>CM028906.1:22090000-27630000 GCA_016801845.1 Polydactylus sextarius
GACCATGCTTTACATGTGTATGAATGTTTAAAGAGCCAAAGATCCTTAAGCTTGTAATGCCAGTCATCAGTTGAAGGATGAGTTCACAACACTCAGGTGTCCAATGGACGCTGAAACATGTTTAAGTGACTATAATCTTTCCAGATGTTCACACAGCTGCACAGATTCCTCCGTTAGGTGATCTCATACACAATGGGGCGGGGTGGGGGTGGCACAAAATCAATCAAAAGTTAATAAAAGATTTCAGCAGTCAAGTGAGTTCAAAATTAAGTGGAAGTCTTGGGAAGTTTCAGTAATTTCAGTAAAAAAAAAAAAAAAAAACTTTCCTCCTTTTTTGCTGCGCAAACACAAAGAAGAAGTTGAACCAAGTTGACGTGATTAACTCAAACTGCTGAAGTTTCATATTAGTTTGAGATAAACTTTTGATTATATATTTGCACAAAACAACAACTCAAATGACAGCGTTTGCTCTGAAACTGCAGTTACAAAATCTGGATGGATGGATGGAAGGATGGATGGATGGATGGATGGATGGATGGATGGATGGGTGGATGGATGGATGGATGGATGGATGGATGGATGGATGGAAGGATGGATGGATGGATGGATGGATGGATGGATGGATGGATGGATGGATGGATGGATGGATGGATGGATGGATGGATGGATGGATGGATGGATGGATGGATGGATGGATGGATGGATGGATGGATGGATGGATGGATGGATGGATGGATGGATGGATGGATGGATGGATGGATGGATGGATGGATGGATGGATGGATAGATAATGAAGCACTTACTGCAGCTGTCGTGTGCGTATTTGACATTTTGCTCTGCCATTACTGATGTCAGTACTACAACAGTCCTACTATTTACATGCAATAGCTATTTACTCTAACATCCTGGCCTTCGCTTCATTCATGTGCTTCCTTGAGACATCAAAGGTCGAACGTCTGTTCAAGGTTGTTTCCTGTGCCCAGTCGCCATGTTCCAGTCGAGTCTTCAGCAGCTTCGAGTCAGAGCTGTGAAGCAGCGGCTGCAGTCGTGGTGCCACAGTATCGGCTCACTCAACTGTGAAATACGACTGACATGATAGTGAGCAAACCACTATTATGGCTCGAGCCGATGACAAGTGACCACAGAGCACCAGTTGTTCAGTCAGCTGTGGAATATAAACTGGTGGACTCGGCCTCTAATGCCTCCATTTGCTCAAAACACAATCACTGCAATGTCACACACTATTCAAACCGTTTCGCAATGGAAAGAGATTGACAGCAATGTGACAGGAGGGAGAGAAGAGAGGAGCCTATTTCTGCTGCTTAACAATGGCTGACAGAAAATCACCATCACCATTATGTGTGTGTGTGTGTGTGTGTGTGTGTGTGTGTGTGTGTGTGTGTGTGTGTGTGTGTGTGTGTGTGTGTTTTGAAAGACTGTGGTGAATTTCTCGTCAGCTATGATTTTATCATTAACTGCATGCTGTCAATGTGGCATTTGAAAATCTGGAAGAGTTTTACTTTGGGAGCAAACAGAACAAAAATACACAGAAAAAAAAAAAAAAACAGTTTGAAACATTGTTTCATCTTGTTTTTTTTTTCTATATCCAATAAATTTGTGGCATCAAAACACTGTGACTAAAGCACATCACATTCAAATTCTGGAGGATTAGAAAATTACGCAGATTACACAAAGGGCACAAAAGCAAAATCATTATGGATCCTACAATGGTGTCATCCAGTCATCATCACTGCAACATCCATGAGGCACAAGAACAAGCAAGAATCCATTTAAAAATATTACAATATTATAAAGGACTTAACATTAGAACAACAAAACACACAATCTAATGAAGTAGTTAAATCTTTGGATACCTGAAAACACAGCAGATTTTTTGACAACAAAGTAAGTAATTACTGGTAAGTTCTGGTTTTACTTAGACGCATTCTGTGGTTTTCAGCAAACTCTCACTCTTTATCTTAATTGTTTAAAGTTGTCTGTTACTGTTGTCTTGAAAATCTGCAGCATCAGCTCACAAAAGACCTTTGTTTTTATTGGAAACAGGAGGTAAATATAAAGTGAATTAAATGTGAATTTTGAGCACAGTGTCAATGTTTTTTTATGATAAATACAAAAGGCTTGAAGCTAAAATTTATATGGACGAGTAAAGTCTGGAGTGGCCATAAATACCGACAGCAGAGTCCGCTGGCACAGATTTATGAGCTTTATCACTGCTGTTCTCCAGGAAACAAACTGTGTGAGTGTGTATGTGCGTTTGTGTGTGTGTGTCTGGTAATTATCTCTCCGTGTGTTGAAACTCTGCAAATCTCAGCTCAATGGCTCGACACGCAAAACTTGTGTGCAGATGACGAGTAAACACATAACGACGTTAATAAATTCAAGATTAGCAGCTTTGTATGAAAACAATAGCTTGTGTGTTTCCCTGTATTTTTATGAGCAGAGCAGAAAGCTGTCAATAACTGTGTGTGTGTGTGTGTGTGTGTGATACCAGATGGTGCTGGTGTCTGTAGTTTCCTGTGTGGACATGAGGCTTAGCATTTTACATGAGCTGATGTTTGAGGACGGAGGAGAAGACAAAGCTGAGCCATAATCATGATCATCTGTCCATGATCTTCACACACACATCACACACACACGTGCAGAAACACAGCTGCAAACTGACTGTCACACGTGTGAATTCACACAGCTGTGTTACCAACCTCCTTTCTATTTATATGTACATACTACAAACAATATAACTATAAATAATCTGCTGTGGGAATATCTGTGATCAAAAGACGATGAAACCAAGCTGCAGGTTATCATTGTGCTTTTTTTTTTCTTATTAGCGCCTCATAAATTAAACATTTATGAGCCTCATAGGGCAGGATAGTGATAGTTGTGGGCGTACAATGTTTACAAGCATCTGAGAGATTTTTAAAATATTAAACCCAACATTATCAGACTTTGTGTCTAATCTGTTTACATCGAACACATGTGTTTGATTCAGTGCAATTCCCCGAAGTGATGAGAGATGAAAGCGACATCAAAATGATTTAGGATTAAAAAGGAGTCCAGCTTTGTCCGTTTGAGGCCAAAGCAATAAGTTTGGCCACTTACATCTGAGGCAAACTCTCTGATACACGAAGCAATCGCTGCTCGCCACATGCAGAGCCGTCAGGAACAGAGTCTGGTAATGGACTCATTTGACTCCTAATTACAGAATTAATGCGTCCATTTCAGTCTGTATGAAAAATGCTCTGCAATTTGAGGGCTTAACTGTGCAGGGCAGACCCATCGTAACTGGTCTGGATGCACAGACTTTCGATCATTTCATCAACCGGATGATAAAAAACATCACTAAGAAACCGTTTTTGTTTTTGTTTTTCTGTTGTTTGGTTATAAATCTTTATTCCACTAGTGTAAATCAGTCAGTGTGCCATCTCTGCCTCCTCCGCCTCACAGTAATATTTATGGCCCGTCAGGGTCGGCGGCCATCACAGAGACCACCTCATAAACCCTTTCACCAAAGTCCTGTTGGCACCGCTGTAGTTATGTGACTGTAATAGAAAGTCTACAGTTACGATGTGTGAACTCGCTGTTAGTAATTTGTGCTCATCGTTAGCTTGATATCTATTAATGTAGAGAGTGTAGGCGTGTGTTCATATGTATCTTACAGGAGTGCAGCAATCCATTTATCTAATAATCTGCTATCATGAAAAAGTGAAAACATGGATCCATATCATCGTATTTAAAATACATCATTATTTTTTAAATTCCCGTGGCACATCTGTGTTACTGTTTCCTCCTAAGCTCCACCTCCTGCTGCTCCTTCCTAAACATTTAAACAACGCCTGTAGCCAAGCACCAGGCAGGTCACAACAAGATTTAGTCGCCTCTTGAAAATAAATCAGCGGTGCAGAAGGATTTGGGATTTCAGAGAAAAGACGAGTCGACAGACAAAACGTGGTACGAGGTAAAATAGTCAGGAAACACGACCATGTTAACATGTCACCTGCTCACTAGAATTGACCAGTTATTTTCCACAAAAACTGAGCTACAACTCAGTTTTTGTGTGTGTGTGTGTGTGTGTGTGTGTGTGTGTGGGAGTTACAGGCAGTGTGGAGTGCTGAAACAAATTTCCCCAGGACACAGATTTATCCTCAGGGAAGTCTTTAACCATTAGTGTATCACTGAAATGATGCCGCAAGTCAGACACACTCTCCTCAGATAAACAGTCTCTCGCACACACACACTTACATGCACACACAAACACACACACACACGCACATTTGTCAAATTAAGCTGCACTGGAAGTTTAACCAGCTGGGAAAACACACTCTGCCACACCTCAAGCATATCTAATACATCTCCACTGCTACAAACACACAACCATCCAGCATTTAATACAATATTAGTTAATAAACATCAATCACTTTTCTCTCATATCTAGTTCTTCTATTCATTGCAAACTAAACATATGTACAATACATGTCACAACATTCATTATAATCTTTAAACCGTGTAGTCGGCTTCATCATTTGTTTATTAGTTTATTTATTGATGAAATGAAACATGCAAAGAAACAGAGAAGTACAACAATGCAGAGACTGTGCTCGCTAAAAAGAAATGACACAAACACCTGAGAGACAAGAAATATTCAACCTTACAAAACGACTTGAAAATAGCAGCAAATACACATATATGTACTATTTACACATCACAACTCAACTTTAAGTCCAACTGACTTTTGTCAATAAATCTAAATAGTTGATGATTAATAATTAATTAATAATTAATTTAATGAATTCTAGAGATCAACAAATAGTTCAGGTCTACATGTACAGACCATTTGTTGACTCAGTCTATAACAAAGCATCATTTTTTTATGACTTATTTAAATGTTTATGTTTTAAAATCTTAAACTAAAAAGCAACCATGAACCAAAACTGACAAATAAACTTAGAGCAGTGAATAGTAGAATATTGAGCCTGAAATCCAAGTAAATACAAGTATTAAGTGACATGAAAAGATGAAAAATGAAAGAATAAATCTCATATTCTTTGGTTGAGTGTTTTGATTTTTCATTACTTAGTTACACCCATCCACTGGTTTATACTGAAATAACCTGTTCAATCATCTTGTTTGTTGTTAAACCAGCTCATCATGTCATCGTTGTGTTTCCTCAGTTTGTCGTCTTTCATGTTGATAGTTTCAGTTTTCAGTTTTTTCGAAAGCTCAGACTTGAATTAAAACCGTTTGCCTGTGGGGGTTGATTGTGAGCTGTTACCTGACAAACTCTGCTACAGTATTACGATGTCAGTTTAAATACCTCACTGTGTGAAACTCTTAAAATCGCTGCACTTTTGCAAACATATTTTAAGAGACTGAATTAGTATTAGACAGGAAAGAAACAGATACATCTGTCTTATTGTTCCTCATAAAGAAAGGAGCTGGTCAAAGCACTAATGAGACATAACACATCGTCTACATATCTGAGCAGCAGCTTCAGTGCTGTCATTGTATTGAGTCACATTTCAGCAGCTCTCAAAGCCCTGACACACAATCGGAGTGGTTACGTAGACAAAACAGAAGAAAATTACGCTAAACACTTAATGCATCAGCCATCACGCAGCCTGTGTCGACAGCAGCATCAATTAAAAAGGGAGTGTTTCTGTTTCTTCAGACGTATGTGAGACAGGCGACAGAGACACTTTCTGTGAAGACGTGCAGTAATAATCTGTGTAAACATTACACACACAGTTTTTACCATTTTGACTAAACACGGAGAATAATGTCTCAAAACTGAGTGCATGTTTCTTTTGTTTTTACAATATCAATTACAACGTGTGTGAATTTTATCTGTCAACTTTACTCATTGTCACATATTACTTCTCCAATTTAAGTGACAAAATGGTTCATTTGTATAAAGAAAAACAGATGAAAGAAATATTTGTCTGTTTTTTTTTTTTTTCCGTCGCTGTTAAAAACTGCTGCTGACAAATAATTATTTTATGACGTGACAAGCCTTTTGTGCTTTGCAGAAGTTTGAGAAACAAAGTAGTTTGGGTTGAAATGGCGACAGCATTGATTGAAGTTTGAAAAGAATCCATCAAACCTACATCCAGCTATTAACCACAGTCGCTACTGCGCTTTGTTATTTGGAAGTAAACATGTTGTTTTAGAGCATTTGTTGAAAGACCTTCCTCTAAGGGAACAAGAAATTACGCTCACTTCCAGGAACAAAATTCAAATCACCTGTATGTACAAACTTGTACAAATGTACAACTTATATAAAATATTATAGAAAAAAATGTGATGTTGGTACTGTCCTTTATGCACAGCATGTTCATGTTTACGATTGCAGAAATGTTGTATGAAATATGGTGGTGACAGAATTTATGGCAGAGTCTAATCTTTTTGAATCAAACATGAACGATTGCCATTGTTGTCCCAGGCCTGTTGGAGCATGCAGCAGAGGGATGATCATATCTCTCGGATCAGGCCAGAAACATGCTCCGAGTCCGACCTGTCACTCTAAAGGTTAATGGCAGCATCAGAGAGCAACACCACGCCACCGTCGAGGTTTTGGAGGTGAAAAATTCATCATCTCTTACTGTGGGACGCCTGCGCTGTCACTACAGTAGCAGCTCTACGCTAAAGAACTGCTGGTCAATGATGGAAACATGCTTATGTTGAAGTGACACTAAAGGCTGCAGAGATGTGGCTTCAATATTCTACGGACACAGAGTTTATTTTGAACACTCGCTGCATCGTGATCAACCATTGTATCGGAGCTGATGAATGTGTTTCTCTGGAAGGCTACAGCAGAAAGGGACTTGAATTTATTTTCGGACGTGATGTGTAATTCATCGCTATAGAAACAGTCCCAGATTATAGAGAGTTTAGTAAAGACAATGATTCCTCGGATTGATCCACAAACTCTTCCCAGCTGCTGAGTTGACAGTATTTACAGTTATTATATTACATCAAACTGATTTATAATTTATCAAATGTTTACTAAATATTTACGGAACAGACTCCTAAAACTAATTGATATCTTCAACTTTCCTTTTAACACTTCAGGCTTGGAGTATTAACATGTTTGGTCTAAAAATTAAAATTTCAATTATTTAATATGATTCAAATCAATTAAATGACTCAGTCAAACAAGATTTCTATTGGTTGTCTACACAATCTTAAACAATTTGTTCTAATTAATGCATTTAAATTCAATTTAATTTTATCATATTTGTATAGCGCCAAATCATAAAAGCATTTATCACAAGGCAATTTGTAATATTAAAGAATAGAAAAACCCAACAGCTCAAAAAGTGAGCAACCACTTGGCGACAATGAAGAGGAGAAACTCTCTTTTAACAGAAACTCAGACTCAGAGCAGGAAGCCATCTTTCTTGACCAGTTTATCTTACCCAACCAGGCTAATTACCCTGAATAATCCAACTAGAACTTTAGTTTAGCTATTTCAACCAAAGGACTTTTGTTTTCCAGCAGGTTTCAACCTCAGGGAAACATGAATTATCTTCCATCTACTGACTTTTTCAATGGTCCAACTGCTTGAGTCTATATGTTCAGTGTTACAGAGAAAATACAGCCCGATGTCTCACAAGTGCAGCTATTGTTTCACCTTGAGACAGATGCTCTTTTCTATCATTTAAACCTCTCAATGCTAGGATCAGTTCACTACATCGTAAACAGTGGTTTGAAATGAATGAAACGACCAAAATGTGACATCTGTGAAAAAGATGCATGAAAATGGTCCAACATTGTCTTGAGTTAGAAAAGATCAGTACAATCTACTCCTCTACTACTACCTAGTGCTAGATTTACCCTTAATTTAAGTGTAAATCTTTATTGTACTTTCTGCTAACAACCTCAAAAACGTTGTGTTTTCTTTTAACAAACACACTACAAGTTAATTTAGAGGTGTTGTAATGTGCACCAAATAGCACCAGTCTTGACATTCCCCTGTGCTTTGACTCTGCTGGACTTAATGCTAAGCTAAGCTATTTGCCTCCTGGCTCTGGCTTACTTCAAAACACACAGACATGAGAGTGGTGTTCTTCTTGATCTTCTTATTCAGATTTCAGTAGGAGAAGAAATACATTTTACAATAGTTTTGCAAGTCATGGACATTATGTTATGTTGTGGCAACATGCTGCATGGAAACGCATTGATTTAAATGAAATTAACTGCATTTTAAATACATATGGAGAAGTATGCTGTTACAAATGTAAACTAGAAACCACAACAAAGCAACAACAGACTTCCTGAGATAAAAACTCTTAAACTTCACAATATCTATGTGTTGTTTTCCTACAGGGCAAACAAGGACTTCCTACCCTCTAACTCCGTCTCTGTCTTTCTGTGTCTAAATACATAATCCATCACAGTCACAAACAGAACAAGACTGCAGGTAGTCTTGTCTTCCTCCAGGCTCTGAGTGATAGAGAGTAAATCCGCGGTGGTGTTAATGCAGAAGACTTCACACAGGATGGAAAAACTACAAAGTTTATTAGCTGCTTCAGATAAAGAGGAGGATTTTTCTTCAAAATGTGAATACTGTTTGTCTCATTTCACTGAACACGATATCAAAATATCTTTGATGTGGATGACGCAATTTTGTATTCAACCCATCCTCCCTCTCCACAATGTTTTCCCAATCTGTTTTACACAGATCTCATCTCAAACCGTTCAACATCATGTGTCAACTTGACTGCAGCGTGTCGGAGACAAATATGTTGCACAAGTTTTCTTCTTTATACTGTTTTTCTATTTAGAACTCATGTCTGTCTCTTTAAAACTCCAGGATGAGCACAAAGATTGTTTTCAGATTAAATAGTTAATAAAAAGTTGCAGATTGATCTTAATTAGGTAATCGACTAATCCTGTCAACATTAAATTAGTTCTGTTGAGTGAAACCTGCCCAGATCAGAGACAGACATCAAATAAACAGCTAAGTCTTTCATACACATACTTAAACTGTTTGATGAAACTCCAGTTATTACAAATGATGATTCAGATCATGGCCGTCCATGTTTGGCAGATGGGATGCTGCAGCGTTGCCAGGCCTGTAAGAGTCCAGCCGGTGTATTAGTCACCTGCCAGTCAGCACTGGGTTGAGGCCAGAAATAAAAGAAAAAAAAGGAAAAAAAAAAAAAAATCTCGACCGTCAGGACTGAACATTAGATGCTACAATAACAGTGACAAAAACCACAAGAGATATTAGGTTTTATTCTCCACTAAAGACAGAGAGCAGCGTCCGTAGAGAGACATCGCTGTGCAGTTGCTGCTGCAGACTATTCCAGTAAATCAGTCATGCTTTTTGAGAAAAGAAAGGAGAAAGGATTTAACTCTTTTTACAGTGCACAACGTGTGCCCAATTTCTGCTCACACCTCAATAATGGGATACTTCCTTTGAACCCACCAAGCCGAGATGATTCACATCTCTTTTTCAGGTTTAACGCTGCGCAAAGAGCAAAGAAGAAAAAAGGAGGAGGGGATGGAAACATTACAGGAAGTGAGGCTGATACTGTACGTGTGACTGGGGGACGAGGTGATATTACTACATGGTGAGAGGCAAGTTTTATGTAATCAGAGGGGAGGGGTACAGCTGCAGAAATGAGATGAGATTATTTATGGTATTAAAGGGGCATAAAATAGATTTGGGCAGGGGCTCATATCTCATGCTGTACTCTAATCCTAATCTCTGTTTTAAAAGGACAGAAAGACACAGAGACTGAGTGAGATCATCTTCAGACATGAATTAAATATAATGCAACTGTACGTCTTCATTGTAGCACAAAGGGGAGGTGGGGGGGGGGGGGGGGGGGTAATTAGTTTTATGCAAGTGTTTTGTTTTGTTTTATATGTGTGTGGGCTGCGACATGCAGCACATGACAGTCAATCTCAGTCTCTGCTACAGTGACTGAGACAGACTGACTCCCTGCAAAGAGAGAAACATTTCACCAACCAGGCGTAAAACAACACTGTGAGAATAAACGCCAAGAAGTGACAGTTTATGAAATGTTCATAAAATTTCTTATGTCTTGAAAATGCTTTTAAAATCAAAAGACATCCATCTAGTTAGTTAAAAAAAAAAACTGTAAAAAGATATTGTTCTTCTTTGAATAATGTATAAGTTAAAGCAATATGTATAATTCAGAAGTAGCAGGGATTTGTTTGTGAACATTAAAAACAAAGAATGAATATGTGGTTTTTGTTTGCAGTCACTGTCTGTGGAGCGTCATTGACTGAATCATCAAAGTGGCGTCATTACTGGTTTGTGATTTACTGCAGCAAAAAATTTCTTTGTCTTTCCATTTCTGCTTATTTTCTTTTTACACACATATTTGTTATGAATAAGACAGATTGGTTAATTTAACTGTGGGAAATGAATCACTATTCTTGTTATGAATGTGCGTGTGATTGATCATGTGGGTTGCTTTTTAAAGTTAAGTTTCTCACAATCGGTAAAGAATGATTCTATTCCCCGGGTCTGTACTTAATCAATTTAAAAGAATTACACTAAAGAATGCAAAGACATCTACAATATAAAAGCAGAAATGGAAGTAAAATAATGGGAAACTGTCTCACAGGGAAACAAAAAGAAAAGTTGTAGTTGCTGACAGCAGAGAAACATCATGCAGATTCTTTGATATGAAGATTTTAGCTGTAGACAAACCATTTCCAGCTTTGATAGCATATTCATTTTGAAAGGTATTATGTACAATTACTTCAAAATTTGCATAAGAGGGTGTGTACCCGCCTGTTTCTGTGCTGCAGTTATCTATCTATAAGATAAATGCATTAGATAAAAAAAAATCCCTCTAAAGTTCATGTACTTGTACTAATTCAAACAAACTATAAAATTCTAGGTCCAATATCCTGTGATCTGAGTGTAATCATGAACACAAATTATGAACAACATCAGTCATGAACACAAAAACAAAACCGAAGTTGAAAGCACATTCAGACAGTTATAGCTGCTAAATCACACTTGTGATCAACAACATGGGTTTGGCTTTTCAGCATGCTGTCATACTGTGTTAATTGGTGAGATAACAGCGTGGGGACTATTTATAAATCTAAAAATATTAGAAAATACATTTCAACCAGTTTCCTGTTGCTGTAGTATCAGCAGTTAATGGTGTTTTATAACCTTTGTCACGATTTGTATTCTAAATTCTAAAGTTTGTGTTTATCGTCATGTCACATCATCTCCATCATCTCAGTAAAATCTTCCTTCTTGGATTTTACTGCAGAGTTTAGTGTTGTTCAGTGGTGGTCAGTGTTGTTCAGTGTTGTTCAGTGTTGTTCAGTGTTGTTCAGTGTTGTTCAGTGTTGTTCAGTGTTGTTCAGTGTTGTTCAGTGTTGTTTAGTGTTGTTCAGTGTTGTTCAGTGTTGTTCAGTGTTGTTCAGTGTTGTTCAGTGGTGGTCAGTGTTGTTCAGTGTTGTTCAGTGTTGTTCAGTGTTGTTCAGTGTTGTTCAGTGGTGTTTAGTGTTGTAGGGTTAGCGGCTGCTGTGTGGGCGTTCAGGGGACACTCACCACAAGAGACAGCGGCCTCTTCCATGACACCACTCCGATCAGTCCAGAGAGCAGCACCTGGCAAGAAAAACACAAAACAGATGGTCAGTGAAATCAACAAGTTTAAAGAAACAAAGATGGACAGAGATTTGCCCAAATAAACCATAGTTCTGACCAGTTCTACTTTCAATAACTGCTGTGATCTGATAAAAGCTGTTTGAGTGAACAGACAGACAACCATGCAGGTTTTACATCTTGTTCTTGTTTAAATTGGTCCAAACTGAAATATCTAAAAAAAACTATTGGATTGTTGACTGTTAAACTTATTACAGACATTTGTTTTTCCCTTCAGATAAACTGTTAAAACTCTGGTTGTCATCTAACTTCATCACATCATAATTTAACTTTTTCCAACACTTTGATTTATGATCAAAAACTAAAATTAATACCATTCCACCACGATGATCGTTAGTACGCTGACATCAGTTTCTCTGATGTAGACATTGTAGAGTTCAAATGTTAATGTTTGAATCCCAATTTTACTTAAATATAAAAACGTAAAACTATCACCTAAATGTCAGTGCAAACATCCTTATCTCTGTCCTCAACTTTGTTTCTTGTAACTGTGACCACGACCAAACCCGAGCAATAATTTTTGAATTGAAGCATGAATTTTTTGTAAGATAAAACGATATTGATGATATTATTCAAATATAAGTAACAAATGAAGATGAAGATGTCCTCCTATGTTTTGTTATTTACTTTGAAAGACGTCACTGCAGCATCTTGTCACCAGACTGACTTTATCAGACTTCGTCTCTTAGGACTTATCGATGTTCCAGGTTTCTCCATTAGCACTAATTTGCTTTTTAGATTCTGTGCTCCATCTCACTGGAACCAGTTTTCCCTGAAGCTTCATGCCTAAATGAAACAATTCAAGGTATGTGGACTTGGGTTCCTGTGAGGTCTGTGATTACACCCATCTGTTACACATCTGTCTGTTTGATTTACATTAAAATAACTCTACCTATGCGACTGTATGTTTGTGTCTTTTGTGAGGATGCAGCCCTAAACAGCAGAGGTTTTTTTGTTGTTTTTCTTATTTAAAATGAGATTAAATTAAATTTGTTTCGAAAAAAAAAAAAGCTCCCATTAGTTTTCTCGTCACGCTTCACTCGGGTTGTGTGGTTGCATTTTTTATAAAAATCACACCTACTGTAGGTGTGAATTCCTGTATCGGTGAAATGTGTGTGAACAGAGGGTACTCATAGCCTCCAGTGCTCTATTCCTCCATGGTTGCTCTGTGCCTTTCACCCTCCATTAAACACCAACACGCTCTCCCAATTCCCTCCCCCCTCCATCTTGCACCCCTCCGTGAATCTCTCCACTGAGTTTCTTGATATCCACCTCTCTTTTTCCTCTTTTTTTTTTTTTGGCCATCTTTCCCTTTCCAATTTCTCCCAGCATCACACTCGATCTCTGTATTTCTTGCTCCTGCGCTGCGCCCACACAGTCACAGTATATCTCTGCACTTACACACTCACTTTCACTGCTCCCTATCCAGCCTCCTCATTTCTATTTCCCTCACCATTCCCTCTTGCGTTCTCTAGTCAATCTTCCACTTCTTCACTCACCTTGATACTCGCGCGTAGGACCTGGGCGAATGGGGTGTCAATATTTAATTTAAGCTCACGCACGCGCATGCCCGCACACAAGAAGAAGAAGTACCTGAAGAAGTTTTGGAAGCCTGAGAAATAGAAAACTGGATCGCCAAATAAAGCTGCTATTTTATCTTTTTTAGTGTCGACAGATTCCACAAAGAAAAAAGATTGAAGATCAGATTTATCCTGCAAAGATGCAGCATCTACACATGCACACAGTTTGCACACTGGACTGCACAACTCAAGATGAGTATGCTGCGTGTGCGTAATGGGATAAGAGTAGGAAAAAAATGGCTGTGGTTAAAAGTCACCGCCACTGCAGCAGAGACTGACAGTAACTGAGATGCTCTCGCCCTCTTTTGTCTCATTCTTTTGACTTCTTTGTTTTCTCTTCCCGTCCCTCCACATGTGTAAAAAAGCTCATGTATGCATCTGTATGTTTGTGGTGTGAAGGGAAGAAAAAATGATGTGAGAGCAGAAACTATTGCGATTGCTTTGCTGGTTGTCAGTCACAGGAGGCTTTTCCCCTCGGCTGCTCCCGAAACAGGATTAACATGCAATACTTAGCAGCATTAGTCACTGAAACCTGGGCAGCACCAACACCCACCGACACGCTGGAGAAAACGCTGAGACATATTGCGATATGTCTGCATAACTCCTAATAGAAACATTGATTAAAAAGCTGAAAAGATTGAAAAAAAATATGAGGTAGCCATGATTCTTTTGTTTTTTTCTTACAAGATGCACTGACCCTGATTATAAGCTACAAGCGCTTCCATAAATTGTTTTTGAGCCTGGACCACAGAGCAGTTTGTAGTCAGTCGCTGTGAGACTTGTTGGTGCAGGAGTATACAAGGTGATGTTAAATGATGCTGAACATGATTAATAAACGATATTTAAATAAACGGAAATGATGAGTTGTAGTTAGTAGTGTGGTTTTTAGTGTCAGTAGCAACAATGAGAGTGTTGCTGGATTACGGTTAAAGACCGAGTGATGTATTCATGATGTGAAACAACTTTGAAATGACGCAATATGACAAAGTGAAAGTTAGAAAAATGATTTTGATGATTGATGATTTTTTTTAACTGTGACACCTCAGGACTCATATCAAAGTGTGGAGATAGTCTTTTATATCTAACCACAAAATGCATCCAGATTTACAAGGACACACACACACACACACACACACACACGCTGAGAGTGCTGACAAGTGTAAATGGAGCAGAGCGCTAAAATTGTAGCTCTGGGTTTTCACAGGGTCTGGATCAGAGGAGCCAGTCTCACAGCAATGAAAGAAAGTATTACATTGATACTCTGACAGAGACAACTCACAGACACACACACGCAGCCTTGCAGAAATGACATGTCACTTGATGCCCAGCACAAAAGGACACATTCAAAAATACAACAACTTAAAATTCACCTGTTTTTATACAGTTGCAAAGTCAGTGTGAAAAGGTTTTTAAGGCTGAAACTACTTTTTGACAAAAGACAAACAGACACGTGAGTTCGACTGGATCTTTGCTGCATGGGAGAGAAAAACCTGGTGAGCGATAAGTCTGTGCAGCTGCCGCAGCAAATTCCTGCCACATTCACACGACACAGTCACACAACAGTATGACTCCAGCTCTACAAAGCATGAACTTCCCTGTGGAAGAAAAAACTAGTACAGTAGTAGTAAAAAATGTGGTGTGTGAGGTCAGTTTTTGTTAAAACTGTGAACGTTTATAGTAATATTTTACACAGTACTTATTCTTATTGAACTGAGAGTTGACAAAATAATCAAAACATCTGGCAATGAAGTTCATGTTTGCAACATATTCTTTGCTTTTTTAGATATTGTCTCTCTGATTTCTACTCTGCTCCTCTATGACCGTTATCTTCTCTGAACTATGAGGTAAATTATAATTATGCACCATTAAAACCAGCTTCATTTGTCATATCATGTCTCATTTCTTTTGATTACCCTGACGTTTTTCCATCAACCAAACAGCAGTGTAGCTGTCTATGGCTTCATATTACTGATTAGAAATAAACATATGCACGAGATGAAACTGCCACAAATTCTACCTAAATCACAAGTAGCAAAAATGTGGTATGTGGCGTAAACGTTTATGATCCTTCTGACACAGTTTGTGCCATTTTATAGAAAGAGTTTACTGCTAATTCATGTACTCTCATTGAACTGAAGGGAGATGACAAAATAATCAAATCATCTTTTTTTTCCCACTTTGGGAAATCTTGAGATATTGCTCTGTCTTTTGGTTTTCTACTCCTTCCGTGATGATGAACTCTAATTATGCACTGCAATTTCTTGTTGGAAACCAGTTTTATTTGTCATATTATGTCACAGTGAGGTCTTTCCATCAACCAGACAGTAGTAGAGCGGTTTATGACTCCATATGACTGATTAGAAATAAAATAAATAAATATAAGCCAGAGATGAAACTGGCATGAATTCTACCTAAATCACAGATTTGACCTATTCTTATTCATTTATGCACGGCACAAATCAAAAGGAGCCATTACAGAGAGTGAGGGTTTAGAAAGCTGGTCCTTTCTCAAATATCGTCATCATTGCAGCCGAGACGGATGTGGGAGCCGTTGCGCGGTTGCCGTGGTAACCACAAACTGGCCATTTGCCAGGATCCATAATGATTTCCCATCAGCTGAGAGGAGCAGCGGACCCTTCGCTGGTTCACGCTGGTGGTGCACGAGGCACGAGAATCCTCATCACACGGTTATAAACCATAGAAATAGCATGTTACACGGTTAAAAACTCGACAGAAACCTTCTCTCTTGACACACATAACAGACAAACTGTCTGGATTCCTCCCTGTCATCTCCTCTCCTGCTGTCTGTTTTATTTCCTTTCACTTTCTCTTTATCTCTGTCAAGAGAAGAAGAAGAAGAAAGTCTTCTTACAGCATCAACTGTCTCTTTCTGCTCCGCAGGCTCCGAGCACATAGTAATCTGACGTACAGTACATGTGTAAGAGAGAGTGTGCGTGTGTGCGTGTGTGTGTGTGTGTGTGTGTGTGTGTGTGTGTGTGTGTGTGTGTGCGTGTGTGTGTGTGTGTGTGAGTTCCTGCCTTCAAGTGCAAGCACATGTAATTCTGCAGAATAAGCCTGAACAGAAAACATCTAGGGAAATTTAACCATCCTGGCCTTTAATGAAATGAAGAGCTGCTGATTAGATTGACATCTATAGGGGAGCGGTCTTTTTTAATTTCTTTTAAAACAATAACCTTTCTACGTGTCTGACTATAGAATAGATATTAAATTTTAATTCCCCTTCAGTCAGCTTCTTCTTCTTCTATTTAATCTGACAATCATGTCCATAATGGTGATTTTAAATCAAACTGAAATGTCTCAACAACTATTACAGACACTCTGACTGACGTGACATTTTGTGGAGACATTCAAGGTCTCTGGATGGTGATTTTAGTTTTGAATGAAAATGTCTCAACATCTATTGCAGGCAGCACGGTTATATTTGATATAGATGTTCTTGCCATTTTCTAAGTGAACTGTAATAACTTTGATTTTCCTTTAACTTTTCATCTTGTGATTCCTGCTCTGTGTCTTCATGATAGATGGTGGTGTGTGTGGACGCAGCAGTCCCACTTTGTCCTGAGACGACGGTGTCTCACATGAGTTTTTGTCATTTTATTATGTCTACAGTGTAACTGAAGGAAAGGATTATTTCTGTTCATGTGTGCGTCCTGGTTTAATGAGGAAGTTTGATTCCACAAATGCATATGTTCATATAATACAATTTAGAGAGGGAAATGACCTTATATACTGTTTTATCAGGAGTATTCCTTTGTGTGTGTGTTTGCTAGTCCAGAAGTGGACTGGTACATCTGGTCTATACTTGGTCGGTGTAAAGCAACAGTCGAGTGTTGGTTAGATATGAATGTTAATGCACAAGTTTGTGTGTGTGTGTGTGTTGTGTGTGTGTGTATGTGTGTGTGTATGTGTGTGTGGCTGTCCATGTCCCCAAATGAAAGACAAACGAAGGTGAGCTGAAGCATCATGGGAGCTGAACTCCTAACGCTCCTGCTACAATTTCGGCTTCAACCTTCAAGCAACCTTTTCTGGCCAAGACTGTGTGTGTAAGGGTGCGTCTCCTACTGTAGGTATGTGTGTGTGTGTGTGTGTGTGTGTTTGTGTGTGTGTGGGTGTGTTAACATATGAAAGTATGCAGCCATATAACAACACTCGCGGAGATGCTGTTGACAGAGAACAAAAAAAAAAACAATGTGTGTTTGGCCTCGTTGTGTCCAAACAACACAAACATAAACAATCCTCCTTCACGTCCCCCTGTTTTTTTTTTTTTCTTTCATAACATCCGCTGCTTACAGCTCCCTGTTCTCTCCACCCACCACCTGCTTCTGCCTCCTAACCCCTCCCCCCATCTTGTACATCATCTCTCCACTTTGCAGCTCAGCAGCACCTCACTGCCGTTACCATGGAAACAGCGGGACAACAGCAGGTTGGCTACTGCTGCTGATGCTGGAGTTGGAGGAGGTGGTGGTGGTGGAGTGAGCCATGGCACCACCACCACCTCCCTTTACTCCTCTTCTTCTTAAACATTCATCTATAGACTATTTTTATTTAATAAAGAATAAGAGAGTGGTGGTGGTATCTACAGTAATGAACATATGCAGTTTAGGTCTATGGGCATAATGCCTATCCAACCCACATCCCACATACAGACATGTTAGTAGTGATGGAGACGAGACCGATTCAAGACATAGACCATAAAAACAAAACCACGATTTAATATCACCTCAGTTAATAATTTACAGTAAGACCACAGTTCTATAAGCAAAACTGGAGATTGATGGTGTTATAGAAGCAGTCTGGTTCACTCTAGTTTATACAACCTCTTCATATGGACTTTTTTTTCTCTGACAAAATTCTTCAGTGACTGAAAGGAGCTAAGGTGGAGTTTTGTGGCAAAGAAAAGCAAATTGTATTACTGCAGACTACTCTGCATTGCACTATGGAATGTATTTTTAATTAACGCCAGTCACTTTATGTATTTTTTTACTACATAAATTGATTTGTAATGATGGATATTTTGTGAACATATATATATATATATATATATCTGTTGAAAAAAAAAAAACTGTCTTGAGTTCTCGCTCTTCAAATTACCAGTCCACCTCCTCCCACTGAAGGTCGAGACTGAGTCAAGTCCAAGTCTTTTAACTTTCCATTTCAGTCTGGACTTAAGTACTACAACACAACATATTAGCCCATCTATGACACACATCACACTGATATACACCAATATATCTCTACCCAACCATTTCTATTTTAATAACTTAGAGTTTGTTAATGGTTTGGGTTTAAGCAAAAAAAAAAAAAAAAAAAAACCACCCATCTGAATGTGTATGTGTTGCTACTACAAGCAGAGTGATAACATCACTATGTTGAAATCCTTGCAACAAGCCTGTAGGTCAACGTGGCGCGAACTGGAGTATGAAAACAGTTTCCATACATTATTTATGATATCACATTAAATAAAGATACAAGCATTAAGTTTAATTTTAGATTTTTTTTTTTTTTTTTTTTTTTTTGTCTGTTTGTTTCGGCCAATAAATAACGAGCTCCCAGTTGCTAAGCAATAACACGGAATGTGTTTTAAGCTACAGACACATATAGTGATTCTGTGAACGTTTAAAGGCAGAGATGAATGAAAGTAGGCACCAAGGAGACTACTCATACTACCATCTGTGTGTTTTGGCAGCACATCAGTATGTGACATAACCATCATCGTTATAAACGGGAGGCCATTATCTTGCAGAGGTAAAGTCTGATATACGTGCTTTTATTACACATTTGCATATTCATGATTTGTCTAAACTGCACATCCAGCGTCTCTTGTTGTGAATGAGTTGACAAAGTAAACACACAAGGTCAGTTTAAGACACTGAACAAAGGAGAGAGATGTTTTTGTTTTGCATCAGATAAACATGTATTATTTCATTTTTTCATCTTGAAATATTATTTTAATTTCATCTCTCAGGCCTTTTACAATCTTTCAAATGGATTAATAGCAGTTCACTCACTCTTAAATTAAATTACTCACGTGCTCACAAGTCATAAACGTGTAAAATTTTATGAAGGGTCACAAGTTCACACAGCTTTAAAAAGGGACAGAAAAAGCACTACTGAGGTGTCCATATTAACAATATAGTCATTATCTTTACAGTTGCTGTGTTTAGTTATGTTTATAATGAGCAAATCAAAAGGTCTAGTATGTTTTATTGTGCACGTTTTGCTTCCTAAAGCCCGTCAGCGCTGGAGAATATGGCAGATTAAGTATCGAAGTCGTCTGTGTAACCAATAAAGAGTCAATTTGGGTATGAAATCCTTTGTCCTCACAGTAAAAGTAAGAAGAAAAAGAAATAATGGAGCCTTTAAGTCTTCTTTAGTATTCCTCGCATATGAACAATGCTTATAACGCATGGACCACAGCTTCTTTTTACACAGTCACTTCTTTGATGCTGCAACAAACAAGAAAAAAAAAGGGGGGGAAATTTCCTTTCATTTATCTCGATATGTTTACACAGTAGGAAACTATTGGCTGCATAAGGCGAGGATGAATTTCAACACATGGCTGAATTCATTACATCTTCACGACAAAGAAAATCAACAGGAAAATGTGAACCACCTCACACAAGGAGGATGAAGACACATTAATATTAACAGATACTACTGATACTGCTTTGACTGAGATAACTTGTATTAGACTAAAAAGTAGATTCTTAATTAGCAAAAATGTCAGTCGTGTCATCGATGCTGATTTCAAGTCATGGCGCTGGTACAGCTACTTAAAAAATGGATGACAGGCGAGGATGGTTGATGGTTTTAAGCAGTTTAAAGAAAATGTTCTAACCATTTTCAGGGGATCAGACGTGTAAAGTATGAAGACTGCTGCTCTGGAAGATCTACATAGATCTGTCATCACTGTGACACATAACGTACACACGAGTTCATGTTTTATCATTGAAGACAAACACAGTGTTGCATGTTTCTTTAAGTTTGTTGATTCTTTAAGTGTCAAACATCTTTCTGTGCTTTTGATGTGGATTATCAGCTGTCTGTGACCTGCTGGAGGTTTCCATTCATGTGTGTTTACCATTCATAGGTTTTATCACCACATGTTCTTTAAGGAAGTTTTTCTAATGTTAGGATTGTGTGATATGGTTGGAGAAGTTGAAGACTTTGCTATTGCTTTGCTGTAGAAGACAAATGAGGAAACTTACACTCATCGCTGGTCTCTCGTATGAGAGACGACATAGATTTTAAAGTTAATTCATGTGGATACAAACCTTATTTACCAAACTTTAGACTTAAAATTTTTGTAATTCATGAATAAATGGCCAGAGCTTTCCAGCATCAAGTCACTATCCGTCCTGGACATGGCTGCAGTAACGCCAACAGCTGAATCAGTCTTGTGCTGACAGGATAATCTCACCCTGCAGCCGTCCAGATTTGAGAGGAGAGCGTGGTGGACAGAGAGTGGGTTTGTGTGTGTGTGTTGTGGTTTGGTTAGTGTGTAATTTGTATCCTCAGATCTGCGTCAACCGGCTCACAATTGTACCAAAATATCCCCGAGTCTTTTTATAAATATTTCAGACTATTGTTGTTGTGTTTTGGGAAGTTAATGTACGCCCATGTGTGGTGGCTGCAGCTCTATATAAATCTACGCCTATAGGCTAAATCTAGTCCGAGCTGAACTTTCACTTTGCTTTTATAACAATAACACTTGACATAATTATATAGGACTCAAGCCTCATCCACTTTGTTAGAGGTGGAGACAGAGGAGGCAGAAATTATTCAATTAGATCGCAGCCACCTTCTCTGGAAATGTAAACCGAGTCTTTGCTCACTAATATGAAACCCTGCACCTGCTTTATTAAGAGACAGACTGTACATGCTTCAGCTCCTCAGGCAGGAAAATCCAGACAGTTCATTATTTTGACTGACGAAACTCTGAAGACACTGCAGTAGTTTCACCGGTTGCCAACTACAGTGACCCCTCGCCACATCGCGCTTCACCTCTCACGGCTTCGATACATCGCCTTTTTTTTTTGTGGCTAGTATATGTAAATTTATAATTTATGCATTTCACATAAAAAGACAAAGTATCTGTGGAGATTCTCATTCATCCGGGTCCTTGTGTAAGGCAACTGAAACAACTTTTGTACAAAAATAGTTTTGTTAATAAAGAAAATGCTGGAAATAATCAAAAAAAATAAGCAATAAATTAATTGATTATCAAAGTAATTGTTAGCCAGAGCCCTACTGGTAGTTTTTTCAAATTTTCTAATCTCTACCTATCTGCTTTTTATTAAATAAATAAGAAAATACTACATGTGCCTGGACTGTATCCCACAAGATCTAAAAGAGTTTTACATCTGGTGCAAAGTCTTCATCCACTAATGAGACTGTCTCTAACAGACACTTAACTTCTCTTCTCAGTTTGCACCACACAGCCACAAACTCTGCAAGTCATTAGAACAAACTAAGAAAAACAACAAACTGTCATTCACATGAAGGCGTCTCTGCAACACTTTCAAGTCAAGAAGTAATTAACAGAGAAAGAAAGAAGGAAAGGCCTATGTGGATGATTATGGCCCCAAGTTTCATTCATTCAGCGCCTCGTAATTTCTCCACCGCACATATGCACAGAAATGAGACGATAGATCTCCCTGAAACACAGAGATAAAAACTCTACAACATGACTGAACCAGAGTGTCACCAACCGTGATCTGAAGGAAATTAATTTGGGTGACACTTAAAGGACGGATGATGGGTTTTCAATGTTCCCACTACAGTCAACACGTCTAAATGGTGATGACTGCACTGAAGTGAAGCAGCTGGCATCCATTGAGTTGAGTTGTGCAACAATGATTAAAGCAACAGCCTTCCGCTGCTTCTGTGACTCTGCTTTAATTAGTTACCCAGACCTTTATGAGCACGTGTGATGTGTTGGCAACAATCACGACAAATCGACCACAAACTCTAGAATAAATTACATCTACATTCGTTTTTTCTTTTTCATAAAATAGCAGTTGTATGTGTTTTTATCAAAGAGGACAGCAAGGAACCAGGTAATGTTCTCAGTTACATGTCTGCCACAGCGCTGTAGCCCGGGTTGAAAGCAGTTCAATGCGATATAACCCGACGCAACATTTGAAGAGAGTGGAAGAGACAAGCAACAGCACCCACAAGGACTTTTACTGCGCCACCACCTCCTCCTCCACTCTCGAACAATAAAGCAAACATCAAGTTGTTTACAGCTCCAGTAGCACTAGAATCTTTTGAGCACGAACCGATCGGTGGCATTGAAGGTTGACGGCAGCTGTGCTCAGCTTAAATTCATGTATGCAACCTTTTACACACACAGCTAAAATAAACAACAATGTGAAAACAACATGACGAACCTATAGAGATTTACCACCTGAATCTGCAGCTCCTTTCAGTTTTTAATGAGTTTCTCCTCTTTCTTTAGCAGGGCTTTAGTTCGTTCTCAGCGCTCTCATAGCGCCATTTTAAGCTTCATTCAGGAGCTGTTTTAAATGAAAGATGTCTAAAAACCCACTGAACACTACCTGCTCAGCACGGAGCCGCAGACTGACACCATTAGGGACTTAAGGTGTGAACATAGAGGAGCGTTTAGCAGCTAAAGTGCCAGACATTTCCCTGAGGAGTTGCCAGAGACCAAAAACAGACCACCAAGAGAACAAATACATTTATTCTTGTTGGCAGATGTTTTTTTCCAAAGTGACTTATAAACGAGAGACAACATGAGAGCTTCAGCACAGTAGGAGACCTTGAAGTAAGCATTAAGTGCTAAATCTGTTTACTGAGGCAAAGCACAAGAAAATCAGATAAAGAAGTGCAACAGAAGTATGCATTAAATACAGGTTAGAGGTGTTAGGTCTTCAAGAGATCCTCAGAGACAAAGAGGAATGCCCCTGCCTTGAGCATTTGGGAGGTTTGACAGCTGAGAAGGAGTATACCCTAAATGACTGAGCTCAAATCGAAGCCTGCAGACCCAGAAGTGGCTGTGTAGGTCAAGATTAGTGACCTGATTTGATTCAGGCGGCCATAGGCAGCCAGTACATGTCAATGAGCAGTAAAGTGACAAGTGTCCTTTTAACGTTGAAGAACGACCAGAGGCGACGCTTCCTGGACCATCTGTAAAGGTTTCACTGTGACTATGGCCTGTATCAAGAGCTGGGTGACATCAGGTATGTCCTGGGTTGACACATGAATAGAGGCCATTTTGATGCTGATACTGTGATGGAAAGAGGAGAAACCATTTAAAGCACATAGTGAATGTTCATCTACCGCTTGTGAATGCTAAATAGCAGAACTTGAAGCAAAGTAATTCATTAAAACTGCTCAGTAAAGTAGTGGAAAGTGCAGTTGAGAAGTCTGCACTCATTTGATTATATTATTATGCTGCGTCCTTATGATATACAGACATTTGTATTTAATTTTGTACATTTGCTTAAGGTTTCTACACAAATCAAGGCTTCTCATTGAATAAAAGTCAAGACACAAACCACAAAATGCATTTGTTGGCACTGTGTACTTCACTTACTATATAAATAAACTTTGTACTTAAAGTTGCCTTCACTGTTGGCCCTGATTGACTTTGTTGCAAGGGCCAAGTGAAGAAACAGCCTTTTTGTTTATGCACAAACATTTTTTAGACAATTTCAGAAAAACAGAAATCTGTCTGGAGGCTAATTCACATCTTGTATAGTTAAAAACAAATATTCAACTACAAAAAAACAACAACTACTGACAGAAATGAGGACAAATATTAGTAAAACCAGCAGATCTTTGAGGATGATTCATCCACCAGCAGCATCAGTTGTGTCAATTTTCATCCGTATGGTCCTGATCATTGACAAAACTGCCTTCATACAGTATATTTACAGTCGAGTCTTATTTGTCGAGTCAGAGAAGAGACACAGACAACCATAAACTTTTGATTTTGGTTTGGTTTCTGGTTTTTGACGTAAGTGGGAATTTCCTCGCCATAAATTGTGATGATCAAATTTAGTTTTGAGGCAGAAACCACCACACTGTGTAGAGTCAGTAATTACGAGCTAAGAACCTTTAAGTTCTACAACATAAATCTATAAACATTATGTTTTTTTTTTTTTAGTTTAGTTAGTGCACAGGGTTTCAGACTAACAAAACACACAGAAACATATATAGAAACAGTGTTTTAACAGCCCTCTGTGAAGGGGGTACGAGATGTTTCCTGAACCCTCTCATTACCAGAATAATCACACGACAACACCCAAGGAAAACATGCATCATGACTAATGAACACACATTTGTCTTCACGTGATCGCAGTCGCCCATGCAACATATTCATCATTTCATCAGGGAGAGCATAAACAGATGAGAAACGCTGACTCCCAACTCACTAAAGATTACCAGGGCGGCCAAGTGCAATTTCCACAGAGGGAGACTAATTACAGTTTAAATGTGATTACGCTGTGTTTGAGATTACAGAGTTCAGTCGAGCAAATTCACAATTTAACTTCAAAATCGCTTTACCTTGTAATAATTCCTATGTTTAATTTGCTGGGATGTAAAAAAGGTGCGGGAGAAAATATCTCAAAAGTCTCAAAAGGAAATAACTGGAATAACTTCTCTTTTAGCCGTTTTTTTCCCCAAAGGTCTGAGTTTTACAAAGAAATATATCCTTTAAAAATCAGCTACATCACACTACTTTGAGAATGCCCTAAGGCGTAATCCCTCTCCAAGCATTAAGATTTATGGTTTCTTCACTTTTTTAGAGAGATGTAGGAAATATAGAAGAGAGAGAGAGAAAGGGCTTTTGGCAAAGTCTCATTTTGCATTGCTGACATTTGTTTTCCCAGTGATGCTAAAGCGTCCAGCCTGCAAACTTAAATGTAATTATTCAGTATATTTATCAAATAAATTAGGAAGATGATAAATGATAAAACTGTAGAAGCACAGATAAATTATTAATGGGTAGTAAGAAAGGACGAATAGGGGAAAGTAATTTGTTTTATCGTACAAACGTTAAAATATTAAAAGTAATCAAAAATCAGCCTACATCTTGCATTTTCGAGATTTTTTTCACAAGCGTTAGGCAGTTTTTAAATTGTAAATAAATATTTTCACAACTTAACATGTAATTCTAAAACTTCTCCGACTTTTCTCTGAGTCATCCCCCATCATTGTTTTGTTTTTAGTTCGTTTGTTTTAGGTACGGACGCTTTAATTAACGTATTACTCAACAGATTATCTTGTCCTTCGCTTCTGGAGTCTCAGTGACATCAGACAAAGCTCAACACTGATTGGCTGCCAACTCGTTATAACGTAACTTCGCAGCTGCGTTTGTTCGAGCGAATTCGCATCTGTTTGCCTACATGTATTAACTATATATTTATATAAAATCATGCTGCGTGTTTATTAGGTCCAAAATAGTTATAAAAATAGTTATTTGTATGTTTTAGTTGGTTAGTTAAATAGTTGGTTAGATGGGTAGTGTTGGTTACTTTTAATATGACATTAGAATAGTCTTGAATGGTCCACAATAAATGTAATTTATCCCATATAAATTCATTTTGTGAAAGCATACATAAGAAATTTAAATTGAGTCACTGGTTATTTATTTAATCAAGAGATAAAGAATTGAAAATATGTAAGAAAGATGTGTTATTAATAATATTTGGGGTAATATAATGTATTTTTCTTGCCTCTGCAAGTGATAAATAGTATTGTGTTTTTTTTTTAATATTGTGTAACATTCATTTCTTGTCCTGAATGTGCTGTTAAATAAATAATCCCCTGATAACCTGTTTTTCTTTATAATTAGAGTATACAGGGTATGAAGACTAAAATAATGTTGCCTACTCTCCTGTATCATCTGGTTAATTATTTAATTTGTGAAAAATTATTTACATAATAATTTACAGGCTTTAAAATAAAGTGTTGTGATTTTTATCCACTATTACAGCAACTCCTAACGGGAAAGGATTATTTTGTTTTCCTGTCCCAAGACCAGCCCATGTTCCACCGCTAAAGGTTTTATTTAGTTAGATTAGTTGTGTTGTTTGTTGCTGATGAATTGCGTTGTTTTGTGTGGACTCTGCATTTTATTCGACTGCCGGCTCTGTGCGGTCTGGCTTTGTTTGCTCGCTCATTTTTTAATTTCACGGCTGTATGATTAACTTTCAAGGGCATTTCTGTCCCAATTAATTTCTGTCCCACCTCAATGTTGTTTGCAAAACACCTGAATAACGCATTACTGAGCATGTGAAGTAAATGTCAGCTGAATTACACACCTTTTTTTTTTACATTCGAGAATATTTTAATGTCTGTAAACACTTTCCTGCTAATGGAAAGTAAAAGCACTGGGCTGCAGCTATACTGATGATTAAAAAAAAATCACACCTACAGAACCTAAATTCATTTTTTTTCATATATATATATATATATATATATATATATATATTATTTTTTATTTTTTCTTCTGCTTTGTATTATGTTGCCAACGTTCACTCTTTGACAAAATGAGGCCCCACACTGTCATAAATATTAATAGGGATGGTCACCCACATATTTGTTCATTAGCATATTGGTAAAAAAAGGCCAAATGAGGCCACACTCTCTTTTTTAAGGTGGTTTAAAAGTTACAACAAAAGCAAGTGAGAATCCAATAGTTATTTACGATTTAGATACTTTCCCACCAGGTCTTAAAGTGGTTTGTACTGGTGACTGATTCATAGGCGTCAATTCCAACAAAGCAGAAGGAACCGAGCAGTGTGTACGAATGGACCAGCACAAACCTAAAACCCCATCAATTTATCAAAGTGGCCCCACAAATCAATGTGGATTACTTTGGGAGAAAGCATTGCTCATGTGGCAGTGCATTTCCATTACCACACAACAATATTGGCCTTTTGGGAGGCTGTGGTAATTTTGTCTATTGATCAAATCCCAGGCACAGATCACATCACCGAGTCTTAGTTTAGGGCAATAACTCAGAGAGGCAAAAAAGGCAAAACCATGATCCGTGTGTGTAGATAACAGCACATAAACACACGCACACACTCTGTACTACTACACTCTGATCACGTCACTGTAGAGGTCAGACACAGTCTCAGGTAACATATTGTCAAATAATAAAGGGATTATCCCTGTAATCCAAATGGTGAACGCCTCCACCGCAGCAGTGGGTGTCACCTTGTCTGATGTCAGAGGAAACTTTGCTGATTCAAACCATCTGTGAAATTCAGATAAGCTGAACTGCTCCAAGAATGACCAGTCTGAGCCTTAAATTAATATTTTACATTTTTGGGAAACATCATTTTTGGGAATAATAATATATTATCTGTCCATTCGGTATGAAAGTGGAGGCAGAGGCCTGTTAGCTTAGCATGAAAACAAGAGGAAAAAGTGATGAAAGATCTTTTGTTTGTTTCTTAAAAACACAGATTTTCTGCCTAAAACCACAGAGTCATTTGAATTTCAGTTTAAATATTCTTCACCTTGATTCTTCACACTCAACACTCTGTGTGGGAGCACCTCCTCGCTGTTTAACTTGATTAAAAGCAAATAAGGGAAAGAGGGGGAGTTGTTCTGAAACCACAGCTCAGCCTTGGATGAAATACAAGTCAATGCCAAACAAAGGGAATCGATTCATCGAGGATTCGCGTTGGAGACCTGATGCTCTTATTTTACGCTGAGCTTCAAAAGAAAGACAAGGTAACAAATGTTGCTAATGAGAGCATGAGATTCTAGAGCGATAGTGAGAAAAAAAAATGAAAAAATTAATAGAAGAAGCTGCCACTGCCACTGCCGCTGAGGTGTTGTGGTGTAGATATACACATCAGCTGACCTTGGAAAGTGGCACAGCAGGGAGCGTAAGAGTCGGACACACACTGTGAGGGGAGGATGCTAATAATGGGAATCCTGTCAACACTTCTTACGCTCTCCTGTTATTCACCTCACACATGCAGCTTGTTCCTCGCTGTCCATAGAAAAGCAGTTACACTTTAAATGAGAAATTATTTCCAGTGGATTGCAGCTACAATTTGCATCAGGTTTGTCTCTCTCCAGAGCTGAAGTTAAGGAGAAAAAAAAAATAGTTTCCTGTCATGTCTACTGTTCTGACCAGCTGAAAGTAATGATTATTTCACTTCATTATTTTTTTGATTCGTTTGTTAATTATCTGAGCCATAAAATGAGACGCTGAATTGTGACTCTGACCACACTGAGATATTAAATTCATTATGTAAAACTATTACTGTAAAATCAAAAGATATTTCATTTGGTATTAAAAGAGGAGAAGCAAAACCTGCATTCATGATCACTCATATTAACACAGAACCAGTGATGGATCAAATGTCTAAATAATTGCTGGTTAGTTTTTTAGCCAGAGCTTTAAAGTCGTTCTGCTGAATGAACATGATTCTTTTCCTATAAAGACGATGAAAGTCGGCTCATGTGAACACAAACTGCAGTGATAATAATTTAAATCTGTGGTGTGATTTTGTGGGACATGAGCTTTATCTCGTCTCACTTAAGTTCTTGAAGAAACATTTCTCATATACAATATCTGTCAATGAATTTATGAAGAAACCATCAGACTGTTCCTGTTTCCAAACTCACTTTCTTCTTCTTTCAATCACGACCACAATCATTCTCTAACCAAAACTTAACCATTGTGATCTCACAGATGGGGACATGTACCATGGGTTTCAAATGAGAAATCACTTATGTGTGTCATTAGAGAAACATTTTGTGATTAAAATTGTTATATCACTGTTACTTAAATGTTAGGACTCCAATGCAAGCTATGGCAATCACCATCTATGGTGATGAACGAGGTGTTTTCCTGTCACTCCCATCCAATACTGCATAAAAGCTGCATTATTCTGTTAGAGGAAATATAACAGATACATAATGTGCATTCTGCAGCTTTACATCCACAAATTTGTGCCAGTTCATCCGGAATGGAAAAGGGCAGATACACTAAAGTCAGCCAAGTTAGATAAACTCATTTAAAGGTCTGGGTGGTGCAATACTGCAGAGACCACAGTTTTCCAGGGATGGTGCTTCCATCCTCATCAAACACAATTACTGCTGCTCACTGGTGACTTATTATGTCCTCATTGCAGCACTGGTGACTTGTTCTAGTTGGTTTGTCTACACAGTCTGTTTCTGTAGACACCATGCCCAAGAAAAGAGAGGTGGGAGTTTGCAGCAACGAGGACTGCAGTGCAGATAGAGTAGAGAGGACAAAAGCCAGCTAATGCATTTTATCTTTTATTTTATTTATTTTCATTGGTATGTTTTAGCCACAGTGGGACATAATTGTACTCATTAAATGAAGTATAAATAGTAGCAGTGTAAAAATCCTCTTGCAGGAAGCATGCTGCGTTTGTGACCCGTGCTTTTATTCTGAAAAAACTCTGCCGTGGCTGCGTCTGACAGTGTGACATTTTGATCAGATCCTCACTCGTCATGTTTCAAAGGACTGCTGCCCTTCCATGTTTGAAGGCCACAGGTTCTCTGTAGCTTTATGACTCCAGCTGTTCAGAGACAGCGGCTGCATCGTGCCCACATACACAGCATCATCAAACATGAACTGAAGTCTCCTTTCATGTGCTGTGATCGACCCACTCACAGAGCAAATCGTTGATTATGCAGGAACACCAGATGAGCTCTGGAGGGATAATGTCTAAGAGGTTTGTGTGTGTTTGTTTTGTAATTGAATTATTGCTATATTAGCTGATAATGATAAAAACTCAGTGCAGTTAAGGTTTTCTAACTTGTTCTGTCACGCTTGACTTTCTAATCCGTTTAAAATCCCAACCATTAAAAATATTAGCTGCATCAGCCACAATGAATGATAATGAAACCAACTCAAGATATATGTGTGTATGTTTATGGATAAATCAATACATCAATAGACACTCAATCTTTCACTCTATGTCAATGACAAGAGGAACAAGGAGCAACAGATGGTCTGGTCTCTGGAGGTTTAAAATAGTTGTGTTTACATGGACCCTAATAATCTGCTTCTAATCTGAATCGGTTCGATCAAAACAAAGTTTATTTACATGAATAGTTTGAAATCAGATAAATAAGATTTAAAGAGCTGGTGTGGACTGGTGAAAATCTGTTGTTCTGCTCAGCCCAGTGCAGTATTTTCACAACCTCATCTCATCCAAGAAAAAAATAAAATAAAATAAAAAAATAAAAAAATAGGTCTCCAGTAAAAGCTGATCCACCAGAAATACAAAACTCCTTTTAGACAGTCTCAAAGAGTTTGCCAAGTTTGCAAACTGTTCAACATTCAACTCAGTTTATCTCTGGTTATTTCTTTAACATATAAACAAGGACAATGAAGATGTAGACGAAGGTTTGTCCTTCTTTCCTGAGAAGATGAAGTCTGCTGTTGTCTACTCTGACTGCAAGAAAACAACATCTTATCAAAATGTGTAAATCTAAACGCGGCAACTGAGACCGAAAAAAATGCATTAAGTCCTCTAACAACCTACAGGAGCTGCCAAGTACCTTGAAACAAATTGTACCTCAGAGAATCAGTGCCATTTTAAAGGCAAACACAATGACTTTGGAGGAATGTTATTCCTAAAAGGACATTTTTGTTGCAGTATCTCAACCAACAAGTCCTCCCCTAACAACATAGGTGAACAAGCTTTATATATATATATATATATATATATATATATATGGAATAGATACTAGACTAAGAAACAGTGGGAGTCACAGAAAAGAGCTCACACATCCATCCTCACACTTATTATCCTGTTCATACGAATCCACCGTCCAGAATCAGCAGGAGGTGCAGGAGCAGGAAACATGGTGAACATAAACTCAAGTTGTGATTTGTCAAGCATTGCTTTTGTCCTCCAGTACGAGCTGATGGCAGCAGCACAGACACATGAGACATGGCCAGACTCATTAAACCACAAAAACCCCTCAGTTGTAATTGAATTCAACCATAACGTTTCACTCTCTGTCGTCCATTCCACTAATACAAGTCACTCTGCTGTAAATCCTTTTGTTGCTTCCTTCTGCTTCTTTCACATTTCTTGTTCTCTTGTTGCAGCCGGTGTCATTTCAACCATGACGAGCGTCTCATTGCTCTGATCTTCATGTGCTGCTACAAACTCTCGTTCCCCTTAAAGCTCATTTCAACAGACAACACACACACACAAACCTGATTCCCTAACCTCCCTCAAATGATGCCGACTGGAAACAAGCCATAGTAACTGTCTCTGGTTGCCATAGCAACCACCCTTGATAAGGTCCTAAACCAAGTCACACTGAACAACAACGATGGCTCTAAACTCACCTGTGCTCTTTCTTTATTTGTCTATCCGGGCGGTTTGAGTCTTTCTCAAACCAATGATCTCTGGGGAAATTTCTCAGACAAAGTGTCTTACTCGGAGTAGTACAAAAAATAAATAAATAAAAACAAACAAACTAAAAAATACACAGTGAGGAGCAGATCTGTGGATACAGGAGGTCAGAAAGGCTACGGGATCTCAAATAACCGCTTTAAAACTGTTGTTAACAGAAAAACATCTGTGAATGAACAAGATAAAACACTGAAGAAAACCACATCAGAACGGGCTCAACAAAAACTGGACTGTTGAAGACTAAAACATTGCCTGGTCTCATCGATCTGGTTTTCTGCTGCGGCGCACAGATGGTCGGGTCAAGCAGCATGAATCCACAGATTGGTGCGAGGAGAGTTTTTCCGCTACACTTTGGGAGGAATCATCATTTAAACATTACAGCTTATCTGAATATTTTTACTCTCAATATTCAGTCACAATTCACCATCTTTCTTGCACCGTGTCACAAGGCAAACGTCGGCTTCAAACGGTTTCATGAACAACATCAGCCACCAGATCTGAATCCAACAGAAAGAAGAGACATTAATGCGGCTGAACAAGACATTGGAGGAATAAACGTGAAGCTGAGAAATCTGCAGAAATGACGTGATGCAGTTTAAATGTCACAAAAAGTCGAGGCTGTAGTGACTTTCTTGGTGTTAGGCCTTGTTTTTTTGTTGTTGTTGTTTTGACTTTTTCCTCTTTTGTGTCCCACCTTCTGAGTTTGTAAACTTTTTAAACTCTTTGTTGAGAAAAACACCCATAAGTCGAATCATTGCCTTCCCAGAAAAAAACAACACACTCAGAGAAGCTCTTGGAGCCTGCAACAGACTCTAGTGCTACATCTTTATATCCTGCGTGCAGGAAAAACTGATTTCTTGCCCACGATTTCCCTCATGGTGGTTTTATAGAGATAAAGTTGTGCTAAAGAAGAAAACCGAAAAACATTACATTTCTGCGAGGCCAAACTATTTCTCAATGTCATTTCTAAAACAATATTTTTCACAGTTTTTATCCTGGGAAATTTTAAACAATTTATCACCATGTTCTTTTGAATAACAGCGCAGCAGTCTGGGATATATGCTCATTATAAAACATATACTCTTTCTGACACTCTCATGCATGCACTGGTGCACTGTCTTACAGAAACACACTGGGGGCTGCAGCTAATTAATCTGTCAAATATATTCTGAGTAAATCGTTTGTGAGAAATTGCAAAAAAAAAAAAAAAAAAAAATTCTCAGCGGTTTCTCAAGAAGACGACAAATAGATTGAAAAAGAAATATATTTGTTTTACAGTTATACACATCTGAGAACTGGACTTTACACTGGAGACGCCGAGAGATAGAAAATATTCTGAATATTTGCTCAGAACGTAAAATGATTGATCGCTGATGAATTCTGTCAGTTAATCCTTTTAGTTCTAGTTTTCACACAGAGTGCTCTCTGCTCCGGCCTTTCTGAGCACAGAGAGGGAGTATTGATCGAAAAAAAAAAAAAAAAAAAAAAAACTCATATGCTGCATATTTTTAGATTTGCTCCTGCAGAGCCGTGCTGATGGAAATCTTTGCTGAATAAGGAGTTAAAGTAAATAAAGTAGAAACAATTTGCTGATGTTGGTTTTTGTTTAGACTTTTGTGTTTTCTCAACTAAAAAATATAGCTATTTAGTCCAGGAAGATGAAAATTAAATAGATGCCTGTGTTTAGAAGAGATTATGGTATATATATATAAATAGATATGGATATATTGAGTCTTTTTGGGTTTTAAAAAATGTCTGGAGGGAGAAGAAGAAGAAGAAAAAAAACAGTTTCTGTGACAGACACTTGTGAAATCTTAAAGTCCAAACTCAGGGACATTCGCTCACACGCCTACAGCCACAGCAGAAACATAGATCCTACAGAGATGTAACCTCCTGGGACAGAAACAGGCAGCGAGTCGGATCAAAAAGAATGAAGATTATGGAGCGGGTGGGTGGGGGATGAGGTTCGCTAACCGAGCTGAATGCCAAAAGAAACACTCTCAGCTGGTAAGGAGGAGGAGAGAGTGGAGATATCAACCTGAGGGAGGAGCTGATGGCCCGCGGGCCGGCTGGTCTCCTTCTCAACTAAGCAAACACCCACAGATTCCCCATCATCCCCTGCAGCTTGGGAGCAAAAAAAAATTAAATAAAATAAATAAGAAAAAATCTGCCGCTATGCTACTTCTTTGCCTTTTATTTCAACATAAATCCCTTCTTAACTTTCTCTTAAAACAATCTTTTTAAAAATCAACTGGCAAATTAAGAGACAAAAAAACAAAAACAAAACAAAAAAAACTTCAACAAAAGCCACAGGATAAACTTACATTAAATGAACATTTACTTCTCTTTCACAAAAGACAATGTGAGTATAAAACACCTAATATGGGGATAAAGATATGTTTTCTCATTTGATTGATTATGTAATAACTTTAAAGAGAAACTTTAACTCGAGGTGAACACAGAGAGACGACGACAGAGCAGCAGGTGTGAAGTTTTTTTTTCCTCCAGAGGAACCTCAGCTGTGGAGGGAAAATGAAATCCCATCCTTGTCTTTTCTGGAGGCTTTTCTTCTTATTAAAGTCTCAAAAAGGCAGATGTGTTGCAACTGTCAGATCAATCAGGCGTCTACTTTGTTCTTTCTTGTTTTCTTTTTATTTGTTTGTTTGTTGTAAAGTATATTACAGAGGCATGGAGATGCACAAAGTCCTTAGAAAACATCCAGAGATGAAATGTTTGGCTCGTCTCCGTGTTGCTGGTCTCTGGTCTGTATTGATCAACCAACAGAAACCACAAGGAAATGCATCATTCAAGCCATTATCAATGAAAAATGATTTTAAGATTATGCTGTTGGATGACAGCAGAGACAATGGCCGCAACATTATAGTTCACAAATCACTGCTGGATAATTTAATTAATGATTTTCTGTCTCTGTGTGTGTTGTCGTTGTGAGGTTTACACCCACAGTGTGTGGACAGTGAGGCTGCTACTCACGTCTCTAAAGGGCAGTTGAGAGATTATAGATTAGTTTTAAGGCTCAGATTTGTATTAGGTGACATTAGATAACCTTTTGACCCTTGACCTTTGCAATTTACCCACATGGCTCATTTAACCAAACAGACAAATTTCATTACTGCTGCTCATTAACATTTGTTCTTTCTACCTGTCAGAGCTAAAGTCTTCAGTTGCTTGTGATGCGATCCAACAAAATCACTTGTTAAGGGTCCATTTAATCTACCTCATTAATTATTTCAATTAACAAATACTTAAAAATCACATTTCTCAAGTTTATTTAAGTTTCAAGTGAACCAGCGTTAAAGTGTTCATACCTGTTTCTGTCAGAGAGATTCAAAGTGTTCCTCTACCTGAACACGTAAAAAGAAAAAGCTTAAGTGAAAAGTTCAAATGCTGCCACTTTAACAAAGTTACATAAAAAAAAAAAAAAAAAATGTTGAACACTGTGACAAGCTCTTAGTTTGAAGCATGAAGACACAACCTGCACAGAAAAGCTGAAACACCAGCATGTAGCAGAGAAACAGCAGCTTTGGTTCGTGTTAATGCAGAGTGAATGATAGAGTTTGGAGCTAGATTTAACAACTGTTTGAGACACTTAAAAAAAAAAAAAAAAAAAAAGACATTTCCCTCCACAACCACAACTTTCTATGTGTCTTCTGTAGTTACCAGGTGAGTAATTTATGTATATCTGTGTATTTTTACAAACATTTTTAACTCCATTTACACCAAACATGTCCTGTCAAGGTTTAGCAGATGACAAACTCTTGACTCACTGATTCTAACAATCAACTCTAACAATTAACTCCTATACAATATGTGTCAATCAGAAAGTAACATACACAATCAAAACTAACCTTTTACAAAAATCCAACCCTTACAGTTTTATCAGGACTGTGTACTATGATCTAAAATTATTAGTGAAGATAATATTTGGAGCCTCAGACTTTACTCAGATCCAAAACAATCTTCTACTTAATGTTCTGTTCATGTTAATAAGCAGTAAATGCCACAAATAGATTTGACATGTCAATGGTGATTAAGTTGTTTGTGCATTTACATCAATCACATGTTTTGTGCTTTAAAACAAATAAATCTGTCTAAAGTAAAAGGTTAGCCATCGTAACTAACTGGGCTTCTCTCCCAGCAGCGACATTCATCCACTATTTTTTTTTCTCTCAACGTCTTTGTAATTGAAGTGGTTCCAAATGTCAAACCATTCTTCTCACTTCACTGTTCACTGTGTGTTCGGACTCATACAGTCAGAGTTTAAGGCGAACTCTGCTGGTCGTGTATTCACAGGTGTGAAGGATCACCAGTGACAATTACAGCATATCTGCTAAATGTTATTTTGACTCTTCTTTTGATATAGTTTAATTTTTCAAAATATACTTTAGTTTCATCTTTTTAAAGTGATATTGCATGTTGTAGTCAAAGTTATTATCTAATGACATTGGTGCTGTGTAGTCAACTTGTCTGGGTCATGGGGAAAGAGAAATATTAGTTTTAGTGTCTCTTTTTGGTAGCAACAGTTAACTTCTTGAAAACAACTCCCATTGAATTTAACAATTCTCTCCTAAATCCATGCTATCTACCGATGATTTTCTCCAATTTTAAAAGACCTTTTCCTTCTTTTGAAGAAGAATTTAGATTTATATTGTAATGTTGCAACATTAAAACCAAACTATAGTAACATAACAAGTCTCTCAGTTTGTTTCTCATTGCATGATTAACTTCTTAAAGCAGCTTTCAGGGCAGCAGTTGTCAGTGCACGATTGTCGAGAAACAAACAGATTCAGGCCAGATGGAGATGTTGCCACACGTTGTCTCTCCTTGTATCTGCAGGGTGAAGCCTGAGTCTTTGTTGCTGAGCCATCTATACGTCTCTGTGGTCGTCTTCTGTCTTCAGACAGATAAAGTAGGAGGAGGTATACGATCGAACCTTTATGTCCATCGCAGCTCCATATAGACGGATAAATACACACCTATGACCTCCCCTCCCACTTGTGTGCAACATAAAAGCACCATCCGACGCTCCACAGTTGCTAATCATAGAACAAAGGGAGGCTCCAGTCAGCAGGCTTTCCCATTGATTCGCTATAGAAAGCAGCAGGAGAGCGTTGACAGTCAGCTTTGTTACAACAGGAAGAAGTTGAGGATAGAAGTCAAACGTATCAACAAAGGTCTATACGTCTGCGAGCGCTGATATCACAGCTTCAGTCTGATGATGGCCTGTTACAGCACGTCGCTGAAAAACACAACTTTTCTTTTTAATCTCTGTAATCATCTTCACACAGACCGAATGTAAAAGAAGGAAAAAGAAGAGGAGGAGGTCGTCTGCCTCTTCACTAGAAGCTAAAACTCTCCATTCAGTCTAATAGAAAAGATGAGTCTGCTGCATTAAGCTTCTCTTTCCTGTCAGATTTGACATGAATGCAGAAGCAGAACAAACGTAAACACAGGTGCAGCAGCTGTGAGAGTTTCCCCTCGGGGCAACAAACACCCTCATTTTATAAACCAACAACACGACGCCGTGATGTACGCTGCTACCACGGTGTAGGTGTAGGTGTGCCAGCTGGGAGTCAGGGAAGGACCAGAGAGCTCAACAGAGGGACCAAACGACTGGGATACAGATGTCAGGTCAGAGCCTGCAGCATCATCTGTGACCTGGTATGACCACCACCTCCTCTAACTACTCCCCTCTGGCAGGAAATACAAGACAAGACTGAAACGGCTTCTTCCACAAAGCTGTTAGATTGTTCAAAATGGCCTGACACACACCACCCACACGCACACTCCACTCTATTGCTGCTAAATACACAAATAAATGCTGCTAATTAACTATTGCTCATGAACCTTGAACACATTTATGACTATCATTGAAATTTCACTGTGTTCCTCTCATGCCAGTGTGATGACAAAGTTTTCTTCGATGTTCTAATAACTCCTGACATTCATTTGCCTCTGGTCATTCTCTGTTTTCCCTTCGCTTCTGGTTTCTCTCCCTCTTCATGAGCTCAGTTCAACCCCGCCGGCCTTTCTCTATTCAACAGTTTGCAGACAAACCTGCTGGCGACCGGGTCGAGGCTGTTTGTAAAGAAGTGCAGCATCAAGCGTTCTGCCAGACTGACGCCGAGGCACGACACAAACAAAAGAAGAAAAAAAAAAAAAAAAAAAAGGATTCATGAGAGAAAAGTAAAACATGTGCACGTAGAAACATGTCACGTGTTCACAACATGAAACAATCCCTCAAAACGCTCCGTCTCTCTGATCCTTTACATTCGCCCAAATGTATCGGCAGGGTCAGTTCACATGTGAAAAGGTCCAGAAAAGAAGAAAAAAACCACAGCTTTCATCACACATCAAGCAGCTTCACTCTGCAAACATCAAAATGATGCATAATACAGGTTGTTTGTGTTTTTGGGTGTGTAACATCAGCATGAAAGTGTCTCTGGAAATAACATTTACACATGTGGAAGCAAAGATGTACGCGTTTGATCATCCAGGGGAATTTAAACATCTTCCTCAGTCAAGTTTCGACACATTGAAAGATCCAGCTTGAATAAACAAAACAAACATTACAATCACAATAATTATTCAGGTAAAAAAACAGTCATTCTCAGTGTGTATTTGCAGTCAAAGGTTCATGTTTTCACCTCATAGATGCACATGTTGAGTATTGAACTGTGACTGACTTAAAATGTTCAACTCATAGAAACTTTTCACCTTCAGCAGATGAACAAGAAAACACCCATCCATTATCTATAAAGATCATCCTTAAAGGGTCGCAGGAGGGTCAGAGCTAATCCCTGCTGACCGTGGCAGAGGGCGGAGTACATCCTGGTACTGGGCCAAAATATAAAGATAAATAGAAATTCACATCCATGGGGATGTTTAAGTCTAACCTGCATGTTTCTGGACTGATGGAGAACCTGGAAAAAACCTACACAGGAAGATCCTCAGCTCAGGTTTGAACCTGAATCATGTTACACAAACATTCTTGCACAGAGAAGGTCCATAACAACAACCAAAATAGTTTAAGATTATATTTAAAAACTCAAAATTTGCAACATATTTTCTACAACACTACAACACCTCTTCTTTTTGTCATTTGTCCTCAATCCTCGCTGATGTAAACATGTAACACGCTGAAACTGTCTGATTCAACACGTCTGCAGAGTGTGATGTTATCTCCTGTTTAGACTAAAAATAGTGTTGGGAAAAAAAAAAGGAGGCACTGTGCTACACTGGCGTGAACACATCGCTTCAGGCAACGATGAAAGGATGAGATTCATCCAGGTCTCATCAGAGGGAAAATGTTACAACTGAGAGAATATTAATGTGCAAAGTTTTTTTGTATCAAATGTGGCAATTCCTCATTCGTCTTGGTCTCACTTTAGTAAATTAGATATTTTGGACTCTTGGGGGGACAAGCAGCTTAATAATAATTTGCAGTGTTAGAGTTAGTAATATAAAAGAAATGTGCACTGACGATGCGTTAAAAAAGGTAAATTGTGTTTAACCTCTTGGACAACCCTGTTATTTATGCCTGGAGGCTTGAATTTTTGTATGTTCACAATGTTGGAAAGACAGAAAATTCACAAAATATAGCCCGAGATGCAGCAATACAACCTTAACATTTATCATGTTATTTCTTCAACATCATTCTACACCTCACAGACAAAGCGGTCATTTGTGAAATGAAAAGTTTTCCAGTGAGGATGCTTTGCTTCATTAGGTAATACATATAGCAAAGACAGAAAAGACAGAAAAGAAAGAGGGTGCAGCATATAACAGCATGACATGTGCTGAAGAAACACAGAAACTCAGATTATTCTGTTCCTGGAGTTGAACATGGATCATGAAGAAACTGAAAATATAAAGCTACAAGTCAACGTCTGGATGCATCTTCATATGTAGAAATGAGAATTAAGTAAAGTGGAAATATTAACGCCGCTCTTCACTCTGTATGTGTATTAAATTGGTGGCAAGGACACGCTGTTCTCGCTGCCATTATGGTGTTGACTGGTACCAGTGGAGTGGGGGCAGGATACACTGGAGGGTCCTCAGAGTAATGAGTAGCAGCAGGCTGAGTGCCTACTTACTTATTATGGAAAGGTTCTGCAGGAAAGTGAATTACAACTGTTCAGCGACACCTCGGGACAAAGCACTAAAAACGGCATAACGTCAACACACCTGCTTTAAATATAAATATAAGAGTGAGGTCAGAAAAATAATATGTAACAGGTTGAATCAAAAAAAAAAAAAAAAAAAACCCAACAGGAACACCAAATGGATGATTGATGGGAATCCATCTAATTAAGCGATCAATATGAGATATAAGACGAGTCGCTCCGGCCGTGAGAGGTCTGGTCTGAGAGCATGTGTGCTGACCACACTCTCCATTTAATCTAAACTGACGAGATGAGGACAGCGGCCGAGCAGCCACGTCCTGTATCGACAGTTGGGAATAAATGGAAGCATCAAACAAAAACAACAATGTCTCAACTAGAGATGGTCGTCAAATCATGTCGTAATGCACAGTTGTAATGTCTTTCCATTTAAAATAACACTCCAGTTATTCTGTATGTTGTGATTTTTTTTTTTTTTTAAATCTAATAGTTTATATCTAAAAGACATAAAATATCTCAGTGTTGGGGAAAATTAAACCCAATGTATCTGCATGATCCCACAGGAAATAAAAATGAGAAAATGTTTACCTATATTGGTTCCCTGCGTTCTGATGAATATTAAAATAAAATAAAATAAAAAAACACGTCGCAGAAGAGAAAATAAATCATCATCTAAAACATTTGTGACTAAAAAGAGTCTATTTGTTCACCCAGATGTCTCAGACTTGTTTCAGAAGAAGGAAGAACAAACATATTTCCAGTGACTGAGCAGAAAATAAACAGCAGAAAAAGACGAAAGGGAAACAAAGTTTGCACAAGTGAAACCGGTGAGACATAAAATGACTTTACTGAAATAGAATTCCATATCTATCTCAACACTGATGCACAAAATTCACAACAGAAGATAACGGTGGCCATTCATGTGTTACTTTCATTAGGGTGGAAACCGTTTCTCATATCGATGTTTTTTTTTTTTTCTTTTTATCAAATCATATAATAATAAAAAAAAAAAAAAACCTTCACATTTTCTTGTTCGTTGCTGATATTCACTTTGAAGATGATTGAATGTAACAATCACACGTTTCTGTTCACTTTGATGTAGAGCTTCTTCTTTTAAACAGTGTCTCAATATTCCTGACAACAACCACACCTATATTCACTTGATTCTTATGCAACAGACAGAAACCGCTCTTGTCCAACTGATGACGATTTCCAAATGGACGTTAAGACTTCAGATGGAAGAATGACTCAACCGTGTGTGTGTGAGTCTTAAAACCTGTTGCCAGGATACTACCTAGGCTTAATAAGCCAGTTAATTAATGATGATTCTCCCTCCCTCGCTGCAGAAAAGCAGAAACAACAGAACGCAGCAACTAGACAATCAACTCAAACATTTCGCATCTTTGTCTTTGACTTCTACCGGAACTGCTGCTTTACTATTCTTCACAAAGACATCCTCATTTTTCCTGCAAGAACCATATTATATCTGCACAAAACCCCAATAAAATAATGTCTAGTAGTACTTGGAAGGAAACTGTTGATCTGTGTCTGCTTCATATCACAGATTTTCCAGGATTTCTGGTCTCAGAAAAACAAACATTTGATGATAAAATGATGCCCTGGTTTATTGTGCATGTTCCTTACTAAATATTATAAAAGCCACTAATTTTGTACGAAAATAAATATCATCTGGGGAGAATAAACGACACAAATAAAACTTTAGGTTGAGATAATTCACAGGATAAATGAAAACTTTGACAATGACTGAGAAATCAAAGGAAAACTTGAGTCTTTAGGACTCATCCTGAGGAGATTTAGTTGAAATGTTTTGGTTAAGACCAACATCATCATCATTATTATCCCCCGGAGAAAGAGACAAACAAAACACACTCACAGATTAATGTTGCTTTTTCTGACAGTTTGAGCTGAAAAATTCAGCAGAAAGATTCACCTCACAACAAACACAGCAAACGCCGCCGTTGTCGCCTTTTTATGGCTGCTGGAGTTGGACTTTTAGAGAGAACTGTGTAGAAAAATCATCAGGTGAGAGGTACAAAGCATCAAAATCCCGCTCTAAGTCCTTCCGATGGATTTATATATTCACATATAAAGTGTCTTTACTGTCTGTGTCGGAGGGGAAATGAGAGGCCGTTTGTGTGTGTGCGTGTCGTTGGACACTTGGCTCTGGTCCGAGTTTAATTCATGGAGATGTGAGGTGGACGGTAATTTGTCCTGCATGTCAGTTGCTGACAGTTTCAGAGGCCCTTTGGCTCGCTCTGTCCTGATGCTTCATTTATTGGCTAAACCTCAGGCAGCGAGGCGTGATTCACTTCACAGCCGGCAGGTAAACCTGCTGATGATTTGACCGCGTGAGGGCCAAGTTAGAGGCCTCGTGTAGAGTTTTGAAGCCACTCGTCGTCATTTACAGCCCGGCGTCAACTCTTTCTCGCCCAAATTGCATCGACAGGAAGCGACTGTGGCTGGCTGCTTGTCTGCTGAGTTAAAGAGTTACAGCAGGGGTGTGGGATGATTACAAGACTCGGGCTGGGAGCAAGAACGAGCAAGATATTTGTAGGATTAGTCTCTGGTGGCCGAGCAAGTGTGCACGAGTGTGAGCGCGAGATATTACGCTATCAGACACACAGCACTGAGCATCAAAGAGTAGGGACACATAACAAGTGATATGCACAGCATTGGGATAAACGGACGTTTGTGGTTGGTGTGTGTGTGTGTGTGTGTGTGTGTGTGTAGCAACAACAGCCAGGCTCAGCAGCGTTTGCTCCATGTAGGAAGTAAAGATTATGGCTCGTCTCACTGCGACGCTGATGAAATCCCACAGTAGCAGTCATCACACAGAGATCCTTAATGATGTCCCACAGTGACCACACAAGGCCACCTACAGAGTTCACACACACACACACACACATGCATGACCACACACGTGTGTGTATGTGTGTGCAGGACAGATTAAGTATTTGTCATCACCCTCCTCATTAACTCAGGCCACCAATATGGCAGGAAGCTCAACATAAAGGCCTCAAGGTTCAACGTTAACTAGTGCAGAGCTGAAGAACCAAACCATCATCACGTTTCCAGCAGTTTAAAGCTCTTAACTTCATAACGAACGATTCCTGCTGTGATTACTTGTGCCTGTTTCCAGTTGGAGAAGCAGCTTTGACCACATTATTTGGTTTTTGGCAACGTTGAGACGACTCAGCGTGCGTCACAATAATCAATAATAATAATAATTTCCCCTAAAACCTGGAGCATATATGATCTATAGATCAATCATGGGACATTTTTTTTTTTGATTATTCATCTCTCATTTGTCCAAATCGTCTCAGCTTCAGTGTCGAGTTGATCAGGAACATTAGCATCATTAAAACAGACACGGAGACGCACCTAAAGATGAAAGGTTTTGTTTGTCATGTGAAGGTGAAACTGAACATGAGGCTCATCTCATGTTCTATAGGTGATGATATTAAAAATAAATGACCAATTTTTTTTTTAAAAAAAAATGTATTAAAATGTGTCTCTTCTGGACTGGACTGGAATGTAAAAATTGGAATGATGACAGATTTTTCTCTCTATTTGCAGTTATGTCATGTTATATGTGAGATGTTGCGTACTTGTTTTGTGTATTTGCCGTGTTCATATGCTCACGTATGTTGGGAACTCGCCTGTGCACGAAATAATAAATAGCAAAATACACACAGATGAAGATGCATCAGGTCTTGAAGCAGCAGAAACATACTGACCAATCTCAACGTGTGTTGACCTTTGACCTGGTTACTTTCTACAGTTCCCCCCTGTAAGGATACACTCACACACACACACACACACACACCCACACACACACCCACGCCTACCACACAGATGGCTGTTGTGCCACAGACCTCCCCTCACCCTTCACTCTGCCTCTATATAATTAATGGACAGATCCTCCTCCTGCTCAGAGGTCTCTGGCAGGAAATCAAGGAAGTGTGTGTTCATAAATATTTACAGGGACCAACATGAAAATTTCACATGTAGTGACACACACACACACACAACGTGAACATGTCCTACTGTACTGTACTATCATCTCCTCCTCTTCCTCACTGTCACTGATTAGACTCAGGATCTTCAGACCAGTTATATCATCTCTATCTCTCTTTAAGATAAAATTAGATGATAAAGTTAGAAAATTCCTGAAATAATGGAGCAATAATGACCAAATAAAAGTGGATTTAAGGTATGGACAGAATTAGTCTCATGTCTATGTGCCTGATTGTGATCTAAGAGGATTTCTGCTTCAATATCTGGCGTCTACAAGACGTAAACTTGCATCATGTGTGTCTGTGTTCGTGTTGTCTCGTTTACTCACAGAAAAACCAGCCCAGAAAGGACATGAGTGCCGGACTCTTGGTGATGTGGTGAGAGCCAGAGCTGCGAAGCTGACGGCCAGGATCAGGCTGCCCAGGACCATCTGAGAGACTCCCAGCGCCAGCATGATCCTCGTCCGGGTCCGGTATTCCCTTAACCGGGACAAGCTGCGGGACAGGGACGCTGGGCTCAGGGATCCCGGGCCACCGATGCCACCGCTGCCGCCTCGGGGCAGCGCGTTCACCGGCATTGTCACTGACGTTTAGGGAACCGACGGAGCTGCGCCAGAGGAGGAAGATAACAATAACCATCCAAAAGAAAAAAAAATCAGCTGGATCGGCGCGTTTCAGCCCTGCAGTGCGCTGCTCAAAGCGGCGTAACTCGCTCTCAGTGTCCGATGTGGATGATCGCCATCAATTAAGATGCTTGGAGTCGCTCCAGTTTGAAGACGCGCTGCGGCGGAGGAAGAGGAGAGGAGAAAGGTGAGACTGCACGAGGCACCAGATGTGACCATAACACACATATACACACACGCGCGCGCGCAAAGTGTGAAAATATATACAATCAAGGCCAAAAATTTACTGTAACATCAAACACTGGAGGTTTATCTCGGTGAAGAGTCCATCCTTCAAAAGTCAAAACGCAAAACGCCAAAGAGCAAAAACGCATCATGCTGCTGTCAAACAGCTTTGCACCATTGTCACGCTGTGAAGCCTCAGCCTCTGCGGGCTCTTCAACAAACGAAAGCCGCAGGAAAAAAAAAACGCAAAAAACCCCCAGTCCAGATAGTTGAAATGAAACCAGATTTTGCGCTCTTTCCCTCCTCCTTTTAAATCCCCATTTGTGACCAAGCTGCGCCGTTTCTCCTTTTTCCTTTTCTCCCTCTCCTCCGTTTTCACAGACGACAACAGATCTAACAGGAGCCAGGACAGGAGACGCACACTGCGTATTGGAGATGTGCCACTCTGCGCGTCCGTCTACATGGCGGCGAGCTGCGCCGAGCCTGTTTTACTACGATAACAGAGGGAGGAGGGCGCTTTACTATCAGGAAAAAAATGAGAGAGAGAGATACAGAGAGAGAGAGAGAGAGAGAGAGACGAGCTGCCTGTGATTTGTCACCCCTGCGTGGTGAGATCAGATCATCAGCCCTGTTAGGAAATTAGGTTTATTATAAAGGACGAGTGGCGCTGGGAAAGAAAGGAGATTTGGACAAATTGAAGGTATTTAAATGTAAAGTTGAGGTGGTTTTAGCTGCAGCAGCTGCATCAGAGCTGCATTGTCATTGAACAGAGCTGCCCTTCATCTGCAGGTACGAAATACAACACACCTGGTGGAAACTCAACGAGCTGTGGCTGCACATTGTTACATAATTAATGATAAATCAGATTTTAGAGGAAAAACTTTTAAGGTTTTGTGGTGAAACAGCAACAATGAAACTCATTTTCTTCAAAAAGTCAAAATTTTTCTTAAACAAAATAATATTTAATGACTAAAAGTCAGGAATTTCAGTATTTTTTTTGATGATTTTCTGGAAAATTTGCGTTTCTGACCTTGTGTTGTGAACTCATCCAGAGCTCAACTGCGCCACCTAGCTGTGAAACCTGAGTCACGCTGCTGTGGAATAATCCAGACTTAAAAAAATCAATATCAATTTGATTGATTTTGTTTCATAACTGAATGAATCTGCGGCTATTATGATATTAAAATCATTTCTCAAACGTTAAAAAAAAGCCAAAGCCTCACAATTTCCCTGGTTTTTCCTCATGATTAACTAATTATCTAAAAAATAAGAGACAAACAGAAGTTTCTCTGCTATTTTCTGGGATTTTTTCAGTTTTAACAGTTAACAAAAATAATGATTAACATTGTGAACAAAAACAAAAATCTTCCTTTGAGACACTTGTTTTTACTTTAAAAATGATTTTATTTATTAATACAGTGGTATACTTAAAATTGTGTTGCAGAGGAGAAAAAAAGTCAGCCACACGTGAAGAGCTAATATCCAATTAAAGCCGTGTTATATCTAAAAAATAAAATGGTACTGGTGTGCCATACATAATATATTGTTTATTAGTACAAAAATACATTTAAGGGCACACAATACAGCATTCAGTATCACAAATCAGTGAAGGGGAAACACTTTGAGAGCACACGCTTTTTCAAAGAACATGTTTTAAATGTACTTCTTTAATTTCTTTTCCCGATCCTCATTTATCCATAAAAAGACCTTTTATTTCATTTCATTATTATTTTTTGTGACGGTAACATAGTGTGAATATATTGGTAGAAAAGATGGTGATGTGTTATTGTCAGGTTATAAGTTCCAAGGCTCGAGGGTATAATCCAGAATACAAACATAACCACGTTCGACTTCCTTCCACTTCTTTTTAAAACATGTTTTCTCTAAGTTTTATACAAAAAAGAAAGACATACAAAAAGTTCATTTACAAACAAAAGAAACAAGGCAATATGCTAGCTTTTATTTACAGCCACTTCTTCTTTTTCGTGTTTGTGTGTGTTTTATTTTTTTATTATTATTTAAGTAATGCATAGCAGAAAAAAAGAAGAGCATACCTTTGTTATCCTTTATCAGCTGTTATTGTGAGATAAAAACCCAAGTTCATTTATACAGTGGGTTTCAAAAAAAAATGAAATGGCAAAACAAAATGACATTATACCATAATTTATCATAACTTATTTGTTTTTTTTTTTTCTCTTAATGAAAAGTGAATAATCTGCAGATAAGGCATCACTGCTTTGTGTGTGAGTGCGAGAGTGCACAGAGAGAAAGAGAGAAGATAGAAAGAAAGAGAAAGAGAGAGAGAGATAAAAGAAACTGAGGAGGCTACTCGACCTGAGTAAAGAACATGCATAGATCTCCCTCAGGCTGGAAGGAGAGACGTGTTACTCTGTAAGAAAATAAGCTACGAGATACTACTGTAGGAAAGACAGAGGAAGTAAAGGAAGAACGTCTCTAAAAGTGTGCTGCTCGGGTTCATATCCAGCTTCTGTTTTTACCAACTTCCTTCAACAAGATACTTGCAAATGTCTCCATCTCTTTTTTCTTTTCCTTTTTTTTTTTTTTATCTCACACCTTTATTCAAAATGGAAAAAAAAAAAAAACGTGGAGATAACATACAGTATTTTATTTTCAGTCACCTGAACCCAAAAAATAAAAAAAAAATAAGATGTTTTTAGTAAAATCTTCACTATTCTACTATATATACTGTATGCATATATAGCATAAATATTTTTTGAAGCATGTATGTTGCCTCAAAAAAAAAAAAAAAAAAAAAAAAAAAAAAAGCCATCGATCCATCTATAGTCATGTAAAAGTTACATTTAACATCGCCTTATTATATATAACGTCAATCGTCAGTGGCATGGGGGCATGCATTTCACATCAAAACTTCAAATTGGGAAGAAAAGCTCGTAAAGATCATCAGTGTCTTGCCTTCATCCTTCATCCACGGGTACAGTAAACAGCACTGACTGACCGTCTTCATTCTCTATCGTGTGTGTGTTTGTATGGTTGGAGTGTGTGTATCAGTGTGCAGTCAGTGTAAGTGTGTTTTGTGTGTGTGTGTGTGTGTGTGTGCGTGCGCGCGAGTCCATCCTCTTCATTTTATCCACCTCAGTTCCACATTCAGTAACATCACACCTGCTGCTTCGTTCTTAAAAGTGGTCAATGAGCACGGAGACACAGTTTGCTCCCACCAGGTAGTTGGGATCTCCAGGGAGAGACTTGTTCTGCCAGCTTTTTGGGTCACCTGAGGACAGACACACACATTTTTTATAAGAAATACTGAAACAAAAGTCTCATTTTACACCAGCAGCGACTGCTGTAATGCGATTATCTCCATTGTCTAAAAGCCATGTTAAAACCTTTCTGCAAATTTATGGCTTATATCCAAGCACAGTAGAAAGACACTAGTAAAAGCAATTTCATTCTTTTTATTGAACGTCCCCGGTCTCTTGTTGACTGCAAATTAAACCTCTGAGACTGTGAGATCTCTGTGTAATTGCAATTATAAACATACAGGTCGGTGCCAAGAGGAAAGTTCCAGTAATCAATCAGAGTAAAGCGGAGCGAAGCTTGGCCGAGCTCCATCGATAAAGACGACGGACAGACTGTACATGTGACGGCGTAAACACAGCCTCCTTATTGAGATCGACTGCCCGTCTTTAATTTGTTAATCATGTGCTTCATCTGGGTATTAGTGAAGAGATAACTGTGAGAATAATCAAAGGTGTTATTTACAATAGATGACTTAACTCGGATGCAATTTTTACTTTATTATGGTTGAACGAGGGTTTTGATCCTTGTTCTGTGATGTGACACATACACAATAAAATGTTGGTTGGATCTGTAACGCCTCAGAAGCTTCTTAAAAACCTCTCTCAGAAAGCTATTTTAGGGTGGAGGATTTTAAACGCGTGGTTTTGAACCTATTTGGCATCTTTTCAGGCTTAACTGGCAGCCTCATTATGAAATGCAAGCACTTGACACTGACTGGCTGCCTTCACTGCCACTCAAATGAATGTAACTTCGCCGGCTTTGGAACACGGACAGACCAGTCTTTTTACAGCTAATCGCTGCTTTTTACAGCTAAACGCTGCTCCATTTGTTTGAGCTGCTACTGAACTTAGGATGAACCTACGAATGTCTAAGACGTGTTGTGTGGAGAGAAATGTTGAAACCACTTGGGTCTGAACTCTTGACACATTAGCAGCTTCAGACCGTGTTGACAAATCTTGGTCTCAGTCTGTTTCAGATTGTATAATGAGATGCGATGAATCATAGCGCTGAGATGCGAATACAAAAATAATAAAATAAAAAAACAAGTGCACAGGCGTGTCATCAGCTAGTGTCGTCCATCTGTGCAGCTCTGTAAAGTTTCCACACAAATCTTTTGTTTTTTTCTCCCCATTCTGTCGCCTCCGTTGAGTGTTTGTTTGTTTGGTTTCCCTGACGATTATTCAGAAATGTCACTTACAAAATCTTATACTCGTCTGTGTTTTCTGTGCCACTTCATATCAGCTATTATAGTTCGGTTCTTGGCAACTGTCACGTCAATTCTATCCTAAATTTTCTTCATTAAAACTCTGACAACCACAAATAATACAGCACTTGTGACCTTTCCTATATTTCTTTCACACACATATTCTATCTATTAATACATTTACAGTCCGTCTTGTAACAAACAAGATATAATTTGGTCCTAAATACAAGCAGGTCGAATAAAAAACTGCATCCAAGTGATCAGCCTGTGACCAACAATTAGTACTTAGTACTCACCAAAACATTATCTGTGTATTCAGAAGCTGTAACTAACAATAACTGTTTTTGATCAAACTGTTTTCTCAATTACCATTTCTTTTTGTCTAAAAATTGCAAGACAATGCTGGAAATTTCAAGCATTTTCAGGTTATTGTGAAAGGGAGAATATCTGGGAATTTGCTGCAAAAAGAAGCTTTCAGTCATATCGCATGTCCTTCATCAGCAGACACAGTTTGATCAGGCAGCGTCTGAGGCTACGATAAGTAGGTGTTTTAACGAGAATCTTGACAGAATCGATGAACCCTACAGCTGCATACAAAAATTCAAATCATAAACCTTAAAATGTCAATAAAACCTCACCAAATAAACAAACACTCGACCAAATGAAACATGTATCTTCACCTTTAAAAATAATGACTTTCACCCAAGATATTGTGCAATCTGAGTGTTTGATGTCCTGTGGTGTGAATTAATCAGTGTTTAACATTTTAGTTCATTCACAGAGGTCAGATTGTTTTTTTTTTTTTTTTGTTTTTTTTAAAGAGAATTATAGGTTAACAATGATGCAGAGAATAACACAGTAAACAGAGAAGAAAAGGGGTTTAAAATGCAGAGTTGCACAGATAAAAAAAAGAAGAAAAAGAAGACGCAGGGAAGCAAAGTGAAAGGAAAAAAAAAAAAAAAGACAGAAGGAGACGAGAGGAGGCCGGAGAGCGGACTCGCTTCACAATAAGAGGATTACGACACAGCCTGATAATCCTCCCACAATTCAGCAGGACAACGGAGCGAGCGGACGTCTCATTCAGCCGACCAAGTCTCATCCTTAAAATGAGGCTAATTAACAGCTAATCCTGACCGCTGCCAAAATTACCACTGTTCCTGAAGTCAGGGTGGAAGAAAAGGTAACATTAAGGGAAAAAAAAGGAACAGCAACTTTCTTCATATTGTTCAGTTCTTTGTAACTTAACCTTATGTTTTCTTGCTCAGTTTCCTGATTAAACGATGCTCCACTTACAGTAGTTTGTCTTGGTTTTGATTTCCAGTAAGTGTAAAATGTGCAGCTTTTATCTCTGTGTCTCATTTCTGTCCTGAATTTACTGCTGATCTGTTTCACTGCTTATTTAACATATGGATTACACAAACAGTGTTGTGCTTTCTAGGTTTAATGGAAACTTCTTAATCTTTCCTACTGAATATTTATTATATATTATTATATATAATAATAATAAAACAACAGATGTTAAAATGACGTTTTGGGGTCTATCAGTATCTACTATTACAGTTTGGTGATGGATAAGAGGTTTTTTTTTTTTTATTTCTGCAAACAAACTGAGGTCAGGCTGGAAAGAAATGACAGAAAAGCTTTTTTTTCTGCCTGAAAGTTTGAGGTAAGAAAACAGTCAGGATGAAGGAGACTAAATTTAGATCGCTATATTTTGACACGGTTTGGATATTTTTTTTTTTTTTTTGCAGGATAATGATGTGCATTATTGGTTATGACTGTGTCCCAGTTTCCACAAGATCTGTGTAAGCTGTTCTTCAGGTCAGGATTTGGGTGGCTATGTGAGAAATAATAATAATAATAAAACAAAAACACTCTTAGCAGAACATGCACTAGAAATCTATCTGATGAAATTAAATGAATTTACAGCCAAGCATCTGGTGCATGCAAGTTAACTGAAATAAGAGAAACTTGTTAATGTGACTCAGAGGTGAAAGAGAAGAGAAATACTGCAGTTTGAGCGTGTGAAATTAAATAAAACACCACATAAAATAATCAGTGAATCAGTAAATGACAGATTGTGTCAGAGTGAAATAGTGTACATGATGAAAATGAATCAACCCAAAAGGTTTAAGTGTGAAAAAGACAGATTTTGCCCCCAGGTTGCTTCTCAAACACAGTAAAAATTGATTAAATAAAAATATAAAATATTTTTTTAACAAGAGGAGAAACAAAACTGGGGGTAAAATCTCGTTAAACAGTGACCCACAACCCTCAAAATGTCACACAGCCAGCCCAAACGACCCCAGAAGAACAGAGAGAGCACAGCGTACCCGACGAGGAGTCGGAGGATTTTAGAGCAAAAGACCAACCATCAGGGGTCATTGACGCACAGTGAGGTAAGCGCAGCTCCACAGGCTTCAAAAACTTGAGGCCATGAGGTCCACACATCACCAGAGGGCTGAGCAGAGTCTCTCCTGTAAAAAAAAAAAAAAACACAAACACAGGAACATTATAATTAAACACAAGCTGCTACTGAATATTAATTCTCCCTCTCTAATGACCTGGTAGTTTTGTTTTAATGGAAATAGCACAGTCTGTTTAAATCTAGATTAATATGATGCTATAATACAAAGATTAAGAGTTGATTTTGTGTAATCGCGAACAGCGATCAGAGGGTGGGAGGATCCCTCGTGGTGTCGCTGTCACAAGATGCATCAGAAGCAACAGAAACTGACAGACCAGCGCAGTCTCAGCTGGATTTATCTGATGCTGCTTCAAGTTGAATATAAACTCTGACTCCTCACAGTGAGAGAAACAGGAGGTGTGTAAAACTCACACAGCAGCTGACCAGAGATAACACAATAAGACATAATTAACTGAATACATATATATAAATATATATATGAGAAATGTTCGATATAAGATACAGATCCATCAGAGTTAATGTTGTAAAACATCTGACAAACAGAAACTAAACTTTATAGCAGTAATAACACCGCATTATAAAATGACCACTTGATTACAGCAGATGCAAGTTGTGAACACAAAACTGATACATCCTCGTATAGTAGTAGTAGAGGTAAGGAGTAAATTCACAGGTAAGATGATGAAACTCACTCTAACACTCAGTTAAACCTGAGTGGAGCTGTAGTTTCATCAGTGTGTGACCTATTTACACCATCATATGATACTTTATTTAAAAATATTAATCAAAGGAGCCAATATATTAATTAACCAGGACATCAGAAATCTCTTTAATGGTCGCTCCAGATCCACCAAGGACAACAAGGACAATTAAACTTAAGTTACTAAAAGTAAAATACAAATAATTCAGATGTGAACTTAAAAGGAAAAAGAAAAGAAGAAAGTTCACTGTGTCCTCTTTAGTCACTAACCTTTCTCCTTGTCGAGTGGAGGCAGGATGCTGTTGTCTCTGCAGACCTTGAAGTAGATCTCCTGCTCCACCCCTTCGGGAATGGCTCCCTGTGGGATTATGATGCTGACGCCCGTCTCGATGGAGCTCAGGACTCCACCGTTAGAGTTGAAGATACCTCGAGCTGTCGCGACCACGGTGTGACCTTCATCTTCATCATCATCGTTTTCCAGGGCACTAGGGCTGCGAATCAGTCAGACACAGAGACTTTACTGTCACATGCTCATGTTTAACTGAATACCTTTGAGTTCATCTGTAGTCAGGCAGAGTTCATTACCTCACAGGGATGGCCTTGGGAACAGCGTTGATGTTGTTGTGCTGGTATTTGGGAACGTTGGTCCATCGTGCGTGTGAAAGTGTCCAGACCGCTGTCATGGTCTGCGTTCTGGGGCTGTGGAGGAATCTGAGGCTTCACTGGGCTCGAGCTGCGGCCCTGTTCAGAATCACACAGGGACAAGCTAGAGTTACATCTGATCAGGGACCCGCTGAGAGTGGGATTAAGTGATAGAAGATCTAATCTCAAACTTAAATTAAAAAGTTTACTTACCTTTGGAGCAACCTCAGGTTTGTCGTTGGGGAGAAGGTTGTGGTTGAACTTCGGGCTGTCGAACATGCGTGCGAAAGGTCTGGCAGAGGCCGTGTAAGGTTTGGGCACGAAACGATTGTAGCTGGATGCTGGTGGAGCTGCTGTGCTCGTGACCGTTTTTGGAGGTTGTTCACTTGTGCCGTTGACTGGAGATTTCTCAGGGAAACTCTTGTGAGGCAGGAAGATGGTCTGGACAGTGTCCTCACGGGCAGGAGGCTTAGCTGTGGAAGAGACGTGATATAAGGGTCAGAAAAGATTTATATAAAACTATATCATGAAAATTAAATAAAATAAATAAAATAAAGTGACTTTTACCTTCAGTTGAGGGTTTGGGCAGTGTGGCTGGTGGCAAAGACGGTGTCACCTGAGGAACAGGTTCATATTTTTTCTCCACTGGACTTGGCTTTTCCACTGACTCCGTCCTGTTTCACAACACAACAACAATCAGTTATATTTACAGTAGATATTTAACAGCAGGAAAACCAAGATGTTTCATGAAAACATCAGCATTACCTGGGAAAGTTGTGGCTTGTTTGTGCTTGTGCTTGGGGTTTGATGGGACCAGATGGGACCCGGTCAAAGCAAGACAGCTTCGTGAAGTAGTCATCGTCCTCGTCATCATAGTGGTTGGAGCGCACAATGTCATCAGCTGCTTTAGACTGAGGTTTCTGTGGCTCCGGGGCTCTGGATTAGAGACAAAAAAAAAAAAAGACAAGTAGGTGAAATGGTGTCAAACAGAAACACAATTAACAAAATAAAAGGTTATTGACTATATAGCTCATTAATATGAAAACTAAAGCAGCAGTGTGGGTTTACCTGAAGGTTTTCTCTTGATCCAGGTTGCTCAGAGAATTCGCTTTAGGGATCACTCCACCTGTTTTCAAGGGCAAATCAGCTGCCTGGTGAATAAAAGCAAAGAAACTCATTAGCAAGATAGAAAATCATCACATTAATCACCGGCAAATGTGTCAATTTTCAAGTTCACACAAGTAGAATGGTAACTGTTGCAGTACGAGCCAGTTCCTCCAGGATTTTTTGGGCTTTTTTTTAAGATTGTTGCAGCTTAATTTTGTTGCCATGAAGTTGTAGATCAAGTCAAAATTAAGAACCCACAATAAAGTATAATTATAAATAATTAATTCTACTTTAACAATTAATTAAAAATGAGGGGATGAAACCACTGCCTTAGAGTGACATGTCTGGTCTGACGTCCTCCCTGTGTTTCTACCGTTCTCTCTGTGTTTCTCAATAAACAACTGTGCTCCAAAACAATATTACACATAATGCACAATAATTTTCCCTCAGATACTGTTTCTCATGGCCCTTAGCAGTGATGTTGGAAGGAAAACAGGAGAATGATTCCTGCGTCTTCCAAAAGAAACATCAAAGTGAGTTCACCGACATTTGGCTCAACGTCTCGCAGGAAATGATGATGATTTGTCAAAATTTCATGGTTGTGCAGAATTTGTGGGGATTAATTGAATTTACAGTTGCAATCACAACTAATTAATAAATAAATCATCTTATTTTTACCCTGTTTCCAGATGAATCCCCTGCGTCTCTGGCTCGGTCCACGGACACAGAACGTTTGTTCTCAAACATCTTGACTCTCGTCAGGACTGACTGCGGCCGCATGGCGGGGTCGTCCTCTGGCTGCTCATCTCTGGCAGGTGCAGGCTTCACAGCGTCGGCGGGAGAAGGCGAAGGGACCTCTGCTTTGGGAGGAGGAGTGTGGCTAGTGTCAGAGTTCACAGGAACAGGGTCGTACTGCTGAGGTTTAAAGCCTTTTTGTTGCAGTGCTGGTCCCTGGTTGTAGGCAGGCCGCTGGGCAGCGGGGTCTGGGGAGCGAGCAGCGTTGGGGTACGCGTTCAGGTGAGAGTCCTGGTCATAGTGAAGGTCGTGTCCTGGAGCGGGAGGTGGTGGATCGTCGTAACGGACCGGTGCTGGTCCTGTTGGTTTACCGTAGCGAGGCCGTCCGTTGAATCCCTGCTGAGGTGGCGGCTCGTCGTAGCGGAGAGGAGGAGTGTACTGAGACTCAGGGCCGTCGCTGTACGGCAGGCGGTGGTCGTAACCCTGTGAGTTGGCAGTAGTGTGCGGCTGGTTGTATGGGTTCCACTGTTGCTGGTCGTAGTGAGGCACGCTGTTCTCGAAGGGTGGGTTAGAGTCATAGTTATGGTACTTTGGTTCTGGGTAACCACCTCCGCTGCTGACTCCACTGCTGCTGACATCATAGCGACTGGGCGGGTGGTCGTAATCTCTGTATGGCTGCTGGTCAGGGTGATATCCCTGCTGAGGGTTGTAAGACACAGACTTCATGCTGTGACCAATTCTCCCAGTGTCTGTGTTGTATGGATCCTTTTGATACATCTACCAAAGAAATGCACAACAAAGAATACGGTTACCACCAGCATGGGATAAAGTATTATATTTTAAGTAAGATATAGAAAACTGGACAGGCAAAGAGACAGTTTAAGGATGAGTAAATTATTAAAACAAGTCTGTAAAATTAATTGCAGAAGAGGAAAATGAGAAGGGAAAGACCTGAAATAGAGAAACTGAGAGGGAGGGATTACTGGTCAGATAATATTTTAGGTTAAACAGAAAATTGTAGCACAGCCAAATATTCACTGTAGCTTAAAAAAATACATCACAATGTATCACTGCGAACTCCAAATTATACACTGAAATTAAATAAACAACAAATAGCAAAGTTGTTTGGAAAAAAATACAACAAAACGATGGGTTTCATTTTTTCCTTTGAGTCGCTTTGTCGTTATTTCCAGAGTGACAATAAAACATAGAAATATATTGTAATTACTTCATTGAATAATGAATTATATGACTAATAATTTGTGGTTATGTGTGAACTGGCGCATTCATAAGGAAATATTTCACCCACAGTCTTGATGTAGTAATAAATGCAACTTAAACAATCACTGTAAAAATTTAAAATTACAAGCACAAATCCATTGTACAAAAATCCTCATATTTAAGAAGTAACCATTAATCATCCATCCAAATGTTTAGAACATTTTTCTTTATATTATACTAATAATAATACTAATATTATTATTATTATTATTATTTGGTTATTTGGCCATAGCCACGTATTTTAATTCAAATTGAATGGTTGGAAAATTATTGGCTACTTTTACAAGGAAATGATTCATTCAATATGACAATCTGAGCACAAACAGATCTATTTCTACTGGTAAAAACAGAGAATGAGGCAAACATGTTGCAGCCATGCAAGGAAGATAAGCAACAGTGAGAGCTGCAAGATTTCCACTGCTCTTCTACATGTATCAGCGCAGCCTTCACCTTCAAGCCCACTGTTGTTTACCGGCGTTTGCTCTGCTCGCTCTGTGGCACGTGCACACACATCCACACTCTCTCACACATACATACAAACACACACATCTCTGTCTCTTCTGGGCAGCACTGTGGTCAGCACACATGCAGGGCGGAAGGAGAGAGAGAGAGAGAAGCGTGGTAGCAGGAGGTAGGTAGGTAGACAGGAAGCATCAGCAGCAGCACAGGAGGTCAGCCAGGTCAGACCGAGCTGAGCTGAGCCGAGCCGGGCCGGGTCACGGAGCATCCAGAGACGGTCAGATGGATACCTTTGGTTCAGAACCGGCCAGTCCAGACTGTAGAGGTTCTGGGGTGACGTTCTGACGGGCTAGCTCAGGGGTGGGCCTCCTAAGCGAGCCAGCCTCTGGGTTGGGGCTTGGCTGGCTGTGGGGAGCTGCAGGAGCCTCGTCAGGGCTCAGACCCCCTACAGTTTTTACAGTAACGTCGACAGCAGGGGGCACTGTCTCAGCCAGGGGCTCAGGCTGGTGGGGGATGCTAGGGACGGCAGCGGCCTCTGCTTTCTGTGAAGTGGTTCAGAAATGTTTAATAACACGCGCTGACACACTAACGGTGCAGTACTAACATGTGCTACTACCTCCATAGCCCCTCTACAACGGTCAGCCAGTAAACCTGACTCCACTTTTAACAGTAGCTGTAGATCAGATCGACCAAATGGCAAGCGAGTTAGGAATTAGCAGCAGGACAAGTTTTCATTGTCAGAGATTACTACTGTGATTTTAATTCTATGGTTACAATACAATAATTCCTTTTAATTCCTATTTACGTTCAGTAACACATCACGAGACGACAAATGTTTAGATTTGGGAATCACAACGGCCAATCGGATATTAATAATCAATACATATCACAGTAACACTGGATTAACACGGGCATTTCCAACATGCACATAATACTTTCTGGCGTTATATTGTCGCAGTCCCAATCACAGGTATAACAAAGATAGGAAGTGCACATAGGTGAGTACTGGTACAGACACTTGGACAAACAGAAATTTCTTTCCCCGGTGACATCAGCAACGCTCACACCGATAAGACAGCTTGAGGTAATACAGAGTACAAGAGTAACAGTAAAACTTATCAAGTTCTTGTTGTTTTCAAAAATAAAAAAACACACGCTCACAAACATCAATCAACAAACATGTAGAGGCAAGTAGATTATATAAATAATATAATAAATATAGATATATTTAGATGTGTATATATATAATATATATAATATTTGTGTATTGCGATAAATACCTGACCACAAAAGTTTTCACTTTCCCACTGATACTGTTTGGTAGATAGACAGAATAACTGTAAGAATAAAAAAGTGCCTTCAATAGCGCCTCCAGAAAACCCTTCTAACGCACACCACGTCCTCCAGACAACAGGGGAGACGTACAGCTCTCAGAAACGCTACCTGCTGCGGCACCGGCGCCTTGAACCCAGCTGGGTCGATGCGGTTCAGGGGGTCCGGTTGTACTGGGTGTGGGTAGGCAGCGTAACCAGGCGGCTCCTGGATGACAGGCGGATCCTCGCGGACGGGCTCCGAGGAGCGGGTGATAGCGGGCTCCGCCGGTGGACCCACATCGTCGTTCAGCGTTTCGTCCAGCTCCTGGTCAGTGTAGGCTCCGCCCTCCGTGTCCGTGTCGTCGTAGTCGGACGTGTGGCGGCTGTCGGTGCTGTACATGGAGTACTCGCTGCCTGGCGCCGACAGGTAGGACAGACGATCATCGTGGATGTCCAGGTCATCCTCAGCTGCACCATCAGCCTGAGACAGAGAGCAAGAGAGTGAGCAAGAAAAGTTAAATTCCCATTTGTTCTTTTTTTCCCCCACTTTTCTCCTCATCCATCTATCAATGTCTGCGTCGTACCTTGCCCTCTGAAACCCACACGAGCTGGTTCTGCTGCTGCTGGATCATCTCTTTCAGGGCTCCAAACCAACCATCATTCATGCTGTTCAAGTTAATGGTTGCTAGATACACAAAGAGGAAGCAAAAGAGAATAAAAAAAACTTGCCAATTAAACAGGCAATTAGCAATTTAGCACAAGTCATTTTTAAATCTCAAATCTGGGAATTTTCTAATTTTGGGACCAAGATACTATTTTCTCTGCTGCTGCAGTGTGAATACCAGTTGAATACCAAATCATCATTAACATCAAATGGCATGTTTTATAAGTAGTGTGTAAACCAAACATGATATCCCTCTCATTCTGTAACTACTAGGAGATGCTTTAAATGTGATGAGATGTGTGAATTACTGAGCAGCTATCCTTCCATTTAGGAAGAGAAATGTTTCAAGAAACATCTTCAACCTCTGACTCAATTCTCAGTTTTGCATCTTAAGAATAACTCTGTACTAAAGTGGATATAGGTGTAGTAATGGGTGTCTAGACAGAGAGAGAAATTGTCTAACGGCTCTAAAAAAAATATATCTTTACCACCAACAGATGTTGCTAAAGCATGGTCATGCCACATGACAGGAGGAATGCATGCTGAGAGAGGAGCCTGGGGGTACTCGTGTGTGACGGTCAGTGCTGAACAAGCTTTTTTAAAACAAGGGAGTTTGACAGAACAGGGACAGGCACAACAAGTGCAGTGCAGCATCCAACACTGCAGCACTGAATCTTTAACTCCTTTGCAAAAACGTGTCCCTGGGAAAAAAATCGCTATATATTTTGGACTCACTGGTGAAGAGGTGGTGGTTGTTCTTTCTCAGTTTCAGAGCTCGGTCGTACAGCTTCCTGGCGCTCTTCCTAGACTCCGAGCAGAGGCGGGTCCTCATGTTCTTGACTCCTTGTTTCGAGTCCGGGTTGAGAAACACCACGATCGGATACCACTGAGCGTAGTTCAGACGGTCCACTGCGTTAGGGGTAATGTCCAGCAGCGCATGTTTGTCCTTTGTACATAAAAGACATAAATCAATTTATTTTCCTCTTATTTGTCATGAGAAGACATTGAACTGAGCTACGGATTGTTAAAAATAGAGCACGACGTGGTCAACACCTCACTAAATTTTCCACATATTGTGCGCAGCATATTTTGAAACTTTGAGGTCGACTCATTAATCTGGATTAGTTGCTGAAGTGAATCTGCCACAGTGAATTTCACAGCTTTGCTGAGCTGATAATAATTTAATAATATCTGGGAGTATGTGCACCAGAGGGCAGCAGTGAGTTGTGCATGTTATTGTGGCTTGCTGCCATCTTTTCATTACCATAACAAATCTGCCAATATTTATCTCTCTACCATTTGTATCTTGTGCAATTTTAAGTCACATGTGTGTGTGTATGGATCTACATTCACTCACTCGGTCGATGATCTGTTTAATGGTGTGCAGGCGAATGATGCCAGAGCTTTTCTGGTCGGTTCCTGCGTCCCTGGGTTCACTCTCTATGAAAGACAAATGAAACATAGTTAATGCATCACATTAACACAAGAGACAAACAGTAAACATACGCTGTGCATCAATTAAACATCCTTGTAGCGTGCAGTTGTCAACTCCCATAAATATGGCTGTTAAATATGGAATAACAGTAATAATAACAATCTCCGTACAGGAGAGGACAAGTGTACGTTCATGAGAAACAGCTACTAAGTAAAGTCAAAATAAGAACAGCAGCCAATCCATGCAATAGTCGTTAGATAATTTAGGTAGATTTAGGGAAATGAAATTCAGTGTATAATCAACGTGTGCGTGCAACTGCATCTCACAGTAGAAATTATGGTGCAGGAAATGTGTTATGTGAGAAACACTGACATGAAATATGCACATTCAAGAGCAGGAGGGTCATTTGGGTTTAATGAGAATACAGTGTCATTGTAAGCCTCAGGGATTTAAGCAAGGATGTGTAGAGGGGGGTTTGATTCAAACAAAGATAAGCAATGGTTTCCTGCCAAGAAACACAAGATTCAAAAGAGGGCAGTGATCTCACCAGGATGTTCATTATAGTAATGACTCAAACTGGGGCCAAGCTCCATTTCTCAAACTGGGGCAAAGCAAAATTTCTAATTGCTAGAAGGATCTAATAGGATCTATGATCTACAAACACTGGTCACTGCTATTCAAAACATCAAGAACTCTGATGAAGAGCAGATAAATACAGCCATGCATGCAAAGGTTCAAGCATATGCAGCAATGTTTAACAGTAAAAGTCGTGATTCAGTTGATTTTTTTTTTTTATCATTTAGAAACATCGAGCTGTTCGGATTTGGACATTTATGACCTTTAAACTTCCATCACTGCATTATGAAAACTGGGACACACAAACACACCACTGACAGCTGTGGACAAAGTCTGACTCTTAAGTTGTGAACAGCATCACAATAGTAGCGAGAGCTCACTTTGAACTGTTTTCTCAACGTTGTGCTTGGAAATAAAGATTTATTACATTGATCCTTTTTAATCTAATACATACTTGAACCTGGTGCAGGGTTTTTACATACAGGTATATTTTAACACATGGACGGCCAACAAATATAGTAATAATAAAAACCTAAATCCATCCATCACGGTCCATTTGAGGAAGAATTTAATGACTCTTAACATCATATGCAGAGTAGATTATAAAAAGCTTCAACACTTGGTCATTGTTGACCTTTAATTTTGGCATCAACTGCCATTTTGATGTGCTCTCACGCTGTATTTAAAGTGTGTAATTATAGGCAAATTAGGGGGAAAAAAGTCAACATTTCCAGTCTAATAATTAATTACCATTGTATAGTTCATTATTTTTGACTTTTGCATTAAATTGTAGAGATGTACATACACCTCAGTTCCCATTGCATATTAAACTGCACAGCTCAACATGCTACTTTGCTGTTGTCATTCGATATGATGCAACCTGCATTAACGAGGGGAATACCACTGAATTTAATTAGGGAAATTATTTCCGTGTGCCTGACTGTTTTGTAATGAGTAAACAGCAGAAGATATCACACTGATGCACAACTCCACAGAGACGCAAACTGAGCAAAGTGTGTAGAAATAGAAAACAAAAGTTCGTGAATTTAGTTAATCGTTGTTCATCAATTTCCCAACAATGTCATGTGCAAAATGCGATCTGTACTAATGCAGCACAGATATCAGTCAATATTTATCTCTGGTTTTGGTTTAAATGAATTATGTCTCACGCTGAAATAAATGTCCAGTTCAGTGTGCGGAGAACTGCCTGTGTATCAGGGTGATATTACATTTCTTTAGGCTCCTTTGTTTAATTCAGTTCAACACTGAGTATCATTGTCAAAATGTACTGTTGAGGCTGCTGCTGCCAATAGTGACAGAAAATATAATTGTTAAATCAAGTGTTATTCCCCTGTACGCATTAACCACACAATAGCTATTGTTTTAACATCTACAGAAGAGGCAGCTAGCCACCAGACACTAGTTTATAGATCATCTGCCATTCACTGAGTCAAATAAACAAAAGAAAAGTTGATGCACTAAGTGACATACTTTCCCCTCCTTGTTGTTGCTGTGTTTCTGAAAAGAAAATACAATTACACAAATATCACTGCAGTTGTGCAAATAAAACATCAAAGAGCGTAATAATTGTTATGTAGTTTTGTGCTGGATGTGTGTGTGTGGTTATTGAAACATGTGTGTTTTTGCTCTAAAAGTAATTTAAATGTAATAGTAGTAAATGTAGTAAATTGAAACAGCACATTAAAGTGTTTGTAAATTTATCAACTAGACGCTGCTGTGTAACTGTGGAAGTCAAATATTAGAAGAAAAAAGGGAGAGAAGAAACAATAAATGATAATAGGGGAAATATCAGACAGTTTGACTAGTAACAGTAGTGATGATGATAAGCAGGATGTCAACTAGTAAAAGGAGGAAACTGCTTATTTGCTGGACTTAAACTAAAGACTTAATCTGTAACGTTTGACACGTTTCATTGGTGTTCAAATCAGATTGTGTGTAATCTGTGTTTTTATAGTCTTTGACAGATAATTAATTGAGTGAAAATGTTAGCTCAGGATTCCAGCCTCAACAAGCCTGTTTGTTTGCCAACGTATTGTTGTGTAAATCCTTAAAGCAGAGCAGCGCACAAAAGGAGGAAAAGATATTGGCAGGCGGTAGTACTGCTTCATGAAAAACGTTTTTTCACTGGAAAGAAGTTAAGGAGAGTTACTGTTACAGAGAGAATTCCCAATCACTGTTATTAGATTAAAAAGGTCATGGTTAACATTTCAACATCTGTATCTTTGGTAAATGTATCAAGCTTAATGTAGAAAAGTTAAAAATGTCTTTAAAACTTCTCAGAAAACAATTCTTTACATATCCTGTTGTTCACAGGCGTGTTGAGTTTTGATTTGAGCATCTTTTAGCTTCTGACCACCACTGTGACTGTTTGATGAGAAGTTTAACAAGCGCTTAGTTTTGTCATCGTGTGATGCTTAAATTAAAAGTCTGATCATCTATTAATCTAAGACGAACAGTATGACACTACACGAAGCATGAACATTAGAAACAGAGGGAGACGAAGACATAATTACTTACTTGCTAGTTCAAAAACGTCTGGCTCCTCCCGGCCCAGTTTCTCTCTGGCCACATCGGCTATCGGCCCAAAGATAACCACAGGCCTCAGGAACCCAGCTGCATAACAACAACAACACATCATGGAGATTTACAAAGGTTGGTATTATGTAGACTAACAGTTAAACACACAGTGCCACCTTAGAGAATATATATACAATGGCATGTAAACCCTTTATCAATGCTGTACAAGGTTCAAGCACAGAAAGGCAGAGGAACTACGAGCCCATTTGTCTACTCTGATAACTGGTAAACAAGTATTTATCTATGATTTAATTATTAGGTTTACATAACCTTATGTTCTTTGTACAAGCACAAATATATTTTGGTCATTTAGATCAACCTCACGTGTCAGCACTATGAAGCAGAACACTGTTTCATTCTTTGTAAACTACTGTCAAGGTAATTAAAATAAGATATGTGGGAGTCTCCAGATAATTGCTGTAACCGTCTTGACCTCGGTGAACTTACCTTCCCTCAGCACCACCCTCTCGTAGGCAGGGAACTTGGTCTGAACCGGCTGGGCCGACAGGTCCTCCCTGCTCTTCCGCAAATTCCTCTTCGAACTTCGCAAACCTCGAAACCTCCAGAAGTCTGCTCTGTCGCCCCCTGGTGTTTTGGGGAGGGTATACTGCACACTGGACAGCTGTTCAGCTCTGCTCAGAGAAGACACACGATAACGTCAGGACACAAGTCACCAGTGGAAAGGTCTCCGAGGTCACTGAGTTGCACTAGTGGGAACAAGGAATCATGGTGCAGAATTGTCAAAATGATTATGGAATATTTGGGATCATCGAATGAAAAAAAAATGTTCATAACGCATGGGGAATTTTATATGGCTTAAAAGTCATTTTATATTCAGGCTAATTGAAATCCTGCCTTGCGGGTTTGGTGCGATCGAATTTATAGCTCAATACATCACATTATGAAGAGTCAAAACATTATCTAACTCTATTACTTTTTTATATGAACTAAAAGCTTTTCGCTTGTTAATAAAACAACAGTCAGCATTTTGATATCCACATACAGGTCATACTTTCCTGTAAATTACAGTGAAATGTATAACAAACACAAAGGTAAGATTCTGCAGTGAAATAACAAGTATAATAATGCTGACATACTTTCCACGGATACACATTTGCAAACCATGGATTTTTTTAATAAAGGCCATGCTTTACAGAGATCACTGCAGAGAGGTCAGATCATTTTTACAGGGAAAATAACCAGAGAGAAAAGCTTAGAGCCTGAAGGGGGAGAAAACTAATTTCTGGTGGCTCTGAATAATAAAAATGTTTTTAAAAAATATTGTTATTTTAAATATTTTTAAATATTTCTGAGTGTGGGTTCATGGTCTCATATTGTGAAAGATTATCAAGGGAAAGAGGGTGAACTTAGCTGAGAAGCTTAGATGTATTTAATAACGATTAATCTATGTGATAAAATGTATACTCGGTCTTCTCAGGACAAGGAGTGAGGAATCTCTGTAGAAAACACTGCTGCAGATTGTGTAAGACTGTTGAGACGGGCCCAGATAAAATGATGCCATCACTAGATGGTGATGTATAGAACAACAAACCCTCGGACACACAGGCCTCAGAAAGTCCCTGCAAATCTCACACAGTTGATTCTTGTCTAACGCAAGATGTGTCAAATACATACGACTTTATTATATAAGTCTAATATATAACAGATTATAAGTGGATGGAAATTATATTATTCTAATATTTCCTTATTGTATTATCACTGTGATGCACCGTAGTGCCTCCACCCTCACAAATTCCATAACAAGCTATACAGGAATTAAAAGGTGTAACCTGAAACTTCAACGTTTACCTGTTCTTGTTGGGAATGATTCCTCTTTCTACTTCCTGATGATTCTTGCCAATACGGATCGCGAGCCAAGAGCCTAATTTGCCGTTGTAGAGAGTGTCTACTACACGGAAAACCTCGCCCTTGTTAAAGCTCAGGCCGTACGGTGATTCTTTTTCATATTCAAAATGTGTTCGAATGTAGAAGGAGTCTCCCACATCGGATTCAACTATCCTTCGGTACACTGGAGAAAAAAAAAATAACAAAACAAAGATAACAAGAGATGATTATAGCGACTTTATAAATGTGCTGGTTTTGATACCTAATGTGTTTACACTACTAACACAGAACTTCACACAGTAAACACTCACCATCCTTTTTCTTCTGAGCCAGAATAGTAACTTCTTCTCCTCTGGGGAGATCCAGCAAAAACAGCACAGCTTCCTCCCGGATAATGTTGGCAAAGTCCACATTGTTCACCTACACATAAAACAGAGAGGAGGCAGAAAAAAAATTTACTTTTATTGCAGCTGATTAATAACTGAACTGTCAGATTAAACAGCAATTTAGAATTTACTTTTTTGTGCTGTTTTTATGATAAAAACATGTTTTGAATGACTTAAATCATCAATTTTTGAACTGTCAAATGGTCTGATTGAAAATTAGTGTTTTAAAGCAAGTCCTCCTCCAGTTGTTCAACTTTCTTTATCTTTTAAAGACGAGCAACACAAACCCTGTGTGTTTGCGCTCATTTAATTTCTCACTGATTAAATGAAACAGAGGAAAGTTGTTCCTCAACAGAAGCAGGGAGATGTATTCCCCCCACAACTTGAGTAGCCTCCCCCTCATCTCCTGCTGCTGTCCCAAACACAATAACTGCTGTTTATTGACTCTGCATGAGGGGCAGCGGGGGAAGCAGAAACACATGGGCTGAGTCACTGAACCTCAGAAAGACACCTTTATCCTTCCCAGAAACAGGAGGCCTTGACGTCTTTATCTCCATTAGCACACCATGACCAAAGGGAAGCCGCCTAAAGATGGAAAACAATGTCCTGGAAGTGTCTACGATGTGTTTGTACAGTGACAAGAACACACACACACATACAAAGACATGTACAAAATGAACTAAAGGGACCATGCGGACACTGCCTATGAATTAAAATAATGAGATAAAGTAGCGCATAGCTATGCAGTTTGTAAATGTTATTGTCATGAGAAAAAAATGTGCAACACCAAGCCTGTGCTGCACTGTACAATCTGAACTACAGACCTTCATGGTTTAAGCAGGTGTAATCCCTATCTGTTGTGTAAACACGGCGGAATGAATCCAACGCTGACATCAAGAGGGTTTCCATCATCCCATCAACAATGTTACTCTAGTATTCAGTGAAACAGACAGTCAACTGTTCTGAGGTCAGACTGCAAAAAAAAAAAATGACCTCTATTGTGTCTTCACATTGAAAACAAGGGGAGATTTGACACAAGGCACAGCCTGGGAATGACTCACAGACTGACAGATACATTGTACTGTTGTCCCCCCAAGATCTATTTACACAGAACTCAAACTATTGTAACCATGGGATCACATAGTTTCACCAGTTATTATCTAAGTTAGTGTGGGCAGATATGGCTCGTCTATTTTGACAATAACACCAGATGTTCTTCCCACCTTCACACATGTGAGGAAAACACCCTGTAAAAAACAGATGGATAACTAAGAATCTCACAAGATACAAAATCGTAGGAAAACATGCCGTAATTATAAAACATTAGACTGAGAAAATCTAGAGCCAGTTAGTTTAGTTTAGTCTTTTTAATCCACGAAATTGCTGCCTTTGTGATAGTCTTCCTACATGTGCACAACTAGTGAAGAATATAAAGAACACAATTAACAAGTCAGGTTTCTCCTGCAAAAATGCAGAGGAGTTAACTGGGATTCTCCTGATCCTTCTGTACAAGTAACAGCAGAAAGCTGATAACCACTGTGTCGTTTAAAGTAGTGTATTGTACCCTGAGAATCTGGTCTCCCTCCTCAAGCCCCTCCTTGGCTGCAGGACTGTCCTCCAAAACTCCTGCCACAAAAATTCCCACGTCGTTCCCGCCTGCTAACCGCAGACCGACACTCTCTCCCTTCTTGAACTTGACCAGCTTCATACTTGGCCTGCAGTACAACACAAGCAGACAGATGGAATTAAGGAAAAAGGTCAGCAAAGCGTTGACTTAAAAAACAATCATTGTAAGAGACATAAAACACAGTCGACTATTCAAGCAAACAGAGGGTGGTGCAACAACAAAACCATAACAAAAAGCTCTGACCTCATTTGAACTAAGAATACTGCAAATGGGATAAATAACAAAGTTCAACAATGTTATCAGCATGAATATGTGCAGTCGATATTTTCAGGCGTTTTGCATCTGCAGCATTTACCTGAGAATACTGTCATCATGGGCAGCGCTGGGCACCGGGGCGTCAGAGGGGCTGACGGGCAGGTCCACATCAGGCTGACCAGGCTGTGCATAAACGGGCTTTGGTTCTGTAACAAATACAAAAACATTAAATACAACAACACGTTTTAGCACTGAGGTATAGTTAGTATTTCTTGGTGACCGTTGATAAGAATGTGTGAAAATGTAATTTGCAGTCAACACAACTTGTGCAAGGATGTGTTGATTGGATTTTTACATAATACTCAACGGTTGGGATGGTGCGTGTTTGATCAGTAACGTGGTTTCATTTAAAAGTGTATTTGACCTTTTGAAAGTTTTTCTTTTTATTAATTTATATTCAGAAACCTTCAGCTAACAGATGTAGCTCTAAACAGAAAAAAAACATTTGTAGAAACGATTAAAATAGCAGCGATATGCAGACTAGGTCTAATTTAACATCTCCCTGGTACTTCACTGTACTAGTAGAAACAAGATAGAGAAATATAAAATGTGATAAAAATGAATGTGAGGGGCCAGACTGAACTATGTTGGTGATATGAGGGTTTTACCAGGCAGTGGAGGTAACTGTTTGTCATCTCTGGAGCTCCCCTGGTCGCTGGCCTGTGACAAGACGCCATCATCTGAGCTTTTGACTGGTGTGGACATGGCCCCTGGTTTAGATACGCGATCATCGTCTCGACTTCGATGGCTGAAATACACCAAAATTAAAACATGGCAGTTAACTACGGGTGGCCCGTCAAAACTAATCACAATGACACAGTTTAGATTAATGCATCCCTGAAATGACTGCTACACGTTTGGTGATTTCACAGTGTGTTAAAATGACTTCATGTGTTCTGCGTATACAGTTTTATCTGTGTTCACATCACAAAGAAGGTGTTTCACCACTGCATTACTGATCATGTGAAAACAAAGTCACGTAGTGCTGCCTTCATTCTCTATTGTAGTTTATGTCTGATGTTGATAAACCAAGCGAAACCTGAAATATTTGTGTTTAAGTGATCAAAACGGAGTGCAGATGTTGCATTTATCCTTGGGTTTTTAGGTTATTCTTCTTATTTGTACAGATTCATTTTTGTCTTATTTGTTTCATTTGACCTCTTATATCGTCTTATTTACACTATTTGGGAACCTCACACTGGCCTGCGGCACATTTTTAATATGGTCTATAAACAGCCAAAACAGCCCCAGTATTTAAAGGTTTAAAAAGGAAATAGCATGTGATACATTCACATGGACATAAAATTGGACGAGCAGACAACAAGCAATTACAGAGGGATGTTTAACTGTCAAAAAAAGTTAGATTAATTCATTTTTTTCTTCTTGTATGGTCTACACAGACTGTCAACGATAAAACAGACTTCCAACCTTAAACAAAGAATACAGAAAGCTGATAATAACTGATAGCACAGCAAGTTTTCATTTCCAAATTCTTGAAAATTGATACGAACTCTATTGACCATGCAGTAACCTTTCCAATAAAAACACACAGGCAATGAAAGAAAAAAGGACCAAGGCTCCCAACATAAACTCTTGAGTTAGGATAGTTTTCAGTTGAAGTTCCTGTTTAAGCTGGATAAAATAAACAAGGCAGAATTGTGGGTGTGTGTGTAAGTGTGTCTGTGAGTCTCGTAGACTATGTCTCGGGGAGTAGAAAGAGCTCTGCTGCTTAAAACAATGGTTGAATTCCAGTCTGATCACATGACTGCCTGCTGGCACAGTACTTGAGCTGTACTCAGAAGCTTTTGTAGAAGAATGTGAAGGTGCAGGCTGTGCCACAAACTAAGTCTGAGAAACCTCTCCCATGCCCATTCTTTCACTTTTGCTCGTGGAGTATGATATACAGAGTAGGGAAGACATACAAAGAGCAAGCATGCACTTGGTTTTAACTTGTAAGCTGTGTAGCTGCTGAAGAATTTATTATGACAGAACAGTCCTTTCTAGGTGCCTGAATTAGTCAACCTGCTTTCACTACGATTTAGTTTTACATATGAATCTGATATGTCCACATGTATGTGTCTGAGCTGTGAATATCAGTGGGACCTGAGTGTTTGTTGTGGAGGAATAAGGATAAATGAGAGCTACAGCCTGAGGATAAATAGCAGAATTGTAATGAGACTGTGAGTGTGTGTGTCTGTGTGTGTTATGGATGAATGAGAAGAGGACTGTGACACAGGAGAGGGAGAGAGAAAAACAGAGAGAGAAGAGTGAGAGAGGGTGGTGCAGCCTAAATCTGCTGCTCCATGCTGCAGCGTGGTGCTAAAAACGGCTTCACGCTGACAAACACTATTTGACTGAAGCCTTTGTTCAATTCCCTCGCTTACACATTACAACAGTGTGGGGTGTAACAAAATATAATGCAATGTTTTATGATAACTTATTGATTCTCAAAACACTATAAATTAATATTTTACATTTTAAAAATCCTGATGTTAGCATTAGTAAACCTTAGCTTACTGGTAACATTTCTACTAGTGGCTGAATACACAAAAGTTAAAGTGGCTCCAGCGGTGAACAGAGCTGAAGTGGGGGCTCGGTTTGGCCTCAACAATAACTGAAAGCATGAGAATTAACAGGAGCCATGCTGTTTCTAAAATGTGACAAACAATGAATGTGCACGCACACTTAGCAAGACACCGACCACTGATCTTATGTACACTTAAACAGTTGGAAGAGGAAACAGAACAGAAGTTAAAAAACTGGATACACCTTAACTCACTCGATGTGACACTCTCTTTAAATACTATTTATTTCACTTTTAGTTTGTTTATCTAAAGAATTGAACAAATATATTCATCCCTTTGCTCAGAGTAGTGTAGATCCCACTTTGCTGAGAATATAAAATAAGGTTTTATCTTTAGGAACATTTCTCATCTAACATGACATCCACGAGTCTCAACATTTATAGAACAAAACTATTGATACTACTGTTACTCTTCTAAATGAACAATCTGGCAATGAAACATAAAAATATAGTAAAAACTAAAATTAATTACTCACACAAATGTATCTGTAAGTTGAACCATGTCGGTTAATGACAGGATTTTTTTTTAGAAGTTTAATTCCTTGAATGACACAGAGAGCCTGTGCTCTCTGCTCACTGAGAGACACTTTGGATGAAGGACGTTTTTGATGATGTATTATGTTCAGAAATATAGAACATCGTTATATCCTGGGGAAATGTCTCTAAGCCCTACAGCCAATCAGGTTAAGCGAACCATCTGGCTTGGGGCAAAGCTCTGTGGGAAGTATGTCAAATTCCTCCCCCCCAGAAAAGGGAGATAGTGACAAAATTCCTTTAAATAACTGTCTAGTGAGTCAGAGTGTTATTTCCTCAGTTCGATGTTAAACCACAACATGAGAAGCAGGTGTAACCCCTCTTATGAGATAAAAATAGGAATAAAATAACTCGACATTTGGTTTTCTTTCCTCTGTACAACTACGTTTGACACACAAGGTCAAAGCAAGAGCAACAAAACTATGATTAAAAAGTACAAACACACACTGGCTTTCAGTCCTGCTATTAGAGCGATGCATTCACTTACATTGAAAGTAATCTGTGCAACAGTGAACTTGTCCTCATCCTGTATTAAAACAAGTATAGTTACTGGACAGTCTGACACCATCTAACGAAAATGCAGCACTGGATTCAATCTAGTCTCATGACTTAACTGACAAGCAACTAATAAGCCAGGCAGCAGAACTAGCAACAGCAGAAGAGCTATGGTCCTGCAACTACAATAGCTTTTTGTTTAAAAGAGCAGTTTGTGCAAATAAATGTATGTAATAATATATTTTTCTCAGCTAACTGAATTATATACAAGTTCAATTGAGAGCTTTTCCACGTAGGATCTGAGTTGACTATAAACAAAGAGTTTAGCAGCCAAATCTCAAAAAGCCAGATCTGCATCTCACCAAGATCACAGGAGTCTGGAGGAAAATACCACCATTTAATTATAAACAAGTTTAAAAATATCTCCGTAAACAGCATCACTGCTTAGTTTTCCCTCTGAATACAAGGTCTTTTTGTTCATTCGTTGTATATATGAGGCTCGAAGCCCATATAAACATGATGAAATGGAGGTCTGGTTATAGACGATCCTGACAGTTCAATCTCCAACAAGTGCTTGAAGGCAGCATTGTTTCAAGCTCCTGAATCAATAACGACCCCGACTTCACAGTATCAAACAGAACCATTTACTGTCAACACGCTCTGTCTTTTCTCATTGCAGTCAAGGACAGAATTAGCATCAGCCTATTTCTAAAGCAGGCGAGCCTGTTTGAGTCGTAGACATCTTGTCCCATTCAACAAAGATCAGTATCTTTGTTCTTGCCTGATAAGCTCGCATTGGCCACACTGCACACTATCTGTCTTTTGCACTCCAGCAAATGTCAGCTACAAGGAGCTAAGCAACCTCTAAGCTACGAGAAGGGAAACTTACTGAAAGCTCCAACTTGCAGTAAGAAAACAAGAGGATTAAGAGATAACATGGGCATTAAAATTAACGAGTAAAGGAATAATCAAATATTTTATACATTTCATTCAACATTCATTGTAAAACACAGGCTCTGCTTTAAGCACAGATGATTATGATGTTTATAGGCATGATAGTAATAACAGTAAAACTTGTACATTTTTCAAAACATGCCCTCAGTCCACCAGAAGTTGGATCAATCCCCAACCTCTCTTCTCTCTCACAGAGCAAAGCATTATTGAAACACAGTGATGGCTCCAGAGGGAGTGCGATGGTTTATGCATGTGATGTCTTTACCTATTGATTTATGCATTAGTGGTGCAAAGGGCTTACTCAGCATCCACTAACATGTAGGTGTGAACATGATGTATGAAGCTGGGGGCGGTGGGAGTATGTGGATGTATGACTGTAGCGTGTGCGACAGTTGTGTCCTCGCCATCGAATTTGCAGTCACATGTGTGTGTGTGTGTCGCCTACCTGCCGTTGCTGATCTGTCGAGGTGAGTGACGGATATGGTCCGATGGCTCAGGCCTGTCAGGGGATCGTGATCGACTGCCTCGCCCGTGGGATCGATTGGAATGATCTGATGTCAGTGAATGTATTTCTGAAATGTCTGTGAAATTTATAAACATCTATTAGCATTTAATCAAAGACGTAAATCACAAGAAAAATTTAATTTCTACCACGAATTAATTATTTCTACGCATAATACACATCTGTCTCTCTGGGAAGCTGGCGCTGCTTACCATCTCTGTCGGAGTTATTACCCGATGGGATGCTGTCGTCGAGGTCAGGAATGTTGAGCAGCGTCGCTCGTTCATCTCTCTGTACCACCATCTTCAATTTGCCCTTTGACCTCTCAATCAGCTTCTTGGCATCTATCAGTGATAGGTTCTCTGTGACTGTGCCATTGATCTGCCGTGGGAGGAGAAGAGGATCAGCACAAGAACTGAACGGATCAAGTTAACATCGCTCCACAAAGTGTAAAGAGGAATTGTTAACAGTCTAGTTCTACCTGACTGTGCCATAAATACAGGCAAGTAGAAAATGTCATAAACAACTTGAAACACTTTATTCAAATATTCATATCTATTAGCATTTGTCCTGCTTGTCCTCACATTTCAACTAGAAAATCCTCCTGCCTCCTCAGAAGCACTGAAACAATGAATCAGACTTTGAATGCTTCTCATTAATGTGAGGATTTTTTTCCTCTTCCATGACTGAGTGGATAAAAATTCAGAGGAATAATGGAGTGTGTTGTATTTCTGCATAATAATGATGTTTGACCTCACTGTGTCAGCTACTGAAAGTGGCTCAACACTGGCAGACAAAAGAAAAACGCCTCCTCTTCTGCCCCGACACATTAGGTTTAAGTAATTTCACTATCAGAAGGACTATTTTTAAGAAATTATTTAAAAACATCCTCCATATTCACATTTAGTCCTTGTCTCTCACCTTTAGTACAACATCTCCCTCCTGGATGTTTCCATCCCTGGCAGCGAGGCTCTCAGGAGAGATGTCCTTCACAAAGATGTGGCTGGCCAATCGCAGTCCATATTCTACTTTCAGAGTTGAAAACCATAATAACGTAATATTAGCAGAGCATTAGCAGAGCACAATAATCAAGTTCAGTAGTTTGGGCTTCATGTAAACTGTATGTATCCACAAAAAGTGAGGTCATCTTTGTGTTGCCCACCTTCATTTTTACGGGACTTGACCAGCGTGACCTTGGCCGGTCTGGGTGGGGCAGACGAGGCTTGCGATCTGTGATCAGAGCGCGGTGAGACGCTCCTGTCCCGCGAGGCACTGTGATCCCGCCTGCCGCTGTTGCTTCGCTCACGATCTTGGCGCCTGCTGGTGCCTCCGCTCGCTCCTCCGTAGGCACTTTGGCCACCACGACCGTCGTGTTGATCGTAGCCGTCCTCCTCATCGCTGTCTTCTTCCTCGTGCTCTGACATCGTCTCCCTGTCTCCTGGCCGCGAAACAGGGATCTGTACTTTCCTTTTCCTTCGGATGGTCTTAGATAAGAGACAAAGTTTTGAATGTTCAGGTGAGATACTGTAATGACAGTAACATAATCATAATGTTTCTTAAAACAACCTGTGAAACTTACTATCTTTGCATTTTTGCCACTCTTACGGAGCTGCTGCACTGCATAGGCGTGCTCTACGTTGTCCATAGAGACCGCATTGACCATCACCACTCGATCATTTTCTCTGACAAATTAAAGAGAAAGACAATTAACAATGCGAAATAGATTTATGTCAGTCCATCAGACTGGATCACAGTGTCTCGTGGGAGAGGAGTGTCTAAGAATACAGAATAGTTGGCATCGACCCAGAGTAAAACAGAATAATGAAACACTAATAAGATCCGACTAGAACAACTTTGGTCCCACAAAGGTTGTATTTCCACATATTTGAAAAAAATCAATATTATTGCCAAATCAAAGGAAAGATGATATAGTCAAACACATACTGTAGCAGTCCTTCAGCAGGACCTCCTTTTAACACATCAGATATCACAATGGACGTCTCTCCACTCTGGAAATGAGGGTTGTCTCGTCCTCCTGAGATGGCGATGCCAAATCCAAATCCTGGTGCCTAAACATACAAAAATACATACAAAATGGCAGAAAATGGTAGACACATTAAACTCAAGTCTGTGTATGTTGTAAACAAAATTAGTCTAATTATCAGTGAAACTATTCTGTAATGTTTTTGTGCAGTGAAGTAGCACTGTTAACGTCCATTTACTGTAGACAGCAGTAAAAAAAAAAAAAAAAGCATTTGCGAGTTATTTTGTTAATTATCCGAGCGGTTTCCATGGAAGTTTTGATGACTGCTGTGTTTCTGCCAAACACAAAAGCTAACACCAAGGGAGCAAGCCGTGTGATGTAAATGGCTAATCTTACAACCACAACACAACACAGGAGAGCTGCGAGGCTGAGAACCGCAGGCCACACCGGACCGCTCCTTTAGCCTCAATAAAGCTGCTACTAATTAGATTACAGCAAGCAGGCCAGTCTAGACAGATACTCGACAAAATCCCACAGCATAAAAGCAGCACATAGGTAGAGTTACTCCCTGAATGAAAAGTGCATTCACACATTCAGCATGTGTCAAGACAATGAGTAAATTAGTTTATCTGCTCTCAGTGGTTTAGATAAGTAGATGATGGTACTGACTGTGCCAAAAGGGAGAGACAGTGATATTACCTACTGAAGTGAGGAGGTACAATCACATTACAATCAAGGCTTCATACACATGTAGCCAGGTATTTTTAATGTGTTCTGGCCTTTCGTCTACATATACGTGTGTGACAGGAAATGTATTGACGTCAGGTGTGTGGTGTTTGTTTAAATTGAGACCATTGTGGATGGATACCGTCAGAGCAGGGCTAATCGTTATGCTTGTTGAAGCTCTTTTTGCTTGTTTGCTCTGCCCAGATCCTCCTGACTGTGAGGAAAATCCTCTTCTCAATGCTTTGGATACTGATGTAGAAAAAGCGCCTGTATATCCCACATTCATCCTGCAGGACTTCCAGTCCAAATTGTCTTGTGATTTGGTTGTTTTATATTCCAAAGACATTTTTAAAGTAATTCAATTTCCCTGTCTGTCCACATGAAGGACCCTTGATTCCCTTTTTTTTTTTTTTTTTTTACAAAGCAGCTGGATGTAGGTTAATTGTAAAAGTCATTTCATTAGTTTTTTCTCCAGGATACAGACTTGCTGGGATGATTCAAAGCAGCGTTGACAGTGTATTTATCAGGGTTCCTGTGTAACAGAGGTATTTCTGAAAATAATCTCATGTGGAGGGAGGTCTTTTTTAAAAATACCCAACTACGTGTGTACGTAGCACAAATGTGACAACATAAAGGACAAAAAAAGCAGAAAGCTCTTAAATGATCTTCTCCCTCTTTCTCTGGAGTTGTGTTAAGGAGAAGAATATGTTGCCAGGAAGGAAGTGAAATGAAGTAGTAAGGAAGTGGATGCTGATTTCTGTCTTCCTTAGCATTGTTTCCTGACATCTGGGTTCCTTGACTATTGTTTCATTACCACACATCCTGCTGCTACAGCTGGCTCACTCAGTACAGAGTGAGAAGAGAGATGGATGGGCAGAGGACAGATAGGAACAGTGGGGGGAAAAAAAGTGAAGACTTACAACAGGAGATGGTCAGAGGAGAGAGGAGAGAATGGATTTAAGACTTGTAAACACTTACCCTGTGAAGGGTCACTGTGTGCTGTTCCCATATTACTGTTTCCTCCATCGCTGCACTCTGTAACACAAGAAACAACAGTTACTTAACTACAATATTTCTGCAACCAACAATAATAACATAAATCATTTGTGTTTGCGTGACATAACTGTATGTAACATGGCATTGTGTATCATATTTTCATTTAATTACAACATGACAAGACACTGTTCACATGTAGCAGTAGAGGGTAAAGAGTTTTAGTCTAAAAATAAATATTCACAGAGTGTTTCCATATCCTGTTCAGTGTCAGTACCAGCAAGGTAGATTTGTTTGCTCATTTTGCGTGACTAAATCCTGGAGTTGCAAAAAGTCTCAATGTGAGAAGATGGTGAATGACAGCACCATGAGTAAACAGCTGGCAGAGCCCAACGCAGGCTCCAAAAAAAATAAAAATTGGAGTGAACAGTCATATATTACTTCAGGCTGGGTCATCTGAGACAACTGAAGCGAAAGGAGTATTTAGCTGCTCGCCTGACCTGCCACACTTGGTTTAACTGTTGCTAAGTAGACATCTTTCATTTACAGTCGATCTCTAATTCGGTTACATCACACGGGTTTCTATTTCTGCATGATTCATCTTTGTATTTTTTCCTTTTGTTTTGTTTGAGCGAAACAGTGCTCGAAAACTCCCAATGTGTAACTATGAGAATGTGATAATGCTTCTATTATTGGTTCACACAGACACTCCTCAATTTGTATCTCATGACACTGTTTTTAACCCCCAGACAGTTTGGCCGCCAGCTTTAAATTACAGCTTTACTATGATTCCCTGCAGCTGATGTAGCAACACTGCTGTTCTGTCTGGCTGAGGAGTGATGGTACAACTACTCTATATTGCTGAGCACAGTCTAATGTGGCAGGGCAATATAAAGACATAAACAACCAACACACGTGGCAGGGTGCTCATTTACTCCCCCCTTCTATAATCAGCCTTTTAAAATAACATACCGTGTCATCTGTCCACCCTATCATCGTGATAATCTCCCCTTCCTCACCCCTTAATCATCACCTAATCCGCAAACCATCTCACCCGTCATCTTTAGCATCATCATGGTCATTACCGTCATCACCTTCCCTTATCCTGAATATACAGTTTACAGGAGGTAAAGAGACAGACCAGCAGATAAGACATGTCTGCAGACATGTACAGACACAACACACTTTACCCCTGGTAAGAAAAGCAACACAAACTACCAAATAAAAAAAGGAAGATATATACTATGTCTAGATAAAATGACAAAAACCAAACAAATTTCTATCTAACAATAATGTTCAGACAACTTTATTGGTTGATTAATTGATTTGTTCACTTAAATTAAACAACTTGATTTTTGAAAATCAGTTAATCGTGGGTCACTTTAACATTTGGTTGTTTCAGCGTGTAATATGCATTACAATATGAATATATTTGGGTTTTGGACTGTTTATCAAACAAAACAATACACGTGTCTAAAACTCACTCAGTCACTTGAGCCTTTAAAATGGTTCACAAGTCACCTAAGTTATGGCGTATAACCGACAAGGTGACGTCAAGACTATTTTGTAGCCTGCAGGGGAATTGTAGCTCATGTAAATTAACTGCATGAGGGGAGAGGTAAGTTACTTTTCACAGGTGCTTGTGCTGTATTACTAACCAATGCTGCACTTACTGTAAGTCTTTTATTGTGAGTTTCTGCTGCAACCGCTCCCTTTCACTCCTCTGCACCGTATGACAATGAATCAGTCAACCTTAACCTCCAGAATACACAGTTAACCCTTTGACCCTAATTTTCATGGCAGCTCTGTGTGGATGTTATTTATGTCCATAATTGGTGCAGAGGGCTTGGGTGTCCTCTCTATTCCCCCCTCACCTCCCCCACCCTCCCCCTGTCTGCCTGTACAACTCCCACAGTAATGCAACTATTGTGTGAAGGGACCTGACCCATTTAACCACGGCTCCCCCCGACATTCCCAAACACATCCATTCCTCTAAAGTGTTTTGTGATATATTCATCCATCCATTCATCCATTCATTCATCTAACAGTTGAGGCAGACAGAGAAGGGGGCTATGCCATGAGAAAAAAAACAGCGTGCTTCAGGGTCATGTGACCAGGCGGTCAGGCAGGCAGGTGGCTGTGTCCTTGAACTGTGGGCTGCATGGAAAGAGGAGGAGGAGGAGCAAGGCTGCAGGCTGATTATACAACATACATATACAGCACCAAGGGATGGGGTTCACTGTACAGGATGACATGTTAAAAGACATGACTGTTTTTGTTCTCTGTTCTAATTTTAAGCACAAGCACTAATGATATCCATTAAAGTAAATCCATGTTCAAAAGCAACCTGAAAACAATTAAAAACCTGAAAAAACAACAACTTGTAAATCTTCTAAAAAAAAAAAAAAAAAAAAAAAAAGTCTGATTCTTCTTGAAAACTAAAAATTCCTTCCCTCCCACTCACTGACCATGAGCCTTACTAAGGAGGGTTTATAGGACATGGACAGTGCATGAGTCATAAGGGTGTAGACGGGCTTGCACCAGTAGGAGAAGTGTCAACAGGTCAAGTACAAGAGTAGTAGGACAGAAGACAAACGGATTAATAACCTGACTTTAATGAATTGGCCAGTTAATGTGAGAGAAAGAGTCATTTTCTGTCTGTTATTCTGCAGATTTGCAGCATGGGAGTTGCACTTTTCATTATAAGGACCGAAGAGATGGAGGCTTATATAACTGCTGACACTGTTTCTTAATTTGGTTTTAATAAATTAAGTGGATTAGAACAATTTTATACAAATTAAGTGTTTTCAGCTGTGAAAAAAAATGGAAAGTGGAGGGAAATTAGTTTGTCATGTTTCTTGTATGAGGTAAAATCTCTGTCTCTGAAAGAAACATGATACAGCCAAAGCTGATGCAGGGTTTAAAGTCAAATAATCTGTTTTTATTTCAACTTTAAAGAAGATTATCTACTGATTACCACATGTGCAGACTAGGCTTCGTCACAACAAAGAAAGAAATAATGCAGGTAATGTCTAAACCTGTCAGTTTCTCCTGTCAGGCTGGAGTATTTACTCCATTGGGACGTCAGCTCTGTCGCTCAGATAAGATTATTATAGTAATTAATCACTGCAGTGTGAAGTGATATTAACAGACCGGCCTGACTGAGTGTGTAATATGAGCAGATAGTTCGTTAAGAGACATCAGGGCAACAATAAACAGTTCAGTTTAATCTGGTGAATTTCGACAGCTAGTATGATGTGATAAAGAAGATGGAGGCCAACATGGTCTCATCTTTCATAAAATAAAAATCCACAGAAAGGAGTTTTCTGCGCAGGAAATATTTCATCAGCTGTAGTTTCATTGTCAAATGTAGTTATCTCATGTATTTTGTTACAGGAACATTTCAGATCATGCAAAAGCAAAAGGTCACATAACATGTGGGTCCAAAATCAACATTAGCACAAGTGTGTCTCATTTTCTGGAGTAAAACAATAATAAAAATACTGACGGGAACAAAGGATGAGGTTTATCTCTGAAGTCATACAGAGTTGTGTGGAACAATAGCGCACTTGATGTTGCACAAACTGACGGCAGCCGCGTGTATTTTATACATCTATATTAGTCAGACTTGAGCTGTGGCCAGCGAGGCCCAGGGCTGGGAAACAAAGAGCACCCATCAAACTATACACATGTGTACATACACGCACACGCACAAGCCATGATCTAACACTACAGGGGCTCTTTGTTCAGGCCACAGCCTGGCCCTGACTCGGCCCTGCCTGGTCCATCATAACACACAGTCCAGTACAGATGATAACAGCTCAGTCAGGCTCTTCAAAGGAAAAGACTAATCCATTACTTTCAGTGGGCAAACTGATGAACTGACTAGAAAAATGAGGGTTGAAACAGACAATAATAACCTGCTGTAGAAAGCTATGATAAAGAGGGTCAGGTCTTCACTCCACATCTTCATCACATGTGTTAAAAATCAAAATCTGCACAAACTGAGTCCATACTGCCAATATAACAATCTGTGCACTGTCTAAATGAGAAGTCAGCTGATGAGCAACTGAACTTTTGGGAAATAGAAGCATTCAACCAGAAACAGCCACAAACACATTGACCTGAGGTCACATACCCAAGTTGAGGGTAGACAACAATACTTCAGCACAGAAATAAGCAGTAAAACAACCATAAATATGTCTACGTTTCTATCATTCAACAAAGTCTCCTCCATAAACTTGATAAGGAAATTGATGACACGGTAGGTGACAATGACATCATACTATGAGTCATGAGCTCAAGTGGTTTAGAGGAAGTAAACACTCTTTATTAGTGTTTCACCAATCATCCAGTGGTGTTACTCACCACCTTCCTTCATCAGAAATGCAGGAATGCTTCTTACTCTGGGTGTATTACATGTAACGTCTTAAAGATACTTTCTGAAAAAAAACATATAACAAAAAAAAATGTGAAAAAGGTCATTTCTGCTCTGTGATAAGAGGACTTCATTATTGACAGTCTACTCTGAGGATTAGAGAGAAACAGTGACTAATGGGGCTAACAGGAGTGAGTGTCTAGATGACGACAAGTGTGAAGAAAAATCCTGACAAAGCTTTAGGTCAGTGTGCCTGCTCTTCTCTGATAGCCAGAGACAGGATGTAAGCAAGAGCAGCCACAGCACCCACAGGAAAACACTCCACTTCCTGTTTGCAGGAAATAGCTCCAGCTTCCAACAAAATCTCTCTGCACACTATTGAAAATTCCTCCTAGTATAGCTCACCTCATCTTACAACCTACAGCTTAAATATAATCACTTCACTTGGAGTAAGTGGTCGATGCATTGAGGACCAGGGCGGTAAAGCAGAACAGTTTGATCTTTGTATTTCCTTAGTGGTTGTTAGGTACTTGTGCAGACACAAAAAAGAAAAATTAAACTCTGAATTACATAAATACAAAGCTACTAAACTGCAAAAGGTTTAAAACACTGCAGCAAGAGGTTGCATGCATCACAGGGCTGTAACTTCATGGACAGGGAAACAGAGAGAATAAGAGGTTAATATTTTTAGGAGGACTGTTTAGACTGGCAGCTCCTGCAGAATCACCACGCTGTACCAACAGCTTGTCCCATCACTGGGGCAATTACATCCATGGTAACCATATCTGCCCTTCTTACTGGATAAATAATAAAAGCCAGAAGTCCACTCAAACAACACATCATTAGAGACGTGCATGTGCTCTTTCTGGAGGGCAAGCACTCAAACGTATGCAAATACATGAAAGCGAGGACAACATTTTTTTTTTCTTTTAAAATGGTGAGTATGGTCCTGCCCTGTGATGTGCACGTGTTACAAAACATTTTCTGCTGTCACGTTAAACAGATTAATTCAGCAGCAGCGGCGGCAGCAGCAGCAGCAGAATCCGCAGCCATTTTTAGGGGCAGGTTGTAACAGTGATGGGAGGGGAGACGGCTGCACAGAACGTAACACATGGGTGTGCAGATGAGGGCGAGTGGCCAATAGGCAGATGATAACAAAGATGATGTAGGAGCCTCAGTCGGCAACGATGCACTGTAGTGCTGACGTGCTCAAATATGCTGCAGTTAATTAGTTTCAAAACAGCAGCTCTGTTTCGTCACATTAAAAACCCTCCATCAGGACTGTCCTCAGGACTACATGCAGTACACACACACACTTACGCAGAAACACACACCTCTCTGACTGAAAATTATCTGACACAGAGTCACTGCTGGAATAGTGAGGGTAGGAATAAAATACAAAACCTATAATCCGGGCTTTTGGATTAAAACGTTAATCTGAGCCATGCTTCCCTCTGAAGTATACTGCTGCTGTCTCATGAAAGCAGACAGGATGGGTTAGATGGACGGATGGATGTAGAGATGCAGAGCACAGTCATGTCAGTGTGTGCATGGCTCTTACAGTAAACTGTTAAAACCTTTTGGTCAAAGATAAACGTCACATTCAAGTGGCGAAGAACATCTGTGTCTAACACGTGTCTAACTGTCGTACTACTGTAACAACGCGCCAGCTAGTAGGTGACGAGTCATTCTGTGTTTTATCGAACATTTAATTACACGTCATTTTGTCAGTTCACAACCAAACAGAGATGAGACGTGAAGCTGCGGTTTTAATTGTGGTAAAAAACTGCCACTGACAAAATTCAAACTTCGCCATTTTTTTTTTTTTTTAATTCTGTGAGTTAGAGTAATGATGAATGTCTTGTTACACTGGATAGACATTAATAACACTAACTGTTTAGATAAAGTGAAACAAAATCTTTATTCAGTCTAATGAGCTCCTTTTGCAGAAATGCTGATCTAAACTGCTTATAAACACTGACGTATACGTATGCTGGTTTTTAATTGAAAAAGAAAAGCGAGCACAGAAAAATGTATCACAGCATCCATAGTTCTTGGTCTTAACTACGTATTGGATTACGTTTAATTACTAATAAAACTCAAAATGACAAGGCATTTTACATTAGAGCTTTGGCAAAGGTATTAAGACCATATAGAAGATTAAATATTAAATTACAAAAGATACAACAGACAGATGATGTATTAGATTAACCTGGGCCCGCCCACACTGCCTGTGATACTACACTGAATTTGGCGTTCAAGTCAGTCTGGTCAACCCGCCTGTTCTTGAAAACTCGGGAACCAATGAAAAACGAGCTTTTATGCCAGTTTCGAGTTTAACGCGACGGCGCACTGGTTAAGAGACGTCAAACACATTAGTTTTCCAGCCAACATGGTGGTCACGGAGGAGCGGTTCAGCTGTAACTGCTGTTTTAAGAGATTTTAATGGCGAGTTTTCTTTGAAAATGGAGCAAGAGGTAGCTTTTGAAGCCTTCGTGCATATTATCTTCATGTTTTTTTTCTGTCTCTGCGAACACGTTATCGGAATCAGTGGTCTGATTAGTTGTACCTCTGTCCAGTAGTACACGGAGGCATTTGATAGACGCCCGCTGATCCCGCTTCTGAGAATCTCCTGTCTATGCGATCTCTGCCAGACCAAGCTCCGTCTACGAGCTTGGTGCGACAGCCAGGCTAGTGTTAGACATCATATGAATAAAATAATAAGATTTGGAAAACACATATATTAAGAGGGTTAAATTAATACAAATCTGTATAGTTTGTTTGATTAAGCACAAACTACGACATATGGCTTTTGAACAAAGCTTTTAAATAGATAATGTCAATACTTCACAGTGTAATCAAGTAAAAATACTAATTGTAGGAACTTAAATTCAGTAGTCTAAAGGTCTATTTGACTTTTATAAGCCTAATTTACTCACAGAAGTAATAAAGCAAAGGTAATTTATTAACTTTATTACAAATAAAGTGAAAGCTTGATTCAAGCCTCTGGGTGAGATGCAGTCTCTGATAATTTCCAGTGACCACAGCAGCCCCACAGAGCTGGTGTGTTCACCGCTCTCCACTGACCCAGACACACAGCACAGTGAGGCCAGACCAGCATCTCATGTAGAGCTTATCCAGCAGCAAAGTCATCCCAGCAGCTCAACCACACTAATTGTTCTCTGCCCAGAGAAACAGGCAGAGACGTCGAGGTCACAGAGGAGAGCGGTAACTTCTGGTGGGATTCTGACTTAACATTTTCCCACAATCTTTTCACCATGACTCGGCTCGAGCTGTGGGTTGGTTTAAACTTCAAAAATAAACAGTGGTTCTCACTTTGGGGAATTCAGAACCTACTCTTATGTGAGTGAAATATTTATTTAAGGGCTGGAAGATGTTTTACTGAAAAGAATGGTTTTATTTTTTCTCCTTTGAGGGGTGCAGGTAGAAGTAGGGGTGGAAACGGTCTAAAGGTGGAATTTGCATCCCATAAATTATGCGATGCATGGATGTCTCCACTTGCAGTGATCTGTGTGTCATACTGTGATTGTTTGCCTGCTTTAAATTATTAATGAATCTAGTTTAATAATCTAAACAAACGGGGGACAGCTTTTATCTACTGTCATCAGTGCGTAGGTGTGTATAGAAGGGGAGGCAAATCTGAATACATGTATTTGTCTTAAATGTTTCTATACATTTTTGTTTTCCCACCGTAGTTTCTGTACAACTGCATACAGACATACAGGCACTTGAATTAAAAAAAAAAAACACACACACTCCACACCCACTACACTTGAGCTTTGTTTTTGCATGTGTGGAAACTAAGCCAAGGCATTGAGAAAGATAACCAGATCCAGCACGGGAACCTTTAGATTCAGCCAATCACCGTACCCCGCCCATCTCACACTCACACACTCACACACAGAGACTCTACAGGAATGTGTAGATAAGCAGACAAGGCTCAACTATGTCTGTTTCTCATTCCCAACGGTTTCCCCCTCACCTTCTCCTTCCCTCCATGTTTCAGTCATCTCCCTTATCCCATCTACTCTCTGCTTGACCAGAAAAATCACAGATCAACGTAACAATCAAATATAATGTGATAATGTAACTGGAACTGTATCAGTGATTGTAAAGGTGAGGTCAAAAGAGTCACAGTGACCACTGTCATGACTTTCTGAGAAGTTACCGCAGTAACAGTAATTGTGCCAGACCTACGTTTTTAATAACCAAATTAATTTAACTTATAAGCTACCAAGAAAACTTCTTGGTGTTGCACCAAAGTGTATGATCACCTCCCAGTCCATCTTGTATGTTTACAGTTAAACCTAGCATCATGCAGCTGAAATAATCAGTGTAACAGCAGGTTGTTAAAGGACAAAGTGGAGCAGCACAAGGGTCAGAGGTGATGTAGGTGTGCTGAGTTGTAAATACCTAGAAACAGAAACATTTGTAATCTCTGAGTTATAAAGAGGTTTTCATTTCACGCTACGACTAAGCTTTACAGTGGCAGAACTCACTTTATGACACAGGCAAGCAGCCACACACAGTCACACACACACTTTAAACAAAGGGGCGATTCAGTAAAAGGTCTTTCAGTCCGCTCGTGTTTGTCTGCCTTCACAGTATATACAGGATGACTAAAATTAGCTACTATCAGCAAAAACAAATACAGAGTGTCTCTACTACAATGTGACTGCAAAGACTATACATCATGATGCTAATAAGAGAAACATTTGAATGAATATAAACTTTGAGCAGGCAGTTTGGATTATTTGACACAGAACGTGAGTGAAAAAAACATTTTGCGCTTTTTGAAATGTCAAGTTGCACAACATCTTTTCAAAACTACGCAACTCTGAACCACAACTCATCATCTGCAGATTCACATGTTGCCATAAAAAACAAGAAGCCAAGCCCACTCAACAGCATTCCCAAGCCTTCTGAGGACTTTGTTACAATAGGCATGTTGTGGGGTAGAATCTATAGTGAATTAATGAGTTACTGTCGGGGCGGCCATTTTCCCAGCACTCAACTGGCAACATAATTACCCCCCTTTGCCTCCCAGAGATGAGAGACATGGAGGGGGTACATGCATTCTTTAACAAGATGCACAATCATAAAACAATAACATATAAATGACTTTTAACAAAAACTAAATAAAGGACTTACTAGAGAGGAAATGTACATCTCTAAAGTAGAAATACCTAATGTTGCCACTCTGGGGTGAAACCTTATTGTCTTGTTATTCAGTAGTTTACATAAAATAAGTGAATGAACATCACTTCACTGCTTTCAGAGGGTTGGCAACTGTGGGCTAAAGGAATGAGAGAAACACAAACACTGTCCTGATGGCATTCTTTGCCCCTGATCCAAGTCCCTTATCTGAGTATCTACAGAAACCAGATACTGTTTATGACAACAGTTTCGCAGCACATAATTATCATTAACAGATCTACATAAAGTAATGTAATCACAACTGATGGGTAAATATATCAAGGTTTCTTATAATCGCTGTCTAGGGAGAAGGTTTGAAGTAACCGGTGCTCAAGTAAACAATACATTTCATTGTGACTCTGCTTGTATCACTCACTAGGCCTCACTGCCTTTATCATTAACTGAAAGTGATAGCTGCTGTTTGTTCATTTTATGGACTCTGCAGTTCACCTGCTGTTTACAAATACATCTTGAAAACGATGTGAATTTATTGAGTATTAAAGATACGCATATATGAGGCATATATTTCACTACTGTGTGTGTGTGTGTGTACTTGTACGAATATTATGACAGAGAAACTTGAGTGCCTGTTCAATCCCATATTTAGGTCAGGTGGAAGCAGTGAAGGAACAAGGCAGTGTTTCCACACACTAGATTACAGTTCCTGAACTTTACCGCAAAGCAGAAAATAGCACGTTTTACGATTTGCAAACATGATAGCAGTTCTCCAAACACTGTACACAACTATAAACAACACGGCTCTTCTCCTGTGCACGGTAACTCAAAGAAAACAGAGAAATATGTTTGTTTATATGTGGGAAAAAAAACATGGACATGAGATACGAATAACCACAATAACAATCTTAAAAGATGTATCATTGCGACAGTCATTGAGAGGAAGGTCTGACATCTGGGAAATTTACACACCTACATATATATTGTTAATAATGATTCTTTAATGCAGCTAAAGCAGTTGACAACATCTCCCATGGGCTGATGACTCTGTTTCCCAGACTAAAAAGACTAGAGCTACACTCCTAACAACGCTGAAGACAAGCAAATGAACACACGGCACTGTGTGTGTGTGTGTGTATGTTTGCGTGTGTTTTGTGTGTGTGTGTGTGCGAAAGCATGTAGGGCAAAAAGCCTTGGGATGAATCTGTTCCATCCTCTGTCTCCTCCCTGACCAGCTGAGCCACATGCACCCGCTCTTGTCTCTCTCTCACCATCCGTCTCTAGCACATATAACACACAAAACAACCCGTGTCAAATCCCTTATGTCTGTAGTGGGAATGATAAATCCCTGCAGAGACCTGTCCTGCTGTGGCAGAAAGGATGCAGGCCTGGCTCAGAGTGTCCTCGCTCTGCTTTACTAGGATGCCTGTCTGATAAGGAACGAGGGACGAAACTAAAGGAGATTTAATGCTACTTGACATTAGCATCCGTTCATCTCAATCAAGAACATGGTCTAAACTAAACACAGCAACAGCACATCTGGCAAGTTCAAAAATCTGCTGCACATCTACTTTTTGTGTGTTATCATTTATCTTAGAAACTGATATCAGTGAAACATTCAGGAGAAATGTAACGATCCAGAACCACACCCATGTTGTTCCAGAAACAGCTCGAGACCAACGGCAGCACTTACCCAATGAAGAGTAGGAAGGATTCATGTTGATGTCAATCATCTATTGTGTCACCTACTTTGAGTTTCACCCCCCTCCACCCCTCACCACCATAAGATATATTACAAAACCACAATGAGCAAAATAACATCTATGAATTGTTTTTTCAAAACCACCGCAAGTCACAAACCAGGCTGAAACATTAGCTTCACCTTATTTTAGTGAAGATTTAATGGTTAATAGTTTGTTCTTTACATTATGTTTTATAACATGAAAAACCTCACGCACAACAATGCTGTGATTACAGGAGGGAGAGGGAGAGTCTTTTTAAGATCTGCCATGTGACTCAGATTAACGCCGATGCATCTCCCCCTCCCACTCCTTCCTTTCTCCGTTTCACCACACCAATAACCCCTCCTCCCAACATCACCTCCTCCCTCAGAGGGCATTTTCCCTTCTTTTTTCTCACTCTGTTATCCACCTGCCTCCTGCTGTGTGTATCTGCCCTGGTTTTCCCTCCAGAGATGAGAGGATAAGCAGGTCAGATATTCTTGATAACTTCACAGTCCCCTGGCACCTGAGCAACACAAACAGCTGCATTGTCTAAATGATTTTTTGCATGCATGCATCTAGAGTCTGGAAGAAGGTGATACTTAGTAACAAGGAGCTCAATTTGATCACAATCAACTCCCCTCTTTCGATGAAAGCTGGACTTGTATCTTTAGGAACAACAAATACTGAATATATATAGTGGGCATATGTCCAGAATCAAACTTAAATTAAACTTATTCCCTGTGTGTTTCGTGAATTAAAATGTCCCTGGTCTTTTGCCTCAACCTTATACTTGTGTTTGTCATCCAGATAGGTCACAGCTGGAGATGAACTCGTCAAAAAACTGAAGCCCAGCTGAACCAACAGGCCGGGGGCTGCTATCTTCAAATGGACAACTGGCAGCTCTCTCATCTTTTACACAGACAGCTTAAACCTGCTCTGCTTAGGGGCTAAAAGGACTGATTTCCAACACAGCAGCCTTAGATTGCCTCCTTTCGAGAAACATCTGTATTTGTAAAGTTGTATAATCTACATATGAGAGATGATTATCCACGTATAGCAATTAAATCTATAGATGTAGAAAGTAAAATGTATGCGAAGACCTTCAGGAAGTACAATGATACGAAATGAGATAAATACATTATAGTAATACTGATAGTACAACTCCACCTCACAAAACAACAAATATTAATCAAATATTAATCACTTCACCAAATCAATCCTGACTCTCCAAAAAGGACAGAGCCTATGAAGGAGAACAAAAACACCACTAGGACTCTGTTCCTCTCCCAAGCACTTGGTGCTCTAATTACATTTCCCTCCTTCAGTGATGTAAATTGAGATGTGTAATCATCAAAGCAAAATAGAGGCCTGCTGTGCAACTCTAATTAATACAAGATTCTCCATCCAAAATGCATTTTCCAGTTATTCCAGTCCATCCTCATATTATTTAAGTCTTCAGGTTTAAGGAATTGTTAATGATCAAAATTATATTTCCTTTTTTCTTGCTGCATCCACAGGTCAGCACCTACTTTTTTTAAAAGCTATATACGAGTTAAATCATTAATTAATAAAGATACACTCATGTTATCAATTCTTATATTTATTTATATTACTTTTTCTTTTCTCCACTGCTCATATGTCATCCTTTCAAATATTTGCCAACAAGCAGAGCCAGATTTTTTCTGTGTCTTTTAAGCTTTTAAGCTGTTTTTTTCAGTGAAACCATGTATCCTGAGAAGAAATCCTGAGTTGTGTGACTCTGACACAGCTCTGTTAAATCACTAACTGTCTGCGACTGTGGCTTATTTCTTTCTTTACCTGGGGAAAAAGCCATTCATGCAAAAAAAAAAAAACTTTCTTGAATGGACGTGATGACAGCTGAACTCATACGATAACGTAATTAGTCGTGCATGTGGCTGCCTGGACACAAAGCCAGTCACTTCAACATGAGGCTAAAGGCCTGATGCACAAATCTCTGCAACCTGTTTTTAATCTGACTCTGACTTTTTTGAGAGTCCAGATTAATATCTTTCTACCTCATGACGCTACTTTTTGCTGAGTGCAATATATGCATATGTGCAGATGGTGTTTTTTTTGAATATTTAGACATCTGTGTTATGTATTTATAGGGTGTCGTATGCAAGTATTTTAACTTGAAACTTCAGTTGTTGCTAACCAGCTAGTCATAGTCTTGTTGTGTTTTACTTTCTGCAAGCAGGTCTGCATCCTCCTCCATCTTGGATTACAGCTGGTTATAATTATTGCTTTTGGAACTAAGCTAGCTGTTTAACTGCTTACAAAGAGCTGGTTAGCAGTGATTTAACATTTTATACGTGTGCGAAACCATAAACTTCACTGCTATATTGCGAGGTATCGGCCTGCTGCACAGACTTGCTGCACAGACCGTTGCTGATACCCAATTTAGTATTTTAGGCAGTGACGGAGGAATTTCCAACACAACAACTCAAAGTTGAAGGTCTACTTTTCAGGCAATTTTGGAAACGGTAACAACCACGTTGGTTACTTTTGGCAGGAACTTTGGCACCAAACGGTCTTCTTAGAAACATATCCTTCACTAAACAGCAATTACCATAAACTGTTATTTTGTAGTGTCATTCTACAGGATGAACTGAAAAGCAGCTTCAACTGAGACTGGGTGGGACTGAATACTTTCCTTTTATTCACCAGTTTTTGTCAAAGGAGTTTCATTTGTCAGAATGATAAATATAAACTGAAACATCTCAGTAACCTCATGACCCGTTATTCCTACACATTATTGTGCGATATGAGCATTACTGACCACTGAGACATGAGGTCAATACACCCACAGGTGTAACTGTGCATTTTCATTTCAGTTTATCATTAACTGTAGCTGTATGTGATGTGTGATTAACACTCATCAACACATCATGAGGGAGTTCATACATGGCTAATGAGTGATGAGCCACGGGAAATGCAGGTCGTACTTGTTTCATAAAATGTTTCTGACAATGACTAATAGAATTGGTTAATGGAAAATTTAGTAAAGGTGAATCTGTATTACTAGGTATAGTATTGGTAATACTATATTACCATCCAGGCCTAAAAGAAATAACTTAGTTTGTTATATGAACACAAAGTTTTGGATCATACTTTTACTTTTCAGAGAAATGGATTAAAGGAGCTCTAAACATTGAGTGATATGGCCTAAGCTAGTCAAACAGGGTATAGCTTGGAAAAAGGACAAAGCTTGTGTTTGGCAATAACCAAAACACAGCCTTCCCATTACTATCATATCGGTTTGTAAGCATGTTATCATCTAATCACAACCACACTGCCGCTATTGCAGCACGACTTCTTCCATGCCTACAGTCCTATCAAGTCTAATCTGTCCTCGTTTGTTGTTGTATTGCATTCACTGTTAATCTACTATGGACACAAACATTATTGCAACTTCACAAACAACATAGGAAAACTTTTATGAAGGGTAAGCAATAGGAAATGTGGTCTTAAGTAGCTAAAATAGTGGAAGGATAGTGACCATGCTGACACATTGTTTGACACAAGTCACAAGTCAGTGGCTCATTTAACTGCAGGGCGTGATGGCAAATTATGCTGCTCTAGGAAATGTTTTCACATTCATCCTGGTGTCATAGTTTCACTTTTACACCGACAGTATTAACTCTCAAAGACTTCCAAGAGAAAAGAGTCGTTTCAGAAAATGAAATACTGGTCTGACAAAGAGTCACATGAAACACTTTTGACTGATTACACACAACACGTACGATACAGTTGTAAGTTTGATATGTGTAGGTGTGACTGACGCCCATAATGTACAATGTAGGATAACGTCACCAGCTGACGTGATAAAGCTGGTTTCGTCTAACTGGAACAACCGCTCTGACCGGGCTAGCACCACCTCTGTTCTGTTAGACAAACACTGCACATTCCTCACTTGTCAAACTGAAATAAATAAATACCCTTGAAGAGGAAAAAGGCGACCAAACACACAATCTAAAAATATTTCAATCTAATAAGAGGATTGATTCGCTTAAAATATTTCCCATAACTTTTTTTTGCCCCGTTATTGAATTCAAGCATTTTTCAAAAATACCGTAATCACGTGGTACAGCTGAGGAAATAGAAGTAGGAGTCACTCAGTGTTATAAACCCACAATATGTCAACACTTGACCTGACCTAGTTTTCTCCATAATTCTGCAGGAACGCTGATCACTTAAAATCTAAAATACATTACATAAAACCAGAAAATGTGCAAGGCACGACAGATATTCGTGCAGCTGCTTTGAAACACACAGCAAGTGCACACACACACACACCTGGTGTGATGCTGCAGAGGCAAACAACACTTTTAACAGAAGTTGTTCCCCAAAAATAAACTTTAGGGACTTCAGGTAGGAGGAAAAAAAAGACACAAAAAAGGCAAATACTTCTAGTTTTCAGCTAGTTCATGTTCTTATGCTAAAGATGACACTCTTGGGGTAACAGGTGTCTCTTTCTCTTAGGTTACTTATAAACATTAATGATAATCTTACATGAAAATTGACCTAAAACAAAAAATAACCTAATACAAAACTAATTTTGTTGGTTTTATAGCCACTACCGTGTTAGTAAACTATTAAAACTGTGACTGGGTATCAACAGGTTGCTGAACTTTAGGCCTACTGTGAACACAGCTGGGTGACTTCTCATCAACAGCATCATCCAGTATTAATCTGATTATTTTGAATCTAGTAGTGTAGATAAAAACATGGCTGGTTGTAGTCTGTGTTATTAGGTGTAAATTTCACAATAAGACTTGACCAAACACACAAAAACAAACACAACCACCATTAGTCACCACTGCATCACCACTACCGATAAGTCTACAAAGTTGTAAATAACATATAAATCAGTCATTATAACCACTATTTGCTTGATAGTTTATCACATTACATAATACTGCGGCACAATGTTGGAGCTAAACTGCTCATATTTGTATTTAATACGTGCAGGTACCCACCTTGTTTGAAGCTTTGGAGGACATTTTACTCTCCAATTCCGCTTCAAAAGTGGCAGGTTAAAAGTTGCTGCTGTTTCAATTTAGATAATCACTTTAAAGAGTGCGCTATTTTCCTTCCACCCAGTTGATTTTGTTTTGTTTTGTTCTTTTCGCCCAGCTGCTGCCGCCACGCCGGGCTACGTTGTTATTTTATTTTATCCAGGACGACGGGAAACATGTCACGAAAAGCCGTATGGAAAGTCCAAAGTTCATTATCTTATCTTCGTTGCCCGAAGCTCTAGTGTTACTCCAGTCAAGTATCGAGTCATGGAAAAAAAAAAAAACCGAGATGGAAAAATAAGAAAATAAAATCACCTTTCTTTGACGTCGCTAACCGCTGGATGAAAAGTTGGGGAGAGGAGACATCACCCGGACGGCGAAACAGCAATGGCAGCACGCTCCGTGAACCTTTCACTGCTCTGGGATCTGTGAGCAACGGCCGTGTGGCGTCTGTGCGGAGCGAACCATTGTGCTCACGGAGGGGTGCGACGTTTTTTTTTTCTTTCAAAAACGAGGGCATTATCAATTTATTTCCGAATATCTCTCCCAAACATCATAATTTAATTCAATAACTTAAAAAAATACACACAACTAATTTATCTTTTTGTTTAACTTTCGTTTCTCTATCTATGTTTAACGACGGCTAAAAAAAAAAAAAAAACCGTCCACCCCTGTTATCCCGTAGAGTAAACAGTCCGGGATACAATAAGGAGAAGCGACGCCGCTGTCTCTGCTGATGCTGAATGCTCACTTTCTCCTTGTGATGATGGCCAATGTTGTGTTGGTATGTTGCAAAGGACTACAATGATTTGTTAAAAAAAAAAAAAAAAAAGTTGGAAGGCAACAGTACAGCCAAGATATGTCAAGTTATCTAAGCGCAAATCGATGTTAAATAGGGCTACAGGACGGCTGCCTGCACAGCAAAACAACGTGAGCTGAATATTAAAAAAAGTTAGTTGCATAATGACTCCAACTCTTACTCTTTTTAAGTGTACGTGCAATGCTTTTTTGGGACGGTGCATTTGTTAGATTACAAAATGAGTCCTCATTTTGAAAAATATTTCTTAAAGAACAGAGAAAATAACAGCGTTTATGGTTAAGTCACCTCACAGGAAACCACAAAAGCCATTCTTTTAAGTTCCTATGACTTCCTAAACCACACCCTGCCCACAGGATGCAACAATCTCAGCTTGCATTGCTTCACAGTTTGCGTCTGCTTCCTGCAAACAATGTGATATTAGAGTGGGCCACACAAGAAAAAAATTGAAAAACAAAATGATGAAGCAGTGTGACATTATGAACAATTTCAGCGCATGTGGCTGAACACAGACACACCCTTTCTTTTCAAAACAAACGAAGAAATCGCATACCCTCAATTTAGCCCCTCTAATGATGACTTCCTCGGTCTATCTCGCTCAGCCGTTGAACAAGGCAAGGCAGCTGTCTAGGTGGTCTAAGAGTTAATTCCCACCAGACGTAATCCTACAGGGCTAAGATACTGGCAGTTCAGAAGTAGCAGAGACATGTCTTGAGGGTTGCAGGCAGGGGATGACCTCCAGAGAGGCCAGGTCACGCTGAGAGGAGGCTCAAGACAGATGAATGGTGCTAAAACCTGCAGCCATACATCAGCCAGGGGAAACACATAGTCGTTTCTATAGGATGTTTAAAGAAGATATCGATTTGGACAAGCATTTTTCAACAAAATAAAAAAAATAAAAAAGACACACAACAACAATGTCAAACATGCCCCGGGGATGATACATACTAGTATTGATGCAAGTCTCTCGCTCCTTCTGAAGCTCCTCAAACGCCTGTCAGGATCGATCAGTGCAGACAGCAGGATGTTTAACATGATCAGCTAATAATAATTTTCTACAAAAATAAGCAAAATTAAACAACAAAATGTTTCTTGTCAGTTTTAAAAGCGACAATAAAATGCTGCTTGCCTCTCACTCTCATTCACACCTGTGATGGTACCTCAGATGTTCTGACAGAGAGGAATGAGACATTAGTGACACTCTAGTGTGATCAAAGCTATCTTTGTCCTCTATGCTTGTATCCCTCCTCACATCTCTCTCTCTCTCTCACACACACACACACACACACACACACAGATGTAGCTTTTTTCGGGCAACAGGCAGCTTCAAAGCTCAGGTGTGCTCATGGAAGAGCAAGCACATGGAAAACAAAAGCGAACACGTAGGTCCACATTTGGTTGGAGCACATCACAAGGTTCATTCAACCTAGCTCCTCCTGCAGCAAAAAGGTTAATGTAGAGTGAAACAACATAAATGTGCACACCTGAAAAATGTAAAGCCGGCTGCTGATGCTCATACGGACGTTCACGTAAGCGAAAGTACAAACATGTGAAGTTTGAATAAAGAGGAATGTGATGTTTTATGTGAACCAGTTGTTTTCATTTGGTGAAAGTCCTTAAGCAGATGTTTTTCCTGTTTTCATCTGTGCTGAGTTAGATATCTGTGATCCCTCCTGTGCCCTGTTGACTCATGAACGTCCTGCAGGTCTTGCAGGGGATCTGTTTCTACTTATTAATGAAAACCTTCTGGAGACACAGGAGCAACTGAAGTTCTCTATCAATCTGTGACACATTATTAGAGACCAGGTCAACTTTGGCTACACTGAGAAATCATTCATCTGAAGGTATCATATGACTTAATAAGAAAACATCGGTAAAGAATCTTTAAGTTTAAATGATAAAGTTGGTGTTGAACATTGATCTTAAGCTGTAAATTAATACTAGTTTTGTAAAGCTTTGAATAAACAAGCAATATTTATTTCCAAAATCAGTTGTAAATTGTTTATGTTATGAAAAATATAGAATATAGGATACCACTTTACTCAGATTTCAGTTTAAAAAACTTTCACTAACAGAATAAAAGCTACAGGGGAAAGCGTTGTAGTGTAACCGGCTAATGATCCCAACACAAATGTCGCATCTCTGTTTAAGAGGCCAACCGTTTGTGACCAGATTAGCATCATATGACAGGATTAGCAGGCATCTCTCAAATTCATCCCCTACCTTTCACGTCAGTATTGTTCGGGCTTTTGTTGCGGTGGTGGTGGGGCCTCAACCAGTAAACACAAATCTGGTTTCAGGATGTCAAGAAACATGGACTTAATGTGTAATAAGATATGGTTTCACTTTCAAGGCCAAACATATACATCCATGAACTACAGCTGATTACGTAACACGAGAGTAAATATCTATAAAAACAGTACAGAACTATATTCTACTACAACAGCCATTCAAAAAATGAGCTAAACTGGCTGGAGCCTAAATTTTACCTCCTCCATATCAGTTTAAATAACATCTGTGCAAACACGAGCCCTGACTGTTGCTGTACTTTAACGAGGCCAACAGAGTGAGAAACATACACATACAGTATGTCTTATAACAATAACAACAACATTTACTGTGAGTGAGACCTTAACCCTCATCTTCATTTAAATCTTTCAGCTGTTTCCAGTCATACACTCATTCTCCTCCATATCCAGTCACAGCATAAGGATCAATCACACTCACACTGGAAAAAACTTGTTTCTAACAGCACAATGCCGGTGAGTTGTTAAGACTCTTGTTAAACTGAGAACTCTGGCATAGTTAACATATTCATGAATTAAAAAGAAATAAGACTGAAGAGTCAAACACTGCAGAAAAGTTATCAGGCTCCATCCTGAGATGGACAAAAATAGGCCAATGTGCAGAAAGTAAAGTGTGACAATCACAACAGTTATAAAAATTATTCTGTCTGACAATCATGGATGTACAGAAGCTAAAAGTAATCCAGCCAGTAACCTGCTGATAACGCTTAAGTTGGAAATTTTGATAATCAATAGCCAGTGGGATTTATCCACTGAGGACCATGAATATGTACAAACTTTCCCAGTAATTTCCCAAACAATGATATTTATGGACTTAAGGGTTCAACCAACCAATTGGTTGACTAACAGACCAATGACTAATGGCAGTAGTATTCAGTTAGGCTCATTATATTTGGAGAAAGACACAAATTTTGTATTTTGATTTTTCCTTTGTACACCACCACAATGTATTTGAAACAAAACCCTCAAGATGTTCTTGAAGGGCAGACTTTCAGCTTTAATTTAAGGGGTTTAACAAAAAATAATGCATGAACCGTTTAGGAATTACAGCCATTTTTATAGTTCTCTATTTTCAGCCAAAAGGGCAAAATTACAAAACTTGTGTCTTTGTCCAAATACCCATGAGCCTGAAGCAACTGTGATTAAGTTTTAGCATATCAAAATAGGAAACAATACTGGAGAGGACTCTAAGAATTACCCTTGATAAGCGATTTGGATGAAAATACGAGGATTTTCACAGGATTTTCCTTGTTATTGGACTTAATATTCCTGCTATTCACTTGAGTTTTCCACTAATTCATTCACAACCACAGAGGGAACAATATCCTTTGTACGAAGTCTTGAGTTCTGTTATTTGCAGAGATGTTCAGTTCTACTTAGCTCATGCAATGAAGAAAAATAGCGTATTATACTTATAATACTAAATTTACCATGGAGGATCTACAGTTAGTGATAGTGAACCAGGCAACTTTTAATCTTCTGAAGACATTTACTTGAAGAGGCAGCCTGTGATCAACCAACCAAAGAAAATCTCTCATTTTGCTCTTTCTCTGCTTCTCTCTTGCACTTTCTGTTCGGAGCAGACAGGGATTGCTGAGCCTTTTATAGCCAGAGAACAGAGACTGACGATGCTGCAGTGAACCTGGATGAACTCCTCTCTGCTGCTCACTAATATCTCAAGTGTGTAGCTTAACAAGCGACGGCCTGAGTTGCAGAGAACGATAGCAAGTTTATTTGAAATTCCACCACTTTCCTACTGCTGTGACTATTTTAACAGGCTCTTGTGATTTTCTCTATTGATCTCTATTGAACCAACTTGATTACTTGATTCTCTCTAATTATTTTTGCCTTTACAGCCCATATGTTGTAAAAACTCTAATAGGAAGAGCCGGGAATGACGTCATGTTTTCCATCCACGTGACAACTCCATTGTTTGGTGCAGAATGAGACTGTAAATTTAAAATATTACAAATCCCCAGGTACAACCCATAGTGCACTTAGCTCAGTTTAGTGTGTGTGTGTGTGTGCATGTGTGTGTGTGTGTGTTTTGCCAGTAAATACCTCATGAAAACAATTCACCCTTTTCCCTTCATTGTTGCAAAAGCATAGTAGACAATGCAAATGTAACTTCAAGCAGAACGTTGTTACCGCCCAGTTATATTTGTATGTAATTGTATTACACTGTGTCTGTGCTGTGCCAGTGTGTCTTATAAATACAAAAACAAACAAAAAACAAACAAACAAAAAAACAGACTGTTCTTCAAAGTTTCACATCACATTCATGGGATTTTTTTCCCTAATGATTCATTTTCTAAGATTGATAACGAAACCCGATAGACAACAATCATCACAACACAAAAACAGCTCAGGAAATCGCATCGATGTAAAGAAAGTGGGGATTCACAATTGTGAAAATAATATAACGGAGGTTTGTTAAATAACTTTCACTCTGGCTACACCTATATGTGATTTTTATCATCCAGTTACACAAAAGTGCAGGTGGGTGGATGAGAATATTTTGCTGACATGTTAACCTGCTGGGTTACTTTACTGCGCTATAAACAATTCAGCAACGTGGGGAGGAAACGCAGACTTGTATTTAAAGCTGTATATTAAATATAAATACAGTCTTTTATTAGTTTTTCCTCTCTTCTTCTTCTCTTTCTCTGTTATTTCAGTGACTTGCAGTGAGAATGAAGTGTAATGAAAAATCTAATAGGATTTCTGCAGGATGTTTTGAAATAACAACACCAGGTTTAAAAAAAAAAAAAAAAAGAGAAGTGACTCAGATCACAGCACATAAACAACACTGCTGTAGTGTTTTCAATAAAAACAGTACAAATGTTCTTACATTGCTTTCCTATAATCAAATGAGTAATGCTCAGCTGTATTTGTAAAACATGTAAAGGAAGACATCGTGTTCAAACAAGTCAGGAGGTGGAAATTTGTTTGTGGGAAAAAATATTGAAGTATGACAATAAAAGTGGGAGTACTGTTCAGTACTGTTTAAAGGGCAAGTATAAGTTGTTTTCACTAAATTTGAATCAGTGAGGACTGGACATGCTGACTGTATGGCCTTATAACAGGTTAATGAATGTGAATTTTGATACATCATTGACCTCACAGATATGTAGAGTATTTGTCACTTAAAACAAGCAAAGATGCATTATTGTAGATTCACTCTGGAAACTCTGAAACAGCCTGATAAGGTGATATGGTGTCAATTATGGACAATGTTTACCTGTGCTCCACTTCAGGGTGAATGTGTTACAGTATTTTCCTGCACTTTGCTTGATCAATAATATGTCACCTGTGAGTGTCTAGCTCATTAAATAGACCAGTATGCCTGAAAGGAAGAACATCCATTCTCCATCCTCAACCTGCTGAGAAAACATCCCAAACCGACCTCATCATCACTCTTAAACTTCTCATGCAGTCCTTAGTTACATTTTTGATGCAGTGCATGTCAGCGGTGCAGGTCTGTGGCTTACGAAACAGTGGAGCAGAGGTACTGAGGTGCTGCAACACCTCCTGCATAAAAGTCAAGTCTTAGGGCTTCATCTGGTAAAACTCCGAAAAACAAAACAACAAAACAGTGACACCGCTAACAGAGGCACATTATCAGTCTGAAATATACAGCAGTTAAACAGCACTGTTACTTCTAACAGGTTTATGTGTTACCTCAGACAGAGTCCGAGAGGCTGCAATAAAAACAGCAGTTAAACTGTCGTCAGGTATTTACAGTAAAGGTCCAGCAGTGTAGAAACACAATCTACAGCATCTACCTAATGAAGCCTTAAAGATTATCCTCTTGATCACAATGAGTTACAACCGTATTCAGTAATCTATAGACATGGGCTTAAATAGAAATACAATATAGTCATGAAGTATTAGGACAATGAGATGATTTCTCATTGTATCTGCTTGATTTCAGAACATTGCTTTAAAATAAAACAGCACCTATGAGGATAAAGACTAAACTCTCACCTTTGTGGATGGTTATATCTACATCAAATGAATTGTAAACTGGATTGATGATTATAATCTTAGAATCATCATATGTTTGATTATTAAATATTGTCTTGTTGCATCTGTAAGTCCCTGTAGCTCAGCATTTAGACTTTATTAGAGTAATTTCATTTCAAATCCAATGAGCTACAGTAGCGAAAAACACCTCCCTGTAGTAGCTGACTGCAGTGTAACCCACAGAGGTGAAGAAAGGGCATCACTTTTGTCAGCATGCAAGTGTTAGTACGTCTGCGTCTGGGCCAACATGTGCGAGTGTGGTGTGAATCTCATCTTAATAAATAGGCAATAGACACAAGGGCTCCGAAGCTGCCCCATTTACACCACAAGACAGAATTATGTCTCGCTAAGTCCAACAGCTGCAGCTCGAGTTACAGTGTCGACAGCCGGCAGCAGGCACTAAAATGCCTTTTGACAGATACTGTAAGAGGCATGTAATTGATTTTTAAGGAAGAGTAAAGATTTACAAGTCTAATACAGGCAGCAACTGCAGATTCCAGGCTGCCATGCACTCCAACCTCAATTAACTTCAGTCAGTAAAGATTTATTTTTGTTGGAGCAAAACAGCAAAGCCACAGTCACAACACATGTTGCTTAGGCTCTTTTGGGCTGTTGCTTAGACTTGACTTTCAAATGTAAAGTCATCCAGAAATGCATCTCTGCTTTAGAAATGTAATATTTGTTATATTTTAGTTCAGTCTAATTGAGTAGTAAGAGTTGGTTTAATTGTCCATAACAAGCATCACTTATGGGTGTGGTCACATCACCTACAATGATGTCATGATGATGTTACAAAATGTACATCTTTATCACTGCTCAGTGGGGAGTTAAACCACTGGAGGTCAGCAATAGCAAATACTTACAATAGTATTTGGCAGCTAACATTATTTACATAACTGACATCATGTTGGAAGGAGTCTGAAAGGACGGATGATTTTGATTAATCTTGTTCCAACGTTTGAATTGTTACTTAAATTCTCTGTTTTCATTTATTTTGCTAATTTAATTTGGCATCAATGATGCATATAATGTTATATACAAATATAATTGATCCTCTTTTGCTATTGTCACATTACAAATGCATATAAGTATATATCATATAATCAATAATACCTATATTGTAAGATTAGGCATCATGACAAACCAACACAATGTGTGTCCAACATTTTGGATTCATTTGCATTTCATTTGCAGAAATAACAATATGTGCTTTAAATATCTGTGTGGACACTCTTTAGTTTAGAAAAGAAGGAAGTTGTAATTATCTTCTTTACATGTCTGAGGATTACACGCAAAACCTGCAGGTTCATGGACTGGTGGTATGTGTATAGTCAACCAGGGTCATGTAGGACAATGTCACTAAGATAAACAAGAACGTTCACCTTTCGCTTAAAGCTGCAACAGCCACTATCTGAGGGAGCTGGAGTCAGTGTTTGTGCAGCTGCATGCTGAGGAAATTCTTTTGGTATGAGTGGATCAAAGTGTGTTGACTCATTCACATTAACAGTTAAATATGAGTTGCCTTCATTTTTCAGGAGGTGACAAAAAGAAGATAAATCATATTAAGTTACATCACTTGAACTCTTGAACATGAACTGTTTCCTGTAAATACAGCAGCATCAACAACCCTATTATTTGCGTAACTGCAGATGAAATCATATTTATCTTTATTAAGAGTCTTGAACGTCTGTGGGTGGAGTATTTGTTTATTATCTTATTTAATATGGGATTTGAGGGTGAAGGTGGCATTAGGCTTAATCCAAATAAATCACTTAAGGACGCCAACAAAACATTGTGCGCATGGATTGTGAGAAAAGAAAACATTCCCTCAAGACAAGATATTTAGCTAATGGAGGCGTCGCTCCTCGCTCGTGATAATAAGTAGAAACAGTTTCAAAATGTCCTTGTCACAAATCTGAGCTACAGTTTATCTAACGAGGAACAAACTGGTTTGAATGCGTCGTGCTCTGATACTGTTGTTTGTTTTCGTGTTTATGCAACAAGGGGATTTCATTTAACCTCCTAATAATATGTTTTATTATTGTAATAACACTATGCAAGTGCTCTTTGTATTTTTGAATGTGACAATAGAACAAGTAGAATTACACAACTTTACAATATTATTCTCATTGCCGATAAATCTGCCAACAATTTTCTTCATCAATCAGTTTATTGTTCGATATATAAAATTTCAGAAACATAAGTAAAAATGCATGTAATGGTGCAAAAGATACAGTGTTTTATCCAAAACTGAGAAATAGAAAAACCCAATTGAAGCAATAAACGTTTGGCACATTAGCTGGAAAAAATGACCTAAACATTTAATTAATTTTGAGTCATTCATGTAATTCCTTGTTCAAATAAATGTTCCAGCTCTATTTGAATTTTTTACTGACTGTAACAGTTCAGAGGAGGTCTAAAACCCCAAAGATACGCTTGTAAAATCTGAATAGCTTCCAGTATGAAGTCACACTACAGAGGTTAGTGGTTCTACATCCTCTACAGTACAAAATTGTGGCACATTAAAGCTCAAAAATGATGAAGAGATGTGATGATGAAAGCAAAGGAATTAATCAAGGAAAAGATACAAGATTAAACAGGAAAGGAAATGATGAGAGCAAATGAAATAAAATAAAATAAAATAAAAAGGAATAGTAAATACTGAGGCAGCAAAGGAAAGCAGAGCAGAGGATGGGCGATAAAAGACAGAGAGGGGAAAAAAGGGTGAAAGAGAAGGAGGAAAGGGATTAAGGGTTGAGGAGAAGAGAGCGGTGATGTCAGCTGGGAAGAAGAAAGAGGGAGGAGAGAGTAATTTGCAAGGTAAGGGTTGATAAGATGAGAAAAAAGGGAGAGCGGTGCAAAAAAAAAAAAAAAAAACGATAAGGAGAAAGGGAAGAGAGATGAGAACAGAGTAGATAGAGCTGAGCCAAATAACTGTATTGCACCACAGAGTTGTGACGAACGAGTGAACGTTTCAATTCCACTGAACTCAGAGTTGGTCTGAATAAAGGACGTGAATCTCCCCCATCTCACCCCCTCCCTCCCTCTCTTCTTGTCAGTGAGTCTTCCCATGGCACCGCCTGTCACTGCTACATTCCTGCTGTATGAAGCTGCTCGCGCTGAGGAAAGGAGTTAAAAAACAGCAGGAGTTTCCAAAGAAACCAGTGGAGGCACTTCACTCCCCAGAGAAGCGCCAGTCAGACAAAAAAAGTTGTAAATCTGTAAATCTTATTTGGATTAACTCTAAGTTTAATGAAACTACTCAGTTTCTCAGTAGTTTTTAATGAAACTACTCAAGTGGCAGATAATATGAGAGAAATGAGAGAAGGGACAGTTGCTGCTGAACTGTATTTTTTAAGACTGATTATGACACTGTGAACTGAACACCCTGTTGTGTTTTCAGTCACCTTATCAAAACATGTCACTTCAGTATGAGTTTCAGTCGATAGGCAAAGTGTGAGCAGCTGGATTTGTGTTAAAAATATGTAGATGTGCATTCTTGTGTTTGATAAGCGTCTTAAATTAAGACTATTCAACACATTTTATCTTAAAAAGATAACAACAGGTTCTTCTGATGCTGCTACTTAACCCTTTCAGTCCTAATTTTATGACATTGAATACTCGTCTGGTGAAATCAAAACCCTACAAGAGGATATGATGATGATGACGAAGAAGAAGCGGTGGAGGATGGGAACCAGAACCAACCAACCAACCAACCAATCAGAGAAGCGGATGGAGATGTGGCAGCTACAGGGGCCGCTTCAAGCCTGGTGGTGATGAGATGCGATGGGACCCGACCCTGCAGAAGCCCCAGCCAGTGCGTTAGCTGACTAATCCTCATGTCGTCCAGCGCCAGGATCCAGACTCATCAGCTTTGGTGTTCTCTTGTCAGTCTCATTTTTATAACGTCCCACTGGTCAATTCTAGCCACTAATGCCCAACACAACGGCCCCTAATGCCAAGTGATTACGGAGTGCTGTTTTAGCACATTTGTCGCCTGAAAAGAAAGAAAGGGCCACAAGGCAGTGGGCTGGCTCCCTGCTCAAAGAACCAGCCTGATGAACTCAGCAGAAAGGTAGCGGACCTAAAAGCCCGTCTAAGCCGCGTCGCTCAGTGTGGGCTCTGTGGGGCCTGAGCCGGGTCGGGACTGAGTCGGGTCTGGACTGAGCCGGGGCGCTGGACAGGGATTAACAGCATATAGATCCTATGAGCTCATATGTGAAGTGAGAAGTTGGACATTTTACATTAAACATACATGTCAACTTCTTGCTTCTGTAGTGCAGTTAAGTAGATTAAAATACAGAGAAAAAGAAACTTGAGCTACAGATCAAACTAAAATAAAAGTGTTGAAATTGCAAGACTAAAAACTGGTGAGCATATTCAAAACAGTCTAATTAAATAGAGAACAGAGAGCAGAAAATTTACCGCAGAAATGATTTGCCACCAACAGAGAACAGAGCTTTGTGTGAAGATGTTATCAGTGTGTGTTTGCCCACAGCTCCTGTATCACCTGGGGCCCCGCACAGCTGAACCAGTGCCACTGGCCTAACCATGTGACACGTACAGTAAACAACATATGGAAGCAGCACCAATGGGACAACACCAGGGCAACGCAGAGTTAAATAATAACAACTTAAAACCTCCCACCGCTGATTGGCTGTTGCTTATAAGAAGGAGTCAACCAGGACAAATCTGAAGAAACATTAATTATTCTTGGCATCACACTTCAACATCTAATTCTACAATTACCTTTGATTTTCTTCGATAAAAATCTAAGTTACATAACACGAGAGACATAAAACCCTATGGTGTCTTCCCCTGTGTGCAGCTAATGGAACATGCATATCTTTAATTACAGAGTGTAAGAGAGAGAACGTGATGCAGACCACAGCTATGAGGCTGTGATTAGTCCTGTTGTCATGCTGTTAGTCAGTGTGTAATATGCAAGAGCAGCAGTCCTGCGGGAAGGTCAGACTGTATGACACACCAGGACTCTGCAGGACAACAGCACTGTACCAGAAAGTATCTGAATCACAGCAGTTAACCTTGGACTAAGTGATAAAAACAGAAAAATATATGTGACACAGTGGCTTTTGTATTGTGCTTCATGTGACTTCAGTGAGTCATTTTCACCCGTTCCTATTTAGTCATAACTTCAGCACAATGTAAATCCACTACAGTTAATATGAAGGCGTCTGAAGAATACTTAATGGTTGTATGGTAAAGCCATGTATCAAATCTACAGCAGGGGAATGTTAAAAGGATAAAATATAATCCCTTTTGTATTCAATATATATATATATATATATATATAAGCGACATGACATTATTCATGGAAAAGATTAAATGGATTTCACACCCAAATCCGGTCATTGGAAGTTTGCATTGAAACACTCAACTGCAGGAATTATAAAGAAGCTTTATAAAACTGAACTGCGTGAGAGAAAAAACTAGCCAGGATGCATTAAAATCATAGTAAATGATGCATTAGCAAGATGCTACCACATAACCATGAGGTTAAAGCTAGAAGTGATTTAAACTTTAATTCATGTCAGTTAAAATTTACTTCTTCTTAGTTTTTAAATATTGTGGAGAATCTGTCTCTTCGTGTTTGTGGTCAAACCAGTACGGAAATGATTTCATATAATACCTAACATACATGTATTTGTGGTGAAAATAATACCGGAACATGAAAGACATGAAAGACCATAATACAGAGAGATGTTTGAACGACACTGCAAACCAACCAGTGAGTCTCCAAAGCTCTGAAACCTCATTGCTGCTGGTGGTTGAAACAGATTTCAAACTTAAAGTTCATAAATTATCTAACTAACTTTTCTTCACCTCCAAAATTTATTAGACAGAATAAAATTCACAAAATATTTTTGGTTTTATTTTACCAGACCGGGATTTTTGTTTTTACTTTCAATTTTGCTTTTAAACCCTGTACTTCTTCCGTTAATTTATCCTTACATAATGAAATACAATTACCAAAACCAGCAATACAGTTACAATAACTGCGAACCAGCACACAAAATATTAACTTTAACTTTAAAAACTGTAGCGAAACACTAACAGTTGTCATAATATAGAAAAAAATCAATAAAGCTGAACTTTCTTTTGGAGTTGCAATAAACATCTACAGCCAAAAAACATCTCATTTTCTCTTTTTTCCAGAAAACTACACATATAAGCATATGCAAAAATATCATCATCAAACACTGGCAAATAACACTGCATATGAAGCTGAGAAAATACATCCACTCTGCTGAACTAAATCCCTCCTGAAACAGTTGAGTGTTCATCATCATACATCAAACAGTTTCTCACGTTCACTCACCACACATGCGTGCATATGCCTGCACACGGTCTAACTCCGGCTACAGTGAACCCGGAGGGATGCTTTCGCCCGCGTGTGTCTCTCCGCCTGCACGAGCAGTTTGCAAGTCAGTGCATTTGCCTGTGTGAGTGGATGTGGGGTGATCCTTCGCGGCGCGCACTGTGGACTGAGAGCAGAGCCAACCTGGTGTGACATCTGTGAAGGCCGTGAGATAATCTACATGACACTGCCACTGATACTGGTGGAGATATTGATTTAAAAAGCTGCAGCTCTAAAATTAGATTCCTATGTGTTCTGATTGGGCCAGAGGCATGCACCTCTATGGTAATATGAGCAGACTGAGCTGAGTGTACACTGATCAAAGCTTTTGATGATGGAAACTCCTACAACTCCAGCGGTCCTGACTAAAGCCGACCTAACGATGGAGAGGCCCTCTGCCCTGACCTCCTGTTCCCTTCCTCCCTCCATCCTCTCACCCTGTGATAACAGAGACATTCCTGAGCTCGTTCCCTGCCTCGCCGCAGGCCTCTCCCTTAATTCCAGCGGAGTGTGAGGAATGTTGGACTGGAGAGTTGAGCAGCCAGAGGCAAACAGACAAAGAGGAAATGAACAACATTATAACTCGGACCCGTTATGGCCCCTGGTGTTTGAAGCACCTGGATGCCCACAGTGGGATGGATGGCACATGTGCACAGACACACACACACACTCGCAGGGAGAACATCTGCCATACCCTGTGCAAATCTGGAGCGAGCCTATCCATATGTAGCTGTGTAGTTGGATTAACTATGTAAAAAGAATCAGCGGGCTGGATTACAGGAAATGATGGGATCTCAGATTAGACAGATCAGATAGATGTACTGCTTAGGGATGCCAGAAATAAAATGTCGAAGAACTCGGCGAGACAGGAGAAAAAAAAATACTTTTCAATACTTTTAAACAATTCATCAAAAATAGTGATTATAAAAGTCATTTCTTATAGTATATGGTCTTTCTACTGATGCACAGTTCTGGTACAAGATGCATAAAGATGAAGAAACATGACTAAGAAGACTGATCTGTAGCGGGAGACACTCAAACAGAAAATCAGCAAAATGAGCAAGTCGGAGGCTACAAGAACTTGTCAGTCTCTCCTTCAACAACAAGGTGTGTTTGTAAGAAAGAGGGAAAATAAAGCTGCTGCAGGTCAGAGGAACAGAACACACGAGCAAATAAAAAACAAAATAGAAGATCAAAGATTTGGCAAATGTTATAATCTGAAAAAAAAGGGGGGGAACACTTTGTTCTGGGCATTAAAGTCAGAGTGATAAAAAAAGATGAAGGGCAAAACACAGCGTAAAGAGTGATATACGGCGCTGCAGCCAAGTCTGACACAGGGGCATAAATCTCCACCACTCCTTCTCCTTCTGGAAATCAATTCTCTCCATTGGTTGTTGCTTTATTTATGGGTGACCATTAGGGATAAACCATCAGCAGCTAAGAGTTGCTGTTTACCCGGGGGAAGAGGTGGTGGTGGAGCTTGGTTGGGCGTAGAAGGTGTCACCGATACATCCAGCTGAATGAAATGAGCATTGACATTTGGGGTTGCAAGTCTGAATTGTCGCTGTTGAGCATCAATCATTGGACTGAGACAAAAACTAGATCGAAACTCTGTTTATTTTCACTTTCATCCTCAAGTCTGTGATTATTTGATCTGGTGCTGGCAGATGCAACAGCAGGTGATGTTTCCTCTTCCAACCGGTTTTACTCCTGACAAAGCCAACAGCGAATGACAGCTGTGTGTGTGTGTGTTCATGTCTGTGGCCATATGCATGAACATGTGTGTGTGTGACAAGACTGTGCTTCTTCACACAGAGGAGACTGGATCAAAAGCGACAATGTCACCGAGATGTCACGTTCACTGTCACTGCACCAAACACAAAGGTTTGTAGTAGACTGACCTCCTCCCACTGCAACTCGACACTGCTCCTCTTTGCCCAGTTTTGTCAACCACTACACCATCTCTCTCTCTGTTCTCCCTGCCCACCTGCTTGGCTCCTTGTCTGTTTGTCTGTCTGCCAGCTTGCTTCCAGACTAAGGAGGCCAGCCAGCTTTATTAAAAGAAAACAAACAGAAGAAATAACAAGGGATACAGGGATATAGGGACAGTTAATCTGCTGGCAACGTCACTGAGGCTATGAGGCTCTGAGGGCACTTCCACGGAAAATAAACCAGAAATATATATCATCTAAAGGTGTCTCACTGAACAGGGCTCCTCTGACAAGGTTCTTTGGTCAAAGCTGGTAAAAATACAACCTTTATCCTCTATGGCGCAGCTGAATTGCTAACTCATACACGTGGAACCAGGCATTCAATGTTGAAAAGAGGCACCAGAGAGGTAGGAAAAAGGATGTGATTCATGGGCAGCAGAACAGAACAGAATAACAAAAAAGGAGTTGAAGGAGTAGAGCATTGTTTTTGTCAGTCTTGGAGCAGCTTCCAAGGAAAGTCACTGACCCATGGATGACAAAATCCCTATCACCTGACTGATCAGTCATCCCCCGCTGCGCTCCTCTCTGCCCCTTCTCTCATTTTTTAATGAAATATCTCCAGCTAAGTCTTGACACCGCCTCATAAATATAAGCAGGCGTGCCGGGGAGAGTTCATATCTCCCTTTTTTTCCGTGTCATCAACACAGAACAAGAACAAAACATCAGAACATTTTGTGCTCATCATCCATGTAATTTTTCTCAAATGTTCGCTGAACAAACACTTCATACACTTTCATTTCACAGGGTTATGTTGATAATGGACTCTGTCAACCACATTCAGAATAAAAACAACACCACAGCTGTTTATTTAAATGGTAAAAACTGACTTTCCAATTACTTCTGATCAGTCAGTAGAAACGATATGGTGTTAAAACTGTTGTTCCTATTTGTCAACAACATAAATCTGCACTCAGTCACTCTCTCGATATTGGGATGCTACACAGATCTGCCAATCTGCTTTGCAGTGAGATCCCCAGTGGGCTTTTCTGGAATGTCAATTTCAGTTAATTAAATTTTCTGGCATCTGCTTTGCCCATGAAGTCACAGGCAGCAACAATAGTACAGACATCTGCAGAAGAAGATCTGTCACAACTTTTACAGTGAACACTTTTACTGTCACAAGCTCTACTGCAGAGCTAAATGTTTATTATTTCATTATAGTGAGTGAAGAAATTAACATATTTAGCCCACACATGAAATTAATGTGGGTGTAGAAAATAAATTACAGTTCCAGTGAAAGCTCTGATTCATGCAACATCGCAGCATTAGTTCAAACTTGGTTTCAGATGCATGTTGGAGAAATGAAACAACATGAGCATGGAACTAAAATTAAATATTACTAATCATTTTAAAGATAAAAATACTTTAAAACTCTACTAAACTCTACTAAAAATAATCTTCCATTCAGTCAGATAAAATGGAGACTAGTGTTGAGGAGGTCAGTGGTCTGCTCAGTGAATGTTCAGATGGTTTGTGGTGAAACTCTGCCCTCTGCAGGAAAAACGCTCTCATTGACCTGGTTGGTCGACCAGTGAAGCTCCTCGGCATTTATTTCTCCTCTCAGTGTAGCAAAAGCACTGATAGTGGCCAAACAGGTGAACTGCACAGGGGTGATGAAGTTAAAGCACAGTAGTTATAAAAATAATGAACATAAGACACACATTTTCTTTTTTTCACTCAGAATAGTAAGCTTCTTGTCTGGCTCATGAAATTAATACTTCATAAACATTTAACCCATCTTATTCAGTATTTATTAACAGTATACATATATTTAATAAATTGTTTATAAGACACTTAAATCAGGCTATTAACTGCTAAATATCATTATAATAGATTATGTTAATGATGATGTCATAAATCATATAGATTCTTAGGATTTGTTTAAATTGTTTACAAACATTTTACATTAGAAAGCTTGTAAGTACATTTTATTTGTTACAATAGATTGATTAAATGTGTATAATATGCCTGAAAATGCTGAACAGGGCACTTAAATAAATACATGCAGGGACTCTTATTGTTACCTTATATTATACTGAAGTAAATGTATTCGCTTCAATTCATGTATTTAATTAAAAGCAAATTAATATAGTAGATACATTTAGGATAAATGGATACTTCTCTTAACAAAAATACCAGTTAAATTAATTTAACATGTTTCATGTCTGTTTAAATACATGTATCATTAATCTGTTCCACAGTGATTTTTCAGCAAGTTGTGACCTTTAACCTCGAGGCCACCAGAGATCATTTGTTGTTTCTGCGCTGTGAGAAATCAATCAGCAGAAGATGCTGAGTCATTTTCCTCACACACACACGCACACACACACACACACGCACACACACACACACACACACACACACCCACCTGCTTTCACATGTGCTCGTTTAACACTGAGGCATCAGAAAATAAATGTGCCCACAGTAAAAAGTGATTTTTACCAAGATCTGATGAATCATTTGGTAAAATGATGACTCATTTATTCGTGATTCAGGAAACAGCAGCACGACACAAGATAACATGATGCTGATACAAACCGTGTTATTGTGTCATTTAACAATATGTGATGCTGAGAGATAAACATCATGTCTTTAGGACAAAATTATATCTAATGCACATCAGAGTTGTGATCAGACCTGTGGGAGATCAGTGATAAAGTTAAAGTGGATAAATCAAAAATCAATTAGAAAAATAACAATATGATAAAGAATGTGAAGTAAAATAAGTGGTCAGTCTGAGAAAATAGGTCCCATCCCAGTTACTGAGCAACAGCACAGGCCGTCTCTGCTGCTTTAATGGACTTGGGCGGAGGGGCCATCAAAACTGTGAGCAGAGTACATCCCTCAGCAGGTAGCATCCTGAAATAGCAACCTTGATCCTAATGGTGCACAGCACAGCCCCTGGCTTGTGACGAATCCATTTTGAGAGGCCCCCCTGTCCCTGAGCACGCCGTCCTCCTGAGGCGCGCACACACACACAGACAGACGCAGACAAACACATGCAGTGATGGACAGACACAGACACACGTATCTCTATGCACCCGTCGGCTCTGATTAACCCATTTCCTCTTGTTTTCTTTTTTTCTATCACTTGCTTTACTCTGCAGACAGACGCCACAAAGCCAGGTTGCAGGTTGGCATCATGACTTCCCCCAGAGGCGTCTCACTTTACAAAGTTTCACATTTCTGGTGGTCAGTTTAGTTGAGAGGGAATATAAAAGTCAAACATGAAATGAGAGCCCCTGGAGGTGGCTGCGCGGAGACACGGAGATCTTTCTGTAAACCTGCAGCACTGAAGCAGACTGACACTGTTGACGGAGGACAACATATACAGATGATAAAGTGACTGAAATACAGGTACAGAGGTGACACTAAACCCTGAATTTCCACTGATATTTTAAGACTCAGATGAGCAGGAGGTATATTCTGATTAAAAACGGATCAAACTTAAAACAACATCACTATAATCAGATGACTAAATGATCAACAGGCAACTATTTTAGAAGTTCAATGACAAACAAGATCTTTAAAGAGGTCATATAATGCAAAACTATGTTTACTTTGGTGTTGTTGAATAAAGATAATTTAGTCTTTAAAAAATGGACTAAAAATGGCAATGGAATTAAAACACAAACTTAAAACAATGCACAATTAAAATAGTAACATGCTACATATACCATATTCACCTAAATATAAGACCGTATTTTTTTCCCTAGATAAAAGTCTGAAAAAGACAGGTCCTCATATATTTGGGGTCCAGAGACCCAGGAGTCTAAACCAACAGGTGGCGTGAAATGTCTTCACTCACTCACTAGAAAACAGCGGCTCCAATGTTGAAGAAGTTAAAAAAAAAAATAGCAGCAGAGGACGAGGATGAGGATGTTTCCCATACGTTAAACAGACTGTGTTGCATCGTTATAGTCTAATTTGCTCTGCAGTAGTTTCAAAATCAGACTGCTGTGCAGCTGTTCACCACTTTGAAACCTCATCTAGACAAGCTTTTCATCATGTGCTCTTCTTCATTCCCGTCTCTCCACATTGTCTCTATCATTAAAGGCAAAAATCCCCAACACATAATGATAAAAACAAAAACAAATCCACTCCTAGATGATGTATGCCTGCTACTACAGGGCATGTGTTTACTCACTAATGTTTCCAAAGAGGGGTCATCTTATATTCGGGTCAATACGGTAATTTCTAAAAGGGCTGAATGACAAAACTTACCACTCTGACACATTCATTCATCCGGTCTCTGGGAGACTGGTCGCCCCTAAATATCTGACCCCTCTGACCCAAACATGTAAGACTGAAGCTCCACTACTGATTAACTCACTTACAAACTGAAACCTGTTGTCGGCCACTGTACTCAGCTGTGGACCTTCTTTGCCTTCGCTGTAAACCAACCAATCAGTGCACATCTCATTTCAATATTCACGATCTTACTGAGTGAGATGGGAAGACCAGTTGTTTCATTCCCAGGAGCAATCTTGGGCCTTTTTCAGCCCGACCAATTTTATATCCACTATTTGGAGACTTATTTGGAAAAAATGTGTTTATGACCCTTTTTAAGATGTCACATGGAGCAGTTAGTCTTACACGGATACACGTGATACACGGAAAACAATCTACAAATTCATTTAGTCGCAGCATTAAACTAATGATTATTTTATGATGGCTAAACAACTATTCTGTTACATAACAATGTTCCTTAAGGCAAAGATAGCTAACAGACTGAGGTAAGCATCAGTGTAGGGACTGAAAATAATAAGACAAAAAAAAAAAAAGAGAAAATAAATAAAAAGGTTTTGACATAGTTGCACACTTGGGCTTGGTTTTTATCTCAATATAAAAAAACAAAACTGCCCATTCACGTTACTTTAACCTTCGTACATTATCACCATAACCTCCCACACCCAGGGCAAAGTAATTGTGTTGCCATGGAAACAGCGGAGAGGGGCCTAAAATCCATCCCATCTCGTCAGACGAGGCTGCTGCTGCCGCTGCTGCCACGTGGTGCAAGACGAACGCTGAAGTCATAAATTAACCCAATCTTCTCTTTCATATAATCCCGACACATGTTCTGCACGAGGCATCGAACACAATGCAAAGAGAAAAAAAAAAAAAAAAAACCCACTCAACACTGTGTTACTTAAAATAGAGAATTATAATCCCATTTAGCTTAATTTAACTCAAGACTACAAGGTATTGCGTTTGCTTTTAAGTGTGATAAATTATTCAGAGCTAAACATTTCAGCTTTCAGAGACAAGAAATGGAGCTGGGATCAACAAAGGGGGTGGATGTGAAAGTAGAAGCTAAAATTACACCTAAAAACATCAGAAGCTACTGAAATTGACCACAGAGTGTTTAATAGGAGAATTACTTCTATTTATTATTATTGTTGTTATTTACTCAGTACTGACAGTCACCTCACCTTGTGGTGATCAAAAACGACTATTAATTTACTGTAAACAAATATGTAAACAAAGAGCGTGAGGGGGCGAGAACAATAGGTCATCTCCAACCAGCTGTAGCACATGAAATCAATACTTCCGGGTGGAGTCTGAGCTTGTGGTCATTTGAGCAGAGCAACAGCAACACTGCTACTTTTCTTCAATCAATATATCATTCATCATTCACCTCTCTTTTAATTTTGTGCCCTTCAATCATTCCTTGTTGTTCTCCTCTTCTTTTCTCATCCTATCAGCCGCTGCCCTCTCTCTGCCTCTCTGCCCTCTTGCATCCTGCTCTTCTTCTGTCTCCATTTGAGAAATGCTGACCTGCAGACTCCGTAATGCGACCAATCAATATCACACAGAGGACGGCAAACCGTCAGACATACTAATATGAACACACGCTTCCCTACAATGTATGCAGCCACGCACGGTGCCTTCAGCCGCTTCTCCAAAGGTCTCATGCACACCCTGAAAATGGAGAGTGATTGGTTAATATAATTTAATTTTATGTGAAATCTTCCATATGGCTCGTGTTAAATAAAGCCTTTCTCACTTACAGGCTGCTGCCGTGGATGTCATAGATCATTGCTTCATCTATCTATAGAACCAACATTGATCCTGCCTGCCCTTCCTGTCTGACATTACGGATGCATAGTGCCGCGGGATGAGCGAACATGTGGGGCAGGGAGCATGTCATTATGCATGGAGCTCCATGTATTTAAACAGCTAATGAATCACTCCGATCAAAATCAAAGCCACAGGGAATCTGAAGGCTGCAGCCTATATATTTGCTGCTGGTAAATGGTGAATGCAATTAACCAGAAGCTTCATTGGCTTTTTCTGGATGTCAGGCACGAACGCACACGCCTGCAGAAGTGATCAAACACTGAGCTGAAAAAAAGTAACATAAACTGACAAGTCAAAAGTCCACAGTCAACGGGAATGTACAGTAAGTTTATCTTACCTCAATATTCATGAATCTTTTTTTTAAATTTTGATTATCATTTTCATAGGAGTAGTGGCAGAGTATTAACATATTTTATTCAAGTGAAAGATACAACATCATAAAACAAAACTGCTTTAAAGGATGTAAATATTAAAAGCTATGATTAGTATTAGTATTTAGTGCTGCAGTTGATCAACTAATTCATATACTCAATTATAAATGTCTATGTATTTTATAAACTAAAAGCGGCGTCAAAATAGAAATTCTAAATAAAATACTCCAAAGTTATCTTACTGTATATAGTAATAGTATACTGGGTCACTTTCTACCAGTTGTATTTATCATGCTTTATACAGGCAGCTAATCTCCCATCCCCATCATGCAACATTATACTTACTGTAGTAATATGTATAATAGATGTATTTTTTTCTTGCTTTGATGGCTTTTTTTCTCATCAATACTGGAAATGAATGTGATTATTAAATCGATACCGGAAATTTACAGTCAGTATCATGTGACAAAATGACTGTGTGTGTCTGTAAACAATAACAATGTATTAGTGCTGCCCCTAGAGGACAGTTGAGAGAGTGAGATGTCATCTGCTTATTAATGCCTCAATCTACCAAAGTTATAAACGCAGCTTCAATGTAAGTGTGAGTAGTACTAGTGATAAACCACCGGAGACAACATACGTGAGTTATTTAATAGTATATATACAGAAATATGTGGTAATGTGATTTAAAAACGTCTTCACCAGCTTCTTTGATACCTGTTGAATCTCAAAATTTACTGTACGAGTCTTGCTATCCTGTCCAGTATGTCTGGTGTTTATTTCCACAAACACTGACGATGACTATGATGATCACAGAGCCTCTGTGCTGTAGTCTTAATAATTAATGCTCACAAATATTCAGTGCTGTGAAGCTGCGTCCGGTCCAGACACACAGACATAATCACAGGCTGCAGACTGTTTCCAGTGGCCTGTTTCAGCTCAGGTGAAATAAACTGCTTGTGTATGGAATCCAATTTTGTCCTGTTGTACCTTGAGAACAAGGGACAAACAGAGTGAGTTATACGGTGTCGCTGCAGCCTCCTCCTTGTCTTTCCAAGGAAAATATATTCATCTAAGCTGAGGTAACATCCTCCACCCTGCTGTCAAACCATTCTCTCATCTCTCTTATGGCCTATCCATGTCATAACCTCTATGCCTCCCTCACATTTATCACACCGTTTTGTAATCTCTCTTTCACACTCACTCTGTCAGTTTGTGTTTGAGTGTTTTCAATCTCTGGTCTGCGTTCGTCAGCGGATCAGAGAATCAAAAGGACAGTTTCACCACCGAGTACATGATGAAGTATGTTCAGTATCCACAGACAAAGTCACTGAGTCAGATCTGTGGTCAAGATGTACATTTTATGTGTAATATCAGAAGTACGTACTGTGTGTACTGGAGATACTAAGAGATGTCCATATGTATCTGTATCTTAAATTTATTTTTAGCACATTTTTGCCTCATTAATGATGAGATAAGTGGGAGGACGATGTGATGCAGAAAAACTCAACAAAGACGTTAATTACCAAAGAACCAATGAGAGATTCATTCAGATCATGATGCTAAAATTCACTCTCAGTTTGCTTTGACAGGTAATTTCCATTTACACTGTGCAGCAAGAACAAGGACCAAATTAGCATCTAAGAAGTGAGATCACAGTAAAACACAGAGCAATAAAACAAAAAACTGAGCTCTGAGGTCACGATTAAAACAACAGCAAGAACTTACACTATATTTGTGTTTCTTAACAGTAAAAGCAGCTATACAGTACAAAACTGCTGGAGCTACTGGCATCAATGTACAGCTTCATCTCCTGGGTTGTCAGAGAGTGGGACGATAAGGTGATTTTCTTTCTTTTTTTTATTAAAATAAACTGTTTTTAGAGAAATAGTAAAATTCAAAACAAACACCTCCTATGATACTTCTATTCTAGATAACAAGTTAACAAGCTAATTTATATTTGACACAGTCACCAGATTTACATTTAATTGGATACATCCATGTATATCCCCTCAGATTAGATGAGTCAACAACAGTGTTTATCACACTTTGATATTAAAATAGTCAACAGCAACTATTTGATGATAAATTTCTGTTATCTTTCACTTTTAATGGCCTCTGGCTCCAAAAAATTAAGCTTTTGTATGTGACCTGGTCTATGACACCAAGTCACACTAACACTGACACCAGGTACTAACCTGTTCCTCATTTCATCATTCCTTTTTTTTTTTAAATGAGGGATCTTCTGTTTTCTAATAATCTGTTTTTATCTATTCTTCTTGTTGTCTTACTTGGAAAGACTAAGTGGAAAAATAAAGCCACAAAGCAGCAAGATTGGAAATCAGACCAGAGCTCAGTGATCAGTAACTCGGAGCTGAGCCACCTGGATCTCACAAATACAGTGTGTACTTTCAGCTCAAGGACTTTTAGATATCAGGTCACAGGTCAGGTCACAATTCACACTTTACTGTGGTACACACACACACACTCCTCTGACATTGTTGTGAGGAATCAATCCTTTGCTCCACACTGAGGTACACATTGGCAGCTACTTTGCATTAGAAGACAAATAGGGGAGAGAAGCGATCAGTCGGTGTTGAATAAATAATAGCTGAACATCTCAGGGGAGTTCACCCAGTTAAACCACAGACTTTTCAGATTCTCCTCCCTTCAGCCGTCACAGTGCTGTTTTATCACACAGAAATAGCTGCAAGTGAAAAAATAGAGAAAAAGAAAACGCTGCACTATGAAGCAGATCATTTCTTCCATCTATTATTCATGTTTTAGACTTAGACTCATGGACATCTTGTGATGGTCCACAGCGAAGTAAGAGGATGGAAGCTAATGTGTTTTTGTTTAACATGCTTCCAGTTACTGGTAGTACTTCATGGAGTCAGAGCTCGGTCAGATGAAATTGATACTGAAACCTTTTTTTAGTCTGGCCCTTCAATATTCTTGATGGAAAAGAAGAAGCGTAACTGAGAATATTTGACATGCAAACTTTAACCCCAATGTGCAAGAAAAACCAGGCAGTAAATGGACTGAGATTTGATACGAAATGTTTCAGATGGCGGAGAGAAAAGTTGAAAAGATGTTCTGAAGGAAAGAGTTTTTAACTCTGAATGAAATCACAGTTTCTCTTGAGGCTGTGTTTGAAGACTATCTTTACTGATGGATGGTCTTCAAAGATAAAACTGCGACTCCATCTCTGGCTTGTCTACACGGTGATGCCTTTCTGAATGAAGTGTTCGTGTCAGAGGCAGACAGATTAGGAAAAGTAAAGCTTGAGCAAATTACAGCTGGAGGCTGCGAGACAGACTTTAATGACCGTAAATATCAAGATCACATCTTTTTCTCACCTAATAATGCAGCTTTAAAAACCATAACAGCTGTAACTTGACCAGTTGATATGAAACTTGTTGGTTTAGTTGATTTCATTGGCTAAAATGAAAATTGTTGTTTTCCTTTTTTGTATGTTGAAGATTAATTTCAGCTAAGTGCTCATAAATGATAAAAACGATGTCTGTGAAAAGTTTATATGGATCTACAGGCTTGTCTGTACTAATTTAATTGGATTAAAACACTTTTATAGAGGAAGAATCCCCAAAATTTGCGTGAGCTTTTTATTTGAATATGGGAAATGGGCTGTATCACTTTATTGTTTGAGTCTTTCTGTGGATAAACAGTCTGGTAGATCACTTTACGTCACGCTGAGATCAAACAGGCAGCTAAGCAGTTATAAAGTCTAAATGATGGAAAACATGAAAAAATATGCTATACATTCCTACAGTAGCTGTTTAACATCAATTTGTTGTTATTTGTGTCTTAACAGCAGTTTATCACTACTATTACTGGGCAACAATGCAGCTGTTATCAATAATATAACATCACATACATATTTAATAGTTGTACTGAAAACTATTTAGTAAAGTCCAGTCTGTTTCATCATAACAGTGTGGGTGTGGAGTGATCAGACCAGACAGCAAACTACCACCACTGTCATTATATATTTATGTTAAAATAAGAAGCAGGAGAAAAAGAAAGCACTGTACAACACAACAATACAGATATAAATATCAGATACTTTGTTCATGCCATATATTACTTAAAAGAATATGTTGTCAGTATCTACAAACAGAGGTGAAATCGCCGATTTTAGTTTTTTTACCCCAGTAACAATTTTGCTTTAGTTAGACGACATATCTTTCCACCTCATTGCAAAGAGCTGAGAGCTACAAGCTTTTGTTTTTGCAGATGACATAACACCGAAGCCAAATCTAATTTTCATTCACCATCTGCCTCTGTAGCTCCAGTATCACCAACCACTGCTCTTACTTCAATCACAGCTGAAAAAAAAAAAAAAAAAAAAAAAAAACACTAAAAAAGCTGTGATTTAGGGCGGGCAGCTCACTGCCAACTATTATGTAGCGGAGCACTCAAGGTTGTTTTAAAAATCTTCGCAATATTTTCGTCTCTGTCTCAAAATTAGAAACTGACAGAAAACTTCATGCCAGCGGTCAATCAAACTGACAAACTCGGTCAAACAGACAGGGATCGGTTTTGTGTGTGTGTTGCATCATTCGGGTTGGCGAGTTTGAGCTGAGAATGTCCCGACTGTCACCTCTACTCCACGACTTCCTCCAACTTCAAACCCTCCTTCATATCAATTATGGATTAACTCGCTTGAAACGCAAACGCTGCCTCCTTATAAACGTGATCATAACGAGTCCGACCCCTGCTCCTCACGATTGGCAGGAGAAGAGTAATGATTCTTCACACGGACACACCAGGCAGTTCCCTATTAAGGTCAGCTAAAATACTGAACACCCATTGAGCACACACTTCAGCACATGCACTGCAGACTGTCAACACGGAGAGGAAGAATGGGGGTGGATGAGGAAACATCACACTGTGGAAACATCACACTGTGAACATTTATTAAAGGAGACATCTACAGAGGGTCAAGACATAAAGAAAGTAGTAGAGGAGGTTTGGGAAGATGCATTTGTTCATGCTGTGCAGGAGAGACATTTATCTGTAGTCCCATGGCATGTAAATAAATAAATAAATAAATCAGCCTTCCCGAGCGTGCATTAGCAGCAGGTTGGCACGCTTTTACATCATAAACCGTTGGTTTCTTTCCCAAAAGCCACATCACTCACAGATACGCATGAGTTGACCGGTGGAGAGAGTTTCAGCTCAATGGACAATCCCACAGTTAGTGAGAGGTTTTTAGGAGCAAGCAGCTTACCCAATAATTTATCAGATTAATACTTTTCACAAGCATAAACCAGTCATAGAGAGATAGACATATGGAAAGTGTTTAAAAACCAAAGAAATGTTACATAACATAAGGTCATCTGGTGTATGTGTATGCGTGTATTAGTGCTTTAGCTTATGTACATGTTAAATTTTGATAAAAAAATGCGTTTGGACATCTTAAACATTTATTTTCTTAGTAAATGTAATCATGTCTTATGTTAAATCAGTATCAGTGACGACTTTTTATAGGAAGGGTTAGTCATTTTTTCAGTAAATGGGTCTTTTCAAAGTCTCTCTTTGTCTCTATTAAGAGACGTTACACAAACTACATGTCAAACTTTTACTGGTTTCAGCTCCTTTGCGTGTTTACATGTCATGTCACGAGCAAGCCTTACATTTGAGTCGAGCAGATCGATGCTGTCCAGGCTCTTGCTGCGGTGAATGCGGCCTTTGATTCGACGCAGAGACGGTCGACCCTGGCTCATGGGCAACGAGAGGGTGGAGGTGGCAGGCATTGCCATAGCACCAGCGCCACCAGTAGCACCTATTGGCCCATCAGGACAATCGGGAGGATCTGAGGGCGACGTATCTCCATCTGGTGGGGTCACCCTGTAACAGAAAGACAAAAAAACAACAACAATTGTTCAGAAACTCTTGTAAAAACCCTGCAAGAAATCTTATCCATTTCTATCAGATAGATACAAAGTAATGTATCTGTTTTTCCCTTACTGAAATCACAGTACTTAAAGCTGCACTAATCAATATGTTTACACAAACTACTTTTCTTAGTTCAGTCTTGCAAAAAACAGCAGTGGTTAGTGAACAATGGAGCATTAGGAGCTAAAAATAACACATTTCCCCCAAGAGCTGGTGGAGACCAAAAACGGAGCTAAAAGCCCAGACGACGAGACACTATATTTAAATCAATGTTAACATAATAAGCTAAATGTTCAGCTTTTAGTTTCACAGTGATGCTGGGGCTGACACAGTTTAAGCGATATCACAAACACATCTGAGAATTTTAAAGTCCTGAAGGTGTCTGATGCTGTGTAGCTCGTGGGCTCAACACCTTGACAACACAACATCCATTAATTATAAAATAGTTCAACATGATCACGTTTTCGCGGAGCACAAAGACAGTGCTGCGAATCTCAGAGAAAACATTAAGATGCCTGGAGGACCAAAGTGACATAACTTTGCTTTTGCTGTCTTTACTTTTTAAAGGACAACATCTCCAATTGGCTGTAGTGGCGTTCAAGCAAGTGTGAATAATTGGGCTGAATGTCAGTGGGTAGCCTGCATATGGAGATGAGGTATGGAGCATTCACTTGTCTTCTATTATTAAACCACAATAAAGCTGCTTTGCTTTTCACATGCTCGACTGCAAAAGGGATTTCTAAGGTAATTTAAGGTGAACTGCCAGGAAAAGCTCACAACTCATTACAATGCAATGTTACTTCATAGTTCCTCAGAAATTCAAATGTTTTGTAACGGTCCACACATTTAACGACTACTCAAACAGGAAGACAAAAGCTGTGTTTGACTGTGGAGGCTAGATACAATGGTCTTTTAATACAATGTAGCCAGTTACAGCTGAAATAAGTCAATTCTTTGACCACTCAATCAACTAAAAGCTTCTCTCTGAAGGTTATGATCAGTTAATCAAGAAAAGATTCTACAGATTAAACTCTTTGATGAAAATCACAATTGTTTGCAGCCTCATAATGACCTCAACTCTGCAGCAAACTCATATGTCAGAGCACAAAGCCTTTGAAAGATGGACTACTTGTTGTAGTTGAAATGACAAGTCATCAGTCAGTTCAAAGGCTTGTAAAGAAACATTAGACAGAGTTGGAGTTGACGACACATGACAGTCTTCAGGAAAAAAAAGACAATCTCTGACAGTCTCTCTTAGTCCCATGAAGAAGAAACTGGAACTTGTTTTTACAGTTTGATCCACTGAAAGATAAACTATCAAGTGTTTTCATTAAAACTTTAGATTTTAGTCACCAAAGGTAATAAGTCCAAGACTTAAAAACTCTCAGTCTGTGACTGCAAGAAAAACAAACAGAGGATGTGTACACATACCATCCGATTGAAGAACAAACATTTTACTAAGAATAGATTTTAAGGAACCTTACTTCCAAACTCCTCAGATCCCCACTGATCCCCAAACACAACCATGCAATGGGTCAGAGCTGATCAGATGGATGTTTTATCCAGTTCCTCTAAAGGTTTGTTCAGGGCCATTTACATGCAATGTAAACATATAACTAAATGTAACAATGCCTACACAAGACCAAAAGGGTTCAGCCAAACAACAGTAGCATGTAAATGTAACCTGTTTACTGTTAACCTCTGGCAGCAGCCAGTGCTCTTTGGTAAAATCACTTTAGCTGTAAATTGAGAACATGTTCTTGTAAATGAGATGGACAGGTGCTGGCATTGGTCTGGTCTGGAAGAGTCTCTTTCCCCTCTACTGACACATCAACTTGACATAATAGGCAATAAGTTAATAGAGGCCATTTCCAAAACATATTCATCATCACCATCGTCATCTGCTCATTTCCATGTTATTTATTCATGACTTGCGTAGTTCTTCTAATGTCGTTTCATGTGATTTTAATACAGGCTCCTCCAAAGTAATAACTAGGTAAGTATGGAGTGATTCAGTGACATTGATGCAATACAATATTGCTGACTACCTGTATTTAGCTGGTCACTTGTTTCAACATTGTTCGAACATGTATGGTAAACACTTCGCATCCATATTTAGACCTAAAGATCTGTCAATACATGCTGATTTTGCTTTTCTATCCAGTACAGGGTATGGATTTCATAATGAGTCTACTGATAGAGGGTTCAATAAAGACACAAAAGAGACTTAGTTTCAGTTACACCCTCCCATTGTTGTAATATATTCAAACCACGACAGAAACCCAAAGGGACTCTATTCTAAATATAAAACTAAATACACTTCTTTTTTCCTTTTTCAGCAGCTTTGATGTGAAAAAACATGAAAACTTGAGGCAAATCAATAGCAGCTACGTGTGTGTCTCAGCAGAGTAGAAGAACAGCATAGAGACCTGCTTTGTATCTGCTTTGATTCATACTAAATAGCTTGATTTGAAATATACACATGCATGTTGATTTACTACATAGAAAGATTCAGAACCAAAGAAGGTGGTGGGCAGTGATGTACCCTCAGAAGAAAAGTACCATGATGAAATATTTTCCAGAAGTAGCATTAATATTTACGTAAATCAAATTTTATTCTGAGCAACACTTACTTGATTATTGTATGACATTTTTTTTAAAAAAAACTAAATATCTGTGTTTCATCTTGAAGTTGTTGACATATTTTACACAAATAAATAAATAAATTTATTTATTTATAAAATATCCTACTTAAACGATGCTACTTAATGAAAATGTAGCCTAATTCTCCAATGACCACCGGGATCACTTTGGTCTTCACCTTCCACATCAGTCCCAGCTGTTCTTTCAGCCCCTGGTACTTCTCAATCTTTTTGTGCTACTTCTTCTTGATGTTGCTGCCACATCTATCACAGCTACTCTCTTCTGCTGCTTGTCAACCACCACAATGTCTGGTTTTTTCACCAGTAGCTGCTCATCAGTCTGGAAATTTAAGTCCCACAGGATCTTAGCTTTGCAGTTCTTTTTCCCAAGTGGTGAGACTCCTATTACCACTCAGATCACTTTGGATTTCACCTCCCACATCTGTTTTTGTGGCAGGGGCATAAATCTCCTCCTGTAGCCATGTTATCAATAATAATTTAATTATGCACATCAATAAGTACAATACAGTCACAGTCCAAGATAAATAATAATTTGCATGTCCTCTACTGCGACCTGCACACAATGTATTTGTTTATTTACCAACAGCCGGGACACTCACAGAGAATCAAGCCTTGTCTTTACCACCATAATCCCAGCGTTGCTTTTACAAGGCGACTCCATTCACACATCCACAAGCAGCTTATGGAGCTGTGGGGTTTAAGTCCATCGTTTCTAAGAATGAAGAGTGCTGACATGGACTGTATGTGTGTGAGTTAAGGCGGTTTACAACCTGTAGCTCACTCCACTAATCCTACACTAAAAGAACAATCACTATCACATCACATCAACCATTAGCTTGAAGAGTTTTTAATTCCAAGGTTTTCCACCCCATGTTTGTCTGAGCACAAAGCATAAAAAAATGAACTCATTTAAATTAATGTAAAACTCACATAATACCCTTTGACTTAACAGCCTGCCCACTGTTAAACAATGGAGCTAAATTAGGTCAGACTCTATCCACCAGAGTATAATGTCTTCACACTATATATTCACACAAAGCACTACATACCTGATCATATAAATAATGTATTGTGCTCTAATTTATTTCACAGTCTTAAAATAACATTAAACTGTACACCTCTAACCGGCTCAATGCTGCTTCCTGCTACCTCTTCCTCAACTGTTACCCTTTTTCTTGTCCTAACATGCTCATCGGTTTGTTTATAATGTTGAGTAAGTATTGAACAAATCATTTTATTTCTGGGTTAGCAAATTTACAAGTTTTTACCCATTTTAGTCAAAGTTGAGGACCATTTAAGTGTTGCTGTGGTGGTGCTCAAACTTGTGGGAAACCTCAACCAACATGCAACCTTCACGCTGAGTGCATTTTGCATCTAAGTCTTTGTAGAAAAACTGAAACAGAAGTGGAAAAAAAGTTCTTTCCAAATTTCTGAAGATACAGGCATCACTAGGAGTCAAAAGCAAATGAAGGGTACAACAATGTCAATGTGGATTTCAGACTAAAAGTTATCTGTGATGCAGCACAGCTCCCTGCTATCAGTCGTTCAGCTGCTGTTCAAACCAACAGCATCTTGAGCTTTTTTCCCTACCAGGGATGTCACGACTACACAACATCACAATTAATCGTGATATTGAGAGCTACGGTTAATCCATCGTTATGTTTCCTGCATACCGTCGGAAAATATTATGCCGGTCCGAACTACAGTTAAGCGCAACTCAAACAGAACGAAACCAAAGTTCACCACAGCCACATGTTACCTCGCTCGCTGTGTGTGTTGCTTTGTTTTCAGTCCATGCAAGTTGCAGAAGAGAGGCGAGCCAAGGCGGGAAAAAATGGCAGAAGAGTTATTTCAACTAAACAAGCACATTAAATCAGCCGTATGGAAGTATTTTGGCTACAAAAAAAAAAAAAAAATCGTGGATGACGGCTTCCCAGCATGTAAAGCATGCCATAAACAAATTGTGGTAAAAGAAGGAAATACGTCCAGTATGTTTCAACACCTGAGGGTGTTTGCCAAAGTAAAGGTAAATACACAGTAACTGGATTAAATCATGTCAGTGTTTTCCTAACGTAACACTGAATGATTGAATTCGTAGGAAATTAAATGTTAGGGTCATTTGCAATTAACTGTGAGTACGACACAGGTTTGTCTTTCAGTGCAACGTGATTACACGCTGTTCACCTCATGTTACATTATACTGTTCGTGTGTAAACACAGCGTGAGGTCCATGGTCAGACATGAGGTCCATGTGTCAGTGGGATTATTGTCCTTTTTCTTGTACATTTTGGTTACTTGACTTTGTACTTTTTATTTATATTATTGTTATGTTGGCATCAAAAGATAGAAATAAAGGAAACTTTAAGACTTACAAGGAGTGTTCATGTGATTTTACACATCCATAGTGTTGTGAAATAAATTAATGCATAACAATCGTGATAATCGTTGCATCGTGATAAATTGGAATAACAATTGCTAAGATTTGTCAAAGTCTTGGAACCAGCTGAATCATTCTGTCAAGTAGATCTACAAATCACACACACCAATTCATTTTTGAAACGAGGAAACCACTTTGGATAATTTGGCTCTTGCTAAAACCTGGCCCCTTGGCCAGTTTTGTTTTTAGCCAGGCAGTTGATCATCACCTTACTTAGAGTCCTGACAATTCTTGACAAAGACACTTGAAAGACAGATGAAGATGGGACTCAGGTAAATGGATGAGCTCCAGTGTTGCCACAGCCCTAGCCAAACATATTTCTAAGTTTTTCCTGCTGTACCGGCTGCCATCACACCATGAAGTCACTGTTATAGTCTGGCTCTATCACAACTAGAGGGCTGTCTGTTATATCCTCTGCTCTCTCAGGCCTGAAAGATGACAAATGGCTCACCCTGGGAGGTAAACCTAAGACACAATCGTGCGCCATGCGCATGACTCATAGGTTCTGACATAGGTTCTGGTTAAAATTGGCAAGAGAAGAGGTAATCCAAGGTCATCTTCACCTGCTGTTCTTCATCTGACCGATACATTCCTGGTGCTGGAGGAGACGATTGAACCCTGTCCTACACAGAAATACATCCAGTACAAAATAACATCATCTACCCAGCAACCCACACAGTCGGCTCCATGCCGTCCTGGCTACATATGGACTCCATCACCATTAAGGAGCTTCCTGTTCACCCCCAATATTATAGACCAGTCCTTGTGGTCAGTTCTTCCATAGTTCACCACCTGCAGGTGTCTCCCATGTGAGGTCTGTCCATATTTCCTCCACAAACAACTGTCCATACTTTGCCTTGTTGCTCACACTGGACTTAATGACAATAAATTCAATCAGTCAGACTCAAGGAGACTTGAAACAGACTCAGTCAGCCTCATTGATTATCTGTTTGACACCTGTTAACAATGTGTCATATCCAGACCACTTCCACCTTCAACCTTTGGTGACATCAAATGCAGTTGCATCCGTCAGTGTCGCATCTGGCTCAAACATTACAGTGAAACTAAGAGCTTCCTCTTTGTGGACAATTTAATTTTTTCTGAACCTCTACACCACGGTGCTTCTGTAACTAACCCTGATGCTCTGAACTAAGATGACGTGATGGGTTAGCAATCATTTTCAGAAACATGCAGAAACTCCATGGTCTCAGTTTTCCATTTTACATCCTTTGAATTACTATCCATCAAAATAAATGACAAGGTTCCTGTGTTGTGTGTCCTGATTTATAGACTTCCAAAACAATCAAATGTATTTATCAAATAATTCACTGGACTGTTAGCATATAAGCCAAATTATGACAAAGTCTTAGTACTAGTTGATTTTAACATCTGTGTTTGTTGTCAGTCTCAAGTTCTTGAGCAAGATTTCTTACCCCTTATTTACTCTTTTTAATCTCAGTCAACAACTGGTCCAACACTTGCCAAAAACCACACCCTGGACTTAGATTTATCCTCAGGCCTCTGCCCAATTAATTTGGAACTGAGTGATATCTTAATCTCATTTGATGTGCAGCTCTCTCCTTCTACTTCCATAAAACATACTCCTGTACTCTTTTGTTTCCTTAACTCTACTACTTCTTCTCTGTTTTTGTTCTGCCTTTGAAGTCTCATCTATCACCTAATCTAATCTTTGTTGTCCCTAAATACCAACAAATTGCTCACTCTCTTTAACCAATGCAGTAGCCTCATTCTGGACTAAAAAACAGAACATATGTGGTTGAATGACAAGTTTCATATCTCCTGTGACATTTATGAACATCTTTGACAAAATACAATAATTGTTGAAGATGTTTGAATATATGATATTTTCTAAGTTTACAGAACATAGAAATGACCCACAATACCAATGTGGAGTCCCTCAAGGTTCTATCCCTGGTCCTCACCTATTTTCATTCATATTCTTTCATTATGCAAAAATTATTCAGAATTACAACATTTTACCTCACTGCTAGGCAGATGGCATGGGACTGTACCTTCCTATTTGACCTGATGACCAGACCAGACGCAAAATGGCTCAATGATATTATGGGATCGATAGATGTATAAAAAGTCTCTAATAAACATAATGCCATGCTTCTATATTTCGGTATTTTTTAGGCCAAAATGCAGCAGCCAGACTTTTTATCAAGCATTAAAAAAGGAACATATTACACCTGTATTAACATCACTGTACCAATTCCCTCCTCATTACACAATACCACTTTCTTTTGTGTTTAAAGCCTTCTATGGCCCCTTATATCCCCATACAACATTGCTGCTTTACATCCACAGATCAAAGTTAGTAAAATATCCCATGATCTTGTTACAAACTTTATGTTAAAAGTGCTTTCTCAGTGGCTAAAAACAGCTGATTCTGAATCTTTGTACACTAGAAATGATTCCTGACACGAGTCAGTCTATACTATTCAGTATAATTATATCTGTGTGAGTGTGTGTATGTTTTAAGATTCAGCAAGGGGTACTTATTACTTTTTAATGAATACTAAATCTTAACACTTTTAATTGTGATGACAACTTAAGTAATGCCACTTAAGAAATTTGTCATATTTTGCACAGCTGTGTTTGAAGCCCGGAAGTCCTCTTTTAAAAACTCTTAAAGAGAGTTTTGTCTCCTATAAAAAGGCCACTTTTTTATTGTTTGTTCCTCTATATTTTAAAATTATTACACTATAACCACCTACATGTGAAAAAAATAGAGGCTAAAAGTTTTGCTGCTCTAAAGTCTGATCCAGACCAGCCATATAAACATCAGGGTACAAATATTAAAACTATAAAGAACACCAGAAGGAGCATAAGCATGACTGCTCACTTGCTGTTGGACTATGAATGATTTATCATCAGTGATGCTGCAGGACGTTAGGAAGATATACTGAGCCTTGCAAGTCAGTGGATTAGACAGTCTGGCTGTCTGCGCAGACAGAAGTTAGTTTCACTTTTCACTGCCTCTGGAGAAATATGGAGAAACTCACAAACAAGCTGGAATGCACTCAAAATGCGTAGCCTACCCAAAGTGACCCCTTCAGTACAAACAACAGACCAAGTCAGCGTCTTATCAGACAAAAATGAAGAAATAACAAGAAACATTAGGCACTGAATATAGTCAGAGGCAAAGGTTATGAATATTACATGAGACTTCTGCCCAAAATAGAGAATCTCCCTCCTGCCCTGGATTTAGGAGGTCATTGGCAAAGCTTTACAGATTACCTCATCACAGAGTCCAAGCAATGAGTAAATGTTGCAGCCTAATTTTAGAAAAGTCATTAGTTAGTTAATAGTATATTCCTTAATTAAAGTATAGTACATATAAAATATTAATTAAACTGCAATTATGGTTATGCAATGGATTTCTTCCTTTGGAAACAGAACGCGATAAAACAGTGTCAACACCACAATCGTTCAGAAGCTGTTTGTGAGACTTTAATCCTATCACAAGAACTTTATCAGCATTTGTTCTTTGCCACATCTTCAACAAAGTGTACATTTTGTAATTTTTTTTGCCCGAGGAGGAGAACAACTAAATGCCGACATTCAAATCGTGATGATAATGTGACAATAAAACTGACCCTGTGGTGACATTTTGCTGTTTCAACTGAAAATCATGGTATGTGATTGAAACTGAAATCGTTTTCTCATCATTAAAATGAAGGTTTACACACACGGGTTCTTGTCACTGCCGATCATGATGAGTTCATGATGAACTTTTCAACTTGTCATTTGCATCTCACTGTGTCACCGTGGCAACCACAGAAACCAGGTGCTGGTTTTATTTGTTTCCTGATTTCTCATGTTTTTCACTGACAGAGAAAAGATGTGAGGATTAAAGAGAAAAACTACTGGATCAATACGGGCTGATCAAAGTCTGATTCAACTCATTTATTTGTTTAAAACTTACTATATTAGTCGTGTCATATTGCTAATCACTTCCTGCATTTGGATGTGTTACGTGAAGATTATACACGAGGAAAAACAAGCGTCTGTGATGTGCAGGCTGGTATTATCTGTCATGTGTGAAGTTTTCCCTCTTCTGCTGCTGCTGCCGGTTTTAAATATAAATGAAGTCACTGTGCAACAGCGGAAATGTAAAATGTGACTTAACTTGTGGTTCCTAATCAATCACAATGATAAAGTGACACAGTGTTGTGACTGGAGGTTTCAAAAGTATTGCATAAACTATACGCATATAGCATAATATGATATAATATAAAACCTATGAGAAATATCGCTGACTGACATTGTTAAACATATTCTACATGTTAACATTAGGGCAAAGCCCCATAATTAACCTTTCTGCTCATATTCTCCACTTCACTTCCACTATAAATTTACAACCTAATGCATTTAAATGTCAATAGTTTCCTAAAAACACCAGATATATTTAAGATTTGAACACATATTTAAATATAAACCAGTTAAACACTTTCCTCATAAGCTTGTAGTCACCAGTTTCTCTAGCCAGATTAGGGTAGTGGTTGGGGGCCTACCTGGCCTACTTCCTCAGAGGTATTGTGTTATGACAGGTCTTCAGATGAAGAGCACTTTGCAGAGCAATTGTTTCCGCTTAGTGAGGACTTCAGGGACAAAAGCAGGTGTGTCTCATCCCCGTTCTGACACCTCTATCTGAGCTGCAAAGCACCCAGTGTCTCACACACACCAGAGGTATGATCACCCACAAATTTCCTGTCTCATCCTTTTCTACGCAGCTGTCACTTACAAATACAGAGAAAGGGTCTTAATATACTTTATCTTCATCTGCTTTTTATATCATGTCCAATAACAACAGACTGGGCTATGACTAAAAGAGTTTTGATGAGATATCTTTCCACTCTGGGATTTATTTTTGTTCATATCCTCCAATGACAGTGGTGCATCCAAAATAGCTCTTCCTCTTTCCATTTATATTCCTCTACCTTATTTAAAAAAGCTTTTACCACCCAGTATGTTAGTCATTTATTTTACCTTCTATATACACTCACACACTCACCGAGGCTGCGATCACACAGGTGGGAAACATAAAAGTTTGAACAAAAAGATTTAAAAGATTTAAAGATTTAAAAGTGGAAACTAAAGGAGACAGGTGAACACAGCATGAGGGAGCATAGGAGTCTGAATGATATAAGAAAAAAGACCATGATGCAAAGGGACAAAGGACAGAGGGACACTGTCAGCATGTGGCTTAGAGGTCGCCCCGACTGCTTCGTAATGCTTGACTGTTCAGCCGGAAGTGATGGCAGCTGATGAACATGCATCATTGTGCTAACGGGCAGACCTCCTACTACAGGGGACAAGTGGAGACAAGAGGTGTATGACACATCCTACTTAATCCAAATAACCTCCCTGACCCTCCATATCAAAAGAATAAAACAAATGACTAATATGCTAGTTGGGTAAAAACATCCTTGAACAGTCTGGGGGGAAAGAAAAGAGAAACATGTTGAAGCCTGTTATTTACTAGTTGGAGTCTGTAAGCCCTTTAAAATCCACCTGGCTAGTAGGAGAGAGGGGGGGAGTTGAAAAAAATCTGCAGAGGGATCAGGACTCTGATTAGGCCAGACAGGCCTGACAGATGGACAGACCAGATTAGGCATATAGACATGTATCAAACAAGACGGGGCAACGGTCATGTCCGAGTGCTGTCTGACCCCTGCAGAGAGAAGGGTTACAGGCAGATCAACAAGAGTCACCGCTCGTAGCATCAACACAAACAAACATAAACCTCAGAGCACATCAAACATCCCTGTATGAACAGGTTTGCAGCCTCACTCACTGAATACTGCACATTATTCACACTAACATTTAACGTTTAACTGTTATCTCATCAGCTTTGGCTTCAGCTGTCAAAAACTTTTGTCACGCAATTTCTTTTAAAAACTATGACTGTGTATCATTAAACCCAAATATACAGGTTCCAAAATGACACCAGAGGTAAAAAGCACAAAATAATAATAATAATTATCAATTTTACACAACATAAGTAACCTCAGCTTAATAATCACCAGCATTTTGATATAAATACTACAGCTTTTTTGCCTGGTTTCCCTCAGTTGTTGATATAAAACTTGATCTACAACACTGGACCAATTAAATTTGATGTGTTGTAATTATCACCTAATAATGTGGCAGGGAATGGGGATCATTAAAAGCTTGCTTGTTTGCCAAAGAACTCAAGAGAAAAAGGCAAAACTTTGTCAACACATGAGCTCTACTGAGCTCCTGTTCATAACAGCCACATGAATCTTACAAGCAGAGGAAAATAAAATAAATTGAGATTCTTGTGGGATACAAGTGGACCCCCCCTCTGCTGTGTCCTTCTCTATTCGTGGGACAGCAGTAAGGGACTCCATCTTGTCAGGCTCCTGTGAGCTGTCGTGACAGTCGAGAGTCACCAGGGGCCGAGGACGTGTGACTCACAGATTCTAAAAGTCATCGCTGCTCCGCATCCGAGTCTCGCCGGAGACGATGAGTCTCTGATAGGCCTCTGTTACCATCGCTGCCGCCAGCAGGCTCTTTAAACGCCCATTACCAGACTCCTAGTTAGGCTCAACATTACCAGAACCCAGACCTGCTCTGTGTTTGAAATGTAGTCGGACTGAGGATCAGTCAAGGTTTTATATCACTGGTACAGTACTTAACTATAAAGAGGATAAAATGAATGAAGTTGAATCAAGAACAAACCATCCTGAATACAACAGTGATACGATTGTATTGAACTGTAACAGGAAGTTGCAGATAGTTGGCTGAATATTATTTTAATCAATAATCATTAACCCTGTATATTTAGGTTTTATGGCACATGGAAACAATTCTGTTCAGATAAATTATGTTACAGAAGTTTTGGACAGCTGAAGCCAAATCTGATGAGATGTTCTTATCCATCCTCGATAGAAGTTACGAGTCTGATACGGTGTGATTACGCTTTTATCTTGGCACGTGCAGAATTCACAAACGTTTCGGCAGTGACCGTCTGGCAGCCATTCTCTTGTTATTGTTGTTTTCTGTCTACTCCGCCACAGTGCATTTAGGTTTCTCTGTAAATTATAGCAACGCTTAACACAGAGTATCGGCCAGAAGGTGTGGCGATATTGACCCAAATTATTTCCTGGAGAACATCAATCACTGTATCTCGTTTGAGTCAACAAGAATCAGACTACTGTCCAAACAACACTGACACACTGTGTTTGTTTGATGTGTGCATTAAATTGCATAAATAAACATAAAAATCCTTTTTGTTTACTTCTTTCAAGTAGAGTTACAGAGGATAAAAAACTCCCTATAAATTACTTTTCAGACACTTTTTTTCTCCCCAGTTATTATTATTTAATTTGGATCTAAAAAGTTATGACTAAAGGGCCTAACCCATCGACAAACAAACACACACTGGCATCCATGAATCTACACAAACATCAACGAACACATGAGGCAATAAACCCTGTGTAATCTGTTCCCTTTAGTGGCATAAACCATCTGAGAGGAGATTACAACCGTTCTGCCAAAGTAAGAACATGTGAGATCCCAATGGACAGAAACACAGACTACAAACACACACACACATACGTTCACCTTTGCATGTGCGCTTCAAAGGACTTTGAGGAGTTGGAGTAGTAGTTTTTAAGATGAGACTTCATGACTTTAAAACAAAACGGCTATTATGACTTCAGGGAGAGACAGAGATGAGATACTGAGGAGAAAAAAAAGCATGTTTTTCAGAAAAGTCCTGATTATCCTGACAGGCCCACCCTGGACTTGGGCTCCTGCTGTGGTAACTAATGTGCAGCGTTGTCAGTTTGTGTGAGATTACGCATCATGGCCTCCTCGAGTGGAGCTGAGGGGAGCGGAGGAGGAGGAGGGGCGGGGGGAGAAAGGAGTAACATAGGAGTTACTGAATGTGTGTATGTGTGTGTGAAGAGCTGGAAGGGAGGACAAATCAGAGAGGGTTGCTGCATGTGTGTGTTTTTGTGTGTTTGTTGGGGGGTGGTGGGGGCCGACTTTCTGCATCATTAAGCAGGTGGACTGAGAACACCAGGCGGAGCCGTCACTGTGGAGAGGAGCAGAGTCGACATCTGGCACACAATACAGGACGATACGCCCACGTGTGTGTGTGTGTGTGTGTGTGTGTGTGTGAGGCAGAGACGCGACCGGTTCAAACACACGTCATCAAGCTAATTATCATTTATGGGTCATCTTAAGCTAATTACAACCCAGTGCTTATTACACACTCATGAGTTTTGTATAATAACATTTTTTTTCTGTTTTATGCAGTGAAAGAACAGATTTCTCACTAGAAATGTGATAAATTTATTGTGAACAAAACCGATTGTCAGAATTTTATCAAATGCAACAAGCTCACACAAATCTCGCACTTTTTACAAGCAGACTTCGGTTGCATCTCTTATCTTATGTCTGTCCTCATGAGACAGAGCAGCTGTGCCCCAGAGATGAAAAAAATTCAATGGGACTTGGTAAAAAATCCAGCTTCTGAATGATTCCCCTCAATACATAAAGATCTACAAAGGTTATTGTTGTTATTTTTCACATTTTATAAATTTCTAATTTCATTTCTCCTTAAAATTACTGTTAATTATTTCCAAACATCTGCACTATACCGGCTAATTTCATCGAGAGCACTTGGTAATGATAGCCACTTTTATCTTATCTTAAATTAGATAATGACAGGTGATTATTATGTTTATCTATAGAACCCACCTCCATCACCCACTGTGTGATTGTTTACAGCACTGTCAAAGCAATAAATATCTCTTTAGACATGATGGATGGATGAGAGTAAATTTTTAATCACGGAGGTCGAGTGTTTTTGGAAGATCATGAAACCATCTGGTGCACAATAACCACCTCATCTACTGAATGACGTTCACATCATTTCCCTTTGGATTTAGTGTTGCTGCAAGTATCTGAAACACTTCTAATTTGTGTTATCCGCTTATTTTTTTACCATAATTACTTATTTCTTCTTCACGGTGCCTCACACCCGTTCAGTCTTCACTGTCACACATCTGGATTTGAATTCACAGTGAAAATAAACCTGAGCAGTTTCGAGTCTTGTAAACGCCTTACATCACCGATTAAACCCTCACTCTAAGTATTCAGACTAATTGAGTTACTTGTGTGCATGCGAACCTCTGAGACTCAACTTCACACCGAATAAACAGAGACATTTCATGCGAGTGGATGCACGGGGAGGTGACTCCATGAAACGCACACCGCAGGCACGCGCTGTCGCCGGCGCTGGCTCAGCTTCCCTTCGTTAAAGTGGCTGTCGGAGGAGATACAGTAATCCTGTTTTAATGGCCGTACCCCTTCCCCCACCGTGATGTGATGGCCCAAGACATACAGCCGCGCCTCTCTTAAGGGAGAAATGTCAAAACCAAGTCCCTATAATATCTAATGAAACAGATTTGACAGTGATCACATGAGCTAAAAGGAGAAAAACCTTTTCTTTTACCTTGTGTGATGACTTCAGAATCAATAAGGTGCTTTACAACAGGAGACAACAATCTTATAAACCTCTTTTGCTTCTGAATATCTGTTACAAGACCCTAATGTTTATCTTCTTTGTGTAAATCGTCAAAAGATAATACCTTAAGTAATGTTATTATATGGATTACAGACAAATACTTTAATGTATCCATTGTAATAAAATCCTGTAATTAGATCCAACATTGCTCTACTTTCCTTAAAGACTGACAAGTTTACCTTAACATGACAAATAATGTAATCATAACACAGCATGTCTCATGTCAACTGTCACCTGTCACATCTTTAAAGGCCAAATAAGAGCGGACACTTGCATCAACCTCATGTTGTTCCTTCATATCAACTAATTGACAACATGGACAAGTCAGCTGACATAAGATTCAATTATGAGATGTGACTCATCTTATTTTTTTCTTTTTATATCACTGTAGGAACCATGATTATTAAAAAATAATGACATTAATTATGAATCTGTCATTTATTGCTCAATAAACTGACTTGGGTATCACTATGTCACAGCAAAAAAGGTTCTAGGTTTGAACCTGAAGTCTTCCTGTTTGTCTAAAGAGGTTAACCCAAACATACACAATATATATATATTTATTCTATAGATAATAGGTTTGTTGGTGTGTTGGTTTGGTCTCATCTTGGATTCTGGGACCTGTCATGGCTATTTTTAAGCGATTTAGGGCGTCACATGCTTTATTAAACAGTCAACACTAGAGAAAGACAAAAAATGAGATGCTGAATGAAATGTAACAAAGATACCAGGATGCTAGGTGATGCTGATTTTCTCAGTTTTCTGATATTTAATGGAAGGTTTAAAGATTAACATCTGTAATAAAAAAATAATGATGTAGCATAATAATTAATAATAACATAAACTCATGGTAACAGATGTTTCTAAAAGCTAAAAAAACGTATAATTAGATACATAACTATAGACTCTGATGACGGAAACATGTGTAAACACACAGAAACACGCAGCCAATCACAGCCAGCCACTGAGCACATCTCCCAGTCCACACATTGTGATGTGTGAGGGTGGCATGAGGCTGCTGAATAAGTGATGAGAGTGAGGAAATCAGCCGACATTTTTTTTTTTCCCTGTTTTTGACTACATCAGATCACAGAAATAGAACTGAACTCAGAGACTTGTTGGAGGAAACACTCAAGTCAAACAAATGAAGATAAAAACATGGAGTGTGTGCAGGTGCAGCTGCGCTCCGTCTGTTTTACAGGCGACACTGTTGCTGTTGTTATTGTTGTTGTGAATACACCTGCTCTGTCTCTGTATTGTCCTGCGAAACTCATCACCAGCGTCACCAGCGGATCATCATAACAAACTGAGTCCACAGGCGAAAACACACACACACAGAAAGAGAGAGAGAGAGAGAAAGAGAGAGAGAGAGCGAATGGACAGAGCGCGCTCCATCGTGCACGGGCGCACAGAAAGCTACTGATTTAGACTTCATCTCCTGTCCCTGGATGTCCAACGCCTTTATGAATGTGTGTGTGAATATGTAACAGTTTGTCCAAGAGGGCAAAGAGAGATGGGAGCAGTCGACTTCCGCCTACAGCTGGATTTAACTTAGCACGAGGGTAAAAAGCTCGAGGGGGATATTTTCTATATATATATGCATAGACAAAAAGCTATTTAGTCCACACTGAATGACACGCACACATCTATGTATGTGTCAACACATTCACTAGCTTTACCGCTCTCCACACGCGCACCAACACCAACACACGCTCCCATCCACACGCGCACCTCCTCCATACTCACCACAGCTGTCTCTTCGTCGGGAGGCAGTCTTTGTTGGAGGCTGTCACTCCCATGGCCATCTGCATCACCGTGATATATTTCTGGTACTTCATTTTGTCCAGTTACAGCTTCTACTTCTACTTCTAATACTACTACAACCACTACCTCTACTTCTTCTGGAGATCCGCGCGCCACAGAAGCGGCACAGGTGCGCGAGCATTCAAATGTCTGTTGTTGTTGTTGTTGTTATAATTAGTAGTAGTATTGTTATTATTATTATTGTCCCCTGTCATCCACGGATCAGTCTTCTCTATCAAAAACGCCATTTCCACGTCTGGAGCAGCGGTGACAGGGAAGACGTTTCCCCGAAGAGCTCAAGGAAAGGTACCGCGCCGCCGCGACCCATGTCTGCGCTGTCTCTGTAATCTCATTAGAGCTCAGAATAGATTGGCTAATCCATTCAATTTTAGTCAGGACCGACTCATTGTTATGGCTCCTTCCACTTATTCCTCTGTTTTTTTTTTTTTTTTTTAGCTTGCTTTTATTTTTGTTTTCCTCCTCCTGGGTTTGTTCTTTGTTCTGTGGAGTTAAGAGCCAAAAGAAAGAAAGGAGAAGAAGAAGAAGAAGAAAAAAAAAGGAAACAGAGTCAGAGGTTGGATGTAGCGACGGTGGCACCCAAATGTCTGCGAGGTAGGAAAGAGAGTGAGCGTGTGTTGAACCAGAGGAGGAGAGAAGGGGAGTGACAGAGAGAAAGAGAGAGAGGAGGGGGGAGGGAGAGAGGAGGAGGAGGAGGAGGAGAGGGAGCGGTGTAATGGCTTTAAGAGGAAGGGAAACCTAAGTGATGCTGAGTGAAATCACTTTATTGTTTTTACTATAGTGAGAAACAAATAATGAAATTCAACTGGAGTTTGTAGAACAGCAGGTGGAAGGAATGATAATCATTTAAATGATAAGGTAATAATTTAAAATTGCATTTATAAAATTATATCAAAGGTGTAAAATTACTACTACTACTGCTATTTTCAGCTGCTTTTTAACCCTGAACTAAAGTATCTAAATATTAAAAGAGTAATAATCCAACCTGTTTCATTCTCATAATTGAGTCCCTCAATGCCCCCACTGTACAATGACAATAAAAGACTATTCTATTTTATTCTATTCTTGTAAAAAAAATGCACATTTGTTATGCTGTTATTATAATTAATAACAATATTATCATTGTTTATCTGGGTTGTTCTCGTCTCTTAAAGCTGCTGAGTTTGTTGCTTAAATCTCAATCTCCTTCTGTCGTCTGCAGGGTTGACCGAACAAAGTTAGTTATGAAACAGTTGTGAAACGACAAAGGAAACAGTGTTGTCAAATAAAACCTACTGCAACTCTTTATTATTATTCTTTTTGGTGTGTTTCTCTCTCTTCTTGTCGTCCTACACTGTAACGTGAGGTTCAGATAACCTTTAACTCGCCCTTTAGGAGCTAATAGTTCCCCAAGCCTCTGCAGATGCTAATCAATTCAGTGATTGATTTGGTATCAAATTTAAACTCCCAGTAAACAATAGTCTTTAGTGAGTCCTCAAGGACAAGGGGGGCGTCCGAGGAGTCCTCGTGCACCAGATCTAAGTTAAAGTTAAGGTGACTTTCTGTGTGCTGGTGTGTTTATGGTGGCGTGTGGTTTGTCAAAGAGGCCGAACAGTGTTGTCTTTAGCGGCGCAGAGTGATTAGTAGGAGGATGATGTAACTGTACAGACTGATTACAGACTCTGAGTCTTCTCTGGGCAGGACTATTAACCTTTAACCAAGAAGCTGGACAGCATCGCATGAGGTGAGACAGGACATCACTGTCACTGTATTTACATATTTGTTCCCACTAATAAACACAATGAAGGAAGAGAGAACAGACCCTGTATAAACCACAGTCCTCTTGACATGGCCCATGCATCGGAAAAAAGTAAATCTACATATAAACTTTTATCAGGAGCAAGTAACACCACAATAAAATTGCCAAGGAGAAGTGATGCAGTTCAGTGCAAACGTAGCTAACTCCAGTTGGATGGAGTGAGCTGGTGAGCAGCTGGTGGGGAAGGTCAATGGGAAACTGCTGTTATCAGCACGGCTTGATACTGGCAGCGATGAAAAACAACAGAAAACTAACATCTCAACACTGTCCACCTCTCTTTTTTACCCCTTTCGAACTCCTCTGATGTGTATTTACTTCCCCTTCTTGGGGGTTTGGAAAGAGGATTAAATAAAAAACGCACACACTCACACACCAGTGGCCTGAAGGAGACTGAGGAGGGTGAGGTCACCACAGCAGTGATATGGTTTTAAGCCAGAAAGACAGTAGAGACTGTGAATGACACACAGTCCACAGCGGACTGTCAATATTCGCTTTAATTTAAGGTAATAAACAAAATTTATTGGCACTTTGGTGACATTGACTTGCAAATGGCCTCCATTAGCCCTGAATACTGAAAATACACTCCAAGTCTCTGAAATTAGACAAGCAGCATATGAAGAACCTACACATTTTCTTTTAGTAAAATTAAACCAGGAGTCTGTTTCATCATCCTTATAGTCACAGATATAAATAGCTAACTTGCCCAAAAAACCCAGCTGTCACATCTGTGATATTACAGTGGGTTAGGGAGAGATGGAGAAGAATACTGGATTGGTTTAAGGGTGAGATTTCCCTCAGGAGCAGCAACCATCCAAATGTGTTGATCCCCCTCCCCACTCCATTCCTCACCATAAATTACACTATCCCCTGGCCCCTAGCCACGATTAATCACATGACCAGAGCAGCCAGATTAAATCTGTAGCCTTGGACGGTTCTCCTGCCTCACTCTCGCTCTGCCTCATGCTCCTGCATGGGGGTGGAGGGGGGTAAAATAAATAAATAAACAAACAACACAACACAACAAAGAGCACATGTGTAACATCAACTGAACTTATAATCGCACACACACAGATTATCATTCCTGTCTAGAGAGTGAGTCACCGAATGTGTCCGTTGTGTGACATCGTCCACCTGTTATCTGTCACTGTGAGCGCCGTTACCCGTCACCCCATCCTGAACGCCGTCTGCAGCTTTCGCTCAGTGAAGCATAGATGCTGTTTGCGTCCTGTAACTCAACACTTCACTGCAGAGCTTTAATTTCTCGCCACCAGAACCACATCTCCACAGCGACATCGGCTCTGGTCCCTGACACATCATCACAGGCTTCAAGTCATCAGGTAAAACGATGTAACCTGAGCAGGAGTTAAATGGGAAACTGCCTCTTAGTCCAATATAGAGAGAAACCAATTACTCAAGTGCTCAATTAGGCGATTGACAGAAAATTAATCTGCAAATGATTTGGTACTTGATTTATCGTGGGTCAATTTACAAGCAAAGTGTTATGTGGAGATTTGTTGCTTATGCGTCACAGTAAAAGTGGATATTTATAGAGTTTGACACATTTTAAGCTTTAACTATTTCCTCTGATGTTTAAAGTAACATAATTAATTGAAAGTGACACAATAAGTGACAGAATTATTAGTCAAATTTGAGACTAAAGTAAATCATGGAACTAAAATTAGCACCAAGGTGACAGGGTTCACATGTAAACTCTGTAATTGGATTGACATTGTTTATGTACTAATCTAATAATAAAGCTAATACGCAACACATATCCTTGGTTTAAAGTGCAGGCCAACACTGTGATGTATATAATAATTAACAGCTGAGTTTGTGTGATAAAAAAAATCTGCCTGTGATGTGTGTGAGACTTGCCAAAGTGCAGTGATGTGATAAGAAGGCGCAAATGCATCGCCAGACGCTGCAGAGACGGATGCATGAAGCATATGAGCCCAACGAAGGGTAATGCAATATGCAAATGAAACAGTTGTTGAAATGAATTCGCCTGCTGTTGTTTCCACAGAGTTGCATGAGAAAACACATGCGTCGATATCAGGCCAAAGCTACACGGAGAGGGGGAAGGAAATCAAAACAGCTTTCTGTGTGTGGCGGCCATGTTGGCTCCAAAAGTCCCTCCATCTGTTGCTAAGTAACAGGTGGCACACAGCTGACTTTTTTATTTTTTGGGAAAAAAACTAAAAAACGTGCAGCATCACAGTTTTAGGGTAAAAAAAAAAAAAAACGTGGAGATGCTGAGGCATCGTGAGGTTGAGCAGAAGACAAACAGAGGGGGATGAATGCCAGGAGGCCTGGATACTAGATGACTGTTGGTGCTGCTCAGACAGTGATTTATGACGCAGCTTTAGGGGGTGTAGGAAAGAAAACAAGGACAGTACCACGGGAAGATGCACACACATGTGCATACAAACAGATATTCTGCCGCAGAGTAAACAGAATTACTGATATGATACCTGTGTCTTTATACAGAGGTCGTGTGTGTGATTATAGGTGGTTTTATTCGATGGTAAAGTGCATCTTTGTGCTCTGGTGTCTCCAGTCAGCAGGGTTGACACCTGCAGCCTCCACCCCACCAGCCCTCCCACTGCCACCTTTATTAACAGTCTGCCAGGTGGAGACTTTCTCTCCGAAGTGTCCCACTGTAGCCTCAGATTTGCTGAGGTAAGTGATGAACCGAGGCACAAAAAGCCTGTGGGAGGGAGCAGCTCTTCCTCCTGTTTTAAAAAAAGCCCAATTTATAGGTTACACACACACCAACAATGTTACATTGTTTACCACAATACAATGCTAAGTACCTGAGTGTACTACTGAGTCTCTTGAGTTTATTGTTTTTCTTAACAGGTGTTATATGTAGGAAATAAATACACAGCTGCACAGTCAACTTAGCATGATGCTAATTTTATGTTTCGTCTTCATTTATACATCATGCAAACGCAATCATATAGCAACTAGTCATCACTAAATAAAAATCTTTACTTAATATTTTAAGCTTTTATTCCATTTTGCTATTTCATGTTGTTAAAACTAAAGTTTTCAACACTGGGACAATCTGTAGCTGAATGTTAGTTGCTAAGCATTCACTGAGTAGTCGAGAGTATTTTAGTTTTAAACATTCAAAAAGTTGATCACAATTATTGACGCAATATGAAGGAATAACTATTTTGATGTCAAAGATGTGTAGGCGCTCCTAGTTAGCAGCTAACCAGCTAGCTTCGCCTGTCGTGTTTTATAATTTTACTTTGAACCTCAAGTGGTGATAGGGAGTCACTGCAGCATCCACAGTGACCTCGGTGCAACATGGAAGGAAGAAATATGAAGTAATCACGCTTTCATACACTCACCTCAACCTCACTGAGTCTCACATCTGCAGCCCGAGAGGAACGAATCCCACGTAGTCTGAAGAACTGATCGTTCTCCAGTAATTCTCAAGTCTCACTTTGAATTACAGGTACACAGAGAGAGACAGTTAATAGACTGATAAAGAGAGTAATCACTTGTTTTGATGAGAGACAGAAACACCAACTTTACAAAAAGATACTGACCACAGTTAGCTTGGGATATGAATGCAACTGTTAGTGAGACACTAACTTGCTTTCAGTCCTGCTAAAGGTAATTTGATCAACCAAACTTTATTCATAAATTGTATCTGTTATATCTTAAAAATGGCAAAATTACAAGCAATTTGTTTGAATTCTTCTTTAGTAGATGTCAAAAGACTAAAGACTGTGGGTACATTTGTTTGTTTCTTTGACAGACATTACTCGTCAGGCGGAGAACTTGCTGCACTTTTAATTTAGCTGCTGGTATTTAACAACTGAGGCTTTAAAGGAAACATCACATTAACAGTAACAATCTAAAGTCCTGAAAAAGCTTCTTACTTAGAAGTCAGAGCTCAATCAGAGCAGTGCAGCTCCCACAGAAGATGTAGATTAAAGGAGAGAAATGACCCAGTAACAGACAGATTATAAGTCATATCTCTTTTAAATAACCTGCCTGAGAAGTTTTCCTTGAACTGACCGTGGATTTCTTTCACTTAAGTTGACGTTGCAGATTATTATTTTATTTCCAGCTTGAGATGCACTTTGTTATTGATTTAGCTATTTAATTTAGTTTTAGTTTAAGTGCAGTTATCAACAAATTGATATGAACAACCACAAGTACATTTTATTTAGTTTTCTACTGGCGGTGCATGTTGCTGACTTGACTGTGTGAACTGTATACGTGTTCAGTCCGGAGCTGTAGGTGCTGCCATGCAGTGTTACATGTGTGTGTTGTGCAGCCTGTCGCTGTGCATCTCATCACAGTGATCTCAGCGAAGAGTGAAAATAGAGTATAACGCCATCTGTGGATGACTGTGTCTCTGTAAGCAAAGCGCATAGAGTCGCAATCTGCTGCTGTAAATGTGCTTTACAGCTGCACTTCTTCATCTGTAAATAAACAGACTAGATCGTATCTTGATTGTACTTCTCTACATCTCATATGAAAAGACATATATAAAGATTCTTGCTCAACAGATAAACACAGTTTTTATGCTGAAATTAAACATTAAGACGTGTGATAAATATCGCACATTATTTGGATTTGAAATAAAGAAACATCAGAATTACAACAGAGAAGCATTTTAAAACGTATTTTCATTTTTATGAGGGCTGAGTGTTGCTACTGATTTCCTAAATTGATTTGATTGCGATTCACAAGGTTCTGATTCAGTTCTATTAACGATACGATTTGATAGCGATTCATTTACCATATTATTGGAGGTGACGTCTGGTTAAATGGTTTTGTAACTTTGTGATATTTCCACAATATTTCACCTCTAGTTTCTCACATCGTACATATGTTTTTGTTTCTGTCCAGTTCTCCTCTGTCTTCATACTTTAGAAATCCAAAATTTCGTTAGACATCTGCCTTTAGTCCTGATGAGGCTTTCAGATGCTGTCAACGTCACTGTATCACTTGAGTAGTTATACAATGCTGTCGTACTTCCCTGGGAAAGTACAAGTACCGCGGCTGATCAATACGGACGTGATGGATGCTTTACAAAAAGATCGATAACCAAAGAATTAGTTCATTAAAATGTAGATTAAGTGACAATTATTCAACCTAAATACTTGGATTTAATAGACAAATAAAAACAACACTGTGTAATATTTTACTTCTGTCTACAGAGCTCAGAAATTTCACACAACACACTATGTCCCCAAGTTGTGTTTTATATTCTCCAGTAGCGATGTGCTGAGCAGACAGAGTCAGCCTGTACGTCAAAAATGAAACACGAGAAGAGAGAGATGGGCAGTCGTGTGATAACTCACAGGAGAGGAGAGTCCGAGCTTCAGCTATATGTATGTATGTATGTATGTGCATCAGGGAGCCCTTTACTTTTTATTGCTGTGGCTGCACTGTGTGTGATGTATTTCTTACATAACAACACATAAAATGTAAATGTAAACCTCACTCCCACAGCTGAAGAGAAGGGAATCACATTATCCTGAAGCTATGGCACAGGCAGGCATCCCTCGGTCACGTCAGTAACAAGATCAGTGTGGTAACGTTTTAAATCTCTTTGGAAATGATTCGTGTCTGAAGTCACGGCCACATTTATCTCAAGTGTTAGTCACACTGGCAGTGTCCAAAATAATGTCCTTGAGTTTCAAGTCACAAGTAGCAACATCTTAATTAATCATAGCAGCCTCATTAAGTGTATAATCTGTGTAATTAAAGAGGATGTGTGAACATTTGCAGCTACATTTAGTCTGTGAGTGTTCAGACTTTAATATTTTGACATTTATAAACAGTGTAGCACCTAAATAAAGACAATCTCAGCATATAAAGGTCAGTAAAAAGTATCATTATCTAGTTACGTACACTAGTTATGACATTTAACTTTATTTCAGGTGTGTACACAGTGATGTCTCCGCTTATATCAACAGCAGTGTACGTTAAGAAAGTGCTTTAACATGTTAAAATATTGAAACAAAGTGGTGACGTGTGCGCAGGGCGGGTGAATAGGTGACTACATATGCGTGTAAGAGAAAGAGGGGGGTGAATCTGCTGCACTGAGCAGATCTGCAGGGCCAAGGTCAAGGTCACAGCAGGCTTATACTTCTCGCCAGAGGCAGAGAGGTAACCTGAACCAACAACTGCAACACCACAGAGCACTCACCAACACAACCTCCAGCCAAGGCGTGAAATTAAAAAATATAATAAAGGCTGAAGTCGTGGTGGTGGCCTGAACAGAGATCTGTCGATTTTTAACATATTTTATGTCTTTTTGTTCAAACTAAATGTTACTGTAGGTAAAATGATACTTTGAGAAGATTTGCGACTTACTGTTACGTGCACTAATCCTATCAACTCGTCTATTTAAGTGCTTTTATTTATTAAATAAAATCACAGACATAAGCAGTTTAGTCTCAAGAGCTGCTTGTTCATTTTCCGACAGTGAAACAACCCAAAGGGATTTACTGAGAAAAGAAAATGTGGATGAAACCAGAGAGAAAGGAGAGAGGATTTTTTTTGGAAAATACTGAAACCAGCTTATCTCTTTTAAAAATATAACATGTCTGTCAAGCAATGAGGATTTGGATTTTTGTTAATCATATTCGCCTCTGTACTTTTTTTTTTTGATACGATGAGCCGGATGGTAAATGATTTGAATTTCAGAGAAGATCTGAAGAGAAACGGAAATGATATTGAAATCCGTGGATGCTACTGTTTGCCTAAAGCGACCGATGCACAGAAAATGAATTAAGGAAAACTTAGAAACTCTGGAGTTTGGACATTAAATATCCACATAACTTGAAGCACAGAAGTTGTGTGCTTTCTTTAAAAGAGTTTTGTATAGATTTTGCATCGCGCTCTTAGATCAGGTTGAACTCTAGATGACTTTTTTAAACCAAAAAAAAAAAGGTTAAAAACAATACAAACTGCAGCTAGACAGTTTTTACTCCTCTCATCTTCCTGAACAGAGCAGCTGCCACATAGAGTGAAACCAGTCGTCCTGCTGAGGAGACTCATTTCATCGTCTCCTACTCTGATCCACGATCTTATTCTTCTTCTATTCAGAGTTAATACCCACAGCTCATCACCGCAGCATTTGAGATTTGCTCTGGCTTTTACTGCAGATGGTCCACATGTCAAGTATCGACTAAACTGTGAACGACTTTAAAGTTCAGTGTCAAATGTTTGAAATAGCACAGTCGATGTGAAGTTGAGGACACAGATGTGTGATAAATATAGAGCAAAGTACAAAAGCTTTTAAAAAGTTAGATATCCATATATATACGATATCGACTTAGCAAACTCAGATCAAAGTATATCAGTGGAATCAGGTTGAGAGAAAGTGTAAATATCAGTGTAAATAACAGAGAGTGATAAATGAGGTGACATCTGATGATCCACAAATAGAGTTTTAAACGTGATGTCACTCATCTCCAGGAGTCTGACCACCCGTCTCACGTCTCAGACGTGTTCGACTTCATGTGAAGGATTCAAACACGCTGTAGCTGTCACGTCAGGTACAGGGAGGCTCGCATGCTGTGAGGGAACACAGCTTTGTATGTGTTTTCAAAATCCATAAAACGCATGCAGACCAGAGAAACCGCTCCAACGGGTCAAATTCTGACACACGATGTCTCGATACCGTCTGATTTTCTGCTGTTTTCTGTCACACATCGATGGAAACGTCCACAATCAAACCACCAACCTTCATATTAGTGAAAACCTTCTCTGCATCCTGAACCACAGCCGCCTGGTGGGATCCTGTTAAATAAAAACATGATGTGAACATAAAAGTTGACTATATGGTATTTATGTATAAAATGCAGCATTCTCTCTATTGTTATTCAAATGTTTATGCAGTAATACATAAACATCATTCTGTTATATGTTTTTTAGTCGTTAGCTGGTCCAACTATGCTTAAAAAAAATTAAATAAATCATGAAACCGTGCAGCTCGTCTGCTATTATTCAGAATTCCTGCTGCTGCTCATTTTCAAAATGTTTTGCTGCACGTTAGCAGCAAAAGTCAACGGTTAAAAGTTTAACAGTTTTGCTATCGAATTGAAGAGTAATTCTTATCAAATCACACATTGTAACTTCAAACACAATAGGATTAATTAAAAAAAATCTCTAATATTTTGTAATATATCTACAAAAAATACACTGACGCGTTCAGAAAAGTCTTGTGACGATCAAAGAATCAAAACTTTGTCGACATCAGTTACGGTTTTTGACCAAACGGCAGCAGTTCAAGAGGTATCACTTCAGTAGCGTGTAGCTCATCTGGTTGACATCTGGCTGCAGTCCTGCTTTTCTGTTTGCTTATTTATATTTTATCTATATATGTTATAAACATGTGCTGGCGTATATCTAGTAGACATACATGTGCTAATGATACATCACCTTCTTTACAACATCTATAGCAATATTGCTCTTGGTTATAGCGGCATATATATGTCATACTTTACATTTCCATACTTCATCAAAGAAGCTAAATTTGATTCAAAACACTCCTCAACCTCAATTAGCACTGAAATGATATTACATTTCCATACTATCTGGAGAAAATCTGGAAAAAGAAGCTAAATTTGTTTTAAGCTGTTTTATGAACTGAATGTACTTATTGTATCTTAGGTGTTAAATCATCTCAGCTAATTTTATTTATATAAATGAAACCATAATGAAAATGACAGTTTAAAGCAGCCCTGCCCTTGATTATTGGTAAAAAGGTCAACAAAGTGTTGTTGTCCTTCCTGTAGGGAACCAGTCATCATCATCACTGAGCTCATCAGCAGAAAGTTGAAGTTTTGCAGTAACAGATTAATGATGAAATCATAAACCACCTCAGGTGAATCTAGTCGCCTGTTATTTAGTGAGTCGCTATGTCGGGGACTTTGACTTTGGAGTGACTCACGTTGTGCGTTTCACAAACACAAACCAAACGGCAAAAACACGGCTCAGCTTGTCCCCTTCTCTCGTCGCCTCTTTAGGGTAAAAATCTACAACAGTAACACAAAGTGGCAGATCAGTCTCAACAGTTTAGGATTTGCCACAATAATCGTAGCCTCAGACTTCGTGTTATTTGGCCTCGGCAGGGAAGAGAGAAGTCATGAAATAAGCAACTTTATACAAACCAAAGCACAAAACCAAGTATTTAAACTATTCATATGAACCTTTTTAAAGTCCCTTCTTCATACAACTATTGCTTTAGGGTAAATAATTTAACTCTCAAGCATGAGTCCTAGAAGAAACCTTTGTTAACTGGCATGTCAGAGGACTATTAGTGAAGAGATACAGTTTAGATGTGTCTCTTTTTATTTCTGTGGCAGTTTGAGAGAAAGTGCCAAAACACAAGTTGTGTGTGAGAGTTATAAGAGGAGGAGGATGGGGTCTGTGTTTATACGAGGCATCCTGTGAAGGAACAGGTCTGGAGATCACAGTGTCTGAGGGAATTAGAAATAAAGCAGATGTCTAATAATGTTCTGTGAACTGTTCGTGTCTGCCTTCTGTTTATGTCACTTCATAAAACATGAAAAAAAAGAAGAAGGTGACACTGAAGTTTGCTTCTCTTTCCCTGGTGCCGACTGTAAACTTTGCTCACATGAGAACTTTTCAAACATTTAAGAGGCTGTTGATCATCAGTAACAGCTGCGAAGCTCGTGCAACATATTCAATAACAGGTGATACGTCCATTACAGAAACAAGGGTCCGATCTCTAAATACAGATGTTAAAAATGATTTCACAAACTCTGAATGCAGGAAATACAAATACTGTAACTGAACACACTTGTGAGGTACTTGTACTTTTCTTATTAAATTGTATTTTAAAGCACTTTTTCTCTCTACTGAATTTATTTGATATTCACACTTCCTAATAAATGGGCATATAATTATTATTATAATAATTACAATAATTAGTTCATCGTGGGGAAGAAGTTAGTTTCTAGACTTAAACCCTATTAAGCATTTTACCTGTTAAACAGGAGAATAAAGAGACAAACAATAATTGAAAATATCACAAAAGAAGAAAGCAAAAGTTTGGTCATATCAGTCGGTTGCAGCCTCAACGCAAAATATTAAGTATTATTCACTTTAATCTATTTCAAGAATCTGTTTCTACAATTGATCATCTAAAAACTAGATTTTTGTTAAAAATCATGCTACCTTCTTCATGATTTGACACATTTAGATGAGCTGATGTGCTCGTTTTCTGACATCAAATGCAAATGGACTGTATATGTGAATGGTGCATCACATTTTTCTGCCAACGATTTCATGTTATTACACTGATCAATAGAGATCAGCGACAAAACATGTTGCAAACCACCAATAAAAGCAAAGAAGACAACTGTTTGTTAGTAAACATGAACATGAACTGTTGCTAAAACGGTTCAAAAGTTTTCATAAGAAATCATCTTGGCCTGAGTTATGTAGAGTTAAATGCAGTCACTGTTTATTAAGCGTCAAGGATGCACAGTTTATTTTGGTCTAAAAATAAATGTCTGGATGTAGATTCATAAAATGAGAAATCAAAAGTTAGAGAAGCCAGAGAAGATGATGGGAGGAAAGTGAAGGAAGAAAAGAAGGTCACATCATTAATCTACATGGCTGGTGCTCAGTGGGGTGTCAACCCCAGGGAGCAGCCATTTCTTCCTGACGCCGTGCTCCAAACTCTAACAGATGACTCAGTGTGGACCCAAGTAACGACGAGGGCAAATAACATTCACACATGGTCTGGCAGAGCAGCACGACACTCCTCAGTTCGACACAAACTTGGCTAAAGTCGCTCAAACTTTGATTCTGTTGGCAGTTTCTATCTTGCAGGTGTCTTCTGTTCAAACACATATTTCACGCCGTGTGTTGTCGAGCTGATACGTGTCCTTGTGAATGTACAAACACGTGCACGAGGATGTGAATCACGTCTGAGTCTAAAGTATATACTTGTTTAAGAGTGAGCCCGTTTTCCCCTAAAGCTACGCCCGTAGACCCTGCGACATTTCCTCTCGCTGCACTGTCAGACGCTGCTCAGCTGTTGCCTGCATGGTTTCTTAACGGTCTGGGGAGCAATGTCCCCTCCTGTCCCTCCTCAGCACACCAACACACCCTGGTGACCCAACCGGGGGTTAAAGGTCAGTGCAGAGCCTACAGCCAGCGCCACAGCAGTCACTTTGGAAATGTTTCCTTGTCTCCTCTAAGACATGTGTGAGTTTACAGAGCTGTGAAAAAACACTTGCTAGTGATATTTGGCATTTTTAGGCACTTTCAGATATAGCTGTGATCGCTGTGTGATTTTTAAATATCACACTGACTCTAAATGTGCACTGTGACTTTTAATGAAACACAGTGCAGCACTTTACATCTCCACATTGTTTTTCCATCTTACAAAGAAGAAAGTTCCTGTCTTTCATGTGTCTTATGTCTAATTCATGGTTGAAGAGACTCAAACCACTTTTGTGTTTTAACACAGTGTAGAGTGCAATAGCAATCTTTCACATCACATCAATCACATTATTATTATCATTACTTTTGGAGCTGGAAAAACTGCATGTGTGTATTTAGATTAACTGACATCCAAACTATATAAAACATCATCAACTAAAAAGTCAAAACTAAAAAAATACTGGTTTCAACATAGATAAAACCCTAAATCACAGTTCATGTAACATATTTGTGTTGTACATTTTGTATAAAAAAGATTTATTTCTGGACAAAAATGTTTATTCTTTAGCTAATTTGCAACTTTAAATAGCTACAAATCAAACACCCTCTAATAAAACAAGATGCAACAGCTAACAACAGCTAGCATGCTAATGTTTAGCAGATATTATATTGACCCTCGTAGATTAGTGTCTTATCATGTTGGCAGGAGGATCACAAAAGTATATCTGTGAATGTTTGTACAAAATCTGACATCAGGCTTTTCAAAATTTGTTGAGATTTCATCTAAAAATGAGTCAAGAGTAGTTTATAATATTTCCTATAATGACCAGATTCATCCAGAGACATTTAAGGAAGCAGTGTAAATTACAGCTGTCAATAGACGAAAAAAAAAAAACAAATAAATCTCACATTTTTAAATTCATTAATCTAGATGTGATCTAGCAACCTAGATTTCCTCAGTGGCAGTGCTCTGCATCAGTGCTCTGTTGGTTCTGGTTGCTGTGGCGCTGGCTCAGGGTCAGCTCTCCTCTGGCTGTGGATGGTCCAGGCACCCACTTCACAACAGTGGTGTTTGGCTCCTTATCCTGCCTGAGGCTGGGTTGAGACTCCCTGTTGGGCGACCGGGCTCCTGGGGCTCGCAGCCGCGTCCAGATGCAGACAGCTCCCTGTGATAAGGTTCCCACTCTGGTTCTTCCATTCCAGCTATATTATCATTTGTTCTCATAAGTAATTCATATATTTTATTACTGATAAGGATTAGGGGTTGAGGGAAGTTGGGGTGGGAGGACAATTATTTTGAAACTATGACAGAGCAAAGTTAGACTATGTTGGGAAGCCATAGTCTCGTCAATGTATGGGAAACTACACCTGAAGCAACTCGAATAAGGGAATAAGTGTGAAGGTTTGCTCTCTCCATCTTCAGCTACCGTCTCTCCTCTGTGACCGACTACAGGCAAATGACAGTTTCGTGTGTATAATCGCTGGCTTTCGTGTCAGAGGTCAACACACACCGGAAGTAAACAAACTTGGGTTAACTGCATTAAATTATTTTATCGTGTTAATCTCGGTCATATTAATTGCAGTGATTAATGCGTTAGCACTGACAGCTCTAGTATAAATATACAGATTGATTCATATTATTTGAAAGCAGATTTTTATATCTCTGTCTCTCTCACTGTCTACATTTGCGTAACTCCTGACATTAATCAGTTATAATATTCAACACGTCCTTATTGCAGCTTCTTTGAATTGAGCGCACTTCATGTTTCTGTGTGAGAATGAATGAAGTCACTCCATATTTTCCCAGTTGAGCGATGAACGTCGTCTGCGACCAAAACCACGTTACAGGTTAGAGACACAAGTGAGTGAAAGAGACACTACATCAAAGATGAGGCTGAGAATAAAACGCCGTCCTGCGGTGGCCTTAATCCTTCAACACCTGCGATTTGAAGCACGCTCCTTTGATGTTGTTGGTTCGGCTGGAGAGAAAGAGACTTGATAGAGATACAGAGGAAATGAAGAGATAACACATTGAGCTCATTTAAAGCAGAAACTTAACTGGATACTGGAAGTTAAGGTGACAAACTGGTGCAGAAAGCAAATTAACTCTTCTACAACACTTCGATAATATAATAAGTCCAGCGAGGTTTACTGCTCCATCTCATTGATTGAGAGCTGTATGAGAATGCTGACTGGGTATGTGGCGTTGTCTGGAAGCTGTAAATATAAAATGACGACGTTTGGCTGATTGTTATTTAAAAAATGTCCCTCTTTGATCCTGACCCTGTTTGAAACAGTCGATCCACTACACATACGTTTCTCCACAGGCCTCACATGCTACAATAATCACTTTACATTCTGGTTTGTGCTCTTGTTTAATTATTCTGCTCATTATTTGTGCTTTCCAGTGAATGTTTTTTTTCCAAAGATGGGTCAATGAATTCTTCTATGAAGATTTTGCTCAAAAACATCCAATTAAAACACAAACACATGAAGCACAGTTACTATATTTGAACCAATAAAGAAACTGGTTTAGATGGTAGATGCAGGGATACAGCTCTGTTGAAAGAAAACGTTTGGCCTTGGCATTTATGTGTTCTACCAAGTGCTAGTCTATTCTTTTTGTAAAGATGATTTCTTTGTTCTCTGGGGCATAATTAAGTTAGGAGTTATCGGTCAAATTTGTTGCATCCCAAATAAACAGTATCAATAATGGATTGATGGATAATTTTATAAGCTAAATATAAACTGGCTTCACCCTCACTAAAGTGAATATTTTCTATTTTTTTTCTTCCAAATAGGTTCTTGTTGGTTATTGTGTTGGTAACAATTGTTTGACTGACAAAAAGGTATTTTTCACTATTTTCTGACATTTATAAGATGAAACAATCAGTGATTTAGTCCAGTAAATAACCATCAGATGGATCGAAAACAATGATAATCCTTAGTTGCGGCACTAAAAACATACTATCGCCGACAGCTGTGTTACAAAAACAATGGCAACACAATAATCTCGGCTGCCGCACAATGAAACCACATCACAAGGGACAGAGGAGGACAGACGGATGAAGCTGGAGTTTTTGCCAGCTCTGCCACTGCAGGCCATTTTCTCTGTCCAACAGGATGAAAGCTGAAAGGGCAAAATCAGCACAAGCAGCAAACAAAAGAAGAGGAAGAGGACAGATCATGTAATTTTTATTATACAATTAAGATTATGTGAATAATTCCTGGATAATAAAGGACGCCCGCTCGACAGGATAGAGCCAAAGAAAAGAGCAAGAGGCAGGTGAAATCTAGCAGCTGAGACGTTTAATAAAAAAACTGAGGATAATTCAGCATTTTCCCGCATATTATAATCTATATTTTGGGGAAACATAAATAAAAGGGTGATGTTATAATAAAAACTAAGCTATTGTCTCAACCTCAGAACATGAACCACCAACCAACCATCTCCTCTTTCTGGAGCTTTGTTCTGACTGAAGGGAGCATGTTGGTTGGGGGGTTGGGTATAAAAGAAACAGGGTGTGGTTTTACTGTTGTCATGGCAACAAGAGTTATCGCTGCTTGCTTTGAACACCCCCCCAAATCAACCAGTCAGTGTACGGTGTGGAGGAACCCAGTTGCCAAACGGCGACATACAAACACATTAAAACTGACGAAAAAATACTATAAATGAACATGAAGCTTCAGGTCACGACTATAAAAAGCACAAAAGACCGAGCAGCCACACATGTACAACCACTATACAAGCCCTTCGTAAGTGCACACACACCCATAATAGCCTGGGATGAGAGTGATAGTCTCTCTGGCTTTTCAAGAGTTCAAACAAGCATAGCCCCATCATTTATACCAGCAGCAACAGCATCACGGCAGTATCTCCACACACAGCGCTGTCCTCCTTAATAGGCTGCTGCTGTTATAAAACACAAGGTTATATGACATTACTGGGATTCGTAAAGAGGAGTCTGTGTGGTAGAAATGAGCGCCTGACCTGCAGACAACCCCACCAAGGAGGTTCTAGGACATAAAACAAGGGTGCTGATGTCTACACGCAGCCGAAAACTGCCGCATCGCTGTCCTATATGAGATATTTATGTACATGTCGTGACGTTATTAAGGACAAGCTTTTCATGCGTGAAGAATAAATGTTCCTGAATATTATATATATAACTATAGTATCAGATTGGAAAGTAGCTTAATAATACAACTGTGCACTTCTTTTCATCAAGTGTGGCTAATTAAACGCTGGATAAACTCGAAAGCTACAAATCAAAATCCAATCTCAGTTTAATTCAACATGGATTAGCTTTCCAGATATAAGATGTAGTAACTCACTTCTTTAAGTGACTCACAGTTGTTCAATAACAGCTGCACTGTCCCTAATGAAAAACTACATGATCAATATCCGACTTACTTTAATTATACTATCAGACTGAACCTTTAGTCATACGACAGCCAAAGAAAATTGATTGTGAATTTAGTTTTCAATTGGATTAAATAACTATAGAAATACTTCCATCTGGTGGTGAAACAATGACACTGCAGGTCATATCAAACAAACAAGTGAGAAACTACAGCAGCAATAACACTTTCAATATATCTCAGACAATCCCAGTGACCACAATCAGGTTAAATCTACATTTTTCTGACTGATTTAATAATCACAATAACATAAGTCCGCAGCAGAGAGGGCAACTCACGGTGTCTTGGCTCATGGACACCAGGTTCATTCAGAAACTTGTCTGTGTGATAATTCAGTCACATCCATCTTCTTTTTTGTCAGTTAGATCCATGAAGGTCACACTGAAGAAAGATATTTAACAAACACCTTAATTTCACAAAATTACATGATGTAATAATGTAACTTAAGACACTTCCTCAGACCTCAGGAGGACACATATTCATTACCCACAATCTGTGACATCCCCAAATTTAACTTGGTTTGATAACATTAACAGTCTGCGTGTGTGAGAAAATAAACAAAAAGAAGCAGGTGCAGGATATTTCATCTATGTCATTTTAAGATCCATGCAAAGACAAAAGATTATATAATAGACACAGAAGTACAAACCACAAGTAACAGATAATTTTTACAGTGTGATGACACAAACAAAATTAGAGTAATTCGACCCAAATAACTCAACAATTTCCTGAATTTCTGATACTGATGATATAACAATGATAAAGCAGTTTTATATTAAAAAATAAACCCAACAAAAACAAGTTAAAGGTTTCATAATAAATCTTATATTTTTGATTGATATGTTTCACTTACATTAATCAAGACTCTAAATCTCTAAATTTAATATATTCATAACTGACTTTTATATGTGCTTGGATACAATAAACTCAATGAACCATAAAGTGAACGCACCATAACCTCCACGAATCCCGACATTTCCGACACTTTCCGAGTCTGTGAACGCACCAGAGCAGAACGCGCCAAACAGAAGTGTCCGTTAACCGGAATCAACAATTTCCGTCTAGAAAACTAAAATGTTTTAATTGTTTTGGTGAAATAGAGAGACGAGTGAGACGTTGATCATGTTTAAGTATAAGTCCGCCTGGTTTTCAAGCAGTGTTCCTCGGGCCTGCAGCAGCTTCTGGAGTAAGTATAAATTAGTTAATCGCTAATGCTAACTAAAAACACACAAAAAAAAAAAACACTCGCGTCTTTCCGCCATATTGGAAATCTGAACGAGCAAAATTATGTCTTTATATCTAAATATTGCTTCAATTTTCCAAACTTTTGCCATGAAAAAGTAACTAATATTTTATTCTTACCTCTTCGTGGCCATATTGAGTCTAAAAGGAGTTTTTTACGAAACAAAATTGTAGCGTTTATCCAAACAGTTGACACCTGTCTCCAGTTAAACACGGCTGCTACGGGAGCTGGTGAGGCCAAAAAACACAACCCGATCTCATTTATACTAAATATTTGACATATGATACATAACATTTTATATTACTTTAGTTATATTTAGTTTTATATTGTATTTAGAAAATACAAAAATATCAGTCACTTCCACGAAGTTGTTGAAATTGTTCAATGAACATTTGTATTTAAGATAATTGAGGACATTTGTGTAAGAAAACATTCAAATTAAATAAATAAAACATAGCTCTTAATGTATAATGTGCATTTTTTTTCTTATTTTAAATGTAATATAATTATTTAAATAAACTATATGTACATATATCATGTATAATAGATAAAGAAAAAAATAGGAATGTAAAAAAAATAAGGTTATTTTTATAACTTTCTTCAAGTTGTTTTGGTAGTTTGGATTTGATAATTGATTGATAATAATAATATTTCTTTTTCTTGTAGCACTAGAGGGTGGGACCATTACTGGTTGGCAGACAGCAGATTATCTTTTCAGTGAGGATGCTACATGTCCAGATACTCTGAGGTGATGAGCAGGAAGCGTCAACAAAAGTAATTTCTTTTTAAAACCTTTTAAATATTATAACTTAATTATAGTTTTGTTTTTCAGGATATATGAAAGCAGAGATTACCTGTGGAACAAAGTCACGGTTTTTCACTGTTTGTTTCTGTCGGCCTGTGAGAAACGCCGGAGTGTAAAGTCTGTGTTCATCGGACATTACGTGTTGCCTCCAGCATCAGTACAGGACGGTGAGGAGAATTATATGTTTATTAATGTTGTTGTAAACAAGGTTAGATTAATCAACAGAGGTTCACAGAGTCACACATTTATCTACAGAGTTTAACTGGTTGCAAAAACATTTGAAGTTTGTCTCAAAATCAAAGTTGTGTTTCATCAAATTGCTGTAACGTTTCTACATGTATGTGTTAAGAAATTAACCCTCGGAAAGATTGTATTATTTTATCATAGCTATTTTCTGACTTGAAAATATTAGAAAAGAGTTAAAAGTTTCCATCAGTATTTCCTGATGTAAATATAATCACCAGGAAACTTGCAAATCTTTACATGTTTGGTCAAAGACATCAAAGACAATGAATTAACTGAAACAACATTTTGCCCTTGAATCTCAGGAGATTAAATTAGTTTACAAGACTTGATAGTTTAGAAGAAATCTCTAGATTATATCAATAAAGACAAAATCAGCTTGTGACACATAGTTGTTTCAGTTTTGAGAGTTGAATCAATAACACTGAGAATCACTCTGATCAATGATTTATTTGAAAACAAACTGTGTCATAACTGTGATTTCAGAAGTGAGAAACGTTGTTGGCAGGTTGATTTGGGAGAAAGACGACGAGCAGTCGGTCGCACAAGTAAATACACCAGATCATTTACACACGTAACAAGTCACATACATTACTGGAATCACATCAGTCGGACTCGTCTCTGTTTTACAGAGTTCCTATAAAAGTTTCACTTGCCAGATGCAAGAAGAGTTCAGTGGAGAAGTCAGCACAGACACGTATGTTTCCCTCGTAAATGTCTAATTAAATAATAAAAAATAATAAGATCGCAGTAAACTGTAATTCACCCATAAAACTGATTAAACCTCTATCATTGATTTTACAGTAACGAACCATCTGATACAGATTCATCAGGTGAAGCTCCTTCATGCAGCCATTTGCTGGATTACCCAGATAGCAACATGCTAACCGGTGACTCATTGATCATGATTATTAATAGATGTACCATGTTTTTAATAAGATAACAAGAAATAATCAATCCCCGTTGAAGATCTGGTGAAGTAGATTATGAAGCTATTTTCGACATCTGAAGTTCGTTGTGTGTGTTAACATCATCCTTTTTTATGTTGACTTTTTCCTACAAGGCTACATCAGCATGGAAAACCTCCAGAAATACTCAGGTGATCTGAGCGATTTCCACCTCACATCTTTCCGATGCTCCAACTGTGACTCAAATGCTCACTGAGAGAAAAACAGGTTGTAGGTGTGATATTCACAGTTCCAGGTTGTAGTTGATAATGTAACAGTAGATGTTTGTTTATTATGGTTGTGATTTCTCCCTGCACTTGTATTTGTAGTGTAGATGTATAAACTAAAAAAATAAATAAATCAACATAACATTATTTCATTCTCTCTCTTGTTGTTTTCAGTGACTTTACAGGTTTTTGCATCATTATTTTCAATGTAGTTGTTTTCTTCCTCTGTCTGATCTTTTATTTTTTTATTTTTTTACATGATAACAGTCAGCTCAAACAGAAGCTCTGGATCAGAGGCCTCGAGACCTCTTGGACTTGTGCCTGGTTCATCCGTGATCATTCATCTGTGATAAAAAAAAAAAAAAGCTGCCACAAGAATAAAACCTGTGAGCTCAGCTAACAGGCTTTAGCTCAGTCTAGCTAATATATATATATATATATATATATATATAGGAGAATAGAAAGGAGACTTTCCTACGTGTAAGAAAATAGTTTTTTGTAAACCAAGATCCAAACAGTTTAATTTGTTGTATTTTCTGATGCCACCAAAAGGAGAATTAGACGACATGTATTATTGTCATATATATATATATATATATATATATATATCAAGCTTCATTTTTAGTCCAGTATCAGGATGATCCTGAGATGTTTATCTACTTTTTTGTGTCAAACAGCTGTTAAGACTTGTATTTATTAACCTCATAAACTTGTCCATAATATAATATTACATTAGAATAATTATTCACTGGGGAAATTTAAGTGTCACAGCAGCAAAAACAAATGCAACAAAAACAAACAGCAATCAAGAAAGACTATATTATAAGACATATACAGTTTATCATACATATATATATATATATATATATATATATATGTGTGTGTGTGTGTGTGTGTGTGTGTGTGTGTGTTGTGTATATGTATTATACACTATAATACATATAAACTTAAATATTATAAAAATAATATGTGGTATGTTACATACAATACACTATGTATTAAACATATGCATCTATTATAATATAGCATAACATGTATTGAATATACCAGGTTTAATATAGTAGTATAGTATATCGATCATATCTATAAACACTTCAATATAATATATCATGTTATTTAATAATGGTATCGTCCACCCCTGCGCAGTGGACTGTCCTGCAGGTGTTCGTCCAATCAGACTCTTTGTTTTGGTCTCAGCCCCGCAGCGTCCGGAAGCTGCAGCTGTACTTTGACTGTGACTGAGACCTGAGACCAGAGTGAGTCTCAGTCCGGGTCTCTCGTCTCTCTTCACTCTTCGTCTGGTTCTCGGCTCATTTTTTTTTTTTGTCCACGACTTGTTTCCACCGCCCAGTTTTTAGTGATGGCGCAAGAAAATCTGTCGGTGGTGCTTCACTCTAAAGGAGACATGCGACTGGTGCGAGAATTAACACACACACTTATATACACACTTTAATATGAAGTCACAGTGTGTGTGAGTGAATCAGTTCACTGATACTTTCTGTTGCTTCTTGTTTCAGGAAAACCGACCTGTCCCGGAGCCAGGACCTAATGGTGTGTGTAGAAATACACTGTGTGGAATATGTGAAAGTGTTGGGCACATTTATATAAGATAATTACATTATTTGTAATGTTATCAACTTGCACTCACTCGTGCACTTGCGCTACTCTAACTAGTAGATCACATTTGGACTGTTTAACCAACCAGAGATCATGTTTTGTGCTTAGATGTTTTGCTGCAGATGCACTCTGTTGGTATCTGTGGATCAGACGTCCACTACTGGCAGCACGGTCAGATCGGAGACTTTGTGGTCAGAAAACCGATGGTGTTGGGTCACGAGGCGTCAGGGCGAGTGGTGAAGGTTGGATCAGCAGTGAAACACCTTAAAGTAGGTGAGTTGGTGCAGAAATCTACATTTTTTTTCTTATATTTGTATATAATCAAAACTTCCTGCAGGTTTATGTGAAGAATGTTTGAATGTTTTTTGTCCTTTGTTTTTGCTTCAAAGGTGACAGAGTTGCTATTGAACCCGGCGTTCCTCGTGAGATGGATGAGTTCTTCAAAAACGGACGCTACAACTTATCTCCCACCATCTTCTTCTGTGCGACGCCGCCTGACGATGGGAACCTGTGCAGATATTACACACACAATGCCAACTTCTGCTACAAGTAACATAAGATATTACCCAACAACCAACAATCTCAGATTGACAAACGCCCCTCTTTCTTAATCTTTTGCATAAATCTCTCTGTCATTTCTTTTTTCTTCAAGGTTGCCTGATAACGTGACGTTTGAGGAAGGAGCTCTGATTGAACCTCTGTCTGTGGGAATCCACGCCTGTCGCAGAGCTGGTGTGACTCTCGGCAGCACAGTCTTCATCTGTGGTGCAGGTAAAAAACAAAAAACAACAACCATGTTACAACAATATTTCTTCAGTCAGATGGTGCAGAGTGCATGCCACAACAAACCAAAGTCAAAGAAGTGATTGTCTTGTATTTAAATAACATGTTTGTGCAAGTAAGACATCTTTATTGAATACTCTGCAAATGAAGTTGGAAAAATGAGTCACACTGACTCAACAAAACTTAACTGAGACAAAAACCAGTGAACCATGAAGAGACTTTGAACACATGAACTTTAAGACAAATGTGTTAAACAACACCATGTCAGACCAGTTGATTGTTTCCTATAATTGTAAAGTTACACAACATAGGTTCAACAAGACGTTATGACTTTTTATTAATGCTTCTTATTTATTTCCAGGACCGATTGGTTTGGTCTGTTTGCTTGTGGCAAAGGCGATGGGAGCCTCCCAGGTCGTAATCAGCGGTAACATACACAGTTTATAAGCATTAAAGCTGAAATGACACAATGTAGAGGTTCATGAGGATTTGTTTTTTGCCTCAGATTTGTCCCCAGAGCGTCTAAAAATGGCCAAAGAGCTCGGTGCAGACTTCCAGCTGAAGGTGCAGAGAGGAGATGGAGCCCAGGACCTCGCCAAGAACGTGGCAGACATGTTGGGAACTCAACCTCACATCACGATTGAATGCACCGGTGTTGAAAGCAGCATCCAAACTGCCATTTATGTACGAAATCTGAACACCGTCTCCAACACTGTCTATTATCTGTCGTCATATTTTGTTCAGCATCTGCAGACTTGTAAATTTCGTCTTGTTTCCTCGTCAGGCGACACGTTCAGGAGGTGTGGTGGTTCTGGTCGGTCTCGGCTCAGAGATGGCCACTGTTCCTCTGATCAACGCTGCGGTGAGAGAGGTGGACATCAGAGGAGTCTTTCGCTACTGCAACACGTGAGAAAACAAGTAACATTAACAACATTTGAGTCTGTGTTTGAAGCTGAATTCATAAATTAAAACCCTCTTGTTCCTGTGTCTCAGCTGGCCGATGGCCATAGCCATGTTGTCGTCCGGTAAAGTGAACGTGAAGCCTCTCGTGACGCATCGTTTCCCTCTGGAGCAGGCGGTCGAGGCCTTCGACACCACCCGTCAGGGTCTCGGGATAAAGGTCATGTTAAAATGTGACAAGAACGACCAGAACCCCTGATGTGACCGACCGCTGCAGTGAAACAAACAAAAACAAGTGAGAACTCAGACTCTGCGACAGGCAAACGTTCACAAAATGGACTTTAACCCTGAGAAAGATAAGAGTCTGTTGAGAGACAAACTAATAACAGACAACTGCTGCATCGCTGCAGGACAGAAATGAAACTGATTAACAACAATTGGTACGAGTGATTATTTAAATTTTTTTGTGACGCTGAAATTGTTACATAGCATTATTTTAATTGCTTTATAATGTTCAATCTTCCAGATGTTTGAAATTAAGGATCATTTTACACATAGCAAAAATAATAAAATATAAATTAAACAGTGTGTTGTTTTTATTTGTTATTTTTACACAACCTGCATTTCCTTATCGCAGGCATTAGAGGGAGCCAGAGGTCAAAGTGGAAATTTGTTGCATTTGTTGTCACTGATGTTACATGAGGAAGTGATGTGCTTTACATTGAGGTAAATAAAACTCTGATGTCAATTTAAGATGATTATGTTTTTTAAAGACTTAAAGCTTATTTTATTTCCCAAAATATCTCAGGAACCTGCTCCTATTTCTCTTGATGTAATGATACTTTACAGTATATGTTTACATATATGAAATAAAGAAAGACTTTACATTGTTCCTGCTGGTTAAACTTCACAAAAAAGAGACAGTATTTTTCCGAAGGTGAAACTGCTCCTGTTTTTAAATATATTTTTCTTGCTGTGAGCTGCTCCATTATCACTCAAGTGCAGTGCATCATGGGAAAACACTGCACCTCAATTAACAGGGACCTGAAGTAAGATTTCATTTGGACACTGACTTTGTATATTTAATGTCTACACATGCATTACACAAACAAAACAAAACCTGCTCAAAATGTACATAGAAATGTGCTTATGCACAATATAATAATAATATATAATAACTGTTATGGTATCACACACTAAGTTAAAGTCATGAGAGTAATTTACTCTTATATGTATGGCTTAGTATGTTTTTTACAAATCTTATAATTTTGACTTACCTTCAGTGAGGATGCACAGGTCACACTTTCCTTCAACAAAACAAAAACATTTTTTTTCAGTCTGATCCAGTTTGACAAAACCAGCCAGGTTTAGCTCAGATTTTATTATCTTGCCACAATGACATGGTACTACTTTATACGAGGCATGCACACAGATAATGTTCATATGGTTAAAATTTACTACAATGCGTCGCGTGAAGCCGTTAACTCGGTGGTTCGGCTTCTTTATTCTGTCACAGTGTGTCATTCACAGTTCGCTCTTTTTCCCTCTCAAGACCGAAAGCCAACAACATACAGGTGGGAAGATGTTTGCGGTGACTAAACCTGTGTGTTTTGTTTTGTTTTGTTCTGTTTTGTGTGTGTGGTGTGTTTTGTTTGTTTGCTTTTTTTTTTTTTTTGTTTGTTTTGTTTTTTTTGTAACATGAGCACAATAACAAGACAAGTTTCTCCTTATGTACAGACATTCTAATACTGCTTATGGCAATGAGACAGCTCACACAGTTACACAGTTACATTCACAATCCACTCATAGTTTTCATGAGTTTCAGTCAGGAACACTAAAGATGAACATAGAGAGTAGAGGAGCACGCAAAAGAACCTTCAGTTTTCACATGTGTGACGTTGATATCAAAAGCAGAATTAATGCATTAAATGTTAATAGTTGCTTGTTTCTTAAACATGTGAGTGTTTGTACATGAGATTTAGAAAAGACCTATCTCTCTCTCTCTGTGTATTGCCGTAAAATGGATTAAAATCAAAAAGGATATGGCGTTTTTTTCCCATAAACCCCTGCTGCAAGCATTGGTTTGATTCACATGTACATTATATCGACTTACCAACATTTCAAACACTAAAGTAACCCTCACCCCCTTCGTTTGTCAACTGCCAGTTATCATGATAACAGCGAGATTCGATAAATATTTACAACGCAGCTGTGGCTCGTCCCTCCCCGCCGCCTTCAGTCACAATATTAGCAAAATATGTATTTACATGACAAATAAATAGAGAAAAAACATGAAACTATACAAGGTGTATAGTAGAAGTATCATATTGCATTACATGATTATAAAAAAGATAAATTGTGATGCAGTCACTCGTTACGTCCGTCCACACGATCGCACACACAGAAGCAAAGACAGAACAAATAAATAACAAACAGTGTCACACACCCACACACACCCACACACACCCACACACACACAGTCTCCTCAGCTGGAAAGATGGAAAAAGTGTTTTAATGTCAATAAAATGGCTGTTGCATGTTAAGCACAGACGAGGGAGAGATGACGAAGAATCAAAGTCATCAGCTCAAATAAAGTAAAATAAAAATGAGTCGACAGGGAGACGTCGTCCTCCCCTCGCTCGCTGATCAGCTTCGCCCTGTGAGATTAACGATCACAGCTGACAGCCCGCGTCGCTGGCCATCGTTCATATGTACATGGGCGTCTCCTGTCCTGTTAGAAGTCTGAACATGGCTGCTGGCATGGTCTTCATGTGAATCTGGCAGAGAGAGAGAAACAATAGCTTTTTTTTTTTATCCTGTTGAAAACAGAAAATCTAAATAATTTAAACCCTAAAAATGTCGTCTAAAACACTCAGATCACTGTATATTAGTATACATCAATCAATATCATACAGGAACAGTGTTGAGTGTTTTTTCATTTTGTCAAGTTTCACTTTTGCTTCACTTTTTACATACATTATCATTTTAAATGTTCAGTGTCGTTACAAGGCTGTAGCAGGCTGTGCATGTATACACACCCTACTACTTGACCGTTACAGTAGTAGCTACTACATAGTAAGTTAGTCAGTAGTAGACACAATTCGGACGTACTACAACACCACCATCTTGTCTGTTCTGTCCGGCTTCAAGCAGAGGTTTAGCTACCACAGCTAGTTAGCATCTCATAGTGTCATAGTAGCTGTGACTTTTTCCTCGCATTGGTGACGTGAACCATTATGGACATGTTTTATTTACCGAAGTACACGTGGTTTTTATTTAATGAACAGTCTGCATTTGTGTTTTAATGCAGTCACAGGACATCTGACCCTTTTTGCTGTTCCCCTGTTATCACTAAACAAACTTTGAATAAAACTGTAAAAATATCACAACAATCTCTCTCTGGCCTCTGTCTCCATTTCATTCACTAACTAACACAGATGTGGTTGTCGATCACTGTTTTATTATAAGTAATTAATTCATCCAAGTAAGTATCGGATGTCACTTTTAGCAGGCAAAGTTTCTTCTTCTATGGTTCTCAACCTCCTGGTGACTTCTGGGATAGTGTAGTGTTCATCACTTGCATTCAAAAAAATCCTACCAGAAGCAGGAAACCATCCAGGGACCTTTCACCTACTACTGAAAGCTACTAAGGTATTCGGACGTACTAGATCGTCACTTACTCATTTTTGCCTACTACATAGTGGGCATATTCGGATACAGCCTAAGTCTTAGTCTACCTGTGTTAAGACTATCAAAACCATTTTTGAGGGTCGATGTAGACTCCATCTTTAAGGGTGGATGGATGGAGAAACTTTCATAAAAATATCATTATCTATGAAGATTGTTGTAGGCTCCATGTTTTAAAGAGGGATAAACTGGATAAACTTGGATAAAGTACATTTAAGTATAGATTGCTTGTCTACACTAAATAATACTTTAAGACTTTTATTTGTGTATCATTCTAGTCAATGACTTGAACCAAAGTCATATTTTTGTCGGGTATCTGTACTTTTACTCAACTTCTACTCAGACTTTATGTACTTTACTTAAGATTGTGTCATATGTGTGTTTGTCTACTGTGTGTGTGTCAGTTTCAACCTCGCCAACAGAGTTGGAGAGCGCCTGGACGATCTTCTCGTGAGCTGTGGCCACAACGCTCTGCCCGTTGATCTCAATGATCCTGTGACCGACGCGGACGCCGCCTCGCTCGGCGATGCCTCCTCGCATCAGGCTGCATATCTGACGGGTAAAACACACACAAGCCCTCGTGTTATGAGCATTTTGAATGAGTCTTAGGCAAAACAAATGGTAGTAAAAGGGTAAAATAACTGCAGCAGAATGGGGGACGTGTAAAAAACTGTGGCTGTGAGAGAAGATCAATGAAAAAAATAATAACACATTAAATCTTTTCTAAAGATAAAAGGAGTTTTTTTTTAATATCAAATACATAAATATTGTCTAATTCATCACAGTTTCCTCATTGTTTCCAAAACAAGAGGTAAAATAATGAGCAGATTAATCTCAACTGAGGAATGTGAATTCTGTCAGAATCAATTTAGTAAGGTTTTTTCTTAAGACGTTTTTTGTTAACATCATGAATAACAAAGTAGCTCATCTCTGTGGTAACAATGATCAGAAAATGAAAACTTACGATGCCGTTCTGGACGCTGAAACCCAGCTGATATTTAAGATCTGGTCTCTTGATGAGGACTGTGGTGACGGGAGGGCAACTGACGATGTTCATCTTCACCTGGACCTGGTTCTTTAAGCCCTTTAACACAGAAACAAAGAGAAAAGGTTCAGTTTTACATAAACTATGGGGTGAAATGTAAAAAAAAATGACTGTATTTCACATCCTCTGTGTCTCTGTACCTTAATGATTCCCTGACAGGTGGCGAGTGGCAGCCCCACAAGGCTTGTGTTGTTGATGGACATGATCTGGTCTCCGATGCTGAGTTTTCCAGAGCGAGCAGCCGGGCCGCCGTTCATCATGTTGGCTAAGATAACGGTTGGCAAGATGGAGCCCCAGCCGGACTCGACGATCACCACGCCCAGGATCTCCCCTTTGCTCTTCTCCAGCTGCAGCTGCGGAGCAGAAACAAACGGTTTGTTGGTTAGTTTCATCCCAAACAGAACCTGAGGTGTTATCACTAAAACAGGAAACATGGAGAACTGACTGAGTGTGAAGACAACCGTTTATCTCTTTCTTTACTCTGATGAAGGACACGATTAAGTCAAAAACACTGGTCTGTTTGTGTTTTAGTCTCCTGTCCCTGTGGTCCTTCAATGAGCTCAGAAAACCCTAATTCGCTGGACAAGGTGTGAAGAACTTGTTTAAGATTAATCTGCTTTGTCTCTGATGTATAATTTTACTTTTTCGAGCTCCCGACGTAGATCAGAGAACTAATCTATTGTATAACAGCAGCCCTGCTGCTCAGAGTCAGACTGGGAAACAGAACAATACTCTTCTATTTAGCATTTATAGCTTCGCATCTATTGACAATTATAGCTTCTCCTTTGAACATATAGTTTTAACTACTACATCTGTGTTTCTATATGATGTTGTTTTCTGCTTATGCATCACTTGTGGGCGTTCACAGGAATACTTATTCACAAGCACAACATTATGTGTTATAAACCCTTAATGAAATATTATGTATGTAGTTTTAAATACTAACGAATCTTACAAAATGTTCAGAAGAACCTTGATCACTTGAGTTTGTTCGCTTTACAAAAAACAGACGTAAACATTTGTATCTTTTTTGATCTATAAATAGATTCTATCTTGAAAAACAACTATATATATATATATATATATATATATATATATAAATTAAACATTAAGTGAAAGTGATTTCCATTTTGTCATTGAGCACACAGCATCCCATGCACACAATGAAAGTTGACCTTTGCTTTTAACCCCTCACACACAGAAGGAGAAGCTACACAGCCCCCGGGGAGCGTGTGTGGGGACGGTACAAGACTGTAGCAGTTGGTTGGCACCAACAGTTGGCACCAAATTAATGTGTCAATACTACCCAATATTACCCAATGACAGAGGCTGAAAGTAACTAAACACATTGAAGTATTGCTATTTTTTTTTTTGTCAACAGAAATTTACAGACTAACATTTCTGTAAATGTGAATACATAACACAATATTATGTTTTGTTAGAGATTCAACTGCAGTACCTGATGATTATGGTCAAGTAGAGCTAAAAGTGACTTTTTTTTTTACCTTTAATTTCCTGTAAATTACATTTACTGGAAAGTTTTTGAGATTTGGATAATTGTTTGGAGAAAACAAGACTGGCCCAATTAGTTGTTATTAGTCTTACAGGGAAAATCAACTCCAACTGAAGCAACTATGGTGTTAAAACACAATTTTACGAGTGATAATAACTTAACGATGTAATATTATGAAAGCTACACCTCCTCTCAGCGTAAATGTATTTATTCTAAAGTTTTAAACAGACGTTACATCCTCCAGTCAACATTTCCAGACCAACAAAGTTCACCTACAAGTCAAAAGTGATGTGACGTTCAGGTTTGAGCTGAATTCATGTTTGTGTTTACGTTTACGTTTGTGTTAAGACATAAACAAGATAAACGATTGCCGCTGATTTATTCAGTAGAGTAATTCATTACATTAGCACATTACTTCACAGGCCTTTAAACATCCAATTATTGTGCACAGCTCAATACTGTCTTAATTTAGAAAACATTTCCATGCTACTTGCATACACTTGCAGCCTTGAGTAATGAATTTATTCTCAGCACAGTTGGTTCAGAAGCTTTAGTGCTTGAAGAAAGCCCAGTTTCCTCATCACTACAAATTACTCATGTGCCTCTAATGTAGCAGCTGTGTGTTGGTGCCCATGCAGCGTCTCTGCTCGTACAGCAGGGACCGTTTCACGCTTTCTAATTCTCCTAAAACCCCCAGTAATGTATTCGGGGCACAGCGTAAAAACAAGAACAGTGGAAAAAATGTTAGAGTTAACATGTTCTGAGTAGATTTTTACTGAACCATCTGCCTCATAATCTGTCGAACTAGTTACTGTAGCCTCGTGTGTTCACTTTCATTTGTGCCACCAGCATGAAGTCTCGCAGTGTTTATGTCTCTATTTTCTAACCAGTGTTAACACCTTGTGGTCATTTGCCTCCGCCAACCAGTTCAGTCGCAGTTAATACAATTAGTTCTTGGTGTTTTGTGCGGTTTCAGTGACCTTGACCTTTCGAACTTTGACCAATTCTAATGATTTTTATCCTTTAATATCAAAGTAAATATTTATACCAGAAGCATAAACATCCAAAGTAAATATAGATTACAAAAACAATCGTCTCTTTGACTTTTCACCTTTTCCCACTGATGTTTAATCAGTCCAAGTGAACGTTTTGGCTAAATCGGAATAAATTCCCTCGTTGGGTTCTCAAGATTTCACATCTAAGAGGCTAAAAACGCCACAATGACCTTGACATTTAAGATGTGACCAACAAAATCTACTCAGCTCGTCCTGAAGTTTGAGTTAACTGAGATATATTCTCAGATGGATGGATGTTTGTGCCTCTGCATTGAAAATACTGATAAATATGGTGTAGTTTAGTTGCTATAAATTCCTGCTCGTACATTCACACTTAACACAAACCGACCTCTTTGCAGTTTTCAGAGTTGGAGAAGTGAATGAGATCATCATTGTACATCTCCTGGGTGTTGATGATGTCGCTGTACTCCTTCTGGCTCAGGTCCTCCGGGTTGATGCCATTGGCTCTCAGAAACTCCTGGTAAGCGACGCTGAACGCCTGGCCGATGGACTGAGCGATGAGCTGGGCCTGTGGACAGAGTTAATGTTCAGTGAGATGCATAATAATAACGGTACAGAAGGAATAAAAATAAAAGCATCTGGTTGCATCAAACAAAAGTGGCAATGAGTTTGCATTATAAAAAATATATATTATATATATATATTCAGAGAGCTGAAAAACAAAAAAAAAAACAAACAAACAAGAGAACACTTTGCTTCTTTGGTTCCAATGACTAATGAAGAGCAACGAGCAGAAAAACTAAACCTACTCAAAATTAGTCGTCGGTCTTCAAAAAAAAAAAAAAATGATGGGATTAAATAATATTTCAAACAAAATAAAGCAAAAAAAAAAAAAAAAGCTACAAAAACTACTTAGGGATAAATTTAGTAAATCTAATGTAGGAATAACCAATAAGTGCAGAGGACTTCAACCATCCTCAACCAAGAAGCCACTAAACTTCCTGTAACAATATATAATTCTTTATAAATATCAGTCTAATAATTTTAAAATAATCCCAAATGAAGAGTTTTAAACATGGTGTTTATCTGATAGAGGCTGTGGGGATCGACTATGGACAAATTGTGACTTTATGATGTTGATTTAAAAGAAAAGATATTTGCTCTAAAGGAAAAAAGTCACATTAATAAAACATAGACTTGTAAAAACGTATCCAGTTATAGATCGAGATGATACCTGATGTTATAAACCTTCGTGTTTCCCACCTTTTTTAACTGAATTCCATATTCGTGCATATAAATCTGCAGAAACTCTTAAAATCAATAGTGCGAATGAGTTTTCCAGAACAATAATAGAAAGTCAAAAACATCCAAACACACACAGCGTGGAGCCGGTGGAGCTATAATAACAGAAACAGTTTATAAGTTGATGGATGAGCGGCTGAATGGTTCCATTATAACTCTGGCCGCCCTTTAAAACCTGGCAGCAAACTAGACGAAGAGAGGACAGATTGGAGTCCAGCCTTTATACCGACTGGCACAGACGCCAAGTTGCTGGCTCTTCTGTGCTACATTGTTTGTGTTGCCAAGTCTTTGCTGAATCTGCCTCAACAAGACGAGCAGCAGCTCTGTGGTAAGAAAATACATTAAAAAAAAAAAAACAGCCAATTTACATCATTTCACGTCAGTGAGATGCTGTAAATGTTTTTTTTTCTTCTATGAATATTAATGACAAAAATATGTAATAATGTGGGAGAAACATTAAGAGAAAAACAAAACTAGAGATGAGAAAATAAAAAGATATCTCCAAATCAAGAGCCAAATGAAGTAAAAACATTAATAGAGGTGATAACTGAAGCTGAAATAATAACCCACAATTAAAAAACACTCAAAAAGCAACAAGCATTATCTCTTTACTGTCTTCAGAGGGTTCATCTACTAAATTAGACCTCTTACATAATAACACAAAAAGAACAGCATAACTTCATTAAGTAACTCATCTGTGTAATCTTTAAACTCCACCCGAGTGAAGTAAATTTAAAACAAATAACTTTTCGTAAACACATAAACAGACACAGCAAATTTCAACCTCACTTACATCCTCAGACTCAAACACGTGACAGATCATCTTGTACTGCTTCTTCGCCTCCGGAGCTCCAGGTGTGGTTTCGATACAGTCCTGAGACGCCGTGCGCGGCATCCGGCGTCTCGCCATCAACACCACGATGTTACCGATGTCAGCGATGTAGGATATGGTGCGAAGAGCGTTGTCCATCATCGTTTCCTGAAGGTAAATTACATTGAAATCAGACACACAACTAAAAATATCTAAATCTAAGTATCTAAATATCAATCTTTTATTTTTGTCCCAAATCTCCGAGGCTGTTTAAAGCTTTGCAGGATTTTCATAATAATGAAATAAATAATTATTGATAAACTTGTCATGTTATGAGTCCACTTTATCTGTGAGTGTAAAGAAAGTGGAAATTACCAATGCCTAATTTGTGAATGAATATATATATATACATATATATCAAAATTAATAAGATACCAATAGCTAAGTGCGTTACAAATATGTGCTTTATCTCATGTCAACATGACTTCAGTCTTATCAGCTCATTAATCATCTGGATGGTGCTAACATGTTTGAGGGGTGTGATATAAATAAAGGTTTGATTGATTGACTGATTGGTGACACCACGTTGGATAAATTACAATCGACTATCGTGTTTGTTTATTTTAACCGCCAAAGTAGTAATTGATGTATTATTACATATTTCCACAATGAGCTATTTTTTAATTATAGCTGTTGATGTGGTTCTAACACAACTGTGGGGAATATTCTCCCCACAGTTTCCCAACACATTTTTATTCTGCATCAGCCAACAGGCTGTTCCGAATAATAACTGAGGATTAAAGCGGCGGTGTGAACATTTGTTGTGTTTTATTTGTCGAAGCTGCGTTGAGTGATGGTTTTAAGGGGCAGAGTGTGAGATGAGAAAACAGACACGCCTATTTCTGTTTCTGACTGAATTCAAAACTACTGTATAATCAGATTACAGCCCAATAACACCCAGGAAATTAGATCTTGAGTACATGTTCATCCAGAAATAATGAACAGATGCACACACAAAACTCAGAAGGGGTTTGGATGTCAGAGTGTTTGTGTTGATGAAACAAGTGATATGAATGCTGTAATCATGTTTGTTCACTCAGCCTAATAATTGTCTGGTGTCATAATGTCGATTTTATGAGACTCTGTGTTTCTGAACGCAACTTTCAAACAGCAATTTAGTGAAGATCGGGACTTAGAAGGTGAATTTGTGGTTTTGCTGAGATAATATTGTATTTGTTAGTAATAAGCCAAATTTAATTTCACTTTAGTTAAATACGCTTCATTAATGTTTTTTTTATTTTTTTTTTGGTGGCTTTTATTGCATTAGTGTAATTAGCGTTGTTGTTCCAGCCCACTTTTAAAGTCAATCTTATTATGAATCAATGTCAGAAATCCCACACAAGCTGCATCGAGCAGAAAGAAGAAGGTGTTTTATTGAAAATCTCTCTCTCTCTCTAGAGTGCTAGGACCAGTGGCAACCAGATGGAAAAGGGAGGAAGGTAGACACTGCATTGCAGCACGTAAGTTTCTGCCAGGCGGCTGCCCACACACTCAAACACACACACACACACACACACACAATCTGACACTCTGCTCAGACTGAAATACTGAAAATGAATCATCTATCACATACATTTAAATGTTAGTGTGAACACAAAGATCTATTCATGATCTCATGAGCTGCACAGAAACATCAAATGCTTCTCTGCTTCAGTCAAAGACTCCATCTCCTGTGGAGACTTGTACTGAAAAGGTTTCTTCTGTGATTTTTCATTCTCAGAGACCTTCAGAAAGTCAAACTTCAATCAAAAGTTTGACTTTTTATCTTATGTATGGCTTTAAAATACTTAAAGTAAACAATACACAGGCTGTACTGTCGGTCTGAGTGGAGGCATGGTCATTATTTGGTGCTAATGTTCATTTATGACAAAACCTACAAACTAAAACAAGCAGAGCAGATTGTGTCTGAGTCACTCTCCACACACAGAGGTTTACGCAGTATTCTCTTTTGGCTTTGTGACTTCTTCTCTTATCCTCAGTTAAAGGGAAATCTGACAGTGACGTCAGGAGATTTGGGAAAATAAATAAATAAACAACAAACAGAGGCTGGGTTTCATAAGAAGCAGTTTGTGTCAACAGTTAAGCTGGTTTTGTCAGAGCTGTGACACGACAACACTCCACCGGATGCGCAGATCTGTGCAGCTCAGTGGGAGGCAGAGGCAGAAATTGGACAGGAAACATGAAGTGTGTGTGAGACTGTGTGTGTGTGTGTTTGTTGGTACTCACCTGCGAGTCTGCATTGAGAACTTTGATCCTCTGGGTGGAAATGAACAGATCGACCTCCGTGAGGGTTTGAGCATCTCCATCTGCGCTCTGAATGAACATACAAACAGTAAGCTGGTCAGTCAGGTCGACTCCCTTCACTTTGTTCATAAACTGTTCTTCACAACTGCCTGAATGGCGTCTGTGTTATATGTGTCTTAGTTTAGACATCCAAAAATGCATGCATGGAGAGTTTAGTGTCCTGCGAGGGCAGAGTTACTTGTTAGATGAGCAGGTTGTTAAAGTCTCGAGGTGAGGTGGAAAGAGAAAAGAAGAAGGAAAAGGAAAACAATTGTCAGTGGTGCAACTTTACATTAACTGTCCTGGCACGAAGACAGCGAGTTGGCATCGAAACAAGGAACAGCTTAACACTAAACCCTCAGCGGCTGATTGTTAACACCAGCGAGAACGATGCAGCTTCAGCAGAGGAACAAGCCTCCGTACTCTGCCCTCTAATCACTGTGTGCTGCAGACTAATCAAATTATATGTTATTTACTTTAATAAAAAAATTGTCTCATGCATTTAAATTAAGGCAATAATGCGAAAATTATTAATAAGACCCACATTGCTGTAATTAAATATTTCCTGTAATAAATATTGGACCTTTTATTTGAGGCTGTGGCTTATAAACGTCATTATTTCTTATCAGATAAGGAAAAGATGGAGGGTTGTAATTCACTGTTTGGTGAAGGTTAGGTTTGAACTTGCAGTTTTGAATCATGTGCACAGATGACTAATTTATGAACACTGATCATTAATGATTGCAGACGCATTCAAACTCCAACTTCGCCTGTGGATTTACAGTCTACACAAAAACCTGGCGCATTTGATAAAAGCTAAACTTTGCTATACAGAGATATAACAAAAAAATATATGCGACCAAATAAGAAAAATGAAACCATAAATACAGGGGCACTTGACAAATAACCGTTTAAGCTAGTGTTTCGGTTGCGTTAAATTGCTACGTGATTTTTCTTTTAAGGTCTCCTCGGTTATTATCGCTCTGAGTCTAAAACGCACAGAGCAGAGGTTGTTCACGGATCCTTCTCTCCACACTTTATCAGAGTGAAAAGAAACAAGACATGAATGAAAATTAGTGTGAGACTTATTATTTTTTACACTACATGGTTTGAGCTATGTTAAGCACACAGAATTAGGCGTACACTGAATTATAATGTACCAAATATATAAGTTAACATACTTGAAGGTAAGTGTGAAACGTACTGCGTCAATTATGTCATAATTTTTTTTAGTTATCTTGGTATAACGAAAAGATAACTGGTTGTTTGTTTAATAGAGCAAAAACCTAAATCACAAAAACCATCAAGTAAAAAGAAGTAACTTCTATTAACTGTAAGAAATGATACTAATATCACCTGAGTCACTTGAAAATCAGTTAAGTATTTCTTATTATGATTAATGTTTTTGTACTAACAATGTGCCATGAAACTCTTAAACATATTCATTCTCTCATGACACTCAGTAACAGGTTAAATCACAGGTTAATTCACAGTAATAAATCAAACTGTGTTAAGAGAAACCCAACAAATAACACAGACTGGAGCTTCTCCTCTAGTGTCCAGCTGACACGTCCTCTGTTGCCCTGTGGTCACGGCGGTTGCATATCAAACTCATCAATCAATGTGCTGTTATCAAATTTTGGTATCAGCGGTTCCTCGGTCTTGTGCCTAACAACACAGCTACTCTGTGAAATATTATAGGCTGTCAAAATGCAAAGCCGTTCACATAGAACAAAACATGCTCACTTAAGTTCTGGGGGATAAAAAAAATTGACAAAGATTTTTGTTCAACTTAAGAAATGAAGTAAAAAAATGTGCAAGACACAGATGGGAGAGGTTACAGATACAGACACAGACAAGCAACACGTGATATGAAAAAGAAAAGAGGTGAGAGTGGACTGAAATTGGCTTAAGGGTCTTCCTTTTGCTCTGTTTATTACACACCGCCTTTTTCTTGATTTTGGCAGCCTTCTGTACCCTCTGGCAGGCAGGCAGGCAGGCAGGCGTTGGGACGGGACAAGGTCAGCGGATACGGGAGCACAAAACAGGAGGAAGAGGAGGAGGAAATAAAGAAGGTGAATAAAAGAAGGTAAAAAGACAGTAAAAGCCTCAAACCAAACGGCAGGTGTGCGATCGCTGCTCTTCGAGGGACACGGAGGGACAGACAGAGAGACGAAGGAGAAGAAGAGCGAGAGGTTGCGTGCGTGGACCTGAATGTAGCGTTTGCACAGCCGTGTTGGTTACCGGTTACAAATCAAAACAGCAATTACAGACGGCGATAATTGCTTTTGTCTGTTTTTTTTTTTTTTTTTTAACACAGCAAATAAAAAAAGCGTGCAGACATGAACTGACACGGTTCCTGCATTCTTGACATCTATATGAAGCTCAATTAGGGAGCGTTTAGAAAGATTTTTGGATGTTGTTCATTTCTTCTTATCGTTTTAACATTTCAAGAGTCAGTTTTGTGATAAGAATATTTACGAAAAACAATCACAGATGGTGCGGTTCCTGTTTCCAAAAAGCATTACGACTTACAAAGACAACTAATTCAGGTAGTGTGTGAATGTCACAGTCTAAATACTATTATCAGGAAAAAACACAACTCAACAGTCACAGAGGCAGAGGAAGGGATAAAGCCCTGAGCAAGGATTTAAACTGTGCCTGAGGTTTATTGGCTGCACTAAAAACAAAACAAAAAAAGGTTGGAGTCAAAATAGAGGCAGTTTTATGTATTTGATTAGCTCATCTGTGATTGGAGGTGGCCTTATATTTAGACTTAGACAAGTACTCGTTAGGAGAAGTCTTTGCAATCTTTTTCAGAATCAGCCCTTCTGTGCAAAGTTCAAGCTGAGCTACTGCCCCGTCTCTCCATTTGCCATCGACTGGAGGAAATTGTCTTGACCCTCATTACATTTTCTGAGTGTGAGGCTGGATGTTTGCCTGAGCTGCTGTGCAGAGCTGTAACTGCAAAGACCAGCATTAAGAAGAGAGAAAGAGCAGAGTAAACAGCCCAAAGCGAGGAATCGTCTCTGAGTTTTCATTTGGTAAAGTGTCCAGCTCTCACGCAAGACAAACATTGGAGTTTTTTTAGTAGCATCTCCTGCTCTAAGTTGAAGAGGAGGGGAACATAAATATTGCATCAAACAGAGAAAGCATCACAGAGAAAGGATCTGCATAAATAACCTACACGGGCTTGCAACAATTTACCAAGCGGACGTCTTTTTGCTCAGTTCAGCACTACAGGGTCTAAGTGTCTTTCTGTGCATGTACTACTTTGCCTGAATGCAGATTGTTCTGCAGCTAATATTAAAGTAGGACTCTGATCTACACTCTGTGGCTGGTCAGGTTTGCGTGCAGTCAACTGTGTCCATTTCAGTGTCAAAGATTAATTGTTGTTTACTGTAGAGCTATTAATTTGTCCACAAGGGACAAATCACAGAGATAATGGACGACGTATCGTTGAATGGAGTTGTTATAAACACGGCAGCAGCATTAAAAGGTGAGAGCTAACTGTTGCTATGGTTTCATACTGACAGGACTTGAGTGAGTGAGTGAATAATCAAACAGATTGGACAGATGTGATATGATGCCAACAGACATCCTCACTGCCATGAAAAGTGCTTTTAGACTAAAATCAGCTCCTGATCTGCCACTTTTTCTCGGTTTCAATGTGTAATCAGAGTTGATTGGGTTTGACCATTTAGAGGGGAGTTATCACGATATGTAGGTAAAGAATAAGTCAAAAAAAAAAGAGCAAAGTGAAACTGGAGTGAGTGGCCTTTCAAGCTGATTCTGATTCTGACAGTGATTCTGAATTTGGTTAAATCGGGATTCAGTCGTCAGTTTTGGATTTAAAAAATCCTGCATAACAGACATCAAATTGTACTTTTTTGGTATGAACTAAAAAGTGACCACAAGCTACAAGATTGATGACTCACTTTGAGGCTGCACAAGAAGCACTAAACCTCCTAAATCCCGTGTAGCAGTGTGACAAATTACACTAAATTTAAGTATGTAACTTGAAAGAATATGGCTGAGAGGCCAATTAAGTATGAGGAGAAAACTTTCGTGATCTGAGCCTTTAGAGGTCAAATCATATTTTTTTTTTAAAGCTGACAGAGAATCAAAAACTGTTTTTACCTCGTCTTTGTTGAAGAACGGTCGTCCACCCACATTCAGGATCATGCGAAAAAAACTTTCTGAACATCTCCTTTGCATACAAATTCCTCTTTTAGAAATGTCCACTAGAAAATGGGTCAATTTCAAAAATGGTTGTTGGTGACAACCATTTGACAACCATTGTGTGTGTAAAATGTATCTCACTGCCCCCCCACTCTGATTCCATTCCCTCCCCTTCAAAGGCGATCAGCTGTAAAAAGACGGTCTGTCTGAAGCTGGTGAAGTTACATTCATTTGAGTGGCAGTGAAGGAGCCAATCAGTGTCAAGTGCTTGTATTTCATAATGAGGCTGCCAGTTAAGCCCGAAAAGACGCCAAATAGTTGCAAAACCACGCGTTTAAAACCCCCACCCTAAAATAGTTTTCTGAGAGAGGTTTTTAGGAAGTTTCTGAGGCGTTACAGATCCAACCAAAATTTTATTGTGTATGTGTCACATCACAGAACAAGGATCAAAACCCCTGTTCAACCATTCTCTGTCACCTTTAAACCAAAGCATCACAAAGACTAGTTTTCTGATATTATACAGCAGGAACATTAAAAATTGACTCATTATTTCAAACTGCAGCATCACTGTTTTTCTCTACTTTTGATTTTGACTTTGAATCCCACTGGAAAGTTATAGTCATGTTTGCATCTCATCAGTGACAAGTCTCATTACAACATGTACGTTTCTAAAAGCAGACACACAGTCACACAGGAGGTCATTCAATATTTAGAGATAAAGCCAAGCTCGTGTGTCACAGGAGAGGCAGATAAAAGCGACCGGGTTCTGTGGGACTAAAACATCAGCGCCACTGCGTCATGAAACAGTATTCACCAATGTTTGTTGCACGCAAACTTTTTGAAATACCAAATATTAGGCCAAATTAATCATTTGATTAAATCAGAAAAACTGAAAGAGAAACATTCATCTTTGTCTGCTTAGATGTTTGAGTTTGATGTGATAAATTATGAAAAGGAGAGTGAAGACTGTCTCCACATGATGATCCGCTGACTGTTTCATGGTTTCACTCACATTTCAATCGCTCAGCTCTGTCTCATTTGATCACTGCGCTCTCAGATTAATCGCTCTCTTTATCACTCTTCAGCACAAGTTTTAATGTTTTTAATGTTAATGAACAACAAGATTTATCCACCCCTCATCATAATATTAATACTAATAGCTGCCATTCCTTGCTCAACATTGAGCCCTGCAGGATCCATCCTAACAGTGTCTATACTACTGGGAAATATTATCCCTGAACCTGAAACTATTGTACAGGAGCAAAATTTTGTGTATTTGTTCCTCTGGTTGAAATGCAGGTAAAGTTTCTGAGTTATTTGAAAGTCTAGTGGTCCCTGAGGGAAGACTGTGCAGTGGAGATGCCCTCTAAGTCCCTGAGGTTAGGTCCTGGGACTTTCTGGTCAAAAAAAAACAAAGCAGCCTCTTTTAGATCTGTAACTCCTCCAGGCAAAATCTGACACAACACGGCCTGCTGAATAAGGAGAGGAGCATTTCTCTGCAAGAGTTGATACGTTCAGGGAAAAAATGCAGCACAAACTGTATGTGTTTACATGTTTGAGCACATGTGGCTGAGGGTGAGTGAGTGTTTTGAGTACCTTGACCCTGCTAACGGCCTCCTGGGCCTGCATCATGCGTATGTTCTTGGAGGGGTTCCTCTCAGACAGGAGCTGAGTGGAGCCCAGGTAGTTTGCAGCAAAGATAATGCCATCGATCAAATCTTCTGGCTCGCAGGGTCCTGGGACTGAGGCACAAAGAGGAAGACAGGATGGTGATTAAACAGAGGAAAGGACAGAGTCTGGTCAGAGTATTGCAGTCACTACAGCCAACATGCTGTGTGGAAAAATAAAAGCCAAACACTGTTGCTCTGGAGATGGAGAGATGGCGATAATAGGCCGGGTGGGACTGAGCAGAGAGATGGCCACTGGCAGTGAACTAATGGAGGTGCAGGGCTCGTGGGAGGCTGAGCTCAGATTCATCTACATCTGTGATATGTAGATGTGGACTCTCAGACACCCACTCAGGGACACAATGTGCCGTCATGATCTGAAAGAGCAGACAGCAGCTAAACCCCTCACACATTATTAGGCTTAGCATCCGCCCAGAGGCAGCAAAATGAGAGGTGGAAGCCTGTGATGTGACACCGAGGCTAAAGCAACTCTTGGACTCGCTCCATGCAATTACAATATTTTGATTTCATCACCAAACAGGTGCACAGACAGATTAACTTACCATCGACGAAGCTCGGGAACGACGCAACCTTCTTTGTTGGCTGCAGGACAGAAACAGGATACGACAGATAAACTGTTGTGAACAGAGTGAATTAAACACGTCTCTATGTCTCATACATCTCAATAAAAAGACACATACTTTTTAAACAGTATGTGCAAAGTTTAATGTTTGACACTTGACATATGTAAAAAGTAACTGCTGTTTTTATGACTTAATCTCCCTATCATGGGTATCAATATTGCTTCAAGCGTCAGGTTAAATGTGTTTCTACTTGACTGCAGAAATGCGAAACAACCTCCTCCTCACCTGGTTTAAAAGATCGATGATGCATAATACGTTTACAGAATTTAGTCACGTACTTGATGTGTATCATCAGCTAAACTCTTGATCCCTGCAGAGAAATATCTTTTGGTGCTTCTACCTAGAATAGGTATCATAAATATTCAAACATTTCTATTATTTGCAAGCGATTCCCTGCCCTACATTCACTCAGCTACAGGCATTTACACCTCAGTATTTCTACTGCTACAGAAACTGGGTACATGTATTTTGCTCAAGGGCACTGCAAACAGACATAGCTGTGGGGGTGGAAGAGAGAGGATGGAGGACAGATTCAAACACCGGATGTGTCCCGATGGACCTGTGGGATCCTCTAACACAGAAGTGTCAAACTCATTCCACAAAGAGCTGTGTGGCTGCACGTTTTTGTTCCAACCAGTCAAGATCACACAGTTTGACCAATCAACTGTGTGAAGACTGAGATCAGTTAATTAAATGAATCAAGTCTGGTGTGCTGCTGCTAGGTTGGAACAAAAACCTGCAGCCACACGGCCCTTTGTGGAATGAGTTTGGCACCTCTGCTCTAACACATGCAGAAAGTTTACTCCACCCAAGGACAAATAAAATGGGTGGAGCTTATCCAGGAAGTATCCACCGCCACCGCTGCTGCAGACATCCCAGTGAAAAATGGCTCTCATAAAACCACAAGCAGACACGCTGCTCAATTACCAGGGTGCCATCACGCCTTGAGCAGAGGACATGAGCTGAGGTTGTAATTACACAATTACTCAAGACAAACGCATGTATGCACAGACGATAACACACACACAAACACGCGCACGCTAGCAAACACATTAGCACCAACACCCACCATCTTTAAGTGTGAGATCTAAAAGGATGATGAAGAGAAAAACACTGCGACAAGAATATCATCATCACAGCCTTCGTCATCTTACCTCCGGTACATTGTTGTTCTCCAGGGGGACGTTGAGGTCAGAGCGCTGCTGTTTTCTGGGTTGCTCTGCACCATTGCTCACCTGGCAGGTCAACACAGAAAGAAGTGTGAGGAGATAAGAATGAGAATTGGATGAAACAGAATAAGACATGGACATCATTTCATTTGCTGGTTTGAATGGACCACAGGGTTGCAGGTTGAAGGAAAAGTCATGTGAATCAAGGCAGGACTGACTGGGAGTCCTTGACAGTCAATAGCAAATATATTTTTCTGCTTATGCTGCAAACCTCCAGGTTGTATTTATTTCAAGTTTTAATCTAGAGATAAAATTAAAAAAAAAAACAAAACATGAAGTTTCCTTCAAAGAAATAAGCTCATAGTTAACTTTTGTCTTTGCTTTCTCCTTCAGCTCTTTTCTTTAGTCACATATATGGACATAATCACTGCATCTAGCGTATAATCACACAATGGGAGGATTACTTGCCGTCCACAACTGTTCATTAACATTCAATTGTATTACACACTGAAATGAAACTTCCTGCCAATACGACCTCCTCCTTCTCCTCGTCTTACTCCACTACAAGCTACGCTGCCGCACATCCGGCATTGAAATAATTACCACAAACATAGCGTTAGCAAGTAAAAAAGAAAGGGGAAATGTAAAGTCCTGATTAGTATTTATCACGCAGCCCGACAGAGTTCTGCAAACAACCATTAAATTAATGAGATTCGTGTTGTTTGGTGGGATAGAAAGCTAAACTGTGATGTCGGACAAAACCAAACTCATGTACAGAATCTCAAGTGAATCTGGGAAAAAAAACAAAACAAACAAACAAAAAAAAAAGGTGTAACTTCATAGTAAAGATGCTACGATTTGAATGTTATCATCATCAATAAACCAGCGCCACATCAATTTCAATCAATTAGCATAATTAATATTCACCAGACCACCGCTGAGAAGAAAGACAGCTTCTACAAACATGGACAAATTGTAAACAGCAGACGAAATTAGCAGGATATTTTCTAACCGCAATCGTGTGTGGTTGGTTCAGGCCCCTACACACATAATGTACCACATTATTTTAAAATCACATTAGCACATCTTGTCATTGATACCAAGAAATATTCTGGATATGTCGAAAGAAAAATGTCATCACAACCCAAAACAACAACATGTTCTTTTCTATATTTGCATTTCGTGATACATTATGCAACGGGAAGTAATGTCTGAATGTTTAGGCCGCAAAAGCATTATTCATTTCTTTTTTTATTTGATACAGATGTAGCATTGCTGCTGTTTAAAATGAGATTACAAAACTGTGAAGCTATCCTAAAATACCTCACACTAAGAGGGTGTATACATGAATGACCTCCGTCTGTTTTGTAACTCTGCTTTTAATGTAATCTTTTGGCTCCACTCTGTTGTCCTGGTTCATCAAAAGGTTGTGTAGTGCAGTATGAAAAATATTTTATTTAATACCGGAGGACAAAATGACAGGATGATCTGATGAATCTGCAGTGTACTGTACATTCTTCCAATTTAATCTTGTTACACCGTCTGACCTAGTTCTGTTCTACAAATGAGGAACACACAGTGAACGTACACGCACATGTGCGCAGTGTGGAGCAGGTGTGTATCTGCAGGACGCCCACAGGAGACTCTCCCTGGTCTGCTTTTACCATCTGACTTTTAGAAGATGGGGTAGCTCAGCGTGCGTTCAGTTTGCCTGTACAGTGTGAGCGCATTCATCCAGATCTGTGGGATGGAAAGAGATGAGGAGGAGGGGAGAAAGGGAGGAGGGGGCTGTATCTCAAGGTAATGTGGGGGAGGGGTGAGACTAGCAATCCTCTGGATGGCAATAAGTAACATGTCACCTGTTACTCATCTCCAGCTCCTCACCGTGAGGCTCTTTTCATCATTCCTAGTGGCAGCAGTCTGTGCTACAGAGCATTAAAATACACAGTACATCTTCTGCAGAGACTCTGACCATATTAACATTGTGTTGCTGTTGTGTTCCTCCTACAGTCACCTTAAAACCTTTGTCTGTACCTCAATGTTTTACATAAGAATTAACACTAGACTATGTGGGCTATTTGTGAATAATTCTGTTTTTGATTTTATATAATGTATTAAAATGTGGTATACACCTACATTAAAGACCTTCTGTTCCCAAATACAATAAAAACGAACATATAGAAGGTAAAACTGAGACAGAAAATCATAAAAGTATATACGATATTTATAATAATCTAAGACTTTTCTAATTGTTTATATAACATCACCACCGCATTTTGTTTACATGAACTCATTTTTATCCAAAATGTATATTGTTGATCATCAAAGACAATCATTAAAATCTACCTCCAACCAGGTACAGAACCATACATAACAAAAACCAACAGACTGAAAAACAGCCTCCTTCCTTGTGCAGTCGGGGCACTGAACACCCAAATGAAAAAGTGAACTGTTAAACCACTTAGCATAATAAGTACCCTGGACAAGTGCAATAATATTTCAGTGCAATAATTCTTTCTGTTTCATCTTGTTTTGTCAGCTTTTTTTTTTTTTTTTTTTTTTTTTTACTAATTTCTTTGTATAGGTGCATATACAATTACAATAGAGTGACTATCTGTATTTCTGTCTATCTACCTATCCATCAATCCATCCATCCATTGTATCTCAGGTTTAATCGGTTTATCAACATCAAACAAAAACCAACACTTTTTGAGGAGGTTGATGTTTTAGGTTTAAAGATCTGGTCTCCTGCAAGTTCCTGATGTAAAAAAAAAAAAAAGTTCGAGTACAATGTTTGCAAACTAATGAAATTGTTTCCATCGCAAACCCCCGATTAAACAGAGAAAAAGCCTGATATCATGTGACTCATGTATTTGTTTTGTGGTGGTGCTATAACAGGTGACATCAGATGCTCACATGTAGATGAGATGAAAGTTAACAACAACAACAACAACAACAACAACAAAGCTCTGCTTCAGAAACACTCACCTGCTCCTGTGACCACCTCTGCCTGTCTTCAGGGGAGCGTGGATGTGCCTTGATCCCCCTCTGGAGGTCGGGGTTGTTGTGGTGCATGGAGGGGAGGTTCAGGGACTTGGGCCTACTGTCATGGCGATGATGAGGCGGTGGGTAGGGGGCCGCGTCCGGTTTGGCGTGAGTGTAGTCGCTGGGTGCAGGGTCCTGAACCAGCTCCTCAGGACTCTGATCGGTGCCACTGCTGAGACTCCCCATGCTCATACTCATCTTGATCTCAGCAACTATTTGGTCAATGTCCTCCTCCGCCTCCTCCCCCGTCTCCCCCTCCACCACCATCACTTTACGGCCACGGTACGGAGACAGTCGCACTGAGTTCCCATTGTCCTCGGGGGCGTAGTAGTCTCCGGTGTAGGCCCTCCCGTGTCTCTCCTCCTCATCGCCTTCCTCATCTTCCTCCTCGTTAGGACAGTACTCCTCGCTCTCGGCCTCCTCCTCCTCCTCCTCTCTGGCATGCAGAGCGTCTTGCAGGGAGGGTTGGTGGTGGTGGTGATGATGATGGTGATGGTCCAGGATGGGTTCTGGTCGTCCATTGTATATCTGCTCATCTGGATCTTGCTCCACCACCTCACAGCGAACCTCCCCTTCCCCCTCAGCCCACTCCTCCACCCTGTGTTGCTCTCGTCCCACCCACTGCTCCTGCCTTACCTGCTCCTCCTGCTCTCTCCACTCCTCCCTTGCCTCCTCGCCCTCCCTCCACTCTTCTCTCACCTCTTCTTCTTCTCTCCACTCTTCCCTCACTGCTCCCTCTCCCTCTTCTTCCACCCATTCTTCATCTCTCACCTCCCCCTCCCCTTCTCCCTCCTCCACCCATCCTTCCACGGCCTCCTGGCATTCGTCGGTGTGGGGTCCGACCTGTTGCATGTTGCCGGTGCAGTCTCCCTGACTGTGGCTGTGACTGTGGTTGCACTCTCCCTGGCTGCTGCAGTCCATACCCTCCAAGTAGCTGTCGTCCTCTGGGCAATAGCGGATGTAGTAAGTCACACCCTCGTCTTCCTCTGCCAGTCCTGCAGGATTTATGATCACACACACGATTAGCACCATCTATCAATCTTAAATAACTACACAACTCTGATTTTATGTGGGATTGCAGATATGGCTCCAAAAGCAAAGATACTGTGGGTGTGTTTCACCAAACTGCACAATTTATAGCAAGTTTGGCAGTGCACTTATTTATCCAATTGCTTTAATCTGGATAAAACACCTCATCAACTTTGGAACAGATTGTTCTTACATTCGGAGACATTCATGGATGAATCCTCACGACTTTGATGATTTCTAATTTTATTCTAGTCAGACCCTCCTGGATTTTGCGATCACAACTATTAACACAAATTCAACCAATTCTGGGTGACCTTGCAATATTGACCAATCACTGCAACTTTTCCACAAATTTTGACCAATCACTGTTGTTTCCTGTGAAACACTGAGCTATACATCAGTCAACTTACTTTCTTGTTTCTTTTGGAAGATGCACAAAATGTGTGTTAAAAAAGTATCACATTAACCTTCCAACATTACCACTAAGGACTGTAAGAAACAGTATCCAGGCAGAGGTTATGAAATTGGAGGAAAACTATTTTGTACTGCGTTGCAATATTGTTGTGGAGCATAAGGATGCTGTCTCTTGATAAACACTTGTGGTTTAGAATTATAAAGAAATAAAATATAAAGAATTGAAAGTAGAATTACAAAGCCTTCATAAATATATTAAAAATATAGTCATTATTGTCACCAACTCTGACAACAAAATGCCTAAAAACTCTCCAACTTCCTCGCAATTTTTTTTTTAGAAAAGCTGCTGCAAAATCAGACAAATAAGGCTGCAACAATCTCAAAAGAGGCCTGAAATCCTGGAGGGACTGTCTACTGTCACATTTGTCTCACTAACTTGCAGTAGAGATACTTGTTTATGTCTCACTCACCGTCATCATAGTCTTCCTCGTCATCGGACGTGTTGTTGATGTAATCAGAGCTGGAGTCGTCATCCAGGCTGTCAGCTCCACCGTGGAAGTCCGCCTGGTCGTGGTCATCGTGGTCGTGTTCATGTTCTGGAGTGGAGGGTGTTGCTGGCCGCTGATCCTCCAGTTCTGCGTCTGCTTGGTTGCTGTAACGCTTCACTTCGACTTCTGCATCTACGTCCACGTCTGAATGATTGTGACTTTGAGGTTTGGGAGAAGAGTACTGTGCCTTACAGGAACGGGGGGCGGGTTTGGGATCGTGTGGATCTTTGGGGTAGCGGACTGGGCGTTGCCGAGGGGGGAGGGCTTTCAGATCACATGGCTCTGTAGGATGAGAGGTGGCGCAGGAGACAGGGCCTGGAGCAGCCATACTGTTTCCTCCACTTGTCCCTGGCCTCTTCCTATGAGCCATGATTGGCGGTTTACAGGCCATGCATTGTTATTGGTTTGATCCTTGAAAACGGAGACACAGAGAAACAGGGACAATTTGAGGCTTTAGAGAAACATCAAACACAACTTTTAAACTACTGTTCATGCAAAAACATACTGGAATAGAAATGCCACATCTGCATAAAGTCAATTCCCTGTATTAACTACAAATATGTACAGTACATCTTTATTATCTACACTTTTCATGCAGCTGCAACAAGTTCAGTGCCGGACAAACCAATACATTCCTTTAAATGAGACTGACAATCACTTAATTCATCCAGTCATAGAAAGACTTTTGTGCTGACTGTAGAACAACTTTAGCTTCAAATACCAACCTGTGCTCTAAGAATGGCGAACAAGCATACCACCTTCACATAAACCTAATGGGAGCGCTGTCACGCAAGGAGTCGATAGTGAAATCAAGGTCATCTAGACATAATGTAGGAGCCGCACATGTGCACTGACACCACTGGGCTCGCAGAAGATCAGTCAATCAGGACTTTTATTGATTCTTCAGTGGCTTGCCGAGTAGGAATGGTCGACATGGGAGACCAGGAAGACTACTCTGATACAAGAGCTGGTTAAATAGGAGGGTGAAGACAGATAATGGTGAATAAAAATAAATAAATAAAAATACAGCAGCTAGTACTATTATTACTATTACTGCTGACACAACAAAGCTCATTCATGGTTGTTTCCCATTAGTTGTAGGATGTTGTTCTCTCCATGAAGTAAAGCTGGTTTAGTGTCTATAAAAAGGGGGAAAGGTTAGGATATTTCTCAGTAAGTATTGCTTTGTAGTGTTTTTTTTTTTTTACAACGACAAAGAAACAAAAGATCAATACTTGAGCTGAATCACAAAAAATAAATGCCATGTTCTTCCAAAAAGGCTAAATATAGAGTAGGTACAATACCAACACAAGGCCAGTTTATATTTTCAAATGGAAAAGCAAGTCAAAGGAAAAGGATTACTTTAAGATAAATGTATCCGATAAATCACAATCGCAAAATATAAAAACCCACATGGAAACCAGCATCTACTCACACAAACTACAGACAAAGATTAGACCCATAAAAGCACATTCATGTTGCTTGTACTGCATTTTAACAACCAGCTTAAAAAAAAGTTGAGTATCAGAGCGATCTGTGCACCCTCTGTGTCCTGCCATCCATTTTGTCCCCATTCCCACTTTGTTGTGCTATCCAGTTGCCATGAACAACTGCCCTCAGAGGGATCTTGTTGCTGCTTTTCCCTCTTTTTACTTCACCATAATTACATTTTCCATAACCAGTGATTGCACTGGTTAATTAGCTCTGTAGAGTCTGGCACAAACACACAAAAGGAGCTCATGCACTTGTGCCTGTTGTCTGCTGTTGTTCAGGTAGATGAGTCAGTGCACTGAGACTACATGTGTGGACAAAGCCAGTCCACTGAGCTGACTGGTTTCAAACAAAACAATGAGCATAAAGTATTTGTAATAAAGCAACATGTACATCTCAGGAAGTATTTTGTCAGCATTTAAAACATTTGATAAAAAGGTTTTTATGCCAAACTTTTGCCAATGACTTTTAAACGACCTTCTAAACATCTAGAAAACCACATATTGACTGAGTTTCTTACCTGAGGTCCTGATCTGTGCGGGATGTTGTATACAATAGCACTGGGATCTGCAGTAACAACAGCCCCATCTTCCCCATTTCCCCCCCCTCCCATTGCTCCTAACTCCTCCCTTCCCCCACCAGCTGCTACACAGCATGCACCTCCCTGACTCCACCCTCCGTCCTTCCTCCACATTGTATCCCAGCATCCTCCCGTAGAGACCGAGCCCCGCCTCGTCTAATTCCCCCGGAGCTGAGGGTTAGGATTGGTAACTATGGGTAACAGCATCCCCTGGGGATTGATACCCTTTGACCTGTTCATTGTTGCCTTCCCAGATTGGCAAGCCCTCATTTTCTGGTCCACTGTTGCCCGACTGTTGCTGCATTTGTGTGTTACATCATTTTTTTTTTTTTTTTTTATATCTATTACATCTTTTTTTCCTGAGTGCCTATGATTTTTGAAATCCTTTAAGTCCTCAGCCAGGTGGCTTTCCCCAAATCTGCTTTGTCTGGCATGTATTTCAGATTCTGCTGTTTTTATTGAATTTGTATTTGAATGTATTTGAGTGAATATTGCATTTGTCCACAAACACGAATGTCATCATGACAACAGACACAGTCTTGCTCCTCTTATTCAGTACAATTAGAACAGATTTAAAATGTTTAATGTCACACAACAAGTGCGATCACGCTTATACATGGAGGATTTTATGACTTTTTAATTAACATCCAAAAACCTCACAATTTTGGTAAAATGTCCTTTTTTTCGCATTTTAGTTATGATACATTCAAAAAATCTGCAATTGTTATGCACTACTGCTCAACACGACATCCTTAATTGTATTTGGAAAGTAGATCAGATACTAACTGCTGCTTGTTAGTGCATTATCATATTTTGTTTCACTGCCAACAAACACATTTTCCCTCCTACTTTATGGGTCTCGCTGATTAAAAACCGTGGGTTTGAAAACTCAGTCGATGCTCGGTAGCTTTAGAAGGAAGTTAGTGAGTAAAACTCCAGTTTCTGCATATTTTGTATTTTTCTTTGCCAATTGAAATACCAGAAGCTTAAAAAACAAAGTTGAGACAAAATGTTACAGTTACTTTATCAAAAATATTTGTAATTTGCTCTGAGATTAATCACATTTGTAGTTTGGGGGTGTAACAATCCATCGACCTACAACGATACATCGATTCAGTGATTAATCATAAAATATTATTGATGCAAAGTGAAAACATTGATCAATATTGTCACAGTTGAGTCACTAAATATGAATAAAATTTCACAAAAATCCTTCTGTAATGTAGAAAAATGGGAAAGTAATGTTCTTTCAGTTCTTTTTTATCAGTATCTGTTTCTTTATGTTAATACTGAATAGAGTTTTTTTCATTTAGATATCTGGAAGAACTCATAAAAGTGTATTTCACTTGTTTTTTGTACATTACTATGATTCATAGATAGAAACTTATTGTGTCATATGTGTATATGGCATCGTCTCTCGTTGACTGAAGCCCCTGAATTGAATCAAATCAAAATCTTATTGTGACAGACTTTGTGATATCAGCAAATATTCTACCATTGTCGAAAAAATTGGTATAAAATCACATTGTGATGAAAATTGTGCTTTACACCTCTAAATCGTAGTGACAATTAAATGGTTTTGTTAATATTTCTGCAGACTACTGACCGGTAATTTCCTCTTTTGTGTGTGAAATCTGCAGTGAGCTGACCTTCAGCTGTAAAGTATGTGGTTTGTGTAAAGTAAAACATTAGGGGACAAAAGGTGACACGAAGTAACAAAGTTTCAGAGTTTTCTTATTTAAACTTCGGACACAAATTGCATTTCTGACATTTTTTTTTTTTTTTATTATTATTATATTGTATCTCACTCAACTTAAATCATGAATTCATTCAGAGTTCCTCCCGAAGGTTTGTTATTGACAAGTTGCATGAAATTGTTTCCTCTTACTCTGCAACTTTTTGAATATTTTTTTTTTTTTTTGTTGCAGTTGTTTTTAAGAGTTGGCAAAAACTCGGCTTAACTCAGCCTGAGGAAACTGCAATAACATGGTCAGCATCTTAAACACCAGGTCACCAGCGCAGCCTGCCTTTCATCCACAACTTTAATATGTCGATGTTAATTTAAACAACAGTATCTGAGTGAGACTCTCCTGGACAGGGTTATTTCCCTGCCATCTGCCTAATGTATGCGGGGATATGTTCCAGCCCCGTGGGCACTCGAATAGAAACAGAGAGGCTGAAGAAAACAAATCAATGATTGGCGCATAAAGAAATCACAATCCAGCTGGCTCCACCACTGCGCATGTCTCTCTACAGTCCACCTTCGTGTGCACACACGTTTGCACAAAGTATCCGTCTCCAACATGAATGCACTGAAATGTCGGCACTGATTCACGCTGTTACCTTCATCACAGAAAAGGTTTGACATATACACACACACCAGCAGCACTAAAAGCAGCATACCAGACTGTATCCCAGTTGTCTGTTTTGAGCTGCAGCTGGGAACCACTTGTGCAGGGCCGTCTCCACCGACAAACCTATTCATGTTTGCCACAAAACACTTCAGCAACACCAAGATGAAGCCTTAAATTACCCTAAAGACACTCCCATTATTTACCAGACACATGTATTAAAAGTAAGAGGACAGAGAGAGGGATAGAGAGAGACAGAGAGAGAGAGACGGGTAGTCTGAAAACAGCAGATGGCTCAGTCAGAGTGGAGTGTGGGCCTCGGGAATACTAATGTCACTCTGCCTTGAATCCTAAGTTATGACCTCTGTTCACACCAGTGTCGAAGACAATCAGGCTTCAACACAGTAGAGGAAGAAGAAGAAGGAAATACACGAGTGATGACAGCAGAAGAGAGTCATAAAGACAGAAGTGTCACACTCTATCATAGCAATGCAAATCTTCTTTAAGTGCAATAAGACAGAGATAAGTGTCTCCGTCGTCTATAACTTCACTGCTCTACGTTTGATGTGTAGTCGACTTGAAAAACACTGTCATTGTGATTGTAAGATACTGTTTTTTAAAGTTGTAGTCTTCAGTATATGCAGCTCTCCATCATAACATTTATTTTAACCAACAGCTGCTGCTCGCTGCTTTGACAGAATCAGGCAGCACTGATTACAAAAACAACCGAACATAAAGTACAAGGCACCGTGAGAAAATAGAAAAACATTATTTTATTTTGGCTCTGCTCTGAAAGTAAAATTTAAAGCGTAATTCATGGTTCTTTCAACCTAATACGAGCGTGAAATCAGCAAAAACTACAGCAAAAAAAAAAAACCTCAACATACAGCTGCTGTTGTTGCTATTAAACATTTAACTGGTGAGATTTAATATATTCAGCTATGTTTCTGCAGGCGCTTATATGTACAGATATTGTGGTCTCATACATCTTCATTGTGAATTAAATCGTGGCTCTGCTTGCAGCTCATTTCTCACAATAAAAAAAGGAGGAAAAATGAGACTTGTCTACTGAACTTAAAGTTAAAAGGAGCCAAAAATGGCTGGAATATAGAGACTTTTCTGTGAGTTTCCAGGGAGAGAGTGAAAAAAAACTGGAGAGAAAAGAATCTGTTGTATTTCATTTCTTTAAAAAAAAAAAAAAAAAAGAAGACCAGGTCGCTACCTGCTGCTACACAGGAAACTGATACTTCTACTTAAGTGTGCTTTCTGCTTGGTGCTCTTTCTCTCTCAGACATATATTATTGAATTGAAAAAATATATACAGGACTTAAAGATGTTTGCTTTCACAAAACCTGATACACAATTATGTGCATATATACACATCTGCTGTAGACCTGATATTCAGGGATAAAATAACCTTACTCACCTAAATCACATTTAATTAACATAGAATAAATGTAACAATTCTTTACGACTTAATGACTTATTGTCCTCAGCCCATCGCTTCTACAAAATGATGATGTCGATTTAGACTGAGAAGATTTTTTTTTTTAAAAGCAACATTTGAGATGAAAAAGCTTCTGAAATTTGTACAAAAACAAAATCATTATTCACTATATTTACTCTGGAGGTAGAAAGACACATAATTCCCAGTAGATGGGCTGTAAAAAAATCAAGTCCAGTCAAAGTCAACTTTGTTGACAATTCTGCCATTTACAGGACATACACATCAGTTTAGACAGACAGACAGACAGACAGACAGATTTGTTTTAGCTAAGCATTGTTGTACATCCAAGCAGGATGGGGAAAACCTGAATTTCTGAAATATCATATAACAAATTCAATTCATCAAATCAATTATCTGTCATCTGTTTAAAGCTCAGCTCTGATCACTTCATCTAAAAAATGTAACCATATTAACCGTACTAATTAAAGTGCCCCTTTTTACAATACCACATCATTAAACACACAGATTGCTGATAAATGGTGTAATAACCTGACTGTGTTGTGAGTTGTACAGCTTGCAAATAAAGAATAAAAAACACTATCAGGGAGAGGGAAAGAGAGAGAGACAGAGCAAGAAAATGAGTTTCCTCTCAGCTGTCTCATTGAGATTCAGCGTTTGTTCTCCTCGCAGCCTCCCACTCACTTCAGGGCGACAACAAGAGAGCGATGCGGGAGACAGGAAGAGAAGGAAAAAGCAAGAGACTTAGTGAGAGCTGCACGGATGGCACAGGACCACAGAACTCATCTCTCACTGCACCCCACCACCGCCGCAGCCGCCACTCTGCCTGCCAATGTCCATCCTGCCACTTGAAGCACAACAACCACCGACACACCCTCCTCCTTCACCCTTGACTGTTACCATGGCAACTCTTTGTTTTCCACGGTAGCCTCTCAGAGGAGGACCGTCTCAGCCAATCATTAAATAAGCTTCTCTAACAGAACAAACACGCATACGTTATTCAAACAACGCTACTGTGCTTATGTGAAAACATGAGAAACAGCATCGCTTTGGATGCAGCGAAGGCAGAAGCAATCCACCAGAAGGACTTTGTTGTTGTCTTTGTGTGACTCAGCATCGTCAGGCCACCGTTTTTTTAGTTTCAGGAACACAAACAAATAAAAAAACCTTCAGGAAGATTCAAACTGCTGTAAAACAGTATCCTTCTTCTCTACTCCTCTAAACTGAGACAAAATTAAAAAGAATACATTAATGTAGTAAATAAAGAAATTTACACCCTGATGGTTTCTTTTGCTTTGTTTATGTTTGTTTTTTTGGCTCTAGGGATGAAAATATCAGTCTGTTCACCAACTGTTTTAACTTCAGTGATCCCCTGACTTTTTCTCTAGCACCATTATCAGGACAAACATTTTAATTTGTCAAAAAAAAAAAAAAAAAAAAAAAAAAAACATTTGGAACTAAATACCTACAAAATTAATGAGATTCCAGCTCAGCTCAGCTGTAATTCCATTTTGCATGCAGATACACCAAAGTCACAGATGGAAAATATGGTGCAACATCTGCTAAACTTGCATGTTTACAATGTCGGATAATGACCTTAGCATTTAGCTTATTGCACAACCTCTTTAGACTCTACTCTCCTTTTGGCTCAGGGGCAAGAAACACAAACAAACCGATGCACATTGACTAACTCATTTTTTGACCATATTGGTATCTTGGTGATTCGCCCTGCACCCTTGAGGCTAAAGCAGCAGCTCTTTCCTTTACTCTCTCTAAATAAAGCCATCTGACGGTAGCAGGAATTTGTTTTATCTACAGTCTAAATGTATAAATGTGCACAGCAGATCTGCTGGCCACTAAAATACCAAGAGTGCATCTGACATAATCAGTTTGCCTTTTTAAAACATGTTGCGTGTGACTGCTGGAAACAACCAGAGCAACCATCACTCAGGTTAAATGTGTGATCACAGTTCCAGGTGGCCTGAACATGAAAGTCGGTAAAGTTTGCCTGGCAACAAGCCTGGTTTATAGAGAGCTAAACACAGCTAAATGTCCTGGAGGGAGACAGATACTGGGATGATTTCAAACAGTTGGACTGCAGTTGTCAACTGGATTTGGTTACTGATGAGAGGGAATGATTGAGAGCAAGATAAAAAAATAAAATAAAAACACCACCACCACTATGTTATTCATGTCATGTCATATGTAAAGTTTAAAAACTTGGGGTAAAACAGCAAAAGCAGCTTTGTTATCACACTAACCACCATTAACTGAGGATAACAAATCCTCTAATACTGCTTTCGCCCTAACAGACTGAAATCTGACAATGAAATAAAGGGGAAATTAATCCAATTGCCAAATTAAAAAAAAGGAGACAGATAATACAGATTATGGAGATACTGCTAATTAATAACTATGGTTGTTTGTTCCGTCTGCTGATAAAATGTGGAGCGAGAACATACAGGACAAAGAAAATACACAACATAAGAGGATTAACTGAGTGTTTGTGTGTGTTGGTGAATGTCAGGAAATGAGAAGTGATACTGAAAAGTTATCTGAACAGAAATTAATTACGACCAAAGTTTAACATAAAGTTCAACATATTGTTGTGTTGTGTCGTGTTAAGTTGTTCATGATTCTTCGAACTTGCAATTAAACAATGTACATTGTCATTTGAGTATATTTTGTTGTAGGATGTTTAACTTGAGGCCATTTATTAATAGATAATAATAACTAGTAACTGTAGTATAACTATAGTATAACTATAGTATAATAACTATAGTAAATCACTGTTAATATAAATACACCAAAAGCTGTGGGCTTGATGCTTAACATCATAATTTGCAGCCAGTGGCGACTTTTCTCATATGACAAATGTATATAAATAAATAAAGTTCATACTGAATGAACCTCAGGGCTAATTAGACTATTAATGAAACTCCACAATAGAATTCATCCCACCGCTGTGATTTCGGCTCCTCTGGGACAAATCCAGGCTTTTGTCTTAAGTATTAATAGGATTTTGTGGATTTTTCCACTTTGCATTACTTCCAACCCTTGAGTGAGTAAAACCACATAAAAAAATGCTGCAGGATTAACAGTAGTTATTTTATATTGTAACGTATATCAACCAGGCAGCAGCAGACACCACTATCACACACAGGTATATAACACTGACCTGTTATTCTTCCTGGATTGTCACTTGCGGTTTGGTGAGATGAAGGTAAGAATTGCTTCTCGACTGACACAATGGTTTACCTGATCCTCCAGGTGATGGTCTCTCACAGTGCTCCTTCTTATTTACTTCTCCTCAGCTTCAATCCCTGTTCTTTATCAACTTTTAATCAACAACAGTTATTTCCCTGCAGCCTTTGGTCTCTTAACCTCCATCGGATCCTTTCAAATCAGAACAATGCCAGCAGCTTCAAACTGCTGAGCCAGGTGACTACTTGTTAATGGCTAGAGATGAACATTCGACAGCCCCCTTTCATAATTGCATTAAGGCAAGGCAGTCCACTGCAGTCAGCTCTGATATCAGACCACAGTAAATAAAAACCCAAAAAACGGTTTGCTTCTGCTTCCCACACAGCTGTACTCCACACTGACAGATTGCTGAGAAAAATGCTAATAATATTCATTGAATGTGGTGATGGTCATTGTATTCAGTGACAGCACAGAACAGAGCAAGCAATATTGGGCCAGGAAATATCCCCTTATCTTGTTTGGAGACAGACAGGCTGAGCGGTACCGGCCTGGCTCCCTAATACAGTTTGGTGGCAGGCACATGAAATAACTTCAGGGTTCGGTCAATCACACAAACCCCTTGGGGGGCAAACAGGAGGAAAATATTCATCAGCTTTCACATCACACAAGTGAACACACACACACAAACTCCATCAGCTCTAGCCAGGCTTTTTTGTGTATTAGCTACATGTATTTATGACGGAAACGCTTTGAAAAAACAACACACCAAAGTGTTGCCTGTAATTAACTGGAAATGGTAAACAAAGGACGCTTGGTGCTCAGGGGTCCCATATGTCAATGTCTGCCCCTGAACAAAAATAACTCTGCACCGTTGCTTTGCGGTGCAGTGATGGGATTTGCCAAAACCAACCTGCATGCGTCTGCACATCCTGAAACGGAGCATGAGGGCGTGCGCGCTGCGAAAGCTTTGTGTGACTTTTTTTGTTTGGTTTCAGTATCACCGCTGGCCAGCTGACAACACCAAGGATTAATCATGCTGACGTGGGGCTCGATTGGCCTCACGGAGGAACAGCAGCAGCGGCATCACAACTCCTGATGAGAACAAAAGACAAAAGATGGACGGACACAGAGAAGCTGCGTTTTGATAATCAGTCCAGTGCCGTTTTGCACTGACATTTAGCTTATCTCTGTGTGTTTGTATTTGTGTGTTTGTGTCTTAGATCTGTATGACGTTACATTCTAGTTGACATGGTGGCTTTGGTTTGTTGCATCTGACTGCCTGAGTGCATGTGTGGGCATGAATATGTGTGTGTGTGTGTGTGTGTGTAAGAGTGAAATTGTCACATCAATCCTCCTGAAGCAGCAGCAGGTTCAGGAGGGGGTATCACACCTCCCAGCATCCTTTATACTTTACTGAACCCAAGGGAAACACACAGCGTCAGGCTGGAAGATTGAAATCTGCCCACCTTCAATGCACACACACACACACACACACACACACACACACAATACATACTCTCATGTCCCAAAAGTGCCTAAATTTGTATTTTCCGTATTCCCCAGCAATTTCTCCTTTTATACATTTGAACTTCAAAAATATAACATCTGTTCACGTGTGTTGCATAATCTACAAATGTTCTTTGAGTGCATTTACTTTTGAGAGACAGCAAATCCATCTGCGATCCTCTCCATATCAGCTATAAAGCTATGCTAATGAGGCTGGGGGAATCTTTTACAGTAGTGGAAGCTTGTAGAAAACAAGGAGACAATAATCATCGCAACGAGTGCAGTTTTACAGGGAAGGCAGGCCCGGCTTTGTAATAATGTATGATTCAAAGCTATTTTAAGATTGTGGATCGCTAAACCTAGATTTCTTTAGGGAAATCTCACTCACACTGGCCTCAGTGGAAACTGTGCCAAACAAGAACACCGTCAAGAGATTCAGTTTGGTATAATGAGGCTGGCTCTGGATCAGTGTTGTACCTAGACAAGGTGAGAGAATACAGATCTGTTCACCTTGAGTCAATTCCTGTTTGCCCTGGTAGGTGTCAAAGACCTGATAACAGCTATTTTCTTTATCCATCCATTCCATCCATCCATCCATCCATCCATCTATCTATCTATCTATCTATCTATCTATCTATCTTCTCTATCAAATGAGTCAAAAGATAATTTACCAGATAATACATGACATTGAGCCAAGATGTCACACCATTTTATGTTTAACATATCAGACTGAAAAAGGGCAAAAGTCACAAAATGATCACAAAAAATATTATGATGATTTAAAGTGAATATGACCCAAACTCTTTTAGAATAATAAAAAAGGAAGAGAGAAGACTGGATGTATAGAGGTCTGAGGTAGAGCAGGGTCATTTTATTATCGGGTTTAATTTATTACTAGTTTAAAATTTTCACAGTCGTCTGGTTGCACTGAGAGACAGTTAACAGGCCTCAGGAGCTCCTTATTGATCAACATATATACCAGCCACATCATTAAAACCAGTTTCCTGTTTAAATGTCATGGCTGATCGTTGTATATTAAATTTACTGGTTGGCTGCTGAGAATTTTTTCCATCTCTTATTGCCTGTTGGGTTAAATGATACACAGAAAATTTGTTGAGGAGAAACTCAGACATCTAACTCTTTCCAAAAGTTGCCCTTTCTATAAAACACGTCCAGAAACTTAATTATGTGTAGAGAGGGGAGTGTATCAGACTGTCAGCTTCTCTTTACATGAATGCAGTGAATTAATGTGCAAGTTAATTTAGAGCGATGTCACAAGAATTAAAGAAACCAAATCATATATTTCACAGAAATCCCCGCTCTACAGTAATAACTGTACTCATAAAAACTATATTTATAGATTTCGCATTATAAAAAATGTGTACAGATTACAGAAACACAGATCCCACAAAGCAGTAAACACCAGAAATCTGGGCTCCGCAGATGCACAGACAACATCTACTGCCAGAGTTTGATGACTTCTTGGCTGCAGCAGCACTGAGGGATTAATGCCTCCAGCATCTCAAGTTTATGAAATGGATGAGGCAATAAATGTAGCAAAAGTTCATAAGTAATTAAACTAAGTGCGGACAGAATTCATTGACACTTGTTGGATGTTATTTTCAGTGTGCAGTACAAAAACAATTTGGTTTGTAATAAAACAGTAGAAATGAGACACAAAGTGCACAACGATGCGTGTGAGTCTAATGACACACTGCGACTGACACATGTGATTTGTGTGTGTGTATACATATTGTTACATTACATTACATATTGTGTGTGTATACACACAAATTGACTTGTGTTTAAAAGCCATTCACTGAGAAATGATCGCGCGTGTGGAGCGAAGTTGTAGTTTTCTCCAAATAGTCAAAATATTCACACGTCCATTATAAATGTGTGACAGTGTTTTCACTGATGATATTGTTTTGTGTTTCATCACTATGTACAAATTGCTCATTGAGAGAACTGTCATACTTTTATTTATTCTATGAAAGGTCAGATTGGAGGAGACATAAATCAATGCCAGAGATGGCAGATTGTAGATACATTGCCACGGTTATTTCACTGTGGTGTGCTGGGTACTAATTTCACTGTCCCCTGTGGGCGGAGCCAGGGATCATAAGAGGCAGCAAGGACAGAGGAGGGTCTCACAGAGACACGGTAAACAGCAGCACTGATCCCATGATGACAGAAATCTGGATTATTGCAGCTTTCATCTGAATCTGAATCCTCCTTTCATCTCATCACATCACATCACATCACATTACTGTATGTGGTCTCTTTGCTCTGCTTTAAAACTACACTGCAGACCACTCCCCTATCGGGTGGCTAAAGTATTAAAGGTCTGTATAGTTGCCATTTTGTCCTTCAACTCGACATTCACCCCCTGAACATGACACTGAACCAACCACAGGTCTACATTTAATATTTATCAAGTATTTAACCCTGAACTTCGACGTCTCTGACTGACGTGGACCAGGAGAAAATGACGTGACATTATCATCACACATCACATCACTATAAATACCTATAAGAAGTGAGGAGCCGAAGTAATGTAAACACACACAAATGCAGTTTGTGGGTGTGGTTGTGTCAACATGGTAATATTCAGTAACTAAATCTGTTTTTTGAATTATTATCATACTTGCTAGTAACATATTGTCTATGGATACATCCTCACAAAAACTGCACACTTTATTCAGAAGTGTTTGCTTTTTATTACATTGTTTACAAAATATTATGAAAATGCTCAATTCCAATTCATCTATACTGGTTTATTCTCTTTATTTAGTTTTACATGATAAGCTTTAAGGTGGAGAATAACATGGAACATTATACAGTATAAGAATTTTATAGAAAAGCAATGAAGCAGAAATGTTTAGATGAATTTATTTAAATTAGTCTAATAGAGGCTCCAATAGAAAATACAAATATCAACTTGTTGAGGTGACATGCTGATGAACACGTTGAGTTTATAGATGTGAAATGCTACTTACTCTGGAAAACACAGAAACACGTGTTTATTTATTTGTAGGATTTATTTGTATCTAAATCCATTCTAATCAAGGCATAACTACAAAGTATTTTTTAGGGAAAGTTAGGATTAAATTTGGAAGAACACAAATCATTTATTGTATCTCGGCACATTCATTTCATTTTCTACAGAGATTTTCATATTATATATATCCATACTCCAAATCCAACTTGACAGTACATTCGGTTCAAACAAGATGTGATTGACAATGATGTCAAATTCATTTTTGATTCTCACATGGTTGTTTGACGGGCTGGTGTATATAGGCTGAGCTGAGCTAAACACAGAGCAGGAACTGAGTAAAGGGGAAACACTACATGTTAATTGTTTTTGTTCACAGCTTCCTAGGAAGACCTCATACTCTACATTTATGGCAGCTTCATGTATGTTAAACTTGCCACATAGAGGGCAATAAACCTCCCTGCAGGGTCTCTTAAGTTTTCAGATAATTGTGATCCTTGAGAAAAGCATAAGAAACTGCAGACGATTCCTTGCACAGTTAAGAGCATATGTGATGACAGATGTGACTGACTTCATAGCATGGCATCAAATTCCTTCCATGACTTTGAGGTTAGTCATCAGTGCATTAACAGTGTGGTATCTCAGAACCATTGAACCTATTAATGGAGCCTCGCTGGCTTTTGATGATTTATAACAAGTTAGGAAACCATCAGATTCTTTGTCTTCTCCTTCATCTGCAGAGGATTTAGTCTGAATACTTCACCAGTGAAGCATAGGAACCGGCAGACTGAGCACACATCACTGCACAGCACTGGCTGACACAAATTCAAACGGCAGCCATCCTCAAAGCTCGTCTTCCACCAAAGTACCCTGTATGAATCCTAACAGCCATGGATTTCCTATAAATGCTATCAGTGACATGCAGATGGATGGGGAGACTATTTTGAGGCTGATTATGAACCTACTCAACCATGAGAAAAGGGTCTGAGGCTCAGTTCAGTTGTCTGGTTTTGGAGTCTCAGCTCCTTTAAGACCCGCACAGTGGGTCAAAGTCTAAAAACCCAGAACAGACAGTCCAGTCCGTCTCTCTTTAATCCTTTACAGAGAGAAGTTGCAGTTAAAATCAAACGTAAACATGAAATACACAAAGAGTGTAAATAGACAACATGATATCGACATGATACAGAGCTTTTTAATTTGTGTCTGTCCAGGAGGATGGTGCTGTATTCAGGGTGGATGATAATTTTGGTAGATGAATAAATGATGAGGGGAGGCAGAGCTGAAAAGCTAAAAACACTCTGCTGTTTTTACATGTTTTGTACCATAGAGGAGACCGGGGATGATTGTAACACTTTTTGTCTCAGCTCAGCTTGACAACATGTTATCATTTATTGGTGAAAGTGATGCTGTTACAACTATCTGTTCTGTTGTACCCATCCCCAGTCTTCCCTATTTCTTCAGTCACGTTTTCCCATGATGCTCTGCTCTCTCTTCCATCAGCAAAAATTTCAGCAGCAGTGTTTTTTTCAGAAATTATGACCTCAACACCCGGCCATTAAAATATCCATTTTGTTCCCCTGACTTGAAAATTAATGTTTTACGCCACCATCAACATGTTTGCTCATTTCTCTGTCACCATTTTCACAAGTTTGAAAATACACTGGTGGTCTCCTTCTGCTACACAGACAAGATGGCGACTATTGAATTTGTAGCATGAGATAAAGGCAAAAAAATGCTCAAAAAATAGCTTTAGTGTTTTTTTTTTTTATGTGTGTCCAGTGTCAAATGATCCCGACTCATTTTTTGGATGGTTTTAAGAGCACCATCTGGGTGTGTATATATAGAGAGAGAGAGAGAGAGAGAGAGAGAGAGCATACTACATATTGCATGGACACACTCGTTCTCAACACAGCAGGTTTGAGTATCAGAGTACATGAACTTAGATATAGCATTTATGTTATGTCATTTATAATGTTCTTTTTCAGGCAATGCAACACTTTAACAATCTTAGTTAATGGACTATTAACATAGTTAACATAAGACAAATTGGCCTACATTAATTTATGAGATGTTCTGCTTTTAAAATGCTATGAATATAGAGTATACACCGAGGAAAACATTAAGCAGCCTTGATAAATAAACATCCATGCAACAAAATAACTCTTGACCTTTTCTTCCATATTTTTTCCACCCTTTTAGACCTCAGTCCCTCCCCTCACTGTTTGTTTGCATGACTCAGTCGGCAGCCGAGAGCACTCAAGGAGGTCTCCAGAGGTTATGATGTCTGTGTCAGTAACCAGCAACAGGTCCTGACTGTACCGGTGCACAGAAACACACAAACAACAGTCATTCTGGCATCATCGCTAAGTTTTAACTGCCTCTACTCTGAAGTACTTTTCATGTAGCACTACTATAAGAAATCCTCCCATATCTTCAGTATACATTTACACTGTAACAAGCTGCCAAGGTGCAGTAAAGATAACTTACTGATATCTGTCGGTGGGCAGAGCAGCTCTACTGTTTGCTCCAGGCAACGACCTAAAGCACAAACAAAAGAGAGAGAAAAGTCAAGCTCCAGCATCAAACCGGCAACCCACATGAAAGACACTAGGTTCAGCTTGAAAAGATCAAGCTTTGATCTCTTTCTCCGTACTGAGATGAGCAGAAGGTGCGAGGGGTGCTGATGACAAATGGGGTTGTTGGGTGATGGTGGTGAGAGGACGGCTGGAGAGGAAAACAAAACACAGAGGGACACAGTGGGCAGCTGTCGCTTCACTCTGAAATAACAAGTCAAATTCATAATACATGTTTCTGAAATTGCTTAATGCCAAAGGTGAAAATAACCACAGATCCACACTGACAATCTTCTCTACACAGATGAAAATGTGATCGAATATTATAGATTATGAAAATATTATAGAAAAGTAATAGAGCAGAAGCGTGAAGATGAATTTTAATTATGTCTTTAAAAGGTCTCTGATGGAAAATATCACATCCATACTTTTATCATGAGTATGAGTAATTTAGCTTATTTTGGAGTGTGGGTCATGTAGATAGATAATGACGGTAGACAGACATATAGACAGACAGACAGACAGGAAGAAGACAGACAGACAGACAGACCGATCCAAGCAGGATGGGGAGAATCGGAATTTCTGAAATATCATGTAATAAAAATTCACTGGTCCATGAAAAAAATCAATCATCTGTGATTCTTTTTAAAGCTCAGCTATGATCATGTGATCTAAAAACTTAACCATATAGAACTGCTCCTTTTTATGATACCACATCACTGAACATGCAGATTGCTGATAGATAGTGTAATAACGTGACTGCGTGAGTGAGTTCAGCTTGTAAATGAATAGATAGATGGAAGTGAGGGAGTATGTCAAAACAAACAAACAAAAAAAAAAAAAACCCTGTAAGAAAAACATAACTGCCTCCACATTGAGGAGAGCATGAAGTTGGTTGGCGTGTGTTGGATTGTAGTGAGCTGTCTGTCCAAAATGGATGGATATATCATGTGTCATTAATATGATAAAACTGTAAAATCATCTAGTCAATCATCTCTTAACTGTTTGAGACAAGTTGTTACTTTTCTCGTTACAAAATTTCAGGCAAACTGTGCAAAGCAGCAACATTAGTTCAGACATATTCTCCCGTACTGTGACAGTAGGTCTTCACCATCTGCCACCGAGCCAAGACTACATGTCACATCTCATCCTCACGGCCTGAGACCTTTTTTGACAGCCTCAAGGAAACTGTCCCCACTTGGCAGCTGGATCATATCACCCTAGAAAACACCCTGGCAGCACACACGCACACACACAATGCGATGCTTTTACCACAGCCAGTGGGGATTGTGCTGAGTGAAATGATACCTTCAAAAGAAGATAAAAACTAGACAGGTGCAAGATGTGTTGAAAACTGCAACAATGGCAGCAATTTAATAAATAACAGAATAGTTAATCTGCCGTATTTCTCAAATGACACAAAATCCTGAGATTTCCTTTTGGTTATACATTAATTATCGTTCAAAATGATAGATAATACAACATTTTCTTCAAGTAATAAAAAAGAGATTCATTGGTATATCTGCCATATTTAGAAGAAAGGGAATAAAGACAGAAGATTAAGCTGCAAGTGATCAACACTTTAGTGACTCATTTCTCCAAGAGACTATGAACTTTGGTAGAATAAAAGATGAGTAATGCCTGAGTGCAACACAAAGGACGTAAAAAGTTTAGAAATCAGCAACTTCTCTCCACTGCAAAAAGACATGTTTTTTTATTTGTACTTTACTTCTGAAGACTCTGTTTTGACTTTTAAAAACAAAGTCTTAACAAACCAAGTTTTGACAGGAAGTTAATCTTCTTAGAACCTGAATTGTATTTTTTATTTTCAGATTGTGCCTGTGTCCCCAAATCACGGTCCCAGAAGGTGAGAAATTCAAAACAAAGAGAGAGAGAGAGAGAGAGAGAGACAGTGTGTTAGGGGTAGTTACGATGATAATGCCTCTCACATCTAACCGGTGCTGTTCTACTCCTCCTACATGCACACAGCCCTGAGGCTTGTATCGGTCCCACAGGTCCAACTCACACTGCAGCACACTGCAGCTTTACAGTGTTTGAGACAAAACACTCAGCAATTCACACTCGCCACCGATCCAAAGGAGTCTGCTGCAATCTAGAAATCTCAGACAACTGTACCAGCACCATGTTACATGGTACATGCTGTAAGGCAAATATGCCAAACGGCAACAGTTTCTGTACTAAACTAAATCCATTGAATAAATGACTTTTATTAATAACGGCTGGTATTGTTGTTGATTTCACAACCATGCTGCACTTATTTGTCTTAATTCAGGCTTAGCATTAAGATGCAGTGCATAAAGATAACACTATATAAGTTATCAAATATACTAAATATTTTGAAGTGCAACTCCTTTAACAGGAGACTTGTGACTTGTGACGTAACGCCATCACAGAAAAAAAAAACAACAGCAGTTTGCTAAAGTTCAGACAAAGTTCAGGCTGTCAACATATAATCTAAATTCGATTATGTAAGTGGATTGTGGCATAAGGGATAAGAGTCACACAGCATCATTTTCATAGATGGAAAATAAAATGTAGATGAAGCTGAGTAGTTCAACAACAACAACTGTATGACAGACAGACAGTCCACAACCCAACTTGACATGAAACCTAACTTTTAAAACCTCTGATTTTTAAGCAAACAACAATGTTATTGATACTGATTAATACTGATATTTACTCCTTAGGTACCAAAATTTCAAATGACAGGGATTTTTTTTTATATGCAACCATATCTAACATAGTATTTAGCCCTCGAAATGACAGATGGAGTTGCTTAATACTGCAACAAGAAGAGTTAAATGTGATTTTCTGTGTATTTTTAGCTGAAATCTGATCTGCTCTTTTCTACGATTAACATTTGTAGTAGAGGCTTCAACTCTCAATTATCGTTATAATCACTTAATCTTCCAATTATATTTTTGATGGAAACATCATAAAATATCATAAAAGTGAAATCAATACATTATTTTTTCCTAGAACTTCTCTAATGTCTCTAACCTCTAATGTTTAGGACTTGATCAATAATTAATTTAGTAATTGTACAGAAGACTGACAGACAGTATTAACATAAAACTCTGGAGGGAAACATCTGATGTGATGAGATGATATTTTGCATTCTTAAAATGTTTTTGCTATGATCTTAGAGTTGTATCGTATATATACACATGTGCACCAAAAAACAAAAAAGTTAAAAACAAGCCGACAGCTGCAGAGCACACTTGTATGCACACCGACGACTCAGCTCGTCAAAGCCCATCTTTACCAAGAAATCTATTCCCATTGATCCCCACCTTCCCTCCCGTTGCTCCCCTGAAAGCCAAAGGCTTACAGTTCCCTCTACACACTAAAACCTTGCATAAGCTGTTCCCTGGCATTTAACACCCCGTCAACATTTTACAAGGTTGCTTGCGGCCATGCTGACGTGACGTCCTGTCCTGTCCCAGAGCAATAACTTAGCTCTCTTTTCTTTAATACTGACCTCAGGCACCAACAGAGGATGAAACACAGATACACACAAGCCACAACAGTCTAGTTAGGATGTCACAGTTCTCACTGTTGAGAGGAAACACATCAAATCACGACAGAGTAATGATAAAGCACTGCTGCAGCACTGACACAAGACCTCATGTGAATTATTTTCATTATTTTCTAATTCATTCTCTATTCAGTTCAAACCAACCTTTATTAATTCCTTCATTAGTATTCCTCAGCAAGTAGAGGCTGAGAGGTCGGCACAGACGGCTCCAATTTCACCGTGTAAGACCAAACCAACAGACTGTTTTTGAGTTTATTGCTGAGGAGAGGAAGCTCTCTTCTGACCTTTTAGATAAATGTTAAACACAAATCAGTGGGGGAAACTCTTTTGATGCGGTGTTTGGGCAATTAGTTTAATGCAGCGTAATACAAGTTCAGTGCTGGTGGTTTACGTGTCTTGAGATGTACAGTAGGTCACAGAGACATTTTCTGAACACATTGCTGATCCAAAATTTAGCTTGTCTTGTTAGTTCATAAAGAAATAAAACAGAAAACACATTAATATACCTTCACATTGTGCCTTATTTACTGTAATTAGTTTATGCTTATGGTGTAAATGACATGTTTTGTTCTGTTATGTGAAGGTTAATCATACAACCAAATTAAAACAGAAGACTGAACATTAACATCACTCCCCAAACTGGCTGACATCTCTTTAAAAACACAGACGAACATTACTTTCCTTTACTCTCACCTTCCCATTAAAATGAGCATCATTGTGCTATTTTGAACCTGCATGGGAGTGAATCCTGAATGGTGCGCACCTTTTAAGTCTGGAGTGCTGCATTTAAGTGCTGCATATTTATTATCTCCCCCTTTCTCAGAAAACTGAAAGTCATTTTGAATATACAACCCTAAATGTTTTCCTGTCACTGTGCACATTAGTGCAGGGTTTTCTTTAGCTTTCTGAAGGGCTTTAGTGCACACACACACACACACACACACACACACACACACACACACACACACACACACACACACACACACACACACACACACACACACACACACACACACATAGAACAAGCCTTTAATGCACGGATTTGCTCAACCTCACGCTCCCCTCCCCACTTTAATAACATTTGATTTCAGTCATACATCTGTGGGCAGATTTCTTAGTCAGAGCAGTCACTACCCAGCTGACTGAGTAATGGAGTAAGGTATGATTCCTCTCCCTTTTATTGTGTCTTTTTGAGCCAATCATCTGTGGTAACTGTAACTCAAGGACAAGGACGACATTCAATGTCAAGTCATAATTGGTAACCTTGTACAGGTTACTGCACTGTTACAGCAAACTGTCTCTGAAAGACTCCCTATAAACTAACATTTATTAAACATTTACTAGCCTTGAGACATTAAATCTATAAACAACTGATGCAACACTGTTGCCTCTCAATTCAAAAAGAATAGGCTTTCTTCTGTAAGGACGACGTAACTGTCATGGGAGTGATGGATATCAATTATCTGTTTCTTTCTCTTTTCACTGAATGCTCTAGTAGTGACGGTGGTGGGTGTGTTTGGGAAGGTCAGAGGTCACATGAGTGGTAAAAATTTGCCCATTGCTGGCTGATTGGTGCCTTACTGATATTGAATGTAGTACTATGCCAGTTGGGATTAAGAGTAGAAGGAGATAGTTTGAGGTTAAGTTTGCAGTTTGGTTTTCGACAGGCAGTGGAGGAAGTCTGAAGCAGCTGTGTGTTTTAATTAGAGTTGTTCCAATGCTGTTATTAGAAATGTAAATGCCTCCGGTGCCTAAAACACTGGATTGACAATCAGCAAGTACAACGATCTGACACCAAGTCTTTTATTAATATGGTTTCACACATAGATAAAATGATAAGTCACTGTTAACAAGCCTGTTGTTAGCTGGTAAACAGCCAAACGACTAACTTCATCCTCAGCGAGCTTCGGGTAGCAACACACGAATCAGCTCTATCAAATTAAAATCAAGGTAGTGCCTCATAAATATCCAACACATCGAAATATTCAAACTCTATATCAGTTTGGTAAAAACAGTGCAAATGGTTTTGGTGCATTTTTTCACAGTATTTTAGGTGAAGTATAGAAACAATTAGAGACACGTCTGAAAGATCAAAGGTAGAGAGATCTGAATCCTGACTTCCTGTCAAGACTTTCAGAATAAAATAAAAGCAACAACAGGACGCAGAAGTTTGCCCTTTGGGTTTTTTACCCTCAAGTTAAAATGACTGACTTGTGTGTCGAAACCATGATATGCACAACTAAATGAGAGTTCAGCTAAACTTTTTTTTTTGGTATTTATGTGTGTTTTGCTTTTATATAATTAATTCTTTTTGGATAATCTTTGCATATTTTCTGAAAGTTTCCCTTTGATGACACCAGTTGGATTTGTGTGCACAGGGGATGAGATTACTGATTCTAGTCTTCATGCCAAGTCTTTGCTTATGAATTTTACATCAGTGTTTTTTTAAAGATACAGGGTTGTAGCTGGAGCAGACTGAGTGGAAACAAGACAGAAATTTTAATCTACAGAGATAGAAGTTTATAAAGATGTTTATAAAACTCTCCTAGATATCCATCTAACACTGTGGGCAGTAGATGTGTTGACATGCTGTTGAGTGGTGTAACAGTTTGGTGTAGTAATGTCTGGTGTGGTATTTCTGGAGTTATCCTCTATCTTCTATTGATCCGATGTTAGATTTTCATTTCTAGTTGTATTTGGTGTTGATTGTGTCATTGACAATCAACACCGAAGACTGTTTTCTATTATTTTGTGAGAAAACTATTAAATTTGTGTTTGATTTGGAGTAATACTTGGACGATATATTTGTAGGTGAAAGCTGGATTATTCTGAAAAGAGAGAAATTAAAAAATGGGGGAGTCACTGTTCATCTTTTAAATACAAACGCTCAATAAATACAGCAGCTCTAAAAATGAGAACAAAATAATAGATGAGATTAATACATAAAAGTGACACCGTAAGTATTTTAGTGCTCGGATAATTTAGAGTTATAATTTCTATCTTTGACATTTTCTAAAAATATATTCAGCCTGAAGTCGTCCTAAAAATGATTGACCTCATATTCACAGACCAAAAAACAAACTAGAGAAAGAGCCCAGAAATAGAGGTCCCAGGTTTTTGACAGCGCTGTGGTGTTAAAGGATATTTCCTGCTACACTGCTTTCACCTATAAGTTGAGTGAGTAATAGCAACGGAGCGATGGCCTAAATAACAAGAACCCAGAAGAGAGAGAGGAAGGTTTAGGCCTGATATATATATATATATATATATATACATATATACACACACACACACACACACACAATAGTGATACTGAGAATCTGAGGTGTCGTATTTATTTTCCCCCCTCAACCTTCATTAGATCACATAGAGCATAGCAGCGTAGATGGATGTCTTCACATCATCTGTCCACTCAGACAACCCTGCCGCCCTCTCTACGAGCAGAAGGTCAACGCTTATGCGCTCTAAAACGAGCCTGTGTCCAAGGCCTTTGGTGAGGAGGCACGCCCATCTGTCTGAGGTTACATCACATGAAAAAACGACTGCAATTTAAAGACCCATCAGTGTTTGAACACAGCTGGTAAGCCACACTATTGTGCACTGTAACGCAAACTGAAATAACTTGTTAGGTTCAACAACAATCTCCTGAGGATTTTTTCAATTCATTACAATTGATCCTCTGCACCTGAACACCTCCCACTACAAGCCTTCATTGATCCTTGTGGTGAAACAGGTTAAAATCTATATGTACTGTTCATCATGAATTTTATGTTTAAGGAGCCGTTGAGCCCCATAAAGTGTTTATAACAACAATGAATCAAAAACTTTACTTACTTTACTATGAATTGACAACCCAATGATTAAGCATGCCTTGCCAACTAGCACTATCCTAATTAGGTGTATAAATCACAAGTTTCATCATGACATGATATTATATCAATTCTTTGGACAAAAATATATTTGCCAATATCACGTCTGTCACAATATGATTTTGATTCGATTCAAGGGCCTGAAATCAATATGAGAAGATATATCTCATATATATAAATAAAGAGAGAGAGATCAGAGGTGTCTCAATCAGTTCATATCAACTGAGCATATCAGTTCAGCATAACAAAAAACAACTAAAATATCTAAATGAAAAACAATCTGTTCTTTATAATAACAAGAATCAAATAGGCACTGTGTTGTTAATACGGCTGTGATACTCTGAGCTCTTTTAGAGCTGTAGCTCAGTTTTAGTGGAAAATAACTGGTCAAAGCTGGTTAAACTGAGGTCAATGTTGTGCTTCTTGTTCAGGTGTCAGAACAGGTTGGTTCTGTATTTTATCTCCTACTGGCATTGTTTGAATACGGCGTGCGTTTTATCTGTCGACTCCTTTCTTCTTTTTTTACTATTTTCTTCAAAATGCAAAATCCTTCCACACTGGCGACTTATTCCCGAAAGGCGAGTAAACGTCCTCATGATCTTTTTCTTGGCTACTTGTCGTGACCTGTCTGGTGTTAGCCCACTGGCATTGTTTGTTTGAAGCAGTAGGAAGTGGAGATTGGACAGAAATAGTAACACAGATGTGCTACGGGAAATTTAAATTAATGATGTATTTTATATACGACAATATGGATCCCTGTTTTCACTTTGCGTCAATAATATCGGTTCGTTAATCGCTGAATCGATGGATCATTACACCCCTGAACATGCAGCTTCCCCCTCGTTGTTTAAGAAAACTCTCTTTATCATTTTATTACTTTATTGCTGTTTTTATCTGTATGTTTTCCCATTTCTCTGTTCTACCAGAACAAGTTTCCCCATTCTAGATAAGACAACCATCTGGTTTGTTTCTATCAGCTTCATCACACAAATGAACGATCATGTGCGCTGTCAATCATCAAATCACCACGTCTGGTCATAGAAATAATGTCTCCGAGGCTGCTGCTCCAAACTCGGCCCGTTTCATTTTCATTGTGCCTGAATAACTGAATCGTGATGGAAATACATTTACCTCTGCGTTTTATAGACGACGCTGTTTCTTCGAATAACAGCAATATCTCACTGTTGAGGAAAGAAACGTACCAGATGTGAATTTGTCTGTGCAGCCCAACGCCACCGACGACGACGACGACAACAACAACAGGTGAGTCTGTGTGCACATCTAAATGCAAATACAATGCTGCTCCTCAAACAAATGCGCAAGCTAATGAGCTGGCTTGGTGAATGCATCTTAGGCCTAAGTAATGAGATAAGTGACAGCGAACTGAGGGAGCGAAGTCATCTTATGACTCACAGCACAGCAGGAGGGCTGCTAAAGTGGGTATATTAAGGTCATGCAAACATGCACTGGTACTCACCTACACACACACGTTACCGGAAAAAACCTTTGTCAACTAATCAATAACTCCAGTTTTCCAATTAGATCCTGTATTAAACATCACATGGTCAGTTTTCTATCACACATAGAGTAAATGGCTGTTTGTTTGATTTTTATTTAAATTACTGAACACTGATATTTAAAATGAATTGCAGAATTGTATTTCTCACATGTTTTGTATTTATGTGAGTGAAAATAAAATTACATAAATCCTCAAATCCTATTACATAAAATGGCAAATTCTGAGAAAAGCCTGATCCTAGGTCAAACTGACAGTTGGTGACATCTACCATGTGCTGGTGCTGCATACTCATACATAGACATGTGTTTCTTTATGATCATGTCAACAACACCTGGCACACCTTCTGCGCCTTGTTGTTTCAGTACCGACATGTCACCCTCTTTGACTGCTGTCCACATCCAAATTCATGGATTTTAATTTTTTTTGCAGGTTGTAGCTCGGGTGTTTTATTGGCCAAAAAAATGTTGCCAGTTATAAAGTAAACAACTGTGTAAGTATAGAGCTTGAATTTAATGAACAACACAAAATGACCTATATTTAAAATATACTCTTGCGCTGTCTATTTTATCTGAATCATATTGAGATCACAGAGGATACGACTATAAAGGGAACACACTCATTCAGACATGTTCAGTTAACAAGAAAGGTTGTTTCATCACTTCTCATTCTGTGTCTCTTTCTCTTTGGCTGTCGCTTCAGAGCAATTCTTTAGTGGCACCCATGATTAATACAGCCGTGAATGGGAGAGGGGTTTTCCTTTCTTTCTTTCTTTCCTTCTCTTTCTTCCTTCGCCATTTCACTTTCCTTACAATGTGACCTGATTTAGTCAAAGAGCGCGGAACTGATTCTGACTCATTTACATACTAATGCCATAAACAGAGGTGAATGACGTGTAAGCATCACCTCATTGATTCTAGAAGACACAAGTGGGAAAATGATCTGTAGTTAAAACAAAGTCTCTTGTTGTTGGTTTACGGTTGAGAGGCAGTTTGAAAATGTGCGTTGGTCCCGTAGAGTTAAGACTTGATCTTTAACATCGCTCTATGACTCATGGACAGGGAGGTCGCATATGAGCTGCAGAGACGTAAGTCATAAACGGTCAAGGCCAATAAAAACATCAGCACTTAACACAAAATGCAACTGGACAGGGCCACTGCTCAGCGTAGCTGCTGCAAGCTGAGGCAGAGAAAGAACGATGGCATCAGCTGGTTTACGCCACATACCAGGTCCAAAAGTATAGATATATTTTGAAGGTCACAGTGACCTTGACTTTTGCCCTCCAAAAAAAAAAAATAAACAAGTCCAAGTGAACATCTGTGTTGGATGTAATAATTTCTGCATTTACAAAAACACGAGTGACCTCTTTGACCTTTGATCACAAAAATCTAAACACAGCATCTTTAAGTCTAAGCCGAAAAAAAAACAAAAAAAAAACAAGATTTGTCAAGTCACAGTGAGTAAGTTCGAACTTTGACCAGTAAAATTTAATCAACTTCACCCACATACTTGAGTCAAAGTGAATGTGTGAATCAAATTTGAAGAAAATCCCTCAAGGCGTTACGCCGACACGTTTCTGAAATGTGATAAGAATCTGATAGTAGATCCAGATGGAGCTCAACATTAAGGTGAAACATGAAATGCCAGTAGAGACCCATCTGTGGGCACTGAGTCTGAAACAGGATATGGGCGTGAGTTTTAATGCAGAGAAACACATATATTTTCTAAAACTCAGCTTCAGTTTGAGACGCATTTGTTTGGTGGTTAAAAATATTGTATGTATGTCAAAGAACAACACTGATTATCATCAAACATTAAGTTTTCTTGGCTTTTCAATCATTAAGATATCAGGAAAATAATTTAGATTTCATATAAGACTAAAGTTGGGAAATTATTTATACTTTGTTATTGATTTTAAAGAATTACCTTACAATCAATTCTATCTGTGGATAGAAAAATCACAGCTCAAATAAAGAAAGCATCCTACTTCTGTCAAATAAAGGACGTTGATAAGGACAAGTTTCTGTAACTCTGTGTGTGTGTGCGCTGCAGTGAAGATAATATCATGTTTGTCTAGTGATGTGAAAGTCAAAAGCATTTTAGCTGGATTTAGTGCACTAGCTGTGTACTTTGAGGACTTTATAGACAATGTGGCCTTGGCCTTCACACTTGAATCAGCACAGTATCACTCAGGAGAGTGTAAACAACAACACATCCCAGCGCCCTGCGACATCTCCCCCAAGCCTCTCCATGCCTCAACTAGTCACTGCATCGATATTGATTACTTAAAGGTACAGGTCACTGATGTGTTGAATGTCATTGGAGAAATGTGTTTCATGGATTTTGGAAACTGACTGATTTTTTTTAAACCGTACAGGGATTTACAGCAGGATGGAGGATCACAGGAAAAACAAGTCACACATGTTTAAATCGAAACTATGTTAAAAGTGACGCTGAAGCTGAAGTGTCACTGTGCTCCCTGGGTCCTTTTCTCAAACAAGAAACACGAGACTGGTTCAAATTGTAAGAAATGTCACAATAGTGTGACTGATCCACAGAACGCAAACTGGATTTTCTTTACCTTTTAGTAAAGAAAATAACAGTCGACGCTCAGCCATTTCAGATCGATACGATCCAGTAAATGAAAGCTACAGGCGATAGCTTCGTGTTCAAATCAAAAGAATTGTAGTGTGAGTTTTAAAAAAGCTTGACAGGGACAAAGATGGAGGCAAAGACAGAGAGATCACACTTTTGAGGAAAAACAGAAATCAAATGAGACAGGACTGTCAAAACAAGTTGAGTAACACTAATATGGCTGTCATAGTCATGTGTGAGATACTACAGCAATGTCAAGAGATGTACAACGAGGGCTGACCCAGCTCCTCCAGGATATTTATACTTATTATTTAGAGACAGCTCTAACTGCGATAGGGTCGGACATTTTGTACGGTTATAACACAGTGAATTTTATTTATTTTGTCATATTTTACTAGAAAAGGACAGTTGTAACAGAGTCATGTTATCAATATCATGTGCAACCACTCCCTCCCTGACTTTATATGTGAATTTTCATGTCTGTGTGAAGAAGTGTGCAGGTTTTACAGCCAAAATAACACATTTCAGGTAAGAAATGAATCTTTTGGACCAAGTCTATATTTTGATACCGTACTGATACTGTTTAAGTGTGAATGAGGTAATTTGTATTAGATTAAAGAGGAGGAGGTTCTTAGTAAAAATGTCATATCATCAATGCTAATTTCAAGTCATGGTGCTGGTACAGGGGCGCGGATGGTTTTAACACCTTTTAAGAAAAATGTTCCAACCATTTTTAGTGGATCAAATGTGCATTGATCCACGTATGTGGGTAAGTTAAGAAAACTGCAGCCCTGAAACCTACACCAGCGGTGGTGTAGTAGTGACATCAAATAATGAATACTGTGATATTGTACTGTGTTGTAACACTAACAAACAGCGTTACAACCATCCCTGGTCTCTTCTACAAAAAAAGGTCTATTATTCTGAATATGTAATGTGAATCTTTCCTATGAGCACCAACATCATCTGACAGTTGATAGTGAGTCAGTTATTGCTGCAGCGCTGACCACAAATGATGCTATAATCAAACTCATACGTGAACCAGAAACCATTTCCCCTCATGATGAATACTGAATTATTATTAATCAATCAACTCTAAGGAAAAAAAACAGCTGCTAGTTAGAAAAAAACAAACAAAAAGATCCTTACTGCATAAGTATCATTTTTGTTTTTTTTCTTTTTTAAGAATATGTAAAAAGTCCTTACTGTGCAAACAGAACAGCAAGCAAAGCTGCGCAGAGGAAGACGATCGATGAATCGAATAACATAGTCGCTAGATTTATTAGGTTACAGTGCTATTTCAAATTACATCATGAGACAAAACCAGCAGGGATGGAAATGTTCAGCATATTTTCAATCAGTACACGTAGAGGTGAAATGCCTCTAACTGCTCTAAATTCGTTCTTGTTGTTGACTCCTCTAGCTGGTCGTAACATGAAAGTTTCTACCCAGGTTTTATTCTAAATAAAACCTGAAACAGATGATACACTGAACCCAGAGAGCACAAACCTCTGCAGAGACTGCACAACCCTTTAAATCTGATACTCTGAATCTAGGTTGAGATCAATAAAGGCAATGTGATTGACAATTTCTGGAGGAAAAATCCAGTTCTAGTTTGAAAAATAAAGAGTTTATGCTTCAGTAACATCTGTATTTCAGACAAATAAACATTCCCCTTACCCTTCCTTTAAAGAGAGAACAACAACCTACGGTAATACCGTAATATTTTCATGTTCAGGTAACATGAAAATATGTAAAGCTCTATCTAGAGCCAGTGTTTTATCAATTTCAATTTATCAGTTCAGAGCTCAAGGAGAGACAATCCAACCTGTATAATATGAACTTTCATTTTAAGATAGGAAAAAAACACAAAGGATCTTAGATTCAGTTTTTGTTCTCTACAATATTTTACAGGTACGTGTTTGTTTGTGAAGCGAAGCTGCAGAGAAACTCTAGTGATGAGGCGATGTGGAGATAAATCCTCCACAGATGTGGAATAATAAAACAAAAACAACTCAGGACAATGTGAGAGCGTAGTGATAGATAGATAGATAGATAGATAGATAGATAGATAGATAGATAGATAGATAGATAGATAGATAGATAGACAAACATTTACTGCTTCATCCATTTAATCAATCAATCAAGACAAGGTAAAAAACTAGTATATGGCTGGACAGATATGAGTGTGTGAAGCTGTGAAATTAATCTGGTTGTAGAGCTATTCCACTCAGCGTGAAAGAAATTGGAAATGACCTGGTTTGTGCTGATTTATTTGCGCGAGAGGGGGAAGGAACGAAACCACACTCTAACTGGTAAGTTTAAGAAACTAGTAAATTTTAATAGCTTTGAAACAGCAGTGGGATTAAAGAGAAAGTCACTCATAGAAGGAGAAATCTGTGAGGGCTTGACTAGTGTGAGGTTAAATGAACAGTAGGTACTTAGCTGTTGTAATGAAGAAAAGAAGAAAATTAACTGGGTTGAAGCAGCAGTAAAAGACAGAAACAATGCTTTCCCCATATGTTTACTGCAGCTCAGAAATAAAAAGGCCTGTTAAGACATGAAGCGTTTCTTTCCAATGAAACTCTAGAGGACTTTAATTTTGAGGTTACAGGAAGTATTGAGTTTGTATTAACAGCATAATGCAGTAACTTTAAGCGGGGAAAACACTCAGGGTGGATGAAATCCAATAACTAAATCACCTTTAAACTAAAATCACCTCTAAAGGGCTGCACCTCATATCAGTGTGACCATAAACTAGTCGGAAATAACAAGAAAATACTAAAATTTAAATGTAATTTCTGTGAGACAGAGTGGAAACAGCTGACTATACATTTATAAACATTATCTCTAAAGTCCAATCAGTCAATTAGTTGAACAAGATATAATTAAATGAAAACAACAACAACAACAACTTTTCAATTATAAATGGTTTCAGCCTTTAATATCTGAAGATTTTCTTGTCACTATAATTAAGAAAACTTAAACTTAAACAATAAGATACACTATATATACAAAGTCCGGATTAACAAACAACATCTAAAGTTTACATTATCCCTCAACATGTCCCCATTTGCTAGTTAACACACAGCAACACTGTGGTTTATACAGTAAATCCTATGATAGATGGAAATTTGTTCACTTTAATTGTGTGTACAAAGCTCTTTTACAGCATTACAACTATCTGTAACAACACTGAAGCACCACTTGCTTTTTTTAAAAAGCAAAAAAAAAGCATTATCATAAATCATCGTCAGCTGCCTTTTTTTTTTTTTTTTTTTTTTTGCCTTTATAACAGTTATGTGATGTGAACATCAACACTCACCCCAGAGCCCTGTATAGGCTTTAATAGTCTATACGGGACTTTTAATAGTCTAGAGCTATAATAGTCTTTTATTGTACCTATACCCACAGCAATGTTGTAAACAGAGTAGAAATGTAAATGGTATTTCACCTCCATAGTTTACCACATCTCATGATATAACAGATAACTGCTTACCCGGTGGCACTGCCATCTACAGCGATAAGGACTAATTTCTGCAAGAGCTATATTGTTGTTACAAGTATGATCCAATCTATTGACTTGATAGGGTAATGATTTAATCGCCGATTTTCAAATACTTTTCATTATCATTCATAATTTGTGCAGCAGGATTGGAGGCTGTCATCTTATTCTGTTCCCTCCCTCCCCCCCAGAGTCAATTTTAGTATCCTCCGGCTGCAGCATGAATAAGATCCCAGCAGGCAGAGAGGGAGGAGGGCGTTTGCCCTTCAGTGCAGGTGCTACTCACAAAACTGTCCCAGGCTACAAAGACGCTAAGACAAAGCAGAGAGATATGCACAAGAGGAGATAGGAGTCTATAATACTGAAAACTTCCAACATTTCCACTTTCAACATACTTGCATCCTCCAAGGCCTTATAGGTTTCTATCATGGCCCTCTGGGGGCCCCTCACTTTCTCTAATAGACATACATTACTCACCTCTATCTGCCCTCATCCTCCATCGCCATGGTCATCACTCTCCTCCTCAGCTGCGCCACAGCTATTGTTCTCCTTCCTTCTCTATCTATCTGTCTGTCCGTCCTGTACTCTCCTCACATTTACTACTGTACGAGCCCTTTTCTTCCATGTTTACATCAGTTTTACATAAATTAATCTGCTCCAGTTGTCTTATTCATTTGGATTAATAGAATAATTATAAATTCCATGTTGTAAGTCATTATTTCTGTTCTTTCTTAGGCTAAATGTCGAGTGCACAGACATTCAATAAAGAACCTTCAATGTGTCTTTTTTAAACTACTATGCAAATATTTACTTCTAGTGCCATTTTAACAGAATACAAATGTGTTGTTTCTAATTTGTTATATATTACTGAGGCAACCAATCATATTTGTAATACTGTATGACTACATACTGAATGGAAATCTTAAATATTGAAATACTACTGTGTAAATGCAGCTAACCTAAACATGTGCTGTATATTACCCCCCTTGGGCCGCATCAGCTAACTGGAGACATTAATGATGTTATTGGAGAAAACAACAAAACATGACTTGTGCTGCAAACGTCATGATAGCTGCTGAAAAGCACTCAGTGTGGACGGATGGATGAGGACAGATGGTGAGGACGTAACACCGTATGATGCAAAGCAGACCCTGTGAGCTCGTCCCCAGCTCCCTGTGAACAATGAACAGCCAGACACAACGCCTGTCAGCAACTGCCCTCCCCAGTGGCTGGTACTGGCACACAGTGGTACACAACCAGCACTATAGGAAACACATAATATAACCTCCAGACACACATGAACCTTATGTAACATTATGATTCTGCACAACTTGAAATCATCATTTTAACCAGAAGCTACAGGGGTGTACTCAGACGCAGGAAGTTTCCAACTTCCATCTTACATTTTGCCTGATAGATGAGAGAAATTCAACTGAATATGATGAATTTAATATGACAAATGTTGTATGGGATTATACCATAACAATATATATATTTAAGAAAATGAGCACATATCAGTGGCTGGAGGAAAAATAATTTAAGAGAAGGCTACAAATGCCTAAGATGATGTTTAATAAAACGATGCAAGAAAGCAAATGGATCATTAAGGACGTCTAGTTATTAATGACCTTCCTCATCCGATGAGACACTATATAGGCCTGTGGCAATATAACTACAATCGATAATTTAAGGCGTAGACTGGGCTGCGCATGGATGAATCACCGTGGGTTGTAGCATTTAGGTGTGAACGGACTTTATGTTATTTTTCATAAAAGCAGCTCGGTTTCTGTTTTCAATGAAGTAACACACTAAAAACTGCATTAATTATAACACCAGACTTTCAAAGAGAGATCGGTCAAAGCTCAACGCCCAGTTTCAAGCACCAACGGCTGAACGAGCAGCATCCATACCCCCCGTTCCTTCCTCCGGATGTCTTTTACACACCGAGCGGAGCTTATCGATGTTTACCGACAATAACCTCTCGCTCTGTGTTGTGTGTGTGTGTATGTGTGTCGTTAAAAATTCCAATAAAGCTTTATTCTTACCTGGAGAATTGCATATGCCGGATCAAGTCACCTCCTTCTCGGATCAGTATGTGAAGCTGCCGCTGGCTGGTGGAGCATCACTCAGTGAGGGTTTTTCACTGACTGAGACCGTAATGTTACGGAGGCACAGCGCTTTGACAGTAGCGCCCCGGAACGAGTATAACACAACACGAGCCCACTGCAGTTGTACGGCGCGAGCCTTCTACCCCACCCGAGCGGCACGAGCCCGACCGTTACTCACACAACGAGTAATCTAGATACCGGAAACATTATCACAAAGTACTAAGGAACTGTTTAACTAAACTTAATTAATACTGATAATTATATTATTTGATTTTAAGTGTGTTAAAATGTTAAAAGCGTTCGCATAGCTTAGCTAATTAACTGGCTAACAGTTGACTAGCTTTTAATTAGACACAGTCTGGGTTCGTCATGCTCCAGAATATGTTGCCTTCAAGGTTCGGAAACTTGCAAGTTAAAAAAAGGTGCATTAATTAAACATCACAAACAATAATAAATGAAAATAACGGTTGTCATGGCGGATAGTATCATTATTGCTTATGTTATGATATAATATATAGAGTTTACAAAAATCGGGAAGCTGAATTGCCGCACAAAAATCCAACCTGTGTGTTAAAATATATTTTTTTACGAATCTGATTTTTTAATTACCGACTTTCCGATGTAACTTAAACGCAGCGATTCATTCGGGTCACAGAGTTAACTACCGCGTTTACTAAAATTAAACTAAATATTTTTACAAACCTAAAGAAGGTTATTTTAAAAAAAAAACAATGGCCATGTTGTTATATAAATATATTACCATATGCATCGGTCTTATCTTTTTATAAAACAAACAAACAAAACATCCCCCAAGCTTATAAACTGAAAGCCGGCGGCAGCCATCTTTGTTTTGGTTTGATTGGAGGAAAACATTTGCAGCTTGGGAAATTATCCAAAACATTTTCTCTTTTGGAAGTTTTGTGGACTGGATATTTTTCCTGGATGCTTGGAAAATCCCTAGAAGATTCTGCAGCTACCACCAAAACATCGTGAGTGTTCATGAAGGACTGTTATTTTTTTCAGAGCATTGCCGTTTAAGTGATTGGAAAAGTGGCTAATGCTAGTTAGCTCGTTAGCTAGCAAACATTAGCTACATACATACAGAGCTGCCCATTACTACAAGCTAAAGTTTGTTGTTTTTTTGTTTATTTGTCGGCTGATCAATAATAATGATTTGTTGCTAAGCAAAACTAGAGGTTACAGGTGGAAGTAACTCAACTCGAAACTTCTGAGCCTCAAGATAAAATCTATACTTCATTACCATATTTAAAAATGTTAACAATGAGGAATAATGAAACTGGAGTTGTACTCACTAGAGAGAATCACCACCAGGAAACAATCCCACACATGTCTGTATTGTTGTTGTAATTATATTTTGATCTGAATCAAAGTGTATTAAGCTAAAGGTCTAATCAGTCTGTGATTTTTGTTTGTATGTGTGAGTCTTCGTTCAATTAGAATGAAGCCATCATAGTATAATATTAATAATAATATGTATTTAAGTAATGTGGTAAACACTCCCTGTATTAACAACTTTGTGGGGAAAAGCCTGAAAAGGGGAAAAACAATGAAATTAATACATGTGGATTTAATGCTCTTTATTGTTTGTCACTTTATTTCAATTGTTTTGTCCATTTGGCATCCTGTAAAATGATTATTCTGGTTTTCCACTGATCTGATTGATCAGTAGTCGTCGTGTTGATAGATTTTCATCTGATCCACTGACATTATTCTTTGCTGGAGCAGGTTAGAGATTCATTATAAGATACAGTGATTGCATGCAGTGATTTACCAATGTTAACCTTCATTCAAAAGACTGAAAACCAAGGGTTAAACTGATCGTTACCTCAATATGCACAAATGCTGGCCTCCAACAGGCACCTGTTGATAGATTGATGATGAAGTATAATCATCCACAATAATTGATAACACCTGAAAATATGCACAACCTTTAAAAGTCTTTGAGGAATTTGGTAAAATGATCTGCATTTTTTTCACTTTCACTTCACACAAAAACACATTCTTATTTGTCATGTTATCCAGGTTCTTAGATGTCCAGGTCACATTTCTATTTTACTCATGTGAGATGTTCAAAGCAATGACATGTTACATTTTAAATGAATTTAAAATGTATTTGGGTTTATTTTCTCTGTAGAACGTAGCTCTGACTACTACTGCTCATTCTGTGGATTATGGATAAGTCAAAGTAACAATGTACTTGTTTATAATGAAATAAAAAGGCACAATTTAGTTTCACTCTGGTTAATTGTGATCACATTCATTGCCTGCGCTACAAACCACAGTGGATCACAATAGATCAGCCTTCATTTTTACTGTGTTAACCATGCTGAGATGCAAAACAAGGTTATTTTCATATATTAAAATAAACTTAAAGCCTTAAGTCCCATAATAAGGAGAAGTTTCTCAGATCCAGATTTCAGTTGGAGGAACAGTGCCACTGTGTGACCATGTCTTATCATTACAGCTAAATGAAGTACTTAGTCACAGATTAGTCACAGATCTGAAATCTGTCATTAAATCCTCAGCCAGATTTAATCTCTTTGTAAAGTAACATTATTTCACAACACAGAACAGTTTCTCTCTTTACATCTCATACAAATACTAATTCTTCATCTATTAAACTATTGTAATGTATACAGAAGAATAATATGAACGTCTTTGTTAGTTTTTCATTTTAGAAAAGCTAAAACATTTTTATTTAAATAGTGTCCAATTTTGTTTGTGATTCAGTCATCAACCATGTAGTGTAGTGTAGTGACCACTGAGTGCAAATGTATAGACACAAATTTGCTTTAAAATGTTTTTTTTTTTTTTAATTGTCATTTAGTGATTTTTTTCTTTTTAATCACTGTCCTGTGTCACTGCTGAGTTATGTTGGTTTACTCATCCATTCAGTAGGTTTTTGTATGGCAGAAAAATGTTGGAAAAAAAGACATTGGAGTCCTAAAAATTGGACTCAGTGTATTAGAATTGAACTTATATTGGGTTATTCTGTCTGTCATTAATTAACATATTACTGTCATTGCTGTCAAGTGCCATCTGCCTTTTGAATATTCATTGCAAAGATTCATTTGTTCTTGATTTCTTGTCCCAGGCTTTGTACTGTCAAATTGTCAACATGTCTTTTGGATATATCCCAGCACAGCAAGTACTATACATTTGCAATTTGTCGATTCTGTCACTTGTACAATTTTCCAGTCATATGGATCCTCTGAGGTGCATCATCACTTCCAGGCAAAGAGACCTAATATGATATTATGTTTCTCTCTCGTTCATCTTTTTTTTTTTTTTTTTTTTTTTTTTCCCGTATCAGCTCCTCATTTTCACAGCCTCACTTCTCCTCAGAGTGTGAGGTTTGTTAATTTGCCAACTTCACATTATTCTGAGCTCCTTATTACTTATTTGCTTGTACTTATTTGAGTATATTTTCTCTTCTATGGTAATGAAGGCTGGTGATTAAGGGACAGGAAGTCAGGAAGTGCGAGTTGTACAGTAAAAGCAAAACATAATAGAATATACAAAAAGAAATGATAAAACAAAATGTCTTTTGTTCAGTTTGTGTTGTGCAAAACGCTGTTAATAACTGCAACACTCAAAAATGTTCTACATGACTTTTATTATAAGTCAGTGGCTTTTATCATCAGTATTTGTCAGGAAGTCCTTTTGGCCTGAAATGGTTTGGATCATTTCCATCGCGCCCCCAACGGTTTGCAATCTGATCAGCCTCTGAATCCTCGGCACCGTGACCCATTTTTTGCTGCACCCACTCTCTGACATCACTACAATAGGAAAGTAGACAATAAATAACAGCACCAGTCTGAGATAAAACAAATATGCTTAAAGACATATTTAGATAAACACATAAATGATTCAAACATTCATAATAACAAGAAATAAATCAATAAATAAGTGATGATTTTATGACTATGTATGACTGTTGAATTCTAGATGTTATATTGGTGTAGTCAGGAACGTATAACATCGCATCTGACCATATTCATCACCACATTTATCTATATATCACAAAGACAAAGGTGATATTATTTTAATCAGATGAAACTTGGATCCAATCACCTGAATAGAAATAACAACAAACACAATACCTCTGATGCGGTGTTATATGATGTGGAAATGGCATATTAATAGAAAGTAATTGAAAATGATCCCCGGGGCACTTCGTAATTCACAAATGGCAAAACAAAAGGGCCCCCAGGAGAGATAAGAATCAAACCAATCCAAATAGCTCTCAGAGCCATCTGTGGCTTTATTAACAAGAATTTAATGTTGATGGGGGGAGAAACCTAATCAGTAGCAGCCCATATAAAAGCAGATAATGCTTTCCTACCCTTTGGTCCTCACCTTATAACTTCAGCTGCCCATCTGCCCCCTTCTCCTCTCTGGGCAGCATCATAGTTTCCTCTGGCATGAAAGTATTTGTCAGCACCAATGTAGTTGGCTTCCCTCATGTCGTGGTAGGCTCGCCACATATCACGAGCTCCTGATCAGAGGGACAACAGGATGTATTTACTTAACTGAATGAGAAATACATAATCCAGTGTGGAAACCATTAAAAATGTCTATTTTACAAACCATTAAATGCATCAACAGGAAATGTGTTCCACTGAGCGTTGGTTTCCACAATTAGGATCAGAGAAATTCCTGCTAGAAGCAGCTTCATGGTTACAGATGTCTAAAAGGGAAATAAGTTAAAGTTTAATATAATTTAAAACAACATTACATATGTTTATATTCATCAGTTCTTGCCAAATTAAAATTTATACTATACTTACTTTGCAGTGTCTGTAGTAATAGAGTTGTTCTTGATATCTTGTCAGTGGTGACTCTACTGATCTGATTCCTTATGTACTTTTCTGGGCTGTAGGTTTTTTTAGATTTTGAATACTCTCGGTGCAGAGAAATGCTTATTGATTGGACAAACATGCCCTCTGCTTGTGCAACTGCAGTTATTGACAGAGATGACTTAAGCCTTTATGTAAACAAGAAGATGTAAAAATGTTTTTTGTGAAATGTGTGATTCTGATCACTATGCGATTACTATCACTAGATTTAAAAGAACGATATGGACATGCTACACCTGCTCACTGTTGTGCAAATTTATTATTAAATTTATCATTATTGATACAATAACTGAAATTGTTGGCAGTTGCCAAATTGCTCAAAAGCCATATTCTCTGGACATTTAAACAAAATGAAACTGTTGAAGATGCAGATAAAATATCAATCAATAACTTCTTGACTGGATTTGATCCATCTGTCTGTCTGGACTGGTCTGGGTAAATGGACCAGATTATTAATAACCTCTGGTGGCATGAGCACTGTTGCATTACAAACTAAACAAAACCTTCTATTTCCCCCAATTACAAAATAGTTGGACATTTTGTTAAGATACATAACTTTGTTGACTTTAAACTAACAGGTTATTAAAGTTCCTCTCCCATCACGAAGGGAAAAGGTGCTTTGACGGTTCATTAACTACGACATGTTAAAGTTTTCCTACTGACAGAGTTGAAGCGTTACACTGTGAAGTCTTAACCTAGACAACCTTTATTGTTTTTTTTTTTTTTTTTTTTTAGGGAAACGTTGCTTTTAACAGTCAAAATAAACAGTTCAGAAAATATTGAGCCCCTTCGCTGTATGAACACTTTATTGTCTTATAAATCTTTTCTTTAAATGGATAAAATTACCATTTTCCCCTATTAGTTTACATCCTATATCTCATAATAAGGGATGGGAAAAGGGCTCAAACCGTTATAGATACCGAGTGCAGGGATTTAATGTTATTTTTAGAGAAAGACCACATGTTACATGTGAGATATCGTTTCATGTTCTGATGTCAGTGTTGATGTTATTATATAATATGCAGCCGATTTGTTTTATAAATGGGTCAGTGGTTTGTGTCCATTGGTGCATTAACTGGTGCATGTTTTATGTAGCAGTCTAAATAAATGTCATGTTGTTGTTGTTGTTGTGACCATTTACTAACCCACTCAGCAGCCTGACTGACAACACTGACCGATCTGTGCTCTCTAAGCCTCTTATCACACCCTGACTGAAGCTGCTCTGTGTGACGCCATGATGTTGTAGCAACTCTCTGAGCTTGTAACATTACTTTTCTTTTCATTAGACAACAATCTATGTCATTTTAAAAAAATCCTTGATAGGTGACGTGCTGTGACATGATTTGCATGATTTTTCTTTTGCCATAGTTCATTGCAGGTCACATTTTAGACATTATTGTTGGTTCATTTTTGATCCCACAGTTTCTACAACCACAAACCGTTTGCTGCTGATAATTTCTGCACTTTGGACAGATTGATATTTGCAAAATCATCATACTTCATACTACTTACGTAGTGTAAATCTCCTATATAGTTACACATAATTAAGGTCATATATCATAGCTTTTGTGTGAAACATTACAGAGTGCAAAAATACCTTTTGGACACACACCTCGGTATTTATTATTATTAGCAGTAGTGGTAGTACTAATCTATTTTATTTTACTTTTGTTGCTCTTGTTATTCTGTTTGTATTTAATTACAAAAAATATCATATTTGCAGTATATTCTAATATATTCTTCAACACCAAGATCATTGTATTATATTTATACCAGTGTGTTAACTGTACTCTCCAATCTTTATTCTAGGAATTCTAGGAATCTTAATCTTTCTTCTAGGAAATAATTTGTATTGGATTTCACTTTATTGTTAGATTTCTATGGAAAATTATCTTTATCAAAATATTATATAAACAGCTTTAAATCTGAAAGTTACTGCTCATCTAATACTGTTTTCTTTACACAGGAGTGGATGTCGTTGGTCACTAAAACATCTCACCTCATCAGTAGTTACACTGAGTCGTGTTGTCTTCCATATTTTTTTTGTTTGTTTTGTGTTTTGCTCTGACATTTTGCTGCTCAGTGATGGGATGATCACTGACCCTTCAATACAAGGACACAAGATGCAGGGATTTTGTTGCATTTTAAACAAACATGTTATTATGCTATTTTAACATCAATGTCTAATGTGTTTATTATTTCTGACTGTTACAAAGACCATGAGTAAAACCACACTGACTATTTATATTAAACCAGTGATGGATACAGTCATATATTGTCTCGTGTGTTGTCACTGTCATTTGATCAATGTCAGCCATTTGTCGTTGTCGTTTGATCAGCATGTTATTCTCTTGGCTTATGCACATCGGTTCAGGTGTGTGGCTTTAATACTCGTGATAATATTGGTGTTGATTACGAAATAATGGCTCTAAAATTACTTGCAGTCTGTGTGGAGTGCTCATGAATCTCTCTTTTATTGTTTCAAATAAAACAACATCACAGAGACTGAATAAATCTTTGTAAAGAAGTTACGCAATGTACTGAAAACCACTGGAGGATTAAAGCGTGGCTGGATCTGTGCTGATGAATGTGTTGTTTTGAGTTCAGAGAAGACACAGTGACAGGCTAATAAATATTCATCACAAAGATAGTGGGAGAAAAAGTGAGGGTGTGAGAGTGGGGAAGAGAACTGATGCAATGAGAAGTTTAGAACAGGAAAATCTGCTTCTGAGACATTAGTCTTATAAAATTAATGCTCTGTATGTGCAGTAGAAAGGCTTTACGTTAAGATTATCTGCTTTACACAGAGGCTAAATAATCACACAAGATGTCACATGAGATGTGTCAGACAGAAACCTGGGTAGAAGCATAAACAAGTGTTAAACAGAAGCTCAAAATAGCAGAGAATCAAACTGATGAAGTATTATCATCCAGCAGTAATTCAATAAACTAAAAATATTTATCAGAAATCACCTTTTACAGTAATTTACTGTTTATTTACTTGTACAGTGTGTTTCTATTTAGCAAATTATTTATGTGACAGATAAATTAAGTAAAATCAAATCAGCTCTGTTAATTTCACCCAAAATCAATGTTAAAATGGAGAAGCCACAGGAACCACAATGAAATATAGATTAAGACGTGATAGATAATCATTTAGAATAGATAGATGAAATAAATAAGTTAAGATTTTGATGCAGTGCAGTAATCAGTTTTCCACTGATGACAGAGGCTTGGAGGCTTGTCTTTTAATAGATAGCACACATATGTATAGCCTACTTACAGTACTGTGTAAAAGTTAATAGGCAACCCCCACATGTTTTGTTTTAGCAATGATCCAACACAAGGAATAAGCTGATAACAAAGTCATTGTTCCATCACCGATAGACATGTCTAGCCTGCCAGAAACCGCTGGCAGATCCAGATGTGACAGGAGTCTCGGGATCAGCTGATGATTTCACTTTGGCTCACCCAAAAAAGATACTGCACTCACAAGTATATAGTTGGCAAGGGCCACCCAAAACATGCTTTAGGTCTCTCGTGACCCTCTTTATTGTTCACCGAGGGGGAAATTCTGCCCTAGTTTGCCTCATCGTGACTCTTTGGATATCATCCTTTGGCCATTGGCTTTTGTCAGCAGCTGATGTCAAGACCCCTGTCACATCTGGATCTGCCAAAAGCTCGTGGCAGACTAGACATGTCTATCAGTGATTTGAGTGGAACAGTGACTCGGCCAACAGCTTATCCCTTGTGGTTGTTGTTCACTGAAGCGCTGCTGGGGCAATAAATCTGAGGGTGACTAGAGTCTGAATCCAGAATCAGAAGCACACTTTATGTGTTCTTAAATACTTTGTACAAATTTTCTGTATTCTTATTATATCTGCATAAAGAACATGAGAGATAAATATGTATGGTCTTTACAGCTCTGCTAACACAAAACATGTACCTATAACTTTTACACAATACTGTGTATGTGTATATAAGTGGGTGTATTAGTATAAGAAGTTGTATAATTGCAGCTACATAATTAGTTGAACAATACTAGGAATATATGAAAGTGTTTTCTTGTCATCCTGTGATATGTAATTACTTTAATCCTCATTCATATTGTAATATATTAATTTATAGCAATATTATATCATGCTATATGTGCAATTTCTTTCTGTTATTCTTTCTGTTAAGTGATTTTGTATACTTTGTATCCAATTTACCCTGTTTTATATATTTATGTTTCGGCAATTGTGTTAATTCCCCACTAATGGGACCAATAAAACAATTTGGATTTGAATGGTTTATTTTTCTCATTATAGTGACACTTAAAAACTAGTTCTAAGTGTTGTTATATTGGTAATATAGTCTATTATGACAAATCCTAAGCACCCATTTTATGTATAAATGCTAAAATACCATTTAACCTTGACCCTTGTTCATTTTATTTAACAGTTAAAAACACTGGATGAGAGGAGTGATGTGAACGTCCGGGCTGCCGCCACTAGAGGCCGCCAGTGAGCCGCGTTACACTCGTGGCTCCGGGCGAACGTGAACGGTGAGTAAATGTCTCACCATAGTGTCTGACTGTATAGGCCCATTGGCTGTGACGGTATGATGACCGTAATGAAAGCACACACACCGCATGTGGCACTGACACTAATGAAAAGCTTGATAGCGGCTCAACACGTGAGCGAGAAAAAAAAAAAAAAAAAAAAACGGAGGCTGCAACTTCTCCGGATTTTCACATAAACCAAATTGATTATTGATATCACAATGGTTGAATGGTTGATGATAGTGGCGGAAAATGTGGAGAAATATATTAAATCATGTCATTTCATGTCATCTCTTCATTATTATTATTATACTTCTGCTTTCACCTGCACTCCTTCCTTCTCTGTGTTGATGATTGGAATCGGCTCTGTCATAATTGCCATTATTATCAAACGGTGTCTGCAAAAAGCCTGAAAGCTGGACATCACTGCTGCTTTTATATTGTAAATATGAAGCGATAAAGGGCCTGGATAAAAAATATATATATATATACGAATTATGCATTATGTAATATCCTGATTTTTCTGCACAAATGTCACATCAAGGGGTAGTTGCGAAGTGAAAGTGCAAAAAAAAAAGAAAAGTTTTTTTTTTCAAATGTGAGAGGTGAAAGACGTGAAACGGACAACAACAGTGAGGGCGCACACGGATTCCTCGCCTCAGCTGTGAGTAGACGACCTCCTACCGACTTACTTCACGTCACCCCGCCCGTCTGCCTGCCGTCTCCTCCCTAAAAACCTCTGCTGCGACCATCCCTCTGAGCGACTCTGGTCTGGAAGAGAGAGGGAAAGAGAGAGAGTGTGAGAGAGAGGCAAAGGGAGAAAGTGAGCGAGCCAAAATACATGCAGACTCTCCAACAACATCACCTAGACTACCTGCTCCAACACAACAAGGAAGGAGGAGGACGCACAAGTGCAGGCGCGTCCATGCGTGCCAGCAGAACAAGACAATAAGCGGACAAGAGAGAGAAGGAGGGAAACCCACACAAAAATCCCGTCAAATTGGAATAAAGAGTTTATCTTGTAAACTCTTTGGACAAGAAAGAGCAAAGCTCCGCTGCGAGAAGAGAAGAAGACAGGCTAAATGAGCACATTGTAAAGAAGAAGAGTCATGCATCTGAACAGAGAAGAAGACAACAGCAAAGGTGAGGAGAAACATTTCAGCGTCCGTCGGTTGGTGATGGTTTTAACACACGGGCGCTTTAGTGTAGTTCAGAGCTCTCGTGTTGATTGCCAGATGCCCTTGAGTGTGTCATGCTGATGTCAAGTAATGATGCAGGGGAAGAGGGAGGGGGAGGAGGAGGGTTGTGGTGGTGGAGGGGGGGTCATTCCCATTCCCAACTAGCTGATTGTAACTGCTGTGATTCCTCTGCTTTTTTTCACCAAAACGCACCGAAAAAGCTCTGGGATGGAAAGCGAGGAGGGGATGTAGCTGCAACCAAGGGTGGCAATGTAGTGACTGTCTGACAGACGGCCACTTGGGCACTTGTTGTACTCAGTGTGTGTGTGTGTGTGTGTGTGTGTGTGTGTGTGTGCGCGCGCGCCTGTGTGTGGATACACTATGCATGATCGCACCCACTGTCTTTTTTTTTCATCTTTTGCACGAGGTTACTTGAGCGTAAACGCACAAGGTCAACCATCGCTGGTCATGCTGATGAGCAGCCTGCCTGGTTTGTGTATCTACGAGGCGCACGGTTTGTATTGTCTGTAATTGAGTCGTGTGTGTGTGTGTGTGTGTGTGTCCTCCGTTGTGGTCGGAGGGGGGAGAATTAGAGAGCAGACGGTGTGTAATGATATGAACCCTTCTATCAGGATAAGTAATGATGGGTTGAATAGCTTTTTGATGCCTCTATCAGCGACATACATGGTTTTATTATTATTATATTTTTTACTCTCAGTATTTGAAGTGAGGTCGAGGTCACCGTCTAACACCTGATGCTGAATCTTTGCCTCTGATTGTCTGTCGATGTGACGCAGACATGTGTCTTACTGAGCATTGCATTATTAAATTAACACCAGTAGGACCTGTCTTGTGTCCACCACACCCACATGGAGTAAGTTAAGCACCATTTTAATGACTGACTCCCAGTATGAGCATCATTTGCACTGATTGTCTTTAAGGATCTTGTCTATAAACTCCAAAATGAAAATGAAAATATAAAATAATGGAGATATTAACGTCACAGCTCTGGATGGGATTTAGTTTGCTTACTCTACCACGCTGATAGTATTAGAAATCTCTCTATAAACTCATTTTTTTCACATCTGAGCAGCACGCCGATAATGATGTGATATTTGTGGCGAGGGAATACAACATTTCATTTTTTTTTATCTGCAACTGTCAAGCTTTATGGGCGGATAATATCTTTGTTTTTTTAGCAGCTGTAAAGCACGCTGCTCAGTGAGGAGTTCCCCATGTGGTGTTGAGCGTGTGTTGCCCAACACAGTGGTTCACTGCATCATCCCTCATCTTAAATGTCTTATCACCAGTTATGGTTTTCATCAGGGACAAAAGATGAGTCACCATAAGCAACTGGAAATGATTTGATGATTACATGATGAACGTGTGTGTGTGTGTGTGTGTCTGTTTGTGTGTGTGTGTGACAAAGATGCAAATGAGTTACAGCTACAAGTGCCAGTTATTTAGAAGATTTTGCTATAATTTGGTAAATTTCACACAAATTTTCCATAAAACTGACTTATTGAGGACATCAACTAAGTTTGGTCCAGAGAAAACATGAACAAAAATACTTTACTTTTATTGTTTTGTTTAATGTTTTTTTTTTTTTTTTAATGTTGTGAGTCCAACACGCTTCTCTAACAGTGTAACTTAGTGCAAGTGACATATTAAAGATGCCTGAAGTTCTTTAATGTTCTGCAAGGCCAGCCTATTTACTACTAAACTCTCCACTGAAACAGATGGTGTTTTAGGCTGTCTGCTGTGTCAACATGAATCAGATCAATAGCTCAGATTCATTACCAAAAAATTTATAGCCCGGCCCACAGCTTTAAGTGTCATATTATATTACCGTGAATAGTCTAGACGATGCATAAATACATTGAGCGCATTTTTACTGCAGCGACGATTTATTTCAAGATTAATTTTAGACGTCGCGTCAAATGTTTTTACGAAACCATTTGTAATGTTCAAAATTGATATTCCTCAGAGTTTGTCTTTATTTGTCGGGAGAAGTTTTAGCCACCTGTTGTTTCAACTCCTTCACAATTTGTATAAACTGAAATAAACTGAGAATCATTGATGTTATTAATACATAGTTGGATGTAATTAGTTATTGTGTACTTTGAAATCATATTTTCATTAATGCAAGAGAGTCATTAACATTAATATCAAGCAGCTCAGGCATTAATTTATATTGTCTGCGGGACGCGGTGCAGTCAGTAGCATTAGAGGAATATCAATGCTCCAGTTTAGAGCTGCAATTAATGATTAGTTCATTAATCTGATGATTATATTTGCTGATTAATCATTTAAATGTTTTGTGCTTGTTGTTTGTCGAAAATGTTTGTCACAGTTTTGTGTTGAACTGCGGCAGTAAAAATGAAATACAGAGACTGAATGAATAAAGCTATTAGCAAACACACAGAATATGACATTGAAAGAAAAAAACAGTTTTTAATGAAGTCGCTATTGGCACCAAAATCAATGCAGCGCATCAGAGCAGCATCTCGAAACACCAAGGGTTTGGGGTATTTAGGTTTGAAGACATTTTCTGGCTGTAGTTTTTCAATGTGAAGAGTCTAAGTTTTTTCTGATTCCTGTATCACTTTAGTCAAGTTTTCTCCACAAGTCCAAAGACATGCAGGTGAGCTGTCTGTATGTGTTGGCTGGGAAACAACCTCTCACCCAGTGTGAGCTGGGAGAATCTCCAGCTGCCTACAACTCTGCACTGGATAAGTATTTTAGAGGACAGCTCTGGTGGAAAGTTATTAAATGCATTAACTCAAGTATTCTACTTGAAATGTCTTATGATGTCTGAACCAGAGACAAGAGGCCAGAGACATTCAGTTGGCTATGAGAAGATGAACCAAATCATTTCTATGTAAAATACAAATGAAACAATTAATTGAATATCAGCATAGATAGTTGCTGATACATTTTCTGTCAATCAGTACGTTGGTTTGTTAATTAATTGTCGCAACATGACCTGGTACATTATTAAAGTGCTGGTTATGCAATAGTGCATCAGCAGCAATAGATACATTCATGAATTAATTAACACATTGGATATAATTTTAACACTGACAAGGCTCCCGTTGCACAGTGAATATACTAAGTCTATTTTACAGATGATAAATTTACTTAAACTTTCAATGAATCATTATCACATGATAGTATCACCATTTTTATTTCAGGCTCAAATTTTAGTATTTTTCAGATTTTAGAAACTTTTTCCTTGTTCATGTGGCTTTCATTTAATTTCTTTTACAGCTGTTGGATCAAACTATTAAACTCAGACTTGAGTCTTTAACATCTTCAGAGATGTGATATCTGGAGCTGCCACATAATGAACCTCAAGGTTAATGTAACATTTGGCAGGAAGTCAGCTCTGCACCGTAAAAGATTTACGTTCATTGTTAAAAATCACAGTATTATTATTACTCTGTGTTGTGCTGATGTCAGTGTATGGGTTTAAATGTTAATACTATAATACAGTGTATGTTTTGTGGTGTCTGAATTGCTCATTTTCACAAATATTGATCAAGTTGTCTCCACCTTTGTCTCGTAAAAATAGAAGATGTAACCTGCAAGCTACAGGATGTGTTTATTTGTGTCTTTAGAAGAGAACAGACAGTTGTAAAAGTTGTGATGAATGAAAGATAATGACTGTATTGTGGAGCATCAGTCAAGATATGTCTAGTTGTGTTGTAGTCCTCTGAAATCTGTGTCTTTCTGCAGAGTTGATTCCAAAACAAGATACGTGTAAATGTCAGTTGTCAAAAGTTCCTCAGTGCAAGGTGCAAAAGAGAATCATTATTAACACAGCAGAGTCAGAAAAAATGCTTAATATTAGTATCACTCATATAAGTGAGGAAATGTTTTATCATGTTTCAAACCTCATGAGCTGGAGTCTTTTTAATAGTTTGAGACAAACTCAGGAGAGAGGACAGAAACAGATCAGTAACTAATAGACTCTGAAATTAAAGTTGTTGTTTTTTTTTTTTTTTGACTAAAATGAATGAATTTTAGTGTTAGTGAAGTTTTTTCCATTGGCTTTTGCTCTTTCAAAATGAATTCATGCAACAGTTTCTACTACAAAAAAGCACCAGAAAAACAAATCTAGAAACTTTGGAAGCTGATGGAGGTGGTGTGCTTTGTGAGAAACAAAATAAAAAACATACTTTGTTGCTTCTAACAATCTCTCTAGAGCGACCGTTTGGTGTGTAAACACAGCTGAAATCACAGCACAATCTATCTGAAACTTAGCGATTTCTGTGGTTATTAAATCAGGATTTTAGCAGTGCACACAACTCACAAGCTTTATAATAGCGTGTGAGTTGTGTTTCAGTCACTTTATCATGCTTAACGTGTAAATAAGAGCAGCTTTATTGTATATTTTAGCTCGGAGAGTAGAGAGAAACAAACAGATAGAGATGATTCAGCCTGTGGGCAGCAACATTTAGTGTTTTTAGACTATACGTGGTCCAGCTGTAGACCAGGTTTCAGTCTATTCTTGCTGTTCTCTGTTAAACTCTCAATATTTAGACACATAAGAGACCAGACAGTGAGACCATGAAAGGGATAGCTGCACATATTTACAACCAAAGAGGAGGATGATAGAAGCTCACATCAAAAATGACGACTGAATAGCATAGTCAGAAAGGAGAGGGCCAATGAAAACACACAATGTGTCACAGAGGACAGAGATGTGTGTGCGCGGATGTGTGTAGTGAACAGGACTGGACAAATAAATCCCTGAGTGTTTAAAAAAAACAGTCTCATCGATTTTTCTCCTGGTTTATGATTTGATTGAATGAATTAAAAAAAAAAAAAAAAAAAAAAGGGAATCAACAGTGAAACACTCCAGCAGATTTTGTCTGCAATTTGTAAAAAATAAACAAACCAAAATCAAGATGAGGTGCTTCTTGCTTTTTTTTTTTTTTTTTGATGTAGTGCTCCAACTACCTTTATGCATATTTGTCCATCTCACAAAAATATACATATTTATACCAGAGGATGAAATGTTTAAGTTGTTAGACACTGTGTTTTAAACTTTGATTCCACTATTTATTCATATTCCTCACGTGTACATGAGTTTTTCTGTCATTAAGTAAAACCCAACCTGTATTTTAACTCTGTCTAACTGTTAATGGTGCTAGAGGACATCCACTGTGGAAAATTAACAGAGGAGGTGGAAGAGTGGTTCATATTGGGAGATTTCTCTGTAAAACTTGAGGCTCAGGTGCATGTAAAGTTTGTTTGAAATGTTCCTGATAAAAAATGACACACTTTTGGTTTTTTTAAACAAAAATGAAGATACTTGGGGCATTTTTAGACTCCTTCCAAGATGAACGACGGCGTCAGTCTTCCCAGCGAAAGCCTGAGAATGACATGTTTGTGTTGAAGAGCCAAAGCCCCCTAGACGCTGGACTGATTTTGATGAGAATAAAAGAGACAATATGTAAAGAGCAATAAAGTTAGTGCGGGTAGGAATGGATGGGTGAAGAAAAACTGGACCTGAAAATGGAGACTTTCATGTAATTAGTCATATTATGTAAGTGAAAAATGAGGTTGTGAGTGAAAGATTTGGATTTCCATTGAAAGTTGTTTTCAGCCACATTGCAAGCACTTTTAAGACCTAATTTCAGTTATTTAGTTTCAATTTACTTGCAGTTATTTTGTGGGAATATATATCACTGGTAATCACTGGTCACTGGTTTGAACACTGCTTAAATCTGTTTAGTTGTATCTATCTATTCATAACCTAATAACATATTCATGTTTGTGCACATCTTAAACCTGTTTTGGAGGAACACACTGAGATGTAGTTTATGTACGTGTGTGTGTGTGTTTTACGGTATCTATGGTCAGACACAAGCCCATGCTGTTATGTAACTCTGTTACAGCAGCATGTCTATGATAAAGACAGCCTCCTAATTGTTGTCTGCATTTGCCGTGCTTCTGTCTCACCTCTCACTTGACCCCGTTTGCAATCTTGTCTGGGTTTTTGCTTTGTGCCTCACAATTAACCGATAAGCAGCAGACGGCCCCGAGATGGCAGAGGAGATGTTGAAATCTGGATAAGGTTGCATTAAGAAAAAGTTGCCTAACACTGTGGCAGCAGTGTGGGTTGAAAATGTTACTGGCAGATTTAGGGGGCAGGTGGAGAAATACAGAAATAGATAATTGGAGACAGAGGCAGAGAGAGAGAAGCAGTGTAGATTTTGAGAGAATATCTACACTATGCCTCTGAGTAGTGAGTGCTCCAGAGGAAGAGGCAAGACAGGGACGGATACAAACACTATGCCTTTTATTCAGTGAACTCATTGAAGCAATACTCCTCTCCGAGCACCACACACAGAAACAATTAAGAGGAGAAAGGCAGAGGAAAGAAAGGGGGAAAACAAGAAGTCAGATGTGATTTTATGCTGATTTATATTTACGGATTTGAAGAAGATTCTCTCCAAGCTCTTCTGTGTTGCAAATGGCTGACAGTAACACTTAATTTTAGTGTTTTTTTTTTAAAGATTTTATTTAATGAATTCCTCCTACTCCTGGCCTACAGAGGGCGTTAACCATATCACAACAGCTGTTTTCCTTCTATGTTTTCATCAATCAGCCATGAGCAACACGCAATTTAGGTCATATAACATGAGCTGATTACATCTAAAAGCAACAGAGGTGGTAGAAAAGCTTTATGCCAAGAGCTTTGTGTGTTTTACACACCTTTGTAGTCTCCACACAATAAATAAACAAGGATAATGATGCTGTGACAGTGGTGGAGTATCTGGGCAATGGACATTTATAATTGTGTTTGCACATATGAAAACGTGTGTAAGTAATTATGTGTCAAATCCTTTAAAAATGAGTCAAACACAATATGTTTCTTGTTGATGCCCGTGTTTTATGATGAAAATATCTTGGCTAAAGCCAAGATTTGGTCATATTTAGGCTGAAAAACAACTTGGTTAGGTTTCATAATAAGGTCACATGTCTGTCACAGGTTTGTTAAAATGACTATTTAACAAACAATAGTGGACTAGTGGACCTTAACATTGTTTCTTTCAACAACAAAACACTTGGTTTGAGTTCAGGGACAATCATAGTTGCACTTAAAATGCAAAATAGCTTTTTTAAAATTTAATGTTCTCTTGAACTGTTTGTTTTCTTGATTTCAAGAACTGTTTCAAGAACTGTTAATGTGGCTGCTAGAAGGCTGGTTTTGCTGCATTTACAAATATAAACAATTGTTTTGTTCTTCTTGGGAGGTCGGTACCTTCTGTGACGAAAGTCTTGATGGATGCAGTGGTGTAGATCATCAACTCCAGATTCTACATCCCCAGTTTGAACAGGTGCCCCAACCAGTAGGAGTCATTTTCACGGCGACCAAAGACGTGACTGGCAAACACTGCCAATCATTCCTTGGAGTAGTTCAGACACCATGCCTTTCTAACAGCTGACTGAACAGTCAGGCTTCTTGGATTCTTACAAGTTTTCTGATTAACATTTTTACGTTGATCTCAACAGCACGAATGGGCTGAAACGACAAATTTGGTGTGTTTATTTTTGGTAGCTGCGAATGGACAAGGCAGACAGCTTATTTTTTTTGGGGCTCCTGTCTCAACCCACCGTGGTCTTATTTGACTGTGAAAGGCTCTCAGCATGAGTAAGGCCGAGGGCTATTTGTGGTTTGTTCTCCTGCCCAGAATGGAGGCTTGACGGAGGGAGCACTGTCACATCACAAATAAGAGTGCAACTTGGCTCTCCTTGTGTTATTGAACAGGACACAAAAAATTAATAGCTTAAGTGGGGGATTGATAGGCCGGCTGGATGTTTGGCATGGTCAAAGTGAGGGATGTTTTGATGGAAGGACGGATGGATCAATGGCTGGATGACAAAGAATAGGAAATAATCCAGATACAAGATGTGTGCACCCCACCTCGACTGAGAGGCGAACAGGATATTATAAGAACAGATATCAGCAGTCTAGCCAGGAACAGATGGTGAGACAGAGCTACGCACAGACAGAGTCTTCCTGCCAAATCAGGACTGACAGAGAATAGTGTTAGCATGTAAATGCACACACGCATACAGACGCCATCTTGGACTTGTAAAAGTCCAACATTCCCTTGATGAGGGAATGTCAATAATCTCAAAAACTGTGTTGCTGTCACTGTCACTCCCACAGCTTTTCATTTCCTCTCTGCTTCTTTATATTCCTCTGTAACAACCCTCAACTTCTTCCTCCCTTTTCATCCACCCCCTAATTTTTATTGTTGTACAATTTGAAATGATGTCATAACGCGTTTAAACACCAACCAAAGCTGATGCCTGCATAATATCAGTTCACTTCCCAGCAAAAACATTTATGTTAGACCTGTAAATTATTAATTACAGGTTGTAGACTGGTAATATAATTAGATACACTAAAGCAAAGACCCTCTCTGGGACTGTTAAGTGTAGCACAAATGTTTAGATCACAGTTAATTAGTTTTTATTTTGCCTGATACACATCAGACATCCCGACCTCAACATCATTTGGGGTAATTCGGACACTTTCTCAACAAATGTTATTCTTTTCTTTGCTTTTGTGTATTTTTAGTTAGACTATATTTTAAATACATTAAATGATTGACAAGTATTCTCCACAGATCTTTCACCTGGCTGGATAAAAGTATCACCACTCGCTTTACTGTAAAAGAGTTTTACTTCTTTAAGGTAGTTGTTCTGAGAACTACATCAAATTTGTCTTTAATTATTAAACAGAATTGGTTTCTGTTAAATCCGGGGTGGAAAAGAAGTCATTCGTTTGCAGAAACATGCTTGATTAGCTGTGCTGTATGAGGTTATTGAAGACCAGTCTTGGTCGAGTCATCACCTAAATCACTCAGTAGGTTTCTGTTTGACCTCGGCTTCCAGCTGCAAAAGTCAATAGTCTCGGTCAAACTAACACAGCAAATATATATTTAACAGTTTATCTGTGTGAGAAACTTAATTTTTAATGAGTATACTGTAGAGAAAAGTAGTAAATACAAACATTTTATAAATTGGAATCAGAATAATGTTGGTTTGTTGGTTGACCCCTTTCAGTCCAAACATAAATAACTTTCAACTACACTTTGTGTTTAATGCTAATTAGTAAATGCTAGCATGCAACCCTGCAGCATAGAGCTGACATAGAGTCAAATGGTTAGAAATTGGCTTGCACATTCATAAAATACTAAATTAAGTATTAAGATTATTGCAGATTCATTTGTTTAGATTAACTATTGATCAATAAATTGTTTCAGATCAAGTAAAACAAACATTTTCCCTTTTCCTCCATGTTCCTTTTCCTCCCTCGCTAGCCCATCATACCATGTAACAATCTGCCTAAGTGGCTGGAAAATACAAAAACCTCTCTTCTCTGCTGTTACAAACAGAAAAACGACATCTGACTTGACAGTTCACAATCTGTAGTGTCTGTGAATTTCAGCCACTTCCCTCGTCAACCTTCAGCTGACAGTTTCACTCTTCTCTGAGGCCTGCCAAGTCCAGCGTTTGTTTCTTACCCCACCAATGAAAGCTGTGGTCGCTGGATGAGATGGCTCGCCTGAGACGGAGCCCTCGAGGACGCTGCCTGCTACCGCCTGTGGCACTCAGTCACTGTTCGGCCTCTGTGTCCATCTCAGGGCCATTGAACAGCAGCTGAAGATGTGCAGCAGCGTCTTCTCCCGAGGCAGTTAGGGCACCGGGGTGACTCACTCCTGAAGAACAGCCTTGAAAGGCCAATTTTTTTTTTTTTTTTTTTTTTCACAAAAATCTGGGAAGACAACATTAAAATGTACTTATCCCATCTGTCTGTTTTCCTGTGACGTACATTATATTTTCCATTTATGTTTAATTTTACCTATTTTTTTCCTGGATTACCATTGACTACGCTATATTTTCTGTCCTGCTTTCACTCATCAGTAGTCTGCTCACTCTTGGAGGTTAGGAGCTCGTATCGTTGTTGTATGGCATGTCGGAATATATTAAATTTGTGTTTGAGGAGAAACAGAAAAGAAAGGTTATCCATAAATTTAGGTAGCACTTTATAATACAGCCCACAACTTACAGTATAATTACCCATTTAGTATATAAATTCATCTTAAGTGATTGTGTATTTTTGTTTGAATCAGTATTGACATAAAAAATACTTCAAGTTATTATATTGTGAATATAAATGCAGCCAGTCAGCTAGATAGCAGTTACATCTCTTTAGTAGTCATGGTTGGTCTATAACACGTTTCTCAGTTATATTATACACATGACTTATTTTTACATGGGTGTCTGTGGCAAACAAACACACAATTTAATATTTATGTCTTGCACTTCAGGGAATAAGAAGAATAAGTTCAGTTTTTTCTTTGTATTAAACATTACAAAGACCCAGTTATGCAGCTTTTGGACATGAAATTGACATTGTTGTACAATTCAAGACTCTAATGCAAGGACTGTATGATAGTGTAAGTATCTTAAATGCAGTTACTGATTCATACAATGAAAATACACCATAATCCCAGAGGACTTAGAAGGTAAATGTCAGGTTATTTCAGTGTAAATGGTAGGTTGGTCTATGAAGTGTTGCCAAAATTTAACATATAACAACACATATAAATATTAAGTTTTTTTTTAAAGCCTGGTGTGACCTGCACAACCTCCCAGTGAAGTACACACATATTTTCCATTACAACTAAATGCCCACCACCTGCACACTATCACTGGTGATTGTTATTGCCGTATTCTTGTTATCAGCCATCTATACGATGTCCTCTCCCCAGGGGAATGAGATGGAGAAATATGAGTGTGTGTTTGTTTACAGTTTAGCATAATGGAGGGCCCCATCCATTTCTAAATGACGGCGTTTGCTCATGTATACGTGCGTGTCTGTGTGTGTGTTCGCGATGATGTGTGACAACATCCACATCAATTTTTGTATCAGTGTCAAGTTGATGTTCTCCTGCTCCAGTGCCACTTCTGCACCTTTCTCCTTCAATTTCCTTCTCCCTGTGTTTAATGGTTTGTTTTTTATTTTCCCTCTGTCTCTAAATCCATCAGACATTTTAAATGTCTAAATTATAGTGGAAAGGCCACAGATGGAAGGGGGGAAGGAAAAGAGTAAGATGGAGAGCACTGGTGGAGCTTCACTGAGGACTTTGGGGATGGGAGAGTCGGTAAAGCAGAGGAGAAAAGATTGATTGAAGAAACAGTAGGAGTTAATAAATCTGTATTTATATTGAGTATGAAAAAAGACCAGTGAGTCTCTATATAAGTAATAGTTTTAAAGTCATAAACTTTTGACAGAGACACAGTGTGGCAGGTTATAAATGTGTTACAGCTCAATCTAAATCAACATGTTACTGGGACGTAAAATAAATCTGATACTGCTCGGCTGAAGTGTGAAAGGGTGATGAAATTAGGAACTATATGATCACTATAGCACAAATTTCACACATTTTTTGACTTTTATGGTGTCTGTTAATTCAGCATCAGGATATGTTGTTGTGTAATTCTTTGATTTGCAGTGAATTACAAAGGCAGAGCCAAGGCAGTAACTAGTGATTGATCTGTTCCAGCTCCCTGAAACGTGCATCATCCTGCATGAAAGATGAGGTTTGCCTGTGAACATGTTATGTAATGTAATGTATGCATCTCTAGAGAACGCGATAGTAGACAATGAATTAATTTAGTTTGAGCACTAAAAAGGAATAAGTGTTTACAGATGTACCAGCGGCTTTACACCTGAATACAGCATTGATTTGAGTATTTATATTTTCTCATCAACAATAAAGAAAAGATATTTAAGTCTGGACCAAAATTGGACCGATCATTAGATAAGCATTACCATCCCAAGAAAACGGCACAAGACAATCAGAAAATTTGACTTGACAGTGGCTTTAGATTAGATTTAAGGTTTCTGCTAATTGGTAGTTCTGCTTAGAGGTTCACCAAAGTCAATAGGGTTTTTCACCAGAAGATCGTGATCATCTGCACAGAAATCCAAAGCAGTCCATTTCATAACAGTCAAACAATATCTATTGGGACCAAAAATGATCGATTGACTCAACACACTGACAGACACACCACCATTGAGCCATGCTGCTAGCATGGATAAAGATGTACCAGAGAAGGCTTGTAAAAAAGAGAGAGAGAGAGGCAGACAGATCTGATTTATGGGGAGTTACAGTGAAGAGGACACAAGAGGAGACGTTGTTGGTTTACTTGAGGTCGTAGTTTTTGGTCGTTCTCCTGGTTTGATTGATTGGCTGCTGGAGGTAAGAGAGTTACAGGAGAGAAAAACTAGACAGCTGGCTACAGGCTGAGTAAATGTTTGTTTATAAATACATGCTTTGAATAATTTAGAGGAACCATCAAGAGACCACAGGGGTTGGATAAGCTGGGGACACAAAACCAAATCCTGAATTTTCAAATTACTGCCAGGTTTAGCTTGTCTTCAGAAAAAGGAAGCTGTGGTAATAAGTTTCCCAAAAAGAAAATATCCATGTTGTGAAGATCAACTCAGATGCATCATTAGATTATAATTTGTACCCTGTCTTCTTAAAACTGTGCTAGAAAAAAAAAAGAAAAAAAAAAACAATTCACATTTTGCAATCTTTCTGGTTCATCAGTTTTGCTCTCTGTCATTTTTGTCTCTCTATCAATGTGTGCCACAGTAGCCGAGGACACATTTTTTCACTCTTTCATTCTTATTTAATTTCATTTTCGGTCAACTGTTTACAGGGGATGTGATTTAATATGGTCTGTTGTTTACATGCGCTGGCGCATTTAATTGAAACAGCTGTGTGATTTCCAAAAGCGATCCACACATCATGCTGCCAATTTTTGGCAAGTGGGGAAATGAACCTCCCCACGCATTTATATCAAAACTGCAAGAAATGCCAAGAAAGAACGAAGCCAGAGACTAATCGGGTTTTATGATTAGTGTCATGATTAGACAAATAAACAGGTGAGATAAGAGACTAACTCGTCCGCCTGGGGAAGAGCACCAAAAAAGAACTGGTGCACACAAACCTAAGAGGAAAAACAACAAAAATATGCACACATTCAAGAACAAAACGGCTGGAGACCTGCCAGGTTATTAAAGTTAAGAATAAGAGTTTATACTTTAGCGGCAAAGTTCATCAAGCATTGACAAAAATGGGTTCCTTACTTTCTGGAGAAATGTGCATTTAGAAAGTTATAATGGGGAAGTATCTTGAAACATGGACACAATGTATATTTCCTGTTTAGTCACATTAGTGTCTTAGCTGCAAGAGCCAGTGCTCAGATACATGTTTTAAAACCATGCTGAAGGGCCCTTGTTCTATTAAAGTTGACCAAATATGCACAAAGCAATAAGACTTAATATTAGTTTCATATTTAGTTTAGAAATCTAATTAAATACTATTAGAAATTATGTACTGGAAAAGGCCTAAATACGTGATCACAATCTTTCACCAGTGCCATGTCTGTCACACGGAGGAACTGATCCAAATATTCCTCAGAGAGGAAGCTGTGTGCTCAAGGCTTCACTGAATTTGTATTGTTACCACTTGACATCTGGTGTGGAGTATGTGAAAATAAACACCATGTTGCCTTGATACACCAGATAAGCTCCCTCTCCTGGTAGATGGTGGCCACAGAACGTTGTATCACCTGACGCGGTCTGGTCTCGTCTGTCAAACCTGCCATTAATGTGACCTCGATCCTCGTTCACCTCAGTGATAATCAGTGATTCCATTATTAGGAATCACTGATTACCATCAATAGCATCAGCATCAGCTGAACTTGGAGCCAGAATGACTTGACAACTTTGGATTTCTTTGGCATATTCTGACACAAAAGATTAAGAAAATGAGCTTAATGAACTGAGTCACGGAGGTACTTTCTGGTACTAATTAAACAAAATGAAGAAAATTAAATCTACTTGGTACAATTTTTCTTTTGATCAATTTATGAAAAGGTTTAAACTACCCCTCTGTAATTTATTGTAATTTCAATCAGCTCGGGTCTTGTTTCTGATTGGGCTGTTTCTATAGACCTTTTTTTGATACAGATTATAATAACTATAATCTGCTCCATGTAAATGTACCTGGTGTTCGCGGTGTCTGATCCTTGTGATCTCGTCCTAGATTTCTGCAGCAGTGGGGCCGAGCATCATGAAACAGTGGCGTGCTGCATGGATCACAGGAGCACAATTCAGACAGAGGCAGAGATAAATAGCAAAAAATAGCAAAAGAGCAAAATGAGCGTGACAGGGAAACGGTGGATGTGAGTTACATGGGTTTGTGTGTGAAGGACAGAGGCCTGTGTGTTGGAAAGTAGACAGTAGAAAGGAAGAAGACCAGATACAGAGAGGAGGATAAACTGAGAGACAGACAAAAGGCAAAGGTGGTTTGGCTTTTCTTTAAGTTGTAGTGTTTTTTATTTATTTCTGCTGAATGAAGAAAGCATATATCGTAAAGCTACAAATAACAGACCGGGTGTTTTCCCAAATGACTCAACAGACCCTGTGTTTATTGGGGACGGGTGTCTTTATGAGACAAGCGTTTAATTTTTTAAGGCAAAGTACTGAAGTACCGCAGGCGAACTGGCCATAGTGAGGTTTGGAGATTTCCCGAACGGCCAGTCTGTTCCCAGCCGAACCAGTCGGTGGTTGAAACGTTTTTTTTACCTCATAAAATGCAGCCACAGTTAACCGCAGCAGCCTGCCCTCGCAGCCGCAAGTGACACAGAGTTCAGCGACACACTGGTAATGTGTGAGTTTAGGCAGATGCCAGTCCGTCACTGACCCCGCTGCTCCGGTATCATTACGTTTTTAAGTCTTTCATTGTCGTTTATCAATGGAAACTTGTAGTCTAACCCTACATTCTACTGTTTGACACAGACATTTTCCATGTGTGAAAAGAAGCAGAGGACTTAGCTTTTAAGTTACGGTCTGGGTGTGGGCGAGTTAGAATGAGCTAAATTCAACAACAAGGCCTTTATTTGAGACTGGTAAATGTGTTGCTGCCCCCAGCTAATAAAAGAGACAGGCATCTCTTCGCAACTCAGCTATTATTTGCAGCTTTACAGTAATGCCTGTTGCAGAGTTACAAAGATGTTCAAGTCTTCCAACAACCCCATCTCACCATCTTACACAAGAGAATATGAATGGACCAGATATAAGAGTTAGTGTTTATCCAAGACTCCCGGAAGCTTCAGTTGTCAATAAATCCTTTTTCTTATATCTTCTGTAACCTGAAACAAGTTGCATCTTGTTACACCATCGATCCAGATTATATTGTGATATGATGTACAGTATATGTACTAGTGCACATGGAGCATTAGCTGACAGAAAACTATATCATAAAGGCTCTGTTACACCTACCCTCTCACCCTTTCATATATACAATCATTTATTGCTTTATTTGATTTACAGTTAATTAACATAGCAGGACAGCCAGTCGGGAAAAGAAAGACTTTTTGTAGACTTTATATACTGTCTATACTTTGTGTCTGTCATGTTAAATATCTGACATTTGTTTTGTGAACATTTCTTATCTTTGATAATGTATCGCTGTGTTTGTAACAAACCATCTGCAACCTGTAGATCAGTGAAACTGTTTCAATTACATTATCGACGTGTTTCAACAATATACGGACTCTCCCTGAGTCACTTTTGCCGTGTCCTTGTTGTTTGCTGTTGTGTTTACATGCGTCCTCATGATGCCAGAATTAACAGCAGGGTAACACAGTAAGAATCAAGTATTTTTTCCACAACATCTATAAACCGAACGAATAGAAAAAAGACATTTTTGAGGTGGTTTCTGCTCACGCTGTGTCTGTCCTCAGGGTGCTTCTGTGACAGGTCCATCTGAATCCATTGGCAGGTATACGTGTTGCTTCAGTTTCATGCACGAAGATAAACAAAAAGAGCCTGATAATAAAAACCACTGCTTCATATTACCAGCATATGGACATGCTTCTCTTAACTTAGTGTGTTTATTCACAGTACATTGCAGTACAAATAGCTTTGTGGTAAATGTTTACTCTTTGAGATCATTTGTGAACAGTTCATTAAGTAGCTTTATTATATTTTGCTTTAGTTAATTTAGCTAAGTTTAGCTACTTTTCCCTCAGTGTTTTAATAATTATCATAGTCTCAGTGAGTGTAGTGGTCCATAGTTTAGCCACATACATAATGTACACATCAACTACATGTAGTTACAACTTAAAAAGTGTACCACATTCGTCCATATGTTAGATTATTGTCAAACTTTGTTTACATTCTTATTTTAAAACTACTTCCAGGTCATTATCTTATCTTCCTCTCCCTCAGATCTTTCACCATCCTGCTGTCTCGTCCCTTTACTTTCTTTCTCTTACAGTATCTGTGCTGGCTCTTTGGTGAGTCACCTTGCTTGTCTTAGTAATTATACACACCCACAGGCACACACAGGATATTCAAAGTGACGGAAAAAAGTATTTAAATGAGTAAATAACAGTTGTGAGCTGGAGAAACTTCTATTAAAAGCAAAATATTTCACTCTTAAGTAGGAGTTTGAAGATATTACCAGTCAGCTGTGTTTGGGTAACTGCACTTATTCTGAGGAAGGATCATATCACAGTGTCAAAGTGTTGATGCATCAGCCTGTTATGAGGCATTCAGACCTAAAACAGCCCCGTGTTTAAAAACACAAAGCTCTGTGTGGTGGTGGGGGGTTGTTGCTATTTCAGGTACTGGTGAGTCAATAAAATATATTCCAGGGAGGTTTTGAGTTGCATAGACATGATGTGTGCATGCACTGCGGTCAATTTTGATTAATGGGAAAAAAGTAGGAGGGCATGTTTTTAGACAGTTCAATTCCTTTTCTCTTTCTGACTGAGAGTAGCAGCCTGCAAAGAAAGAAAGAATGACGGCTAAGAAAAATTTTCAAAACCTGTCATTTTCATTTGACGACTGCTGAGAGTTTATTTAATCATCAAAATGAAGATGAGTGATGTATCATCCTTGTGTAAACAGTGCAATACTATTATTATTTGTTCAACCTTTTCTTTCTCTGCTGAATCAACGCAATAGTTGTAGTCTCATTGAAAATGTTATGTGCTAATGTCCGTCTGAGCAAGTATCAGATCAATGTTAATGTACAATTTCCTCTTTTATGTTGTTTATGTTTTATTTTATGTTATATCTGTATAACCGCCTGGGCTATTTTTCGATTATCGGAGTGGCAGAACAATAATAAATGGACTTTTATCTTCCTGAATTAAATCTCACTTCTGGTTTGTGTCTGGATGGAGCTAATCCTGTGCCTGAATCCTCACAGACACACGCACAGCTCTAAAGAACACAGAAAATCAGGGCTTATATCCAGCAGCTTCATGCACTTAATGGCACGGTGCATTAAGTTACCGTTATCGTTCCCCCTGGCAGTTGCAAAGCAGAGGAGTGAGAAGAGGTTGACTTCTCTGTATGAATTAGATATGATGTATTAGAGAGAGCATTCAATTAATCATGATAAGGGATTCCACCTCTACTCCCAATTTTTTAAACAGTCCACCTTTAGTAATCACTAATTATTTACAGGCTACTAAATACCCATTATTTTCAAGAACCAAATTTCTTGAGCTGGTCAGATTGGTTCTTCCCTGACTTTCATTCTCTCATTAAAAGTCTTCACATTTACTTTTTCTTTAGTAATCTTATAATATTATTTACGTTCTGTATCAGTTTGGTGCAGTAGCAGCTTCAGACCAAATGCGTTTAATGCAGCAAATGAATGACCCACCAACATCAAAGAAAACAATATGCAATTATTTACCTCCCTTTCAAAGAAATGGGACAGAAAAAGGATAATTTAAGTAGAAGCTTGTGTCTTTTATTCCCACCACAAAGAACTGCTTCCACAGTGACACATACAGCATTTTATAATTACACTTCTGCAACAAATGAGGTCAGTGTGGCTGAGCTGCGAAATGAGGAATGAGAGCCTTGCCCCAGCATCAGCAGCAGGTCTGTCTGGCTCCCTGTATAGGCTCATGTCCTCTGGGTAACCAGTCGCCTGCAGCTACCTGCATACAATGAAACATTCATTCACATCTGGTCTGCTCCCTGTAAACACTTGATGCTCCAAAGTATCTATACTATATTTTTACTTTCTGACATTTAGTCAAACGTCTGGCTTTTAAATGTGAAATTTATGTAGCATATCTACATTTGTGGGTATTTTTGATTTTCAAGTGTTAACTCTACACGTATGACAGCCCACAATAAGCATTTCAAAACACAATACACTGCTGAGTAAACACTACATGCTGAAAGGAAGCACAAAGCCCATATATCACCGTGCCAATGTTGTCACTGTGGCCCATGAAGCAGGGAGACACAAGACTGTTCTTGAATTGTGTATATTTCAGCTCAAAACAGAAGAAAGCGCTGGCAATCATCTTCTGCTGGAGAAAAAGATGAGTAGGGACAGGTTTGGCTGTGCAAAACCTCTTTCATCCGTCACAGATCACTTTCAGGTTATATTGCAGGCAGCAACCATGTCATCGTGCCAAGTTTAAACTCAATGAATTTTGTGCATAGTACTGAGCCAAAGCCCAAGGTTGTGTTGTTTGTCCTTGTTCTCCACAGAGATGGTGCAAAGCACTTCTGATGCTGATCATGTCACGATATCACCATCGTTGGTTCACTGATCATTTTGTGCTTTTGCTCCTCTTTAAATCCATTCATCCATCCTTTCTTCCTATACCTGTTTTATTCTTCTCTATGGAGTGGAGTGTATCCCACAATAAAACACCTAGAACAAGCTGCCAGAATAGCCACAGGTCTTACACTAACAAACACATTCACACTCACGTTCAGTCAGGTCAGAGATAAGTGAAATCAAATGTGTTACTTTGAAATATATAAAATTGTAATGCACGGCTGGTTTCACTTACATTTGTCTCTGTTATGCTCTAGTGAAACCTGTTATAATAATAACGGTGACAAGTGTCCAGTTCTTTCATACATAAATAATAGTTAACGGTGCTGCAGTGGTTTTATGTAGACACAGGTGGGTGGGATTTTGAGTTAAATGGTTCTGACAGTTGGCAGAAGGATAATCAACAGGTTTGTGCTAAAATGGTGGATGTAGAGTAAACATATGGACGGTACCGCACCACCTGAGGAAACATACACAAATATGAAAGAACGAGGGAGCAAAGATCAGAACCCTCATTCTGTTCAGATTATAAAGCAAATATTGATGAAGTATTACAGGTATACAAGCTTGAGCTTTATAACTGCACAGTTTGTGATAAACAAGGTCTGTGTTTGTATGAAAAGTGTTAATCACCAAAAAATAATAAGTATCAATAGAACTAGAAGTTAATTACTCAAGTTTAGTTGCAGCAAAATAGTAGAAAATTACCTGTAAATTCCACAGAAAAACCAGGAGCAGATATTAGAGATATTACCGATGGTTGGCTGGATAAATTACATGCTGTCAACCTGATTAATTAGAGGTAACCATCGTGGTGACCGATTTCTCCTCAACTGCAGTTTTCAATTAATTGGGTCTGTGTTAAAGCATTTGGAGATGAAATGAGTATTTTCTACATCACACCAGCTAAAAAACATAAATTACAGGTTTTTTTTTTGCGCCTTTATGTGCTTGTGTCTTTTTTTTCCTTCCAGTATTTCATCATCACACCTTTTCCCACTTCCCCAATCAGCTCCTAGTCACCTGATCGCCGCTCACCTGTTCCTCATTCATCGTTAGCTCAGTTGCCAAAAACCAGCCTTTTGTCAGTGGTTCTTTGTCTGCATCTGCGCTTCTGTGTTGACCTTGTGATTGAGCTTTTGTTACTGGTGATGTTTCCTATTGTGTTGATTCCTGTTTGTTTGTGTTGCTTTGCCTGCTTCAGCTGTTCACCTGTCAGTTCATCCACTTGTCTGCCTATACACCTTTTCATTTTTTAAAGACGCTGTTAACATTTCAGCAGCTTCAGGGCAATACGAGAGCAATGTTACCTCTTTAGTTTCCTGTCTCCTACATGGATCATATAAATGGTAGACATTACACTCCAAGTCTTTAATGTATGTTGTTTCAGACGTCCATCTAGCACCTGTCAGTATTGTCAGAAGCATCAACATCAAGAAGAAGAAAAGAAAAAACAGCCAGATTAAGTTGTTGTGGAGCTGGCTGTCTGATGTGGTGATTAGTAACACAGGAGTGCCACAGAACATTCAGGTTTGTAACTCTGATTGATACCACCTGCAGAAGTCTTCTGATGACTGTGCAGTGGAGGGGTGTGTAAGAAATGTCCAGGAGTCAGAGTAAAGGGAGGTGGTAGATAACATCTGCTCCTAAATGTATAGAAGACCAAGTTGATGATGGTTGAAGGAAACTGTGATCAATGTCATTAGTAAGATCAAGTGGAAAAACTTCGGGAAGAGATGCCTCCACCTTTCAGTATAAATGTTAAGATGCTGGAGATCATACCTGTTTGTGGTAACGAGCCGTTATCAGAGCCATCACTGGACATAACCTGGTACATGTGATCACTAAACAAACCATGCTCTCTATCATGGATCATCATTATCCTCCCTGACACACTGCAGAATAGTCATTCAGTTTTGCTGTCACAAAGTATATTTTAGAAAATCCTTCCCTCAGTTCAACTTAAACTGTCTATGTGACAGGTGAACACACTGATGCACTAACATCGGTACTTATTGTTGGCTATTCATCGTGCATTTACTGCAATTATTATACTCTGCCATTTTGTACAGTTTTTCTTATTATTACTATCTGGAATAATGTCTGAACAGCGGGAAGCAACCCGATTTAATTTAAGCAATTAACTCAGTGCACATTGACATAAAGTATCTGTAGACTCATATTTACACTGTACACTAACCGACTCCCCCTGAGGTTTGTAATCTAAAGTCTACAATCATCTCATGTTTTCTTATTAGCAGAATCTCATATATGTAGACATGGAGGACATATTCATCATCCTCTTTTACAAGTTTTTTTTATGCTATATACATTAAAAACTCATCTGGAGACGGTGTTTTCGACCAATTAATGAAGCAAAGCTTGACTGGCATAGTAATACTTTGATGATGCTTAGCAAACAAAGATTTAAAGTACAGTTTTAGGTCTTTTCAGAATCAGAATCAGCTTTATTGGCAAAGTATGTGAACACATACAAGGAATTTGGCTACGGTTCTATTCCTTTGCTCCATTATAGTTTAAACATACAACATAGAAAAACACAGAATAAACATTATATACAGAAAATATAACCATATAAACATTATATAAACATTAAATTTACTGAGCTGGATGACTGCTGTATAGAATAAAATATATATGAATAGTGAATAGAAATGTGTTGATCTGTCTGGTCTATTTAGGTTTTAAATATATATTTATGTAAATGTTTATAAAATATTAAATATTATTTACAGTGTGTTGTTTTTTATGTACATAGTGCAAAAAATAATTGCAAATCAGTCAGTCAGAGTGGCAGGGTTTTAGGAACAGGCATGTGATACAGTGTTGATGTATAATAGAAATATGTTCAAAACAAACCCTGCTGGTCATAACTTCTGGGCTATTAGACATGATAAACTGCTGCACTGATGGATTAAACCTAACACAATATAGCCTCCAGTTTTTAAGGCGACCATCTAAGTCAGAATCAAGCAACTGTGGTATGATACATTTCATCCATATTCCAGAGCAAAAATGAAAACAGTATTAAGTCATAGTTATGTCGTTTAAACTGTTCAAGCCTCTTTAGGGATTACAAAAGATTAAATAACTCAATAACGCTCAGATATTCAGAGGGCATGTTTCAGGCAACAAGACAAATGTTGGAATCCAAGAGAAAAGGGAAGTGAAATCCAGCTGGTTGGGAAGGAAAGAAACAAAGTGGGCAGGGAAAGAAATGACATCTGGACTGGGGGCATGAAAAAAGGCATCTTCATGGATATTAGATTTGCAAACATGAAGTCAGTACACCCCAGCTGATGTCTGGTGTAAGTCTGTGAAGTTTCCAAGACTTGACAGTTGCAGTACCCCATCCTGGACTTGGAACACCTACTGATTTCTAAAAATACATTATGTTGGCAATAGAGCTAAGCCATATCTCACCCTGTACCCTTGCAGATCTTTTTAAAGAGATGTTTTTCAAAACATGGCATGACATTGATAAGTTTCAGTAGATGTAATGATGTTCTCTCTGTATAAGATGAGTGCTTACATTGAATGCTGGTTCAGATTTTACTCAGAAATGGGCTGAAGGTGAGAGGAGATATATCACAAGTTATATATTGCAATAGTGAGCACTTTCCATCACTAACACCTTAGTTGATTTAGACCTTCTAACAACACAACTTATACCTTTCTTCAGGACTGATAAGATGAAATTGCTTTCAGTAGACTGCACCCACACTCTTATTATGTGGCAACACGAAAACAACCATTTCTAAAGTCAACAGCATTGCTCCTCAGCATTGGGGAAATGGTCTAGCTGACCAGGCCAACCTGAAACATCCCAAGTAACTGTCACAACACACAATCAAACCATCACAACTGGTGTTACTAACTTGTAATGGCTTTATAGCGTTTTCTTGGCTGCAGTTGTTTGTAAATTGTTGAATAATTAAAGGAAATACTCACAAGTCTGTCCAACAAGTGCTGTATTTTCCTTAGCTGACGACTATTTTTTAAATGTAAATTTTTGAACAGATATTCATCTTGTCCAGAGGATGTCGCACAATTATTTAGATGATCCCCCGACACCGTCAGGGCAAATTTTCCCCTTGACCAACTCTTTGGTCCGTGGCAAAACGTCTCTGAAAGTAATGAATGTAAATTCTATTACTGTTCCTGTGGATAGTCATCATCCACAGATGAGTAGTCGTAATGTTTTAGGTGACCTGTGGCATTACCGTCAAAACAAAATCACCTCCACTTTTTGACAAATGTTGGAATCTTGTAGGTAAATTGCTGTAAAATTCACTGAACACATTTCTATTCTGCTGAGGACAAATTAATTTGACTTCAAGGACACCATGGGCAATCACGGTGTCGCTCTCAGGGGAAACTTTGCATTATTAGCCTCTGTTCAAAAGGATTTTAGACTTAATAGTCTTCTTATTTCTGCTGAAAATGTATGAGACTGTCCTTTAAAAGTCAAGGCCACAGCTTGTCCGTGAAAGCAGCTTAGTTAAATTTTTTTGAGACAAATTTGTTGGGCTATGCAGTTTATACAAAATTGACTTGATTTGACGTAAATCTTGGTTGTGTCTCCTCAGCTTCATGAGTGACCCGTTGGGTTTTGTTATTCAGGTTTTGCTCCCCTTGCAAATTATTTAAATCTCTTAAAGCTTTCCCCCACTGACTGCAGATTCACGGTGCAGCGTGAGGTCTGCGGTCTGAGGTAAAGAGCCATGTGAATGTGTGGTCACATTACCACATTCACAGGTCTATATTAGCATGGACTCTGAAGTTTCTTAGACCACAAGTGGTTGAAACTTAATTTGCATTTTAAGACCTTATCTTTTCTTCCCTGCTTTGTGATGAAGGACTGGCTACCTTTTATGTAAAAATCTCTACATGTACAAGCCTCCACATTGAAGATTTAATTTCTGCTGCCTGTTAAAACTTACTGTTCAGACACAGTGACACATCTATTCAAAACAAAGATGACATTTGAGATTGTTGTGGTTTGCCAGTGATGCAACATATTAGTTATTCTGTTCTTCATATTTCACACTTTTTTGTCCCCCCCAAGTTGTCTCCTGTCTACAGTTTCATTTATTTCCTTGCTAAGTTTGATAGACTGCTTGTGAACACCCGTCTCCGGCTTGTCTGTACTACATGACACATAGCCTTTGCTTTGTCAAGAGATTAACCACAAAAAAAAAACAGTGAGCAGGCTGTTGTTTTTCCTTCACCTTAGTATGCTTTTTAACAGATGAAATCAGAAATATGATTCAAGTATTGTTCATCAAGTATCAGTTAATAAGTGTCACAATTAACATGAGGAAACAATTTTTTTTTTTAAAATGACACAAAAAAAAAAAGGAATCAAGCACCTAAATATTTTTACTCTCATCAGGGCTAATCTACCTCAAACAGCAACACTCTTTTTAATGGCTGGTGACATGCCTCCAAGTGGCTTTTAACCAAGGAAAATCTCCAGGCAGGGAAATGCATTATAGATGCAAAACTGATTTGAAATGCCAATAAGTGAGTCAACCATAAAAAAGGTTGTCCATTTGTGGCAGAATTTATCTTGTCTATTTTGGAGAGTGAATATGCAAAGCCCGTTGCTTTTTGTGAGATTCAAGTACCTAACAGTGTTATAATAGTCATAAATGGACAATCACCTTGTAGTTGATTGAATTTGAATTGAAGGATATGAATAAATACAGGCAATAAATGAGCTGTTACCTGCTCTATTATTTGATTAAACACCATATTCTTTTGAAACGGTAATTTATTTTATCCATACAACCGTAGTGAAATTATGCTTCATAAAACATACCTCAAACATGATATTAGTATATTTCATGACATTGACAAAATGCTGTAGTGTGTGAAGACCCATTCACTGCATCAGCACATTGATTATAAATTATGTTGATTCACCTCCATTAATCTGGAAAAGAAATCAGATGAATGACTCTCAATAAAACACATGAATTAAACTGTCACTAAGTTTTAAAGGAGCACACCAACAGATTTACATGAGAAGATTTACGAGTCACCAGGTGTCTCACTCAGTCTGTGAAAACAGCTGTATTAAGTCTTCTATGGATTATAGACATGCTTTGCCAAGTTTGAAGAAAATGCACCAAATGATGTAATCAGGGTTTTATCGGCTCAGGTTTGGAGACTTTGAACTTGCAACAAAAAGCCCTACGGCCATGGGCATTAAAAGATGTAGGTATTAACCACGCAAGAGAGTGACAGGTAAAGAATCACAATCTCTGCTGCTTTGATTTTTTACTATTTTACCATATGTCTCCCATAAGTCATCCATTTTAATTTTTGGGGAAGAATGATATGAATAACAAGATTCATTGTAAATCTTTATCTGAGGTCATTGTGGTTTTTTGTCTGAAGAGTTAGTTGGTGGCTACAGCTTCAGTGAGCCAGCTGCGTTTTGTTGAACTAGATTTAAATTTTCTGCACTTGGCATTGAATCTCTATGAATCTTAACAGAGTCTGTTAAATTGAGGGTAAGTTTTGATTCTTCTACACATACGCTTGTTAAACTTCAGACAAAAATTTTCCCCACTCTGCTGTTTCCAACCTTTTTTAGTATAATTAAGGTTTTGAGACACGGAAGAGGTGAAGGGTCAGTCTTTCCATCAGCTACTGTTGTTCAGACAAATGACAAGGTGACAAATTGCTGACAGTTCATTTGTGAGCTTTGTGTAGGTTTAAATGCTAATATTGAGTGCAGCAGCTGAAGTTCAGCTAAGAAATATTGAGTGATACAACTTTTTACAGATTCTTTGGGAGTTTCACATCATGTGCCTATCTCTTGTTCATTGTTATGCTTCCACAAATAATACAAAACAGATTTTTTTATGACCTAGAGCCCCATCTCAGGATCTGGCACATAATTTCCATATTATTTGTGAGTCTTTCTGATGTTGTCATTGTCTAATAAGCGTATGCCATAATAATAAGGACACAGAGTCAGTAGGAAAACAATGTGCTCCAGCTCTGACCTTGAAGCCATGTCTAATTGTGGCCATCTTTAATAGTCATCCTGATATAATGAGTGACGAGGGCACTGGGTGCTTCTTAATGGGTGCAAACAAGAGCGACGGATGACAGTACAGCTCTTCCACGAGTCTGACCATCATTTGTCAGACAAAACAGAATCTGACTGATGATTGGACTGGTCCTGAGGCTATTGGGAGTCAGATCCACTCAACACGGAAGCAAACTGCCACGTATTTATTTGAATGAGTCTGTCCTCCTTAAAAAACATTTCTGTGTTAGATGGCCTCTAGTGGGTGTAGTAGTTATGAGAGGAGCAACAGAGATTCCCATGTTAGGCAAGTACAGCTTTGTTTCTCATTTGAAACCAATAGTCATTATTGTTTATTTTTTCTATAACAATAGTACACTCTTAACTGTCTTTACTATAGTAACAATGCTGACAAAGGTCCTCTAATGTTAACAAAGTACTTCTCTGGATCCAAACCACATTTTTCCACAACTTAACCAAGTAAATTAACCATTAGTAACCAAGTTACTAATGACACCAATACACTTTGCACATAGCACATACCTTACAGTATGTTCTCTATAATATTGAAACAAAAACATAGGTTGCAGGTATGTCTTTTGATTGAGCGAATCGTGCTGATTTGAAACATCCATCTATATTTCTTTTTTTATTTTTGCAGTTTTATGAACTGTTATTTTTTCCTGCCTGCATGTCCCTGACTATGATATGCATCATGACAGAAACTGTCATAATCACACACAGACACATTTGACAGGACTTGGACCAGAATTGCATCATTTTTCTTAGACAATATGCACTCATAGTTCACAGTGGTTTGCTTCACATATCTTTTTATATCCACCATAAACTATATCTGATTCAAATACATTGAATGCAGCACTAAAGTAGGCAAATCCATCCCCTGAAGTACATTGGATTGCTTCAATAACAAATAAGAAATTGGCTCCCATTGCAAATTGTGCTTTAATGTTAGCCTAGTTAACCTCACCATCTGGAGACTATATATATACCTGGCCAACATACGGACACTACAGCCTCATACAGTTGGCATAGTCATGACCGGTCTCCTCCAAACCCAGCACACAGTTTTAAAATAATTGCTTTAGTAAATGTGAAACAGCTGATAAGCTGTTATCATCACGGGCAAAAAAATTGGTGTGGTCTCTAAACACCTTTCTAATTCATCCATTCGATTTCCTCTAATAAGGTTAAAGCTGTTGTGTATTTTATATTTTTGCATATTATTTCATATCCACTTATCCACTATCCATCTAATTACACAGATGTTGGTGTGTTTAGCTTCCAGTAAGGTCCATGTGTCTATGATGTGTAAATCAGTTTGAGGAGTAATCATTTTCATGAAGTCTGACAAACTCCAAAACCAGTTTCTCATATTAATAGTTTCACATTACAAATTGTCACTTTAATTTCATACTCTGAGAGAAAAGGTGAGATATGCAACACCAACCTCGGCGTGTGTATGTATGTCTGATTTTATTCATGAGTGACTGTGTAGATATTTCTGTCTTGAGAGGTCGCTGAAAAAAAAAAGTCAACTTAAAGTCACATAGGTGGAGATAAGAAGTGCAGTGATGGAGCCACCCAGTCAGCCCCCCAGAGAGCGACAGACAGACAGAGGGGCTAAAGGAGGTGTGTCCATACGGACTTCCCTGTCAAAGCCACTCAGATCTGCAGTCCATCATAGCGCTGTGAGGCAGGGTTAACACTGTTCCCAGGTCTAAGTGCCAGTAATGAAGTCATAAAACACTCCACACGGGGACCCTAAAGTGACGACACTGCCAGAAAGAGCGACTGTCACCACCAGTGCTGATTACTGTAAGACTGAGCTGATAAGGCCTCTAATGCACGTCTACATGATGTGACTTGACCTCCAGATATGCCAAGTCACTCCCTTCAAGCTGATGCGCCAGGTCAGACAAAATGCTTTATGTGGGTATTTTTGGCATCACTGATATTGTGAATCTATTTCAGCTCGTCACAGATTGTTATCAGCTTATTTTTGTTCACCAAAAATTTCAGCTGTAAGATTGAAATTTGAACTTAAATAACAATGAATTTTCTCTGATGGTGAACCTGGTTTCTTGTCAGGATCAGTTGCGTTCACAAAAACAAATGTTGTTCAGGGTAGACTGGATGCTACAGTGACTCACTAGTGGAAAGTGAATAGACAGCACTAGCATAGTTAGTATGTTTACTTGTAGAATAAAAGAAGTTATAAAAATAAAACCATTTCATGATTTACCCTAAAATAGTTTTCCAGCATAACTGACCTATAAAACATTTGTTATCTATTAATTACCATGAAGTAGTCTGTACCATAACATTTATTTTAAACACTTAGACATTGCCGTTGATGTCTGTCATAAATACAGTATTGGTCAGGAGATAGAAGATCTTGAAATCCTTCACACCAGCTTGACTACTGCATCTGTCTGACATTAATCCTGACGCAGCTTTACATTCTTCAAACCACTGTGACAAAGAAGATATACCATGTACCATGTCCTGCATAATAAGCTTTGTCTGGTTTTAAGCTGTATGATGTATTACAAATTATTGTTATTAGTGGTGTCTGTGTGCTCGTCCTCTCTATTCGATTCTGTTTCTACCTTCCTGTTATGTTTATGTGATTAAGGTGACAGTCAGAGAGCACAGTTTAAAAATGCCAGTCACACTGCTGCAGGCCATGAGCTAGTAAGTATGCCACTGAGCAGTTGTTGCTACGTTACCACTGAAAAAAAAGCAGTAGTTGGGTGACGTGAAGTTGACAGCCTGAATGCATTCAACCCGACACCTTCTTTTAGATCTGTAGTGAGGTTAGAAATTACTGAAAGAAGGTTGGAAAGTAAGTTGGAAGGTGTAGAGATCAAGTGAGTCGTTCTCAGTCAGGGGATGTGGTAAATACTCGTTGGACCAGGTTACTTTAATAGGTAAGAGGTGAACATTTTCAGCGTACAGTTAATCATTAAAATGTTAATTTTTATCCGTGCTGTCACCTTGACTCCAGGGATCATATTAAACACCAGTCGGTCTTCGGGCCTGATACATCTCGACACTTATATCCTGCAGACTCAAATATGTCAATATCTATTAGATAGATTGGCACAAATGTTCAGACAGTCATTTGTGGCCAACTTTACTTTTCATCCACTCTGTTTTTATTGACCAAATACCCACAAAATAGCATCAACTTTGTATTTACAGATGCCCTGTATTGTATTGTCTTATTTATTGTAGGTTTAATAGATCAAATGTGTAGCTGGATTGCTACAGTGTCTGTTGCCATTTGTGCAGTTATAATAAAAGTATCCAGCTATTTGGAGTTTATAGCAAATATTGTAGACAATTGTTGTCATTGTGAGCACACAAAATGTTAGCATTTATCTGGAAAATCCTCTTGTGTCAAAGTGCAGTCTCACTGAGCTGCTAGCATGACTGTTGAATCCCATGTTTTGTTCTCCTAAAATATTCAATAATTTTCTTTTCAAAGCCCTGTCTGAGAGATGACCGGACAAAAAAAAAAAAAAAAAAAAAGAAAAAAAACAAGGAAAATGTTTTCAGGTTGAACTGTTGACAGCCTGCTGGCCTATTTTAAGGGGTTTATAATGGTCCAGATCTGCTAGCTTGGCTGTCTGTTGCTATGCTTGGTAACAGAGGGTTGGGGAGGGAGGTAAAGTAATACTAATAACACATCCATTCTCAAATCTGTAACACTTAAAGTGGAGTATTTAGTTGAATAAAAATGCCTGAGGATGTAGCCTCAACTGATATATTATTCTTTTAACATCTGACATTAGATGTTCTCTGGGGTCGTATCTTCAACATACAGAATATTACATAACAGGGGGAATGTGTGTGCAGGCTTGTGTGTCTGTGCCTTTGTGTCTTTGAGAAAGAAGGCAAGACACAGATCAGATAAGGACTGGACAGACAGTGGAGCAGCTGAGATGGAAGACTGATCGTATCGCTGCAGTGATGTTACACTGAGAAGATTAGAATTTGAATCCTGGCACAAATCCACAGCTTTTAAATTAAAGGCATATGACACCATATTGGCAAAAGAAGATTATCCAATATGTTATAGAGAAAAAGCCCAAGAATAAAATGTTTAATCCAAGACATTTTTAATTATATCTTTCATCAAGGTTAATGATGCTACACATTGTTCACAGTTATGTATTTGGAAGTTGTTGATCATAAGTGGTTGTATTAAAATAAAAGAAAAAAGAAACTTCCAGTAGATGCAGCCATCTGCTTGCAGCAAATTGGATCCTCTATCGTGAAGTTGTCTGACTGCTCCATCTGCTCTCACAGATGATTGACATGTATGGGACCATGTGCAGTGATCCCCCGAAAAACAAGAAATCATTTTTATTTCAAGGGGTAAAAATAGACTAGAGTTTATATTCAAAAAGTGTAAGCACTGCAGTTAGACTGGCTGAACCAAGGTGTAAACTCTTTCCCTCCATCTTTTTCATTCCTTTGCCTTGACTGTTCCCACATTAAACCACTGTCATCTCAGTCAATCTTCAGTCTCTAAAGTGTGGTATTGTTATACTTTGGGGCATATTAAACCACAGGCATAAAAACTGCCACACTAAATAATCAGGAAGTCTGAAATCCAATTTCAAAGTACATTTCAAAGACTCAAGTTGAAGCAAGGACATTTATTTACAGGTTATTATCAAGGTTGGTCACGATTTCTGAGCCCAACATAACTCTTGTAGGATGACATAATTTAAACCCTTAAACTTGTAATTTTAACCCTTTAAACTTAAGATAATTTCAAACTTTAAGTGCTAGTGGTAGTTTACCAGTTAAAGAAATTCAATTTTATCTAATATTTTACATAAACCATTTGAGAACACATACAGGTAGCAAAAGTTGTCATTTCATTAAAGTTTGATTGTCATTTTATGATAAAGGATTAGAGAATGAAGTGGAGTTGCAGTCCCCTCTAGTACGTACCTTAATAGTGAACAAACAAGACAGAGAATAAAGAATACAGTTAAAGTAACATCAAAAAACTATACTATATACAATATATACTGCCTATATGCATATATACTGTACACAGGCAGGACAATTTTATTTGAATAGTACATAGATATGTAGACAGTGACTGTCGAGTACATACATAAAGCTATTGTAAATGCATCTGTCATTTCCTTTGGAAAACTATTCATACAGTCGTAGTTGGGTCCTGTGACCATGCTGTAAACTGAGAGAAGATGTTTGATGCTGAGAACATGTGACGTGGACCATCATCACACAGAATATTTTTTCACTTAACAACAATGGTGGACTCTTCCAGATAAATCATCCTGGTGGCCTGAAGGCAGAGCAGAGGCATCCTGTTAGGCAAATTTTCTCCACACCAGAGAGTCAAACTTGGCTCACTGCATGTTGTTGCAGTAAAATGTATTCAGTCCTATCTGCCAATCTCCTGGCACTCTCAGTGTCTCTACAGCAGCTGCAAATGGATTTCTATAATAAAAAAATAAAAAAGTTTGTTTCAGGGTCACCTTTCATTTTGGCTTTGATATATTTGAGCACAGATCTGCTTTTAGCAAAGTACAGGTGATGCATGTACTTGCCGCTGATTGACACGTTAGAGAATACTGAACATGTGTTTGTTCATAAATTCTGTTTTATTTGCAGGGTTTTTTTTTCCAATTTGCATCCTCTACAGCTTCACTGTCAGGTGCTGGGCTACTGCTCATAATGGTGTTTTTATTTAAGAACTCAGTCTGAGCTTTCTACTCCTCAAACATTGAATTTTCCTCACTCATTTCACAAACCCATTTCTTATCTATCATGTCAGTGTTTACATCAGCACCAGCAGTTTTCTGCAGCTCACACAATTTACAATCCAAAGAAGTGTTCATTCACACATGACATCACAATCCTAAAAAGCTGAGACTGAGTCAGACTCGCAACTTGTAAATATAGCATGGTCACAAGCTGGCAAGGATCTGATTCAGTTTGATGAAATAGTAAAAGAATGACCACTACACACTGGATTATAGAAAACCAGGGGCTGCAAAAGGTATAGTAGTTTGTTTCAAATAGCTGCATTTTTTGTGGCTTCGTTTGGAGGAGTCTTTGAAGTGGGACAGGCCAAGTTGGCCAGACATACTCCATCTAGAAATGTGGCCTTTCTAAATGCTGTGTCCCAGCTCCCAAAGTGGGACACAGCAAGAGACTAATAAAAGTGTGAATTGAAAGCAGAAAAAGGAGAAGGAACAGCAAATGCTTTGACATTAATGTATGGTATTAATCTTATCCAGGAACATGTGTTTCAGACCCTGTCAAGTTGAAAGGAAATTTATGAAAAAGACTGAAAAAGTCTTGAGTGCTTTTGAAAATCCAGCCTTTTCTTGGCAGGTCACACATTGAAATTTGCCTCAATGTGCCATCAAATGTCTCAGTAAAATAGTGTCACAACGCTATAGTTTCAAATGTGATTGCATCAGAAGACATTATATGGTATAACTTCTATCGCAACTTTTGCAATTTAGGTTCTTACGTGGCTCAAATTGGACGATATGTTAGATATGTTAAACAGTTTTGATAACAACCAGGAAGTCAATTAAAATGGGGAATGGATGATAACACTTTTCATAAATTGCTCCTAAACTTTAACTTGAAAATTAGAAGCTATTCTTGGGAGTTAAATACTTTAGTGTTTAGTGAGAAGCTAAGCTTGAAACAGCCTCAGGCCTCGAGCAGGGAAACTGCTGGATCATTTTGTCCAGTAAATCAGCTCTAGTTCCAGTTCCTACTCTATGAAAATGCAGATAGTTTATGTTAGATTTTAGAGTGAAACTACATCTGTAAAAAGGGCTCATGGGACTGTTCTCTCATCACAAATGATAAACTCAAGCTCAGGCAAGTAGACTGCAACATGCCAGTTTGCAAGTTAGTATTTTCAGGGTTGAAAGAGCTGAATGCAGTGTCTCTATCAGGCAATAGTGCAACAGGGAATTGTACTCACACAACTGCAGAGGCAGCCAGAATGAACAAACAACACAGAATCATGAACCACAAAATAAACCAACATTTATTTTGGGCTGGATGCAGCTGATGTATTACATATTCATATTTACCAAACAAGAACACTGTTTTGTGGAAACTATGCGTAAAAATGCAGGATTTACAATCCCACTCATTCGTTACAAATTAGGGATAATCAAAAGCATGTGGTGACTTGTACAGATAGTTAAGCAAAACTGAGGAACCAACTACAGTAGGCAGATAGCGGGGGAGTTATTAAAATCTGCTGTACAACAAATCTTAACTTTGTAGTCTAATCACTTTGGTCACACATGTTGACTAAAGTGGACACAGAGTCAAGGAAAACTTGACAAATACATTTGTCTGTAGCTGGCTATAGCTAGTCAGCAGTCAAAGATCTCAGGATTGTCTACAATGGTCATGTGCAAAAGTAAAAAAATGTTGACCAATGTTGGGAGTATCTTTAAGACCATCATGTCAAATTTGTGTGGTGTAATGAATAAGGACAAAACAGAAATGATTGAGTTTGAACTACACTGATAACCTAGCTTATAATGAATTATTTAATCACAGCAAATTTGGAATCACAATATGTCAGAGTGGTAAATAATTATGCAACTCTTTGATGATGCAGTGTCTAAAACTCACTTGTTTTTCTTATCACGCTTACTGTGTCTACTCTCGCTGCATTTTTAGGCAGGCTTTTCTTTTTTTTTTTTTTTTTTGTCCTTCATACAGTCCACCACTTTCTAAGAGTTTTTAACCATCATCATCATATATAAAAAAGAAAAGCAGCTTTCATCTTCTCTTCTGCTCTTCGGCATCTCTGTGTGAGTCATTATGACTCTTCAGCTGTGTCCATTCACCCATATCCTGCCTTGTCGCACACAGAAAACCTCTGGATCCTCCTCATTACAGACAACACATCTCAGTTCTTACAGAGACACCCTCTGATGGCTTTGCTTGCAGACTGTTAAGATGTTTTGCCTGGATAAACACACCTGCCAGTCAAGTGTATTAGGTTATGAGTCTGTCATGGGTGTGTAGCATTATGCCCCTTTGAGACCACAAACAACAGCCTGTTTGTTGCAGTTCATGTGTGCTGAAACAAAACACATGGTGCTCTGTGTTCAGTCACTGCAGCGGCACATTTATGAGTGATTTTTTTGTTTTGTTTTGTTTTTCTCTGCTTGATCCCAGCAGTAGTAATATCTCTCTCAATAGACTCACATGTTGTATACTGAAATGGAAAAATATACTTTAAACTGGAAATCCACCAGTGTTTTCAACGTCCATCCCCTGTGGAGTTCAGTCCTGGTAAGAAACAGGCAAAAGAGCAAATGCTTTTGACGTTTCAGTTCAATGAGTTGCAGAGTTACAGAGTCACAATGGTGTGGCAGGAGTGTAATGGTCTGCTAACATGCATTAGGGAATGTATGGTTTCTGGAAAGACGGGGGAAACCAAAGGCAAGAGGGATTTCAAAAATAGCATGCAATCCTGTTTTTGAACTTGAACGACAGTATATGACACCCTCCAGCCATGTCGGCCCATATTAGGGTAAAGTGTGGCTCCACTACAAATTCACAGTAAGAAATTTTACACCTCACCCACACAGTTGTCACTGTCTTATCTCTACTGCCCTTTAGTTCAGGTCTGTTTTGTGCTCAACGTGACTTACTACACAATAACAGAAATCATCAATGTATCAGACAGAGGTGTTGCTCATTCAGCAAATTCTTAAAGTTAAGTATACTAGGATGTATAAATATGATCTACAGTATTATCACTGCTCCACAACCACTAGAGCAACAAATGCATGAGCAGTATTTAATGATCTGACACCATGTCTGCCACTGATATTACTGAAACTGATATTATTGAATCACCCATTCAAAGATGATCTCTTGATATAATCTAACATCTGACTCCTTCCTTTGCTCCCGCCATCATTACTACAGCCACTAGAGGGCTTTGTCACGTCAACACAAACATATGTCGTTTGGGGGCACTAACTGAAACAAGCGATGCTGTCGTTCTTCAAGAGGAGACAGTCTTGTTTGTTGCTCATTGATTGGACAGTTTTGGCATCAGCCATTTCTACATTTCAAATATAATTTATGTGACTGACAACAAGTCACCATGGACTTTACTGCTCCTCATTTACTTACGCAACTTTTGAATAAATAATTTGACGTTGTTTGATTATGTAACAGAGCTCCTGTAACATGAATGAAGGAAAGACAGAAAAAGAGGCATCTTGTGCTGTAATAACATAGAGGTTATACCTCGAACACCTCTCAGTCGTTAGATAGTTAACATAGTTTCATTTTGAGAATTATGTTCAAATCTTATATCTACTATCACAAAATTCTGTGGCTGATCAACTTTTGTTTAACTGTTTTCAATAGTTAAGTTTTACTACAGATTTTCTTTTACTGCAACTAGAGAAATCTACCTTTTTCAGGGATATTGTCCTGTTGTTTGGTGCTCATCAAGGTTTAATTACCTATTTTCACACCAGCCCAAATAAAAGAGACAGGCCAACAGAACTTTTTGTTTTCACTCTGTCCACTTTTACTTTAATGCTGTTTTGTTTTGGAGCAAACAGGAAAAAGTTGGGTCCCTTTCTATAATTATATTAAAGAAAAGAGCTCAGTGACCTGGTTTAGCAAAGTGGTGCCGGCTACTTTTTGCATTTTGAGACGCACAAACATCATGTCTCTAAAACCACAGGTCTCAGATAAAGGGATCATGTGGTGACACATTTAAAGCATTTATTTTGATTAGCTAAAGAAAACTAATTTTTTCTTCTTGTCACCTGTAAAAATGTGTTACTCGGGCTGCACTTGAAGGGAAAAACTTGGAAAGAATGAGATCCCCTCCAGGCAACCAACATTGTTGGACAAAGATTTTTTGAGTAGCTGCAAACAGAAAGTCCTGAGGGAGTGAAGTGATGTGTAGAAGTAGAACTAAAGAATAGATCTGTGTGAGCAAATGCATCAGTTAGTCAAAGAAGTAGACGAATGAAGGAGTCAAACTTATAGTAGTAAGTAATTTCACAAATAACAATATTTTTCATGACTAGATAACTTCTCGCAGCTTCTGTCTTCATCTTCACTCCTGACATTGATGCAGAGTCATCAGAAGCAATTAATTTAATCTTCAAGTATTAATGAACTATAAAGATTTTTGTCAGTGTCTTAATTCAACAAACAGTCCAGGAAACAGTTAATACTGACAGTTGATACAGTCATAGCCTCTTAAACAGACATGCTTTTCCCTCTCATTCCTCTTTGGTCTTGTGTATAATTGAATGCCCATCTTCCTCCCACTGGTCGCCACTCTTTTAGCAGTGCGTTTGTTGTGCCAGTCAAGGGTCACCTCCCATGGTGGCGGCCCGCTCCATGTTGCACCGACCTACAACAGGAGATGCTCCTCCAGAGGTCTCCAGTGACTAATGGTGCTTATTCTCTGTGTCGTGCCAGGCGCCAGCTCCACGCGCTGAGTGAACTGAGCACAAACAGATAAGCACAGCAGGTGGAAGAGACGAGACAGGGAGAGAGTAAGGGGGCACGTTTGACAGAGAGATACTGCTATTGCCCACAAGAGATGAGAAGAGAGGATGGACTGGATTAGAAAAGACAGTGAGGGGGAGTGTTTGTTGAGACGGTGAATCTGTTTGAGTCTCACCTTACAGAATATATGCAGTTTATTACAACTTTTGACAAAATAGTTTTTTTCTATAAGTTTTTGGCTATTGTATCTGTCTGTCAAGGGTGAAAATATACGTCCCTTTAACTTGCTAGTGCACTAGCTAGCTTGGCTAACTTTGTCTACTATTATTAGCTGAGAAAATGTGTAACTGCAAAACCAAAACTGTTAGCTAAAAGAGGCTAAAAAGCTCTGTGGAGCCGTAGAATCAGATGAATAACACTTGTCATTTTCTTCAACATTAGCATATTTAATATGGATTAATGCCACTGTCAGAACTACTTTAATTTTGTGATATATGTTTAAAGGACCTGAGCCCTCTAGTGGCTCAGCTGGTTGCTTCTTCATTGGGAGGCCTTAATATATATGGGATATATGGGTGGTAATTAAACCAGTTGGAAATCTGTCACTAAATGTAACAGTGTAGATTCATTGCTTTGTTTGTTTGGAAAAGATATAAAAAATCTCTTATTTTACATTACATTTTATTTTGACTTTAAACCTTAAATATGTTCTGTAAATATTTTTCATACATTCACCAATGAGTAACTCGACAAACAGGTGATGAATATGCTCAGCAAAAAGTCAAACCTGAAGCTACAGGTGCTTTATTAAAATCTAATACAGCTTTTTTGGTTTTTTTTACAGGCTTATATTAACTGGGGCTGAGAAAATGTGGCAGCTGACATCAATGATATGAGATGACTTAGAAAAATAGCTTGCACAAGGCACATCCTCGTAATATAACCTTAAAATAAACTTAAACTGTGAAAATAAAAATGTTTTACTGTTGCCTAATGTGTCATGTGTCCCAAAGACTTGAGATTCAACCAGAAAAAGCTTTTTACATCAGTATTCTCAGTCGTCCATGATTACTGGTATTTGACTCAGAAGGGATTTTCTCCCCTCATTTTAAATTGTGATAACTGTTCTTCTTCTTAAATGTTATCAGTCACAATCTGTGATTTTCAAGGACGTTTAAAATAATAGAAATGAGACTTGAGGTGGAAGAAATATGCATTTTAGTTACAAATGCGTAATACCAACATTAATAGAAATAATGGTGTGTTTAGAAGACATGGGAGGTAGGAAGATTAGAAAAAAGACACAATAGAAACAATAAGACAATACTTAGAATAAGACTCTTCTAATGAAATGTACCTGAATAATCTCAGATTTTGTATGTAGTCACATCAAAAGGAGTGAAAGAGAAAGTGGGAGCATATGTGAGTGATGGCAGCAGTACTGTAACAGTCTCTTGTTTACACTTGGAGCCATGGGAGGTTCCCAGTATGATACAAAACACAGCACAGTAGGTGCTGCATCTGGAATTAATCCACGCTCAGTGAACTTTTCATGACCTGACATAACATCATTACATCGACATTGCATGTACCATTCAAAGACAGGGATCAACATGTCGTAATCGTGTTGTAGGGAAGAAGAGAACGAGCACCGTTAACCTCTGAGCTGACTACAGGCTACATCAACTACTTAGTGAGGAAAAAGTCACAAAAGTATGTTTTAGTCTTTTTTTTTTGTTTTGTTTTCAATACAAATATTCTTTTCAGGTATTTTCTTAAGACTCAGAGAAATCTAAAACACAAATCCACACATAAACAAACTAGATATAACATATTAATTAGAGCTCATTAGAGCTGGTAGGCGGATTTAGTCGCCCTTGGACAGATCTTGATGCAAAGCTAAAATAAACAGCTGCTGCCTGTAATTTCTTATTTAGCGCACAGACATGAGGGTGGTTACATATAGGCACCGTCTGTTATTTTAATTGATCTAATTTGAATTATATTTAACTTCAAATCAAAGAGGATAACTATCAACTTCCTCCAGCAGCAAACTTACGTGTCACATGTTCAGATTTAAAGATCCTCAGCAATATATGACATGGGAAAACTATTTTTCATCGGATTAACAAGTCAGTGTTTAAATTATTAAACATTTTAAACTGTTTCATTATGAATTATTTCTTCAATCACTTCCTCTTTATTTCCCACAGATTTTGTTTGTTAAATTATACCTTGTGCAGCCGTTCTGTCTTTCTCTGAGGTTTCGAAATGACTGTGTTAGAAATGATCCATCGGTCCCAGCAAAGTGCTTCTCAACAATCATTAGTGCATTTTAATGAGGCCAGTCACTGCAACAGATGCACAGTCGGTCATTTTGTGAGAGAGTGGTCACAGTGGGTGGTGGATTTTGGAGGCTATGAGCTCATCTTCCTGGCAAACATCATGTTCTCAAGTGAGTGAATCGAGATCAAACAGATCACAAGTGAGGCACAGAACTGAGGAAGTGGAAGTGTTGTATCCAACCATCACAGTAAAATGAAGCGTTCAGTCCTCATCTGCAATGATACACCACAACACTGATGTTTCTCTAAAGGGACGTTGGCGCTCCAGATGCTCCAGAAAACAATCATCCAGGACATTTCCAGGTTGTATCAATTTAAGAACAAGACATTTTTTCTTGATATTTATTGTACACGTTTTGAACATTGTACACATATGAGAACTAGAAGATTTTCATATAAAAGGACATAGACGAAAACGTAAGAACAAGCACGCTGCTGCTGAACTCCATTTCCAGCTCAATCCAACCTGTTCATCAGTTCTTTAGGTCTGACTATAACCTGTGGGGAAAGCGCTGATCTTTAGTCCCTCTGAGTTACAATTATTGCTTGAAAATGTAAATGCAGTCCTCAGAGTGGTCTATGACATGAAGTCATCTGAGTGGGATAGAATAAGTGGTCAACAGCATATCATTTAACTATGACCTCATCAGATAATAAGATACAATCTAGAGCTGTGGTTATATCATTTTTACATTTACACCCGGAAATATTAAGTTGTCAAGTTCATTTCTAGTCAAATGTGTAATTAGATTTCAATAGGCAGGTGAGTGGAGCTGGAAACTAAGTTCATCTCATTTTGTACCCTGCATGTATTTGAAAAGATCTGTATTTATCTTTAGATGGATAGATTTTTATTGTCAAAACAACATCAAGACAAGCAGTAAAAAAAGAGGTAAAAACAGGAGTATGATAATAGGATGACAGACTAAAGCTGTAAAAGTGTAAGCACATGTGTTTATATATCAGAGTACAGCTGCTGTGTGTCCCTTCAGGTCTGTTCCCTCTTCAGCTACATCCCAGTTTGTGGCGACATGCTGTAAAATAACCTGATGCTGAAGGGCTCCATATTTAAAGCAGGTGTAAATAAGGTTTGGTTATTCATAGTGATAATCAACACATGAAATTGGGTTCAAAATACCTCGGCTGAAAGAAGCTAGTCCAACTGAGAGACATGATTTGGGCAGCTGAGTCTCTGTAGCACATTTCTCAGTTTTATTACAAACTTTTTTTTGCAAAACCTCCATTTACTAGTGGTTTTTATTATTTTGGTCCCAGAATTACGCTGCATTAGGTATAATTTAATGTGGGTATTATATAGGTTTCCTGTACAACGATGGTTATATCATGTAGTGGCTGGTGGAAAAAATTCACTTCTCTTTCGGATTAGTGACTGAAATCATGAAGTCCCCCTGCTGATAACACTCCAGCAAGTGAAAAACTGTCGGACGTGTGTGTCCACAGATGGAGGTCTAGCACTTCTAAAAGGCCTGGAAGGAGTCATTCTTCTTGGTTGTTTTCCCTCCAGCTGGAGTGTTGCAGCTTCTTTAGCCGTTTTCACTGAGCTGGCTTTCTGTTTTTCTGCACGTGTTGCTGTAAACTGACAAAGACACACTGGTGAAGACTGAAACCACTTCTCTGCCAAGCATTTCGATGCATTTGAAAGCTGTTTTACTACAATTACACCCTCTGCTGCCAGCCCAGGGCAAAGAGGAGGAGAGAAAAATTTAACCCTCTGATCTTAATTTGCCACCATATTGTGCCAATCCTAATATTCCTCTAATCTAAATCAGATACCTTATCAAACAGGCGAAAAGACTTCGACTAATTTTGGTGAGGCCAGTGGGTAAAGAGACACTGACACTTTAATAATTGGAGGAATTTAAACCTGCTTAATGCAAGTATGCAAATCTCTGTAAAAAAATGCAAACTGAGCCTCTTAGAGAAAATACAAGGAGAGAGTCAGTGCTGGGTTTGTGCAGTCAGCCTTGTGGTTATTTATTTATTTGTGAAAGAACATTAAAGAACCGCAAATAATGACTCTCTAGACTTCTCCCCTCATTTTTTTTTTAAATATTTTGTTTCTCGTGAGTAAAAGTAACAGTAAAAAGACATAAAAGGAAAAGTAAGAGAATAACGTTCACAAAAAAAGAAAAAAAAAACAGGGATATGATTACAGCAGATCAGAATAGATGTTCTAGAAATGCTTGCATAGGGAGACATCATCTAATGAGAATAACTGCCACAATTTTCCGGCTTTCTGAAGATATGTAGAAAGGCAGTATTCAATGAATAAATGTGTATAGACCTTGGTTTAAAAGTGGTGCATTACATCTGAAGAAGATGAGGATAGGAGATTGGAAAAAATAAGAGGGAAAGGAGGTGGATAAGGAAGATTAAATTGCTTTAGCTAATCCACTTCTCTATTTATTGCCCCCAACAACTTTCTAAATATTGAGGCTGCACAGGTACAGATGAAACGAGAAATGTAAGGATAAGAGACTCTGTCAGATGAATTTCTTAGCTAAGAAAACTGTATTGCAGAAAAAATGATGTAGCAGTTATGAGTTCATTGTTTGCCGACATTGTTTTGCCAGCGTGCCACTGCATCCTGAATTATTTGGCAGACAAGGTGGCAGACAACTGAATGAACGGCATTGTTGAGAGGCAGTAATTGAAAGAAATAGAGATGAGGAATCGAAAGCTCTGGAGGAAGTTTTCATCTGTCAAGAATGGAACAAAGTTGCTCAAGGATTTATGAGATAGAAGACGGGAAAACGGAAGCTGGTAATTGCATGGCTTCTGGCCCCGTGATATTATCTCTTCCTGACATGTGTGCATCTCCCCATTGATACATGCAGCGAACATGAGCATGAGGCAATTTCTGTGCCTTTATGTCTTTTCCTCCCCTCTCTTGTTTCATTTCTCTCTGTGTCTCACTGATGACAGACTCCAGATGACATAGATGAATGGAGAAAGGAAGGAAGCCACATTGCATCATGTTGCTCCTGATTATACATTTACATTTCCCCCCAAAATTGAAGTGAAGTAGATTTTTTAAACCTCAGGAGGTTCAAGTAATACAGTCAATGCACTAACACCCTCCTCTCTATGTGTCTCTGTCTTTGTCTCTCTCTCTCTCTCCCTCAGGCTCAGTGTCTCTCAGTGTGTTCCTGGTGTCTGTTGCGTTCGTAGTATGTGCCGTTTGGCTGGTAGCTCTGTGTGGCGTCTGCACCTGGTGTCAGCGTAAACTGGTAAGTTACTGTGCAAATTTCACGCTCTGAAAGTAATTTCACCTGAGTTGATGTCGTCAATGAACCACAGCATGTTTGGGATTTTTCTTTTTCAGTGACCACGTTTGTATTAAAATATTTCTGCACAGACACGTCGACATTGTAAAACACCTGTATACAGACGATCGTGCAGTTTATGTTTGTACTCTGGTGCGAGAAGATGCCCATATTTGACATTAAACCAATAATCTTTTATATTACAAGTAAATAATATTTAAATGTGTTTTCGAATGTTTGTGTTTGACGTTGTGAAATATTTGTAAGCTTCATATCTTTTTGCCATTGTTATATTTTATTTTGTGTCTTTGTGACTGACTGGGAATAGTTTGAATTTATCTTACGTTAGTGCTCATAACAATATCTGACTGGTAATAATGTAAAAGTAGAGCTTCAATGTGAAGGTGTATTGTTTTGTTGCTTTTTGCTGATTTGTATCTTTGTAAAGTATAAAACGAGATATTTAAAAGAGTCTGTGGAAACTATTTTCTATATAAATCTGATAAATCAAAAAAAAAAATGTTATATAATCAAGATATTAAGAGTCTTCTCGATGAAAGAAATTGCTAATTGTATCCCCCACACCGAATTTAGCTTTTTTTAAAAAAAATGAAACATGTTTTTCTACAAAATATTATTTTCATTGACAAAAACCTGCCAACACTGAAATGATGTCTGAGCATCATATCAAAATATAACTAAGTTTCATTAAATCTGGATGAATTTCACACAAACAAAGAGACAGAAATCTGACCAGACATCCATTGTCAGCTTTTTGCACTTTTAACTTTTTGACGCTCAGTCCTCCGGACACGTTGTAGCCAGTTTAAAAAAAATAATACAGTGGTTGAAAACACGTCTCCATAACTTTTACACACTGTGCTCTCTTCTTCCATGTTTCTGAACCACACTAAGTCACTGCTGATAAATTTTCCAACATCCTGGCAGGTTTTCTTCTTGATGATACCATGACCTTGAATCGCCTGCATAATGATTTACTTGCTCTTTGTTGTTGTCACCGTTGTATCATGTTTTGCTTTATGCACTGTTTGGAACAGGAGCCACAGAGAAGGCTGTATGTTTGGCCATGACAGTAAACATGATCAGAAACCTTAGAGAGCTCTGTAAACATGGCTTTGTACACTCTGAGCTTTGTGCATCATGGCTTCTTGCCTCCAGCCTCTGGTGCTGCCGCTAATGATTCAAATGCTAATGAGCATCACTCAGAGCTACTGGCTGATGTTGGAGCAACAGTAATTCCTTCTATACATCCTGATCTGCTGGCATTTCCTTCACTCTGTCCTGCTTTTCCTTCTTTTTGGTCTTTTTGTTGACACAAACATACACGAGCTGAGAACAAAACCAGCAGCGAAGCTAAATATCGTAATTTTCATGTATAACATTTCCAGTCGCTCACAAGCAAAACAAAATTACCATTTTTGCTTTGCAGTGAAAAATAAACCAACTGAATCTGACAAACAAACTGATTTCTTATCTTTGTTTACTCTTAAAGTTATCTCCATGTCTTGTATGTTTCTTTGTTTTTGTGTCATGCTCCTTCTCCTTTTATACCAAATGGTCTGATTTATATTTGTTTCTTTGTCACTTAATCACCATGTCCTTGTCAGAATGTCACTGATTTCTTTTTCCATTTCTTTTTCTCTTTGTCTTCATCTCTGCTGCCACTGTTGTTTCTCCTTCATAGTCCTTGTCTCTCTTTTTTTTTTTCGCATATCATTATCTTTTGTTTGTTTTGTGTGTAACACTCCCAAAAGGTTAAATCAATAAACAGCTACAGGTAAAAGAAAATAACAAATGTTGAGAGAGAGAGAGAATGTCTGCTTATTTTCATCATCCAATTAGTATTTAATATTTCTCATAATAGTGTGTTTCCTCAAAATAGTGAAAATTATCCATCACACTTTCTGAGCTCCAGCTGGCATTTCCTTATTTTTTTGTCCAAATAAGTGGCCAAAATACAAAGAATTTCTCATTTACTATCAAATATGGCAAAGAAAAGCAGCAAATTTTCACATTTAATGAGTGTTTGGCACAGTTGATCAAAAAATAATATTTTGTGTGACTAAAAAGTGAGAAAAATTGTTTTTCTACCAATTAACTAAACAGCTTGAGTTAGTAAAGCCCAGTTTTCGTATTCTTCAGAACAGCACGTTTATGATATGTTTCATCTTAAATAACAGTTAGTTACATGAGCAACAAGTATTTTATAGTAAATAACAAGAAAGGAGACTTAACATGTTGATATTTGTTTGCAACAGCGACTATGTTTTGTGGTGAGTTTAATACTGACCGATTCATTTCCTCTTAACATAATGAGGAAATGCCAGTTATTATGTTTTAGAGATTGCAAACATTAACATTTGTCACAACTAAAACATCATCAAACATTTTTTATTGTAGTCTTTATCCTGTAATGTTGACATGAACATCAGGGAGTTGTTGTCTCTGTTGTTAAATTACAGTAAGAGTCAATATTGTCTCCAAACAAGAGACAGATTGAATTTACTTCTTAACATTTAATGAAAATCACACGCTTCCCTCAACTTTGACCAAAGAGCTTCTGTTGCCTTAATGATCATAATCCAGTGAACAAATACATTTAAGATTAAAGAGATAATTCACATATTGTTCTGGTAAATGAGTAAATATGAATGACACAATAAAAAGAAAACGTTAACTCCAGAAGAGATGAAACTGTCTAGATCTGGTCTCATCCCATTGGAGGAGGTGGAGGAAGAGAAGGAGGAGGAGGGAGGTGCTGTTGAACATCCAGATGTGTGACAAACACGATGACACCAGATCTTTTGGGGCGAAGCAGAGCCAGGGAATCCCCCCGTTGTCCCCACTCACATCTGCATCCTCTCATGTTTCTTCAGCTGCGACGCCTCCATTATTCTGGATTCTGGTTCAAACCTCGTCACTCGTCTGTTTCTCACTTGCCCCTCACGGTCTGTCGTTGCACTCTGTTGCTCCAGTTTCTTCCTGCTCCCATTCGTCCTCATGCTCCTCCGCTCTGTTTCTCGCAAACCTCCCACGCTCTCTCAAACATTGTACCTTCTCCACGCTCTCCTCTCCAGCCTCCTGAAGATTTAATGATTCTGTTTAATGATAGATGAGTTGCACTTGATAGCATAGTCTTGACTGCAAGAAATATATCTTTTTCTGAATCTCTGAGTCTAATATTATTTTGTCCTGCGTGTGCGCGTGTGTGGGTTCGTTCACAGTGTAATGTCTGGATGTACAGATCAAGTCAAACCCTCGGGCTTTGCTCTTGACTGAAAATATTTGTGCTGAGTTAGATGTATGAGATGTGACATGATAGATAATAGAGTGTAATGTGGATAAATTAGACAGATACAGTAGGATACATGCACATAAACATTCATAGCTGTGCTGTGCCTTGAGCAAATGTCCTACATTCATCAGAGAAATTGAAACTGAATTACCAGAAATAAATTAAGCAAATGTTTAAAGTAGCTTGATATTGTACCATTCACAAAATGGTGGTATGAGCTGCTCATGTGACTGTTTTATTTCTTTTTAGAGCAGTTATATGGGTTGTTGTGGACGACACTGACAACTGACCTCTTTTGTCTGTTAAAGCACGAAGAAATAATAAACCCAGTCTTCTTGCTCTACATGTGTTTTCAGTCAGCTCTTCAGCATTTTTATGTAAAGAATTGTTATTCTAGCTAGAGACTGAAAACAAAGTTGTCATGAACCCTCCCACTCTCCACTCTTCACAATTGTTTTGTCACAGAATCTTTTGTGGAAAATCCTGTCGAGATCTTATTCGTATAATATTTTGTAGTTATATTACTGTATTTTTTTGTTAAAAAAAAAAAAATTAAAAAAAAAAAACAGTCAAAGAATCACTTTTTTTATTAGTGAATCTGTGACAGGCGCTCTCCGGTGATTCTGCTCACTTTCATAAATAATTGGAGGAACACATTTTCAGTCTGCTCAGCAAATCATGATGTCAGACCCATCACCATGTCCCCATTTTGAGACTTCATGTTTCCTCCAGCATGGCTGCAGGTACCTTGAAGGCTCATACTGTCGCTTTCAACAGGATGGTTCTGGGTTTGAACTCACTGCTCAGCTGGGAGTTTTTAATTTTAAATGAGGTATTTCAAAAGTGTGTTGCTCTCTGCACTTTCTGTCAACAGTCCAAAGACAAGCAGAACAGGAACTGGAAATTTCAACCTGTTATCAGCTCTAGATATGACATATGTTTGTGTACATTTACAGCATGTAATATAAAACTGCCACATACTGCAGAAGATGTGAAAATCCACCTTATTTAGCTGATGTTAAACCTCTGAAACTGCAGTTAAAGCATGTGTACTGATAGAAAAATCACAGCTTCCACACAGTTATGTGAAATTACACAATAATAACTTGCAAGAGAACATTTTTTTACTGCTTTTTGAGGGTAGGCTGGTAGAAATCGATGGGCGTAATTTAATCTGTGTTTAACGTATTTAACATATTTTACTGTTAGTGAAGAAAGTGCGATCTTTACTAGTCTATCTATCTATCTGTCCGTCCGTCTGTCCGTCTACCTATATACACAGGTCGATATGAATGCAGCCTGGAAAACACTCTGTGGTTTTGTGTGTTAAGTAAATATTTCATGGTATAAAGAGCTCAGCCTCATCATCCTCTAGAGTTCAATAAACACAGAGTTCAATAGAACAAAAGGGTCAATAACTGTAACCACTGAAATCTCTGAACATTAAAGTGGTAAAAAATTTTATAAAATGTAGAGTTTGTCAGGCAACCTGTGTAATAATATATTACAACACAGTTTAAACTCAGATGAAAAGTGCTGGATGTAGACACACGTCTGCTTCAATAAGAATACATTTGACTTTTTTTTCCCCTTTTTTTACCACATGTGGGATGTCACTGTGTCAGTCTTGTTAAGCTGGATTTACACTTGACACCAGGGTTTACTGGCAGCCTCGTCGTAGATTCCCACAGCATTTTGATTTATAGCTCAGCATCTGATTTCATCCACTGATAACAAGACAGTAACATGACATGGATGCAGTCTATATGACCGGGCCATGTGTTTCTTCAATTATATTTACTGCTAGTTTTACTGATAAAAAGCAAAAGATTTGTTAACGGACATTGCTGTTGCTATAAAGAAGAAGACTACTGAGCTACAGAGATTATCTTCATCTTACAAATTGTTGTCTTCACTGATTTTTCAACTTGTTAGGAGGAAACACACAGCTCCAATCTTACCAAACACTCTTCTTGTAGCCTCCAAGTGGTATCATTGTGCATTTAATTGTGTTTGAGGGGGCACATATCAGATACGGTATAAATCCAGTCTGCAAGTGTAATAAATATGATATGGAAGCTCCTGCAGATTTTATAAATTATCGGTTTTACATGATGCTCTTTTTGGATTATAATATTTATTTAAATCTGATGTATTCTGGTGCAGCTGCGTTTTATTGTGAGGTTTCCTTTCCATTTGTTTGTTTGTAAAGACATGTCCCTGCATGTGTCATGCATGTGAGCGCGTGCTGAGAGAGTGTGTTTTTGCATCTCATTGTCGTTAAGTGGTCCCTCATCACGTTTGATCCTCCGAAGTCGGCTGTTATTCTGGCATCCAACCAATTTGTTGCTCTTCCCCTCGTTCATCATATTTTACGACATGCGCTGGAACCTGATGTGTAATGAGCACTTAAGCTGCAAAACTGCTTTTGTAAATAACAATCAAGACCCGACTCTAAGATCTGTCTCCTTCACACCACCCCCCACCTCTCCATCGTTCTCTGTCTCTCTATCATCTCTTTGCAGGGGAAGAGGAATAAGCCCGGGGTGGAGGCTGCCAGCTCTCCAGATTCTGTGCGAGGTCGAGGGGAAAATAAAGCCATCAAGTAGGTGTCAGAGATGGTGTAGACGGAGGCATATGGAAATGATCCATGATCTGGTGTTAGTATTGCATTTTAACAGCCATTGCTGATTGGAAAGCTAATCTTGTAGCTCCCTACATGCTCCGAAATGTCCACCCTGGAACGATACCCTCAAGACACTGTTAGATATGAGTGTACTCCTCATTTATCAAAGAGGTTGAATGTGACAACCTCCTCACAACACAGTGCTGGATAGACACTTGTATATTCTGTTATATATATTCTGTATATATATGTGAATAAACTTCACCTTAGATGACATTTGATAACATTTTTGATCAGTCTTATTTACAGCTTTTCATATTCAAGAAAAAGTTAAATCTAGACTAAATGAGTATTTTTCAGAAGCATTATCGAGGATTAGAGGAGCTGAAGGATGAAAACTGCTAATGATCTGTGATTTCTACAACTCGTTTGTTGCTATTTTACTTACTCGTTTCTTCATGTCCAGTGCGTGTTTTCAATAACTTGTTAATACTGACTTTTCTGCCTCTTCTGTTTTATTGTTTTCTGTTTTCCGACAGACTGATAAAGCGAGCAGGTCGCCTCTCTTTCTCTCCATCCTGACTGTTTTTTATCAAGCACCAATAATTCGCACAAACTTCAACACTTATCCTAAACTTTTTATCTTGCAGAACCATGAATGAATTTAACGTTAAAGTCGTTTCTTATTAGCGAAAGTATCGATGTTTAAAAATCTGTGCACAGTTTTACAATATAACTTTATAGTCACTGACATTATCACATTTCTCCTGTCTATTAACACACACTCTCTCTCTGACCTTTAGATTTATGAGACACTTTTCTAACATTTTATAATGTTCGGTTTCTCTGCTCTGTCTCCCAACACTTCTCTCATCTGTCATGTTTAGCTGTTTTATATTTGTTTTATATGATTGTCTGGTGCTCTTACCTGTCTCTCTGTCTCTCTGGCCACAGTGATCTAGACAGAGACTTTTGGAATAACAATGACAGCAGCAATGTGCAGCAGAGGTGGAGCTCCTACCCGCCCAAGGAGTTCCTCTTAAACATGTCTCCCTATGCTCCCTACGGAGACCCTCGCCTCACGCCCAAGTGAGTCTCAGTCACGGCTGGTAAGGGACCCCTCTATCTGGGCAGGGCTGTAGCGAACATGGGCTTGTGTACACCCTGAAAAACTCCCACAAAGACCCATAACTGGTAAAATTAGACATTAGATTTGCAAGTCTTGTGTGCATTAGTACCTGCCGCATAACACGAAAAATATTTGAATCAAAGTCAACATTTATCAATATTTCCCTCAGAGCAGCAGAAAGGTCACATTTAATAGCTTAAAGGCAGGTTGGAAAGTCTCATTTTGTAATGCTGTCTGGCCACATTTCTTTTAAAAGAAGTCTCCTTTCATCCCTCGTAATCCTCATGTTTTTGCATCCGGGCATGACCACAGTGTAGTGGTGTTTAGTATGCACTGCCGGCCATGCAGCACCTGACAGAGATGTGTAGCACCATCTCTCAATTTTCCTCCAAGTTCTCATTTATCATTCATTTATAAAATGTTTCTTGTCTGACGAAATCCACAGAGAATGAAAATATTTCCCATCAGTAAACACAAATCAGGCCATTTACTACCCCTTTATTCTGCAGGATAAATGTTCATGGTGATTATAATTATACTGGATGTTTCAGTAAAAACTGAAAATACAGATCAATATTTTAAACATTAATTGTGATTAGATTAATACAGAGGGTACAGGTGCACAGGTTTTTGATAGCTCTCTTCTCTACAGCCCTGCTAGCCTCACCAGACAACCCTCAGAGAGCAGATCTCACTGTTTCACCTGAACCTTTACCCCCTTTTTTTATTTTTGATAATCCAGCCTCAACTCCTGTCCTGTCCTGTACTGTGTATTCATATCTCGTCTTCAGGATACTGCACACGCTTCACTTAAACATATAATTTCCTAAGCCATTAGTGTTTCCACAGAGGGTTGACTGTTGTTGATTTTTCGCAGAGCGTGAGATGAGGAGATCAACACCGATCCCAGCTGCCGCGTAGCTTAGCACAAAGACGGGGAATCTAGAAACTTGTTTCAGCTGAAAACGACGCTATTATCAACCCTGTGAAATGGAGAAACATTGATTTTTAACTAACTTGCTAAGTAGTAATTACTTTCTAATTAATTAGTGAGTTTAAAAGGTGTCGGTTGCTGTTTCCTTACATTTCCTATCTTCATGCTGAGCTAAGCTAACTAGCCGCTGGTTTTAGCTTCATATTTAACCGGTATTAATCCTCTCATCCAGCTCTCTAATGAGAAACTGATTAGGTTGTTTACTTAAACGTTCAGCTGTTCCTTTAATGTTTAATGGGGTTGTTTCTGTTCTGTTTGACGTTTTTCCGCTGTGTGTTTGTGTAGAGTCGTTATGTGTTTTTATTCCTTTCACCTCTTGCTCCACTCACTCTGTGTTTTCTGCTCATTTGTTGTCACTACTCCCACTATCCCCCCCGTCATAGTACTGTAAGTGCTTTGAGGCTGCCTGATAGCCCTGCTGAGTCTAGTCTGCTAAAGCCCTGTTCTAAAAATAGCCATTGCTGTATCTGTATCTGTTTCTGTCGTGTACTGTACAACAATTAAGTGTTTGGGTGGTGAAACGTCTGTTTTGTATCAAACTCTCGTTCCCGTCGCCCAGATGCGACTCGCGCGTCATCGAGGCGTTAAGTGAACCTGGTCGTTCTTATCTTCCTCTAATTGCATCTCACTCGACATTTTAAAAACCACAGGAAGATGTGTGGTTGTTATTCTGTATCTGTGCAGCGATGGTGAAATTATTGTAAAATCACTGAGCAGCAGTGGTTGTTTGTGATTGCATTATTGACATAATTATTTATATTTGAATGGCATTCAGTCGGCCTTATGATGATGGTGGTATTTCTGAGACGCGCGGGAGAAGATCAACGAGTCATACATTATATTCTCCTTACTGTCAAAATAATGATGCTTTTAAGCAGAAAAGGAAAGTGTTTATTAGTCTGTTTATCACCGTTTAAACTCAGATGCAACTCAATGCACTTTTCATGAGGAGAAGAAAGGCTTTGGAAAAATAGATTTCATAACAAACTAAATAAACTAGAAATAAACTAAATGTTTAAAACACACAGGAGAACGGCAGAGCATCTTGGATACTGATTAATCACATGTGTGATTCGTGTGAACAGTGTTTAACCAAACAGTAACCTATACAACCAGAAAATACTTCATTGTTCCACGAGAAACCACTAATTTTACCGTCAGCCTGCACTTAATGTCTAAATGTTGTGGGATACGTCGTCCTAATGTGCAGCTGTGTGTTGTGTGGTTCGAAAACGTCCCAGCGTTGAAGTCGATGTTGTGTCTGTTCTCGTCTTCAGTGATGTCTCAAGTCCAGGTCAGATGTGGGGCGGTCCAGGTGGCACCATGAGATTAAAACACTCTCTCTTCTTTTTTTTTTTCTGCAGATCGTATTTGCAAATTATGTGATATATTTTTATTTGTTTTTTTGCATAAAGACATTAGATATTTAAGAGGTGTTGTTTTCGCCGAGAGCCGCAGGTGAGTCGCTGTGAGATTACGGAGACATAAGTGTTCTCTTCTCATCACCTCCATCTGCTGTCTTTAAATCTGAAGATGATGCATTAGCATCATTACTCAGCTATTATGCCCAATTCACAAAGCCAGCAGGCTCGTCATTGCTGTCCCCTCTTGCGTGGAGTGAAATGGGATCAAATCTGAAACCTGCTGCATCTTTTTTGGCCCGTTTATCACCAGTGATCATTTACAAAAAAGCAGCTTGTTGTGGTTGGTGTAACTGGAATAACCAAAAGTTCCCCAATAGGTCTCACCAGTCTCTTGCTGGTGTTTGCATCACCTAAGTGAATTGGGCATTACGTGTTATCTTAATAAATTATTCACAGAGTGAAATAATCTGTTGGTCCTCAGTGTAACACAGTAAATGTCAGCTCAGACGTCTTCTTCACTGCTTCATATGCCGACTGTCTTGCTGACCAGCAGGTTTTAACTTGTAGCGTGTCTTTCTCTTCAACTTTACTGATGATACTTCTGCTCTCCGGCTCTGTACGTCTGTACGTGCGTCTGTCTCTCGTCTGTTTATCTTCTTTGAATCTTCTCTTGGTCCTTTCTTCCTTCTTGTCTGTCCGTGTTTCTTTGTCTTTGCTCCACGCCAATGCCCCCCCACCCCGCCCACACACAGTGGGGCCGTGGATAAGGGTGGGCAGGGCGGCGCTGGACCCTCACCGGGGGCCAGTGACAGCGGGGGTGGTGCTTGCTCTGGGACTGGGGCAGGGCCCAGTCGCAGTGACAGCGTTCGAAGCATGGTGACGGGGGGCAGCAAGGCCGGGCGCTGGCAGACGGTCCAGAGCCACATGCATGCCGGAGGCCTGCGTTTTAGCAAGTGAGTGGCGCATGGTGACAGGGGGACACGCATGAGGGGGCTACGGGGGGCACAACAACAACAACATCAACAACAACAACAACAGCATGGTGTGGATATCAAGGACGAGTGTGAGTTTGCACAAGCATCATGAATGATACTGCTGCATGTACACTCAAAACATGGAGATTGAACTATTTTTTGACTCGTGCGGATGAACATAACGTAAAGAAAAGCCTGAAGCAGACGCCTGCTGCTTTGTGGAGTGTACCTGTGATGCATGAGTAACCCTTGAAGTCTCTTGACAACAAAGAGCTTCTTCACTCATAAAAGAAATAACATTTTTATGTCAGCTGCCAAATATCCACCAGCTGATGTCAGGAGAGTCTCAGACAGAGTGAATCCACATAGTCACACTGTTCCTCCACAGGCTCCAATTTACCCAAGGCTGTGACAGTTTAAAGCATCTCAAACAAAACAGATGCTCTCAGAAGATCTTCAGAAATAGCTTGTTTATTCATGTGAAGTAACAGCTTTTTAAACTCAGTTTAGGGTGTTGCAGAGACAGCAGGAGAGCAATTTAATCAGACCAGTGATGCAAACGAAACCTTTTCCTGCAACATAGTGGAGTTGCAATGTATTTTTAACCAAAGTTTAGTTTGTATCAACATCTGCAGGTGTTTCGTTTTTTGCAGTTTGTACGCCTGCATGTTAAAAACTGCAGGTAAACAGCTGATGTTCAGTTAGGTGATAGAGTAAACAACTGGTTATGTGACTTAACCAAAGATTTATTATTATCACAGATATTATATCTCTTTGTTCCTCTTTATTATAGGTTTGTCAGTCGTCAGGGACCTTAAAAAGAGAAGAGAAAGTGTCAAATATCATCGATAATCTGGTCAAATAATCAGCTTTATGTAGCAGAGTTTTATCTCACATGGTTCAAACCTGCTCTTATTATGAAAGTTTCCATCCCAGCACACAAGCTGATAGTAATAATAGCCGATGTAAACAAGCTAGGAGGGAGAGATAAGGTCAGAGTGTAGATGCTGATATCAACTGTATAAATGCTCTGCATTCAAATAATAATCTGTCTGGTATATATGAACTGGATGTGAAAATGCAAAAACAAACTGAAAGCTGCATATTTTTGGAAAACACACTGCAGAGACTAATGAATAATAAATATTAGATCTCTGTATCTCTGTACATCATAGTCCAGATAATCAAACAGTCTTTTTCAGTGTTATCGCCCACACGGTTCATTCATTAAATCCAGAGGAAAAATACAGCTGAATAGATTAATTAACAAATGTAGCCTGAGGGGTTCGCAATTGAAGCCGTCCACTCGGTCATTGTTAAACACCTTTCTGGTCATGTATTTATATTAATGCGTCCCCGTTTCAACAGATTCATGAGAAACAAAAGAGCAAAACTCAACATTTGCCTTTTGATTGGACTGCAGACAAAGTTTGATGTTAAACTTTTAACAAGACACTGTAACTTCAGCTTGAACTTCCTGTCACTCTTCTATTTCGCTCCGTCCTTTTAAATCCACCTGAATTTACACGTCTCTTTCTATTACGGGGCTTTTACTTCTATTTCTTGTCTCTCTTCCACTTTCTACATTTCCCTCTTAAGTGTTTTTTTCTTTCTTTTCACTCTAACTCTGTCTTGTTTTCTTTTTTTTGTCCATCCGCTCAATCTTCCTTAATTACAAAATCATTCAAGGTTTATAGTCATCTTAACTGACGTTCAAGCAAGAGGAAATGTGAAAATGGCCCTCTGAGTCAGTAATAGGATACAACGAATGAAGAGGGCTCATGCTCAAGGCGTTTTAATGACTGAACAGAGATGTACAGCACCTGAAAGCACAAACAGATACAACCATCGATTAAATCACTACAAGAAAAGGACTGTGAGTTGGCAAGCCTTTGAGTTTTTCAAATGGGATAATTATTTGCCAAATATATGACACAGAACAGATTGGCAAATTTATTATCACATGGACTGGCTCCCAGATGTCTGGCTTAATGCCACCATGAATCGAGCCAGATGTATTGATTCATCATGATGTCAGTTATGAAAAATATTTGTAGGACCCATGAATGATGTGAAACATAGAGCTCTCTGTGTGCATCACTAACGGACCTTTTCATTTATTTATCATTTATATCCGCACTCAACTGAATATTTTTGGTTTGTAAGCTCCGATGTGAAAATACCAACCGTTTGTGCGCAACGTGCGTAGATTTAATTTCACCTCTGTCCACCAGTTGACGAGGCAAACAACAAGGTTCATGATTCAAGGACGAACGATAATACATCGTGTGGAGGAAAAAAAAAAAACCTTTCATGAATGACCTTGTCAAAATTGAAATGCATGTACCACAATACAACACAGAGAAATGTAGGCTTTACAATGTATAGTATGGATTCTATAAGAGCTTAAAGGATCAACTAATTAATTTCTGTATAGAAATTAGTCCTGTGTTTGAGACAGTTATTGATGTGGAAACTGTTCAAAAACATTTTTCAAATGAAGCGGGAAAGTATAAATGATTATTTCAGTTTTCTTTTAATGATGTCATTAGAGTCTCTTGATCAGTTTTATCAGATATATTCATGTAAAGACCGTCACAAATGTCATTATCATAATTCAAACTACGTTTTTTAGAAATCATGTCGTTTCTGTGAGTGTTGACAAACAGGATGTCATCAGAGTCGTAGCAAAATCTTAAAAAAAAAAAAAAAAGTATAGGAATGGTTCATTTCCACCGTAATTGACAGGAAACTTCAAACTGAACAGAAAAAAACTGAAGAAAACTTTGTTTTTTTGAAGTTTTTATCTTTTGCTTCCACTTACTTTTTTTACAACTTTTAAGCCGATTGATTGGATATTTCTGATTGAAATTCACCTCAAGAGACACACTTAAATTCTCCAGTCATATATATATATATATATATATATATATATATATATATTATGAACACAGACTTGTGCTTCTCGACTTGTCATCAAAGAAACAGATATTTTTGAACACGCTTTCTGACCTGTTGTTGCTAATGATTCAACTGGGAGTTTCATCCAAGTGCTCGGAAGTTCTCCAGCTAAATGTTGCCTATAATGTCTTTGCAGAAAATAAACCAGACTTTTTTTTTTTCGTTTTCTTTTTTACTTTTATTGGAAACACATTAAAATATCTCCTCCTACGTCTAAACTCTATAACACGTCTGCTCAACAGATATCCAGAAAGCAACTTTATTATATTAATCCACATATATTTAGTTTAAATATCATGCACAAGTAAGTAAACATCCTCATCAAAGTCTGTCCTCGGGAAAGACTCCAATGGCGTTCAATCTGCAAGTGTGTGTGTTTGTGTATGAGAGAAAAGCGTGCCTGCATGAGTGCATGTATATGAGCTGTGTCAATCCAGCATTGCTCTGCTCCTCAGGGGAGTTTGTCTCCTGGCTCTCCAGCAGAGTTAGAGCTGAGTTAATACCGAAGAGCGCCACTAACACAACTCAGGTCCAGGCAGTAAATCCTCCCGTGCAGCATTAGCTCCCAGACAGAGCTGTTTAGCACAGGCTTACAGTCATCAGGCGGAGGCAATGATTGAGGGGAGGATAAGGGGTGAAGCACTATTACATGATTGTAAGAGTAGCAAGAGCGGTAATTAGAAAGCGGACTTAAAGAACGGTGATTGGTGGTGGTGGTGGTGTGGAGGTAGATTGATGTTGGGGTGGGAAGGGGGGGTGAGGGTGAAGAAAAGATGAAAGGACAGAGGAGATGAAGAGCAGCTGAGCTCAGAGGTAAAGAGGGAAAGTGAAGACATGGGACCTCAAAGAAAGACAAGAAGGTAGAAATAGGTCAGGACTAATTAAGGAGAGAGCTAACAAACAGAAACGGCTCAAGTCAAGTGATACTGATGCTTCAACTTAAGCTTGAATTGAATTCAGTTTAAGCTCATTTGTATTGACTCTCGTTTGAAGAAGAAGAATTGAATGTTTACACATCGCATGTTTGCCCACCCACTCATTCATACACCGTCATACAGCATGAGTTCAAACTTCGACACAACTTCACACAGATGTTTAACAGTAATCGAAAGCTTTGTGACAACTCTGTTCTTCTCTCTCTCCCTCCTCTCTTCTCCCTCTTTCACTGATCCTCTTTCTTGTTTGTTCTCTCTCTTGATGCTCTCTCCCTTGGATATTCACTGCGGACACTTTGTTCCCACATTTCAATCTGTTCTGTATTTATATATGTTTTTGCCATTTTTATCCGCTCCGCCTTCCTTTTGATATCAACATGATCATGTGTAATCAACTTTTTTATATTTTCATCTTTTTCGAATTCGAAACTTCCTGCCCCGTCTTGTATCTCTGATATCGTCTCTAACTCGGATGTCTGCCTTGTTTTCTTTCCTCGATGCCTCTCCTTGACGTTTGTCTGCTCAGTTTCGGGGACGCTTCCCTCTCGTCTGCCTCCACCCTGGAGCACATCCCGTCGTCGGCCGTGGCGCGTCCCCGGCCCCTCGTCCGGCAGCAGAGCCTCCAACAGCCCCTCACTCACCAGCCCCCACCGGGTCCCAACGACCCCCCGGTCACTTCACAGAGCCTGGGCCAACTTCACACAGGCCCGGGTGGCGGGGGCCACCGGGGGGGCCCGCGGGGGGTCCGGGGGAGTCCGGCTGGAGCCTCCCGGTACAGAGGAGCAGGGGCAGGTCGATCAAGGTCAAATCCAGGCAGCTGGGATCACATGATGGAGCAGATCCGCAACAGAGGACTGGACGTCAAGTCGTTCTTGTAAGTGTTGTGAGGTTTTTAACTATATTAAGTTTTCCAACAGGTGCGCTCATCACTAATACCGCCATACAGTCCTTGCCTATGATAACTTCTATCAGTTTTTATCAAAACGATTTAATTGACATTTTAGAGACGGTACTACTAGTATGTGGCTGCATTAAACTTAAACAATGCATCATATTTGATGTTTAATATGTTTTTTATTATCTTAACATAGACAATTTTAGTATACAAAGTAACTAAGGTTATGTAACAACATAATAGTTATGAACATAATTGGTTCTTTGAGTCTTAACAGTGAGATGTCTCACTATGGGATCAAGTGTCACAAACTTTATTTCATCCAGCTGCACCATATCGCTGTTGTGCCGCTTAAACAATCATAAATGTTGCCTTCAGATGACAAAACATTACTCAAAACTTTCTTTTTATATCTTGCACCCATGCTAGCTAGCTTAACTTTCCTGCTTCAGTCACTGGGCACTAGCTAGCTTTGTAGATTTTTCTTTGCTTCCTCAGTCACATAAGATAAATCGAGTGATGAGGTTAACACACCTTGACTCCTCCCCGCAACATGATCAGGTATTAGCACCCCAGCTAATTTATCACTTATCTGGTTAGCATACCAGCTATTTACCTTGAGAGACGTTGACTCACGGACCCGTCGTTGTGGAAGGAACATTTTCCCATAGTGAGACATTGAATGGAATATTAAAAAAAAGAATCAGTAACTAACACTAATACCTCAAAACTTATCTTAAATACTCTATTAATAACACAGTTTTTCCACTATAACAGTTATAAAAAGTCAGAATAAAATGCCATCCACACCAAAGACAATAGCAGTAATGAACATTCACACTTTCTCTAAATATTAGTACCACAAACGAGTCCAACAAATCAACATAACAGTTTGAACGTTACACCCTTAAAATTCATCTGTATTTTAGTCGTATTAGTCAGTTTCTATCATTTAACAAATATCTCGTTCAACACTGTTGTTGTTCTTGTAGCTTTGGTGTGGAGTCTGTTTTCTAGATGACATATTTATAATTATCACTGTCATTATCGCTCCTGTTGTGGATGGCAAAGATCATTATAGTTTTTAGGACTTTTTTTTTTTTCCCCTGATTCCTCCTCTGCTGAATTGGACGGTTGCTCGCTCAGAGAGCTCTTCTCCTCCACTTGACTTCAATGATAAATTACAGATGATGTGCTCTACAAAGCAGCCTCACGTAAACGGCCTCCTCCCCTCCCAACCGTGAACACAGACATTCACACACACTCACATCCACACACACGGTTGTATGCGCCTATATATTTTTTTTTTTTTTTTTTTTTTTTTTTTGCGTGTCTTCCCATTAGCAGTGACTCCAGGCCAGCGACCTCCCTGCCTATGTGAATCATCATTCAAATAAGGCTGGGAACATATACAGGGAGGTGGCGTCGGCCATTGTCCCCATCCTCATGAATCACACCGGACTGCACATGTCAGTTGTTGACCCTGGAGGGTGTAGGACAGACTGTGGGGAATATTATGTGTTTGCGATCAGTGGGGGTCTGAACAACCAAACGCAGCAGTTTCACCGTCCACGTGTCCACGCCGCCTGTCACACAGCGCCTGACCCGCCCAGCTTATATTTCAAATCAATAGAGCCGGTGTAGGAGATAATGATTTCAGCGCCCGCTGGTTGGAGTGCACGCGTCTTTTTTTGGTCATCCATACAAATCCATTCACCTTATTGATGAGCCTCATGTCGTAGTGTTTACACATCCCCAGTGGGTCGCTGTCTTTTAAGTGCTAATGTGTTCCTCATGTTTTCGATTTTTCTTCAGCAAACAGCCTCTTGTTACGTTGGTGGTGGTGGTGGTGGTGGAGAGATACGCTGCAGAAAGCGTATGCAGTCTGAGAAAATAGATCACAAGTATGACACATGGAGCGGTGAAGGAAGATCAGAGGAAAAACTGAGGAGATGCAGATGAAATATATGAAAATGCAACACATTCACAAAGGAGCCACATTTTTACACTTATAATTCTACTGATATTTGTTCATATTTACACATTTATCCCCCACACCTGTATTTAGACTTTAATATTTTGAAAGGAGTTTAAATTATCATTACTTTTTTTAAAAGGTTTCCACAAAATAAAACTAAATCTCTTTGTCTTAAAGTACTAAGGTGATTTTAACTGATGCAATAAGTGAGAAACATCATGGTGAAGTAGCCTTTTAAGACATTTCTGCAGTAAAGAAAATACATAATGTTTGTCCTTGGATCAAGAGCTGAATACGCTAGAAAAAAAAAAAAAAAACATGGTCAAGCAGGAAAAAAAAATTGTGAAAAGCAAGAATTAATGCAATATGTTTGCATGTGGAGTTTTATTTTGTGGCAGTGAATTACAAGGTTAGTTGTGGGCAAATGTTCATTTGTCAAGGTCACTGTTTTCATGGCCTATTGAATCCAAGGTGCAGCATCTTTTAGTGAGATGTAATTTAAATGACTTCAGGCATGTTCAGAGGGAGAATAAAAAGCTGAAAATCGATGTGATATGTTTCTTTGTTACTGGTTTTTGTTAAAGCCACCTCAATTTTCATGGATTTCCTTCGCTTTTTTATTGTGTTTTTCCTCTTATTTTCTGCATGCCATTTCAATTGCCGTTATTATTATTATTATTATTTATTTTTTATCTCTGAAACTCTTTTTGATTTTTTTTTCATACTTTCACATTTATTTGTTTTATGAAACAAATAACAGAAGATGATGAAGAGACGTAGGCAACAGTGATTTTCTGCTTTTCTACTCTAATGCTCATTTTATTCAAACACATTTAATGACTACAATATCTGCAGTGGATTAAAAAAAAAAAAGGAAAGAAAAAAACAACCTTCATAATAAATTGAGTACATCCCTGCTGCTTGTAAGGACTCACACTGTTCACTGATGCATCATGTGACCTCATATATTTTAACGATGAAACGCAGGGAAAAGAATCATATTGATGTTTTTAAACGCTCGTATATGAAAGTTGGGATGACGATGGTTATATATTTAAATATTAGAAGTGCATTTGTTCTGTAATATGATCCATACAACATCAGATCGATGTGAAGACCTAAAGAAAGAATCAGTCGAGCAGCTTGTTACAAATTTAGTGGCACCAAAATAGAAGAAGTGGAAACTGCCTGTGCTAACTGTACAGCATACAGAACATTAAGTAATAATAGACGCCACGCATCATCCAAAATGTGAGACTGAGACTTTGTAGTAATTCAAAGGCTCGAATGGATTTTAATAGCTCACTCTCAACCCTGCAGAATTAAGGTAATGGCAAAGAAAAAGGTCTGCGGACCTTCTTTCATCAAGCTTCTCACTTCTAATGTCGTCTAATTTGCTAATGCAACATGAAAAAAAAAATGGCCAGACATCTCAAGGTTGTACATTTACTGTTCACTGAAGATGAAATGCAACACTATGTATACCATGAGTTGCCTTTGTGGGTCTTTAGGTGTTACAAATACAATAAATCAGCCAGAAGTAAAACAAAAAATCCAGTGTGCATGAAGTTAAGTCTGTACAAAGTCTGTGTTGTCTCAACACACAGATGTGTTTAAGATGCACTGTAATGTAAAGTACAATATGTACTGAGCTTCTGTTAAATTGAAATAGTGTCCTCACATCAGTACCACCTCTCTCTCTCCCACTCTCTCTTTGTACATGAAATGGATGTGTGCTGTGTTTTCTGTCACTGCCTGTGTGTGTGTGTGTGTGTGTGTGTGTGTGTGTTTGTCCATACCTGTGTGGTCTTGTGATGTCTTGTTTTGTTTGTGTGTGTGTGTGTGTGTGTGTGTGTGTGTGTGTGTGTGTGTGTGTGTGTGTCCAGTGAGGGGAAGATGGTTGTTCTGTCTCTAGCAATCGGGCTGGCTGAACAGGATGACTTTGCCAACCTCCCAGATCTACAGGAAGCACCAGCCAGCAAAGAAAATGAAACCACACCAGAAAAAAGGTAATGAGAGAGAGAGAGAGAGAGAGAGAGAGAGAGAGAGAGAGAGAGAAGACATAAAAAGAGGGATGTGATTAGTTTAGTTAGGCGCAAAAATAAGGACTGTCTATCTCTGTTGTGTTTACACTGAAGATCAACAGTTCATGTTCGGAAATGGTGAAATAATTTTCACATTAGCCTGAAAAAAAAAAAAAAAAACAGAATAATTTTCAGCTGTTTATTTTTGAGAATATAAATCTTTCCTTCTATCGGCTCCAGTGTGATATATTCTCACAGATATTTAACAATCATTGGTGAATACATTTAAATGTAAAGGACTTAATATCCAAGTGTCACAGTAACGGAGCAGTAGTGTTGGATAGCTTTCATTATCAAGTGTTTTGAAGCTTTTCTCTTTGCTGCCAGAAATATATTTCTGGTGGCAAAATATCACCCCGTTGCCAGTTACTATAAAAAACCCCACCATGTGTGATCTACTGCTGCTGTACTGTAATTATACATAAACTCCTTCTCTGGCCATTCAAACCCCCACATGCCAAGAGACAATACAGAGGACGTGACCTTGGTGTTCGCAGCGGCAGCTTGATACTGTTACAGTAGTTGGACTTCTTTATCTCTGACTGTTATGTTGTTCTGCAACTTCCAGCTCCGAGCTGTTTGTTTTCGTTTTGCTCTAATGGTTGGCTTCATGTTTTCTCAGTTTGTTTTTCAATTTTTTTTTTTTCCATATCATCACATTTTTCTTCTCAATTTTTTTTTTTTTTTTTTTTTTAACCAACATTTTCGGTCTCCTTTCTCCCGTTATCTTCCTCACCTGAATCTTTGTAAGTCTGCTCGTCTGCAGCGCTTCATCCGCTGGTTTGATCTTTAAGTCAGGAAAAAGGAAAAAAAAAAAAAAGGGCACTCTCATTATTTAAGAAGTAAGACTCCTCACATGAAATGCTTGTCTAAAAATAAGCTAACCTCTCATCTAACCGTGATCTCAGCAGCAGCTAACACAGCGTCTCAGCTGGTGAACCAAGGACCGATCAGGTTCTTTTCTTATTATCTCAAACTGTTTGTGGGATACAACCTATAACCTACCTTGTTGGAACCAGGATGTTAATAATGCTGCTCTCATTTTTGTTGAATGTCTCAAAACCTCTCTGTAGTACATCCAAGTGTTCTGGTTTAATCTGGGTTGTCTTTGTATTTGTGGTTGCTGTCTGAACGGGATTTTTTTTTTTTTTTGAGATGTTATTGCAATGATTAAGATCATTTTTATGCTTTTAAAATTAAATTAAAAAAAAACGTCCAAGGGTCAGTCAAGGGATGAGGACCAGCTTACCTCTTGCCCCCCCTCATCATCTTGCTCCATCCATCTGCCTCTGTGGAGGTCTGTCAAGCACCTAACTCTAATCGCAGCCGGCTAGTGAGCCTCTGCCCTGAGGGTTGGCATGGGCCAAGTCGTCTAGTGTCCTTCCACAACTAATAACAGCTCTCCATCATCATCTCTGTCCATCTCTCTCATCTCTCTGCGTCTCTGTAGTTACCCTGAAAGCTCCTCTCGCCCGTCTGCCTGCTTGCTCTCGGCTGTTTTCATGGAGCCCAGCAGACTGCGAACGCTGGAACAGGATGATCCAAGAATATATGTGACAAGACAAGACGCTGTCAGACAGTGAACGAGAGGAGACAGACAGACAGAATGGGAAACCTTTTGCTCTCATCTTTCTAGAAAAAAAAGCGCTGCGGAATAAAAATAGAAACTTCCATAGAGATTTGAGATTCTCTTGGTTTATTAATGAAATCAAATACAGCTCAGAGCACAAATATCTACAAAGGCCAAATCTGATAAAAGAGAAATAATAGGATAAAAGCAAAAGCTGCATACTGCGTGTATTAGATCAGATCTATATTTGTTTGCACAATCTTTCTAAATATGGACAGTAAACAAGCAGACCATGAAACACCCTGACCTTATCCACCACACATTTATCATTAAAGCTTTCTGAAATCTTTTTTTGACCACTTGGGGGCAGCACAAGGAGCTGTCGAACGTTTTTGTCGTTGTACATACCCTCGAAGAGCAACATTAGCATTTATTTAACATCATGGTTGTGTCATTCATCTTTTTACATCTTCAGAAAAATGAAGAGAACACATAAAAATGAGAAGCTGTAAAACCGAAATAATGTATCAAAATTGACTGAAAAGCCACTCAAAGTTATTTGACATCATTAACACACATGTGATCTATTGTTAACATATAAATAACAATGAAGCATCAGTGTTTGTGGGATTGAATCAGTCACTAATCTACATCAGAGCTGCCAGATAAACTGTTGTCAAGAGTTGTAATTATCTCATAAACCAGAACAATTGTCTCCCTCGTTACATAAACGAAGAGATGTTTTTTTTGTGTATTTAAGCTGAATATTCAAATGAAGTTTGTGAATCAGTAGTGATGAACAAGCAGATACTCGGATGAAGAACAGCTCATCACAGCTTGCATCATGTGATACAATCTGTCACTTATTAAAAACCTAAAAATACTCGCCCAGCATGTTTTAGTCAATTACGACTAAAATCACATGCTCTGAGGTGACGCTAACGCGGAAAAATCAGCTCTGAAGAGTCACAGGAATGAGAGGTGTAATGTTATCCTGTGAGTTTCTGCTGCCTGCAAAAGCTGCCATTTATGTATTGCATCTCAGAGATCAAATCCCTAAAAACAACAGTGTTGTGAGTTAATTATATTATCGTCAAAGGGCACATTGTCTTTCTAGCTGATCTGTTAACCACACTGTCCGTTAAGAGAAATGTCCTGTAATCGCTTATAAGCAGCGTCTAGTTATGTAAGTCAGTTTGGGTCAGTGTGGTGCTGGACGTAATCACCCACCTGCAGCTCACTGTGATGAAAGCTTGTGTTATCATCTCAGAAAGCTGTTGTTGCATGTCGGAGCTACATTTTAATGAGCTCAGAGATTCAGCGCACACATAGAGACGCAACAGGGAAATAAATATGAATAAACCCAAAGAGCTTTCTGGCTCTGGACAACCTCCACTCTGAAGGTTGAGTTTGTAAAAAGCTGTGAAATGTGCAACGATTTGTTGTGCCCACACACACACTATCAGTGATGGACCATTCAATTTATATGTGATTATTTCCAATTCAACTTAAAGCTGCACATTTGATTGTAGACAATTCTGTTGTTGTCATAATTTAAGCTTTGCTTCAAGTCCTGATGTGATAATAAACATTTGCATAAGCATCACACATCAGTTTTACGATAAGAGAGAGTTTGATTAGAGTTTGATTAAATCTGCAGTGGGACAGAAACTTCATAAACATTTTCTTAGAGTCTGATTCAAAAGTACGATTTGCAAACCATATGTATGTTTTTTGGAAAATGTATTGATTGGACTTGCATCTTTAGGGCTGGTTCTTAATTTTGCAGGATATATAGTCACTTGTAGCACGTTCCAGCTCTTTACAGATTGTTAGTCTCCCTTTATGAGACACAAAATCACAGTTTTTATTCAGTCTCACTGCTCTTATTGTGTAGTTCATGCAAACTGTTCAGCACCAAATGGGAGACAGAAAAAATCAATGACTAACTAGTGAACTTTTGCAACATTTATCTGCTACAAGAGTCAGGTATTTCTCTCAGAAGGTGGTGGAAACCAAAATCGAGCTAAAACCAGAGTTAATATTTTAACATTTCTTTATTCAAACTGTAATACTGTCCATTTATTGGGTTATTCAAACAATTGTCAGGTCTCAGTGGGAATCAAAGCTCTAATCTTGGGAGTGGTAATGTTGTGCTGAGTTGCACAAGCCCAGACTTTACCGTATTAATCACTCAGGAAGTAGTTGCCACCTTTTATCAGCTGACTCTTTCAATTGTGTTCCTGAGCCGGCAATCACATGTAGTCAAGACTCCTAATGACTCCCCAGGCCGGCCACCGGTCTCCCAATGGCAGCCCCTGGAGTAAAAGATGATTGGAAAGAAAAAGCGATGTAGGTCAGCACAAACGAGGCGTCTTTTTAAAAAAGCTGTCAGATCTAAGTCTGGAGCTCATTCACCATTTCCCTGGTTGCTGCTCTTGACTTCGAGCTGGGAGCTGATTTAAGAGAAAAGTGAGAGGAGGACGTCACAGTGAAGGTGACAGTGAAGTGGAGAGAGGGAAAAAAACTCACATTTTCTCCACCTTTGTCTCTAATTTTGACTTTTCTTGATAAGCTTGAAGCTGATCGGCGTTGATACGTCTCAACAAAACAGCCAAAGTCTTTCCGAACAGCACCAAACCCGTCAAACACTGCAGATGGCTCCATTAGTTGTATTAGCCTGCATGTCATCGAGGGGGCGGCTGAGTGATTTGTCCCTGTAGGTTGGGACCGCTGAGTATGCTGACATTGTAGCCAGGGCCTCATCCATCAACAGACATGGGACCTATATTGTGTTTCTTGGTCTCTGAAGACCAGTGGATGATCAGCAGGACCCAGATATGGTTTGTTTATGGAGACTTGCTTCCTATCCAGGCTCTGCTGGTCACCCCATACATTCACCCTGCCCCCATTCAACATCCCCATCATCCATTTCCTCTCAACCTCAACTCCCCTTCCATTTCTTTTTCTTTATTTAATCATATCTCTTGGACAATATATTTAACTTTGCCCTGCTTTTGTTTTTTGTTTTTGTTTTTTTCTTGTCTCCTTTTTCTCTCTCTCCTTATTCACCTAATCCACCATTTCCCGAGGGCATTGACTGGCAGTGTGACAGGATGATGTCACAGCAGCGCTGCTCTGTTGGTATATGTGACTGTCAGCTTCGCCAGACTCTGATAAATCTGCTTTGTTGCTGATCATCAGAAAGGAATGATTTTCCCCTGCGGCACGGTTTAATGCATTGGTATTCTTACAGGATATTTGTTCACATAACCAATGTACCGGTTGCATGTGCAAAGATTTAAGGTTTTGGTCACATAATCTCTTGTCTGTTTCTTGCTTGTTTAATTCAGCTAAACGAAAAGAACATTAATATTATTTCTCACTTGTTTTCCCACATGAAGCCCACTGTAAACGTACATGCAGTAATTCTTTGCCAATTAACTTTTCTCATATCCTGAGGCAGGTGAACTTAATTATTTTTGGTTTGACTGCTGCAGAAAGATAAAACCGATACCCAATAAAAATATCTTTTTCTGATGAGCTCCCCGATTGACTTTCTATTGGAGGCGTAGTTATTTTCTGGGTGATTTAGTCAGCTCATACACAGTGGACTTTTCAATTAGGAGCATAAATATTTTTTATAGACACATAGAACAAATGACAAATCCTCTCTTAGAAATATAACTCATATAACTCAGGAAATAAAAGCACATTTTTTCGCAAAAAGAAAAGATTGTTTAATTGAAGTTTGAGTTAAATGCCGATGAAGTAAACGCATTACATCTCGCAGTTTGAAGTCACAGTTGAGTTTCTGTATCAAACCGAGACAACAGTCTTTTTGTAAACTTTTGTAAACCGACTCCTGTGAGAGTCGAAAAGTTTCATCATGCTTCAGCTGCTACAAGAGGATGTTATATAGGAAAAAGAAAGAAAAATACATCGACAGAAAAAGTTTTGTTGATTGTGTCGGTATCAGTGAGTTGAGGCGGGTTGGTTTCCTGATCATGTCATCCAGACAACACTGTGTTTTCAAGTAACTTAAGAATCTGACTGAACCAAAACTTTCACTTTCTGTATGTACACAATATTTAAGTTAAAGTGTGAATACAGTTGTCATTCAAAGGAGTTCTTGCCCCTCAGAGGGTATGATAAAAAAAACTCTACGTCTGCTCCATAAGCTAAACTGTGCATACACTTATGTGCTGTCTAAGCAAACAGATGACAGCTGTGTATTAGTGCTCAACAGAAATCCCATTAGTTTCCCACGTCTCCATCCATAAGGAGGCATGCAACAGAGCGATATGGTCACAAAGAGCAAAGACTTAGCGCCGACATGTGGGTGTAAAAACAGAAAAAATGTGCTGATTTAAAGTCTCGCTGTCCAGTAAAATTTAAACAGACACTAAATCAGACAATACACATTTGATTTAAGAGGAGATGAGATGTCTCTGCATTGTCCATCGTTGTGATATATTGACCAGTTCGTCCAGTCGCACAAAGCTCAGCTCCAGATTGAGGCCACAAGGTCAGAAGTCAGTGTTCTGAGTTTCAGAGCATCAGATCGAAGCGGTCGTTCTCCAGGGACGTTGGCCTCAACCTCAACCTCTAGGAGCATTACCTGTGTGTGTGTGTGCGCGCCTGGTTTTTCCTACATTGTGGGGACTTGTCTCTCTTGTGGGCACAAAAAGCTGGTCCCCATGATGTAAAAACCTATAAATGAAGGTGAAGATATAACTTTGGTTGAGGTCAGGTTTAGATAAATGTGTTACCAACAAATGGGATCTCTAAGGTTTCCAGGAAAGTCTCCAGGCAATGAATGGAAATCAATAAAAATGTCCCCACAAGGCATGTAAACAAACATGTGTGTGTGTGTGTGTGTGTGTGTGTGTGTGTGCGTGCTTGTGTCCGTCCTCATTTGCTCTGTTTTGTAGATTTTCTTGTGGGTCATTTGCATTTCTCCGTCACAGAAAGAGTGAAGAGCACGGTGAGATTGGAGCTTGTTTCAGTCTGATGAACTAGACTGTTTTATTGACATAGAAGAAGGTAACTCTTGTTATCTTTTTGGAGGTTATTCTTCACTTTTTTCTCCCTGGTGGCATTTATGAATCAGCCATTTTTAGCATGAGCCGTCTCTCTCTCTCTCTTTCTATCTCTCTCTCTCACACACACACACACACACACACAAACAGATACACCCGGTGGTGTGTGCCGCTGTGTTTTCACAGGGTCATGACAGGTTGGAGATGTGTAGGTGTGAAAGAAGTCAAAGAGTGTGTTTCAAAGGTTTTCTAAATGTTTGGTCCCTTTGCCCCGTGGGCTTCTTTTTTCTCCTGTGAAACTTCTTCCTTGTATTTTTTTTTAACTGCCCTCTTTTAAAGGCTCTTGTTACCATGGTTACTGCAACCCCGTGTAAAATACATGATGGTAGCAAGTACAACCTTAAGTGGGAAGCACACATTTCAGTAGTCATGGTTACAACAACCTCTAAAGGATGAATTATGTAATCGGTGTTGTGCTTGAGACGAGATAGTCACTCGCAGGTAGAAAGAGGCAACTCAACACTGTGATACACACAACGCGCAACTTTTATTTTGAATAAAATGAACTGAATATCACTGTATTTCTGCAGCGTCTTTCATCTAAAAGCTGATCTGAGGTTGTTATCATGTCTGACTGAGACATGATGCAGCACCTGTGCCCTGCTGCAGCCCATGTTGCGTGTGAGTGCAGGTGTTTGTATATTTGACGCTGAGTAAATATGTATATTTGCACGCATGGGTGAACTCACCTCACTACCACACCCAATCGCCTCGTGTCCCTCAGGACCGTTTCCTTGTCAACAGTCGTGATTGGAGGACACTCTGTACAGCGGTGGGTATTTATTTGCCTTTCATGTCACCGTACGTTAATGTGTGGTGACTATGACAAGCCGACTCCGCAACTGTCCTTGTCTTGTATGATTCCTGTGGGAAAGCAGGGTGTTGATTAAACAAGACTATTATTATTGTGCTGATTTATCGCTGCTAAATGTACCTGTTTCACCATAACAGATCCAAAAATTAGGCAAAGCTCCAGCGATAAAGAAGGGAGGCGGAGAAGGAGTCATCTCATACTTTGATCATTTTGGGAATCATTTTATTGAAAACTAAATTAACAGCTCTTCACCTTCTTCAGGTGACAAATCATGCAACCAACAAGAAAATAGATGCAGTCATTCTCCATTTCTGCAGCAAAAAAGAGGAAAAAGAGTTTTAATGAAATAAAGAAATTGTTTAATTTACATTATTGTAATAAACTCTAAGGGTTGAAACGAGGTGAAACTCCAGTGGTAACAAAAAAAAGGAGATGTGATGTCATATTTTGATAATTTGGGGTAATTTTATTGACAACTAAATTGAATTTTAACAGCTCTGAACTCTCTTTAGATGACACATCATGTGACCAACAAGAGAAGAGGTGCACTCAATCTCTTTTTTTTCCTGCAAAAACTGGAAAATGAGTTTGAATGACATAAAGAAATGGTTGAATTGTCGTACTAATGACAACCTCTAGAGATCAGTTCTCAATACAATGTAACTATGGTTGATATTAGCATCTTACACAGACGACCTGTGGGTTTATTTTAGTTGAGTTGCACCGGTTTCCTCTTCTGAACTGATTCCTGCTCTTAAAGTATAATACATCACGGTTGCATCAGAATAAATAGTAATTTTCACATTACTAAAACTAATATGGTTTGATTTGGTTAATTCTTGTTTATGTTTTTATCCTTTGTCGGTGAAATTCATGAGTTGACAGTGGCTCTAAGTCAGTACACGTTGTAAAGAGGCAGCAGCTGAGTAATTATTGATGCTGTGCTTTTAGTTGATGAATTAGGTCGTCAGCCTGAGGTGTGGTTTTACTTTGCTTTGATTCACCTCCTGATAACAATCCCTGCGTCCAGATTTCAGTCTCCACTTTCTCACAAACGTCTTCTTCACCTGGTGTGGACATGTATGATCTCCCCTCGAACACAATTTTGATTAAAAATAAATCAGTCATAGGTTTTTCATGCATCTGAATATCTAACTCTATGTCTGCATGTTTCAGATAAAATAGAAAAGAAAGATTTACAGCATCTCTTCCAGAAAACTTTCATCAAACGTATCTGTGGTTGTACAACGCTGCATTAGACCGGAGCACTGGATGTGTATAATATAACATATGCAGACCTACATTAACTCAACTGTGTAGAGGTATTGAATGTCCTCTGCATGGCTGAAATTATTTATACCCAAACATGAAATGCAGATCTCCGTTTTAAATAACGGAGAAAATTCCCGTCTGTGTTTATGTAAGGTTGATTGATCAAGATTAATGTGGTCTCTGTCTTGTGTGTTGGGTGTTGATTTAGTAGGGTTCAATGGGCTGTCATTGAGCCAACCCCTCCTACAAGAAAGCATTTATAGACTCCTGGGTAGAGACTCGGCTGACAGGCATATATTATGTACTCTATAGGCAAAATGGAAAATGCCTCTGAGGACTCACTCGTGTGCCACTGTTCCTGTGTTAAGAGGAGAATAGATGATACAGAAGAAACATCTGGAACAATTCATATTAACAGTCCTCATCTCGTCGTCATTTTAAAAATATAAATTTGTTGTTGCAAATGAGAATTTCTACTTTTTCATACGTTAATCGTGCTGAGATGTTTGCTTTGACTGAACATAAAGATTGGAAAGAAGTCTGAAGCGTCTGCGCGTAGATTATCACTTTGTCGTGAGTAAATAGAAAATCCAGGCTGGATCGGGGCAAATCAAAACTAAATCCTTTCGAATACAAGTAAAAATGTAGTTAAGAACAAGAAGATGATTGATTCAATAATTCTCTTGTTTTTGATCAGATTATAAAGTTAATTAGACATATCTTTGAGTTACTCTTTTCTTGTACTTGTTGAAAGTTTTCTGCAAAAAAAAAAAAAAAAAAAAAAAACTATTCAAATCACATGAAAAATGTATAATGAAAATAGTCACAACAAACTTAATTCGAATATCAACCTCTGGTCTTGATAACAGAAGGAAAATGATCCACACTATTCTGATTTTCTTTGTAAATTGATGAGTTTACGACACATCCAGTAAATAAAAGCTGCTGGTCCCGTCGGTGCGTATGGTTGTTGAACGTAAACGATAAAGCAGCAGAGAGCAGGTGGGAGTCATGTCACAGTCACAGCGAGACAACGAGGTGTTATATACACGGCTGCCATGTAATTATTTTAACACCTTCTTTCCTGATGTGTTATTACCCGTTTTTTTTTTTTTCTTTAAACCTGTGAACATCACGTGTCACATGTCTGTTGATGTTGTTATATTTCTTTTTAAAGTATTTTTGGGCATTTTTATTTTATTTTTGCCTTTAAGCAGAGATAGTGTAGAGAGACAGGAAACAGGGAGGAGAGTGGGGGAAGGACATGCAGGAAAGGTTGACTCCGTCTGGACTCGAACCGGCCAACAACTGCACGGCATATACGGCAACGTGGTGCACCTTAGCCACTCGGCCGTCCAGCCACCCCATGTTGTTATTTTTCTGTTTTGAATTCAGTCTGTTCTGCATTGTTTGGACTCTGACCTGCAGATCACAGGAAATAAACACAGAGTGACGAATCAATTCTTCTCCCCTCCGTCCACGCCCTATCTTTTCCTTTCCCCTTTGTCCACTCTCTGTTTTTCTTGTTCGCCCTCGCTCTGCTTTTGCTTGTCTCTTTGCTCTACAACCCCTGTCCATCTCTCACCCCTCCTTCTCCAGCCTCCTTCTGTTTTTTGCTCACCCATGTAACGTGTCACTTTGTCTTCCTCTTTCTGCTTTAGAGCATCTGACTTTTTACCCCCTGGTACGTTTTTGTTACCAAGCTTTTTTACCCTGTCTGCTTTCTCTTCTCTTTTTCCTCTTTCAGATAATATTTGTGTGTGTGTCTAGCAATGTCTTGTTTCATCCATTTGAGTCAGTAACCTCACTGTTCAATCTATTAATCCTCCATGACTTAACACAGACAAATCCTTCTCACTTTCTCTCCGTCTTTGTGCACAAACGAGTTTTTCAAACATCTTTTTTTTTTCTCACAGTATCATCTTCTAATCTCACCTCTGCTTTTATCTTTGTGTCTTACTGCTCACCTGCTCTGCTCTTTCACTATTTCTGTCTCTGCACTGTCTCTGTTTTTTTTTTTTTTTTCCTATCTGAGTACAGCGATAAGTGCTCATTAGTCTTATTTGTCAATACCCCCAGACTGGTATTATATCTTCATATTTTTTTTTTGTTACATAATATGAGCCAGGAGCAATTTTACCATTTATCAATTTTAGTAATTCCTCTTTTTTTCTGTCAGTCAGATAATGATCTTCATCACTAAATTTGCTTTTGCTCAATCGCATTTATTGTTTATATACAAACCTCCAACTGTGTGAAGCATTTGTGATGGATAAAGTTCTATAGTGGTTTATAGTTGGCTTTTTAGGATTTTATTCTCAAATATAGACGAATGTTTGTATCCGTGTTTACCATACTTGCTCTGCACGTCGGGGAGGCCTCTGAGGAACTATACGGCAAAAACAGGTCTGTGCACACTAGAAAATAACAGTCGGAACGATTTTATTCAAAGCTACAGGCATTAAAATGATAATTCACGCTGGAAATACACTTCGTCGCTTCCTAACCAAGAGTGAAATGAAAATCATTCCTATATTTGTCAAAAAAATGAAGCTACTGCAAGCAGCCTGTTTGCATAGCTTAGCGTTAAAGACTGGAAACAGTGGGGAAACAGCAGTTACCAGGCAACCAGCATCCCAGAAACCCAGAATCAAAAATTACCCATAAAATTTCAATTTCAGTCCATTTTCAACTTTATTTCAAAATATAATGAATTTGTTTTTCTTTAAGCTACAGATAAACCGATTCTGTCACCTTTGGACATAGCTAGGCTAAGAGCTAACAGTTTTTATGCTAAGCTAAGGTAATTTCATCTACATGTGAAGCATAAGCATAAGATGCTTAAGTGGTATCAGTTGGCTTATTCCCCTTCACTGTGGACAATATTACATATTTATGAAGGATAACTGTGCTGTCTGTCTTTGCTAGCTACAAAGTCTTGTATTAAGTATGTGAAAGTCACACTTGAGTAGAAGTACAGATACACGACCAAAGAATGACTTTGGTAGAAGTATAACTACAAGTGCATGTTAATAAACCAGTAGAATATTATGAAGTTTATCCACCACTTTAAAATGCTTTAAAACATGGAGCCTACAATAATCTTCATAGACAACGCCTTGAGCCTGAATAAAAGTACAAAAGATCTTTTTTCCCAGATTTTCTGTTTGATGTTGATTTTTTTTAAGTTTCTCCATCCATCCACCGTTTAAGAGCCTACATCAACCCTCAAACATGGTTTTACAGGTGTAACCACCATCAGAGTGAACCAGTGTGGTAGAGAAAAAACATATTTTTAAAGACACTGAACGCTGAAAATGTAAAAGTGTGTCATTGAGTTAGGAAATGTAGTGAAGTAAAAGTGAAAGTTGACAGAATACAGATTCTCCCAAAATATACTTAAGTACAGTAGTGAAGTTTTATTACTATGTTGCTATACAACCTTGTTAAAGATCTATGAAGGATAGTTGAGTTGTGTGTCTCTCTGCTGGTTATGTTTTTAGAAACACAGCTGAATGGGTAAAGGTTACAGAAAAGTCTGTAGCTTAAGTGTTTCTCCAAGAGCTTCCCATGAAAGGTCAATGTTTTTTGGAAAAGCCTCAACAACATGTTGGAGCTATGAATCAGCCACAAGAGAATTAGAGAGGTCGGACACTGGAACATCAGGATCCGCACTGTGAAGTCTGACTCATGATGTTCAAGGTGTTTGATGGAGTTGAGGTCAACTTATTTAATTAAAAAAGATATTCAAAATGAGTGAGAACACTGTTAAAATTGATTTAAAAGAAGATAGAAGTTTCTCTTCACTGGAGTTGAAGGGCCTGGACATTTACCTATTGCTTATTTGTTCATTTATTTTGTTTATCTATTAATGTGTGTGCGTGCGACCGTTTTAAACAGGACTCCAGGGAACAGACCAGGCAGCAGCCCCAGAGGCCAGACCCCAGACGAGACCGGACGCCGCCAGGGGCCGAGCCACGACGCCAACTCCTCTGTTTCTGACTTGGCCAACTCCGTCACCAGCGACATGCTCATGGTAATTTTGTTGATACACCGCTAACTAATTCATGGCATGTCTGTTTTCTGCTTTAGTGAACTCATCTATATTAAGAGGAGGAGGACCGCTGTCAGCGAATCCTTTTAAATCATAATAAATGAGATGGCTGAGAGAGTTGAATGGTGCTTCCACATCATCTTTCTTAATCTAAGATGAGTGTTACATGCAGGCCTTGAAACAAAGAAGTGGAAGATGGACCAAGGAGGGGGGCAGAGGATATAATGTAAAAACTAGAAAATAGGTCTCAGTCACTGGTTATAACAGCTTCAGGGAACTTTACTAAGAGATAAAAGTCTCTGTGCTGCTTAGTTTTTTTTTTTTTTTTTTTTGTTTTTGAAGCAGATAACCTTGTTGTTCATTTTCGACCTTGGGAACAAGCAGCGCAACAAACTGTTCAAGGTCCATTTACAACTTTCATGATGCAAACTTCATGTCCACTCTATAAAAACGAAGCGTTAATCAGCTGTTTCGTACTTCCTCCTTTCACAGCTGAGTGACAACTCAGTCGTATTAATGCATCTGTACAGTGCTGCTTTCATAATCTGCCACTTTTTACTATTTCTCTACCGATTCAGTCGTCCCACACGTCCCAACCTCCTCCTCCTCCCGAGCTATTTTTAATGTTGATGTTTTAACTAGATTTATGTTGATACCTCACTGAGCTTACTCACAGAGCAGAGGCCTCTCTGCCAAATCTGTATAAACATTTTCTTTAAATAGTCGTATCCGTGACGCGAATCTGACTTGATTCTGACGTCTCATCCAACCACAGTTGAAGATCAATCAGCCAATGAAGAAGTTTGTGTCGTGGAGAAACTCTAGAAGGATGTAGAGAGAGGACATGAACTGAAATTTGTGAATTGTTTTGTCTAATGAATGACTGATGATGGAGTTTGATTGTAGTGAAAATTGATGATGGCCCATAACATTTGACCTATAATTAACCACTTTTACAACCGTAGTTGTAATTATTCAATATAATAACTGGATATTTCTAGATTCTTACAACTTGGCTACAATTTTTGTAGTTTTACTCATTGCTCCTATCAATAATGTTAACTCTATACTTGTCTATGCTTGATAACATCACTAAAAACAAGTCAGATTGAGTGAGAAACTTATATGGAAGAAAAAATGTAGTAAAAAGTAAATGCAATGTTTTGTTTTAATAAAAGAAAGAAAGAATGACCAAAGCTTTAAAAATAGCACTAACCTCGTAATAATTATCCTTTAAAACATTTTGCATTAGGTGTTTACATTTATTTATACTAACACCTACAGTGTATAAGACTGTAGGTGTTGGTTCTTGAGGAGACAGTGAGAAAACAAAGCCTACACACTTTAGTTCAATTGAGCAAAGTCCTATGAGAAGTGTTTCCTCCTCCCAAGTCTTTCATCACTCAGAAAGTACGGTGTTGATCCCACTCAGCTCACCCACCTGTAGAACAACAAAGTGAGGCGATTGCCATAAAGTATCTCAGCAAGTTCTGCAAGTACACAGAAACATACAGTAATCATCGCTCTGAAGTGAGACACTGGAGCATGGGACTTATTCAGCAGGGTTCGGTAATTAGCTGCGAAAGAACATGCAGTGCTGTGGGTGCTACACGAATATGGCAGCGATGGGGATGAGCAGTGTGTAATTACGTGGGTCTCATGGTGTGTCTGAGGAATTCACAGTGGTGGTTCTTAATGATAATACTCATTCTGGGCAGTTTTGCCAAAGGCGTCTGTGCATTACACAACCCTTGTTTCATGCTGAAAATACCCATCTAGTCGTTTTAGCCACTTGTGCTGCTGAGGGGGAAAAAGAAATGGCAGATTATATACAGACTGTAGAGGGAGGGGAGAAAAAAAAGAGGGGGGAGGATGCTGTGAAATGCCATCGAACGTCAGACTGTATGTACATCCAACCCTGTGAAGCGTCTCAGGTGATAAAGGGGGTTGGGTGGAGGTGAGGTAGGGGTCCTGTCAACATCATGGGTCTTATCAGGATGCACTGGCTCCGCTTTCATTTTGCGTGACACTCACAGAGACGGGGATAGTGTGGCATGAATGTGCCCCTGTGTCATCACACATCAACACTTAACAGAGGTTAATACACGTTTCATTTATTATTAGAAGATATTTGTTATTATTGTCATTCAGTTATGTTATCATTCAGTACTTTTTGACTTTCAACACCTACTCATACTAACAGGTGGTGTAAATCTTAAATAAAAATTGGTAACAGATTTGTAATTTCATTTTCAAGAAAGGGGAAATTATTCTATAAAACAGATGGACACTGGTTTTTCATTTGTCCTTTTATTTGAAACTATTTTCAGGTGTGTAATGTTCAATATGTTATTGAAACTCAATGAGTGCAACATTTAGGGTTTTTAGTTTTGAAACAAAAATATAAAATATCTAAAATGTTGCACAGACTTAACTGTGTGAGTGTTTTTTTTTTTTTTTTCGTGAATTTTGCATCCACCGCGTGTGGGATGTTTGGGTTTCAGAAAAACGAAATTAGAGAGCGATTTAAGAAGTGAACGAGAGGAGAGAGGACTCTGGGAGAAAAAGCGAAAGCGGGAAAAGCAATTTAGGCCAGCTGTTGGGTGGAGGACTGCGTAATGAAAAGTGATCGTATTCAGCATGGAGAATGGGGTTGAGCAGCACCATCAGAAATGTGTGGGAGAATATAGAATTGGATATTAAATTTCTGGAACTGCTCCTTGAGTAATGCCCCCCGGCCCCCCTCCATCAGATAGCTTCTTTTTAAACTGGATTTTTCTCCCTCCATCCCTCCAGGCCTCGGCTCGCCATCAGTCACAGGGTCTGTCCGCCAACAGATTATCTGACGCTCATCTCCACACTGTCATGGACACTTGGTGCCCTTGTTGCACAGCTGACAGCAGCCGTGTGACATAACGTTTCAGTAGATTGACTGTTAGGAGCTCTGTGTGTGTGTTTTTTTTTTTTTTTTTCATTTTCTTATGTTGAAGTACAAATCTAGTGCCCCATGTGGACTGGAGTCCACATTTTTTATTTAATGTGAAATGTGATATCACCTGTCGGCTCCTCGGAAAGAGTTTTATCTGTGTGTGAACATGCTGAAGTTTGTTATCTGTAGTATAATTCTCAAAACTACATAATGCATATCTCCTTTACTGTACTGGAGCTTTCAACCACATTAGTTTCAGGATTTGTGGTGCTTAATTACTCCCTCGTTCTCTCATCTCCGTCTCCCTGTTATAGAGCAGACCTTCGGTAATTAACTCAGTAATGAGAAGTAAAATAAGATTTTAGACACATCATCATTTTTGAGTCGTCACTGACAGATTGTATCGTTACACAACAGTGATTTATCACATAAGTGACATGCAGCACGTTGCATGGTGGTATTGTAATGTGTTGTATGGTCTGTTAAATGAAATGTTGTCGACTATAACCTTGGACGTTATGTGGATTTATGGTCAACATGGATAGAAATATTAAGAACCAGGGCAAACTCAGTCAGCTTTGTTTTGATCTGAGATCATTTGTTTTCAAAAACTTTTTGGTTTTGCAGCCTGCACTCTGTGGTGCTGTATTATGTTTATATAATATACATCTGTTAGTATTCAGCACCAAAAACTTCAACTTTCAGCTCACTTCAAACTGAATTTATCTTTTATTGTTCTGTTTATGAAGAAATAATGAATATAATCCTCATAACAAAGTCATTTCATGTGAAATATGATTCAAATCTTCCTTTAAATGTCATTAACCCTATCGTGACAGGATGTAGGTTCCCTTGAAAACTTATATTAAAACTGAAATATTATATGATGCTTTAAAATAGAGCAAAAGTAGTAATAAACCTACAACCACTGCACCAAGAACCACAGCTTTCAGTCAATGTGAAAGTGAGAAATAAATGAAATAATGAATGTAATCTTGCAAAAAAGTAATTAATGTGAAATATGATTGAAAGCTGCCTTAAAATGTCCATAATATTCTAAACCCATAACCACTAAGGATGAAGTGAAAAAAATAACTGTCCTCTTTTTCTCCATCGTCTCTCAGTTGTCTCCGGGTTCAGAAGAAGACGATCACGAGGGTCCGGTGTGTGAGAAGCTCGGTCGTATCCAGTTCAGCGTCGGATACAGTTTTCAGGACTCCACCCTCACCGTCAAAATCCTGAAGGGCCAGGATTTACCCGCTAAGGACTTTTCCGGCACCTCTGATCCGTTTGTGAAACTCTACCTGCTGCCAGACAAGAAGCACAAATTGGAGACCAAAGTGAAGAGGAAGAATCTAAATCCCCACTGGAATGAAACCTTCCTGTTTGAAGGTGTGAAGGAGGAGGCTTTTCTAATAGCTTAAACAGGAAGTTAACAGTGTTCACAGCACTCTTAAGCTGTTTCCTCTCTACCTGCATTAGTGTGGCTTTACGTTACTTTGCCGTCTTCATCTCTTTTTTTAGGTTTCCCGTACGAGAAGGTGGTGCAGAGGACTTTATACCTGCAGGTTCTTGACTACGACCGCTTCAGCAGGAACGACCCCATAGGAGAGGTGTCCATCCCCCTCAACAAACTGGACCTGGCCAACATGCAGACTTTCTGGAAGGAACTGAAACCATGTAGCGATGGCAGCGTGAGTAAGATGGAAAGAAAGAAGGAGGGAGGGACAGAGGGAGGGAGAGAGGGAGGGATGGAGATGAAAGAAGAGGAGGTGGAGGAGCAGGAGGAGGAGGAGAGAGACGATGGGACAGAATGTAACGGGTGATGTCATTCCTGGCTGCCATGACGCTCCCGGGGGAAATGTGGCAGCGCGCTGGTGGGAGAGGAGATAGAAAGGAATATGGAGAGTCTGACAGGTAGATGGAGAAAACACAGGCAGCGTGTGCAGGAAGGAGAAACACACAGAGAGCATGAGAAGGAAGCACAATGTGAAAAAAGAAAAAGCAAACAATTTGCTGTGGTTATGTGTTTTTTCATCAGGGGAGTCGAGGGGATCTGCTGGTGTCTCTGTGCTACAACCCCACAGCCAACACCATCACTGTGAGCATCATCAAAGCCCGCAACCTCAAAGCCATGGACATCGGAGGCACCTCTGGTAAAGACGCTCCTTCATCTCCCCATGTCCCTTTCATTGTCTCTGCTCTACATCATCGCTGCTTCAAAATAAAAATGACAAAATGATTCACTACTTGAAAATGACATTGAATCCACAGCACCATTATAAACAAGAGTGAGATATGTATTTTTCACTCTAACTCTCCACAGACCCCTATGTTAAAGTGTGGCTGATGCACAAGGACAAGCGTGTGGAGAAGAAGAAGACGGTGGTAATGAAGCGCTGCCTGAACCCTGTTTTCAACGAGTCCTTCCCCTTTGATGTGCCTGCCCACGTGCTGAGGGAGACCACCATAATTATCACCGTCATGGACAAGGACAGGCTGAGTCGTAATGATGTCATTGGAAAGGTATCTCCTCTCCCTCCTCTTCTTCTTCGCCTTCTTCTTCTTCTCTTTCTGTATTTTTCTGACTCTGTGACAGGCCGTCAGCTGCTCATCACTGAGCCAGTCTCTACTGACCCCTGCTGGTACACGACACACCAATAATAGATCAATTCTAAATAAATAAAAATACTGCAAATGAACCAGTTGCTTTTATTTAGACATACACCAGTGATCAATAAGCCTGTGAAAACCTTCACCTCACATAATGTATTATTTCACAAAATCTAGAAGTTCTCCCTTGTTCTTTCTTTATTGAAAGAACTTCTTTCTTTATTATCACCTGTTTCAGTGACGTGTTTTGCTTTTTCTTGGTTAGTTAGTTTAAGGGTCTGTTATTTCCCTAATAACTCCTAATTATTTCTCAAAATGTTTTCTGGAATAAAACGTTGTTAATTATAAAGAACAGAGAGACTTGTTCTGACAGTCGTGTTAATTAACAGAGTTTAGTGGAGTTTACTTTATCGTGGTTGTTCCATTAGTTACTTTCTTCCCAAACTAATTTCTTTACTCATGAATGCTTTATAATTAGAAACTAAATCCTTCATATATGTGAAACATTTCTTATTTTCCTTTTAGACAAAGTCACATTTTTGCTTCCTCGGCTGAGCTACTGAAGAGTCTAAGCTAAGCTAGCTTAACAATTAACTGGAATTAATTCATCTGAAGTTTAACACTTTGACACTGTTGCTGCTTCAACTACAATTACTTCCAAATTACATAGTTTTTCTCAGGAGGGAAATTACAAACCCAGAAAGAAGGCTTTGATTTTGCCTTCATTTTGTCTCTTTATTTCATCCACATTCATTTAAGTTCAGCTCCAACCAGTCTTAAGAGCTTGTACATATTTGATTGATTTGTTTATTTTGAACTAAGTATGGATAAGAAATGGACAACAGAGTTTTAACAGAGTTTGTTAATGTATCATTCTTGTCTTAAAAAAAAGCCCTTGTTCCTTCACAGACTGTATGGTTACTGTCGTATATAAACATCTGCACTAACTGTACATACAGTACATCTTCTGTCTATAAACAACAGTTACTTGGGCAGTATTTCCTGTGACATGTGCCGTTCTGTTTTATCGTCTGTGTGAGAATTACTCAAACTTTGATCTTCATTAGTGTCCACATTAGCCTTTCTCACAGTGAAATCTCTTCCTCTAATGGCTCCTTTTCTGCTTTTGGATTTGAGTTCAGTCCTGATTGCTGTGGCAGGCTCAGTGGTGAAAGCACAGTTAGACTTTTCTTTTTTTTTTTTTTTTTTTTTTTTTAACTTCATACCCCACTATTTTCTGGTAATACTTTTTTTTGTTGTTGTTGTTTCTTAACAAATAACATCAGTCTCTGCGTGATACTACACAAGCTACTCTCTCTTCCTCACAGATTTATCTTTCATGGAAGAGTGGCCCTGCAGAGGTAAAGCACTGGAAAGACATGATGGGTCATCCTCGTACCACCGTGGCCCAGTGGCACGCTCTCAAGGCCTGAGGGACGCAGCCACCGACCTGCCTGCAGTGTTTTTCCCCTCTGAATTCAGCATCAGCCGCTCAGTTCCTGCCCTCCGCACATATCCCCCTAATTTCTAACTGCAGTCTTGGGTTTCAGAAACTCTGTGTCATCTCTTTGTTCTCAGGCCTCTTTGATATCCCCTGCCCTCAGTCCTCGTGATGCCATCCTTAAATTTCACCCTTGTCAAGTTCTGATTCCCATCTGATCTCTTCTCACCCTTCTGTCTGAACTTAAAAATGTCTTTGATGTCTTTGCTCACTTCCTCTCTCTCTCTTTCTCTCTGAGATTTTTTTATTTTCAATTTTTTTTTTGAGATACCCCTTCGTCTTTCCTCTTCCTTGTCAACCGTCCTCAGTGTTAAACATCAGAGCAGCGCCTCTTGCCACCCATGAATACAAACTACCAACCAAAAATGGATCAAGCTGACATTCCAACCATCTTTCACGGTGGCAAGATGCGCTGCGTTCAAAAACCTGCACTTGAGGGTGAATGAGGGTGATGGTGACCTGTGCAACCCATTTGCCCGTCGCCTCTGGTGTCGCAGTGAGTGTTTCACTCAGCTCCACTTCTCTTTGTTCGAGTCCCGTTCTGTTACTGTCACTGCGCCCCTTAAAATGTCTGAAATATCAGGAAAAAACCGACACAGGTAATGAAAGAGCGATGGCCTGTATTTAAACCAGAATCGGACTGGAACCGGACCCTGTCACTCAAATCAACTCATGTTTGATCTTTTTTCACTTTTCACTCTTTTCTCTGGCACCACTGTAATAATTCTCCCTTTGGCTGGAAACCTTTCGTCGTCTGTGCGTGCTGTGGGTGATGTGCTGTAACCCCCCCGAAATGAAGTTCTTCAACAAAAAAAATAACAAAAAACAAACAAACAACAACAAAAAAGAGGATATGAACATGATCATGTAACACTGGTCCGGTGGGACGAGTGTCGAGATAACTGTCTTTCCTATTTTCATGGAAAAGAAAAACCAGATGAATAGGAGAAGTTAAAAAAAAAGAAGAAGAGTAAAGTGATTTAATGTTGTGTTTTATTTTATTGGTTTTCAAAAAGAACTTAGAGAATCAAACTGTTCTTCCAGACAGAAAATAAGCAAAAAGCCAGCTTCCGTAAGTGTGGAAGTGTGGGTTAATGGGTGTGTGCATGTGTGTTTATGTGTGTGTGAGTGTGTTTGTGTGTGTGAACGAGAGAATATTTTGGACTTGAACAGATGATTTAAAGATATTAATGAAAATATAACTGCCCTTGATAATGATAGTAAAAAATAATAATAATAAAAATAAGGCTTTGTTAGAGTTCAAGGTGTTTAAAGTTTGCAGAAGACGTGGGGAGGTCACGAAGGTTGGTCACTAAAAAATACAGACACACTGGTTTTGTTTAAATGCACCTCTGCAGGTATCAAGGCTTTAAACACATACAGATATAAATGTTTAAACATATATAAATGTTTATATCGTGGGTTTGATCCCCTGAAATCACTGAAATCACTGCTGCCACCTCCAAAGGATTTTATTGCGGCGCTCGCTTCATTCGAAATGACCAAACTCTTCAGACTGAGTCGTTTCCATCGGTATGAGAAGAAACCTACAAACTATTTTTTTTTTGCAATTTCAGTTGATCTGAGACAGTAAATGCTTTTTAAAGTGTTACAGATGATGATACGTTGAGCAATCAGATGCACCGCCCCCGTCACTTATTTTAACAGTGTGTCCATCAGCTTCATTAAACCTGGAATAGACATGACAAGACGTATGTTTCGAGGTTTTAAGTTCACCGCTTGCTTCACTGCCTGAATGTGACCAAGTAGACGCGTTAAAATAGATGAATGGAAACAAATTAGAGTAATAATATCTGGGGGGGGGGGTCTTTTTACATTCCACTGTTCGTTTTTTGTCTACTGGATGTGTGTGTGTGTGTGTGTTTGCACCGTGAGTGAGTGTGTGTTAATATTTGAACTTTTAGTTTGTGTGCTTGTATTTACCGTGAGTCTCTCCGTGTGTTTATCTGCACTGAGTTCTATTTTGCCAGTTTAATACAGAACGACATTGTTTACTGTTTTTATTCTGTATGGAAACAATCCAGATGTACAAAGAAGAAGAAAATATGTTTTATTTTATTTTATTTTATTTTATTTTGTTGTTGTTTTCTTTTGTGTTTTTTCTTAAAAAAAAAGTTGTCACTTCTTTAAAGAATCACTGCACTTGTTGACGACGATGCTGGAACAAACCTCTCTTCATAGCAGGGTCATTATTCTCACGCGTGGGTTTGGGAAAATATCGAATCTGAAGGTCAAAAAACGAAAAATGTCACAAACCAGCTTTACAACAACCGTAGATAGAAACAAAACAAACAAAAAAAAACTGTTTTCTTTGACCAGCATACACCAGATTTTGTGCTCAGACAGCAACAGCAGCAGCAGCAGCATCAGCAGCTACCACCGACATTTTGTTCTATCTGTCCTTCCTATCTGGTCTGATCTGATGCACCAAGGCCAAAAAAAAAAAAAAAAGAAAAGAAAAAAAAGAAAAGACAGAGAGAGGGGTGGCTCCCTAACATCACAGCTGACGTACCCCTCTGAACACCCCCGTTGTGCACACATGCTTTCTGGCACAAAAGTGTCACTGTGTGTGCCTTCTGAACCCCACCACGCCTCGCTCTTCACCATATGCGCTCCCTCTCCAAGTGTCAGGGAGGGGGTTAGGAAAAAAAGGTGAGACAGGAGATAATCGTCACCTCTTTGCATCACCGTTAGCTACATCTCAGGTCAGAGCAGAGCAGAGCACCGGAGCGTCCCAAAATAACCAGGAACACAGTCATCTGTCTGTCCTGATGGCCCTGTTTGTTTAACAAGGCGTTATTGTGAGTGCTGCTGACAAAGCGTTACATTCCAAAGTCACTTTAAGCAATGCAACTTTAATATTGGTTAAAATAATCAGTCAGGGTTTGGTATGTTTTAGTTTTAAAGAAACTGGGAGCTAGAGAATGTCTTTTTACACTCTTCACTGGCCAAATACCACAGAACAACAAAAAAATAAAAAAATAATAATAATAATAAAAAGAAAAAAAGAAACTCAAATTTCTGATTTAGGGCATTCTGCTTGAGACAAAGAGAGGTTAACCAGCAACATTTTAATTTATATGCTGTACAAATGATTGTGAAGTGTCCAGTATGAAAAAAAAAAAGAAAAGAAAAGAAAAAAATCATCAGTATTTACTGGGGTTGTTGATATCTGTCTGTCGTTGGTATCACTCAGCCCCTTCTTTCACTCCCTTTTCTCTTTGTAGTCACACATCTGTGGGTGCACAATGTTAAATATCAACTGTTTATTTTTTTGAAATCTGTACAGTGTATATAATAATATAAATGTGTATATAAAACAAAGATACTTCTGGTCTGGTATTGTTATACATTTTTCAGCCTGTTTTTTTTTTTTAATACTATTATTATTCATTTAAATCATAAATCTACAACAACACAAAGATTTATACAGGATTTTTTCTTCATGATACTTCATTTCACTTCAAAACAAAAATGTAAAATGCTCCATTACACATCCTGCATTTAAAGTATAATTATCAAAATATTATTAGCTTCATAAATTTGAAGTGCCCTAAGAAGAAATGAGTAAATCTAAAAAAAAAAAAAAAAACAGATTAGAAGTTAATACAACAGCAAAGTGTTGCTGCTGCTATCCAGGTAGGACAGAAGAAAATGTGATGTCCTGATACATATATATATATATACATATATATATATATATATATATATATATATATATATGTTTTGGGTTTTTTGGGGTTTTTTAAAAACATACAAACTACAGACACTGTTTCTGTTTCAGTCACAAGCCAAAAAGGAAACTCTGGTTTAATCTTTTAATAAAACTTAATACTTTAAAAACTTATTTTATGGAAAATCTTATCCTGAAAGTTACAAGTAACTACAGTTGTAACATAAAAGCGCAACAGTTTCATCAGAAATGTAGTGAAATAGAAGTGTAAAGGTACATAAACAGGAAATATTCAAGTAAATTAACTAAAAACTGTACTTACTTTCCACCACTGTACAAATGACTGTTTAGTTTAGTTTAAAATCTAACTAACTGCAGAGATTAGATACAGTTTCCAGTTTAATTGCAAATACATGAAGCAACTTATAAACCTGTGTATTTCTCCGCTTTCTTCGATCTCAGGCAGAAATCAGTCTTAGATTTTAGTGGAAATTAAAACGAATCTTTAGAAATGGTTTCATATGAAATTAAAGCTGTTCTGCTCTACCTCCTACACACTTCACTGCATCTTCAAAAGAAGATACATGAGAACATCTGAGAGAAAAAAATGATGCGTGTAATGTCTTAGAGTTTAGAGAAATGTTTGTTTGTTAACTCGCATGATTTATCAAACACTTCCAACCAAAAAGTTTAACCTGGGAGCAGTATCTCTGTGTTTTTTTTTTTTTTTTTTTTTTTTCTAGCAGACATGAGAAGATGCAGCTGCTGATGCTGATGCTGCTGGTGGTGATGGTGGAAAGTGGATACATGAGGACGCGAGAATGAAATTCCTGCGGAGCAGCGGGCGCCGGCAGGGATGTGGATAAAACAGAGAACTGTCACGACACAGGAAGAAGCAGTGGAGGATGACAGGAGCATTAGACTACAGATAGGTACAGTGGGTGTGCGTGGGCAGCTGATGAATATATACGCTCCAAACAAGCCTCGAAGCAGTGGAGATGTGAATTGTGCTTCCTCTGCACGTGGGATCCACAGGTGGGATCTTTTCTCTTTCTTAAAGGCAGAGATTGTGACAGCTACTACAATAGTGGTGTATATAATACAGTGGATTTTAAACGTTTTATATTCCGTTTATTTTATCCAATAAGATTAGATGTGGAGGAAACATTCAGATCCTTTAGAGCAAAAGCACCAATAGAACAAATAAAGACTGGTCCCTGTGACTGATCTGGATTAATATATATTATGTAACATGACATTGGTTGGATGCAACAGTGTATAAGTATCATTTTACTGTAACTGTTGCTGTGGATGTAGCATCAGCTACATTACTATAGTGTATTTTTGTCCAGTTGTTGATCTATGAGTCAGGTCCTTTTATCCCACCACATAGTAAATATGTTATTTAAAAATTCATTATACCACATGTTTCTATTCATTTTTTGGATTTTAACAAAATCTTTTGTCTTTCTTTGATAACACTGGTAGGTAAGGGGACATTTTTTGACATGATCTGTGAAAGGTGAAGCTAAATTTGCTGGAAATGCCAACAAGTGTGTGTGAAATGGGACAAAAGAGCTTAAATTAGACATTATATTCTATAGATTCAAATGTTGGGAACTATTAATTAATATTTTTTACAATGCATTTTGTTTTTCAAGTGGTTATTTGAATCAAATTAGCTTTACCTGTCAAAAAAGTAAGATATTTGCACTTGAAATATAGTAGAGATAGAATATAATTAAATGGAAGTGCTCATGTAAAAATACAAGTACCTCAAATTTGTAAACCAGTGACTACACTTGGTCACTGTCCACCAGTGATTAAGATATCTGGTGAGACAGATGGCAGAGGAGTGAAGAACACACAGAGGGGAACCCTTCTGACATCACCTCCGTCTATTTTAGGACTCGCCGGGAACATAAAAATTCAAGGCTGGGCCTCTGTACTCGACGCGTTTTCACTTCAAAGTAATGAGAAAGAAAATAGACATCACCCTTTGTCTTGTAGCCTCATATCTGTGAGTCCGTCTTGTATGCATAACACCTTGGCGGTAGATCATGCATGCGGAATAATTTTACGGGCTTTACACAAGCAGGCTTGTCATTTGTTTTGAGATTCTGTGCACATCTCGTGGCCAGAGGGCATTTCCCTTTCTGCTCTCAGAACAAGGTCCCTCTGAACCAACACGACACACAGACGAGCAAGAAATCTCCCCCATCATAAACACACACACACATCAGTGATGGAGGACAGAAATATAACCTTGTTAGATGGCAGTGAGCAAAAATACCTGAGAATTATTTGGAAACTCAGCTTGACAGAAAATTTCAGAAATGCTTTGTCTCATAAAAATAATAAATAAATAAAACAATAACCTGACACTTCCATGGCTAATATCACTCATCTGTAAATACAGTAATGTAGAATCAATAAGGCAATTTTTGTTTTGGACAGCATCCATTGACTGCATATATATATGAAGTTCTACATGAAATGTATGTGAAATATTATTGACTCATTTGCCAAGACACACTGACAACATATGCTTATATTTGACACACTGATAATAAAGTAATTTGCTTCCCTCTGGTGTCCATTAACAGACACTGCAGGCAGCACATCCGGCATTATGTAACAAATTCAGTTCATACTGTCAAACACCGCATTGACCAGTCATGTGATTCAATCCTGTGGTGAAAGAAAACCACCAGAGAGAAACAACAAAGGCAGAATAGAGTCAGGTCAATAATAAGTCAATAGCCAATGAGGTCTGCATCCGTTGATGAATCTTTTTAATTTACAGTCTTGAATCATAAATTTACAATAAATGCAAAATATTCAACACATTCTTAACATTGTGTAGCATCAGATCCACAAATCTTCCACATATCATCTCCCAATAACGATCAGCTGCTGAGGCCACAACATTTCACAGAAACAGGTAAAGTTCTGAGTATTTTGTACATTTTATACTTGCTTCTGGGTGATTTTAATGAAGGTATAAAGACACTGATATTCACTCAGTGTCCCACCTTAAAAGAGTCTCTGAGGAGGGGTTGAGGTTGACACATCTCACTGACTTTCCTTTTCCAGATACTCCAAACTGGGAGCATCCAGCCTCTGTTCGTGGTTACGGTTCTTTGTGAACTCCTTCAGCATGTCCATGACTTCTCCTTGGTATATGTCGGGGGTGGGCTGAGCTTCTGTAAGCAGAAAAGAAGAAAGTGATCAGGTTCGATTATGTTCAGTGAGATTGTATTTTTTTTTTCCATTTGATCTAAGAGGATTAATGATGAGACAGATGGCTGAGGAACATGGAGCTCACAGAGGGAAGCCCTGCTGACTTCACCTTGTTAGGCTGATTCGTGCGCGATAGTTTGTTTCCGATGATTAAATAATTAAAAATGCAAACTAACATTTTTATTAGTTTCATATTGTTATGATGGGAAAAAGAACTATTGTCCTTCAGAGACAAAGAGCCCAAAAAAAAACTTCAGTACAGATTACATGAGAATCTGATTTTAAAACCATTTCATTCTGACCATGAAGCGTCTTGGTTTATCAATTTCAAAATGAAAATCATCTCAATGAATAGTTTAGTAATGACATGGTAATTATTTCTTTCAGTAATATCAGACCGCCTGCAACAGTTTTTGTTTTTTTTTCCTGGTGCTGTGCTGCCAACTGGACGCAGTCATGCTGTTCATAGACTGATTGTGTTTTTCAGCCATTATACAAAATAAAACAATCACACAATTGAATCAAATTAGCAGAAATTTTAGAAGAATTAAATGGTAGAGCTCCCAGGGTGAAGTCCAAGCAAAAAGGAATCATTAAGAAATAAAGAAAAGCCACGGACTTGAAGTTCATTTGTAAACAGACTCGGTTAATTAATTCAGAATGAGCAGCCTTGAATGAAAAATACACACACAAAGGCCTTAATAATTACTACACCCACTGTAATCTCCCACATTTCTCATTATTACAGACTTAATGTGACTCTGTCTGATTTATTTGTTACTGTCATTGTAACAAAAAAAATGCTATTTGTCCAAGCACGATTACTTCAAAGCTGAAATATTTTTTTGTCATTAAATATTTAAATGTTTTGCGACGAAAGGATCCAAATCCTCACTATGTATGAGACTAAATTCATTACAGTAGTAGCGCTTTTCTCTCACCTGTGGCCCAGTAGTAGATGTCCCAGTCATTACTTGGTTCATTAATCAGTCTGTCATACTGCAGCAGCTGCTTCTCGCTCATTGTGTTCAGGTATCGCTTTGCAAATAGGCTGTAAGAGAGAGATGGGAAATTCATTTCAGTTTGATTCTTTTCATCTGAGCTACTGGTGAATGGACTCCACACTGAGAAGTTAAATTAGAAAGAGTAGCAGGATGTAAAACCTTTCTAAGAAAAGATTATTCAACTTACAACTTGCTCACCTGCTCTTCAGATGTTAAAAAATAGGCTGAAAATGTTTCAAGTCTGTCTGTTTATATTTAATTGATTTCCAATTTTATCTTTGTTTTTCCACTGACTTGAACTTAACTGAGAAAATTCATTGTTGCATAGAAACAGAACAGGACCACATCCACATCAATTAAAATAAGATTACTTTATCGGGAGAACTTCCTGCAGCCTTTAAGGGTGGTTGGAAATTTAAAAGGTAATATGAGCAACACAGACTTGAAAAATGTGGCGTAAAAGTTCAGTGTAACAACCTGAGCAGTATGCAGTTCTCCAACATGCCCCTCTTGCGACTCTCATAAAGCAGTCTGCGTCTCTTTATGTCGATGGGTTCTCCCAGCTTCTCCTCCCACGGCGGCAGAGGAATCATAATCAGGTCGCCCCTGGTGTCATCCGGCGTATCTCCACGGTAACCACGAGATGATACCAGCCCGACGACTGCTGGTCTCCGCGCTGCCTGGCAGATTCCTGTCACCAACTGACAGGCAACAAAAAACACACGTTTATACAGTATAACATCATCTATACATGCAAACTGTTAAAGTCTACAGAAAAAAGAGAGCTGTTGTTCAAGTGATACACAGTATCTCAGACACAGAGAATATTATCAGTCTTTGTTTTGAAAAAATGTGAAATAATCAAAGAAAAAAATGTCTGGTACTTTGTGACGTGATGGTATTTCAATGTGTGTGAATATATCTATAGATAGATAGATAGATAGATAGATAGATAGATAGATAGATATTTTTCCTTGTGGGAACTTTTGTGCCATACATTACATCTGATACAGTTAAGACAACACAAGAGTCTAGACAAAACAAAACAAGGCAGCTCACTACTAGACAGGACAGGATAAACAAGTTTCAGCCCCCCCACCTCCCCCAAAAAAAAAAAAAAATAAACAAGACAAAACATATGCACCCCCTCCATACATCATAAATAGGATAGTAAAGTGCAATTGTGCATGTTATGACGTTAATTAACATAGAGAAAATGCATAGATAGATAGATACACACACATTTGTCCTTGTCCTCTGAAAAATTGTTTCCCTGGTGGGATAAATGAAGTTAACTTATCTATGCATTTGTTTTGTTAATGTTTCACATTACTGTTATTAGGTTTATGTTTAAAGGTCATTAACATCTTGAAATTGTCTGAGATTGTCTATTATTTCCTCTGTTTTCAATGATATACAACTAATAAGTACAAAGAAAGCTGAAATTACGAAGTTATTTACCTCCAGTTCCATTTACTTTAAATGTTTTCCATAATTGTTTTAGTTGGGTTAAAAAATAATAAAGCCAAAAGAAGAAAGAGTCAGGGGTGAATTGCATAATAATCATCAACACGCTGTCCTGTTGTACAACTGTCCTCCAACACAACACGTTGCTTGTTCTCATAATATTTAAGGTTACAACATTAAAATGTTTAACTGAACAGTTAAGCTTTAAACAGAGTATTCCCACATTATATTACTACAATAAATGATTATATTTTTCAAAATAAAGTCCTCTTCGAGGTCTGACGCTTCTAGATCTCCAACACTTCAATTTAAACCAACAAAATGTACACATTAATAAAAACGTTTACTAGTTTAACTTACTCGTTTCGCAACCACCGACGACAGCATTTTTAAAACCGCTTTTAAACGAAGTTGTAGACTTGGAGATGATCCGTTTCTCTGGGGGAAGAGTTAGTGGAGACTGAATGTCAAACACACAACAGAGGATTACACAAGCTGCTGTTATGTCAGGGGAAACTAACGAGCGGACGACTGAGAGCGGCGCACACTGGACGCCATGTTGCTAAAAATAACATCAACAATTAGCTACATAATTAAGGCTAATGTGGTACACTTAATTGTCATTATATAAATTGTGAATTTAGAGTTAGTGTAGATAAATGTAACGATTAAATTAATCCTTGTTAACGTCAGACTTGAAAAGGGGCGTGGCTGTCGGAACCTAATATTGATTGTTGTTGTCGACCGGTTCAATCAAACCGACGCACCTCTACGTTCACGTATTGATACATTAGCAATATTAGCATTAGCATCTCTGAGAGCAGACCTGTAGTTGTCAGAAACTACTCGTATATGCCCTTATATATGAATTACCGTGTGTTATTTTCACAGTGTTCATTAAAATATAATTTCTTAACGTGTGTGCACTTGTCACATATTTTCGGTTTGACGTCATTTTTTCACAGTTTAATGATTTTCGGGATCGACAGGTGCGTTAGCTAAATATGCCCAATGTTAACGACAGTTAATGAATATTGACAGTGCTCTCGTTGTCAGTATGCATTAATATTTGTAGATGGGCGTGCATGCTAGAAATACTTAAAATAAATAAATAAACTAAATTGGGTGCAGCCCCATCACTCGCATCATCTTAGGCCCACGGTATGGCTGCAGCCAGACCGAGCACCTCCAGGAGGGATGTTAACGGTGATGTGAATCAAAACGAGGAGGTGAGTCTGATGTTTATATTATTTTATAAGAGCTAAAACACCTTTGAATCGATACCTATGTGGACTGACTCCAGGTTATGTTTCTGCTGTATCTCAAGATACAAAAGCATTAAACACATCTTTTCCACACAGATAGTATTTACAATCAAAATAAATCTGCAGTTTGTGTTTTCTTATTCAATCATTCTTAACCTCATGATGCATCAACACTGGTCCATCTGTGTTTAAAGTTGTACTGTCATAAACCCAGTTGTTTTATGAGTTACATCTTTCTAAACTCTTTCCCAACAGTCTTGCAAAAGTTTTATGTATCCTGTTCAGCAGTTTTTTGTTGAATGTGTGTGATCATTTTAGAGGCTGCAGTTTGTGATGCTGTTGTATTTTTGTAATTTTGTGACGTGGGAATTATTGCAGCGTTTTTTTTTTTTTTTTTTATAAACTGGGTTATCAGTATTCACACAGTGTAGACTTCCAAGCCTTTTAATCCATCACCTTTGATCGGATGAGAGTATTTTTATCCAGTAATTTACCAAATGACTCTGATAACATACATGGAAAATATACAGCATCAAACATGATATCTACATTTTTTTTAATCATTTTATGTTCCACCAAATATCTGTAGTACAGAACCATCCTAAAAAATATAGAGATAATCCTTGTTCCTCACATCTTTCAGCCCTGACACAGACAGTGTTTTGTCCATTGATGTTGTGTATATATTAAGATACACTAGATGGCAACATGCAAGATAACTCTGTCATTATTTTCTTCACCACGCAGGATTTGGACAGAATCGCTGAAGCAAATGAACTTTTCGATGCTGTTCTGACCGGCTCAGTTGACCAAGACAAGAAAGTTACCACTAATGTGCCTCCTCCAGAGAAGACGCCAGCTAAAGTGGAGGTAAAATCAACAGCAGTAAAAACCCTGAAAGGAGGATATTCACTGAGGAAACTATCATTATATATTGGAAATTTCCCCTGGGTGAGTAACATACATCTTTGTGTTAAGAAAGTAAAAACACTCTCCATAAAACAGAAAAATAAATTCTCCTATTTTGATAACTTAAAACAAAGAGTAATGAGTTGCAATGTGAACAGATGGACTTTACAAAGGGTGGGACCAATATTTATTTTGATGTAGAGCTCTCTTATTTCAGGATCCGTAGAATAATACCAAGCCAAATAATAGATTTCACCAAACCTGTCATGTGTTGACACAGTTGGTATTGTGTTATATTTTGTTGTCACACTTCAGAGCACATAAACTCTTCAGCACTTCTCAGAATGTCTGTAGATGTAAACCTTTATTACACCATCCACCCAGTTTGATGTGCAGAAGAGGAAACATATTAAATTAGCAGTTAATCAGGTAAAACTGCTAAAACTGATTCAGTTTTGTTAGATATTCTGCATTCACAAAGGTTATAATGTTCAGTTTGTGTCGACTCAACTCTTTGTTCCCTTTTAAGGCTGTAATTTGTGATGCTATTGAATGGTTTTTCATTATAAGAAAAGATGTTTCTATTATTTTGACTACACAGTTTATATGAATAAGAGTCAGAAACACTTCTCTGTATAATGTGATACAGATCATCACATTTACATCCTTTGAAACTGCCATTCACTTGAATCAGCACTTTCTAAAACAATTTCAGCAAAAACTGAACATTAAAACCTCCATGAAGTGAAGCTTTATCGCATGACTTTGATTAGACTGCATTTGTTTGGGTTGGTCTAATAAACAAGCAGCTGTGTAAACTGAAGTAATGATAATTGAAAAGAGGTGACAGGTTGAATGTAGCACCTACAAGAGCTGATTTAGGACAAAGTGAAGCTACATATTTTTACTGCAGCTTTGATTTTGCCCTGAAGTGTAAGGTAAATTATGAGTTGACTCTTTTATGCCAGAGGTGGGAGATAAGGTGAGGTCATTAGAAACTTCTGTTGGTCGTATTTCTCTTGTTCGTGAACTGAGGCCAAAAAACTGTTTAACTGCTTCTGTGCTCAAATGACCCACACTACTGTTTAGTGCCTTTAAATTACCCTTTAAATTTTCCATTTTATTAGTGTTTGTCTAGACATCATGAGTGGGAATGAGTGGTCAGACACCAAAAATCTCAAGTTAATTGTTTTATTTTTGCTTGTGCACACACTATTTGGATTCTTAAAATGCATTTTTGTAAACAAAAATCTCACCCAATCAGCTCAACGTCTGTTTTTGCAACAGTCTTACTCATGCTATCTCACCCCCTTGCTAATATTTGCAGTGGACGTCTGATAAGGACATCATGTGCTTGGTCCACACGTTGGGTGTCAAAGACATTAAAGAGATCAAATTTGCTGAGAATAAAGCGAATGGCCAATCAAGAGGGTGAGTGACTGCGTATTTAGTCTTCATCAAAAATGATTTCAGTGGCAGTAACACTTGTTGTTTCTTTTACTTTGTAATACAGCTACGCAGAAGTAGTGGTGACCACAGAAGAGTCATTAAAAGTATTGTTAGAAAAAATACCCCAATGTGAAGTCAATGGGGAAAAGGTTGACTGTCGCTTTGCCACTCGCCAGAACCTCACTGTGTTTGAGGACGTCGCAAATAAACGTAAGAGCACCACAATCTCCAGAAAGCACAATTAGACTTTTATAATATAGCAAAAATTCACTATCTCTGCAGTTTATAATAAAAATAAAAACATGTTGTCTTTACAGGGATACCCCTACGTGTTCATTCCAAAGATACTAAAGACTCTGATTCTTCAGATAAGATTCCTTCATTATTATCACAGGAGCCCAGTCCTCCGCCTCTACCTCCACTTTTTCCATCACTCCCACTTACAAACAGGTTTCCCTCGTTACCCAGCCCTTTCCTCTGTCAACCACCTCCAACCTTCCCACCTATGCCTCCAAACATCCCTCCGCCGCTGCCACCTCCTATGTTCCCTCCTCATCAAGCACACGCCTCCAGTCAACAGTCTCCTAGTCTACATATAAACCCTGCATTCTTCACTTCGGCACAAGATGGACACAGCAGCAAAGCTTACAGTCAACAAAAGTAAGAAAACATCCCATATTAAGTTTGTAGCTGTTGACATTAAGCATAAAAGGACTTTTTATGTTTCTGCTGTTACATAACTAATGTTTGTATTAACAATTGTTTTCTTACTAAAGTAGCAGAAATGTTGTTAGTTCAGTGTCTAATTTTAGTCTTTTACTTATCAAGAGCTGTTTTGTGACTGATTTATATCACATATTAATAATGTTGTGGACAGTGGATCTTTAACAAAGCCAAATTTGAGGGGTTTTAGTTGTAACTTGTGGTGGTGGTTAAATAATGATATAACAGTCAGCCAAATTGACAGACAACAATCTGTGTTTTTTTCAGCCACACGTCTCAAAGTACAGATGGAGATTTTGAAGAACTAATGAACAGAAATAGAGCCGTTGCCAGTAGTGCCATCTCCAAAGCTGTGTCTGGAGCAACAGCTGGTAAGTTTAGCCGATCAGATGCTGTGAAGTGGAAGAAAGAGCGTAGAACTTAATGGACGATGTGGGATGTAACTGGTCTTTATTTGTTACTGGCTTGAAGCCAATAATATAATTGAAAAGCTGTTAACCACACCTCTCTTAATGGAATAGGATAATAATGAGATTTTTTTGATATTTAATTTTTATGGATTCATTTTAAGATTTTCCAATTTTCATGTAATAATGATAAAATGCTACTGTAAAGTTTATTTCAACTACAGTTTTGGTGCAACTTTCTTTGACCTTTCTACTTCTTTCTGTGTGTTGTTCCTCAAATACTAATCTCCAGGTTCTGCCATCACAACCATCAATGCAGCATAATTTTGAAACCACCACATTTAATTGCAGTCATTGTGGTAATTAGCCTATGAGCTGTTGAGGTTTTTCACCTGACATTAGTTTGGTATCAATGTTCAGGAGTAAGCAATCAAAGCTTTTGTTGTGCTCATAAGTCAGTTGATTGCCTTTTGGCAAAGTACAGACACATGCCTTTCATTCTTGATTGGCTTCCACTGTGCCACTACACCAGAAAGACTAGACTGAGAAGGTATTGTAGAGATGGATTTACATAAACAGTGCTTTCCTAGTAACATTTGTTGCCTCTTCTTTATCTGTGGGTTGTTTTTAGATGTTGTGTAGCCTTGTAAACCCTACACACATGTCAAGAGTTTTCAGAAAAACATGATTGTTAGACTTTGATGGAGTCCAAATACTGTCTGAAATAACTAGCTTTTTTTCTAATTGTAGGTGATGGAGGAGATGTAGATGTATCAAATGTGGAAATGTGTACAAACACAATGATTTAACAGATTTCACATTGCATTTGTGTTATGATAATGTAACTCTAAAGTTGGTCTATAACATTATTTATGGGAACAAATGAAATTGTCAGAAGTTTTAGCTGCAATCAAGCAAATCACAGTTAATCGATGATATAATTTCCAGTCTTTTTTGCAGTGTAGGCCCCACTGAAATTGAAAGATTTTAAATTATCATAAGCTTAGGAGTTTTTCAAGTGTCTAACTACCTAAAATTAGGTCAAATGTCTCTTTAATCTTTTTAATTTCTGCTGCAGGAGACTTGCGGGTGGCTATGGAGACTCTATTAACAGCCATTGCCATCATTAAACAGTCCAGAGTGTTTGCAGACGAACGCTGTCAAGCCCTTGTCACTTCACTCAAAGACTGTCTAGTCTCTATCCAGGGCAACTACGGCTACAGGTTTGTACAATTACACCTGAGGGCTTTCAGACGTGACGCATCTTGTCCAGCTCACACAAACACACGTTCTTCGCAGGAGTAGCAGTCGTTCTGGGGAAAAAGACAGAGACCGTGACAGGGGTCGTGACAGAAAGCGAGATCGTGACCAAGAAGATTCCTCCAGTTTTGATGGTGCAGGAATGTCTCGGAGACACAGGGAACGTTCCTGGAGTGGAGACAGAGACAAGGAGCGCTCACGGGAACGAGACCGAGACCGACACAGAGATCACAGAGACAGATACCGCTGACTTGGTGAGAGACCTTTTCATTCATCACACCAGTTCATTATTTTCCATGTGCCATGAGTACCAGGCTCTTTGTTTTGAAGTAAAGTGAAACCACAACAGAGAGACTGCCCCCAAAATTCCAAAATATAATGAGAGAATATCACGACATCACTTGTTTAATGGCCCCAGTAATGACAAACTTTTACTGTAGAAAACAGTAATTATACATATGGAGTAACTCCACCACCTACAGATTTTGTAGCTAAGAAAAGGTCATGACATTCAACTCTCTGCACCCAGTTACACACTGGGTAACCCTGGGGCCTTCGGTGTAATTACCGTGGATTACTCACAGTGTCAAAACACCATTATTTTGTTTGTTAAAACTCCTGCCCTCCAGTGCTGTGCTCCATTTAAATTGAGTAGACCTTTATCAAACTTTAAATTTAAAGTTTTGTTCGATTTTATACATTTAAACGTTTAACTTTTGACCATCTTAAAAAGTGGATTAAATGAAATGATTTAAGTTTTACACAAATAAAAAGCTTGAAAACACACACACAATAAAACTTGCCTCACATTATCTTTCATTCATTAAAATTTGTGAAGTAGGAAAGTATGAAATCGGTAAATAACGACTGCATGAAAACTATTTTAAGTGTTATTGTGGTTAGGGCACAGCACAGAAGCCGTGCAGCGATCGCCAGTTCAAATCCTGGCTATGCCGATCATGTCTGTGATTTCCCCACCTTCCTGTCTATCTTCACTAACCTGTTAATTAAAAAAAGGCAAATGGCTAAAAATATATCTTTAAAAAGTGTCATTAAGTGTGCAACAATCTTCCAATAGTGACTGATAACTATACAATTTTGTCACATAGCTGTATTATTAGTCGTATTAGCCATGTGATCAGTTTCACTAAAAGATCATCTTTTTGTCACTGTACTCATGTACTGTGTGGAGCTCAATAGTGGAGTTGCTCAGTATTAGCTAAACCATAAAAAAAAACACGTCATGTGCTTCCTCGTCCTATTTCAACATCCCCAACCTTTGACAGAATACAGTTCATTAAATGAAGGTCAGTGAAGTAATTATTTTTAGTACAAAGTTCTCGCAGTGCAGTGAACTGTTAAATCTGCAAATCATAATGTCACTTGACTCTAAATGTATCATCATCTTACACTTTGTTCATTTTCTTCTCGGTATGTGTCCTAAAAGTATGGCTGTAACTTGATAGCAAAGACAGTTTATAATGAGATGGAGTGTATGCAGAACTTGAAAAGTTATGTGAAATAAAAGTTTTCAGATTGTGTTCTGCAGTTTACTGAAACTCTTAAGACAATTAACACATTCACTTAGAGCCTCCTGCATCAAGCTTTTGGTTAACACAATCGATATTTTCTTTATTTCCATACATTTGTCTCAATGTGGCATTGAATAAATGTGTTTCTTCTCTCCTTAGACTGGTCAAGTCTTCAAATGTGAAGCAGAACTAAGACAGGACTTTTTGTTTCTGCATCAGTTGTATAATCTGGAGGAATCTAAGGTGAGACTTCAGATGCATTTCCAAAAGTCTATAAAGTGTACTTTTTTTTTTTTTGTTCTCCTATCATCTATACATACTTGGACTTTCCATGTTTAAAAAAAGAAATGTTGTTGTAGATTTGTTGCTGGGACATCAAAGTTTAACAGTTGCATGCATAAGAACACTTCCTCATCGCTTATGTACTACAATGTATGTTTTCATCACCTTCTTTTGTATTAAATCAACAAATTAAAGAACATTTCCTGAAAATAAAACTAGTATTAATTTCCTCAGCTACTCGGGTCATCTGATATCTGTTCACTGAAGACATAAAGTATCCATTATCAGTTGTATTGTTTATATTTGTATGTTCATGTACCAGTAAGACATTAAAAATGTATTTGAACTGGAGACAGTCAAACACATAAGTGGCTGTTTAGTTTAACTGCTATCGATTGACACGTTGATTCACATGCACTGCACATCAATGTTTGGTTAATATAGTTTGCCAGATGTATAATTATGGTCTGTTTATCATGTTGAATCCAGTTATTTTCACATCACAATGTCATTTAACAGCTTTATTTAGAAAAAATAACACACCGTCAAATAGGTGCACAAATAAATGTTCAAGCTGTCAGCACTTGAAGTCACATCAGCACAATCACATAAATCTATCCATGTCACAGCTCCTCACAGTCCATACAGTTGTTGAAGGTAGAAAGTTACAATCACTTCTCCAGAGGGGCATAATTCAACAATTTCTCAATGAGATCCACATGAGACAGGAGCATCCTTCGACAGCAGTATCTCTTCAGGCCCAGGGCATCAAGTGCATCACTTAAGGGGGAAAGAGGAGGTAGAATCAGTCCTAATGCACATCACCTCGTGAATAAGTAAAGTACATGGACATAGTCTCAGGTAAAAGATATTACTGCATCCTGGAATTTATTGTACACAAGCTGAAATCTGGAGGAGATGGATATCTCCTGTGGCAACTGAATACGATAAAAGGTTTAGATAGATGAATATGTTTATATTGACTGCTGCACAAATGTAGGCTCACATGAAAAGACGTGTGTTTATTGTTATGTTTCTGGAGCTATTTATAATTTAATCAATTCACTGCCAGGACACACTACTGCAAATAAAATGTTGAGTAGAAACAAACTAGGATGTATGAACTTACCCTTCAGTATACTCTGCTTGGAGTAGACCGAGGTACGCCTCCCATTTATTACCTACTATCTTCCCACATGTGAAGCACCGGACAGGGATGATCATGATGGGACACCTGGAGACAACATCACCCGTTTACATCAATGACTGAGTGAAACGTGATACTATCATGATAGCCGGCTACCATCAATAAAGTGGATAATACTAGCAAAACACTGTCTTTACTTCATGCAGTAACCATTGTTTGGGATATGGGGTAGCTAGTTCCAGTGTTTTAATAATATTCTGGGGGTGTAAACTCGCATTAATGAGTGCGTTATCGCAACAAAAGAGTGATAAAATTTACTTTAGAGCGACAGTAGCCTCTGTGTTCAGGGTACCACAATATTAGCTTGTCCAGCTGTAACCACGCTGTTAGCACAACAGTGAACTGTTAGCTAGCGTTAGCCGCTAGTCACATTTCGACCACGAGTTGACATGATGTTAATGATTTTCCAGTCAAAACAAAGTCTAACAGGTTGGACAAATTCAGTTTACTCACCGTCAACAGTCTACTATAACCCTGAACCGTAATAAAATGTCATTCCAGAAAGAAACTACGAAAAAGTGATGGCGGTTTCCCTCAAACGTTCCTGCTGCGACAATGACGAGGAAACTTCCGGTTTGGGTGAACTTCAAAATAAAAGCATAACATTTGCAATTGCTTACAGATCAAACTTGAGCATTTTATTATTTATATACAGTTTCCCCTCGTTGATATACACAATATTAGGGATATTCGGAGTATTTGAAGCAATACATTACAGCAGCACAGCAAACTGTACCCTCTAAAAAGACCATAAAGTAACATAATACTAACACAGTTTGAATAAACATTGATTACATTTGTAGACATTATAACCCACACGAAAGTAAGATTCTGTTTAAGTACTGATGTAACAAAAAAAATTGCAACTGAGAAGAAATTTGACTCCTAAATTGCAAAACAAACAGTTCCGCCTTTACAATGCAGTTTTTACTTATTTTGGCTGAGTAAACAGCGATGTAAGACTGTCAACAGTGCAGACAGTGCATATTTTATTAGCATCTCCTTGACTCACTTGAGTTTTGTTTCACCTCTTACAGCCTAGATAATCTCTTTTTTTTTTTTAAAATTCTGTTCTCCATCATCTCTGCAGATGTAGACCAGTATAGATACTGATCAGTGATATAGAAATAATCATAAAACAATGAACACTGAGAAATAATTCTCCTCTACAAGCAACTAAATATATTTTGAAAGTGCTGAAATGTGTTTTTAAATGCTGAATCTTGATGATTGTAACTTCTCATGTAAGCTTAAGCTTAAAGGATTCAAGGGCTATTCTGCTGAATTAAGATCCCCTAATCAAAAAGGTTTAGATATTTCCAGCCATTGGCTACAATCTAACATGTCCTTCTTTTTTCAATTTGGAAACATGAGATATGAACAAAACGTATGCAACAAAAATCACAGAATCCAAAACTAAAATGAAAATTTTGTAGGGTAGCCTCAAAATTAAGATATAAATTCCCATTATGATATTGTCTGACGCTGTGGAAAAGACAATTTCACCTCTAGGTCATTCACATTCATTCAGTTATATTCTGAATAGGTTTAAATAAAGACTGAAGTTGTTATTAAAGAAATACTCGCTTTTGGCTGGTTCACTGCCTTTAATAAATGTTGGATTATACAGCCTCGCTCTCTTTTTACATTTGGGAGTTTGGGGTAGAGGGGAGTGTGCATACGGAAAATATGTTAGAAATATATCAAAAATATATCATAACCATCATTGTCATCAAGACAGTCACCATGAAAACATCATCATTTCCATCATCATCCATCCTCATTGCCTCATCACTAACATCATATATCATAATCACCAACAAGTTTATTACATCATCATTTATATATTTTAACTTGCTACAGCACATGTGCTAAATAATGAGTCCTATCTGAATTATTGCATTTATACGCTGTTGAATTTATGAAAATAGGATTTTTCTTTTTTTCTTTTTTTCTTTTTTTGGTACACTGTATTGTACAATGTTGGGTGAAGTTGGTTTTGGTGTTGGCATACCATCCTTTGGATGCGTTTGGGGTGTTGATTGTGGTGAATGTGATATGTTTGTATAATATATATGCTCATACATACTCGCATAACTAAAATCAAGTAATGGTGTAAATGGTCAAAACTGTCTCTTTGCTATCTACTTATGCAACATGGACATCCATCCCCATGAGATTCATATGTGAGTGGACAGGATTGTGTACAGCTGTACAAGTGAGTGAATGCAGCAAAACGTGACTGCTTGAATTTTTTTTTTTCTTTTTCACCTTGAGTAAACTATACAATAGTGGTTAATCTACACTTCACTGTCATTGTATTAGCAACCTAGGATGCTTGCATTACATTATAGTTGTACTTTGTTGTTAATATGTTTTTGAAAACAGGCAGCAGGTTTTTAAACCTGATTCTGTAAAAACTAACGGCTGCTACAGCTAAATATCTACTGTAATATGTAAACAGCTTGAACCAGCACAACTGTGGCCATCGTGTAAGACATGAAAGGTTACTGATTTCTGACACCATCTCACAGTAAACTAAAACTCTGTCATATTCTACAGCAAGAAGTAACTTGACTATTATTCTCTTTCACATACTGTACTTGTTTTTTTTTTTTTTTATCTCCAATAATCCCCTACATGCTTTTCCTTCTCCACAGCATGCTTATATTTTCTGCCATTCTTTGTTTGATGATTTTTTTTGGATAAGCAGGGACATAGTGTCTCTTGCCTGGTGCTCTGAAGAAAGAGAAATGTAGTTTCTTTCAGTCAGTCAGGCACTGATTTAACCATAATGTGTGCAATACATCACAATGCATATTCCCAGTTGTTTTCAGGCCTGTTCTTTCCTCCCTGTCTTATTTAAAAGTAAAATACAACCTAGAACAACTTTGATAACCTGTATTAATATGTATAAATATCAACAATATGAATACAGTTTTTCATGATTTTTTAGCAAAGTGAACCAAGCTCATTTCCCAGTGCAAGAATGTACAAATATTGCAAGATTATGTCAATATTTATGCAACGTGGATTAAACAAGATAAAGCAGTTGAATAAGATACCTTTAGAGAGTTTTGGCTTTTAAGCTCAGTACTACAGTGTGACTTTTTTCTTCTCTTTTTTAAGAAATAGATTATTACAGTTCAGATGCAGTTTTGAAGCAACTTCATGCATATGCTATGAGTAATTACGCTTCATATACAGCTTTGATCAAAACTTAAATGATTCACTACAAGTGAAAGCAGGCAAAAAAAGAAAGAAAATGGAAAAAAAAGAAAATAATTTGCACAGTGCCCCATCCCCCATCTGTATCATGGTAGTCTGTGAACCAATCAACATTGACACTTTAATTTCTCCTTGCTAATAGCAACACTCCCAGCAAGATGGCTCCTGCAGCAACAACAGCACCGCCAATGAGAAAAGGTTTCAGGTGTTCGAGAGAGTCTGTGCAGGAGGCCGCAGCCTCGTCACCTGCTGCTGCAGCTTCGGCTTCCGCTCCTCCATCCTGGGAGGGAGGATGCTCGGGTTCGGGGGCTGCAGGTGCAGGGTCAGCTTTGCGTGGAGCCGCTGGCTCCTTCTTCTCTGCTTTAGATGCAGTCTTGGGTGCTGTAACCCCTGACTTGGCTTTGGTGTCCATGGACTCAGAGACAGAGGTGTGGTCTGGTCAGGAGGAGTTTTTGTAAGGTCAGCTCTGTGCTGCTTCACTGAGAAAAAAACAGCAAACCAACAACAGCCAGATTATCCCTCTAAATTAGGCTTTGACATGTTATCTGCTATGATGATGTAGACACAATGACATATGAGACAGCTCGTAACACCCATGTATTCACTGTACAGCAGTGAGCAGTCATGTGGCAGTGAGGCCTTAAATGTGACCTTGGAAAAAGATGACATTGATGGGAACGCTCCGATGCACAGAAGGACCGGGAATTGTTTATTTTGGTCATAGCTGTTGTGACATAATCCTCCACTGATAACATAATGTTACGGCAGCTTCCCATGTAAAGCTTATTCATGGGACAATTTAGTTTTGTAATGGAGGATAAGAGAATGCTACTGCACCAACAGAGCCTAGTCATAGTCAAGGACTGAATCTTTATTTCACCTGACCTGGACAAGAGCCTGATCCAGATACAATAACAGAGGGATTTAATCTCTTCCCTTTTCTTGCTCTATGTTCACCCACTTTAAAACTGCATGAGTCATATGTGCTATAAATGGAGGACAAGATGGAGGAGAGAAATAAGGACTACAGTGACTGCAATAGAGGAAATCAGTGAAAATGCAAATGAGGAAGAAGCATGGAGAAGAAAAAAAGCTGCTGGAATATAATGCATGCATCACAGGAGCTTGCACTTTACAGAATGTAAGCTGGACACATCTTAAGAAATAAAAGCCCCTTATCAAATCTCTCAGTGAGGAGATGAAATAAGAAGGAAGAAAACAGACATTACATACCTTTTTAACAGCTCTGTATAAATTACAGGATTAACAGATGCAGGAGGAACCACAGCAGTCACTGGAAGTCACAACGTCCTGTTGTAAGAATATGGGCGAAAGCAGAGAGATGGAGGACACTGGAAGCAGGAGGGAGGAGAATGACAGGGAGAGGAGGAGAGACTGGATTGTACCATTAGAGCAGCAAAATAGGGGTAGTCAATCCTTTGATTACATCCTCATCTTGATAGTCTTTTTTTTTTTTTTTAATTTCTAATCCAGTCTGGGGTTTTCTTTTAAGGATTGAATGGTTAATTTAGTAAAGTTAAACATGGTGTTTAAATGTCTCTACAATAATCAGATATAAAACATACTAGATGTTAAAATTATAGGAGCAAAAATTTGGAAAAGGAGTACATTTGTTTTCAAATTAAACAATTACTAGGGTTAAAGTGATGACTGTCATCTTTGAGTAGGTAGATGAGGGTGTTTAATCCATATCAATGACACTCTGCAGGAATCATAATCTTATTTAATATTATTTATGTATTATTTATGTAAACACTCCCACTTAATGCAGAAAATCAACATTTTACCCTCATTTTTATTTCAAAGCCAGATGTCCAGGAATACAGAGACACAGACCTCGCAACAACTGCAAGACTCACATTTGCATAATGTAACACTGTAAATAGAATTAATCTGATAATTATTAGTCATTTAACTGAGTTTATTCTTATGGCTTGCATGTGTGTATTCTGCGGTCGATCACATTAGTTTTCTTTGTAGTTCATTTTCAACATCTGTTCATCCCACATATCTGTTTATCCAAGAGCTCTTCATAACCCACCTGAAAAAATGTCAGTTGGGCATTGTCAGTGATTGACAACAACAAATTAGAGAGCACTGAATAGACAGTGCTGAGAGAAATTACAAGTGCACCACATGGACAGACCATTGTTATGTACAGTAATTATAAGGGCAGAGTTAAATGGGCATTTTTCCCGTGTTTGCTCCAACACATATCTCAATTACATCCTGTCACAATTCCCACAAGATGGTTGCAGTCATTTAACAAGGAAATCAATCATGTTGCCTTGTTTGCCTTGAAGGGAAATCCTCTTGCATCAACGTTGATGTGAGGAATGTTATGCTACATATACACAGAGCGATACGTTTCTCACATGATCCTTTATTCCACAAACAATATTACATATATGTTTAACAACATTAATCCGTTGTTCTTGATTTGCCAGTAACAGACAGATTTGAATCTATTCTGAGGCAGGAGATGTCTGCCAAATAACCTCTAGCCCTCAGGTCAGCAGTCTTGGCAGGAGGCCATGTGAAAGTGCTAAGTCCCTGTGAGCAGGACATGTCCATGTAGAATGAACCAAATGTTGTGATCAGGTTTTCCCTTCTTCGTTTGATTTGGCCTCTGTTGTTTCAGTTTATACCTGTTCGTCTTTTTTTTTTTTTTTTTTTTTACAAGTGACAGTACATATCTCATGTATACATTTTATGGCCTGACGCTGTCCCACGCCCAGTGTGCGTTCACACAAAGACGATCGCAAGTCAAGAGAGTAATCGGTAAAGTATCGAAGCGTTGGTCAAATCAGGGCCGAACCGATACAGATCTGAAGCAAAAACTAAAAAAAGAAAAGAAAAAATGACACACGTTCAAAAATACACGTTCTGAATAACAAAAACTATTATATACTCTTTTTTCTTTTTTTTAAGCATTTTTTGGTGTACGTTTTTAACAAATATCCCTTGAAATCCACGTTTACGTTCCGCACAATTTTGGGGTTCTGATTCGTCGCTGTGGTAACGTACGTTGCTATGTGTAAATACCAAAGTGCGCATGCGTGGGATCAAAATCCGGGATCCGAGATCAATGAAATAACATTTTTTCTCTTTTAAGGTAGGCTATTGCTTTTATATGACTATTACAAAACAACGAAAACTATGTGGTAACTGAGCAAAACGGTTGTCAATCTCCCGCCGGGTGTTTGTAGTTGACTTTACAAACGGTAGCCGAATCATCTCGACAAACACTGTTCTCTTTGAACGTGATTCCTTGATATTCACAAACCACCAGTGGCGCCCTTTCTCCGCAGGATCTCCAAAGTGTCTGCGGGTCTGTCGTTTACTAAAACCAGTCAGGTGCGCGTAAACAAAACGGGATTTACGCTGTAAAACACGGAAGGGGAATGGCTACTTCGTACGTATTTTTTTCCCTGTGAGAGAAATGGCCGAGGGATGGGCTAAATATTCTCCGGGAATGCTACCTCCGTTTAGCTGCTCCTCGCGCTGGGGTTCGGGAGTTGTCCGGTTGATGGCACACACAAGCTACTGACAAGAAGAACGTGAGAAATCATCCAACGGCTCGTCCCGTGCGTTGAACCCGCGCGGAGGGCGGACTTTTATCTCCGGCGGTTCGGGAATCAATCACATCATGAGCTCGAGCTCCGGACGGAGAGACGTGAAAATAAACCACAGTCGGTGAAATTGCCACGGCTGGCGACGTGTTGCAATTTTAAAAAGGGAGAGAGCGAGAGAACCGAGCCACCTCAACCTCCACCGTCTTCAAAAAAAAAAAAAAAAAAAACCGACACAGACCGTGTAATTAATTACGTTTGACGGCACATGAGCTTTGACTGACACCCGGCTGATCACCGACTCAAGTCTGTCACCGGGACCGTGATTTCCCTCCGGGTCCATTCATCCGCCCCGTTTGTAATGACGTCTGTAAGGTTGTTATACATTTAATCGGTGAGACATATATGAATTCATTCCTCCAGTCCTGCCCGAGCCCCAGCCCGAGCCGCCGGGAGGAGCGAGGCTGAGGCGGGTCGCCGGTCGGAAGGATATGGGAGAGCGAGCGGAACCGATGCAGTGGGTCTTGGCAAGGCATCGTCAAAATACAGGTGAGTAACAGCAGCACTGGATGAGGACACTAATCAGGTTGATTGATAAGACTGATCATAGCTACACGCACATACAGCGGAGCCAGCCAGCCAACACGCCCCGGCTCGGACAGTTGTGTGTGACCCGGCTTTTTTTTTTTTTCCCAGTGATGGTTGTTTGGTTGGAGGCATATTTCTCAGGCCACATCTCCATTAGCTAGGCCCGGAAGATGCCACCTTAAGCAGCTGTCCTGATTAGATCAGATTAGACACTACACTGTTGCTGCTGCTGCTGATGCTGATGATGATGCTGATGATGATGATCGACTTGTTGGCATCACACGTTTGGATGCTGTTGCACATGCTAACACTAAGGACAGCAGCTGACCTTACTGCTTCCTGATTGTGTGTCCGTGATAAAATGTCTAAAACAATGACACATATCAATAACTACTCACATGGACACAGAGTGATGTGTGTTTCTTAGGCAGTTAAGCCATATAGAATTGTAAACCCCAGTTACTGACTTGTTATTCTAATGATTTAGTTACTAATTAATCACCCTGCTCGTCTGTTTTTTGACCAAACACGAAATTAACCACACACATGCATACATTTATATCTATTGTGGTTTTAGTCAGGCAATAAATGACATGCTTCCCTTTTTAAACAAGGACCTGCTGCAGCGACAGCAAGAGGAATGTCACACCTGTTTATCATTCACACTTCACAATGTTTCACTGATAATTTCGGTCGCTTCTTTTTCTCACAACCTCCAGCTGTAGATACAGCTTTTCCTCTGCTCGCATTACGTTCATACCAAGTGTTGAGTATAAGACGATGACTTCAGTGAAGGAGAATTTTAACTGTCACACATGCAGTGATATGTACTTTACTACAGACCTGTTGTACCCATCTGTCTGAAACTGAGAAACTGAATGAGTTTGTCATAAGCATAAACACTGAGGTGTTGAATACTGGACTGTATCTTGGCTTTTTAACGTTTACATATTTGTTATTTTGTTCTTATCTCTGCACCATCATGCTTCCCGCCTTTACTATCAACTACACACATTCCTATTGCATATTTAATCAAACTTAAACAGCCTGTCATTAATGTCCTGCACCTTTCAACCCCAACCTCGCCACATTGCATTCATTGATCTTATGTTAAATACAAAAACTATGCTGAGCATCAGCCATTGGTTAGGTTTGTAAGCAAAACTCTCCAGCTTCAATTTAAATACAGACAAGTAGGTAACACCACTAAACTGGGCAGTGGTTATGTTCGAGTGGTGAGCAAGATAAAAAATTTAATTAGATAAACCAGCTTTCCTCCCGAGATGAAGTTCGGTTAAGTTTGCTGGTGGCAGTCAAGCTCACCATGCAAATCATTGTTTACACTGGTTCACTGGTATCCCTGGAGGCTTCAACCCCAGTGTAAACCATGTGAGTCCTGGCAGAAATGTTGTCTCTTTGTTTTTCCCCATCAGCTTGTGTGTAAGTTTCTCATTTGTCTACTTGTTTTCTTCTTCCACTCCTCAACAGCATGCGCTTTAGCAGGAGTTAATAGTGGTTTTAACGCTGGGTCCTCCGAAGTATTTAGGAAATTACACTGATTTTGGTTGAAGGAGCAGCAACGTGATATTCCGGTGTTGCTTTTGCGTGAGTGGAAAGAAACTATTCAATTTTTTCACATCTTTCCTTTGACTGAAGGTAACATGCTACGCAGCCTTGGCCCTTGATTGACCGTGTTTCATTACTGTAGTGTCCAGTCTGTCATGAGGAAGTTGTGCTGCTTGGTGGGTGTATCATACACTGTAGATGCAAAAATGAAGCAAACAGCTGATTAGACAAACATTAACTACGAAGCAATAGAAAAACGTAGAAATATTTCTTTTCACAACTACTGGAAGGATGTTGTTGTTCTCAACCGCTCTGCTTAGTGAATTGTGATATTTTTTTGTATAATTATCCAGCTCCATCCTTTAGTCCTCTGTCTCCTCTGTCTTGTTTGGCTTCATAGCATGAATATAATTGTCACTGAAACATTAACAAACCTATAATGGCATTTGTGAACTTAAACTTAAAGGTTTTTTTTTAAACTAGAGAAAGACATAGGCTCATAATTGTAACTCTTTTAACTTCACAGTTGTTAAATGAGACGTGTAGATAGAGAGTGAAGAAATATTTCTTAGGAAACTGTCAACAATGTCAACAAAGAAACTTCTTGTTCCTTCTCTTAGAGGAAAAACTGAGTGTGACATGAGGGAAACCTAACATGTTTCAGATATTTGACGTGGTTACATGGGCCCCAAGTTCATTTAATTCTTGTTCTGACGACATTTCTGTGATACTACATCATGTAAAATGTGTTAATTGAAAAACGGTATCTCTGAAATGGACTGAAAATTGACTATTGTCAGAACAGGAGTGTGCAGTTCTTCACAGCAGAGTTTGGATAAATTGGGGTAATGGGGTTTTTATTGTTGTCAGACATTTCATTGTGCTTGAAATCCAGTTTCATGAGAAATAACAGGCTAATATTAACTTTCCAGTTTCCAGCAACCTTCTGTTATATATGGTGGATGTAAAAGGCTTTGAATTATGTAAGGTCTTTCTTGGAGATGTAGCTATTGTAGCGTTTTTAGACCTGCTTCTTTTAACAATACATCATAGAACAGGTTATCCAAATAAGCCATAAATAATTCAAAATGAAAACACCACAATTCACACGTCACACTGCTGTAAAACTGTAAAACTATGGCTGCAGCAGTGTCTTGCCTGGATTGGACTGCTGCAGTTATTTTCAGTATTTGACAAGATATTACTACAAATGGAGCTGTACAGACAGGTTAGCAGAGCACATATGTTACCACCTTAACACACACACACACACAAAACACATAAATGTGCGCACAAACTCAAATTCAATCTGCAGTGGCCATACTATCACATCAGTTGAAAGAAGAGAAAATGGAGTGGGAAGAGGTGAAAGGGATTGAGTGGGTGGCAGTGGGAGAAAAAGATGGAGAAAGAGGCAGAGGGAGAGTAGGAGTGAGTGGCACATGGCTTTCAGTCTAAAAAAAGATGAGCAACACGAAACCAAAACCAGAATCTGGATTAGCTCGATAAGGAAGAGGAGGGGGGTGACATCGGAGGGCTAGAGGAGGGAAATGTAGGTTTTCCTCTGCACCGAAAATGGTGCAGATGCACGCGCTCAGTTTCAGCGCTCGTGAATGTCCTCTAAAATATGAATACTGAATGAGTGTGTGGGTAGAGGGAGAAGAAGAAGGAGAGAGGATGAGGTTGGGAAGACAGAAGACATGAGATGGAGATAGGACATGGTGAGATTTTCTAGAATGGACAGAGCAGCACTGACAGAATAGGGAGAGACAGTATTATTAGAGACAAGCAGGAGCAGAGCCAGCGTTGTGACAGATGCTGGAGCGAATCTTGATCTGATCCGAACGTAACAACTGACCCAGGCAGGAAAAAAAACGAGAGACCGGAGCAGATGGATGTATGACAGAGAGCAGAAGAGATGGAGAGATTTGGGACCATGCTGCAGTCATGTCAACCCAGTGTCACCTCAGCAGTTGCTGTAGTTGTTCCCAGTAGCCTGTTTGTTCAGGATTATACCCATCACCTCTCGATATGTCAGACCCTTTTACAGCTTGGCTTCGCTGGCTAACCAAACAAATATTTCTCCTCTGTCTGAATCCTATTGATTTTGACATTATAACAAACCTTCAGGACAGGGGAGTCGTCGCATACCTGTGTGCCTGAATATGCACTTGCATATCTTCTCCTTCAGTAACAGTTTACCAACCAATTGTGCAATGAAGATTGTGTAATAATTTCATGGCTTTATCACCACTAGCTGTTTAATATTTGCACAACTTTAATTTCCATGATTTAAGTTGCTTTGTTTTGGGGTTTCGTAGCAGAATTTCATCATATGGTTAACACACACTTTCTTAATCACATTTAATCTAACAGATTTGTCACCAAACCCACATGTTTGGAAATCATATGTACAGATTTTCACATTGTTATGTGAATGAATGTATGAGCAAAGCCATGATGTTGATGTATTGACAATAAAAACGTCTGGCCAGCACTATCACAGATCTGACAAAGCAGAAGGAGGGGTGTTTTCATGTTTCTTTAATCAGGTACTGAAAGATACACACCACATTGCTCCACTTGCACAGCTTCCCTGTTTGTCAGAGTCAAGCATCCTGTTTTTAGTGCGTCAGACTAAAAGTGTGTCCCTTTGTAACCTGTGAAACTGACCTGCCTTTGTGACTGGTGGTTTGATAGCTTCCACCGGTGACAGCAACCGCCATAAAACAACTACATATACTTCCTATACAAACCTCTCTCTGCTGTCCATTCATTTGCTCAGTATGGTTTTATTCTGCAGTCATTCTGGATGGTTTCATTAGGTTTATGTGGAAAGTTTGATAAGTTTTCCAACATGAAAAACTGGGCCCTGTTGGAATCCTTTGTAAATGGAACAGAAATGAAGCCGACCTCAACTTAAGCATGACAATAACAAACTGAAAAAAATAATAGTGATGTTTTGTCATTAGTTTCAAGGCAAAGTGACAATTTTTTGAGAGTGTGTGTGTGTGTATATATATATATATATATATATATTGAATTATAATTATTTAAAAATGGTGACTGTAAAGAACAGTTACATTACAGTAACATGTCGATGACCAGGAAATTGTGTTTCTTTGTTATGATAATGGATAGTATTCCTCCTGTTTGCCTTTAAACCAGTTTGTACAGTGTGATCAGGTGTATGAGTGTGTGTGTGTGTGTGTGTGTGTGTGTGTGTGTGTGTGTGTGTGTGTGTGTGTGTGTGTGTGTAGATGCTTTCAAGACAGTAAGAGTAAATGTTCTTGAGCTTGATTACAATGGTGATTGATGGAAAGGTTACACGGGGAGAGCAGACTCACCATGAGTGAGTGAAAGAAGGACACTACAGCTGCTGCTAGTCATACCAGCTCAACCTGCTCTCTGGAAAACAACAGGCAAGACTTGAATTCACAGTTTGCGTAGATTTTATATTCAAGTCCCGTATCTTTCTGTGACTATGGAAGCGAAAAATTGATATTTTGACAGAGTTCTTGAAAAAATGGGTCAGTTTGAACTCTTACACTTTATTAACAGCGGTGAATATGTGTTTATGTATTGACTGACTAAAGAGACTACAACACTTAAAGGGCCTTTGTAAGTACAAAAATAAATTGTTCTGTTTGTTGTTAAGGTGTAGGATGCGTAGAAGATGCATCAGATAAGTGAAAAGAAGCTCTGCTGCATGCCAGTGCCCTATCCGTTTCAACAAGTCCATGTCAAAGACAAAGCCATTATGACGGACGGGGAGCTCTGTCATTGTCGTTACATCATTGTTGTTGCATCACGTGGTTATGGGCCTGGGCCTGACACACAGTGGCACGCTGTGTGCAGCAACAAAAGCATTGCTCACATGCAGGAATATGTCAGTCTTTTCACAAAACGCATGTCATTGGGATTCAGACAGTGTCACTAGATGAGAGGCAAGAGTTTGCATGACTCATGCTCTATGCAGAAAGCTATCACAGCAGAGCAAGGCAGCCGCCGCAGCTCAGGAGTTGTTTATGTAGTAGTGATTCCCTAAAGGTCATATTTTATTGGTTTTAGATATTTAGGGTTCTCTTTTGATCTGAGATGACAAACGCAGCAGGGGGAGGTCTGTGTGTGTGTGTGTGTGTGTGTGCGTGCTGAATGAACTGAATGTAGTTATTGCTTGCGCAGGTTTAAACGACTTCAGTAACATAATTATGAAGTTTCTCATCTATTCCCTTGGTATCAATGAAGGATTGAACTCACATTTGCTTTTTATCTTGACTGTGTATCGTTACCAAAGAAATCTTTGAGGGTATCCCTTCAATTATATCAGCACAGCATGCATTAGTTGAATCAATATTCACGTTAATGGACAACCTGTAGCTATTTGTGTAGTAGAATAAAACAGTTTCTCTAATGTCTCTTAAATTTCGATAGTCACACAGGTTATAAAGACTTGATTTGCTGTTTGCATCAATAAATTTTTGAAAAACCTTAAAAACAAAATTCAAACGGACGTCATACTGCACTCTAAAATGAAAGGTTTTACCCACAATTGCTCAAAATAATTGAGATGACACCAGTGAGTCTGTGTTCATTGATATGTCATAACTCCCATTCATGTTAATCTTAGGGTTATATATTTATACACAGGACAGGAAAAAGCTTTCAGACTATGATCTCCAGCCAAAACCATCGTACATATATAGACTAGGCCTTGTGGGCCGAAAATATGACATCAAGTTTCAAATTTGCTGGGTAGGACCCAACTGATGAGAAGTCCTGATGTTAGTATTTTTTTCCTCCTTCCTGCATTTTCTACCTCTTCCTGTCCTGCTACTTGTCAGGTTAATTTGTTTTGAATGGGTTTCATCAGAGGAAGAATAGATGCTCAGTTGTGGCTTGAGCTACTGTTTTGAGTTAAATTTTAAATTTTTAGAATTATCTTAAGTTATTTGTAAACATTCAAAGTGATGGTTGGAAAAATTACATCCCCCCAATGTTATGGACAGAGATAAAAACCTAACTGCAGTGAGGACTTGGCAAAGAAATGAGACCAGGTTTGAAGTGTTGTGTGGAAACGTCGAAGTGTCAGAGCTACGAGCTACGACTTGTAGAAACACTCAATCGTTTTGCTGTTTACTTCTGCTGACGTGAAACATGCCTGGTAGAAGAGGAATCTCAGAGGACGTAGGATCATGAATTGTTAATTTAAGTGAAGCTGGATCGGGTTTCAAAGTGATTTCAGAGAGTTTATATTTTAATCAGTTCACATTAAGACGAAATGAAAACGGTGTAGCTCTGTGGCTGCTCTCCGTAGAAGTGGGTGTAACTCGAATTTAAATGACTCTGAATGCTCAATTAGGTAAGAAATAAAACTCCAGAGGTAAGGACATCAAGCTTGATGCAACTGCTTAAAAAACATCACTGTGTACCTCAAGTTCCCTGTAACACATCTTTACACTCTAAAATGCAACTGAACACAATGGAAAATTGTGTATGAAGCAAGTAAGACTGATTAAATAACATGACATCACAAAAGAAAGATGGAGAAAAGAGGTGTTTTCAGGGATAATGTTGGTTGCTGGAAGATTTCTAGGAGTTGGTTGATACGATGTTCATGACAGTGGCCCTAAACATTGCTGCACTACTACTACAGACTGAAACACACCAGAGAATAAATTTTCTTTGTTTGAAGTCAGTCACAGCCCAGACCTTAACCAGAGATAGATGTGGTGGTGTGACCTCAAGAGCTGTTGAGACCAGATGTCATAAAAAGGTGTCAGAGCTGAGGCAGTTTTGTAGGAAGAATGGCCTAAACTTCCTCGTAAACATTACACAGGTTTCCGCAGTTGTCTGAAGCGTTGTTTAATGTTACAGTTGTAAAGGAAAGTCTGACTCAGCGTAGTGAATGGTTAGCAGGTACATTCAGCAAATACACAAAGGATTCAAAGTGATGGCGAGTTTTTAGCTTTAGGACATCGTGCTTGTCTATACTCTATATGTCTATTTATAAAGATCACATCACATTTTATGACTCACTAATAACTCACTAAGACAGGAAATTATAAAGGCATCACTCAGTTTTTTGTATCAAAAAAGTATCAAACTTGGTTATGGTGTAATTCATAAAAGTCAGAATGTTATAATCAACATTAAGTCAAGTGGATCAAGTGATGTTTAACACTAGTTTCTTATGTGTTTTTTTTTTTTTTATCTCAAGCCTAAATAGTTATGATACAGGTGCCTTTAGATCCTGGTAGAAGATAAGATACAATGAAGCTCTTATCAAGCTGCCACCATTGATACAGGGAAGCCATTTTTTCACACTTCGCTTTTTTTTTTCTTTCATTTGGTAGGTATGCAGCTTTCTGATGATTATGGATCTTACAGAAATTAAACATCTCCAATTTTAAAGTTTGAGCTGAACTTAAAATCTATGAGTTTTTGGAGCTGTTGAAACCTACTTGTGTATCATTTCCCTGTGATTAAAAAAAAAGATTGAGTGCATCTCCTAATGTCTACAGTGGAAGCCAAACAGCACCACTAATAGGCTAACATCCTGAGGGTGATGGATGGGAAAGCCCTTGAGGAGGCAACTGTTATTAGTGAGGATGCTGGGCAGAGACGTGTAGTGATGGCCAGACTCTTCTTCCATGAAATGAGACCAGCAGAGCCAATCTCTTCAGAGTTTGGGGCTGATTAGTTGTACACAGGACTGATAACAAGAGAAAGCGGCTAGATTCTGTATATGTCACTGTGCAGCTTGACGGATTGTCTATGTTGAGATTATTTGGCTGGTGAACGTTTTATCCTAAGGTTTTTGATGGTACGAAAAAGTTAAATTATTAACGATTCTTATCAACATCAAAGTGAAAGTTCTGATGTTGAGGACTCATCACATCAAGTTCATTTTCAGTCGGACGTGGATCGCACACTGATAGTTAAAGGGGTGTTTTCTAAGCACATTAATCTCCCTAGGACCTCAGGAGTAATCGATTGGAAATACTGATTAACTTGATTGATTGGTAACTGTGGTAACTGTTGTTGACTGGCTGTGGCCTGAAAAGTGGGAATAGAATTTGGATACAGATTCAGTAAATACAACATTGATTTATGAGACTACATCGGCAAAAACAGTAATAATAATCACCAGACCCCTGATACAACTGATAATGTGACTAATAATATCCCTTCAACACTCAGAACTCTTGAAATGATTAATAAAATAATGCATTGACAGATATGTAATTTAAAGAAATAGGGGGTTGTGTATTTGATGAGTGTTTTATGAATAATTTATCATTTAATAGAAAACTAAACTTCTATAAATAATGATTGTCTGCTGTTGTGGATGTATCCAAATACAATCAAACAATAAAAGGTCAATAAAAAAAAGAATAAATAAGGCAGAAACAGGACAACAAAATATAAGATGGATTGTTTTAATGGTTAATCAATCATAGTGTTAGTGATGGTTGTGAATGACTGACTGTGCTTTTAAACTTTCCAACTTTATTGTCCAAACAAGTAAATGATTTTAGGAAGCTAAATATCACTCTTATTTTGCATTAGACAGAATACAAAATGGATTTTTGTCGTATTTTGGATCAGGGCTCATAGCAGCAGTTTAAAAACAAGACAGTCTGATGTGCCACAAAATAAGTTAATTGGGAAACCATGAATCACCCACGGCATGCTGGGATAGGCTTCAGCCAGCTATAATGGGATAAGCTGATTAAAAAAATATCTCGGATGTTTGGCTAGATGGAAGGAGCTGACACTACCTAATTAGACATTTTTACTTTACCTAAACAAACTTTATTAAGTAGATTTATTCTACAACAAGGTCGTGGTGACTACTTTGCAATCCCATTTAATTTCTAATTATGTCGTAATGTTTTTTTCCACTGTTGAGGTCTCTGCTGGGAGTTTAAGCCATATTGTAACAACAGGCCTGGAGGAGAGAGCTGATAACCGTGTCCCTGGCGGTCTGGTGTGCGGCTTCTGCATTTAAGATCCGCTTGATTTCACTGGCCTGATTGTTTTGGCCTAAATGAGATTTTTTTTTTTTTTTTTTTTTTGCGGGGTTGGGGGGTGTTGAATCTTCCCATGTTTCTTTTCCCCCTGTTTCTTTCCTCCACGCCTCCTTCAGCTGTCCTCTTTAATGTTACTCCAACCCAGATAGAGTTTTACAAGTAGCTGAGAGGTGACTTTAATCACACGAACCCCTTCACATGCACTTGTTTCCTTCACTCTCTTTTATTACCTCAAAGGATAGAAGCCACACGGTAGAATAAATACTAAGTGTTAATTACTGGAATCTGTAAGTCAAGAGCTGTGTCATTTTGTATTCATTAACTTCTTTCTGTCTTCTGAAGCTTTGGCTTTCAGTTTTATTTTTGCTCTTTTCATTTCTTTTTTTTCTTCTTTTTATTAATGAACTTTCACAGCAAGTGCACACGCTCCATATTGAGGTTTTACACTACTCACCGAGGAAGACTGAGAGTAAACAGGTTTTTGATCGCTTATGTCATCGTGTTGTCTGTCCTCTTTGCTTGAAAGTGTGCCAATCAGGGAAACCACCTGCTGTAGTCTTTTGATTGGAAGCAAAAGCATCATACTGTGACTTTGTTGCTCATGGTTTGACCTCTCTGCTTTGAAGCTGTTGCCCTGAACTGTATTGGCAGGTTATTACAGATAGCTAAGTTGGCGTGGAAACAATTCCTTGAAAAATCAAAATGCTCAAGAAATTGGGTGTTAGTTTGCAGAAATTGTCCTATAATATTTATGCCCATGAAATCACAGTTTCCTCACTGGAGATTATTTAAAGAAGTCAAGGAGTTGAACGTCTACCTGGTCCTCTTCCTGTCTCTTGAATAGTGTTTTTTCCTTGTTGCTTGGTGTCTACATGTTACTGTGGTGTTTAGCAGTGTTCTGTCGTGGATCCCATGACATTATTTCTATATATGCCTCACTCTTTATATCCCCACACAAGAAGGTAGAATACCTGTTTGTGCTTGGTTATGTAATTTTAATATCTTTCTTATCTTATCTAACATTTTATTGTCCGTTTTATTTCTTTATAACTATTATGGTCTTATCTATTGTACTTGATTTTGTGACTGTAATCTATGTGATATTAGATAAGTGTAAATAATTTACTTATCATCTGAATGTGGCAGCTGCTGTGTTGTAGGGTTGTACATGGTATGAGCACCTGGATGTGTCATGGTGTGAAAACAGGAATGAGATAATAGAAACACCTTAAAATGATAAGTAGTGGCCGTACAGTGAATACCAGTGTCACGAAGCTTAGAATACTATAAGATGCTTTACACCAATGTAAACTTTACAGCAATGTTTATTGTGTCAGTGAGTCAAAGTTGATAAGAGTTCAAACAAAAGACACGACCAGACCTTTTTGCTGCTGAATGTAAATTTTCAAGCAGTCACAACAGGCATTTCACAGTCAGGTGAATAGAGGGTGTCTGCTCAATTGGGGTCATTCACAATGTAAAACTAGTTCTTCTTCAGTCATTTCTTCCTCTTGGTAGAATAGTAAAGTTAATTAATGCCAAGTCCTGTCACTTTATTAAATATAATTCACTTTTAGCCGCTTATTATTATTATTTTGTCATAAGATCCATCTCGCCTCATGATGTGTGCGTATAAAGTCTAATTTCCAGCTCAATAGACCAAAATAAAAGAGCTTACTAATATGACTATAGATATTGTGTTAATGTGATACACATGCCCTGTTTAGCTTCAGTATTACTCAACAAAATATATTATGTATACTCTGGGGCTTAAAATGTGAAGTGCATCCTCAAGTGATCCTCAAAACAGCTCAGATCAATGGAAGAGTGTAAAACTATTAGCGGTATTGTGCATTAAGCTAAGCGCCATGTCTCCTTCATGTCCAAGACTCTGAGCATTCAGATGCCAAATACTATTCCTGCCATGTGTTAATATTTTGGAAAGAGAGGAGCTAAAATTGTCCAAGTTTCTTTATTGGATGTTCAGAGCAAGATGGGGAAACTAGACTTCGTTGCTGATTTGTTGATTTGTTGAAAACTGGATTGGTAATTTGTCACAATAGTATTAACAGGTGTGCATAACATGTATTCAACTCAGTTGAAACTGAGACAATGAACCTCTGGTTTAACAATCAAGTCAGTCCCCAAAGTGGTGTCATTGAGTGACACTAAAAGTCTGAGCAGTAATCTAATTGTTGTAGCTTATGGAGAGTCTAAATAGAAAATCTGACAGAGAAAAGTCACAATCACAATCCTGGTAAAAACATGTTCCATTTTTCTTTTAGGACCCAAACAAAAAGGAGAAACCTTTGTTCTGTGTTTCAAAATAATGCAAATCAGCAGGTGTTTAGTCTCAGTAAGTTGCCACTGGGGGAATAAAAGGAGGGAGGTGACATGGAGCTAAACACTGGACATATAAAGTCTGACATATGTTATGATTTTAAATATTTATTAACTTTGTATGAAGCGTAGGGGAGAGCTTTTATTCTCCTCGATTGTGTGAAAATTTAATTTTGTTACAAGTAAAACCTCCAGTGAACTCGAGGGGCATGGGAATCTGTGTTGACAACAAGGTCTCCTGTGTTTCTGTGTGTGTGGCCACAGAATAGAGAAGGGTTTGTAAAAAGCTACTTCTCCACCAGATCTGCACAGAGGAAGTGCCAGTGTTTTTTTTTTGTAATACTCTACACATCCCTACTGAGAACTATGTAGGTGGTAGCACAAATGCTTCAATGAGTTTTTTTTTTTTTTTTTTTTTCTTTGCTTGATTTTTTTTTTTCTCCCTTTAGAGGTAATTAGGTGCATTCTTGTACAAACTATAAACCAGGAACACTGTACTCTTTTCACAAGAATTGTTTATGTTTTCAAGTTAACTGTCGGGATTAGCTACACTGAATGTTGTTCTTTCTTGTGCTTATTAGCCTCAGAAACCTTAGATCTTGCCTCAGTTCATGACGAGTTCAGCCAGTGTACAGGAATATATGCAAGACATGTTGATATGTAAAAAAAAAAAAAAAGTCTCACATAGACGTCTAAAGGGGAAGCTCCATGTGGTCTGTGCACATCCAGTGCTTTTATGTTCAGATTGGTAGTCAGCCCGCTCATTTATGATAGTGATGCAAATGCTGTTTCTCTTCAAATCATTACTGGTGTTTGTGCAGGACAATGAGGACACTTGATATCTCTCTTCAAAACAAGGTCTTTCATGTTTGCATCTGTCAAGTCCACGGGGTTACCCAAGAAAGTCTTGAGTACACATTTCTCAATTGTTCGCAGTAAAAGGGATGTACTTCACGGGACACTACAAAATACAAAGGCCACAGGTGCTGCTCTCACAGCGAGTTATTGCACTGCAGACAAACCTCTTTTTTTTTTCTACAGTGTTTATTTTGACTCTGATGTTCATCATCGGCAGTAACAGTTAAAGCCTTTGAGGAAACGTACAGTCTTGCATATCTGTTGCAGTGTTAATCTAGTCAAGACAGGGTTTTGCACAACATTTCACCAGAAAATTGTACAAGTAGCTCTAATGCTCTTTTACGCAGCGTGATGCTGAGTGAGACTTTACAGGTGGATCGATGGGAGTAAAAAAAAAAAAAAAAAAAAATGAAAAACACGTTCTGAACAAAACAGACGAGCTCTGGAAATTGACTAATAAGACATCTTAAAATTTGCCGTGTTGCTTTATATATGCAAACTGCAGAGAAATGAATATACATACAGGTTTTGGCATGAATAGATTTTGACAGAGGTGTCATTTAGTTTTCAGCGAAAATGCAGTAACAGTGCACCATAAAGGCTGTATCAGCCTGTGTCAGCATCATGAAGCCTGCATCAGCCTCTTTCTTGCTCCTTTTCTCTACTGTTTCTCCTTACTACTTACTTTCCTCTCTGTCTTTTACACTTAATTTCAGTTTAGCCTAAAGGCAACTTGACTAACCCACTCAGTGCTTTTTTTTCTTTTTCAAGAGACAGAGATTGGACAGTGATGTAAAAAACAAAAAAACTTTTCATGTGGCCATAACTAGCATAGTGCAATAATATCCTAAAGTGGGTCCTCTTTTTTTTCTTCATTAAGTGATGCATTTGCTCTGCATCCATTCACCCACTTAGTCTCAACTCTCCCATTATCTTCCACTCCTCTCTTCTCCTTGGTGCAAATCTATTTCCGTTATAATCCCCACAGTGCAGTCCCTCTCTGTTTTAGCATATGGAGAGTTTAAGAAGCAGAAAGTAAGTCAGTGCCCTGTTGATGAGCTGAGCCTCATCTCACCTGTTGTTTGGTCCAGAGACATTCATGTCAGCGTGTGCTGCTAATTAGTTTTTAATTAGTTTGTCCCCGGTCATGTAAGAATACAATGGAGAGCACTGCCATTCAAATGAAAATGTAGCAAAGTGCTATCAGACTGCACAATACCGGTGAAAGAGATAAGCACAAAGACTTTTAGTGATTTCAAAAAAAAAAAAAAAAAAAAGCAAAGGTTGCAAACGCTTCCATTTGTTCCTGAAGTTTTTCTCTCTGCCTGCGTTGCTCCGTAGGGCAGTGATGCCTGGCATGGTGATGTTTCGGCGGCGCTGGTCAGTTGGCAGTGATGACCTGGTGCTGCCCGCCCTCTTCCTTTTTTTACTGCACTGCATCTGGTAAGTCAGTGTTTTTTTTTTTTCCCACAATAAATTTTTAAAAATATTTATACATTTAATATTTTATTTATCAGTGTATTTCTGTATGAGGACGAATTTCGTCACATTGATTGGTTCTTGTTTTTTCACACCCAGGTTGGTGGTTCTGTCCGTGGTCCTGTTCGGCCTCCCTTACGGCTCAGACCAGTCCTGCTCTGTAACACTGGTGGACCATGGCCGAGGGTACCTGGGCATCCTGGTCAGCTGCCTTATCTGTGAGAGCGCCATCATGTGGTTGAGCATGAGAGGCAGCATTTTATACACACAGCCCAGGGAAGCTGTGCAGTATGTCCTCTACATACGGCTAGGTAAGATGTGCAGGCACAAGCACTTTTTAAAAATTTTATATGAGGCTGTTTTTTTACAGGGTTGACTCTTGGAGCTTGTTAGGAATGAAGGAGGTGGTTGTGAGGATTAGTTGTGTGTCAAGTTAAGATCTGAACACAATTTATATTGATTGTGCCACTGATCATTATTCTCCTCACCCCTCTTTCTCCCTCCAGCTATTCTCTTAGTGGAGCTAGTATACGCCGTTGTGGGAATCGCCTGGCTTGTCCAGTATTACCAGCCATGCTCTGATGTCACAGCCAAAAACCTGGCTTTGGGTGAGTGACAAAGGGAATAAAGGGAATGGGGATATTTTAAATTAAAAAGGGTTTGTTATTCTTGAATGTGAATAACATTTTAATATTCTCCGCAGGAATTGTTGCATGCAACTGGCTCGTCATATTCAGCGTTTGCATTACTCTCATGTGCACCTTCGATCCAACGGGTCGGACTTTTGTCAAACTGAAAGCCACCCGACGGCGTCAGCGCAACCTCACAACATACACACTCAGGTATTAAGACCTTGAACTCAACAAAAAACACAACAGCTGGGCGTTCACATCTTACCCATTTTTCACACTAAATAATTCTTGACAGTATTCATTGCCTCATTCTCTTTGTTAGACACAGGCTAGAGGAAGGCCAAGCCAGCAGCTGGAGCAGGAGACTAAAGTTCTTCATGTGCTGCACAAGAGCCCAGGACACACAATCGGTGAGTCACAACACACACTTACCCGTTTCCTCTGAGAGGAAAAAAAAAAAAAAAAAAGCAGAGAGGAAACCAGAAATGTGCCATTTAAATCAGCCTTGGTAGGATTAAAAAAAAGACGAAGACACAAAGAAGCTTATTACTCAGATACTTACCAATGACATTTAGAATTTCACATGAAATATAAATATAGCATTGTTTCCTTTCAGGTTCATTTAAATCCAATTTTCAAGCTGCTCGAAAAAATGTTGAGCACAACTGCAGACATGCACAGTTGTGTAACTTCCACTCACCAGACAAGAAAGAAGAACTGAAGACATGAAAGTGGAAAAAAAAAAAAATCCATAAAGATTTTCTGTGCTCTGATGCTAATCGATTAATCATTATTAAAGAGCTGAAGAAGACATTTAACTGCAGCATCTCATTTTAGATGGTGCAGTTGAAATTACAAGTGGAACAACATATCAGCAGTTACTGCATAATGTTCATTTTGTCAGTAACTTGGCGGCAGACTCGAATTAAACTTTTATTAATTTTAATTTTTTTTTATTAAGCTTTTTTTACTGTACCATCTGCACAACACTCTCACTGTTAAATGAGATATCTTTGTTTCTTGCCTTATAAATAATCGAAGTTTACAGACATTTTATTTTTTAATCATAATTGTAACCTTATGTCTGTTGATAAGGATGAATAATATTAACCAGTCGGTAGCTTTTATTTAAATGTGTCGCACACATTAGATATTAAATCAACATTTAATTGTGGTGAAATAAGTGTTGGATTAAACTCGGTTTCAGCAGATACACAATATTAAAGGATTTGGATTGCAGCCACAAAAACTTGATAGGAACACCACAGTAGTTTTTAGCCAACAATCCTAATCATCTTCTGAATAAATTAAAAAAAAAAATGAGCAAGAACCTTTAATGGAAATACAAACCCTGTTATGTCTCATGTTTAACATCCAGGCTGATGTGGATTTTTTACAGCTTTGCATTAAATTGTGGTGATGTATGTATTCAATAATTACATCTTTTTGGCAAAGATTTGTGCTCGTAGATTTATGAAGTTAAACTCGTTTCACCTTTGGACCAAAGCCATGTTATCCCATTAATAAAACTGCAAAATTGCATTTGGAATGAAAAGAAATAAACATCTTTATTTTTTATTTTTTTTGTTTTGTGGACAACTACTCAGTTGAATTGGGTGCAACAATCAGAGAATTAAATCGATTCTACCATAATTCAGTCTTCTTTGAAATGACTCTATTTTCCCTGTTTTCCTTTCCAGGATGCATATTCAGAAGTGGCCAGCCTTTTTGCAGAGTTCTTCAGAGACCTGGACATTGTGCCTAGTGATATTATTGCTGGCCTGGTACTTCTCCGACAGAGACAAAGGTCTAAGCGATCTTCTATCTTGGACCAGGTATCACTGCCTTTAAGATAAATCTTCATATCTGTATTTTTGTGCTTGTGTGTGCATGTACTAAAAATAACCCTCCTACTTTGCTTTCTCCTCCTCAGGCCAACAATGACATTTTAGCCTTCTTATCTGGAATACCTGTAACTCGTAATACTAGATACCTGGACCTTAAGAACTCTGTGAGTTTCTATTTTGTGATACATTCGCAAAAAATACACAAATTTTAAAAATGTATTGTAGGGTAGAAGAGCTAAAAGCTATAAGCTTTAATGTGTTTCCATGTGACTCTATCCTTGTGTTTTTTCCTTTTTTAGACTGAGATGAACATGTACAAAGATGTTTGTTATTACATGCTCTTTGCCCTGGCTGCATATGGTTGGCCCATGTACCTGATGAGGAAGCCTGCCTGTGGGCTGTGCCGCCTCGTCAGCTCTTGCCCGTAAGCACTCAAACAAACACACACACACCCGCACAGTTTTGATCTATTTGGTTTATGTGTCTCTTGAGCCTCTGTAGTGCGGATGAAATTTCACATGCGTCAACACTTGCCAAGAGGTAATCCCCTGAGATGATACCATTCTAGTTAGACCCACTCAGACACAAGCAGTGTTGATTTAATCAAATACCCTCATCCAGATTGGCTGTCTTACTTGTTCACTTGTCTTATTGTTTTGTCTTACTCCAGATGCACATCAGTATCTGGCTCTCGGTTGTCTCAGTCTGTGACAGTGGAGGAGGACAATTGCTGTGGCTGTAATGTCCTGGCTATTCGCAGACATTTCCTGGACAGGGACCTCAAGCAGGTTCACATTGTCTACACTTCCTGCCACGATGCTGTGAGTAACTTGACAACAAGCTAATGAGCAGTCAGAGGTGTTTTGGCTCTATTTCCTGAGTTAACCAAAGGATGGGTATTAGGGAGCAGTTCTTTTAGGTTTGTTTTATTTATTTACTCAGGTTTTTATGGGCTGTTGTACACTCAGAGTGCTAGGGCTGTGGGTATGATGTTATGCTGACAAAATAATGTAGTTTGCAGTACAGCAGATCAGCAAACTGGAACCTAAACTAGTCATTTATTGTCTTTATTTTATTGTTTTGTCCATCATTTCTATCTGTTTTGATATCACTTCACCTGCCACTTTAGTTACTGAGATGTGGAGACGAGTGAGAGCTGTTTCTCCATCGATCGGTAAATCGAGAATGTTCTCAGTAGGTGTTGGACTCGGCCAAGGCTACGCGTTGTCACAGACACTGTTGTGATCATCACAGACAGATTGTTAAGGAGCAGCTGACCTCAGGACTGTATTTCTGCTCTCAGCAGACACCGAAATCAGTCCTGCTGGCATTTGCTGCAGTGTCCATAGTAATGTTAATGATGTGCAAAACTATCAGTGTGATCAGGTAAATTGCTCAATTTACAATTAATTCAATTTATTTATCACATTTGTCACATCATGGGAGACGGTGGCAATAAGGGCAAATGTTGTCAGTGTGTATTTAGTTTTGATGAGGAGGTTGATATTTTGAATCTCTTTTAAACTTTTGTTTTTCTATTTTTGTTGCACTTGAGTGAGAAATGTGTAGAATAGCATGGTGGTCACAACTACAAATATACATCCCAAGTTATGAAATGAGCATAAACATAAGTAAAGGGATTTTCCAATAAGTTTTTAAAATGCAGTCTCTAAATCAACACAATAATATTCTTTATTAGTAACAGTAACACAGTTAATCACTTTGGGATTTAGCATGATTTTTTCCCAACCGTGTGAGTGTTTCCATCCGTCTCCCAGCTGAATTTGTGCCTCGAAGTATTTATATTAACAATTTGTTCCATATTATGAAACAATCTCTTACATTTCATAATTCTGTTCATGTGGATTTTCCATAGCATTCACACCAGCCCCTGGGTCTCACAATGTCGGTGATTTGTAAAGCAGAGCACTTCTCCGTGAAGTGAAGTTAGGCTACGCTGAGTTTCCATCTATAAATTCCCCTCATGGAGTGACTTATATGACTGTGTCCTGTGCCAAGCTCAGAACAGTGTGATGACAAAGACTGTAGAGGTGCTCAGTTTGCTTGGCTGCAAATTAAACTATGAAGTATTTGTCCACTTCTCATTTTCTCCACTGGCACAGTCTCCTTGCTTTATTAAACCGACTTTTACTGTCTGCTCTGCATCGTCCACGCAGGTTTACGAGACTCCGTTCTTTGTGGCGGTGGATCACGCTAAGAAGAAGGTCGTCATCAGTATCAGAGGAACCTTATCGCCAAAGGTTAATTTTAGCTTTCCTGTCTTGTTTTTGTTGCATCATCTCTTAACAGAACAGCTGACCACTTCCAGAAATAAATGACCCATCTGTTTTTTTTACATAAGCATTTGGGGAATTTTCTCTGGTGCTTTTAATTTGAATTGATCCAATAGCCAAGAGATAAATTATGGCCTTCTTCCAGAGAAAAATACTTACCCTCCAATCTCTGAACTTTTCTGGCAGTTAAGATAAGAAACACCTTTGTCAAATACTGTGGCTCCCTCCCTTTAGAGAAGGGTGTAGCCAAAAATGGAGCCAAGGAAAACTTAACTTTACTTTGGGAAAAAACATGATGGTACACGTCATCTTTCAAGTGTCCAATGTCTGTTTTATTTTATTTTTATTTATGTTTTTTTTTATTAAGTACTTTCATGAAATCATGGATACTACCCATTATTTAATAATGTAGAGTTAAAGATGATTCTATATGATCATATATCATAAATATCGCTACTTCATTGTCATTTAGCTCTTTATGTATCTGCTTGTTTTTAATGTTGGCTGTAATTTCAGGATGCCTTGACTGATCTGACAGGAGATTCTGAGCGTTTGCCTGTAGAGGAACAGCACGGGACCTGGCTCGGCCACAAGGTGAGAGATAACTCATCTACAGCACATATACACGCTCCCCCTGTAGAGTCTCCTTCAGTAGTGCAGTTTCAACAAGGTAAAATAACCCAGACACCAAAGATCATTTCATGGTGACTATGAATGTTTTAACAACAGATTAATGACACTGTCTTCCTGTGCATAATTCTTTCTTTCAACTTTCCACTGAATCACTTTCTCTTTCTTTCCTTTCTCAGGGGATGGTTTACTCAGCAGAATACATTAAGAAGAAACTGGAGCAGGAAATGATCCTGTCACAAGCCTTTGGAAGAGACTTGGTACGTGACTCAGTTTGCTTTACAAAGCATGGTAGGCTCAATAAAGAACATTTTTTATTGTGCATTTCTATGAACACCACTTAGTTGTTTATCAGTACAATAACCTGACCTCAATGTATACAAATTATTTTTCTATGAATAACACCAGAGGCAATTTGTGGAAATGATTATCTTCACTGTGTTAACAGTGTGCCGTTGTGGGTGTAATGACTCTCACTGTCCCTCACAGAGCAAAGGCACCATGCACTATGGACTGGTGATAGTCGGGCACTCCCTTGGTGCAGGCACCGCTGCTATCCTCTCCTTCCTGCTGAGACCTCAGTATCCCACACTTCACTGCTACTCTTACTCCCCACCGGGTGGCCTTTTGAGGTCAGTCAATCTATCTCTGTTATATACATTATGCAGTTGACCTTGCAAAACAAAAGTCAGTCATTCAGTTTGAGTCTATCGTGCTGGAATTTTTAACTGGCTTGTCACTTTCTCACATAAATCACGTTTATGTTTGTGCTGCAGTTGTTTGTCACATCAGAACGAAACCCGATGTAAATATTTTCCACTAAGTAGAGCTGGAAATTTGTAGGTCATCAAAAATAGCTCTTGCCAAGTTTACATTGCATAGCCATGAAAATGGGTCAGATAAAACGTAAATTTAAGGATTTAGTCAAATTTATACTTTTTATGAATTATCCTCTTTGTAGACTTGAATACAAAACATGTGTGTGGTTGTGTATTAGATTAGAATATTGTGTAATGTGTAATGTAATTTTTTTTTAGGAATATCCAGCTTGTTAAGTTTAACCCTGAAAAAAAGTGTTCAATGCATTTACCCTCAAGATGTGGTTTTTATTTTATTTTTTCCCACTTAACAGACAGAGTGGCCGTTCATTAGCATTTTGTCTGTCTTTATCCAAAAGCCAAAAAAGATATTCAATACTCTGTCACACAGCTGAATGCAGTGTTAACTATATTTTCTATGCAAATCGTGCAGAAAGAGACTCTGTACTAAGAGATTACTAAATGCTGCAGTGCACTCATAGTATTCCAGTGAAGTCAAGACAAGGTAACGTCTCAGAGACATGCAGATGCTTCCATACGATTTGAGTGTGAAAATGACTGAAATCATATACAGTCATCAATCACAGTCACTAGATCTAAAGCACCTGCTGGATATTTCTCTTCAGTTTGTTTAACAGTGTTCTCTTCCTCTCAGTCATTCATTACATCTGTCCACTTTTATTTATGCTCAGTACTCAGATATTTATCTTCTACGATACAATAATCCAGGGACATGAATATTCTTCTAACAGGAAATAATGACCGGTTGAAAAATACCAATGCTGTTGTGAATACACACCAACATCAAAAGTTCAGTCTTTTTTGATAGTTCCACTGAAGATTTGATAAATGTTCCCAATAAACCATCATGTCAAGTATTATACCAGATAAAATACAGCTTCACTCACACTTGTATCCTCATATTTGTGTAAATAGATAAATGAATATATTCCTCAAATCTTTGGTGTAGAACAGTGTTCACTCTGTCGCACACTTTTATTGGTTTCAGATTATGTATTGTTGATGTTCAGGACTTTTGAAAACAAATGTTTGGAATGTTGACTATGTAATTTAGGAATGTGTCTGGAGAGTTTACACCCTTAACCATTTCCTCATCACAGTCACATAATTCAATTCAATTTCTTTCTTGTGTTTCCTCAGTGAGGATGCCATGGAGTACTCCAAAGAGTTTGTCACATCTGTGGTATTAGGAAAAGACCTGGTCCCAAGGTACCTACTACTACTAAACACAATGTTCTCATATTTATTTCACTTTCCTGCAGTATCTCCACTATACACACACCTCTTGTCTCTAACAGACTCGGCCTTTCTCAGCTGGAGGGTTTCCGACGCCACCTTCTGGAAGTGTTACAGAAAAGTAACAAGCCAAAGGTGACTTTTAAACTCTTATACACTTAACACTTAAAAGACCTGCTGACCATTTGTAACACAGTGAAATATAAAAGGAGGACAAGTTGTGTCATCTTACTGTAACATACCATATGGTATATTACAGTATATTACATATGGACTGTTGGACTGCTGCAAAAACTGGGCAAAAAGCAGCAGACATTTAATGTACAAATACTAATGATTTAAATATATATATTAGATTTAAAATCAACAAAATAAACCCAGCAGCTTCTTTAAGTTCTGCTACATTGTCCAAGTTGTCTGCAATTGCTGACAAAAATAAACAGCAGGCGTCCGAACCTTTAACAGCACTGCAGTTATCTTTGTGAAGCATCATTTCAACGACCCCTGGCTGCTGAAGAAAAATGTGTGCAATATACAGGCGATAAATTTAGATTCAAATGTGTTATGTTATGTAATGCATTTCTTTCTTTCTTTGCAACAGTGGAGGATCATTGCGGGAGGCACCAAATGCATCCCAAAATCAGAGCTTCCAGTCGAGGACGATGATCCTCAGTCTCAGCCAGCAGCACCCCCCAGCAGTCGCCTGTGGCTCCACCCTAGTGATCTCAGCATTGCCCTTTCAGCCTCCACCCCCCTCTACCCTCCTGGCAGAATCATCCATGTGGTGCACAACCATCCTCCAGAGACGTGGTGAGGAAATTGATTTGAAAGCTCGTGGGTAGATTACAGCAGATAAATCCCATCATGTTTTTCTTCACTGATACTGTTTCGCTGTTTTTGCTGCAGATTCATTCACTTTAAGAGGAATTGGTGCTTAAATCTACATTTTTATCAAACAGTATAACTGATCTTAACTGTTACCTCAAAGCAAATATTGTATTTCTCTCATATTAGAGCTGCTGTGTAGGAAAAAGTATACTTTGCATGTTTGTGACTTTACAGTGTGTCATGTATCACCCTACTGTTCTTCTTTCTCTCTCTGCTGCGCTTTTCTAATCCTCCTGTGATTTGTATTTGTGCCTTTTCATGCCTACTTACTTTGTCTTTTGTTCAGTGTTGGAATATACTCACTGTGCACTTTTAAGAAAACTTCCACATCTGTGTATTCATGCAGTCATCCAGTCAACCAGTCATCTGGCAGCAGTATAGTGTATAAACTTAAAGTGATGTTCAAGGAGAAAAATGTTATCTTAGTGACAGGGTCCATGGATTGATTGTTGGTGGCACAAGTGCTGGTGTTTCTGATACCGCTCATGTCTTGGGATTTTCATGTACAGCAGAACAGCTTCAGTAATTCAGAAAACAGTCGTTACAGCTGCGTTAAGCAGAAAGGCATCTCACAATAGACAGCACATTGACCCTTGAGGGAAATGTTCTAACGGTTCTCTGTGTTCTAACAGAATCAGACCATGTCAACTCCCATCAACAAGAACAAGAAATCTGAGGCAGCAATGGAGACAAATTCACCAAAACTAGATAGTTGAAGACTAAAACATGGCCTAGTTTGATGAATCTGGGTTTCTGCTGAGGCTCACAGACAGTGGGGTCAGACTTTGGCGTCAACAGCTTAAATCCATCGACCCACCGTGTCCTGTGTCAACACTCCCAATGTTTTCTTGGCACTCTGCGGAGCCCTTAATACCAGTCAATTATCGTTCAAATGCCACAGCTTATCTGAGCATTGTCACTGACGTGCTTCTCTTTATGGCCACAAAATCCCCGTTCTTCAATTCTTTAATAGCTACTTACAACATTATTATGCTTCAAGCCACAAAGCAAAAGGCAACTCAAATTGCTTTTGTTAACATGACAATGACTTCAATGGCCTTGGGTACCAGACCTCAATCAACCAAAACACCTCCGGGATGTGTTTGTTATGTCTGATAATGGAAAACACCATTTCTTCCTCCTCTTCTTGTTATTCTATAGTTCCCATGTGTAAATAAGCTTTTTCCTCCGCTTCGTAAATGTGTTTTGTCAAAAAATTGACACAAAATATTGTACTCACTGACGTTATATTTTGGATCAGGCGTCTCCCACATGCACCGTATTGTAGATGAAGCAGAGTGTAGCACGTCAACATGCGTGTTCACTTTGCATTTCGCCATAATTAAGAGACTCTGTCTTTACCTCTGCAGCTGTGGGCAGGAGGAGCCCACCTACTCAGCTCTGTGGGGGGACAACAAGGCCTTCGATGAAGTCATCATATCACCCGCGATGCTTAATGAGCACATGCCCCACATGGTGATGGAGGGCCTTAACAAGGTATGTTTTATATGTGTGCATGCACATTAATATGGTGGCAGGTGTTTGAAATGGTGGTGAAGTGGCTTTTAAATCCTGTTCCTGGTTTCTGATCCTGTGTTACCGAATTGGTGGATGACGAGTAGGTTCACAGATATTTTCAATACTTGTTCATAAAGGAGAATACCACTGTTTGAAAGTATATTAATGGATTCTTTTAATTTAATAGCGAAAAAAAAAAACTCAATATGGCAAAGGTGCAGATGCTGTGGGGAAAAAAAGTTTAAAATGTTGTAAAATTCAGTGGTGTCCTCCTTTAATGCTCAGTTAAGAAATGTCTTTGAATTTTTGAAGATTGATGCATGTGAGTGGTCATTAACCTACAAATTAACACACCTTTTGTTTTCTCCACATTGCTCCAGTCTTAAAGCATGGGAGCTGATCTCCTCTGGCTGGTTTCATGGTCTCCTCGGGTCTTTATGAGCGTGTTCTTCGTGAACTTTGAACGTTGAACGTCTGTCTAAATGACAGGGTATAAATGTGTATGTTTGCATGTGATGGATCAACAATAGGGGTTTGCATTTTGTCAAGCTTGTTTGTTTCCATGTGTGTGTTTAGGTCTGCTGTGCCTAGTCTGTAGCGTGATATCTCTGGTGTTTCTGCAGGTACTGGAACCATTTTGTCCCCTGTCTGAGCAGGAAAACTTGGAACCAGAGGAACTGGAAGTTGGTCAACCTATCTACAGTGCCACTGTGCTCATAAACTCACAAAAAGAACTAAACTCTAGTCCTCTTCCTTCCACTTCATCTTCTACCACCCACAAAGAGCCATCTAGTACTGCCTCCCTCACAGGGACTGAGGCTGTTTCTGTCTCTCTGACTGACGATAATTTTTCCTCTTCTTTAGAGGCAGCGTCTGTTCTGTCTCCTCTGCCTCTTCCCGCACTTTCTAACAGTTCGTCTGGCCCTCACCCTGCACCACTTTCACTTGACAATGATTCATGCATTCCTTTGCAAACCAAATTAGACCCACCTGACTCTCACCCTCACTTTGATGGGCTTGATACTCCTCCTTCGAAAATCATAGCTGATAAAACTAACTGTAATCCGATAGAAAACTCTCCTCTTAAGGTAGTACCATCACAGAGCTCTTTGATAAAAGACGACATCTGTAGTTTACAAATACAAAACAACCCTTCTGATTCTCTCGTTTAGCCTTTATGACAACAAGTATTTCACTATTTGGCTTTTATTAGCTTTTGTGAAAAATAACACAATATTCAGTTTAAACAGTCAAATAAGACAGACAAATAACTGATAAATTATTTAAAATGTCACTACTACTTTTAGTCATCTGACTAAAATGATGACGAAATCCAGGATTTCGTGTCAGTTCTCGGTTTTAAAGGCTTTAGACTATTACAAACTCATCATAGATGAGGTGGAGAGGGAGGCTGCCCATTTCCTCCACTAACAGAAACCAGACACAAGCAGCTCAAGTGGTATAATAGTTGAGACTAAACTGTAAAATCTGAAAAACAACTTCCTACAAGTATTATTACTCTTTCCATTTGCACATAAGCTGGTGTCTGGAGGCAAGAAGTATAGATGATTTGACAGGAAATCATCAAAGGAAGAGTCTTGAAGCGTCGACTTGGATGTTTTATGACCAAACAGCTCCTGGAATACGTCCCGGGTTAATGGTACCTATTATAGTGCAAATGATTTTAATCTCATTAAACCTCTGAGTCAAAAATAGCCTTTTACAACCGAGCATGGTGAGTCCAAGTCCCACCTCCTTCTTTTTTCTCTTGTTGATGAGATTCATCATCCAGCTTTCCTTCTTTTCCGTTCCTTTCAGGAGTTTTGGTCAAGTGTTGTGGCATGAACTTGCTAACCCTTGTTCCTCGAGCTAACAAGTTTTCTTTGTATCCACCAAGTTTCCTTGGTAACCTAATTTCTTCCACATTAACTGCTCTTTCTTCCATCTCGGCTGTGTTTTTTTCTTTCTTCAGTGGCTGCATCTCTTCTCTCTCTACATGTATTTTCCCTGTTTTTTGGCATTTTGAAAGCACACATTCAGCTTTTCCTCAATCAAACAATTGTCAGTTACTCACCAGCAGCAGATGGAGTAACAAGGGGGAACTAATATGTTAATATAGAGTACTCTACTCAGCACCACTCCTGCTATAAAATCGCTGCTCACTGAGTCACACAAATTTCTAATTTCCTCTTATTACGGATTTGATGCAGTGGAGAGCTCACATTAGCGAGACTCTCAAAACTGGAATCATATTTTTTGTGTCCTCTATATAGCCCTCAATAAGGGCTGTCATAATGCACTGCCATAAATTAAATGCCATATAAGTCTATAGGGAGTTCAGTACATTACAGCAGAATGCTATGAACTGCAAGTATAAATTATCCTTCATGGACTCACAGTCCTGAGTCCACGATGCCATTTTTCATTTTGTTTTAATATCTTTGTGATGTTTGGTTTTTGTTCGTGTTAAATATTCGCTGTAGCTCATCAACTGCAGCAAAAGCAACTTGTCGTCGTGTCACACTCACCCATGTAACACTGTCATGTCTTCATTTGTGAGCAGTAACCATCTTCATTACATGTTTATTTAATGCCATATTTTTAAAAAACTTTGTTTACATTAATTTTCTTTTAGTTTTGACATTTTATGTTCCATTGTCTCATGCATTACATGTCATATTTTATGTGTTAACTTCTCTTTAACTGTTACACTTGTTTTTATATCAGTGTTTGTGTCTTTCACCAATTCATTAACTCATTAAACTTAAACAAATATATGTGACTGTGTACTGACATGATTTGCTGTTGGTCTTTGTTTTTCATGACATTTTTAACTATTAATGCAACACGGCTAAAAGTTTTTCATGAATGTTTCTGAAATAACATATACAGTCGTCTTGTGCCTCGTTATTTCTTATCGTACTGTAACTTTTTATAGTTCTTGTTCAGGCATCATGATGCCATTGTGGGTGTTTAATGTCAGTTGGAGTAGGTGTAAACTGTCCTTACATTGTGTGTTTTAACACAAGACTGAAAGATGCTCATATCTTTGGTTAAACTTAGTTGTTTCCCATAACATCAATGAAAACCATTTAATTAAGTACAATCTAAATATGCAACTAAACATCAACGATCTCCCATTTATTGTTCATGAACCTGATAAATTTATTTATGGGAATGAAGAATACTCGTGTGATAACTGCATTCTTTGACTTTTAATCGCCCATGGATTATATAATGATCTTTTCTTATCTTAATTTTTTTTTGTTAAACAATTCATTTCATTTCATAATTCTGTATTATATTGGTAAATTAAGGTGCCTGTGCATTCAGTTTGGTGAGAACAGACTAGAAAAAATAGTGAAATAAAAAAAACTTCATCTAAGTTTGGTCTGCAAAATAAGCAAGTAAGCATTTTTTTTTTTTTTGAATATCTATCTATCCGAGTTAGAGATAAGGTTGTGTATATTTTTTTTGTATGATCTACAATTCACATCCTCCCTGCTCTCATCATACCTCTATCTAACAATCACGTCTCTTTATACCTTTGTGCTTGTGACAGGTGCTGGAGAACTACAACAAAGGGAAAACGGCTTTGCTGTCAGCAGCTAAGATCATGGTGAGCCCCACAGAAGTGGACTTGAACCCAGAGACAATGTTCATGGATACAACAACAACAGCGGCTTCTCAGCAGCCGACGCCTACAACCCACCACCGCAGGAACAGTAGTGTTCGGTTAGTACACCAGGCACCGCTGTGGGTGTGCTGGAGCCTCAAACGATATATGAAACACTTTGTTTGATCCTCTGTATATACAGTTTCCCCTCTAACTTAACTAATAATGGTGGAAACCTCTTCCTAAACTTGTAGCGGTTAGTCATGGGACATGTCTAATTTGAATAATCTAGCCAGTACTAAACAATACTACTGCTACTAACTGCTACTTTATTGTTTTCTCAAAATCATCATTTCTGTCTGTTCGTTTGGTTTAAAAAACAAGACAAAAACCATTGTCACGGTAAGCAAAGCATGCTAATACTAATTTTGCATAATATGCTCCCTTCTCTTATGCACGCATGCACGCTGTCTGACCACAGAGCAGTTGCAACGTATGGTAGTATTCAGTTCCCACCTCGCCCTCTCTGGTTTAGCCCCTGTCCAAAGTCAGTGTGAACTCTTAGTAGTGTTGACTGAATTATGATGTTGTCTCTCCTGTATTAGACGGTAATAATACAAGAGTATACATGCACTCGGCCGCACTCCTGGCCTCCCTCTCTCCCTTTCTCTTTTCTTTCTTTCATCTCTGTAACGTTTAACTGGTGTCACCTAGTTTGTAGGCTGTAGACTTGTAAATTTGGTTTAATTACTAACACTTTCCCTTCTTTAACCTTCCTTTAAGTTGTTTCGACCCGTTGTTCACGTCTGTCTTGTGTTTCGGATCCCCCTCTCCCCTCCTCCTTTCCCCGTCACTACTCTCCAACCCGTTCTTCTCCTCTCCTCTAGTTCATGTGCCCAGTCTGAAATATCTCTGGATGGTTTCTCTGAGTGCCCTCCTCCCCCAGTGCCTGTAGTGCTGCGTGGAGCACGGGAGCGACTGGCGGTGGAGCTGAGGGACCGAAAAGCACCGCTGGCTGTCATGGAGAGTCTCTCCGATGCCGAATCCCTCTACAGCCTCGATTCCAGACGCTCCTCGGCTGCTCTGAGGGGTTCACCGATGCTTGGTAGCCTCCCGTTCCCTTTGGATGCTCCGATCCCAGAGGAGAACCCGTCTCTCAGCTCTCGCACTGAATTACTGGCTGCTGACTGCCTTTGCCAGGCAACGCCGGAGCACCTGGGTGAGGTGGGGCCTTTCTTTACCCCGATGGAATCAAGATCCCCCCCTGATTACCCCATGCGGCTTTCCCCCGCCACACCTCGCTACAGCGGACATCATTCCCCAGCTCTGCTAAACCAGAACGTTTTGTCTCAATCTGTCAAGCCAGAGGTTAATGTCGAACCAAAAATGCTTCCTGACGGGGATCACCAACAGATTCCTGGGGTCTACAGCCCAGGGACCACTCCCAACGCTCCCCTCAGCCCTGAAATCAGTTCTAGACCAGTGGATACAGAAAAGGAAGATTGGGAGCTGGAGACGACAGAGAAACACATAAGTGCAGAGACAAGACCAGCAGCTTCTACACCTCCACCTCAACTATCAAATGGAAACCCCAGCCAGGCGGTGCTGGAGTTTGCCCAGTACTTAGACTCTCTATTCAGACTGGACGGCAGCAGCTCGCCGCCTCTGGAGCTGTCTGACGGCGAGTCGGAGTCGGGCCGAGGCTCCTTTGGTCAAGGTGAGTGTGTCGGAGACGGACAGCGGTTGGACGACAAACAACTTCTGGCCAGAGCAACACTGGAGCCCAATCTAGTCCCCTAAACCCCCACGCACTTTTGCGGGATCTGCCGATCCCTCCTCGGGCATCTCTTTGTCACCCTCATTCCCTCTGTCATCGTCCGAGGAGCTGAACGACCTCTCCCCCGGCGAGGTCGCCCCACCAGTCATACACTCCCTACGAACATCTACCCCCTGCCACTGCCCCGAGGAGAACACACTATCTTCTATGGTGTAGTGTGATCCCGAGACTTGATGTCCTTTGCCCTAAATTGAAAGGCGCAGTCATCCAAATTTTAAAACATATCACAGTACATGCATGCAATGGAATGCAGTCACTCATCAGAGATCAAGTGACAGAACTTGACTGAACAACAAACTCGCAAACTATTGCCATTCTTCAGGTGTCCCCCCCTTTGACCGCTGTTTATAGCATTTTCACACTATTGCAATGACTAAGACAAAAAAAAAGATACCTCTCTCTGCATGCCAGGGGGCTGTGCTGCTTTTGGGTGAATATAAATAACTGTAGCTTCACAATGCCATTCCAAAACAACGTTGTCTCACCCACATAGGGACACGTCAGCATTTACATCAATTCCCTGACTTAACAAAATCAAAAGGGAGAATAGTTAACTGAGCAGGGATACAAAAAAACAAACAACTAACACTTAAGAAGAGGTTAGCATTGGCACATCATCTGGGTTGATGTACTGTACAACTTCCTGCACCCTCAGCAGCTCTGGAAATTTTATCCAGCTTTTCTTTTTCTTTTTTTTTTTTTTTTTTTTTTTTTTTTTTAAATCAGGAATGTGAAGATGGACATATTCATCAATCAATTTGAAGTGAGAAGAAGTTATGAAATGTTCCTCAGGTCTGTAAAGCATTGACTTTGAGAGAGAGAGAGAGTAGGTGTGTTACATTGGTGAGAATTCATGTGTCTTAAATTTAGTGATTGTGACAAAGTTATTACAGACGCCTATGGATGTTTTTTGAGTCTTTTGGTTACTCTTTATAGTGCATGAAAATGTTTTTTTTTTTTTTTATTTTATTTTTAAAGAGAATTTTGTCACTAAGCCACTTAGATTGACATTTGAATACTCTTGCACACGTCATATTGCTCAATTTATCCCCCTTTGCCAAAAAAAAAAAAAAAAGTTTAATACATTCTATTGCCAAATGTATTTATGAGATGTAATTTTGTATATGTATATGGATATTGCTTTATTTAAACACAAGCTAAGTTCATTATCTCCTCCCTCCTCCTCTCTAGCCACACTGTTGGTTCTCATGTAGACTGTTACACAGCAACACCACAGAAAAGATGTCATACCGACCTTAAAACACTGCCATGGCTTTTCATTTTGAAAAACACAACCTCCGTACCTTGGGTTTGACCCTCATAATAAACTTAAGCTAATTGTCCTATTCTCACAACTACTGTACCGTTCTCTTTGGAGAGCACTTAGCAATGTGCCCAGGTCAGGGTCTGCATGCTTTTATGCATTTCAGAGTAGCATGGCTGGTATATAACAAGTCGTTTGTCATTTAGTCACAGTAAATAAGCTCTAACATGTTTAGAAAAAGATCATACGTGTAAACTCAAAACCTTTTGAGAGGCTTATTAAACGCCCAGGTCACCGTACATGATCAAACTGTGTATTCTAAAAGTATTCTGGGATATCATTTATTTCTCTTGTTCTCAAGGTGCTCTCAGTCATCTTGGATGTCAAGGTGTTTGCTTCCCTTTAATCTGGTTCATCTCAAACATCCTTGAGGTTGGACCGAAACGAGGAGACAGGCTTGAACGTTGTGTATGCCAGTTCTAAAATACTGTTTGTGGTATACAATCTTCCATAGCACTCTGGGTGTAACAGGTGGCTCACAGTTTGCATTATTTATTATTGTTAATGTTGTTATCACTTTTATTGCAATATTTGATGGTATTATTATCCTTATTGCGCTTTCAACAGATTGGTTTGATGTCAGTGGTTTTTATCTCAGTTTTTTTTGGGACAGCGTGGGGAACTTTTTAAACTCTCCGCCTTCCTGAAATGTAAGAAGTTCTATATTTCAGCTTTACTTTTTTTTTTTTTGTTTGTTTTTTTTTTTTCTTTTTTAATTTTTTGTCCGAGTTGAAAATTATGTGACATTCTGCCATGGTATTGTGACAATATGCTCTTTTTACAAATCTTTCGTAGTGGTGAGACATGCTGCAGAGCGACAGCCTGCTCGCAGCGACCTTTGGTGCAGCACCACCGTCGAGCCTGAAGTCACCATAACGATCTGCACAGTCTCTACTTGGAATAAACTCTGCTGTGGTTACTCACAGCAGACATTTCCAGCCAGTTTACAGTCTGACACTACTCAAATCAAGCTGCCAGTCCCAGTAGTCTCTCTCTCTCTCACACAAGATACACTAAGGTCGGGCCAGCATTTTCCCCTACGTTCAGTAGCTTTGCCTGCAGATCGTCATACACTAAGCAGAGAAAACACTATAATACTTTCCACCATGATGTGTACAGCACCATCTTCTATATGTAATTATTTATGCAGATGTCTAAGAAAAAAAAAGATGAATTCCAATAGAATCATGTAGAAAAGAAGTATATTACAATAAGGAGATAATAACTATATTAAAAGATATCAGTATTAACATATAGAAAAAATATATTTCATCTGAAAGTTATTTATTCAAACTATTGGCAGTTTTACAAATTGGTCTATATTGAAAGGAATAATTCAACTATGTCTTGTCCATGTTTACCTGGTTTGCTTCCCTTCCTTTCCTGCCCCACAATGAGAATGTATTTAATCCCCCCTCACCCCCCCACCCCCTTACTGCCCTGCCTGTAATGGAATAAACTATGAACTATGAAACTTACTTTGTATTTTTGTCATATTTTTTCCAGCATGTTTTACTCACATAATCTTGGATTTCAAAGTCTGCTTGTTTTCCACACTGATAAAATTATAGTTTATATATTAGTAACAGTATAATGTAGAGTAGAAATATGTACAATTAAGGTTCTGTTTAATTTCTCTGTTCGTTTGTTGTTTTTTTGGCACATTTAGGCAGAGATTTATTCAAATTAACAGACTTGGCTTCTTAAGAAAGCAAATTGTTTTAAATTAATTTCTATTGATGCCAAGTTCCCTTAAGATCTGAATGTTTGTATGTGTGAGGAGGTTTTTTTCTGCCAAGTGGACCCATCTTGGAAAAAAAAAGAAGAAAGTTTGTGCTATGAATTTTATGTAAACAGTGTGTCATCACTTTCAGAAGTGCTGACTGCAGATGGATTTTGAGTAAAGATGGCATGAGTTGTTCAGAGTTATATTTAAGCCAAAGTGTAGGTGCAGCATATCGTGAGCAAACAGCCGGCCTGTTTGAGATGATGCACCTCGGACCTGTCAGCTGTTGATGTTGTAAAGTGTAAAATGTGCGAATCCCAGATAAGTCTCTTCTCATTTAAGCTTAAAAATCATCCACTCTACTGATGTTTTTTTTATGTTGTATGTTTGATGTTATTCTGCTGCTATTCATTGAGGCCATATGACAAATCTGTCCAAGACCGTCCAATAAAATATCACATGACAACTGACAATAAGACTAAGAAATAAGAAAATGTATTTTTAGGTCTATGTTGCAGGTTCCAAAATATATGCAGAAATAACATTACATTAACATTTGTTGGTGAAAGAATGATAAATCCTAGACTAATTTAACTCACTGTTCTGCTGCGTACACAACAACACAGTGAAGGACAGTGTCCAACATTAAGATATTAGAAAATAAAGTTATAAAAATAATGTTATAAAATGATGATAAATGATAAAATATTTCTAAAAATGTTACACTGGTTGTCTGACATGGTTTAAGATGTTATATCACTGGACTGAAAAAGTGGTAAATTAGTTCATAATGTCATAAATATCCCAACATTATTAGTGTGTCCAGAGGCAAAATGAAATTTAATTTGCTTGTTGACAAACTAAAAAAAGTTAAAAAAAAAAAAAAAAAGCAACAGTGCACTTAAAAGCTGAGAGGGATTAAATTAAATCAGTTGATATTTAAGTATTTGCCGTTTATTTCCTTTTTTGACAAGGTATTTACAATATTTATTCTCAAATTGTTTTGTAAACCCTGAAAGAAAACTACTTTCATGATGTGTCTAGTGTATCTTCAATCCCAATTCCACCCACTTGGGGGAGGTAAACTATCTACCTTAATGTTAAAAACGAAGAAGAAGAACTACTTCCGGGAATTCACTGAAAGATTCCCCCAGGCGTAAATGTTAGCTCGAAGCTAGGTTAGCATCGAAGAATAGCTTGTTTTCTAACCGTCGCTATGAATTAAAACCGACTCGTCAATCCCTGTTCCCGCTCAACGTCTTGGTGAGTAAAACATATTTTTATAATATTAGAATATTATCCTATATTCCGCCATTTTAGTGCCTATCATTGCCTGTTATTGAGCTAAATAAACACGAATATTTACCCAGTTGGGTTATGCTAACAACTGTGCTAGCTATCCTTAGCCAAGTTAGCTTCCTATAGTAAACTCAAAATTATATATAATCGCTATTTTGACAGTTTAACTCGACATATATTTTTTCTCCACCGCCTTATGGTCAATATTTTTAACTTGGTGACATTGACCTGTTGTGATGTTAACGTCACAGTTAAGGTATAGTCGTTAACAGCTAAAGCAATTATCATTACCAGCTTTTAATCGATAAACTATATATAATAGATTGTTTAATAGAAAATCAGAGACTTTGGTGACCTGTCATTTGTGTATTATCATATTTTGAAGAAATGTTACAGGCAATGATCTGTTTTTTAACCTGCAAGACAAGTAAGACTACCTTATTGTGTGTCAACAAGGGCTGCAGCTAACTGTTACTTTCTTTATCCATAATTTTTCGATCAATTGTTAAATCACCCAATTGAAAGGTTTCTGTAAGAGACCAGCAGTGTATTGTTTTTTTTTTTTTTTTTCTGGTGATTGATCTATCAGTTAGTCAATTAATTCTCTGAAGCCAGGTATAATCAGTAAATAAAGCTGTCACTTATCAGATGTCTGTCTTTGCAGTGGCTGGTTGGACAGAGAGGTGTCAGATATGTATACCACGGGGAAGTACAGCTCGCGGGGCCCTGCCCTGATCCCGCGTATGAAAACCAAGCATCGTATTTACTACATCACCCTCTTCTCTGTGGTGCTTCTTGGATTAATTGCCACCGGGATGTTTCAGTTCTGGCCTCACTCCATTGAGTCCACAGCAGATTGGACCCTCGATAAACGCAGCGTTCATGATGCACCTCTGGTCCGCCTTCCTGTCTCCAGTCCTATTCCTGAGAGGGGCGACCTCAGCTGTCGAATGCACACCTGTTTTGATGTGTACAGATGTGGCTACAATCCTAAGAACAGAATTAAGGTAACTGCCCGACAGACCAACTAATTAACCATGTAGTTTCAACATGTTGCAGTGCTCCATGTTGTAAATTATAAATCACTCTATACATTGTTGCCTTTGTAGGTTTACATCTACCCTCTGCAGCGGTTTGTGGATGAACTAGGAGTTCCCATCAGCAGCACGGGACTGTCTCGAGAATACAACGACCTGCTCAGCGCCATCTCTGACAGTGACTTTTACACTGATGACGTCACCAGAGCTTGTCTTTTTATCCCATCGATTGATGTGCTCAATCAGAACTCCCTGCGCATCAGAGAGACTGCTCAGGCTCTGGCAATGTTACCCAGGTGAACATTTACAGTAGAGCCCGTCAGTAAAATAGGTTCTTGTCTTAGTTAACCTTTAAGTAGGTTGTTTTATTGCTTCACATTCAGTTCTGCACAAGTTAGTCCACTTTATGATTGTCATGCATCTGTGTTATCAGTGTTTTTAAAGTTACCTATTTAATACTTAAATATTCAACCACTTATCCTCATACATATATTTGTGTAAAATGAAAACTTACAATAATCTTTTAAATAGTAAATATGTTAATTAATCATGTACATTCATAAAAAATGGATGAAATAATGACCATGGTTTATCACAAGTAAATGTCAATTCATTTATTATGATATACTTGATTTTTTTTAGGTCACCGTTTATTAAATTAAAACATTAACTGATCAGCAAAGATCATGTTCTTTTCTTTTAAACTTCCTGCTTATTTTGTGTGTTTGTATGTGTGTGTTTGCTAGATGGGACAAAGGGATGAATCATCTGCTTTTCAACATGTTACCTGGAGGCCCCCCGGACTACAACACTGCCCTGGATGTGCCCAGAGACAGGTAGTTATCAATATTATTGACATCTTAATATGAAAGAATCATCATAATTTGGTTAAATTTAATGGTTAATTTCCACAAAATCCTACTTTGTTATATATAAATAATACAGGCTGCATGAACACAATGACAATTAAAAGACTCATACTTAGGTCTAGGTGTATGAATTTAATTAACCAAAAGGTGTCATCAGTTAATCAGTCAAGCTACTAGTTTCAATTCAGACAATTCAGACATTACAGCTTGAAAACTGCATAAAAGCATTTGCTCTGAAGCTTCATTCTTATCAGCAGCGTCCCACTACGTTGGAAGAACGAATCATTTCTACTTCATTTATGTTTTCTCTCTCAGACAGATGGAATTAATTTTCATCCAGCAATGAATTATGCAGCCTTGACTAGCATTCACCATAACTACAGTCCCTCCTCAAGTGTTAAGAATTATCATTTGATCAATATGAAAGAGATACCTACAAGCAATTATGACATAAAATATTTTCAAGGGGCCTTGAGGAGATGTTTCAAATCTGGTTGTATTTACCCACAAAGAGCCCATGTGTGTCAAAGTGTCCTGTTGGCTAAAGTGATGGTTGAGCGTGGAAGAGCGTGGGTTTATGAACATGCAGCCTTGAGACAAGGAACACTATCTTTAGCTGTAAGGAATTTCCTGGGCTCATCCAGCTGGAGTCCATTTGGCACAGAGCCTCATCAGAACCAGGTGTGTGACTGACAGTGTGTTTTTATTTTATATTCTCCGTGCCTGACAATAGAACAGATTCTAAAATACGTCCTCTTATGGACTATATGTGATCAAGTAAACAGGTCGCTAAGCCTTCATGTCTTAAAAAGTATGTTTCTGTACCTCAGTGTGTTCAAGTATTGTTATATTCCACATCCGTTTGTTTCAGAGCGCTGCTGGCTGGAGGAGGTTTTTCTACATGGACCTACAGACAAGGTTACGACGTCAGCATCCCGGTTTACAGCCCGCTGTCTGCGGACGTTGAGCTGCCTGAGAGACAGCCAGGGTGGGCTCATCTCATTTTATTTATTTTTATTGTTTTATTTTATTCATATGCACAATGATTAAAAAAAAAAAACATTCAATGATACAAAGACAAATAATTGTGCAGGAGAGGAAAGGAAGCCCAAAGCTTAATACAAAATCACTGAAACAGATCAACCAATAAAATCTCATACATTTACTGTCGTCTTGTTTGTGTGAACAAATCACAGTCACTTTACATGATTTATCCATCATCAACCTCTCTATAGACAGTGCTTCAAGGAAACATGATGATGTGTGATATTAAGAATTGTCCTCTAAATGAAATAACAGGCAAATCGACAATATTTAGTATGATTTGATGACCAGTCGTGTTCCTTTTTTCTCAGGCCGCGGCGATACTTTATCCTGTCTTCTCAAACGGCAATTCACCGCGAGTACCGTGCAGAACTGGAGCGTTTGAAGGAGGAAAATGGAGAAGCTCTGCTCCTCCTGGACAAATGCAGCAACCTCTCCCAGGGCGCTGCCTCTGCACGCAAACGCTGCTATAAGGGGCAAGTGTACGATTACCCTCAGATTCTGCAGGTGAGAAGCACAACTACATCAGTAGTATCAAGATTTGCCACCTTTTTGAAACGCACTATATTTCATGTGGCAACAAAACATATTTTTAGTAGCATCTCAAGAAATTCCCACGGCAAGCTCTAATATTGATACCATCAACAAGTGGTGCAAGTGGCTTTGTGAAGATTTCATGCTGACAGTTCCTAGGCCTTAATAAGTACTTCTATGGGAACACAACATTTTTGAGATAGAAATTACAACCCAGGAACTAAAACTGGGACAAATACTGTTGTCAAAATGCATTTAAAGTTCCTAAAATGTTCCTTGGTTTTTGAATAAGTTTGTAGCTGTCAGAGTGGGTCACTACAGTTCGGTTTTAGTTTGTTTGTGCAAAAACACACAATCATATGGTCCATTCACAATTTGTTCCCAATGTGTTTTTTACAGGAGTCTTCGTTCTGCGTGGTTTTGCGTGGGGCACGTTTGGGTCAAGCTGCTCTCAGTGATGTACTCCAGGCTGGCTGCGTCCCAGTCATCCTCGCTGACTCCTACATTCTGCCATTTTCTGAAGTACTCGACTGGAAAAGGTCCGTCCAAGTCACTCATCAGTTGAAAAACAAGAAAATGTTTTCCCCCAGTCGTCCATTTTTAGTTCACTAATGTAACGTTACTGTTTCTGCACAGGGCATCTGTGGTTATTCCAGAGGAGAAGCTGTCAGAAATGTACACCATCTTAAAGAGTATCCCTCACAGACAAGTTGAAGAGATGCAGAGACAGGTAACAGTCACAAACACCTCTCAGCAAAACTTGACAAAAGGGCCTTACATTTACTTTTAGCTCACTTAATTGTGAGAATTCAGATTGACGTGTTGGTTAGAGTTGCTGTCACTGCCGTTATGTCTTACATGTCACGTCTGAGACGTGCTTGTACCTCAACCAACCAACCGGTCCAGTCAGTGGAAGCCAAAACAAATTTAATGTCTTGTGCGTCAGACAGAAATTTGGATTCCACTCTCACTTTTTGTGGGTTTGAATTTCCTCCTTTTCTCAGTCTCCGTTTTAAAAAGCTTTCAGAAGACTCACCTATGTTGATATTTGCTTGAGTGAAATGCACTGAAGACGGCTCGTTCTCCATTTCCATTTGATATCTGAATTGAGCCACAATAAACAAAAGAGAAAGCAGCTATGGCAGAAGTGTAACCGGTTCAGCTGCTCCTCATTCTCTTGTATCAACTCTAGTCCATTTACCAATTATACCGGCCAAACAGACATTTTAGGCCAAGGGCTCAGAGACGGGCTCGGGGTCGGATTACAGCAGACAGGCACGAAAACATGGCTCCCTCGTGAGGTGGCGATATCTTGCTCTGTATAGCTCACAGCTGACTCGGCATCATAGATCTGATATTGTTTTGTTATCCACTGCTCACAGTGCTCATCTGTCTGCTCTGATGGTGCACAGATGGATTGAATTGCTGTCAAGTTTATTTTTGTCTTAGAAATTTCTCCACAGAAATAATTTTACCACAAATCTCTATGGGATTTTGTTCATCACAGTCTATACATGAAACCTACACCAAAAGAGTCACAATATGTCACAGCTTGCTTTTTTTTACCCTACTGAGAACAACGGTGGATTTTTTTTGTAAATAATATTTTCTTCTCAGAATTTTAGATTTGGTGCTTTAAGTTAAATTCTAGGACGGTAAGTTTTTCATTTAATATTTCATATTAAATAAAGAAATCCTATCTTGTTCTATGTTGTATGCGAATTTAACCACAAGTATCGTATTATTTTAGTTTACATTTTGGGTTTTTAGTATTAAAAGAATATTTTTTATTTCATTTTATGTAGCGCGACTATAGATCCAAAAGTCTTTGTTCACCGAGTTTAGAAATGTGAGAGATCATTCAAAGCATCTGCACAGTTCAGTGAAGGGTTGACGTCATTTAGTGGATGAAAATGAGCTCTCATTAAAAAATCTTGTTTACTCCACATTATGGTTTTACCTCTTGACGATAATGAGCCCTGCATTCTCACAACGTATTTCCAGTAACTGGTGCAGTGCCCAGGTGGTCTGTGCTGTTGTAAACATCTGGAAGTTTGTCAGAGCTCATCGGGGCAAATTTAAGTAATAACAACATCCCAACACTCACACAAATACAAGTACTGTATATGCCTCAGTTGAGCTCAGATGATTTGTTGATATAAATGAATAAGCTCAACCATACAACCTTACATTTAACAGTAAAAAAAAGAATTATCAGGAGCTTATTCATGTTCAGATGTAATTTAAAGGAAAGTAAATTGATTTGTCTTGAAGCAAGAAGGTTTGGTGCACATAAGAAACATAAAATGATTATATTTTAACAAAAAAAATCTAAATCTTTAGTCAAATGATATGATATTTAATATGTATCTCAACAGTGTGGGATATAACACATTAGTTTTATCAGATCTATTAAAGTGGACAGACATTTAATTAGTATGTGTTGATCTTCAGTGGAGATTCTGAATTAACTTTGTAGCGCTCAGATATTTACACTGATAATTTAATGTCACAACCTAAAACTTCCTCATGTCTGATGATTGTAAATGTTAAAATCAGGTAAAACGTATAGAAATGTAGGATTGACCATGTTTACAACATGGGCCTACTGCCACAGCAGAATGAACATGTGGAAAATGTGGGGATTCGACAGAGGCACTAGGTTTGAAGTATGACGGTTCAGTTCAGTCACGTGGCGCAATGACACGGTCACCAGCCTCCCGGTGTAAAAGACATTTCAGTTCCAGTTAATGTGAGAAATCATTTAAGTGCAGGATGAGGGTCTGATTAATCTAATATAATCATTTCTTAAAGATGACATTCTGACAAAGCTTGATTGAGAATTTCTGGTTGTGATGTTGTGGAGCAGATGTATTTCATTAGTTTGTCCAGCAGATGGCTCATCTGCTTTTGTTTTCGTAGTATCTTTGTTCCCATGTAGTCTTATGGAGTTCTGTGTCTATAAGTATAAAAAGAATAGACGATGCAGATTTAACTTTAACAACATACCACATAAGAAACAACTTTTATTTTGCTTTTTTAGCAGCGTTAATGCTTTTGGCAAAATATGTCATAATTCCTCTTTTTAAGAGCCGATCAGAAAACTACCAGTGATCTCAGTATAAGATTGATTTTGCTGCTTGTTGTTTGGGTGGTTTTGTACACAAAATTGTTTAATTATTATTCATTATTTGTCTTTCTGGGAATTCATAAACATTAAGAGCACGTCTTCTTTTCCTCACACAAGCAGAGATATATTAACATCGTGAGTTTCACTGCAGTTTCTGTTCATCCTGCCAGGACAGAACATTTGATAAAAGCTTGTAAAGATCGAACTCTGTCAGAAAACAATTCAAATGATGAGTAGCTACTGTTGATCCTTCATCATTTGACCTGTTGTTAACAACACAACTCGTATTTAAATGTACGATGATGTAACAGCATCCATTTAGATCACATTTTTTTAAAGGCCACATACGAAACAGCTGCGAGACGTTAACAGTACTCAAATGAGACCGCTGAGCTCATGTTTGTTCATTGACTCCCCTGAGTCTTGTTTGGGTCATACCCTCCAAATAGGACACATACATTACAGACAGTTCATTAAATTAGCACTGTCAGATCAATTCTGTTATTGCCCAAGATGAAGTTTGATTTGTTCCTCATCCTTCCCTCTACTATTCCCTTGGTATTGAACTTCAACCTGCCATCTTTTTCTGCAACACTGTCAAATTAACCTGCTCTGACGTTACTGTAGCCTCCAATACGCTGAATACAGAACAGTACGGAGGCTGCAGCTGATTTAGAGGAAATGTCAGTACACCTTTTTTTTAATGTTTATTCTAATCTTATTTAAAAACTAAAAATGAGCAGTTAGCAGAACTTCGACATCTTTAAGTTAATGGTGGGTCTTTACAATGAAATCATAACTGTACGGGTTGAATAGAAAAGGACGCATTACAGTCCCACGATGAGATTTTTTTTTGCCGGCATGTTGGGCTGCAGATGTTTGGAGTCTCTCAAATTAAGTGGGCTCGTCTATAATCCAGGAAACCATGGGGCTCACTCGCACCAAGACTGTGTAATTCCACATGAATCCGGCTGCTAAAGCAGTGGTCTTCAGTCGTCATCCTCCAGACACAAAGTCCTGCTACTTTTTTATTTTAGACATGTTAATAAGGATTGACTTACAACTTGGAAACCAGGTAAATTATTGTTATTATTAACAAGTCCTCCCTCTGTGTGTGTGTGTGTGTGTGTGTGTGTGTATATATATATATATATATATATATATATATATATACACACACACACACGTGTGTAGAACTGTTTTGATCACAGTTAGAGGTAAAGTGCTAATAAATCTCGAGAAAAACAATATTCCCAGTGAGCAGCTCACATTATTGAAAAAGACTTTATAAAAAAAAAAGAGGTTTCGCTGCTGGTTCTGATTATGTGGAAACACTAATGATTGCCTGGTTCTATCCACAGCTCACTTGCTGCCAATTCAGGTCTATAGGTTGAATCATCTGTCAGGCACTTGACAACTTCCCCTGAGTTAAACAAAGTGATGCAGACTACTGTAATCTACACTGCTTCTGATCATGTATTTGACTTTTATTTTAATTATTTTTTAACAACAAAAGAGCAGCAGTTGCTGGGAACTCTTTAAATTAGACGATAATTTGTGTCTTCTTGCAGAGGAACCTATTTTGGACCCGACTCTTGTATATTTTTCTATATTTGTTTAAAGTTTGTTATATTATTTACATCTTTTTATTTTCTCAACTGGTCTTAATTGCTATACTTGTTTTGTAAAACAGGAACAAAGGCCTGTAGGGTTGATGCTGCATTTGAAAGATGGAGTCTCTTCCTCTCTTGCACCACTGTCTCTTCTTCACTGCTCATAAAAATTCCTGCAGGCGCTGGGAGCGGGTGGAGGGTGGTGTGACGGGCCCTCGAGCAAGCACAGTTTGCTTTTAGCCTCCTCCCGGTCGGAAAAGAAACTTTCATCACTGGCTGATTTATGGACCGTTGGGATTCCCCCTTGAGATTAGAAAGTCTTTTTGGATTCTCCTCACCCCCGCCATAAAAATAAATGCTGTTTTTGTGTTGTTGTACATCTCCAACGCTTCATACCATACACAGACACGAGTGATTAAGGCGATGGTCACATGTTGCTCACGTGCCACTAAAGAACAAGCTTTTGTTAAAACACAGGACACACTCATTAGTCAATAACACGTAGTGGTGTTTTCCAATAGAAGGATGAGACAGAAATATGGCTGCTCTTCATACAAATGCTCAAATCATCACATCCTCGACCACAAAGCTGTGGGTCAGTGACAGGGTGAAGGCGGGTCAGTGTAGCGCAGTGCTTCCTGGCAGGAGACAGTGTTGTTTAAAGCTTCATTAACTCTTATAGGGCTCTTTCGCCTCTGAACTGTCCCTTGAAGTTTCTTAATAGTAAAGGTGCCTGCAGGAGACAAGGAGGCTAGACGTATATATCATGGTCAGTCTCACTTCTTCAGAGATTAATGTAACTTAAGAAGGAGCTTGTGGACATTTGAGTTTTCAGATTTGTTCCATTGTTTCTTTTTGTCTTGTCTGGAAAAAAAACCTACGAATTGTGATTCGAAGATTCTAGAGTTTTCCAGTCGCTAACGTGATAACATGAAGATATAGGTTATGAGTTCACTTATCATTAAAGTCTGTTTTGCACATCAGAGATCTGTTGAAATAAAACAGACACAGTCAAAAGAGATTTTGGAAGAGGAGCTGTTGAAGGGCAAAAGACCGGAGAAGACAGCAGAACTATCTTTAAAGATACGGAGTGGAGAAGTTTGGAGAGTTTGGGATTTTATAGTTATGACATTGGTTTTTATTTCTGTCATGTAAAGGTCATATTCCATCAGATAAAAAAACAAAAATGTCAGTACAAACCTAAAAAGTGCTCTTATTCTGTCAATCATTCATTCATTTCCATTGTGGTGAGTTATTCTGTCTCTGTTAAAATATTTTTTGTGTTTTTTTGGTTTATGGGTAAATCTTACAGAGTTTTGTTCCATTTGTTCACAGGCTCGCTGGTTCTGGGAGGCCTACTTCAGCTCCATGAAGGCTATTGGTTTGACAACGCTCCAGATCATCAATGACCGTATCTACCCATATGCCTCACGCACGTACGAGCAGTGGAACAACCCACCTGTGGTGGTATGTAACTCTGTCAACTTTGTGTAACTGTTCTCTTCCAGCATGCAGCTCTATAATCGATGCAGCCTGTGTGCTGCACTGTGTCGAACCGGTCAGTCATATTCCTAGACTGGTTTTAATTGCACAAATCTGAAGTGACACCCATCCAAATTGGATCTTTGACCATGCAGATGCTCAAAGTGCCACATAAACTTCACCACTCTCCCATGACTTGTAAATTGAAGCTTCTGTGGCAAAATGACAGTCAATGCCATCTCTCTTTCTGCAGCAACACACATGCAAGGCTTCATAGTTTGGTAAACACCCAGCTAACACTGAGGCAGCCAGTTTGTGTCAGCAGTTTCTGCACTAGGAGGATGCCTCCACTGCGGTGAAAAATAAGTTCCTTCATGTCTGAGTCATTGTGTTCGTAGAGTATGCTGGATGTGAGTGTGTGCGTGCGTGTGTGTGTTTAGCATCTCTGCGGTTGCGGGAGTTTGTGGCTGCAGACAGCTTGGCTGTGCAACCATCTCTCAGGAGTTGTTAATCAGCACTGATCTAGCGTCTTCTCAATGCTCAGCTTGTGGGGTAGAGGCATGTGCATGTGAGCATGTGTTTAGATGCATTAAAGTGTCTTTGCGTCTGTCAAATGTTAACAAGTTTCCCAGTTTAAGTCGATATAATGAAATGCACAGATTAGAGAGGTGGCGGTCACGATTTGCTGGCGATGGTGTAAACAAGCAATGGTCTCATCAATGTTTTCTGATGTTTTTTATTTCAGTTAAATCTGTTCAGTTGAGTGGTTTCTCATAACCGTGTTTGCCTGTTTTCTTCTGAGCAGATCGCTTGTTAATCAGCAGTTACACTTGACATTGCCCACTAGTGTCAAAATGTTTTGTCGAGAGCGTCCAAACCTCCTCGCTTCAATCAATCAGTATCACTCAAGTCCTGAGGTTTGTCCGGACCCAGAGGAGGTTAATTGTGTCGAGGTACAGACCTTTGGCCATTTCTGCCTCAGATGCGAGATGAAGTGTTTTCTCAATGGCTTCAGTGAATGGATGGTGAGAAGAACTTGCACAGAGCACTAAATAAATCAGGCAGACATCCCCCCTCCCTCTCTCTCTCCGCCTGTAGTTCTTTAGGCTGGTAATTGAAAGCACATTTCCCGGGATTGTTGGTGCCTTTAGAGGGGGGTTTCAGAATAAGGGACAAGCTGCTTTTTGTTTGGGATTTGTAGGTAGTGGGTATAACTAAAATTTCAAACTTTGAAGCTTAGTTTAGGATATTTTTACTGAAGTGAAGCTTACTGACGTATAGCAGAAATAATAAAACAATCACTGTCTTAATACTAATTTATAGTTGTGTGTCTTGCACAGATATTCAGTGCTTCTGTATCTTCACTTGGAATATTTCTACAGATAAACAGACATTTTGAATTCACTTAGTCATTTTATCTCGCTCTTATTCTACCTCTTAGGGTGTTCGTGTATTTAAGATAAATGAAGAACCACTCAAACACTCAGTTCAAATACCCAAATAAAAGTTTAAAATAAAAGTGTAAATATAAAGTATAAACAACCAGATTAACTCCTTCACATCTGTTGGTGACATTGGACTGCGGCTTCTTTTCATCTTTACTCTGTTTGACAAATGACTTAAGTGGTCTCTGCCTATTTTAATGCATCTGTGCTGCATGTATGTGTTAGTTTAATTATTTCCCCCTCTCTGTGTGAATGACAATGTGACACCGGCCACAGGGAAGTTTCCACTTGCCAGTAAAGTGACTTTTTATTGGTGGAAGAGTGACTGATGATGTGTAAAAATCCAGTGTCTGTGTCTCCATTGACAGACTTGTGTTGATGCTGTGGAAGGAGCCACATAATCACTCTGTGGCCACCTACAACCAGAAGAGAAACAGGGTTTATTTGGACTTCAAGAAAGCCGCAGATTTACTGCGTTAGATATGCTCTCTTTGCCCCTCTCAGACTAATTGTCGCTGTAACCAGTGTGGAACATTTTCGGAGCCTTTTAAGTCGATTAAGAGTGAACTCTGATGCTCTTGTATTTACCATTTATTTACAGTGGCACATGCTTGAAAATTGGTAAAAATATGCGGGTTTTTTTTTTTTTAATTTGTTTTTTTTCTGCGACAAAAACAACCTTAGTAAACAAAAAAAGGAAGCTGTTGTTTTAGCACAAACCAACACTTATTGTCTTTTGTTTTCACTCAAATCCGAATGAATAGTTTTTAAAGTTAAGTATTTATTACACACATACCATCAGGAAACTCTCCTGCGGCTTCCTTCATTTAACAGTGTCACTTGATCTACGCTGGACTCGCTGCTGCTCTCAGGGATTTACAGGCCATTTTAAAAGCAGAGCAGTGAAAGAAAAGCCAAGTTCCACACTGACGATAGACGGCCACTATTCACTACCTGGCAAACCTTTTCACAGCCTCCCTCCCCATCATCCTTGTCCTCCTCTCTGTCCCAACCTGTTTCTTCAGCACAGATGAGTTTCAACAATCATGATAACATATAAGAGTTTGTTTAACCTTTCGATCCTTCTTGTCCGTCTGTCCTGCCGCCTCTGATGGGTTCACTTGGCTCAAAGTTTTTTTGGCGCTCTGTGCTCTGCCTCCGTTGGCCCCTGAGAGACATTATTGCATGATTTTTGCTCCATAATAAAAACCATCATCTGGAAATTACTGCAGGTGACCTCACTGTCCAGTGAAGCATTATTATTGTGCATTAAATCATGGAAAACATGACAGACAAGGCTCATACAGAAGACATGAGGCTAGTTCTACAGTAGTTTCCACTGGAATTAAAAAAAAAAAAAAAAGTGAATGACAGAGGATGTTTACCGCCTAAACAGTTTATGTTTTCTTTCCCTCTGTCTTGTGTAGAAATGGACCAGTGTGAACAGCCCTCTGTTCTTGCCTCTGATCCCACCGAGGGCACCTGGGTTCACAGCAGTGGTGCTGACCTACGACCGCGTCGAGAGTCTTTTCCGGGTTATCACCGAAATCTCCAAGGTGCCGAGCTTGGCTAAGCTGCTGGTGGTGTGGAATAACCAGAACAAGAGTCCCCCCGAGGGTGAGTATTACAGATTCTCATCGACAATGAAAAAAAAAATCACAAAGCTTTCCAAAAGACACAGTCACATAAACACAGTTGCCAGTTTATTAGGTAAAACAGAAGTGTAATAAATCCTCCCTTGGTGAAGGTTATTATGGTTGAGGCAGTGGTTTGTGGTGATGTTGAGTTATTTTACATATGACTGAGGTGTTTTTAATATTCAGCAGCTGTCATTGATCACTTGTAACCAGGGATGCACCAATACAGATTTTTTTTTTTTTTTAAATAAGAACCTGACGGATCATTTTTTTTCTCTGATGTTATTATGATTTAGTCATACTTATTCCACAGAGAAATAAAGAAATCATCTTGAAAAACTTAATTGTTTTAAAGTAGTTGAGCCCATCATTAAACTGTCGTAGAATGAGCTTATATCCTGTCGTACAAATTCATGAAAACAATCTTTAATAACTTGATTTGTCTCTGAAATATTGTAATACTCTGATTTTGCCACCGTTTTTCTCTTTTTCTCATACTGTGTATGTTGCTACTGTTGCTGCAATTGTCTGAATCTGACGTAATCCGAGTGTAAATGACCAAAAAAAACAGACACTGATACCAGATAATTCAATCACATTTACCGACTGTGGTCAACAATGGGAAAATCTGTCTGATCTCGATATTTGACTGATACATTGATCCGTCCATATTCGTAATGGCAGTGTTTGTGTAACATAATGTAATGTTCAGTATTCATTTGTTGACTTTTTGCTTTGCGCTCTTAAATTAGTCATTGAACTTAGTCCCTCGGGCTTTATAATGCCACTGAAATATCATGGTTTGTTTTGTTTTGTTCATGTCTCGGTGGTTGTCAAGACTCAAACTGAATCCTCTGATGTACAACAGATGACTGATAATGACGCTCACCCTCTGAAGTAAATGCTGACATGCTGGATGACGGAGTCACAATCCTCTGGCTTTTTATCTTCTCAGAGGGTGAAGTGACAGCAACAATTAAAATGTTCATACTTTAACTCAACAAACCGACAATAGGTACAAAAACAATACAGTACCTGTCTGTGTCTCTTGTTGTTCTGTCTTTCATTATTGCCAGTTTGTGGCACAAGACTTGTGGTCAAACAGAAATGTGTTATAGTAAACTCTTAGTAGTTGTTATTTATTGCACCTTGCAACCTCTAATTATTTGCCTTAATATGGCAATTAAGTATACAACAGTTGCCTTTACCCCACTGGTGGCTTAACTCAGACTAAGACTGGAATTAAAGTAGCCCCGCTGCTGTAGAAGTTGGCAAATGCAGAGAAGTAGTGAGACGACTTTGAAGTGCTCCCTCGTGGCTGCGAGTTGCCTTTTCATTAGAGGCATCAGCGGCGCCTGGCTGGAGCTTTGTGACCCATTAGAATTAACAAGGGGCCATTGACAGGTCAGACTCATGGGGCTCAGTCCAATATGGAGGCAGATTTCTTCCCCCTTCACCCAAAGTTTTTATCTGATGTGTTCACATCCTCCTTTTTTGCTCTTTAAGAAGATGTTGGAGTAACAGTGTGTTTTTAGACAGACTTGCATTATTCAGTAATTGTTTGTGCATCTGAAGATCATGTTTTGTAACAGACTTAAATGACATTAAGTTTATCTAATTTTCTTAATCTGCTTTCAGTGTTTGTATCTGTTCTTACAATCGATGTCCTGTGTCCATTCAGCTGCTGAGGTCACGTATAAAAGACATAGTTTGTTCTTCAGAACATCTATTTTTGTTTTGTTGATGCATAAATGCAGGTTGAAAAGTCACAGAAGAATTATCAGTGTGTGCATTTTGAGCCATGCCAAGTTGGGGCTAAATTTATAAAAAATCAGATAATAGCTTATAATTCACTCACTCCTGCTTTCTCTTTCCAAGTCTGGAAAGAAGAGGACTGACAGCAACACAGACAAAAGTGAAAGAAGAAACTCTTGGCATTTAACATAGCATTTTCCTGACAATAACTTCTGACAGGAGACCTCAGACGTGGTTAGAAAGACCTGGAACTCTTCTCATAAGCTGCCAGGCCCCAGTTACCCCATTAATGAGAGGACACACGCATACACACACACACACACTGTGTGATCTGTCTGTGCCATAGTCCGTGCCATGGACACTGCCCAAAATCTTTGAAATGCTCCCCCTGAAAAACACACTTTGTTGATCTGCCTCGTGAAGAATCGCAGTGTGGTTAGATTTGCACGTGCTTGAGGTTAGCGTAGCGATATGAGTCAGTGAGTGAAGTTAAACTCCCAGAGCACAGTTTTCCACAGCCAGGGCAGACTTCAAATTTCTCTTGTCAGTGGTAAATGACATCATAATTCCTCACTCATCTTCAGACACTGATAGTGGCCACATTTATAATCGTGTTCAACCCCTAAAAATGTATGAATGTTCATAGTGTCCAACTCTTTATGTATGCATCTATGTAGCTACAGCTAATGTAGCTAATCAAGTAATTAATTGAAAGATATCCAAGACATATTCAGAACCCAGGGTGATGACTGCATTTATCTTATTTGAGAGTAAATTTAGTATCACATGAGACAAATTTAATCTTCCTCTGTTTGTCTCAACTTTAAACGTTTGTGTATAAACCTAGACTACAGAAACTATAGTTTTATTGTTTCCTTTTTGGCAGATTCTCTTTGGCCAAAGATCGGCGTTCCTCTCAAAGTCGTGCGAACCAAAGAGAACAAGCTGAGCAACCGTTTCTTCCCCTACGACGAGATCGAGACAGAAGCCGTGCTGGCGATCGATGACGACATCATCATGCTGACGTCTGATGAGCTGCAGTTTGGCTACGAGGTGAGAAAAAGACCAAAAGAACCTCATTCCAACAAAAACCTTTAACCTCGATCATACTTTCCAGTTTTTTGGCAGGTATTATAAAGAACTTTTTTAAGTTGATCCCAGAGTTTAAAGTCATTCAGGGAGATTAGAGTCTTATTCTCCAAAAGTTGGGGATTTGACTGCCTGCCGGATGGGTGTGTGTTTGATGTGTGAAGAATGATGACAGGTCTAGAGCTGATGCTTTCCATGCTCACATACCTGCCTGGCCCCACTTACCCCAGTGCACTCACCTGAATCCATTTAGAAGCCATTTAATAAAATTGTGCCCATTTAAAAGATAATTACACGGAATTACAGGCGGGATAGCAGAGCTGTCTGTCTGACGGCATGACGGCGTTTTAGGATCAGACCAGCTGGATCTGTCAAAGCCGGAGATATCCAACCAACTAATCATAAAGCCACTTCAATCCAAAACCGTTTAAATTTGATGTTTTGAAAGTTCACTTCGCCTTAAAGTGTGTTGTTTGTCTTCCATCAGGTTTGGAGAGAGTTCCCAGACCGGCTGGTGGGATACCCAGGCCGGCTGCACCTCTGGGACCATGAAATGGGGAAGTGGAAGTATGAGTCAGAGTGGACCAACGAGGTCTCCATGGTCCTAACTGGAGCCGCCTTCTATCATAAGGTGACCAGGGAAATGCTGGACTACAATAAAGGAGTTTTGTTCTTCCTCCGCTACAAGTTTACCTCATAGTTGTTCATGAATGTTGATATTTTCTTTAATAATGGAATGAATACATAAAGGAAACTGATATTTTTGCGAGTTAAATTGAAAATATAGACATCTGTTTTTAGTATTTGTAGAATTTGAGTGTCATAGGGAGGGCAAGGTTATCTCTCTTCCACTTAAGAGTTCACACACTCACTTATGTTCAAAAGAAACCCAAGTGGTTCCTCCTACATCTCTTGGGACTTCCACTCAAACAATGTCTGTGTTATTTTTCATTATAAGCCTGCTGATTCTCTGTATGACATCTTGTAATTTGCATTTGTTGTTGTTGATGCGTTTCCCTTCCAGTATTTCAACTACTTGTACTCGTACAAGATGCCAGGAGACATCAAGAACTGGGTGGACGCTCACATGAACTGTGAAGATATTGCAATGAACTTCCTGGTGGCAAACATCACAGGCAAAGCTCCTATAAAGGTACATTCACCGCTCTGACTGGTTCTGGGTGCTGTAAGTTTGCAGGGGGAGGCTGAAGCCTGACAGAGTCGACCACCATCTCTGGGTCTGATCAGCTCTCACCCTTCGACATCACTGCCTCCGCCCCTCCCCGTCCTGCCGACTGCCCAGGTGCAGGGGCCCAAACTAAAGCTCGGCTTTAACCTCCCTTATCTCGGCGTCACTCACTGGCACCCCCACCACTTCCCCCCTCTGAATCTGTTTTTCTAAACTCACCGGGGACTCACGCACACTCTACCATCAAATCACAACCTCCACAATTCCCCACGCCTGCACCGGTGCTCCTCCACCTCCCTTCATATCTCAGACAGGTTCCTTCAGAAAACACTCCTCCCCACCTCACCCCATCTGTCCTCCTCCCTCTGTGTGTCTCTCACTTTCTTTGCTGTTCAACACACACATACATTCACAGGTCTGAATCGTTGGGTGCAGGAATGTGTTGGGGTGAACATGTGACGGAGACCAGACAGAAGAAAACCATACATCATCACTGTCCAACTCCACAGATGGAAACTCAAGACATTTTTCAACCACAACATGTTTGATGAAAGTTGTTGTAGGACGTCACCGTCTGATTTCATCACACTGGACAGTTTATTAGCTTCTGTCCAAGCTGCTAAAGTTTAACAAAAAGTGAAAAGTTAAAGTGAGCTGACATTACTGTTGTGATCTTGTTCTGCTTCTGTTTAGGTGACCCCCAGGAAAAAGTTCAAGTGCCCTGAGTGTACGGCCATTGATGGACTGTCCCTGGATCAGACGCACATGGTGGAGAGGTACGACACTTTGTTTGGGAAATGAGCTCAGTTCAGTTTTATTTGTGAGCAAATCTTTTGTTCCCTTGTTTTTGTCTGCAACTAAAACACGATCACCTTACAACTAGCACATGATCAACTGTTTATCAGTGAAATTAGATTCACTGGGGTACATGTTGTGAACACAAAAGAACAATGGCCTGCCAATAAACAGAAATATGAACTTAAATTAAATAAAATAAAACTAATTTGAGGAAGAACAACACCTTACGATATTTGAACGCAAAAGGGCAAAAAAGTATTCATCCATATCCAAACACATTGATCCGTAGCCAAATAGAAGTAAACATCTTCTGTTTTCATTTTTAGATCCGAGTGCATCAACAAGTTTGCTTCAGTTTTTGGTACCATGCCCCTGAAGGTGGTGGAGCACCGTGCAGACCCTGTGCTCTATAAAGACGACTTTCCAGAGAAACTCAAGAGTTTCCCCAACATCGGCAGCCTCTGACCAGCCAGTAACAGATTTGGTTTGGATCCTGTCACACCCTCAAAACTTTCAGATTTGTCCTTGTCATTATCATGGTTCATATCGAGACGCACGCGTCACCTCTTTCAGTTTGATGTTTAAATTGAACTTAAAACACAGAATCGCACGGGACGTTGAGTTCGTATCTTGAATGATGGAGAGCACTAAGGTCTGCAGGTGAGTGTCGACGGTCAGTTGGTCTGAAATTAACAGATATATTCAAACACTTAATGATAAGAAGAATAATGTTACTGTTATGGCTATTGGAGGTCTAATGTTTAAGAGGCTGAGAGACGGAGGTTTGTGGTTCTTTATTGTTACAGTTAAACCTGCTCCTCTGGAATCAGCGTATACAATGTATATATTTGTATTTTGCAGCAGAGCTGTATAATATTCATAATTTATGATGCTCCAACAAAGGTTCTGTATTTTTCTTCTTTTCAAAAAAAAAGAAAAAAAAACAGACATGGACCAGATTATTTTAGCTGTACTGTATGAAAAGGAAAAAGTCATGATTTACATCATATATTGTAAATGACTCGAGTACATATCTGTGTAGGCTTTATTGAAACGGGTACGTGATGCAGTAACACACAGCACGGTGTCGAACAGTGACTGTTTCTCACATGAGACTGTTGGACACAGTAAGTACCATAAATCTAATATTTAGAGTGAGTAACTGCTGATTTAAAAAAAAAAAAATGAAATAAATAATGTTAAGCTACTGGAACATCTTGAATCAGAAGTTTATAATACTGCCTGCATAAACCTCCCGCCTTTTATTCATATATAAGAAAATGAGCGATGCTAAATGAAGCATCCATTAAATCATTTCACGAGTTGAGCAATGTTGTATGAGCACTGTAGAAACGTAAAAGTAATTATTTTGTTTGCCAAACATTTCGGGACACGGTGTAGAGAGAATAGTGCACAACTTCCAAATCTACACGAGCAAAAACCAGTGATGCAATACTTTACAAAACTTTTTTTTTTTTTTTTTTTTTTTATCTTTCCATTTTTACCTGTCGTGTGTGTTTTTATTATATATATTTTGGTCCTTTTCATCTCTAGTTGACCCAGATCCAGTATTTACGCTGTAACACTAAGATGTTAATGCGGTCTTGTGATGTTTTGACTTTGCCTCTTTTTTTATTATTTTCATAAGTTCAGAGAGTTTTGTTTTATTTTCTTTGATTGAGTTTGTGTATCTAAGTGTATATATGACGACTTTGTAATACATGATAAGTAAAGACCGGAGTTTTAATGTTATTTCTTTTATGTGTGTGTGAGTGAGGTGAAGGAAGATGAAGTCAGATTTTTCAGTATGTGTGTGTGTGTGTTTGTGTGTGTGTGTGTGTGTGTGTGACCGTCCAGAGTCACTGTGACACGGCCGATCCACTGTTTTCCCTCCAGCCTGTCACCTGTTGTTAATATACGCCGCCTAATCCACCCTGTTCAATGTCAGCAGTTCAAAAGGGCGCAGTTCGTATTTTTGTCAACTTCAATTAGCGTGATACTCTTGCGGGTTCTGCGATCTCATTTCAGCACTCGTGTCCCTTCAAAGGGACTGAAATGCACGGGGATTTCAGAATGTGACTACAGGGATGACACAATATTTTGGCAGGGTGGAGCAGTGCAGTGAGCCTCTGCAAATACACAGTTTTTTAACACCAGCAGACAACATATTCACTCATTGTGGCCAATGAGGGTTTAAGCTGATGACTTGAAAGTCTTTTCTTGAATCTGGAAGTGACTTTTGCGATCACCAAGCACTGATTGTCTGTACGGTTTGATGATTGCTTTGTCAACCGTGTACGTCATTTTATGACAAAATGAAAAATCCAGTCTAGAGTAGAAGTGCAATAACTTATTGTACTTTAATCACACGCAAAAATGTAACACAAGATGAATAAACTCATACACTCATTTCAAAAGATGGCTTGAAGCCATAAAAACTTGAAAAAAAACAACAATTTTTGAAACTCGTAAGAATTACATATCAAGAGAAAAAAAACAATATTCAAACACTGCTTCTGAAATAGTTTTTTTTTTTTTTTACCATGTATCACCAAATATCTTTTTTTTTTAAGTGATACACTTAAATGATCGATAAATTGTCTCACAAAATAAAACATAACATCTAATTAGTAACATTTCCAAAAGTCTTATAACACTTCGATTCATTTCGCATGCACAAAAAAATGCACATGCACACAACAGCACACATTTATTTATCATATATTTACTCCTATACTGATTGCCTGACTTCAGTAGTATTAGAAAATGAGAAAAGTGGCTGATGATATTGTCACTGAGAGATGGAGTTTTGCAGCATAAAGGAGGAAGAGGCTTATTATTATTATTAGTATTTAAAGCTAATCTTAGATTGACAGTTTTCAAAAGGTAACAACAGAGCGTCTGTGGCGTCTGTGATGTGATTTAAACACAGAAAAGATTGAAAACTGAACTTGTGTAAAAACCTGAGCGACTGAAAGCCATTGAGTCTGTGCAGAGGAACAGTCGACGTTAAACCAGAGAGAAGACAGGCGGCACTGCCTGTCCTGACACACAATACTGCAATGCACAGCCTCCACATGGCTCAGTGTTAATTAAAAAGCCTTCCTGGGTTTTTGGACCGAGCGGCTGTGCCTCGGATGCTGGCTGCAGCATTTTTTTTTTTTTTTGCTTCAGCCCTGTGGATGTAGTGGAAGTGAGCATAAGGAGAGAGACACAGTGCAATGAGGTTGGGGTGAATCTTTGAAAGCAGAGCCATGACAGCTGAGGGGGAAGCATGTGTGAGGCATGTTTGTTTTGCATTTACCCCCTGAGCGCAGCTGTGTGCACTGTCCTTTTCCCAGAACACCGGAACACAGCAGACGCCCTGACGGCTCGCCCTCCGTCCAACCTCTCCACTCCGACAAAAAAAAAAAAAAAAAAAAAGGGGCCCCATGTCCACATTCACAAGGAGACCCTCTCCCTTTCAGATTTTGAGATATGTGCTCTTTAGTCAGAATTTTGCATATGCCTTGGATTTGGTCCGGAGAGTAAAACTGGATGTAATTTGGATGACTCCGGGGTGATCTGCTCCGCTGACAGCTTATACCCTGCACACGGCTGCTCTCAGCTGCCCAGAAGGACAGTGAATGTGGTTCAGATTTGAGAATTAGCAATGGTTGCTCTGCCTGAAGGTGTACTACAGGGTATCGGGTTTGCTTTGCAAAACCATGAAGCCCTTTGTTATGGTTTAGGCCTAAATTAGTCCTTACTAACAAAAGGAACAACATGCATAACCTCATCGGTCAGTGGAGGAGGCAGTTCGCGAGGAGGAAAAAAAAGATTTGAATGAGGTTGTGGCTCATCTCGTGCTACTTTCAGCTCAGCTTCACCTCTGCTCTTTCCACAAAGAGACATAAACACAAGACATATTGTTCCTGGACCGAAATAAAGAGCAATAACAAACTGAGAGCTCAGATGTAGGATGATGTCTAAATGAAAGTTAAAGGCAGTACCTGCACAACCGATATGTCTTCTGCAATGTGTCACAATTAAACATGGCTGGATTAAACTGTTTAAGGTTTAAAGCTGCTGTTAGACCCCTGATGCCTCAGAGAAACCCACTTAGGGATTGAGGTTGAGATTTCACAAACCACAGGCACAGTTACTGGATTAAACATCTCTGTGTTTGCAGGGTTTTATATGAAGTAAAGCAAATTAAGGTTGTAGAAGAAGATTTAGTAGATATTGACACCTTTACAAGTCTCCTTGTTTCCTTTACAAGATAAGGCCATGAGATTACATAATGCCTCAGGAATCAGCTGATATTGTGCTTCATCTGTGAAAAATCACAAACAAACTTGCAAATAATCCAATGATCAAACAATAACAAGCGAATCCGTGAGTTTGGTGTGGACATATCAGCTGTAAAGTCATTCCTGTAGAAAAACCGTGAATTGTCTCTCATCATTTACCATCATGTAGATACGTTAAACAGAGGCATGTTTTTTTGGGGTAAACTAGGACTTCAGGATGTGTGATAGTGGATGAAGACGGTGGATTGTACATTTTGTTGAAGACGATATACGTTAGTGTGTAAATCCTTTGTTTGGTTTTTGACAGAAATAATGAGAAGAAAAAAAAAAAAGAAAGAAATACATGTATGTTATGTTCGTGCTGCCACATGCAAATACCGGTCAGCTTCGACAGGCAAACAGTCGTGTCGAACACTGACGTCCTTTCAGTGTCCAAAAGTGTCAACACACTGTGTGTAATCTCCACCAGCCGCCTCTGTTTCAAAGGTGGCGTCTGCTGGTTTTTCGCTGTTATTTCTGGCAGTTTGACTGACTAGTAGGCACCTCTCTCTCTCTCTGAAACTCCTGAGACTGGGAAATGCAAAAGGGCACAGTCGTGTCCACTCAGTCTGTCCAACCTGAAAACAGAGCTGGCTCTGTTTTGGAGGCTGGCGCTCCCAGGCTCTTCAGCCCCGAGAGCAGCAGGCCTGCTGTGCCCCTCTCATACTCCCACACACATTTCCTCCTCCATCCCTTCATCTCTCCAGCCATCGACGGGCCGAGTCAGTGCGGCAGGTGGATCTCTCACCCTGACCGCACTAAAACAAACCACATTTCAACTGTTTGACTTGTAAATGTTGGAGTTTCGAAGTGCGTCTGAGTTCTGTAGTTACTGAAATACACACCACAGAGGTGGTTATTTTAATGTTTGTGTTGGATTTGAGAAGCTTCATAATGTGACATATGCTTTTTTCTTTTTTTTTTTTTTATTAGATATAAACAGCTTTATCTCAGCACCAGCATAAGTTAAGCGTGTGCTAATGCTGATAAAGATTGCCTTAGATTAATATGTACATGGCAAATAACAACTAAATTCAAATTTCATGTTTTTAAGGATGCTTTCTGAAGTATTTATCAAATCAAATCAAAACCAGCAACAAAATGACAAATGAAGGAAAAAAAAAAAAACACATCAACACAACAGAAATTAAATAACACGATAAGAATAAAACAGTACCTGAACAAAGTACTACACTACTGACACTGAAAGCACTGTACAAACACAATTACCTGTCTTTTAGCAAATAAGTGCATGGATTTGTTTGATTTTCTTTTTCCTTCTTTTTTTTTTTTTTTTTTTTTTTTTTTTTTTTTTTTTGCATATCCTCAGTAAAACACTGCAACTCCTGTTATACAGAACAGCAACATCTCTCACTGCAGCTCAACTCGCTGACTGATTGTTTCCTCGCAGCAGAGAGGTTGAGAAATGCGGCAGCGCCACGCCACTTATGTTGCCAAATCTCTCCGAGTAATCTTCACCCATCGTGTATTTGCATAATTATTTTATTGCAACATATTATAAAGGTAGTCCCTGTTGCCTTTAGTATTTTTAATTCTTATTTTAGAGCCCCCACCTCTCTCCATGCTCGGTCTGGTTCAGGGGCCATCGAGGGCCCCCCGTCTGGCTGAAATCATGACCCATCATGTGGCCCAAGATATGGCTGCACTGTGCTCTTTGGCCTTCATGCGCAAAGCGGCGATACTAGAAGACTTGCGGTCTGGGTCCATGTTGAGATCGTACGTGTTGATGCCTGCAGCCATGCCAGGTGATCCTCCGAACAGACTGCCCATGTGAGCCTGTCCCACGTGACCTCCGGGACTCGGTACGCCCAGAAAATCAGACACCCCGCTGGCAGAGTGGGGGTGCGGGGTCATACAGGGAGTCACGGTGTCACAGGGAACAACACAACCAGGCACTGGCGACGCTGCGCTGCTGCCGCTGATCCAAGACGGGTTCTGAATCTGAAATATTGAGTGAATCAACACTGTTAATAAAAGCTAGAACTGCTGCATTAACCTCAGCAGCTCTCCTGTTATTTATCTAATCACACACAGTCGTGTGTTTGTTACTGTTCTTTATGGTTAGCTGAGATCTAAACTAAACTCCAATTTATAGATGCATCCTGACAGAAATTAAAAGACTCTTCAGCCCTTTAATCACCACTTGCACATTTTCTACTTACTGATTACTGCGAGCAATTACCAAGACATTTAGAGTTTTTGGTCTAACAGGATGGGTTTACTTTCCTTTATGTTTTAGTTATAGTTGTAAGGTGATGCAGATATGAGAGGAAACTGTTGTATGTTATGTATATTTCTTGCTGATGTAGAGTTAGCATTACTTATATTTGTAAGGTTCTTGTAAAACCAAAAGTTGAGGTCAGGGTTTGCGATATAAATTATTTTATTTTTTTTATGTTTTGCTTTTCATGAAGATCAACTGAAATGAATAATCAGTGATCTGTAGAGACCCTGGTAGGCAGGTTTTGTTACCTTTGGATAGAGTCACACTGACTGTTTCTACTCTTTATGCTAAGCTAAGACTTGGGCTACATATTTGGGATGTAAACACGGCAGTGGTATCAATCTTCAATCCCAACGTTTGGCAAGAAAGTGAATAAGCATATTCTCAACATATCCAATTCTTTCTTAGAAAAGTTTAAATTAAATCAACACCAGTTTCCAGGCTGGATGTCTAACTGAACGTTGAAAGGTCAGGTTTAAAGCTAAATGTACAAACCAGAGAAGTATGAGTTTCTGCTTCTTTTGTTCGTACCTGTGCGTAGTTCTCAGGACGCGTGAGAAGAGGCAGCTCATAAGCTGTTGAGAAATGTGTCCGGACCTGCTGCATTTGTCCGAAACGTTCCCTCTTTCTCCATTTCGCCCTTCGGTTCTGGAACCACACCTGCAGAGCGACAATGTCTGAACATTAGAAAACTGGCAGCATCGTTTAATGATTTTATCTCTAGAGAACAACAGGGTCTTTATCTTCATCTTGAATAATGTCCATGTTGGTCTGTGATCAAGGTGAGTTTGAGAAAACGTTGAGGATGTTGGACTCATGTGAACCTAAAACTTTTAACTGGGAATTTCCCGTCAAATCTGAGGGAAATGCTTCTCTATAGATACAAATCTAAGTTCGCTTTAAAAATGAAAAATGATCCGATGCAGTCTTTGCCAAAAGACCGAGAGGGTGAATATCTGCAGCACATCAGAAATGCAAACATGATTCCATGAGGTGACCTGAGTTATATGAAGGTAAATCTCTGCGGTTTAACTGAAGCAGTGAAATAAAAGAGGAAGAGGAAACAGTTTGTTGTAAAACAAGATGTAAACAGATCTTGTCCATCTCACCTCTGCCGCCTGAAAAGAGAAGGGAGCTTCGTGTCCTAATGTTTTCTGACGTTTAAATCTGACTCTTGTTTACTGAAAACATTAGTGTGTTTGAATTTCCATCAGAGTCTGTGAAAGTTCGACTAAATTCACTCGCCTTTAACGGCTTTTAGACGTCGGCTGCCATGTTTTTCTCAGTGTCAGATTCTAAATGTTTGTTATGCAACATGACTGAACTGATTACAGCTCAGAGGTACCAACACTCACTCGTCTCTGATGTGATTCATCTTATTTAAAGTATCTGCTCTTTGCTCACAGATTGCTTCCATAGATTTATAGTGAAATCTGTGAGCAAAGAGCAGATACTTTAAATAAGACGAGGTTGATTATAACTGAGGTTTGTTTGCTTTTTCTCTTTTAATTTCCTGGAGTGTAAAACTCCATCTTTGAGATACATCTCCCAAATTAAAGAAACTCACAGAGCAGAAAACGTAATTTGATATTATTGTTCATCCTCCTCTGAACTGCTTCATTCAGAATCAGTGACCGAACACGAGATCACTGTGTTTCTGTGATTAAATGATGCTTTTGGAACAACATCCCAGTTTTAATAATTTTAGTTAGTTAAGAGGTTTTCAGACCAACATTAGGTCTTTTGTTTGTTTGTTTTGTTTTGTTTTTTGCTCAACAATATTAGAAGCATAGACGTTGGTCACAAGATCTTTAAATTAACTTTATCCTACTATACTTTACCTTTATTATTTAATATTAATAATACTTATTTAATAAGATTATAACTTTGCTACATCAAGTACATCAAGTTTACAAGACACTGGCAGTGTTGTAAAAAGGTCAAACTTAAGTTATTCAAAATTATTATGTAACATGTACATTTTCCAAAACCATAAAATATATGTTTTAAGTTTTATTTATTTTTTTTTTTTTTGTGTGTTTTTGTGTGGGTTCATCAGAAGCACAACCTCTCTCTCTTCATGTGTTGGGGAATCAAATGTAAACAATCAGCAAAGACAGATTTTAACATTAAAAGATCTAAAAGTTTGTGATACATCATCCTCAAACAACCCAAGTCTTGGATGTCTGAGTGGAAAACTTTTCATGTCAATTAATGTAAAGTTACTAAACAAAATCAAATGAGGGAGATTAGAGCTAAATTGATAATTCTTTGTGTTTGTGTAATAAATCATTGGTTTGACCTGATCTGAGATTTGTAAACAACAAGTTTCTAAAACTTTCAGGTGACAGTGAGTCTGATTTTGTATTTGTTCACTTTCAACTTACATCTCAGTTCAGTAAGAACTGACGTTTTCATTCAGACATGTTTGTAAAGTGTTTCTGTGTCTTAATGTACAGTGTCACCAACAACTCTGATCTGCTTTCTGCTTCTCTGCCGAGTCTGTTGGCTATTATACAGGGGAGAACATATTTTTGTGTTGCACACACGGCGTCGTGACAGTAATTGGTAAAGACCTTGACAGCTTAAGTAGCTGGTGGACTTTCAATGAGGCTTTATTTATGTTACAGCCCCAGAGAGAAAGAGCAGAGAAATGCCAAACTGGCCCCAGCAGGAGAGCTGTATGGGGCTACAAACACTTTGAAGTGAGAGAACGGCTCAGACGATTGATAACCCGCCTCTGCTGTCACTCATGTCAGCTTCCATACAGAAATAAAAAGAAATCCAAGCCTGAGCCTGGCTTCAGTTTTCCAACACCCCCCCAAAGCACTAATAATATCATGGAAACACCTTTGACCACGGTTGTAGTTCATTAAATGTAAGTTTGTTCCCTTTTCTCCAAAAACCTTCCACCACATCATTTCATATTTCCTGTGTTAATTGAAGGTAAATCCGGGACACTAGTGGACTGGTTCAGAAAGAAATATATCAGATATTTATTCTAACTGACAATGTGTTGTAATAATATGAAGGAAAAAAGTCTCTGTTTTGGGAAAAGAAAAGCAGCATTTTTTTTGTTTGTGGGACAATTTGACATTTTATCTTAAGAAATTTTAAAACCTGATTGACTTTCAGAAGAGATGCTGTTTTTTTTCATCTGTTGGTTGATGGACCAATTTCAGTGCTCAGTCTTTAGTTGTCTGAGTTAAAATGTTGATATATTAAGTTTCAGTTTGTCTCACTTGTCTTTCACTTCATTTCCTACTACTTCATCTTCTGTTCATCATTTGCATCCTCAAACTTGCACTGACACCTGTGAACTTTTTTTTTTTTTTTGCCAGATGCCATCTTGACTCTCTGAGCTCTCTACACTAACACAACAGCAAATCTGATAGATGTGATGTTTTTGAAACCCTCGACCTTTGACCTCCGACCTCCCTGTGTATCTGTAGTGTGTATGAGTCACATCCAAACTTATTTTCTTTCTTTGAAACCTGAAGTCTGAAAAACAAACAATGCCAGAACCTTACTTACTGTTTTGGTTTTTGTTTTATAGGAAGATGGTTTTTTTTTTTTTTTTTTCTCTCTTAAACATTTTTTAGTTTTTTCACGTTAATGGAAAGGCTTGTGAATTTTTAAATTCAAAGCAAACTTTTAAAGCAGCAGTAAAGGTTTTTTTCTGAACATTCGTTTTTCTTTTTTCGCTCCAGACACAGAATTCATGAGCTGTGAGTGGTTTTTGCGTGTGAATGACCTGAGTAGAGCACAGAGTCCAGTTCTTTGGCTGACAAGGCATCTTGTGTCTTTTATCTTTTTAACTTGAGTGTTTAAGAAGGCCGCTGGGAGAGCTGCTGGGCTGTAAAGCTGCATCCATCTGAGGCAGCCAGGTCTGTGATAGTGTGAGCAGCAGAGCAGAGCAGCATACCTTCAGAGACTCGTGGTTGAGTTATAACCCTGTGGCTGCACACACTTCCTGTGTTTCACTGCAAAGCTTTTCTGTTTGATGTTCATCATGTAGAAGATTAGTTTTAATCAAACTCTTATCTCGTCCTACATGCAACTCTCACACACACCAAAAAATATAGCCACTAGCCGCTTCAAATTCCTTAAAAATTCAGATATGACTTGTAATATCAATCGCTGACTAACTCAAAGCCCCTGGGAAGGATTTCACACCTACCCTGGAGACCACAGCAGGGACACATTCTTGTCTGGGCAGGATGTTAATGAAAGAAAAACACAGAAAATCCAGGGGCTTTGGTCGTCCACGGTGCACACGTACATACACAAACACACCACACACATGCACAAACTGTGGAGGTCTCGCTCTCTGTTCACCAGTATGTTGGTATGTTGGTATGGTGTTACAGCAGCCGTGGCCGTTTGTATGCAAATCAGGGCAGAAGGTCACAGTCGGAGCGTTGCTTTTCACCTTAGACTCAACCAACACCAGCTTCACTGGATTCAGCTCCAGAGAAAAAGAGTCAAACAAGTCTCCTCACATGCTGATGAAAGTCTGCTCTCCTGAAACTGCACATATGAGGCCCAGGCAGCTCAAACCTCAGCCGCCTCACCCCCTCCTCCCTCCATCCCTCAGGGCCCCCTGGCCTCTGTTAGCTCCCACTCCCCCATTCTCCCCCTCTGACTCCCACATTACCAGATAAATCTCTCATGTTGTTCTCTGAGTGACGTTATCTCTACAGAGCAGCAGATGTTGAAGGATCCGTGAGGTTGTGTTGTTTAAACATGGACTTTTTTTCCGCTGAAGCGCTACAATAAATAGAAACTAGATCTGGTACGCTTGTAGGTTACCTGCACACGAGCTTCAGTCAGGTCTGTCCTCAGAGCGAGCTGCTCCCGAGCATAAACGTCAGGATAATGTGTCTTCTGGAAAACTTTCTCCAGCTCTTCCAGCTGGTAGCTCGTGAAGGTTGTGCGGTTGCGTCTCTTTTTGCCTTTGTTGCTTTCATTGCCATCGGCCTTGTCCAGAGGACTCGCTAAGTCGGTGCCCGGCAGCCTGTCGGAGGCCGCTTTGACACTTTGGTCCTTCACGGATAAGTAGCTGGTGTCCATCCCAGGTGGGTCAGAGTCCGGGGCCAAATCAGAGTCAGTCAAACCAGAACTGTCTTTACCTGCAAAGACGAGGAGGACAAGACATATTAACACAATTAAAGGGATGAAATCAAAGCTGAAGATGAACAAGAAAGTAAAATATGCGAGTCATTACATGATGTCAAGTTAAAAGTGGTGTTGTAACTTGGCTGTGAGTGACACACTGTCACTTTAACAACATATAAGATAAATATGCAGCTTGATCTATCGCTGGACTTTGATTTAAGCTGCACAGCACAGTCGACTGATTTAAACCTCCAGATGAAAGACAATAAAATACAAGTGGAAAGCTTTTAATATTCGGACTTCAAAGTTCTTTAACTCAAGTCTTTTTAGCGCTTCATTCAAAAACAGACTGACTGGTTTCTTTTTGGAGAGGTTTGGGTAAATTTTAAAACATTTCACAAAAAAAAAATGCACTTGATTTTCAATTAATAAGATATTCATCCATAAGAAAGAAAAGTACATCTGGAACATAAGAGCCAACTTATATTATATCACATTGGTCTTTTTTCAGCTCTTTCGATCAGTCTTCATTATAAATCCAAATTAAATCTCAACATTTGTCATTTGAAACTGAATTATACAAGTGTTTTCTTATCTGTTGCCACTATTGGAAAATTTTGATATATTTTCGAACAGCATTTGCCACCAGGGACAAATATTATCTATTTTATGTTATTTTGCCTTCAGACAAATAAAAAAAAAATTATTGAGCCACTTTTCTACTAAACTTTAATATTAAGTTTCTGGCTTCTGGCAGTTTATTCATAAGTGCTGATTTATTTGCTGGATCAGTATAATAACTCATGGTGTGAGATGGGTGGAACAAATGAATTTCTTGCTCTTTGTGAGGAAATTTTGTCACAGTTGTGCAATGTGTTGGCACGCAGTGTTAAGTGTGTGTGTGTATGCGTGCCATGTTGATTTGTTTGTCTATCTGCCTGTGTAGTTAATTGGTGGCCTGGATCACTGGCTGCCTGCAGGATCTACTTGTACTTCATAGATCATCCTGTGATGTGCTAAGGAGCAGACACCCACGGTCATAATTTGAGACTGACAGAAAAAGTTTCGTCTTTTATTTATTTTGTGTTTTTCTTTTTAACTGCATAAACGCCCCAACCATTTGTAACCTCTGCCTCACAAACTCACACGCACAAAAACACACTCATCTCTCCTCCACTCAGCCTGTGTTTATCAGTTGTACATGTGGTCAAAGTCTGTTATCTGACTGCAAAGTCACCTGGCAGCAATACTAATTTTGCATTTTGCATTTTGTAGCCATGCAGAAATGATGAAGCTCCATCTCCGCTTTTTCTCTCTCTCATAAACACATATTTGCTTCATGGCTGCAGCTTCACTGTGAAAAACTTCAGGCTGATATCTGATCGTAAATTTCCACGGCTGTGTCTGTGCCAGCTGTTTTCGCCCTCTTGCTGCCCTTTACTAGTGTGCAAACTTGCACACATATCTTGAGACAAATGCACGTTCTTCATCGTGAAGGATGTGATTGCTGCTCCGTCACTTTCTCCAGTTCAGTCTGGTGGCGACTGCTCTTTATGTTCCTGCTCCTCAGTATCATCTGAGGTGAAGTTATTTTCAGGATCGAGGACGCCTCTGCTCATCTGCCCATCTACAGTTTGTCAGGTTAGAAACAGGAGGTGTGTGTGTGAGTGTGTGTGTGTGTGTGTGTTTGTGTTTCAGTCAGCACAGCAGATCTCAGACACACCCATTGACCCTCAGCTCGCTGCCATGTGGGGCAACGCGCTGCAAAGTGTTGACATGTGATACATTTTAATATTTTTTCTACTAGTAAGTGTTAGTTTGAAGTTATTCAGAAAAGCTAAACCTTTCTCAGTCTCACGTTGGTGTGGTGTTTAATGATCCTGTGCTAATCTGTCTGTAACATGCAGCTCGCAGTTATTTTCCAATGTCATGTTGTTTTCATATCATCTGTATGATGGATAGTTTTTCATGAGCTCCTACTTCGTATTGTTGTTGTGCAGATTAGTTTTTGCATATTAAAACTGTGTAAAAAAAAACCATCTCTGAACAGAAAAATGTTAATATTGTCTGACATACTGATGTGCATCAAAGTTTTTGGGATTTATTGAGTATTTAGTGTAAAAATATATCATGGTATAGATTGGGTATTGTTAAAAATTGTCAGTATGATGAGATAAAAATCAAATGTTTCTGATTTCTTGCACAAAATCCTGCCTTTAGTTAGCAACAATAGATGAACTGTTCTGCTATTAAATACAATCTAAAGTTAAAGTTAAACGAGCAAATATCAAATTGTAAAACAATCGTTTAAGAAATGTAGCTTCTCCATGATAACATGGACACACTTTGGTTCGTGCCTATACGAGTATTAAGGTCTGAGCATATATCTCAATGTGTCGGCAGCCTCACTGCAGGAGCACTATGCCACACAAAGCTGCTGTTTTATTTTATTCTTCTTTGTGAGGAGAGAATAAACCCCCACTGGTTGGAGACCACATACAGCACACAATGCAGAGTTTGTAAGACAACAGTGAATCAGACCAGATGCAACTGAGCCCTGCAAACATCCAGCGTGCAATGAGGCTCTTGTTTCTGAGATATTTGCCTAACAGAGCTGGAAATGGAGCCGAGCTGAGGAGCCATGTTTTGGTGGCAGACCACTCGCTGGGGGTCCCAACGCCCGCAACGTTGCCTCTCTGTCCGTGACGAACACATCCTGTTAGACTTGAAGAGAGCAAATGGGTTTTATCCCATCATAAATACTCTCTAGTTATTTCATCATATTTCCCTGGCCGGCACCCACAGGCCCCACAAGGCAAGAGCTGTCAGACTGTTTGAAATCATGAGGCTTCTCACTGATCAAAGGCCATTGTTTATATCGCATGTCATTGATGTTTTTTTGGCAGGAGCGGGATATTGTGACAATCTCCTGCTTGTTATCCATGCGATCTGCTGTAGCTGTGAGGCTCTCCAACGCTGCCTGAAGTGAACAGCACTGGGCCCTCCTGCTGAGAACACCATATGTATGATGAACATAAGAGAAGTCCTCTTACAAACAATGCCTGTTAGGATATAATCTCTCGCTAAAGAGGCAGGAAGGAGTGACGGTGAAAAACACATGCTGCATCAAAACCTTAGTATCTCAGTATCCATGCGTACAATGGGCTTTGTTTTTTCCGTGACTCAAAAGACGGTTCCAGTCTACACCTGCACTCCTGCGTGCAGCGTCTGGATCCCTCCAACAATAATCCAGCAAACTTATAAACCAAAAGTTCCCTCTTTTTTGGATGAATGCTGCAAATGCAAAATGTTTTGAGTTGCAACCACAGAATGTTCTATTTTCACTGCAGTGGGTCCAACAAGCAGCATCTGGTCCAGTTATTGTGCACAGTGAAGAGAGGAGAGTCTGCAACGCTTAACTGTGTTGAGCGCAGAGATAGTTCAAAAAATTCTTCGTTTCGAGCAGCGATTTTTAGTTTGTCCACCTGATTACAGTTCTACATATTAAGTTTTTACAGTTCCAGACGCAGTGTGTTCTGGTTTACACCAGACCTTGTTTTCAATATTGTAATGTATGATAAACATCTCATGTGGATGTTTTTGTGTGTCAGACATTCAGCATGAACAGCTGTTAAATTCGCAGTTCAAAATGAATGGGCAACATCAAAGTGTAATTTAACTGGCTGTAAAGCGACAGGGCACCGTCGCTGCCTCTTTATTCACTGGGACGACTGGGGTCACTTCACAGCGTTAAGAGGAAACACTATAAATTACACACTTAACAACGTGGTGCTCAAAGTGAAAAAGAAATATCTGAAATAGAGCGAGATGAGGAGGATGTTTTTTTTAAAGAGAAATGAGAAAGGAAATTCAGAGATGAGAGAAAGGGGAAATGTGGATTTATTTAAATGTTTTTTGGAAGTTTGTTTTGCTGACTTAAAATATGGATTGGGGTGTAACATGGAGCTTTGGACAGTGGATAAGTTTTAAGTCCTGCTTGGCTGCAGAGACAGAGACAGACTGAGACACTGATGCCTGATGTTGTGTGGGCCGAACAATCACGCCAAGAAAAGAATAATATGACGGATATAATATATGAAGTTATTTATGGTTCCCTCTGGTCTTTCCTTAAGAGTGTGACTAACGTAAGAGTATCATAAACTACAATCATTGATAAATGCAACTAGTGTTGAACTTTAGCACAATTTTAAGCACTTTTACTTTAAATCTTTAAATAAAAATCTAAAAACACAATGTTTGTCATTTAGTTTATTAAGAATTCTTTAACTGTTGCAGATTAAACCAACACTGTTAAAGAAGTTTAAAGTAGCTTTAACTTAACTCAACATTAAAACTGTGTTCTAACATTAATGCATTTCCATAAGTCTTGCATAAATAACACATAACTGATGTTCATTTGTATTTAAGCAACTTTATATTGTTTTTCTAACGCTTTTGCTTAAAACGTGAAAAACAGATTTTTTTGGCCACTTGGGGCAGTGACATGAAGTTGTGAACACAACATTTGTCCCATTTTAAGCTGATATACTGAACAAACTATGACTTATTTACAGGACCAGCAGCTACAGAGCAACATTATATCTAATTTATTGATTCATCTCTGCAGTGTTCGATTTCTTTTAGCTCTGTTTTTGGTCTCCACCGGCTTCTGAGGGAAATGTTGGTGTCTTTAGCTGCTGAAAGTTTCACAACGTTCATCATTTAGTCTCTATGATAACTGTGGTGATGGTATTGCAGATAGAGCCTTTCTACTAAAAAACAGCTTCACTGTGACTGAAAAACATCACTATAAGAGCAGTGAGACCAGTCGTGACCCAGAAAACTAAACAAGGAACCGAAACTTCCTGCAAAGCTCAGTCGAGCTGCTGGGGAAGACTCTCAGTAGGGTTCATCACTTCGAACAATATTGTTTTCACATTGTCATGAAACGTTGTTATGATATAAAATATCAACTATAGCTTCTTCAAGTCAAGGGTCTAAATACTTTCCAATTCCACCCCTGCTGAAGACGTTGAATCCTCTGTTCTTGAAATCCAACCTCGTTTCTTTTGGAAGTACAAATAACACGACTATGAATAGCTTCGCTCTGTACTTGTTTGGTGTCAAGTGCATTTGTCAAATGTTTTGAGACAATACACACACACACACAGCTAACAAACACAATACAATGTGTACGTGAGCAGCTGCTGTGCAAATATAAAACTTTTCTTTTCTGACTATGTGATAAGTAGCCGTTCACTTGGAAATGAAATGCTCCTGACTGAGCCGAGCGATTATCCATCTCAGCAGGCTGGACAACATTCAGACTCCAAAAAAAAAAAAAAAAAAAAAAAATGTATAAAGACTGATGAATCACCTCTCACACCCTCTTTGTCTTCCCCTCTGTGTCTCACTCTCTCCCGCCAGCTCGTTTCCAAATGTTTCTCTCAGACTTTGGAGCAAAACAGTTTCCTTCATCTTATGTTTTTGTTGTCTGATCGAGAGCGAGGACATTCCTTCTGAGTGGGAAAAACTTGCTCGAGTACATTTTTGTGTGCACGCACATAAAATGAAAAATACTTTTCTGGCAAACTCACTTAACAAAATGCACGATCGCTTCTTCCTATCAAAGGATTCAGGGACTGAAGATCAGAATATTCAAACCAGTGTATGAAAACACAAGATGCAACCAATTTTCTCCCGCGAAGATAGAAACACTAACAATGTTGGCTACAACAACACTGTACTCTCTGTTGGGTTCGTTGCATGTCTAAGAACAGAAATACAATTGTTCAATCACAAAGACAATCATTCTAAATTATAAATGATTATCTCAACCCTAGAAACACAGTAGTGTGTAAAGTTTTAAGAGAAAAAAACTATTGGAAAAGCACAATATAATAATGTGTTAAACTGCATATTAAAAACACAAGATTCTGTCAGTGTTGCATATTGAATATGTTGGAAACAGTTTTGCTGCAGTAACTTTGTATGTTTTAGTTGAAGTATAAGTTTAGTGTTTGAAAAAACAATTGTTTTCAACCATTAAAACATTTTTTATGCTAAAACATACAAATCACAGCGACTTTGAAATGTGTTTTGATTTTAAATTAAAATTGTATTGAATAAAGTTTGAGCGCAGTGAAAAAAAAAAAAAGTCAACGCTCAAGTTAAAAAAAAAAAAAAGAAACAGACCAGAAAATCCAAACCTGAATATCTGTGATTTGCAGTCACAGTTGGTTCTGTAACAGTTTTCATTTTACATGAAGCGGTGACAAAGAGACCAAAGGAAGTTCTGGACTGCATGAGCCTTTTCTGCCCTGCTGCTCTCACTCGGCCATGCAAACTGAGCCTAATGTAAATTGCTCTGCCAAACTTTAAGCTAAATGGTAAAATGATCCTGAGTCCTTGTCACCTCCACTCATGTCATTGACTTGCTGAAGTGTGCCTCAGTTGTCTGGGTTTGCGTGGCTGGTTCCCATTACTCCGTGCTCGAACCAATCAGCTCTGACGACCATAACCAGAGGCTGAAATGGTCGTGTTGGGTTGAAGATGGTGAAGGAACGAAAAGACAAAAGAACCATATCTGCCTGTTTTTTTTTTTTTGAATTGACAAAATTTCCCTAAGAAATTAAATTGTATCAAAACTCCTCTGGTTTTACAGCAAATTAAATATTTACGCTCACAAAGTAGCTGAAACTTGATCAAATTCTCACTTTGCCCAAAGAGTAACTGATGGTTTAAGCTGCAATAAACTGCAATCTTTCATGTCTTCAATCTACAGCAGTAATTATAATTGTGCATGTACAACTGTACAAGTCTCTGTAAATCACTGAAAAGTGATAAAAAGCAGAATCACACTGTAATTAGACCGACAAAATAACATCCTTTGTCTTAATGGTGTAGTTAAATATTTACTGTGTAAAACTGGACTCCAAATGTTTCGAAAAAAAAAAAAAAGAAAAAACTCTCTGCTTTCACAGCTCAGAGTTTCAAATGGAGGGTTTCGAATGGATTTTCTCTGCTGCGCTCAGTCAGGGGAACTTTCCCCTCGTCTCCAAACGGATGAGGGCAGGAAAACCTTCAGAAAGGTCAAACACCCTGAGACACTGAGCGAAGACACGGACACATCAGACACATCAGAGAAGGAAACATGTCGTCTCTGGAGGTTCACAAAGACTTGTAGTCGGCTGCTTTTAAAGACTAAGAGGCCAGGGAGTGAACCATCCTCTGGGTTTTATTTATTCAACCAAGAAGCTGCTCTACAGTTTCACACTTTTCATATTTATACTGTAAATTAATACATTTGAGTAAAGTATTTGCTGTCAAGCATAGTTTGGTGTTTTTTTGGACACCTTACATTGACTGATGGAAAGTAAATGAAGCACAAGCTCTAGCTCTAAGCACTAGCTCTATTCTATTGTGATTTATTGGATTACTAATTAATGTTTTACATGGAAACTGTGGCACCTTTTTACCACTTAAACTGATAAACTTCAACATTAAGATGTTACTAACTAATCGATTAAAAAACACTCTAAACAGGGCCTTGAGTACATAAACTCAAGGCCGCTTTTACACCTCAACTTTCTACTTCACTTTAACTTTTCCATTTGGAGATGATCTAAATCCTTTTCCTGCCTTTTTCATTTATTCTCTCAGTTCATTATCTGTCTTTTTTTTGCGTTTGTGATGTGTCTGTTCTGTTGTGAGGCACAAACCGAGTCTTTTCCTTGAACAATCTGCTCTGTCCGTCTCTTCTCGTTCATGTTCTCTGTCAGTTTTACTGGTTCTGATGTAACAACATGATTGGCATCGTGTTGAGCAAAACACAATGCAACGTAAATGTGTTTTGCAGTGACTGTAATGTATGTAAATGTTTATTAGACAGTTATTGTGCCTTCAGCCAGCAAAATATCTCAGTTAGAGCAGGCAGCCTCACACTGATCTGAGGCCAGTCATCACATCACCTCTGACTGAAAGGATCAAACCACAAATTATAACAACAAAGCAAATCTTTGACAATTTGATACAACCCAGTGATTGTGTAAAATACAGGTTTGATAAAAGAAATGAGCCAGGACGTAAAATACTCCAGCATTTTCCAATAAAAACATCAGGAATCATTTATCATTTTTCTCCTCAGCTGGTGTGTTCACTATATTTCTCTCCTGCCTTCAATTTATGTCCAGTCAGTGAAGAAGTCAGTGAAAAAAAAAAAAAAAAAAAAAAAGAAAAGATGGGTTAACCAGAAACTTGAGTCAGTGATAATCACAAAGAAAATATCCTCAAGTCTAAACGAATATTCATCTATAATATATAAAATGCCAATTTAATTTAATTTGCATAAAAATTACAAAAGACATATATTCAGAGACATAAAAGTGTTTTTTTTTCCTCTGAAGAGAAGTTTGACATCTGAGTCGCATTAATGTCGAAGCTGCTCTTTGTTTCCTGCTCTTCAGCGTGAATCCGCTCATCAAACATATTTTAAAATATATTTAAATCTCCTCGTTGCATAACTGACACGTTTCACTCTAAGAAAATAAAATCTAAAAAAAAGCTTTTTGAAAAACCTCACTAACGCACACATTTGCGCGCATTTGCGTCAAACATGTCTCCTCTGTAGGATGAACGTAAAAAGCAGAAAGAGAAAATAAATAGAAAATAAAAATAAAAATAAACGAAAAAAGATTAATTAATAATTGGACCAAAATGGCGCAGTTTAATCACATCCTAATAATAACTGCGGCTTATTTACAACACAATATAACATTTTTATTTCATCTCCATTCACCGGATCTAAGTCAAGGTTAATAGGTAATAAAAAGTTAACAGCCATTATAAAGAATAAATAAAAAAAACCTGAATGAGCTTTTGAAAAAGATTGATCTCAGTCTTTGACGTTTCTGGAGCAATAAAGTTTTTTTTTTTAGTAGAAACTGTCAAAACATTTTCAAATTACTTCCTCTAAACATCTCAGGCCTAATGATGGACAACTGAAGGCCCAGTGCACTGAAAAAAATAAAATAAATAAAATTAAGACTTCGTGCGTAAACGAACAAGAGTTGGGCCTCAATGTGAGGATTATTTTATTCTATTTAATTCTATTTAATTTAATTTGATATCTTTTGCAATCACAGTTCTTTCATTTCGCGTTTGTCGTTGTAATTTAGTTGTAAAATATGTTGAATTTTAACAGATTTTTTTGAGTCTGTGTTCTTCTGTAAACAGATTTTTTTTTACCCCAAAATATTTGATCTAATTTAATTGAATTTAATTTAATTGTTTTGAAGATCTTCTGAGAATTAAAAACTCTCTAATTCTATGAACTTAATATGAATAAAAGAGGAACAGGATCGTGTTGTTTGACTGAGACTTAAAACATATTTATGCGTTTTAGAGAATTTAATTAAAAAAAAAAATGTGTCCCCCTTTTTTAAAAAAAAAAATACGAGGTTTGTTCCGTTTGTTAGTTGGTTTGTTTGTTTATCAGTCCTGATTTCTGTCGCACATTAATTCAATTTAGATTTAAATACTGATGATTTACTGATATTTGAGTCCGAGTCTGATTTGAGTTTATGTTCTTCTTTTGTTGTGATCTCACGTTTTATTTCAAATTCTCTGTTTTTATTTCCGTCTCTTGTGTGTCAGGATTTGGTGTAAAGTGTTTTGAGGAAGAGAGAGAGAGAGAGAGAGAGAAAACCGGAATTAAAGCAGCTTCAAAGTGCCGGTCTGCTTAATGAGGGTCAAAGTTTTATTTACACCCTCATCATTCACCCATTACAGCAGCGTCCCCACGCAATTAAATCTAATTGGAGTCAATCAGCTCAGCGCAATGAAATGAAAATATTATCAGTTTGGAGCTCACTATTTGCGCCATCTGAAAACCTGTTAATTCAATTGTCCGACTCAGCTCCAATATTAAGGATTGTAATGCAGATTATCACATTAAATGCGCCCTAATTTAATTTTGATGGCCAAAGGGACAATTTGATAGTCGGGAAGATTATGCTTCTTCTCAACTGTGTTACACTGAACTGAGTCGTTAGGAGCTGAGATCTGCTGCTGCTGCTGCTGCTGGAGGAGGAGGAGGAGGGAGAGGAAAGGCTGCGTTGGTGCAGTTTTTACGCACGAAGGAGAAAAAAAAGAAGTTTAACCCTGAAAAAAAAACTTATGCTTTTTTTCAGTCAGTAAAAGTGAATCCTGTCACTTCACTAATGTCAAGTTTCTGCAAGTGCAGCATCCAAAGGTCTCAGGTTGTGGGAACAAGTGGAGCAAAGAGCGATGACTGACAGTTTCAAGGTTTTTTCTCTCAATCTGGTAAATTATCACAGAAAAAAAAAAAAAAAAACAGACGCACACAGCTCAAAGGGAAACTGATATTAAGCTGAACCCTGCTCGTCTCTTATTGTATATTTCTGTACAAAGAAGTCAAACTTTAACGCGGGTATATATTTGGATGCAGCCTCGACATCCTAAAATGTGTTTTGTTGTGTTTTTTTTCTCCGCACTCACCATAGCACGAGATGAGCGCTCCGTTGTGTCCACTCTCCTGGTGCAGTTTGGCGTCCTCGGGAGGTGTTTTGCAAGACGACCTCTGCATAAACAGGTGGTATTTACTGAAAGTGCTTTGCTGCCCAGCTGCGGCGGCATCCAATGACTGGCACTCCTGCTGGAAGGGGCTCCGGGACTTTTCTCCGTAAGCCTGACCTTTGTTGGGCAGGAAGGCAGTGGGGCTGTATTTGGTGTCAGTGGTTGGGAATGTCCTAAAGTGGTCCGTCTGGTGATCCCTACCTTGCGCTGCAGAGGGGCTATAATATGAATCCATGGATGTCATATCGCTGTATGAAACGCAGGTCTCGGCGTTCATGCCTAAAAAAAGTCAAGAGAAGAAAAATACCAAACCTCTCTCTCTCTCACACACACACTCTCTCTCTCTCTCTCTCTCTCTCTTGGAAAGGGGAAGCGCAGACGCCCCTTCCTCCCTCTACATCATAGAGATGAACACACACACACACACGCAGAGAGACTGCAGCGCACACCAGACCGCAGCTGGGTTTGGTTATAAAACGATTCAGATCTTTTCCAGGAACCACTATCGTTGACCAAACACTCCAAACTCCCCCGCAGGTTTGAGGAGAGTTACACAAACCCGTCTTCCCTCAGAGGATGAGACCCAGAGCTCCTGGCTTCAAGACTTCTCCCAAGTGATTATACTGATGACATGAACGAGTTAGGTTGCTTATTAACTGAGGAGGGGAGAGAAATTTAAAAAGAAAAAAAAAATAGGGGCGGGGGTCTTAACACATGACATTAATGCAATTTGGATATGAATATAGACTATGAGTGATGGCACTGGGGCGGAGAGGGCACAATTTTACGCTTCATTTGCGATGGTTCATCAGGGGCAGATCATACTCAGACGATTGTGTTGCTACAGTCAAAGCCTGTGGTTTCTGAATTAACTGATTAAAACATAGATCATATCATAGATAGATAGATAGATAGATAGATAGATAGATAGATAGATAGATAGATAGATAGATAGATAGATAGATAGATAGATAGATAGATAGATAGATAGATAGATAGATAGATAGATAGATAGATAGATAGATAGATAGATAGATAGATTTTTTTTTTGCTGAATTTACAGTGCAACCTTTGTGTGATTTTTAAATTACACAAAAAAGGTTTAAAGCTTGAACTAGAAAAGTTAAACATCCTGTTACGAAAGAAGGAAATTAAAATGGCTCACTTTTAGAATATCATATCATAGGCTGTGTTTTATATCTGGAAACTACTTCATAGTAACAAAAGCAGTGATTTTTAAATGTCTTGTGCGTTTGCAGCCATGTCACTCACTGACATTCTCATAAATACACACTATATGATTATAAATGTTTTACAATCTATAATTTTATTTATATTTTATAAAAAAATCTCACCATTTTTTGTCTCATTCTTTCCCGAGTCCTTCATCTCTGGACCAACAGAGCTATTGTTGTTTTCTGTAAGAAAAGCCTGTGGGTTTAATGAGTTTTACTACACAATCCATAATAGTTAATTATCTGCCATCGCCAATTTATTTTCCAATACAATTCAATATAGTACAGTTTAATTTAATACAATGCAATTCATTTTGTTTTTTTTTTTTGTCAAGGGAAAAAAAGTCATATTGGTTTCGAGTGAATTGTCTCCTGATACTGAGTCCAATTATATTTTGGATATTGTTATTAGATGTGGTTGTGTGAGTTCGCTCATTTGACATGCACAAGCTGGATGAATTAAAAACATGTCATACACTTTATTTCTTTAAAAAAAAAAAACAATATATAACAAATAATAAAACACATGATAATTTACAACATGCAGCCTATAGTTTCAATCAAATCCTCTGTTTATTAAATGTATTTTTGAATGAGAAAATGTTGAGCTCAAACAGTAATTAATCTATTTGAAAGTTTCAGAAAAAAAACACTGTTGAAACACTTGAATTTAAACAGTAGAAATTTGGATTTTAAAAAATAAAACTAAAAAAAAAGGAGTTAAAATGTCACAGTTTGGTTCATTTTTCTGCTGCAGGTGTGATACTGTCATCGTCTTTTTCTTTTGAGTCTAATCAGGTTCATATTCATAATAAACAAATGAGGCAGGATGAAGTGTCCAGACTCTGATTCACAGGTAGAAGCTGCACATTTAGCTCACAAACTGCAGCAAACAACATATTCATACAGTCACGCACACATGGTGGACACATGCATGAATACAAGTACATGTGTGAGAGGAGGAAAAAAAAGGAAGCAACAGAGAGAAAGAGGAGTAGAGATATACTCCATTTTACATGATTGGAGTTCAGATTAAGCCCATCAGACTGAAAGGTGTCCACGGCTCATAGTTACACGTCTGATGTAATGTTCATGCTCTGAAAACCTGGATCACACTCAGCTGTAAATTGACTGTCTCAAGAGGGAAAAGATGAAATGACTTTACGACAGTTCATGTTTCATCTAATACGCTCAAACAAATATCTAATTACTTTGAACTCATTCTCCATATGTCAGCAGCATGATTTATGGCAGTGAACCAGACTTGATGATCACTTAGCCAAATTTTCAACCTGCTGGAGTCGTACACTTCTGTCTGTGCTATTCTTAGCTGAGAGCTGATGTTAGGTAATGATCATGTAATGTAATAAAGTCACAGCTTTTTACGCAGATTTACCAATTCACTTAGATAGTGTGTGGTTCTTTTGTGATCATTAATCAATCATTTTATATATATTAAAAGATTTTGTGTGTGGTTTTCATCAGGAAACACAATGTAAACCAGCAGGACTCTGTTTTTATCTGTAGTGAAGCCTCAAGACGTCTGAAACCGCTGCAAATAAAGATGAAGTATAATGTGTTTTATATTTACATCGGCATATTTAAAGGCTGGTGGGTCTTTCTTTAGCCACATGGACGATTTTCTCTCCTTTTATTTCACAATGAAAAGTGTCCCCAGTTTTACTAACTGTAATTACTTTATTATAGGAACCATGCATGGTTCCTCTACTTTTGTTTTTAGTTGTTTTTTAATATTATTTTATTTTTGACAGCACAGGATGAGGGTCAGACTGAAAACGTGAGCGAATGTGATCCTGACTATTGAAAAGTTTTTTACTTGTCAGTTTTCTGGCACAGTGAATGAAAGCTTCCCTCTCAACGGCAAGCCCACCTGCAGCGAATAAGGCAGCATTAAAACACACACACACATACACACAGAAACACACACACACGCAGACATACGGACACAAAGTGCATCCATGCATGCATACATACTGAAAAATCAAAAAACGCTTGCAATGTATTTTACTTTGCCTCTATCTTTATAAAAATACATAATTAAGTCACCACTGATGACAGCAGTTAAACATCTAAATTCACATTTCACGTCGTCTTTGCTGCTGAAGGTTTTTATTCCCCCGTGGAGAGGGGACTAGTCTAAATCTGGTTTATTAGGATCACATGATGACAGTTACTCAGTGATAAAACATTCATCTGATGAAATCAATTATGTTTTACTGAATCGTTTTATATAGACTAAAAAAAAAAAATGTTCAAAAGCAGCAATAAACAAACTTCTCAGCATGTACTTGAATTAATTATTTTTTGCATTTTCTAGCTATTTACTTACAATTTGGATGATAAGCTGAAAATTTAAGTGGTGGAGAAAATATGGATTATTACTGTGAAATCAGTTTTTGTTATTAATTCAAACACAGCTTCCTACTATTTAGAAAACGCTTTTCAGAAGTGAGGGTGAATATATTTAAGGGAAGTTTAATTAAGACTGATACAAAGCACAATATTCCACTCAGGAAGAGAAAATGTCAGCAGACAGTCGTCAGCTTCTTCTCAAATACTTCACAATGCCGGATACTTCTAAACTGAGACTCTATTGACTCACAGCCTTGACTAATTTTTTAGGAAGCCCTGTGTAATTATGTTTTATTTTCTGAATTTTCCGCCCCCTCAGTGAAATACATAAAAAACATTGTCCTAATGATACAATGAGCAAGACTGTTGTCACAGTCAGTGACCCTGAAATGGCTCTTTAGTGTGAGCTGTTTTGAGATTCCTTGTTTCACTAACCAGACTTTGCAAGATATTTGTGAACGTGGGGGTTAAAAGAAAACACAAGGGCACGGAGGAGACATGAGCCCACATCCTCGCTGCATTGGCAACATTAAACTTTAGCCTCTCTAGTTTGACTTTAGCCTGTGGCAAAGTGACTTGATTGAGGCCTTTGATGGGCATTAATACACCGTGGAGAGACGGCTTTGTTTGGGGAATGGAAATGAACATAAAACGGAAAGCGGAACAGGAAGGAGAGAGGCCCACAAGCTGATCTTATTTAATTTCACATAAAAGAGACATTCCATCTTCACAGGGCCTGTTTGGGCATCTCAGTGTATGAAAACCCAGACTTTTCTTAACATGTGGGAGAATGACACAGGGTGTATATGTGTGTGTTTGTGCGTGAGTGTGGGTGTGTGAGCTACAAAGATTTGTCAAGCATTTATGAAACAAAAACACCACAGTCTGGGACATTTTGAACACATCGCTTATGACAGCAGACTTTAAAATATGATTTGAGTAACATTTTAGTGGCACGGGCCAACTCGGCCAAATGGAGTCATGTTTTTTTTTTTGTGCCGCTACCTGGCCCTGCCCTCGGGCAAAACATCTGCAATTAGTCTTGACCACATTCTGTTTTTTTTACAATGTAAAGAATGAGCTAAGCTCCGCTCAAGTCTTTGTGACATATACTGTAAATATCTGCAGTGCATCTGACTGAATCAAAGGCTGCTCTCCTGTCAGATCCCATTACATTGTTTTCAGTGTGGGATAACAGCACTGCACCACTGCTGTGTTGGACTCTCAACCCTCTTCATATACTTTCAGTGGTTGTAATGCAAACATTTGGAAAGTTTCAAACAGTTTTTTTTTTTTACTTCAACATCTATTGTACATTTCTTTTGCATTGAAGCAGGTGATTACTGACTAAAGTAGACTTTTACTTTTTTACTTCTCTTTTAGTGCAGAAGATTGCGTCAGACAGTGACATTGTGAAGAAGTCACATCATCCATTGGCGCTAATGTGGAATATTATGACTAAAGACTTCTGAATCTATGGTTTAATGACAAAGTCCAGAGAGCAAACAAGACGTGGACCTCAGAGTATTTGACACACACGTGGCAAATTTAATCAGAAGAAATGCTCATGGTAAACGGGAAATGCAAATAACATTCAAAGGTTTTCACCTGTATCATGTCAATCAGAAGTTTTATTGACCTATTTTATTATTAATTTAACAATTTTTTATTAATAAATGAATTCAAGGATAAGTGGATTAGAAACGTCTCGATTAGATTTTCACTTCAAATCAAAACATTCAACAGGATTTGTTCTGTCTTCAATCACATTAAAATAAAGTTGTTAAAGACACATTTAACATTCAACAGATTTCCCCGCGTGCACTGTACGAACGTTTGATTTGTTTAAAGAAATGTTACTTGATGAAAATATGCTGCTTGTCTCCTAATACATTTAAGGTCACGCTTGTTTCCTGTGATAATGACAAAAACAGGGTAAAAGCACGATGAAGGCGAGACTCCACATTAGTCTCTGACTTTATAATGTTGACTGTAAAACTAACTAATTTAATGGGAGCAGCCACACATGTTGTCTTTGTACTGGTGGGACTCTGGTGGTACAAAGTGGCTCCAAAGGAGCAGCCACAGCTGTGACACATCTACAGCAACCGAACGAGTCGTTTCTCAAACTCTGAAAGTATCATTAACGGACAAATGAATGTAACATGTGTAACAATGTTTATTGAAGGTGATTTCTCAGGTTCAGGGATTTTAAAAAGTCGGTTTTACGTTACAATAACACATGAGTCACCTTTGAACTAATTTCTAGTTCATTTAAAGTTAACCCATAAAATTAAGTAGCAGGGGAACTTACATTGTTAAAACAGTAGCGGCTCATTTTTCTTGTGTTTTATATAATTTATTATTGATTCAAAAAAAAAAACTGTTACTGTTCATTATCGTTGTGACTCTGCAGCCGATGTCAAAACAGCCAAACCACACTTAACTTACGGGAAACTGAAGCTTTATTGGCACATGAGTACATTATTATGAAAGCCCCGATATTTTCAGGTGGTACATCATTCAGTGGATCTGTGAACGAGGCTTCTGTGTGAGATTTCACTGTGAGCTTTGGCACAAAGGACAGCGATAACGCTCACTGTTTTGATGATGTCAGAGAAGTAGAGCAGAGTTTTATGCAGATGTATGAATGCAGTTAATCTTTGATTCATGGTACATCAGTGAACAATAGATCACATTAATGCTGTGTGATTCGCTAAATGAAACACAGATATATGAGTTTGATTTTTACTGTTTGATTCACGACAACACATTGAAGCAGCAGCATAAAAAGAGAAAGAGAGTAGAGACTTTTAAACACTATATTCAATTTCTGTTTTATATTTTCAGTGACTTTTTTTTTTCTAAAGGAAATGGTTTCATGGAGCCAAATCAAAATCAGTACACTACTAACCTACAAACTCAAGAAATTAAACATTCAAAATATTTTTATGAAAATAAACATTCTTCCCACAAACTTTTCAATCACATCAAATGTGTTTATGTATATTCTCTGCACTTTTTCAACAGCAATTCGCTGCTGTAGAAGAATAAAAGTGATCTGCGGTAAAGAAATAAAAATGCTAAACTAAAGCTCAGAGTTTTGTTTGTGTTTGGGAGTGAAGGTCAGCTGTGATATGTGACTTAATTGTCTCACACTTTTTTTTTTTATGATTTTCATTAAAACTAAACAAGAAAAGCCAAAAATAAATAAAGAAACTCTTATAATATATTTCCACTAATTAATGTGTTATGAGAAAGTCACACTGACGTCAAACATGCACATTTTTGGCTGGAGATTAAGTCTTGTGTTTCCCCTCAGCACTGTTGCTTCATGAGTAACAGTAAGTTTGTCATAATTGTGTTTTCACTTTAAGATCCACAACGATTTGGTTTATCTGGTTGGTGGTCTGCTTTGTTTCTCCCCACAGTGGTACAGATTTGTTTTTTAGCTGTCATATCACCTTTTTTGCACTTGATACTGTTCCTATTCATGTTTAAGTCAGGTTAAATGACAGTAAACAGCATCTTGTCTGTCTCTGTCTCTGTATTGAAATATTAACACACCTGCCTGTTCACACGTCTACATCCAATCATGAGCGAGGGTCTTCTGGTTGAGGATGGGGCCAAGTCTTTGCCTGTTTGAAGCTCTGCAGCAGATTTTTATGTGCTGCTGAAATTGTTTTCACATGAGTGGCGGGCTGCGCTGTGTCAGCAGTATATCTGTGCAAATTAAATAGAGAATGAGAGAAAAGCAAAAAATAGTCACACTTATCTTTGAATTTAATAAAAACTGACCCGAGGTGGTAAAGAGAGAAAAAAATCATCTGTTCTCGCTTTGGTCTTGATAAGAGTTTGAGTCGGTGTATGATCTCAGTGCACGCGGTGAGAGAAACAGTGTGTGTCTTCGCTGTGCACAGTTGCCAGTGAAACATCTGTTGCTTTCAACATCTGGCACCTTATGTCAGGATCAAAGATAAAACAGGTAAACTCCCAGTGGACCACAATGTTTCTGGTTCATATGCACAGAATCTGATTTCCTTTTCTGATTTGTTTCAATAACTTTACATATGATGTAAATATAATTGTGGAGTCTCCATGTTCATGCTAATTAATTTGTTTTGTTGTGCAGTTGTTTAACTAAAGCCTCAATCTTTCAGTTGTCATTTATGGGCACAGTTTACATTGTATGAATAAATACTTTATGCATGTGCTGAATGGGCATGCCACTGCAGCACAGTGTGGATCCACTTCAGGGTTATTATTTTCCATCTGCCTTCTTTAAAAAGAAAAAAAAAAGAAAAGAAAGTGCTGTGCAGGGCTTGCAGAAGGCCTGGGGATGGTGCCCAACCCACCCGAACCCTCAACATTCACAAAATTCAGTGATGAAAGTTTATTAGGATCTGGAAAAATGTGTCCCATATGTGACTACCTCCAGGATCTGGTGTTGATCTTGGGATTCCTCCTTTACTGATATGATCAGTTGAGAGAATTATCCTGCTTCATCAAATTCAGAGCACACCCAGCTGACACACACAGCACGCCATGCAGAGTGTGTGTGTGTGTGTGTGTGTGTGTGTGTGTGTGTGTGAAAGGTAAAAGTCTGAGCTAGCAGACTGCAGATTCTTGCAATCAGATAACCTCTGGAAGATATTACTGATCAAACTGAGTCGTTTCATTAAACAGTCAGGGTGTTCCCACTGTGAGAGAGTGTGTTACCGCACTGAATGGTTCACTGTCCACCACCCTTTTACTGCTGTTGTGTTCTGTTTTTTGTTGGATGTTAGAGGTTGGCAGAAGGAAAAACTTCATGGCTGAACACAACGCTTTTAAACTGGTAGGGCGCCTGCAGTGAAGTGTTTAGTTGCTTATGAGCTGCTAATTGTTCTGAGTTAACTGTGACCTTATTACGCTGATTGATTTAAAAAGATTTCATGCTGAGAATAAAACTGTAAATGTGTACAAAACACTCTGCAGCCTTTCACATCAGGCTTATGTTAGCGATTCAGCAATTGATTTTTGTCTACAACACTTTACATTTCTGTGAATCATGAGCAGGTAGAGCTGAGACTGAACATTTCACCTGGATTGCAGCATGTTACGTGTCATCATAATGTTGTTTTATCAAAATTATGACTTTTTTTATCACTTACCCACTGGTATTTTAATGGATAATGCTTGGCAGGTTTGGTAACCTCTCTTGCCGAGCATATGGCCATATACGTATAATTAAATTCCCAAGAGCAACCAAACTGGCTGTGCTGAGCACAAAGCTTTTAGGACAGTCTTCACTTGGCTTCATGGTCTTTGGAAACCACAGCCACAAATATGTCCGCAGGGCTCCTCGAAGAATCATCGCACATGAGGACGGTGATCGTGCCACTGACAGCAACAAATGTGATTGTAGTGTCTCAAAATGTGCTGCTGTGTGCAAAATTCCAGGACCAAGGACAAATTATATATCATAGGTTGCTCTGAACAACAATATTGATACGTTTAGTTGAATATCCATCGGATGCATACATTGAAAATGTGCTTTTAATATTTTTCAATGTCAAATAATTCAAAGTGCTGCCAATACAACTAAAGTGTTACACAATTTTTAAGTTCCACTATATGGAAACATAGAAACAAGCATCAGAGACATGTGATACTAATGTGAACCAGTATGAAGAGACTTCACAAATGCCGCCCTGGCACCTCACCCAGCTCCAACCACTTCTAAGAGATAATGCTGTGCAAATGGGTTGCAGACCTCAATCTAGAGGGCACTGTATTCTGAATAAATTACACAAATGTCCAGCAATTTGTTGTCTCCCTCCCTACCACCCTGTATTTGTAAATGTCCAGATGCTGATGTGTTGCTTGATGCTGTCTTTCTTTTCCTCGTGCAATTTGCTGTTTCACATACGGCCTTAATCTTTTAAACACTTTAAAATGTATATTAAAAGATAGCTGAAGACTTTTTTTAGACAGACAAGATAGTTGGAAGTCTTTAAAGCTGACAGTTGTGTTAAACCTAGAGTCACTTGTCGTACAGTTGCAGTTACGGTCTGGTAAACCACTGAAGGACAGTTGCAGCCAAAAAACACTTTGATTTTTATTAATGTTTTAAAGATGACATTAATTTTTAGCCAACTGTCTCCAATTTAGACTGAATACAAAGCCTGATATTTTCAAGGTCGCTAACCAAAGATGAGCTCCTGCCTCAAACTAACCTCAACCTTGTTACTAAAGTTTCAGCACCCCGCCATGAGGCTCAAAAATGAAAGTTGATATAAAACCATAATGTATCTGGCCTGGTTCATTGAGGTTTTCAAACTGATTTGTTTCAACAGCAAATAGCTTATTATATCAGAAACACTTATTGGTTTATAACAGATACAGTCATATGGAGGAGTGTGTTTGGATTAAGATTAGCCACTGGTTTCCATATTTTTGTGATATCTGTAATACTTTTACACAGAAAACCACAATATCTTTGCTTTATGCTCAGACACCAAACTCTCAGTTGTGTGTGATGATATACTACATGCTTTCAGCCTATGGCATATTTATGACTAATGTGCAAACAATTATACCTCTGAAGCAGAGGAACATGAACCTATATCCTTTATTGAATACAAGCCCAAAATGCCAATAAAAGAAAATCTTGGTATCTCTTAAAAACAAGTTATCTTATCCACTTATCCATCCTAACCTCATCCCTGTACCGCGTGGATGTCTTGCAGCCTGGATTTGATTGATTTTGTAAATTACAAACTACTAACTAAACATATATTACAGGAGATGGGGCATGAAGTTGCTGTACTGTCCATAGCTTTATGTGGAGAAGGTGGAAAACTATTTTTAGTGAGAACATGTTACATATTTTGTGTCAATTTAGTGTGAGAGGTTTATGGAGAATGTATTCATTTTATGCACTGTGCAGATGTGTTTCTAGCTCCTAGGTGTATATAAGCCTTTTGATTGACTTGTTTGTGAAATTACATATAGAAAATGGTGCAGTCTTTGTATTTTGTTGCATAAAACTCTTTTTGAAAGGCGGCATCTGGCATCTGATGTGTTTCCTAAAACAGTGACAGATTTGAACTGTCATGAGCTGATGTGCATGTTCACTGAGGAACACTGGCTGATGTGTAAACAGAGAAAAGAGAAACACAAACAGGTGGTGGTGAAAAGCTCCTCAAACAGGAGTCCAGCAAAGGAAAACAGCTCAGACTCTGCCTCCACCAGAGTAAAGACATATTGTGTGGAACAATGTCACTGGGATAAAAGTTGACTGTGATCTCTCAGCTCAACCTTTGACCCTGACAGTATTTTGATTAGAGGAGGCAGGAGCCCGTGCATCCTTAACGTTTTATCTCAAAGACTCAGTCAGAGCTGGACAGGGGGTGTTGTGGGAGGGCTGGAGCAGACCCTCCTGTGTTTATTTTGGTGGGCAGATAGGAGTCTCGCAGCAAGGTGCTCGCTGTCATCGCTGTGACCTACGAACTCGGGCCGACACACATCACCAAGACTCCAGAGAGGTGGGCCACAGCAGCATGTGGGATGCTCAGAGACTGGGTCAAAGGGCAGAGCTGCTGCTGAACATCTGCACAGATGTCAAGAAATAGTTTCACTGAATTTTTTTTTTGCATTAGTGCATTTGGCCATCAGTTAATTGAAAAAAGTAGCCTGACAAGGGGAATGAAGATGAAGATGAATATTAAAGAAGTAACTTAGGAAACATGAGGACCTGGTTAACGTCGTCATTTTGAAGTGTATTTGAAGTGTTGAAGAGATGAGCAACCCTGATATTTACACACATTTACTTTCTCTTTTATCTTTGCAGCTTTTCCCAACACAGATGGGCTGGAAGTGAGAGAAACACCACTATCAACACCGCCATAGTTGGTCATGTCATCACGTGGTTAACATGCACAAACAGTGGATGTGCATAAGCATGTACACACTGACAGCACAGAGCATTTTTAACACTAGAGAACATTCATCTAGGGCCAATGTAATGCATTATAGTTGGTTCATTTCTTATTGGAGGATACAGACAACAGAACCCACTATCTGTGAAAATAAAAAAACGAAGAAAAGATTAACTGTGGAAACTCACGTAACACTACAGTTTGTTGCTCATAAGATATGTTTAGTTTGGCTTGGTTTAGACCTAGACTCTTACATAAGGCTGGGATGGAAACATACGGTTGTCTTTATGTACAGGGATGGAAATACAACAAAATATTAGGATTTAAAGCCCACAAATGCATTATTTACAATCAGGACTCATGTAAAGAGGCTTCAGAAAATCCTCACACCAGCTATACTCTGTATACTTCAACTTCATCTTCTATACGAGGAGACTTTTCATAACTTAATTGCAGCACTAAATGCTTTAAATTATGTGTTTTGTTTTTGTCTCTGCTGAGAAAGAGATACTTATCTCCTACAAAGAGTAAAATAAAAATAGTACAAATTTTCTTAATTTTTAACCAATAGATAAGAGCTTGTAACAACTTCGCAGCCAGTCAGTGTGTTTTTAAGAGACTAGGTATTGCCACAACAAGTAATTGATAAAGATATCATCAAATAACTATAGACTTTCAGTTGCCTCAGTTCTTTGAAACTGAAGACAAAGATTAAATCACTAAACTTAAGAAACTAACATCAATTCGACATCAATCTCAAGGTTCATCAGCTGAATGGAGCATATGCTCATCTATAACAAGAATCTGTGACAAGGACTGGTGATTATGTACTGCTGAGACACTGGGACATTGAGGAGAGAAGCAACATTGATGACCAGCATTAAGACCCTGGTGACCTTTTCTTAAGCAAAGGTCAGCACCGAGAGAAAACAGAGAGCTCACTCATTGGTTTAATATCCTGGAATGTCCTGGACGCTGCGAGAAAAAAAGTCCTTTCAAACAGGATCTTAATCAGAGTCATGTTCTTTATTCAATTTGAGAGGACATTCGCACACATGCAGATGCCCCTTTTCTTCAGATGCACATTTATTCACTTAAGGAAGTTTGAGGAATCACACAAGAGTGAATGGTTACTATTTCTGCCACACATACACAAGTCAGTCCTAAGGCATTTCCTCTTATTATTTTATTGTCTGACAGAAGATCCAGATATTAAAGTATTTTACAAGAAAGTTATTATTTATAGATCATTATCTGCCTTTGACCTGCACTTTCTCCCGCACCATGTCTTTATTTCTGTTTGTGTTGTTGTTATCATATAATACTTGAATTACTGTAAATTTATCCTGTGTTTGGAAAACTTACCATGATATTATTTTAATAATTTTTCATTTCACTATGTGTCTATAATGTGTTCTTTTGTGGGCCAGAAAATTTGATGGTTTATGGTTGTGTTGGTCTAAAACACAACCATCAAATGCAAAGTTAGTATTAAAATCTACACATGAGTTGATTTATTTCAGTGTCAGTCATATTCAGTTTTATTACATTATATCAGTGTAATTGTAACTTATATTGAATCTAAATATCTTAATGGTTAGTGGACTTAAACAGTGAAGAACAACAGGTGCTCATCAGTGATGACTGCTGAGGTGCAGAAGCTTAGACTCACTATAATTGTTTAGTATTTTGTCAGAAACCTATTTTCATAAAATCTTTTTTGTGTCTATAAACTGACTCACAACGCACATAAACACTGGAAGTGCATGGATATCGTTGCTATTATGTTTTTGCATCATCTTTTTAAGCATCAACCATAAAGATTTTAAGATTTTGTGTTGACACCAGAACGTAAAGACAGAACAGGCTCTGCCACACTAACACACTCAGCAAAAGTAAGACAGACTAATGCATTTATTTCTGTTTACTCTCGTCTGTCTACTCTTTAATCAGACACATAACAGAGTTGAAATATTAGATTTTTAAATCATGTGCTACTTTCAGTATTGAATAAACCTTTAAATTATGTTTCAAAATACTGTTGCATGTACTACAACTATAACTATGCACCGGTTCTGTAGAGAAACATACTGTTTGTTATTTTTCTGGCATGAATAATGCCACAAGGACAATGAATGGAAACACTGGTTTGTTAAAATTGTGGCTTATTGATTAATAATATTTTAGAATATATATAGAAGTATCAGTAGCAGTGTGTTACATCGTAAATTGTAAACTGTAAATAAAGTTAAGTTCGATTTTTCTTGGAAAAGTCAGAAAGAGAACTGAAATGTATCAAGTTATAGGAAATAATTGCATGTTTAGAATGAACATACATATATATACTTTTGAATAAGTTGTTTTATTTCTGTCTTTTTTGAAAGATGTGAGCACTTAATGTATCACAGTATAGTCATATTCAATCAAGTTGCTACAAGTCTAAAACTATGACTCATTTACTTGATACGTTCTGCCAAAACAAGTGGGCATTTCATGAAATTTATTGTACACTATGCATAATGTTTCTTACTTATGTCAACTCAAATAAGTTTGACAGGATTTCAACTGGGGAAAGTCACATGAACTTAATAATCTGTTGCAGAGGAAAGTAGAGGGATGGTACATAACTTGATTCATGGTACAAAATGCATTCTTTCACAACAGCAACTGTAAACTACGAGAAACAATATGAAGAACAGCGACCCTAATGTAACATCTGATTTAGATTTAGAATACGATTTTAACTTAAACTTATGTCCATAAAAACATTGCCTCAGAGCATTCTGGGAAGATCAGCTCAGAAACTTGGAAAAATCAAGTGGTAGAGAAGAGAAACCTCAGTCTAAGCAAGTAAAAGTAAAAGACTAGATGAATTGAATTAAATGCACTATTTGATTTAAGTAAAGATATTGTTTTTGTCATGTAACAGCAGGAGTTTGAGGTTGTTTTTGGAAGCTTGGGACATTCGTAATGTTTGTGAGGTATAAGATGTGTACGTCAGGTTCTGGGAGCCACCATGCCGCCAACAAAGCCCTGTTCATCCTGCTTCGGGGTGACCAAGTGATTCCAATTAAAGCTGCATGTGTTGTTTACTGAGGCTGGGGTCATGCAAGTCAAACACGAAGGAGTCTGATCTTACAAGTTGAGAGCAGAACCTTCGATCACTCTGCCCTGAATCAGTTCAGACAAACACTGAGATCTGCTGCCTAACTTTTACTCGACCAGGTGATTAAAGCAGCCTGTTCGCCTCAAGAGACCTTTCCATTTTCACTGTATGATCATATATCAACCTTCATATGAAACATAACTACAGATTATAATAGCAGCACTAAGGACATTGAGCACAAACAGTGATACACACAAGAAACAGAAAATATGATGACAACTCAACCGAAGTTAAACATTGTCAACAAATTGATCAGATCAAACTGAAGGTGAGTTGGGAAAGCGAAACAAATCAATTTGCTTTAGTAAAATATTGCATCCGCTGACTGAAAGAATTGACCGGTCTGAGGGGTCAGAGGAAGGAGGAAATAAATAAAAGAGTCTGAAGAGCCTGAGGACAAAAACAGGCCACAGTGCTGAATAAAGGAGCGAACAGATGCTTTGGCTGAATGTTGCACTGCAAATGTTTTATTATAATTCTCCATTGTTCAAGACCTGACTTAACTGTATGAAACTCATGATAACAATGAGTCATGGTTAAGCTGTCAGTTTATTTAAAATAATGGAAGAATAGAAGAAGAATTGGCAGGAACAATTTGAGATAGTTGAAATGTGTAACAGTACAGACTGTTCAAACAGCAAACATCACTGGGTAAAGCTGCTTTTGCTCTGTTTTCTGATTTTCTCTAAAATGTGCTATCTTGAGACATAAACTTGATCACACTTGTGGATATGTTATTTACAGGGCTATTTTATTGATGCTAGCAGTCTAATTCCTGACTGTCAGTTGTTTCACATTTAAAAATTAATGGATTCAAAACCATGAAGACCCAATTGGTGCCTTTCTGTACAGAGTTTACTATGTTTGCCACGCAACAAATATATATTTCATCTGAATTTACTACAAAATTCAAACGTTCAACCTCTCTTTAGGACTGGTATTTCATTAAGCCATTTTGTCTCTTAGTTGATAGCTGCAGGACAACAGTGACAACAGGCCTTTTCACAGAAAAATCTTTGTCAGAGCTTGTCATAGTATAAATAATGAAATTAATGTCTGATAATGGTTGAATAACATGCGGATGCATCATTTTTAGGATCCTGGCAGCGTTCATGCTGACTCACTGTCACACTGTGATGCGACTCGATCTAAAATGAGCTATTGTTAATGTTTTTAATTACACTTTACTTACAGCTAATTTTGTTAAGCAAACATGAAGTAGACTGGGTGTTTACATGCTATAGTGTTGTTGTTTCGAAGAGCACTCCAAGTGTCATTGTCGTGTTTCTCTCAACAGAATAAAACCTCATCCAAGTTTCTGAATCCAGGATATGATGCTCATGTAAATCTCCAAGAATCTGACAGAATCTGATATTTTGTGAGTAAATGTATTTTCTCAACAATATAATTTTCTTTTTAAATATTAAATCAGTGCTAAAGTTACATGAAGAGATGACAGAAACAGAAACAGAGATGTTTGACCAAAGTTCAACCTTGGCGTCCAAAATATATATTTTTTGGGTTTACGACCTGAAAATGACAGATGTACTGAAGAAAAAAGAAAAAAAACTTGGCATGTGAGAAAAAGGAACATGAATGGATGACATTATAAACTGATTATGCAGAATGAACAAAGGCGTGTACAATTTGGCTGGACTTCACTCTTCAGAGCAGCAAAGGGCACACTGTTGGCTGAGTGTCGACATCAGCTTGTGACTTACTGACTGTGTTAGGGTTCGGGACTGGGACTGTGTAGAGAGACGACTCCCTGAACAAATGTCCTTTTCATTTCATGCTTTACATCCATACACCCTGCTCCTCTGCTGCTGCTGATTCAATTGCAGCTAATCACTCAATTGAAATCACATGTACTGTTTGAGCAAGTAAATAACCTATTTAAAGGATTGTGCACAAAAATAACTTTCCCTTCCTTTGGATGTCTCAGAAAGAAATGGATTCTGGTGAGTCTTAGTGTGGCTCGTCAAAAAGTTGGATTTTAGTTTACAATGTCTGATACCTGTAAGTATTTTCTCATTTAATCTCTCCTCTACTACAGCCACACATGACAACAGTGAGGATGCTTATGATACAGTTTTGCTTGAGGGAGCATTTACTCAGAGGAAGATGTGTAAGAAGGAAATCGGGGTTGGCATGTTGACTCAAGACTAAATTTCCCAGGGGCTTTAAGAGGACAGCTATTAAACTTTAATTGCTCTCCTTGCCAATTTGAAGAGCTGTGACTACACTGGTGGGGTAAATTTTAGACCCACTATGGAAAGAAAAGCTGTGGAATTACAGTGAAAAAGCTCACACCATTGTTTAGCTGGTTTTTAAAGGGGTGTACTGTCAAAAACGTAGATCCACGCGCTGTTGTATCAAATGTAAAAATGAAACAAAAAATCCAGAGGAACACAGTTGATGACAACAACACTTAAAATTTCCAAATGCCAGCCCAATCACCCCATCATCCCAGGAAAAAAAAGCTGAAAAAACAGAGAGTATCTGAGCTTTGTTTCTCGATTATTTGCATAATACACTTTGATGGGTGGATACTCGTCCCAATCCCCTGCTCTTTTGTATCTGCAGATTACAAAAGGCCTGTTTCCAGTGCCGTGCAGGCTACCAAGAAGAGACTATCAAAGGGAAGGAATGGGCTTTCAAGTCAGGACCCTTCGATTGTGTTACAGATTGATTCCAGGTGAGGCAGCTTTGGGAAGTTCAGCCGGAGGAAAATTGCCTCTCCGTGCAACGCTTGTGAGAGGCAGGGAGGCTTCACGGTTGGCATGGTGCTCCGGAATTCCAATACTACTCACGTTTGGTGGGATTTCTGAGGGATGAATGCTGGGCCTCAAAAATCTTGTTGTGGTTGATTGCAGTTACATTAAAAGCTAAGCCCAGACAAAAAAGAGGGGTATACAGAGTGTCTGGCTGTTAAAAAAAAAAGCTGAATAGTTGGATAGCATCGCAGTCCGCAGACAATAATTTCCAATATAATGTTCAAAACATCCCTTTGATCCACTCATGAGATAAGTCCTGGATTTATTTTTCAAAACAGACATTTTCCAGTTCCACTCTGGTGTTAACGTGATTCTGAAAATGAGCGGTTCATGTTCTACTTTTTCACACATGCTATTATGGCAGGAAACTGTCTCAAGGACAACTGGCAGATTTGTACCATGCACATGTGAGCAAACACAGCTCCCAAAGTATATCACAGCGTAGCATAGTCATTCATAATCTTTGTTCTATTTCCCTCAAACACAGTGATGCATTGGTTTTCCCAGACCACACTCACTGGACAAAACTAGCTGTAGATGAACCAATACTATTCCCCAGTACTTAACTTATCTCTTTGTGGCAAAAACATATTTTTTCTCTGTTGATATTCAGCTTTTCAGAAAGAGATTTGGAGGAATTTGACCAACCATCATCAGCTTTATCTTCTTTTGATATACTAGTAGCCATCCCACCCAGCCTCAAAAGCCAGGGCCATCTGTACAGTTAAACACTTCTTAAACAAGTCCTCAGGGAAACTCTAAACAGACCCTGAAGCATTTCACACATACGCAGCGAGTGTTTCTGCGTGTTTTCTGCGCACATGCTGTCAGATCTGATCTGAACCAGGCTATGTGTGGGAACGACAATTAGGTGGAGACAGAGCTGAGCCATGCACAGCCGTGCCAAGCCATGGCATTATGCATCACTCACCTGTCTGGCCAAATAAACCAAGACAGGGAAACATCTGCTCATGTTTTTAAAGCAGGCAAAAATGTTTCTTTGGGAATTCTGAAGCTGTGCAGCAAAAATATCTATTTAAGTTTCTGTTGCACCTGACGAAGTTCACTAGGACAAAATGTACGATTTTGGAAAAGTGTTGACAGTATACTGGGGTTTTTGGTCTGTATTATTGCCTTTCCTCTAACATACCTGTTGAAGTACAAAGACAATCCCATCTGTATCACATTGGATATCACACTTTTTACATTTATCCCTTTAGTTATTTCATTTTTTTACTCAATTTTCTAAACATTTTTCTTGTTTATTTGTTTCTTCACAGCATCATGTGCAGATCACTCAGTGGAGATGTTGGGAAATTTAATTTTACTATAAGTGAAAAAAAATTGTTTCTACCTTCAGCAACCACTGAGCCCAACAACAAAGAGGATCCTGCAGACCTCCAAACAGACTATAATCACTCCACCTTTCACCAAGGCCACACAGAGCAAATAAGCAGTTATTCCACTGTTGTTTGGAAGGATTGTGAAGAGATTGGTCCTGTAATGAAAAGAAAATAGAAGTGATGTTCCCATGACGGATATGGTAAACTAAATTGAGAGAAGCTGCTCTGTCGGCTTGGAGTTCACACCTCTGGTCCCACAGCGATCCTGCCCCCCTCGTCCTCCTCACATTTATCCCTCGTCCTCTAACCTCATTGACTCAGCCTTTCCAAAGAACCTGATCCAGCCTAGAGGCCCATGCGCTCATGTCCTGTCGAGGATTTGTTGATTTCTCTAATCACTGTTCCAGCTCTGCTTGTCTTTGTTTGTTTTGTTGAACAAGCAGCAAACACAAGCGCTTAAGATGGTCCTGTGGAACAAAGAGAGGAGAACTGCTGGAGGACACTGAGCTCTTGATTGCATCTGTAAGGTCGCTGTAATTACTTTGTCCTGTGTGCTTTTTGTCCTGAAGTAGACTGTAGAAGAATTATGTCAAGTGTAATTACAGATGAGTTTTTATTTGAAAAGAGTCTGAGACTTAACATCAAATATGTAAAATTAATTCTAGCTTGTTTAGTTCTGTCATCGTCTGACTGCACACTGTTTCTTGTCATTTCAAAGTTGTTGTAAGGTCTGAGAGATGAGATGCACACAGTGGAAAGTGAGTGCCGCTGAGAATGAAAACCATGAGGAGGAGGAAGTGCAGTATTTACGCTGTTCATGGTCTTCTCTCTTCACTGACAGGGGGGAACAAGCCCTGCTGGCGATCTGCATGACTTGGTCTTATTTCACTGACAGGAGAGTCTGCCTTCTCTGAAGCCCTTTTTGTTCCTCCTGTGGCAGATACAGTGTGTTTAAAACCAGAACCACAGCTCTGTTCCTATCCCGGGGAACTGAGACATGTACCCCCTGACCCTCAAAAAAAGAAGTGCACGATCGTATTTTGCAAGCAAAATAATTATTTCTGATTGACTTAACAAAAACTACCTGACAGAGTGACAGTTAATTTCTAAAAGGGTGGGAAAAAAACAATATTATTGAATAGAAGATGCTTTAATGTAGCGACATGAGACATCAAAGGCCTCAGCTTGAGAATGAAATCCAAGCATCACTGCAGTCTCCTCTTTCACATGCAGATACAGAGCAACAGGAGGGATTAGCCACAGCTTGACATAAGTCAAAGCAAGACAAGCCCAACAGATGTCATGTTTGACCAAGATACATACGTTTAGCTCATATGAAGGCTACTGCAGTACAACTTATTAGTCTTGTTAGTAAAACCTGACAAGCCTAAGAGCCAACAGATTATCAAGTCTGAAAGCAACATGTTATGTTTTAAGTGGCTCGATCAAATTAAAAGGTCATTTAGCTAAACTTTACTCAATAAGGATAAATCTAACTGTCTGTGAATAGTTTATTTGTTCATTTATTCATTAAATCTGTTTCTCTGCTCTCACTTGTGTGTGGTGAGTGCAGCTTATTTGCTTGCTTTTGCTCAAATGTCTACTGTCTCGGGTTTAGGAGGGGGTTACTTTAACGGGCACGTCACAGACATGTCACAATCCAAAACTCAAACTCTAAACACATCCTTCACCAGAATGAGATTTTTTTGTGTATTTGTTCATCAAAAACAAGCATGGAAATTCTTGCTCACCATGAATTTCAGAAGTCAGTTTGTAGTTCCAGAGCTTAATCAATCCAATTTCCAGACAGTTACTGCTTACACATGTTGGGACATGATTGCGAGTGTATTTGCGTCAGAGATAGTAGCAGGGATGGGACCAACCGCCCTTTGAAAGTCCTGCTCTGTTATCAGTTTTAAAACTATATGTTTAGGATATTTTTCCACTTAATTTGATGGTTGATGATGGGAAAGTTGCCAAGCTCAATTTTCTATGGTCTGTTTTTCTCTACCTGATGCAACATAAGGCTGCTCCACAATGAATGCATAGTCACACCACCACCAATACCACTTGATCTGCAGCTTTAACTACATAATGAACTGTTGTGCCTCAGTTGTCAGTCACACACTGTCTCCCTCGCTTTCTGTTTCTCTGCCTGGATCTCTCTCCACAGTCTCTGTTTATCTACTATATCAACCCACTTTTTATACCCACAAAAAAATTATTTAATCTGTCTACTTTTTACAAAAAAAGCCACAATACAAGATGGTTTTATTTTATTTTTTCTTTGTGCGTTCATGTTCCATACATATAAATAAAAAGAACAATCATATGAATTAATATATATATAAATGTATACATTAAACAGTATGATTGGTTCATCATTGCTGATAATGAAGGGCTATCACAATGTTTTTCCACCTTAATCTTAATAGATTCAAACACATCCTGTAAGGACATTAAAACGTATGGAGTTTATCTAATTAATAGAAATATTTCCACATGATCACTGAAAGTGTGTCTCTTTTTGGCATGTATTTTTACCAATATATAAGGCAGGGTGTTGATTAACAAATGCATATGTTTATACATAAATGAAAAAATACACAGGCTAACCAAATGTCCAGTAAACAGTGCATAGTGGTGCACCAACGTGAAAAGAGAAGACATGACCTCCTGCAACAGAAATGGAGACTTGGAGTTGATATCTGGATGACTAAACTTGGTCTCGGTCATTGTGGTATACTTGTTGTGCTTCTGGTATTCTTCTTAGGGGGATGTCACCCTTTGCGTGGCAGTATGTGTGTGACTCTGATGGAGTCTAAAGGTGCTGGTTACTGTGTATAAATCCACATACTGTGACAGAAGCCTGGTGCATAATGTCAAATGCCTGCCTTTCCTTTAAAAAGTCTTCAGGCTCAATCTAGAGTCTGACCCAAGATCATCTGCAGAGCACCTGCCACGTCAGCCCTTCATCACTGTCACAACGCCCACTCATTCACCAGCTTCAGAGCTCGGGTGAATGTGTAACGGAGCTGGACAAAGTTGTACACAGCACAGTAACAGGAATAAGACAGCAAGCAATAGGAGGGAACGACAAAACACACAGCTTCATGCTATTCCCATCACTTGAAATAGCAATCAAAGCAGATCTAATTTAGCTGGTCTGTATAATTGACGTCTTTAGGGGAAACATTGACAGGGTCCAGATACTCTCTCTTTCTGTGCAAACATCTCACCAGAAGCACAGAGAATTCTGGGATGTGGGGGAGTCATGACAGAGACTTTTGTTGAAGATGTAAACCAGACTTCAGCTGTCTGTGTGTCCAAATGTTGCATGAATACTTATAGGAAACAATCATGCATATATCAGAGCTCTGTGCACATTCATTTACAACAATCAGACATTTGTCATTGTCCAGGTCTGCACTTGTTTGTTTAAGATTTGACTTGGCAGTGAATGAATGTGCACTACATTTCTCATTTAGACACTACGTTATAATTTTTTTTTTTTGCACAGATCCTCCTGGTCTACCTGTCCTCATATGTCACATATAGACATTAGATTTAGATTTATTATAGTTCAGATCATTTGTTAAAGTTATGGATATATTCCTGTGAGTAATAACCTGACTAAAGATGTTATAGACTGAGTCTTTACTGTTGTAACACAAACTTAATTTTACTAAACATTCAAGGAGGGCAGACATTTTTGTGGCCATTCAGAGTTGGTGGTTGATACCATCTTCACGGTCAGGCTGCATCCAAGTATGTTTCCAGTTTGACTTGCTTGGATGAAATATTATTATCTCCACATCTTTTTTGTTTTGTTTTTTTTTTTTTTTTCAGAGGGGGTAGATTTCACCCGAGGTAACAGTGGAAGTCTGAAACTCTTCCATAACTCTGAAATACACAGATGGGCAGAGGAGGTTATTTGGCCCTGAGTTTAGGTTTAGATTTTCATCCAAATTGATTTGAATCTAAACGCAGAGTAAACATGACACATTCCATCCTCTTTACAAAACTGATTCAGTTTTAAAAAAAAAAAAAAAAAAAAAAGCAGTGCACAGCTCCATATTTCATCTCAACATATCTGTTATTGTCTCTGATGTGGATATACTCAAATATAACATCTGCATGTTCTGACTGTGTGTAGCCTCAGGGTGATTCTATTTGTTCTTGTAGATATTTCTGATATGCTCTCTTAATCTAATATACTATAAATGAACCTAGCTGCAAAATAAATTTTAAAATTGTAGCATAAATAATTAAGTGATTCCCATTTTTTGTCATTGAGCACACAGCACACCATGCACACAGAAAAATTTTACCTCTGCATTTAACCCATCACACACGTGAGCAGGGGGCAGCACTACAGTACCCAGGGAGCGTGTTTGGGGACAGTACCTTGCTCAAGGGTACCTCAGTGGGACCTTGACAGTTGGTGGATTCCAACCTGCGACCTTCCAGGCACAAGTCCACTTCCTGAGCTACTTGTCTGGCCACTTGTACAGCTCTCAGAAATCACAGATAAAAATGTATGCATGTAAAACAGAAGCATGTGAATGTAGCATCAGAAAATTGTAGAAAGTTGTGTCATTTTTTTTTACAATTATCCTGGAACTAGGTGCTCCTTTAACCATGTCTGTGACTGACTGATCTAATTCAAAATCTAGTTTCAGAGGTGGTCAAAAAAACTATGAACCTCTGTTGGTGTTTCATCCCTGGGCTGACTTCCCATGATGCCCTCTGGGCCCTGGATTCTGTAGGACAGAAGTGCCCTGCCTGCTCTGGTTTCACAGTGTCAGATAACATCAGTTTGTGTTGGATTGTGTGCTGACCCAGTACTAAGGTTTGGCTTCAAGAGCCACCACTAGTCACGCAATACAGAACAGGAAGTAAGAGGTCATAGTTTACCTTTTCCTCCACCTTCTCATTTACTTCAGTCCTCACAGTGAGAGCAAACCATCTAGCAACAACCAAACACATGATTATGAACTTTTTGTGTTCTTTTGTGCATAAACAAAAGTAGTTTTGATATTTACCTGCAATACTGAATATAGTCTCTGATATATGACAAAGATGAGTATTAAATGTGGATGTAATAAGGCATTTAGGAGTGAATAAGTGGGAAATAACATTTGTTTTAACTTCAATTGGTTAAAAATGATTTAACTGATAACCTTTGTTTTTAATCCATTCAAAATAATTGAGTTATAACTTTAATGATTTAGTGCATTTGAGACACTGTTATAGTTGGAAACATGTGAGGAAGAATAAATGAGCCTACTTCTCCTGTGACACCTTGTGAGTTACAACTTCTACAGACAAAACATGGGGGGACCTCAGCTTTACAGAGCATTAGGTTTACAGCCACTGTGCTAATACATTCAAAAATATGAAAATATATGCGGTCATGGATGCATAGCAGTTTCACAGCAAACTCTCTGTAGCACAGGATGTTAAAAAAGTTATGTGGAATCTTAGAAAATACCAACATTACCAAAGGCATCAATACTATGGTCTTGTAAATGCACTGTAGTGAGAAAATAGCGGATTTGGTTTTAAGATACAGCTGGATTGGAGATACAAGTCATCACTTTTTGTCTCAAAGGACTGCATTGTAAACAAATCCACCCTTGAACCACACTCTAAAATCTCAAACCTCAATGCATGAATTGCAAATTCCATGATGGTGAATAAAATTCTCCGGCTGCAATAATGATAATGATTGTAGTTAAGTGGAGATGCTTGTAATCTGTCTGTAACACATGTGGGCCATGAATTATTAATGTTGTCCAACTAAGTGAAGAGAGGCAGAGAGTGGAAAAAGCCCCGCCATTCAAAAAAAAAAAAAAAAAAAAAAAAAAAAATCTGGAAACAACCAAGATCCTGATTTCACATCTGTGTTTCTGGTGAATTATCAGAAAATGAAAACTTTTTTTGTCATAGTATAGTAGAGTTGGGATGAATAAAAAGGTGAGAGAACGTCATGGATGAATACATGCAGTGACGCTTGGTGTAAAAAGGGAGAGTAGAAATAAGAGTCAGGGGAAACCAGAAGAGGGGTTGCAGATGAATTCCTGTGCTTGCCCAGGCTGCACTACAAGTGGTCTGGGGCCGGAGTGTTTGTGGGGCTCTTGTGGCTTTTCAGCCAATAAATCCTCTGCACATATTTAATCCAGTCAGATGTGCTGCAGGAGAGGAGCACTGAAGGATGTACGGCCATTACTCAGCAGCCCACATCAGAGGGAGAAGCACGAGGTCCGTGCACCCCCACCTCACCAGTTACAGACCGAGGAACATAAAGGCAGATACATAATAAAAAGGAGGTGTGAAAACAGAGCGAAAAAGTTTCCTGAAAAGCACTAAAGCTCTTAAGATTTAATAAAACTGATGCTCTCATATACTGTTATCTTTACCATATGACGTGCAGTGTCAGAGATCTGAACTTTCACTTTCTGATCCCTTCAAAATCAAATATTTCTGAATCCTCTAATATATGAATTGCAACACAATTACTAGAGTTATACAGATAATGGAGTTGACAGAAACACACACACACACACACACACATATACATATACATATACATATACATATACATATACATATACACAAACACACACATACATAAAATCTGACCTTGCTGCTTCACTTGTAGATTTCACTTGCTGCTTTAGGTTTGCCTCTTTCCAGCAACTACTGTGCACATCACCACATGGCGGCTGATTCATGGTGCCCTTGTACTCACTGAAAAACCACCAAAAACACAGGGAGAATACAATTTGAAATTTCAACAGCTTCACAGTGAGCACACATCTGAAGACTATATGACACAGTGGCTTCAGGACTTGGCTTGGAGATGGTATTTTAGAGCATTTTGAAAGTGATACCCTTCAAGGAGATGAGACACCTGCGCCATCTTCTGTTCAATGATTGCTATAACTAGGATTATATATATATTTTAAATTTTACTCATCCAGTATGTCCCCTACCACCTTCACCTACTTACTTTATCCTGAGATTTTTCCATTTTGTTTTTGTTTTTTATGTTTCAGAGTTTTATTGAGGTGTTACATATAGGATACTCCTGCAATCTTAAATAAAGTAATTTCATTACTGAGAATCAGCATTCAAAAGAAAAAGTTAAGATACTTCAGTGAAATCCTTCCCATCTACCATTACACCCCCTTAAACCATTAAACCAGCAACATCTGGAATCATATTATGATTCTTACTCAATATCTACAGCTTTAACACAGGTAATTAAAAAGAATAAGCTTAAAGTGTAGTTCCGCTAAATTTAACAACAGGATTGTGAAGATAACACGTGATAAATTTCTTTTTGGATATTATTATTTTTTTCTTTCAGGCAGTTTTGCGGTCAGCAGCGTTGGGGTCCTTGTAGCCGCTAGAGTTAGCCCAGCAGCTAATCAGCCATTGGCCGGTGTGAGCCTGAGCATCCTTCTAAAAAATACCACTGGAGGTAAAAGATACGGACTACTCTCATACAACTCACGTTAAATACGACCAAGTGAATCTCTTTGAAGACAAAGAGTATAAAGGTATGGATTCCACCCCCATTATCATCAAATGACAGTTTTAAAACCCGTCTTAAGTCATTTTTTGCTCGTACAAAAACGAGTTGTCGCAGCGATCCGACGTGCTCTTTGTGTGTTTTTTTACGGTTGAAAACGTCGTGGAATGACGTGACTTTCATACAAATCTATAATACCGTTAATTTAAATCATATTACTTATAACCGACCGCAAGTTAAATCGGGACATTAGCCGAATAACGTCAACGAGCATATTAGCTTCCCGGCTAACAATGGGAACGAGGAGATTAGAACCGGTGTCCGTCGCTCACTAAAGTGATTTGATGTAGCTACCAAACGTTAGCATCGTACAAATAAAACACTAGACTGACAACAAAACCAAAATATGGTTTTATAATGATAAAACTGACGTTATTTGAGTGAAACATTCCTAACGTCTGTCTGTTCGGGCAGCCCGGTGTCTCTAATCGAGCTAACGTTTTTAACTTCGGATAGAAGGCCGACATTTTAACTTATGATAACTTCTTTTCTAATTTAATTCAGCGTCCGTACAAATATACAAGTTCCCACCTAACTATGTAACTACAACGTTAGGTGACACATCAGGGTAATGATAATCAGTTTTATTCCCGTAGCCCAAATCATAGACGCGTCATTATCGCTTTCTCTGGCCCGGTTTCAGTGTCCTAATGTTAACCCCTGACGACATGAAGGCAAAACGAGCACGGAATAACTTTACATACAATGAAAACATTATCCTGAATAGCATCAGTATTTGATTACTTTTTAATGTCCCTAGCGCTAGATTAGAAAATACGTCTATCAAAGGGCATTTAACATTGACGGGTTGAAAACTCCTTATAATTACAGAGATAAGACCTAATAGTTCCCACAGTGAGCAAGTACTTGGTAACATTGAAGAGGAAGAAACAATTTCCTTTTAACAGGGAGAAACTTCCAGAACCAGAGTCAGTGGGCGGGCATCTGCCTAGACCGGTTGAGAAAACAGAAAGGGACAAAAGAGAGAATAGCAATTTAACACGGATGAAGTCTATCTCCATCAGATCAAACTGGCTGCCCCTATAAGTGTAGTCAGAAAAATCACAGCAGTGGCAGCAGAGTTGAGCAATATCAAATTAAGATCCTGCTGCTTCAGAGTCAGAGATACCTGCAAAATGAGGTCAGAGAGAGCGCGGGGGAAATACAAACTATAGAAGAGAGAAGGTCGGAGAGAGTTTCAGCATCTCAGTCCTATGGCAGCGTAGGTAGAGGAAGGCACAGGATCCACCTGAACCTGATCCCTAATTATAAGCTTCATCAAAAGGGTCATTTTTTAAGTTTGACTCTAACCTTAACAGTCGACTCAGACAATATATAATACTGTTAATGACAATTTTTGCAAAATTATATAAAAGGAAAATGTTTTAATGAAAAGCTTTTTTAAGTTCAGTACAAAAAGATTTTGTGTGATTTTAAAGTTATTTATTAGTAGAAAGTTGTTTGTCTGAAAATTCAATGCTGTCTTATCTTAAGCGGGAGTAACAGCTTATAAAGTTAAAATGGTGTTAGATAAGATAAGATACTATATTGATCCTTGACAGGAAATGATTGTGAAACACCAGCCACTTTTACTTAGAAAAATAACAGCAGTAGGGAAACCCCAAATACAAACAAACCCAGCAAAAATAACACAGAAATAAACATAAAACATAGAGTCTTAGTCATAGACTCTTAAGTAGATTACTGCACATGTATGTATATGTATGAGGAACAAATATCCAACTCAGAGCCCAGTTCACATCCTCCCATCCCACCTCATCACTTCCCCCTGGAAATTGAGATACTACATGTGATATATATTTGTTTTTTTTAATGCTATTGACTATATACAATGTAGGGCATAGCTGGTGTTTATCAACTTTTTCATAAGTGGAGCGATTAGCTTGTGTCAGTACCAGAGGTGGTCACCTCTAGGTACCTCTCGAAATAACATTTGCTTGTATTTGTTTTTAGGCTTTGAACACATGAAAGTCATAAAAAATGTAATCTTGTAACGTATATTTTGTCCTATAGATGCCTTCAGCAACAGTTGGCAACAGTGCTGTCCAGTCTGCCACGCCAGACCTGGGAAATGGAAGTCAGTCTGAGGCCATGAAGCAGATTCTCGGTGTGATTGACAAGAAGGTTCGAAACATGGAAAAGAAAAAGGTATGTTTTAAGATCATCATGTGTTATTACATTATTTCTTGTCTATTCCTTTGTGTCTTTTGTTGTAATTTATTGTAGTGCATGTCTTCATACTTAAATGACTGTTTTCTGATATTTTCACAGTCCAAACTGGATGACTATCAGGCAAAGAAGAATAAGGGAGAAAGACTGAATCAGGATCAGCTGGTAAGATGAGACAAACTGAGGTTTATAAAGATTTTTGTTTTTCTGTATCCGAATTCCACCAGCTTTACAATATGTTCTTACTGCACCATTTAATATTAGAGGAAATCATTTTTGTGATGATAAACTAATCACAATTTTCCTACCCGGATGCACCTGCAGGAGGCTTTGTCAAAGTACCAAGAGATCACCTACAATCTGGAGTTTGCTCGAGAATTGCAGAAGAACTTTCTGGCGTTGGGTCAAGAGGTGAGACCTGAGTTACTGGCAGTTGCACATGTTGCTTAAAGTTTTGTCAGTTTTGATCTCGCTTGTCAGAGGCATTTAGGAAAACAGCACTATCAAACTCTCGCAGTCCAGAGTAAAGCAAATTCTATAATGAGATTTTGCTACCAAATAATGTGGTTGCCACAATTTGTTTTAACTGATACCAAATACTAGAGATAAGCTGTTTGGCAGCACGTCATAACAATGGATCAAAACAAGAATTCTCTGCTCTACATCCTGCTCACAACAAGCACAGCAGTCATCAGGATGTAGCTGGTAAAAGAAAATACTTCAAAACATGTTTGTCTGTGTGTGTTTAGGTTCAAAAGGCAGTGAAAAAGTCTGCGAGGCGGGAACAGCTGCAGCGAGAGGAGATGGAACAACGGCGGCTGAAGACGGTTTTGGAGCTTCAGTTTTTACTGGACCAGTTGGGAGATGACAGTGTCAGGCAGGACCTTAAACGGCCCGATGCTACCGGTTCTCCTTTGCTAACTGACGCTGACCTCACATCCCTTGATGAGTTCTACAAACTCGTGGGGCCTGATAGGAACTACGACGTCAGGTGTGCAGTGGCTACACTATAAGTCTCTCATATGGTTCTGGTCTATGGTCTGCACTGTGTTTTACCTGCTCAGTAAGTAAGTAAGGACTAATAGTGAACTGCCAGTCTGTATATTTACCCTGTTGTCTGACTCGCAGGTTGACTGATCAATATGAAGAGGCTTCACTACATTTGTGGGACCTGCTTGAGGGCCGAGACAAGGCTGTGGCAGGGACCACGTGTAAGTATTTAGTTAAAATCATCACCATATAAATATAATAAATATATAGTTTTATATATTTATGTATAAAAGGATACAGCTGTCTTTGTCAGCTGTGCTTCACTCTACACACAATCACAAAAATCTAAAAATTCTGAAAAACCAAAATTGGAGTCTTCTTAAATTAGTGTCTGACCTGATTGGAGTAGTACTGAGGGGCTCATTCTTTTCTTAAAACATGTTTTTGCATCATCATAATGGGTTTTTGAGTGTAGACTGTTGGCAGTGACAGACAGTTTCATCCATTTAGAATTAAATCTACAACACAATCAGGTGTGCCAAAAAGCAGTCGTGTGTGTGTGCGCGCGTGTGTCTGCGTGTTTGCATCATTAAGCCACGAATTAATTTCTGACGTGTCACCTTGTCTTTGTTCCAGATAAGTCACTGAAGGACATCCTGGACAAAGTGCTGCAGAGTGGTTACTTTGACAGAGCACAAACTCATCAGAATGGGACGTGTGAGCAGGAAGAGGAACAAGAGGAGCAGACTGTGGCGGCTGAGTCCAACACCGTGGAGCAACCCTCGGAACCTGGTAACTAAAAATACAGTAGGAAATGTATGTCATGATTTTTTTTTTTTTTAGCTCAAAAAGAAAATTATTGTTAAATTGTTTCTTTTCTCCAGAAGGTACAGCTACTGAAAAATACACAGAGCCAATTAAAGTGGAAACCACAGAGGTGAGACTCTTACAAGTATATGTATAAATTCACAATGATAAATCACACATCAGCCATTCTTCATTGTCAGTATGTTTTCTTTTGTTATAGTTTGTAAACAGACAGTTCATTCCAGAAACTACGTACAGCAGTACAGACAAAGACCAAGTGGAGGAGTGGTCGGTGGAGGCTCAGGTATCCTTAGTTTCTCAAAACACATTTAATTTCTCAAAGCTCATCGCGTCTCATTGTTCTCTAATGATCCTGTTGCGTTTATCTGCGTGTTGAACAGATGGTGAATCCCCTCCAGCACCAACCTCCTCCTCAGCTGGCTCCAGAACCCAACGTTACTGTGAACCATGTCACTCCCGCTCCAGCCACTGACCCAGTGGTCAGGAAGCAGGTAGTGCAAGACCTCATGGCCCAGATGCAAGGGACATACAACTTCATGCAGGTGAGAATGTCTACAACATGCTGTGGTGTCCAGCTAAGTGCTGCTTATTATTTAGACCGAGTACTAGTTGGTTTCTTATACGCCGAGATACACATTGGATTCATGCAGATTCAAAGTAAATAAAAGAAGTAAAAATAGACTTTAAAGGCAACACAGACACAACATAGCCAGCTGACTGATCCGTGAACCAACAATATGTTTACTCTTGTTTGTCCTAGGACTCCATGTTGGAGTTTGATGGCCAGGCTCTGGACCCAGCCATCGTGTCTGCGCAACCGATGAAGCCTGTGCAGACGGTGGACCTGCAGCAATTGGGCTGCCCCTCAAGTCAGTGCCACATTTTGTTCATTTGTGTCTGGTCACAGTTTTTTGATGCAAATACATTGACCTAAAGTACAATTCACATGAAGTAGTTTCTGGAATTCTTATCTTTTTTTTGTTTTTCTTCCAAACAGCTCACACAGAGCCCAGGCTTCCTCAGACAAGTGTTGTGTCAGGGCAACAGGAATCCTCACAAGTAAGTAGAGTGGAAGAACAACATTCGGAGAGACCTTCATTGTTTCCATTTAATAGGAGCAGTACAGGTTATTTCTTGTGTTTTGGCCATATTTTAAAAGTGCTACTACTTGTGTTTTTTTATTGCATATTACAAAGTGTTATTACATATTTCATTAGCGTAGTGAATTATTAAGTGAAAAATGAAAGGGCCCATCTCTGACACTGACCTCTCCACAACCCTTGTTTCCTTGCTTTCCAAACTTCGTCCCACCCTCAGGCCTCGATGTCTCTTTCGTCTGAGCAGTCCCCCGCCCCATGTTCCCTGTCCTCTGCCTTCCCTCCTGTCTCCAAACCCACCCACACTGGAGGCATCAATGTCAACGCTGCGCCCTTCCAGTCAGTGCAAGCGGTACGCTTTTCATCTGGGTCCAGTTTAACCACTGTTTCCCAATGATTATTTATTTTCCATTATTATCATTTTTTAATTTATGTAGACTGCGGTGGTGGCCTACCATAATTTAACTCATCTCACCACAGTGTCATAATGAACCAGAAAATGTTTTACACTTTTCTTATTAAATTAAATGATTTCTTATGTAGTGATTTACACCCTTTACCCCTGTCACTGTCACTGTCACTGTCTCACTCTCACTAAGAGATTGAGTTCAGACTCATCTGTCAAAAAAATACATCATGTTCTCAGTGTCCTTGGCACAAGACTAGTTTCTGCTTTCACTGTTCACCATCCTGCATGTAGTTCTCCCCAGACAAGCAACTGTCAGAGCGCTGTCCCTCTCTCTGTGTACCTGTCATTCAGGAAGAGCATTGTCTCATTTATTAAAATTGTTGCCTGTTTACAGGGTGCAGCATCTAAACAGATGACGATTTAAATTTGAATGCCCTTCATTTCTCAAACCTATGATACATCTTCCTCCTGAGATGTTCGATACAGACAGAAATAAAAAATCTTTTTTCTCTCCTTTCCAGGTATTTAATATGAACGCACCTGTACCTCCAGCCACTGAAGGCCCAGCAGACCCTCTGAAGCAGCCCAGCCAGTTCCCTGGTGGCTATGGACAAGGGTTTAGCAGCCAGACTGAGAGTACCGTAGACCAACCTGACATCACACAGGAGGCATTACAGTCAGGTGAGGCTACTATTGTTGGCTGCTGACGTGTATTTAAAGCAACCATGCTTTATGCTTTGTTTACAAATTCAAACACCCTCCCCCACCCCCCACTGGGAAATAAATGAATTTGGATTTGAATATACATTTTTTGTTACTGTGCATATAATACTGTGTAGATGTTGGTATTTCAAGAGAATCTGCATGTTCATTTTGCACAAATTTTTAATATTTACTTTAATACAAAACCTCCCTACCAGTGTATCATAGACTTCTGTCTTCCATCTTGTTTGCTGTTGTCTAGTTGTTGGTGGGTTCCAGCCACAAGACCAGGTCCTGCCCCCAGCAGGAGGCCACGAAGAGTCCGCTCCAGGTGCAGGGTTTGGACAGTCGGGTCAGTCGTACTACAACAGCAGAGCTGTTCCCAGAGCTGGACCGAGGAACGCCCGTGGCATAATGAATGGATACCGAGGATCCTCCAACGGATTTAAAGGTACAAGCGTCAACATGAGGCCTCCTGGATTATTGTAATGACTCGTAGCATGTGGGAGTTACATTGGTAATCGATGTTATTTGTCATCAGGAGGATATGAAAGCTATCGCCCTCCTTTCTCAAATGCTCCAAGCAGTGGTTATGGTCAAACCCAGTTTAACGCCTCTCGGGACTATTCAAACAGCACCTACCAGAGGGTATGAGTTCATTTCATTATTAGCTACTTTATCTACCTAATATTGTCTCATTGTGTGTGATCCAGATTGCTGTTTACATTTTCATGTTAGTTAATGTAAATCTTTGTTGTTTGTTTAAGGAGGGATATCAGCATGGCTACAAACGAGGAGCCGCCCAAGGACCTCGAGGATTGTCTCGAGGTAACGCTCAAGCAATGCGATCCTAAAGGATCCTATGGACCGTCAAAGTCGCGCCACGTTAAACATTCAGGATTTTTTGAATGTGTTCGCCCCAGCTCACTTTTATAACAGTGTTTTGTTTCTCATTGGTAATCTTATTTTTTTAACTCCTGGCCTACTTATCATTCAGCCTGCTTTGGCCTGTCTAGATCCTCTCAATGTTTTAACACAAAATGCTGAACTTCACCACACGTAGGATTGTCAGCATGTCTGTGTGATGTAAAACAACAAATAGATATTCCTGTAAACTTGAAAGATTTCATTAATTTATTTTTTGTACAAAATAAATGCAAAAAATACCCTGCCACTGTTGATCTAATTCCATGAGAATGAGTTTCTTTTGCCCTGTGCTGTCAGCCATGTTGTCCTTTTGATCTTATGATTTTCATAAAAGCATTTGATTTTTTTTTTTTTTTACCCCGTCACCTCTTGCGCCATCACCTCTTTGTACGCTGTCATTCGTTGACACTGTTTCAATAAAGTTGTGTTCTATTACTTTCTGCTATTTTAATTACTGAGTCATTCAAGACCATGATAATGGGGATACAAGTTGTCATAAATGTAAAACCAGTAGTTTTTCATGTATAAAAGGAAATGGGAGCACATGCTTTTCTCTCACACCGTCTGAAAGGTCATATAACTGTTTTATTATCTTGAACTGAGGTTGACAGTATCATCAAATGACTATTTTATCCAGCAGCAAGCGATCAGAAACACCACCTTTACATTTTGTGCAAATTAGGATGAAGTACTGTTTCAAAGGAACACTTGGCACATCAAATAAATGACAGCAGGAAAAAAAAAGAAGAAGAAAAGTCGTACTCCATGTCAAAATATCGTACAAAGTAAAAACCACAATAAGGCAGGGCTGTTATTTGTCTGGATGCAAATGTTGCCTCCAGTGAAAAGTGGCAGTAAGTCAACACCTGTTTGTCATGGTCACTGACACTGCCATTTTGAAAAAAGAAAAAAAAAAGCAACAACACAACATTGCATAAAAAAAGCAGAATAAAGCTGAAATAGCACAGAGATTACACCAAACTGGTCATCTGTAGGAAAATCTCACTGTTACAAAAATTAGGATCAAGTCACATGAATCTTGTGCCAAATTCAATTCATAAGTTAAACAATCAAAAATACTGCATTTTTTTTTTTTTGTGTGACACTATTCAGTTCACTTCATTAGTAATCGGTGCTTTTCATAATAAAATGAGCTAATTTAAGAAATTCAGCACCTGACTCAGCAAAAGTTGATCGTGAAAATGAGCTCATCAAAGCAGTTTTATTTGACAAATTCAAAAATCTCAATCAATTTTGATTAACGTATAAATAAACATGAGTCATACACATGCGTGTATTAAAACCAGAGTGAAATTTAAAGGATCATTTCACTGCTACATGTAACGTGACAAATTTCAGACGTTAAACATTTGCTCTCGATGGTAAACGGATTGCTTCTTAACTAATTATAACCGGTAAAACACCTGCAGGACTTAGACTTGTGAGGATTTAGGGTCAACGTTCTTTGTTACCGTTTTATTTTGATAACCTAACAGTTTCGTTTATTTTAGTCACTGACTAAATACCAGTTGTTGAAAAGTCCTGTACCTGATTTCCTTTTAGGCACAGCACACATCTACAGTTGTAAAAACTGACTATACAAACACACACACACACACACACACACACAAAACAGAAAAACATGTTTCAACACAGGTAAACAGCTGACATGTCAAAACAGCAACCAGAATAATCAATAAAGAAAGAGGCAAAAGTATTGGCAAAATTAATGACTAACTTTATGAGGATTTAATAACTTCTGGTTTATTTTTGTGTCATTATATTTGTAGATAAAAGTTAAAATGCTTCTTATACCTGAATGAACCTGTGTAGTTTATGATTTTAGATTTTTCAGGTTACTGTCGTCGTGTCAAAATGCTGTATACTCAAAATTACTTGTTAACATTGTATAAAAGAGCCTCTGCTTCTTTCTTTTTGGCTCCTAATGCACTCTTCACTCAATCTTTTACTCAATTTCTAAAATATCTAATACAGTCCAGTGAAGTGCATTTCCACACAAGGTTTGAAATTTTTCAGGGATATCTTTGTCTTGAAATGTTAGGGTCAAAATGATAATATTAAAATTATGTTTTACATTGTAACCCCTTCAGTAGCTGCACTGAATCCAACAAGCTCTCACATCAAACCCATCAGGTTGTGGAGCTGGTAGTACGTTATTTTGCAGGGGTTCTGTATTTTAAATAGCAAACAGCAGGTCAGGGAACTACAACAAAATTCTATTTTTTTGTTACTGAACATTCTCAATCAATTTTAAATGTATTCTTTAATGTAACAACTAAGTATGCACATTTTAAGATGCATGTCCTCGGTTGGTAATTTTACAATTTGTAATTCCATTATGTAATCCAAAGATTACAAATATTATCAAACACCAGTATCATTCAGCAGAGATTCCATTTGTGCGTCTCTCCTTCATTTTAGGTGTCCAAACCTCTCCAAACCCCTAAGTCATGCTGGTTAAAGAGGCCTAATACTTGAGGGGGGATGTTCCTCTGCACGCTGGAGTAGAGGTGCTGTAAAAGTCTGGTTGTGGAGGCTCAAGTTCGGACAACATTGTTATGGCATGTTATGCTGGCCTTGTGCATCTTCTTGATGACCTGGTGGCAGATCGTGGTGTGTCTGGGACAGACCGTGCTGAGCCGCGTCTTCACTCTGTTGTTCGTGTTGTTCAAAGTGTTCCTGAGGTGTGTCTTCGGGTGCAGGATGGTGATCTTGTGGATGGGCCGCTTGTTCAGGATGCAACTGATTGTCGACTGGATGCTCTGGTATGGCATTTCCTTCAACTGTAGCAGAGACACAGTTTTATTAGTTTATATTCTCAGAGCTCAGCTTGTAAATTTAAACAAAATCGACAATCGAAACTCACTGTGATCCTCTGGAGGGGGTTCTACTTTCTGAGATTTCAGACGCTCCATGTGCTCAACTGCCTGTAACAATAGAGTTTCACATAAGGTTTTTTCTTATATTTGGAAAATGTATCGTGGATAGTCACAGATACTTAAAAGAAACAAACAAAAAACAAAACTAAATTAATATAGTTCAAAGAAGTCACGTGTCAAATCAAGACTTTACCAACAAAGAACATACCTGGTGTTATGTTAAAAGTTGAAACTAAAATATTTTAAGTGACCTTACCTGTTGCAGCTCTACTTTCTGTGCATTAAGTTGCTCCTGTTGTCTCTCCAGCTCGTCTCTCTGTTTCTGGAGGTCAGCGGCCTTCAGGTGGAGATCCTGTTCTTGCTGCGCAAGATGCTCCTCAAACTCCCTCATCTCCTCGTCTGTGTAAGCCTGGTTCTGTTCCAGGGTCTGAAAAAGACGCAGTGAATAAGAAAACATTTACTGCAGTCATATTTCTTCTGTAATAATATCAACATCATAAAGACTTATCTATTGTGTCTCACCTCCCAACTGTCTGGCTCCAAAAATTCTTTTTTCTTTGTAGCAACCAGGAACTCATCTAAAGACACAAGCCTGTCTTTGTTTGAATCCACCTGGAAAACAAAAGAGAGAATATTTTAGCACACTGTGTTTTCTAAGTCCTCAATAAAGCGAAGATGTGTCATGTGAACTGCTTTAACAGAGAATTGCTTTTTTCTTCTGTATTGGTGATATACTACTGAAGAAAATGAAGAGCAAACATTTTAGAGCTGTCAAAGCAACAGCACATCATTGGAGATCTGTTGTAAGTTTAAGTCATTTACTACTGACATGTCCTGAGTGTGACTGACTGTACCTCATTCATAACATGTTCCCTCATACGTAGCCTCTCTTCCTCCATCTCCACCATATCATCCTCTTCATTGGTTGGATCATATATCTTTTCTAACTGAAATCATAAAAAACAACAGTCAGTGCAAAGATTATTTAATGACACATTACAAATTTTCATATACATATATAACGGCTTTACCTCTTTGGTAAACAATGCCTCCAGCTCCTGTTCATCGAAGAAACCATCTCCGTTGGTATCTGATAAACAAAAACACCATTGTCTTTTATATCTGATGAAGCACATTATGTTGCACTAAATAAACAGACATGATCCCTCTGCTCTTTCACAGTTACTGGATGGTAAAATTCTTACCATGGAGTTTGAAAAAGGTCTTGGGGTCAAAGTCCTCAGGGTCCAAACCATCAGCCTCCTCCCACACCTCCTTCAGCTGATTCTGACTGCCCTAAAACATGGGGAAAATTATTAAAATCATATTAGAATTAAAGTTGGATAAAAGAAACAACACATTTAAACAGATTGGTAGCTTGTTTACACATTAATCCCTAAAATACACTCACTTTGGGGTTCATCAATACGCTACCATCCATGTAATGTGATACAACTGTGATGTAAACAGTTACTTACTGGGTGGTTGACTTTAGGGTGGTCAGCGTGCTTCTTCCTCATCTCCTCATAGTGCTCCTCCTCTTTCTTTCTTTCCTCATCATCCAGTGTTTTCAGATGTTCCCGTCTGTCGTGCTCTTTCATCATCTCATACTTCTTGAACTCCTCATGTCTTTCTTTGTCATAGTTCTCCAGGTCTTTTGTGGCCTTGATGCATGAGAGTTGAAAAATTCTGATAATTCAATACCAATAATTCTATTTTCTTTTATATTGTTTGAAAATTTCAAAACTAAGTTTTATTGTAATATACTGTAGTACTGTTTACTAAGCTTTATTAATGGTTTTATCTTTCTGGAGTGGTCATTATTTCACTACTGTTTCTTTTTGGATGAAAATCAACTAAAGATGTAAGACTATCCATTGTGTCTGACATAATTAAACAAAATCACAGGTGAAAAAAATAATACAAATAAATAAAAAGTTATGTTACGCTTACGCCTGTTTTAACATCTCTCTACTGTAGGACTCTGGTAAGTATGTATTTTCCATTTCCTTCCCAATAACATTAACAACACTCCCACTTTAAATAAGTAAATAACATGAGCATGACTTTAACATGTTTACAGCACGAAGCAGGAAAGAAATTTACCGATTTAATGAGTCGATCCAAGTCGTCCACTTCAAATGTGTGTGGGTTCATATGGTTCAGGTATTCAAACTGTTTCAACATGGCCTGGTGGTCAACAGCGATGTCTGTCCAGAGAGTATTTGGTAAATAAAACATATAGATAAATAACATTGCCTTTTCCTTGAAGTTATGATTTTATAAAATTCTTGCCCAACATACCGTTTCCTCCTTCAATGTCTTGCTTGGCCTTAATCAGGGTTCGTAGTCTGTTCACCTCCTGCCTCTTCAACTCATCCAGTTTTGTTCTGACGTGATGGCTGACAAAGTCCAGCTCTTTGGCGAGCTTACCTTGCTATATCACACATGAACGATACAAAAGTCATTGTTATTTACACTAACTATTCTGTCAGCATATAAATACATTAATTACACCTTTCATTAAAAAAGTTTAACAGTGAAATTGTACTATGTTGTAAAAATATTCACAATTTCCACCAGAAAGATTTACCACATTCCTGAACAAGTGAAATCCTATAATTCACTGCTCACAATAACAGTTTAACACATGGCTGATGGTAACTAAAGCAAAGAGAAGCAGAATACCTTGATGTCTTCCATGTCTGTGTTGTGGAGCTTTTCTCTGAAATGCTGATCTTTCTCTAGAAAATCGATGACTTCCCTGAGGTAACGGTCATAGTGGAGTCCAGTGTCCTACAAAATGTAACACATGAGTTAATTAATGAAACAAATAAATATCACCATTAATATTGGAGTGATCCAGTGTATGACTAACAGACTAACAGAATAATTTGCTTTGATGGGATATGTTGGTGCTAATCAACGTAACAGATCCTCTGCCCCGACGTTAGATGTGAGGTGGCAGGTTGTGTCGTGAACGTATTTAAACCATACTACTGCTTTCTACAAGAGGCTGCTAACAGCTGCAGCTGTTATGTGGTTATAGACCACTTTTTAACTCCTAAAATAAGTTTATTTTGCAAACATTTATTTCCATCCTCACACTAAATCTGGCACAGAAACCAGACAATTTAATCTGTGCATTCACTAAGCTACAATATCTGGAGATGGTGAAAGATGGTGATAGAAATGAGGGATAATACATTTTGAGTGTCTGACTTAGATAATATAAGTGCAGCAGACCATATCACTTTAAAATGAGTCCAGATGCTGTTGACAAAACTTGTTTACCACCTTGCTATTAAAAGCTGATGACAGAAACATAACTGGCGTAGTATCAAGGCTGAAACATTAACAAGTAATTTATGCTGATTATTTTTAGAGAACTGATTAATCATTAACTGTGTGAACTGTAGTCACAAGTTGCAAAAGCAAATTTAAAATCTTGAATCTAACTTCTATGTATTAACCCCCAGCTGTACAAAGAAATGAAGGAAATGAATGTGAAATTTAAAAAAAAATCTCCATAGAATGAGCCAAGATTTGAGACATTTTAAAGATCTTTTTAAGTGTGGACACACACAGATTTGTACATACACAAGATGTGTTGAGTGTTACCTATCATGACAGCAACACAAAGGAACAGATGATGTTTTTTTTTTAGCTAATTTATAGGCAAAAGAATGTGTATATATTTGTATTTTCTTACCACACTAGCTGGAAGATCTTCGGGTATTTGCTCTGGCTCTTTGACTTTAGTCTTATCGATACCGATGGGCACTGCCTCGGAGCACAGCAGCTGGACCAGCAGCACAGCCCAGCAGGTGAGAAGGGCCCGGCTCCAACACATCTGGAAATTAGGACAATTAAAGTTACCACAGATGTATATCACAGTGTTTTCTACTAGAAGATTTACTACTTAAATAAGGTCGACGTGTCCCTTGGTAGTAACTGATCTGTTTGTGGTCAGTTTCCTCTTTCCAACTTGTCTTATTCACACACCACTTTTAGCCTGCTTAGGTTGCACATTATTGGCTAAGTGGCTAATGTCCAGAGGTAGCTTTAGCTCTGCCACTGACAGATATAGCTAATGGCAATCAAAGCAACGAAAAGCTAACTATCCGGGTAACGTTATACTGTCAGTCCGAGCAGCGCAGTTAAAATCTTTAAGATATCTTTAAAAACCACCAGTAAAAGACACCATAGATGTGTGTCGCTCGTATACTGACTTTATTGTGAATCCTGGACATCTTCTGTGCTGCTTTCCTCCCGTCGGCAGCTAGGTGGCTAGTTAAGCATGTTAGGTTGTGAGAGGTCCGTTCGTTAACCACAGTGGTCCCTTCCGCTTTCTGTCAGAGGGACAAGCAAGTTGCGTTGCACTGAATCGTACGTGGCAAGATGACGTTAGATTCGGTGGGCGGGGCCTTCTTGTTTCTCGTCGGATCGATCACAGCTATTTTTTTCAGTGGAGGTCAATAATCACACATAATATGAAGCAAACAAAGATTTTATTGATCAAGTGTGTCGTTTTTATAAGTACAGTTTGTGTTACTGTTTTCATTAACATTCCTGCTGGTTCCTCCCCATTTGTTTCCTATTGATCCCAACTCCAAATGGAAGTTTTATTATTTCCCCCAGATGCCCAGAAGCTGAAATAATAGATAATTGTTGAATAATCAAATAGATGATTAATCAAATAGATGAGTAAGAATTAATAAATAGCGGTTCTTATAATTGATCATTTTCATATTGAAAAATGCCAATAAATGAATATTATTTTATTAACTGTGGTACTTATTTTCTATGATGGTGTATGAATAACCAATTGATTATCAATTAAAAACAATTGTCGGTTTTAGTGTCGGTGTTGCTGCAATACAATAATATTGACATTCCCAGTGTTTTCAGTGAATTAATTATGTAACAGAGAAGAAATTCAGGTAATTTAGATAAATAAAGCAGAACGGTCCAACAAATGAGCTCAATATAAACTAAAACAGTAAAGATCATAAAACTACATTTTACCAGAGATTCATTACTGTGGACCCCTTGTGGCTGATATTGTACTTCAGTGGTGCTATTTTCAATCAAATTATGTGATGTTATGTGTAAGTTATATAGAAAATATTGTGATTATCTTTTTGATTATAATACTTGTACATTTCAGGTCAAAGTTTAAGCTCATTAGAAAACTCACTGTAAATTTAAAATAAATGCATCTCATAAAACAGTTTCAGCCAAGGTCCAAGTGCTGGTTTTATTCAGTTGCAATCCAAGTTCACCTCTCATCCCAGCCCTGGTCAATGGCCTCATGGGGAGATCGTACATGAAAGCTTGAAGGTCAAACTCCTCTCGTTGCCTCTTCATCTAACAGGCTGATGAAAACAGGTCTATTGATCTGATGTTTCTCTACTTACGCAGCTCTACTGTCAATCAGTCAGTCAACAATTTTTGACTAAAGTGTATTTCAAACACTGGACATTGGGAACCTATGTGATGTATTTTTCCTAACTTGTTGTTTTTCTTGTATTTGTTTAAATCTTGTTTTATAAAATTGTTGCTCCAACTGCCTTTCGATCTTCTTCGTCACTTGATACAGATACAAGATACAATACAGATACAAGAGATGTGGACAACTTACGACAACACTGACCTTGTAAATGATCTTTTACTCAAATTATATTTTTTTTTGTGCAGAATAATGTGCTGAGCTCTTATCTCTCCAGCAGAGGATGCTGTTGCACTATGTTGTGCGGGTCCATCATCCTGTCAGATTTAGTTATTAGTAGTACACAACTGAAAACAAGAAACTATGACCCCTGTTAGCACCTACACCTGCAGCAGTTACACAGCCGATTGAGCTTTATTACACACCGAATTTGGAGTAAATCATACGTAATTTCAAATGCGTTCAAATCAAATCTTGTTGCTTTATCACCTCAATGAGCTTCTTGGACCAGTTTGCACAAAGTCATAAATTTGTTGCCTCGGAGTTGTAAAAACATTGGCTTTGTAGTGGAGCTATGTGCGCTGGAATAAAAACACAAAATTATGTTTTATGAGCTTTGGCAGGTACAGCAAGACAGTGAATCTAATTTTTCAGTTGGCTTAAGACTAAATTTAACATCGGTGCTCTGTAGATGTCAGTTTAATAGTTCAATGATCTGAAAGGCAATTCATCATTGTCTTAGATCATAATAATAATATGGAACATGAGTGAAACAGGAAGGAGACAGGCACATGGACACTTCTTTTTAATCAACATCTATACACTGTAAAAAAAAAAATGAATGTAAACAAAAACAATCACATAACAGTCGCTGTGGGACCAGAAAAATAATGTTAAAATATGGAAATTAATCGTATTGTAAAAAACCTTTTCCATGATTAGAGGTTAGAGAACAGGCAGTTTCTTGTGAGGTTCAACACCTTTTAAAATCCAAGACTTTAATTTAAGGACTCCAAGAGAGGGACATCAAATGTATCTGCTCAAATAGCTCAGGTGATTAAATAAGTACTTGAGAGTCGTATGCACTTTCGTTCAGCAATTATTATGCAGAATCAGTTTTAGCACAATACCCATCAGGAACGCTCAAAGGCACAAAAAAAAAAAATTAATGTCAAAGAGCTGACCAGATAGGTAATCTACCTCAAGGTTCTGAGGATCATGGTTCACCTCTTGCAAAGGTTTTTGGATTTTGGAGACAAACTCAATCAGTGTGATTCTTAAGTACTCTACTATCCCAGCTGCTTACAGGCGAAGGCGGGGTTCACGCCGACAGCTCGTCACAGGACCACATATACAAACAGACAACCATTCATGATATTACACATTTCTTTAAAATACAGAAAAAAAATTAAATTTACAGGAAATGATTTGTTGAATTAGTTAGTTAATTTTTTTTTTTTTTTTTTACAGTGTGTGATGCTCTGCACAATGAAGAGGAGAGTGTTATCTAATCATTACCAGTATGTGATTATAATTCAATTACCTGCACATACTCATACTTACGCATTACTCTGCTAAAAATAAGGGATAATTTCGAAATGCACTTGTTATTGATTTCCTATGAGAGCATCTATGGGATATATCACGATCCAAACTATTAAACTTAAACTGAAGTGCTTAACGTCAGAGGAGAATAAGAGAATCACACAATTATAATTTATGCTCAGCACCTTTAGTAAGCTGTGATTCAGCGAGATGAGGCTCTCTGAGGAGCAGACAATAACATTGAGTCACCTTGCTGCATTGTGAGCCTCTGGCAGCAGAGAGGCAGGAATCAGCAGCAGCAGCAGCGGTAGAGACCACACTGCAGAGCTACACTGGACTGCGCATCAACTATGTGTGTATTTGTGCGTGTAGATTATATGTGTAAGGGGATGTGTATGTAGAGAGGAGGATGATAATAAATCATAGCAAGGTCAAATAACAGTAATTGAGTGGAGATACCAGATGATTACACTGCAGTATGCACGGTGTTCCAGCTACCCACCAGCTTCATTTCACAAATTGGTTGAGGAATATGCAGCAAGTTAATTGTGCGTCGAATGATACAAAATGTACAGTATTTGTGTAATTATTGATTAATCCAGACAGTACTTATGCCTGCTGCAGGTCTTACCAGTCTCTACTTGACCTTTTAGTGCTAAACACTTGTTCCCCAGGATGCAGCGCAACGTCTTCCTAAATCTGTTGCAACTGTCTGGTGCTTATGATTCACACTTGTATGGTAAAATACAGATGAGGGTGAAATCATTTATTGAAAGACTTATTGCTACTGATGCTGGTGCACTGCTAACACATGACCTATCTGATTCATATCAATGTCATTGTTTTCAACATGTTTATCAGCCTACTGAGCCCTGTACTAAAACCTGTTTTGTTTCTCCTCTTACTTAATATTTAATTTCTTAATATGCGTCACATATGAACACAGATCCAGCATTTAAAGTTGAACAGCAATATAATGGTGGAAATCCCTTTCCTCTTTGAAATCCTCTTTGAATGTTCTGTCAAGATGATAAGATTTTCACTGATGTACAATAGACTGGTTTCTGTACAGCAGCAGTACTATAATGTTTTTTTAGAGGAAGTGTTTTATCTGGCACCATCTTTGAAGAACAGTGTGTGAAACCACTGGAGAATATTTCAACAAAGCCTCCCCAAAAGGAAATCACAGATCAAATATTTATAGTGTTGACAAATGTTTGTTGCTCTGTGCCCACTGATACAGTGTTTTGCTTTCACAAAGAACACATAAAGGTTACTGTAATCTACACCCCAAAGGAAACATCAGCTCTAGGGTGAGGTATCTTTTTCACCCAGTTAAAGTACATAATGTTACAGGGGAGTGATCATATTAAAGATAATGTGTTTATACGTGATGAAGTCAAACCGGGCTGCTTGTCTCTCCATGCTTGACGCTCAATAAAATAACTCTAGTGCCACCACCACCAGCCGCCACCGTGACTTTGGATATTACTTGCCCTCGTGTAGTGCAAGTGAAATTTATGGGCAGCATTGGTGAATTGGGCAGGTCTGTGTGATGCAGTGTAAGCATTATTGTAATGTGTCACAGTCAGGGAGGCTCTGTGTCCACAGTGTGGCTGCAGTGAAGGTGATAGGAGGCTGTCAAACTTCACCTGAGGTGCTCAGTACAATTTAAGTTTAACTCCATTCACACATACAGTGACAGTTTTAAACAAAGTCTATAGGAGCCAAATATTTTCTTTTTATTTTTTTTCTCTAAGTATTTCTTTGCAAGCAAACATTTTATGCACTTAAGGTCTCACTGTTAAGTATGTGTCTTTGCACTTTTTCTATTTTCATACATTTTTTCAACTACAGTAAACATTACACTGCAAAACACATATCTGAATCAATACTTACTGTATGTTTAAATACTTCATTGTAAATTTTGCTTTGCATCAACAGAATGGAGACTTATTCTGCAATGTCTATTTCTTCATTTATTTAAAATCCTATTGGAGTCGTCTAGGTACTAAAATGCTGACTGTTTTGATCTACTGTTAATTAAAGGAGCAGTCACGGTGCTTACATGGTTCTGTCATCATGATTCACTCAAGGACACAGTTGCAACAAACACATCTCCAGATTAAGTCGACGCCACGTGAGTTAACAATCCCCTTGACCAAAACCGCATCATTGTTGGCCTTGAAATGTTTTCTTGTCTGTAACCAACTTTCTCTTGTTTTTGTTTTACTTATTTTAAAAGAACAGAGAAGTTGTGCACTACATTTGACTCTTACCCTACTTTTAATCCCCTTCTGGGCATGACAGTGTCTGTGATTAAACATTTCTTGGAAGATGCTTCTTTAATTAACATCTCATACATTTCAACTTACTTTTTTACAACTTGAAAAACACAACAGATTATTTTCTTTTGGTTTTACTGACCTGTGACCTTGTAATATCCTTCAAGGCTTATATATTCGTTTACATTTGTATACATGGAATCTTATTGAAATCATTTCAGGATTACTGCATGTTTTTATAATTTTTTTCTTCACTTATTTGGCAATAATAATAATAATAATTGTCCTGCAAGGTTCATGTGCCTTAATTCAGTGAATTTCCACATCACCCTGAGGGGTTACACCCTCTCTGCCTCCCTCTGCAGTGGGCTTCATGTGTGTTTGTTCTGAGCTGATGTTTTTAATCACACAAGCAGACTGTTGCTACATGTGGGAGCAGGTTAGCTCGTTTTCTTCTGCTCATATTACAACAAAAACGGAGCCATAGAGAGAAGGAGGAGAAGGAGGAGGGAGGGGAAAGAGAGAGAGGAGGAGGAGGAGGGGTGAGGGTCTTTTGCCCAGTTTGGTATTCTTCCCCTTTAAAAAAAACTATGCAGCCCTAGCGGTGGTATTATCTGGGCTCCCTGGGAAAAAAAAGTCTGCGGACTTGGAGGGAGAGAGGGGAGAGAGAGGGGGGTGCGAGTCGAGGCGAGACGGAGAGATCATGGCGGCACCTCTCGGACGGGACACCCTACCTGACCACTGGTCCTACGGAGTTTGCAGAGATGGTCGGGTCTTTTTTATCAAGTGAGTGTGTTTAATAACTTTATACTTAACGAGTGGTGAGATTAATTTTCCCTTGTGTTGTTGTTCGTTTTTTTTGTCTTCTTCTCTGTTTTATCATCGTCCAGTAACAGGTGTCTTTTCTTGCAGTGATAAAAGTCACAGCACCACTTGGCTTCATCCGCGCACCGGAGAACCGGTTAACTCTGGACACATGATCCGGTCAGGTACGCGATACTAAATGTTTCTGTTTGATTGTGTTTTTTTGTTGTTTGCTGCAGTGTGTCTGGTCGCTCACTGTGTGTGTGTGTATGTGTGTGTTCGTGTTACAGACTTACCAAGAGGATGGGAAGAAGGATTCACGGACGAAGGAGCGAGCTACTTCATCAAGTGAGTGCAGATCAGTCATGTGCGTGGTTTTTAGGCAATTTGTGCGTAAAATGCGTCTTCACTCCTTCCGCTTTCCCTTTTCAGTCACGTTTTGTAGCGTGTTTGAGCCGCGATGAGACACCGCTGCCACTCAGGCTACACGAAAAAAAAAAAAAAAAAAACACTGTGCTGTAAACACATTATCGTACCTAAATTATGTATGTAGGTTGCACAGATACGCGCCAGCATGTGCATGGACACACAGGGGTCCCATCTGATAGGTGAAACCAATTATTTCTGCCTGCAATGTGAATAGGAAGTGGCATTGCCTTGCAGGACAGGAGAGAAGGCTATTAAAATTCTCCTCACATCCTCCATGCAGGACCTCTACTCTCTCCATTAGATAGGTGTACAGCCTGAGAGTGAGACTGTGTGGCAGTGAGTGAGAGAGAGACTGTAAAGGTTGCAGGGGAGGGGTGTGACCATGTGGTGACAGAGATATATGGCATGATTGTATTATTGAAGCACAGAGGACGTCTGTTTCCAAAGTCACCAAACCAAACTGAGAAGTTTTGATTTTGTCAGACGTTCGCATCCTTTCCGTTATTACAACTAAGATTCAGGCACGTCACGATCAGCACTGTGCTGGATTGTGTGCGTTATATTTGCATTACACACCTGCAGTGTTTTACGGTGAAAAAGGTGTTTGTGTGGATTCTGGTTCGTCGATGGTAGAGAAAAAACAGGACACGACAGCATCTGGAAAATCAGGACAAATGATGACAAACAGAGAGTCTAATTCAAAACAAAGTAGAGCCATCAATTCCTCATTGAAACTGGATCATTGAGATTTACAGTGACTCTTCCCACAGTAGCTTGTTTAAAGTTTTGTAGTGCTGTCATGGCCCTTTTAGTTTGCCCCATTTGCTCCAGGCAGATGGTCTGTATGGAGCAGTTTTATGTGCCCATAGCTGCAGTCTTTCTGAAGTTGATAGTTACTGATAAGAGTTCTTTGCTGAACATAGTGCTCTGCAGACACCAGTTTGCAGCATCGAATTAAATGTGCTGAGACAATTTCGCTTCAGCGGTGCCTGCTACACTGAAAACAACAACAGTGTAATAAAAACAGATACTGAAATAATTAAAAAAAACTCATCCAGTTCCATAGCAGGTTTCAAAAGATTTTCTGGGATCTGAGGCTTTAAAAAAAGAATTACATAAAATCGTTTCAGCTAACAAATGTGTTGTCGCTGACACTTATATTGTGTTTAGAATAAAGGTGGTCTTTGTGTTTCCCTCGTTCTCTCTCTTTTCCTCTGTAAGGCACGAGAACAATACAACAGTGAAGTTGTGTGATATATGGTAACCTAAATGTCAAGGCAGTTAAATCAGGCGTCTGCTTGTTGCCCAGTTGGTTTTGAGGAAGGATCCTGTTTTGCTTTTTGCTGCTTGTTTCTTTGTTGTTCACAGCTAATTTCTTGGCGTCAGCAACAAAACAAAACTGTTCTAGTGTTTAATCAGAAGTTTGTTGAGGGCAGTCAACATGTTTCCACGTTGTCTTGGTGTGTTGAAGAAAGTCAAATCATTGCAGGAGCAGAAAAAAACACAGTGTAACTGTATCTTGAAACAATACTAATACATTTTTTTCATCTCTATTTCAGTGAATGAACATAAACATTTGACCGTGTAAATATTTCACTGAATTTAATGTTGTCTATTTTAACCTCTGTGGGGTAAATGTATGTAGATTGCTGTTTTTCACCATAGCAGTGATGCTGTCTGACAACTTGTGTGATTGAAGCAGCGTGGCTCTGAGGTCCCACGTGGCTCTTTGATGATCATATGGATAATGACTTTGAGTAACAGCTGATTGGTGAACAGCTTGTAATGAGCACGACTTTTTCATTACAGCACAGTGGGGGAAATATCTGTTGGTATAACCCTTAATTATATTATGTAACAGACTACTGTAATTTTCCCATTGTGGGAGAGTTTTATCTCTAGTGGTTTTTTGATTTATTGCACATGTAGCTGGTGCCAGGTGTCTGTATTTGTCCCATGTGTCTATTATTGGAAGCAACACTTGTATTGGGCTTCCCTGTTTTATTTTGTTTTAACTCCAGCGCTCATGCTGTGACTTTGGACACACAGACCAGGTTAATTTATCTTCTTTTTCTCAGAAGATTAAAGGTTAAAAAAGCAATTTATCTCTTCAGTAGGAATGTTTTAACACATTTGGTGCAAGATATGCTTCAGTTATTAATGTACGCTGGCACAGCTGATTCCAGCAGAATGGGATTATTGATTAAACTCACATTTAAGAAATTTAAAAGAGACAGGACAAGTTGTGCCATGGCCTTATTTCAGACCTTTAAAATCACTAGACTTTAGTTTTTAGGTTACAAATGGCTCAGCGTTTTAAAAATTATTATTAATACCACAAGTATAAATAACAGGACCACTGAGTTCAGATGTTTATTCAACAGATTTAAATTTTACAATGTGATATTAGCACAAAGCGAGTGTCTTGTAAACCGGTGTTGTTTGTCCTGTTCTTCTTCTAATCTCTAAGCTGTCCAAGAAGTGAACAGCAACAAACTCGAGCAGGACTGAGATCCACAAAGTGCTGCCGTGACAACGCGCAGTAGATTTGGTTTTGTGCTGATGGTGGAATTTAGCCGAGTTGGAGCACAAAGAAGGGATTGTTCAGACACCGCTGCTGTGGAAAAACTCACATTTATTTACACCTTGTCCTGTAGTCCAGCCTGAGGCCTGTGGAGCTGAACTATCTGGTTAATAACTTCTTATCTTCAGTTTTTAAAAAAATGTAAGTGTGTAATGACTCTTAGTATCTCTACTAAGAGTCCTTTACACTAAGAAGGATTTATTAATGATAGAATATAGATTAATTTAAGCAGCTTTTCCAGCATTTTAGTTACACCACTGTGACATAAATGAATCAATAGAAAGAAAGGTGGAAGTTGAAAGAGAAGATTGTCAGAATAAATAGGTGAGGTCTGTCTGTCATCCCTGGCAGTATATTGAATCAGAGTGTAGCTGACTGGCTGTCATACTTCTGGCAAATCTCCAAGGAAGTGACCCAATTCTCCAAAATCATTCCGATTCAATCCCTGAAGATAGTGAGCTGTAGATGACACAGGTCTGCGTTGCACCACTGTGTGTGTGGTCTGATGGATGTACATCAGTACAAGCAACTGAAAAGTAAAACAAGTTGGAAATTACAACAAATGTGTGGAACAGACACACATTTTATAATATATCACAAGTTACAGAAGTAGACTGTTGTCAAGCTCAATGAATTCTGAATGTTTAATGTGTCTAATTGTATCATTGTCTAAAATATGAATATGATTATTACTCCTACTGTAAATTCTTAGATTAATTTATGATCTCATACATTTTCATGACCACATGTGGTTTCACCACAGTAATTCTCAGGTAAAAGGAAGGAAACACAGCTCAATGAGGTTTACTCTCCACCACATCACTCACTGAACATAGGAAATGTGCAATTCTATATCTCCCTGAGGGACAAAATGACCCCACAGAACCACAATGGCGTCCTGTTGAGGACACAGTTCACATTGTTGAACAGGCTTACAATACTGTGGGACAGTTGAGGAAGAAGTGTTTTATATTCACACTTAAACTCACACTGTTTTCACACAAATAGAGTCAAGACTTGTCTCAACTTCAGTCACTTGTCACATGTGATAACCTCATTAATACTTCATTGTTATGTCAGATTTTTTTTTCTGGTGTTTACTCTCCTATTCTCCTGCTGTTTGTTGTGTTTTTTTAGGCTGCGCTTGCGTTTTTTTTTTTTTTTTTTATAACTAGCTGACTATTTTTTGATCAGGACAGCGTGAGTTAATTATCCATGAGATGTTTTGGGAGTATAGAAGCAGGGCATTTTGCATTTTAATAGATAAAAAAGAAGTTCAGCGTTTCTTCAGGCAATATCTTTTCTGCAAACGCAGCATAAATGTACCTCAATGCTGAGTTTTAAAAAAAAATCTTACAAAAACTAGCAAGAAGGTTTTAAATGACCTTTGACCTTTCAGATAAAAGATTATTTTACATTTACCGCTGTGCACTTGAAAGGTTAACTTCTTAAGTTCTGTCAAGAAAAGTAATTACATGTCAGAGAAAGTATTTAAGGGAATGTTTTTGCCTCTTTTTCAAACTTAAATTTGTTCCCTGGACACTGAACATTGACTTTTAAACTTGTAAAGCGAGGTGAAACTTATCTCTTTGTGAGCTGACTTGAAGTTTTTCCAAAAAAAAAAAAAAAAAAAGAAGGCAAATAGCCCAACCAGTAGCAGCAGAAACTCCACCAGCGATATATAATTCAGAAACAGTCAAGTGCTCAGATTAAGACTTAGACTCTGGCCTAAAACTGCATTGAAGCTTAACAACATAAATCACTGACATTACTGTGAATATTATAGATGAGACTGGCTGCTGTTCGAGTAAAGTCAGCAAATCTAGCACAAAGGACTGAGCATGTAAATGGACATTGTTTGGTAATCTTTGTCGAGTGCTGTGGGAATTAATGAAGAAAGACTGAAACAACATCAGTGAATACCAATTAGACGATGCTTCACTTCACTTCTCACTCACAGTCCACCTAAGTAGGGCAACAGCAGAAAACTATTGAGCTTGCAGACATGACAGTATGGATGAAACAGGGTTTATCATTAACATCAGGTTTATCCAGTTGAAATGTCCTGTCGCAGATGTTTGACTTAATAAGATCCCAGACCACCAACTGTTTTCTACTGTATGTGGGCTCCGGTGAGCAGATATTAATTACATATTTATATAGTGCAGGTGTGCAGGTCTGCTCTCATACACAGTCAGCATAAGTATGTCAACATTCAAATTAGCAACCGAGCTGCATTACGATACCAATTTTATATGCATGTTTGTATATAACAGGAGACAGAATGCAGAAAGATGCTTTTCACCTTCCAGTTTGTTCAGTTTATGTGCCTCAGCTCAATAAACCACAATCAGAAGTGTTATTTATTTTTTTTGGACATATTTGTCATGTAAGACAAAGTCTTACAAAGCTTTGAGAGGCGGGTGAAAAATGGCTTTTGCTGGGATCGTTTTTCTAAGTCTTAAGTTTTTTTTTTTTTTCCATTTGTGAAAACAGGGTTAGCAAGTTATACAACAGGGCTCTCGTGTCTTGTTTTTCCTTTGGCTTGAAATGTATTTTAAGTCTCTGAAGGATTTCTTCCAGAAAGGTTTTTAGGAAGCTGAGGTAGTAAAGCAACAAATCCCACATATCCAACAGGTTGTTAGGGATGAATAGGTCAAAACGTAGACCGTTAACACAGGAGGTTGAGGTTTGAATCCTGTTAAATATGATTTTATTTTTTATTAAGTTAACTTGTTTTCAATTTTTTTAAAATATTTTTTTAAGGTGCAAGAAAGTTGCAAAAAAAAAAAAAATCTACAATAAAAATACTACAAAATAAAAACACTGAATGGTTAGGTTTTGTTGCTTTTTGTTACCTCACTTGATTTGCCTTAGTTTGTGGATTAAAAAAAAAAGATAATTACAATACATTTCACACCCAAAACAAGATTATTATATAAGGAAATATTATGCAACTTTTAAAACACAATATCACAGTGTATGTCTATTTTGTCTATGTCTTATGTCTATTATTTTTAAAAATAATGTGAAAATAAACTTTTAGTCTTGATTACACAGCAACAATGGTACGGTACAGCCTCTTGTGGCCACAATGAGTATTACAACAACAAATATTGAGATTTTATATCAATCGGATTTTATTTCAAATTTATATCAATTAATCTCTCTTGCTTTATACACACACGCACACACATGCGTACATACACACACACACATATATATATATATATATATATATATATATATATATATATACACACACACACAGAAAGAGCCTGTTCAGTCTCTATCTTTATCTACCTTCCCTCAAGCCGTTTGTTTAGACAGTGACCTTCAGCTGAAAATAGATTGTCTGAAATTGTTGTGTCATTCTTGCCAGAAATACTGGGTGGATCTGATTACTTTAACCTTATCTGTGCAAAAAAAAAAAAAAAGTTGTGGGGAGGTGATTCTGTGACAGGAGAATAAAAAACATTGTGTGTTACAGGAATATCTTTGTCAAGTTAAACAGATTTCCTGCCTTCATATTTAAGTGATTGCTGCTGTCATAGGAAAAATTCTTATTTGTATATTTCTGTGGTTGAGGCCTCTTGTGTTTTATTTGTACATTCTGATGAAAATGAGAAACATTTGTTTCCCTTGATAAATCTTATTGCAGCATTAAAGTCCTAGTTTCTAACAAAACAGCAGCACTGTGACTTGTGCTGCCTTGTTTTAATTGAAGTCTCGAATAGTTGCACTTTCTCTCTCCAACGTTGCACTATGTGTGCTGTGCAGGAAATGAAAATACTGAGAACAGGCTAAATGCAGTTCAAGGTCAAGAGAATTGCGATTGCTCTTATGCCAGTCTTTGCACCATCGTAAAAATAGCACCCGACATATTTTCTTGATTTTCTTTTTTGACTTAAAGCAAGTAACTGTTGGAGTGCAGCAAGGAGTGAACTTGATTTCCCTCTTTCCCAAGTTCACACACACACGCACGAATGCACACGCGCACACACACTCACACACATACACGCAGAGGCACAAACTACATGGAGCATTACAAACATTAATTTCCCAACAGCAGACAAGCATAGATGCAGCCTTGCCTTTGAGCATGAATCATTAATCCTGTGAAGACGGCAATAGTGCACATGCGAACATCATCTTTAGCAGCAGATGCACAGATGCTGACATTGATATTAGGATTCATGGCCAAGCAATTGCAAATGAGCTGTTGGTGAGGTAGCGGGTGCTGCCTGTGATTTATGTTGACCATTTGTCATTATCAGTAGATGCTTGTATCATGTTTAAATCGTGTCCAGCTATTATGTTCGTGCATCTATCTTCTGTCCTTGTGTGTGAGGCGGTCTGAGCCTTCACTTGTGGCCAGAGCGTTGTTGCTGTGGTGTCAATATTATGTCCACAGTGACACATTACCAAGGTTTTGGACAGTTAGACAATATATACAGCATTGTACTGTCGGGTTTACAAATTGAGTTAAAGGCTGAAGTGCACGGAATCTAGACGAAGAAAACAAAGAGCAGATTCAGAGTGTGGTACAGTGGTACGTTTGTGTTGTAGATTAGAGGGGAAGCTTTCCATCAGGCCTTGTTTGGACTTGCAATATTTAACCCAGGAACCTGCAATGAATGAATACATTAAGAGCTGTGGGCCTGAGGTGAGCTCTGTGTGATGATATACGTTATCTAGAATGAGTCACTCACTGTCCAGACAGCTGGAGCGGGTTGCCCGGTCAGAGCTGGAGCAGGAATCAGAGCAGAAACAGAGCGAGGGAGATGCCCGAGCCGGGATGGGGACCTGCTGCTGCAGATGCCTGTGCCTTGGTGAGAGGACTGACTCAGCTGATCAGGAAACAGAGCCAGTCGCTGAGCTGGAGCTCTCCAGTTTGGAAAAGGAGAGGCAGATTGAGACAAGGTAATACTGGTTTAATAGTATTACACAGTGAAGAGTTTGTATGATATAGGCAGCTATAACATGATATGGTAAATTACAGAAAATGCAAATAGAACTGGCATGAAACAGCTGGCAAAGATTAAATATCTTGTATAAAAAAAACAAAACTTTTGGTCCTTATGTTTATTAATTTATCATCTTTTTCCACGGTGTTAACGAAGGAAGCTGTGCCTGAGTAATTTCCGCCGCCTCTCTGGAGGAAAGAAAGAGTTTGTATGCCCTCCCTCTGACTGAATTCAGATGACAGTTCATTCTGCCGCATTCTGTCAGAGCCTGAGTGTGACTGGAGCCACTGCAGAGAGAAGCAGGTCCCACACTGTTCTCATCTCACCAGACGCCTGAGAGAAGAAGTGATTAGGCTAGCAGCCGCAAAGGTGGAAGATTGATGTTGTATGAGGAGAGAAAGTCTTCCTAGAGAGCATATCCCTACACTTAACCCTTTTCATGAAGTACTCATGTTTTTTTTATTTTGTCCAACTGTCTCCAGGGTCCAAAGTTAGAATGTGTGAGAAGCTGAACTCTTCTGTGGAAATAATAGCACAGGATAGTGTATTGTGTTGCTTTTCTGCAAGTCTAGAAAACTTGCACTGTAGCATGTTTCAGCATTTCAAAGTGTTAATAAAGTTATCAAGAGGGTGAATATTGAAAATCTATTGGACGAGCAACTGTTTTCTTACATGATGTTAAAATGTCTGTGTTGTGTTTACAGCTTGTTCTGCTGATTAGAATATAACATGACAGATTTCTTACGGTTGTGCAGTGGTTTTGCTTACATGCAAAGAAATAAGATAATGTGAGAAATCAGGTTAAGGCAGGAAATTACAGAAAACTACTAGAACATACAAGATGACCCCGATATTTGTCTTTGTCGTCTTATGAGAGCAAGAAATCTCCCACTATTACAAAGTGCACTGGTTTTCTGCTCTGACCGCTATTTTATATCATAGCACCTTAAAGCTGGGTGCAGATTTATCTGCTTAACCTTACTTTTATTGACTGATCACAAGATTCGTAGTAATAATTGTGTTTTGAATTTATATTCCTCAAGGCCCATTTTCTGAGGTCTGAATAATCCCACACACACATTGAGCTTATGTTCAGCAGCAGTTTGAATGAATGAGCTCTGAAAAATGTTTCTCATTGTGAATTACTGGACTGAATATTGCCGTTTTCATTAATGGAATATTGAGTGTGAAAAAGATAAATGAAAAGGCCCATCTGGCTACTGCTGGTGAGAGCAGATCTGGTGGTTAGGGCAATTTCACTCACTGCAGCATTTATTGAACACATTGACCACACAGCTGTGAGTTCTCGCAACAAATCCAATTTAATTTGCTTTAGTGCAGAGATGCAAAGCTAATTTCGTATTCATGATCTAATTGATTCTCCTTTTTACTTTTCCAAATCTGTGTGATTAGATCATTTGAGATCGTTGTGACCAGTCTTCATCACTAAACCTAATTTACTCAGTGAGATAAAGTTTGGATTGTGCAGCAAATGTGTGGCTTTGTGTTTTATAAGTGACAGTTTTCAAATCTCAACTATTTGACAACTATTGACAACTATTTGTTTTATGACTTTTATCTGGTCAGTCACTGAGTCCTGGTGGAGCTAAGTGTTGTTCTGTATCTAGCCACTAGATACTGCTGTTGACTCTTTGTTTTTCTTTGTTTTTTTTTTTACAGTTTGATGCATTTTTATATTTGTTTTGTTCCAATTATTTATACTGAGATAGGTAAAGCAACAAATGTTTCGTTTAAAGATTCTGTACATTTAAAGTTTAACTTTATAAATGATTTTCTCTCTGACAGATCATTGCTTTAGTTCTGTATTACACATTTATTTAATAATGTCAAACTTAACACCTGTAGTGTTTTTGCAATTCTTGTTTGTTTGTATTTGATGGTTTTCCGGTTAGCTGGGACTGACATGGAGTTATCACAGCTTCATTTTGTCACAGAACAGCTGTGTGATGATAACAGTGGAAGTAGGTGATAGAGTGAGGTATGAATTTTGACCTGACCATCCATCGTACTTATCGACCTAAACCACCCTCATTCAGCCCTCTGCTCTTATCTATATGTCTGTCTGTGGATTATTGAACCGGCACTGCAGCAGCCTGAGTGGGCCACTCAGATATAGTCTGCCCTCCATCCTCCTCTCTACCTGGCTGACTGAGATGTGATCTGATAAAGAGGACTGTGGGAGAGACAGAAGGCTCTGGTTGCAGTCAGAGACCACTGTCAGCACTTTATGTTGACTGGGCACCACAGTAAAGTGAATACATCTCACTACTCATCAGTGTTCACCAGAATGAGGTGTAACTTCAGAGTCTCTTAGCAAGTCAGGCCTTTCTCCTTCCCTGTCTTAATTCTCTACGTAACGAGCGAACAATGGAGTGCTATTCTTTTATTCTTCCCTGGAGAAACTAAGAAGAGCAATGTACTGTAAGTGCTGGCAGCGTTACTGTGTGATCGAGAGAACAGAGAGAGGGCTGAAACAGCAGTTATTCTCCTATCTGACACTGCTCTTTGTGCACCTTGTAGCTCAACCACCAACCTCTGTGCACACAGTTAAAACAGGCTAAGATAATATGTACTAAGAGAAAGGTCAACAGGAGTGGTTGTCTTCAGAATAAGGACAGATTTGGACATTTGAGACTTTTGAATAACTCGCCACATTCGTCTAATAACAGGTAAGTAGCATGGTAACAACATGTATGACAGAGGACTTTGTAAACATCAGAAACTGGGTGTGCACTTAATAGAGAAAAAAGAGAGGGGAAGAAATTGTGCATTTTATATTTGTAATGGACAATCACACATTGTTTTCTTGGGGAAAAAAGACAATAGCCTGTTTTACAAACAGAGGCTAGCCAGTTTAATTTCACTTTTTAAAAATCTGCTCTATTGTTTTTCTGTTTGTATGCATGCAAAACTGCACTGCTTTGTGCTTATACTTGAACTTACATAAGTTTTTGTCTTCTATACTTTACAATATATGAAATAATATATAAGAAAGATGAGATAGATTGAGGATGTCATTGTTTGTGAGCAGAGTGGATAGAAATATTCTGATCTGTAACTTTAGTGGTGATACCATGATATTGAAATACTCTGTTGTAAGTCAAAGCCCTGTGCTCAAAATCTAGTTTAATCTGTCCATGGACTGATGATTGATAGTTTAATTGTAAAATTTGGGGGAACCATTGTGAAATATTTCCTTCTGAACTGTGATAAATTGAAAAAAAAAAAGAATTCAACCGAGGCTCAAATGAAATGCAAGTATGTTAAAATCATACTTTTTGTATAGTATTATACTAAATGTGATAAGTAAATGATAAATTTACTTTCTAAAACTTTTTGTACGGATTTTACAGAAATGAGGACACATCTTCATGTCTATATTGCAGAGAGATTTAAAGCTGTTTTAGAGCAGTTTGACTGTTTGCCCCGTGCTGTTGCTGTACATTCGTATAGCGTGTATGTTGCAGTTTGTCCACGCAGTGATATGAATTACTGTAATGGACAACTAATGCTCACTTTAGTTGGCCATTGGTTGCTGGTAGTGAGACCCAGAGATGTGTCAGTCTGATTTCCTCTGCTCTGAGGAGGTCTTTACTTGCAGTGCGAATGCTTTTGACTCCGTGGGTATGTTAATGAGATGTGAAGATGGATGAGAAAGAGCAGCAGAGGATGAAACTCAGCTGAGGATGAGGCCAACAGTAGCTGGATTCATTACCTGAATATTTTGTGTATGTATGTGTGTGTGTGTGCGTGCGTGCGCGCGCGTGTGTACATGTGCTGATACTGTCAGTTTAATATGTGAGCTGGCATCCTGAGTCCTGAGCTGGTATAGAAAACATTTTTCACCTGGACCCCCACTTTCTTTAAATTAGCTGATAGAAGCCATTTGTAGCACGGTAGAGTAATCAGTCTCCTCAGCTGTTGGCTCCGAGCCAAGTTCTCGTATATTCTGATGTCTCATGCTCTGTGATGTTCATCTGATCTGTTTTAAGCTTTTTACAGCCATCCTGCAGGGTAAAATGACTAAACTCTTTCAAGGTTGAAATGTTGTTTTGCTCCAACAGTGCAATGTGAAATTAAAATTACTTGCACACTAACAAGATCAGCACATGGAATAAACTTTAAACAGTTATCTATCAATGCATAATGTCTAATGTTTTAGTTGTGGTGCAGTTTCTCTCACTTTCCCCCCTTCACTTCTTCATCTCCTTCTCTTTTATCCTTATTTACTGCTGTTATTTCTTTCTTCTTCCTTCCTTCCTTCCTTCCTTCCTTCCTTCCTTCTTCCTTCCTTCCTCTTCACTCTTCTCTTTCCCCTTCTTGCTTGCAGTGCAGGCTGTGAATTGCCTGCGTGACTGCAGAGGGAATGGAGCAGAGAGGGCGTCCAGTTCAGGGAACTGCTCTGATAGCTGAGCTCTGCTGAGGAACGCATATATTAGACCAGAGCACAGGAGAGAGGTGAGGAGGAAAAGAGCCACTATAAGAAGGGAATGTGAGAGAGGAGAATATGATTACACGGGTTAGGGCTAATGCTTTGTAGCTGTGGTTTCACTTCATGCTTCAAGGCCTCTTACATGATGTATTGGTTAGGTTGGCTGGCCTTAATAATACCCATCACAAGTCTAACCCTTGTGGAGACGGGACAGTTCAGTGATCGCGTTTATTTTTAGCTCCACTTCAGCAGCCCAACACAAGAGAGGCGGGAAAGAGGATGTTTTGAATGAATCGACGCCACAGTGCTCAGCAGATGACGTCAGCAGCAGCAGCAGCAGCAGCAGCAGCAGCAGCACTACCAGCTGAGAGGAGTGCACACACACACTTACACACACAGACACAAACACACTCACAGGCATCACTGAGAGGAGCAGAGCAGAGCACAGCAAATCACAGACCTGCGGCAAACATGTTGGGCCAACCAGGACAGTCAACTGTACGCATCCCTTACAAGAGGCAGCCAGTGTATCGAGCAACTCGCAGGTGTGTATGTCAGCCACTCTCACAACACATACGTGGGATTGTAATGCTACGTAGCTAGTCAGGAGGTGTGTCCGCTGAAGCTCTCCAGCAGCGGCAGGAGAGAAAGTGCTTGGGACTGCATGCTGCTAAGTGTTTGTATAAAGTAAATGCGCCGGCAGGAGAATTTACATGCATGCTGGAAAGTGTCTTCCATATATTTTTGTGGCAGAAATGGCAGCTGGCTGTTTGGCTTTTACAAAACATTGGCTTGTCTTTGGGCAGTGCATTTATCAATATATACTAATGGAACAGTGCTCAGAGAGGAATAAGAGGACAGAGGGAGAGAGAGAAAGAGAGAGAGAGATGCTCACTGCAGTGCATCATGATCACAGGTCACTGACCGCTTTGTTGATGTCAGCAGAACTGTGATCTCTCAGGCTGATTATGATACACATGTTAATGTGGGATGTCTCCATAGGTTAGACTGAATAGAAGGTTTGATGCAGCCCACCCCGCCTCTCACTGAGCCAGAGATACATGTCCTACAGGAATGTACATGTTTACATCGGCTTGTTTCTCAATCCTTTGCACAGCTGCTATTAGGGCCCAGCCCACACTTAGACGTGCCAAAAATGATATAGTTCTCATGCAGACTCACACGCAAAATGACACATCTGTACATCTGACTTTTTCCATAAAGTGGTGGACAATTTCATTCTGTTTTTTTCTGAAAATGCTACACCACTGTAAACCATGACATTGAGTATCAAATGGAACTAAAGATGTCCTTCTATACATTAACTAGTTTAGGATTTAATAGCACAAATATGCTCAGACTTGTGGTTATATCAACTGTTAACCTAGTGACAGTGCTCTTTAACTGGGTTGTGACATAGATCCATCCATTCACTGATCCATGCAAAAGATATTAAGCTTATTATCATCCTGTCACGATCTAGATGTCAGCCGCAGCGATAATGTTACTTAGCCTGTTTATCATTCCTGTATGTGCTTCCTCACTGGTCAGACCCCCGCTGTGCTGGTTGGGCTCTAAGTGCCAGATCGCATAAATTCACCTATGAGCAGCAGGTAACAGAGAAACTGATATTGTGGGTGAACTTTGGATCAATATTATTTTCATTGCAGGATATTTAGTTACATTTATAACCAATCTCATGTTAATCTACCATCAAAGAGCCCCATGTGGATTTGTCCAATCTTGTGTGATGTTTTTTTTAAATGGATTATGTAACATCAATTTAGCTCGGTCTGGTTTTACTCAGGGCATTAGATAACATCTGATTTGATTTAGTTCACCTAGTCAGTTCCAGTAATGTTAAGTACACACCCAATGCGGCCCATCCTTCTTCTTTTATCCCCTGGCCATAAGTTGAAATGTGGCCAAAAGCTACATTGCCTCATTTGTTTGCTGATACAGAGGTTGTATCTATAGTATGTGTGGCTTTGTATAAGCTGGACCTACTCAATGTGAAAAATGATGCACCTAAATTTGGTGCAGGGGACAGAATATCCTCGGACAGAGGGGAAATATTATCAGAGAAAGGATGTGATCTCTCCTTAAGTGCAGACATTCTGCACATTTTCCAGGGAGACTTAATATTTCCAAGAATAGACACAATAACGATCCCCAACAGAAGGTTGAGGTATTTGTAAAAGGGAGTACATTCCCACTGAATAAAGACCGTGACCTTTTAAATTCTCCAGATTGTGATTTAGATCACAAGGTTAGGTCTGTGAGTGCGTTAGAAATTCCAGGGAGGGGACTCTTCTGGTAAAATCTTGATTCTGTTGGCCAGTTAGCGTTTTAGAGCTGTGCACCAGATGTGGCCTACCTTCCTCCTCTGATGCCTGACTTAATAAGCCTACTAAGCTCTACAAGCTCTCTCCCACTCGCAGGATACGGAAGGCTAAAAATAGCCTCTAAATTCAGTTACCCTCTCCCAGCCAAGTGGAACCTCACCTAATTTATTTAATCCATCTGTTTTATTTCCTTGATAAAATAATAACGTGTTAGCTGCATGCTTTAGTACACAAGAGGGTTAGATGGGAGTGGACTTCAACTCAACTATTAAATCATTTTTTCTAACATTTAGAGTAACAGTGATTTATTATCTGATCATACACTGTGGTGACCAGGTATTTTATGTCACTTGTGCACTGAAGTAGGGAAATACCAGAGGCCAAAGAGGGAGCAGCATTAGTGAACAGCATGTGTATGCACAAACTTTATATAAAGTGATAGTTATGTCAGTGAGCTCAGTTTGTGGATGTGTTTTTGGGCCACTGGGACCACTGTGTGTGGTGTCTGCATGTTGCCCATTGCTACCGAGCACTGCAGTCATGGAGTAGCTGTGTTGTCTTAACCCTGTGTGTCACTGTAATGTTGCTCCCCTGTTGGAGTGTTCAGTGGCTGCTTTTGCTCTGTGCTCTGTGTGTCTGCTCAGATTGTGTAATGAGAACTGCAGGAGAGAGGTCTCTTCAAGCCTGGAGCCAGTCTGGAAAACATTTAGCTCCCAGCTGAGAAAAGATATCAGACACAAACACACACACCAGCACACACACATTCTCTTCATGTCCTGTAAAGAATGAGTTGAGAGTAGTGATGATATTTGCCAGTGTAGGTGATCAGTCACAAATGTTTTTGTCCTCTGCTGATAACACTGAAGCAAACACTGCTGTAAAGACCAGGCTGCTGCAGTAACGTATACTGCGCTATACCAAGCCTGGACACCCTCAGGACCAGGATTCTCTGCAGCAAAATTTACCAGACTAATCAAATTCATCCTATACAGTAGCTTCTCTATTTTCTGCTTAAATTTGATGACTTCATCATTGGCCACATCGGCCAAAGGAGTAATGTAATGTAATCAAGGGTTTGACCAATAGATTTGTCTCTTTACAGTGCATTTTTTCTGCAGGTGGACAATTTGATATGTTGCTGACAAAAGCAGTGTTTTCATGTATGTGTGGCAGACAAGGGTTGGTACAGGAGAAGGGTATTTAATGGTGATTTAATGGCCACACAATGATACCTCTGCCATGATTGTGAAAGGGAGTTATTCTGAATGTGATTGTTAGAGGGTCCAGAACCAGTTAATCTGTGTTTGATAGAGATTTATTATATAACAACCTAATCCTGTTTCATGTAAAGTAAGATACATAAACAGTTGTGTTGAGCTTATTGAACTTAATTACCTCCAAATCCAATTCTTACAGATGTGTTTTCACAACAGCGTGTGACTGATTGCAAAAATTACAGTTATTGATCTGCATATAACAACAGAATTAGCTGCTCTGTGTGCTCAGTCTGGAGAAATTGCTTGCTTTTTACACCTTTATGTGCCATAACAGCAACAAATATAATGCTCTCCGTCTCTGCAATCTAACCAAGTATGTACTGATCTAGTCAGCCATTATTTTACTGGGTGGAAAACAGTTCCCTTGATTACTATATTGTGTTCATATTGTTCTAATCATGGCACCCAAGCTGCAATATATAGGTCTTGTAGTTATTTGCAGAAGTAACTCAGATTTTAATTACAGCAAAAGTTAGCGGGAATTTCTGTATTTAGATTATCCCAAAGATCCTCTACTTACTTCTGCCATAACCGCCTGTTACACTGTTGCGATGCTTGATTTGTTTTTGGATTTATCAGGATTATGGAGATCAGAGATCAACCAGATAAGCTGACAACAAACATATGCAATTTGTGTCAGTGTGTATGTCTGAGTGTCAGAGGAATGTGTGTAGCAGGCAGCTCTTATGAGTTTATAGTTGCTGTATTGGATTTGAACTGAGAACCTGCAGGTCATTGTTGTGGTAATAAACTTGATCTATGTTTTATATGTGTTTGTTGCAAGATGATGTGCATACTATGTGTCTACTCAGGTAGTAGTGACTAGTCTAGTGAACAGTAGTGACTCACAGATGCAAGTGTTTTGATGAAGTGAATATCTGGTTTTCTGGCTGTATGACAAGTTACGAGGCAGATTTTTGTCTTTGATAAGAGACAATAAACTATAAGTTTCTTGTCTTTTGTTGCAGATCTACATACTCAGCTTTTTCAGTAATCGCTGAGAAAGATTTATTGTTTTATTGTAAAGCTTCCTTCTCCAACTGACATCTGTACTGCAGAATAACTGCAGGATTCAGCTGCTTCACTCTCTTCTCTGGGAAGCCATAACCTGCAGCATAAGCAGGCACTGCATATGGGAGAGTTCATATAAGCTGCATGGGCATGCAGCTTATATGAACCTGGCGGAGGAACTCTATAGATATGAACCATCTCCAGTGGGATGGCAGAATCAGTTTTACCATATGAAGGATGTTGTGTCAGATCTGACTTTTCTTTGACTGAATATCAATGACAAGTGCAGTTAATTGGAAGTGTGATATAGAGCCTGTTTTCCCAGAATTCTTTTCTGTTGTCATTGCCTCTCACAATTTTGACAAGGTCGTTGGAGCTAGACTTAAATTTTGCACTTAATTACCCTCCTCAAGGGCAGTTTCAGTGCATTAATCATTACTCCTTCTATGAAACATGTAGAAATAACATGAATAAAATATTCCTGGAATCAGCTTTAAAACTTTATGATGTTAAATTTAGTTATTTTTTAATTTGATTTGGTTTCTATTGTTTACCTCTAGAACTTCATAACATCTTGCAATACTTACTTTAACCCACACAGATGGGATGAGCTGGAAATAAGAGGACAAGCTGTTCTACTTCCTGATTGATGCTTTTGTTTTGGTTGAAATCGAAATCATATGAAAATATGGGGTGTGTACTAGTGTGTCAGACTGTGTCCAGAGTGACTCACTGTTGGTATTATGCACTGTGTAGTTTTGGTTCATAAGTTACCCAGTCTGGAGCTGGAGTAGACAGTGGAGAGAAGCCAAGATCTCTTTATCTTGTCTGATTCTTTCTTAGTTATTGTTCACAATCTCAAGCTCTTTAATATTCCTCATTTTCATTCTGCTGACAGTGCGATCATCATTTTGCTAGTTAAGCCTCCTACACATGGGTGGAACTCCCTGAAGGGATCCAAGGGTGAGTCGGTCATATTCTAATGAATTTCCACAAAAGTGTCTTTCTTGAAAAAGTAACAAAAGTAAAGTTTCCAAAATTTCAGAATATTTCAGTGAGTATGTTTCATCATTGGTATGTTTAATTAGAAACACAACTGACTGGTATAGATGCTATATATAAGCCTCCTACACATGGGTGGAACTCCCTGAAGGGATCCAAGGGTGAGTCGGTCATATTCTGATGAATTTCCACAAAAGTCTCTTTCTTGAGAAAGTAACAAAAGTAAAGTTTCCAGAATTTCAGAATATTGAATAAATATATGTTTAATTAGAAATACAACTGTTAGATACTGATGAAATGTTTGCCAGTAAATGACGGGCAAGTCTTCTGTTTGTCTTATATAGGTTTGTTCACAAGATATTTTGTTGCATCTGTTTTTAAAATTTCGTGTGGGTTTTTTTCTGTTGGCTGAGCTGCATCAGTGGGGCTGAGCTCTATAAATGTCCATCATCACATGAGTGAATGACTGAGCTGAGTGTAATAGAGTTTGACTCTTGGTTGACTGAACGCCACTTGACTGTGTGATGAAGAGTTTCCCCATTGGTTTTTGCTCTTTCCAGAACAATTGCTGCCAACAGCTACTACTATGTCATCATGGGGGTGTTGTTTCCAACTGAGTATCTTTCCCACCAGTTTTACTGCCTATTTAACACGCTTTTAGCAAGTTTGCTGGCATTGTCCTGTGAGCACACCTCTATATACATCTGATATCTATATAACTGAGTTAACTGAGCTAACTAACCTAACTAACTAACTAACTAAGTAACTCTCTTCCAGGAGATTAAGTGCTGGTAAACATGTGTTGTTAATGGATCACGTTTCTGTCACAGTGCAATAACTGTTTCATTGTTTAACAACAGAAACAAACAAGTGTAAATGAGAACAGTTTCATTGGGGATTTGGCCGTATTAAAACACTGTATATGTGAATACAGAGAGTAGGTGAAAGGGAAAATAGGCTAAAACAGGCTGAAACTAGACAGAATACAAGTACCAGGTGATAAATATAAGGATTGGGGTACTGAAGTTCTCAATTCTGCACATTGACCATACATGGTTTGGACATATCATACTTTAGGTGTTGACTTTGTCTGATTTAGTTACAGATGACAGCAGTGCTGTACTTCAAATCCCTATTTGTCCTATATTTGCACAGCTAAGAAGTTAGCTGTGTTTGGCTTTGCAACGTGGTTTGGACTTTACATTTAGCTGCTGAGACACAGTATACGTAGACAAAACACTGTAAGAGTTGAGCAGATGTTCTACTTTGGTGTTCGTAAGCCACAGGCGAAGTGTGCAGTCCCAGGTTGTTAAAGGAACAATGAGTAGATTTGAAAGATCCATTATGTTTGATGGCTGTGATCATCTGGATCTAAAACAGGCTCAGACAAGACCAAAGTCTCACCTCATTAGAGCGGCTAATGAAGACTGCGCATCAGCTCATCTGAATGGCTGAATGAAGAAGATTACATCGTTGTATCACATATCCAGATTACATTGTGGAAATGTTCTACAATGAAGATGCAGTGGTTCAAGCTTGTAGGCCTCTCTGCCTTCACGTCTTTCCATTAAGTCAGTAATAGAAGAACTGTGTCAGTGTGGGAAAGACAAGAATCAATTTTGGGTTAAGATAGAACATAATTACATGCATTTGATTTAATTCATGCTAATTAAGGATCATTGCAGGATGAACATCCAGGCTGCTGTGTTAGCTTGTAGATGCTGCCCATCCTGCTTTCTCATCAGTGTCAGAGTCAGTCGGGATTTCCTTCATTGGGACTACGTACCTTCTATCTGACCTAGAATCATTTCCCTGGTCCCAGACCTGAACTGTTCCTTTCTAACATAGCTATAGTTTACTTTTGCCTGTGCTCATCTGCTGCAACGATGTAGAGAAAACAGATAAGAGCTGTTCAGTGATGGAGTATTCACATTCATACGAAGTTTCTTTGAGAGATCAAACTAAGTCTTTTGGTCAGAGCGTTTTTAATGCACAGACGACTGAATCTGAATCCTTGTTGTGTTCACGGCACTGCTCTGTGAACCCGTACTTTGCCCTGTCAAAGTGTAAAGCAGTGCTGCAGGACACTAATGGACATACAGCTGTTGGTGCCGTTCTGCTGAGTGCTGACACATTGTTTTCACTTTATGACTCTGTCCACTGTGATGACCTGCTTGTTCTTCATGTTTCATGGTCAAATTCTTCCCTTTAGCATGTGTCACTTATTCACATCTCCCTCTGACCTTCTGTGGTTAAATGCTACATGTAGCTCTCATGTAGCTTGTGGAGAACAAAGGTCACAGGTTGTCATGTTACTTCCCATTAACCTGTGACCATGTTGTTCTTGAGCTTGAGTCAGTCGTCTGGAGGTGTGTCTGTATGTGCTTGAAAAAGGGAACGGGATGACTTTGAATCCTCCTTGATGACGTGCTGATAACAGCGTCAGGAGAGAAAAGAGCCGATGGCTATTATCATTTCATTTGGTTCAGAGCTGGCTAGAGGAAGATTCGATTAGTTAGTTTTTTGTCAGCCTATCACTTTGTCTGATTATTTGGACATTTTAAACTGTGTTTATTGGATAATTTGTTATCAGGACTCCACTGATAAGATCCTCATGTAAGTAGGTACTTTATTTCAGACTAACTGCATCCTCTGTTGTACTTTCCACACTGTCTATCATCTCTTTTGCTCTGATACTTTTGCTGATAGTTTGTTTTTCTCTCTAACTGCTTTGAAAAATCTTCGGTCCAGCAACTTTTCAGTGCCATGGGAAGGGATTTGCCAAGGTAGATCAAATATCAGACCTTTCAAACCAGCTATGCTACTGTGATGTCTAGAATTACAGATGGGGTTTCTGAGTTTAACATACATCAGTTTTATGCGATTAATACTGATGCAGTGCTGAATTAGGGAGGAGTTTCACACTCCAACTCGGTAAGAACTTTTTTTTTAACAGCATTTTGTTAGATGTACAGACACCCATAACTGGATTTTATAATCTTATTTGTCCTGGATTAAAAAGATGAAATCAATCAAAATTAAGTAAATTAAACCTCGACGAAAGCATTGTTTCTCTATTTTATGAGTAGATCAGATTTGTCGGGTTTTCGTGTGAGCTTGTTGTTCTCTGAAATTAGATTTAACGCACTTTATAATAGTGTTATCGATTGCACCAACTGACTAAGTTTAATTTCAGGTAGAAGCTGCCAAAAATGGTTGGTTGCTCAAAAACCAAAACCTTTGATAATTTAGGTATAAGCACCAATAAAAACAGTTCACTTTCAATAATACCTGGATTTTTTTTAATGTAGGTTAAGTTGGCATTTCCCAGCAACACACAGATACTGACGCTCTTCAGATTCATGACAGCACATCGAAGAAATAAAGGTGACTTCTTGTTGCTCTGGATCATCATTATTCAGTGAGTAAGGATAAGGAAAAATCTGTGGTATTAAATATTGACCTACAGCTACAGGGTCCCTTCATTGATTTATTCACCAGAGTAACACTGGCTCCAGAAAACTTCCTAACTTTTTTCATTGTTGCAGCATATCTCTGTCACTATTGATCTGTAAGATAAGTGCTTCTGGAAGACATTTCGTAGTCATGGCTGGAGGTGTTATAAACCCACAATTTCTTTGATAAATTACTTCAAATGAGCCTTTATAAATATTTATCAGTCAGCTAACTTTGTGCCAATATAGCAAAAGAAGTGCTGATGTGCCCTAAGTCCGGTATGTATCCATCTCTCGCTGAAGCTATTTTCTCTCTCGTTGCTGAAACAATTTAAAGTAATAACAATTTTATAACAGAGAAGCCAAGTGCAAAACTTCTTGGGTTCAAGATATTTATATGTTCTTTTGGCTCATTGTGTGAAGCTTGTGTTTGTGTAATGGAGTTTAGTCTCCTTTGGCCTTTTAAAAACATAATCTCCAATTCAGCAGGCAGAAACTGACTCATAGTTCATAGGTGAAACTTATTTGTGGGAAAAGATTGTTTTTCCTGGACCAAAAACTGCACTATCACTGTTTCCTTTTAGAGCAGTGGTTTGTTTTCAAAATATCTCCTTGCATCTTAATTCTTCAATATTGTCCCAACACAGGCCTTTCTTGCATTCACTACAATGTAATTAGTTGTTGCCTTGCTTATGTTTTGAAACAGCATGGTCTAAAGGACCATTGTGACTGTGCTGAAATGTGCTGTGTCAGAAGTGTGCGTGTTGAATGTTAATAATGTGACAGCTTTTAATTTCTGCCAAAGCCTTTGTTTTCATCTTTGCACCTGTTTGTGTGCTGCATCGGGCCTGTTTGAGCTCGTCTGTGTCTCTCTTTTCCCGGTTCTGTTTGAGTGGTTTGCTGGATGACTGCACCCTCCATAAAAGTGCATCTTGGACAAGAGACTTCCTGTTTCATTGCTTCTGTTTTACACTGATGTACTTGCATCCACGGACATAATTCATGTCCAGCAGAGTTGGAGTCTGTTTTGCTACACTGTCAATTCAGCTCGGATTTTCTGCAGTTGCAACGAAGATGATGATGATGGTGAATGAGTGCAATGACAGGGAAAGGTCAGTGTGAAATGCGTTTGGCTGGTCTCATTAATTTCAAAACTGAATGACAGTAGAAACTCCCATAAACTCTCTGGAAAGACTGACGAGATGATTCCTCCACAGATGTCAAGGAAATGAGGCTGAGCAAAGCTGCTGCAGTTCTCTGCTATGAAACTGATAAAGGTCAGTCAACATGTTCAAATCCTGCTGCAGAAACCTTATCTCCTTAATGGCTCCCCCTGTCTGAATACTGCACACAAAACACTGTTTATTAAGGCTTAATGAATTTTGCCTGCCAGGCTCGGGATGCTACAGGGTGTGTCTGGAAGTCAGTGATATCTCTCTCTGTCACAATGTAATGTCCCGTCACACTCTATCACACATTCATGCTGCCTGGGTACGGTGCACACACACAAATGACTGTGATTACACAGTTTAGTATTGGTTGGTAATACCTCGTTTGACCTGCCATGTGTTTTTTTTTATATATTTCTCGGGTTTTATAGCAGTATATCATCTTCACAGCAACAACTTTCTGATATTGATGATACATTCGATATAGCTAATTGAACTGGGCTGGAAATGAAGCCAGCACTCAAACTTAATTAAATGATTGCTGTTGTTTGTCTTCTGATGATAAAGTAGAATTGCACAACATTGATTTTGATGTTTTATTTCACTCAGTGCTACAGTGTACTGATAAATGCAGCCTGCTATATGACGTTTATTACACCAGAGTGGTGTGTGGAGAGATTAGTTTCTGTTCAAATTCTGTGATTATTACAGATTCATTGTCATCTCGTCAGTGGACACCGTAACCATCATCTCAAAATTTACCTCATTGTGCCTTTTGAAAAGACATGAATGGGATAAAAATTCAGGATGATCATGGGGAAATAAATAGGCTTTATATGGTGCAGCGGTCTTGCCTCTGCTACTATTTATTTTGTGAAACAAAGTTGTTAAAATAATACAGCTTCAAACCCATAATGTCCACAGAGGCATTTGGTACCTGTGCTACACATGATTTTTAAGCACATGTTGATACCGTGATGCTAAACAGACAGACACAAGACTCTTTTTGCTTGTGTCACTGAAATCGCTCCTGTCTCTACCATATTTAATACTTAGTGTATCACATTATCCGAATGTGCCTAATTTAAATAAAAGAGTCACTGGTTTAAACTATTTCTAAATTTTAAAAGAATGTGACAAAATATTGGCTCAAAGCAGCAATAGCATATCTCTAAAGTAGCTGTTTTTTTTTTTTTTTTAGCTTCAGGCTTACAGTATGTTGGTACCACCGGCTGCCATGCTCTGCATTCTTCAGGATTAGTTTCAATTCCCTCTCAGCACAGGTCACAGGTCAATGTAACAATGTAACAATGTAACAGTTAAACCATTGCTTCAAAAAGTAGACAGCGATGAGGTGTCCTTGAAAGTCCACAAGAAGGTCCAATGGTTATTTATTTTCAATTTGTTGTGGTGCATTGGTTTAAATCTTCAAAATGCTGTTAGAGCAGTATTTCAGTAGTTTTCAGAGTCACATTCTGGTAGCACATCATATAAAAAGCTGACATGAATGCTGCAGGTGTGAGAGTGTGTATCAGACACTCCATTGTCCCCTAGTCTTGATGTGAACTTTAAACGTGTACACAATATCCTAGAGTGTTGGATGAATTGGTTGGTCACACTGAGAAAAAGCAGTTTCCAACATACTTTCTTGTCTTCATTACTTTAGTTGCAATGCTGCCACTCAGAGGATACTAATGGCAAACTCCTGTGACAAACACAAACCAATATAGATCTAAAATATGACAGTTTCATAATCAAAACAATTCAGCTAATATCTGGCCTTAAGTGGACCTTTGTGACATTTTTCCTAATTATGCTGATGATCAAGCCACAGTGAAATACCAGCTACATGACATATGATGTTTAGCCAATTCTATTCTTGAAAAAGGGAGTAAAGGCAGCGAGAGAAGCAGAAAATGGAGAGGGAGGAGGATCAGATAAGCTACGGAGGTATTCCCCTGATGGGAGGGAGTTAGATCTCAACCATCCACTCAGCAAGTGTGGGGTGAAACTCTCCGACAGCAGGCTTGAAAAGGAGAAAGCAGAGATAAAGAGCTGCTCCTCCCGCTCTCATCCTCTCATCCTACTGGCTCCTCTTAACTCTGCTCTCTGCGGTTGCCAGTTGCTACGAGAGACCCTGACTGCATCTTTCCCACTCGCCTTGATAATGCGGAGAGGATTTCCATGACCCGCAGTGCCATGGCGAGTCTAGCAGCTGATTCACGATGATTCACTTTGTCACAGCAGGTGAGAGCAGCTCCACCGTGTGTGTGATACAGCAGAGCATAGCAAGTAGCAAACTGAAGAAGAGGGATCTGTACTAGCTGTGAGTGTTGAGTTTAGCGAGTTTACTTTATTCCCCCAGTGGGGATTTTTTTCCCTAAAGGGGAGTGGTTTAAGTAGATACAAGAGTTGAGACTGTAAGCGGATGGTGTGATTCCTGTCTTTGATGTGTGTTGTCAAGCCTCTTTGTGTTTCTAGTGGTGTGATTGATAGGCAGAGAAGTGTTCAAACCACAGAGTCAGTGCCCTCAGTTCTCCTGATGCCAAGACTCAGCCCTCAGTTGGACAGCGTCTTGTTTTGGTTAAAAAATATATTTGCACGCCAGGACTGACTGAATGTTGCAGCACTGAGAAAGAGAGAGGGAGAGGGAGAGAGAGAGAGTATGTCCTCATTGTTTCAGCTGCAGTGCTGCTGTTTCTACACTTTGCTTATAAGAGGCTTTATCTGAAATCAAACTCAGCTCAGTTTATTGAATATCCATAAGTTGCTGCTGTAAGCTTTACTGCAAATTATATTATTTAGTCTCAAAAATGTGTGTTTTTACTTTATTATATAGCAGCTTTTAACTGAGAGGGATTGAACTCCTGACATCTTGTTTATGTTGTAGTTACACTTGTACTGCACATTTTAACACTGCCACATTGAGAAAGTCTCTCTGCATGGAGACATGCCTGTCATTCTGTTTATCAGACTTAGTGGAAGCAGAGACTACGCTTGACCGGATGGTTTGTGTTTTGGGGCCCGTTGACATACTGGTGGTTTGAGTTGGTGCCTGTTGTTGGAATGAAATTCTCTCAGCACAAGTTAGATACTGTAACACAAAATATCTCCACTTAGGTTGAGATATACTGTTGATTTTTCCATCTTTTAGTCTGTTCAATTATTAATGATTAAATGTGAGCCAACAATAAACTAATATTTACAAAACCACTTATGCCTTACTGCTGTATCACTACACTTAGCTTCCTGGAAGCCATGTGGCCCATTTTTCTTATTTTTTATGCAGTGTTGAATAGAAAGTAGAGTAGACTGAGGTACAGAGTGACACATATGTAGCTGTTTGCAAGTTAAGATTAACTTACAAACAGCAACTGAATATCTGTTTCTGGCAACTATATATGTTACTACTATTTAAATTAACTTACATATTGTAAGATGAACCTGCGGTTAACATGTAGATATTGATCTGATCATCTTTCATAAAGAAGTAGACCCATCCTCAAGGTGGTTTAACAAAAGACTCTCTTCACTTCACTGTTTTTTTTCCCCCACCAATAGTCACGACACAGAGTCCTCTTTGTGGCATTAAATTCTGGCAATTGCACCAACAACAAAGCTGTTCCTTCTCTACATTTAATCCAGAAGGATAACTCGGTGTGCTAACTCATCTGCAGCAGGAGTTCATTTTCTCCTTTGGGACTATGTTGTCAGAAGCACTGATGGAGGCTAGTTTCCAGCAAACAAATAGACCTACTGTGGTGCAGTTTCGCACACTAACCGGGGATGGTGCATATTCTGTGACAAATAGTTCAGAAGTAATGCGGCTAAAACAAAAGCCTCAAAGAATGCAGATTTCTAATTAACAAGGGAGGCTGGTGCAATGCTGTATTTGCCCAGTGCAGCTCAGCAAATTATGAGCTGCTACCCGGAACAATCCTGGCCAAGCCAATACAAGTGCATGTCTGTGTGTCTATGTGTGTGCGCATGTATTTGCGAATGTATATGTGATCAATAGCTGTGTATGTGTGTGTACTCTGTATTGTTTATATTTGATGTAATGTTGTTTGTGTGTGCAGGATCGCTCAGCATCATTCCTGTTCAGTGCGCCCTCTGAACTTTTCTGAAATGTCGACTCATAAATCTTTCCACACTGCTCAGTTTGTTTCCCCTCCCTTTGCTGCATGGTGATGCAATGAGGCACCACTTTCTGTTTGTATCCTTCTGCATCGTTATGATACTCAAACTTCACAGCTCTCCTCTGACTCTCACATATGTAGTTATACAGTTATCCTTTGTATATTTTACCTAACTGAGGAGGATGTTTAACATTCATATCAACTGTTTGCTTATCCGTGTTCCGTGTGTGTTTATGAAAAAAACAGCATGCGAAGCTTCACTTGTTCTGCACATCACAGTAGAAGTGCAGAGTACAGTACAGAGTGTTTTTACTGGTCACAATATTTTCCGGCTTCCACAAGAAAACTGTGTTATGTTGTTTCCTCTGTGGCGATGGTTTTCAGGCAATTTCAACTTTATGATGCAGGAAGGATTAGAAATCCAGCAGCTGGAGTTTAAAGCTGTAATATATGGCAACACTGAGAACAAGTGGCAACTTACTAATCCTGGGCAAACATACATATGATCAGGTTGGGGATTGGATAAATACATCAGCAATAAGAAATTGATTATTTTTCATAATCATTCATCATCCAAGTACAGTATGAGACAGAAGACAAACAGTCTGGATGTGCTGCAGTGTGTCAAACCACTGGTGAGTTAACAAATGTGTATTATTGACTGCAAGACAGTGTAGGATGTAGGGATATAGTAGACTTGGACAATATTTTAGAATGAAAGAGTATAAGCTGCATGATATTAAACTTGATATATTTTATCTGATTTTTGTTTTTTATTGTAAGACTATAAAACAATAAAAGAGCTCAAATCTTCCCCCTGCTTTTCCAAATATACAATAAACAACAACAAATAAGACCAAGTAATGGTGTAATATTTCAGTCCTCTCAGCACCACCACCCTTAGCCACTTGTCTGTTTCTTATTCTATCCTGTGACAGTAACATGCGTTTATGCTCTAGTTAAGGCAATGAATGGCCCCATCTAGTTGAAATCAATAAAGCCGGGTGCGCTGACTAAGGCAGAGTGCTGAGCCCTACATTTCATGTAAAAGAATACGAGCTGTGCTTCCTGACTTGGCTGTTGTGCTACCATAGATTTTTAATTTCTTTTTTACCGTTAACATCACTGACATCACTTTAAGCTCAGAAACTTCATGTGGTTTTGTTTGTCACGTGTAGGACTGACATGATCAGACAGGGCTGTGATTAATGATATGATGCTCATTTCTTTTCTCTCCATCTGACTGTGTCCTGCAGCCACAACCTGAGGACGACATCGTTTCGACATCCTGTGACTGGACAGATTTCCCCTGAAAACACAGAATACACACTGCAAGACAGGTGAGTGTGTCTTTTTGCATCCTGGGAATTATGCATGCACTGCACGCTTAAATACACAGAGAGGTCGTTTCAAGGTCCTGCGATGGGAGCCCAGAAATAGACTGGGAAATAGTGTGTGACTGTCCCTGATGAAGCATTTCACGACAGGGGGTGGGGGTAGAGGGGTGGCTGGTGGCAGCTGTCCATTCTTTACAGTAACGAGGAGTAAAAACAGTCGACTTTCAATTAATCATCAAAAAACTGAGCTGCAGACAGAAGTCAGAACATTAAAGGGTGGGCAGTGTCATTTTTCTTTTAATTGAACTAAATGTATTCATTATCACGGTGGTATTCACGACTCAATGCACTCAGACGGGACTGGATTTGGATCCAAGAGGCTCTTTGACTTTATTCGTTAAATTATTGCCTTAATAGAATTTATGGTAATGACACAGTTGATAGGCACGTGTAATTTTGACCACATTCATAACACAAGGGAGTCATGAATCTGTCTCATCAATCAGCCAAGTTATGTTAATGCTGGTTTTATTATAAGAATAAGTTTATTCTGGTCCATATGAGCTATTTCCCACAATGTAATAGAAGTCATAAAAGCAGGACTCCGACTGAATGCCTCTCACTTAGGCACTAATGGAGTTACAGATAGAGTTTCCCCAAGATTTCTCTGCCCAAAAATGGTTTTCAAGGACACCTCTTCGACCTAAATATTGTGTATTAAAACCAACATGTCACTGGATTTTTCTTTGTGACACAACTAGAACGGCAGCTTTGTTTACATCAGTATACATTTTCCACAGTGCAGCAGTTACATTTATTGTCATCGTTTTATGTCATTGTGTGAATCTCCTCCTGTGAAGCCATCAAAGCCGCATGACAGGTTTTACAGCACAATATAAGGCAGCAGGTGTCTGATCGTATTTAAGCTGAGTGGTGTAAGATTACTACACATGGCAAAGGCAGAAGCATGTTGAGTGACACGCACGTGATCTCTGGATTCTCACTAATTAAAAGCTGTTTTGTTAAGGCAAAGCAAAACTGACTGTCATTCATCTTCACTCCCTGTCATTGATTTCCTGAAACTCCCCATCGTTTCTTGTTCAGTGCTGTTGAGCCAAGGATTTGAAACCATAACGGGATTCATTGCACGTTGCATATTTCAATGACATATATCAACAATGACACTGTGAGTGACACTGGTACTTCTGAGTCTGAGTCTAAACCTCTCAAGAATAGCATAACATAGCAAATACGTTATGCTATATATGGTATATCATGTATGCTTCATTTCAGTTCTATTTGTGAAAGTATCCACTTAGAAAAACGTACTTTCCCCATGAAGTGGACAATACAGACGTACTGTTTTTATCTCAGCATAATAAACACTTGTTTCCTCTTACTTCCAATCATTGTACAAAGCTAAGACACAGTAAACACACCACACAAAAGGTTTTTTCCATCTTAGGAAAAATTCAGACACCATCTTAAAACACTGGTAATTCACTATTTCACATTATTCAGTTCTCCATACAGCTTTGACGGATTGGATTATGTTTGTAGGTTGTACTAATTTAAGCTCAGTCATTAAAGGAGAAATCTAGAAGCGAAACGATGTGAAACATGGCAGCTTGTAAATCAAATTACCTCATTTACGTCTTAGATTTATTCCAAACCACACTGTGTTATTGTTCACACAAACTCTGCCACTTTAATATTTCACTCGCATAAAATTAGGAGACTTGTCGGAGAGAATTTAAGCAACATCGGTAAAGAAAAAAACTTGGATCCCTCATTGCATTGTACATTTTGTGCAACTGATTAGTATTCTTTGTCTTTTACTATTTAATATATGTGCACATCACCTCTAATGTTGCTTCTTTTCACTGACATGTTGAGAGAATGAAGTGCTTCATTCTCTGTGTGCAATAGGAAGTGGGTTACTTCCATGAGTCAAAGACCCACTTCCCAGTTAAGGAGGACCTCGGTGAGTTCCCAGGAGACTTGTTTTTCAGATTGAGGACAGAGCAGGAAAAAGAGCTTCAGGAGGCCCTTCCTCGTCGAGAGGTTGATCGGCCCAATGCCTCGCTTGCCTGAAGGATTTGACTTTATCACACATGATCAGTTTGTCAGATCTCTTCATGTTCAGCCACTGGTTGAAAGGATTATAAATATAAACGTCAAATATGCCCTCATTTCCGTCACAGCAAGTGAAGCAGGAATAGATAGAGCTTAGTGTTTCTCTCCTCTTCCTGCCCTATGTCATGTGAAATATCGCCCCTCTCCACCACATGCCACAACAAATCTCCTGGGGAACTGTTCCAATGACAGAAGCGGTAAACAGTATGAAAGCTTCACATAAAACAGCAGAGTCCCCTTCATATGACAGAAAGATCCTGTAAAATTGCTGGCTGCAGTACACAATGCCAGTGCAAATACTGGAAATTTTGTTCCTCTGGTTCTTCCAACTTTTTTTTTTTTTTTTTTTTGCCTCAGTGTCTGACACACATATCTAGTTCATCTCCTTTCCTGGGCCTCAGTGTAGTGCAGCAAACAAAACAGGAAAAAAACAAAAAGTCTACTACCACTTTTGCACAACAATGCAGGGGGCAAGTGTCAGAGATGTCAGCGGGATAGGTCACATATTGTTTTCTATTGTAAGTTCACTCCTGCTGTCAAGATCTGGATCTCTGCAGGTCAGTTTTACTGGTCCTGAAAATCCTGATGCAGGAGTTTTTCTAACTTATACCACCTTAAGAAGTGAACCATTTTCGAGGTCTGTGAGTGAGAATATAAATGGATAGTAGTATAAATGGTAGTTGATATGATCATTAATGCAAGTCATGTTGCTACAGTTCATTATAAAGAAGTCAGACAATACTAACTATTATGAGTGAGTATAAACTTAAATTGACTGTGTCTGCCTGACCTGGTGGTCACAGCATGAAAGAAATAGCTTTGCTCCTTTCCACTTTATTAAGTATATTTCACTTTAAGCCCTAAAAGAGATGAATGGACTTATGGCTCCGGGCACAGGTTCAACAAGTAGTGCTTAGATATGTGGATGAAAAATCAGTAGGAAATGTGTGTTATTATTTAATGAGCACGGACTAAAACTCCTACAAAACATTCCTTGGTCTTTGATAAATCAAAGTGATCCTTGCTATTTCCAGTTTCTCATTATCGTTGATGTGTCTGCAGAAAAAACTGCAGCATCCTGAGTAAAAAGACCTTGAAAGTGTGATAGTGTAAACTAACTAGTGGGGAGACAATACCACTCTACCTGCAATGCAGACCTGCATTAGTATTATAAGGTGTTAGACAAATGTTAGTTGTTATTAATGATCTGAATATCAAGTGTAGCAATCAACTTGTATGATCTTGTGTTTCTTAAAGTTACTGTCATATTCATGGTCTGTGCAACTTGCATCCTCCATCACCATAAGAAGTCATGTCCATTTAACCTCAGGCATCTATGATGTTTAATGTACATTCAAGCTTTGGTCCTTAACTGTAAATACAAAGTTGCCTCTCTGTCATATTGCTCTGTTTAGAAGCAGTGATTCAACTCATTGAAAAGGTCCGATGTAACATTATGTTAAAGTTTTAGCCTTTAACCTTTATTTAGTTTATTCCCTTTTAATTAAAAAACAAGTGTATTATTGTATTTTTGCTCATGTTACTTTACTTTCATATATCTCTATTAATGAATTGTTGCTGGCTTTAATTTATGTGCTGTGCTGAGGTGTGATAGTGCTGAATGATCCATTGCGGTAATCTCTTCAGCATCAACAGAAACGGTCCCATTTGTATGACTGATTGTAACCTATCGTTGAAGGTTGGGGCAGTTTACCATCACATTTCATTAACCTTTAGGAGTTTGTGTATATGAGGTTGTGTGGCTGTGTGTACAATGTTGACAAAAATGATCAGTTACAGCTGAACTGATGACAGTAGAGGGAAGAAAACATTATTTTTGTTAAACTGAAGGAAACGGAGGTAAATTGCTCAGTGTGTTGTGCACGTCACACAACACTATGTGAAGTATACATCTGGATCATGGAGCTGAATCACCACTATAGTTCAGAGTGAGACTTTCTAATTATACCATCAATGATGCTGACTTTTAACACCCTAACTGCTTTTAATGGGTACAGTATGTTCACTCTTACCCAGTATAGCCTGAGAGACAGCACTCTGGCTAATTAGGGTAATAACCCCACTGAGCACCTTCTTTTCTATTGAATGCTATTACACATATTGATGCACTGCAGAGAATAAAAATATGAGTTTTTTGTCACAGCCACTCCAATGAAAATGTTGTATTTTGCCTTTTTACTATCTTGATACAAATATCCCTAACCCATTTATTTATTATCCTACTTAGTGAACATACACTCAACAAACCTCTGTGACTGTGCATGATTCAGTTTTCTGGCTATCATGTCCATAATACTCCAACAATACATGGTTCCTTCTGGACTATATTTGTTTAATGATGTTGCTCTATTTTCCTGGTTTTGCATTGTTGCACTAGAACATAAATGTCTGGACTATAGCTGCTTTAGACCCAAAAGACCTCATTAAAACCTGTTTTAACTTATTCAACCGGACGGTCAGTACTTTTTCTTCCATGTTGATTTTTCTGGGTCAATATCAACACAGTGATGTCATAATCAAATATGAGTTGAGATGTAGTTTCTTAATAAGCTCTGCAAAGGTGATTCATGTGTAATTCCAGATCAAGGCTGCATATGTAACATTACATCAGGCTTCTGTTCTTTTGTTTTTTGTTTTGACTGTTATCTGGCAAAGATAATGATGACCCAGTGTGAGTGTTAAACAGAGTGCCACTGATGTGTTTGCATCCCAAAAGCTTCCCCTGTTAACACATCTACTGAGAAGTCATTGGCTGTGACAGGTCGCGTGGCGGTGCCAGGAAATAGTCATATCCTTTATATGTGAAAGCTCAGCACAGGGTTGGGCTCCATTTCACTGCACGTCTGTAGTCTGTCAAAGGATTTGAGAGTGAACTTCACCACCCAGTAGCTCTCATCCTGTCGGTGTGAGTGACCTTCTCCTACGCTGCTTTCTTAACTGTAGGTTAGAGTCCCGCATGTCCAAGTCAGGGGCCAGCCAGAGATCCCCCAGAATGGTCACAGAGTCCTCCAAGGCGGTGACCGCAGCACCAGCAGACACCACCTCAGGGTCAAAGGTGAGCATCACTTTCTCTTCTGTGACAATTCAACCATTTCATGTCAAGTATTTTTTTTTCTTGTTTTAGCTCGTTTCAACTTACAGGATCCATTGATGTCTAAAGAAAAAAAAATGGTCCTAAATATTTTAATCAAAATGTTATTTCAGGTTTTCTGAATTAATATTTATCCTAATCAGCCAAATGTTTTTTTTAGGGACGGGAGTTGATTTAAGAGCTCTCTTTTGATGAATTGTTTTAATCATCTTTAGAGGACATTATCTCTTCATGATTAATGGACACAGAACAATAATTCAGTAATTTTTTAAAAATGCACATCCTGTGGGACTGGACAGGGTGTAGGCAGCTTTCTGACATTCTTGCTGTTGTTTCCACAGAGATCATGGAAATTTCTGGTGCAAACATGTTTTGTTAGAGATCATAGGACACACCAGGACAGTGTATGACAGTACAGAGCTACAGAGTCAATGTCAGGTAGTTCAACTTTAAGAGAGACACATTCCTCTGTGGGAACAATTGTGTCCTAGGATTATGAGAACATGTAATCTTAAATAACTGCGTCTAAAAATATGTCTGATTATAAATACAGGAATAGCCAGTTAGTATTTCCTCTTGTCAGCATGGGGGTTAAAGAAGGACATTCCAGGAAAGAAAAACATTTTACTGTGCTGAAAATTTTCAAGAAACTAAATTTGCAGTTGTATTCTCTTTACTGTGAAGAATAGTCCCACGGTCAACAAACTACTGCTCCCTATTTACATACAAAGTAAATTTGCTTTCAGTTCTAAAACACAGTCACCATTATAATCCACTCTTTTGGGTTTTCTTTTCTGCAGGGCTCCAGAGGTACGGGGAAAGTACACAGTTTTGGCAAAAGAGATCATGCTATTAAAAGAAACCTCAACATCCCAGTGGTGGTGAGAGGCTGGCTCTATAAACAGGTGAGCTGGAGTACCACTACCCAAAGTCCCAGTTTAAGAAACTTTAATTCATATTGATTTGATTTAATGTTTGATTAATTTATATTTTAAACAAATGCAAACATTCTCTGTTTCCTGCTTTTCAAAATAAGAGGATTTGCTGCTTTAGACGTTTACCTTTTTCAATAAATATATGGGACTATTACTCAAAACAACACATCAGTTGGGCTCTGGAAATGTGTTAGTGTAAGACAGTGAATGATTAATCATCAAATAGATCATCTATGTGATATGTGCAACATGAAAATTTAAGAATGGTCTTTGCAAAATCATTTTAGTGAATCTGGACTTAATTGTTTTGTGTGACATTACAGTCTGATTAGATATAAAAAGCTGGGAGCGAACATGGTGTTGAAAGCCAAAGGGAGATACCTGCCTTATCGTTCTAGAACAATGAGTTCCCCAAAACAACAAGTGAAATCAAAAGAACAGCTGGAAAACTCCCAGAGATGGTAAAACCCAACTCTCCTGAGGAACCAGCCGGTGAGTCTGGTCAAAGGCCTCAGCTGTTCAAATCCAGAGGCACGAAAAATCCCTAAGAGCTTGTTGTCTGGCCAACACCTCGACAAGACTGATTGTCCTGCACAACAGAGAAGACAAGGACAAATGAGACAGAGACAGAAAACTCAGAAAGTGGACTCTGCCACTGAAGAAACCTTTAGCTTGTCCAGTCCACTTTGCCGTTGGACTGACAGTTACACTTCAGTAAAGACAGAATAACAGTCTTTACTAAAGACAGAAGACTAGAGACAGAGACAGCTTGTGTCTGTCACCATCTCCAGAAGCAAAAGCAGCTGTGGCAACAACTATCAGCTGAAACAGACAGCAGAGACAAATGAAGACCAGTCTGAGGTCAGACTTGACCGATGAGGAAAAGGCCGTCACAGTTCAGGATGTCCTTCAAATTCCTGAGCTGCAGCTCAATCAGCTCATGACAAAGACAAACTGGACATACTGGAGAGGAGCAAGACTATTTTTGCCAACCTGTCCACATCAGTGAAAATCATAAAAAGAGGCTTTCTATGAGCAACTTGATGAAGCAAAGACAAAAGACCTTAAAAGTCAAAAAGTGCTCTGCTCCAGTTTGAAAAGAACCGGAAAATGTCACGCTGCCAGTGGGAGGAGGACAGGTCCCGCATCTTGACTGAGCAGATGCAGGCCACCTCCAGCCTCAAGGCAGCGCTGATCCAGGCGCATAAAGACCTGGATAAACAAGGACTCCAGTAGCAGAAGGAGAAGTCCCCTGAGTCTCTCAGGGTCATAGAGCAGCTTCTGCAACAGGGCAGAGAAAAATGTAGAGTGGAATCGATGGGGACATTTGTGGTTTTGGAAAGTGATGGAGGTTTCAGAGAATATTGACCTGTGATCAATTTATCTGTGTTTCTGTTACAAAGCTGAAGGAAATTTTGCGACATCCACATTTGAAGATCACAAGACTGATGTGTAAATGTTTGCACAGCTCAGACAGATTTGTGTATCATCTGAGTAAAAAAGGAAACTGATAATTGAGGCACAAACAAAGCTGCAACTGACCTCAAAACAGCAACTTTGTTGTACTGTGCCATATGGAGATTCAAATATAGTTTACAGTTTTGCAAATAGTGAATAGTTAAACTGAGAAAACTGAACTTTAGCTGGTCCAGTTTTCCCCACCTAACTGTTGCTAATGTTTTCCCAAACATGACTTTTTAATAACATGTGGACTGAAGTGTGTTCCTGTGAGGACGATGTCTAAATGTACTGTCATTGTCGTGTTTCCTCCTTCACCTCCAGGACAGCTCAGGAATGCGACTTTGGAAACGGAAGTGGTTCGTTTTATCAGACTACTGCTTGTTTTATTACAAAGGTGAGTGTGTGAGACGTACACATGGTCACAGCTTACCAGATAAAATAAAAATGTATTTGGTTGTAAAATCAGACAAACAAACCTTTACTGAAGATAAATTTCTTGGTTAATTATAGTCTGTAATTAGATTTATTTCTCACTCTTTACAATTTTTGCTTCCTCTCACTTCTCCCTTCTCATTAACTTGAGTGTTTTATTATGGGATGTAATCTCTACTTGTGTTGCCATAGCATCTACCTCTACTCCTCCATTAATCATACTGAATAATAGATAAGCCACAGGCCACCTCGTGCCACATACTGCTACATGGCCCCATCCAGACAAGTTAGCCATGAATTATGCGTCGCTGATGCTCCTGCTGTTCATGAATCTGCACTCACTTGTTCACATCATAAAATATCTTGGTTGTTTTGCCTGTAACAACATTCTGCTTATGTTTGTGTTTATATTTATGTTCTTGCTTGTCACAGACAGCAGAGAGGAGACGGTGCTCGGCAGCATCCCTCTGCCCAGCTACGTCATCGCACCCGTCGAGCCTGATGACCACATAAACCGCAAATATGCTTTCAAGGTAACGCTGAATCATTATAATGTTTAGGTGTAGTCAGCGAAATGTGTTCACAACGTACAATTTTTCTAAGAATACTCATTGCTACATCACTGTTGGGAAGCAACTCCACATACGTGCCCCCTTCAGTGAGGAACGGCTGATTGAATACTTCCTGCTGACATAATTTTTATATCTTCTTTATATTTTCTCTTTTGTTGAACACAGGTTAGGATTTATTATCAGACCTATGTATTGAGTCAGTGTAGATGACAACCAAAAGAAAATAGTATATGTCGTATCAAAAGCAGCGAAGTATCAGTAGATTGAGTCAGTCATAGTTTCATTCACTTATTGTTTCCTCAGATAGTTTGTATTTCTATGTGTAGTTTATATTATCTATGCAAACTTTTACATGTATTTGTACTAGAGGATGACAACATGAAAGACCTGGTTTACTTTGTTACATTACAGAGAGAGAACCTAATTCTTAAAGTGAGTTGTTATCTTATCATGTATTGTTTTACAGATTCAGAAAGTTTAAAAACATAATCACATTTTTGTGCTGCACAGATTTTACTTGCAACTGTAGTATTGAATTCTACAAAGATTTCTTACCTGAAGTGCAGAGTGTGGTGGAAGTTGACCTACTGGTCTCTAACATTTTCTAACAAAAAACCCACTGGTAAGCGTCGCAGTGGATGGTTAAAGTACAAAACTGTATGTACTAATTGTACAATCAGTACTTTATGTAGTGATTCTAAAAGAAATGATCTGCTCATAGTAGGAAATTAGCAGTTAAAGTAAAGCAGACTTATGAATGGTTTGATTTATTAAACTACTGAGCTGGGGCAGAAAGTTTTTCACTGTGTTTCAGCAGCTTCAGCAGTGTTCAGGCTGCAGCAGTGCAACAGCCTTGTTTTATTCACAGGAATGTGAGTGGCATGTAACATGTACATTACATCTAAAACAGTCATGCAGCATTTGGTAATAGTGCCATTTTGACTTGAAAGTGTGCAACACTGTTCCCTTTGTGAACTCTGCCAGAGGACACCAAAGGGAATAACATCTTTTTCCTTACAGCAGGAGGGTTAACATTATCCAGCTCCTCCTTTGTGGAAACACAGAGGCTGTTGCAAAGAACAATAGTGGCTGAATGTTTGATGCATCACTGTAGCTTCAGGGCATTCTGTTGCAATCCTCTCAGCTCCTTTGTACTTGGGCTTTTTATTCTTGGATTCTATGTGTGTGTGTATGTGTGAATAGGAATGTGGGTGCCTGTGTGGTTCGTATCACTTGTGCTTTAAAGATCGCGTTTCATACAATGGAGTTTGTATGATAATTGTTCTGCTGGGAACATTAATTATACATTCAGCCTATTTATCGTCTCCTCCCACAGCTTGCCTGGGAGGATATGTGAGGTTAGGTGAAATGAGCGCAGGCTCCTCTGCACCACCTTGTATCTAAGCGATTCTTATTCCCTCCTTCCCTTTCCCTGAGCCATCATGCATTAAAGAGCAGGAGATTTCATTACTTGCATCTGAGGTACTTTGAAGAATTCCAGTTACTGCTAACTAAGCATGACAACTGCTCAGTAGATGTTCAACAGTGGAGTATTTCAGTCAGTATTTTACTGTCATGTAGAGTGAATTACAGACTGCAGTTTGTGCTGAGCTGAAAAAGTGAATTAAAATGATGGACTAGAAATTGAAACTAAAATTATTCCAAGAAGCAGCAGCTGTGTAGAGACAATACAAAGGGTCAGGGCAGGTTGTTTGTGTCTAGGATGGTAGTGGAGTTGTTATATTTAGTCTACACCTAACAGACTCCAATCATTATACAAAAAAGTAATAAAGTAAGAATAACTACATGACTATTTGTCTGCAGCTGTCCGTGTGTGTATCCACCAGGGAGTGTAACTGAAGCTCAACTCACTGCAGCGCTTTTCTGAAATATTCAAACTTCACAGTATATTTGACCTTCCTGTAAAAAGCACCATGGACTCAGCTGTGACGCCACAATCATGCGTCTGGTTGTTAAAGTATCACAACATTTACTGGAGGATGCTGATCTTACTCATTCTTGCTTTTGTGATGACTATTAAAAGACTGCAGCCAGAGCCAGAACTGCTGTAACTTTCCTGTTGTTTTATGTTCTCTTTATTTTTTTTTTTTTTTTTTTTGTTTTTGTTTTGTTTTTCGCTGCTCATCTCACTGTATTTCTCTCATTCCTTGTTGATCAATTGCCTCCCATTGTGACCTGGTGTGTGTGCGCGGGCGGAGTGAGTACCGTTCTCTACGGGTGGCCATCCTGGCTCACACAGACTTCCTGTCTTGCATGAATAGGTATTTGATTTCACTTTAGCCTCATCAGTGGACCGCCATTCTCGGCTCATTTTTGTTTCATATCATGCTACATAGTTGCTGAATGCACATTCCTTAATGTGCATCTTATCATGCAAAGACATGACCACAGCAACACTCATCTATGGACAATGCCAGAGTGTGTAGTTAGTCGTTAAAAATCACCTCCTCTAGTTTACACTGAGTGCAGTACAAATATGAAGGCAATATGACTGTTGTTGCTAGTGTTTTGCTGTGTATGGAATCAAATTTAGAGAAAAAAAGAAAATAATCCATTCAGAGCAGGAATCCCAACACTCTTCCCCTGCTTTTGGAAAGCGTAAGAGGAAAAGAAATAGGCTGCTCTCAATTAAAACAAATCAAAAGGTGGAAATAATGAAATAGTAAAAAAGAACAATGTGATATTTAGTGCATCAGCCAATTACTAATTTTGTAAAAGTCATCAGTTGGTAGAGCATGACACTCTCATTGCCATTTGATCACAATCATACACATACTGTATATGCTCAGTGACTCTGGTATTTGTCTTGTCAAGCTACACATCATTTATCACATCATTATCAACATCATCATGGGAGAAATGGACGACAAGACAGTCATTCTTTCACACTCATCTCTGATGTTGTTGCATTTCGTTAGATGTATGTTAACATCATTCATTTTCCCCTGTTGTATATGTTTATATATTAATGTTTATATTGTTTTACAACATATGATACAATATACATTGGTAACTTGTCTCTGTTTTGAAGCAGGTACCTTTTTTATTTTACTTAACCCTTCAGTGTTTGGCTTGTTACATGTTGCTTGAATTGACATTACAGTTGTATATGTGTATATGTGTATATGTGTATATGTATATGTATATGTATACATATGGAGAGAGAGCGAGAGAGAGAGAACTGTCCTTCAATAATAAAAATATACATTTATTATTGAGTTTTTCTTTGCAGAATTTGCTCCTGATTATGTAGCATGTTGTGACACTGGTTTCAGTGAAGATCACACTCTTTCCATGGTGAACAGATTTTCATGCTGTAGTTTGTCTTGTGTCCTGGAGGCTTTTCTCAGGGCGAAGTTACAATAAATGTGAAATAACTAGCATTGTACACAAATACATCAATTACGGAGATAAACACTGTAAGCATTTCTAACTTATTATAACCAATCATTTGATCCTTTTGTTGTATACTGGGTGTTATCTGCACATTATACAGCATTCAGCAGATTAACTGGATGGGTTCAGTGAATTTTAGAGGATTTTGTGGCCACACTGGACGATCCGATTTACACCACCACAGAGAGATGATAAAATGCAAGCTTATGTATATCATGTGTAATTATGTGTGTGTCTATCCTGACTAAAGTTGTGACAAATGCCCATAATTTGCTTGTTATTTTTTACTGAATGGCACTGTCTAATTTCTGTGTGCTTAAAAGAGACTGTACAGGACTTTTTTTTTTTGAAAAGCAGTTGTAAAATATAACCTGTTATATGTTTTTCTCTTCACCAGAAACAGCACAACGTTCACGCTATTTTTGCTGCAGCACTTTGCACCGTCTGTGTTCTTTTCTCTTTTTTTCCAGTCAAATTTTGCTATAAACTTTGTGCTGAGTGAGTTGACAGCTGTCTGTCTCACTGATCAAGACAGAAAAGTTTTTTCACTTGTCAAGCTCAGTGGCAGGTTTTTTTTTTCTGTAAGAATTACTCATATCTATCCTCTCTGTCTTTTTCTCTCCGTCGATCTGTGTCTCTTTGATAGGCGAGCCACACAGGAATGCGCTCCTACATTTACAATAAGAACTCTGTGATTGGCTCACAGGCAGAACACTGCGGGATGCGGACATATTTCTTCAGTGCGGACACACAGGAGGACATGAATGGCTGGATCCGGGCCATGAACCAGGCTGCGCTGATGCAGCAGAGTCACACCATAAAGAGGTTGGTCTCACTCTATAGAGCAGGATTCACTTCACCCTCATTGATACTGATGAAAGCAAAAATATTGGTACTACTGCATCATGTTTGCTACAGTGTTGGACTGCAGTGTTGAACTGGCCTTTAATATTGGTTTTATGAATTCAATTTCCACTGTTTTCTTGCCATCTTGTGTATTTTCCACCAACACTCTGAAACACTAAGATGTCTTCAGTTTTTGTGTTTGTGTTACTGCGTCCGGGTCCAGTATAAAAGAGGCTTATTGCAGTCATTACCAGCTGAGCACAGGTCACACATAAGAGACCTTCTACTGCACAATGTCTTTCTTAAAGCAATAATCACAACATACCAGATAAATATTAACAGTCCATTACAGGAATAGTCTACAATTACAGAGAAAAGAAGAAACAACTGTATCTATGGTACATGTATTACAAACTGCACTTTAACATTGTTTTCTGATTTGAACAAACTGCAGTTTTGCTTTTAGAGGCCAATTTCAGTCAGTACTCCTGAATTTTTAATTTTATTACAGCTCTCACAGTTTGATTCCTTGTTTCCCTTTATGAAATACTTTGCACTAATGAAGCAATAATAAATAACAACACTTAACGTTCAAACTTCCTCCCTCAATATTTTACCTCTACCTCCAACCTCAGGGGCTATTTCCGCAGAGGAACAGAAATAACAACCTTTAAGTGTACGCAGTCTATAAAATTAGACATCACGTGTTACTCCATTAAAAAGGATTAATGAATTTAAATGTGAAACCTAATGAATTGAAGGACTGTAGTCTTGTCATTTGAGCACATTCAGCAGAGCAGCTCACAACCCAGGGCTATTGAATGAAGACAAAACAACCGCCATTTTCCCCGGAGGGATTTTTACTCTTTATGGATTCTGCAGCAGCACCTTTTCAAAGTGCAGATAGAAACTTACTAAATATTCTGCTATATTTGATCTCAACTAAGGGAAACTCGGTAATGAATCTGACCACATGTGGGTGGAAGTGTCTGGGAAATTGTCCTCCAGGCTACGTGACGATCATCTTTTTGGGGCCAATTCTGTTGCAGGTTTTTAGCAAGAACTGTGAATGCTGTTGTTGCACACTGTGGAGTCGGTGATAGACTCAGAGCGCACTCTGCTGGACTGACTATGTAATAACCTAATTTCTAAAATGCTCCCAGCATCTTTTTCCTGCATAATGTTCTCAAAGTGAAAGTTTTCTTAGCACAGCCTAACGGACAGCAAAAATGTTAATAAAGATACCGACTAACTGATACATCAGCTCTAGAGGCTGTTATGGATTTTTCTTTACCAACCTCTTCATACTTTTCTATTCCCTTTTGAAAAGTAGAGCTACAGTGCTCTTCAATGTGCGGTGAAGAGGGAAAATTAGAAAGTAGTTTTAAGGTGAAATACTTAACAGTTCAGTGTAGGGCTGTAATATGGTTATTAATATATTTTTTATAATCCTTAATGTTTTTTTACAGAGAAGTGGAGAAGCCAGAGAAACCTCCACAGCAGGCAGTCCCACAAACCAACCATGTTCACATCAACCAGAACTCATCTCAGTCAGAAAGCCTTCGCAGGACAGACAGAGACAGGGAGGAACCTCACGATAATGGTATCAGACTGGCTCCTGGAGATGAGCTGAGGTATGGATTAGAGATTCAAGGGAGGCCGAGTCAGCCGGTCACAGAGGAGAGAGTAGAGAGACTCTCTCCAGACTCTGTCAACGGTGCCGCCCACAAAAACGGACAGCCAACTGTAGTCCAACTGGCGCTGCCACCAGAGCAAAATGGAAATGTTGTCTATCAGAGGGGCCTTGTTTCACAGATGGACACTGAAAAACACGTGCAGAGGAAGAATACACTGGCTCAGGTGGAGCACTGGGTCAAAGTTCAGAAAGGAGATCCGCCCAAGAGGTCAGTGTTACTACACACAGTCAGGTCGAATTAACCTACATTTATCATCAGTAGCAGCATGAATGAAGACAAAAAAAACAAAAAACTTGTAAATGCTTCCCTCTAGTGGCTGATATGAGAACTTTAGATTTACTAAATCTCATTCTATTTGATGCATAGAAAGAAACTACTTGAAAAATAAAAGTAAAAGTAAAATTAAAAGACTGTCGTGTGTTTTTCTCTCCCAGTGTTCCCTCTGCTGAGTACAACCTCCCCCGGCGGACTCCTCCTTTGAAGCCCAAAGCCAGCGCTGCTAACGTCACCTATCAGTCTTTGCCAAAGTCTCCCCGTCTCCCATCTGGCAGCAGTTCTCCTCCGGCCACATGTAACCTGCCCAGTGATTACAAATACGCTCACGACCGGCTCAGCCACTTCCGCATGTCCACTGACGAGCGAATGGCCACCAAGGAGGGGATGGTGTGGCAGCTGTACGAGTGGCAGCAGCGGCAGCAGTTTCGTCACGGCAGCCCCACCGCTCCCGTCTACACCGGGCCCAACTTCACAGACTCCTCATCTTTTAGAGTTACACTGGAGATGCCACGCTCCATCTCTGTCCCCCCGTCCCCGTGTGAAGTCCCACCATCTGTCCCGTCCTCGTTCAAACCCCTGTCCCCTCGCAGGCCACACACTCCCTCTGACCGACGCACAGTCAGGCCTCTGGATGATGTGACAGCTGGAGACAGCACAAGATCCAGCTCCCCTGGACACATCTGTGCCCATCTTTCCCAGGTAGGACACCCACTGACAGAGCTACAGAGGCATCTCTTACTTTAGTATTCTACACAGGAGCTGCTTCTCACAAATCTTCTTCAGCATTTACTTTTTTCCACAACCAACCTTTGAAACACAGTATTAAATCTAGCTCTCTATCATGCAATGTAGCTTCTTAAATACACAGAGAAATGTAGCAATCAAAGAAAAATATTAATGATTACTTTAATATCAGTGCCTTTGATATTTCGTTCTGGCTTCAGATGACATTCTAATAATCATGTACTGTATCCAAAATTAGCAAAGAATCACTTACACTTTGACATTTACACAAAACTACCTAAGGCAGATGACGGTTGTTATAGTTAACCACAGGGCTGAAACAATAGATGACTAATCAGTCAATCAGATCAACAGAAATAATTAATTAAAAAAATTAATTATATGGATTTAAATAACAATAAAATTATTATTTAATCTTTGGGTTACTTCATTTTATTTGTATCAACTGAACACTTTTTCACTCTGGTCTAATTGATAAATCACCAACATAAAATATTTTGCTGATTAATTAATCATGAAGATAATCAATTGTTGCAAACATTTGTCCTCTGGATCTGAGATGTAGGTAAAAATGCCCTTAAACTTATAAAGGAGGGGTGGATGATTCACATGAGGCACTTGTGAATGTGTTCCCAGTGTGGTTTCACACTCACAGTAAAATGTGTTGGAGTGAATGACCTCATTCAGTTTTAGTTTCAGTTTATAAAAACATATTATTTCACTGAATGGCATCATCACAGCGCCACGATGTCACACAGGACAACAGATAATGTTCAGATTGATAGATGGAAGTCCCACCCTTCATGGTTTTATACACTCGTACTCACTACACTGTAATACGGATACATGGTGGCCTGTCATTGGCCTGCGACTGCAGTGAAATTTGTTGATTCACACGTATTTAACCAAATGACAAAAGTCCCATTCTCACAGTAGCTTTGGGTGGTGGTTGTGAGGTATCTATTGATGTCGATTTGAGGGATGTTGTGAGTTTACCGGGACACCATGGGAAGATTAGCACGAGTAGCATGAGAAGCCTCCAACTTCTCAGCGCATACACTTTGAAGCTCATGTGAATCATTTGCAGATTCACACAGTCCACACCCAGGCCTTCTCCACAGGTGGTGTGAGCGTGTGTGAGTAAAAGCTCACTACTCTGCCGTTCCCTAAACCATCGCAGCGCTCAGACAGCACCACCACTGCCACAGGAGACGGAGCGAGGGGACGCTCTGTCATCCACACCCTACGCTGTCGCACCACCACACCCTCCACATGTGAAACGATCTCCCTCCAAACCATGACCACATTTGCCAGCACACACAAGCCTCACAACCAACCCGTTAACCTTACACAAGTAAACAAAGTGTCGCAGATGCTCTGTTTCCTCCATCATTTACCCGAGCGTCAGGACACTAATTACAGCCATAAAACAGAGTGACGCACAATTATGGAGAACCCTTTAGAAGAAGATACATTTTTAACAAAGGGAGCCACAGTGACTGTGCAAGACGGTGCAAGGGAGTGAATTTTATGGGAGCTAAATTTAGTTGGAAATGAACTTAGTTTTAGTGCAGCCAGCATCTCTGAGGCTGATAACGCTCCCTGGCTGGAGTGCGCTTAAGTAATAGCGATCTGTATACCTCTGTTGAATATCATTAAGAAGTATGTTTTATTAGCAGCTAATCCAATTCGCCCACGGCTCCTCAGCAACCCTATAAACATCTCTACTGTATCTCAAACATCAGCCGCGGTCTCTTTCTTCTGATCTCGCATTTAAATAAAAAACCTATTATACAGCAAAAAATAGTGGCATGGGAATCTCAAAGGGAATGGCTTACAGTGCTTCTCTTGCTGGTAGCAAACAAATCTTATTTTAAGAAAGCAGGTTTAGTATAATTTATGTGTAGTTAATTAAATCTCTTGTTGTTTGTGTCCTTTTAAGGTTGTGTAGTGGGCTTGGTTTTTGCTAATTCTGTGTGTTAAGCAAAAACGTCAAATGTTCCAAGCCCCGTGGCATCGAAAACTCAGGGCACACCTTGTTTCAAATAAGATTAGGAGTGATGAAAGGGAGAAAGGGATAGATGAAAAAATAAATTTGCTGTGTAGTATAAATTTGTTTGCAGAGTTAGAGGCAATGGTTTAACTTTGATTCACTGTGACGGAGTGGTCTTGTTCACTTTCAACACTATGTTGAAGGTTACTTGGTGAATTAGACATTCTGTTTGATTGGACTCAATAACATAACAAGCTGATAAATTTTTGTTTGTCTGCAGACTTCCCAGATAGAGAGAAGGTCCATGCCAGCGATGGGCTACATCACACACACCGTCAGTGCACCGAGCCTACATGGCAAAACGGTACGATCTTCTTCATCATGTTTAAAGATATCTGTCATATGATGTAAACATAGTCTGTCCGGTATTGTAAGACAGTCAATCCTGGTATGAACAGAAATAATTCAGTCCAGAATTGAATTGAATTGAGACAAGACTAATCTTGGAGACATTTTCAAGATGTATAATCTAGAGCTGATTGAGCCGAATTTCTGAAGCACAATAAAGCTGCTTTAACTTTTATCAGTTCTGATAACGCTTATCTTCAGACCACATTAGATCGATCTTGACATAGCAGCTCTAGCTTTTACATTTCTGTAGGTATTAGGACGTTAATAGAAGCACAAGTAAACTGGCCTCTCAACCACTTGGCTCTCTCTCTGCTACTATAGCTCAGCCACTGTCCTACCCAGATGGTTCTCAAATCTTTTCTCTCATCCCTCTGCGCTTTCATTGGCCCCCGGCCCCTAAACGCGGGGCTTGGCTACAGCCAGAGGAGCTGACCCTGCTCCTCATTCAGCTTCGGAGGCACCAGGCCAAGATGGCTGGTGTGCATAGCCCCAGCTATGCGTTCGCTCACCTGCAGCACCACCAGCACAACGGCCTTCTAGGTCCCAGCATGCAGGTCAGGGGCCCTTGTACTTCCCTAACCTCTTCTCCAGCACATTGCAACCCTTGCTAGTGCATTGTGGCCCCCCTTTCACCGCAGCCAACCCCATACATTACCTCCCCGTCATTCATCCGAGACTGTGCGGTCTGTTGGTATTGCTTGGTTGTCTTGTTTATTCAACCATTTTGGCATGAGCTGTATTGCGCCTCAGACTGTCCAGACTGTACATTAGTGTCTTTATAATTAGTGTCGATCATCCACCTTGTTCAGAACTTGGAAAAAATTAATCAAAACCTCATGTTATTGTTTTTGTAATAAGTATATGATTATAAATAAGTATAAGCATGATGCTCATCAACTTTGCCTGCATTTTTAACTTTTGTATCTATATGTCTTTGTTTCTGACAAATTTTTGCTCTTGGTGTTATCACTCTGTAGCAGCCATCAGGCCACAGTTTTCCTCTTGAGTCTGCTCAGTGCTTTAAGACTAGCAGACCACAGCGAAGCTGCAACGGTGCTCAGTAATAACAACTCCACCCAGTGTCTGACATCCAATCATACTCTGGCCATTCAAACAGAGTATAAACACTAGGTTTGACCACATATCATGCACAAGACCTGTGTTCCTCAGTTGTGTATGAGGTCAAACATGAGTCATTAAACCAGTTCAAAAAATTCCTCGATTACCTAATTACAGTTTTGCTTTACTCGCTGTAGATAAAAATACAGAGGTGGAAGTAAACTGTAATTGAGATCAAGTTAATTAAAGCAAAGCCTGAACAGCAAATAGAAGTCATCTGGTCACCCATTATCCTTTGCAGCTCCATTTCAAATGATTTATCTCTCCACTGCTCCTTTAAAGGCTGATGATACTTACATACAACTGAAGAAGGACCTGGAGTATCTAGATCTGAAGGTGGGACCCAACAAAGTAAATGCCATTTTATCATTTTCATCCTCTACTTCATCTCCCTTCTCTGGACTGCACTTCCTGTTTTCCTGCTGCTGCCTCCAACATCTGCCTCCCTGTTTCTCCTTTTTCCTGTCTCTCCTCTGTTCTGTACTGTGCTGTTTACTGTCTCTTTATAATGAAATTAAAATGTTTTATCTACTTTCTTACTGTGTGAATTATACAACTTAAATTAAAAAAAACAAAACATTTTCACATTAACGAGATAGTAAAAAGTAATCCAGCGTGACCTGATTATTAAAATTAAAGTTCTAATGTTCAGTTTGTCACAGTGTTTCTCACTGGATGATACTTCTTTCAAATTTAGCGTGGTAATGTAGCTAGTCACCGTAATACATGTTGATATTAATTGGAATTGGAAGTTTTTATAAGCACATGGCTGAATGTGAACTCCAACTCCTACGTCAGTGTTACAAACAATGTAAATACAAAGTCCTGCTTTATTCAAGCACTCTGTTTCATTTAGCCACTTATTGGCAAATAATCTGTTTACAACTGTGCAAAGCATTTAATCCTGATTGATTTGTATGTTTAACACCACAGTGCATTAATTAGAAATCTCGGGTTGTGTTTTGGAATGGAGGGAGGTCGGCTAGCGATGAACGCTACATCCTGTAACACCTCTCCATTTCCTGTTTCAAAACAGATCCAAAGTATTGACCCGATGATCGTTTCAGTTCACAATGTCTTTGAAAACTCCTCTCCAAGTTTTGGGTACTGTTTGAATGTAAGGATGGTGTGCATACAAAGTGAACCAGACCATCCCACTGCTTCTTAAACGGAATGTGATGCATCCCAGGAAATTATGCAGGATTTTGCACATGAATCCCTTGATCTGATCATTCACTGTGTGATACTTCGACACTGCTGCGAGATTTGAGATGATGGAAAGGAAGTTGTAATGGCAAAGGGATTCCTTGCATGCTGTTAAGCATTTCTGAATGTGCTGTTGAATGTCACTTTGATATCTTCACTTCGCTTTTGTTTCACTTGTGAGAGCATAAAAGATGACCCAATGGTGCTCTTTAAGAAAAATACTAGCTGTGATACGCCAGTGACAACTTAGAGTTAAGGACCTCTAGTTTCATTGTGGTAAGAGGCAGAAATAGATGATAGCATGATCCTGATCTTGGTCAGATTATAATAGAAATCATTTAGTTTGACTTGACAGTTGACTTTCAACCTCCCTGATTTGTAAACACAGGCTTTCTGTTAAAAACCAAACTATATCCTAGTGATCACGTGAGTGATTTTCCCAGACGTAACCACAGAATACATTATGAAACTGTTCTCACAGGCTGTGTAGTTCTTTACATCAACACTACATGAGGACTTTTGACATGTAAAATAGGTGGGATGCCCCTTTAACTGAGTTTCCCATTTGCTCTGGTCCACACCACCATGCTGGGTGTGGTGATCATGATGTGGGTGTCTTGTGATTATTCCACCCACACTGTTCGGCTTCATGTATTACTAAGTGTAACTGGGAGACTAATTTGCACTAATTTGTTCCCCATTATCTGGAGAAACCTCTGGATAGAAGATTATTTTATCATTGTGCTTACAGTGATACAAAAAGGGAGAAAAATAGTATGAAGTCTAACTACAACAGAACTAATTAGACTATTAAAAAGATATTTTTTATTTTGTAATAAGATAGATTGCATAATAGAAAGTGCTGTGTTTTTCATGCAGTCCTGCTGAATAATACAGTGTAAAATGAGGTTTTTGCCAATTTCATTACACAAAGAAAAAATTAAATACTGATGATGTTGTTTCTATGTTGTCTATGTTTCTATATTTTTAACTGTGATAATCTATAGATGGAGGGTAAGGTATATGTTAATCCTGTTAGTTCAAGTAGATAATGATATGTCTCACTGACAAGTGGATAAATTGCCTGAAATAGGGAGAATAATTTGCTTATAACCATTATTATCATCACCAATATTTTGGTGTATGATGAAATGCCTATAACAATATAATAATATCATTGTCAGCTGGTTATGTTAATATTATTAATGTAACCCTTTTCCCATACTGTAACTGCCTGACCACACTGTAATGAAACCAGAGGCCTTTATAACTTATAGTTTAACATTCCAAAAGAAATGCTGCACATTTTTATTGGCATTAAAGTTAAGCCCACCCTTACAAGAATCACTTTGCTGCTTTCACAATCATAAAAATATTTCTGTTGTTTAACTTACAAGTCAACAGGCACGAAAGAGCAGCTTTGGGGTTTTCGAGGTTTCCCCAAACAGAAATATACAGAATCTCTCTTTGCATAAACGATATGTTTTCACTCAGCTTCTGCACCAGCTCGTGCCTTCTGTTTGTCTTTTTTTTTTTTTTGGAGTTGTGTGTTTTTCTTCATTATTTTGTCCAGGTCCATCCAGCTGACTTGACTATGAGTGTCACTGTTTGTTGAAAATCTATGCAGTTATTGATGTAAAAAGTTGTTAATGTAAAAAATATATATATATATATATATATATATATATATATATATATATATATGTATGTATAATATATATATATATATATATATATATATATATATATATATATATATATATATATATACACACACATATATATACATATATACATATATATACACACACACACATATATATATATATATATATATATATATATATATATATACATTTAATTCTTTTATTGATATCAAACAATGTGTTTGTGACTGTTGGGAATTTCAGGTTACTGGACGAGAGAGTTTAAAAAAAGAGAGACCATCCAGGCCTGTGAAAATAGCAGAGAGTGATGCAGATGTAAGTGAATCATTACGGAGTCGGGATTTAAGGAAGCAGTCGTGATAAGCACCATGTTTATCCCTCTCTTTCTTTTCTTTAAGATCTTCTTTTCCTGACTTCTTGTAATCCACCACAGAGAAGCCGTTGACTTTAGTCTGACTTTACAGTGTGTTTTGGTGTGGTTTTTGTGTGTGTGTTTTTAAGTTGTGGTAAACAGAGGCTGCGAAGGGAAGGGAACATATGTACATTGCAACACTGTGGGGACATGCATCCACACTGCACAGTGAGGGCCTGAAAGTATCGACCACAGCTTTTATTTTCCTCCCTGCAATTTAAAGAGAAAAATACATGTAATGGGAGTTTTAGATGTTGAGCTGTTAAATTTTTCAGTTTGATTTGCCTGATCCTGCTCTTCTCATTCTTTGTTTTCTGCTGAATAGAGGTAAATAAGATGGATGTCCTGGCTTTTCATCATTAGCATTGTTCCATTTTAACAATTTATAAGAAATTGCCAGTAAATTTGTCTGGACAATGAATATTTCATGCAATTAAAAACAACAATATACGGCAGCAAAAATAAAAACAGCTTAATTATTAATTGAACAGAATGATAAATAGATCTGAGAAAAAAATACACTGTGTGAGAAAGACTGTGAAGTAGGCAGTCTTATGTTGTTTTCATAAACACATAACCCATTTCCGGGAAAACAAATCTGTCACTCTCAATAAACACGGTTTTCTCCAAAAGTGAATTTGAAAATATGGATTTTTGATTATGATTACTCATAATGGGTATTACCAGATTCTCGCCCCCCAAACTAGACAGTATGGAGCCTTTTGATATTTCTCAGCGCACTGATGAGACCAATTCCTCAGGGCTTTTCACAAAGATGAGCCTTATTGACATATTTACAGACGGCGGAGGCTCCAGTAGACAATCAATTCATTTTATCTGGCTGAGTTGTTGAAATTAATGCAGTTACACAAAGAGAAGAATGGGACAGTTGACGTCTGTGATAGTGATACACAGAAACTGTGGCTCAGTCACTGGTTCTCTACACTCTGCGACGTTATTAAAGACAAACACTAGTTTTTATCTTTTGTTTTCCTGTTTCTTTTCTTTATTTTAGGTGAAATTAAGTCGACTGTGTGAACAAGACAAGATTCTCCAGGAGCTGGAGGCTCAGATACGCACTTTGAAAGAGGACAAGGTTTTTATTCTGTACATGTGTTTATAATGTGTGTGTGTGTGTGTGTTAATTGCTTGTTTTTGACTTCTAAATATACAGTATTTACATGTGTGTGTCAGCCTGTGTTGGCGTGGTCCATAAATGCCTCTTTGTGTTATGACGGTGTCTTTCATGTCCCTAACTAGGACAAGCTGGAGTCTGTGCTGGATGTTTCCCACCAGCAGATGGAGCAGTACCGAGACCAGCCTGCTCATGCTGAGAAGATCGCCTATCAGCAGAAACTACTACAAGAGGATGTGGTGCACATCAGGGCTGAAATATCCCAAGTCTCCACAGTAAGAAACAACTCACACTCACAGGGTTACTGGGTTCACAGTGACAAATAAAGATTCTCTAACATCTTCGTGAAAGTTAAAATGAACAATGTGGCTGCCCTCACATAGTTCATTCAGTTTTTTGGCAAGTTAGGTCGCCTGATTCAAACTACACCAACTGTCTTGTTTACTAAATATATGCGAACTCTCTCATTATGTTTATATTGATTAAACACTGCTACTGTGTCAGCATGTTGTTCACTTCTATTTTTAGTTGTTCCCTTCAGATGGTTTCTGCAACTGGCACAATGTTTCAGGTTGACTGCGACAGTATCATAATGAGTGCTCGGGGATGAACCTGAGACCACAAAAGACACTTATGACTATGTTTCTCTGTTGCTTGGTTTAAAAAGTTCAGTCAAAAAGTTCCTAAAATATTCAAAACATTCAAATGAAAAGACCAGTTTCTATAGAACATTTACAGATAAACCAAAAGATTCCAGAGCAGTTAATTTCAGTATTTTGGGTTGCGCTGTCACACTGTTGGACACTAAATTACATAAGACAGCTGAATGATGACTGATTCTGAGTGAGAAGGTGATAAAACTGAAGTAACTCAAGACACCTGCGCTCGACTACTCTGAACTGGATTTTTGCCACAAACACGTGTAAAGTTTGACTGTAAAACTAATGAGGCGGAAACTCAAAACCCTTAAAGTAGCATTGGCTTGAAATGAGTACACAATCTCAGAGCAGTTTCTTCATAAGATGATGTTTGTTTTGTTTTTGTTTTGCAGGAAATGGAAAATGCGTGGAATGAATACAACCGACTGGAGAGAGATGTGGACTGGCTGAAGTCAGCTTTGCAGGGACAGATGAGCCGCAGTGATCTTTCTCAGGTCTGTGGCTCAGTTAACAAACACATGTGGCCACTAACTCTCATGGATGGGTGTGTGTGGGAATGAATCACAGTTTTTTTTCTGTTCAGGCAAAGCAAAATGTTTTGTGTGGTTGATATCGTGCTTGAACGTTAAATTAAAAACTATATTTTGATTTTGTCAGCACAGATGAGTAACACGTTATCTTGTCACACAAGATAACGTGTTACTCATATAGAAAATATTTCTATGTATGTGTGTGTGTGTGTGTGTGTGTGCGTTTTCCTCTGTGAGTAGCAAGAAAAAGTCCAGATCAGAAAGGAGCTGTGGAGGATTGAGGATGTTATCGCAGGCCTCAGCACCAGTAAAGCCAACTACAAAGTCACTATCTCCTCTGTCACCAACCCAGGTGAGAAAGGAACTAATTCCCCATGATACTGTATCTATCTATCTGTCTGTCTATCTATCTATTAAGTAGTAGTTCACAGTGTTAAATAAAAAAATAATAATGAAATAATAGTATTATATTATATATTATATTATAATAACAATAATTGAAATAATCCAAAATCTTGCAAAACATGTTCTGCACTACAAGTAACCTAATATACAAATTAGATTTAACAACATGTATTCTCTAATCATTGGTGAAATACTTAAGAAAGCCCTCCCTACACTGTGTCTTAGTTCTAATGCCCTGAACATTTCCCATGGGAAAAGAAAACAGTGTCTTTACAGCATTTGTGTGTTCATGTTACATACTTTTATGTATCGAATTCCCCAGAGAGGAAATTTGTGCCTTCAGTGTCGGCGTCATCAGTGCCTTCTGTGTCTGGGAGCCCGTCTGCTATGGAGATGAGATTGTCCCAGCAGCTGCAGCAACAGCACAGCCCCCACCTCAGCCCGAGCAGCCACACCCCCACTCTGTCCTCCAGCCCCAGCCAGCAGCCCTTACACCACTCTACAGCCATCATCAGTGGGGTTAAATGGGTGAGTGACCCCAACCACAAAAGTAATTTCATACGACTTTGCATGAAACACAAGACTGCATCAAATTTTTGCACTTGACAGTTTGTGTAGATTTGCCGACTGAACTAGTCACATTTTAGCTACATTGTTCAACCAAAATATCACATGACAGATGTTTCACTTTTTCTCTTCTGGGTATAAATGTTTCCATTTATACTTTTTCTTCAGCACTAGACAAAGGGTTTGGGTTATTGAGCTACTATTTGTTCATGTGTCAGTTATGTAAAATAAATGAATTGTTTTTTGTTCAATAAAATTCCACAAAGTAGTGAGACTTTTATAGTTTCTCAGACCGATGTCTTCCAACCGCTTGTTTCATACGTCCAATATTTTATGACAAAAACAAAAATATGCAACTTACAATGATACATAACAGAAATAAATAGAAGGAAAATGGTAAATTCACATTTTAGAAGCTGAAAGTAGTGAACGTTCATCACTTGGCCCAAAAAACACAAGCAAAATTTATCTCAGAGACGCTTTATGGAATCAAAATGATTAAAAGTTAAAAGTCATCGTGTATATACTCAAGGTCAGAGAAGTGTGTGAAGTGAGTGCATTTTGTTCCCCACAAGGTTTTTCAAAGCTTTCAAAGGACCCTATAAATATAAAACTCCACAGTTTAACGTGAATATCCACAATTTTTAGGTCACATCAGAATAACAGTGATTTGGTTTGTTTGTCATTTAAAGTATTTCTTAGTATTTGACAGCTGCTCTGTATTCAGGGTGAGGAAGATGTGCCTCCCAGACCTCCTCTACCTCAGCTCTACAGTCCTGACGAGCACCCCCCTGCTGTGCCTCCTTTGCCCCGGGAGACAACAGTCATTAGACACACTTCTGTACGTGGCCTCAAACGACAGTCGGACGAACGTAAAAGAGACAGAGAGATTGGCCAGTACACTAACGGAGACACTAAGGTAAACACCCTACCTGTGTATCTTTGTTTCTGTGCTGCTTGAATGTCTAAATTTCAGTTTCACTAAACTCTGTCTGTGCATCTCAGGTGGAACTTAGACCTTTCCTGAGTGATCCAGAGCTCATGGGCGCTGGAGATGGATCCAGCCTCATCGGTATTATAGCATCTGGACATGATGGAGGATACCAGACGTTACCTAGCAGAGGTACATGAATGTTAGGAGGAGAGTTTAGACTTTTTAAATGTAACTATAAGGCTAGCGTCTAACAGAAATTCCACTGTGTTCATTGACTTTCCCTCAGGAGTTGCTGGCACATCACTGAGGCTGAATCAGTCATCGAGCATCTCCTCGTATGTGACCCTCCGCAGAGCAGCCTCAGCTGTTGGCATGAAGGTGAAGCTCAGGATTAAGTCAAATGAGTCAAATCAAATAGTAGAGAGTGAATCAAAAGAAGTGAATACCCAAATCAATAGTAGCACAGACATTGTAGCATGTAACTCTACTTCTAGATAATATCAATGAAATTCATGAATGCGTTCATTTGATCAGTTCTTTGATATTGGGAGTTCACATTAACACTTCTGGCTCTTCCCAAGTTCGCCATCAAACGCAGCTGGAAGTGTTCACAGGTGGGAATTTGGTGAAGGATCCTGTTTTTATTTCAGCACCACAGACCTGATAGAAAACATTGTTGTGAAAAAATAATAACCATCTTTAGATTTACATCTTCATATCATTCCCTACGACAGTGTAAGATTTGTATTTTTTTTTTTTTTGAGATTTGAGTTTTTTTTAAACATTTTCTCAGCAGTAAGTAGAAAGTAGACATATTTATGGTCTTGAGATTTGTGAGTTTGTACGATTTGGTGCAGATCCAAACCATAATACATGTTTTTAAGTATGTCAGACCTCATATTTTGATATAAATATATTTTAACCATGTAGACAGAATCTCAAACTATGATATCTTAATGTAACAACTTCAACTTCAAGTCACAATTTTACAGAACTAATTCCCATATTTTATATCTATCTACTAAATACTGTTTCTGATGTAAACTGTGCAGCTGATTCTCTCTGTATCCTCCTGTTGTCCAGAGAGAAATGTCGTGAAGAAGTTGTGAAAACTGAGCCATACACCATGTTCCTTTTGCTTTCTTAATAACATCAGCCACAATCTGCTCTAACCCTCTCGTTTGGTTTGTTTCTTTTTTATTCCATCTCTTTGCCTTCTGCTGCACCTTTTGCTCTTGTTATCAACCCTCTTTCCTCCCACTCGTCTCAGGAGAGACCAAAAAGTGCCTTGGAGCGTCTGTACTCTGGGGAGCCGGCGCAGCAGCAGCAGAGGGGGAAGATGAGCGCTGATGAGCAGCTGGAAAGGATGAAGAGGCACCAGAAGGCCCTCGTCCGCCAGCGCAAACGCACCCTGAGTCACGGAGACCGCCTCGCCTCTTCAGCATCGCGCACCTCACCCTCACCCTCATCCTCATCCTCGCGCCCACTCTCAGCAGACCTGGGATCAGTATGTTACTAGAACAGTATCACACATCACACTCTCATGCATGACGACAACCAAACTGAGAGTGGCGATCTACGGTAGTGATGCATGCCTTTGCTCGGAGCACTCGGTCTTTGCTCTGTTTCTGACATTAGAGAGAGGATAGTAACACATTAAGTTAGTGCAGTATGATTATTCACTATGTGGCTCTAACTGTGCTTATTTCATACATGTTGTTTTCAGGCTGATTTCACCTCAGACACTTTGACTAGTTAAAGTAGGAAAAGCCCAAGTGTTGTTAGTAATGTTGATGTTTTGTTCCACTGTCTCATTGATACATGACAGTGAGACAGTGAAGCAACATGCACAAAACCAGGACCCTGAAAATGAAGCAACTACGTGGAGTTCAAGCATCATTTTTATTATTTACACGTCGCTTTTCCTGCTGTAACCAGTCACAATATCTGGTGAACGAGGCCCATACAGATAACCAGTTTCTGCTTTACAAACTGTAGCACAAGAAGTGTGTATACTACTGAAGTAATTGTTTGACAGTCTTTATAATGAAGTGGGAATAATTACATTTACATAGACGAGGGATAATGTCGTTGCTCAAATAATCTTACCTAAAAACACATAACACACTAATTACCTCAAACATTGACGATTAACTCTCTACATTCATCAGTTTCTGGGTTTTTCCTCCTTTATTCTCTGATACAGACCTTAATGTTCCTCTGTCCATCTCTTCTCGCCTCTTTCCTCACTGATCTTTCCATGGTTGATGGTTGATTTCACTCCAATATACTTTTATCATACTATCATACTGTTTTCTACGCTATAACAGTGAGTCCTGAGTCCTGTCACCCTTCATTTAGACGTTAATGCCTGCTGTTCCTCAGTTAAGTGCTGCTCCTGTCTCTAAGCAGTCCATTTATTTGTGTGTGTCTGTGTGTGTGTGTGAGAGAGAGAAAGAGTAATAAAGTGCCTACTTATTTTCTACTGACCATAACATTGACATACACTGAGCAATGCCTATTTAAGCCTACTCAATCTCACCGTAGCGTTTCTTAAGATGGATTTTTTTTATTTCTTATTTAAATGAAGATAAAGATGGTATCAGTGTTTATGATTTAACTACTGTCCTCTCATTCACCACCTACCAGCCTTTGTAAGAGGCCGTACTTCATTTAGACAGCACTAATATGTATGACAGTCATTTCATATGAATAAACATAAAACATAGGTTTAACGATTTCACTGTTTGCTCAGTGTTTTATCTGCTAAGTAACTGTTAGTGATAAGAAACTTTCTTTTTTCATATGTGAATGTTTGCAAAGAAATAAACACTATTTTCTAATGAACACATATTGCCATGTTTTTTATTGATTATATTTCTATAAGGATGTGTTTGGTGAAACTGTCACATGTGTGAGTGAAGTGATCTTTCCTGATTTGTTTCTGTTGATGTGTTGTCTTCTTTTTCTTATCTCTGTTTTAGAGAATTTACAGCATGTTGTACTCTGATTTGAGAGCTTTCAATTTCATGTAAGCATGCATACTCATCTATGCATGCTCCCTCTTTTACTTTTTTACACCTGTACACACACACACACACACACACTTTCTCTCTCTTCCTCTCTTTGCAGCCTTTAAAATCATGTTAACATTCCAGTGATAACTGGCGTGTTGTGCACAACTTGTGTCACTGAAATTAAGTGTGAGGGCAAGTGGAAAATGTCACTTTCACATTTACTTGATCGTCAACACGTCTTGATGGCAGCATCCTGTAATTTGTTTCACAGTTTATTTCTTTCCTGTGCGTTATCCAGTGGAAGAGAGAGCAGGAGTTTGACCTGCAGTTGCTCGAGAGGGCGGTTCAGGGGGAGGAGGCACAGGGCGTTAGGAGTGTCCAGGGGGAGGAAAGACCTCCCGAGCACAAAGAGAGACCCCGTTCGCACTCGGACGAATGGCTGACCTTTCGCTCCACGGCCACAACTCCTCCCATGCACGAAGCTGACCTGGAACCACTAGACTATGACGTGGACCTAAACAAAGAGGTAAGTTGTCTTTGTGTCTGGCAGGAAATACAACTGATGAGTTTGATGTCAATGTATAAAAATGTCAACCAAAGACAAAAAAAGCTGAAGTTTGTGTAACTACATTAAACACTATTGTTGTTTCTTTTTTTCAACTTGATGACTTTCCAGACAACTAAATAAAAAGAAAAAGCCAGCTGATTTTAGTGTGAAAACTCTGTTTTATACTTTATAAATGCAGAAATTCAAAAGGAAATCTCAACCACCCGTGGCCCCAAGAAAGCTGCAAACTACAGTTCAATGAAAGAGAAGAGCTGTGAAATTGTTTAATTACAATCCAATCTCACACAGCCATTTTTTTTTTACATAAACAATATTTGAATTGAGCAGTTGATGGACGTAAACAGCAGCAGGGAATGCAGTGTTTATGAAATGTATGTGAATGGCAGCAGTAAGTGTTTGTGTTACAACACTGTTTGCAAATGAGCAGCAGCAGCAGGCAGAGCATTGACAGTTTAACAAGAAAGCTTTATTGCACTAGATACACATCAATGAGTAGTCATGTGAGTCCTGCGACACTCTGCCTGTATAAAATAGCAGGTTTTTCTCTAAAGGGCATAGTGGCTGAGTAAAGTCTGAAAACAGTGTTTGCGCCATCCCCTCGAGGGAATGTATGCAGGCTTCTCATACCTTTCCTGCTGGATTTTATTGGATTACTTGTTTAGTTCCTCCTATTCTGTGCTGTTGAATCATATATATTTGTAGGTAAATGTCCAACAGATTATCACCTCATTGTAGGTAATTGTATCTTTCAGCTCATTCTCACTTAACAGCTGTAATGCTTAAGTGTGTCTAAGTGTTTTGGCTGATTTTCTTACAACTTTTGCCATTTTATCACCATCTATGCAAGTGTATAGACTTGTTGTTGCATCTAACCTCATACCAATGATCTGTTTTGTAGCTGTCCAAGCCTCAGAAAGTGTTAATCCCAGAGCGATATGTGGATTCAGAGCCTGAGGAGCCTCTCAGTCCTCAGGAGGTGGAGGACCGTCATCGCAAGGTGGAGCGCATCAAGAACATCTTGGCAAAGTCCAGGTAGAGTTAATAATAGTATACTAACGCTTTTATAATTTAAATTTACAACTTTAGTCACTGCAATATCATGACTAATAATCACATATCTATCTGCGTGGGATAGTGTCCAGAACCTGGCACCAACAGTGTCTGTGGACAAACCAGATGTGGGTTTAGTGGCTTTGGACTCAGCTCTGCAGGAGCAGGAGAGGATCATCACCATGTCCTACGCTCTCGCCTCCGAGGCGTCTCTCAAGAGCAAACTAGTGGCAGGTTGGTCACCCACATCATTTTGAATCACATTTTTTTTTTTCTTTTTGTTCATTTGAGCCTCTAGGTTGTTGGTAGGTTATACATCTTTGATTTATGAAGAAGTGTGAAAATCATTATTCCACTTACAGAAATAATTAGCATATCTGTACAAAAGTGCTGACAGTTTCAGTAAGATTTCTCCCAGCGTCAAATTGACGTCTTTTGGTTGAAGAAGGGATAAAGAGAGGGAAGCAGCCTTTCAAGAATTCTGGATTGATGGAGAGGAGATGAGAAGGGCGTAAGGTGCAGAGTCAAGCAATAAGGCCGTTCATTTCCTAATAACTGAAGATTATTCCTTGTTAGGAGCTCAGATAGTTTCTAATTGCAATCCGAGTAAAATCTTTCAGACAGGGGAGGAATCGCTTGATGAGGCCATTTTGTGCGCTGATCAATGACCCAGTCAAACTCTACTCTCCTTCTGCATACCACTGCTGCTGCTTTGAACGTCGCTCTGAACCTGCATAAAAGACACTGCACTCACTTTTCATCTCTTTCATACTCTACAGCAGGCGGGCAAGTTCATTTTCACTGTAGCTGCAGCAGATTGTCAGTCTCTCTGCGTCGTTCCCTCTCTCTCTCTCTTACGCACACACTCACACATATGCATATCTGTCACACACAGTAACACTCAAGCTGTCAGCGTATGTGGAAGCTTAATATGCACAGTGAGGCAAAGTCAACAATTATAACATTATTTCCAGCATAGAGAAATGTCAGAGAATATAACTGGTGGCATCTTGTCAGTGGAGACTTAATCAATGACTTTCTCTCCCTTTGGTGTTAAAGTGAGGTACACTGGTGCACTTTCAAATCCCTGAATTAAAAGAAGAGTCTGTTTTTCCACAGTGTTATGGATCCAGGATAAAAGCAGGAATATTCAACACTACAATTTAATCCACTATGTATAAGTGTATGTATATGTATGTATGTGTGTGTGTGTTTGTGCGTGTATATATATATATATATATATATATATATATATATATATATATATATATATCACCTCATTCCTCATTTGTTATTCTGAGCTGTTAAATAATGTGGAATTTTATAATTAGTTGTTAAGAAATATTGAAATATTGTGTTGGAAGAGTTTTGCTTTATAATATTAATGATGTAAAAACAAACCTCCTGTAGCGCATCTTTTATTAACTATTTATTGCTTTTTTTTCTTTCAAGATGATGAAACGTTCACATGATGAAACAATAAAAGCACCAACTACAGCACTGTTTACAGAACATAATGAGCCTCATCAAATGCTTGATGGTGGACGATATGTTTACTATTTCAACGACTTTCTTCTCATGAAATGCATATAAATTATTTACTGTTTGAGATTCAAGTTACCTGAAATCACATTGATGCCATAATATTTGCATAGAGCGATATTATGAGAACATTACTTCTGAAACTCATGTATAGATGCGGTTGATGTTGTATGTATTTGTCTTTACGTTACAGAATACGGGCGGGTCTATCTATCAAATGCTAAATATTTGCTGGCTGAATCTTCTTAAATCAAAGGATTTCGTACATTTTCTAAGTCAGACATGAATGGAAGTGAACTATTCTTGTGTTTTTGAACAGAATTAAGAAATAGAGGCTGTTCATTGGGCTCAAGGAAAATATTATGGTCATTTTTGCTGTTTTCTTTGATTTCTTAGACAAAACTTTTAGTTAATCAGAGCAAATTCTCTGCAGATTAATTGATGATGAAAATAATTGTTAGTTGCAACTTGAAAATGGCGAGAAAAAAAAAAAGCCGTAAAAATGTCCAAGTACACAAGGTGACGTCTTTAAATTGCTCATTTTGTGAATTCATCAGTCCAAAAACTATTTACCGTACTAAACGTCTACATATTTAATGTGACGCAGAAACAAACGGCAAATCTTTTCATCTGAGAAAATAACCAGACAAATGATCAAGTAATACCACTAAACTCAACTCTAGTTCGTACTGTGACTATAACCTTCAATGCTCAGGTGGTTGTGGTTGTGGTTGTGCACCTATCACTGGAAGTGATACTGACATCAGAGTTTAATCACTGTCATACTTCGCTGTCCTTTCAGAAACAGCTCTACCTTCACCGTGGCATTTAAAACTCCCTGAACTTAACTAACAACCGTTGTCGTTTTCTCTTTCTCTCTTCTTCTGTCTTCTCCTCGTAGTTCCACCACAGGCTAACATCCCCACTCCTCCTCCTCTCCCACCACCCCCTCCTCCTCCACCTCCTCCTCCTCCTCTCCCTCCTGTATCTCTGGCGCCTCCTTCTCCTCTAAGCAACGGAATTCACTACACGTTTGTCTAATCCGAGAAGTAAAGTAAGGCCTAAGTGCATGTTTTAATGGTGCTAATGTTTTCAAGGCCGCACTAATTCATTCTAACAAGAGGTTCCTGTGTGCTTTACACCTCACTCGATGCTTGCTGCTCTGTTGTGATTGTGGGAAACACATCTTGTCTAGGTTAGGGAAGCCCTGCCTCTGTTCCCATTATAATCAAAACAAACATCTGCAGGCAGTCTGCTCATCCCACTGTGATAATTGTGTGTAAATTGTTTTTTTTTCTCCTTTTTTTTGTACCACTGCCAAAATATTTATGGATGGTTGAGGAAAGAAAAGGCTGAAACGAACATGACTGTTTGTAGCATTGTGTGTAATTAACAAAAGAGACACCTTTTGATTTAGCACCTTGACAGTTCAGTAGTCAGCACAGCTGCATTCCTCGGCACCAATTAGCTCCCCATCTGTAGCCTCGCAGTAAGACGCAGAAAAAAAACACTAGATGTCACGGTAGTTACTGTAAACGCAGAAAGAAGCCTTGTGTCATTGTACTGTCTCATTAAAAAAAAACTTCCATCCATCAGCTGGCACTGACAAATAGTTGATTACTAAATCATGTTTTTTAAATTTCTTGTACTGGTTCATTTATTGGGCAATTAGCCTCCTGCTTGAACAAATACAAATGAAATAAATGGCTGGATGGAGATTTAAAGGTGTCATTACATAGAATAATTAGATGTTAAGTGAATTAACACACATACACAGTAGCAAAGTGTCCATCTGGCTGAATTTAACCTTTGACCGTTCAGTATAATGCATGTCACAAAGAGTAAAAGCATGAAATGACCCCTCATCAGCCTCGGCATGATGGAAATGGGTCATTGTTATTGGGTTATTGAGAATATAAGGAATCTTTGTTCCTTAAGAGAACTTGTGTGACTGCATGTGTTTCTGTGTATCGTTATTCTCTGTGTGTGATTCTTATTTTTCCCCCAAACTTTTGTTTTTTCGTTTGTTTTTTTTTCCTTTCCTGTAGCACTCTCACCTCATGTTCAGGTCTGCTGTTAGAGGTGGGCTGTGATGTGTAGTTGGTTTGGTAAAGTTGCCGCTCTGCCGCTTTCTGTGGCACTTCTGTGATCAGAATGATCACAGAAGTGCCATCTACTAATTGGGTTTTAGTTTCAGTATAAAGAATACAGACCTACAGTAGAGATCACTACACTGTGCTGTGTCTGCTCATAAAACAGAAGTAGTGTAATGTTTGCTGAAGTCCTCAAACAGTCATAAACTGTAAAGCCTTTGCACATCAAGGAAATATGTGAGAGAATGTACTTTTTACTCATTATATTTATTGATTTCATGGGTTTCACATCTGTGGCAGCTGTTTTTTTTTTCCCTGAATCTGATAATATCTTCAATGAGTATTCTTTATATTAATGTGCATGTCCATTCATTAGGCTACTTGACTAAGTTATCCGAAGTTTTGGCAGAAAAAAAGAAAGGAAAACTCTTGTAATATCTCATTTTCATGATTTCTGTAATCATCATTCTCTCATTCATTTTTTAAAATTTTTTTTACTGACTCTTTCTCTCGTGTCTCCTCAGCTCAAGCTATTTCTGGACACTGAGGTGCTATTCAACAATGACAGAAAACAACTTGATTCAGCAAGAAAAAAGAAGGATTTTTTTGGTTTGACTTGGGACATTTACACCTTTTCATACAACAGTAGAAGAACTTCAGTAAACATTTACAAGACAAAACATTTCGCTCTGAGACTCACACGGTATCGACTCACTGAAGTGTTTCCAGTTTTCCAGAGGGAAACAGAAGACGTTAATGTGGGAGCTGCCGTGCTTATAAACTATGAGTGTCTAACAAATGTTAATCTCATAATAATAAAAGAATATTTTCTACATCTTATTGCACTTTGAATTGTACACTGTATCATGTTTTCAAAGTATGACTGACTTGCTTTTACTTCAGTGTGCTCTCGACTGGGAACATTTATGATTTGTTTCTTTCTTTGTGTATTTTTTTTGTTTGTTTGTTTGTTTTCCTGGTAGAAGATGTTATGAACAAGAGGTACAAAATGTGTCATGACGGTAGTATTTTTATCAAGACTCAGATAATATTCTTACACCAAACCACTTGAAATATCATATGTATGTACCTGTAGCACTGCCAGTCTCTCCTTTTAGCTTGCCAAAATGAATTTTATTTTTGCTTACATCAGGATGAAAATAACCTTTAACATATTTTCTGTGTGACTGAGGAAGGTTGCACAATGAAAATTTATAAAAATGTGAATATTAAAGATATTAACACTATCTGGTTCATCGCATATGTATTTATTTTTTTGCTGTTTTCTTTCAAATGTGTACATTTATTTCCCATTATGATGCTTATGGACAAATATATTTAATCAGGTAAAAAGGTATTATATTCTTGATAAGAATGTTTAGAGAATAACAGTTTTGAATCAGATTAAAAGTTTATTACCAACCCTGGAAACAGTACATTGGAAATGATTTCACAAGATCTGAACAGTTTGAGATTTTACCACTGCAGAAGCAAAAGTTCAAATTCCAGATTTGCGTATTTACTTCTGCCATTGTTTATTTGAGAATATAAAAAAATTCAGCCCATGACTTTTAAGGGTTTTATTAGTCTTACTCTGATTAAGAAATTATACTTAAATTATTAACCTTTAGCATAAAAGAGTCTTTGTTGTTGATTATACTTCACTGATACGCTTGTTGACCGTATCTTTATTCTAATCATGTACAAAGGGAAAAGTACAAAATGTGCAGTCATCATAGCTCTGAGATTCTCTTTGAACCTCTGCATTGATTGCCGTAACCCATTAAACCTCATTCTATTATTTGAAAAAGGAACCAAACTATGGCATGCTCAAAGGAGGTGAAGTTTCAATACAAAAAAAGAGAGAGAGGCTTCTTGAAATGTTTCTTAAGTTCAAAGCTTTTTCCATCTCAAAAGAGCATTTTTAATTCCGTGTATTTTCAACCAAGAAGGTGGATACTAATAACTCTGGATTCTCAAGTACAGAATTCATATCTTTAAATCATGAAGTGTGAATCCTTTGCAATTGTAAAAGAAACCTCTGAGAGCATCTGATTCAGAGAAAAGACTACAAAGTGTGTAAATGGAAAGTGTGACCCTGCGACCCAAATATTTATTATATTTATCGTGAATTACCCTGGTACATATACAAACACTAGGATGCTGCACATGCCCTCAGTGGATACAGCACCCTCAACTTCCTTTGCATGTCTTACAGTGAAACTGTGCACCAGGGCCCTCCCAAGTGACATCTTTATCTTTAATTTGAGAGTAATTACTTTCACTCGTCTGCATGCTGGTGTGCTTTGAAAACACCTGAGAGAGAGAGGATGCACCTCCCTCTGCAGCCGCATCCTCTCTGCCTCCACCTCTCCTCCAGGAGCGAGGCCCCACAGCGACGGCTGGCCCTGGTGGCTAGAAGACCCATCACATCCTCTGTTCTGCTTATTTTGCAATAAAATGGGATGTTTTTCCCTCCTCCTGCAAAAAATTCACCCAAGACCCTCCACTGAGGATTGTGGCATTTCCATGTATTGACGTTTGGCTGGTGGTTCATATACATTTGTTATTCTATGCTCTGGACTTCAAAGAGAATGAAAGAGGGCCTATTATGCTAATTGGGTCCTGTTCTGTTAAACGCCTCCCGCATTAATCCTTTACTAAATACTTACTGGCTTCAGAAATGCTTTTTCAGATGTGAAGAGACGAAGCCACATACTGCTCAGTTTCCTGACAGCGAAGTTCGTTAAAGAGTAGATTTTAAGTAAATAAAAGGAAATAAATAAGAAACATTAAACAAAATGTTTCACTTTAAATTACAGAAATTAAAAGAGCTTCGCACCAGTGTTCACAGTCAGCTTACAGTGACATTGATTAGGATGAGGCTTTGAATTTTGTTGCTTTTTTTTCTTCAGGTCTGTGGTTGAAAGGAGGAGCCTGTTGAGACCAAGCTGCGCAGTCTGACCTTGTTCTCAGGTCTATATTGTTCACTACGCTGCACCGTGCATTTGTAACATATTCACAGTTTTCCCCTGATGGGAGCAGAGAAAAGAGAAATCCAACACTGATTCCCAGTGATACATATTTCCCTCACATAAATATTATTGTTACTTGCCGTGAATGTCTGAGGATTAGACTACAGTGGAAGCAGAGCCGGCGCCTCCTTTGCACACTGTGGGGATCCATATTGTACTCCAATTGTACAAATACAAAACCAAGGAAGCCGATGCAATAGGTGCTTTGATTTCAAAATAGTATTTTATGCTGTTTTATCATTTCCAAGCTCCACATACGGTACATTTTTTAATATGTAAGAAATGGAATGGTGATTTGTTGAATAATTGAAGAGTTAGGAATCACTGAATATTCTTCCCAACGTGTGTGCGTGCTATAAAAAGAATAGAGGGAAAGCTGAATTACAGCCACGCTGCACCACAGTGACCAAAGTGTTTGCAGAATTTAAAACAATACTTTTTTGTGGAGTCTCTCTTTTTTGATACAAACTTAATGTGTTTGTATTTTTAAAGAGTTGTATCATTTGGGAGATGATACAAATATCACAAAAGAAAAAAAAAACAATAAATATTAAACAATGCGTTTACTGACATAATATATTAAACAGTGAGAGAACACAATTCCTGCTACATAAATGATTAAGTGTGTGTTGAGAAGGTGCTGTGTTACATTAAACAATGAATTAATCTCATGTTCCTTAAACGGAAGGCTTTTACAATACCTACAGTGAATTGGGCTTTTTGTACATAAAAGCAATTGCTTTGTAAATGAACCAAATGCCCCTGGGCCTCCTCTTTAATCTAGCAGCTCCATGCACACACACACACACACACACACACACACACACACGCACACACACACAGACACACACTGAGCTAAGTGAAATGTACAACATTCAATGATGCCAGTAAAAAAAGCTATGAATGTACGTTCAGGTCCACAGTACAATATAATGATGGCACATTAGCCTTAAATAAGTGTGAGGACGTTTCTTCTGAAGGAAAATCAAGTTGCTAACATCAGGTTCAGCCTCAGTTTTCACTCAAATACATAAAACCACAAAGATGATTGCTGCAGAAGGAAATATTACATATGTGGGTTATTTATTTTTGTTTCTTACTCAGAAAACAAGAAGCTCTCACATAGTCAAATTCCTGGTTGGATCTCAAATAGTACAAATGTAGATTATGTTCTTCGAGATACATTACATATCACCGTAGGCTAAAACGTATTGGAGTTGATATTTGTAGTATTGTTGGCACAGGCTGTGTGATGGTGTCCCTGATAACTATATAATTAGAACTGGCATGTTGCACTCCTTATTTCAACACGATTAATCAGTGCTTCTCTGTTAACTTGAAAGGAAATATTAGATCCTGACTAAACTTTGATGAAATCCAGAGTTACAAGTAAGAGATTTGGGTCAGCTAATGAGAACAGAGTGTCCCACTTTGCAAGTCCAATTGGGAGAGAGATGATGATTTGCATGTATGCAAATAGTGTTTGAGTTAATTGCATAACTTGGCATTCAGTAATGACTACGTTGTGTTGTTGTTGTTGTTGTTTTTTGTGGAAGTTGGTCCTTTACAACTGGACTGTGTCAGTGGTTGAAACCGTTGGTGGAGTCGTCTCATTAACAGCAGGTTTGAGTGTTGACAGAAGTTTCTATCATTTTCTCATTACTAGGGATTCTCTTACAGTTTACTGTACATTACATTTTGACACTTTGCATAGAATCCACCACAAAAATTCTCAACAGTGCAACTATGTGAGCTGGGTAAGTGTTAACAAAGTAATACGACTCTGTATTTATAATCAGAAACAACACATTTTAACTGAAACCCTGCCTTCCATTTTCAATTAATCACCTACTGTGCCCACGGTCACGAGAGTAAATGCTTAAAGCCGCTCAGCCACTAAATAAAATCTCCTCAGTTCTCCATGTAAGACACAGCAAATTATTAATAAAAATGACTGTTTCCTTCGAAATTGTATAAAAGTTGATAACAAAGGTGAATCTGCCCACCTGCACATTTACATGCACATTTAATTATGAATATATGAATTAAAAATATTGATCTATATGTGATTATGCTCATGCATCGGTTCAGGATTGGTATTTAAAACCTTCTAATCAATAACAGTTCAAATATTTTTTAACACACTGGCAACAATTTTGTTATAAAACACAAATTAACTGTTCAGATGCACAGCAGGTTTACACCTCTTTATAAATGTTTTTAAAACTACTGAATATATTATTCAGAGCAACAAAAAAAAAAGAGAGAAAAGAAAATACCCTTATATTTGTTTATTTTAACCCCCCATACTTATACAGAATATACACAATTAATAAATATTCATAACACCCTGTGATGCAGTAGTAAAGTGTTAGAGTTAAAGCAGCTAAGCCAGTGTCATGACACGTTCTCCTCAAATGCTTTCATGTCAAACTCAAACTTTTACAACCTCCTTCTTTTATAATAATTCAGATAATTACGAATTTTCGCTGAAAATACTAATCACTGTCGTCCTGAGCATGAATCAGCTACACACCTTTAAAACCTGCTCTGTCTGCAGTGTAATCAAAGCACCCCCCCTTCCTCTTCCTCATATTCATCCTCACTCACTGACTGAATGGTGTTCCCTAATTAACCATGCAGAGCAGGAGAAGAACACATGTTAATTTAATGTAACAAAAATGTTGATTTTCATGCACTCTCCTTTTCAAATATTTATGGGCTAGACTTGAATTTCAAGATGCATCAAAGACTCACAGGGTATGCAAATGTGTCTGCTTTACCCCCCAACAAGTTGGACTGTCTTTTACTCTTCATGCAGGCTTCACGCACAACCATCTGAGCTATAAAGAGGAAGCCATTACAGTCACCTCTATAAAAATAGTCGCCTCTATTTGTGTTTTGAGAAGTCTCCGGCATGTGCTGGCACCTGCTCATCTTTCACAGGTTAAAGCTTGGTAATAAATAACGCATTACGCAAATATAATGACTCATGTCTTTTTGCATCCTATTTATTTTTTCTCCTGATGCAGATCAGATTGTCATTTTGAAAGCAGCTACAAAAAAGCTTAAGTTAGTCCCAATCATTTTAATTAAGAGCCTGTGTGCAGATACAGCACAGTTACTTAATTACACACACACACACACACACACACACACACACACACATATATATATATGTAGCAAAATTAAAAGTTCAGCTTGTGGTTCAGATAAAATAGATTTTATGTGTGTTACAATCATTATCTGATATTTGCGGGACAGAGGGGCTATTTAAAGGCATTTCCCTCAGTGCCCGAAAGGTGGCGTATGAGACACGTCAAAGACACGTCTGAGTCCGGGCGGTGGAAGAAAAAAGTCCGCTCCTTCAGAGTCAACACACTCACCGCAGATATCACATCTGAATCTCCATGCATGGATCTGCAAAACACAGTGTTGGACTGTGACAGGATTATTTAAAATCTCAGCAAACACAGGAGTTTCACTGTGTGTGATAAAGTAGGTGTCAGGGATTAGATTCATTATAGTTTCACATTATTAAATCTCAGGAGACGCTCAAGTTCAAAGTGTCCACAGAGGTGGAGAAAAGTTTATTTTCTAAAGGTAAGACGTTATTTCTTTCTTTTCTTTTCATTTCTTTTTCTTTCTTTCTTTTATTTTCCCCAAACACTGCAGAATTTGTTTTCTTGTGATAATGAAATATATATATATATATATATATATATATATATACATATGAATAAATAGAATAAAACTTAACACCAAATAGAAAAATGATTTCATTGGACGCGCCGGACGCGCGGCTCCTTGAAGGGGCAGCGGAGCGTTTATCCTTCAACCTTGAACCAAAAAGAAAAGAGAAAGTGAGACAAACAGGAATCTGAGGCTGATGCGATGTTGTGGATGACTTCTGTGGCCAGTTCTCTCTCTCTCTCTCTCTCTCTCTCTCTCTCTCTGTCTCTCTCTCTCTCTCTCTCTCTCTCTCTCTCTCTCTGACTGTGTCTTTCTCTGCTTCTCTTTTCTTTCGCTCTCTGTGACTCTGCAGTAACAATCTGAATTTCCCCTCCTGCTGTCTAATCTCTTTGTAAGTAACTTTTTTAAATTCTATTTTCTATGATGTGATGGGTGGTATTCTGGCTGTGATGACACTTGTGACATGTTGAAATAACGGACTGATAGTGTGTGAGTTCATCACTTGGAAGGTTTATGTCCCTTTTTTCCACTTTGTCATAAAATGTCGTAGTAGATTTTATAGGTTACAACTTTTTTTGTTGTTCTTGTTTGAAATTGAACGTTGCATTTGTAAATTCCTTTTTGTGTGTGTGTGTGTGTGTGTGTGTCTGTTTTGACATGTGCGGGCCTACTCCAGCTCAGCTGATCATTTGAAACATATGTTCAGACAATGGAGACAATAAGTGTCTCATTGTAAAAAAAAGCTTCTGTTTTGGCATCTGATGTGAACCTGTGGGTTCTCGGGGTCAGACGCTTCCCTTCTCATTTCATCTCGGGTGTGTTTTTATTTTTTATTTTTTTTCTATCTTTTTATTTTATTGTATTTCTTTTTTTTTTTTTTTTTTTTTAAAGAAAAAGAAAACATATTTATTTAAATCAGTGCCACTGCTCTAACATTGTATTAACCGAGTGCGCATCAAAGCACTGATGGATAATATTGATTATTATAGTTATAGCCTCCGTGTTAAAGATTTTTATGAGACAAAAACTCTCAAAAATCTCTCGCTCTAATTTTCCACGTGTCATATTTTTTAAACAATTACACACTAATTATTTTTTGATACTTTTAAAAAAATCGGCCCGTTAATTTAAATGTCACGACTCTGAAATTTGATTATGAAATCTTTAATTTTTTTGACATATTCTTAAAATATTATAGTTTAATTATCTTATAACGAGACGGTGTGAGAATAATAAAATAATAATAAAACGCTCTACGGGAAGAAAAGAGGGTGCGATGTGTGATGCGTGGATTTATATTAAGAAATATACAAAGATTAATCATTTAAAAAAATGTAAAGAAATTGTGGTCCAAGATTTTTGGCAAAAATGTGAAGAGAAGCTTGTTTGTAACGTCAAAACACTTCTTGTTTTCCCTGATTTTATAAGTCGAACAGTTTTACGACTGAACAATCAGTGTTTTCAGGTGATGACTGGTCCCTGAACTCCTCACACTCACACTGTGTCTTTCACCTGCTCTCATTATCTCACATCAGATCAAATGTGTTTTACTCTAAAGAGACGTTGTGGGATTTCTTTCTTTCTTTTCTCTCTCTTTTTTTGCTTTTTTTTTTTTTTTGAAACAGTGTCACTGAACTTGGAGGGATCCACGCGTTAGTTGCCCAAAGTTTAGGAAATTAGGAAACAAAACAAAACACAGTGTCACTAAGGGAGAAAGAAAGTGCAGCATCTCTACAAGAGAAAAAAAAAGTCGCTCTTAACTTTGTGGTCGCCGTGTCGCATTTAAGTGATGTTCATTTAAGTAAGCTTGTTAAACTGACTAAACTGCGGGCAGTAACAACCATCCTCCCTGACTACTTTTATTTCACCACAAATCTCTCTCTCCTCTCTCTCTCTCTCTCTCTCTCGCATCTCTCTTGTCTGAGGGAGGAGGAGGGGGAGGAGGGAGGAAGAAGGGAGGGGGGTAAGAGGGGGGAGTCCTGCCTCTTTGCCTTCCTCAGATCAATGCCCTGGCCACTCACTTTCTGATGTTGCACGACGGGAAATGCTTTGAATACTTGCGACATGGCTGCGCGCATTGATTGCCAAGATTGACAGCAGCTCTACCCGTCGTCTTCTCTTGTCTGAGAGAGAGAGAGAGAGAGAGAGGGAGAGAGAGAGAGAGGGAGTGAGAGACAGAGAGAGAGAGAGAGAGAGAGAGAGAGAGAGAGAGAGAGGGAGGGAGAAAGAGAGAGAGTGTGAGAGAGATAAAGAAACAGGTAGGCGAACAACAAAAGGCACTTGTAGTTTTGGACAGCTGAACTTCACGGGATCCCCTCCTCAGCAGAGTGGCGTGTGAGTAAGACTCAAGTTTTCACTCAACAGATAGCTCGCAGATCATTTTCTACAAAGTATAGCTCAGTCTAGTCCTGACGCACGGGAAAGGACGCGCGTTTATCTTCTGCACGGCTCGGATCATCAAGGTAAACAACACGCCTTACTGCACTTTTTCCTCCTCAACACGCTTTATGTTGTCCTGACATTTTCACCTTCTCCCTCTCTCTGTGTGTGTATGTGTCTGTTTTTTTTTTGTTTTTTTTTTATTGCTGATTCCTGAAAGTCGAGCGCGCTGTCAGATCAGTACAGTTCAGATCAGTGTTCCGGCGCAGTGCGCGATTTGTTTTTCTTGTTTTTGTTTTGTTTTTCCTTTAAAACAAATTCACAAAGTGATTTACGTGTTAAAAGGCACAGTGATCTGTTCGTTTTTGTTCCGATGGAAAACGACTGTCAAACTTCAATTATTACGATTATTTGACGCGTCGCTTTCGCTGCAAACAAGGCGAAGAGAAGCGCGGCGCGACCCGAGCGATTCACCGCCGAACCAGCAAATCTGCGCTTCACGCAACTTCAAACTTTATGACAACTCCACTCTGAAACAACAACTACCATCACTTGAAGGTTTGAAATCACATTTGTTTTCCTTTTTGTTTATTTCATTAGCGCGAAGTAATTACGAGCGGAGCGCTTTTTTTTCAGCATTAAAACCAAACCGGGACAGATCAGTTTCATTGAAATAACCATCCAACAAACAAACTGATGGATGTTACTCAGCTGTTAAATATTTAAAGCTTGACAGCGTTTTTAGCGTCTATGTTTACATGTCCCGTAACTTTCTTCTGCTGGTAGCAGTTTCACTTCTGTCCACAAAGCGGTACCATTCATTGACAATGACGTGCGTCCTGGTAGGTTTCCTGTCTCTGCATGTGATGTGGACAAGTTTATGTGAAGCTTTGGCTCATGTCTCATTAAACCCGTTTCTACATTCCTTGGGCTCTCGCCCCCCCTGAACTGAAAAAATTAAGATCTTTTTTTTTTTTTTTCTTAAAAAGTCACAAACCAGGAGTTTCTCTGGCCCCTGTTGCAAGGCTGGGAATTTGTCTCTTCCTTAACTTTCTCGGGAGGTCAGGGGAATTGACCTCTAAAGAATGCATAAGCCATAAATTAAATTCAACAATCGCGAGGCTTGTCCATTTAGAGGAGATGTACTTGAACAGACACTTTCCCATTTAAGCCGAAAACCCCTGAAGCTCGGCGCTGCCGCACTGAACACACACACACACACAAGTTGTGTGAAAAAGTGCAAATGTCACTAATAAGTATTGTTTTCTTATCCTTTCTCCGGACTTTTATAGTTGTGAGACAATTCCCTTTCAAAAAAATAAAATGAGAATTATAAAACAATAATAATACTAATCGTCAGGCCTTTAAAAAGAAAAAGGAAAAAAAAACATTTTGAGTTACTTCTAAATCATAATATAAACTTTGCTCAATCTTTAATAAAAAAATGATAATAATTTTAAAATATTGACCATCGAGTGACCATTAATAATTTATTTTCCTGCTTTAATACAAATGGTAACAAAATATGACGAAGAAATATTTCTTCAATTTAAGACGTTTTATTAAATAAGACAGAATCCTGAGGTTGAACTATTTTATGCGCACTTCTATTTATGGAACAGAGTAGCTGCGTTTCTTGACCCCTCCACCCCCACCCCCCTCCACACACACACACACACACACACACACACACACACACACACGCACGCGCACACACACGCAGTCATATAAAACACAGACACACACCTGTGGCTAATTAATGAAATTATAATTATCTCCTCTATTCTTTAAAACTCCTCAGAACAACACACTCTTGTCTAATTCTTCACCAGCGTGGGAAGAAAATAAAAAAGCATCTGTTCTTTACGGTGTCGAAGTTAAAGTTTCTTTCTTTCTTTCTTTCTTTCTTTAAATCCTTGTGCCGTTTAGTTTTTGAACAGTTGCACCTTCTGTGTGACTGTGAACGCAGGCTTTCCACATAAGGTAAGGCGGGTTCAGGAGACCAAATGCGAGCCTAAATGGCACATTTATAATTAGACTGCCCATTCAGCACATTGTCCTGATTGCTATACAGGGACACTCGGCTCTATCTCTATAAGAGTTTGTCTCTGACCGGCTTGTGCAGCTCAGCGTGTCACGTTCGCCAAAAGAGCGAGAGAGGAAAGAGTGAAAAGCGGCTTTACAGCCCTTTGATGCGAACGCACCGCACTTGGCTCCTATTTAACATCTCACACTTTTTTTTTTTTTTTAACTTGCTCAAGAGAACTACTGGCGTCTTAATTAATCACCTTTCCCCTTTGTGCACCTCTTTGTAATTGTTACATACAAGTTGAATGTGTATTTTAATAACTGAAGACACTTTATGTGTTAATATCATTTTTAACAATGTGATTTCCTCAACCACCTTAAATGACTCCTGCTGTTTTATTCCCGGGACACATGTGCTGTTCTTTCGCTGCAATTACAGTCGATTTAAACATTAATTAAAAACTAAGATGTTAGGAGGTTGATTCCTCACAGAACTGCAGGGCAATATTATTATATTTATAATGTTTCATACTGACTGGCCTTGCGTATTGTCTGTAATTTCAAGGGCTAATCTTCGTGTCGATCTCTATGAGACTTGAGCTTTTCTTTCATTCTTTCTTTCTTTTTTTTTTTTTTTTTTTTTTTTTTTTTTTTAATATGAGACAGGAGAAGAGCAGCGTTTCCCACCTGAACTCAGCATAAAGACTTAGACTCGTAGACGCTGATGTGCCAGTAAGTTCAAAGATTTTTAGGACTTTCATTTTGGCATGAAGAGAGAAGCCACCCGGCTCACTTGTCTAAACACATCCTGCACTCTGTCCAAGTCCAATGTCTCCCGTGTTGCAAGAGCCCCCCACCCCCCCATCCCATTATTATACATTGCAGTTGGGGAGATTTTCTAACTTGTTTTATTTGAGCAGAAGAGAATTATTATCAGTGAACTGGTCCTGAAATTTACCTGCAGATCCACTTCTAACTGTGCTCACCTTTTACAGGTAGGGTTTGTTTATTCTGAGCTCTTGTGCCAGCAATTAGTGGATCAAAGAAAAAGAAGGGGAGGAAAAAAAAGAGAGAAAAAGAGGGAGGGAGGCAGGGAGGGAGGGAAGGAGGGAGGGAGGGAGAGAAAGAGTGAAAGGGGAAGGGTTGCAGATCGAAATGTCCTTTATGTGATGTTTGAATATTTCTCTCTTTCTGACTTAACATACATGTATTAATCATCCTTCTGTTTGATGCTTTTAACACAGAAGGTCAGTTTGAGTTAAAGGCAGATGCTGTTTATTAGTTATTTTATTGTAAATTTGACTAATCTCAGATGGAAAAAATGACCAAAGTTACTGCACCGGTGTTGATCTTAATGTAGTAGTCGTTGCAAAGTGTTATATTATTTTACTGCTGTAAAAAACAAAAACAAATTCACGTGTTGTTTATCTTGAAGCTACACGGTGATGCAAATGAAAGTGGTGGTTTGTGTAGGTTTAATTTTACGGCCTTGCTCTTCTGCTAACAGTTTGAGAGTGTATTCCCCTGCAGGGAATAACAGGATTCTTTAATGATATTACTTCCAACTCATAATACGCTGATTTCACAGTGAGAGGAGGAGGAAAAAACACTCTTAAGACTGACATAATTTTGCAACAGGGTTATAAATAATGGTGAAGTGCTATCGTGTGCAAATAGAGCAACGTCACAATCAGTACTAATAATGTTTAATTCTCTGTGTAGATTATTTCTTACAAGGTCAAGGAGATGTAAAGATGCTGCACCCGTGCTCTCCGACCCTTGATTTTTTTTTTAAGTCCTTAGGTGTAAAGGCTTCACTGTTTTATTGCTTGTGTGTGTGTGTGTGTGTGTGTGTGTGTGTGTGTGTGTGAGCCCCTGTGCTGCATGCATGAGTGATACTTTCCCTCTCGCAGATATTTTACGAGAATACCTTCACTCTTGACGCAGATAAACACTACAGTTGATTTTGATTTGAAACGTCAAACCTTTTACCCCCCCCCTTCCCAAAAAAGTGTCTGTGTTTCTCCCGACCAGATGTCATTTAGACCGCAGAACTGTCGCTGTATCTCTCCACATATACTGTGTTTTTACAGAAAGACAGCTACTTTGTTTTAAGTGACAGGACACTGCTGGGATGTGGGCAAAGTGGGAGCGAGGGGGAGGAGGGGGGGGGTGTGTGTGTGTTGGAGGAGGGTGGGGAGCGGGGGTTACACAGGTACAAGTCTCCATCTCTGAGTGGTGGAGGTAGTTGTGGAGGTAGTGGCTGAGACCTGATGATAAACAAGATGAGAAGAGGTAAACAACAGCAGGCCTGGTAAAGGTAGAGGAGGGAGGCAACAGAAGGGTGGAGGACGGCAGGAGATAATAAATGTGGCAGCACATGTTGTGACATCTGTCTTTCTAAGTGTTATCTAATTTACTGTAGAATATTTCAACAATGATCAAAACTGAAGGGAATATGCCATAGCATTTTCTTCACTTAAAATTTGTTCCTGTCAGCAAGAACTTTGTGATAAGTTAGTGACATGTCACTTCTGTCATGAAGCTTCATTTTCCTTCACAGGACAGTGTGGTTTTGGCATCACTCAGTATTTTTTTTTTTTTTTTTTTTGTGTAATGAATTCACGCATGCAGTGATGGAGTGTTTTTGGTTTAGAGGGGTATGTTTTTTTTTTGTTTTTTTTTTACAGCATCGTGCATCGTGGCAAGTACACTGCATTTGATTTCTTTTTGGTTGAATTGGCTTTGTGCTCATACTGGCAGAGGGGATCATCTGCATCCACTGACACTTAAAAAAGACATGCTGATGAAATCAGCGGTCAACTGATGGTGCGGAGGGGAAGATCTTCCCTTCATCAAGTCACTGTCATAAGTGAAAAAGAGAATGCGGAGCCAGACAGATTAATATACGACAGTGTAAAACAGGGATGTAATACACCAGCTGTTTGGAAAAAAAGAAAGAAAAAAAAAAAAACATTTCGAGCTTTTACATTTTGAATTACGTTCAGCTTCGGTTATTAATTTGCCACATTTTTCACGTTTTTCCTTGAACGCAGGTTGATCAGTGTCAAAGATTAAGTAAGACTTAAGTACGTCTCTCTCTTTTTATTTAGAAACAAATGAAATCTACAGACGATAACACTGACAGTAGCAGGGGCAGTTGCCTTCTTAATTTCTTTTATTTCTTATTTTTTGCTGCTCTATTAGATCTGTGTCCCTCTGGCTGCTGTAAGTGAACAGGATTGCTGACATTAAAGGATTACGGATGAAAAAAAATCCAAATATGTGTATCTTCACAGGAGCTGTATAATTGCACAAGTAACCTAAGTGGCCCATTTTGATCTGTATCATTCACTCTCCCACTGAATATGTTTTTCTCAAAATAATTGGGCATTTTCTTTTAGTTCATAGTATGGCTGTGCATAATTATCTTTGACTTCAAAATGCAACAGTCCAGGCTATGGTAAGTAGCCTGTGTTGATTTTTTAAAAATCACACATTAATATGTAGAATTAATTGGAGGGGCTTTGGTGGCTGCGTGTTCCTGACACAGGTCTGGGACTGTAATCAGGTGGAGGAATTAGTCGGGCTCATTGTTTTTTATGAATCAGATGAAGATTTGTACAGTGGCTGTGTGAAGAGGGTTGTCTTTATTTCCATATCAAAGAGGCACACAGTGCAGCCGGGCAGTAATTAAAATGTGGTGGATTTTGGAGTCCCACACACACACACACACACACACACACACACACTTTTCTTCTCTCACACCCAGGCATGGGGACAGATGCACGTGCACACACACACACTCACATGCACAGACACACACACACACACACTCGTAGCATATGGACCAAGGCTGAGAACTGTCAGGTTGTGTGAAAAGAGTGCAGGTGGTTGAAACTGAATTTTAAACAAACACTCGTGTCGCTTCATGTTCCTTTTGCAGACATTTGGGTACAGATTCCAAAGCATGTTAAAAAAACACACATACTGTTAGTTTTCTTTTCTTTTTTTTGGCAACCATTTTGTTCTCTACAGTTTGAGAGAAGCACATTAATTTTTTGAACCGTTCATTTTAGTCACAGAAAAATTATGCTTAGTTATCAATCACTTGTCATTAACATTTGTTTTATATTTTTTTTATAATCTCTCTCTCTCTCTATATATATATATATATATATATATATATATATATATATGTGTGTGTGTGTGTGTGTGTGTGTGTGTGTGTGTGTGACCTTGCCGCACAATGCTAGGATTATTAAAAAAGGGGGGAAAAAAAAAAGAAAAAAAGAAGCTGTGATCTTTTGCCCCGAGTGATTTCTGCCCTACTAGAATTGGAGAAGCTCTGAAGACTTAAGATTGTGTCTTGTGAGTGAACAAGGGAAAAGAGATTAGTGTAATGTCGGCTTTTGCTCTGCTCACACACACAAAAGTGTCACAACAAGCCTTTTTCCTTGTGATCCCCAACATTGTGCTTGGATCAGACCATCCCATGGGCACGCCGCTGCTGCCTTGGAGGAAGTGTTAAAGGACTCTTATGAAAATATCACTTGAGCCAACACAGGCAGCTGTGACACTGAAAGTTCTCATGTAAATATAAAGTGAAAGAGGACCTTAAAAGCCTCACCCTTTAATAAAGAGAAAGCAGAGCAATTATGGCATGGGGCACAAACCTAATTTGAATTTCTTACTTCATATGAATAACCATAATGCAGAAAAAACCCTCACCAATTATTTAACATTTAAGATCGTCATCATTGACCTGATGTTACTATGAATATAAGTGTATGTACTCCATAACCTTAGAGGCAAAACTTTATTCGTACAGCACATTTCATTCCAGGTGGGAGAACAGTGTGCTGAAGGCAGCGTTATTTTTGTATCCAAGTTACACAGGTCTCCGATGTCTGTAAAAGCTGAATGATTAGACGTTATCCAGTTGGTGGAGGTTGACATACGGCTTGGTATCTGCCAGCTTGATCTGACACAAGATATAAAATATGCTCCGTAGTTATGACGAAGCCAGCCAATCTGGCTGCTTTGCTTCGCAGTTCAGCCTTTAGGATCCTGGGAGTTGTTTTGTTGGCACACAACTGTTTTCAGATCAGACTGGCAACTTTGTGTCTGTGTTTATATTTGTGTGTGTGTGTGTGTGTGCTTATGGATAGTGTGCACATATGTCTTCTTTAACATGAACTGAAGTGACGTGGCCGCAACAAGCAAGTTAATCATAATGTGGCATTTAAATCTATAATGCAGAGAGTATCACTGTCAAGTGTGAGTCAAGTATAACACAATAGCAAAGAAATTACTTCACTGTACAATTACATACATGCTAAAAAAAAAAAAAGAAATAAAAAATGCATGAGTACATCTTACACTTTTACACTCATCTAGCTTGGTTAGTGTCATTACACTTCTGGAGACGAGCCTCATAACAGAAACATACTTGGTTTTTGCTACCACTGATTTCTAAGTTCTCCAGATACTGTGATGGAAACAAATACTGATCAACCACTTGCATCATGGAGCAGCTACTGTGACATCTAAAACAGGCGAGGAAGTTATGGAAAAGAAAGGACATATTGGGCCAGAAATCAGATTCCCAACAGTTTTTCCTGTGGAAAATGCAAATGTACGATGCCAAAAATAAATCAAAGTGACAAAGAGGGAGGGTAGGGGAATAGATGGAAAGGGTCTTGTGGCTAAAGTTCTGATGAAGTTAACCATAGCATCTCTCCTTGCCCAGGTCTTTTGTTTCCTTTCTGAATAATTCCTTTTTACACTGACTTGGATGTGTTACAAGGCTTTGCTCTTAATGTGCATTATGAGAAAATGGCTTCAACAGACCCAACCACAAGCTTTCTCTTAGTCTCTGTCTTTGTTATCCTCTCTCTCTCAGTCTGAGTGAAGGGAGGGGGGTGTTTAGGCCTGTTAGTGAAGAGATGGGCTTGGGGCAGATTTTCGGCGACTTTCTAAGACTAAAGACTCTACACAAATAATGATGTTAGTGTTCATGTTGCCTCAGAGCTCTCTGATGATGTGCAAGTAGATCAAACTCGGTCTCTTTTAGTCTAAGAAATTGATTTTTCTCCTGACCACACACATTGTGAATTTTTCACGAGAGAAGTCTTCACTATTTTCAAGGTGGTTCAGAATACTTTTTGTACTTGTATCAGGTTGTAGTGTTGGATGTAACATCGTTCCCATTTCATTCGTTTCCAAATGTCACAGTTTCCTACTCAACTAAAGTACACGGTCACTGCAGGAACAACTTCATCTGTCAACTCTGTTTACTTGAACCATAATATAGTCATTAACATAACCATAGCAGAAAATCAACTTTCAACTTAAAACAACTAGAATAAAAACATATTTTCAGTGAGCAGTCATCTGCTCTTTCTTTGAGGTTTGATGAATGAATATACATCAGAAACAACGCAATGGAAACATGTTGCCCAGTCTGTAATTGCACCTAACAAATCTCTGATTGGCTCAGCTGCACATTTATAAGCAAAGTGCAGCTATAGTGAGGAAAACCCAGAAAGCCGGACTCACAGCTAGAAGAATGAAGCCAAAGAAAGAACCGACTGTGATAATCACTTTCTTGAATGAGACTAAAAAAGAGAAATCTGCTGAAATGATAGAGAAAGCCTGTGGTTTGGCCCATGCAGTAAATTTCCCATGAGCCTCTTTGACAATTTGAGGGGATAGCCACTCTGGCACACGCCACCCGCCCACATACAACACACACATACATACACACACACGCACACACACACACACGCACACACACAGAAACAGAGTGCTGTTTCGGCGAGGCAGCACGGGTGTAGAAACCTCAGAGAGAGGGCTGAACTGAAGGAGGGTGATTGACAAGAGGTGGGAGAGGACGAGACAGAGGAGAAGCAGGGGTAGATGGGAGGGGTTGTCCCGTTTCAGGAACAGAAACACTCTTTCTTTTTTCCATTTGACAGAACAGTCCATAAAATGTACAAAAACTTTGCCGAGGAGAGTGGAATGACATTGTGGAACAAACATTAGGGAGTGAAAATGTTCATATTTTGAAGAAAATGGATCTTTTACTTTAGCTGGAATATTATACTACCACAATTAGTGACCCTGCAGCCTGAATACAAATATATACAAATGACTTCAAAACTCTCCCTCCTACATATCTTGTTCTTATGCGACTAATTTGCCAAAAGCAATTTATGTTCCCTGTCAAAAGTTATTTGCAGTTACTTTCTCATACAACAGTGTAAAGTCAAAGGGAGGAGGTCAGGGTGGATGGCCAAGCACGGAAATTGGGGTGTGAATCCCGCCTAAACTGGCTTTGTTGAATATTTACCATACTCATGACGTATTTCTAAACCTTAGTGAAGTGTTTCAGTTTCCCCCAATCTAAACCATAATGTAGTTTATGCGACCACAGTGTTTCCCTAACTTGAACCAAGTGCTGAAAGTTGCCTAAACACAACCATAAAAAAATATGGTTTAGTTGCAAGGAGTGTTTTTGTTTGAGGCAAAAACAAATGAAAAACAATGACAGGGAACTATTTACAGCATGGTTTAATGTAAAGTTTTCAATGTTAATACAATGCACATACAAATTGAACTTGATGGTCTTATTACCAATTAAGAATTAGATGTGTATGTGAACACAGGCACGGTTGGATGTTACAATCACAGTCTGATGCTCGTTTGTGCATGGCGACGCACACAGCAGGGCGATGGTTGTGTTTTTGTGTCAGCAAGAAGAAAGGCTTTATGTCCTTGGTTAGGGGTGGGGTTGAGGGTAAACTGGGGAGGTACAATGTTCCTCCTCATCCTGAGCAAAGCTAAATTTATTGGTTACCATCTGCAGGGTGGAGGAGTTTGGGTTGTGGCCAGGCCAAAGAAAGGCTTCTAATTAAACAGTCATCATTATCAACTTGTGGTCAGTGATCATCATCCCCAACACTGGTTCTCCAAGATGAACATGAAATCATTGAGGCTTTCCTTGAAGCCCATGCTGGACTGAATTAGAACAGAAGAAACAGAGGAGAAAAGTGCTAGCAAGAACGTTTTTTTCCTCTCTTGGCAGAACAGGCAGCATGAGGCCCTGTGCCATATCCACTCAGGTTTAAACAATTACCCGACATCAGAGAAACCAGTAGAGCCTCAGTGCTGGCACAACCGTCGTGCTTTTGACTGCTGTACTTCAGTCCATGGTTTCAGACATGGCCAAGTGTCACATGTAAGCGGAGCTTTCGATAATTTCAATTAGTGTAAGAGGGTGTGCCTGCAGTATCTGTATCACTGCTGCTGGAGGAGCGTTCCTTTGAGGTTGACAGCCCCTTAATATAGTATTTCATGGTTTGATGTGTGAGTGACACAGAGGCGCTCCAAGAGGATGGCAAAATGGTTTATTAGGACATAATTAGAGCCCTGTGATTAAAGGGGAAGTGACTGTGATTAGGAGACCTGCAGATGATGTGGAAACATGGATGAATATTCAGAGCAGAAAAGCACAGTATGTATTAGCCTGTGTGTGTGTGTGTGTGTGTGTGCCTTTGTAGAATAAGTGAGCATTACACAGTCCAGCCTGGCTCGGAGCAGTCGTGTTAAAATATCATCTTTACAGTGGAGGAGCTATTAGGCACAAAATGCACAAATGGATACGCTGGTGTAACCCTACAGCTGGTGTTTTTTTTTCTTACTTTGTGAGTGTGTGTGCACTTGGTTTATGCAGGAATGTGGAAATCTGATGATCAGCTCTTGTAACCCCAAACATCATTAGAAAAAATGAAGATGACCTCTGTTTGTTGCTTTTTTTTTTTTTTTTTTATGGTTTCAGTCCAGCGTGTATGAGTGATGCTGTGGACTTTCACAGCCAATTGGACATGACAAGGAATGTTCTGCACAGTCAGGTCGACTTTGGGAAGCTTAGACCGCTTGCAAAGAATCACACATTCTTGTGAACTTCAGAGTATGTGCTGTTTAATCAAAGCGATAAATGGTCTTATTATTATTTGTCTCCATCAATGGAGAGATTAGCATTGGATTTTCTTTCTTTTCGCCTCACAAACTTCTAACTTTTTCAGATATGTGATAGCCACTGCCATTAGAAATCATTTATGGGAGTGTGCTGAGGGCAGGAGATTGTCAGCGGGGCCTCGCGATTTTACAATTTCACAACTGACTTCCTCCTTAAAATGACACTGGCTTACCTGCCTATTACTCCCTTTGATTTCTACAGTACATGCCTCTGCGCTCTAAGAGGTATTCATAATAAGCTTAAACTCCACTGGCTTCATTGCTAAAGGGTGCTTATCTCTCAGCTATTCAAGAGAAAGAAGGGTAATATTTTTTCCAATTTCAACATTTTACTGTTAGGCCACACTCTGCCCAAAACCAGGTTTAGGGGGCTGTTGTGGAGAGCAGGCATGCACACACTTGCACGATGTATGAACACATACGTGCACACATGCACTGACACAAGCACAGCTACAATTACATGCACTCAAAACACACACACACACACACACACTTTGTCCGAGGCTGTTCTTTAAAATATTATTTTTGCCATTTAAAATTGAAACGGTACAGCTGTGGATGGAAGTCACATATTTCAGCACATTTATTTATATGTTTAATTCAGTATACATTTTAAGTCACATTTCTAAAGCTTGTGGGAACCAATTGCCTGGTTTTATTTAAAAGTTTGCTCGGCTTATTCTATTGAAATTTATGTCTGTTATATTTAGAGAAAAGCAGTGTTTTTCTTTTATTACATCGATCATACTTACCTTGCAGCACTTATAGCATGTTTGGACACGCAATTTAATCTATTTACATTTTCTTTTTGTCCCAATGGAATGTTCAAAGCATACTCAGCTTCACAATGTATACTCATATGTAACGTAAGATATACTTGAAAACTAGTTTGTGGTAAGTGCTAGTGGCCAAGCAGGGCCCTCTCTCTTTTGCTTGGAACAATGTCAGTTTTTCTTGTAGAATAATGAGAAGCATGTGTCGAGCAAGCTGGAAAAAAAAAAAAAAAACACGTTGTGATGTTTCATGTGACCCACCTGTTGTGCTTTAAACACAGTTAACACTAACCTCATGTTACAATTGTCTGCACAGCTACTTACAGGAGCCTCTTCCTCCTGCTCGTCTGCTGCAGCCTCTGCTTAATTATTCATTCTGCGTTATGATCTGTGCGAAGACCATTGAAGGTTCATGGCCGCACAGAAGCAAACTAAACACTTGAACAGAAAAACAAAACCTTAATGACTACCAGAATTTAAATACACATAATCTGTAGGTGCAAAGTGTTTGTTTGTATTTCATCTCTCTCCAGCAGCATGCAGTACATTTGCTCTGCGAGTCTAAGTGCTCCCCAGTCCTCAGCCTATAGCCTCAGTCTGCTGAGTTTCTCAGTTTTACCATTGCTTGTGCCATGCTGTAATGGGCTCCCACGACATGATGGGAATATAATAACTGTTTGACTATGTTTTTCTTACCCCCCTCATTCGCCACTAAATGTAAAAATGTGCCCAGAAACATGGCATATATGGTACAGGTTGTGATGTCAGTTGTTATTGCTGGATATGTGAACCAGTAAATTTTGGATTATTTTCCACAATCTGCTGTGCAGAGTGCATTATGTCACAAAGGCCACATTGTAGCTGCTTGGGTGTAGAGCAGTGTTGTCTCTCTCTCACTCTCTCTCTGTTTCCCTTGTTCTGTGCATTGCTTGGCCACCTTCTGTACTTCCTCTCCAGACTGCAGCCTTAGTTTATACTTATTTCCTTTCCTTGTGCTGTAGTGAATGGACAATGGGCTTATAGGATACATTGCATAATGGGGAAAAAGAATTCACAAATTAAAATGTGCACAGCGCTGCCAAAGTATATTATTGGGACTCAAGTTTTTTTTTCCTTCATGCAATTTGATTATGTGCAAAATTGCAGTGGATATCTCAGTGATATTATAATATTAAAGCTGGATTTCTTAAATCATAGTTTGTTATACATTTGCACCATGTCATTTAGATGCATGCTTTGTGAAAAACAACGTTAAATGATGAGAATTAGAAATTGACGCTAGAAATATTTTAATTCCTTTTATGTACAATTGGGACTCTAATGCTGCTTTTATTTAATACAGTACAGAATGGAACAGTGTCTGATAGAGAGGCTCCTGTTTTTCCACTAATTAAATTTGCCGCTAACATATGCTGGCAGGAACCTCTTACCTTGTTTGACTTATTTATTGCCTGACTGTAGAGGTAATTTGACCTTTAGTTTCAAAGGCTCTTTTTTAATCCAGAAAAGGAGTGTTAAACTCAATTATACCAGTGATCAGTGGCTCAAACACTACATTTATTTCCTCTGAGGGGACAAGCCAACTAGAGCCTTGCTCTCAGCTCCTTTTCCCTTACTCCTGGCCCTTCCACCCCTACAGGGCAACAAGAAGGGGGGGTAGGGAGTTGGGGTAAATTAGGAAGAGAGAGAGAGATGGGGATGGGGTATGGGAGGGAGACATGAGTGAGATGAGAAAGAAAGAATGGAGAGAAAGAGGGAGGGAGAGAGGCAGAGAGGAAAGTGCCCTACAGTTCCTGCCATGTCACTGGAGATTTGTGTCCTCCTTTTAAATCATTTCCCTCTTTAGAAGATTAAGAAGGCAGAAATATTCTCAAACTGATCATTTTCCCTCCCCTTAAATGGACTCATTTGCATTTGCAAACGCTGCTATTAATTGTGGGTTTCAAAAAAAGACAAATGACCTCTGCAATTGTAAAATATATATATATATATATATATATATATATATATATAAAGGGGAGAACAGAGGTTATAACATTAATTGTTAAAATGTGTAAATATGTTATTTTTTTATTCCTATATCTCTTAACCCTTAAATACATCAATTGTCCTGCATGTATACTCAATTTTTTTCAGTAATTCATTTGGTTTAATTTTCCAACAGAGAAGAAATATTGAAAATGGGTCAGAGATTTTATCGAATGTTGGCAGGATGCAGAGAAACATGCGGTGAAATGTTGTTATACTGTAGAGTACAGTGTTGTGTTATATGAATAGAAGATGAGGAGTGATTTTCCAACATGGAATGGATGTTCAACTATCGTCTTTCCTTTTTTTTTCGGAGAACATTGCAGCCCATTTAAGCCTTTACTCTGTTACAGGCTTCAAAAGTTTCCTGTGCCCTCTCTTGCCTGTTGCCTGCCAACATAGTGCTGAACTCGTCACTAAAATAATTATTTGTCGACTTGAGTCTTCCTTTGCAAATCGAAAAATGCGCGACAGTAATACAAGTCAGTGGTGGAAAAGGCCACCATCAAATAGTGCGTCCTCGCTTCTCCTCAAACAAGGAATAACACTGAATAATCTGCAGACACCAATGCCTTGTTGTAACCTGATCATTTATGGATCAGTCGTTTCTTTTCTGGTTTAATTCACCATGTGATTGATTTTCAGTGCCGTACTGTTGGAAAATATCCACACTAAACCGTGCCTGAAATAGGGAATCATTTGAATACAGATGCTTACAGCTTAGGCCTTGTCACTGGAAACCACTTGGAGCCAGTAGACAATTGCAGGTTGATTATGTTGCTTCTGACAGTAGTTGCAAGTCCTTTGTACAAGGCAGAGATATTTGCATCTAAATGCTTATTGTAGACATCTAAACAGCATAAAGATTGATTGTAAATGCCAGCTGTTGGGCCGTTCTCCGGAATAAAAAAATAATTTCAATAAGGAAAATTGGGATGGAAATGAGGGAATTATTTTCAAACAGTGGAACTGAAATCAATAAGTAGGAAACGACTGAGTTTGTTGTGCTGGTTGTAATTGTAATTTTTATTGAGTGTGTTTGTACAATCACATATGAATCTATTTACAGTTAGCATTGTATGTTGTATTTTAACTTGTGGAAATGCAGTGTTTATATTCATGTCTATCAATTCTACAGACTGTTTGATTCCTTTCTATTATCAGGTTTGCACTGCAGGTGTAAGAAGAATTTGTTGTCAGTTAGTGATCAGATTTAAAATATAATGCAATTGTTATAGTATATATTTGGTACATCTGCTTCTTTTGAACACATTGTGTTTACAGGTATTTCAGATAGCTGAAACATGCCATTTCAATCTTTGTAATGTTTGTAATGTTTTTGTAATGTGTGTGTGTGTGTGTGTGTTTGTGCAGCTATATACGTGAGTGTATGTGTGTGTCTGCCTGGTGCCCAAAGCAGAGTGATGCCCCCGCTGATTCTCCTCCTCAAAGCTCTTTGTCCTGCAGCACTCAGTGTGTCTGCCTCCTCGGGAGACTGGCAGGCTTCTCTGGTGTGGCTCCACAAAGGCCCAGCCTCCTTTGAGGTGTTAAAAACTTCCATTTATGCATCTCCCTGGACAAAAAAGCACCAAGCCCATTTGAGTCCGGTAGCAACACAGGCAGACATTGTGGCCACGCTTCTCTAGCACTCATTTCACAGATTCTAAAACGAGTATATGGTGAACAGGATTTGAGGGGCTAAAGTGTCCCGTGAGGGCCAGGCGATAAGAGGGGTAGAAACGCCACCACGCAGTAAACTAGAAGATGGGTTCAGGAAAATAAACACATTACCTGGGAGAGAGGGACAGACCCCCAAACGTACACAGAAACACAAACCCTGCACTGAATGAAAGAGACAGAAAAAAAGAAAGAAAAGGAGAAGAAAAAAGAAAAGGAAATTTGTGTGCATTTCTTGGAAATTAAGAAAGGAGTTTTCATCAGTGTGCAAAAAGACAAGCCTTTTCTACATTGTCTGTCTTTACAGTCTTTGAAGTGAAGAATATATGAGAGGAATCAAAGAGAATTGATAGGTTGCACGCCCGCCTGTTAGGAGCACTGGGGACCGAATGCCGTCCACTGTGGAAGAAAACATTCTATTTGCTGGTCGTTTCTCTCTCTTCACCTTGCCTCAACCCTGCCGCTCAGCAAATAGACTTTTATTCTTGTTATTTGACGCAAAGGAAATGCCAGATAATGTATTTGCAGAGCAACACAGAGAGCCTCGTACAGCCACGGCACCGTATCTGTATCAGACTATTGCCTAAAGCAAGCTCTGGGAAGATTTTTTTTTTTTCTTTTTTATCTGACACTATTGCACTTCAGCTCTGCCAAAATACTGGCCACTGTTTTACTTTCAACAAAGATATTTTAACTGGAGTGACACCACGGTAGTCATTCCTGACACGCTGGTGCTAGACATTTTGTGAATGTCTAGTCTGCTGTAAGTTCAGTGACAGGACAGGATCAGTCTGAGACAGGCAGTCTCTGAGAGAGACAGAGGGTAAAGATAAAAAGAGGAGAAAAGAGAGATTTGTCTGGCTTTGACAGTTAACGGTGTGCTGGAGCATGAAACAGCTGTTTGCATGTGACTGACCTGTTTCAACACCAAATAACTCAATGATATGGTGGATCTCTGGTAGAAATACAGCTTCTCATTTTAACAACACAGCACTGGACTTTCTTTCATTGTATTTGTCCATAGCTGTCCAAAGTTTATCACACCAGTAGGAAGTGAATGAATTTATGAAGTGACAAAGAACCACATATACTATGTCCATAAAAAGATCCACAGTTTACCTGAACTCCAGCTGTTTCCTGACCAGCAAAGTCGTCTGATTCTCGGCTACGGTGATTACTCACTGCATGGAAGCTGTCGTTTCATATTTCACAGATGATGCTACTGCAGGGAGGATTGACTTTATGGAAGTGGATATTTAACAGACAATCACACGTGTTCAATTACTATATCAGACATTTCCGTGCCAGAATGTTCTACACTTCGCCCCTTCGCCCTCCACGCTACATCCCCATCTTCCTCTTCCTCCCATTTCCCTATTTCCCCTGGGACCGCTGTTATAACCCCACCTCATTGCATCCCAAACTCCCCCATGCAGTCTCCGGCCTGACTGACTGTGTGGCTGCTGCTTCTGCAGAGATAACCACACTGCATCCAGGTAGGGAGCAGTCTGCTGATGGCATAGATTACCTCTATTGTCAAAATAACTAACTCGGCAGAATTCCTACTTTAGCTTGTTTGGACGCAGGAGAGAGTGAGGATTTGGAATGGAGGATTGGAAGGATTTTTTATATTTTTTTTTACATGTTGCAGATCTGGATGAATTCCAAACAGAAGTTGAAGTACAAGTGTTGACTTGCCTCACGCACACCCACACACAACTATGACGAGGTGAAATATACATATACATTCGTATATGTGCACAGACATATGCAGCAGACACAACACATATACAAATGTATATGTGCACTTCAAACATGTCCCACATGCCGGAGCAGTAGCAGTAATGTTTCATGCTTAAGTATTTGAAACATAAAACCTGAATTGAGTCAAGACAGCTATGTTGTGGTTGGTGTCCTCTGCGCTGTATACAGTTGTGGTGATGTTGTCTATTGATACTGAACCACTGTCACATGATGGTTGAAAAACACAACTCTGTTATGGTCAGGGAAAATTAAATCAAGTGTAGCCCACACTGTATGTGAGCACAGGTTGGGAATTTGAAGGTTCAGTTGATGTGAAAGTGAATCATCTTTCTGTGCCATGGTAGTGAAACTGCTTTCCTTCATGTCCTCTACAAGAGGCTTTAGCTCAAATGGTAATTCCAGCAGGCATACAGTGTGTTTGATGTGTAATGTAAAGATACATGAGACGTTTTTATGTGGGAGGGTTCGGTACAAGTGAATGGCTTAACCTTAGATTTTACCCACTGTGTCATTGCAGAAATGTGGAATTTGAATTTAGTCTCGGACCCAGACAAATTACACACACGTGTGTTAAGTGTGTGTGTGTGTGTGTGCTTGTGAATGTATTTGAACCAAAATTATGGCCAAATACTAGAAAAAAATGTTTTCTGTTTTCAGTGAGTTTAGGTACTGAAATACTTTGGATTTGTTTGTGTGTGTGTGTGCGTTCCCTGACAAATTTCCTTGCTGAAAACGATGCTATAATTTTCAGCTCTGCTTCACTGCATGTGCAAGCTTTCGTGACAACTTGCAACTTGTGTATACATTTTTGCATTTTCACATACTTCTTTCTTGTTTGTTGAGGATGTGTGTGTGTGTGTGTGTGTGTGTGTGTGTGTGTGTGTGTGTGTGTGTGTGTGTGTGTGTGTGTGTGTGTGTGTGTGTGTGTGTGTGTGTGTTTATGTGTAGCTATAACTAGCCAAAGCTAAAGAAAAGGCCACTCTTTGACAGAAATGCCACAGGTGGATGTGAGCTCTCTGTCCTTGCTCCTTTGATGTTTGCTCCATCAGTCTGTTTGGATGTGAGAGCTAAACCTCCAGTATTTTCAGTGCAGTAAAATGATTTTAACAGAAAATTCATCTACGTACGTCACCCTGACTGTTCACTTGTAGGCCAAATTTACTTGGCATTGCAACAACTACCGCCTTTAACTAAAAAAATATGTATATAAAATAATGGAAAATACTAAACACTGGTTGAGTATGTCAATAATTTATTAATGAAAATGTGGTAAAACTAATAATTTGAATTGGGGTTCACTGGAATTGTGTTTAATAAGTTCCCAATCGTCTAATTAGGAATGGGGAGTGCCTGTTTTATGTTTCCTGCCTGTAAGTCTAATTCACAGCAGGAAAAAAGCTGCTACATGCAGCTACAATAGGCTGGTTGACACCGACTCTTATTACACCACAGGGATTACTACGTTAGCTTCATTATATCGTTTGGGTTTGCTCATTATTTGCAATTATAAATTCTTTTTTTTTTTTTTTTTCTTACTTCAGACAAATAATTAACTTAAATAGCCACTGAATAAAGAATACATCCTTATTGTCGTCAATCAACAACATTATGAATTCAAAGGTTTGTTAATATCTCCTCTCTGTAATTATAAGAGCTTTCATTTATTTAGGCACAACAGGAATTAAGCCTATAGTCACATGTGTAACAAAGACTTGTTTATTGAATTACCATCCATGTAATATGTGGTTTATCCAGCAGACAAAAGACTGAAGACTTGTGAAGACTAAATAGCTAATATAAGTTAATTGTGTGTGTGTGTGTGTGTGTGTGTGTGAATACAAGAGTGGGTGGTGGCAGCTGGAACATAGTTCAGACCAGTGAAATAGTCTGTGTTTAGCGTCATTTTAGAGGCAGGAGTAGACATTAAACTCTGAGGTGTTGTTCATGTAACAGCTTTTCATTCAGCTGGGGTCACCTGGGTCCCCTCTCCCTCATTGTCACCTCCAGCCTCAAGGCTACCACATTCAGACCCGTCTGCAACTCTTGCCTTTATCTGGCTCGCTCTGTTCGCCCTCCAGCCTCCCACACAGCAGACGCCGTGCTGCGCTCTGACAACAATACAGTGGTAGTCGGTACATTTATCTGGTCTTGTTGTTGGTGGCTTATTTGCCCTGGTGGTGGGAAACTGAGGTGCTGTAGTGCAAATTAGTGACAGATCAGTTAAGCGTGACCTTAAAAAACCCTTGGCCTTGTTTAATTGGCAGTGCTGAGGCAGACTAATTGTATAAATCAGCTAGTAATGAGATCTTGGCTTATTGTGAAAAACAAGATAATGTGAGAAAATGAACATGAATGAGCTCACAGCATTTTCACCCCTCAAGCTACATGGCTCCATCACTGAATTATTGTCTCTCTATTGTCATTCAGCTGGAATTTGGTTCAGATTAAGCTTAAAACCTCATGCATTTACGCTGCTTTTATTAATGTACTTACACACTTGCGGTTCCTGGTGCGTTCTCTAACAAAGCTCTCAAGTTGCAGCCCTTCGACAGACATGCTGAAACTAGCAGAGCATGGCCCCTAAATAAATCATTAGCAAGTAGTGCTTCAAGAGGGAAAGCAAAATTAAATAAAACAACCGCTTTATATGAAAGCTGTTTATTAGTGGAATCCGCCGGCTGGAAGACAGATTAATGAGGTAGCGGAGAAGTAGATTTTAAACATTGTCTAGGACGGATTCCCATTGGTGACAGCTGTGAGGACTGGAGGTCAGACACTAACAAAGCTGTTTCACTCAGCTGTGGAGACTCTGACCCTCTGCCAACAAAACTATGGCCCCAATTCTTTTTCTCTTGGTCTGTCTCTATTTGTTCTGATATAGGTAAACACAATTATCTAAGACTCTTGTTGATTTTAACTGTGTTCCAAATTCACATGTTTTTTTTTTTTTTTTTTTTATCAAATAGAAGTTATTTTTACTTATTAAAAACATTCAAACAATTTATCATTTGTAGAATTTAAATCAAAATGTTGCAAATATATTTATACAGTAGTGATTTATCTGAATGATATGATGTTACACTAAAGGATGAAGCTAAAATAGCCCCTTTCTGTCTTATTTCTGCTTACATTTCAGGTTATTTACATGAATTCAAAATCAACCGACCAGTGATCGCTGGAAGCTGGGGATTGAGTCTTTCAGTTTTTGTAAGTATCAATTTGCCTCTTCAGCTGTTTCTGTCTTGCCACATGTCTCATACACCCCTGCTGTCTTTCACCCACACTGAACACCTGCATCAAATGAGGTGGACAATTGGATAGGCACACAATGTATGCACAATTAGACCGTTATGTAGCCATAAAGTTGCAGACAGACCTTTTGAACATTCGATCCTTCAACTTATTTTTATTACTGCATATTGTTTTGATTCAGTGCTGTGTTGTGATTGTTCAGGATTTTTTGTTTTTATTATTATTATTGTTTTTTTTTCAATTTTTTTTTTTTATTTCTGTCACTGCCTGTGTGAAAGTTGCATTTTTTTTAAAAGCCTCAAATTAGGCCATTTAAAGTCATATTTCTACATTGTACGATCCATTTATTGGTGACACATAAACTACAATAATCCATAAAAATAATATTGTAAATTTAAGTATTTTTGAAATATGTGTCCTATTGTGAGTAAAATCTTTATCTTGTCTTTGTGCATTTTTAAACGGCCAAACCTAATTTCTGTCTTGACAAATGCTGTGTTTCCAAAATACCACAGCTGTGCATAAACAGGGATTTTAACGTCAACATTTTTATGGGTTAATCCACGGTTATCAACATTCACACGAGACTGTTACTGTAGTTCCACATCACTGCTCAACTACACATGTGACATGTAACAGAGCTGAATTGGATCATTATCCATAATCCTGCACTATTTGTACAACAACAGCATACTAATCCTGTAGATACTACTATAGAAATACTTATTCATCCTTTTCTACCAAAGCAGTATCACACCTACATTAAACCTAAGTCAGAGTCACAGAGTCACAGAGCAAGCTTTGTGTAGCAAATATGATCATATATCAAAATATATTAGTTCAGCCAGGATTTAAGTGAATTTAAAAAAAAAAAAAAAAAAAATGCAATGCAGTGAGACTTTTGCTAAAAAAATGTGGCATTTTGCTTTAAAAAAACAGAAAAGAGAATACTACAGTCCTCTCTCACATCAATATAATATTACTTTAACAGTCTTTGCTCAGCTGCTGCTCATGCAGGTTTCCTAATAAAAACGTATCTTAGATATTAAGCAAATAAAGGTGAGGAACTTAGTTGATATTATTCTTTTCTTCCAAATGTCAGTTGGAGACATCATGGGAGTCATATTAATGTGGTTGAGAAGCTCTCCAATAACAGCAGGGAAATGTCTCTCTGAATTCAAAGTTCATGGCCATTTACCATTGTTTAATCATGCCATTTCACGTCACACAGCGTCTTCTGGTCTGATGAACACGCACCTGTCTTCCAGTCAGCCGCTTCTACTGCTGCACGATAGTGTTGTTGATTTTGTTGTGAGTGGTTTGAACTTGTAACATGGTCCCAGTCAGTCAGCAGTCAGGTCACACTCTGCATGGATTCAGAAACAGAGAAAGATCATTTCAATAATCAAACTATCAAAAGCAATGCATACACGTCAATAAAAGCAATCACTGCAGAGGCTGTTAACAGAAATGTAATGAAAACAGACATTAAGTATATAGAAAATGTGTATGATGTTAAGAGCACTATATTTTTTATTTAATTAAATGAGAAGTCTTAAACTTAACACCAGATAGGCTACTGGGTATTATGTAACAACAGAACAGAAGCTAGCTTTTTTATTTCATCTGTGATCAGCACATCAGCGTGGAAAATTGGGTTTAAAAGCAACTTCCTTATCTGCCATCACCTGCAGTAGAAGCCAAAGGAGCCTAAGTGATTTAACATTGTTGACTGTAAATTATAAGAATAAAATAAAGTATTGCATGAAACTCTAGTGCAGTAAAATATGTTGCCATATCAGTCTTCTGAGAAATTCAGCTGGATCCTTATGCAACCAGAAATCTGGATCCATTGACCTAAAGGTTCAATTAATCTCAAAACATGACAGGAAGTAATTTAGTTTGTGTCTGGAGCACTTATAGAACAAGTTTAATTACACTCATGCAATCTCATTTGGAAACACCTGAGGATATGTTAGACCATCTGAACCGGAGCACACTATACACTCTTTGTTATTATGTGCCATTCATCTAACAAGCAGCAACAACATGGTCTCGTAGCTCTCAGCCCTCTATCGATGGCACCGCTGAAGGGGAGGATGCAGAGGAGCCGTTTTGTCAGAAATTAAATAAACGGCACTTCACCATAAAATGAAAATGAATAACCTCTGAATGGTTATTCTTCATCTATTATTTATCAAATGGGGCTCTTCAGTCTACTGACCCTGCAGTGATTATGGTCAATATGTTTCAGAACAGAGACTGCTCGAACGCCTCACAAAGGTTTTAATTTCATCAGCCTCAATTACTTCAGAAGATCCCAGTGAGAATTTGGAAAACTAATTGTTGCATATTTCATTACCTGACAAGACTGAGGGAAACCCACCTGAACTTTATCCATCTTACTAAACTCTGCATTCAATTAATAGCCTGCTCTCTGTATTACTCATGAATGACCTCATTTTGAAGTGCTTAAACTAAAATATGCTTTAACTCTTGATAATTTGTTGAGGTGGGCTGTCGTTTGAGCTCTCACAGGAAAACGACCTAACCTCTGAGTTTATTATTATAATTATAATTATTATTAGTAATAGCAGTAGTAGTATTAGCAGTATAATTTGAAGGTTTGATGGACTTTATTTCATTGTCATTAGAATGAAAACCTGATATGGTTTTTGGCTGCTGTCCTGTTTCTGACAATATATTCCCTTGTACTGTAGGACAGAGCTTCACCTAGTAGCTCTATACAGCAGAAAACAGGACCAAAGAACATGCCATTAATCTTCTTGCTACCCCAGCTGTGGAAAGTAATGCATAACTAAAAGTCCGGTAAAATGAATTAATGATTTCAACCATGAACTTTTCTCCCAAAACGCCATGAATCGTCTTTAACTGATAATGCACCACGACCCTGGAGTGTGAAATCCCTGTTGCGCTGAGAGTAGCCAGTTAATTGATTCGCAAATTATTTAAAGTTTGCGGTGCCCAGGGGAGTGCTAGACTCTAATGACAGCCCATTTTGAAAGAGTTGAAAAACTCTTCCCAGGCATGCTGGTATTAAATTGTAATGGTAAGCTAACAAGTCTAATCTACACCCCAAGAAAAGAGCTGGTGGCCAGTATAGTGTTGTTATACTTGGTCAGTTGAATAAGCTCTAGATCTATTTGAATACAAATACAAAGCTTAACATTTTTATTTAGTTGCCATTGTTTCTTAACTTGGTGTTTGTAGGTCTTTGTAGACATCTCTACGTGACTCAGACAGAGTAAAACATTGTTACCTACAACACTCAAAACACACTGATGAGTGTTACACTTTGTACTCTGCCTGGAATGTGTGATATTTGCAAGAAAAGCTGAATATGTTGTCAGAAATATACAGGCAGAGGAAAACAAACAAGTTGCGAATGTTATGTTATGTTAAGACCTAGATTGAGCGATAACTGGTCATTCTGTGCGGAACAGTCTCATTCAGAAACACACACGTTCCATCGCTTTTTAGTTGGAAGTTGTCGGATCTCTGTGTTAATATCAAGGAGGCTCTAATCTTGACCCATTAGCAACTGCTGTCATTCAGACACACGGTGTCGGCCTGATTTAAATAAAATGAAATGAAGATAGTTGTTTCTGGTCCCTTGGCTTCACTCATTGCCATAAACATATGCTCTGTGCCCCGCTTCTTTCCATCTTATTTATGACTTTAATTTGTTGTGTGGGCTGCGCAAGAAATCAAATTTAATCCAATCCTCCCAGGGACCCTGTCATATAATAACATGGTAATTTCTGTGTATCCTTTTGAAAAATGAGGAAATTAATTCTTCCTGACATGTTCTAATTATTCCAGTGTGAACGGCGGATGGGCTCCCTCCTTCCTCCCCATCCCCCCACCCCCTAAGTGTCAGTTGCCGACGGGTGGCGAGGTGCTAATGCTGACCAGCAGCGCGTTTAATTTGAAACATGAGCAGACACCTTTCAACACACCTTCCTAATGTTGGAGTGGCTCACACAAATTAATTCACTACTCATGTGGCAGCTCTGACTGAGGTGTGTGTGTGTGTGCATGCGTGAGTGTGTGTGTTAGAGAATGGGGGAGGGGGTCAAAGGGACACGGCTGCCATTAGTAAAGGTAACATAAGGCGTGTCTGTGTGTGTGCACGTGTGTGTGTGTGTGCGCTGCACTGTAGGTCTATAGACATGTATGTCAGTGTGTGTGGACACGTGTGTTGGACCGAGTATCACCATATTTCATGTGATATGGGTGTTGCGTTGGCGTAAAGTTGTCTGTTGGGATGTTGGGATTGCTTGGACAGGTTTTTTCCCCTCTCTCCGTGGATCTCCCTCCTCTTGATCCAACAGTACCTTTTCACACATCCCACTGCTCCACTGAGATCAACTGAAAGGCTTATTTAATTAGACTGTCATCAGGCAGTCTTTAGCTTATCACTTCAATTTGCATAGGGGCAGTACTGGCAGAAACGCTGTGATTATGTTTCACGTTCAAGAGTTAAAAATGTAAAAGTAATAACTAATCTTTTAATACAAAGGTATTAAATAATAATAAAAATAATCATGTTTACATTTTCCAACTGAGCTTGAAAAATAATAAAAGATCTTTATCTGTTTATAAAATTAAAACCAAATTAATTATAACTGAGGTTGAAAAAATATAATATAAAAAATAAATTGGACTCTGAGTTTTGCCAAGACCAAGCCGACAGCTCTGTATACATTCAGGCTTCGGTGAGAAGAGTTTCCACTCTAATTATGTACAGTATCTAAGCAGCTGAGACAGGAGGAGGAAAAAATAAACAAACAAAATTTACTGAACTTTGGAGTCAGGTCAAAACCACAAAACTGTAATTGATTTGGTGTGTGTGTGCGTGTGTGTTGTCTCTGGGTCGTAGAACAGAGGCTCATAGTCGTGGCGTCATGGTTGAGAAGAAGAGAGCATGGCTTTGTGAGCGGTGGGTGGGTCCCCCCATGACTCAGAGCGAAGAGAGGCGTCAACATGGCCTCCCGGCCCACAGGGATTAAAGTGTCCCCCCCTCACACCCTGCAGGGTTAATCACTGCCATTTTGGATCCATGCAGAGGGAGCAAATGCACTCTCCATCACTGTGGAAGAACTGAGACATAAGCCACTAGTTAGTCTGCCACTGCAGCAGCTCTGTGGGTAGATCTACTTCATAAGCTTGTTTCCACTCAGCACAATAGAGTGTTTTACTTGTCTTAAGAAAGTTGGAGTTCCTGGATCAGCGCAGACTGTTGCTCTCTGTATTCTCCTCTTTGGATATTGCTACGTTTTCTCATATGGGTTTGTTTAAGGGATATACCGAGTAACCTGGGATGTAGTTACTGGATCTGTGCAGCTAACATCCATGTCTCACTGTGTGTCTCGCACTACGTGAGCCTGTTAATGACTGAAGGCTGAGAGTGCCGTCTCATGCCAAGACCCACATGGCTGCTGGCGGTGCATTAAATCAGCAGTCAATTTGACTGGAAGTTTGAAATCTGGGCTAGGTTAAGGGGATGTGCTGAAGCCGTGTTAATAGCTAGCTTGTTGTCCATATGGTACTGCTTTAATAGAGCACATTTGTTGCAGATGGTGGGAGACTTGGTTAGGCAGAGGCAGCTTTTGGCAGGGGCTCATTCTTCGAAAGGGCTGCCGTGCTGCTCAGACTGGTCCAGGCCAACTTAGTGATGTCTATCCTCCCTGCTTCTCCTTCACTGAAAAGCCTGCCCTTGAATTGCGGCCTAACCTTAATTTAAAGACATTCTTGTTTTTTTGTGTTCAGAGAAGAGCAAATACAATGTGGCTCAGTCACTTTTTCCTGAGTTTGGTCGTTTGCTATCCAAACCGCACCTTTGCTTCCATAGGCTAAGTTCAGTTGTTTCTGACCACAATGGGACTGTAGACAGCAGGCACAGCTGAGGAAACACAAGCACACAGAGAGTGAAAGAACAAGGGTTATGGAATATGACCAAAGATAAAGATAGAAACAGAGCATGGCCTAATCTATTTCCTTTTCTCTCCTGCTGAACTGTTTAAGTCCACTGAAGGATTCAGGTGCCAGTAAAATAAACACTTTCAGATAATAAAACATTCTCTGATCATCCTGTGTCTGGTTATAAATAAATTTCCTTCTGCATAAAAGAGTTTCAATAGTTTCTATTCCTCTATTCCTCCCAAAATCTGATTAGAGGTTAGCAGTATGTAAATGTGTTTGCATGCAGTGTAAGTTCACAGTGAACTCACACGTGTGTTGGTAATTGTTTTAGTTTGTGTGCGCCTGATGTGAAGTATGTGTGCTTTTTGCACTCAGAGAAGTGAGGAGACACGCTTGATCTGCTCTGCACTGTTTGACGGTTGTTTTCTCACGTTGTCACTGGCTTGGGGTGCTGTGGCGAGGGGATGGTATTATGTGCGCTGGGCCCAGCTGAGTGGAGAAAAGAGCAGAGCTGCAGCGCCCATGGCTATGCCACTCCCGCCTCCCCAGACACCTTATTGTGAGAAAAGTCTCGGCTGAGCCCTTTGGGCCTTGTGGATTCACTGCCTCGCTAAGTGCTGGCCAGACTGAAAGGCACAGTGTCCTTGGGCCCAGCTCATTCTTTCCATTCTCTCAGAGGCTTTGTCTCATAAGCCAAGAGAGCAAGGGGAGAAAATGCCAAATTACACCCATGTCACTAAAACTTAAGGTGTTTAAGGGCTGAGATGTCATTTGCTGTTGTGTTTTGTGTTATTCATGATGATGTGCATGAGGGAGTGTAATAAGTTCAGGAAAGAGTATTTTTCTTTCCATTGGTGTTAAAAAGTAGCAATTTTCACAGCAGGAATTTTGACATGTGGATTTTATAGCTCTAGAATTTAAAAGTCATGAAATTGAATAAAAGGACAGCTGAGTGATGAAATGTTGAGGTGAAATTACTTGTTATAATGCTGAAAATATTTTTGCAAGATATCCCTGCCATACTTCAGTGGCTGAACATCTTTATAAGGCTAGTTGTGAGATCTGAGAGACGTTTAAATTTCAACCACTGACAAAAGTTCCACTCACAAATCTACTCTCTGGAGTCGCTGCTCATTTTTACCACTTAAAACAAAGCACATGGAAGTCCTAATCAATTTCCAACCAATCTTAACACAATAAAAGTGTATCGTATACAGACCAATAACATAGGCTAATGGAAACCTGTTGTAAGTAATTTTTAGCCATGTGTCTCCAGTATTTTGTGGGTAAGGCTTCTGAACGACCCCTGCAAGTGGTGACATCATGACCACATCCTTTTGCCTCATTGGCGCTGTGAGTCCCCACTCGGGTCCCCTGCGGCTGGGCTCCCAGAAGCCACAGCGCCCTCGCCACACACATGGGCTGCAGCTGGACCACCGTTGGCTACTCTGAACAGACTGGGGCTGCTCTGGGATCTGTGGTCGCAGTGCTGGATGTACATGTATATATCTGCACACAGCCGTGGAAAAAGACTGTATAGAGATCAGTAGGCAGAGTTTATTTGATGCAAACATATCATCAGGCTCTCAGTGCAAACCAATGTTGTATGCAAATCCACTCCCTCGATGGAAAGAGGTATAATTAATGATGTCAGTTCATAAAAAAAGAGGATGGGTTTGTAGCCATATTTCTGCTTTAATTAAAGACATGCCTTATTATAGGAGGAAGATGTATGCTCTATGTGTTTTTCTTTCTCTCTTTTTCTCTTTTTGCATTTCTTTCGTTTCTTCTTTTCTCCCTTGTCTCCTTGTTCTTCTTCTTTATTATCACTCGTTTCATAGTGAAAATGGTTCTCTGTGATTTCTCCTGCCAGAACCCCACACGCTGACATGGAGGGCTTTCTACGTAGCAGCTTTTTACTGAGGTTAGTTTCATTTCCGTTGTTGCCATTAAGGATCACAGGTCGGGCAAGGGTGGTAGCGGGCTAACAGGGGTTAAACTTTCTGACACATTGTTAGCTTTAGACTTTGTCCTGTGTGTGTGCGTACACATTTGTGTGTGCGTCTGTATATTTGAACAATGTCAAACATGGATTCTGACATATTTACCCAAGCTGTGTGTTACAGTTGTTTTCATGTAGTATGTGGCTAACTGGCATGCTCACCCTGATAGCTGCCAGTCAGACTGAAAGCACACATCACCAGCATAAGGGACACAGACACAAATGAACTGCCCCCCCTCATTTCCCTCTTTTCCCTTTAAGAACCAGCAGATCAGACTTTCTGTTCTTTCTTTTTTTTTTTTTTTTTACACTGCATGCTTTTGTCTGACCAATCTCCCCATCTGCCCTCCCTCACTAACCACCCTAATCAAGGGATGCTGGGGTGAGGCAGTTGCTGGCATATCAGTCTTGTGATGTGCTGTTGTTTCCTGTTGTGTTCTGTGTTTGTATTCGACCTAACATAAAGATTTACATTTTTTATCTTTACCCTTCCTGTGATTCTAATTAAAAATTTGTGCTGTCATTACACACAGAGGAAGTAAATAAGAGAGCGTATTTACCATTGGCTCCTTTCCTAGTCAACCACCTTCTCTAGGCTCCAGTGTTGCTCCCTAATTAGGGTTGGCTCATTAGAAGCCACAGTAGCAGCATCTGCCTTTCAAAGCTGCTGTCAGCCAAACTTTACTAAAGCTAATGAATCCTCTTTGATTTCTTTTTCAAAAGGTCACTTATTTGATTAAATTAACAGCATTTTTTCCTCTCTCAGAACTGTTGGGGGCATTTTAAAAAGAAAGGACAATTTGATACCATTACCATTGCAAGTCAAACATGTAATGGAGGAATTCAGTAGGAAAAATATGTCACACATTTAAATGTATTTTATTTATCCTTAGAAGAATTCACTTATTTAAAAACATACTCAACACTGAGCTCCACGTTGTAAAAGCTTAATAATTATTATATTTAATGAATTCAAGGAGACATTTGAATTAAATATAGATTATATACTGTAAATTTAGTATATATTCATAAATAATTAAAATACTGTTCTGCCGTACACAAATCAAAATATATCATGCAAAAATGTGCAGTATCTGTTTCATCTTTTATGGCACAGCACCATTTTATCTGGTGTGGTGTATCTGCTAAGGTTTGACAGGAGTTATTCAGGCATACAGCATGTTACGTTTTTGAGAGCACGCGGCCTTGTGCTCATTTCCGTTTTCTTTGGAGGCTACAAAGTGGATGACAGTGTTCAACTCTCACCACCTGTCCAACCGACTGTAGTAAAGATGTGCCGTATCCTGTATGTTGTGGTGAGGTGGGGTGGGATAGTGAGGGCGGTGTTATCTCATATTCACCAAGGATATTTCTACATCCAGTCCCACGTCTACACAAGAATTAGAAAGAGAGAGAGAGAGAGAGAGAGAGAGAGGGAGGGAGGGAAAACATGACCTCTGACCTTGACTGTTTCTCATCCATTTCCTTTTGTTCTCAGAGCTGTGAGAAAACACTGTGATTATTCTAAGTAAACACATTATTGCACTGCTGATCCACATCCTTCTGTCAATGTCTGTTTTAATTAAAGGAGAAGTGCCAGTAGAAAGATATCACGCACGCTGGCTGAGGATTGGAGGCCTTGACAATCAGACCAAGATTAAATAAAGGCAGGCTGTGCTTTAGGGTTAGCCCTTTTGCTTGGATAAGGCTTGTGTCCTGGAGTGGGTTGTGGAGTGGGGGTAGGGGTGAAAGGGGAGAAAAGGATAGAAACAGGGGTTGGGTAAATGTGGCGGTGGGACATTCCTCCCGCAAAGAATCCTGATATCTTTCTCTCAAGCAATTGAATTAGGTCAAAGGAGGGCTTTCTGAACATGTTCATACAGGCACAGATGTTAGTGACACTTAATACTATACGTCATATCTCAGTAGCACACCGGATGGTCTTTTCATTATTGTAATGAGTCATGTTTGGGTTTTGAGTCATACGTGCTGTGAGTTCTCGAAGCTGTTAAAAGAGCTCCCTAATAGCACCTAATACGTGGCCATGGTGAAAAATACATCAAAAATATTTTCAATTTGATAGGAAAAAGTTTAAACTTCATATTTTACGTACAACTCAAAAAGACTTTGTACTGTCTAAAGTCTCTGAACTGCAGGATACAATGTGTACAGTGACTTTAATAGACACCTATTCACACTGGTGTTATTTTAAGTCTCTTTGTTGAACAGAGGATGCGTATTCAGTTTAGATCAATTTTTCATATGTTTATGGAAGACGTTTAACAGGTTTTTGTTTGTGTAGTCAAAGAGACTGAGAAAATGAGAGTGAGAGTGAGAGTGAGAGAGAAAAGGGAAGGAAGAGAGACGGAAAACAGAGATGTGTACGGAGAGAGAGAGAGCGAGAGCGAGAGAGATAAGCTGCAAGAGAGAGGGAGACAGAGAGAAAGAGAGAGAGGGAGAGAGAGAGAGGGAGAGGAGGAGAGGGAGAGAGAGATGTCTTCAGTCTCTGTCTATTCCCAGTGGGCAGGACCTCCCCCTCCATTTCTGCCATTATTTGATGTAATGAAAGGAGAAAGTGTGTAACATTGAGATTGTTAATTAATTTAGTCTAACAAGATGAAGATAAATGAAACCCACTGAAGGTTGACTAGGCTAAGGGGCCCACTTAGCATTCCTCCTGCCCTCGAGCTCTGTCTCTCTCACTCCTTTACAATGGAGCACAGCTAATAGGTGCAGCACCGTGTTTGTACAACCCTGCTGAGCTCTCACCCAGTAAGTTTAGATGTGGAACTTTTTTTGCCGAAATATTTGTCATAATCTACTAGCAGGGATGTTTTAATTTCATCAAGTGGCTCATCTCCATTTTGTGCCGCAGTTAGTTTTGGAGCATAGATATGCAATTATCTAATTGAGTCATCTTGGCATGTTAGATTAAGCTCAGCTGACATATATAAGTAGTGAACTAAACTGCTGTTTTATATGTATGTATAGAAGCACTATTCAAATATTAACATATTAGTCTCTCACACACACCTCATAGATAACAAACACACCTTGCATTGTCCACTGGTGAGGATCAGTTATACTTTTCGGTGAAATGGAGGGATGTTATATAAATGGCTATTCTCTCCAGCAACTATGTGGCCCCTTCACATGAGGCTGTGTGACTCCCAGCCTTTCACCATATGAATGGTTCTTCTCTAATGCGGCTTGGGGGTTATTTGAGCAGCAAGACAGACAAAAAGCAAAAAGGACATTTTTTTTACAAAGGCAGACAGTTGTCTTCATCCACAGTCCTTACAAGCAAATCAGTAGTCTATCGAGGTCCTTCCTTTGTGGACACTTTGTACAGGATCTTCATGGCAGCACAGACCAATCATTATGGCACCCATTCTTTGCTCCCTTAGTTCTCAAGTCATCAACAATGGGTTGTTGATTGTATGGAGAACACCAGAACAATTATGTCCTCTGTTTTGGTGGCAGGGCAGCGTTTTAAAGTGCAATCCCCGATAATGGCCTCATTATTGTTATTCTTGGAGCAGGCCTCAGGAGAAAGAAGTAGCTGCTTGCAGTACGTCATTATTTTGTAAATTTCGATTAGCTCATCATGCTGTCTCCTGGCAAACAGAATCATAGCTAATTAAAAGTGAGCGAGCGCTTCTGACTGTGACTTAAAAGGTAGCACTCGATAGGCTGTTAATATGAAAAAAGTGGTAAAAAGGAGGATTAGAGCTGTTACCCTGGTAACTCCAACTTCCATCTGCAAGGGAACAATGAACTTGTGTTCCTCCACCACCTATACTTGAAAAAACAGAAAGCAAGGAAGTGAGTGTTCTGAAAGGACAAGACCCTTTTTAACAACAAAGTGGGATCCAGGCCTAATAGGCTCTTTGGTGTGAGTTGTTAGGCGAGATCACTGGGGGATAGAGGAGCAGAAAGGTCAATGTGTAATCCTAGGACAGTGAAAGTCGCCTGACGTTTTTACAATAGCAGTTTGTTTCCTGAAGCTACTTGTCTAACTGAAAAACAAAAGGAAAATGCCAAGGTTGGCCAAGGTTTTATAAATATATATTTATACTATCGCTTGGATAACTTTTTCAGCACATTTTGTATTTTTCCATCTCCATGAAACACTCAATGATATTATAACCTCTGTATTTTAGTTAAAGCACTGAAAACCATGAGGTGAGAAGTGGTGATCAAAGTAATGGTTGCCATGAGTAATGCATTTCCATAATATTGTGTTTTTAATTCACCCAGCACTAAAACAAGTTTCTAAGGCATTACAAGGAAAAAAAAAAGTGTTTGATGGTCTTATAGTTAAGAGCTGCTAAAGAGCTGCTACTCTGAAAGGGAATGCTCCCGCTCTAAAACCCTGTTGAGTTATAATGATCCATGACTATGGAGGAACAGTATGTGTTTCTCTTTGAGTTTTATGTCCCTTATTACAGCTGCAATACGTCTGCTCACATTAAGCTAATTTATGGCTGAGGCCAGCGTAACAGCATTACAGGTTAATGAATTTGGCATTACTAATTAAACGTTATTGAGGGATGAATATGAATCCTGTGGTCGGGAGGGACAGCGGAGAAAGGGGGGAGGAGAGGAGAATGGGACAGAGGACTTTCCTGAATCCTCTCTTTTCCTCACTTCCTCTACTCGGTCACATTTACAATGAGTAAAACACAAAAAGTGAATGTGAAGACAGCACAGCCTCTGAGGTGAAACGGAGGGCAGTTTTGTTTCAGTGCAGTGCCCCGACACAATACTTCCTCTGATTAGATACAACTGAAAAGAGAAGAAAACTATTTAGATGTTCATGTGTAACTCTACTCGATGTAAATGTGAAAGGAAAGAATACCAAAACAAAACAAAAGCATTTACATTTTTCCAGTTGTGCCCAAGTAGTACAGAGTGACAGGAGAAATGAACAGCTAATGCGATTCAACACTCTCATGTCAGCTGAGGATCACTGTGCTCAAAGCAGAGAACATGCCTCTTTTAATACAATTGTTGTCAAGCAATTACTTAAGTCACCTTTTGAAAAGAGGAATTTAAAGGCCACATAGTAGCTTCAGTCTTTTTAAGCAAAGGCGACTCACGACAGTGGAAATCTGAGCAATTATTGAACTGCCGTCTGACGCACACTCTCCAGGAGCAGACTATGAGTGTGTTGAGGAAAACAAGAAATATATTTTTCCTTTGGATTAAAAAAAAAAATTGTTAGTCAAGAGTTTTACTAAGCTATGTCACATAAAATCAAACTGAAAGTGACTTCAGGTTATTAACTCCGATGACAACACGAGAAAACTAACCAGTAATACATGATTATTTATGAAACTATTTGCCGACTTTAATGAGTTGATGACAATTTCATAAGGGAATATAAAAGTGACTGAAACATTTAAAATGTACTCATGTCTGCATGGCTTTCACATCCATCAAGTTTTACATCTTAACACTGCAGAGACATTCACTGTAACTTGACATAATACTGCTGTAAAGCATGCCTATTTTTTTCTTTTCTCTCTGTTTATTGTTAGTAGCGTCTGTATGCACAGTTTAAATCTTGTTTTTTTTCTGCCGCTCTTTGTCTCCTTCTCTTTCACTCACTCTTACTAGCGCCTCTACACTCCATGTCTGACATACTCTCCCTGAGAGCTAAGCCTTTCAATTTAGATTTCAATTATCATGTTAGTTTTGTGATTAGACTTTAGTCCTCCAGGAATCAGACCTCTCTGCTCCTCTCTATTCCACTCTATTCCACTTCCCCTGCAATCACATCCCATCTGATGAATTGCGCATATAATTACGGAAGTTATTGAATATGCAGATCACTGCTGACTCTTGGTGTGTGGTTCATAATGCATCAGCTCTAACTGTATCAAACAAGGGTCTTTGATAAAGACCCACTCTGATAATGACAGAGGGCCAATGTATGCTATTAGTCAGAGATAACAGACACGACAAAGGCTGAGACTCAATTAAAACAGAGCCACGCTATAATCTCTCTGACTCTGTGTGTGTATGTGTGTGTGTTCCTAAACAACGGTCAGACCAGTGAAGGGACTTGGCACTGGGCGCTCGGCTCTTACCATTACAAACGGCACAGGGCAGACCAGTTCGCCAGTGCACAAGGTGTTTATGAATCAACCAACATCAGGCATTTCCGCCGTGTTACAGTATGTTGCTAACATCGTCTTACACCCAGTCCCATGATGCAATCCCTTAGAGCTTTTCAAGAGAGGGGAGTGAAGCACTTTACAGGCACACCCACAGGGAGGGGGTGTGTGGGAAATTCTGAAACTTTTGATAGCTTTTAGAGAGTTTTCTTAAAATCTGGCTTGCAAGCTTAGAGAAATAAAAGGTCTTATGATATATTTTTTTTCACATTTTGCTGTCAAAATATTAAAAACCAATACTGGTTGTTTTCTACATGATGTTGGCCTTATGCAGTTTTTCAGTTGAAGTATCACATACAATTGAGAATACAGGGAAATGGAAGAAACCAGGTCCTGTATTTTTAGCCTGAGCTGTAGTGATGTAGCTGCCATTTATAGCTGATATGCCAAGCTGATGCTGGAAGGCTGCCCTGCTGACACCAGAGGACGGTTTATAGACTGCACAAACTCTGCACAACACCATCTCCAACGCACAGACACACAAACAAAATAGGTACAAAAGATTTCTGTTTGAAACATTACATAGCCCTGTATGTGTAACGGACAATACATTCACTACATATTTCATTTATAAAATAACAAATATCATTAAAATACACAAATAAAATGCAGAATGACCTAATTTTTTATTTTAAGACCAGTAACCTTAGTCTCTAAGATATAGTGCTATGCTATATATTTTGCAGATGTATATACTTCATGCAAAAATAGATATGAATTCATATTTATTAATGCACAGGTATGTGCACCCCAACATTGATTATCATAACGTGGGACCTTTTCCACCACAATTAAGTAGCAAAACAAAAGCATAATAATTTGGTAATTTGTGAAACTCTTTTCACGTCCCACATCTGGCTCTCTCAGGAGCAGGGCTGGTGTTGGATCTTTTTTCACTCTCATGCCGGTGTGTTGTAATTAGGACTCCATCTGGGCTTTTAACACTGTGTCACTTTACCTATTTGCACATATATTATTACATTAACAGGACTGACCACTTTAACACCAACGCTCAACAAGAGGTCAAAGAAGTGACTTAAACGTTATACTAAACACTCACAGAAAATGCAAACATTATGGTCTGTAAATGTTAAAAGCCTTTATGTTCTATGTATTAATAAAACAAAAACAAAAAACTGAAGGACCAGTGAGATTTGACTGCCCTTTACCGAAAGAGTATGTTGCAAGTGCGGCGACCTTTGTCAAGTTCCAGCTATTGTTTGCAGATTGGTTACACGCACTCCAGGCTGTGAAAGACACATCTGCTACCTTCAGCTCAGAGACCAGAGAGAGCAGATAGACAGTTTAGTGAGGGATAGATGTGTGGGTGTGTAGGTATGTGTATGTGTATGTGTATGTGTATGTGTATGTGTGTGTGTGTGTGTGTGTGTGTGTCTGTCCGTGGAGGGTGGGGATGGGGGGTCCTCAGTTACCCTGTTATGCAGTTTGGCTACAGTGTCTATTCTCTTATCAAATGTTTGTCTGGCCTTCACTCCCTGTTTGCCTTCCATCCTGTTTGCTTTGTTTACTGAAATCTATGTGAGGCAGGCTGATAAAGTTTCCAGAAAGTTGTTTTCTGATTTGTTGTTTTTTTTTTCTTCTTCTTTTGTTTGTATGTGCTTTTGTTATATAATAACAATGGGCTTTTATATATTTGTTTGTGTTCCACTGAGGCAATTTCACAAATCGCATTCGCTTTGTATTGTATTAAAAATTTATTTTCGTAGAATTGAATTTTTTCCAGATTATTTAAGTGTCACAGCAGGAGCTGTTGTTTGATACAGCGGGAGTTTAAAATCATAGGTCAGATCTACAGTAAAGTCCTTTTAAGCTTTTCACATCAAATATGAAACCATATTTGTTTAATGTGTTTTTGATTGATTCTCTGATTGAGATCCAAATAGTGGTCATAAATGTTTTGGGACAAAGGCTCTCTTTGTGTGAGCGGGGCCCCAGCTGAAATGGAGGAGTAGTTTGAGATTACCAGATTATTTCCTACTAGCCCAGTGAGTGAGGCGAGGCGAGCCGCAGCCCTGCACCGTGCTGTGCTGAGGCTAAGCATAATGAGTGCGGTGGCAGGGAACCACAACAGAGCCGGGGCAAGGGCTGCCTGGGAACCAGAGGCCCGTGGCCCGCAGCCAAACACACACACAAATCCTGCTGCACACTTGTGGCTTTTTAAGAAAGCAATTTAGTTAATGATTTCATTTTGAAGCACTGTCATGATGCATGTGTCTTCTGTGCGAGCCAGCAAAAAAAATAAAAGGGAAACTAACACAGAGGCAAAGGTATTAGTAAACACAAGCTTCCCCCGACAACCACAGAGAAAAATAACATGCAGCCGAGCGTAATGTGGCATTTGTTGTGAACACAGCACAAAAATCACTTGGATAATAGATTGCATGAGCTATATCATGTGTGGCTCTGGAGCTTTTTTATGCATCACTCTGGACAAATGCAGAGAAGAGCTGAAGCTCAGTATGAGTGGTCAGACACATGGTTATCAGCAGACTGCTGAAGCATTTTGTGTTTTAGTCAGCATCTAATCCACTACGGTGCCCACTTCCCCCGGAATGGAAAAACAGCACGTTTTTCCTGTTCAACCATGTCTGTCAGCTTTCTGATTTTATTAGGGCTATGTTTCACATTCATTTACTCAGGTTTTCTCAGTGCCAGCCCATGAATGAAACCATCTTAGCATTGCTAAAACAGCAGCTTGTACATGTCTTCTGTGAATCAAATTTTTGGGCAATTACTCAGATCAGTGGCTGGGGTTTCTGGTCTTGCTCTTCAGATCTCATTTTTCTACAGTCTTTCTCTTTTTTTTTGTATCAGCTGTCAATCACCCGTGGTAACTTTTAACCACCTCCAAACAGAGCTGGGTGCCAGCCGTTCATTTAGTCCTTCACTTTTTCTCAGCTTCCTCCCATCTAACCTGTCAGAATGACACACACTGTTGACCATGCTTTCTATTCAGCTCTGGCAAATTAATTGGTTTCAGTGGTTTAAATCAGCAATCAATGTCAGTTTCCGAACATAATAAGCCTTAATCATAAATCTTTGAGGTGTGGCTTGCCTGACCCCTATTCATCTTGGCTCTGTTAGATGGCCTCATCTGGGTGGAGCAAATGAACTAGCCCTGTTTTGATTTTCCAATTGACGTGTCACATGAAACGTGGCTACTCCTTCTCCCCTCCCCAATTCTATCCTCACCCTTCTTCTCACAGTCCTGAAAAAAGACACAAGTGCCAAAGACAAAGAGGGAAAAGAAGTCCAGTTGTCACAAAGGGAGACATGTTTGTGTGGCTTCCCTTGTATGAGTGCGCTTAGTGAACACCATTAATTTATTCAGTAAGAGAAAAAGAATAACAGAAAGAAAAAATGCACTATAGAAGTAGAGGTGGGACTAACTGTAGCTAATGAGTTGTTGTCCTCCCAGCTTGTAGAATAAGAATAGTGTAGCTTAATTACAAAAGTGTTTAAGGTAATTTCCTCATTTTTTTTCTCTCTAGCTACAGAAATCCATTTATGAGATGAGAATTAAAAGGAACAAAACTTCTTTTCTTTTCTGTAGACTTTGCAAATTTGCCAATCTGGTGACCAGGACTTGTGAGGCGTTCTACATTAGGAAAAAAAAAGAAAGAAAAAAGGAAACGAACAAGGATAGTGACGGAGAAAGTGGGCCACTGTGTGCCGACATTCCAGATGTCCAAACCAACGGCGGTTGTACCAACCCCAGTTCTGCTTGGCATTGGCATTGGAGTTGCCAATGATGACCTCATGATGGCAAAGACCAAAGACTGAGGCCCATAGTTCCCTTGCCATACAGTACAATAACCCCCCTGCATCCCCCAACTTCCATAAACCATTCAGAGTCACCAATTGCGATGCTTTTCCTGCTCTCTGCAAAACTGCTCCTTCAAATGCTATTTTCCTTGAGTATTTGGACAAAAGTCTAAGATTGTGGTGCTTTTTAATTTTTTCCCAAAGGCCTTGCTTTCTTCTTTTTAAATTCCCCTCTCTTTTCAGATTTCTATGCTCCCTATAGACTTATTGTGAATCTCTTTGGTGACTTGGGATGCGTCCCTTCACTTCTGTTTGGCACCCCGAAGCTAGCTCCTCAACTCACTTTTCTGGCAACTGTGAGAGATGTTACACTCGATTTGTTGAAGTGCAGCCATTTGCTGCAAACTCTCCAGTGCACAGAAGAAGTTATCTTTATAAATGACAGAATGGACCTGGCCTGAATAGCGCTTTGTTTACTGTTTTACAAAAAGGGGGCCCCACTCTATATTTCATCTGTCACCGTTGCTTTTCTTTCCTTCAACAATGCTCAATTGTTTCCATGAAAATTTCAGGTTCCATGAACAGGAGAATTCTGTATTATTATGTTCCTGCCAAATTCCGATCTCTGTTTTCCTTCTCCTGCTCACAAAGGGCTCATAACTTACTGTCAACTATGAGGCAAGCCACAAAGCTCTACTGTTGCTCAGCAAATAGGGTTGTGTTGGTTGATGGCTTGACTGGCTGTGAGGTTTGTTTAAGTGCAGCAGCAGCAACAGAGGGCTCTTTGGGAACTCCATCCCCCAGCAGGCCGGCAGAAAAAGAGAAAGTAAAAGAAAGAAAGAGGCACAAAACAACAAGTAGCTTTTCTTGCCTAAGTATTTTTTTCCCCTCTCATCCAGGGAAACAGTTTGGCTGGTGAGAGAGGAGGCTGCTGCTGAAGTTGTTGTCCCACTATTGTTACTGTCTGCTCTTCTCTAGGTGTCAGACTCACAACATCCAGTATGCTCCTCCTCTAGCAGATAATTTCTGTTTAAGAATGATGCGAGTCCAGAAAAAAAGGCCAGTGGTGCATTTTTTTTTTTTTTTTTTTTTTGGATGGCCATCCTTCATTTGTGAAAGCATACGCATGAGTGAACTTGTGTGTGTCCTGGGGAACTGAGAGGCTGTTATGCCATTCAGCTCTGAGCTTGTGTCCTGGGATCAGGAAAAGGGCCAATAGCACAGGGGACCAAAGAAGGAAGAGGAGGAGGAGGAGGAGAAGGAAAAAGAGGAGGAGGGAAAAGGAGGAGGAGGTGGTGGAGGTGGGGCGGGGATGATGGGGGGAGATGAGGGATTCAGTGTGTGAGTGCTCATCGACCCTTCCTGAGTAGACAGACAGGGACACTTAAGCACTCTCACACCTGCATCTGCCTTTGCCTTGCGTGGGGGGCAAGGACACCAAGCATGCTGTCATGGCAGCTGCACAAGTGTTTAAAGTGAGATACAAGGCAGTTCCTCTAGTAGCATATTATTGCAAATAATTTACCCTGCAAAGTAATTATCAATGCTCTGTTCAGTATGTAAAGTGTGCACTTCAGGTGGCTTGCTTAATTTGCTCTAGGTGGCTATCATTTGAGTGTGGATTTTAGCTGTAGTAAATGTGGGAGTTTCTAATAGAGAAGGTATCAGGAGAGAGTATGAAGTGAGGATGAAGTGCCGCCATAATTGAGTTGACTTTTTGCAGGGGAAGGTCAACAATAATGGAGGAACAATTTAAACAAATTCATTTAGTCAACTCTCCAGTCACTGTACAGCAGGTTACCAAGTTGGAAAAGCTGTATTTTCCCAACCATTTACTACATTTTAATACCATTATGTGTAATTACTTTGTCAGCTGAGGGTTAAGAGAGTGAAATGAATTTGTGTATCACTGCCTCAAACTGACAGGAAAAAAAGAAAAAGGAAAAGTTCTACCAATATTGTTTTTTTTTTTCTTTTTTGGCGTTGTTAAATCTGCAGGAATGATACAACAGACAAATGTGTGTGTGTGTGCACTCTGTGTCTCGGCTGTGTGTGTGTGTGTGTGTGTGAAAAAGAGACTAGCTGCGTGCCGTATACAGCCCGTATTACGAGTTGATTATGTATCCAGAAACCTGGCTGCTGCACAGCATGGCACAATCACAATGGAGGGTGATAATTTAATTGTGCTAAACGGTGGATTCCGTGTCAATGCTCCTCCAGCTGGGAGCTGTCAGGTAGTAATATCTCATTATGGCAGGTGAAGAACCCAGAGGAACCCTACCACGACACCTGTTAGAACAGGAGGAACCCCTGAAGGGAAACACACGGATGATTTTCTCTGTCTCTCTGACTCTCTCTCTGTCTCACACTTACACACATGATTTAAAGCCTCCAAACTATTTTCTCCCTCCACTTTCACTTCACTTTTTTAAAAGATTATTACATAACAGAAAGACAGAACAGAGTAGTTATAGCACCTTTTTAATTGACTCTAAGTGTTAAGCCAACTGTTTTTTGTGACTTCTTATTCTTATTCTTCACATACATTAATTTAAGTCTCCTTTGTCGACGCAGTGTATTTGTGCATGCATGCTGTGTGAGTACACAGCATTAAACATGAAAGGTTTAAACCCCCTTTTCTGCCAGTGGCTGTTTTCCCATTCCACTTTTTAAAAACTGCCTTTTTGTTTTAATAAATAATATGATTTCTTCTCCTATTTCTGCTGCTAACATGTGAAGGAAGAGGGTGTATTATTTTCTGCTGTTGGAACCCAAGATTTAAACTTGAAGGTGTAAGACGTCAGCAGTGAGACAAGTGGGCATGTGGGTGGGATAGTGTGGCGGGGAAGAGGGTGTGGAGTTACATATCACCATTGTCTATAAAAGGTAAACAGTGTAACAGAGCAGATACAGTGGGTGAAAGTCAGTCAGACCCTTTTATGATGGAAGAGGAAATGGGATAGCTAAGGACACATGGTCTTGCAGTCACAAGACCCCTGAGATGAGCAGTACACAACACTCCTCTAATACTCACCAATTAAGCAGAGCTTGTTTTGCACGATGATGAAACATTATCGCAGGGAACAATTCATGACTCAAAGCATTCCAGGCCATTTGAGCCCATGGCTGGAGAACTTAAGTCTTAATCCTTCAGATGTGTGCAATATTGTCAGCTATATATAGAGCAGTTCTCTTTTCTGACTGACCCTCCCACGTCTCTGCCTCAAGTCTTCAAAGTCACTGGGGCTTTGTCTTTGAGAAAGTACGCAGGAAGGCAGAATTTCATGCACTTATTGATTATTATGATTTGTTAGTTGTCCACTGTTATTGTGTAATCAAGCATGAGGGAGGGTGGCTTTCAAGGATTTATTTGCTACCTCTTCACTCCTCCATTTTATCACTGTTTAGTATGTAAAAGCATATTTTGGGTTTTCTTTTCCAAGAGAAACAGATTCAATTATTAATGTGAGTAAAGTTATTTGAACAGCACCAGAATACACCATAGTTGTACAAGCAGGGCTGTTTTGCTGATTTTATTTTACGAGCGTGGAGGCCAGAGCTGTAAACAGTGTTATTCTATCAGAAAATATGATCAGATTCTACATGCATCGGTAGCACCCACATTCAACTGATTTCTGCTTCTTATTTTGCTCCTCATCAAATATCTTTGTTGTGTCTGTGCTGATCTATTGCGCACAAACCCCCTTTAGATCTCAGCGCTGTGTGATCCCTGCTCAGAATATGAGGAATAAAATACTGCACGCTTGCCCTTAGATATTTTCAGAGAATTATTGCTGCACTTCTCCTTTTCCCTTTCAATAATACGAGGCAGCATTGTATGGGGCTTGTCAGAGGTGGGGGTGGGGCAGAGGGGGTTCTCCGTACTCTTTAGCTGCCTGAGCGCAGCCCTCCCAGCACTGCTAATAAATTATTAACTCCTGCTGACAAATACTGTTATTGAGCCTGCCGCAGATCTGTTGCATTCTTTAACAAGATTGCTGTAGACACATGTTACAGGAGGATGGAGTCTCCACTGCTCCCTCTCTCTTTTTCTCTCCCTCTATCCCCTTCTCTCACTCACGCCTCAGCAGTTTGACTGATGGCTGGAGACTGAAGTAAAAGTGCCTGAGAGACTGAATATTTTAGTGGTAAAATAATACCCCTTGATTTACTGTGTAATACAAAAGTAGTGCTTTGTTTCACTCTCACACTCCATTGAGGATGGGGTGCTTGTTGCGCTCTTGGCTTGAGCTTTTTGGGTGCATGAATAAAAAATATGTCAGAATCTTTGTGGTCGACCTATGTTCATTCACACAAACACACACATCTACACACACTTTCATGTATGCTTTGAACTTTGCTCTGACTTTTGATTTTCAATTAACAGTGTCCAATTTTGAGATTACTTTCTAGTTGATATAATTACAGGAAACAATTTAATGGCTGATTAAAATTGAGGGGTTGAGTCCCGCTAAAGACATGCTCAGCAACACATCCAAGCACAGAGGCTAACAGAGCGAGGGACTGGCTGACAGACAGATGGACAGACACGCAGTCAGACACGGGTCTTGTAGTGCTGCTCTGCCACCTACCTGACTTACTGGGTTTGTTTGTACAGCTGCTGAGACACATGAGATTAACTTAGGCTGCCATTGTTTAGGTCAGCCTTCACTGGCCAGGCTAATCTGTGACTATGTGCCAGTGAGTATGTGTGTGGTGTATGTATGTGTGTGTGTGTGTGTGTGTGTGTGTGTGAGAGAGAGAGAGAGAGAGAGAGACAGCCTCAGACAGTGTGCTAAGGCATACAGACTGTTGTATTTGGACATAGCACAGCACGCTGATTAATAATTCAGTGTAGAATTATGTCTGTTTTGCTTCTTTGGTCCTCTCGTTGTTTTGAGGGTTAAAAAAAAGGTGACGCAGCTTTTAATTTCTTTGCGTGACACATATAGAAAAAAATATCCAGACTATCTGAGATCTGCTCTGACTAAAAACTATTATAAATTAAGACTAAAAACCTCCCTATTATTTATTATAGGACTGCAAATACGCTGTAACTGTATCAAAATTTGTTATATTTTATGTCTCATTGTCTTTTTAAAAATAGCTTTTTGTCTGTTTTAGTAAGGTGCTATAAAAAATAATCATGCTTAGAGTATTGACAATGTGTGTGTGGACAATGACACACAACCTCACTTGACAGATTTATCTCGAGTAAAACCAAGAACTTTTAGCCCCCCAAAAAACCTTGTTCACAAAATCCTTTTCTTAAATGGAAGATATCTTCTCTAATCTGTCAGTGCTCGACTCTCAGCCGAAAGTGCAAGGACACAAGCACACTATAGCCTGCCTCAACCTTGAAACCCCCCTTCCTCCCTGACGGGTGCAACTAAAGTGCTGTCACACTGACCCCTGCGGATAGAGCAGGAGAACGGGGCAAATGGTGATTCAGTGATGAAATGTACAAGGAGTTTGAGCATTTTGACACATAGAGGCAGACTCATGCCTTCACACTCACAGTTTGCCTTTCTTTGTTCCTCTCCTCTTCTCACACAGACACACACTCATCCTCTTGAGAAGATTGAACCCTAAGTAGTCACATCCTAGTTTTAATGGTCAGCGTCCTGTAGTTGAGAAAAATAAGCAGAACAACAGCTGAGGGGAAAGCGGATTAGGAGTTAAATATGCTCCAGCTCCCTCTCTCCACTTCACATCGGTAGGAAGGCCATATTATCCTCTTTTTAATTTAATACCAAATGCATAATTAGATTTGCTGGCACAGTGTTTAATTTCATTCATTGTAGCACACAGCATGAGTGCAGCCTCATTAATTGTGAGAAAAAGCAGAATGGGTTGTATAAATTCTACACAAGAAAGAGTTGGGTTGTGGAAAAAAGGGGAGAAAAATGAAATTAGAATTAACATGAGTTTCCTTTGCACCTGATATGTCAAGTACACTCTTCACTGTAATATTCATGAAAGCATGTGACAGATTTGTGAATTTAGTCTGTTCACTTTTGATTTTTATGCTGCTTAAGTAGGATTTGTTAGCCTGGGGGAACACTGTCACACTGAAATGTTAATAATTTCCTAATTTGACAAGGGGAAACAAAAGAAGACAAGGCTCTTTTTGTTTGTATTTGATTGCTTTGGAGAGAAATCAAATCACACAAGGAAACGATAAGATGCTTGACAATTTAAATCAAGACGAGAGGTAAAGGAAATTACTCTGGTAGCTTAGAAATTAAATAAAGGATGTGATTACAGCAAAAAACAACATCCTTGTTTTACATCAAGGAGTTAACTTATTTGTGAGGAGTTGTTTTTTTTTCTGTTCTTTTTTATCTGGATGGTCGTCCCACTGCCTGGCTGACCTACTGCCTGAATAACTGTCTTGGGGTTTGGGCCAGGACCCAAACAGGCACAGTTCCAGCCATAGATCAAGCAATCCATCTGCATTAAATAAAGGATTAGGGACCCTACGGCCTAACACCGGCTCTGAACACCACAGGCCAGGGCAACTACAGACAACAGTCAGGTGGAGCTTTCAGCCCATTCATCATTATCTGCTTAGGTGCACCCCTTACTATCCAAATTACAGCCACGTGCAATCACTTCACCAGCCGTGTGTGAATTACTCAAGGAAACAGCCGTGCCGTTCGTGTATAGCTGATGATCTTTATAAGATGTAATTTCTTTTTCTTGACCCTATTTTTTTTTTTTTTTTTCCCTTCACAGCAGAGTCATGTCTTCCAAGCAAGCCACGTCTCCTTTTGCCTCCGTGGTCGATGGAGATGATGCCATGAGTCAAGAGCACTTGTCTTGGGAGAAAGAGGAGAGCGCTGAGGCCCATGGAACACCACAGCTGCCCTTGCACAGTCTGCTTCACGGAAAAGCCCATCCCGATGAAGTGCAGCCGCTCAGCAGCGTCCCGCCAGAGAGCGACTGGGACAGCCTGGTGTCAGCCCAACAGCGTATGGTAAGACATGTCAACACGCTACATAGTTCATACATACTGACATAGAATAAACACTGGCACCCATGTTGATACTTATGCACATTTAAGTCTATTTCTATTATATATATATATATATATATATATATATATATATATATATATATATATATATATATATTTCATAGGGAGCAGATATCAATATATATACTCTCATATATTATATATTATACAAGATATATATTGGATAAGTATATAATAATTTCCTTCTCTGATAAACAAGGCTGAATTTTCCATTATTCGGAACAGGCTGCAATGACACCGTAGGCTGAATTAAATTTCTCCTGAAGTCATAAAGAGGAGTACAGTACTCTGATATCTGATATCTCATATCCGTTTAAACCCTAAACCTTTGTTCTTCTTATTTCATGCCTCTTTGGTATGAATTCAATCGAAGAAAACCCTTCAATAATAACTGACGGAGGGAAGTGTAGCCTCACATGCTTCCTTTAACTTGCATTCTTGTTGCTATTAAAGAAACATATTTCGTGCTCGATGCACGTGTGTTGTTTTTCTGGTTATATATAAGCTACATCTGAAGCCACAGACTCCAGACACTGTATATTCTAAGTGCGGAGCTGCTTTGATGTGAGCGGAGCGAAGAGCAGCACAGGCACTTGTGGGCTATAGACACGGCAGGGCAGGTGGTTGTCTGCGACAGACGGGTCTGAGGTAAAGAGACCCAGAGGGCCTGTGAAGTAGATCTGCGGTTGGGTACTGAGACCCTCAGCACCTCAGCATTTTAGCACAACACACATGCAATCACTCATATACATAGATGTCTAAACAGAAACATGAATAGCTTGTGGAGCAGACAGCTCCTTGTGATGCTGAGCTGTGACAGCAGAAGTAATGGAAATGCAAAGGACGGCTCAGGTGTCATCTCTATCTGAGCTACGTTATAGGACAACAAAGACAGAATTTTAGCTTTTGGTTTTATTTTGTGATTTTGATCTAAACCGTAATATTAATATAAATATTTTTTTTTAATTAAAAATAAATAAAATTTATTGAAATGATTAATGATGAAATCATAATGTTAAAAAAACTGTATTTTATGCATAATGTACATTAAAAGATAAAGAAAATAATTAATAACAGAGTATTTTCTGTAAATATGAATCTTTTGGAAAAAAAAAAGATTTTTTGTAGAAAATACAGCATTTTAATATGGTTTATTGAGGTAAACAAGGCTAGCAGCCATCAAAGTAACATTAAGAAAGATGAAAGGGTTATACAGGTCTGGAAACATACATCATAAATGGATGAAGGATATCTATTTTAAATGTTAAAGGTTGAATGTATGAACATTTCTATATTATCGTCTCCTACAGCTTTGGTCTTGTATCATAAAAGGAGTCACAACTGATATACTGTTCTGTTAGGAGACTTGATATTTTAGCTTTTTGTTTAGACGATAATGAATTAATAATGGGTTAAAAAGAATGATTAGGGTGAGAAATGCACAAAGGATAAAAAGACAAAATGAGTCAAAAAAAAAAGAGAGGAAAGATAAAATGGAGGAGGATGGGGAGTGATAGAGAGAAGAAAAGGGAGAGGCATAAGGCGAAAGGAATGAGAGTGTTGCCTTTGCTGATTACCTGACTCCACTGCTGTGCCATGCGTCTGTGTGGGCTGTGCCCTGAACCCACGCCAGCTGATTAACCCAGCACCGCTCCACTCCCCTCAAGCACTCTCCACTGTCTCTGCCACACTGCATAATCATCCAACACAGGGCTGGGAGGTTCAGAGTGGGCGGGTCGGTCGTGCCATCCTGGCGCTTGGTACCAGACCGTCCTACACACCACTGCAACTCTGCCTGGGGCTCGACATGCCACGCAGGGATGAGAAATTGGCACCGTCAACATTCCTGCCCAGTTTACTGCATTCCTGACTTTTTGTTTAGGATTGTCAACGGCTCCAGACATGGTCGTATCACTTAACCCTGCTGTATTACACTTTGTTATCACACCACTGTTGATGAAAGCTCACTTTTCCATGATGGGCGTATAGTATGTGTTGGAAAGAGATGCGTGTGTGTCATGTTTATTCTTTTCACTGTGAAGGCCAAAGTTTAAATCAGAACTAACTGTTCCCCCGTTAAAGGTTGCAAACTCCTGGCTGCTTAGCTACCTTCTGCATTCAGACTCCAAAAACCATAATTAACACCACCTTCTGTCAGACACAACCCTCAGCCATGGTCTGCGCGTTGACTGTACACTCCCATGTGCGGAGTTTTCTTTCCCACTCTCTCCCCCTCGAGCTCTCTCCCATTCTTCCCCCCATTTTCTTCATGTCTGTTTGTGCACAGGGAGCACTCAGCCAGTCAGCCAGAGACAGGACCCTTAGTTAAATACTAAACCATACACAGGTGGGACTGAAAAACAACAACAGCTCGAGACAGAACACAGATTTACGATGGCTCAAGGCACTCAGCTGAGAATAGGTCTCCACTAGAAAATGAACAAATTACACAGCAGTCACCCGAACACAAATGCACACTCAAAAGCAATTTGAGAAATTACAGTTGGGAGGTTTCTCTGTGTAGTCTATGTAGATGAAAAGTAAAGCCTGAGCACATTATGGATATGCCCTATGAAAGTGTACCTCATCATTTCATCTCAATTTTTCACTTGTCATATCTCATTTACCACCACAGCCAGCTCTGTTGAAGATACAGAAACTGCTGTATGAAAGCCAGAGAGGAGCCATTTGATATGGCCAAATCGCCCTTGAGCTGCAAACACCTAGCAATCACTGCATTTGAATGGAAAACTGTCAAAAAGCTCAATGGAGCCTTGACAGAACACAGTAACACCCTCATCATTTAATACAAATCCCATCCCTTGTTGCCACCCCTCCCAACTTTTGTTTATCTTACAGGAATCTGACAGCAATAAAGTATGTTCCCTGTACTCCTTCCGGAACAATTCTACTTCCCCACACAAGCCGGAGGAGGGGGCCCGGGAGCGAAGTGACCTGCTGAGCGGATCAGCGTTTGGAACTCCAGAGCGCCGCAAAGGAAGCCTGGCAGATGTAGTGGACACGCTGAAGCAGAAGAAGCTGGAGGAGATGACAAAGACAGAGCAAGACGGTATGTGTGTGTGTGTGTGTGTGTGGTGTGTGTGTGCGTATGTGTTTGGGTTACGGGCGTAGAAATACTTCTTTCTTCTCCTAAGTGTGTCTGATTGTCCCAAATTTTCCCCTTTCTTTTTATAATTTTCTGGTTTCCTGAATGTCCTCTTTTCTCTTGTATCTCTCCGTCTCGTACATTCATGCGGGAACACACAAGCTGGGAATACTGACGTTACAGTGTTTCCAGTTTGTTCTGAACCTCTTCCAATGTGACAAAGACTGTGTGGCAGTGCACCTCAGCATAAGTGTGGTCTCCTTACGTGCCAAGGCAAACTCTTTCACTATAAAACTCATAGTGCTGACCTGATGCCAGGAACATTACCTCTTTTTATTTTGCTACACAGAACACTTTTCACTCTGCACAGTTGTTCATCAAAGTTTTCTACCCACACATAACCCAAGCCCTTCTTGTGGCTTTTGCGTGTTTTGTGTGTCTAGTTAATTCAGCTTATTAAACATACAACAGAGATTTTAGATCATTTAATTCCTAACCATTACCCGCAGACAAAAATATTATTTTCTGTGATAAGACTGTTAGGTCTTTGTCATATTTGCACCCAATTTCACCCTGCTTGGCACTCCCTCCTACAGCCTGCAGTCTATCAGGAGTATGGCGGAAAAACAAATATTTGAAAGAGCTGCTGAAACACATCCCCCTTCTTAATTAGGGCTGTAGTAATATAACTACATCCAATCAAATGTTAAACCCCCTTGGGAATGCATGTGTCTCATTTAGTGTCTGGGGAGCTCTTAGCTTAAGCACTTCATCAGATGAATAAATTAGACCTCTGTTAGCCTAAAAATAATTTGCCACTTCATTTTTAAGTGTTCGTTTGGTGATCTTTGTATCAGAGCGTCGCAGGCCTCTCGCCACATAATCATTTTGTCACATTGTGATATGGGGACATGATTATTTCTTGGTGTCATTTGGAGAAAATTTTGTAAAAGACAGAACAATCAGATCATTTCAGCATTGTTAAATTGGAAATCACTAAGAAAACACACAAGTTTGAATTATGGGAATGGATAAAAAAAAAAAAATTATTAACAATTGGCAAATGTATTGGAAACATCAACACAAAACATTGTGGTGCACTTAAGCGTGCCAGTATTTTTTACCTTTTATGCCAATTGTGGCTACTTATACTGTAATCAGTACCTCTTGATATTTAACAAAAAGTTTTCATGCTTCCTCTGGGTTCACAAGAGTTTTTTTCTGAATGCTCTAGATTTCTTCCACACTCGCTGACATGAATATGTGGGATATGCAGTATTCTTGCCATTGCACTTTTATGTCTGCCAACAGCACCTTCCAGGACAAATTTTGGTTATTTAAAAAAAAGTTAAGCAATTCTACTACTATTTCTTTGTTTTACCCAAAGGTAAGAACATATTTCATATGAGTCTTGTTTCTCACTGAGTTGATTTTCAGGGCAAGATTGTCAGTGCTCTTTGTAGCGGCAGCGGGTGTTATGGTAATGAGCCCCAGCTGGTGAAGGCTGGTTGTTGCAGTAATTTAAATGGTCAAGTGCAGCTTGTAATCCAGGGCCGTATGTTAGCGCAGGGAGGAGAGGGTGCTTTAGAGTGCCATACAGCTGTTTTAATCTCCTGTTAATAATAGAGACTTGGTCTGCCTCATGCGCTGTGTATCATCACCACCAAAATAAACTCCCTTGTTGCAGGAAATTAGTTTCTGAGCAGGGAACACAGCAGAAGACAAGAGGCTCACAAAGTTCAGTCTGCTGTCCCCAAGCTGCAGGAACTGAGAGATACTCTGTTCTTGAGGGCACTTGAGAAAGCTCCAGTGGTGATGATCAGTGATTACTGTAAAATGTAGGGAGAGGGACTCTCAGAAACTGCCAGAGGAAAACCGCACAGACACCTTTGACAAATCATAATCTCATGTCTTTGTTTATGAAGTGAGACACAGTTGGAAATTAAAAAGGGCAGGATTATCCTATTAAAAAAGCACACAAGAAGGTGGGAGAAGCCATTTGTTGTCTTAATGATGTTGCTAATGTGGCACAAGCAACAGATGAGCTAAATATAATCATGACAACTGTTGTGTCTAATTCTGCTGCTTCGGAGCCTGCCTGGTCGGGATCACCGGGGTCCTAAGAGACTCTTCACCATCTGCTACCATTCTTTTCTGGGCTTGCTTGTCTGGTCAAGAAAGTTCATTGTCCTGATGCACTCAGGATAAATTTGGTGACTTCGTGTAGGGAGGGAAATAAACAGTCTGTGGTAAATTTCTTTACCCAATAAATTGCTCATATTTTATATGGAACATGAAATTCTAGTTAAAAAACAATGTTAATGCTAATGGAAACCTGGGCTCAGTATCCAAATTTTTGCTGTTTGAAAGATTTTTATGATCCAGGTTTTTAGGTTTTGAGCCAAAAAATCAAATTTCATTCACTACTGTTGTTGCAGTAGAGGAAGATATGTCACCTTTTCACTAAAAATGAAATTAGAAATACAGCATCTGAATGTTCAGGGCCAATTGGGAAAATATGTTTGTTGACTGATGAAATATCTAAGCAAATAAAGGGATAAATAGTAATATTCATACTTCTAACAATGTGTCTCCATTCAAAGAAAATTATTTAGCAGTGTTAATCAACGACCATAATGCTTCATAAGAAACGACAACAATGGAGGCGGTGCTAAGTATTGTGGAAATCACTCCTCCTTCCCTTCATCTCTATATATTTGTACCCTTTCACCCTCTCTATCCTTCCACCCTTCTTCTCCATTTCTGGTCCTTAAAGTGCTTTAAGTGCTTGAGACTGTGCTAATGAATGAAAATGTCCTCCCTGCAGCGAGCACCGCATTTAGCTGAATAGTCACCTTTGCTGTAAAAGCCCTATTAGGCCCAGTTGCCAGCAGGGCTAACGATTGTGCCCCATGTTTATTTACTAGGTATTGTAAATGCATTATTTATGGATAAGTCACCAGACAGCACTTGTCAAGAGTTAAAAATGTCAGTATAAAGTATTAGAGGAAAAAGAAAAATAACCGCCATTATAAAAATCCAAGGTGACCTTGATTTGATTCACATGCAATTAGAACAGTTTTATATAATGCACTAAAGTATGAATCAATACCGTGCAAGTCAACACAGAAATACTTTGTGTGTTGAGTCTTTATGATCGTCCCCAAGACAAGGACGAGTAATTGGGTTTCAGCTTCCTGTCTTGGCTTTTAGGGATTTTCCTGGGCTCAGTATCTACTTGTTGAGTCCTTGCCAGTACAACCAACACTGAATTGGATGCACTTATGTGTCTTTTGTCATCTATGTGTCATTGAGTGAAACAGAGACAGCCTCATTCTGTCTTCTTTGGTGCACTGAGTAAAGTAACCGTCTCAATAAAAGACATAGAACTGTTTTTGTTGAAATAGACATATCTTCCTCAGTCAAGTGATCTTTTCTAGTGTGTTTACTATTGTTTACATGAATAGCTATGGCATCCAGATTCACAGCTCAGTTCCCTGGATGCTGTTGAGAAACTGTGCTGCGTGTGATCCAGGGTCATTGAGCCTGTGAACAGGTGTGGTCTAAGGACATTTGACACAGCTGTTAAACTGACAGTGAAGACTTTTCACATATAATCTATAGCTACAATCTAAAAATATCAATAAGCCAGCATTTTCCAGCTTTCATAGTGGGAAACAGACAATCAGAACTGCAGAGGGTCAAAATTATTATGATTTAAAGGAGCAAACAACCAACCAACCAAACAAACAAAAAACAGAAAAGCGATGCCCTTCCTTAAGACAGCTTTTTAGAGCAGTCACAGAGTATACAGTAGCTGCTCAAGCAGAATATTCAACACCTGGAGCCCTTTGACAGAGTGACGGCTAATTAGCTTAGCAAAGGGGAGCCATACCACCATTCAGCCAAACTGCAACCCATTTTTAATCTCAGGTAAAAGGATATTTAATGACTACAGAGAAAAGAGTTCTATTAAAGTGATAGGTAACCTAACCATTACTTGTGACATAAAATAGCACAACGTGGCCTGCCAGTGTGACCTAATTGTGTTTGGGCATAGGGTTGTATGGGGGCACTATATGTGTTTTCATGTTATCACTTAGATGTCTGCTCCTCTCTCTCTGCCTTCATCACCTCTTCTCTATTTGTAAGTGTAATCCCCCCGGCAAGGTTGTGTATTATCACTGTATAATGACTGTGCAGTAGGTTGAGTGTGGGGGGAGTGATCAGCATTGTGTGTGTAACCCCAGGTCATTATCCTCTATTACGACAGGCCATGTAATGAGATTCAGGGATGGGAGAAAGCATTGGAAGAGAATAGGATCAGCTCTAAGCCTTTGGTCTGATTAGCACTGATGAACTCTTGACTCTTTTGTAACACCGTCCCCCGTCAGTGTCACAGCTCCTGCTGACTCTACATGGAGGTTCACGGGAAATTGGATGCAGGTGCTTAATGACACAGAGAGATTTATTTTTGGAAATTTATTTAGTTTAAATATAGCATTTAAAATTATTTTTTGAAAGTGTCTCTGACATTAAATTACATATAATGCAATATTTATTATGCATTATTTAAAAAAAACACACGCTCCCTCACCTCAAACAGACTGGAGCACTTTCTCCCCTCCTCTCTTAGTTCCCTCCCTTCTCCCCTCTCCTCTCATCCCAGCTGCCATGTCATCTGGTTCTGCTTTATCCCACCTAATTAATAGGAATCTTTGTTATAATGATCTGAGCATGAGCCTCTGACTCTATGCATATGCAATGAGGGTTGGAGATCCAGTTGCCTTGGTTGCAGATTTTGGGGCATTCTTCTCACATAGCTCTATGTGGCCTCTGAGCGCAGCATCCTACTGAACAGCCGGGAACATCCTGGCATAACACACACACACACACACACACACACACACACACACACACACACACACACACACACATATATATATATATATATATATATATACTGGTGGCAAAACATCAGCCAAAACCCATTGCTCATTCTTATTTCTTATTTTATTTAATTTATTCTGTCAAAATAATTTGGACATCCTAATGTAAATAAATACAACAGTTTAAATAGTGAGCTTGCTCTCTTTTGCAGTACTCTATGTATCACTGATGGCCTTTTTGTGTGTGTGTGTGTGTGTGTGTGTGTGTGTGTTCTCTCTTGGCCTGTGGCGTGGTGCACCAGCCCAGCGGAGCAGTGCTCTGGTCTGTCACTTTTGTTTGAATAGGTAATGTAGATCTGTTCAGGCTGAAGAGACATGAGCTGGAATCGCTTGTTAGGACACATGATCAAAAGCGGCTCTCTGCTCTCTGCCAATCAACCCTCTTGTCACCCTGTGAAGCAGACGTTAAATAGATTTTTCGGCTGTATGCCGCGGGCAAACTGCCAGCCTGACATGTGAACTTTCACCAAAAAAAAAAAAAAAAAAAAAGATACCCTGCCCCTCACTGTTCCTTAATCTGACTTTCCCATCCTTTTCCTTGGTCTCCAGTTTTTGCTTTTCCCTTTTTTTCCCTTCCCTTTTCCTTCCTCTCCTCTTTCCTGTGTTTCCCCTACCGTCTTGTGACCCTTACCTGAAACAGATCACTATGTTCCCTCCATCTATGATTTTTGTCTCCCACCCTGTCTTCCTCTCCAATGACAAAGTTGCTCCTCTGCCAAGCTGAAATCAGAGCCCAGGCCTAAATGGAGTGGCTGTACGAGGGGAACAGTGAGCCCAGAGTCCTGGTCCACTGCTGAATTATGTATTTACTATCTGTTCCAAAACACAGCCCTCACAGCCTTCACATAACACAGGCACATCCTCACAGGACGGCGGGGGGGCCAACACAGGTTTCACTTTACACAAGCTAAGATATAGATTTTGTTGCCTCTTTCAAAATGAGAACCCTTTCTGCTGCCTTGGTCATTCAGATGACAAAACAAGCAGCTGCTTCTTCAATGTGCAATTCTTTGCATTCAAGATCACCTTCCCCAGTTCTCATATTCCGATTAGTCAACAGTAGCAACTGCTGCGGAGCATTCCAGGGGCCATCTTCCTGGGTTTCAGCTGTTGAGCGTGTCCCCCTGCACCCATGCAGCACAAAACTCCCATTGTGATCCTGGCTTACTGGCTGCACAGGAACCCCTTGATAGGAGGAAACGGGTGTCTCTGAGAGACAAATCACAGCCAGAGTTGCACAGAAGCTTGTTTGTCTTTACATGCTCACACACCCACAAGCTGCCTGTAGGTATGTTTCATCAACTGCATTTATAAAGAAAAGCAAATAAACACAGTCAATGACATCATTGATTGTGCAATAGCGTTTTGGAGAAAAAACAAAGTAAAACACTGGGTTTTCTTGTGTTGTATGTGAATGTTTAGGTGATTAAATCAGTTGCAGTCAAGGGAACAGAGATAGTGAAACCCTGAGACATAAGAAGCCAGAAGCTATTAATACTACTATATTTGTCATTGGGTTGTGAAGCCCACAATTGGGAAATATCAGCCTGGTTTTTTAAGTTGAATGGAACATAAAGAGAAACATATACAGATAAATGGGATATAAACAGGACAGTTGAAGGAGGAGGGGCTGCGGTTGTCAGAAATGGGAAGAACAGGGGCTATTCCACAATGGGATGGGGGCAGAGGGAGGGCACATGTGTCCTGCTGTGTGTGTGTGTGTGTGTGTGTGTGTGTGTGTGTGTGTGTGTGTGTGTGTGTCTGAATGCCTGCTGTAGGGTTACACTGGGAGACGTGTGTGCCAGCTCAGTATCACTGTCCTAGCCGTGGCATTCAGCTCCCAAGCATTCTCCACACATAACTTGACAAAAGAGCTGGTGTCATCTGACCAAGGATCAAAATAGTGCGAGTGTAACTCACACCCTGGGCACAGACAGTCTCTGTGGCCTGCTAATGATTTCAGAGCACATTGCAGGCTTGTTCTGTAAGTCAGAGGTACGTCAGCCATCCAGCCAAGAGATCCGCCTTTACACAAGCAAACATGACAACCAGCGTAGATACAGCCTATTAACATATTTGCATTGTTTTCCGCCAACAGCAAGAGTGAATGTCTTACACCAAAACTTTGATGTGTTGCCTCTTGAACAAAGAGACTCTTTAATCAGTTGTGATGAAATAGATGTTTCCTCCCACTCAATTCTTTTTTTTTCTCCTTGTTCAATAACATTACATGCGCCAGGAGATGTGATGAGGATGTCAGTAGAAACGAGTAGAAATGTTTTATTGCACTGCAAAGCCTGAGCGCCAATGATGATAATCATTTTACGAATGTCATCTCTCTTTCAAAGTACCTCCAGTGTAATTTTTAAGTCTGCACCAGATGAATGGTTAATACGCTTTAAGACTACATGGACGCTTGCATATTACAAAGTTCAATCAATGGGTACATTATCATTTAAAACGAGGATTTGTTGGGGGTAACTTTCTGTTATTCTTGTCCTAATTAGCATAATACTGGAAAAAGAGAAATGGATCGGTAGAGTGCATACAATCATTTTACTTCCTATAACCTTTACCGCACACCTCATCTTCCTCTTTCCTCCGTCTTTGTCATTTTTTCTGGGCGGGTGGCACTTTTGTACAACAAAGCCAATACTGTAAGCCTGTTGTTAGCTTCCCTGTTGTGAGCTGAACCAATGAGCTCAGTCACTCATGAGAAGCAAATTTCTCCATCTTTGCCCAGCAGGTCTTAGTCCGCATGGCTCTGTATCCCACAGAAAGGGAAAGGGCCGATTGAATAGAAAAATACAGCTTCTATTGTTGCTGAACCAACTTGAACAACAGCACATTGAGACACTTAGTTGTGGGCAAATGAATGGGGTTTTCTAGGAGTTGGAATGCTTAACCTTTAGAATTGCTATGGTTACTTCATCATTTCTTTATCCAGCGGCGAGGGAAGTCAGAATACTACAGTGTAGAAACACTCGTTTTTAAGTTTCTAATGAATTTTATTTGCTCTGTTCAGTTGCTCAATTCTGTTGATTTTGTTGAATTCTAAAAATGTTAGATCTGGTTTTGGAACACACAGTGATGCAAAGATGTCTACTAGGTCTTGAAACTCTTGAAGTGAGAGAGATTTTTGTTGTGTGGTAGTCCAGTAAGAGGTGTGTGAATATATTCTGAACTCTCACATCCAATTTGAATAAATTACATTTGAAAATGAGAAAGTCAAACTGCAGAGCTACAACTTAATAATTCCCTTATTGTATTCTAAAATACAATAAGTCTAAAATTTCTCATTTACTTAAACTACATGGCTAATTCGCGCGAGCACGCGCACACACACTTAAGGAAAATTCAACACATTTACAGTATGCTATATTACCAAATTTACAGTATATGGCCCAGCTTATTCTTGTAATTTGTGCTTTCTTTAATATCTCATCTTATGGTTTAATCTCTGAAGCGCGTCGCCATCATCCAGCATTTATGATGAAATAAAGTTTGGATGTCTATACCAGACACTTGGCTTCGCTGCAAATTGTAATGCATTCATGTGGATCCTATTAGTCTCTTTTTGTCCATGTAGAGTCAGACACCCATTAATTTACTAAATCACACTGAACAGCCATGATCACAGTACTCCACGTTTTCTTCACACATCTATTAATTTAACATAGATGAATAAATGTGAATGTTTTCGAGCATTGATTAGCAGGCAAGTTTATATCTGACAGTTAAATTGCAGGGTACCCAAAAAAATCTCTCCAATGCAAGGTACCCAGTAATTTAATTTTTGTGTGAAATTATTATAATTTATTACAGTGTGTGGACCCTAATGATTAGCAACATCAAATGGAAATTATAAATTGAAATTGAGTCCACATATTTCTCCTCATAATGTTCATCTCCACAAGTGCTGATCCCCTCATCAGCATCACTGAGACTCTACAACTAATGTCTACTTTTTCTATCCAGTAAACCAAACATAGCAATGCTTGCACAATCGTATCTTTGTCTTAAAAAAAAAAAAATCAATTAATCAGTGTTGCACTTGAGATACTTTCAGGCACTGTTTTATTAAATGTTTTATTAGTCGGATTATTATTAAATCACAAACAATTGTGTAAAAAAAAAACAGTACTGAAATAAATTGTTTGTGTTATCAGGCTCCATTTTAATAAAACCTCTGCTTCTCTTTGACCTTGTCTGCTTCTTTTTACATGTATTATATAGTCTTCTTTAATCTAATCAAAGTAGCAATTGTTTGTTTCCCTGATGAATTTTAGAGTGCATTGTATTAATAGCTATGTTCAGTAGAATCCATCTGCTGCCAAAATATAGATTTTAAAGCAAAGGAAGGGAGAGGAGAGGGAATGAAAAGTTCATTTTGCTATCCAAGCATTTAATGGTCCTAGTTCTTAAAAGTGACCTTGTGGGGTAGAGAGCGAAGCAGCACAGCAGCTCCCTCCAGCTGCACACATGGCATCCATCGGGGGCACAATCACGCACAGTCCCAACACCTCAGGCTCGGACATATGTTGAGTTTTATTTCATTCTTCTGACATTAATCCTATTCACCAGCTGTTCTGCCAGCTGCCACTCTCCGGCTTAAGGGGAGATTGCAGTTTTGGGGGCTCTGAGTACTGGTTTATCTTGGCTCCTCATCTTCTCCTCACGAAGTTTTGATTGGATTTTTTTTCCCTTTTTTTGCCCTCCTCTTACTTCCAGGTTCCTTGAGTTGCATACTTCAGTGCAATCTTTCTCTTTCAACTTCTTTGTTTTTGTTTTCCCTCTCCCCAATTTGTGTAGATAAAAGCAGGGATATGGCTACAATTTGATTCTGAATCTTGGCTTTTTCTGACCTGTGCCATCTACGAAGCCTACAAGTGTTTCTTCAAGATGCGTTAAACAGAATATTTATCTATAACATTTATACCAAAGGTCTGCTCCAAGGAGGCACAGTGAGGTGCAGAAGTTAGTAATGCACAGCACTTATCAGCATGCAACACACCAGTCTCTTTTCTGCCCCTTAACTTCTCCCACTCTTTCTCACAAGAAAACATTTGTAAGGAATCAAGCTGCTCAACCCACAGTCATCTAACAGCATTTCTGTGGGATTAGCCTGGACATGGCCTCAGCCTGTACAGTTATGATTATTGACATATTGGGTCTGACATATTTCACATTTATGTGCATTGTCTGGAAGCATACTCAAGTGTTCTCAATGTCATTTCTTCTGAAGTACGGCCGGGCAGCCTGCGAGCAAAGGCCGCAATGAATTGATCATTGCTCACTGCTCACTTTAATAATTCAAGCCTGATTGCCACAGAGTGCCGCAGTAAAATGGATTGGGAGAGGTCACATGCTGCTCAGTTCAGGAGGCGAAGCCTCTTGGGGATGGTTAATTCATATATGCTTGATAGACACATGTCCTATTTAGAGAGGTCAGGGTGCTGTGTGTGTATACGGCTTCTCAGAATGGCCAGGTCAACACTGGGATTAACAAGTTGGTCAGTGCAGACAATAGGTCAGAGAAAAGAAAGGACGACATGTTTAGCTACCTGAGGTAGAAGCTAAAACTAAAAAAAGTTTTTTTTTTTTTTGAGTTGCAACATTTGTTACAGTCTTGAACCATCGGTTGCATTTGTCAAGGGTCTTTCAGTCCACTTGGCATTTAACTCTGCAACCTTCATTCACTAATGGGACAAATAACCAACAAACCAAAATGTTGACATAAACATGACAAAGAAAAAGTACAAAAATAAAAAGCACTTAAATTTAAATTAATTCATATTAAACTGTTGATTGAACCTGGTCATGAAAGGGCCACTGATTCTTCAAGACAAATTTCAGAGCCAAAACAATTCATTATACTGAACAACTCACACAACACTATATGTGGACAGGCGGATGATCCCATTATGTTCAGGACACAGTAAAGAAAGTGCAGTAAGAGGTAAAGAAAATAGCATAGAGGGAAACAGTGAAGTATTGGAAAAGAAGACGTGTTTGTCACAACCTCAGATGAAGCATATCGCATGTAGGTTACTTACAGTATATTTATAGCAACTGTTTACATGACCAAACAGGATAAACTCAAGGTGACTAACAGAGATGTTCACCAAGTGGAATAATGATTAGGTGTCAGTTAAAGAAAGCCCACCACGAGGTGCAGGTGCTCTACAATAGACTGACATGTCTCAAGGAGCTGGACCTCTTTATTTATGCATGCCAGCACTAGTAATTACATATTAAAAAGCTGAAATTATTTAACTGCACCAAAAAGTCTTCTGGAAATGGCAGAGGTTATTGAAACTGTTCACAACGAGCAAAGGTAATTGCCTGAAAATGAGCGACAACGCACTGTTGTGCACTGAATGTTTTTTTTCCCCCAGCTCCCTCTTTAGCGTTTGCATTGTGCAGCATCACCCGGGTGTGTAACCTATTGCGTTCCGATTGCTCCCTTGCAATTAGTGCCCTTTTTGTCCTCACTTCAATAACGCCATGATTATGGAGACTTCAGGAGTATTTGCAGCATCCAACAGCTGTTGTCTCAGGGACTACCGGCTGAATGACAAAAACATGTTTTCTCTCTAGATTTCACTTCACTGCCTGCCTCGTGTAATTATTATGTTTTATTTGGTGTGATGATGGGGTCTTGTTTTTAGTGTGTCTGTGATTAAGATATTCAAAGGACTCCTTCAAGTGTGTCACAGTCATTTTCTTTTTTATCAATCTCGACTTTTGATTTGTTTCCCGTGCAGCGCAGAGTGGATGGGAAATTAGATGTCAGCCTGTCATTGTCTGACTGAGATTCTGAGAGTTTTATCTTTGAGACAGAAATATGTATGTATGTCTGAATTTAAGAAATATACTCTAACACTGAATGGAGGAGTGAAATTTGAGAGCTTTTATTCAAGCTATTCAAGACTTTCCAGTTTTCTCTATGTTTTAGAATTTAGACACATAGCTTTTACATGTGTAATCACATAACACAATTACTATAATGAAGTAAATTAAAAGCACTGATATCATATAGTCATTAAACCATAATTTACGACTGTACAAATCATAAAGATAACAGTGATTTGTGTAAACTGAAACTAAAACTACATTCAAACTAAATGACACTTAATGCTCCCATCCACTTTCTTACTTTATTAGACATTTTAGTTTGCAGGATGTCCAAGCGTCGTTATTAATCACCAACTCACAATCTTCGACATAAATAAAATAAGCAGTTTCATGTCCTTAAAACTTGTTTGAGCGGACCAAAGTGATGGTAGATGGCAAGTCTAGAAGCTTGTTTAAGGATATTATGGTTACGAGTTGGCCACATTTCATTCTATGATTTTTTAAACATTTTGAAGAAAGGAGAAATCATTTCTATTTCACGTCAGTACCGTGCTCTTCAGTTTTCCTAATGTAGTTCATAGATCTTCCTAATACCCATTTTAGTGCTCTGTGTATGTTTTGGTTCTGTTTGACTATAACTGGATTATGACAAATTGTAAAATATGTCCTCCATTCAAGCTGAGGCTTGTTTAAAGATTCTAAGCCCCATTTCCTCTGTTTCTCTGCCCCTCACTGCTAATAGTATTGTTCCCCTTGTCTCCCTCACTGTAAAGGCATCTGCATTCTGGGGAGGATATTATGTATATGGTCAGTGTCAGTTGATCATTGATTTGGTAATTACACGTTTCCCCTTGAGGCTGGGACAACTGATATACAAGGCTAATGCTAAAGGGGAGGTCTCTTAGTCTCTTATCCATGACTTATGGCTAATTCGACTCTTGTAGATAGCCCTCTTTTCTCTGCCAACGGCTTTTCAACACAACAAACACTCAAACACAAGTATCATCTTTCTCCCCGGAGAATAGTGCACACAGAGAAGCTCAGAATGTGGTGGCACACAGTTGAAACGTTTTCACTGCTGACAACACAGTGTAATAAAACACCCACTGCTGCATGTTGCAACAAACCATTTTTGTGCTTTGAAGCAGTCACGGCCTTTTGAAACATGATGGCAGGTTTTGTTGCATCAACAAATTTAATAGATTAAACATTTTAGGGACATTTTACATAGATAAGTAAAGTAAATAAAGTAAAGTGAAGATGGCCCAAGTCGTACTAGTATATTAAAAAAAAAAAACGTAAATATACACAGAGGCAATCTGGAGAGTCATTTGAAAATTAGTGTGTCGTGAATTTTTAAGATCTGCTTTATTACCGTCCAATCCAATTCCAAAGTGACAAGATTTGATTTGTTTTTAACTGTGTTTATTTGTCTGTTTGGTGTTTCCCTCAGTGATTTGAGCTTTTCTACAGTTTGCAACGATCGTTTGAATGGGCTGCTCTGTTTAGTGCAGCTATAAAAACAGAAATTAGCTAACGGCTTTCCCCCTACCTTCACTCCTCAATGAAAGGCGTTTATGGCTAAATATCACCTAATTTAATAAAAGTATTTAATCTTGCGATTGAACAATAAAGAACAACTTGAGATTTTTAGTCACAGCATTAAAATGTCAGCGAGAAATCAACTGTCAGAGCGAGGCCATATAAGAAACAGACAAAGAGCAGAAATCATAACATATCCATATTTTCCTTCAAGACTGTCAGTGAGTGAGTCAGTACAGATAGGACAGATAGTTTGTGGTAAACCTGCCGCTTAACTTCACGACTGTGGTTTACAGTGAACATGATATTCTGGCAGCCCTGACTGCCAGGTGCTGAAAGCTTTGTTTATGTCACACATCAGCCTAGAAACATTCTTTTCTTGAGATTTATGAGGATCATTGGCTTTGTTTTTAATACAGTAAAACATAAAAAAACAGCTGTAGTCTAATCTAGCCAACTGATCTCGGGTTTAGATGTCTCAACCCCTGTGCCTGTTCACCCTCATTAATTTGATCACAGAATACCTGCATAGGAAAGCTGTATACCAGAGTTGACAGCACTGATTGGAGATAACATTATTGAATTTGGCAATATTAAATCAGTGATGACTATTCTCTTTCTTCTGGGTCCCTCTTGGAAACTCTCAAAAAAAAAAAAAAATCTCGGGAAAGGATTCAGTGAATTTGTGCAACTATATAGCACCAGCTCCAGAGAAGAGACAATGAGACCCAGACAGGCTTAGTAGTCCAGAAATCATTCCCCTCTCAATGGGAACACATCTTGGACACACACTCCAGTAGTTTTGTCTTGTATGTTGCTATCTGTGCTAGCTGCAGAGCGGAGGGGGTCTGTGCCAGGCGAGGGTCCATAGGGACCATTGGAATCACTAGGGCTGGAGGAAGTTGGTCTGGGTCCAGTGGGGCGATCTGGGCTTGGTGACAAGCCAAGCTGTCTACTGCAGGGACGCTGGGAAAATGTAAATAAGAGCCTGATAAGGGCTATTGTTTTCATTCCATTCTCATCCCAGCTGAATGGCCTGCTCCCCAGCCACAGAGCATTTTATCTCGAGAGGGGGAGGGAAAGAAATGGAAGGGGAGGGGGTGCAAGAGATTTAAGAGCCCCTGAAGGAAAATAAAAATAAACTCACTGGACTCTTCTCTTGTTTGAGCTAATTCCCCAGTATGTGATGTCCTACTTTAAGGAGACAAGTGTGTAACTATTACACTAAAAACTTTAGAAGTTCTTCATTAACCAAATATAATCTTATGTGCCTTTCAATTTCACCAGTGTTTGATATCCAATGAAATCAGTGAAGTGTTCATTTTTTTTTTTTATCACAAATAATATGTTATTTTATGGTGAATAAACTGTGCATCAACTTGATATTCTTTGTGTCATAACCTGACAGTAATTATTATGTTGATACTAACCAGTGTTTCCATTGGCATCTATAATTTCTCCTGAGAAAACAGACAGACATTTTAGAAACTGAAATAGCATTCCTCCTATTAATCTAAATTCTTCTGAAAAATAGGCTGTGGACGGGCGCTTTGAAAAAAGCCAGACATCTGACTCATTTACTGTTTTCGTTGACAGCGCCTGCGCAAAAGTTGCTCTGCTTCCACCAAATCCATTTTTGGTTGCCTGTTTTGTCCGTGATGTTTGAACACTGAAAGGTGTTTGAGAGTTATTTTATAGACTAATCCAGATCATTATTCACCTCTCCCAGGTGGAAGGCAGGGAGGACAGCGGTGCATTCCAGCTGTAGTCTCTCCTGTTGGAGGACTTGGCAGGTTGTGTCTGGCCCAGCAGTGTGGATGGAGAATTGAGGGAGCGGCAGCTCTCCTGGGAGGAGAGAGGTGGAAGGGAGGGGGAGGACTGGAGTAGAATGGAAGCTGGCACCATATTATCTCCAACAGTTGGTGCATTCCTTAATGATCAAGTGCTGGAGCAGCATCTGTGATGAAAGCGTGTGTGTGTGAGTGAGTGTGTTAGAGAAAGAGAGGAGAGAGAGAGAGCGAGAAGCATATGTGTACATATCAACATATGTTGACTGTGTTTGTTTAATTCCTCTTTACCCCACTTTAAAAATAAGCCTTTTTCTCTGCTTCAGGGTAGAAGATGTCATGTTGTGATGATCTGTCTGTCTGAGATTTATGATATGAGGAGAGGAGAGTTTGTTGTTCTGGGAGAGGAAGCTGTCTCACCCAGGGGTGAGGTGCAGGGAAGAAGAGCTCAGCTCTGCTACTCCCCCTGCCCTTAAACCTTGTTTTAAGATCTGTGATCTTTGTGCCACGGAGAGAGTTAACACATACAAATACACACAACACCCACAGCCTTTTCTCTCAATTTCTGAGGGTCAAGGGGACAAACTGTGAGTTGGGAATTGGAAAGTAAATAAAGCAGAAGTAATGTTATAATGACCCTGAGCTGAAGATGTCCTGTCGACCCCCATCACACTGGAGGAAGTCGACAATCAAACAAAATGGTCACTCTGCTTGATCTCTCTGAAAGCCATCCTTAAACAAGGCCACAAGAACTACTGACCCCCTGTTACTCCCAGTTCCTCTGAAGTCAGTGTGTTTGTCAGAGGGAGCAACAGTGTTTAGTTTGTGGAAGCGAAGGGCAGGAGATGTTACAGCAGGATAAAAGGAAACAAAGCTTGTATACATTTTAAACTGCATAAATCCTCTAAGTGTTTGATGTCAAGGATGATAATGGTTCACAATGTTGCATCATGTAACAGACTTTCTCTGTCTTCCTCATGTTTCACTTTTTCCGCAACATGGAAACATGGAGAAATAAATTCCTCAGTGACATCAGCTGAAAAATTGCTTACAAATTGTGTCCTTTTGTTCAACTGTTAGATATTCAGTTAGAGTAACCATTATTATGCCCCAGGGTTTGTGGTAATAATTAGTACATCCGCTTTGATTTCACATTCTGATCCAATACTAGAGAAACACGGTTTTACAAATGAGATCATCCTCAGGCAACATATAAAGCCTGAGGATAATTTCTATAGAAATTAGTGCAGTTGTTATATGTTCAACAAATAGACTTAATGTTAAAAAAGAAAAGGACTGGACATAAATGGAGACAGTTTGTGGAGACAGTGGCTCAAGGTGGAGGGGTGGAGGTTTTCTCATGGTGCTGGTGGTGTTTGATGGGAACAAGCTGACCCCTGAGCAGTGCAGGGATGGCGGAGGCCTGGGTCGGCCAGCCCAGTGTGTTCTTTATCAGCTACCCCAGCGACAGCATGGCAGATTGCAGCCATTCCTCCTCTGATTCATTGTCTGCTGGACAAATGTTAATTGTTTTCATCATTGGCAGCTATGTGAACACTCGGACGTACCCAGTCTCACTCTTTGCCTCCCACTTAATGTGTGTCTCTGCCCTTACGCTATCCCCACAATGCCTGCTTCCCTCCTCACTCCACCCTTAGCTCATCTCTCAACTGTCACACTGAGTCTCTTTTAATGTTTGCCGTGCAATACCATTAAATAAAATACCACTCTTTCATCTGATATCATCTTTCTTTAATTTTCATATAACTGCACAGACTGAGAGATTGATGGCATTCACAAATGATAAAAAACCATAAACTAAATCTAATACAAAATATTCCATAAAATAAAAAAAATTGTGAAATAATTATTGATTCACATATTGTTATATTTCTTTCTTTTCTTTTCTTTTAGAGTCCTCATGTATGGAGAAGCTCCTTTCTAAAGACTGGAAAGAGAAGATGGAGAGGCTCAACACCAGTGAACTTTTGGCAGAAGTGAAAGGTAGGACTGTGGGCAGATTTACCAGACAAACACCACTTTAAGCCATGTTAACAAGTCTCTCATTCCTATCAGGCCTTCATAATCTATGTACTGTATAATCTCAGACACAGCCTTGTACTCTGAAATAAAACAAAGGCCTTTGGCTGCCCTCCTCATTCATTTCTTTCCTCCCTTATCTTTTGTTGGAATGCCCGACTCTCTCCAAAGTGCTGTCTTCAAAATTCCAGCCCATTTAGACCCATTCGGAGTTGCTCTGCGCTTGTCAGCAGTTTATTGTTGTTGTCCCTTCAAATGGCCAAGCTACTCTCCTCTGGCACATGCAGTGCATTCATGCCGCTCTGGTAATTGTTGAACCCAAAGTGTGCTTCATGTAAACAGAGCACGGCTGAGCTGTGAGAGGAGAGAAGCCGATAGCGCAGCGATGCACAGAGTCATCTCCTCAGCGAGTCTGTGTTTGAGAGGAATGTCTCAACTCTGACAGTGAACGCCCTGCGCAGCGTATCAAGTACAGCACGGCAAAGCGCAACTCAGCACTCCCCCAAAATCTCTGTTTATGAGTGTGTGAAGGTGGGCCGAGGATGGGCAGGGCTGCTGTTCAGTCCTTAGCACTGACTGTTACTGAGAGCTGCTGTGTTTATACAGCACAGAGAGGCACAATACCAGCTGGCTGATAACACCAGGCTGTCACTGGATCCTGCAATCTCCTGGAAAAGATTGTCTTCATCAGACAACTTCTTGTGTCTTGCCTCTATTCCATCAAAACTGTTTTGACGAAATTAATTCGGATCTTTATCATTAGGCAACTGAAATGTTTTGTTTTTAACATTTCACGACGAGTGTTTACAAACCTATAAAGAGACCTCATTTCACTCGATCATTTGGTTAATTGTTTCTTTGTATAAAACATGTGACATGTATAAATAAAACTGGTGTTTGGTTTTAATTATTGAATTACACTTCTCCACTTGCAGAGGAAAAGAAAAAAAAAGCTGTTGAATGTTCTAATAAGTATATTCATTGGCAATAACCTTAATGAACTGAAGGATAAATCATTGCTTGGTAAACTAGATTCATTGTACCTGCCCTACTATACAGTATGCCACTGTAGATCAAAGTGCACTGGGTAAAATGTTTAAAATGATTTAGCCTTTTGAAAGCTGGTCTGTTAAATTACAGGCAGGGCATTTCTTCTGATGAATGGGAACGGGAAGGTTACTTGGTGGTTTGTAAACAGGTAGGGAGTCTGATAATAAACACTATGGCCTCTGTCTGTTGATGAGTTATGGAGACAGTCTATACACCACAGTTACCAATATAAATGCTTCTCCTATCACAGTGGCAGCCTTAGATTTTTAATTAGCATGCCATTTCATATGACTGTAGACATTTCAAAGGGCTGCTTTGTGCTCCCCCTTACAAATGTCTCTCTCTCTGCGTTTGATGTCTGCCTGATGTAAATATGGGCAATTAAAAAGAAGCCCAGGGTTGGAGACACACAAGGTCCACTTAATTAAAACACAAACAAAGGTACTAAGCAGGAAGTACCTTATGATTAATATCTAAAATGTTATGATGAATCTGAGGTTCTATTAATTGTTAGGTTAAAAATCAGTACAAAAGCCAAGCACACTTATAGGTATTACATGAATTGAAGAAAGTAGAAAATAAAGACTGACATTCAGATAAAGAGTACATTACCTACTGGCAGAATGGCCTTGTATATTCTATGCTAATCACTCACTGATTCCTTTACCAATTATACCACCTTGTATGCTGCCTTTTGACATTGTTCCATGGAAACCTTGAAACACAATTGTGGCGCAGATGCAAGTGCTGGAATCTCGACTGGTGTGGAAATAATTTTGACTGGTTTTTAAAAGTTGAGTTGAAAAAATGCCAATAGGCTTTGACAGTCTGTGACTCAAGACTTTACTCATGAACAGAGACATTCTTTTTTACTGCTGTTGTGTTCAAACATGCCCTGAATACTTTATCCTGTTGAGGTGAACACGCACGTACAGTAAACAAACAAAACAAAACAATAGTTATCAACAACATCAGAGATCTGCTTTTTCAAGGTCTGCTAACCCAACCAACCATTTACCTCTTACAGATGACACATCTATAATTATAGCCTATTGTCATGTGGGTGTTGGGCTACATAATGTTCCGTTTCTGAGGTTAAGATGTTTTTTAGGCTTCAGAGTCGGTAGAAACAAGAGCAATAATCCAGTGGAGGCAGGGAGCTTAAGTCAGACGAGTAGAATGGTATTATTTAGGGTTAATGATTTCAAATCTCTATCACCTTTTCTTCTTTGCTGTTAGGGCTTAGCATTAACAGGGGCAGGCAAAAAGAAGTTTGTGAAGGAGCATTAGTGCCGGATTTCTTTTCGCCAGTCAATTCCAGTGCTGTTTGTTTTCATACCTGAGCTTAGCTGTCAATCTGCAGGAACGATGAGGAGAGAGATGAAATCTCCTGAACAAAACCACAGAGCAAGAAAGAGAGGCCAGCTGGAAGGGCTCCAAACCGCAGAAAGTAGCAGATAATGGGAGGCAAGGTGGAAGGAGGACTGCAAGAAGGTAGAAAGAGAAAGAGAGAAAACGATTTAGATGTGGATACTTGACTTGACATTTATAATTACATAGCTCCAGGAAGTTTTTTTTCTTCTTTCTTTTTTTGAAAAAAAAGAAGAATGTAAAGCCCCCATTCATCACATGATTTAGGAGCCTCAAAATCCCTCACATGGTTGCACAGGTTATATATTTATGTGCATACACACACACACATACATTGTGTCAAATGTATACAAATATAGTACACAGTGTCCAGTGGTAGATAAGGTTGCTCTCTGTTACATGCCTGCTCTGTGCAGGGTCTTTGAGCCTCATACTCAACAGAGCTGTTTAAGTTTCCCCGCTGAGTGCCAGTCTCCCGGCCCCCTGTTGGGGGGTGGTGGGGACAAAATGTTCATGCATTTACTCAAACTGAAGGAAAATATGTAGTTACTAAATTGGAACACAAGCTGTATTCATCCTCTTGGAATTTGCTAAAATAAATAAATAAATAAATAAGTAAATAAAAATAAGAAGAAAAAAAAAAGAAGCTCAACATTACACCAGCGTCGAAATGGCTGCACGAATTCTGAAGCAGGAAAATCAAGACTCTTGCACTGTCACAATCAATTTGAGAATGGTGTCGACATGACAGTGGTCGGGTGCACACAGACAGTCCTGTGGCAGGCAGATAAGTGGAAGCTCTTTAGGAGGAGAACACAGGGCAAGGCAGGGCGGCAGCTGAGACTGATTTGATGCTGGCCCTACCTGTGCTGGCTTTACTCCTGCACAGACAGAAAGGAGTCCACTGTGTGCACACAGAGCCCATATTGTTCAGCCATATGGGTTAGCTTCAAAACATGATTATTCACTTTAAAATTTAACTTTATTCTTAATGGCTTCCATAAAGTAAGTTTTTTTAATGCCAGAGGAGATACACAGCACATTATCTGTGCACACATTTCCCACTGACTAGCTGTAGAAAAGAATTATGACCCACAGATTCTAAATGGATTGTGTATTTTTACCACATGTTGTATTTGAATAATATGAATATTATATTTACCCAAACATACAAAAACATCCACACAAACAGCACAAAACAGTATCTGTCCAGTTGCTCCACTCAAAAATGCCTCAGTTAGCATTTTCTCCACAACACTTCAGTCAACTGTTTGCCCTGTGCACTCAGGTGAAATATGAGCCACAGTAAATCATTATTCCTTAGGCCACATTTGCCAGATGAATGTATGAGAGTGTTGGACTGTGTGTTTTTCTCCTCTAATGAATTGAGGAATTTAGCTTGTGGCAATAGAGGTAAAGAAGGAGGTGCTGTGTGTGTGTGTGTGTGTGTGTGTGTGTGTGTGTGTGTGTGTGTGTGAGAGAGAGCGAGATAGGAATAGAATTCCCTGTTCCTGTTGTGAATTATATTCCAGTTGTTTGTCATGGTGTGTTTAATGTAAACAAGCATATTAATCTTGGCTTCACCTGAAGAGAACATAAAACAATTATAGAGCTGACAAAAACCTATTTCATAATTTAAGACATACGTCTGAGCCATTTGACAGATATTTGACAAGTTTCCCTCAAAAGCTGCTGAAAGTAAATGTACACAAATATATCACTCAGCTAAGAACACATAATACACTGTGAATTTCTGAATTTTATATCAGCTTTCTCATGTTTTATAGACACTTCATACCAACTTTATTTTCTTCTGCAACCTCCGATCTTTTCGCAAAGGGTTTTTTTGTTTGTTTTCTTTTCTTTTCTTCTCAGTAGCTTTTTCTCAACACTTAACATTCATCTGAGCATTTTCACATCATACACAACCATCACTTTTAAAATAAAAATCAGAACGAAGCATGACAGCAATGCTGCACAGGTGTTATTTTAAGCCTGGCATCTTGTACGACTTGACGGCAAATGGGAGACTGATGAACTGGAGGTGGGACCATCACATAAAAGTGCAGAGAAAGTGGAGAACTTTTAATTTTTTTGTTGATAACTTTCACTTGACACTTCAAACTAGTGTAAACTTCATTTGGACCTACTCCCATTGCTTTAAAAAAAAAAAAAAAAAAAAAAGTTACACAACATGGCCCTTTGGGCAAATTTTTCTCAACACCTCACGTTGACTTGACATGGGCTCCTTCATCCACAACTTCTAGTTTTTAAGGAATTAGATTTCTAAAGAATTACTAAAGTTCTTGATACTTTGTATTTTTCATGGGCAGTTTGGACATCTGTACATAAAGGATTTCTCCTGGAACAGGACCTGACCATTTCTGTTACAAAAGTGAAAACTTTCACACTTCTAGTTAGCACTGTAGATGTCAATGTGTGTCAATGCCTTGACAGCTCGAGAACTAAGGAACTGTTCTTGTATACAACATTGTGAATACCTCCACTGGTCTCAGCTGTCTTTGCTTCCAGTTCAGCTATTTCAGTCTATCACTTGTGATCTGATTTAAACCCTGACAGAAGACAGGCATTGTTGATACATTCATCCATCAAACACAACAGTCTTGAAGTCTTTTCAAATATCTCATTTGCACAGTGTAAGGAAACAGGTACAGTCTGCTTTAATTATCAGCTGTATAAATAAGACCAATGAATAAATGTTGTGTGAAAAGAATGAGATAACATCTACCTCCTAATTCACTTCCAAGGTGTTGCAGTGAGCTGTTGCCTTGATCACTGTCTTACAGACTTTGCTGTCTTTGTATGATAGAGACCTTGAAAACTGTGTATGCTTTGTATAATTTAAGGGCATACTGGTCAGACTCATCATCATAAAGGCCATGAGTGATGAATAGAAAAATTGGAGACGATCGTCGTTCTCATGTAATGATCTTTGCTAGATGCTGCCATGAACAATTAGAGCATTCTGCACACTGTCCTGATCTCTGATCTGTTGCACCGTATCACACAGTCAAAGAATGATTTGTTCTGTTATTGAAAGAGCAGAAATAAAGTTTTTAGAACAAGTTATTTGCTTGTACACAGTATGAATTTCAGGGTCACTGGCATCCTTGTGGAGTAATCTGTTCAGGTTGAGCCTCTCTCTTGGGTTTGATGAAGTACCTTGTCCTGTGTCATGGACGGACAGTGAAGTGCTGAAGCCTTCACATTAGCATAATTATACTGAAGAGTGACGCTTCCTCTATCATCAAAATATTAGTCTCCATCGGTGTTCAGCATGAACAGCAGAACTACGACAGATGAAGTGAAGTGTGCTTTTATTAATAACCTCTTCACATGCCAATCAGAGCATTTATTGAAGAAAATCATGTGCTGAGCCATTGAAATGATTATAATCACACGCTCCATGTACAGATATAGAGATAGATATGCAGCAGACATACTGACTTATTCGACCAGATGATGGGCAGCCTCTCATTGAGAAAGAGCCATACCATATTGGAAAGTTAACTGAGAGTCTCTGCTGCCAGTGGATTACATGTGCTTGTGAGTCATTGCTCATGCTTGTTAATGGGGTTTTACTGGCAAGATTAACAGCTCTTATATCATGCTAAAGGCAGCAAGCCAGGTAAAACAGCTGTTGTTCATATTGTCTTGGTTGCAGGACACAGAGACATGTTAACACCATATTACTGGAAACACATATGGCTTTGTAGCATTGTAGAACAAGTGTATGTAGTAGTTAAAGGCAAAGAGATACCATAAAACGAACTCTAGTTATTCTCGCTTGGTTTTCTGAACCTCAATATGACATTCAATATTTTTCTGACCAAAGGATAAAATGTTTTAGTTTTATTCAATATCACAAAGTGAAGTTGGTATTAAGGCCGACTTGGATTTTATGCTTTTGTTGAGGCAGTTTTATGGTTTTGGAGAAAGGTCTCCGAGCAGAAAAATGTTTCTATTTTGAACACTAAAGAAGGTACCGATAGATGCCATTAGCTGCTACTCAATTGACTCTTTGTGTTTTCACAGAAAGAATGGACAAAGGGTCAGATGACTGCAGAGTTCACACACGTGTGCATTTACTCAGAGGCATGTACCTTTTATCGATTGGAGCAGCACGCAACACACATCTGCACACACTCACATCTACGTTCACATACACACACACACACACACACTTTAGGAGAGAGCAGAGAGAGGCTCAGCACGCAAGGCATTCAAGCTATGTGCAGTCTGTGTGTGGATACAGCTTGGTACAATCGTTGCATTTAGACAAGTCCTAATTTACTTAGGATGGGCTTGTAGCATATGGAAGCATCAATGGAGGACTGATAGAGACAAAGAAATTCCAGTCTTCTGGCGCTAAAAAAACTCAATTCAGATCTGGTCATAATGGCTCAGCTGTCCTAACCAAAGGAAGGGGAGAGAATAGAGTGCCTTGTGATTTTCCCCCTTTTCACCCTCACCCTCCCTCGCTTTTCTTCTTCTTTTTTTTGTGCCTGAATCTTTTATCTGTGTTATTCACTCGGGACTCTTCAAAGTAACAAGCCTCCTTCTTTTTCCCCGGTACTGGACTTGGAACCCAAATTAGAGACTGCTTGATTAGAGCAGAGAGGAGGGAGCCAAGAGAGAGGGAGATGTGGGTATTGGACAGAACAAATCGCACCCCTACAAAGTGCCTTTTATCCAAAGACCCCAAGGCTCAAATACCCTCATCCCTCCCCAAGCAACCATGGCTCTGCTTGTTTTCCTCTTATCATTTATTTAGTCACCCGTTGATGTTTTCTGCCCTACTTTGTGACGTTTAAAAGAGGCAGGAATCTCAAAAGGTGAATGCTGAATGGGCTGAAACTGAACAACACAGCTTTACCGTCTCCTCCTCCTATTTGTCAATCTAACATCTCTGAAGTTAACTCAGTGGCCTGAGGAAGAAAAAAAAGAAACAAGAAAAGTGCCAGCACAGCTTGACCACTCAGTCCCGGGATCCTCTTCCTCCGTCAGGCTGGTATTGTCCTCCTGAGCCTGAGTCGTCTAACAGGAGGATGTCACAACATGTTAGATCTGGGCCAGTTTATGCAGCGCCAAAGCATCTATGGGCTGTCTGTCTGCCATCGGAAGCGCAATATGAGGAGACATGTTAACGGGCAGACCCCAGCCCCACTGCTGTTAAAAGCCATGCAATATGCAGGAAACGGCCTCTTTTGTCAGCAGGCTGGTTAGACGCAGACCACGACTCTCCTCTTCTGCACCACCCAATAAAAGTTTTATCTGGATTTTAAAGCTGATCCATAATTTAAAGCAGGAAGAAAGAGATTTTTACACTAACCAGCCAACAAAAAAACATATGACTCTGATTTTCTACCTAACTGTGTACAGCCACTAAGGTGAATTTTGTTTCACCATGTTTTTATATCTAGATATTTTCAGTGTTTGTCATGTATTTCTGATATTTCAGCAATGATTTGAACAATTCATTCTTTGGGTTTCGAAGCAAAAGGTTGAACTCTCCACACTCACTCCTCACTCTGCTGTACATTCCAGTTAATTTTATAATTGTTTATTAGTTTTTACACAGTGTTTACACTCCTAGACTAGTGAGTGATCATCAGAAATCAGACAGAGAGAAAGAGCGTCATTGAGTCCAGATGTTTGGTTTGCAACTCAAGGTCATATATATGTTGGCCTTAAGGCCAGATGGCCCACATCTTCACCCAGATGATGATTTTATTCTTTATATATATTTATATCTTGTATTCTAAGTTTGTGATTATCCATAGTGTAAAATCATTTTAAAAGTCAAAAATAACAAGATCACACACACTTTTCGAGGTTGACCAAAATTGAAGCCATAGCGTGAAGGAGTTTATGTAGTGATACATTTCCTTTAAATACTGATTTACCAATAAAGCCACTGTTTTAAAAACAAGAGTGAGGGTGAGTAAGTGAAAGACTTAATTGCTGCATATTCTTTTATTTGTGGCAAAAAAAATATAACTTTATCTTGGCTCAAACCACTGCCACCCACCCTACATCAGTGGCAAGTCAAGCTAATGAAAGTGTACTTAACGGGAAAAAAAATAACAGTTAAAGTCCATGTAAGGACTCATGTTTTTAAACCAGTGGACTGCTGTAATTATTTATTTTGGATTACCTAAGTGAAAAAATGGGCTGCACTGACTTGGTTATGTTTTTTTAATTTCCTGACAAAGCAGACATGTTTGATTCATAGGTGATAAGTATAAATAAACATTTTATTTAAAAAAAAAAAAAAAAAAGAGTAATAACTAAAGCTGACAGAAAATGTAGTGTATTAGGGTGAAAGTAGGGCAGCGTAATTCCCTTGAAAATATAGTGGAGTGAATTAAGTGGCATAAAATGGAAATACTCAAGTAAAGTACAAGTACCTTCAAATTGTACCTAAATACAGTACTTACTTTCCACTACTGCCTTTTCCCCAGCACAGTATTGATAGCTGTGATTTACTGTGACAATGACTGATGTATCTGTAAAGGCAACTCCTTCATGGACACAGCCAAAGGTTAATAAAATTGGTGCTGATTGTATCAATTTTACAGATAAGCCATTCACAACAAGTGTAGTCGGGTGAATAAGAAGTCAATTCAGGCCTTGGAAACTGCATGCTGGCCCAATGAATAGCTGCTTTTAGGTGTTTTTTTTTTTTTTTCGTTAGGAGGATAAATGGAGAATTGCAGCTCTCTTCCATTGCAGCAAGCAGTGGAGGCAGAGTGAGGCGAACCGAGGTTCAGACAAGCACGCCAGTAAATTGCCCTGAATGGGTTCTGGAGGTTGACAGGCCCTATTAAGACAAACGGCTTTCCTCATCGGAGAGATAAAATAAATCAGGTGTTTAGTCAAATTAAAATAGTTTGAGTGGAGAGGGCCCCTGGGAGCTCTCGGAGAAACTCAAGACAGATGTGGCCAGAGACAAGAGGAAGACACCCAGGAAAGAATTCAGCTCCTGCTGGCCTCAGGCCAGACTTGACTACACAGTTATCTGGATCGTCAAGCTTTTATCCTTCTCTGTCTCTTTGCTTACTGTCTCTCTCTCTCTCTCTCTGTCTCCTCTGTTGGTTTTCCCATCTCTTTTCTTGTATGTTCCCCCAGATCAGCTTGTCACACAGGAGTGCAGTGGGAGGAGAGTGAGTTACTGTCTAGCCTCTCACTGGCAATTATGTTGGCTGTGTAAGTCAATGGTAGGATCACTTAGCATTGATTAGGCGGAGGGAGAGAGCAGTGCAGCTGCTCTCACTATTACGCACAGTGTGGAAATGTGACTGTAGATGGAGAAGTAAGTCTATTGGTTTATTATTGCGTTTCTTTTTGAGGTACGCATGCAGTTAAGTACACAGATAATAAAATAAAGATTGTGCTGCTCAGCGCTGATTATCATGATACTGATCTCGCTCTATGACTGATGATCGTTTGAGAACATCCAGACTATCTTTTTTGATGTGTAAACATTGGCTGCTTTTGGTTTTTTTTTTTCTTTTCACAAGTTTGCTGATTCTTTTCAGCAGAAATCTGTCAGGAATTCCTCCTCTAATGTGTTGCTTCTTGGCCATATAATAAAAACCCGTGTAGTTTGGAGGCCAGTGCGAACACTGACTCTCAACACTTTCTTTATGTTCACCCCTGGTCGTCTGATAGCCTGCCACCTCGCTTTGACAGCTCCACATAGCACTTTGTCTGTGTGATGGGAACAATTCTTTCCCCTTCTTCCTCTGAAAGCTGTGAACAGCAGCTACAGTAAAACAGGCTCCTCCAGGCCGTGTGTGGCCTTAACAGTTTCAAGTGAACACACTCAAGTTGCTGCCTGTGTCATTCTCTTGTGCTATATGCTTTGTACAGTACAATAACACGCAATGATAACATTGTGTGCAGCATTGCTGCTTTCTTCTATTTAGCAATGCAAACACCAGAAGCTTTCTGCAGAATTTTATACAAATTAAGCACCGGTTATTTAGTCGTAGCCTTCTGTAAAACTTTTTGTGTACTTTTTTCTTTAAGGAATGCATAATATAAACCTGCATGTATGGTTATGACTCGGACTTTCCGCCGTGTGTTTACATTTTCTACCATCTCTCTCTCTCTCTCTCTCTCTCCTTGCCTCACCAGGTACTCCAGAGAGCCTGGCAGAAAAGGAACACCAGCTCTCCACAATGATCACCCAGCTGATCAGCCTGCGAGAGCAGCTTCTGGCTGCTCACGACGAACAGAAGAAGCTCGCCGCCTCACAGATGGAGAAGCAGAGGCAGCAAATGGAGTTAGCTCGTCAGCAGCAGGAGCAGGTAACTTTTCCTCACGTTTACATGTTTATCTCTTTGTGTTGTTGTTGTTGTTGTTTGTGTACATGTGATGACAGCCGTTTTTTTTTCTTTCAATTCACTATATTCAATATTTTGCACATCTGTCTCAGCTTTCTTTGCTTTCTTCCATCCTTCCGCTTTAAAAATTCCCCTTCCTTACTTTAAACTTGTTTACTCTATTTTCCTTTTCATCCCTATAATAAACCCCTTTAAATACATTTATAACAAATTGTCACTTAAGTCTCTATTTCATATTAAATTTCATGCCTGAAATATGCCAATAAAATCTCACTCCTTCATATGAATTTGGAGTAATATTAGATTTAAGAGGAGCAATATTCTGTATTGCTTCAGATATTTCGGTCATGCTCTCCCGCCCACATTTATGCTGTGTGGTAGGAAAAATGTTATTATGACTTGTACTAACAAATGCGACGGAATGTGTGAATTAAACGTTATATTAAACATGAAAGTCCTCTATATCTTATAAATCGACTCCTATTAGAACAAGCCTGGCATTAGATTTGCAGCACAAATCAGGCCAATGAGCCATATTGTACAAATCAGCAAATTAGCAGAGGCCATGAAGTGTGTTAATGTCTGGGAAGAAATAAGGACACAAACTATCCACACGGGCGACACTTTTATTATCACCAGCCACCCTAATGGCTATGAGTCAATTATCAGCAAGGAGTTCACTCAGAGTTTTCGCGGCACACTCTCAGACCTCCCTGTGGTAAATGAAAGAGATAGACCATATACCTTGAAGAGATGCATTTGGTCATAGTACACTAATAATACATTAACAGTATTGATTTTTTTCCGATCAATGATGTTCATTTGCAAACTACACTCAGCTCTGTGTGCTTTGTAGACATTACAGCATAAAGGGACAGTGATATTTTATTATTTGATCTTATTTTGAAATGGAAGAATATTAATAAAATTAAGAGAGAGAGAAAGAGAGAGAGAGGGAGATAGTGAGGGGGAGATGGGGAGAGAGCAAGAGAGCCCGCTGAGAGCTAGAATGTCATCAAGCCATCAAGATACAACACAGTAATTAACTGTTGACACTCGTGAGGAAACCAGCACAAATTAATCTTGACACATTTGCAGACGACCGATATCTTACAGTGAACACTTTGTAATTATATTTAAAAATGAAAATTAAATGACACTTAAAACTAGGTTGTCATGCTCAATGAAGTGGGCATGTAGAAAGAGGGACTGCTGGGATGAGAGGGATTGCGGTGTGGCTGCTCGTCACTCAGGGGCGGCAGGGACCTCTGTCACTGCCTCTGCCAGTTATCTCCATTGTAACAATGTTTTTCTGTCCTGTGAATTATTTATTCTCTGTTACCACTGGTTTTGACTGTTCATGTCCATTTAGAAAATTTAAGATGGTGATTTTTGTCAAATTTTGTAGCAATTTAGTTAGAAGAATATATTGTGATAAGATAAGAGAAATTAATATCATTCTGCGTCGCTAATCTGCTTATTTCTTTATCTATCTATCTCAACAAACGTTAGTATCAAGCTTGCAGTCGCAGCCCTCTATAATGTTATCCAGCGAAAACAGACTAAAAGTTCTCCTAGTCTTTATGTCAGTTTAACCAGGAATTATTGAATTCACTGTCTTTATTACTGTTTCCAAACAGATTGCAAGACAACAGCAGCAGCTTCTGCAGCAACAGCACAAAATCAACCTCCTCCAGCAGCAGATCCAGGTCAGTGAATGAGTTTCTCTTGGCCCTCTTAGCACTCAGCAACTCACACTTCTCACTTTCTCCACACTGATTACTACAACATTTCTCCCTCTTCAGTGCAATTAGTGCACCACTGCTTGTACCATGAGCCAAATGCCTAGATTTAATGGCACAGATCAATAAGATTGGACATTAAAGTAAATATCATTGCTAACTTGTGCTATCCTCTCCATCTCATCCGTTTCATTTTTTTGATATATTGCTTGTCTTTTTATCTTTAATTTTTGTGTCAAACTACATTCATCACTCTCAGCAAATGTTAATTGCCTGTTGGTAATCGTTAGGGCTTTAATATATGGAGGAGAATAATTAGCACATCTTAATGAACAAAAAAAGAGGGGGAAAGGTAACAACAGCTAATGAGTCCTGTTGATGGAAAAGAGCCTGGAGGTGGGGGACATGAAAGAGGCTGGTAAATGCCTCTGAAACGAGTCGTCCCAGAAGGGCAACGTGGCATGATTTCACACGGCACAAACCGCTACCGAAACTTATACTGTCATTGTGCTGTGTGGGTGGCATTGTTTCTTTTTCCCTTTTACTCCCTTGTACTTTATTTTTATGTTTCTTTCAACCTATGCATCTCATGCCAGACATTATCGTCCTCATTAGTCTGTGTATCCTTGTGTGTGTGTTTGTGATGCAGTACAAAGAGATAAAGTGAGAGACCACCCAGACTCCATGTTGCTAGACATAGTCAGACAGTGCAGGTTAAATCAGAGCTGGTAACTGGTAGTGGTCAAGGCTGTGAGCCTGGATGCCTGTGTGAGGTTAACGTTATCCAGCCCAGTGCGTTTAGTGTCAGGCACATCCTTCTCCATTCACCTCCTCCCCTCTGCTTGTTCCTCGAACTGACAACTCCCCATCATCTTCTTTCATTTTACCTCTTTTTTTTCCCTCTTCAAACACTCACTCTCAATAAACTGTTCTTCCATCACCTTTTATCACTTCTGATGTGTGTATGTGTTATATATATATATATATGGGACACCATACCTCTACACAACAGATGCAAGGCAAACTTCTGGTTTCAACAGCAGTTAGCACAACAACTAGATTTACTGCTGTGAAATTATTTGTTCAAGGACTCTTTGCAAGAGAAAGGCCACGCTGACAACATGTTCTTGAGAAGCCACTAGTCTGGATCTTAGACAGTTTACTGAAAAAATAATCCTATATTACACTTCTCTAAAGAGAAGCACGGAGCGCGGCACTCCGTCTAGAAAACACTCTAAAATCAAGTACCTCATGCACTGCCGAGGGGCTAGTATTACTCATATCATGGAGGGTCCTTTACTTATGCTCATTGAACATAAGGGCACAGCCCTAATGCATCTCACTTTTAGAGGCCCTTACTTTCATCACAAAGTTAAAGGCAAATGATACCTGAAAATTCCCCTTGATGCATAGTTTTGAGAGCAGGTGGGGGGTCGAGAGTGTATGGCAACGTACTTCTAAATATCCATTTCAAACACTTGAACAGAGATACAAGTAAAGTCCTTTCTTGTAGAGCCCAGTTAGCCAGCTTCTCCCTTGGTCAAATGAGCCACAGATCTTTCCTGATGATGAATAAAAAACAAGAAAATCCACATCCACAATTAAACAAAAGAGTCCCATGTTCAGACCATCTGTTCCTCTGCCCTTCGTCCTCTGTTGGCTGCACTTTTCAGACAGAACATCAGCCAAGAACAAACAGAGATTTCTCTCAATACTTTAAATAAATTTGATCATGTGCAATTTTTTTTAATCAAAGAAAAAGTCTTTTCAAAGCAGAAGATGTTCTCTCTCCCTAACTTAGTTCATGACTAAGTTAGTTCTTCAAAATGTCCAGTGTGATGTGGCCACTCCTTTCAGAGGAGCAGAGAAGATAAAAAACAGAGTCAGGGGCAAGTTAGTGAAGCATTTTTTTGCCACTCTGTTTTCATTATAGTGGCCTCTTAAAAATGCCCAGGCCATTTTAATATATAACAGCTTTGACTTAATTAGTTCTGTAAACAAGCATCCAGCCTGTATGTCACAGACTTTTAGCAAAGTGGTAAGCAGCGTTGGGAGATTGAGTTACTCTTCTATTAGCATGGAGAGCACTAAACTTTATAGGAGACCCTACTGGCCATCAAAGTCCTTCTGTTTTGGCTTCAGGGAGAAAACCCAAGAGGAAGCCTCTTTCTAAGGTCTCATATTGATGATGTAACTGATCACATCAGTGGACATTGTAAACTGTCCAAACAATAAAACCATGGGGACTGCAACTGGAGACTGTTGCTGGCATGCTATAAGTGTGCTTTCAGGAGGAGGAGGAGGGAGGGGGACGCATGTGGATTGAAGGGAATCCGTCAGAAGTGAGTAGTTATAGAGGTTTAGTGAATGAGGTTTGGAGCAAGGCAACATGCAGTTTAATCAAGTTCCCCCCTTTTGAATAGCCATCTCTGTTTTTATCCTTTTTCATCATTCCTACAAGAGAGGGAAAGAGATTTAGTCTTTGTCCTTCGGGATTACAATGTCACTTGTTTTAAGATAGCAGATGTTTTGATTGCAGTGTTGGGGGCTTATCAAAAGTTAAAGCTCAAGGCTTTGTGTGTTTTTCCTCTCAGCTTGTTTATATTTCTTCAGTCCATCCTCGTCGTTGAAATCATCTTGGCACTAATTCAATCCCAGGATGAGATTAACTCGTAAATTGATTTAGTTGAAATTTTGAAACACAATTTAGGATTTTACAAGACACATGTGACAATTAAACATATATATTAGTGGAGAACTGATTTGTCTCATTAGTTACTTATCTCTGAGTCTAGGTGAAGGTCCTGCGAGATTGCAGAAGAAAAAAAAAAAAAACGAAAAATGAGCACACAATCCTGTTTTTGTTATTTACTTCCGTCCAGCATCACTCTGATTCACTGCGCATTATTTAAGTCTCCTCTTCGTGGCTTTCTGTTTCATGAACACACCCACTTTCCTCCGCTCCTAATGGACAAGCAGTCGCTGCAGATGAGCAGCTAAACAGCATCACGTTGCTCATCACACTGTTTGCTGACAATTTTTCTATATGCATTTTTCTAACTGTATTATATTAAAGCTAAAGGCAAGAGGTAAAAGCAGATTAGTTCATCGAAGTCTTTTTGGTTATAAAATAAAATGAAAAATGGCCTCATGAGACTTGGAGCTCTATGAAACTTAAGTGACAGTTCTGTCCATACCCATGGCACAAGCACCCATCTCCTCAGCTCACATGCTAATGACCCCGGTTCATGCATTCCTCGAGGAAAAACACCACATGATGTGACTCGCAGGCAGACACACAGATACTCATACACATGCACGGAGGTGATCATGTACAGTACACAGGCGCACAGGGACCCAACGCATTGATACACACATCAAGAGAATAAATATTGGCTGAAAGGTCAGGGTGAACTTTATCTTCACAAACAGGCTGGAGGCAGCAGAGCTCCCCAGATGAAACAGAGGGACACTTTTAATCCAAATCATTTAATTTGATTTTTTTATCCCTCAAAAATATCACAATATCATGACATTGTTATTTGTCATTGGCAGTGGCATTGATGAAATTCGAGATCTGACAGATAACATATTTCTATGGATGCTATTGTTGACTAGAGTTTTTTCCTCACCTCTTTTGAAACCATTAAATAATCTGTTCACGAGGCATCAATTTAGCCCCCTTTGACCCGTCATCCTCCTCCTATACATGACCTGGTTACAAACTCCAACCTCACTTTATGTACACACGCATTATCTGTATCTCTATCTCTAACCTTTAACCTTGTGTCCACAAAGATACAGGAACATACATACAGAAGTGTGGTTTTCTTCCATTTAAAAAAGATTATAAGGTCAGTATATTATTGTCTGCTGCACACTTCAAAGTCTTAGAGGCTTTCTCACATGTGTCTTTAATGGTGTAAAGAAACAGTGGGGGCCATGCAGACATTCAATGGTTACGTGTTAAAGGTCCCAAGATTAAAGATGAAATTCACCTCCACCAGCATTTAGCTGCACACAGTTTATTAGGTGGATGAGGAAGAGGTATATTTTAAAGGGTACGTTTTGAGATGAAACAGAGGACAACAGACATGTGGTTATCGCTAATGGATCTCTCAGTATCAGAGTAAATAATTCATTGTCCGTGTGTGACACACAATGTAGAACTCTACCGTTATATGGTGCTGCTACCAACCACACAGATTTATAACAGATCCTTCCACATTTTAATACTGAAAAAAAATACCTTACATTCTGCTGTTTACCTTAAGTTAGTATATTTTTAGTAGAGTGGGAAAATAATCTGGAGTGTAGTATGTTTTAGTCAGTTGCACATGGATTTCCCATTTCCCCCCTTTACAAAGAAACCAGAGAAATCACAGGGGAAGCTCTGTAAAAGTGTCTTCTGTATTCAGTGGCTGCAGGTTCTGCCCAGTTAAACACTACACACTTACACTGCTCTTTAAACGGGGGCACTGATTGATGCTGCTTTAGTTCGCAACCAAAAGAAATCAGTTTTTGAATTCCGTACCGTAAATGATCTATTAATTATCTTCTAAACAATGTCACAATCTCATCTATTTATATACAGATATTTTAGAAGAAATGTTGGCAGAGGTTCAAACTGTAAATTCACTGGAAACAATTATATGAGCTTTGCAAATCTGGATTCTAACTTTTTTTATGGTTGCGCATTTTTTATATGGTTTCACTGTGCAGATGTTATCAAGATTGGTCAAGCTGAATGCGGGACATCTGTCATGCTCACATCTTGCTCGACCAGCAGCTATCATCAAGTCATTCCACTGAATTGCAATAAAATCCAGTCCCGTGTTTTTAGTTGTGCTACTCAAGGACTTTCACATTCTTGTTGTGACAACAATTCAGTGTCCTGATTCAACTGTGTGCTGAGGATGTCTGGGGTCATGAACCTAATGTGACGTAAATCAAACCAGGTCTTTGTCACTGAAAAAGATTTTCTACCTTATAATTTGCCTGTATGAACCCTTTCACATGGCCTAAAGCTTCAATTATTATGCTTTGCAGCAGGGAATGTGTGACCATTTCAGTTTAAAGCTTTTCACTACAACTGAAGCATTAAAGGTTTATCTCATAGTTTTCAAACAACATCTCACAGCATGGACAAAAACTGATTATGGTAAATTGGTGTTTGGTCCATATGATAAATTCAAACCAGTACAATTTAGTTGTACTGGTATGTAATGACTTCTTTATTATTATAAAAAGGAATATGCATGTTCTCCAGTCTCACGCAGTGATTCAATGCACTGGTTCTGTTTAGTTACCAATTTAGAGAAACAAAGACTCCAGATCTACAACATTATGGTAAATATTTTAAATCAGTCAGATGACTTTAAATAAACACAGGGCTCTATGGTAATTGCACAAAGATAATAGCGCTAATTTGTGTATTCTCAGATGCTTTTGTTGTCTCCCCGGCACAAATGATTTTCTCAGTGTGAGACTTATTAATGCACTGGCAAAAAAAGCACAAAAATAGACATTGTTAAAGAGAATGTGTAAGTCCCCCAATTAGCACAGCTAGATTGGAACCGTTAGCATGATAATAAGAGAATAATAGCGCAGGGAAATGATAATGTGTGTGAGTGTGTGTGTGCTGCTGTGTGCACACTCGTGTCTGTGTTGATGCAGTGCTGCCAGTTCTTTCCCTTGTGTTGAAGAGCTCTGTGTTAGCCTGCTAGTAGGATTATGCGGGGGCATTAACAGCCTAGTCAGACGGGTTTGGCTCTTGCCCAGAGAGGCTCAGTCCAGCATGTTCATCCTCCATTTAAGGAGACTGTTAGCTGATGAAGATGTGCACATGCAAGACTGGAGATAAAAGAAAGCAGTGACCCGACTCATTAGCCCCTGTGATTTAATATATTGACACTTGGATACAAATAATTTCATTTAGTGGACTCTATCGGCAGGGAGGGTGGGATCAATTCAATTAGTTATGAAATGTGACTTCTTGTCAGGAAGCAGAAGAAATGCTGACGTTAAACAAAGTCATGTGCAATTTATACAATAAAGCCATCGTGGCCCTGTTAAAACTTAATGACGCACAAAAAGGTGTAATAGATACAACCTCAGCTCAGCAGTGGCAGTGATAGTTTGTAAATGAAGCTAAGTGGATGAACAGTTTGTGTCTAATGCCATTTGTCTGTTAAAACAAATTCTTGCCTCAAGAATATAAACAGTAGATACTGTTTGAATGGTCTGGAGTCTGTGGGTTTTGATCTGATTACACAAGTGAGAAGCTTTAAGCTACAGTGCGCAAGCATTACTTAAAAAAAAATCTGTTTTTAAATATACACAGAACCACTCGTCTTTGTTAAATTGTAACAGCTGATCAGCAGCTTTATCGAGTCTCCTTAGACGCAGCCAAATGAAACATATGTTCACTTGTACTGTGTCTTTGCCAGTGAAGTGGGAATGTAGACAAACATAGATCAATTATTGCTGTAAATTACACAATAAAGCCATGCCTTTGTGTAATTGCCTTTTGTATTCAGACACCTCAGCAGTTTAAGTAGCAATAATTAAGTGGCTCCATGCGAGAGGTGCCACACGAACGGCTGTAATGTGTGAAATCACACCTGAGGGTATACTTAAAATTAGTCACCTGAGGATTTTTGCTAAGCAGCCCCAGGACAAGGTAATTGAACTTCCAGCTATCTATCAGTCCTCACAGGTGACAAGAAAAATAGACACAAGAGGGAGGATTAACTGGCATATGGTAATGTGAATTTGTCTTTTAAATTAATTGTGGTGCTAAAGAATCCCAATAACTGCACATCTAGTCTTTACACACAAACACGATGAATGAAGTTCTTTTATGCTTCATCTGAACATCACAATAAAGCACCTGTTTGGAGCTCCACAAACCTTCCCTGGATGAAGGCAGAGCGTATACTCTTAACACCCATTGTAAACCAACCCCTCGAAAGGAAAATATCAGTTGAGGGAGAACACATCCTCCAGTGTGATGTTGATTTAGTTTCCTCTCCCTCTCTGCATGGACTGTGTTTTCTCTGCTAATGTTGTGCAAACTGTTTTGTCTTTGCATTGGCTTTGCGTGGCCATCATCCTCAGCAGTGGGCACACTCACAGGGAGAGAGAGCTGCATTAATAGGCTCCACTGTGTATGGGCAGCCGGTAGGGAGAAAGGGGCGCGTGTTTTCTTTGGGCTGGGGTGGCAAAGCAAAGCATTCAGCCCATGGCCCAACGTAAAAAAGGAGCTTTTTGTTTTTAGGGCAGAGGAGAGTCCAAGCATTCCCCAACAGAACACAATGAATGAGCCATTTTGTCCTACGTGTTTTTTTTTGTTTTTTTTTCAAGAAACAGAATTGTGGAATTGTTTGTATTTTCAGTAACTTGGTTCGCTAAAAAAATAATAAAGACCAGCTCCTTATATTCACCGCTAATTCTTTAAGAAATCCAATCTCAAGTATTCTTCAAAACATGTCATCATTTTACCTCGGCTGTTTGATCTCTTACAAAATGCTCTAGTTTTTCTTGCCCATCATCAGGTGATGATATTTGAGCATGTCTGAAGTCTCAACAACACACTTGTGTCTCTAATAAAGTTGCCCCCTCCTGACGAGCCCGATCCGTGCTGAACAACAGAATGGGCTCTGTTGTTTTGTGTGGCCCCAGCTGCTGGGAGGTAATAGTGAAGACAGAGCCTCAGTCTATGATTGGAGAGCGGGACAGTGAAGGAAACCCAGCCACAGAGTAGACAATCCTGACACACAAATTGGGGGTCGTCTACTGTTTCATAGACAAAATATTTTTGTCATTAACTTAATAACTGAAAAAGAGGTCTAAATTCGAGATGAATTGAGGGATTGATCATGTTTCTTACTGAAATATAACACGTGCATTGTCAGGTTTCAAAAGAATGTTTCTTTTATATTATTTATAAAAAAAGACAACCCAGTGAGCGGGGCTACAAACCGTTAAAGATGTGATATTTCAAACCTTTACAGCCACATTATTTCATAAGCCTCACACACTTAAATCTGTCTATTTCCCATTCCTCCTTCTCTGTTCACATCACACCACATGGATGTAGCTGTATATCTGACCAGCCCGTGTCCAATGTTCTTTAGGAACTTGCTCGTTCTCCCTGCGGTGAGGGTCAGACGCGTGTTTGACTTATTTCCATTTCCATACGGCACGGATGTATACGCAGGATAATAACGCTGGCCCCAAACCTACTTGTGGGTTTGTTTATGTCTGTTCTCTTCTCTTCTGCCATCATTACAAATGCTGTTTGAGGGCGTCCCCGTGGATTTGTCTAGTTTACTGCGGGCCTTAATTTTATGGCCAGACCTTGAAAAAAAAAAATTCATTCTTACTCCATGTCTGTCCCTTACCCCCCTAAAAGAGCCAATATTCTCTGAAAATATAGCCTTGAATTTGCTGTTTTTAAGCGTGTAAATCAGGCTTATATTATCTAAATGTTAGTGTGCAAATAGACAATGTAACATACATTAATAAAGGGTTGTGGCATGAAAACTCTTTTTGATCCCTTAAATGTAAACTTTAAACAGAAAGACTTTAGTCCTTTAGTTTCATTTGAGTGAACACAATTTTCTCTATTTTTGCTGATCACGTTTAAATTCTACAACTGCATTTTACCTTATATCAAAGTACGATATAAACGTTGCATTCACTAACTTTTTTTTTTACATCCATTTGCTTTACTTAATTTTGTATATTTTACCATTTTCCATCAAACTTGATGTCGAGTTTTTATTATTCTTCCTATAACATTTAATACTAAAACTACATTAAATTAGAGCTGTTTGCAGAAATCCTCTAAATGCCAGGCAGTGTTTTTAAGCAAACAGTAGCCTGCAGTTTTATCCTGAATTCCAACGAAATCAGGAAGGGTGATGAGATGGAGGAGGGCTGGGGTGGAGGGATTTGAGGTGGGGTGTGTTATGCGGGTCAGAGGGTTGGACTACCCTCCTTTCAAGCTCCACGTCTTAATATAGACATATTGGAATGGCTGTTTTCCAAGAAGGCTTGTTTTACTGTGTAAGAATTAGTGGAACAAGCAGTCATCTATTGGTTATTCCCTCTGCACAGCCTGACCTCACTCAAGTGTCTGGATTTGCTGCAGTTTATCCTGAACAGCTCTCAGTGTAACACACACAGGCATGACTGATGTGCAGCGTCACACTCAAACCTGAGCAAACACTGCCGGCTGTCAGAGTTGGTGCTGGTCCCCAACAATTCACAGAAAATATTATAAGACTTTTTTTCAGGCTGGTGCTTTTTTTTTTACTATTGATCTTAAGCTTTAGATTTCTGTGGTAGGATTTTTGTAAGACAGAGCGCTATACACAAATTTCAGATGCAGGAAGGAAGTGAAGAGAAAAAGGTCAGTGGCTTGACAAGGACAAGGGCCCTTTGTTAGTGACCTGAACCTCTCCAGTGTATTTGCCCTCCCCTTTCCAGTGCGATCCTTGCCAGAGCTGACAAGCAGGAATAATGTGCTTCAGTCTAGTGGGTGGTAATATGAAGACCTGCATTCAAAGGCAGAGGTCTGGAGCATCAAAGTCTAGTTCAAATCTATTGATCTATTTGTCTGATTACCATTAGCTACAGACAAATCCAAACACCATCACATCTCTGTTCGATCAATGTGTGTGTCTGCCTTGTGATGTAACTGTTCAGTTTTCGGCGTTAGTACAACCGGCAGATAAGTGACCTTTATTAAAGGAGTAATATGTGTTTAAAGAACTGCTAATTGTTTCATCGGGGGGAAAATCCTGAAGCAGCACAGAGGGTTCAGCAGCCTAGAAGTGCTTCCACTGATTTTCCTCCTGGTTAAGCCCTAGTACAGTGTGCACCCAATGGGCTGTGTACACAGTGGCGGGTGTTAAACATATCCTGCTGTCTAGTGTCAGTTTTACTGTGTGTGCTGGCTGTTGAGATGTAGCCAGACTTGCCAGCTTCCTCAAGATCACTTTCCCTTTTAAATGGATCACAAAAGGTGATTTCTACTCGCAGGCTTTAGGTGTAAAGCTCAGTGGAGAGCAGGGGGAACGAAGTGTGAACTATCAGTTCGTACAGCAACAGCTGGAGTCTATCCTCCCTGGGTGAAATTACAGAGCCCCTCCTATAGAAAATGTGAAAAACAAAGTTAGCGAGAGCTGCGGATCTGACAGCTCCTGAAGTGTGTAAGCAATTTTATTAAAATGAGATGAAAGTGAAACATGAGTCCTCCTTTAATTACTAATTACTGGTGATTGTGATCTTTTCCTAATGGGAAAGGCAACTATTATACTCTAAATGATTGTACAGGATTAAGAACATAATCACCACAAGCTCTTCAGAAATGTTGGGTTTGTATTGTTTTTACTATTTTCATAAAAACTCCTGAAGTGGTTTCACTTTTTTTTTTTTTGACAAGTATCTTCAAGGCAAATAACTGCAGATTATATTCAAGATAAGCATCTGTGTGAGAGGTGTGTTAAAAGGTGTCAAGTAGCAGATAATCAGGATTTTAGCCTCAGGAAATCACGAGTCTTTCCAAGCTAATAACCACAAAACAAGGTGAGAACGAAGTACATGTTTGTCTTCATGTCGTTGTTGTCTTTTAATCTTGATAAAACTAAAAACAGGAATATGTTTCCATCACATTGAACATTGTGGTCTACAGCGAGTCACAAACTTCAACCAGGATCAGCACATGAAAGTGTAACAGGGTTTGGGAAAAGCCAGCAGGGGGTCTACAGGCCTCCTTGGTGCTTTGTAGAAGCCGTAACAGACAGTGAGGAACATGGGTGTTGACAGGGGCCCAAGTGAGAGCAGTAATGCGCTGTACGTCTCCATTTGCACTCAGTGTTTTGGAGCTGCTCGCTCGTCTGTTATAGGTGGATGCTGAAACGTTTATCAAAACAAGATCACTCACTTTTTTTCATGGGCAGAAATATTTTATAGCAGAACCAGACGTTGAATGCAGGTCTGTAGAAATATTTAAAAAATGTGAAATGCATTTATAATCACACAGCTTGTTAAAAAAAAAAAAAAAAGTGTGCGCATCTTTCATCTAAAAATAAGTAAATTAAGTACGATCTGTATCTGACCACAAGAAAGCACTGGATGTAAGCAACCAGATGTACATCGAGAAGTACATCATTTATGGGTTAAGTATTAAAACAAATTTGGGTATGAATGAATGTGAGTCTGTGTGTGTGTGTGTATGTGTGTGTGCATATTTGAAGTGTAGTAAGTGTTAGGAGAAAAAAAGGGAGTTTTTTTAAGTCTACTCTGTTTTTACACTTCGCGTATTTACACATCAGAGATGAGAGTCTGTCTGTGCTGTTTGACCTGAGGATGAGCTCGTATTATAAAAGACTGTAGAGTCGGCTGAGCTACAGTGCAAATGATTTCATGTTCAACATTGCTACAAATGATCAATTATTTCTCAATAAGCATACAGTGAAGAAACATTTTAAAGAAGAAAGTTGCTACATTTTAAAAAGCAAAATCTAAAATAAATCTGATTAGATCTTCAGTAATATGGTACCTATATTGTACCTTACTTGTAGGAGAACTGCAAGTTGGTTCTATTTATCAAATACCAGCATCTCCTTGAGAGGGAAACAGATTGCATGCTGGCCTGCTACAGACTTCATCAGGTCATGTGAATTGATGATACATCTTGCAAGGCGGCTGAGTTCCCCCGGAAACCTCTGTTGGAGCGCGTGCTGGCAGAGACGGGGGCCTCAGCCAAGTCTGTCTGACTGATCACTACAGATGCTCCTCTTCAAGTATTCCGAGTCAGATCCTTAGTGCCGGGTCTTGAGGGACAAACAATAGCACCTGTTCCTCATAAGATAGCCCATTCATGTATCTTTAATGAAGCCTGGGGGCAGATGGTGTGAAATGACATTATCCAGTACTTAGTACTAAGACAAAGGAAGAGCAGTGCCAGCACAACAATGCTGCTGTATTTACGAGGAGAGGGGAGGACGCTGCCCAAGTCCCCCACTCACATCTGCTCCACTTTATTCTCTGACTCCTCAAGATCATCTTGGCAATAGAAATATCCCGGGCACTCAGCCCATACATAGATGAACTTGAGGGTAACTCTTAAAGGGAGGGGGGTGGTAACAGAGAGAGTGAAAGGAACACATACATCTGTACTTTTTCCTGTCAGTTTTTTTCTTTTTATTTAAACTTCATTATTTTTTTTCTTCTAATATGCTTTATCAGTTTTTTTTTAATGCACTGAAAATGTTATAATCTGCTCAGCCGGTGTGCCAGTGTTAAATGACAGCTCAACTAACCTCCACTATTTGTTGCCACCTTGAAGGTCCTTAAAATTTGATTTGCCTTTCTCTGACATTAGTTGCCGTAAATTAAACTTTAATGTGTGGAGCTCATTACTGCAAATCACAGCAATTCAAACTCAATACATTTATTTCCCCTTCAACGAACATTTACACTCTGTCTTGCCTCGATGAATCTTGTATATTCTGCTCCATATTTTATAATAATAATAGTAATAAAAGCTGATATCCCAGATGAAATTATATCATTTACATTTAGTGTTGCTGGAGGATATATGCCAAAGTGTCTGGTGCTTTTTGCTGATGTCTATATAGATATTTTTACAGAGGTAAACATAGTCTGTGTTTAATCTGACTGCTTTTGTACAATACAGTTTTTTTTTTTATTGAATTAATGTAGCCACATTAATTATCTCTATTGGCAATTAATTAAAAACAAATACATAATGGAATTGTGCAAATTATCTAAAATATTAAAATACTTTTTTTATGATGTACATTCCCCTGTACTGGCACAGTTTGAAAAAGGACTGTCATAATTATGTTAATGAATGTTTTTAACATTAAACCAATACACTTTAAGGCTGCATGTGCAGCAGTCTTGCTAAGAAGTCTTGACCTAAAAGACTTTTTGTAGCCTTGCGAATTTCCGAGCTAGAGGAAATATGGGCAGAAAACTGTGAATGATTTGTTTACCATAAAAAAATAAAAAATAAAAATTCCTTAAAACCTTCAGAATAATCACTTTTTTGTTTCCTCTATTTAGTCACTACCTTCATTTAGAAAAAAAAAAACTGTTTCCTACCAATGTGAGTTAATTCATGAAAATGTACGAACTACCACGCAGCACACATGGAGGGATGTGGACGTGAGGGAACCCTTTCTGTCCTGTGACTACCACACATTCAGCAACAGACTCCATCTGGTTTTACAGTCCAAATACACAGACAGAGAAAAGCTGTGTTCCCCAGTGTCCCCCCCCCCCCCCGCCTGTCACTGGCCCTACCTCATGTTGTGACATTAATTATTGTGTTTTTCCATATGTTCCATACATGCAAGGCCAAGATCCATCTTTCATCCATTCAGCCTGGAAACCTGGAACACAAATCCCTATAAAGCAATGTTTTATTTAAGGTCATTTGTCGCAGTCTCCTTGGACATTTATTTTTCTACAGCAGCAGCAGATTTTACAGAATTACTTCTAGAAGAATTACATACTTTTCTATTCTTTATAATGCACTTTCTGCACTTGCACTTCTATAAAAGCTCAGTAGACATAAAATGTTTCTATGTATTTAGTTTTCAGTCTAGCTCTGCACCTCTTGACAGATCAATAAAGTAGTTTTAAGTAGGTTTAGCGTGCTAGCTGCGAGAGAAACGGGTGTGACTACTCCAGTAAAGGGTCTACAGGGGGACCAGCACAGGCTGAAAAAGTGGGCATCATAGCAGACCTCAGCCAGAACATGGGGGGAAAAGTCGTGGCTCAGAGCAGGTTGATTTCATGCCCCAATGCAGCGGCATAATTGCACCCAGACCCGTTTTATTGCGAGTTGATTTTAAGGAGGGATGAATGGAGAAACATTCTGTAAAGTGTTTATTTTGGGGGATGACCTTTATTAACCCATTTTCCAGGCAGGTTCCCCTGAGGTGGCCTGGCTCAGCGTTAGATTAACTCTCGCAGGCCCATGGTGGCTGTGCTGCTCCCCATCATAGAGTTTCAGGAAGCAGAGAATGACAGTGAGATTGGACCTTTGCAACATGTGTGCAAAACCCCCACACACCACTTCAGAGACATAAGCTACTCACAAACACATGCAGGGAGAAATCCCCACTAGGCAAGTCAGCAACAGGCTGAATGACAAGGGTTAATATGTGAGTGAAATAGACAGTTTCACAGAATGACATTAAAATGAAATACAACAAGCGCCAAGTACTTTTCAACCGGCTGCTGGAAACAGTTGTAGTAGATTATTGGATTGTCTTCAGGCTTTTATTATCTAAATAAATGATCATCCAAGATTATGTGAGTAGTTGCTTTTCCCTGGGGTGTGTGTGTGTGTTCGTGCAAGTACATGCTGATCAGTCTCTACACCTGTATAATAAATTCGACAATCCTCTTGCTTGACATGTTGTATCTACTGCAACGTAGCATAGCTACAGTGTTGGCGAATGCTCCTTTCAACGCGTATGGTGCTTCTCTGCAGGGGCCATACGCAGCTACTGAGCCTCTGCTTTATGTCCTGCATGTCGCTTCCTCTAACTGATGCTGTAACAATGTGCGTATGTGGGGCCTTTGATGTAGCGAGGTGAAATTATGGTTTGGATTAAGAGGAGGCATAGCACGGCCAGGTATTGTGTGAGCACACGAGGGCCATCATAGCCGCGGAGCCCCCTGTCAGCACGCGTTAGGAAGAGCTGTGATCTGTCCTCCCCCTCAGTGGGCTCTGTTTTTCTGTGAACCATGCCTATGCTTAGGCCTCTCTCTGATCTCTGCTCTCTATCTGTTCAGCAGGTCCAGGGTCACATGCCTCCGCTCATGATCCCCATTTTTCCACACGACCAACGCACTCTGGCAGCAGCCGCCGCCGCCCAGCAAGGCTTTCTCTTTCCTCCGGGAATGTCTTACAAGCCAGGTATGCTTGCAACTTACGTCTTAATTTTGTCCTTTTTCTCTCTCTCTCTGCTTGCTGTAATGTTTATGCATAATTACCACGAATAACTAAACATGTAACAGGTACATAAAATCCAAAAACAATCGTACTTCAGTCCAGTGACATGTTCTGCTTTGTCTGAACGTAGCGTTGGGAAAAAGGCCTGGGAATGTTCTAGTCCATGTGGAACAATAGATATGGGCAGAGAAGCAAAGGAATGTAAACATGTCTTCAACATGAAAGTATCTTTAAGGAGTGTGCTGGCTCTAATCGTTTTTCAAGTGTCCACAGTTAGAGATCCAATAACACAAGGGATGAATCCTGCATAAAAAAGTGTCCCATTGTTAGCAAATTCTAACGCAATTTACTGCCTCACACATTTATTCCTTTTAACAGTAGTAACAGTGATTGAAAGACAATTATCAAGTGGTTTTTGGATGATGTAAGGAACAGGTTTCACTACACAAAAGAGTGTTTTCCTGCCTGTAATGGCATGCCTCTTTCACTTCCTTTGTGTCAGAAATTGAGTAAAGACAAGTTCCACAGCTTTAAAAAGAAAAAAACAAAACAAAACAAAAGGTTTCCTTAAATGTTGTTCCAACATGTTTATTCATGACATGCCAAAACAGTGAATTAATACACCCTTATATTCTTTTGAAAATCAAAGGTGTGCCATTACCAACTACAAGATTCATGTTAAGTATTAAAAAAGATCCATGACATAAATCATTCCCAGAGTTTTCCCTCACGAGATCTGCTTTAGTCCCAGTGTCAGGCAATATTTAGAACGAGTGATTTAATCAAATTAAACATAAGTTGTACATTAAAAAAAGTTTTCCTATTTTCGCTCCCACACATAAATAGAAAGAGACAGTGTTGTGTTGATGAAAACCTCACTGTCAAAAAGAAAAAGGGATTTAGGAGTTTGGCGGAAAAAGGAAAGTCTGCTTGTCTGTTGTAAAACAGAACCAGAACAAGGCAAAGGGCTGAAAACGGAAAAAGAAACACTAGGAAGTCAGCAGGTTCGCAGCACAGCATTAAAAAGGTGTGGTAGTGCAGTTAATGAATTAACTATAAAACCACAGGATGAAAAAGAAAGTCAGCTATTTTGGAACTATGGAGCCATGACAGCTTAAACAAAGTGCCTGAGGGGGAGTCTTTTACCAGTGTGCTTTCTGCGATAGGTTTGACACGGGAAATGTTTTAGTTCAAAAAACAGGAGCTATTATGGAATCATGGTCAGGGGTCGCCATGTGTATGGTTCCTGCATAATTCATGAGTTCATGAAGAAATAGCAAAGGGGGTCTGAAAATGACTCTTGTAGTCAGGAGAGGTATTTTCAAAACCTCTATTATTTTCCCCCTTCCAACACAATACACACAATTTATCCAGAGTACAATGTTATCACTACCACCTGCAGGCTATACAGGATGCTGCCATGTCCTTTTTCCATGAAGTGAGTGGCCAAGCATTCACTTCCAAGACTAAGGCACACTAATCTGATGTTATCATTATGAGACAGCCCCCAGGGACCAATGCTTATGACCCCCAGCCCTGTGGTGCTCACATGGCAACAGAGTCATTCTCGCACCATAGTGGTAAGTCATCATGCCATCCACTGGCTGTGCTCAATGGCCTGGTGTTGCACGGTAGACAAGCACGGTCATTGAAAGACCAACTCATCTTTTAAACAAATAGATAAAGGTCGGACTTCCCAGTCTGTTTGTACTGTTTACACAGATATGGCAACATTCAGTCTGATGTGCCATTAATGGACCTGCAGAATGACACATCAGTGTTTGGGCTCCTCTGCCAGTCTTCCTCATAGGCATCCTGCTGACAGCTGACACTTTCCTCATGCAATCTTTTTTTAAATCATGTATGTTTACAACATTCAAGATGTCACTTTAAACTAATTCTCTGAGTTTGTGCTCTTCTTCACACACAATAACTCAAATGAATTATGTTTTGTCAATTATGTCAATAAATCTGCTGGTAATTCAATAATTCAATTGTAGCTGAATAAAATTATATACTTGCATGTTTATTTGTCTATTTCTGTGAGCGACTTTTGTAATTCAATGAAATTTAAAAGGCAGTGAAAACAGAGGATCAAGTTTGTGTGGGACAGACATACACTTCATTCATCATCATTTGATCTGGTCTAAGAAAGGTCTCAGCTACATCTGTCAACCCTCAGCAAATCTATGACTTGTATTTCATGGCATCACATGAGCAGGGAAATATAGCCTGTTGTGCCCGTCACCTGCACCCCCCCAGAGTCCAGGCTCTGGGCATGAGACCAGCCATGGCCGGTTAAAACAACAAATAAACACAAATGCAATTTTAAACATAATTCCCTTTCACCAGTGACGCCAACGGGGCACAGTGCCCATTCTGCTGAGTCTGGTGCCTCCACAGACACTGTGCGCACCCATGACCTAGACCTTTGAGCCTGGGACCCTAAGGCAATGGTGGTGTGTTCACTTAGCACATGACCCATCCCCAGGTTTCACATGACATCTAAAGACACCCAGCCATTTATTATTCCCAAATCCTACGTCACAGACAGCACACAGACAGAGAGACAGAAAGAAGGCGATACCAAAAAGAGGAGGTGTAGAAATAACCACAGTGCACCCCCGCACATCCAACCCAGCACTATTTGAAACCACTTCTGCTGTGTGATTTTATTTGCTCCTAAATGGGGATTGAATTTCCATGGCCTGTATCACATTGTGCTGTGCTATACAAGATTGCAGAGTGAGGCGAGCGGGCGAGGGGCAAAGTGAAAGAGAAGGTATATACATTTACCTTGTCTGTGGCTTAATGGCTCCATATGTTTGTGAGGAGAAGTGACAGGCAGAAGTGGGGTCTGAGCGAAGGCCAACTACCCCTCCCCACTCCCACTGTGTACCCCACCTCCCCTCCTCCAGACACATGCTTCAAACCAACCTCCCCTCTATGAGTGCTGTGCTGCTCCGTCTCACTGGGGCTGTTCAGTCTATCTCAACACACTGGGTTGAATGTGTAAAAGCTCCTGCACCCCCATGGATATCACTCATACTGCAGCCGTTTTTATATCCCTGTCTGACAAACGTGCTGATGGCAGGCCAACAGTAGTGAATAGTAATGAATAGTGCTGCTATTTGGAGACCAATTCTTCCCTGCTTGATCACAGTGATATGTGAGATAAGAATGTGTGTATGTTATTTTTTTTACCCTTGTTATTGTGACTGCACACTTGTTCTAACCAGTTCACATACAAGTGCTTTCACTCTGCTGCCAAACCTATCACTCAGACACAAACAATGTAGTGTTGAACAATAGCCAGACAAGTCTACAGCTGTATGGAGTGCTTGAGAGAACATGCTGGTCCTTTTACATAATCACTAATTGAATACCAGGGGGAGATATTCAACATTTATTCTCAACAGAAACACACACAGAAACACAAATACACACAAACCTTAAAAGAACTCCTAAGTTGTTCAACTATGTAGTGGTTATTGTTGTCATGGTATTTTCCAGGAGGAGTAATGTGGAAGAAGGAGGGAATGATGTGGAACGTTCCTAAGTAATCCTGCTCCAGTCAAACCAGCTTAGCCTTTTGTTAATGCAGATGTTTGGGCTTGAAGCCGAGAGCTCGTTGCGATGTGCCACATTGCTGTGGCAAAGTAGCGAAGGGCCCAGGATCCGTGTTGGCACTTGCCTGGTCGCTGTGGGCCGGCTCATTGTCTGAACCTGTACGCATTGTTGTTTCTCTCTCCCTCTCTGACAGGTGATAACTACCCGGTGCAGTTCATTCCATCCACAATGGCAGCTGCAGCAGCGTCAGGACTCAGCCCCCTCCAGCTTCAGGTATGTACAGTACTATGACAAAGAATGCTAGGGACGCCCGCCAAGCCCAGGGCAGAAAGGATGGCTAAGCAGCTGTACGCTAAGTAATGAGCTGCACACTAAATAATCCTGGAGGCCCCAGCTCACACACGCTTATCACCTTACATATGTAATTTATCCCGTTTTATAGAGGATTTATCCCCACTAGCTCTGCCAGACAGAGGAGTTAGGAAGATAATAGTTATTAGAGGGAATGAGAATTACTTTGGTTGCTTTAATCACCTGCCAGTGAATTTATCAGTAGACAATTGACTGTGTAAGCAAAGAATCTCTCTCTTATTACTTTTATCTCGTAGAGCCACTGTAGTATTCCTTTTTATCTATAAAAGGAAAACAAATAAGAGGAAAAAATTATTGAAAATATGAGTAGTTAATATGTATGTAGTTTAAAAAAAAAGCTCATGGTATGTAATGTAATGTGAGGCTGAGAAAGGGTTTTAAGCCACAGTAAATGTGGGATAGGCTCCAAGCCCTACAGGCTCCTCCAGGATTTTTCTCAAACAGCATTTAAAAGAGCTGAACCCAGGTCAGAGCTTAACCTGAGGCCATAATGTTTAATATAGATAATTATCTGTGTTCTATCCTTCAAGTTGTTAATATTAGAAATACTCCTCTTACTAGGGTGCTCTCAGCTTCTCTATGATCTTTGTTTGCAAATTGCTGATAATGATTCTTTTTTTTATGACTTTTTATGCATATAAACATACAAACAAGTAGTAATATGAGGCTGAATAACAACCATATTTATTCAGTGCTGCTTGTTGCTTCTATAATTATCGGTTTTCCCGTTGTGGTTCTATGGAACAGCAGATTTTAAATGTTTCTGAAACAAAACATCAAAACTGTTCTTTGGAGACAAAAGAAATGAAAGAATTAAAAAGCATTTCACCATCGAACATATGGTTAAGTCGTCACTGCTGCTTTTTCAACAAAACTTGTTGAAAGCTGCAACGTGTAAAGCTCGGCAGCAGAGACATGCATGTCAAGATTAAACAAGATAGATGGGGTAAACTATTTGCACTATTTGTGTCGGCGAGAACAAAAGATAAAGCCTCCGTAAGTGACTGCTGCTGAAGTGTATATGTGTCACTTAGTTTGTATTGTAGCAAAGCCCATTGGAAAGGAGTGGTAGTTCAGACAGACATGCTGAGCCTATTTATAGTGGCGTATGAGGTCAGATGAGACAGTCATATATCTGAAGGTTGGGGTGAGGAGGGGAGATGGGTCTACAGTCATTAATTCTGATTATGTATCTAACCCTGGGAATGGGCAAAAACAGTGCCTCCAAGACCATGACTTGGCTGACCTTTATAGAACACAGTAAACAAAAAGAGGTGCATTTTCCATTAATTGAAGTCTGTCAGCCTGTCACATATTCCGCCTGCTGGCTGCTATTTACTCTGCATAGAGACTCCCCTTAAAACAGCAAGGCAAGTCAAACATGCCCTTTTCTACATAGCTGGGATCAACAAACCATGTGACTGCCATCACTTCCTCGACAAAGCACCGAGAGCCTGCTATGATTAAAAACATCATATCAACCCAGACATGGAATTAAGTTAGAGTCGTCTCCTCCCTTTTAGAGCAATAATAGCACTAGCACTCTCCTCCTAAATTAAACTATGGAAATGTGTATTTCAACACATATGTGGGTGTGTGTTGTGTTGTGAGAGGACCCACGAGTATAACAGAAGCAGGAAAATATCTCCTAAACAATGCCACAATCACAACACAGTTTAATTTGCGCTTAAACAAAATAAAGAGACACTTTGCTTAATGAATAAAGCGGAGAAGAACCTGTGGTTGCACTCTCAATGTGTCTTAGGGCTACTCTAGTAAAATAAACAAAAGAAAAGAAAAGTGAAAGCTACTTAAAAATTAACACATTACAATGATATAATGTATCATTAGAACTTGTAATTTAAACACCACTGAGTAGTTTATTTAAAATAAAAACACCATTAAGATAAAAATGAGCTAATTTAAGGCTGCCTGGAAAATATTACTTACCTATCATAGTACTGAGTTTATTTTTCAAGCATCATCAAGCACATTACTACACAACCCCTTTAAAATTTCCTTAACTTTTCCACCTCCAAGCTCGTTCTACCTTTTCCATCTTCCTCACACAACATACACAGATACAAAGACTCATACACGTATGCCTGAATAGGCTGCCCCCCAATTAAAATATCTCTCCCTGTCAGCTGCATGGCAAGGTATAATTTTCACCAATTTACTCAGTTTAGATTGTACAATATATGAACCTTAAAAATTATCTTATTCGAAGAATTAATTCCCACAATGCTGCAGAGGTAATGTGATCAGCCATCCAGTCAGAGAGGCTAGCCGCTCCGTCAGTCTTAATGTTGGCCATGCACCCTCTTCAAAATCTCCTCTGTCATAACAGTCTGAGACCCCCCCTCACTAACCCCCACTCTCTCTCTCTAAGAGAAGAAAACCCAACAAGGTAACAAAGGCTTAAAGCTGATGGATGTAAATGAATCTTCGAGGAAGCGTTTGAGTGTTGGAGACTGTAATTTGCTTGTCAATACAGGGTGGTAGCATCACTCTGGTGGCTGGCAGTCTGCAAGTGGCTGTCACCAGGCATTGCTGTACCACAGGGCAATTTCACTCAATGTTTTCCTGACAGATTGGCTCTCGTCCTCAACTCACAGGAGAGGAGGCGGGTAAACTATCCCTGCGCGACATGCCCCTCTTCATTAGTGCCCACACAGAGCGGGGATGAGCCCAGGAACCAGCAGGAAACAATGGCTCCATCCCTGCCTGTCCTTCCCTGATTACAACTGACACTTCTCACCTAACAGAGGAAATTGTGCTCAGATTGTGCCCCAATCTGTCCGGACACCTACTATATTCAATTGAGTCAAGAGACAAGAAGAGAATTTCCCTAATTCTACAAAAGAATTTTCTATTTGGGGGCAGCACTTAATTTGCTGCTTGTACACTATACACTGAAGTTGCTGAGTGAAAAACAATTTACTTAAAGCCCATATGAACTTAATATATATGACCCGTCACACAACCAGTAAACAGGAAGACCTCTGAAAAAGTCCTGTTTTATATCACTGGAAGCCAAATCTGGGATTTAAGCCATTTAAAAAAATATATTATTAAATAAAACAGAACATCTGGATCCTCTGTATGAACTATTACTAAATAAATAGCAAACCTATACTGTCAGTCAAAACTAAATTTTTTAACTTGCTGTCTGTGTACAGCTGTGTTGCTTTTCTAATTTCTCATCCGCATCTTGGAACTTCTTTAAGTTCGTTTGAGTATTTCTCCTTCAGTTAATCTCATTCTTGTTTTTCTTTTCTTGTTCTGGCTGGTGTATTATGCTCACTCCTTTAATCCTCAAAATTGCCCAGGCCCATTACAACCTTATGTTTTACAGTACTGTAAGTCAAGCTGCTCGAGTTAAGACTTAATACTGTAATTACCATCCGCCGCATTTGCTATGGCATCTCTCTGGGCTCATGATAAACCTGGGTCCAACCTCAGTTCATGCTCCCACTGTAAAGATGAAACACAGCCCACATGCTCAGCGACAACTTGGACCAGATCTCAAGCAGACAGACATATCTGAAGGAGTACTCAGTGCCTCAGACGACTGCAGTGATAAGACAGTGTTACACAGTCAGGGACAAATAGGAGGAAAGTGGGAGAGCAGCGAACCGCGCATTTATCTTTTGTTTGGATGTAAACGTCTGTGTAGTACAGATGTGAAGAAACGGCTTCTATCATTAACAAGTGAAGCACTTTTGACTTTGAAAGAGAGAAAGAGAAAGAGAGAGAGAGAGAGAGAGAGAGGGAGAGAGAGGGAGAGGGAGAGGGGGTGGTGGAGAGCAGACATACTGTAGAGAGCAGCTGTTTCTGTGTTTATGAGCAGAGGGGCTTGGTCTTTGAAGGTAACCCAGAGTAGTGCAGCGATGGTAGCTGTATGTGGAAGGCTGGCTAATAGGACGGCTAGGTGAGCAGCTGGATGGAGGCAGTGGTGAACAGAGGGACAGATGGACAGATAGAGTGGATAATGCAGTGAGCAACACTGAATGGGAGGGCTGGCTCTGGGGCCCTTGGGCTTGGAGAAGCTCACACTTACACGAGACAGGCTGTGTGTGTTTGTGTGTGTGTGTGTGTGCCAAAGACAGAAACTGATAGAAATGGACTTACATACACTATATATACACTGTAGACGTTAGATAGAGAAATGGAGAGAGATGAGAGGGGGAGGAGGCGTGAGAGCAGAGCAGGTTGGGTGCCAGCAGATGAGACAGATGTTGGGCCATACTGGAAAGCATCGGCACAGTGCACCAGGACGCCTTCCTCCACTCCTGACATCTGGGCCTAGCCTGGGTCAGCCTGCCTGGTCGCCATGGGCAATGAGCCTGTACAAGCCTTGTGGCAAACAGGGCTGGCGCTGTGCTGCCTTTTAAATGGTGTGGTGCACTGAAGCACAGTTAATGCCCCTCATATCCAGCCCAGTGCTCAGCACCCAGGCCAGACAGAGGTGAATGAGACATTGACAGACAGACAAACAAACTCACTTGCAAAACAAGGAGACAAGGGTGCTACAGCAAATGGATACAATATCAATTGCCATGTAGAATTATTTATTTATCAGGCATTTTCCTGTTTTTATTTTTCGTATTTGCGCATTTCACAGTTGTAAAATGTCTTTGCTGGCAACAACAAATTTCCAGCACTTGTTGCCACGCTGTGACTCCAAATAAATAAACAAATAAGACACACATTTGTTTTTCAAACAGAAAACCCTTTTTAATCTTTATACTACAGGGCGCATGCTCCACAGTTTGCATAATGACTTATAATGTATACTGTTTATACTGAGCCAGAGTATCAGCTTTATTTTTTTACTAAATAAACAGAGGCTGCCTGTCGTAACCGCATATCATACTTCTGAGATGTCTAACATCGTCAGCAGAGTGTGTAATCTCGGTTTAATGTCGCAGGCAGAAAAGTGAACCTCCCCGTTTAACCTCTGCTGCCTCCAGAGGGCTTGTTTTTAATTACCAGAGGCTAACAGGCTGACCTTGGGCGTGCTGCACTCACTTTGAATCCATGCTCGCTACGATCTTCTCTGCTCTACTGGGAAATAGGGAATGATAAGGTCAAAAGAAAAACCATAGATTTTTGTGTTTGTGTACCCCTTTTGTATGTGTTATTACTGTGCTAAAAGATAATGCTGTTTTTAGGGGGGAAAAACACTAAAGAAGCAAAAAAAAAAACAAAAAAACACAAGTATTACACACACATTTTTAATAATGGAAAATGGCATGAAGCTGCTCCTGCCTTCAAGCTGAGAGAACACATACTATACACAATCATACTTCTGTTTTGCCAGATTTATTTTAACACCCACATTGAAATCTCATTAGCTATTATTTCATTTTGCTCTTTTCTTCCACCATACACACTGAGGCTCAGTGTGGTGCTGTACAGCTTTTCATGAACAGAAATATTACGTGTCCCAGAATATTTGTTTTTCTGGTCAAAAAAAAAAAAGAAAAGAAAAAGGGTAAGTAACTTGCATAAAGAGTGTAGAGGATGAAAAAAACCTGGAGAAACAGGATTCCAATCTCCACTCAAGCTTTCACCTACTCCTCCAATACCCAAGAGGTGCAGTACTGACTTTCAGCTTGACCCTCATTACCATGAACCTTTTGCTGGCCCCACCTGGCAAATAGATATGAAGAAGTGGTTATTAGATGTGAGAAAGTCAACAGTGGGAAGCAGGCAGATGTCTTCTGCTTAGGGAGACCAGCTTTGGCAGGATGCATCCTCCTTGAGTCTTTGACACCAGAATGCCCGCTATACTGATAACGTCTTTCACGAGGTTGTAGCTTCTAACAGAAACATATGCGACATGTCAAACAATTTCTGCTTTAAGCACATTTTCTTTGATTTGTTCCCTTGCCACACCACAACACTTAGGCAAACTAAAGGGTTTCATATTTGTCCTTGAGCCGTTCAGGGTGGGCTAAAACACCTTTCATCTGTTTTTGCCTCTGATTGTATTTATTGTTCTTTGGCTCTTGGAGACAGACTGTTCTTGGTTACAAAGGTAGCCATTGCGTCTCACCCCTTGGCACTGACCTGCTAATCAGTGCTGAAAAGGGGCATCCTGACTGCGTCTAATTTGAGGCAAAGTCTAATTATGCTCTTTTTCCGGGACAATAAAGTTCTTCCCACTCAAGGTCAGGGGCATGCCCGAGCGACAGGCCTGTTAGCAAACATCTGTCCAACAGACTCAGCTTCCACTCCTCGACTAAGACTCGTGTAGCCTGGAGTGACAGGCAGTGAATGGAGTATCCCCTTGCTCTCTCTCTCTCTCTGTCACTGTTTTTCTCTCCTCTCACACAGACACACAGAGTGCCTTTACCACTGACATTAACTAAGTCTAGCTCAGATGAGGAGAAAATAGAGTTGGGTCCGCTCCTGTGTCCATTCCTGCCAGAGACAAAAGGCTGTTTGTGAACGAGGTGGGGGCAGTGCTATCATTGTGGGAACATAATCAGTCTGTCATTTCCGCTGCCGATGTGCTGTTGTTATCCCCAGGTCCCCTGGAAGAATGGACCTTTTGTACTGCCGCTTACATGGCAGTGATAAAGTTTCTTACAGGAGCACATATGTGTTTATATCTGGAGATATGTGCATGGACATAAAGTGCTTTGTTTGGCTTTAGCTTCCATCTACACCACCAAAAGTGAGGCCAGCGGGGCCAAGTCACTTTTTTCCATACACACAAATGCAGTCTGTGTGTGACCATCTGAACCAGGAAATGAGAAAGGGTTAGCTGATTGGCCAGAGGAAGAGAAATTAGATTCTCCCTGACAGCACAATCTGACCAAATAACACAACAAACCATACGGTTTACCTGCTCTGAAGAAAGCAGAGCAGTGGGGGAGTTACAGGGTGCTAGCTTTCTGATGAAGTGAGGTCTAAGGCTACATGGAGTAACACTTTTTCTCAGAGAGAAGCTCTATTTGACAGACCCCTGCCATTTGCAGCAGGGGACAAAAGACAATTTCATCACTTACCTGGTGGCCAATCAATGCAGACCTGGGGTGGAAAGAAGTCTCAGTAGTGCAGGAGAGCTGGACTCTGTGGGCACAGAAAAGCAAACACAAGAATAATCATTACATCAAACCAGTCCCCTATCATTTGTTTCAAGTTTTAATGATTTTAAAAAATAGACAACTCAGTGTCAAGGCATTAAACTTTATCCGGGACTTTATCCAGGATAAAGGATGAATCACTGCGTCAAAAAAAAAAATTGATCCAACAGACAATTAGCAGTCTGTGGCTCAGTAGATTTACAAAAAATGACTTCCAAACCACCATATCAATGCTTTAACCACTCTTTCTAGTGTATGCCACATAATCAACGCAATGGTGGAAATGTAAATTGAGCTTTGAGAGTTTAACCCTGTTACAGGCACAACTGTTATTGAGTGCTTTGCCAGTCATTTGAACCACCCACTTGTGTGGTAATGTCACCAACAGTTGGACATCTTAGTGATTTAATGCCAAGGAAAATAACAGTGACTACATCAGAGTTCTTTGTACAGGTTTCTAAGCCTTTATAATGCTTGTTTTTTCTTAAATATTCTGTGATGGCAATCCAACTGAGGTTGGGTTTCTAACATTGTGAAATGGGACTGTCTCATATGGCAGCGTGGAGACAAATCACAGGCCAGTAACTTCAATAGGAAGCCGTGTAGATCTAGAGAAATGAGAGATCTTTACTAACACAGTTGCATCCAGTCGGCAAACTTTTCTCTGTGATGAGTGGAAAATAGGGGCTCCAAGTATTTTGAATGAACGCCATCTCTGTGTGGTTTTTAAGACTGCTGTCTCTCTCTGGGTTCAGCCTTTGAAATACAGTTAAGACCTTTGATGGAGGTTCTCTGCCAGCCTCATGGAAAGAGAGGAAAGACGTAAAAGAGAGAGAGAGGGGGGGGTGGGGGGTGGGGGGAGATGAAGGCAGACAGAAGCAGAGAGTTCTAGGGTGAGGAAAAGACAGAATATAAAACTCTGAATGTTTGCTGGATTTGGATGTTAACGCCTTGTGGGTTTCTCCACCTCCCTACAGCAACTGTATGCCGCCCAGCTTGCCAGCATGCAGGTCTCTCCTGGAGCCAAGATGCCTCCACTCCCCCAGCCCCTCAATGCGAGTGGGCCCATTTCTCCCTCCTCTCTGAAGAATGACAAGAGTTCCTCCAGCCCCATCACTCAAGTCAAGGTACGTCCCTCGCTTCCTTTAACCTGCCCACCAACTGGTCTAGGCCTTGAGTGGTACTTGACCTAGCCTATCTGAGCTGGTGTTGTCTGAATAAACTCGCATCCAGACTGTTCACTACTTCAGTCAGAACTTACAGTCGGCCGGTACTGAGCCCAACCTTTAACGGGCCATCAATCTGTGGTGCTTTAACAAGGCCCTCTCTCTCTTAACTAGAAGTCTGTGGACATGGTTGCTATGGTTATGGCTGCTCCAAGCCAGTAATTTGTGGAACACATGGTTTCTAATTTTTTTTTCACAATGAAAAGTTTTTTTCCTCTCTTTTTTTTGTGACTGAAATGGAATAAAACCATTATAACAGTGCCATACAAACGCTGACAAAACTGAAGCAAAAAGTAGGATTGATGTCTTTTTTTTCTTTGTAAACAAACCAAATGCAGGATGTGTGTTTTCTGCTGCTGTGTGGCATGGCTCCACCAGACCTCCACGCAGAGGAAAGACCATATACATCATCCCCACTCACTAAGGCCATAATCAGAAACATACGCCCATTTGGAGTAGTTTAGCTTAATAATATCACAATGGAGAAAGACCATAAATCATCTCCTTGAAATGGTAGCAAGGCACTCTGGCTTTCTCTTCACACACATGCGCACACACACACACACACACACACACACACACACACTCCTTGAAGTCTCCTGCCGCCTGGGATTTACATCGAAAGATTGCTCTCAAACTGACTCAACACTGTCATTTTATCACATGAGTACAATTCTCTATTTATCAGGATAAATGGATGCCAATTAAGTCAATATTAATATCGCACCAGTACCAGTCACAATATTACAAATATTGACAAATGTGACAAAATTAAGGACTTTAGATGAAATGAGTCATATAAAAATGGAAGGCAAACATACACTGGCATCCTCCCATCAGTATCTGCACTCCAGTGGATCAGATTGCTTTTAGTTTTGTTTGTCTGCTTTCAGCTTCACTGCATGACAAACTGTTATTGGCACAGCAATAACAAGGCCTTGGGGCAGCCTTTGCTTGAGCCATATGTTTGGACAAGGAGACACTTGGGCTTTGAAAAATACTGTTAACGACAGCATGAGCCCTAATCTGATTTAAAAGACTGCTGAACACACACACACGATTTATACTGTGCAAAGTGACATTTCTCTTCTGAGATGCTAATGTCTGAGTTGTTTCCACTCAAAATCATAAAGTGTTTATTGTATTTCACCAAATCTGTTGTAGCTATATTGATTTTGACATCTCTTAGCTCACAGAGCATTCTGTCCATCATCTAGAAAATTAATTTAAATCTAGGGTGATTAAATATCTAATTAGGAATTAATGATATTTTTAATTAATTTAATTCTGATAATATATATTAATTCAAAATATATTTTACAGTATTTTGAAACGTGGTAAAAAATAAATAAAATAAAAACATGTTCTTTCCGATGTGACTTTAACAGAAGTATGCATTTTTCCTACATTTATTTTTTTTTTTTTTTTTTTTAATTAAATCTTGGTCTCATTGTTTATTTGCCAGGTATGCACAGATAAAAGATGTTTGGTTCCAGTGGACAAACTGCTGAGTATGGCACCGTGGAGAATAGTGCAATTCATTTCACATCAGTAACTCTCTAAAAGGTTGAAACCTGCCCAGTAAATATGCATTGTCCTGTGACCTCAGCTCAGAAGTGCACTATTGAGGGTTTTTTAATCACATCATATGTTTTTAGGAATAGGCATATCAAAGCATATGATGAAACCAAGTATGCACAAATGAGAAATGAAATTAGAAAACAAGTTAATGAAGTAGATAATGTAAGTCGACATCTGATGAATGGAACAGCTGTCTTTGATCACTGGCACCGCCGTTATCTGGTCATTATTTATTCTTCGAACCAGAGTGCAGGCACAGAGAGCGGGGAGGAGGAGAGGGAGAACAGATGAAGATGTACAGAGAGACAGAATCTGCTTTAATTAGTGTGAACAAAGGCGCTGGGCAACTGTGAGGAAGATCGCAGTGGCACAGCTCCGAAGGAAGGATGTGTGGGGAGAGGAGAGGAGTGGAGTGGAGAGGAGAGAAGAGGAGTGCAGAGAAAAAAAAAAAGCAAAGGAAGAATCAGGGAGGATGTGTGGGTCAGGATAGGGATCCTATAATTAACCAGGAACAGAGGAGAACTGTGCTGTCTGGGAATCCGGAGCTCCTCCAATAGGGGGGGGGGGGCCACCTATTCACATCTGTCTTCTCTCATACTCCTATCTCTGCTGTGCTAGGAGGAAGGAACACAACCGCTCAACCTGTCTGCTCGGCCAAAGACGTCAGAACTGGTCAAATCCCCCACATCCCCAACACAGAACCTGTTCCCCGGCAGTAAAAACAGTCCCAACAGTCTTGTCGGCAAGGGTGGTATCCCCAGTCCACTCGGAGGAAGTCTGGGACGGGGCTCTTCTATGGGTAAGACTTCAGAGTGTTGCCAATTTATAAACAACAGCCCACACATGCACAGAGATTTACTGTGTTCAAACACACACTTAGAGTATGCACTCACACCTGAGGGGACCAGTACTGTGAGGTTTTGGTGCCTAATACATTTCATAAATTAATGCTAATTGACTACTTCTGCTATCCACTGTGTGCGTATAGATATTCTGTCCAGCCTAAACTCTACCGCACTGTTCGGGGACCAGGACACAGTGATGAAGGCCATTCAGGAGGCCAGGAAAATGAGGGAGCAGATCCAGCGGGAACAGCTGCAACATCACCAGCAGGGCATGGAGGCGAAGCTGTCCGCCCTCACTTCAGTGGGCCTTAACAACTGCAGAGTTGACAAGGTTAGAACTACTGAAATATACAATGTTGCTCTTTTATTCTTGACTCAGGTCTTCTTTATTGCAAGTTTTTTGTTTTTTTTTCCCCCCGCAAATCAGGGGAAAAAAAGTAGTTGACCACCAAGAGTGTTCAGCTCTCCCTGTAAGTAGTGGAGCAAAGAAAGTATTGAAGAAAGTGGAACATGTTGAATTTAATGCGGAAGTCATTCTTAAGAATAATATTTTTCTTTAATCCATGTCCAGGGTGGTCATATTGATAAGAGCTGGCATAGTTCAGTGTGTACACGTCTCTTTACTCAAATTAGTATGAGTATGTTTGTGTGCATGTTTCGAGGGCTCAGTGTTGTTGATGTTGGTGTGAGGGCCGTGACAGGCCATGGCAGTGCCCGGTGTGGGTTAAGAAGACTCTGAAGTCTCTGCCCAATTAAAGCAGACTTGCAGCCCTCTCCATCCCCTGACACGGGATGGGGCTGCTTTGTACCAGGAGCACACACTCCCAGGGATTCCCTTTAAAAATATCTTCAATCGATGAGTCAATCAAGGAGAGAAAAAAGCTGTCCTCCTCTCTTCAGCTTGATGCCATGTTGCCAGTTGGCTGTGAGGAGCAGGCAGGAACTGGGAGCGATGCTCATTAATATTTCACTACCTGACACTTTCAACCAACAGCCTCAACTAGGTCAATGTATATGTAAAAAAGTCAATGAATATCTATTTTGATTTCCCCCTAATTTGGTGTTTGGAAGAGATCACTGTCTATGCAGGTGGCAATAAACCATGCTCTTACTGAAGTCAAGTAAATAAATTAGTGCAGCCCACAGAGAGGACAGAGTCTCCCCTGTACTTAACACTCACTAACCAGCTGAGGAAAGAGCTTTTCAATAATGACTAAATCCATAATATTAGAATTTTTAAAAATGTTAAACTAGTGCAAAATTCAATTGTAAACATTTTCTCCCCTATTTTGGCTTTCTTTGTTTAATTGCAATACATAGAGTATATGAGGTGTTTAGAGGGAAATTTGAAACCATGGTCAACCAAGCGGCTGTATCTGCCACGACATGAAACCAATAAAAAGAGCCATTTCCAACAGGCCACACAAGCCCACAGATACAGTCCTCAGCAGCTTTTTAGCCCTTGCTTAGTCTTATGTGGGATTTAGTTTTGTTTTCTATGCATTTGAAAATTTTCTGTGTGACTATGTATAAGCAATCATCACTTAGAAGAAGGACACTTTTCTTTTTTTGTTGCTTTAATTTTTTTTCTAAATGGACCCGCTGCTTGAAATAGTCAGTCACTCATCACCTGTAATCCACCTTTTGTCTGTTTGTCACCTGGCGACAGGAAGTGTGTGTTTAAGTAAGGGATAGGAAAACAGAAAAAGAAAGAATGTGTGCGTTGGGGGGAGGGTAAGCAAAGTCAAATCATACTAGAAGGGCCTTAAACTTATACAAAAACTATTGAAGAATATAGGAATAATGCAGTTTAAGAACACAAACTTATAGATCTCAAAATAAATACTTCTGATTTTTGAAAACCAAGACACATATATAGTTATGAAAAGTGTTTCAAAATATTATGGAAAGTAATTTAAAAATTCTGTTATCCACACCATAATTTAAAGGCTCAAGCCCCATCCCTTAACAAAGTTTGGTGTAAATCAGTTGAGTATTTTTTTTCCACTGAAAAACAAATCAATTTAAAAACAGAGGAATGAAAACACATAATTAGACAATTAAGTGTAAAATACAAATGCTATTATCTGATATGTAAAGTCTCATACCTATGTGTATTTGTAGTAGACCTACTATTACCAATAATTAAAAGCATAACCACAGTTACTATGTTTCTGTTTTCACTGCAACATCATTTATGGTACGTGTCCTGAATGACACGTTAACCGGGTCCATGCATGACTCTCTGGCTCGTGCAAATCACAATGAGATATTGTCACCTCTTAGTTTCAGTGACACTGGTCCTATTAGGATGGTGTGAAATTAGAAGCATGCTTTATCAAGTCAGCTAAAAGAATTGCCCCATCATCTTCATCCTTCGGCTGCAATAAAGAACAGCAGGTTGTAATTCAGCAGTGAAATGAGAGAGAAGGAGAGAGAGTCTTTTGCTGATACAAGCCAACGGACTAGAAAGGTTTGAATGTCCCAGATAAAAGCTTTCACTTTGGTCAGTTTCAGAATATTAATATTTCAAGAAAGCGCCTCACCTGACATAAATATGGTGTGGTCTTTAATAGCTCCCCTCCCAGTCTCTTGTTTGGAAGTTTATCATAGTGAGAGCTTACATGGAGAAGATTCTGGAAAGGTAACATAAATGGGATTAAGGAGAGGTTAAGATCATCCAGTGTGGCTGTTAGAGGGGGATATTAAATATTGATTTATCCCACTGTAATGACCGGGCAGAGGAGTGGGTCTAAGTGCTGCTTACAGATGGATCAATTCATCTTTTCATACAAAGTGTGTCTGAACAGTACAATGCAATTCCTCCCTAACCTTTATCACCATGGCTCCAGCTTTCTCCTTTCCTCCCTGGCCATTGACCTAGGAGAACACAGCGTAGATCAGACTCTCTGTTCTTCAGTATACAAGCCTTTAACCTGAGGACATGCAAAATATTTATGCTATACAGGAGCAGATCTTCTTGCTTGTCTTTTTATTTGTCTGTTTTGTATCCCATCAGTACAATAAAACCTTTTACAACCCTTCTGCAATTTACCTTTTTGAAATATTTATCTAAAGATATTATTGTCTGCAGAGGGCAATTACTTTGTTCCATTATTTACCATCTCCTCTTCACCCAGTGGAAGCTTTTACCTAGATGCCTACAGTCAAATACAGTACATGTGAATCCATTTGTGACCATTTGAATTGTTTCCCTCAATTATTCACTGTAGCTATAACTGGCTGTGCTGTTTTTCAGGGTCAGGGCTGAAGGTAAATTCAAAAACGCAACTTGTCCCCTGTGGGCTTCATTGTATTCATATACTACATACAGCTTACATAATGAAGTGATACAAATTTGACCCAAGGTAACCAGTGATATTGTCAGAAAAGTCTCAAGTTTAAACAGTCCCTAAAAAACTAGACTAGTCACGTGCCTCCACTTGGCCATGGTGCCAACACACATAATAGGTACTAGTAACCCATAATGCAGACATCAGTGGTTTAATTGTCTGTAAACTGTGAATTTTAAATTACCTGTTTATGACTAGCTGAATCCATCTCACTGAGAAATTACAGACAAATTAGAGTGATAATACAATTTCATTTCAACCTCTGCAGCTGTTTTTATTTCTCCGTCATAAAACCAAACAATATCTATGTCATTTCATGTTTCAAACTTCAAGCCTGCATCTGAATTGAACACATACATTGGTATGTCCCTGACAGAGGTGGTACATATATAATGTTAGAAAAATGCACAGAGATGAGAGGTGACAGACCAGATGCGTGGTGAAATAAAATAAAATCTTCACTTCATTGGCCCTTGGGGTAAAGATCTAACCTTGTTGCTGATCCCTGTACAATCAGGTGTGACTGATTTCTGCACTGATGCATCAATTTCCCTTCCTTTAGTTCAGATATGTGTTGAATATGTGATGTTCTGGAGGTTGTGTAAGATAAAATATATTCCTCTGCTGACATGTTCCTAACTGGAATCAAAAGGTGAAAGGCCAGTGTATTAACCTATTGAACTGCCCTTTTCTGCCCCGCAACACCTCCTCTCCTCAGTATTGATGACTACAATTGTCCATTTCCCGTATCCCAAAGCTCAGCCTGTAAATATTCAAATGGGGCTTACACTGGTGCTCCACAAAATCCAAACTCCTAACCTATTGGTTATAGTGGTTATACTGTTCCCTCCTGCATGTGTATGTGTGTGATTTCGTGTGTGCGCATGCATACATGTGGATGTGTGTGTGGATGTGTAGATGTGTAGATGTGTGTGTGTGTGTGTGTGTGTGTGTGTGTGTGTGTGTGTGTGTGTGTGTGAGATGCCAGGGTCCTATTCAGGCAAAGCCCTCACAAAGACTTTGAATATAATCTTGTCTGGTCTGCAGCCCTGGAAGCAATTTTCTGCTCCTTTTCGACTGCTGTCTTGGAAATTGCAAACCAAGGCGTTTTGGCTGCAATGTAAATCTTTGGCATACAAGGGTTTGCCCATCCAAATTAGATTATGCTCAGCTCCCAGACACTGGCTGTAGCCAGCAAGTGCTATTGTGAAGATTGCTTACATTAATGCTTTGTCCAATTGTTCATGTTTGCCAAAAGAATAAAAATAATGTATGACTCTGTATAATATGTGCCTGTGGAAGTGTGTGTGAGTGAGTGTGTGTGTGTGACTGTGTGTCTGCGGGCTCCTGTTCCAGGTCAGGTCTTTTGCTCCGTCTCGCCTCTTCCCCAGAAAGACATCAAGACTGCATCTTGGTGGGGTCATTTGGCGGTGGTAGCTCCATTATTTTCTACAGTTGTCATTTTACATGGTGAATTTCTGGCCCGCTGCAGTTGCCCAGAAAAGCGTCTGGCCTCAATGGCAAAGACCTGTGATGCTGCGCTCACCACAAGGCACACACAACAAAGAACGAGGGAAAGAATAGGCCACAAAGGACCATTTATAGTCTACGGTATTGTTGCAGTAGAAGCATAATGGCTCCGGTGTCCGGCAAGTCTTGAGGTTTTGTCCATATGTGAAAGGGATTTTTGGTAATGCCACAGTTTTCGGTTTGCCACCTGGGGGGGTTGATAAGGCACGAGATTTCAGCCCAACTTCACATTCCCTCAAAGACCCAGTGAACAGTTCTGGATCATTGAGGACTGGAAACCCATAAAAGTGCATGATGTGAACACAAATGATCTCAGCACAGTGGAGAAAAACATAAAAACTGAACAGTGTGGCAGAAATGTGTCACACGGCTAACATGGTTACATATTACACACTCCAAAAATTATGACATTTTCAGCACATCTGAGTCTAATTGAGAACAACACACAGCTGTAACATTTTTCATTTAATAAATATGTATAATGCATATAAAGTTATCACAGCAGTAGGCACCCAGACATGCTGAAGAAATCCAATTGTTTTGACTACATTAACTACATTTACACGGAAGGGGCACATTTTCTGGGTTTGAGTTATTTTCTGTCCAACAAGTAACAAGTAACTCATCTTGAATAATGACGGCATATCCTTTAAATAAAAACAAACAATAAACATTAAACTGGCAAAAAGCCCAGAGCAGGGTTCACTCACCATTTTTTTAAAACATAGTTAAAGCTCCTTAATTTAATTAAAGACCTTTCTTCCCTCTGTTTTAAACAAATGAGGTGATGCCCTGGCAGTACAAATGGGACTGGAATAACTGGCCATCTCTGTTCTGTGTGGTGTTTAGGACGACGACTATAGAACAGATGCCAAACTTTTGTGGCTACTACTGTTGATTCTGCTGCTGCATGCATTAGCTTTAGCAAAGGGAGAAAGCTCACGGGTAAAAGAGAGCAACAGCCTGAATGAAAGGAACTGTGGGTTTACCACATGGCTGGATGTACTTAACATTTAAATGGTTCAAAACTAGCAAAAACTACTGGAAAGCTGCAGACTTATAAATAACATCGCAACTGGTTACAATAAAAATACAAAACAGATGAGGCGCTGAGTTGTGAGGAGCTGCAGCCATGTTAAAGTGCAGCCTTTGTCTCCATCAGGGATGGGGCAGATTGTGGAGCTTACTATGAGACCCTCAGAGAGAAGACTCTGAGGGCTGCAGACCACAGTGATGACTGACACTTGATACACAAAGCTCTGTATTGTGGTCAGAGAGTCATTGCCTTTAACTCACCACATACCAGGTGGGTGATATAACCAGAGCCAGTTCAGCACATTATCAAACATAAGTGGCTGTTTAGGATCCTGCAGCTGTTAAAGGGTCCAATCATGAAAATTTTAAACACACGCAATCATATACTTTCCAATGTGAAGGAAACATGGAAGAGATTTTACCAATAGTTTAGAGATCTCAGAGAGTATGGCAGTTACTGCTGTCAGATTTCACAGAAAGGGCTAAACATGTCATTTACTGTATATACATACATACAGAGCCAAAAAATAACCAGACTATTACACGACTTTGAGTTGGCAACTGGTAATTTTTGGAAGGACTAAAATGCATCATGTCTGCCAGCTGCCTGAAAGACGTAAAGCAGTTTTCTCTTTAAATAATCATTCTGTTGTCAAAATGTTTTGGCAAACAACACATGCCAGCTTAATCCATGCCTGTATCATCTCATTTACCTTATTCCTTCTTCAACGTAGAGACAGCTCATTTTGGTCCCAAAAAACTCCCACATACTGGAGAGAAGTTACTCTCAGTAATGATGAGTAAGACAATTATTCATTTAACCATTCACTTAAGGATGCAACATGCTTGAAAACCTACTATAACTCCTGTCTGGTACAGTTAAGTATCTGGCTTGGCTCTTTCATCAGAGCAACAGCATCGGCTGATTTTTCTCCCCCCAAAAAAACCCATAGACAGCATCTGCTGTGGTGTGATAAGTTGTGCCTCAATTTCTCGTGATTATTTCCTATGATGTCAAATGATAAATAAAGAATCATTTAGGCAAACTGACAAACAATGAACTGAGCTGACTCTAAAACAACTCTAGACTCCAGTCTATCTTACTACCGATGGGATTTTTCTTTCATGTGTATGTGAACAATCTTGGGACATATGGCTTTCCCTATATCCTGGAGCTATTTACAAAGGAGAGAGTGAAGGAGTGTCAGGATTGGCAGTGTGCTGCTTAAATACAGGGCAGGAGTAGGCACAATACACATAGCCGTCCGCCACCCGCCTCTGCCCAGAATACACCCTGTGGGCAGAGCAGCAGGCCTCCGGCACATGTTCTGCGGCCAGCCAGATTAAAGCTCTCTTTACAGCATTGACAAGGGCTCTTTTGGGTTCCCTCGCCCAAGAAGTTCCACAGACTCTGCTATCTATCCTCTTTATATACCTCTCCCTCTTCCTCTGTGACTCACAGCTTCACTGAACTGGCTCATGACGTCACTGGGCAACCATGTGCAACTCAACAAAATGCATCTGTTAATAAACTTTAAAGACAAAAGGCTGCAATAGACAGGACACATGAGATTATTGTGGGTGGCAGTTTTCCACTACGGCTCGGAGGGTGCTGCTATAATTTTAGTTGTGGGGTGGAGAGCTGCATGTTGAAGTCATTTGAAGGAGGGACCGGTTGCTTGCCAGCAGTCGTGGTCAGAATGGGAGGGGAATAAATTGTACTGTGGACTTACATCTTTTGTTTCCTGTCTCTTTATCTTTACCTCCTCTCATCAGTTTTGATTTGTTCTTCCATTCCACTCTGTTTATGTGCCCTTTCTCTCAAAGCTCTTTCAGCATTAATTTTCTGTATTTTTTCTGTTCAAAGTATTTAATCATTCCCTTGCACTGCACATTATAAATACCTTTTTATATCAGCCATATACTGATGGGCTCCCTCCCTTTCACTCTCTCTCTTTTCCTGGCAGGAAGGCCAGCTTCCCCCAGATACTGCATGTCCTTTGCTACTTCTCTTTGTCAGAGTGATCAGTAAAAATTTAATGACACTATAAAATAATAAAAGTGCCATTAATTTATCACAGCACTTGATGCGTGGGCAGTAAAGAAGCATTAGTTCACTGAATATTTTCCAGCCTTAAAACAAAACCCTGATGCTGCGCAGATAATTTATGACCTTAATTTCAACTATAATTCTAATTCACAGATATAAATCACCAAACTTATAACCAATAAGTATATTAAACTCAGTATATAAAATTTTATGAAAATTTGTGGTTCCATATTGATAGTCTGATATTAATTAGCATAGATAAGACAACGAAGGGAGAGACACTTAGTTTAACCACACCTTTATATCACATTATTTAAAATGCTGCCTCATATAAAATATATCTACATGTTCTCTATGAAACCACAAGAACCTTCACAATACCTTTTATGTTAAATAAAGCAGAGCTACCTCAAAAAGAGCTTGAACAAGACTCTCATTCAGTCCTGTTCCCCGCTGTCTAATGTGCCAATGTTCACTAATCATATGACTGTGCAGTGGAGAAAGAAGTTCAACAGTGAGCTAGTTATTAATGAAATCCATTGATTGATGACCCCTGTTCTCTCTCCTTCTGAGCCCAACATGATGCTTAATGATCATGAGTTTATAAAAGGACTTGATTGATCAAGAGAGACCAACCAAGTGCAGAAGAGGGATGAGATGACTACTTTATTACAGATACACAGTACCCATGAACGCTGTGTCTTCGTAGTGGACTGTCCAAGTTGCATCTGAAGCAGCACCATTGCCCATCCAGCTAATCGCACATAAGTCACTTTGTCATCGGGCTGCTAGCTTCTTTCATTAAGAGCAATAATGTTGCAGGGTGATGAATACGACTCTGTGTGCATGTGCATGCAACGCTCGCGCATGTGTTGCTTTACACAGAATGTGACACCAAGAAAGGGACCGTACTCCATCTTCTCTTTACAAAGCCTCCTCTTGCCCAGCAGGGACCACCACATATGTCATAATTAGAAAACACTTAAGTAAGCAAAGAGCCGTCAGATAGACAGGCTCTAATCACAGGCCATAAGCAGGTAGTGGTTAATTGTATATCAGAATCACTCAGCTGGCTATAAATAATGACTGCTCCTTCAAGTATGATGGTAAATTGCAGTGCTCTTTCTGTCTCTCTTGCAGTGCTTTCTTTTGAGGAATAGTTCTTGAATAAATAAAAGCACAAGGAAAATCAAAATACTGTGAAAGGCCTCAAATGGACTTGAGCCATCTCCATCTTTCATCTTGTCATCTTTTTTAACCCCTAAACAAAAGAAAAAAAACATTTTAGACAGATTTATTAATTTTATTTTTGCCTAAAATGTACTGTAATTACTGATGACTATTGTTACCAACATGATTTTATTTGTCATGAAAAGGCAACAAAATAAATCTAAGGAGGAAGCAGTCATGAAAAATAAATATTTTCACTTACAATAGTTAGGTCTATTTTTTTTTCATTACCTTCTCCTATTAGTGTGAAAGAAAAATGTCTCTGAGGGAGAAAAGTGAAAAAAACAATAAAACGGTACAATGCGTTACAAAGACAGGGCTAAAAGATTAATGTGTGTGCTGGTGTCAGCGTGTGTGGCAGGGGAGCTGTTAGCATTGTGAGGATTCTACCTGAGTATCTGTGTAGACTGCATGTGATGGGCATGTTTAGAAAAGAAGGAGGCAGAGGTCAGTGCAGAGAGTACATCTTTGGCAGAGACTGAACGCTCACCCCGAGAGTAAAACAAATGCTTTTTTTCTGAATGGTGGCAACATGCCTGCTTTTAGTGTCATCCAGGCAAAACCTAGGGGGGTAGAGATTATTTGTATCATGCAGAGTCAAAGTGTCCATCTCCTAGTTGAGTCTTTAGAGAGGAAGACAGCCCTTTGCTAATGCCCTGTGTATTCACTGAGGAAGTAGGTCATTCAACAATGGAGCCAGCAGCAGTCGGCACTCTCCCCTTGCATAATACATTAAGTGTAATGTGCAGCAACTATTCAGAGGCCCCCCGAAAGCTGTTATTTTATTCTGTAAATGCACACGGACATGACATTTAATATTGTCACGGAGCGCTGAATGACAGGGTTTCATTGTGCGTCAAGTACAACATGATGCCAAGTTTAATCTGAGCACAAAGCGACATGACAAACGGGAAAACACGGTGTGTTCTCCAAAGCATGAACTCTGAATAAATGATGGGCGCTGAGCTCTGGGCGCTGTAGACTGGAAGGGAGGATGTAAGGAGAAGATTACAGAGGAAAATCTGAGCACTGCAAAGAGGGCCACGGCCCCATTGTGTGCTTGGGATCACAAAGTATCCTTCTGTAAATCTATTTACAGCACCCCTGGCCCTCACTGTCTCTCTGCCTCCTGTCATCCATTATAGCAGCTACTGAATAGAGAGATGAGAGAGGAAAAAGCTACATCTAGCTCATGTCAAAAGAGCAGCTCTTCAAAGGAAGCTCCATTTATCAAAGACACTTTTTTTCTTTTCAAAATTTCAGATTCCTGATGGGTTTTTTTTTTTTTTTTTACAATTCTATCACTGTAAAAAACATGTATGTATGTGTTTGTTCGTGTACCTGACTGTTTGTATTTCCCTGCAGGAGAGGGCACATTTTGAGAGCATTGGGCACCACCTCGGCAAGCTGGGTGAAGAGGGAAAGATCGGCCACAGAGTTATTGACCTCACTAGGCCAGAAGATCTAGACGGTAAGGCTATATTATAATTTCTCTCTTTTTTTGTTTTTTATCATAATATTATGACTGATGATGCTGCATTTCCATGTAATCTATAAGTGGATTTTCAAACCCTCTAATTCTAAACTTTTTTTGGAGTTTTGATGGCTGATAAAAGCAACTACTCCGTGAGTTTCAGAATTAGATCAGTAGAGTGGATTGTATGGGTGTGTGCTCAAACATGTGCATGTGTGTAAGAGAGATGTGGGGGTTGGGGTGAATGCTGTTTGAAATGAGCCGTGGCACAGAGGTTTTCACAGGTAGGTGAGCGGAGGACAAGGGTGTCTGAGGACAAAGCTGGCTTTTCTCCAAGCTCGGCTCCTGTTGCTTTTGTGCTTGTTTGAGGTCCCGGGCACAGGGGTGTAAATTCGAGTTGCACCACAGTGATAAAGCGTCATCTCCTTTTGTGGCACTGGCTCCTGCACAGGAGCAAGGAGCACCTCAGTGCACCAATGTTTGTCCGGCATAAATATTTGTGGCAGTTTCCATGGCACTTCAGAGCCAGAGCAAAGAGGAAAATGGTTCTGACTCATCTTTGATGCCTCAAAGAGTCTCAAAGCAGAGGGAAAGATATTTCTCAGGACAATGTAACCCATCAACAACTTTAAATAGCATCTTAGACACATTTCCCATCAGTTTTAGAAAGAAAAGCTCCTTCATAATTGGTTCACATAGTTTTAGAAAAACATTTTTACTTCTCATAAAAAAAAAAAAAAAAATGTTTGTTTACAATCTACAGTGCAAATGTCTTTTTTTACTCATCTAGTTTCACATCACACCCAGTCCTGAAGATGAGAATTAGAGGTGCATTTAGTGGATTCATTTACATGTTTCCCATGCGAGCCACAGCAGCAGATCCCATCCCACCCGTCTGACTCCTCGGACAGATGTGTTTCCAGTGCTCATTCTCCCAGTGGGAACCTTCCCTCTGTGGCTGCTGTGGAGTCAGGACTGAAACAGAGCACACACCAGGCCAGTTGTGTCCTTTTAAGTCCTTTTAAGTCCTGCACAGGGCTGAGGGAAAAGACTCCCGTCAGACGCCTCACATCACTTTTCCCAGTGGGCTATGGATTAGGAGCGAGCAGAGGTTAGAGGAGAGGAGAGGTCCTCTTCCCAGGGGGGAAATGGCTGGGAGTCACAGCGGTGCACATAACTCAAAACAGTTACCATTTCTTCACTTACACCACAAATATATCTGTCTGTCTCTTTCAGCCTCACAAACAAGAAAACACATGCAGCGTAGTGATGCTGTCCACAAATAGATTATGTTTAAAATCCTTATTGTTAGGTTTTTATTCTATTTGAACAAAAGCAGTGATTTTTCTGATTTGCTGGTCAAAAGTCAGGCAGATGTCAGGGTTAAAACCACACTAAATTTATCTGACAAGTTTAAGTTTATTTATGTTAGCGTTATATATTACATGTGTTAAAATTGCATCTAAAAGCCGTCTATATTTTGGGATCTGCTTTATGTTATAATATTCTACAGAAGCAAAGCTTATATATGACAGATATGTTATGAAAACATTTACTGGATTTATATTTTAAGTCACAAATATCATTATTTCAGAGAGCATTTTTGTGAAGAAGGGGGGAAATTAATTTGGAATCTCCTCTGTATTTTACTACTTTTTTCCTCAGTAATTCAGAACACACTGCATATACTTTGGTGTTTCCTGAAAGGGAAAATTACTGGGTGTACCTCCCAACCCTTACATAGGGTTTGAAAGCCCCTTGGTGTGAAGCAGCTCTCCCCCTCCAGAACAGAGCAGCCACACTGAGCCGGCTCAGTGTACAGCAGGCCTCTGTCATCGCAGCAGTTCACAGAGAGCTTTAGGTTGCTTAAGCTAATATTTGCAAAGCATGCAGCAACCAAAGTCTTAACGAATAAGACTGGAAAAAAGTGGTAAAGGAATGGAAATAGATAGGATTTCCTTCATTTTACAAACCCACAAGCCACATGCGCAATCCCACCACAAATTCATTAGGCCTTTTTAAGCTCCGATGAAAATATTACCGAATGCCACAAAGGCCTCAGCCCAGCCAGGCCCTTTGTTCATTCACATATGGCAGTATGAAGTAGCTGTGTAGCTGAGGTTGTGTGTTTGTCTAAACCGCCCCCATCAATGAAGGTCCACAGAGAACAAAGAGGTTGTTGAGAGATATGTGGAGACAGGAAACGGAATTAATCTTAACGCCCAGTGTGATAATATCAACCAAGGGTGTGAGAAAAGATGAAGCTTTAGCCAAACAGTGTCTTACACAGTCCTTGTGGAGCAGGATGAAGAAGAACAGCAGTGTTGCACTGTTGTTACAGATGACTGATGGTGTAGCTTGGAGCAGTTCTGAGGTTTTATATGAGTTTATTGTTTGAGAAGCTTTTTGTTGTTGTTTGTCTTGCACTGTGTTTCACTGAGAGGCTGTGGGAATCAAATTCTGGCTTTTATTACTGAGGACTTTTCCTTCAAGAAAGATTAGAAGAAGAGACTCAGACATAATAATCTATCTAATCATAACAACAACAGTTGAATAGGTCAGCACGATCAATAGGAAAGTTCTGTTTTGAAGTTGACTAATTTAAATTTACCCGATAGAGAAACATTCTGTGTGTGTGTGTGTGTGTGTGTGTGTGTGTGTACATCGTCTATTGAGAGTGAAAAGCTGCTGAAAGATTTGACTCCACTTTTAGGGTCAAATGCACAAGAGAGGGAGTAGAGCAGACAAAAGTGAAAGCCATAATCTGCATGTTGAAACAGGTTGGCTGTTTGTTCCCAAGTTAACAAGTGAATGCGCACACACACATACACAGGCTGCAGAAAACTCAAATCGTTCTAACAGGAAAAGAAAAAAAAAACAGGAATGGCATGTTATAATAGGACTTATATCACTTGTAATTTGCAACGGTTTAATTAGCATGCTATGAGCTCAGACTAGAGCAGGGGCACTGAGTGCTGCGTCCTGTCTGTCCATACACATTAATCTAGCCTGATCCTGCTCGGAGGGAGAGGCTCTATTGTCAGCAGTAAATGCCTTCAGTCAGAGGTGTTAGATATGATCCCAACAGGGAGGGCTTGGCAGGTTTGCGTGATTGTTGCTTGCTCACTGAGGCTCATCCTCTTGAGCGGATTCCTGGGTGACATTATGTGTCTACCCGCAGAACAAAGATGAGTAAGGATGAGAAAAGGGGGAGAAGAGGGGGGAGATGACGACTGGGGCAGCGCTACCCTCTGGCTTGGTACCTGGTCGAGTCTGAGCCTGCAGCTCACAGGTGTGATCAGCTTTTGGGCCTCACTACATTCTCTCTCAATTTCTCTCCTTTTTTTCCTGCTTCTTCGTTATCTGCTGTCCTTTTTTTCATTTTTAACCTCCCCTTCCCCCAACACACACACACACACACACACACACCACACTGTAATTCATGCTGCTCATCTGCAGTGTTTCCAGGAGAGACAAATTAAAAGGGGATTCTCATATCGCTCTGTCACACTTGAGCTGCAGGCCTCATGAATCACAATAAATTCTATTAAGCAGCGCTCCCTCTGTTTCGCTCCCTCCCCAGCTACCACCCAGGGGGCCTGCCCCTGTCACTGCTAAACATCTGTGTTTATTTACACAATCACACACCTAACTAAGTGATGCCTAAATGTCCTGGCCCTGTGGAAAAAAAATGTTAATGCTCATTTGCAAAATGTCAGAGCAGCATCATGATTTTCAATGAAAAGACTGAAACATTGTTGCAGCAAATTGCACATTGCAGTTTCAAGTGATTTTCTAAGACTGGTTGTTAATGCACAGGATACTTCTGATTAAGTCATGTATATTACAGGGGCTGGGTTTACCCACGCAATAAATGTTGTAAGTTCATATGAGAGTAAGAGTGTAGTGAGGATTTTTATACTACTTCAGGTCAAAGGTCAAGCTGTGTGTTAGGTTGTTGGTTTCCCAGGGGCAGCGAAATGTCTGAGTCAGTTTGAAACCTTCATCACTTTGTTCTTTCTGCATCCAGGACCAAAACACCTGCCTCAGTGCAGCTGAAAATAAATGATGTAACACTACTGTTGCTGTTGAGCATTTCGGTGTCTTTTTGTAGCATCAGGCAGAGCAGACAGGCACTTTTCTATGTGCCATGCCTCATCTGGCTTCCCTCCAATGAACCAAGTCACGTGGCTGGTTTCCTGGCTAACTATGGATGTGGCACAAACTGATGGCAGCCGGTTGTTTTGCCCCCCCCCCTCCCCGTAAGAAGCTCACCTCTGCCCGTATGCATGCACACCAGTATATAAATTGCTGAATCAGTGTCAGTGATAGAGTAATGGCATCGGAGGCATCGTAAATTACAGCAAGCGATCCCGGGGTGCAGACACTGGCTGTCGTGTCTGAGTGAGCGCTGCGCTCCTGAGCTAATGAATACCTTCATCTGGCCCCGACAGTCAGCAGATTGCCCCGCGTTGATGGATACTGTCAGCCCTCCGCCACACCACATTTCATTGCACAATAAACATGGTTGTCAAAACCAAACAAAGTGAAATCAATTCATCCTGTACAGTGAGTGCATGCTAAATGAAATTAACGTACTGTGGGGTTCGGTGGCAGCAAAGGTAGTGTATTATTTCTGAATTCATGATGGCTTTAGGGCCTGTAGTGCTCTAGGAGGCAAAAGCAAACAGACAGAAAACAACATAGACTAACTGAGAGTGGAAGTGCTTACAAAAGCAACATGAAACACGATTTACAGGCTCTGGTTTAGTATTTTTGTGTATGTTGTACGTGAATAAGTACATATATCTATGTGTGTGTATTTGTTTGGTAGCAGGCTGGTCCATACATAATTAAAATAAGAGTCTAAAACACAGAGGTTTACAAGATAAGGATTTCTCTAAGTAATTTTTTATATTATAAAAAGAAAATCTTAGTCTTAACATTTGAAGGCTTTTAAAAATAATAGTTATAAATAAATGAGTTACATTAATTTAAACCTCTGTTTTAAAGTCAAGGTTTTCTTTCAATTTAAATATATTTGTATAATATATTTTTAGTAATATACAATTGGCTTAAGACATAAACATGATCTTAGGATGAGATCAGTAAACATCCTTAATTATTTGACGTGATTGTGATTTTTATCCCCATGAGCCAGACATGCATGACAGTAAAAGCTGAATTATTTGGGCAGCTCTTAGTGCACAATGAAAATACATTTTGTCACCGTCCTCCCAGATGAAGGCCAGTCTGGGTATGAAAATGTGCCTGTTTCACTGTTAAACATGAGCTGGTGAAAATCGATTTCTGTGCCTTTGAACTAGGAGAAACAGGTTTCCTTGCGGGCAGCTGGACCTCAAACACACTCTGTGCGCATAATCCAACTTCCACCACACCCACAGCCCTGGTGTATGACGTGGTTGTGTGACTACACATAATGCCTTTTCTGCACTTGTGTCCTATCACAGTTTTGAAAAAATGTGCTCTTCTGAAACGATGCACAGTCTTCAGAGTCGTCAATGATTAGAGCAGGGTGAAGCGTCTGTGGATCTGGAATTAATGCATCTGCACAACCCTCCATTACTCATTAAAAGTTTGATTTTGTTTATCAACTGAAATAATAATAGAAATCAAACCCCAGGTAACATGTGCCAAAGCTGCTAGTGGAATGGTCTAATGAGAAGGCTTCACATGTGGATGATGAAATATGCATGAGTCATCCCAAGCTTTCTTTTCCAGATTTGAGATCATTAAAGATGTATCGTAGCATATGGAAGGCTTTTTTTTGTCTTATTTTTCAAGCCTTGTTTATCAACATATTTTTGTTTGTTTAAATATTCATACTGCTTTTATTTAATTCTTTCACATCTTACATATAAAAGGAAGCAAATGCGCATGCAAACAGAAATCATTATCAGTCTGATGTACAGTTTAATACTGAGAGAAACTCTCTTATGCTGATTGTGAATGCCCTGATTGAGAAACAGCACTTTGCAGAAATGGCACACTCTCTCATCACAAATGTTCGCTTGATTTGTTTGTTTGTGTGAATGCGTGTGAGTGTGTGTGTGTGTGTGTGCATAAGAACAGAGAGAGTGTGAGAAAGGAGAAAAAAAAGAGTAATGCTAGAGAAGGCATGTCAGAATTTATTTGTGCCTATATGTTTTTAAATGTACTTTGGAAAAAATGCTTTATTAAGATTTTCCACAGTTCCAGTTGCCTCTGCTGCCTCAAGTCCCATATTTGTTACTTATGTTGGCAGCTTTACACTACGGACACTATGAATGTCAAACTGAAACACGTGTAGAGACGATGAAAAGTGTGAGCACTTGCAGACAAAATATTACAACTGCCATTGAAGTTTTTGGATAGACCCTCATAAACTGACATTTCATCCATTTTTAATGGACATAAACTATAAGGCTGTCAAGCTGGGTTTTCCAGTCAATAGAAACTCGACGCCCTCCAGGAGGGTTTGCTGCTTTGCATTCATCTGAAACAATGTTCATGATGATCATAGCAGTGATAACATTAGATGAAGGAGAGTTTGGAAACGGCTCGTCATTTAATCAATGTCTTGCCTTGCTCTCTCTTCTTGTTCCTGCTCTGGCTATTCCAGGGGCCAAGGAAGTCAATGGCTCTGCAGATAAATCCCAACCCTATTATTGTTGGCCAACAGGAGGTGCTGGCCCTACCGAGGCACGGGTCTTCCGGGAGGCTCGAGGAAGGAACAGCAACGAACCCCACATTAAAAGGCCAATGAATGCATTCATGGTGTGGGCCAAGGATGAGCGACGCAAGATCCTCCAGGCTTTCCCCGACATGCACAACTCCAACATAAGCAAGATTTTGGGTAAGACCTTCTAAATCAAGTGCAGTAAATATTTAAAGGTTGATGGAAGTGATAAATATGCAGAGTTTACAGCTTCTTTCATGACACACTGAAGAGGAGGAGAACTCCTCCACTGTGTTCAAGAGATTTGAGATTTACATCTGAATTTTGGTAAAACCTCACAGATTTACAGAACATTTTCAGTTTTGTACGATTAGATATGGGTTTTTTGGACACTGATAAGTAAAGCTGATCTGACAAAACAGCTAATATCTAAAGGAGGGAAGGTGTGTTATCTCATAGGCAACTGTGAATCAGTTCACCTCAGCACACAGGTGGATTTATAGCCCATCACTGCCATAAGTGTTTGTCATGAAAAATGACAGAGGCTAAATGGGTCTTGTCCTCTCAGCATTGGAGTCCATACATCAGAGCTGTTAAAAGTGCTGTCATCCACTACCTGGTCGGACATTTCACAGAGCTGTGGTATTTACTACACCAGCTTGTTGTTTTGTACCATTTGACATCCAAGCATGTCTCTCGTCTCAGATGATATGCACATGCAGGGTTATCAAGAGGTTGGACAGTAAATCTTAGATCATGAATTTGCTAGAAAAAAATCCTCCTTCATTAAAGACAGTTCTATTTGAAATTAATCTCTGACCAACTGCGATGAAATGTGACTGGATTGAGAATTTCTTTCTCCCTCTCTCTTTATTCACTAAAGATGTTTTTCTACTCATGTTCAAATGCTGAAATCTTAATCTACCATGCTGTACAGGTTCTCGATGGAAGGCCATGTCTAACCAGGACAAGCAGCCATACTACGAGGAGCAGGCCCGTCTGAGTAAGCTTCACCTAGAAAAGTACCCAAACTACAAGTACAAGCCGCGACCTAAGAGGACCTGCATTATTGACGGAAAAAAACTCCGTATTGGAGAGTACAAGCAAATGATGCGCTCACGGCGGCAAGAGATGAGGCAGTTCTTCTCTGTGGGGTAGGCACATAGTCACAAATCCCACTAACTCTAACTAACAGCACTTCCAAAGGCAGGTGTAGAAATATCTCTGTTGGTTTTAAGACTGAGCCCTGGCATTCCCATTAAAACTGAGTGTTTTTTCAAGACCTGTGATTTTATCATTTTAGACAATAGCAGTGTTGAAATACAGCATGAAGCACAGACATTATTGCAGGAAATAAGCTGTAAGTATAGACTTACAGAAGCCTGGAGGGCAGCAGCCTGAGCTTAACACTTTTACTGTGTGTGGTTAGCAGGAGAGCCCTTCTCCAGGTGTTCCCATGTCAGTCATAAGCTTCACTGGCTGGAGTATCAATCATCCAGTGCAACAGCAGACAAGACCAGCACTACCCATGTACTGGTTTTATGTCACCAATAAAGTGGGTTGTGTTTCTGAACGGCTTAAAACAGTAGCTGTCAAGAGAACCTCTCTTTTTCCAAATCATATTCACAGAGCTGCTGGCTTCATGTGGTTGGCTGCGGGAGCCCCCTAATCCAAAAATCTCAGTTCAAAAAAAGAAAAAATACTTCATTTGTTCACTTTTTTAACCTGCTAAGTAACACCATTGGCACCTTTTGTCTGTTCTTTTATTGTTTTGTTTTAAGGTTACATTTGCTTCAAAAGTATGATTAATTTTAATTGCATCTCTTCCTCCCACATCCAGGCAACCACCACAGATTCCCATCACTACCAGCGCCAGTATGGTCTACCCCGGGGCCATTACCATGGCGACCACCACACCCTCACCTCAGATGACATCAGAGTGCTCGAGTGCCTCGGCGAGTCCTGAGCCATCCATTCCCGTCATTCAGAGCACCTACAACATGAAGCTAGAGCCCAACACCATGGCAAACAACAGCGAGCCGGTCAACGGCGAGGACGAGATGGACATGTACGAGGATTTTGAGGATGAGCCCAAATCAGACTATAGCAGTGAAAATGACACACAAGAGCCAGTGAGCGCCAACTGAGACCTCTTTAAGTGAAGAGGCCAATGCAGACACAACACTCATACAGGAGGACGCCCCGAGGGCTGGTCTGATCTGAGGGAAGGAGGGAAGGAAGGAGCAAAAGAAAACAAAAAACTACACCACAAAGGTTTAAAAACATTTTTAAAAAAAAAAAAAATAACAATGATGTATCATTTAGGAGTCAGCATGCAGATGTGGCTTCATCAGAATCAAAAGCTATTTGGTCTTAAGTGTTTCTTCAAGTGTGTGATGCAGTTTGGTTGTGGTAATTTAGATTTGTTTTTTTAATGTCATTGTTTATTTTTTCATTGTTATCATGGACATTTACATAATTAGGTTGTTGCCTAGAACAAAAGACAGAACTTGAAATTGAACATTTGTTATTTGGTATATACATCAAATATCAATATTTGATATACGATTTGAATTCTTATCGTAATTTACCTTGTTTTCCTCTTCAATTAGATGATTTTGATATATTAAATAATTGTTCAAGATGGGAATAATATACTCACTCAGGTATAGTGTGCCAGCCAACAGCTTGTGAATGTTTTAAATCAAGAGTAAAATATTAACAGTACAAAATTCATGAGGTGATTCCAAATTATAACAGAGGGAAATTACTTATTATTATTATTATTATTATTATTATTATTATTATTATTATTATTATGTTTTGTTGTTGATTTTTATTACACAAAATTTAGTGCAGAAGTGCCAAACATTTCAAGTTGTTTCTAAAAATCTGTAAAGTCTTTTGGGAGAGGCTTCATGAGTCTAAGACAATCTCTTGATCTCTTAATGCAGCTTCATTATCCAGTCTTTCCTTAATTTACCCTTAACAGAATAAACAAATGAAACTCAGGAACTTGGAGGCAGCAGGCTCTGCAGGAGGTTACAGTATGTGACATCGTCAGTTGGTAGCTTGTGATGCTAGCTGTTCTCTGTGGGAGCCCAATGCAGTGATCATCAATGGAACTGGCCAGGCCTTTCATTTCCTTCTCCCAGTCCTCACAGAGGACTGTGGCATCCTTCACTAATTTCCAACTCTGCAGCCCAGTCTGACTCACCAAGTTCTTAATCAGAGTGATTGTAATCAGGCCAGAATGACAAGGGGCCAAAGGCCTCCAATCTGTGGGATTGGAACAGTAGTATAAGGCAGCTTTGGGGGCATTACAATCTCAAATTGATGTTGTACAATGTGTAGCTACAGTATGTTCTGTTAAACGCTTTAGCCCCATTTGGACAGCAACTCTAAAGTCTTAGCTCTTAGAACTTCATTTTTTTTTCAATCTTAATTCTTTTGAGACATTGTAAATCTTAAACTGACACTAAGAAGTCTTAAAGCAGAGCACAGTCATCGGGTTGATGCAATGAGTTGATTACTGAAGTCTTAAAACAGTGACAGTGACAGGAAAAAAAGTCTAAAATTGTTTTTACTTAAATTACCTCATACACATTTGTCAAAGGTGACTTAAAACAGATTTTTATACGAGTGCACTTACCTAAATTCTTTTTCTGTCACATTTTTGAGCCTTATTTTGCCTTTTCTAATAATCTCATCAGATTTTGAAATGCACTTATCTCTTGCATTTAAAGAAGACAACATCCAATGACACAAAAACAAGGGCAAAGTCTCTCTCCTAATTTCAGCTAGAAAGCTGACAAGCGGTGACCTTCTGGAGACTGCAGCTAGATAAAGCTCCTCTAGCGGTCAAGGCCCTGATGTTGTGACTCAGATCCTCTTTGCGGGGCAGAAGGTCTAAGTGGTTCCCCTCCCTGCCATGAACTGCTCTGACCCCTGCCTGTGGCAACCTCAGCACCCAGGGGGCGCCATCTGGCTCAGAGAAGCAGAAAACACCAGGGAAGGATGGGAAACAATAAAAATGGGGTGTGTGTCCCTCATTGTGCTCTCCATCAAAGTGCTAGAAGTAAGGCCTCAACAGGGCTCCCACCCCGGCCCAATCACCAGGCACTGGCGAGCAGATGGAACAAGTACATCAAGCTGTGGGGGATTATTAAAATGACTGACGACTGGGTATCATCTGAAATACAGCATTATTAATGCATGAGTCCAGCTATTCCCCTCCCTTGCCCTTGAACCTGTCCATTTCAGAATGAGAGCGGAGCTTTTTGAAGGATCTGAATGGCTGGTCACTACATTTAACTGGTCAAGATCCCCACTGCTGGTCACTGCATTTTTCTCCTAGCTCTAATTGGTACAGATGGCTATATATCTCTTTAGCACTACTGTTACTATCTTCTTTACTCTTATTGTCAACACCCATCCAGTGATAACTCACATTATTTCTACATTTTTTGGAAGCATTTCTATTAAGTCTGGTAGGTTTTGGTTTTTTCCAAACACCTCATAATAATTCCTCATTTTTCTTTCCATCACATCTTTTCTACATTGTTCTCTTTGTAAGGTACACAACATTTTAAGGACACTCAAACAACACAAACCCAAGTGGATTTCCCTCCAAGTCGACCTGTTTAGTATTTTTAAGCTGTTTGCTCCTGTTTGCTGGTGGTTACATTGATTTGTATGTGACTGTAAATATTTTCATGACCATGCCACATTGCTTTGGTTGGCTGGTAGTTAAAAAGGACTCTTCATGGAACTGAAACTTGACTGTGCTTATATAGCAAAAGAAAAACAAGAAAAAAAAGAAAAAAGGAAAAAAAAATGACAACAAGAACTCACGAGGAGACGATGTTTCATAAGTGTTATAAGCACTGGATATAAATTGTATTTTTTATCAATTCTGATTAATGTGAAGCTGTTTGAGGAAAAACACCATGAATGAACAAAATTCCCCATTTGGACTCAAGTGGGTTTGCTCTCACAGTTGCCAGATTTGAGTCTTTTTTTTTTTTTTTCTTTTGGTCTACTTATTTTGTTTATTTATGCAAAAACACATATGATGAATGGACACTTTCTTTAAGCTTCAGGGCTGACTAGGAGAGACACTCAGCACAAGAAAGTGAGCAGAAATTTTCAACAGCAGGCTCGGTTAGCCGTGAAACACCAGACTTCAGACTTCAGTGCATTGTATATTGTATTTGAAACTGTAGAGTATCAACATATTGTATTTATTAGCCACAGCTGGCTCTAAAATTGTCAGTAAAACAACAACATGGACAATCATAGAAAAAAAAAAAAAACATGTTTGATGAATTGGAGCTAAAATGGTTTTCAGTGAATTCACCATCTCATTTAGATTTTATTGTAAATATAACATAGGAAATATATTTTTGTTCCTTAGTGAAGTATAAGTTATGTATTTGGCTGTTCTATTTTCTTTTTCTTTTTTATGTTTATTTTGTACATGGTTTTATGTTTAAAAAAAAAAAAAACCTGACAAGTCACTGTACCTCATGTAGATGCTGATTTTTTTCTGCTTATCGGAAGAGAGCAGTATTGGACCTGAGACAGAGAGAAGCACCTCACTTGCTTATGTTTTTGATAATCTTCCCTGGACTATTCAGAAAACCAATCAAAACGGAAAAAAAAAAAAAAAAAAAATTATTCATTAGAAGTGTTAACATAGAATCATTTCAAGTAAGGTACTCATTAAAACAACAAGCACTTGATGTAAAAGAATTATTCAACTTTTTCTCCCAATCATGATACAATCTAAGTAGTATGCTGTATATCCTCACTTGCGTTTCGTGTTAATTACAGCATTCATATCATGTGGCAAATTTACTATGAGGAGCTGATGTCATCCTTAAAAGAAAAAAAATCTGCATGCATTTGGCTTGCATTTACATTATCATAGTAAATAACTGTGTTGTTTTGTGAATGACTGTTTCAAACACACGTGATTTTTTTTTTTTTTTTTTTTTTGTTTTTGTTTTGAAAGGTGGGAGCGTGCAAATATTTATTATTTTAATGTGGCAAAATGCACCGACAGAGTGCAGTCTTCTTGGTTAATTCTCTCCTTGCCATCTTTTTTTTTTTTTTTTTTTTTTTATGAACATGTTCATGACTATCCAGCCATCTGCAAATGTAGCCCTCACAATTGTTTTCTCTCAATCCACTTGTAAGACATGCAAATGGTTTGAATGAACAACTGAAGACAAAAAGCTTGTATGCTGTTTCATCATTACTTACTGTAATTTGATTTTTTTTTTTTTTTTTTTTTTTTTCCTGTCTTAACTTTGTGATGTATATGGTGGGAATGTTCTCTGTGTTAATTTAATCAGCACAATTCACTGACATGCTGGACTGACATGCTAGCTGCTGTTCAGAAGTGTAAAATTTGTTGTTCAGGGCAACATTTATAGTTGTCTTTGGTACTTTGCTCTTTAGAGTTGTCTCTCAAGCAACACTGTGTGTGGCTCTTCGATCACTGGAGCCATTGTTTTGAAATTGCTGGCAGCCTGATACAATTTTCTGCGTAGAAATCTTTTTTTTTTTTCCTGGCAGGTACCTAGGCCCATGGCAAGTATTGTTTGGGTGTTATTAGAGAAAATGAAATACATAGTGTCTGTTGCTGCTTTAAAAAAAAAAAAGTTTATGTCTGAATATGTAAATACTTTATCATAATATCTTGTACAGTCCAATGTAAAGTTTTTAATTCAACTTAAAAAAAAAAATGTTGCCATCACATTTGTGTTCACATTCTTCTTTATACAGTACAAAAGATCAATTATTTGCTAGGGGTATTATTGCTAAAACAAAAAACAAAAAAAATGAAAATGTTACTAAATTTTTTTTTATGTTTGTTTTGTTTTGCTTGGCTTCAAAGTGTACACCAGCAAGTCTTTGGTTTCAATGTGCAGTATTGACGTGAGGTAAACTTAAGGTGAATAATTTTACAGTGGTGTGTGTGGAGAGCGATCTCCTCAGCTTTGGTAGTATTAATACACTATATCAAGTAAAACAAACCAATGAGTAACACATTTGGGTGCAACTAGGCACCACAGAGATGTGGATACTGTATATGTTTAAATTATCCCCACAGGATCAATTCAGGCATATTATAATGTAACACCATTTTTCTGTATGTCTCAGTCCATTGCAACAATGCAACAATGGGCTGAATAACTGCCTGTTTAAGCTCATTTACCTCAAGAATTTCTTCCTTTTCTGTAAAAAAAAAAAGAAAAAAAAAGACAGAAATTGTGTTACAGAAAGCTTCTCACATCACTCCATCTTTTGTACTGCTGTTGACACTTACAAATTAAAGAGACATTTTGTTTTAAGATTTGAGTAATTATTTTTTGTTACCACATTAACACAAAATTACTATCACTTTCTCACATTATTATGAAAGATATGAATAGATTCATTGTGTTTATACTTATATACACTACTTACAATTTAAAAAAAAAAAAAAAAAAAACAGACAAACAAGGAAACAAGTTTCCCTAAAAGAAAACACATTTTATTACATTTACTATGAGTTACTGATCTATTCAAGTTAGTAAAGCCCATGATAAAATGAATGATTTAGTGTAGGTAAGTATTAACGTGGAGATGGTTTTTAAAAATTTACATGCAATGATGTGATGATGTCCACATGTAGCCCAATATTCATGACGGTGTAGACCATAAGTACTAACAAACATGTGTCAACACACATGTACGTATAATCCCAACCAAACTGTGTAAGTATCAATGGATCCTACATGAACTACAGGTTAACTTTAACTGACATCAGATTTTGCATCTGTGCTTCAGCTTTAAAAATGGCGCCAAGCCATTTGGAAAATGCAGCTAAATATAGTTGACTGGCCAATGCACAGTATTATTCAACAAAACATGCATCTTGTTCCTACAAAAGTTGAGACTTCTGTCTGAAGATCCTCACTGAGTAAGCACAATACTGCTAAGTGGGAAAAAGGAAACAAACAATATGGCAGGTAACATAGCAAGAGCCAGCGTATGTGACAATGAGGGGACTTTAAAGATTAACAGATATGAACAGGTATATATTGATTGGACCATATGTCCCTGTGACCTATCACAGTGTAAAGTGCAGCAATAATATTTAACATAACCCAACTTTTACTCATTATTGTTCAAAGATGACTACTGACTACTGACTAACAAAAATGATGTATTTGAAGAAAAGAAGCTAATTGTTCAGTCAACATGTGAAATTTTCATTGACGCAAAATCAAAGAGGCCTTTAAATTAAGTTAAAACTCCATTTGTGCCAAAATTCAGATGAATGTGTAAGCACAAACACGAAGGAGTAATCATTACAAGGTGGTACAGTGTCAGAGTAGAAATTTAATCAGTAAAATATCATGTTGAAACTACTTTGATTTTATATTCAGATATAAAACAACATGAAGTTTGGCAAATTCAACCTCAAAAGGGTATTTACTCACCAGCTGAACACTGTGGTTTGGTTTAAGAACAATCTGCACAAGAACATGTCCTAAGGATCCTTGACCTCCTGAAAGCAGACATTTAGGGGCTCTGTGTGTGTGTGTGTGTGTGTGTGTGTGTGCCAGAGGTCATCTTGAGAGTTGTAAGCCCAGACTATGTCCATCACTCTGCTCTGGATCCCTGCCATCGATTGCTCATTATCATCATAATTATTATGAGTTCTACACCCTGCTTCCTTTTAAATAATGTCTTCCTTGATGCAAGAGGTAAAACATTTCAAATAAATTCCAGAGTCAGTTATTACAAATCTACAAGAACCATACTGATTTACAATTCTTCTAGCTCCATTTTATGTGTGCTTCTCTACAGAAAAGAAAAAAGAAATATTCTCTGAAACTCATGTATTTTTTGACCATTTGGAGAAACTGTTTCGTTTGTTGTTTTAATCAACCACTCTATGTTTTATCATTGTACTGTTTGCTGCCTTCCCAAGAGCATATGAAAGCTACAGTTTAACTGCAGCCTCTGTAATAGATGTCTGTGTAAGCACTCTCCAGCACTAGATGGAAAACTAGACATACAATTCTGCACAATAAATCTTATAGTAATTTTCCAAGCCTCCGTGACAACTAATGGTATGGAGAAAAGCTCTGTGCTTTGTGTATTTGTCTTTACATTATTGTGCGAGTGAGTGCGCAACATTACAACACTGCTGAGTTGGTGATATTTTAATCTTGAATGCAAGACATTTTTTAAATCTTTGAGCTGCTTTAGCTTTACCACACTGTGCTCATAGATTTCTGTGAGAACGAAACAGGAGTTCGAGAGGAATAATTGGTGAGCTACAGGGAGTAATACTGCTGTTTGTAAGTGGCCTGTTTGGATGAACTGTCACTGCTGTACAAAGATGTGTATGTTTGAACAGCGGATAATAATTAATACAGCAATGCTGTCATGTAGCGGCAGGACTGCTATTTCACAACTCAGATGACTACACACATGAGGGTAGGGGAGCAGCAAGGGGTGCCTGGAACAATATTTTACTCATTTGGATCTGCTCAATGCTACAGCCGTTGCACCCAGTGAATCTGTCAGACAACACCATTTCCCCAAGAACAGCTGCTATTTATCTGATTTTCTCATTAGAGTTGACTCATGACTTCATTGTACTGGCTTTGGCAGAGGCACTGCAGTACCTTGGTATGGCTCTTTTTAACAGCTGAGACTTCTCCCTGATGTTATTGGATGTAGGAACATGTAACACCTGTCTCTGTTCTCTTTTTTTCGATTTTTCAACCTTCAGTTAAAATTACTCAGAATAAAAATCTTATCCATATGTTTCCAGGTTTGCAGAAACACTCTCAGCCATATGTTTAACATGTTTTACATTTGCCTAACTTTCAGATTATTGCTATCTTTTTCCAGCAAAGGTGAAAGAAAAGAAGTTGGGATTGATCTCAAGAGTCATCAAACATGTATACAAGAACAGTATGTAAGAACAGCTCAGACCCTTAGCAATGTTTTAATCCTTGGAGGTGAAGGACTTAGGAAATCTTGCTAATTTCACAGATGGTTTAAAATAGATTAGTGTGGAGTAGCAGCTCCCGGAGAAGGGCTGACCCACCAGGCTCCCTGTGCAGCTGCCAAAACCCTGCGCCTGATGCTCAGAAGTGCCTTCCAAAAGTCCTGCAAGGTTAAACTCAAACTTAAGCATCCTGAAAGGCCATTCTTGTTGTTAGCTTCACTGCATCTTCAACAAACTTCATCTTTCTTTTGTTATGTGTCTAGAATTGTTAGATTTACCAAATCTTTTCATCTTCACATTTGGGGCCCTTTTCAATTTTGGTTTTGTGTTTACAGAATTAAAAGTATTTTCTGTTGTGTAGTGTTGTCCTATGTCCTTTCATATTTTCTTTTCTCAATAACAATTAGCAGTAGGATTTGTGGCCTTGGGAAACGTAACTTTCTTACTTTTTTTTAACGTTTTTTCTTTGGCTAAAACAATGATTGAGAGCACAAAGGATTTTTGTTTCTTTGTGTTCTTTCTCATTAGACAGTTTAGTACAATGCATCCAAGAGCCATTTTTGTAATGGAATAAAGGAGTGAATCAGACTCTGCATGGTATTTTGAACAGGCCAAGCCTGCTGCTAGAGCTGGGCTCTGTCCGAGTAGGCCTGACACAACTCTGGCCTGGTTGAAAAGGCCCAGCTTGGAGTTAATGTGGAAAGACAATGGCGCAGGGTGAAAAACTCGACATGGTTTTGTTGGACTTGTCATTCTTTGGTGCATAGCTATGAGGAAAGCCTAGGAACCATCTGAATGTTATTTGTGCTTTTTTGACCCATATTTGGGACAGCTTTCACAAAGCCCTTGTGTGAAGGTTGAAACAATGGAGAGGCGCTTTCAGTGGAGGGACAGGCCTTGACTCCTGCCAAACTGTCTTGGACCTGCTTCACTGAAATCGTTTGTCTCCAGAAGGCTGACATCATGGCACAGCTATTGGTTGATTTTAACTAAATAATGATGACTAATCCTAATAATTCAATTATTAAGAATGACAATCACAATTTAGAACCAAAGAAAGCAAATAATAGAGGACATGAATCCAACAAAGAGAAGACAAACACTGAAATAATGTCTCATATTCATATTTTCAATACAACATATGATCTGAATTTTTTAGTATTAGCTTTGTTTTTTATTTTTTACTTTTAGAAAACAGATTTTATGCATTATCTTGTCTAAACTGTATTACGTATCTTCTTGCTCAACTGTGATGATACTGAAAATATATTTCTATCTATGTAAATCAATCAGTTTTTCTGAGCACAGTTGTTAGGAACACTGGGTTGCTAAATGAACTTTTGAAAATCCACATGGGACAATATTTCAGAAAATGCAATTTTGCATACTGTTTCACATCATTGCATTTCCTCAGTGCATTTGTCTCCCAAAGCATTTGACTGAATTTCTGTGGGGGGAGAATAAATGCGTAATGTTTTTTAAAAGCATCTCTGCTCCCTCAGCTTTTTCAAGAATTCAACAAAATAAAGGTTTCTTTCTTGGAATATGTGTTATTCTCTCAAAGCTATCACTCAGCTCTCTCATGCATATGTGAATTACACACCTTTATGAATATGTAAATGTTGCGAGAATGCCTCATTAATTAGTAATTCATGCATTTTTCACAAGCCCAATACTTCGCCAGTGTAGTCTGATGAATTATCAGCCAGAAGTTAAAAAAAGGGATTCATCATCACGTTTTCAGAGGTTTTGAGCTACATCTGTAATTTGTGTAATTCAATGAATATGATTTGCGTAGCTTTTTTATGGCAGTATCGTTGCAGCTGTCTTGCAATATGATCTATGGATTTTTACTTGGAATCTCCGAGTGCACTTATGGTGTTAACAGGAATATTTCAGTACGTAGAGTTTACATTATTATATTCCAGTTGAAAAATTAAAACGCAAGCATCTCAAACTACTTTGATCATTATACTCATTTTTTACATTAACTCATTTTTTTTATGTCTTTAAGGTAGACAAGAAGAAAAATGATAAGAAGCACATCACATGAAACAAATACTGTAGGAAATTTGAACCTGATAGCATTTTGTCCATGTGCACAGAGGTTTTGCAACTTTCTTCCACTGATAAAATTGTTATGAAAATCAAAACATTTTTTTTGCAGATTGTCAAATTCCAAAAATAGATCATAGATATATCACATATATATACACATATACATATATATCGGATATCATCAACATACACATCAACCAAATTTTTATATATTTATACAGTATGCAAAGTAGTACATTCCTGATAGCTATGATGGCCTAACTAGCAGCAGATATTTTAAATTTGCTCCATTTAGCCAGAATAAATATGTGATCCATGACTCTCCATTGGCTAACAAAACATACCACATCCATAGAGTTACTCAGTGGGCTTCATTATTCTTTCAGTTCATTTCCATAAACAAGTGTGCTTCTTGTTTAATCTTGATATTCACTTGAATTAAATATAGTACCTGTGTACAGCAGGACCGTCATGGGGTTTCCTGGACGTGTGGCTTTTAAATTAGCCCTACTGTTAAATCATTACCACATTCAGGAGAGCATGCCCACCGAGAGTGAGAGCAAATACAGTATATCAGTGTGTACTAGCCATAGCTGGACCATGAATTTATCATGAAGGCACAGAGGAGAAATACTTGGTGAGGTTGCCATTTCTGATGGGAATTAAATTCTGCTACTTTATGGAAGCAGCCACTTTGTTACTACCTCTCTATTTGTACAGGAACATTTTAAAGTGAATGGCACCTTTGTTGTAAACATGAGGAAAAGGTGCCTGGGGTCTTTCAGGCCGTAAATATGTGATGAGGGGGTTAAAAGAAACAAACAAATGTGTCATCATAATAATGTATACCACTTTACAATTCAAAAGTGCACCATTAAATCATTCATCTGGATTATTTTAATGAAACTGTATTAGTTTTGAATAATGGGCCGTATGGGGTGGGGGGCTGATTTACTGTCTGTGCTCTCACTCAAGGCGTTCTCTCTGAGGTATGACAGTGAATCAATTTGGCTGGACATATGGATCATGTACTGAAAAAGCCAATGGCTCATTCCATCTCAGTCAGAGCAAACACATGACCAATGACTGGATAGGACAGCAAAACACACAAAATGCATCTATCAAGTATCTTATGTTTTCTAGACCAGCGAAGTAATAGCCAGTCTAATATATCTATCTTTTTTTAACCTTTTTTTTTATCAGAAATCTCAGAATTCCAATCCCAGTCAGAATTTAAATCAGATATTATGTCATATGGGCACCACCATGTTTATTAAAAAAAAAAAAAAAAAACTAATGAATGACATCTTTATTTAAGAAATTCACATAAAAGTCTACACCATAGATTTTCTCTCAACAACCAAAAGCAATCACCTTTAAAATAAATAATGAATAATGATTATTATAAAACTACCTGACTGAGTAATGAATCCAACAACATCAAGTCTTTTGTTTATTGGTTTTCCCAAATTGTTGCTGTTATTGATCATTCAAGCCTTAAATGCAGCTTCTTATATCTCAATATTATTTCAATTATGATTTCCATTGGTGAATTTTCAACAGTACTCATGTACATTATGAAACATTTGGCTGATTCTACAAATGACTTAATGTCCAGACCATAAGCTGATGAAACATCCCCATCATTCATGCCACCATGTCTGCGCTGCCACAACCCCTCAAAGATAAAAGGGTCACATAACTGCCAAGATGATCCAGCAGGAAAGCCGGGAAAATAAAGACTGGATGTACCCCAATGTTTAAATGAGAATCTGCAATTGAAGCTTTTATGGAGGCACTGCCACAATTTAGGCGCGTACTGACTGAAAAGAGGCGAGAGATGAGGGAATAACATGGGATCTCTAAGGAAACGTCTGCCCGTTTTGTGATGTTGATGGATTACCAAGTTGCGTTTTGCATCCAAGAGCTCACTTTTTGTTAATGTATAATTAAACAGTGTGTGAATGCTTATGAATGTCTTTTTTACATGCACCTGCATATTTGTGTTTGTTTAACATTTGTTTGTTCAAATTTGGTTCTTGCATCTTTCAAAATGTTTAATGAAGCCAGCGATACATTTACATGTCATCATGGCTTATCAATTGATGGCACTGAAGAAAAATATACACAACATATAACCATTGTAAACTTAAGTCTAAAATGTGTACATTTTATTGACACACTGCTACATTTTGATCCCTATGCCCACTGGCCTGCTGCAGCTCTTAAATAAGAGTTTTTAGGCAGTTTGAACCTCAACAAGACAGAAAGAGATAAATAATACAGATCACAAGTTATCATTCTGTTTTTTTATGTCTTTTTGTGGCTAGGTTAGAAGAGACCTTTTAATTGCTCCTGTTACGCAATGATTTTACTTGTTATTCTTTTAAGCTTTGCTCCCTTCTGTCGGGGACATTTCTGGTCTCTATGGGCACGGTGGGGCTGATGAAAAACCAACCTAAGATTAAAACACGGTGTCTAAGGATTTCAACATTGTCTCCCCTGCAAATTTAACATATTACAAATTATATTACATTCAGCTTGTCAAGCTGCTGATAATTACTATGCAATCATATAGATGCAAGTGATATTAAATATTCATTTACATGTTCCTTGAGGAATAATGGTGATGGAAAAATCTTGTAAGTTGTTTTCTATTTTTAATGATTTTTTTTAAACAAAGCTAAAGAAAAAAAGGCGTAGCTGTGATGAGATTCATATTTTGTTTGACTGTGACAAGATAGAAAAATGTAAAAAGATTTTTCACTGAGTGAAGGTTGGCTGAAGACTAATTTCAACCTGAAGAGTTAAGTATTAGTCCATGCATTGACGCAAAGCAGTTCTACATCTCTACACCCTCCCCTCATTCATGCCCAAGCTGAAGAGATTGACATAGTAATAAACTGATGTTAATTAGACACACTTTGAAATTCTCCATTCTGCTCCTCTCCATGCCCTAGTGGAGCTGGTGGCTTATTAAATCATTTGCTGCTCTTGGGTGATCTTCTTTTGAATCTTGGCCTGACCCTCCGGGCACAATTTATTTTTATTTCAAAAAAATTTTATCCGCAAATTTTGCATTAGTTCAAGAGAATTATAAATCATTATTACACAGGCAGACACTTCAAACATTTTGTTTAAGAGCTTTCTGCTCGACAAGGCATCAAAGGAGATGTTCACACAGATGACTGTTACATTGGCACATATCCATTAATTAACACACTGAAGTTGGCATGATCGTGTTTTGTACATGGTACCCAAAATGTTTTTATGTCTGCAATGTTTGTTACCTTTTGTTATAGTCTTCGAATTATATCCATAACACAGATGTCGCCAGTGATTTGCCAAAACAGAGTGGATGCCTAATATTCACAAGTAATAAAATAGTATTTATCTAAAAGATGACAAAACCAGCTCTGACCTCAGTGGCCAAGAGGCCCCGGATATTCAGGACCCACATAGATTAGCTGGATTTTCTTAAATAATGTGAAATTAATTTGAGAAAATGGAAAATGTCCAGTGTTTAATGATGGAGAGAGGAAAATCTCCTGGTCAGTTTAATAAAACAAATCCAATAAAAAGGGGTGGGAGGACTCATTGACCTCGAAACTACACAACTAAAACACAGCATACAGGCCTTAATAAACATATTTTCCATCAACACACTAAACATGGGGAGCGGGCTACGCTGTGACTTTGGGCGAAAGTTTGTTGGCTTGCATGCATACAATGATTTAAAAGTTCCAACTTCAGCAAGTCACCAAGAGCTAATTGGAAATAGCTGGAAAGCTTTGTGTTGTTTTAAAGATGACACTTTCCAACATCTTTTTATTTTGTTCATTTTACTGTTGACTTTATCTACATATAGGCCTGAAAACTTACTGTTCTATGCTACTGAATAAGGTCTTCATACAATAAGTGTGTTGGTGTCTTGTATTTGTTTCATATTTTATGGTGCAGGTAATTGCTAATTGGTACGTGAAAATTTTATAGATTTGCACGTCCTTCTCTTAGGAAGGTGACAAGACTCGTTCACATGCACTATACAGCAGAGCACATAATATATTCTGTAAAGTGGATTCATAAATTAGCCTAAAAAGAGCTTAATAACCACACAATAAGGTCTACTGAGAAATCCAACTCTCCAAACAGCTGATTAGAGTTTAAGTCTCAAAACTCAATCCATGATCTTTATTATTCTCATCTAATTAGACGGAATATTCAACATGCATTGAACCAGTGTAATTGTAAGACTCGAGAGGAGTTGTGAATAATGCTATTGTTAAGGCTTCAGCAATGCCCGTGGCATGACCAGTGGAACTGAAAGTAGACTTGGTATCAATTATAGTGGCATGATTAGCATGGTTTTGTCTCCCAGTCCCACAGAGCTACAGAATACTAGTTCAATTACCCTCCACCCAGAGGTGGCAGAGTCTTTTGATTTGTGCTGCCTTTTAAATATCTACTGTAATTCTAATACATCTCATTATGGACCGCTGCCTCAGTACTGGCCTGCAAATCTTTAACAGTGTGAAAGATCACAGGAATGTCCAGAATACTCACTCTTAATGCTCTATGTGCAATCACAATTAATTTGAATACATGTGTGCTGAAACACGTAATTCATTCCAACATCCAGCAAGTGATTATTCCAATATTAGATGCAATATATTGGAGAAAAATGTGAATATTAAATGTGAAAATTGTTCTTAAATAGATGCATAAAAATAAAGGTTTAAGAGGAACTTGGAATTTTTGTTACTGTATGTTTACAGTGACAGATAATGTAAACTAATGCACAACAAAATAAAAAGATGAATAAGAGAAAAAATGAAAAACAGGAGGAAAGAAAAGACAGAGAAGGACACGCTGTGCCAATTAAATGGACCTGGAAAATATCTTAATAATGAACATCAGAGTAAAGTTTCACATTTATTTAAGCTGTTGGCATTCTCAAATATAATGTGCATTACGCATGTAACAAGAAAGAGGGAACTGAGATCATATTGAAAAGTATTAATTTATCAGTTTATTGGTTTTGCAGTTAAGTACATTGTATTTCATTTGAGGATTTGGCAGTTATCTCTACTGTGGTTTTGTGCTTAAAAGATGTAAAAGCCCTTGTCTGAAAAAATCATCTGACTCGCTTTTTTAAAAGTTACCCTGCTTTGGAAATAAAAAGCCTTGAATGAATTATTGCACTCCATTTATGTTGTTAATTCAGTGGATAAATGGTGTTGGAAGCCTGAATATCTAAGTTGTCAGAAATTTGGCACCTTGTTGAGACACATGTTCACTTCTGGAATCACTGCAACAAAATCAAACTTTGACATCTGTTTCATATTAAGACTCTGGTTTTAAAAGCTTTCAACTAGTCCACTAAATTGTAATGCAATTTTTCCAGAGCCCATGTTCTCAATGCGACTCCTGCAGCTAAGGATGTAATGGTGTGTGGTTTGAAATATAAGGCTCACTCCTTGGAACAGTTGTCATCTGGTTTCTTGTGACTGCTCTCCCATCGTAGGCCTCAAAAATAGGTACAATTATGAGTGAACATGCAGAAAGTGAGATGTGTAAGGGAAATGGAACTTGTTAGCAACAGATTTCACTGCTGCAACTCAGATTCAGTTTGGGCTGAGCTTTTGATTTCATTGGATAACTGCTGTAGTTGTGATTTTTATACAAATATATATTAGAATTCTTTTCTGTATGAGTCGCAAAAAAGGTTTTTGACAAGACAAGGTTTCAAAATATATTCAAAAAGACAATCACATCAAGACAGAAATATTATAAGGACAAGTCTCTTGCTTGTAGTGAAGAGTGAGACTATTCCCACAACCAGTGACATTTTGATTAAAGAATCTACTACAAAAATAATTAAAAAACATAATTTATGCTGCGATGGAAACTGTGTGCCGTAATGCACGTCGCAGAACCACACAGAAGCATATGTTGCCTGCCTGACTCAGTGGGTATCAGGGCAGAGGGTTAGCGCTGTATGAACCCTGTAGTTAGAAAAGAAGAAGCAGAAACCATGAGCTTGTGTTCCACTTAACCACAGGATTTACTCTGACGAAGTGTACAGACACAGAGTGACGTGAACATTGGGAAGACCAACAGTGGTGGTAGGAGCTAGAAAATAGCAGGAATCAGAACATGAATGTCTCCTGAAATAACTTAAAGGCAATGTCAAATTCACCAGATGACACCAGACATAATAAGACTGGATTCATACAGTGTCTACAATATTTACCTCTACCTAGGCAGCTTTAAGATTAGTGACATGCTGTAAACATTAATCAGAAATTAATAAACTCATGCATGTGTCCCTTTTCTTTGATTTAAACTGCATAAGCTAAACCATGAGTAAAACCAGTATGTCTACACAGGACACTTTCAGCCACATTTTTTCAGTTATCCATCTCATCAGTTATGCCACTGTTTTAATTTTTCCAGCCCTGCGAAACGACTCTCTTTTACCTATACTATACATACATAACCACATTCATTGTCTTCCATTTTACACATATAAATAAAGCAAATTTACGTTAGCGTACTATCAGTAATATCCACTTAGAAATATTACTTTTTGGGCATTTTTGTCTTTAATGATAGAGACAGTGTAGAAAGACAGGAAACCAGAAGGAGAGCAGAGGCAAGACATGTGGGAAAGCTCAACTTTGTCGGGATTCGAACCGGCAAACAGCTACACAGCATACATGTGCCAATATGGTGCGCCACTACCATTTGGCTATCAAAGTGCCAAGTAACAGCATTTCTAAAGTCAGTTAGACTTCATTACATCTTTTTTTCTCAGTTTGTTGCCATCATCCAGGTTACAACAATGTTTTTTTTTTTCTGCTTGAAACTGAATTTTTCCAACCTGATGTGAATTTAATGTAGCTGATAGTGATGCACGATATACCGGCCCGCTGATATCTATTAGCCGATATGTGACATCTTTTTAACTTATTCGCATTGTTGTCAAAAATTTGATCCAATTTCAACAAATTCACCTTTAACCACCATATTTAGTTGGGTCACTGTGTGGCCCATTTATGCTCTATGTGGGATATGCATAAAGAGACGGACAGAGCCTTTTGTCCGTCATTACGTGCGTAATTTGGTCTTCAGAGAGCTTAGTGATCCATAGCAGTATGCAGTGAATGGAGTAATACCACTGGAAATCGTCGGGGTACTGTTGTACAGTATAGCTTAAGTGCAACCAGCGAGAGGAACAAAGAAGAAGAAAAAATTTGCCTCCACATGCTACGATTTATTTAATGGCCACACAAACCATGCAGCCTCTTTTTATCGCTTTCTTAAGACTGTGTGTTGTGATCTAGTTTAGTTCTCAACTCAGCATTTGAAGCAAAACGATTTGTTGTTCAATGTCGATCAGTTCCAATTCCCACAAATGTCTTTTCTCGGTCTTCATTGTTCATTGTGTGTGGAGGAACAAGGCCAGCCGGTAAATAAACAATCAAAAATAGTCGATAATTGTAACAGAAAGAAACGTATCGCCTCATACTGTTCTGGTGGTGAATTTCTTCGGCTAACGTCCAAAATTTTCACATTGGTGCATCCCTAGTAGCTTTCTATTGTTCCTAATTTTTGGTGAGAACAATGGCCCCCAGAATGGTCATATTCACAAAAAATTGTGTTTTAAAAATGACAATGACTTGAGATAGTGAAGTGTTGTTCCTAAATTTTCCTCCTGAATGCATAAATCCTGTTGAGTCATGGTCTAGTGTGATATTATTGTGCTCTGTGTTTGTGAATGGGTTACCCTCTATGCTTTTTACTGCATCGACAATATTGTTCCATTGATGTTTAGATATGTGGCTTTGGGGGTAAACTAAGTGTTGCCACAATGTTTCCAGATATGAAAAATACCAGCGTCCCTTTAGTGTTTTTCTGTGACACGGGCCATATATGGGAGGACAATGTGGTTCCATTTTGTGTAGTGTTTAGGTTTCTGTTTCAGCCTGGTATTTTCAGCTGACCCAGTTTGGGTTTTAACAAAGGTCCAATCAGAGTAACTGCAGGTTTTCAAAGTCTGTTGCGTGTGCTTCTATACCCTAGTTTTAGCCTCAATGTTTGATATTTTCTCTACTCGCTGGTGCAAAGTTCAAATTACGCCCAATTTATGTTCAAGTGGATGGTGATGATCAAAGAGGAAGTGCTGGTCTCTGTGTGCATGTGGGTTTTCTCTATACCTCAATTTCAAGGCTCCCTCCTCTTCTTTCAGGGACACCACACAGTCCATTAATGTCAAATTTGCTGCATGTATGCATCTCCTCCTCTGTTAAACTCATGTTATCTTTCCATGAGGTAGTTTCTTAAGAGAAAGATTATCATTCATATGTTACCCACCTACTGTACTTAAAGGGGCAACAGTATTTGTCAAGTGTCATCATGGAGTTTCCTATACCAAACAACTAGATGACAGCATGTTACCAGGAAGTTGTTGTTGTGTCTGCCTCTATTGCAAAGAAACAAGGAAATGCTCTTTAGTCCATCTTCCTCCATCCATTTCCCATGTGCCATTGTTGGACTGGACATTGGGCAAAACAGGGGAAAAAAAAATCCCCACGGTCTTCTGCACCAGAGGGCCATGGTGGACCATCAATATCCGTAAACTCCTTATGGTACTCTCTGTGTACCCGCCATTTGGGGTGCACATTAATGCATGTTATTCACATGTTCCAAGACTTGACTCAATTTGTGCCAATTTAAGGATTACCTCAGAATGCCAGTGTACTGTGAGGAGTTTTGAACAGGATTTATTGAGAGTCCAAACGAGAGACCCGCGGCAATGTAAAGGAGAATGCAAAGAAAGAACATCTGCCGGTAGCGACATGTCTATGACAAATTCCTGAGCGTGAGAAGTGGAGGAATGTTGCTGAGAGAAGACGGCTGTAACATGGGTTTATAGACGACTTGTAGTTCCTACTTCTTACCACTAATGCTAGTTCTTCTCATGTAGTAGGGCAAACTGTATGCTACAATAACTCACTATCATGAAGTGAGCCCAGAACATGCATACACAGCATGCTCTAATGCACACCTCCAACAAATGCCACGCAAAGTAGGCTTGTAAAAAGAGTCCTTTTTAGTACAGCTGGATGTTTTTCAGGGGTTTGTAGTTCACTTTGGGATATTAGTTCTTCGCTTTGAACAGTAGCTAACCTGCTGGTGGTAGCCACTTTGTGAACAAGTCTTTGAGCCAGCAGTACCAGCAGTAAAAGTTGCCTGTTTCCACTTTAAACCAAACAATCTCTCTACACTTCCTGCATTTATAAATCAGCTAAGACACAGATGAATCCATATCACAGCCAATATATTTGAGGCCCATAATGTTCTAGCACATGTCAATTATTGAGTGTATTAGGTCTAGGCTGAACTACTGAATTTTTCTCCAGTAATAACAGTGGTGTGCAAGCTACAGGTGTTAAACATGTGATACATAAACATGTACAAACTTCCCCAGGGTAAAGGCGATGCTACAGGTTACGATCGATTATTTTCTGTCTCTCTAGTGACTGTAAACAATCAATAACATGCTGCATGGGTAGGCTCTCCTTTGAGGGATTTATGCTATGTGTCCGTTAGTGTGTCGGCGTATGGTCAATTTTGGTATTCTTCTGTGTTCAACACTAATGTGCATCTAATGTGCAAGTAGTCTGTTGATAAGATGGTGATGTTTGAGTCATTAGTCAGTGAAAATTCAGGGGTTGTTTCTTTTTTTTCGTGTTTTTTTCTTCTTATGTTTAAGATTTGATGCAGTTGGTTTGACCTGACAGATATTTATTTATGAAGTCCGACTTTATGAGTTGTTGTACCCCTGCATTTGAGTGTTTCTTTCTTATCCAGAAGGCCAGATATATGGAGGTGCCGTAGCTCTACAACCATGTTGCATCAGAATACAAAGAACGAGCTTTATGTACCAATCTCAGAAATGGTACGCAGCCTGTACAAGTCCTTCACTCTCTTCATCTTTCCTGTCCCCTCTCCTTTTATTTCCTTTTGATGCTGCCCTTAAGTGAGTCACATTTATTGATTGATACATGACTTAAGTTAAAGCAAACACTATCATACACTAATTATCACACAGAAAACACATGAAACAAGCACACACTTCCAAAAATGTAAAACTGGGCGACCATGACAAGAGTCACACAAGCAAATTATGGTGAGATATAAGAGTGAAAAAAGAGCACAGCAACACACATTATAAAATATCCAAGCTGTTCTGATAAACACAGGGAACACCAAAACCTTTCCATCATTTGAAAAGGAAACATCTACCAAATTACACAAAAATCTCAAATTTAGCCTCAAATTTATCAATTTAAATTTAAATTTATAAAAAGATATTCTATAAAGTTTTCTTGTCAACAAACAGGTTCTGTTTACTGTGTGTATATATTTGAAGTCTAATATGTTGAATGCATTTCCTTCCTCAGTGATAACAGTGAGTGCATTTATCAATAAAAACCAATGTCATTTAATAAAAATTCTAAAAAAAAAATAAAATAATAATATTTTTATCCATGTCACCCATGCCTACTTATTTGAATTAGAGAAAATTAATATTACTTTCTAACCATCAGGATGAAGTTGTGGGTGTTATGTGTTAGGAACAGCTAATATATAAGCATACATTATACCAGGTGTGGTAGGTGCTCGTAGTGGTGCTTGTAGTGCAGCGGACTGAGCCACTGAATGGTTTTTAAGACTGAATATCAACACACATATACCAGCACTTAATATAAAATGATCTGTATGGTGATCAATACAAACACAGATGAAGAAAATCAACATAAAAAATACCAGTATTTCATACAATGTCTCTCAGCTTTTGGCTTTGATTACAGAATGAGCAAAGGCATCTGCTGGCCTGTAAGGCAGCCAGCAGTGATTTGGTTTAAAGAGATCATATCACAGGCCACTGAGTCTTGGAGAACCAGATCATCTGTGTTTCCTATGATTTGAGGCAAAGCTTATTCTATCCTGTTGAGAAGCACAAACTCTAGCAGCATGTGCACTAGGCCCAGGATGAGCAACCGTGCTAGCCAATTAAACAACAATATACACACTGTTTTCACACATCTTGGGTTGCATTTCCTAACAGGACGAATGGAGGCTCTGAAAACAATCCAAATTTAGGCAGGAAACCACCGATGTAGGATATTGGTCGGGAGCTGGAAACAAAGTGCAAATGGAATTCATCATGAACAAGCTACAAATGGGCTTTCAAAGTGCAGGATTTCAGTGAATGGTAGGAGTTTATTTCAATGTTGCCTAAAGCAATTTTTAAACTTGAGTGAAAGGAATCATGTACTGTACAGTAGAAACTGCCCGTTCAAAAAATGTCCTAAGTGCCAGTCTTCATTAATGAGACCAAAATGTCATTGACTTGTTTAATGCCCCTAATATCACTGTATCGTTTACACCCCCCAAACACACACACTGTAAACTAGTCCCAGCTGGGCAGCTTAGAAAGCAAAGGAGGTATCGAGAGCAACTCAGGGGTGGATTGGACATAGGTGGGTGGGCACAGATGGGGGCAAGGGGTGGAGTGACAGGCTATTTAGACGTGCTACTTCACTTTGCATTAGAGTGTACAATATCAGGCATGACGAGCCAAAGTGAGGCCAGATTTCAGGCAATGCTGGTCAGGCCTGGAGCGATGGATCACTTACCTTAAGATATCAAAGTCAATGGCAAAAGATCTGATCTGGAGTGGGGCCCAGCAGTAGAGGGAGAAAAGTGTGAAACCTGGAGAAAGAGAGACACTCATTGAGGAAATCCATTACCACTGGAGAAGCCAACAAGCATGAAAGGAGCTGTCTTGTTAAATTGGCTGCTTGATAAAGCAGGTCTTTGGCTGGGGAGCCACTCAGAGTCACCACTAGTGACACCAGACAGAAGAAAAAAAGAGAGGCCCTTATTGATACAGCGAAATGTTGAGTCACTGCAGTTCACCCTCTGTGTTTCACTAAAAGAAAAAGTCTAAGGTGAAAATGTGTGCTTCGATGCATTCTTCACTTATTTTCATCTTATTTTCTATGTCTGTCTTAAGCTCACCACTTGATCACTTGGCGACAACCTACTAATTCTGCTATGGTGCCTTGGGTATTAGGTATAAATAACTGCCATCATCACCATTTGATTGTTCTTGTGGCGGTTTCATTAACACTCATAAGAAGCTTTGTGTCAGCCATGGCAGCCTCTAAACCATTACTATTTTACTGCCCATTGGTTTACATTGATTTCAGATGAAAATGAAAAGCAACTGACAGACATAAAACATATTTTTCAAAACATTTCAAATTTGTCTTCACTTACAACCACTACTATGCAACAATAAACATAAGCAGTTCAAAGCAGATATAATTTGACAGATTACCCATCTCTTCCACACTTCAAGCAACTGTAGATTTATTTCATGAAACTCAGAAATCTATTTAAATCCAAAAGATTTGTACAGTAAGAAACAAGCCAAAAGATCTGCTGAGGTAGTTGTCATTATCTACTCTAACTTTGCATTGACCTTCACAGTGTCTCCTGTGTATGTTTTTGATTCTGAGAGATTGGTTTTGGCAACGCCTCTTGTGGACTGAGGTGCGTGGCATCAGGTACATTCAACCTGCAGTCTATGACCACTGACCCTTTAATCGTCTTGGCTCACTTAAGCTGCTGGTGGATCCCCCAGTAGATTTGTTTTTAATGCGCTGTGATTTTTTTTCTTCCTCCAAAGCCCCCCTTTTTATCTTCTTCCTGCTGTGTGGCTGAAACCCCAATGAAGCCATGGCGAGCTTCAAATCCCCTACATCAGGACAAGCAGGAAAATACAGCTCAATCAAATCCTGAAAATATAGCAACTACTGGACAGATAAAGGAAAGTATTGTTTACATGTAAATCGTTTGATAAAATTTTGTATAATACCTTTGTTATACTATGTCCCTCTGATTTTCTGAGGTTAAGTATTTATACCTTTAAAATCTTGTTGGATTTGGCCATAAAATATATGAATCTTTTTAAAAGAAAATATTTGTTCATAATTTTTGTACAATCTAAACCCAGCATCACACTGCTGTAAAACCTCCACAAATGTTTTGACTGTTGTGTTGCTCTTTAAAAAACAACTTGTCTGGACTGATTGATGTAATTCCTTCGTTTCCAAAGAACGGAGAAGGTCTTCAAACCCCATGCAACTTGGCAGAGTGTCACATTTACTGACCTCCGATGTAAACTAATGAAAATTCAGGGAAGGAAAAAAGTAGTGAACGCAACTCATTAAGAGCAACAATTAAAATCTATCATAAACCAGTATCTTATTGTAAAGTATTTACTATTGACAGAAAGTGCATGTGAAAACTATTACGGCTGAAAATAAGATTATAATAATACGATAATTCTGTTTTTACTCAATATTAGTGTTGACAATTTGATTGGGGAGGAAAATATTAGGATAATTAGGTGAAGCACTGTTTTTAAGGTAGATTTTTTTTTTTTTAAAGTTGACTGGTCAGCCAGTTTAAACAGTCTGCTACGACACCTCATAATTAACATTTTACAATCTCTACAGAACAGCCAAAATTATTATTGCAATAGTTACTCTGATATACTCCAGGATCTCAGTAGAAGTAGAAAATTTTCTGATATTTCTTCTGAGTAGATGCCTAAAACGCTACGGTTTTCCTGCTATTTGTATTGGTTCACCGATCAAAGTCTATTTTCAATCAACTTGCATGAGAACTGGTGTGAACTGTATCATGCTATTCATGAAAATCCATGCATAGAAAGAACTGACTTCATTTTTTTTTTTTTTTCTTAATTATGCCCGTTGAAAAAAAAAAGGCACCACAGCACCACACCTGCATTTGAGAGGGGGGATTTGAGATTTTTAGCGAAAGGCAGGACAAAAAGAGGTATTGTTGTTGGGTGTAGGTCAGTGCTGCTAGGCTGCTGCTCCCAAGAACATTCCATGGTGTCACATAATACTGTCAGTTTCCTGTTGAAAGTGCCAGCCCAGAAAGATTGAGTGTGCTTGCAAAGTCAGACAAGCGTGTGTGTGTGTGTGTGTGTGTGTGTGTCAGTACTGTACATATTAGTACGTATATGTCTGCACTTCTGCTTTTTGTCCAGCGTCTCTTATACAAGATTTCTAACTGAAGAATTGACTTCTGTCTAATCTGCTGGTTGCTGTGTAAAGAAACAGAAGGTTTTTTTTTTTCCCAAGTTGTGAATTACCAAAAATGCCCATTTATGTGTCAGAACATTTGGAACAAAGTATGATGCATCTCCTGTGGAGGGAAGTACCGTAGGTCTGTACTTAAATTTTTTTATAGGGTGCTCTATAATACCCATGAACACATTCATGTATAAAAGACACAGCCAAAGAAATAACTCACCTGCCCTCTACTTGGAATTGTAAAAAAAAAAAAAATGCTCCCTTTAGATGCCACCAATAGAAAGGTTTGAGACATGGTCTGAGACAATTTGTTTGTTTTTTTATGTTTGGATTGATACAGAACTGTACACTAAATTAAGACAAGATGTCAATAGAAAAGACACATTCTTTCTGTTTGAAATTAAAAAAAAATTGTCATAGAATAAGAAAAACATGCACAAATTATAAAGTTGTCTGTGGTAGCAACCTCTTTTTAGTTTTCTGTGGCCCTGCAACTGCAGCACCAATGTGGCAGCCCACTGAGATTTGTCCCAGTACGGTTGATGGTACCAGTCCAGATAACTGGGTGGTGTGTGTGTGCAGTTTGCCAGCGGTCAGAGTGAATACTAAAATGTATCTAACTTAATGTTAGCTAGTTAAATATATCTTTCTCTCTCTTCTCTTTCTTTTTTTCTGCTCCTCTCGCCTTGGAGAGTTTTGTCATGCAACTCGACTTCCTGTATCCATGCAACATTGCAACTTAATGACATTGCGGTGGTGGCGATAATTTTGCAGTGGCAGGCTGTCACTGCTCAATATATATAACGGAAACACTGACTTCTGTTAAAGCCGTAACTTTTCTGTCATTGTTCACACCATTACAGACATTGTTTATTATTCTAATATGTGGGCAAAATCCAACACATTTCAAAACATACTTTCCAGTTATTGCAATGAAGAAAGAGAAATTGTAGCCAATTCCAAAGAGTCAGAATTTATCACATATTGTTCTCTGGTGTCCCATTTATTACACTAAACAACGAAACGTTTAGGAAAGTCTACAAAGACCTACATCTTTTTAACCCTCAATAGAGCGTCTCATAATTTTCTCCACACAGACACACTTGCACATGCAAAGTCGGCGCTGTAGTCAGTAGGGAGAAAACACCCTTAAATATTATGCCAGTGAAAATGTGTAAATAAGACTTGGCCCCCGTGCAGCTCTGGAGCTCGGTGCTCAGGCTGAGGAGACATTAACGAGGAAGGGGAGACTTGGTGATTTAGAAGAGAAGCAGCCCCACACCACCGAAGGAAAATAAACTAAAATAATAGATCTCTTGGTTGTAATTAAGAGAATTGTGATTCAACAATGAGGTAAGTATCAAGTCGCTGAGCCACGACAGCCAGCTAAAGTCACATTTAAATGTGCAATGACATCATTTATGTTAAGTTGAGTTTTCCCTCTTTGGCTCAAGTCTAATGGCTCTAAAGAAACCTGCTCTCAACTGAGAGCTGTGACATGAACAGCCCAGCATGAGTCTCTGCCTGTCTTCCAGGCAATGTAGATCAGTTATTATGCTGTGCTTATGTTTGTGGCAATGGAGGAAAGAGAGGGAGCAATATTTGAGGTTGGCATAAAAAAGTCTAAGACTGAGATAAGACTAAAGTGGTTTTGGATGATTGTGTGATTGGGGATGATAAATCTAATAGAATATAAGTGTATAAATAATAAATATAAATAAATAATAAATTCCAGTAAATAATACATTTACCTATTTATCCAATGTATTAGAAACATCTTTTTAAAATCTGCTGAGGCAAAACTAGCAGCTCACATTCAATATTTTCTGATGCCAACCTGTTCTGACTGACAGTTCAGCTAATATGTGAAGAATATATCTCCAGGGACATTAGAGGTCCAAGTCTGACATGCATCTGTTCATAAATCACAAAAGAGCAGACCACTTACTTACACCCGGTGTTGCCTGATTAACACCAAATCACAACATTGTCCCTAATGGTGCCACGGGTAAATAAGGGAAGCGACATGCAACAAACATTTATTTTCTTGTGCGTCTGCTTCAGAATTTAATTAGGCTTTTTTTTTTCTAACCTGTGAACCCAAAGCCTCACCTCTGCTGAACATAAACGCAGAATTCATTATGCCGTTTTCTGCCCTCAGATTTTCACACCACGGCTTTGAACATCTGCACCCTGTCATGTATCATCCCATTCATTTCTACTTAATTTGATCCTAATAAGTGCCTACACGAGGAGCCAGATGTTGCTGCTTTGACTGTGGCACTGAAAGTTTTGTTTGAGGGGAGTTGTGCTCTGTGCCTGGTGGGCAGGGAGGTGCATCCAGTGCAGGCATAGACTGTTTGAAATCACTCATTAATATGTAGAATAGTTTTGTGATTTCTTATTTTCTAGATATTAGTTTTTACTTGTCAGTGCACACAGAAATCCATCAACATTTGACAAGGTCCCTCAGGGTAAGCACGGGAACTTGCTTTTCATTTTCATTAATTCCAAAAGACCCGTTTACGAGAAAATCATCATCAAAAAAAAAAAAAAAAAACATATATTATTTGTATCAGCCAAGTAAGAACAAGTTCAAAAAGACACAACTTCAGTGTTTCCTTTTCAAGCAGAAGGTTAAATAATGGAATATAATTTGTTTTCCAGTGGGATCAGTGACATGTTGGGGGAACCGATGTGTGTGCGATGATGTTCAGTGAGTTGGATGCGGGGAGTAGCTCTGATTATGTTCTGTGGATGGAGAACCCCTGTAAACTTGACTGCTAATCAGCACCATATGTCAGCCCCTGGCCCTCATTCTCATCTTGTCATTTCAAGTGGCTCCTAGACATGGCTCCTGACATGCCCTGGATTCAACCACAGCAACTAGCAGCCTGGCATGTGCTAATGAGAGAAGCGGAGGATGGCGAAGAGTCTCATATACCGCAGAGATACACAGGAGGACGGGCAGAGAAGCCAAAGGCTGAGCCACATGACCCCTTTGAGTGGGCCTCTTTACCTGGTGGTGGAGCTGCCTGCGTACCCCTGGGACAGCATGTGTGCATGCGTGTGTGTGTACGTGTGAGACAACTGTGTTATCAGAGAATACGCTTGAACTGACTCTAGAAACGTGGATTCCTTGAACTGTGAAAAAGCTGTTTTCTCAATAGATTTGCGTCTTTGTTCAGTGTGACCAATGAAGCAGTCTGTCTCCTTGAAGATGTTCCTTTTCATACGTTAAGAAGTTGTTCACATTTCTAAGCACAGGGCGGCCGTTTGAATCTCAGTCACTTTCTTCAGGAGTAACCTGATTCATAAGCTGATGGTAAACAGGACAGGGTCAACTTGACACTGACACAGAGCAGCGGAGGGTTTCCATCAGCTGAGCATCGAATCAGGTCTATTTAAATAACTCCTTGATTATAATTTCTATAGCCTTTGGGGTCATGGGGGTCAAACGTGTCGTCTTGCTGTGGATCATTATTACACGAGGGGGAAAACTGAACTGGAGTGATTGAGAAAAGGTATAGAGCTGAGGAGAGTCACCCACCTTTCTGTCTGAGTCGGCATCTGCTCTCATTTAACCCAAGGCCACAACGGCACTCTGGGTAATCAAAGTGACCACTGTGCTTTACTCGCTGCCTCTCAAATGAAGGAGAACACATCGCAGTCACACATGCAGGCAGCTTTTCCCTCAAAAGACCGTTGTTGTTCAGAGCTTAATATTACAGTTGATATCTATAGTGCTACAACACTCCAATAACCTACAGCAGTGTGAGCTAAGAAGCTCTGACTGATCGCTCTGATACAGCTGTTTGTACTGAGTCCCAGACCGGGGGGGCTGCTGCAACGTTGTCAAAGTGACTTCAGCTTAGTGTATCTGTCAGCTGGCTGGTTTCTCATTGTTTTACACACTCGCAGACGATGCCTGTGAGAGAGTGAGCGCAGGCCCCTCAGGCGAACATCATGTCAGCTAGCTTTGTTATACGGGATGCCGGGGCTCCCTCAGCTGCTGCTTGGCTCCTCTGTTAACCGGGGAAGTCAAGGAGATTAAATGGAACATCCTGAATCTCGTACTTCCTAATGCTTTGTGACATCCACACTCTGCTGAGACTGTAGGCGTTCCTGCACAAAGGAATAGCGACAAAACAAATAGCGCCTTCTCTGATAGAGATTCAGTGCCACAAGACATGTGTACATCATTTGCACTGATGTAGCCTGACAGAAGTGGGAATTTTCACAATGCTACCTTCAATAAATTATGGAGAGTGTTTTGAGTGGCATTTTTGAAATTTTATCTAACAAGAGCACTCAATAACATGTGCTCTCAGAACAGAAAGCTGAATGTTTTAAAATATACAAAACAACTCAACTGAAAATGCTTCCTTTATATGATATGTAGTCTTGTTTTTTTACATGGCATGTGATACTTTATTAATGAAGCACTTGATACTGTTGTATGAATTATTGAAGAAAAGACAGAAGTCCCAAGTCAGTCAGTCAGTCAGTCCAGTGAATCCAGGATTTCTGACATCAGGGAGCGTGTCCCAAGAGAAGAGAAATCCAGTTTTGTTGGAGGCTGCAGTTGTAGATTTTAGTTAGCGAATAATTTTAAAGAATAAAAATATTAAATTTGAGAAGTGAGGTATTCTGGATGAAGCTTTGTTACACATTTCCCTTCGCTGCACAACCTAAAAAACAGCTCTATCCTAAACACATTGACAGCCAGCAATTCAGAAGAACATAAACAAGATTATTAGAGAGATGTGTGTGGGACATTTGGGATATTGTGCTGGACACAAAGAAGGAGAAACAGAGACGACAGTCAGATGCAGAAAATATAAATGTCTGAAACAGTCATTATTATTTCATACAAATGCCTTTTCTTTCCTTGAAAAATTTAAGCTGCAGTGGCAGCACCAACACTGCACATGTCAAAAGAAAGCCCAGGGACCGCAGATGATTTAAGTGGGAGAGGAGAGCATATGCAAAAACCACATGTATAACAGCCATCAGTAAACAGTGAATATGTGGTAAACTTGGCAGAACACTGACATATTTTAGAGCACAGCCAGTGTGTTAAATAAAGAGAGGGCCCAGCTCGCTCCTTTCTTATGTCAGGCTGAGGACGGGCCAAAGTGTGTGCACTGCTCTGAGTATTATGAACCATAACAAGATGTCACAGAAACTTCACAGTCCCGTTTGAGGTCCTTTATGGGGTCGAGGTGAGAAACAGAAAAGAAAACAAAATAAACTAGAAGGAAAGCTAAGACAAAATTAATGGTCATGACCACCACCTCAATAAATTTGTGCCGTCTCTGTAATAAGGCTTTTAATATTATTCACACAGCAGACGGCTGTTAATTGTCGTCTTAACTGATCTTTTTGTTTCATTTTTCCCTAAGCTAGAGACCAAACCAAACAATCAATTTATCACCAGCTTTGACTGCGAACCATTAAAAAAGTTTTTAAATGCTGAGCCCTCTACTTAACATATTGATCAGATCCCAGTTTACTTATTGATCATAACCAACTCAACTACAAATGGTAGTTTTATTCAAAGCACACACTTTAAATCATGCATTATGCTAATGACAGAATGATGTTTTTCCAGACAAGGAATTTCAACAAGCCTTAAAATTTCGGTCTTGAGGTTTGAAACTCCACTGCATAATTAAACATGGTTATTGGTGGACCAACGATCTGTCATCATTTGGTCAACAACCAATAAACAAATTTTCATATATTGCTGTATTCTTTAGTCATTAGTACACAGGCCATCTGTACATAGAAATAAACAAGAAACCTTCTTCTTGCCTGTGTAGGATTCTAACAGTGGCGGTGCCTTTGATCTATGGTCCTTGATCTATTGGGCTCATGGTGTCATATCCCCCTGTGATGTGGTGGATTAATTAGGTGGAACGGGTATTTATCCCTTAAAATCATAATACTAATTTACCCAATGCAATGTGGTGTCTCTGTGGGTGGCAGCAGTGGGTCCAACTTCTATTAAAAACGCTTAGCCCTCACATCATCTGATGAGCTCCAAACACTGAATGGATCGCAAATCAGCGGAGACATTCAGCACACAGAAATGCCAATTATTAACAAGAAGCAATTATATCAATATCAACAATGTTTTGCTGCTTGTTGCAGAACATGTTCTGCACAAATGTTTATTTGTACTCTTTAATGGAGTATCACATCTCCACTTTTCATTTTAACAGTAATATAATGAATATTTCACTTCATGCAGAGATTTAACACATGGACAAAGACCGGATGGGGAAAAATATCAAGGAAATAAGTGTGAATATACCGTTGGTAGGTGTGAGAGATAGAGAGGGAAAGAGAGAGGTTAGTAGGTAGTGGTTTATCTGCCATTAGCAAACTAGTCATAAAATGCAAAATAATACATATGTAATGAAATTGCTGCAGCAACAAGGCAGCGAAAGTGAAAGAGCTTGCGAATGAGAGAGAGGGAAAGAAGAAGAGAGAGAGCAAGAGAGAGAAAGAGGGAGAGAGCATCTGCAAACAAGACCTGCCAAACCTTACAATAAAATCTTTCCTTGGTTCTTTGTGTCCAAAACCAAAGATAGTGTACATTGTCCATCCCTGTGTACAATTCTGGAGTGTAGGGCCCTTGGTTCTCTAGGCTGAATACAGCCCGTTCTTGTGCTCTGGTCTGTGAATGCTATCTCAGAGCAGCAGTGCCCAAAATGCTGCCTATTCCCACACCCAGCAAACGCCACCAGGGGATAAGGAAAACACAATTGGTAGAAAGTGTATTCTTTTCCATAGGTTCCCAGCAGCATGTTGCTAACTGTTTCCGGTACCTTATCGAAGAACAAATGCCTTTGAAAACGGGGGAAACAAAGCACCGGGCTGCATTGTTGCCTGCTTTTTGACAGGAATAATCTGGCTTTTCCATCACCCTCCAAAGTAACCTCCACCTAACATCCGTGCTGACGGAGACATGAAGGGATCCAGCCGTGTGCTATCTGCTGCTGTGTGTTACACACAACACCGGACAGGCAGTGGGCAACAGACTCACAACTACCTTTCACATAAACTGCCTCTCAACTTAAATTCAGGTTGTTTAATAAAGCTTTCCACACCGAGAATATAACTAACACAACTGATACACTGTGTGAAATACAGTAGTTCTTTAAGAATCTCCTCAAATATGTTTCTTCTAATGACCTTGTGATAGTTAATGTGACTCTGAACCTCTTATGCTTTTTGCACACAAGCACTGTTCGCTACCATTTCCTTGCTTAGCCCCACAGTGGAGTACCATCTACTGGCAATCTGTGGTACTGGATACACAAGCAGTCGGTTCAACTCAGCACCTTCCATACAATCAGATCTGATCAGCTCTTTGAGGTTTAGATAGCAGCCTCTCGAGGCAAACACACAAAGACCAACAACAGAATCTGTGTACTTAAACATCTTTAGAAACGCTGTTTAAATGTCAATGTTAAACGTTAAACTTTTACTTATACACAGCACAAATTATGTGTATTTTCATAACTCGAAATGCAGTTGACCTTAATATTAAGACATTAAGACATAATTTCTAATAGGCTTTTGTGTTTGCTTTGCTTTCAGGTATCACACAAGCATGTAAAAATCACAGTTCAAAGTATATATTATTCATTTCATTCAGTTACAATGCACAACCACAAAACGTGCTTTATGTGAGACATGAATTTGCTGTGTTCTAAGTTAGCTGAGTTACTTATAAGTGTGATATTGTGAGGAATGAAAAGCAGCTCGATTATTCTGCTGTACAAGAGGATTTCAAGGTTCTTAGGATGATGAAAATCATAAAATAAAATAAAAACATCTACTTTTCTCACAGCTACATAGTGCAATTCAAAATAAAAGAAATATATAATCATAATCAGAGACAGTTCATATAGTGATATGATACAACATTGTTTCTATGAAAGCATATATAAGTAATTTAAATGTCATCACTGAAATACTAGTTAATATTGTTTATTATTACCAAAACTGTCCTTACAATAATTAATGCCATCAAGAGGTGACTTTGCCATGAAAAGCAGTAAAGCCTGTTTTCACTTTCACCTAATTTGCTGAATATGAAACACATACTAATAACACTTGTGTTGTCTGTCTGTTGGATTGAGGAGGTGACAACCTGTTTCTGAAGACGGGAGGGAGATGTCATTGGTACTAAAAGATGAATAGATCAGTAGAAGTGTCACTATCTTTCCTGGCTTATGACACATAGACCAATGATAATTACTCACAGATGACAGCCACTGTGAAGAAAAAAGAAAAGAGAAGCAAAACCTTGTCTGGTGATTTTCAAAACTAAATGGATTGCAAATCAGATGAGAAATGAGGCATTACTACCACTAATTAATTATATTATCACTCATATTTCACTGAACTTCACTCCCTTGCCTTAAAAAAAAGCAAAACAAATTTGCTAATTTATATTAAAAAAAAAAAAAGAAAATTACGAAGCAAACAAAAAAAAAACTAAATCTACGTCAAACACTGGTAGAAATGTCCCTAATTTCCTCTTCTCACACCTTGAAACTGATATGACACAGGCTTCTCAACATGCTTTTTAGTGACACTGTGTGTGTCTGTGTGTGAGAGAGGTGTGGGGGTGGGATGTCTTAAAGGGGGTGACACACAGAGTGTGAGAAAGACGGACAGAGGAATATTTTACCAACTAGAAATAACAAAACAAATTGAGCAACTCTGTTCATCAGATAAAATGATGTACAAAATCGATACCATCTCTAAAATATGAGAAACTTGTATGTGAGTTATTAAATTTCACGACAGACATGGAAAACATCAGCCAATTATGCCTTTGAAAGAAAAAAAAATCTCACTCTGGATCATGATCACAGAAATAGCTTTCTTTTCGTGCACTATTTATACATTCGCTTCAGATTTGTTGATTTGCAACAGGAGGGCCATGAAAAATACACTGACACTCTGCCATTGTGCCCCTGTACTGTTGTTGGTATCCACTGAGCCTCGGTGTGGGCTGCTCTGCATCCTCACTGCCCGAAGGCTGTTTTCCTAATCATATTAATGAGGGAGCGATGCTCCAACCTGTGCTGCAGAGCCGCTGCCTATGCTCAAGGAGCAGTCCTATTTACACTGTACCTATACTAATCTGACAGCCTTGATCAAGGAACAGAAAATAAAACCCCTAAGGCCTCTATTGATCAACCTTGAGTCTCACTCTAACACCGTTGTGAGGGGCTGGTTAGCTATTACAAATGTTAGTGTGTTCAATGAATTATTTCATCAGAAAAAGCACGCTGCATTAAGTATTTATTTTGAAGTAAACTATTTCAAAGGAGTGTCCGTACTGTATCATCCCTGTTGAGATCAGGGTCCAACAGTGCAGCCTATTCTTTGTGCAAATCTACAGTTTGGGGCTGAGAGAATGGAATCACAGTTAAGGAGGACATCAATAGCAGGAAGCATCTAGCAGTCCTTTTTTAGCACCAAGGTGGGTTCCTCAATAAAGCAGTCTCAATTCTCAGGCTGTGTGATCATATAATTGCAATCTCTGGAAAAATCAACAGGCTTTCATTATTTATGTCATTCAAAACAGCGGGGCAGAGAATCCTGTGTTTCAGCTAAAATTGTCTGTAGGTTGTGGGGCTCATACACTGACAATCTCAAGGCAACAAACTTGTATTTATGACCTCCGGGTTCATTAATGTGAAGCTGCAAATGGCACAAGAACAAAGTTGAAAACATCATAAAAAAAGATAAAGGGACGAAACACAATAAAACACAGAATGTATTTGTTGTAAATAAACAGTAATATAATTACCCATGGAGACCTGCCTTCTCACTGATTTCCTAAATGTTTACTAATGGACTCTCTCTCTTAGCCATTCTATTACAGAGAATTGTTGAGTGTTGCCCTGGAGGCTTATATCTCTCCCAGGGCCATGGGCCTGGTTAATGGATGACCCACTTGTTAGCTAATTGCCGTGGTGTCCCTGAACACAAAGGAAATGTTAAATTATGTTATGTGGCTGTTAGATAATGAGCTGGAGCAGGCATAGCGCTTTCCTCCATGCTTTGAGCACAGTCTGTACGTACAGTGTTACTGTTGTTAACACCTTTGAAAGGGAGGGGACTATTTTTTCCCATTAATTTCACACCCAGGAGCGTGTTTGAAAAGGCTGCTGTTCAAAGTCCAACGGCGCTCTTTTTGTCTTTGTCTTTTATTTATTACAAGTTTGGATTTTGAGCCATGGTAGCAAGTAAACAGAAAGTGAATCAAACCATCTCCTATCACAGTTATTTTAGTGATCTTAGCTCAGAAATACACAAAGTAGATCTCTGTACTCTACTTTCTTTTAAAACACAGAATCCAGGCCAAATGTCATGCTGTGAGTCATCAAAACATGGAAGCTGACTTTACGAACAGCCAGTTATTAGATCCGTGCTCCGACAGTGCACACATGTAAATGGTGACCTCATAAAGAAGTGGGGTCACACAAATCTTAAACAAGGACCTATCACACTGTCTCTTATGTCTCTGCCCTCTAGTAAAACCTCAGAGGAAGAGCACCTCACAAAGCCAGCAGCAGAGGAGGAGGAGCTCATAATTTTTAGACTTACAGTCACCTCACCTCAACAGAAGCAGACTGATTCAAACCAAATGGATAAGCTGCTTGTTAGAAGCCCTCCTGCAAGAAAAACCGAGTTTGTAAAAAATCCTTAAAAACTCTAGTAAAGAATTAATGCGTCAAGGAAAGATTTAATGTTTTTCAACAATTCTCCAGCCTAATTTTTTTCTTTTTAGATTTCTGTTCAAAACCAAATTATTTCTTTATCTTGATTTGCCAAGATGTCTGTGAATCAATATTTAAATTTGTAAGTTAAGACGGATGAAAATGCATTTTTAAGTGAATGTGACTCAGTCAGGGAGCCCTGTGTGACTATATTTCAGGATCCCTGAAGTACAGAAAGCCTCCTCACCTCTTGGACCTGAAGCCAGGAGTGGAGAGGCCAAGCCTGGCCAAAGAGTCTCTTTCACCCTCCTCTGAGGATTTGTTTTCACTGGAGGACATGCTGGAACACACTGCCATGTTTGAATTCTACTGGCACTTTTTTCAAATACTAGCCACAGCCAATTGGAAAGGCCTGGCTGATGATTTTATTCAATATTTAACGTCCTAAGGCAGAATCTCCGGCAGTGAGGGATAAACAGCCAGGACTGCGCTGGGAATGAAAAGAAATAAATAACTAAACATCACTTTACTTAGATATCTTACAATTGAGATTTACTCAAACCCCAGAAATTACATTTTTCAAGACCTTTTCATGCCCATGGTTTTGTTACGGCTTTATCATCAGTATCAGCAGACTGTGTTTATTCAACCCTCAATTACCAAAGGCTCAGCCGGCAGGCCTTTAATTGATTACTTTAATTGATTGGTTGGGGGGGTAACCATGGCTGAAAAGCAGTTTATCTTAATCAGTTGAGAGGAATTTAGAGAGGGGGCTTGATTTCCTCCAGCTGATCACCCCTGTGTGGCATGAAAGTGCAGAGTGGGAGGAGGTATGTAAAAATTACACATCTAACAACAAGGATGGGTCGAAAATGTTTCTTCTTTCTGACTAAACTGACAGGAACGGACATTCATTCACCCACACTTTGTAGTGTGACATCAAACCAGGTGATCCGGTAGAAATGATGCACACAACCCACCTCATAAACCAAAAACTCTGTTATATTGAAAATCAAAGCATTTAGCTTTAATCTTTTAAAGCCTTAAAATAACCATACACACCTAATTTATCCACTTACCAACTATATTTTAAATAACCCCATTTGTCTGATCAGTTTTTGCATTTAGCCTCTTTTTTCTATTTTACAAATATATAGGGCGAACATACACACATTCTCTTTTATGAAAGAGCTATAAATTAAAACATCAAAGTTGACCTTTTTGATGTTTGTTGAGTATAATGATAAGCGATAGCACTCAGTGATGTTAGCTTAGAAGTGCATGTGCAGCAAACTGCTGACAACCATGAGAGAAGTCTGAAAGTAGCCACAGCCGTTTGAGATGTTCAGTTACTCTGGTGTCGTTGGAGGATGTCACCAATGCAACACTAATTGTGCTTCTTCTTTGTTATTCTTTCGATTGACAGGTCAACACATAGCTAAGTACCATATGTGCAAACAGCTGATTAACAGTGTGTATGAGTCCATTTATGGAGGAATATGGAGGGGGGGGTCAAATATGTGCACGTGTGAGATTTATTAAACAGCACCATTCATACCTTAATAAATCTGAGGCAAAGACCAAACGCTGTTTTTATATAGAGAGTTTCAGCCTTGACCATACTAACACTGCTACTATACAACATCTGGTCTTTTTGTCATCTAAGCAACACAGACATAATGAACACAGTAGAAGTGTGTGGATGGATGGATAGAAGATGTCTCATTCATAACATAAACAGATTAATATTCTGCAAAAACATAACCTGTTAGTGACAACATGTTGCTGTGGAAAAAAAACAAATTAGAGTCTTTGCTGTGGATGTAAATGAGTTAGTTTTTTTTTTTTTTTTTTTTTTGTCTCACTTCAGGATAGTTAAGGGGAACAGGAGTAGCAATAAGTACTTTCATTTCTCTGCAGCTCTTCACAGTCAAGAGCAAGGGTCCTTGTGTATATTAAAAACCTAAAATCTGAACTTATATTTTCTGTCTCAGTGACCGTGAGTGCTGCATGTGAAACACTGTGTGCTTTCACTTTATTTTGTACACTTGTACATGACATAGAAAACCTTTTGAGAGCTGTAACTGCTACGTAAAAGACACACATGATGTAGAGAGCATGTGTAGCACTTCCTGTATCTCACCATGCTCTGGGGAACGCCCGATATAAACGTGTCAGCTGGTGGTTTTTAAGTAATTCAGAATATTTGAGATAACCTATGACTCTGCTGTGAATTCAATGAGAACATCAAATTTTTCTTAATACTAAAATCCATTACTGATCCACAACTCATTAGTGCATGATACATTGCTAATGCAAATGATTTTTGTAAAGAGATTGGATAAAGACAATTCAGATAATGACAATAATGCTCCTCTACAGCAGTAGAGATTCCTAATGGACGGCATTTATTGCACTCAGGAAATGTGTACTTAATTTAACCCCTCTTGCTCATGTATTTATCTGGGGAGCTATTTACAACTTTAACTTGTCTGAAATTATGACAACACCGACCTTTGCTATGTATGACCACTTTGACCTGTCTGGCTTCATTCATGTCCGCTTACTGTTTGCCCTTTGCCTGGTGGTAATTGGTCTCTGCCTGGCACTAATGGCCAGTGGATAGGAATGCTTTTCCCCTGTCTGTTCAGAGGATAATGACAAGAGGCCAGCATGACCTTGTCGGGGTGGGAGCAGCTCTCCTCCTTCTGAGAGAGGCCACTCCACCAGGCTCCCACTAGGCTCTGGTGTCTGTCAGCATCTGAAGATCCAGCATTGAAGCACCACAGCAGGCCAGCCAAGCACAACCAAGAGTTGCTGGGAGCAAAGAGTATGATGAGAAATCTTTCCCATGATCCTTTGCCCACAGTAGTTTACGTCAAGGTCCTGGTCCATGCTGAACAAGCGCCAAAAATATCAAGTTGAAATAAAGATGTAAAATAGAGATTTTGGGGAAAAACGACAACAGACATTTCTAACCTTTCTAATCTAAAATAACTAGCGATGCAACTGACAACTAGTTTCATTTTCAAATAATATGTTAATGACTTTTTTTTTTCAATTATTGACTGGAATGAAATTCCTGTCTCAAGTTCTCAGAGCCCAAGGTGATCCCCTAAAACTGAAAGATATTTAATTTACAATGATTTAAACTAAAGACGAACAGCAATTTCTCACATTTGAAGGGTTGTAACCAGTGAATATTTGGGATTTGGGCATGATTAAACAATTAAATCATTTGATTAATCATAACAACTGTTGCTAAAAGAGATTACTATTGTTTTGTACAAAAACATATGAGTAATGTTTTTTGCATTTTAAGATCTCAAGATGATGTGGCTGCAATTTCCATCTTTCTGACAGAAGTTAAGAGACGTCATAAAGTCTACTCAGCAATTTATGTATTATTTTATTATTTTATTCAATGTTTTTAACTATGGAAAAATTGCATTATAACACATTTAAAAATCTCCACTTACAGACTAAGACTTAAATAAGTGACTGTAGAACAAAATATGTCCAGAGCTGCATTTGCTGCTCAGTGACGTAGTTGAGCTCAACCACTGGAACACTAGGGCAGATTATAAGCTTTGTGACAGAGCTCAGCCTCAGGGTTTTTGTTAGGAGTTATCATGCTCAAAGCTCCTCTAAGCTCTCGGAGCATGTTTAACTCTGTGTGTGCGTGGATCGAGATATATGTACTTGTCCAACATTTGTTCATTTTTAATGTAAATTAGGTTTGTGGTGGCAAAAAAAAATGTGTACATTTCCTATAGTATCTCCGCCGTCATGCCACAAATGGAATGACTGAGAGACAGAAACATGGACAGACGCACATACAAACACTTTCCTTGTTATTCTCCCATCTCTACCTCATTCCATTCTGTCACTCCATCTCTCTGCCATCGCTGTGCTACTCTTCCCAGATAAATGTTTCATGAGGCAGCCCCCATATCCTCTCCTGGAATAACGTCCTCTAGATGTGTCCAAGAGATTATATGACACATCACTCAGTCACATTTACATCAGACTGCACATCTCATGGCCTAACACAAGCGCATCTTCAACAGAGCTAAGACAGGAAGGGTGGGGGACACGGGAGAAGCATATTTTATTACCCAAAACTGACTGTCAAATAGTGTCTGCAGTCAAAGAATTATCAAAGGGTTTATCCTTTTCAGATGTGAAAGTCTAAAGTGGGTCACACGCTACATTCACTGTAATATCACAGTAAATATTCACAAGCTTATCATTATTTAATCATCCCCTAATGGAAAAGATCCCCACCCCAAATATAGACCCACCTCCAAACTTGATAATTTTCAAATATGTTAACAGCTGTAACTGTAAACTTGATGCAGTTAATGTGCCTGTCCTCCCTTTCACCTCAACACGTGTACATCAAGCGGCAGAAACTAATTTTAATTCATCTAATGTGTACGAGTTCAGGAGCAACTGGTTTGCATATCAGAACAATTACCTGTAAAAGCAGGTGTTTTATGTTGAAAGTAACAAGTACAGTGTGTGCTATGAAATTAAGTGAGGTCAAATGTTTTTTTGTAAGATCAACAAAAAGTAGCAAGTTTTATATTCTCCATAGCATTGTTACTTCCCAGCAAATTTACTCTCTGAGTTTTGTTATTGCAGAAATATATCACTTGAAAAAACAAAGAGCTGTATATACATATATATACTTTGCGTGTGTGTGTGTGTAGCAGGGGCATGCCTCCCGTGTAGGGTAATAATATATGCTTGCATAAAGATGAGTTGTGTTAACCGTATGACCCTCGGCTCTCTGTTAAGAGCCCTGCTGTTTAATCAGTGGTAAATTATACCGTCTTGCCTGCCATGGTCATTTGTCAGCACATATTGATGGCTGCTGGCAACAGCGGACGTAAGAACGTTGTTGGTTCTACAGCTGCTCTGGACATTTTCATATCAAAAGGTTCAACCACATTCATTCTCTGTGGCGTCTTCTCCACTTCAAAACGCATGATGACTTTTATAAACCTTGATATTTAGCTCAATAGATCAATTAGCTATTGCCTCACAGCAACACAGATGTATTATAGTGTGTGTCAGTCAAATGACAAGCTGAAACACGGCAACATTAACATTTGGACTCTGCTTACTCTTCAGGACCTCTGGGCAAATCTGTCATCAGTTCAAAATCATCTAAAGATACATGGATTTTTACTGAAGCCTGAAGCTTCTCCGAAAGAATAAAAGTATTGTACAATATTCTTTTCAATACACAGGTCTCTTTACTATACAGGTTTCTCTACAGTATTCTATTTTCAAGTCCAGTTCTTAAATTTTAATGCAATGTAACTTCATTGCATTCAGAGTGAGATCAAAGTGTTCTGCTTCTCTGTTTGATGTATCCTCTATTTGAAGTTTTTTCCAAAGACAGAGAGTGTAAAACAAAAGTTTACATATTCTTGTCTTCGTGGGAGCAACCTCTGCTGCACAATATATTGATCCTACATTCACACACACTCAAAAAAAAAAAAAAAAAAAAAGAAAAAGAAAAAGTAGAAAGGCTTGGGGTTTTTGTTTGAATCACGTTTTTTGCATTGTCAATACAAGGCCAGCAGCATATGCCTGGCTGGTCTGCTGGAGCTGAACTGAAGTGAGGGTAAAAAAGAAAGAGTGAAAGACCAGTCAGGTTTGTATGGTATCAATCTAAAAGAGGTGGATGGGCCACATGCGAACACGGTGACCAGCCTTGTCCTGATGGACAACCACACCCCAGGGAAAGTATCACCCACTGACAGTGATTGACAGATAGTAGAAACGGTGTTGTTGCGATGCTGAATGGCTAGTCCCCACAACACAAGAGGTGTGATTAGGAGCTGTCAAAGCAACATGAGGGAACTGACAATGACATCACTCACAGCCAAAGAGTGGGCAAGACTGCTGATGTGTGTTCACACAAAAACTGGGATGGCTAGCACTATATGTGAATGTGCGTGTGTGTAAAGAGGCTGAGACTTATCTATGAGCAACAAGTTTCAATATTATTAATTATTCTTATCATTATTGCACTTTTGTTTTCTCATACATTGTCAAAATGCCAGTTGCAGACTGCAGCTGCTGAATTACTGCCGCAGTGTCACATTCTGTTGATCTCAGGCAAACGTTGATACGTGGCATTCGCTGCTTTACAGCTGCGTAAATAACTTTGCAGTAATTTGTAGCAGTAATATGTCACATGGTCATTAATCTTCAAATTTTTTTTTTTTTTTTTTTTGCAATATGTAGACAATACCATATTTCAACCCTGTTGCGGTAATGAACCTGTTTCAGGTCTGTGGCATGCAAGACATATAGATGGTGAGTGGATCAGTATATCGGTATATCAGCTGTGTGAGGTCAAATTGCATTACAAAGGTTGTACAAAACATTGATGAGCACAGTCATTTAAATTATTCAATATATATATACACACACCACTATATTTGTAGAATTAACTGCCCATCAGATTTAATCTTTCCATTTGCTTTAGACTTTATTTTGCTTTGACTACTTTTCCTTCCTCCACATTACTACAGGCAGAGAGCAGTGTAACTATAATGGCTAAACTGTACAAGCTGTGCCAACTAAAACATGTGTGGGAAGGCCAGGCAGGGGCAGGTACAGCGGGAAGGGGCAGACTTGTTCTCTGTGCTTCGATCTCACAAGGCAGATGCAGATGGAAACATCTCTGCGCTCTGAAATGATCTGTTGCACAGGAACGTGCACAAAAAAACACAGACAGTTTCTCTGGAGGATTATTAGACAGGACGGTGACATGAAAAAAAAAGACAAACTTTACCCTTAGTACAGTTTAGAGACATTTTCAATTCCAAAAAAATAGAAGAGAAGTTTCCATGTTCAGTGACACCTTCCGCATTCACATTATCTATAACAGCAAAAATACTGAACAACAATATATACAATATACAACAATATATATATATATATAAAAGGTGCAGAAGAGATAAAACTTTTTTATATTGTAGTTAAACTGAGCAGGATGCTTAAATTTAGTAGAAGAATCAGTGCACTGTGCAGACAGCACAGACTGTGTGTTGTTATGAAATCAGTTCCATGACCTGCATCCAACACAAACAGTCCCATACATGCTTGGCAGACTTTGGTCTAAAGACGTTATTCACCATTTCATTTTGGTCAGGGTGTAACTCCTGACTCACACCATAGACTCAGTAACATTAGATCTGACTGCTAAACTGTCTGAAAACTACTGTTGCCTACAATGTCAAACATTTTTGAGTCTGTGTGTACACAGTTATAATGTAAAGTCTACTCTGTTAAAATAACAAATCAAAAATTAATGGAAAACATACGTAATGTTTTTTTCCTCATGATTTGTCATCTTTTTTCAACTTTATTATTTTTTTTTTATTTTATTTTATTTTTTTAGTGATTTTTCAACATGTACAAGATAATATTTCCCTGACACTGACACATAACATGATATAGGAAAAATAAGCAAATCAACTAAATACAATAAAACTAACATTGTGTTTCATCAAATATCACTCACACATTCAAAATAAAAATAATTTAAACTACTACTACTAACAATAACTTGTTTAGTTTGTTTTTTAATTATATTTTACTTTGAATAATTAATTCAGACAACAGGATTTTTCAGATTTCACTGACTCCACTGAAAGTAATTAGATGATAGTAAAAAATTATCATTCATTTAAATTATCAACCAGTTTCTATTGAGTCAAATTTTCTCAGTAAGAGAAGTTGAAACAGCAGTAAAATAGAAACATTCTGTTTTTAGTTTTAGTGTCTGTTTGGTTACTTACTTTTTGAGTGTTTAGTATATTTTCCATGATTCCATGGTCATGATCATTATTTACCATTATTTATTCACTTTGAGCTATTTGGAATTTTCAGGATATCAAAGATTGTAAGACACAGATTTCTATTCCAAATAATGAAAATGGTTATTGTTAAAATAGCAATAATTTTATATCGTATGGATGTTTGCCTGGTGAATAATACTGATGCTGAGGTTTTTAAATCAGAGATTCCTTGTGTGGTCATTTATCCCCAGATATAACAATGTGTAAAACTATTGTGCTACTTCACATATTTTTCCTTACTTGTATTCACAAGTATGATGAGTATGAAAAAAAAACAAGAGACTCTGGTATTTCCTCAGTGAGAAGAAGAAATTAAACACACTGTTGTTGAGCCACATGCAAATACCAGTATTATGAGCCATTCTTCTTCGTTCCTGCAATTCAGTACAAAAAGGTTCAGGATGATAACTCCTCAGTAATAATTAAGCTGATGGCCTATTATGCTGTATTGCAAATCAAATATGTGTAGTATTTGGCGGTAGCTGAAGTGGGAAGTGTTGGCATGAGGCCAGCCTGTATCGCTGTACACATGAACAGATGCAGGTGCATCACAACTTCCTGTGCCTGTCACGGTAATAAAATGGATCTGTAACAATGGCAGCCATCTACTTCACAGTAATTGTGCAAGATGGCTCGCTCTGAGCCTCTTTGTGAAGCAGGTGTTTTCAGTCTACACTCGCATGTGTTGAAGTTTATGTGCATTAAGTTTTGGTCTTTTTATTATTCTGATAGTACTGGAGAATCTGTGACCTTTTCTCGTTAACAATTTAGTAAAGCTTAAACATTCTTTTTTTATCTCTTGTGATTTTATTTGTTGTGTATTCTCTGACATTTCGTGATTCATCTCATTTGATTAGCTGCATTCAGACTTGTTTATAACGCAGATAAAATGGTTCTGTTACTTTTATGTTACTGTGATATTGTCAACTTTTGCAGTGTTTACCACAACTGTAGTTGTTTGTTTGCCACAGTTTTGTTTATCCTTTAAATTCCAGTATATTTCCAGGCTATTGGATGTTGTTTAGTTGTCATCAAAAGGAGCTTATCTATGAAAGTTCTTCTGTTTTGAAGGAGAACTGAATTCCAGCATTAAAAATTAAATGGTATATTGCAAAACATCACTTCTTAGATTTGGGGCAAGTGTTGGAGCAGATGTTCCTCCAGTGATCTGTAAATAAGTGGAATTGTAGATAAAGACACTAAGGAGGCTGTAAGATATTCAGGAAGCAGCCCAGCCCTGCTTCAAATCCACTCTGAGAAAATAGTGCAAAAGCAGTCAAAAACTGTTAAAGCGTATTTGATTCTAGCATCTTGTTTTAGTTCTTCTTCCTCTCCCTTTCTCCTCAGACCCTCTCTCATTTCTGCTTGAACTGGGAGTGGGGGATAGAAAAAAAAGACCTTGAAGAAGGCTGCGAGATTAAATTAATCGTTGGTGGGAGGAAAAATATCACTAAAGTATGCATAAGTGTAAAAGAAATGAAAACAAACATATATTAAAGAATATCTCCAACTGCCAATGGAACACGTTTGAGTAAAGCCGGATGCTTTTGTGGGTTACACTGTATCTGCTCACGCTGTGGTGCATGCTTCGAGAGACTGTGCTGCCCTCTGCATGGCTCACATTTAATGAAATATATAACAATCGTTCCTCAATCAGAACAAGTGCTTGTTTAAAATGCAAATCCGCTCTTGTCTGTGACATGCTGTAATTAGACAGAACAATGATGTATTATTTCTGTGATCTTTTTCAGTGCTCATCAAGGCCTTTGAGAATGGGACAATGATTGACCACCTGGTCCTGCTACTGTAGCTAAATTTATTAAACAAGCTCTCTTTAGAAAATCAATGCATGATTGTATGAGTTGTGCAGGGTCAGGCTTATTTTTCATGAGAAGACATAATTAGCCTGACCTGTGACTTACAAATGCTTAGGATTGTTCTGCACTGTTACTTTAACCATTTTCTTAAGCTGTAGGAAATATTTCAAAAGTACTTAATGAGCCTATAGTTTCTTCGTGTGATTTAAGTTAAAATAAATCTCAAATCTTATTAACATCATTCCTTATTTATAGGTGTTTAATTCGGTAGGATGTTTGTAATAGCCGTTGTAAACTTCTTGCCAAAAATTCAAATTTGAATCTCTTCTGTTATAGTATGATGACACATATGCATCTGCAAGACTTGTGAGTGTCACAGTGGCACACAAAGAAACAAAGCAGAGTTTGCACAATGTGATATTCTATCGCTCCTGTGTCATCCCTCAAGTTACTGTGCAGGAGCAAATGTTCTGCGTCACTGAAAAATATTTGTTCTACTGCGTCTACGTTACAAAAGCCAGCGGACAAATCTGCAGGCAAATCTCTGCCTACTTATCCTGTAAGTTCTGATTAACAAAACAGGCTGTTTCCCAGAAGAATGGCGCTTAGAAAAATGAACCCTGGCTCATCTCCGGAGTCAGTTTATAATTATTATATTGTGTCTTAATTGAACGTCATCGTGGCGCTCTCAACAGCAGAGCTCCATGACCAGAGCTGCCTGATATATTCAGCTCATTCTGCTGCTTGGATAAATTAATTGGATTAAAGATTTGATTATCAGTTCCTTTGTGCATCCAAGCTTGAATCTTTGCCGTAAACACATTGGCATAAATAGAAACATATGTTACCAACTCTCTACTCCCCAATAAACATGAACACACACACACATCACAAAGCAGACAAAATAAAAGGCAAAGGATACCCACAGTTTATTATGCGTGCTTGTGGTATTCACACCACGGACTCCACAGTCTATTTATGGTAATAAAGAAACTTATAAACATATAATTAAAATTTTATGATATACATTCACAAAGATTACATATAATGTATATCCAAGTTTTGAGAAAAATATGTCCTCTGCGTGCAGCAGTTTACACATGTTGTACTATGAGTTTCTTCTCCATCACACTCCAAAGAAGGGACAAGTTGTGAACGATGATAGTAGTTTTTATGTGTGTGTGTGAGGGGGAGAAAGAGTCTATGTGTGTTGGAGGGGCTGCTTATGACTGGTACAAGGGTGTCAGGAGCAGATGCAAATGAGTAGCGTGCAGCAGTGTAAAACCAAATCAGAGAAAATGAGTGGGAGAGGAAGTGAGAGAGGATGAGGGAGTGTGTGGAGTTCACAGCCTGGGCTACTTTCACACCTGCAGCCACTGAGCTTGTTTTACACTCAAATACACACACACACATCCACACTGTTCACATTCTCTCTTTCACACACACACACACACACAGACACACACAGACACACACACACACACACCCCGGATGACAACCTCATGACACGGCAACAACACACCACAGCATGCCACTTCTGTATCCACTCAATCACAGTCTTGCTAATCACATGCATATTAATATCCCGTTGTCCTCAGGTCACATCCATCACGTTAACAACAACATCCACCACTTTACTCCACTTCCGCGCATTCCTACGATAATCCAGAAAAAGTGTGACACTTTCTGCTCTGCGTACGCGGAACCCAGCGCCTGGTTCTGTCCAGCCGTGAAAGGTTTGCTTTCGGCATCATAGCACTTGTGATCAGACGCTTTAGCAAATGACCAAAATTAGTGCATATTTTTTAATTTGAAATTATTCATCAGAGCCTATATTTCCTACTTCTCTTATAACACACTCGTTTTTAATCATGATGTTTTGGTTTTATGTCCTGTGGGGTGGAAATTTTGTGCATCTTTTTAACGTAATGAGTGCAGAAAAACGAACTGCCATCTGCTTTTCTATTTACTAAACATTCTGGGAAAATCTGTCCTCAAACTCAGGGATTGGATTGCTCCAGAGTATAATGCAAACATATCTTTTTGATCCTAGACTGAAATTTGATTGAAATTGTAAGTATAAAGTGTACCTTTGAATTAAAGTAATTATTATTCCTTTGTGTCTGACATCAAAAGTACCTCCGAGTGAATTGACAGTGTTCCTGTAAGCTTCAGGAAAATGATTGATGCGCTTGAGTTAGTCACAGTGACTTGCATCACCGTCTTTGAGATTTAATTTCATTTGAATACATCCATAATCATTATCACCATTTTGAAAGGAAGCTATTACAACCATTTGCTGAGACTTCAAAATGTTTTACAACAGGCCTGAAACATCAAATATGAGCATAGCTGAATAGTCTTTAAATGCACTCATTAAGGCAATTGAATAATGTTGTGGTGTAGTGATCAGAAAGCGGCTTGTGTTCAACGACGGGTTAAATTATGAGGTGTACTACCTTGAATACAGATTCCCTTTTAGTTTCTTGTATGTTTTGTCAGTAGTTTTGCCACATGTAACATATTACTTCACACACACTATTGAAAAAGGTTTCTCCAGGAACTTTATCAAAGAAGGCTGTCTGAGGGCTGTTGACATTAAAAAGAGCAAATTGAATAACATTGTGTTCTTTATCGGGACAGAATCACATTCAGATTTACATCCGAAGCGAATTAATATCCTGATCAGTTTTGTTAAAATGGAAGGTTAATGTGTGTCTGATTGAAATTAAATACACATTCAGATAGAAACAAAATGTTTCCCTAACTGCTAACTTCTAACCTGCTGCTGAGAGGGAAAAAAAGAGTTTGATGACCCCTGGACTCAAACAATTTAATGCTAATAACACAATTTCTTTATTTGCTTCTTGCAGCAACAGTAACATAAAATGAGTTTGTTGTAATTCAAACCTGGAATTGGCAGCATAGCTATAAATATATGTATATATCAACTGATGCTTGATACCAAAATGTTTCCCTAACTACAATGGTTAAATTATAAACCAAACACATTTTCCCCTGTTTTGTGTCTCAGTTTTTATAATACACTGTTCTTCTAATAGGTTTTTGTTCAAACAAATACACATATACAATATGAAATTAACATTAAACCATAAACTCTAATAGTCTGAATACTGCTATTTTGCACAATTACAATTAAATAATAAGATAAAAATGTGACCAAGTATTTATTTATGTCTTTTCATCTGACTGCAAACAGGCTGCTTATGGTGTAAGTTTGATTTGTATCCTCAACATGTCACGAAAGATGTCGATTCTAAAACATTCCCTGCGACAGTATCTTTAACTTTAATTGCATCACAACAAATTATTATCCTCTGTTATATAAGAACAATAAGAATGTTATATAGAATATAAAATAATGTGATAACTTTTTTTTAGACCTGAAACAATTCACTGAATAAAGAAAAATGAATTATAAAAAAATTATAATCATCTGTTTCATACAACTTTAACTTCAGCCCACAGAAACTGAAAACTGAAGCTGTGAGAAAATAATCACTGGCATTTTTACCTACCGATCTGACAAAATGATCAATCATCTAATCGGGAAAGTAATCAATAAATCATTGGCTTAATCCATGTAAGGCCGCAACCATGTCTACTGTAAAATCTCCCGACCCAGAATAAAATATCAGTGTAGGGAAGTGAATGAATAACACTCACCAGCAATCCCCACCATTGGGAGATTTTTAAGCAAGACATTTAACCCCCAACTGCTCTAGTGGAGCTGCTCAGTGGTCAGCAGTTGTACGGGGCACGTCCCTGTATACGACAAGTTATTGCCCAAAAAAAAAAGTGATACTCAGTGAACCTACCCTTGGTAAATAAATTTATCTGAACCTAATAAAAAAAAATCCTGTTTTCATCTTAATACCCAGTGCATTTGGAAAAAGGCTGCAACTGACGGATATTTTCTGAACATCCCTTGCAATTGCTTTCTCTTACCGTGTATTCAGAAAGAAAAAGAGAGAAAGGGGAAAAAAGCTTCCCTTATATCCTCACAGACCCTTTCACTCTCAAGGATTATTTCCTTTTGAAATCATTTTTCAGATACTAAACGCCAAGTTGACCCATTCCCACCTATGAACCTTTTTTGACCTCTAACAGTTGCAGCAGAAACACCTCATCATGTTAAAGAGACGGAAAGTTTCTCATAACTTTAGCAGCAAACTGAAGAGGCTATTCATTAGAACATAAGAAATATCTGACCATTAACCTTTTCTCATATATATAGTATAGTAATTTTAGCCCTTCAGCCCAGTGAAAAATCATATATAGTTTTGGAGTTGTTTTACAACGTATGCACTATATTGATATTCAGGCAGGAATAGAATTCAATATGTCATTCCCAAACATTTCCTCCAGAGAATCACTCCTTTCTCTATAATTTCCATAGAAATTTTGTGTGCAAATGCGGTAATAGACACATTTATAACATCAAAAGGATTCAATTTTCTTTTCAATCACATAACAGTATGAATAGCTTTTTCCATTGAATCTAACAACGAGAGGCCATTACCACATGCTAAAGGATGGGTTGCCGCCACTTGCTTTTATGAAAGTGTGTCAAACAATTTTTCATGTCTCACATTTGTTCTAACCAAACGGGGCCTGTCAAACAGGTTTATTTCTAATTTGTCAGGCAGAGGTCATTTTTATTTTCAACTGGTGTGTGCAATCATCAATGATGCAATATATAGACTGTGTGTGCATATACATCTTTTAATGCAGACTTTTATTTTAGTCTCTTTAATACATTAACTCCTCTCCTAAAGAGTTCACAAACTACAGCAATGACAACTAGAATCAGCTAATTGCAGCTGGTAAATTATTTGGAAATGATGACATGCAAAGCAAGACTATGATTGCGACACACTGAGCATTTTTGCTGGCTGGCGATGTGGCCAGTGTTCAAATAGATGGGTGATAAAAGCAAATATTTTCACCTCAATCGTGTAATGGCTCCGTTTGGAGCACTTTGTAGAGAAGGTTTTAAGTAAATGGCTGGAAAGGGGGTGAGTTCCTCATCTTTCAAGCATATTGTAGCTGGACCATTCCACTCAGGCTTTTTGTGCTGTTGCACTGGAATCAATTCACACGAAGGAATTCAAGTGTATGATCAACATACATATAAAGAAATAAAAAAAAACATATGAACTGCAGTCTCAACTGTTTTAATATAAACTCAATTTTAATCTCACTGACAATACTAGTTTTGAAATGTAAAAATATGTTAGAAAACTTTACAGTTATATTATGTATTTTCTTCCTATTCTTTTGTAATTTTGTCTCCTGTAAAATTACCACTGATTCTCATGTGAACTACACAGAGAAATGCGAGTGTCCCTAAACTTGTCATCGCCATTAATTTTATAATTCATGTTTTTTCAGTGATTAATTCGTCACAACCACATTAAATCAATTAGAAACAATCGATTCACTTCCTGCACAGGCTCATTTATTTACACAGTTTTGTTAGTTTGTCCTTCACATCAAACAAGAGACTTTTGAATTTTAAGCAGTAGTTAAGTGTTCAATGTTTAACATGACTGCATCTAGACAGCTAAGTGTTTGTTTACCGGTAAATGTGTTTACATCATAAGGGTTTGTCTAAAGTTGTTCAAAAAACACAACTCCTAAAACTAAATTATTTTTTTTTTCCAGTGATGATCGATTTTTAATCCATTTGCAATAATAAAAAAAGTATAAGAAAATTAAGTGAACACTGAGTATTTTATGGATTTTTTTTTTTTTTTTTTGGCCTAAAAGTCACAAATTATTGGGCGTAATTCTCATCCAACAAGTTTCCATCAGCAGTAACTTGGCTCAATGAACAGTGATTGCAGGTGGGAAGCAATTTCTCCTCTTCTGTTTAATGTTCATTTAATCATCTTACAGGTACAATGCATATCAATCAACATTACTTTAAATGAGCCAGTGTAAGCCGAGTGTCCCTTTACCGTGACCTTGTTGCTGTCCACGTGCTGAAGCTCTGTAACAGCAGGTGAAAACAGCTTGCACCATGTGTAGTGAAGGCACTTGCCAATCCCTCCCTGCCAAGGTCAACAATAGATCTGGTGGATGAGTGGATGTAATTAGCCACAATTTCTCCCTCTTGTTCCAGGACTTTCCAACAGTACAGTACACAGTGTCAGTAACATTTTGACTTTACACTTTGTATTTCCAAGGACATCAAAGAGGACAACTGCATCATGTTGAAATAAACAATTTAAGTGACTTTTTGATGAAAGCTGAGATGCTACTCATGTAAAACTAATCATTTAGAATCAGTCATGTAATCTGTTTGCACGATGATTAAAATCATCTGTTCAGTGTATTTTCAGTGTTCTGAGTCTGTGAGCATTGGCCTGTGGACGCTGCCGGCTTGTGTCGAGTTACTCCACCTCAGGCTGATGTAGCTGTTGTCGATTTAAAAATCTCAATTTGATTTTAAGGTAAGCATGTACGTAAAGTATATAGATTTTTTTCACCTTTCTTCTGTTTAAATTGGTACATTTATTCAATGTAAGTGTATTCAGTGTATTTATTCCATGATTCAAAACAAGTACATATCCATGAGTATGGATTCTGTGAATTCTACAGAGATGTGGTAAGATATGGGAATATCATTGTATCCCAATTATACAGTTGGAGCCAATTTATTCATTTATTTATGCGTCCCAGTGTGGTTCAAACATGAAGTCTCTTTTATCCCCTGTGGATGTCTGCTTAGATATTATTCTTAACTATTCTTTTTTCGATCAAACAACTCATTGAATAAGAAAAAATGTCTCATTGCATTGATGTAGTGCAACACAACCTAAAGACAGACTGTGATTGAATTTATGGATGTTTTATGTGAGCAATGAGGTTTTCATAATTGCATGAAACATCTCAATATCCAAACGCATTGCTGTGGGAGTTGAGCCATCCAACTGAGGCATGGACCCGCGATCTGCTGTGAGTCAATCTGAGAAACAGCTGCACTTGTCAGATATACTTAAAAGTGACTATATCCTTTGTGAAAGATAAAGCTTGCAGATGGTGCTAATGAATTATGAGTGTAACAGAGGGAAATACCAGCAGCACGACCAGCGCAGTGCTCAGAGCTGTTGTACATATCTAATTAAATGTCAGTGTTATAACAGTGAAGCTGTAAGTGTAATAAGACAGTCAGACTGGTGCGTGCTGAGACTGGTGACATTGTTCTACCAGTGACACTGTTGATTAGCATGTTGACTTTGTATTGACATTTCATATACACGTCATAACAAATGATTTTGTAACACATTTAGGGTATTCGTGTAGCTTTTTTTATCCATGTTTCACGGGAAATTTATGATCTTGCAAAAGGAAATCTGACATTTCCAAGCTACTTTGGTTTGTTCAGCCCCATGAGAAAAGCTCAGTGGAGCTGAGGGGAAACTTGAATACCATTGCACCTGACAGCATGTTGACTTTAATTCTCATTGTAGCGACAGTGAAGGTACTTCAGAGTGGATAATTGTATCTTAGGTCTCCTGCATGCTGCTTATTATTGATTCATAGAGAACAGAATGAACTCCTTGTAAACATTAAAATGCATTTAAGTGTCCATTCTCCTTTCCTAAAATCGCAGCTGCAGCTATCTGCTTTTGTCACTTCCAGGCCTGCGCTCTGCCAGCTCAGCTTTTAAGGCTCTGGCAGGCAGGATGGAGTTTATATTTAACAAAGCTGACAGGCTGGACAGAAATGCAGTTGTCTGGGCTTTTATTTCTTACTTTGGATTGGATTTTGAAAAGCCACAGTACAACAGAGTGAAGTGTTTTCCGACAGGCCCCACATGAAAGTTGAGCTACAGCATTGCAAACCTGCTACAACAAGATATATAGGAAAAGCCTGTCTGCTCAGTCTGAACAAGGTCTCCAGGTCAAAAATAAACGTGGATAAACTTTTAGAAAGTTTCGGTAATTACTCAATTAAGTCTGTGTATTTAAACTACGTACTATTTCAACATGAAGGTTAGTCATGTAACAGAACAAAAAAACAGCACATTATTTCATTTGGAGAAAACTCAGAAGAAGAAACACAACTCAAAAGAAGTTTGTCAAACATCTGCAAAGCCAACCGAGGAGCTAACCAAGAGAAACAGAGTGATTTATTCTGCAAGGAGTAAAGTAAAACAGGATGTCAGAGCCTAAAAAGGAAAATTTAACAAAATACAAAACAATTGAACTGAGGGTCAAGTACATCATGAAATACCTGTCTGCAAAGCTGTACACTGCTTTTGACCTTTCAGTCAGTTAGGATATACCACCTTAATAATTAGCTAATAATTCATGATTATTCAGATAATATTAATACAATAGAATCCTGTAATAAATAAACTAGATAAGTTTTAGCACAGCTGTTGTAAATCCAAACATCTTTACTTCATTTACTTCAAATTCTTTAAATACAAAATTTTCTATTTGATTTTTTGATATCATCCTCTGTAACTTCTGATCAGTATGTACGTCCTGTATGTCAACTAACAGTAACCTCTAAAGCGCATTTCAGTTTAATAAGAAGATAGAAGTTTATTGGTTACCAATAACTGGGGGGCAAAGGGAACTCAGCTGCCAGGCAGCTGGTCCTCATCACATTCACTTATGGGGACACCCGCAAAAGCAAGCCCCAAGAATATGACAATGTACCACACTACAGCTGGAAACCATCAAGATAAAAAGTTGAGACTATGGGCCTTCCCTCCTCAGCTAAACCCTCTCTGTGCCCAAAGAAGGTCTTGGCATAGTCTTTCATTTGCTCGTGTAAAAGTGTCATTCCCAATATATTCTTCTCATTTTCAGAGGATAAAGGAAATAGGACGTTTTCTCTCACTGAAAGCCTCGTCTACTTCAGACCCTTTAGCCTCTTGATTGATCAGACATGAAAATGCATGTGTCGTTAGATTGATTTTATCCTCAAGACGATTTCACTTGCTGTGATTATTTGATTTGACCTTAGGCTACAGCACATCACAACACTTATTGTGACAAATGTTAAGTCTCCATTACAAAAAATACATTTGTAACAATGCCTAGCATTTGATTTTTTAGTTACTAACAAAAAGAAAACACCTTAAAAGATGCAAAATGCTACATTTCTGAGATGAATGATATTGAATATGAGACAGAAACAACCAATACAGAAACAAGAAACAGATAATGATCTAATTTTGAGGGAGGGGGGGGCAATGATGAATGAGAATAGCCAACAACAATTGCTTCAATAGGGAAATAGGAAATTACTAAGTATCCTCTGCCTAGTCCATTAATGTGGCTGGGACATGAACCAAGACTTCCTGAATTGACAGGAAGCCATACACATGTTACCACTGAGTGTGTACAGGAAAAGGGCGGGGCTGGTTGAGGCTTGTGGACCTGGCATCCCCAGACAAAAACATTGTGTGATGAGCGCTACTAAGTGTGTTTAGAGCCTGGGATGGCCATTCATTCACACCAGTCAGGCCTCCATGGCAGTGATTAGCATTGTCATTCTCATTTCCAGGCCCTCTATGCAGATGGCCCGCATGCTGGAGGTGCCAGCATAAGAGTGGCTGTTCTCTCTCACATAATCACTCTCTGGCCTCTGCTCTCATCTGTCCCCTTTATTTCCATAAAAATATTCTAGGAAAATTTGTATGGCTGTTTTATGTTCCTTCATTATAGCTCTGGATTATCAAGAATAGACTTGCCAGCGCCTGTGCACTGATGAATGTTTCTGTGATACTAGTGACGCAATTGTGGTGTTTCTTTTGATTTACTCATATTGGCATGGCTAACATTTGATCTTTTTAATCAAGTAAAATCAGTTTTATGCTGCAATATAAAAACACATAGTTGTAGAAGATGACAGTTTAGCAGAGCAGAGGGAGAGGTCTGATCAGCACACTGCCTGGGGCACTACAGGGCTGCCGTGGGCTCTTTGCAGACTCTGTAGATATACGCAGCAATTAGGCCTCACTACAAGGCCTGTTGAGAAGAAAGTACTGCAGACAAACAGGACATGGCATGTCAGTTTGATACCACATCACCATGCACAAATGTCTGATAAACTCATTTAAAACTTTCAACAACAACCTTTGACTCGTCTTTCATGGCCTTGTTTCACTCGTCTATACTTCGACTCTCTCTCCTCACCCCTCCTCTCGTCTCAAAGCCCAAGATTATGGGCCTAATAATTAAAGCAATTCTGTATGGGCTGGAGAGCTCCAGAGCATCTGTGTGTGTCAGGCTCCTGACATGATACAGAGGGACAGCACAACTATTAAATATCCATCATGCCACGCCACATCAGTTCTAATGGAATCAGAAACACATGAGTACGTCGGCTAAGTCTCCTTCCATCCACAATGATTAAGGAAGTCTTTAATTTCAAAGACAAATAAAAAATGCAGGATCATTTTATCAAAAATGTAAATGACCTGTCTCTTTGCATGACATTTACTGACGACAGAGCTGGAGCTAATATGAAATTCTGTATACGAGTGTGAACAGCAACGCAGGGATGACTGTTCTCCTGATAGCCATTATTCTAATAAGACGTTAGAGTCCCATGCTGGATGCTCTTCACTTATCCTTCCTTTTCATCCAGTACATTTGAAAGATAAAGGTCTACAAGCTTACAGACAGCAAACTAGGAAGACCACACTCATCTTGACACTAAAAGACACTTTTGATGCAATAAAGAGGACATCTTCTCCCTATGATATTCACTCTGCTGTGAAATTAGAATGAACTGTCTTTGGTTTACAAACCTGGACTGCAGAAGTGGATGCTGTGTGTGAATTATGGTTTTCGTTACACTGATGGTTGAAAATTATTTACTAATCTTTATCCAACCATTATGAAGTTTGCTGTGAAAAAGTACAAGTTAGATAGGTGTATAACTGTATTTTTCTGCACAGTGGAATTGAGCTATAGGAAGGGTTTTCTTTTTAAGAAATAGGTTAATGTTTCTCCATTATCCTCATTAATTTTAAATAAGGTAATTATTTTCCTCACTGCCTAGGTGATAATTATGTCATGCTATAAACTTTTGATTTGAAAAGATGAAATTTATATGCAGTTAAATTCTGATACTCCCAATGACTTTTATTCTTCACGTTGCTTTAGCACCATACTGTCTTACCAGGACCGACATTTTCTGTCTTTAGCCGAATTAGAAATATATTCTGCAAAGCATGTCAGACAGCTACAAAAGAAGATTTAACATTATGAAGTCAAAACTGGAAGTTTTGAGCGATATTGCAACAATATGTCCTATTTCGATTCATGTGAGGGATAAAGTACATAACAGTAATTTTACTTGGCATGAAATGACATTTGAATTTGACAGCAAAGGCAGAAGGATATACGACAACACAGTTAGTGTGCAGGAACCATTGGGGGATGTCAGAACTGGCTCACATTCAGTGCAGCCCACCACCTCCATTGCTCTCATGTTTATGCAGAGAAAGACTCTTTTGATTCTACAGTGAAGCTTTTGATTTGGTGCTGAGTGTCTGCTGGCAGCCTTTCAACACTGTACTTCAGGTTCAGGCATTTACTAATCAAACTGAGGTGGGGCAGGGCATGGGTGTGAATGTGGATGACACAAATGTATGGAGCTGGTAAAAGGATTATTTGGGACGCTGCATCACCTTAAGACAGTTTTCCACAGTCCCTTCACTTGTCCCTGTGTTACCCCACAACCCCTTTTCTTGATGTACATGTAAGTGCTGTCTCTGCCAAACAGAGGCACTGGGAGCATTTTGGAAGGCTGATGAATACATTACTTATTCACACAAACTTGATTCAGACATAAACAACTTTAAAGTGCATCTTTTTGTACAAGAAGATCAGGAAGTGCCTTGTCAACAACTCCGAGCTGTCCTTGATGCAAGTTTCTCCAAACTTTCTATGAGTTTTAAAAATCATATTTTTGACAAAAGCCTCACTCCAGATAATGTCAGGGCTGTAAATATCAATAATGATGTATTCTCTCACATATCATGGGGATTAATCGAATAATAAGTGAAGACTACTTCCATTTTTAGTAAAAAGTAAAATAACAAATATCAACTAGATATTAATAGAACAACTACATTTATTATGTTGTAGTTGTATGCTTCATCAACCAGTCTAGTTGCAGTTAATAAGTGTGTAAATTATTGGCAAAAATGTGTTTTGTGAGGTCACAGACACCTTGAATTTTGATCAACAACATCTAATCAGTTCATCTTCAGGTCTGAGTGAGCGTTTGTCAAATATAATTAGTTTGACCAAGTGGCCAATGCAGTTTTCTAACATATTTCAAAACAAATAGCTCCTTAAGCATTTACAGTTGTTGTCTTGTTTTATTGGTATTTTCATCTTTTCCCCATTTCTCTTTCCTACACTTTCAACTGTATGATCAAAAAAGAGTCGTTTCTGTATATTTGTTGTGTAACAGTTCTAAGGGAAAAAATATAAATTGACTGTTTTATTATTTCAGTAAGTCCTAGTTCCTATTTCTATTCCAACCTACTGTATCTTCATAGACGATAATGTAATCATATGCTACCATGCAGACATGCTGTATCAGTTCAAAGCTGATTCTCTTCCCCCTCACTCACAAAACCATTAAAAGGCAAGTGTTAGTCTTGCACCTAAGAGAGGGAGTAACATATACAATGGATTGCAGTTGTGAATAAATGAATGAATTCACTGTAGTGAGGAGCTTCTGAGGTTACCTGGGGTCAAACACAGAGTTACTGTTATTCAGTCAAGGGGTCCCAGACAACATTAGTCACCACCTCACCTAGAGATCCCCCAAATGATCTACTGAGCCTGTCAACTACAGGGTGGGTGGGTGCAGGGGGGGAGGCCGGTAGCAAGTCAGTTAACATGACGAGGGAGCCATACAGATAAATCACAATTCACTCAGGGAGCAGTCACACTCAATGACATATTCACTGGCTGGCTCTACAGCTCATTTGATAACGCTCTTGCCACGCCATTCATTTCTCTGAAGGATGAAAGGAAGGCTGAAAATGTCATCAGCTCACTGAGGCAGGGACGCCAGTGACTCAGAATAAAGAGGGAGGGAGGTGCCTCATAATTAATTAAGTTTTTTAACCCTGCTACAGCCACAGAGACATCCCACTATTTTTCCAGGGGTCTTTCAATTAGACATGCGTTGTAATTAAATGCTGTGTCACAGTGCTGTTGGAGCTTGCCAGATTTATGTCCCAGAATAAGTTACTGCCATTCATTATCATGATGGATAGCGCAGCATAAAAGGAATTGTTAAGGTCCCTTTAGGAAAGCTGTAGCGATTGTATAATAATAGAAATATCTCTTATTCTTGTCACCTGTCCCATTCAGCGCACTGAAACGGTTATATTTCAAACCGGGGTCAGCAACTTTCTTACAAAGAGGATCAGTAACCTCAATTTTAAACAGTTTGACACAAATTTCAAAAAGAATATATATTTTTATCTACGCCATCAAGTGAATTAGTTTCATAAATCACAGCTTCGCAATTTTCGTTGTCACAGACCTACACATGAACAGCAATTATCTACAGTATTTTTCACAAAATAATTAACTGCTCCAAGGTGCTTATTAAAAGTTTTTAATACAACATAAACAACTGTTGTTCACAATGGTCTCTCCTTAGATATAAAACAGTATCAAAGACTGACAGTGAGTGTGAGACACCGAATGTGAGTGGCTCCCAGGTATCTTTGCTTTACTATGTGGCTCACTCTGAAGTCTGAGGAGCCTGAAAATTTGCCTGAACAACAGAGGAGAGATGAGCCAGAGACACTCATCTGTAGAAATGCCCCCAGGACACGTTGTTGTCATCTTAACAGCACAACTTTTGTGCTAGATGTACTTTCAAGTCCAGAATGCCCTCCTCACTTCAGAAAATCCTATGGTCTCCATCGGTGTCTCTCTGTACAGCTACAGATCACACGGTGTGTGCTGTTTCACTTTGTCTAGATGGCAAAGTTCACAACAACACTTTATACAAGGAGCTTTATTATTATATACTATTATTATATTATATTTATCCTTTTATGAAGGTATTTGCTCAAATTAAAAACTTGTTTTTAAACATGTATGAAAAACAAATGTGGAGTGCATGTGTCTGTACTTTAAGATAATAAGAAATACACATGTAGTTGTAGTTGCGCTTGCTTTTAAATTTATGTAAAACAAAGTAGATGTTTACATATATCTTTATGGGCAGTTTCTCAGTTTTTTCTCTTATTTTAATTTGTTTCACTGCTATCACAACATTAAAATGGTGGCAAATGGATGGAATAACAATAATGTGCATTACTGAAACCACCACACTGATGTACAAGTTGTTTTTAAGCTGTTGCAGTTTAAGTAATGAGTACACATAACAACAGTCATTCTACATTCTATTAGAGTAAATAAATAATCATGTTATATCGGTCTTATATCTCTTATAAGGACAGTTCACCCACATTACTGCAAAGACAAACAACTACACCCTACACAATGGAAAATATTCAGTTTTCCTCAGGAGACTGTGTTTTTCGTGAGTGCTGGTTAAATTTGGAAAAGGCCATCAACTGAGCACTTACCATTTAAACTATCATGTTTTATTTTGTTTGACAATTTTAATGTTTTTCATTTAACATTAAATGCATATAATACATATATGTTTGTCGTTGTGTTACAATATATTTAAGCAATTGTACCTGCTCATCAAAACACTGCTCAACAGCACAACTAGTGGTCAGAAAGTCTATTGAGCACCTTTAATGTCTTGTATTACACATGAGAAAAACATATATAGCACTTCCCCTCAAAAATTGATGTAACAGAAGCCCTGACCCCTATTTTCCTTTATGTTTTCTGCTGCTTGGTTAAAAAGCACAGTGTGAGTGTTGCCTGTCATTGCTTTTTCTTGCTGTCCATCTTCCTGGTTTGATTCTCAGTGAAATTGCTGTACACTATAATAGACTCGGCCATTTGAGGCTCCGCACAATGAATGTTGTTGTAATTCCTGCTGTCATGAGGGCAATGAATGCTCCATGTTTTTTTTTTTTTCTTTTGCTTGTTTCCTTCGTGTAGACAGCAATTTACATGGAGACATTAATGTAACTGTCATGTTCTATCCAAGAGCGGTGAAGCAGAACTGCTAAAAGACAGCCAAGCCACAGTGCTGATGCTCAGGGCACCAAAGATTGAGCAGCAATACAGTTAATGGAATTAAGTAAAGAATTCCCTCATCCACCAAAGCAGAGACAAGAAGAAAAAAAGAGCAACATTTAAATAAGCCTTGGCTTGGAAATAAATGATAAAAATAAGGAACTCAAAAAGCATTTGTGAATTTAATGTGTATGAGATGGTGGAGGGGTTATGAGCAGAAAGTGAAAAAATATAGTCTAAAATATTAACTTTGATAGTGCTGCAGCATCAGCTTTTTGTGTGATTTCTCTCCTTGCCTTATTGTTGTCTAAATAAGTGAATGGGCAATTATGATATCAAAGAAATTGCTCAGTTAAGTGCATTCAAACAACACTGGCACTGCAGTTGGTTGCCATCAAGCTGCCCAAAATGCTGTTATGTCGTATTCCTGCTGAAATCTGCACGTCATCCGAGGCTCACTTTATGTCTGTGAACGAGAGGTGGCAGGGGAGCTCGACAGACGGTAAAAGGGCTTTGGGAGACACAGTAGAGAAACAAGGTCTTGTACCTCAGTGTTACATGTTCACAATCTGCCTTATTTTCACCAGGGATCCTGCCAGCACAAGTCAACACTAAGTGGAAGGTCAGTGTGGCCTTTTTTCCCCCACAACAGTTTACTTCTGGAGTCAACAACTCAACAAGAGGAAAAACAAAAAACAAACAAAAAAAAAAAAAAAAAACAACTCTGCCATGCAGTTAGCTTTGGAGTATTGAAGAAAGTACTCAAAAGATATATATTTTTTTACCAACACTAAATGTTATATGAACGAAAATGTGTGGTATTTCATGGTCCATCTCAAAAAATAAAAATACAAAAATACACAAAAATAATGTTATATGTTAATTAATTCAGGGATGTACTTGGTCAAATTACAAGATACAATACGACAATATAGTCACATTAAAAAAATTAAAAATCCAACTAGAAAAGCAACTGCTCATTCATTTAAGTTTAAGTGTTACATGGATCTTCTACTGCAAAAACATTTTGAATGTAATTTCCAGGAGAGCAACATAATGTCACAAGATTTTTTATTCTAATGGGATATTTAACCTAATTGTCGCTTTAGTGATTTTTCTGCTGTGATGAAGGCAGTTGTTACAGAGGAGGATTATAAACAGGAAATGATCACTTATGGTTGAGCTCACTTCATTCTTCCTTACATCCATCTAACAACAACACACACAATGCATCTGGCCTGTAATTCCTTTGTCATTAATAATTCATTAATGGCTTCTTCATTAATTCATAATCGTTTCTGAGGTTTGATCCTAATTGCTTGCTATGTTTTTGATTTGGATCACAGCCTGTGATCAATTAAGCCATTTCTGCAAGCGACCAGTAGCTATTACTTGATGAAGCAGTGAAAACAGTTTAAGCTGTCATTCAAACACAATGGGAGAATGGGAGCTTTAGTTATACTCCAATCCTGTAATACACTAAATAACACCATTATACACCAAGTATAATAATAATAATAATAATAATAAAAACCCATAAAGCTAGCAACAACTACATACATTTTCTTTTTAACAGGGAAAAGTAACAGCTAGATCATCACATTTATGTGTAACTGTAAAAACAAGACAAAAAAAAAAATAAAAAACAACATCTTGATGTGGTAGAGCCGAGCTGAGGCTGTATGTTTTTCTGATTAACTTTCATAGCAGGGAGAAGAAAATATACTTTAAAGGAGAAAAAACAATTCTTTGTGGATAATAAAATATAAATTGAATTATTTGGGGAAATGAGGCAATTCATGCAGTCGTCACACATGTTGTTGCTTCTTTTTTTTTGTTTGTTTTTGCACTACAACTGCTTTACACAAACAAAGCCCTGCTCAATGCAATTTTAATAATAAATTATACAACCAAAATTCAAAGCAACACGCTCAGCCGCTGTACAAGTGAATACGTTGTAGATTAGATCAACAGTGAATGGTTTGAAGCAGAAAGTACAATGATTTGTGGAGTAAATGTTCTTTTTAAAAGTTTTTAACCTTTGTTTTACAAAAAGTGAATAAAAAAATGTTACACTGCAACACTGACATTGTAGCTTTGGAAAAATACATTAAATTACTCACTAATCAATCTATGGGAACATGTCTCACAGGGATTTTGCTTGTTTTCAGTGACAGCATAGAAAAACACATAATTGATGTCACAGGCTTTTTCCCCAGGAGCAGTGAGTCAACCATTGTTATAACACATCTAGACTAATTAGTGATTAACCCTCACTATAGAACATCAGGTCATCCATCCATTGATATAATCTTTATATAACCAGTGTTATTGTTTGACATTAACATACATAGTTCAACCTGCTGCATTACTGAATAGCACACGCTTTCCTTTACCCTACAGAGGAAAAAAAGAAAAAAGAAGCTTCTATCTTCATCCAATTTAAAGTGAGCTTCTTTGAACACATCGCTTAAATGTAATTTAGTGTTTTATATGAGATTTATTCAGAATCAACCATAATAAACAAAGCATACTTTCTCTGTGAAATCCAATAAAACTGAGTGCATGTCACACAGCTCCTGACAGCCAAATGACTTCAAAAGCATATGGTTGGAGATGAATGCAGGAGCAAGGGGGTGGAGGGCATGATTAGCAGCCCACTTGGCTTCTCTGCCTGTCGTGTGTGCTGTATATACATAGCATCAGTCACCTCCTCATCACCTAATTAACTCCTTCACCTTTACACAACAAAGTAGCATCTTCTTCAAACTGCTCTGTCTGACTGATATGACACAAATGCTTTATGAGTATTTTGGAATGAAAGGTGATTTTGAAGATGCAACACACATTGCTAATAGCCATCAAATGCCTCAACGGCTATTTTTTTTTTTTTTTTTTTAAGATGATTAAAGGTGTTGGTGGATTTGGGAGGCTTACCTGACCTAAATGCTGGCAATTTTCTATAAAACGAGTGCAGTGCTTGTTATCTCATTAACAGTTCAATATTTTGTTCAATCACCTAATCGTCATCATCTGATTTCCACATCACTGCTGTATTATGATATTAATAACAACAACAGACACATTTTATCAGATGCTTGAAAATCCTAATGACCCCAAAAGAAGTGAGACATGCAGGAGGATTTATTGCAGGGCTGCTTTATCATACTGTATTAGTGTTATCTCGGTGTACCTAATAAATTTAATCACTGTAACCCATTCCCTAAACTAGAGAATCAATATTTTTCAGAGAAACTCTTCCCACTTTAAATTTAAATGGGTATGACATGGATTTATTTCATCACTCCATAATAATGTACAATATGTACAAAACCACTGGCAAATATGTTTTTGCATCAGTGAGAAAAAGATCCGAAAAGATTTACGATTATGTCGTTTTCTGACTCATACGTGGCCACTTATGAAACAACCATAAATTATTTGAGTGTAGTGCTGCACAACAGGGCCAGAATATCATACCACTGTATTTACACCAAATGTTTCAATAGCGATATCATAAGAATATGAGTTCAGGTTATTTTTCACTATTGTTTAAAAACTAAAAATGATACCAAATGGACTTAGAAAATGTGGTTAATTCACAAAATATTTCCAAATAACAGAAGATGCTTCCTTTTTCTAAACTATCATTGACCTTGTCTTTTTCAACATTAGCAAGTGAGCAAAGTGGTGAGTTTTTCCATTTGTTACTCATGTGTTATTCGTTCTCTCCAGTGTTCCACTCACGGCCGTTCTGCTCAATATTGTTTTGCGTTCAAACACAGATTTCACTGTGCTCCACTCAAATGACTCACCACTCACTCCCAAAAAAATTTGTAAGATTAGTTTGGTTCCTTCCCGGGCTAACTTTTTTCTTCTTCTTCTTCTTCTTTTTAAAAAAAAAAGAAAGAAAAAGAAAACAGAGCATCTTAACTCTATCTTAGCATTTGGATTTCTTTTTTTAAAGTTTGTACAGTCAGACCTTAGGTTACGAACTGGAAAGTATACAACGTATGACAAATCCCTCTTCATAGGTACGTCAGCAAATCTGGGTTGGACAACGGTGCAGGCTCGTTCAAGCTCTTGGTGAGAGTTGCACTGGTTTGAAATTAGAAATGGATGGTGCCTGAGATAAGGCCATGCTCCAACTTTTTGCTCCATAATTGTCCAACTCACACTCCACCCTAATTACATGCTCTGCACACATCCTCTTCACCAATCAATTCCCACTGTCCTCTCTTCACTCAGGCTCATGCTTGCTAAGGTGAGAGCAAAAAGTAAACAAAATGGGGCCGTTGTTGAAAGAAAAAAAGTGGTGTGACCATTCATAGTTATGGTACTGGTGTGAAAAGCCATTTCCAGTTTACAGAGGTCTCCATCTAACATCCTCCCACATTTCAGTTGATCCATGTTTTAACTGGGCACAGCCATCTTTGCCATTGTCATAACTGCCGTCATTGACATTGGTTTCATTGATGCCCGAGCCCTAACCGACTTTCATTTAATGCTACTGTCTACTTAATTAATGTCTATACTTTTTTTTTTTTTTTTTTTGAGAATCAATCTTCAACAGTACGCACACCAAGGTTGAGGTCAACTAGATGAGCAGCTGTAAAGAAAATGGACGAGTGATAAAAAGAAAGACTGACAGAGAGAGATTCCTCCATTTAAAGTTAGTTTTCCAGAAGTCCAGAGACGTGAATAGCGCACACTGTGTACACACACACACGCACTAAGCTTTGTCTTCACACTTGCGTCAGTCCAGCAGCAGGTAAAACTTCTGCAAATTATAGCCTGAGGGCAGCCTTTGCTTCTCAGTGTTCGATGCTGCTTGATGCCGTCTGCCTGCGGTTTGTGAAATTTGAAGTTTCTCTTACTGAGATTTTTTTTTTTTTCCCTTATCCAACTGCTACTATCTGCTTTTCTCAAGTATTTATATAAAACAATGACTCCTCCTGAAGTTTCATGTGGTAGAAATTAACATTTGCTCAGCATTTTGTTCATTATCCAAGTTCTGTGCTCATTGGCATATAATTTAATTTCTTTTCCAAAATACATCATCTTGGTACTGTAATATAGATGGCTCTAATTTAATAATACAGCTAATATCAACGTCCAGGCGCTCACCATATTTTTTTGCAAATATAAAACTATAAAGACACAAGCTTACATGATCTCCCTGTGGATGTACATCCAACAGGGTAGACCAAGAACATGCTGAAGCGATTAAACTCAGGCTTTGATTAGGCTTCAGGATCACCCACAAAGAGTTGGAAGATGTTGCTGGGGATTTGATTTAATTTGCTTATCCTGACACTGCCACACAGACAAATGAGCAAAACGGACAGATAGATGGAAATATGGACAGATCACATGCCATGAAGACTAACTGCACCAGCAAAATAATTAAACACAAATAATTGGGCATTCCTGAGCAACCCATTTTTGATACTCACCTACAGACTGTTCAATCAGAGGTCATTGTCCAACAAAGACAAAAAGAGCACTGCTTTTAAACAAGGCTTGTAGCTACAGAGCATTGACATTGAGCTGACAGAGGCTTGGAAAGTCTGTCTGTCGACTGTGCTTATGTTGAAAAGTTTAACAAAATATACGAGGGGTGATTGATAAGTTCATGGCCTAAGGTAGAAGGAGATGAGATATACAGCTCCCATTACATTCACATGCGGTTCAACTCCTTGAGTGATTATGCAGAAAGTCTGAAGTCAATAACTTTTGTGGTCTTTCTGTTTTGAGTGATTGAAAAGTGAAAGCCAAAAAAATTGACAACACTGGCTTGTTCTGAACTGTTCTTTCGTCTCTGGCTGGAAGTGTTGGATCCAAGTCTCGTCTGTGGTTGAAAAAGGTGGAGAAATCTCTTGGGATCCTCCTCAAAGATTGGCCCCTGAAACAAAGTGCTAACACCACTTCTCATCAGACCCAAGGAGTTCCAGTCCCCAGTGAGCTGACAATCTGACCATTTCAGTTAATTGTGAATGACTGCATGAACGTGTTCTTGGCTTTCTACCATGTTTGAATTCAACAGCCCAGTTCTTCATAGTACTATAACAATGAGCATCCTTCCCTCGAGTATGAGAGTACAAAGACGGTGCCGATTTATAATTTTCAATTACCCAGTACAGAAATACTGCTAAAGTTATTGACATAAAACTTTATGCATAGGGGGTTCCCTGGAAGCTCATCTGGTAGAGCACATTCCATGTATTAAAGCTGAGTCCTTGCTGCAACAGCCCAAGTTTGAATCCGCTTTGCTTCATGTCATCACCACTCACTCCACTGAAAATAATCAGTGGTGATAAGTAACAGACCTCCCCCTAAGCTGGGTGTTACTTATATTAGTGTTCCTTCTACTATTGTACAGATGTGACATACCAAAGATTTTTTTTCATGCCAAAAAATAATGCCTGAAATCCATTCATTTAGAAGTCAAGGTTCACTTGCATTTTGGAGCCTTTGTGCGGCACTTTTCAAACATGAGTAAACCTCTGTGTTGTTGAAAACATAAAATCTTAAAGTGGTCAGAGCTCCAAATACAAGTAAGTTACCCACTGTAAGCTCCGATTTCTTGATATAAATAAATAGATAATTGATAAACAGATTGTCTATGTTAACTGATATAGTCATCATCACATGCACTTTGAGTTTTTTTCTGTGCGTATCACCGCTTCTGAAATACATTGGATATAGTTAAATCATTAAAATGAAATCGCTGCATAGATACCCTAAAAGGTCAGGGGTGGCCCTAAGCTACATGAATGATATCATGCTAACTCAGCAACACAAGGATGTAAAAAAAAAAAAAAAAAAAAAGGTGGGGCTAAAGCCCACAAGTCCCAAGATGAAAATCAGCATCTTCACAAGTTGGTTATTTATCTGAAAGACAAGGAAAATAAACAGTGGCGTTGCTGTGCAGTGAAAACAACTTGAAGGAGTTGAATCTATAGAATAAAATACAGACTGAACAAATGTAATCGAAAACCAAGTGTTGGTAAAAGAAGTCTGCTGTGTACAATGATAAGATTTATATGTGCGTACCTAGAGCAAACATTATGTCTATGTGTTTTGGGTGAAGGGTGGGGGGTCTTTGGGTTATGTTGGTGATCTAGAGCTGATTTCATTCTCTAAGTGTGCAGGATCTGCTTGGCATGCTCCGCGTCTCCTTTCTCCCTGCTATAGGCTCTGCTGGCTATAGCTTGTGGCGCTCCCGGTGGAGTAAGCTCTTTCCACTAACAAAATGCAAAATACAAAATTAATAAAAACACCCTTTGAAACTGACAAATATGCCTCAGGCAAACTATCGGCCCGCCGGCTGCTTAAAATTTAATCAGTATTTTTTCTTTATTTATTTATTTTCCACGGCCATGCTCATCTTTTTAATAACATGTTGCTGAGACTGTCTGTATACAAAGTTTTCCTCTGTCAAGAATTACATAGGGCCTGTCAGTTCATGGTCTCTCTCCCTCAGGGGGTTTCCAGAAAATAAGCTAAGCAGATTTATTTTATCTTAAAACCTTAGTCCTTGTCCTCCCTTAAACTGGTTTTCTCCTTAGTCCTTGTGTCTGTTACAGTGACCTCCATCTTGGATGGGGCTATATGAGGACGTAGAGCCCAATACACATTCACATTTATCAGATATGCTGGAATTCCCCTGCATTGTGTTTTAGCAGTGGATAAAGATGAACAGGGGCAAGTAAAATGGTAGAATTGTTGATGTTGGAAAGCAACACTGAATTCCCCGATCGCTCTCCCATACTGATATAATATTCATGCACTCATTTATAATTTAATTATATTAACACAGGGTTTCAGTACGAGTGATGACAGACCATCAAATCCACATCTAAGTGTCAGTCATGCTCTCCAGCTGAATCCTAATCTCAGCAGTAATAGAACAAAGAGATAATAGACAGAGAGCAGCAAAAATATTTACAAGCCCGTATCCACTTTATTGCTGGGGCCATTTTTGCACAAGAGCTAACACATAGATGAAGGTGACACACTGTTAAATTTTGAGAACAAATGTGAAAATTTTGCATGTGATTATATTGTTTTTGACAATTACGCGCCTGTGAAAACTGGCCGTCACACTGCCTTTCTGATGCCACCACTAGGAGTCTCCAATGACTCCTAGTGACATTAAGTGTTCGCAAGAACACTTAATTGTAAGAACAGAGCAGGAAGCCAATTAAACACCATTACTTTTCATAATTACAATGTAACCAGCACTGTGCTGATCAGTCGGATAAGTGATTAAATGTTGCTACCATGGTCCAGAAAAACTACTCAGTTAAAGTAATTATTAATATTTTATCGATGTACAACACAAGTTAACTGCAACACTAACACTAGCTGGAGCTGCAGCTCATATCTCAACTGCTGTGACATTGTTTACACACAGACTCCACGATCCCACACGGTCTGAAAATAAAGCCTAGGCCATCACACTAATGACTGCAGAGGATATGCTTCCTTGTCTCATCCAAATTTAAATTTACATTAATGTGAGTGGGTAATGTAGTCATTAGAAATATCCCTAAAAGTAACCACACATGTTTTCACCTTTCACTTAAGACTGGAAAAAATAAATTAGGTAAAACTATATTCTTAACACACATCTAAGAAAGTCTTACTGTACATGTAATGAACTAGCTTGTGACCTATATAATTTAAGTTTTTTTTTCCTTGAAATGAAAAAAAAAAAAAAAAAAAATCTGCTTTCACACAAATACAAATGCAGACATGTATTTCTATCCAAAAGCTAAGGATCTTCTAAATTACATTTAACATTTATTTAACAAATACTATCTCTTTTCAAATCTATCATGAATAAGGGTTTACTCCAGTGTACTTTTCTTGAATTATACCCTGAAAGACGCAAGTCTCTTGTTCTTACACATAAGTGAATCTGAATCTGAGATAAATTCTCCTTGGCAGGTTTTTCTCCTCTGTGTAAAAAGCTTCCAGTTTTGTGCTGCTTCTTCCTTTTCTTACTTTCCTAGTTATTAATTAAGATCCTGAGAGTCGACACTTTCAGCAGAGGACGAGCTCAAGACAAGAAATGCTTGAACTTCTTTGTCATAAATATTAACAAGCAATATATTATGCATATTATTCTTTAAATACCATATAAAATGTGTTTTTGTGACTAAATCTTAATTTTGCATATGCTTTTAAGTAATATACATTAAATAATAATTGCCATTAAATTGATGGCAGAGGCAGCTTTTGGTTCTGTCAATCAAATTTGTGCAAACCCCCTCTGACACTTTCTGTCTCTCATCACTTTGAGCTGCCAAGCCAGCATTGTTCACGCCCGCGTCTCAGAGTGCAGCAGCATCAGCACATACTGTACTCTGCAGCACTTTCCCATCCGGATGCTTTCTAAAGGTCGTAAGGGTCATTAAATGTACTGTAGATATTTTTTAACCAAGAGAGGGGAATTAATATGAAAGCACTGCAATATTCACCATGTTGTCACCATGTGGGGAGAAAAAGGAGTTGATGGCGACAGGCGGGATTTATATATATATATATATATACATATATAAAAAAAAATGACTTAGCTACTTAAGTAGGAGTAGGAGTAGTAAGGAGTGATTTCAACATTGTAAGTATGATCAAATTATGAAGTGATCATATGTACACGCTACAATTATGAGCATGAACAGGTTAAAAGTATTATGTTTCTATGTAAGAAGCGTCTGAAACCACAACAATCCAAAAAACATGACTCCATTAGGTGGTGGGCAGCAATACAAAGATGATTATAATTATAATATAATTATGATCATAATGAGTTGAGTTTCTCTCTCAAGTTCTCTACTTGCAGCCTTTATAATCCAACTGTAGAAAAAAATACAAAGAAAGATATAGAAAAGGATAAATAATTGCCGCCGGACACTTTTGTTACGTTTCCCCATCAAAACCTTACATGCATCATAAAAACTCAATATGTCTCAATGGGTGGGGGATCAGAGCTGCCCCTCCCCGCTCCATTCTTCTTCACTTGAACAGAGGCATGGGAGTATTTCAAGGGACAGAGCCTTTGATGTGAGCAATTTATAAGGCTAATTATACAAACAGGATAATAACAATGGAGACTACAAGCTGCCTGTGTGTTTACCCTCCCTGTGTTTACATCACAGACAGGTCCTTGAGCCATACAAGACACACACACACACACACACACACACACACACTTGTAAAAACAGCTGGGGTAATTCTCAGTTGTTCTTAGTGCAGATCATAATAACAACAAACAATGAAAAATGCCTGACATCAAAGAAGGAAATGATTATGTATTTAAAAATTCTTTAAACTTTTAAGAAAGATGCAAAAGATTGTTGACGCGCTGACTTCCTCCTGGAGTTAATTGATAGCACTGCTGGTTGAGTGTGCTACATAGCTGCAGGACAATACTTGTATTATCATGTGAACTCCGTTGCCCTTGGGGTAACAGATCTTGTTGTTTGCATATTTATTGTATATTTGTGTATTCATGCCCTGCCTGAATCTTATCACCTAAATTGGCTCATGTGTCATTATTCTCAGTGTGGGTGGTTGATTGTGCTGTGGCACTTCCAGTAACAGATCCGCTGAAAAGTCTCTTCGTTTTCAGAGATCTGTTTAAAGGGCCTAAGATAACAAGCTTCTTCTCCTTCTTCTTGTTCTTCTTCTTCTTCTTCTGTCTGACATTTGTTCAAAATCGTGTACAGTCAGAGAATACAAAACCTCAGATGTTCTTCAAAAAAGTCTGGACAACGGTTGTAAATTTTTCATTCGAAACATGGATTCTTTTTACCTGTTCAACTGAAAAAGAATGGGTATACGACTGTACGCGTCTACCTTTCATCATGCAGTCTCGCTATTAGGTGTTCTGATCCTGATCACCCCATGCATTAGAAGCACATTAAATTTGGAATCACAGCACTCTTCAGGTTCAAATAATGAGCATTTAATTATTGACAAGGGATGAATATTTAACAAAGACACTGGTGGTTCACTTGGTTGGCCTCATATGGAGTAGTATTAAGGAGGACATGAGGTCCCCATGACCCAGAAACCCAACCCATTCTCCATGAATATCCACCATTGCCATTAAGATGCATGGCAGGAAACAAGTGCAAGTCCAACCACGCAGAAGTACTAAAGTACAAATGCTCGTGGTGCAAGTAAGCATTTCTTAAAATGTCATGACAAAAGAAGACATGAAACCGTGCATTAGCAAAGAACACACTAGATACACATGCATATACTATAAATATATACATATGTGATGTACATCCTTAGTGTAGTCAGTATAACTGAGGTAAAGGGAAAGTAATTCATCAGCTGATGTGAGACTTTTAAGGTCTATGGCCTTATGTCATCATCCTGTATATTCACAATTCATTTCCAGTGCTTAGTTTTAACTTAGTCTAACTTTTGTCAAAAGTGTAGAGGAAAACTGCTTATGTATGTAATCTTGTATAACTTTATATTCACAACATGAATTAAAAGGTAATGAGATTTACTGGAAACTGTTTACCGGTTTAAAACAACAACATAAATGACAAGGTGCTCCAGGCGTACACTGATTGGTTGAGGTGAAAGCACATTACATATCTGTAGCTGTAAGAAAGCAGGGATGATCATGTCTGCTCTGTAAAAGTCTTTAAGTGAAGAGAAAATAACTCCCTGAGCTACAATGGTGTGATTAGAGGAAGATATCACGTCATGTGCACACCAAGCTCATACTCACAATCACACTGTGGCAGTCCAAAAACCCTGTGGAAATAAATTAAGAACAGAAAGCACAGCTCATACTAGTCAGCTAGAACTGTTTATTTTTATACATTCATAAACTAACAATGAGTTTAACTTTTTCTGGTATAATGCTCAATATCAGAGGCTGCTACCTTCTTTTGTAAACAGAGGATAAGACACAGTTCATTTGTAAGAATGTCGCTTTCGTTCCCATTTCCATCTAAATCAATGTGGTTTGAAGTTTGATGTTTGCTAGTTTGTTTTCCTTGGCTACAGCGAGATCTAATGGATGAGTCTTGTGAGCTCTGCCTTTTAACTGAAATCCTGTCTGTCAGGGAAAACTGTGGCAGACGGCTTTTTACTGGACATTGTGGGTTCAGATCCCCTCTGTACAATCAAAAAGAAGACAGACAAACAGACAGAGAGATAGAGAGGAGTGGCGGGAAACAGAAATAACAAGATCTACCTCCACCCTCCGGGGAATGAACCATTTAACTGTGTCAGTCACCTTCTTTCCTTTTCTCAGCCTACATCCCTTCTCCTTATCCTTCACTCTGTCTGCAGATGAGTGGCCCTTCAGATCTTATCTGTTGTGAAATGTACAAAGTCTCTCAGAAGACAAGACGATGACACTGGTAAGGCAAAAGATTTTTTTGTCTTAATGTTGTCTGAACTTTTGCCTGTTTTAGTGTGAGAAAACATCCCTTTAGTTATTCTATTTACTTTGATTTGTACATCTTTTTGATTGATAATCTACAAATACATATTAGACAGAGGGAAACGAGGTAATTCCATGTACAGAATGAAATTTTTGATTTGTCTGAATTCATGTAAAATTATCTTATATTTAAACCTAACTACTGAACTAGAGACTTTAGACAGAATAATTTTTTGTAATGTTGATATAATTTGTTGTATTTGCCCCGTTATTTGCCCCATATCTAATTCATTGTTGACTGACTTCCCTTTGAACAACATATCAAAAATCAAAAGCTCTGGAGACACCTCACTTATCTTATCTCTGTAATTATTAGACAGTACAATGCTGTAGTTGTTCAGCTACTAACGACCAGCTGACGAGTGATGACTCCCTCCAGTCTGATATAAACGCAAGCTTTGCTTACTGTGTGCAAATGAACCAGTATTTAAAATGCCATTACTTTAACAACAAGGTTATGTCTGTAAATCAGATCCAGGAACATCCCTTTCCTCTGTATCCGTCCTCACACACCCAGCTGGGCCTTTTCTATTGTTACTGTATATCTTCCACCTCACTTTCTGCATTGCAGCTGACCTACGCATACTGACATCTTAATTAAATCTTTAGGATCCCGTTAAAGCATTTTATTGGAGCAGAGACATATGGCTTTGCTCTGCAGTCAAGAAGGTCGTTTATGTGCTGTTGTTATAAGCAGCTGATGGCAAAAGGCATATGATGGCCATTTTAGCAAGCATTGGAAAGGATGTTTTGTTTTGTTTTTTTTGGCTGTAAACGAGCATCCTCAGTCACTGGATTCTCAACTCTGAGCTTTTCTCCACCCCTCCTCCTTTGTGGTTATGCTGTCTCTATGATGGTATAATGGTTAATTCATCCCAAACCTCACAAGCGAGCCCCCTGCAATGCTTCTGACAGCTGAGAAATGTCATTACAGGCCATAATGAAGAATGAAATCAGTTATACCATCACCACACGCCCAAAATTTAATTAGCACCTCTGAAGGTCAGCTCAAATGGGTTTGTCGTGATGTTTTCATGTGAGCACAATGTTTGGTTGTAAATTTATCTCCACTTTGATTTTGCTTGGGGAATAGAGCACAACAAAAGAAAAGTTACCACTGTGAAGAAACATATGGAAAAGGAATGTAATTGGTAATAAAGTGTTAACTGTATAACTTATGCATGCCCATCAACAAGCAGTGACTTAACAAAGGCAACTGATAAGACATTGAGATTGAAATGAGGTGTGGAGAAAAGCCTTTTTATCATCCAATGCCATACCTTCACACAATGTACAATTAGAGCTCATGCTCTGGAGTGAGACACAGGCTAAGTGTTGCATCAATTTGCAGATCATTTAGTCTTTTCACATGCATTCGGCCTCTGATAAAACAGCAGGAATCAAAGCTGGATAAAGATGAAAATAGAGCATGACAGGAAAAAAAGACATGCAAATGATTTTTGTTATTGCACTGTGATTTTTATTTGAATTGTAAGTGATCATTCTGCCTTTTAGTTACAGCTGTCAGCCCTCATTAATGTGCATTATAAATTGCATCAAAGTGCATAAGGCTGTGTGTGATTAATTTATACAGCTCTTTACGTAGGAGGAAACCGTGCAGGTGCTGAGGAGCCTAATGACTTGGTTTGGGAAGCACAGCGATCTTACCCTTCATAAACTATGTCGTATGTCAGTTCTGGCATGTGTCTGTCACACCACCGTCGATCTGTAGGACCCAAGGATGAAGATTACACGCTCAATGTCCATCAACTAACACAGTGTCCAAAACAACTAAAAAAAAATCCCCTCCTCTCTATAATGACAATCAGTTCCGCCCTGATTAGATTCAATAGTGGATTTTAACCTCATGTCATTTTCAATCAACATGTGTAGCCACAATAACACGTATTAAGCTCGAAAAAACACATTTACTTTGGCACTTTTACACAGACTTCCAATTATCAACACAATGCCGACAAAGTGATTTTCAGTATTCAAATAATGAATTTTGAACGCAGTGAAAATTTGTTGTATTCTTTATGTTCTGGATTTAGAGCTGAGCAATATTCACTCTCTAACACTGTATTCTGACTTCACTCAGAAACTGTCATGTATAATCTCGTCTTTCACCACAAGAAGATTAATGCCATAAAAACAGCAACACATTAGATGTTATAATTACACAAATGATTGTTATGGTCCCTATGAAAAAAAAACTATTTGTTTTAATCTTTTTTAAAATAAATAATTTTGAATTTTTTTAATATTTTGAATTTCTATACATATGTGCACGTCATTGCCGCAAACATGAATATGATCCAGTCGTGCTCCTTCTACTTTCCTGCAGAGGGCAGTCATGGGTGCATGTCTCACATGTTTATTTTAATATTGGAGCAATGTTATGTTTGTGTGTTACCACTATCATTTGTCAATCAATGAATTGGCTGAAAACTGACAACAGGAATATGTATTTAAGCATCAAAGCACCATACAATATATTGCTATAAGACTGGTTAATTAATTAAGACAATAATGGTGTTAACACTGTCTTGTCTTGTTCAGACAAACTTATTTTATTTATATTTAGCACATTTACAGGTTATTGACGTGCACAGGGATGTGTATAGTTTCTATGTATAGTATAATTAGCTAAAATAATTGAGGTACATGTATGTATATTAAAATTTCCCATTGTTCATCTTCTGTTGCAAGTATTTCTGAATAAATCACTAACACATAAACACTCACAGCCCAGCCATTATTTTACCATTAAACTTCTGAGTGTGCTCACAAAAGTTTTAAGTGTTAAATGTTTTTTTAGAGCATTTAAAGATGCTAATGACTCGTACAGTACATCAGACATAAACAAAATCAATGTGAAAGACTAATTAAAGGGCTTTTAGACACCCTCTGCCACACTCGCCCCTCTTATGCCCTCTTATTCTTTCCTGCCAGCCGTGTGCCAAATGAGCGTCGCTCTATTTACAACCACAATCCAGGATTTCTGACATTTAGATGTAAAAGACTGGGAGCAGAGGTCCAAACAAAGCAACAGTTTTAAACAGGTCTTTGTCTTTGTCAGAGAAGAAACGGATTAGCTCTGAAATGGTACTTTGAAGCTCTGGAAATTTGTGATGAAAAATTTAAGATACATGCGAGGAGGGTGGGAAGGGTTTTGGGGGGGTTAAGCACAACGATTCATTTGACTCTGCATATATTAGAAGCTGTAATTCAAAGATTGTGCAGTGTGTTTTTGTAATTTTAGCTTTAATAAATATTTTTGCTTTGATATACTGATTGTCCTGTGGCAGGCCTGCATGATGGTAAAAGGGAGGGCTGGAGAGAGCGAGCAGCCTCCTGGCTCTAATGAGAAGGTCATAGCTCCCTAATTATCATAGGCAGCTCAGTAGCATCCTTCCAAAGACGCTAGGAAAGCACCAGTTTCAGACTATACTCTCAAACAACTATCTTCAGTCACATATGTCAGCCGAACGGACATCAACAAACAAAATTAGTTATTAAAGCATGTATAAACCATAAATTATACATACACCTTTACTGAGCAGAGCTGATTTCTCACACAGACGCACACAGCTCACTAACACCACCCTTCACCCAAATGTAAATGAACGTTCCCCTCACAACTACAATTCAAGACAAGCACTGATAGCAACTAACCAACTATTAATGTTTGCAGCAGCTCATGAAGGAGTTTCTCTACCTGGGAAAGGTTTTTAAAGACATGAAGGGAAAAGGATTTCCATCTTTTTTTTTCCTTTTTCTTTTTTATTATTTACTGTACCAGGGAGAATTTTATTTTCTTAACAAAAAAAAGACATTTCCAGCCCCCTGGGTGTTGATACATTAGCACAAAATTAGAAATCAGTAAACATATGGATTTTATTTGGCGAGTTAATCTCTGTACCACATCAACACATCAACATTTTCCAAGGGCATTTTGAAAGCAAGTCATAATTTCTATAACCACTAACGTTGGTGGAAACGGTACAAAGAGATTCTGAAATTCACCTAACCATGTGATTAATCATAGTACTCATAAAAACTATTTTCAAAAGACAACACACTGCACTGCATAGGTTTAGGGGCTACAAAATGAATACGAAACTTCAATTGAGGCATTATGATGTATTATGTACAGTATGTCACTTGCTTCCATTATATAATTATTATTAACGACAAAACATCAAGTATATCACTATCTGTTATATGTTTTTTCCAAAAATATGAGGCATTGTATCTCCTTGAGCATTTGTGTCACAGTAAAAGATACTAATTATCACTGATATATGAAGTGAAACGGGCATGAAAAATAGAATGCAAGATTCATTATTAATGACATGTTTGACACTTTAAACAAAAAAAAACCTACTTAATGTGCTCAGAGCTGAAGAGAAAAGGGAAAATTATGCCGCTGTTTTGACTGATTTGTCAGAGAGAAGAGTGTTCGCAGGGTTCCTCATGCAAAAAGTAAAAATAACCAAAAAAAAAAAAAAAGAAGCAAAAAATGAATAACATATGTATTAGTTCTAAACTATCCAGTGGCTCCCCAGTAAACCGCCTGTGAATTAATCTAATTAAGAAACCCACAGTATGACTCAGTGTGCTGTCACTGAAGCTAATGTATCTTCCATAGTTCTGCAGCAGTGTCAAGTCTTGAGAAATAAGCTTTGTAAGAAGTTTTGAAATTTTGGAAGATGTAGGCAAGAACTTAAAAAAAAAATGGAAAAAGAGAGTAAACAAGTTAAATCTCGAACAGATTATTAGAAAATTAGGGGAAAACTGCACCGGAGTAGTATTTAGGATGCCACCAGTGATCATAATAAATCTTTTTAAGTGTACATTGAAACACTCATCTTGGTGGGTTTTTAAAGTTATGTCAATTTAGGACCATTTTAAAGATGTTTAACTCAAACACAATATTTTTTACATTATCTTTGTGGATGGACAGAAAGCCCCCATTTGACATGGTTTGGATTACATGGAAGACTATTTTCAATTTTCTTGCCATTTCAGAATAAAAACTTACAACCCCTGGCTCAGAAGTACAATCATAATGTAAGACATCTCCATCAATTTTCCACTCTACTTCAGTTCGTTTTAACAAGTCCTTATGGAGAGTACAGTACAGTTGGGAGATAAAAAGCTTCTTTTCTTCCCCCTGCTTCTGCCTCACTTCTCCTCCTGCCTTATCAATCGACCGCCCATCCTGTGTGCTTGCGACCTCTAATGGATTTCACATGACAACAGGCCTGAGCCCAGACAAGAGCACAGGGCCCCACTAACTTGACAACCATTAGCCTGCGAGAGGAGGGAGGAACAAGGGGGGGAGAGAGGGGTTCTCTGTGTCCTGTAACTGATGTGTCGTGCACAGAGCCATCTCCCCCGGGTCAGGCACGGATGTATCCACTCTGACAAGCGTCTCGCTCCTTTCTCTGTGTCCCGACGAGCCTATTATCATGAGGTTCTGTGAATGTTGTGCATTCTGGGAAGTGGCACATAAAAGAATGATCAGGCAAAGCTTTCAGACAGAAGTCATTCGCACAGGCGGCCTCTTTGTTGAACAAAATGGAAATGCAGCAACGAGAGGTGCACCTGTTGAGCGTCCTTGTGGAGACACAAGCACTCACACTTGGCATTATGTACCTTATTATTTATATGGGGCTGTCAGCTAATAATGCATGGGTCTCTCACTGGAGCACTTTCTGCCATCTTTGAAAGTCATGGCAAGAGGCACCCATGGTTTCTGAGACATCAGAGGTCCTCTCACCAGGGTGTTGTCTGAAGAAGTCATTCCCACTTATACTGATATAATGCATCTGTGCCGCTGTGAGCGCAGAGTCGTCGTCTTTATCTCCCCTCTCTGATTTACTTCTCTGTCTTCTCCTCTATTCTGTTTAGTGCATTAGCATGTAAGCCACTGTTAAGATGATTTTGAGATGTGGGAAATATTAAGAGTAAAACTATTTCTCTCACAGCTGACTTGGCTCTCAAAAGAACTGTGAATATAAATGAGTGAAGAAACATAAGACTGTTTCTTCTATGCACTGGAAAAAATCAACAACACCTATGACAACAACACTCAGTCATCTTCTACTTAACTTGGCAAATTTAAGAAGAACAAAGTCATATTTATGTCTACATGTTTCAGAGATCAGTAATTCCCAAAGCTAATAGCTGGAAGCAATGAGATTGGCCTGAAAGGGTTAAGGGCATTGTTCCCTGATCATGTGATAGGGACATTTTTTATGCAAGAGCGAGCCCTGATTAGAGGGTGAGTTTTAATGACAACTAATTAGCCAACCTCTTTCGCCTTGGCGTTATGATCAAACGAGCTGTCATCGGGTACCTGATACAATGATCCTCTCACTCTTGATATGATATTTTATTCCTCTGCAATTATGCAGCCCCCACTGCACCACATGTGTTTATTGCCTCAAGCACACATGTCAAATTAAAGAGCAGCTTATGCACCTGATATTTAATTATTGCCTGCTGCACCACCATGCACAATGGGAAAATGTCAAAGCCGGCAATCTACAGTACTTCAAGCAGCAATCGGTACGCGGCGATCACTGAGCACTCATGCACATACACAGACACACAGATAGGAATTTGAATATTGAATATGAATGGGAACATCTCCAAGCTTGTCTCTGCTCAGTTGGCTTTTTACACTTCCCTTTGTCATTGTAAAGGGAATTTGGCACATTACGGTATCGCTTTCCAGGAAGATGAGCTCAAAGCTAATGTTTGCTTAAAAAAAGGAAGAAAAAAATATTACAACAAAACATCTTAAAATATTGTATATTGTAAGAAATAAATAAATAATAAATAAAACACATTTATATAATACATTTATTTGACACAGCTGCCAAGTTTTAGGACATTTTCAGATTTTATTTTTAATAAGCATCAGTGACAGGTTCATAAAGAAACAAGAATATAATTTTCCACATCAGCGAAATTAAACACTGTAGACTTTCTTCAAGGAGTCTGCGTAAAAATGATCAAACATCCAGAGGTTCTTGATATATTTGTAGTAAAAGGAGCTGAAATGTGCAAGAGCATTTAATTTATCTGTATAAGCTGAATTGAGAGCAGGGACATGAATATATTTTGAAGTGAATGAGAATGCCTAAGCGTGGCTCCATGTGTTTGTAATGAATGTCACTGTGGCTATAAACAGTGCATTTCTACGGATAATTCAATTATTTCAAAAAAAACCATGAAAGTTTAATTATTCTTGAACTAGACTTTGAGATAATTTCTGGGTCTTTGTCTTCTCACAGTCCCCTGACAAATTTATAGCTGTACAAAATGTGATTCTGATTATTCCTCTGCAGCTAACCCAGTGTTTACCCCATCTTTTAAGAACTGAAACAGCTCCTATTTAATTGACTTATTCTTCCCATTTATTTCCACACGATGGTGTGGTCATGCTCTAAGTGTTTAATTCTTTCCGTTTCCTTCCACTAAAGAGCCAAGTGCTGCTCTATTGATGTTAAAATGTGTTGGTCTCCTAATTACACACTTCTTGAAAACAGATTGTCATCTTGGCAGTGTTTCACTTCATACTTTATGGCTTATTTCATTTTTTTTGTTTCTGCTTTGTGCACATCCAGCTTTATCTCCTGCGTCTCAGATTCCACAGTGAGTGATCCAGTCACAGTTGGGAAAACAAGCGGAAGATGTTAGGGAACCTTTGGGGGAAGGATATGCAGTAAAAACAATAATATTTCTAAAAATATTAACTTTATCAAAGTCAGCTGCAGCTTTGTCCATTTAATTTTTGCTTACTTAGCAATAAACACAGCACACGATGGGAACCTTGTCGTTTCATTTAGCTTTACAGTCTCTGTGACTGACACGCGTTTGTATGTGAAAGGCAACGCAGCATTTGACTGTTTTATGGAGTCTGTTGTTTTATGAATTCAGCTGATTAAAATATTAATTGCCGCAGCTCTGATGAATTAGTGAGGTGACACTGCTGGAATGATTGACTTGAACAGCCCTTCATGTGTGCATGCCATATGCAATAAATCAGAGACTTACACTGAAATATGAAAGAGGTGCATGTTCAGGTCCTGCCTCGTAAAGTTTTTGATTTACTGAATGGCCACCGCAACTTCCCCTGTAGTCATTGTTGGTTACATAGAGAGATGGTGTGGACAGAGAGAGAGAGAGAGGCACAGAGAGGTTTTTGATTTGGTTAGAAAATCAAAGAGTGTTTTTCCAAACAGCTACAGCATTGAGCAAGTCTAGGACAGATAGCCAGGTTCTGTGACAGTTGCCATCATGCACTGCACTGTAATGACTTGTACATTGAGGGTCTGAGTGGTTGTATGACAGACCAGCACAGCCCAGCAGTGGGACACATCACTTAACACGGGAACACAAACCACCCTGACTGGGAGCCCGCTGGCTGCTCTCCCCCTGGTCCCTCGTGGACCGTGTGTTAACTTACCACCTGCTCTGCTGTATGGCTTGTGACAAATGTTGATAGATGTAACAAGTTTATAGAGATAATTGATTGTTTAAGCCAGGGAATCCCCAAATGTAGGTTTCATTTAACCAACGGCCTGTTTTTCATTTGCCAATTTGTTGTCATTTATTGTGGCCTTTACCAGGCATGTGTGAGCACACTTGAAAGTCTGCATTTGTGACATCTACACTTTAAAAATATCTGCAACAAGAGTAACAAAGAGGATAAGCTGAACCGTCTTAAAAAAAACATAAAGAAAGTCTTGCATCACACATGTATCACATACTTTAACAGATACAGAGAAAAAAAATTAAGAAATTGCACTGTCAGTGTAAAAAATGTAAGTTGTTATCATTTCATTGCAAACCTATGGCCACAAAGAGATGACTGTGCTGTGTGTGGAATGCTCTTACACTCTGCAAGTCAGTAATTACTCTTTTTACAAACATGCCGTGTGTATATAAAAGCTTTAACAGGGAGGAACCGTGTGGTCCGCCCAAAGCCCCTCTGTAGGAGAGCAGTGTTGCAGACAGCACCTGTTCAGTAGATGCAGAGAAGGAATGTAGACTGGGGAAGTTTCTTTCAGGGTGCCCCAGATGCCAGTATAACACAGATGTTGTAGTGTTGCTCCAAAACCACAATCACAACATATGGTAATTGCTGCAGAATTATTTTCTGGCCAGCTCTCTAACCAGGGACTGATAAAATGGAGAAGTCAGCTACCGATGCTCTGCGGAATGAACACCTGCCAAATCTAACTACACGAGATGTCAGTCCTGTGACTGAAGGGCCACCAGGTAAAGCCATTAGGGCTTGTGATGGCCAGAGCAATCTGAGAGGCCATGGGTGATTGAATCCACAGATGCTTCTCTCAACATTCTTCACAAAGTTGATTGTTTGTGATCCTTGTGTGCTTGACCTCAATATCCTCCTGAGCCTGTTACGGTCAGGATTTTGTAATGCACTGATACAGTAGATAACTATTTTTACTTTTACAATGGGATTGATCTTTTTTTAAAATAATAATAATCTAACAGAATCCAGTTGTTTGAGTAATTTTTCAGAGCAAAGGTCAGATTTCTACATGTCCTAAAGTGTCAGGGAAATAAATTATGTGTGATGCACTGCCAAAACTTAAAGCTCATTTTAGTTTAATCTATGCAAGATTATGAATTATACAAAAGGTTACTTATATGTCCCACTCAATATCTACACTAATTTCACATAAACTCACTCAAAGAGTATGGACTCTGCAGATATGATGCTCTTGGGTCAGGTATTTAAATTGTTTGGTCCTTGTCTTTCAGCTCCACACGTTTTTAGTAATTAATAGCTTTGTCATCACAGCTGACAGATGATATGTTGATATACAATCCATTATATAATTGGAAGTTTATTTAACCTCTGAGAGAGGAATTTCAGGTCAGATTCTTAATGTAAAATATGTCTATTTTATGTCCAGTCGACGCAGAAGTGAGTTTATGAGGTTTTGTTCCCTCAGCATCTCAATATTTTAACATTTGACGTGTCTGCCTCGCCTTAATATGAGCAGAATCTGGAAAATTGTGTATAACCTCATTGGGGCCTACTGTATTAGTAGAGAAAGAGTTGAAACATTTCGTGTGTGTGTGTGTGTGTGTGTGTGTGTACACACACACACACACACACACACACACAGACTAAAAGGTAAGCACAATATCTGTTATTGTACAGATGCTGCCAAAATCTGATCTAGCTGAATAAAGTTAAAATCTTCATGTATTACAATATATATTTCAAAACATTAAATGGAAAAGATATAGTATTTATTTATATACTTTTTCATCTTTGCAATGCTGCCAATAAAGCTGTAAATGTCTAAGTTACCTACTAGGAATTTGTATCTGCAACATAGTGGCTGAATGTGAATTTTTAAAACTGTGTTGCCATCATAGAAATGTTCTTTCTAGACATGCCAATGCCTATATTCCCTTTGCTCTCTCATCGCAAACAAAATGTTGCTTTGCTGTCAAATTGACTCATTTCCCAGTGTTGTTGAGGCACATCTAAAACATAGTTAGGGTTTTGTGAAGCATTCAGCAATATCCAGGAGCAGCATTTTATCTTACTCCAAGGCGTGACTTACCAGTCACCCGGATATTCAATCACTGAGCTTTCTTAATTGTAAATGTTCAAATGTGGTTGTTTTGCTCTGGCTATTAGCTTTGCAGAGTGTGTGGAATGTGTTTCTGTTTCAGCACAGTTGAATTCAGCCATTATTCATCCATAGCCCAGAAGCAGCCGATGGGGCTGGTTAGAAAATGAACCTTGTTCTCTGTTTCTCAAGTGAGTGTTTTTAGTCTAGGGTAAACACACATGCACACATGCTTTTATACACACATACCTACACATACCCACACATCCCCTTCACACACACACGCGCACACACACACGCACACACTCTCTTTCTCTCACACACACTACAAACTACAGAGCCATCCAAACTTGAGGGTTAGAATGAATTAAAAATCAGTCTTGTTCTCTTCTGAGTTTTTGGCTCCACCATCTGGTCCTTAGTGACACAGTCTCAGACAAACACTTGCACTTGTCTGAGCAACATTACTGCTTAGACAATAAAGAGAAATGAAGCAAATAAAACACTGCGAATATAAAAACACCATACCCTTAGTAAACATATGTTTTGCTTATATAAATTAAATAAAGTAATTTAAAGAATTAATATACTGATGAATGAAATCAGACCATGTAAAATGCAAAGCCAGATCAGATTGTTTTTTTGTTTTTTGTTTTGTTTTTTTTTTTGAGAACATATATAATAATATTTCCATATTATTTTCAATACCGTGTGATCAGAGGTCAATCAAGTTAACAACTAAAATCAACAACTTTCCCTCTAAATCAGGAATTATTCTGGAATATTGTTTAGAGCAGCATCTAATGAGTCTGGCATAAATAAGAGCATGATGTTTGTTTCTAATTTGTAATGAAGAGAAGAAAAGGAGCAGAGCCATTGCTTTGCATGCTTGTCTTCAGAAGACTGAGTTTATTGATTGGTGGAAATGAGATTGGTGAAAAGAGGTTTTTTTCTCACCAGGGGGTAGACTGGTAAAGGAAGGAGGGCGTCTCAGTTAAAAAGATCTCATGTTATGGCAGCCTTTATTAAGACTCTTCATTTGCTTTTGAAGACAGGCTGGGGGGATCAGTCCTGGCAGGTTACAGAAATGTGGCGTTTCCTTTGCTTATTCTCCTACTGACAATACCCTTTGATAAAAATACATATATTTCTTTCTGGCTCTGTAAGATTTACAGATAGGTGTTGATGTGTATTTTTGTCTAAGCGACAACCTCCTGTATTTAGGTTTAGAAATTAACCCTGCATGAGTTTTATCAATCATAAGCAAATGTGCTATAAAAGGTTTCAGTCAAAGGAAAATACAACAGTTATTTCCTCTGAGTTGTAGCTCCTTAATATATTAACTAAAAAAGATATTCATCCATTCCCCTCCTTACTACTGAATTATTCTGAATGTTTTCCATCATAATAAGTCACATGTAACAGTTACAGCCACTCGGATACTGCTGCCTTGTTTAAACAGATTGGTAAAATAATTACCTAGTTATAAGGTGAAACCTAATAAAGAATTCTGTTTTTACAAACAATGGAAAAATACACCAGCTCCTTAATAGAATGAATACATGATATGAACACATATGTTTAGATTTAAATTAATGAGATATTGTTGAAGATTCATGTCTTCATTTACATCTTTGCTTTAGTATTAAAAGTTTGCTGTCACTATTTGTTCCCCACATTCTGAACTTTGAACACGTTAGACCACAGTAGCAATACAGATCCACCCACTGGGAGATGATGCAATTTTGTCATAGTGGCCACTGTCAGAATTGCAAGACACATGATGCCCAGTGTCCCAAAAAGACATTTTTTCCACAAATAATCACTGCAACAGAACTGGTTATGAATACACATACATATGCATGTTTGTGAGCAAATCAACATGAAGAAAAGAAAAAGAAATTCATTTACAGCCTTTCAGAGGAATTCGTCTGAGAAATTAAAACAAATTCCACTTGAATGGATTGATATAAAAGTCACAAAATGTGCATGAGGATAAGAAAGTAAAAGGAAAGTTATTATAGTTTGATCAGTTCTAATCATACTGGTACATCTATTTTAAACAGCACAGTATGGTTTTACTAACTTTGCTTCAGAAAGCTATAGATATGTATATATGTACGTTGCAGCTCCTCCTACATCCCTGCTGCTTAACAACGGGAAGGTGACCAAGCATTTGCTCAGCTGAAAGTCAGACCTGTTCGTTTTGAGGACTATTCAAGCACTTGCTCCACAACGCTCTCCCTCCACCACGCTGCAGTTACCACTGCTGAGAATTGGCAGAGTGGGTTGTCTTCCATTAGAGCAGCATTGGGGAACTACCCATGCAGAAAGCAGCAGGCTTAAAGTAAACTTGTTTCTCTTTTAAATGGATAGGCGGTAAACATTCTCCCTAGTGATTGCTTTCTCCTGACAAAAATGATATTTGATGCTTATACCTTCTCACCAGGCCCAGATGAAGCCCTTGGTAGCTGGATCTGTGCCAGACTCAGGCTGAGTTGGACCTTCACCTAAGATAAATTAACGTGCAGGAATTTTTATGTATAAAATAACACTTTGACTAATTTAAACCCCTTCAATACAAAATAAGAGGAAGTTCTTCATATGCAACAACATCATTCAGCTCATTTTAAATTATCTATAATATTAAATACATAGAACTACACATTAATATTATATATATATATATATATATATATATGCATTCATTCATTCATTATGTGTGTGTTGTGTGTTCTGTAAATTACGTAAAACATTTTAAAACACCCCCATTTTTCCTATCTTTATTTAGCAGTTCAAGTCAAGTGAATAACCTTAACATGGTGCAAAGGTAAGCAGTAAAAGTTCAGGTCAGCATGAGGAGAGAAATCACTTCATTGTAGAAAGAACATCGTGTGTATATTAAAAATGCTGGAAGGGTTAAAAAAAAAATCTCCAATATTTATTTATTTTTTTTTTTTTTTTTTTGCTCTATATTCAGATGCAATGAAAAACTGAATCCTGTAAATTTTAGTAATAGCTGGAAAAACTCAGGCACTCCAAAACTCTCCCACAGGTTCAAGTAACCAGCAACACTATCATCAAATCCACAGAAACTTTTCAGAAAGAGTTCACAGGACAGGGAGGGAGCATTTCTTTCAGGATGCTGGGAAAAGCAGTCCACTTATATTTATCTTCAGTGCGAAACTGCAACAGCCCCTTTGGCTACCTGATAGGAGAATCGGTACAAAGTGTATGACACTTAATCTCACATCATACAACAAAATTGATAAATTATTATGAGCTATAGTGGATGATGCAGACATAAACAGTTTGAAAAGTTCTTCATAAGCTGTGACTTAAGTAAAAAAAAAAAAAAACTTATTTTACACTGGAAACTGTTCAGTGTTCTGAGACAAACTGAACTAAAGGTCCTAGTGGGTTTCACACTTGAGCAGTCACATGAGTACACAAGCACTCAACACACTGTCTGTGATGAAAACCAACTATAGCTGCATACATTTATTCAGTCGATGCACTGGACAAACTATTATTATACTACAACAACGGCAAACCCAGCACCCAGATGCTTTTGTAAAACCACTTACTCAGTGTAAGTGGTTTTACAAAAGCATCAAGTACAATAAAGTCAATGCAGTATTAACTTTAAAGAGGCTGCCAAAGGCAACAACATGGAAATTCTTCATGTGAGCCTTTAAACCATTAAATAGTACATTTCCATTTTGAATGGAGATACTGCGTGACAAGGCATTGCATTTTTTTTTTTTTATATCATAATCTTTGTATTTTTCCAAAAACTAAAAAAAAAAAAACAAACTTTTTTTTTTTTTTTTTTTTTTCAGAGGTAACCACTGTACCAATTGCATCAGTTAAACAATTTGCTAAGCACTTAATCTAATATTACTTGCTAACTGCTCGGTCAAAAGCCTCTTTTGTCTAATTACATAAAACAAGAGGATTATAATCAGTGAAAAGCTTTGTTGTTGATCTCACTGATGATAATGTCACGTCTCTGTAGAGGCCGATTGTTTTAACTTGAATGTAAATGAAGAGATGATTATGACAGTGTTTCTAACCCCTTTTACCATCCTTATTTACCATTTGAATACAAAGGAGGGGCACTAATTCAAAAATAGTGCAATACCCATGTAGACATTTCAAGTTTATTTGTCTTAAAATATTTCCAGTGAACATTATCCCAAGAGATTCTTCGCCAAATGAGCAAATAAATACCATTGTAATGCAGCAAAGCCCTGCCCCCCGATTTGAGGCAAATTCCCTATTAGTGGTATAAATCTGCAAGGCTTTGTGGGTAATTAGTGAACATGCTCGGGAATGTTAGCAGGGCTTGGCAGGTGCGTTTGATCAGTGGCAAGAGGCAAAATCACTGTTGACAGAGAGAGATGGCAGGAGGATGGAGAGAGGAGGGCAAGTGGGTGGAGGAGGGGGAGGAGTGTGAGGGCTGGGGGGCAGGTTTTACAAAATCACACTTTTATTTTATGGGTTTACAAAGACATGATAGAGCCTTTGGGTGAGATTATTTACTGGACAACTGACAGAACTATTGAGAAGTGTATGTTTTTATTAAGTAATATTCTGTTTTGATGTGAAAGATCACAAAGAAACAGAGTATCCTGCAATAATCCACTAACAAGACTGTGGTGAAGCTCCTTCTAATATAAATACAAAATACAGGCCTTGGGAAATACAGGTCTGACTTAAAACAGATCACAACCCAACAATCGTTTCATAATGAGGAAATCTTGAAACCTCAATGAAAGGTATTAAAATACTCTTTTAATATTTATGATCATCTCATTTAATTTCGTTCTGACCTGAGATTATGGTTTTACTGACCTGTAAAGGTGAGGTATGAAATTAATACAATGCAAATAAAATGCAATCTAATGACTACTCTTAAATACATCTTATGCTGCTGAATTATTAATATCATTGTGTGTGGGTTACCGTGGGCTCAATGAAGCCTAATTAGGGAAGATACACTAAGCTAATTTGCAGATGCTGCAAGCATAGTTTATATATAAGAGCTAATATTTGAAAGTCAAATTAAAGTTGAAAAGGCCAGTAATAACTGTTAATTAACTCTGGTTTTGTTTTTTTCCTTTGACAAACTTGAACGGAGTACAGTATTCACAGGGCTAGTGCTTAACATTTCGGACCACAAAGATACATTTCAAAGCTTTGAATTATTCGTTTGATGTGGGTATTCTCTGTAGATTAGATATTATTTTAAGATCCCTTTGTTCAAAAATTCATTTTTATTATCGCTGCATGAAATGCATGGCAATTCCCCACATAACTAACCATTGGTGCAATTAACATCTTCGATCGAGTTCATATTCCTGATAATTTATACAGACTATGCACCTCCCCTGTGATCGCTTGCAGGGTTTGACTCCACTACAGCTGCCTTGCATTTACAGAATAAGTTTTCTACTGATGAAAAATGGAAAGTGAAACTTTAATGAACAGGACTCGACTGTCACGATAATAAAGACTTTGAAACAAAACCAAAGCCAGCTCAACAAGCAAGCCGACAGCAGCGCCAGTGTAGTGACATCAAACCAATTAAGACTGACGATAAATATTAACAGGAGTGGGTATTAACAGAACATGACTGGGAAGCCGAGCTGTAAACAAGTTCTGGATGGTTGATCATTAAAACTGTGTCACACAGTGCTGCACATCAATGGCGAGATAGAGATTTCAACACTAGAACTAATCTTTTTTCTTTTTTTTTTCCAGTGCTTTCTTCCACTGCCTATTATCTAACAAACAGAACAGAACCTGGTTAATACTGCATGTTACATTCATTTATTATGTCAGGAGACAGTTTATAATAGCAGGTAACAAGTAAACCAGTCAGATTTTACATGAAGATAGTATCTGTAATAATAATGTTCCAAGGTGAAATGGTAATAAAAACACAACTGCTCTTTACAAATAATCAGTCACAGTTAACATGAAATTGCAGCAATGTTACAGATAACATCAGTATATATTAACATACTATATTATCTTTTTTCCATTAGCTGTGGTTGCATAGATGTCCACAAGCATACACACATCTAAAAAATAAAAAAAAAAAAAAATCATATGGCTACCTACATGGACTACAATGAATAAAAGTATCACCACGTCAGGAGATTTCGCTTTTGCTGGATCAATTTTGATCACTTTTTATAATCCTTTACCAAGTACTGTAAGTGTGTTGACCAACTCAGAATATCAAAGAATGTCCACCAAAATGTTAAAACATCAGTTTCGTTATTATTTTTTTTATTTCCAAAAGAAGTGAGAACTGAAAGTAATTCTCACTTAAGTTGCTCAGTAGGTTTTCTCCACATAGCCAGGTCATAAATAATGTATTTCACATAATACAGAAGATACAATACACACACACACATACACACACACACACACCTCGCCTTATCACATGTACAATAATGTAATTTCCATTATTATGATTTGGCTTAAAATAACAGTTAAACAAGTTGATGTCTATATATCACATCTAAGAGACACAATAACAGCGTCTGCCTCAGTCTGAACCAAAGTTAAGCTCACTTCCTTCAACTATACAAAGGCTGAAAATGGGAAACTTTGAGCACTGGTGAATGTCATGGTTGCTAATAAATAGGCAGGATTAACGCATACCTTTTAATATTCGCGCTGCTTAATGGGCTGACAGTGTTGAATTATCTATAGGTCTCAGTGATTCAAAAAGGACCATCAAACCCAAACTTGAGAGCAGTGTCTTGTAATTGAATAATACATTACATGTGGCAATTATTTCTGTTAGAAGCAGACTGAGAAATCAATAACCAAGGGATCAAATCAAGGACTGTGAAGCTCTTGTTTCTATTCCCCTTGTGACCAATTACATCACCACAGTTTAAACACCTGCAGTGTCACAGCTCACTGTGACACTTTCTTGCACACTCTCACACTCTCTGTGTCTCTCACACAGACGCACATATAAATTGTGTTAGACAGATGCTGACTTTGAGAGGAGAAATGTGCCTATATCAAGATCTCATTTGTTCTGATAGACTAATAACCAATATCAAAAAAAAACTATATGTATAGAATTCTGGTCTAGAGGATAATTACAGTATTCTTTGTTAAATGAGCTGTGCATCAAGACATACTTGTAAATATGGATTGATGGGAGAGTAATGCATCTTTGTTGAGATAATATGCACTCATTGCACAGCCTGACCTGGAGATATAAATTATGCACTAGTTTTTAGCTCCAGGCAGTATCCTCCCATGACATATGTGATGCTGATTAAGAGAGAGTGAAATGGGCTTGTTTTAATGAACATATCCCATTACACAAAAGCATAGCCCCACTATATCACTTAAAGCACAAAGGTGACAATCAACCTCTGACCACCTCATGGTCTGTTGGTATTGGTGAATACAATTTGCTTTTATCTGAAATATTCACAGCTCCTAAAAAGGCTGATATCAGGTCTCATTAAATGTTGATGCTCCTGGTGAGTAAAGAGAATACTGGCTACATCAAAGGCCTTGTAATGTCCAGTGAATACTAACTAATCCTGAGCTTCTCTTCAGGAGCATCTAAAGCCTGTATGACCAGCAGCGTCTCATTCACTGCTGGGACCCTGCCTGGTCTTTACAGCTCCTACTGGAGATTTCGATATCATGAAGAAAATCAGGAGGAGAAAAAAAAAAAAAACGTAAATTGAGTGAAGATGATGTTTTTTGTAATTATCTGCTCTGGCATGTGCAGCATTGTGTTTCATCTGCCCTTTGTGATGATGCGCGGTGCGCTGACATGTTTCCTCTCATCTGAGAACGGATTGTCAAAACTCAAACAGTCAATAATGCACAACACACATAGGCTCACCCAAGCAATAATAGCCTGGAGTCAAAGGATATGTGTTGCACGGATGATTGATTATTAGTCCCATTTGTATTATTTTGTTTGTTTGAAAAATAGAGAGAGCGAGAGAGAGAGAGAGAGAGAGAGAGAGAGAGTCTGTGTGTGTGTTCGTTCCACACAGACAAAAAAATTGTGATACCTTCAAATTATTTTATTTCTTATAATAAAATAATTTCTCATCAGCAATTCATAGCTGCATTGTGTGTGTGTGAGAAGGCAAAAAAAGAATGAGCAAAAACAACTAAGATAACATGAACCATACTGAACTAATTACTGAATATTGGTGTCCACAGTCACAACAAGATGGTGAAATGCTATGGTGGGCACTCCTAAACCTTGACATTGAGAAACACAGCATTCATGAAATAAAAATCATGGGCAGAACTGCAGATCCACGTTACTCTGATGTGGAGAGGGAGAGTGCAGTGCTGGAGCAAGTTTTACAGAAGGTTAAAACATCCACAGGCTAGTTGAATGAAGACATGCACAACCAAAGGACTTAACATCAAAAGGACCTGTGTTTTCAGCTATTCTCTGTGGTGGGCTTGCTTTGCATATTTCATGGTGGTGGATTTCATTTCTGTGCCCACCTTTCTATTGATATGTACAAAGCCTTTTCTCTCTTTCAATTAAAAATGAATTTTCTTGTTATATTAATTGTTTTGATTTGGAGTACGAAATTCAATTGTTGTTCTTTACAGTAGCAGGGAGCCGTGCTAACAAGTGAAGCTTTCGCCCCTGTGCAGATCTTCCCCTGAAGTGAAGAGCAAGAATAAGAACACAACGTTTGTTTTTCTCCACATAAAAGCCTCCAGATGACCTATGGTTCCAGCCAGACCTTTAAAGAAATGGAGGACAATCAAAAGGACAAATGTGATGGGCCTCCTGTGTGAGGTACAAGATGAATGTGAAACAGCGCGTCAGTTCTGTGATGTCTTTGACCTGATAGTTCAAAGCTGCTCCTGGACTCCGGACCCCCGTTCAGTATGTGAGCACCTCAGACAAAGGCTTTGTTCATAATAAAGTAAATCCACCACATTGTTCCTTTGAGCTGAACACCACCATTTCAGCAGAGGTTTTAATACTGTCCAGACCAGACAAGACTAAAAACACATCATACATTCAGGCATAATCTAAAAAGAGTGAAGAAAATCTTATTTTCATCTATTTTACACTATATAAAAGATGTTGAGGAATTCGACCCAAACAAATACATACAGGGCCAACCTGGTCATACACAGGTTACCTACACTTCTCATTATAAATACACTGTTCTAAACAAGTGTAGCCTTGTAGCAGTGTGCATAATGCAACTCTGTGTCACATGGACAGGTTATGTGGTGGCAAGGCACAAGGTAGTAAGCTGCAGCGGTGCAGGACCCTAACCCCACCCCCTCACCCCCACCTCCACCAGCACTGCTCTAATATCAGGAGACATGGGGAGGTGCTCCTGCCTGCGGTCATAGTTAACCATGGCAAAGCAGCGAAGGCTGGCTGCTATGGTGCCTACATTCCTCCTGAGACACAAGGGTGAGCAGGGCTTTGAAGTTAAAAGTGTGGCTGGGAGACAATATGAGCAGCAAGAGAGCATCTATCGATGCCGTGTGATACAAGGGCAAAGGTGGGATGGGTGACGGTGTCCCAACTGCACAATAGTTGAAACAGAAAAAAAAATGTGTGTAGGGTGACCATCAGGTTACAGTATACAACATGTAATTGCAATGACTGGTTTACTAGTTTAACTTACCTAAGAGGAACAATTTCTAGGATTTAAATTGCTGTCTTTTTATGTCTATGTGTTGGACGTGAAACAGATTAATAGCAGTCTTGAAACTAGTTAACAACTGTGTGTCTTACACTATTCAGGTATGATGACAGTGATGACAGTGTAATTTGCACAAAACTTTTTCCCAAAGGAGAGAAACGAACTGTTAAACAACATATGTATAAGAGAGAGCTTTAAGTGCAAATTAAAAGTATCTATCGCAACTCATAATTTTATCTGTATGACACTAATAGAAAAAACAGTCAAACATAAAAGAAAAAGACGAACGTCTTTAAAAGCAAAAAACAAAATGTTTCATTAATCAAACTGCTAACAGCACAGTAGGTTTTGCAGGTTTGAAATGATAATTTATTCCATTTTCTTAGTAAATGAATCAATGTATATCAGTTGTGAGCAAAGAAGCCTGTCCTGTAAGATGATGACTGAAGCTCCTATATATGCATATATGATCAGACTACATGAATACCACAGCATTACAGCCATTTTGATTATCCAAGAAGGTCCCATGACGCTACTCTAATAAGAAAATCTAACAATTAGCACTGCATCTTGTTTGTGTCTCTCCTTTAAGAGAATATCAGATGGCCATATTTATCAAACATAGTACTTTATAAATCCCTCCGTCATTCACAATTAAACAGATCATCAGCAGCAGCGTGCATACATGAACAGAAAGCCTGCTTTACATTTCAGAGTACACACAGGGCATTCCTTTGCCTACAAAGGAGGCCTTCAGAGAGGACGAGAGACAGAGTGTGTAAGGAGCTGAATCTTTGACAGAGCACAACGCAGGCCTTGCAAAGTCTGTTTAATGTTGTCTTTAGAAACATCTGAGCCACACGGTAAATACGCCCCAGTGATGACTGAAGTTTTTAAAGTGACCAAAAAGAGCTATAAAGGTTTGCATTTGGTAACCAAGAAGTCTGCATTTTAGGTAAAGTATGAGGACTTTCTTAAATTGTTTTTTTTTTAACTCAACAATCACAAGCACTGCTATAATGTATTAATTCAATAATAAAAGATCATTAAATTAAGGATTATTAAAGTTAGATGCCTAAATGAGTCAAATTATTATAGTAGCATAGATAACAGCTTCACAAGCCAGCTGGAGTTACAGGAAAAAAACAAACAACAAAACAAAAAACAAAAATTTTTGCTATCAACATACTACCATTTACTGTTCAATATATCCATCACAGACCTTGGTATCTATGACTGTTCTGTCATCTTACATACAAATTAATTTAGTTACAACCATATTCAAAGCCATTGAATCAATTTATTTGATTAGACAGATTTACAACAGGAAAGAAAAGGCCTCCTTACTAATGCTCTGTATGCATTGGCACAGAAGAAAAGAAAACAGCAAACACTTTCTAATCTACTTCATTAATAAAAAATAAATAAATAAAAATAAAAATGGGTAAATGTAGTTGTGGTGTCGTATGGCCCTTTGCTGCCATCTTGAGTATCTGAAGAGGAATTACATATTCTAGATGGAAGCGTGAACTACTTTTTATAAATACATAGACCAGCAACTTTTTGATTGTGTGCTCTTCCCCTCTTTTTTTAAAACGTTTGCTTTTGATTTGCACTTGTGTTGATGATCAACAGGATACAAACCACAAGCAGCCATCATTAGATTAACATTTACACTGGAGAAGAGACTAGTAAAGCTGGGAAAATAATAGAAGTGGGCTATTATACATCTTGAAAGATCTCAGAAAACCTATATTCCTTTTTCCTCTTTGATATTAAAATCTTCATTTTTACATTGCACAATTAAAAGCCATGGGGTTATCTTTCTCTTTGAATTTAATGTTATGCACAAAGTTCATCTTGAAATCTTGAAAGTCTTTTGGAAAATCCAACTGGAGGGTATCTAGATCACATACAAAAGTTTCATTACCACTGACATGCAGGAAGCCAAATTAGGCCCTGAAATTACATTAAATTAAACCCAGCAGACTTGGCTGCAGTGTTCTCTGTAGCGCATTATGAATATAATATGAAAGCGCTGTATTATTGAACAGGCTCTTCAAGCCCGCAGAATGTATTCTGGAGCACTCATTGCCGTGTTTGGCCAACGTCGACATCACATTAGTATAGACGGCCTCACTGAAGGAATGAACACTTTCATTTGATATATCAGGTCATTGATGGACTGTGTGGACAGAGAAGGTAGGGAAACCTTTTATTATCAAAGTATGTTTACACAAACAGGAAATTTTACAGCCATGTTTAACTCATAAGTGAATAGTGAACATAGTATTCATGTGCATTCACATATAAGGAGCAGGAAATATTGGAAGTAGTGAGCACATATCAAGTTAGGTGCTTGATTGGCATCCCGTGTTAATTTGTGATGTTTCTTTCTATTGTTTCTTTATAAAAGCTTATAACAATTTGGCACAGGAATTTAGCCGTCCTAAGTTTCCTTATGAAACAGTCATTTTACCAGGGTGAAAACGTGCAATAATGACCATAACATATTCTTTGTGATATCGACTCCTCTGGAAACTAAAGCTGTTCACCTGCTGCCAGTCAGTACAACCAATGTAGACAGACGTGCATCTTTGCTTCTTTTTTTCTCTGCGCAACATTGTTAATTCCCTCCTACTTCAGAGTAGTAAAGTTCTAAAAATGTCTGGAAATACTGTCATGGCTGTGCAGCATGAAGAGAAGAGGGCTGACCATACAAATACAAAACACGTTTGCAGAGTGTGATGTTAAGCCCAGACAGGAAATTCAAAGCACAAATTCAAGAATGATGACCACTTCTCCCATATAACCAATACATCATATCACATATCATATACTGATACAAACAGACTTTAAAAAGCTCCAAAATCTTTAGAGTCAAGTTAAAGGTGCAGACTGACAAATATGCAACACCTCGGTTATGCAAAGTGGAAAAAGTAGCATATATTTAGAGGAATCTTCCCATTGAAAATACAGGTTATCAGAATGCTAAACACCATGACTGAGGATAGTATTGTTCTGTATGAAAACAACACGATCCTGCAGAGTCAACACATTTGAATTTGAGAAATAATTTCACAAGGAATCAGCCTCTGATTCCATTATCATTATTTATGCCCATATAAAATTCCTCCTGTGCATGCAGCATTGCACATATTTAACCACAGGGTGGCAGTGCAGCGCAGACAGATGCCATCTCTGATTGTACTTGCCCCTGATTTCAGACCTGCAATGTACCATTCGTAAAGAGGTGTAACATTTGTGTAATTAAGCCATTATAGGGATTGTTCTAATTAATCTGACAGCATACCACACTATTAAATGCACCGATATGGAAAGAAGAAAATAAAATAACTAAGTCTCCCTATTTTGTGATGTGTGGTGGTGATTGAAAATGATAGTGAAAATACTTTTTGATCACTAAAAAATTACTTCTGAATAAACCAAGAGTAGATGTATTCACTTGTTAGAGCTGCTTAGGTACAATTAGATGCAACTATTGTTGTAAAGGGAACCAATTTAAAAATAAAACAAAATAAAATTTCCCTGGAACATGCAAAAAGCATCATGTCACCTTCAGAAAGACACCGAGTATGAGACCTAAGAACAAAGATGTCTGTCTTTAACCTCAACCTTGAGGACAATAGGGAAAAAAAACTTTTTAACACTATGAGATGGGTCAACATCAACACATTTTTGTGTCCAACTTGTAAAGTATTAAACAAAAAAAACAGCACAATTTAACAATAGTGATTATTTAGAAACATTTTGGAGATACGTGAATCAAAAATGCACAAAAAGTTCTGATATCTGATCTAAACATGTATTAGGGAGCTACTTTTACACTACGCCATAGATACATCAATGTCACTTTTTAACCACCTTGTCACCATGTAGCTAAAACACTCAACACACACACACAAAAACACAATTTGTACAGAAAAGTTGTTAGTCCATCAAGAAGCCAGCATACACAAAAAGTCTAAGAGCCTTTGTTTAAGAAGAAAAGTAAGGTATCGTAGGTCTGACTGTCTCCCAGTTTGTTCTCCAGATAGTGACAAGGGCAAAGTGACAGATACTCATCCCAAGACACTGAAAAGATCCGTCATCTCTAACAGTTCCTCTGAGACACTGAACTAACTCCAGCACCACCCTCATCTCCTACAATTAGCTCTGTTGAGGAGTTTGCACATGGCTACACACATCCAACTGTAACCCCATTCTCCTCTGTCTGAGATTGGTGTTGTTGAACACTCTGGAGAGAGTTGCACATTTTAAACACACCCTTCCTCTGAATCCAGTATATCCAACATAGGGGATATTGTACAACACTTGAAAACTGCATACAAACATCAACACGAAAACAGCCAAGATTTTTTTCAAAATGCATCATGATCATCAACTGTAGATCTCAACAGTTACTAAGGTGTTTACATGATTTCCCAAAACATCACTCCTACCAAGTCATTAAACACAGGTGTCTCACCTACCTCTGTAAACATTTGGGCAACACAGTATTAAAATTATTGATTTTTAGAAACAAATTAGATTAATGCACACTTAAAATGAACAATAGTGTAATTAATAGAGCAATGTTTATGCATCATATTATAATAATCCCTTGTTAATGAAAAAATATCAGAGCACCCTCTCCCTAAAGAGATACCAGGATGGAAGAAGATGGTAGAATAAGCATGTCAATTAGAGGAGACTAGCAGGCATAAAATTCAAGGTCTGTTAGATAACAGCTCTGGAGAAACAGTGATAATACTCAAGGGGCCTGTTCGACCAATAACAAGTGGATCCTGGGGATATCCTTTTTTTCTGTAGTAAAAGGTCAGACTAACTGTTGCTCCAAAGAAACAAGTGCAAAAGTGGAGGAGACGTTACTGTGAGTGAAGCTAAACTCTGTTCACATTATTTTGTAGAGAAAAGGGCATTATACCAAACAGCAGCTAACAAGTTATACAACTCAAACAACTTTACTGACGTCTCAAAAGAGACGAGATGACTGTGACAAAGTACAGATATGTGAAAAAGTTTAGATTAGAACATCTAATATGCAAAACATCAGAGGGAGGTACAGTGTTTTATAGTTTGTTTGTTTGATTACAGTATGCCCTAAACAAACAGGACAGATATATCACCTCCTACTTGAAATAGTTATATAAATATCTGTTTTACAATGATCCAACATTTACAAAAGAGACTCAGAAAGAAGCAAAATGACTGATGAGTGTATGAATTAGGACATAAAAATATAATACTACTCCATCAGGAACAGTCACAAACTGGCTCAAGGATTGTGCCCATGCAAGATTCAAGATATTAAAACAGAAAATTAATAAACAAAATTTTAAAAAAGCAAAATCATTGTCAGCATTAGCATCAGCAATTAACGCTATGAATATGCTGAAGACGTGTCTTTGTTTAGCTAAAATCTATGACTTTGTTGTTCCACAGAAACCAATCAAATTCCTTTTATTCATTCATTCACATATTTTGTACGTCACCAAATCTGACCAATCAGCAGCAGTCTAATCAATAACCGGTACCACATACTGTCTGTGATGAATCATTGCAATTCTGGCCTTGTGTTGACCACACTGACTAGTGTGCAACCAAGATTTTTCCATGAGACTCAACCCAGGTGTGTCTTTATCACCACAACAGACAACGACCCCTTATAGGTAATTTTCAATAATTATTTTTCAAATTAATAACTACACAAACAAACAGCTGATCAGCATCAAATCAACAATGTTTATCAGTGATAAACCACAAATAACCACAACTGCATGGATACAAATCTATCAACACGTATTTACCCAAAAAAAAAACAGCAAAGCCAACTTCTGTTTGCTTTTCCATGTTCACAGCTCAAACTGCAACGATCAAAAAGTGGACTTACTTTAAGATGAAACAATACGGTGCAGGGTAGATGAAGTCCCGGGTTCATCTTCTTCCATTTTGGCGCAGAAGTCGTCCATTAACGCAGTGACGAAACTCCTTCATTTTCAACAAAAGTGCGCCATTGTAAGTCCCACCGTTACAGACAAGCAAACTTTTAGGTCATAAGTTACCCTGGCTCTCGAGTTTGGTGGATACAACGACCTTTTTTTTTTTTTGTTTGTTTGTTTGTCGGGCGAAATCAGTTTCTCCATTATCACTTCCTTCAATTTATTCAGTTTAGTGATTATGTGCTACCATCCTCATCAGGTGTTGGTTCAGGTGAGGACTGTTCCCTCGCTGCTATCTTTGACAATTTTGAGGTGGTTTCACCTTTTTTCTGCACAGACACAGATAACTTGTGATTCAAGCAAAGACTTTAATTTCTATTTCCTAACGGACTGTTTCAATGTGTCTTTTAGCAAAAAGTCCCCGACATCGAGGAAACAAGAAAGCGTCACTTTGTCTCCATTTTCAAACATCAGTACCACCTGAGCAGGTGGAGTGAGGGCGTGGCGGCGAACCAGTTACGCCATTGGTTTGGTGAATACCACGTGACTGCTTATTGGTTGTTTGATTGATTGATTCAAAAAAGAACCTAGTTATACCATTAATCCTATTTGCGGTTCTGCTGCGCTTTTTTTTTTTTTTTTCAATTTTTATAAAATTGTATTTTTCAAATTGTAAAAAAAAAAAAGTTATCTCAGATATTGTACAAAATGTGTGCACTTATGTAATGAAGTCAGGCGAAATTTGTCCTTGATACAATTTCTTTGGTGTGTTGACCTTTTATAGACAATGTTACAAATCAGTCAGTAGGACTGTTTTATGACTATAGTTGAGTTTTTATGATTTGTTGTAACACTTTGATGAAGAGTCTTGTTTTGGCAGCTATCTAATGTGACAAACAAACATCTTGGTGTAGTTGGTTTAGCTGTAAACAGTTTCACAATAGATTTCAAAAGAAATTCTGATATTTCCATATATACAAGAATATAAAATACATTAAAAAAAAAAAAGGCATAGTTTTTCTTCAGCTTTGGAAACTAAAAATATTTTAACTAAGGTTAAAAGTCATTGTCAAGGTTGCATTCACATGATTCCAAGATTGATTTGTGATTGTGTACATGATTTGTACAAATATCTACATTGTTGACATTTATTATTATTATTATTATTATTATTATTATTATTACTATTTTTATTGGTAGTTTGGAAGACTTGAAAACTTACTGCGTATCTATATGTAAAATTACTGCATCTGTAGACATAGATTATGAGTGTCTTTACCTTCACTCTCCCTTGGGGAAATCACAATTGCCTAGAGTATGAATTAGTATAGGTTTTGAGGATCCTTCTGTAATTTTAGTTTTGTGAAGTGTACTTATATACCACATCATATTACACCATCAAGTGATGTATGACTGTAGTAGAGTCTTTCACTGTGGGACTTTTGAAAATGTTTCAATCGACCACTCTTTCTACTTGTAGGTGAGAAAGCAGCAGGACTTCTCTAATGTTTTTTTTTACTGAAATAACATAATCAAAAAACTATGAAAAAGCAGTGACTTATTGTGACCACTGGAGGGCAAAATGAGCAAGGTGTGGCAAGATATACATGCATTTAAAGCCACATGTTAAAATAGTATAAAATGACAAACTCATCACATGTTTTATAAAATTATTATTATTTGATCAAATTTGGAGGTGGACCAAGTTACCAAGTATGTGTGCTGATTACATGTCTCTGTTTATGTGAAGATAGAAATGTGAATATCATATAAGCTTGTGTTTGAGAACACCACATTGTCAAGATGGTTTTCAGATTATATCACCACCAAAAGAATAAAAAATACAACAAGACAACGTAGCCTAATGTAGCTAAAATACAATTTATTCCTGCTTTTAATTCACAATTATTAGTACATTTTTCATACTTGCATCGTGCATTATAATGAAATGAAAAGACGGCTGCAGTTGTAGAAAGTTTAGCTGATGGTACAGTATAAGTCCTGCAGACACAGGTCAGAAATGCAGTTGAGCCACAGGAAAAAAGAAAAAACATCCACTCCTCTCTCATCAGAAGAAAACATATTCCTGGTGACCTTTCCATGATGACAATGACACCAGCACTAGTTATTTCTCTGCTTTTAAGCACAAACCAAAATAATGTATACTGGCAACAGTCTGGTTGTTTGAAAGCAAGACATCAGGCCATGTTTGTGAAGTGTTTTTCTAAATGACACACTCATTTCAGAGTGTTTGTAGTTGGATCCTAGCACAGTTTTGTCACTCAGAGGAGGCACTCAGTCCTAGAGAACCAAAGAGAGAGAAAAGGAAAATAATGATTGGGAAACATTAGAATTGTTAGCAAAAGGAAATGCAGAAAAAAGATTTAGATTCATTTCATGTTTTAGTTAGTTGACATTTGCATTAGTTTGACAGTTAAGTGCAGCAGGGAATATGGATAGAGATCAGATGGCTCAAAATAATAGTAATAATAATAATAGTAATGCTTACTTTTTGTTTACTTTATAGAACTTATAGTTATATAAACATGAGAGTATGGAGTGCTTACATACCATGTATTTGTTCTTGTGCTCACACAAGTCCGTGACGCTTCCGTCTGCCAAATGCCTGGGCACCGACATTGGTGGGAACATAGTTGCTGTATCCTAGTCCCCCTGACCGACTGAGCAGGTCAGCCAGGCGATGGGTCACACAGGTGGCAGTGTTGCATGCGCGCTTCTCTGCTGTTACAAAGCTTAGTAGAGTGGAAAAACAGTGAACAGTTAGTTATTGACATTCAAGATCAGATCACACAGTTACATGACAGATTAAGATTGTGTGTGTGTGTGTGTGTGTGTGTGTGTGTGTGTGTGTATCATTAACAGCCATGCTTACCCCCTTCTTCTCCAATTCCTTATCCTATTAGTAATATTTTCAAGATTGAATAAATTCAATACAGCTTCCATGTAAAAGAGTAATTTATTTTAAAGGAAACATAGTTCACATCAGGAAATGGTTTTTTAGCTGTTGTTGTTTTTATTGTAATGTACATAGTCGCCAAACACAATTTTGCAGCTAACTCTAAGTTCTCAGTTCTCTGTCAAAATCTAATGCCAGCCAATGAAAAATTAAAGCAAAAATGTTTTTTGAAGTTAGTTAGTCAAGTGGGTTCCACATGCATCAGCAGTCTTATGTATGAACAAGTCATAGTCAACTCAGACAGACACAGAAATGAATGGGGTAAAAAAAAATAAAATAAAACTGAGAGGTTCAATTGAATGAGCTGCTGTAGTTTTCATATCGCTCAGATAGACTTCTCTTCCTGCCGGGTGTCCCTGCTCCCACGTTGGTGCGGGGAAAGGTTTGCAGTTTGTGAATATCCTGGGACAGTTTTCCCAACACACATGTGCTCAAGCCGGTGCAGCGTTTAGACAAGGGTCTATCCAAGCTGTTAGAGACGGAGACAAACATGCAGAAACAGGCTTATAGGAACTGGGACGTGCAGATAAATATTATTAGCCGCGTGCATTGTGTTTTTCTAAAATTTCATGCATTTACAGAAAATCTTTGTTAAATGAAACATTTCAAAGGCATGCTAACCGATACAACAGGCATATGGAGACATTTCATCAACCAAAATATAATAGTTGAGTCATGCTATTGTTCAATTCCATTTTTTAATGTGTGTCATGCTCATTCTCTTACGTATTTTCAATATCATGCTCTCTTCTGTTTTCTGTTTCCAATACTAAATGAATGAATTAATGAGTGAAGTCCATGCATTGTAAGGGATTATGACAGAGAGTAGAATTACATGACTTTTATTATGTACCTCAATAATTAGTAACCACCAGAGTCTGAGCTGTTGGGCTTATAAACAAAAGTGTGTTATATTTTGCTTAAGAGATAGATAGATAGATAGACAGACAGACAGACAGACAGACAGACAGACAGACAGATAGATAGATAGATAGATAGATAGATAGATAGATAGATAGATAGATAGATAGATAGATAGATAGATAGATAGATAGATAGATAGATAGATAGATAGATAGATAGATAGAGTGAGAATAAAGGGATAGACTAAGAAAATACCTAAAATGTGAAAAAAGTACCTGTTTCCATCATCTGTTTGGTGGTCTTGCTCATCTGAAGTTATCTGCATGAACTCCTTGATAGCTCTGAGTAACTTTTGCGCATCATCATCCGATAATGTGACTCCGTCAAAAATGGACTCCTTGCTGGTTCTAAAAAATATACATTTGATTAGACTGATTAGATTTCTGATTTTGCCACAACACTGGTTTAAGCCTTTTAGTAATAATGCCAGTAGACTCACCTGGATGGAGCTGCCTGTGAGACGTACATCTGACAAACGATCAGCGTGTAGGCAAGAAAGAGAGTCCACAGTTTCAGCATCATTATGACACCCTGTAGAAAAACACACAGAACAAGGTCATTAAATCTGTTGCACGTAAAAGTTTGAAATGCAATTTCTGTTAACGCTGTCCCGAACATTTTATTTAGTTAAACATGTTTTGCATTTTTTGCATCATCTCACTCAAATACATGCAGTCACAGTATGTGAATCCTCTCTGTCTCTCTCTCACACTCCCTCGCTGCACCAGTAGAAAGACAAGTTATTAGTGATATACTGATATTGGAGGCTTTGCCAGTAACTATAACAGAAGCTCTTCCCATTAGCAGAATTAGCTGCAGCCCACCATAATGTCATCAAACCAGCAGAACAGCATCTATCTTCCATTTGCAACCAGTAGCAGGCGACATAGACAACTGCAGTTTAACACAGACAGAATAATCAGTGTGATAATCTAAAAAGCAGTCTTTAATCTTTACTCACCGTGAGATAATAAATCTTCTGGCACTGAAGAACTTAAGATAAGACTCACTTGTGAATCTGCTGAGCACTCCCACTGTGCGGGGTTTTATATATGTTCCCCACAGGTTTCTTTATTTACTGAGTGAACACTTGATGACAGTCTATTGGCCAGTCGGATGTCTTACCTCAAACGGCGAGCCAATCAGAAGTCCTGCGTCACAACAGCGAGCCAGTCAAAGAACTTGTACGTATATATCATTGATTCAGAAGAAGCTGCCAAATATTTGAATTAGTTGGTGGCATCATTTCTGGCAAAGTCATCTTTTAAACAGCGTAAGAGAGACTTTGACGCAATAAGAAAAAAAAAGAAGAAAAAAGATAAATCTCATTGACACTCACACAGTGCCAGAGTTTCTTCAAATCTAATACACGACCACTGATATTACATGGTTTATAGTTATATCAGGTCAGAGAAAATCTTAGAACACGTCAATATGATTTTAAAGTGGTGCAATTTCGATATGAAGTGGTAAAAATTAACAAGGCTATCGGCAATTAGAGGCAGTGCCAGATGGCATTGGAATTTGGAAATACCATGAAATGTCTTCACTTTAAAAAAGACATCAGTTAGCAACGTGTTAAATTTTAGAAAAAGTTTGTACAGTTAAACAGTGATTTTAAACATGGTAACATGGTTTCTCCGAACAATCTTTGTGGCACATTGAAAGGATAAACCGTGTGATTTTACTATTGAATTTTATCATGAAAAAGGGAACAGTTCTTCTGCAAAGAGGCAATTTAAAGACATTTGCTACTTTTCTACTCGGTGGCAATTTTCTAATTGAAGTCTTAACATATTGTGTCTCTGAACCCTAGAGTTTAATAATTGCCTTGATCTGCAGAACCATTGGCTCCTCCTTATTTTCATAGTTTATACACAATTGGATGAAATCACGGCATCATTGTGTGAGTGCTCCATTGATCATCTAAACCTTCCGACAAACTGGTGTTCATCCGGTTTCTCTGAGCTAATTACTGGGCTGTTGGTCTCTGGCCATCTTCTAATTCCCCTTATGTAATAATGTTGGATGATGTATCGTAAAGCATCGTGCCGCCCAGTTATTTTTTGCGTCACAAGGAAACTCATTAGGGTAGATGAGCCTTTTAGCACTACTGAGCAGACCCACAGGCCCTACACCAGACACTAAATTAGTCTGCAACAACTCCACAAGCTGTCAGAAAAGCTCACAGGGCACTAAAAGACTCGGGGGGAAGAGGATTCAGGTACAGACACAATGATCAATGTTAATTATCTTATTCTCATTTGAGTACTTTTCTAAGAAATTAGTTTTATATATATATATATATATATATAAATATATATATATATATATATTGATTTTACCTCAAGACAGAAATTTACCATATAGAGGCTGTTATGATACAAATGTGCCCTGAACCATGTCTATCTTAGATAAGAAACTTCTCTTTATCCAGGACAAGTGTCCCCACAACAAATGAAGCAGGTAAATTCTTCTCCTTCTACTATTTTGTACAAAAGTAAGCAATGTTCAGGACTGGGAGTTGCTCCCAGGCCTCAAATTACCACAGTCTGCTCTGAGCAGCGATACGAGCTGATGCTGGGAAATTACATTTCAAACGGGAAACTGTATTGTTAACGATGCAATTAGTTGACACTGTTTACGTTCCCAAATGTTAGATGTGAATTGGTCTGGAAAATTAACGACAACAGAAAGCATTCAGGACAAAGAAGGTGGTATTATGCTCACTGCTCGTCAATGACAGTCTCAGCTGAGTCAGTGTGAATTTTTTTTTTTTTTTTTTTTTTTTTTAGTAAAGTGGCAGCCCCCAATTCTTGGCTGGGCCTCTGATAAAAAGTCCCGAAGGGAATTTCCCTCAAAGCTCTATCGTCACTTGCATTATTCCAATAGTTGGAACCATTTCAAAGTACAGTAATATTAAAGTGAATATTAAAAATGATGGATTTTGAATTATCTGCAGTACAAAAGACACACCAGCAAACTTTTCCTTTATTTTAAACTTCCATCATGACAAGGACTTCCTCTGCTTCCTCAAACAGAAAAGTACATTTAAACTGAAGTTCGTGGAATTATAAACACTGAGTAAGTGTCCCTGAGCTAAGGTACTTCCACCTGCTGCTCTCCATTAGGAAGCCGACCAAACCAAACCTAACATTTAAACACCTGCCCTGTAGTTACAGAGGGATTACTGGACTTCTTTTCGTGTCTGTCACTGTCATCATGTTGTTGGAAAAAGATGTTCTAGGCAGCATTAGAGAAGATCTGTAATTTGATTTTCCACACTTGATAATTCCAGTCATCCAGATGGTAAATAATTTATCGTATCTCAGAAGTCAAGGGAGCCGCCCGATCAAATACATTTCACACGCGTCATGGTATAGAAAAGTAAGAAGACGATGCCTGATGCTGTTCTACCAGACATACAGCAACTGTATTAAACCTCATCCTCTGATCAGAATAAAATAAAAAAAGGTACACAGGATAGATTTGTGCTATATGATGACATATATCTAGTGAGGCAGAATGATATTGTTTATTTGTCGAAGCAATCCTTCCATCATCAGTCATATTGGGTGGAATTTGAGGACTGCTATGATTCGTTTGCATTGTGATTGATAACTTTCACTTTTCTATAATTTAATTCCTTAGATTGGCCTGGCAGATTCCTGTCTGGTCATTTTATCTATTTACTTACAATTAAAATGATACTTCAGCATTTTTTTCTGTAAAAGTTAAGAAAAAGAGTGACTCAGCAGATGCTGAAATACCCAGACTTTTATTGTCCAGTATGAGTCAAGCTCCAAAAACAAAGGATCCTGTAAAACATTTTCATAATGTCTTTCATTAGACTTGGCTGCTTCTGTCAAACCTCCAGTTTGTTCAGGCTTAATATTAAAAAGTCTTTAGAAAAAAACTGTAAAAGATATTGGCCAGCATCTCATATCAAATTACTTTATTTGTGAAGTTACTGGAAGGACACTTTTTTACTCTATTATTATTATTAAGTATATATCAGTACATATTAGTTCAGTCCTATACTATGACACACACACCCAAAATTAAATAACTTGCTAAAAAACATGGATTATTTGACAAAGACAGAAAAAAACTGCTATTTTTCCACATTAGAGTGAGAAACACCGTTCTATGTAGACTTTAGTTTACAATTTTTCATCATGAACTTTACATTTACCCAAAATATTGGTATTTATTGAGTCTAGCATTTTTAATTATGTCTGAGATTCTTTAAACACTTTTTTCCTGTGTTTTCTGAATCCTGCCAGTTACAAAAAATATGATCCACTTTACCACCTGGACACTCGGGTCACTGCTATATTTGATTAAATGGCCCGCTAACAAGATAATACAACAGTGAGACCATGCATATTCGATTAAAACTGACAGATCGAATCGATGCTAGCAGAATAGCTTTTGAGTCTGGAGAGCTGGCAGGAAGCGTAAAAGTAATTTGCAAGAATGTTCTCATTAGGTGAGATCTGTAGAGGCCATTTGAAGCATCGAAGAAAAAAAAAAGTTTGCCAGCTGCCTCAGCAGGGAAGGAACAGCTGGATAAACAACTTGACGTCTAATGAGGAGCAGGTCATGATGAACTGATCGCACAGTAAAGAGCACATTTCTGCAAAAAACAAATTGTTTGTAGTTAAAACCAACTTAATGAGACGTTAGTATTTACCTGAGTTACCTTCTGTAACCTTTATCTGTCCTATCACAAAATCAGAGGAAACTGTGTTTGCAATAATAACATGAATAGATATGTAACCGTGTTTATTGCCAATGAGTAATTTCGAATATATTGCCAAGTGCATGTTTATCAATTTGTTAGATTTTCTTGGCTAGAGTCATGCAGTCTTATGTGTGCATTTAAACTCCATAACCCGTTTCTCCTGGAGCATCTTGACCAGTTCGGGTTTTTAGGCTCAAACAAGACTGAAAAATCTCACCCAAGCATGCAAGTCTGGAATGTGGTCCGTACCTTAACCTTTGACCTTTAAATGTAGTGCAGGACCTAACCTTTAACGTGTTGAGGTAAAGGAACCTACAGAAGTTTACTGGGGCAAAGTTTATTTGCTTTAAAAACTCACACAAAAACATACATCGTCCCTAAAAAAAATGTCTAAAAAAAAATCATCAGAAAATTAACACTTGTAAATACGTATCAGTACTTTTATAGTAGTGTGTATTATGGTGGAGTAGTAGTGAAGTATTTTTTGCTCAAATAACAAAACTAGTTTAGAAATATGAGTTTTTTGTCTGTTTTTTTTTTTTTTTTAAGAATAGGTGAACATATGGAAGACGGATAACTTAAACTTAACCATAATGGTTATTATTGAAAAACACTAACTGACCAAACTATTTCAAAATATGTAATGTTTTAATGGTTTGTCATATTTGATTTTTATCTTCTTTAGATCATTAGAACTTCATAGAATAAAAACTGACAATATCAGAATCAGACATATTTAATTGATCTGTGTGGGGAGAAAATGGATAAAAAATTGAATCAATAGTGAACATTTTTTCCTGCTTCCTGACACTCTACTATTATGCTTCATCATCTTTGTCCTTAAGTAATATTGCTATAATTTGCAAAAAAAAAAAAAAAAAAAAAAAAAAACAAAGCAGAAGTTACTAGAAAGCTTAATTCTCAGAAAAGTGTATCTTTTTTGGTGTTTTTCTTCTTTTTGTAACAACCCAGGTGATATAAACAATCTCAACATATAACACAGATGTGTAGCTTTCTCTCTGTCCTCTCTTCCATCCCATTCCTTCCTCCACCTTCTCCACCCAATGGCTCAATGAACCCACAGATTTGATTGGCTGAGTGGTGTCACGTGAGATGATTTACGCCGCTTGTAATTGGTCTGTGAGTGAACCAATGTCGTAAAGACCAGAAAAGCTGCGCAGGCAGCATCGAGACACACACACACACACACACACACACAAACACACACACACGCCTTTAAACGTCGCCATGGCAACAGTATCAACGACAACGTTTATCTGAGGACAAAACGAATTCACGTCACTACCAAGTTATTGATCAAAATAAAATTTATTTCAAATAATTTCGAAAATCAAATAAGAACAGATACAAAAACTATAACATTTTAACTTTAGTGGAGTAAAAATGATTTAAAATGAACATTTATTCTATCATCGGTTCTATTATTGTCTATCTGTGTTATTATTTTTTTTTTTAATCATTTATTTATCAAGAATCTTGGCAGCTTTTAAAATTCACTTGAATGTGTTACAGCATTTTCGTGGAAGGGCATTTCTAGACTTAGTTTGCAATTTTGTATAAGGTTCAACACTTTCACCTCTATTTTATTATTTCAGATTTACTTTGTTGTTGTATAAGTGTTAAGTTTTCATCCGTGCATCAAAGCACATTTGTTTCTGAGGCCAACTTATTGATGACTTTTGCCATTTTTATTAGAATGTATTTGCTTCATTACAAGCAGCAACTTTCCTGATGAACCGGTTTTATGAAGTCCTCCTGCGTCTGTGGGTTACTGAAATGCAGCCAAAAAAAAAAGAACTCCTCCTAATCACCACAGAAATGATCCCGATTATTGATCAGGAGCAGAACAAAGTTCACCAACAGCTGACTCTGACTTTCTGGCCAATCTTCGCTTTAGAGGCGGGGGATAGAAAATGTGCAAGATGATACATATGTGCTTCAGTTCCTCTGAGGAGAAGTCGGAGTCAGCAGGAGTAGAGTTTATACCAGAGAGGTGACATTTTTTTTGTTTCGTTATCTAACAAAAAAAAAAAAAAAAAAAAAAAAAAAAAAAAAAAAAAGATGGTTTCGTTAAAATCGCCGCCTCTGGTGCCGGTGTCCAGCGCGCAGGCTCTGCTCGGTTTGGGTTGTTTGACCGTCGCTCTTCTCGCTTTCCTGCTGGTTCGTCAGCTCGTCAAACAGAGGAGACCCCCGGGGTTTCCTCCTGGTCCCTCGCCCATCCCTGTGATAGGAAACATTTTCTCTTTGGCCACGGAGCCGCACGTCTTCCTCAAGAAGCAGAGTGAAGTTCATGGACAGGTAATGAGTCGGTCTCATCAGTTTTTTCATCTAAACACAACTTTTTTAAAAAAATAAAAAAAACTGATTGTCCTGCAAATTGTGCAAAGTTGAACTTCTCTGCAGGAATTTTAGGCTTTCGTGACACACACACACACACACACACACACACACACACACACACACTTGAAAATGGTTATGAAACGAACAAAAGAGACTCGCCCTAACATTTGGCGCTGTAGCATTTGCTTGGGGGAGAATAACCAGCCAACCAGGGGCTTCCAAAAAAATTAAAGCCTCCTCCCAAAAAAATACATATAAGGGCATATACTTCCTTTTGTTAACATGTTGTGTGTGTGTTTTATTAAGAGTTTAACATAATTGATGTGCAGATGAATTCATAGAGGTGGTTTAACTCATCTCCATTGTTGTGTCCATGAAATCTCTGAAGCAAATTGTTGCACATGCTCAAATCCTGTGACAAAGTCCTAAATTTGTGTGAAAATGTGAAGAACAAAAAGATTAGTGCTCATGTGCCCATATGCATTTTTCAGATTTTCAGTCTTGACCTAGGAGGCATCATGACTGTGGTGCTGAATGGATATGATTGTGTGAGGGAATGCCTTTACCATCAGAGTGAAGTGTTTGCCGATCGCCCATCGCTGCCTTTATTTAAGAAGATGACCAAAATGGGGGGTAAGATGCTGTGAATACAGATTACACTGTAATAAAATGTCTTACTTGTCATAAGTCTTATGAATATTTGAAGGGATTCAATTCTTCTCTCCATTCTCCACAGGTCTTCTTAATTGTAAATATGGCAAAGGATGGATTGAGCACCGTAAACTGGCCTGCAACTCTTTTCGTTATTTCGGCAGCGGCCAGAGAATGTTTGAGAGGAAAATCTCGGAGGAATCCATGTTCTTTGTCGATGCCATCGACGAACACAAGGGGAGACCCTTCAACCCCAAACACCTTGTGACCAACGCCGTGTCCAACATCACCAACCTCATCATCTTTGGACAACGTTTCACTTACGACGACCGCAACTTCCAGCACATGATCGAGATATTCAGTGAGAATGTTGAGCTGGCAGTGAGCGGTTGGGCTTTCCTCTACAATGCCTTCCCTTGGCTCGAGTACGTGCCCTTTGGAAAACACCAGAAACTCTTCCGTAATGCCGCTGAGGTGTATGACTTCTTACTGCAGGTTATAAAGGGCTTTTCACAGGGTAGGGTACCACATGTACCTCGTCACTACGTTGATGCCTATTTGGATGAGTTGGAGCAGAACGCAGGAGATCCCAGCTCCTCTTATTCCTACGAGAACCTCATCTATTCAGTCGGTGAGCTCATTATTGCTGGCACAGAGACAACGACCAATACACTGCGCTGGGCCATGCTGTACATGGCCCTCTACCCCAACATACAAGGTCAGTTGCAGTAGGAGCATCATCCCAATTTCTGAAAACTAAAGTTTCTTTATAGTTTTTTGTGTTTTGTATGAGTAAATGTCTGATGGTGTCTGTTTTTCCCTTTAAAGAGAGGGTACACAGAGAGATCGACAGTGTTCTATCCAACGGGAGGGCGCCCACTTTGGAAGACAAACAGAGGATGCCGTACGTGGAAGCTGTTCTGCACGAGGTCCTTCGCTTCTGCAACATCGTCCCTCTCGGTATTTTCCGTGCCACCTCCCAGGATGCAAACGTCAATGGGTACACGATTCCTAAAGGCACCATGGTGATAACAAACCTCTACTCGGTACACTTTGACGAGAAGTACTGGAATGATCCAGGTGTTTTCTCACCTCAGCGGTTTCTGGACAACAATGGCAACTTTGTGAGGCGTGAGGCCTTCCTTCCATTCTCTTTGGGTTAGTCTTTTTAATATTTCTGTAAAACTGCAACAAATCTTGGTATACATTAGAGAACAGTATCTGCAGACAGTGATCAGTAAGTGGTCATTTCATTTAGCCACATTTGTTTTCAGAAATCAAGTTTACTTGATCGCTTTAGGTTGTTAGACAAGTGCAATTGGCAGGTTAGTGCAGTACGGCCCTGGCCAGCAATAAACACAGTATCAGATACTGAAGACCATTAACAAAATGATAAAACTCAACACATGAGTATGAAGTGATAGCACTTCTTTCTACACTGAATCCTGTAACTAAATTAATGTCAGTTGTCTTTTTTTCAGGGAGACGTCATTGCTTGGGTGAACAACTTGCCAGGATGGAAATGTTCCTCTTTTTCACCACTTTGTTACAGAGGTTTCATCTACAGTTTCCTCCGGGAACCATTCCCACTGTGACTCCCAAACTGGGCATGACCCTACAACCAAAGCCTTACTCCATCTGCGCCGTCCGCAGGCAACAGAGAGCTCCGTGCTCTGCAGACACTCCTTATCATAAGTAGACAAGCAGGTATTTATCACAGCTTGTTCAGCTGTACAAGCCAGAATTTTACTATTTTGCACAGCGATGCAACCATGTAATACAGGTGCATAAAACTGCATAACTGACTGGATTGATGTCCAGTTACGACGGATCACAGTTTCTCTGAAGGACTTTCAGTGCAGTGACCAAGGTCCTGTGAACGTGTGATTCTGTTTATTCAGTTACCATCAGATTCTCTTACTGAGCCACATGCACATTTGCACAATACCTTTGAAGCAGCAGTGGAAGCGACATGGCTATGCTAAAAGGACATCCCAGGAACACAAGTGTCCTATTGATTTATCTCGGTATAGCCCAGAGTTCCTCTGAGCCCAGAAAATGAAGTGTGTATGAACCTTGGTGCGGGTCAGGCATATGTCAATGATTGATACTAAGTACACCCATAATGGTTCATAGCCCTGCCTTCTCGGGATAGCTTCAGGTCAGACATATGACACCGCTAATTCATACGTGTGAGTTGAAACAGGTCTAACAGACTTTCCAAGAAAGTTCTGAACACTGTATTGGATCTGGACGTGGGCCAAGTTTGACGTCACCTGGACTGACTCTGACCCCATCTCCAGGGATAACGCTCTGTGGAAAGTCTTTCTCTTGGAAGGCAAACGCAACCCTGGTGTTTTCTATAAACTGACTTTGTAATGCTGATTTCTACTAAATGGTGTTTTATCAGTACAAACAAAGTACTGCATTAATGTGTAAAGTTAACTTCTGTTTGTCTTTGTTTTTGCAATACTTGGTTTTTTGTGTATTCATAAAGTCTTTCTTAAGCTACTGAAAACTTTCTCTGCCTTCTTTTGACCACTGCTAAAACCAACAAAGATCTCTTTTTTAAGCACATCATTTGATTGACATGACAACCATCTGTATACTTTACATCTGTATCTTTCCCCAACAAGTCTTATAATTATACATTTTAATAATCTGTAATCCAAGTTTATGGCAGACATCACAGATCTCCCCTCAGAAGAGAAATGCTTCAGCATTTGTATCCAGTGACCAGACATTTGCAGAGTAGATTACATTTTCTACACTAAATTACTTTCTTTTTTTTTTTAAAGCTCTTAACACATGCACATAGTTACCTAAGATCACTTTCTTCTGTTTGTCTTTTTAGCAGCTGAATGCTTCTCTTCTGTACATTCACCAGCTAGTCACTGAATTTATCTGCTGAGTTAGAGAACATTTGTACTAAAAACAACACAACACAGCAATGACAGTGACAGTGAAAGGCTAAAGTGCTGGGCCACTGCTGAAAGAATCTACGGTTTAGTGAAAATTCTTGATCATTATGATTTCTACAGATCATTGATAATGAAAATGTTTGCAGCAGCAGTTTTAAAGGCTCAGCACATCCTGATTAAACTTGTGCTCAGGTTGAGTGTGGGTTTTATGTATTTATATAAATAATCAAAGGGAAGTCAAAAAGTACAATTTAACTTCTAGTGAAACAGTCAATCGAGCAGTTTAACACAAAGAGGTCTAAAGAGGCCAATAAGTAAAAATCCCCTGGGCACAATAGTTGTGTTAAGGGCCTTTAAAGTTCCTCTCTCTTTCTTTAGGGTGACATGGACAAAAACAGAAAGCAAACACACACATTCACACACACCAATAAAAATCAATGAGAACTTCTGATACTTTAGGGATGGTGTTTTATGACAGCTATAAATAACAAAAATCAGTTACCCCCACAATGTAGATAAGGGTGAATGGTTACATTAGACAAATGTATGTATATTGATGTATTTATGGCACAATCATTAGAGGACACTGTGGTTTGAAAGACTGCACAGTGACAAGCCAACAAACTTTCACAACTTAATGAGCCAGAATATGTCGGGTCGGGAGCTACCATGGCTTTATGATCCAGCATGGGTCCATGTGAAAAAACTGACGACACAGTTGTCAGAAAGTGTATGGCTCTGACCTGAGTCCAACTCTGACTCGTTGCCACCGTCACTGCCGCTTTGAGCCTGGTGAAATATTCGACTCGTGTTTCTCATGAACAGTACTTGAGCCCAGAGATATTTCACCAATCAGCATATCACAGCCCACAAACTACTGTATGTAGGTAAAGTTTGGCACTAGTTGGATCGACTGAGACAACAGTGATAGAGAGCGATAATGTAGAATACAAGAGTGGTTATGATACAGAACAGGGAGAGGCTGAAACCAAGTGAAAAATCAAAATCAAAACACCAAACCCCACAGTTCCACACTTGTAAATAGAAGTAGATAAAAACTCTGGAAACACAATGATAATTACAGGATCTCAATGTACAATATGTCAGCTGCATGTAGAAAACAGATGCATTCATTTTGATTATTTAAAAAATATATATTTATATGCACATACTCTTTTGTACAGCGGCTAAACACTTGTTTGGTATTAAAATGTGCACACCTTTATCTATTTTTTGTCTTTAAATATTACTATCTTGATTTACACTGCTTACTTAACATTTTCTCCAGAGATTATGATTTAATAAGGTGATAAAGGAGCTAGGCAACAATTCTACCTTCCCTTTCATAAAATGTCTTCTTCTAGTGGAATGCCAAGAGTTAGAGACAAAAATAGAAAACTAGTAGGTTTTTTTTTTGTTTGTTTTTTTTTAAACCTGCCTCGTGGCACATCATAAGAAAACTAATGAACTAAAGTGAAATGAAACCCTGGATCCCTTCTTTACACACTGGCCGAGTTATGGGTTTGGCAAAAAAAAAAAAAACGTAGGGAAAAAGAGAGATGGGTGAGCTTTCAGTCTGACTGATACACAGACATTTAGACACGGTACTGTGTTTAAACACATCAGATATGTTAAATGAAAAGAAACATAGCTATTATACTGATATAGAAACTGCAAAACTGTATGTGTTGTGTTGCTGCTCGAGAGACATTTGCAGTCTGCTGACAATCAAGATAAGCTTTTCTCCAGTGAGGTTGTAAAAAGGTTATGCAAACAGTGTATGAATGGCCAAGAGACAGCACATACTGAATGCTCCTCTGTCACAGAGGATTTTCAATTGCTTGAATTTCTTTGTAGTCAAGTTGCTCATTAAGAGATTACAAACTACTTCAGTCACCCAGAATTTTAATTTTCTTAGTTTTTTTTTAAGTGTATATCATATTAATGACATAAATTCTTGCAAAATAATTGTCAACTTTGCATGAATCCTGAGTAACCTTTAAAAAAATATTTATAATCAAAAAAAGGAAAAATGAAGAATCCATTCATTGAAACAGCACTCCTGATCTGAATGCAACATGTTAAACACCAGAGGACATTTCACTGATTAGAAACCAACCATTACTGAAAGGACACACAAACATACACACAAATTACATACTAAAATAATTAAAAATGTGCTCTCTTTCTCCCTACTCATTCTCTCTATCACATTCCCGCCAAAAAAAAAAAAAAAAAGAAAATCACACACAAACAAAAATGAAGCAAGGGGGAGTTAAAAAAAAAAGACAGGTGGTACACATGAGTAAAAGCATCAAAAATGATGCAGATATAATGCTATTAATCAGTCAACATTTCAATAATGTCTCTGTGACTGAGTCTGATACAGTGTTTCGTGTCGCCAGCAAGGAGAGAGAACTACACAAGCCTAGGCTCTGGGCCAATATGGACTCAGTAAAGGTTCAGACAGGCACATTTGTTATATATATGTATATATATATATAATTCAAAAATATACCTGACATTGAGGCTGAAACAGTCTCAGTCTCTTGTCTTTCCATGTTTGAACTGTTCACTTTGGTAAAGGGTATCAATCACTTGATGATGTCGCTTGCTTCATTATTTTTCCTCTACCTTTCATTTTTAAATAGACAGGAATTGTTTTGTACCTAAGGGAGGTGTAAGCGCTTCGCATTCAAGGCAGCATCACAGCCAGGTTACCATGGAGGGCAACTTAATACTGGGCCCGTCCACTCTCTTCTTCTGCACCTTCCAACTCAGTTCTGGTGCTTCTTCTCTTCTTTTATTTTTTGTTTTTTGTTTTTTTTTCCTGGGTACACTTGACTCTCCATGGGGTGAAAGTGCATAGGAGTTGGGCTCCCACCATTGCAGCAAGGATCCGCTCACAGTAGTAAGGCCTTTTTGTTTCTCCAAAAACAATGTGACTGGTTAAGCATTTGAGTGTCTGCACAGTGAATCTTTCAATATGTGAATGTATGTGTGCGTGTGTGTGTGTGTGTGTGTGAGAGGGTGAGAGAGAGAAAGAGGGAGCAAAGTGTGTTTTATGTGCATTTGTCAGCTGTCTGCGTGTCTTTCATGTCTGTGTTTATGTGGGTGAAAGGCAGACGGTCGGGGGACTCGTGCCCTCGCGTCGCCTCTCGTCTTGATTTCCACGCATCTCTGTTCGTTCCTCTGTCCTCCTGCTATTGACGCTCTTCTCCCTCCTCCTCCTCCTGGATGACCTGGATGTCATCTGATGGGGAGGCGGGCAGGCTTGGGGGCAGACTGGGGAGCAGGTTGTCCGCCTGCTGCTGTTTGCCAACCTCTTTGCTCTTCTCCTCCTCCTCAATGATCTTCTTCCACACTTTGTGGTTTTCAGTCAGGTGCTGCATGATGCTGCAGAACAACCTGCGGCGGCTCTTCCTCCTTTCTGCAATGAACAAACATGCGACAACACGTTTAAGAAAATCAAATTCAATGTAACTATAATGTGAACACAACTGAAATGTGGAGGCGTTAAATCGTACTTGGTGCCAGCTCATCCTCTAGCTCATCTTCCTCTTCCTCGTCTTCATCGGTGTCTGTGTCCACCTGCCCCTCCTCATCGTCTTCATCTGATCCTGCTTCATTAATCCAGTGGCCAGGAAGTAGGCCAGCAGCATCGTAGGAGTTACACAGTGGTCCTACAATGTGGGTGATGAAGGACTCCTGTAGCTTTGCCAACTGCGGGGAGGAACGGTCCATGAAGGGGCTGATGGGTAATCCCAAACTTGCCTCCTCGTCCCCCTGTAGATCAAAAACAAAGAGTTTAAGACGCTTCAGACACAGATCTATTTTTTTTTTTTTTTTACGTGTATTTTTTTTATAGAGCTTTTACAATACAGATACTTTTCAGGCTCTTTTTGTTTACAGTTGTACTTATATATTAAGACCATAACAAATGAAATACTGAATTAAGCATAGAAGTGATTGTTCATAAAATGTAAGAGGATATTGTACAATTATAAAAAAAAACAGTACGACTTTCTAGCCACATGTTGGAGCCAGATGTTGGAGCATTTACACTCTTCCATAATGTGAGGATCAGTTTTTTTGCTATTATTAGGCTGTACGAGATGAAAGATTGTTGTGCTTTGGAGAACGTCTTGAAGGTTTCAGATACACCAAGAACAATGAGTACGGGATCTGACTTGATCACTGCTTTCATGACCTCAGACATTATGCCAGACACATTGCTCCAAAAATAATAAATCTTTGGGCACAAAGCATAACTATGATGATGAGTTGCCACAGAGGAGTTGCATTTATCACACATGGGTGATACTTCTGAGTATATCTTATGTAACTTTTCATTTGAAAAGTGGAGCATATGTATAACTTTAAATTGAATAAGACAATGTACGACATTTATACCTGATGTCAATATTATTCCAGCCGTTAAACTGAGACTTTGGAAACACTGCAGGCTTCATTTAAGGGTTCAACTAAATTTATTTTGTAAACACACACCCATTCCTGCATACCATTATAAAAAGCATGAGAGGGCCACATATGTTTGGTAAAGAGGTGAAATAATTAAACAACTGTGTGAGATGTGTGAAACAGGTGATGTTGACAGGTGGCTGTAAAAGGTGCAGCTTCCAGGAAAAACACCGGCCTTTAGGAGCTAAGATCAACTGTTTACCAACAAATCTGTGAGAAAATAATTGAGATGTTTTAAAAATAATGTTCCTAAGAGAAAGATTGGAAGGGATTTGAATGTTGCACCATCTACATAATTAAAAGATTCAACAAATCTGGGGGAATTTCAGTGAATAGGGCAAGAATGCAAGCCAAAGCTTAACACTCATGATCTCCAATCCCTCAGACAACACTGCATCATGGGCTCAGGATTACTCTGGAAAATCTCTGTAAAGCACTAAAATACAGAGTCATATCCATAAGTGCCAAAACAAAGCCTTGTGTTAACTGTGCTCAGAAGTGCTGTTGTCTTGGCTGGGATCAGAGGCCTGTTGGATATGCTGTCACATAGAGGAAGCGTGTGTTCTTTGTGCTTTAGAGTAACAACGTAACATCAACAGCTCCAAGAGAGTCTGTCATGGTCTAGGTTTGTCAGTGCCCTTGGTAAAGGTAACTTGCACTTTTGCCAAAGCTCCATTGATGCTAAAAAGTATATGAAGATTATGTGTTGGACGCGATGATGCAAAACTATGCTGCACACATTACAAAGATGTGGCTACAGAAGAGGACGGTGTGTGGGTCTGTGTGTTTTGAAATGCAAAATGGCACAAAAACAAAAACAAAAAACAACAACATGTACTGTTGTGCACCTTAAGCATTGTTTGCAGGCAGAACAGGAAAAAATTACACCTGAGTCACTTTGGGGCTTAAGCCCTTAAACATCTCTTAGGTGTTGTGAAACATTAGTTATAAATGCTTCACTGCCCTAATTTGTAAGTGTTTATTTTGAAAGCAATAAAATTCATGAGGTAAAACGGTGAATAATGTGCAGCTGCTCCCAATTTTTTCAGGTTTGGGGTTGTAAAAAACAGGAGAATCATAATCTCATTTGAGGTATTCCTTTTTAAAAATGTAATATAAAGACAGAGGGAAGTGGTTTGTGTTAAGTGAATGTGCCTTCCAGCATTAGCACTCGCTAGCTCTCTGTACCTGCTCATAAAACTCATTGACGATGCCCTCTGTCCACTTGAGGTGCAGGTCACGGACTTTGGCTGGTCCATTGATATCTGCCAGCTTGATACACACTTGGCACACCAGCAGTCGGTCATTTTCATTGGTCCAATCAATTCCTGGACTGTTCACATCATTCACCTGTTAGCAAACAAAGATAGATGCCTTATTACACTCAATTATGGAGCATGCTGTTGACCTAAATGTCAAAGAAGCATCCTTCTAATATTTCAATCGATACTTTGTTACAAAATTAAAGGATGTATAAATAGAGATTTATCTGTTGTGATTATAAATAGCTGCTTCTTGATTTCAGACCTTGGCATTGAACTCAGCCAGGAAGTCAAAGTGCTTCTTGAGGTCTGTGGCCAGTATCGCCTCGATGACAAGGAAGCGAAAACGCTTGAACTCCACGTGATCCAGGTTGACCAAGAAGTTGAACTCGGGCCGGGACAGGTAGAGGCTCCAGGCAGATGCAGCGTGGTGGTTCTCCAGCACCGAGCGATCGTTGTACAGCACTGCCTGCAACGCACACGAGGGTAAAACCAAGTGATGGCTCGAGATTGTACACCTAGATTCCTACAGTCTCCTGTCAAATGTCAATAATGACTCTGCTTATGTAATGTGTCTGCATATGTGTAACGCAAATAATAATGGATTTAAAAGTAATAAGCACATAAGTAAGTGAGATAAAAGAGACGTGAGGAGGTTTGGTTATGTGTAGAAATAATTGAAGGTTAAATCACAAGTGTAGCTGTGGAGAGAAGAAAGTTAAAAAGCGGTTACAGCGACATACCAGGAAAAACTTTTTTCCTTCCAACAGACGTGGTGGTTGTCAACATCATTAGCAATCAATAGGTTCAGGGTTCCCTCTGCTTTCTTTTAACCCACTTTCCTGGGACTTTTACAAAACCCAGACAGTGTGAGTGCTATCAATGGACATGTTATGAAAATACAATATTTAAACTGGGGCCCGGAGTTAACCCTTTCACCTCCCATTCACAAAGCCATGTGCTGTGGAGCTAATCGGACATACGATCTCAATCTGAGACAGTTTGTGTAGAATCAGGTTATTTCACTTTGTGTTCATCTCAGGACATTAAACTATGATTTGACGTCAAAATATATTTGTATTGATTGTAAAGAAACCTTGCGTCCAAAAATGATTGTTTTAAAAAAAAGTATATTATTTAGCTTGGCTTTGTTTATTTTTTATTATTTTTACCTGAGATGCATTAGTGGCTACTAGAAAGGCATTTGTGCGACCGGGATGGTCATAGTCGTGCATTGCAGCTGCTACATAAAGGGCCATGAGCTCCAGGGCAGGTATGTTCCAGGCCAAGCAGCCGTAGCTGTCATCTGAAATGGAGGAGCTCTTGGAGGAGGCGTAGGATATCCTGCCTGGAGAGATCCCACTGTCTGAATCTGGAACATGACAGCAAACAATATCTCAACATCATGAAAAATAAGTGTTTTTGTAAAAATCAGGTTTGATTTGTAGCTTTTTCACAATTAGTAGTAGTAGAAGTAAAAAATTGGATTGAAGGCAAAACAGAGGGGGGGAGATTAAAAAACTTGTTCTACTCATTGATTCACTGTTTTACTCAATTTCTCATATCATTGAGGTTCTTTTTTCATCTACTTCTTTCTATCACCTCTTATCAAATGACAGCTGCTGTGGCAGCATGAGTGGGAGACGTCAGCACAAGTCTGTATAAGCCTCTGATAATTTCTAATAGGGCTAAAATATCAGCAGCAACAGAGACAAGCCCGGGAATCTCTGTATGTGTTCTGCAGAGGAAAAGGCCACATCCCATAAAACAAGAGGCTTCTACGATGCACAGAGAGAATCAGCCTGAATTACTTTATCTCTGACATCAGTGGGCAAATAATGGTATAGTAGTATATGTACTTACAAACAGGTGTTATCAGCTGGATAAAGTATATGCACTTAGAAAAAGGTTGTACTGCTGTACTTGCTGGATTCACAAAATCTGTCTGTGTTTTCCAGACAAGAGGTTAAAAAAGTTCAGTCTCTTCTCTGAACGCCTCAGTTTAAAATAATGATTTTTTTTTTTTTAAATGCAAACTAAAAAAAAACTTTCTTCATCTCTTCCAACCTCCAGCAGCTAGGAAACAAGTGTTTTTTTATATTTACATTTTTATTTTCAAAAATTAAAAAAAAACATGTACGTTATAAATTGGCCTGATTCAACCACCTAATAAAATGGCTTCTAGCCATTTTACTAATTCTTTAGAATTAGTAAAATGTTAAAACGACTCCATGTTTTCCATGCCTGAAAAAAAGGTTTTTGTAGCTCCATTAAAAAAATACATTATTATTAAAAACAGCTGTTCAATATCAGTGATTTTCAGAGCCGGATCAGAATAAAACACAACATCAGTGACTGATGACTCCCTGCTGTTTACCTGTGTCGCTTCCTGTCACGTGCTCGCTGTGGATCTGCTGGAACCCAGGGATTGGTCGAGTGGTCAGGTACCAGACAGCGTGGAGCACATCAGTAGCATGGACCCGGTTATGATCTGTGAGTTTTTAACCATAATACGTTGAAATTAGTCTGTTTTATTTTCCACAAGCAGCAATAATTTAATATATTAGATCATTAGAACAACTCTATCACACAACAGCAATTTAATTCCTCTGACAATACACATGACAACAAACACAAAATCTCTGAATGTCAAGAAAACTCACAGGGAATGTCCCTGTAGCCATTTTCCAGAGCACAAAAGTACGTCATGAACTCTCTCACTGGGATCTTGAAAATTTCAAACAGACACGTGTCCTGGAAAAGGGTGTATGTCACCTGAGAAAACACAAACCAACTTTACTGAGACACCAACCAGAATACAACATGAGCACAATCACTGATGTGGACATTGTTATAAAGAGACAAGAAGTTCAAAATCTGCTGACATCATGAGAAACGTCATTTGCATTCACTGAGTCTTGTGGTAATTTAAGAGACTCTGTTTATCTACATTTGAAAACCCACACCCCAATCTCCTGACATAGTTAAAGTTAAAATATATTTTTCCTGTTTTTCAGGTACTAGCACAACTCTCAGAACTCCACTTGTGACTCTGGTTATCAGAATTACAGAAAAAGTTGGACACACAAATCTCTTCTCAGAATCAAAGAGCCATTAAACTCTTTACATAACCAGACATAGGAATATTAAATTACACTCAAGTTCTGTCAAAAACACTGCAATAATCATTATATCCCACTTCACTAAAATGTTTGCTTTTATCAGAAAGAGAGAAACAAGCCAATCAAGACACAGAAAGTGACAGCTACAGGAAATGGTTGGTTTGTGTGTTCATACTAACATAGCTGAGTATCCTTCCCGTCTTCCCTCCGGTTCTATCCACCAGGTCGAATATCTGGAAGTTCCAAGTGTTCATCCTCTCCATGAGAGCCTCATGGTCCTCCAGCATAGGCTCTAGTCTGAACTCCTGCTCACCCTGCAGACAAACGGATCATGCACCAGATGAAGAGATTAACACAGATATTACTTCAATTGACACTGAACGTTCTGACATGAAAGAACAGAACACACTTTATACGGGACAATGAAACAGTCTGACACATAAAATGCAGCAAATAATGAAGCTTTTGACACAACTAGAAGATTTTAACAATAAAGTTACTTGAGATATTTAAACAGGATGAAATGACAACGGAAACCTAAATGTCGGTTCATGTTCAGCAGTCACATTTGAAAATGTTCATGAATAATAATCAAATCCCTCGATCCCACGTTTTGGTCTCTGTCGTCCCTTGTGACCAATCCTGTTTGTGATTTCCATGGATATGATTTTAAGGAACTGCCTCCCTGATATTTGCAGATGATGTGGTTCTATTGGCTCCATCAGACCATGACTTTTAGCACACACTGAACAGGTTTGCAGCTCAGTGTGAAGTGGCTGAAATGAGTCAGAAGCTCCATGTCAGTGGTTGGTCAGAGGTGGGCTGCTGGTGAGCGAGATGTTGCTTCAAGTATCTTGGGGTTTTGTTTGCAGGTTGAGATGTTGAGAGTTGAGAGGACAACGGTGCAGCATCAATAAGGAAGACTTTGTTCTTGAGTTTCCACCACAGGGTGGCTGGGCTCAAACTCAGAAATCAGCTGAGGAGCTTGAATATCCGGAGGGAGCTCAGAGAACAGTTCGTCTGCGTCATAAGGAGCCGGTTGAGGTGATTCAGACATCTGTTGGGACGCCTCCCACTGGATGTTTTCTGGTAATGTGCAACTGGCAGGAGTCATCGAGTTAAATCCAGGACACGCTTGAGAGACTATATATATTTTCTACCTTGGGAATAACTCAGGATTCCCCAGGAGGAGCTGGAGAGCATTGTTGGGAAGAAGGACACTGACTACAGATAATCAGATGACAATTAATGGATGGATCCTTATCGATGTAATCATTGTAGAAAGACTACAATGAGCTAGATGTTTAAAACTTATATGGCAGGTAATGTTGGTGCGATCATTTGTGGCAGATTAAAGTACAATTACTGTCCTACATTCTGTGCTGTAGCAAATGAACACATCTTAAAAAGAAGCCTTGTAGCTATTAGCTAAACACACCTCTGATTCCTGAGTCTGCTGGTCTGTGCTTGGGCTCTTCTCCTTCTCCTCTTCAACCTGCCCCTGGTTCCCTGCGACGTCTGACCTCCCGTCTCCAGACACATCCACCTCCACACTCTCCTCCCTGATCAGAGGCTCACCTGGAAAATCCAGTCCTTCACCTCCTGCACACAAAGTGAGATGGTGTATGGACATGTGTACACACAACTTTCCTCATTACTTTCTCCTTTGCCACAGCTGTCTACATTGTCTAACCTACATTAAATCTACATGTATGTACCTGAGCGCCTTCGCTGAGCCTCACTGGTAAATGGTTGATGAGATTCCCCCGTATCGCTGCTGGAAACTGCCTTGAGCATCTGCCGACCACAGCTACAGTGGACAGACACATCAATCACAGACATGACCTGCTGCTGCAGATACTTTATTTTTTTAACAACTTCTAGAAAAGACTGGATACACTTAGATGCAGCTTCATCGTATCATTTCAATATCACAGGTCTCACCCGGTGCAGAGAGAAAAGGTGGAGCAACGGAAACCCTGCTGAAAGTCAGGTGAGCTGAGGGTGTAGCCCAAAGGCTTGTGCAGGTTCAGATTGACACTCGGCTTCGTCAAGAAGTCGGCCGTGTCAGGGAACTCCACAGGCGATCGAGTGACGAGGGACGACGTAGAGCCCATACTTACTGCGGGGGGGCTGTGGCTTGGTGAGGTGACTGGGCTCAGGCTGGGAGATGTTCCTTGTTAGAAGAAAATAACACTCAGTCAAATTAAGAGCAATCAGCCACAATTTAGCAACTTTTTTAGCAACTGAGAGGTTTTATGGTAAAGTCTTACCTGCTCTCCTGGGCCCAGCATGGTATGTGAGGGTGACAGAGGAAGACCTCTGTTTGGGAATAGTGAGCAGGTTTGCACTGGGTCCATTGGACAAACCTGAGCTGAAAGACAGAACATACATATTCAGATAATATCTAACTCTTGAAAGACACTTTCTAAGTTAATCTGATGCACAAAATACATCTTCCTCTGTCTGTTAAATCAATCATGTAACACATCTATTACAAAAAGAACATAATGATCTTTTCTCAAAACAGCTCATCAACCAGTGTCACTCAGTCCTCTACTGCCATCTTGTGGAGAAATGTACACACTACATCTCATGGTCAATATGTTAAATATATTATGAATTCTGCATTTTTGCAACAGTAATAAAGAAATCTGGTTTACTCCAGCTGATTAATATTAAGTATTTTGATACTAGAGATATTATCATATACTGTAGCTGTGGTACCAATGTGTATGTGTTAAACTGTCAAATGTGGCCTCTCTATTCATGACTAGTCGTAATCTACATTTCCTCTTAGAAAATTCCTGTAAAACAGTGAATCTGTTTTTTAAATAATGGATAGTATAGCAGTCCTTGGTGAGGATGACAAAACCCACCAAGGACCATTCATAAATTTTGCTGAAAAAAGTGACAAGTCTTGGTTCGACTGTGCACAGGTGCTGTTGAGCCACCAGAGGACGGCTGCAGCTGCATTACAGTCACATTGTTCAGATTTCGCAAGAACAGCCATTAATCTGAACCACATTTGGGACACTTCGAAGTAAAGTAAATCCCAGATGATGTGACCATTTTCATTTTCTAAGAGGTGGTTTAAGTTTGCTTTCGTTTGAGTTGGTACCTGGTCAAGTTGAGGTCAGGGTGGGGTCTCTTGCCGTTGTTGCGCTCCCAACGTGAGGAGGCGGAGTCAAGAGGGGAGAGAATGGAGGACGAAGAAGAGGTGGAGCTCCGCCTGGGTTGAGGAGTAGGGAGGCTGTTCCTACTGCTCAAACCCTGATGAGGAACAGGAAGTACAGATTTATTTTTGATAAATAAACTGGAGATGATGCTGGTTGTGTTACTCAGACTGGAGCAACAGTATCATATGTTAAGCAATGTTCAATAGTGCAGTGGAATTTTTTTTGTTTGCAAAAAAGTAGGTCTACACAGGTTTTTAGTATCAGCTGTTTTATTATGTCTGAATCTGAGTAAAAACAGCAGAGAATAAACGTGCATGTGACTCCACCGTTTCATCACCGTTTTCATTTAGATTTTCTTAAGTCGTAGAAAAAAAATCTGCTAATCCTTCCTGAATGGCACTAAAGTTATTACAACACAGGATATTTACCCTCAGTAATGGACATGTTGTTCAGCTGAAAAGTAGTGGCACTTTTATATAAAGTGTCAAATACACATTGCTGAAATTTAATTTTATATAGTGCGTCGACAGCTCCCACCATCGTCATTTTTCTCTGTAAAACAACATCACACTTTGGACTATTTCTCTCATTGTCATGACTCATTTTTGTTGCAAGTTTGCTACAGTGTAGTGACGCTATTAGACGCAGACGTAGTTTGATATCATCACTTTGCAACACACAACTGTTGCAATCGCTAAAAGTACCTGATAAGCTCGGAGGCATGCGATTCCGATGGTTAACGTGATTTGGACTCCGTTCCCAATTTTCAACCCCATGAATGCAGCAAATTTGTTCTCTATCTTCTAATCATCAAAATGACTGTTGTGCTGCAATAAATTCCCACAGTTGTAAAATCCTCTCTTGGAGTGTTAGAAACTGCCGGACAGTGTTATGGTATCTGAAATAAATTACATTTTACAAGTCTCTTGACTCGTCAGTCAACACCCTGCCCAGGAAAACCCAGTAATAGCTATTAGAGGTGAGAACTGCATTAGTTACAGAAGTGACCATTTCAAAATGGAAGAACAGTTGAAAAAAAAAAATGTGTCTAACTGAGGGCGGACAGACTGTGGACTGGATTGTGCAAACAGGAGAGTGTTTAAAGAACTTAAGTGTCTGTGTTACTCAGTCCTGGGACATTTTGGCTGAAAAGGCCTGTTACTCATCTCTTTTATGTGTCCATCCTAGTTTGGTAGTTTACTGTCCACACAAGTGGTAATGCATGTACTCACCTTAATGGTTTTCCTGTCAGTTCTCTCTACAGAGTCCTCCACCTCGTCACAGGGGTAGAAACCCGGGAAGGGGGTGAAGGGGTTAACCCTGGGGCGGCACGAGCCCGAGAACGTCCCCATGAGGCTGGAGATGCTGCGTAGAGCTGAGATGGTGTGAGGCGACAGAGACGAGTCCATCAGCAGGTCTGACACCATGTTCCTGGCCTCGTTGATGACCGAGAGATCAACACCGTTGCCACTCACCGCGCCCTGCCATACGCACACGACACACCACACAGATCAGAGAATGGGGGGTGATGGCAAAAAGCACCAAAGTGCATCACGTTTTTAAAATGTTTGTGGGAAGAGTTTGTGAAAAACCAGTTTGTTTCCCACGTAAAATCAGATCCCAGCCAGATGCTGGACCGTTCTGTAATGTGGTCGACAGACAAGTGTCAATTTACTGATTCATGTCACTGACTTAAATGCTACAAAGTGCTGATGAAGATCCCCTTCTTTTCTCTTTACACTATAGTGTTCTCCATCTTCATCTCTTTTGTGATTCCCATTTTCCCAAAGTTGACTCTGCTGATAGTTACTATTTAGTCTTGTCTGTTCGTCCAGAAAACAGAAACAGTGACACTACATCAGGAGGAAATACACCAAACATAAGAATTTAAGTGTAAGATGTGTGTTGCTAAGCTAATGTCTCAAGTGAAATCCCATAAATTGTAAGGAAAGTCTGTAACAAAACAGGTGTAATCCTTATTTTTTTAAGCAGGCAGGTTTCATGAGGGAAAAGTGTTCTGGCTTTTCAGAGTCTAACAAGAGCAAATAGTGACTTTTGGTCTGTGGGAGCTAAATTCTTTGATAGATTACACAAATAGTTCAAACAAGGGAAAGAATGTCTGAGTAAGATAAAAATGTGGCATGACAACAATTTCAAGGTCATTGTATCCCAGGTTTTAGACAATGTGTATTCTGCCAAACCAAAAACCAAACATAAAGAAAAGAACTGAATGTCCTAACAGTGACTTATGGACGGTCTCTACTGAGACCAGTGTCTGTAAAACACGTATATGTCATCTGAACAAAACATTTAATGTGAGGCTGAAATAAACACCGCACTGACCTGATACTGTGGTTTGTACCAGTGTTTCAGATCCCAATCCCACAGGATCATCTGAAAATAAACACACACAATAAAATTCAGTCAAATAGTCATCGCTGTATATGTGTCGCTGCACAACAGAGCGTGAATTTTTTTTACACAATATGATATACACACACACACACACACACACACACACACACACACACACACACACACACACACACACACGCACACACGCACACGCACACACGCACACACACACACGCACACACGCTCTGAATTTTGAGAACGTTAGCCCTATGGCTTCTCAGTGAGGGCACTAGCAGGTCAGCAGCAGAGCTTCTCCTCGACTATTCTGTCGGTTATCTAAACACACAGTGTAGTAACAGTTTATATCAAGGATTTCCTGCACCACATGATGCACTTTCTACTACAGGTATGCTAATGCACACTGCTGTAGCACCAGCAGAGAGAGGCCTTTCACTGAAAGCAAAAGAAGAAAAGCAAACCACTAAAACCACCATGGTGCGTCTACAATGGAGCTATGAGATCTTATCTGGTTGCAACTACGTCAATCGGCAGCATTTCCATGCTATCTGTCGGTAACCAAACAGCTCTCACACATTACAGCAGCATACAGTCGAAGTTAGTGTGGGTTGTGTAACACAAAGTTGCTGGACCTGAAATGACCTACTCTTCTATGTTAACTACAAAACACATTTAACAGGAATTCATTACTTAAAGTAGTAATTTATTAGGTTTATTTTATGATCTAATTACATTTTTGCAAATTCAGTTTTTTTTTTTTTTTTTAATAGGCATTTCATTTTTCTGTCAGGCATGCACAATTAAGTAATGTTAAAGTACTGAAATGTATTACTTATGACAGTTTATCACATAAAAACAAGAGGCTGGTTGTTTGTGAGTCCAATCTGGTGATTCTGAGCAGACAAGAAGGACACCGGTGGGTTTCAGCTCTATCTACGTTATTTAATGTGGAGAAACGCAGCAGTTTGCAATGTAAAATCCAGACAGTAAACAAATCAAGGACACCGTGCAGTCTCACCCCTCACCACAAGAGGGAGAGAAACAGAAGACTCATTTGAAGCAAGACCTCCACAAACACCAACAACCTGAACCTAACATGTAAACATAAACCCTCATACATGCTTTTATAACTTCTCAATGAACAAAACGACATCATATCATGTTGAAAATGTGCAAAAAGAAAATTGGATATCATTTATACAGGGAAGGTAAATTCACATTATTTAGTTAGTTATTAGTCACAGATAAAAAATGCAAAAATAAACATTTTTCATAAGCTGGTTTTTAAATCAAATATTAAAAAACAGCAAGAGACCCGTTTTTTATACTACATTTTTTTAATGATTTCATACATGTTTCACATTTCTGCATGTTCGACCACCACTACAGGAAATCTATAACTAAGGTTTGTTAAATAGATCAGTGGCTCCATCCAATCTCCTCTAATCAGTAACTGTTTCATTGATCAAAGTGGGATGTAGGGTGTTTGTCATCAGCATCTGTACAATGCTGCCAAACATTTAATATGGCAAATAAGCCCTGCCATGGCAACCCGACATAGAGGCCATCAAACAATGCTCCATACACCATGGCAACAGGATGGCGGGAGACGGCTGGAGGACAGAGTTGTTGGCCTTCTGCTTGTTTACGGAGAGAGAGAGACACAGAAAGGGCTGAAACGGAGAGAGAGACGGGTAAAAGCTGAAGGGAAGGATGCCATTAAGGAGGGGACGGAGAGTAAAGGACAGAACCACAGACGGAGATAAAAACAAATAAATATATAAAAATGGAGACACAACGAACGTGAGCTTGTCCTTTGTTTAACTCAACCGGAGGACTGTTGTTTTGTAGGCAGATCCGTTTTCTACTGACCCTCATGATCACATGCGTAGAACACACCCGGTCACACACTCAAACGTCTGCAGTGTCACACAATATAGCAAAATAGGTGTACGATCTATCAACACCTCAACACCACAGTCTGCACCTCTCTGCATAATATGCGCACATTACACAAAAACACGGGCTCCTCTTCTGACGCTCACAGAGCTGAGAAACAGGAAAAGCTGGCTGAATGGCTGCCTATCGTCCTACCGCCACCACCACAACGACCGCCACTAAACCGTGTGCCAAGCAACAACTTATTTACAGTGAGGGCTTTCTTCATGTGACCAGATTAAAATCTTTCAATGAACGGGACAGATATTTTCTTTAGTGATGTTATGAAAACATGACATGAGGCCAGACACACAGACAGAGACACACAGCTCGGCTGCTGACAACACCTCGACACCTACGCACACATGCACGCACGCAGGCACGCGGGCAGGTCATAATATTTCTCACCTCTAAGACGTGTAGATTCAAGTGTGAAGAAGGGTTGTTGTTGCTTAGATTGACACAGTTGCATTTTACATTAGTGTTTTCCATTTCATAATACACATAAAACACAATAACAATAATAGTATATTTTGGTCCTAATTTTACTATGCCTGTCTTTCTATACTTAATTGTATAAATATATATTTTCACATTTATTCAAGTAAAGGATTTAAATACAAACTCATCCAGTGCCAGTATAAGAGTTAAGGAAACAGAGAAGAGTAAACAATATAAATGACTGTAAATCATTCAGTAAACACGAACTAATGTCCAAAAAGAAAGGAGCGGTATTTCCATAAGGGAAATAACGGCACTATATTTATTCACACCTGCATGAATGTACAGATACGAGGCAAACAAGGACAAAGCCACATAGACAAAACAGACAACCACATAGACAGGGAAGCAGTAATATGTGCACTTTAATGCATAAGGTAAAAAAAGAACCATATTAACCACATTAAAATAACTCTTCCCATATACACAGTTATTTAGCCTGAGACAAGTCGTAAATATTTCCTAACAGAAGTCAATAAACCTGTGCAATCTGTTAGACGGCCGGTTAGTCACACCTGCGTGTCATATTAGCTAGGCGCTAACACTGTGGTGTGAGAGGTGCTGGAACTGATAAAAAGACGCTAATAAGAGTGTGGGGGGGCAGAGAAAAAGGTATCAATGGCAGGCAGGCAGGCAGGGCATTTGTATGGAGAGCAGCAGGGCACTGCTGACGTCAGTCTGCAGCGACATGCACAGCGTCAGCAGCTCTCTGCACATGCACACGCTGATAATGAATGGGCTCTGGCTGTCGAAACACGCACTGGGGAGAAACGATGATAGGGAGAGAGGGAAAGCAAGCAAAAGGCTGGCCTGATTCTTTTAGCCCCTGCTCAGGAAAGAGAGTTAACCAGATGAGAGGTCTGCAGAGTGCGTGTGTTTTTTTACGCGTGCGTGTGTGTGTGTGTGTGTGTGTCTAAACGGTCTGACGTAGCTTGAACTGCCAGGATATGGCTGAGTGTGTAGCACTGTGCCAAAGCTCAGACAGGTTAGCTGACTGTAGGCCAGCAGCTGAAGGAAGGAGCAGGGATTAAAAAAACTGTCTCTGAACTTTTGACCCAGACGGGCTCAGTACAAAGACGTATCCTCCAATCGGAGTCAACACTCCCAAACCACAGAACTTAACACAAACACAACATTTTAATACTACTAGTAAATTAAACAACCTTCATTAAAGAATTTAGGAAAAAAAGAATAAAAAAAATCAGGTTGCACAAATGTTCAAAACCTGTCCTGTCTAACTACTACTAGCTGCCTGAATTCTGTCAAAGATAATGATAAAAAGACTGGAAAAAATAAGTTTGCATGCGGCAGTGAACTTATGTCAACCTGACACCAAAGACGAGGAGTAAACTCCTCGTCTAAAATGTTACATTTAAAAAGTTACAGCTCTGATTACGTGGAAGTGGTTAAAATATCTTTTAAGTAACAGCTTTGACAAAGACGGATAAGAGTGAATGAAAACAGGAAATAGAAGCAAAAGCTACTAAAATGATGAATGGGCTGTTATGTGTGTTTGTTTGTAAGCCAACAAACAAACAATGTCTAATATACTTATATAATATTTAGCAGTATTAATTCATGAATTGCTTAATTAGTTTCATTAATTAGTTTATGTGTGGCCACAAAAAAAAAATCAACAGCTTTCTTGATATATTTTATTTTCACTCTTTGCTTTTATACTTTTGTTCAGGCTCAAGACTATGACTGTTTATGAAGATTGTTATGGGCTCAAAATGCTGGATAAACTTCATAATATTCAAAGTTCTGACGGCCTTCTGTTTTTTTTTATCATGTAATTGTACTTTTACTGTTATTTTTAAGTACATTTAATTATAGATTGCTCTTCATATGTAAGTAAATATTAGATACTTAAAGACTTACTTATCATTCAGTATCATTACAGTATCATTCTAGTTGGTGACTTGAACTTCTACCAAAGTCATTATTTGGTCACGTATCTGTACTTCTACTCAAGTGCAATTTTCAGGTACTTTATACAACACTATATCTGACTAAGAGGTCGTCGGTGAAAGGTGGGAAGGTTGGTTCTCAGTGTGACCAGTCAGATAATCTTCAGGACCAAAGACTTGTTAAAAAAAAAAAAAAAAAAAAAAATTTCTTTTTGCATCAGTGTAGCTTGGCTCACCACCAACCCACAGGTCAAAAGGCCCAAACGGGAAAACTCATGGTCCTCCAGATGGCTAGTCCGCCTGTGGCTGTCACCAGTGTCGTCAGGGCAAGCTGGCAGGACCATGGAAAATTCTTTGACTAGGGAAAGGAGCTCGTGCAAAATGTCATCCCTCTCTTTCACACTCATCTACCACTTCGCTGGACTGGTGTTGTTTAACTTGTGCTCTGTAAAAGCCACCATCTATTAGCGTCATTTGTTACTGTATACTGTGTGGTGTTTGTCAGACTTGGCATCGAACCAGTTGATTAGTAAAAACAAACACTAACAATGAAATGTTGGTCCCAAACAATTCAATCCATGAACAAGTTAACAAGTCTCACATGTTTCTGGTCTGGGTGTAACACTTTCAGTTTATGATCCGCATACTACAGACTTCAAATCACAATAGAAAGAAATGAACTGTAAAGACCGGCTTAAAAAAAGCACTGCTCCACATACACGGTTTTAATTATTACATTATTATTATTCTACAGATTTTTCAATAACAAACATAATGATGATAATTATTCTTCAGTTTTTTCGACGTGTTGCGAAAACAAACTGTAGTGTCCACTATTATAAAATACACAAGAGTAAACCAGTGCCCTCTAAGTTTTCATTTCTTATCTCAATCACAAGGGGTGGAGCTACATAAACAACACCTCCGAGCACATAACTCCTGCATTTCACTCAACAAAGTTTCAATTTTTAAATGGCATCCAAGAATGTCACAGTGGAAAACTTTATGGGTATTTATAGAAGCCAGTGTGCTCGATGGGGGAGACACCCAGGCTAATGAAGAGCATGAAACAGGCTTTAGAATCAGAGTCGCGTCACACCACACTTAAAAGTTTTTTAGGGGCTGATCTGCTGTACTTGTTGGCAACTGGTGTTTGTTTACACGTGGAGCAGAGGATATGAGGGCTACTCTTTTTAACCGCTGATTTTTCACACCAAAAAATAAAAAAATACACTGAAATGCAGATGTATAGTATGTAAGAAACGGTGAAAAACGGTGGCAAACAACAGGTGACAAACACTGCCATCTGATGCTTTGTGAATTGATGCCAAATATAACAGAAAACACTGATATTTAAGACAAGTGTTTGCTCCCAGTACAGCAAACTTGAAGATTTTGAAAGCTAGTTTTGTAACTTCATACCTTTGCAACAAAAGCACATTCACGTATGAGGCTTTACTCTATTGTTGACTTTTTTCTTTCTTTCTTTTTTTTTTTTTTTATAAATGCCTGTTTGTCTTATCAGAAGAGGCTGACAAGAATATCGGCATGTATGACCTTTGGTGAGTGGTGGCAGAGAGCCCAAGTGTAAATACTTTGAATAGTACTTCTCAAAGTCCTTTCTGCTGACACTGATTCGCTGATTTGCAGGTGCATATAAATATCCCAGGTTTACCCAGAGTTAACGCCAGTAATTATTAAAAGGACCATTGACCTTGTGACGCACAGAATGTACAATCAGAGTCTGACAAAGGTTATATATGTCATCAAAAAATGTAAGAGGCTGTTTATTAAGGTGCGATAAGTGGCCTCTGTGATTTGTTTTCTTGCAGCTGTATTTCCTCAACTTATATCAGCCCAAAGTTTGGCTTCCTACACGCTGGTTACAGTTAGTATTATCAAAGACTCAATATATGCCAGGGGACAAAGGTGATCTCAGTGCAAATGTTTTCTGCTGAGGCTGTGACCAGGCAGCTCTGGACCAGAGGGCCTCTCCGTCTAAAATCCTGCACAAATGAAAGTGTATTATAAGTTTTTGTTTTCATGGAGTTTCATTAGTTCAAATATTTTATATCATTTTGATGACAATCTTTCTTTACAACTGTTTAATACCATAGAGCTATGATACAAAAAAAACAAACAAACAAAAAAAAAAACTAATATCCACAGAGGAGAAAGTTATTCTGATGTACTTTGTCAATTTGAGACACAAGACTATGCAGTTGTCTGGCTGCCTTTTTTTTTTTTTTTTTTTTTAACTCCCCAAACTTTTGAAACTCCTGGCTGATTTGAACCTGCCAGCAGCAACTGAGCCAAAAAACCTGCAGCTTCCTCATTTATTTCAGTTAAACCAGTCTAGGATCAAAAACACAAGGCATTCTGATCAAACTTGCTCAACCTTTATAACTATGCAACACGACGTCATAAAGCAGCACGCTAAGTTGGCAAATCAAATATGTGCGAGTGCACATTCCAGGTAGATTACTTCGTAATGTGAATAGCATAGCTCTGGTGAGTACGTGACTTTATGTTCCAATCCTTGGAAACCTTTAGTGTATTAACAGGTCATGGCAGCTGCTCCACATGTGTTGTGTTTCATACTGAAGCCTCATTGGAGAAGACATGTGGGGTAATATGTGAAGCTGAGGAATTAAGGTACATTTTAGGTCTGAAGTGATTATCTGATTCATATAAAACTAAGGGAAAGCTATTTTGAAAATCAATACATTTGTTAAGATTTTGTTGGGTAATTTATGAAGTAAAAGTCCAAATTCTCAATGTGAAAATAAGTTACACTTTTTAGAAATGTAATTAATGATGATAAAAGACTATGTCATGTCAAAGAAAAACACAGTTATTAAATTATTTTTTTCTTATATTCTTGTCATTTTTCTTATTCTGACAATCTGATGACAAATGGTTCATGTTACCTGTATACACTAACTTAGATTGTTTCACTATCAAAGTGCAAATATGTGATGTATGTCCTTCACACACACAACCTTTTTTGACCACTGTGGAGCCCAAGAGCAAGCTATAGTTTGGAGGGTGGGAGGCCTGAGTACAACAGGAAGGTTATACCTGATATGGACATGAGAGCTAGATGAGGGAGGCTCAAAGCCTTGTAAGGGAACATCTGGTTTATCATGGAATCAGTGCAGGCTCCTCTCATAAACACAACCTAACGCCTGGGCCCTGGAACTCCGGCCAATAACAAGCATGTGAACACAAACGCCATCCATCAGAGCTGAGCAGAGGGAGGAGGAGTTCAGAGGGAAGTAGAGCGAGTGAGACAGACACAAAGAACAGTAAGAGAAGAGACCACAACAGAAATTGTGAGTTAAGTAAATCATTGACAAGCAAGTGACCGATGCTGACTGTAAGCAGCTTCTCATTTCTGCTTTTCACGCATTCACAAAGCTGCCATTAACGTTGAGGTGACGGGGGGTTAAATGAAAGAAAAGAGTATAAGACACAGTTGTACACTTGTCAAGCTAAAGGTCAAAATTGGCAACAGGCTCCGAAGCAGCTTAACATCTATCAGTCTAGTTGTTGTCAGAGTCATTTGGGAACACACGTAAATAACTTAATGATTATACAGTATGAGAGTAATTTAACCAAATTCAATACACTCTTCTAGGAAAATTCATATTGAGAGTGTGTTTGTGTGCTCCATAGCAACAAGAGGGCTTGCAGCAGCCTGTCCTTTCCTACTCTCCTGATCACGGCATCTGGATCACAGTGGTAAAGGTCAGTATCATACAGGGCTCCAACATGTACTTTTCAAAATGCCTTACTGCTACCACTGCTTTTTTTGGGGGTCTGGCAATTCTGGCTGGATATTATTTTTTTACAAGGTGTGACAGCCTGATGAAACTCTGCTAAACTCATATAATATAAATCAAGTAGCTATAAACATATGTAAAACAGTCGTTCATACAAACGCAGAGGGGAACTGTTGCTAAACTCTGCAGCTTTGTGGAGATTTCTGTTTTTCTTTTTTTTTTGTTTTTTTTTTTTTTTTTGGGTCTACAACTCCATATTTACTGACAGTTCTCATCAACAAGTTTGTAGCAGGAAGCCTGAAAACACAAGACTTGCAGAGTTAGGGAAAATAAAGCTGATGGAGACCAAAACAGGCAAAAAGAAAGTGCACATTAATCTTAAATTAATCAGACGGTTAGAAGCTTATTAACAATCATTTCTTCATGTTACAGGTTTGGAGATCTTCGGAGGTCTGAGTTTCAGATTCTATTTAAATCTGTTATATTATAAACATCTAATACATTTCTGGATATTTCAGAATGATAAAATGTCCGTGGCCATGTTGCAGCTCTGTCATTTTATTTGAGACAGATGTTTTAGGCAAACCGCCCTTTTTCAGTGTGAGGCAATTACCCACGAGTGTGCAGCAATCCACTTCCCATGGTATGGCCCGACAGTGGACCAGTGAATGCTTTCTATGCTACGCTTTACAGTAACCCCACTGATAGCCTGCATCACTGTAACAGGTCAGGGACTAAATCCAGTGTAAGGCCACAAAATGTCTTTTGTTGCAATGTCCAAGAGCAATAAGTTGATGCTTCATGAGAATAATCCAGTCTGGCTGGGTACAGGGGTGGGGTGTGTCTGTATTCACATTGTAGAGTCCCTGGTGTTTAGCACACACATAATGAAGTAAGACTGTCATGGAGCCAGTATGTTCTCAGTGACGAACACAGAGAACCTGCTATTGAAGCAACAAAGACGAGAGAGAAACAGACTTAAAGAGAAAGAAACCGTAAGTTTTATGAATCAAAGTAGGAAAGTAAAGAAGAAAAAACAGAGTTCAGGAATAGCCTAACTGTAGCAAAATGTGTCCACGGTAAGAAGTGAATTTCATGAAATTATGATGTATATCTATACAGGAGTCTTTATAATTCAAGATCGGGGAAAACACACACACATTAATATGTTATAACCACAACCGCTGACATCCAGCAGCAGAAATAATCCTGTAAGCTGGAGCAAAAAGTTCACGAGAGCTCCACCACAAAGAAACACACTTTCCTTCCTGTCTATAAAACGTCTGCATCAACAATATTTGAATTTAAATATAACATTTGGGTGTTGTTGGCGGTGACCTTCATTACAGGATGCATCACTGACACGACTCCTATTTCTCCTTCTCCTATAACAACTGAGCACAGAAAATCTCATTTATTTGTAGATAGTTATCTTCCACTACTGAAGCATTTAACCACATTTACAAATATCTGAGCAATATCCAGCAATGTCCATTAAACAAAGCAATCAAAGTGGATCCTAAATGATTAAACCCAATGTAACAAATTACAACAGAAAGAAACAGAGAATTATAATAAGGCTGAAGGCATAATATGAGGCTGAACTTGCAGCTAAAAGATCGACAGATCTACACTCCTTTATGAGTGCATCATGCACACAAAGTCTCCGAGCAAGAAAGGTGGATTTCAGAGGGTCCTCGGTTTCTTTCCCCTCAAATATCCAGTGTGAAGAAGGAGCAGACTCAGCAGGCAGTGCTGACAGAGTGAGGGTCACAACACAACGCTGGAAACTACCAGAGATCAGCGTTTTACATCTGTAAGTATAAACTCAGAGCTCGGCAAACTCTGCCTGCATCACCTGAGACAGATGCCACATGGCATAAATACTGGAACACTGGCTGACTGTCAGATGAGTCAGAGTCACACAAACCTGAGCTAGGTTTACTAAACACAGTTAAGGAGAGCAAAGGTAACAGCTACATGGACCAAATTTACCAAGATTTGTGTAGTATACAATCCTTTTTTTTTTTTTTTTTTTTTTGTAAGACCTTTAAATTTCCAGGTATTGAGACACCAGGGTATTGTTATAAAAGAGCACTCCCAGTCATTAATTTTAAGAAAGGGCAAGGCTTTATCAGAATTGCAGCAATACTGTACTGATTACCAAGAGGAAGCATAAAATAAAGTATAATTACAGTAAAGACACAAGTGGCTTCCTTCTATACATATCATGCAATATATTCTATATCTTTTTACATTTTTATATCTTTTATCTCAATGCCTTTTAAGAGCTACATAATCCCTTTAAAGTTGTTTTTGTTACATATTTACAACACTGTATGATCTTGTAAACAAGGATTCTGGATGGATAACAACTTAAAGACACCAACAAAATAATTTCTTTGCGGTTGTAACTGAGTTTTGTGTTAAGAGTGTGACGTTGCCTGAATGTGACCTTTAGCTTGTTGTTTTTTTTCACTGCTCTGTTGCTATTTGGCTAACAGTCCACTTCCATGCATTATCTGCATGGGCAGCCTATTAATGTGCCAATGACATGATAAATGACCTCCACTGGACTCTATAATACTTTTACTCTTTGCTAGAGCTGCTTAGTTAGCATTTTTTTTTTTTTTAGCTTTATCAATCTTTGTTTCGATAAGCAATTAAAGGTGATTAGTTTCCGTATTGATGTGTTACCACAAGCCAGATGTGATACATCATTTACACACTTCTTCTCAACATGTACGATGATTATGAATAAGTCTTCCAAGCAGAGCATGATGAACTATTTTTCGTTCCCTATTGTGACTATGTCTGCAAGCACAAGCATTTTCACAACAGTAGGGAGCAGCTGCAAGTGTGAAATAAACGCATTTTTTATGCGAGAATGATTTTTTTTACACACGCTGAATCGTGATAAATTACCCAAGAATCAAAAATGACAATGGTGATTTAGCTAGGTTGTAATTTGTAGTGGTAAACAGTAACATCACTGTTATAAACATATTGTTAACACATGACTTGTAGCTGCTACCAATGAAAAAAGTCATACGGTAGCAGTTACAGCAAACTAGTTAATCTAGGAAAAAAAAAAAAAAAGTGAAAGGGTCTCCGCATAAATTCTGTTTTTGCTACTGACCTGGTGCATTGCAACTTTTAGATCACACAGCGACAGTAACGTGAAACTTTCTATATGATCTATGCGAATAAAAAAAAAAAAAAAAAAAGAAAAATTATCTTTACTCCATTCCTGTCCACAGCCAACGGCTCCTATCTGTGGCCATGCACCCAGAGCCTAATGCTCCGTGTCTGTGGTGCCATGTCATGGTGCCTGCTGTTGATATGTGGCATCAAGTCCACCGTTGATCCAGTTGATCTTTTGATACCGGGTCGGGACAGATGAGGACAAAGGAAGGGTCACACTGCAGCAACAATCCGGTGCAATTCAGTATGTATCAATCAAGTAAAACATAACTTTAAGTCTTTTATAGCACATAAACACATAAATATAGTGTCTCTAATGAATTAAGAGATAAATATTTGCCTTGCATAACTCCACAGAGTGTCAGCTGTGAGTTTCACTGAGGTGAACTGGTCTTGTGTTTGAAGGAAAGTCCCTTTGGCCACTAAACCACCAGCGATCAGGCCTTGATCCCTGAATATCACTCTGCAAAAATTCTTACGTGCACGTCATTTCAAGGCCTTTCAGAGGGAGCAGTGACAGTTTGGGGCAGGCCGGCTCAGACTGTATCTGAACAGCACATTGTGCATTAGCTGCAGAGCGGGTGTGCGATTAAACCCTGTGCTTTCCGCTCACTCTCTCTGCCATCAGTCAGCTCCATATGACTGCTGTTAAAAAAAAATGTCTATCTCTACCCGTAGACCTCCAGTCTCAGCTGGTGCTTTATCTGAAGCAGCAGCCTGCATCAGTCATAATAACTTACATCACAGTCTTCACAGCACATATGCAATAGACTTGACATGTGTGCCACCACCGCCACTGCTCTAACTTTTCTCCCATTAAAAAACACATTAAAGAGACGTTGTCACGTGTGTCAAGAAGCAAGTACAAGTAAATTAGTTCAGTAATGAAGCTTTGACACCAACAAAAAAAAAGTATCAGACGTCACACTGTAACAGAAGTGTACCGAATTGTTACAAAATAACAACGTCACTGCTCACAAGGGAAGAACTAAAGAAATTCATTTTTATTATTTTAACCTGAAATGTTCGTTGATCTTTTTTCTTTGGGTCAAATTTCATGTGTTGCCACAGGAGAGAGAGAGAAAAGCAAGGGGGGCAGAAGGGGGTGTTGTAGTGGTGGGGAGGGAGAGGATGATACAGGTCCCCAGGATTTGATTATACTGAACGATGGCGAGCAGATCAAGAGCAACCTTGGCCGGATGGGGGGTGAGGAGGAGGGGGTTAGTCAGAGACCTTCGTCAGACACAAAATCTATCTATGAAATCTCACTTGCGTTGAGGTGGTGGGGCGAGGGGGGGGGGATTTGCTTGAGGATTTGAGCCTGTGTGTGTGTGTGTGTGTGTGTGTGTGTGTGTGTGTAGGGGGAGGGGCAGACAGGGGTTAAAGTGAGAAAGAAAGGGAGACAGTGACAGACTAAAGAAAAAAAGTGAAGAAAAGGGGGTGGGGATTGGCCGTGCGCAGTTTCTTCAAAAAAAAAAAAAAAAAAATAGAAATCTCATAATTCCACTTTGAAAGATTTACTTTTATAATAAGTCACTCTAAATAAATTGTGCACAGTTATTGGAAATGGCGATCCTGTTGGTTGAAGTTAAGGTTTTCATTGCAGTGACTAATAGTGCTTCACAGTTTTTGCCCTTTTCAGTGGGATCTGCCCTCAGCTGCTAAACACACACACACAAGCCCTCCTCTGTAGCTGCGGCTGACGTCAACCGTCACTTAGCAACAGCCTTTTGGTGTAAAAGCAGCAGTGCTGACACCGTTTTCAAAAGAGGCGCACAGAGAAAGACAGAAAGAAATTCAGAGAAAATGAGAAACAGAGATAGAAAGAACAAAACGGTGGAAAGAAAAGTAGAGGGGACAATATGAGTAAAAAAAAAAAAAAAAAGTGCAGTTTTTTTGGTGCAAATGCAACATAAAAAATAACAACTCATCATTTTTAAAGACATAAAAAAACAGTGAAATCACCCTTGTCTGGCTATTCCTTAAGATTATCACTTAAAGCTTTTAAATATTGAAGGAAAGGGTGATGTTATATCAATACAGTCATCTGGAGACTATTAGCAGTCAGTAAAACCTATAGTATGTACTCATTTAAATAAAACATTTACTACACCCTCACCTCTTATTTCTCCATTCTGCTTAAATTCCCACAGCGGCAAGAGCTCCCACCATCTATGTCATATCGGTCTAATTTAACCATACCACCACCCCTTGACCAAGCCCAAACGTGCTGTCTCCCTCTTCTCTCACCCTGTCACTGGACTGAACAAACAGTCAACACACGCAAGGTTCAACAACCTCATCCTCATGAACTTAAAAGCCGAAGCCACCTGAATTGTTTGCATTGTTTGGGAACCTTGTGGTGTAAATCAAAAATGCTTTGAGACGAGCTGCTACGAAGCGAAAAAATCTCCAGTCGATTGTGTTGAAAAAAAAAAAAAAAAAAAAAAAAGCAGCAGCTAAGGGAACATTTTGTCATTACTTATCTTATCTAGCCACTTCACATTTGCCAATTTTTCATGTAGCGAAAACAGGCAAAGTATGGGAAGCTGATACAACTAATTAGCCCAAACTTAGTTGACGACAGTGGTTTTGGCAAACCCCCCCCACCACACCCCTTCTCTAGTCCGACATTTGAGGCCTCAACAATACACAAACTCAGCCACAAATAAGCTTTGTACAGATAATAATACAAGCAGATAGACGAGGTCAGGACATCACATCAAGGCTCATTAGAGAAAAATAAGAAGTAGAGGTCACACTGCACAGCTCTTTACAGACAGTTGAAAACACAGCATCAAAAAGCCATAACCCTAACTCTGTGTTAAAACAACAGTCATTTATGGACAACATCATAAACAAAATGTTAAAGGAGGAAGCAAAACAACAAAGTCCATGAATATTTTGTGAGTCTTCTTTTGATGGTGACTCTTCAGACACCAGAGTCATTAGGCTAAGCTCTGGTAGACCTATCATGAAAACTAAAGAGCTGCAAGCTAATTGCTGGTGATCATGACGCAAACCGTTTCCAGGGTAACCCGAGTTTTGGAGTACCCGCTCCAGCATTTCCTCATCTGTTTGCACTCACACCAGCAGGCTGACAATGCAGTCGCTGCATCCTGTTTCACTCTGCAGTCAGCCAAACACACAGCACCTCGTTCAACTTAACCCTTTCTACCGGTCCTGCTGCCGTTGCCGATGAAAAAAAAAAAAATAAATAAAATTTAAAGCAGCTATGCAAACGAGATGTGACATTTGGAGGAAGTGGGATGACAGAAAAGATACACAGAAGCCGTCATGGTGCTGGATCCAAAAACAACAAGCACATTTCTGATCAGTACAAATCCACAAATAATGAAATTAACATGCACTTTTCAAAACAAACACCTGTAAAAAATATACATTTAGAAAAAAAGTTCATAAATGCTGATTCAGGCATTCAAGATGTTTACCTATACTATCAAAGCTACCTGCAGCATCGATAAGTAGTTGCTAAGCAATGAATTATGACATCTTGGTCTTGATATCGCAACTGTTACACAAGCTCCTAAACGCCGGAGTTAACGTCACACACCAGTCGCCTTCAGTTAAACAACAGCTCAGCTTAGATTACATTTACATCGAGTAGAATCACACCATGATTTAAGCTCAAAGGTACGAGAACGACACTAAACATGGTTATGTCTAGAATAATTCCGACAAAACTAATGTCTGGATTATAAAAGAAATTACTTATTTCATATTTAACTTCATATTTTTTTTCTTTACTTTCACAAGGACTGAGAGAAACATTAAATATCAAGATGAAAGTTTCACACACACATGTGATGTTTAGATATTTAAGGCTGTTTTTTTAAGGGCAATGTACTTTTGCTCTATCTGCACAGTCTTTAGGATCATTGACAAATTAAGTTATAAATGTAAAATGAAGGCACTAAAAACTTAAAAAAAAAAAAAAGGTTATCTTAGTTATCTGAATTAATATTTTTTAATGGACAAAAAAGACTATTGAGTAACAATGTAAAATTAAATCAAACTTATTGTAGCATTGTCTCTTAAGTGTTAATGACGCATCCTGAGCGTGTAAGAGCCACAGTGGCAGAGCAAACGCACTGAGGTTTCATTTTATTATCTTTTATACATTTCAATGTTTAAAAAACAAGATGGACTTGCTCCAAGTTTTTATGTCTGATTGAAAAAGGTGCTGTAAATAACTTGTGGATGATTTACAGTGAAGTGGAAAATGAAACAAAATCAGCACACACACTCTCACACACTCTCTCTCTCTCTCTCTCTCTCACACACACACACACACGCTGTTGAGAGCGTAGTTTAGTTTTGATGATAGTGAACCAAAGGCAAAATAGCAAGCAGACAGTTTTACTAACTGCATGGAGGCTTTTATCTCTACAGACAAATCAGACCAAGAGGCTGTGGGTATCGACAGTATAAACAGTACAAAAGGTGCCATTTCATTTGCTTATAATTTTATCATATCAGACCACTGACATTATTAGAATATTCATCTTGACATTTAAAACTTTTGACACTGATATCTCTACACAAATCTACTATTTTGATTTGATTATAGACCAAAAGAAAATCTACTGTAAGATTTTATACTAATTACTTTCGCTCTGTAATGGTATAATACTGATGAAGGAGGATTTGTTCAAAGTAACTAGTTCGATACAGTCTCACCACTGTGCTACCTTAAAATGCTCTAAACGCTTTGCAATATATATATATATATATATATATATATATATATATATATATTCTAAAATAATAACATATGAACAAACCAAAAGATTTGTCTGATTTTCTGGATGAATAAACTAAGTGGTCCAAAGTACAATTCTCCACGGAACCTTATTCCACCCAAACACTCTATATTGCTCACTGTCTGAAGACGGATGATTTCTCCCGTCCTCGTCACTGCTAGAGGGAGACACTATATTCTACAGGGCGATTAATGAGACTTGGCATTTTTTTCCCCCTTCTTTGCAATCACCCTGTGGTACGTCACTGGGTTGTGACGTCAATGTTATATCATTCCACATGGCTTTACAGCAAGCGAACGTGACAGCTGAGAGCTGCTCTGCGTTTTCACTGCTCTCCCTTCCAACCTTTCTCTCTCTGCAGCCTGCTTCGCTGTTCTTGTCTGGATGGGGGGTTACTTAAGTATATTATTTACCCCTGCCTGCCCCCGTGGAGCGGTAACCACACAAAAAGAGGGCCTTCTCCCTGAATTCCCTGCCAGCAATGCCTCACAGCTCTTACTCATGAAATAAAGCTTTTAGATTTCTGCCGTGAAAGCCCAAATACAATAATCCTACTTTAAAAATATGATTTCCACTTTATTCTCTTTATCTCAAAAAAAAACTAACTGGGTCTCACAGACACAGGCAAATGACATAATACCAGGGAAGAGCAGGTCGCCGTTCAGGATGGATGATACAAAACATTATTTTGGAGCAAATAAACCGAAGAAAGGACAACGAAAATATGCATAAAAACATAGTAAACATATTCCTCACTCGCTAATATCTAAGTTTCAGCTTGTGACACGTGTGATTAGTGAACAGTCTCAAAGTACAAAAGTAATCTTGCAATAAAATTATCAAATACGCAGTTTGAAAGGGCTCCTTCACCACGTCACGACGACATGATTCACTGACTTACTTCTATTGAAGAAGAATGTAACTCTACAGAGTGACACAGTTAATGCAATAAATCTAGGTTTCAGTGAGCCTGACCCCTGGCACTTACAGTCAATCCATAAAGCTTTGGTTGTGCAAGAGGTTTTGAATTACTGTGGCAAAACACAAAACTGAGACTTCAAATCGTCAGAGCAAAAAATTCCCATTAAGTGAAAGAGGAACATGTTAAATGAGACAATTCTATCTCTGACACCACATAAAAGGCTGAGTTAATTTTTTTTTGCACTTGATTTTCTGTTTCCGTGCGCAAGCTTGGCCATGTTTGCACTTTTACAGAAACAGAAACTTTTGTCCTGTTTCATGATTTGACAATGAGCAGTCTCAACACTTTTGTCAACTTTCACGAACATTCATTTTTGTTCCACGTGAACATTTGTGGACGTCACTAATTTTCTCACACTTACAAGTATGAACAAACTCAATGAAGTGTGAAAAGGTGCAAGTCAGTAACAGACAACCAGCCTTACTGCACAGAGAGGAAACACACTCATTTGATTTAGTTACATCTGAGTGGTATTTTGAGTTAAATACATTACCGAAATGGGTTTAATTTAAAAAAAGAAAAAAAAAAAATTCTTATACATTTCATCAGATATACAGAAAGACGAGTAGGAGAGTTCTCCTTTCGTGGAGGCCACAGTCTCGTATCATCATAGTTTTGCACCCAAAACACACACATAACCTATTGTAGGTTGTCATATTCTCTCATATCTCAGTGAGTGTTGTCCCCTTGACCGCCTCACATTTTAGTCACTGACCAGTTTTTAGCCCCTGACATCATGTTCCCTAAATCATTCCCTCTTTATTTCTGTCACAGGACAGAGCTGCTCTAATAACACGCCTCTGTCACAGGCACCATTAGCATTTTCTTATTGTTTTGTGTCTTCTAACATAAATAGTGACTATTATATTTGTTGTGTTTTGGTTCAATGATTAATAACCACAGGGCGAGGTGGATGAACATGTCACACAAACGAAGCAGACGGGATTTTGGGAATGCCGATCGTGCTAATTATCGAACTGCACAAATGTGCACCGGCACATGAGCAGGTAACGTTCATCAGCCTAAATGAAGCCATTTCTGAGAAGTTTGTTTTACTGATCTGACCTGAGCCACGTGCAGAAAACTAAAACGTAAATGTCCATGAGTACCACAGTGTACAAAAGTGACAGACTATGATGGTATCAGCTACACACCATCACCCTACAAAGAGATCTGACCTTTAAGATTCTAAATCCCGAGCACCAATTGTTTAATTCTTGCTTTAAGACCATAAACAGATAATAATGATATTTATTGACAACTCCAACAACTTTATTATGAGTAGTTAACAATAGTGTCTTGCCTGGTTTGTCCCTCTTACGTCATCTCAGTGTTAAAAAATGATCTAAATAATGTAAAACAAATAACATCAGTGTGATGAAACCATATCTGTTGAAATATGTTCCCTCACACACGTTTGACTTAGGTGTGCGTGTGATCTATGGAGCTGAAAAGTGTTTTAGTATTTGTCGTAACACGTAGGACTCGTTTGTAAAGCTCAGCCTTTCAAAACTAAACTCTTGGAAATCTTGCGGTCTGTGGTACTCTATAGGTACTTAACATAGTAGCAAATAAACAAGCTATGGAAGCTTTGATGGGATGAAGAAAAAAATAAATGGATTTCTTTGGTAGATCCAAGTATGTGCAAATACGTGTGTGCCCAGGTCATTTAATACATTAAGTGCACTGTTTTCAGCCGTTTAATGTTAGTATTACTGAAAGATATGTCGCGATTAACTCGAAATCTCCATTCATGTGTATGAGATTTAATGTAATGTCTATGTAATGTAATGTAATGCCTATATATATATATATATATATATATATATATATATATATATATATATATATATATATATATATATATATATATATATATATATAAAGATTAACACTTCTAGAAAAAAGCAGTGTTTGCAGTCAGTTTCTCACCTTAATGACTTGTGTATTTTATCTAAGTTTCAACAAATATTTGGATGTGGGTTGTACCAAATCAAATACCTGTATATGTGATTTTTTAAAAATGATCTGACACTTCCACCTCCTGTCTTATTCTCCTAATTTATTGGCCCATTGCCGCCATTAGACATGTATAACTGTGTTGATCCGGCAGATGCCATGAGTCACCTCTTTCTCCACGTTCATTTTAAGTAAACAGAATTTTTATGGTTGTTTGATATGCATCTACCACCTTGAGTGCCCTAGATTTGTTGCACTGGCCTTTGCCTATCCCATCCATATTTTGCAGCGTGCATGAGCAGCCACATGTACAAGCTGTTAAGAGCACAAAAGACAAACAATACAAACGCCTGCTCGTCAACCGTGTTACTCTACAGCTCCACCACTGGCCAGAAACTCTTGTGTCATTCAACAAAACCTAAATCAGTAACCTCTGTCTAAACACCGGAGACATGTTGATCCAATAACTTATGTTTCAGTTTATCATAGTGTCTTAACACTGTACCCTGAGACAATACACATTTAACGGCTTTTAATAAACTTCTGCTGCTGTAATACTAAATAATGCCTTTAGGTGGCTCAGCAGTTACTTCTGTCGGATAAAGAACTAAAAACTAAAATGTTTTGTGACCCTTTAAAATATAAGTTTACACTGATTTTCTCATTTTGAACCGTCGCCCCGGCGTCTTTCAGGCAATGGGGGCACATTCGTGTAAAGAAGCACTTTTGAATATTCACGACGGCGGTGACTTGTAACACGCCTGCGTCCACATTAATTAATGTGTTCAAAGAACAGATCAGATGGTTCAAATATGAATAAATCCTTAATTCATGATGGTTAATTATAGAAAAAATAAAGTGTTTTCTTAATTGTTACATAACAAATGGTGGAGCTTTTCAGCTAAAAATATTTATTTATTTCAAATTGAACATGGACATGAATGTCTTCGAACTGAATACATGAGACGTGTCATGATAAGCGAACACATGAAGACACAGCTGTGTTTATACATATACATTATCCATTTTAAACGTCTGCTGGTGCTGAGTTTAACTTCTGCTCTTGTTCTGTTCAGTGGTGACAGTTACTTGTTATAGTTTAACTGTGTTGAGCAAAAATACTGTTGTTGCTGTTGCCTTTGTTTGAAATATATTTCAAACAAATTAAAAAGCTGCGTTAAGTGTTGACAGTATCTTTTATATGATTTAAACCAGCAGGTTGGATGGTTGTTTAATTTCTTTCTTTTTTTTTTTTTTTTTTTTTTTTACAGCAGTATTTTCCTCTTATAGTTCACTTAGTTATCAGAATTATTTATGTTATCATCTGTTGTTCATCGACATGTTGACAAAATGATTTTGTTCCATGTCGATGTTGAACTTGTTTTATATGAAACCGTGTGTTTCTGTGAATAAATAAATAAAAAAAACTACAGATGATTTAAAAAAAAAAAAAACTTCACACAACAACGGGGGGTGGGGTGTGTGTGACGTTGTGTGTGTGATGTTTTGTGTGCAAAGTACATGTAAAGATGAAGACCACGTGTGACATCACCAGTGAACCCTGAATGACTCCTTTCTTTGTGACGCAGTAACTGTCTGTTTTTGTATGAAATTAATCATTAATATCAGTTATATTACAAAAGATGATTTCTTACACTCAGTTTACACGTCCTCGCTGACTAAATTTACTGATTATCTAAGTCAGCGAAGAAAATGTTACAATAAGCAGCTAAAATGTTAAATATTTCCATTATCTTAAGAAGAAAGAAGAAGAAATAGAAATAATCTTTTTTCAGATGGGCTACACAGTGAGTATCATGTACTATCCCTGTGAGTGAGATCTATCCCAGCATGCATTGTGTACAATACACCAGACACATTGCCAGCAAGCTGCATCATAGCGCTGACACCTACAGACAGACAGACAGACAGACAAGCTCTTCTCAACATTCACAGCAAACAGGCAGTTCAGATTTTAATACACCTGACTGGTTTTTCAGAAGAAACCCACACAAGTCGTTGTATCATCGAGTGTATTTATGTATTCATGTTGTTTTACTCGCCAAGAAAAACTTGACTTTTCTATAAATGTTTAATGATAGTGTGTTTTCAAAGCGTGATGATGACGTGTGCAATAACAATAGCCTCTAATTCTGATTATCTTCCTGTACATTATGGATTACGATGCATGCGAGACATTTGGCTGATAAGATGGTACGACTATGACAATACACAGTCAATAAAATCTTATCTGCTACTTTTGTGAAAGTTTTCATTGTTCTTTTCACACACGTTTGTGACACAATTTGAATCCGTGGAATTATACGCAGCAGATAAAGTTTTAGCAAAAGGTCTTAGGATGAGGGAGTGAAAAAAATAAAATAATACAATTATTGTAGCAATTAAAGCTAATTAGTAAAAGTAAAAACACACCGTTTGTTGAGGTGGAAACAAAAACAATGACCTTAACGTGTGGTGCTATTACAGCACCGTGCGTTGTACGCACAATACAAACCTACAGAAAAAAATAGAAAACTAATTTTGGACCGTGAAGGAAAAGAAATTCAGTTTCACTGAAGACGTCACTCAGATTAAAGCCATGAAGGCTCCGAGTACGTCACCACTGACACCACTGACGTTTTACCTTATAAGTCAAGTAACTAACAACAGATGTAAGATGAGTCAATTACACAACTACCTAACTAAAATACTCTGATTATAAATACACCCCACAAACAACGTTACCATAGTTTATTTATTTTACAAACCACAAATACTGCTGAAGAAGTGTATTTTAGGTAAAAGTCAACACCTCTTCTTATGGTCAAGTCATCATCTTTCTCTTACACATGGAAAGATTAGTAAAGGTTGAAGTGGAGGCTTCTATCACAAAATATACTTTAATATAAAAATTACAGCAGCCTCCATATATAAAACTGCTTATTTTTCACTAATTATTCACAAAGAGTAACATTTCTGTGTCTCTTCAGATGACATATGAGGTGAAGTGGTGTAAAAGTCAAATAAAGGATTTTAATTCTGCGGTCATATTCATACACATTCTTGAATGATCCAACCTGCTTTTTTTTTTTTTTCTTTTTTGGTTTTTTCCAGTTTTAGTTTTCATGCAGTATTTAAGGCCTAACTCACTGTGACTGCTAATCTGCTAACAGCCTAAAACACAATGAAGTGGAAAACAACTGCTGGAAATAGGACAACTGAGACAAACTGGAAATACATTTTTAGTTCTCTTATCATTTCTAACTAAGCTTGAAGGACACAAAAACAATGTGTGTGAGCTAATGGCTTGGCGTCCTCTGAAGAACTGCACGTTTTGTTTTTAAATAGCCTATATTGTTTGAAATAATACAAACAATAATGTTGTTTGTCTACATTGTCAACAGACAAATTAAAGCAGCAGCTCGGCTCAGCTTTTTAGCCCGTAACATACTGTATGCAACATGATAGTCTTCATTAGGTATGGATATCACTCGATATAGGTGTATTGGTTTACAAAACTCACACAAAGTAGAAAGGAGCATCACTTTGTGGTGAACCTGTTAGCTACTGTATGTAAACACACAGCTTTTTACAGGCTCATGTACACAAGCAAAAAAAAAAAAAAAAAGAAAGAAAGAAAGAAAAGAAACAGACATTGAATGTGGAGACTGAATAATGTCTGCATGTGCTCACCATCATTTTGTTTTGTTGACTGTAGGCCACATCACTGCTGCTGTGTGGTGATGTTATGATGTGGATGGACGTTCAGATCTCATTGATTATCTTTTATATAAACTTTAAAATTAATACATTCATGAGCGGATCATTAACATTTATAGTCGCTCTATATATATTATTAAAAAGGTAGCTGAAATGCTACAATTTAAATTAAGTGTTATTTATATTTACATAGAACAGGCAGGTCTGGGTAATAACACTGCATTTTATTATAAATGTTTCCTTTTTATTTTTTTTATTGCAACTAATTCTAATGAAACTGTTTGCTTTTTTTATTTATTTTTCTGCAAATCTGATGCACATGTGAGGCCCTATTTTGCAAACTATAATAGCTGTGGTCTGTTATAAAGGGGTTGGGGGGTTTATATGGGGGGTGGACCTACCTGTTCTCTGGATATACAGGGTAACGAGGGTCTGCGAGGCATTTTACAACTGCCATAATAGCTGGTCGACGTTTCCCCCAGTGAGACACAGCTGGATCTTCTCCTGGGTCTGATCACAGGGACCTTTTCATCGGTGCTGGAAATCCCACTCGGTGCTTCCCTCGACGGGTAGTAACGGTCAAAACAGAGCCCCAACAGGGAGCCAGAAACCCCGGCAAAGCAGGCGAAGAGCGGTCTGAGCAGTGCGGGCAGACCGCTCAAACTTGTGAAAGAAACCAGCCAAACAACGCTGGCAAAAACCAGTATGAGAACACTGTGTTTGAGTTTAAGAGTGGGGATCAACGTGAGCAACCCCACACATCCCAACACGAATAACAACCTGCCCACCATTTGCATCTGGTGCTGGTCCTCTCCCCATTGCAAAAACCGCAAAACCAAAAAATCCCCGAGGTAACACGACGCTGGCAGTGACAAGAGCCAACATTTGCTGCTCTCTTTCTTTTTCCTCCTCAGGTAAAACGTTAGAAAAAAGAAAGCACATCCTATGCTGAATAAAGGACTGATGGACTGGGAGAAGCCCCACAAAAAAGTCCGCAAATCCCAAAGCGAGTCACTTTGCAAGCCCCTAGAAATGAGAAAAGAAACCGCGAAAATTACAAACGCGCCGACGTAAAGGGCAGAGACTTTTAACAATTTTGAATTAAGGACGTCTTCGTTGCAAAATCTGCACACGTTAAACAAAAATCCCCTCTGATGGTCCTGTTTAAGGGGGGTGACGCAGCTCTTCACATAGCCGTTCCTGAAGCCCTCTGAGCTGTTTACACTTCCAGCTCCGTCGTGGTGCCTTATTTTACTGTGCAAAACCTCTCCTTCCTCCCGTGCAGCCATGGCTCGACTGTGGCTCCTCGTATCCACACGAAAAGTCCCCCCTCTCTTCTACTATTCACGCCGTATTAACGCTCAACTACATGACAGCAAACGCACTCCATGGTCACTCAAACGTGCTCCAGCACTTGGACTAAAGAAAGAAGGTGAGATGTTGTTTTTACAGAAAGGGAGCTCAGTGTCGCCGCCTACAGGCCACAACTCAAACATCAGGCCTTATTCTTTATTTATTTATTATTTATTTATTTATTATTTATTATTACTATTACTATTATTGTTGTTATTTGTAATGTGGACCAATCCTGAGCTGCATCATAAATATAATATAATCACTATTAGTCTGTGGTTGCAATTAATTTGGGAGAAAAAAAATCATTATTAAAAATAAATAAATAAATAAATAAAACTAACCCTAAAATCCTGGACCTTATTTCAGGTATATTCCTCATGTACAGCTGCAATTATTATAAACTATTTCATAATAATTTTTAAAAAATGTGTTGTATTTCTATCATTTTATTTAACCTGTATACATTTTTTTAAAACATTTTGAGTGTTAGTGCAATTAATTTGGAGAATTTTTCTTTATATTATTTATTTATTGATATAACCAACTAAAATCCTCCACCTTGTTCAAGATATATTCCTCATGTGTAGCAATAATAATTATAAAATATATTATGATAATAATTAAAAACGTTGTTGTATCACTATCATTTTATTTCACCTGTTCAAATTTAGTGCAACTTTGCTTAAAATTTAGAGCATTAATAAGTTTATTTAAGTTTAATATGACTAAAAATACCAGTATGTATATTGTAATTTTTTTTCAATATACTCTAACCAATCGTATGGTTTAATCATTATTTTAGTATTTATAAAATAAAAAATAAAATGATCTTTTGTGTAGTCGCCACATCGCGTCGCTCTGGGATCGATTGATTTTCCTGCTCAGTGACGATTATCGATTAAACTGATCACAAATAACCGGCTTAAAAACGCCGAGTATTGGTAAGATAACTTTTAAATAAAGACACATAATTGTATTTATCTTTTTAAACATTGGTGAGATAAATAATGCAGGGTAAAAGTCATTGTTTGTTAAAAATATTAATAATAATAATAAGCTCCGCTGGAGGCTATAGCTAGCTAGACACACAGAGGCTAAAGCTAACTGGTTGAGCTCGTAACGTCACGTTATTCATGATAAACAAACCAACGAGGCTTTAAACTCTGTGAACCGAAGATAGTTACTGACACGTGTTTACTAAAAGCTGTCAACTGAAGCAAACAAGCTGTTATTCTAACGAAACGAAACGAAAAACATTTTATTTATTCACAGCTCACCGTGTTATATATATATATATATATATATATATATATATATATATATATATATATATATATATATATATATATAACTCATTTCAGTTGTAACAGAATAAGACAAACTTTGTGATATATAAACTGTCAGATATATAATGTTTAACCTGCCAGAGACAGTTAGGAAGTAGGCTTTTTCTTCTTTTATTAATTTAATTTGGTCATCTTCACAACCTGTTCATTGTATGTATAGTGGCTCACTGGATTCTGGAAATAAAGCAGACTCATTTTTAATATAATTAGGCTTGTAATTAGCAACACCTGTACAGGTGAAGTGAATGTGTGCCACTTTTAAATACATTCACAGCAACAGAAACAGGGGAAAAAAACAAACAAACCAACTGAAAGTGAAGAAAAACAAAAAGACAAACCCTTCATCCATCCCAGAGACATACACAAATATGTACACATGAGGTAATTAATCAAGCCTGGTCATCTATGAAGCCTGAGAGACTATAAAAGAGGTTTTAGTTTGTTTAACTTTGGTTGTTGTTTTAGTCTGTGATAGAGTCTGTGACTCTATGTGCATTCACACAAAAGCTATTTTGGATGTAACATGTCAAATAAAAACTATACATTTCCCATGGACTGTAGATAGTCTTTTATGCCACTTCTTTCTCATTGTGGTGAATAATGCACATGAATAAACATTTATAAATACAGTATGTTTGATTTATTCCTTCCCTTTAGCCACATAACCTTTACAACAGTAATATCTTTTTGGAGACCTCAAGTTAGATCTCAGTCAGTGCAACAACATTTTAATGTGCTGTCAGTCCTATGAAATTGTCCATCAGTGTCCTTTTGCATATTTCCTCCTCTAAGGCAATCAAGTACAATATGGATTTCCTGGCTTGAGAGAAACCATGCCCACAGAACAGGATCTTTTTACTACGTTAAATGAGAATCCTATAATAAACAATAATTTAATAGTATATGAAGTAGATAGAAGCACAACTGTACCCTTTGTTCTTGGGCTATTAGAGATCTGTGATGTAAACAAGTACTTTGCTCGTGATTTGAACCATAAACTTTCCTTATCTGGAGGTGTGTATCCCTACGCAAAGACTTACATGGAAGTTTATCAGTGTAAGAATGAAAGCAGTGATCCAAGTCATACAATACAGAACAATTAACAGCGTGAAGTTAGTTTACAAATGTAATAGGACCATTTGGTTACACAGGGGGAAGAAACCTTTCATTATGATGAACATACGCAGTTTGTTTCTTAAAAATCTATAGTTTCTGCTCAGTTTTATCTGTTCATCATAATGAATTACATTTAGATTTAAAAGTTAATTTTGCAGAAAAAAATCATTTGAATTCTTATCATGATTTGTCTTGTTTTCTATTGTAAGATAATGATTGAAGAAAACATTTTAAGGCATTTACTCTGAGTCTACAGTTCATTTACATTTAGTTTCCTGCATTCACCATAGTTAAACTTTTTACTGGGCAGTGCTGGAGAACATCTATTGAGTTATTTTTTTAAGGCACAAAAGTATTTCAACCTAGGTTCAGTAACATTTGCTTCGTTTTTTTACATCGCATTTTTAATGATTTGTTTGTGATACATGGGCCAAGTTTAAGGAGATTGCAGCAGAAAGGCCTGATAAACCAATAAACTTGGAAGTTGTTAGAAAATGTTGGACACCCTCCAAAGCTTCAGCTTCTTGGTGAAACATTATTAGCCTATATCCAATACTGTATTTTCTGACTGCACTGGTTTTAAATGTAGACCTAAAACATCTATCGTAACTATTGCAATTAAAACTATTTGGTATTCATTTTTACATGAAATGGCAACAGGTATTTGATCCAGTGTACCTTTTATTCAGTTTTATTGCGAAGTCTTCAAAAATCTTCCAATCCCCAGATGAGTTGCATTGGCAACAGGGTAAACACAGATGTCCAGTTGTTCTTTTCATTTCCAGCTCATCTTGTGGAGACCCAGATCTGGCTTGTGAAAGGAACAGGGGCTCTTTAAATTTAATTTAAATGTAGGTGGCATAAACAGGAAGCTGTGAGTTAGAGGATATTATAATTAATTATAATATAATAATATGAAAATAACGTTTTGTGATGTCAATTTCTGCATTTAAATAGTTATTCAGGACCATCAATGAATTTTGTGCACTTTTTTTCTTGCGCTTTTTTTTCGGGGTGTTTGACCCTTCCGGGCCACGGTAGCAGTGATGTGGCTCTGAAAGTAATCTTCCACGTCACTAGGAAGTGGTGGCGGAGAGACAGCTCACCGAAGGGAGCTTTTCTTTTATACAGATGTAAATATCCAAAACTGTGCATCGAAGGTTACTTCGGAGGATAATAGTCGTGGAGATAGGTAAGTTATGTAGCTTAATTTTAATCTACATGAGCGATGTGGTGTTTCCTGAGCGGTGGTATTTTTTAAAATTACTAAGCTAACGCTGCTGTCCTCCATTTCATTGCTAGCCTGAGCAGAAGCTAAGCTGGCGTTAGCTACCGTTCGCTGTCTACTAATGAATCATATATCCTAGTCTAATCTAACCATTTTAAAAGTCGGCAGAATATCTAAAGATTGCGTTTTATAATGATTTTGCTTAACAGTTGTTGCTAACACGGGTAACGTCATTAAGGCTACGTCGTTAACAGTGGATGCGGTGTTGTCGGCGGTTGTTAACGCTGCGTGTCACTGTCTTTTACTTGCTCCAGTTAGCTAAATCTAAACAAGCTAACTTTGGTTGATTTTACTCTAACAGTTACATTTTGAAAGATAATTTGTTTTTGCACTTACAGTAGAAACACATAGAAATCAAGACCTCCAGAAACTAAAGTAAGAGTCTTAATATCACACTTTAAAACTACCTTTACCTCAATTAAATCAATTCATTATTTAATCCTATGTCATATACACCATTACATTCCTTTTCAAATGTTAATCTGTAAAGTACATATTACTTACAGTAGTCAGATCAATGTCATGCTGTAGTTAAAGGTATAATATCTGTATATGTACTATTAAATTGAAGTTGATGTAGAAATTTTAAAGTGTTTAAAAAAAGTGCAAATACTGATCCCTCATATTTGAACTTTGGGACGGTGCTTGAGTAAATGTAATAAGTTATTTTACTTCACCACATATCGACATATACTTGTATTTATTTAGAGCCAGATTAACAGTAACTGAACTTTTTGTTTTATTAGGAACAGAGCTGTGCCACACCATGCACTACTTAACATCGTCATCATTTAAGATTTATGTTATTTTGGTTTTTTTATGTAACAGAATCATGTATTATGTTTCTAAGCACATCACACAGATCTATGTTGTTGGAGTTCACAGGTACTGGCATAGAGGTGACTGCATCTTATTCATTTTCATTTCATTTCTGCCTTGATGGTCAAAATAATGTAAATTCGGGAAGATTGTAACAGTAATAATTAAATTGAATATAATCTGCCTCACTTAAACAGCCGTATGAGTTGTGAGGCCATTTTTGTTCTCATTCCTAAGAAAGCATTAAAATGTTTAACAATAGTCACATGCTCAGGTATCACCAAAAAAAAAAAAAAAAAACTCTCTAGTGTAAACATTGGGGAACATAGTCACAGGAAACATAAAGAGTTGATACAAACCACGTCACTATACCTACTTTGTTCTGATGCCTCACCCTGCTGAAGCCTTATACTGTTACCTTTAGCTCAGCAATTTAGTTAATTTTCATTTTTAGACCCTGTTGTGTTATGTCGAAAATAAGCTGTTATAATGCAGACCACACAGACTAGAGTTACATTTACTTTCAATAGTCAGACATAGCATACATGCTAGTAAGAATAGTAACTTTATTTATAATGACCACTAACAAGGCCTGTGAAAACTACAGGGTCTTTATAGAGAGTCTGCAGAACTATGCAGACAATATGTACTAAAGATGTGAATTCCAAGGACTGTGTGTGTGTGTGTTCAATGTATAATATAAGATGTATGTATAATATAAGCCAATGCATTTTTAGTTTATGTTGGGTGGGATCACCTGCTGCTGATCTTTTGCTGAAAGAGTCTTATAGAGATCAGATACCAGCCTCTGAAACAAAAATCTTGTTGTTTAAAATGTTGATTTGTAGTTTTCCTTCCACAGATATCCTATATCTACAGGGTCATAGTGGTGGGGCCAAAGCATATCCCAGCATGCTTTGAATCAGGGAGAGACTTACTCTGGACAGGTCATTAGTTTATGGCAGGGCGAACACAGACAGAACATCCTCATCATTTCTGTTTAATTTCAGTAAATACAATGTGGTTATATTTGTAAAGGCTTGCTTTATCAGACTTTGTTAGTTGTTTTTTGGGTTTTTTTTTTTTGCAGTTTTCAAGTAAAAGTAGGCAAAATGCTGTGATTGACACCTGAGCACAGCTCAGATGTTTCAAAAAAGAGAAAAATACAACCCTACATTTCTTTATTCTGTTTTGGTGCAATAGACTTATATTGTTTCTGCAGATTTTTTTTCTGTCTGTGGATGTCTTCATTGTTATAGACCAGGTGTGCTGCTGCAGTTATATGTTTATGTATCTGTTTAAATGTTATTTTTTTTGTCTTCATGCAGGTATTATCCAGTAGGCGACATTTTATCGGGATTCTTTGAAACGGATACAAGCCCGGCAGCAAAATGACGGCTGCAGAGAACGTGTGTTACACTCTGATCAATGTTCCCTCGGACTCAGAGCCTCCCTCTGAAGTCAGCCTCAAAACAGATCTAGGTAACTGTTCATAATATTTGCATGCAAAGCTATTCTACCCAACAGATTTCCTTCAATAATTCATGCAGAAGAAAGGTAATAATTTCTAAAACTACTCTCCCAGCCTCAGTACAATGGTGGTTGGAATTTAATATAGAAGTGTCCTTGTCACGCTAGATAATCCACACATCTCACAGTGGCACAAACTGACTTTGAGGTCTGTGTTTTATCCAGAAAAACTGTAACTAGGGTTTGTTTTAGTTGACAAACAACTAAAATGGTTAATTACCATTAAAAACATGTGATATTCTCAGTGGAAAAACAAACAATTCAACAAATTTGCATTAAGATTATGGAGGAAATTGTAAAAAAAAATCATATATATATATATATATATATATATATATATATATATATACTGAGCATGTTAAAAATCATGATCATTTTCATCTTTCTACAGAAAAGGGGGAGATCAAAGCAAAGACTGAAGCCCTGAAGAAGGTCATCATCATGATCCTGAACGGTGAGAAGTTGCCAGGACTGTTGATGACCATCATCCGCTTCGTGTTGCCACTTCAGGACCACACTATCAAGAAACTGCTCCTGGTTTTCTGGGAGATTGTCCCCAAAACAACCCCCGATGGCAAACTGCTCCAAGAGATGATCTTGGTCTGTGACGCCTACAGGAAGGTACTGGACACAGGAACTGGCACACTTTTAATGAAAACACTTAAACATAAACATAAACATTTAAACTTTCAGCAATCACCATGTAATCTTTCATTTCAATTTCAGGACCTGCAGCACCCCAACGAGTTCATCCGTGGCTCCACTCTGCGTTTCCTGTGCAAACTGAAGGAGTCCGAGCTGCTGGAGCCTCTCATGCCAGCGATCCGGGCGTGTCTGGAGCACCGTCACAGCTACGTGCGTCGCAACGCTGTCCTGGCGATTTACACCATCTACAGGTACAAAATTTTTTTCACCTTTCCAGAAATATTTCTGTACTCCATTCACCAACAAATAACAAGAAAGTGATGATATATTTTTTTTTATTTTAGAAACTTTGAACACCTGATCCCTGATGCTCCAGAACTGATCCACGATTTTCTTGTCAATGAGAAAGATGCCAGCTGCAAGAGAAACGCTTTCATGATGCTGATTCACGCAGATCAGGTCCTTAGAATGTTGTTGTCGTCTTAGTATTTCTACAGTTGTGTGCCACTAGAATCTAACTTCACTGTCTTATTCACAACAAACAGGACCGAGCCCTCGATTATCTCAGTACATGTATCGACCAAGTTCACACCTTTGGCGACATTCTCCAGTTGGTCATTGTGGAGCTGATTTACAAAGTAAGTCAAGGCCTTTATTATTAATCTAACAGATACGTTGTAGCATAATGTCGTACAAGAAGAAGAGCTGTTTTAACATCTGAACTTTTGTTGTGTGTTAGGTCTGCCACGCCAACCCCTCTGAGCGTGCCCGGTTCATCCGCTGCATCTACAACCTGCTTCAGTCGTCCAGTCCAGCTGTGAAGTACGAGGCCGCTGGCACTTTAGTAACCCTGTCCAGTGCTCCCACAGCCATTAAGGTACATCAGCAAGGGTTTGTCCATGGTCTTGTGTAGATTATATACTGTTTACACACCATTGATACTGTACTAAATCTGACCTCATACCAGTGGTGACTTTGGTCTGACACATTCTCTTATGTGTTCTTTGATGGACTCCAGGCTGCTGCCCAGTGCTACATTGATTTGATTATCAAGGAGAGTGACAACAATGTAAAGCTGATTGTTCTCGATCGCCTGATTGAACTGAAGGAGCATCCCACTCATGAGCGTGTACTTCAGGTGCGTTTGACCTTGCTGCAAAAATTTTGGACATTATTAAGACTTTAGCAAACAAAACGATCTGTCAGGAAGATATCAGAGTCTGACAAGTGTAGTTTTATTGTAAGTCAGTAGTGAAGTTTTTGCACCTGCAGTGTATCAACTTGTTAAAACTTTCTCTTTTTTCCTACAGGACCTTGTTATGGACATCTTGCGTGTTCTCAGCACTCCTGACCTGGAAGTTAGAAAGAAGACCTTGCAGCTGGCACTGGACCTTGTTTCATCTCGCAACGTAGAAGAGGTCAGTGGTGTGCAGAGTATTTTCATGCTTCTGTTGTTGTCTTCATGCCCTTGAACAGACATAGAGAAGAATAAAGGAAATATAGGAAATAATAGGTTACAACTTCTTGTTTTCCAGTTGGTGATTGTTTTGAAGAAAGAGGTGATCAAGACAAACAACGTAACTGAACATGAAGACACTGATAAGTACAGGCAGCTGTTGGTGCGCACTCTTCACTCTTGCAGCGTTCGCTTCCCTGACATGGCGGCCAATGTCATACCTGTGGTGAGATTCCTGTTATTCATGTAATGTATTACATTACATATTTGAGAATGACCAAAATTGTGGTTTTATGTATGAAATGAGAAAATAATTAAGGCTGTCTGTGTACAGCTGATGGAGTTCCTAAGTGACACTAATGAGGCAGCTGCTGCCGACGTGCTGGAGTTTGTACGAGAAGCCATTCAGAGATTTGACAACTTGAGACCCCTCATCATCGAGAAGATGCTCGAAGTCTTTCATGCCATCAAAACTGTCAAGTAAGGCCTCATAAACAGATTGAGCAGTAATTTATGCAGAGCCTTGGTTAATCATTCTGTTTTTCTCACTAAAAGCTCAAGTCAAGTCAAATTTGGGTTTGATTTGAGATAAAGACAACGATGCGTTGTCTGTGTGAGACTTCGTTTAGTCACAGAAATACAGCTCAGGAGGCTCATGTGAGATAAAATGATGTGACAAATAAGGAAAAATAAGAGATGTACAAACAGGTTGACACCTAAATGAGGAGTGAAAATGAAATAGATTTTGAGCTTTTTCTGTTGTCATATTTGTTATGACTAATATGTGTGCGACCTTTGTTGCTATTTTCATATTTCAGGATTTACAGAGGAGCGCTGTGGATCTTAGGAGAATACTGCAGCACCAAGGAGGACATCCAAAGTGTGATGACAGAAGTACGCAGGTCCTTGGGAGAGGTATGTTTGTCCAATGTTTTCAAGTAACACAAGCTTACCAGTCATTCTTAATTGAATTATAATCGTCCCATATATCTGCGTTTTAATTTGGACAGATCCCAATTGTAGAAAATGAGATAAAGAAAGAGACAGGAGAGGTGAAGCCAGAGGATGAAGTGAGTGCAGCTCCAGCACAGAAGCTGGTGACAGAGATGGGCACTTACGTGACACAGAGTGCCCTCAGCTCCTCCAGGCCTTCGAAGAAAGAGGAAGATAGGTAAAACTGCACCTGGTGGAGGAGATTTATTATTAGTCTATGATTTTCTATTGACTGTCTGGAGTTGAATAATCCATCTCACTGAATAAACACTGATTTGCTGTTGCAGACCTCCACTCAGAGGCTTCCTGATGGATGGAGACTTCTACGTGGCAGCTTCCTTAGCAACCACACTAACCAAAGTGGCCTTGCGCTATGTTGCTATCGTTCAAGACAAGAAGAGACAAAATGTAAGCTGCTGGTCTCTTCCCAGTCACCAACAGACAACATCTTTTTTTAAGATCATTTAACCAACTGCCATGTCCTTTCCCCTTCAGTCGTTTGTCGCGGAGGCCATGCTCATCATGGTCACTGTGCTGCACCTGGGCAAATCATCGCTGCCCAAGAAGCCAATTACAGACGATGATGTGGATCGCATCTCGCTGTGCCTGAAGGTCCTGTCAGAGTGCTCACCGCTTATGAATGACATTTTCAACAAGGAGTGTCGTAAATCCCTGTCACACATGCTAACTGTCAGACTGGAGGAAGAGAAGCTGTCACAGAAGGTAATGACAAATGGCTCAGATGCCTGAATTTAATACATAATCCACTGACCAGAACTTAATTGAAGGGAATTGAACAGTTTTTTTTGGTAATAATTGCATATTTTTTAGACCTATGTGCTTATATGTTTATTGAAAATATTGATATTTTTTTAGGCCAAAAAAGTTTTCAAGAAAGTATAAAGTTATGAAACAGTGAGCAGTTTCACTCTCACTGCAGTTTTTGTGTTCATTCAGCCAGACGACAGTTAGAAACATAAATATGTTTTTTGTCTTGTGGGCAAATGATATGAAGCATAAACCACCAAATAACCACATGTATTTTTGTTCTTTTCTTTTTGTTCTGACCACAGAAAGAGTCTGAGAAACGTAACGTCACGGTGCAGGCAGACGACCCCATCTCCTTCATGCAGCTGACGGCCAAAAATGAGATGACCTCTAAGGAAGACCAGTTCCAGCTCAGTCTGCTGGCCGCTATGGGCAACACTCAGAGGAAGGAGGCTGCTGATCCTCTGGCTTCAAAACTCAACAAGGTACAACAAGAAAAACACTTAAAAACGATTATTGTGAGAAAGTATTTGCAGTTATTTGTGTTATTATAAGTGATCGTAAAATGTAATTATTTTCTGTCCATTCCAGGTGACTCAGCTGACGGGTTTCTCAGACCCAGTTTATGCTGAAGCCTATGTTCACGTCAACCAGTATGACATTGTGTTGGATGTGCTGGTCGTCAACCAAACCAGCGACACTCTCCAGAACTGCACTCTTGAACTGGCCACTTTAGGTTGGTGTCGTTTATTGTCTGACACACAGGTTCTCAACAGAGACCAACGTTAGACTAAACTTAAGTTTGATTTTTCTACAGGTGATCTGAAGTTGGTTGAGAAACCTTCACCTTTAACTTTGGCTCCTCACGACTTTGCGAACATCAAGGCTAATGTGAAGGTGGCCTCCACTGAGAATGGCATTATATTCGGCAACATTGGTAAGAAACACATTTTATGTTTGTTGAAGTTCATAACTGAACTAATGTTGAATGTGTGAATTTTGCTTCATGTAACCACATCATGTTTTCATCCTCTTCTTTTTCTCTTTAGTCTACGATGTGTCAGGAGCTGCTAGTGACAGAAACTGCGTTGTCCTCAGCGACATCCACATCGACATCATGGATTACATCCAGCCAGCGTCCTGCACCGATGCAGAGTTCAGACAGATGTGGGCAGAATTTGAGTGGGAAAACAAGGTGAGCTTTGCTTTGTGTCCATTTCCCAGAAAATGAATGGCTTTCCACAAATGACTCATGAACATTGAAGGTGGTTCTTAAGCACTCTTTTTTTTTTTTTTTGTCACAGGTGACTGTTAACACCAACATCACAGATCTGAACGAATACCTCCAGCACATCCTCAAGTCCACCAACATGAAGTGTCTGACTCCAGAGAAGGTTGGTGTGACATATTGTCTACAGCAGAGGCGACGCTAGAAAACTAGACTTTAAAGCTTGAAGGACAAGGCTGTGTTTTGGTGTGACCTAAATTCTTTTCTTTTCATCTCTCAAACCAGGCGCTGTCTGGATTCTGTGGCTTCATGGCTGCCAACCTTTATGCTCGTTCTATCTTTGGAGAAGATGCCCTAGCTAATGTCAGCATCGAGAAGCCCATCCACCTGGGGCCTGAGGCACCCGTCAATGGACACATACGCATTAGAGCCAAAAGTCAGGTGGGTCACAGCTGCTGCAACACAAATTGAAGTAAAGACTTGGTTGAATGTATTTGATCTCAACTTGAGCCATGTGACTAGTTCATGTTTATGCTAGAACAGCTCAGTAAGGTAGTGAATATATTGAATGACTCATTACATATATTGTCACTAGTATGTGTCCAATCTGTTAATGTATAGAGTTTAAAATCATCCCTCTTTCATTTCACAGGGCATGGCTTTAAGCCTCGGTGACAAGATCAACCTCTCCCAGAAAAAGACAAACGTTTGAGACGAGTCTGACGCAGCTGATCTCTTTGGCTTGGTCACCTGAAGTCACCTGCTGCTCTTATGAATCGCTCATTTTACAAACTTTTCATCAGCAAATTCTGAGCTCTATGTGGTCAATTTCCTCTGTGCTGTTCTTCTTTTTTTTAATTGCATCACCTCTGTCTGACAACTACATCTCAGTAATGTCCCTGTCCTGTTTATTTTCAATAAACAAATATATATATTAAAAGAATGATAAATGTTTCATGCTGTATTCAGTGAGTCCTAGCTTTTACTGTAATTTTCACTCTCTACTTTATACTTATTTTCATTAGCTCACATGATATCAGTTTAAACAAAAAAAATAAAGACATTAATGCTGAAAAATGCTATTTTGTCAACTTCCAATTTCTAAACTGTGAGCTTCATTTAACCCTTAAAGTCTGGCATCAAATAATAGTGAGAAATATTTGGTTTTTATTTATTTATTTTTATTATTTTGTATATATATTTCTTTTTTCATTTTATTTTATTCTTATATGTTACAGTAGTCTTTAAAGTTTTTAGTATTTTGCAGTTAATTAGAAATATTTTAACGGCCACTCAGCATGAAATCGCTCTTGTGTGTTTAGTTTTAGATGAATTCTTGATAATGGCATTTAAGTGCTTACAAAGTTTTAGTACGTGACTTCAAAGAAACTTGTAACTGTTCCCAAAGGTGATTGTATCTCAAAGTGGGCGGACTCCTGTTTGGAGTTTCTTGTGTCCAGCTCCATAGCTCTGGGCTCTAATTGAAATTCCTCAGATGCCTTCAGTGAAATGTTGCACAGTGTGAGACTGATTGCAGTTTGTTCTTGTAATACCTCTGTGTGACAAAGACATCAGAAATGTATATATGCATATCCAGAGCAAGGACATGATTTCTTTTTTAAAACCTAGGATAATATATAGTAGTGATTTCAAAGGTACTCTCAAAGCCATCTGCAAGTTTTACTGGCACTGTGATAATGAGATGGAGATGGATTAGTGCTGGCACAGATCAGCATGTTCCACTTGCCCTCCTGTTTATAAATTATGAGTAAAGGGACATTTCTGGGAATATGCCAGCTTAAAGGGTCACAACCCTGGTCATACATTTACAGTATCTGTGAAATGTGTCTCTCAGGGGGTTAGATAAAGGCTGAAGGTGGCTTTGAGGTCAGACCTTCAGCTGTGAAAGTAAACAGTTGACTATCTGGCAGGAGTGTCACAGACAAACTGCTGTGTTCAGTGCACAGGCCGCCTCTTTGGATGTACTGTTGTTATTGTTACTGTCATAGAGAATACCCCACCCCAATATGAAATCTCAGCTTGTGCACCCTGTGTTTTTGTGTTTATGTTTGTGTTACACTATAGAGACACGTTCTGTGTCGATAAATGTGCTGTGACATTATTACATTTTGTCAAAGCAACTTCTGCTTTTCATCCTCTAAGGTATCTGTGCAATACTGTCTTTCTTTAAACACATTACTGTGATGTTTTTATAGATGCCTATGTTTTATTACAAGGAATTGCTCCTGTAAAATGATTTTTCATCGCTTTCTAAACTGCTAACAAGCTCAGCCCTCGGTCCTTTAAACCCACGTGGTTGAAACTGAAGCGTTAGCAACGCTATCAACACTTCTAGTTATGAGTTAATTATTAATATGAGAGCGTCAAAGACCAGTTTTATTTACTTGATCGAGACTTTGAAGAGCACAAACCCAGTTTTGGGTCCAGTTTCTTGTTTTGACACTAGGTGGAGCCACAGGTGTCAGAGCAGACAGTATGGTGATGTTCTGCATAGTTAAACATTGCAGTAGGTTTTATCAGAACACAATATGCCAATAAAGATGTAGCTGCGAGTAACTGAAATCAGTAGTATAATATAGTTTATTGTATTTTTAAGTAAAGTGTTTTTATTCATTGATTTTTAATTTACTTGTCAATTCGTATTTAATAAATTTAATAACTGTATTGCTCAATAATCAGTTTGTAAGATACACATACTACCAATGTAATGAAACTAATCGTTAAATTTTAATGGATAAATGTAACTTTATAATCATTTATAAAAACATAAAATAGATAAAATAATGATGTTACTGAGGAGAATCTGATGTTTAAAAGTTTAATGGTTTTTATTGGAAAAAAAAAACAATTTCAAAATCAGAATCATGCTGATCCCATTTGTTAATACAGATATTTGGAAATACTGTAGTGTAGAATACACTTACTGAGCACTTTATTAGGAACACCTGTCCACCTACTTTTTCAAGCAGTTCTGACATAAATCCAACATGGCAGCAGTGTGATGCATAAAAGGTCAGGAGCTTCAGTTAATGTTCATATCAAACATCAGAAAGGAGGAAAAATACGATCCCAGTGAGACTTTGACAGTGGCAGGATTGTTGTTGTTGCCAGAGGAGCTGGTTTGACTCTTTCTGAAACAGCTGATCTCCTGGGATTTGAACATACAACCGTCTTCAGAGTTTGTGCCAAAAACAACGACGAAAAACATCCAGTGAGGTCAGAGTAGAATAGCTGGCCTCAGATAAACACTGTTTACAACCGCGCTGAGCAAAATGCACCATGTGTCAGGACCACAGGCAGATGAGGTACAATAGAAGAAGAACAGATCAGGTTCAACTCCTGTCAAATAAGAAAAGCAGTCTAAGGCAGAAGTGGGTGCACACTCACCAAAATGGGACCAGATCTGATGAGTCTGGATTTCTGCACAAAGTCTGGTAGGATCCATGGACGTGGCCCACGTTGGTGGTTCAGAGACCTCTACAGTTACCAGACCTGAATCTAACAGGACAACTTTGGGATGTTGTGGAGCAGGAGTTGGTGAACATGCAGCTGAGTGTTTCTAACATCGTTAATGTTGTTGATGATAAAATGCTTAGTGATCAGGTAAATGATCAAGTAGAGATTTTTATTTTTTGTTACTATGGTGAGAAAAGACGTGAAGAGTACAGCTACAGATTTTGTAGCTGTAGGTTTGCATTATGATAATAACTGCAGGGGCACATCTATTATCACAACATAACTGGTTGTAATTACAGTAAGCAGGTTCACTGTGTTTGAGGACAGGAATGTGACTGCAGGAGTGTGTGATAGTGGTGTGAGGACAGGGCTGCAGAGTGTGTGTGTGTGTGTCAGTATGTGTGTGCGTAAAGGAGGCGGAGTGGTTGGAGGAGGGGGGGTAATCACACACACACACACACACACACACACACACACACACACACACACACACACACACACACACACACACACACACACACACACACACACACACACACACACACACACACACACACACACACACACACACACCGCCTGTAGAAGGGCCCCTAGCGCCAGACTTTAGTACTGGCCTGGCTGATTTTACTCCTACTATCGGATCCACATCTTGAACATCGCAGTGTTGTGTCGAGGAGGTTGAAACACGGTCAGGCATATGGACATGCGCCCGTAGCTCCGGTATCTCTCTCTCTCTCCTCAAGTATTCGTGCGCAAAACGGGACTAAAACACCGACGAGTCCTTTTTTTTTCTCTCCCGACAATCAATTTATTTCATTTTTTCACAATTATTATCTTTTTTTTCTGCGCTCCGGTGTCTCTCCACTGCAGGGCCTCTTCAGTTTTCTTTTTACAGGAGACAGTGAGTGAGTGAGTGTGTGTGTGTGAGAGAGAGAGAGAGAGAAAAAAAAGTGGGTGTTTGCTGCTCACTGGTTGTTTCGGCAGCGGCGGCGGCGGCGGAGAGCGCAGCGAAGTGTCCTCGATGGCTGGCTGGAAGGACGGCTCGGTGCAGGAGAAGTATCGGCTGGTTGTGGTCGGAGGCGGCGGTGTCGGCAAATCAGCCTTGACTATTCAGTTTATTCAGGTCAGTAGCTTTAAACCTTTGCTTTGATTTACAGTCTGTCCGAAAACACGGAGAGGGAGAAGGAGAGAGAGACAGAAGGGGGGAGGCCAGACACGGGAACACCGTAAGCGGTCTGTTTTCTTCTCCACTACTTTACCGAGAGGCCTACAACTATGTTTTTTTTTTTTTTCTTTTACCGAGATGTTACACGGGAGGGAGGGGATGAGGGGGGTGAGGCGGCGGTGGTAGTGGTGGTGGTGGTGGGGGGAGAATGACGGCTGTCACTTTAACGCGATGATTTCCGACGGATCCACTTCCACTTTGCAGTTTATAGCCGCCAGTCAAAAGAGAAAGGAAAGTGGGTCTAAAACGGAGCGACTTAGGAGTTGTCCTATTTTATTAAGTTGGTATGCGGAGTTAAAGCAGCACATTTAACACACAGGGCTCAGTTTGTTAGCACACTGAACAAAACAAAAGCAGGAAACTTCAGACTTTCACGTACAGGAGTTTAACGGCTAAAACACATGAGCTCCTATGATAATAATAATAATAATAATAATAATAATAATAATAAAGTCCATTAGAACATTAATGCCTTCAGAGAGGAAAACTTGTTGCATATCTTGTAAATATGTGAACTACACAGAGTAAATCTGTCCAGGTTGAGTGATGAGTGGCAGCAGCAGAGATGAAAGTGTCCATTGAAAGATGATTAACTTTTTGTGTTCCGTTGCTAATTGAACTGAATGGAAACCAGCAGTAATTGATACAGACACATTCTTATAAATAAGAGTGTGTATGAGTGTGTGTGTGTGGAGAGGGGAATGTGCTTGTTAATTCATGAATCCATGGGTAATCTAGCAGCTTACTTAAAAAACCCATGTGTCGCATATAAAAGGCATGTAAACAGTTTACCTCCCTCTATCCCCGGTTGCATTCCTGCACACTGCAGACACAGCCTGCCTCGCTTTGACCTTCCAGGCTTTCATAATAGTCACTTAGGAGAGGAGCTCCTTCTGTAAAAAAAGAAAAAAAAAAAAAAAAGAAAAGGCCCACACACGCAGACGACACACTCACTCACTCACTCACACACACACACACACACACACACACTCTTTATGAACATAGATGACAAAGTTTGCCCTTTGCCTCGTGTGTTTCCCCCTCCTGTCAGTATGTTACTGATGCTGGTTCTGGCTTCCAGGAGACCAGACTGCAGGCAGCTGCATGTCTCCACACTGTCAGACAATAGTGGGCTGGTGCACGTTTCAGAGTGGGGGTGAAAAGCTTGTGTGAGTGTGTGTGTTCACACACACTCACAAAAAGCTCATTAACTGCATACCAACTAAAAAGGGATCAGATAGCTGTGGCACAGATTTTTTTTTTTTTTTTTGCCTTAGCCTAGTGACCCCACTGACCTGAAGTAGAAGTGAGGGAGCACTTACCACTGAATATGAAACATACACACACACACACACACACACACACACACGCATGCAAGACATTTCACTCAATCAAACGTGCTGACGGTATCACTAATGTTGTCATTGTGAAGCATCTCAAAAATGACAACACGCTGTCATTGATAACATCAGAATCATGCAAAAATGTCAGCATGTGTAGACAGAAGACGATAGACCTGCATGATATCTGATTTTAAAGTTACACTGATAGATCATCATCTGGTTTTATCTTTGCGTTGAGGTGGCTACACATACTAACACAGATTTAAGAAATAAAGCTTCAGCTTCCACTCAAGAGTCTCTGAAAGTCTCCTGGCAGAATAATGGACAGCCATATCGATCAAAAGCTCATTCTTGAATTACCAAAAGCCCATTATTTCTGGTGACATTACCTGCTACAGATATTATCAACCTGTCTTGCCATACATTTGATTTAGAAAGTAAACAGTAAAGTGTGTCAGTATTTACTTGTCTTTTTGTTTTTTTTGTTTTTTTTTTTACTCCGTGCACATTTTGACTTTGCGTGTATTTTTGCATTTAGTTAATTTCCTGCCGTAGTTTTTTTTTTCTCTTTTAACTCCCCTGGCTGGTATATTTGGTGCCGGGGCGGAGGAAGAGATAGACATGTTGATTGCAGGAGGAGAACCTGCATCCTCTTCTGAAGTTTCTAGAAGTTGCCTGCCAGCGGAAAAAAAGACCTAACAGCTGGTTGTGAAGTCCAGGCTTTCCCTACAACTATGTTGAGTGTTGTGAGGTTTGGGGGCGGGGTTAAAGGGTGGAGAGGGGGTTGGGGGGTGGAGGGGTGTTGGGGACTGAGTCAGCCTGGGTGGGTTAATGGTCACGGACCATGTGGAATTTGGCCCTTCGGCAAAGGAAGTCCCTCCACTGCTGCTCTTAGGACCTCCTAGTTTTGTATGGAAAAACACGACCTGCTTCCTGAATCACTGGCGCTATGTGTGTGTGTGTGTGTGCGTGTGTGTGTGTTTTAGTAGTTATCTTAGACAAAGTATTAGATTAGTGTTACGTGTTTTGCCAAAAATATTAAGCACTTGTTGTGATATTCATCAAGAATTATTGCAGTATTACTTACTATTACAGATGGCTGTTACCATGTCAGCTAATGAGATCAAAAATGTCTTTATTTAACCCGAAAACTTGTCTTTGAAATTTTTATTTGATTTTGCTTGCGAAGCATTCTTTATTACTACGACTATTTGTGTACGAGGCCGCTGGTGAGACGATTTACCCTCATTTGCTACTTGTAGCAGTTTTGCTGTCTCTTTCTGGTTGTTGTGTGCAGGAATGTGTGCATGTATATGTGTGGATGTTGGAAAGTGGCTGTGGGAGACCACGACACCAGCTATTTCAAGAAGCAAATGTTTCAGTCTTGTGCAAAATAAATCTTGTGCAAAGCAAAAAATTACCTGAGTGTTGCTACTGACAATATACGCTAACACAGGCACATTTACAGAAACTTTGCCCACAATAAAAGTTATGATTTCAATTAAGAAATGCACAACCGTGTAAATAAACACCATGAATCACTTTGTGGCAACTATTAGTATAGTTTTTGAGTATTTTAGTATAGTCTCTTTTGGCACATTTGATTTATATGTGAGAAGTACCGAGTTTGACTTTGTTACCAAGTGCTAATCTTGTTGAAGACAAAAGGATGGATTGCTGTGCTGAAGCAGGGATTTTTTGGGAGGGAGCTAGGATAAAAGATCATATCACTAGTACAAGCAGAGTGGCAAGTCCTTGGAGCTGCTGGCCACCCTAATGCCAAGCAGTTGACTCAAGCTGAAATAGCATTGGGATGACATAACATTGAGTCATCTGACAAAAGTTGTGGAGCACAGTGTGTTTAATGTGACGTCTGTGAGGGAGGAAGCGTCGCAAGAAGGGAAAACATGACTCACATTGGCCACGTGAAGATTGCATGTGGGGTGGTTCGTGTGTCCACAGGTTTGTTTTTATCCAGGGGAATAATGACATCAAAACACTTGACTGAGACGTTGTGTCTTCTCAATTGCCGGCCGGAGAAGCATGGTGTTGCTTGCTCACATGCTGGCTAATATTAGTGTGGTGGCAGCCCTCAGCCGTGTAGATTCATGCATGAGAGCAAAACATCCTGACTGATCAAGTCCAGACAGATTAGTTGAGGATTTTTGTAGACCTCAGCTGGATTTACAACTAAAGCACAAGTGACCTCTCTCTGTCTCTCTTATACTCCTACTCCCTTTCTACATATCTCACATAGTTTCTAACTTGGCTTTGATTACTTAGATATGAGGAATGTTGCTATAAGTAGTAATTCAATAGAATAAACATGGATTGTAAAGACAACCCTCACTGGGCATGTGTAGGCAAAGTATAATAATGATAGTAGTGTCGGAGCTTGGTGTGGTGGGTGCTTTTGTATTTGTATTTCTCAGAAACAGCCACAGGTGGTTAGGTAAGGTGTTTGCAGTGACACTTGTGTGTGTGTGTTAAAGACTTAGTTTAGAAGCTTTGTTGTTTGTAACGCTACGTACGGCATAATCTGAGCCCATTTTTGGATACAAGCTGCTTTGTAACTTTGTGTCTGGCTCAGTGATATGTCACATGCCATACCGCTGAGTGCAAACAATCCCATTTATTTTCTGACTGGTGTTTCTTGATCTCCTTTAAGGGAGAGAACATTTTTTTCGCAGCAGAAGATTGAACCATGAGAAAGGAGGTACTTTCTAATTCGGAGGTTTAAAGGTTTGTGTGTGTGTGCTTGTGAGCGCAGGTGATGAAAGTACATTGTTTATTTAGCTCTGTAGTCAGGTCACCTGTTGATTTCTCACAGAGCATAACCGCAATTAAAGCAAGTAAGCGATTCAGGGGTTTACCTAAAGTACAACCAAACCTAACCTAAATACAATGCACGTGTGAATATACAAAAACAAATTTGATATTTAAAGATGCAGGAGAAACCTTTTCAGTGTCACCAAGAGAGAGAGAAAAAAAGTAGGCCTAAGAAAAAAAAAAATCCCCGCGGTGACTATCACACACAGAATTGTAATTGCAAACGGTTCCCGTCGACCTCCTGTTTTTTATGAAGAGTTTCACAGTTACTGAGCTTGTGAATCATCCACCCAGTTGACAATATGCACACGTACAAAAATGAAAGAAAACTACACGGGTTCAGCATGTTCCCATACTCAGCATGGAACGTGTAACGATGATATTTCAACCCAAAACTTACAAGCTCTGGGCACGTTTTTGCACTGTGGCTTATTTTCTCACCCTCGACCACCATGTTACTCTTGTGCTGCCACATTGGTCCTTGTCTTTACGCACAAATTATCACTTTTCTCACATGAATCCTGTGTGATATAAATTCATGCAAATTGACCAGTGTCGTATAGTAGTGAAGTAACAATATTTCACTACTGTGCTAAATTATGTTTTTGCAGTATCTGTACTTTTTTATTTATTTCATTTTATTTTTATTTCTGTCAACTCTCACTTTTACTTCACAGCATTTCCTTACTTAATTTCACACTTTTTCTTTTAAACATTTTCAACGTTCAGAGTCAGTACAGAAATCACATAGAGTTAAATGTGCTGTTTTCTCTACTGCTCTGGTTCACTCGGTCTAAGTCTTAGTCTGCCTGTGACTGTTTAGGCTCAAAACCTTGTTTAAGGATTTATATAGGCTCCATCTTAAAGGGTGGATGGATGGAGAAACTTAAAAAAAATATCAATATCAAAAAGCAGCTTTTGTACTTTAGTTCAGACTGAAGACATTGTCTGCGAAGATTGTTGTAGGCTCCAGATTTTAAAGTACTGGATAAACTTCATAATAATAATATTCTTCTGTTTTTATTAACAAGTACAGAAAATACTAGAAAAGATAAGTCTTTTACTTGAGTAGCTTTCTAGAAATTATTTTTAGAAGGATATCTGTACTTCTACTCGGACTTTCAGGCACTTTATACAACACTGGTGTGGACTATAATTACAAAATTTCTTTTTTCTATCTCCTTATTAAAAATGAGAGGAGAGTCATTGGCAGTTTGTTCAGAGGATTCATTGAAAGTGTGTGATGATCCTTAATGTTTCAACTGTTACTATGAAAGAATCATTTGTTCTTTTTCTTAAACCAAAACATCCAAAACATTGTGTCATGAGCATGGTCGGATGACATGCAGTGACCCGTTAAAATTGACCGCAAATGCAAGTTCATGCAGCGTTGCTGTTGTTTTGAAAAGGCAGTAACTCTGCCGTGAAAAGAAAACATTTAAAGATAACCTTTCAGAATTAAATCACCAACCGGCTTCCAAATGTTTTGTATTCTTAACTTCATTTGTTCTTCTCCTTCTACGTCTAGTCTTTACTTGTCTGGCTTCAGTGAACATCAGACCCAACCACATGTTGTCTAGCACAAGTATATTTCTAAATATGATTTTGCGCAACCAATCAGGTATGGATTCAGCAGAACTTGTGGTTTGCGTCTTCTGTGTAACACGGAGGCAACACATATCACAGTGTCCACAGCATTCACAGCACGAACTCTGTGTGTGTGCGTGCATGTGTGTGTGTCTGCGTGTGTGTGTGAGAAAGTGGGTGTATCACAGCACCAGAGCTCGTTCTTGCTTCCCAGAAGATGAACCGTTTCAGTCCTGACACTTCCTCTTGTGCCACCCTCAGGCAGATAGGTCAACTTGTCATCGGTAGATATCTTCTAATGTAACGTTCAGCCTTGTGTGAAATTCGCTGAGCACATTCACGCTTCCCAGGAAATCAACGCTTTTCATTGTAACGACCCCAAGGCCTTTCTTTTTGTACCACAAGTTAGATGCTTTTTAGGTACAGTTAGATGTCTAATCAGTATATGATTTGTGCTATTCAGCACTTTTGTTCTGTGTTATATATATATACATACATACATACATATATGAATGTTTCAGCAACCAAGTGCCACTCGTGCGTCTACATGTTTTCAGTCTTGTTTAAATACATGGATGAATACGATCCCGTTGCTGAGGTAATTATTTGAATCTGGAAAAATCCTGTGCAGCCCACCATAGTAATGTTCATGTGAAAGGGAGGTTTTGATCTTTAAAGACTCTCCCTCCCATCTGGCAAAGCTCAAGAGACGAGCAGGTCATCCCTTTCACTCCAAGTTAATGAGAAACTAACGAATGTCCCAATCAGCAACAGCTAAACATACTAAACATACTATCAAGTACAACTTGAGGTATGATTGGATACTGTATATGTCTGTGCTTGATTCTATTTTGTGTTTATTTGTTGTACGTGTGTTTTGTAGTCATAGAGGATCCATCATGAAATAAGAAGAACTAATATAAGAGGATTTTATTGTCCTCAAATGTCTATCACCCATCTTCCTTTTTGTGTGTACTTCCTCATTCTGCCGCCTTCTTCTGTGTTGTTGTGGTTTTTGCATGTGCTTGTTGTAAATGTGTTTTGCTTGCCGACGTAGTTTTTTTTAAGCATTACGTTACATTTTTGTTTACGCAACTGTCTCTTGTCAGAGGAGCTTTAATGCTGACGTTGGGCTGTAACATGTTTATTATCTGAACATACGATGAAGAAAGAAGATTCTTTAGAAATAAAGTCATGTTTTAAGGTGGTGAAATAGAAATATAAATGTAAATGTAGGCTGTGTGGGGTCAGTGATGAAATGCTCCTGAAAACAACCACAGTTCTTCCTTTCTGCAGGGTAAAGTAAAGTTTTCAGCTGGAGGTGAAGCGTGATTCTGATTAATACCCACCAGACATTACAGATCTGAGATCAGATGATAATTCAACCACTCCTCTCTCTCTCTCTCTCTCTCTCTCTCTCTCTCTCTCCCCTCTTTCTGCAACAAGAACATGAAAGAATAATACTTATGATTGCTGTGGCGTGTAAGCACAAGTCTGTAAGTAAAACACTAAAGACAGCTGCAGCAAATAATTTGACCTTTTATATTAATAAAATGTACAAATGTGCATAATTACTTTAATGTAACATATGTAATCTGTGCAGTGGGCAGTGAAGACTTTACACCAATCATATGAATATATTAATAACAGTTTCATTTAATGAATAACTCAAATGTACAAAAAATAGTTGTTTGTTCTTAATGCTGATGATGTAAACAGAATAATCTGCATCATGTGTCTTTGCTATTTGAAGACGGCACCAAAAATCAAAAACCTTTTCATACTAAAAGCAGACATTGAAAGTTTGGTCATATTTATAATCTTGTTTACTTATTAGTGCATCTAATAATTGAAGAATTAAATTAAAATCTTTAAATGTTATTTATTTGGAAAAAATTCTGGAATGCTGTTTGTTCCTTCCTCTATTAATAAATTCAAAGAAAAAAATTCATATTTCATCATAATGTACAGAAAAAGTTTTTCTCCTCTAAAACTTTGATATTGTTATCATGTTTTTCTGACCTGTGGTTTGAGCCTGTGACCTGCGCTTTTACAGTCTCCATTAAACCGGATATTGATCCAGAACATGACGGCGATAAATATGCATCAGTGGGATGGAGACATTTCTACTTTTATTAGCCTGCAGTTAATTCTGTAGCTCACATCATTATCACGAATCATAGGATAAAAAACATCTTCTTCATTGGCATGGCACGCCCAATGACTGGACGTTAATCCATCATTGCCAGATAAAACTGTGAAAGAATAAAAAAAACAGTATAATCTTTCAGCATAGAAAAAACTTAATATTTATTGTTTGAGTGTTCAACAGCAGAAACTTTCTACTTTGTCTCTTCGGTCAGTCTCAGATTTCACCTCAAAGCTACATTTTCTCTATATACATTTAAATTGTTTACATATAAAACAGCGGAGGATCTGAGGGAGGAGGTCCTGCAGGTTGTCTCATAGATGCATTAAATAGACAAGTCACCACCAGTAAGAGCAGTTGTCTGATTATCGGTGTGTTTGTTGAGCATTTCTACTTAATCCTTCATATACAGCAACAACAGCTGCTGGTTTGTCCAGATGTTTATCAGAGTGAGGTCATTCATTGATGGCAAAAAGTTTGTATGTGATGACTTCAGACTGGATCGCTATAACAGGACCAGCCCTGTGAAGATGAATGTTTATGAGTGATTCAGTGATGGCGTTGGTCGGCCAAATGTCACATGACTAGTACCTTTTCCAAATGATTTGGTTCCGACTTCAATGGCTCCAACTATATAATCTCAGGGCGTTTTCAGGCTGCATTTCCAACTAATTTCTTTTGTCACTTTACCAACTTTTCAGACCTTTTTTTTTTCTTTTCAAATAGCACCTATGCCACAGCTCATATCCGAGGAAGAGAGTTTCCAGTGTAGCCCCATGAGCAGAACTTCCTATACCTGTCAATCAGTTGATTTCTGCTGCAGATGATAAATAAACATAAAGGAGCTTCAAACCTTCTCTCTGAATGATCAGTCATTTATTGCTGTTCAATTATGTGGTGATGAAGTAATAAAGTCAGGATTTTAGTTGAAGTGAGTGCTGGTTAACATGTCGCCTTGATGCTCTATGTTTCAGTCAGTGTATGAACTTACTGGGTTATTGTATAAAAATACAATAACCCAGAAAGGGCTGAAACACACTGACAGTAGGCAGAATGCAAATATGACACAATAATGCCATGAATATTGTAATTAGTTTCATTGTTCCTCATCAGTTCTCAACTATATCTTCAATTTTTAATATTGAGCACAGCCATATATATACTGGGTTTTCTCTTTATTTTGTTTCCCCCGCGTGAATGTATTTATATTTCTATGTTGTGTTTTATGTTTATAGATTATATTTTATTTGTTCAAACCATTACTTTTTCATTTGTTCAAATAAGTTAAGCAGTTTATTTTCTTCAATATTGTTAAGCAAATTAATATATGTTTTTAGTTCTTTTTTTTATCTTGGTGATGATTTATTTTTAAATATACATATATGTTTTTTGATATATAAAAAAATGAATATCAGTGTTCAACTTGGCTCCTGTGTTGATAGAAAATAAATGAGTGATTCAGTTGTTGTTGTTGTCTGGAAACAATCTTACCTCAGAACATGATCTCAGCACATTTTTAAATGCTGCATTTCACTTTTATTTGCGGTATTACATCACAACTGCATAAACTAGTGTATGCAGTGACAGGACTATGAGGTGTACGACAGTTGTTTATGTGTATGTTGAATTTACAGAATTTCTCTCTGGGTTGGTAAAAACATTTATTCTTTTATTTTCACCTGCAATATCCTCGCTTGTTTTCCGGTCACTGCCCCTCAGATAGTCAGACAGACAGTGAGGGCAATGGGTTCCTCCGTGTTGTTTTTGCCTATTGTTCTGTGGTCACACATCTGTCTGTTTCAGAATAACTGGCCACAGTATCAGGTCTCACATCTCATATAACAACAACTCTGGCTATGGGAAACTCACATACTGCCTATTATAGCAACTCATTCCCATCACCTTCTATCATTTAGCGTTTTTAAATTTATGGACACCGTTCTACTCAACAAGCCTATATGTAATCAGCATACTACTGATTCTTGTGTTGATTATATATCGTGTGCAGTGTTGGTTGTATCTCTGCTGTTATTTAAAGCACTTGTATTGCTTTCTGTAGCGTGGCACATTTAGAGGAGAGATTTTTAATGCAACACACACAACCGATAGAAGACAATGAATGGTTCTTGTTATACGTCTGTGCTTGTTGCTGATGCCGAGCCCCTGAGCTGCCTGCCAGGCAGCTGGTGGACATTTGGCACGTCTCATGCAGACAGTGTCCAGAGGCCTGTGGGGCACCTGCTGTCCATCAGGGGGAGGTGAGGCATGGAATGAGACAACCCCCAAACAGGTGACAGTACAACACAACTCACTGTCCAAATGTGACTTGTCCTTAACAGGTGAGCTTCTGAGTCTCTCCCACTGATATGATAACAGATCATAATCAGACAGGCTGTTCAGTAAGCATCAGATACATGTGTACATACACTGGGTGATATCTGAGCATGTTTGACTCAGCCATTGTTTGACTGTTACGTTGATCTAACGCGCTGCAACAGCAACTGTACATCACTCTAGGCCCAGTTGGTGTCGGCAAACCCGACGTAGAATTTCAAGCTGGCACACACCAGTGCACACCAAGTCAACAGCTGCCCAAAAAGTGTGTTTGGTATGTCTAACCAAAACACTGTTCTCTCAGTGCCGGGCCTCTTTAGATGCGAGCTCAGACATTCAGTCACACACATAAAACATTTACCTTCCTGTCAAGCTGGCTACATACTTTTCATTCTAAAATTACACTTCGCTACCTTCGTAAGGTGTTGCTCGTGGTTTCCTGCATCTTGGACATTGTAGATTTTACAAGTCTTTGCTGGAGGAGTCACCGTGTTTTAAGGTGATTTGATGATCACATCTCAAAGAGCCACAGCAAGTCATACTTGTATTTTGGCAAAATATTTGGTTCTTGTAACTTGGCAACATAATGACCATGCTTGTACAGATAGAGCTAACTGCTAGCAAGCTAACAGGCTGGGAAAATGCAACCACAAGTGCTTCTTTCTGTTTTTTTTTCTTCTCAGTACTGTGCTGTCCATCCGTCTTCTGTCTTTAGATCTGGTGGCTCCAAAGTTCATATAACGAATGATTCACATTCAAGGAGCCAAATTCACACGCATAACCAACGCTGCTGCCAAGATAATAGGTCTCCCCACACCCAATTTCTCAGAGCTCAATTGTATGGCCATCACATGCATTACAAATACAATAGCACAGGACATCACACACCCACTCGACCGCTACTTCACTGTACTGCCCTCTGGGTGCAGGGCAGGTCCCAGAGGTGCAGAAGGGCTTTCTTTGGCAAAAGCTTGGCAGCCGCAGCCATAACAGCTCTAAACAGGGAGATTAGATGAGGCAAATAAGTGTCTTGTTTTCATGTTGTGCTGGCTGTTGCTGTTGTTATCGTACTTAATGCATTTATGCCTGTCACTGTTGGGTGTGTAAGATGTAATGTTGATTTCCCCACTTAAGTATTGTGCTGTGAAAAAAAATTCCTCTAAATAATAAACTATTCACTTTAGATTTGTCCTCTAATCACTTATTCAGGTTTTTATGGTAATTTTTTTACCCATCTCTATTTGCTGTCGTCCAAGAAAATGTAACTGTGACAATGATAACGATAATGATAATGATCACTTTCTATACCCTTGTAAAAGGAATTGATGTGGACAGGACAGGAAGGGACCATCAGAGAAGGAGGAGAAGATGTTTCCATTAGGTCTTATTTATGAGGAGATGCCTTCTAAAGCAATAGCATTTGTGCTGCCTGTGTTATAGGACCGCTAGCCCTAAAAGCACACAACAGTAATGCTGCTGTGTATCTGACATGATGCCAGTGAGTGCCCCCATTTCCTTTGACATATCACCCCATGCTAAGAATTATAGTCTGCAGCAGAGTACACTGGTGCAAAAACACACACTCAGCAGTCGTGCCAGAGGAAAGAGAAGAGAAGATGTAGAGAAGATAAATAAATCCCTGCAGGTGCTGTGGAGTTAAGTCTTTTTAAAGGTGTATGGGAGAAAAAAAAGATCATTATCAAGTATGCATAATTGGTTGTTGTGTGTAAATGTCAATTATTGACGTGCAGTTTTCTGTTGAGTTATTAATGATTCATCTTAAATTACAAATCCACTCTTTTTATCCTCTAGCTGCTTTTTATCCTCCAGCGCTCATCAGCATCCCACTGTTTAGTCGGTCATAAGGTTTTTGTTGCAACAAACCGTGGACTATAGACCGGGAGCCACACTCCGTTAAGTGACTTTGTATGGGTTTTTTGAAAGTCACAGTAGTTTCTCTGTCCATGCAGCCACTGCAGCAGCTGGTGTTCTCTAACTGAGCCTCACAATAATGCTTTGTTGATGTGAACATGTGCAGCACAACTTCTGCACAAAGACAAGCAGAGGAAGAAGAACTGAATAATCACACATATCTCACACTAAACAAAAGCATATGCAATGACTGTAGTGCCTGAGATGATGGACAACAAACTCTTTCCACTACTACATGAACTTCACAGCCACTGTACATTGTCCATTGTCAGAACTTAAATTACTCTCTATATTTATTTATCTTAAAATCTGTCAATTTTAAAACAGAATCACATTGGCTTGTGTTTTGCTGCCTCTATAAAAGACGACATTGATTTAAGTCTCACCAAAGCAAAATGCAGTCAGTGGGAATCACTGTGTGTTTTTTCAGAGAGTAAATTTTATCAAAATAAGTCTTTATTTTCTGTCTTTTCCAGCAAAACAAGGAAGAACTTTCTAGAGAAAATGGCATTGATAACCCATCAGTGACTGAGTTCACAACAGGCTTAGTGCAGGGAAGGGGAACATTACTGATGTCACATGATCAGCTAAAACAATAAAGTTGGTTCATGCAGTTCTCCATCTTTGAATTGTTCTGTTTAATCAGTTTGTAGGCTTTACCCAGGTCTGCGCTTGTGATTCAACAAAATGTACTTATGAAACGGAGATAAAGAGGCAGTTTGTAGTGTGACCACCATTGAGCAAAGAGGCAGCTTTGAGCTCAGTGATCTGGTGGAAAAAGGCCTTTAAATGGCAACTCTTTGATTCTGCACCTTTGAGCGGGTTCAAAAGTGTTCAGAGTCCAGAACACATTACTATTTAAGCAAGGCGATTGAAGTCTTAATGCCAGAGAGGTTAGAGGGGAGCAGGGGGTTGACTGCACCAGGAGCTGGCCTACTTGGTGAGACATTTATCCTTCACTTTATTCTCTGCATGAGCACTAACCCCAACTCTACAGCCTCAAGTGCTGGGCCACTGTGCACATACTGTATGTACCATAAACACCTTTTTTGTCCAGCATAAGTTGAATAAATCCCAGTAGTATTTAATATTTTTGCTTGATTCCGTCCATTAATCCATTAACCATTAATCTTGTCTGTTACAGGGATCAGGGAATATGAAACATCTATAAAGCAGAGCAACACAATGACACAGGTTATAATAATAATGTGAATACTTTGAATAATATTGATATAATTAATATAATGACTATATAATATAATTTCCAACATTTTAAAAATGGTGGGCAATTATCAAAAGATTGTCATACAATCAACATATTTGTCAGTGAAATGGTAATAAAGAGATATAATCAGGGGTTAACATATGATGGGATTGATTGATTTGGTAGGAAACACTCGACCAGAGCTCATCGAACTTTCAGTGCAAAATATAATACAAAAGTAAATGAGAAGCAGTTGCTAATGCAGTGATATGCAATCTGATATACTCAATGTTTTAAAGGAGAGCAGACCTTTTTATATATATATATATATATATATATATATATATATATATATATATATATATATATATATATATATTAGATATGTATAAATATTTATTATTAAATATTGAACATTATTAGAGGAAGTTATAATAAAAATTGAATTACCCTTTAGCTATGTTTTCACTGGTCTGCCGGCGTTTAAGGACAAGGCAATGATTAAAGGGACAGGCTATTGATCTGTTGCGCATTAGGAAGAGGAGAGCTTGTAGGAGTGATGTGCACGGGTTCATTTAATTCGGCATCAAGCCAAGGTTCAGAGCTACACCCACACTGTATTCTCTAACTGTAAACACTCAGCTCAACTAAGTGTTGTTACGGTGGATGTTGAGCATGCAATTTGATCTTTAAGCTTTATGGCAGCGGTTGAAGAGTTTCGAAAATGACAATCAAAACTTTCTGTTGTTTTCAAGTAACACGGTCTCTTTCTTTTTTCAGAAATGCGTACCGTCTTAAAGCTTTCCCAGCTTTAGCTAAATGCTCCCTGGTGGCCCTTTAAGGCAGTGGACACATTGTGTGCTCTCTTTCTCTCCATGTGTATTAGGTATTGAATAAGTGACCTTTCTGGTTTGTATGAGCTCATGGGAAAAGTGGGTGTTTCCACAGGAAGTTAATGCCTTTCCCTCCCCCTCTTTTTCTCTTGCTTTCCCTCTCCATGTAGCCTTCAGTCTCTCTCCCCCTCAAACCTTTCATTCTGTCTTATTTTTTTCCACTATTTCTCACTTCAAGCGCTCTTGAGCACTCCACGAAACAATGCTCCTTACACAAATTCCTGTGTCACTCGTGTATAATCCTGCAGAGCATGAGAAGAAAGGCGATGATGGAGGAGGACAGACAGTGTAAAAAGATGTAAAGGAGTCGGTCTTCACTTCCATCTGTTTAACATTAAATCCTTATGGTGGCTATTTGATTACCAACAGCTGCTCAGAGTCCAGCCCCAGAGGTTCTGTTAAGGTTAAACCTGCATTGGTTTGAGGGCAGGAAGTGTTACACAGATTCCCCGGGTGAAATTTTTCCTTTCTTAGATCAATACACATTACACTGCGTCGGCGTTTAACACTTAGATAATCAACAAAAGTCTGACCTAGACATTGATGACAGCAGATTTCAATGGACTGTGATGTATTCTGGTTTCAAAGATAGAGATACTAAAAAAATAACATTTTAAATTGTGGTTTACATTCACGTGTGAAGAAATCCTTGAAAGCAAAAGAGGTGATAATATTTATGCCACTATACATTTTTGATGTATTTATAAGCTTGTTCGATTTATGAGTCAGTCTTGTCGTGTCATGATTATATCAGAAATGGATCATCACGATCTGTCACATTCTGCTGCCGTCGAGCTGAGGGTGCAGCTTGGCAGGCTCCAGACTGTCTGGCATGGAGTTCGTGTCCTTAATTGAAATTGCTGCACTTGGCACTGGACCATTGAACAAGTCTTACAAATGGCACGTTTCACCTATCAGCTTGAGGGCAACCCCCCATGCCCCACCCCCAAAACTCTTCCATCTACACCGTGTACCCCCACCACGCTGGGATGGTCGGTCCCATTCAGCTCCTTGGTGCTAATGTCTCAGTCTACAAAGCAGTTTGTATTGCTCTGTCAGCAGAACCAAGAGCAAAGACCACGTTGGTGGAGCTTAAGCTGAACACTCACTGTAAGAGAATTATAGCTCTCCTGAACTCTGAAGATGTATTTCCTCTTAGTAAATGATAATCTTGTTAGATTTTTTTTTCTCGTGTGAGGTTGAAGACTTGACTCTTGACACCTATTATTCAGCTTGGCTTCTCAGATACCTGCCAAATTGGATGAAACATTGGCATGTGTCTTGTATTGTGGGTGAATCGCCCATTAAACCTCAGACAGACAATGAAGAGCTGAGTCGTACGACTGTGGTGCAATGACGCAATTTTAAAGCTTGCATCATTCAAAGTGTTGCTCGTGGTGACAGACACAATGACTCCCGCTTCAGTTTTCTCTTGAACAAAGCTTACTGATTAAACTTGCTTAAACATGAGTCTTCGGAATGCACACGCTCACCTTCGATTTGTTTAATAATTAAAGAAACTAGGTGTAGCTCATTTTCACACCTACACCTCCATCCACAGCTATTTTTGTTAATCCACAAATTGTGTGTATACTCATACACACAGGGTTAGTGAAAACACTTGTTATGTTTGTGGTCTGCCACAATTCCTTTACAAAATCTCTTTGTAAAGTGTTGAGTGAGGCCGTGGTGTGTTGGTGTGGGGAACTAGGTGGTTGGGGAATATTTAAAATCTGCAGATGCTGACAGAATTTTTCCCTAGAATAACACAATTTAATGACATTCGATCTACATTTTTCTTTAATTAAAGAATAACTACGGCTGAAGAATTTCGAGTCAAGGTCTGTTAATTCTCATTGGGCATTAGTCCATATGCAGAAGGTAATTAATTCCTAACTATGTTGATAATAATTTGTTTTAGCTCAGATCTCCCTCTCATTATGACAATGTAGTAGGCAGACGCACCAATTCCCCTCATCTGTGTAGGTACAATGTGTTTTTCTTAATTGCCTGAAGTCTTTTCTTTGTGTGTGTATGTGTGTGTGTGTGTGTGTGTGTGTGTGTTTGAAAAGCTCAGTTTTATCTGCGTCGGTGCTGAATCTGTGGTTTTGTGCTCTATGTAGTTAATGATGTTATATTGGTTAACAGTCAAAAGAGGCAGCTCTAACCAAACAAGTAGAATAACTGACAGAGATGGAAAAGCATCTATATTTAGTGTTAGTGAGGCTGTTTGTGTGGAGAGGAAGTGGGCGCATAGTGCAAGCATGATGTTGATTACACGCCTACACATATCAACCATTCTTGCTTTCCTTGAGGCTGGAAACCAGCAGTTGTAAGAGACGGGATTTATTGCCTCATGTCTTGACTGAAGAGCAAGTCGACTGAAAAGAAACCTGATGAGTTGAAAAAAATGTACGTATGAATTCAAATGATAAAACTCCCCGAGCCGGACCATGTGCCGCCTTCGATGCTTATATCACGTAGTGAGGCAACGCACACCTACACTTTGATATGACGAGTGGATGGTAACGTTACGGTTCAATCTGGAAAGATTTGTTCCGTTCTAGTCATATTTCAACACATCACATCTTGTTAAGCTCTTTATTCAACGCACAGCTGAATTACTTGAAAGTATTTGTCAATTAAACTCGATATTCATTCAGTTATTTAAGCCAGATATAATTTATTTTTCTGGTTCCTTCTTATAAAATGTGAAATTGCTGCTTTCATTCATCATCGTTCAATGAATTTGTTTTGGCACTGGAATGTGGGTCAGATAAAATAATCTGTTTGATAACATCCACTTGGCCTTGATGTGTGATGATTTTTTAATGCTATTTTATGACATTTTATAGACTAAATGATGCGAAAGTTTTTGCTAATGACTTACATGTTGTACAGTAATTGCCGCAGCACCAAACGCTACAGCTGAAAATAATCCACTGTCTGTGTGTTCGTGCTGAAAACAGGCCTCTAATGTTTTCCTGGTGTGAGCGTGCATGTGCTGCGTGTGGGTGGAGAACTGTGATGTATAGCTGGAATGCTTAGGAGGGAAGGCGGGTGGGTGGGCGGGGGGACTGAGTGACAGGTTTGGACTTCGGTAAACGGGCGGGGAAGGGGAAGATGTCGTCTGTGACATCACTACCACCGGAGGGTTCGGCCGAGCCAGCTGCCTGCTGTAGAGGTGGAGTTTCCTTCCTGCAGAGCTGACCGGGGCTGAGTGTGGCCTGACCCACCTTGCCACCAACATCTAAACTCAACTGCAGTTCGGTTCTGCAGCTTTTTGGATTTTACCCACACTGTTTTGTTTTGTCCTGGTTGTGTTGTGGTCCCATGTTTTTTTTTTTACAAATTTTCATCGTTTTAGTTGAAATTTTGGTATCCACAAGATACATCTGTGATTTTAAGTACCAAAAACCATCTGAGTATAGTTTTACATCTCCTCTTTCATGCTTCTCCGTTGAGCTGTAAGAAAAGGAGATTTGTGTCTCTTCTCTGATTGGCTGATCAGGCCAAGTCACATGCGTCATAGGTAATGTCTGATATTATTTCTCTGTAAAAACACACAGATAAATGCAATTGACAAAGGTCAGTCATCACTAAAACAAGCCAGACTAAAATGTTTTATTCTAATAGATAAAAAAAAACAGGCTTGCTTGCGGGTAGCGAGGTCACAAAAATACAGAAGTATTTTTTCAATATTTAAATAGCATGTTAGACCTCCCTTGTAATCAAAAAAATGGGTGTAAGTTTCACTTTCCGCAAAATGGAACCTTTAAATAAACTTTAACTTGACTCCTGCTAAACACGAGCAAAAATCCATGGATGTTAATAATCCTGGTTTTACATCTCTCTCTCTCTCTGTCTCTCTCTCTCTCTCTGTCACACACACACACACACCCACGATGGTGGTCATGTCAGCACTGGTCTAATGATTGCCTAAGTGAGGCTTGAGTTGTTCTTGGCTTTTTCAGCATCATTCCTCTGCGCGTTGCAAACATACAACAAGTTTTCTCATCTTTGTGAAGCTGCTGCAGAACATGTTGTTTATGTGCTTCAGTAAGTGGTGCCTCAGTTGGATCTTTAGCAGCGACAGTCATGTGCGTGCGTTTGTTAGTACGGTCCAAACTACGCTCGCACATGAAGAGTGGAGTTGCTGAACCCGCTGCGACTGTCAGCTGTCTCCTCATGACAGCTGTCAAATGTTTTCATGGATTTTTGCCGAGCGATTCGTCTGCCTCCTCAGTACGTACCTGTGAAATAGTCTGGCAGATAACGTTGAGCGCGCCGTTGTCACAGCTTGTCACAGACGCAAATAGATTGTATCATCTGAAATTTTTCCATACTTCAATACCATGCTCGAGTTTTCCTATCTCATATAATAATACAACACTGAATATCATTAGTATGATCAGAGAATTAGTCAATTGTTTCATTTTCTATAAAAATGATAGCATCTTATTTTTTTGGATAAAATTTATTTTCAAGTAAATATCTGTGGCTGTGACTTTTATAGGAACAAAAGAAGACATGTGAAAATGTTATCACTCTGGGAGGATGCTTAAAAAGGACATATGAAGATGTGAAACACGCCCTCTAAGACCTGACACATTTTGGTCAGTGGTGAAAAACTATTGAGGTTTAGAAACCCCGTCCTTGATGCAGGTGATGGATGTGCTACTACTCATTGGTCCTGGTTTATTTTGATTCAGTCAGACTGATTCATCCTGTTGCAGGAGCCTGTTAAATTCTGATGAAGTCATGGACTAATAGAGGGATTTAGGAGGTCATATTACTGGACATGACTCAGACTGGCTTATGTCACATAGTTATCGGTAGTCTCCCTGAGTCATGTTGTGCTCTCTCACCTAGCACATCAGTCCATCTCTGCCCAAGTGAAGCCCTGCCAGGCCCAAACTACAGCCCCTGTTAGTGCTGGCTCTGGTGCTGCTGGCACTGCAAAACAGCCTCATCTATCACAGGGGAAATGGCTGTGGGAGAATCAGCTCAGGCCAGGACACGGCAGCACGGCAGCTACGCTACCCATGCATGTAGAGGGAGGGGAGGAATAGCAAGAGGAGAGGAGTGCGGCGCTCAATGCGGCTGCCCAAGGTTGACAGAATAGGAATAAGAGGTTGATGGGAAGCTGAGGTCACGTGCTGAAGATAAGGCAGTGAGAGAGAGAGAGGTGGTGGTGGGAGGGACAAGAAACAAAAGCTGCTTTTTTTTCTTCCTTTCCCTTTCTCTTTCTGTCTGTCTGGTCGTCTGAAGGCACACTGTCGATGCAGTGCAGTCAAGCACGTTCTAGGATACTCAGTAATACTTATGAATTATTGAACAGTGGTGAGTGGATGTGACATAGGCCGGCATAGTTGCATGCTGCAGAGTGATAGGAGAGTGAGAGGGAGAGATTACCTGCAGCAACACAGCTGCAGGTGGGACAAAGAATTAGCATGCAGAGGATGTAAGAAAAAAGTTCCAATTAGAAACATTCATATATCTGAAGTAGAGCTCAGTGGTGGGTTTTTTTGAGGCCATTACAGATATTTAAGAGTAAAAAATGATGATGGTGTCAGATTGAACAAAATTATAGACACTTAACAAAACATTAATCTAATTAATTTGGATATTTGGACCAAGATTTGCTTTGTAATGAGGATTTTTATAGTCAACATGTAATGATAATAGCTCTGCAGTGACTGTTAGTCACCCCATCGATGAGTTGATCACCACAACGCAGTTATTTTGAGTATATTTGACTGTTTGAATGGTTTATCGAGCAAACATTTTTCTTCAGTAGTTTTGAATTTTGGACAGTGGTTCAAATAAAATAAATCAGGTTGGAGAAAATCATAATGTGCATTTTTGTCATTTTATAGAAAAAAATGAATCGATTAATCAGGAGAATAACAGATTGATTGATACTGAAAATAATCATCAGTTGGGGATTTAATTGACAATATATCTGATGTTAACGACCAAAATATAAGCCGACACTGATGTATCTGTAAGTGTAAATAACAGTAAATAGACAGCTCACTGTCTGTGTCACTGCTTGAAACAACACACGTCTTCATGCACAAACAACACGATTGTTACTGTAAAAGTTTAATGTGGCTTGTTGTTAGAATGACAGGGAGTCATGTCTTGGATTTTATGTCCTCGTGATCGCTCTGTGTTTTAGGGTGTTGGTTTTGACATTCCCCGAGCACTCCCCTCAGCTGTCACCACTTAACTAGTCCCTGAGGAGAGGGAGAACTACAAAACATGGGAAAAATGTAAAAAATGCATGATTCCTCCTCCTCCCTATCCCCTGGCCCCACCCTTCCAGTTTAGGTTACTAGGAGACCAGATATTGGCCCCAGAATGAAAGAATCAAAGCCCTCAACGAGCGAGTGGTGTGACTGCTGCGACTGAGGAAACGTCTCATAAAATGCGTTATTGGCATGAAAACCAGCTTGCTGTCTAAACTTAAGTCGCAGTTTTTGGGTGAGGGAATATTTGCTTCACACTTTCTTTTTTTTTTTTTGTGCCTGCAGGACAGTAGTAAAGGTAGAGGTCACCAAGTCTATCTGTCTGTGTTGTTTCAACCAAAAACACAAAGGCAGAGACACTGTTTGTTCTGATATCCATCCGTTTCGAAGCCAAGCTAATTTTAGTCGCTGTAGTTGCGTCTCAGATCCACAGAGCATACTCACATACAGCAGGAGTTCAGTGTATATATACGGTGCCAGAGTCAGGTATAAAGGTATACAGAGCGCAGTGCAATGCACAAAGGAAATGGAAAAAGGTGTTTGCTACTATGAAAAACCGAATAGTGGAAAAAAAATAACATTCACAATGACGAAGTGAAGCCACAGTTTGGTGTTTTTTGCAGGGTGCATGTGTTGCTTCATTTCCTGTTGGCATAAAACAATAAACCCTGTTGGGGTTCTTGTATACTCCATGCAATGATGCATATATATAGTGAGCATGTAATGTAAGTGGGACACAGGTTGTGTCTCAACCTGACACAGTTACAGATCCCAGAGGGACTCACACTCTTTCTCTTCTCTTGTTTTGTTCTTTCTCTTCTACAGTCGTACTTTGTCACTGACTATGACCCCACGATTGAAGACTCCTATACTAAGCAGTGTGTGATTGACGAAAGGGCGGCTCGGCTCGACAGTAAGTGCACTTTGCTAAACAAACATGACCAGAGTAAACACACACACACACACAGTCACAGACACAAATATAGTCTATTTGTACGTTTCTCTTTTATTATATTGTACGTGAAGACATAATTTTGAGGGTATTTTGTTGCTGTGAGTTATTCCTCGTGTGTTTGTGTGACCGTCTGTGTGCACACTCGCTCTCTAGTCCTCGACACGGCTGGACAGGAAGAGTTTGGAGCCATGAGAGAACAATACATGAGGACAGGGGAGGGCTTCCTGCTCGTCTTCTCAGTCACTGACAGAGGAAGGTGAGTGACAGTTGTCGTCATGTGCGAACTCGCTGCTGCGCTCTCTCTTCTCACTCTGCCTCTCTGTCTTTCTGTTAGCACATCTTTATTTACTGTCTGCCTCCCCCTTCTTCCCCTCTTCTTTCACTCTACTAAAACCATAAATCGTCCACCGGTACTCTCACTTGTTGCCGCTTGTCTTCCGGAGTCTTTTGCTGTTGTTCTCGTTGTCATTTTCTTTTGTTCATAACACTTCCTCTCTCATCCTGTTCTCTTACATTCACCTATCTGTGCATCTTAGATTTCTATATGTAATATACCATAAAAGTCCCATATGTTCCTGAAATAACAGTTTATAGGATAGAGATATATATCTATAAAGATAACGCCTTAATAGATAGCGTCTAGATTTATTTTCATTTTGTTGTGTTTAGACATTATCAGTCCTAAACCTGTCAAACACTGCTGAACTCACTGTCACGAATACAACAGAGGAGTAACTGAAGTGTCAGGTTGTTGTCAATGAGCTTCCATTTAATCCTGTTAAATAAAAAGATCATCACTTAATGTAAGTACATCGTCTGATTGTCACAGAACATAAAAAGTGGGGTTTTAGTTTAAGGATTATAACTTCAAATGGAAATAAAACAGCTGGAGAACTGTCATTTTACTTCATTTTTCAGTCATTTTACTTATCAGAGCTTAATTAACCTTGACAATATTTGTCACATTACACTGTATTGTATTTCGCCTGTAGTCGGTGTGTCACACCCCGTCCTCCCTGTCTTTGTGTCCCTGCCCAGCAGTGCAGTGAGCTGCGTTCCCCTGCCCCCACCCTGAGCCCCCTCCCAATGTTTATATTGTAAACAGTCTTTCCTTCCTCCATTTATATTAGTCAAGTCTTTCCAGATTTACTATGTGCTCACCAAGCTGTCTGTGGGCCCGTGGCTGGAATGTTGTCCTGAGCTTGTGGTCTCATTCTTCCTCTTTTTTTGCTCTGCCACAATTTTATTTGCTATTTGGTTGTAAAAATGCACATGACATTTATATTATAGTGAGACGACAGTCAGGTCAGGTCACTGAGCAGAGCCCCAAAGAGACATAGTTTATGTTTCTGTAGTAGTGTGGCTGGCTTTTTCCTCTTTGCTGACATGTTCAACCCTTGAGACCAATTCACAGTGGTGACGACCTCAACTTCTAGTTCATCCATGTTTACAATAATAAAAATGTTGTTTTTAAAAATTCACTGTATAACACCAGTTAATCTGTTTTACAGCTTTGAAGAAATCTACAAATTCCAAAGACAAATTCTTCGAGTCAAAGACAGAGATGAATTCCCTATGATCCTTGTAGGAAACAAAGCAGATCTGGAACTACAGAGACAAGTAAGTCCCAACTAATGTCAAACCGAAGAAGCATAGTTACTGGTTTTGATCATCTGAGGAGATAATATCAACCAGCCTGGAGGATTCACATTTGCATACTTGAAAGTGGAAGCGGGCGCTGCAGCTGCAGTTGCAGCGAGAAACCGAGATACGACAGGATGTGAGCAAAAGAATGAAACAGAGTCTGTAGAAATCACGGTGTCGGGAGGGGAGGATGGATGGAGAGAAGAGGGAGTGTGATGAAATGATGAATTTTCTGCTTGTTGGTATGAAGTCACTTAGTTGCTCCCTCTAGTGAAGCCACACCGCCCCCTTATGGTGAAAATGAAACTTACAGGCCCATACAGCAAATAACTGTTAATGGGTTTTATTAGCTGAAATCAGTTTTTATCTGTTTCATGTGACACAAGCTTGTGAGATATTCATCTCAATAATCTACATTTTTCAGGATTAAAATCTCCATGAGGCAGTAGATTCCTAAATCTAAGTACTCAAACTTTCATTGAATGAAGCTTAGCAGTGATTTACATTTTCTAAAACCTTTCTCTAATCTTTTGCACATCCTAGTTTTGGACCTATTTCATTTGCATTATTCAGTCCCAGATTATTCCACAGCTGTGTCACGTTGAGGGCGGAGGCAGATTTCAGCTGCGTCCCAGATGCATTCGAACATCCTGAGAAATTACAAAAGGAAATGCAATTAAACATGTGACATGAGCACAAAAACTTCAACTTCACTTTTAGTGATGATGATTAATATTATCTCACTCGGAGCTGTGTCATAAAAAGGAAGGAGCAGCACATGTCATGAGACTCAGGAGAAATCCTGGACAGAAGACAAATTATGAACAAGTGGAAAAATTAAAATAGAGAAACAGCACATTGGAAAATTGAACTCACATACAGTTTTTTAATATTGTCATACATGTTCTCACTCAGCTCTACGGCACAAATGATTTATTTATCTTTGAATTAGATTCCTGCAGGCATTAACACAGTTAGCATTTAAAAGCAGTTTTGGGTTAATAAGTAAATGTTATTTCTAATTACAGCAGAACAAGGTGACAAGGTGATGAAAATCGAAAACTGAAAATTTAAGTTCATATTGAAATGAAATTTTATTAATGAGTTGACCTCAACATCTAAAAGAAGCAACAGCTCCAGCAACCATTACTTTCAATGACTGTGACTTCTTCTTCAATATTTTTGCCTTAAATGAGGACAACCAGTGCATTTTCTGTCACATATGTTACCTTACTGTTTCATCACAACCTTTCAGAAAATGATGTCAGCGTTTCATAAACCATAAAAATGTTTTTACACGGTGCTAGGCCTCGGCTGACATTTAAGCTTCCGCCCGTCATTCTTCTCTTCTCCCTCTTGCCTCAGGTAACCCAGGAGGAGGGCCAGCAGCTGGCCAGGCAACTGAAGGTCACATATATGGAGGCTTCAGCCAAAATCCGTATGAACGTAGACCAAGCTTTCCATGAGCTGGTTAGAGTAATCAGGTAGGTTGTCTCATAAAGATGCTGTTTATGTATTGTCCTCATGTGGATCTTTTAGACTTAGATTTGCAGATTTTCACAGTTATGATTGTGACTAATGACGAACGTTCAGATACGACAACTGCCATTACAATAAATACAGAACAGAGTGAGGACTCTCTACATGTTGAACATGCTCTCACATTAAACATTCATGACTCATAGTTTTGCAACTGACCATGAATCACAATGCTGCTAGTTTACATTCAGCCATGTACCTTTGTTGCAAGTTATTCTCTGTTCCTCCCTACAAGACAGGAATTAAATAATTTAATTACAATAATATAGATTTTATTTGGAAATATTTGTCCTGTCTAAATAAACAACTGTTATGTTTGGAGTTTGGAATATTTATGTATCAGTAATATATATTCAAAAATTCAGCTAATCTGCTTCAACTACAGTCACCTCTTGATTTGCTTTTCTCAGTTGTGATTGATACATGGATGTGTGTGTGATATAACTGTTGTCCACCTGCAGCGCACACACAGATCTCAGAGGAACCAAAACAGTTTGTGTTGGTTTTTGGTCCTAAATATGAAGAAATTGATTTTTGACAGTAGACTGTCCAGTGTGTCCTGACGATTTTGCTTCTTCCAAACTCCCAGGAAATTCCAAGAACAGGAATGTCCACCGTCGCCAGAACCTACGAGAAAAGAGAACGACCAGAGTGGCTGCCATTGTGTGATCGTCTGAGTCGGCCTTATCACTGTAACTCATGCAGCTACTCTGTACCACCCCACCCACTCTGCCTGACATCACATCCTCAGTGGATGACTGACCGCTGCCTTCTCCACGTGCATGACTTCAGACAGCCTTTTCTGAGATACTCTGACCAGGAACCGCTGTCCCCAGGACATCACTATGGACAACTGACAATGCCAAATTTTAACACCACTCTACCTTCAGCCGTAATCTAATTCACATGAGAGAGTCCCAACACTAAACATTGCCTTCTAAATCAGCCTGACAGATTAATGTTTTGTACTCTGAAGGACTTCTCTTGCCTTGTAGTGACATTTGTACTTGCTCTACCGAGATTGAATGAAAATTATATATCCAGAATGTTAATGACTTTCTTTAGTTTCCAGTGTCTGATCAGAGCAGAGAGATTATCTTATGAAGCTTTGTGTATGTTGTGCCATATCCATCCTTACTCCTCTGTGCTAATCTGCTACTGTACATAAAGTGACATTTGTTGTGATTTTCAAAGTGTATTTCTAATGACCTATTAAATCACCACAGTACAGTGTGTGAGGTTGAGTTTGGTTTTACATATATGAAAGTGAATATATAAGTATGTATATAATACCTAGACAGCCCTTAAAGCTACAATGATAGAAATTTCTGGCAACTTTTCTCTGCAGTGGATTCTTTCCTTTGTCTGTGGTTTCTGCTTGCATCTCAATTGCCAAATATGGAGTGTCTACTGTATCTGATTTTCTTTTAAAGTCTTATAGATCGTAGGGTTCTCATCCTATGCCATCTCCTCCAAAGTAGCAAATTTGTCTGAATATACCCCCTCCCCTCCTCCTCCCTCCCCCCCTGAAGGTGGCGGCTCAGTCGAAATTGGAAATCATGTGTTGTTTCACATTTTATGAGAAGAAGCAGTAGAGACAAAATTATCGGTAGCGCCTTGTGTAGCTTTTGAAAACTAACAATATCAGATCAAAACACTGAACACTGTACACTCTTTATTCTACTTCTGACAAATAACGTTAACAAATGCATTTTTTGAAAATGAAGAAGCTTTCGGAGCTCAACTTTAGTTCAGATCATTCCAGTGTAAAGCATCATTTCTGTCGAACATTTAGACTACAATATAGATCACATCACTGTTATATCATTCCAATAACACAGTGGCAATGTATTTGTTTTGTGTCCTTGAATCATTCTGTTACACCACTTTTTCACCCCCTCAATGATGTGCCAGTTGGAAAACCAGGACAAGTGGAAGCACTGAGATGCACATTGTAAAAAACACAATGTGTCTCCAATGGGACATGAACTCACCGGACCTGCCACCTGTGGAGCTTTCATCACCACACTCACAAAATACTTGTGTACTTCTGTTTGGGCACTAGAGTGAAGTACTGCAGTTTGTTTTTCATCTTGTAATATAAATAACAAGAAAATCAGATGATGGAAGTAATGGACTTGATTAAATGTTTCTACTCTACTTTTATACATTATTTTCTTATCAAACTAGTTGACAAGTATTTTTATATGTTTATAAGTGAATACATGTTCACAGCACAGCTGTGTATATATGTAAAGAGGAATATTTAATTCTCTTATTTTAAACTGAAGATGACTGTTGGCCCAAATTTACACAATTGGATTTTTCACCCAGATGTGACCAAGAATGTCTTTTTCTTATCGTGGCGTAGTCATGGAGTATGAATATTTATCTCAGAGTGTAACATGCCAGCTCAGGTGGGAGACAGTTGAAATGATTCTGGTATTTACTTAGGAGCTTTAAACCACACAAATTAATTATTATAATTCATGAGATTTGAAATACTCACTTCCCATCTCATTGCAAATCCTAGTGTTCATCCAAATCATAATGTTTTATTTTATTTTAGTTTTTTTTCTTTTTCTTCCTTATCAGTGTCTTTTGCCCTGTGTTTAGCTTTTGGTGCTAAAATAAAATCTGTCATTGAGCCAGATGGGGTAGAGAATCTTTCTTTTAGATTCAAAACTTTGAACAGACTTGAATCTTATGAACTAAGAGAAGAAATTCATGCACTATCCCATCATTATTCACAGGGTGACTACAGCTAGTATATCAGTCAGAGTGACTACTATGTATCATATAGGAATCAGAGCATAAAGTAATATCTGAAATCTTGTATTCATCAGGGTTTTGCATATTTTTAAAAATTATTTTGCTTTGTTCATATTTGGTTTAAATTGTACAAAACAGTTTGTCTCTGTGTTTGGTTTGTTTTCCTCCTGTTTTGGCACCACCTTTATTTGAATTTCTGAATTCTCAAAAGGCTTTTGGCTGAGTGTTGAATTTTGCTAGGAGAAATACATGGTTGTAAATGTTCCTCTAAATGTGTACAAACCCAAATCTAGTCCAGAATTCAAATTACCTGCCTGCAGTTTTCTCTCTTGTCTGTTAAACATTTGCACCTTTGAGAGTAAAACTAGATGAAGAAAGTGACTGACAGTCGCAACTGGTTCATTTATAGTTTGATGAATGCTGAAACAATATCAGAACACTTTATTTACATATGTAACATTGCATTGCATCAGTTAAATGCTGTAATAACTGCATAGACAAGAGTACTTTCTTCAACGAGTAGAATAAATCTCAAGTGAACATCTAAAAATAAAAGCTTAGCATGCGTCAGCACAGTAGTCTTCCTCAGGGTGTGTTGCCTTCCAGTGAACATAACCAATTGTGTTCCCTCTTTTGTTTTTTGATGACGATGTTGTTATGGAAAGTGTTGTGAAGTCTCTCCTCAGTGTTTAATTTGGGTTGGGATCTGTCGACTCTGACATCTGCACATCATTTTCATCTTCATCAAACCACTGACTTAATCACTACACTAAATATGTTATTGTTTGTAAATGTCCTTAGTCACTCCATGGTTTTGTAAACACATCACTAAGGCCATCATCACTCTGACTGATGTCCCAGTTATACTTTATATTTTACAATATGTGCAATCTGGATATCCATTCTCCTTGTGAAAACAGGGCTTATCTCTCCATCTCCCTGTGTGTTACTGTTTTTTTTTTTTTTTTTTTTTTTTTTCTAACAGAACGATCTGTTTCCCTCCAGAGCAGCACTGTGCTTTGAAATCTCTGTGATTGATTTTGCATTTAGAAAGCATTTGACATAGAAAACCATACAGGCTGTAAATACAGGCCACAGACACTTCCGGGATATTGAAGTTTAAACATTGAGATTCATGAGGCTTTTTGAAAAGATATATTGCTGTGCCAGTGAAACCATGGTTGAATCTATCTGTGATATGAGTGTCAACAGCGTCCTTGCTTGCTTCTGCATGTGCAGAGAAGAATCAAACACTAAAGCATTACTTAGTCCTAGGTAACAGATTCCAAATTTGGGCTTTACTGTGCTAGTGCTAAATGCTAATATTAACAACATTTTCATTATGTTCACCATTATCACCATTTCAATCTCTATGATTTGTAACATCTTATTATGTATGGCATTGTTTGTGTTTCATTTACCATACAGATCTTGTGGTTATCAGCAAGATCTTTGAAATATCTTGTAATATTACATCTGTTTCTTTCTTATAAGTGCAAGATGAGAGAAAATGTCCTCTTTCAGTGGAGTCTTAAAGACAGAATATCACATAGACAAGAAGTCAGGTAAGTAAGAGAAGGTTGAAATAACTCCCACAGCTCCGGCAATGAATTAGCCTCTGGATTTTCTATTAAAACATTTTTTTCTGCTTTCCCTCTGCCCGCTTTTCCCTCTAATGATAGGTTGTTACAAAGCATGTCCATGTTTTCACAAAAATAACATGTGCAGGCACCTATGAGTAACTAACATGAGCTGAGTGTGAGTCTGATCCTGTGAAAAATATTCATAATACATGACATCCATGGCAAATGACTCCAGGGGGGGTGCAGGCGTCCAGATAGGCCTAAAGCATTTATCAAAAACATTAATTTAACATAGCCGTGTAGCAATGATTAGTGAAAAGGTTCAGTGTTTGCTTGTTGCCATTAAAAAGTTTGCTCGAGGCTGCTGACGCGCATGACACCGTCCGTGGGGATTTCAGTCAGTGGAATTAATCAATGATGTGAGTCCACGTGAATGAAATAAATCAGCGTCCGCGCGCGTGCACCGACAACTCGCGCTCCCGCGTCTGTGTCCGTGCAGCCTATAGGAAGAGCGCGTGGCTACGCGCAGCCTCCGCCGCTCACTGACTTCAACGGCGATTCCTTTAGTTCGTGTTGGCATCAGAGAAGGAGGAGGGACAACAGAGGAGCGTCTCACTCTGCTGGCTGTATTTTCTTTTTATAAATTTATTTATTTTTTTAATTTTTTTTTGTGCCGTCTCACCGTCCAGTTCTCTGGAGGAGGAGGAGGAAGAGGAGGAGACCATGGAGGGAGTCAGCAGCAACAGGAGCATGTCTTACAGCAGATGGAGTTATGACAGGTAAGCGAGCTTTTGGACGCTACGACAAGTGGAACCTTTCAAACGCTAGTTCTCGTTTCATTGTCGGTGCATCTCGTTGGTATCGACGTTTCGGGCCGATATTGTCAGAAGGTTGAGGTTTCAGCTTGAACCACCTCCTCCTCTTCCTCCCCCCCTGCGCAATTACTTTGACAGGTGCAACGGATTTGGAAACGAGAGATGCGACGTGAGTGTAGCTCCGGAACCAGATCTGTGGTCGGTGGTGTTTTCATAAAGCTCCTATTGTTCAACACAACCCACATCATCAAAACATTCCCATAGGAACGAGTTGAGTGTTGCGTTACTCACTGATGCATACTTTCTGCTATTTTTGCTTTTATATTATAGTCAATAGGTGAATCAATCAATCAATCAATCAATACATCCATCTATGGGTGACTTGACCTTTCACAGTAAAAGTTTTGTGTTAGAAGTGACAATTTTCATTAACTGCACATAGAAAATATATGTGTAAAGATAAAGTGCTTGTGCAGGTTGAGTTACTTTGAAGACCTCATTTTTTTTTTTTTTTAAAGAAAAAATCAAAACCATCCTGAAGAGACGTGCTGCTCCTCAGTTTGACAATGGCTGCATTTTCCAATTAAGATTTTTGTGAGGAATTACATTTTTTTAATATTTGGTTCTTTATTTATTCATAAGAGCTACATTCTTCATTCAATACATTCAATCTTTCAGTCCACTTAACTTCAGTCTTTTCTATCTGGTCAATTTCCTCCATTATCCTTCAGTTGTGTTGTTGTTTTTTTTATGGTCTTAATGTGACAGTTTTGTCATTATATAATTTTCTCCAGTCCATTGCTCCTTTGATGGAGGTTTCAACCATCCCCCAGTGATAGTGTTTTCTTTTGTTTTTTTTTTTTCCTTAGCTTTTCTTGCTATCAGTAAATAATTCCCTGACATTAGCTACTGTGAAATTACACAAGATAAGAAAAAAAAAAACTCCAAAATCGAGGGAATCTCATGGCCTAGTGTTCACAAAAAGAAGTATTCTTGCTTGTTTCCAAAAAATATGTGACTGATTTATGTGAAAAGATCCACAATCTTGCCAACATTTATGCTGGTAATTTGTTTACTTGATGAAACACATTAAGTTTTTCCCAGAAAATTCCCTTTATGTCCCAGAACTGATTGATGTATAATGTATCCAGCATGTGTTTTGTCAGTCTTCTTCCTATTAATTATAAATTAGAAGAAAGTGGAGGACTGTTCACCCTGCATGTGAATTCTGATACATTTGCATTTCATGCATAGTTCCAAGAAAATGTCTGTGTGTTTGATGTTATCATCATAACATCTGACACAAGTGTGAATGAGTCGGTCGGTGAACGGTCAGAATGAGTTAAAGTGGCTCAAAAATGTATGTTCACCTATGTTAAACCACACCAAACGTTGAAATAACATCATAATATCAATTAACACATACACTGTGGTGTATCACTACCACTTAAAAGAACAACAATGACGCATGTTTTATTTCAACATGTGTCAAACTGCTGATGCAGTGGCTGGTTGGTCAACACTGTAGCCGTCAGCCGTCAGTGATCACCAGAGGCACAGTTGAGCAAGTTTCTCTAACTGTATACTTTGACTCAGATGGTATAATTAATAATAATAATAAATTTAATTTATAATGCACTTTACATTTGAAAGAGAACCTCAAAGTGCTTCAGAACACACAACGTAATAAAAGCAGGAAAAGCATGATGAGGATAAAAATATATGATTTGGAATAAAGGAGTTAAGTCCTTTTTTAAAACTTTTAGGGGTCTGTGATGCCCTCAGGTGGTCTGGAAGAAGATTCCATAGGCGGGGTGCAGCGGCACAGAAGGCTCTGTCACCCATGTTGCTGAGTGTGGTCCTAGGGCAAAGGAGATAGTTTGAGTTTATGGAGCGCAGGGATCGTGTAGGGGTTTGTGGGATGAGCTGTTCTTTAAGGTAGATGGGTGCGTTGCCATAGATGCATTGATGAGTGAGAAGAGAGATTTTATATTGGACTCTTGCCGAGATGGGAATCCAGTGCAGTGAGTGAAGGATGGGAGTGATGTGTTCTGATTTTCGTACTCTCATCAGGATCCTAGCAGCGCTGCTCTGGACTAGTTGTAGTTGCTGAAGGTGTTTACTATGGGTCCTCATGAGAAGTGCGTTGCAGTAGTCAAGCCTGGAGGAAACAAAGGCGTGGACTAGTTTTTCACAAGATTTGGGCGGAGTTTGGCAATATTTCTGAGGTGGTGGAAAGAGATCTTGCAGAGGTGTTTAATATGGGTTTCAAAGGTGAGATGGGGATGAAATCTTACACCCAGATTGGTGACTGATGAGGAGAGGTGGATGTCATGTCCAGAGAAGGTGATGCTGGTTTTGGAAGATGACTGGATCTGGTTAGGGGTGCCCACAAGAATTGCCTCAGTTTTAGAACTGTTGAGATGAAGAAAGTTGTGATTCATCTGTGCCTTTATCTCCTTCAGACAGGTTGAGAGTGACGGCAGGGCAGATGATGGCGACGATGATGATGGGGAGGGATGTGTGCCAGTTTTTATGTAGAGTTGTATGTCGTCTGCATAACAGTGCAAGGAAATTCCATGACGATTGATAACCCGGCTGAGGGAGAGCGTGTATAAGTTGAAGAGGACAGGGCCCAGGACTGAACCCTGAGGGACCCCACAAGTAATGGTGTGTGTCTGGGATCATGCATTACCAAAGGAGATGTATTCAGTTCTGTCAGTGAGGTAGGAGTGAAATCAGTTTAAGGCATTGTTATTGAGTCCAATGGAGTGATGTAATGTGAAGGTGAGCCAGAATCTGCTGCCATCAGAAAGTCATTTGTGACTAACCAGGGCTGTTTCTGTTCTGTGTGCAGATTGGAAGCCAGACTGGAATTTTTCAAAGATATTGTTGCTTTTGAGGTGGTCCTGAAGATTAGCAGTAACTACTTTTTCAAGAACTTTGGAAAGGAATGAGAGATTTAAGATTGGTCTGTAATGGGCAAAATCTTCTGTGTCAAGTGTGGGTTTTTCAGAAGTGGTCTGATGATGGCAGATTTGAGGACACACCGGCCAGTGTTGCAGGCTCTCTGGAGGTAGCAGAAGTCAGGAGGACAGATTTTGTTTAACACAGAAAATACATTTGGTTTCTGTCAGGTTTCTGTGAGGCACATGAGGTCTAAACATTTGTCCTGGATGTGGTCATGAATTAGACATGATTTTTTGGTCAGAGATTGAGCGTTAACTGGGGGATGGACAATTTCCAATAATGGTGTCAGTTGGTGGGCAGTGTGCATGATAGACAGTGATGTGCTGTCTCTGGTATTCAGTCCTGAGGAGAGAGAGTAGGTGACTTTCTTATAGGCACAGAAATGTCAGTGCTAGAATATTGGATGGGAGGTGACACTGAAGGACACTAGTGCTGGAAATCATGGGTTGACACCAGAGAGGAGCACAGTGGGTCGTGTGATGTAAACAGTCGTGCACACCTGGCGTATTGTTCTGTGTGCAGTATGTTGTCTGTGAGCATGCGGCTGCCCAGCCTGTTAGGGTGAAGTCCATCGTTCCTGTAAAAGGAGGGCATGTTCCAAAATAGATTGAAGTTATCTATGTAGATAAAACCGTGAATCCTGCAGGCTGCCTGGAGCCAGAAGTGGAGTAGCAGCAGCCTGCTGAAGCGTTCCGTTCCACGTTGGAACGTGGGTAGAAGGCCACTGATGAAGATGACTTTTCCAGAGTCTCTTAGCAAGCCGAGGAGGTCATTAAAATGTTCCTTGACCTGCTCGCAATTTCTGTGGGCCACATCATTTGTGCTGACGTGGGGGAGGACCCACTCTATGGGGGATGGGAGTCGGTTTGGGAGTACATCCATAGTTTTTGATGTTATGGCTCCAGGCAGGGGTGTGCGAGTGGGGGAAAAAGGGTACCTGACTACCCAGGGCCCGAGTAGGGAGAGGGCCCATGAATAAATGTCCCAATGTCTTTTTGCTTGCATGCTTCGTGCACTGGCATGGTTAGGGGCCCACTGACATTTAGAGTGTATAGGGCCCAGAATTTAGTGCTACGCCCCTGCTCCAGGGAAACATTTTGTAGTGGCATTGAAAAAACGGATGTTTCTTCTTGTTAAATGGCCCACTATTAAGGTAGTTGGGGGGAAGAGGGGACAAGGAGGTGACCATTGGTAGAGTGGCTGGAGCTCCAGGTGTGTGATTAGGACGGTGGAGGCTCCTGGAGTGACAGAGCACTGCCTCCTTCAGGAGCCTCTGGCATGATGTGGAGGACGCCGCCTGGCCTAGTGGTTGCTGTTCTGGTCCTGTGGTGGAGCGACAACGGATGCCATCAGTCGCCTGCGAGAACACCGGGTACCGCTGGCTGGCACAGATGAAGCCGCTGCGCCCACGGGCTCTGAGCCCAGTTCAGAGGAACGGAGCCGTAGGGACCTCCAGTGGAGAGGAAGCCACAGTGCCGGTGGGCTCCTTGCTCAAGCCTTCCGAGCGAGAAACTACAGAGGCGGAGACACCACCATCCTGCGAAGAGGACTAGTGTCCGCATCTACTCCTGACTGCGACAAAGGCTCCTAGCAGTTGGAAAGTTTGAGGTGGGTTGATGGGAGAGTGACAGCCCAGGTTTTCTCTCACAAACCACCTCAGTCCAGCAGACGAACCGGTGTCGAGCAGAGCGATGGCTGTGGACAGGTGGTGGGATCCTAGTGCAAGGTTTCCCGGAGGGCCACTGTGAGCGAGGAAATTCGAAGGGACTGCTCGTGAGCCACTTCCATATAAGTGGATAACAAGGCAGTTTTGTTCTTCAGCTCATCAGACAGCTGACTGTTATCTTCCCTCAGGTTGGTGAATGTTTTAATTGCGTTTCTTAGCAGGACTTCATTGTCAGGGAGCGTAGAGTTAACCATGGAAGTAGCCATCTTGAATCTCTGCCTCTATCAGAGAGAGGCAAAGCATTGGTATTTTGACTCTGTGCTTGAACATCCCAGGAGATTTCTGTCAGTCTGCCAGTGGTCTCTCTGCCTCCTAAGATATCTCACAGTACTGTGAAGTGATCTTTACTACAGCCTGAAAGGCGATTGTGCTTTGAAGTAGGGAAACTATTTTCTTTTACAGCAATATCATATGACATTTGCCCTTCAGAAAAACATTAGAAATACCTTGTACTTCTTTCAAACACCCAGGCAAACAGATCGTACATATCAGCAGCGTCAGTGCTGGTATGTATGAACTCCATATTGACCAAGAACATATTGACAGTCACATTGAAACACATGAAGTTAGAGCTGACCATTTAAATAGATCGTTTGCAGTGTAAATCAATAGGACCAAGTCTAAACTGTGACGTTAATGTGACTCTCTCTGGAAAGCACAAGATATTAATGTTGGGGTGAAATTTAGGTCACAGTTATGTACCTGCATTTTTTTTTTTTGGAGGCGTAATCATGATTCCAAAAACTGGTAAAGAATTTAACCACAAACTGCAAGATGAGGGAAATAAGGTAACATTTTCATCTAGACAAGAAGCTCAATAAACCTGATGGACCTCTGAGAGATCTACACAGATGTTACTGACTGTTTTTTCCTGTCTCTAACATTTGGTAGTCAATTTGTAAAGTGTACCAACATAAGAGTCAACATTTGCATATGCCATTTCTTGTCAAAGAGTGATGAGGTATCTAGTGGCTTGCAGAGTCTCTCATGGGGCCCACTTGTGTTGGAGGATGAGCACATAGGCCCACATGCTGAAATATAGATTTGCACTTGTCTGTCTTCCTCCTGTGGGCCTCTAAGGAAATATCCACAAGAGCTATTACCCTATTAGCTCTCCACATTAAAGGCTGTACTCACCATTGCTGCCCTTCAGGTGCTGCATGTTCTGCTCGGTTAAACCTTCTGTGCGTTAAGCTTGATTCACACCTCCGTTTAGCACCTGTTAGCATGGGAGAGATCACGGAAGGTCTCATGAATTTAGCACAGCTTTGTCCAACCTGAACCTGAGCAGAGAATTAATTAATAAGAATAAGAGTGAACACATGTGTGGGACTGCAGGGCTCTCTGTTTGTGACACTAGCTGACATTAGCTGCATATTTAGCACTGATTATTCTGAAAACAATAGAAGTTATTGACATTATTGTAGGTGCTGCGAGGACAAGTAGCTGCTCAGAGATGATAGATAATTCATGAGCAAACATCACAATAAAGCTGATTGAGTTAGTATTTGTATTGATTTCAGTAGTTACATTTACGTCTATCAGGATGGAAATAGGCCAAAATTGGGAAGTCTCGTCTCCTGCCTGGCTAATTGTCCTGTCTGATGTATCACACAGCTCAAAATACTGTCCCAAACAGAGACTCAGCTCAACTCATCATAATGTTATGAATGCCATCCAGCAGAGCGGGTTTATTATCCAAGTGTTATTTAGCAGTTTGTCCAACTCATAGGACATTAATTCAGCCATCAAAATGTGTTATTTCAGTCTGTAGTCGCAACTTTAAAGCCATTTGGCATCAAAATGTGAATGGAAGTAAAGTTTTATACGATGAGTTATTTTTCTTAATGATTACACTTTAGTTTTTATTACTGTTCTCTGATGGTACTTGATTCGCAATGATAATTATGTAATGTCAGCAACCTTATTTATCTTGGTTTCGAGTATGGACATATCATACCACCGTGACTTTGCAGGCTTTGTAATTCATTATGGAGCCTGTTTGTACTTGGACCTGCAGTTTGTACAATTACACTGTGGTCTGGCACTCACTCAGTAAACATTGTATCCTAGAGATGGAAGGACAAGGTGGGCTGACAAGATACAATTCAGAGTCCACAGAGCTGAGTACCACATCCCTATTTTTTTTTATCTTCAAAGACAAAGGTTAGTTTGAATTTTCTTGAGTAAACTGAATTCCCTCTGTAAGAGAAAAAGGACACTTCTCGACTTCTCCTTAATTTCTCATACTTCGTTATTGGACCTGACGGTGTCTTTAAAAGTGACATGTCTCTCCTGTGAGCAATAACTGTGGGGACTGCAAGAGGTGACAATTGACTGCCCATTAATTAATCAAAACATTTTAACTCGACTGCCATTAATATTAGAAGTTGAAATGAAATGAAAATCAGACCCTTCCACTGCCGAGTCTCATTTCTTTTTCATACCTGCCTGAAACGAATAATTGGTTCCGTAATAGTTTGAACTTGGAAACGAATGTGTGTATCTTTTAATTGACCTTGTGTTTTCTTATATATGGTTATATAAGATTTTTTCAAGGCCCAGCACTAACACGTCTTGTAAGTGATTTATCAGACAGACAGCTGAGAACAGACATGGTGACCTGTTTTGTCTGTACAGGTAAGAGACCATCTTTTGTCAGATTATATGTGTCATTCTGCTTTGCCCTTTCAAACATAGGATTTACTGTGTAGAAGCAACGTTCAAGGGAAGAGTTAAAAACCTGTGCTCATGTTGATTTTGTGAACTGACAGACACCATATCAAATTTAGTTTTATTTGCTAACTATACAGAAGTGTTGATGGAGATCTTTAGAAAGGCCTGAAAAGTTAGTGATGATTCACATTGATCAATATGAGTGCATGTGGTCACAGCCTGTGTTTGTTTAGAGGCTTTGTGCTGTTTGCTTGGTGGTCATATATTCAAGTCTGAATCTGTGCAGCTCACTGAGGAGTGTTGAATGATCTCCTGGCAATATTGCACATAACTCATCTTGTTATATACAGTGATGGGAATAACAGCATTAAAAATAAATGGTGTTACTAACGATGTTATTTTTTTCTTCACGAACGGGTAATCTAATGAATTTCGTTATCAGTCCTTACAATGGTAAGCGGGGTGAGAATGTTTTCAGCCAAAATCCTATTAAAAGCTTTAGTAACGCCATAGTTACTTTCCCTGTCAATTAGTTGGTTTTATAAATCTGTAATGCCGTTACTAACTCGGTTACTTTTTGGAAGATGGACCTCCCCTCATTTTCCATCACTCATTGCTGCCACTGTGGTTTCTATTAATTTCTACATTTAACAAGAAATTTCATTTTATTGTGATTATATATTTCTTTACAGACCCTGTTAAAAAGCATATTGTCATTACTTTACAGTATATACAGACCCTCCTCCATGAGTATATTTCTCACACTGGCTGTCAGCTGCACACCAAGTCATACACTAATCTTTGTGAACTGAATCTATCATGCAGTTGGAGCTGTTATAGGAAGGGGGGGGGGGACTAAAGATTGGTCACAAATGAATCATGGACATTCATTACAAAATGCAGACAATCAAAAAAAAAAAAAAAAATGAAGTAAAAGGTTTTAGATTGATTCATCAGTCTTCATCCAACAATGCTGTTCCCTCCATGATAAAAGAAACCAAATGTTACTAGTCTGACAAAATGAAAACATCACAGTTGGTCAGAGGCAGGAGAGCGAGGAGAATGTGGTTGTCATGACAGTGACAGTTTGTAGAGATACTTTGCTCTGAACTAAAGTATTAGATACACAAACTGATGAAACAGATAAAATTGATATACAACAACAAACATATTCATCGTTGGCCAATGTTACTGCATTAAATGTACAAAAAATCTTTTAGTCAGCCAGTGTTGCTATTGGCAAATGTTCAGACTGTTTGGTCTTAAAGTGGGACTGTTCAGGGAGAATACAGCAGCTATTTGATATTCCGAGTACTGTATTTTGACTCATCTCGTTAAATTTCCCCTGGTCTTCAGAAATATGTAATACATTTAAATTGCAGGTTTAGGGCTTCACAGCATCATGAGGAGCAGCTTTGATGCATTTCTCTGTTACTGCTACAGCACAATGAAGGAGAGCAGCTGAAGTGACAGCTGTGTCCAGTGAGTGGCACAGCGTCCACTTCACAGACATCACCTATTGTAGGTTTTAGAGTATTCAGCTTTAACTGTAATGATGTTATAAAATGCTTTTGGAAAATGTCACCATTGTAAATTGTTCATCTGGTTGAAAAATGCAGCTTTGTTTTTTTTTTTTCCTGCTTCTTCTTCTGGTGACATGGCCTGTCATGTCTTATTCATCAGACCTCCTGACTCCCCAGCTCAACGAGCCCTCTGCTGCGCTGCTGTTATTATGCAGTTCATAGCTTAGTCACTGTCCACCTGTTTCTGTAGTAACCACAGACAGAAAAAAGTGGGTTAGCAAACAAAGGTTTGAGGCTTTTGTCTATGCTTTCTATACATCTTGTTTCTGCTTTCTTGCAGTTAGCTGCTGCCTGTGGCCCCAAATATTGAAAAACCTCAGGAAACAATATTTAGTAGCGTTTAATTTGATAGAGTTAAATTAATAAACACCTTTCACTTCTCTGTGTGCTGTTCATTAATCGGTCATTTGATTGCAGAAGTAGGTACCAGACCTTTCCAAAGTAGGAAGGAGCAGCAAAACCAGACAAGGAGGATGGAGGTGGATTTAATGGGGATACAGAGCAGTGTTTTTAGGTAAGGATGAAGGCAGGGATTGTTGGTGATTCAGTATCCGCTGAGGTGATGTTCAGAGGATTTTCAGGTGAAGATCAAAGGGAGTTCATGAAGGTGTCATGGCAGAAGTCAGGCAGCCTGTCGGACCAATGCTTCGCCTGCAGATAAAAAACAAAACGATTACAACGCCTGTGGAAAACAGTGAAGCCAAGTGACCTGGTTCTATGGGCTGAAGCTGTGTCTCAGTCTTATAACACTGAAGGAAATGGGGAATGACATCAGGTGCAAAGGTGAAGAAACGGCCTCTGATGTCTCTCTGTGCTGCTGAGGCGGGTTGAAGGTGGAAGGTGAGGAGCTTTGAAAGCAGAGATCCCTGATGTGGCCTTCAGTAACCATTAAAGTCACAATGGCAAACACATCACATGAATATACCTTGATATACCTGATCTGTGCACATTTTATGGCTGTGGGTTTTCTTCTCTCTCTTTATATTTGGTGTGATGTCATTTATATTGGATGCTGGAATATTGCAGATAGTGTGTGTCCAATCAAGATGTAAGCCAAAAACTCTTCAGTTATGATAATGAATTTTATTAAAAACAAAAAACAAAAAAAAAAACCCACTCATCTCTGTAGCCTCTCGGCAACCTAAATCACTATGCATTTTATATAAATGAAAATAAGGTACTGAAAAGGACAGAGATTGATTACATTACTCAAAAAAATATGCATTTTTTTACAGGGTATTTTTCTTTTACTATAAACTACAGCTTTGCCAGATATTCCATAAATATTGTAGTAATTTAATACATTTACTCAAAAATGTCTAACTCTTGTCTAAAAAAAATTTATGTGTACATCTCTATGGTTTTGAATCGTTCTTTTTGTTTATTTTTTTTTTTTTTTTTGCTTTTTAGCATAATACATTTACATTTGAGTGACAAAGGACAATCAGCTCCACAGTCCAGGGCAGAGCCTCCTCCATGTCCTCCACCGACACTTTTTTGATTTTTGTTTGGTCTCTAGTGCTGGAAAATACCATTTTTGAAGTGTGAGTTTGTGCTGAAGATGCAGTTGAAACATGTGGAGGTGTTTGTATGAGACAATTTTCCAAGACCTCATGAATGTCTCAGGGATGCATGACTAATGTGGAATGATAATAGCGCCTTGTTCTCTGAAGCTGTTGCTCATAAGCAGCCCTGAGCTTTGATTTTCATAAAAGGAAAAAAAAAAAAAAAACCCACTGTAATAATATTTAAATACGTTAAGTGCAAGTCAGGGTCAGTGAACATGCTAATATTTAAGGTTTTCAGTTTCAAATATTGACTGGCTGAATACATTTTTGAGGTTTCACAAAATGCCATTACTCAAGGTGATTTCTTTGTTAGTTGTTCATTCATAACCAGGTCTTCTATTTTTAGACTCGTAAATCACTATGTAGTAGGACAGTGTCCATAGTCTTCTCACTAATGCCATTCCTGTCTTATTAAAACACAAGAGGTTGTTGGTTCTCATTCACATCAAAGTGGATTTGTGTTGAATTACCCTTTTCAGCAGCAGGTGTGACTTGGGAGCAGGAGTCTGGAGCAGCGTGACAACCCAGCTGCGCCCCTGGTCCACATAGATGACTCGGCCAAGAACGTTACCAAGTGGAGGCAAATACTCTTTGCTTTGAGTAAACAAGAACCTTTTGCCTTCATTTATCAGCCTGAACAGAACTGATTTTATTACAAGTTATAAATTTGGTGTGTGAAATTGGAGCAATCTTAGTTTTCTGTGTGTTTTTGGGCTACTTCATTATTTTCAGTCCACTAATTTCTTACATATTTGTACCAGAAAAAAATATTTGTATTACTTATGTTTTTCTGCTCATTAATGTCATTTGTGCACACAGCAACATCACCAGAGTTGTGATCTCTGATTGACATATATAAAGATATATGAATGGTTGGGTCTCACACACATCAAACCATTCATACCCTATGGATGGGGATACTATGATCCTGAAAAAGACCACTCCAGTCAGGACAGAAATGTTTCACTGCAGGATAGATGTATTTACTGAGAACAATTTCATATTTATTATCTGAGTGAGTTTCCTCAAAACCGACAAATGGATCCAAACCATGACAGCAAACTGCTGTTCCACAGCATCACAGAGTCACCAGATCCCTCTCTCTTGATGCACGTCACGCATGCACATCACTTTTTTCCTCTTTGGATCAGTGTCAGTGACGTTTTTCACCACTTCATCTCTCTAACGAGGGGTTTCAAACCGCTATAATATCCCCCTATGATCATATTCTGCTCTGACATTTTCAGAGCAGAATTGTCACTTGAAGAAGAGTTACCTATTTTTCCTAATGCACGAGCAACACGGTCATCACCCGCTGACTGTTGAGCGCAATTTTAATCACCGTGTCTATTGAAACACCAGCTGGTAAATGCTCTTCCAAGTCACTTAGGTTTTTCAATACAAAATCAGAATCAGTTGTGTTTGCTCAGTAGTTTTCGTCTTGCCACAGAGCATTATTGGATTTTAATTGTCTAATTGTATCATGTGGTGCATGTGTGTGTAAAAATCTGCATTTACTATGCTCGATTCATTCAGGTTTTTTCTTTGATTTGTTATCTCATATCTCTTATCTCTATATTTTCGGTTTAACATGATCAGGCTCTGATGATGATGTGGTTGGCACAGTTTTCTGTGTGGAGTTTACATGTTCTTCTCTTGTCTGTGTGTGTGGGTTTTCTCTAGTTGCTTCCTCCCACAGTCCAATGATAAGCAGGTTAGATTAATTTGCAACACTATATTGCCTCCAGGTGTGACCGTGTGAGCATGTGTAGTTTGTTTGTTCCTATACGATAGATCAGCAAACCGTCCAGGTTGCATCCTGCTTTCACCCAAAGTAAGCTGGATGATTAATGGACAGATGGAGGAACAGACTCCAGTTTAAATTAATGTGCAGCAACAGTATTACAACACAGTTTGCTTGAATTGTGTAATGGTTGGCCGTGTTTCAGGTCAGGGGTGAGACATGTGTCATACAACCACCATCTGTGCCGTGTTAGACGATTCTGTTGAAGCTGTTTCAAGTGATTTGTTTCTGCCCTCATAATGTGTCAGGTTACACTTGTATATACAGTGTAAATGGAAAATATAGAGGTGTGGTAATTGATTATGTGTAATTTTAACAATGGATGACTTAAACCCACAGAGAATGATCTGCTGTTTTCCCAATACCAACATATTGAGCCATAGCACATAGTTTGTAGCACATTGCTTTGCTGTTTTGATTTATTTTCAGTACTCTCATCAATTGTCTGTGAACAGGCTGATAAACTGAGTAATACCTGCTCAGCACCAAAATACAGGCGGTGAATGACTGGCTCCTGAACCCTGTAGAGCTTTTTGCAACTATAGTGCTGTGTTTATCTCAGGAGCTGATGGAAAGAGGAGCAGCTATGAATATATGAATATATGTTCACCATAAGTATATGCAGATTTTTGAGATATACCTTTGTTTTTTAATGTAATGCTGGCCAGCATGATACAGAGCACATATTTTCTAAGCTACTGTACAGTAAATGAGCAGACTGATATAAATATAGAAGGATATTCTAGTGGTGGTGAACACCAGGAAATAGCGTTGACACTCTCGTGTCCCTGTGGACAGTTGGAATGAAGAAACATGATGAAAATGATTATACTAAGACCCTTCTCCTCTACTCATTTATTCCACATGCTGATGATTAACTTGTCTCACTTTTGTATGATCTGTTCATTTCCCTTCTTGTTTAATGTCAGTGTCCTTCATTACTCCATTTTATTCTCTAACCCAGTCAGCGCAGCAAATTTCTCTTTTTTTCTTGAGCAATGCTTGTGGACTAACATGATTTGTATTTCATAAAACTGTACAGTAAACACAACAGATCTTTATATAATCCCCTTATTCATTAACATAAAGCATCTGTTGGTCAAGAGAAATTTTTACAGTCTCAGTTAAAAAGTGAACACACACTCAGCTCGCAGAAGATTTGAAGATTCATGTTCTGTCCAATAATTTCTTAAGAGCAGTTTTCAGTGGCTTTAATAAATTGCCTTTAATCTTTTTTACTGTGGATTTACCCTTTTTAATCTTTATATTTTGTATCTTTTATTGGATTCCTAATGGATTTTTTTTTTTTTTTTTTGCAACGCTCATAAATGTAAAAAAATGGTAATTCATTTCGCTCTTGCTATTTTCTTTTATCCATCTCCGTTCTCTCCTCTGTAGCTCGTTGCTGCTGGTGGATGTGTGTGGGATATGCCTCTGGAGCTGGTTGCCATGGTGAAACATCATGGCGTAAAACTGAGAAGTGGCATTAAGTTTTTGAGAAATAAGGACGGTGTGTGTGTAATTATGAATCCCCTATCCATTAGCTGACTGTAGCTATAAACACATAGTCTTATCTCTCTTCCTTTGTCACATGGAGACTGAACATCATCCTCTTGTCCTCTGGGATCTTTGGTTTCTGCTGCACACATTGATTCATGATGTCATAGTTTGAGATATTCAGTTAATCAAGAGGCAAAAACACACGCAGATCAGTTTCACTTAATGTTTTTGGAGGATTTGGACAGTATTTACGCTCCAAGACTCCAAAGATTAGTTTTAAATGGATAATAAATTATGCAATAAATGATTAAATGTATGCAAGTATATGCAGCATGTATTGCAAAATGATTAATACATTGTAGTCTTAGTAGCTGAAATGTGATTTTATCAAGCCTGTTTTCACAATAGAAATGGGTCGTCTGCATGTAGTTGTTTTTTGTTTGTTTGTTTGTTTTTGTTATGTTTTAGCAGGTTGTGATTTCAAATTGTCCTTTTTACATTTTCACATAACAGTTTCTGAAGTGCAGATTTTATTTCATTCTGTTTTCATCAGAGCATTTTCTCTGTCAACACAAACTGTTATGTGCCTGGCTGTCGCTCCTGATGATTTATGTTGTTTTATTTAGTCATTTAATGTTGTTAGTATAATTAGTGGTTTACTGTTAGTACACATTATGTATTAGTCCAAGTTTATGTTTTGCTTGTTTATGATTCAACATCCAATGTGTTTATTGAGAATCATTTTATTAAAAAAAAAAAAGTATGTATGTATTGCAACTATTACTTGTATAATTTTCCATTATCACTAATATTTATGACTCACCATGAGATTTAAAAGCTGTCTTAATTCACAGGCTTCCTCTCTGATATAATACTGATAAGCCTGTGGGAGCATAAACCATATTGCTGTGTGATTAATAGACGGGTGGAGGATTACTTCGATCTGGTAAACAGGACAGCAGCTGCCCTTCTTAAACACTGTAACAGGTGTTGAGCAGCCACTGAGATACTTGGCATCCAGCGACGTAAATTTGTTCTCTTAAACCATCATTAATTATATATTCACTCATATCCATCCATCATTCTCTCTGTGTACTTAATGTTTTGTCAAGATGCTTTGAATTATTTGCTTACCAAGGCTGTCAGAAGACATGACAGGAGTTTCAAATATTACCTCTCTTTCTCAGGAGACAACACTACAAAAGTAAAAATAATATTAATACTTCAAATATTGAAGGTGTCACACAAACACAGCGTGTTATTCAGAGTCAGGGTGGAGGCAGTTTCTGTTCTGTTGCTGTTTCACTTTCCTTTTCCGTTCCAACTGTTTGTTGACTGTGTTGCCTGAACATGTGATGAGTTTCTCACTGTATGAATTGAAAAGCAGAGCTCAGAAGAAGTACATGCTGTTTTGTAACGACCCTGTGATTCAAATGTTTGTCAGAATTTGGCATGACTGGCCAAGGAAAGTCACAAACCTGGAGGCCTAGCAATGATTTCTTGTTGTTCAGTGTTTCAAAATTGATGGGGATGGTGATGGAAAATATATTTATCAGTTACATATTTTGCATATTTGTGTCATAAACTGCCACAGGTGAAGAGACCGCAATCAAGGAAGCAAATAATGTCCCAGAAGGGTGTTGTCATTTTCCTGTTATTACGATTAATCATTCATGTTGTTATTGAATGACAATACTGAAATGACAAATACATGACCACAAGTTCATCAGCTTCCTTTCTGTAAAACTTGGGTGCTGCTAATGCTCGTATAACACTTTGTGTTTGCTGAAAGTGTGAATTCCTCCCTCTTTTACAGAAAGTGAGAAACTGAAAATGCAAAGCTTGACGGCACCTCCATGTGTTCATGAGTCATCACTACACATTTGTGCTGCTGCTCGATGACTCCCTCTGTTGGTAAAGAAAGAAAACTGCAGCCGGTTGCTGCAGCAGCGGCGCAGTGGTGTGACCAGTGTGACAGCGAAGCCACAGCCAGATGTTAATTAATCACAGCAGCAACCGGCGAGGTCGTTGTCCATTTGTGTTTGTGTGTCTGTGCGTGTGTGTATGTGTTTTCTTGAGGTAGATATTAAGGTTGAATGGCCTACCAGTGAGCTTTTAAATGATAATTAGTTTCCACTGTTGCCATGGTGATGGGAGTCAGAGGAGGCAGTGTGACGTACGGGGAGAGAGACATGAGCCTCCTGCCTCCTCCTCCTCGCAAAGATGCTGAGTTAGGATGCAAGTGTTGCACACGTTTGCTCCCTGCACCTCTCTGATCATGTCCGTAGAATTAAAAACATTCATTAGCACCGTCCCCTCATCCGTGAAATTATCTGAGAGTTAAGAATGACACGGTCAGCTTCATTTTTCACTTTGAGCATGACTTCATGGTGAGCTGACTGACTGCTGATGTGCTGTGAGGAGAAGCCTGAACCTCAGAGGAGGAATAAAAGCTACAGTCTAATTTTCCAGTGTCCTAAGGCTTGCTAATAATGACCAACTAATTTGAGAGTTTGAGATAAAAACAAAGAAGAAGAGCGAGCCTTTAAGAAGATCCTTTTAGAAGAGACGGCTTAGAAACAATGAGTCACATGCATATAAGAATCTAAAGATAGACGCGGGATTCACACTGTACAGCATCTGACAAGACGACACTCTTATTTAACATCTCTGCCTCACTCCTGTCGCTCTGTCAGCTCGGTGTTTGGTATGTGCTTGTGTCAGTCTGTGTGGGATGTAGTTCTTATCTATCCACTGTTTGAACCAAAGACGGGTCATTAACCTCTGAAAAGACACATTATGCTTTGATGTTTACTTCACTTTAATGGTCTTGTGCAATACAATGTAAATATACCTGTGTTTTAAATACAGTTTTATATCACACTTATACTGAGGTTCATACTTATATCTGAGGAGTTATATAAACCTGCATTATGTACAAATGGACTATAAATCAGCGTAAAAGCCTAAGACTTTCAAATAAGCAGCTGGAGAAATAGAAAATTATGGACATTATTGCTCACTATGGAAAAGCCTGAATCCCACATAATGTGAGCTGCTGGTGTTATGGACAAAGGAAAACCTCAAATTATTCAAATACACACACAATACACACCTCAAATACACACTCTAAATAATGATATGGATTAACTCTATTTCAGTAAAGCAGAATTACAATCTGATGAAAGTTTGACAGGTTTAATTGTCCCTTTACCGATGAATTAACCTTTTTGTAGCCAGATAAAAATCAACCACCTCCTCTGAAAAAGCTGGAAATTTACATTGTGAGCTTAAAGAATTAATTTGGCTAACAAATGTGAACACATCTGTGTAAACTAAAGGAAAATATTTTAGGTGACTCATCAGTCCATATTGATTTTTGAGCCTCTTATTATACTAAGCTGTGCATCTTTTGTCTGTTGCATTTGGATCGTGTGGTGTCTAAATAGTCTATATACCAATTTAGCAAAGCTCAAGCCATATAGTCTGTGTGTTCAGGTGGTGAGTGAGGGACTGGGTCCGATCTGTGGGTGTTATAGTGCCATGAGCAAACTATATCTGTGATAATGTTTTATAGATGATACATTAGCTCTGATTTGTCTTTAAACATTCTCTGTAGATCTTAGATCAGATTAATGTGCTGTGTGTGATTCACCTCATTTTTTATTCATCAGGATGAAACAGAAAAGCGGTAACATATGCAGAACTGTATCCAGAATGTGCGAATATGATGTAATGATCATGTTGTCTTATCAGGTGGCATTAATGTACTGTAGATAACTGGTATGACGTTGTGCTATGGAAAGCAGGTTGCACAGCAACTTTGGTGTGTTGAAATAGTCCATCTGCTTGCTTCACTGGGACACTGGGACACTGGGACACTGTTTCGTTCAACGTGACATTTTCTAATCCAAATCATGTTTTATGCATGGCCTCTGTTGGGCACTGAAAGATGACATACAGGGATTTATGTTGATACAAGGACTGCATATGTGTATTTGTGAGTGTGTCAGCCACCTGCCTGCTGATTCTTTAGCATAGTTTCAAGCTACGCTCGAGTTACTCACTGTAAATAGTTTAAATAGCTTGATGTGATGCCATTAGAAAGAGGAGCGTCCCACGAAAATGTCACTGAATTATAAATTTAAATTCCCCAGAATTTGTTGTTGTCAGCAAAGATCACGTTGTTAACATTAGAGGAAATCAATAGACGACACACATTAGATTCAGTCGATACTGGACACACGCCAATGTGCTCATTCACTTTTCATTCTTTTCATGCATAAGCTCACACACACAGTCTCTCACTCTGCCTCTGAAGCTGTGAGATTTACTTTTCACTCACTCCCACAAACACACATAGTCTCTCTGTTTCTTTCTCTCTCTCTCTCTCTCTCTCTCTCCCTCAAAGATTTACAACTCCCCTTAAAATAAAGATGCCACTGTTTACACAGAATCCCTCACAGCAGCCTTCGAAAACTGGCTTTTTGGTTTTCACCAACCATTTCTTTCGAATAGATTTCTTTTAACGCACAAATGAAGAAATGTTTTCGAGGTCTTTGTCGAGAAATGATGATATCACCAGCTGAATTGTAGCTGGAATGTAAGATTGCTGCTGATTCACTGAAAACCACAGTGTGCTCTTTCTGGCTGAGAATGGGATTTTCTTTCAAATGTGTGATCGGCTTTCTTTTTTTTTTTTTTGTATTTTACAGGTCAATTCATTGGAGTTTTATTTAAAAAAAAATGTTAAGTGGCACACTAGCCTGGCTCTTTAGTATGAATGGAACAATCAAATGTTATCTGATTAAGACTAAGACTTCTCAAGTAGACTGTCACAAGTAGTTTGAATATACAATGTAATCAGAGTTTTGAAAAAGGCTTGTAAGCATTTGCTGCTCCCGTCTACCATTTAATTTGTGTTTTTGGACGTTTTCCTGACTGATAAGAGAAAACAATAGCTCGCTCTGCTTTTCATGTGAAGGTTTTTGTTATTTTCCTCCGGTATACTCACCTTTAAAAAAAAAAAATCAGTATATGTGGTACAGTTTTCCTTTGTTTGTTTTACATTCCTGGCATTTCAAAATGCAGCATTTTTCATTTTAGTTTAAGTGCCTGCAAAAGAAGGTCTCTTAGATCTAAGAGGTGTGTAAAATTAAGCAGATCTAACACTTGCAAGATGCTGCGCTGCATCCGATACCTCTCATCACCTATTCGTTCCTCTGATACTCAACTGCTTTGTTTATGCATAATTAAACAGGGGAGCGTTATTAAACACCATCCATCTTTTTAATCTTGATGTAGACAGGGCTCCTCTAGCTCCCACCAACTTATTGCTGACAGGATCCCTCAGCTCGTCTCTGGTCTCTCTGAAGTGCAGCTTGCTCCCGTGTGTGAAGTGACGTAATGTGGATCAAGTCAGTGACTCACTACTGAGCTGTGACCTAATTGCTCTCTTTTCAAAGTTTTATTTCAAAGCTGAATACATCAAAACAGCTCCTGTTTGAACGCTAAAAAAATGTGGCAGATAAAAAAAACCAAAACAAAACTGTGCTTTCTCTCACTTTGCACACGACTGGTTTTAGTACAACAGTACAACACAAATATGCTGTATTTTTGTTGTGAAAAACTGTTTAAATCATCACTTTAACTGGTCAATGAAATGTTTAGTATAAGGTGACAAATGACAGGAGCCGGAAATAAATTTGTTAGTAAAATGTTGCGACTTTTCTGCAAATTTTTTAATGATCTTTACAAGTTGAGGAGAGCTGCTCATGCGCTGATAATTTGTTTGATGTCTGTGAGGCTGGGGGTGGAAATTGTGATGTCGAACAACTCCTTGAGGAGGAGGAGAAACAAACCTTCCTCAAATATCACAGGCTGACTGGGACACGATAACAAATAGTCACCATGAATCCAACCAACCACAGGTGGAAGAATTAAAGCACAGACGATGCATCTGACACCAAAATATAAGCAAAACCTGTTTGTGTTGGAAAAAAAACATGTCCACAAACTTTTGGAAAATGACGTCCTTGCTTGTTTAGAGTTTAGAAGGTTCATGCACCCATACATGAACAACATGAGCTTTGGTTAATTTGTGCGATAAAAACAACACAAAAATATATTAAACACTCAGACTCATACAAAGGTAAATGTCAGTCATTAACCGCCACATGTCCTTCATGGCTCAGCCTGCTGTATTATTAAGGCTTTGTGCTGTGCAGCTGTGTTGCAGCCACTCCAACTAAGACAGGCAGACACAAGCCAGAGATCCATTTTCACATCAGTGTTTGCCTTCTGTGCCAGAACCATTATTATAATTACTGATAGTGCTGGCCTCCTGTTACCAACAATAAAATGCCTCTGGGAAAACTGTATACAAATTCTGGACTGGAAAAATTAAATTTGTCAAGGGGATCTTATCATTTGCCGTTTAATGTTGTAATGGTTACAACGCCAGAGGGAACTAAAGGAGGAAGAAAAGTCTGTTAGCCAAGACTAGTAAGAGGAAGAGTCATTGTTGTCTTAGCGAAATCATATCCAACTCAGCCTGCCTCTCACTTCTAACTCCGTCAAGACCAAAGCCAAACTTCAAAGTCCCCCCTGAGCATCAAATATTAAGCAGTGTGCTGTGCTTACACCTGTTCTCAGTGAAGTGGCTTGTTCCTTTTTACCTCCACTTTCATCACACCAGCTCAAATAAACAGCACACACTATTAACCACAGTTACGTTTACTGACTGCCATCTACATTTGCCTTAGCATTAATGTTTAGCAATATCATTTTATAATATATAATATAATAACACAATGACTGCCTGCATACAATTATGTCCTCTCCTGCCACTTCACATGGCAGTCAGAAGGGAGGGGAGAGTATGTGCGCCTTGCTCAAGGGCACAGACAGAATTGATGTTTGTTGACATGGGGGCTTTGGTTTGACAAGATGTCCCCCTTATTACTGTGTCACCCTGCCTCTGAAATACTGCGATAATTGCAAAAGGATTCATGATGTAGTGTGTGTGTGTGTGTGTATGTGTGTGTGTGTTACTCATCACCATGATAATTCCATAATAGGATTATAACAAACTCGAAATGTGTTGCAGAAAACACAGCAGCAAAGTGGCCGCGATTCAGGAAGACGAAAGTTTGATATCAAGCTCCTCAATTCCACACATCAACAACATTTAGCGACTTGCTGAACCACAACAAGTGTTAGTGTTTTGTGATAAAGCAGCACAGTGTATAGAACTGATGTACGTACATCTGTGTGAATGTAACTCATAGTATAAAGTGCTTTAAGTGGTTGTTAAGAAAAGCGGCCAATTTACATCTGACTTTACTGCCCACTTTAGTAAAATACAGAGTGTTGTCGGCTTACTTCGCATGCATTTAATAGTCCCAGATTAAACAGAGCAGAATAACAGACTTCTTTATTAAGTAAATTACCAAAATTTATTTGAAGATTATATTCTCATTCTGTTGAAATGTGGCTGAAACGTCATATGGAGATCAATGTGTTGGGGGTTTTGTTGAAAGTTGATTTATTTTACAGTTGTTCTTTCTGTCAACACTTTTTTTCTGTTTGAGTGAAAACAAAGCACCTCTGTGACCTGACATTTTTGAGAGGTCAAACCATTAAAGAATGCAATCAATGTTTCACTGTGTTTTCAGTGAAGCTGTTGCAGGAGGTGCTGATCCTGTCTCTAAAGGAGACAAAAGAAAAAAGAAAAAAAAAAAATCAAACTCTCGCCGCGTGTGCGTGCAAGCGTGTGTGTTTTTGGATGGACTGTACAGAATATTGACAGGTTTACCTGAGAGGAAATATTGCTATTGTTTATCCATTGTCATTTTCTTCCTTGACAAAATTTTGTCAATATTTGTGAAAAGCAATTTAAAACTGACAAATGCAAAAACCACTGAAATCTGTGATTCCAGATTTTTGTCATCTATATTTGCCTCGTGCGGCGTGACAACACAAATACAAAGTATAAACGCTACAAGAGATGTTTGTGTTCAGGCATTAAATAAATAACTGAGGGAAGATGTGTGTTTTTTTTAAACTTTGCTCGTCTTAAATAACATTTTGTTTTGGAGAGTTGAATGTTGTACTGCAGCTTCAGCACAGTGTGTAACAGTGTGTCACATCTGATCATCACATGATCCGAGTTCTGACCTTGGGAGGATGAACCTGACTCTATGAGCTTTAACACATTATAAATGCCTCAGTAATCATAAATGTGTGTGTGTGTGTTTCAGAGTAGTTTGATGCATCGAATACCCCAAATTCATGTGACTATAACTCTGGAACTGCTGCAACACGTGGATGATGAAATACAGTAAACACAAGACTTTGCTCAAGGCTATTTTGTTTGCATGGAGACAGTAGATGCTTTTATCTTTTCCCACAAGTAATAACATTTCTTCCCTCAATGGTTTTCTGATCTGTTGTTTTACATGATTTCACACTTTTAAAAAATCATATGTGCACAGATCACAGGATTAGGGTTAGAGAACTGAGATATTTTGGGGGTTTTGAACAGAGTTAAGGTGAAGCGTGTTTTAACTGTGTAAGGATGGATTCCTGAATCACCCCCGGGGAACACAGTGAGTGATGTGTGTTTGTGCGGTGACAGTGAGGGGCGTAGACGGAGGGCGGAAGCAGATGTGTGTGAGAGAGGTTCGGAGCTGTGGCACTATCACAGGGTGGCTTTGTCTGGCTGTAGAGAGTGTTGAATTAAAGGCTGTTAACACTAGTCTGCGCAGTCATATGCTAATTCCTCTTACTCAGAGAGAATAAATAAATCATGGTCCAGAAAACACATCTGAGACCCTGCTTTACATGCCTCGTGCAACACAGACAATGTGCAAGAAACATGCAGAAAGTGTCAGAGAGAGAGAGAGCGAGAGTATGGTTGCAGTAGAGAACGGGGTGGCACTGTACCAAAATAGAATAGAAGGAATATCAAAGAAACAAGACAAAGGGAATTCTCTGAAACCTTTTTTTTCTTTTTTGCTCTGGGCTTTGCACTGAGTGCTGTTGTAGGTGATGCTGCACGAGAGATAATGAGATAGATTGGGCAGAAGAGGTAGAGAGCGAGATTTGGACGGTGGGAAGGAAGGGAGGGGGGATTTAAAGGGCAAGAAACGGAGGGAGATTTAGATAGAGCCCACAGAGGCAGCGCAGAGCGGGAGCAGAGGCGGTAGATGGGAGAAGAGAAGAGGAGAGGCATTGACTGGAGGCGCACACATGGAAGAGAAGAAAACGGCTATTTCATGTGCTCAGTGTGCATGAATGAGGAGAACGACTGGCTGTCTGGATTGTTAGTCAATCGCTGCCTCACAGCTAGAGGACATACGAAGGAACACAGTAAGACTGGAGATATAGAGGCTGTGTGCAGAGCATGAACAGGCGATGTGGGCTCTCTGGCTGTGATCGCTGTCCTCAGACCTCGTAGCCACTTGCACTGGTGCTGTTGCAGGCCATCAGCCTCGCAGTTAGGCAGCAGCAGTCAGGGTGATTGATACAGAATGAGCTCCAAGCACTCCTCCGACTGGATCCCCTACAGGTACTGTACCACATTCCTGAGAACACAGGAAAGGGCACAGTGTTCATCATCTTTTGAAGCAGTGCTTGCATGTGTGTGTATCTGAGCGAGTGATAAGACGTGTGAATGTGAAAGAGATCGGACTGATAACGATTACACTGATTTGGCTCAATAAAAGCAAACAGTGTGTAATCATAGAATTTGGCATAGTGTTGTTGTTTTTGTTACTATGAAATTGTTGCTCCTGCCTATCCTTATGTTATACTGAGGCTTTACTATGAGAAAATAAATGAATTATGTAAAAGTGAATTGAAGGATTTCAGCTGCGTAAACTACTGAGGATCTCACATCTAAAAAATATTTTCTCTCCTCATCTCTCATAACCATGTGTTTAATGTGCTCATGTGTGACACTGTCTATCATTTGATTCAGTTTTATGTTATTGGATTCAAAAGTGGAAGTTTCACTGGGATCTCTTAATGAATATATGGTGTAAGATATCATTCATACCACTAGATATTTCCTACTGTATTTCTTTAAAGTGACTGAGGAAGTTCTTTCTCTGAGTGATTCTCTGCATCGTTCGCACACATGTGGAGCAAAATGAGCGTCATTACTTCATTGCTAAAGTGTGGATGATAATCCTGCTGTTTGTAGCGACTGGAAGAAGCGTTTTATTTTATTTTTTCTACAAAAACAACCAACACATTAACGAGCTTTTATTCTTTTGTTGTATATGAAGTGCGGTACTAACGCTTCTGGCTCTGTCCTCTGATTCAATACCCCATCGCCTTGGTTTCACAGCTTTCTTTGATGCCATTGGCTCATGGTTGCTATAAGTTACAGTGGCAGTGCATGAATTTCAGAATGAGACTGCATCAGGGTGACAGCAGTAAATGCGTGGAATTTATTTTAAACTTCCTATGAAATAATAAAGTGAATAACTTGTCATTTAAAGAGACAACAAGGAATAATTCCACAACTGGTGCAGCTATTTGAGGAATTTTTTTCCTTTAGAAAAGATTTGATAAAAGCTGAAGTAGGCTGCTGTAGAGCAAAATTAACATAAATAAGACATTAACCAACTTCAGAATACAGAATTAGGCAGGGTTAGGGTTAGGGAGAAATTTGGAAGATTCTCAATGAGCAGTTTTTTTTTTTCATCTGGTGAAGTTGCCATGAAAAATGCATGGAGCTCTGAGGGAGACAGCTGCGCTGTGTAGCTCTCTTATCTCATTAGAGATATATACTTCATGCATTCACAGAAAAAAAAACAAAACAAAATGAAGGAAACATATCTCACAAACACACAATTCCACCAAGAAACAGTTGTTGTTACGGTTGTTTTTTTCTGTGGGGGATCAGTGTTTCAGAAGCTGAAGACCAGATCCAGTATAAATCTCCAGAGCTTCTTTCTTTATTCTCTGACATGTGAACACAAGAGAGTAAACATGAATTTTAAAGCTCTTCATTAAACAACTTGGTATATTGTCAGTTTAATTTAATTAGATTATAGATGCATATGTTCAGTGCTTTGCAGATTGATTTTCACACAATCAAATTTCAGCCTTTGGACACTTTAAATGAAAAGTCAATGAGGTTTGTCTCACTGCTGCTCATGTGAAATCTGGTGATGCATAGAAATCAACTTTCAGTTTGAAGTGTGGGTCAGTGACAGTCTCTACCCACCTGTACTAAACTCTCCTGTGGCTAAAGTAGTTGATGGAAAATCTCATTTTTGTGCCAAAATCAAAATTGTATTTGTTTCAAGTCGGACATATTTCAGTTTTCTTTTTTTAAATGATCAACAAGAAGAGAAAAGCATCGTCTCAAGCAGTGATGTCTTGAACTTGACACTCACCATTGGACAATTTTCAGTAAATAAATTGCCTGTGTGACGGCACAGTTAAATTTATGCTACACATGACTTTGTGACTCTGCTTTCATGATGTTAGAAATAGTAATAAAAATGATTCTAATATAAATACATCCAATGGAAAACAAACTAGCTTCAAAATACAAATTAGATCCTGTTTTTATTGAAAAAAAAAAGATTAAAAGTTGCTAACCCATAGGTTGTCCATTTAAGGAACTCTTGATGACCCATAGTTTAGTTTTTTCTCTAGTTGACCTCTAGTGGATGTTGTGATTGTGACGGAAGCAAAAGAAAAAGTCAAGTAACATGAAGAATGACAAAGATCGCGTTAGGAGATTGAGATTGTTGGATAAAAACATAGACTTTCACACAGGAATCTTTTCTCGTTTTTTATATTATTATAACTACAATGACAAAGTTCCTTTAACCTTAAAGCAGCTGCTTATTTTAGCTCAAACCTCAATCAGTTCCTAAACCTAGCTGAGTTATTTCTGTACCTTAATTAAACCAAACTGTGGCCCGTCCACCATCTTAACTGTACGATTATTACTGTTACCATGACAACAAAGGTCTGGTACACCTGCAGGTCGTATCCACAGGTTTCTGATAAATGACCTTTGTTGTTGACTAAACCTGATGATGACAATTTATCCATAGATATTGCGTCTGATTGAAACGTGCAGAGACTGTTTTTGATTTTTTGATGATGCTTCATTAGTGTTGTGATCTTTTTAGAAGATTCTGAGATCTTAAGATCTTCTTTAAACATCCTGCATAATCAATATCTTGTCAATGCTGATAGAATTCAGTGTGACAGTTTTTTCCCATCGAGCGTATCTACCTTGAGTTTTCAACTTCACAGTGTTACATTATACACCTATGTTCCTTTAATAGAATATAAAGCTTCCTGTAAACCTCACCATTACTGTGTTGCGGGACAACAGTGACCAGGGACTCTTCACAATAATGAGCTGTTTGACCTCCACAAGAACAGCTCTGTTTGTGTCATTATCTTCCTGTCGGATGCCTATTCACACACTTGATTACTCTGATTGCAGACATGGAGTGCTTTGTTTGTCTGTGTGTCTGACAGAGAGTGGGAGGTAAATACTTTTTTTATTGGGTCTGTGAAGGCCCCATGTCGTCACACGAGAGACGTAGGTAGATTGAATATTCATGGACTGATCTTACTCACTGTAGCTGCAGATTCGACTTTTCACTGTCATTGTTACGCTCAGGCTTTTGACAGAAAAGTGTAAATATACTCAACAACCATGTTGATAAACCACCTGCTTTATTTAACCTGCACGAATAAACGCTGTTCAAGTTAAGTGGGAGTCATTTGGAGCTGAGCTTGTGTGAAAGCAATAAAATCATATATCATCATCTGTCAGGATCAATATTGGATCACCAATTAGCCATTATCTCAACTGCACTTAAAGCATTTTTTTATAATATAATGAATATTATTTACTTTAACGACAAATGACAAATAGCTTGAAAGAAGCTACACACTATGTTCTATCATAAATGACAGTGTGGTTGCACTTCATCACCAAGCTACCTTGGGTAATATTGTGCAAACTATGTGATCAGAGTGCACTTGTGCAAACATGCAAATCTGTGAACACAAACCTATTCACCCCTCAAGTATAATCCACTATGATCTGTAGGATAAATTATGCAAATATATGATGCAAAGTTTTATTTATCCAAACATTAGTAATTTCAGAATTATTCTCTCTATTTCTTTTAACAATCAGTCTTGCAATTATTCACTAATGTTGTCCAGTCAACCACACTGATTATGCATACACACACACATAAACAGATATGAGTATTTATCATTTAGATCACTGTAGTTTATTCTTTTATGATTTTCATTATGAATTAAAAGGTTTTTAATTGATGAGAATAAAACATGACTTTTAAACATATACATATTACACTCACAGTTTATGAAGAACAGAACCGAACACCCCCACCCCACCTCTATTGCTTTTGTAGGAAACCTCTCATTGCCCTCTAATTAGGAACCGTTGAGGTTTCTCTGGGTCTCTGGTCACATGAGCTGAGGGAACAATCAGTGAGTCTGTCGCCAGTGATTAAAAGCTCTGGAGGTGGTGAAAGGAGACAACTGGATGCAGAGTGGAAACAGAAAGCAACCAGCCAATCGCCGGTGCAGGAATAATACTCTGTTGTTTTGTTAATGAGTGGTTCATCTATTCACCTTTAGTAAATGCAGACCACGTAGGCTATTGTAGAGCAGAGCAAAAGGCAGCACAGCGGAGGCCTGGTGGAAAATTCTGCTCTGGTTTGATCGTTCACGGCAGGAGGGACAGATGAGGTTCATCAATGTCTGATGCAACAAATGACAATCAAATGATGAGAGTATTGGTAATACAACAGCGTTATCATTCTGAACCTGAGTTAAAGCTGCAAAGGGCACTTGAGCACAGGGAAGTTAATAAGTCTTCACGTAATTGTGCCAGGGAGCTGTAAATTATGTAGAAAGTTGGTTGAAAGTCAGAAACAAGCAGGAGATCAGGTGCAGTATTTAGTTGGCAAAGGTCTCTGATGCACAGCGCTGGCGACGTGCTCAGGTCAAGCAGCTCTTGAAGCTTTCTGCTGCAGGGAACAACAAACACTTCACAACCCACATGTAGTGTCAATAACTTATGATTCAAAAACTTGGCTTGGTTCTATTACCAGGGAAAAAATAATAATTACGTAGGACAATAAAACAAAAGAAAACATTCAATGAGGAAGTGCTGCTGCCAACGTGGAGATGATGGTTAATATGTGAAATTATAACTTTGTTTGTGGAAGACAAATTGTCACGAATATTCCTAATTTGATTTGTTGTCATTTTTCTCTGCCTCGTCTTATATGAGATGAGTTTTATTTATTCCTCCAAGCACAACAAAAACAGGCCAGTGAACTCCCACAGATATATCGAGTGTCATTGTAAACTAAAAGCTCCTAAGTCAGTGGAAACTGGAAGTCAACATATTGTTAATAGCTATATTAACACTAATTTTCTAATTTAATTAATGCTCCTTCTGAAAATGAAAGTAGCCGTTCAATAAAAGGAAGGAAGTGGGAAATAACCTCATTATTTCTTGCATAATGACGTTTTCACCATCCAGCAGGCAACCAGAAATTTCATATACTTGTGAAACAATTAGTTTGCTAAAAATGTGTGTTAATCAGTGTTGCTTTTGATATTTGATTACGCCTTGACAAAAAATAAAAAATGAAAATCCTTGCCTCCCTTGAAGTGCGAGTTTTGCTTTTTTATCTCCAATCCACAATTTCTTTATTATTATGTAGCTTCTACCTCTCTGCATTAGTCACTATGTTTGTCCCTTCATGTTGAAAACTGTTTATTAATTACACTAAGAAGGCTGCACTGAAAAACATTAGATTTGTTATTTAGCCTTTAACAGGCACTTAAAGTATTTTGTGGTGGAGATAAAAATAGTGGTCAGCAAGATAATATCATGTGGACATTTATTTGACCGACATTGCTTGTTCTACGCTGACCATTAGACATTTGCTTAGACCATTGACATTGCGTCTGGATACAGGGCACCACCAAATCAAATAATGTTCACATCAATACAGTGTTCTTGTGGAGAAAGATATTACCCAGTTGCATTAGAGTAACAGCAAAGAGCTCGGAGAATCCTCTTTTCAGGTTGAGATCTGATGTGTGCTTGATATTGTGCAGTCAGTTGTGATCAGCGAATCTTCCACAATTTTCTTTAGTTCCCGTAATGTCTTCGCATTGCATTAGATATTAAATCTGTTGCACAAGACTCGGAGATCTAAGACATCTGAATGTTTATGTGGATGGAAGCGTATGTCAACATTAACAAGATAACCTAGTAGTTCTCAGAAGGTAAATACTGTCAGTAACAGCAATGTTGCTTTATCTAATTTGTGGTAATGCACAGCACCAGCAATCAGCTTGACAGGTGAAGTGTGTAGGTGACGTCTAGGTAGGCGATTTTGTTTGAGACATATTTATCGGGATCCTCAACAAAATATAACTGGGCCTTTCCTGGCCCATTCCTCGTATTTCAAATCAAAGAAAATCCCGAAAACCAGTTTAGCACTTTTTAATACTTTTCTTAATCTCCCTGACAAACAAACTAACAAGCAAACAGGTGCCAGAGGAAACATAATTTCCTCGGAGGACATAATTAGTTTTATTGGATTTCAAAGGCATCAGTAACAGTGGCACAGCCTGTAGTGAGACTTAAGGGGAAGTGTTTTGTGCTTTAGAACATACTGCAGCACATAACCATGTAAATACATGTAATACTCTAAATACATATACACATATAGTTTACAGTTTACATATAGTATGTATACACAGAGAGAGAGAGAGAGAGAGATGTGTGGGTGTGTGTTCATATAGTTTCATTTTATATTTATTTATATATATTTCTATGTATTTCTATGTTATATTTCTATGTCAGGTACTTGGGGTGTTTTTATTTTGCTGCTTTTCTGTTTATGTGTGTCTTTAAGTTTATAAAGTGCTGTAAATGATGGAGCTTCAATGTCCCTGAGGGAACCTCCCAAAGGGATCAATAAAGTCATCTGTCTGACTGTCTGTCTCTGTCTGTCTGTCTGTCTGTCTGTCTGTCTGTCTGTCTGACTGTTTGTCTGACTGTCTGTCTCTGTCTGTGAAAAGTTTCTGTTGGTCTTTTGATATTTTTGTTATAGAAAAACTGAAGCCATTGTGGAGCTGACAGTGTGCGCTGTTCTCAGCAAAGAAAGGAAGTTTACAGCTTGACAGATACTTTGCTAGCAAAACGGCGTAAACATTCAGTACTCTTAAATCTAAGTCGTGAACTTTATTTATGCCAAATTCATAATGTATGACACCCATCATCCTCAGACTCAGTTAGAATTTCTGCTTTTCTTGTGACAGATGCTGCTGTCTATGTGTTCACTCATACACTTACTTAAGAGAAATTGAGTTTGTAAACCATGGTTTCTAAGTAAAACTGTGACAGTGTTGTTTTCTGCTCTAGAACTTAATGTCTGTTGATACCATTCAGTAGCTGTGAAAATGCACTTTCAGTCGCTCTTAGTCTTTAATGTCCTCTTGTCACCTTTGCAAAATCTTTGGCAGCAAAAATGTTTAAAACTCTGCAAATGCAAATGTACCGATAATGGACTATTAAGCATTTCATAAACCATAATCTGATGCTACGAATGATGCATGATGTAATATACATTCAAATGCAGAGAGTCTCAATGTGAGTTTAGAAAAGGAAAAATGGATCCAGACTCAGACACAATGAATCAACTCTGAAGGACTTTTTGCTGTTGTCAATTTAGTGATGGAAACCAAGGTTCCCTCAAATTGTTCCTCTTCTCTCACTAATGGCCTGGTCCACCTTCACTGTATTGTTTTCTTGGACACTATGACATCATTTCATCACCACATGTCCACGTGATAATGTTCCTGTTGATTCATTCTAACTTTTGTTTTTTTTTAAGGGCTCTGTCTATGAAAGTGCTGAAAATGAAATGTGAAACTGTGCCTGTTCAGTGTCTGATACTGTGGTGTCAATGTGAAAGTAAAACATCTTGAAGTCTGTGACAAACTTCATTATCTACTTTTTAATATTATATATATATTGGCCATAAAGTTGAAATTGTGTTTAACCTTCAGTTGCGGGTTCAAAATAGTGAATTAATTAATTACATGCATTAGGGGAATGTGATTATTTGAAGTGAGGTGAGAAAACTTTTCATTAACACTGCTCTCTTCTTTCTTTTTTTGTTCTTTTCTTCTGCAGCACTTTAGATGACGAGGGCACCAACCTCCGACAGCAGAAACTAGACCGACAGGTAAGTCTCTGCTGCTCTGCCTGCGCTTCTGATGATAGAGTAAGTCATGGGCAAAATCAATTATAATAGGGCAATTTTATCATGACATACACTTCCACTGCTCCATCACGGGGCCATAAATGGGTAGCCAGGACTTGTTATCTCTCTCTGTGGTGTGGTGATGAGGAGATGTGTGTAAAGTGCAGGAAGACTTAAAGTAACAGCAACAACCATTATGCAAGTAATGACTCCAATTTGTTTTAGCAGCCAAATACAATAGACAGAATAATGTAAAAATGACCTAAATGGAATGTTGGCCTGTTATTTCACACCAACAGCAACATCAGATTCATCCTCACCCCTCTTCTTTAACGGATGCACGTTTCACTGTGTGTATTTGGATCACATTAACAGGCAGCCTCACTCTTTACATTTCCAAGTGGTTGCACACTCTGCTAACTGATACCGCTGTTGTCACTGTTTGTCGCCAGCAACAAACAAAACAAGCGCGACCAGGCCGCAGGTCGATTCTTGATTTCTGTGTGCGCTGGAAACTGCTGTTATACATGCTCAAAATGATGAAGGGTGACGTTCTAGTTTCTCACTTCACCTTTAGCTGTAGTTATAGGTAAAGGCACAGACAGACAGATAAGAGTCAAAAGGAAAATGCCAAAAATACAGAATAAAATGACTTTATAGTATAAGAGTATCTATATATTATATATTATTATTGATTTGTGGTAATTTATAGTGTTATTAATTATAGTAAAGTCAGAGTATGTCACTGACTGAGGCATTTAAATATATATCTTTGTAATTAGAAAAGGGTGAGAAAATTGGTTGTAGCTGTGCGTTTCAATCCTTCTCACTCCCAGATCAAAATCTTAATCAAATCAAGCCATGTAGTGCGTACATGTTCTGACTGTCTTGGCAGAGATGTGAGCAGTAAAGAGCTCACATCTCTGTGCTGTAGAGATCCACAGCTCTGCAGCCTGAATTCTCCACTAATAGAAACCTTCAATATTTGATGAGCTCTGGTTTGAAGACTTGCATATAGCTGACAGTTCCTCCAAATGAATCACTATATCCAGCTTCAGGTCAGAGTGGTTTGAACAGCGCACCCTTGAACATCTACAGATTGTTCTTTGGGCTTAATAGAGTTATCTGAGACCGTGTTATTGTCACTTTCTTTTAAGCCCAACACTTTGCCTGCAGTGTTCAGACAACCTTTATGTAAAAATTCACAAAACTCGATAAGAGATTAACATTAAACAAGGTTAAATAACCTTGTTTAATATAGGAAACCATTCTGTATTATGCAATATGTTTGAGGGGATGTCTTTTTACAAGAAGAAATTAATAAATCTTTAAAGCTTTGCTTCTTGAAGCTGTTCCATGGTTTACTAAACATAACTGAGGCAATCTTAAACAATGAGCAGCTAAATGATTAATTACTCAGTGAGGTAATCAAGCCATGTTTCAACTTAATTCACTCCTTATAATTATGTATAATATAAGGGTGTAACTTCTGTCGTTTTCTTACTTACTGTGACTTTATTATCTTGCAACCTCCACAACAGCGAGCTCTCCTTGAACAGAAACAGAAGAAGAAGAGGCAGGAGCCTCTGATGGTTCAATCCAATGTGGACGGTCGATCTCGTACTCGTCGGACCAAACAGAGCGAGGAGCAGGCTCCGCTGGTGGAGTCCTACCTCAGCAGCAACAGCAGCACCATCTATCATGGTGAGTGAAACTGGCTCTGTTGATTCAGAAAACTCAAACAGAGGAATTATGAAACCGCATGGATTGAACAAATAAAGATGTTGGGCTGCTTGTTTGATCAAACTGTATTTGTTCTCGGCTCCAGAGAGATTTTAATCTTTGGCAGTTATTGCATCTTTTCCCACTTTAAACTGTAAAACACAAGCAGCACAACACACAAATATAAAAACTACAAAGTGAATAATTAGAACAAACTACAACTACCTTAAAGCAGACACAGAACCATTACAACATACTGGACCATGTATTGCAGATGCTTAGTGTTTGGTGTTGGGTCTGAGAGTAATGAGGTTTGTGTATCTGCACACAGAGACCAGAGCATCTGATCCTCAGTTCTGAGAGCAACTTTCTGGGCTTGAGGCCCTGGAATAAAGAGGGAAAATAAATAAATAAAATATGTTGAGAAATGTTTCACTGCAACGTTCTGATATAGAAGAGGAATAATAACTTTGTCACCTTCTCCAAAAGATGAAATAAATCCTCCACTCAATGTTTAGCACTTTAACACTACTGACTCTTTATAACTTTTCTCTTTTTATTTTTAGTGGATTTGCAGTAAAGGTCTTTACAGTAGAAGATCCTTTACTCAAGTAAAATTATGGGGAAAATACTCTAATTAAATATAATAAATATGAGCAGTATACATCATGCGCTGATTAATACTGAAGCATGTTATTGTTGTAGCTGCTCACAGTGTTTTACACATAAACCTGATAGAGAATTCTGTTTTTATATTTTGGACTTTTTCTCTATTTTTTTATGTCTTGTTTTGGGCAGATATTGGGTTTGCACTTGAGCATTTATTGAAATGAAATAATGTGGGCGAGAGAAATGAAGCTGTTTCATCTGAAGGGTGACCCTGACTACACACTGATTTTATAAGACCGCAGAAACCAAGTAAATAAATAAAATTTACATTAAATGTGTCAAAAAAAGAAAAAGTGAAAATATTTCCCTCTGAAATGCATTCAAGTGAAAGTGTAAAGTGGCACAAAATAAAAACACTAAAGTAAAGCAAAGTACCGTGCTCACATTCAGTGTTTAGTTAATTCCCACAGCAGTTTGAGTGTTTATATGGTGCTTAATACATTTCTTTTCTTACCTGTTTAACTTTTTCTTTCAAATTTTTCTTCTGTTTTTTCATCCATTCTCCATACTAATCCTTCGCGCGCTGCTGATCATCTCCATCGCTGTGTGTTAAGTGCAAGAAGCTGAACAGGAGGAGGTGAAGGTGATAGCTGACACACAGCCGCCTCGCTCAGCCAAAAAGGGCAAAGCATCGGCCAGCTCCACTCCACAGACAGGCAGCGACAAGAGGGAGAGAAAGGGGAAACACAAAGGTCAGCCTGCCAGTACTCAGACAAACGAGCAGTCAGACAGAGTGAAGTGAAAAGATAAAAAGACAGATGTGAGACGCATGGACGGGCAAGAAAGATTGACAGACTGCATTAGACAGTAGGAGGTTGAAAAAGGTGAAACACACACTAGTCAGAAAATATTTGAGCTGTTAACCTGTTGGTTAAATATTTACAGTCTAAGCTCAAGAAATTCACGTCTGTAGTTCTTGCCTTGTCTTCTTGTCCGTGTTTAAACACAAAATAAGCAGATTGAAGTTATTAGAGTCAGTGCACTATATAAGAGAGAAGCGGTAAAATCCATATATTATCCAACAGCTCCAGCTATTTATTTAAACCCTCTTTGCAGCCCTGATAATGGTTCGCCTGCTGGTTTTTCAAGCCACAACTGGCAACGAGCCAGTGAAAGTGCCCTCTTAGCCACCACTGTGGTGTCATACTCGCCAGAGCTCAACTGTCTATAATGATGTACGACAGTCTGAGTGCTGTCGCCTGCTGACACACCACAAGTGGAGACATAAATTAGTCTTCAGATGGAAGAAGCAAACCTGAGAGGATGATTGTTTACCTTTGCTTATGAGCTTATATGCTACCGCAGTCGTGCAATAAGGAAAAGACACATTTATATTACGACAACATAAAGTTTAGAGTTATTTGTCATCTCGTCTGTCACAATAGAGTAGATGCTCATCTTTGGATTGACTTTGTCCCAGAAAAAAAAAATTAATGGGATTCCACTGGGGTAAAAGACTAATCAGGTCAGTAGCAACAAACTCACCACTGATGGACCTGTCTGTCTGTCTGTCTGTCTGTCTCACTCACTCTGATTTTCTAAAGCAGGAGAGTGATTTTAAGTTAACCAACAAAAAGAGAGTACAGGCCATTGAATTTACTCTAAGGGATTAATTCAAGCTGTTTCATCTGAAATTAAATATCCAGCAAACTGATTAAATTCTATTAAAGGATTAAAAAACAAAACTTAATAAATCAAAACAAATACAGACCGGTCTGCTTGATGCACACCTCCTATTAGAAAGACTTTAAGCTTTTTTAATCTTGGCATGGACACACAAGAAGAGAAACACAAACAAAAACAAGCCATCTATTAAAAACTGTGCAGTAGAAAGTCCTTTGCAGTATTTCACCTTCTCGTCATCTTTTCTCTGTTTCTATTATATGAGGAGGGAAAAAAACCTGTCTATAGCAGCAGAGACATCATGTTCTTCTTTCTCATACATTAGACACTAACTGGATAGAAAAGACAATTAGCAAAGTAATTACTTCAAACATAAGAACCAAGCACAGAACACCCACACATTCAGCAAAGCAGAAATGTATCACATTTATACAGGCGAGTGTTGACTGCATGTGTGATTTCTCTGATCTGTTTTGATGGCATTGTCTACCTTTGTTTTACTTTGCTGATTCATTTAGTCTTTACCGTGTGTTGAGATGAGATGCTGATTGTCCAACAGTAGTGCAGTTGTGTTCTGACGGAGTTGTCTCTTGTGGGATTGTGGCTCTGCAGCAATCGATGGCCTGGCTTCCCAGCAGGACGACGGTCAGATCCAGATCCTGACAGTGGGTCACCCCACCACGGAGGAGGGCGAGGGAGAGCCTGTCATGAGCTGCACGCAGTCACAGAGTAAACAGGATCTGCGCGTCACCATGCTCAAGAAAGGTACTGTCAGCGTTTGAGAAAGACTCTGAGTCTGCAAAGGCACAACCTTCAGTCCATATTTATACCCACCGGCATTCTGGTCCATTGTGGCTGTGGTGTGTTGGTGAAACCCACTGACTCATGTCAGAACTTGCAAATGCAAGTTAAAATGTAATTTTGACCCCAATATCTGAAAGATAAAGTTCAGACATTAAGGTAGAATACTATCATTTTTACATACTTTAGTATGTCAAATTTAGAGTAGCTGTAAACTCTGATTACTAATACACTTGTTATTTATTTTGTATATAATTAATATATTATACTGTATAGCAAAAGTTGTAAACTGAGATTATATATTTTTTGTGCTTTCACTGACTGGTATGTTGCTGAGTTAATGGAATTTACACATATTACACATAGTATGACTGAACCAGTGTCAGTCATCATATTATTAACATTATATCTCCTTGGTCCTGCTGAGTGAGGTCACTTGGCCACTGGGAAACAATCATCTTAATTATTAATTTACTAAAACTCCAAGCACTGACATTTATATTCATATATTTTATCACCTGAATTTAACAGGATATAAGTGCGCATGGAAATCTGACGCTGTATGGTAACAGACCTTGTGCAATGAAATGCAGCCAAATTCTTTTTCATGCTCTTGATGGCAACAAGAAACAGCAGCCAGTCCCTCTACAACATCAGATTTAAAAGTGACTACTAACCTCAAATTTACCAGAAACTACAGGGGAGCTGAGACACCAGGTTTCTCTTACCATTTAATGAAAACGTGACCTAGTTTTGACAAACAAACATGTTATTCAGTTTAAAATGTGAGAATATTTGTGGATGAAGTGAGATTATGTTCCTGTTGAAGATTGCATTTATTTATTTACCAATTAACAGCAAGAGAACAAATCAGTGTGACTTTCTGTCTTTCTGATTTTCTTTTTTCCCCGTACGTTTTGTTTTTCACGTGTGAAGGTATATCCAGCAGCATGAATTTTGATGAGGAAGAGGATGACGAAGACGAAATAAGCTCCAGTTCCTCACAACTCAACAGCAACACAAGACCAGGCTCTGCCACGAGCAAGAAGTCATGCAAGGTAACATGAAGTCCACAGCACATGTCCACATCTCCCTCTGATGTGACTTTATTCTGCCCAACAAGCAGTGACTTTCCCTCTGAAAAGCAGACAGAAAGAAAAAAGTAGATTCAATTTTGTTGTCCAGCTGGACTCTATTTAAAACAGCTGAATGGCTGAAAGTACAGTAATAGACCATTATGGCTTAACAATGTGAAACAAATAAAGTGCGGTTGCCCTTTGTTTTTTCTTTTTCTTCTACAAACAATACTGAGACTATTTTAGGTGTTTGTTCTCCCCAGCCTGCCATTTATTTATTTATGTCTCAGAGTAATTTTGCTGGCTATGTATGATACTGCATGCAGGTCGGGGAACAATAATCTCTTATGAACACTGTATTTTCCTCCAGGAGTTAAAAAGGTAATTCAGTTGGAAAATACACACCTCAGGTAAAAAGCTTTACATAAAGGTTCAGGACTAATGGGCTAATGTAACCATACTATTATATACTTGGAAAATATATGTTGTTTTCGGGTTTTATTCTACATATTTTTCATCACTTGGTTGTTTTGGTCTAATGGTTTAATAGATAAGAGACATAGGTTTTGTTTTTATATTATACATTGCCATATATTTATGACTCAGATCAGCCCTTCTTTAAAAATGCAGCCTCAGTCTGTTACAGCTACAGTCTGTTCAAAATGAAACATCAGCTGAAATTATACTGTACGGATTGATGGTACATTGATCACATACCATCGTTTCTCTTTGCTCCTCATTTCACCCGACTCAACTCTGTCTTCCATCTCTACGCCAGCTCCTTATTTTAGACAATGTGCTCTAATTCTCGGTCCCCGTGGACAGTTTCATCCTCAAGACTCATTAGTCTGTTCTAATGGAAGTCAGCCCTAATGCGTCACTCACTGGTCCATCATCTCACGAGCGGTCTTGGCCTGTGTGGACTTATTCTCTCCTACAGGAGGTGGCCTCGGCGCCCACTCCACCAGTCAATGAACCTGCCATCGATGTAGATGACCTGGAAGAGTTTTCTCTGCGACCTGCACCACAGGGGGTCAGAGTGAAGTGTAGAATCACCAGAGACAAGAAAGGAATGGACAGAGGCATGTATCCTACCTACTACCTTCATCTGGAGAGAGAGGATGGCAAGAAGGTGAGGAGGGTCAAAAAGTCAAAACAAGTGGCACAGTGACACAAATGTACTTACGTTTCATGGAGGGTATCTGTGAATATACTTGAATGGAAACAGTATAGAGTTCGATTAAGGCTTATCTGTTTTCTGTTACCTGAATACTGTTCACATCAAAAACAATAATAAATTGATTGAGGTGAAGTTTATATTTCTCTCATTTGACTCTTTTGTGGTTTGTCATAGGTGTTTCTTTTAGCTGGAAGGAAAAGGAAAAAGAGTAAAACATCTAATTACCTCATTTCCATTGATCCCACTGATCTATCCAGAGGTGGAGAGAGCTTCATCGGTAAACTGAGGTAAATCCTTTGTGTGTTTTATTTTAAGTTTTCCTTAAAGCGTTTAACCCCATGCCATCTTTATCACTTTGTTCAACATCTGACTACTATACATTTACATATGCAAATAACTGCAACACTCATTTTCTTTAATTTATGAAGTCTTATGAACACTGTAAAAAAGAGGTGATTAATAAGTTGTGAACAATATTGGGAACCAACTGCTAATTTATGTATAGTTAACAAGCAGTACTTGAACAGCACCTTTGTTTTAATATTCACATATGTAAGGCAGAATTTAATAGACGAACTCGATGCTCTGTACTGTTTTTTTTTTTTTTTAGGACTTTGTTACATTATTAATTCAAACCTTAAAGATGCATTAGCTGTGAAATTCTATTATTATTTTTAACATCAATAATGATAAAGTTAATAATAAATAATTAAAATATTAAAATGCATAAGGATGGATTTACTCACATCACTGAACTGTTTGGATTATTTATTAATTTCAGTTTTGATTTATTTCACTGAGACATTTTCTATCAACAAACCATAACATTGTGTGTTTGCACCTGCATTTTCATTAAAGCAGAAATGTTTCTGAAATGTTTCTGTGGTTATAGTCAATGTGATGAGTGTGATTTTGTGATATTTGTGCAAATATCTGATTAGTGTCAGATGCAGGCGGTGAATTCAACTTTTCAGCTGTAGTTTTGCTTATACTGAATCAACTGGTGTTGATGATCATGAATCAGATGTTGCTACATATTTATTTCTAGAAAATATCATGAGTCTTGGTTGTCAATTCAGTCTGTAATTCAGATGGATAGTGTTATTTCTTTTGGTGATAGTTTGACTTAATATATTTTAGGTAAAGTTGTGTTAGATGTTGAAACGGCTGCTGTGTTTTTCTGGATGCTATCATTATATGACATAATCTTAACAGACAGCTTCAAGGCTGTTACTCCATGCAAACTCCTCAGGAGTCTGATCAAATATGTCTCTGTGCAGCCTTTAATCTTCAGAGTCGGCCCGACCATTTTGTCGATGAAATGCACAAATGTTTGCAATCACAAATCCCACTTGAAAGGAGAAGATCCAAATTTGAATCAACAGTCACCTTTTATCTAGTGCTTCTCAAGATCTTGAAGAGGTTGGCCTAAATGAGAATGGTGTATAAGATGTGTACAGTCAGCTTTTAAAAGCTAGGTCTCTGAGAAAACATGATGAGAACGTACTACTTAAATATGATTCAAGCATATTTGTAAACTGCTGCAACCAATATCTGGGTTAGTGGCTACATTGTTGCCAGACAATGAATGGTAGAGAATGAAAGCTACAGTGGTGAACGTGGCGTTCACATTGTCACTGTCTTAATATGAATAGAAGAGACACTTAAAACGAATTATTTAATTTCAGAAAATATAGTTAGTCCAAAGAGCAACAAAAGAAAACTGCTCAAACATATAGCTGTGTTGATTTGTCCCACGTGTCACATATTAATGTTGATTCTGTTTTTTGGAGCTTTTCTTACTGCAAAGATCATCAGGTGAGAATAACTCACATTAGGAGATTTGTTGTTGACCTGGTATTAACCAGATATGAGCCAGTGTATGTTGCCATATTTGGTAGAATTAGGAGGCACCATTTTATAGCAATGATTTTCATACAGTATATATTCAGATAGCAGAGTTAAAGCGCAATGTTTTCCCCACTAGAAGCAGTATCATAAATTTTAAATGAAGAATTTAAGGTTACAGGCTCATAAGAACATTTTTTATTTACAGTAGATACACAAATGCCCTTTCACAGCGTAGGTTTAGTTTCCGTTTACATCATCTTATTATTTGTTGTTGTGAGCTTCATCCAGTGTCAGAAAGCACTCTGAGGCAAAGTACAAGCCACAGGCTACATGCCTCCCTCTGCGGTGCAGTGATCCACTGTTGCCGTCTTCCTCTTAGGAAGTCAGGTCATCAATCCCTGCTGAGCCACAATCCCACCAGCTCAAAATGCATCAGAGCACAACCACATACTGTTCACACCTAAAGTGCGTCTTTTCCTAATGGCTTGTGATGATGAAATATACGTTTGACAGTAAAAGGAAACATTTTAAGAAAAGATGCTGCATACGGTTTCATATTTCATGACAAATTTACATGAAGAAAGATTTATTTAATTGTTGTTCTCCACTGTACTAGTTGTCCAGTAGTTGGTACAACTCTTATATAACTGTCACATATCAGAGAATTTCTCAATTTAGTGATAAGTGGGGTCCCATTACACATCATTTGCAACACAGTGGTGTGTATTCCTTCCTGCAATGTGACATTGCAGGGTTCATTACAATCACACTACAAAATGTGAACAGACATTAGTTCTTCAGTTCAAGCAGGGCAATGTCACTTGAAATTATCTTGATCCTTAGACCAAAAACCAGATGTCTTACATGTGTTATACTTTCTTTGCAGGTCTAACCTCATGGGAACCAAGTTTACGGTTTATGATAGCGGTCTGAACCCCATGAAAAGCACCACCAGCCTCGAAGCCAGCAATCTGCGTCAAGAGCTAGCAGCCATTTGCTATGTGAGTTGCTTGAAGTTCATCTTATCACAAAACTGTGCTGTTTTTTATATTGTTAAAATGTTGAGGAATAAGATGAGTTATGTTTTTATAATAATATTTTGATTACTGCTTAATTGGTTTGAAGTAATGATAATATTGTACAATATTAGAGCTTAAAAAAACAACCAAACCTGCTCTATCATGTCTTGTCATTGTCTTTGCTCTGAAAATACAAAACATCTAGGTTAATGTGTCTGGCGACCTTTGAAATGCACAGGTGCATTTAGAGATTGTAACTCAGAAAATCAGATAAAGACGTTCACGCTACAAACTGAGGAGCCAGGGCATTGCCATTATTAAGTTGAAATCAAGTTACCGTCTATGCAAGTATAAATCAGCTGATTATCTATAAAGGAGAGTGACATTAACTTTGACAGATAGCTTCCAATAACATGACAATATAACATTAACTGAAGCTTATTTGTCTTGTGTGTTTTACGTGATGCAGCTTCAAATGAAACATGACATAATTGATATTTGATATATTGATATACCATTATATGTCATTAAAGCTGCAGGATTTTTTTGTGTGATCATACTCACATCATCTCTTTGTTCCAGGAAACCAACGTCTTAGGATTCAAAGGACCTCGTAAAATGAGTGTCATCATTCCTGGAATGAACATGGACCATGAGAGAGTTTCTATTCGTCCTCGTAATGTATGTGCTTTGTCATTTCCCAGTATCCACATCTCTGCTAACCATTTCAACCTCTTCCCATACTTGAGTAATTGATCTGGTATCTGCGATGGCTGTGTCCAAAGCTGTTCTTTTCCTCTTTATTACAGGACCATGAGTCACTGCTGGCCAGGTGGCAGAACAAGAACACAGAGAGTGTGATTGAACTTCACAACAAAACGCCCGTGTGGAACGATGACACACAATCATATGTTCTCAACTTCCACGGCAGAGTCACTCAGGCCTCCGTCAAGAATTTCCAAATCATTCACGACAATGACCGTGAGTTTCACACCAAGAAACAATTAAATGGTTTGATATTAAATCTAGTTACCAGATCAGATGTTTTACACGTCTGCTATGTTACTGTGCTGCACAAAAGATCCACTCAGTGGTAGGTTTTAGTATTACACCTCCTGTAATTTTTCATTCTTTTCCATTCTACACCAACAGTTGAAGTATTTTTTTTTTCGTTTTTTATTTTATATTTTTGCCTAAAACATGTAGCACAAAATGTTTCACATCATGAGATACCCCAGATATATACAGAAAATAAATAAGAACAATGAAAATTAAAAGTATAAGAACAGAATGTTTGAAGTAATAAAAACTAAAACCAGGGAATATGTGGATTAAAACCATAAAACAAGGATCCCTCTGTAAAATGATGAATAGGATAAATAGATAAGTAGTGTTAAAGCAAAAGTACAAAATGACACAAGTGAAAATACACAACAAGGTGCCCTGATACAAGAATAATGGAAAAGAAAGTGTGAAGCTGGTCACTTTTACCAGTTCACTTCAGTGAATGATCATCAACAATAAGTCACAGAAATCTTCTCCTGTATACGATTCTTTAAACACTAAATGTTAGAAAAAGATATGTGAAAACACTGCAGGTGAATGAAATATATTATTTTCAAAAATAGTTGTTTTATGAAGTTTAACTGAGCTAGAAGGGGGAAACTTCACATTTATAACTTACATTTATTTAGTCTGTATCTATTAGTATGATAAGTGAAGTGGCCATTTGTCCAGAAAAAACAAATTAAACTTTAAACCAAACATAATCAACAGGCCACTGATGCACCATGGTGATGTGGTTTGATGCAGGCAAAAGAAGATAAATGTCCAATCCTGATTCTTGCATTTTGTTATGATTTATTTCCAAATTAATAAAACAAACAAAAGAACAAAGAAATTCATGGCTGCTGGTGCTTCCCTTGCACTGGTAAAAAACCATGTGCCCACCCAGGTGCATGCTGGTCCTCAAGGTGCCTGCCTACCTAAGTAACTTCAGGTGCCCACAGTGTGACCCAATTACCAATAAATAAACAAAAAATATCAACTATACAAATCTAAATATCCTAAACAAATAATCAACAAAGAATATCAAAAACTCTAATCTAAATAAAACAAACTCTTAAGTTAATCAAACAAAGTTACTCATAATTAGCAAATTAAATTTACGACAAAAATCAAAAACAAAGACTAACTCTACAAATAGCTCCTACAATAAGGAAATTGTATATTTGATAAATTTATTAAAATGTGTGTTCTGGCTCTTCTCCTTGGTAGCTGACTATATTGTGATGCAGTTTGGTCGTGTGGCAGAAGACGTCTTCACCATGGACTATAACTACCCAATGTGTGCCCTGCAAGCCTTCGCCATCGCCCTCTCCAGTTTTGACAGCAAGTTAGCCTGTGAATAAATCCCAACCTGAAGCTCAGTGGAGAGCTGGTCCATCTGTCCTGTAAAAAAGGGCTGTTAATGAATCCCTGGGGCTAATTTGAGATCTTCAAACCACCCAGTACCTTGGAAGTCCTGCATTTCCCAAAATGCTTCATGGGCCTCAAGTTTTGTGCGTATGTGTGTGTGTGTTGGGGGGTGGGAGTGGGATCTTACTATGGTCTCGGTCAGTGGAAGAAAACAAGCACAAAAAGTAATCCACTTCCAAATCAGATTCATTTGTTTTGATAACTATAGTCATTTTGTACTGTAATGGCATTAAAAAACAAAACACTGTTACTTTATGTAGTAGTTAGAAAAAGTTAACATTTCTTATTTCTGTAAATTATAACTAACAGTTACACATCTGTATGTTTTGAAGTTGACTGGATTTTATGTAGTTTGTTCACATAAAAAAAACAAAAACAAAAACAAAAACACAATGCCACACACTTCCTCAAGCATGAGCACTGCTTATATAGTTACTGAAGTAAAAATAACATGCAAACCACAATATATTTATTTTGTTATTTATGTATTTATTACATTTTCATTTTGTTTTCTGTTATCATTTGCATTGATCTGAGCAGTATTAGCTCTGTGGAGCTGCAAGCACATGAATTAGCATCACAAGAAGGAGTATCTCTTGCATCCACACAAAACTACAAGCAACACGGACTTGAACGGGAAAGGCATGTAACACTGTGCTGTGTACCATATATGAGATTTTGTCACAGTGTCATGTATGTGAATGTAAAGGATGATGGTGCACTTTACTTTAAAATCTGTAGTGAATGAGATACAGCTGTACATACTTTATTGTGCCTTTGAAGACTACTTCCAGTGTTACGCTTTGGCCGTAAAATGAGCTGAGCTTGAATTGGTCTTTGTTATTCTCACTGTCTCTTAATGCATCCGAAATATTTCTCTGTAGCTACTTTTAAATTAAGTTGCCTATTGCAAAGCTCAAAGTTTAAACAGCTGTGCACATGAATGGACAAACATTGTACTGATTGTCCATGAATATTTAAATTGCAAACAGTACTGTCAACACATAACACTGAAGAGGGGAATGATTATTTACATTGTACTGTAAATCAGGCAGCAGATATAATATCCAAGGCACTCAGGCTTAAAGTTGTGCCCATATCTTCTGATGTCTTCTACCTGGAAAAAAAAAAAAAAAAACACAACACAGATTGACTTACTGCCAACAAACTCACAGTAACAACGTGAATCTGCCACAGCTAACGCATATTTCATCTCTTCCTCTTTACGTCTGTGATTAATTTTATGCTCCGCTGACATGGAGCTCGGTACATTCCTCATCTGACTGGCAGTACGTTTCTATATCAAGTGGTTTATTGCTGTTCATATTTTTACTCAAAATATTATTCCTCTTGCTCCTAATGGGGCAGTATCCTTTCTCAAATATATGATAGTATTTTGTATTTTATGACCATTCAAAAAAAAAAAAAAAAAAAAAATGCTGAATGAAGGCAAAGAACAATCTCTGAAACCGCTATTGTTACTGTGGGTTACGAGGAAATCTTTATCAAATGTGCTATTCTTGTACTCAGTTGTGTTCTAACTATTTTAAATTTCTATTTTAAAATTGTTGATACTCTTTGCTGTAAAATCTGCTTTTCATACATGTGTCCAGGAACCAAAAGTTCTCTCACTTTATGTTTTTAGTGCTCTTGTCATGTAATGTACAGTAAATGGTGTACAATTTACTGTGGTGGTATAAACACAGTCCATTGGTCATGTATAAGAAAAATAAAACTAAATCAATCAAACGTGTTCTGTTCTCTTAAAAAAAAAAACATACAAACACAAACCTGTTGTATTCAGTTGAATTTCATGTTAACAAATGTAAATCAATCTTCTTTAATGCATATTTGGTTGAATTTTAAATCAAGGCAACAGTAACAATAACACAATAAAAGGTCACTCTAAAATGTGCAGTTTTATCTGGTGTGACCACCATTTGCCTCACACAGTGCAACACATCTCCTTCTCATAGAGTTGATCAAGTTGTTGATTGTGGCCTGTGGAATGTCGGTTCACTGGAGCTGGATATTGGCAAGAACTGGAACGAGCTGTTGAATATGCCGAGCCAGAGCATCCCTAACATGCACAATGGGCAACTTGTCTGGTGAGTATGTTGGTCATGCAAGAACTGGGATGTTTTCAGCTTCCAGGAATTGCATACAGATCCTTGCAACATGGGTCTGTGCATTATCACACTGCAACATGAGGTGATGGTTGTGGATGAATGGCACAACAATGGGCCTCAGGATATCATCATCGTATTTCTGTGCATTCAAAATGCTATCAACAAAAATGCACTTGTGTTGTTTGTCCATTACATACAGCTGCCCATACCATAACCCCATCACCACCATGGGCCACTTGATCCACAATGTTGACATCAGCAAACTGTTCACCCAAGGAGATGTGTTGTACTGCATGAGGCAAATGGTGGTCACACCAGATACTGACTGGTTTTCTGAACCCCCCGGGTCCTCCCAATGCAGTAAACCTGCACACTTTAGAACTGCCTTTTATTGTTGCCAGCCTAAGGCACACCTGTGTATTATTTATGCTGTGTAATCAGCACCTTGATATGCCACATCTGTGAGATGGATGGATTATTTCAGCAAAGGAGAAGTGTTCACTAACACAGATTTAGACAGATTTGTGAACAATGTTTGAGAGAAATGGGCTTTTTGTGAACATAGAAAACATTTTAGATCTTTGAGTTCAAGTGTTGTTTTTATATTTTTGTTCATTGTAATATTTCCAGCTACACTGAAAGAAGGACGAGACGAACATGATACAGAATCAGTTCTGTGTTTATTGTATAAGTCTGATATTTTCACAAGAGCTTGAAAAAAAAAAGGTTATTACAGCACAATAATGTGAAGTATCTTATCTACAACCTTGTATACAAGTGAACTGTTTTGGAGTGATGACATTGTTGAGGTCTATAGTAGCTCCTTCAACAGAAAAAACTTGAAACATTATGAACATTATTCATGACAAGCAAACACTGGAAACAGACTGATGTTGGATCCTGTTGTGACTGGTTAAAGCTGCATTTCTCTCAACTTTTTTGTGTTTCTCTCTTCTCTGTTGCTGATCCTGTTTTCTGCTTTGCATTTTTGTCTCATCAGAGTGAGAACTCTGACCGCAGGGATTGCTGCTGCTTGATCCTGCAATAATAACCACTCATAAATATCTCTATTCTTCTGAGACTAGGACTCACTTGTACGGATATCACCATCTTTATTTTTATCCTTGTTCATTATTTGTGAGTCAAAACACAGATGATAAGGATGTTGCAACAGCTATCGCTCTAAACTTCTTATGAAAAAGAGGCTCATGGAATAGATTATATGAATATATAGAATTTTTAAAAAATGGCAGAAAAAAATAATTTGTTTCTTAAAGCTAACATTCTGACTTGTCATAGGGGAACAAGCAAGAGGTCAGGGAGGTCAAGACTTTTTTTTTTTAACATTTTCCTGCTGGCCTAAGTAGAGGTTTCATTATGCAAACACAATGTTAAATAAGAACAGTTGATGTTCCAGATCTGCATTACTTGAAAATGGACAGTTCTCTACATGGGGAAAAATGCTGCTTCAGCCTTTTGTGTAAACTGTGTCTTCATTGTTTTCTTGAGTAAATGAAAATATTGTGTAGATACATGCATCAGAAATTATTACAATATTGCTGGTGTGAGAGGTGCTTGTCTCTATTTAGCTTGTGTTCTATATTTCACACACATAAGGAATAAGTAATAAACAAAATATATAATGTGCACTGGAGCATTGACTTCACCATATATTTAAAAACCCATTTAGGTAAAATATCAGCATATTTTAGATAATAGATCTTTTATTGTCATATCCTTTACGTCTCCCTCCTGTTTCTCATCCTCAGCCCGCTCACCTCAACTTCTTTGGGCACGTCTGCATGTATGCACCCGTCGCTCTCCTCAGGCTCTGACATTAACAAATACTCTTCTTTATCCTCCTCTGCTTCTTCCTCTGGGTTTGAGCCTTCACAGCCAAACTGCAGGCTCTCTGCCTCCATTACCGGATCATCATCATCATCATCTACTTCCTCCTCTTCCTCTTCTATTTCTGTCCCATCCTCCTCTTCCTCCACCTCATCATCCTTCTCCTCCTCCTCCTTCTCTTCCTCCTCCTCCTCCTCCTCCTCCTCTTCCTCCTCCTCTTCCTCATCTTCCTCCTCTTCCTCCTCCCCCTCATAAGTGTCCTCTTTTGGGTAGTGGAACACGTCTTTGTGGTCACTGAAGGTGATTTGCCTCCTCCCTCCACTGTACAACTGAAGCTCTTTGCTCAGCTCCAAACCAAGTCTCTCCTCTTTTCTTTCTGAAGACTTGGATAAACGAGGACTGAGCAACTGCCTTCTCTCTGCTACCACCTCCTCCTCTTCGTCCTCCTCTTCTTCTTCCTCATCCTCTAAGTCTTCAACTATTTCCTCCGCGTCTTCCTCTTCCTCCTCATCCTCATCTTCATCCTCTTCCTCTCCATCCTCCTCCTCTTCCACCTCCTCTTCATCCTCCTCTTTAACTACAGATAGCTTTCTTGTAGTAACATCTTCCTCCTCTTGCAGCATGCTCTCTGCCAGGGCCTCAGCAGTGGGCTGGTTGCAGGATTCTGGCACTGTAATGGTATCAAATGTGTGTCTGTCCAAAAGCTCATTGAACACTGGGAAGGTCTCCTCTGGGTAACCTGCAGGAGTGTACAAAAACACACATCATCTGAAGTACATCATGACAGCCTGGATGCATGAAACAACTTGTCATCAAATCTGTTTGACTGCTCTGAGGTGAAAATCTGTTGCACTAATTGCAACAGATATAGATTTTGTAAAATGATGCCAAAAACTAGAGGATTTCTATTTAGACGTGTACCTTCCCAGTCTGCACCGTAGGGGACCTCCTCAGCCTCCATCTCTGGGGAGGCTCCCTCCAGCCGACCCTCCTGCATGAGCTGTGTGATCTGTCGAAGTTGCTTCAGTAATTTCTCCTCCTTTTTTAATGTTGAAGTTTTACTCTTCCTCCTTCTGCCACTAGAGGGCAGCACAGATATAGAAGTTAGGCAACATAGCAGCGCCACAGTTCATCACTGTGGCACTTTAGTAAACAGGTCTTTCACACATTCTTATGGAATCCAGTTGTATGAGGCTATAGAGTGAATAAATTATCTTTCATGTTGATTTCCTAATATTTTTTATCTTTAATAAATGAGATAAGACTACAAACAGAAATTACACAAGATTATCACATTGAGTCTGTGAGTATCTGTTTTTATTGGTTTAATAAAAAGTAATTTCAATTTCCTTATATATTAATTCATTTCATAAAGTATTTATGCTATTATATGATCTTTGATTTTTTTTTAATAACGCAACAGAAGTAAAATCTGCCAGTGGCCTTTCCATCCTTAAATAATCTTGCCTTCAGTTTTTAGCTCTCTCATTTCCATGTCTGCTCTGATTTATCCCAATAAGAATGAATTTTCCTGCTTCTCCTGTCCTATGGGCTTTGAAAAATAGTGTTAAGGGGTAAAAAAAAAAAAAATCTTTTACCTCCCAGAGCCACGGCCCTTTCCTGAGACTATCCTCTCCATCATCTTTTCTGTTTGCCGTAGTCTCTCCTGAAGCCTGGAAAGCTCATAATGTGATGCTACAAGTTGTATCAGAGGAAACATTATTTTAATATCAAAATAGATTGCTCTTTCATACAAACACTCTTGTATACATCATATGTAGTTGTCTAAATTCATATGTACATTGACAAATATGCATTTGATAAGGGATGTGTGTCTGTGTGCGACCAGTTACAGAAATGCCAGTTACTCATAAACTTCTTTATACAGTAACAATCGTCATTCACTGCCTCTAATATTAATTGTTGAGGAAATTTGTCACAAATATTTTAAATAGTTCAAAGTACTTACTAATCTTACTCTCCTCATGTTCCCTGGTTACTGTGGTGTAGGTTACTGTTTTAGTTGTCTTCCCCTTGCATGTCAGCTGTGAACATAGAAGAGATCATGAATAATGTGCATGAAACTGCTAAAATAAGATAAGAAATTCACTACTCATGATTGTATTTTTTTGATTTTGCAGGTCGATCATAGTAATCACCTTGTAGATTATATAGAAGATGTAAAGAAGGATCCCAAAGCCATATATCGGTATCACTTGAGCCATCAAGTTATATTTTTTGCCTCGTCCAACGCCTTTAACTTTGGCCATGGCCTCTGCACTGTGCGTCAAGAGTCCATGTGAAGGAGCCACACGCCACCGCTCTGAGTCCTCTGGTAACGACAGCTGATGCATCACAGGAGGATAGAACCCAGGTCCGACTGGAAAAGACAAGAAAATTAATCATTAAATCAATAATTTCCAGGCATGGCGATGTCTTCCTCAACCTAGTGATCTAGTGTGCAGTGTCTTTACTCATTATTGAGATGAACCATGCAAATAATGGGAGTGTATAGGTTCTCTTCCATAAATTGTCTAATTTTGATCCCTATTATTTATTTGGAGGAGCCCGAACCTTTCAGTACCAACTCTAGGCCTATTAAATTAACCGTATACAAAGTATTTAAAAACCAGTTGCACCTCAGTTTCAACAGTAAATCTATAGTGTAAATCTCACCTTTTACACACAATATTATTAACTAGTAATATTTAAGGACAAAACAAAAAAAATCTGAAACAAAACAAAACAAAACAAAACAAAACAAAACAAAACAAAACAAAACAAAACAAAACAAAATAAAACAATAAAAGTCCAAAAAATATTTTCACAGCAACAATTTTGACACGAAACAGTAGATGAGAATAGGCGCACAGAAATACCTGTATTTACCTGCTGTTTCTTGTCATTTTAGCTTCCTTTGAAGATTACCTGTCCGACGTCTGGTGCCTCTTTGAACCAATCATGTGATGCCACTGATGATCGACAGTCTGATAAACCAATCAGAATCGACCTAACACAATTTAACTAGCTGCAGGTGTTGTATGTGATTGACTGATTGGCTCCACGTGGTTTGTAAAAGTTTGAAATAGATTCTCAGTAAAACACAGGTCGTTGTCACAAAACTCCAGGGGAAGATAAGTTATCTCAGATAACACTTCAAACGACAAGTCATTATTTTAAAACCACGAGACATTATATCCTTAATTTCCCTTTGGGATTAATAAAGTGTTGCTATGTATCTCTTAAAAATACGACGTCTGTTGGTCGTTAAACTCATTTAGAGACGTTAACAAACTCGTTGACAATGATTGATCGATGTAGGATAAGTTGGTCGACGCAGATTCAAGTGAAGAGACAAGTCACAAGGTAAGAAACAAAAGTGAATATTTCGTTTTTTTTCAGTCACAGTGTAGATAACCTATTGTTTGTGAAGCCTCTTCCAGAGCATTTGTAACACTTGGGATTGTTTGTTGGAAGTTTAGCTTATTTATTTTTTGTTTGTTTGTTTTGGTTGCAACTTTTTTGAGAATTGTTGATGAATTGAGTCAGTAATTTCACACTGAACAGCACTTTCAACACACACACACACACACACACACACACACACACACACACACACACACACACACACATATATATATATATATATATATATATATATATATATATATATATATATATGTTTATTGTTATTTAACACTTTGGAGTGCACATTTTGAAATGGTAACATTTTTAGAGTTGTTTTTCCCACTGGCTATAGAATGACCTTTTGTTAAACTTCAACTTCAGACTTCTAGTTTTTTGTCAAGTGATAAATAACAAAGTTTATATGTGACAAGAGTTGTGACCATAGTGATGAATGATTTTGACAACACCTCCAGACTTGTGCATGTTACTCTGTTAAAATGTCAAGTTGAATGTTTAAATCTGTTTAAACCTGATGGACATGGAACTGATAAGAAATAACGTAGAAGTGTTTTTTTTTTTTTTTTTTTTTTTTTTACGATTAAAGTATTTACAGATGCAGGTTGAAGAGTATAGTGATTAAACAGAGTGATCAGAATAAACTGATGAATTCAGTAAAGTGTCCACTTCCATTATAAAATCAGATTTATGATTGAAATCAACAGATTAGTGTCAGTGCTTCCATGGTGGACACAAAAATAACAGTGCATAATATCTACAATAATTTTAGTTTTACAGGTACTTTAAAATTGAGTGTGGACATGTAATAAATATCAATAAATATTCTGAGATATTTGAACATGTTTACGTGTAAATGCAGTAATACAGACACTGTAGAAATTTGTTATTAAATGTGAAATCTATATTGTCTTTGTTCTTCTAATCCGTTGTGTAACATTATGATGAACATGTGTGTGCTATGATGAGATCCTAGGCCTGGTTCCCTCTGTATAGTTAAAGTAACAGCTGGAAATGGGGGGGAAAAAAGACATGGAGATGGAGCAGGATGGAGATGGATGGATGATGATCTGATAAGCCGCCTTACCCTCAGGCTGCTCCATCTCCTTCTTTCCCCTGGGTAAAAGCATTCTGGGCAGGAAAAGAGAAACGCAGAGAACAGAGCATGATATGAGAGTAACCTTCTGGCATGTTGTTATAGACATTTTGTCTCAGAAAATGACAGCCATGCGTTTATTCCACTAGAAGAGTAAAAAAGCTTGTGTCCACAGATGTCATCTCCTTAGTGACCTTTTTTTGCTCAGATTATACCAGATTATACCAGCTGCATTCAAGTGCAGTTTGAAATATTAACCACAAATCCCCTTAAAGAGGTGGTGATCTGGCACAGTTGTTATCATTATTCTCTACAAGTGTCTGGATGGCAAAACTTTAAGTCTCCAATTCCGTTTTGATTTTAAACCCAAATGTGTACTATGACCTCAAGGATTAAACTGTTTAGCTTTGAGTTACTGTGCCAAATGTTAGTGCACACATTCACATACAGAGACCAGAAAATCTGGGGGCATTTTACCCCTAGAGGGTGCCACAGCCCCAAAATACTTATCTCTCAAAATTAACTTTTTTTCCTCCATAATTTAGGGACAATGGATCAACAAGATGAAGATTTTTAATAAAGTCATCTATGCTCTTGGCCTGACCCTGGTTTAAGGTAAGACAGCTGACTATTTCTGTGTGTTATGAGTGATGATGAGTGTTTACGGGGCATACCCAGGCTTTGCTGATTTGAAACGTGAGACATTTTAGGATTGTGTGACTTCATGTAAACTTCTGTCCAACTAGTTATAAAGAGACTGATCAGTAGACACTGATATGTTAAATTACTTGGGGTTGTTGTTGTTGTTTGTGGCCAATTTTGTCATTGTGCTGTGTAACAAGAGAAAGATGTTGAACTCCCCTGATGTGCTGGTCTGACTTGATGTTTCTTTGCTACAGAACAAACAAGCTGTGTAATGTTTGATTTCTTAAATGGACAAAAGCCAGAATCCACCTATTATTTCTACGTAAAAGCACGAACTCACAACTTGTATTTGAAATGTACAATTTTACAGTGAGTACCTGAATGCAGCATGCGACCCTCCCACTCTGTATAATCACTGGTGGCTGTTGCATGACAAACAGCAGCAGGTGGCAGTGCAGACTCAAGTACAGAGACATGGCACTCTGAAGATTTGTTCCCAACAGTCAAATAACTATAATACAATGTAATTTCTTGTGTTGAATAAATGTTAGAATCTATCAACTGTCAATCTATCGAAAGAAGATTTTTTTCTCTTTTTCTTATTTTCCCAATTTGAAATGTGGTGAAGCTCATGTTCTGCTAGAATATTAATCCACCCGTTTAGTCAGATTTTATACGGATTCATCATCACCACTGTGGGTCCTGTGTGGACCTAAATATTAGGTAATATTTTTTTATTGTAAATTATTTTATTTTATTAGTATATGTGTTCAATTTTTATTGACATTGTTCAATGTGCGATGGGGATAACTGCCTAAATAAAGTAGCAAAAGGTATTTTAAACGGATGATTATGTTGGTATATTTTTAGTGAAAGATGGATGAAGAGACTGTATTCAGTAAACTGATTTATTATTGTGATACTATAAATTTGACTTATTTTTATTTGGGGTTCTCCAGCTGCGTAAATAAAGCTATGTAAATCCAACTATGTAAATAAAAGGTTGTAAATGAGATAAAAACAAGTTATTATGAAAGTAAGCAACTTATTTATTTGAAACAATTTTTTTTTAGACTTTTGCCATTTTTCCAAACGTTGGAGATGTTATTTTTAAAATGGCATCACTCCAGTTTAGCACATTAGCTGAAGTCAACATGCACAAAGGTCATGTAGGTGGGACATTGGGGACTTATTAGTGAAGACCATGTCAGGCATGATAACTCCCACATGCATATTTCACAGAACACATGTCAAGAGACTAAAGGGATTTTTTTTTTTTTTTTTTTTGAAACCATCAAGTGTTAAACCCCACAGGGGTCAGATAAATAATTGATGGTATACATTTTAATGAAATGTTATTTAGGTGTAATGGTCCTTGCCTTTAATAGAGGACTATGATCCAACTCGCACATCCATCTGCGTGCATCTGCATACACAGATGTCGGTGTCGTCGCTCCCTGCGCGTAGTAGATAGTCAACGATTGGCATCTGCCTTTGTGCATTGACAAGGCCAAAAAAACATTTACGGCGCTGCCAAAATAGTGGAGAGCTGCTGTACAACCTTTTGTATAAACAGATTCAGAAATAATTTAGGCAAATGTTTATAGAGATTGCTGAAGGCCAAAGAGAAGTGGAGCAACATGAAGGGAAACTAACTAAAAGTTTTCTGACCGAGACATTTCAGAATATTTTTACAGACCTGTCAGAGTCCTTTTGAAGTCCTTGTGATGAGATTAAATTGATAAATCCTGCTTTGAAATCCAACATAACATCCATAGGTTTTTAGACTGTTGATAACTGTTTAGGGATGACCCACATATACATTTTGTTTTTGCATATCTCAAATTAAACATCCACAGATCACTCGTCATTCGTTTGTGATATTAACTCTTTGTGTCATAGTTTCTTACTTTCCCTATCATTAAAATTCATATCACAGGTGATGGTACAAAATTGTAAAAGTCTTTGATATTTTGTCAGTGTTGACAGTCTTTGGAATTCATGTGTGTGATTAACTGCCACAAGCTGATTTGTGCCGTTTCTACCTTTTACTTGTCTTTGGAAGCTGCCGTTCTCCTACTCGCAGTGAATAAATCCTGACATTTAAAGGTTCTGCTGACTTGTAATAGTTGTAACTTTTTTGCTAACTGCTAACCATTGTTCAAGGGTCTGGTGACCTGAAGCTTCATATTCAGAGTAAATAGGCTACATTCACACTTATGACCTGAGACGACCCTGATGCTCCAGAATGAAAGCCGTAATTCTGACATAGTTCGTATTTACAGGGCTGTCTTTAACTGGAGAGCAATTTTTCATTTAACTTTATTTGAATGTATCATAATATTTATTTTTTGCAAAGTAATGTGGTGATCCTGCTGTAGCCAGATGACCCAGTCTTTCTTTTCTCAGCATGTTTCTTGAGAATGTTGAGCGCAGGTTGCTTCTGTAAAAGAAAATGAATTCTTTAAATTTAAATTCAGTCGGGTTATAGAACCACATTAAGTTACTTTAAAGCAATTAATTACACTCTAGGTTCTGTGTTTAATCAGATTTGTTGACTTCAGTGCTTTCTTTGCGACTGCTAATCATGCAGTCTTTCTTGAGTGCTGGGTTGATGAGTCAATGCATTTAAATTTCCCAGAAGTCCTACTTAAATAGAGATTGTTCTGTACATGTTGTTATTTGGCCATCTACTGCCAAATGACATACCACCAATGTTCATGTGTTATGCAGATGATATTTAGGTTCACTCATTATGTTTTAAAATCTGTTTCTGTAACATTCAGAAGTGATGGCTCAATATTTTCTGCGGGTATATGCAAATTAAACATTGTGAAATTAAAACGCAAAACCTTCCCTTTTTACAGAAGCCTTCACTTGAAGAAGCGTGTGAAAAAAACGATGCTGTTATCTGTCTGCTAGCTTGACTGAAGTACATATGTATATAATTTGCTTAGTGTACTACTATCCTCTGTACTAAAAAAATCCACCATTGCCTCTTGCTTGTTCAGATCCATCAGCTAACATTTACCTGGTACAAAGTGAACACTCAAATCCTTGCATCCCTTCACTAGCTACTAGAATTGATTTTAAGCTCTTAGTGCATTATAGAATCCATAAAGGCAGCACATCTCTTCAGGAAGTGCTGCAGAAAGGTCGGGTTGCCCCCGTTAGATATATTTGTGGCAGCAATTGCAGCTGGTCACAAAGGCTATGAATGCTTTGCAGTGAGGAGCCATGTGCTAATTAAATGGTTATTAAGAGATGCTTTGGTGGTTGAGGCCTGTTGTCTATTGCCTGCTCCCCCAGTACAATCTGCACCTCTGAACCTCCAGAGTAGACTGCCCTGGATGACCTGTCTGAATATGACTTTTGTGTGGTCACATCCAACAGTGACCTCTGGAGCTTTTGTTTTTTTTCTAATAGTTGGTGCAGTAGAGAGAGAGGATTGTTTTCTGGTCTGTAGCTTGTGCTGCAAATTCAGTGGAAGAGTACCTGGGACACCTCTGTTGATTTTATATTAAAGACGTTGGTGGCTGTGAGCCTCTGTTGCTTGGACTTCTACTACCAAAACAAAATTTTCATATAACTATTTGTGGTTTGTCTGTACTCATGTAAAAAAGTAGTTACTTCTATGTAATTATAATTGGACAAACCACTGTCCAACTGGGTGGAAACAAACTTATAGTGAAACTCAAATTACATCTATAGGTCCATGCAATACTGATCTAGTCTATTTTCTTTTCATTGAGCTGCTCAAAAGACATTGGGACACTTGTTGGGAGTGAACAACACTTCATGCACTTACTATATTTAACTGTACAAAACAACAACCAAACATGGTGTAATGATCTATTAAAAGTTGTTTCTCTCATAAAGGATGACAATAAAACTATTCTTATATCGGTGGGCTTGGACCTGATTAAATATTGTTGACAATTAAGTCTTTTTAATGTGTGAAATGCTTATAGTCTGTCTTGATTATTTTGGCATTACTGTGAACCTTGGGTTTCTTGAATGTGGCTAAACTGAACAAGGCCAAAATGTGCTACAGAGCTAGCCTGAGCCCACCCTTACTGCCTGTGACGCTACATAGAATCTCATGTTCTCTGTTGTTCTCTATTCTCTGCTGTTCCTGATCTCAAAATCAGGAACCAACATAAAACAAGCTTTTATGTCAATGCACGATGACACACGAGTTAAGCGACCTCAAACACATTCTTTTACAGCCAACATGGTGGCCATGGAGGAGTGGCAATTGTTTCATTCAGCTATAGCTGCTGTTTTAAGAGATTTTAACAGCAGCTACTCATGTTGAGCTGGCAAGACTGGCAAAATGCATTTGATGCTATTTTGCTTCTGCTCTGGTGAAGCAAACTACAGTCAGTGAGGTTTTTCATTTCCGTTGCTACGCATACGTCATCGGAATCAGTGGTCTGTTTGGTTATAGCTCTGTTCAGTAGTTCACAGAGGCATTTGATAGATGCCTGTTGATCCCACCTCTGAGAACGTCCTGTCTATGGGATATTTGCCAGACCAAGCTCTGTCTACGAGCTTGGTGCGACAGCCAGGCTACTACAGAGCCAAATGTTTCTTAAAAGATTATGAGTTGGACAACTGGGATGAGTTAGACCATCAAGTCCTTCTCAGTGGTAACCTCAGTAGAGCATCACTTGAGTAACGTTTTATCTGTTGAAAATCTAAGTCTAATTATTGCTTTTAGACACCAAAGAGAGCAGTGTATGTCCATGTGTAGAATGTCAGTTTCAAGTCATTGTTGCAGATTATTGAAAACACTAACTTGTGTATGACAACAACAACACATAATGTTAAGTCATTCACAGTGAAAGGACTTCTGACTTGTTCTGACTGGCATCTTATTTCTGCTGCAATGTACGGTTTCATTTCAGTTAAACAATGGTTGAAGACGTTTTCAATCTTGGATTATGAACTGGTGACCTTCATGTGACAGCTTCGTTTGCTGAACACAAGGCAGGGCGGCGGGCTTTGGGTATCAAGTGATGATGTCAAAATTCAATTTCAAGTCGAGGCAGAAAACTTGTAATTGATTTTTCAATCAAAATTAATGGAATATTAAAATCTGCATTTTGGTGTGTTCAAGTGATGTGATGCTGCTTTATGACTTTAAAAAAAGCCCTGTATCCAAAATACAGCTGGAAAAATCTGTCATAGCTGGCATGGATGAACATTATTGGCCATGCCATACTCCCTCTATAAGCTGTTAATCCTAGGAAACAAATATGCATTTGTGTACCCCCTCTGGATGAATGGATTATAGATTATCGCTGCCAACCAGCATATGATGCCAACACAGATTATGGCTGCTGTATGTTGAATAAAGCTGATACCACTATTTGGGAAATTTTGGCACCATGAACTATTACAAAGTAATATGGATGTGCTGCTGTATTTGACACATAGTAGAGATTTTAGTCTTAAGGATTCTTTTTTTTCATAATAGGCTGGTATTTTAAAGACAGTTGAGTTTCGAATTGCCATTTTCACCCTTGGTCCCTGTTTCTGTTTTCTGTTCCTATTATTCCAGTCAACTCAACTGTGAACTGGCTCAAAATGTATTTCCATATTTCCCCATAATTGCAGCATTGTTGAAATAAGACTTTCATCGTTCTCATGGAAACCCCTGAGTACACATCAAGCTGTGCAATTACTCAAAAAATAAAACCCGCTAATGTCAGAGTGGTGAAAATATCACAGTGCCCTCCCATTCCCAAAAAATCCAGCTGGGAAGTATTAAATTTTAAATCTGACCATGTGCATATTCACAGCCACAAGCTCTTTTTAAGAAATGACATTCAGAATGATGGCCTTTTGTCTTCTTTTAGTGATGCCATACTGGAGGTATGACCAACTCTCTCTGCAGTGTACCATATTGTTAATACCAGCACTTGTCTTTTATCTGTTTACTGTGCCTCTCCCTTATCAAGCCTTTAATTACTTAATTATTCTTCATTGGGCTCAATTAAAACAAAATAGACTCTGCTGCAGCAGAAGTCAACTATTTCTGCTCCTGCACAGCAGTATACAAAGCCCGGCAGAGATAGGCTGTTGCACTTGGTCCTCTATTATGTACTTGGAATAAATGAGATTCTGTTATTCTTTGGATGAAAGTCTGGCCTTTCTGATTATTATGCTAACAGCAAAATATAACATTGACTTTTATAAAATGTTCATGCTCCTCGATTCGAGAAAGGAATAGATTCACATACATGGCAATCAACGCACTTTCCCAAACAAAATTACTTTTTAGAAATAGAAATCGTTTTCTTTCTGTTTTCATGCAAGTGATTTGTTGCGCAATGTCACCTTACTCAATAGTAGCAGACCAGGTTTATGTCAGTTTTTTTTTTCCTCACTCCTCCCCGTGCCTCTATCTAAATCAGTCAATTTATTTCCAAATTGCATGTCGAGTGTAGGAGCAAGGGCTTATGGCAGTATATTAAATCAATGCACTCCTACAGTATATATTTTGAGAAGGTTTAATTTTTTTTCCGTCTTTTTGCTGATATTGATGGGATGCACCTGTCTTTGAGTGTCATGAAGGACACACTGTCACAAATTGGAATCCTGTGTATTCATAGAAGAAAGACAGTTGTGAAAAGTGAATGAGGTGGATTAATGGAGTTGAAACGAGCTTTACAATGTAGGATAGACCTTGACTGTCTTTTAGTTGTATGGTTGCCAGTCTGCACACTTTAATTTATTAGTATCGGAAGGACAGACACTATCACCAAAGGATGCAATTTAAATTTGTGTTGCCTTTATGGACCATCATGAGCAAAACATGCACATTTATTGCCGCAGACTGTTTGAATGCGATCTTTTTATAAATGCACATGTACTTCATGGAAGAAAACATGTTTTCCTTTTTTTAGTTTGTGTACACGCAAAGCTAAACATTCACTTTCAAGAGGACATTTCTGTTCAACAGATGTATTTTAATACTTTTCCCTGTTATCTATCTCTGTCGTATTAAAGCGTACATTGTATATGCAGAAATGCTTTTTGCAGCTGTTGCCTTTTTTTTATTAATATTTTGTCCAAACTGACTGCAGATAATTGTACTCTATCCACACTTTTTGTGCCTTTTTTCCGTTTAACATTAGCGGTAGATGTGTTTAGTGTTGTAACAATAATGTTCATTATCTATATGGGTTAATCAATAAATTTTTATCTATATTCAGTGAACATACACCAAAGAAAAGCAGCAAATGTTTACAAGTTTTGCCAGATGAAAAGTGACTTAGTGATTAGTTGACTATCAAATCAGTTTCCTATTAATTTTCTTTCAGATGACTAATCTATTAGTTGTTTGTTATCCAAATTTGAACGATCCATGTCTTATGTCTCTGTAACTGCTGGCCTTGGGTGCTGTCATTCAAATGACACGTTGTACACACTGGTTTGTTTGAAGCACTGAAATTTACAAAGTTAATTTTGCTGCATGCCTGTGCTTCATTTTAAGTATTAAATAGCAGCATTTCTCCCCTGTGTGTTTGAGGCACCTTGAATGCCCTTAACCAGCACTAATAGGAGATAATGATTGGTGCTCAACAAAAAGAGAGATTCATTTTGAATTATTAACAAGTTAACTTTGTAGTGGAGGCACTTTATCCCCGAGGACAAACAGCCCAAATGTTTGCAAAATATAATTAAGCCCAGGCATCTTTAAATGTCATTGCTGCCTGTGCCATGTTTCAAATTGTTCTGCATCAACAGAATTTAACGAGATGGCTAAGGAATCCATTTCCTGCAAGCATGTGATAAGCCACACATACAGTGGAGCACTTTCATTGATTGCCAAAATAAAGCATTTTGTATGCAAATGGGGGAATGGAGTGGCTAAGCTGATTCAGCCTCATGGACACCAAATAATGGTCTTTACAATTAATACTTTTACATGCTATCCATTGAAAATTTCATCTTCCATTTAATGGCTCTAAAACATTTACACATGCCCAGAAAAGAGGGGGGAAAGGCACTGTGTTCCAATGGATTAATATGAAAGCCAACAAACAAATAAAGCCATGCATTCCTCCCTCCCCCCCCAAAGTATTGGTCCCTTTCCTGTCATCTTGTGCTCCTGCACATTTTGGATTAACAGATAATCTTTGAACATGAAGGAAGGTCTGCTAACCCCATGGGGGTGGGATGTAGAGAGTGAAAGAGAGCACAGGATTGGAGGCAGTGCTGCATTGTTTGAACGTAATGTGCTTGTCTTGTTCTTGTAAACATGCTGCTCTTTTTGTAGTGGTGATTCGGCCTTAAATACCCCTCTTTCACTCTTGCAGGTTGTCTTACCCACAGGTCTCTCTAGATAAAGGGCACTGAGGTTACATTGGTGTCACCAAAAGAAAAAAGGAAAAAAAGCCTTTAGATTGTAGTTTAGATGTATTTGTGGGAGATCAACAAATCACTTGTAGTCACTTAGTGTGCACATCCATGGAGCCTGTTGTTGACCTGTCTAGTCTCATCTTTTTAACAGTTTTGTTACCAGCAACCACTGAGAACCATCACTTGCAAAAAATATACTTGGACAGGCTCTTACTCTCACATGTCCAGTAGATGCTTAGAACAATTTGTGTCCTGTCCAGTGCTTTGTCCTACGTATTTAAGTGTCTCGTCCAGTATAATGGGTGTTTTGTACTATTGAATGGCTACTGTGTCCCCTCCTGCCCTTTGTTCTTTGTGTGTTGTCCTGTTGACTTGTGTTCAACCTGAGGAGAAACATCTGTTATCTATCATTTCCTTACAGTTTACAGTGCACATTTGTCTATTAAACCTTTTTTTTTTTTTTTTTTTATAAACACTGACATCATTTGGTCACTTGGAAACAAACACAAAATAAAATAAATCTAAGATTGTAAACACAGCTTTATAAAGCTGTCTACTTTGCTTTGACTTTATAAATATTCAATTCCTAATTTATTCATGAGATGATCAATGAAAATGAATCGATTTAAACACTGTCATAATTTAAGAAATTATAATATAAAATAGAATCATAAAATGTTCCTATTGTATTTGCTGTGTTTCATATGTGACACATGATTTTCCATCTTAACGTCTTATACAACTACTTTCCTCCCTCTAATCTTTACAAGGCCTCCGATGTCTGGTAGTGGATGTGTCATCTTTCTTCTGTTAAGTTACATGCTGGGAATCATTCACCACGTGAACATGGAAGCAATTGTGTCACTGAATCAGTTTTTACATGTAAACGAAGGTTTTGCATGAGAATTGCCACACACCGGCACAAAAGACACATTACACGGTGATGAGGGGGAAGTGTCTCTTGAATTGGCTTGTATCTGATTAGGAAAAGCAAAAACCACAGGGTTCCCATGGGTCCTTGATTTTCTTGAAAATAGACATAAATAAACATGGGTCATTGAAAGAGCATGAATTTATTTATATGCTGTGTAAAAATAGGAAATGAGGTCCTTTTGATTTTGTCTTCTCCTTAATGTTGGTAAATGGGCTTTGTGTTGCCGTCTGCATGTGTCTTCCATAATCTCTCAGCTTTTCGACTCATAAATACGTCTGTCTCTATTACTGAACTTACGCAATTTGTTGTTCTGTTGTGTAGCAGTAGAGAAGACAAGAAACCAAACCAGACTGCCATCATTGACTCGTGTGTATTTTGGTCTGGTCACATGATTACTGTATTCCACGGGGACATGGGAAATAAAAGGTTTGGAGCTTTTCAGTCTGTTTTTGTTAACACATTATCATATTTATAATGGATAACCGGTTGTAACTGATATTAACCAATAACAAGAACAACTGTAGTGTGATTATGATAAATGCTCTACAATGATAACAGCACTGAATATATAATAGAAATAGCTTCTATGTTTAGTCTCTGTCTCAATTAAATCTGTTGTGTTCTGTTTATACATTTGTTGTTGGACAGTTAGACCTGCATACAGTTGGATTGTTTGCCTGATACCTTTATTAAAACAAACTGGCCAAAGGGGGCTAGTTTAATGGCCAATTTATGTGCTTTATGGCCAGTTATATTATTGGTATGTAAGGTTTTGTGTTGTCCATCAAAATAAATTCCTTGTTTAACTGTAAGACCTTTTTCTCTGTCCCTCTTCATCCCATTTGGACTCATGCCCTTCACCCCTGCAGTGTGTCATTCTCAAAATATGAACCCTGTATCATGTTGGAGTCAAGGACAGCAACAAAAACTGTTGACAGCAGTGTTTGAAGTAAATGAGAAAGCTGAGCCCCTCCAGATCTTATGAAAGGCGGCGAGAGTGCAAGATGGCCAAGAAGGGCTGATGATGATGGGACTGACCTTCTGATCAGGGGAGCGTGAGGAGGCCTGAGGACTGAATCCCCTCTCTGCTGCCCAGGCTGGAATTTTGTGCTTGAGAAGTATTTAACTTTCTCAAATCCCAATTGCACTCAGTGGGGAGTGTCCTCTTTCTCTTTGCCCACAGGTTTAGTGACTGCCCTTAACGTCTGGGCCTGGGGAGTGGGGGGGGTGGGCGTTTGGAGGTGGGAGGGGAGGATCAATAGAACGGCAGCTTGCCTGTTTGACAGAGGTGAAGTTAAGCTAGGAGAGAGAGAATGGGGTGAGATAGCGAGGGCTATAGATATCTGAGTAGGAATTATCCATGACACCTGGGCTCAAGCTGCAACCTTTAAGCACATGATTTAGGATCACCTCTATTTGTGGGATACACGTAGCACATTCAGCAAATTCGATGCCAGCCATTGTGCTCCGTTAGTGCTCATAGCTAAAAATCAGTCAGTTATTTGTTTAAAAATGTTTTCATTGTTAAATCCCTCCACCTATACTGTTTCAGCCAGGCAAATTCAATTTTATTTTGTATCGTCTTTAGTTTCACTTAGTTGTCAAAGATGTGGGAAAATGTCTGCGGAGTCATTCAGTCATCCCTGTATTTTTCTGCACCACTGAACTGATTCAAAAATGTTCTCTTTTTGAGCGATAATATAGCTTTTCTAATAATCTCCCTTTGCTTTGGGAATGGTGTCAATAAACTGACATGCTAAGAACAAATGGAACAGCCTTTATCTCTGTAAAAATCCTCAGTCTTTGCTTCAGACATAGACATAAACAAACTGCGCTTTCATGTTTTGTCTTATTTCTTTTAAAAAGGGGATAACCCTGGATGAGACTGAAAATGTTGGCTTTCAAAAGGTTGACATTTAACTATTGTAGATATAATGATGGATACAAGAGATAGAGCATGTTAATGGAAAATGACGATGTCATGGTTCATCTTCCGAACTAAGGCACATTAATCCACAGCGTTATGGAAAACGCTGATAAAAATAAATGCACTAAATATTTGTAACAAGTGGCATCAATTTCCCCTTTCACTGTCAGTGAGTGCAGATTTCTTAGCAGATTGCATTATTTACTCTGCTCAGAAAATCACAGAACTGTGAAATCCTTGCTAGCATATTTCTTGGTGTTCTTGATTTCTGGGAGAGATCCCAATAAAGGCAATGTAAATGTCACTGGGTTGAAATGCGCCATAGTGACAATTGAGATTTCATCACACCTACATTAATTAAACTTGGCTTTACCATAGACTTTGACACAGTCATTTCCAGGCCAATTGTGTATGCATGAATGCTTTTTGTCCTGGCCTGCCTCCTGATGATAGGCTGATGGTGAATGTTGGTGAAAATAGCTTGAAGTAATCTGAATCTTTGAGAAGCTTATAAAACGAGATTGCAGAAGCAGGGACGTAGAAAGTTTACAGACCCTTGGTGCCAGACATGATGTGGTAATGAATTAAGGAGCTTCAGATTGACTGCCTATAAGATGTACTGATGAACCAAGTGATGAAGGCTGCTTTAAAGGAGAAAGTACTTTCATATTTTCATCAAATAAAAGAGAAGATCAATCATAAAGATAATATATTAGGATTTGCATATACTTTACTGTTTACGTACTATATAACAGTATGTCTCTAGTGCAGTTTGTATTTTTGAGGTTGGTACAGTTTTTGACAGCACTAATGGTTTTTAAAGCCATAAATATTTTTGCTGAAATCTCTGAAATGTCTTCCCTTAAAGAATTTAAACCAAAAATGTTATTTTACAGTCATAAAATTGGTATTTATTTGTATTAGCAAGGTTAGCAAATGGCCTACAATTGGAACCTAACAGAGCAGAGATGCAAAAAGGCTTTGCTCGGACATCTCTCCATCCTCTGTACTTGTTGAATAAAACATCTCTCTCATGCACAAGGTAACAGCAATGAGAGGGCTTGTGTTTGCAGAGATGAAACTCCCTATCCTCCACTATGCCCGAGAGAGTTTAGCCTTGATGCATTTTACACCAGCCCAAAAACCTGCGTTGACAAGTTATCTGTGACCTGTGGTGAGAGCGGGAATGGCTGCGGTGAAAATCAATCTTCGCCTCTCCTCTCGCCTTGAATACCAGCAGAGCAAACAAACAGGCCTAAACAATACGATATATACCACATATCAATTACACTAAATGCCTCAGTATCTATACTTCACTGTACCAGGCACACACCGGTTACAAGGCACACATGCTGCTGTAAGACGATAATGGTGCTGCATTGTTCCTCACCATCTGGAGGACTGATAAGGCCTGCCTGTGCATAGTTGATAATGAGAACAGGCAGAGGAAAAACTGAGTGTTAAACATTTCCTTGGCCCATGAAAAAGGTTCCATTAAGTCCACTGACCCCAATTGAATATTAATGAGCTAATTAACGGATTTATTGTTATGCGCAATTTCTGGAGGGGCAATTTTTTTCAAGTGCTATTATTTTTTCTAATTATTTTCTGTACTTTTTATAATTGAATCTTTGTAGCTGCCAGCATCCTGTTTGTGCCTTGGCAACAAGAAAAAAGCGGCTGGCATCTGTTTTTTTCCCTTCTTTAGCTCGCTGTAACTACAACAAAAAACAAAACAATGTTCTTTTTCGATCCCAGTATATTTGTCATCAGGACTATTCCCTGTGCCTCCATCAACGCAACTCAAACCTCAAAATTTTACTCTTTAAAAAATACTATCTTGCTTATCTGTTTTAGAAATATACAGTTGTTCAGGTGTTGGATTACAAAAGTGCAATTACTTGGTTTACTGCAGACTGAATTGCATGGAGGACTTGACAAAGGTTTAAATGGGCAGTGACAGCTGGGCTTGATAGATAGCATAATCAGCTGATTTAGAGGATGCACTGAAGCAGTCCTCAGTGGACAGCTGGAGAGTACAGCCAGCTACTGAGAGAGATGGTAACCTTGGGAGAAATGACTACTGATACTTTGTTTAATGGCCATGTAGGATATAGATTCAGCAGCTTCAAGATTCACTTATAGTAGATTGGGCTCTTAATTGTGAGATGTATGATTCAATGAGTTCCCACAATGTATTATGTAAAAACACTTATGTTTTCACATTTGTTTTATATGGGAGTTATTTTTATTTACTTAACTCCACCATTTAAACAAACGTGTTTGGGTTTGAGATGTTTTGAATGTAAAATATATTTTAGATGGAGTGTGTGTTTAAAAGCTCATCTCTGTGGATGGATAATTATAGTCAGGAGACACCTAAGGACAGATCCAGGTTGTCCTGGGGGATTACATATTGTGGCTATGCAAAAATGATTGGGGAGCTCCAGGTGGAGCAAGAACAAGCTGCAGGGGGAGAATGTGTGATCCATGTTCTGTAGACTCGTGCCTCTTAACTTAAAACAAAAGACTGGAGTTAACCAGCTCTAAGTGTGAGATTCCCACCTGCATCTTTACAGCTATGTACAGACAAACTGTACAAATTTCATTCATCCCGCTAAGGCAATGGAAATTAGAGCTATCCCAGGGCTGAAAACAGTACCTCTGTTTGAAAACAATGAATAAGAAGCAGCAGGGGCCACTCTGATAGCCTTTTAGATAACACTAAATGTAATTATTATTACATTTTGCTGTCTGCATGTTTGCCTAATTCTGTTTATGACTGAAATTCAATTCCAGCTTAATAAAACCATCAATTTCTTTTGGTTACTTCACCAATATAACTTAGAGTAATGAACTCATTTTGCTGTTGTATGGAAATTTTGTCTCATTACAATAATTTTGCCTGATCCACTCGGCAGCCAATATTAAGAGAAAGGCCCTACAGACATAGACTGGGTTATTATACTATACATCACAAAGTGCATTAGGCTCATAAAACCTGTCAACAATAAGGTTGGAAAGTTTGTGCACATGGCCCAGCAGGTTAATATATTTCCTCCAAACACTGACTAGAAGTGTCCAAGCTATATTGCTGCTATACAGAAACCAATTTTCTGCTAGTTGGGAATTCTAGATTCAATACCCATCCCCCCTTCACACACATTACTTATCCTTAATCGACACAGATTTGTTTCCCCATCAAATTGGCTATTTTAGTCTGTCATACTTTCTGTGCAGAATGTAGAGTTGATCTATTTTGTAAAGTTGAAATCTACATTCAGATTCACTGGGCAATTTGGTAAACTTCACGAGGGAATACAACCCTCTGTGACTGGAGATTTTTTTCATAAACATACAGAGTGAGTGGCAGTGAGTGAAATTAAATCAGTTTCAGACACAGCAATGTTTTGTCTTCATAAGGTTAGGACTATGGTTCACTCAGGCTCAGACTCCCAGAAAATGGCTTTGTATCCTGCAGTTGGATGCTATGTATTCAGCAACAACTTTCCAACAGCTATTCATTATCATTTTAACTATACAATTTTTGTGCTGAAAGCGACTCTGTACTGCAGCTTTTAGAAATGCGTAAGGAATAATATGCCTATAACTGACATCCCTTGATAGAAGCCATGATTATTCATGTGGTTGGCAAGTGAGATGTACTCACACTTATAAAGAACCAAAGTGGGGGACAAAGATCAAACAACAGTGCATGGTAATTGTTTTGCAAACTGCATGTCAGTGTGGATGTGTGGTACTGAACGAGTCTTCTTCGCACTGCGCTTTAAGTCGTCAAATGTGGTTTGGAAATAGCTCGATGCTTCTTGAGAGGGTAATCTTTTGTAACAATCAATTACAATACATTTCCCCCTCTGTCTAGGCACTAATAGCTCCTGTCTGTGCACATGGTGAGGCATGTCTAGTAAATATACACTGTTTTCCTTTTAAATGTCTTATAATATGCATGGGGAACACAGAAACACACTATGATAGAGGGGTTGAGCATCAAAGCTGGAGAAGCAATTCAGCTGAGTTTCTCAGTCAAAGAAATGAGAATGGAGCCGTTTGTGGCTTTCCTCCCATTAGCCAGATTGAATTACTGTGTTTTACTTTTAAGGGCCATCTGTTCTGGTTTAAGTCATATTTCTAAATCTGTCATGTTGCATGTGTGTGCATGTGTGTGTGCGGAGAACGCTTCTATGATGGGTGGGAACAGTTTTTTGCTGAGAATAAAATGATGTGTAAAGACTATTGTGACATCTGTGACTTGCATGAAAATGTAGATTTTTTTTAAGTCAGAGATTCGTCTTACACCATTCTCCATTAGCTGCGTTGTTATATTGTTGTATTGACAACTATTTTCAGTCCACAATTGATCCCTCTGAAGGAAGTTAATTACACGACAAGCATCACATTAAACGAACTTCACAGTGTAACACAAGACGAAAGGTTTGTCCCCTTTTTCTTGCAGATTCAGAGGGATAGTGATGCATTATACAGAGACTGTATAAAGACAAAAAGAAAGAAACCGCAGTGTGATAAAGAGATGGAGTGCTGACTGATGTGGTTCACTCAAAGGGCTGTAGTGTAAGAAGCCTCATATTGAATTGCAATATGAGAAGATTATTCAAATGCCAGTGAGTGTCAGAATGAGCTGAGAGATCTGCATCACAGTCAATGACTTATTTTCTCAATTCATAAGAATTGCTTTGTATGTTTAACTAAACATTCAATGTTTTGATGAGACAACCGTCAGGATGCAAACATAAAACTGACTGTTCGATGAATCCCTCTCCTCGATATAGATTGTCCAGTCACAGCAGGTCTGTGGAGCTTTGCAGTTTTCAACATGTTGAAGTGATGGATATGATTCTGGTAAAGAAGAGACTCCTTCTGTGAAATGTTTGGAGTGTGCTGTCTTATTTTAGTCCAAAATACACAAAAATAAATATGTATGGGGTGGCATAAACAGCGCGTTGGCTGCTTCAGAGTGAATTGGAAACATTAAGATGTCTAACTGGAATAATAATTACAGTAATAACCTCATCAAATGTCACTTCCAGGGTCACATAATGTAGCATTTCATAGTGCATTAGTTTGGAATGAAATGTTGGTATGTATTGTTGAAGTCACATGCCATCTGAGTAGAGGTTGGTGCTCTGCTCTGTTCTGCTCTTTATTAGATTTGAGAGTTTACACTTAAGCGGCCACTGGCTTTAAAAAGAGAGGGTTGCATTTGGCAATCAACTTGGTTCATCCTAAAAGCTTTTTCTCCTGTAAGCAGCAAAATAAAACATTCTTTTTAAAAATACAAACAATAAAGCATAAATGTAACCTGTCTTGCTTGTCTATCTATGCAGCTAAGCAGCCAAACAGAATGAAATATAAGCACGATCTTTTATTTTTCTCTATAATACTTTGAACTAGCACTAGCTAGCCCTATATGGTAAAACAACGCCAGTGTTATTCTTTATTATTCTGCATTTCATGGTAATGAGTTTTTTTTTTCCTGGGGCTTGTAGCTTTTGATGTCATGCATATAGCCATTAAGTGTATACTTTGTATTATATAGACATGATATAGACTTGAAATATTAAAAAGATGTCTACATCGTCAACCAACTCATTGACCTAATGTTGGTTTAGTGTACCTCACTGTACCTTGTTTATTTAGCCAGGTGCAGTTGATAAAATGTTTTAGCTGCTGCTGTTATTTCAGCTGTAAAACTTAGCGGTTGTTGTTGCTTTTGACAGTGTGGAATCAAGGACCCACTGTTTCAGAAATTACTACGAAATTGCAGTGGAAAATCAGCCGTCATTCACTGTCACTGTAAACTGCATGTGTCCCACATGACAACGGAAAGCTTGACAGGTGTAGAAATAGCAGGGGTACGGTTTTTAGTAAATGGTCCATTATTTGTAAGTCTTGTGCTTTTTGTGGAGTCTTAGGAAAAACAAACGCTACAGAGCAATGGTTGAAATAGTTTGTTCCCAGTGATGTCTCCAGAATCGTTCATTAATTCTGCTCTCTTCTTCAGAAACACTTCACTATTATATATGTAGAGGACAGAGGCAATTTCTCTAAGACTGCAAGCATCCATGCTGCTGAGCGTCCATGCACTTCAATGGGACTGCATGGAACATTTTTTTTCATTGCCTCGAAACTCGACAGTCATTGGATAAATACCACGGTTTTGTCCCGCTGCCGGACGCTCAGCATCTCTGGGGGTGAATGGAGCTCTGGGCGGGCCTTGGCTGGACTGGACGCTGAGCTTCTGCATCATGATTAGAGGATCAGTCGAAAAGCTGAATCCTGTTTTGATTGACACCTATTTTGAGATATACACCGTCACTTGACAGCTCAGCTCAGTCCCATCGTGGATTTTGCAAGCGAAGTCGAAAGACAAACTGCAACCCAGTTGTTGGTATTTGCTCGGTGAAATTACTTGTTCATTTCTTACACTGTGAATAAAACACACTCATAGTATTTCCGTGTTTAATATAATTTCAACATTTCCTTCGAGTTTAATATTGTTTTGTTGTATCGTTCAATCAGTCATATTGTTGGCTAGGTCGGAGTGAATTAGCTAGCTAGCAAGGTGCACACGATGGCAGACAATGCTAATATTGTCAACCTGATTTTGGCAAAGCCATTTGATAGTCTTCCTTACGAGGAGAAACTTAAAATTAGTTAGCTGACAATGAGCTTCCCCTCTTTGAAAGACCAGCAGCCGCCACTGGTAGAGGATACATGCTCATTTAGGATACCAAGAGGGCTTTTAATTTAATTTGTGCTCTCGGGCATACATTTCTGTCATGTCACATTCTTTCCTCTTTTTGAGCTGAAGTGCTGACAGGATCCTATACAGTTTAGGCCTGGAAGAGCCTTTAAAATGTCAGTGATCCACTGTGCTGTTGCAAATATGGAGGCGCGAGGCTTTAAGGGACAAACCATTTCCCTGCCAGCTGAAAGACTCCCCAGAACAACCTCTTCGCAGCCCAGCAGGCCTTGCACTGTCACTGAGTCCCACGATTGAATTGAATGGTCCACAGATTACTCAATTATTTCTATATACCAGCCTTCCATGGCAGACTAAAGGCCTATTATTGGAGGGAGTGAGACCATAGGAACTTATTACATGTGTGACCTTTTAAAGCCTTTCACCGTGATGGATCTCAGGTGAGAATTTACTGGAATCAATTTTTATCTGAGAACTCGATGCTTGCTCACCGGCCCAGCCCGGTGTGAAACATTCACTTTATAAAAAAACAAAAAAGAGGGAGAGGGAGAGACAGCCCCTTGACTACTGGAAATGGGCAACATTTTAAAGCACCTCAAATGCCTTTGTGTCCTTTCCTCCCAAATTAAAGAGACTTTGAAATAGAGGGATGGAAGAAGTGTCGGAGTATTGTGCTTAATCAAGGTAGAAATACAAAGACAGAGCTGGTTCCCCAAAGGTTCACATCAAAAGGTGCATCCCACTTTGTGAGCTATTTAATCAGTTAAAACACAGATGGCAGGCTGCTGCAATTAATTAATCATATATGAGGCATCGTGTACCTGCTAGCAGAAAGTATGTCAGTGCTACAGAGATCTCATTTGGATTTCATTGTAACTATGTGCCACCAGAATAATTGCTGAATATGAATAGGACCATCCTTGGAAATTATGCTGGACATAATGCGCTGAATGTAAACTACTGCTCTTTCTTCTTATATTGTATTAGCGCTTCATTGTAACAGGGTAAAGGTCAGTTATTGTCAGAAATTTTAGGAAACTATCAGTGTTGCCTGTGATGCTGTTTTTACTTGGTGTACTTGAGTGCGTATAATATAAAATAGATGTCACTGACGTGTTTTGTGGACAGGATATATCAATGTCTGGTGGTGTCTGTGTCTTCTTGTAGACTGCATCAGAAAAGCAGAAAAGAAAAGACAACCAATAAACAGTTTGAAATTAGCCAACAGTTGATGCTGATCAGCAGGCGTCAGTAGGATCGGTAGGATTTTCTTGTTGGTAAAGCAGTGGGCAGATTCTAGCTGGAAAGGGAAAAATAGTTTTTGTATTCTGCCTTTCAAACACCATACAGACAGACTGAGCTGTGAAAAATAAAAAAGTTGTGGGCTGCATTGATTTCTGTAACAAAATGTATAACAAAAAAAAAAAAAAACAAAGTGGATGCAGTCACAATTTAAAACTGAACTGTCATTATTGCTGTCCTCCTCTCTCACATTTTCCTAAAGGTACTGAAAACTGGAGGAAACGTAGGAAGGATGAAGATGCTACACACACAAACAAATGCACATGAAGACACAACAGATTATATTACATTGGGGTTGAGACCTTTTCAGTTTTGTATTTTAACGCAGCTCCATAGGAGTAAGATATACATTTAGACTATCATCTATATGGGGTATATTTTTCAACAGAGCATCATGTTACCATAAACATTATGAACAGACTGAAAATTTACGAACAAAGTGACCAAACCAAGAGTGATGAAGAGAAAATGTCTCATTTTGTGCTCTTCAACAATTAGGGCTCGGACGGTTAGCATTTTTATTACTGCAAAAGATTATCACGGTCATGCGGCCTCTAAGTGTTACTTGGAACTTATTGGTAGAAACATGGCTTATTTTGACAGTATTTTACATTTTTTTGCACATATAATTCAAATAGTAAAAATCTCCATGACACACTGTATATGCATATCTTTTTTTGACGGTAACAAGGTCATGACTGGTGCGGTGGTATGCGGTCACCGCAACCAGGCCTACCAACAATGTCCTAAAACAAATGAAGGATTTATTCTTATAACTACAAGACACAGGGTTTCAGGGTTGCACAAACTTTGATATGTAAATATTTTGATTTGTTGTGTGCATTTAGGAAAAGTTACAATTCAAATTCACTGGTTTCCTTCACCACAGATCTATGCATCTCTTCATGTCCCCTTTTGGGTTAGAACAGTGACAGTTAAAGTGACATGAAATTATTTTAAAAAGTTGAACGTCATCTGCATAACAGAACAAACCAGAGTTGTCAAGAGTTGAATCAGTCACGCATGATGACTAATAAAACAATAAAGGCCTTTTCTGAACAGTAATGGGTCCAAAATGTGTCACTGAGGGAGACAGATGAGGATATTATGATCATCTGTATTTAATGTAAGAGCCAAACTAATAAAATGTTCTCAATAAAAGTCTTAATTTGACTTGAAAAATAAATGGTTTTGTATGTATTCCAACAAAATTTTTAGATTATAATAGATTCTGTCAGACTAGTTACTACACATTTAGTTCAGGATGTGTTTAATACGAGAGATCTTTTAAATACAAAGACCGTATCTCCATTGTTTAAAAGTCATGATGCATTAAATAGCTTTTAGATTATTGACAGTTTTCTTTGAAGTTTGACATGTTTTGTGCTAATGTTGTGTGGATTGTGAAATAAAATGCCAGCTCTTGAAAATGATGATGGGATTTGTTGAATTTAAAAAAAGGCTGTGCTTTGTGTTTCCAACAAAGATTGAAAGAAGCACTGATGTGAAGGCAGGTCTTCAAATGATGCACAAATAATGACAGAACAGTGTGTGAATATGGCTATAATTCTCTCTTACATGAACACATGGTTTGTGCATTTGTGAACTAGAGCTGTAGATAAATGAATTATATTCATTTTGTGCAGTGTGAAGTAGGTCTGTTTATTTGCAGAGCAAACTTTTCTATGGTACAAACTCTTCTATTCCTCATCGTCTCAGATATATACATCCCAGTGCAGCAGGTGAACTTTTTGATTTCTGAGCTTGTTTTTGTTTAAATTTTATACATGAAATCTCTCCACTTTACACCATAGTATGCATCTTAGAAGCAAGTGAAGACCACATCGAAACAAAGAGATCATCAAAAAATAATATACACTATACATCCTCTCTGGATCATCCATACTCAACAAGGTGATGCTCACTCTCCTTCTCTCCCTCTGTTCTTTACGAGAGGAGAAAATTGCACATGTAATAAAATCCAATTTTATATTTCATTCTGAGAACTACAATAAACTCAAAACAAGCAGTAAATAAGCTTTTCAAAAAGCTGATTACTAAAGCAATTTATTGCCAAGTCCAGGACTGTGTTAAAGCAGAGCAGCATTGGAAAGTAAAGGGGCCCACATTCCAAATCTTCTCTCCCTCAAGCTCTTTGCTTGCCATGTTATTAGCTGAGCTGCTTGGTGAGGAGCCAATCTGATCAACTTATTTTACTATATAATGCTCCAGCTCCCACAGAAAGGAGTAGAAAAAGGGATTGTGATTGAGGTCATCCTTGCATCCATCATGGTGGTAAATGCTGCTACGTATATTAGCAAGGCCCTTTTTTTCTCCCCCAGAGTGTGTGGGGTTTTTTGCACAACAGAGGAACATAGCTCAATAGACATAACCGCAATGTCATTTTAATCTTTACATAGAGCAGATGTGTCTGAATTATATATGTTTATTCATGACTGATCACACCTCTACATAGAGCCACCTGGTCCTTGACCAAGCTTTGCTTTATCATTCAGGCTAAGAGGTACTAAAGTAGATAAATGCAGTATATTAATGACAGTTTGTACTCAGTATTCACCTGCAGAGAAATATATTAATGATACAGAGTTCTTGTTTTAAGATACTGATCACAAATTCAGATTTTTTCTTTTTTTTTTTTTTTTTTTAACCAGAGTCAAACTGTTCCTGAGGTGTTTGTGTTCATAAACTGATGAAACACGGCAACCATGTGTAAAATATTTGAGTTTTTGGTGGCAGCATTGTGTCGATATCTTAAATTAGCTGCAACAGCAATGAGCAAAAAGTAAAAAGTCTGCATAATATTTTTGAATATAAATTAAGGCAGCGGTGGCACAGGAGAAAATGCAATGTGAGGATTATTCACAGTTATATAATGTTCGGAAGAAAACCAGGCGCTTCTCATTTTGGTCACTTATCCCTCATTGTAAAGGTCTGTATATTTCATTGCTGGTGCAGCAGCTTAGGGGATACATTTCAAAGCAGCAAATAAAAATTGGCTAAACTTCCAAAATTAGCACTTCAAAGTCAAACATGATTTGCAGCGAGGGAAGGGGTGGAAGCAGTGTGACTGTGAAAGTGCGTTTGTAAAAGCCAACTGTTTGTGTGCGGGTGCGTGCGCGTGCGTGTATGTGGGTGTGTAGTGGAGCTGATGTACAGAGTTCAGCATTAGGCCTTAGAACCAATTTCTAGGCAAATTGGTTTCATTTAAGAATGAGATCACAGAGTAAGCAAACCTCTTTCAGGGCAAGTTCATGCATCTGTAGCCATTTATTTCAGTTTTATATGCATTGCTTGGCACAGGCTGTTTGTAGGTAGAATATGCATAATCTTAGCCATGGGCACCACGCTATAGTTAACGTGTTCACATTTACCTGTTATTACCATGAAGTTAAATAGTTTCTCCCATTTTTATTGCATTCTGTCAAAAAGAGCTTCAACAGTAATTTAGTGTTTTGTTTTCTATTTTCCTTCCAGCACTGTTGTGGAATCAATGCTAATCAAAGCCACATGCAACTAATTGTCCTCTCCAGTCTCTTGCACATAGCACACGCAGGCCCATTAGGCATCAGTGGAACATATGTTGGAGTTTTTGATTGGGTGTGAAAATCGGTGTATTTTTAAGAGGATTGAAAGTGACTTCGCCACAGTTTGCATCTGTTTTCTTATTTTCATTTATTTAAGGTAAATATATTCAGCACATTTTTAAACCAAGGGCTGCAGCTTTATCTCTGTAGCTCTATCTCTGAGGCTGTAAGGTCACAGCTGTCTGTTTGAAGGACGGCATAATGGGTCATGAGTAGAGAATATAGATTATCCATTCAAATTGTTATATAATAAACAGCACACATGCAGACACAACAATGCTTGGGCCAGGTCAGTGAAGAAGTCCATTTCTGAAACATGAATGCAACATACTCAGTCTCAATTTTGTACAATTATGCTACCTAGTTGATGAATCGAGTGACTATGGTGAACCCTGACTTTTCTTCCAGTCCCATGAAGTGTTTATTTTGTTGATCTTGTCAAACAGTACAGCATCCTACAGTATCCTATGAATCTAATTTGTGATTTCTGTTCATTGCCAACATGTAATTTCAGTGCTGGAGACAGTATGTTGTTTCTGTACTAAAGGACAAAAAAAAGTTGGGTTTGATGTAGGAAGCTGATCTTTTGCAAAAGATCAGAGTTCATATTCCATCACAAACGTGCCTGCATGCAGTAGGCTATTTTTTTTTTTTTTTTATTTAATTTTACTTTAACAGTATCTCCCTAATCGTTTAGTTGCCTAACTCTAACATAACCACACGACACACCACACAATATTTTACGTTACTGCAACCATAGTAGACTGCAACAGTCCAGACAGAGTAAAGATCCTTTGACTTATAAATAAACATTTGCAGTCTACAAATTTTCTCTGTCCTTTGAAGGAAGTGGTGCACCGTGGAATGGAAATGATTGTCCAGAACGTTATGTAGATTACAATTACAATTTCCCCACCAATAATGAGGTTGATTCCTTGCCAAGAGTTGTACACCAGACTAATTTAGAAAACACACTAGCAGGAGGTTAGATTGAGTATTACCTGTAGTGATCAAAATGCATAACCTACTATTGCTTCCATCCCCCCCCAAAAAAAAAAAACTCTCATCCATAAAATTAAATTTGGTATAATGAGAGCTGTTTCAGTGTTGATGGATGCAAAATGAAACACAGAATTGCTAGTTTTACTCAGATTTTTGGCAGCCTTTCCGAAATTCTGCCCTCCTTGTGGTTTTTATTCTATGTGCACCCTTTATGACCATGCTCTGCTGACAGCTGTCCCTATGTCAATATGAATGTCTGTCAAGAGAGATTATACATCACATGAATCGAGGCAGATAATGAGCAATAGGGAAGGGCACTTTTTAACACCCCCTCGCGTGCAACATATGACACAAGCCAAGCTAATTAAGCAGATGCCATAATGCAGTAATCAGGAACACAGAGGAGGTTGGAGAATTCACAAACTTGAGTCATAACAGCGCAACATTTGGTGCTTAAGAACTTCTCCACCAGCACAAGCAGATGGGAATGCCAAGCTGCAGTGCATGTGTATTTATGTGTGTGAGCATGCTTGTGTGTCTGTGTTTCATGTTGTAATTCTGGGTAAGTGTGCATCTGTGTGTGCCATGTTTGTTTCATGTGCATGTGTTTTATTATACAATTAGTATTAAAATGTGTGTTGTGGCCATGCACTCTCGTTTTATATATGTATATACGTCTGCGTATCTGTGCTTGTGCCTGCATGATAATAGACACACAGTGCTGAATCTGTATGTGTGCGTGAATTTACAGCTGGGGACAGTGTTACCTGGTGAGATGTTTTCCTCATTATTTTTCCGGAAAATGAGCAATCAGCCATATTGCACGGAGCCTGATTGTTTCCCTCTGTAAATCAATCCAGGAATTGCAATTAAAATGTTCTCTTATGTGGTATAATTGATGTCTACCTAATCCTTTATTTGCACACCTGCCGGTGAGTCTGAATTTTTAATGAATTTCTAATTAATGCTCTTTGCACACTTGATTTATGTGTTAGCAAATTATATTGCTGTTCTGTGTCCTGCTGGTAGGAAAGTGCCTACAGAATGTCACACCTGGGTCAAAATATGAAGTTCGCCTGCTTGGTCCAAAAAAAAAAAAAAAAAAAAAGAAAGAAAGAAGGAAAGGGCACTGTGGTGAATAATGTTTTATAATACAGCAGTGGAGGTTAGACAAATGAAATGTTCATAATTATTCTGTAATTGTTGAGCGACTTCTCAATATCCCTGAACGTATTCATACATCAGCTGAGCCACACATGCTGTATGGCCCTGTGCACTTGTGATAATTTCCTCTTCCTTGCCTCTTTTATTAGAATTGCACTTAACTGTAAAATATGCCAGATGTCTCTAGCATTTACACAGGTGGACCTAATGTGCTGTTTTTTTTTCTTTTTAAAGCAATGATTTTATCTCTGAGACATGCATTACATACTACACTGTGCTGTCGTGATTGAAAGGGTTTCCAGGCGCTTTATAACATCCCACTAAATCAAAGATAGTGATGTAAGATGACCAACTGCACGTCTTTTTGGTATTCAGGATCTAACATGTCGTATAAGAGGTCTACTAACATGTGATGTCATTGTAGCAGAGTGAAATTAAAGGCCATGGGCCCCTGTCCAGACTGATGTATGGCACATTACCCTGTAACTGAACCTGAACTTCAATAAAATGGATGATATGATCTAAGAGCTCTTATTTTTTCTAAGCTGCATCCATCTGCATTTAGCTTAGTTTCTTTTGAGAAAAGAAAAAGTATGTTGTTATCTCCGATTAGTTGCCATTGTTTCACGATTTAAAAAACAGGGCTGTTTGACATGTTGCTAATAGTTACATGACAGCAGTGTTGAGATTTTAATGTCAAATTTAATTGACCCAAAGTGGCTCTAAAAATGTTAAGTATAATAAAGCAGAACTTCAGTGTTAATTGATTTTTGGGATGATTATAATGCAAGTATATTTAGGTTTTTTATACTGATGGTTAGACAAGCCAAGCAAAATGAAAATGCCATCTTGGGTTCTGAAACAATTTTACATTTTGTACAGTTAACTGAAAGAATTATCTTCAGATCAGTCTATAAGGAAAATAATCAAAAGTTTTAGTCCTGTAATAAAGTAATCTTATAAATGGCTGAAGTTCAAAATCTGTCCTGAAGAATTCAGCATACTTGTATCACCCTTCAGTCATAAACCTTTGTTCCATTTCTTTTTCTATAAAAAGCAACCAGATCTGTACAATATTTTAATATTTCAGAAAGAAATCACATGTACACATATAGCTGTTTATCACCTACATCATGTTATTATGTTGCAACAATAGTATTTTTATTATTTTTTTTTTTTTACCCAGTATCAGTGTCAAAATAAAGTCATAGCTAGTCATAGATTTATTCATACAACTGCATGTAATGAGCAAAGTCACTGACACAAATTATCACTTGAAGAATCAGCTGAATATTTGACAGCTCCATCACACTTGGTGTACTGTTGGTTCTGTGTTTGCATCAGATGTGACCTAAACAGATAAACAGACAGCATCACACTGGTCCATTAATAGAGTCTTTTGGGAAAAGTACTTTTTAATACAGCTCTGCACCTCTGTCGCTGATGAGTTTGAATGAGTTCAAACTCAATGAGCATTTATTTTCTCTCTAATTTATTTGCCGTTGCATTTCATTTCCAGGCCAATTCACCCTCTCAATCCCTCATAATCAGATGGCAATTAGTGAAACATGAATCACAGAGGGAAGCTCAGCTCAACTCGACTCACTTCCTTTCATGACACCTGCATGTTCACAACAACACAGTTTGGAGAAGCATTCTTTTATTCCAAATAAAATCTTATTTAGTTCATTTTAAACAGCATTTCTAATTCCATCAGAACTCTGCAAAATGTAATAAAACTTGTTTGTTGCATCATGTTTAAAGAAGGACTTCAAATATATTTTTCTCCTGCAAAGCCTTTTATAGCATTGCAGTTTTTGGAGACATGATTACATATCAACACATGGGCCAACCTCCTCCAACAACTTTGGTTTTGGTACAAGAGAAAAGAACTCACTATGAACATTTAAGAATCTTTAATTCACACTAGTAATAAAATTGCATTACATTTCATAAAATAAATGTTCCAGTTTATATATACAGAGAAAACAGACTGTACATACCCTCCAATGAACCATTTCTAAAAGGAAAACAAAACAAACCTGAAATAAATTTCACAAAACATACAAGCAATACAGTGCTCAGCTAAGCAGGCACAACTGTACATCAAAATTTGTAACTGCTCAGTGTTGGGGTGTGGGAGGGGCAAAAAGTTGAACATTTACAATAGAGTCCTTAGGGACTGATAAAGGGGTCTTAAAAAGTATTGCAGGCAAGCAGACAGACGCTTGTCTTTTTCCAAGTGCAGCAGAACATCCATCTTGTGTGTAAAGTGTGGAGCCGATTGTTGCTGCCACGAGGTTTCAACTATTGAACCTGTGTCTCAAAGCTCCCATTCAGCTGGCCCTCCTCATAGTCCATTTGACATAAAATCATGTTGTTTTTTAGGAAAAACTTGTCCCCGACGCAAAACCTGTTGGCAGAGAAACACAAACAAAGGCAAAACTGTTAAAAACACAAGGACGATCGCACGTGGCAGTGTGACAAAGTGGTGCGAGTTCAACTGAGATCGGCAGCAGATGATGTTGAATTGCACATATTTAACTAAATCTGCTACGTCAGATTCAAAGCTTGTTTTGATGGGCATCAAACTATGTGGCTTTAAATATAAGTTGATTAAAAGCCTATCATTTCAAAGCAAGCAGACATGGGCACTGGCATCTAATGAAAGGCAGGTCAACTCTCTGTGGCCAAGCAAAAAAGGCGCTGGCACCACAAGAGTTTCCAAGGAAACTCTTGCCACAGGGTTAGGTTTTCACAGTTTGGTTCCAGTGCTCAAGAATGTTTTTCCTTTAAAGTCTCGGAGTCAATTGAAGAGAGAAAATAACACATAGCAGCCTGCTCTACTGATGTTCTTCTCTGCGCCGCTGTTTGTTTGTGTGACACAGTGGAGACAGCTCCATAATGTGACTGAAGGGGAATGAAGATAAGAATACAGTCGAACATAGCTCGGCTTTAGCAATGTGCCAGGCTGGTGAAACAGTCACGGCCGTGGCCGAACTGTGCCAGATGAGGCCTGGCTTCATGTCTGCCAGCTGAGAGGAGAGACTGCAGTCATAATTCCCTTACAGCAGGTGTTCACTATGGTAACTGAATCTGGCCTGCAAAAGGTTAATGGGCTTGTGCTGTGTGGAGGAACAGGGTCAGAGCACCCCTGACAAGCATGCAAAGGACGTTCTGCTCTCAGAGTGGTGCCATTACTGACAGTATATTAATGGGGAAAAGCAATATTTGGGTATGTCATATTCTATGTACATCATACCATAGGCTTTGTGTTCACCCCAATTTAATAGTTTCTATCGCTACAGAAACACTATTTCACACCCGTGTAGGTCCATTCTACCTTATCCAGCTTCACCACTCTGGAGGTCTTTATTTTTGTAGTTCCTATACTTTAGAAGTGCTAATTATACATCCCACTGGCTTAAAAGATTTACAGATCTGGCCACTAACGAGGACAAATGGCTGGCACATGTGTCACAATAGAAAATAATTAGCAGGGCTTTACAAATGGAGTTCAGCAAGCTTTATTCTTACAACATAGGAAGAGTATAAACTTACAAACTGTGGTCCAGAGTTATGTCGTAAAACAGAAAAAAGCTGTCACACCAGCTTTTTCAACAAGTGCTAATATTTAAGCTATTGGCAATTTCAACACTCCATTCATAATTTGTTTTAAAAAGGCAATGTTGTTGTGCAGTTATGATCCCCTGTGCTTACCTCTGGTTACAAAGCTGACAGGCAAAACAGTCCAAATGGTAAACATTATCTCTGGCTCTCATCACCATTTCAAAGGCTGGGATCAGTTTACTGCAGGCTGCACAGTTCCCCGTTGTACCAAAGAGCCTGAAAGACAGAGGAGCACAGAAAGAGATTAACCCACCTTCCCTTTACCTTGATGCAATATAAGAGCAAACAAAAACATACTGACAGCAAGAACAAAAGCAAAAACATGTGGCAGCGGAAAGGGTGAACAGGGCAAAATAAAAATACATTGAATTTAATTCACAAATCTTTCTTGGCACCCAGTTGGTAGTTTTGTTAATGAGTGTTACAAACATAGATCTTAATTCTTGACTAATGATCTAATTAAAATGATCACATGGTTTTAATCTCCTTGAAGGAATTCCTCTCTCACACATTGTGAAAGGTATGAAAACCCATCTGAGTTAAACCATTTGAGCTCCTGAAAGTTTTCTTCTTTCAAAAATAAAATACCTAATGAGTCTACAGTATCTCCAACTTAAGCCAGCTGGATTTTTACACAAGAGGCTACGTTCTATGATGTACCCATAAGTTCAAAAAGATGCTGCTGTGAGGATTCAGGCTCAATCCCTCCTCTCTCTCCTACACCATCTTCCTTTTTTCATTCAAAGAAAATTCTGAGAGAGTGACGGGAGATGTAACCTTGAAGAGTTAACTAAATGTTTTAGGTGAACAGATTCACTTCTCACACTTCACTGCTGCTTGTTTAGGCTTATTAGATGAGAGCCAAATGATAAAGGTCACAAACAGAGCAAGCAGCCACTGGTATAGATATTGTCTCTCCTCAAGGCAAAGGAGCCTCAAATGCTTTTCCCAGTCAGATTTACATTTTCATTTTCCAACTGCCTGCTCCTATGTTTAATTTGGAGATTCTGAGCTACAGATAGATTTATATATTCTGGAGCAGGAAAAGGACCATTTCACTGCTTCGCAAGAGGGGATAAGGCAACAGTAGATTGCCATTCCAATAGTAAGTTAAACATTTTTCCCCAAACTTGCAGGGCTCAGACAGAGAAGTCACCATGTTGATATTCTCCTTCGTTTATGCTAGTCCAATTCAATTGCTTTCACCTTGTTAAAGAAAACGTCTATCCAGCAGCCCTGCTTCTAATTAGGGGCCACTGCCCCAGAGGAACAGCAGAGACAGAAACAGAGGGAGAAAGGCTGTTATGTTCCATGAGAGGGATTCACAGGGTGTTAAACAGAGACATTGTTACAACTGGTTACTGTTTCAGTATAAAAAAACACTGCATGCTCTCATACAGCTGATGTCTGCCACCGACAGGGAATTCTGGATCACAAAGATGTTTTTTTTTCATCATATGGACACACTTTTTGAAAGGAGTTTCACTTCTTCAGATTCTCACACATATAGTATTGATCCAAAAATGAACTAAATATCAGAACTACAGAAACTGACCTTGTTACCATTTCAACATTTATATTAGAACAGATCGGTTTCTGTGCACAAAGCACAGGCTTTGCAGAAACCAAGTATTGAGTTTCTAACTTATTTATGAATTGAAGGTTTACTTCTCTTCCCTTTTTGTTTATTCCTTTACTCTTTTTCCACCAAAAATTGTCCCAGATCAGATATAACCCACAGTTTCACACCTTGTGTCGTCATGTCAGTCAGGTGCTTCATGTTTCAACACACCTGATGATTGCTGTTAGACTGTTTTGTGGGTAAGATGGGACATGTGTCAAGAAACCAGCATCTTTGGTGCTACAGTCCTTTCTACTCAGCATTGTTTAAGTGGCTTGTTTCTTCCTCCTGTGTATTGTCTCTGCCTGAGCTCTCCTGTGCTGAGGGGTCACACAGTGATGTCTTTTTCTTTCCCACTGGGAGCTGAGGCTTTAAAGGAGCCTATAGAGCCTTGGTCACTCACAGGGACTGACATGCACAAACCTATAACAGCTTGTAGGATTATTCTAACCTATCTCCATTACACCCTGCTGGGCTGTGGACATGGTGCTCACTTGATACATAGAGGTTGTGAAAATGCCTGATGGGGAAGCCCAGCTTGCTACCGACACTAAGTTCTACCTTCATTCAAAGAGGTGTGACATCTGTGCTCAGCTTTTTTTATCCTCTCATTTATAACTATGGTCTCTACAAAACCAGTAATCCAGATATTGTTGTTGTAACTTCTTGCTATATTCTGAAAGAATTTTTTTAGCATCTCACCTATACAGAGCTGTTTACATATGCAGCCCCAGCAACTTAAATATACTAGTCCAACAAAAATACAGCGTATTTTGATTGACTTAAAAGATTTATTGCATAAAGCTGGGAGAATAAAAACAATGCTATGAAATAAAATATACTAAAGGCTTTATTATATTTGCTTCAATTGCTGAGTTGTTGAACACATCAGAATTTCCAGCATTACATTTTTTATTTGTTGTTTGCAACTAAACCCATTTTGCTCAAAAATTGCCATATTTGATACTACTCAGCAAAGCAGTTGTATAATTTCTTCCTCATGATGTCTCAAGTCCCATTTAGGCTCTATGGAGAATACACATACAGAGACGAATGGAGCCTTTCGTCTGTCATTACGTGCGTAATTTGGTCCGTTTTCAGGGAGCGTACTGATCCGTAGCGCTACGCAGCAACCGGAGTAATACCACTGGAAACCGTCGGAGCAGTGTTGGGCAGTATAGCTCAAGTGCGACCACTGAGAGGAACAAAGAAGCACAAATCTCCTTCCACATGCCACAATGTATTTAACAACTGCACAAACTACTGCCATATACTGCGCTGCCTCTTGTTATCCCTTTCTTAGAATGTGCGCTGTGATCTCCTTCACCATCGCCGTGTTTGTTATTGTTTGAAACTTACATCAGAGCTCTGAACTCTGCACTCGGTGTTGCCCTCTGGTGGATACATTGTTAACAACTATGGCAACACGAAATTTGCATGGGGAGTATAAAAGGTCCGACGCTAGGAGCACACGTACCTACTGACGTACGTAAATGGAGCATTCAATTGTTGGTTGGAGCCACAAAGAAATATATAATATAATATAATTCTTTACGGAATGTTTGCTGAAGTTTTTAAATCTGAACCCACTTTATCTTCGTCTTGATTAGCTCTCCATACAGGAGGCAAACATGTTGTGCTACCAACACAAAATAGGGTACGAACCCTCTGATTGGAAGTACCGAAGTAGCTACTGTAACGTACTTTATCATGGTGTCTGACACTGGTTCCTCTAAATCCTCCAGATAGTCTTTACATCATTAAAGGATGCCACTCTAGAACAAAAGAATCTCTTCTATTTTTGCTGCTGCTTTACTTCACTGCAAAAGGAAGGGTTAAAATATAAGTAAGTGTGTGTTGGATATGGCTATGTTCCACTCACAGTTCTTCAGCCCTCAGTTGATGTGTCTGGGTTATAACGTGGCATCAACATACGGCTTAATTAAGCTCCTCATGCTAAAAGGAGATTGCAGCCTGAGAGAACTGTTCAAACACATTACACTCTTCTCTTCCTGCTCCTATGAAGCTAAAAGCAACCAGAGTTGAACCACTACTGCAGCAGCCTCATGAGTAACGGCTGAAGAGGTGCTGCATTTAGTAAGCAACAAATGTTTCACACCAAAAACATGATCAAGAGGCAAATTAGATGGGATTGGATGTCATCTCTAACATACTATCATACAAATGAAGACTTAAGCAACACACATTACATAATGTTGCACATATATGTCCATTTAAATTTTCAAAAGCAGAGCAGGAGCTAGCACGAGTGGACAGACCGTGTAAGTTAATGCTTTATCTTGTGCTACAGTGTGGACAATATTCTGATTAAAACATCAAAAGAGCTCATGTCATTCACATCAAAGCATTAGGATGTCCACAAAGCCAATTAAGAGTTTGGTTTTTTTTTGGATTCTTCAGAAGTCATACCCTGTATGTACAATAAGCACCCACACGAACACCATGTTAACACAGTTACTTCATTCATTTTTCTCCTTTAAACACAACAAGCTTTACAGCACTGAATTGGTGCCTTCAGAGAACATAAGTTGTGGATTACCTTTGAAAACATTAATTCATCTCATTCACAATAGAGTTTTTTGTCTGAATAGACTATTTTCCGCAGAATTCCCATGTATTGTTCTGATACATGTAGTGTATTGTAGGAGTGCAGTGGCTCATGCACTTCAATTTCCCTGGTCATTTGGATTAAATAAATCAATATTCTCAAAAGAAAAAGAAAAAAAAATTCAACACTAACACATTTTTTTCATGCATTGCTATTGAAATAGTGTGTGAATGGTGGAGTTTTTGGTAGCAAAGTTTGAAGCACAAAAAGTCTTATTTTCAGAATAGCTTCAGCTTGTGTGTGTAGTTCATTTAAATGCATTAGAGGGCTAGGAGTGCTCATTTGGATTGCTCCCAGCAACATGAGACATTGACATGGATTTCTGAATGGGATCATGCTGTATAAAGTGAAAGCAGAATGGCTTTTTATTGGATGAGTATGTTTTTTAGGGACTTTCAAATGCCATCATCTGTGTTGAGATGTTGTATGACCCCTTTTATAGTACATAAGTATTTTCTTTATAATTTCTCATTCTAACCGTCCTGGATATTCAAAATATTTACACTGACTACTCATACTATAGTATATAACACAGTAATTTGGAAAATTCTCTGTGAAAAGTGAATTCATAAATAACTATTTGTTTTATTTTGATCAGTGAATGTAAATTAATTAATTAAATTCTTTTTATTATATGTTCTTCTCTTCAGGTATGCTGTTGTGAGTTTTATATTTGTATTTTCATTTAAATTCATGCTAAATGATGTATAAGATGGTAGTCTTTAGCAATAGTTGTCATCATTGTTTAGTTTATGTAATTATCAAACCGACAACAGTTGCATTATATTTTTGGTCAAGTTCAAGAATCATTAATTTTTGGTAGATCATTAAGTCTAGAAATGATATTCATGACACCGTGGATCAACGTCTCATCTGTGATTCTAACAGTCTTCAACACAGTGCTGAGTTCTCCTTGAAAGACTTCTTATTTAGTAGCTAAAATTTTAACTGTGTGCCAATGTGGGTTGTTGGGAGCAGAGTTGAACAGCATGAACATAAAGAAGCTCAGGTCTCCTTCCACTGTTATTGAGTTATTACAATGTGTCTTTAGAGAAAAGAGGACCTTCTGTAGTTCTTTCAACTCACTGCTTTGCTTACTTCAAACCCTTAAAACTCCTACAGTGCATCATCTGCCTTTCTGCATTGCTTCTCTCAGATTGGGCTGTGGCTCTTGAAGTTTTCTACCTGTTCTCTGAGCTCTTTGAGACATCCCTGCCTGCACACGGTTTGTCAGATTTCATAAAAGGAAAAGCTGTTAATGCATGCATTGCGTGTTCTGACCTTCCCCAACAGTTGTGTCTGTTTGAAAGTGTAAACCTTTCTGTTTAGCTTTTTTTTTTTGCCCACAGAGGAGGAGCAACTGTTAGACAAGGAGGAGAGCAATTGTTTTACCTACTAATGAACTAAGGGGAGGACAGATTTGAAAAACAGTCACATCCAGATGGAGCTATCATCTTCCCCCTGCTATTTCGTGGATAACTTATAATGTTCATTATCTTTAAAACGTTTTCCTCTTATAGTTAATTATACCCCATTTTGATAAGTGGATGACTATTATGTCCTCTCTGATATATGCAATAGGAGATTAAATGATTTCAGACTTCAAGTCCTGATGATCATACCATGACTAGATTTGTCAAACCTCTGGTAAAGTTGTATGATCCCAGTCTTTAGATGTAAAGGAGGACACCTAATTAATCTGTTATTCCGGGTTCTACAGAAAGAGCGTCGCAAAGTTGCTAAAAAAAAAACTCCTCTTCATTTGGTGAACTGGTCGTCCACGAAATTCAAAACTGAGCCTTTTTTGTTGGTGCATTGCTTTGGAGGGCAGGGGAGGACATTGGCTGAAGTGTGTGTGCGAGATAGTGTTTGTGTGTTGAAGTGTAAGATTCAGGAATGCGTGAATGCATTCAATCAGTCTCTAATGCCACTGAAGGACAATCACAGATGGAGCTCCTGTAATAATTAATATGAGCATGGCAGGGTTCCAAACCCTGTGAAATAACCAAAGTGTGTTTGATCCACCCGCTTGTCTTTAATGAAGTGCAGGAGGCTAATTCAGTGCACAGATTTAACTTCATTACTGCAGGTGAGCGGAGCCTTCGTTTTACTACGTAGAAAAGAAGGAATGAAAGGGAACTGGCACTGGATGGAGACTGCATCACCTACTTTCAAATACTCTGGTCTCTCAAACTGCTTCTTCTCTATAAGCAAGGCAGGGTTTTTAATTTGTTCCATAATAGAATTCATCTCAAGCATCTCTAGCCATTAAGTGTTCTGCATTTGTCGCAGGCTGAAGAGCAGGCGAGTGGGATGGATTTCATTAGGCAATCCGGGGCAACAGAGGAGCACAGAAAGCTCTCTCCTCCTCTTTCCTTTTTATTCTTATTTTAGTATTCCTAACTCTTGATTTCATGTCTTTCTCCTTTTTCATCCCTTTTCTGACCTCTACATCTTACTGGTCTAATGTACAAGAAAGCTTTTCCTTCTCCCTTCACTGTGCCAGTTAGGCACTTATGGCTTTGGGGGCTGGGGTTGCTGTCCTTTCAGCAGATGTATTTTACCAAGTGAAACTCTGTACTTCATCATTTTTGCTTTTCTTGGTCATTTGCCCATTTATTATTACCTCATCTGCACCATCTGCCCCTTCTGGGGGCAACATCAGGTCTTAGTGGACCTCTCAGTGCATCTTAAAAGCATTAACTGTGGGTGGGAACTGATGGATGGTAATGGCCTATCTCAATGTAACGTCCCTGAGCGCCTCTCAAGTGGGCTATGGGCTTCTCTCAGGTCACAGGAAAAGCTGAGATGAAAGTGAAATGTCATTTACATCCATGAGTAAGATAGGGTGAAAACCAAGTTGATTAAGGTTCTCTTTCCTTTTGATTTTTTACTGTGATTTTAAAGTATGCTCCTTTTAATTACTTCTCCCAAATTAGAATAATAAACCAATCCAAAGTGGGCAGCAGTAAGCTGCAGAAATCAGCCAGACAGCTGAGAGACCAGTAGGCAGGAGGGGGCTAGAAAAAAAGTGAAAGGGGGGGAGGACAGTGCAGGACAGTTTTTGGGAGGGAGGGGCCTACGGCACCGGCATCCCTAAGTCGGCCCCGAGGGGTTTCCCTCTCAGATAAATTGTAGGACCTCAATGGGAATGTGACTTAAAGCCCAGGAAATGGTCATGTTTAATTTAACAAGCAGATGGCAGGGGCATCTGAGCAGGGGGGGCGTAGAGTCAAAGACACTGATGAAGCAACAAGCCCGCCTCAAGGTTTCTCACAGCCTACAGCTCAGCTACAACTGAAAGCCAGTCTCCTCCATGACAGAAGTCCTTTGTGCTCATGTAAACACAGAAAAACAAACATGTTGTGCTTCACACTCACAGTGGATATAAAAAGTAAACACTATACATGTGCAATTAAAGTGAAAAACACAAACTGAAACACATACTGAAATCTTTTAGGGGCGAAAATAAAAACTACAATAATGTGGTTACATAAATGTGCAAATTAATACTTTGTTAAATCAGCTTTTGATTTCATTACAGTGTTCAGTCTTTCTCGGGGTAGGATCCATTAGCATCTTGACTGGGCAATATTTGCTCTCTCTCTTCCTTACAAAACTGCTCCACGTCTGTTTAAATGTGAGGCCATCTCCTGTGTACTGCTCTCTACAGGTCACCCTAGAGATTTTCATTTGATTTAGGTCATTAGTGTTATAATAATGAAGCCTTTATTCTGCTGATTCGGATGCATGTTTCAAATTCTTCTTTATTGTCAGTTTTCTTGCAGATGCCTGATGTTTTTGTGTCAAAACTGACTGGTATTAGGAACTGTTAATAATTTCCTCCACCTTGACTGAACCACCCCCCACCCAACTCCTCCCCCAATAAAGCCCAAAAGCCTGATGCTGAAACCACTATGCTTCATTATAATGAATGGAACATACAGAGATAAGATTAGTTTATTTTGATGTTGGTAGCAATGAGACTGATGGAGTAAGTTTCTAATGGATAATATGAAAATAATATAATACAGTTTCTATTATATTCAAACTATATATGGTAACTATAATGTATACTTTTGTTAACCATACTAAATCACAGTATAGTGTATATGTATATAAAATTGATAGGTAAATGAAAGATTTGAGGAAAGTAATCAGCAGCACCAGGCTGTCAAAAAGGTTACACCGATACATTTTTGCACATCAACATTAAAACTAAACTGTTTGCTCGTGTATACTATGCAAACAACCTATCGTGAAGAAAACCATGTGTACCTCACTGATGACATTCTAGTGTGACAATGCCTGATGTATTGTGGATGCAATGTCATGACAGCATGATTCATGTTTTGAATTTTTGTAATAAAAGGTATTTATCATTTTTTATTGAGGACAAATAAGGAGATTGCTGGAGGAGAGTGCTGTTCCAGAAACAGCTCAGATTTTGCCTAAATGCAAAATGCTTGTGTTCAAGCCTCCCAAAACAACATTGCCGTCTGCTGAATGCATAAACAAATGTGACAGCAAGCTACTACACATTAGGTTTTGCTGTGATGTAGTTACATTATAGAGGAATCTTTCTTCATAATTTAAATTAATGTAGATTTCTGTGTTTAGAGGGTGATATGAAGCACACTTAGAAATCAAAGCAGATGTTACTGGGAGGATAGAAAAACCTTTGTGGTCCTTTGGGGTCACAGCTCTTGGAATGCCACAGCTTTTGTGTTTGTTATGAGTGGAGAAAGGTGATTGTGTGTCGTTCTTGCCTCAGGTAGTCCCTGCGACAGAGGATGAGGTTGGCTTTCGTATAGAGGGTGGAGCCCACCTCCCCCAGGCGGCAGTCACAGCAGGCACATTTGAGACAGTCCTCATGCCAGTATTTGTCCAGGGCCTTGAGCAGGTAGCGGTCTTTAATCTTGCGATTGCAGCCAGCACACCCCTTCTGTTTCCCTTTGGGCTGGACGGAGAGCATCGGTACACCTGTAGTGATAAGGAGACAAACAGCCATGCGTGATTTACGGCCCAGGAACACGAGTGACTTTTCATGTTCTCTTTTTGATAAGCCGGCTGCTTCTCGAGGCGTCTAAGCCTGGCCTTGCGTACGGCCACAGCACACTGCCTACCTGCTTCATATGCATTAAAGAAAACATTCTTCCATGTAGATAGGCACACAGGTGACATTGGACTACAAAGCCCTGACTTACTTGTTCCACTAAGAACATGCTGTAATACAAAAGTTACATGATCACTTGCAGCAGCCTTGAGAGGAAGGGGCACGTCTTGTTCTCAGGATAAAAGACAATGCTTATTTTGCTCTGTGTGGTTTTTACAGCATGCTGTGTCATATGTTAGTTACCTACCATTTCATCAAAGCACATTTCACTCAAATGTCCACAGCTGTAAAAGCTCCTCATGGGCTTTGTTTGGTATAGATTAACATTAACCTTTTAAAAAGCCTCCGACCACAAAAACGTTGCTACCAGACCCCAGTGAGATATGTTATGGCCTAAGTGCCTTTTAGCATACACTCACTTGCTGTGTTTCATACATACGCACACAGGGACACACAGACACGCACACAAAAACCACAAACACACACACACACACACACACACAGTGTTCCGTACTCAGAGCATTACAGCCTTTCCTCCTTTTACACTTATCTGTACTCATGTGTCTGCAACGAGCGAGCCTAAGTTACCAAACTCGCAAATTGCCCTGCTGTCACGCAGGTCCCCTTTAAGTGCGCCTTTTAGCCTCCTAAAGGACAAATAAAGTCCATTTAATAACTGCACTAAACACTAATAGTCTATGTGTGGTTGACATTTGTGTTTGGACTAAAAGCCCCCCTCAGGCCACTGCTGGTACAGAGGCAGGGGCGCGCAGCTCCCCTCTGTAGCACTAACAGGTCTGCCACAGCTGAAAGCACAAGACAACAGCTCTTAAGACACTCTCTCACACACTGAGCTATTGATCCGTCTAAAAGAACACACAGTGGACGCCACTTGCCACTCTACTTTCAAAACACATTTCTCTCTCGCTCTTGCTACAAAAAAAGAGGCTGGACACTCTGCATCGCAGGGGGTTAGGCCAACATTTTGTATGTGTGGGTATCTATAAAGGCCTGTTTTAAACAGATGTTTTACCAAGTTATATATGAAATTCAACTGTTTTACTGTTGCACTTTAGCGATGCGTGCCAGGACAAAATGTACCCGTACACAGTTTTTATTTTCATTTCTTTAGCAGTAAGCACAATTGCGACAGTGTAACATTAAGTGTGAATGGAGGTCATGTGACAAACACAACCTCAGCCGATAACAAGGAACTGCTTCACTCCGCGCACTGTTTTTCTCGGTTAAGCCTGTCAAGTTTGTTCTCTTTCACGAGAGCCTTATACCACTATTCAAAGGACTTCTTTGGAGTAGAAAAAGCATATTTTCTGTCTCTCTCTCGCATGAGCACAGACACACCACATCTGCACACATAAATGGACTCACAAAGCACCTTATTGAATCCAGATTTGCTCTGCAATTTCTGGCCATCCACACATCAATAATGCTATGAATGTAATATAATTAGCATTTCCCCTTTTAAAAAAGAGGTGAAAGAAATAGGAGAGCTTGTTAGTCAAATTTATGGCTTTGGTTTATATGTGAGTAAGTGCTCCGGTGGTGTTGAGCCGTCTTATTTCTTTATCAGAAGTGGAAAGGAGAGGCTAATTGGTCCAGTCCTGGTGATGGGAGCCATCAATTAGTTTTCTGCCTGCACTCCAACTCCCTCACTTCCCTCCCTCCCCAAAACAGGCCCCTTGAAGCTGGCACATTAGGATCACAAAACCTGCTATAAATACCAATGTTCAGTGTAAATGAAGCTAAAAAGCTTCAAATTCAAGCCACACTGGATAAGGGCAGACTCTTCTACCTGCATTTCATGGCTTGTTAGGGGAGCTCTCTGCAGGTATGCCAACAGTGCTCGTCTGACAGGTTTCTACAGAACTAAAAACAGTCTTAATGAGCAGAGAGAAAATGCGTGTGTGTGAGAACGTGTGCTTCAGTACTTGTGCAAAGAGAAAGAAAGGAGTTGCTGCAATTCCCTCAGGGATCACAAAAATCTTTAATTTGCCTTTTATGACACCTAATTAGTTATTCTACTCAAAATCTTTGCTTTAAATAAGAGAACTAATTATACAAAAAGGTCGTTCCTCCACCTCCAGAGAACTACTCCTAATTGGTTGAGACCAACACACCCCCCCCCTCCACACACAGACATACACACACATTCCTTAAACATATCACGTGTGTGTTTTACATCACATTTGAGAAGGCCAAAGCTTAACCTATCCTGGAATTACTATATGCTGCTCGCCCTCTTTATTGGATGCACACTTTGGTTAAAAATGCTGCTCAGCATCATCACAAAAGACGAGGCCGTCTGCGTTTCAGTGCGACTCAGTCTGACATTCATGTCTTCATGCGTAGGTCCTGGTCCTTCAGGCCTGACTGTAGGAGAGATGTCTCGATGGAAGAATGCCTCATATCTGCCAGGCAACTGGTACACACATTCAACTGATGCCTCTGTCTCGAAGCCATCGTGGGGAACAAACATGGGTTTGATGTCTTCTACCAAAGCAGCCTCTGGAAAAACAGCTTTAATAGTAGTGTAGCAAGCACTAGCTCAAACCTGCTAAACAAAGAGCAGTGACAGAAAAAAAACATGAGTGTGTAAAGTAAATGTCTTTTCAATTCCCTTAATGCCACAAGACATTTTCTTGCACCTGTCACCACTGCCGGCGCTCTGCGAAACTGTGGTGTTGAACAGAACCTCCCATGCTTGCCACCTCCCAGAAAGAAAAGCTGCATTATGAACGGAAGCAGCAGACTAGGAGGCAGCTTCCACTTAATCCAATCCATTTAACAGATACAAGTTCCACTGACCTTCCAGTGTCATTTGATGTCACCAAAAGCATGCCTCTCCACATCACGATTCATTCTCCAACAAGGGATGCATTTTACCCCTCAAAGTGGAGAGACATCACTTGCCTTGCCAAATACCCTTCCTGAGAAGGAATTTAATTTGCCATTAGTACTGTGTGTAAGGGCCTGTCATCTCTCCCCTCTTCCATCCATCTACTTTCTTTAAGATTGTATCTTTCAAGAATATGTACGGTTAGTTTTTCTCAGCCCAAGCAGTCTGTCAGAGCATGTATTTTCCATTATAGAGATAGCATCCGATTTCTATGTTACCCCATTTAGACTTCCGTTTAACAGCTATCAAAAAAATCACATCACTCTGCTAACCTTTTTGATATATTTAAGGTTTTAAAAGAAAATGCGCTGTTTGGAGCACTCAAGTAAAGTAAGTAAGTAAGTAGAAAAATACAATTATCACACAGAACCACATTTCCTCAGACCAGACAGGAGAGTGTGAAAAGAAAGGTGATTTTCACAAAACCCTGTTTTCATCTCATTATCACTAAAATCTTTGATTAACCAAAAAAAAGGAGAAAAAAGGAAAAGCAAGTATGCTGGTGATTAGGTATTCAATGCGCACAGTAATGTATACTGATATTTTTTTCATGAGTCCTAGAGTGATAATCAGCCATGATGCATGATTAAAATAAGTTGTTACCTTGTAAGCTGTAGGTGCAAAATGAGTGAATAATAATAACAGTAGTAATTGTCTGCATCATTATCATAATTTTCTTGTCTTTTCGCTATTTCTCTCTTCTGTTTCACAGTTTGGTATATGGCTGCAACTGGCGGACTTTTATTTTCTCAATCAATCAATTATTCTTTTTTTTTCCTCTAAATGTCACAACATAAGTATCTGTTATATTTTCCACAGTCAAACCTGATCTGTTTAGATTTAGCCAGTTTTCTCCAACCACCAGTCCAAAACATTTTCACTTTACTGTGATAAATGACAAGGAAAAAGCTTCAAAACCTGATTTATGAGAAGCTCAAACTGGCAAATGTTTGATATTTTTAGTTGAACAATGTCGCAGATTTTTATTATTATTATGAAAATGGTTGGAGATCGCTTATGTCAATTGATTAACTCACCCACAGTTGCTAAAAAAAAAAAAAAATAATAATTATCAACTTGTCATTTCAGTTTTCGTTTCATGTGCATGTGACAGACTTGTGAACCGACTCAGTGATTCCTGATATCCATCACTATGCTGCTTCACACATGATCTCAATGCAACAGCTGCTCTCAGTCGCTCAGCTTTAATTTTTTTGAGACGTGACAGTTACATCTGAGTTTTGTTAAATGTCTTTGATCGATTAAAAGCCCCGTTGTCGTGGTGTGATGCAGACTGCGCTGGTTCAAGGGGCAGTAAAAGTTCTTGATGAGAATCACTTGGTCTTCCCCTGACACATGTGGAGGTAGGTGGACTTTCTTGGAGGTGGAAGCTGGCCCTGGGTGGGCCTCCTCTCTGGGGCCCCTATAATTCCACCTCCCAGCTGCAACAAATATGAGAGTGTTAGCCACCAGCGTGGTGAATACACAGACTTGGTTCTCAGGGAAATTAAATACTACATTACCAAATGATTGCATTTAACTGGAACAAGTGCATTTGTCATAATAATTATCATCAGCTCTGCATTCGAAGATGTCAAACAGACGTTAATGGTCTACAATGAATCCATAGACATAAACTAAAGTTACCAAAAATATTATATTATATCTTCTATAGATGGTGATACAAAATCAAAGACTACTGTGTTTACTACATAAGACTACTATGTGAATTACACATACTCTCACTGAGCATCCAGTTTAGACGCTGCAGGGTCTGATTTCCATCCCAGGTTTTTTTTTTTATGTTTCAGCTATCACTGTATATGCTGTGGCCATGGCAATCCCAAATCAAGTTTGACCCTGGACCAAGGTGTCTGCCATCAGGGTTAATGGGGATCTCATGCAGATGTCTTGCCATTGTGTGTATGAATCAGCCCCTTTCATGCAGCTTCCGTCATTGCTGTAATTGAGCCCATAGACGTGTTTTTCTATTGCCAAGACAAAATACAAGACATCTGGTAATAATATCAGCTGGAATACACATGTCAGTTGAAAGCAGACTGATGAGTGTATTTTCAATGATAAGCAAAATAAAGACGACTTATTCACTGTCTGATTCATGTTCCTATCCTTAGTTGGAGCATATGCACCAAGTAAAAGAAAAGATAAGCACGGCCACACAACCTCGCTCACAGCAAGAAACACATAGACACACTCAAACGCTCAAATTGGGTAGTTTCTTACAAGGCTTAAGTCAATATTGTGTTTCATACTAACTGTTTTTTTTTTTTTTTTCTTATAAGAACCGTCTATGTTACTGTAAGGCATGCTACATTTCCAGATGGTTGTGTATGAATGCTGGGGTCTGTGAGGTGATTTCTGAGACTGTATGCATGCTATGATTATGACATAATTAACACCCACAGTATTTGGGAAAGAGAGCAGACAGGGTTGGTGTGGATGAGGAGGGGACTGTTCATTAACAAGATGCACTCTCTAAAACTTTGCAGCTTGCAGTGGCTAATAAGCCCCAGTGAAACGGAGCCCAGCCGTCCCTTGCATTGACCCTGGCACTGCCCAGGATAAGGGAGGGTTTTGTCTCCTGGAATAATTGCTCTTTTCACATGTTACAAGTGTCCTGACCCCCACGGTCGGCAGCCACTTTCCCTACCATAATTACTCCTGATCCGCTCCAAATGAGTCAGCCGCATTAGGGCTGCAATAACACTGGCCCAGCTTCAAGCGCGGCATGGGGAGTCTCAGCAGAGCAGTCTGGAACAGGACTGCCTTTTCTCCCAGCCCACGGTCATTTCCATCACGTCAGAGGTGCATTTCTTACACTTGAAGTCAGCACGAAGGCCCTGGGCCCTTTTCTGAGGCTTACAGAAGGCATTGTTAACTCCTGGTGCTCACTACTCACTGTGGTTTGGCTGCAGACTCCATCCCAATTAACGGAAAACTTCATTAGGGTGTTTTTTCCACACTTTTCAGCCCCCTATTATTTTTAATTTATTCACATGGGGTTAATTAAAAGAAATGTATCACAGCGATATGCAACAGCTTTCTAATTAAATTCATTGCTGCTTTTTTTTTCAAGACATGAAACTGGCAGAGTTTCCAAATTATTACAGAAGGCAACTTGTTCCAACACTTGGTTGCTCAGTAGCAGGGTGAGATTAGAGCTCTGCAAGGTAAACTGTCAACAGCAGAAACCGAGTGAAAGATGGAGCAAGAAAATGAGAGTGAGAGGGAAAAAGATGAATGAGGAGGTGGAGGAGAAAAGACACAAACATTCATGCTTTTATCATGCAGGGTTACTCTAAATAAACCCATGAGAGCTCTTTAAGAGAGAGGACTGTCAGAGTGTTGACAGAGCAAGAAAAGGATTTGGTATTGCAACTAGCCAATCAAATGTGAAGTACACACTTTCAATGAGTTGAATTTATATTCAACTTCAATCCTCACACAGTAGGTGTGAGATCAACTGGCGTTTTTTAAAAAGAGTCTGAACCGGAGTCTGAATAAAGGAAAAATCTGTCTATTTTCGAACTCTATACTTTTAAAAAATGATAGACGCAATCATGTCTGCCACTTCAAAATTCTTCTTTGGCATGTTTTTTTTAAAAAAAATTAAACTATTAGACCTGTCGCAAACACTTTATACCGGCCGGAACAGAATAATGCACAAACACTTTTTAGTCCACATTAAAAATACATCTGAAAAGGAATAAATGTAGCCCTCTAAAGTTTTTGTCACTCATGAGGTCAGGACGTGATGTACAAAATCCTCCCCACTCCCCAGCAATTACTGCACACTTATTATTTCAAAGGATATACCAGGAGACAGGTGTGCCATTCAGGGTCCTCAGTGTGTCGAAAATGGAGGGGAAGAAGGAACACCATACTGTGGCGCACTGTGTGAGGCTCTTTAATCTTGAATAATGCAAATTCCCCACAGGGAGCAGTTATTTGGGAGCCCAGGCCTCTAATGTCATTCAAGCACCTACTCCTACACCTGATGGGGTAAATAATGAGTAAGGCTGGTTGGATGCACAGTTAGGGAAGAGGTGTTGGTGAAGATTGGGCGTGATGGTAAACTAAGCTTTTTCGGGTAGCATAGCCTATTCTGCAGCACGTAACACATGAACATCGCAGATAATGGCAGCTGATGTTTGATTAGGAAGATGGATTCCCTTTAATGAATTCCTTTTAACGCTTTTATGTTACCTCATAATATAAAGACTGACCCTATTTCCTTAAGGAGTAATTCTCGTTACTGGCTAAAATCAAATGGCGATTCAACCAGAGACGACGGGTCAAATGAAATGAAATAAAATGTAATGAAAAGAGATTTGATTGGAGTGTGTGTGTGTGTGTGTGTGTGTGTGTGTGTGTGTGTGGTGGGGGTCTGAGCTCTGAGAAACAAGTTAAAGTTAACACTGAGTTCAGTGAGATTGTGTGCAGATGGTGGCTGTCATTTGTCTCTAAATTTTCAGTTGCAAACATCATAGTTACGCATCGATTAAATCAACAACTTGATCTTGAACACAAAACCTAATCTACAAGCTTTAACGGAAAAAAATACCCCCCTCACTCCACTCCTGCTCCTCCATCCCTCATTCCCTACCCCACCCCAATCACAGACTTTAATTAGCTATTCAAGATTTGATTTAGTGAAGGTCGTCCAATAAGAGATTAGTTCTCAGCAAGTCGTATTTTATTTAAGAGAAAGCTTAAATAACCCCAGGCTTTTTTATTTACCAACACAATATTTATATGTTAAGAAACTACAAAAACTTTCATCTGTCTTCATCTGTTTTTTTTTTTTTTTTTGCACTAAAAAGCAGCTGAAAACAAGTTCCAAGGAGATTTTGGATTTTATTGTGCAAATCTAAATAAATTCACCCAGCATTTTTTTTTTTTTTTGCCAAAATAGGCAAGAAAGGTCATTGTAGATTGGAAATACATATCTATTGAAAACAGAAGGACTGGAAATAATATGCCTGTAAGATACTATTTGTAGTAAGATTAAGAGAACGTGCAAGTTAACTGTTGTAAAGTGCATGTGTGTTGAGAGGTTAAGAGAGGGCAAAGGAGTCACTTCGTCTTTGGCTTGTGATTTAACATAAATCATTAATTTTTAACCTATGTCCAAATGTTTTTTGACAGTCAACCTGAATAGTGCTGGGAATACAATAGTCTGAAACAACACTGCAGGTCTAAAAGCCTCACTAGCAGCCCCTAGAGGCCGTGCTCCTCCTTACACCTCACAAGAACAAAGTGTCTTTCAGTGACCAACCATCACCGCCAGCCTCAGAGCCTCAAACTCACACAAACGAGCCAAAAACAAATGAAAATACACCAAATATGAACACGGCTTTGGCAGATTGTAAATATAGCCTCTACAACACTTCCTATTGGCAGTGTGATGTGTACACTGCAACAGGCCAGTTCAAATAACTGACTTCTCTCTAAAACTATGTTAGTACAAAGGTAACAGTATTTTATTTCTGCAGGTGCTACTCAAACCAGCCACCTGCTTTATAACTTCCAAGCACACGAGTGTGTGTGAACATTGTCACCTGCTGTTCTCAAAAGTCTTCTCACTTTGCATAGTAAAATCAGTCAGTGTTTTTGCTACCAAAACAGGAATTTCCAGGGGGAAGTTTTGTCCACCAGACAGCACCGACTGGTTTATTTTTCCAACTGCAAAATATTCCACTCCGTATTTGTATATCTTGATATATCAAAATTTTTTGTATTTGGTTTAGAAATCCAGTATTACTCTGCTGTAACGCACACAAACATATGTGTGGATGTACAGCATTGTCTTAAACAAAGATGTTTGTTTTCCGTTAACACATGAATAATGCATTACAATCAAATAAATACATTCAGACAAACTGTTTATGTTTAGTCCACGTCTATAATCCTTTTGAATATGTAATTTAAGCCATGTATATTGAGATGAATAGACATGAGGGTTTGTGTAGCGTACTACGTATCTGAATTTTCTCAAAATGTCAATTTTGTACTTAATTAAACATGAAATCATGTGTTTTGCATATCTTAAGCATGACATTAACTCCGGCAGTGTTTGAGTTTTGATTTCCACTGAGAGCTGTCAATACAAAGTGCTTATGTTCTTGTATTGTGTAACAGGTGACATGTTGTTTTATTACCACAGGTTCACTATGGAAGCTTTACTTAAATAAAACGGACGTGTGCATCTTGGCACTAAGTCACAGCTGCTAAAGAAACCATAGTTGGTGACTATTTAGTTTAGTTTTTACTGTTTAGTTTTGACATCTGCTCATCTCAAAACCGTCACTGCATATCCTTCTTCTCTCCCATCTCCCCTACCATACCGTACTAAGCCTATGATGACAGAATAAAGGAGAAAGATGCGCTTTACAGAGAGCAAGAGAACGTCAAACAAGTTAGAACAGAGAGCACACAATACGTAAACAGGTGAATAAATAACTGTTAAAAAAAAACAAAAAAAAAAAAACTGATAAGATGTTACAGGAGGTGTGTATGTGTGTGTGTAGAAGAATTAATACAAGAATACTTTTTTTCCCCACATCCACAAGTGTGTTCGACAGCAGCCTGGGAGAGTCAGCTTTGCAGTAACAGTGACTGTGACAGTGAGACCTGCTACCAACAGGTTCAAACAGATTCATAACTAACAATATGTACACTGAACTGTATATTATTAAACGTGAATTGCACATACAGTGATATTTTTCATTGGTTTACCTATAGATTAGGTTGTTGTGGGTTTTTTTTTTTTTGCAGGTGACAACAGTTTTGTGTGTGTGTGTAAAACATCAACATTAGTTGTGTGTGTTTCTGCGGTTGTCTCTGAGCTCGCGATAAGACATTAGGTCTCTCCAAGGTGGTTTCGAGTAATGATTCATCTCAATTTGTCAGCATATTTTCGCAAAAGGTTTCATTGCCACATTTACACTGTAGCGTGTATGTCCTTGAGGCTTGAGTTCCTTATTTGTTTGTCAAAATTTCAATGTGCCACTTTTGCCTCAGCAACCTTCACTATCACCAAACACAACTCAACAACATACCATAAATTCTTCTGGACGTTTTCAGAAAAAAAAAAAAAAAAAACATTTTGGAGCGAATATAAACGAAGTGTCAGAGTTTGGATAACACAACAGGAGTCGTCCGTTCCCTGTGATGCATGCGGTAGCCAGATCTTGTTGTGAAAAATTGGTATGATAACATGGCTAGAATGTGGCCTCTGGCAATAATAAAAGGGATGCTCTTACAGCTCAAGAGTGGATAATTGAGTTTGTGTGCCACACTGATGAGTGCAGCCATCTACTTCGAAGGCAGGTGGGTGCACTCACTAACACGTGTCTCTTAAGTCTCAGTTCAGTCCCTTTGAATTCCAGTAAGATTATGGAAAATGATACACATCTCCTGTGCTCGTACATGCGAAACCATCAGGACTGATAAGGATCTAGAGGTTTAGTGGTGACAGGCGAAATTGTCTCTGATGAGAATCCTGCATTTGTAAGATCAGAAAGAGATTAGACAGAATTAAACACTCAGCTGAAAATGGCATAAATGTGATTTTTGCCTTTTTTTCTGAGATAAAATGAAGAATAATCGTTGGTATATTATGTATGGAGAAAACATGAGGAAGCCAATTACATTATGTCATCGCAAAGATGTGATTATCACACCTAGATGCTGCATGGCATTGATACTATTTGTCTAATTGAATAAAAGCGTGGCTTCTTTTGTGCATTATTTGTGTGCAGATTGCAATTCCTGTAACTATTTAAATCACACAACTGTCTGCTGACAATTGTTTAAGATGAAATTGGAAAAGTGCATCCCAGGCAATGCAGGTGCCTGCAACACAGCTTTATATAAAAAAAGAGATTAGTGACTTAAAAAATATCAAACGAAGCAATGTGTTTGTAATATTGTTCAGGGCCCAGAGCACAAAAACCAGACATAATTTCAATATTTGAAATGGGCAAGTTTAATTTTGAAGTAAGAGCAAACCAATAAGCTGAGAAAATAGCAAATACGGGGGAGCAAATTGCATTCCTTTGTAAAAGTGAAAAGACTTAAGGAACATATAAAAGTAATCTCCAACTGGAAATTAGAAATCAACCCTCAGAAACCAAATAACAGAAAAGAAATATTACTGTCCACTTTCTAAATCAATATAATATTGCTACAAGACAGTATTACCATGGTAACACCGGTAAAGAATGAAGCAATTCTTATTATTTCAAAATAAAAATCGGAGCCTGAAGCCCAAGTTTTATTACAGCAGCCGACAGATCACCAGTCTGTTTTCAACTGAAGCATTGCTTTTAAATCACATGCTTTATGAATGTACAAATTTCACTGGACAGGATGATAACAGGGTCGTAAATTAACAAGCAAAGGTAACCAGAAATTTATCAGTAGCTGGAGGATTTATCCTCTGCTCAGGTCTGTAAAGAGCATACTGTAGTTGTGTTAATGTTCAGCAAAAATATGCCTTCAGCGTGAACCCACTTTCTTCTTCTCCTGCAGTTGGTACGAAAAAGCAGAGAAAATGGCTGAGTTGCTTTTTCCTCTCAAATTAGACACAAATTGGAACCTTCATATCATAGGATGAAATAAAATGTTGACACAGAATATTTTGGTACATGTGTTGCTATTCATTACTAACTATGACCTGCATATTAGGTCATTTCATGGAGCAGTGCCTGTATTGCTTCTACAGTGCTCCTCCGTGCCCTCACTCAGTACTTTACCAGATAGTGTATATTTTGAGTTAATGACTGCATCATTTGAGAACATGATGATTAGTTTATGATGTGTAAGTAGCTCCTGACAGACAAGGGTAGCTACAAGCATCATAAAAGTAACACAAGACATCTTTAAGGTTTGATTCTTGTAAGTAAGGACTTGTTAAATGTTTGACTGATGCAGTATGAAATGATTTGTAACAAGCAGGTTATCTCAATGGTTCTAAGATGAGGGGACACTGAGATTCATTTCTGCTTATTGCTTATGTAGCACAATTTGTTGCAGACTTTTCTTAGGAAAGTGAAAAAAAACAGTCTGCCAAACAAGCAGCAACAGCATCACTTTTTTTTGCCACTTAGGATCGCAGCCTTTGAACATGAGACCAGACACGCTGATGATCTGCTTTTATGGGCCACATAAGGACTGAAATATGAACACTTAAGCAGTACGCACAAACACACTCACTGGCATAATAGTGAATCAATCAAGAAAAACAGACAGTAATCATACACATACACTCATGTGGCCACCCAAAACGCCAGCCCACACCTCCCTCGCCACGTACGCACACATTTATTTGTGCAGGGACTAAGTGGATACATTAGACAAGAAGGTTGAATTGACAAGCCTATAACTTTAGAGCCAATAAACGCTAAGAGGTACCACACTGAAAGAGAGACCAGATTCAAGTAGCTCTGTTGACAACCTGGCCAAAATGCTGGAGCTGCTGGTCCTGCCCAGCAAATAAAGGGTGAAGCTTTTAGGCAATGAGCAGCAGGTGATCTCAGCTTTTCTGCAAGTCCTAATGCTCCTAAAAGCCACTCTCCCTGGTTCTGTAATTGGGCATCAGTAGTTAATGTAGTATTGACTGCATTACATGCTCCTGTGCATCCTCTCCCACTAATGCCATTTGCATCACCTTGTACATTTACCATATTGCTTAGCCAATAACTGTTAAAAGCAATGTGAATCATGAATCATATATGGAACTTTTAGCTAGACAGACATCCAAAGGAGACAATTTACAGTTGAGTTAATTTGGGTACATTAGCAGCACAACATGGATTCAGCCAGACAGACCAATTTATGTCTCTGCCCCAATCCTTTTATTGGTTTTTAGATGTGTAAGTGAAAGGATGCTCTGCTAAGAGATATGAAATATCCATTTTCAAACATAAATAATGGGTTACAAATGCATCCATCACTTTTAGACGGGGAGGAGCCCTGGATGAACTTGCATGTGCAAGAGAAATATACAGCACTTTGAGACATAACACACACAAAAATGTGTCTAATGGTTAGTGGAGGTTGTGATTATGTGCGTCAGCAGGTGGTCTAAATTGTCTGCAAAACAACCCTGAAAATACTTTAAATGAAGTGTCAGAAGAAAGAAAACCATCAGGGAATAACTTGGTTTCAGATCACATTAAAGCTTCACAGCTGTGTAGTCTCCTTTTGAATATTGTGATCAAGCTGTATAAATGTATTTAAATGCATATAAACTGAGCTCCGTTTAGACCTGAATGTGATAAATGCACGGCACATCTCAACATCAGTTTAATCCAAAATGGGACTTCATTAGAGGCGAGTTTGATTTAAATTAAAATTAATTAGATTGCCTCACCCATTAACCTAAATACATTGAAATAGATAAGTAATGCAAGTAGGCCTGTTTGGATGGAAAGTGAGTGAACGTTGCACGGCGCTATCCATAATTTGCAATCAACTTAAAAGCACTCTGCTGTCATCTCCCATCCCGTGGTGATGTCAAAGGCTGCCTCGCTAACTTCACAGACGCAAAAAGCACTTAGGAGGAGGAAAAAAAAAGAAAAGAGGAGCCACATGCACTGCAGCGTCTGTGGAGTAATAACCTCCAACTCACAACGTTACAGACAAATCTGCTGGAAATAAACATACAACTCTTCCAAAACTAAACTGTAGAGGGGTTTTTTGGACAGGAGAAGGAGACGGCTGTCTGTGTGAGTGTACCCCAACTTCACGGTACAGAAAGCAGCCACAGTGTTCAGGTTTCTCCTTCCGCGGAAAACACACACACACACACACACACACACACACACACACACACACACACACACACACACACACGGAGCCTGTCGCGGATTTAAATGTGGCTGAAAAAAGCAAAAATTAAAAAAGCGGAGGCTGCTGGTGCGCAGTCAGGGGCGCGACAGAGATTTTTTAAAAAGAGAGAAAAAACGAGGTGTAAAATACCAGTAGTTTGTCGTGTTAGTCTCCACGTTATAGCAGCATCCAACAGCCAGAGATGTTACTCACCCTCTTCCTTGTCCAACACCATCGTCCTGAGGAACGAGGAGTCCTTCCCCGGGCGATCCGTCCTCGGCTCCGGCTCCGGCAGCTGCACCGCTCAGTCTGCTCGCAGCTTTTTTTTCCTGGATATGGCTTTGAAACGCGCGACTGACTCGACTAAACCTCGATAAACCCCCCCAAGAAAAGAAAAAAAGAAAAAAAAAACCTGGAAAGATGAATTACCGTCTGCACGTTTCCCCCCTTCTCCTATCAATAATAACTCATACACGGTTATACGGTGTATGTGTGTGTAGACAGATACGCGGTGAGATCCTTCTATCCGGACTGAACAGTAATGCAAATTAATCGTTGGTTGCTTTTGATAAATTCCATACGAATAAAAAAAAAGGCAAAAAATAAAAAAATAAAAAAAAAACAATGAAAAGCGATATAAATCTAGTGTCGCCTGTATCTGTAAGTATGCACACACGGTCGGATCACACGCTCAGACTGAACGGCTGAGCTCTCTCCTTGCTGTTAATATCCTCTCTTTCTCCTTCTCATTTGCTCCGAAACAGCAACTATATTCAAACAAATCCAATTGCAAATCTGACAACTGCTAAAAGCAAACTCACGCCGCCTCTCTCCCAGTTTGTGTGCCGCGCTCGCCTCTGCTGCTACTGAATAAATGCGCGCAGTTTCCAGAGACCCTCGGATTCCCCTGTTAATTAAATCAATTCATTATGCTCAGATCTGATTAGCGGCCCTTCCCCCCTCTTTGAATCAATTATTCAATACACAAACATAATTGCTTGTGCCAGAGGTGTCTAAGTATTAGCTTATTTAACTCCAAGGACACTAATTACCCCTAGGGCAAGGGAACTTTTCTCATTAATTCTGACAAAACACAAAAGCACAGCTAAGGGAAAGTGTGTGTGTGAGTGTAAGTGTGTGTGTGTGTGTGTGTGTGTGTGTGTGTGTGTGTGTGTGTGTGTGAGAGAGAGAGAGAGAGAGAGAGAGAGTGTGTGTGCGCGCGTGTGTGTGTGTGTGTGTGTGTGTGTGTGTGAGAGAGAGAGAGTGAGACTGGTCTGCCTGCCAGTCTGAATGTGCGTGATAGAGAGAAAGAGAGAGATGGAGCAGGAAAGAGCGCGCATGCACGTAAGGTTGTATTGATGCACGTGTGCACGCACGCGGCTGAGTGAGAGAGAGAGAGAGAGAGAGAGAGAGGGCGACATAGAGGGAGTGTGATGCTCCATCGGTGCCTGGTGCAGTTGGAGTAAATATATAAAACACACGCATTGTGTCCATTCTCTTTACCTTACTCCCGATGAATTTAATAGAAATAACATCTAATTGTGGTCTGTTCGGCAGTTAATTAGTGTCCAGACACAGTTATCATACAGACTGCACTTTCAAAAGAGACAGCACAACAGATGGGCTGCGTTTTTGATTAGTGGGTAGATAGAAGGTTCAGTTTCGAATCTGGTAATATAATTGTTGCCTGTTATTGCCAAGATGAAAGTGTTGCTGTTTCATGGTGGAGCCTTAAATAGCACCACTTTCACTTGCCCCGCGGAGACTGTTAACCAATTAAGGGTGAGATCCAACAAAGATTAGCCATTTAGGAGAGTGGAGTGGGGTATAGCTACAATAATGCTGGTTCGTCAGCAAGCCAGCATGCTGTCTGTGGTGTGAGCTTGCTCTGTCTGTCCTTGCCTTCTGTTAACATTTTGAACCAGATATTACAAACCTACGCTAAGCACATTATCATTAGCTACCCTGTAATCAAGTAATTGTTATAATAATTACACTCCAACTATTTCAGATCAAGGGCATCTGTAAGATCTGCATTAGACCACACGGTATTCGGTAAGATACTGTGCGGTGGAACTTTGTATGTGGAGATTGTGTTTTATATAACTAGAATTATATCTGTATAAACTGGGGTGGAGGTGAATGAAATGTGTGAGCTAAATTGAGTAAAAATAACCACATCCACATGGAAGCACATTTATTTTGAGTTGAACCACATTTTTTATAAGCCCTGCTAATGTGATCATGCACCACAAATGTAAGGTATAAAGCTCACTGTACATAGCCCATAGGGATAATTTCAGTTCTCAGGGCAGCAGGCTGTGGTGAGATTGGGTTGGCCCTGAAATCAATGGGCTGATCCCTCTCTGTCCAGCTTCCTGTCTGACATGCTTGACTTTTCATCTCCACGGTCACATAGATTGATGACTTATGACCGAGAATGTATGTTTGCTGACCTCTAGCAAAGTGAGTGACACATAATTAATCCAATCATACAGAAAACTGGAAAGGAAAGGGAGAAAGAATGGTTCAGTATCATCAGGGCTTGGCTTCAAACAGCCATTTGACATTTGAATGTAAAAAAAAAAAAAAAACACAATATAAAGACTATTCAGAGAGAGAACAAAATGGTGTGTGTTTGTCTGTGTGTGACTGGTGGGTAATAATGGATGGTGTTCTGAATTTACCGCAGTTACCTCACTAGCACCCCAGGTTTTGGACTCTACATGTTAAATAAAATCATGTCGCCAAAGAAGTCACATGAATATTAAAGTCTGAATGGTATTTGATCCTCATCTGAACCGGCATAGTAACAGCAGAGACCATGTGTCTCGGTCCAGCCCCCGACTGGTTGCACAGCGGCACTCGAGCCAAGATATTTCTCATCAATATAAATTACCCACATTACCTTTGTGTAAAGACACAACTTTATGTGTGTCCATGATACATGACTCATGTAGGCCATGGTGCACTCTTCAGCCCCTGTCACAGCATCTTGGGTGCAGACCTCTTCCCTCTCCACATCCAGCAGCAGGGTCAGTACATACTAGAAACAAGCCCATAAGTGGGCTTCTCTGATACACAGTTAATTAAAATTCATTTCTGAGCATGCATTACCCATGCCCATCTATTTATGGGTGGCTCTCAAATGCAGCCACTACAAAACAGTGCTCTGTAATTAACCCCACCTAATCAGATAGCGCGCTAGTGTTGTGTTCCTATTCGTCCTCAGGCACACAGCCATTGGACAGGGGTTTCAGAGAGAGGATGAGCCCATTCTATAGTTCAGAATGGCTAAGCAGATTAAAACCTCATATCAAACATGATATTTACAGGCAAGGCTCAGTGGAGAGTGCTCCTTTTATGTGGGATGGGGAGAGGCTTCAGGGCTGGGCTTTTAAAGCCATGTCCCTTAATTGTGTTCTGGGTAAGTGGGATGAATGGTGCTTTTTAATCAGACCACTGATGGAGGTGCAGTGTTGTAAATGTATAGAGATGGTGCCCGATAGTTAAAATGCTGAATGATATGCTCTCAGGTTTCTCAGCTTCTAGCAATATTTAAATTTATGCTAGCATTAATCTGACACCTGTAAACATCAGTATGATTTCCCCAGGTGTTTATCCGCTGTAGCAAACATCAGTCTGGTAAGTAATTGTACAAGATAATTTACAATAATGTCACCATCTTTGCATTGACTTTAGACATGTACCTTATAGGCAGACATGTGTGAACACACTGTGTTTAATGTTCAGAGAGAAAAGCTTTTCCTGCTGCATGAATAAAGTTTCATTAACAGTGAGACCTACTTTGTTTTGTTACCTTGAGATTCAAGGTTCTGCTCCTCCTAGTGGCTGATACTGGCTATGTTTTCCCATCAGACCTGTACTCAAATGGGTTTGATAGTTTGATAGAGGTTTAACACATCACATAATATATTGCAACCGCTTTTTATTCTCGTCTCCGTGCAGCTCCTGAGACAGTGGGTGGAAAACAAGAATTATTGGAACGTTTTTTGATGTAACCTGACAGGATCAGCATATAGTAAGTAATAAGAAGAGCAGAGGCCCTGCTGTTCACCTAGTCCATTTGAATTTCATGACCAATCAAATGTAGACAAGGTGTCATTTGGTGGGTAGGGAAGAGGGGAGAGTGAATCCCTTTCCCAAACAGTTAATCCAACTTTAATCCTAGTCATTAGGAATTAGACATGCCGAGCTGTCCGGCCGTGCCTCTAAATTACAATCAAACGGTTACCAATTACACAAATTATTGATGGTAGATTCTCTTTTCAACTGCAAATTAAGGCTATTAAGGAAGGCTCCTTTTTAATGCAAAAGTGACTAATTAACCAGCGGATGGGAAATCTGCTGCCCAGATATCAAAAAAGTTCTCAGCACACATTGCAGAAACACAAGGGAACCAATTAGTTTAATTATCAAAACAGCTAATTAAAATTGCACAGTTCCTAATTAGTTCTTTGCTTTTGCCTCTAATTGACAGCATGGAGATAAATGGGCTGCCGATGAAAATGGGGAGAGGAGAAAAACAGGAGAAACTTCGGTGGAATATTTATGCTGACTTTATCTCCGTCTGTGTGGCAGCCCTTGAAAGTGGAAAATTAATGACCTTAATTCCCAAACTGTTTTTCCTCTAACGGTGCTCCCCTCTGCGCTCCCGGTGCACGCTCCTTTGTATGGGCCTGCCACCCTGCCAACTGCTGGAATGGGAAAAAAAAGGGGGTACTTGGGGGTGGGAAGGAGCCACGATTCTCCTCCTAATGTGACAGCTCCCACCTAACAATGGAGAAAGATGAAAGAATAGAGCAGATGTAACCACTGGGAGCATTGCATCATGGGACTGTAACTCTGTTGCACTTTTTTTTTTTTTTTTTTTGTAAGTAGTTCTGTCATCTGTGGGGGCACTAATTTGTCCCATGAAAAAGAAAGAGCTCTGCCGGGACAGAGATAAAAGACTTTTGATGGCCTAGAAATACTTTTAATAGGTTTCTTAATTTGAATTTTAGATTGATTAATACGATGCCTGGCGAGTCAAACACCAGGAAAGTTAACACAAACACGTATTTGTCGGTTACCAAGCACGCTAAAGACTGCAAACACAACTAAGAGCCTATTGTTATAAAGAACAGATTTATTGTAACTGTTTTCCCTCCTTATTGGGATGATCTGTTTAAAGGTCCTTGAAAATAAACAAGAAAGATGGATCCTGTAAGACAGAATTGCTACACTAGCAAACCTGAACGACAACCATTTACCTCACAAGATTATATGTGTGTGTGTGTGTGTGTGTGTGTGTGTGTGTGTGTGTGTGTGTGTGTGTGTGTGTATGTGTGTGTCTGTGTGTGTGTGTGTTGCCTCTCTGGTGTCTATCCTTCTGGCAGGCATCGTCTCTTTGTCTGTGTTCCTGCAAGGCCAACCTTGTTATGTGTAATCCTGTCCCTCTGCCTGCATGCAAGTGACATGTGGGTCCTCTTGGCACATTAGAAGATAACTATCAACTAATCAGTTTACTTTTGGGACTGTGTTAAAATGTAAATTACATTAATGCTCAAATTATGCATCAAACTACGCAGATAGGCCAGGCCAGAGGCCGCATAATGCTACGTTCATTCAGTTAGTGCCTTCTACATGCAGTGTTAATGCACTCTGATTTCCCCTGCTCTGGTTCGAATCAAGTGTGATACGTCAGCCAGTTGGTGTCTGGGATACTGGAAGAGCTTTGTATGAAGTGGAGGAGAAAGCCTTTTTGCAAAGCTCCATTAAAAGGCAGAGGGATGATAGCTGCCTGTTGGATTTCTTTTGTCTAATTCAGCGGAAGAGACTTTCTGCTCCATGTGCGTTTCCACGTTTTACTCACCTCTCTTAAAACTGCTTTGATATTAATTTACTTGTAATCTGTACGAGTAGAAACAGATAGCTTGAAGTGCATTCTCTAACATTCAAAGTGTGATTTATCTAAACTCATCCTATGCATTTCATGATTGCACCCTGAAGACGCAGGTCTGTTGCCAAGCCTTAGCCTGGAGGAAGTTGCTGCTGATGACGAACAAACACACGTCTACCACTAATTGATTGTCTTGTGTTTTATTTACGGTGCAGTAGTAATTAGTGGACAGCATAATGTAAGCCATTCATTAGCACCTGGCTACCACTATGGATTTCACTGCTTTGTTTCAGATGCACACATCATTAGGGAGAAACAAAGACTGGAATTTATTAGCATAGCTTCTTATAAATATTCTTAAAGTCAGTGTGCCTTTAAGGAAGAACAGAGGCCTGTAAAACTTTTGTCAGCATTTGCTCACTGATTCCATTTGCTGCAGAATATGTTAAGGAAGAGCAGTATAAATTTAATTTTAATTGTTTTGTACACACGCCAGTGAAAAGGAACTGATTGGATACAGTTCAGAGACAGTATATTAATACGTTATTTTCATATGTTAATTGGTTTGCATAATCTCTCCCTTTGCTTGGTTTGGAAGTACCTGGCATTGAGCAGGGGACTGAAGAGAATAGAAGACTCCAATTTACATAAAACCAGCTCCTCTGAACATTAAATAATAATGCATCTGCAAGCTGAAGGTGTGTTCAGTTAGCAGAAAGCACATTTTTATAATTTATAGTCCAGCTGTTTCAGTGCTTTCTAGTCCATTTTCCTCCCTGCCTGCTTTTAATGAAATCTTGTTACTGGAGAATTGACTGGAGTGAATTGAGATTTTAATCCCATTGACGTTCCACCATGGAAATGCACACTGGTGGGAACTTTTAATGGTGGGCCCTGTAATCAGGAGACACTTGTATTCAGCTCCCTACAATAATGAATCTCATCAAATGTTAAAGCCTGGGCCGCGTGTGAGGGGCTCAAATTTCAAGGTTTTTGACCATCCCCATTTGAGAAATTCCTCAGGGAGTGTGTGATTACTCAAGTTTAGCAGTTTATTGCCTCATCTTTCAATAGCCACTGAAGCACAAAATTCTCATCTAGGTTGCTCTTTTTTTTCTCCACTTGAAGAACAGGCCAATATAGACTGCAGAACAGCTGCTCAGATCCCAAGGAACTGCTGTTGGCACTGCAATGTTATTAGCTGCCACCATCACTGTCCACTCATTCATTTAAAGAATGAAAACTAAATTCCATGGTGAAGATCATTGGTGTAATTTTAATTATGGACCGCAGTCATGCACTGCAGGATACATTCACCTTAATATGTACATATAACACATCATAATGTTTAACAACATGTTGTCCAAGTAAGATTGTATTTTGGGAAAAAAATACAGATATGTACACATATGTCGTTGCTTGGTTTCATATCAAATTTAGGTTCCATTATCCCACTTGTCACCAATTCATAGTCATTATTTTCATTATTTCCATTTATTATGACACCAGTCAGGGACAAAACCTAATCCAGCTCCTTAGTGGGGATTACTGTTTGTGTGTGGTATGGGAGCTCAGTTTATGAATTGAGTAGATTCAATTTTAACAGGGTCATCACTACTATTTTGATCAACTTTGAGCCTAATTATTGCTACAGGTTAAACTTTTTGTCTGTTCCCCTTGAACATTTGCTCTGAAGAGGACTTCAGCAGGTCACATGTGTGACTGCATGAATGATGTGATACTGTTTTATATTTGAATGACTAAATGTGACCTTTGAGAATAGAGGAGGAGTTGCTTCTCAGGGTGCTGAAGAGAGTTCCTGCTGCTATGAAGCTCATGTCCCCTTTGATCCCTCTGTAATGAGACTAACACCAGGCGTTGTGGTCACTGAACACATTGACACACCACTGGAGAGCCGACAGCTCTACAGCCTGATACTAGAAGCGGCTGTGTGTGTGCATTTGTGTGTCTTCAGGTACAACAGTGCCTGGAGACGTGCAATATATCCACTGGGATTTACTATTTGGCTGTAATACACTGCTTCATGCAGCAATTTGCAGTTAACATACTGTATGAATGATGAATACAAATACCCACAATTTGTCATGCCAATTAAAATGCCTCATAGGGCAGTACCAGTCATGAACAGACACACTGAGACATTTCATATTCTACAAACAAGGAAAAAGGGTTTCAGCTTATTTGTGTTGAGCTCAACAAAGTTTTCATTTGATGTGATACCACACAGTCAAGTCTAAGGGCACTCTCTGACCTGAATACGGCTCAGGTGAAACCCAGTTCTCTGAGACATCTTCAGACATCCACTGAAGATCAATCATGACCGGGCCCGTCCCCACGAGACCCTTAGTAACAGCCACTGATTGCTTTCTGCTGTGCAGGCCGTTAAGTGGAGGCTGGCAATGGGCTCCTGGACAACACTTAACAATCAATCAGAGGGCACAACCGCTTCTCATTGCATGCCGGTTCTTCCCCTGCATTACACACAAACAATAATTCAGGTGGACACAAGTGACACTTAAGAATCACAGCCAGAGTATTCCCCATGATTTAGCTGGAGAAGGATATGCTGGACTGGAAACAAACTTGAGTTGTGGGATTTACATAAACCCAGTGATTGAGGACTCTGTGGAGTTTTTACCCATTGAAATTTGGACAATGCTGTAAGGATATGACAGCCTGCATTTGATGCTTGACATTTTTCTTTATCCTTTGTCTTTGATCAAAAAGTACTGGTTGTTTGACTTCAAGAGTGGAAGAGACAATCATTGCTCACCAATATTTCACCTTTTATTATTGTCTCAAATCCTCATCACAGTGCTGAGGTCATGGAACAGATTCTTTAAAGCTTTTCTCTGAGACTGCATCTTGCATTTGTAGATGCATCACTGGCCTTTTGACCGGCTAGTCCAAATTATCTGATCATTTTGTCAGACTAACATTTTACTTAAGACAAAATACACAAAAGTTACAAAATACAATATAAACATCACAAAAATAAGCCCAAGGCTGTTTAGTGCTTTGTGCCTTACCAGTGTAACTAGATATGCAGAAGAAATTCTGCCATAAAAGCCTGGACTTAAGGTTTGTTTATTGATTAAGGATTCCATTGACTTAATGAACCTTCAACCCTCTATCAGATGACTAGCCAATATATGCTCTAATTTCTAAAACGCATGTCTGGCCGTGGTTCCTTTTAAATGAATTGATCCACTGAGCTCTCCCCAAATGGGGAAATGGGCAAGTATTGATATGATTCTTGACTCAGTGATGGATGTGCATGATGGTAAAACACGAGCTACATGGACCAGTGGGCTGTAGGGTAAGCAGAAATTCAGAGAACAACTTCACCAGAGCCCTTCAGAGACAAAGCAATATCATTTGTGTCACTGCCAATTCTCAGCCCACCTGTTTCCTAGTTTGTTTGTTTTTTAAAGAAGTAAACCTCTAACATAGAAAATATGTCTCCTTGGGTTTTTGGAATCTTTTAATGTCAAGCATAATTTTTGTGTTCGTTCATATGTTGCCGTATAATTATTGCAGAGGCTTTTTCTTTATTTTCATTGATTTTTAAATTGATTTATATTCCACTCTCGACTGCATATCATGCTTGGCTGTAGATGTTTTAGTAAAGAAAGGCCATTTTAAATGAAAGTCAATTGAAGGCTAAAATCCATCTCTGTGGTGGAGTAAAGCAATCACAGCAAGCTTCACAAGAGCATCACAGTGGTCTTGTGTGATGTTCAGACTGCATGGCAAATATTTATCCAAGTCAGATTACACCCAAGGGAGAAGGAGGTGTCTGCATCCCTTCAGGCCTCTGTTGTTTTGCTGCTGCGAGAAATGCATAGGACGATTGTTTTGGCAGAGGTTAGAAGTTCCAACATGCTCGCTCCCCACAACAGAAAGCCATTGTTTAGTCTCTACGAGCTAATAAGCCTGAGCGCCATGAATAATCACCAGTGTGTCAACTAGCTGTATTGTGATCCTCAGCAGTTGTAAGCCTCAGATGGCATCAAATGATTTTGTCTGTCTTCCCTCTGAAATCTTTGAATCCAAGAATGTTTGATGTTACTGCAGTTCATTTCGACAACAGAAAGATATTTTGAGAAATTAAGAAAAATATATTTCTACCTCTGATCTTCTACTGTACATGGCTGTCAGAAATGTTCAGCTTTTCTTTGACATACAATAATGAGTCTGCTGTACAGGTCAAAGGCCCTGATAATTTGTGCTCATGTTTTATAAACTAATTTCTTGTCACTAACTACTGTGATGAAGGCAGAAATAATAAATCAAACACACATTTCCAAAGATCTGAAGATTGCATTATAAATGTCAGTCTAAAAGGAAATTGCAATTAGGGAGAGGAAATTGTTTCAGTGAAGCACTTGAATTTTAAAATGAACCAAAATGAACCATCATATTCTGTAAATGTTTAACTATAGACCAATTTTCCAAGACTGTTCCTCATCTGTCTCTATTGCTGACCCTTGTTCTCCCATCATAACTGTAGCTATTAAATGGTTCAGATGGAAAACACGCAATAGTTTTTTTGGGCACAACCAGGATAATTATCTTATATATCTCACTTGTACCTTTGTCTTTACGTGCACTTGACTGATTGTTGATAAACATTTTTACATGCTCTTTTTAGTGTTATTTTTTTCAAGTTAACCTATGGCAACATTTGGAGAATATTACAATACCAATATATGTGTGGCTAATTATGTATTACCATTCAAGGTTGTTTTCTGTTAATGATTGTTTTGTGGGTTTTTTTTCCACAGTTCCATGGATCTGTCTAAAGCCTGATTTATGCTTGTCCATATCTGTCGATATGCAACGACACAGAGCCCTCTGCGTCGTTGCGTTGCCCGTCCGACCCCCTGTCCATCAGCTTACGTGCACCTCCCCAAGGGAGACCTCACGGAGATCACAGAGCTCTGATTGGTCCACTAGGATTACCTCATTTCCGCAATTTCAAGTTGCCGGTAGTATTCCTTCACCACAACAACAACAACACTGGCATTTTTAGTGTAGTCAACAAGATGGACAACATCAAAGAACGTATAGCCGAGGAAGTGCGAAAATACGAGTACCTCTACAATCCCAGCTTAAAAGAGTATAAAGATGCGCAAATGACAAATAATTCTTTAAAAACACAATCCAAAAAACAAATATCTTCTCTTGGTTTCCATCGTTCGTTGTATGTGGAGGAACACAGCCTGGCGGTTTATAAATAATCTACGGAGGTGTTTATGTGTCACGCCCCCTATTGATACGTATCTCCCCCTATTGTTCTGGCGGTGAATTGCTTTGCAACGCTCACCCGCCGACGGAGAACTTCGAAAGGATTCATGTCACCGTCGATCCGACTGCACAGCCACGCAGTACGCAGTCAGAGTAGTATAATTTGGCCTTAAGACACAGCTTCATTGTCTTTAGACCAGTCTAGTGTATTGTCAATGTACACTCCCAGATATTCGTAATGCTCCAATGTCTACTGAGAATCCATGTATGGAAACAGTGATCACTGATGCCAGCTTCTTTGTATTTCTCACACTGAGCAGCTATGACCTCCAGCTATGGCAGAGCCATCAGAAAAACAAAGAAAACCTGAGAACCGCACCTCTCACAGTGCTTGCTAGCTTGTCCAGGTGGAGGAAGATGCAGTTTTGCAGGAAGATGATGCCGTCCTGAGCTTCCAGTTAGGACTTGGAGGCAAACTGAAGGGGGGGCAAGGGGAACAAGGCCCTCTTATTGACCTCTTGATGTATTAGGTCAGTGCCACCATACTGTTGTTCTTGGAACTACTGGAACATGGCATCTTTGGCAAGGGATGTGGCAGGGTGTCAAATGTATTTACACTACTTCAAGATAAGTAATAAAGACAAGCATAGTTTTTCTCTCACCCATATTATTGACCCACCTATAATTGATGTTAAATTAGGGGTAGCACAGTCCCACATGGCACCCACCAAATCAGCAGTTTGAGCTGGGAATGGGAAAGGGCAAACACTCTGTCTGTCAAACATAGAACTATAGGTAGTATGAAAAGGCTCTTTATAGGTCATGTTGGTGTCACTGCTGTGATAGGACAGAAAGGCAAAACGCTGTGCTCCAGGCTTGATTGAACCTAAGCATGTCAACAGAAGGAACCCAGCTCAGCAACATAAATTAGTACAGTGCAAACATGGAAACAAAGGCTAACTCTGCAAGACACCAATGATGCACAGAGTGTAAAGCTTTGCAAGCTGGAGGGATATTACTCATGAAGGGTCACATAGATAATATCTCCATCTCTAAACACCGATAGCACCTCATACTCTGTTAGTGCAATAAAGGGTAAAAGAAGAGAGCAGCCTAGTAGCTTTCAGGCCCCATATGTGATTTAGCTTTGTTAATAAGGATTTGGACACCTTTTCATCTCTCAGAGCAAGGCAATATGCACATTTCTGCCACAGTAAAGTTTGGATTATTACAACTTTCCCACATGCACTAAGGGATCACAGTATGTGCTTGTCAGAGATAGGTGTCTGAATTAATTCACAAAGCTGTGTTTCAGCTTCCAATAGATATGTACCATAATTCATAACCTTAAAGACCTCTGATATGACCAAAGAACAGTTGTTCAAGTCTAGTCCCTTTCCACCAATAGCCTGGTTGAGAACACAGATGCATGTGTGGACATACTCCCAAAAGGGAGAACTTTAGGTTTTCCCCAATGAATCAGACTTGGCTGACTGTGTGGGAAATTGTTATGTTATGATGTATGAGACATTTGGGGCCCAACCCCAGATGCTCAAAACATATCTGCATGAATCGACTGCATGTAGAAGACTCAAAGAAAACAGCTGCTAGTAAACCCAAAGTGAGAGTTAAGACTTTTTGCTGTGCATCTGGATTTTGGGATTCTGCATTTATTGTGTCAGTTTCAATTCCGAAAGAAGCACCTATTAATTTAGGAACTAATGTATGCAAAATGGCAATTCTGGAGGCCATGCTGGTAGAATAAGACTCTTGCATCTTTGCAGGAACTTTGACCCCACAGAGTAGTCTGTAAAGCATACTGCTTGGGATACAGCATGCTGTATCCCAAGAGAGGTCACTATAGGACGTTTCATCTCAAGACACCAATGCAAATTAAAAATGAATATCTTTTAAGTCATTAGTGATACCCCACCTGTCTGAACCAGTTTCAATGGCCATCTGAATTCATTGTGAGTTCATTGTAGAATGGATGTAGTCAATGCAAATCCAGGCAGGGTCAAGGACTAGTATCCAGACTAGAGTCCTTTCTCTCCCTGTCCTTTATTGGAACTGCTGAAATAACCTCCTTGAGCACCAGTTCCTACTATAAATCTCACCTTGAGGGGCATTCACTTCTTGAAAAAGTCCTTAACAAACAGTGAAATGATTTGGAACCCAATGAAGTCATGTGATTAGCTATGACATCCCAGTCTATCTATCAGCACTGCAAACATTCCTGACTCTGACAAACCTCTTGACATTGGTGGTAGAAAGAAATTCATTCAAAATGATTATCAGTGCAAGTTTTTACATTTTTGAGATGTTATTGTCAAGGTAAGCTGCCACAAAATCACTAACAATACTACTAACTTTTCTCAAACAATCTGCAGTGGCAATAGCAGTAAAACTAGTAAAGTATAGTATCACTGGACTTGTGCTTAATTTTTGATGCGAGTACACTTGCACTGTACTATGTCGTGTATAAGTTGACAGTATATGGAGTATCTCCAGTATATCTTTTTAGATGTCATGTTTTCATAAGTAAATGAATAAAATATTAATTTTAAATTATATTATATAGTATATTTGCCACCACAAACTATTAGCCATAATTAGACATTCTGATTTTTAATTACTCATTTACTTGCTATGCAATTATTAGTTTAATTACCAGTATATGTGCAAAGATTCATTTTGTTTTGTTTAAACCTTTGACTGCGCGATAGCAGTATTATGATCAATCTTCAGTCATTTGACTCCTTTTACTAAAACATAACAACGCTCTTTGACCTCCAAAATAACAAACACTGAGGAGATTGATAAGAGCCATGCTGTTAGCAAGATGTGTAATGCCAAAATCAAATACTAGGGGAACAAAGTGAATCCAAGAGCACACCATTCTCATGCACAGTTAATGGAACAGCTAACATTAAACGAATGGATCTCTCTACTTGCTCTGGAGCAAGTTCACACACTGGAGTTACCCCCAACCTCAACATATGCTACCAAATAACTCAGTCAATACATTATTTCATTTGCAATGATCTGCACCTTCTGTGTTGTAGAAAATGAAGACTTCTGTAATATGGTGAACACAATGGAACAATACAACTCTCCCGATAGCACATTGCTGACTTTGCTGTGTTCGAGTTGTATGAGGTGGTAAAAATGAAGGTGCTGGAATCTCAGATGTGCTTAAGTGATGTTTGGACACTGAGCCACTGAATTTGACGTAGCCATAACAGTGCATCACATTATGTAACCCTGTCTGCTCGTGTTTTTCTTCTTTTTGTAATTTGTTCATCTAAAGATGAACAAATCTAAAGATGAACAAATTGCTCAGTTTGCAGAAGTTGATGTTGAATGTCACAAGGACTGTGACAAAGACCTCGGTATAATGACTCAACCACAAAAATGTACATAGTGTAAGAGAGGAAATCAAACTTTTAATGGTTAACATACATCTAAAGAGTGTTAAGTGTGGGGTTGTACTGTATATACTACGTTGTAAGGAGCAGTTCTGTGTGTGTCTGTGTGTATTTTCCAGTGAGGGCATGGGGATGTACAAGTTCTGTTCACAGTGATGTCACGCAGCCTCTCTGCAGACTGGCTGAGTAAGAGGAACAACAGAATTTCAACTGGAGAGATCAATTATAGATAGAAGAAAATGAATGGGAAAAGTAATTTAATAAATTATTGACTTCATGTCTTATATCATGTACAAAAGCAAATGAAAAATTAGATTGTGCATTTGGATGAAGTTGGATTTAAAGAGCTTCAAAATTATATTTAATTAGACAAAGAAAAAAATGTGTCATGGGTATATGAAGTTTCACTGGGAAGGGTGAATTAATGATCACATTTGCGGCAATAGCAAATGATGTGCCAACGAAGAGTGTGACTGTCTGGAAAGGCAAGGACTGGGTGGGGAGTGGCATTAGAAAGAGTCAACACCAGTGGTCTTCTGTCTTCCTGTTCCCATTAGATGGACTGACTCTCACAGCACAACTGCACAAGTTTAGCATGTTGTAAACACAACTACAGATGGATGATGAATTTAAGAAAAAACAACAACATAGAAATGTCATAACCATGACCAGAGGCTGTATATTCTGCAAGTCTCTGAACTCTGAACCAAAGCACACCAAAAGCTTTTTCCTGTTGTGGTTTTTTGATGCTCTGGTTGAGAGCACTGTGAAACATGTTGGTCCAAAATCTAAAAAACATATTCAGTTGGGTTCAGAGGTTGAGAAAATAAAATGTTTGAGTTGCAAATTGACATACAAGTTATATTCAAAGTGTTTGGAAAAAATCCATGTTTAAAAAAAAGACATGAGATAATTCACCTGCACTGTTTCATTCTCAAAATTGCAATCATTATTTCCTTGTATATTTTTTATAAACACAATACATTTTGCCCACTATAATGCACAGGATTCATCTTGTGGGTTTGGATTTTGCACAAACTTTATTTTACACTTTTGTTTTATTATTCCAAAGAACATGTTCAATGTTGAATTAAACATTGGTTTCAAGACTTTAAAAGCTGATATGCTGGCTCACACAGCAGCCCCAGGAAAGTAAATACAGATTGTAATTAGATGGAGAAACTTTAAAGTTGGATTTCACTTTCTCCTTTGCATGAACTGTGATGTGAGGAAGCCATGGGACAAATGAGAGGGAGAGAGGAGCAACAGCGGCGGGAAAAGAGAGGGAGGAGAGAAGGGGGAATAAAGACTAATTTATGTGTGAGCTTCCAATTCCATCTCTGGGACGTTGTATCCCCTTAGACTCTGTCGCCTGGTGTCTGGAGAGGCAGAATGCAAATGGAGCAGGTTTCTAGGTGAAGTTGGGCACAGTCACAGGCCCATGTTGGGACCCGGTTACGCAGTTGCTAAACAAGTGTTCTTTGTCATGCTGGGCCCCTGGGGTTGAGCCAAACGAATCCTATCATCTGCAGTGTTGTGTTGCTTAAGCAAAATACTCAAGTTTGCAGCCACTATTTATAAGATGAAAGACCCTCTTCAGGGAATGTCAGAATTAGTTATTTTTTTTCCCTCCAATTAATTTGTGTTGTGAGTATAGTTTCATGGTCTCTGCATGGGCTCTCTGGTGAGTTGGTTTGGTGTGCTGTGAATTTGCTCCATAGTCAATGTGTCAAAACTCAAGGAATAAGGGACTGCTAGCTTTTTTGTGTTTGCCATCAACCTAGTTCACAAAGTAGAGATCATTCTCCAATCACAGCAAAGTGTCTTCAGTCGAATGTGCATCGTTCATTTACTCGTGGATTTGTTTTAACGAAAAAACATCTGTGTCATCTAATGTGCTTTCTCTTTCTCTCCCTGTGCCTTTGCTAATTGAATAAATGCTTACATACTGATTAATACTAGGCCAGAGTCCTTGATGAATTAAGAAACACTGTGTTGACTAATTGACAAAATCATTGAAAAGTAAAGATAAAATCCTCACTGTAATTGAATGTGAAGCACCATTTATCTATAGATTTGTACCAGACTACTTTATTGGATTGCTTTCCCGTGCCTGAAATATGCTTCAGCAAATTGACCTAAATTCTTAAGGGGAACATAAAAATCAGCTAAATTTACTTTAAATTTACTTCTCGCAAATCCATGATGTGAAGTTTTACAATATGCCCTCTCTAATCATGGAAGCTCTGTACTTAAATTTCTAGTCTTCATTGTGGAGTGCTGCATGTTGTCAGGCATTGCTGCAGCCCTGGAACAGAAGAAGGTGCTAATAAAAAATGTGTGACTCTACTAATGAATCCGATTCTGCAATTCTGCAACTCAAGCACTTAATTATCATAAGACATTAATGTGCTCATTCAGATGGGCAACACTTTGCTTGGAATAAACTGTATGGCTTAATGACTTGAGAAAAGAGCCTGATGACATCCTGCTCTCCTAACAACACTTCCCAAAGACTGGCACAAGAGATGGTGGGTGGATCTGATCAAACTGGCCCATAAATGAGGCTGTTAAATATTTGTTGGTGCCTAATGTGGTCGCAGAATCACTGAGATGCAGCGTTTATCAGCCAACTCTTCACACTTTCATACATTGAAGAAAACCAGAAATCTAAATGTTCGTCACTCTCGAGATCTAAGGGTAAGGAAGTGATGCCATTGCTCTTTGTTCTAACATCTGCCCATGAAAAGAGATAAAAAGAATAGAAGCATTACAGGATATTTTTCAAGCGCCTTTCACTTTCAGTCTAAATAGGTCTGCTTTGACAACCGACATCAAAGTCAGTCATTATGGCAGTATAAGATCCATCCATTAGCTGTACTCTCAACTTTCGTGGTTTTAATTGCTGTTCATGTGTATATACATGTGAATGCTTATTTATGTCGTGCGTGTGTGTTAATGTGTTTCCCAACATGTATATGGCTGGTGTATGTGTGTGTGTCTACATGCACTCACGCAGCCTGTAGAGGTGTAAAATTAAATCCCTCAGTGCAGTTGCATGCAGATGATGTGCTTCAATGGCCTAGCTGCTCTTTGCACCATTGTAATTGAATAACCTACAGAAAAGTCATCACATTCCCACTTTGCTATTCCCTCTCTGTGTAACATGTAAAAAGTCCTCTTGTAACTACCTGGGAGAGCAACCCATCAACAGCTGTTAGAGCTGACTTGAAGGTTAAATATTAGGAAGGAATCCAATTTCTCTTGTCTATTCAGCTCAGCGGTGTGTTAGATTGCAGCCGGACTGTGCTTACAGAGTGTGGGATATGAAGTGGGCTAATCAATCCCCTCTGCTTCATTCTCAAATTCCTCTCATATCAGGTCCCTGCCCCCCGGGCAGGCCTTCTGCTTTCCGAAAGCCAATTCCACACGAAATAAGAACTGTGACCTGCAGCTAGAGGGTGAAGTTGAGTTTTCCCTTCATGATTAATCTCTTCTTGGGTGGTTTTCAGAAAAAAGGAGAGGGGGAGGATAGAGCGAGAGGGTGAAAAAAAATAAGAAAACATGCAAGTCGCTGCCTTGTGACCTGCAAGTTTTTTTCCTCTGAATGAGCCTGGTGCACTGGAGCCTGCTTATCTCCCGAGAGAGAGACAGAATTCATTTTTTGACAAGGTTTCATGTTGACATTGAGAAAATGAACTACCCGATTCTATGATTAAACCTGGGCTGTCATAATTGTCATCTGAACTGTGGTGATGATGAAAATTTAAGTATTTTTTTCCCATAGCTTCTCGTTTGAAGGAGCTGTAGTTCAAGAAATGAAATCTTGATTCAAAGCTTTAGAAACTATACTGCTTTCAGAATGAGGGCAAATAGATATTTCTTTTTTTGTGAGAGGATAAAAACCTTATATAGTGTATGAAACAATGTAACACAGAGAAAGTCATATTGAGGTAATCAACAGACTTGCAGGCCCCAAATTTCTTAATATCTCACTTCAAAGGGGATTTAAAATTAGAAATTAGTTATAATAACCCCCACCCCCGCTCGCTGTGTGTTGTAACTGACTGAGGCAGATGGCTGCCCACCCACAGCCCCACACCTGCTCTATATGAAAAGAGCTCTGGGATAACTTCTGTTATGGTTTGGTGGTATGTAAATAAAATTCACTTGACTTGGTGAAGTAACGTATGTTGAACACGTTAGCTATCTGACCTAAAACAAATCACCGTGGCGTTAAAATTGAGCAGATGGGCTGCCAGAGTTGAAGGATAAAATGACACAACCTTAAAGTGCCAGTATCACATTTTACAGGTTATAATGGCATCTGTCACCGAGAGAGGACATGTCAGACACTACTTTCATGCAGCTGAATTACTCTTAATGGCTGTTTCTCCTGGTTCAGACCCACTTTTAGACACAAGGTGATGTCTGTCTAAGGAACAGTGATGTTAAAAGCATTGAGCTGTAATGACATGGACTTATGGACAATTTCTGCCATGCTTTTGTCCCTTGCTCAGTGTTTTTTGAACGAGGTTATCCTCTTTGTTAAAGAAAAACTCCCTTGAGGACAGTTATGGCTACAACAGTAAATGGTCAGCGTAGAAGAAATGTGCTCACACTGGGACGCTGAAAGGCCTCTAGAAATGTTTACATTTTTAATGTCATAATGATGATCCTGCGTTTAGTGTACATGTTTCATTCACCTATCTTGTAAATCTTTTAAATGGGTGGAAAAACAACCCATTAGCCCACTACCACCTACCAAACAAATTGGTCGAGAACAACAAACTTCAATCTATCTCTGAATATTTCTTTGTTTGTGTGTTTTCCCTCGCCAGCAGGGCACTTACGGAAGTGTTCTTTTGCATCAGAGATAAGGTACGCTGGCCAACTGGGAAGCAAGTGAAAGTGGGTTTTAGAATATGTGGGAGACCAAATTCCTACAGCTCGAAGTGCCTCTGCGCCAGGCTAAACAGTGGGCACAGGCCTCAACACACACCCTAATGGAAGAGTGAAGTAGCATATGGTGATAGAGTGCAGGTCTGGACTGGGGTAAACAAGGCTCTCCCCTCTGTACGTCCAAGGGCCTTAACTTATTCATTAAAGATACAGTATATCAGCCCAGACCTCTCTAACTATTCCCACAGTAACCGTCCCATTGTGTTTTCTTTAATTTAAGTTGGTCTGCTTTCCAATCAGCAAAATTAAGTCCTGGTTTACAGATTAGGTTTTTTGAAACGCTGCAATCAAGCTTTATCTAATCAGTTTAATCTGCAATGTAGCTACACTTTGTAAATAATTTTTGGAATAATGAGTGGAATCACAAAAATACATTCAAATGTGTGTATACATATTGGAAAAAGCAATGTTTCACGAGTTGATTCAATGCGAGGTATAGTCAAATTAATTAAGCCTCCTATTTCTGTCTGATTTGGAAAAAAAATGTGTCATTGATTAATTTTTCTAGCATCACAATCAATTAATTGAAGTGGTAGCTTATTCTTTGTTTGGGGGCATAACCAATCTGTATTTTTGGTAGTGATAACTGAAAATTAGAATATGAAACTCCAATATAGTGTGGATTACAGAAATGTACCTGGTAGTGATAGGCATTATCAGCTTTGTGTGACCTCATTTGCCAAGGGCTTGATTGTAACTGACAGTGATTTATATGTAAAGGTCCTGCAGGCTATCGTTATCCATACATAGCACTTTGTATAACCACTGAAATTGCAGTGTCTCATTTAAGACCTGAGTAGTTACATCTGTGCACAGGTCATCTAACATGAAATTAAGATAACAATAAAATCTGTATTTCCTATTGTAGTAAAGCTACTATACATAGGAGCATATAGCAGAGGTGTGCAGTGACCTTTTAAGGACAAAAAAATGCTACTTTACCCTCCCCATCCTGTCAACAGGGGACTGATGCAAACAGGCAATATCAGATCATTAATAGGACTAAACACTCTTAGATGTAGAGAGAGATATCGCTGCTCTGTATTGTCTATTTTTAACTTTAGTCCTTTGACAGACATTTTAATCTAAAGCAACATGGGAGTTGATTAAGCTGGAAATCAAACCATCAACATTCAGAATAGTGGACAACCCCCTCTACCTCCTGAGCCATAGCCAATCTACAGCTTCAACTGGTCATGTGCTGCTAGGCTAGCTTGCGTTTTGCTGTAGAAAATAAAAATTATAAAAACAAACATGCAACAGACTTTGATGTGGATGTTTGTGGACGACATTCAGTCGTTCAGTCGAACATTCACACACAGTAAAAGGTCTCTCTATGTTGAGGGGGAAAAATTTCTAAAAGTATGTCATGTAAATGATTTTTATACCCAATAATGTGGTAAAATTGCGTTTAGATAATTTATCATTTTGGTAAAAAGATGTGCATACTTAGTGCAGGTATGGAGCTTTGCACAGGTTTATGACCTTTTTGCACAAGCAGCATAAAAGTTAAGGTGCGGGCCTTAATGATGCGAATGATGATGTGGAAGACTGACACTTTGTCAGATGCTTTTACCATGAGGGTGAGAGTGCAGGGCGAGAAATGCTGCCCGAGTCCTCCTCACCTCATTGTCCTTTTGCAGGATAGAGGATGGAGTGCCGATGCCCTCTCTTTGCACCGGCTACAACTGTCATCTCAGGCTCATTCAGAGCTCCGCAGCACTTAGGCCCCATTTGCTTTTAAGGATGTCTGACAGGACAGCAGCCACGTATGATCAAACTTTACTTTCACTGTGCACTTGTGACAGTTCATTGAGAGATGCTCTAATGTGCTGTCAGCAGTGCTCTCCACTCAGCTGCCTTGATTTACCTTCCCCATCTGTCTCAGTCAAACAGCACTAAGTTGAGGATGAACGGAAGAAAAGCCGCCTGTTAATTCCACATCCATGTACAATGAACTCACTTCACATAAACCAAAACTATATTTCCACTATGGACACTTATCCAATTACCCATACTCCCTATGAAACAGTCTAGTGTAAGGTCCAGCTTAGGCCTGCTTCTGTTTATATGTTGGAAACAACGGATGTGTGACCACATCCCATAATTTTGTGAGCCCTCATACAGTAGCTTTGATTACACAGTGGCTTTGATTATCGAGTGGCTTTGCAGCTTCAATATTTTATTAGCGTTAGTTGCTACCAGCAGTTCAGTTGCTTTAAAAGCCCACTGTACACTATCTCCATCAAACAGCAGACAGGCAAGGTCAACAACAAGCTGGTGAATGTAGTGGAGCATTTAACAGCTAAAGGGTCTCATATTATTCTCGGGTGTTGGTAGCTAAAAAAGAGGGTAAATATCCAGTAGGTGGTCAGAAGTACAGCTCCAAATGAATGTTACTGTTACTTTTGATCTGGTAGATGTGGCAACTCTTTATTTAAAAGTTGAGAATGTAAGTGTTGTGTTTACGTGTAGTCTCCACTGCTACACAGTGTTAACTTAGTGCCCCATAATCACTCATGTTGCAAAGAGGTTTGGGTCTTTTTATACTCATTTTTTATTGGATTAGGAAATAACAGAGGATGGTAAATGTGGGATACAAGCCAAGGCCTCACTGTAGCATTCAGGCTAAACTTGGGTTTGCATCAAAAAAGTTAACATGTTGTGCTGTTTTTTTTAACAACATAAAAACCACAGAGAGTATCCTCAAAGTATGTGAACTTCCAATTTCAAATATTATTACTTTCATTTAAATGTTTACTTTAAACATACATATGCTGTAAATGTATACACCAACACATACAGGCTGTGGCACCCTTGTTTATATTTGTGTACATTAATTTGTTTTATTCATGATTGATGATGTGAAAATGAATCACAAACACCATGTTCATTCTAATAACTGCCAAAACATTCACTCAAAAATGTCGTTAGCTTAAATACACATGTTCTTTATTTAGCATTCATGTTTTACAGGCTCTTCATGCATTTCAGGTCCCTAATTGATTTTATGCACATCATTCGACAGGATCATCTCTTTGCATTTTAGGGAAATTCACAGTATCTAAGTCAAGTAACTGTCTGCCATTATGGTAGTTTATAATTTTTTGGTCAAAACTGTTCGCTGTAGAGCATGGAAACTAACATTAAGTGTAACCCTCTAAAATATTGCTCACATAATGATTCACTGCTCTTGATGAACTAAACCAAAAGGAAGGGAGTCAGAGATCAGTCAGCATTTGGAGGCTTGAAGATCTCTCTGTCACTGCAGTTCACTGGAGTGCTCATCAAGATGCTAATGTGTCTGTTCATTTCGTTCTGAGGTCTTCGTTTTACTTTTTTATGGTATAAGCTGCATTTTTTGGAAGTGGCTGCGTTTACAAGCTGTAATACAAGTCTCTTGAAGGCCTAATAAATATGAAACTGAATGAGATTCCTTTCTCTCTCTCTCTCTCTATCTCTCTCTTTCTGTTTCTTTCTCCTTTGATCATACCATCCCATGACATATCCATCGTCAGCTTTTCAACTCCTGCAGGAGTGGGCCGAGCCTAATTGGTGCTACGAGGAATAAATCAAAGCAGGAAACAGGACTTGTTCCAAACAGAGCTCATAATGCACTAAAAACCTCTCATGTTTCCAGTGAGTTTACATGTAACATTTCTCCAATAAGGCTTCACATGTATGAGAGGCCTTGGCTTCACATGTTAAAGAGTAACTGCGGTTCAGAATTACACAGCCATCCTGTGAGGTACCTGTGCTGCTCTCTTGGTCCTTATTCTAATCTTATTTAACAGTCTCTGCCTGACACGCAATTCAATGCAGGCCCCCAGATTGGAGAGTTTCCAAACAATCCTGAGCTCACCCAAGCTTGGAATTGGTTTTCCGTGGAACATCTCCCTCCTCCCTTTGGGCACTTTACCAATTTGACCAAATTTGTTCCATCACTGGTTCTAAGTACCAGAAGTGTTTTCTGCCCACACTTGGACTTGTTTCTGCAATTTGCACATTCTTTGCAGAACATTAACAGCTTTGTCAGGGGCTGAGCTACCGGCTGCTGTGGTGTGGGGGCCCACGTTCCAGGGAAAACTCAATGGAAAATTGTTCCAAACGTTAGTAACATTTCAGATCACTTGCCATCCCAAACCCTTAAATATAGAAGGTAATTATGATAATTACAACCCTTGTTATTGAGCATTTATAAGCCTTTATCAGTGGTTTACAACACACTGTAATGTAAATACTTGAACACTTTTCACCTCCTCATTCGAAGAAACTTTTACTACTGGTGCATAAACAGCTGATGAACCTTGATGCTTCATATTTACTGTCATTGTGTCTGATTACAGCCACTACTTATATTTCAGCAACTAACTGCTGAAATATAAATAAATAAACCTCAGGGTTTTTTTTTCTTAAAAGAAATGAGAGGAGGAGGAGGAGGAGGAGGAGGAAGGGTCAATCTTTGAGCTTCAAACACTGTTATATTATTTTACACTATAGATACTGAAGCACTGTAATCTTTTATTCTGATCAAACCCTGCCTTTACTTGCCTATTGTTTTTAATTTTTGCTTTTGATTATCATGTTAATATCATTAGTGTCAGCAATCTGCAGTACTTTATACTTGTATGCAAATGTAACCTCTGGCTGGAGTTTAGAGGATAAAACCTGGGTGTCACTTTCTGACAGTAAGGCCACTGTCGTGCTGCTCTGGTTCACTGACACTGACTCAAAAGAAAGAGTCTGTGTCACGACAACAATATCTGTGCTTTTCTACTTAAAAATCACTACACCACATTTGTAATAATGAAGGCATAAAGCACTGCATGCAGCTAAAGTTTAGCCTCTTTGCCTTCTAATTTGAGATAAATATTCTGTGCCAGAGAGGCATCTGTCCAGTTGATGCACATTGGGAATACAATGAACCACGAAAAGTTGATATACTGTAATGGGCTTAGATAATTAGAGTTATAAAACCCTCCATAAATGCCCCACTGAGATCAGGAGTATTAGATTATTCCCACAGAAATGCACGCCCACTGCTTTTTTTAATTTAAGGGATGAGTGTTAGCAGAAATATCATTTAGCCATGTGATCACATTGGAGGTGTACATACAGATAAAGACCGGGATGCTTCATAAAGCACTGCTTCAGAGTTGGGTGATAAGTGCTTGAAGTCAGCTAATGTGACCGAGCAACTGTAAACTTTCCAGCAGTTCTGAGGCTTGAGCTGCTGCAGTGAACAGCTTCAGGCTCCAAAAGTAATTAACAAAAACTTAAAATAATTTGAGCTAATTCTTCTCTTGCTATCTGGTAGAAAATGATGCATTACTGTATATGTTGATTATGAGTGGAAAGAACGCCTTTATCTGCAAAGTGAATACCTTATGCTGAGCCTGCTTCTCTAAAGAGGCAGCTTCAGGGGATATTTGCAATGTGCCCCCCACCCCCACCCCCTTCCCGCTCCCCCCTCAACCCCCTCATTTTCATTTTCGACTATCCCCCTCGCACCCACACTTCAAATGAAAACACTTTGTCATTACATGTCAGTCTTCACCTGCAGGAAACAGTACTCTCCACTTGTGTTAGCAGGACTGTTTGTAAGAGCAGAATATGATGTATTTTTACATCTATTTTACATTACATCACTTTCTGAATTCATAATAGAGGGTGATAGTGATGTGTTTCATAAAAACTGATTCTTGATAGACTATGGATTTAAATGAAAAAAAAAAGCCCTTTTAGATGATATAGGTTGCATAAAAATTTAAATGTCAAGTTTTGTTCATGTGTCAACTGTTTTTGTTTTAATTTCCAGAAAATAATTTAATCTCGCTCAGACTTTGTTTATGTTTGATTTGAGCACAGTTATATTATGTACACAGCAGTATATGAGTTTGGTAGCAATTTATTTGTGTAATTTTGCAGGCCTTATGTGATCCCTGCCTGCATACTTTAGCAGCCCTGCCTCCTCTGCTCTGCTGGTTCCCTGTGAAAGCAGAGAGGCAGAGAGTGAGAGCTGGCCCCATTTAATGTCCTCTGATGGGCTCAGTCTGTTCTTTATCTCTCTCTGCATCATACCGTTCTGAGTGGCTGTAATAGGATAATAGACTCATCTGTATTTGTTTTTAGACCATTGACTTGAAACCTTGTTGATACATTTACTGTATTTCAGCAAATGCAGGTAAAGGATGTTATACACTGCCCCTCTTTTTGCAACATAAAATACAAGGAGAAAAACATTTCATTCAAAATGAAGCAAACCTAGAGAAACATGAATGTATTATATTTAATTTCATACTAAATCATTCAGTCCAGCAATGAATCCGACCTTCATGAATTTTATAAAGTTCCATTATTGTGCAAATTGTTTAGAGAGGTGTTGATTCAACTGTATGATCCTTTTAGAGACTGCAGGTGTTTCTATTATTTTGTCCATTCCTTGCAGTAAAGCCAGTCTTTTGTGTCTATTTGTTGTTTTCCATAAAAACAAGGAGAAAAGAGACAGACTCAAATGCAGCAGCTGTGTTCGTCTCATCCTGTGCGTTTGGTGTAATTATTTAGAAATAATGAATTGAGTAATGATGGCATAATTTGCAGCTTTCATTAATCTGGTGACTGGCTGTGTTAATCAGTTAAGCTCCACAGTCGGGATGGTGCACAGCCGATGAGTGAGCGCAGCTACCTGCGGTATCATGTTGGAGAGCAGAGGTTAGACAGCAGGAAGTGGACACCAGCAACTTGTGTATCTTTTTTTAAAATACCTCCATTAATGCAGCTGAAGACATAACTTGTTCTCCTCCTTCATACAGGGATAGTTACACATTTGGGAAATACACTTATTCAGTTTCTTGCAGAGAGTTGGAAAAAAGATCGATACAGCTGTCATGTCTGTCAGCCAGTAGCCAGTTATCTGATCTGCCTAATTTACACATTATATCTCATTTGGTTCAGCAGCACAAAAAGCAGGATCTGTAAACAATTCTCTGTCTTTGAGGAGATAAAAGAGCTTTGCCAAGTGAGATTTCCAGAATCTCTGCCAAGTTAGGCTAACCATCACCTTACTGAGCATATACTGAAGCCATTAAATTTGCACATGACTCATAACATTGAGCAATATTATCACCATGACTTGCAAACACTATTAGATTTATTTTCAACGGTGTCACGATTCTCCAAACAACAACAAAACTTTTTTTTTAAATTATAGCATTGATCATTAATGTAGTGTGCTGTGTTGTTCTGGCTGGTTCTCTGTTGCTAAGACCTTTGATAATGTCTGTCTTTATATTCTCATACATCAACAGCAACATGTCTGTGACCTGCTCACTGTGTACATTGTAGTGTTGCTGTTGTAGCACAGTAATTATAATGACTCAAAGGTGCTGCTGCAGGTGACTGGTGACTGGTAATGTGCTGCTACTTGCTAATACTCGTGGTGTCAACTTTGAAGTTTTCTTTTTTAGCTCTACATGTTGACAGGAGTGAGTTGATAGTCAAGATATCCCTGCTCTTAACAGTGTTGTTGCCGTTATATATGTGATTAATGTGGAAACAGATACTAATGCAAAACTAATTTCTCTGGAATAAAAACATTGGTGATTCAGTGGAGCACACAAAGTGTCACACCTTAACTGGATTTATCTTTGTTTTTAAGCAGAAAGTTTTAATCACACTCATATTTCAGTAACAACTTATTTGTGTCTTCATGTTTATTGCCAAGAATTCAAGTACAGAGCTAAATTAGATCTTTGTTAAAGGTCACATCTTCCTTTTTTCTATTTCTATTTTGTTGTTAATTTACTAAGTTACATCTTAATATTAAAGGGCTAGAACAAAAGGCTGTAAGATGAGCTACAATCCAAAAGAGTTAGTTAGAAAATGACACTGTCCTCTTCCAGCTAATGTAGTATTGTATCTGGGAGGAGGAGGGAGGCTGTGTAAATGCAATACATATGCAGGTAACAGCTGCACCACCCAGTCCAGTGTCCCAGCAGCCTTTTAGTGAGGATGTCATGTTTGTTTCCTGGGGATATAGATGCCCAAATCAACACAGCAAACCCTACTTAAAATCTGAGCATATTCAGGCCAGTGGAAGATAACAGGATTGCACATGAGACCTGTGCTAATGTCTTCTGAAGGGCATTGGGATAAACAGGCACTTGTCTGTGCAGTGGAGGGAGGGGGGATGTCGGATGGAGGAAAAGTGGGGACTGGGGATGGGAGATAGTTTGGCTCTTCCAGGCAGATGGCCTCCCCAACTACAACACAGCTGAATCCTTCCACCCTCCCCTTCCTCAACCCAACTTTCGGGCCTTATTCCCTCTCATATTGTTTTGTATGAAGGCCAATGTCCTTATTTATGATTTTTTTTTTTTTTTCCCCTTTTCACTGTGTGCGCTTAGAAACTCCAATAGTGGTGAAGTTGCCATGACTTTCATTAAAGCCGAGGCCGAATGAAATATGGATGTGCAGGGAGTGAATTAGAGTGATGGAATGGGCCAAATATTGCCTTCGTGGTGTCTAGGAAATACTGTCTTGAGGGGATAGATACTTAGGCCTGCGGAAAGTAAAACTCCTCTCCAAGTTCAACGCATTCATCAGCAGGCCAGAGAAGTTTGCCTCCATGCAATGTTGATGACTGTTGTGCTACTGAGTATTTTGGTGTGTGAGGGGGAAAAAACGGAAACAGTGGGAATATCTGTAACCTTTACTTGTGATGAGGGTTTGACCTTAAGAAAAGGATTCTATCAATTTCAATGTTACTTCAACATATCTACAATGCCTCTGACATTCAAATACCAGTGATGCTTAAGAGAGCTTTTAATGATTTAATGAAGTGAGAACAAGAAAAGGTACAGTCCATAAAATCTGTCACACTTTTTTATCACTAACTGTCTCTATAATATAGAATATTAGGACTGTGTGATATGGCTCTCATATAGTAGTATAGGTTATTTGACATGCACACACTAATACATGTAAATATAATGTACATTTTACAATGTAAACTAAAGCCATGTCTTTTTATATTTAAGTTCAAATGGAAGCTGTTATTGCCTCATATTTTAGTGATTCTATGCGATATGGTTTGGTATGGGCAAAAAAGTAAACTTCTGGCAGAATCTTCAATGAAACAATATATATTTTTCTATTGTCATCTTACTCTACTCTTTTTAATATTAGGAAAAACATTAATGATGGCAGACAAAGCACAAGTTTATTGAAATGAATGGTTAAGTAAGAGACATAAACATGAAACTAGTACTTTGTTCAAACTGTTAAAAGTACCATAGAGCACATTAAATATTATATTAAACATTAGATATAGGTAAGCTGTCTGGTATCTTTCACAGTTGTATTTAAAGATTATATTGCATCAGAAAGTATAAGCTGCATATCTCAGCCTCCAGATCAAACGCAATCCATCCAACAAATAAGATCTTTTTTTTCTTACTTTTTTAAAATACTATACAGATGGAAGCTCAAAAGTACTATTTCAGCACACTGAATAATTGGCTATTGACACCAAGTTGTCACAACACCAAGTTTGATCCATTTGGTCCCAGCTTGTTGTCATGCTGCAAAAAAATGAAATGCAGCAGAGTCAACAATATGAATTCAGTTCATTCAGCTCAAAATAATCCCAAATAGGCCTTCGTGTGGAAAAGTTTGCAATGTGAAGTGAGTTCACCTCATGAGTTTATTCAACAGCACCAGCAGATGGCTGCTTCTTTGAATGTTGTTACGGTAAACTAGAAACTGTGAGTTAATCTCTCTAGGCTGTGTAGGTTTTCTAGCCATACCTCACTTATTAAAGGCCGTCTATATACAAATCTATTCAGTTTAGGAAGATTTAATTTCATGTCACTTGTCACGTCACAAATAAATAGAGATGTTGATGGCTGACACATTTACCGTCATGTATACATGAGAAATGTGCTTAAAAGGACCAACTTTTGCAGTACCAAAAAGTGTATTCCTTTTGCGGTGGTGATGTGGGGAGGGCAGACTGAAGTGGGAAAAGAAAGCTTAATTGAACAAACTAATGAGTAGTTCTTATTTCCATTGGGGATGTGCCAGTGAGATTGTTTGACAGTTTATCTGTGATAAATAAATGCTTTAGGAGCTAATTAGCTTTTAGGCCCTCAGGGGAGGGGGGGTGTTGAGTGTCCGAGTGTGTACGGGAGTATGTGTGTGTTCCTATGTACTGCCATATCTTCAAGTCGACACCAGTCCACTTCCTGTTCTTGCTCACTCCACTGTCTCAGTATGCACACACTCAAATCCATTCCCTGTGTTTACCTACTCTGAAGCAACACCCATGGAGCTTTTTAACAAGATAAAATTACACTGACTGAAAGCATAAAAGGAGATAATTGAGGTCTTTTTTACTTGTAACTTACTTTGTAGCATAATTCATGGTCATCCTTCTCTCTCCATGATTAAAACAGAAATCTGTGTGAATCTGTGAAATCAAGTCTCTTTTCCCAACTTGAAAGACTGGTTTTATATTTTTACTTTACACATGCCAAGATTTAGATGACAAGCTTTAAACCAATATATCATGTTTATGTTAAATATGAATCCTCTGCCAGCAGCCAATTAGCATAACTAAGTATGAAGACTAGATATGAGGGAAACAGCTGGTCCGTGTCTGTCCAAAAGTTGGACAATCCACCTATCAGAAACAAGTTAACACATTATGTGTCATATGTTTAATTTGTTCAAAGGTTAAAGACTAAAAATGACATGCTGTGGGTTCATAGTCATAGAAGTTATAGATTTGTTTTTTTTATCCTTGGACAGGGACTGTCCTGTTTCTTGCCTTTGTGCGAAGCTGTTTGTCCACATCGGTCTGATCTTGACTGCACTTCAGTGGATCATACTCAACAGCCACCTGTACTAAGAATTTCACCTATCACACTATTTAGGGCCTCTTTTCTATATCTGTGTTTGGCTATTGGGAGATGTATGCTACAGCCTGTCTTGATAAGAGCATATCTGCCAGTGGGACCACATTGAGGAGTCAGAGGTTGGCCGTATCTCAGTCTCAGGGCAGGCGTTGCATCTGGGCATCTGGATCTGGAGTCCCCATGGCAATGCAGGCTGTGCAAGGCAAGATCAAGCAATCACTTAGAGGTTGACTTTTGCCTCCTTTAGAAGAGATATTTAAACAACACCATCTTGTTTGACACGTTTCCATGTTTTGCAGCACATTTTAAAGTATTTTGATAGTTAATAGGTTCATTTGCATGTGAAAATAACATCATAATGATAATTCTGTTAAACATAAAAGCTACTACTGCTTATCAAATGTTCAATTTTCAAGTTAACTTTCTGGAACACAAGTTGTTCTGTTAAGTTTGTAACTTTTATAGATTCTTAAGCTCTCACCATGTTTCTGAAACATTTCACCTCAGTGGTAACTTATGCTGTCCTCAGCAACAGCCCTCAAATTAAAACTTATCACAAATATTCTGATACAATAGTGTGACTTAACTGTAGAAAATAGCTCCAGGAACTAGAAGTCAATAACAGTAATATGGTTCTTTTAACAGAAAATTGAAAGGTTTTTATAAACGACTGATGTACTCTTTACAGACATAAGCATCTACATTCAAGAATCCTTAAGAAATGTCAAAAAGTCTGTGAATAGAAAGGTATAAATTGACGGGGAAAGTTTGTTGAAGACTTCAACGAAGATAAATGAAATGAAAACTTTTCATTTATACTGCAAGACATCCTTTGTATTGTCAAGGAATCTGCTTTTGTTAATCCATTAAGCAAAAGACTCCCTGAGTGTACCATGGTCAAACATTCAAGAGGGGGACTATGAATTTATACACAGTGCCAGCGAGTTGAAGTGAGAATTTGAAGAATAGAAGGTGGAATACAATATGCACCAGTAGAATAGAATGAACATGATAATTATGCTAAATTATAAAGTGTTGCTGACATCTGTCACCCCAGAGTTTCTTTCAGCAAATGAAGAGAAATAAACACAGAACATTCTTCTGTTGTGAAGGAGTGTAATCCTCTTGCCTCCCTGTGCTCTTTTCTTTTCTACTGACAATGATAATTACAGTTTTTGTTGGACAGCTTTCAAGGATTTATCTCCTTTTTGTATTAATGGGTTTCTGAAGCTTTTAAATCCAAAAAGTTTAATTCGCTGGTTCCGTACGGCCACTGTGAGTTTTCAATTTTCCATACTTTTATTTGAAATACCTTTAAGTTGTGATGTGACATTCTTATTGATGTTCTGTCATGGAAATATTTCCACAGTACTTTGAATATGTAGACACAATGTTCAATTTTTGACCTCAAACATGAAGTACACATCAGGTATATCCTAGGGTCACTCTATTTGTGCAAACTAAATGGGTCCAATTTCAAACCCGCTCACACTTAACAAGTACTTCAAAATATGTGGCTTGTAATTACCATACAGAACAGCACATAGAAATGTTTTCTGAACTGCTGCCGCATCAGCTGGACAAAATCATTTGTCAGCGCCTTTCCAAACTGTTTTAGTTAGACACAGAAAGTAAAAGGTAATTCCTCAGATCGAAGTCCAACATCATTTTTGAGCAGTGAAATAACTGATGCTATTGTACAGAACAGTGTCATCAAGATTTATGTATCTGTTACTGACTTTATCCCTAACACATAGGCTGAGTTTCCTAATCTAACATGAAATATACTCCTCACTTTTGCTTCTTTATTGGCTCGAATCACACACCCCATAGTACAAAACAATTAAAAATGTGGTCTAAAAAAATAACATGTAAACCAAAAAAAGACATAATACAACAAGTGGTCTGTGTTTTAATCAAAGAAAGGACCCTGCCCCCAAACCCTTTTTGGAACATGCTTTTCAGCTTCATGTTGCAATTTCAGGACAATGACAGACATACCACAGAGTGTCTGTCCCAACATTCAAAGTGTAGTTCTTATAACCAAGTTGGGTTTTAATCTGACCGAGCCACCTGTGAGACTCGTCAGAATTTGAGCCCACAGGGGCAGAGCTGGGCTTCATTACTGCATCACTGGTTCTGGCCCAGTTCTCCCCTTGCTCTATCTCTCTGCTTCTCTATTCTTCAGTACCTTGCAGGCATGGTACAGAAATGAGAGCCGGCTGCTTGGTCCTCCACATCACTCCATGGCCGCAATTTGTCATTTTTCACACGAGATGAAGCCTTTTATGAAACGAAATGAGTTTCCCTAAAATGAAGCGCCACAAAAGCTCCGTGATTAATTTGCTTGTTAGGCTATTGCAGCTGTCACCTGTGGAAGACATCTGGACAGCAGATTGACTAATGCCAGCAGTAGGGCTAAAACATGGCTCTCTCTCTCATAACCTACCCTGCAGTCAGGCTTTCAGAGGGCTTTTAAAGGCACTACTCGCTGTTTGAAATAGCCCCTTTCTGAGGGGCAATTAATAAGCATAACTTGTGATTGACATGGTAATTAGTTGCATTAATGTGGTCATAAGAGGCTTTGTATGGGGGGGTGCAGTGAACTGATTAGGGGTGGGCATTAGACGCTCGGAAATGAGGACTAAGCAATGCGACCTCACTTAAAAACTAATTGTCCATTTGATTACCGCCACTTTTTTGACAGTAATTTTGTCAAAAATGGCATGGCCATGGTAACAAAGTGTAATTTCAGCTTTCAGATTATGCACTACTTAATCATGTGAATCATTCATTATAAATACAGAGTATGAAATAATTGGTTTTTGGTAGAGTTTTTTTTTTTTATGTGTTTTAAGAAAGCCATCATAACACTGCTAATGCACATATTGTTGAGCAGATGTACATGTTCATATGAGAGCAGTTCTGAACAAGGGACATTTGTCTTTACAAACACAGCTTTAACATTTTCTCATCTATGTTTTAAAACCTGGATCTTAATCTTCTTGTCTTTACATCATTTCTTTTGCGATGAACACATTTTAAGATTGATTTAGAGAAATTTGCCCTAATAGCAGCAAATCAAGATGTTGTACGTAAGGTCAAAAGGTTTTCTACTGCTGTCAGTCCCTCTGAGAATCACTTCTCACTGTGTCACTTGCAGCTCACGGTTTGCCTGTGACAGTCGGATAAACCAAAAACAGTGTTAACAGAAAACCATTTATTCAGTCATCTCTACTCTCATACACTGTACCAGTCCAGAACAAAATGGCAACGAGCCAAAATAAAGCTGATAAGGAAAGCTTGCCTTTTAAAATGAGACAGAACAAAACTACTGAAACTACAAAAATACTGAACTTACTGTGTATGTGACAGTCAGATAAAGACATTATGGGATGCCCCTGTTTCTCCTAGATGTAAAAGTGGGTAATTGTTATCTAACATTTAGATGTAAGAACTTGATAAGCTCTTCTCAGTTAATTCTTACATATGTATCTTGGAGTCTTTAGGCTCTACATAGGTTACCATCAGTTTAAATTAATTGTTCTAGATCACTTGCTACATTTGTAAACCAAAGCAAATATGAATATAGTACATGTATCTAGTATGATATGTGTCTTGGATGTAAAGAAAAAGTCTTGAACTTGTTGCTCATTGCATTATCATGTAAGTAGTAAAGGCATCATTATGATTTTCTCAACATCACTTGAACTTCACTTTCCGCATCATATTAAAAAAGATATGAAACAGCTGTCTGGAAAGGTAAAAAAGTTGTACATAATGTAAAGTGCATGTGATTTCATTGTTGTCTTGAACACTTTATGATGAAAGGATTTTCACTGCAAACTCAAAAGGTTTCATTTTCTTCCTCCATCTCAGCTTTTTGAGGTCTTGGAGCCCATCACAGTGCACCCCGCCATGTAATGGTGAGCACGGGCTTATTTTTTAATTATTGAGGAATTAGAGGGTGGTTTATTTGTGTATCCTGTGTAATAAGGAAATGTTTCTTAGAAAACCATGGCTTTGTTGGCATAACTGGTGTTCAGTAAATTCAAAAACACTACACAATACTCTGAGATTCACAGACCAGAGATTTCATCAGGCTATTTTGAATGGCATGGGATGGATCCTATCTTATTACTGTGACCAATTCATTTTGTCGTATAACTTTGAAATTCCTGAGAGAGAAAGCCTATAAAGGACCCTGCTACTGTAACAATAAACTGCATTGCAAGGACAACATTGCTGAAAGACCAAAAACAATGCTTAACACACACAGAATTACACTGTGTTCAAATCATAGGCACATTATGTGTTCATTGGCCAATTACTGAGACATTCACTGTACAATGGAGCCCCCCTAGGGTCATCTGAGAAAGACAGAGCCATGTATAAATCTGTACTCTTGTTTTACAGATCACTGTATGCAGTTTATAAACCGTGCTTGATTTGCAATCCATGTCCATGTTTTTTGAATCTGTGTATGTAAACTATGTGCATGGATTTAAAAAACCACTTCTTTCTTCAGAGAACAAGGACTAGAGGATTTTATGGAGCTGCAGCCACCGAGCAAGTCCAATATATTTAGATTTAAGAATAGATTTAATGCTATACTGTGTTTTGTCTTGGACTTTTCACAGCTTTCATTGTGTTATGTTGCTTTAGGTTCAGTTATTTGAATAGAATTGGTCACCCTTTTACAAACATAGTTGTTTTCCTTGCTGTACAGACATCTGTAGTCATGCTTTTGCACTCAAGAGTTCAGTAGTGTTAGGTTGCATTTACCAGTTAGTATTAATGCACATACATTTATAGTCAATCAACAGATAGGTTTAATGTATTACGGTAGAACTCAAATTATGTGGTTGCTGATAGAGCAGCTGAGTTTTAATTGTCACAAACTATTGCACATGCATTTCCATCCACGTTTTAACATGCTTTTTCAATTTGTACATAAAAATACCTAACTATCAGGAAAAATATAAAACCCTGTTTTCACACTTGCAAAATTTGACAAAGTGCAGCGAAAACAGCAAATCACAGCACTTGAAAATATGAAATGTGTGTGGACTGATGAGAAGACTGTAATGCTCCTCAAATTAACACATGAAACAAAGATTATTATTTCAATCTGCTTAATAAGTGACGAAGGTCGCCGAATCATACACCAATTCAACTGTGTGTAATTAATGCTAATTCTGTCTGTAAGTTTGTGAAATTAAAATTCTTATTGGGCATCTGTTCACACTGGAAATGTGACTAAATTTAAATTTAAATTAAACAGTCAGTGTAAATATTAGAAAAACTTTCATTGTTAAATGTGCTTTTAAAAACAAACAATTACTGTTTTAAAGTTAATATGTGGAAAGTTATCAGGCAGCATTGACATTTAGGATGCTCACAGCCTTCTTATATGTGCTGGGGGTTCTTTTGCACATTGTTCAATAGTGAAAATTCACCCCTTACATGTTGTAGTAAAACTTAAAGGCAGTCTTGACCTTCCCTGTGGATGTAGATGTAATCTCAACACATGTGCTACAGCAGCTTTGTGGTTAATACTTAATCACAGTGACTGGAGAGGTTGAGCCATGTCTCCTCAAACCAGGCAGTCTTCATTCTGCCAAAGCTGAGATGTTGGACAGTACATTTTAAATGCTACATTTTAAATGTACATTTTAAATGCTGCAGACATTGCAGCATTTAAAATGTAAATCTGTATAATATTTTTCTTCTGTTACTTAATTGAGACTGCCATGGAGTTCTCACCATGGCAGTCTTCACAAACACCAAACCACAAGGGGAATGAAAGGCATTGTTCAGTGTAAATGCACTTAACTCCATGCCTAAAGTTATGCTGCATCCCTGTCGCAATAGCCTCAAAGTCATTTTAGACAGAACTGACAGACTAATCTTGCCCCTCCCAGGCACTCAGTGAAATGACGCCTCCTCCTAAGACTTCAGATCCCAGCCTTACTGCCTCTCTGTCCTAATATCTCTCCTCTCATAACAGCACAACCAGAAATATAAACACACCGTGGCATATTGCCATGACGCCGGTGTTTTCAAGATCAAATGCCCAGCCACATAAAAGCAGTATTTTCATCCTAAACACACACTGGCAAACACATCCATCTGAGCACATAGACAGCTGCACAGATAGACACACACTCACACTCTGCACAACAATGGCTGTCACAGGGCTATTTCACTAATCCCCAGCATGTATGTTTAATGGTGAGGGCCCAACAGGAAATGATCGGCAAATGAAACGAAGCAGCGGGTTATTACGTACCACTCTGGTGTCAGCTCAGGCCTCCCCACCATTAATTTTATTATAACTCATTTCTGCGGCCAGAGTGGAGCACGATTTAATGTTTCCATTCCCCACTCCTGTTCTGCATGACAAATTGTTTTAATAAACATATACTGGGTCATAATAAAGTAATAATAATCCTACCAGTCACCTTATATCACTGCAGTTAAATTTTCCCATAAGCCAACACTGGTTACAATGACAATTACATGGTAGCCAATCCTCAGCAAGGCAAACACAATGGGCAGATTTAATATAGTTTGTAAATATGATTAGTGTGCTGTCGTGTTATTGGAGTCTAGTATTTACATTTCTCTTTGGGCCTTTTTTTTCACTACAGGATAAGCATTGAATAAAGCTTTTGCTCTTTTTTCCCTCCTGCTCTCTTTCTTTTAGCAGAATGCCTCCCCTCGCTCCCCTTCACAACTTAATGAAAAACACTGTTGACCGTTAATATTCCACAGATCAATCACCATTTTTAATTTTGCGGATAAATGTGCTATTGTGAAACCCTCAAAGGTCTCTCCCCTGTGTGTGTGTGTGTGTGTGTGTGTGTGTGTGTGTGTGTGTGTGTGTGTGTGTGTGTGTGTGTGTGTGTGTGTGTGAGGGTGTGCGTGCGTGCGTGTGCGTTCACGTGCAGATGTGTTCATGCATGCATAGTGTTTTTGTGTGTCTGAGGTTTGGTTTCTTAGTTGTTAGTGAAAGGGGAGAGAATGTGTTCACATAATGGCTCATGGTTATTTGCAGGAGCAATTTTATGCTACATTTCAATTATTGCCTAAATTTGTTTTTAGCTCCTGAAGTCATTGCTTCTACCTGCAATTTACTCAAGACACAAACAGTAACATTACGCACACACAATGTCAGTGTGGGTTTGTGTTTGTTTTTAAATACAAAAGCACTGCTGCAACCTTTTGAACTTATACTGCAAATAATGGTAAATACAAACCAGTATGTGCTGGTAATGCAGACAATTTTGAGTGAGTTACCTCCTGATGCTGTCAGATATTATGATAGACTCAATAAAGCAGTAATTGCTTGTTAGATATTTATATCAGTGTATGCTATATAGCCAAAAGTATGTGGTCATAAAAAGGTTTGGTTGTTTTAAGGCACATAAATGAAGATTTGCTGATGTTTGTATGCATCTTGTTTTTACTTATGTTTACTTCAGGCTATGTGGGTGGTCTCTGTCATTTTATTTGGTTAATTTAATGATCCTTGAGAATTCAACTCAATAAACAACCTGTAAAACATAATTTAAAGTGTGCACTAAATGGAACTTGTGGTTAAAGTTGGACCATATTATTACACATTCTTGGTGCACCGATTTATGTCTTTCACCAAATGGTCCAGCCAGATTGGGGCTAGCAGGTTAGCATGCTAACTGCAGTTGAAGAAAAGAGCTTTCCACTGTTGGACACAAAGGAAGAAATTTGATGCTAAACTTGCTACATTTCATCCAGAAAGATGAGTAAACAATTGTTTATTCCAATTTTGGCTATGTAGCAATACCAAGATTTAGAAATAGCTTTTATATGGTATATATTGAAGAACTTGACAAAATCTGTATAGCTATGTCCCAATTCAAGGGCTGCATACTTTCGAGGAGCATTTCCTATTTATGTCCCTAGCATATTTACATTACATGCTACTCCTGTTGCCTAGCCAATTCAACATCAGCTACAGTGCCTTAAGAGAATAAAAATCACCATAAATTTTACGTGTTGCACATAAAATATTATATAAATTGTTAAAATAAGGAAAAACATGCTCCTCCTCCTTCTCCGGTTAAGTCACCTTGCTTTATCTACATGTCCACATTGTAAATGTTGTCTGTGTGCAATGATTGTTGAGGTAGGTTTGTCTGTGAAGGATCTCTCATGGCTGAACTGGGACACAGCTTATGTGTGATTATGCACCCTGATCTTATAACAGCATGTTATGTGTTGTATTTTTCACAGTAGCAAGTAGAAAGAAAGTCTTTGTTCCTCTTAGGAAGAGTTTGTGAAAGTGCCTTGTAAAAATGTACGTTTACATAAAACTATCACTATTACACATCTGTGTGATGTTTGAGCTTTACAGGTATGTTGTTATATTAAAAAAAACGTTATAATTCCAGTGTTTCATGTTGGACCTGAGTTTGACTTTTCTTGACTTTTGTGTGCGGCCGTAATGGGGCTGGGAATGTGTGATGGTCTGATTGTGAAGCTGAAGACCAAGAGTTTGCTTTGTGCTGTATTGAGGTCTGCCTGTCACAGCTCAAAGCACAACACCACTAATTGTTGTCAAATGTCACCCCAGTTACACTGGACACCCTCAGAAATCACATCAGGAAAAAAAAACATTGCTACTCTTTGTCTATCATTCAAATAGAGGCCTTTTGTGGCTAACCCCTTCTGGTAGCCTTTAGTAGCCTCAATTTTACCCTACACATACCAATGACACGTCCAAAAACCCAGACTGACATGAAAGAATTCTCTCCCACCACATACATGCCATTGACATTTGAATGAAATATTTATTTTCAAATATAAAAAACATGTATTCACCCTTGACACTTGATTCTGGGAACATTGACTTCTAAAGCACCTCAGTGCTACCAGAGCCCGGCCCTCCAGTGAGTCATTTATGATGGCTTATAGGAATGTCTGCCTTTCTCTTCAAGTGTCTACTTGGCCCTAATTTTTCATCTCACACTCTTTTCATCCGATTCTGTGCTGAAAACATGAAAACAGTCGAGGCCGGTCCTTTTTAACCTGCATACCAAGCTGAAGTCAAGATTGACATATGGGGATTTTTGATGTAGTCACTTCAGGGCTGATTCTTCTCTCCACGTTTCTATCGATGGATTATAATTGAGTCATCCGAAGTATAAATCTTTATGAGGATGCTTCCCCCTGGTGTTTTTTTTTTTTTTTTTTTTTTTGCTGCTACACCAAAGTCATATAATTCCAACATTAAATACCCAAAGGTAAAAATCACAGATGAATTTTAATTTCACCACTTTTTTCTGGTCATGTCAACAAACATGCTAATGTTTTAGCCCATTGGCTTTTGTTAGAGCCTGAAGTAAAAAAAAAAATGAAATTATGTCATTATACTATAATGTATTCCAAATGTCCCATATAAACCCTTTCTTGGTAATATTGACTAAAATCAGTTAAAACAGTAAATCCCATAGAATTAGACAATTCTTACTGAGTTTACTGGTTTTATGATACACCTTTGAGTATAATCTGGTGATTGTTGATCCTGGTGGTCTGAAGTTCCTGATTATTTCAGGTCTCACAAAGTATTGTGTAGATTTATTTATTTATTTACTAACTGTGATAATATTTGAGTTGGCACAGGTTCTGTGTTCTCTGTGGTTTTCACCCACAACAGTAAGGCCTTTTGAAGAGAACGCACAACAAACATATCCATATTTTTGTGAATGTATTTCATGTCGGTTGTCTAGTGCTGTGTTGGCTTCAATTTTATTGTTCTGTTCTTACTTTAGAATCTTTGAACAATAAAGAGAAAAAAGTGCCATTTGTGCAAATATAAAAGTCTTGTGCTATTTTTCATTGCTTTGTCCTTTGGTCAGCAGAATGTGTAAATATGCAAAAACTAGCCACATTATTCCTCATAGTGTAGACCAGAGGGGCCAGCCATCATGGACTTGATATGTGAGTTAAAATCGGAAGATATGGGGTACATGAGAAAAAGTAATGTTGAGTTTGTGAAATAAGTATGAGTAAGATTTCTGATTATGCTAATTAATCAGTCATGTCTTTTTTTGAGAACTCTCTTTGCTTTAAGTTTTTATTTTTCTTGTTTTTTTGGAAGTGGGTATTACGGATAAAGCAAGCCAGATTTGCTATCATTTATCAGCAAACATGAAACAGACACGACTGTTTGACTTTGCAGATCTCTTGCTGTTGGTGTCTGACTCAATGCATTGCAGAGAAGTTGAATCTGATCAGCCATCAGACTTGACACTTGCCATGAGTAGTTTTAGCACCAGTAGACCTTGGTACTTTCTGTACTCTACTGTACACACCTACACTGACTCTTTCAGATGGGTCATGTCACCCAAGTAGCATCATCCTGAGTGATACTGCAGTAATCAAAAATGGTGAAATCAGCTGCCACCTTCCCAATGGACAGCATGAAATACGAGGACTCTTCTGTGGAAGTTGAAAAGTATTGTGACATTGATATCCACTGCATGAAATTACCTAGTTCTTTCATTAGATTCAGAATAAACTCAACACTTCCCATTTAATCTGCAGGACTTTAAACTCAGCATCTTGACATTCATGAAGAGAAGCGGAGAAGAGAGGCTTTAGAGACCTCCCTGAAGGGCAGGCATGAAGAGAGGCAACCAGAGATGGTAATGTAGCCGTGTGTGTGTGGGGGGTGGGGTGGGGGGGTTTCAGAGGTACTTGAGGCAGTCGAGAACTCATTTCAGACCCAATCCTAACTCTCTAAGTCACTCAGTCATCTCTCCTTACAACTCAATACTAAGGACCTGTGTGTCTCTCTGTCTGACACTCTATGTAACTCTTCATTATCCTCCAGCCAAATTCAACACAGCCCTTTCCCTCACCTCTCAGTGGTGCAGCAGTGAGGGCCCTCTTTGTCAGCCCTGACTCAAACAAGCTGCCCCCACCCTGTGCTTTCCAACATGGCTGGATTGCTTTCCTGTTAGTTTAAGTCTCATCTCAACTAATTAATATTTTTGCTTATAGCTGCTGTAGTTCCCGTGGGAGGTCCCTTAATTAATCATTTATAAATCTACACAGCCTCCCAGTTTATTAGTCTCTGCCTTTGGCGTTGGCTGACTGCATTGGGAAACCACAAATGATTAGTTACAGGAATGAAAGCTTTTTTTCCCCCCTTCTCTCTCTCCCTTGTTTGCAACTGATTAGGGCCTCACACAGAGGTATTTCCACAGCCCTGCACTGCACTTTAATTCATTTGGAGCACCTGACACATTATTCACTCTCCAACCTCTCTGATCCTCTGCCTATTGTTTGAACCAATGTTTTTCCTCAGATACATTCAGGCATGGCAGTCAGTTAAGGCTCGCTCTCACCCCGGTCAAAACAAAAGCCACAGCACCAAACATGGAAGAAAGGAATTATAACGGTGAGTGAGATCACTCAACCTCAGACTGAGCTCGGACCGGCCGCTGCAGACGGTGATTTCTGGTCTTCATTTTGGGATCAGGTTGAGGGCAGGACTGGTGACAGGAGTAAAATGCATTCACAATAAATTCCTCAGAGCTGAAGACTTCAAGCCATGTCTTCAATGCTAAAGCTGTCAGGCTTTTATTGGAAAAGAGGCATCAGTTTAACAGAAAAATAAATTAATTGAATCAAGTGAAAGCAGCGTGGGAGGTTTTCATAATGTCTATGCACTCTCAGTGAAGAACGCCTCATGCAACAGGGTTCCTTCATCCAATTAGACCTCTGCTGGCTGGCTCACACCGGCCTCGCTCTGCTCAACATTCCACCTTATCGCTTCCTTTTTATCCCTTTTATCATCAAAGTGACTGCACTTTACTTTGGCATATAGGTAAAGCTAGAAAAACCCTCCTAGAGAGATGGACTAATTACGTTATAAGAGTCACACTGTGCAGCTCTGAATAGCCTGCTACACATCCAGTAGTGGTGGTTAATCCTAATGCTGAAATGATGTGAGAGTGGATGTTTAGTATTAAGCCGTAATACAGAGGAAATGGAGCTTATATATGTATAACAGCAAAATCAGGCCCTCTAGTTTTAAAAATACACGACTTGATTAGCAGTGTTCCTGTCCCCAGAAGGCCTCAGCTCCCTGTCCACCTACAGTGAATCCAGATAACTGGACATTGTGGGGCTCATCACATAGTTATTTGTTAATAAGCACAGTACCACACTTCTCTCACAGATAACACTGGCAAAAAAAAACATAATCATGTGAGAATGCGGGAGAGAGAAAGGGAGAAGGGCTTCACAGGCAAGGTAATTACATTCGCATTCATATACATAGCGACAGCAAATGCATTGGCTGTTTTTGTCTGCTTGAGGACCAATTACTTTTATTGAAATGTGTTGCAATTTCCCTTTTTTTCAATTGTGATGGGTCTATTACCAACGCCGATGAGACTAACTAGATCAAAGGAAGGAACTGTAGACAGCTCCATCTGTATTGTCCTGAGCATTGAATATGGGCACAAGCTACAGTATTGCTGTTACTGCATCTTTCAATGGTGTTATTATCATCATACAAAATTGTTAAGTTTGTTAAATTTGTAAAATTGTTAAATAAACCAGAATGCACCAGACATCTCATGATTGGGTTAGGTTGAGACTGGAAAACATATAGAGAGCTATAAAATAAAAAATAATAACGTAGTTATGAGCAACATGTGGAAGGAAACAAATCAGCAGTACATGAGATGATTGAAAATATAAATTACATCTAAATGTTGAAACTCTGCCACAAACACACGTGCATTATGAGAATTACTCATGTAAACAATGTCTGTGTGACAGATTGCGTAATCTAAACATTCATTCATTTTATAAACCTCTTATCCGTTTCAGGGTCATAGGGGAAGTATAGTGAGCAAAAGGCACAATGGTTTGTTTTGCTGCACATGTGGACACACAATTATATGAGCAGTTGAGAGTTTGCAGTGCACTTAACAAAGCATCGGACTGTAGGGAAACAGTTGGAGAACGCTGGACAATTTTGGTGTAGTGGCCTTCACTGCAGTTCCAGGTCATGTGATGCCTTAGTGCTAAAACTGCATTTTCCTGGCTTTTTCAATTAATCTATCAGGTCTAATAAATAAAAAAAAAAATCACTATTTACGTGTATGGATGTATGAATTACTCTTCATGTCCTGTAACAAACTTGCCTCCCTGAAATTACATTATCAAATATTTAAATTCAAATCAAATCAAATATAAACAATATTCCCAACCTTAACCAAAGACCTTGACTATATAAACTTAACCATAAAAACATTGTTGTGCTTAAGTTGCTAAGGATGTTTGAGGTAAACTAATTAAATGTGTTGTCAGTGAATGTTTTGTTAACTTGATCTTTTTGTGACTATGTTTATTAAGAAGTGTTTTGTCTAGAGTATATTGATAATAAACATAATTTGGAAAGTATCACATTTATCCAAAAATATTGCTGTTACAAATTAGTGTTATATAAACAGAATTTCTTAGGGACAGGGTTGCTGGGAAACAGTATTCAGTAATCTAAATATATCCATGTCAAAACTTTAAGACTGTACTGTTTTACTAAACCACTGAGATCCCTGAGCCACACCTGGCCCTAAAAATTTTCCCTTTTTTTTCATATTGTATAGACGATTTTTCGATCATATCCATGAAGTCATCCTCGATCCCGCTGCAGTTTCATGAGTTTGAACTTCTTCAGTAAGTCTTGGTGCTTTGTGTCTTTTGTGTGTACAAGGCTGAATGATGAGTGGAAAAAAGCGCAGGAACATAGAGAAAATAAAATGTTTAATTTGGCCGTTTTGGCCGCGTTATCTCAGATGATTATGCACTAAACTGCTGTTTGTGCATTCAAGGCCACAGCACAATAAGTAACTGAAACACACATCAGATGTTATTGTGGCCACTGATTTGTGTGTTATGTATTGCACTGGGGGTGGACACAATAACAGCCACACTTGTGTTATATACAAATTGATACAACAACACTAATATCTAATTAACAATCTGATCACAGTGTTAAATCAGTACCTTTCTATGACACAGTGTCAACAAAGACACAACATTATGAGCTTAAAACTTTTATTGCACTGCTATTATTACTTCAATAAAATACAGGTGTTATTTCACAGCATTGATAACTTGTTTATTTCAACAATAAAGCCATTGAATTGAATTGAACTTGAATTGAATTGAATTTTTATTGTGTCCGCCTCGAGTATCCCTTCCCATGTGGGGTTTGTTAAATTGAGAATTTATTTAATATTGTCTAATCAGTTTGCAGTGAAAATAATAAGCTTTTAAAAACAGACACAAAATAAACTATATTACGCTTTTATATTCTCCTAATATTGAAAACAGTTTAGATTTAACATGAGCTTCACTCAGGCCACTGTGTTTGGATTCAAAGCTAGATTTTGTTTTCAGGTGAAGAGTAAGATGGAGCCTTAGGGCAGATCTTTTATTCCTGCATTGTTGTTTTGAGTAGGTTTTAGACTTTAACATACAACTATAATAACTAAAAGCAATATCCCGTGCAATGTTGCTCTCTTTGTGTATTTTATACCCCATTATTTCTTGCTCTGTCTTCCATCTCGCCATCGCTTTGTTGAACACCTAAATTAAAACAGGTGAAATATTGAAATCTGTTTTATGAATGATGCTGCTTGTTGCCTTTGATTTGTTCCTGCAATAATGAAACTCTTATCACTCCTGCAAGCTATTTAGTTGCGAAATTGCTGCACCACCAACCTGACACATTAGAAGCCATGATGTGTTTTGGAGGTGATATACAGTAGCATGTGTAAGTGTGTTGTCACTCTGACACCAGCTCTTTCAACACTGATAGTAACAGACCTCGGGCTTGTTTCATGATGTGAGTTCATCATCGTCAGACTACGAGACTAAAGGGGAATTGCTATGATGGTTAACTGATTTCTCTTTCTCAACCAATCATGAGCAACATAGAGGAAAAGAAAGATGGTACCATTAACTTGTGGATGCTAAAGTAATATTTCAAAGCAGGACAAAAGTCATAATTAATAATTAGGATGAGAATTACTAAATTTAAAATAAACAACAAAGCAATTAGAAATTATTGCAAAAAAAAAAAAAAAAAAAAAATCGTGGGATGATTCCAGCAAAAATATACACTGCTGACATTTTCAACATATCAAGAAATGTCCATTAGTAAATTTGTCCCTGAAAGAACTTAATTACTGGCAATTATGTGATATTCTTTTTTAAAAAAAAAAAAAAAAAAAGAAAAGAAAAAACAAAACAATAAAAATAAGTATGACATAGTTAATTAATATAATTCAACAAAATAAGACCAAGCACCAAAGAGGAGGACAAAATCTTTGGTAATTATTTTCAGATGCCCTCTGTGTGATTATTATGCGACCCTGTGGTTCACTTGCCCACACTCCTATGTAAGAATTATGTGTTACAGAAACCAGGTTACTCACTTTGTGTTAATACAAACCAATCTGTATAATCCATACTGTGGACAAGACTCAACTGGGGTTCTGACAGTACGTGGGCAAGTGCACCGTCAACACTACTTATATTGCACAGAAGTGAATAAGGTTTATCAACAGAAAGCTCATCATTATGAACAATCACTGACACCCTGAAATAAAGAGCAGGAATAATGTCTCATACTCATTCACAAGATCAAGACTGATTCAGGCATTTTGATAAATTGTTATTGGCTCTAAATCTAAATCTAGATGTCTGTTCCAGGACTGACAGCTGTCCACACAGCACTGTGTGAGGAAGTGACCTGCTGACCCATGAAATAAGTAAAAAGCAGCATACGGTTATTGTCAGTAGCCATGAATAAGGTGAAGTGTGGTCTGTGGTTCAGTGTGTGTTTGATAATCATTAAGAATAAATTTTCTAATATAAGAGGTTCTACATTCTGTTATGACCATGGAGCTGATAAAATCAAAATCATTAGATCTTTGTAACAGAGACTCCAACATGAACACAACTTAGAAAATATTGCCATTTTAAGGCATAATGGACCTTCATTGTCATGGTCCCAAAATTAAACACATAATAACAATCACAGTGTGGTTAGATTTAGACAGAAGACCTACTTAGGTTTAGGAGAAGATTGTGGTTTGGTTTAAAAAGTTTGGGCACATTTTATGGTCATGATTCCAATAATAAACAGTGTTAAGTCTGTGGTTACAGTCACAAGAAACAATGATTTCAAATAGGAAACAAACAGTCTCTTGTGTAAAAGTCCTGTGTTATGTGCACCAATCCATCCACCACAACCATGTCCTAACGCAGACTTAGGCCACCAGAGGTTTTGCAACAATAAAACATAACTATGGGTTGTAACAAGCTGCTTGCACAGACGATCTATAGGGTCGTTTTTAGGTGCCTTACCGCGCTGGAAAAAGCAAGATCTTAAAGAACTAAACTTAGGTCACTGATGCACTAATGTCACAGTTTTAGACTGGCCTCGGCTCAAAAACAAATAGTTAATTATAATTACTATCATATGCAGTTTTCTGTGGCACACAATAAGGGTACAAGAGAAGTTGATAGAGTAGTTTATTCTAATGTTAGGCTAGCTCTATCACAAACCCTATCATTTCCTTCCCATTTCATTTTCTCACATTCAAACAACACTTATTTTCAAGGGAACATGTGAAATTAATTCAGTGCTTTGCTGTATAAGCTAGCACATTGCAGAACAGTTTGTCTGTAAACCATAGTCCAAACGTAGTGAGCGGGACTGCCACCAGTGACTGGTGTGTGTTTGTGCCTAAAACAAAGCTTAACAGCATTAGTCACACATGCAGGCATCAGTATACCAGTGGTCTTCTCCAGATAGACTGTAAAAAGAAAGAAAAGAGACATCTGAGTGATGGGCGAGTCATTTCTCGTGGCTCATGGTTACAGAGAAGACAGAAAAACTTTAAAGCTTGGGATTTGTGACATGATGTCCAGTGCAGTCGTCCTAATCTGCTCTAATAGAATCCTGATTTCTTTCACTTAGAGTTGAGAGTCGCTGTGATGTAGCGCTCAGGCATCGTCTAGGGTTGTGACCATCTCTGATAGGTCACAGACATATCAGGTATAAAGACAGTCATAGTTATTTTGGTCTCTTTTTTCATCCCTTTGTAGTTTAAAATGAATGCAACTGTGAAATGTTTTCTTCACATTTGACCATTTTAGTTTTGATTGTGCAAATTCTAATTTTATAAGAATCACAGCTGAAATAATGAGCCAATTAAGTGATGAGTTCATTGGCTGAAAATCACGAATCTCAAAAGATAAGTGGTATAGATAATAAATGGATGAGCAATAATAAAAATATAATTTGTTGTAGCCCTAGTTTTTCATGTTCATAGTTTACTATGGTCTATAATGTGATAGTTTTAGTCATCAAAAAATATGCAGCTGGATATGCTTTTTTAAAAATAACTTTTACTGAAATATATTTGATCTCTTTCAGTCTCCCTTGGTTGATAAAATGTAAAATTAAAGTCTGGATGGTGTTTAACATGTAATGAAGAAAAACAATGTCATCTACTTGGTTGTTAAACATCATTATCATAAATGGCTAAAACATCCTTTTTTTCTCTTACATACATCTATACATCTTTTACTTTCATACACTACACTATGATGAGAGACGAATCAATATTTGAGATAGCCACTAAATTATGCATTTAAAGGATTGTGAGGCATTTTGCACTGAGAGCTTCTACTTGTAAAGCAGGGCCTTTTCACAGGACCTTCAATGGTTTTGTGGTGTCATTGTGGACCATTACAGTGAAATCAGACCATTTTGATAATGGCTTTCTATTAGTGACCCTGGATGAAAGAATCACAGATAATCTACATCTAAACTAATGTATTTTGTCCTCACAAGGACAAATAATTTGGTTTACAAACTGGCACCTCCCCAGATACATCCGTTCATCAGTGACGATCGCACACGCACACACACACTTCTACACAAACAAACTCACACACATGAATACACACATACGCACTGCAATGTCAGTGAACAGTGAGAGGGTAGCAAATCACCCTCTGACACCAAAGGAAGAGCGGGAGCCTAGTAACCTTGTAAAAGACAATTGCCGAGGCCACAAATTAAATGAAATGGCTAATAAAATTACTTGGCATACTGTCCACTTAATAAAAACAGCCTTGTCCCAACTTTAATGCTATTTACCCACCTGACTAAAATATCACACTGATTTGGTACCTATGTCCAGATTGAACTGGAAAATGACTTGATAATCTGTTTAGGTATTTGGAGTAATTGGGTCTGGTGCCAGTTAGGGGGATTTCCTTGACTGTTGAAAGTCTCTGCTAGTAGTCCATTCCCAGCTCCTTGGTATAATTACTCTGACAGAGCTGTGGCCACAGGGCCTGTGAGCAGGGCTGCTTTTTAAACTGTAAATTATGAAGGATTAGCATTTATGAATTTTAAATCAGGACTGTGGTAGGAGACACTAAAGCTGCTTAGTGATTGCAAACGGCAGCGTCTAAGCAGGCGGCTCTACACCCCTCACTCTCCAAGCTGTTCCCAGTGTGTGTGTGTGTGTGTGTGTGCGTGTTTGTGTGTGACTGTTTATTCAAATGTGGCTCTGCATAAACACAAAATGCTCAAACTGGACTCCCACTATTCGCTTAAAGCGAATAAGGATCTGACATCTTAACATCGGCCCCATCCTGGTCTACAGTGTGTGTGGTGTCGATGTGTGTGTGAAGGGGAGTGTGGGTGCGTTTGCCAACCCATGCAGGGTGCATCTCCCCTGTCACTCCTTCTCAGGCTGGGGTTCTGCTCCTCACTAGCCTGTCACACTATGCAGAATATCCAATGGGTGATTATGTTAATGTGGGACTTGATCCATGTTAAATTATGCATAATGGATTGATGTGGCACAAAGTCATCAATTAGACGGATATCAGCACTAAAAAGTGTGACACAGCATAATATTCCCTTTTTTCTGCTGTTTTTGCTTTACACGGAGGCAATAAATGACAACTTCAGGTTGTCACACATGCCACCTAAAATGCACACACACAAACACGCAGCATGCATTCAGTTATCCACTTTAACTGTGTGTGCCTGTCACTTTGTTGTTTGTGCACACGTGTGTGTCCATCTGTCTATGTCAGAGTTGACCTTGCTTTGTTTCAGATTTACAGTCATCATGCTCCTCAGTTGAGGTGTGAGTCCATGACTGGTATGTAGCGATATTCAGCAGTGGGTGAGGCTGTGGGAGAGACACCACCAGAGGCCTCATATCACACCTCTAGGAGCTGTCTGCACTAGGGTCACTGAGCCATGACCTCAAGCCTGTGGTGTTAACTGGTTTAGCCAGGTGGCAATAGCAGGGGGCGGAGGATTTGGTGGGCTGAACATTAAAAACCCCCATGAGCTGATGAACTCCAGAGTATTGAACAACACCTTCTCCTTGCCAGGCTTCACACACACACACACACACACACACACACACACACACACACACACCTATACTCACATCTACACACACTCACACACACACTCCCACGCGTCTCCAAAAAACCATCCCAATTTCCTAACATTCTGATACCCACTAAAAACATAATGCAGTATCCACATGTTTCTCTGGTGTTTTACTGAATTACTTTTGCCCCATCCCATACACAACCAAGTAGAGCTCCTTCCATAACCGAGATGACAATTTTCTGTGTGTTTGAAATTCCCTTTAAACTTACTAAATGATTCTCTGCAGAGTGTTATGACCAAATGTAAATATAAAAGTCAGTCTGAATAGGGCTGCATGATATTGGAAAGACATGTGATTCACAATATTCGTTGTTGAATACTGCGATGACGATAGTCTCATGATAAATATAGAAATGCTTTAGTATACAGTGTTAATGTCTTTCTTCCATGAGTTCACTGCTAATGTAGATCTCAGACAGTAAGTAGACTACACAAACACCAGGAAAAATTCAATGCATTATTTCCAAATAGCAGATACTGACAGAGACCTGTGTTTGTAATATGTTGTCTCTCTTGTATCCAAAATGTTTCCAAATAATAGCTGTCTAGGGTAGTACGGCTCCATCTAATTAGCCAAATGAGATATAATTGATATATAGAGTGTGAATGGCATAGCACATGCAAATACTTGTTATTAGGTATCAAACAGCCTTTTGCAGTATGTATATTATGTGTGTTAATATGGCAATATTGCAATATTTTTGATATATTATGCAGCCCAAAGTCTAGTATTAGTAGACCCAAGTTAGCACAAAAGTAGACCTTAGTAGACAGCCCCAATTTGTCAGTGAACACATCCTCCAACCTATACAACAAAGCAGGTTATTTGTCACTGAAAAAACTAATTCTGCTCTAGTTTTTCTGGTGGGAACAGTCTTTCAGTTTATCTTCTTCACTAATAGCTCCACTTTTTGTTGTATTGTGCACCAAAGAATATTTGTAGGGAACCTCTCTTTGTAGCCACTGGTGAACCCGTTGCATCGTGAAATTTTTGTGTTTCAGTGAGAGATTTATTCTTTAAATAGAAAAATGTCAGAGCACCCCAACAACACAAGGACAAGAAACAGAACATTGTATGAAATCCTAAGTGTCTGTTTTGCAGCTTTGTCCCAGCAAAGGATCTTCTCTCTACACTCTGAAGCATAAGTGGACACGTCTTATTGATTTTCTTTCAAACCGGATTGCATTGATTGCTGCAAATATGGCAGACAAATCCAGCTGGTTGTGCGTCCACCGGGACAAAGTGGGGAGGCAGACAGAAAGCTGAGGCTGGGCGTGCCACAGCAGGGGGCCAGGCTTCATTACACCAACTAAGAGCCCACCAGCCCGACACAACCCAAGCCCCGACCCCCACCCCACGCTCTCCGTCCTCTACTCACCCCCCAAATTAAACTGAGAGCTTTTTAATTATTTATCAATACTGTGCACTCATCGTGGATCAATCAGTGTGAATGGTTTTTAAGCATAATGAAGGAGGCTGCTCCAATGGACTTGTGAAAATTGATCGTGATCTTTGCCATTATGCCTTAAGTAAAGATGAGCTGTGGTGACAGTGGTGTTGGTAATTTGGGGTTTGGGCTCGGATAAAGTGGAGCACCTGCGGCGCTTTCCCCTGCCTGAACACAAGAGTGCTTCAGTAAAGCCAAACAGTATCTGTGCTGAGAGGCCATCTCAGCCTCTGCCATTAATCAAGCTCTTAAACAGCACACCTCATCTTATCATCACATCACGCTGTACTCACAGAAGAGGGCAGGCATCTTCCTGGGGCCAGATGCACCACACACCTCCTCTGAGAACACTTCTCAGAGCAAATTACACAGGTTCTCACCAGTCCCAAGGTTTAGTAAAGCTTGATTCATTGTGCTTCGAAGGCCTCTGAATGAACCTAAGCAACCTTAACTTTCCCTCTCAGCCTCCATATTTCTCTCTGGGTGCATCATGTCAAGCAGAGTGAGGAACTATTCCATCTGGAATTATTAACCAGACACACACAATGCAATCTAATTTCATACCACCACGTTCAATCACTATGAATTCAGTATTACAGGGACAGTAAATAAGACGTGGGGTGCGGTATTTCAAAATGAATTAATACTCAGATTAATTTCTGAACCTGAATTTTATGAAATTATAAAAATATCACCTGTCATTCACTTACATTTCTGTCCATTCAAAGAGCAGCGAGTAAACACTCTGATGTTGGATTCGGCAGATTGTTTGTGAGAGAACAAGCCAACATAAAACAGGACAGCATAATGAGATTCTTATTTCAACCTTTTTTTCTCAGTGGGGGTGGAATTGGATTATAGGGGACTTATTTGTATGTGATATTGAGCACTGCAAAATAAATTCACAGCTATTCAAATTGAAATCAGACCTAGGTGCATCAGATAATCCTTTTTAAGATAGTATGAACTGACAGTCCAAGCCCACACATCGGAAAGAAATAATCTATCCCTAACAAAACAGATATATAGCCTACCTTGCCAGAAGCATTCCAAGATTTTTTTTTTACAAATATTTACTACTTGAGTATGTGCTTGATTTTTCTCCTGGAGGCATAAACAGTTGCATCCATATTCATAGGGAATTTGAGTCTGTCTCCCAATCATCATGTCACAAAGAGTCTTAGCAAAAGCGCCTTCCCAATAGCTCAGTTTGTCGCTGGATCAGGAAACCTGATTTTGTTTTGAATCCCACAGCCTTTTGAGATGTCAGGCTGTATCAGCGAAGAAGCCTGTGATGGCTGCAGTTATACAGCATGGCAGCTCCAGCTGCTCATGAATCTTTTTGAAATGGCTTATTTCTGAGGAAGTGTTGAGACGTAAGCCTGAAAGAAGGACAAGGTTTAGTGTGAAGATGAGCAGTGGGTAGCTGCTGTGAGGATGTGATGCTGCTGCTGCTGCTGCTGGTGTCATTGGTTGTGGTGAGACTGTGAGAGACTCTAATGTGAGAAGGGATGAACCAGGGACGGAGAGAAAGAGAAGGTGGTGTTGGTGATGAGCGGGTGGGTGTAATGCAACCTTGACATGAACCCAAGCAAGATGTGAGCTTAAAACACATTTCTCCTGATGCTGCTGGCATTCATATGAGCAGCTTAGTGTTTTATCTCCAAGCAAGTGTGCATGCAAGATGTCCACTCAGAGGCCGTGAACACTCTTCGCCTTAGGGTCACCTCAGAGCTACTGAAGACTGTCACACTGGGTCATTTTTCCTATATGTCTGCTGTAACTGCAGACTGGGACAATGAGTCTCCTTCCTTTTTTATTTCTGTGCTAAACCTCTGTGCATTAAGTAGTCTGATGATTTTTTTAGACCAGACCAACACATATTATTTGTCCACAAAGACCAGACCTGTAAATACATGCAACCCTCAGATGTTGTCCTGGAGTTTAAACATCACAGGCCTTGCTGTTATTAATATTTTAGTCTGTGTGTCTATTACTCCCAGTCTTCCCAGTTCTCAACCTAACACTGTCCTTATTTTCCTCTGTCTTTGTCTCATTCTGTTTCTTTTTGGATTTGTCCTCTGTTTCCAGTTTGTACAGAATATTGAGCCATCTGGATTATATGTTTTAGTATGTTCTCATGTTTGCCAACATAAAATCTTACTCTGTAACAATCATATGTTTACCCCACTGGCTACAAAGCATGATGAATGTTCTTATTATTGTTTTGGTCTCTCCAGGCACTTTGCTAAGATTAGTGAAAGATTATGGATTTTGTGAAAGGAATAGTCTTGCTTTTTTGGGGATGTAAATACCATGTATTTAATTTATTATAGAGAATAAGATGAGATGATTGATACTACCTTTATGCAAAATAAGGAACCAGAAGCTGGTTAGCATAGCTGTGCACAAAGACTAGTGAACAGATAGCCTGGCTCTATTTCAAACACAATCAATTTTCTTAGGAAAGAATTCTAAAAATTAGAAAAAATCATTTAGAAAAAGTCATAGAAGTAAGTTATTTGTTTTTATTAGTTTATGCTCAGATTAAACTATGAGGGGTACAGTGTTGACTCGTGATCTCATAAGTGTTGTTTTTTTTGTTCCAGAGCTAGACTGTGTTGTTTTCACCTTGTTTCCAGGCATGAAAAACTGGTATCTATCTTTTCAACTCGTGTATTTCCCAAAATGTTAAACTATTCCTTTAAGGAGGAAAGGGAGAATATGCTACAAAAGAGAGACAGAGAGTGAGAAAGACAGAGTGAGAGAGAGAGAATGAGTTTGTCACATCAGATAGAGGACAACTGCTGCAGACCTCTGGAGCCCTCTGTGAAAAACCTTGTTCCATCTCCCAGTGTGAAGTAGCCAACAAACACTTTGAGGAGCCCACACCAACAGAGAAAAAGTTATTTGGGTTGTAATGAGTGACCTTTCCATGAAGCAGCAAACATGCATTTTTATGCCAGGGCATAAATAGCTGAGCTACATAACAATTAAGGTAACCTTTCTGTTTGAATAAGAGGCAATTGCTCAGAGAACTGAAATAACATGAATGATAAATTATTTTTGTAACCCAGTGCGCAGACGGTGAAGAATAAGGAACAATGAAGTGGGGGAGGGAGAAGTAGTGCCGTGACTCAATTGTAAATCCCAGTTATAATGCCTCGTTAAAAAGATTTGGGAAGGCGAAACAGAAGCAGACACAGTCTCTCTTTCTTAAAGGTAGACAGGTCTCAGTGGGATTCATTAATGTGTGTCCCGGTGGTAGTCTTCCTCTTACAGCACAATCGCCTGGGTTAGCACCAATCCTGAAATTACACCTAATTGGACAATTACTCAAACTCAGAAACCTCCTGCAATAAGCCAACAAGGCCCCTAATAAACACCTTGTCTTCTAATAAAAACAAGGAAGTCATTTGCGTCACCCAAGAGGCCCAATTTTTTTTTTTATCTGTGCTAAATTTATTTTTAAAATAATTGCATGTGCTATGAATGAGAATATTAAAAAGGTAGCTGAGAAAGGGGAAATAAAGTGTGTGTCTGAGAGGGAGAAAAAGAAAGACAGAAATGCAAACCCTACCTTAGGCTCAGTGTTGCAGTGTGCTCTCCTGGGGAGAGCTCATTTGTTCCACAGATAAGCACACTGCAAACTGCACTACTGTAATATTATTGCTGTCATGCCATAATGAAATAATTACTGTTTTGTCTTTCTTTCAACGAACCAAGCCCACCCCACCCCCCCTGCTTTGACCCCTCCCCCATTTACATTTCCTTCCGTATGTGAAACATTAATTAAACAATAACAGCGATAAAAGATTTCTTTCCTTCTCCCTGCTTCCATTCAGGTTACTTATAGTGGCTGATGGACAATTAGCGTTGTGTGAAGCTAGAGAAGTAGTTTGACATTTTGAGTTCTATTGGCTTATTCATTTTCTTGCCAAGAGTCACATGGCAGCTCTCGTATCTAGTGTATCTGGAAACAGGGACATCCTAGCCTGGATTTGTCCAAATGTAATAAGTCTGCCTGAATGGAGTTTCCTCTAGTAGTTTGATAATCTCATAATGGCATGTTCAGTACCAGCTCATATTTTGAGCGTTTACTCACACCATCCATCCATAACTGCACTTTTAAGAAATATTTTTATAAATCTGATGATTTTTCTGTTTTTATAATTCCCATGGAGCATGTATCTAAGTTTTACTGTGGCCAAGTGTCACCTTTACACTTGTAATGTCTTCTCCTTCATCATATTCCTCACAGGTCCTTTATTCACAGTCAATGTTGAACCGATCTGTCCTCGCTCCAACCTTTCTCTGGTGTGCACCACTCTGGAAAGTTAGCAACCATTTTCACAACTCGCTACTAATGTTAGACAAACGGACAGATGAATAAATAATCATACTTGACCTCGCACAACCGGGACAGCACTGTAACACCTCCACTGGCAAGAGTTCACCAAAATGCCACAGCACATGAAGGGAGAAAGGGGGAAAAAAAAGAAAGAAAGAAAGAAAAATGACAGGAAGCGGGTATGAGAATCCACAAGAGGTGGACAGTGACAAATGGTGTGGAAAAAACAACACAGGCAGCCATCTGAAGGGAAGACAAGAGTAATACTCACAAATAATTAACTGGGTAAATATTAGAGAGCAGACTGACTAATTACTTCACACGTCTCACTGCGCTCTCATTATTGTTGCTGCTGCAGTTAACCCTTTCCCACAAGGCGTGGTTGTGCAACAGACTATTTACAGAAAAGTGGATGAGTCACATCCTCTTAGTATTTTTATTTATCCATGTAGATGTAAAACAGGCAACCCTAAATATAATCCTGACACACAAGAGAGACGTTTATGGGCAGATTTAAGCCAAGACCAACCAGCAAAATCATGAGTGGAACAATTTTAACAGACCATACACATGGTTTTGTACTTTTGTATTAAGTTTAAGTTACTTTACCTGTAATTCAAACTCAGACCTTTTATGTCCAAAATATACAAAACTGTCACCAAAATAACCTGTCAGTGTGTGAAACATCCAACTCAGCTAATGCACATCTATCCATCTGTGGTGTATTAGTTTATATAGAAAACAATATGTAATGTACATTGAGTTAGTGTATATTGCCAAAAGGTTTCAGGGACACGTCTTAGTTTTTAGGTTTTTAGGAGCACCCAACATCCCAGAGTCAGTCTCAGAGGAAGGAGTTTGTTCTGTTGTCCTGAAAAATAATGTCACATAAACTGTGTCATCATATTTTGAATGAGTATAGTATCCTGACATGTACAGGTAAAGCCAAACCTGAATGAGCAGTGGGAGAGTATAACAGTGGAAAGGAGCCAGGAGGAGTGTGATGGTTTGGGATTTTAAGGGACAGTTATTGTGTTGCATGTGCATAGCCTTTTTATTTTAGCGTTTTGTCAACAGGTTAGAACGTCACTTCCTGTGTGAGACGTGTCTCATGCTTGAACACATTTTCTCCAGCGATCTCTGCCTAACTATGGATAATTATATAGAGTATATGATATCGTCTAAGACATACTCAGTGTAGAAAAATAGAACTGTATGTCGCCACAGCAGTTTGATGAAGTAGCCTGAACACACATAGGACGTTGTTGTGTGTGTTGATTTTAATGGACTCCGAGAGGAACAGTTTTGTCATTTAAACTAGTTTGTTTACTTATAACCAGTGGTCTGACTGATTTATTAGTTTCAAAAGAGCTTGAGTTGAGTTGCACTGTGGTTTTTAAAATGAAATCCAAATGAATAAATAATCTGACAGCTTTTTTTTTTTTTTTTTTTTTTTGGAGTTTTTTGGAGTTTTTTGGAGTGAGGCATGAACAATTTGGGTGGAAAGGGGTGAAAACTACATTGAATGCAGAGCAACATTAAGTGAAGTGGCCATGAGCGGAGTAGTGGAGAAAAGGGATGAAGTGGAAATTCATTACTCAAAACTTTTTGATTCGGTGAAGACAAAGGAAACATCTTGTGTCATTTTGTATTTTGTGAAATAACTACATTTATTGTGATTATGATGTTGAAGAGTGCTTAATTGTCAGTGTAATTGACACTTTCATCATAAATATAAATTGTGTTTATATTGAACAACCCTAGTGCCTAATGTCAGACACATTTTTAGAGGCAGTGCACTTGTTTATTACAACCTTTATCGAGGTATTAAAACCCTCACAAAAATAGAAACTGAATTATTTGTTGCAAGTTGGATGTAGTAAAGTGGAAACTGCATTTCTGAATAGCAAGTCACAGAATTTGTTATTAGTTTGCACATGACCTGTCTAATCGAGGCCAAATTGGCTTTGAGTTGTGTCTCTCATGAAAAGGCCTCTGAACCAAAAACTGACTCTTGCGCTCGGGAGATTTCTGTCTCTCACTCTTTTTGATGTTTTGCTTGAGTCAGACACCGTTCAACAAGAGGTGTCTTGAGGCCGGTGTTTTATTTATTGAGAAAGTAACTGTTTTAGTATCAGGATTGAAAGGTAGAATAAAGCAGTTTTGACCGATGAAAAAAGCAAAAACCTTAAAACCTCTGCATCTCTAGTCACCATGACTGAAAATCATGGTAACTGATATTAAGTGACGCAGACGACAATAACCATATCCTCTGAAGAACAAAACTTGTCATGGTCACTTTTCAAACCTACACGGGGCCACGTTTGACATTCAGAAGATAAGATGGAGTGTTGCTTTAAGACCGAATGATGGGGATTTGAGCTGTTTGTACCTTCGTGCTAGTTCATCTTACATTGGAGTTCCAGCCGGCAGTCCTCAGGTAAACTGGTGAATCTGCTCACACAAGGACGTTTCTCCAATAATCTGCAAGGCGGTGGTTAATGACAGCAGCTGTGAGGCAGGCATGCACCACTTCCAAGCTGATTTAAGTTTAACGAGCCACTCCAGAGTGCTATTGATTCAAATCTATATTTGACAGGATACACTGTGAGCATATATTAAATGGATAAGAGCACCTCTTGGTCACTCAGAGAGCATTGCCAAATGGAGTAGAAGGCATTAAGCAAAGATAGGGTGTCTTTTGTTGATTGATCAGAGTTATGCCACAGTGGAGTGTGTGTGTATGGATGAGCTTTTAATGTTTTCAAACGATTTGTTTTTATTTTAATTATACTCACAATTATAGAGAGAGAGATGAGATTCATAATGACCCTGCATTTAAAGCCCACGTGTCTCTTTTTAACTGTTTTACAGAGGAAGGTCATTACAATGATAACTATCATTTTGCCCACCTTAGAATTAGCATATCACCAATTTCTTTTAATTGTGAATTGCTCGGTGAGTGGGAAGAAGCTTAGCGTTACAACTTGTCATAAATTATTGGAGCTGTGGTTTACAATGCTGCTACAAAAAGGATGTTACCACTTTACATCGACTGCCAAGCTGTTGAGACTCCGAGGCGACTCAAAGGTGGATTACAGTTCATCTTCAGTAAAACAGCTGGTAAAATCAAAAGTTCAAAGATGTAGATTTACAATCCTCATATGTCTGTTCTTATGGTATTTGAAGTGTTGTGACTACTGATATCAATGAAATCAAATAAGTGACTGATGTTATTGTCTTCCCCTTTTATAGATACTGATAAATGCAAAAATGCATTTTTAAGCACAAATAGTGTCTATCTTTTTATATAATTAGCAGTTCAGTTGAGTTAGTTTTGTAATGCTTTTGCTTTTTTTAAATTATTGTTATTTGGTTCAAATCCAAAGAAAACTAAATGAGTGTGAACCAACAGCCACTTCAACTTACCACTGTTTGATGGGAGTTACTAGAGCTGATCTTTGATCAAATGTTCATGCAGTATCAGTCTCCCTTAAGTACTGAGGAGAATTTCTAATTTCTAAGTAACATGAGAGCCCAACAGTAAAAGAAATACTTTAACAGTTTAAAGGTCACTAGAAATGTTCTGTACTGGACTTCTAACAGTGCAACATCTTATCATACATAACACTCATTTAGTCTCCAAGCTACTGCAAGAAGCTTTTTCTCTCATTTATGTAAGAACATCACAAACATTTAAAATGGACCTGTACATGTCTCATTGTCTGCTGCCCAGATAACCAGATGATAATGAACCTGTTTAATGATTTGAAAAAGGAGTGACATGCAGTGGTAATTAACTAACTAATCTAACATCATACACTGATCTGAACCTATCGGAAACACCTTGTGTAGTTTTGTATCAACTATACTATTATACTGATATAGTGATACTTTGTATAATAAATAGTAAAATAGTGAACCCTCAACATAATCTTGAATCCAGACACAGATCCTGATAAGTGATACCTGTGCAGATGATGACGACAAATTGAATAGAAACCTTCCTTCATGAAAGAGCACATCATGTAAAAGGAAGAACTACGATAGTTTTCATTGTATATTAGATATGCCTTTGGATGAAAGATGAGTGATTGTGAGTTTGATTCCTGGAAAGATGTCGTAGCCGACAGGAAGCGATATTGTGACTTGCTGACTGGCTTTCTCCGCTATACAAACCAGTCGGGATGTTAATCAGTTGTGAAAAAAGTTGTTGTTTCCTCCAACACTACAGCGTTCTCACAGTTCAAGCTAATTGTAATGTTTAAAGATTCAAGTTTTTACTTGAATCTTTAAACATTACAATTAGCTTTTTTTTTTCAAAAACAGCATAAATAAAAATATTTTCAGACCAATTCATGTAAAATCAAAAAAATAAATAAATAAATAAAACAGAATGTTTTAATGAAGTAAAACCATTTCGACTCTTTAACTGCATGCCATACAAAGAAATACGTTACATATCTGCTTAATGAAAGTGGTGTTTGTGAGACGGCTTCATCATATCGAGCTTCGACTATTCATATTGTTTTTCTGCCTCACAGTTGACAAGGAAAGCTTTACTGTAATTAGCAGGAGCTGTAAGTAGCACTAATTTTAAGTAGCACTTAGAGAAATTGCACAGATGGGTCAATAATGTTAGCAGTGCAAAATACATGCACTGAACAGCACCTGAATCACAACTGGAGTAAAACATAAGAAACTCTGCAAACCTGCTGCGTCGCTGCATGACATGAGCCCTGCAATGCCCGTGACTGAGTGAGGCATCAGAGCATTGAAGAGACAGGCGGAAATGTGGTCATTTTCTGGTCTGTATCTTCGCTTTAAACTTTATTTTCTTCATGGTAAATTGGATGAAATAAAATTAAAAATGTCTGCTTGATTATATACATTTTTGAAGTGAGGATAACAAATGTTTTCAAAATTCACGATGAGTTGGAATCTGTTTTCCCCACCAACCCAACTGACAACTTCCTAATGCTGCCACATTAAAGTGGTTTTCCAGCGCGTGTGATGCAGCTTTAACTAGGTCCCGGGGGCATTGTTAGTTATCATTGCCTACTGCTGGAGTGAGCCCCGGTGAAAGCAATTTTAGCTTTCCTCCCAATCAGTGGTGCAACATGAGAGATGGCCAACGAGAACAAACGGCCCGGCTCACCACATCCCACTGCCGATCTTATCTGAAATGCTGCTCCTGTCCCGAAAGGGCCTACTAACGTAACAGTCCACCCCCTCCCTTAAAAAGACATGAGATGGTTGGCCCCAGGCCCTCCCAATTCATGCAGATATCCGTAAATTAGACTCATAGAGACAGACCAAAACGTCCTCTGAGGGTATTAGACATGAGCACTTATGCTGCGGAACATGTGAGAGGCTTTCCAGGAGTGCAGAGGGTATGATCAAAATACATGAAAATGCCATCATGAAGTCCCACTACAGCCAAGGGTTTACATGTTTCTATTTTGGCCTGTTGTGCATGTTCTGCTACGGCATCAATACACTCATACCTACAGGCAAGGTAAATTCAAATAAAAAATAATGATTTTTCTACTTGGGCACCTGTGATGTATTTATTTCTTGCGATGGGAAAAATGTTTTCAAAGAAGACAGCGCTGCCATTCACATGGTGTCAGTGATTTAAAGAGCACGAGTCAGGTCTTAAAAGTTGTTTTTATCCAAAGAGGATTTGATTTTAGATGGACAGCTCCAGTGATTTCTCATAATTCCTCATTATGTTTGTGGCACTGACCCTAATTCTACAAAGGGAATGAGAGTCTTGAAGTTGTGTATATACAATATCGTACATGTTTAAGTACTGTGTGTGTTTTTGGCCGTGAGTGAGTGTGTGACTGAGTGAGTGAGCGAGAACCATGCCACTGTCAAAACAACCAATTTCTCTGGTTCTCTGAACTGAATCCAGATGTGAAGGAATCAATTAATCTTAGTGAGGACAGTCCTTTATGTGTTTTATCCACTAGCAGGCAACAAACATACTGCTGATGTTCTTAACAACACGTACACACATTAAAGCACCAAACCCTTGTTGTTTTTGTGCCACAACCCTAAACTATGATTATTTCTCAGTACAGACAAACATTTGGATTTAAGTTCAGTTTAACTATTTGCATTTTTATTCTGTTGCAATTGCAGGCATGGTCCTGTGTGATGGTGTTGGTTCAGTCAAGTGGAGAAACATCTTGGATTTCAGAGCTTCCTGTTGTGAGGTTAGTACTGAACCTTTGTGATGCAAGAAGGTGCTTTACTTACTATGAGTGGTCCAGGTTTCATCTTTTGAAAATATAGCATTATTTATTTTTCACCCATGACAATATCCAAAATTTATATAACACAGTGAATCATATTCATATAGTACACAAAGAATAAAAATGAGGAGAAACATTATAGAAAAAGGAAATGTGTGAATATGTGAATTGCTCAAAAAGGGGTTAAGATTGTGAAATAAACAGATATTAAAGAGAAGTGGAAAGTTCAGTAAAAATGATGCTCAAACTGTATGTAAATGCTGTTTATTGTTTGGTTTCCACCAGCTTTAAACCAGATTACTGGCTAAACTTTTGCACTGCACTGATGTAATTTGAGCAGAAGAAAGTAAAATAATAATACCTTGAGCTAAAACCATGAGCTGTCTCAAACCAGGCTCAAGTAAGTCAGGTTAATTTTCATGTTGCAGTCACACGAGCAGAAACTGATGGTTACCTGAGTAAAGGGAAACCAAACTACCCAGATCTACTGTGTATGTTTTGTCAAATGGTTGAGAGTTGTGTTAAGAACAGAGATTAGCTACAAAAATGAAAAGACAGAAACAAAAACACAGCTTTATTCTAATAATGTGTACTCTACACATGTAGACACTGTTAGAAACAAAACCACACTGGTGCCTTCATGGTGAATAAAGCTCTAATTACTCGTCTTCCTCACCCGCAACAGCTTTTATAGGCCTTGTAAGGCTCCTTCTCCACTCCTTCATTCCTCTACTTCCTCTTTCCAGAATCATTTCACTAATATCAGATGTCAGATATCCCAGGTGGAGGAAAAAGAGAGTGGTCTTAGAGACAGGCTGAGTTATGTGGCTGTCTGAGGTCTTATTACCAGTGCACTGCCTACAGGCAGGTTACCCATTAGGGAATACATTGAGCATCCCTCATACATTAACTCAACTTAAACAGCTGATCAATACTGGATATTTGGCAAGTTCCTCTAAATAGGAATCACTACATGACACTTAGCATGTGATACATCCTGCTGCTCCTCCCACAGACTTTGTTTTTTCCCCACAAGTAAACTCCCCAGATACAGTTATTACTGCAGCACTTTAACTTTTTATTTCACTACTTTTATTTTGGAAAAAAAAAAAAGAGAAAACTATTTAATAGCTGTTATTTTGGGTATATATTGCTGATTTTATGCATCAGAAAATAATCATTTCTTGGCACAGTGGGTCACAATTGAGTTTGTGGAGGTTGATGATTAAGATAAAAACACATTGTGGTGTATTGAGGTAAGTGACCTGCCGCTCTGTTCAGATAAGACTCCAATTAATCCTGGCTGAATTGCAGTAATGTAAAATAAAGATAATTACTAAATCACCAGACTACATTGCTTTGATAGATTTTTGTTACTCAATGTTATTGCTGCAAGGAATAAGAAATTAAATGGATTATATCACAGCATTTTCAGATGGATTACAACTGCTTTTAAATAACCGCAAGAGCAATTTCATCAGCCCTGCAATTCGAGAAGCCACTGACAGGCACTGCATGATTCAAATTGAACTTGCTCTCATCATTTTAATAAAGCGCTTCAGTCTTCACCCCCAGCAGGCACACACACACACATACACACACATATACACACACATGCACAGACTATACAAATTGCACACACCGTAGACTCTGCTTAATCTGAAAAAACAGACACACATTTATAAAATCTACAGGAAGCTGTGCCCTGTTTTAGTTAAATATTTCTGAATGACTTCATGAAAACGTGTATAAATTAGAGAGCTGCTGACAATCCAGCATTTGATTTGAATTTTTCTGTGCCTCCGAAGAGTCTTAAGTGCGAAACAACACAACATCGGAACAATTTGTGGACAGGCATCTTCAATAAACACGGCCCTATGAAGAAGGAGATGTCACAGGAATTGTGTTTTATTTGCTGTGTTTGAAGTTCAGGGTTTAAAAACAGTAAATAGTGGACAAGTAATCAAAGGCTTGTGATGAGAGATTTCACGGGTGGTTATCTCCAGGTCCTTGCTGCCATTTCTGTGTGTGCCGGGAGATTGTGAAGAACTCGGCGTGCCAAGCGCCCGGGGCTGCTGCAGTGACTGCTCTCCTTTAAAACCATGCTGGCACAGAGCCCCCTATCGAAGCCAAGGCCTGACTCCGTAAGCATTCATTATGGCATCCATTAGAATAAACATCTCAACCTCCCCCAAGACCAGCTCCCTCGCTTTTAAGTGCCGTTTGACAAGGCTGCATCCAAGCTGCAAAATGTGAACAGTGCCCACATTTTATTGTATTTATTTATTCATTTCTATATTCAGACCTTCTTCAGACAGAGTTCTCCTACTGTTTTTACATGTAGGGCTTTTAAATGTTTGTCTCTAAGTGTTTCTGTCTCTGTGGAAAACTGATGGTGGTGCCAACAAAAGCGCCTAATCTGTGCTCCTCTTAAGTGCACAAAAGCATTTGTGTCAGCACTTGATGATATTCATATAAAATATACAGCATTTAAGACAGTTAAATCAATATTTTTGTACACTATAAATAACTAAAAGCTAACCCAGAGATTATTTTCAATCCAAAGGATCTTTGTTCTTATCTGAGGGACACATCTCCCAACTACAGAAACCAATTTACTTAGTGATGCAATCAGTAAAAGCAGGTTCATTGTAAATATTCCACATAATAATAACATCATGAAAGATGTTGTCAGTTTAGAAAAAATATAAATGATAAGAAGCCATTCAGTGTCTAGTATTAGATACACTTTGAATACACAAAATGTCCAAACTGAGGACGGTCATCCGTGCTGCAAAGATGGAACATTACGCGGCTGAAATCTAAAGACAAAACTTTCTGCTTTAAGTCTGGATTAACACTCAGTCACTGTTCTGTTGTTTACCACACAGTTAAAGACAGATGAACTCTGGATCTGGAGATTTCATCTTCACTTTTAAATTCAAAAAGAGAAGATCACAATAACAAAGTGCAGCCCTCAGTGTGAGAAATTTGTCTTTTCCCTGCTGCAGCAGCATCTCTGCCAACAAACCCTGTTTGGGTTGAACAACAAAAAGACAACAGAAGAAAGCAGCGAAAACAAAACACCAGGCGTTATCATCATCATTATTGACAATAGCAACAGCAGTAATAATAGCAACAAAGGGCATTCTGGGATATCAAGTCACATTTGTTTCCCCATTTGGTGTATGAAATGTACTGTAATAAGACTGCCTTTCCACTTTGATTCAGAGTGCCAGGGTTGTCAGCGGGCCATGGACAGGAGGGTTTCATCAGCTCGCTTTTTGCTCAGCCAACTTCACTCTCAACCTAACTGGGCCAACAGGCCTGACACTTTGCGTTGGAGTACCGAGTCTCACATAAATGAAATGCAGATGATTGGTAAAATGATATGATACACAAAAGCAAGTGTCATCAGGCTGTCATGTCTGCCTTGGTGTGTAGTGGCACGCCTTGGGCCACGTCAACTCTCCTCCCTCCCTCCACACACAGTCCAGGGACACTGGCCGTCTGTCTGACTGACAGGCAGAGGGAGAGATTGGGTTGTGTACGCCCCTTAATGCAGACAGAGAAATGAAGAGAGACCAGCAGTCAGCAACTCATAAGAAAATCTCTTTAAAAGAAAGTGAAACAGATGCCAAGACAGTGACTGTTGAAGTTTAAAAAGAGCATCATGGAGGTTGAGAGAAAGCCATGATCTCTTTGAGTGTGTGAAGAAGACACAGAAAATAAAATGTGTGTGTTACAGATTATGAAACTATTTATCGTACTCCTGCCTCTCAGGCCAGAGCCTGAGTTTCAGATGAGGCATTTACATTTTAGGGATTTAAAGATGATATTCTTCTCCAGTAACAAATCATCGGTGTGTGTCTGACAAGCTCATTTCTTCCTTGATGTCGCCTCGCTTCATTTATGAATAAATGACATTTTCTAATTAAGTAAACAACTCTGCCATGCTGAAGGATAGGCGTCATTTCAGATCAAAGGTACTCTTTTGGCTCTGCCCAAACAATGGCATTTGTTTGAGGCCTGGAAAGCAGTGAGACGCATCTGATGTAATTTCTCCTGTTCATTTCTCTCTGTCGCTGGATATCCGGTAGATTTATATATATATATATATATATATATATATATATATATATATATATATATATACATATATATATTTGAATATATGTTTATTTTATTTAACCTCCTGTGTATTTTTCCGATAACCATCATATAAAACAACACCTCTATCTCTTCTGAAGTCTCTTCAAACTGTGCTTTCTCTATCATTCCTCTCAACAAACAATAGGGGGAGCAGTGAAGGAATAACAGACTGCTGGTGTTTCTTGGAAATTAAGCAAATTGGATCATTTGCTGCTTGGATGCAGTAGAATGATGTTCCTCCTCTTCAAATTTACAAGTAAAGTACCTAATAATGCCAAGCAATTAGGAAGGACTGCCACTACACAACAGGGACTGGAGTGATTGCTAATGTGGATTAGGCTGCATTATCCTGCCGGTGGAAGCAGAGGGGTCGACACTGAAAGGTGGTGTTATACGAGCACCAAGGACAATGCTTTAAATGCCACACTTCAGCAGCGAGAAGGGATTTGTCTCTAATTAATTTCCAAAGATTTCTGTCGTCCATGTTTCTGAAGGCCAGCCTGGTGGAAGCTCAACAGTTGAGTGCCCTCCAGTAGTTAAAGCCCTGAACAAATGTTCAACATCATTAAAAATATCAAGTATCTTTTGCTTCCTCCTCTGTGCAATTACATTTTTTACAATAGTTGCTGCCTTTTTTTATTAATAATAAAACACTTCACTGTTGGAGCTAAGTTTCCATGTTGTAGTATAAGGACAGCATCCAAGCAAAATAAGAACACTGAGGTCAAATAGTGATTTTTTTCAGTTTAATAATTTCTTTTTCTCCTGTTTATTGATGCAACAATGAATAGTATTTAGTTATTAACTTTACACATTAAGATCAACTTTAATCAATGTTAAAAGAATACCTCAAATATTGCCTGTGTTAAACTTTGCACCACAAATGTGATATTTTTTCATCGGAGAAATTGCTGCAGGACAGTTTATCTGAGCTCTGCCATCTGACAAAAGGGTTTACTGGCGACGAGGGATGTGGTTCTGGATGACAGATTTTAATTACAGGAACACAGGCTAGTGACACTTGAATGACCAGTCGCAGCTTACCATCAGCCAATCACTGCTGATAACCAGATGATGAGCGCAGAGCGACCAATTAGCTGTGAAAGGGCAGCAGTGCCACATCAGCTATAGTGTTGCTATGCTGCATGATCTTCATTGTAGGTGTAAATCTCTGAAGACAGACTTCAAAAGTCACGTCACTGTAGGTAAATGTGTCGACCCACAAGTCTCTGAACAGGCCAAAGTATATTTAAAGGCCATTGTATTAATGTCTGGAAAATGTTCATATGTCATGGGAGTGTTGCCTCATTTCGTCATGGATAATTGAGTCTATTATTTTAATATGAATTTATTTTATGACCTTGCATTAAGATTTGGGTCTCTGAAACTTTTTAGTAATAGTTAGAAAATTAAACACTAAATGTCTTTTTATGTAAATATATCGACAATGTTACACTGTTGTTTGGCTTTATTGCGTATTATTTTGTATAAGATTAACCAGTGCACCATGTGAACACAAAATAGGCTACACTAAAACAAAGTTATAGGGCGTCCGGGTGGCCGAGTAGCTAAGGCGCACAATGCTGGTGTATACGCCGTGTAGCTGTTCGCCGGCTCAAGTCCTGACCGAATCGATCCTTCCTGCATGTCCTTCCCCCACTTTCCTCCCTGTTTCCTGTCTCTCTACACTATCTCTGATTAAAGGCAAAAAATGTCCAAAAAAATACTTAAAAAAAAAACAAAAAAACAAAGTTATTAAAACTTGATTTTGGCACAGGGACCCCTGACAAGACAGAGAAGTTATCTAATCATACCAGACCCAATTAGTTTGATTACTGTACTTTAGTGCTGCAGATTCCTTTACATATTTGTAATTAATCAAATTACCAGAAGCAGCTGATATGCAGGGAACCTGGGGTTGTAAGGATCCCTCGGGGGCTGATGCCCAGCTGGTAATTGGCAACTGGCAGTTTTCTTGGTATCTAGGGATCGAAAAATTTGATTAAATATGAGAATGTTTTTTAGATGTTTATAAGTGTTGTTTCAACACCTTTGATCTATAGTTAGGACCTGTTTACGAATAAAATATATAAAAAAATAATGCTTTTTCAATGTGTAAATTGTATTATTATTACATATTTTGTTATGGCTACATGGTGAGAAAATGCCCATATGTAAGTGGTTTTCATCAAAACATGTTTGATGACATGTTGTCTGTTGTAAACACACATCATTGTGAGTAGGAAAAAAATAGTTCACCGCAAAGCACACAACAACTTCCAACAGCTGGCTTCGGTGCTTGATCGCTCATGAGTGTAGCTGTTGTAGCGAGCGTAGTTAATATCGTTAACTGTGATCATATTTGCTTTAGACCAGTGGTTGCTCCAGCAGGGATGTGAATGCGTGATGCTCAGGGCCAACAGCAGCACAGACAGAGCAGAGGCCTTTCCCCGCTTTACACAGAGCGTAGAGTAGAACCTGAGCAGCTACATTCTCGTTATTCTGTAGTCGCAGCCTGCTGGTCTGTAGATACATAGGCATTTGAGCGAGTGGCTGGGAGTAGTGCAGTGTGAATGGTAACACCCAGGGCAAATTACATGGCGAGAGAAGAGGGGCCTCTCCCCCGCTGAGCCACGGTAGCATCACAGGGGCGGAAAATGACAATTCCTTGAAAAGGTCATACAAGACGCCTGCACTGTGATACGAGCTTACAGCCAATCTGACAATCTTAATTCAAATCATGACATTCCCCCCAAAAAGTAGAACGTTTTCATCTCCCCATGTCAGAACAGCAGTCTGACCTTTAGCATGCAAGAACTTCACTGAGTTTTAACAAATGCTAATCAGAGTCCTTCATTAACAGGTCTATCGCACGTTTCACGGACCGCCCCATTTGCAATTTATGCATTTCACACTGAGATTCAAAAGAGTAATAGGATTTCTCTTATATTCTATTAATACACATATGAATTGAGCCATCTAAAATGACATGATGGATTTCAGTATAGCTAAGTGGTCGTGATAATAAGAGAAATGCCTCGTGTCAGATTCTGTAGCATTTGATATTGTCTGCTTTAAATACGCTAATAATCTCATATTATTCATGCCAGTAAATAGTGTTTGGTGTTATTTTCCCCACATCAGGCATTTTTCCCTAAACTGAAACAGAGTATTTGACAATGAATTTCATGCTTCAGCCATCCCGCTACCCGCATGGCCAGTGTCGCCCCACACCTTAATACCACTGCAGATGAAATGTCAATGGAATATTCACCTGCAGAGTTACACACCCAGTGTCTGTGCACAGCTTCTTTTTTTTTTTTTCTTTTTTTTTTTTTTACACATGCTGTTTGTTGTTTGTTTGTTGTCAGATTATATCAAGGATCATGTAGCATGAATGCATAAGCATGTTAAGCTTAAAGTTCACATCACTAAACAACAAAATATCCATTACATTCCCACAATTCAGTTCAATGATTTTACACATCAGATTCTTAAGAGGGTTTTTGCCAAGAAGCACATTAAGGGGTGTTTCTTTTATGAGACCACGCTGACAGATAAAAAAGCTTAAAATCTGACAGCTTATCTTAATCACTTCCCATCTTTTTTGGCCCTGCCATTATTGGCCATTGTTAAGTGACACTCTCTAAAGTGGTTTGGTCTGACTGAAGGGATGAAATTATGCTACAAAGGAATAATTATCCATGAAGTGCCAGTCAGTGGTAAAATACCTTCATGTGACAGCTGTGTTTGGTCAAAGTATGGACAAGCAATATTGTCAGAAATCTTGATTCTTTTTTCCAGTTATTGGGCCTCTGACAGACTTTTACAATCTGTCTGTTGCAGTTTTTGGAAGTTTATAATAACTGCTACAGACATATTGGAGAATGTCACACTGTTAAATATGAATTATAGCAAGACAAAGTAACCAGTGTCCACCTGAATAAAGGAAGACATTACCATAGCTTGCTATCGTTAGCATTTAACTTTATGATCTTGTTGTTTAGACACCTGTCACGTTATTGGCAGCTGGTTCACTCACTGCTGTTTGTCTTGCTTTTTTTTGTTTGTTTGTTTTTTTGCATTATATCATTCTTATTTAACATACATGAGGATACCAGAATATTAGCAATACTTCTGAGTATAATACTATCCTGTACTTCATTACCAGTAATGCCTAAACATAAAATTATCAACAAAATTATTAATATTATAGAACTTATATATTATAGAATTATATATAAGTAGACCCTTTGGCAGTATTTTCTGTATACACTAAGTGTATATACAAATTTCTTGGCCATTTGTATTTTTTTTTTGTGATAGTATTAACAGACAGTTTTATGATTTATCTCCTTTATTGTGTTTGCTTTGTGTCACCTGTACCATGTATTTAAGCTGTCTCTCTGTGTGTGACTTGATCTACCTCTGTCTTCATTGAATAGAAATTTTTTTGTGCAACTAAAAGTTGCTCATATTCCAGATCGACAAGAAGAGCTGTCATCCCAAAACGCAAGTTCAAAAATATTCACAGAAAAAGCCACAATCCATTCAGCAGTGTGCTCTGATCTGTGTTACGTTGAAAGGATCCAGAGTTCTCGATGAAATCCAAACATGGGCAGAAATACGAGCAGGCTGCGTTGTGGACCAGAGGAGATAGGGCAGCAAAGCCATCCTCACAGCTGGGTGCTCAGATTAATAGGCAAGATAGACATAGTGTATATGTTTACTCATCACCATGATTGTGTCTGTGTGTGTGACAAAAGCTTTATTTGAACAGGTCAGGATTGTAGATGACTGTATGAGAAGCATTATAAATGAAGACATGCTGAGAGGCCAAGGTAATAGTATAATGATGTTCTCTGACTTCCATCATCGGCCACAGTAAGCTCATACTTCACATCAGTCGGGTCTGAGCCACCTCTGCCTCTGAATATTTAAATCTTCCTACAGTATCATACACAATTCCCAGATCTCTTATCAAAAACTACCCGGCTACTTCAGAGAAAAAGGCCTTTATTATACAGTATAAATACCAGAGCTGCTGTGTCAGTTGGTGAGAGTTCAGGTTTTACAAGGAGCACCACTTCAGGATGTGACCCAGTGCCGTGCATATCTTCTGTCTCGTTGTAACATTTCTTTTGCCGAGGTTAATGAGCTTGACACCAGGTGCCCTCGGCCTGCTCCACAGACAGAGTTACCTTGCACTTTTTTTTCTCTTTTCTCTCTGTATGCCATCAACTTGGAGCCTAACACTTTCGCAGCTGAAAACAGCAGTTTCATTCAGCACATGCCAAGAAAAAGTTATCAAGCAGCAGAGTTGGTCACCTGTGCTTTTCAAGGCTGTCCTGCAAGGTCATACTCTCAGAAATGAGCGGCATCCAATGGGACTGTCAGCTCTGTCTCATGGTCTCTGAAAAGCTGCTCTACGCTTTTTCTTTTTCATTTAAGGTGCTTTTTAATCGGTAGAATCAATTTTAACATTGTACAATGTATTGGTTTTTTTTTGTTTTTTTACTAATCCTTATTATTTATGCAGCTGATTCAAAAGGACCTATCTTTAAAGCAGTGGCCTCATGCATATTTAATTGAACATGATTGTAGCATTAACAGCTGAATATGCAGCCAGCCTTTTCTCACATTTGTCTCAGCCTTAAGTGAAAGTGCCTTAAATTAAAAGGCTATAGAAATCAATACAAGTGGTATCCATGAGAGGGCACATATCTTCGACAATCTGTCTCCTAATGCATCACTCACCACATGCTCTGCTCTTGTGTCTAAAAGCCCACCTCAGATGTTGCCAAATGGACATGGCTTGCTTGAAGACGTTTAAAAGTTTGGTCTAATGTTATATTAATGGATTATCCAGCCCCACCTCTTTGTATGAGTGAAACTTGCACCAAGTACAGCAGCACCGTCAAAAGATGCTTGATGGAAACTACCCTGCAACAAATTCACATCTAATATCCATCTTTTATGTGATTTAGTCGAGTAAAACTTATTTATTACATTTTTTACTATGCTATAAATTATTATAGTATATCTTACATGTTAGCTGGGTGGTGTGTTTTAGTGGAGAGGTTTTCTAATATATTTTTAAACCACATCGAATGAAAGTAATTTTATAGAAAACAGAGATCCAAGCTTTCTGACAATGACAGAGATTGAGGTCTGAGCTGCCCATTTTAGGTAATTTCCACAAAAAACAATTTGATACAGATTTCTTACTGGCAGGAGATTGTCTGTCTGTTTTCTCCCTCTTAAAGGTGTAGTTCCTGTCTCCATATGTATCCCTCATCCTTCTACAACTGTCGACTTTATCCTACACATATACTCTAACTCACAGATTTGTAAGAGAAAAATAGTGAATCTGCAGCTCCAGCAAGCGAGACTGCGGAGGACTGCATGAAAAGAACTCATTAAAACTGTGACTCACACACGCAGTCGCAAACAGCTTGCACAGAGTTGAGATAATTTGTGAGTAAATCCGAGGCTGTTGTCCAACAACATATTTCTAATTGCCCTTGCGCGCTCACACAAACATGTGCATTTGTTCACACACACTTGTGCGCACACATGCACACACACTCTCTCTCAATGGCACATAAGATCTCTCATACAGTGAGAGTCAAAACTGAAAAATAGATGAGATCTTTGTCACTCAAATGACTGTAGGTTTCTTAAGTGCTGTCAGAGTACGGATGAGGCCAACATGCATTATGGAAGACAGTGCCTTGCTAAGCGCCTCAGCTCTCCGCCTGGTCCACGGCACAAAACTGTCTAATGGAGTTGAAGACATAGTAAATTCTGTATCCGCCTAAGATTCTATAATAATATCTAAAGTTGGAAGCTAATTAATCTCAGAGGTATATCACAGGCTTAAGGCCTCTCTGCACTGTCTGGGGCTGCTAATTCCTTCCATCTGGGCTGCTGAGGAGCATTTATAGGAGTTTACCAGATTAGCCCCAGACACAGGATCTTTAAAGGGAACTGCTTGTTCTCTTCAGATTGGAGATCTGTCCTCCTTGCACAGCAGTGTGGGTGATAGACTAATAAAGCTCTATTGTATGCTTATGTGACTGGTTTGACTGGGTGGCTAAAAATGGATCCCACTGCACAAGAGAAAGCCCATTTTACACTTGTGTAAAACAGGACATGTGTGGTATTCATTTTAAATCCATGTGGGGTGTTTGGCTTTCCAATTACACTTCCAGAGTATGCACTTAAAGAAGAAGCTTATGGTCCATCATGATAAGCATCTGTATAGATTAAAGAGCTACTGTATCACACATTTTGAAATGAGACTTATCTGAAACTATTGTTGCAGCTGATTAGATGGCAGAGATCGTTGACTTTTCACTGAAGCTCCCGCAGAGTGTGGTTTATGGAGTCTAAATTTAAACACAATGATATTTGTCTCTTTCCACCAAATATATATAATAATAATATTATGTCTTGCTGGTTTTGATGAGCTCTAGACCTGTCTTGATAAGACCAAGGTCATCTGTTAGGAGTGTCTGCATAGGAAATGAGCGGAAGCTCCCAGCAGACTCAGCAGGAAGGCTGGAGAGATGAGTTAATAGTCACTGCTCTGGTTTTAAAGTCTGTCTGCAGTCCTGTTTGAGTTCCTCATTCTCTGTCCATGGGTGGCACACAGAAAGAGAATGTTTGAGAGAGACACAGGAGCAAGAAGATGGGAGGAAAGAGACAGAAGCGATAGCAACAGAAAGACACAAGAGCAGAGAATAAGGGTGTGTTCATCATCAACCTTCCCTTTCACCTAATCATTTTCAAAATCATGTCCTTTCTGTAAAGCACAAATTTAACTTTTTATTCACACACCAGGAATTCAAATTACCCACAGTTCTGCAGACGAGATCCACAGTCGACTGCATTAGTTAAGTGAATTTCCCCATGTGCCATTTTGGATGGGCACGAGAAGCCGTCTCACCTACAGTTTGTGTCAGTCACAACTGGCAATGACGAATTATTAAGGTGGATTTGACATGAAATGTTGGACGTAGTCACCCTCTACCTTTTCTCCACCCATTAGTCTCCGAGAGGGGTACTTGACAGGGAGTGCCATCAGCTAGCATCAGCTCAGGCAGCACAGTTCTCTCCTCCCCCGCAGATGCACCTTGGGCCTGCAGTGATCTCCTCCTCTTCTTTGTTCAGTGCATCTGTTCAGCGTCAGATGACAGCACTGATTAGCCTCACTCAGGGTCTTAATAAGACATTTGGAGTACAGAAAGGAAGCACAAGGGGAAAACAGACACACAAACACACCAAATCACCCAGCTGTAATCACTACATGTCCTGCCTTTATACATACCCTGCTCCTTTACCCTTAACCTAACTATGAGTCTGTCCTTAACCCTAATGAGGTCTGGAGAATGTCCCTCGCTATCTGCGATTTGTACAGATTTCTCACTCTTGGCATTTCTGTTGTTCTTCCAGAAGTCAACATTGCATGGACAGAGAGCCACTTAATTTAATTTTATCATTTCTGTTACTTCCTCTTAATGTCAACCTCTGGATCAAATTTAGTCAAGAGTGAATTCAATACTTTAATTCAAACTGCTCTGAGTGTTTCACAACATCCTGTGGTCACAACCAGATTTGCTAATGGTGAGATCTGCTTATTACAGAGAACCTAGTGTTTGATTGATTGTTTGATTGATTGATTGATTGATTATTTTTATACTCACAAAATCATCCAGTGAATGTTTATGTGCCGTATAGAAGCATCTGTGTCTTACTTATTCAGTTTTTTTTACATTGATTTGTCGCCAGTCTGTATGTTTACCAAGTGTTCACCTGCAGACAATTTGAAAGTTTGTCATTGTCAGCTTGAAAAATGCTAAGCAGAGTAGTTTTGCTGTATGTTTCTTAACAATAAAGAAGTGTTTTGTGTAAATAAAAAAAATGGAACAGTAACTTTTTTCTGTCAAATTAAAGGGTAAACTAAGACACAACACAAAACTGTTCCAGATACTCATAAACTGCAGGAGCTTTTGGCTTGTAAATTATACCTCTCACTGTATTCACGCTCCCTTTCATGAGTTTGTTGTCAGTTATTTGCATGTTTGGTAACTCAAAAAAAGTGCTACTAAGATGAGCAACTTCATACATTTCTATGCAGCCAACCAGTCTAATATTCTCTATTTTCAAATGAATGTTTGCATAATTTATTGAATTTAAATGAAGCATGCACTTTTTCCGCAAGTGTGACATTGACATGTTGGAGCAGCATATGAGAAAAAAACATTTACTTTTTTGTTGTTGTTACTAGTCAGATGTGTATGTAGGTACGAGTGGGTGTGCAGCATCAGTTCTCTGTAGGGATACGTTCCTGCAGGGTGAACTTCTCCCACTCGTCTTCACCGTCTCCCCCACTGCCTCCTGGCGGATGCTCCTCACTCTGATATGTGTGTCCCAGCCCACCTGTTCAGGCCTCATTACTGTCAGGCCTGTGTTAATAAATATCCAGGTGTAGAGCGCTCCTCGGTGCCTGTACTTCATCACCAAGAAGCTCAGTCTGCTGGGCGCGCCCTCCTCTCCTGCAGCAAGGCTGACAGGAACCATGATTACACTGTAAGCACTGTAGTTATTCACCTTCTGCCCAAACTCCGACACTGCACTCCATCTTACACACCGGCAATGGGGCACACACATACAATGCTCATGCACATGTACACACATTCATACGGGAACACACACACTGACAAATACTTACAGATATTTGCTCTTTCATTCCCATTATTTTTCTCCTCCGTGCAGCCTTGTATGCAAGCAGCATGGACAACATCCCCACTGCAATGTTTGGTAATGTCTTCCCCACTATGTCATTATTGTGGTGCAGTCCCAGAACTCTAACTAATTATTTGTATAATTATGAATATGTTGTTTTGAAATGCTAACAAATACCTCTGTCTAACTTTTATGCTAACAGCTTTCTGCTGTAATATCATTTGATGGGTGAAAATCCACAGATCAAAAAGTTAAAAAAAAAAAAAAAAAAAAACTCATTTTCATTCTTTCTCTGACAAACTGAACCAATATTCATTGTGTCATCAAGTCTCAACTCTGCTGAATGTTTCATAAATCAGTTTTTTACTTCTTTTTACTCTCTGCTGGCTCTGCTGGCAGTGTGACTTAAGCCTTTTTCTTTTGCACTCAATAGCTTTGCATGAAGCCCTTGATCATCTGTCACTTAGACAAGTTACAAGTTGTCCGGCACTACCTTCACTGCAGGTTATCAAGTAGTTTTTGTTTATGTTTAAGTCCAAAAAGTCCTGTTTTTTGTGAAAAGGTCTGCCAGTGCAATGAGAAATTTTTCAGCCTATTTCCTTTTTTAAAGAATGCTCTGGAAAATTGAGTCAGTATCTCAAGACAAGACAGAATAAGACAGATTGCACCACTAGAATCAAGAGAAGTGACAGTTAATTCTACAAATGTTTTCAAACAAGTTGATTCCTACCTGGAGAGAAGTTTTCTCGGTGCACTGACAGATTGTTTTTAAAAAGACTGTTTGGAACATAAAACTATTGTTGTTTTATGTTCCTAAAACTATAAACATAAAACTGTTGTTGTTTTATGTTCCTGGTAATTTTATGTATCTACGATGAAGTGTGATAGATCAACTGGAAAATCAAGAGCTTTGTCCTCCCTCCATTCCCACTAAAACCATCACATTACTGCTGACGCCACATCAATCCCTTCGTCCCTCTTATGCTCCATTTTACAGTCTGTTGTGAACAAGATCCAACAAGACTTCACTCCTTTTCTTTGGGGTAACAATCACCCTCAACCTGGAGGGAACAATCCATTTTTTCCTAGAGGAGATCCATGGTCTCAGTTCAGAAGTGTTGGCTTTCATCCTGGTCGCTAGAAACTCAGCTGCCCCTGTTGCTGCTGGAGGTCTGATTGAGCCACAGAAAAAAACATCATCTGCAAAAAGCAGAGACTCACATCTGAGGCTCCCTGGACACTGTCCTCAACCTAGTCGTGCCTTGAGATCGTGTCCATGAATATCACAAACAAGTTTGGAGACAATAGACTATCTTGTCCAACACCAAACCTGTTTGTCTTTGTATTAATAATAAAGACAGGTCTCACTTTAGTTAAACAAGGACCTGATGAATCATAGCAACAGCCCTGCTTTCTGATACTTCTGCAGTATTCCCCGAAGGATCCACCAGAGGATATAATCATAATCCTTCTCAAAGTCCTTCAGACACATCTAGACTGGGTGGTCAAACTCCCATAACCTTGTCAGCAATCTAGCAAGGGTAAAAATCTCTTATGGACTTGACTTGACTACTTCAGTAACCTCTGCTGGGGATATGGGTGAGGCTTCCCTCAAGTCTTCAAACTCCACTCGACAATATCCCAAGGTCAACAATAACCTAACTAAACACAATGTGAATGAAGCCCTGCATTCCTTTTCCAGAGTTGTTGAGTGGTTTGCCTTCCTCGAGGTTGACCCAAAGTCCCTCTCCATACCCTACCTTGACTCCTCCCACACCCAAGTTTGTGTTTCCATGAAAATGTAACCCCCTTTGATCTCCTAGTACCTGTTTACTGCTTTGGGAGACCCCTGGGCCAACCAAATCCAAAAGGCTTCCTCCTTCAAGGTGATGGTTTCTGACCATAGACAAAAAGCTCTAGTTGTGAGCAAACTTGTTACTATTATTTTCCTGAAAGTAAAAGTCAAAGGACAGTACTTTATAGAGCATTCACATGAAAGCTTTCAGGGTTGATAAACATTAACAGTACAATGGGGAGGCTACAATAAATCAACAAGAGATGCTTCAGGTCATATTAACATGTCTGAAAATCACCAAATACCCACAGATCATGCATGTATGAGGTCAGTGAGAATCGGTGGGTGGGTCAGCCGGGCCAGTGTGGGAGCTTTGTTCTCAGCAGCTCCAAGCAGTGATGGTGGTGGCCAGGGGAACGACAGGGAGGACACAACCACTTGACTCTAGAGGAGCAATCAGACACTTCAGGGTTTAATACACTGCCTTGGGTCTGAGCCACAGCAATTGGGTTTGATAGCCGTGTCATTATGAGAGGAGGGCGTTTGGAGGTCTTCGGTGGCCAAGGATTAGAGGAGGGACGTCGAGAAGGAAAAGAGAAGAGGAAGAAAGTGGGCAGTCACAAGCTCTGTGTTTGCTGTGTAGGACGCAGGCTTCTCTAACGGTCTCGACTGTCATCATCACACAACCACTGCTCTCACTGATTTCCCTTCACATATAAAGAGAGCAGGCCCTGTGGAGATATGAGATACCAGAGGTCATTCCCACATTGTGTTTCTAGCCTAGTTTTACAACAGACATTTTAATTTGCTGCCATGCACAAAATTATAGTTTATTTCTTCAACAACAGCTAATTAAGAGAATACCATATCAGTGACGCTTGGTTTAATCTACCTACTCCTCTTCTACCCTCTGTAGTGAAATGCAGAGATAATATCTGCACAAATTTCACAAAATCTATGAAGATGACAATTATAGAGGATACTGCATAATAATTTGACACTTAACTAGAATTTTGCTTAATTATTTCCTTTGCCAAATGCAGGCAGAAAGGAAGCTGTAACTTATTCCTCTATGTTTACTCAACTCCTAGAAACACAAAGTTCGTACTGTTGAGTGAGAGCTCATAGTACAGTCTGTGCTCATGTGTCTGTAAGCGGGAGAGAGATGTGGAGAGTGAGACTGAAGGAAGTCAACCTGTGATGGATGCGATGGCAGATGCTAGGGTAAGAGTTGTCATCAGCGTTCCTGGAGCCTTATGGAAGAGAGCCAGGTACGCAGCTTTGATTGGGCCTACTGTGGCTGTGCTGTTTGCCACAGCACAGCTTTGATTAGTGCCTCCATGAAAATGTATGCCCTATGCTCAAAGAAAACTGGGGGAGTAACTACCTGTCAGGAAATTCACAAACAAGGCTACTTAGACTACAGGGAACTGTATATTTTAAAGTCTAATATTCCCCGCCATTTCGTTTCATTTCATTGTGGGGGGCTTGCCAAATCCCTGCTGGTACCCCACCCCACTGCACCCGTGCAAAAGGTCCCCAGATAAGGAGGCGGTACACCACTATGTGCTCCCCCCTCCCAAAAAAGAAAAAAAGATAGGTGTGGGAGAAGGCACTCTCTCTCAACCACACAACAAAGGCTCTGCCAGATGCTGTGAATATCAAAAATCCCTGCAACACCAAACACAAAATATATAAATTAATCAGAGTGCAGGTAAATAAATAAATAATGTATATGAGAAGCTAATTAAATGTGTTTATTCCTGTTATCATATGCTGCCCTCATTTCCACCACTTGAAGTCATGAATCATTAAGTGGCTGCTAAATTGGTCTCTAGGGCCGTCCTAGTGGCAGGGGGCGGTCAGATCCTGTCTGGCAGAAGGCAGGTGTGCAGCGGACGGACGGATGGCCTGTGCTCCTGTAGTCCTCGGACAGCGGCGCCTGACAGAGGGGAAGCAGGCATCATGCTGGGAGGTGAGTGGCCGGAGGAGAGCCTGTAGCAGAGCGGCTGACAGGACCGCCCGTCACTGGGCCGGCTCCGCTTTGATTAATGAGGGCATTTGAAAGACAATTAGTGGGAGCAGATTTGCCTTCAACTACCTTATCAATCAGAACTCTTTTAATTCAATGTGTAGCACACTTCTGCACCAAAATGAATGTGTAAGCATTGTGCAACGGGGCCGGGACAGCCTGCCAGTCAACAAGAGGTGGGAGAGGAGGGCCTGTCTATAAAATACAAATGCTTTTTCTTCAGAGACCTAGGAGTCTCTTAGATAGATAGTGACTGTTGTTGATCATGTTGCAGCTAAGTGCTCATAAACTGCATGTAAAGATGATAAGTTGTATAGTATATTGTACATAGAGTACTATATTAAATTGAGCGATGTAGTAACTTATGCAGCTGATTTTTTCTGCTATTAAAAACAGGTTTGTGTGTACAGGTGCTAATATAGACATGTATATATGGCAGTGAAAACCTGCTGTCAGACAGGAAGTTGATATTTGATGATTTTGTGAAAGCCTGGATTTCATTTCAGCATGTACCTGAAATTTATCATCTGCCATGGTATCATCATTATTTTATTTGTGTGACAGTGTTTCCAGTATATCACCCTCTGGTATGGTATGAAAAAAGTAGTATTCATGGTGTGTACGCTACCCTTTATTAAACAATCCACCACATTTCATAGATACAAAAAAAATACCATTGGGTAACTTCATCGATGTCAGTGAAAATGGTAAATTATGAGCATCTGTGTCTATAATCCTAATTTATGTTAGCTAAAAAAAAACATGTTTTAGCATCTAGCATCTGTGTTTTTTTGTTTCGTTTTGATGAGTCATAATTCAGGTGACCACTAGAAGGCGTCATCATATGAATGTAAGCAACTGTCATTTCCTGTTTCCTGAAACCACTGATATGGCTGTGACTGATTTCATGCTTGTTACTTTACGGGTGGGAAGACTGGCAACTCACTTGTACTATCTAATAGTCAGAGTCCAACATAACAACTAAGAGTAAAGGTGTGTGTGTGTGTGTGTGTGTGTGTGTGTGTGTGTGTGTGTATAAGTCCAGGCCAACATTTAACAAATCATACCATGGTCTTACGTGGCCAATATGTTGACTGTAACCTCGCCAGACTCAGACAGTCTCACATAAATCCTCGGCAGCCTGCTTTCCAGTTTTACACATGAAAGTCTTCACAGTACATTTTATTAGTTTCTCTGAAGAACTGAAAGCTGCAGCGGCTGATAATCAGGAGATGTTTTTTCCAAGTTCATGACAGCTCAAAATAAAAGTGCTCAACCAACATACATATTAATAGTTCGCTTCAGTCCTGCAGCATTTCATCTCGTTCTATACAGTCACCTTCAGGAACAATTACACTTGTCAGTCATTTGAACTCAAATTATCTGAACCACTGGAGAAATGATATAGATCTGGCCAATGTGCTTAAAAGGCTGAAAGATGTGTTTTCATAAAGCTGGAAACAGGCAAGTGAGGAAGTGTCTATTGATCCCACTGCCTGTAAATAAAACAGGGGCAGTGGGCAAAAAGAAACAAAACAACTCTGGCTGAGACAACATGAGGAGAAAAAAAAATCAATAGGTTCTCTCACTGGTGGGTCTTCGCTGGTCAGACTATTCTCTGTGGGTTAGGTTGTCTGCAGGCAGTACGAAGGAGAGCATGCAGTCAACATCCTCATGATTTCTAAATTTCTTTTATAAAGAGGCTCTTTGGAGAATGCAGCTCATGTGAATACAACCCACACAGCTACCTGAGGAAAAGAAGCCAACAGTTGTTTGGTGCTGGATTCATCTCACAGACATATAACAGCTGTTATATATCAATAATTAGTTATGAAACAAGCTCACGTTCATCTACTTTATATCAAAGTTTTAAAGGATCTTTGCATATTTTACATGTCAAGACCACAGTTGAATAATGTCTTGTGGCTCCAGAGTGCTTTCTTTGAGAAAATTACTCAAGTGAAACTGTAATAAACAAGCTGCATCCAACAGCAGTAAACAAAATATGACACATTAGTAGTAAAACTTTGACTAACTTGTTATAGCAAAGATATCCATCTATTATCTATACTGCATATACTGTAATTTCACCAATCAATCTAACTTGCGTGTCTTTGGACTGTGGGAGGAAGCTGAAGTACACAAAGAAAAACCCACACATGCACTGGGAGAACATGAGCCATGAACTCAACAGAGAAAGGCCTCAGTTCAAGTTTGAACCAGAACTTTCTTGTTGTGAGTCGACAGTAGGAAGTGATAAACCACTGCAAAACTGTATTGCCAATCCAGTACATGAATCAACATTGTCATTCATTTGGAATTGTGTTTGGAGCCAGTCAACAAAGTCCAATATCCACTTATCCTTCTGGTCTATTTTTGGTTCCTACCAATCCCAGAGTATAGCTGCTAAATATTTTGTTAAAATGAATGAATACTGCTCTCTTGTGCAGCAATAGTTGCTCTGTGTTATGATGAGTGGATTTGACATTAGCTTGTCAAGAGGCAAGGCTTCTTCAGTGGACTTTTCTTATCCTGTTTGGTGTTTGATCACATGAAGTTGAGAAACATATGTTCCTGTGTTTAAATAATGAAGCCAGACAGTAAAAACATTAAATTGTTTATGTGACACAATTTTTCTTTTGATCAGTTTATGAAAAGGTTGCAACTGATTGACATTTCAATCAATTTTGACATTTGTTCTAGTTGAAGTGTTTATATGGAGTGTTTCATTTTTATTCTGGGCTCTTAAACAAGTTATAATTTGAATATTGGGCTACATGTGAACATGGTGTAAACATACTTAATGTCAGTAGGGAAAAAAAAACAAAACATAAAAAACACAACTCATCTTTATTAAACATAAAAAAGCCTTTCAATGTTATGAAGTCCATAATGGATACCATTAAAAAAAGATTTCATCTCTGACGTGGGCATGCAGCAAATGTGGGGAAGTGACATCATCTTGAGGGCAAACATATTTAACTGCCCCATTTCCAATGGCCCATATGAAGTATTTGGTTCCATTGTGGTTAAAACCAGGCCAGTTGTGGACACTGAGCTCTGCCTGCCGCCTCCCCTTGTTCCAGCTTAGCGGGCAATAAGGAATGCTGCCTGCTGCCCTCCTTTTCCCATTAGCTGTTTTATTTCACGGGAAATTTACTTCCTGCTTGCTGTAATTGGTATGTAGGCACCTCCTGATGTGGGCATTAGGATTTTTAATACAATCTCTTACACAGGTGAGAATGCGTATATTACCCTTTCAGCAGCATATTATTTGATTGTCGTTCACAATTATTTACCCATACACTGTGTGAAACAAAGGTAAAGATTGCGGCTAATGTTATTAGCTAAATAGAAGTAAGAATAACTTTGTTTCCACACCCTTACTGCACAATGGTGATAATAATGTCATTTGAAGGCTTAAAAACTTTGGTGTGATTTATTTTTTCCAGTAACAGCTGTGAAATGGAGCCAAATCCACAAAAGCAGAGTGATTTGCATTTTTCACCAAAAAACACAGCTGTTTAAATATCTACATCAGCAGACCTGTCATGAAAAGCAACACATTAAGTTTGGAAAATCTACTGACAGTGATTTTTTTTCTTGCCTCCTGCTCCTGAAGACGTAAACCATGTGGTGACGTTGACCTTAATTCATAGCACAACTGGCAACAACCACAGGACAACATACATCATGTTCTGTAAGAATATTTGTCCATGTAGCAAGAAAAAAAGGGTTAATCTTGCCTGTGGGTAATTAACTCCACCTTTGCCCTTTTAATTCATAGCATTTCTAAGGGTTTAGTGACTGCAAATTGGTAGCCAATTGTGTGTTTGGAATTCCAGACATGTGGTATTGAATGGTGAAATTGCAGTAAGACTTTCTCTAGCAGAAGCCAGAAACTGGGTGCCATAATGATATTCATTTTCAAACAGGAGAACATTCTAATGGGCAATTAAGATGATCAAGCCTGCCAAGATACACGTGAAGAACGGGGTGCTGGTGCCAGTGATTACATGTCCTCCGCCCCTGCCTCCTTCCTGCGCTGGCCCGAGCTTTGTCTTATGTGTGTGCATAAGTAGCAGGGAGGGGGAGAGGGAAAAGGCTCCAAAAGCACAATATAATTGAACTTTCCACATTATTTCTCACTAATATGTGCTGCCACTTGGTCTCATTAGTGGAATGATGTGCTCTGCCATTCTGGAATGAACTCTTTGCCCGAGTAATTAAGGCTCCTAAAGTTTCTAGTCCTTTGTTTAAAGAATTCGTCCTTGTGCTCTCCATGCCCCATCAGCTGCCTAATTAGCAGGGCCTTTGTGTGATTAAAAATTCTCACAGAGATTCCGTTGGATATTTTCCTCTGTTAATGAGTGTTTGTGGACAGCTGGGAACGGGCGCAGGCTCCCTCCTCATAGGACCTCCTGTGCATTGGGCAGACCTCTGTCAGGGCCCAAGAGTGAGAGCTGTCATTTCTGTAATGGGGATGGAAATTGGTCAAAACCTACCAAGGCCCCCGCAGGAATGGAAATGCCTTGAAATATAAATGAGGATGAATATTCATATTTCTTCCACTTCGATAAAAAAGTGCTGAGTATTAATATACATGTCTGTCAGTTAAAGCAGCAGCAGGAACTCTATGTGTGTGTCTGCCCATTAACGCAGCCCTTGGCTTCATTTGCTATTATCCTCAGGTTCTTTTTCTTCCTAAAGTTGGGGTCACCCTCTCCACTGAGAATTGTGCATTGGAGGCTTTCCTTTTGTTACAATTCTCCCACTTACTGAGTGTCTCAGAGAGAGGAGGTAGGGGTGGGGAGGGGGGGATGTCCTGAAAGAGCCAGAAAGACATTTAATGAAGCCCACTCGGAAGTAAGGTAAGCAGGGGTCAAATCCAAATGAAACGAACAAGCCTGCTATGTACAGCTGGAGGACAGGAGAAATCCAGGGGGAGAAATGGAGCGACGTTGGGAGGAAAGGGCCTGGAGAGGAGGAAGTAGTCCACATTGGTTTAGTTGCCTGGCACAGACGCCCTTCAGCCTTGCAGCCAATTCTTCGCCTTCGCTGTCTTCATTTGTCTCCTGTTGCAAAGCAGTAACAGAGGGGAAAAAAACTAATGCACGCGCAATACCTCATATCTGTATTACAATAATGAGCTGATTCTTTTTTCTTTCACATGGAAGATCTGGTCAGTGTCCACTGCTAAAACAAACACTGCTCTGCTATGAAGAGAGACAACATCCTTGAAACGCAGATGAGTGAGTACAGCTTCGGTCGGGCCGCAGGCACAGAGAAAATCAAAGCAATGATACAACTTGACTTGCACTTGGAGAAACTGTTGAACCAAGTGATGAAGCGATGAACAGATTTTTTTTAAACATCGTTATAAACACAGACAGACATAATGGGCTGATTATATTTGTATTTTAAAGATGGATCTCCAGAGAAAAAAGATCAGTATCTCATAGAAGAATTTACACTTGAAAGGACATGCAGTGTTTAGCTTTTAAATTAAATTCTATTTAGATTCTGCAAGAACAAAGCGCACAGAAATCATTATTAACCCTTTTTCAGTGTGATTTTTAGAATCAGTGGATGCACTGAGGTGTTCGTGGTGAAGGTTACATAGATTAGATTGATTATCAAATAATAAATCAGTCGGTGATGATTTCCCATTTGCTGTGCTCACACAGGGTGTATGTGTTGATGTTTGGGCCTAGTCTACTTGCTGTCTCATCTTGTGCCATTTGCATGTTTTTTGATCTATAAAAGTCTTTTGATGTATTAACTCTCCTCTCAGCATTAACAGACGTGTTTTTTAAGACCATACCTGTAAACTCCCTCACAGGAATTATTCCACAGCTAAAAGTTTGGTCCTGTTTGGATGGAGTTGAATTTCCTGGATGCATGGAGCTCTGGGTAATTTGTTTGTTTTTAATTAAAATCTAATGTAGCTCTCTCAGGGCCTGGCAACTCTGCAGCTCTGCCCAGTGACTGGGGGATATTTAATAAGCTGCAGTGCTGAAAGTTGTTTCATTAGGTGTGAAAAGGGCTGATAACTCAATAGCCAACAGCCAAACATCCTCTCTGTGTCGGTTTCCTGCCTCTTTAATCTGTTTTTCATTCTGCCTGGCATGCTGTAGCAGTACAGGGGGACTTCACAAAAAGGAAAAGACATTCATCACCATCGGGCCTCCAACAAGCCGGGGTGACAGAGCGAGCCAGCCAGTTTGGCTGAGGGAGGAGACGATTAGACTGCAGAGCACGACTGCTTAAGCACCTTACGTGAACTTGAGATTGCATGTGTGTTTATGCACACGTGCAACTGTCTGTTCATCTGTGCACTTAGTTCTACAAGTGCAATCATCAGCTCAGTCGTGAGTCAATGACACAAATCCCACATAGCCTTCAATGACATGTCCCATTATTATTTATTATTTATTTCATCTTAATCTTAAAATGAAGCACTGTGCCCATCACGATCAACAAGCAGCCTTCATTGTGCATAACTCTAATGAAATTTGTCGTTTTTGTGTGATCATAATGTGGTTGTAACTTAGTCACGTGTGGCAACAAGATTGCTGCTTGCCAGTAGCTGATATGTTAGTGGTAAATCTGGGTTGTGTGTGGTGGCTGACAAGGTTCAATGTGGTGTGACTCGAGACAGCACATGTAAATACACAAAACACAATAAAATGAAGATGTTGTCTTTATCAGTTTGACAAAACATCTAATCACAAATAGATAAAACACAGTAAACTAACGTCACTACACAGTGAGAGCACAAAGACACAATGTAAATAAAGGAAACGCTTGTGCAAGTTGTAAAGATTTAAGTTCCAACACACAGGAGGCACAAAAAGTTGTGCTTTTAATTAATAAAAGGCAAACGACAGATAATTGAGTAATATTTAAGGTCATGTGAGCCACTGGTGCAAATTTGGAAATGTACAGAAAACTGGCAAAAGAAAACACACATTAATGCATCATTATCATCCACCACTTTTGTAGAAGTGAATGTTACGAGTAAAGAGCTTGTTGTAGTAATTCTCCAGATGAGGACGGTGCATGGAGATGGTGTAATTAAAAGAGCATTAGTCAAACCTCAAATGAATGAAAACAATGTGAAAATGTCATATGACAGTTTGGGTTGATTCATGTATTAATTTATTTGAGTCTCCTCATTGCTCCACACAGATGTGATGTTTTTGCGTGCTACAGTTTTTCATCTCCCAACAGACTGAAGGCGTCAGGAGAAGTTTGAGTCACATGCTTCGAGTACAACATGATTTATTCACTGACGCGTTTCACTTAGTCATATTACCGTCACCAAAACCACAACGTTTGTACCTCATCCAAGATGAAAGATGTTCTTAATATATTTTTTGAAAATGCACTTTAAAATCCATTTAGTCCATATATTTATTAGTACCATCTTAAAAGTCAAGGCTGTGACCAGGTGCTGGATGATATTTTCTTCTTAAGACACTGAACTTTTGTTATCAAATCACATTTAATGAATTGTGTGGGTTAAGCCACACAATTTTATTGTTTGTTATTTGGTCAGAAATATGTCCATTAGCCAGATATTTTTGGATCTAAATGTGTCCAACATTGAGCAGTATGAGTCAAACTTCCTATCCCCAAACACTATGTGACAGCAGGTGAAAAGGAAAAGAAAATATTTGGAGTTTGTAATTAATTTATTTACTATTATTTTCTAACTTCACAAAGGGCTGTAGTTATGTGCATGGTGTGGATTATTACTCTGATCTTGTGATGTTTTTAGTTTTGTTACTATTCAATGCTAGCAAATGACAAAGACATTTACAATAAAAAAAAAAAAAAAAAAAACACAGGCTGCAGACCCCTAATGAACACAAGTGTCTGTCTCAAACATACCAGTGTACAGCGTACACAGCCACATCACTCCTGTCTGCAGAGTTGCTTGGCTGTGTTGAGGCAGTAATATTCTGGGCATATCATTAAAGTAAAAATCCACCACAGAGTTATTTTCTTCTACCTGAAAAATGTGACAGGCCAAGTATCTCACAGCCTCTTTTTCCCATACTGAACAGATAACACAGTCCCTAATTTGCTGCCAGAGATCTGTGGCATAGTTGAGTATCCCCCCCTCCCTCCTCCCCTCCCCTCCCTCACTCCTTCAGGGAGGACTTCTGAAGCGCTTACAGTAATAAGGCGACAAGTATGCCTTCACGTGTTGAACTACATCAACCCCACTAATCCTTGTAGATTGAAGCCGCCCACTGATTTAGATTGTCATTATGTGTTTCATAAATGTTCCACTCTGAGGTTTTTATGTTGAAAAAAAAAAAATCAGGAAAAGGTGGAATCGAGTAAATGGTCCTTTCATTACCGTTCATCCCTCTGTACGCAGAGTTTAAACAGGGCAACATAGATGTGCTCACTCAGTGGCTCTGTTCCACCTGAGATGAAAGGCTATTTACATCCAGCCATGATGATGATGATGATGGCTGTGGGAGCCGGCGTCGTTTCCAGTCGACCGGGTATCCCCACTCACCGTCATTTGGCAAGCTTTAAGGAGAACGCTGTTAGAGCTCGCCAGACATTGTGACCATTCACGCCTAATTGAGCAGAGGGGCTGCGTCTTAAGTGAAACAGAGGTATAACAGCTGAGGAAATGAAACTCTTCCTCTGCAGATTGATGCCGACAGTGCAGACAAATCACAGGTCACCGCTTTATATGTGAAGTTATATAATTATATATTAATTAACTATATATTACCATAGGAAACTGAACCATAAGAGTGACTATAAAGCTGGGAGGAAAGTTTTTTCTTGTTCTGCTCATTTTTATTTCATCCGGGGTTGATAAGTTGATTGCTGATAAATGTTATTCATTTCAGTGACTAAGCCAATTAAAAAGGGAGTTTTATCTAATTTGATAGTTAGACATAATTTGCAAGAGTTTAGACTGAAAACTCTCAGTTAATAATGTGGTTTAATTTAATTTTCCACTTTCTTTTCTGGAGTAAATGGATTAAAAGGATTGAAACTTTGTCTTCCAATTGCACAGCTCTATTGGGCTATTTAATTAGCCGTTTTTTGCTATTCAGACATGTGCATGAAGCTAAATCCCATATCCCAGCAAATAAACGAATAATTAAAATAAATGTATGCTTAAAGGCAATTAAAGTAGTAACTGCTTTAGCAGCTACATTAGTACCACTTGTCCTGGAAAGTGTGTGTGAGGAAATGTAAATGTGTACACACTGTCACTGACTTTGGGTTTTGCAGGTGGAAAGCTGCTCCACAGCAAACTTGAAGTAAGAAAATGGAGCAACTGAAACAGGCTCCTCTATTTTTCATGAATAAGGTCACTTATCAGTGAATGTAATGTCACCGAGTTCTCTTCATCAATTCAATAACAGTGTGAAAGTGAAAAAAAATAGTTGGGTCATTTCTTTGTAATACACCCCTGGGCTTTTTATTATGACTTCATTTCCGTTGTAATATTGGAACGTCTCTATAATTGTAAAAGTGTAATAGACTCTAATATAATTTCATTTTGAACCCTGAATGGTCTATGCCATCTCTGCTCAATTTGAGTAGAATAATGATTTTTAATGTCCACACATGGCTTCCTGTGACCTTATTCAATCTCTGGGCTGATCAGGAAATATATTGATTCAATTACAGTGCTGATGACAAGCGAACAAGGGAGAGGAGGGAAAAAAGGTCAGCATATATTTGAAAATGTAAATCTTAACAATGTCTTTTGGGTTTGCTGAAAAAAGCCATTATCAAATGCCATTTGGCTCCGGTGGCATGTAGCCTTCTGCCTTTTTCTCTTACACCAATGGGAATAGTTAGAATATTTAGGATATCCACTGTGGATTTTTCCTTTGTCAGCGAGTGAGTTATATTCTGTTCATGTACCTCTATTTTGCTATTTGCTGTGATTATGTGGAATATAATGGCTCACACTATTTCTTTAGCATTACATGTCTACAACTGGCCTTTTGGAGACTTCCTAATGACCTTGAGGTAATGACTTTGCAATGCTTTTGTATGTACCACACAGTTCTTTTGCTGCATAAGCGGCTCTATAAGTAAATGAGCCTGTCTGCACTCAAACATTGAACAAAGCTCTCAAATTTATTCCCTCTCAAAATTACATGCACACCACACTGGGCTCGACTAATTATTTGTTTGGTCATTAAAAACTCATTAAATTTAAATTGTTCATTTGCATACCACTGTGTGTTGCATCATAAATTATTAATTGAAGATAAATAAATGAATTCAATTAGAAAAATAAGTAATGTAACATATGCACCAGCATAGATCTGGTGCTAGTCTTTGTTTTGACATTGAGAAATACTTGGCTATGGCTCCTTTTCCAGTTGTTTGAATAAAAAGTTTGCACATAGAAAAGGGATCCGTGTTAAAAGGGAATGACTGTACAAAATGCGAATACCAGAGAGCAGATCTGAGGTGGTGCTGATGAGTGTGGATCAGAGCTGCACGGCCAAAATGAACATACTGGTAAATTCTTTCAACAGACAAAAGTGGAAAATATTTTCCATCCTCTGTTTTACATCTCACTGATTAACTCCCCACTCCCCTGCTGTCACTATTTGGCTTTGATGAATTTGAATAAATTGACTTTTTTCTCTTGCTGACAAATATTTAAGCAATCCAGCCAAAAAAAAAGGCAATTTTCCTTAACCCAACTCATTACCTCACATCTGTATGTGTTTTGTGGTTGGATCATCTTGTCTCAGGGCTGGAATAATATTCCATCTCATTGCAAACAATTACTCTGCAACCCAACGCTTGTGCTTTTATTTTGTGTAGATTTTTTTAATGACTGAGGTTCTGCTTCTCTTATTGCTCTTGTTGTTGGTTATTTTATATGACGACTATATTCCAGTTCCAGGGATTGGTAAATGTTCACCCTTTTTCAAATCACTTCATTAATTAAATGGGATCGGGAAAGGTTCTGAGCTAATGGATTAGAATGGGGATGGCTGGTTCAGGCCTTTTACCAGAGGTCACATTTCATTTGCTGCCTATGTCAAGCGACCAGCGGCGAGGCCTCAGAGGCAATCTAATCAATGTCTGCGTGCCGTAGCCCTTGAATGAATCCATTAAAGTTATGTGGATGCATCCTGCACAGAGAAAAAAAATGTCTCCTGATACCTCTGATAGAAATTAGCCATGAATTAGGAGAGAAGCTGGGCTCATTTTGGATGCCAGCCAGAGCAGAATTAATAGGCCATCAGAGCCTCTTGTGTGTTAAATCCCATTTGTTCGCCCATGGTTTATGAAAGCTCCTCCTCTGTTGCTCAAGGCCTGGTGTGAGACCCCTGAAAGCCCACCGCAAAACTTCACTCATTAAATAAAGTTCTGGGAGGAGACGAGGCAGGGAGGGCCGCAGAGCTGCAGTTAAGGCTGGTGTTGTTGGAGATGGTGATTCTGAGGACCTAGACTGAGCTTGTGGTGTGATTGCATTTGAGGTTTGGATGGGTTTAGTCTGTGACCAGGAATGGAGCTAAGAGGACTTTAGCAGGACATTGGGGGACGATAGTCATGTGGGTCTCTTCAGCACCAACTTTATCTCAGTAGTGCCCACTAATCCTTCAAACTGATCCGCAGTGTTTCTGTGTTTAAGAGGAGGAAAAGCTCTGACCAGATCTCTTTGGAAAAGGGTGTCTGAAATGCCTAAACCTATCAGAGGGAGAGGTTTCACCCCGGCAGTTTTTAAGCACTTTGTGGCACACGATCATTATTTTCTGTATGCTTGACAACACACAGCAACATAAGACATAATTGCTGGACATATACTTTATTTAAAGAGTAATCGCTTTTGGCACGGCTGACTCACAAAGTCACAAAGTCGGCGCTTGGAGTTTGTTACTCACAACCAACTATGTTTTTCTGTAAGATTTCCTTCATCATCACATGTCTGGTTGATGATATAGTGTTTTCTGTTTTTCAGCTTCAGTTGAACGAGCTAGTCAACAGTTTAATTGAAGATCTTTCATTATTTTTACTTTCAAAAAGGTGTTGCACACAGTTTAATGTTTACTCAAATAGTCATGATTTGCTGCAGGTCTTTTACTGTAGCCATAAGTTTAGTAGAAGTTGAATACATCTAATGATATGCTGCTCTGGAAAAAAATCCACTTTAAGTAATCTTATGCAGCTTATAGTGACACAAAGTTATGTTTTACTGTTAGGCAAACTCACTAATACTAACATAAAGGAAGGCATAAAGGAAATAGTACAAGACTGACAAGATATGCTTTAAAAAGAGGGTGGGATTTATAATGTTTCAATTGTTTCATTCGACCATGACCACTCCACAACCTTATTATACAAAGATCCTGTAACCCTAATGAAGTAGTGTTGGAACAAGGGATGAGCCAATCCGATATACAGGATTATTATCAAGCCGATGTTGGCCAAAATTACTGGATTTGATAGCTGGAAAAAAGTAAAACACACAATCCAAACCAAAGACCAATTTCTGAGAAGGGAAAAAGATTCAAATGAAGGAAGCATCAACATTTCACAGCTGACTCATAGGTTATGATTTCCCTCGATTTTGTTTCACAAATAAAGTGGATGTTTTGTTTTGTTTTTTTTTTTTTTTTACATTACAGTATTTCCAAAATCCAGACAAATTTATTCTAAAAATATGATTTGTATGGGAACGCATGGATAATCAAAGTTGCAATATCAATATGAAAAAGTGGTATCATGCCATCCCTAATTGAAACCCAAGCCAGAAACCTTAACCTAATCATATAGATAGTTTTTGTGCCCAAATTAAAACCATTCCATAGTGCTAACCATATTTATAATTGTCACCATGATGATGAAGGTAATGTTAAACCACCACTGTAGGGGGAGCTATTTCAGGAATTGTGCTGATTGGTCGTATCAGAGGGTTGGGATAAATTACCCATCTGATCTGAAATGTGATGTTAGACAAGCTCTTCCAGTTACAGTTATCATTTCCAGTCAAATCTATAAACCCGTCCTACTCCTATCTGCCTTCTGTTCGAAATCAAAGACCCATTGTTTTAGAAATGATTTAGCATCATCAAAGAGTCCAATATGATGCATTCGGGTGAAAACAAGCCTGTATTAAGTTGGACTGGACATCAGAATAACTGTCTCAAATCCCAGTGGACCAGAGGACCATCATGAGGGCAGCAGTGTCAATAGTGGACCATCAAAACATCCATAAAGATTTTTAAAGGTTTTACTGGTCCCATCAGTCTCTTTACCAGCCGTCTCTGAGCGACTGTCGTTTCATTCACACTGCATGAAGATAAGTCCAGGGCTGAATTTCTTTCCCAGTCCAACTGTAAACAAAATGGAAAACTTGACTGGGCTCAAACTTGAACTGGCTTTTCTTCTCTGGGCTTAACTATCTTGGGTAACTGACTAGAGTAAGTTTGATGACGTTAGTTGTAAATACCATTTGTTACTTGTGTTACTGATGAATTTGTTAGGCAAATGTTGCTGTTGGTAGCAATGGTTGTAGCTTATTTATTTCTTGCTGATTGTTCCATACACAAGGTAACATTCAGTTGTGCTTCTGGTTGCACTTGCACCACCTTGCAGAGAAAATGAAGGGAGGGAAATTTAAGACAGAAGGTGTTGTAGATGAAGCATTTCCTTTGATCTAACATGCTGACTGTCCAGCGTTACATCTAATGGTTGTGAATATTGTATATAACCTTTAGAATTTGTGGGAGTTGAAACTTTGGAGGCTGACAAGGCTCTGAGGAGAGATGAACTTTTCTTTGGAGCTTTTGCTGCCTCATTTGAGTCAGAGTATGCAAAGAAAGCACTTGCTCACCTTGACAAAAGCAGGGATAACCTCCAAATGAACTGGGCCCGCCCAAAACAAGCCAACGAAACCAAACGCAGAGATGTGCAGCTCAGAGGGGAGGCCTCAAACTGCTGCTGCACAGTGAAGTTTGCATACTGAACCCACTGGAGGGCCATTACAGCTCAACCGTTCTTTTCACTGCGCTGATAAACAACAATTCCCAGAGTCCCAGGATCTTCCATTGTCCGAATTTACATGAGGTTTGGGGCCTTCAGTGCATGTTAGTGATAGAGGTCAAAGCTTGTGTGTATTCACAAACACATGCAACACAAGGAGAATGATAAGCATAATAACTTTACCCCAAATATCTCTGTGTTAAGCTTTTTTTTTTTTTTTTTTCAAAAGATAACTTTAAAAATGCTTGGATTCACCTAATTTACGCATGCTCATGCCCCACGGAAACATACACGTTGCATGTTCATATGCACACGCAGGCACATACAAATATGGTTATCCTCATGCTGTTATAGACACACTATATGTAAATGAGAACAAAAATGGCTCTCATGCTTTGCCCTCTTCCTCCAGTGCCAGAGTCACGCATCATTGTCAGCAGCCAGCAAAACAAGATGAAATAAAATTCTAAGCCGTCCTGGCAGTCAAGGACACCATTCCCTCACCGTAATAGCCTGTATCGCCCAGCCACTCCATGTGTAGCTTTTCTTCATTGCTCTGGGCTTTTATTCCTGGCAATAAGCTCTTTATCACTCCTCAACACAATTCATTTAAAACCACCGTCAAGAAGCAATCAAACCTTAAGTAAGAGGATTCAAAGTCAGTGTGTTATTGTTAAGCAAAGTAGCATTACTTCATTTCCATAATGCACCCAGACAGAGATGCCAAATAGGTAATAATAAAGAACAGTACACAAGAAAATAAACAGTTAATATTTTTCTTATTTTTGGTCCCCAAATTTAAATGCAATACTTTTATGCACTGCTGTTGTTTCCTCTTCTCTTCTTTCTCACATTTGCCTCCCTTTCTGCCTCCAGAATGACATTATGTTTGGGTTAGTTGTCTTTCTGCCTCAGACACCTATGATTTAGCAATTCTTGACATATCCATTACACCTCACAGATTGGCTGTTCTCCTTTCCCTGTGTCTTGGAAACCTATAGAAATGACATGTACCCTTCCATTTTTTCTTAGATGTCCTCGATTCACAGGTGGTGCATTTAGAAAGAAGTGGATTCTAATTTCAGGAGTGTTCCCTTACTATTAACTATAGCTACAGGAGGGACATCAATCTTGACAAGGTCTTTTTGAACCACGTCTAAAAATGCAATACTATTGTGTATTTTTCACCTGCTCTCCACAGCCTGACCGTAGATGGGCATTTTGACTGCTGGTTTTATGATTCACTCTCTGCATTATTTTTTCTCTATTACAGCGTTTTGGAAAATGGTTCACGTGTCATCATTATGTATCTTTTATATGTTGATTGCTCTGGTAGAATAGCCCGTCTCTTCTCCTCTGCGGCAGTGATACAATCAATTTTATAACAGGTGCAATAATAGATAGAATCAATGTCATCATCAAAACAATCACCTTCATCCTCCCAGCAGTGTTTACTTTACTGTTAAACCAGCTTCAGCTTCTATTTTCAACACCTCAGTCTTTTTCATTGATGTTTATTTGTGGATTGCTCTTCATCCGCATGTGTTTGCTGTGTTATTGAATCTAGATTTTTTTACCTTCTTGACCATCGACATTAATTGATCCAGTGTAGGGGGAAGTTCATCAGGCAGCAACTGCATCAACCTATGAATAGATTTTACAAAACCACATGGCCATAGCAATGACGCTTGTCACTTGACACTTAAATCCACAGTAAATTAATGGCTTTTTTTTTTTTTTTTTTTTTTGGATGTTCTTGGGTCTTTGCTTTTTATTTATTACCTAGCAATACTGATCTTTATTTTTGTATGAAATATCTCTTTAGTTGTCAAAGCATCAAGCTGTAAACCAATACAATAACAGTATATTTGTATTTATTAAATTCGATCTAATGAAGTCTCACTGCACAAAACACATTCACAGAAAGGTTATTAGTTACAAGTTATTATTAAATAACCCAATAAGTGGTTGTGTTTGTTAAACACTGTTTTAAGTGTGATGGTTTAATTTCATGTCCACTGTTCCCTCCCTCTAGTGCTTTCCATTTAATACACCAACTTCATCACCAGGGAGATTAAGGCTAATGCCTAAAGGAGCATAGCCCAAAATTGAAAAGTATTAACTGTAATTAGCGCACTAACAAATGGCTAATACGATGGCAATTGTTATATTTTCATGATATAACCTGTAATCTTACTCTTGCGGACCTCATTTTAAGTTATGGTAAAATAGGGGTACACATTTATTTTTATATCTGTTATTTCAATTTGGTAAAATCCTCATATCAAATAAATGCTGAATAGAAAGGAAAAAAAGAAGGATTTTTCTATCACAGCTCAGTTCTGTTCTCACCACAGTCTTTACCTTTTATGCTACATCCTTTAGCGAAGGTGGCACAACGCTGCAGCAGACAGGTAAGCCTACTGTACATCAAGCACAGAATCATTACACCGACACCACAGCCACAGCAGGCAGCACGGCACATAAAAGACTGCGCTAACTGTTTCTTCAGCCTGTAAACTCAGCTAATTAACAGTAGCTTTATGCTTTTTGAACGCTTTGAACGTCTGTGTGTGTGAGTGCGTTTCTTCAAGGCCACAGGATGTGAGCCCTGCAACAATCTGCAAGCCAATTGTCACAGAAAGAAAAAGTGAGACAGGCAGCACGGAGCAGGGATTTACTGGCTCTGATAGTTATTGGATGCAGTGGGGGTTTTTTCATCTTTTCTCACCTTCTGCTTGTTGTTGCTGCTACCATCACTAGTGTCTTTCCACACCAACAGTAATGAAAATAATAATAATGATAAGAATAGCATCACTTCAATCTCACTTTCAGTGATTACATTGTTCCACCCGTTTCCGTTTCTGCTTAAATTATATTTAACTTCATCTGCTGTGGTCCGCAAACAGGATTACTGGTACTTATCTGAAATGAAAGTGCATTTTTAACGCAGTTTAATAACGAGAGTGGAAAATCCAGTCCATAGCAATAAAGCTGAAACTAATTCATTTCAATGGCTGTCAGCACAGAGTGTTTCTATTATTCCTCACATGCCCATTCCCACTGTTAAAAACTGTAAAAAAAAAAAAAAAAAAAGGCAGGAGGCCATTTGAGTAATCTGTTGCAGCTTGACATGAGAATGGTGATCACAGAAACACTGAAGAATCTTCATCCAGCCTTTAAGAGCCTCTTCAAAGAGCCACTAAAAGGGCAACTTAAAAGCAACCCAGATCATCAAACTCTGCAACTTTTCTGAAGACTCTTGAGTGGAGTGATGGGGTGAACGGGTAGAGAGGTAGGATGGAGGAGACTGAAACTGCCGGATGTCCTCATGCATCTAAAGTGGTCAGCAGTTTGAACCTGTCTACGCCTCCTGTTCCATTATGGAATAGTAACACAGGGGTCTGTTTGCTCGCCAAACACAATTAACAAGGTTTCTGCTGCACATCAATACCGCTATTTGCATAGGGTATTGATCTGAAGTCCTTATAATCACAAAATGTTAATTGCACCAATTAATTCTCAATCTGTTTGTGCCCTTGTCTGGCCGCCTTGAGCCCTGAAGGTCAGTGTGAAAATGAACTGCTCTTTGATTCTCCTCCAGGAAAAGATTTTTCCCAAGACAACACAGTTTGCTACTTCGAAATCAAAAGGCCCTACCATCCTTTATCATTGTTATCATTCCCTGTGAGTAGCAGCTAATGGGTTTGAAATCTTGTGATCTGATTTGTCCTTTTAAACAAGGTTTTTCTTGTCTCCTTCATTAACCAGGGCTGCCTCTGCCTCTACAGAGCTACAGCTATTTACACCTCAAAGACACAGTATCCTCCTTTATATTGACTAATAAGTCATTTTCTGAGACAATACATCGCCTATTTGATTCATTGCCCATACGTAGTGTTTGTGAGTTTCCCAGTGTTTCTGGTCTAGCTGCTACACCATGTTATTACATGCTGCAACATGACCCCTTGGTTTATTGTCTGTTTGAGATGATCAGAATAATAAGTCAGAGCTGTCGACTCTGCTGCTCCTCTGTCTGTGATATGTAGGTAGGTGGGCCTTCTTCCATTGTGGTATTCTACACTCATTTTTTTACCCAGACATGACACTACTTATATTGCCGCTGCCATATATAGTAGGAGTATAAATTTATTTGATATATAGTATAGATAAAATATAAATAATTCTCTATAAAGATACAGGTGTATAAATGTCTAAGTATACTGCTTCCTATAGTGTGAGAATAAACTATATTTTTGCACCGGCTATATTTACCAGTATTGATTGGCGTCTGCGTTAATTGCTTTTTGCTCCATCTTGATATTGTGAACAACGAGAGCACAATTATAGGTTTTGCATCGTGTTTCACTCTCCGATATCTGTACATAACAGTGCAGAAGGACCTCTTTTCCAGTCCCCGTCATCCATGCCTGAACACAGCCAAATGACAAATGAGCCACCCTGTGTGAAAGATGAATTTCAATCCACTACACCTGTGCCACCCCACCAAATGAAAGGACTGATTGCCTCCAATTGCATATTTAAAATGCTTAATTCCTCCATTAAGAAACCTATTTACATGAATTAGGGACAATTAGCATTTTCAGACCCACTTCAACTTTGTTCGCCCCCATCCATTAACATTTGAAAGTGTCGGCTGCCAGACACAAGAAAGCCCCTGCATCTGATTTGTACTGACCCCATATGACGGCGGCTTGGATGGACTTTTTTTATCTGTAACACCCCACTAAAGGAGGAGGTCGGTCCAGGGTCCATAGTGAGTCCCCTCATTATGGTTAATCAACAAAAGCAAGTGAATGAAAGACAATGGAATGAAGGGCAAAGACTTATCTAATGGAGAGGGGCCAAGGTGCAGGTCATTAACCTCACACACCTTTTATCTAAGTGATGTTACATTAATTTGGTGTTGTCGAGCCTGTGGGTTGTTCCTCTGACTGTCTGTTGCACGAAGAACAGTTGCAACACAAAGAAAACTGTGGCCTCGAAAGTGTTTGTAGTTAAGTAGAAATAATGAAGAAAAAGAAGTTGATGAAAGAGGAGACGAGGAGTATCACGGTATGCACCTGTCAGGTTTCTGAAGTTATTGGACCTTGTGGCTAAATCCAATCTACACAGTGGAAAATGAGGCTTCAGTGAAGATTGTTTGTTCACAGCCCTGAGTATTTTCATTGGTCAGCAATTACAGTGTCTGATTCAAAGTACTTACACATCCTTAGGATGAAGTTTTTGATGGAAGAAAGCTGTCATCTTCTAATGAAGACGGCAGAGGCTGTTTCACTCTCAAGGGAATTTATTAGAAAAAGGAGCTTCACATCATGTGAGTCATATGTAATGCTTTTTATTGTTGCAGTCAGAGAGAGAGAGCTTATTTTGATGATTATATTCAGTCTTGGAAATATATTAAAATCTCTTTGAGTGTGTTTCTGTGTGTCAGAGTGTATTTATTGTGTTTTTATGGGTTTGCTTATTACAATCACAGAAACTCATTTGTGTATCTCAAAAAGTGAAATGAATTTACTGTTGTCATATTTGCTCTGACTGATGTTTAAATTGCTCATGAAAGTTTGAGAATTACCTGAATCTTTAAGACCCAACCTGACTGAAGTCAAACCAATACCTGAAACCATACAATAATGTTGTTTTCTGTCTTTAGTGATTGTTGCGTTTTTTCTCTCCCTTCCCACTGTGCATATATATATTGAATTGCTTCACATGACAAAGACAGATGCAGACAACTGCACAGACAGAGAGAATGAGACAGAAATCACGTAATGAAATTTGAAAATAATCAAGCCCCACTTGAGCCTGAAGCTTTGACGGTCCTTGTTGAGATTGTGGTGGGGAACAGTCCTTTGTGTACAACACAAAATGTCTTGTGAAGGGACACATTGGACATGAAGGGGTTAGCCAACAGTGAAGTATAAGAACCTGATGAGAGGATAATGTTAGGGATGAGGTAAGATTTAAAGGGTCAGGTCACAGAAAAACTTGGGGTATGATAGTTATGTTGGTCATGATATAGTAGAAGATTTGAAATTATAAAGGACATGAAAATCTGAAATTCAAACCTTTTAGATAAAATATTATATGGTTTATAATAGAAGTCGTGTGCACAGGAAATGGAAAGAGGGTTGTTTTCTGTTCAGTAACTTCCAAAGAAAAACTATATAACGTTTGGCCAAGAGCTTTGCAATAGCTAGAGGGCTTCACTCAGAACTAAGGTTGATGAGCAAAGGGACTTGGCTGGCTTGAAATGGCCACCTGAATTGTTCAAACACCACTTTGTACAAGAAGTAAACCCTGAGGTGATTGAAACACAAGTCTCCCCTACTGTTCACCAGAACTGTCTTTGCACACAGCATGAAACAATTATATTAGCTAGTGAGGATGGAGCCATATATAAACATAATCATGTGATATATAAATAATAGCCAGAGGGCTTTATGGCCAACTATCACTGCTCCTTGAAGTCATGATGGAGGTTGTTGAAGGTGGATAATCAGCCTCTGCAGGATGTGTTCAGTGACATCCCAGCCAACCTGAATTCAGGCAATAACTTCCTGTCTTTTTGTACATTATTCTACTTCCTCATCTTGTATCCAATATGGCTTCCCAAAAACAGTGAACCATCCAACAAAAACTCAAATGTTGCACTACAGTAGTGGGTTGTTATGTTGCATTAACTGCATTGGGATACAGTAACAGTAAGTACTGGTGTGATTCTTATTGGTACCCAGAGGGATTTTCATTGCAAACAAATACAATTTCATTTTGTGTCACTGTTTCAATTAAAAACTTTTTTTCTGTAAAAACAGCTTTTTCAACACACAATATACATTTCTTACTTAATTTGAAAGGACAGCATGAAAAGATAAATACAGATTTCCACCCTTTTCAATCTGCAGACATCTGCATCCCATCACACCTATCCTTGTGGTTTTCCTGTAGAGCTGTGGATACAAACAACACCCAAACCTCTCATCAACACATGGCTCCACAGTCGTCAGTTTGTCAGCATAAATCAAAGTAGCTGCACAAACATCTATGACTTTTAGTGACAATAGACAACTTTTTTTGCTTTAACTTATCATCATGAAGTCAATGTTGATTTCATAATGTAATGTCTGAGGGATAACAACACCATCTGTGTTCAGACTGGTTCCCGAAGCTTCACTTACTTCACTATGACATGAATTTATGTGAATTAAGGTTCAATTTATGGCACAAAGGGAAATGCGTTTGCCTCTGTTCAACAGAGACAGAAATAGGACAGTGCTTTTCTTTTCCTCGGTAGTTTTGGAAAAACAGCGAAAGTCAAAGAGCCCCATTGTCTAAGGAGTCAAAGAAGGTGAAGATATTTCTGCTTGGCCAAATTTCATGTACATGTTTATGCTCCACCAACTCACTGATGCAGCAGCCCATCAGGGTGTCTCTTGGTTGTCCCTATGGCCACTCCAACTACTCCAAGTTTGTTCAAAACTAGCATCCATTTCTGTCATTATTTCTACCACTATTTCTCATTTTAGGTTAGTAAGCAGAAATGCCTTCCTACTAATTGACAAAACTGGGTTTTTCTAGTTCAAACTTCTGCCAGAGGAGAAAGTTACCTATTGCAGCTGTAAGAATTTAATATATCAAGTGGCTATTTATGAAAATATGCAAATGGGAAATGCCAGACTCAGGTTAATTGGATGTACAAGATTTCAGCAGCAGAGGTTATTTAGATATAAATAAAGTGTTAAAGACAAAGATGGAGAATGCAGTTAAAAATGTCAAAATATTTGACACCATGCAGTGCAATAGGGATGTGAGAAAAGATGTGACAGAAGGCGGTATGTATACAGGGTGCAGATATCCACTCTACCACATCTATAGGAGGTCATACATATGTACGAAAGTTATGAGGCATGTAGGCCGGTATGTAGATACCTGTCCACCTTCCAGAGATATTCTCTTGATTTCCTGCTCTACAGCATGTCAGCTCACATTTCCCAGTCTCTGGCTGCTCCAAGCTCCTGTTACCAGTGTCTGCTCAACAATAATTCCTCCATGACTCATTTAATTTGACATTCAGAGTAAATCTGAAAATACAGAGTTCTCTGTCTAAATAGGAAAGTTTAATGTGTTTGTTTTTACCCCACCGTCTACCTGACATGTACCCGTTAAAGTTTATGATCCAAGCCTCCAGTGCACGATCATCTACTAATATTAACACTAAACATTTTCTAGGCATTTTATGTAGTTTATTCTCATCACTACTTTCTTGTCCATACTTGTTTCTGCTCTGATTGCTGGTGTTTTCTTGGTAATTTATTTGCACTTTCAAAAAATTTATCCTGTCATCTAAGAGTATTATTCTCCTCAGTGAAGGTTTACTTGTGCCAGTATCCATTTCTGTCCATTTGATTTACTTTGTTTTAGGCAGTGTTGCTCCTATCCATTCAGCATTAATTTTAAAAGTTTTGAAAGTAAAATACAACACAGTTGGAAATGTTGTAATTGTAGATGATGATACACAAAGACTGAGTTTGCTTTTCACATATGACGCTTAAGAAAAAGCCTGGGAGATTAAAAAAAAAAAAAGTTTGCTATCAGGATAAACTGTAGGTTTGTTCACTAAAAACAGTTTTCAGTGTGATGTTCATTTGCATATAGAGGTACTCGTGTAACAGCTGATGTGTGTTTTTTTAAGTCTCAAAAGAAAATGCATGTTTTGTGCAACAGTAGTGTATTCTCATCCTATTTTTGATGTGCCAGATTTTTTATTGTGACACATAAAAATTCATTAAAGAGCATTGTATTACTTTTACAGATGTTGTTGGCTGACAAACATCTGATGAAGCTGCTGAGTGTTTCTCCTCTGAAACATCTTTCATCTTTCAATCCTTCCAATATTTCAGGCAACACCAAAGGCCAATCAAAAGCTGTTGCTTCACTAGATTTATTAACCTTACTGAATGCTCTCCCTGACAATCTCCCTTCAACATATTTTAGAACAAAACAAGTAACTTTTATAGTTTTCAACACTTTATTTTAATTAATTTGTTTGTTTTTTTTTTTTCCTGCAGACACACTGCTGTCTGAGATCATATGTGTCATCATAAATGACTAAAGGGATACTAGCACCAGTACACATCCATCCACACAAGCATGTGTTGTAATAAAGGCAACGCAGCCTGTTTGAATGCTCTCACTGTCCCTATTGCAAAGACAAGTCCTACGTACAATCGTAATTGTGCTATTGATTATACATAACTCACTTTGTCTGATTATGATTACAATTTAATATTGACTTTCCGCGTGCAATGAATTCACTCTGCTGTTGTCAGTCTTGTTGACTTGTATGATCTATGATTCATCAATACCATAGATTCTCCTAAAGTTCATCCATCCATATGTGACTGGCACATCAGTATTTTACATAAAAAAAAGATTGAGGGGAGGCAATCTGCACATCAGCAAAATGTCACCATAATTGAGCTCGGCTGATGTTATTGTCCCTTAACGAAGTTCTGACTGTTTTATAAACAGGCCTGGGACAAGAGGCATCAGTCACAAGGGAGACTGTTAACATTACCAAGGACAAGAGCATCACGTATTAAATAGGAGCAGCAGATGTGCTGCACTCTACCTCACAGAGAATTCAAATGTTCCATCCATCTATTCATCCATCCATCTATTCATCCATCCATCTATTCATCCATCCATCTATCCATCTATGCATCCGCCTATCTATCTATTTATCTATCTATCTATCTATCTATCTATCTATCTATCTATAGATAGATAGATAGATAGATAGATATATATATATATATATATCTATATAGATAGATAGATAGATAGATAGAATATTTATCTATGTTGATCACTATATCTATATGTGTGTTGATTCACCACAGTGAAGGCAGAACAAAAGGGGAGCATGTTGCACACAAAAATGACACACTGGCTAATTGGAAAAGGCCTGTCACTGATTACAGACACTGTGTGTGTGTGTGTGTGTGTGTGTGTGTGTGTGTGTGTGTGTGTGTGTGTGTGTGTGTGTGTGTGTGTGTGTTGCGTGGGTGCATGGCTATTCAGTCCCCATACACCTGTGTGTCTCTGGCAGTTGCTCTGCTGGTGGACGCTGCTGTGGGCTGCCCTCCAAGGTCTCTGGATATCCGGTATAAATCCAGCCCAGTGGATTTGTGGGTAAAAAAAGCTAATAATATGTTATTGCTGTCTAGGTCCCCCTGTCGCCTCTCCATCAGAGCACCACTGTCACCTTACACATGGACCACGGTGTGATAATAGACAATAATGTGGAGTAGCTGAGAGTGAGACATCCAATCTGCCTCCTGAGTGGTAAAAGGGCTGAGAGGAAAGCACACGCCATTTTCTGTGAGGGAGCTCCCAACTCTGAGGCCATCTGGCCATCGCTTCTAATAGGTAAACATATTTCTGATTGATTAGCATCTTTTTTCATAAACCCTAAAGGTGTAGTCTTGACAAAAGAGGACATGTTCTCTCAATACAAAACTTGCTAATTACAAGCGGGAAGGAAAGTTAATTATATACTACTCTTACTGAATACTACTCTTCAGCTTTGTATGTGATATTACAGGTTTTTTAGACATCCAAACACTTAAACCAGCTCCACACAAGACCATTTCCTAATTGTTTCATCATGGTGTGTGTTTATTCATTTTTAATGTAGAAGCATTTTCTCCTACAAAAACATCGTCATTAGTGGGCGCTTCACAAAGAAATAAATACCCAGATGTGCTGTAAGAGTGTTTAAATCTCTCAAAGAGAATCTGAAATCATGTTATCAGTAGTGACTTCAGGCATGTTTACAGATAGCCTAACACATAAGCAAATGAGTTATTGTTGTGCTTTCTTTGTTTAGAACAAAGTTTTATAAAATAACCTTCAGAACATGAGTAACAATTCTGTTTTCAAACCTAAACACATTAAATATGCTTCCTTTGATCAACCTAATATTTCTGGTTTTGCTTACAGTGAAATGTTTCCCTGCAGAGAAATATGAAAACATTACAAAACACAAGCAGCAGCAAAACAGTACTTGGAAAAACAAGTGGTCCAACTTTGAGCCGGACTGAGGCCTCTAGTGGTAGTTTATGACAACATCCTCCCAAATAAAACGTATTTTATTAGACTAAACATATTCGAGTATAATTGTTGCATCTAATAATCAACTAAACTATTTTTATAGTTTATAAATTCTGTATATGCAGGCACAACAACTTTGTTGGTGGAAAATACGGTTTAATTTCCTCAGAGCTCCACATTAATTCTTCAAATCTATAATAGCAGCTTAGTGATTTACATAAAAAAAGTCATTTGTAGTTGTCACACAAGCTTCACAGCACTTTCTAAATCCATCAGGTCAGAGAAAATATACGGCACCAAATTACACCCTGCCTTTCTAATTGTAATTATTGTGATGCTGAGAGGGCACAGGGGCCATTTTATTTTCTGTCTGATGATTGAATTCCTGCCTCTCTCCTGCGCTGAGTTGTATTTTGGTGCGTGACCACGGGCTTTGTGGTTTTCCAAACCTCATGGGACCAATTCCCATTATTTACTTGACTGTGACCCCATATCATGACCCCTCAAGTCTCTCATTCTCCAGGAGCCTACTTTTAAATTGCCTATTTAATGGCAACCTGCATTTTTACTGAACTGTAATGAATGCTCCAATTACACCAAAGGTGATGGAGGCGATTTTCCTATGATAGAAAGGGGTGATTTGATCTCCCACACTCCATTTCACTATCTGTCTCCTCTTCAGGCATTCCCACAGACCTGTGGTCAGCACTAGCTGTTGGGAGGAAACAAAGTCTCCACTTGTGGTAATGCACCCTCTGAGTGCACTGCCAAGCCGTGTACCAATGAGGTGACTACAGAATTAAGTGCTTGAAATAAATGAATTCATTCTGGCAGAAATGTGTCAAATGACCTTTCCGCTGCTCATTACACATGGTGCACATTACACCAGAGAAATGCTCCTGTTGTCTGGGCTCCTTTGTTTCCCCCCTCTTCACTGCTTTGTCAAAGGGGAATTGTAATTAATTGAAATCATTTCCATGTGTAAGGTTGTGCAGTCCCTCCTCAAGGTGTGTCAATGGGTCGATAGATATTTGGAGTGTATAGTGTAGTCAGGTGATAAGAACTCCAGTCATACTTTGCTAAATAACTGCCAAAGCTCCATAAAACCAATTCAAGGGCAGAGGAGTTTGAGGGCAGGAAGCAACAGAAAGAAGGGGGAAAGGCATTGTCCCAGGCGGACGATTTTCTGACAGCAGTGACGGTGGTCACTATCCACAGAAATTGAAATGTTTTGGATCATTCAAGGCTGGGCACATTTTTCATTTCGCACCCTTTTTTCCAATCTGATTAAAAGGTTGTTTGTGAAAACTGGACAGTCTCCTTGGAGGTGGTATCCTCCTGCTCTGACTGAATGCAGGCCGTTTCACCGAGCCCCGTGCACAGGAGAGGAGAGCTTATCCTAATGCAGAGGCTGCCTATCCGCCTGCCAAGGAGAGATGTGGCTTTAAGAGGCCCATACATGGTGTTGATTAGTTTTACTGAGCGGGTATGCAGAGACCAATAAATTAAATATGAATAAATTAAAAATGTACTCTAGCAGAAAATTGCCATGAAAACAACCACCTCCCCATTAAAATATGTATAGTAATGCCTTTTATGTGAAGTAACTTGGGATTAGATATCACTGTAAATTAACATGCCACCCAACCGTAGTTAAGAACTTTTCACTTTTAACAAGGACTTATAAAAGAGGTATTTACTCCAGTGTGTTCGGTAATTAATTTGATATTCAAATGAGCTTACAGTATGTATTATAATTGCAAATATCCCAAATAAGAGTAGTTTTATGAAGGGGTAGGGTCAACAAAGATTGATGAGGTTTGCTCTGAAATTGCCATCTGTTTGAAATGTTTACTTGAGGAGAGACCCCCACCCCACTCTTCTTCTGTGGAAATTGAGGCATCATGGTTTTTCTCCTGCCATTTGGCCATATGTATTTGTTATTTGTGGGGGGTGGGGGTAGGAGGAGTTGCGCCATGATGCAGCAGCACACATGAACACACACACCCACACACACATGCATCTTTACACACAACACAAACACTGAAGGGGATCAGGAACATCAGCATGTGTGATGAGCTCCCACAGATAACGTCTCCGCAACATTTCCATGACATTGTAGCTGTGTTACCTCATTACCACAATGTCACAGCAGCGGTGTGAGGATGTTGTGTTTGGGGTGAGGATGGAGGGAAGTGAGGGGTGGGGGTGGGGGTTCAGCTGCAGGTATCGGGCCTCTGCAGATGAGCTGATTAATTAAAGGGAGCTCTATTAAGGGTATTGAGATGCACCTCCTCCCCCTCCTCCTGCAGCCCCCACTACGCTCATCAGCGGATAAAGGTGGATGGAGCAGAGGGGGGGCCGAGGGACGGGAAGCATCCTTGCCTCCTTTGACATTAGCCTCCATGCACCCACTTCACACACCCCATGACTCTCGCCACAAGTGCCTCTCTGCACCCCACCTTTGCAGGAGTGACACTCTCCTCAGGCTCCAAAATGGGACTGCAGAGTTTTAATCCCTCCAGCTCGTCAACCCACCCACCCTCACTTCCATCTGTCAGGAGCACTGCTGGAGGAAAAGAGGGGTGGGAGGGTGGAGGGTTTTTGGGGAGGTGCAGGGGGCGCATCCCTTGTTCCATCCCGACGAATTTTCTAATTTCCTTTGCCTCCATGCTTTGTCCCAAATTCACGCCCCTAACCTATCCACCAGCTCCTTTCGTTCTATCCCCCCTCCCACATCTTTTCTCTGTTGTTCTGGCCACGGCAGTAAAAGTAAAACTGGAGGCTCCTGTTTTCTCCCATCAATAGAAACTGACAGTATTTTAACAGCATCCGAACCTACTGTCATCACATATGAAGAAACAGATTCTTTCACATTTTTTTGAGGTTTCGCTCTTTAATTTTGTTCTACCCTGAGGCATGAACAAACGCTCCTATAATTTGCTGTAGGTCATTCTATGCTTTCCCTCCCTTTTTATTTCTCCATCATTAATTAAAACTCTGGCGCAGTACAATGAGGTCCATATGTTGAAATCCCATCTCGTCCTCTGTAAAAAATTGCATACATGAGGTTATCTAAACAGACTATGCAAATCGAGTGAGGTAATATAAAGAGAAACGAGCTCCAACAAATTAGATGAATCACTGTTGTGTTTTCTTTTTTACTCTCAAATTATCTACAAACAAAATCACACTCTGTACATAAGAGAGATCAGAAAAAAGAACAATTTATTTTTGTTTGAATGGACCATCAAGACATAACCATTCAACATATTAATTAGTGACACATTACATGGACATCACAGTTTTAATGGGCACTGACTCAAGCAATCAATTGTAATTACACATCTGCATGCACAAAGCTAGGTAGGAAGCTTTAAGGATAGCTCTCTCCTGTCAGATTAAGTCCAGGAAATGAATTCAGCAACTAACTACAGCTCCATCTGCTGTTTACACCAGTCTGAGTAAACCACAGACACACTGTATATGTGAGTAATATTACAGTCTTTTTGGCAAGCAGCTTCAATCAAAGATAATTCACATATCATTAATACATTCTCACACACTGTCTGTACTTAAAAAAGAAAAAAAAGGACAATGAAAAAAACAGTTTTGCAAATCTATTCATGAAGAAACATCAACCTGGATCGGTAAATCTACCTGGGCAGAATAAGATAAAAGTAAATATACTGTGTCCACAATTTCTAGATTTTTCCTCGATATCTGGACGTTCCTTTTAAAAACAGTTTCAATAAACACACACTGCATTTACACATAAGCCCTAAAACACAGAGCCTGTGTATGAGCACAGGGCCCCATTGTTGGCACTCATTCACTTCAAGATGCAAATGGGTGAATTTGAAATTCAGCCTCTGTGTGTTATGCTTGGCTACTTTAATGTTGTATCTGTGCCGGGGATTATTCTCTCTACAGCGGAAAAACCTGTGTTTGAATGGCAGTGCCCTCAAAGTAGCTCCTACTGCTTTCAATGGCCTCCAAACGAGATTAGACCCGTGGCTGCCCTCAGTCCCAATCCTCTGCATTCAGATGGAGCGTAACCAGCCTGTGTGACAGTTTTTCTGTTTTGACACTGAGTGGGTGCAGTCACTGCATATCGGGCGTTTTTGGAATTGAGAGGTCAGAACAGAAAAAAAGAAAATCCCTATTGCTCTCTTTGGTGTTGTGAAGTGATATCCAGTACAATCTCCTCTTCTCTTTATGAATATTCTCTGTAATTTAGGATGTAATTATAAAACAGTACAAAATATTTTAGAATGTTATTGAATACACTGAAACTAAGCCAACGCTGCTTGATGAAATTTGGCACATTTCTTACAAACACATTTTCTGGGAATTAATTTGTAGATTTGTTTTTAACCAATATGTCTCTTAGCCAATGACATTTTTTTTTCTTGATGTTTCCAATTTTAATATTTTTATATGGAAAAGTCATACATTCAATTTGTATATTGATAATAATAAAAAAATAGTTATAATGAGAAGATATACTCGTAGTCACTGCTTTACTAATAAAAGTTGTGAATTGAAAACCACCAGTAATATCTGATAAATTCATTCAATCTGCTGACCATTATAACAGCGTTAGCCTGAGTTTGGGTTACTTGGCATTCTCACACACTTGGCTGTGTAACAGTGAGAACACCTCAGACCAGGACCTGCTCCTTTGGCACGAAGCGCTGCTGAGGCCAGACACTCAGACACTCAGCTGCAGTGATCTTGGATCTCTCGTAGTATTTTCACACCTGCCTATAAGGCCACTGTTCTGTTTTTTTTCACCATAAAGGTTGCAGCTAAATCACAGAACTACCTAAAGTGCATATCAAATAAAGTCCACTTGTGTGGTGTTTCTTCATCGTATGCTCATTCTCTTGTTGTGTGTCCTTTTTCACTCCTAATCTTGTGATATGGCTCATTTTTAAAATGTTATTCTGAATGTGTATTAGTGTTGAATCTTGGTGGTAGTTTAAAGTGTCCAGTTCTATTTTAAGTGGAGTTGGAAGATCTCTGGTTGTGTGTCTTACTCAGCTCAGGGGATGGTTTCTGTCGTGTACTGAGATCCTTCTTGTTCTGAGACTTGCGCTGCTTTCCACACGGTTTCACGATGTGTTTCACACAAGCATGAGACTGCAGGGATTAGATTCATATTCATCTTACATGACAGAATTAACTATCACATTCATGTAAAAAAAATCTCCATGGTGACACTTTTACCATCTTCTGTAATAGGTAAATCTGGCACCATCTAGTGGTGATTAAATACAAAAAGCCTTAAACGTGGCAATATGGATTCACAGTCTGTTAGGAAAGATTGTATTTAAAGACTAAAATATATTTTTGTAGTTATTTTTTTTACATTCAAAACTTTTTTATAAAAACAGTTGAACTGTAAAGTCCATGTTGTTGAAGGCTGAACAAACCTGTGAGGTGGTGGGTTGAGACGAGGTGTCAGGGCGGTCTTTGTTCTGCTGCAGGCTGCTCCCAGCATCTTTGGTCTTTATAGAGTAACCCAAAAAGAAACATGAGAGATCTGTACCTGTATTACATGACCATACATAATAGATACAGACTGACCTACACAGTGGTAAAAATCTGGTTTATTTAGGTTAGGTTTAACCTTTAGCCTTTGCAGTAACTGATATGGTATAATTACAGTATTATGTTTTCACTTAGCTAGAAACTTTTGTAAAAACCGGTTTTGGTTTAAATGCTAGAGTTTCCAACTTGATTAGACAATTATGGTAAAAAACAAAGATTACAGGGAACAAGACAAGTGAAGTAAGCTTACAGAGCAGAATAAGAAAACACATAGACAGGTTGTAGAGAAACAGTACCAGCTTGGTGGGTGTGTGGAGCATGCGGAGGCTGCTGTCTCTCACAGGGTTGAGTTTAGCAGAGCTCCTGCAGTTATTGTCTGTTTTTGTCGTAGCTGCTCTAGGGACCAGGGTTAGGTCTGCGGTGTCCTCAAAAGAGGTGAGGGACAAGTCCTCCAGAGTCTGTGCTCCTATTGCAGAGAGTTAAAAATAACATTAACACTAAATAACCTCAGGAGTCTCCCTCCATTCCTCATCTGATTGTATGACAATCAAATGACTAACATGTACACATTACAACCAGATGCTGTGATTTTAAACACAAACTTGACTTTAATTAGGGAATTTTGGTATATGTATTGGTACTATATACTTTACGACAACTTCTGGTGAAAGAAAATATCCATGATTAGCTAATTAGAATATCTTAAATGATACCAAGAGATGTAAAACATACAATTTTAGCAAGTATATTAAACAATAATAGAAATGCTTTTATATTTTCTGTATTTCTTGCAAAATCTTATTGAAACCAAACATGAGTTAAACAGACTACAAAGTTAAAAGCCTGATTTTTAAAAGCCTTCTTAGTCTCCACTTCATCCATTATTTTAATTTATCACAACACCTCGCTTATTGCCTTTACAGTGCTGTTTATTCATATCATCAAATCATGACTTGCATGCACTAATTTGAATTAAGAAAAATCTTCATCATTGTCTTACTCCCTTCCTCTTCCAGGTGGTTACACATCATATCCAGCACATTGAACGGAACAGCAGGCATATTAGTGTTGCCCTGTTGAGCAAAACACCCCATAAGAGCTCCTCATGTGACTCATTTGGTGAAGTTTATGAATGTAGCTGGAAAAAGCAGTGTCTTACTGTAATCCATGGGTTCTCTAGTAGCTGATTAGCAGACATGCGGTAGGCAGGATCTGCATTCAGAAGACAGGTCAACACATTCTTCGCTGTTGAGACACAAACCAGTCGGTGAGTTTTTCAGTAAAAGTGCATGCATGAAAAATCCATATCACAAACAAAATTGTGTTTTTATTGCAGAATTACATTTATTCAAGAATGAGAATGGAGATTAAGTGTCACCTGTATCACTGATCACGCTCCAGATGGGATCAGTAAATGTGACTCCTCTGCTTGTAATCTCCTCAAGTAGTCTCGTCTTTGTTCTCGAAGCAAATGGAGGCTTCCCACACAGTCTACAGGGAAACACAGCTCAGACACATGTATTCATAATATGTATGTGTATGCACATGATATGTGTGTGTGTCTACTTACAACATATACATAATAACTCCTATGCTCCACACATCACACCACTGGCTGTAACCACGGCCGCTCATCATCTCAGGTGCTGAAATTCACACGTATACACAAATGTATGGACGTCTTTATCTGAGATATGGTAATCTAGGGGCTTAAAAATACTAGTTTAAACTATTTTTTGACCACTACCTGTGCTGCTACACACTCACAGGGATGCACACACACGAATATATCAATGATGTGATACACGGGGCAATAATGCATGTCCATAGCTGGTGGCAGAGATGAGCCATAAAAGGTAGCAATGCGCAGATGTAAGTGGAGAATCTTTGAGGCCTCACTGAGGTGTTGAAATGCACCATTGCATTGCAGCCATAGAAAATAATGAAAACAAGGAATGTCATGTTGTAGCTTGGCTGCACTAAACATTTGTAATTCCACGCTATGCATGGTTCAGTAATGTGAATGTACTAGTAAAACACACACATATATATGTGCATATTCATGAGTATGGATATAAAATATACTCAATACATTCCACATTTGAAAACAGAAGTGTATTCACTGCTTTAAAACTTAAGAAACGCTATGTAGAGCTTTTCAAACATCTCATTCATCATCAGTCATCATCTGTATCGCCTCCTAACATATAGGATGCTATAGGAAATACAGGTGTCGTACCCATGTAGGTAAGAGTTCCACAAGCCTCCGTCATTATGTTCGCAATCCCTACGCCGCCTGTCTGCACCGATAATCCAAAGTCAATCACCTAGGTAGAGAAAAACACTTAAGAAAAAGGTGATGCAAATAAAAAGGATTTAGATGTACTGACAGAACCGATATTAAATTCTTTGTTTCAGGCTCTTTTGTCAGGAAAACAAGCAATGGCCCTTGAGAACAAATAAAGATCCTTGATGATCAGTTATCAATGATTTACATGAATAGCTACCAAGCTATTAAAGCTGTGAAGGTCTGCGCACTTGCAAAGAGAGATCAAATTGTTGCAAAAAGAAAAACATCCAGAGGAGAGGACTAAGTACTGTGAAATGAAAGTAATTTATGCTGCGCCATGGCAACACTTTCTTACAACATGTGCGGTAGTGAGTGTTTGTGCATGTTTGTGTGAGACAAAGAGAGAAATCATTTGTGCCGTGGTCTAGCCTTGTTTCAGCTCACACACCAGGTACTTTGTTTGGCCACATTGTTGTCGATGCACAACACATGCTGGGCTCAACCGGTAATTTGTTTAAAGAACCATTTGAGTCTTTCTTTGTAAAGGCGTTCTATAAAGGAAGACCAGAGGGAGTCTGTCATAATGAGGTAGTATTTAAAGCCATCACTAAATATAAAGGAGATAGTTGGAAAAAGTGCCCATCAGAGGTTTGTACTTGGTCCCACAAGGAATGGAAAAGAAGCAGGGATGTAAAGTTTTACAGTCTGAGTTACCATCTTACCTTAATATCAATACAGGTATTATCGTCCTCATCAGGACAATTTTTCACAAGAATATTTTCAAGTTTCAAGTCTCGATGAATTATGTCTGTAAGATGTAAAGAGAAAAACAGAACATTTACATTACTAGTTGTTGTAATTAGTGTTCATATCTACTGAGAATTATCACGTCTCTGCAGTTGTCATAGCAAAGGAACCAGATATTTCCTGCAGAAGAGTGTGAATGTTGGATTTACATTCATCTAGTGGCCACAAATACGACTCCAAAATGCTGATGTTACTCTGTCAGCTTGATGTGTGAATAAGGAAACGCCACTCCAACTTTATAAGGTGATAATATGCCAGAGCTGTGTTTACAGCTCAATGTGCTTCCACAGCTTTATATAGTGGACTTAAAAAGAAAGAGTGTTTTATTCTTAGTATCACATCATTCAAGGTTTAACTGAAAAAACTGCATTATGTGTCCTTTAAATACACAGTGTATTTAAATGCAATACTCAAAATGCATTTAAAAACGCTACATATATTTTAAAAATAGTATCTATTGAAATATTCCAGAATTTAAAAATTAAACTGAAATAATTCCAATTAAATCCCAAAGTGATTCATAGGTAAGTCATAAATCATAATCATAATGACAACAAACCGTTAGTTTGTATATTTTTCTCGTGTCACCACCCCAAAGCTCATTTACTGCACTTGATTAAGGCACAGTTCTCATAATCAGAGGCTTCCCACTGCTCCTAAAGGGTTAAGATCAGTCAAGCAAAGGACAAACATCCCCATGGGTGATTATTAACAAAGCAGCTTCACAGAGTGGAGCATGTCCATCTTAGGAAAAGTCACCTGACATAGAAATTTGCAAAAATCTGCTGAAAACAGTTGTTGTTTTTGGTCAGTCACCACAATAAACGATGTTTGGAGCGATTATTAACACAATGATCCGTTTATGTGGCTAACAGTCGAGAATGAAGGGCATTTTTAACAAAACTTGAAGTGGAGGCAGGAGGAAAAATACAATTTGCCCTGGGCAGTCCTTTTTCACTGCAACCAATCACATAATACCAACAGTGTTGATGGTGCATGAAAGGTAAATTAGTGAGCATAAAACAAACACCTGATTTTTTTGTTTAATGCTGCAGCTGAGCTCAGTTTTCTTTTATAAAGGTCTTATTTCATAATTGTACATATTGTAAATAACTGCCAATTTTAAAACACACAAAATGACAGTATTTGCAAGTAACACGTGTGCAAACTATAGGACGTTGCTGAGGCTGACAAGTCACAGCAAACATTTGATAGAAATAATCAATTATACATTTAAGTCCAGAGACTTTCACGATTGAATATTTGACAAACAGGTAGTGGCGACATAATGAAAAGCTTTTGCTTTCTCATTAGTATCATTACTCTCTATGGAGGTGAGTAAAACCAGTGAAAGGACTTTTCCAATTGCAAACACACCTATTAATCAGGTCTGGTTCCTTATTTGTTGTAAATTAGTCAATAGCCACATGTAATGATGCCTTATTGCCAGACAGTGTCCTAAATTACCTCTAACCACAGATTTTACCATTAGAGGAGGAAAAAGCATTTCCAGATAAAACACGTAGATTTAATTAAAATATTTATTATTGCTCTTTTATCAAAAAGAGCCACGCTTGTATAACGAGTGAAAGCTACAATGACTGGGATTCTCACATCATTGAGGGCAACACAGTAAGAGATTAAACACAACAATGGCACTGTGGCACTATAATAACTTAAGTAAAGCGCTTTTTTTTTTTTTGATTCCATGTTTACTTAATTTAAAAATCTCAAATACCCTAGAGAGAAAAAAACATCATCTATTACCACTTGTATCACAACACAATGTAATTAGTTTAAGAATAAGCATGTTAAGTAATTTAACAATGAGCTCCACAGCATTATTTAACCTGGCTTCTGTTTATAAGTTTCATGTGTGAGGGCAACACGTGGAAACAACCTATCTATGATATCACGCCTCATTTACATTTTTACGTTACAGTGGCAGTTCACTAACATTAAGATGATTTTTAATATATCTAAACTGTCAATCTGAAGAATGACATCACCTCTTTTGTGAAGGTACACCACGGCATCTGCTAAGCTATTGATGATATGCCTCGTCTCGTCTTCGGGAAAGAATTTTTTCCGCCGCAACAGCTGGTTTAGTTCACCTCCAGTGCACAACTCAGTAACCAAATATATCATCTAGAAACAAGCAGAGAAAATGAACCATCCAGTCAATTTGTGCGTGCTTAACAGAAATATATACACAGAAACTAAAGGTAATAGAAGATTATGATGTGTCATATGCATCACGTATAACCTATTCTTTGAATCAGTCTTATTTTTAAGTTTGTGACTAACAGGACAGCAACGTTTACCTTAGGCGTGTCGTACACTTCCTTTAGATGTATAATGTGAGCATGATTCACTTGTTTGAGGATGTTTATTTCTCGTCCGATCATCCTGACTTTCGAACTTCCTGCCTGAGGTGACAGAGGATCAGCTGATGGAGTTTCAGCACAGTTATGGACATTTTTTTTCTCTTCAAACAGTAAACCCTGTGTTATTGCTGCAATCTACCATCACTTAAAATAATAGACCTTCAGAGTTTTCCAGTTGTACTTACTGCTGGTTTGCAAACCTCCTTAATAGCCCAGTTTGTCCGTGTCTCAATGTGGGTGGCCTCATAAACAACTCCAAAGTTACCTTGACCCAATTTCCTTCCAAATTCATAAATTTCCTATGGGGATAGGAGAGAGAGAAAACATTAGTACATTTGTAATCTACACCTGCTCCCGTCAGTCAGAGACAGCAGGGGATTTCCCTCGAGTTTCTGTTAAGAAATTTGGGATCATTCCCCTGTTTTGGAAAAAACAAAAAGTGTTATGTTTTAGCTCAAGACCTGAAATCTGAAGAACATCCTAATTTCAAGCTCTCTGAAAAACCACAAAGTTTGCTGGTCCCTGGAGCTGCAGAATATAGTATTTCTAATCAAGTTACAAATGATTAAGTTGCTGCTGCAGTTCCTTCAATCTCAGGTCTAATTAACTTGATCATTATCTGTGTGCATGCAAGGCTGAGCACTGGCTGTTTCGAATTTGGCAAAGGGAGCAGTCAAATTCCCCAGTGAAGGGCGGCAATACAGCAGAAAAGTGAAGTCTGATCCTCTTCTGGTGCAGATGGAGTGTGCTATAGAGGTCACCAGTGAGTTATCTGTGACTTCTTCACTGGTGGCCCTATAGCACAACATGGAGCTGTAGTGGAATAACATAGAGAGGCACTCCATACCCTGAGTTCAACATCTTTTTCAAGGCGTACAACAGGCACATCACGCTCCAGTGTGGCCCTGGTGGGCTGCAGGAACGCCATGTCCATGTCTAATCCGCTAACGTCGTCTTCTGTCATCTAGAGAAGCAAGAAGAGGGAAGTTGTTATTGTTATGATATTCAACCATAAGATGACATGACAAAAGAAATTTCAGGTACATTATATGTCTGATTGTTATTTATTTATAAAACTAAATGCAGAAATAGAAAATGATTTCTTAAAGTGCTTGATGCAGAATAAATGTTTATTGGTATTGTTGTGGTACATACTTTTCATTATTTACTGATCATCAAATCCCCTTTCATAACTCCTAAAAAAAGACACATTTCATAGTCGACAGGTAGTTGTACTTTAAGTTTTTTCTCATTCTGTTAATCATCATACATTGCCATTTGATCCTAAGCCAACTAAATTTCTGGTAACTTTACAGAGCTGCAAACTGATATCTGACACATTTGACATTTAAAACAACTTACACACACAAACAATCAGTTGTCTTTTATCATTACATTGATCAATTTTCTGTCAATTGACTAATACTTTCAGTGCGGCAAGCCAACCGTCTGTCCCCAACACCTGATGAACAGTGTCCATTCCAATCTACACTTAAGGAAGTAGTGTAACAGAGTCACCAAATTTTTATTTCACTTAGTCCAACCTGTCACTTTTTTGTCACTAGTTTATGATCAAAGTGCTGTCTCTGTCTGAGCCCATATTAACTTTAAGCACAATTTACCCAGCTTGAAAAACAGTCTCCAAAGCCAAATTAAATGTAAAGCAATTATCAAGTGATGACTGGGAGCGATGAAGTGAATCCACCACACGCACAGCAATTAATTATTAACAAGGAAGCGGTGTCTTTAACCTCTTCACTCTGATGCATTATTTCAGCACTGACAGGGCTCTCATAACAGGCCTGTCTCTCCCATTATCTCCTGTCTATTTTCCAATCAAAACGATTGTGACAGTCTCTGGAAATTCCAATCACCTCAATCACAGCTCATTTATAACAGACAGAGGCATCTGATGAGTGTATCACTGGGGACTTGAAGTAACTAGAGGAGGAGGATTTCCAAGACCGAGGTGACTGGTCCTTAGCCCCAGATCCCCAACGCAAAGGAAACAGGATACCAGGGTCAAGTCTGGGTGAAAACCCCGACCTTATTAGAGGTCAATAACAGTCACAAGAAACTGTCAAAATAAATTACTTCCTTCTTTTTGTTTTTATTTTCAAATTATCAACTTGGATTTGAACCATTTACACTGCTTCTGCACACAACCACAAACATAAACTGAGTATTTGAAAGGCTGGAGGTGGAAAATTAACTTGACTTGAGCCAAGACACACCTAAGAATGACTGTAATTGAAGCCTGATCAATACAGATATACAACCACACCTCTGCCTCTATTGTCAAGTTAAAAAAAAACTTGTAAATTATGAATGCACCTGACAAAAGCCAAGGTCAATTCTTTTTATCCATGACTGACAAACTTCATAGAGCAGACCGTAACAGCCAGGAGGTTCCTGCAAGTTCTTATAAATCCCATCATCAACATTAAAGAAACATTAATGTAGAGACAAAGACACAAGCCTTTCTTTGCTTGAAACTTGAAAACGTGGCAAACTGAGTTTGTTGCAAAACCAAACTGATGGAAAGACAATCAGGATTTAAACATTTCTGCAGTTATAAGTTACGGTTATAACTCTGCTTCAGCTGTGAACCTAAAATGTCCATTAAGAATAAATTATTTCTATGTGTGAAATTTTAAAACTTCACTGAAGGACCAAGTAAAAAACCACTTACTGTTGGTTGTTGTTGCTTTCTTTTGTTTCATCTCTACATAGATAGAGGGCTGACCAAAGAATAAATATACAATTATTAACAAGGTCAAATAATGACTAAATTGTAGTTGACAGCACAAATGACCATTGTCAAAACAAGATGATCTTTGTTCGCACACGAACGACCTGAAAGATGAACAAACATCAGCACACACCCCAACTCCAAGGAGACGGGCTGTGGTCCACCTTTTACGTCGACTTTGCCTCATCTCCAGTTTCAGCAGGAAGTAATTAGAGCCGGCGGTTCATCACAAGTCAACCCCATACCTGCCTCATTTCTCCATCATTCTGTCACACAGCAGTTTCTTTTTCTTTACACTACTGAGTGAGTAAATATATGTTGTACCTAATGACTGGGAGTGTGGGGGATACTGTCAAAGAACTGAACAGACAAAATCAATGTCACTTTGGTACAAATAAAGCACATACAGGATGACTGATCCTGTGACTTTTCTTTCCCTAGACCTGCTTGTCTTTCATTAACTCAAAGTAACGGATATTTACTTTTACTAAAACCATTTGTCAGTGATTCAATGAGTTGTTTGAAATAAAATTAGGAGATCCGCCATTTTTGTCTCATCAGTCTTTTGGTCCACCTTAACATTTTTCCATTTTTCCATTTATAGTGTGATACTGACATCTAAATAACAGCAAATATTTTATTTATTTATTTATTCTTTGTGTGAAACATTTCTGCTTTTCTCTGTTTATATAATTACAATTTCTGTGAACAACTTTTTCAGGGGAGGATGGACTGCACAAGTTAGCCAGTTAGCATGCTAACTCCAGTAAAAAAAAAAGAACTGATAGAAATGAAAACAAAACACAAATTGTTGCCGGTTTCCTCCACTGAAGTTCATGACGAGTAAACAAAGGAAGCATGATGCAACACTTCTGCCAGACTGGTCATTGTTAATGCTATTTATGTAGCTATAACAATCATTTACATAGTCCCTTTATACACTGATGTTCCTCCTCTAAACCATCTCTATTAATCCTACTGTCTATTCTATATATGTGTATGTGTATATATTGATCAAAATATGTAATTATGTATGTTATGTTATGTTATATTTGTACATATTTATTTATATATTTATAGGTGTATTTACCTGCACATTCCCCATCTATCTATCTATCTATCTATCTATCTATCTATCTATCTATCTATCTATCTATCTATCTATCTATCTATCTATCTATCTATCTATTTATTTATCTATTATCTATCTATCTATCTATCCATCCATGGACATTTTGCAGACTAAATATTTATAAACAGTCCAGTTATTTTATTTAAGAAGTCTGCTTCTAATGGCTAAATTCTAAAGTCTAATGGCATAAATAGTCGAATAAATTAGGTTTAAGCAACACACTAATGACAGTGCCTCTAGCTGTAACAAGCTGCCACTAAAATATAGCCGGAAAATCAAATAAAAACAAAATCTTACTAAGTTCAATTAAAATGTACACTGCTATCCGTTTTGCTTGAGAACAAATGTTACATTTTCCTCATGTGAAAGTTAATCATTTATTGACAGCTTGGCTTTGATGACAAATGATAAACTTCACAATCCTAATGAAGCGTGGAATTACATTACCTGATGAGGCAAGAAATTGCATGTTTAGAATGCAAATATAGACCCCGTCTACTTCACTAAGTTATGGGGTGAACCCTAATATTATGCAGAGAGAGATTATCAAAGCTCGTGGTCTAAATGTAATTAAGTCATTAAAGCATACAACACACTTACTGCAAAAAAAAACACCTGACAGTTGATAGCCTACAGAAAGGGATATTTTAAGTCCCTATTCCTACACTCAGCAAACAAGTAATGCATGTAATGTTGTGATATTAACAAAATAAGTGCAGAAACTACACTAACCTTCCTGTTAGAAAGCAAGATGTACTGCATCTTTTGATACATAAAGAAAATCACAATTACAACAAACAAGAAATGTTAGATGTTGTTTTGTCTCCCAACAACATAGAAAAACACCTGACAATAGATAGTCTACAGCACTGAAGAAAGGGAGGCGCTTTGAGTTACTATTCCTACACTGAGAAATGGGTAATGCATGTAGTGTCCCTATAAACAAATCATTTAAAGGCCCCTCCAAGAATTCCCCCTGTCTTCAATGGTCATGTTTGATAAGTGTCTATTGGCAAGAAAACATGCTTTGCCAAAAGGAAGCAAAAGATCAAATTCTGCTATTTGCTCAGAGCACTCCACATGTTGCAAGAAGATAAGGGCCAACAAATTCAAATTTTTCTCATTGGTTTAATCCTGGTTAAAGCTAATCTCTGCCCTTGCTGGGCTCAGCTTTGGGAAGCTAGGAGGGCAAACATCTATAAAAATGTAGGCCATAGCAGAAACAAGAAGAAAACCTGAATTCATTTCAATGACAAGAGAAGTCAGCACATTCATATCAGAATACACAGATGTCTACACCTTTGGTTATAAATCATTCATTGTCCAACAGCCAAGGTGATTTTGTAACTAGCTGGAACAAAAGATGCAGGAAAACTTAACTTTAATGACCAAAATAGATTATAAACATCTGGAAATGAGAACAATTTTAAATGCTTTTAATAGTGATATTAATCTGTGAAGGTATTTTTGTGATTTGTAATGCTCTTGATAATTTTTTTGCATTCAACTGCCTTATGTTTAATTTGAAATAATTCAGTTTTCACAAATAAATTGATAAATTAAACTTAAATTTAACATAAATCGTCTGTTTCACACAAGCAAACAAATAGTTAGATATAATTAGCGTCTTATTAAAAGTTTCAGGTTCTCTAATATAAGACAGATACATTCGATCAACTGTTCGCTATTTATTTTATCACATATAACATTTAACTAATTAATCACTTATTAACATGTAAAAAAAAAAAATACATTCTTAAAGAGATCATTTATGTTTAGGTAGCGTTCACCCATGGCACACGTCGTCATGGCAACGAAACATAAAGTTGAACAAACGTTTGCTCTAAAGGTTAAAAAACGATGTAAAACCGACACCACTTTTAATATAGCGTGACCATAAGGAGTTTTGAAATTTAAGATTTGTTTTTAAAAACACATTTCTTACCTTTTCCAGCAGGTCATGTTTTTTGTTTTTTTTATTTTCATTCAGCAGGTTGTGTCCACAAGCTAAAACTTTTCAGGCGAGTGAGTAAGGCGAGCGAAGAGGGACAAAACTCTAATGAATGGACAGGGCGTCGTCTCCATTAAAGCGCACATAATATTTATCGTCTTCTTGTTAAATTGTAAAACATGCTTTGATTTAGGATAAAACTGATCAACACAGAATTATTTTTACTGAGTTTACAACTTGCACAAAAATCACAAACTCTTTTATTTATCTATAAAGTAAAGATGAACCAGTTGTTCCTCCGTGACCACCTGATTTTTGTTTGGTCCTTGGTCTCCATCTACTGGACGAAGGTGTTACTGCAGTTTGTATTGGATGTATCTGAATAAAATAAAAGCTGAATGACATTGGAAATTCAATAAAAGGACAAGTTGTGCCCGTATAATAATATTTTTATTTCTGAGTAAAAAGATCTACACACACATTACTAAGATACTTGTTTGAAGTCATCACCAAATATGTAAATGTATGCACCATTAAACACTATAGTCGGGTACTACTTACTAGTTCTATTCTATCAGTAGTTTGTTATTACTTTACAGTTGAAGCTGGTAAATGTGGCACCTTCAAATTGAGTAATTTAAGCAAATCGTCATATTTGAGAACTAAAATGAAAACCACTTAAATGATAATCAGAGTAGTTGCCAGTTATTTAACTGATGGGTTCACCTTTACACAACTGTTGGGTTATTTCTTTCATAATAAAGCATCACATTTTATTAGATCTTCAGCTGTTGAGTATGTAAAAATAATTAGCAACGAAAGTTGTTTACCAAGGTGTACTGAAAATTTTCATATTTCTTGACACATGAAAAATGAACAACACATATTCCAACAATGTAAATGTCTGAATGAAAACTACTTCAACTGAGTTTGTCTGTTGCTTGCCATTTTATTTAATGAACAAGGTCCTCTGTAAATCTTTAACCGTAATGGCAAAGCCTGAACTTCAAGCTGTGTATGTCATTTAACTGCACCATAACAAAATATATTTTAAAACTAACATGGGCTTTTCAGTACACTGTAAAAAATAAATAAATAAATAAAATTTACAAACAGCTCTTTAACCACCTGAGCTACCAACCCCCACACATATTAATCCTTTTTCTCAGAGTCTTTAAGGGTGACAGAGAATGACTGAACGGGCTTTTGATCTTGTTCTGTGATGTGACACATACACAATAAAATTTTGGTTGGATGTGTAACGCCTCAGAAGTTTAAAACCCCTCAGAAAGCTATTTTAGGTTGGGGTTTTTACATGTGTGGTTTTGCACATATCTGGCATCCTTTCGGGCTTTACTGGCAACCTCATTATGAAATGCAAGCACTTGACACCAATTGGCTGCCTTCACTGTCACTCAAATGAATATAATTTTGCTGGTTTTATACAGACAAACCATCTTTTTACAGCTAATCACTTTTGAAGGAGAGGGAATGGATTCAGAGTGGGAGGGTAGTGAGATACATTTTCCATCACAAACAACCGTTTTTGAAACTGACCCATTTTCTAGCAGACATTTCTAAAAGAGGAATTTCTATGAACAGGAGATGTTCAGAATTTCCAGCACTTTTTGCATATTCCTGAATGCAGGTGAGCTACCGTTCTTCAGCAAAGATGAGGTAAAAATGGTTTTTGATTCTCTGTCACCATTAAGTCTTTCATCTGAGTGTTGAACTTCAAAACCCACCAAGCCTAAGATTTGAACCTATACAGTTACATCAATAAAAGCATTGAAATTACACATAAATGTGGTCAAACACTGTTATAATACAAATAATGTGCAATTATGCACAACCCATTAAAACGTTAATTTTGTTTTTTAAAAAAAAAGGTCAAAATACTGCACCCTACCTAGGACATTTGAAAGAAAAAAATCACCAAATCTTGTTAGAATTGAATCAAGCTTCTCTGAATTGCAGGCATCTCTCTAACCACCTGAGCTACCAACCGAACATGCTCTTCTTCTTAAAGTCTTTCATTTGAGTATTGGACTTCAAAATGCACCCAGCCATGTAAGATTTGAACCCATACACTCTGAACCAGTAGATAGTCTTCCAGTTATCTGAGCTAACTTGCCAGATTGTCAGTTACCTCTTCTTGAAGTCTTAAAGCATTTGAATCAGGTGCTGGTCTTCTCATAAGACACAAACTCACATTCTGAAACTTTCAAAGTTTCCCAGCCACCTGAGCCCCTTGATCAGAATTTGTTTCTTAGAGGCTTTAAGCATTCACATTTGTTGTTTGACTTAAAAAAAAAAAAAAAAAAACATTCTTTGTCAGAACTGAACCCACAGCCTGCAGGCTTTAATTACTCTTACTAAACTCTTACAAAGCTTACTGACTCTGTAAGCTTTGTAAGAACTGAACCTTCAATATGAGACTGACATGCTGAAGGATCTTACCAGCTGAGCCATTTGATCAGATAATTTCCAGCTTTTTATTAGTGCTTTTGAGAGTTTTCATTGAGTGGTTCACTTAAAAACTCATTGGATGTCTTCAAAGGTTCAAGACATGTCTGAAAACCTCTGGAGCTTGTTTTATGCTGTATGCCATCTGTATCTTCTTGGACATTGTTATTGGAGGAGAAGGTGAATTTGACTGGTTTTATAGTTTGGTATAAAATTGTCTCTGCACTAAATTAAGTGAAACATTTCATCTTGACATAGTCTTTGAGAGCCTAATTCTAAATTTATTTCCCCCAAGAAAGTTCACTCTCAGTAAGACTGGCATTTGGAAACGCAGTAGAATATGTCCACGCGTTTGTTGACCAACATAAAATCCCTGGAGTATTCAGACAAAGACTGTGTTTAGTTACATACAATGTAATCAGTAGCCACTGATTTCCTCAATCAGACAGACTTCCGCCTTTTACCAAAGTCATTATTGATGATTTGGCCATGAGCTTGGAGCCGCTGTAATGTCTGCGGTCTGCACGGTGCTTAAGCTTCTCCATTACATGATGAATGAGCAGAGTGAAGAGGTTGGATATGTCCTCTGTAGATCCTCTGTTGCAGACACTTCCTTGAAGTAGCAGCTGACCTCCAGGTCAAGGATTACTCCACCTATTTGCATACTAGCAGAGTGTTGCATTGATGTGACTTGTTCCCAACCAAGACAAAGACCACTTGTCTGCTGCAGAGAGAGTTCAGTAAACAAAATATGAACCAGATGAAAGTGCCTAAAATCACCAAAATTCAAGGTTGTCCAGAATATTTTTTTCACAACATCAGGTCAGATTCAAAATGTTAAATCAAAATTTTAAGCTGCTGTAATAACAAAAAATATTACCTTAAAGATGCAAATAACAGCCTGGGCATTTATTTTCCCAAATGACTCAACAGACCCTGCGTTTATTTGGGAAAGGAACATTTTTTTATCTCATAAAACAGTTAGCTGTAGCAGCCTGTCCTTGCAGGTGGCACAGAGTGCGGTGACACACTGGTAATCTGGAATTTGGGCAGATCCCAGTCCATCACTGACCGCGGCTCTTCTTTTAAGTATCAATGGAAACTTGTAGTCTAACCCTACATCCTACCGTCAGTCACAAATGTTTTCCATGTGTGAAAAGAAGCATAGAACATATCGTTTAAGTTACAGTCTGGGTGTGGGGCAGTTACAATAAGCTAAATTCAACGACAAAGGGAAAATCAAACCAGGCCTTTATTTGAAACCCCAGACCTTCGTTTATCCCCTCAAAATGTGTTGCTGCCCCCGGCTTATAAAAGAGACAGGCATCTATTCACCACTTGGCTATTATTTGCAGTTTTACGGTACTTTTCATGCAGTGTGCATTTCATGCATCATAAGATCCTTTTATCAAACCCTTTTTTTGTTATTTCTTTTTGGTAAATTAAATTGATTTTAAATCAGCAAGCTCCAGAGTAATTGGTATATGTTGTTCTACCTATACTATATACTATGAACTTGGACGTTATAAACATAAAAATAAACATAAATCTCTTTCATTACATATATATATATATATATATATATATATATATATATATATATATATATATATTTTTTTTTTTTTTTTTTTTTTTTCCAAAGCTCTGCAGCTATTGTCTTCTGCTATTCAAAGAACTTGTAGTGGCACTTTTATTCACTCCAGCTGTGACTATTCATTCACTGTTGCCATCTTACAAAAACTTTTAATGAAATGAAATTTCTTGTGTATGTTTTATTCAAGTTCAATTAACATGAACAAGAAAATTTGATATAAAGCATGAAGGTCATTTAACTGATTTACCCAGTTAATTAACTTGGATGAGCTCTGAGGTTTCAATCCTAGGAGATCCAGGATAAATTCATAATCCAAATGTGTTCAACCTAGTATGCTCATACTGGTGTACTTCTGCTCCTCCCAGTATAGCATATTAATGGAGCCTTTACTTTGTAGTAAAGGCTGTAGTACTTTGTGGTAACACATTGATCAGCCTGATAAATCTGCATATTTTATTCATACGAATAAGATTCAAAGAAAAAGAAAAAAAGAAAACCTGTTCTTCTCCAGGTTCTCTGATCTGCTGCAGGAAGCTTTTTGTGTGGAGGAAGGACATTCAGTCACCAATGTCGTACAACACACAAATCAATTTGCTCAGTTCAGGCTCTTCCAAGATACATCTGCTGCTTCTACCCTGACACAGCCAAAGTTGACGTGGAGATGAAACGCAGCGAATTATCTGTCAACTGAACTGACAACAGAAACTGCAAACAAATTTACAAACAAACATAAGCTTCTACATAGGACACTTCCTCTCCAGCCTACTGCAGAGAAAAAAGTGATGAGAAATAAACAAAAAGTAAACCAAAAAACAAATTTTATTCTGCAGTCTTTATATTTACAGCATCAACATTCAAAGACTTTTGTCTAATATTATAAATACTATTGAACCAAAACTTAAATTGATAATAAATTGGATTATTGTGTGAGAACATTCATTTTGTACAAAATAATATGTGCATCACGTAAATATAAGATCTCTGTAATTACTGCTTGTAAGTTTAACTGGCTCTCATCTATGTTTGCCCTGTAATAGTATAAAGAATTTGCAAAGAAACACATTAAAAAAAGGTAACATGAATCAAACGCTAACTGCCAAATATTAATACAAATGAAGAGTTAAACACTGTAAATGAAAATGTAAAAAGCTTTGTCAAAGAGGCAGTGAACACAGCATGATGCCAAGGAACAGTATTTACTATAATTACTGTGGAGTGCGGTTTCTCCGAGGGGGTAAACAAGCTAATTCGTTTAGGCCAGACGTGAAAAAGGTTTGAAATGTTATATCCTTCTGCAAAGTATAATTCTTATACAATCATCGAGCACAAAACATAAACACTGAGTGATGGTAAAATGTGCACGTCATTGATTTCAAACCTTTGTGAAACAGACTACAAAGGCTGTTTTGTGGAGTCATTTTAAATTGATATAATGTAATTATTGTTATGTCAACAGAAAACCCATAAGAGCCATATGGTTTATGGAGTATATTTACGTACTGGTACTGGAAGTTTACTCTCCAATAAAATGTCTTGTCAGGAAACTCATCAGAAGAGCTGGAATATAAATGTGAGAGTAAGAAAAAAGGAGGTCAGTTTTACTCTCTGAGTCATTACATTATATAAAAAGACCTTTCTGATTTCCGGTGATTCATCAAGGTCTTGTATGTGTCCTTATGTTATCTTTTGTGTTATGTGTTTGATTTAATGACATACTCTTAATATGGGCAAGTTTGTCATTATTAAAACAGCCTTGCAGCTTTGTGGCCTGGTTTAATACAGAAGAAAGGAGAGAAATTCATGTTAAAATCATGTCTTTCACAGGAAACTTTCAAATCAGTTTTCATCTAGGCTCATAATTCTGTTGATAATATGCTCTACCTTTAGCACTGGCTTTGCTTACACATGAAAATATATTATTTTGTCTATAATTTGCATCAGATGCTGTATCTACAGTATGAGATCAGCAGACAAACAAAGATGTCACACTGTTATATGGTCCATAATTCACTCTCTAACATTAAAAGACTACAAATCAAAATGGAAGATCAATAAAACAATCCAGTGCATCAGGTCAGTCTGTGTAGTGAAACTAATGTTAGTGTTGGTTACTCTCCTGTTTTGCCTGTTTTATTTTATCTTTCTTACGAAAATGTTATTTTTCCTTGTTTATCAAGCAAATGCCATCTACATGAACACCAAATTATTTAGTTTTAAAAAAAATTACCATATACCATAGTTACATAGTGTGTCATGAGGAAAAATCTGTACAAAATACTATGATAAAACACCAACACCTGTTAAAAAACATGTAAAATGTTGGCCGATCATAGTGAGGCACAAAATTCATCCTCCTCTCTCTTCCAGACGCAGCTGTAGAGACTCCAAACTTTGATTTCACACTCTGCTTCCCTGGTCAGCTCTCATTTTTCTTTCAGTACTCTCAATACCTTTCTGCCTGCCCTTTTCATTGTTCTCCAAAGGTCACAGAAGCATCTCATTATCATCCTGTAATGTTTTACTCCAAGGATGCAGACTGAAAGGTCACAAACCTTATTCAGGAATAAAATACAGCGAGGTGGCCCCTGACCGAGACAGTGTACACATTAACACCAGTGCATTGTTGCTGTATGATGCTGTATACATTCTATAAAAAAAACCAAAAACGACCAGTGCAATGTCATAAATGAAAAGTTTTAATTTTATCATTGTCCCTAAATACGCAATAACTATTTTTACAGCACATTACAACACTGAGCTGATGTTGAGCTCCAACTTGGACAGGATTTGTACTGAGGAGGTCTCAGTTTAACAATAACACTTTAACACACCAACAGGGACTTAATAGGTCTTAAAATCTGCCCTTTCTCAATAAACCCTTTTCTTCATAAAACATGTTGCCTATAAAGATACATGTTTGTATTGTTGACTAAATCTAAAACAGACATCCGGAATATCCAGAATCATTTCCACTGCAAAAATTCATTTACTATTACTGCTGAATTTCAGATGCAACAACAGAATTGCTTTGAATGCAATTACATATTTTAGACTAATTTTCAAAATGTGGAAGTGAAAAAGCACCTTTCTTTTTTGTAAATTGACTTAATCTACAGTCAATCAAAATAAAAGCTAAAGACATGATTTGTGAGGTCACAGTGACCTTTGACCTACCAAATTCAAATGACTTCATGTTTGAGTCCAGTTGTATATTTGAGTCATGAAATTCCTTTAGGCCATTTTTGATATAACGTATTCTATGTGACCTTGATCTTTGACCTTGTATTTTACCATCAAAATGTACAGCTGGAACATCAGTTTGTCAGTTTCATTTGACGTGTTCGTGTGATATTAATGTTCACTACAATAGGATGGACAGACTGACAGACCACTCAAAAACATAATGCCTCCAGTTACAGCTGCCACTGACACAGGGACATAAAAAGTCCCATATTCTCCTCCTCTTACTTCCTACTCATGGGTCTTGTGCTTGGTAATATGACAGAAAATCCAACTAAATGACTGTTTCACAGACTGGTTTAGAAGCAGTGAAATGTCTAGTGAAAACTATGTTCATGCTGAATTTAGCTTGTTGTTTCATCAGAATTTAGCTTGTTGTTTCATCTATGGTGTCTTCTTCAAAGAAAGAAAAGAAAGAAGAAGAAGAAAATGTTAAGTTTAGCGGGTCCGCTGCAGGGATATTGATTTTTTATTTATTTATTTATTTATGTTGGTTAACTGTCTGTGTGCCTTTCATATTCTTAGTTATTTTCCACTATCCAAAAATATCTTGCGTATGCTATTTGTGCTCTGTTTTGCCAGTTTGCGATGAAAATCCAGCACAAAGCACATTCTAGCACAGTCACCGCTGCTTTCATCCACTCAGTGATCCAAACTGTGTTATATTACCCAACACAAACACACCAGATTTATCACCACTCTACCTCTGAGAGGGATTTTGGCATGGGGTATTTCAGTTGTCATCATCATAGAGATTAATCAGAGAAGACACAGTGAAATTAAAGTAGATGAATCTCAGGTCTTCTCAGAAATCATGTTTTATTCATGGACCTCAACACCAAAATATAAGATTTAAATACATCTTATAAATAAAAGTCTTTCTGAAGGAATCATCTGCAAGAAAATTATATATTATATTATTTGAACAACTGTAGATTAAATAAAGGTGAAATAGCTGTATAGTCCATTACAAATGACTGCGTACAGAGTGCTGGTTTCATTCAGTAGAAAATATTTCCAGTAATCTCTGCTGACAAACCAGATTATTTTGTATTTGTTTATCTCCTCTAACCAATAATGATTAACAATGATAGATGGTAAATAACTTTAAAGTACAATTACTGCTTAAAAGAGTCTTTAGAGAGGCCCGAAAATATGTGTGTTGAGGTTAAGATTGTCTTGACCTTTGACCTCTAAGCACCAAAATCTAATCAGCTGATTGTTGAAGTTGAAGTGGATGTTTCCTGGGATTTCACATTCATAAGAATGGAACGGATGAGGTTTGACTGCATTTTATTGATATTAATAAAGGTGCATTTATTGTTGACTGTTACAGTAAAAAAAAAAATCAGAAACATTGTTTTCATGAAACAGTGACAGTAACTATAGTTTCCTCAGTACAACAGGAGATATCATTACGTCTACTGATTTAAAAGGAAGTTAACACTACATACAAATATACTGTATAGTCACTAGTCTTGGGAATGATCAAAAAAGATACAGACGATAATTTGTGCATTAATTACTGTAAAAGTCAAGTAAATTCTATCTTAAGCAGCAGGAAGCAGGTAAAGCATATTTAAAAACAGGAAATGCGCTACAACAGTGCGTTTTATAAAACTACTATAAATTTCCTCTCAACAGTGTGGCTCTACAAAGCAAAGACATTGTTAAAATCCATACTGAACAATATCAATACCTTACACTTTTAATCAGCCTGAGATATTGAGATGATAGAGGAGAACAACAATTTCCCGAAACACAGGTGGAACAGAAATGTTACATAACGTTTATTCAAGCTTAACACAAACTTCAACATTTTAATATTCTTGGATGGTTTGATCCTGATATCAAATCCTCTAACAAACATGAAAATACATTGATTACTCTCATCCTGGATCACTCTTGTCAAAAAGACAAGGCCGAAAAAAAAAAACTCCTGTGACACATAATTATATCAATAATCAGAGCTATGATAATTGCCTGCAATCATTTAGTAATTCAAATGACAAATATAGTAAAATAAAGTCTTGTACAGTTACACACGTACTGTATAAATATGTTGTTGAACATTTACGAGTATGGCAAATACAGGATTTACTAATATCAAAGTTTCAAAGTGCTGTGAAGGCTATCTTCATCTAAAAAAAGTACGACTTAATAAAGATGCAACGTGAGATTAATGAACATCAAACTACGGCATCGTCTTTGTACAATATACAAGGTTAACACATAACATAATGTATGTGATTTTACCAGGTCTAACTGTAAACACACAAAGTAATTTTCAGTGCATCGGGGGCAGATCTTCAATGTCCAAAATATGATACAGCATCACTTCAAATAATTCAACAGATTCAATTTGTTATGGGTCCATATGTGTAGCCTATAGTATGTAATTCAAGCCTGTTTTTTAATGTGTTGAAGTCTTAAGGGATAATAATTGTTTCACTATGTTCATCTGCCATCAGATGGCAGCACTGTGATATTGCTTTGAACAAGGAAACGTTCAAATGACAGAATGAAACACTGTTATGGCCCCACAAACTGCTGCTCACTAAGAACAGTATAATTATGTACAAAAACAGCATATTTGTGTCCATGGCTGCACTCGGTTTACCTCTGCTTAGAGGAGATGTCTCCTCGACTTCAAAGAGTGTCTCCTCTTCCTTTTCCTGTGGGACTGCTCCCTCCTCTCTGGCCAGGGAAAACCGCTGTCAGCGGTTCTGTAGGACTCGTCGTACTCGTCGCTGTCAGAGTCCGCTTCAGCCACGGGGAAAACTCGGTCTGAGAAAACTTCTCTCAGCTTGGAAGTGAAGAACGCCTCAAGGCTGCGGCCTGCTTGGGCCACCTCAGAGTCAGGCTGTGGTAGAGAAAGAATCATTACACTCAGATCAATGCTAGTGAAGCACTGGTTGATGATGATTATATTCACGATTTAAACTAGGATTAATTGACTTACATAATTGAACTTTGCACAGTTGCGGAACATGAGATAGACATCGGTGACAAACTGATCTGGTGAGTTATAATGTCGAGTGTTTCTCTTAATGAGTTTTGCTCTGATTACAGACAGGTCCATTGGCCTCTTGATGATCTGGTAATAATGACGAGCCTGCATGAAAAAGCAAAGACATTTAAGACTTTTATACTATCTATCCAGCCACCAAACCTAATGCAATTGAATGCAATGAAAATAAATGTTCTATAGATTATCATGCATTATTTATCCCTGTGACACATGTACTTCCACCTTTAATATATATATACATGACACTTCCTTAGACAAAAATCTAAATGAGGAAATCCTGGTTTTCCCTGTGATAACTTGTGCACACATGAGGAGTTTTAATTGCACTGAGACTCAAGAGGAGGTAACCTTTAGTATCAGTGTTACAGGAACCCTGCAGAGTTTTTCAGCGGTGCTGTCAAGCAGTGTTTTTTATGAGTGGGTCTCTATTGGTCATGTACTCCACGTGCACAAAAACTCACGTGAATGCACATGAGTACGTGACAAGACTGCACGTGTGTCTGTCTGCAGTTTTAATCTATTCAGCTGATTGACAGTTGGTGGTGGTAGTGCACCACACAGACAAAGGTGTTGGATACCAGGCTAGCTCAAGTTATTTTAAAATTCTTAAGTCTCATGAAGACAAGAATGTATTTGTCAAAAGCTTCATGAAGCCACTCGTTGATTCTGGGTTAGAGACTTGAACAATGACTTTGTTTAAGTAAATATGGAAGTGGTCAAACTAGCTTTATGTTCCCTTAAGTATTCTTAAAAATAAATGACAAAAAAAATGAATGACAATAAATGACAATAAATGAAATAAATGAAGTATGAATACTCACAAGTGGACTGACGGGTTCATGGAAGGGAGCACTGAGGATGTTACTGAGAATCAGAAGAGTCAGCCGCTCACATTTCTACAAACAGAAACATAAAAAAGAAAATAGTAATGAATACAGGAAAAGGAGCACAGTCAGAAACCACCAAAAACCCCTTGCTATTAATAAACCTAATGAGGTGTCTTACTCTCTGGTCACATGTAGAAAGTCCATGTTTGTATTCTCCAGATGTTCTTTCATTCTCACAATCATATTCAACCTCTGGCTGCGTAACATCTCTGCACAGGCTGCACAACCAGTCACCTCTGAATAGGGCAAAAAAAAAAAAAAAAAAAAAAGACAGCACCATATTAGCAATAAGTGCTAAATAGACAGCATGAAAAAAGTAAGAGAATAATGTTAAATGTGTTCATGTCAGGTTGCAATGTGAGAAGCTTACGAGGGGAAGTTTAGCAGAGATGGGACGTGACAAGACAAATGATAGACTTTCGGGCAGCGGTCACAGCACAGCAGGTCTCCTCCGATCAGACACACGGCACAAAAGTCTTCGCTTTCCATCTCTGCATTGTCCTGCTCAGGCTGAGCGTCCTCTGTGTCCCTCTGTGGTGCAGGGTTTGCGATCAGCAGTGGCCTGTGACAAGGTCCAACGGGGGACTCCTCCTCCAGGTCAGAGCGCAGCGGCTGGGGGTCGTCAGTTGTCAAATCAGGTTCAGATTCGAGGTCGAGCTCAGACTCCACAGAGCCCTGAGAGTCTGGAGGCTGATCGGACACGACGTTAGAATCAGTCTGAAAACTGGGATCGTATTCAGCCTGAATGTCAGACTCCGTTTCAGCATCGCCTGATTCTGCATCAGCGTCCAGCCCTTGGCCATCGTCCGATACTGGTCCTGCATCTGATTCTGGGTCTGCTTCATATTCAAGACTTGGCTCTGAATCTCCTGCAATATCAGTTTCACTGCCATGCCCCATCTCTTGTCCAGCTGTTTTTTTCTTCCCAGCCAGACATTCAAGTTCAGCCTCAAATGAAGACTCTGCGTTTGGATCAGAGTCTGGCGAAGCATCCGAATTTAGCTGTGGGTCTGGGTCAGCCCGAGACACTGATGCATCCTCTGACACTGACCTGGGATCAGAGTCAGAGTCCAGATCCAGCGCAGAGTAATTCTGAGGCACATATTGAGGGTTTGCGGATGCTTTACGAGAGCTGAATCGCCCTCGGCTGCTGGACTCACTGTTGTTTGACCGCTTGGCGGACTGATTACGAGTTGGTCGCTCTGCGGCGTATGGTGGCGCTTTGAATGAGCAGGTGGCCCTCCTGGTGTCACAGCCTGGAACTATGACCTGTGTGTACGAGAGGGGAGAGGTATCATTAATTTAAAAAAAAAAACTTTTAATTTGAAGTCACCATTCCTCTTCTCTATGAAAAGAAATGATACACACTTGAGGTGCTGTTCTTTCACTCTTCTCTATCGTGGTGGCAGGTAGAGGATCACTCTGTCGTCGTCCATGTGGAGGAAGCTGAGAGACCAGTATTTTGAGACGCTCTAGACAAACCACAGGAACCCTGGGTCTTCCTGAGTCCTTCTTAACATCTCTGTTACTATGAGACAAATATAGAACAAGTGATGAAACTGTCTTAACTTATTCTCAGACAGATGTTTGACTTGACTGTTACACACCTGTTGTGCCCATTTCTTGACGTCCTGCATTTCTCCTTGGCCTCATAATCAATCTCTGCACTTACATAAGCGTAGGAATTATCTTTAAAAAAAAAAGGAGGGGAAGATGATGACCACATTTTCACAAATTTAGCATTTTGTTTTTGTTTTTTTTTGTTTTTTTTAAGGATGCCAGAAGTTACTCCAAGGTTAAGTAGCATGTCCAACACCTGGCTCTGTCTTGTAGGTCAGTAGAGGAGAACAACGGCCTGGAGGCGAAGACGTGTCAGTCGATGTTTCTTTTACAGCACAGAGCACCCCATCTGAAGCTCTCCTCTGTCTGGGATCCATGCTGACATACTGAGAACAAAACAAGCATCATGTAAACCTATTTCTAAACTTTTAACTCGCTCTAGGGCCACAAAAGACTTTATACAAAACTTTTACATATGAAGTTGTACTCCCCAAAGACCTACAAACAGACTTTGATGTGTAAATAAAATCGACTTCCCCTTTTACGATATGTGTACCGCTGAGACTGGAGGTGTGATACAATATGAATTTGGATCACAACTAAAACCGTTGGCTTCAAAGCTGCGGTTAAAATTTCATTGGCCTTGAAAGCAGCAGTTAAGAAAACAAACCCACCAGAAGTCCATATTGTAGCTTTACTGGAGCAAATGGAGTTGCTCAACTGTCACAAGATTGCAGATTTTTTTAAAGTGCTACAGAAAAAAAAAATTAAAATTGCACATGTAAAAAACAAAACTAAACAACTATATTAGCTGAAAATAATCATAAGATGACTTCCAAAGCACAGCGATGAAATAGATTTTTTGGTAAGACTTCTCAGCAACAGCCAGTTTAAAAATAAAACTGAAACTGATCTAATTCAAGTTAATCCTAAATATATTAATTTCTGTGGAACTGTGTGTGAAAATAGTACTTTTATTACTACTCTTTCTTTCTCTTTGTTGTTTCTGTTGTTGTTGCAACGACAGAATTCATACATGGACAGTGCACATCTCAGCTGTTGCTCACTTCTGTTGAATTTAAGATTTACCTTATTTGCAGCTCCTGCCTCCAGGCTGTGAGTACATCCTGTGGGCCTTTCAGTCGACGGGCTGCTGGTGGATGGTGCTGCCAGTTCTGCTGGGATGCTCTGGGATCGTCTCTTCCTCCTTGTGCACACTGAACTAGGACTGAGCCTGCTGCTCTGCACATCAGATACACAGTCGTGGGTTGTCACCGGGACCTCCAGGGATGTAGATCTCTGTCAGAAACACAAACATACAAAAGTGAGCAAGGGTTTCAAGCTTGATCACATGCATAGATGCACCTGTTCATGTCAGTAACGGGATGTGCGGTGGAAAACAACCTTGAGTGTCACACAGGGACGCACACATGCACAGACACACACTAGATGAACAAAAACATCACTCAGAGTGTATTCTGGGTAGGTCCCAAAACAACTCAACAAACATGGGAGAATGGCCCACACAGCTGCATATATTACTCTTATTATACAGAGAATGAAAGGTTTGGTTACAACACTAATTATCATATGTAAATCCACCATCAGTTCAATGTGGCCCTTTGATTAACACAGATAGATCACTCTCTCCCTTTATGTTATTTTCAAATTTCACTTTCATTTTAAAGTGTCCTGAAACTCTCCTTTAAACACGACAGATGTGTGTTCAGCTAACGTAAGCAAGAAACAGGGTGGCAAACAATAAACCACTATTTTTTTTAAACACATCTCTCTTTCCTCTTTTCTTCTTCCTCTGTTGCGCCATCATACATATTCAGGCCACGGTGGCACCAAGCACATGCTCCTTACTATCATACGATTAAAACACTTACCTGATCCATGCCCCTCGGGAGAGGTATGGAGGATTCAGACTGTGGTGGAAAATAGACCATAATCCTTCTCTCTGAAACGAGGGTGGGCGGGGGGGTGCAGGAATTTATCTCTACCAAAGGTAGATTCAAACTCCCACTAGTCCCTCAGTGACTCATTAATGACAGGTTAAGAACATAAATGACTGCACCCAAGTGGTTTTATGTCGCTTTCATATGCTGTAACTTGAAAATGTAAAAATAATATATCTTTGTGCTTGGTGATTATGAGGCTGCTCAGCCCTCTGGCATCAAGTGTAACTATGATGAACAGTATGCTCCTGGATTTTCGGATGCGTGGCTATGAACTCAGCTTTAATTGTCAGAGCTGCTCTTTGCTTTCCCATCATCCTCTGTTCATAAAAGGGAGGAGCAGGTTTCTGATGCACCATCTGTTTTCAGGCTAGCTGTCAACGGTGTGAAAAGATCATTCTGGCATTAAAACAAGATGTGTTCCTTTTGGTTTCAGTTGTTTATGAATATTAATTAAAACTGAATACTGCACTCCACTACTACACTCCATTAAACTGCAAACATTTACAAATATACAATGGTTCATTTTTCTACTCGATTTCACTTAAACATTACATCATAATATAATTTTTGTAGTACGTCTTGTTGCCTTTCTCTTTGCCTTTGTTTGTTCTTTTACGATTCTCTGAACAGTGTTTGAACATCTGTGTTTTTAGAGGAAATGTGCACGACTCTGACCGATGCTTGTGGTTTTTGAGAAGTGTGTTAAAACAGTACATGTGTGGTTTACCATGTCAAGAGTTCTGAGGTGGCCTGAAAATTTGTTTGCGCCCATAGAAACATTGCAGAACCACGTGTGAAACAAAAAAACATGAAGGCTAAGATGCAAAAAAAAAAATCCCACCACATATCCTGCTTTGATCTCTAGTTAGTTGCAGAAACTAATGCACTGAATTCTCAAGAGTAGTTTTTGGAGTTTTTCTGTTCATGTGTTGAGTCTCATCCATGTATCTCCAGTGTTTGTTAGTAGCATTTTTTTTATCTTAATATCTCTGCAAAGTTGTTAGTTCTATTTCCTGTCAAGACAAAAGTGTTTTTGCATATAATATTTAATACTTCCTTAAGATCTCCATGCATCAAGTTTGCATGAAAATGTGCTCATGAAGTTTGTCTGGCAACACATACAGTCCTTTAAAGCAGATGCTTTCATCTAGTTAACACGACTAACTTCTGTCATTATAAAACATATTTAGTTTTTAGTGTTTGATATGACCAGAACAGCTACTGAATGGCTACTGAACCACTTTGTAGTGAGATTTCTTTGTGAACCGCTGTTTCCAAGGTCGAGACTGAATCTTTACATCTAAACTTTTGAGCCAAAAATGGAAATTTTGGAGACATTTTTATTTCCATGACAACTGGGCAAATTCTTCTGCTCATGAAGATTGAGAGACAAAGTTTGAAAATTAAGCTACTGAGTGGAACTACACTATCATGTTCTTAATTTGAAGAGTAAAAAGTTTTCAGAGCGATGGTTGTTTTTTTAATGCTATTGTGATGCTATAAAAACCAAATATTTAATCATATTTTATTGTTGACTTCATTTCTCACCCTGCCGTCTCTGTGGTCTCTGAGAGTCAGTGCAGGCCTCGTCCTCTGCTGCTCTCGTCTCAGCTCCGTTGTTTGAGGAACACGACGCTGCTGCTGCTGCTGCTGCTGCTGCTGCAGCTGCTGGACAGGACTCTGCTCGCCTCTGTCCTGCTGCAGCTCCTCATCAAGCTGCTCTCTGCTTTCAACCGCTGCTGTGTGACGACGAGTCTCGTCCACACGCCGTCTTTCCTCCCAGTTCTCTTCACTCATCACATCTCTGTCCACAGCTGCAGGACTGAGCTCCTGCTGCAGGGCTGCACTCATCGACAGCTTCCCCTGACACTGTTCTGACCTGCTGTGGTCTTGACTGTCTGGGAGAATCTCTCTCTGGTGTTGGTGATAAGAAAGATAAGATTTAGTCTGAGAGTGGGGCTGGGAGTCAGCAGCTTGAGGCTGTGATGTGCAGTTGAGTTGGATGGATCCTACAATCGGGACAGGTGACGTAGGGGGAGGACAGTGTGAGGAGCTCTCGGTGTCCCAGCATCTCTGGAGCTGCTGACTTTGGTGCAGGGAGCCAGAGATAAGGGCAGGTTGAACACAGCTGGAGTTGTGAAGTGCAGCATCCAGCTGGCTTTTTTCCAGACTGGCCAGATCTGGCTGAGGGGGAATGCCATGCAGGCAACACATCTGGGGCTCACAGCAGGGCTGGTAGCCACAGCCTGGCTCTCGTCTGTGAAACACAGGCGGCAGAGCCAAACACGTGATGGGCTGAGGCCGCATTATACTGGAACAACCCAAACCCTGAGGGTAGGCGCAGTTTCCCCCTTCGACAGTCAGCTGACCTGCAGAACAGCACATATTGATGGTTTGTTTTAGTTTGTACAATCCTGTAAAACATTTCATTTTTATTCTAATCTATGAACATTTTAATGAGTTTCAGTAGCATTCATTTTACCCAAAGAGGAAATCTGCTTCATCCAGTAACCAGCATCCCAGTTGAATCTAATCTTGACAGGACTCCAAGAGTCAGAGTGGAGTGACGGTTCAAGCAGTTGCTGCATCTGGAGCGAAATCTGCAGAAAAAATATAAAATATATACTATGAGTGACAAAAGATACATTTTTCTGCATTCATTAATTTCTACAATGATAATAATATTACAAAAAGTAAAAATAAACTCATTACACAGAGCAAGACAATTATGAAGGGATAATAACTTTTGATAACTTTGTCTTTAAAATACAAGCTGCCTGTGACACTAATGAAAATAAAAGTAGAAGTGTGCAGATATACAACATTTTCATTATTGGACATAATTGGATTTTAGTTTATGTTTAAACACTGTGCAAGAAATGTATTATTGTACCTAAGCAAAGTTGCAGGTGTCATGAGAGACAAATTTCAAAAAAAAAAAAAAAAAAAAAAAATCCAAAAAAACTGAATCTTTGTTCGTCTATATGTGGCCCTGCGATGAGCTGGCGACCATCCACGGTGTAACCTGCCTTCGCCCGTCAGCAGCTGGGATAGGCTCCAGTCCCCCCCGACCCCAAATACGGGATAAAGGGGTAGAAAATGGATGGATGGATGGAACACTGAATCTTGTACCCTCTGTCAAGCATCTACTTATTAAACATTTGCTCACCTAATCTGCACTTTTCAAACCCCACTCTCAGTTCACTGCACAAGCTTTCTGTTTAAAAATATGTAGTTTCCAAGCCTGAGCCAAAATAAATCCACTGATCCACTTCAGTAATTTCCTCAGGTTTACTGTAACAAAGCTCCTGCAGAAAAACTGTGGACAAGTATGTTCACAGACTGACTTAACAGAAATCCCTGTATGTAAACTGACCTTTACTCTGTGAAGCCAGTGGAGTTCCCCTTTCAATATAAATATTAAGGCCTTTTTTTAAAGAGGATTTAAAAAAAGCTGCTATGTGTGTTGTTCTGCTCCTGCATAGTAATTAATTACTGATTTCTCAAAGGACTGTATGTGTATGTGTGTGTATGTGTATATGTATATGCATGTGTTATAATGAGACAGTGAACATCTGCTGATTGTCCTGTTAGCATACCAGCGCCCTGCTGAAGAGCACCGGGCCTCTGCAGTGGTGGGTTGAAGCCCAGGTGATGAACTTCTGAACATGGTCCAGCTGGCCACATATCTCTATTGCCCCCTGCAGCTGGTCCTCCAGACGCTGCTGGAAGTCATCGGAGATTTTCTACAAAGACAGTCATATAAAGGCATGCAGTTATGTGTAATTTACTGGCACACAGAGAGCATCATGGCTGACCTGGGAGCTAAATCAATGACTTTTTTTCTGACAAATGAAGTCGGTTTGGGTGGGTTTAAGCAGCTTTGACATATTATCACAAGCTCTCATTTTCTCGATTTCTGGACTGATCTCATCACAGCAGTTACAGATTCCTTGCATGTAGACTCATGGCTGGCTGAACGATAAGACAGAAAGAAAGAAAGAGAAAGTAATTACCTCCAGTTGCTCTATTAATAGGTTGGCTCGTTTGTTAAGCTCGTTCATCATAATCATCTTTGCCATTTTAATCTGGTTCTCTGCCTTCCTGTGTGCAATCTTTACTCCATGAAGTCTACAAAGACAGAGAAGAGAAAGTAAATGTCTCAGTCCAGGTCGAAAAAATCTTACACGCAAAAGAAAGCAGCATTTCAGATGTTAATTTGAGCATTAGCTTGTTGTACTCCTTCAATGTTTAACCTTTAGTGGCAGAAGTTTTAACCAACCTGCCCTCTATCTGTTTAGCATTGTTTTCCACTGCAGACCTCCGCTCTTCCACCTGCACCATAAGGCTCTCCAACAGCCATTGTTGATCCTGTAGGGCCTTCCCGATCTGCACCACCCTGAGCACGTTAGAGATCACAGTACCAGACAGAAAGTTCACTAATTTATTCTTTGGGCATGCAAAAGAGCAGAATTAAATTTGTTTCCCCTGGGGACACAACATTATGCTGTTGACCTTAGAGGCAGCTACTGTACTGTAACATCACAGAAAACAAAAGCGTATGAATATCTAATAGGTATAAGCCAGGCCAAGGGTAGCGTATGCAGATGCAGATGATAAAAGTGACAAGGCAGATAAAGTGTGTTGTGGCTCAGAGGAAGTTTTTAACCTGCGTTTAGCCCTTCTCTGCAGTGTCCTTGTGCTGTGTATCAGAGGACTGACCTGTGGTTTTTGTGGGAGGACAGGTGACAGCTGCTACAGCACAGAAGGTCACATGACTCACAAAACAGCTCCAAGGGCTCCTGTCTGTGAGAGTGGCACATTAGGAGGGAACAAGGATACGACCCCGGGCCTAAAAAGACAGACAGACGGAGGGAGAGAGGAGGGAGAGGGGAGAGGAGCATTAGCAACACTCAAAAAGCAATTCACACCTAAAGCAAGAGAAAAACCAGCAGTGGGAAGCATTTAAACAAAAGTTTTCAAAGTATTAAGGGTGAAAAAAAAAACGTTACAATCATCCAGCGAGTAAGGCAAGTAAGGTAAATTTTCTTCCATGTTACCAGTTTTTTATGCTAAGTTAAGCTGAAATTCTGCTGCCTGTAGCTTCGTATTTAGCAAACACACCTCACACAGACCAAAGGTATTAATCATCTCAGCTAACACCCAGATAGAAAAGGAGCAAGCATATTTACGAGAATGTTAATTTCTCGGGCTTCGAATGCCCAAACTGCAACAAACTGAACGCTTGCAATAAATTTAGTGACGTAGTGGACAAGGTCTTATTTATTCATCTTTATATTACAGGAAAAATGGTGAAGTTTTCGTAAAAATTACCACAATGACAAAGTTACGATCATTGTGGGTGAAATGTTTATAGTACAAGTGGTGTTCTAGTGGAAGATGAATTGTAATATTAGCATTTAATAATTGAATGTGCTTCACTTTGCCCTTTTATGCACAAACATTCAATGCTGGGAAACTGGTCTTCAAGTTGAGGTTACAGTGGGACACTATAAAAGGGTTCTGGGTGTAAAAGATATAAATGAACAATCTGAGCGCTCGCTCACTTTTGATGCACCAACAACCACACTCTCTTCACACATGTACAAGATATCTCACATATATCTAAATAGGTCACTGTAAAAACTGTTGGCCCACAGAATATCTATCTAACAATAGCTATAAGGCTAATGACTGCCGCCCTACTGCTCTCTGCTGGCCAGCTCACCACAGCCAACTCCCTCCTGTTTGCACGTCGTCACCTTTCTCTGTGGTAGAGAGCTGAGCATCACTCTGTGTGCATCAACCTGATGTGACTGACCACATCCTGTCTGTCAGTGCACTCGCGCAGTTTTTCTCACAAGTACACAAGCAAAACAGTAACACTCCCACATCACAATAAATGCGTCTTGGATGTGTTCGTTATGATTTGACAACTTGTGCAAATCAGACCTGCAAAAGCAGCTGGCAGAAAAAGCTGCCAGGCATACTTGAGGGTCTTTAAATAGCAACATACTAATATTAGCAAAAAGAAATTGTGTGAGCACTTTGGAAAGTGGGCCATGTGTTACAGAAAGGTGTAATAAAACGCAGGGATCTCCGGTAACTATTATCAACCATCACCACTGTCATGCATTATTCATTGCAACCGTTCCTACTGAGACATGATTAACAAACAGAGCACAGAAAGGAAAACAAAGAATGCCACAACAGATTTTCAGATGACAGAGAGAGAGGCAGACTGTGTAGCCCCACTAATAATCTGTCACACTGGCCTGTAACTAAATGTTGCAGTGCGTAAATATCTTGCCTTGTCCCGTTGGAAGAAGGGAGCTGGAGCCTCTCTGATGCAGGTCAGGACACTGGCTGGCACTTGACCTCTGTTGTTGGTGAAGGTCTGAGTGCTGGGAAGAGGCAGGGGCTCTTTGATGCTGATGCATATCTGTACATTGGTAACATAACCACTTGTTGCAGAGTGTACACAGACTCTGTGCAAGTTTTGGCTCTGAGCACTCTGAGCAGCTCTGTCAGAGACACACAGAAAAAAGCCTTGTTACAGATGCATACATGAACAGACACACACACACATGGTTGCGTACATCAGAAAGTATTTGTGCTGCTGCTGCAGTAATTTGCACTATATCACACCTCTAAGAGTTGTTATTTCTTCTTCTGCTCGCAAATGCCTCAGAGACTTTCAGAACAATATGACTGAGCTCATGAAGTGCAAATTCTAAAAAGGAAAATGATAAAATTCTTGGTCCCCTGTGTTTACATCCAACCTAATTTTGGTTTAGACACAAGCTAATGCAAGAGCACAAAAGCTGTCGACTGAAATCAAGCAAGATGATGCACAGAGCAGTTATTTTCACCTAAGTAATACTTTATTAATCCCTGAGGGCAAATTCATCCTCTGCAATGACCCTTCCTACAAATTTAGGAACAGTGAATAGCACCTTGGGACCAATTCCAGTTTTATAACCCTGTGCTTTGTCCAAAGGCACTGGCATGGGTGTTCCCAAAATTTAACTTTATCTTTGACAAAGAGGCCTGGAAATACCCTAAAAGGTTTAATTCACAGGATCAACAAAGTCAACTCTGAAAGTGACACACAAAAACAAAACAGTCCCCCCGATGAATTTATGTCTCTAGCTGTGTCAGAAACATAAGACAGTGGTGAAAGAAACAACCTTACCTTCTCCATTTCAGTTCTTTGAGAGTAGAGTTGTTGTCTTCTCAGTGAGAGAGAGAGAGAGAAGAGGAGAGCGAGCAGCCTTTCGCCTCAGCAGCAGAAACACTGAGGCTTCAACCTAAGGCAGGAAGCAGTGCGCACCGAGAGGTGGCCCCAGAGGAGACGCCTTACATGACAGCCTCACTGTGCTCTCTCCTCCTCCCCCCCAGTTCATCCATGTGTAGGACCCCCTCGCTGCAGCAGAGGAAGAAGAGTGTTACGTTCAAATTCATGCCTTTGCTTGCTGGTGCAGGCAACACAAAAAAAGAGAGAGAGAAAATCTAATCCTTTTTTTTAAATAAGCCTGTGCATAATAATTGGGAATTAGGGAGATAAGATAATTATTTTTTTGTAGGGCAAAATATCCCCGCAAGCTCTCTCCAAAATGGATGAAGGAAGACCAAGTGACCTACAATGAGGGAGGGGAGGAGAAATTGTAATGTAAGCAACTTTTAGGTCTTTGGAGCAGGAAGTGTGAGGCAGGATTAGGTGATGTTAGTCTCTGGTTGAGCTGTGATGGGCCGGCTGCGGCCTTCTTCTCTTCATCAGCGCGAGGCGAGGACAGATCCCAGAGGAACCACACGTTAACGTGGCACACTGAAACCGGGTCAGGCTCTGATAAGCTTCAAATGGGACTGAGATACTCATGCAATTCTTTCTTACACTGTGAAATCAATTAAGATTTCAACACACACATGTCAGGGAAATGAACAGCATGAGGACAGTGAAAGGAGAGAACAGCAGAGGACAAAGAAGACAACGATTTGAACAGTTAAAGTATTTCATCAGTTAAAGAAACTGTAGCTGATATGAAAGTTGAAAAGGGGAACCGCAGAGTGGAGTACCATTGAAACAACCCACAATTAAAATACATACACAAACTCACCATCAAATATAGAACAGACACAAACCAATGTGACATCTGGAGCTGTGAGTAATTCTGCCTAACAACAACCCCTGCAGCCTGACCTACAAATCTGACAACTTTCTCATCCTTGGGCTCTTAAGTGGGGAGCTCAGAGCATTCCCATTCCCCATTGTGCGCTCAAAGACCCAATTTGAAACACAATTAGTGAGTCGTCGTACTCCCTGCCCCTTGTCCACTCAGCTCTGTGGTGTATTCAAGCTGCTTCACTTGCTTTCACTGCATCTCCACATGCATTTACCTTAAACGCAGCTGCCAGCTTCTCTGTCCTGCTCAGGGAATCTGGCACTACATACACATACCATCTCCAGAGATGTCACATTAATAGAAACCTGCGCAGTGATCTCTCTCTTTTAAGAATCCCCTACGCAACATCTATTAACACAGAGAAGATGAGATCACAGAGACAGCAGGATTATCTTCAACCACTCTTGAATTATTACACTGATTTTCTAATTATCTCCTCAACTAATTCATCCTCTGTTCTGCAAAGAAAGTACACACTACTCTGATATCTCTGACACAGTTTCTCTTGGTTAAAAACATGACTGCTGGAGAGATATTTGCTCCATTAATGTTTATATTCTCACCATGAGATGTTTGAACTGCTACAGTTGACCTAAAATGACTTTCAGCAGTTTTATTTTGTATAAGAGCACAACTATTTTCACACTTTCTTAAAGATAATCTGAATTATTTATTTTCATGTGTCATTTAAGCATTTTTTGCCACTAGGGGGCAGAAGATGTCGGAAGAAACCTGACATTATGCTCTTATTGTTAATTAAGTTGTAAAATTAGTTAATATATTAGTTTATGACTGTTACTGGGGGCAAACTATTTCAAATTACATGCTGTCATTTAATTCACTATTAATATAAAGATTATATTGATTATATCATTATACTGATTATTGACAATCGCAGCTCTACGTTAACCGCTGTCTTTTATTTAGTCGTAGATATGAAACTGATGTTTAACTCAAGTTTATATTAATAAAAAACGCACTTATACTTCAGTTTATTTCAAACTAGTATGTTTGAAACTAGTATGACATTTTACAATTTAGGAAGAAATATACCTTTAAATGTAATCTAATAACAAGACAACTAGTCCCCTAACTAAGTTTTTCCTTACAATAAGAAGTTATGAAAAATTATTCAGGGAGAAATTTACACGATATATAAAAACAAACTCAGACAAACGGACAAACATATACAGGTTCTGTCAGAGGCCTTATCCTTATTATCACACCAATGTAACTGTTTGATTGTGGAAAGAAAAGTCGTCCAAAAGTTGATTAAAAAGATAAAACAACGTTTTTATCATTTCCATGATGCCTGTTAAGTTTTATACCGTTTTCCTCTACAACCTCATAACAAACATAAAATCCACTGATATTTTACAGCCATCCAGTTTGTAATAACTCACTACAAATATCAATTATATTGACATTAAATAAAAATTACCATTAAGTAATCAAAAGACCAATGCCGTTACGTTTTATTACTTACTGTATTGAGATGTGGGGATTTTAGGAACTGCATTGATTTTCCTTCTTGCATGTTTCACGTTTGGTTGCTACCTGTTAAATCTGTGCAGGTTTCAATCTGAGTTTTTATGATTATCATTATAAATAACAAACATGTGAGTGAAGCTGTAGAGCGCCACCTGACCTGCATCCATATTCACATCCACAGCTCTGCCTCTGCAACATCAGCCTCACCTCCGGCGCATCCCTCAGGGTGATAGGCTACTGTTTTTTAGAAAGTGCGCATGAGATTACGCCCCTGTCATGGCATCACGGCGCAAAAACCCGCAACAAACACGAGGACAAGCCCGCAAAAACCTTAAGTCAGTTTGGTGAACAGAGCGTCCGGAAACTGTGTTTGGCTGCAAAAACAGAAATTGCGGTCAGATGCACAGCTCATGCAAAACATCCGTTATCAGGTAAACATCAGTGTGAGCGCGTGTGTGTGTGTGTGTGTGTGTGTGTGCGTGCAAGCGTGTGTGTGTGTTTCAGTCCGCAGGAAACGGAGACGAGCAACACAACTTGTGTCAGTGTTGTCAGTCGTGTCCGCTGCGTGTTTGTCCAACGAGAGTTTTGTTTGTTTTGTTTTTTATTTTATTTAATTTTATTTATTTCTTTTTTACCTTGACCCGGTTCATCTCCGAGTGTCGATCCTCCCCCATCCGACGTCGCTCTTTGGCCCGGCCAAAATGTTTGGAAGCTTCCAAGTCTCGCAGTTAATCGTGAGATTTTACGATCGTTTCTCATGCAACACATCTGACGTCTCTCAAAGCGGCAGTATGACACTTGGTGAGAGAAGTTAGAAGAAATGGCGCAGTGACAAACATCACTGCGGCTCTGAGGGTGAACCAGAGTCCAAACCTTTGTCAACGATAATAATAATAATAATAACAAATGATATCTGCAGCAGAATGGTCCTTTTAGTTTTATATTATTTCAACTGTGCATTTTATTTATTATTATTGTTACATTTCCATCCAACATGGTGCCTAAATTGAACCTATTCTATATTTTTTGGCAGGTTAAAGTAAATGCAGATCAGATCAGATCTGTGCATAAACTGTGCAGCGATTCACTCGCTAAATATTCCTTTAAACAAATATAATCACTAATAATAATATGAGATTTAAACCATCTGGGAAGTCTGATTAAAGAAACCTAAAACCACCATAAAATTATTCTCATTCAAACATTTTCTTATATTTTTAGGCGCAGTAACTTATCACAAGTTAAATACGCTGAAATGATCAGAAATGTTATTATTTTACTCCCTTCATGATGATAAATTATTGATGCATTTAACTGCAGTAAGTGTGTTTGACACTGCACCACATGTCAGTGTTACATCAAATTATTTGTTTAATACACTTTCCTTCTTGATGAGATATGAACATGGTGTACATTAGTATCTTTGTGGGCAGCGGTACACGCTGAAACCAAAACTCAAGTACTGTAATCACTGTACTGTAGTAATTATTTGAGTATTCCTCTGCAAGTTAATTTTTCTACTAATGCAATACTGGTAACTTCACAGTTTAAGATTTTACAAACAAAACCTCACGGCAGATAAAGTTCTAAAAACAAACAAACAAACAACAACTACACAACAGCTCATTATCTAGAGGCGACATCTTAAACTGTTAATTAAAAAAGTTTTTATGTTAATGTCGGTCCTTATCTGCAGCTGCATCTGAATCTGGTGTTTTAACATTAAAACAAACTCTAAATCAAGTACATATTCTTACAATACAATCCCACTGGTAGTTTTTTACTGTATATAAACAAATAAGATACCACTCTGTATGACGAGTATCTTTAAATGCTTAATGAATATGTTACTGATAATACTTACGTGTGGTCTAATGACTTTTACTTCAGTAAAATAATACTTCTTTCTGTTGTGATACACAACACAGACTTTACTTCAAATGTCACCCTTAATTGCTATAAAGGACACAAGTGGAGAGGCTCTCAGTTAGCAGAGCTAATAACAGCATGGCAGTGACAACCGCCAGAGTGATGTCCACAGACGTAATTAGGTTAACAGCAGCATGTGGTAGCTGGTGCTAGACTAACTGTGCCTTTTGGGATCTTTCCAGTTTCTCCTTATGCTATAGCTTTGGGTGAAGCTGTCATTGAGATGTGTGATGTAAAAAGAGATGATTTTATATCATTTAAAAAAAAATATGCTTTGGGCTTTGTTTTGTTTTTGGGTGACAAGAAAACAGCTCTTACAGCTGTGGAGTACCACTGATCTGATCTGATGTTATTGATAAAAGATCTTTTGAGTTTATATGACAGGAAATGTGTCACATTTGGTTTCTGTTTGAAGTCTTTAGTGTGAAAATACAACAATAGGAAGAGGTTTACGATCGCAAACGACAGAAAAGTGCCTCGGTGCGCCAGCGCTGCACACATTTGAACCATTTAACTACCAGTTTTAATAAAATAATGCAAAAGACTCTATGAAGAGTTACAATCATTTTCTTCATTGTCTGGGTGCATGAACAGTATTTTGAATAGGTCTTACACTCCTTAAACAGAGGACAACACTGTCGTGAAATAATGCAAAAATGAATACATATGAACTGTACATCTATGCCCATTTCAAGTCAAACACACTCACACACTCTGATAACACTCTTCACAAGCACACCTGAACATCAGTGGTTACTCTGTAGCTCACTCATTGTGTACCGTCCTGCTATCGCTATCTCATAAGATATTATAAACATACACTAAAGAGTATCACAGCCAGTTTACAGAGAAATAATATGTACATGTTTACATATAAAAATATTGACAAAAGACAAAAAAGGGAGAATCATCATGATGCAGAGACTTGAGACATCAGGTCTTCAGTTTGTCATCTTGACTGAAAACAGGGAAATGAGTTGCCCTCAGTTCTTTTTGTGGAGAAACTTCATTTTGCTTCCTGAAAACAGTGAAAACAAATCTGTTAAAATTCGAAAGCACAACATGTGAGAAGATGAATTTAATTCAGGTTATTGTACAGTATATGGGGATAAAGTAAGGTTCTGAATCTGAATATGTGCCAAACTGTGTGGTTTTTGGATTAAATTTTAAACATCCCCTCCAGACAAGATTAAAGAAAGAAAATTAAAAACATCAATATCCTGCTTTGAATAATAATTTGAGTCTTAATATGGTTCATTTACCTTCTGTTCTCAAAGTGACAAAATTAAAATTAAAACTGCATCTGCTCTCTCACACTCATTGAATGGATTGAAATCCAAAGTATATCTTTGGATTTCATATATCTCTGCGTGTGAAGTATATCTTTGGTACAATTATCTTTAACTCTCAGTATGTGCGCTGAAGAAAATTCACAGTTTTCCATCAAACCTGTAAAGGTTGCACAGTGAACCACACAATGGCTTCAAATTATTGTTCATGTGTAGATGAGCTGTGATTTCACAGACATCAGTCTGCACATTTTGAGATCAAACAGCAGCGACTGAAACTTTAAAGGCTGGTGTGTCACTTCCTCTGGCAACTGGTTAGTGACACGTCATCTAATCCTGTCATGCAAGAATGTTCAGCAAGGTTGGAGAAGAGATATTTGTTTATGTTTGTTTTGCTTGTCAGACAGCACAATCTTAAAAAAAAAAAAAAATTATAAAAACTCTTGGAATCTGAGACCAGAACTCACCAAGGCCTTTCAGAAACTTGTTGACTCCACTCTGCTCTGTGTCTGGTAGCTCCTCCAGATACTGATCCACCCTTTGCTCAAACAGACCTGAGAGAACAAAAGTGAAGCTGTGAAAAACAGGCTGATGAAAACCTTCAGCCACAAGAGGTCAGTGTTAGTGCAGTTTATTCTGCTGCACAATGAGAAGTAAAAGTGCAGGGGTGGAAATCCACAGAGAAACGTGTACAAACTTCTCATCAAAACTTTTAAGGAGGAAAGAGGCTTTTCATGGAAACAACTGACACTCAGAGAACAACAGTCTACCTTTAGCTCGGGTTTTCCTCAGCTCTCGATCCTGAATGAACCCCGCAAACATCTGAGACTCCATGAAGACACCGAGGAAACGACGGATGCTTTTGGATGCCACAGACTTGCGGAAGGCCTCCCGCTGGAAAATACGTTCACCGCGCTCATTCTGAGTGATAAACAGGCAGTAATGTCCCATGGTCTCCAGAAAGAAGCGGATGAAGGCCTCGGACACTAGACTGTTCAAGGAGTTATACTCTGAAGAAACAAACAATAGAGGGGATTAATCACAGTTCTTAGTTCAGTTAAAAATAAACTGATAAAAACAGACACGTCATGGTGTTTGGCATGTTCCAAAGAAAAAGCCAAATCATCAGAGGTGGCCAGATGTAACTCACAGCAACAGAAATTTACCCTCAACTCTTGTTAACTGTGTGGAGATTCAGGGACGTAACCTATAACTCTTGGTGAAATTAACTTGACCACAACATAAGAATTAATAATAATGTGGTTGCCTCTTTATTAACTTCTATTCCTCTAACATTGGTGCTGTTAAAGTATGACATTTTTATAGAAACTAGAAACTAGAGTCACTGGAAAATCTGAGCAAGGTCTCAGAGCTTCATGGCTAGATGCTCAACTGAAGTTTTTGATTAAATTAAGAAAGAGTCTGAGTTGAATCTGTTTGTTACAAATACTACGACAGTTGGTAAATATTACAATATACAACTACAACTGTGACTGTGCACCTCACCAAGCATTATTTAAAGGACAGCTGCAGCATGAGTGGAGTTTTTGCACATTTCCTACGCAGCCTTGATGAATTACAGTGTATTTCTTTTGGTGTTTATTGCTGTCTTGTCAAAATAGTTGTTTTGTGTAAACATCAAGGTCACAAGCCTGTCACTCTGTCTCAAAGATGAAAAGGTGCTGTATGTGTGAGTGTTCAGTGTAATTGTTGTGCGCAGCAGTTAGTCAGTACAGTCGCGCTTTAATCTTTCCTCTCATTTGACAGGCTGTAGGTTACACAAACGTCATGCTTTGGTTGGCACATTAGTGAGAACAAGTTGTGATTGACGTGCAGCAGATGTAACACAACCACAGACAGTTTGAACTGTTGGGTTTTATTTTGGAGAAGAATGTGAAAAGTAGAGATGTTTGATCTGTCAAACGTGTGCTTTCTGAATTTGACACAAGTATGGTTTTCTTAATTATTATATGTTGACTCGTCCTTATTACTGTGCTGTTAAACACTTTGTAACTTTATAAAGCTCTAAATCTATGACTGATCTCCAGAGAATAACCCCTCACAAAAACCTAGTTCCCACACTTGAGTGTCAAACCCCAGCCGCCTGGGTGAAAACCAGGAATCCAAACCACAACACCATATGGTGACTACATGTAAACACGCAGATATTAAGCAACAGAAGAGAAGAAAAAACAACTATTTGATTGTTTTTATTGCTCACAATTGTACATCTTGTGGTTTGTTTCCAAGTTGTTTCACCTCGATTTAACTCTGAAAAATAAATCATTTGGAAATTAGGAAATTTCGTAATTTGCTACTAATCAACTACAACCTTTCATTATCAGAAACCTTACATCATCTCTGAGGTGAGCCTTTGTGACTCACTAACATGGGAGGATGAAATCTGTTTGAGGACGTAATTTCCCAGCGAGTTTCACAGAAACGTGGACTGACCATGTTCTGACGTCAAAACAAAACAAAAAAAAACATTTGCCTTTTGTCGAGTGAGTTGATCATCATTTATTTACCTTCGTCTGACTCGCTATCAGAGTCCTGATTGATGATGTCATTCCTCTGCTCCAGCGCTTGCTCAAGGGCCGCTTGAAGTTTCCGCGGCAACAGCGAGGCCTCGTCGTCCATCTATAAACAATCAAAAACATCGAAGTCACCAGCGATAAACAACAGTGTTTGGAGAGTGTGTTTCAAAGGATCAGCCACATGTTTTACAACCATATTTAAAGCCAGACAGTTACTTTTCATAGAAGGAAAAACAGTCATCATCTTACAATGAAAAGTTGAATTCATGAGCAAGAAAATTCTCCCTCAGTCAAACTCAGTCAAACAGTTTTTAAATAATAAAACGTAACATGGTTGACATCTTAAAGCAACAGGTTGCCAAAATGCCCACAGATGTTTTTAACGAATAAACAACAGCTCATAGACCAACCTGTCGAATGAATCGGTCTGTTCCGAGGTCGACCATTAAAGCCTGAGAAAAAAAGAGAGAGAAGAGCACATTTTATTCTTCAAAGTTAATGAAACACATAGAGCTATTTATTTCATCTGCAGTGTGTGAAACACAATCACACAATGTAAAAAATGAAGAATCGTCATCCTTTGACGTCAAGTTCCAGCACACCGAGTGCACATTTCTTAAATCAGACTTTTAATTAAGACATTTTTTCGTGGAGGAGTCAGCAACAAGAAGAATAAAGCTAACAGACAATAAATGTTGATGACAGCCCATTAACAGTTCAGTGTTAAGTGCGTCTGACAGGGTGTTTTCACACAAATCACTGTGGTGTATGAATTTATCTCAGTCAGTGTGGAGATAAAACAAAGAACAATGCTTAACTGCCAAAACAGTTACTGTGAGAAGACAAAACTAGGACATTTAAGTGTTTGCAAATCATGAAAAAATTCTGACCATTACTTTCCATGAAACAATAGTTTGTGTGTTGTGAGAGCGGTCGACTGTACTGACTGAACCAGAGAGAGGAAAAAGACAGAGGAATTATCACCGACAGCAGAACATTTCAGCGTCTTATATCTGTAACTGTTATTAACCTTCTTTGCCTTAAAGCTGTGTAAATAAACAACGATTTGATCAAATGTCATAAGGGCAACTTTTTCCACTCCTCATAACCAAAAAAAAAAAATAATCTTCTGGTCGAAAATGGCCTCAATTTTAATTATTTTCTTAATTTAAGAAGCAACTATTTTTATAATAGAAATATAATTATAATGTTGTGATATATCAGCAAAAACTTTAACATCAATTATTCAAGAAAGTAATAACAAACATATAGAGACAAGGACGTTTAGATGAATGTGAAATTCAGAGTCTAGTAATAAAGAAACTAACTCAGTCAAATAGTCAGAGAAAATCCTTTAGATGATGTCACCTCACCTCTTCTACAGGCAGCTCTTTCAGTTTCGGCATTGAGCTGGACAGCAGCCCCACCAGGAAGGGGGTGGGACAGCAGACGATGTCCAACATGGACCCTGGCAGGACAGGGATGAAGGTGTGTTGCCAGGAGAAAGGGTAGAGCAGCGCCACCACTGCATGCATGCAACTGGACAGGGTACTGATGATGAGAGGCAAAAAAAAAAAAAAAAATGACATCATCAATCATTTTTACACTCACAACACAACGCCCTACAGAGGCCACACCAGGTTGAACCAAAAACAGTCAAAACAGAGCAGATGTTTCAGCAGATAATGAAAAATGTTGTTGCCAGGGCTGAAATGGGGAGTGATGCGTCGTGTGGTGAAACATTTTACTAAAAATAACACCAACGCTCCTCTAAATGTTTCAATCATCTGCTAAATACTGAACCATAACAGCACAAACTGGGTTTCCATTTATAAACTTTTATTTCTAAGTTACATTATCATGTGATATTTGATGAAACAGCACAGGTCTGTAAGGCTCTTACATTTTGACAAACACAACAAACCCTCTGCACAGATGAAATCTTTTATCTGTTGCACATATACCTCTCCCACTTAAAAGTCGACAACAAACCACAATGACAACGGGTGAAGCCAATAAAATGCATTATTATGACATTTCTCCACTCTGTCTACAGGGGTGGCGTGACTCTGACATGTTGCTGTAGTTAAGCAGGGGGCTTGTTGACACAAAACCAAAAAGAACCAATTCGGTTTAACTTCGACAGCTGTGGTATAACATGGAGATCACAAATAGCAGCCTGTCTTTCTCACGATCCGTCGTTTGTTGACAGTGGCTGACCCTCCTCCCCTCTGTCCTCTACATACTGTCCGGTCCATGTACACAGAGAGAGTGAAAATAAACTGTGGGTCCAATCACACACACACACACACAAAGGAGCACTAAATCAGTATGGATCAAGAACAAGACCGGGGATCAAACATGGTATGCAAACGCACCCTTCTTGAGATATATACACTTTTAATGAGGAATGTTTTCCATGGTCGTTGTCATCAACAGCAGACAGAGTGTCCAAGTAAACACAAGTTACTCCCTTTTACATGACCTCATTCACACTGTGTTTCAGCCCACAGAAACTTTACTGACTGAATTTTGGAGCAACGTACAGAGAGAACTGACATCAGAACCATAATCAATGTCCCGAGGTGAATGACAAACTGCCTTCAAACTTTTCCACAATATTCGCTCAGGCTACATGTTTTGCCGCGGGGCTTTTCATCTTAACTTCCCATGAGTCGAATTGCCAAGATTAAAATGTGTTTTCTTGACAGGGTAAAATAGAATTACACCAGTGAAACCCAAAGGCTACAATAACCACAGCATTCGGTCTTTTTTTTTTTTTTTTTAGGTCTTTTCCAGTTCACTTATAACGTGAAGCACTTGCAGCTTTGCTTTGGCCGGTCTGATTTCCATTTGCCTGAGGAGAGCTTGATAATTCCTACCAGATCTCCGTCTCCTGGATTTGACAAGTTCCAACAGGGAGTGATGGGGCACAGATCTCAGAAAAACCTTTGCCACAGGCTACACGCGGCCCTACACACCACTGATACCAAAAGGATCAATTACACTCATTCCTCAACCACACACTCTTGGGACAAGATGAACTTGCAATGAAAACAGTCTGCACTACCAGAGGTTGCCACTCAACTCTGGAAAGAGAAAGGGACATTCCCGTTACGATTCAGATCAAAACTTCAGACCATCAGACCGCACGTGTGTCATACAAACGGAGGAGAATGCCAGCGAGATAAAATTAAACATCCTGAAAGAAATGTTTTAATTAGACAGCACAAGCAGAGGGAGAAATTTTTAGACAAACCATTTTCTCCTCTGAATATGGTGAAGTTTCATGGCTGTGGATTTATATATGTAGATAAGTGTAAAGGTTGAAAACTGCTGTATGAAATTGGATTATGTCGTTTGGTGGTTTTTAGCCGTGCAGGAAGAGCAGGCCAAGTGGTTTTGTCCAGGATGAAATATGTTAGCAACTACTGAATGGCTCGCTATAAAGTTTTTGATTGATACTTTGGTTTCTGACCAAATTACAGTAAAACTAACGACTTTCTATCCAGTTCATACTTTGAATTTTGCACTAATAAGCAAATGAGGAGGTCAAAATTGATCCCTTGTCTGGCTTGAGAGGCATTTTAACTAACCTCGGCGTCTAGAAAACATAGCTAATTCAGACTGAAGCCCAAGTGTATGGATCGGTTAGAAAATGAGACTTTCTCATACTGCTCATACTGAAGCGAAAAAAAAAGGTTTGTGAGATTAAACTTTCCGACTAAAATGTTTATCCTCAATATTTCAAGATTTTTTTCTTAATTTAATTACAGCACACAAGCATAAACTAAAATCCATTTGATTTATTTCATTTTGATTACACACAAAGACGTTACAGACATTTATGGTTTTACTCTTGGGGAACAGAGAGAAGAGCCAGTTCTGCAGAGGTGAGGTCTGAGCGGAGTTGCTATGTGTTGAGGTTTGGGAGCTAATCTTGACATATTAGCTCTCATAGGTCTGCCAGGCATGGTTTAGTGTGTGTGAGGCTGAACTGGCACATACTCCAGGAAACATGGGATCGAGAGGCTTAAGTCTGTGAAACTCAGAGGAGGAGGGAATATTTCAGCGTTTGAGAAAGAGAAGGAGTAGGAGACAAAAGGCTGTATCACCACATGCTTCGCGATGCTACTAAAGCACTGAACTCTGTCTGGCAGGAATAAGACTGATTCCACAGTCTGAGGACAAAGACGACTGGACAGAACCACAGCTGTCAGACACCAGCTGTGCTGCAAAGCTCTGCAAAAACGTTCTTCGCTGTTAAAGCTCAAAATAACACCTCAAAATCATATAAAGAGGCAACAGAGTACACACAGACCTATAGGATTTCAATGACATGAAGCACGTGGTGTTCTTGTATCTGCTCTCACAACGGTCTCTGCTCCCTTAGTCCCCAAATGGTTTTCCCTCACTTCCTGTCTATAAGCATCTCCAGCCACTGGCTCCATCCATCTCTGGCTCCACAGAAGGCAACAGTAGAAGCCATTTTACAATGAGAAATCACTTCCTGATGGGAAACTTCATGCATGTTCTTATTAAAACCACAATAATGTCTGAGTTTGATCCGAGCTGTCTAGAGGGCAGATGAATGTGTGCAGGTGTTTGTGTGTATGAGAGTCTCCATGTGTGTGTGAGTGTCTACACATGGGTGTAAACATTCATGAGAGCGACACTGATGTAAAAATCAGCTGGCCAGGCTTTGGTAATGGCCGAGGCCTTTTTTGACTCTGAAAAACAGAAACATTTCACATGTTTACAGTGTGTCGATTTCACTCTACCTCAGAGCCAAATACCACATGGGAAACCAGTTAGGTTGTTAAAAGCGGTTTTGGCTTCGTGCCAGCTCTGCAGAGCGAGTTACACAAAGTGTTCGAGACTAACTGAGAAATAAATGACATGAGTATGTTACTTCACCCGTTCATTAGAAAAATGCCAGCAGCAGTGGCAATGATTCTACCTGTCAGAGTCACCATTGATCATAATACTGCAGCTGCAAAACACTCACTCACTGACACTGGATTATAACAGAAACAAAACAGAGCACATCCTGGTCTACTCAAAGTATATATATATAGTACTTTTAATCATGTTGTTTAATAATCAGTCTTAAGTTTCAATTAAGGAGAAACCAGAGAGTGAAACTCAGACAGACTGCAGAAAAGTGAGCTTGATTAATTCACTGTGGACATTGTTTAGTTTCCCTCCACAGTCCACGCCATTTTCACTCTTCCCCCTCAAACACACACTCCTCATCTTTCATTATGTTTCTTTTTTCTCTTCCTTTTTTCCTTCAGTCATCTTGTGAGACACCCACTGACTGTAACAAGGCATCACAGCCAATCAAACATAATTAAACCATTGTAGGAGGGGTGGACATTACCAGAAAGGAAAATGTAAGAATCCGATTCATGATTCATTACCAAACAAGGCAATCACAAATACAGTTTGCAGCATTTGTTCAAACAGAGCTACATTATTTGAGGATTTGAGGAAAAAGAATAAATAAAGAATTAACTGGATTCTAAGTCATTATCAGTACAGTAGAAGAGTTTTAACATTTGCACAAAATACATTTGCTGTTGGTCGATAAAAAACGTAATTGGATTTATGCACAAGAAGGCGTGTTTTTCTCAGGAAAGGGGCAGCACAGGAGGGAAAGTCCTCTTGATCAAATATACAACACTTTAACTATAGGATTATTTCATAAATCTTGACATGCTGATGCAATTAAATAACCATCCTCATCTCTAGCCCGAGGACTGACAGTGGGTGTTTACACTGACATCTCAGTCAGTATTTGCAGGTCGACTGAGTTAAGCAAGTACAGGGTGACACAAGGTGATGATGTATTTATGTGATTAGATATCCAACTTGATGTTAAAGGCATCATGAAGTTACTGAACATCTCAAATAAACCTAAAAAGGTTTAAAAGTGAACACAATGTGCAAAAAGGTGATAGAAGATCCATCAGAGAAATATGTAGCTCAACACGGCCTTTCCTCCTGGCCCGGCTTGTACTAGATATGCATTTTAAGGAGCAGAAACATACATCATGTTCTGCCGGCGAGGTATTTTGGGAATGGATTATGCACCGCAGCCCCAGAGGGAGCAGCTCTTTTATCATAGAAGTCATTAATGCTGCAGTGAGGCCCTGTCACTGTTTTCAAAAGAAACCAAAACACAGGGGCTCTGCAACCATGCATGAATGTTTACACACACACACACACATGCACACACTTTTGTAATTCAACTTTTGAAATCTTGATTTGAATGGTGGCTCACAGTGGCAACATCAATATGGTGTTTACCACGTTTGTTATCTTGGTTTAGCATGTTATCATAATAACTACGCTAACTAGCTTCAGTTTACTGTCTAAGCTGATATAGCGAGTGAGATTTTAACCTGGTGATGGCGCTGAATGAAAAGTGAAGGCATCACCAATGTGATTACAAATGATGCAGAGGCAAACATTACTGCTTGTACCATGTTTCATGACTATCCATCAAATGTCTGTTGAGACATTTGACTCAAAACCACAAGTATTAGTGTAATGGTGATGAGTCAGGGGATTACCAGGGTCTTTAGGGTCCATCCTTTGGGATTAAACAAGATTTTAGCTGTAAAACAAAAACCATCTCATAACAAAATGAGTGTTGCAGTCCTACATGAATATTAGAATATATCAAAAATACATGCTGTGAAAGACGTCACAACAATCACATAATTGTTGTTATTGGGAAATATATTGTGATTAAATTTTTTTCGTGAGTTTATTCATGATTCCCACCCAATGACTCCTTGATGTTATCACCTCTGGTAATGAGCAGCTTAGACTGATTTTCTCCAGGGACGCAGAGAGTGCCGTTCATACGTGGGGAGTGAACATGGCATCATAAGTCAAACGGTGACAGTTGAGCCACAGATCACAGAGGGCAGAGTCGTGCTCACAGGAAGTGCATTCCTTCCCCTCACAGTCACTGCCCCCACTGATGTTTGTTTAAACTGGGCTCTGATACATGAAGAGATTACTTCTGTCTCAAATCTCCTCCCACTCCACCCTCGCCTCTAATACTCCAAAACTACGCCTCTCTTTTCAGTCACATGTAGTCAGATTGGGACACTGACTCCTTGGAGACTCCTTGTATCTTTACCATCACCCTATTTCCATCCAATAGTGATTATCATTGGTGTGACCCATTTTAGTTCAGGTATCAAAACTGTCGGAAAAACTAACTGGCCTGATTGCTTGACTCACTGATACTAATCAATACATAACAATCAAACAGCTCCACCCACCAAAAACACAAAGAAAACCACAGTGTGCAAGTATTACAGCTGCACAAACATCAGCCAGGATTGACACAAATGTTCAGATTGAGGCATCCAAAGGATTTTTCATAGGACAAATTCAATTTGAGCTGAGCAGGAGGCATACACAACCAAAAACATGACAGGTACAACACAGGTCATGAGCCACTGGAGCTCAACCAACAGACTCAAATATATCATCTCATTATTTATATTATAGTCCCTGCAGGGGGCAGACGACTCACACTGGGTTACTGATTTAAATGAACTATCAGTTCGGTCCTTCCAAGTTTATTTATGTCAGAAGCACTCAATCTTTTCGTATGAGCATGAGCAAATGTAGGACAACACATTTACATACATACAAAGTTCTCAAACAAAGCAAAAGTCGCAGACTGAATCTGACGCTGCAAAAAAGAAAGAGAAAAAGAGAAAAGAAAAAAACTAATAAAGGAGCTTCACCTGAGTTTATCAGCCACAAAGATGACTCTACGCTCCAGCAACAGTGAGGCAAAGACTCGTACCACCTGCCGTACACTGAGGCATTTGAACAGACTGTCGAAGTCCACGTGCTCCAGTCTGGAGTCGGTGGGTCGCCTCAACTCGATGACCTGAAGAAACACATCGCATCTTTTTAAGTAAGAAGATTTCACACCTTGGTTTTCACACAAGTGAGTATGAAAATGATTTGAACTAATTATTAGTGAATAATTAAAGGGTGTGAAAGAAACAGCAGTTGTGTTCTGCTTTGTTTGCAGCTCTCACCTCATTTCCTGCACCAGGCAGGAAAGTCTTCACTTTGATAATCTTCCCTGGTGCAGGGAAGGGCGACTCCATCAGGCTCCTCATGAAGGGATAAACCAGAGCTGCTGAGATGCCTCTCCGCCTCTCAACCTCATCCAGGATCTGAGGATGGGAGGAGAAATTACCGCTTCCTTAAAATATGTTTAATAAGTTTTAACATCTCAGTGGAAATCTGCAAATATAAAAGGAGCCTAGAGTTTTATCTGAGTTTGAATGAACAGCCAAGCGGCGCTAAAAAAAAAGTGCACAGTCATCAAGGTTGTTGACCATGGAGATAATTAATGGAAACATATTGTTAAGTGTTGAGTACTACCAATTGTCTGGAACTCTGTAATCATTTTCTGTTTTGAAAAATAGCAAATGAATTTCTTTCTGTGCCTGTGTGATTGGAAAATTCCACCCAGTGAGCCTGTCTGTCTGTTTTGATCCAAGCTGCCTCCTGTCTGGAGAAGTGCTCGTCATATGATATCACCTCTGTCTCTCTTGCTCTCTTCACCTCTCTGTTTGTCTGTCTGTCTCTGTCTCTCTCACACAACTCACACTGAAATCAAACAGTCACCCGCTTCCATTTACCATGAAAATACTTTCAGATTAGATCCTTTAAGTTTGGTCCCAGTTTTTGTCAAGATGGAGACATCTGAGGTGTTCACTTTTTCTGTCACATTTATTAAAGATACTCAAGTGTCCCAGATATAAAACCAGACAGATCATTTAGCTATTTTTCAAAAGCACCTATAGATACGGTGTACAATTACTTCACTTCATTTCAAAGTTATTCTGCTTCAATTGAACTAAAAATACATTTTGTTTTTTCATTTCAAAGTTTTGAGGTTTTTCATATTTTCCCAAACTTCTGTACAGCGTCGTATTTTTTAAATTTCCAGTGTTATTTTATTTTCAGATTGTCATATAGGAGCCACTTTGTTTTCACTGTCTGGATTCACTCACTTTGAATTAATAAAGTAATCAGCTAAGGCTAAAAAAAAAAGTGAAAAAAGAGAGTGATTGATCTGTTTTGTGTTAGCACCATTGAGACAAATGTAAAGGAAACATTTACTGCAGGAAATAGGAAAGCTCAAAAAAAAAAAAAAAAAAAAAAAAAAGTGAAAAAAAGGGGGTTTTACCAATGAACAGGCATTGAGCAGAGGGCCTGCTGAAAGTCATTTACTTCAGCTTTGAGACAGGTTAACCACAGCTACAATACCACACACAGCTAGCTGGCTCTAGCTGCCTATCTGTGTGTGTGTGTTTGTGTGTGTAGGTGTATGTGTGCATGCGTGCAGTGTGGGGATCTCACCGTTGAGAACAAGTCAAAACAGCCCAGTCTGCTGATGACGCAGTACACCTCTGGAAGGCGAGGTCCTTTCCCAGTCGGCTGTCAGAGAAATCAACAGAAGCTCATTGGACACTGGAGGAGACTTGATGAAGAGACACACTCACAGATGTTGTGATAAGTGACTGACTGTAAACACACACGACAGTGAAGTCAAGCAATATTGCAGCGAACCTCGCAAGAGACACATTAAAAAAAGAGGCGCCATTGTGAGAGCGACGACACCTGTCAACGCATTGATCATCTTAACTGTGAAGACTCGGCAGTTACTACTACATAATTACATGAGTATTCATGCTCGCGGGATGTATCTGTAAAGATTCGTGACTGTCTCTTGTGCAGTGATAAATCTGTCCACAGGCACAGACAGACAATACAAACACCTGCCAACGTCTCAAAAAACTGCCTTTTAAGTAGTTTCCCAAACAGTATGTGTCTCACAGACCAAATCTTGACATTTTGCCACGATGAGACACACACAGTGTGTCTCACACTCCTCTCTCTCTCTCTCTCTCTCTCTCAAGGTGAAAACAATACCACCCTGCTGGTGCATTTGGTAAATTCAAGGTCAATATAATAAGTCAAGCCTCTGAAATCAGTGAATCTTGCATTTTCTATGACATAAATAAACAACAGCTTGTGTCAAAGGCTCAGATTGTAACAAAGGAGATAACCCTCGACATCATTAAGATTATTTTATTAGGTTTTATAAAGTCATTACAGTTTTCTTTCACTATATTTCACACTATAAATATAAAAAGGGTCTAATCGTGATAATATATTATGCAGATAAGTTGTTTAAATACTGAAGCTGAAATCTTTGATCTAGACTGTCATCTGAGGTGAAAGTCTTTCATGTGGATGCAGACTTCCTAAACACAGGTGGTTTATCTGCTCCCGCTGATCGTATCTACCTTTCTCCGTTCACTTGTGGACCATTATGTGCTTCCAGACACCAGGCACACAGACACAGAAACTCAAACACACAGACACAAGTGAACACAAGCACTCAAGAAACGCCAATCCACTTGTCCATATTAGGTATACAATTTTCTCCTCTTGTTTCTCCTCCGCTCTTCCAAATGGATGATTAAATCAACTATGTGGAGCTTGATTCAAGTCCTCAGGAATGTGTGGTTACTGCCAACTGCTGGACAGACAGCAGGGAGGAAACAGAGTTATTGGAGGAGAGCAGCTTACCTCTTCCTCTACCTTCATTAAAGTCTGCCTCTATCAAGACGACTCAGCTCAGCAGAGCAACAGAATTAAAAAACATTTTTATCTGGTCAAAGACGTCCGGCACATAAGTCGCACGCAGAGGTGAGGACGCTCCTGTTAAACTTCTGAGAACAAACACGGTGTAGTACTGTAAACACGCTCAGAAATACCAAACGGCAAATAAAATCAGCACCACATTTCACAGTATCCCACACAGTCATGCTCTCTAACCGCAAGCTAAATGGGAAACTCAACAAAAAACTTCAAAGCATGCTCGGGCCTCATTACGAAGAGGAAACGCTCCACAATGACAAAGTTTGGATTTTTCATGGTTTCTCTTTGTCTTGCTTTTCCTGAGAAACTCTTGTTAACTTGAATGAGCCACCCTCCGCTGGGTTTAATTTTCAATCATATTTTTATGATATTGTTTTTTTTTTTTTTTTTGCGATCTTTATGAAGATTACTAGGCTAAGATTGTAATTATATTTAATACATTTAAAAAGACAGATTAACAGATTTAAAATATAACAGTGTGATGTCACTGTTAGTGATGTGGTTTGAGTGTTTGATGTTTGTGTTACTACTGCCGGCCTTTGGTATTTCCTGGGCTAACTTCAACAACAACAAAAGGATGAGAACTCTCTAGACGAGTCTGCTGATCAGCTGCCTTTTTTTTTTTTTTTTTTTTTGACAAAAAAAAAGAAAAAAGTTTTAAAACCATAAATATGGTGATAAAGTTAAACCAGATATTTATTCATTTTTTATCTATAAGATCTCTTTCTTGCTGCCACGCTGGACAGTCACACACACAACAGCGGCTCCACAGGAAAACTGTATCACATGTTCATATAAAAAGCTCTGTCACAACAAACAGAGCTCAGCGGGGTGTGAACAGGGAACGGTGGATGGAGAGTTTGGCGGTGGCTTACCAGCAGGCGTCTGCAATACCCGAACCTCCTGCTGCCGTCTTCTCCAGTCAACATGAAGGAGAAGGTCTCGCTGTGGTGAAAAACAAATGTATACACACATCAGAGTCAAAGACCCGTGTTGCGCATGAAAGTCGACTGTACTTGCACAAACACATAATAATAAACGATACTGAGCATAAAATTTCTGTTGGGCTGCGTCCAGTTTTTATGCAGTGGTGCAGCAGCTGTGACACACAGATAAAAGATTTTATCCTTCACGCCAGAAACAAGGGTGGAGGTGTTTAAAAGATAATCCTGACGACAGGATTATCATCAACACTGTCCAAATTATTTTAACAGTTTCAAAATAATCTATTTGGATAGCAGTTATTTCTGTTATTTGTGATGTGAAATGGGACATAGCAACTTATAAATATACTGAGTGTTGTGATGACAACATTCAGTAAAGTAAAAGAGGAAATCCATCAATTTAACAAATGAAGGTCAACGACCTTGATGATATGATCTGATTAGACGCCACTGAATTGCTAAATGGGAAGTGCGGGATAATGATAGTAGTTCACTCTAGGGGATAAACGTGAAGATATCTCAGCTTTTGCTGCTCTGATTTAACTTCCAGAAACAAGAAGAAACCTGTACAAATTAACTTTGCTTTTCAATCTGCCGTCAAATGTTCCATAAATTTGAAAGCGCAGTGCCACGTTGCTCTAACAGACCAGTTAGTTAAAGTAAAGTTGACGGATTCTTGGTCATACCTGGCGTACTCAGAGACAGGACTCCAGTCTTTTGCATCTGGGAAGCAGAACTGAGGAATAGCTTTGAGCCTCTGCTCTGCCTCCCTCATCTGCTTGGTGGGCCTCTCAAGCTGTGAGACGAGAGGAGAGGAGTTTCAGTCATTTCATTCTCTTTCAGATATTTATTTATTTTTTTTTTTAAAGATCCCCATGGATTATCAGTCTGACCAGTAAATGATCATTTCTCTCATACAAGGTTAAACCTCTGCCCCCTCCAATCCTCATTAACTCAACAACAGAGTGAGCGTTTCCTCTGGCTGGCAGGCATGTTATCCTCCCAGGAGACATTTCTGCTGAGCCAGATTTTAAATAACAACAACAACTGAAAACACTTCCATACCACACAAACGGATTCTGTTCTTTTTTATTATTATAAACAGGCTCCACAGACTGTGTGTGGAGACTGAACAGTTTTAAAATGTAAACAACCTGCACAATCCAGTGTTAAAAGTGTCAATTCTGATTTAATTTCAACACTCAACAATAAACATTGGTCACTGTCCTGTCTAATGCACTGTAAACATTATTTCCAACATAGAGACATCTGCTATAATCCTGTGCAAAGTAAAAAGTATGTGATCAAATCTTCCTCTAATGCACTTTCCAGACTTCCTTAATCTCACCTGGATTAAATTTACTTGTGAAACCTGAACATCAACACTTCATCACCCCCCATCTTTTCCAATCATCTAAACAATATTAACTGTGATTAATTATGTTAAATAACATTTGAAATCCAGCTGTCTGTGTTGCTCATCAGCTGTGCAAAGCCTTGCTGATCCACATTCATAGGTTTATTTGTGTATAAGTGTTTTTTCATCCACTGCAGTAACCAGAACAAATTAACTTCCTACAGCAAGTGTTTTTATAATCAGTTCCTGCTGTTAAAGGCATTTGGCACAGATAATAATGTGGCTGTGACCCAGCAGTTATATATCTATGAGAGAAATGAGAAGAGAAGCAGTGGGATGAAGTTCTGAAAGTTTTTACCTTGGGGAACTGGTACGTGACCTCTGGGGAATAGGAGTTTTTGCTGGGTTTCTTTTTTAGTGAAACAACCACGAAATACTCAAACAGCTCTCTCTCCTGCCACTCGATGAGCTGCAGTTCCAGTGTGCGGTAGCTTGGTGCCCGTCGAAGGATGGACTGCAGTTTTAACAGCCTCTGGGTGTGAGCTGAGGAGGGAAGTGGACAACATTAAACTCACGCTTCACGGTTCAGTATGTAAATCTGAGGTTCAACCCTCGGCCAGCAAGGACAGCCATGTATTGGTGTAATTTATCTTTACTGCCGCCACTTGGATCCACAGACAAAACATCACTAAATCTCATCATATTCATTCCTGTCGTTGAATTGAGACGTGATAAATGCTGCGTGGTCGACTGTTAATCCACACACACATGGCAAATTACAGCTCTGTGGTCCGTCCAGTCAAGCTGGGTCACATTTGTTAAATCCAGAACTGGGAGGCTGTTGCATAAACACCAAAAAAAAAAAAAAAACAGCTCTGAGAAAGTATTCAGAGCTAACAGAGCGAAGAGAAATGTACACTGTGGTTACTCACCTTTGAACCTGTCATCAGAGTCACTCTCACTCTCACTATTGTCATCTATGGGTAGAAATCAAGACAGACAAGAAGGTTTTCTTTGGGTCGAAGGGCAGTTTCACAAACATGTTTAGGTCATGAGAGGAGAATCCCACATGGATATCTAAGACACATATGCACTCACTTATCTGGTAAAGTGAACACAGAGAACATTTACCTCTGAGAGATGCGGTCTCAATGTTAGACATGGACAGCTTCTTCAGCCTCTTCTTCCCACGTTTAGTGCAGTAAATGGAGTTGATCCTCTGAACCAGCTGTTAAGAAAAGGAAGAGGAAATTCTCTGTTGGGAAATCTGAAAGTTTTGTTTCTTTTGATTCTAAGTGAAGGGGGGTGATACCTGGCCAAAAGTAGCAAAGGAAAATGATGTACATATGCTTTTAGTGTTGCTGAAAAATATGACTAAAAGGGTTCAAGGAGAGTTCTGGTGAAAAGACACTGTGAGGGCTGAAACCCACGCAGTAATTACACGCATCGAGACTGTGTGTTTTCAAAACATCTTTTCCAAACTGAGGAATTAGCAGTGATCCAGAGCTGCAGAGTCTGACTAAGAAACCTGAGCTGGTCTGTGAGACAGGAAAGGACAGTGAACACAGCCAGTGTGCTATGAGAAGTGGAGAAGTGGAGAAGGATCTAGTAGTGAACCTTGGGGATCCTCCAGTGCCGGTGTGAGGTGAGAGTATCACTGGTGCCACAGAGGCTGTCTTCCAGCAGACCACAAGGTGAAGATGATACACCGAGTTGGGGGAGAAGCAGTAGTTCGTCCTGACTGTAGCGTTTGGATAACTGTGACATGCGATGGCTCTTCCTGTCACTCGCACCAGTGAGGCGAAGGGACTGGCTGCTGGGTTTGGAAGGCAACTGGTGAGAGAAAAAACGATCAAGCACATTTTATTCCAGTTAGTATTATCAAGATTTTCATAAACTCAATTAAACTGTTTGAGGTAATGTCTCCTCATATTGTAGTTATATGGTCGTTTTCATTGTTAATGGTGGGTCCACGATTTCAGGATTGTTGGATTTAAATTGCCTCCTTAAGTTGAAGGAATTTACAGGAAATGATGCGTGCATGTTTCAATGTTTACTCTTCCTTGTTCTCCAACCAGGGAAACATGAGGTGGATTTTATTGTGAAGGAGTCACAGAAATGTAATGTATTTGTTTCAAAAAGTAACACAGACAGCAATTACTCATTTAAAAAAGGGTCACAAAACAGAACACAGTGAATTTCTTTGTTTGTTTTTTTTGTCGTCAGCTCCTCAGCAAAGTGCCCTGCCGCTCCCATTGTGTGTGGCATCTAATCTGATTACTGTACATCATCAAAAGATGAAAGCTAATTACTGACTGACTTTATTATTTTTGACTTTTTCTTTAAAAAACAACAACACAAGTTTATTTGGTTGTACTGTAAACACCTACAGAAGTTGTTCTTCTGTTTGGTTCCAGATAAAAAAAGCTGCTTTACAAGTGTTTTCTGCAGTATGAAACCACACTTCTTGTTTTCACATGTGTGTTTTCGCTTGTTTTAGTGAGACAAGTGCTTGTGCATAGTAGAGGAGAGGCCAACTCTGCAGAACATCACCAGGTCTAAACATGTCAAACTGTTTCCTGTAGTGGCACAAATGAGGTGTGAGATTCACTGAAAGATCTTGTCCAGGATTTAACGTTGGCACCTGGTGAGAGGATTTGAATTACCACAGAAAACGGAGTAATTGTGTTTACTACAGGACGGCACATCAGCGTTGTTGATCTTAATGACATACCTGAGGTGGAGAACTCAGCTTCCTGTCCATTGTGGACCAAGATCTGCTGCTTTCCAACAGGCACTTCCGACCAACACCCTTCCGCTTCAGGTCAACATCCTCATACGGGTTCTCCTTCTCTGTGGAGATGAAGTAAATATTCAGTGTAGTTTAAATAAAGTCAGTAAAGCAGTAAAGGTAGCGATGTTTAATGGATGCTTTTCCTCCAGAAGACAGATGAGGCTGCGGGGTCAAAAAGGGTAAAACGAGGGCAGCAAAGTGTGTCGAGGGCACAGGAGGGCCTCCCTATGTTTCGTCTGAAAAAAGATGAGCCATGAAAGGTAAGTCATAGGTCATTCCCAGCTCCCTCCCTTTTTTCAAAACAGTTACTGTTGGCACTCAGCCCTGTAGACCCCAGTGGGCCCAGCTGAAACTTCTGGACACAATGCTGCTGGTGAGTCATGGTCCAGGCATGCGGACTGTCTACTGTGAAAGATTAAAATGAGGGTCATCTCCTTCGACTTAAGATTCTGCTCATAAAATAACGTAACTAATGTGATGAGTTGCATTTTCATGTATAAACAGACAGTTCTAATAATATTTGCAAGATATTTTTCTTCTTTTTTTTTGGGAAACACTGAAGTATGTATTTGTAAAATATACAAAATATGGCACAAGAAAACATATTGAAGAATTGTAAATAAAGCAAAAAAATAATAATATTCATAGGTTCCCAAATGTCAATTCCTTTTAGTTGATTTAAAACACACCTAACTTTAAGAAGTTACGGTAAGCACAGCCCACAGTAGAGTTACTGCTCTACTTCAGTCAATAAATGATAGCAGAAAAGCAAAGAAAAGCAACATTACAGAGAACTGAGCTGCTCTCACTGATGTCACCTGGCCGAGGGCCAACTTCAATAGAGAGAAAACTTGTGTAACACCACAGTCCATGTCTATTCAGACATGTGCTCTGAGAATAGCTTTTTTGGCAGGGTCTGAAAAAGGTTGTGAGAAAGTGAAGCAACCACAGTGAAGAATAAAAACAGAGCCAGATGGCGTCGAAATGCATGAGGGGAACATTTGAAAGAAAGAAAAGCAGCGTTATCTGTCAGCAGAAAGAGAACGGAGGAACAAAAAATCTATTTGGTAGCTGGGTTCCTTCTTCCTGAGTATATTTGTGGAAAACTCAATGAACTCTGTTTCTCAAACAATGAGCGAGTGTTGTAAAAACACCGAAGATTAACCTACAGACAGAGCTTTGTTCTGTTATCTATTTTAGCTTAATTATTGAGCCTGTTTAAGGTAAATACATAGCCAGGGATCTTTAATGTTTTACTGTGTCACAAAGTAAATTAGCTCACTGCGGTGACTTGCTGTGCATCATTAAAACTGAGGACCAGAATAAGAGGGCTTAGTCTGACCCCATGTTGTGCCGCTACCCCATTAAACTGAAGCAACACTGTAATGAGAGCCTGCTGGGAAAATGATATGTCTATATTGCTGCTTATGTACTAGAGGGTACTAATCTACTCCTCTGATTACAAACATCCAGATCTCACTTTAACGCAGACATACAGTATTACACAGGGAGGGGACACACCTCAGCCACACGCTGATTGTACATTTCTGTGTACACAACAGGCTTTCTGGGCGAGGCGCAGAACAAACTATACCAACAGTGTCAGTATCAGCTTACCCCTGTAAAGTGGACAAACTCCAGTGTAGTGGCACCATTTGTGGACTAAATAGAAAAATGCCAGGGATGAAAAAACACAGGTTTCAGTTTTGTAAGAACATCTGGCACCACCACAAACCAAACAGTGTGTCAGTCACGAAGATAGCTCGCTTGTGGCCACACTGGAGAAATTATGTGGGCGACTGCATTGTATTTTTGGCATATTTTACACCAAAGAATAACAAAAGAGGGCCAACTGTGTGTGCTTCTCTTATTAGAGTTTTGAAAAACTTGAACATACACCAGTCTGCCAGATTTATTCACAAGAGAAAGAGCAGACAACACCTGAGCAAACCATCACAGCAAAAATGAAGCGCTTTAGGGCGCCGAGATACAGTTCACTCATACATATGATGTGATTCATCAGTCTGTAAACAAATCATCATCACACTCATTGGCACGTCATCAATCAGCAACGCTATTTAACAGTTGTCTAAAACCGCAAATCATTGTGTAAGTGTAGTAATACGGTAACATGGATCACATCTGACATCAAGCACAGGTGTCAACAACGGGGATGAGGTAAGTGAGTGTCTTCCCCAGACGGATAACAAAGCCAAACAACCTCATGGATTTCTGGAAATATGTGGGATTTTCTGAATGAGACGCTTGTTAAAGTAAGGGCACAGAGGGACCAAAACATGGCTCATTTCCTACCTCATCTGACCTGTAAACCACAGTGCAATGGTGGAAACAACTGCAAATCTCCTCTTTTAGGACTTCAGTTTGAAAGCTTTTTTTTTTTTTTTTGAAATAGTTGGAGAAATTTCAAGCTCAGTCTGAGACAATGTCTTTGTCAGGAACAAACAGCGATTGGCAAAAGTGCGTCTCCGAACTGTGAACTCCACATTCATAGTCCAGGATGAACAATGGAAGCTTTGTTGGGATTCATATGAAAATCAGTCATGCCCTGACACTCTCTGAAAATACTGCACATCTTCAGCTTAAAAAAAAAAAAAAAAAAAAAAAAAACTTAACATCACATCAATCACTGATTCAAGAACAACTTGACAACTTGCAATAATACATCATCCCCTATTTATCATCAAAGCATTTATGATGAATATAAAGGGGAAAAACTTTTTACTGCATCTGAAATCTAAGCTTCATCATAAGGCAATACTCACACTGACACACATTTCCACCACATTAAATATGCACTGAGGGAGCTGGCAACTGGACCGGGCAGGAGGCCTGGGGCCATTTGTTAGTGGAAAGGAATTTGGCTCCTCAACATGTCCAGTGTTTCATACACACATTATCTCAGAGAGTTACGACGGTGATTGTGTTTGCAGGTAGAAACATAATGTGTCGCTGGGTTGGTTGCAACATGAGAGGATGGTGTTTGACAATGTGTCTCCTGACAATATGTAAAGTGTCTCCTTTCTTGAGAATTCATCTTGTATGAGTGAACAGTTTGTCAGCGGTGTGAAATATGTAGACAAACCAGACAATGACTGCAGTGAAATCCAACCCATTCAACCACTTTATCCGTTGATTTTATGCCTAGGATGGATGTTCACAGACCTCTCCCTTAGTGAGAATTTCTCTGAGCCACACATCTTAAAATGAGGCAAATTCAGGAAGAAGAATAACAGGGAAAATGCTGCACGAGGCGCTGCCTAAAAGATCTGACTACCGCTGTTGTAAAGCCACTCTTCATAGAAAGTTCTACGAACATATTTCTTCATTTTGTTTTGAAGATACTCTTAAAGGAAATAACTGAAATATCTTTTGTTTAATAACTGAATCGTCTTTTGTTTAATCTGAGTGTAAATTATCTAAATATTCATGACAAATATGTTATCACATGCAAAAACAAAGATGTAAGCACATAGTCATTTAAAAAAAAAACGCTCTCAGCCATCTGTCACAGTGCAGCAGAGTTTCACCTGTAATTACCCTTAATGTCCATCTGGACAGTCAGATAATAAACAACAGATCAAATGATCAAAAATGATGCAGTTTTCAAAAGTGTGATTGTTTTGGACCAACCAGAGACAAGAGACAATTATTTTCATGATCAGTTAATTATTGTTAGTTCAGTTCATTGTTTGGTCCATAAAATGTCTGGAAATAGTAAAAGAAAATATAATCAACCACCAATTTCCCAAAACCCAAGTGGACATTTTATATTTGTATATATCCTTCAGAGTAACTCCAGACTGGAACAGAGAGATAAACTAGGGTCCTCTCCTGTTTTCAAAGCCAGTAAACCATGTGCTTACCTACTATGTCCTCATATGCATTCTCCTCTAAAGTGCTTTTGGAACTGGGTCGAATCCGAGTGTCTGTGGTCAGTGTGCCATTCTCTGTAGGCGAGGACGGATATGAAGATGGTTGACTGGCATCCTCCGACTCACCGGACTCTCTGCGAAGAGAGAAAAAAAAGAGAGAAAGTCAAAACAGATGTAAGGCTGCACACACAAAACTATAGGGAGAAAGAGTTAGTGAGATTCAGAGTCAACTTAAAAGAAGGTAGACAAAGAGTTTAAAAATAGTTCACATCAATAGATACTACACCGCCGTCTACTTGATGTCTGGAAGCAGAAAAAGTCTGAGCAGGTGGTTTAGATACTTCACACAACAACATCTTATCCCTAAAAAAACCCTGAAATCTGACATGCTAATTATAAATCTAGGAGAAGGAGAAACAGTATGATCAAATCATAAGGAAATTCCTGATAAGTCACAAGTAAACATGCAAATATCTTACTATTTCTGTGCTCTTTGTACAATGTAAGACACACATGACACATCAACGCACAGCAGAAGAGCTCACTGAGCTACATTAGTGCAGGGATCTACAGTCATGTCGCGCCATCGACAGCTTGTGGCTTTTAAACTCGGTCTGAAATTGCTAGAGCCACAGGAATGTTAAACACAGAGTCCCCGGGAAGAATGTTTCAGGATTTCATCCTCATTTCGCATAAGGACAATCTGGACAGGCCCCACCCTCACTGAAAAAAAGAGGGCGTCCAACTCTGAGTACTGTGAGTTAGGAATAAAAACAGTATCCAAGGTTATGTATGCAAGAAATGAGCAGAAAAAATTCAGTGTTGTATTTCACTGGTCTCTCCAGGTTATTTTTTGTTGTTAGTTTAAAGTACAGTCTCATCAGTTGCAAGTAAGATATCAAGTCAACTTCTTTTTGAAGAAGAAAATACTGTATATTTATTGCATTTAACGTGCCAGATCTTTTTATGAACCAACATGAATTTCTGGAAAGATGATATCTAACGTTTCAAGTGGTCAATAAATCTGTTATTTCTTAGTATGAGCTGCTTTTATGAGTGATATCCAGTAGGCATTTATCTCATGAACATTATTTTTCTGCCGTCTTTTGGGAAACGTGACTAATGAGTCAACACCGATATCCACTTCAAACTATAAATAAAAACAAACTTCAAAACCAAAACCTGACACATTGATCAGTCTGTTGTTAAAGGACACCAGCAAAGTGATCAAAAATCCATCAGACGTGACAGAAACTTCCCAAAATCCAAAAAAGTTGCGCTCCAGTGCAATTTAATGATTACTAGCTCAGTGGAATTGTTTTTGTTTACAGTAACTTGAGGCCAAATTGCTACTGCACCAAAAACCTGCTTTGACTGAATGAATGTAACTGAATTAAACATTAAATTTTACCATCACGTTCACAAATATAAAGTAAATATATTTATTAATATAGATCTGAACCACTTCATATGGTCAAAATGAGTGCAGATACTGACTCTTCCTGCATTCAGCTGTAGCACCTTGTGTACACACTGTTTGAATGTTTACAATTGATATGGAGTCAAGAGAAACGAAACCATGCAGGAATCAAAACTGATACAGTCCACCATGTCTGAGCTGGCCTTCAAAAGATATTACATATTTTTCTATCATACAAAAGAGATGTTTTATCACATGAATATTCTCACCTGTCCTGGACTCCTGTGGGGTTGCTCCCACCTGTCTTTGCAGTTCGTGTCACGCTGGGTGCAGGTGTGGAGGGCAGAGGCGGCGGAGACTCAGAGGCTCTGTTTGGAGGTAGTCCATTGGCTGGTGACACAGCCTTCTGGTCCCGTTTGGCGTCATACTCAAAAGTGCGTTTGGGTTTAGGTAAAGGGTTGACTGGTGTCCCAACACTGGTTTGATGACCTGGTGGTTCTGGGCTCTCAGATCTGGTTGAGCTCACACTAAACCTTTGTCTGAGTTTGGAGAGCTTGTCAGACACCAGAGCAGCATCTGGCTCTGTGGCCACTGAGCAAATGCTGCTGCGCTTACTGGTGCATGTGCTGTCCAAGTCGTCACCTATGACAAAAGACTTTTGTCTCGTCTTGTCTGGAGCGTAGCAGTTACTCAGATAACGAGGAGGCAGCGGACTGGGATTCTCCTTCAGGGCCTGCTCTATCTTTTGTATCCTGTTGAGGACCGCGGACGTCTCCTTCCGAGCTGACAGGGAACGTACAAATGTTCCCGTGGACTCTGACTTGCCCAATCTTTTCTGAAAGCGTCCTAGGCCATCTTTGTCTGAAACGCCTTCCTCTTCCTCCGTCTCTGTGTAGGAGCATTCGGAGAACGCCGTGCTCATCCTGCGAACACCTTTAAAGTCAAAAGTCTTCTCGCTACAGGGGGAAGAGAGAAGGCTTGGGCACCCCTCGCTGCCCCCGACACGCTCTCCTCCTCGTTTATCCAGACACAAGCTCATCCTCGGCAGAGCCACTCTTCTACACTCCCATTCTGAGATCTTTTTGCGGATTGTGGCGTGGGGAACACCTGCAACCGAACGGGTGAGAGAGAGGGTGCGTTTGTGACTTTGGTTCGAAGAAGGTCCCAGTGAGAGTGTGCTCCAGCTCAGTGGCCTTCCATTAAGCCCATCTCCCGCAGAGAGATCACCTTGCTTGTCCTTCTGCTCCTGGACAGCCTGACTTTCCTGACAGGACTTGTTTTGAGCAGGCGGTTTATAGATGGAAAGCCTGTTATCCAGGCAGCTGATGCTCTTTGACTTGATGAGGCGGCCTTGTGAGTCAGAGTCACCTGTGAGAGATGCACCACTCCCCAGACTCGCTGTCTTGCTGTTCCTGCCAGATCGTACCAGGAACCTGCCGTCGGTGCGGACGTACCTACTCTGCTTTCCAGAGCCCTCGCTATCACTGAGGAGCGGCTGCTGGCTCTGCCCCTGACTGGCAGAGAGAACGGGACACGGTGATGTCGACCGGCACCTGAAACAAAACAAAGAAAGGTGTGAACGAGCACAGAGAAAAAAAAAAAAAAAAAAAAAAAAAAAAACTTTAGGCTACTAACGAAAGAAGTGAATGATGTGATTTGCCAACAAACCCACTTAACCTTGCAGCTTAAAAAGAAACATAAACTCAATGTGGAACAGATGAAAGAAAACTTTATAGAATCAGCTGAAAGTTTTGAATTCATTTCCAAGATCAAAGACAGAATGAAAACCTGAGCCACTTATTTAGAAAAACCACAGGAAAGTATTCTGTCTTTGGCAGCAAGAGATTAAAATAAAAGCCAAGGGAAATAAAGACTTTGTTAAAATGCCACTGTGGATTTTTCCACATAATCAAAATAACTTCAGAGAAATCACAGTGGACCTCACACAGAAAGCAGGATTTTCAACCTTACCTGTAAAAGTCTCACTGCTCCTCTCTGCTCCTCATGAGACTGATCCCTGCAGCTGTGATACTCGGTATTCACACTCTCATTGATGACTGTACCATCTTTCATCACACAGATACAGACTTTCTCACGGTGCTCACCTCCTATTAAGATTTCCACAGACAGAAAAACTCTTCCTCTTACTCCCTGACACCGTACTGCGCATAGTCTTTCAGGAACTTTGTCATGACTTGGACACTGACTAACTCTTGTGAAAGTGGAGGGTTGGGAAATCTGATGTCATAGCCATGGCTAGAATAACAAGCACTATGGAAGGAGGAGGAAGCTGAGGGCTGTGGACTCTGATCCAACACTACAGGTTTGGACAGATCTCGCCTCACACCTACCTGCCCTTCCCTGATTTCATACCTCCTGCTCCAGGGTGGGGAAACTTTTAGAGCAGCTAATAACCTGCAAGCTGCGAGCATGATGATGCAGCTTATCTTACTTCCCTTGAAGCAAGGTAAGAAATCAAGATGATAGTGCATGTCTGGACGTTTTCACTGGTAACCTATCAGTGAACATGACTTCATCAGGAAAGCAAGTGCGTATGATACTTTAGTTCTGAAGAAGACGCATTGATATTTGATTAAATGATGTTAACTTTGTGTTTCTGTTAACACTATCTGTGTTTACATATAATCATTAATTAAAGTTGAAACAAACTGTTGAAATTTTGCAAAAAAAAAGGAAAAACAAATTAGATTTATTTCAGTAAGTTTTGGAGCAAATAAACTGGTCTTATAAATAGCAGTATCCACATATGTTCATGTGAAAAGGAGTAATAGTTGGCAATAAATACATTAATAAACAGTCACATCTACCACATTGTCATATGAAATGTAGTTAATGTTTATTTACCACTTACAAAAACCAGAGCACTTGAAAGTAAAGTGATGCCAACATTTTACTAACAATAAAAAGGTATTATTATACATTGTTATGATCGATAAAAACATGAAACAGGCAGTTTTAATTCTGACTGACCGTGAGCTCTGATTATTATCTCTCTCAGTTTATTAGTATTCTACCTATTTTTATGTAAAAGTAGTGATACAACAATGTAAAAATATTCTGTTACAAGTAAAAGCCCTGCAATCAATTAATCAGTTTACTTAAACACAGAAATATTATCAGTATTCGGCCTCCATGTCTAATAGATCACTCTATACTTCTTATCACCGTAGTGAAGCTGATTTAAGTTTAGTCTTGTTTTTTCCAAACTTGGGGTCACAAGGGTCACAAGATAAAACTGACAAAGATGGATGGGTCAGCAAAAAGAAAACAAACTTCTCTTAATCTCACGTTTCGTTTTTGGACTTTTCTCACATCTTTGATTTTTTTTTTTTTTGTTAGCGACTGGAAAATTAAAACAATTATTGAAATGAAACCACATGGGAAATTAAGAGAGGAAATGTGTCTTTAGTAGAGTTGCCAACAAATCATGTGAAACATCATGTGTCAAGGAGCCTAAGATGACACGGATGTTGTTGTTTTTTTTATTTTTTGAACATATTTTTATTGTATAGTATAGAATTCAAACCGTTTACTGAATAAGTACAGAACTGACAGAAAAGTGAATGTACTTAGCTGCATTCAAGCTCTGCGTATCTGAAACCCTTGCTTAAATCAAACAGACCATATGGTTTCATGACAAAAATACTTTTTGAGCACCTTCTGATACTAATCAGCGGTCCAAACTATGACATGTTGCAGGGGTTCGTTGGGGAGTTATTAGAATTTGTCTGGCAAATTAAAGTCTCACTGGTTCCCTGGCAAAACTCCTAACTAAACTCCTGCCAATGTGTACGGCTAATGCAGGGAGCCAGAGAGGGACCAGCGCCTGTGAAGCTGAAGATCTGTGGGAATGTTTTAGTAGCAACCAGAGCAAACACTAAGTAATGTAATTGCAGTGCCAGTAACAGTGCAGATATTGAGTTAATTGTGACAGTTTGAATAGTTGATCTCTGGTTTGATGGTCATGGGGCTTTTACATTTTTTCCCCCCTAACATAAGAAGGATTCAGCGTTTTACCATTCTTCCACCAACATGTCATGAATCTTTTAACTTGTAGACTGATTTTATGCAGATTTCCGTACTTGTAGATCTACGAGATCTAACGACGTGTTGACAATATTTAAATATGGTAACATGGACTTTTTGTCACGTATTTGCATTTTTGTGGACTTTACATCTTTGTTTAAAAGCTCTGTTGTTAGTTTGATTTGGGTTGTAAATCTGTAATCCTGTAACCACTCTGTTTATAAAGCAAACGATTTAATCAGCTACAAACATAAAAAAAAATCAGATGGATTTTAGGATATTAAAGCTTCATTTAGCAAGAAGAAAAAGAAGATGTGTGCAGAACTTTTGTCTATTTAGGGCCTGAGGACTTTTAGGGGTTTCTAGTGGTCTGGATCATGCTTGTAAAAATAAGCCCAGTTTAGTCAGCCTCAGCTGGGCTGGCCACACATACAGTACAGTACAAAGAGCTCAATGCCAGTCACAACCTGGCCTCTGGCTTTCACTCAGGCTTCCAGGGCATGCTAACCACAAGCCACTTCCTTTTACTGACCAGGATGGAGAGAACAGACTGCTCACAGAGCAACAACCTCTACTGTTATAGTTTAACACACTTCCCACTTTATCATCAAACACTTGTTTCCTGTCACTAGTTAATTTAAAAGCCGACATAAAATTCTTATCAATCACACTTTTTATTAAAGGGGTTTTGAGGTTTAATTTCCTTATGTATAACTAAATAAGAAGATAAGTGAGTCCAATGAATGCGCATGTCAGGAGGTATAAAACACACACCACTTGTTCAATGTAGCCTAAAAACCCTCTGATTTACTTTGAACTGTGACTTTACATATCTAACAACATTACAAACATCCTGCATTTGTTCCCTCATAGATCACAGCGCAAGGACTGAACAAGTCCTAAGTTTTCTGTTTTTTTTTTTTTGTTTGTTTTTTGTTTTTTTTTCTTTTTGCATGTAACCATGGGTGCCTCTTGAGGCTACACAGTTCAGTGTGGATGTAATTTGTCACAGAAATGGATCCCGTGTTGAGCTCATAGTTTTCAGGGAGCATATTGCGAAGCACGCAACACAACTAATTCCTCTCCATGTGTTAAAACCTGCAGCTGCAAAGCATCACTGTCATACGAAGGTTAAATGTGAGATCTAAAAATCTGACGTTAACGTTATTGATAAGGTTTTACTACAGTGACACTTAAATTAATGAAGAGCCAGCTCTTGTGATCACATGTATCAGATTTACAGAGTATATTTCACAACACTGTTCACATTTACCAAGAAATTAAAGCCAATTATGTAACATCAGTGTTGTGATTAAGATTTGTGTGGTTTACCACTTTTAATAGGCCTTACTTTCACCAAAGGTAATTACACAAACCAGATGCGACAAGTTATGTCACGTTCTGTGTTTACAACCACGGCTGAATTGTCTAAAGGCTTTGATACATATGATATGATCCAAAAAAAGGATTAAATTGTCACAAGCTGTTGTAACTGTGGATTCAGACAACACATCACAGCTGCGTTCAGCTTGATGATCATGAGAAGTTAACTTCCTGATGCTGCTAATTTCTATTCAAAGCAATTGAAGCTCAAAAAAAGCATTTTGAGCTTGTTAAAAAATGGACAGGATGATAGACTGTGAGAATGACTGGTTTAGATATCACATATCAGCCTCAAAGTTTGTTTTTCTCTCCCAGCAGGACACCGTCAGCTCTCAACATGCTAACACAAGCTTTAACTCACTACTCACAGTTCAGAGTTGGATGAGGCCCTTGCCCAGGATACAGGATTGTACTTGCAAAAGCTTTAGAAGTCTTATCATGACTGACAATCACCAGTTGTTCTTTTCCATGAGAAAATGAAAAAAAGGAATATGAAAAATCCTACCAACTAATCACTGATGGGAAAACATGGCTGAAAATAAATATTACTGTAAGTACCACACTTGTTTCAAATTGAAAGAACAAAGAAATCCAGTTGAATGGAAACTCCAAACCATGTGTCATGACTGGAAATGCACATTAACCAACCCACCCCATGTCCCAGATGTCACTGACCTGTTGGCGACGTCCCGGGGAGGTTTACCCCCTCCTGCACGAGGCACAGCCTTCGAACTCTTGTTGGCAGTCATGTTTGTCTGCAAACCGCCAGCTCACCTGGAGGACAAACATGGGTATTTGAAACAACAACAAAAGTTGCATGCATTTCTGAAAACACACACATACACACAAAAAAACATGGTCTAATTCTGCCAACTAAAACTTTACTGCTACAGTTTGTTAGTGAACGTTATTACGAAATTACTGAAATATCAAGTTAGAGCTGGTAGAGAAACAACAGATAAAATGTTGTGATTACTTTAACTCAGTCAATCAAAAAACCAGATGAGGTACATTCTTGTACGACCACAGCCAGAAAAAGGACAAACAGGGAGTGCCATCGGTCTGAATGGGTCAGCTCATGTTACCCATGTTCTAAAACTCAACCTAGCATCCATTTCTCTCCATCACAGATTAATATGAGATGACATGGTGCACTTGACAACTTTTCATATGGTAAACTAATAAAAACAAAAGATCCTACAGAGCACCCAGTGTTGAATCAGCAGTGTAAACATTGCATAAGACTTTTAACAAACCACAAGTGGCATAACTAACACAGCATGTAGACAGTGTTGTGCCAATGTTTCAGACAAAGATATTCAGCTGCTTAAACCATATCTGTTTTCATATCAAACAACAACAAACTACAGCCACACACACACAATATTCAAACAATGTCCTGATCCATGTTTGGATCACAGCCTGACGGGAAATTTGAATAAAAAGCCATTATTCATGCAGCTATTACACCGTTGTTGGTTCTGTGACATGGAAACCCAACAAATACAAACTGCACAGAGGTTTGTGCACCTATTAAATGTTGTAAATGATTTAATCAAGTTAACCACATTGGATAATTTTATGTGAAGCTGCAGAATATCTGACGTAGCCAAAAAAGTGGTGGATGAAATATCACTGACAGTCTAATTAGAACAAGTTCCAACAAAACACTGTTTCTCACACATTTAGAGAGATTTAGTGTAGCATGAGTCCAATAACAATCATTAAGGAAGATAAGAAAACTTAACACATATAACATAAACAACATGTTTTTGGGGTTTGTGTACACTAATTTATTATCAGCCATTGATGATGTAGCTGCAATATAATACTGGTTCGTTTGGTCAAGCTTTTACATCAAACTGCAGATAATTTTGACTTTCTTTGCAGAGATTTCTGCATAAACCATAATACTGTAGGTAAGAGGCGAATGAAATGTTGCCACTAGAGCTACAAATATTGTTGTTAATTATTTAATTTGCGCTCTCACAGATGAATGTTGTCATAACTCACGGACAGTGGATCGTCTCCATTTAACATCTTCTGTTGAACACTATGAAAACTGTTAAGACATCTTCCTCATAATAAACATTTCCTGGACAGTTAGTTAAACGCTCCCCTTCAAACTGGAGGCTATTGCCCCTGAAAATCATTTTTTGAAAAGTAGCATTGACCCTTTCAAGAAAGCGCAAAGCAATTGCTCTGGTGCATTAGGAGGTCAAAAGGAGATCCCTAGAGATCAGAGGTGGAGGATGGGAGGGTGCTTGGCAGCATGACTTGTTTACAGGAAGTTGTTGTATGAACAAGCCAGCCAACCAGTAGTGGAGCTGATTCCTATAGAGACAGATGAGGAGAGAGAGGGAGCATTCCTGCTGTCAGCTATTTCCTGTAGCTGCGCCTGACTGTGCTAAGACGAGAGGGCATGCATCATGATTTTCATTAAAGACAAAGAATGATGTTGTCCTGTGCATTTACAACTCCCCTCCCCTGATGTCTTTTTGTGCTCTTGAGGAAAATACTGTAGGATTTAACTATAGAATTCAAACATAAAAGTCTAACATTATGTAAATATGATGGAAATATACAGGTGACTGAGAGTAATATGTTCATAAAATCAGAGAGCTTTAGCAATTTGTGGCAACTGCACTGATTGTTGTGTGAAGACCATGATTTTGTATGACAAAAATTTGGTTAAATAGCTTATCCATGAAATAATAAATTATTCTAGAAAGCTAAAAGCTGAAAGAGAAGTTGAGAAAAATGAAAATAATCTGCCTTCATAAAGTTCAAACACGCCAGCAGCTGGTTAAAACTTTTCTGATTAACACCAGCTGAAAAATCGGGGAATGTTTTTCAAAGTAACTTTCAATATTCCGTCCGACTCTTTCTCTCTCTTTCTGATTGAAGTGAACACAGAGTTTCTGTCATTTTAATTTGTAACACCTCAAAGTAAACATACCAAGATTAGCTTAAAAAAAAAGAGGAAAATCAGCTGTCTGGGGCAGAGAAAATTAAACTTCAATCAGTCAGTTTTACACAAGTTACGTTAAGTCAAAAACCATGTTTACTAAAAATTAAAGTCGTCATTTTCATTTTTTGGACTGGGAGAGAAGCTGCAGTCACAGAAATGGGTCACAGTGGCCCAAGATAGACTTTACAGTGTAAACACCAAGGCGTTAGCCAACTGACTTCCTGAGGTCTGATACCATCTCCCTACACAAAATCACAGGCTGTAAACAACCACTTCTAAGAAAGCTCCAGAGTACCTTTAAAGTGCATTCAACCACATTCAAGACAAATTTTCTCTTGAGATGTCTAAGCCAAAGGCAAGCTAACGGTCAACAGTGACAAGTCAACAGTGACAAGTCAACAGCTTCGTGTTGATGGGAAGCATTCCTCCAACAATGATGACACACTTGACACTGATAGGTGTTTAAATGTTTGCCGTTTTACAAGACGATGTGAAACATGGAAAGAATGTGTGAGGGCACATTTGGTTGGAGCAGATGTTCTAGAAACTTCTCAAAGCTTGCACGCTGCAAAACCTCTTCAGCAGATCTTAGTTGGGTTGGTTAAGTTTGTTTTGTCTCCAGGAAGCTGAAAAATACAACAAATATTCTCTCTCCTTTAAGCCCTGTTTTTTGTTTTGTTTTTTTGTCTTTTCCTATGTCTAAGCGAAATATCGACCCCAGCTGCAAAATCTTCAATAGTTAGTCCATAACTGTGTCATGACTACTGTTCAGTTCTACGGTTCTGATCAGGTCGTATACAGCAGGTTTTTCAATTTAAAAAGCTGAATACTGATGAGAACAGTGGAACTTTATTAAAACAGAAAACCATAACAATAAGCTAACACATTAAGGAGCTCAATAGAGTTGTGGGAAACTGCAGACTCCAAAAATAAAGACCAGTAACCGTGACTTAATTCGCTATGACTGACTTCCTCTACTTTACATTTAGCCTTTTGATCTGCTGATAAAAAAAATTGACAGGAACAGCTGTAAGTCTGTAGACTTTCTTTACAGGAAATATAAAATGTTGAAATGTTTCTGAAACAAATGAAATATTGTTTTTCTAAAGTTGTTTGACCTCATTGTTGATGGCGAGCATTGAGAACGTCTTTAACTATCCAGATCAGATAACAAACATGAGCCACAAATGTTAGAAAGTAGCATCCATTGTTTTCCATGCAAGCCCACACACACTCTCTCTCATACACACACACACACTGGTAACATCTTGATTTATGTCATCACATCCTGACAGGATGATAAAAACCTCACCACTTGAAGTTACTGCCACAACTTTAAACCCAGCACAGAGATGATAAAGGCATACATGAGTTTGCCAATCTTGCCTCTGACTTAAAAATAACCCCACAAAAGCCAAACAGTTGTTTTAAGACACTTAATACCGTCATCTTTATGATCTAACAAGGCCATTTCAGGGTTTTTCCTGGTTTTGTCATGTCCATGTCCGGAGGTACTAATTGATTACATGAGAGGCATATCAATGACACATATTTTCCTCTGCAACAAGAGCATATTCATGAAATGGGACTACAGCAGTGTCTCCATTAGACTATTTGAGCTGGAATAAAGGAGCCCTTTGTGTCCAATACATCCTTGAGGGGGACATGTGGTTAAAAAGTAAGTCTTTTATCAGCTCTGTGTGTGTGTGTGTGTGTGTAAGTGTGTGTGCGCATGCGTGTGTGAAAGGGAGAGACTCAATTATGAAGAAAATCTTTCAAAACAGAGTGCATACGTCCTTGGCCCTGTCACTTTTGGCAGATAATCTGATACACACTTCTCTCCACTACATACAGGAATGTCCTAATATTTGTCCTATCCATGAGACTGCGGCTGCATTTAAAATATTAAAGTATGTTTTCAAGGGGGTGAAAGAAAACACAGAAGGGGGGAAGAAACACCTGGTCTCGATGCCAAGAGCTTCTTTCTCATTTAAACAAAGACTACACAGAAATATGTTCCCTCTCAGCACCTGGCACTTGATGTGCAGTCTGTGAAAGCACAGCATGATTTTATGTAAGACCTTGGTGACGTCATGATGGACAAACAATGATTAATCTGTGAATGGGTTTTACTTCAAGATCTTTGTTAAATCCTGAAACATGCAGTAGCAGACACAACAGCGTCAGTAAACAGAGGCTAACGCCGTCTCGTGCTACTCAGCTTTTCTGGCTCACTTTGTCCTCTATTTCTGCTGATCAGCAACCTGACTTCAAGGTTTTATAAAAAACCACCGCAGATTTTACAGGCATCCAAGAAGCAATTGGGAAAGGAAGGAGTGAAAATGCCTGCAAATTCTCAACTATTTCCACACGTCACAACTCACTGGCAGACATGAGCACACGGGCCCACGCACTGATCCACGCCATTGTTTCAATATCTGCAGAAAGACCAGTTTTGTCCCGACGGACAAAAAGATACTTGAGATGGTTGAGTCAGATCATGCCGTTTGTGCAGTGTGGGACTTAAGTTGCATAAAAATCCTGGCACAGAGGAATCTAGCTCTTGATACTCGCTTATATGGGCTGCGTATGTCAGATAAATACAACCTTATACTGCAGGTCAAACAGAAAGACAGAGATCAAAGTATATTATGAATATATATAAGCATATACATAGCTGTTCTGTTCATTGTCTGACTCTCTGAAGGGCATTTAAAGGCTCTGACAGCTTCTATGTTTCTGTAGGTAAAAGCAAACCACCAAGGTTGATGCTACTGGCAGTTGTATATAGCCATACCTTTATAATTAGCCCCATACGTCTTTATGTTTCCTTATGCTGTCACTATATTGGCTCAATTGACCAGGTGGAACGAGTTCTTGCAGTTTTTTCTTTTTTTATCTCCTTTTTTAGCCATTTCAGCTTTTTTTCTGAGTAATCATGGCTGAGTATTTTCTCTTTGTGGAAAAGAGGAAAAAACCTTCTGTGTAACCTAGATATGAGCATGCACAGCTGCAGAGGCAGGCATGTGGAAAACAGGCTTTTATCCATCTGAGCTGCAGCAGTGGGGGGGTTGTCACAGGGCTGACCTCTGAGACAAAAGTCTTTTCCAAGGACATATGAAGTAAGATAAGATGTGTTTGTGTTTGAGTCTGTCCTAAAGTCAAAGTTTAACTCAGTCAACAAAAACCAGGATTAGCTGTGTATCACCTCATTTTATTCTCTTCATTACATGTCAGCTTATTATTTGGATGTAAGACTAGATTTTTTTGGCATTAAATGGGATGTTTCAGTGTAACCATCATATTATCTATGGTCTGGCCAGCAGGTCAAGCCAGGTAGTCCAGGTGTCCCTTTCGCCAGTGGCACTTCCTGGCTCCTCTTAAGGGATCCAGAGGCTTCATGAGATGTATAAACTCTTCAGGGTGTTCTAGGTCTACGCCAAGGTCTCCTAGCAGTTGGGTGTGCCTGGAAAACCTCCAAGAGGACTACCTCCTGAGCCACTTCAACTGGCTCCTTTTAACACAAAGGAGCAGTGACTTTACTCAAAGCTTCCCTCCTTAGGCTTAGCTCAGCTATCTACCATGGAAACTCATTTAATGTATAATCTCATTCTTTTGGTCACTATCCACAGCTCAATAACCATAGGTGACGGTCAGACCTAAGAGTGACTGATTAATCAACAGCTTTGCCTTCCTACTTAGCTCATCCTTCACCAATGCCTGTCCTACTACTGATGCTGCACTGATCTGTCCATCAATTGCTCAATGCAATTTACCCTCAGGCATGAACAAGATGCTGAAATACCTGAACTGCTGTGCAGTGAAATCCTGTCCATGAAAATCACAGGACTAGTGTTGAGGAACACTCCTTGTGGAGGCCAACACCCACAAGAAAGATGCTCAACTAAAGACACAGCTCTCACTCTAGTCATACAAGGACCAGATGAATTATACCAACACTATGTTCCAACAGTAAACCCCACAAGATCCCCTTAGGCACCCAATCGTAATTTTTCCCTAAGTCCACAAAGCACAAGTATATTGGATGGGTAAATGCCCATTACCCCTCAAGAAGCCCTGCAAGACTCAGTAGTTGGTTTATAACTCTGTTGCCAGGACTGAACCCACACTGCTGCTCATGAATCTGATGTTCAATGAGCAACCGCAGCCTCCGGACTAGTACTGGTGTTAACTTTTTCCAGGAGGCTCAGCAGTGACATACCCACCACTGTAGCACATCCTCCATTCCCTTTTCTCTATATGACACAATGTCCAAAGCCTTTAGCATTTCAGGATGGCTCTCATCTACCCCCAAACCTTGTAATTGAGTTGCTTACTAAACACTTCAGCTACTTCTGCTAGGTATATCGTTAAGACTTCATGTCAAACTGCTTCTTCACCACAGGACATGTTGTCTGGATTCAGGAGCTCCTCAGTGCTCTTTCCACCACTCTAATACCCACAGTTCAAGTCTGTCTGGACTGAGATCCGCTTCCACTCTCTGAGACACTTTGTCAGAACTTCTTTGTAGCCAGCTGAAAGTCTTTCTCTATAGCCTCCCTGAACTCCTGCTGCAACTGGGTTTTTGACCCCACAGTTACAGCCCTTTTGGCCTACCAGTGCCTATCTGCTACCTCTGGGTCAAAAGGTCTCCTTTTTCAGTCTGGGGGCCTGGATGGATACTCTGAATTGCAGTCACAGCTAAAAAAGCAATTTTTCAAATAAAACCATACAATTCTTATGTAAATATTCTGAATATTCTTGAGGCAATGACCTGTAATGTCACTGCTTCAAAAATCTGTTTCCATCACTATTTTGTTTAACAACACTTAATCAAAATGATAAGTTTTCCACCTCCTAAAACAAGATAATAAAATCTAACCAGTCTATCTGTCAAGCTATGAAAAGCTATGAAAATTTAATTTAACCCTTGACGAGGCAGATCAGAAAACATTTTCATGAGCAGTTTGTAGGACAGCTACAGTATGTAGGTTAAATTTTGTCATTCAGATTTTCTAATGCACAAACTGAAATGCTAAATGACACAAATGAGCAGACATTCAAATCAGATTGCCCCAAGGCTTGCAGTCTTCCAGTGCTTGCATTATCATTACTACTCCTAACATTAGTATTCAGTGAATGAATTCATCTAACTGTAGTGATCTCATTACTGATGCATATGACCACCTTGGGTTAAGAAATAGCTTTAGGTCTTTGGGAAATTAATCATTTAGATATTGTGCAAGTAAAGGTGTGCTTTAATTAATGGCACTGTGAAAACTGTGCTCCAAGACAAAGCAATCAGCCATTTATTATGGATTACAAGCCCTGCACCTTAAAAAGACACACTACAAATCACAAGCTCTAAAGATAAGCACGCTCCATTTATTCTGAAAATCAACAAGTTCTGACAGTGTTTGCAATCACAGACATCAAAGGTAATGGTTAGCTGCTTGTATCTGAGCATGCAACTTTACATTAAATGCATTAAGGCACTGCATGTTGCGACATGTTGATGGTGAAATAATGATGTCATGTTGTTCTGAACATGTCTAACATTATTCTGCATATCATGCAGATCCCATAATATCACTAAATCCACTAATATACAGTGCTCAGCTGTATTATAAATTGTTTATATTACCACATGCAGAGGTTAAACTGCTCCAGAGCTGCCTACATATTATTACTCGATAGAAAACCTAAAGAAATATCAGTAGGGTGATGCCACCTGCAGCATGCCATGGCAAATCCTTGGCTCCAACAAATCCCACTTAAACCCCACTTTCTTGACTGTGCTTCATTTATTTAAACACTGAAAACTGTCAGCACTTCTGCTTATAATCTTAAGTCAAATGTAAGTGATACAGTGGATACTGCTCTATTCTGTCTGCTTATCTACGAGTGCTGCAATGAAAGTTGTTTTTAAGCTGGAGTGCAGGACTTATAAATGTATGTCAGTTAACCTCCAGTCGATGCTAGATGATGTCTCACAATGCAACAATTTCTCAATTTCTCACAGTTATCAGTGTTAGGTAAATGTCTTCACAGTGGATCAGAGTCTGGTATGTGTGTGTGTGTGTGTGGCTACAATTCAATACTACAAATGACATGAACCAAAAAGGTTTGCTGAGGAGCTGAAGAGGGGAGTGAACATAACAATGGAAATGGTGTAGACTTTGGTTACTAGAGAGCAGTATCTCATTTCAAGGGCTGGATTTGACAAATCTTGTAGGAGAGATTGTCTCATTCTTTTCAGCCAGACTTTCATAACCAGGTCCTCCAAAGGATGCAGCCCTTGAATTAGAGAGTCAAGGTATGGCAGAAAAACCTGGGAGCCATCCAAGAAAATGTTTATGTTGCTCAAGATAAAAAGAAAACTCAGTGTTCAAAGGAAACATTACAGTCTAAGGAAAGGCCAAAAATAATACAACATGGATTAACCAGCGGTGTGGTCTTTCTGCAGGAAGAGACGAGCCTGAGGGCAGGACAGGATTTAGAAAATATTTGGATTAGGCTGTATAGCAATTAAAGTTACTCTACCTACATAATTAAGGACCATCTCAGAGTTCTGTCTGCACTGCAAGATTAAAAAAAAAACTAATATATACATAATATTTTATTGTTTGAAGGTTTGAGGGTTCCACGACACATGAATAAATTCATGCCCATCAGCTCAAACTCTTCCAATGAGAGTCAGTGAAATGTGGGAACAGTTTTTCTTAGTATCAAAGGCATCTTTCTGTCAGTGGTTGATATCTTTAGTAGTAGCTTTGGGGTAAAGTAAAAGGGGATGGTCTTGTGATCTGACCAGTGCTGGATATGATCCCTGAGTGGGAAAATCTGCTAAAACAGAAAAAAAGAGCTGTGTTTGAGGTTTCACTTCAGCAAGATGAGGAACAGCTTCGTTCCCTCAGAGACGTACAGTATCACACCTCGTCTCTCTGAGACTCCCAACCATGTGTAAATACCCGTATCAGCAAATTAAATCATGGATGGTTAGATAGGAACAGGAAAGATGAAAAGACCTTTTACTGTGTATACTGAGTGAACAACAGTGGTTGGTGATTGGCCGGGCTCACTCCTGATAGACTGACAGGAGAACAGAGGAACTTCCTCAATAGCTTTATGTTGACAGTCCTGTCCAGTGAAACGACAGGGTCATTGTTTGACCTGCACAATAGAGCGATTTAAAGAAATCCAAGCGCTGAGGGAAACCATAGGGTTTGTGTCGTAGTGAATAAGATAAGATCATAAGTATTTAAGTTGTAATCTGCTGAGAAATCATCCAAACATTCAACACAGACACAAAACCTCTTACAAATACAATAACTTAAATGATGCATATGCATGTAAAAAAAAATCAAGTGTTTTCACAATGAGGCATCAGTGAAGGATCTGAGGATTTCCTCCACCACTTACCTAAGTATTTATCTACCAAACATCATTACCAAGTGAAAGTACATGTGCGAGGCTCTGTCTAAAATCTGTGTAAACACAGATCCACACATTTTGTTTCATGTGGGTTTTATCACCCAAGACAGAAGAAATATATCTCCTTCCAAAGTCCAAACAACAACAACAGGAAAAGTACACAGTGATCTGATCTACAGTCCTGCTCTGTTTCTACTTATCTGCTGCTACTTTTTTTTTCTTTCTTTCTTTCTTTCTTTTTGGATGTTTAAGCGATAATAACTTGGTCTAATTACAATCCACAAAGTTACTGCCTCTATCCGCTGGGACATTTTTCCTCATTCAAAGGGTCAAAGCTTGAACACAGACACACGCAGAGAGAGAGAGAGAAGCAGAGAAAGTCTGTGTGTTTTAGCTTCATCGTTTAAACATGTCGATGACCAAATATGGTCACATGGGGATTAGTGTTACATTTAAACGCACCTTGCAACTTTGTTTCTTAGCGACACTTTTAACACAAGTAGAAACTTTTCGGGGTTTTTATGCAGCGCTACGCAAAAACTTGAACTTTCCTGCTGTAGCTGGTCAATAACGGTTCAATTAGAGCAGCGTCTTGAACTTTTTGGTTTTGTTTCTTAGTTTAGTTTAGTTTAGTTTGTTTTACCTCCGTGTTTCTCCAAACATCCATGGCTGCTGCTGCTGCTGTTGCTGCTGACAACGTTAAAAAAAAAAAAAAAAAAAAGGTTATAATCCCTTCGCGACGCACAAATCCAGTTTCGTCTTGCGTCTTGAAAAACTTTAGCTGGATACCTGCCCTCCTCTAGAAACTCCGACTCATGTCTTTCCAACGAAAACTGAAAAAAAAAAAAAAAATCTGCCTCCGCTTTCACAGCCTGCTGCAGAGAGGAAGGCAGGACTTGTTGCCACGGAAACCGGTTGTTTGCCCCCCATTTTCTCGGGATTTGCCCCCTCCCCCCTCCCACCTCCCAACCTTCCTCCTCCTCCTCCTCCTCCTCCTCCTGCAGGCATTCAGCCTCTCTCCTCTTGTTTATTGTCATGGTGGACTGACGAGTGTGGATGAATATTCAGGAGTTTGAAAGGAGCTGCTGATGGGAAGAAACCATGTTGCCACTATTGCAACACATTGTCCTGCTCAAATCCTCCACTGCTCAACAGGAATACATTTCAACCACACAAAGATGTCTTTGTCATTTGTCAGAGATGAATGTGTGACCGAGTAACACCGAGTACATTTACCAGATTGAGTACAACATACATAGACTTTACTACGTACTTATATATAAAACTTAACTATAACTAACTAACTTAACTATAAATACATACATATATATATATATATATATATATATATATATATATATATATATATATATATATATGATGCAAGTCTGACATGTAAATCAGACTTGTTTCTTAACTCATATCTTTAAAACAGACTGTCCACACTGTTAATTGCAAGTGATCAGATCAGATTTATGTTTCCAGATGTCAAAATCATATGATCAGTGATGTAGGTCACCAACCACCTCCAACTATAGTTTCAATCTAATCGTCAGTCATCTAATGTGCAGTGATGTCAGTGAATCTAGGAGCCTATATGATATAACTTTAAGAGAAACTACAGGTGTAACCAAGCACAAAACTGACAGGAGAAAACCAACTGTGACCATCATTGTCATCGGGTGAAACTGTGCCGTGTTAAGTGACTTTTTAAGTGCAGTAATTTGGTAAATGTACAGTTTCATTCTGCTGTTACATATTTTTTAAAGTGTTTAGGGTTTTTTTTTAACCATAAACTGTCATTACTTTGGAGCTGAACTGAACTGGAAGAGACCACAAAAATGAAAATATTCACCCAAAATATAATATCCCCCTTGTTAGGTTTGACTTAACTCCAACCAAATTAGACCACTTAACTCCGTTCACGCTGTGGTTCTGAAGCGAATGCTGAATAATAAAGAGCGTCTTTGTAATGTCAGCACATGTGAACCATTTCACACAGTGCACATGTTAATTTGGACACAAACACGTAAAAAAAAATGAAACAGGACAACGGCACGATGAGGAAGCCACATGAATTTCAAACTTCAGCTTCGTCAGCTGTTGTTTCCGAGGTCAAATCGATCCGTCAGGCTCAGGGCAGAACTGTTAAAGTTCAAAAGAGCTTCCTCTGAAATGAAACAAACTCAACAGCAAAAAAAAAAAACTCATCATATTGAACCATGATTTTTTCCGTTCGTGGTTTATCTGTTCGTGCCTCCTCACAAGTTACATCTTTACACCAAATGTTAAAGCGCTACCCATCCATAAAACCTTCTCCTCTCTTGGAGTCTCTTGGGGTGTCTTATCATCCCACAGACTTGGGAACAGAGGAAGTCACAAAACCCAGACATCCGTTATCACAGTTTGTAACATCAAGTCAGCAGGAAGCCCACAGCCCTGCCACTGTGCAGCTATTCTCAAAGACCCACTCAAAACATTTCAAGGTCTCGTAAAAGATGGTCCTTCCTGAAAATGCTGCAAATCCTCATGGTCTGAGCACAAAAGACAGAAGCACCAACCTCTTTATGTGGGATGTTTTACCAGAATGTAACCTAGGCTAAAACTCATGGAATTCATTGTTCCATTGATCTCAGTGCCATCTGGATTTCTCATTAAAAGCCACATCCTCTTCTTGCATGCCATGGGAGCATCAAAACAGAGTTCAAATTAAAACACAACATTCATCTTCTCCAAGCAGATATTCATGTGCATTCATTAAATTCCTACAGTCATGCCAGATTAATATTCAACCCAAAACTTAATTTTCAGTATTTCAGAAGGTTCAGGTTTTTCTCATGATTATTCACCTGCTAAAGCTGCAGTCAAAAAAGGAGTAAATGTTTATTATTTCCTCTAAAAACACTACAGCTTGTGTGTGTTTGTTAAGGATCCGCTGTGAATCCCAAATCCTCAGACATCCGAGGGGATTATTCCTCAGCTCTGTGGGGCTTTTGCCACATACACACCAAAGATCTTTTCTTTCAGCTTCTGCACATTCCTAAAGTTCAAGAGGTCGAGGGAAGAGTCCAAATATTGGACCCATTTGTGAAAAGAAACAGCAAAAAAAATAAACAAATAAAAAAATAAAAATAAAAATTATCTGCTGCATTTTAATAACAAAACTATGTACTAGACAAGAGCAGTGACAGAGACACAGCTTGTCTGTTAAAACACATCCTCTTCTCTTTAAAACTAAAGAAGACAAGATGCAAGTGTTTATGTCAAAGAATCTGACTTTTAGTTTTTTTGATGCACAACACTCTTAACTTCACTCCAGGTTCTCTGTAGGTCATTTAGTGAGAATAACCAGGAATTTAAGCTGTTTAAATATTTAAAGTTACATTTTTTAAAAAGCGTTTACAGTCACATTTTAGCATGTTTCTGTTTTTAATGCAAACTCCATTCGATATATTATGGAGAAACTCTATAAAGTCCATCCCTCCATCTGTCTATCATCATTTAAAATCGAATGACACACGTAATCATTATATGTGTAATGATGCAATGACAAGAAAGTGATTTATTTTAACCTGGTTATTATCTTATTAATAACATTGTCAAGTACCATTGTTCCCTAAAAAAACAAGTTACAGCATGTTACTGTTTCTATTTAAAAAAAAAAAAAAAAATACTTTGAATAGCTGCAGCCACAGTTTGATAAAATCTTGTGTTGGTGGATCAGCGAGGAGTAAATTCAAACACAAGGACATTTTCTTTTATCTTGTCACATTTTAGCAGCAGCAGCAGCAACAGCCACAACATCAGCCTGTCTGACTGCAGAGGCTGAGACCTTGAAGAAGAATGTGGTGTAACGACAAAGTGACAGTGTTGGCAGATTTCTCAGAAACACATTAAAACATAACTGAACTCAAAACTTGTTGGCACTTGAAGGTTAACATTGGTAAAGCCAGTTGAGTGACTGAGTGTGTGAGTGAGTGTGTGAGTGTGTGTGTGTGTGTGTGCGCGCGCGCATTGGAAACATTGATCACCTGGAATAAATCAAATCCAAAGACTGAGGCGCCCCCTGTGGGCTAAACAACAAAACTGCAGCTCTGAAACTTTCCCACCTAATCATCAAACAGTGGATTAAATAGTTTTCAAAGCTTTGATCAAAGTCAGCGTTTGTGAATAAGTCAAAGCTCAGTCAAGTTAATGATGTCAACAACACAGCAAACTATGAAAACACAAAGGAACATCTTTCGTTTCTTATGAACACAACTTTCTAAAGATGCTACAAAGTTTACAAGTTACTAAAAAAAAGTTTTTTTTGTTGTTAAAAAAAAAAAAAAAAAAAGAAGAAAGAAATCGTTAGATTTCTGTCTGTACTGAAGTTTTAATGAGCTGAAACAAAAAATCCCACCTGTGTTTCTTTGTTGCTGCAGAGTTTGCTCAGTGATCCATTCTTGATCAGAGTCTGTGTCGCTTTCTGTCTGTGCAAACTGAAAACTGATGGGCTTTTTTTTCTTCTTCGGAAAAATAGTCTCCTCCGTTTGACTGCATGCAACGAGAGGAGAGAGAGGGAAAAAAGGGAAAGAGGGCTGCACAGGAAACGATGACGCAGCTGTATGGAAATCACTTAGTTAAAAAATAGAAAGATGAGAGATTTTGGGAGATAATCAAACACACACAGAGACTGGCTGCAGATTAATGTAGTCACCGTTTAGTTCAACACATTTTTACTAGTGATTAGTTTAACTGACTGTTTCTCAGTTGTTTCCAGATGTTTCTGTGTTCATAAAAGAAACTGGATTCCTGTTTGAATGTGTTAAAAATTAGTAGCAGGTCATGATTACATAAGCTGGAGTTATTCATGCTATTAAAAAAAATACAAAATACAAAGGCATCAGCCCGCTATAATTATTAAAAATTTACCTATTAAATAAATAAGTGCATCCTCAGCCAACAAGACAAAGCTGAAACTCATTACCTCCAGGGCTACTGAAGTTTATGGTGCAGTTTGGTAATATGCACCACAAAAAACACCAGTAAAAGCGAATCATTATCATTTTTAATAATATATGGTGATAAGATAAGACAAAGATAAGACACATGATAAAAATCCACAGTTAGAGTGGAGTTATTAACACAAATCATCATTTTATAATGCAATGATCAGCAGGTGAATTCTCACGTTCTGGCCCTCAACTTGATGCTTCTTTGACATGAAGAAATAACTTAGATCTAACTTAGTTAAGCCTCCCTGAGCAGGACCACGGGCCCTCAACTGCACCAAGTGTTGATCTGCCTCGCTGACCTGATGAAGTGCACCAGAACAAGCACCAGGGTAAAGGTGCTGGACACTTAAACAAAATTGATCTGGTTGATTCATTCAGGTTTATTTCCTTAAACAAGCTTTAGCTTTAATGATCACAAACATAAACAAACCTGAGATCAGATGGAAAATACCAATTGATTTCCATTTCAGTTATTTGCTGTGTCAAATGCACTTAAAGCATGAAGGACAAAATCAAGAGTCACAAATATTACATAAATTTTATTTCAAAGTTAAAGGTATCACATATACAATAGTTAAGAACACTTTCAAAGCTCTCCCAACCGTGTTTTTCTTTTCTTTTTTTATCCGCTCCGCTCATGTACACAGGCCAACTATTCACAAAATAAACTCCTTTGAGCTCAGAAAAACACCACTATGCCAAACCAAAGCTGCCTGTTAGACAACAGGGAATTTGACTGTGGAATTAGTGTGAGACAAAGCACAAAGACGTGGCAAAGTAAAAGACTATTAGATTTGTTTAGGCAGTTGAAGAGGGCATTGACTTCAATAGGGTCTTCAACAGACGAGGATCAATAGCACAGCTACGTTCACTGACATCACCAAGAAATTGCATCAATTTGTGCAACGAGTTTCTGTGAAACTACTTTCAAACATCATGTTGAATGTAAATGCATTAAATGATGGAATTCACACCAATTAATGGATATTAAACATAATGGCAAGAATTAAGGATTGAAAACACATTTATAAAATATTTATTATAAAACATGCATTTTCAAAGAAGTCTGAATGATTTATATTTTACATTTCTTCCATTCCTCCTGTGGTGAGAGCAGTAGATTCCAGTTTTGTATTCATTTTTGGGTGGAAAATACCCACCAACTACATACTAACAGATCATAACTGCAGCCAGAAAGAAGCCAGCTCATGACAAGTGGCAGTGACCTACAACTAGTTGCTTTACTCCGAGAGCCAGTTTGTCTGATCGGCTTTAAACTGATGGGGCGCTGTCTGATGAGCCAGAGAAAGAGTTTGAGAAGAGTTTTTTGTTTTGTTTTGTTTTGTTTTATCTCCCATTTATATGTCTCTGTCAATTTTTTATGAATTCAAATTCTGTGGTGACTTGGCACTTCTGCAAACTACACAGTGGACAGAGAGTAACATCTGCTTTTGGAAAATGCTGCTTAAGACTTTTCCTTCAAAATTGTGCAAAAAAGAAAAAGAAAAAGGAAGAAGAAATTGGATTCACTGTAATATCTTGACCTGCCTGACTAAATAAGAGTTCCCAGCCTTGGGACTTTTTCACCCTGTTCACTTCAGATGCATTGTACCTGATGAGATGCTAACCACAAATGAGATAAAGAAAAGTGATATAAATTGAGGGCTCTGTCACAGTGGTTTTTTGTTGTTGTTTTCTTTTTTTCTTGTTTTTTTTTTTTTTTTTTGCTCCACCAGTATCTCTTGCTCACAGGTCATGTTTAACTGAGAACAACATGACGGTCAAACACAGATTTCCGCTGTTCCTGGACCTGCCTCCTCCAGCGCTGCTGGGCATGTTCCACTTTGTTCAGCATGTTGGGTCGTGAGTGTGAACGAGACAGAACATTGTGAGCGTTGGCGAAAGGCTGCTGGTCCTGAAAACACAGAAAGGACAAACTGTGATGAGCTGAAAAGGTCAAACATGCTGTAGGTTCATTTTAAGTCTGCGAGATCCAACTGGTGAAGCATTTCGACGATGACGGTGTGTGTTTTAGAGAAGGAATGATCATCTTTAAGAGAGTGCTTCCCTGATTTAGCACTGCACTCTTCTAACAAGATAGACAATATGAAAAGGATAAAACCTGATGCAGCAGGAGCATAGATATCATCTTTTCATTTCATTTCTTTCTGATCAAAATCTGGCGACTTACCGTATGTGTCTCCGTGCTTGTACCAGTCATTGAGTTGTGCGTCATGTTCCTCTTATTTTTGAACTTTGTGGTTTTATATGTTTTTGTTAAGTGTTTTCACCGTGTTCTTGAGAAGTTGTGTGTGTTATTATAGTTATAATCAAAGAAACTACATGATAAAAACGGGTCCGTATAATAACAGATTGGGAGGGTCACTGGTGCAGAGAGTGTAAGAGTGGATGTTTACTTAGTGGCTTGTGTGAGAATTATCAGTTACGGAGCCTTGCTGTATCAAAGATTACGAAGCAAACATTTCCTCTGTAATTAATGTAGGAGTAGTACTTCCGGTGTTAATGCCTTTGTTTACACCAAATTTCTCTCCCCTTGTTGTGGTGCAGAAACATAGCACTGTGCTACAAACTGTAACTCTACAGTTTACAGAGTAAAGGCTTTAATATAATTTACATAACATAATAATAATAATTCTGTATAATTCTGTTTCTGTGTTGTTGTGTGGTCAAAAACAGGGAACAAAATTACGAATAACAAATCATGCTGACCATTGCAAAAATTCTGGTTCGGGCTTCTACAGTCACATTTTTATACAGCAAAAGATTTTTTTTTTAAAAGAAACTTCTCGTGTTACACTTCCTTTTGTCTGAACTCTGCCAGTGAAAACAGAGCGCTCAGTGAGGCAGCTACAGTTCACCTTCTTCCTTCAGGCAAACACAGTCAATTTTTCCCCTTTATTTAATATCCAAGCATATCTAAGTACTGCACCATCAGGGAAGAGAACAAATTCATTTGCCACTTTTTTTTAATACTAAATAATTGGGAACGGAAAATAGGTTGAGGTTTAGGCAAGAAATCAGAGTGTATTAGCATGTGCTGCTGCCGCAAGATCACTCTGAAATCTCACTTTCCTTTAAGTTGGTAAGTAAATAATTTCTCATCCACAACTGAAACACATACTAATGCAATGGTCAGTGATATAACACATTTTGGCCGGAGGGCACGATGAGTTGTCATTACTTGAACAAGTGAAACAGAAAGTGGTTAAAGTTTCTTGCACCATATTCTTGTTTCCTGCTACAGCAGTGACTGTAGTTGCTAATGGATTCTCCAGTCAGTCCCTTCATATCCTAGAAATCTGATACAGAGTGAGTAAGCATCTTTGAAAACTATACATCACTGGCTTTGTTTGATGTAGCTCTCTCAACACTGTGTTGCCTGAATCATCTGACTAGCTGCTATAACTCTTAATAAAATCGCTTCCGTGAACTGAGGTCATTTGAAATGTCCGTGTTTATTTCAGATTTGAAACGATGATAACTCGGAATTGATCTGTTTTCTACTTTGTAATTTAACTCAGCACAAAGTCTCCTATTCAACATCTTGCCCACACACAAGGGTTTAAAGGGTTATTGAAAATTATAGCAGGGGACACGTAACCTTGTTAAATTTTACCCACAACTGGTGAAATCCACGTGATACTTTGTGCAAAGGCAAGTGATTTACACACACATAAAAAGTCTCATGATAAGAAAGAGTTCGGACTAACAGGGTGTAGTTTTCTTTGTGTAAGGGTGAGACAGAACTGCAGTTGTCATTATATTTCTCAAGGTACAGGCTGTAATGTTGTGACAGAAACATACCCCAACATCATCATCACTCTGGATGAGCTGCGAGTGTCCAAACAGACGTCTCTTCAACATGGGCTCCAGGAGAGTCAGGTAAACCATGTAGAGCAGGAGCAGGCCCAAAATGGAGAGGTACATGATGATGGTGAACTAAAGATATGCAGAGATACATGATTAGTGCGGTTTTCTTTTACGTGTGTATGATCCAAACATAATAAAACAGTGAATTAAGTGACAAGTAGTCACTGAATAATAATTTTAATAACGCAGTAACTATATGGGTTAAATATGAGACCTTGAAATATTTGAAATATTATTTAGACAAGTGTCAAAACAATCCGATGTCATCTCACCTTAATAGTTCCTGAGCTCCTCTCTTCATATTTACACTCACAACGTAAACAGTACGCCTCCACGTCCTTCCCATCCACTGGCATGGGTTCAACTACGTGGAGACAGTTACTGAAAAACAAGAAAATAACATTAACAAGCCAATAGCGAAAACAAAATGAACAACTCACATTATTTAAGAAAGTGTTGTGAATCTGTTACCAACATACCAGTCTTTGAGAGAAACATTTTGATTGTAGATTTTCCCGGCGATGTCTCTGTACGGAGGGCAGATGCATTTACAGCGGATGTCTTCAGACGTCTGTAAAAGAGCATGTTTGTTTGTTTGTTTGTTTTTCATTTGTACTTGTTTTTCTTCCTCATAATACATATAATTGTTTAATTTAATTCCATGTTCATGCGAGTCATGTTTTGTTCATTTCATATTTTCTTTCATGTTCCTCCTTTTTGCTGTGATCTTTTATTTCAAGCACTTTGACTGTTGTTTTAGAAATTGCAAATAAAATGTTTTATAATGATTATAATTAGAATTCTAATTATTATTGTCGTAGTTTTTGTTCACTTTGTAGAATCAGTTTATTGAATTAAAATATTACCAATAAATAAATGATGATAAATGAAAGTTCTAACTACCAGATTGTATCACATTAACATTAAATTAACAGTAATCTAACAAAATAGGATTTTGACTTTAACATTAGAAGATATTTAAATACATTACTTTCATTGATTAGTTACATCATCAATACACAATATTGATTAAAGAAAACAACAGATTCCTACACACAACAACGAAATAAACTGACAAAATTAACACAACTGAAAAAAAAATCAGCTCTTCATTAACCAAAGATTTCATGAGATAAATTAAAACGTTACAATTTAGTTTATAATAAAACATAAGAAGCTAAACTCATAATTCACTGCGTTAGCAACACAAGTGACATTTTTACTCGTCACAACAAACTCAGGAAGACACGAAATGGTTTAAATTTATCTCTTATTGTCATTAACTTTCAAGATCGGCGAGATAATTCATATTTTAATGACATTTAAAAGGAAGATGATTCCGTTTGTTAACACAATTTCTGCTGTCAAACGCTAGCTATGCTAGCTAACATTAGCATTACCTTTGCTGTCGTTTGGCTTAACAGCACGAAACAAGCCACAGAAAAAGCCTCGACGAGAAACAAGTTCTTCATCTTCACAGTCAGTAACAGATTTCAAGTTTCCAGACAAACACCGTTCAGCCGTTGTTATAAAAAAAAACACACACACACACACACCTGCAGCAGCGCAACTGACACCCTAACTAACAACGTTAGCCATTCAGCTAATTCCTGGATAAACACCGTCAGCTTCCTAGCAGCTGACCTGTAGCTTCCGGATATGGCGGTCGGTTCTCTTCACGGGACCACACCGATCGTTGTTCAAATGAAGACACAACAGATGGCGAAATGTACGATAACGGTACATGAAACCCGATCCACTGTGGTTTTATTTCACATTTAAACATATCAATCACCAATAAATCAGGTAGCTTTATTATTTTATGTCAAAACGTCGAAAAACCTGGTAAGCAACTCTTACACTCCGCCCCTGCGGGGAACTGAGCGAGTACGAGAGATATAAAAGAAATGCACCCCTCGGTTCCCATGATTGTAAACAGTCTGGAAATCAAACTATGGTCTGCGGACAGTGAGGTGACCAAATGTACTGTTTATTATAGAAGCACAGTGCTGGAGATTTAGAGTAGGTAATAATATTAATAATAACATCAAAGAAATGGAATTTAAATTATTAAAGTGTATATATTGTGCTAATAAAGGAGAGAGTGACAACACAAAAAATAAGTTTCCTATCTTTATTTACAGCATATTAGATGTACAAAACCATAAAAATATACATACATGTATCATCTAACACAGGTGAATAGATCACTTCTATTTTACAGGATTTTTCATTTCTTTTCATGAACTCTGATCTGCATCTCCTCTGCAGAGTGAGCGGTTGTCTTTGGTTGCTAGTTCATAATACAAGATGTACTGATGCATTCAGGTGTCATTCTGGGTGCAATAAAAAAAAATAAAAAGCCACTGTAATTTTTTTTTTTTTTTTTTTCATGGAAAGTGAAAAGGTTTTTTTTTTCAGAACAGCAGCATTGATCCAGACACCTTAGGATATCAAATACAAAGGCCACCAGCAAACGCAACGATGCTATACTGTCAAAATGTATGTAGTTGCTACATTTCATTAGCATTTCACCTAAAACTTTTTACATCATATACACAAGATTCATCAGAATAATTGCTTTTGTGGCGCCACTACTTCTCGAGTAGTGCTATTTTTTCCAAGAAAACATTTGTGCTATATTTGTTTCTGACAATTAGCAGTATTTCTGGGATCAACTCATTTCTACCTGTGAAAGTAGCCTATGTTAAAACTAAATACAGTATCATTGACATTCAGTATATGTCTCTTTAGCTATCGTATTTGTTTTAAATCACGGTACTATTAGCAAAAGTCTCATAATGTTGACATGAACCGTATTTGTCGATATTCAAATACACAGACTTGCAGATTACAAAAAGGTATACAGTTGTTACAATTCTGCTGTTGCTAATGAAAACGCATTTCCAAATTTACACACAAAAAGAAGAGATCCAGATTCCTTTCTGAGGATGTCCACGTAGATCTGTGCTCCATCGCACGTCAGCCATTTTAAAGCTCCAGTTAACAGATCACTTCCTTGATTTGTCCACTTCCCCATCAGGGTCAGTTTTTATCAAGTGTGTCCCACTCCATGTGAAAACAGATAACTACAGAATATTCAGTGAAAAAAACAGATACTGTGGCCAGTATCTAATCTAAAGATTATCATGAAAACATCCAGAAATCTGCTGGGAACCCTTCTTAAGGGCGAAGGAATCTCAGGACTTTAGAGCGCAGGAAGCGGATGAAGGACTTGGGGAACATTTCTCTTGATTCTTGAGCTGTGTAGTTGAAGAAATTCTGCGGATGAGCCAGGACGTCAAACAACGCCTTCATGAGCTTCTTGTCCTGAGGAGAAAATACATTCAATTAATGGAAATCGAAGAGGACTCAAACACAGCCAACAGAGCAGCAGCCTGTATTACTACATGTGTCCAAAAGAGGGCGCTACATGCTCACAGGATCCAAATACAGGATTTACAGAGGCACAAACCAGGGAGTGAAGGGAAGTATTGATCTGATTAACTGGTGTATTTTATATATATATATATATCCACAAAAAAAAATGCTACACACTGGCATCCATATTCACCCACTGTGATTCATTCACTGTGAATCTAGAGATAAAATCTTTATAAATTACTTTTGTGTATTTTTCATATTTCCTCTAAACTGTTCTTTTTTATGTAAATGCAAAATAACAGGTACAATACAAAAATAGTGCCAAATAAATAGAAATATCTTTATACTTGAACATATATATGTTAAATTTTACAAATCTATAGAATAAAGTTTAAGTGCTCTTTGTTAAATATTTGTATAGAAAAGGCGTAAAACAAAAAACAGCAAACCTTGAGAATTTCCTGGTGATTCTCTGAAGCGTATAATCTTCCATCTCTGACTATGTCTTCTATTAATTCTTGGTAGTCCTCTGAAACAAACAGAGTCCATAAACAGCTCATTAGTGTGACAAACCTGATCAAGTTTATGCACTAAACCGAAGCTAAAAAATCACATCTACAGGACAAATTATCATGTTTCCTTTACCGTCATATGTCACGTATGGGACCTGGAAGCCTTTTGCACTGTTTCCCTCATTGGACCTGAACTGGATCCAAAGCCTCTTTGAGCGGGAGGTGAAAGCGATTGGACGTTCGTACGTCTGACAGGTCTCATAGGTTGTCACAGAGTTGGACAGAGCTGTGAAGTGAAGATGTTAGCACACAGGACGAAGTAGGGTCAATAATTAATTTACAACATTAATGTTATAATCCAAAATAACAGACGACTGTTAAAACTCACAGCTTTTTCTCATCACTAAGTAGTCTCCACACTCATCCTCAATAGGGAGGAAGATTTCTGGGACAACAATGAGGATCCTGCGTTTGGGCGGTGGGTTGATGATCCAAGTGCATTCGATATTGGCTGGATAGTTTCCTGGATAGTTGGGGGACTCGATGTAGCCAGTAAAATCTCCCAGCTCTCCTCCACACTGTCGGTCTGTAAAACAACACAGACGAGCGTTTTGGTTTTAGTGCACCAATCACAAATTCCTTCTGGATTTAATTTTCTACATGTAGCCTACATGTCTCAGAAACATTACTATGTACAGACACACATACTTTTGCATTGCATGATATTAGTCGAGCCGTCAAAGTCGGTGGTGGTATTTCCAGGACAGGCCATACAGTAGTTCTGACCAAACTCTCCCTGATATGTGCCCATTGGACAGCGGATGCAGCGGTGGGTGCTTGTGTTGTAGTAATGTCCTGGAGAGCACTGGACTGAAAGAGCCAAGGACATTTAAAGGAGAGATTTATAGCGGTTGTGTGGTTTTAAAATGTGCAGACAATTCAACAACTATAGAGGGCAGCGATGTTCCTGTTAATAGTCAAAAGAGTTTAAAAGACTCAAAAGCTGAATAAGAAAACGATAATGTTGTGATGTCAAGTAAAAAAAAAAACAACTTCATCTACCAAAGTCAGTTGTTTGACTTCATCAAATAAGTCTTAAATATTTATGTTAAAACATGAGAGACAAAACTAAACTAAATAGCTTAAGACTTAATAGCTTTTGACCATAATTGTACTAACACATGATTTTCACACCTTTAGTCTCACACTCCTGAAAGGTAACGGAACCACTGCGCTTTGTGACCAGGTTTCCTCCACACGGGAAACAGGAAGTGCGTCCCACCTCTGGCTGGTACGTTCCCAGTGGACAGGGCAGACACGGGATAAAGCCATCATGTGAGTACTGACCTGGGGGACACTGACCTGAACACACACACATATTTGATTTGAGTCAAAATGTCAACTCTGAAGACACAAAAACAAAGGTTTTGGTCATTTGATCTTGTAACTTTTCTTAAATGTGGCATGTGTGAAATACAAGAGAAAATACTCTTCCTTTCCATTTAGATAAGATCCTGTTGTGAAGCTAAAGCAAACATTAATGGAATGATGCCATCTCCAAATGCATCACATCTCACACACTGTATCTCCTGAGTGACTAATACAAACTATGTGCCAGTGGGAGTTTTGCTGATAGCTCCTCTTGTTTAGTCTGTCAGACGAGATGGGATCAGGGACTCAGCCCTGAAGTGACTGTGATAACAGTACAGGAGGAGACCAAAACATGGTGGCTCCTTCAGGTTTTATTCAGCCCAGTTCACCTTGTGAATTGAAATACATCTTTATAATCTGAGCTCGAGCTTGTTTGGCTTTACACAAAGCAGAACATCTGCCAGGGAAAGATCTGTATCAAGGCACCTTCGCTTCCTGCGTAGGTTATATTCACAAAGGACTTATTTACATTTTGTGCCTATGTTATTTTTTCCCATTTACTTGTTCTACATATTTGCTTTAGGTTTATCCATTATCATTTTGGTGTCACAGTTAACTTTTTTGTTTCTTTAAATCCTGGGCAATATATTCTTGATTTATATATACACTCTATCTTACAGCTGCGTCTTGTTGAAAACATTAAGCCGACATTTTCAATCATTTTTAGTGCTAATCATATAGATACAGACAAACAATAACACAGTGTCCTTACCACCACATTCTGACATGTTTCGAGCTCCGACCACCTTGGAGACTTCTCTTCCTTCCGGTCCAGGACAGACCTCACAAGACATCTGTCCCTCCTCATCCTGATACGTCCCAGCTGGACATAACACACACCTTCCCTGATCCCCGTCGTAGTAGGTCCCAACACTGCAGCTCACTAACAAACGACAAGAGAATGACGTCAAGATTTGACTATTTATTTGTAGAAAGACTTAATCTACACACACACATGCATTCCTGACTATTCACTGAGCAAGCCTGTGGGGTTTTTTTTTATCACATAATGACTCATGGTTTTGTATCAGTGTTGTGATGAGTCACATTTCTAAACATCTAGACAGACACATCCATTACTTATTTCATCAAAAAGGAAACAGGGATATAGAATCAAGTTGGAACAAATTTAATTATTTGTGGATATCAAAGATTTTCCTGTGAAACTTAAAACAAACACTGAAAACAGACTGGTGTGTCTGCCTTTGTAATTTACATCAACTTAGCAGACAGATCAGTGACAAATACCGCTCAACTACAAAAACCATAAGAGTGGAGATAGACAGAACAAAATGCAGACATGAATCAACAAATATAGCAGCATTCCCTGTGGTTGCACATAATTAAATAGTCCTGACCACATTGGAGGTTTACACTATAAATACAGCAGCTCAATTGCATGACAAGACCATTAAAGTAAAGTAACCCAGACTTCATCAGCTTCCTCTTAAGTGTAATCAAACAAGACCGTGTACATACTTGAAATGGATAAACACAGAGAAGAGCAGCCAGTTAACTTTTCACCACCGTTAACACATCAAAGATATTAACCGACTCTGGTCAAATGATCCAATGGTTGTTAGTTTTGAGAGCTTTACTTGTTGTATAATGATTACAAGCACTTATACTGAAAAATATCTATTAGGCAGATCACAATATGTGTATGCATTTTCTTCTTCCAGCTTACTTAGAATTACCTGGTGTCACCCAGAGAACAATGTTGGGACAACTCTGATCATGTATCAGTATCCTCCATCAAAATGTTTCCAATAAAACATGTCACTTTTATGTGGGTGATAAAGTGATACACTGCTCTTTGTCTTCACCAGACAAGACTCTTTGTCAGTTACAACTAACTTTTAATACTCTAAAGCTCTTGATCACTACTGCTTGTTACTGCTTTTTTCATCTATTTTATGGCCTATTTATGAGACAATCCTTGATCTTTTCCCATCTTATCTATGCATGTACGTCCTTCAAAAAAGTGTGGGGAGTGACTGTCTGCACTCACAGGAGTTATTCCAACTGTCTCAAAAGCCAAAACTGAACTGGATATGTCAAAGCACAAAGCAAAGTGGTCTTGGTAGGAGTATTTTAAATCATTTTTATTGACTTGTAAACCCAAGATAACATTTTTCTGACTGATTCATATTGATCCTAATGCTATAAAAAGCTGTATGCATGTGTGAAACTCTGCTAATCTTGCCAAGGACCTTTTTTAACTGTAGTTATACATTACTGTGATAACACTATTAAACTGAGGGAAACAAATGACTGCATTTATCACATTAGATACACATACTGTGAACAAGTATGGTTACAATATATCCAGCTCTGGTTTGCCAAAGCATTTTTCCACATAAAATCACAGACACAAAAGAGCAGTAGTTTCTATCCCGGACTGCTATGACAACCTAATTTCCCTTCGGGGATGAATAAAGTCGTCTATCTATCTATCTCTCGCCTCCAGCTTTCTTTGAAACCTTCGTCTGACACATCCTAATACTTGATACATATGTGACTGTGCATCAGGGAGGAACTTTTAATACCACCATAAGCACCCTAACCTCTTTTAAAAGCAAACACAGAAGCAAATCAAAGAGATTATTTCCCTTTTATCTCACCAAAGTGCAAAGGCTTGATTAAAGGGACTAAAGCACCGTTTTGCTTTGGTTCCTCCCATTCAGGGTGATGCCTGTAATTAATTTGGGAATTACTGTGTCTGTCTGATGGTCTTAAGAACTTGACTTGAAAACTGAAGCTGATCTCACACAAGAATAAATCAATTAAACCCTAGGCCTTCCGTACAAAATGTGTCTCAGTTGTTGCCTTTAAGCTGCTTCTAAGTCGAGAAACCACCATCTCCAGAAGTTCAACAAAGGCTCAGCAAATTGTTAGATTTTCCTCTAAAGCAAGAAAATGTAATTCTCTCAAGACTAGTTCATTTTTTGAAGCCTATTGTTTATTCTGAAAGACCACGAGGAGCCATCATTGCATTGTCCTCTAACAGCTTTTATTTGACAGAGGGAAGCAGTGAGAGAAGAGAGAGAGTGAGAGTGAAAGAGAAAAAAACCTTGAAGCCTTTCAAATGCAAAGAACGCTTCTATAGAGTCCTCGAATTGATGGCCCCAAAGAGGTTTAAAAGACCTTTCACCTCTATTCAAGTCCCCAGTCTTTGCCTACTTGATGACATAGGAAAACACTACGGTATCACAGTGGTTAGAAGCTGAACCCAATAAAAGGGGTCAGGTTTCTGAATCCCCCCATTCTGCTTGGCCCAATCGCTGCTTGCGCCCATCAAGCAGAGGCCCAAACAGCTGATGCTAATTGATTCCCATGGTGTGGCTGAAGTCAATTCTCTTTAGCAGTTTAGTGGCTGGGGGTCATGCAAAGTGGCCCCAGCTGGGGGGCAGGGGGGATGCAGCACTCAAACTGCCAGCTTGAATCAACAGCACTTCCTAAACATCTTCAATGTTAAAACAAACAGGCAAACAAGTCGACTACAACGGTCAAACAGACGGGAACGCGTGGACATTACACCGTTCACAAAAATCTCTGGATCCAGATCTGAAGCACTCGTGTTCATTCCTGTTTTACTTTTTATATGAACATCTATTCTGATGCAGTCACATACTGACAGGGTTGAGTAAAAAGATTAACAATAATGAACAGCTGAATAGCAAAATATTTATGTAATTAATGAATTAATTTGATGAATATGTCATCATAGATTTACAATTTATTTAAGCAGAGATGATGCCATTGGAACCAGTTTCCCAAACACATCTCAGACTGAAAGGAGAAAACTTCACAAAGGTGAAAGCATATTTTCTCCAAACGCACTGGAGGCTGTGTTGTCGTCCCTCTGAGGCAGTGAGAACAAGCCCCAAATGGGTTTTTCAATGGAGTGGGCAAACTGAAAAGGACTAAACTGCGCTCCGAGCTAAGCCAGAGTGGGAGGTGGGGGAGGAGGGGAAAAATATAGCTCCTTTAAAGAGCTGGAGGTTAAGAAGAATGCCTTCCAGCCCCCCGCCTCCTCTCCCAAATTACATGTCTACACCCCTGCCATGGCCAATAGACTGCTTAATGTTGACCTGAAAGCATAGCGGGGGAGTTAAGGAATCAAGACACTTAAGACCTGTGTTATTGAAAGATAGAAATAATACACACGGGCAGTGCAGCTCTACAGCAGTAAAAACTTTGATGTTAGTGTAGAAACTTAGTAGAGACTACCAAGTGTAGAGACTGGATACGTTGTTCCAGGGAGAGATATGCAATGATTGTCTTTCATTATCTCAAGAAAGTACAGGACAGCGCTAGTTTGAGGCAAATTGTGGTTTTTTAGTTCAAGCGTAAAAGACAATAACAAAAACAAAAATTTTAAACACACTTGGGGAGTTCTGTGACGTTTATTTAAGATCTGCATCTCCATTATGTTGAAACATGTTGAACAACGGCGGTAGACATGTGCATATATCGAACAAATCGCATACCATTTGAATAAATATTTAGACATCTCAACAGAAGAAAGGCACCAGTTTTCCTTCACTGATATTAAGAGGGCGTGCAGCCGGCAGCAAACTTAGTGTGAGGCCCGAAACTAGGGGCGCACAGTCTCAACAGCCAGAGAAAACACATGCCAGCCTTCAGCTCTCCAACACTGACAGTGTGCGGTCGTATTTAATGAACATTTTCTCCATCGCAAGTTGTATATAAAACCCAACCAAGAGGCAACAGCTACCAGGAGACCGGCCTTCAGCCCTCATGTTACACGCTTATTCAAGGGCAATGCTGGAAGATCTCAGCGCTCGGACGACCAACAACAGTCTCTCTGTTCTTCCACGCAAAAGCTCGCTACTCCCCTCCGACCAGCTCATTACAGCATGTCTGCAAACCAAATATGGCACTCATCTGGCCAACACCTGCTTCAAATCCAATCATTAAACCAGCCTGTCTAAATATATCTCATTGGCATGGACCATTTCAATTACTTTAAGTCATGACTATGAGTCTCCTGTGAGCGTAGGGCCGACTCACAGCCACACACGTGGTTAGACCTGCAGCATCGAGACATAAAAAACATCAAAATCTAAAGTAGAGGTGATGTCTGGATAAATGGTACATGTTCTGAACGTTGCCTTGGGTTTTACATTGAGTGATGAAGAAAGACAAACCAGACTCACCACATTTCCTGCCCATCAGCACCTGTCCTCCCACACAGTGTCCTGCCAGTTCTGCCGGCTGGTCCTGATTCTTAGAAAGCTCATAGTCAGATCCAGCAAAGTGGAGGTGGAACTGTTCCCGGTTGATGGACTTCCTCAGGGTCCTGATGGTCTTCCTGAGCCTCTTTTCTGAGCGTCGCCTCACACAGTTCAGGTCACAGCTCTCTGCTGAGAAAAGCACTTGATACCACAACTGTTTCCAATGCAACATTTGATCTTAAACACAAACAGGAAACATGAATTCATGCCTGGATGCCCACATGCTTACCTAGGCATCCACATACACAACACTTAAAAGTCAGAGGGAACACTTTGAACCTGTGCCCCCGACCTAAAGCCCATCACCATCAGAGCCACGTCAAAACAGGAGATACTTTAACAGTTTGGTTTGTTTAGTGACAAACAGACAAGAGGCGAAAGAAAAAGGTAGAGAACGAGAAGCGAAAGGTGACAGGCAAGCAGGCAGAAAGTGCAGAGACCAACCAACCTGTTACCTCCTCTAGGTTCACATCCAGCTCAAACTCAGCTGTAATTGAGGAGCCGTCCTCCTCGCCGGCTTTCCTGCCGTGACGGCTGCGCATTCGTTGTCCGGACGAGGTGCAGCGTAGGCTCACGTAGCTGAACTGGACATTTTCAGTGAAGAGGAACCTGCTATCTGTGAAAACAAGATCCCCCGGAAACACACCACAGCCAAACCACACACACATCCAAACAAACACACAATTGTTAAAGAAATTCAAGAGTTTAGAATTTAGATGTAAAGTTCAGACAGTCTTTCCATGCATTTAATTTGATCATTCTTCTGTTGTGTATGTAGACTATGGAGCTGAAAAAAAGGACAGCATGTCACTGTGGTAATTTATTTTAAATAATTATGAGCCCTTTCAGTGTCTGTGAGGGTTGTAAAAGACCGTGCCAAAACCCTTTGGAGAGGTAAAATAATGTTACAATCGGAACCCTATTTGACTGATGGCTGGGTCAGACCTAACTGAAAGGCATGCTATGGCTAATTACATCCTCCCCTGTCAGTGCCAGTCAAAGTGCTGAGCTGAGACGTTCAAGACACTCAAAACCACATCACTTTCCCCACAAATTTCTTTCACATTTGCTGTTGGTTTACTTTGAAGCAGCTTTCAGGTCTGCTTTATCTTCTAAAGACTGCGGCTTTAGATCCTGGCAGTTCATGGTAAACCCAAAACGTTTTTTAACCAGTAACATGAAGAAGCTGTAATTTTGATCCTTGTCTGTTATTTGTCTTGTGTTTGGAGACATTGTTGTGTGGCAACTTCTGTACCTGAGTGTGCTGAGTTTAAGCTCTCCTTGAGTTTCTCTTGACTTCGCTTTAAGTTGCACTTCGCAGTGCCAGACTTAAAAGTAGCTGTGGCTTTAATACGTGGAGCGCTGGCCATTTCTGGGCCTGCAGGATAGAGGAACAGAAAAATCCAGTCATCTTGATGTACTTATGTCTATAAATCAAATAAAACAAGGATGGCCAAGTTGTGACATAGTTACAGTTTTGTGTGGCAGAGCAGAAAGATTGATGTAAATCTGTGATGTTTTCTACTTGCCTAAGCAATACAAGCCGCTGTTGTTCTTTTGTGCGTCAGCCAAGCAGGGCAGAGGCATTCCACAGGTCACCGTGTAGGAATCCTCCGTCCCTGAAAACACACAAGAGGCCGTGACACACAGGCCGACACGGACAAAAGTTCGGGCCACAAAAGCCAACGAAGAGAGCAAACAGGAAGCATGTAGGAACATGAACCAGTCGCTTTGCAGACGGATGCTGACGCCTGTTCACACAGCCACAAAACAGCTTCACTTATTGACTAATTATGTTTCCATTAGCATGTTTGAATGTCAGGAGATACCTGACCTGTTCGGTTTCATGCTGTTTGTGTCTCTTCACACCATAAATGTAATAGTACACTTGACTGAGGCATGTTGCGTCATATAAGAGGTCAATGATATTATTCACTACACGAACGATATAGGAGCCTCACTGTTTGCTATGCTTTACTGATGTCCATTCATCTCTTGCCATGTTTCACCACCAAATATATCCTGATTTAATTTTTAATGCAACTTTTATCAAATAGACAACGAGAACCAGTGGTTTCTCAGCAGCCGTCTCCTCACTTCATACCTGCTGTTAGTTTTTGTTGAATAGCTTTGTCCATTTTGAGTTGCTACAACACAGCAGCAACTTTAAAGATGTTTAGAGAGCTGATTAAAACCGACGTACCTCATTAAGATTTTTCGAGCTACAATGGACGTATGAAGCGTTAAGGGGCCAAAAAAGATTAGCAACTGAGGGCAGATTTGGCTAAATCACATATTCTAAATTGTCAAACTGTTAGCAAAACAGTGAGAACATGTTGGTGTTTTTATCTGTCCAATTAATAATAAGAACAGGGACATATGACAGTGCCTCCTGTGTTGTGTGTGTTTACATTAGTTCTGCAGATCGTCTTCAGTTCATGAAACAAAAACATTCAAATTGAAGATGGATGTGCAGGTGGAGTGATTCAACAATAACAAGCTGTTTTATTGAAGTTTGAGCAAACCATGAAACCTCACCATGCAATTAGGAAGTGAGCAAACATTTCCATTGCAAAACCCATCTTCTTTTAATTACCTGAGGTCCCAGGTAAATTCTAAAATATGAAGATTTGCGTCAACCAACTCACCACTGCTGATATGAACTTGGGACTGGCATGTCAGGAAGCAGCGGTCTCCTCCTTCCTGCTTACTACAGTTCAAGGTGGGTTTAGAGGGGGGTTTTGTAGGTGGTAAACCCTCAGCCTCTAGATGGAAACCACAACAAAACTCCAAGGTAAAAAAAGAACACTTTTGATCATGAAAACGATGCACAAAACCTCTAACAACCATGTCAGTGTCAGAGCAGTTTTGGCTGATTTACTCAAGTTTAAGAAAACAAAGTGACAGAGAATAAAACAGAAACAAAGAGAGCAGAATTCAAAGTATCTCCTGTTTTTGTCCTCAAAATTTGTGTCCAAACTGTGGGATGTCATACACTCTTTCATTACACAAAGTCCAGACAGACAGGGCAGCAGCACTCAACAGATGTGCCTCTCATTTAAGAAGAGGCAGCAGCTTACCAATGCAGTCTTTTTTGTTCCAGTGTAGCTTATAGCCAGGATGGCAAAAACACTCAAATCCACCCATGGTGTTCTCACAGCCCTGTTCGCACCCGCCATTGTTCACACTGCATTCATTTATATCTGAGAGGAAAAAAGATGTTTACAATTACTCAAGTACAATTACAAGCACTCACATTTGGATGCTTTTAGTTCAACAAATCGCTACACCGAGTACTTATGTGTTACGCTCAAGTTGTTATGTGTAGCTCCCTTCAACTAACTTAGTCTCACCTCCGCAGTGGGCCAGTCCATACATGGTGTAGCCTTTGTTGCACAGACATTGAAAACCACCGGGGGAGTTTACACACGTATGATCACATGTCCGCTCGAAAAAACACTCATCTATATCTGTAATCAGAATCAGACAGATGACATAATAGCAGGGCAGTCAGTTGTAATCTTCATCAGGAGGGATTTCCCACACACAGACACACGTTAGCATTTGATCCTGAATTTTCCCACTCAGTGAAATGTGACGTGTTCATCAGGTAAAACAACACAGACTATATAATTAGAAGTAAAAAGGCGACTTCAGTGTAACTGTAGTTGCATCAGCTCAGCATCATTAAGAGAATAAACCCTGATCCAGAGGTAAACAAAAGGGTACGACAAAAAAATAGACAAATCCCAGGGATAAGCTTTGGTTTGGTTTTAGTTGCATAACAATAAAATATTTTTTTTTAAATCAGTTTGGAAAATAAAATTTTATTTATTTGGTCAGAACAATAATATATTACTCTTCATATCATGATGTCCCACTCTGTCTTATCTTTCACAACAAATTTCATCCTAATCTTTACCAGTTGTGCAGAGTTTGTGGAAGTCATTACTACCTTGACAGGAACGCTCATCTGTCAGCAGCTTGAAGCCTTTCCTGCAGTTGCACTCAAAGCTGCCGATGGTGTTCCTGCAGAAGTGATCGCAACCGCCGTTGTGAAGCTCACACTCATCAATATCTGTGGGAAACAGGCGATATCCTGACAACACTTAAAAAAGACTTCCTGTACAAATGCACTGAGGTTGTGGTAAATATCAGTGCCATGAGCCTCACGTGGATGACTGTTTGCGGACTTGCAGTCTGACCTTTGCATGTTTTTCCGTCCGGCTGCAGCGTGAAGCCAACGGGGCAGCTGCAGCGTACGCCTGTGGATGTGTCCTTACAGGTGCAGTCACACCCCCCATTGTTCACCGCACAGGTTTCTGAAATTACAACACACAACATGAATGTTGAAAAATATTACATAATTACTCAGTGTCCTATATGTGATCCTTAGGAAAACAAAACCTTGACTGACTGAACATTTTACTCTGAAAACACCTGGACGACAAAACTGATGTGATATTATAGATATAATGTTTCTTCTGATGACTTTGAATTACCGTCCAAACTTTTCTGAACACTTAAGGCAATGGATATCAAATATCAAATTCAGAATTTGCAAAACATTAACAATGCTTTAATCTAGGTTTGTATGGTAAATAGTAAATAGTAGAGCTATATTCAGTCTTGGTCCATGTTGTTTTTGGTAACAACACGGGACAAGACTCCCTGAGCTGGGCTGCAGGCCATGTGCTTGGTGAAGTGTGAGAGACATAATGTTTTACATGTATCGAGTGACCCAGAATCACACACCTGATAAATACTAACTATACAAGAAAAGATTCACACTTTCCAAATGGAAGGAAAACGTGAAATGTACCACACTGTCACAAATGCATATTTTTCAGGGTGGAAGCTGGGGGTGAGAAAGTGAGTGCGTAGTCATTTCACAGTTTGGTCAAAAGACTGAGGAATGCATGAGTTTACTAGACATCACTCCTGCTGTTCAACGCCCATGACTTCTTCCTGGCAGTTCAACACACCATCACATAAAACACAAATTCAAGCTGTTGCCGCTCCCCTGAATGTAGGAGGTTACAGTTATTACCCATCAGCAGTCTTCGTTTGACCCGTTTGTCCACCTCGGTGAAGGACGTGGCGTTGTGGTCTGAGGACTCGGTGGTGGCTTCGTCCCGTTCTGTGACACAAAAATCAATAGTAAAAATTGTTACATTTAAGAAATAACAAAAGCTCCTTGTCTTTCCTACTGACTTGAGCTCTGGGTGTTTGTGTTGGTCACCTCTCAGTAACCAGATGCATGTTTACACATGAGATATTCAGCTTGCAGTGGCTTGGCGTACGTCAGATAACGCAGCAGATCAGGAAAGTGAATCTGGAGACAACGCGGCACTGAGACGCCTGGACCTCACACACACTGCTGCTGGAGGGAGAGATATTACCCAATATCTGACGGCTGATCCTTATCCTTCATAAGCATTGTGTGGAAAAATGCACACCGCCTAACAAGGAGAACTGACCGTGGGAGATAATTCCAGTTACTGTGTTTTCATTCATTTATCAAGATAACCTCTGAATTACTAAAAGACACAATGTCCAACATGTTGGAATGTGCTGATACCTAGTTTTGTTATATTCTGAGCGGAAATTACATTTAGGAGACATTTGTTCTTAAAATATAAATCTCATTCTGTTTATGTATCTGTTTGTATCGCTCCACACCCTCCTCCACAACTTTTAACCACAACTCATCTCGCTCAGAGCTTGATCCACTGAGGAAAACTGAGACTGAGACATATAAAAATCAGGTTAGTAAACCTTAAGCTGAAAATTACTACTTTTACACTAATCAAACTATATCAAGTAAAAACAGCAAAACTTGACCTCCTTCATGATATCAGGTGTAAATAAGTACTTTGCCCTCTGACTGTATACACAAACATTCATTGTGCAACCATTTTATTCTACACAGTCAGAATTTGGCTACATTTCACTTCACATTGTACTTGTATACAGAGTTTGTGATGAATAAAAGACTCTTGAATCATGAATCTCTAAACTGATGATGAACTGAAATGTTAAAGCTGTTTTAATCTGATGTTTTGGTGTTTTGGGGAACTTTTGCATGAATGTTAGTGTTGTGTTATTTTCTGCAGCATGAGTTTGACATGACCGAGCTACTGTAGGTCAGTTGAATTAAAAGACAATATAAGACTACACCCATCAGAGTGTTGAGATATGCTTTTAAAGAGGAGTTTTAAAAAAAAAGAAAGAAAAATAAGTAAGATGTCTGACATGTTTTAGCATCCTTTGAGTGTATAAACAGTGAGCTTACCAACACATGACCTCTTGTCGGGCTGCAGGGTGTACCTGATGTGACACCTGCATATGGGACCGTTCTCTGTGTCCTCGCAGGTGTGCTGGCAGCCCCCGTTGCCGTGGTTGCAGGTTACTGCACGGTTTCAACAACACGTAAAGCATGAGTGTAAATCATGAGTGCACAACATTTGAAGCCAACATGCGTGTGATGTGTGAGTAGGTGTAGTGTTGTGCAGTGGAGTTAAGCTCCGTGGCGTCGAGCACATACAGATGCAGCCTCTCTGGTCCCTGGCCAGCTCGAACCCTGGACGACACTCACAGGCCACACCTCCTTTGGGTGTCTCTTTGCAGATGTGGGCGCAGCCGTGCTCCTTATTCATACAGTTGAGGCCCTCTGGGATAGAAGGAGGGAGCGAGAGAGAGAGGTACACAATGAAACTCTCCTACAGTGACTGACCAGCTTCACACAAAGGCACACATAGGGAGAGATTAGTCTGGCATCCTCAAAGACACTGATTGTTCTCACGCCATACACAATTCAAAAACATCAACCTCCGTGTTATTTCTAGCACTTAAAGCGAGAAAAATAAAATTCAATTCAGTCAATTCGGTTAGCTGTTTAAAAGTGTAAAACAAAGCTCTGCAAACTCCTCCTAGTATCTGCAACATGTTCAATAACGCTTCAGGCTGAAAAATGAGATTATGAAGTGCCATTTATATAGATGGGTCACAGCTGAGTGGATAGGTCCACTGGATTTAAAAGGGTTGTCAAGACCCGATGGAGTGGAAAGTAGTTGCATTTAAGTTGACTTCAATCAAGAAGACAAAACAAAGGCACTTCAGACAAATCTGTGACACAGACCACATAGACCCAAGTGTTGCAGTTATTAACTTTTTTTTGTTCTCCGCGACTCAGAGATCCTTTTCCCACAGCATGTTGTTGCTGAGGATAAAAGCTCAGTGACGGGAGCCAGCTTGAACCTGTCACCCCTCATTGTGCCGTCAAGCTTAGATTTGTATGTGAATATTGGAGAATTTGCTGAATAAATAAGTCTTTTTTTTCACAGCACAATTAGCACATACAAGCATCTACAAAAGACAAATAAGACAAACACAAAAAGTCTCTTTTATAAAAGAATTAGATACTAAATCCTTCAGAAATCTTTAACTTCCCACAAAATATAACTCAGGTGCCGTACAGATGTGTTGTCAGGAAAAAAGACCAACAGATGTTTACAGATGTTTGTTGTACACTCACCCACAGAGCGGTGAATACATGTGTGCTGGTTGTCGCTCAGGAAGAAGCCTTCTTTGCAGCGGCACTCGTAGCTGCCCATGGTGTTGACACAAGTGTGTTGGCACCCACCATTGTTGAACTTGCATTCATCCACATCTAAAAAACAATCAGTGGATTTATTGTATTATTAATACTGTTTATAAAACTCTGGAAAAGTATTTGTTGTGTCCACTTCAGTTTTTTCTTGGGATTCATCGGTTTTGTCCAGTGTTTAGGTTTTTTCTAGATCAATTTTCTGCTATAAATATTTGTAAATCTTTTAAATCACTGCAAGAACAAAATCATAACTGTTTGTATAAAGCAACATTTCAAAAGATTACCAAAAGAGGACTCAAGAAAAATAAAACTGAGTGAGTGTGAGAAACTCCACATCCAGTCCACACAAACATGAACTCCTCACCATCAGAGCTGCTCAATCAATCTTTGTGTCCATCGCATTTTAAAAAGGTAATTTAACTTAATTTGATCTTACCCAGGCAGTTATGTCCATCATGCGCCAAATTGAATCCGTCATAACAAGTGCAACGATAATTGCCTGGTATATTGTTGCACTCGTGTACACATCCACCGTTGTACTCCAAGTCACATTCATCAGTGTCTGAAAAATAAACATCACACAAATGAACACTCAGTGATCAAAAATACAAAATGTACCAGTCTACAGACAGTAAGACCAAATGTGATGTATATTTTGAAATCAGAAATGATGCCACAGTAGATTAAATGTTGTTGTGTAATGGTAATTACTTGTTTCAGACGTGCAACCTGTATTAAAACATGTGTCTTCAACACAGAGAACTGTGTTTTTGGTAACAACTCAACAAAGAGGAGACAGGTTACCTTCGCAGTGTTTTCCATCTCCTTTAAAACCTGCTTTACACGTGCACTTGTATGATCCTTGGGTTGTCTGACAAATAGCATCAATGTGACAGCCATCACTTCCCTCCGCACAGGGATCTGTTTAAATACACAGGAGGTTTAGAGGTCATTAAACCAAAAACACATTCAATTACTTTATAAAAGATCTGATAAGTCAAGTTTGACATGTTTTGTGAAAATATACCCAGAAAGATGAATGAGATAACTCAAATTTCAGAGACAAACACTAAAATATATTGTTTTACTAATAATAAGGGTGTCCTACAGCAAGCAATTTGATAAAAACCAGTGAAAACTAACATCTAAGTTAGTTTCCAAAATAGTAAACAAAACATATGCGTCTAAGGAGGATGTGAATACACATAATTAATCTGCTACAAGTTGAGAAACTACAAGAAAATTTAAAAGTCACCACCGGGGAAACAACAAGAGCGCACTCCTCAAAGCGTGCGTAAAGTAGCACTCTCCACGAGAGCAAAACACAACACACACTCATGCACACACACTCAATACAGTCCCACCTCGAATCTCTGCAAGCGCTGCGCTTTGGCGACTATTTAACAAGAGCAAAAACAAACAAAAGTCCCTTGCAGCCCAAATAGCTCCCATGGTGATATGATCCAAGTTTAGAGGTCTTCTCAAAAGGACGCGTACGCACTGAAGTCGTGACCGAGCGTCCGCCTCATTTTCATTCTAGCCTGTCAATCTGCCTCACAGGGGTCTTTTGAATAGAGAAAGGAGTGAGTAAGAGTGTGTGTGTGTGTGTGTGTGTGTGTGTGTGTGCGTGCGTGCGTGCGTTTGAAAGAGAGTAAGCGAGTGCGCGTACGCGTGATAGTGGAAAAGAAAAAAAAAAACGAGCTTTGTCAAGTTGACAAAATGGGAGCGAAAAACCGGAAGTGCCGTAACCTTGCGTAAAACTGGATTTATCAATGAGTTCAAAAGACGCTTTTATTTTTGGAAAAAAATAACCGGAAATGGTTTGCTAAACCTCAAGCGATTGGGTTCTTTTCGAGTTTGAACTCCGTAAACATCTTTAGTGTGTGTTTCAAGATAAACGTACGTTATATATTTACCCCATACACATAAAACATCAGTATAAGATGACTGATTTTCCTCAGCGTAGCCAATTTAGCTAGCCGCTAGGTAGCTAGTTGAGAACTGTACCGTTAACCTAACAACGTGGTTGCTAAGCAACATGTTATCGTTCCTAAATGCCGCGTTCAAATCACATTATTAAAATCAAGAACACACACGTTACATTCGATGTAAAGTTAAAATGAGATAAAATCTAGTCTGAACCACATAAAATCCATCAATCTTAAGAACTGTTTGTTATTCGTCTCACTTACTAGCGGACTGTTGCAAACAGTGATTCAACAAAAGTGGCTAATTTCGTTTATTTAGCTAAAAAGAAATCTGGTGTGGACACTTTTAAGTAATTTATATTTTGTTCCCATTCTATTGACAGTACGTGAACGCAAAATTATTTACAACACCGTTTATACCGATATAGTTGTTGAAATCTAATAATCTAAACGCTATCATTAGTTATCATGAGTAATCTTGTTCTTGTGTAGCTAGGTGGTTAAGGTTAAAAACAACTTTGCTTTTAAATTCAATTTTCTTACCGCTTTGAATGAATCTATTTCCCATTCAAACCTAACTACATTAATAAAACTGAAAACTCTCCTAAACTTTTTTTCATGTTGTTTCCATATATGTTAATTTTCCTAATATTTAGGTTTTTCTTCCATTTCAGCAGCTTAACTCGGTTTTACATGCGTGATCCTGTAGAGTTCAATGTGTTATGTTGATGTAAGCTCTTGTCCGCCACCTGCTGGAGCAAATAAATATTACAAGCACACTTTTTTCCCCATTTTTTTTTATTACAATACGCTTCTACTTTGTGGTACAGTATACAAAAAAAAAGCATTGAAAAACAACTACATTGCATGTTCAAAGGAAGTGCACAAAATAAAAAATTAAAAAACTGACTCTCAGAAAGGCTCTACACCAGTTGTCTCAAAATTTCAGTAAAAAGAAAAAAAAAAAAAAAGGTTTGTAATAAATAAATATAAATTACATTAGATTCATAATGAAAAGATCAGGTAATTCATTAAGGCACATCTCGCATCCCAGAGTGTACCTCACAAAAAAAAAAAAAAAAAAAAAAAAAAAATTATTATGGCAACTCCCTAAGGACAAAAACAAGCTTATTTTCCAGCTTAAAAGGAAGCAGCATTTCTCCTTTTAATGAGAATAGAACAAGTTCAGCTTTTAACTACCCTGCCGCAGAAAGTTTATTTACAATACTGAGCAACCTTATAGAGTGTGGCCTGTCAATTTTAAAGTTTGAGAATGGTTACAATATGTAATTTCTTAAAAAAAAAAAAAAAAAAAAAAAAAAAAAAAAGAAAAACAACCGTTGTGACTGCAGTAATAATTTGTGACAGTAAAGCACACCGTGGCTAAAACTGTGCAAGCTGAGCATTATTAAAACTTAAGAAATATCTTGAGACAATTATGAATTGTGATCAGGAAAACATAAAGTTATTGCTGAACTAATGGATGCTTTTTACAAGCCAATTTGGTAGATTACGGATCCATCACTTTTTTTTTTTTTTTGCTATTCTAGCAAAAGCGATAGAGCCCCAGAGCACTTCTCACATTCATAATGTCTGCATAGTTTGAACTTTGACAATTGCTTCTGAATAAATCACAGCAATGATAATCACAAACACATTTTCTCAAACAGCATTTTCCTGACAAAAATGTAAAATGGCCATAAAAACATACATCCTGTGTTTCCTGTGTGTTCAGTTTCTGACTGTTGCATGCCACTAACAAACATACATACATAAAATGAAGGAATATCGCAGCTCAGTGATGCTGCAGTGTCTTAACTCTCCCTGCAGAGTACAAGTGTCGGCTTTTCATGCCTTTAGAGAAATGTGCCTGAGAAACTGAGATGTGAAAAATGTGATAAAACCTTAATCGAATTAGTGTAAAAAGTACATCTTTAGCACCTTTCAGACACACTAAAACATTTTTATAGAAATAGTGGTTTGTAATTCCTGTCATTTAAAAAGGTTTAGCTGTACCAAGAGCCAAAACGCTGTATTTACAAAAATCCATTTTAAAAACATTTGCTTTACAACATGCGTCGTCATTTCAATGGAGGCTGTACAAAAGAAATAAATACATCACTTCTGTCATTCCAGAAAGGCAGAGGAATGTACTGCATGCATGGTCTAACCACATCTATCTGAGTCAGTGTGCACAAACCGCCCGAACAAATTGGAGTGTTTCAAACTCATGGCATGCTTAAGCTGTGAAAATATCAGAGATTATTCGTTCTTATCTATACACACACATTAACAGCTCAAATCATCATTGCTCTAATGATCCCTGGTGTCACCGTCAACCCTCTGTGCACTAGAAATCCTACAGTCACACATTTGCACAAATGAAGCAAACTGAAAGAACAAAACATTGCAGCAACTTATTGAAGAGCCTCTCCAACACACACAAAGAAAGCTGGTATTAGAAATAGCTGGTGTCTATTGTATACTATACTATGCTATACTTACAATTTGACAAATTATACAAAAAAAAAAAAAAAAGATAACAGTCTTGATATGTATGAAAAAAGTGTGGAAAAGGTGACAAAATTTTTATGATCACATAATACAAAAATAACCAAAAACAATTTAGAATCAGAAATGGAGCCGCAACAAAATGTGTCTCCTCATCCTATAAATAACACTAATGCCCATGAGATTTTTTTTCTTGTTTTCTGATTTTTATAAAAAAAGAAAATGAACTCTATACAAAAGTTTTAAAAAAATACCATATAAAAAGGAATATTACATAGAAAAGAAATATCTAACTAACTGATCTAACGGGGAATGGGAGGTCTGCCACTGGAGACAAATCCAGGAGGATGCCGTGGATAACCCTACGGGGGGAGGGGGCAACATAAACAATCACCAGGTTTCTTTTATGTCTTCTGGGAGCTGTGGAGGAAGTGGCAGTGGGTCTGGAAGGTGTGTGGCCACTTGTGTGGACGCCAGTGTTTTCTGTTTTTTGGAACTGCAGCAGGGCTTGAAAAGTCGAGGATCAATAATCACCTCTCCAAATCGCCCTTTGTAAACGATCCCACAGCAAACCTTTTGCCTAAAGAGAAAAACAAATCTCAGTTATGATTTATTCCAAAATGACAACTGCTTAATAAATATGTCATGTTGATAAAGAAGAAACTCACCTTTTCCAGTAGGAACGATCCAAGAAAGAGAAGATGGAGGGAGTCGAGCGTCTCTGTTTGGACTCGATGTCTGATCCATCATCTGACTGGTTGCTGTAACTGGGAGACTGAGCAGGAGACACACTGGAGGTTGTGCTGTGGGCATCGGAATCTGCTTGGAAACAAACAAAAATAAACACTTAAAACACCATCATCGACTGTAACACCAGTCCAAGATGACATCTGAGCTACAGCTGCAACTACATCAACAATATTGTAATCACTGAAATGATTTAAGAACTTAAAACCATTTCCCAAAGTTTCAAATACCTAAAAAATTAGTTTATTTCATTCAGCAGTCAAAGTGCACAAATGTATACAACTAATGACAATGATTAAGATGCTTTACACTGACTGGGAGGAAAACCACCGAAATCAAGACCGACACCGAGTGATGCATTTGTATGGCTGTGATACTTTAAGTCCATAAAAATTTCTTGGGTGATTTCACATTCAGGGAACCAGTAAATATTTAGCATCTGTTGACTATTCTGCAGCACATGTTATTTATTTAAATGTATTCCTATTTGAGCATGTTATTATTTTTTCATTTCTAGCTCTACTTCATTTTAAATCAAAGATTCTGACATCTAGTCTTTTACTTTTTACTTCACTGTTATTTCTCCCTTTTATCCCATTTTGACTGCTTATTTTTAGTAAAAAAAAAAATAAATAAAAAAAAAATCGTACAGTTAACAGAAAGTTGCACTTGAGCACTGCATGTGACAATTAAATCCTTAAATTATTATTTAAAAAAAAAAAAAAAAAAACTTACTTTGTCTCTTTAGTTTGTGGAGCTTCCTGAGCTTGCTTTTCTTTTTGCCATCACTGTTCTTCATCTTCTTGGGTTTTGTCACCTTGAAGCCTGGTCCAGCTCTGGCATCCACCACCTGAAACACAAACATTAAGTCAATATAAAGCCCTAACATAAACATCGGACGTGTAAAAAAAAAAAAAAAAAAAAACATCAACAGTGGCATCACTTACATGGTTCCAGTTCTTCTTGGAGCCATGAGGCAGCTTCTTCCACCTCTTCACCAGTAACACGCAGGCATTGCAGATGTCTCCAACACGATCCTCTGACAGCCTGAACAAGTGAACACACGTGATTAAACACCACAAACAGGCAAACACTGGCATATATATGCACAATATAAATGAATGAGGGCATTTACCCAAAGCACAGCCTGAACGTCTCCTCATATCTACTGCTGTCTGTGAAGCGTGAACTGGAGGACTTGGTCTTGCAGATGCAACAGCCGTCGTTACTCCGGTAGATCTTTGATTTGTGGAAACCAAACATAGTCCGTTTGTTGGTCAGTGTTGTGGTAACAAAAATCTAAGAAGGTAAAAGAGAAACACACATAAACAAAGGTCGGTAACGGTCTGTGTTATAATCACCGTGGATGTCAGACAGTTGTGCTTTCAACTCCAAAAGAAGGGGGCGGTCCCTGCACGTACATGCGCGTGCACAAACACGCGCACATGTTCATGTATATCAAAGCCAGCTTCTTTTAAAACATTACAAACGCATCATGTATAAAAACCAACCTTTGGATGGAAGTGAAATGCATTTACATCAAAGTTAAAAGTGATAAAACCACATTCAACACCGGATAAAGCAAAAAAAAAAAAAAATCCAAGTATCTTAAGGAATTTAAATCCAAGTCGCGGGAAAACGAGAATAAATAAATAACACTGACAATTCGTAAAAACGATAAAGTGGTGTTTTTGTTGTTAAAACACACAGTGCAAAAAAAAGAGCAGTGAAATTATATTTAATATAAGACCTTAAACTTTCAAATACTCCGTCCGGTTAACATGAGGTGAATCACAGAAACGTTACACCCACAACACGTCGTTTTACTATCGCTGTCGTTAATGTTACGTGTCTAAACACCGGTTAGTTTACTCAAAAAAGCATGCGATTATTACAGCGAATAAAATGAAGTGTTATTAGACGTCGTTTCGACGAGAATTGTTTTGCGGTGGCAACTCGAAACAAAAAGCGGGCAGCAGCGCTTTCTGAAGTAAAACAAAAAGCTACCTGGCTACTCGTTGAATTATGTGTAACACGCGTGTCTAAAGAGCGCACAACTGTCGTGTTGGTACAATGAATGTATGTTGTTAGAATTTTAATAAAAAAATAAAACCCCAAAGTGAACACATCCTTCCCTTTAAATTCAAACTTTTACCCGGTAGAGCGCCAAATACGGCTCATTGTTGTTAGCTGTTAGCATGCTAGCTAACCGACTCTGCTACCCCTCACCACGCCACGCTCTCGTTCACTTCCACGTTATCCCATTGTCGAGTCGGTTACTCTTTGTACATTTAGCTCGCTACAACTAGAAACGCACGCGTCAGCTTTCAGTTGCAACGCATTACGACCAGATTTCTTACACGTAACAAAACAGAAGAATTTCTCAAATGTAATTTCTGTAAAAGAGAAATAACAGAGCACTTACTGAACAAAAACTTTGAATCTTCGCCGTATTCTTTTCACGCACTGCGCATGCTCTTACTACTGCTGCATACAGCTGTCCATTAGAATGTCATTAGCATAAAAAGCCGCAATGAAAAGGCTGAGCGCACAATGACCATATAAGGAGTGCAGCCGTTGGGTTTGAACCTGGAATCAACCAATCGCTGCAATCCTCCCACGCATTTCGGTGGTGTTGAAAGACGGGATATGTAGTGAATGAGCGGGAGAACACTGTGATGTCACATTGTTCGCGGACTACTTTTAACTCAAACTCCCATGAACCACCGGGGCCGAGGCGTTGAAGACAAACAGCCCTCTGACATGGCGCGAACGAGTTTGTTTACATTTTCTCAGCTGAGAAAGCACATTTAGAAGACTTAATTTCATCATTGAGAAGCTTGTTAACATAATAACATGACTTACAATTACACCGCTGCTATATCACAACTATGAAGTTGTGTATTTTGAACATATTTATGTTTCAATATGTTAATATGTACAAAGTGGCGCGAAAGGTGACCAAGAACCAGTTTAGATTGTCGGAGCAAATTAACTAACTAGAGTTCTTTGCTTTGTCTGGCTAGGACTGGGAATGCACAAACGGTTGATATAGAACATCATCATTATAACTCTTAATAAAAAACAAAATAATAAAACACTTTAACGCATTACAGATGCTTTATTCTTAATATATTTGTACACTGTACACTGTTGCTCACTTAGTAAACACTACATTACACAGCTATGTCAATAAATGTACAACCGTATTGGAAAACAAAAATATATATCTCCCAAGATGCTCATGTTGTGGGTCGTACACAGACAAGTACAACACAGTCATTCCAGACATTGTTGGCACAGAAAAAGAAGTCCTTCACATATCAAATCTCTTATTCTGCACAGTAAAAGTTTGATGAATGTAACAGACAAGGGCTTGGTAATACCTCAAGACACCATGATATGGAGTTTTGTCAGGGGCTGAATATTCTCTAGTGGATATTGCATAGCAAGAAACCATGATGATAAAATCTGAAGAGGAGTAGTCCTTTGTGCTCCTCGTGGGAAACAGGAGATCATCCTTCATCATGAGCGCTCCACGTATGTCTTGGATCAGACAGGAGGGCGGATGTAGTGTAAGGACTGGGATGAGTTGATGTGCCGGGAAAGGGTTGGTTGGAAGTATTTACACGAAGGCTGTCGTTGTGATCAACTTTGCACAGAGAGCTGGGTCAAGCATCACTTGGAGGACTTGTGTCTGGAGCACAAACCAAAAACTTGGGGAATTTTCCTTTTTATCAAACTGAATATTTCTGTCCTTCACTGGATACAGGCTTCAGCCACACAGTCTTATTGTCATGCAAACAGGATCGTTTTCTCTGCTGAAGGTATTCCATGTAAAAGATTTGCATACTTGATCATTTCTCCTGGAAAAGGCCCAAATATAATGGCCTTTTTTAAAATTCCTATGTAGATGAATCATCTCCCACTCTACAAACCTCCCTGTCATATACATACTTATAAAGCATACTTCTACATCATTTGCTTTAAGCTCTGCGTTATGACATTGGAATCTGAGTTGACAACAGAGCAAGCAACTTGACTTATTTAACAAAATAATACTGTTTTTCTCTGAAAATATATTAACAGTTTTGATCCTAACTTCCCCCTTAAATATAGCCATTGTCAGCAGTTCACCATAACAATGAAAATATTTAGCTTTCAATAAAACGTTATAGCACAAGTAGGTTGTTGTCAATAATGTGAAAATCATGGTTCATAATAGAAAACATATTTTTAACATCTAATGGCAACATTGTTTAGGATAAAAATAACAACATATCTTGAAAGGCTCATTGCACTTAATATATGGCAAATGTGACAGTAGCTTTAATATAAGCCAGAACATGTCCTTTGTTCAAGTCTGTCTCTGCATATAAAAGGTTCTATTACTGTTTTTATCGTGGTCCCCAGTGATCTTCCCGGTCAGGTCTAACTGATGTGAAGTTGGTTGGTTTTGTTTTTAGATACCAACACCTTTGACAAGCGAAGCCTCCAGGGTGATGTTGAACTCCTGCAGAGTCTGTAGTACTCTGATTAGTGAGTTCACCAAAGATCGGTCCTTAATCAGTGCGGTGTCTTCGTACATCTGAGTGGTGATTGGACAGTCTGCGAGCAGAGCGATCCAGTGATGCAGCAAATGGTCCCTGAAAGAAGCAGACACATGGAGTCAGCTCAACACATTAATAAATGCAACTGCTACATTTTTCCAGCGATGATAATTTGAAACTACTGCAGCATGAAACTCTTATCAAAGACAGACTCCAGTACATTTTAGTTAATAATCTCTTTATAAAAGACTGGATAGAAATGTGTGGGACTGCAATGATGCAATGATTATCTTTTTTACTGATCAATCTCTTTTTGATGATTAAAGAAAAGGTAAGAGTGAAAAATGTCTCAGAATATCTTCAAATTGCACATTTTGTCCAAACATAAAAATACAAACATATATAATTAATTGATAAGATAAAATGGTCTAGTCAACTAAAAAACAAACACATTTATTTGACCAATCAGCAATTTAACAAATTAATAGACCAAAAAAGTTAGCTATTACTATTTGTTAAACGATTAACAGATGAATTGGCTTGTTGCAGCAATACTATAGTGTATAGAGGAGTCTACAAACAGCTGCACACCATGACATAAATGATTACATCATCATGTATTCAGTATACAATAAAAGGCTACGTACACCCTTTTACAAAGAGGAAGAACTAATGGAAATCATTAAAATATTTGATACTTCAAGAATCCTCCAAGGACAGATCATGTTCACAGGACTCCTCATAGGTTAAATGAGAGGTCAGACATAGAGCTGCGCAGCCACAACTGTTTCAGGATTACAGTTTTATCTAAGGACGTTTCATCAGGGAGGACAGATTTGTGTCACTAAAAGATCACTACTAGTTTTACTGAATCCACTCTGAACACTGAACTTCCTTGTCATAAGCCTACATAAGCCCCTACAGCCGTCCTACCTCGCACCCAGACACACAAGCATCTGGAATTTCCCATCCTTGCCGATGTTTCTGGACGTGTTGTTGATGGCGCGCATGAAGCGGCAGAAGTGGCGCACTCTGGACTGCCAGTTTTCATCTGGGGTCACCTCCCGCTGTTCTGCACTTTCAAAGTACACTTGAGCCTTTTCTGTTAAAGCAGAAGATCATTAAAATACAAATCGGTTAACAGATGATTATACAGTCACATGGAGAATTGTTTGCTCCAAAATTCACTGTTTTGTGAAATAATGAGTGAAAGAATGATAAATACGCTGCGTATTTATCATGTTGACATGACACATCTGTGTCATGTCAGCAGTGTATTACAGAAGCTATGTTTTGGTAAAAAAAACTGTTCAGGACAGCAGGGATATGGATTATGCTGCAGGAGATAATGTTTATGATGAAAACCTGCCACTGCTGGAGTCTGTGGTGACAGGCTTTCATTTACACTGACCACAGCTGCTGTTCCTCATGAAGAAACAAATGTGTTTTTCTTTTCTTTCAGAGTTTATGGTGTAATTAAATAAAGCCTTTACCCAAGAAGTCCCAGATGAAGACATTTTTAAAGAGTCGTGGTGATTTGAAACCGTGTTGGAAAACTTGCTCCAAAGCCCAAACGAGGCCGTACTCCCCACAGAGGAGGAGGGTCAGACTGCCTCTCTGTGGAGAGAAAAAAACAACACAAAGATGCACACAGTTTGAGAAACTAAAGGATGTTTTATTCTCCGTGTTACAGCTTCTCAGGTCCAACTTTCCCATTAAAATACCAACACAGCTGCCAAAGATCCTACAGGAAAAGAAGGCTAAAGTTTGAACATGCAGCATTGTGAGCTCATTCGTCACAGTTATCTCACTGGTCATATTTCAACACGATAGAAAACAGCAACTAGTAATCAATCATGACGACAGGGAACTGCATTTAGATTTGTGCTGAAAGCTGAGATAAGAATTAAACTGTTGACTGAGTGAGGATTTTCTGATGTTGTGAGACAAAAAAGAGTTAAGACAAATACGCGAGAGGCGTGTGGGCAGGAAGTGACAGACAGAACTGTACATGATGTAGTAAAATATAAACACTATGAACACAGTAACGGACGCAACAAAATACAAAATGAATTTCACTTTAAAGACACAAAGAAGGGGAGAAAGAGTGAAGGGGAATTCCCTGTAAAAATCCTTTGTAGCTAAAATACACAACGAACGGCTCCTGAAGCCTCTAATCAACAGTTAAGCTACAATGTCCTTTAAACATCTTCAATAGACTTCTCCTTCAAACTGCAATGATCACTCCACCTACTTTAGAGAGCAATAATTATAACTCCTCATGTTTTGTATGTGACTCTAAAGCAGGAAAAATAACAGACATCAATAATAATAAAATCAGTTTCTGAAAAACAGTAAAAAATTCTCCTTGAATATGTTTTAACAATGTGATTTATAACATTGGGCACAGTGACTGAGGGGATCGGGGACCACCAGAGCAGAAGGCTGCTTTTCTTTATACGTGATGAATAATAGAAGTGCATGTTGGGGCCTGTCTGGACTGTCGTCTCTCACCTCCTTCTCCGGTTTGTGGAAGTGCTTCACAATCCCATTGATGGCCTCTCCCACTCCCTCCTGGATCTGACCGGTGTTTAACTCTGCATGAGAAGAGGAAGGAAAAGATGCCGCATGATGATATAAACACACGCATTTTCTCATTCATGCATTTGTTAAAACAAGTCTTCAAACATTAGTGAGCATATACTGCTGTGCCATCCCACTAACTGATGAATCTTAAACTGAGGAGAAAGAAAAAGGGAATATCCAGAGGAAACGGATGTTTTCTGTAAGACAGAGAATCACAAACTTACTTGGTTTGCTGTTTGGCGAGATGGTAACAAACCTCCTCATCATCCCCGGGGACTGCTGCATCGGTGGCGTGCGGCACATCCTCTCATCGTTCTCTGTGCTCGGGGTCATGAGCTCTCCAACCAGGATCCTTTCCAGACTGCCGTCATCTACGCCTTTCCCCAACCACCGGCCACATGGAAACCTGTTTGACAAAAACCAAAAAAGTTCATCATTTAAGCGAGAAACATCTGGTTAAAAACATTCCAGGGAGTTTTCTTATGAGGCATAAAGTTATACTTACTTGTAAGTGTGGCCTGTGATTTCGTTGCGGACCACTACGCACTCCACAAGCCACTTTGCGTAGAGTCCCGTGTTATCATGGCCCATTTGTACTGTGGTTAATTTGCCCAGGTTTTGGCACTGAAGGAGAAGAAAAAAGACATTATGTTTGTGTTTAAAATCAAAACACAGATATTCATTCATATTATTTAAGTGTAATTTTAATAAAAACTTGTTTCCATAGTTTTTGAAATCCACCAAGAGAAAACAACACTGATGAACGGTAAAATTATGACTCAAGCTCAACATATACAGATAAACCCACCCTCATCATACTGTCATCAGTCTCTTAATGAGTCTTATCTTCAAATGATGCGATTTAGATAAGTGGCTTTTATATCACAGCACTTACTATGTTTAGTGCGCTGATAACAGAGATGATAACTAAGACAACAAAGCCTGTGATGAAGTGAAATCAACCTTTATCTGCCTTCAACACCAACCTCAAAAGTGATCTCCAGAGTACTTCTGGGAACCTGCAGCACTCCAGTCTCTGCTAGTTCACCAGAGACACACACCCAGGGGTTGGCGGTGAACATAGAACCACCCAGTTTCTTACTGGGAACAACTACTACGTGGTAGGGGATCACTGGGAGACAGACAGGAGAGAGACACCACATGAAAACAGGTTGTTTACCTACAGTGTTTTCAGGCTGTTTTGCAGTTTAAACATTACTCACTGATGGTTGTAAAGACGTTGGTGAAACAGAAATAATCCACAGCGTTAAAGGACAGGAGGTGGTAAAGAAACTGCTCCTTTTCATCATCACAGCGGAGGAACGCGTAACGTTTGTACAGTTTTCTAAAAAGGAAGAAAGAAATTGTTAAAAAAAAAAAAAAAAAGTAAAAAAAAAAAAATGAACATTGATCCTGAAATGATTTACATTAATTTTAAAACAGTTCCACTGCTCAACTGTGTTATTATCATGATATATTTATTTTATTGTGGAGAAATATATGATAAAGTTTATGTGGTTTGATATAAAGTAGAACAAATGACAAACTAAGGTCACAGATGCAGACAGACAGACAGCCCTCTGACCCAGTTCACCACTCAGATATCAATTATGAAAGAAGGCGGTGAATTATTTATGTGACAATGGACTGCAGTATGATGCTTTGCAATTTCAAAAGGTTTAATGTTTTATAAATGGGCAGATCACACTCTAGTTATTTCATATGAGACGAGAGATTCCTCCACAAAAACAGAAAGAGGGTCAGTGTAAGAAAAAAGAAGCGGCAGGTAAAGACGATTACTGAGTGTTAAAGAGTCAGTGTTACTATGAACTAATCCTTGGTGTGGAGGTGACAGCAGTGTGAGCAGTTCAGTGTTTTTTCTCACTTTGTCAGCTCGTGGTCTGAAAGCAGCTGCTTGAGGTGCCTGGAAAGTAGCTTCTTCTCCATCGAGAGGCGAACCCAGGCTCGGGCCTTTCCCACGTCGGTCTTGATCTCGCTTATGTTTTGAATGTGTCTGAAAAATAAAACGACAGATCGAAAGGTTGAGAGGGAGAAATCTGCAGCTCGCACACAAAGAGCTGTGTTCTCATTTTCATCAGACAAAGAGTAAAAGATTTTCCTGAATATCAGCATCCAAATCAAATAAAGTGTTTGAATTATTTAGCAAAACGATGTTTGTGCAGATTTGAATATTTCTCTGTGCTCATGTTAAGTCTGGTTTTAACGAATGTGCTTACAAAAATAAATGTGTTTAACCACAACTTGCAGCTACTTGTGGTCTGACTCAACTTAAATTATAAATGTGATACGAAACCTTGAAACCACTGGTGCACCTACACTTAGTTTAGGAGCAGACTTCTTGTAGTGAAACTCATTAGAAATGTCAGATATATGTGCATTTATAAATTCTGGATTTATACTTTGCTGGAGTTACTTTTGACTTTTTTTGAGAGAAAATATATTGGTCAAAATTATTGCATTATAGTATTGCTGTATTAGTATAAGTATTGCTTGCTGTATTGCTATTTTTCCAGTAACAGGTTTTAACAAGTATAACCACAAAGTTTTGCAACTGCGAAGAAACTAACACTGAAAAATAAACACAAACAACAAAGATTATGAATGAATTCAAATTAATACTAACATTTTCAGCACAGACTCATGTTAGTTAGTTTTCATTGTTGACTACAAGAGTATTAATGATTAACTGAAGCATTGAGAATAGTACACACATGTACAGGTACTGTAAAAAAGTGTCTATGTACTTGCAAACAAACAAGTCAGGACTGGTTCTAAGATTAATATTTAATTTACTTATATAAAGCGTGATAACGATGAACAGCAACGTCTTAAAATCATCTTGTTTTGTCCGATCAGCAGCTCAAAGCCAGAGGATGTTCAATTTCCATAATTTAATGAAACAAAGCAAAATCTCTCTGTTAAAAACCTGTAACAAGTGGACATATAACTTCATAAATATTACGACAAATCAATTATCAAAATTGTTGGTAAAAAAATCGAATGATTGACTAATAAAACAGGAGACAACATGCGCTTGTTTTTCTTTACCAAAAGTACATAAAGAGAGTGAAGCACATCCCCTGTGTGTTGGCTACAAACAGGACAGTATAATTTTCATGACTGTTTGTCTCCAGGGTCACTCAGCTCACATTACTCTGGCGCTGATAGAGATTCATATCTTTGTCTCTCTGTCCCGTGCCGTCGCTCCGGGCCGCCATCGTGCCTCTGTTGTCCAGACGCATTTTCTTCCACTCCACCTGTGCCATCAGCTTGTCTACCGAGAGCTGTTCGTGCCTCTTCCTCCTCCTCGCCCTTCCAACCCCCTCCCTGTCTCCACCCTCCACACTCACTCGCACCAAGTAACCCAGTTTCCTCCGCTTGTTATCTCCATGGCAACAGAGGAAAACATTCATTACACGCACTATTACTGTAACCTCTTATCTGGAAAACACTGGGTAACAGACATGAAGCCATCACTTCTCATAACCTCAAACAGGTGAGGACTTGTAAAATTAGCTCCTGGTTTTTCACAGAAACTTTCCATTAAAACAATCAATTAAACAATCAATTATTAAAACACATTAAAGGAGGGTGATGGTGGTTGCTTCTGTTTACAATCGTGGTGTCAGATTGTGGAGGAGGGGTCCTCCATCGGCAGGGTAGAGATGTACGTTTGTAGCCTGACGTGACCCCTCCTCTCTGCTCAGTCAGACTGGCGGGGGGTCTGGTAATTAGACTGGAAGTAACGTGATGTTTCACAGACTCACCATGCATCGTCTTCACGCAACACAAGCCCCAGTTTTTTGTGTTTTTGTGTGTTTTTTTTTAAAACTCTGAGTGGGTTATGGCAGAGAACATGATGACAGTGACGGCTGCCATCACACAGAAACACACACAGGTGTTGAAGCATGCGGGTACCACAGGAGGTTTCAAGGTCATTGTAAGGCACCGTGTTTAATGAATATAAATACAATAGAGTAAAAAATATGGAGAACATGAACGTGTCACCTCATTCCCAGTTACACATCTCACTAATATCTAATAGACTGAAACAGTGTTGCATTATACTTAGTTATAGCATTTTTAAAGTTGTAAGCATCATGTGAAATTTCCCCATTTTTTAAAAATTAGTGATCTTGAATATTTGTTACTAAACTTAGATGCTACTCACAACAGATAGATTCAGTAATATTGTAATAAATAAATATTGTAATAATAAATTATAGTAAATGTAGTAACACTGCTATGGAGAATGTGCTTCAAGTTGGACTAGAGGTTTTAACCAAGTCCTGGAAAACTACTAATGCCGCTAAGGATAATAAACAGTCAATTATCACACTTTTAGTCAATTTTATTTATTAATACTGTAAAGCAGGAGTGTGTCACTCAATAAAAGAAGCGACTAAAATTATGTCAAGCATGAAATTGGGTCAATATTTAATGAAAATTATTTAAATTGATCATGTTTTTAAGACTAGTATGAGAAATGATTCCATTATCCATTTATTATTCAACTTGACTCTTTCAGACTTCTTATAAAAAACTGGAAATTTGATGTGTCAGTTGCTGCAATGTGATCTTGTGGTATCGGTGGTATGTTTGTTATATATCAGTGGACAAGTCCTAATAGACAAGTTGTTAACTTGTGCGTCTGAGACTAATAAATCTGACCTTGAGTTTGACATCTACACTCTAAAGGCTACAGAGACACTCTTGTTTATCAGAGTCATGGGATCTCAAAATCAAATAGATCCTCATTGAGCCAAAACCCTTCAATATGGTTCCATGACATCTAAAGGAAAGTTCTGTTTGTTGTTGGTTGTTTTTAACTGCGCCGTCTGCACGGAGGGAGACTGAAACCTGCATCTAAAGCAGCCAGTTACTTTTAATATCTAACTAGAAAATCTTCAGTCATGGTAAAAATCAATTATTGATCTTCTGGACCCAAAAATCATCTACAGATTTACAGCCTCTACTTAGATGATTTATCATGTGAACAAAGGAAACTCTGAGACGTTATTGTGCGACAGTCTGACCACAGGGTGGCAGCCTCAGTCTGACTTAGTTCCCTCTGATAGGGACCAAACATCTATTGCTCCACTAGATTAAATTAAGAATTAATTATTTGATCAAATCTGAACTATCAACTATCAGTTTTCCTCACCTCATGTCCTGGATCAGAGAGACTTTGAGAGGAGGCATGGCTGATCCACCACCATCTGATTTGCGTCGTTCAGTGTCGTGGATGAAACCTGGTGTATGAGAAAAAAGTGAAAATGTAAAGAGTCACCAATGTTGTTAGTTCGTTTTGTTCATGAGGTGAACTGATTTCAGCCTTTACCTGGAGGTCCTAAACCTCCTGGGGTTGCATTCTTCTTCTCTTTGCTCTCCTGGTAGTGCAGGAGGTGAGACCACAAGGCAGATTTACCCTGAAAGAGAAAACACACACCAGTGTCATTATTTGTTCTGGTTGTGAACAATCGATCAGGTGCATGGAGGCTGCGGAGATGCGTATTTTTTCCTGACCTGTTTAACCTGCAGCCCGTGGCTCCAGATCCTCTCCAGCAGGTCACAGAGACTCGCGATCAGCGTGTTTTCCTCCACACCCGTGATGCTGACCTCTCCATGACCCAGCTCCACCGCCTCACGACCCATCTTCTCTACCAGCATACGCTTGGTCTGCAGGGAAACAAACCCACATTACAGATGTTACTTCATGTTCTGGTTACAAAGAATCAAACTGATGACAAGATCCTTTAATTAACCTCAGACTGGACATGCACAGATATTTTGTGCAGCAGAATGTAACATAAACAGAAGATTAATCTGGGTCAAAACAAAGCCTTATTTGGTTCTTTGTTTGGAATTTCCTTACTTATTTATTTTTAGTAAATTATTGTTCACCATCTGCTTACTGCCATTAATAAAACAAAGCAAGAATGAGATATAAGAGATTAAGTCTCAAGCAATAAATCGTTAATATATCTGGTTTAAATCATTTCATCTATATTATTTCTAAAATTGTTACAGAGCTTTATCAAAGTGAACAACACAAACACAGTCAAACCTTGTTCCTGCACTCCTTTAACAATCCTTCAACAAATTTCCAGTTGGTCTGAGCGATGACAGACGGCGACAGGTTGGACAGTTTGGGCTGTCTGATGGTTGTTCCCAGGTTTCTGGCTTCCTGGATGTATTTCTGATACAATCAGAGTGATCAAGGTTAGTTTTTACTATATATGTAGATATACATCATATATCATATTTCTTTCACCTAACCATAGATATAAATTGATATTGAACCAATACCCTATATGCAAGTTGAAACTCATAAGAATGAAATAGTTAAAATAGCAATAATAAAAAGATAACTTAAAGGATTTATATTTGTTTCACAATGCATGCATTTTGTGTACATATTTACTTTTAAGGATTTAAGAACATGTTGTCATGAAATAGATATACTTTAATAAATAAGTGTAATAGGAGAGGACAGATGAATAAATTTGCAATCTGCATTAAAAAACAACTTAATAGCAAATAGTACATTTGGCATTAAATTTGCTTCTATCACTTCATGTTTATGAGTTTCATCTTTCATAATCCCAAACATGACACGTCCTAAACAGCTACATGGATTATCACATGAAGCTCAGCTGCTGGTGGTGAAGGAAACATAGGGAGGTAAAGACCACATGGGTGGACAGGTCATGTGGTCTGTGGACTACCAACACATACCACGTCCACTGTCACCGACTTTAGACAGGGCTTGAAGGACTGTGAGAGCCAGTAGTAGTCAAGAAACAGCAGGAGCTGCAGCTCCGGAAACAAACACTCAACATGCTGAGAGTGTGTGAACATGAGCGCAAGAGAAGCGGAGAAAGACAAAATAAGAGACGGTGACCAAGAAGCGTGAGAAGATGAAGAAAAAAGCAGAAGTCAAAATAAAGCAAACAGAGAACACATCGTGCAAAATGAACAAGACAAACAAACGAAGCTCAGGCAGTCGATCTGTTTGAATACGACGATGTGAAAAAAGAAAACTCCGTGGGAACCTCTCACCTCCCTCTGGTCGTTGTCTAAATAGAGGTGCTCAGCGTGCTGCTTCTGTCGATCCCTCCGCCTCCACTGGGCAGGAGCGCTCCTCTTGGTCCATCTGTAATATAACACAACTCCCATTAGCTTTAGAGGAAAACAGAAGATGATGGAAGATTCAATGAAGGCATTAAAATGTTTATTTATATAAAATATAATAGTGTCAGTAAAGTGAAATACTGACTTGTTGCTGGTGGGCCCGGTGGAGAGCACATCAGACTGCAGTCTGGGGAAGAAGCCCTGCTCATAGCGTCCCTGACCGATCTTCATATCCAGTAGGTGGGGGTGGAGGGCAGTGTGGTCGATCTTTGAAACTCTCATCTCAATGGCTTTCTCTGTAAAGGAGATGACGGAGAAGTCGTTGGTGAGGTTACAGGAAGTATTGATCGTTTTCATTTTGTTCATTTACCTGAATCGTTCTGTTTTCATTTTTGTCGACATGCAACAATTAAGTGTCTTTGAGTTTTGGGCAAAATCTAAATCAAAAATAATAATTATCATTAAAAATAATAATCTATTAAAACAGCTGGTAATAAATTCCAAAGAACTTATCATTTATGACCAATGAGGGAAACGTTTTAAAGATTATTTTCAGCCAGACAAATTCTGCACTCAGTTTTTTACCATGTTAATATTTTGCTCTCATATAAAAAAAAACCATAACCCTTTAGAAAAAGAAATGTCTTTGTCATTTAAGTAAAAAAAGAGTAAAGAGATGAATAAAATACCAGTAAGAGAAGGAGAAATAATATATTAGTCTATTTTAACTAGAAATATCTCACAACTGGAAACCCGTATTATTTCTTAACATCATCTGAGTGAGATTCTCATATATTTTATAACCGATTGTCGTTAGAAATCAGAATAACTATGACTAAGAAGGTTGAACTGTCTCCTTCAGTGAGTGGTTGACAACAGAAGAAAGAAAACCATTTGAAATAGAAAAAAAGGCATTTTTCTCCCAAACACCCACAGAATCAAAAGAACTGACAAATAAAGACCCAGAATAGAAGAGTGGTACATTCCCTCCCCCTTCTGGCCATGTTGAAAATAACATGTAGAGTTTAACTAAACAGGTGAACCTGTTTTGTCCTAGATGAAGGAGGGAATCTATAAAGGCCGGACCTGATTACAGCTCTGTCTACAGCTCCTGCCTGTCACCACCAGGGCCTGTAGCAGTCCTGGTTATCTTTTTAGTCTGCTGATGGGTCTGCTAAGTCCTATTTTTGTGGTCTTGTTCCAGTTAAGTTAGATTTGAGTTGATTTTATTTAGGGTAGAAGGTCTGCATCAGGTCCTACAGCACTTGGTCTCAGTGGTTTTGCTGCTTTTGTGAGTGTTTTGTTTGTTTCGTTCTCTCTCTGTCTTTTGTGGGCGTTGTGGAAGTTTGTTTGCATTTGGGAGAAATAAACCTCGTCTCTGCTGCAAGATGTCAATTTATGGTTTAATTAGTTATGTTGGAACTTGACTTCTGGACTGTAACGGAGTCATTCATGAATGCAGCTTTAGACAACATTTTTCTGATGGATGATCCCAATACACCCACACATGGATGGAGTTTGAAAAATCTAACACGCGTTCAATAGATGACTTCATTTGTTGCTTTAAAGATACAAAACCAACAGAATGAAATGTAGAGAAGATGTAACACCACAGGAAGAAATAGTGAGAAACTACGCACTGATTGTCTGAAGCTGCAGTTCACAAGTGCAAAGATTTAACACCCTGAAAAGAATAAATTAGCACCATTTCACCCACATGCGTCACGCTCTTTGATCACCTCTACAAAGATCAGTTACAGTGCATCTAAAAGTTCATCAAGCTGAGGAAAAACTGATGTGTATGCAGCGCACAAAGGCTCTCACAGAGGAAATCTGCATTTATAGTGAAGTAAATAGATCCAAATATTTTCTGTTATAGTGTGGTCAGAGTTTAAGAGTATAATTAGTATAGTGAGTTAAGTGGGAGTCCATCCATCCTCTGTGAACAGTGCACTGCACACACACTCAGAGAGCCACTCAGGAAAGTTTAAGGTAACGAGAGCAAATATTACGAAGTTCAGTCTTCTCGAGCCCGAGGGCATGAGGTCCAGGAGCGTCAAAATCAGCTTTTTCATATCGTTTTTTTATCAGGCTGTCTGCAAACAAGACCGCAATTATCAGTCAGTTAAATAAAGACAGTCGGTCAAGACGTTCAAACCGTTGAATTATTTATTTAACACTAAAGATATTCTTTAACTATATTCACAAACTGTTAAATGGTTTTAACCCGTAACACTAATCCAGGGTCATAATCCAACATTATAGAGGTAAATATTTCCTTCTTGAGTTAACATTCAAGAATAAAAACAATTAATTTAAAAACCCTGTGGATTTATCAGTGCAAACCAATCCTAGTTTTCCTCATAAGAGGAAATAATATTTTATCCACATATGTTCAGAAAATCCTTCAAGGCCCTTTGGTATTGTTTTCTTTTATTCTTACCCGCTTCTTCGATGTTTGTGCATTTCTGGTACATTGAGGTGCGAAGAGTGGGCGTGCGGACGTTGAGCATGCGAATCTTGTCCACACGGGAGTCGAACACCCTCAGCGTGTGCTCCTTCTCCTCGTCATCGTGACAGAGGATCTTACTGTCGATGAAGGAGGCAAACATCTGTGTCTCCAAGAACCGCGACAGGAAGGGCAGGTAGGGCTCCGGCTGGTCGGACAGGAAGGATGCCTGCACGCAGAAAGACGTTTAGAAATTGTGAAATTCAATTTTGAAAAATAAAATAGTTTATTATCTACTATCTATCTATTGCTGTTTACCTTGTCGAAGTTCTGCATCTGGTCTCGATTGGTGAACCAGGACTCTTTGTCCTGACTCGGCTGAATGACAAACACCTCATAGTCTGCGAACATCTGCGTGAATCTGTTGGCGAAGACTTCACGAATTTGGATGTTGAGCTGGTGCATCTTTAGCTCCTCCTCGTCACACTGAGCCCGGACGTCCTTATTACCGCCAGCGTCCTCTCTCACCTCCAGCTGATGAGCACAAGCATTCGTTAAATAAAGACAGGACGAGACAAAATAGAAAAAGCACGTTGAAAAAAAAAATGAAATGACAAAAAGCAGCAGGGCAGTGTTTGTCAGTGCTGATGAAACAGCAGGGTTATGTGAACGGAAGTAAAGGACATCTGTTTTGATTTATGACCCAAAGCAAACTGAAACATGAGCCCCCTTTTTTTTTTAGCATCTAGTCAGTAGGTCAGCTGGACAGACGCACAGAGCAGCTTTCTCTAATTAGCCACAAGTTCATCCATCTCTCAGCGTTTAGAGCCAGTATTTCATCGTACTAAGACTTTGTAAAATACTCGAGCCAAATGGAAATGAGACCGTCTAGATGCCAACTAGCAGCAGCATTTTCTATTAAGGCGACTGGAGTTGATGTTTGGAACTGATGAAGTCTCTTGGATGAAGAACAAAACACCTTCAACACTTCTCACCACTGTGGTTGAACTGTAACCACACTGACAGTGAAGACCACAGGAATCTATTCATGACATTAATTTGATGAGATGTCAGCCTCCATACTCCCACAGTTAAATGTCATGTTTCTAATGTAAACAACTTGTGTTTTTCCCTCATTTTCTGTGTGTACTGATGAGACAAGTGTCTGGTCCAGAGTGTGGTGGAAGAGATTCACCCTGTTCTTTACTGTCCTGTATTGAAGCCATGCATGTTCATGTAATAATCATAATATTGACCATCAACACATGGTTTTTCCTTCATTTGACCCTCCATCACATCTAAAAGGTGTGAAAATGTTGTTGCGCATAAGTGAGAAGACACACAGTCGAGATGGAAATGTGTTTACACTGCAAATGTTTTTGTGTTAATATGCCAAAACTCAAACTTGAAATAATAAAAGGAGCATAAACATAAAGATTTAAGTATTATTCATTCATAATTATAATATAATTTATAAAAATAAGTTATATAATTATATAACACTTGTGCGCTGTGGTTGTATAAAGACACTTTAGCGTCTACATTCACCTTTTCAGTTTTGAAAAGGTGAAGGGGTGACAAAAAAGGCTGGGGACACTGGACTGATATACGATGCAGAAATGCTTGCGTAGCACATTTGAATTCATGAGATGACATAATTTCTCACCTTCTCCAGGCTAACACCTGTCCTCTTGACCAGCGCCTGCAGTCTGGCAATAGTTTCGTTCTCTCTCAGCAGGTAAGAATTGAGAGGTGAGGCCAGGTTGCCATTGCGCTTGTCGGAGACCATATCAACAGACCTGAAGGTCCGGTACTTGGCCTGGCTGTCGCTGGAGTGAATGTGACCCTCTGGAGAGATGCCAAAGGACATGAGCACCTCTGAGATCTCCTGGATGAACTCCAGCTTATTGGGAAACTGGGGAAGTTCCTCTGGCAGTTCGATAAAGTGATTATCAATGTCCACGAAACACAAGTTGGCCTGAAGGGACGAGATAATTAATTATCAACAACAAAAAACAAAAAGCAATAATGCTGCCACTCCTACAAGTCATTCAAGTCTGACAAGTCCTAACAACAGTGATACAAAGTCAACAAATTCCTTTATATTTGACTCATCACCTTTGTTATTTGGCTGACATTTCTTATAACACAAAAGGGAGAAAAAAAAGACTCAATCTGGTTTAAACTGGCTTTCGAATCCCCCTGTGAATGGAGGCTAAATGAAAAAAGGCCTTGGATCAAAATATCCTGAGTAACTAGACACTTTACCAAAGTTTAAAATTGTGGCCACAAGAGGAAGAAAAAGAACAATTCAAATAAACCAAACAAAACATCTTCCAAGAATTTTAACAAAGTCCAGTTACAGTAAACAATAGACTGTTTAAAAACAGCGCAGGGTCACACTGAGGTGCGTTTTACCTCCTGTGGCAGCTCTAGCTTGGTGCGGTCGTCCTGTCCGTTGGAGTGGAGGCCCATGAGATACGGCACAGGAGCGTCCAGGAAGTGGAGGAGGGAGGCAGGAAGGATGGGAACATACACATGCTGCCACTGGTAGGGGAACATTAAGGCTGTGATGCTCTCTGCCACGGTCATCAGCCTCTGGTAATCTGTTTCACACACATACACAAAAGAGTATTGAAGACTTCGGGGTTCATTTCCTCGCTTTTTATTACTTTAAAGCCTCAACAACTGGAATGACTCATTTGTTTCATTTCAAGCATTTTTTCCTAATTAGCAGCTTCAAGAATCATGATATGCAAATGCACGTTCATGTCCACAACAATATGTTCTGTACTACGCTGCCTTTGTCTGTTGAATGTTGTTTATTGCTCCAAAAATCCTTAGGTCAGTATCTTGTGATGGAACAGTTGTGCAACGTGACTGTTTCTGCAACGCGGCTGCATTTTTTTCATGCCTCAGCTCTTCTGGTTACTGTTCCAGACAGAATCCATCAGCTGCCTCACATCGCATGATGTGGTTACACTCCTGACAATAACAGGAGTGTAACCACATGTGTTCATCCAAAATATTAGAATTAGTTTTGGAAACCGTAGCTGTGGGCTATGACCTTCTGATGTAGCATTTTACCCAGATGATACAAAACACCTGAAAGTTTGCAGCCACAGAAAATATTCTCCTCTGTGTGATTCAAGATTCAGAACAAGGAAATACAGGCTTTAACTCAGTGAATTAACACAACAAAAGGAGGCACTCAACCCAACAACAATGTTAATCCTCTTCTCTCCTCTAATTATCATCTTTGTTATTCTGTGTTCAGTGAATGTAGGTGTAGGGTTGGATTTATGACCAACCCTAAATGAATTATTAGTAACGACACACAGGCCCCGTCTAAACTTAGGGAGTGAATGCTATGAACATCTGAAGACCAGACACAATCTAACAGGATGACATGACATTTCAGAGATGACAAATTCAGCCAGAACTGTGTCAGAAGATGATTGAATTTGGAAAATTCAAGTGGTGGATCAACCACAGTCCTCTGTGCTGTATTAAGTAGCATTTTAAAGCCCCTCCAGGATTTCACTGTTATTTTTTTTTAGATTGTTGTGGCCTAATTTAAAATAAAGTTGATTTTTTTTTCACTTTAAAAAAAAAATCACAAGTCTGTCTTGCTCCTGCAACTTAACTGCAGCAAAACATTAACAACAAAATTTGCGTTAGTAGTTACGATCACAACATCACCAAATCCTGGACCGTCTGATTTTAGACAAATCTTACTACTACTAACTACTATTGTGTTTTCATGTGCCTGAATGCATCATCAGTTTGGTCTCTGTGACTATATCGCTTCAGGAAAATGTCCTCTGAAGGACGTTTGTGGTCTGTGTCCTTTAGAGGATCCAGACTGTGAACTGTGAACACAGCTACATTCAGCTGGCCCTGTGGGGAGTTTGTTGTTTTTTTTTTCTCATGACCTCACTCAACAACACTGCTCCATGTTCAGAGTTTCACACTTGAGTCACCTGGTATACACGTAACAAATATGCATCCAGTCCTCCTCATCTGCATTCCTGCTCCCTCTTAACACCTACTGTACATTCAGCAGCAGCACAGTCGCTCCTGTTATGGTGCCAAAACAAATACCATTCCTTCATTTGGTCATGTGCGGGTCCATGAGAAGAGACTCTCACCCCAGCCACCCCCCTCCTAAACTCTCCCCTTCTTAGTAAGCTTCCTCTCCCAAGACGGGGACAAGAATACTAACATCACCCGTCTGCTCGTAAACTAGGTCACCACAACAAGAAACTACTTTAACTCAAGTCACAGTCGAGTGCTGCTGCTGCAAAATATATGTTTTCAGATTTTCTATAGTGTCTGACCAATAACTTAAAGATTTATCATGTAAAATGGGGAAGCAGGTACAAGACAATGCGTATCCTTTCTCCTAATGAAAGATTAAAAATTAATAGATCATTAAAACAGCTGATGATTAACTGACTGACCTGACGTGTTTTAACTCGGGGCAAAACTACATAATTTATATAACTGATACTGCAGCCTAAAGAAAAATAAAACACACCGAGTAAGTTTCTCTGAGTAGCTGTAAAAACTGAGAGTGGAGAGGAATCAATCTGACAATCATAAAAAATGTTTTTCACTCATAACAGGAACTGCAATACTGAAATAGTAAAATGTGATTGTGTGTTGCTGTGAGATAAGATTGACCGTGCATCTTAAAGCTGTAGCAACGCACAACGCTTCACATTTGTGCATTTAAAGTTAAATTTCAGCCAAAGTCTGATTGTCTGTGGCCGAGATGTGTGTGTTGTGTAACTGCAGCCTCCTCAATTCAGATCTCCCCTTCACACCACGCTCGCTCTCCCTCACTCCCTCATTCCCTCTCCCCCTGAATCCATCCTGTCGCTTTCAAAAGGCACAAATCACACAGGATGGAAAATGGCGAAGAGAAATAATGGATAAGACAGGAAAAAAATGGCTAATGGCTTAATTGTAGCGTGTCACAATGGCTGACAGGAGTGACACATGACGAGCTTCCTGTTTGTGATAAACAGGAGGAAGAGATGGCGTTTCAGTGGTAGAAATGCTGAAAAGGTCTTTATTTTGTTGTTATTTTATGAAAAAATGTGCTATTTTTAGTATATAACACATTTATCTCTTTATTTAAATCCCTCTCCTGTGTGTGTTTGAGTTCCTTTTGCTAACAATCCCTCCTTTCTTCCCAGTGGAGGATTGCCAAGGGTTTAACTCTACACAACATCCTTCACACGTTCTGCAGTGATGAGCCTCATGGGGGGGAAAAAAAGGCATGATGTCACTTCCAACCAATAATAATCATCCTGCATCACAGCTATCCTCCCTGTCTCTAGGTTGCCTAGCAACACTACAGCTTTCTCCCTTAAGAGCTACTGCTACCATGCTACCCTCCATCTGCACCCCCCTCCGGCCCCTGGCGTTTTGTAAACCATTTGCCTTCACTTGTTGTTGTAATGGATCTAATTCACCACACCAGACGTAGCAGATTTAAATTATTTTCTTCATTTTCTCCTCTCACACTGGCGACCTGTACTCCTGCCTAATGAAGCAGGATATGAATTAACTGAATATTTACTGAAAACTTCCTACTAATGAAGAAGTGTTGACAGGGATCGAGACACTTTGAAATTACAGAAATTGATTAAACCGTGTTAAAGACAAAGCTACACAGTTAATAAAAATACCTTTCTTAGCCCAGGGCTTCATATGTACATATCTACATCTACAGAGCAAGACTGACATTTAAAAAAAAACACTGCTGCCAGTAAAGAGTGAGGGGACAAACATTTACACAGGCTGGATTCACACTGCATCACTCAACAGGTTATGTAATTTCCTGGATAATAGCTCTGCCATGCATATAAAACATGTGTTGTAACCTCAGGCTGTGCTTTTCGTTGCTGTACAACAACCATCCAGATATTTTAAAGCCTAATATTTCTGAAGATGGCCGTAGAGCCGGATTATGAAATGATTTTATTGGTGAAATAGTCTGTGAAAGTCACACCGATATTGATAAGAAAACAAAGGAGCTCAGCAGCCACGTAGTTCTGTTTTACGTCTGCTTTAAGTTATGAGGTTTCTATTGAGCTCCGGCGAATTGAGTGAGAAGTTTAGGATGTTCAAAGAGTGCCAGGAAATTACAATATCACTAGGAGATTAAAAAAACTGCTCCCGAATGATCAGTTTTCTCAAAGATATTCAAGGATCGGTGATGTTTCTGTCAGAGCTGCTCCTTAGATGGTTGAAACCTCCTGCCTCCACATTTTTCTGACGTCAGATGACGAGGGGTGGGGGTTTCTGTGTTCAACTATTTCTGTGACAGAAATCAGACAGCGTGGTATTCACACCCACTTCACGCCATGATCGGTCAGCTATGTGGGGTTAAGAAAAGGAGCCAGGGATCGAACTTCTCTCTAGACCTGTATGTTTTTTTCTTCACTATGCTGAAAACGTCTACATCTTATCTCCTCACTCTCAGTAATGCTCAGTTTTCCATCCTGCCTGTGAGTGTGGCTGCTGAGAACAGCTACGACACTTAATTTGACTGATGTGATTCTGACATGGTTGGACAACACGTCATGCAAACTAATTCTGCTTGAGCAACCCCCCCCCCTCAAGATTTTACATTATGTCTCTACAGCTAACACCAAACAATAGAAAACAATTTGAATAATTATATCTATGAAATAATAAAACTTAATGTTTAATATCATTGTATCTAAGCCTTCATCTAAAATTCAAAATAGGGAAGAGAAACTTCACCAGCTTTTAACCACTATCTAGTCTCATGATGACACTGATATGTCTCCTGAGGCCACCACGACTAACAAGGTCACATGACCTCACAATTCCCCAAAGCTGCTGAAGATGAGGCAACGGTTTATAGCGCAGGACTTGAATGCAAGCTTGTTGTGTTTTTACAATGGGTGTAATGTGAGCAAGATGGATTGGTATCTGTAATCGATGCATCGTAATGGGACTGGATGTCAAAGGTTGAATGAGTGTAACAGTAGCAGAGCAGCTACTTACGCTGTGAGTACAGCAGTATCTGCATCTCGAGCAGCGCGCAGGTGAACAGCTGTAGAACATTCTCCACGCCCAGCAGATTAAACATCTCGCCGATGGCAAAGTCAAAGAGCGGCAGCTCAGATGTGCTCGGCCTCTGACACACTACGGGTCCGTAGACGCCTGAGAACTTGAGGGAACGCCCGGAGGGAGGCAGCGGCACCTCATACAGGATGTTGAAGATGTAGCTCTCCAGCGGGAGGGGTGGAGGCTGAGGGGAAGTAACAGCCTGGTGAAGCTGCTGCAGCACCTTCCTGCACGCCTGAGCGAACGCCATGGGCGTTATCAGGCAGATGCACTTCGACACGTACAGCGTGTCGCGGCTGATGTCATACGAGTTGAAGCGCTGTAGCCGCGAGATGGCGGGTGCGGCGTGGAGCACGGGACGAGGCTGGGAGTGTTGGTGCCGCTGCTCCTCTGGTCCTTGTGGCGAGGTGGGAGTGTGCAAGATGTCGTACTGCTCTGCGTTGTGCATGTGGTACAGAGTCTGCATGGCACTGCAGATCTGCTTACTGGTCACCTCCTCGAAGAAGGTGAGGGCAAAGCCGTAGGTCCGAGAGCCGTCCTCTCTGGTGATGATGAACGAGTGGAACTGAGGCTCCCGGGAATCGACCTGCGTCCTGAACGACAGACCCTTGGGCATGCAGAGCTGTGACAGACAGGAAGAAGATGGAGACAAAAGACTTCATCAGAAACTAACCAGCTGTGGAGAAGAGAAGCTGCTCAGGGATACATGAGCATATTAAGCCTGTCGTATTAGAAAATTCAGTGGGTGACTTTTATTTTGTGCTGAATTGTGTAAAACATATTTTACACAATTTACTGTCCAAAGCTGTAAGATTTAGAAGTTAATGTAGCAGCTTCATAGTCACTGATGGTTAAATAATGGCTAAATGATTACGGGGTGAATGAAGGGTCTCTGGTAAAAACCCACACTTGCTGGATCACTGTCTACAACCTATGATGTTGGATTCATGAAGCGCGAGTTGAGCAGTTGAGCAATGTTGTGCAACAATTTGTTTGCTTTTCCAGGTCATTTCTCCAGTTCTGTAGGCTTGTTCAAGGAGTTACGAATCAGCGCCAATATGTACATAAATCCCGCCCATTTAAAAAGCTGGTGTAAGTAGTCATAAGGCTACTCAGCACCTCTGTTTCCATTTTTATACATATCATGGATCTTAAACTCAGCCTCACTTGGAGAGGCTGCTTCATAAGAGAAACAAGTGACATCCAATATCAACATGGTGATTAGCTTAGCTAAGACTGGAAACAGTTATTTTAAAGCTAACTGGTGTAATATCTTCTGATTTAACAACAAATTGTTCATACTTTATACTTAGAGTTTGTTAAAAATGACAATTTGAGTTAAATTTTAGTTTTAAACTAATACATCTTTATACAACTAGACTAATTCTCAACAGTTAAACAAGTTAAACATATTAAATCATATTTCCCAAAATGCTGAACTATTTCTTTAACAATTCAAAACAATCGAACAAAACCAATTAATACCAACTTGTAAGTATTATCCATACTACAGAAACAGATATTAATATTCATTTTGTAATAGTGATTTCTAACAAGACATACAACAATTCTTGAAGGATGAGGTTCATATATTATGTAGTGACATATGTTGTTATATAACAGTGTAATGATCGTTACCATGCCAACTGCATCCTGGTCAAATGGATTCCACTCGACATTGTCTGGATAATGTGCTAAAACTTTGGATTTAAAGGTTCTCCGTAGTGGACTCTGCTCAAAATTCTCACCTGAAAAGTCAAACAGAGAGATAGAGAGATAGAGAGATAGAGATGGAGCGAAAAAAAACAAAAAACAAACAGAAGACAAACAGTTAGCAGAAGGTTTCAGATGTAAATGCAGAAGCAGAAAAACAGTTTGATCAGAAGCGGAGCTTAAAGTGCCAGGCATAACTCCAGAGTAGGAAAGAGCAAGTCAGCATATTTGTCTTGAGAGGAAGATTGTATTGCACCATGTAAAGCTGTCATCTGCATCCTGCTCTAGGAAGTAAACAAAAAATATTCAAGCCAGCAGCAGTATATTACTCCAAAATAAATGCGAAATAAAACAAAAGCCATGGCTCTTGATGCTTCCTGACAGCTTTAATGGAAATACAAAAGGAACACACAAAATAATCAATTAAAAAAAAAAAAAAAAAGGACTGATTGCATTGATTTGAACCCAGAGTAAAGCAGAAGTGATGCACACACCAAGGCAGTACTGAAGAGTCATTCAGAGTGTAGGGGGAGAGTAAACATTGACCAAGCCATGTCAGCGCAGGCAGCACTGGATTTGTGTGTGAGTGTGAGAGAAACAGAAGCAGTGATTGTCAAACATCAGCTCATTGTTCAGCTGCTGCTGAAGGATGTGAAGGAGCGGGAGGAGGAGGAGGACAAGAAAAAACCAGGAGGAGTGAAATCAGAGGGCGCAAAAAACAGAAAGGGCGAGTCCTCAACACCTGTGCAGAAAACAACTGTGAAAACTCAGCGTTTGAAATAACGAAAAATAAAAAAAAAAAGGGAAGAAAAAACAAGATGTGCCAGGTTAAAGGTTTCAAGCTGAGCTCAGGTTAAGATGGGCAGGAGTGTGTGTGGTGGGAGGGTTACCTTCATTTGCCTGTGCCAATTTTCCTCTGGCCCCATCTCTGAATTTAGTAGCTTCTATATACTGGCATAAAGCTACACAACAAATAAAACAAAAATATAATTAAAAGCCTGGTTCTGGATGTGGTAGCGCATCACTTCTCAGTTTGTGCAGATACATGGTGACAGCTCGACTCTCTGAACAAGCTGCACACAGACACAGGATGCTGCCGTGTCTTTATCAGGAGGTCTAATAAAAACCAGCTGGTAGAGTTAAGACACAAGGATACACTGTCTCTACGTTGGAGCTTCTTCTTCGTCGTCTTCTGGGGATCAGGCGGCTCCATGCCGCTCTGATAAGGAGCAGCGGAGAGTTTAATGTCATGCTAGCAGCTCTGTGACGCTTAGTGCCCAACAGAGCTAGGAGCTAAATGCTAAAGACAGCATGTTAACATGAAACCTGACAATGCTAATATACAGTTTAATTATTTTAATGTTCAATATACGTTCAGAGATACAGTTAAACCAGTGAAATCTACTATTAAGATCATTCTTTTCTTATGAAAAAACTAAACTAAAAACCACATAATTTTGCATTAGGTGACATGTTCCTTTATTACAATGAACATGGGCATTGTAGTTTATCTTCAGTCAATCCTTATTCAGCGTCATTGCTGCTGTAAGTACTCACTGGAACACCAAATGCGTATTAATCCGCAGCTATAAATAGTCCCGAGCTAATACAAATACAATCTCTACTCTCGTAAAAAAAAAAAAAAAAAACTACAGCAGCAGTTTTTTTTTCTTTTTTTTTTACATATTTGTGATTTTTGTTTTTTAGGAAACACTGACGAGTCCTATAGATAATTTCATACTGAATAAAATGTGTCCAGTCATGAGTTTGACTACAGTGAACGGCTACTGTTGTAGTGAAGACTGACTGGCCACAGATCGTAGTTAGATAATCCAACATTTTACATTGGGAAAAAAAAGACCCTTCATATGCAGCCACGCAGTGCTTTTTTTTTTCTTTTCTGCTGTCCTCTTCATGCATGACATTTGCCAAGCTCCAATAAAAAACAGTCCTGCTGGCAGAAATACAAATTCATGCAGCCATTCAAAGCTGACGTGTGCTGTGTGACACACACTTCTGGCATCTCATCGTGACTTGTGAGATGTGAAACTAGGAACTTTGTCACTGGACTTTTTGGGGACAGTGTAGTTCAGGGTGAGGAAAATCCATTTTCACTGCAGTTATGACATGACTCAGTGGTGACACACACACACAAAGACTCTCAACTCTCCACTGATGATTACATTCATCTCTCTGTTTGTTTGAATAACACATTTCTTGGCAAATGTTTCCTGTAATTCCTGTAATTTTGAAAATGGTGGATTAATGTTTCCTCTTTTCTCAGGTAGGAGGCTGATCGCAAATACACTAATGATTCAATATCCCCTTAATTGCACTGATTATTCCAGACAGATGAGTTAATGCAGCTGACAACTTCAGACAGGAGGTTTTACATGGAGCGACAAACAAGTTCACGTTAGACTTTAGGGTAAAGTCAAACAAATCCTGGCAAAAAGAGGAACATCTTAAGGATGACGTGGTTTAATCTGTTCATTTCCAAACTGCTCACGTGGAATAAACTAGGCCAGGAATGCAACGCTGATTACAAAAACATGAGAAACCACAGATCAGGTCCGACGATGATGTTATTAAGATAAGTAGGAACAGGAGGAAATGACTCAGACTCCTGAGTTGAGGTTTAATCACAATATTTAAGGTGTACGATTCAATCGTCTGCTGACCTTGATCAAAGAGGATAAAATCCATTTAAGTGCATAGCTGAAATAAGAAAACGGCCTTCTGCTGTTGATAAGAGTTGTAATGCATGTAGGTCAAATACCACAACGGAAAGTGAAAACACAATGACGTGACCGAAACTGTTTCCAAACTCTGCCACAACAGAGTCAATGACGTGATACGGAAACATCTGGAAGCATCTGGCTGTGACATGCAACATGTTGCTGCTCTTGTAACATAATTAGAGTTTGATGTATTGCAGCTAATGGTCATTATCGCTGCATATGGTAAAACATTACAGGAAATTTAGTCTGTATGAAACATTAAGATCAAATGCTGCCTTTTGAGTCTGAAAACTTGGTTGAATAGCGTAAACACACTTAAAAGATTGTGAATTAACCGCTATGACATTGTATCCATAGTTAAATGTTAAGAAAACAAGACTGAAATATTGAAATAAAATGTAAAATGTCACTTTTCATTCATGAAATAGATATTATAACTTTATTTTATGATAAATAAACCAAGTGCTTTGACAAATCATTTAAATAAATAGGCTTTTTATGATAAAATAGCAGCAAATATATTTGGCATTTTACTTTTTATTAGTAAATTTATCTGAAATAGTGACATTTTCTCCCGTACAATTCGATTATTACAGCTACCTTTATTTTGAAATGATTACACAGTTATTGGACGTTTTGCCCATTTTTCCAGCAGGATAAAGAGCATTTTGCCAAGACCACACAGGTGTTTGTTCCAACCTGGTAATTAGCGCTAATTACAACCTAAATGCTCCACCTGGGGAGTGAACGCTTCCACACGAACAACGATAAATTCTACAGAGTAGACATATTTGCCATTTATCATATTTTTCCGACAAATGGGGCAGTGACACCATGGCAGCGTGGACCGGTAGCAGTGGGTGTAAAGCGTCATTGAGCTTTGGCGATACGCCATTTCCCCTCATCCTGTTAAACCGAGGGAACACACACACACACACCCTCGCCCACATGTAGCACCGTGGCACCATAGCGATGCCCACCGAGGTTCAGACATAAAGAGGATTTAACTCGTCGACTAGAGGGCTACACTCACACATCGCTTGACTGCAGCAGAAAGTGGTGAACGCTTAAAAAAAAAAAGCTCACTTATTCACAGAAACGACCCGGTGCTGCGAGGATATGCTCAAAAACATTTTTTACAGCTTACACCCTCCCGGTGAACATGATGTGGGTTGTTTTTTCACAAAGATTTAGATTTAGGTTTTTCACTATTGACTGTTTAGAAGGTTTGTATAGACACAACATTTTCCCTATTACTTTTATAACAAAATTGACAAACGTGTGATTGATGACACCACCTAAAGAGTTTAAATAAATGTTAAATTTTGAGGAAAATAATCTGCAGAATGAAAATATATTATAGTTAACTGCAGCCTTACTTCGGTTTACTGAAAACTGGCACTTAAACAATGTTGTCATTCATCATTTCAGCCACTTTATGAAGGTGTATTTGATCTTACACACGAGTGGCTGATGAAGATTTAGTAAAAATATCTTTTTTACATCTGGATCTGGGTTCGTTGACCATGACCATTAAGCAAATTAACACCTGCGCAAATACGACAGCACTGATCTCAGTTTTCTCAGACGCACGTTGACACGACGGCTTAAAATCCAGGTCACCAAACATCTGTTAGCAGCCGTGGGACTGGACCGCAAAAAGAGAAACTGAACACACAGAAAACACACAGTCTTTTGGACAAGAGTGTGCATGTTCAATCACTCTGCCACGGTGGGAAAGAATGTAAACCTTCACCTCTGAAGAGCAAACCTGAGCCAGAACCATCACAGTGTCTTATTCAAACAAGGAGCAGCATTGATGAACAAGAGAAAGAGTCATTTCTCCACAGAGAGTGAAAGTTATCATCATATGTAGGAGGAATAAAACTCTAGAGGATCCTCAAAGCAGATCCCACATAAACTAACACAACCGGCGCTTCAACAAGAAGCCGAACAATCAGGGTTTTAGCGAAAAGACACAAACGAAAAGGAAGTAAGAAAATGGTTCTGATTAGTGAAATCAAAATGGGTTTTTTTGTGTCTGAGGACTTGACAAAGAACCAGATGTTTTCAAACTCAGCTGTTCATCTGTTGTATTGATGATTCAACCAGTAACGTTTCATGTCCATCACTGCCACAGACGAGCTCCAACCGTGAGTCACACTTCATTGTTCGTGGGAGAAAAGAATGGCGCTTTTATTTCTGAAACCAGAAATAGCTCCTTTCACTTTGCAACTCAATGACAAACTGAATAAAATGCTTCTTTAAACGATTGAGCTTTATATATATATATATATATATATATATATATATATAGTATTGTCTTGGCCCGTACTTATGGATAATTCTGTGTTGTGTAATACTGTTTGGTGTGAAGCTCCGTGCCTCCTACGCTCGAAGCTTGGTGAGATGTCTACTGAATCTTCAAACTGTGTTTTCAAGTAGATTTTTTTAATGCACTGACAGGAGACCCTTCGTAGGCCCATAAATAAACATTTCTAAGTGAAAATATGAAAAGGCACTTTATACATTTAAAGCCAGCTTGCATGTTGAGCCATTCACCCCCATTTGTTTGCTGAGTAGGATTGGGGAAGAGAGGCTGCCTGGGACATTCAATAGGATATTTAGCATTTGAATAAGCAGAGCCTGTGTTCGAGTGTACTTATGTCCCTCAGTTCCCTGTGTTTCCAGCGTCGCCTGTGAGGCTGGAGGGTCATACATATGCTAATTTAGTCCTCGTTGCGCTGCCAAACTGCGCTTCAAGGAAGTTTCGGTCAATTCATTGTGTTTCACTGTAAACCAATCCCCCGCTGCATCATCCTAAAAATGATATGGCTCTTTTTTTATTCACAAGTTTCAGATAAAGTTACTTCAATTAATTCATTATGTTTCAATCGTTGGGCAATTTATGACTCTATTCAAAATTATTTGACTCTTAGACAAGTCAAACAGGGCGTTATTATCAATGTTTAGAAACACTGGTTTCATACTCTTCTGTAGTTTTTATTTGATGTTGATAAAACCAGTAAAACCTGAGATACGATAATGTAACTTTTAGCTAAAACTATTTCATCAAATTTTATGTATTTTTTATAATATGAAGAAACTGATGCGTTAGGCAGTTTCTTAGGTTAATACCAGTACATATTTATATATAGGCTATAGTTTGATTTTTAATTAAATGTTATATTTGGGCACCTCTCACACTGGAGGAATGGAGGTCTGTACCACATCATTTAATATGTTATATGTGAGGGTATAAACAAAAAATGATTCTAAATAACCCAAAAATTACACAGGTTAAATGACCAATTAGGCAAGTATCTAGTATATTTATAAAAAGTCAGAAAAAGAAAAGAAATATGTTTAATTGAGGCAGTTACTCCAAGGAATTTACATCTTACCAACATGACCACGTAAAAAAGTGACACAAACACGTCACTTTGATTTTGATCTGAAGACATAAAAAGCCTGTTACTACTACACTTATAGTTATGAACTTATAGCTTTGATTGGAGCAGATGTTTAGCTGACATCAACCTAAGTTACCTGTAACGTTGGAGTTTCCACACCATTTCCTTTATTCTTGTCAAAACTGAGACAGATGAGAAGGGCAAGCCCCTAACCTCTTTCTACAGTAAACAGCAGTGACATGCAATAACTAGAACAACGTCGCTGATGCTCGACCACAGAACTCCAGTCTGTGCGTCTCTTCAAACGTTTCAATCGGTTTCTTTTTTTTTTTTTTATCTAGTCAGAGTCTTTAAAGGAAACCTTATCAGACCGCTTAAAGAGATCTGTGATAACAGAATTTAATTATGGCCATTAAATGTGATATGAGAATGTTATAATACAGCTAATATCATTATCTTAAAGGGGAGTTTTTATTTATATTTTAAAAGACTTTTACTTTTTTTTTTTTTTTTTTTTAATGTGTCAGAACCAAACATGGTGTGACACAGCGGAGTGACACAACGCTGCCGCCAATTCAGCGACACACATATAAAATAACACGTCTTTTTTAAACTGCTGCGCCGCAGTGGTACGAAACTACACTCGAAAGAATGATAATTATACCCTGGTGGGTTTTTTTTTTTTTTCTGTTCACACTAATGCAGGGCTGACGTTTTCGTACGAATTCACTTGAGTGGGTTTTTTTTTTTTGGTTTTTTTTTTCAAATAAAAGAAGCAACACGCTTCGGAGAGGAAAACCTTCTCGAGTTTATGCTGTGGATGAAAATCAATTGGAATAAGATGTAATTCCATATTAAATCACATCAGGGTGGACAGTGCCTTAGTGTGGGGACGTTCAAACATAATAGCGTCATAAGTTTCCATTTGTTTCATAAATTTCAAGTAAATATGAATTTGTCTTGTAAAGAGGAACATGAATTAAGGGAAGTAAAAATAATAGGAAGTACAGAGTTTAAGTGTGAAAGCAAAAAGCATCTTTGGTTGTGTCATTACCTAGAGATTTTTCTTTGAAACATGACAACTCATTTGACCTTTTGCCACCTGCTGAGTCATGATAAATCACATTGATATGTGACTTATCATTGTGGTAACGAAGAACTTTGTTAAGATTCGAAATCAGATCACAGCGACTGGTTTAGTGTCTGAAGTGTAGTGGCAGAAACCCGGTCAAGGAGCTTAGTCACCTTAATACAATTACCCACAACGAGCTTAAAGCTACTTCATGTTATTACATTTACATATGACCGACAGGGACCGTCTGACCTTTAGTGATGCTGTTTCAGTTTAAAATACATCATCTGAGTTGTGGCTATTATCTATAAACCTATTTATTCCTTTTAATATTTAGGGTTTCCCCTTGGAAAGTGCTGCTGTGGAAAGCCCTGACATTATTTGAGAGGTAAATGCTGCAGCCAGATATTTACATGCGCTCTAAAGGACACAAATTTCCCGTGTCGATACTGGTCTAAACATTATTATTCAGCAGAGACGATCTCCACCTCTTCTGACTTTGTGGGGCTGTCGTGAGTCTCAGAGGTGATAAAATCTCATGAGTATTAATTATTATCATTCTTTCTGAGGCAGAAGAACCTGCAGGACAATCTGTACTGGTCATACAAGCTGCAAAGCATCCATCTTGTCACTTCACAGGAATACATCTCTTAAACTAACATTTTCAATAAAAAATAATCATTCTCAAAACAAAATCAGCATGAAATCATTCAAATATTTCACTCTTTTACAGTATATCTGATAATATAGACTTAAAATGTGATTGTTTTAACTGTGGCAACTGCTTTTATTAAGGTAAAATTCAACAAATTCACATGGATTGTTTGTTTTTCTTCCAGAGACAGAAAAGTGACATATCCTGTCACATGACCACTCTCTTCTGTCAGTCGTCACAGATTAACCAATCAGCTTCGCTCAGCGGTTGCACAATCTTGTTTTTAAAAGTCTTTGTGTCAGTGGTTGGTATTAGCATTCAACTAAACACCTGCAACTTGATAAACTGTATCGTGGGTTCGGTTTGTTTATCACTTATATGAAGCCATGTGAGTCTTTCTTTCGAGTTAGAAACACAACCAGTAAAGTTTAGAATAAATAACTTGGTAATGATGTCAGATTTGAGATGACAATGATTAAAAACAAAGACAATGCATTATAATGTATGACATCAACATGGAATAAATCTTCTACTGTCCTTATATGTCGTAACATAATACATTTACTGGAATATAAAATAAGATACTATATGTATATATGTCAGCTTCTGTTGAAATGAAGAAAAATACCACATATTGTCCCAGAAATGGGACAATATACAGGGTTAATTATCATTGTTATGTACAATAAAATAAAATCTCTGAAGATAGACATAACGTATCGTATGTATACTGTTATATACTTTATTTTACAGGTCTATTATCTCCTTAAAAATGTGCAAGATTTTTGGAACAAACCACCTGGTTTAAAATCCCAGTTTATTATGTAACATCACATTCACACATGTAACTCAAACAACAGGATAGATTAGTGTGTTCATGTGAAAGCAAATTATTACATTATTACAAAATAAACTGGAATTTTCTGACTTGTCTTACCACTATTGTCTTTCATCAAAAAGCTTAACCTCTGACCAGAAAAAAAAAAAAAAACCCACTAGTGTTGTGGTGTCATTTCCCTCACATCATGTTCATGACTAAGCCTATCATTGACCCTTAAACCACAGTTTGACAAACACAAACACATCTGCACATCCTGTGTGTTTTTTTTTCTTCTTCTTCTTCTTTGCAAACACATGCTCATGCAGGTAAATGACAACAGAGGTTCGCAGCCTCAGGAACAAACAGGATCCACACACTATTGTACTCAGCTTTTAATGTGCTGATGTTGTTTCTATTTGTTTGATTGTTTTGGAGGAAAGGGTGTGCCCTTAAAGAGCAGGGTTACATGAAGACTGTGGATCTCTGGTGGATGCTGAGGATGTCAGGGGTCGATGGAGGCAGAAGGAGGGGGTAGATATGTTGTTGTTTTTTTTTTTTTTACCCTGTGGTAACTGTCAGGTTAAACCTTGATACCTGATCTCCTCTAAACATCCACTATGACAACATCTTTCACTTGTAATAACGTTGCATCGGTGTTTTATATATATTAAAAAAATCAATAAACAGCACAATGGTTGATTTATACACACAATGAATCGTAAAAATAAAAAGAAATTAAAATGAGGAGGGAAATTATCGACAATCTGAATTAATATTCATGTCAGTGCGTTAAAGAGACACAAGACATTAATCCAAACAGGCTGAGAGAGGATGAGCTGAGGCCTAATGTTGTGTTATAATCTGAAAAATCCACATTATATGTTGCACCGATAAACAAACGACAAGCACGTTAATATTCTATAAAAGCTAAATTAATAAGATTAACGCCACGTTACAAGGCCCCTTCCTTCCTTATTAGCTACCGCATCAACCCCGACATGTTCTCCCCGATGGATAAACGTTCTTACCGGACAGTTCGTCGGGTTCCAGCCCGCTTTCGGTGTCGAGTCCGCAGATCACAAAATAATCTGCGAACCGGCAGGAACCGGAGCTGAATCCGGTGGTCATTTTGAGACTGGTCCGGTGGTACCCTTATCCCCTCAACAGGGAGCATATTAAAGCGACTGAGAGAAGTGATTTCTTTCTGCCATCACGGATGCTACAAGACTGCGAAGATCGAAAATTTCAACATATACTGAGCTAAACAGCTGCTACAAGCTAGCAGCAGTGGCTAAATGATCAACATCCGGTGAGGCGCCTTCACAATAAAAGAAGCTATTTGACATTAAAATTATTTTATTTATCCAAAAATTTGCATGAAGCAATGTAAATTAAACACACTTGAAAATATTAAATAGAGTAAAAATAGGACATAAATAAATACACTGACTAAATTAGATTAGATAAGAGCAATAAGAAAAACAATAAGGTTCTAATAGTGTTAATAGTATTAGTTGCAGTAATAATGATGTCCTATGTTGTGTTTTTCAGCAGAATTAATAACTGATTATTTTATTATTACTTGAAATGCGTATGAATTATCTCAATAACTGTGTAGTTTGAGGATGAATATGAATCTGTCCAGGGACAATAAATAAAGAGCCTCTTGGATAACTGAGTATACACATTTAGTTTTGCACAAAATAATATAGCAAAAAACATCAAAAATTAGTAGATACTCATCTACATCTTACACTGTCATTTAATCAACAATGGGTATTCAGGATTTAGTGTTTGGCACTTTATTTAAAAAGTGCTTCTCGTATTAACGTATTAACAAGGCAGCGTGTGAGAACAGAACATCACAGTACTCCATGATGTTGAGATTAGACTTTTGCGGAGGTAGATCATCTATTAGTAGATGATTCTTTATGATTATTGGTGGCCAAGCTGCAAAGCAGCGAAGTCACCAATGAGTTATTGTTTTCTTATTATTATTCTGCTGTCATTGGAGTCTATGGCAGCCTATAGAACCGATTGGTCAATAATGTTCTAATTTGACGCACTCGTTGTGGTCAGTCTTAATATCAATTCCTGCAAATTTCCTACCAGCAGCACGTATACTCTAGCGCCACCAACTGGCCAAAGTTGCAGTTACGTTTATGTTCATAACTTTTGACATAACTTTGACTTATGGTTAGTTTTTATAAATGTGGCACCATTGGATTCATTGGATCAAGCCGATTCCAACACATCCTATGACGTTTGCGTCATACGATAGATTTTCTGCCATCTTGGTTTTTATCAAAAATCTTCAAAATGCTTCTTCTCTCACAAATTTTGTACAATCAGTGTGAAACTTGGCACACATACTCTTGAGACCAACCTTCATCAAAATTCCATTTGGAATCTTACAAATCTTAATCGTTTGACCACCACAGCCAATCAAAATCAGCAGTGAAGCCACCAAACAGGAAGTGATCTCATATATCAGCAATAGTTTAAGATATCAAACTTAATGACGAGTTCCTAAACCACATCCTGAGTAGGCAAAATCAATTTGGTGTCATTTGCAATTACCAAAAATTTGTTTTTGCTTATATCTCTTGATGCGTTTGGAATTTTAAGTCAATTATCATGCCTGCTGACATGTTGAGTTGACCTGTTAAAGATCATTGCAAACTTTTTGTGAAAGCATGAAAATGAAACTTAATTCTTCACAGGACTCAAATTTAGTCCAATCACGGGCTGAGTGGCTAAGGTGCACCACGCTGGTGTATCTGCTGTGCAGTTGTTTGCCGGTTTGAATTCTGACCGAGTCGACCTTTCCTGCATGTCCTTCCCCTACTTTCCTGTTTCCTGTCTCTCTACACTGACTCTGATTAAAGGCAAAAAATGCCCATAAAAATAAATGAATAAATTTAGTCCGATCATCACAAAACTTGACACAGATAATCTTCAGACCACGCCTGACAAAAGCTTCACATGATTTTATTTTTGTACCAAAGCGTTTGTCCGTCATGCTTAATGAAATCAGTGGCGAAGCTGCCAATCAGGAAAAGAGCTCATATCTCAGAAAAGCCTCAATCTATCTTAATTAAACTCAGTGTACGGACTCCTGAACCGATCCTGAGTAGGCCCAATCAATCTGGTGTCATTTGGCCTCTAGGGGACGCTGTTATTAGCAAAACTATGCATCTTGGCTCATTTCTCTCGATAGGTTTGGATTTTAACTTAATTGTCATGTCTGCTGATACTGAGGATTGTCCCGTTGATGGCCCTTTGGCACACTTTTCGCAAATTTGTTAAATTGGCTTATTTTATTGCTTGGGCACCTCATTGCTGCTCACAGCTATATTTTGTGTTTGTTGTTGCCGGGAGTAATCAGATAAACATAAACCTGTTTGTGTACAGACTCATTAACCTCATACTAACATTTGCAAAATATAATCATAAAATGATGACATTATCTGTTGTCTAGTTTTGGCAGTTAAAGTAATTTTTCGGGATTAATTATTGTCTTATTTTGAAAGAAACTTCCACTTCTGGTTCCACTTAATTTCTGGCTTTACACATCCATGGAATGCCTGGAGTCGAAATGCATTATGGTCCATCAGCAGCAGCACAGCTGTAATCATCTGGCATTAAATCCATAGTGAAACACCAGGATGAGGCTGTTTGTGCATGAACCTGACAGGAATTATTTATTTATACTCAGCTGCCAAACTGCAATGATGGTTAATGTGAATCAACATGAAAATAAAACCATTTTACTCTCAGAAAATGAATTAGTATTTACAATTTATTTATAAAGAAGCATCAAAATGTATCCAATTGTTTTTTTTTTTTTACTGTGTATTTATTATGTATAAGTGAATATTGGAAGTGTAAAATCTACATGATGAACTGTGCTTTTTTGTCTCATCCTAAGTGTGTGTTTCCACAGTGTTTTGGAACAAAACAGTTACATTTATCTTTATTTTGTTTTTATATTTATTTTTTAAAATAATTGCACAGTGAGGGAAGGAAACCATCCTAAATGGTCAAATATGTACGGTTGTGTTATGTGTTAACATTTCATTGACTAAAAATACGTCAGAACACGTTCATCTCGAGGACGTGTTGGTTCAGAATCAGCTACTTGATGTTGTTATAACTTCTCATACTTTCCCATAGAACCGTTTTCTTATACGGTCTGTGGTCAATGCATTTGCCCGTAGCAGCTGAGCGTCCATGCACTTCAATGGGACTGCATGGAAGAGATTTTTTTTTTTCTCGACGGTCATTGGATAAATGCCACGATTTTTTGTCCCGCCCCCGGACGCTCAGCGTCTCCGCGGGGGTGAATGGATCTGTGGGCGGGTCTCGACCGGACTGGACGCTGAACTTCCGCATGATGATTAGAGGATCTGGTATTTTCAGATACACATCATCACTTGACAGCTCGGTTCAGTCCCATCGCCGATTTGTTGGTATTTGCTCGGTGAAATGAACATGTTCATGTCTTACACTGTAAAAAAAGACGCCTGCTGGGTTGGATAGGATCACAGACCATTTTCTTGAAAAGGGCAGAATTTACATATAAATAAAATGACAAATTTTATGATGTAAGGCGACAATGAGCTTCCCCTTTTTGAAAGAAGTGTTAGTGTCACCACCTGGTGGAACTACTTATTATTCATTGTATGAAACTTGATATGTACAGAGTTCATGATTCAATAAACAAGGTTGCAGGGAATGTCCAGTCTGATAAATTGTGTTCATCATCTAAAATTTGATTTTGTATCTATATTATTTTTTAAAAATATTTTTCCCTAACAGGTGCTTTTTGCAGGTAATTCCCAAAACACAATCTTTTTGTGTAAAGATAGTTTTAATGATTCAATAAATATTAAACAAAACAAAAAAACAAATTTGATTAGATAAGACAGAAATGTGGAGTCTGTAGATGCTTCATTCTGCTAAACATTACTGCTCAGTGCAAAAATAATACTGTTTTTTGTTTGTTTGTGTTTTTCAAATGTTAACAGAGAATTACATCTGAATTATCTCACATCTTTGTTAGGGTAATAAGACAACAAACTACCAGTATCATTTCTAATTTGAGTATAATCCCAGAATAGGTTTAACTTTAAATATTACAGCAAAGAAAAAAAAAATTAACCTTTCATTTGTTGGCAGATTTAATGTCATGAAGAACAAAAGTAGTTAATTTAGCTTCTAAATAAGTATGAAAACAACAGGGTGAAGTATCGAGTATCATAGTGTCGATGTAATCACCTTAATAAAAGGGTAATTTCCAAGACAAATGACAAACCTCAGTTGTACAAATGTAGTTTTCTCATAAATCAGTGGGAACCATAAAAACAACCCAGCAGACTTTAATTCCTGCTACAAAGTGTATGAAGGCAGTTAATGATAAGACATTAACACCCTCACACGGTACAACTGTTCAAATGTTTTACATAAATTCATCTTTATGTAGTATGTGTTATGTATTTCGACTGTGGCTTTGATCATTTTACAGTAGCGCACGGTAAATCTGTCTGGTTTTAAGACATGAAAGTAAAAAAAAAAAAAAACAAAAACAAAAAAAAAAAACAGAAAAATCTCAAAATGGACCAAAACAAACATCTCTATAAATACGCCATTTATAGAGATTAAAATAAAGTTATTGTGTAAGATGTGTTATCTTCATTTACATTCACTGCATCAACATCTCTGGTGAACGTCCAGAAAGTATTTGAGCTGCAGCAATAAATTATCTTGGTTCACGGGCAAAAAAAAACAAACAAAAAAACAAACAAACATCTAAATAAAAGAAATTCAGTAAAGTTTTACATCACATAAGACAATCAGCCGCTCAGAAACAATGTTAAGAAAACAAACAAACATAAATTAGGCATCGTAATACCTCCTGGTGAAAAAATGGAAGCAGTAAGAGCAGGATAAGGCTTGGACACCTCACAGTCTGTTGGCAGTCTTATCAAGGACGCTGGCGCATTGACATCTCCACTGGCTTAGCAAATAACATCAAGGGGCTGAGATGAACATGTATAATCCCAATATTATACATTATTATTATTATAACTGTTTCCAAAAACCAGAGTCTATTTAGCCCTGGATTTACAAATTAAAACAATTCTGTTTGGCTTTTCATTAACGTTTCTAGCAACTTAAATCAGTTGTACTGACATAATTCATACTCGCTTCTTAATTACAAATATCAGTTTGAATTAATTTGATAAAGCTTCATGTCTGGCGTTCTTCATGAGATGTCCTGTAAATGTTACATCATTTTTTCTTTACAAGTTAAAATAGCAAAACACTGTTTTAAGCTACAAATATGAAGAAAATTAGGTGAAACTTGTGGCAGCAGATCCCAGTAATTTTCCAGGAAGAACATGGGAACTAACTCAACATGTCGACAAAAGTAGCACTTAACCACCAAGCGTTGAATATCTCCTCTACACAGTTTCCTCCTTTCATCACACTGCATGTTTTCCAGAGTAAGCACCAGGTATGAAATGACTCTTTAAAAACTAAAATCCCCTTTAAACAGTTATTGCTGTGATGGTTCATGACATAAGGTTGAAATTAGTTACAATATTTTAAAATAAATATTAAAAAACAGGGGAGTGGAAGTTAAAAGGTGCTACAAATAGGACGTCAGAGCAAATGTAACTGTAAAAGTTGTTCTAGTAATTTTAAAAATTTTGTGCAAGAAGAACAAAGTAGTCGGTGTGAAAGAGAAGACCATATGAAACAACTACTACATGCATTTTTTTTTAATGCATGTATCAGAATAGTGTATTTTACTTCAACATCCTATAAGTAGCACCTTTGATTTTTAGATGATCAATGATTTAAAAAAAAAAAAAAAAACACAACTTCTATTATTTACAAGATGTGCCACAATCAACATAATCGTTCACAGAAACAGACCAAAAAAAAACTTGTGCAAGCAGCGGCCAGTTCATACTTTACTGAACATCAGGATCAACCCACCACTGCATGCATTCTGTGGTCAATGACTGTTTGTTTCACCGGTGGGAAGAAGATTCTCCCACCGGCTTCACACCAGCTCCACGAGAAACTTGAGTGACAGCTGCATGTTCCTGAGCCAAGGGAAGGGGGGATGTTGGGATCAGCCAGCAGATGAGGTGCTGAGGTGTTTACTGTGTTTTTTTTTTTTTTTTTTACTCCAGTTTCTGCTGCAGCTTTTTCTGGAAACACACGGGCAAGATGGAGAGCACGGCCAGGACGCCGAGTATGGCCAGAGAGTTCCAAGACACAGCCTCGCCCGCTGTGGTCAGTTTGTACAGCGTCGTACCTGCATTGATCGCTACGAAGGACGGTGGTGCCACTCCTGTGGATCGGCCATGTTGAATACACGTCAGAGAGAAACAACAAACCCCAAGCAAAATAAAACCCAACAGAGAGACAGACACTCTTACCGAGAAAGGTCCCGATGAAGAAAACTCCCAAAGGCACGTTGATGACAGGAGAGGTGATGTTGATGAACCAGTTTGGAAGAAAGGGGGTTATCCTCAGGAAGATGATGTAATTGATTAAATGATCCCTATGCTTGTCAACCTGTCAGCAAAAAGTCATGAGCACAAGTTACAAAATATTCTAATCCAACACATATTATCTGTGATGTTTATGACACTGTCTTAACGTTGTTAATTGAATTATTTGGTCAGTAATAACCAGCAGACACCAGTCTCAATATAGAACTATGGCACTACAATACAGCACCTCTAATAACTAATCTAATGTGGCATTATGTAATAAAAACAATGTCTGTGCATTTGCCAATGGTGGCAACAATTCAAACATTTCCTGATCTGCAGCTTTTCTTTGTCATAACTGACCAACTTAAGCCGTTAAAATTCTTTTAATGCTGAATGAACTGCTCTCACACAGGGTCATTAAAGACCAAAAAGTTGAGAGTTGTATTTACTATTGTAAATTCAGTGCTAAATCCAGCAGCACTGCTGTGTTGGATTATTTTAAACTGCTCTATTATATAGATGAAGTGGAAACTGTATGTGTCAAACCTCTGAGTTTACAGCACATTCTCTGTTAAAGCTCTTACCTGCTTGGACCATTTCTGTGCTCTCTCTGTGAGATATTTATAGACCATGGGTCTGCCCACCAGATATGACAGCATATAGCAAAAGGAAGCACCGAGGCCAGAGCACTGCAAAGAGAAAAGACACACGATGACCAACCGAAGCATTCAATGAGGAATAAAACAAACACAAGTCGATACTTGCAGCAGAGGTGTAGTGTTACATGGAAACACAAATCTGTCGTTTCAGAGAAAAAGCTGACGACCTTTGTGTTTTCACATCAACCACTACCCTTTCTTGAATCACACAGGAACATAACCGTTGCAGAAGAGAGCAAACTATTACAACCAAGAGTGTTAATAGTTCACTGTGATGCTACGCAACCACAGACACCAGTGTGAAATAAGGCACTAAATAACTTTGTTATTACAGTCCAGTTGCAGAACTAAAGTAAAATATGATGCAACAAGATCTACTCACAAAAAAAAAAACCTTTGCACATGAACTGTTTGGGATTTAAAAGGTAAAATCTCCTCCTATATGTATAGGCACATTCTTTATTATACTGATTAAAGTAGTCTGCTCCTATCACCTTTTGATTTCTAAACTTTGCATTAAAACATGACTGTAAGAAGCATGATTCATTTACGCAAAAAAAGGAGGATGTCTATTTAAACCTCTACATACCTAAATGTCTTGTGGAAACTATTTCAGCACACAGTTCCTCGTTATACAAACGCTCATTTCATACCACCCTTACTCACCAAGCAGACTAAGAAAAGAGCCAAGGGGAAAGGGTAAAGATATCCAGACAGGATGCTGAGGAAAATCGATCCGGGGATTGCAAATGTCTGGAGGCTGACACAAGTGTTAAGGTAAATGAGCTATCACAAAGACAAATATAAATCAAGGCTATTCCATTAAAAACTACAACCTTTTCTAGAATCTTTGATTTGATAGAGCACATCATGAGTGAAAGTGAAATACACAGAAGAGACAGTATTTTCCTGGTAGCTTCAGCAGTTAGCTCCTCACCAGACTTGATGACAGACAGCTGTGATGTGAATGTCAACTATAATGATAATGAGTTATCTTGCGTCTAGAATTTGAGCAGCTTAACATCTGTCTTCATATCCCAGCCAATGATCACTTACACATTTTTACATGAGATACAATGGGATTTGAAGCTCAAGTTTCATTGGCTTGATTCCTGACACTAAATGAAACTCATGTGAGGATCGACTGAGGTTATTTCTATCTGATGGTGAGCTGCGTCAGATAGATGAGATGCTGCTGGGAAGGTGATACTTTGTGAGGAATGCCTGGTGGAAAACTCCTTCAAGGAAACAACTCAGGGTGTTTGTCATGCTGGCATCCCTGTTCAGATGCTATTCTGGGCCTGGAAATCTGCCCAACCCTTCTGAGAAGTTGCTGACATTCAACAGCAAATCAATGTAATTACATTGTTGCTACAAAAGATCACTGGCATTGTTTTAAAGTTTATTATGTTCTGAAAACGTTGTGAGTGAGATACTGAGATATATTTTTCCATAAGCTGAACATATTTTCTTCAAGGATACAAGACATATGTTGCGAAGTAGGCCACCAACACTTGGGTGTAGTAGGTGTCTTTGTATTTGGACAGTACAGTTCCCAAGGCTTTGGCATCATCCATGTCTTTGGGGATCTTGATTTTCTCCATTTCATCACTGCAAAAAAAAATTGACAATCTTGTAAATCCTTTTGTAACTGCTCAAAAAAATTGTTTTTTTTTTTCAGTTAATATTTTTGGTGTAAAACAAACTGATAAAAAATTACGTAAAAAAAAAAAAAAAATAAAAACTGACGATTTTGAATTCATGATGAGGGTTAAGCGTAAAGAGGTTTTAATAGTCCAACTTACTCAGGAAGCTCTGGGAAGTTCCTGTAGACTAGGTACATGACTGAGGCAGAGCAGGCGAAGATAGAAACCAGAATCAGGAGAGACATGCGTGCTGAGCCTCCTGCACTACGTTGAGCCTCTGTAGGGAAGGACAAAATGAGTTTACAATAAAAACAGATCAGCTGCTGCAGCTACTGAGCCGTGTGTAATTTCCTTACAAGTTTTGCATCACTTGTTCAAGTCTCTACAGGGAACCCAGTCTCCCCCATGAGGCAGACTCTTGCTGTAGCTGAGACACACTACACTCCTTTTTATTTTAAATGAACCATAGCACATTACAGAAATAAGTAAAAATGAGCCAGGCAATGATGGATGAGACAAATTACAAATTAACATGAATTACAACTGATTAACAAAACAGCACAACAACAAGGCCTGAATGTTTCCACACAGACACACATTACCAACATCTGTCTTACACAAAGAAAAGTTAACCATTATAAGAGAGAGAAGTTAGAGTTAACCCAAACACTAAGCATGATTTATTACATTGCAATGCTTTTAACTAAAAGTACCTATAATACAACTATTACAGTATTTAGTTGTTATTTAGTTATAGTTGTTATTTTGATTTCTAGTTGGGAAAATAAATTACTATGTTACAGTATAAATAACACTCTCAGGATTTAAGTACAATCAACAGCAAATGTTCACCTTGGTTTGAGCTTCACATGTATAATCATTACATGTAAATGTAATACACACTGATAAAACTCCCACAAAGAACATGTGAGTCACAGAACCTTGTTTAACATTAGTATCACAACTTTTACACAGTATTGCCTTCGACTTACGGTGTTTTTTCCTGCTCTTTCTGTCCTGTCACTGTCAAGATAACATATCTTATTCACACTGTCTTGCTGATAGAACAGCTGATTGCTCTGCTGCCCATACAGGAAGAGATATTTTATCAGGACCTTCATCATACTGTGACTCTGGTACAAGAAAATTCACTGTGTGATGAAATTTACATTGAGGTAACAAGTAAAAAGCTTTGAAATGGAAAAACAAATGTTATGCAACTGATCCAATCTAAATCTGGCAAAACTGCTTATGCAATATGGCAACATTTATTCTTATTTTAATAACACAAAGTTCTGCTCAGACACTTAATACTTCTCTTGTTAAGACTTTTGTTTTTTTTTTTTCCAGGAAATATTTAAACCACTTTCAGATATTTCTCTATGTTTCATGTATCTCCATTTCATACCTCTTAACCACCTCTATTTACAACATTTCTGAGTACTGTTCTTTATATGCTGATACATCTCTATAAGAGATGTATCATCTCTATAAGAGATATATCATCTCTATAAGAGATGTATCAGTTCAAATTTCACAAATAAAGTACTATTATAGATTTAATGACACAAGTCAAGCCTATATTAATTCAACAGACACAATAACATAATGCTGTAGATCAGTATAATAATCAAATGAGGTTACTCCTCAGCAATGACTACAATAATATCTGATACTGACAATACAATTTAAATACAGTGAATACTTTTATATTATCATTGAGGGTTTTTTTAAAGGGTTGTGTTTCTATTTACTTGAAAGGTGAATCTGAAAACTTATCCTGACGAGGTCTGGTCTTTATGAAACACATTACTATTAACCCTCATATATAGATGAGTAATTTAATCACATAAACAACCTTTATGTGATAAGTACATTGATCTGCTTCGAAAGGTCAGCGTTGTGTTCATGTATTAGCTTATCAAGCTAACAATCTCAGCAGTGGCGGCTAACTTTATCTCTTTCTGTCTCTGAGTGACATTATCTCCTGTTTCACAACGTCAGCGTTAGTCAAATCGTTATATTACTAAACGTTTATACTTTGGTTTCTTCTGCTTTTGCTCTATATTGTGGTTAAACAGTGAGTGAGCTAACAATTAGCCACCAACGGCAGCTTGAACCAACCTTTCAGAGCCTGGGAGTCGGCGGCGTTCGTCTTCACTTCGTCTTGTGTCGAGGACAAACCGTCGATTTCTCGTTTTTCTCTTCGTTTTTTGGCCATTTTTCTAAAGTAATATCGAGGTCAGTCCGGGTAAAGAACCGACGGGTGTAAAGGAAACAGTCGACAGGTGGAGCGACACCGATACCGGTATGATGACGAGCATCAGAAGTTGACCTTTTACCTTTACGTCAAGGAGCGAGATTTACGGCAGCGCCCCCTGCAGGCAGAGTCAGGCTCTACAGCCTTTTCCCTTCAGGCGTAATGGTGCATTTGCATTTATTAAACAAAATTATATTTTTAATCTATATTCTAGGGTGTTGTTCAACGTAAAAATAAAAATGTCGCACTTGGATTTACACATGAACATAAACCACACGTTAATTTCTTATGAGATTGTCAGGTCTCAATGACATTATAGATTAGAATAAAATAACCTTTTATTTATCCCTATTAAGAGGAAATTGACATGTTTGACAGTAGCATCAGCACAAACATAATAAAGAATCAATATTATACAACAGTGAGATAAATAGGTTATATAAAAATAAATTTTAAAAAATCATTAATGCGATGAAATTGAAGTGTAATTTTTAAACATTGTCAATATAGAGAAAAAAAGAGAATACTACAGTGTTGAAATTCTTGCCAAACTGGCAGAGTCTGGCAGCTATTGGAATGAGTGAATAGTAACCTAGTCATGATGACTTCATCTTTTCTTTTAGAGCTGAAATACAACCTTTCCCTTATCATTGTACCTTGAAAAATAAAGTCTCTTTCTTTTCATCTATCCCTTTTCCAGTTCATTACTTGCAAATGCTTTAATTATGCTGAAGCACTCAGATCTTCTAGCATAGACTTTGAGTCTGCATTTTCCCATGCAAGAGACTCTTTTAGCTTTTTATGTTATCAGCAACTTCATTTCCCTCTACTCCTAAATGTCCTGGACCACTGAGAGATAACATGGCTCTGAATCTGAGCAGATGACACATGTTTTTTATGCGGTCTCTTCAGTCCACTATGTGGCCCACTGAAATGCCATGAACTCTGCTTCCGACTGCTTTATTTTGAAACACTGCTGCCTTGTTGAATCAAGTTTCCCAACACGCTGTGCATTTTCTCAAGCGGATGCTGCTGCTTCTTTGTCTCCTTCTAGACACATTTTAATGCATTAGTGCCTCCAACTGGTGCCACATCATAATGTCCCACTTTACTCTGGATGGTTAAATTATTCTTTTCGAGGCATACTCACACTATTGCCAGGTTGAACTGATGAGCAAATATTGAACAGCTTTATCTCTCTGCTGTTTCTGCCGCTGATGATTCAGTCTCAGTGATGACAGCAGGGTCTGACTGAAACTGTGGCAGGGGCAGCTATCGGTCTCACTGACGATGCTGCAGCACTTCTTTCTGCCAAACAGCACCTACACATTGACACTATCACCATCTAAAATTGACTTAGCAATCCATCTCATTACCCACAGCCTCAACATGCGCTGGCACCTGCATAAAACCCAGATCACATTCCTGTCTCTTCTTTTTTTTTTTTTTTTTTCAAAAAGCATCATTTCCATCTACCCGTCTCTGGCCCTTTAAATTTTATGTGTTTTATTTTCAGTCTCTTTGTTGTTCAGCATCTTTTGTTGCATGTGCCTGTTATGTCCTTTCAATAATCCTTCCTTGATTTTGCTGATAAATCTTTTCACTTACATATAATTTAAATAGCACAGCTTGTTTACTTATTTTTACACTGAAATAGCACGATAACAATAGGGATACTGTTCACACAAACACCCTCAATAATCTCATAAAAAATTTAATATGTCACTCGTGCAAACTAAAGATGTGAAGCTGTAACTCACGGGTTGTTTAATTTCTGCCAAAATAATGAGCCATAATAAACCAGTTTCCAATATAATCTCATGATAATAGTTTATATATAAACATCCAGTGTGATTATTGTTTGCATCAATATGTGTGTCTGGTTTAAAGACATAAAAATAACATATGCTTTGTTTTGTAGCAACATCTTTAAGTAAATAAGGAAATAAACTATATTGTCAGAGCATTTTACATATTCTACAACAATATGCAAAAGGCCAAGAGGTAAATGGTAAAACAGTCACCAGGGGAGTCAGTGGTTTGTCCTGGTATCTGTCTCTTTGACAGAACCATGTAAATATTTTACAGATAATGTATGTTTATGAAAAATAATGACAGATGAGAGTGTTGCATCAGAAAGACGATGTTGCTGCATTGCTTTGGGAAAACAACAAGTGCAAACTTCACTTATTAAATATTTATTAATAAAAGAAGGTGAGTTATTCCGCAAGTTATTGACAGAAACTAAAAAAACTTCAACACACAATGTACTTTTTGTGATGAATGCACAGAGCCAGTCAACTACCTCATTTGGCTCTTCACTTAGTAACAAGTTTATTACATGTTAAATCCACTTTTAAGTTTTAAATTGTGTTTTATTTTTCAATACATTTACTTTTCATATCACAAATATTCCTAAATATGTTTATTTCTTTCATTTATTGTAATCATTTGCCATTGATTCTTGTTATTGTTGTTGTTCACACTGGTTTTGCACATATTTGTCATTTGTTTAACACCTAAGAAAAAAAAAATACAATAATCCTACAATAAATCCTCCCTTGTAAAGATTTCCTCACAATTACAAGTTGTTTTTGTTGAAACTGTATTGAAATGATGTTGAACTGTCACTCATCTTGTATGATGCAATACAGTCCAACAGCAGCACAAACTGTAGTCTTCAACTGTAAACTTTCTGACGTATGTATGTTAGCTTGACCAAAATATTATAATATCAATACTACTACTCCCATGATGCACTGGTCGTAGCCGGATGTTCGTGTTACACAAATCTGGCGCTGATCTATCCGGGTACTTCATTCACTGCTTCCTTTCGCGCCGGGTAACCGGAGAGCCGTGCGTCCATGTGCGCAGTGACTGGGAATTGAGAGTCCTCTGAAATATTAAAATCCGAGCCGTTAACAGAGTTTTCGTTATGGATCCCGAGTCTTTGGTCGAGGCCCTTCGGGGGACGATGGACCCCAATCTGCGGGAGGCCGCGGAGAGACAGCTGAACGAGGTAAAAGTTAAGACAAGCCTTTAATTGTGATGGCAGTGGTGGCGCGGTCTGAGCTCAGGGCCTGGGCCGTTCACAACATCAAGATGGTGCGATCACGCAGACTCGGCTTCGTTGCCATTACCGTAACAGATTCGTAGCCAAAATCCCGACACTCGATTCTTACAACGTCACCGTATTTTACGCCCTCGGTCTTAAAACGACGGTGAAATTACTAACACACACTCGACGACATTTTAAAGATTTTTTTATGTCGATGCCAGTAACCAACGTCAACGTTAGCTTGAGCCAGCTGTGTTGCTAATGCTAATGCTAACCCTTCTCGTCATGCTGAGGAGGTAATTGTTAGCTCATCTCACACAGTTTCGGTACAGTTTTGACTAATATCAGATCTGACGCGACACCGCAACGACATTATGATATTTTTTATCAACAAATTAACCTGCGTGATTTCGACCCACGTCACAATAAACGTCTTAAACAGCGGGAGACTGGTGTCTTAAGTGTGTGTGGCTAATTTCAGCTAGCTAACAGAGCTACTTGTTGGATGGGCTGATTTAGCTTCATAGCTGCTGCTCACGTGTCACTGTGACAAGCCTTGATGCGATGACTTTCTTCAAATAAAACTTAATAAAACCTCTTTCAGCCAGCTTTTCCTTTCTATTTACAATAGCCACACTTAATACATGAACGACGACTCCAAAGCTACTTCATGAAAAATAATATAAAATGGAGTTTTATGTTAGCCGACTTCCATGTGAGCCGTGTTAGCAGAACTGTAGTGTTGCTAACTTAAGTTGTGATGTTTCTCTTTATCCGCCATTTAAATCCTTTACCTTTAAATTTTTACCCATATATATATATATATATATATATATATATATATATATATATAGATTTAAAAACAATAGATAAAATAAGGTATGGGTATATCATAAATGTCACGTCATGATTAGTTTACGTTTAATTAAATGTAGAAAACTGTTTTAAAAACTCATCAAATCTATATTTAAACACAGTTTTCGTCTTCTGTTTATTCATGTAATTGTCGGTTGACAGTAATTTTTATGATCAAACTTTGTAGGAGCCATTAAATTCCCACATAAATCCATGTGAAAGCTACAATTGATGATCACCTGTTTTGCTCCTGCAGATTAAATGCATGCACTGCTGAGGCATGAGACTGTGTTGAAGCTCACTTGCTCTGTGTTACACAGAAGGCATTTTGATTGTTAAATCACTGTATTATGATTAAGCACTGTTTTATATATATATATATATATATTAGGCAGGTATAATTACATTATCATAAACTTCATTTAAAAAAAAAAACAAGCAATAATAATTCAGTCATAGCAAATGGTGTGCTGTAAGTTTTGCTCCAATCAAGTAACCCTTCCTCCATGTGTATTTCTGGTAATGCAGGGGGCTTGAGTTTTTTTTTTTTTTTTTATAACACCCACATATGCATTGATAGTGATGGTTCACTTGAATGGCGAAGCCGGGAGAGTGTTCACACAACTGGCTGGAGTTATTCGAGTTGTGTATGGTCTTCTGGAGGTGGATGGAGTAAATCTGAGTGCATTGTTTCTAAATACAGTTTGTCGCTTAGTCATAAACCCTGACTATTTTTCATGGAAAATAGCCAGTTAGATATTCAATAAGGCTGGACAACAGGCACACATTTATTACATGAACCTGAAATAAATTCTTACATCTGAGCTGCAGGTAGACCAGGAGCACACCCTGATGATATACTTTAAATAACATTTGTGCCGGCGCTCTGCATACCACTGTGATGTTTTGAATCTAATCGGCAGCTTATTTATTACTTCCCTCTTGCATAGAAACATCTGATGTGTCATCTTGTCATGTCATTTTTCATTTGTTCGTTTCTCAAGGATATACTTAAACTTAACACAGCCTTCATTCAGAAAAAAATTAATGACCCCAACTTTAATCTACCTTAGTCACTTTACAGTTGAATCATATTTTAGTCCAGGAAATAGGCTTGAATCACTAATACTGTAGTATTAGCTGAAAAGACATTCATTGTTGTGGATAACAGCCTGGTAATGTGAACACTGTGAGTGGTTTCGTCGTCCTTTAGTCCTATAACGTATGGTTTTATCCAGTTTTGTACTTTTCTGATGACTCAAGAGATTTTGAGTTATGATTATTCTTGACTTTTTAAAAAATTATGAAGCGCATGTTTTTGTTTTGGGGTAAATGCGGTGAAAATAGAAAAGAAACAAAGCTCAACACTATTCTTCAGGTCAGTTGACTAGCAACAGTGTTTGTACGACTGAGCAATGAACATAATGTGTACTCAACTTACCAAGTCAAAAAATACAACCTCTTGTCTTCTTTGTAATGTTATACTTAATTGTATTGTGAGTTGGAATAGAATGAAAAACATTTTGTTGTTTTAATGTTTATAACCTTCAGTTGTTTTTCAATTCTGATTTACAGGGTCACACCCAGGTAAACTTTGTGTCCACTCTGCTGCGTGTCACCATGTCTGATCAGCTGGATTTGCCTGTCAGACAAGCAGGTGAGTCTAAACTAACACACATAAATAGTTTGAAGTTGTTAAAGGGTGATATGACAATAAACAAAATATAATTGCCATCTGCAGAGTTACACATTGTTAAAATGCTCTGCATATAAATTCAGTCTCTGTGGTCTGCTGGTAGTACAGGGAGTGGGACCTGCACATATTTACAATAAAGTGATTTGTGCAATCGGGCAGGTAAGGGAGGTGTTTAAAAGCTTACATGGAAAAGTGACATAAACAAGATTCAGGATTATATGATGCACAGCTTGTAGGGAAAAAATGCAGAACGTAAAAAAACAAACTCAAGTGTTTACTAACAACATTTTAATACCTGTTTCACTGAAAATATGTTATAATTTGTACCTGTATCTGTTTGAATGACTCACTCTTACCCTGAAATAAAGATTGAATCACCAAATATAGATAAGAAGCTACATAACTTTTTTTAGTTTAACCCCCTTTAGCATAGAAAAATGTGCTAAATGGCATTAAACAATCATCTGTTGCAATGCTTCTGTTATGTCATTTGGTGCTGTTATTTTAGAGGAACAATATTATACACAATGTTTTTTCCACTTGTATCAACTTTAATGTCACAAGTTTACCAAACTATTCTGACCATTGCCTTATTATGGGCCTGTCTCCAATTTGATCAAACTGCATAAGATCAGAAATAGACTAGATATTTTCCTTTATTCCAGGTTAACTTATATAATGGTTAAAATAAACAGGATGAATTACAGATGATACTCTGTTCACACTTGTTCTTGTGAGGCTAAAGTGCTTCACAGAAATGCAGTGGACACGTGGAGTTGGTTAAATATAGCTTGTTTTGCTTTAGTCTAATGCGTGTCTGTGAGGAGGTGTTAATGGAGGGAAAAATCAATGGTCAAGTTAAAGTCTTGACCCAAGTTATTACAGAAAGTTGTACAGATAAGACCTGAATCATTGTACGTCCACCACTCCAAGTATTCATAACCGTCGTAGCAAATTAAGCTGTTGGGGAGCTGTGCTACGGTGCAATAAATTACTTTTCCAGCTGTAGGAAAAATGTCTGACAGTGTTTAGAGCAGAGTAAAGAAGGACCAGCTCCTCCAGTCTACTGAGAAGATGTCAGAATGAAACCAAGTGAAGTTGATTACAAATATACATCGATTCAAACTGTTGAACTGACACTTTGTCAGACACTTTAGTTGAGCAGACTCAAGCTCTTGTCTGGTTTCATACTGTTCTTCAGCTCAATAAAGAAAAAGTTGTCCTTTTTTTTTGTAGAAACCATCACTCTACTTTTGGTTTTACTGGACAATTATTAGCTAATTTTAAGTGAACCGAGTGATTAAATGAATTCATAGGATTTAGTTTTTACAAAAGGCAGATTAATTACTGGTTTTAGTCGTATCTGTATTGGCGGCATGTACATTTGAGATCTTTGTCTCTTTGGTTTCTGCTGCCAATTTAAAACCTCAGCAAACAAAATATCCTGCACAGCTCAAATTTACCAGGATTAATTCAGCCTTTGTGATTAGGCAGAGCTGACCGTGTTGCCAGTTTTGCTTCAAAATTTTTAATTTGGATTATCTCGGTTTTGGATGGTGATATTTTCAATCATTAATAAAGTTAGTTGTCATTTAATTTAGTATAACATTTTCAAGAAGTAATATTCCTCTTGTACATTGATTTTAATTCATAGGATGGATAGTTAGTGGCCTTTTAACATTGGAACAATGGTTTGGTGGTGATGGGCAGAGGGGCTGGTGGGGGGTTTATGCTCTGTCAGCAGTGATAGGCTGGATTACGATCGCCTCGCCAGCGGTGTAGACATTTGTGTCAGCAGTCTGATGTCCGCCTCCTCCGATCCCTCGGATGCCTCTCCCTGTGAGCCACCGAACTCAGAGTGGGGCCCCACATTGTAGATGTGAACCCAGCTGACACACTGGTGCCACATTCAAAACTACTGAACTACAGATGGAAGAATTAATTTCCGTAGCCGAGGCTTTAAGTGGCTCTGAGGTCACACCACACTGTTGTGCACAGTCATGATGTAAATGCGGTCGACATGATGGCTGCAGATGTGTGAGCCGAATAAGGCTGCACACTAACAAAGTTTTCAAACTATACAATGTGGTTTAGTTACTTTGAAACTCAAAACAGGTCACAGGTTACAATCACAATCCATCGGCTCAAACTGAAACCTACAAGTTTGTGCTTTGTATCAAATCACAAACACGAGCAGATGGTGAAGGCAAATCCTATTTTAGCATATTAGTGATTAATGTCGGTGTTCATACATTACATTTAGTGTCTTTTTAGTTTGGTCTTTGTTCTGAAAGTGCTGATGTTTGTATAATTACCCCATCAAGGTGTGATTTACCTGAAGAACATGATAACCCAGCACTGGAGCGATGGAGACGGTTCAGGCACAGAGACGCCTGTCAATAACATCCCTGAGGAGGACAGGCAGTTCATTCGAGACAGCATAGTGGAGGCCATCATCCACTCCCCCGAGCGCATCAGGTAAACCACGCATGCACACACACTCACACACTCTTTTGGTAGAGTAGAGCATGAGGTGGTCGGGGCAGTTTGTTGTCCGTCCATGTTCTCAACTTATCGTCCTCATATTTTGTCACTGTCTAAAACATTGTGTTTTGACTTCTCAGGGTTCAGTTGACAACATGTATCCACCACATGATCAAGCACGACTACCCCGCCAAGTGGACGACCATCGTGGACAAGATCGGCTTCTACCTGCAGTCAGACAACAGCGCCGGGTGGCTGGGCATCTTGCTCTGCCTTTACCAGCTCGTCAAAAACTACGAGTAAGTCACTTCTCTTTATTCTGTCGTATTATACCATGTGGCACGATGGCGTGGGGTTAACATTGTCCCTCTGTGGCTAATGTGCAACACAGATACAAGAAACCAGAAGAGCGTCAACCTCTCGTGGCTGCCATGCACATCTTCATGCCCATGCTGAAAGAACGTTTCATCCAACTGCTCCCTGACCACTCCAGCGACTCTGTCCTCATCCAAAAACAGATCTTCAAAATCCTCTATGCACTCTTCCAGGTAAAGTCACAGCCATTAACATCTTCTACTCAGCTTGTGATAAAAGTAGCATCTGTAGTAAGTAGCAATCTGTATTTTTTAATACTTACTTTCTTGGTTTTTTCCTCTGCAGTACAACCTCCCTCTGGAGCTCATCAACAGACAGAACCTGACAGAATGGATGGAGATCCTGAAGACAGTAGTTGATAGAGATGTGCCCCTGGTGAGAAGACAAAATGAAATCATATTGAGCTAATATTGCACATCACTCTTTACAGATTGTTTCTTAGATTTAAGTTCTCCACAATCTGACTTGACTATAAACGTTGTTTTGGTTTCTGTAGGAGACGATGCAGATAGATGAAGATGAGCGACCTGAGCTGCCGTGGTGGAAGTGTAAGAAGTGGGCCCTTCACATCTTGGCTCGTCTGTTTGAGAGGTAAAAATCTTAACGATTGTTCCCATATCTTGTTAAATAACTCAGACAAAAATGTTTTGCATTATCACTGACTGTTGAACCCTGCATGCAGATATGGAAGCCCAGGCAACACAACCAAAGAGTACACGGAGTTCGCTGAACTTTTCCTTAAGGAATACGCAGTTGCTGCGCAGCAGGTAAGAACTTCAGAAAGTGTTAACATCAGTAGCAGCTCTCTGGTCAGACTGAACTCTGTTTGTTTTGGATTGCACCTCACAAACTCAAGTTGTTTGTACATTTGTTTACCTAGGTGCTGCTGAAGGTCTTATACCAGTACAAGGAAAAGCAATACGTGACTCCCAGAGTACTCCAACAGACACTCAACTACATCAACCAGGGCATAGCACACGCTCTGACATGGAAAAACCTCAAACCACACATCCAGGTAAAAATTAAACGTTTTTCAGTCTCCAAAAAATACTTTGCAGTACATGACAAGTCTGATGACATGTGTTCAAGTGATTGTGACTGTAGAAGTGGTGTAGTCATTTGAAAGAATTATGTACTTGACTTTTGTAATGAATGCCTCAAGTCTCTGACTCATCCACTGTGTTAATAACTTTTTCTGATTGCGACTCTTAATTCTTTGTTTTTCAGGGCATCATTCAGGACGTGGTTTTCCCTCTCATGTGTTACACAGACAGTGACGAGGAGCTGTGGCAGGAGGATCCATACGAGTACATCCGCATGAAATTTGGTAAGCAGAGAAAGTTGGTGCCTGTAATCCAAAATAAATCTTGTTCAGTGACAACTAATCATTACTCCAATCTCTACTGTTCCATTCAGATGTATTCGAGGACTTCATCTCTCCAACAACAGCAGCCCAGACGCTCCTCTTCACTGCCTGCAACAAGAGGAAAGAGGTGAAATTATTTTGTGAAACATTGATTTTTTTTTTTTTTTAAACAGAAACTGTTCTTATTATGGATTCATCCTCTGCCCCCACAATTCATATTTAATTTGTTTTTTATGCTTTGTTTAGGTGCTGCAAAAGACTATGGGCTTCTGCTACCAGATTCTCACTGATCCCACCTCTGACCCCAGGAAAAAGGATGGTGCCCTCCACATGATTGGCTCTTTGGCTGAAATCCTGCTCAAGGTAAAGTTCTATGTACAGTTTAAAAACACACAATTACATTCTCACTGAGCAAAACAGGAGTTTGTACCATTTATGTTTGACTGACCGCCCCCACGAGCACTCAGTTGTAAATAATGTTGTCTGACTCAAGAAAAGACGATTGTGTGGAAGTTGATTTAGCTTTGAATTACTGGAGATTTTTAATATTTAATAACAAAAAAAAAAAAAAAATCAAGTTGTGATACTGTGATGTTGTCAACAGATTACCCTGAAGTGTTGTAAAGTGCGTTTTACTACCTGGTGAAACTTGACAGTTTTTATTTCTATTTCTACACAGAAAAAAATCTACAAGGACCAGATGGAGTTCATGCTGCAGAATCACGTCTTCCCCCTGTTCCGCAGTGAACTGGGCTACATGAGAGCCAGAGTAAGAGATGGTCACAGTCAGACCTCAGATTTTTATGAAAGCTTGTAGTATTAGTTCTTAAAACTGTAGTTTAGGTTCTTTAATCTGCTGTGCTACCGTTTCCACAGGCCTGCTGGGTTCTGCATTACTTTTGTGAGGTGAAGTTCAAAAGTGACCAGAACCTGCAGACGGCTCTGGAGTTGACCCGCCTCTGTTTAATCAATGACAATGAAATGCCGGTTAAGGTGGAGGCAGCTATCGCGCTGCAGGTTCTCATCAGCAACCAGGAGAAAGGTGAGACAGTGAAAACACAGAACAATTAAGTGTAATTAAATGCTTTTTTAAATGTTTTTTTTTAAAAAAAAAAAAAACCCTTGTTTTCTCCCCCAGCCAAAGAATATATAACTTCGTTCATCCGGCCAGTGATGCAGGCACTGCTGCACATTGTCAGGGAGACGGAGAATGATGATCTCACCAATGTCATACAGAAGATGATCTGTGAATACAGCGAGGAAGTCACTCCAATTGCAGTGGAGATGACACAGCATTTGGTAAGTCCAATTATTAAATCTGTGTAATCAAGCCACGTCATGTCTGGTGATGTCATGCAGTTCATATTTATTCTTTCTGTGTTTTCTTCAACAGGCGATGACGTTCAATCAGGTGATTCAGACCGGGCCTGATGAGGAGGGGGGAGACGACAAGGCTGTGACAGCCATGGGCATCCTCAACACCATTGACACGTTGCTAAGTGTGGTGGAGGACCACAAAGAGGTTAGCAACATGGACACTAAGTGTGCTGCCTACACACACACACAGATCACTCATCATGGTGCCAGTTCCTCTGCAGAAGCGGCTCTAGTCTGCGGTAGTGTTCCTGCCAACACACTTCAGCCACCCACCAACTCCTGCGAACACGCACTGTTCTCACCATGTTCAAAATGACTCAGAGACTGAGACAGACGCTAGAAATAGTGCCGGGGCATTCTGCCACCATGTCTGCTGAAACATGGGGCTGCTGCTGCTCCAAGCCAAGAAGGCATTAGATTTGACCAAGCGTTGCTTTACACTAAGGACTTTAGTTTGCATAACAGTTCAGTGGTTGAGCTTTCAGCTATTGCTGATGTGCATCACTGTGCTACACAGAAAGGAAATTATTTCAGTTTCACCAGTGATTTTTTTTTTTTTTTTTTTTTTTTTTTTAAAAACAAGGAAAATGAACCTGTTCAACTGGTGTAGATGGAACAGTAGGTGATATTACACAACTGATGCATCAGATACATGAAAAACCATTAACTATAAAAACAAGGAACACTCGCTGCTTTTAGTTTAGATTTATAACAGTTATTGACCTAATTTATAATGCGAGCTAACTATGCTAAAAGCTGCTTAAATACAACAATACAAGCTGTAAACTCACCACTTCAGACAACTTTTTGACTGTCACTCGCATTCATCATGACTCCAGGTCAAGAGCTGTCTGGACCTGTCGCAAACATCTTCATAGAGCTGACAAAACAACTTACAAGTGGTATGAATTTTACCCTGGAGAGCAGCATGAAAGTGAGAGTGCTCACTCATTCACTCACAGCTATTTATGGGGATGTCCCTAGAACTGCACTTCACTGGACACTGACTTGCAAAAAAGCTGTTTGGCTAGAGGGGCCATAGTCTGAATGTTGAAAACTGGATCCTGAAGTTTTCTTGTCTGGATATTCAGTTTTAAGTTTCTCATACTGAAATTATCTACAACTTTATCGTTCTGAATGTGTTCAGTTGATTTAAAATCTCATTTCCTTTACGCCTGTGCCCTCAGATCACACAGCAACTCGAGGGAATCTGTCTGCAGGTGATTGGCACTGTGCTGCAGCAACATGTACTGGGTAAGAAGGACTGGTTCTTCTTGTGCTTCCACATTCTACCTTCATGCCACATCCTAGTTCTGTGTCTATTTGCCTGCGTGACATGTGACCTATTAATAACAACTTTATTTAATTAAATGTGATGTTTGTTTTTTTTCTCCTTCCTCAGAGTTTTATGAGGAGATCCTGTCCTTGGCTCACAGCCTGACCTGCCAGCAGGTGTCACCACAGATGTGGCAGCTTCTGCCACTTGTGTACGAAGTCTTCCAGCAGGATGGATTTGACTACTTCACAGGTAAGTGACTCACTGAAACCCATTTATCATGCCAGTATCAATTCAAATACTGTTTTTTTTTTCCTGCCAGATATAGTGTTTTAACTGAACTTCACCCGAGTGACTCGTAAATATATTTGTGTTCTTCCAGATATGATGCCGCTCCTTCATAACTATGTCACAGTCGACACAGACACACTGCTATCTGACACCAAATACCTGGAGATCATCTATAGCATGTGCAAAAAGGTAAAGTGAAGCAGTAGCTGTAAACATATGGTGTAAAAGACATAATGCTCTGATTGTTGGTCATTTGTGATGACGTTGTTCTGTCGCTTCACACAGGTTCTGACAGGAGATCCAGGTGAGGATCCAGAGTGCCACGCAGCAAAGCTGTTGGAGGTGATCATCCTGCAGTGCAAAGGTCGCGGCATTGATCAGGTCAGTGTTAAAGATAATCACATTTACATCTTAGAGTAATGAGCTGGTAGGATACAACAATACACGCTGTAACCTACTTCATATACATCTGTTCAAATTTACTTTTGTTGCAGGTTGTGCCCTTGTTTGTGGCTGCTGCATTGGAGCGTTTGACGCGAGAGGTGAAGACCAGCGAGCTGCGGACCATGTGCCTGCAGGTGGCCATCGCTGCACTTTACTACAGCCCCCCCCTTCTCCTCAACACTCTGGAGAATCTCCGCTTTCCCAACAACACCGAGCCAATCACTAACCACTTCATATCCCAGTGGCTCAAAGATGTCGACTGCTTCCTGGGGTGAGCACATTACACATATAGTTGACGTGGTGTTTACTTTAAATCTTTGTAAATTTTAAATATCATAAATAATAACCTGTCTGTTCTTCTTTTCTTCTCGCAGCCTCCACGACAGGAAGATGTGCATTCTTGGACTTTGTGCTCTTATTGACCTGGATCACAGGCCTCAGGCTGTCAACCAGGTGGCCGGTCAGCTCCTTCCAGCAGCCATCCTGCTGTTCAGTGGCCTCAAGAGGGCGTACGCCTGTCGAGCAGAGCATGAGAATGAGGACGAGGATGATGATGAAGACGGAGAAGAGGACGATGACAATGGTAAGACACAAATGTTGGATGTTTTCTGAGTTACATTTGGTATTACTCAGAAAAACAAGTAAAAATACGATGTTAAGAGTTGTTCTCTGAATAAATGAAGCTGAGCTGGGCAGCGACGAAGACGACATTGACGAGGAGGGACAGGAGTACCTGGAGATGCTGGCGAAGCAGGTGGGCGAGGACGGAGACGATGAGGACTGGGAGGAGGACGATGCTGAAGAGACAGCACTTGAAGGCTACACTACAGCTGTAGATGACGAAGACAACTTAGTGGATGAATACCAGATCTTCAAAGCCATAATACAGAGTAAGACGACCTGTTGATGAATCTGTCTCGGTTCAGGAAAATAAATACGTTGTAATGTTGCACATTAATCACTGATTTCATTTTTACTGTGGTGCAGATATCCAGACCCGTGACCCAGCATGGTACCAGGCACTAACACAAGCCCTTGACGAGGAACAGAGCAAACAGCTTCATGACATTGGCACACTTGCAGACCAGAGACGGGCAGCACACGGTGAGCACCAGCTGAGACTTCAGCACAGTTTTTTTTTTTTTTTTTGCAATGAAACTCTGCTTCACTCTGACAGTTTATCAATTCCCTATTTCTTTGTTATTGACATTTTTTTTAATTTGCTGTTATTTCTTTATAGAATCCAAGATGATCGAGAAACACGGCGGGTACAAGTTCACGGCGCCAGTGGTGCCATCTAGTTTCAACTTTGGAGGCACTGCTCCAGGAATGAATTGAGTCATCTGTCTACTTTTTATTACTCTGTGACTGATTGTAGTGAAGTGAAAAAAAAAGCTTGTGTTGTTCCCTTAAGTAGTGGTTCCAGAACTGGTTCTTCTCAGTCATTCTTCAATCTGTCAAATGGGAAATAGCACCAGAAGATGTGGGAAAGCAACCAAAATGCAACCAATGGCTGGGGAAAACAAACCAAGAACTTGAGCACGATGCAGGGGAAGAAGAAGCTCTGAACAACGTTGTCTTCTGGAGCCCAGTGTGGAGGGGATACCATGACGGCAACTCTTTTGTTTTTTTTCCCACTTAAGCAAAATTGGGGGATTAACAGTTAGAAATTGATAATGGGACTAAATATTTCATTATCACTGTTGTGGCCAAATGGCCGTAATAAGATTATACCTCTGGTAGTGGTGATATCTACGTTATTTTCTGCATAAACAAACACTCATGTTTATGTACATACAAGCCAAGGTTATTGATTTTTCAAGTAGCCTTGAATAAACAACCAGAGGCATTTGTAAGGTGTCAACAGCTGTATTCATATGTAGCATATTGGATACTTCATAGCACTATGTGATGCCTGATCTCTGTAAATTAATGACTAGCACTTTCATATTGTTCAGGTCTCCTAGCCTTCTGTATCAGACTGCAAATTTTTTTTAATTGAAGACTATTTAAAATGAAAACAGCTGTAACTTTGTTACTAAGCAAGCAGCTTCTGTAATGGCTGGTTGTCACGCATCTGGTTACAGAGTGGATCAGTGGGCAACTGGGAAACATTATTGATTTCAGGAAAAAAAGAGAATGCTCTTGGTGTTCAGTATGGCTACAGGACATGTGTTTGTGAGCACTGAAGTTACAATTGGATACATCATTGAAGCATGTACAATTGGACTTATCGTGGAGGTCTCAAGCTTTTGGTTGGTGTATGGATGAACCATCTATATATACAACAACATATTAAAAAAACAAAAAACAAAAAGCTAAGGGAATTCATGACCATGATGCTTTCATTATACAGGCACATTTCATCTCCTGTTTTATGTCTTCACTTTAAAAACAAAACAAAACACAAACAATGGGCTTCATTTGTTTTCAGATGTCCGTCAGTCACTGAGCTGTGCTCTCTTGTGGTTACAAAACATTTACCACATCTTTTGTAAAGAAATCATGGCTCCTACAGCAGCTCAAACAAATGAAGTCATAAACACTAGAGCTCTGTGATTATTTTATCCTACCATTTATCTTTAAAAACTACAGACTTTGATCACAGGCTCAATCAAAGATGAGAAGGATTAGTGTGTTAACTGCTTTGTACTATTAACTTGAAATGTGTACTGGGGGGAGAAAAAGCAACACTTCATTATAAGCAGAGTAATAAGATCCATAAATGTCCTGCTAGTTACTGGTTTTCTTTATTAATTTGTAGTTTCAAGAGCTTCATTAACCTAATTTGATTTGTGTAAGTTTAAGTGTTAAATCACTACACCAACAAAGATCATGGGATGAGAAGAGTTAATAGTGTTAATTTTTGCTCTTGGGTTCCCAAAAAGGTTCATATGTTTAAGGTTCAAATTCACTTTTTACCTTCAAAAGTTATTTTTTCATCTTCATGTTTGAATAAGAGTAAAATGAAAGGAAAAGTGTGTATGATTCATTCAGGAAGTATGATTCATTAATTAGTAACAATATTACAATATAAAAAAAACACTATTGGAAAATATTACATAACTGAAAACATGTAAGGATAATCAGAAAATTCACTTTTACATAAGCAACAAAATGATTAACAGAATCATTGTTTATACTATAAAACCTCAGTGTGTAAATGAAAAGGTTCATATTCACTGAGCCTGATGTGATCAAATGTGTTGAACCGACAAACTTAAACACAAAATATTCAACTTCAACAAAAAGTAAATCCTCACATTTAGAAAGTTGGAACCAGCAAATGTTTGACATGTTTATCAATCATTAAAAAATAAATACTCATTCATTTCCTGTTAAATTCATAAACTGACACATTATTATAAACCTTTTTATCATTATACTTTTAATTATCATTAGAAGTGCTACATACTGTAAATATTTCCCAGTGAAACACCTTCAATCAGTTATACTGTAGTTGACTATTTGTATTTAGTTACTTTCTGGTTATTTTAGATGGAAACACCCTCAACTGTTCAACGTTATGTGGCGCTATCATCACATTTCCTGCTGCACTTTGTGTTTGAGAGGCGGAAAGTTTCAGTAAAGACATGAAGTGACAGACACACAGAGACACAGACAGAAACAGACCGACCTCCTCCGGTGCCGCTGACCGACAACCATGTGGCTTCGGGAGGAGCTGTTAAAGTCCATCTGGCACGCGTTCACCGCCCTGGACAAGGATCATCGGGGGAAAGTTTCCAAGTCTCAGTTAAAGGTGCGTTTCTTTTCATTTCAGGTTTGTTTTCTCACCATCAACAGTTCAGACGCTGTAGAGGATGAAGTGAAACGACAAGTAACGTCACTTTGCGTCAAATGCGTAACTATATAATTTATAATAACAATAATAGCAGTACTTTATAATAATTAATTTCCTGACACCTGCAGATCATCTAAGAAATTATGCGTGTTTAGTCATAATAAATACAGAGTAAATTTAACTCAAATATATGAACACTTTAATATAATTGTGGGGTTATTATTGGAGTTAATATTCTTTTTTTTTTTTTTTTTTTTTACATACAATTACAAACATAATTGGTTTATTTTTCTAGAATATTTGACCTATTAACCTTCATTGTCCATGAGCACTTCCTTTACTCCCCTGACATCCACAAACCAACTAGTGATGTGGGTCAAAACAAAATCAACAGGCGCCAGCTTCTCACACATATGGATATTAATTATTAATTTTCCCTGGTTTTATATCATGTTTGGGTTGTGACCAGTTTCATCAGACTCATGAAGGAACATGAAGGAAATGGTTGGAATAATAATTCATTATTTAATATGATACATCCTGTTTTTACAGGAAACAGCAACAAATCTAATTTACATAAAGTTAACCTCTCGATACATTTACAGGATAATACTTCGTTAATTTCAACTCCAGTGAAAACTGGAAGCAGGACTTGTTCTTGTTCTGAAGCAGTGGTTCAATATTGTTGTTACTGTATTTTATTTTATTCTGCAGAAAAACTAACACGTTGTTTTATACTTGTTAGATTCTCTGGTTTGTTTTCTATTCATTTATGTTTTTGTTTATTTGATTTTTCTTTGTGTGTTTCTTTTCTTTTCTTTTTTTAGTTTAAGTAAAGAGGTGTTATTGTGCTGTATGACAGCCCTGGTCTGAGTTTGTTTGCCTGCTGGCTCTGATGTCTATGTGCTCAGCCTGACAAAAACACAGTGTGACTTCAAGGATCCTGCCGGGTTTTTCATCTCTCACATATGCTCTCTCAACACTGCAGAGGCCCGGAAAAAACTCAGAGTCCCTATTTTGGGGATTTTGGGATTCATTCATGGTATTTATATCACTGTGATGACCAGTTTAAAACCAAACTGTCCACCATCTTCCAACCACCACACTGTGAAGGAGGTGGAGGTTTCAAGAATCTTATCTGAGTCCCTGTAGATGTGAAAGTTGATCTTTAAGAACTGAATTAATGCTTGATTAGTAAAGCTTGTAAATGTCAACTAAAGATTTTTGCATATGTTAACCAGAGCTGAAAACTGCCAGACTGATCTCAAGCTCCACCTTTAACTTCACTCTTATACTTCTTCATTTTGCAGGAATAAATGAGTTTCCACTAATCATACGCCCCCTTAACCACAATGTTGAACTAATTCACTTATTGTGGTTCTTTAGGTGCTTTCTCACAACCTGTGCACCGTGATGAGGATCCCTCATGATCCCGTCGCCCTCGAAGAGCATTTTAAAGACGATGACAAAGGTCCTCTGTCCGACCAAGGCTACATGCCGTACCTCAACAAGTTTATTCTTGACAAGGTGGGGACAAACGTGCGTTTTAGGTCTGGTACTGATGTTGTTGATGTTTCTGACATATCCATTCAGGCCTGACTGTGAAGTTGTTATGCAGGAAACTACATAGATAACAGACATAAGTCTGTTATTAAAACTGATTTAGTTTAGGGCAACACATTATAAATGATCACAAATCAAAAAAAGGACTTTATGTTTATTTTTGAGAAAATACCTCTAAATATATGAAAAAATATAGTTGGTGTAGGATTTAACATTGAGTACAAGTACAAGTACATTGAGAGTAAGAGTGAAAAGAGAAATGAAACTAACAAAATAGACAAATTGACTAAAAAAAAAAAAAAACTCAAGCTGCTTTATAAGAACTGAGTAAATAACTTAAACCTAAACTTACAAACACTGCACTTTTTCATACAGTTTTTTCATATATGGTGTTATTGACACATTTGAGTAGTGATGCTAGAAACCTCGCCCACAGTGGTGCCAAATTTGCTTTTTTTGAGTGAACGTTGCATTTTAACATCATCAGCCCTAAAATGCTGTTTGAAAGAAAACCTAGACAGTTAGAAAAATGATAAAAATAGCACACACCTCACACATTTTGGTTTAAAGTGTTATCTGCTGGATTAGGATGACTAAACATGACCTGGTTTGCTCTAAAGGGAGAGGAAATGGTTTCAACCACTTCTCTGTTGAACTCAGAGTAACAATGTGTTTTTAGTTTGTTTTATTTAGTTATTGTTAGTTGTTATTGTGTTATTGAAATGGCGGATGATAAATAAAACGGGCTACATTTAATACACTTCTGTAGGTCTGATAGTTTAATCAGTACAGTATAAAACAAATCAGACACATCTGATGAAGTCTCATAAAACTTAATTTCACGAGTTAAAGCTGCTTGAGTTTCACTCTGTACTTGGAAGCAGTTTTCTTGCTTTTCTCTCAGAAGCTCTGACTTGAATAAAAATGAGGCGTTTAATTACATCAGGTTTGTACCTCACATCCTGAAGACTCGAGGTTCTGAAAGGAGACAAACAACAAGTCTCCTGCTTAGCATTTGTAAACACACAGCTCACACTGATGCTGACCACTGTGACTTTGACTCTGGCTGAATGCTGTATTTTGTTTTATTTATTTATTTTTTCTTGGCTTTTATTCACAGGTACAGGGGATTTTGATGTACTGGAGTTCAACAAGATGTGCTGGACACTGTGTTACAGGAAGAATATACACACTCAACGTCTCCTCATCTCAGACGATGAAGCTTTCAAAGTCTGGTGCATTTTTAACTTTCTGTCAGAAGACAAATACCCACTAGTCATCATTATTGAGGAGGTGAGGAAGAATTTTACCTCATAGAAAAGCAGAAGATGATGGAAATTAGATATTTAACTACCTCATCTTACACAGTTTTAGTTTAATAAAAGTTTTTACGATATATATATATATATATATATATATCTATATATGTTGATCTTCTTAGATTGAATACTTTCTACGAAAGCTGGTGGAGACCATGGGAGGTGAATGGAGTGATGAAAAGTTTGAAGATTACAAACTGAACACAAAGAAGAACTCCCTGACCACCTGGGAGCTGATCGAACTGGTGGGGATGGGTTACTTCACCAAAGGCATGAACCGTCAGACCTTGTCTCTGGGCATCAATGAGGTTTTCCAAGAACTCATACTGGATGTGCTTAAGCAGGTTGGACCCTTAAATCCCTCTGTCAAAACAAATTGTATTGTACGTTTTTTTTTTTTCCTCATTCTTCATCTGTGCTTCCTGTACAAACTGCACATGCTGCATTAACTCAAACCTAAAAATAACTTTTTAGAAACAAATCACAATGTGCAATCATGTGTTTAATCAAATTACTACACAACAAATGGGGGGACCAGGTGGTTTAAATGAAAATGTGCACATAAGAAGATGGAAATGAGATTCCTAAAATTTAATGTCATAATTTCACTTTTTTTTACCTCAAAAAGTTAGGTTTGCAGTGTGCGTGTGTGTTATTTGCAGTAGTGGAGGGAGCATGATTCAGTCCTTGACGGAAGTAACAATCACTGCAATATAAAAAGTCCCGTATTTAAAATAACACTAAGCTGAAGATACGCAAGTATCACGATCTGTTTCAGTCTTAAAAAAGAAAATATATTATAAATAAAAAAGCAAACACATGCATGTCTAAATATGCATAGTTTTTGCCAAAAATTGATTTTACTCAACTCAACAAGCAGCTCATGTTTAACTGTTTTATTCTAGTCTTTATTTTAATCGAATCACTTCATCATAGCAGAATAATTTGCTCGCTCAGGTGCCTTTCTTAACTCCACACTTTTATTTTGAAGGGATACATGATGAAAAAGGGCCACGTGAGGAAGAATTGGACTGAACGCTGGTTTGTCCTTCGACCAAACTCGCTGTCTTATTACATTTGTGAAGATCTGCTGGATCAGAAAGGAGAAATCATCCTGGACCGAAACTGCTGTGTGGAGGTTAACAGTTCTGCTGTGTCATTGTCTCTACTTTATGATCTTTTACACCTTAACAAAAAGTAATATAACGTATATAACGTAATGTCAACTCAGGAAAATTATGATGCATGTTATAAACGGGTTGAAATGATGCTAAAAACTCGCACAGCATGTTCTCGTGCACACCCAACGTGACAGGCACATACAGATAAACACATTTTTTTCCACAGTTCACTGATTCACAATCTGTTTCCTTATTCGTGAAATAAAACATTGTTTCGGGTTGTTTCCAGATTAACCCTCGATAATAACTGATATTTCTTGAAAGATTTAATTCAGGATCAGAAACAGAATAAACCCACACCGCGTTGCATTTCTAGTATGATATATTTGAAGGTCATAATATTTTTTTTTCTCCTGTAGTCTCTGCCGGATAGAGATGGGAAGAAATGTCTGTTTATTATCAAGTGCATTGACAGAAGCTTCGAGATCAGTGCATCAGATAAAAAGAAGAAGCAGGAGTGGATTCAAGGTACCGACAAGTCATTTTTCGACGCTGCAGGAGTCATCGTTGTCTTTTTATTTTCATCAGTCTCTTGATTTTTTTAATGTCATAGTTACCGACTGAACAGTGCAGCTGTCGTCAGATAGTTGTGGAGATAAATCAATCGTTGATTCTCATCTCTCTGTGTCTCCTGCAGCTATTCAAACCTGCATCCAGCTGCTGAGGTTGGGGCTCATGTCCCCACACCGCGAGGCCCGGCTGAAACGCAGGGAGCTCCGACAGAGGCAGCAGGCGGAGGAGCTGGACCTGGTGGAGAAGATGAAGAAGCTTCAGGCCGACAATGAGAACAAACAGAGACAACTGGAGGCCATGAGGGAGGTACTGTTCATACTCGTACTAAACCTCTGGACAATTAAAATGTCACTACAAGAGAACTTATAGAAGTAAAACAAACTTATCTCTCATCTTTTTTTAAAAGAAAATATAACGCATTGTGTAATTTATTACACAACACGCTAATTTATTGCACAATTACTACACTAAAAGACACTAGAAGGCAGCGACATAAAACTGAACAAATAAAGCTGTAAATGTAGTGTTTATTACAGGGTGGAGCGCCTGTGGTTTATAATGAGAATGAGGTCATCACTACGAGCATTAAATAAAACATGACTAAACATGAGAAAAGATGCATCTTGTTGGTAACATTGAATCCTACAGCAGATTAGTCTGGGAAACTGTAAATCTTGGATGAAGACATAAAAAACTTTTACATTTAAAACTTTTTGATTGTTTATTTGAGCACCTTATATTCCTCATGATGTTAAAATAATCCTGTGAGAGGCACAAGCACTAACACTAACGTCTTGCAGGTGAGTGAAACTCTACTACCAGTTATAAGAATAACCGCTATTGTTCTCTTCATTTTCTCATTCCATTTCAAAATAACATGAAAGCCTGCATAGATTCAAAGAGCATATATATTTGTTGCGGCAAAACTTTCACAGTGAAAAGGGAAGTAAAACCGCCTATGCAAAAGACACAGTGCTTCAGTCGTGGACATCTGTATACTGACGTGGGAGGTGGGTTAGATCAGGGCTGCAGCAGATGATCGATGGCTTCTCACTTCTGTGTTTTTTTTTCACTCTGCCAGGTGGTTTTTTCCAAAGGTCAAAACAATATATCCTTATAAGTCCTATTATTATTATTATGTTAAAAGTCACACGATACACCGTGGTCTCTTTTGATTATTTGTCTACTCTGATTCCCGGTGGTATTAAGTCTTGTTTACCTTGTAACGATGTCTGATGAGGTCTTTGGTTTAGGCAGAGAAAACACTTCCCTTTTTTGTGCTTCACAGAAAATGGAAGAGGTTACGGCTAAAGCAGCGTTAGAGGAGCACATGAGGAAGAAGACTCAGTCAGACCTACAGGATCGTTACAGACTGGACCTGGAGAGAGAGAAAATGGTAACCGCTGTGTCTGAGTCTGCCTCTTACAACACACAACAGGAGCCCAAACAGATCATCTGGGCTCCTGAATGAAACTCTGCATGTGGTGTCACACGGCCTCTCGTCAGAGGGTCAGGATGAAAACCACTGTGATGAACTAAAACTATTTTTAAATTTTTTTTATTTTTATCCTCCAATGAAGTCATAATTACTCATTTGTTTCAGTTCCTCTGGGAAACAAACAGTTTAAAACAGTTCAAATCAAGCATGCCATCATTTTGAGTATTTTTTTTTGTCTTTTTCCTACAATGTGCATGTGTATGTGTGTTGCTCAGGTGCGTCAGCAGATGGAGGAGCAGGTGGCTCAGAAGTCCAGTGAACTGGAGCAGTACCTGCAGCGTGTCCGGGAGCTGGAGGACATGTATCACCGGCTGGAGGAGGCCTTGGAAGATGAGAGACAGGCCAAGCAGGACGAGGAGGCCATGCGCATACTGCAGGCCAGGTCTCTGACTGACTGACACACAGTCAGACACAGACACACACACACACACAGACAGAGAGAGAGACACACACACACACACACGACAGTATGTGGATAAATACAGGAAGAAGACGATCAATCGTCAGTTGTCTTTGAGATGCTCCTTCTAATGATTATTATTCACCGCTCCTCACTATGCATGTCGTTGTTAGTCACTGTGCATTGTTCTGAACACTTCCGAGGTTGAACATACAAGTTTGGCTTTTAAAGATTTTTTTTTTTTACTAAAAATCAAATGTGAAAGAGTAAAAACAGCTCTGTTCCACACATCCTGGAAAAACATGGAAACTTTTACTCTTTTGGAAAGCACCAATAGTACAAGGCCCAAAACCCATTGTGTCATTCAGGAAAATAATTTTTTAACATTGTCATCTTTTCCTTTTGCTGTGGAAGGGGAACAGTCGGATATTTCGAGTGTACCACAAAATTTTTGGCTTTTGAATGCGCCTCAGTTCACTTATGGTTGGCAAACATGGCTCTAACCGAGTTTAAAACAAGAAAATCACTATTGAAACAGGAGTTTATCTATTCAACCAAGAAATGTAAGTGACCTGTTCCTTCAAATAGAAACACTAGTAACTTTTTGGTTCTCTAAAAGACATTTATACGTTCACGTAAAGCTCTACATAAACATTTATCTTTTAAAGGAGACGTTGAGATTCTAATTTGACAAACTAACCAGCTCTGAAACAGGAATAATAGTGATGATAAGGCAGGTCACTGTAAAAGAAAATAGAAAGTTCAACACTGTTGCTGTTGGCAGGCAGGACAGATTTGTCCACATTTTCTACCCATGTGTTGGCTCCAGGTTGTCCTTGCCCTCCATCTTGAACATTAGTCTTAAGTTTTATTTTTAAAAAAGCATCAGTGCTGTGTTTTTCCTTTCCTTGAAGGCTGCTGGAGGAGGAAGCAGCGAAGAGGGCAGAGCTGGAGCAGATCCACCTGCAGCAGCAGCAGGCGCTGTCTCAGACTGAGGCTGAGAAACAGGAGCTGGTGGCTGAACAGCTGGCAAAGGAGAGGGAGCTGCAGATGGCCATGATGCAGCTGGACAAATTGGAGAAGGAGCGGCAGGGGGCGCTGGAGGAGTATGAGGTCAGGTCACACACGTGGAGCTTCATAAGAATACACTGTTTTCCCCTTGATGAATTTATTCATGAATTTTCCCTCTATTCCAGGAATATTTTTTTATTCTTTCTCTTTTTTGGCCCACAACTCACAATTATTTCTGTTCCAGGGCACCAGATTTTTCAGAGCAAATCCTTCTCATTACCTCCAAACATGATTTCTTGAGGTGCAGTTGCAGTTAACTGCAGCATTGTTTTAATGGATCTGTGTACAAGCTAATAACAAATGAACCCCAATCTAGTTTTGTGACAAAATAAAGCTTCAGGTCACGTCAACAGACCCGCGGTCATTATAACAAGTCAAAATAGTTAAACACTAATACATTCATAATAACAGAGCTGCAGTTTTAAGGCCAAAGCTTAAGCTCTGATTAGAGTTTGATGAACATCGGTCACAGGCACAAAATAATGATTGTGCTTGAGTGGATATAATAGTGATAGTAATAATATCTTTATTCTCACAAAGTAAAAATGTCATCACTAAAATAAAAAAGGCTACAAACACTGTTCATGCTCCAACTTTAGCATAAAATATAGAAGCACAGGATCAGTCAATCTATAAAATCAGTTGATCAGTTTGGCTCCAAAGGGACAAAACTTTTTTTCAGGGGTCAACAAATTGCACCAGCAGCTGCTCCCCCTTGTGGATGAAATTTTCAGATATTTCAAAATTAAACTTTTAATCCATTGCTTTGTCTTACTGTCTCTGCTGATACCTCCTCAGTCTTCATATAGTTTGAATCAATCTCTTTCTTTCTCATACGTAGGTGGTGAGGAGGAAACTTGAACGAGCTTCTAACAAGACAAAGACTTGGAAAGACAAAGTGGCAAAACATGAGGGGCTGGTGCGTCTCATCCAGCCAGGTAGGGGAACTAATGTCATCCAACAGCAATGACTTGTAAATTCACTAATTTGATTAAATTTAGAAAAGCTTTTTTTTTATGTTTTTGTGGGATCTGGCTGTCAGGTGATGTCATACAACAAGTGGTATTGTTGTGTCAGTTATTACTTGATACTGGACGAGTGGAGCAAAGGCAGATTAATTAGTTCATTGGGTTTAATTTCAGTTCCATAATCATTGAAGTATTTTACCATTTTAACAGGAATTCCATTAACCTGCCACAATATTTGATAATAATACTTCATTAACTGCAGATAAATACTGAAAAAGTGATAATATATCAAACAATTTTAGCTCATATTACCCCTGTTAGTTTTCAATCATACTTTTATATTGTGGACACTACAGCTGTGATACAGACTCTCCATGTTCTATTAAAATGTCTTAAATTCAGTTTAGTAAAAGCTGCAGACACAATGTTTATGTTAGCCCGGGCCCGACCATACTGCCTGTGATGCTACACTGAATTTCAAGTCAGTCTGGCCAACCTGCCTATTCTCTGCTCTTCCCGATCTTAAAAACTCAGGAATCAATGAAAAACGAGCTTTTACAGCGGTGCGGGTTTAATTCGATGGTAGACCGGTTAAGTGACCTCAAACACATTTGTTTACAGCCAACATGGCGCCATAGAGCTGTAGCTGCTGTTTTAAGAGATTTTAAGGGCGAGTTTTCTTTGAAAATGGAGCAAAAGGCTCTAGGTAGCGAACTACAATCGGTAAGGTTTTCTGTTTATGTTGCCCCGCATACGTCGTCCAAATCAGTGATCTGATTGGTTGTAGCTCTGTTCAGTAGTACACACAGTTTATCCCTCTGAGACTTCCTGTCTATGAGATCTTTGTCAGACCAAGCTCCATCTACGAGCTTGGTGCAACAGCCAGGCTATGTTTATGCTGAAAGGTACAGAAAACGAGTAGTCTTAGTACACTGATCTCTTTCAGAGTAATCGTCAGCCTAAATGAATCATCCCAAACCAAGTTCACTCACAAATGAATCAAAAACAGCAAACTGATCCACTTCCTGACCAGTTTGTGGTAACAAACAAGCGTATCCATCACTTGTTTGTTACCACATCTCATTAAACAACTTCATCACCTCCCTTTCAACCTGGTGTTTCAGGTGATAAAGAACCTCAGAGGATCACTAACTGGGGTCCGGCATCGTTCACTGACATGGAGCTGGAGATCAGGAAGAAGACGTGGCAGGACAGTAAGAACCAGGGAGCTCAGGCTCAGTGAACACTCGTGACAGACGAATCAACACCGATCGAAAAAAAACTGTCACATTTCAGGTCTGAAGAAGTTTGATAACTTAACATGAAGCGAGTTCCTTATTTCATTTTAATCTTATTTTTATGTACGATGTGGATTAACTGCTCTTTAAACGATGTGGATTAACTGATCAGATGGCTAAGTAACAAAAAAAAATCACTATCAAGCATCAAAAGTGAATTTGTGACCATAGAAGAAGTAGCCTGACAAAATAATCTTAAATCAATAACCACTGATTACTGATTTACTAAATTTTTTCAGCTGATAACGAGCCATATGTTGACGTCTGAATCATTTTCATTTCAATAAAACTAAATTAATGTGTAAAGACCATTAGATTAGATGGGGTCACAATTATTTTTTTTTTAATGTTTTACTTTTGCTCAGTTGAATTTCCCCTTTTGTGATTTTAATCCCTTCTTCCTTTTTCATCTGCTATGATTACTTTGACTACTTTGCAGTTTTAAAAAAAAAAAAAAAAAAAAAAACAAAAACGTATCCATGGTGCTTTGCAGACCAACTGTAAACCACAGCTTTGCTCTTTTCCAGTACACAAGGGTTTACTCAAACTTTTTGGTCCATTTTCACTTCATGAGAACGGTTATAATTAAATTAGTCATGTAGTCACTTTGTCAGTCATCCTTTACTCATTTTGTGGCCATAAATACAGTAAATACAGTGAGTGACATTAGTATCAACATTCTGTAACATTCTGTAACAAATACTTCAAAAAGCAAAAAGGATGTTTATTATTTTTTCTTTCACTTTTAAACGTGAAACATAACTCAACATTATGCATGACCCTAACTATTTGCATTTAAACACATCTAACCAATAGCTCTCAAAGAACTGAGAACAAATATATTACTCTTCACAGAAACGGCTTCATGCCAAATTCTTCATTTAACCCTCCTGGGCTTTAACTTCTCTAAATTTCCCCCCCTTGTCTTTGACAAACATACCTTCAGTCCCCAGAGATCTCTGTGGTCGTGTCCTCAAACGCCTCCTTGATAAAGAACAAAAACACAGAAGAATAAATGTCTGGTGTTGTGGAGAAGAGCTGCAAGATGTGTTTTAATTTAGATGTTTGTTTTTTTTTGGTCATGATGTAAATTAGCTGAAATGTTTAGTATTTTACTGATTTACAGAGTTTTACAGTAGATATATACTATTGTCCAATCCAGGTCTGTGTATTAGCTTAAGTCCAGTCAACTGTGTCAAAACTTAAATGATTTTTTTATGATATTGCAGCCTATTCTCATTCCAGAGGTCACTACATTTCACAAACTGCTTACAGATAAACATGCTTGATTTTCTTTTCTTACTTATTGTTATTATTGTGGTCATGATGAACATTGTCCACCAGGTGTCAGTAAATGAACAGGGTCCCCAAGTTTGTTATAAATCGTGCTGGTGCTCCAGGCTCATGTGGCAGCTCGCAGCAGTGAAGGAGCCTCGGTGCGTCTCCACGACTGGGTCATGAGGTTTTGGATCCAAGATTTTAACTGGGGATGTATTCTTAATAAGAGCAATGTTGTCCAGATATTTCAGGATCCTTGTATTTTTCTTTCCTAAACTGTACGGTGACCAAAGCCAAACCTTAAACATACATCTTCAAAAACAGGTCACAGGTTCATGGTTTTATTTCTACAGCAGCAGTTTTGTTTGAAACTATCAAAGAAAAATAAAGCTTTAGATACACAGACAATACGTGTTATTTGAATCAATCCTTTGTTACCTTTTTTTTTTTTTGTGTATAACCTCACCTTCACCAGCCTACTCCTTAGTTGTTAATTCATTTTACGTTTTCTAAACAGCTTTGTTGTCGCCTGTGGGGATGCACTGAGGCGGTAGCCGCCTCAACGTGTCCGATCTGGGTTAAATACAGTTCCTTTGTTATGTTTATTGAGTCACGGTGACTGTGTGTTTAGAGCCGCAACTCATCCTGAACTCATTTTACCTCACAACACAAATATGGGCAGTAAGTTCGTCACATAAATTTAAAATGTAGGAAAAAGAGTATCAGCGTATCAAATTGATATCAAATTGACAGATAAATCTGGGATGAATATCACAGAGAAGACGGTTGGATCATTGCTTCCCTAGTTACCTGTGTGTTTGTGTGACAGGCCCGCATACACTGTACAATATGACTTCATTGTTCCAGTTTCTAAAAAAACAAGATTAATCACACTGATGCACGTGACCTGCAGCAGCCAGGTTTCAGTTTAGCTGCATCTGTGTCAAAACAAATCAGTTTGTACAACAAAGGACCACTGTTCTCACACGTACACTTCACATTTGTCATTCCCACCCTCGCCTACGTTTTGGTGAAAAAAGAGACGAAGTTAAAGAAATACTGTAACTGGGTGAAACATCAGCTGGGGGGTATGTGTTCGTCTGGTGTCTACCTGCCAGCCCGCACAATGAGCGTCTTTAGTTTCTCAGATTAAAAACCCACAAACCACCTTAATTTGTTCTTCCTCGAGAAAAGGAGCTGGAAAGGACACAGAGTGGTTCAAGTTGAGTTCAGAGTTGTCAGAGCAGGAGATAAGAACCTGCATTTATACACTGAATCACCAGCCAGACCCCTTTATACTGGTGGGTTATTGATAAGATCAGATATTGAGACACATTTCCCGAATCTCTGATCTAATACTGACAGAATGTAGTTTATCACCCAAACAGATGTTTGTTAATATTCAGAAAGAACAGATTACACGACCAGTGACTTCATTGCAGTTATTTGTGTATGATAAATACATTTTTCTCTTCACATTTCCTCTATGGTAGGTATTTATATCCCAGAATCTGAGAAAAATGTGGCAGCTTTTGTTTGTGAAGACTATTCTCAGAATTGGGAGTCTCTAATCTCTGTAGCTAAATCGCACAAGCCCTCGACATACCAAAAATAAGGATATCTCGAGCTGTCTCACCCTCAGACCATGTGTCTGAAAAACACCCTAATGCCCATAACCAATTCATCTGATTCCTGTCCAGAGTGTCCTCATGGAAACTGATTTGAAATGGGAACATTTTTTGAGATTCTCTGCTGGTGAAAAAATGTCTGGCAGATGCCTGTTTTCTGTGTTAGATGACTTCCCACAGTGACCTCACAGCCCTGAGCATTTCACATTTCACATGGCTGAATGGGTTGACTCTGGGTTTAGCTGCAGAGAATGCGGGTGTTGCTTACACTTGCAAGTGAAAAACATCAGGACAAATAACTTTAACTGGGTCATGGAAATTGACTATAACATTTAATATATATAACTAAAACTATAACGTAACTTTTTAGAAGCCCCCACCCCCTCCACCGCCACCTCTACCATCCCTTTAAGCTGTAAATCAAATGTGTAATTGTGCTTCTCTGTTCATGGATGAGCGGGCGGTGTCCGGATAAGATCATCTGAAGCTCAGTTGATTCATGCATTTGATAATCTCCCAACTCGACCCCCATGTGCTGCAGGCAGTTGACATCATCTTTAATTTTCTGGGTGGGACTGGATGTGTGTCGAGCCAGTGAGATCAGTGTTTGGAGTTGTTTCGATGAATTTTGGAGCAGGTGCCTATTGAGGACCCGCAGGGGTCTAAGGCAGAAAGGGCCCCCAGCAGCGGTGAATCAGCTCTGCCTGCACCCAGGAAACGGAAACTGCCTCGCAGTCTGCTATTACTGCAACTGCAGGGCTACATGGATAATAGGATTTGGAGAACCAATGAAATAAATCAGTATCATCTGTCACTGGAGTATTTTTGGGGGTCTGCGGAAAGTCCAGTTGGCTTATTTTTCAAGATGTTTTCTCAGACAGGAAGCTTTTACTGCAGCTGTGACTGTACATGAAGAGAATTTGATCCAAAAGCAACAGATACGTGCAATCTTGAATTTATAGACTGCTTTTGATTTTTTCCCCTTTTATGTGAAAGCAGCACGCTTTCAGCCAACCAAGACTAATCACACTGAACTCAGGAGAAACGTTGAGCCAAGTTACACAAGATCACAAATACACAGCACCACTTTTCAAAAATACTGCTGCTCTCATGCGTAATAGATGCTTTCATCAAGACTTTGTCTTAAATTTCAAGAGAAGAAATCACTTGTTGAGGCAGAACTCATGACACGATTACGTAAGAGCACTGATCTTTGATCTGGTGAAACTTTGATAAGAGATAAATCGTTGGGTATAGTCCAGTCAGAAGAATGCAGATATATAAATTCTTAACAGAATAAAATGGCAGTCAAGTAAAACCACCATTCCTGTCCCTAGAGGGAATTATTCCTATCATGCCATTCCATACGATCCTGCAGGATAACTTCCCCTGCATCCCTCTGGATGTGGGCAGAAGTCCTAATCCCCGTTCCCGAACGCAGGAGGCTAAATATGGCAAGAACTGCTACGACCTCTGCCAAGACGTGATGTTGAACTGCTGCAGCTGTGCACCTGCTGCCAGGACAAGAGAAGCGAGCTGGGAGATTGTACTGAGGAATAAACATCCTCCAACACTTTCCCGAAGAAGCCTCCTCTGCTCTTCTTCTGACCCCCAGCTTCCTCTGAGTCAAACCTCTCTACAACCACACCAGTCCCCATTCAGAGCCGCCAACCAGGCGCCACAGAGCCTGAGCTGGGGCTCTGGCTCAGTCTGATATACACTGTTGGCAAATGAGACACCCATCATAATCGTCTCCAAGCCTTGTTGATGGCTCAGGGCAAAAAAACAAGTTTCAGCAGTGTCTGATTACCCTTCATTGAGAAAAAAAATCTTTATTAAAGACGATAGGTATTCATAGAAGGCCAGAAAAACGTAGCTGTTTTAAATGATTTCTTTTTTTGTATTGTCTGAACAACTTCATACAATAAGAGTTTGCAGCCTCATAAGCAGCAGGGTGACAGAGGAGCAGAATTACAGGTGCAACAACCACATGCCACAGTCATGGGCATGATTACAATGAAAAAAAGGTGTCTCCAACCAGGAGTGTCCCCATCTTCCTTTCTCAGTACCACGGGGGGAGGAGAGCGTCCACTGTTGCGAGATGTGTAACATTTCATGCATGTGCGCAGCCCCGATGCAACCCGGCCAGCTGAGCACGCCAGCATATTGAAATTTTTAATAGTCGCAGGGAGTAAAAAAAATACATTCATGCAAACTTTTGCAGTGAAATTGTTTGGACAAAGCTTTAACACCGACTAGCTGTTAACAAGGGTCTGGATGTAGACCGTCACAGCAGCTTTGTCGAGATTGAGAAGGACAGCGGCAGCTTTCAGCAGGTCACAAAAAGTGGTCCAACAATTTAAGAAAAAGCAAAGAGAATTACACTCGCTGGAACACAGACTGATTCATGATGAACCGACACGCTGGGCCTCAGCTTTTGAAGTGGTAGACAGGTTTCTAAAACAACAGCAGGCTGTCTGTGCAGTTTTAGCAGATGATCAAAAGTGGCACCGCATGCCAAAAAATTCAGACATTACCATTCTTGAAGAAAAGTACCAAGTCCAATAAGCTTACGCTGATGCTCTTAGTGGGGAAAAGTGTACGACTCTGTCATACCTATAACCTGGAAGATATATTCAACTTCAAGAGCGGAGGACAGTGAAAGCAACCTAAAACGACAGCTGAAAGACAACATATCAGGAGATCTACAGGAACACGGGCACCTTTCTCGATCCCCGTTTCAAAGACAGTTTTGTTTGTTATCCCAAGACAACAAACATCTTCTTCGTATGGAAGCCGACCTGCAAAGAAGACAAAAACAGATCTGAAGGGACTGTTGTCAAACATCCAGGGTGAGAGAAAGAAACATGATCTGCTGCCCACAGGTCAGAATCCACCATGATCCATCACCCTCAAGAACCAGCTGAGGGTGTATGAATTGCATACAGCTGCACGCTGAACAGGACCCTCTAATATGATGAGAAACAAATGAAAACATCTATGTATAGCTGCATCAAGCTGCACATCGCACAGTGTGTTTAGTACATCAGGGTTCATATGCAGCCTAAGAGGGGTAAGACTTACAGAGGAACACATAGACATGCTTGTATTTGTGGCAAAAAAAAAAAAAAAGTACATTGGACAAGAAATTCAGGCCAGTGAGGCCAACACACCTTTGAGTGGTGTAAGAACGAGTCCTGTCAGTCCTGTATTCAGCCTTATGATTATTTTAACTGTAAGTTAATTTCTGTTTAAATATTTTATGCACTTTTGAGGCACAGACTGTTATTTTCATTTTATTCATGTTGTTTGGAACAGATGTTGTCCGCTCACACGCTCTGCAATATGAATTCGGCCATAGACTACAAGTTTCCATTGATAAATGACAATGAAAAACTTAAAAACGTAAAGATATGAGTGCCGCAGTACTTCACTTCCTTAGTCATTTGGGGAAAAATAAAAAACGCCCGGGCTGTTATTTGGAGCTTTATGGTAAATAACTTTCTTATTTGGGGCATCCTGAGTTCAATGAAATTTAAATTGATATATACAATAGATGTATTGACAGGAGTTTTGAATGATGAACATACACACCTTAAAGTTTATAATATATATAGAAATCATTTACTTTACCCATTCAGAATAAAACACAAATAAGTCACTCATACATCCATACACCCCATTTTTGTCAACTGAAATATCATTTAATGTCACTTAGTTCACAATGTGAACTGAATCTTACATCAAATCAAATATTCTTCTGTCCAATCTGTCTGATAATAGTATGCAGTAAAATAAAATCACAAATTGTATACGCTATTGTAAACAATAAACAAAATGCAATGTCAAAACTATAATACACCACGCAACATGTAGTGTTCAAAATATTCATTAACATTCGCATCATTTACAAGAGAAAACAAACATGGCCGCCAACCTTGTAGCTTCAGGTGAGGTTCCTAGAGCCACGTTGTGTCTGTGTCTCGTGGAGACATGTTGTCTCTGCCTAGACTGGCGCCAACTTCTCATTATATTTTGTCAAAAAGAACCGATTAGTTTCAGTTCTCAGTTGGCAAAGTCCTTCAGCAGCTTGAACACTATGACCGCTATTATGCTACTACAACTCGATAGCTCGCTCAGCTAACACAGCGACCAGGCGTTGCCTCTGACGCAATGTTCGCGTCTCTTAGAAACTCATATACTTAGTTACCTACGATTTTATAATCTGTCAGATAACTTTTTTTTTTATCACTTATACTCCACACTATAACACGGAAACACCGACGTATCACCGCACAGTTTTCCAACTTTTCAGGCAGCGAGACTGACTTGGCCGTTAGCTCGCCGCCATCTTCTTTCTCTTTCTTCCCGCTCTGTTCCCGTAGCAACAGCTTCCGGGTCAAAGAGGTCAACATTCCAGAACTTTTAAACATTAGATCAAATAAAACTCAAATAAAATACGAAGACATTTCTCTATGTGGTATTTTTCCAATTAAAAATAAAAATAAAAATAAGAAACACACACTCTACTGCTTCTCTACTTTCAGTCTTCTGCCACTTTTATGTTTAAAATGGTCATAGGATGAGTGATATTTATTACAAGTGAGTTATATTTTCGACATCATATTCAAATATGATGTTAAATATCCTGTCATAAATAATGGTGGAGGGAGAAAATATGTGAACTTTGTGGAGTCAATTGGATTTCTGTGTTAACTGATCAAAAGTCGTAAGTACAGACAGTGAAAAGATAACTCAGATAACTTATAATAATCTGTGTCTTAATTAAACACAACCACTGACCCCAGGATTCCTGCTGATCAATAATATTGAATTATGTATCTTTATATACTATAACTGATCGGCACATTATTCAGGAGGCACTTTGGACATTTGTTCTTCACAGACCTGCTTCAGATCAGACATTTTCTTATTCATGTCTGATACTCTTCATTGTCCTGCTTCAGGTTGTCGACAGCCACCCTGTCTTCATCCTCTAATACATTGGAATTTTATTTTTCCCTTGATGCTTCCAGGCCAAGTAGAGCAGCTCTGAAAATCATGGAGCTCCATCCAACATACATCATCATGTATCTAGTACTTCATAAACCCCCCAAACAATTTAACCTTGGTGTCATCAGTCAATAAACATTTTATCAGTTGAGTTTTGGAGTAGTAAGTTATTTTTCTACAAACTTTAGTAAAGTAGTGATAGGTTTTTTTTTTTTTTTTTTTTTCAAAGAGCAGTGGTTTTTGCCAAGGACACTGTGCTTCTCCAAGGGTGAAAACTTAACTGACGATAGCTGCAATGATTTATCTAAGCTTTTGGTTTTTACTCCAGCGTTCTTTTTTTACCTCAATGAAAGTTTGTGTTGTAATTTTTGAGTCATCTTAACTGAAAGTCCACTTCTTTGGACCGCAGCCACCAAAATAAATAATTTCTTTTCACAATCTGTTTATTAAACAGATTGTGAGAAGAGGAGGGATGAATAAATAAAGTCTTTGACATAACTTTGTTACAATTTCTAAACTTAGGAGTAGGTAGTAGTTAATACCTATAGCAGCAGGTAATTTAATTGACCTTTTTTTTGATACCGTGTGGTCAGTTTTAAGATGTGCATTAGTTAATACACTGATGTATTTCAACTTACACTTCAAGACAAGATCTAAATTCTCTTTCCCTTATTTTTGTGACGCTTGGTGATGAATCCTGTGATATTCAGTCAGTAAAGCAGGAACACGAGCAGTGAGTAGTTTCAAGTATGTTTGATTTATTTCAAAAAAAAAAAAAAAAAAAAAAAAAAAAAATTAGTGTCACCACAAAACATGGTACAAAGATACAGTAATGAAAAAAGACATCTTTGAATAGTTTATTTGTGTGACATCTGAATGGTTTCATTTGGCTTTTTTTTTTCTTTTTCTTTTTTTTTTTTTTTTTCTTTTTGGTCTTTTTCAAAATTTATTTTTAAACTGAGACTGTATAAGTTGCACAAAGAACATATGAGACGAGGATCTTTGAAAACCACAATGTCTGACACGATATATTCATTTACTTCTTTAAAACGCCCTTAAGACACAGAGCCTGTCCAGACAAAAAAAAAGTCTCCATTTCATTTTTAGGACAACGTTTCATCACAAACAGGGAACAGGCCGCTCAAGTTTCTGCACCGGCACACAACACAAAAAAAAAAAACAGGCTGTTGATCACATTAGAATTACGGTTAGAAAAGTATACTTATGTTCAGTACATACAGTATATAAAATGAAATGTCACGTGTATTTACAGAAAAAAAACATGTAGCCACCACACTGACACAGTTACACTTTTAATAAAAAATAATAATTTACATTACGAGACAATGTTATGTTATCCAGAAGTCAATACACATTCAACAAAATAGAGAAAACACTACGTATTTAAATAGAAAAATGTCAGGTAACTCTTTTTGAACTTACTGTGCAAATTCTTTTCATTTAGTCTATCATGAGGAAACGTTGTATGTACATTGTAAAGTAATGCCTTTAGCCTCTCCGTCTGCATCTGTTAGAAAACTTAGATTTGATAAGGAGTGCATACTTTAGAGCTAAGTGCAAACAAATTGCTTTTAATGTTGTGCATTAAAATCTCTGAGTTTTTGTTGGTTCATACGTTTCTTTAAGCAGCAATAACCTTTCCTCGTAGTAAAATATCTGATAGAAATTTTTTATTTTATTTTATAGGTTATTTTCTAAATTTTTAAAGACTAAAATTGAACCCACAGTTTCAATGGCCAGTGATATTGCTTTGATCTATTTACAGCTTGAGTAGGATAACATTTCCTTCGGTAGTGCAGTCTCTTAAAACGTCAGCTTATCTTTACTTCATCCTGTGTCAGAGGCGCAGAGGAGGGAGCTGACAGCAGAGACAGACGTGCTGCGACCGGCTGCGACCGGTCGAAGCAAAGTGACAACGGCCCAAACAGCCGCTGGATGGATGGACAGAACTCATCCTCCGCTACCAGGCACTTTGTTCACTGTGGTCCCCGAAAAAATGTAAAGACATCTAGAAAAGCTGAAGTGGAGCAGTTGTCATGTCTCTGCTCTCAGCCGCCGCCTGACGCTGCCTCTAATGTTCACGACGCGACCTGAAGCGTTCAGGCGTCAGAGATGCAGTTCTGGATCTTGTCCATCCACAGCTGAGCGCTGGCTGCGTCCGAGGCACAGAAGTTGTAGACTCGTTTGCTGGTTTTCAGCTGCAGGATGTTTTCAGATGAAAGAAAGAGTTACATGTCACAAGTCAGGTTTCATCCAGATTTTCAGAAAATCAGCAAATGGAAAATGTAACTTAATGTGTGTTTCTATTCACTGAGGTGAAAAAAATGTTTTAAAAAAATGCCCACTGGAACCTCAAAATGAATGAAAATGATGTGGAAAAACATGATGGAATTTGTCTGTTTCACATATTAATTTAAGGAAGCTAACAGGTTTCTCATGATGCCACACAGATGTGATGTCTTGATTCATCATCTTTTCGTGCTTTCAGTGAATGTTTAAGTCACATTCGTCATGTACGTTATAATTGAATTATACATTTTGTAATATTTAAATAGGTTTAAATAAGTTTTTTTAATGCACAAGCTGAATCAGTTAGATGGAAATGTGCATTATCTTTATGTCAGTTCAGTTTTTCTCTCAGTTGTACTGTAATGTGAGCATTTGTGTTCGTGTGTACTCACATCGAAGAAAGCCTTTTCACTGATATGTTTGGGAGCTCCTATAGTCGGTGCAGCGATCACCACAGACTCCACTTCTGCCAGGTCAATGTGTCCCCTACAGTTGGTGTCCTCTCCGGTGTCGTAGTATCTCAGCTGTGAAGACAACGACATTAACCTGCAGCCTGTTTCTTGTGTGTGATACTTTAACGTTTCTAAAATGCAGCGCAGCTTTCTCACCTGGTGTTTTGTGATGTCTAATACAAACCAACGAGGCTTCCAGCCTTTCAGCAGCGCTCCACGTTTATACAGGATTCCTTCGTAGGATCTGAAAAACAACACAGTTGAGGGGGTTCAGCTATCAGATTGACTAACATCCCTGCTTGTTTTGTTCATGTACAGCCTAAAAAAAACATTTTGTCCATATGTTTAACTCCAGTACTGTTTGTACATTGTGTTCCCATGTAAAGAGGCCAAAACATTTGAGGGTATCCTCTGCAGGTTTTGACTCTCATATTTCATACATCTCTAAGTTTTTACTTCAACTTATGTTTCTGTCTCAATAACTCAGTGTCCTGTTGTATCATATTCATACAGACACAGTGAATGCAGGGACAGTGTTGGTGAACCACGAGTTCCAAGTTTTACTTTTGATTCATTCCTTTTCATCTACTAAAATATCTTTGGGAAAGAAAAATGTGATTAGTACATGGAAGAAAGAACAAAAATAATTTACATAAAGTAGATTTTAATCACTGTTTGTCCAACTCAGAAGAAAATATCCAGACATCTGAGCCAAGAGACTGTACTTTAACCTCACAGAAATTGTAAAATTACACACCCAGAGTTTAACAGAGTACAGACAATCCTCGCAAACATGACACATGGCATACCAGAGCACTGACTCATCTTCCAAAACTGGACTGGCCCCTCAGCAGCAGTTTGCAAGTGAATCAAATGTGGACATATTTGTTTCGGGACTCAGGAAGTTCACGACCCACCTGTTCTCCTCGCTCTTGGGGGTGAACTGGTTGTAAAGTGTTGCAGCTCGGCGATTGATGCCATTGGCTGCGGTGGTGCTGTGATCGTCGCCCAGTGCGCTGTCTGGCAGGTGCAGCATGGAGCGGCGCTGGAAGGCCTGCAGGCTGGACGTGGGAATGAGGCCTGAGATGGACACTGACTGTTTACAGAGCTGAAAACACACAAGATAATTAAGTGTGAGAGGGAAAAATTACACCCACACAAAAAATTACACATCTGCACATTTGAGAGTTGGAGTATGTGACATTTCCTGGTGTTTTTTTTTTAACATCTGTATCATCCATATTTTTTGAACACTCACATTTCCTTCTTGCTTGAGGTCTTCCTGAATACTGATTCTGACTCTCTCCAGAGTTGTCTGCCATTTCTCAGGGGCCTGGTTAAGCTCACCCTCCAGTCTCTCGATATCCTAGAACCACAGAAGATGATAAATGTGACGTGTGATGCAAGAACAAAACAGGATGAAACCAGAAAGATCAAAGATTTGGTGGAAAACTCTTACAGCGAGGAGTTTGGTGATGGCGTCGGGCTGGGCACGGCTCACGCTGCTGTAACACGGCCAAACAATCCTCCTCTTACTGTTGGAGATGGTGTCTGCTTCCTCCGAACTCTCCAACCTCACAGCCATCATCCGCCAGTCATAACACGGACCCGTGGACAGAGTCTCGTCGGTGAAGAAGTCCCATTTATTCAGGCTGGGGATGCCGATTGAAGGCTTCAGGGTCACCTGCAGACAGAAAGCGTTTTATTGTTAAACGTCTGTCGAGGTAAATATCACACAGAGTTAATAAAGATAACTAAAAAACTTGAATGTGGTAACGGATAAACGTTGTGTAAGACCAGTCTGTGTGGTATCCAACCACCATGAATTGGTTTACTTTTATCAAATTAATGATATACCCGGATCTTCTATTTACATCACTGAAAATATGAATAAATAATAAATATACTTAGTTGCGTTCCACCACTGAGTAACATTTATATACTAATTACAAATCATTTTGTTTGACAAAGGGTAAAGCTGTTTTCTTTTCTCGTTGGCACAGTTATCTTGGCTTCTTCAGTCCACAAATCAACAGATAAAATCCTCAAATTGCATCACTTCACTTCCAGACACAGACAGCAGCTACCCAGGTCATGACTTTTCCGATAAACCTGCTGGTACATCTGTGTTAAAGTCCTGAATCAGCTTGATGACCAACAAGGTTACTGCTCGTCATAAGACACAACAGTACAATGTGGCTTGTAGTGGAAGTATAGTATTGAATTACAATCTGTCACCACATGTTTAATAAGTATGCACAATAAAAGTACTTGATACGAAGAATGTGCCATTTCAAAGTGATATATTATTGGATTATGTTTGTTAATACATTTATACCAAAGCATCATTTTAAATTTCATGACGTAAAAATAAATCTTAAGTATTTATATCAAAAGTTATCACAATATATTCATTGATTATACTTTGTGTTAAATCTGCCTTTAAACTTTGATCTGCCTCAAAATTGCACATTAAATACTCTAGCAAATGAAAATAAACCTTTCACCAATTAATTTGTATAAACTATTACAAATTGTGTTGTCAGAAGTAAAAGTAAAAGTAAAATTGAATGTAATTGTATTCTGAATAAACACTAATGTGTATCTCTAACACATCAGTGTACACACAGCACATTTTACTGGTTACTTTGTTTATAGCTGGTTAAATTTTTGTTTTTCTAAGTCAGCAAGTAGTCATTATTTGAGCCACACTGCTGAATCTGCATGATTAAGCTGTTTTTGCCACACAGTGGGAGCTGTGCTGCACAAGGGACAGGCAGGTGGTAAGAAGCACTTACTTCGCTCTCTGTGGGGCTGTAAAGATAGTTGAAGAAGATGGGACTCCTCCTGTGCATCCTGTTGATACACTCCCAGATACAGATGCCTCTCCGGGCCTGCTTATCACCTTTATCCTCAAACAACAAGCCTGTGGAAAAAAAAAAAAAAAACAGGAGAAGCTGAGCACATGGTTCAGATTGTTTCAGCTGAGGAAACATAGAGTTGTGATTAATAAAGAAGGGGTTTGCGTGTTTATTTTATAAGGTATAAGTGAGTAAGTATAAGCTTTGGCTTGACTCATTTCACCGCACATACACAGCATAACACAGATGTCACGTTCAAGCTCAGACCCACAGAATCTCACCCACACCAGCTCGTTTTATCTCCGTTTAACAAACTCAGTATCACTCGTTATAATTATCTGTCCAGTTGTGAGTTATGTGTGGTATGATATACATTACCTATACATTAACAATGTTCTTTACATGGGCTGAAAATGGAGACTTCGTTTAAAGAAGCTGTAGTTTGTTGATGGTAAACTTCTAATCTGCTACAGTGATATTTGTTTATATGGAAGTAACATACAGCAGGTTGTAATCCAGTATTTCAACAGTATAAAAAGAGATCATATCAAAAACCAAATAAAAAAAAAAATCCCCCTGGTTTAAATCACAAAGGACACTGACCATGTTCCAAGCGCTCATAGTCTGAGTCCAACAGGAAGTTCTTGAAGCGGTTAGAGATGTGATGATAGGCCAGGAACTTCAGATAATACTGATTAAACTCAAACTCCAGAGGATGTTGCTCCAAAATCTGCAAGAAAGAAAATAAATGATTAATAAAGATAGTTGGAGACAGATAGAGAAGGTCAGTATGTGTGTGTGAGTGTGTGACAGCTGGATTGTGTCCTTGTGTTGTGGCTTCACCCCCCTCCACCCCCACACCCCTCTCCTCATCCTCCCAAAGTAGAAGTGACCAATTAGAAACAGGAAGAACCTTCTTCTATCCTTGTGGGGGCAAAGGTCAGTGATATCATCACCGGCAGACAAAATCCTGACCGAGCCAGCAGGACCGCAGCTCCATTGTTCCCATTCAGAGGAGTGAGGTGGCCAGTGAGAGTAGAAGTGTTGAATATTTGAGGCCACCTGGGTCTACTGGCAAAAACAACAGCTGTTTTGGAGATGAGGCACTTCTATTTTCAGCTCTTGTCCGAATCCCTTCTCCCCCCCTGTTTATAGCTCTCCAGACCCAAGGACCCCCGCCAAATTCACTTAGCTGCCAAGCCTACAGTTTCAAAAGACAAATGCAGAAACTATGTGTTGATGTAAGTGTATGGGAGTGGGTCTGTACGCCCCCAGGGGACGCACAAAAAAACCTGCGACATCCTCTATAGTTAGCATTTCAGAGTGGACACGGCTCTCTGGAGCTCAGCTGTATGAACTCCATTCTTGACCCCCCTTCCGACGAAATCCTGATGCACACCCAAAGCCTTCCTTGAGACTCTCAATCCCCAAAAGCACGATTTTCCACATGCAGCTCTAAACACGCACTGAATTGTGAAGGGATGCTGAAACACATGAGCGCAGACAGCTCAACACTGATCACCGGGTTCACGGACCATCTGGGCAGCAGCTTCCCTGCACACACTCTCTGCTGCAACACGGTGTTGAAATTACATATCTAGGGTTGGGAAGTGCAACTAAACCAAAAGTATAGATTATGACAGCTGAATTTCTCGCCTTTCTCACCCTCTCGCCTGTTTGCTTTTGAGGAATGTAATGAGGTCATAATGCCGGTATGATTGACATTAGGTCATGGTGGGAGAAAACAGAGAGCAGTCACGTAGCAAGGGCAGAGGTAGTTGAGTGTGCAGGTCACCTGTGGCAGTGAGGAATGGGATGGGTTAGGTAACACTCACCTGGTGCACGCAGTCCAAAAATTGCAGAAACATGGGAGTGAAGCCGCTGCCTTGGCTGTTGGGACTCAGGTTGCTCCGCTGGCTGAACTTGTGGCCGAACGACAGCCACTCCTTCTCCAGCAGCACCTGAAACCCCTCCAGAGTCCGGTAGAAAGGATCGCTTAGCAGCTGCACCAAAGACACAACCTGCACAGGGAAAACAGAAAAGATGAAAGAAACCGGAAGAAAGACAGTGAAAATAAAATTTCCAAGGAAAAGATCATTTTGTTCTACATATTTGTCCTGGACTGTATTACCTCTTCACTTAAGTGCTTTGGCAAAACAACAAAATTCCAGCTTAGTCTAATAAAATTTGGTTTATATGAAAACACATATTGTTCCTCCAGGCTTGATATTGTTCAGGAAATATAGGTATAATGGAAAAGTCTATATTTATATGTGTTTAGAGAGTTAAGAGAAGTATTTCTGACTAAAAATGGGAACAGGCGAAAATTAGATCAATGCATTTTATATTAAATACGCAAGTAGAGTTGAGAAAACATTGCATCATCAAGTGGCAGGTTCCATGATTAATGCACAGGACCTATTTTTTTTTGTCTGACATCACAATTGAACTGATCATCTGCTATCAATAACATTTATATAACATTGTAGTAAAGTCTTCAGGCACACTTGAGCTCACTCCACAAAACACCAGTTGAGAGCCACTTGTCTACACATGCAATATGCTTGGCCTGCTTCCCTGCCCGTGTCTCCACCAACACGACTAATGAGCCCTGACGTGTGTGGAATGAGCGGGAAAAACAGTTCATGGCTTCCCCATGGGGTTTACAAGAACATCCAGCCCTGAGTGGTAGAGAAAGCCCCCTGTGCACCGACACCGAAGTAAACCAACTCAGATTATTGTCAGATTATAACTGACTCAGGAGATTTTTTTTTAAAAAAAGGAGCAATGCGTTAGAGTTAGGTGCAGGGTTAAATAAAGAATGAGGAAGAGAATAAGAAAATGTAGAGAGCAAAGACAGTTCTTCATCCTGTCTGTGAGTTGTCTACAGTCCGCCGGCAGAGCCAGTGCATATGGAGCCCATTTGCCTGTGTGGGTCGATCAGGACGTGGCGTGAGGGAGCCGGTGGCCCATGGAGAGAGATGCTCCAGGCCGAACACGTGCCTGGCATAAGGGATCCACAAAGTGAGCTCTTAAACAGCAGCCCAGGGCTTCACCAGCCCCGTAAACACATTTTGAAGGACACGCGCTTGCAACACAAACATGTGCACTTTAACAGGTCAACACGGAAAATATGAGCTCAGAGCGAAAACATGCGATGAAATGCTGAGTGCAGCAGCGAACGGATACTGAAAATTGAACAGGATCGAACCAGACTCTGTTTACATGCCTTAAAATCACAACCATGAACTTTCATGATTGAAATCAGCACAAATCATTGACATATGGCTTCAAGACTTTCGACCCTTTCATTATCTGCCTCTGTATAATCGTGTCATCAGTGACAGACCTGATTAAAGATGAGCAGGAGGAGCAGGTGTGGAAGTGTGAGCCAGATTTATGATTTACACATGGCTCATTCAGAAGAGCAGCGTGTACGGACGCCACGAGCATCTACGGAGAATCTCTAATAAACATTGTCATCAACACTGAAAAATACCATTTTACTTACTATACGCTCATTCTGCTTTCAATTTCAATCTACAGGATGATATTATGATAATGAAGGAAGACAGCGCGTTTCTATTAAAGCAACACTGATATAGCCACTTTAACAGCTGTCTATAAGTACAGCACTGTTGTTAAATGCTTAGGTTGCTGCATCTGGATCCTTTTACATCTTTGTGTTTCAATATTAATGAATTTGTTTGTTTCTTTTCATTTGTGTGGGCTGTTAGTGTTTACTGGTTTTATACAGTGAAGTATTTTTAACATGAGAAACAATCAAATAAAACAGTTAAATTTTAGTCCTAAAATAAACTGTCAGCTACTTTCTGTCAGCGATTAATTACACTTTGTAGACATTATACTTTCATAACTTATTTTACCTGATCTGTGTTTTTAATCTCCTCCATCTTTCTTTGTGTTTCTCTGCAGAACATGTGTGACAAGACTTTTGCTTCGGAAATTCTTTATCAATGGAAATGGATTTATTTGGGATAGTACAATGAAGGAGGGATTAGAGAGATTGCTCACTAATTGCTCACTAATTGCTCACTGGAAGAGTCATTGCCTTGATAAACTGGGTCATGGGTCAGTGTTTTTCCTCTGGTTTTAATACTCTGCTCAACCTCTTGTTAACATGTGTCCGTCTTCCTTCTGTGTGTATTTATAAAGGTGTGCATTTTTCTCACTTGTGTAGTAATGTCCCAGCCGTCCTCCAGGCTGAGAAGAACAGATGAGCCGCTGTCCAGAAGCTCCACCAGAAACAGGGCCAGCTGCAGGATCTTGTGAATCTGTGGGAGATCAACATATGTGCATGTGAACACACACACACTCGTACACACTCATACACACAATTAATCCTCTCAAGCAGAACTCTGAAAGTAATTTACCAGTAGACCAAACATGGTACTGCACAGTTGCCTATAAAGCGTTTCCCACAGATAATATTTTTTCATCAGTGTATTATATGTTCAATGTAAGGACAAAGGCTGCAGAGGGTCAATCAGATAACGAGCATGATAAGAGCACTGCTGTTATTCCATCGTTGTGAATCTGTTTCCCTTGGGAAAGTGGCTTCAGAGTGGATTTATCCATTATGTGAATCTGATACACAGGATGAGCACGGAGAGAGGACGGCTGGGTCGTTCTCATACGCTTTTTAGAAGCTGCCTCGGAGTCGCTGGGTTGCAACAAAAGTGGAAAATAGAGGTTGTTTGCATTGTCACCTGCAGGATCCATTCAGAATCCTCCAGGGCTTTGAGGAAGGAGTCCTCGGAGTCTGATGAGTTGGCGCTCGGAGCGCAGGCCCTCAGCAGCTTCTTAAACGCAGCTTTCACCTGCCGAGTGTCTGCGAACTCCACTGGGACCAGTTCACAGTTCAGAGATGAGTCGACTCTGAGGCCCTGTCAAAACACAGAGAAATGAGAAATCAGATATTTAAATATTAGAAGATATTTAAACAACAAAACACTGAGAGAAAAAAATACAAACATGTATATGATGTTGTGTGAGTGTGTTTTAAGTTTTTGACTGAACTTCTCAGTACATGATTGAAAACTTTCGCCAACCGGTAGAGTTACAGTTCATCCACACTAATATAATATATGAGGTGAGGACTTAGGCTGTTCAATATTGGCCACAGCGAAATTCTCCAGTGACATTTTGGTTATAAAATAGCATCACTTGATTGTTTTATCCTGTAAATGTATCCAATAATGAACATCATAATGTCATCCAAAGATTTGTGCAAAATATAAGGAAGTTGAAGGAATATGTATTATGGATATAACTGTTTAATGTGGCATTACACACCCAATACACTGCAAAAATTAGTCCAAAAGACAAAGTAAAGTGTAAAGTCAAAGTAACGCAGTCATGTGTTTTATTATTGAGCTGATATTTCACTGAGTTGCAGCGTAAACAAAAATTTTATTAAGAAAGTATTTATAAACTGTTGCTTTGGCTGCAGAGATTAATTTGTACAACTTCAATCCCCACTGTCCTTTGTTAGGTGGTCACGTACAATCGCTTGCATTTAAATGTAACATCTCTGCTGCAAAATTGAAAAGTTTAGAATATTTTGTTTTTGTAAATTGAACAATTAAAGTTAGTTAAAAACCATCATTGTGACCTGTGCAGACGTTCCCTGCACAGGTAGAATTAAAAAACAACAGCTACAACAGTTCTCGGCCACCAGAGAGCAGCTTTCTTTTCATTCTTACCCTCAGATGTGACTTTTCTCCGAAGATGTAGAGAGCAGCTTGTTGTTTGAGGAGCTGAGCCTGCAGACTGGTGCTTCCTGCAGGGGGCGCCAGATCCTTCCCTGCTAGTCTAGCGCCCACGTCTGCTGCCGCCGGGTGATGGCTGAGTCTGCTGCTGGAGCGCAGGCTGGCCCACATGCCTGCAAACACAACACGATACAAACAAATTCACACACACACACACACATGTTTGCACACTCGCTAACCCACACACAGGGGAGCTGGCCTGTTCAAATGCCACTGATGTACACATGCTGTCAAACAAACTACGACTGAATGATGAACAACACATGACATGCGGACTACGTTTACATGCACAGCCATACAACAAGGATCATATAAACACCTTCATTCTTTCAGTCCACCAACAAAGCAGTTGTCTGTGTGTGTGTTGAGATATTAGAAGCAGAAGTTGTTGGAATGTCTCAGCAAGTCAACAAGTCTAGAAGCCATTTCTCTGAAAACAGCATGCAGTATCTTCCAAACAGCATGAATGACTATCAGAAGGAGAACATGATTTTTCACAGTAATCGCTTACAGCCCTTTAGAGTTGCATTTGTACGTTGTTCAAACTGCTACTAAAGTCAGCCTCGGGAAACATCATGTGTTGATCATATCTCTTAGTCAGAGGCTCTTGTATTAACAGACTCAGATTAGTAGCAGTATATGTTATGGTTTACTTGATAGAAAGATTAATTTGACTGCTGTCATCAGAAGTCATCACTCACACTCATTTGAAGTGAATCTTTTCAGTCATATTCATAGAAAACTGGAGTCGTTTTTAGTATATTTTAGAGTAAAGACCATGACCGGAGGGGCCACACTGTGTGTGTGTGTGTGATTCATGACTTGTCTGCTATAACAAACAGTTTTGTTTCCTCCTCAGTCTGGACCTGGCTCTTAACTGACCACAGTTATCCCTGCTGCGCCAACACATTCACAATGGAAAAGGCCACATGAGAGCAGCTGCTTTGGTTTGTGAAAAACCACAGCTCCCAGAAGAGTACCCACAAAGTCAGTGAAGATTAGTACTACGTCTCACAAGGTCTTTGTAAGGGGGTTTGCAATATGGTTACAGTGAAGGCGTAACTTGGTTAGTGAGTGTTTCTGTAGATTAGCAAGTGGGACAGCGATGAAGATCGGAGGATGTGTTAGAAAGAGGAGGAGCGCTGTCAAAGGACTGACGAGGGAAAGAGACAGTTGAACTATACCTTGAGGTTGGATTCTCTCCTTACTGGCTGGTTTTTGGTTTGAATGAGTGAATAGTTTATCTCTGTATTCAAGCACTGGGTGGTTGTTTTGAGAGAGACAGGGAGAGAGGATGAGGGCAGAGGGAGGGGTGTGAAAAAAATAAATCACGTCAACATGATAGGGACATCACCGCGTACCCTGCTGACCACTTCACACCACAGAGAGGTACATGCAAATGAAGAGTTTCACAGATGAGGGTCAAAGATCAGACTGGTCCACTTATGATCGAGAGAATGATTGTCACAGCATGCATGAATATGTTTGACCATGATTATTAATAATGGTGTGATGACAAAGAGCCAGATTTACAAAGTACCAGTTCATTGAGTACATTTATGAAACATTTTGTTCCAGAGATTCAAACAGGCTACAGGCTTTTGTTCTCTCCTAAGGCGGAGACGTGTTAACATGTTGACTATATTACACATGTTAACACAGTTTACAAGGATTAATCTCATGTGTAAAACTCAATCCATCTTATATTATGCAATGTTTTTGAAAAGATGGATATTAAGGTTTTCTATTTGACTGCAGAAGGTCAAGTTTTTAAAAATAAGGCAGGACCGGAAAGTTATAGCCCTCATTTATTTCATGCATATGTTTGTCCTTTTTGTGAATATTTAACTTAATTTGATTTTATTAATATGAAGTGAATTGAACATTATAAATGTTTTATTCAGCTCTATTTATATTGTGGCGTTTTTTTTATTCATTGAATTGGTTCTTAATGATAATCTTAATAGTATAAGTATCAATAATAATAATAATAAAAAAAACACGTACCTCCTCTGGTAAAGCTGTTTGAGAATGGGATGTCTAAATGGACAGGAGCCATCTTTGGTATCCTGGACGTCCTCCTTTCACTCCCTGAAGTAAAAACATTCATGGGGATGTCAGAGGAGATGGATAAGCTGGAGAGTGACCCCAGGTTGTCCTGTGAGTCTTACATAACCTTTTATTGTACAAATTTCCTTCCAAGTGTTACTAAATATCCGATACAGTATTTCTCTCACGCAGTCTCTCTCTCTCCGTCTCATAGACACATGCACCGAGACACACACACATTAAGATAAGTAGGTGACAAATAACTGCTGACCGGAGAAAACACAAAAGGGGACAGTGTGAACAACTAAATTGAACAAAAATAAACCTGAGGAGTGCAAGACTGCACTTTTCTCTTTATCAGCAGAAATGAACTCTACATGGCCTCTTGTCCTTTGCAAACAAACTAAGTTTTTTTTCCCACGGCAGAGCCAAGGCTGCTGCACAGCAAATTCAGGTCAAGTGGGAGCACAGGAGTCAGGTGAAGTCACTGCGATTTGAGGCAACGAATGTCCAGTGTTCAGCTTCACAGGTGACTCCCTGCAGACCTCAGCTTCAGTCTACTGTTGTGTTCGTGTCATGTGGAAATTATTTTTTAGCATGAAAATAAATCTGTGTCAATGACCTTGGGCTAATTATAGCTATAAATTCTTTTCTTTTCTTGCACTTTTCTAATTGCTCTGACAAATCTGAGTGTTTGCTAAAATCTATTGCTCAAGGTGCCTGAATGCTAATTTGACCCCAAGAGAACGAATTCTTCAGCCCAGTTTGGTTTCAACAGATTGTTATAACTGCCCAACACTTGTTTAACACATGTTTAAATGATAACATTGATGGCTGCATGCCACTTAGTTGTTCCATTATCAGGCTCACTGAACCGGTTCAGTGTGAAGTTCACGTGTTAGAGAATCATTATCAGTGTTTTACCTGTTAACTGCGTATTCAGAGGTTTTATTTTAATGTACCTAAATCGTTTCTTATATAAAAAAAGTGATCCAAAACAGTCCGGTAGAGGAGTATACTCTGTTATTCCTTAACTTAATAAATAACAACAGTCTATCAGATTAATAATAGCGTCTACCTGGTGAGAGGCCAATCAGCGAGCGGTTGGACAGCGTGTTGGTCCCATTTATCTTGTAGTAGATGGGGATGGAGTCGAGGATAGCCTGCAGATACTTCTCTTGTTCGAGACTACTGGATGAATCTGAGGACGATGCAGGAGCTGCAGGCAAGAAAAAAACCCTTAACTTAGACAAAACAATAACCTGCGAAATTACAGACCAGAGATTTTTGTTCCAGACACTAAACAGTAGAATTAATGTTGCTGTTAGAGATGTATTTAAATAACAGGACAGTTAGATAAAAGTAGCTAAGCTTGGTTCATGTTTATATAAAAAGTCTAACACTGCTGTGTGATGCTCACCTGTGGATGAGGGATTCTGCGACTTGAACAATCCCACCACGCTCTTGCCATGGAAACCTCCTGAACGCAGCAGGACGGCTTTAGTGCGAGGATGTTTCCAACACACAACAGGTAAACGGTTGTGTCTGTAGCAACGAGCCACTTTGTGTAAACTGCTGTCCTGGACCGCCTGAGGAACCACCAGCAGCCCCGGGTAACTGAGAGACAGATAATGGAAAAAGATCATGTCGACCCTTCTAATCCACTGCAAAGCAATTTGTTCATACACTAACAAGACACAGAAATACAGCCATTAAATGCTCTCCTACAGACTTTACAGCCGAGATCTGAGTGGGATTAAGACTGTATTAGTCACACCATATGTGTTTTTACACAGGCTGGATTTGAATCTGGTTTTCTCAATAGATAAGTCAAACATCTGTCTGCCAGGTAAAGGAGAACTCCCCACTGGCCTTTTGAGATACTGAGGCTTACAAAGCTTCCGGCAGGGGCTACAAATCCTGGAAACTAATATTTTCAGTCCCACTGTGCTGTGATTAGCGGAATCAGAACAGATCAGCAGGTTTCTGGACAGAGTGTGACTCAGCGCCGCTGCTGCAGCTAAAGCTATTTAACTGGCAGCGGGTCCCCAGCCTGTGAGGTGGCGTTACCTGCGGCAGAGGGAGTAGAGTCTGTTAACGGCCGTGATCCTGAACTGTTCGCCTGATTTGGAGCGCGACGAGCTGGCGGTGATTGTGCCAAGGCCAAGGCGCTGGTAGTCACGGAAACAGGACTGCTCCACCAGCTGCTCCATGGTGGATTTCTCAGACGCTCGCAAAGTGCTGCTGGGTGGCGGTTCGCCATCGTCTGATACTGAAAAACACATTTTTCGAGAAGCATGGTTTTAAATCTTTTACATTTTTTTCTTCACTCTCTTTTTCTCACTCCACACTTCCAAGTGTCAAAGTCATTTCATTCTCTCACTTGATATGTCGTCGTCTTCATGCCAGGTCATCCTGCTGCCTCTGTCGTTCTTCTTCAGCGTGCTCTGGCTGCCACGGCCCATGGTGATCTTTCCGGCCTTCTTTGCTCCTTTGACAATGGTTTTGGATAAAGTTCTGTGAGGAGCACAGAGTAGGCATCATTTACTGTTTCCACAGGAGAAAAACTGCTGAGGCATGTATTTATTTACCCAAATATTTCAGATGACATCATGATTCCCTCATGAAATCAGGACTAAATGATGAAAACTGCACCACAAACCTGAACCCAGTGTTCCTCTCTTTTTGCTTAGGAAGGATTAGCTGAGGCGCCGTTTGTCCTGCAGCAAATGCAAAGGAGCTGAAGATGGATTGTGGGTAACGGATCCTCTGGAGATGTTTCCTGAAGATCTCAACCATCTCTGAGCTCACCTCTTCATCGAAAGCCACTTTTATCAACTATAAAGGAAAGAGTTCATATTTACACTGAATATTTTCTTCTGTTTAAACCAAACAACATGTGCTGAAGCCATCTTGAAGTGTAGGGGACATCTCAATGCGTCAGTGCTGTCTGTTTATCTCTGCTAAGATTCCTGTTTTACCCGCAAAACATTTGCTAAAGTGTGCAAATCTGCAACTTGCACATCTATCACAAGATTGGTAAAACAGCCCATGTACGGTTTCCACAACACTCCCACACACAGATCCCAGTGAGTGTGGAAACACACCAAAACTGTCCACAAAAGATGTCCATTAATGCCAAGTGACCTACACTCCAACAACACGGCCACGTTCATCATCTGTGTTAGTAAAAAGATAGAAACGAACCATAAAACATTTTACAGCCGAATATCTAAAGACTAGAAACACATGCTTGGCTGAAAATTGCTTTTTCTTTCTGATACAAGCTCATGTTATGAAACACAACACATGGAGAGTTTCTTAAAAAGATGTGCCACACTGAAGGTTAAATGCAATCTCAAGTGTTTGCTGCTTATTTATTAGTTTGTGCAGCTTGTAAATCCTCTGTCAGCCCAGTGAATTAAGAAAAAGCATTGAGTTAACGCAACAACAGGATTTTAATATCTGAGAAACACAACACCACATGATTCAACATCCTAAATCACTACTGATTTCAAGTGGTTTCTCAAGAAAGTAGTGCAGCGCTCCGAGATGATGTGTTGAGCGTTTACCTGAAACGATGCAGAGCGAAGCTGCAGACCTTCCTGCATGTTCTGCTGCAGCTGATTCTGGATGCTGATCTTCTTTTCTTTGGTCAGTGTGGACACTGGGAAAGCTCTGATCACTGCCTGCTCCCCCACTGGACACACACACACACACACACACACAAAAACACACACATAGAAACAGTAAGAAAGGTCAACATCATATTACTGACATGATCAAAGCAGCGTATTACTGATAATTTTATGTTTCAGCCACATAGTTGACAGGAAGTAGGGGACAGGAAATGAGGGATAGAGAGAGAGATAGGGACGTATTTAAAATATTTTCATTTAATCTATATTTCATTATGACGTAAAAGCTGGTTCAGTGTTTACCCAGTGGATCGTGGGGCATTCCTTTGAAGATGATGCGATATGTGGTGAGGAAGAGAGCCCCCTCTGCTGGCAGGATGTGTGGGCCCCCCAAAAGGCCCCCGGTGGCCTCCTCTCTGCCGTCAGGGTCCAGAAGAACCCGCAGCCCCTCCGACACCAGCTCTTCTCCGGGAAGCAGAGCCGGACGCATGATCTTAGGCTGAACGCAAATGACAAAAGCAAACAAACAAAAAAAAAAAAAAAAAAAGAGGTACATTTGAACAAACCTGCCCAAGATCACGTCCCAGCTTAAATTCAGACATTTTTGGTTGTCAGGTAATTACTCAAAATGAAGGACACAGCAAAGAACGATTTGCGTCAGTGAATCAGATGCTTAAAAACCCTCAGGAAATTAATTTATCATTATAACATCAAATAAGAACACCACATGTGCTCACCGGACACATTGAAGCATCACATGCACATCATCATTTAAAAGCACACGAATCCTTAGTACAATGAGAATCAGACAGCAATTTAAAAAAGGAAACTTGCCAATAAAAACAGTTAAGGCCAAAGTCCTTCTGTTTTTCAAGGAAAAACTGTTCTGTTTATCCAATTGTTGAATTGAGTGACCACTGGTTTTCACTTTGTGTTTTTAAGATTAAGATTTAAACATATGGATCCTGACTGGCGATGATGTGGTTTTATTCCTAGAAGCTCCACCTGACTTAGTCTGACCAGTTGAACAGTTTTTTCCACTGAAGCAGAAACCACTGAGAAGCTCAGGGCCTTTATTTTGAAAATGTGAAAGAATTATACTGTTATTCATAAGTATCTATCAAAACTTTATTCCTACTCTGAATGATGAGATGAAAACTGCAAGTAAATAAAAGGGGAACAATAAGTGTAATATTTGCTTTTTGCATAAACTTACTGTCAGAAACCATGATGAACTGTTGAGTTTCAAACCGGGTTAGATGTATTCTACACACAGCATCTATTTTAGCACTTGTCTTATTCCTTTTATGTCTGGAATCGGTTTCTGCTTAAACTCACATTTAAGGAAGAAGTTCATGGACGTTTATCAAGAAAGAAGAACCAGAGACTAAGTGTGGCATGTACCACATTTAATATGGCCTACTAGAATTTCCCTTAACTCACATGATTATTAACATGTCTCAAACAAAAACAAACACTCTTTGACCTCCTTCCTCTGCGGTATGAGGTGCAACTAACCACAGTCAAGTTTGCAGTCTGTTGCTTCAGCTCCTTCTGGCCCCTTAATCCAACAGAGAAACACTCAGTTGTTCCACTGTCACAAGTACGAACGAGAAGGGATATTAGATCATTCACAGCACTTCCAATTAAGGCCGTAGTTGACCTGCGGGAGTTGAGGTCTGGCCAGGAGATAATAAGAGCTTCTTGAATCCGTCCTTGAATGGACAGTGAGACCAGGAACAGTCCCTCTGCTCCTCATTACTGCACCTTAAATGCATTCATTGTTTTTATTTTCCATGTTATTGATACATTTCCTACTACTATCCGATTTGCCATCAATCCAGAGTCAGTGTTGTTTACACACCTTTTAGTATTTTTTGGCATGCAGCTAAGAGCTAGCAGCCCAGGATGGAAGTTTTGTCCAACACATAAACATGTAAGAAGTTAGCCACAAATTGCAGCAGTCAGACTGCTCACCATGGTCTCCAGGTTGCTCCCAAGGCATTACTGGCATGATGTTTGTCTGTGTGTGTAAGGGTGTGTGAGAGGAATTACCAAAAGCTGGCAAACATAGAGCACAGCACGGTCCAAAAGGACCGACTGGTAAAGTATGAAAGTGCGATGATGACTGGAAAACATTGGATGAGATTTGCACATCTGCATAACAGCAGCGAAACAGCCTAAACTAAGCATGTAGACACAACTATGAGTTAGGAGATGAGTAAGAACATTTACTAAGAAACAGTCGAGTTGGACATAGTGTTCACTGTTACATAAAGCAGTATCTCTTTTATCTAGCGTTTGCTATTAGCGTTTAAACACTTCACGAAAGATTTTAAGCTTTATTGAGCTGTTAGTTCAAATTTGTTAGCTTAAAAAAACTGCACCTCACAATACCAGTGTCTTTTTACTACGATACCAACCAACTCTATTATAAATTAATATTATTTTTAGCTGTAAAGCCATCTAGGTCATTTAAACCTTTCTTTTCTTCTGCTCAACTGGAACTCGTTGTCTAAAGTGGAAATTGTGGGAAAAGTTTCCCATTAAATGTTCTTAAAACAGTAATAGGACACGGTTATGTTCCCAGTGATTTGTGTAGCATAGGTTGGGAATTTAAATTAGGTTCTATAATTGAAAATTATGCTTTCACTGTGGCTCTGTTAATAGAGTTTATATTTAATTAACTGTACTAATGTACTGTACGTGCGGCTGAAATCCCAGCAGCGTTAAGCAACTCTCACCTTCTGAATCGGAGGTAACCTCCTGCTCTCTCTGTGAACTGCCTCTAGAGCCTCCATCTGCATAGCTACAATGCCTGTGGGTCAGAAGTTGAGGTCAGTTAACATATGCACACACACACACACACACACACACATAGTGAAACACATGTGCATATATACGTCTGTACAACCAGTGTGTATTTACAGATTTTAAGGTCATTTAACATGTCAGGAGTTAATCAGCTCACAGGCCTCTACTGCTCTGTTTCTGTTGGCTTGAGCTGAGAATACACACGTACAGAGGTTACTCTGTATAAAGCTGAGGGATTTAGGACGGCGTTAGAGTGTGAATGAACACGGCAAGAGCTTGTACCTGGGATCATGCTGTGCAGGCTCTTGATATGTTCCTGGGTTACTCCGCTCTCTGTGCATACTTTGTCGATGAAGCGTGCAACGAACCTGACCACAGAGTTTGCAACGTCGGTGTTTTCTGAGTCTTCAAACCCACTTTCTGTGTCAAAGCTCTCCGCCACACTGCCGGCAATGCTGTAAAACATGACACGATGACACAGTGAAAACAAGAAAAGGCCAAACCACCATGTCCAAGGATGAGACTTGAGCTGGGATCTGAGAGTTTGTTGTGTTGACAGACATGGGATTTGAAGATGCACTGTGATAAAGAGCAGTGAAAGTGAGAGCTATTTGCAGCCTGGCATGAGCAAAAGTGTTGATGCCTGGATCAATCGTTCAGACTCTATTAGCCAAGAAGAATATTTCACATGAGACAGTGATGCAACGTTCCCTCTGGTTGCACAAATACTAAATGATGAGATCCAAATGTCTGTGTGATCTGTGAGAAACAAACAAAGTCTGGGGCAAAAATGAAAGAAAAAGGAATGAAAGAAAACAAAATTCCACACAAACAAATTCTTGGCTGCAGCATCTCTGACCTTTCATTAGAAAGAGAAACAAGAATTAAATAGCAACATTGTGTCCTTGCAGTTATTTGCGAATAAAACATGAAATTAAGAACATTATAGCTGATAAAATGTAATATTTAATAATGTTTAAACTATTAGCATGGTATTCTTCAAAGTATTTGAAGTGTGGAACAAGATATTTTGGCTCTTTGTCTTTAATTTCTAAGAAAATACATGGATGGAGGATCCCCCTAGCTTCTTTTCACTCTACAATTACAGCAAAGCTCAGGAAATCACTTTCACTGATATTTTGTTTGGTTTGGGTGAGTAAAGTATAGTCCCATTACAGACACTCTGAGGGGTTTAAACCTCCGAGCAGAAGTAAATGAGCTTCACTGTGTTTTGTGCAGTAGCTATGTAACCCCACAGGATGGATGTGGGCCGGAAACAGAAGACAAGCTGCCTACCATTTGGCAAAATAGGAAGGTATCATGTAGACTGTGAGTTGTGCCACATCCACCCACGTAGTTATCATCACCTTATTAAGAGCGGTACACATAATCCCAAATCATGAAACCTTACCTTGAGGTTTCCTCCAGATAAGACTGATGGTTCTACCTTACAAACACTGAACAAGTCATAAATATGTTCTAGTGTTGTTTCTGTTTGATCTCAGTGGATGGTAATGACACATGAAAGATGTTAAACAGCAGTTAAAGCTTATATGTGGAACATTAAGAACAATGCATTCGGTATGTTTCATATTTTTTACTACCGACCTGTTGGTGACGATGCTGTTGCTGCCGCTCTCCCAGTCGGCAGCCGGAGCGTTACGCAGCAGCTTGGTCTTGCTGGTGTCCAAAGGCACCAGCAGGTAAACCATGAGGCTGGCGTAGTGGATGGCCTGACTAAACACAGTGCTCTCCTCATTTTTCACCAGCTCCTGCTGCTTCTCTTTGCTCAGACTGGGCCATAAACGCAGCTGCTCTGCTGCCAGATCCATGGCCGTCTGCTCCTCGACTCTCTCCACTGAGTTTGCATCCTGAACAGGGAAAAGTTAACGGATGGAGCTTGACGGTATATATATATATATACACACATACATACATATACATAGATATATATATACATATATCTTTTTTTTTTGGCCTTGTGACCTTAAAAATGTAGTAACACGTAGCTTTATTACAAAGTAAGGGTGAAAAATGTACAAAATGTACAAATTTTATTCCAAGAATCAACTTGGGAAACTCCCAAAATTATCTCTATCGTTTCTGAAAGATCTCAGTTCTTTGGTTTAGGATTCTGCAAACATACACTCTCACACACACACACACACACACACACACACACACACACACACACACACATACATGAGAGAGAAATACGCTGCAGTGCAACAAGTGAAAGGGTCATTGCTTAGGAAACATAACCTTTAAACACCAAACCACCTACTCACACACACACAGAATAATAAAACTGGCACTACATGTTCTTTGCTGATGTGGATTATGTCAGTAAATTATTAAAAATGTCTGTCATGATTTCCTATAAAGTCCAAGGTGGCATCTTTAAAGATATTCATTATAATATTGCAAAAGAAAAGATCAGCAGCAGTTAAAAGCTGCAAATGTGGAATTTTGGCGCATTTGTTTTTATTTAAATAATGAAATCAGTCATTCAATCTTTTCAGTTATTCTGTGGATTTCAAATAAAAGAGTTTAACAGACCTCATATAAATTCTGACCCAATATTTTCTCAGATTGATTCCATTATTATCACTCTCTTACCTTTAGCCTGGCAGTGATGCTCCCTTTCTCCTCCGGGGTGCTCAGATAAAGGGCTCGGATCTGGCTCTGGACCTCGCTGTAGAAAGTGGCCTCCCAGAACTGCTGGTTGGTCCAGATGGGATGGTCCTGGATGCAGGTGTAGGCAAACTGGTTGACGCCAGCAGCCAATTTCTGTGAAATAAAAACAACACAGTTCACAGAGTCAGAATGATGTAAAGAAGCAACACGAAACTGCTGACAAAAGGTTTAGTTGTTCTTATTCCAGCGTTGCAGTTATATCAGACCACATGAATGTGCCAAACCTCTCATGTTTGCAACAGTTACACACGTATCATTTATGTATTTTTAAATCTACAGATTATCAACTGTTTTATCGATCAGTTGTAGAGATTGTGAGCTGGAAATGAGGCTTATTAAATGTCAGCAAAAGAAAATGCAGGGAGGTACAGATGGAAAAAAACATTGTGATTCGCATCGCTGTTTCTCTAATAGTTTATGTCATCTTCCATAGCAACAGATTCAAACCAGATGTTGACATTTCGAGATTCAGAGTGGCAGTGACGGTGTTACTGTTTATAGTTCAGATTTAGATTACAATGACATTTTACTTTTTCAAATTGCTGATGTTAAATGACATTTATGTATTGCCTACATGGACAGTCAAAACAGAGAGACAGACAAAGTAAATTAAAATTTTACACGCGTAACCTCGTCAACCCCAGTGAGCACAAACAGCTGCTGCGCAGCCAAACGTTGATCAAAACCACGGAACTTTATTTTAAATTCTAATGGAAATCTCACAATGTCCTAGGATACCAAACATGTCAGTCTGAATTTTGTTTTGCGTATAAAATGACAACGAAAACATCTAGGGTATTTCCATACTGATGGAACAGGGCGGCCATTAACACATGGAGTTTTAATATTTCACTCAGTGTAAACACTGGAACGTCCTTAGGGAGTTTAATGATACAGTCAGACAATGTGGAAAAAGATTATTGATACAAATTAAATCTACAAACTTAAGCCACACACAGAACTATAATAAGTTTCTTTTTATTCAAATATCTTATTTCTTTCCCAGATGATTGTTCTGATAACTGCTCCTGCACCTCAGTTAACCTGCCTGTAACATTAGTGTTTGGAGCTGATTTAGCCACCGACTGTGGGCAGTTGGAGTAAGTGAAGGTTTATTTCTCACTGGGTATTTACATAAAGAAGTGTCTGGGCTGTAGCCAATGCCTCTTGAAGTTGTGTTGAAGGAGTTTGCCAAAATGTGGGGAGAATTCGGAAAACAAAACAAAAAAAACCCAAGTCAGCCATGGGATTTAAGGTGAAATCAATCATTCTGTGTGAGTCGTAACTCTTTAACAGATAACAACCCCTAGTGGAGAAGCAGACCACCTTCTCTTTCCCTCTGTGTCTGAATGCATTTGGAAACCGAGCTGTTGTTTTTCATTAGTGTCGGCTGAAGAGTAAAGCACCTGCTGCTTGCAAAAACATCCACAAAAGGGAACATACAGTGCTCAGCTAAAGGCATTAACACTGCCCACACTGAGTCGAGCATATGGCAAACACCACACAACAAGGATGGATCGCAAAATAACACGAGCTGAACCAGAAGCACAACGTGCCAATTAATGACCAGCCACAAACAATCATTCACCAAACGTCCGTCTCTCTCTGCAGAGTCTGAAGGCCACGTGTGAGGCTCAAGCCTTTTATTAGATTAGCTTCTGATTACTTTCCCCAGAGCCAGACGCAACACAGTGGTTTCTACTATCACTTCGGAGATTTCCTTTGAAGGATGAGAACTGTAGTGGGTTACAGTAATTATAACAGACAGAACAAAAACAGCTCAATTCCCACTGAGGTGGGCCACGAGCCAAGTAAGAGAGAGAGAGTGAGTGGAGGTAGGGAGGGGGTGTATATGTGTCTTGTCTCTGCTTCGTTAGAGTTCATACATTAATCATCCGTCTGTGAATCTGAAATATTTCCCTTTTCAAATTCATGAAAACTATGACCAGAGCTGATTCACACATTTAGAAACAATTGGTCTAGACCTGGAGTCTGCCTGACTGAGTTTAGGTAAGATGTATTAAACTGAACCACACTTTAACATCTTATTGTGGAACCAGATCTCCTGCTGCTGTTGCTCCACTCCTACTATTAGATTACAAAAATGAAACTACTTGTCCAGGAAATGTGACAGTGCATGATTTTTCTAAGAAAAGAGCATCTGATTTCCTGCTGGGTGATACCAGAAAACAAGAGGCACATACAAAACATCTCAATTTATCAATTAACGTGGATTTTTTTTACTTAATCACCCTTCGGTCTAATTAAGAGCCAGTAAACAAAACTCTATGTTGACGTGATTTACCAGAACCTGACAATTATCAATATATCAATTTTCAATCAAGTTCTATAACATGTTGAAAATGCTTGGACACTGTGGTGCTGTGAACTAAAGATCCCAGTCTGATAACAACATGCTGTTTTTTCAATATAAACACTGAGTGCTGGTGAGTTGTGATTTCTCAAGTAGCTCACACCTCTTCTTTACACTATAAATTACCTTCCCCTCCTTCTGTTCAAAACACTCTTGACTAACCACAAATTTTACCTCTAATTGACAAGTTGGACTGAATGAAATGTGGTAATGAATAAATAATTATGAATGTATAAGATAAGAAGTGCAGCTCTTTCAGATAGGACCGTGATACCTTTCCTGTTACAGGAGTTTGCTGGGTGTCTTACAGCAGATGTTGCGTGGGTGTGTGTGTATATGGTTATGCGGGGGGTGCGTGTGTCTCATTTGTCCAAGCTGTCTTAACGCAGCTTGGCTGTACTTTTTCTGACTTGTCCGATATTTTCGGGTCATTTTGACCGAGGTCGGTGCTTCCTAATATGATAATACTTGGAGCTTACGGAGACATCCACAAGACAGATGGCCATGGAGGAGGACAGGGAAGGAGAGAAGAAAGCAGAGGAAAAGGGAGGAGGAAGGAAAAGTAGCAAGTGAAGATGAAGGGGGAAGGAGGGAGGATACAACTATCAGACCCATCTGGCTATGTGGCTAGTGAAGTGGAGGAATGCTGAGCTGAGGGAGAAATGGTGAAAAACAAGTTGGAAAACCCACAAGGGGAGACAGAGAGGAGAAAATGCTGTGCACAGGTCAGAGTAATGAGGCTATCAGGACTTGGGATCTTGTTTTGAACTTTGGGACATGATCCTAAGGTTCAGATTATGATTGACTGCAGCCTCCAAACATAGCTGGGCAGCCAGACAGCATCATACACGTCAACTGTATCTCAGAGAAGATGAGAGATGGTGTATTTTGTCACTGAAGGGAAGTATACGCTCGCATGTGGACACTGAGTGTAGCCTGCTCTATCTGATATGTCACCAGCCTTGGGGCAGCAACATTATTTACAAGTGTTTTGGGAGAATTCATAGCATTCCTGAATTGAAGATACAAAAACAGTCATTATTTCTGGACGAGTCCTTTGTGGGAACGCATGCCTGACCTGCACACAATCCATCTCCTCATTTTTACAGTTTAACATGAGTCAGTAGTTTGTCAGAAAGACACAAGCATCCTCAAACCTGGAAAAAAAAGCCCAGCATTCAAACAAATGTATTTACAGCGCTCAGTCACGTAAAATAAACAGAGAAAAACATGTTGAAAGTCAGACTAATAAACAAACTCATCATGGCATCCATAGGCCCAAGGCTGTGTAGAAACACAATGTTCGGGTAACATAAATGTTCCAAAACACAGTAAACACAGATACGGTAAGTCAAGAGCTGGATTTTATTGAGATATACAGGGGTCAGCTAATACGTCACTTTCCTCACGAAGACATGGCGAAGAGCAGAACGACAGAGGAAGCTGCCAAATCCAACAATGCATAAACTACAGCTGAAAGAATGCTAACACTCAAGTGTTGGTCCAGAAGTGTGTTTGGGTGTTTTTCACTTGCTGCTGTGTCAGAACGGGTTTCCCCCTCCACCACCACACGCACAGGAGCAATCACTTTAGTGACACATTCAAATGCAAGAAGGAATATCATGGCGGGACATAAAGGGCGGAATAACAACAGACCCAGACGTCAGCGACACCTGCTCATGTCCAGATAAACCCACTCCTCGTTAGATAGTGAATGCCAGAGGAACAACAGCAGATTAGAGAATCTCAACAAAATGAGAGGTTATGTAGTGTTTAGATAAACTTTACCTTCTCAGGCCAATGGATTCAATCTATACACAACCTAAGCCAAGAGATATTTTGCAAATCAGCTGTAACTTTCTTCTCTCTGGATTGTTAACAAATATCTATCAAATAATGTCCCATAAGCGCTTTGGTTTGAGCAAGACATTTAAGAATAACTGAGCTGAGGGAGATAAAAAAAAAATCCCCACCAACCTGTGACTATAAAAAGTAGGTCAACAACAGCATAAGCTGTTCAGTGTCAACATATGACTAGCAATAAAACCAAACACTGTCTGTCTCTATGCAGCAGATTCTGGGAGCAGACGGGTACAGGATGAGGGAGCTTCCCACGTCCCTCGACCTGGAGACGTCAGAACCATGGGGACAGCACCACTGTACGCAGGAACAGTGTGAGCTGCCAAAGTCTGGCCAACAATACCAAACACGGACTTAACCAGTGTCTGACTCATGAACTTGAACTGGTGGACTTTAAGGTGATTTTTTTTTTTTCTTACCCAATGTTTTGTTTTGCAATAACATTAAAAAATACCACAAACTAAAACATACATGTCTTATGAATATCTGCTCGTGAAAAATATGCCACATCAGACTCAGATAAAGATTCAAATTGTGCAGCAAATCAAATCAAATCAAATCAAATCAATTACTTTATCTAGTTCTTGTGATCAGGAATAATTTAAACATGCATTTACTGTAGCTGGATTATTGCATAAGAGCTTTGAATGAGTCAGTCATGACACAAACATTGTATATGCAGTATATCTTCATAGTGAGTGTTTACAAGTGGTTTCTTTACACAGTGGAGCAATAACATCGTTACGCTTAACAACAACACCATCAAATCACTGTCAAAGATATTAGACACATTTAAGTCTACTTAAATATGTCCAATAAATATGTTTTCAGACTAGATTTAATGTAGTGTCTCAAATCTGATGTGTGTTTTTCATGGAGTCTAAGGAGCAAATGTAGTAGAGTCCGACCAGTCTGGGTATATTTTATACTTTTAGAGCTGATACAAACACCAGAACTACTCATGTAAAAATAAACCCATTTTCTTGAAGTTTGTGACAGATATATATTGGAGGTAAAAAAAACTCAGAGTGACATCAGTGCAGCACTCTTGGGAAATATTTTTGTTCAATAATTATGAAAAAATAACCTATAAGCCTAATATAAATGAAACGATAAAATTAATATACATGACATTAATAATTGGTTGATATCGATATGTCTGGGAGAGTCCGATTAATCAGTCAGGACTTAAAATGTAGCAAGAAAAGAAACTAAATAATCATTTCTGAGTCTTTATTGGCAGCTCAATCACAGCGCTGATTTCTCATGGGATAAAAAAAAAAGCAGGAAAGAAAGAAATTAATCAATCACGTTCTTTTCAATGACTTTCATGGTCTTGTCCTGCCAGACTCAAGGACTGGTTGATCATTTATAAAGTATTAACAACTGTTTGCAGAACACGTAGCTAATGTAATGTACAAGACATGTAACTGTATTTAATCCCTACAGTGTTAAAGAACATATAGTTCTTTACACACAATGGAGGCACACCAATCATGTTCCCAAAGTCGATAAACATTAAACAAGTTCAGAAATATGTGCAACAGGGTCTGATGGATCAATTGTGAGATGCCTTTCAATCCACACCCATGATGACAGCTGCTGAGATGCTCCATTACCCAGCTTTGTTTTTCTCACATTTCTACTGCATGATCCTTGCACCACTAAACCAGAGATTACAAATAATTTTGGCAGATTCCCTCCTGACCTCACTTTACTTTTCACCCTTTGGGTGAGGCAGAGCTCAAGCTTGTCACCAGTTCCAATCATCTGTAAGTAACAAGGAAAAAAGTGTTGCACTCTCTCAAAATATCCTTTTCTAATGAGTTGTCAGTGCCAGATAAGAAATCATTTGCAATTTTCAACTGAAATAGCAGAGAATCATTGTGTAATAACTATAATTTATGAGAATGGATATTCTTATGAAACAGAAATGGCTTTGTAGTGGTATATACTTGTTAAATGGTTTGAAAAGCCTGCGCCAAAATGTGAAACTCTGACACAATTGATTAAGTTTCAGTGCTGGTGGCCCTGATGAGAAGCAAGAAAAACACATACGGCTTATCTAAGAGAGTTACATCAGTCTGGGGCATGTGAACTGGATGAGTCATGTGGTGGTAGAGAGCGGGCCAGGTTCCAGTCCAGCTCATTGGGGTATGGCTCTGGTACCCAACAAAAGGCCAATGCGGACAGTTGTGTCTGTCCCCATAGCAACGTTCAAGCCGTGGGGAAATAGTTGTGGTGAGTACAGCAGCTTCCCTGTGTTGATAACGTGGTTTGGACGCCATCTGAACGCCATGGCGGTCCTTTACACTTCCCTATGGAGTTGCTAACATGCTGCAGCGTCTATGTTAATGCTTCAGGATCAGCAAAGGTCAAAGTTTGAGAAAGCTGTCATCTCTCTGCCCATCACCTGGCAAAGTTAACTTAAGCCCCACCATGGCTGATGATGTGATATTCCTTTTTTTTGACACGGAAAATGTATCTAGTCCTGAGTAACATTTTTGCATGTTCTCGTAGAAAAAACTCCACATTTCTAGCTACATATTGGTCATCATGTATATCAATGCAGAGCAGAAAAACTGTGTTTGAAAAACATTGCGTATTGTATTAGTCACAACATGTCAATACTGATGCATCATCAGAAATACTGTAAAACTGGTCTCTGCTGCATAGTGCAGAAAAAAAAGCTGTTAAAGAGAAATGTCCACAGCAGGATCTGTAGACACTTTTTAGTGTGGACATGGTCTCGGAGACAAACAAAGACAGCTGCTTGGATTTGTGGCCAGAAAGTCACTAGTGCCTGTTCACAATTATCTTGAGGAACTGAGGCATTTTCCCTAGAAAGACACAATGTCTGTAGAGTTTTCAAAGGTAATTTGTCAAAAAAAAGAATTCAATCACCTCTAGTTTATTTGAATGGTGGTTTCAACGGTTCGGATTACAATATGTGCACTGCAAGAGGCTTCACTGGAGGTAAATCAAAAAGTATGTGTGTTCATTTCTTCGTAGGCATCGTGATGGATAGAATGGGAACAGATGCATCAAGTTGAACTCACATACATTCTTGGTTTCGATCAGTTTCCTTACCCTGTAAAAGGCTGTTGACAGAGGCAGCAGCGCAGCAGCCATCATGTACTCCTCAGAGCTGGAGCAATCCTGTGGACGACAAACAACGGGGGAGAAGTGAGAGCAGGGCAGGACACAGCAAGAGACGTGTTACGCAGCTCTGTGAACACCTTTTCACTAGAGCTCCAACATAAGCAGCACTGGTTTCCAACAGAGAGGTCACACACGCACACAAGAACCAGAGAGGGAAACTTGGCTGAACACATTTGGTGACTTACAGAAAAAAGAGCCTTTGTTTACTACAATGCTGAATTTATTTAGAAATGAAAAAGTGTAAGAAGAAACTGTACATCTTTCTGCACATGACTGATGAACTGCTATACATTAAGCAACAAAGAGGTACGATGTGAGGAGAACACTAGGGGGTAAAGAATCTTAAACATACGTAACCTCCTCTTATATAAAGACACTCAGTCCTGTTACATGTCAAAGCCATGTTCAAAAAAGATCTTCAAAAACCGCTCACTCTGTTCTCAACTATTAGGACATATGCTTCCAATAGCCTTATATAATCACAGCCCTGACACAATTGTTGAACTGTTCCAGTATTCAATTTATTGGTAATTTTATGTTTTGCATTCCTGAACTAGATTGCCGTACAAGTCTCATTCAAGAATATCACAAGATGTTGCATAAAATCCAGTCGTTTTGGCCATAAAACCCTGTGTCCATTTATCAACCAGTCACAACTAGCCAGAGAGCAAATTTAATTCTCTTTTTTATTTTGTTATTTTAAATCAGTGAATAGTTGAAAATTTTCCCTCTTTGACATTTATGCTCCGTGCCAAAGTGTCTTTGTATTTGGGATTCTTCAGGTCAAAGAGACGACGCTTAATGGAGCTTTTGGAAAACGGTATTAAGCTGAATGATACATTAAGAGGCTTAGAGCAGAGGACTTATGGGCCCGAACTAAACTTTTCCAGCAGAGATCGGAGAGAACGATGAGGGAACAAGAGAAAAGGACTCGAAAGTACTTAATTCACAGGAAATTGGTACTTATCTCTGGTAAGCTTTGTTGGGATTTATTTGTTGAACTGTAAATGAGAATGGCCAGAGGAAGCTTGATTTAAGACCATATAAAACAACAGCACAGATTCTGACATGCTGCCGCGCCTCATAACCTCTCGTTGGGACCTCGGAGCCAGAAAAAACACAAACATTTTCTTTCTCCATTTTTATTTATGCATTTATTTATTTATTTTACCAACTTTCTCTCTTTTAAGGTCATGTGAAAATGAAAAAAAAAAAAAATACAAACACAGATCTTAAGTTCATGAGCTCTGAGTTTTCTTTTTTTTTTTTTTTTTTGTTTTTTTTGTTTTTTTGTTTTTTTTGTAAAAGTATGCAACATATTATCAGAGTCTTTAATTTTGGTGGGAGAGATAGAGACAAGAATGCTGCCCTTTCTGATAGTGGTCTGCGATGGGGGCCTCTATTACCACACACACACACACACACACACACACACACACACACACACACACACACACACACACACACACACACACACACACACACACACACACACACACACACACACACACACACACACACACACACACACACACACACACACACACACACACACACACACACACACACACACACACACACACACAAGAATGTAGCGGGAAGAAAATGTAAAACACAAGTTCCACAGACACACATGAAAGACTGGCCCCCCATCGACTAAGCAACATAGTTTCTGTTTTACTTTTCTTGTCACTGGTGTTTTTCTTTGCAGTTATTTGGGTTGCGGTAAAATGTTCCAGCTTGGAGCGGCACCAAAGCATTGTTTACCAGCATCATTAACAATGCTGCAGGTCACAGGAGTTCATGGACCCCAGTCAAAATAGAACAACAAGTGGAAATGCACAGGCATAAAAACTGTGACTATCTAACAAAACCCAGTATTATTCCAGTGAAGAGAGTGAAGTTGAGTTCTGCATGTCATCAAGTTTTGTTGGGACCGAAACTTGTGACGACAGAAGTTTTCGGCGCCGAGGCAGCTGCAGTCGTGGTTCAGACAAAGAGAACGTCACAGGCTTTGTCAAAAAGCTGCTTTGACACATTGTATCTCATAGAGAATGATATTATCAGAGTTGCTTAAGACCCCGTTTTTATCACCTACAAAGCTGCACTGTAATCTGCAGTGAGCAGACAGAGTGGCTGGCTGACAGCTCCAAAGCTTAGGAGGTCAGCGAACAACGCGGACAGATAAGAAATGGAATCCAGAGTAGCTCTGAGAATAGACTGAATCAAAAGTGTAAGAAGTGGAGCAGAGTCATCTGTCAGTGTCATGTGGACTTGACAAAGGTGTGACAAACCTGAACAGATCCACATGGTGCAGGGTGGTGGAAATATTTAATCTCATTTGGGATTTAAAAACTGAAGGGATGAATGGGATGTTGTGTATCCCAATATTTGTTTGCAAGGACACCCTGCTGTCATTCTTTCCTACTATTATTTACTGTATGCCTCAACTTTTTTGTCCTTCGTCCTGGAAGCTGCAGGAGCTATGATAGCTGTGATGACTAATGCAGCCTTTCTGTCTCCAACACGTATACAGCAAGAAAAAACAAGAAGCTTGAGCATGACACAAACGCCAGAGGATGTGAACAAACAGCAGCTTCCTGTATGTTTCAGAGAGCTTGGCTCTTTCCAGGAAGGCTGCGAGACGTACTGACACTTGACGTGTTTTTTATGAGGCTTCAGCAGTTACAAACACACCAAAAATTCTTAACTCGCAGGCTTTTACAGTTAATTGGAGTCTGCATAACTGATAGGAAGACGAATAAACTGAATAGTTGACCTCTGTGCTGTCGAGACGAGCAACAAACAAAGATTTCACACTGAGAGGATGAAATCTGACTAATGCAGATGTTTACCTGGACATACTGGTGGACAAACTAGAGAAGGAGCAATCTGAACATGGGAATGATACCCAGCACTGATTCCCAGTGAGCATGTTACATAAGGCAGTCCATCAAGGCCACGAAGGCAGACAAGGGGCCATGTTCTCACAGCAAGAGGCTAGTTTATGATCTAAATACTGTATAAATGAAATGAAGTCATCTATTCGCTATTAAAGTAGGTGGTCAGAGTAATTAAACCACAGCAGGCAGACTTTTAGACTCGAAGGGGGGTGGAGGGTACACACTCATTTTGGTTGAGGCTCCAATTTATCAGCTCACACGTCAACGGTCTGTAATTCAGACAGGACAGTCAGATTAAGTGCCTCATACGTTTCCAACAACATCTGTGCGTAACGTGCGTTCTCGCACGCTGTTCCATCTCAGACGGTCAAGCTCAGGATCATGCGGAACTCATGGGCTCCATGCCGTTGCGGCCACTTCCCATGGACCTCCCACCCTATTCCCCTCTCACAGTAAACTGCCATTCAGAGCGTGTTTTTGAGCACCATCATGAGGCCCACGGCCATGAGAGAGCAGAGCACAGAGGGCTCATAATCCTATCCGACAGGAAATGGTTGGGATGCCAGGATACATCCACAGCAGGGCTCATTCCCCCACATGGCTTGCGCAACGTTTACTTCTAAAAAGCTGTAACGCTGACCAGTGTGCACGAACACGATAAAACACACACGCAAACAAATACAAGTGCAATTAACTCGAATGCCTTAATGAGGGTTGTTACTGTTGGTGATTCATAGCAGAGAAATGGCACAGATAAGGATTACAACAGATGTTTAAACAGCAAAATGTGTCACTGTAAACTTCTGTAAACAGTCCAAAGGGATTTATTAAATTTGTTCGAGAATGACAAAAGAATTTAAAGAATGAAAAACACATTAAAAAGTTACATTATGACCTGATTCAAATGTCCTCACCTTTCACCTACTGTACTTTTTTTTTTTTTTACACCACTTCCTGTGGCTGAATTCCTCTTCAAACGTTTCAAAGGAAAACTGTGATTGCAACCAGATACCAGAACCTGTCAATTCGCCTGGGATGACAGGTTAACGATAAATGTTGTAATCGGCATTATAATGATGATGTCATTGCAAACAAATGTGTCATATCAACATATATGCCAGAAATCCTAATGAGGCATCATGCTGTCATTGCATGAAGAAGCAAGCAGCATTTTTTACAGAAGAGGTCACTTTGGCTTTGTTAAACTCTGAGGGATTTTGTAGACACGAACGAACACACACACCCACGTCTTCTGGCTGTGGTGCGCTCTCTGTAATATCATTTTTTGGGGTTCTTACGTGGCTGGGCGTTGAAATAAAGGGCAGAGTGCAGAATATGAAAGTAATTACTGGCCCAGCAATTTACTATTTATGTTCCTTTCGCAGCTCGTCTGAGACGAATCCTTCACAATTCAACTGAGACCAAGAAAATGAAAGCCAGGAACAAATGCTTGGCTTCCATCTTTAAATAAGAGAAGAAATGACAAACAATATGCTATAAAATCTGAAAAAAACAAACAAGAAGCCATGAGATCAAGTCTCTTTTCCATGTGTGAAATTATTACTTTTTCCCTGTTTGTCATTGAGGATGACTGGTTTTTTGGCAACATGGTTAAATTAGTCTTAAACTCACTTGAAATATTCTGATCAAGTCTGAAATTGACAATATTTTTGGAGGAGATGTTTAACGCACTCAGATGTATTCTATCTGAAATTTATCGTAGTTCAGGCCTTATGCTGGAAGCCTACAAGGTACAAGCTAAAAACAAACCCTGATCAGCCACATCACTGAAACCACCTGCCTCATGTTGTGTAGGTCTCCCCTGTCGGTGCTAAAATAGCCGTGTCCTGTTGAGGAGGCATGAACACGGGACCTCTGGGAGGGGTGTCCTGTGGTGTTTGGCACTGGGATGTAATGGGATGCAATGTTGGCAGCACATTGTTTGGGCCTCTGAGGATCTGGCCGCGTTTGGTCGAGAACAATGTTTTCAGGTGGGTGGTGTGAGTGTGAACTAGTGTGAGTAACATCCTGATGAATGCCAGCTCTGGGGTCTGAACATTTCTTGGTAAAGAGATGATCAGTATTGATGATTTCACCTGTCGGTGGTTTTACTGTTGTGGTTAATAAGTGTATGTTCAAATGTTGCAAACAGCAGCAATTAAATGAATCACATTAAGTGACTAATTTATCTATTGGAAGGTGGAGCCACTACTGTGGCTTTAACTTCCTATTTTACCTTCCTTGACCACATTCACATGTTTGTATTTATATTTCCCTTCAAGGTAGCTGAACTATTATTTATCATTATTATTATTATTATCATCTATTCTAACATTTTTGTTGTTATTTCTTTTATAATATTGAAATAAAACTAAGTTGTTTAAAAAAAACTCACTTGGAGATAAATATACAATATATGGTAATAATATATAGATTATAGTTTTTATTGAAAGTTAGGTAAGACAAACCCCTCTCATATTCTTTTATTATTACCCTTAATATAACTACTATTAGGAACAGATCAACTCAAAATAGTAATGTCAGCAGTACCCTCCAGTGTGGATTTATCAGCTTAGGTTGCAAACAGCAGATAAAATGCAGATTGTATCTGCGTTTATCCAGATATGTTTTACAATTACCTGAAGGAGTTTGACTGGATCGTTTATCGTTTTATGTTAAAGTTAATTTAAAAAAAAAACAAAACACATTTGCACATTCGTTCCAGCAAAAGTTAACGCATCAGGATCTCATTGCAATATCAAAAATACAATAAACGAGGAAAATAAATGAAAAGCTATCGGATTGGACATTAATACAGACTTGGCTAAAACAAGGTCATAGAAAATTAATGCACATGTTTTGATTTTTCAACAAATGCACAACGTTTGTAACTGCAGAGTTCACCTCTCGTCCTGGAAATGAGGACAGTCACAAACCATGTAACTGGTATTCAGATATGACTAAATGAGCTTATCAGCAGCTTGACATGTACACATTTTTGTTTCCAACATCATCAATGCTGCACTTTCATTTTAACTTTCTGTGTAACTGTGGAGTTAATGACACATCATATGACCTTGTATATCTCTGTCCTGGGCAGATGGTGGGATTAATTGGCTCTCTGATAAGACTCCATAAAAGCTGTGCTCTGGAAGGACTGTTTAAAATTATTAAAATCTCTGGACAGGGCTGCTGACGAGGAACTACCAGATATGAGCTGCACTTTATGAAAAACATATTACTTACTCACTTTGACAAGTAGCTGAGGCACGAGGGCACCGGGAAGAGACAAACACACTATCTGATAAACAATGAGCAACATTGTTGAACGTCAGCGGTGCAACACGCTGCCAGAGCCTCGTAAATAAAGACATAATTTACAATAAAGGGCAAAAACAAAATTAGGAGGAAAAAATAGCTTGTGCTTCGCAGGTTATGAGTACTACTGCACCACTTAAACACTTCCTTTACTAAACAAGAACCAGTTACAGCTTGTTAAAAATGGCATCTGTTGAAACGTTGGGGGTACTGGGACTAAAACATTTACATATTCAGGAACTTCAGGTTCCTCTCTTCAGAGAACTTTAGCAACAATTTTAGATGTTACTTTGGTCAAAACCTGGTTAATAAACTTGCTTTTGTGTCAAAATGTTGTTAACCCCCTGATTTTTAGTTTTAGTCGATTCTTAAGAACAGTTTTGGTCACATCTGTTGAAGGAGTCTGAGAGAAAAACATCTGTAAATTTTGTCTACAGTCTGCTGGCTAAGAAAGTTTATTAAATAAATCATTCAACAATATTTCTGCTAGTATTTAAATCATTCTGTTATATTGTATTCTACTGTTAGGAAAAGAACACAAAATCTGAGATGAGATTCACTTTCACAGTTTGGATAAGCTTCCTGGACCACAACAATAAGGCTCAGATTGACAAACTGTTTGGATCAGACTGATAAATAAATAATATGAAAATATTTAATATATATATACACAAAGTTTTATATCATCAGATCGAAGATAATCAGTATCATTCTACTACACTAAAATCAGACATAATTTGCCGATGTCCTGTCTCACATCACAGTTTCTGTATGATGCAATTTCAGTGGATGTTGCGTTACTTCTGCAGCTGGAAACAGAAAGTAGTGCAGATGTTGTCTTCTGCTTGTGTTTATCTTTAAAAGTAATGATAAATTAGATGAGGAATCTCAAAACTATTCAGTAGAGTGTGCAGTTCTTGTAATTTTTTAAAGGTGACAGAGAATGGTTGAAAAGGGTTTTGACCCTTGTTCTGTGATGTGACATAAACACAATAAAATGTTGGTTGGATGTGTAACGTCTCAGAAACTTCCTAAAAACCCCTCTCAGAAAGCTATTTTATGTTGGGGGATTTTTAGGTGTTTTCCACCTTTTTGGCATCTTTTCAGGCTTAACTGGAAACCTCATTATGAAATGCAAACACTTGATGACTCTGATTGGCTGCCTTCACTGCCACTCAAATGAAAGTAACTTCGCCGGTTTCAGAACATGGACAGATCATCTTTTTACAGCTAATCACCTTGGAAGGGGAGGGAATGAAATCAGCGTCACAAAATCGACCTATTTACTAGTGGACATTTCTAAAAGAGAAATTTCTATGAAAAAGGAGATGTTCAGAATTTCTAGCACTTTCCGCATGTTCCTGAACGCAGGTGGACGACCGTTCTTCAACAAAGATGAGGTAAAAACTGTTTTTGATTCTCTGTCACCTTTAATCAATTAATCACTGACGACTTAGTCCACCAAATGTCTGGAGGCGGAGGTGACAGAGAAGAACAGAAATGTGTTGGATTTAAAAGCTGAAACCAGTTGATGCTTTTTTTTTTGCATAAATGAATAAAATAATTATTAAATAAATGAATAAATATGATTTAAAATCAATCATCAAGTTCACAGTTAATTAATTTTTGATCAGTCAAGTTAGTTGATTAATGGTATATCAAGATTTGGACATATCAAGAAAAAAAATCTAGATTCATTTAAAATACTTCTCTTTTCTCTTCTACTATCTTAATATTTCTTTTCTGTCTGGCAGGACCATCCCGTCTTTTCCTTACCTGGAGGGCACAGTTCATCATACGAATGATGTAGTCAAACTGCTGGTGGTCCAGTATGGCCCGGTTCTGCTGAACGTGAAGACTCAGTTCCTCGGTCAGACAGTGACGAGCTGCCTTTCCTTTCAGTGCGCGCAGGGCAGCCGGCAGCGTCTGTTCAATAAAAAACGTTGGTAAAGATGGTTTTAGATTAGAAAAGATATTTTCAAAATACAGTGATTGACACTTTTCACAATGATCCTTATTTAATGAATCGATGAAGCGTATTCATTTTGTTCACTATAATTCGACATGCTGTGCGGTTAATAGTGTCCACGCTGAATATTTGGCAGAGAAAGATTTACAGGCTCTGTGGGGGTTCAGAGGATGCATACTATGAATTCTTACATTTGCACAGAGATGCACGCCTGGTTTATATAACCCCCTATGTGAAGCCAAGGGGATGCATAAAATAACTGGCAACCATCCCATTTTTAACACATTGGTTGCAGATTGGTCAAAATATTCACCTATGACCTCATATATGTGGGGCCACTATGAAGGAAAACTCAGACGCAGACATCTTTGTGTGTTGTAGATGCTTGTAGAGGCGAAGCTTCATGATGGTGGTACAGGATCTGACTATTTGTATGTGTGTGTGTCAGCTGGGAGACATTAGGATGATGGAGGTGAGGACAGATCTTGAGACTCTTTAATGATCTGCCTGGGTGGTGTAATTCAAAGGACAGATGCCTCCAGTTAATGAGCTTGTTTAGAGGCTGATTATCTCCCTTGTTGAAAGACACTGTACATTACCTTTTCAGTCTCCAGAGTCTTGTTGTCAAAGATGAAGGAAATGCAGTTGCGAACCACCTCCAGCCTGCGAGCACTGTTAAACACGGAGCCACTCTTACCCATAATAGACACTGGAAGACAGAAAGGTCGCGGCAGGTTAAAGCTACAGGTGCTGCAAACATCAGAGCATCACGAGTCAAAAACACTGCACTTATGTGTTGTAAATGAACCGTACCAACAGGTGGTCCGGCAGGAACAACACACTTCCTCTCAGGTCGTACAGAAGGGGGCACACTGCTGTGTTTGGCCACACCCTCCTGCACCATCTTCTCCACCTTCTCGTCAGCCAGCAGGGGGAAGGGCACTTGGTGCACGCGCAGGTGGGATCCCTCCGAAGGTCGAGGCACTTTCTGGAATGCCATGTGGGGGTTCGGGTTCTCCTACAGCACATCCGTCCAGAAACAACACGGGTTAATCGAATACACAGCTGTATATGTGCTGGATATAAAGCAAAACACATGCAGCGCATGCTAAAAGTAGAACATCTGCCTTATATAGTTTGACAGAAGAGATGCAGTTGTGGTTATTTGCATCAAGACATACATTTTTGTAGAGCTGCTCAGAGAGTTCCCTGATGCGCTTCTGCAGCTTGGCAGTATTGATCGCTTCTTCCTTAAAGCTTTCGATGTCTAAGGCCACCAGCTTCAAAAAGAAAACAATATACACTGTTAAAAAAGAGCATCACGCGGTAGAATATATTAAAACATTTATTGCTCAGTCATAACTGATTCTGACCTTTTTAAACAGATACTCAGACAATCATAAACAGATCGACCATATGTGACCAGTCCACGTTGAAAATCATTTCTTAGCCACTTAAGCATGAAACAATATTTAAATATAAACTTTCCTACTTGTGGATTAAGGGTAGAAGGCAATAACATTCAGGGTTTAAGTAGAGTATCATGGTACATTACCTCATCAAAGAGATCACAGGCTCTATAGGGCGGACCTCTCTCTGAGACGAAGCCAGCGAAGGCCATGCCATCCAAAACCTTGGTCAAGAAATCATTCTCAATGAGGCCTCTCTGGTCCAGGAAGGCAGTCTGGATAATGTCAGAAATAGAGCAGTTAAAAACCCACACAGGGATGTATGGAGTAATGTAATGTTGTTCATATGGATATGTTGTAGACAAAAAAAGGACAAGCATAGTGATTGCAGCCATTTTTAGAAATCAAAAACATCTCAGCAAGGGGGCCTGAGACTGGCATCTTTTATTGCTGAAATCATGGATAAGTTCTTCAGCATGTCCAAAAAGAGAAAATAAATCTAGTTATAAATGACTACATGCAAATGAATTTAATTTACTTTATGCACAATTATTTGTGCTTGTGGGAAGAAGAGATAAAACACAGTTCACTCAAGCCTCTTCCACTCAGCGATTCCAGGCAACTAAAGCGGAGCGTTTGTTTATAATGTGATCCATGTGGGGTACTTTGAGGATGATGTGCTGAGGGGTTACCACGGAGACACCACAGACACGAACAAACAAAAACTCAGGCACAAAACAAAAATGTAAACCTAATACGTTTCATATGGCTCATTGCCGGGCTTTGCCCAAGGTTAGAAGACTGTGTCCGAAGCTTGCATAAACAAACGGATAGCATCACGAAACAGTCATGGAGCCGCTAGTTCACATTTAAAACAACACGCATACTCACACACAGACACACATACTCACACACAGACACACATACTCACACACAGACACACATACTCACACACAGACACACATACTCACACACAGACACAAACGCGCGTGTGCTGCAACATTCTTGGCAAATTTAAGGAACAGTGTGTGTTTTCTGAAGAGCAATTGCTAAAGGGTTTAATTTAAGGTCAAATATTAGAAAATAGCCTTTTTGCAAAATCTAAATTTCAAGAGGAAACTCCACTATGTCATTATCTCACCTTGTGAAAATGAATAACAGGTTCACAATGGATGCGGATGAGCTGCAGACAAGACCTGTAGCCCTGGAAGAGTTGTGCAAACAGCCTGAGAAACACAGCCCTCACCTCCTTGTCCTGGAAAACACAAAGATGACTCATCAAACAGCTATGCCACTATTGAAGACAAGTAAGTTAATTATGCAACACACACGCAGTTTGTCTTGAGGGTAATTGGTTACCGTCAGTTAATGCCCTCACTCCCAAAGCTAATCTTTATGTGATAACATACCCTTAACGTAACATTCTTGATAAAAGCGAACTTCTCCTCCTCATTTGGGAAGAGAGACAACGTCATTCCTTGCAATAAAGAAAAAAACCCAAGGATCATGAATGAGGGGAGGAAAACTGACTTACCAACAGTTTGAGGTTGGAGGGTGCGGTGCGAGGTGGAGGGAATGCATTGTCTGCTATCTCCAAATCCGGGTGCAAAACCTGAGGAAAGGAATGTTTTCTCTGCATTACTTTGTTTTCATTCCATGCACGGTTTAAGCAACATGTATTAACAGCGACACCAACATAGGTCATCATTTCTAGGGAACGATGAGTAACTAGATGATTCATTATATTAGAAGCTGCATTACTTCATTCATTAATTAAAAAGAACACAAATGTTACCAGCAATCACTGAGTAACTTTGAGAATAAAACCCAAAAGTTACATCAGTATTTCTCCTGGGATTGATCCTATTTCTGTCTGTATGAAATTTGGATACACACACATGTGGAGATGCTAAATAAGGACATACTGAGATTTGTCTATTTGGTTAGACTGATTCACTTCAAATTTTATTATTTAAATAATGTGGTCGCATCCTTATGTGTGTCTGAGTGTTTTTGTGCTTACCACAGACAGGGAACTCTGTGTCTGGTGCAACAGAGGTTCAGGGAGCAGAGACAAGTGGATACACTCAGGAATCTTTATTGTTCCTCCATCCAAGTCAGCAATAATAACATCCAACTGATGAAAACACATAAAACACTCACAGGTCAGGTGGTTTGATTGCAGCGAGAGGGAGTACTTTGAGTTACACCATGTTTGCCTGACAAGTTTCAGCCAAAACCACCTAAATAAACATTTTGTCGAGGAGCATATGATTCAATCTTTATGCGTAAAAACTTCCTGAAACCAAAGGGCTTGTTAAATGTGAGTAGAAAGAATCCTAAAATGTTATGTTGCACGATAGGATATCAAAATAAACTCTAAAAGACTCCAATCTCTGTTAATGGTTCAGAGGGGTTTGGAAACAAAATTTACGTCCTTCAACTTCTGCACGCAAGTAAAAAGAGAGACATGTGACGCATTTACACTCACCAGATCCTGGATTTCACCCTGAAACATAGAGTGCACGCCAATGATGAAAGGAGTGGGGGAGCTCAGGACCTCCAGCAGCCGCGATGGTAGAATAGGGATGTATGGGTAACTGAACAAACAAGAGGACATTAACAATGAATACACAGAACATGTTCATCGTGATAAAACTAAGAAGACAAGATAAGGAAGAAGGATGATTGAGCAACTGAGAATAAGAAACATATTCCCAGTAAGGAAGTGGATGTGTCCGATTGCATGTTATGAAACTGAAACTCAAATAAGTAAACTCACATTAAGTGATAAGACACAAAAAAATAGTAATTGTGTAATTCAGTCATTTAGCAATGTTATCGTTTACAGGTTTTGGAAACTTTCTATCATCATCAAACTCCAGAAATAAGTACAAAATGATAACATGTGCTAAACTAATTTAAAACTAATATTAACAATGAAGGCAGGGACTTTTGCTACTTTCACAAAATTTGTAATCTTAAAGAAATATTAAAAAACACTATTAATAACGAGGAAGGATTACCAAATAGATAGAGGAATTCAATGCACATTCACTGAATCTCATACAGCTGCCTATTTATGTAGCCATTTATAACAAGACAAAACTAATTTAATTGTGTGATAATAGATCCTCCTGTAAAACTTAATAATAATAAAACTGACTATTTTTAAAGGAAAAGTCTACTGCAGAAAGGAGCGGAGGCTTTTCACTGTGCAGGTGACAGCCTCCTCTAGGACAGCGAGTGGAAAAATCTTTTGACGAACTATATCTATCTATAATTAACCAATGTGTGGCTTTTAAAGGCTGAACTCATCCAGTGGATATAGGTGCACATACAGTGATGAATTATCACTGTATGTGCACCTTTATGAGTTAATTATCAATCAGATCACTGGCTGTGGAATAAATCGTCACCTTCATTGCACCGGCGGAGGTCAAACACATCACAACTCACCTGTATTTCAGGGGAAACATGAGAGCTTCGAGGGCGCGACAAGCCTCTCCGAGCCGCTGGTAACTGGTGGAGTGAAACAAAACCTTGTGCTCTGTCAAAACCGCACAAAACAGGCTTAGGACGTTTTGGATCCCTGGAATGAGAAAACAACAGAGAAACAGAATTAATGAGGTATTTGTTGGAATGTGACTGCCACATTGTTCCAGATCGTTCATCAAACATTCATGGGTATTTGTGGAGTAATTTCTAACCTCACACACAGATTAGAACAAACAATACCCATTTAGGGGTTCTTTGTACAACAACTTCAAGACTGATTACTGTAATTTAAAACATACAATAATCTGTAGAATTTTTTTCTACTGTAATTTCAGCTGCTGCACAGATCAAACAGCAATCTTCATTTAGAGGGTTGGAGAGTCACCACTGGATTGGATGGTAATGTCTGGGTACTTGTGCGTTAATCTTTTTGAAAATTTGGTCTGCCAGTGTTGGACAAAGGCAGGAATTATAAAAATTAAACTAACGCCAAAATAAAAAAAAAAAATACAAATACACGGAGACAGAAATGCTGAGTTAACACTGATGTAGAGCAAAATGAAGGAAATTAGGAGTGAAAAGAACAGTTTATGCATTTAAGTAAATTGCGGCAAAATTACTTTTGATCTCGCAACATTGATCAGATTTCTTTTTTGTTTAGTTTTTATTTATTTATTTTTTAAACAATTTTGGCATATTTCTCTATCACGACATCACTTTAGTTTAGCTGCTTTAAGTGCAGCTGCTAAAGGTTTCATCTAAAATAAAAGAAGAGAAGTTGATTAAAACAACCGCAATTTGAGAAAGAGTTATTGTTTGTAATCTGCCAGGTGTCCATCGCTATTTTAAACCACACAACTTGTTGGCTAATAAGGACAAAAATAATACATTTCCACAACAAAATGGGACAGTTTATGTTAAACACCGAATATAAGTCTATGGGAAAGCTCATCTGTAAAAAACAAAGGAAATTACACACTCGCTTACAGTATAAATAATATGTCAAATACCAATGTGACAATCAGGAAGAACTCTAAGTTTACAGTTCCTGTTATTGTTTCCTATCAAGCAACTGACAGACTAATTCATCACACATTGGAGTGATAAGGAGAGAGGAACACTGGCAGACATATCCGTGCCACTGGGGGCGCTGGGTCTGGATGTTTGGCTGCTCCAGTTGAACATTTCACTCATAAACAGGAAACACCAACCTCAACAAAATCTGAGTTTTAAAGATGAACGAGCTCGTCGAACCACGTTGAGTTCGTTTAACTTATCGAGACACGAGTGTGTTTTTTATTGCGCCTTCTTCTATTAAGATAGACCCACAAGATTGTGCCTTAGTCACGTGATCACAATGATTCATAGTCACACCTTCAGGTTGAGGTGTTTACTTATCTTGCAACACCAGCGACACATTTCCGAGCTTTAAATAAAAAAAAGTAACGGCCCCCGCACAAAGAAGAGACAAAGACAACAAACAACAAACAGCAGGGCTGTTGATGTCCGGTTCTATCTTGCCCCCGGGGGACAAACTTCCTGTCCAATGCGACATGTTTAACGCACATTCCTCTCTGGTGACTCTGGTGACCTGTATGCACAGAGTGATGTGTCGACCTGCCTGCCTGCACAGCTACAAGTCTGTCCTTATATGGACATGAGGATGACCTAATACGTGGAAATATGCATACGTTCTGTATGACTAGAACTGATCAGCTGACTTTATTGTATTTACCCTCCTGTCGACATGCAGGGAATCAGGTTTAAGGGCTGAAGAATGATTAACTCGGGCCTGTCGGTCACTTTCGCTCTATAACTCGAAATCACATGCTCCTGACAATTTGACAGTACACAATCAAAATTATTATATTATATCAATGTGTTACTTATTGGTGGAACAATGGGAGGACTGACAACAGATAGAGAAGCTCACACTTACATGATCAGTAGATTGAGGCATTAAATGTCTATGTTTCATTGTTAAACCTCTGCAAAATGTATGATGCAAAGATGCAATTACTGTTAAAGAAGTAGTGCAAAAATATTTTTAGGATTATTTGCTTTCCTGCTAAGAGTTAGATAAGAAGAATGATACCGTGGCCATATCTGTGAGTGGACCTCACATGAGCTGAGCAATTAAAACGAACTAAAATTAAGGCAAGTGCTGTTTGTATAATATAACACACTGATTAATGGAAACCAGCTTATAGAGACTGACAGTCCTGGATATTATGTCAAGATTGTTTTGTTTTGTGTATCTAGATTGGCTACAAATGCTTGACTTCCACATGACCCTGATCACATGTGTATCGTGTAAGTACCCCCCGTGTGCATGTTCTCTGCTCTGTCCAAACAAAAAAGGGATGGTGTTAATACACTCAGGAAATAAAATCCACTCTGTTTTCAAGCACATTCCTCTAATCAAATGAGGATAAATGAGGGGCCAATTTTCCATTACAAATCAAATTTCAGGTGAATAATATTAAATTTCACTCACAGCTCACAGATTTATGCCTAGAGTTGAAAAGAAAAAGAACTAAGCTGAATTCTTTTGATTTGACCTGAAAAGACTTAAAACTTGTAACAAATAATGTCTCAGTTCATGATTTATATCAAACTGACACTTTCAAAGGCTGAAGAACATGACAGTCTCCAAGTGCACTCATCAACCAAGGTTGAACTAGAGTTTGTGCACAATGAGTCACGGTGAATCAGGCATGTTGTCTCTGCAACAAAGCACGAATTGAGCGTACAAAGTGTTTACAGTCTGTTGCAGTACTGTCTCTTACTGTATGAACATATTGTGCAACGTGAACCCACTAAAACTGCATGAAATCTTCATCGTTTTGTTCACAGCCTGAACAAAATCACAGTGACACTGATGGGACACAGTGAAAACCACATAATCTTCATGCAGACTGCAGAATTAATGCAAACTCTAAACTGAATAAGTCTCCTGAACATCACTACAGTTTATCATCAGTAATCAGTGATTAGCAAAGGAACACGCAGCCTCCAAACATCTGATAAGGACTGAATGAACATAAGAGATGTCACACACATAAAGCTGCTTTATTAAATCAACCAAGCCTGTGATGCCAGTAATATGATTAAGCCAAATGCTCTTAAATGTCGGTTGCCAAATTATAACAATAACCAAAACAAACAATGTATCAAATGTCATTAAAACACAAAGGAGCACTGTGTGGATGTGGTAACCTGCAGCAGCAGAAAAACAGTCAAATTAATGATGTAGCAAGATTCGTGTTAATAAAAGAAATAACTGACTCAACATCATGCTGCGGGTAAGATATGGTAATACACCCACTAAAACTGGTTGAATCTTGAATCAGGTCCCTTCCTGTCTCATGATTACTAATCAGTATGTGTCAAAGTGTGTGGACCCACCCAGCTGCTGAAAGAGCAGAGCAACACTCTTGCATGTGACAGGCAACGTGTCATTCAGAGGCGTCTGGATGAGCTGTCGGTCTCCTGCTCCGAGGCTAAACAGCTTCTGTAAAGAAAATAACAAAAGCAGTGAAAGGTCAGAAGGTCATGGAAATTTTCTAAGGCTATCACGTCCACAGGGTCAAGCAGCGACTGCAACTTAAAAGTCATTCATTTTGACTTAAGACGCAGGCGCTGGGACTATATCAAGTAAAGATGACACATGCTGCTCAGCGCTACAGACACTGCAGCCGCAGGACTGAATAAGCTGTTTGAATGAGTGTGTTCACCACCAAGAAAAGAAAACCTCAATTACATGTCACCAAAATATAACTGGTGCAGCAAACGGCTGCAGCAACTGCATCCTTAAAACATCTTTGCATTTAGAAATATTAAAAATAAACATGCAACTGCTGATGCATCGGTAGATTTTGCTGAATATGAAGGTCTTTTGTAAGGTTTATGACTCAGATTTACAGGCTACTGCAAAGTGAAAAGTGTCTGGTTGAGACCTTTTAGATTCAGTAAAGTGAAATATTAAAATATCAAAGGTGTTGCTGGGTCTGATTCATACAGCTCTTGTTCCAATGCTCAGGTTCTCCCTGCGGTACATTTAAGGACTAGAGATTTTAAATGGCGTCTAGTGAGGGAACAGAAGATTGAGCCAAATTCTTCCCTTTTACACCTCATTAGCTATCGTTTCAAATTAAATCTGATATTTACCTCAGCGGCAGCAGGAAACTCACAATAAGTTTCCAACACATTTCTGAGACACATTCTGGCTCCAGGCTTTTTTAGTGGTGGTTTAAGTAAGTAAACTATCGCCTTGTTCGCTGCATTAATAACTCACCTTCTGACACTTGGCCACTGGATCGAAGCAAACAACGTTTGTTTTTTTTTTTTGGAGTAATGAGGAATCTTAATGCACTGACATTTTAAATATATTTCTCTCTAAACTGCTATAAATACTGTTTAACAGCTCTGCTGTCTCTTGCCCCATTCTGGGCTGAGGTATTTTGCTCCGAGTAACATGATGGAAAAAAAAAAAAAAGACGAATATTTATTAGAAAAGTACTGCCTGTGGCTGGACAACAATCTCTGCCATCATCTTGAACATGACATTCCTGACAGGCTGCACAGCGAACATAAATCACTTTAGTAGTTGCACCACTGAGGCTCAAACATCACCTTTACCAACAATCGCTGCTTCACAGTAAAACAGGGGTGACATTACACATTTTTTGGCCCTAATCTGATCTGGTTTGGTCAGGTCTGGTTTGGATCTGTGGCACCATGTGAGGAATAAGTCAGTAGTACAGCAATGACTTATCCTGCAGCCTGTGGTACGTTTGTCTGTGCCTCTGTTATGACTTACCTGGGATCCACCAGCAACAGGAACCTGGAATGTGAAGAGGTTGGCAACCAGACCCTCTAAAGGGAAATTGAGACTATCGATGTAGACCGTGTAGATCAGACCCAAACACCCCTGGAAGGACAATAAGTGGGAAACAATTAGTATTACACATACAGCATATAAAGGACAACTATGATATACCGACACTGATACTGCAGTTGTTGTTAATCATCATCTGCTTTTACGCTACACAGGATTAGTCTGATTAGTTTGTGACGTTTATGTGAGGTTTCATAGTAGTTTATTCTACAGGATCCTAGTAGCAGCAGAGCACCTTTTTACGATGGATAGCATGACTGACTGCGAGTCTGCAGAAACTGTGATCAACTTAGTCTGTAATGAAAAGATCAGAGGTGCTTATGCTCATATATATCTCACGCAAGTTACTGAAGAGTGATCTTATGCTTAAACAACCTCAGGCCTGTTTTGCAAGACAAGTACAAAGGAGATTAGCATCATCTCAGAAATGCAAGATGACAGGAAAAAAAAAAACCCAATCTGAGCATTCCACCTAAACAAGACAGAAAAATATTCTTTAATCAAGGTTTAATCATATCTTGAGTTATTACCCGAAATATTTCTGGATAATCCAGCCTGGACACGAGAATGAGACTTTTTGGTGCAAAGACTTGAGCTGGCTGGATCAGTCCATCCTCCTCCTCTGCCTCCTCATCTTCATCTTCATCTCCATCAGCCTCAATATTCTTTGATCCCTGAAACAAAAAAAAAAGAAGTTAATTCAGTTGAAGAGTTCAACACAGTGCCGTGGACTATAGACTTTGAACTGTAGTGCGGAGCGTGCCAGCACCACTGAGCTCCCGGTTTAGCTTGTGAATACATCATGTGCTTCAAGTTCATTGCATTGTCCAGTACATGTCTGGTGTGTATCATACATCACATGTGTTATTTGCACATTGTCCAGTGGAAAACAACTGATTTAATCTGACGTATAGAGTGTTTTTCAGCAGTTATATATACAATACTGAGTGAAGTATGTTGTAATTTAGATGGATATTAATGTTTAACAAATAAAAATACTTTCAAATGTTGCATCAGACATAAATCCAGCCCCCAACAATCTGAAAAATCCTCCCCTGTCTCCAGAGAAGAGACACACACTTATGAAAGTTTGGACTATTAATTATCTCCTTTCCCAATCTGTCCCCAATCAGCACAGCTGCTCATCCCACTGGAGCCATTGAATGAACACAACACATTTAATAAAATTATGATGAGGATAATAAAAGATCTTTCCTATGAGACAAACATCATACGAATGCAATTGTTTAGAGAAGAGGCAAAAGGGCTTTACAAGATTAATATTGCTTCCCTCTTAGAGTCACATACTAACACAACAGTTGTAAAACATCAGAGGCATTAGTCATTCTACCAAATATGCACCACTTGTACCCTGAATAAGTTTCAGATCATCAGTAATTGTAATTTTAATTGTAAACAATAATATTGCCAGAAATGAAGAATGAACTGGGAGGAGAATAGAAGTCCTCAGTGAGAGCTGCAGTCAAATATGTGTTAACAAAAGCCAGATATTATAAGTGAACAGTTTACTGTAAGTCAGATCAAATGTACGTTATAGAGACATTTTAACCAAAATCAAACATGTTATACTAAAGGATTACAAGCAGCAGTTTCAATCTGGTTCTAATCGTCTATTGTGAATCACTGAGCTCTATCAGAGCACAGATACTCCAACCGCTCCAACCAGCGTTCATTCCTAACTAAAGCTCTTATCACAATCTGGTATATTTCTCCAAGCAGTGAAAACATGCCGTAAGTGCTTCAGTGCCTCGGGACTGAGGAGTACGGGATCAAAATATCCCATTCAGATGGGGGTCACATTTCACCATTATTTTTAGGATTTGGTTCAATTATTAGACAAAATACATTCCTCTGCCGCCTGTCTGGACTCTCGCTGGAATCCGACTGAGCAGATAAGGATGTCAGTTTATAGAGTAAAGACTGTTAAAACACCCTCACGTTTCAAGAAGATCTTCACTGCCATACTCTGAATCCAGGAATGTGTGTTTATTTTGTAAGAGCACGATGTGATGAGCACGAGGCCAAATATAGTCTCATATAATAATTAACAAAAGGCTGAAAAAAAAAAAAAGGTTCAGGTGGTTGCAGAGACGATCAAATTCAAGCAGTTTATTGGTTCAATTTTCACGGTGCAGCCTGAAATATACACAAATATTTCAATAAAGTGGGCTAACATTAATGTGTGAAAAACATTTTTAAAAAGCACATAGAGAAAAACCCTGTTGAACCATATATATAATATGATAAAATAATATATTTCCCTTTCAAGGGTCTTTATAGTCAGGTGAATCTATCAATATATTCATTTACTTTGGTTTTAACGACCTTGTTTTGCACAACTTCCTGCTTCTAACTGAAAGTTTACTTTATGGCCTTGTTTTTTAATCAGTGTAACTTAAGATATAAAACATTTCCAATAACAGTAAATGTCAATTAGCGGCGTAGTAAAATATTTGTGAGGGGCAAAGATTAAAATGTGATACTGAGATCTGTGAAGATGTGACTCGTTTTGACTGGAGTGAGGTAAAATAAAATGATTTGATTGTTTGTTATTTAGTTATTCCATGTGGAAGCCCGTTTCTTTTTACGAAGCCAGGAAAATATCTGGTGCAATTTGTAATTTAACAACTGCATCTGTTGTAAAAACTTAGTGTCTTTACAGCTCATTATGTCTTGCAGACCTAATATAAACATTTAATGTGGATTATGTGTTAAAAAAAAAAAATTTTTTTGGCCCCTCGCTAACAGCTTTGCAAGTCCCCAGATAAGAGTAAACAAGAACACAATTCCAAAAACATTAGGCCACATAATCAAGTCTAAATCTAACATTAATGAAAAGTTATATTTCCTCCAAAGAGCAAGTGTATGAGGACAGAAAACAGGACTGAGGAAGATTAAAGTTTCAATACAAAGCAAGACTGATCAACTGGTTTGTAGACTCCAACATGTTTTATACAGCTGAGGGAATTGACCAACTAGTGACAAGAGACCCCATTACAGTCAACAACTGGGCTATTTTTGGTTATTTGCTGCCTTTGATGTGGCTGTTTGCCCTGAAACCTTCCTCCTCTGACGCTTTTGAACCAATGTGGAAAAATGTGTCCAGTTGTTTAAACAGAGGAGTGTTTACGCAATTACGCCCGATTCACACAACAAGCAGGAACGGTCAAGTAACGAGGAAAGGATGCTCTTCACTACTACATTGTTGATCCCGAAAAATTCCCCAGAAATGACGTCGCCTGCAGTCAACGATAGCTGACACACATATTTTCTTGCTAAGTGATTGCATTTTGATTTCTTTAACTTAAAAACGAGTGACGAGATTGACGACTGCCTCCCACATGTGAGAGGATGTGAAGTCACAGCGGGCAGAGCGAGCGGAGTCATTTAAGGCCTCTAACAAAGTCAAACACAATGAAACAATTAGCTTGGTATTCCGTGGGCTTTTGGCACCGAGAGACATTAACGAGATCATTCATAAGTACAAAAGTGATACCGTCCAAACAAATCTGTTGTAATCAATAATTTATGGGGGTTTTGAACATTTGTGCCGTGACCACTAATCTGTAATCAAACACAATCTTGTATGCATGAGTAAATCAAATGAAACATGCCGGAGGGGAGTACAGGTCCATCCTCTCTTTTTATAACTGCACTGCATCCCTCAGCCAGCTCACAATTTATTAGTTTGGATCGGAGCACGCTTTTGTTTTCTACTAATGCCCCAAATTTTAGAGGACATCACGCACACGACAGAGATTCCTAAAAGTTGAAAAAAAAACAAAACAAAACAATAAGCCCAAAGTGGATAACAGAAAATAAGAACCATGACATTGGCTGACTGAGAAATCCCCCGACGGCCTCTCAGAGTCATGAGAGACACATGAGGATGAACGTGACCTCACGCTCATCATAAGAGTCCCTGAGACTCCATTATACAGCTGATGCACAGCTGTCTAAAGACAAAGTGATAAAAGTAAAATATTTGTGCTCACAGATTTCACTATGGAGCTTAACACGGCAAACACGGTGACTCGGTGGTTAGCGCCGCTGCCTCACGGCATGAAGGCTCACCACTGTCGCCAAGTGGTCACTCGGGGGGAAATGTCGTAGTCTAGACCTGCTCTGCACAGTATTGTACAGTAACACAGTAATAATACTTCACTACTGTACATGTTTTAGGAGTATCTGTATCTATATAGGAGTATCTATACTTTAGGGTTTTTTAATTTTTTTATTGAGGGTCTCAGGGTTGATGTAGCCTGCTGGATAAATGTAACTTAATAATATTCTTCAGTTTTTATTAACTGAACTTGTACTTTACGAGTTCATCTCTGTCGTGATTTGGTGCCACATAAATGAAATTCACTTGTCTAGTCTCACCTGCAGGTTGACCTCCGCTTCGTAGAAAGTCAGGCAGGAGCAGAAGTGTCGGTCTGAATCGATGTCTGTCAGCACAACGGTAAAGAAGGTGGGAGTTTTCCTCTCCCTGGACAGTCTCCAACCTCCAGGCTGGCAGAACTGAAAACATATTCGACAAGACACAATTAGAGAACATCATAACAGATAACACATAAGAACTGAAGCTGCAATAAGAAATCTGTTTGATGCATTGACCTGATATCAGACATTTAAGCTCAGTTTGTTTAAGACTTGTAAAGAGCTCAGTGGTTATAACTTCCTCTGAGACTTTCTACTGAAAACCTATTCAAACAGTAAACTGTAAATGGACAGAGCATCAGTATATTAGCTTGGCTGGTCTAATCCCTGTGCCCCCATGGAAAGCACGGACAGGATGTCCTGTTTCAGTGCAGTGATTACATCTGCTAATCAGAGCGGGAAGTGGCATGTTGAGTATTTATCTTCCTTTTACTGATGAAGTCATCAGCTGAGGTGTCAGACCAACCTGCTTATTAATGTTAATTATAAAAGAAAGCATCTGAAAAAAAATGGAAAATTACTACAATTCAAAAAGGAATTTATAGCAGGAAACTGGTCAGATGAACCGACGCACGCGAGATGAAATAGTGGTCAAAACTGTGACTTATGACAAATATTTACACGTAGCATCATCGTAAATGATCACGTAGATCACCAATTTAAAATAAAAACAAGAAATGCTAGAAGAAGTAGAGTAAACAGATCATTACTTAAATTTAGACTATTTGGATTAGACATTCAGTCTTAAACTTGTCTGAGATGGATACAAGTGAGTAAACCAACTAGTATTTTGATTCTCCATGAGTAAGTCAAGTTCCTCCAAAATTTTCCTGGAATAACTTATTATTTATTTTCTGAAACATTCTGTTTATTGATGATTTAAGAATCACACAAATCAACAATTTTCAATGCATGACCAAACTGAGCCATTTTTAGCAAATTGCGGGCACAAAAACCCAGAGAGACTGTTACCATAATAAAAATCATCTTAAACAGGTTTCGAGTCTCAAAGGAGCAGCGTGAGTCATAACCAGCTCTGACACAAAACATCTGCGAATGTTGAAAAAATAAAAAACTATTTTGTTCTGTGATACAGTGTTTTGTTAGACATGCAGTTTATCAGTGACCTGATAGCTACGGACTTTAATTTCGCATATTTTGTCACGAGGCATCAGCACAATTGACAATAATGTCATTTTCATGTAAACCCATCGGACAAGGAGATAATAAAAAACAGCCACTGTAACATGGTTTTATAAAGCACGATGAAAAACTATGATGTCAAAGAAGAAAAAAATAAGCTGTGAATCACAGGAATGGTGAAATAGATAAATTACATGACGGTGCCACATTGCAGAGCCGAGGGCCAAAATATGGGATGCAGACGGGTATTTGGTCAGAGAGAGAGCACTGTTTGTGTCTGGTCTCTCTGTTTTTGCTGGAGGCCCAACCAGCCTGGTCCTGAAAACAGTGTTTAGACTGCTCCTGAGGGGTTACACAAGGGATCACTGGACACATGGAGGAAGAGAGAAGGGGAGGGTAAAGGAGGGGAGGGTGAGGGCAAAAACAGATGGACTGATAGATAGATAGAAATATCTGTGTAAGAGATCTGCCAAATAAAAATACACAGGCAAGGTAATGTAATCTGGGCCAGAAGAAAAGGAAGAAGAGGAAGAAGAGTAGAGACGGAGAAAGAGAAGAAAGAGTTGAGAAAGAAAAGGAAAGAGAGAGAGAGACAGAGAGAGAGAAAGGGGGGAAATTAAGAGATGAAGAGAGGAAAAGGGGGGAGGAAGGATTTGGCTTGTTCGACCTGGAGCTTTGGACCAGGATGCTACCATCTTCCAGCAGATACAATAGCTCGCAGGAAATCTGTTAAACCTGCATTGTGGCGAGGTGAGTGTGTGTGTGCGTGAGTGTGTACGTGCGTGTGCGTACACACTCAGGCCAGACACGACTCAAGGACAAGCGGGGATAACTGTGATCCTGTCCAAAACTATTCCAACTATGCCATTCATTGTTGTCAAAAAAGAGATAAACACCTTTGGGTCTGCATAACTCCGAAGATCACAGAAGATATAACATCCTGTGTGTGTGTGTGTTGTATTTCTGTGTGTGTCTACATGCATGTATGCGCACACCACAGAGGGACTGATTGTAAAGGACAGCGACACGCAGAGAGCACGTGGAGGCACGATAGTTGAAAGATTAATTAACTTCCTTGATATTAAATCAGCGTTTCCTTTCGGCCGTTATCTCGCCTGTAGGTCTGCAGAGAGACACTCGAGGTCTGGCACAGGTTCAAAGACACTTGAGGGAGTTCAGTGTTTAGAAAAGTTCACTTTATTCAGGGATCATTGCATCCACACAGACTACTGACATCACTTTACACTATAACAAAACCAGAAGTAGAATGATGGTCCAGCTTAAATGTTGTAGCTGCATCTAATAAGGACCTTACAAAAGGTCAGTTCAAGAAACAAATAGGACAAAATGTATGTAAAATGATTTCATCTATCCTGGCCTGTTGCATTTTCATTAATCTGTAATAAATTGCTGTAGATTGTACACATATTTTCGTGCAACTTTAGTTCCTTAGGACTCTTATTATGACTTTAAACATCTATTTAAGATGATACCGTTTTAAATTTGAAGCAACAAAGTTTTAAATAGTGAGAAAAGTCCAAAGCGCAAACATCAGAGGTAGATGTACTGCAGGTGCTCTCTAGGGTCGGGAATGCAGGTGAAGTCAGAAAAAAGAAAAATCCAAGGCACTCTTCAAATATAAAAATTTAAAAAGCCTCCAGGGTGAAGAAGAAGGAGGCTATGTTTGCCGCTACGTGTATGAAATAGCCACATTTAATAAAGGCTTTTTAAATTTTTGTATATGACGAGTGAACTGGAATTTTCTTTTTTCTAAAGTTTTAAATAGGTTGAGGTCTTGAGTCTTGACCTGATTTCTCAGACTGCTGCAGGGCTGCAGGTCTTTCTGCAAATGTTGTTTACGTTTTAAAATGTAACTACGCACAAGTGTGTTTAAACAGAGATAATGTGCTTATGCTATTTGTTTAAACATTCAACGTGAAAAATTATGACACTTGTGAGGTTAGATCGGATCATTTTACAAGTCGTATCAAAAATGCATATCAACTGGTCGGTCGGCAAAACAGTAACAAGATGTACACGTTTGTATCTTGTGCTAATTTCTGCAACTATACACAGTAAATGACCCTGGATGGATAATAAAAAAAAAAAGCAGCAGCAGAAAAGAGGGCAAAAGTAAAAGTACTGAGTGACAGCATTTGATACAAGCTGTTCTGTACATTCAACTATAGCATGACACAGAAATCTAACGCAATGCGACAGGTGCAAGGGTTTTACACACACACACACACACACACACACAGATACACACATACACACACACACAGAGCAGGGAGAAAGGACACCTCCTATTCCCAAATTAGACTTTAGTCAAGTGACAAAGGAACTCTAGGACACACTTGCTGCTGTATTGATGTCAAGGAGTAAAGTGGTGCCCTCCAGCTAAACCCTGTGCATCACATCATGTGCTGCAGCCTGGCATGACAGACTCCCACCAACTGCACCGTTCGCCTCCGCAGGCAGTGACACTGGATCTGCGGTGTGACCTGCTAAGCATCGTCGTGGCAGCGGAGCACTGGAAGAGCAGCACCAATAAAAAAAAAAGAAAAAAAAGAAAAAAAGAAAAACGAAAAGAACACCAAAAAAAAAAAAAAAAAAAAAAGGAAACAAATAACACGCAGAGACTATGCCTGATTAGAACAGGACCGCATTCTTACACTGTGACGAGACATTAATGCCTGGTCACGCTGGTGCAGGCCAGATATAACTGGGGCAGCAGCCATTACTAAAGATGACTCAGGACAAACAGACACAGACTCTCCCTTTAGAGTCGGCTTTATTTTTCTCAGAATCAGACTTAGATTTATTGGCCCGGTGTTATAGCATACACCAGGAATTTAGATCCAGCTTTTTAAACAGATAATACACAATAAACAAGCAATGCACGGATTATATTTAAATCAAAAAAAAAAAAAAAAAAAAAAAAAAAAGGTATGATACAGCCAAGACATGACAGGAAACAGGTTTACGGTGTTTTTACTATGACCCCAACATTTGAGATTCCTGTACTTAGAGAAATACAAACAGACTTTGCAGGGTCATAAAACCTTTAAAGAGTTCCCGTTACCACAAATGAGCTCAATGCCACAAATCCTTTAAGTGAGGGGCTTATTTCATAATTTGGTTGAGCTACAAACCAAAATGAAATCAGGCACCAAAGTTCTTCATGTTTTCTTTCCACAGCAATAAAATGTGCAGAGACAAAACTGTCTGCTCTGATCAAGGGATCACCAGGAATGATCGAAACTGAATGAGGGGAAAAACAAGGAATAGTGCTAATAACAAACACCAACACAAACCTTAGAACACATGAAAAACACGAGGAAACGAGCTGACAGACTAGAACAGGTGTTATTTAAAAGGAAAAGACAATTTCGATCAAACTATATGGAGCGACAAAAAAATACATTGTGACAAAGAAGAAAGCTGAGCAACCATCATCCTTTTCCTCGTGCATGTGGAAGAGACGCATGCCAGGAAGACAACACAATGATGGAAAGTGAAGTGCGAGGTGTCAGGAGCCCGAGAGCAACTGGCCAGGGGTGAGGGGGTCAATGGCGTGCTGCCTGAACAGCACTTCTACTTTATCAGGTCTGCAGGATGAGCGGCGGACAAAACAAGCAGAGACGGCTGCTTGAGCCGAGAGGTTTGGCGCACAAACATGTGTACATTCCCTCCTCCACCCCCGCCGGTCTCCTTCACTCAAGGTCGGCTTGATGAGTTCAAGAAACGAAAACTGTCAACAAAATGACCATAATAGTGCCATTATCCAAATACTCGTTAGTGGTCGCGTTACGAGTTAATTTTATGCGCGAAAACTTCTAGCTCTGTATCAGAGAACTGCACTGAGGTGTCACCAACACTTTTGGTTTCCCTTTGCTGATTTGTTATGCAACATAAGGAGCATATGGTTCATTTTAGGTGTCGATATTTTTAGACGACTGTGATAGACCACAGTAAATTACAAAAAAATGTCTAGTCAGGCACAACAGGAAGAGTCATCTACCAAATATTACAAACAGTCCTGTACACATAATTCAAAGCATCATAAATGCCATATGTGTAGGAAACACAACACCCACTACAACATGTATTTTTAGCGCAAATGTAAAGGATATTCAGTTTTTAGTTTAGTTTTTTTTTCACCCAGGCACAGTCCAGCAACAAGTTCTGTTGAACCCCCATTTCCGCAACATCCCTTGGGAAGATTTGTTCACTTCAGGGCGAATACTTGGGTTTATTTCAAAACGCAGCATAAATTAAAAACATACGACCAGTTCACCACATGCAACTTGAAAACAGAAATGCATACAGACTCAGATGAGAGAATTAGACATTCCTATCCTTTAATCAATCTTCTGTCAGATCGGCTCATCCTTCTTTCACCACTTGAGCCCTGAAGCTAAACCTGCAGCGTCTGTGTCATGTTTACAGTAGTAACCAAGATCCCAAACACTGAACAGGTTTTATTAGGTGTTGGTTTTTGTCAAAGGTAGCTTAACAAACACCACATCTTCCAAGCATGAACGAGTTCAATCGTAGTTCAGGCTGTGTGACATACTTACGTGTACAAAAAGTCCCGTTCACAAACCAGAAAAAAAAAAGAAGAAAAAGTCCATGGTTTTTCCCGGCATTGTTTGACAGCAGGTTTTAGTTGTAAAGCTGACATTAAAACCTCTTGATTAGCATTAAAACAAGCATAATCTAATAAATACTTTCGTAGCTGTGATGCAATCTGTCAAAAGTGAAGTGAAAACAGCGATTACATCAACTGTTTAACGATGACGGCATTTTAGCAAAAACAATCGATGGTTTCTGCTGCTGAAGAATCGTGGCCTGACATGCACGGACTGGTCTGTTTGTTCTACTTGGTAAATCAGTCGGTGAATTTGTCAGCAAACTGTAACACTTTTTAGACAAGATTAAATCCGTGTCCAACGGTTTCACAATCCATACAGCGGATGTTACATTAAACAGAAAAATATTAAGGCAGCACATATTTTGTAGCTTGTGGATAAGCAGAAATTGCACATTTCAAAACTCCACATGTAAAAATAAACACATCAACTCAGAGAATTAACTGTGCATCGTTTTTCTCAACTTCCACCGGACAGACCAACAACCTTGGTTAGTTTAAAAATAAAAAAAACAAACAAACACATAAACAAAATGCTGAGGTTCCTACACTATGTTTATCATATACAGTCGGAAAATACAGCAGGCATGTGAAGGGGCAGTGCATCAAATCGCACATTGGCTATTTCAGTCCTTTCCATTCAGTGTAACCTTAAAAATAAAACTACAGTATTGCACTGCTGGGGGTAATCCTCGTCTGTATCTCTAATAACAGCTAACTTTTAGAGACTGTGACATGAGCTTAGTGTGATTTAAGTTTATCCCTTTCACTCCACTTTCATGACGTCTCCGTTGGCCTCCAAACCTAGACGTCCTGCAGGTGTGAATGTGACCTTCGAGGTCCTCGTCTGCATCTGACGGGGACTATTTTTGTTCTATATGGTATAAAAAAGAACAACAGACACTTGAAGTTGTGTCTGTACTGAACGTATTGTCCTCACTTGAAATGTGTGAGGGGGTGGTGTTGTGTTTTCCTGTCTGCAGTAACAGGCTTTTACCAATAGAGGCACCAGAGTTTGAACACAATGTTTTGGTCCTCTTGTTATTTTTGTTTTTATTATTATTTCTGATCAACAACAAACAGCTGTAGATGCATCAGCTGAGAATGGGTAAACACCGTTGTTTTTTTTATTTGATCTATAAAAAGTAAACATGAAACATCAAAACACATCTCGGAGCTCATGGAGTGATGAATGAAAGAGCAGCGTAAACAGCTTTGTCCTGAGGTTGTAGATCAGTACAATGGCCGTCCTGCGTCAGACTGCTGAGCCCCGGTGTTTGGAGCGCTGGAAGATAATGGCTGATAATGACCTGGTGGTGGAACAGGTGCTTCCTCCGCTGCTTTGTTGGGGCTCTGGCCCAAGATATTCACTGTAGGTCTCAGTCTCACTTCTCCCTTTAATAAGCTACGTTCAAAAACCACAACAAGCTTGGTTCCTCTACTGAACTATACACTGATCTAAAGTGAAAAGTAAATGTGGATCTGTGAAATACAAATCAGTGAGTTGAAAGTATATAAACACAGAGGGGTATAATGAGTTTCTATGAATGTCACAACATTTGTCACATGCACATGTTTCACTAAAAAAATCTGTGAAAAAGTAGCACTGATTCTCTAATAATTAATTTGCTCATAAGATTTCCTGCTAAAAAAACAACAACATATTATTACTTCTGCAACTACTGCGACTATTTCTTACAAATGTAAATGTTTTTTCCCTCAACTGGACTGTACAAGAGAAGAGATAGATTGAAGAATAACATGAACACTATTATTATTACCAATAGGAAAACATTTGGCACGAGGCCACAGCAGCTCTGTTGTTCCACAACAACAAGGGATGTCCTCTGTGACGCAGCTTACGTAAATACGAAGTGTATACGTCACATCCCCTGCCCGAAATCGTCGTATCACATCTGGACGAACTCCAATTCTTTTATGAATAGCAGATAACTTACTACAAACGGGGGAAAGACAAGTCGTATTAAAAATGCACATCAACATCAATCCGTGTGACCGGCTGACGATGTTTTGCTTACAAAGCAGTAATGTGTTAAGTAAGATGTGGTCTAACGGCCGAGCAAGTTTAAGTATCAGAAATGAACTTAAGCAAAAACTTTCTCTTAGTTTCAGATCCTCCCTTATTTGTCAAATGTGTTGAGGAAATTAAAAAGGAGAAGCAGTTACACAGAGCTATATTACTGTAAATGATCCTGAACAATTTGCTAAATCATGTTTTTAACTTATAAAGCAAAGCATCGTTCTTATTGTAATATATTTAAACTTATAGTTTAGACCTCAAACACTGCTGGGGAAAGTGTAGTCGTACTTGTGGTTTTATAATCGTTAACAGAGTTTGACAACCGACTGACATTACCATCCCTGGAAGCCGATACTCGTACAGATACGAATGTAAATGAGTAACAGCAATGTAATGAATTGTTATTGTGCCGTCAGTCGCTAAAACTTTTCCAAGGAATCTGATATTTTTGCACTTAAGAGTTTCCAAACTTGCAGCCCGAGTTAATACAAGTAGATCTCGTAAAGTGAACCTCTGCAAGATCAGCACAAAGCAACACGGAGGAGAACACCTGAGGCCGAGCATCAAACAGCGCCGGGAATTTCTATAAAAAATTGATCGCAAAAAGTCGTCTCCAGCAGAAAGAGACTGAGACAGAATGGGATAAATATGCAAACGGAGGAAATGAGTATGAGGATTTCTGCAAGAATAAGTATGTAGACATAAGAATCCACATTTCATCACCAGCTACTGCTGCTCGTCTCAGCTGCACTCAGCACATTTTTTTTTTACTAGCAACTGTGGCATTCCCCGGTAGTTAGACGGATGTTGGTAGCCAGTCAGCTCTTTAACTGAGGGAGGAAACGTAACTCAAGTATCCCGAGAGTCTGTTCTTGGAAATGTTCACCTCACAACAGACACATTTGACATCTACATGTTTTTGACCGAGCGCATGGCCGACCACAGGGTTAGCCACTTGTCTTTGTTCCTCTTGTGTTGTGTTTGTTTGGAAATTAACTTTTCATTTTTCAACTCTTAGACTTACTTCTTGTTAAGTGTATGTGACAGAATAATAAGAGAAAGAAATATTACCAGCTTAACTAAATCTTATAAACAATAAACCATTAAGACTGAAAGCCTCTACTGTATTTCATTTAAAAAGTCAGAGTACATGCGATCTCCAGCGTACTGTGGTTTAATTTCATCCTGTGTATTCCCATTTCCTGGTGAGCTCACAGTGCTTTTCGACATGGAAAGTCCTGCATGCTTGACAGCCCCAGCTTTGTTTCCTGATGTGTGTAGCTTGACTGGAACACAGAGCATTGATTACTCATATGTGGATCTTCCTGACAAACACATGATCCCATTCTCCCCCTCGTTTTGGAACGGCATCCTGCTATGTGGAATGCACTGTTTAGTTTTTCTCTCATAGTTTTACAAACATCATAAGACCGACGTGCAGCGCGACATGTCAAGTTATGGTCACTTGAGTCAATCCATCAAGCGATTCAATAAAGTTACATTCCTTCATCTGCCTGTGGTTTGGCCACAAGCCTCAAAATGACTAAACAAGTCTGCTGATTATGAACAATGCAGTTCAGCTTTGTCATGATTTGCTTATCCAACCTGCTCAGAGCCAATGAATGACTCCTACCAGCTAATAAAGATGATTTTTTTTCCTTAAGTGAACTAACCCTGACCTACCTCCCGAGGCTCAGGTCACACTGGAGTCACACCCTTGTGTTCTTTTGGAGAGACAATATGTATTATTACTATTATTGTTATTATTATTATTTAATTTTCTGTTTAAATTCTCCAGAACTACAGTCATATCAACTATCCGCATAACACCAGCAGTTTACAAATGTTCTTCCCAGAAGCAACGTTCCTCATTACGACGGGGATTTGGGAGAAAAAGGGAGGAGTCCAAGAAGTCCAAGTTCTAGACATGAGAAATGACACGAGTATTCAAAGTCTGGTCGAGTCAGGTCAAATTCCTTCATCAGGAAGTTGGGCACCAACAGGAATTGTTTTTTTTGTTGTTTTTTTTGTTTTCTTTGTTTGTTGTTTACTTGCACATATTTCCTTCGGAAGAAAACAGGTAAGGATGTGAGGTGGTTACTCACACTTACAGTTACTCACAGCCCGTGACGCAGTAAACATTTGTGATTACTGCGTGTATTTTCTCTGGGGCCAACTTCACATACAATAAAGCAATCTCTGCAACAGAAGAACACGGAGTACAACAATTTTTCTCTAAATAATAAAACAAGAGACTTTCTCTCTCTTGTTGTTGGATTATCCTTCTGTAGGAAACACGTGATCTCTGACTGCTTCTGTGTTTGGATGGAGGGTTAAGAAGCTCTCGCATTGTTGTTCAGCTTAAGATTGAAATAGTATGATTGTGCTAAACAATGTGAAGCCAAAGTGGAAATTAACAAATATGTCAACAAGCTATTAAGATGAAACCTGACTCAAACCTCAACCTGAGTCAAATAATCCTGCTCCTCCCAAATGTAGCCAAAAACATCTGATTAAACATTTGAACCTGACTGACACATAACGTGTCAGAGGTTGCACCCCTCCCTCTCACGGTACACTCCAGACCAAACAAGAAGCTACTTTTCGTTTCCTTTTACTTGCACGTGTTTGACTGCTGGACCACTTTCAGTGTATTTCTCAATCTGTGAATATTCATCCTTCATTGCAATGCTCATTGTGGAGTTACATCAACTGAAATCAAGTAACAGCTTCATATTTTTCAGACTTTACCTGTTAATTGTTCTGCTTCTCTCAAACCTGAACATATATTTTTAAATAAACAAAAGAAAAACACATTTTTGCCCGGCAAGTTGCCCGGCACATACAATCCAAGTGGCCAAAATGAGGCTGAACAGAGCTGAGATGTGTTGTGACAACGCCATAAGTTTTTAAGTAAAGAGAGGGAAAACCAAACCATAACAGCTGGGGGTAAAATGATTAAAAACATATTTACTGCAGCAGCTCCAAAACCTATTCATCATATCACGAATTGTGGAGTCAGCAGAGGAAGATATTTGTGATATGGTTTAGAAAATGTACCCCTCCCGATTTTAAAATTATAGATTGTAGAAGAGCGTGGCTTGTGTTGTCCTCCTCATTTTGAAAGATTGTTGGGTTGAATAATTAAAAAATTTGCTCTGAGAGCAAAGATGTTTTGGTGGGAAGGACGAGAAAACAACAAGCATCACTTCTTAGGAGTGATAAACTCTTGACAGAGTCTCTGTTCGATCAAATAAACACACTCCAAAACATCCAACAACACCAGGACGGACTCTGCAAAACAAACAGGCTACATAGGACATAATGGTTTGAGTAAAATATTGTGCTTTTTTATGTAGAAGACATAAATCAGGAGGATTATGGACTAAAACGAGAAGACTGAAGAATCTTGTGGCCATTAGTGAAGCTGTATCTCAACACACTTCTGTTTTGGCTTCATCTCTCGGCCATTGTGGTGGCCGCTTGTATAAATGTCTTTCTCTCAGTAACAATTATGGCCACCAGTATATGTCTGAGTAAGCAGTGGGACAGAAAAGCAAATGACCGGCATGGTATGCGGTCAGAGAAACAACCGTGCTTGCTTAGCTGACTGAGTGGAACAGAAAACCCACACCACATACTGTGTGTTGGACCGGACCAGTACAGGACTACTATTGTTCAGTGCTGTAGCATCTCGCCCACACCCACAACATGTGGGACTACGTCTAGATGGATCGGTCTGAGCATCAGGCTGCGAACTCCCACTGTTTTTACCGTCATACACCTAAGGTTAAATGCTACGAGGCTTTAAAAAGGTGAGGACAGGTCACAGACAAACTTTGAAAACAAACTAAGAAATACGTCAAGGCTCGGCCTCGTGCGACAAATGGAAGGTCAGCGTTTTTGAATCAACAAATCTTTTACCTCAAATGTTTCATGTCAAATGTCTGACACAGATAATCGCATCAAATCATATATTGCGTATCAAATGCTTAAAACGTAAAACGTCTTTGAAAAAAATACCCATTTTATTGGAGGTTTTGTTACATTTGTAAGTATTTTTGATAGATAAACCTAATCAGACAACTTTTTTTTGTCCGTTATAATTTGTTTGTGTGGAAAAAAACACGTGAATATAAAAGTATAAAATAATAAGCCGATAAACTGAGCGAACTCTAACAGTAGATGACTGAAACCGGCAAATATTTTGGTCGTTACCTAATAAGTAATTCAATATCAACATCATAATAAAACACCAGTCAGTTAATCATCTTACTGTAAGCTCTGTTTTAGTCTTCAACAAGAACTGATCAAAGCTGAAGTCAGATTTTCCTTTTTAGGTGATTGATTTGAAACTACGTAATCAGAGGAGACGCTGTGTTTTCCTGCGAGGGAAACATCAACACAGAGGAGACAGCAGGAAGGAGTCTGCTCAAAGAACATTGTCTGCGGGCTGCATGCAACGGACTGACCCCCATGTTCAACACTGAACTTTGTGGTGCTTTGGAATGTGTTTGACCTCTCGGGCATCGTTGAGAAGACATCACTCTTGCCCCCACAACACACACACACATACACACAGTCACACACACACACAGACACGCGTGCACACTGACTGAAGGCTGAGCAAAAACATGACGATCTGTTCATTTCCATCCGATTGTTTCTCACATTTTTTATTTGCAGTTTCAGAAATTTTAGTCAGAAATTTTAGTAAAAGATATCGTTTCTGGTGATTTCACTTGAATCCGAGCCACCGCTGTGAAGAAGCAGGTGAGTCTCCCATGTGTTAGTTTTTAATAACTTTTCAAATTATTTTCACAACCAAGTTAATATAGTGAGATCAAATTATGTATCCAATATAAATGCTGTATGTATATATATAAAGGCAATATTATTATTTCAATTATTTATTATTTTAAATATATTCAAACATCTGACACGCAACTTTACTACAGATAAATAAAGATACTGAGATTTTTTAGCAGCGAGTAATAAGATCATTAATCAGATAATTTGATCATTTACAGTTAGTGCAATTTATATGTACGTTAGAAATGTGACAAAAGGTCAAATTATAAAGTCTACAATAATATTGTGTTTCTGTTATTAGGAATAAAAGCTGCAGGGGGAGGAGTGGGGGTCAACTTTGCATTTCATGAATGATTTAAACTGTTTCTGAAGGGATAAAAATCAGCGTTAACTCAATTTGTTTTATGTACTTGTGTTATTACGTACAAACGAACAGCGTTAAACAAAAACCTTCCTGTCATAAACTGGAGCCGTCCACTGCTTCCACTGTGTTAAAATACAAAGGCATGAAGGTTTTGATTTAGGTGAAGTTAGTAGTAAAAATTTACAACTCTGGCAAACTCTGTTACCCGTTTAAAAAAAAAAAAAAAAAAAAGCAGTCTTGGACAAGATTTGGCGTTGGTTACTACAAAAAACAGAACCAGCGCTCAGATTAGATTAGATTTAAACAGATTAATGTCCATCTGGATTTCTTACAATCTAAACTTTATACCTACAATTAACACGGTCCATTAAACATGAAAGAAAAACGAAAACAGCGCCTGGTAGAAGCAGAAATGTCGGAAACAAACTAGTGCACGAAGCACAGACGAACAACAGCAAGAGTCTGGAAAATCACAAATCTACATTTGACACCAGTATGTTGTCTACAAGCGGAGGATGTTATGAACATACTCAAAGTATTAAACAAATGGTGCTTGGAATTAAACGAGCAAACTCAGCAATTAAACAGTGAACACCAGAGTGATTCCAGGCATTCCTCTGGCATTTGTGTGCCACATTTCACGTCTTTGCTCCAAACTCTGTTGTGGTGAATTTAAATAACAAAATATGGTCAATGAAAACAGTTAGTCGCTATCCAAGTCCAAAAAAAAAAAAAAGTTTCTTGATCAAACAGATCATGACAAGCGTGACTAGATTTGTCTGCCGTGCTAAGTAAATACTGAAACTATTAAACTTATATTATAAGCAGCAGCAAACAGATTTATTTTTTTTATTATATAATGAGCTAAAAATTAATAACAAATTACAGATTTTCTCTTTCATGCTATCATTAGAGTCAAGTTCAAGTGAACCTTACGGCCACTAATTCGTTTTAACACAATACAGCTCAGCATTTTTGCGTCAGTCACATGGTTCACATCCTATTTGTCTCAGTCGTCCTTTAGGGGAAAAAAAACAAGAGGAATGAAATGTAGCTCGTGTGTGGAGTAAATACTTTTGTGTGGTGACTATTCTTAGAAGAATGCAATGTGTCTCCGCTTTAGGTGCAATTGATTTTACACGATGCGGCGGCCATTATTCTTTCTGAAGATTCAGCGGTTCGTGTACGGAAAGCCTCCTGCGTGACTCCACTCCGTCCGGTTACAGTTCACCATGTGGACGTGCGTCTTGACACTGGAGGGCAAAGCGGTGGAAATGTACTAGGTGCACAACTGACTGACCTCCATCCACAGACCTGGCTCATCCATAACAGATGAGGATTTGAGCTGGTTCCTATCATCATCACTTGCCTGAAAAGATGAGAAACACATTTTTCCTAGCACAAGTTGTAAATGCTTTTTCTTGGTGCATTCCTCATCTGCGGTTATTTAGTTTGCTGGGGGCCTGTTTCGACCGCAAAATGCTTTTCGTGCTCAGCTTCATCCACTGTTTTCTACAGATGTGTTCCTTAGTGTTTGTAAATGAGTCATTTTCTTTTTCATGGAGTAGAGAAAATCTGCAAATAATAATGGTTTACATACCAGCCCAAAACAGAGCCAAAATGCAAATTGCAAAGTGGGTCTGTTAAACACTATGGTGTATCTTCATTAGAGCTTCAAAGCTGGAATTTGAGTCATTTGGCTCTTGACCAAAGTTTGTCACACACCACATAGTAGGACAGCAAATTTCTGGAACAATCCCCTCTTTCCCGCTCTTGCTTACTCCTCTGGGTGTTTTTTTTATATATACAGTAAAAATTTAAGATGTCAACATATGAATCTTATTGATCTTATTGAGGATGTTATCCAACATTTTAGACTTACTTAAACATATGGTTGTATATCAAAAGAATATCTATGTCTCTACGTAGGTGGAAAAATGTAGGTTATTTGCCAGAAGACACTTTAAAAAAAAAAAAAAAAAAGCCCTAGCATTGAATACATCCTCTTATTTCAGCTCTGGATTACCGCCTTCAATAAGAAACATCATGCCGTATGGTTTCTTTACACACTGGGGATCGCAGTATGTCTCAATTTCAGTCGAGGCTGACACATAATGAAGAAGCATTGGAGGGATTACTTCAGGAAGATGGAACACACAAAAAAAAAAAATAATAACACAGACACAAAATTGGTATGCAGGTTCTCAATGACATCTGGAAACACTAAACTAATAGATTGAGCTAAACTTGTGGCAGAGTTTCTATATTTAAACGCTATGAAACCACGACAAGATACTTGAGCAATGATGCCGAGTGAACAGAGACATCCTGCTTCATCATGTACTGAGTCACTGAGAGGTTAAATACCAGTGTTAGGGTTTCTGACTTGTATTAACATTTTTAACCTTCAACACTCAAGCATTTGTCTTTCATTCCTCGAATATTTTATTAGTTTACCAGTCACAATCGCTATTTGTTGGTTATGTTTTGTTGTATGACACACAACTGTTTGTCACTAAGCAATAACTCACAACATGACACTCTTGATGGCCACCAACAGACTCAGTGAGTTACACAGGAAGACACTTGCATGCCTTTCAAACCACCCACTTACAATATGTCTATTTGTGCTCACTTGTCCTCAACTGCCTTATAAATACGCTGCATGAAGCAGAGTCATGGTATCACAGTGTCTCTTTGACGCGTCTGCACAGAGCCAAAGATTTCAGCTGCAGATAAAACAACTCCTACTCGTTGTTTATCAGTCATTAAAAGGCGCAAACAACTTAATTCATTCCTTATCTCAAAATGTTTACTCTTGACTCGAGTTTAACGTTAAACTTATAAATCTGCAAATTCTATACAAAAATATAGATTATATTTGTCTTTCTATAAAGGATCCTGTCTTAGTAAAACAATTACTTCATCTAAACACGAGATGCTGAGGAATGCCTGATGTTTAGATTAACTCCCCATTTATCTTGGCCGAGTTATCTGACCCATATTATGCAACTTGTTGGCCTCTCCACCTGCTGCTCTGCTCCGTTTCTCTCTTCTCCTAAATGATCCACCTCTCGTTGTGATCTCTGACGCCCCTCGGACTTCTACTGAGCACAAAACATACTTTCAACTGTACAGTAGAAAACATGCAACATTTAATTCTGGCACTGGACTTTCCAAACGTCTTCAGCTATGGATCCTGTAAATCTTCACTGGACAAATAAATCTGGCTTCAACTGCATCCACAGATGTAGCTGAGCTGAAATAACAAAACCCTGTGAGGGGTCTGCAGCTCCGCGATGCCTAAATTGCAGTTGAGTTTGCACTTGAAAAGAAAAATGTTCCAAAAATCTGTAATTGTGACTGTAATTTATGGCACTGTATTCAAGAGACCAGAAAAAATGTAATATTACAGAAGTATGTGCTGGATGGCTTTTTCAAAGGATCAAGTACTGTGTTGGGATCTAGAAACGCTTTGCTGTTTTCTCTACTCGTCAGCTGCCAAAACCATTCTGCTTAGTCATTAAAACTTTATCTGCAGTAGCCAATATAAATGAACAAAAACAGATATAACACAGGCGTAATGTCCTGTGCAGTATGACACTGTTAACTGCTAATGTTGCCCCAGAGATCGACGGTTGTTCCCAGTTCTGATAAGCAAATATTTGTCCATCCATTGCATTGTCCATATAAGGAAAACAGACCCCCTGTCGCAGACCCCTCACAGTGGCCCTGCACAGAGGAGCAGCACTATTCCCCTCATTTTCCTGAAGAGGAACATGGATGCAGACACTATGGAAGCAGATACAAGTTAGGATATAACGTAAAAAGGAAGGAGCTCTCCCAATTAGCGAACATGGAGAGCACTTTTGAGTAAACAGTCATTACGAATTTATCTGAAACAGGAAATGCCAACATCTGCTGCACAACCTCCAAAAGGACTGATGCTTTTTTTTTCATGATACAACACATTCCTCGGGGTGTAATCTGTCATTTTGTCACACAGACAAACCTAAAGCTGTATTTTAGACAAAAGAAAGCAACCGACCATCAAAATCCAAAGGGGCACGAGAACGAGGACAATCACTAACTTGGTACAACCTGTGCACATCACACATTAACACACAACTGTTTTCCTGTTATAAACCATGAAATGATCTGCTCTCCAGGCAGCGTAAGGTCTGAGTAACAATAATAACGTAACCATTGAGACACCAGTCTGTCAATTATACTCGGAGTTTCATAACTTAATTAAAGGTTTGCAGTGTTTTACGTAGAAAACAAACATAGGGATGAAATATTTGACATTCTTCCTCCATTCTCTCCAAAATAACATCCAAATACTGTCACAACACCTTTCAACGCTGTCACATTTAAGCCAAAAATGATTAATACCTATGACAAATGTTGAATTTTAGTGAATTCTTATTTGATAAATAAGTTTCTTTTGGCTGGAAATTACATAAGAAGGTGATAAAAGATGGTGATATATTGTGTTATGTGATATGAATGAATAGTATGACCTGACATTCCATGTGCAAATTTATTCATATTCCTTGAAACTGTCACATATTTTTGAACTTTTGGGCTGAAATGAACATAGTCTAGATTGACTGGTTTCATCCAAGATATTAATGGATCACAGATTGTTCAGCAGCTCAGCTGCGCTGTTAGGAAGATGCTCTGAGCCAATTTGAATAATAAACTACCAACATCTTCCAACCATATTTCAATTAAAAATGTGAAAGTAATTGTCTAAGCACCAAACCTTTCCCTTCTGAACCTTGGACAGCAAACATGAGGATACTCATGAGGTCTTCTAGCTCTCTTTAGTTGGAGCTGTGCTGAGAGTAGTTAAAGGAAGCTGTTATCACTCACCATCTCCACCCCCTGAGGAAAGGCCGTTCCCTCCCAGTCCTTCTTTGGGAATCGCTGAATGATCTTGCCACATCCTTCTCCTGAACCTGAGGATTAAAACATGAAGATCGGTCAGTGAAGTAGATGCAGAGGACAAACATTATGGAAATGAAAGGAAATGAAATTTTTTAATAAGCTCTTGGGCTACCAGGCTACCCAACATACATCACGTATTGTTAAAATCACCTTTATATATTAGATGGCTTAATGATATCAAAATTGCGAAATCTGTAGGTTAATTATACAGCCCATCTGCCCCGTTTGAAATAAATGTGTTTTACAAGTTTATTCCACTGTCATCCTACGGTCTTGCTCGCTAATCACAAGCCCCACGAATTTTCTTGTTACAGTCGTGCTGACCAATCAGAGGGAGCCAAGGCACCTGCATGTCCACTGTTCAACGACAGGTGAAACTGAATGAAAACATGCAAGAAAAACGGTTTCAGCCAAACTGTCAGAGTAACAACCAAAGAAAAAAAGCACTTTAGTGATTTGGGACCGTTTCGACTTTGAGAAAACAGATCTTTTTTTTTTTTAATCAAAAGAAGGTGATATGTAATGTCTGTGATGAAAAGCTGCCACATCACAGGACAACACAAATCAATCGCAGCCCTAATGGAACTACTTGTGGAGTGCACGGCTAAAAAAGGAAAGTACCTGTTCAATGTTCCTACTAAATAAAAGAAATAAACACTTGTAGCAGTTCATTCATATCCTTATATTACAGTACAGAGCAGTTTAGATTGAGTCTCATGTGCTAAAGCTCCAAGAAATGTTTAACATTAATTACAAAGTGAATATTGAACTTTGTACTGATATTTTCCTAATCTCGTTTTTTTTTTTTCTTTTATAAATCATGCAGAGCAGCAGTGTGACTGTATTTCTATTTCCTCTGTTTTAGGCTTAAGTCACGAGGAAAGATGTAGAATCAGCACAAGGTTTTACCAGAATCTATATGTTTCTTAATTTCTCTTTTTTTTAGAAAAAAACATATTCACACAGTAGTTGTGGTGAAATGACTCACAAGTGAATTTCATTTGGTTTGAGTTTTCATCCAAAAAAGCTTCTTGGAAGTGAAATGGTTCGATTGGAAATAATATTGGTTGCAAAAAGGAATTGTGAAAAAACTCAAAGTGCAGTCCAGGACTGTTCTCATGTGTGGACCCCGGACGGTGGAACGAGCTTCTAAACCCTCACAGACCAGGGGAGTCCCTCTGTCTCCAAGAAACTATTGAAGACTCATTTCTTCCAGGAACACATCCCTCTAACTTCCTAAGTACTCAACACCGTAACATCCTGATCTTACACTTAGTCTGCACATCTGATTTCATCTCCTAGCACTCTGCCTCATCAACTAATTCAGCAATTATTTACCTCAATGTCTCTGACAGCACAAAAGCTTTTAGTGTCATCTCACGCAACAAGTGAAGTAAACCATTAAAAGAGATTAAAAGGATTAAGATAAATACATCAGTGAATTAGTTGCAATTACTGCAAATCAATAAATGAATCACCAGGTTGGATCAAATGAGCCACTGGGGTTGATAGCTTGATTTCTACTAGCTACTGATTTCAAAGTAAAAAAAAAAAAAAAAGATTACCACAGATTTTTCTTGGAGAATTTTAACTCCGAAGTTTGTCATCTCAGCCACTTATTCTCTGACCTTAATATTTTGATATGTAAGAGAAGTTCAGTTAAAACAAGTTAAACAAGTCATGTGTCAAGTCATTACTATGTACACATTGATTTAAGGTAATTTATGCTTGTCTCACACTAATTATAGATGGCGAACGCCAGCTGCCTTCAAACATTTTCAGGCACTTTTTAAACATTTCACGAAGAAAAATAACCAAAAAAAAAAAAAAAAAAAGATCTGGATTACACTCTCTTCAACAAAAAAATAAAATAAAATAAAAACAACTGCAAATTCAATTTTGGCCCCAATAATCACAAAAAATACCCCTGGTAGGATCCTGGTGGGACTTGATTAAGTCAAGATGTTTTAAGAGGAATGTGGTCCAAAGTGTGAGATATGGTACTTCCACCACTAACACAAAGCAGATCACAGGAGCGACTGGGCCATTCATTTATTTTAGTGATAATGCTCTGACAAGCAAATACTGGGGAGGAGATGTTGTCAAAACCAAGAGGCACAAGGGAAAAAAAAAAAAAAATTATTCTTCACTGTTCAATAACAAAACCCATACAGTACAATACAGTATGTACAGTACATAGTTTCATACACCACATTTACAGCATGTAGTTAGTGCTGAGAGAGACAGCTGGATACTGATCTATAGCAGGTGTAGTGAATTTTACATTTCAACCACGAAGATTTGCGAGGTTGACCATTGAACGCTTTACCAGTGAAATAACTCCCCTCATAGATTTCCCCCAGGACTCTGTATAGCTGGATCTCAAACAACTCAACCCAAATTGGATGTAATAATTCATGTGGACGCGAATGCAAACACAACACAATATGTATTTAGGAGATGATATATGACTGCAACATTCTTATTTAGCAATCTGGAAAGCTAATAAATGGAAATTTTATCTAATTAAAGAAAAATCTCCTTCATATAACGTGCCAAAAACAGCATTTAAAGCCTGTTTCACAATATCTACTTTGTCACACTGTGTTGTCTGACCCAATGACTTCATCTCAACGTTATTTTAAACTCTTAGTCACTCTTTGACAGTTAAGACACACTTTCTATTTATCGGCCAAGGGAAAATGGACTCCTATCAAGAGAGTAAGAGACAGAAATTGAACACATGTGGTCCATTTCTTGGAATTCGTTTACCTAATTTCGGATAAACAGACACATATAGAGTTTTTTTCTTTTTTGTTTGTTTGTTTTGTTTTTTATTCAATGAATAAAGTACTAAATTTCCCAATTTTATGCATTCTTCCCAAATAATATTTTAGTTGAATAATCACATGTGGTGCAGATATTGTCAGCTTTTTAGCTTCTCAATCATCTGTTTATATTAAACGAAACATTTTATAATATTTGGAAATTACACGGATTGATTTTGGCATCTGGGAAAAAAACAAAAAAACAAAAACCAAACAACCACTTCGTGCAGAGCTAAACATCACTTGGGATTTTACTTTTCATTCAAACAGTAAAAACTTAGAATGACAAATTCTTTGGACGTAAGCTCTGGCTAACGTTAAAACCATGTCAAATTGCTACGTTGGTCAGAGAAATCAAAACCAATATACTGTCATGCTGCATGTGCCTTTTAAACTAAATTTGTACTTTGGCTCGAAACGACAAAAACTCATTGGACTAAAAAACACACAGGGACAACAGTGGATTTGTAATAATAGTCTATATCGTGGAGTAAAGAGGACGCAGGGAACCGCACAGTGCGGCGGTGCAGTGAATAACAACGTGTGCTCCTACAGTGCTGGTAACCAACCATGAGTAGCATTTGTCAGGCTGCCTGTGTTTCTACTGGAAAGACCAGGAGCCCTGCAGAGAGAAGACCAGAGCTCTGTCACAGCACCAGGATATCCAGCTGAGTACATTTTTGGGCAACTTAATGTATCATTCATCAGTATTTCATAGGGGTGTAAATTACAACTTTCATCACAATATGATATTAGATCAATGATGACTTGACAATATTATTTCTGAGCTTTTCCAGATACAGCTGTGAAGCTCAGCTTTTTGTAGAAAATAAGTGGTCAAAGCTGGTGAGCAGGACACGTTATTAATGTCAGCACTTAGCACAACCGCTCGGGTCAACGCCGTGGTTCTTCAGGTGCCTGGTGGGTTGTGTTTCTTGACCTTGACTCTCGCCTTTTCTCCACAACCCAAAACAATCCTTCCACACCTCTGATTTATTACAGAGCGGCAACTAAATGTCCTCATCTTTCTTTTCTTGGCTACTTGCCGTGACCTGCCTGGCGCTAGGCTACTAGCATTGTTTGAATGTTGAGGAAGGAGCTGTAGGGAGTGGAGCTTGGACGCAAATAGTAACACAGCTGCGCCACGAGAATTTAAAAAATAATGATGTATTTTAATTACAACGATATAGATCCATGTTTTCACTTTTCAACAATTTTACTGGATAGCATTTGGTCAAACTCTGCACACAGCACAGTTATCAGCAGGCCTGTGCGTGATTTTATTACCACAGAAAAAACAGAATAAACCTCTTGTTTATGTGCAATATCATCATCATCATCTCGCCGCTGCTTGAGGAGCTTGGCTAACATTGTCAGCTCCAGCGTCGCCATTTAGTGTGGGCGGCGGCCACATATAGTCATTCACAAGTCAAATCACCTCTTAAAATACTTTTGGCATTAGTTATCCTGACAACTGTCATTATTTTCTCAGTGGTGGTGTTAAATCCATTTCGGTCCTATCTCAACGCAAGAAAATGCGACGACTCAGCAAACCGCTGCCTATGTTGCCTATGAAGCGCCTATGTTACAATATGGCCAGAGGTCAGAAAGCACGCGGGGGGGGGGGGGCAAATTGCTTCAACAAACAGCGAAATGAACTGCTACACATCATCATAACGACACGAGGTCCTCGGCGGCCGACCGCAGCCCTCCTGCGCCGAACGCCTCGAGCCTGCTGTCAACAACTAGTCAACCACAATGACTAATTAATCATGAGGCTCTTCAGTAAATGCAACACAAGTTAAAACATTAAAAAAAAAAAAAAAAAGAAGAAGAGATGGACGCTTGGTTATACTTTTGACTTTGTTCACCTGTGGCCGGAGCCTAAACCCTGCGCCCTGGAGACTGTTGCACCAGTGTGTCTGACCGTTACGTGTCTTCAGGTCTTTACAGCTCCTCTAATTGAAATCACATGCTCTGTGTGCTCCAACTTCTAATTTTCAACCACGGATGAAAATAAATGACAGAATTCCACACATTCCTCAAGGCTGCACTCTTGTATTAAAACAAGCCGCGCTTTCAAATACTACCCCCCTGATAACTATAAAGATCCCCATCAGCGTGGATAATAGAACCCAGACTTGAGAAGAAACATGCTAATTTAACATCCACTAGTGAGATGCGAAGGCGATGAAATCCAAGATCAAGTTTATCTATTCAGTTTTGGCAGGAGCCGTCGAAACAACAAGAACACAACCTGTCGGGATTGACGGCACGCGTACGCACGTTTAAGAGTTTGGCTCGATTCCAGCTCAAAACAGCACAACCTGCATGTGGTGGAGCTGCGACTATAAACCAAACATTGTGATGTTTTTCAGCTTTTGGGTGAAACATCAGGCAATATATCTACATAATAAACCTTTTTTATAATCAATAACGACGCACTAACCCGCTTTTAATAAGTGATGATGGGAGATTTGCTTGTGTTTGCACATATTTTATCTTAATAAGCACATAAACAAAAATGTATTGTGAGCTTTTGTGGGCTTCATCAATGTTTTCTCATCATCTAAATAAGAAAACAACATTTACGAGTGAAAAAAAATAAAAAAATAAAAAATCTAATATGATGATACCCACAAATGCTTACTGAGGTTTGTACCAAGTTCCAGGCCATAAAACAGCTCGTAAAACACACCCGTTTGGAAATATCAATTGGATATAATATATTCCAACTGCATTAGTGGTTTTTAACACGTTTTATCAGGTTTTGTAGCAGCAGTAAATTACTCAATTAGAGATGATGGTATATAATATAAAACAAGAGAAGTTTTACATGAATTCTAATGAGCCCACTGTGGTTAGTATTTAATAAATATGTTTTATATTATAAACAAAAATAGAATATAAAGCAAGAATCATTCAGAGCCGTCGTACACATCTTATACCGCCTGTTTCTTATGTTATGATAAGGAAATTTCGAGTCCATGTCAGCTGAGTCTAGCAAAGACGTGTGGGCTGCGTTGCGGTCACTATCCAAACCTTTTGTCCATTTGCATGAACGTACATGCTCCAGTGCAAACGTAGCAGAGTCTAACCCCCCATCCCCACGCCCCGTAACATCCACCCATTTATATCAGGCAATGATCATTTCAAGGCAAATATTGAGAGTAAAAACAAGACTGCAGCAATAATATTGTTTTAGTTTTTTTCAAGATGGCACCAACAGATACCAACTCCCTCATGAATTGATCTTTACAGAAGCTGTTACGTGCGTTAATAATATAATTAAAGCTATATGTGAAGTATTGTTGAAGTTTTTGAATTTTTTCTTGCAAACGTAATTTTCCCTTTTGTCTGCAAACCCGCTGGGACTCCAGCCATTACTACACGTCAGCACGCACACGCGCATAAAATATGTGACTTCAGCAACATAGAAAGATTGAATGAATCCAATAATTTATTACCGAGTTGCGTGATTTGAATTGTTAGTTTTTCTTGATTAGAGCAGATGTTTCTTCTCTTGGGGGGAGAAAAAAACTCCTATTTATCTTCCTGATTTATCTGACTGCTGTGACTGTTGATTGAATCAGCCAAATGCTTATTTTACCATGTATCGAGAGGCCACCAGTGGACTCTGCCAGTTGACGTAACATTCACGTCAGACTGAAAGCTGATTTTGGCCCAGTCCTACACGCAGGTGGGCTGTTCTGGAAGCAGGTACCACTTATTCACTAATATCAAGAGAGAAAATCCACCGGAAAAGTAATTCACATTTATTAATTTCAGTGAAAAAGATGAGGGTGTCTTAGTATCGACTTCAATGAGTCAGTGAATAGTTCTGCGGAGATCATATAATATTTGTCGGACATTTAATATCCACATATGTTTGAGTTGAATGTAGAGCTTTCAGCTGCGCATCAGGAAAATGTGGCTACATCCCAGTACAATCACTGCAGATGACTTATTTCCTATTCTAACCGTCGGTGTGGAGCAGCTGCTTTCGCCTGAAGAATTTTCACCTCGGTCTACTGTTGGAGCTTGAAGACAGGTCTAATCAACACGGGATTGGACAAGTTGTGCAATAATATAGAATTTAAATATGCAAACTGTATGTCAGGATGTCAGAGAACATTTTTTCCTCTTAGATCAGTGGTGAAGTGTAGGAAAACCCAGTTTGGTCCCAAAGGAGATCAGCATCCGGAAACTAGTCACTGTTGTGACTGTTCTGTGCGTATGTTATGCAAAGCAATATGATGTAATGTTGTTTGCATGACAAAAGGGTATCAGAGATTAGCAAACTGATGCCATCATTAATATTATATTCAGGAAGCTTTCCAGTGTCCATAGGCAGCCCCCGGAGCAGGAAAAATACGTCAAAAAGAAAAGATAGCGAGTGGCTAAGGTAGTGTCGGGGTCAACATAGCGAGCGAAAAGAGAAGTTTCAGGAGAGAAACTTTACAGAAAAAATAAAAAAATCAATTTCACAAACACATGATACAGTTCCTTCAGCTTTCCTTTTGCTAATGACCACAAATATGCAACATTGTTTTCCACTGTCCACAATAAATTAGACTAAAGTCGACTTCCACAGACTTGTGGTTCTCAGCTGAGTTTCCATCAAAACCCAAATTTGTAGTTGGCATGATCAACTTTAATGTTTTTAATACACATATCAATCATCATTTACTGCTCATGGGGGAAAAAAATATAGGACATGTCGCTCACTTTTATAAGTGTCACAGTGAAAACTTATGGTTTTAAAACCTTCTGTTTTCCTCTCGTGAGCCTCAGTTGCAACTGTGCATATGGCGACGAAGAGCTGATCCAAAAAATTACTCCCACTTTTCCAACTTTCAGCAAACGATGTAATGCAATTTATTTTACAGCCCCTGGTTACATATGTTGGTATATTAATCAGATTCAAGCTGGTCTGAGTCGAGAATAATGTCTGTGACATCCAGGCTGAGTTCATTTTGGTTTAACGCCCCATCAGTTTTAAAGATCTGGTTAGATCTGGTGTGTGTGTTATATATATATATATATATATATATATATATATATATATATATATATATATATATATATACATACACACACACACACACACACACACACACACACACACACACTGTACAAGCCTGTGGGGGCAGTGCTATGATCTGAGGATCTGAACATTATGTGCCCAAAGAATGAGGTCAGCTGACTACCAGAATATGCTGAATGACCAAGTTATCTTTTGTTTCAGATTGTGAGAGACTGGTTCAGGGAGAATGAGATATCATTGTTACACGTGGATCGGCCACCACAGAGTCCAGACCTTAACCCCACTGAGAAACTTTGAGATGTGCTGGAGAAGACTTTGTGCAATGGTCCGACTCTCATCATCAATACAAGATCTTGGTGAAAATTAATGCAACACTGGATGGAAATGAATCTTGTGACGCTGCAGAAGCTTATTGAAACAATGTCACAGTGAATACGTGCTGTAATCAAAGCTGAAGGTGGTCCAACGAAATATTATTGTGTGACCTTTTTTTTTTGGTCAGGCAGTGTTTATAAAACCTCATCAAATTGAGAAAATGGTTAGCCCTGGTCAGAAAAAAGCATGACCTAATGTTTTGCAATATTTGTTTTTTCCACGTGTATCAGCAGGTTTAATCTATTATACTGTATTTACTGTTAAAATGTCATGACTTAAGTGTTTCCTGACATGAACTTTAACATAATTTGCATGACCACAGAAATCACAAAGATGTGATTGTACAAGACCTTATCAACAGGCTGTGAGCTTTACTGGAGCTGCAGCCAGTGGAGTTTCCCCACATATCGGTTTTAAAGTCTACAACTGAGAGGAAGGAACTCCTCCATTGTGGTCAGGATGCCTCTCACCACAAAGACTAAATCCAAATGAGAAGCTGCCAGATATGGAGTTATAAAGAAAACAATCAATGGAGGCAGCAAATCCAAGATGTAAAATAGAAGAAAAACAAACCCACATCTGCCACCTCGCTCCGTTGAACATTAATGTTACACCTTTTGTTAACCGCAAGCAGCCTGTTGGCGCCGAAATAGTAACAAGATCTGACATTTGCCATCAACAGCTGTGTGACGGACACGCAAGACCATCGCTTCTCTGATGAATCCCATTAGTCATATCAGGGTAACAGGGCAGCTGTGAAAAGAGTCAAAATGAAAGTGAATGTTTTTCCCCCTCAACAGAAAACCTGCGGTTAATTTAAATAACTTCACTGGAAGGTTGCTATTAGGGCCATTACTGTGCGATTATCAGCCTATTACAACACTGACAACAGTTGTTTATTATGCATAAGTAAAGTGAAGTGAATGCACCATTAGTAGCCAAATAAAACTATTACTCACTGCTCAAGTTGGGGTGTGGTTTCTGTTTTTAAAGGTAATAAATAAATAATCAATTGAGAACAACTTTGCATTTAAATTTTTTAATTGGCGCTGTATGTAGGCTATTATTATAAAAATTAAGGATTATGAACAGTTATATCACCTAACTGGAAGAAAAATTGAGAAACCATCACAAATTGCTCTTTTTTATGAAAATTATTCTTAAGTTACATTACAACACATATGAAGCAACGGTATATTCTATAAGTAACAAGCAGACGATTGTGTTTATGTTACTTCTGACAAAGCAAAACAAGACTACACGACTTGATCTGACTGACTAATGATTAAGGAACAAACTACAACACATGGCAGCACTTCGAGATTTGGCATCTCCAACATGGAAACAATATCCGCAGCTGTTGAAAGAAACGGTCTCTACAGTCAGTTTATCCAAACAAAGTTTACTTTACTGCATCATAAGGCCAAATGTAGCACTTACTAAGTTAAAATAAGGCGTTTATCCATCACCTTAGCACGAATAAACATCTGTCAAATTTATTTTGGAGTGATTATCAAGAGTTACTGCTTTGCTGAGTTTTGTTTATGCACCATATTTTTAGACAAAGCCTCAGAGAGTGCATAAATATAAAAACCTCTGAATACAGGTTCCAGGAAATTTCCTACACAACTTTCTGATTATGTGAAAAATAAATCAACTTGTCGTTATGATAAAAGCACCGTTTTAATCAAGCCGAGCTAAACTGAAAGCATGCACTTGTCATATTTTCAGTTCTTTGGAAAAAAAAAAAAAAAAAAAAGTCAAGAATCCCGAATTTTCATTGTGATGTTGCAATCGGAAAAATCCCGCATGAAACGGTAACGTGCTGCAACAACAGCAACATGCAAACCATTGTTATGTTCAGAAGCCTGACCAAAGCCGATGGATGCCTGAGTGTTAGTCAAATAGCACTTGAAGCTAATCAAAAAGAAAATTAAACTATGAACCCCAGCTGATGCAGACAAACACAAACTTGAAAACCACTTCAGAGCCTTGAATGAGAGGCAAGAAATGTTCTAATAACAGAGTTACGCTACAAGTTTAGAGAGAAAAACCATCAAGACAACCCACAGACACACCAGCATTTGCTATTTCCATAGTATTTCCAACACGATGAAATAAGGAAGCAAAAATAGCGGATAAAAACTGTCTGGACAAAACACAAACAATCTTTGTGAATTTGAAATAGAAAGTAACTTCGTGAAAGTTTCGAAGGCGCAAAGTCAACACGGACGCCTTTCACGGTTCGACAACAAAGAAAATAAAACAACGGTTGAAGAAGTATCTCATGAATTTAAATAACTCCAACATTAAAGTGCAGGCTGATAAAGAAACCGCTCCACTTTTAAAGTTTGCATACTTTCATGTTACAGATACACATCTTATGACACATAGCAAAAAAACACCCAGTCAGGAGGTAATCAGCAGATGGAAGTATTTTGTTCCTGATCATTTGGAAGTATTTTTTGTTATTTTGCAGTACTACGTTACATAAGCCATTCCCCAAGTCCAGACCAGAAAATCCAGACCATAAACTCGCACAGAGTCAAGATTGGACGCAGTGTCTGTGAAACACATTCCAAAAGCAGTTTGATTCAATAAAAAGTGATGATATCCATCCAATAAAGTGTTTCAGAAAAGCAGCTGGGCAAATTCCTCTTATTCACTTGGCAAATTAGAATTTATGATGGACAACGTGCCAAACCGTACACGTCCGCTTGCCAATAGAGAGAAACAGTGTTCTACTGAAAAAAGTCAAATACAAAATACACGGCGAGTTCAATACAGACTGCGTTCATCTGAGTGTTTTCACATTTCGACATTATTCATGAAAATACTTTCATGGTTTGTGGTTCATGACATTGGCCCTCAGGGAGACGGATTCTGGTCAGATTTCTGATGAGTGGGATCTGCCTCTCAGGTCATGTTCCCTTTTATCACACTCACCGCTGTATATTATTTTTCAAATATCTGAAGCATTAAAATGACAGTGTCCCCACAATAGATCTTGAAGCCAACAATAAACTACAGTATTAGAAGTTTTCACATTTCCATTCTTTGGGGTTTTTTTGTTTTGTTTTGTTTTGTTTTAAATCACTTCAGTCTGCTGCATCAAGCAAAAAAAAAAATGATTTGACCACTATGTGGCTTTCAATAAATTTTCTAAATAGGTCACCTGTCTCACAATGAAAATATGACAAGTGTTCCTGCTGGAGACGTATACCCTGGATTTATATTCACTCTCACGAGGCAAAGAAAAGAAAAGGAAAGAACAATTTGAACAAATCAGTGAAACTGGCTAATGCAGTTGCCAGATAATAACCTGGTATCAATCAGAATTTAGTAAGGATCTATAAAGTAGGCTATACCTTCCTTTGTCACTCATAAACACTGATACTGCTTCTTTTAACTGTAGCTGAACACCACATTTGCTTTTAATGATTGTGCCATTTCCTGTTGTAACATTTAAAATGGGAGTTTTTTTAAAACATAGATTGAGACTCGTGTAGTTTTTATAGTTTAAAACTGACTCACTAGAAATTGGATCCGAGCCTATTCCTCAACAGATTGCATGCTTAGCATTTTTCTAACTGATCCATCCATAGTAATCTAATAATGAGAAGTGGGTCAGGTCAGATTGGTTCAGGAGATTCAGTGATGACCCACGTAAAGATCCCTGGTTTGAATTAACGAGCAAGGTGGATGAGAATAAAAAACCTGTTGTCTAGACAACGTAACGCACGCGACTGGCTTCTGTAAGCCAACTTGACTGGGCCAAGGCATTCCTCTGAATAATTAGAAATAAACAGTCATCATTTCATTTTCCTCTGCATTTCGAATCAAAAAGTCATTTCAATTCTCCAGTTCTGAGGAAATCATTTCCACTCACAAACAAGGGCATTTCTGTGGGGCTTCAGCCCAAACCAACATATGATATGCTTCATTACGCTCACAAAAACATAATAAAACCAGACAAATACAATTCAAGAAGGAGCGAGGGGTCGTTTCTGTTCTCCAGACGGTCTTACATGTGGATGAGACATAAACCTGTCACTCCGTCCTAATCAACCACAATCTGAGATGACTTTCACTGCTCTCTCTTGCTCCACAGACAATTTCAACAACATCATCATCATCAGTGGCCACTGGAGGGAATGATAATAAAAAAAAACTTAAACTCATGGTCCCCGTGTCTTCTTGTGGTGAGACGGTCTGAATGTGAATCCATTCAGACTCTTCTGGTGACGCCAGGAACATTTTGTCCCTGGAGCACAAAAAATTCATTTGTCACTTGGCGCTGGGATGCACAGAGCTGATGAAAGACACTGTTTACCTATTGTGCATAGCAAGCTATGGCGACTAAGAGGATTCAGCTGCTCTGGCCCCCTCTTTGACACACATGGCGCTGGACAGATGCCACTGAGAGAGGATAGGAACTTCAATTTGTTCCCTGGAGGCAGATTAGCTGAATATTTCTCTCTCTTTTTTTAAAATAACATTCTTTCCTCCAGGCTGTTCACTAAGCAACAGCTCTAACAAGAAGAAGAAGAAGAAGATAATGATGATAATGATGATGATGATGAGTAGTTGTGTAAAGTACCTGAAAGTCAAACTTGAGTAGAAGTACAGATATGTGACCAAAAAATGACTTTGGTAGAAGATCAAGTCACCGACTAGAATGATACTCAAGTGAAAGTATAAGTATCTAGTATTTCCTGTACTTAGGTATGACAAGTCATCTATAATTAAAGGCACTTAAGTAATGAAAGTAAAAGTAATTTCATAGACAATGTCTTGAGCCTGAATAAAAGCTGTTTTTTCCTGAAAAATTTCTGCTTGATATTGATTGAAACAATAATCAAACATGGTTTTAATAACTTAAACAGTCACAGATTGACACATTTAATTTCATGATTCTAATTTAGTAGAATTATGTAATTAAGTTAGGAAATGTAGTGAAGTAAAAAGTGAAAGTTGACAGAATTAAAAAAAAAAAAAGTTGAGTATTATTACTCATCAGTTACAGTAAAACACTGATGATGAGTGGTAATAAAACTAAACACTGTTTATCATTGAGAATTTTAAACATATGTGCGAGGGTTTTTTTTTTCTGGCTTTAAATGTGTAGAAATTGGTTGCAAAGTAATTTCCAGCTGTGGATGAAAAGAATGTAAATGTTGGACCTGAGGCTCAACATGTTAAGTGGAAGCATGGGAGCTTCCTGTCCCACACTCACAACAACAGAGAGAGAGAGAGAGGAGGGGAGAGGACTGGGTTTCCTCGCAGCTGTATGATGATACGCCCATCAAGAAAAAGTTGAGGCAACTCTTCCGGCAAAAACAAATATATCACAACAAATCATTGACGAGTGAAACAGCACAGGGTAAAAATAGACCCAAAACACACTGGAGGGGGTGGGTAGATGAGGTGGTGGGAGCAGGCAAAGTGCACGACCACCTTTGTCGACGTTGCGCAACGAAAAAAAAACAAAACCATCAAAACATGGATGCAAACATTAGCTACAAGATCCCCCTAAAATTAACATCGATTTAGAGTTAATATTGTCTCATTACTGTTATATTGATGATAAAGACAGTGTTGTATTAACAGGCAGTGATTGCAGCCTGATCAACAGGGACAGGATGTGACAGAATTTGAATCCATGAAAACTTTCGCCTGATCCAAGTGAAATATCGCAGCTCGGGTTTGTATAAATCGTTAAAAATTGTGATTTGCCAACAGGCGTGTGTCTCATCTGTTAATACATTCTCCTCCGGATCACAGCCAACGTTATTGAGAAAAACAAAAGAGGAAGAAGAAAAAAAAAAAACAGAAAGTGTTTCCAGGCTCGCCTGGTGATAGCCGTGTTGCTAACAGTTAAGCTAATCGCCAAGCTATCTAGCATCAACATCAACTCACACACACACACACACACACACACACACACACACACACACACTGACACACACACACACACAACGGCCTGGACACAAACCTCAGCTCACTTTAAAATCAATAAACCACCAAACTAAACTTACCGGCTTTTTCCTGATCGTATCCCACGACAATAAAATAGTCAGCCAATCTAGCCATGTCTGCTGCTTTTCCCGAGATATACCAACACAATTCAGCATTTTTCCTTCTTCCAAAGCACAGCCATGTTTGACAGAAGGAGTGTCACTGCGCCTGCGTGGAGGAGCGAGAGACATCCATGGGCGTGGGCCCCGGAGAGTTTACAAATACAGCTCTGTCCCCAACACAGGCTCTTTTCGGTCCTAAAAAAAAAACAAAACCTTTTTATAGCAGAGGGACACCTTACACACCCAAATTATGACAATACTTATTATTGAAATTGTTGGAAATATTAAAAAAAATAAACAAATACATAAATATTAATGTAGGAATTCTGTTCCTTAATAAGGAAAATACAAGTAGCCCAATGTCCAGCATAAAAAATAATAAAATAAAATAATAATAATAAAAAAAAACATCAACAGAGAGGAAATGCATCACTACCATAATCATATTATTCTTCTCTTTTATACTTCCTCATTAACCACTTTATTAGGAAAACCACGCTATTTAACAATGGGGATTTCTCTTTTTCATCAAAACAGATTTGTTTCTTCCTAACATGAGTTTCACAAGATCCTGGAAACCTAACTGAAAAGATGTTGGTGTATGTTGAGACATCATTTTTTACAGTTTGTCATCTGGACATTCATGCTGCTAATCTCCAGCTCCGCCTCAACCCAGAGGTGTGATGGTGACGTGTATCCAGGTGTGGTGAGGAGGATACTGAGTTCCATTGAATGCATCAGCACGTTCATGAAAGTAGTTTTAGGTGCTTTAAAATATGGTGGTTATTATCTAAAAGTAGCCATACATTGTGGTCATAAAGAGAAGTAAATAAAGTAACAGCCTGGACCGTTAACACGAGGGAAGTCGGGTCCATTGATTCATAACGCTGACCCAAAAAATTATGACTCTGCTGTCTGTAAACCCTGGTCTTCTGCCACTAAAGCTTCAACATTCAACATGTTTGTAGAAAAAAGTTGGTATCTAAGTTTCTAGAGACTTTCTGTTGTCTCAAACCAGCCGGGTCATTCTCCTCTTTCTCTCTCTCTCTCTCATCAACAAGGTGTTTTTGTCTGCTCGCTGGACGTTGTATGTGTTTCACACCACTCTGAATAAACTCTAGAGATTGTCATGTGTGAAAATCACCCATCAGCAGTTTTAGAAATAATCAAAACATCCCGTTTGGCACCAACAACCACATCATGTCACTGAGATCACATATTTTCCTTCATTCTGCTGTTTGATGTGAACATTAAGTGACTCTCCTGACTCGTATCTGAGTGATATTGTACATTGTTCTGCTGCCACGTGATTGTCTGGACTGGATGACCGCGTCAACAAGCCGGTATAGAGATGTTCCTAAGAAAGTGTTGGGTGGATATAGGTTCATCAGAAAGATTTTGTTCTGGGAATATAACCTGGGGAACACAGCTTCTAATAGAAGGAAACCACTGGTGAAGTCACCAGCACAGGTCATTGTTATGTGTTAAAGTTATATTATAATACATTACTAATACATAACATTAATACATTACATTATTGCTCAGTTAAAACAAGAGGAGTTTGTCTTTAAACCACATTTCACACAGTTTGTGTCAAGTTCTATGTGGTGACATTTATTTTGTTTTAAGCTTGCTTCATTTATTTGTGATTGGACATATATTGTGAGCTGCAAAACCAAACCATGTGATGAGTGAATAGAACAGAAAATGTATAAAAAACTGTCAGAGGGAGTAACAGCAAGACTTTAGTTTAAAACTTGTTAGAGGAACACAAAAAACTACTGTCACTGTCAACAATACCAGGAACACAGCGGGACATTTCCTCTGTCTGAATTTTCTCTTACATTTCATTTCTTCTCTGTCTCTAATTTATTGTTGTTTTATTTGTTGCTTTCCCAATCCCACTTATCATTTTTCCTTACTTAATAGAAGATGATGACAGAGGTAGTGAAACAGTTGAACTGAGGCCAAAAAAAACATTAAGGATTTAACGACTGGTTGTCTGAGTAGCGTGTTCATAAGAATGACGGGAAAATAATGTGACCTTAAAGAACGCATACTTACAGGTGACAGACATATTAAGATACTTAATAGTGTTAGAACAGGTATGAGTCATCTATCAAATCCGTACCTCAAGAGTTCACACCCTGTTTTTCCTGGCACACGCGACATTAATTGCTCAGGTTTCCTGCCGCTAGTACCTGCTCATACGTAGAATGTAAGGTCACGGCAAAAAAGTTGTCCGTCACTCTAAGATAACTACTTAACGGAGGACAAGCAAAAGATTGCTATATAAGGAGCCAAAAAAGCAAGAGCAAAAATTTGTTGTCATGATTGCACAATCCCTTGTTGTAAACTCTGGTAAGGGGATTACTTGTCTGCCGGAGGCAATTATCATTACAAAGTACATACAAAACATTTGCTGGTTTACAGCACATGTGTTTAACATTTAAGTTTTGGTTTTTTTTTTTGTTAGCTAAAAATATGACACCATGTGTGGAAAGAGGTCACAGGAGATTTAAATAAACTTAGGAAGGTTCTGTGTCAGGAACTAAAAGCAATAAGATAAGATGCTGATATTCTCGATCGGAATGTGAAATGTTAGATTGGCTTGAAATAGCTCATTAAAAAAAAAAAAAAAAAAAAAAAGAAATCAAAGCAACACTTTTCCAGGACAGTGAAACTGAAACAAACAAAACTAAAAAATGAAAGTATTTATTTTAGTGGTAATTTACACAATAGACCCTGGAAATTTCAGCAGGGGAATTTCTACAGTGAAAAAACTATATGGCCTTTTTTTTTTTTGCACAGTATATGTCTTCATAGTCATGTGCTCATCTCAAATCATACATCTGAAACGTTATTCGATCAGTGTGGATAAAGACCGTGACAAAAAGAGAGTTATCTCTCCAATGTGTTATTTGTGAATGCTTTTCCTTCGCGTGTTTGCCCCTTGGGGTTTTATTATCCACATGTGCCTCATGGACCCCACTGACAGGGCTGTTTTTCAACACTCGCTTTGATTTGAAATACTTTCTCTGTGTGTTACTTTCAGTTATTTAGTCTTAATATAAACACAGATGGACATCGTGTCGTCATGTAAAACATGTTTCATGCAGGTTTAGAGCTCCTCAGTGTACTGGCCACCCCATGAAGCCAAGCAATGTGAGGAGATGATGTCCTCTGACATACAGCCACACTTGATGACTCAAACCAACATAATTATAGACAATCGCTCACCTTTCAATTCAGATTATTGTTCAAAGTTAATTTTCTGTCTCTGGATTTACTTTTGGATAATTGTAAAATTCCATTTCACATTTGTCCAAGTATGAAAATAAAGTACGTTAAGTCCAAAGTCAAATATTTGCCTTGTACAAATAAATACAAAGAGTATATTACATTTACAGTCGGGCATAGTATCTATATTTAATCATTTACTCAATGCTTGTTTCTTTCCAAAGCTGAAATTCATCAACCAAACTGACATGGAAGTTCACTGTGTCAGGGTGTGTCCTGGAAAAGACACCGTGGAAACATTCCTAAATTTCATTTTATACAATTAACCATTTGGACTGAAAGGTGTGTTCACAGAAACGATACCTAAGTGATCTTGAAGTTCAAATACAACAAAGACTGAATGTTTAAACCTTTTCTTATGTGAAGATTAAGATTTCTAATGTTGCCTGTGGAAAGGAGTCGGCTCTTACTGAGACAGTGAATCAAGTATTTGATTTTCAAAACTTATAATCTAACTCATGATGATTTGGTTTTATTAAAACTCATCCTGAAATAAAATCTAAATTCATTTTATGAGAATTTTTTAAATTTTACTTTTCTTTGCATCATCTATGGTAAGGTTTAAAAAACTTGTTTTTTTTTTTTTGTTTGTTTGTTTTTTACAATGATTTTATTGTATTTCTTTATGTTATTTCTAAAACTATTCTTTTCTTTTTTTTTTTTTATGTTTGATTTTCATATTTGATGGTTTTACTGTTTTACATTGTTGTAATGCATGGGCAGCAGCACAGCCGGAAAGTAGTGGATGGGGAGGGGGTAAAAAGGATGAGAGACTGCGTGTGTCAGTCAGTGAGCCCCTCCCACCTCCTGTATAAAGGCTCCCAGTCTGGTGTGTAGGAGCTATTAGCAGAGTGACACAGCTGCCTTACAGAACCAGTGGCAATTTGAAGAAACCTGTGGAGTACTCTTTTATTGCCGATTCTACAAGAAGAGATTTTTTCATCCAACTGAAGAGTCAGAGAATTACAGGTATGTGCACTTCTTTACCTATTAAAAGGAGATATTGTGATTTGCTTTGCTCACAGCTGATGGCTTTATCCTTGCTTTTTGAGGTCAGGGACACAAGTGTAGAGGCAAGGACAGGTTATCTGTCTGGTTATATAAGCAGTTCAGCTCCTAATGTGTGCGTCTGGGAAAGAATTGGCTTCAAGGTGTCAAGCATCCAACAGACATTGCACATCATGTATTCAGTAGTTCACTGTTTGCAGTTATTTTTTGACATGTTTTGTTTGATTTAATCCAGTAACTGGGTTAAATGGCATTTCAGTTTTTGTTTGACTTCTGAGCAGAGCCTATTTTGAACCCCTCATTGGCAGACTGTGTCCTTCACAGTATTGGCCAGGGGCCCAAAGCATAGTTGTAGGTTTACCTAACTGAACAAAATCTGACCTTAGCTTAACTTTTTAAATAAATGAATGATAAGTGCAAATAACTTGGCTTTTGGACCCTGGTGTAAGCAAGCACCAGTGTGGCTCTTAGAGACCATTGTATGAGGCAGTTTTACATGCACAGAGGGACAGTAGGAAATTCCTGCAGTTAAATATTAATTTATAGCATAATAAATAATTTAAAAAATGTTTTCTCTAATTTCTCCACAGGAGTCAACATGAAATTGATGTACCAGTCCTTCCTCTATTGCTGCCTGCTGGCAACAGTAGCACACTGTGTGGAACTTGAAGTGAATCCGGAGTTGAAAAAAAGGTGAGTCATTCATTCAATAACAAATATATCTTTATCTGATACAAGTTGTGACAGCACAGTCTATTAAACGATCTGCATCAGACTAATGGACTTCTGTTTTTGTTTTTTCCTCCCCAGGCTAAGCATATGGCTAGGGAGCAGACTGAGACGGGATCTTGACAGTGTATCATTAGAGAAGACCACAGAGTCTGAGCAGTTTGTCAGACCAGAAGATATCAGGGATACCTTGCTGCCACATTCCAGGTGAGACACTAACCATGCACAAACCATGACTATTTGGTCATTTTAATGTGTTTTGCTTACCGTAAAGGAAAACATTAAGCAGACAATAGCCATCCTTTAACAACTGAATGAACAGTGAAGATTAATGTCCTCTCCTCTCTCCCTCTGTCCTCCAGCACTGACAACAAAATCCGAACCAAGAGGTCGAAAAAAGGTTGTTCACTGGGCACCTGCACAGTGCACGACCTGGCACACCGCCTGCACCAGCTCAACAACAAGCTGAGGATTGGGAGTGCCCCAGTCGACAAGATCAGCCCGCAGGGATACGGCCGGAGGCGTCGGTCTCTTCCAGCGCACGCAGTCACACTGAGGCTAGAGCAGAACAGGCTGAGGCCCGTGTGGAGAAAAACTAACTCCCAACTTCACAAGCTTGAGGCTCTCCTCAGACGGACATGAGCGGGACTTTGCAAAGAAGAGTTGTGAACAAAAGCAAGGGAGTAGCTGAGAGTTAGTGTTCTCTCTGCTCTGTTCTAAAATTCTCGAAATGCCTCAGACTCTTGCCAAGTATTCTCCAGCACATTTTTTCCAGGCATGGAGACTGAGTCAGAGCAAGACTGGCTGCACTGAGTTTCTCTAAAGGCTGAGTCTTGCAACCTCAGCGATGCAAGCAACTGCAGCTAGCTTACAGACACTGGATGGCACAGTGTGGAGAAAACTACAGGTGCTGCTCTCTGCTTGGCAGAGTGAAAGGAAACGTGCTAATACCTGGCAAAGTGCACACATCCTCTGGCTTTAAGAGGGAACTCGTTTCTAACATTCTGGGACTTTACACATTTATTCCTCAAGGCCAGGACTTTGATAAGTGCTATCCTCTAAGGATTACTATACCAACGTGTTCCAAACTGTCAGTACTTGTCTGCACTTTTCCATTTGGACTTAAAGTCAAATAAATCATCAGGAAAAGACATCTTCATCACAATGCCAAACAGGAAGATAGGCTAGAGAGCCGTGAAGCTCTTAGTTTATATAAAGTTTTGGACACTGTATAAGGGAAAATGCCTTAGATTCTGTGAGATATGTGCCAGTCCACAATGGATTGAAATATACTTGAAATTGTTATTGTTTGTACAAAAACATGTGCAATCTATATTTGTTTTTATTGCAGGTATATGTATATATGAATTCCTTTATTTAAATATTATATAGAGGTTACATTAAAGTACTTATGCAGATAGAACTATTTTTGTACAGGAAGAAATATATATGGGCATTGTAGCTATTTGTCATTATTCTTTTGCAAACTGTGGTAATAGGATTTCTGTGTTATAGGTATATTATATATTTGTAAATGTGATCTATTTTATTTGTGTTGAAGCAATAACATTGTCATTCAATAAACATTTTGCATACAAAATCTAGAAGTTGTCCAGACCTCCTTTGCTCCTGGCTCTTGTAAAGTGAATGTGGCAGTCTATTGTCTGGAGAGCAGTGCTCCACACAGACACACAGCACCTGGTCTCTGTTAAGTGATTACAGGGTCTCATTAGAGCCTCCCCTGCTCTCACTACATTCCCCTAGTTATGATGCCCTCCTTCCCCTCAAAAAAAAAAAAAAAAAAAGGGCAGAAAGGGTGCCAGGCACATTCCTGCTTGGTTCAGCTCATATTTGTTGGCTCACCCCACACCACAGAGCAGCCCTAAAGCCATCAGAAGAGGCTGAGGATTTAGCTCCATCTGTGTTTAATGGTGGATGATTGGGACATGAGAAGGCCGATGCAGGGGGTTCCGGTCCAACATTCCAGCGAGAGCATCACAAAAACGGCTCCAACAAAGCACTGACTTTCACATTCAAGCAGACCCCAGGGACTGAACAGCACTGAAAAGCTGCAGGCCTCTTTACTAGACACGTTATTGCCCCTTGTTTGACATTTTTATGGAGTTCAGACTACACCACCTGAGACATATACAGTATATCACAGATTTCTCTTATGGCTGTATTCCATCCATCTCTTTATACTCTGACCACTCTCCAAATATCAAATAGATCAACAATCAAAATACACACTTCCTAATATGGAAATGTCATAATGGATAAAATATGGTGTGAATAAACAGCGTGATGGACCCAGAGGACCCCCTGAGGATAGTTTAAAAGGTGAGAATGTGGCATCTCATCTTCAAGGTCTGCTCTGTTTAAACTTTATCACATATTCAGTTTCATTATGTTAGAGCAAATCAAGCATTAACCCAATGGTATGAAATCAAACTAACCAGATTTAGAGTGAGATGTTTTTCCTGGAAGCACTAACTAGATACAAAGAATTCTTGTGAAATCGTGCAGAAATTGAAAAACAAGCCATTATCTCAATAAAACGATGTACAACTTTGTTTTTCTGTATAGCCTGTGGCACTTAATACCTATTTAAAATGTGCTGATTAGTTATTAAAAACAATGGAAAGAGATGGTTTCTGCTTTTGGTTTAATTTTTCCGGAAAAGCCAATTACAGAAACAAAGTGAGGGTCTAAACTGTAATTGTAGGTTCTCTCTCGCCATCTAGTGAGATAAGATGAGTAAAACATCAAAACTGTGTTTTGTTTTAGTTTCCTTGCATGATTTATTCAGTGGGATCAGACAGTTGTTTTCAAATGAGGTTATTTTTCATTTATTTTCATTCAAGGAAATTAAAATATGGGTATAAGACATGTAAAAGCAGTATGCTCATGCTCTTGCTTTACCGTCATGTTTACTTAGAAGCTGTTCAATTGCATTATGGGTTTTATCATTATTTATGTCACTTAAAAGATAAATTAATAAAGTCTATATTTTCATTTTTGTCAGTTTATAACTTAACTAAATCAATATGATGTATAATATCTACTGCATGTTATTAATACAATACCTGATATGCAAAAAATACTGAATGACAAGAGGCCATTCGTGCTACAGAGACAAAAATAAAGCAAATGTGCCACCTAGTGGCTGATTAAGTCAGATGTATTTCTATATTTTGAAATGGAATTTATTGTCTAAACATAAAATACTTTGTTAAAAAAAAACTTACAATGTTTATCACTGTGAAATTGATCTACGAAAAGACTGAATGGGTCTGGACCTGGTCCACTGAGTGTACTCTAACTATGTGACCATGTTCCTGCTTCAGTAAGCCAATCAGTTGATGACGCCAGCGAGGTGATGATCATCACCTAATGACCAACTGATCGGTGTAGGTCAAGTGGTGAAAAAAAATAAAATAATAATGACCACTTCGCTGGATTTACTGAATCCATTGTTGTATTTAGACGATTATAACATTACAAGACCTGATCACCGCTTTGTGGCAACGATCACTCATAAACAGCTGGAAGGAGAAAGAAGCAGGTGAACTGTCTGTCTGACAATACTGCTGTCAATCAAAATGATACAGGCCAGTCCTCCAGAGTCAGTCCTCTAAATCCAACTCTAAAAGTACCCTGATAACGTGTGTTGAGAGGATTAGTCTTATAATCTCAGACACAGTCGGGCTAAATCAGGGACTTTGGTCTCGCTGCTGCTTATAACCTAGTACAGTAGTAAATCTGAGTGCTTTACTAAAGAAGGATACTCATGCTATACTGCAAGACTGTGTATTCTACTCCAAAAATGTATAGAGAAAAAACAGGCTTAATCAGTCTACCAGCGAATGTTGTTACCTGTGAAACAAGTTTGCAACACACGTAAAAAACACAATAAAAATACCGTAATGATGTACAAGGATAAAACAAGAGTAAATAGGTGAGAAACAGCAACGGCTGCTGCTATATTATAATTATCGCTATTGTTTGTTATTTAAATCAAATAGAAACCCTGATAATTTTATTGACATCATTTCTTCAACATTCATTTGTACTGAGAGAAAAAATAGTGCCAAAACTATAGTTGTTCAGCTGATGTCCTTGTATTAAGCTGCAGCAGTGAAGGAGTTAAGGATGGAGTGATGTGCACTGCAGGGTGGAGGTTGAGATATCAACTCTCCAGCCACAACAAAAGCACAGCATGACTTGGATGTTTCTCTGAGGCTACTTGATCACAGTTTATAGGCACTTCAGATACTGCGGAGTTCAGCACGGTGAGTGGTCTTATTTGACAGTGAATGTTAGTATTAGAATGGTAGTATTAGTTACATTTAACGTTTTTTTTATATTGTATGTAAGACTTTGTAAGTGGTAACGGGTTTATATGTATCCATGTATAAACCCATTCATCAGTGGGCAAATGTATCTGACAAGTATTAGAAAATAGCTGGAAGGGAGGCAGCTTTGTTTTCATTGGTGAGAGCACTTCCTTTGCTGGTCTTTATTCTTCTCTAGGTCGTGGCCACTCAGAAAGATGAGAAGAGGAGACACGCCTCTTTTAAAGCAGCAGTCAAGTCCTTGCTTGGGAAAGAGTGAGCCTCTCTACTTTTCCTGCTATCTGTCTCTGTAATGTGGTAGATTGCTTTCTGTTGTGTTGCTGAGCTTTCTCTTAGATATGACTTTGACAAAGAGACAACTTAGGGTCTAAGCAAATGATGACAGTGAGGGGTCTGAGACAAGATGAGATAAAGACAGCAGAGAATAGTGATCTGGGTTTGAGATAGGGCAGCGAGTGGTCCAGTAATGGCCTGAGGAAGCCTCCTGAGGGATTTTCAGAGCGAATGGGGAAAGTAACTGTGGAGATGATATATGGTCAATTCCACATTTCCAGTGCATTTAAGAAGATTAACAAGTGTAAGGATCCATGAACCCACATTAGCACAGTCCACATGGAGCAGGATACTCCCTCTGTTAACGTCTAATGATTCTTTCTGCAGAGCTACACCATAACACTGTTTCTCAGTCAACAGATCTGATACTTCCTGCACCAGATACTTTGATCAATAAGAGAACAGGTCAAATTCAAACTAAAACATTTAATTAAGACTGAAAGGCCTTTTTCTGTCATTTAAGATCAGTAAAGAGAAAGCATCTATCTTATTATCTCTTTTTAATTTTTTGAGAAATATGATCACATTATAAATATTTAGGATCAAGAGGATGATTAAAATGTTAATCCCTTAAATGTGTCTTGAAGTAATGTAGCTATTTGATAGTGATAATAATGAATAAGTAGCTGTATGTGCTGTATCTGTAACGGTATTTCAAGGAAACTGACCACCTGTGCATCACAAGAAGATATGAGAAAACATGTGGTACTTCTGTAATGTATCAGGACATGGTGGGAATGGGTGAAAGAAAGCCCTTAATTATTATGTGTGGGTTAAAGAGCAGCAGGAACTATTCAGTAGGAACTATTCAGATTATTTCATTATAGAGACTCCTAAAAGAGTGTTCTCACTACTGACATACAGTGAAGGATCAGTTTGGTCACTTGGTTATAAATAGTTGTGACAGAAAGTACAAACACATTACCCAGGGGTCAGTTGTCTTCGCTTTCACACAAATCTGAGTGATAATCTTAGAGTGTAAGGAAGCCTAATGTCCTCTGAGGGGAAGTTTTAGGTTTAAAGATTGACTTTGGCACCAGAAACCCACAACGGTATTACGTTGCCTTCTTTCCAGATGGACAGGGACAAAAACCAAGATCAGGGTCCAAATAAAGTACAGTGCTAATAAGTGAGAAAATGGTGATAAATGGCTAAAACTGGAAACAAAAACTGTCTCGACTACTTGGTGGCGCTTGTTTGCCAGAGAAGTACTGTGGACTCTCTTCTCTTCTCTTCTTGCATTCTGTGAATACTGAACATCATGTAAGTGCAAGAGTGAGCAGCAAAGTGGCTGTGTGATTGTGTCTAAGTATGTGTTTGTCAGAGAAAAGAGGCAGAGAAAGAGAGTGAGAGAGAAATAGGGTGGCGGGCTCTGTCTCCTCCGAGTGAAGCCCTCTTGTTGTCAACAGACAGTTTTGACATATTCTCAGGATTAGTGACTCTGTCAACATGATGCCTGACTCCTTAAAATAGAGAGAGATGGGCAGTCAGTAAAACAAACCTGTGCGTGTGCACCCCCATAGACTCATAGATTGACTATGACCCAGATAGAAACAGACAGAATCCATTAAGGTACCATTGACAGTGTTTCACTGAGTCCGACCTGAGAGGACAACACCCCTAGATATGGCTATGAGTGGCACTGAAGGTAAGCTCAGAACTGACAGACATATAAATGTGATACAAGATAATGGGCAATGGCAATGACTATAAATTTAAGTTACATTGCAGGCTATTATCTGCATCACCGCACAACTGCTATAATTCAAGGCCCAATGTCAATAGAAAGGAGTGCAAATTTAGATTGCATTTGTTTTGGCCACATAATGTCAGAATATAATCAAAAATGCCTGTTATTTTAATATGTTTTTGTGTGACCAGTACTCTAAAATCTAAAGATATTTAATGTAATGTACAGCAAAGAAAAACATTGAGTTCTGTACTGCAAAATGTTTTGTGCTCTATAAATAATGAAAAAGTAAAATAACTTACTTGTACTTGTTTAACCAGTGTTTGAATAAAAACTGTTTGATTTAAATAAATAAATAACGTTAATCCAGGAATGAACTAGAATATATATATATAACTAAAGAATAAATGCTTAGGTTTATCAATTAGGTACGTCAGTTACGTTAGTTACGTCAATTAGTAGCACTTGACGCAGGTTGTCATGGTAACAGCAGACCTACAATAAGGCTAATTAGCTAAATATGCTACTGACGTTAAATGGATCAACCATGAATAGGTCTGAAGTTTGGTTTGTTTGGTATGAAGGTGATCGGTTAAAATTAGTAGGTACGTAGTTATTTTTCCTTGTTTGGTTAGGATTATCATCGTAAAACTGACGCTGTTTATATCTCAGTAGTAGCGTGGTTAAATGTAGTTAACCGTTAGAAAATGCTAACACTTACCGTTAACATACGGGAACTTGAGCGATTAGAGACGTGGTTAGGTCCACAGGCCACGTCATGATTGGCCAGGGTGTTTTATTTCCATTTTTTTAAAAATATATTTTGCGTTATTAATGCCAAACCCGTTGGCAGAGTTCAGCTGAATTTGAGTAGCTACGCTTCTTTTTAAACCCAGTTTGCTAAGAAGTTCACCTTCAATTTGGATACTTAGCTTAATACTTCAATACTTGGCTTATTTTTGATGTAGCCATTCTTACGATTTATTTATTTATTTTACATTATATTCCTACACAGCTCCTTAAGTCACGTAAAGTGATTTTTTTGTTTTTGTCTTTATATATTTTGGCAGCTTGCACCACCCGCACGATGCTAACAGAAGATATCGTTAAGGGCTTTGCGAGATCTCGCGAGATCAGCTAATTATTAGCTAAGATAACTATTTTGTGCGCATGTTAAAAAAAAAAAAAAAGATAATAGGATAATAATAAATTGTATTTAGATTTTTTGTAGATTTTGTAGATAGTTTCCTCTCTAAACAACAGCACTGTTTTGACAAACATTCAATAACTGTGTGTGTTTGCACCTGACTGTGTGAAAAAGGCAGTATTTGTTTCATAGCAAATATTTCAGGGAGTATGATGAGAAGACAGTTAATAATTCATGAGACCCATCATCCCCAGATCAATACAGGTTTATGCGGCTATCCCTTTTCACAGTGTGCATGTGGTGCCCTAAAGCTCCCAAGCAGCCCTGGTGCACACAGCTGTTGTCAGGCGAGTGTTGTGCGTCCGGAATGATAAGCTTCCTGGAAGCACTCTGGCAGGGCGGAAAATTGGCTTACATGACACCGAGCTGCATGGTCTTTCTCCATTGTTGCTTCAGCACTCAGTCACCAGATCTGCATCCTGTATCGCTACGGATATCAACAAGACACTGTCGGTTCACTCAGGTTATCTCTTCGCAGAAACAGAAAGTTCTCTGTTTGACGTAGCTGTTGCACTGTACGAGTCTGTGAGTCTGATGGGTGACTGTAAAAAGATGGAGTGTTTCTAAAATTACATCCTTATGAAAATGGCTAAAATGGCATCACCGGCATTCAGTTTCTTAGATGGAGAGGGTGACTGCTTCATAAAGTAACGTCAAGTTTAGCTCAGGGAAACTTGCCATGTCATGAATCTGGAGAATTTCGTGGCAGAGTATCAAAGTGTCATTGTTCCGATGTACAGCACGAAATGCTTTCAGCACAAGTATGGTGGTAATCCGATGAATATTTCACTGGTCTAGCTGGTGTCTCCATTACAGGATGCCATTAAAGTCATGTGCTGATAATAATAAACGTTAAATCCAGCACTGCAACTTTCTTTTTATCTGTGACGTATTGAGCCAGCAACAAGCTCATGAATGTCCTACAACCCTTACACAGGTAGATCTGTTTATTTACAAAACAGCACAAACTAGGCAGAGCAAGTAAAGTGCCGAAGAGGGAGGTAGGTCGTCTTTCCAGTGATTATATTTTACTGTCACTAGTCGGTCTCTCTACCTGGTTGCAGACATGCCTCGTCAGTTCCCAAAGGTAACTCTGAGTGAGGCCGAGGAGGAGACTCAGCTGCTGGCAGAAAAAGTTTATGCATCTGCATTAAAGGAAGAAGACAACAAAGATGCCTTGTCCATGTTCACGGTGCCGGAGGACTGTCCGATCGGCCTCCAACAAGCAATGGAGCATGAACTGCTCAAGGAGTTGGCAGAGCAACAGTCAGAGGAGACGACCAAGAGGTGAATCTGGATCATTGACGGTCATCTGTTTGTCATCAAGCTGATCACTGTCACAAGTGATCCTGAGTTAAATAAGAATCATGGGAGTGATTTGTAATTATAAAAATTATGTCACTAATTTTTTCAGGAAGAAAAGCTTGAAGATGATTCGTTCCCAGTCAATGTCCCTGCAGATACCAGTGAACACAGATTGGACGCGGCCAGTAGCTGCTACACCGTTCATGTCCCCCAGCTCCACGTGTTCATCAGTGCTAGAAAACTGCCCTGATTACCAGAGGGTCACCATCAGTGGTGATTACTGCGCTGGAGTAAGTAACAAACAGGGAGAGTTATTGTTGTTAACAGTTGCAGCTTTAGGTCGACTGTATATATTCACAGGTTGCTGAAAACACTGAAAATGTTTAGATAAAAAAACACTATCAGTGAATTTCTGTGACATATCTGTTCCCCATTCAGATCACAGTGGAGGACTACGAACAAGCAGCCAAAAGTCTATTTAAGGCCCTACTTGTTCGTGAGAAATACTCCAAGCTGGCCTATCATAGATTCTGCAGAACCACAGCCCAGTTCCTGCGTAATGCTGAGAACACAAGGTGGAGTGAGGAAGATGAGGTTCTACCAGGTTTGACAGGTTTGAAGCTACATTCATTTATGTTTTATTTTGGTTTATTAGACAACAATAACCTGTTTTGCCTCCAGATATGTGTGAATGTCCATCTGAAGGGAAGGACCCTTACAGCATGGAGGACATACCTGAGAACCTGAACTATGAGCTGAAGATGAAGGATGGAATAGTCAACGTGTTTGACAACACTGAGGCTCTGAGAGAAAACCAGCCCCATGATCTTCCTTACCCAGATCTAGAAACATTTGCTGTAGACCTCAGTCATGTGCTGGCAATGATCGCAGATGGACCAACGTAAGTTGCCAAAACAAAAAGACACTATAGTCATGCTGGTTGAAAATGTAACTGTAGTTGCAAAACTGGTTGTTTCTGCCATTGTAGCATTTGATGATACTTGTCAGAGTCGCATACTTTGCATAAATTATGGTCCGCTCATTTTCAGGAAGACTTACTGTCACAGACGACTAAATTTCTTGTGTTCGAAGTTCTATCTCCACGAGATGCTCAATGAGATGGCTGAGCTAAAGGAACTGAAAAGTGTGCCTCACAGAGATTTCTACAATGTTAGGAAGGTTAGTAGTTTATATGTAGGAGTTGGTAAGAGCCTGTAATGTAACGTAGCATCAAACATGCCATCACTTGTTTCTTAACTATTTGTAAAATGTAGGATAAAGTCTTAAAACACTGTTTATCTCGTAGATTAAAAGTGCTGCTTCTTTTCCTCAGGTGGACACGCATATTCATGCGGCCGCCTGCATGTCTCAGAAACACCTGCTGACCTTCATCCAGAAAACATATAAAACCGATGCAGACCGCGTGGTGCTGGAAAAGGCCGGGCAAAAGATGACTCTCCAGGAGGTTTTCCACAGTCTCAATAAGGACCCGTATGACCTCACTGTCGACTCTCTGGATGTACATGCTGTAAGACGAGAAAAAATGTCACTCAGTTTTTTAGCGTCATGTTAAAAGACGTAGTGTGTCCATTTTTAAAAGTGTCTGTGTTGTCAACATTTAGCTGTGAGCCGTGTTTAATGTTTTATGTATGTGACAATCCTCTACTTTCTTTGACTCTAATTTGTGTTATTTTATTTCACTTCACAATTCACAATTATGTTTTGTAATTTATACATTTTATTCACAGGGAAGGCAAACCTTCCACCGGTTTGATAAGTTCAACTCAAAGTATAACCCAGTGGGAGCCAGTGAACTCAGAGAAATCTTCCTGAAGACAGACAACCTCATCAATGGAGAATATTTCGCTCGCATCATAAAGGTATTACAATGATATGTTCCTCTGTTTTATACCGGGACTGATATAGAAAGTATAGTTCACTGTCTTTCTTACTGTTAACAGGAAGTGGCCCATGACCTAGAGGAGAGTAAGTATCAGCATGCGGAGCCACGTCTGTCCATCTACGGACGCTCTCCACGGGAGTGGGACAGTCTGGCAAAGTGGTTCATTCATCACAAAGTACACTCTCCTAACATGAGATGGATCATTCAAGTGCCCAGAATATAGTGAGTGAAATAGTCTTAATAGTAAAATTCAAGCTTTTCACCAAAAAAAAAAAAAAAATTGTTCCATAAAATTGTCCAAATATAACAAAATACAATGGTTTTATATTTTTCAGTGACATTTTCAAGTCAAAGAAGCTGGTTCCTAATTTTGCCAAGATGCTGGAGAACATCTTCCTTCCTCTGTTTGAGGCCACAGTCAACCCACGGAATCATAAAGAACTTCATGTTTTCCTCAAATGTGTAAGATGTTGTATTTTGTTGGGCTTCATCATGATATTTTCCTGTATAAAACCACCCACGGACTAAATCAAAGCTTTTCTCTTTGTGTTCGTGCAGGTGTCGGGCTTCGACAGCGTAGACGATGAGTCCAAACACAGCGATCACATGTTCTCCTTCAGGAGCCCGAAGCCAGAACATTGGACTGCAGACGCCAACCCTCCTTACAGCTACTACCTCTTCCACATGTATGCAAACATCATGGTTCTCAACAACCTCAGAAAGTAAGAACTGATGCCTTCGTCCTTTTTCAAAACACACACCACATTAAAGCAGAGTGCTTTCAGTTTGCAACCTGGGACCTGAGCTGGTGGGTCCAGTTTACTTTGTAGAGCTCTCAGGAAAGAAGTGATTAATTAATCATTGGACAGTAAGAAGCTTAAATGTACTGAAATACTGAACAGTCAAAGCTGATAAGAGCAACGTGAACATCTGAGTATGCAGCACAGCTGATAATTAGCCTACAGATTAATATTTGAGTGAACAGAATTACAGACTCTACTAAGATTTGCCTGAATAGTGATTGACATGTTTATTATGTCCTCGTGTTTCCTCCATAGAGAGCGCGGACTGAGCACCTTCCAGTTCCGTCCTCATTGTGGAGAAGCTGGATCAATCACTCATCTGGTTTCTGCCTTTCTCACCGCTGATAACATCTCACATGGACTCAATCTGAAGAAGGTACTTTAGATTTGTTGACAGGATCTTTTTTTTTTTTTTAACTAATAGAAATGTTTGAAATTCAGAAGATCAAAAGGCAGACGGTCTTAGAGAAAAACACTGCCCCCTCCTGGACATAGTTTTGGGAGTTTCTGAGTGCCTGAGAATGGTCCTGATAAAACAGCTGTTGCGTTTTGCTTCACACCATTAGAAGAGTTCAAATACACCCTCAGACACGTATTAATCAGAGGACTTTGCTTAAATTTAGTTAAAAGTAAAATTGCAAAGAATTTTCACTGATAACTTTTATATTCTGTTGTGTGTGTGTGTGTGTGTGTGGCAGAGCAGTATTTATTTATATTTCTTAACTTCCTGTTCCTTCAGAGCCCTGTGCTGCAGTATCTATACTACTTGGCCCAGGTGCCAATTGCAATGTCTCCTCTCAGCAACAACAGTCTGTTCCTGGAGTACTCCAAAAATCCTCTCAGAGAGTTTCTGCACAAAGGTCTGTGTGTGTCCCTGTCCACAGATGATCCCATGCAGTTCCACTACACCAAGGTAAACGGAAACAAATAGAGAATAACTTGAGTTTTTAGGCTGCAGTTTGAGTTTTTATGTAATTTTGTGTTGAGTTCTGCTCTGTAAATAATTCTGACCCATTATTTTGTGTGTCCTGACTGTAGGAACCACTGATGGAGGAGTACGCCATCGCAGCTCAGTTGTGGAAGCTCAGCACCTGTGATGTGTGTGAAATAGCCAGGAACAGTGTGCTGCAAAGTGGATTGTCTCACCAGGTAGAGCGACACCACATCTACATCATATTTAACCTTTATTTATCTTTACTAATTGATGTTGGACATTATGTTCATTTTTCAGGAAAAGAAGCACTTCATGGGAGTGAACTATCTGAAAGATGGACCCGAGGGGAACGACATCCGTCGGACCAACGTGGCCCAGATCCGCATGGCGTACAGACACGAGACGCTGTGCAACGAACTCAGCTTCATAGTTGATGCAGTGAAGTCTGAAAGCATGAACTCCCAGTATGAATAAAACGGACCTTACTTCACATATAATCCAAGCATGCTGAGCTCCCAGTTATCACAGTTTACTTTTACTTAGAAAAGTGCAATTAAGTGACTCCGAGGAGTATATAAAACATTTCCTGTTATTTAAAGAGAAACGCTTAGCTGGTCTCATGTTGACAACAAAGGAGTGTAGTAAAGTGAAGGTTCATGCATCGGATGACTGATAGCACTTTGGCTCTCTATGATTTAGACAAAAGCTGCAGAGAGCTCAACACATGAAGTAGATTCACACTCTATCGTTACACAAACCCACCACATAAATAGCTGTACCCTCCAGTCCATTATGTGATGACTGTACGTCACAGAAAGCGTTTGGAGCGTGTTTGGAAGTTTTTCAGGTACTGTATACACTACACATAAGAACACTTGTTGAAAGCTCTGCGCAGCATTTCTTCAGACAACTGATAATAGAGATGGATGATGTCTGGAACATTTCCTGTCTCCTTTAAGTAGCTTGTTTTAAAGAGGTTTCAGTGATTTGTTTGGAAAGATGTTGGTATATTGAAAGATATCTAAGCTTATGATGATAAAGACTTTTAAAATAAAAGCGTGCAGTTGTTGTACAAAAGCTTATTTTACATGTGTGTTGAATGTGTAAAGCAACAACTTTACTGTTAAAATAATAAAAACTTCAGTCATCAACATAATTGTAAAACAAACGTTGCCCTCTGGTGGTTAAACTCCACAATTTATTAAAAAACGCACAACATACAGAAAATAAATGCACTTTACAACCATTCTCTTACATTATTTATGCACAAATCAAACATTTTTGTCCTTAGAATATTTACAAAATTATGAGTAGTCGTCCATGTTGTGTAAATTAAGTCAGTCTCAGCAGAAACGTTTAACTGGCGTCGACTTGTATCCTCTCGTCTTCCTGCACGTCTTCCTTCCTCTCCTTCACACACGTCCAGTCTTCTGTCTCGACACACTCTGGCTGCTGCTTCGTGTCAGAGCTGTGAGAGCAGCTCCTCCTGATGACAAATGAAGAAGAAACATTAAATAATATGAAGAAACTGGAAATTCTGCGTGAAAATCATCAGTTTTGAATCATTCACTTTTCAGTGCTGATACACTGCACAGATTCACTGTTACATAAAACACAATTTAACCAACTAAACCTTTTTTTAGCCTTTTAATTTGGAAAAAGCACTCACAGTTTCAGAGACACAAGGATGATTATTGCAATAAGGAGAAGGGCACAAGTTGAGGCGATGAGTATTGTCTTTACTGAAAGACACAGAAGACACATAGACGTTAGTCATACAAACCAAAAATAACACCAAAACACTTGTGACAAAATTTCTTTACTTGTCATTTAGAGTTGCTACTTATTCTGTATTTTCTCATCAAAGTAAAACGTTCTTCTGCAGCATTGATTCTCTCACCTTCAACAGAACTTTCTTCACTGCCGATGAAGCGAACTGATTCTGAATCGATGTCGATTGTCTCCTGCTCTTGAGGAGGAGAAGTGGAGGAGGAGGAAGACTTGGTGTTTGTCGTCTGGGTGGAGTTTGTTTGACCTGAGTGATCCCTGCCGCTCAAAGGGCTGTCAGTTTTTGTATCCTTCAATTGTGTTGCTGCATCTGTGTGGACACATGAAGGTGGTGACTGATTAGATAAGTGCTTTACAAACTGCATGTGTATTTAACAAATGTATTTTTTTCTTTGACAGCTCATAGTTTTGTTTTTTAACCTCTGACACCCATTTGTAAATGCACTGATATTGAGAACTTGTTGGTACTGACATTACCATGTAATATAATTAAGATGTAAGTCATGTTAGATAAACACAATTCAACAAGTACTTTTCCATAAAAGGTTACACAGAATGTACTTAAAATGCAGTTGAATGTAAATTCAGTCCAAATGTCAATGTCTTGATTTGTCAGAATTCATTTATACTAATCTGAATAATACGTCCAGCTGTTAATCATATTGTTTAAACAACAACAGTCAGCCCTTTTGTTAAGAAATGCAAACATGAAATCTTCAATTGTCAGTTCAGAAAAGTACAAAAAGCTTCATACCTGTTTCATTGAAGCAGAACACATCAAACTTCTGCGTTACAGACGTCCGCCAGGTCACCAGGCCCGTCTGACTTTTACCACAATTAGAAAGCGCTTTAATACGAGGAATGACGGCCAAGTGTTCATCGATCCATCCGAACCTGAACAAAACAAGACAAATCAACAATGACATCAGGTGCTTTCCATTGATCTCCGCTGAAACAACCGCATGAGCTGATCTCGTGCTGGTTCTTACCTGCACGTCTCTAAACCTCTGCCAAGCGCCTCCTTCACTTGTTCTTTCGAGGCGATGTCCACTCCGAGGGACGAGCAGAGCATCCGAGCTTCAGAGGCATTGAAGGCGTATTGAGGCTGATGGAGGTGGTTTAAGAAACTCACCTGAAACACTCCAGCAATACTTTGGTTCACTGCTGGGAAAACTGGAAACATCAAAGGAAACATGTACAGATTTAAAATGACTGTATTTACAGAAACAGTAATATAATAAAATGAACTGAAGTGACTTACCCCTGATGTGACTTGTGTTAAAGTTTTTACCAGAGATGACTGAAGTCATTGACAACACTGCTGTGATGCAAAGCCAGATCATGTTGGTCGGTGCGGTCGGAGCAGATGAATGCTGAGAGGTGACAAGTGTTGCTCTGGTTGCAGAGGGTTATGTGTCTGTGAGCCAAATGACAGGGTTAAATAGAGGTGATCGCTCTCACTGGGGCCTGTGGACTTTCTGACATTGCCAGAAAGTAAAGGAAAAGGAAGAGGGAAGTACTGCACACAGGTCAGATTAAGAGCAATCATATGTCCTATGAGAAGGGCTCTGGAGAAAAAGCAAATGAAACTAATGCCATGAGCACTGAAACCCAGCCGGAAAATTCTGAAGGAACTTTTCACTTTCAAAGATTTTTCTGAAGTTTAAATAAGACAATTTACACAAAAGAAATTATACATTTCTGTAATCTGGACACTTATTTGCTCGGTGTCACTTAAATGAAAATAAAAAGGATAATTAACTTATTTGTAGGTGGTGTGAACTACACCAGTGAATGAGTGTTAAGTGGATTCATGTTCAAGAAATAATTAAATTATGATTAAAGTAATTACCCGAATCATTTGTTGAATGAATAAATCGAAACTAATCAGCGTGTGATTAAAGCCTGTGATTTGCACCGACAGCGACATGTGACTGTGAGCGCCTTGTCCAAATGATTTCCTCCCTCGGGGTCATTACTCACTCATGAACACACCTATGATCTCTGTTATCCTCTGATGAGCCTTTGGCACACGACGACGTCCCACTTCCACAAAAACATCTTTCCACAAGCCCGGATGGCAGGAAATGACGCAGAGCTGTGCTGACGAACACGCACGCAGTTGTGTTTTTGTCAGATGTGAGGTGTCAATGAGGTTTGTGGACATAATGAATAACACTTAGATGATCTGGACTGACTGCGGAAAAATACTGGGATTTAACTTTCAATGTCAATGGGGTCATAATAAGACCTTTTGAACAGTTCAAATACATAATAAAACATCTTTAATCTTCTTAGTTATTAAAGTTACTCCAGTGAGGATTTTGAATATTTTCTGTTAGAAAGCAAGTAATGATAATTTGAAGAACAAAAAGGCATTTTTAATTGGTTCTAGTAGGAAATACACAGGTGTTAGTAATAACAATAATGAAGGTGTGACTGGGCCAACATGAACGATCCCAGAGCCCTGAAATTAAAGCAACTAAATGGAAATCAGCCACGATTTTATTACTCACATCTGTGCTTTTCCACCTGCGACAAGTCAAAAAGTCTTCAATGGAAAAGGTCAGGCTGGTTACGTTATTCTTAAGATTTGTGGAAATTTGCTTATTTCTTTCCATATTACAAAACTTACAGCTTAATTTCACATTAATGACAAGACCCCATTTTTCATTTTGACCATTTGGTTTTCATTGGAGATTCACTGTTAAACACCTCATCCTCATTATGTTTTGGTTTTATAGTTTTTTGGGTTTTTGTTGTTATTTTAAAACAGAGCCTTTGCGAACTTACGAATCCTTTCATACACCTTTATTTAAAGGTGAAGGTGGCAGAGCATAAAATCCACAAAGAACAAACAACACAGACAAGCACACATGTGCAAAGAAGATAAAAACAAGTCTCATGCCATCTAAACAGTGCTCTCATACAGGAAGAAAATCTCTCAGTGCTCTGAAGACTCAATCCAAAAAAGAAATGGCACAAATGAGAACCATCAACTGCAACATATTGCACTCAAGGAACTACTTTGGAATGTGCTTTAAATACACAGTTTTTAAATACAGATGATAGAACTTAACCAACAAATAAAAACAATCCTATATCTTTAAATATGAATTCAGAATTTCTCAGGTTCATTCCTCTCGATCGGACCTGAGACATTATACTTTAACATTAATATGCACTTTTCCAACTTTCATACTGGCATTTAATGGAAAGTGCCATTTTCATCATCCAACATACCAGAACCAAATGTATCATTATGTATGCATCTAATTTAAATACATATATATTTCATCTCGCTATATAATTGGTCCCTAAACAGACATTATCTTTTTTTTTCTCTTTTTTTTCAGCAAAAAATGTGTCGAATGTTCAATCATAACAGAATCGTGACCTAACGCAGTTAAATTATCCATAAATCCTCCCAGAACGTCTGTGACCCTCCAGAATCAGGGTCATGGATTCAAGTTTGAGTCCAAGTGTGTTGATATGGTGAATGGACAGACTCAAAGAATGACTGAAGTCTCTGTTATTCTCTAGTGGTGTTCTTTGGTTGCGCTGCTACACTCAGTCCGAAGATTTTCATCTCGTCTGCCATAAACAAAAGTCCCGTCCTGCTTACGTGTCCTCACGTCTGTTGTAGTACTCACTGAAGAATGTAAAAATACTGATAACCAGGCACATCACCACGAACAGCGTCAGGGCGATCCAGAGGAGTCGCCTGTTCAACGAAATCTTGGGACAAAACCGACCGAGAAGAGCCAGGACCTCCTCCATCCTCCTGTGAAGACAAGGATCAACATACAGTAGATACAGATGTTGATTGATTGACGTTGTTCTCATAGAGAAACAACAGGTTTACAGTGGCTGTGCAAACTGTTTCAATGATATTATACAGTATATTTCTTTTAATTATATACAATTTGATGCTTATTTACTTCGTCAAGACATGTCTCCAAGTGCTGGTCACTGAAGTTCTCGACAGGGAATAAACATCAAACTTATTCCATTTACCTGCTTGTCCTTATCTTCCTCCCACTTTCTTCATCCTTATTTTTTAATTCCAGCAACGTCTCAGCAGCATTTTCTTCTTCGCACTTCTCTTCCTGGCCGGCTTTGCTTTGCTTCAGTCCCTCTTGGTAGCTGCATTTAAAATGTTCACATTTACTGAGTGTGGATTCACGGTGATAATATGTTGAATGTTGTTGAACTGTACATCCAATTCACGTGTACTGTAACTGTGGTGATAAACAACAACAGCGTCATTGTCACTGACTTTGTGTGTTTGTGTCAATAATCAGGAGAGGCCTCACCCTTTACTGTACGCCTCTTCCTCGATCTTTGCCTTGAGCTCGGCTCTGATCTCGGCTCTGATCTCCTCTAAGTTGACCGAAGGCTTGGCTGGCTCGCTTTCCTGCACCGTCACACTCTTTCCACTGCATTGTTTCAGATAGGAAAGAGCAGTCAGCCTTGGACACCACGATCACAGCAAGCATTATGACACGGAGACGAGTGTATGTTCAGCTTCCATCACAACACCGTGGCCTTGCCGTCTAACGACCGGCTGAAACGTGCTGAGTGTTACAGACACGATTACAGATGTAGCGAGTACATACAGAAAGATAAATGGAGCTGGTACTTTTTTGTTAATACTGTTCTCATCTCCTCACAGAACATGGAGCTCAGAGACAGTTGAGAGCTTTACTCAGTCTCTCTTTATAACCAGGATATGATTGGAGCCCAACGTCTGGACTTCGTCAAACTCCTGCACAAATGTTTAGATTAAGACTCGGGATAGCGTATCCATCAACCACAGGAGGGTTTGATTATTTTTTATGCTTTCAGGGTTATTTTCACCTCACTTGGGCTTTCTGTGTGCTGTAAAACACATCCTGAAGGTCACACAAACAGGCCAGAAGTCCCACTGCAGCAGAAAATGCTTTTGATAAGAATGATTAGAAGTTCTGGTCTTTTCTTGGCCCATTGTTTCAAGGTCTGTGGAGTGACCTTGGGAATTCAAGCAATGGTATGTGTACATAATGTTCATGTATGTGTGCATGTATGTGCATATTTGCGTGTGTGTGTGTGTGTGAGCAAAAATCTACGAGAACACAAAACCAACCATTCAGCAGCTGGTTGTCCTGATTCTGTGGAAGTGTTGGTTTTCACGTCATTTGCTTCACACTAGAGACGAGAGAATTGAAGAACATTGTTTCTTTCAACGTAACAATAACACACAAATAACAGACATAACAGGACTATACATATCATTTATAAAAATACCAGTTCCACAAGTTAAAGTTCTGTATTTTAAATCCTGCTAAACAAATTTGCATTCACAGATTTCTATTAAATACAAAATAGCACAATATTACTCTCTGCAATATAATTTAAAAATACAAAAGTGTACTTAGTTTACCACTTATTCATATAGATATATGCCTTTTAAAAGATTTTTTCCTTATAGCCAATAAATTACAGTAATAAAAGTTACAACTTTTCCATTTCACAACAGCATTTAACATTTTGAAAGAGAAATTAAAAGCCTATTCAGTCATAAAAAAGAAACTAGGTCAAAAGTACACATCTGACAACTTCTTGTACGTAGCATTAATTCATCAGTCATGCTGAGAGAGTGGGTGTCATTAAATGCTTCATTTGTCATTTCCTGTAATTTCCCGACAGAACAGGAAGACCTACCAGGGCAGGAAGAGCAGTACCAGTGGAGGGTCCCGTGCTGGGGCCAGTGGCCGGGTTAGGCCCCGGGCCGGCTGTGGCTGGAGTCTGACCCGGGATGTTCAGGAGATTAAACTTGGGCACCACTGCCACACTCACCCTGCGTCTGGGCAGAGCCTAGAGAAACGAAGACAGAGGTTAGTGATAAGGAAGCAAAATGAAAATATCAGGGATGTTTGATAAAAGAACTGTGACTGAAAGAAGAGACAATGAATCATAGTGACTCTGGTGATCCTCTGATTTCACTCAACAGCTGAAGTTTTCAGTGAACTGACTCAGCAAATACTGGATTTAGAGTTCACATTCATGTTGATGTTGAAGTACAATACTTGGAAAAACCCTGGTGTTTACCTTTCCCATGGTGAGGGACATTGATCTTGATGGTCGTGGGACTCCATCATCTTTATAAAGAAAAAGAAACAGTAAAACACAAGATGCACACATATTCTCATGGTGCAGAGCTACAGTAAAGCTACACGTTAGCATAGCTCAGATAAACTTCTTATCTTTTATTTTTTTTTAAGTTTTATTCTTACGTTTATCAAAATATTTTGTGTTGTTCTTGATTATAATTCATCTCCGCTGTGTGTTTTTTTACTTTTGAATATGATAATAAACCTCTTGAATCTAAACAGGAAAGTTCCCTGGTGAAAATATGTGTAAGAGCAGAACGATGCCAAAAAAGGTGCACGCTTTATCAAACCGTGGCCTGAATGAATGAAGTTTACAAAATCTTTCCATTTAAAGGCATGAAACCATTTTGTAGAGGAAAAATGTAACATCAAGTTTTACCTCCAGTGTCTACAGATCCTCCGTAACAGCGATTAGAGTTCTGATTGGCCAGTTTCTTAAACTCCATCAACTCGGCGTGGTCTTTCTCGTACGTCCTCTTCAGATTTTCCACATACTGCATCATGACCTCTGTGGCCTTGTTCATGCGCTTTTCCTGTTGTTAGAAGCAAAAAACACAATAATTTATGTTGAGAACAGCGAGTTTATCTAGAAAATCAGAGAGTTACAACATTTGGCTCTCAAATTGCTGTTGCTGAGAGTTTTGAAATAAATTGTTGAAAAACAAACATCAAAAAAATTGTACTGTTTCCAGCTGATTTAATTTATTTCTGTCCACAAGATCCTAAATAAATCAACACATGAACAAGCCTGAGCATAAATCTGATTTTCATTCTTATTTGAAATGTTTTTCATGGCACCGTCCGACCCCTCAGCTGATCGGGCCATTTGACGGTCAGTTTTCTTCACTCTTCACTAGTTGTTAAGTTTGCAAATACACTTAATATGAATTAATGAGACTGAAGGATAGAGGAAAATGTGGTGGAAAAGCAAAACAATTAGCTTAAAGAGGCAAAAAATTCCATACTTTTCTATGGGTCATCACTACAAATCACCCATTTCACATTACTAGGATCAAAATATTAATGTAGCTTTAAATAATAATATAATTGTTCACGTCTCAACGTGTCTATTCTCTGAGTTATTTACCCACAAGCACACAAATTTAATAAAATGTTGATGCCATCAAATAAACATTGAATTAATTTAAAACGAAGAAGAAACTCTGGACCATTTGCTATTTATTAAATGTCAACTACATGGTAAACATGCACTGCAGAGAAATCTTGTTTCTAGAAGAAAAACATTAAAACTTTTGTGAAAAGGTAACAGAATTGACAGGACATTATTATTATTATTATTGTAACCATATGAAGCAGTGGATAACAAAAATGTACGACGCGTTTTGAGAACATGTGAATGTCATTAAACGTGGCTGTAAAAGGAAAAACAGAAACTCTCTCAAAGGACCTTTATTGCCGCGTCAAAAACACCGTGTTACAGGCGCCTGTAATTTATGTGCAATTATAATTAAATGTTATTAGATGATGATGGGCGGCTGTGCAAAGAAATGTCAGAGAGATGCAGACGTTCGTCTGAGTGGTTTGAGGTTATAAATAGCGGCAGACTTTTGTACAGCAAAAAAAAATAAAATAAATAAATATGCTCTTTTAGTGAAGTTTGCTTTGGCCGACACGAGGTCAAACAGCACGTCAGACAAAAATCTTCGCCAGAACTTTTAAAACACAGCCAGAGAGGTGCTCGAGTGGCTCCTGAACTTCCTAAAGAAGACGGCATCTTTAGATAAAAAGCTGTGCTACATAGACACACCATACAGCATCTGTGTGCACGTGTTTGTGTGACTGCACCTGTCGCACTGCTCCGACTATCTCAGCTCTGCTGGAGAGTCGCGTGGCCAGACGTCGCAGCACCGCTACCGTCTCTACGAGGCGCTGGTAGGCCTCGCGCTGCTCCAGGTTCTGCCACTGTGGCGCAGTCATCTGCAGCAAGAAAAAAAAAAAAAAAAAAAAAGAACATAAACAACATGATGTAACGACTGTTAGGAAAACAAATTGTACATCACTGTCCCTTTTGTACCTGGGGCTGGACTCTTTTTCAAACTAGATAAATATTTACAGTGGGACACTTCCAGGAAACATTAAGCAGATGAAGGAGCACTAAAGAGCCACAGGGAATTCTTCTTTTCTAGTGAGTTGGTCTCATATCAGCTGCTGTTTTCGAGGACCGACCTTCAGTGCTCCTTTGAACTCTTCTAGTTCTTTCTCTGTGTCTTCCTCAGTCAGATTCCTTTCTCTCTCCGCCTGTTTGAGCCGCGTCTCCAGAGTGTAGTTGTCATTACGAAATGCCAGTGACAGCTGGACGAATGCATTCTGTGGGGAGGAAATTGCAGCAATATAACACTCGGAATGGCACATTAAATAACACTTTAAACAAACATGTGCTGCTGCTGGTGGCAACACACCCAATACAAAGATATAAATCAGAGGATTGCATATAAAACTGTCCCAGAGCACAGAACGAACACGTACGTAGGTGAAATGAGAATCATTGTGGTTGTTTTCATTGGTTAACGTGTGTGAGAGCGAATCGAGCAGCGTTGAGACGAGTCTGGGGAACAAACTGTGATTCTGACATTTGACCCCCTGATGTTTTTGCTGTGTTGATCAAAGCCAGTCCGCACAGTTTTTCCATCACTCTCCGACCACGGCTGAAAGGAAATATATGACCCCTGACTGTCCTGATCCAGACGCATCCCAGAGGGAGCAGCGAGTGGGGCTAGAGTCCGAGCTTGACAACGTCACAACTGTTAGCATTTTCTCCACAGGAAATCACTCTTGGGTCTCTTCGGCCTGATCAGGAACAAAAAAACACTTTCCTGTTGACAGAACACCGCTGATTCCAGTCAGACAGTGTAATTAACTACTTTGGAAGCAAAATAGGTTATTATAAATAAAGGGCTACATGCGGTGAATGGAACAATACATCTGCTTCCAGTATTTGAACAAGTGTTTGAACTGAATTTTCTGCTCAAAGTAAACAGATTACTGTTGGCAGTCAATTTTATGACATGTTCTGTTGTGACTCATGTACACAGTCGATGACTGTGAATCATTTCTGAAGGCGGAAATGAGAATGTGAAAATTGAATTGAATTTTATTCAGGAAGCAGAATGTGCCATAAACCACATTTGTTTGTCACATTTAAGAGTTTAGGTTGTAAATAACTGTTTTTTCTAAATATGCTGAGTCTTTCCCAGATATGAAATAACACAAACACTTAAAAAGAAAATCATTAATACCACAAAATCAGCTGCTTAGTTACAGTATTGACCTGTTTTGTCTTTGTTTTTAGCAGCACAAATGTGTGAAAAATACTCAGATACCAACCTCAACCTCCTTTTCAGTCAGTGGTGGTGCACTGCAATAAATTAAGAGATTTGCTGTTAGTGAGAGAAGTACACAGTGTAACTAAGATTACAGGTTATTTTAGGCAAAACTTCAGCAGTTGGTTGGTTTGATACACACCAGCCTGGAAGACCTCGATGAAGCTTCAGTTTTCTCAGCATCACGTCTGAAATGTTTGGCATCGCGTCAGACTTCTCCTTCGCCTCCACGCTGCTGGCTGAGTTTGGAGAAGGTGGAGAACCTGCAGACACATCATCAATCAGACCTCAGGGGAATAACTCAGTCTTTTTCCAGATCCAGTTTTTGAGTGAAGAGTCATACATCGTTAATGTGAGACTGTGTAACTTCTCCTCTAGAGCAGCCACATTGGACACAGATATCAGCAACAGAATAATGATCAATATTTAAGTTTAAAGCAAGTAAAAGTTCATGCAGTAATATCTGTTGTAGATGCATCTACTTAACTGACAGTAGCCATCATCAGCTACTGAACAAAGTAACATAAGTTCAGCTCTAGCAGAGGAATATGTTGAATTAAGGAAAGTGACATTTTTTTTTATGATCAAATTATCCTCTTCACACAGAAACACCATGTATTTAATGTGTGTAAAGTGAAAATATGAATAAAACTTTTCAGTCAAGTAACAAGACGTCTTAGACTATATGACGTGTGTATGCACACATCATTGTCTCAACCAGGTCAAGTTTCAGTAAAGTCTCATTTTTCCACAACTGATTTTCAACTAATTAATAAACTCAACTAATCAACTAATTCATAAACTAATTCTCTTCTTTCTTCAGCCGGTGTTTGTCTCACATACTTTCACAATCATGCCATCTGCTGATGGAAACTGAAAACAGCATTTCTCTTTCTCTCTGTGATGGAGCCAACAGATGCGTGACACGGAGGAAAAAAAACACAAGAACAGATAATCATCATTTTCTGACTGTAACAGAAATTTCCCCTTAGATTCAGGAAGCTCACACCCTCGGAGACACTGCTGACTGAGGTGTTGAAAACACTTTCTGTCTTAAATGGACAAGAGGGCAAATATCGACTGTCACCTTTTTCCTGTTCAGCTGCTTCACTCAAGTCTGGTAACTTGGATCCCACTATGCTTTGGTTACGCATCAGCTTGTGCTCCTACAAACACAAGCACACATAAGAATGAAGAATTCTGTATTTTACTAAAGAGACTTATGACTATAAAGAGTGAACACTGACAACATTCAACATGTAATCTGGAGAAACTTCTCCTTACCTCTCTGAGTTTAGACAGTTTCTGTACACCTGGCTGGCTGGGGAGGTCTTTGTATCCTGAGGATTTTAAGATACCATCTCTGGACTTGTCTGAGAGAGTGTCCTCCGCGGTGGGAGGGAAACCCGGGGCTCCATTTCGAGAGTTAAGGTTGCCCACAGCATCCCAGGAAACAGCTCTCATTAGCGGAGGGAAAGCCCCGATTGTCTTAATCTCTGCGGTGCAGGGGGCCTGTTGAGTCGGGGGTCTGGGGACGGGTTTGGCTACTCCTGTGGCTGGAACCAGGTTGGAGTCATCTGTTTTATTCGTTGGAGGACTCTTAGGTACAGCGTAATCAGAGCTGTCCTTCTGAGTCGTGAAACGGGGAGTTAGGGTCCCAGAGGACACTTTCCTTTTCTCGGGGGCCTTCCAGTCCACCAGGAGTCGGCCCTGAGGTCAGACAAGATAATGATTGTTATTAAGACAACAAACTTAAGTTGAGTTTGATGCAGATGTTATGAGTTTTACACATATTTGCATTTAAATCTCAATTTGACCTCTTGATCCTGGGTCAATACGTCACACTGTTCTCGCATTGAAGGAACCTCCAGATGCTGCAAGAAAAGAAACGCACAACAAGATTTCTTGTGTTAATAAACATTACTTGGACTGAATGATTAATTAGATCATTATGTTTTACAGCACCATGTTTTATTATCATTTTATGATTTCTTTACCTGACCACCAGACTGTGAGCCTCCTGAAAGAGCAAAAAACACAAAGTCTCGATCACAAAATCCAACTGACAAATGTTTCAATAATAGGAAATATGGTATAAAAGTTGTTAACAAATAGTAAATACAGAAGAATTTATCATGTACCAGTTTGTGGGGGCACAGTCAGCGAACTGCTTCTAGACGAACACGGTGAAGATGATGGAGTTGGAGTTGGAGAAGAACCTGTGAAAGTGTTTAAAAACATAAATCAACATCACATTTGATCATTCAAATCACATCTGTGTATGTTTGTGTGAGAACTACCTGTGGGTGATTCTGTGAGGCTGTTGGAGGATCGACGGCCGCGTCGCGTCAGGAAACGGTCGCTGACCTTCTTGGCCTGTTCGAGCAGCTCCAGGTTTTTCTGTCGATCCTCCTCAGAAAGCTGCAGCTCCGGCAGCTGATCTTTCACCAGGTCGATCACGTTACCTGTACTGTCTGAGAAACACATACACAAACGGAAACTTTATTAAGTCACAAAACATCTGGTTATAAAAGTTTAAAATGTCTATATTTGCTGCGCTAAAGCCAATTACAGAAAGGCCGAGTCTTAAATAAGATTCCACAGTTTAAAGTCTCAAAGAGAGAAATAATTCACATATGGGTGTGAGCCAATAAATCAGGTAATGTGAGCTGGTCAGGGATCAGTCAGGGATGTTTTTATCTCCTCCTTTCTTCAGAAAAAGGCATCAAACTAAACATCAAAAGTAATCAAAACAGTAAAAGCATTTCAGGCATGTGGGAGGACACACGGACTGATTCATCTCTCAGGACGCCGATGACCAAACTTAGTCTAGAGTTTGTGAAGCTTCTCGCACGTGGTCTGACAGGCAGACAAATGTTTTAACAAAATGAAATCAAAGCTGTTTCGAAACTACTGGCGAGTCGGAGTCTTCAATTTGGTGCTGGGCTAAAGCGAATGTTGTTAATTATAAAAACAAAATAGTTCACATAGTGCTGTTTATCTTTGGATAATTACATCTGCTGTGTGTGTGTGTGTGTGTGTGTGTGTGTGCGGGGTTTACCCACCAACTGTGGTGATGGGTCCTCCAGAGGAGTTCCTGGCGAGACGAGCTCTGGGACTGTGCGGCCTGAAAGCGGAAACATGATGATTCATTCACACTGTCCTTGTTTACAGAAAGAAAACTGTTGCAGAGTTTAACATGTTTGGACGGAGACCTGGTCTGCTCCAGAGGACGTCCATCTTGCTGGACAATAGTGGCCTGCTGTGGGTAGACGATGGTGGGGGTGGTCATGACGACGGCTCGGGACTCGCCTGGTGTAGCCTGTGCAGAAAAGAAAGACTAATGAGGTTGATGTAAAACGTCATCGGTTCAGGTTTCATTTACAAATATGGATATTTGAATGAGAGTGAAGCCGAGGAACATGGTAACACTAAGCTGTGGAGCATTTTGACCTCGGTCTCTTTGCATTTATGTACTTTACAGATTCTGCTGTAATTAATTTCTCCTTACAGAACACTACACATTATAGGACAGTTTGTAGTAATTAGATGAAACACAACTCTAGGTATATGCACAATAAGCACAGCATCAACTAGTAGACAACTAAAGTAGATTTCACTCCCAAGATGAGTCAAAAATGTAATTTCATGATGCAAATGCCCAGAAAATCTACAAATTACCAAAAAAAGTGAACCTGGAAACACAGTCACAGTGTGATGACTGTTTCTCTCTTAAATGTTTAATAATTATTGGTTCGATAGACATTAAAGCCCTGGGGTTAGGAAATGCTTACTTTGAGGAAAGTTTAAAGTTTAGTTTCTAATAATATTATCTGATGAAAACATCTTTGTGGTTTGTTCAAGCTGGCACATGCATAAAATATTTCAGTGGATTTTTATTTGATATAGCATCAAGTCTGAGGGTCAAACATTTCTTAGATCTATGACGTGGAGAGTTTCAGTGGCCAAGTGGTTCAAAGCGCTGGTCACTGGTTTGATTCTCTATCTGCTGCCATCTCTTGTCATCTCTCCACTGTTTGTCTCTACTGGCTGAAATAAATGTATTAAATGCCCTAAACCCTTGAAAAAGAACTAGAGATCTGATAGAAAAGAGGATGGTTTACCTCAAGACAGAACAAATAAGAATAAATTAGATAAATTCTTTGAATATCAATATATGTCTCCTGTAAAACAGAACTATTTGGAACATGAACTTTGAGGTTTTACAATAAAAACTTCTTGTCCAGCTTTTAAAGATAAGTATGCAAGTAAACACAGGCTGAGATCAAACACTAATTCGCTAAGAGCTTCTCTCAGAGTTGATCTTTGCTGAAGAATAGTGATAAAAGGAATCCATCTGATGGTATCAGATGGTAACAGAGGCCAAGAAGCTACGGCTGTGCTGTAATAAAGGTGGTTGTTTTTATAGTGTTGCCATATGCCTTGAAGATTAGGTTATACAGCTTCATTACAGTCTGCAGAGATGTCTTATCCAGCCTGTGTGTTTATGAGCGATTACAGCGGAAGGCGATGTTCTCCGAGGATGAAGATGGTCGATGATTTAACACTTTGTTGTCTGCAGGATGTTTGGTCAAAATGGTTCTGGACCCATTTGACTTTATATTCTTCATGTTGCTGTGATGTAGACTGAAATCTCATGGATGTTCATGATTTAAAGGATGATTTCACCCAAATGATTTAATTTCCATTGATTCCTACTGGTATCTAGTCTTGCTGCAGCTCTGACATATTCATCAGTGAAATTATTTCTTTCTCTTGGACGCAATCACAAGAAATATATCTATATACATACAAAACAATGCCAGAGGCAACATATTCACCAGAGAACAAAGACAAAACCAAAAGAGACATCTGCATCCTGAGATGAGTCCAGTGAGTTTTACTGAAAATTCCTCACATCTCTTTAAAGAACCTCTAAAATATAAATAAGAAGCAAAACAAAAAACAAAACAAAAAAAAAAACTGAAACTAAAAGTACATTGCAATGGTAACATCAGTAACTTCCTGCACAGCCTCAGTTTAACAAGCAAAGGGAGCTTTTGTACCAGATAAATAAAAAACAAATGTGCAGTTATAAAAAAGACAAACTCTGTGCTCTCAGTTATGAGTAATTAATGTTAATCAGATTTTGCTATGGGTAAACTGAAAGCAGCATTGTCTGTTGTTTTTTTTTTCTTTTTTAAGAAAGTGAACTCACTGTAACAGGAGAACTGGATGAACTATCCAGCTCCTCGGGCGAGTCTTCCTCTTCCTCGGGCAGTGTGGGCATGGTGGGGGGCAGCGAGGGCCGAGAGCGTGTGTGGGGGAAGATAAAAAGTGCCTCAGCAGCACCGGGGCTTTCACAGGACTCCTTGGAGTTACGGTCACTCCGTTCGTGATGAGATTCCTGCGGTGACTGAGTCTCTTCTTCCTGGAGCTGCGAGACCTTCAACACATGAAGACAGAAACACATGGATATTATACATCTGTAGGTGGTTATTGAGATTGTAAATGATCCATTTTGTCTGAGAAAATGCACATAAATGGTGATTTTCAGAAGAAAGTCCTTTCTGGTTAACCACAGCTAAAAAAAAAACAGATACAGTCACAGAACAAAACAGGCCCATTATAAACAAATCCTAAAATAGCTTCATTCTCCACCACTGCCATGCAACAGGAGCTTTAGCAAATTTTCCCAACACACTTTTACTAATTCATCAGAAGCAAAACCTCTTGAAGATCTTGCTGGATTTTCCAATGACTCCAGAGTTTGGCTTTTTAAGTCCAAAATGAGAACAAGCACCAGAAAATGTCACAACCAGGGAAATGCTTTCATTGAATGGAGAATATATAAGATATTTATCATATGTTACTGCTTCATACACAATGAAACATGTGGGCGACTACTGTAAAAACATTTGATCAGTGAATTGAAAATGAGAAAAATGAGTCATCAAAAGTCATAATGAGTAGTTTTTAAACACTGGTAGTGCAACAGAGCAAATGTTGCATTAGTGGACCTGAGTTAAATTTGCATTGTGCATGAGGATATAATGTGCAAACATGCAAGAATGCAGGCAACACAACTTGCATCCTGCTATTGACAGCTGTTGAGGGCGCCATCAGCTGGAGGGAGGACCAAAAGTGATTTTGTGACGGCCTCTCCACTTCTAAATACAAAACAGACTTTTGTGACATTGTGGTGTCGCTTTCGCCACCATAGCTTCCAGCTTCTCCTTTCTTCTTCATCAGTGGCAATTGTTCAGGAGGTTTTTACTGGGAGCAAAATTACGCACAGCAATTAATTACGCACACCTCCTCTCTAAATAAAACCAGGCCCATGATTAAAACCAGCAATGTTGAAGGATAAGAAGGTGTCACCTTAAAAATCAAGTGTTTCTCTGGTGATTTTTAGTGACCATAGGACGTGTTGGAGGTACTGTAAGCTAAGCTGCTGCCATCATTTCCTATGCTTGTTTTCTGATGATATAAGAGCCAAATGTTTGATGATTAATTGTTAATCTAGTTAAAATAGATCTACAGTCAAGATCTAAAATGTGCATCCATGGTGTAAAACTAGATAAAACCACTTGAACCACAACATTAGGCAACAAAATGAACTGGACTGTTAAACTGATTAAATTCTGCACTTTTGAATGTTTAAAAAGTTACATATTATGTCTTTGAAAGTCCATCTCTGCCATCTGATGCACACACTAGATGATCACGCTGCTCTGAACACCTGATACTGAGAGGAAACTCCAGTCAGACGCTGATACTCTGCTGGAGGCCGACAGGCTGATATATCAATAACCTCCAGGCTGCTGTTGCTTCTTCTGTGACCCTGCTGTTTATCTGCTCATCAGGAACATTTAAGCATTTTGATCACTAGTCATCAGCGGATGAATGATAAGTCCAGATGTTTGCTCCTGGAAATGACAAGCTGTCAAAAACAGACCAGTGAGTACATGCAGGCTGTGAGAAAGTGACCTCCAGAGCCACAAAATACATAAAAATATCACTCAGCAGTTGCATGACAGCGAGTGATTGTGATAGTTTTGATGCGGGTTGAACCTGACCTCAAAATGATGCTGAGGTTGATAAGTATCGACCTAATAGCAGAAACAGCGACGCTCACTCAAAAAAAATGCAAATAAATTCCACTGTTCTCCCCACACAGATACGTTCACTGCTGTGATCAGAAACTGGTCGTATTGACTGGAAGGAACAGAGCTGGCATCACAGTCTGTCACATTCAGAGTAACTTGTTCTTGTTCCAGGACGAGGCAATGAGCTCCTCAGGGATGAGTTGAACAAACAGAGACATTATGACATTATTACATAAAGAACAACAGACTAAGCGACAAACTTAGTTTATAAAGGTAAATGTGTCAACACTGTCAGTATTAATGTAATAACAGAAATAAAAATGTAAAAGGAAGACAGAAGCAAAAGGTAGGACAAGGTATGGACAGTATGGCTTATGGAAAGTGTCTTGTTCCTAAACTAGAAGTTGAGCGATAATTTGTACTAAAGTTAGGGCAGTGGACAATGTATATTATATATATTCATGATATAAATGTTTGTACAACAATTCATTTGTCAGAGAAAGCCTCACTCATGGACTGGAATGATTTTCAAAACTTTACCAAATCAGAAACAAATTTAGACGATTATTACTTTAAAGGTGACAGAGAATGGTTGAACAGGGTTTTGATCCTTGTTCTGTGATGTGACATATATACAGTAAAATTTTTGTTAGTTAGATGTGTAACGCCTCAGAAGCTTCCTAAAAACCTCTCTCAGAAAGTTATTTTAGGGTGGAGGGTTTTAAACACATGGTTTTGCACCTATTTGGCATCTTAACTGGCAACATCGCCAACCTGGTAACTTCACCAGCTTCGGGACAAACTGTCTTTTTACAGCTAATCACCTTTGAAGGGGACAGATTGGAATCAGAGTGGGGGGCAGTGAGATATGTTTTACGTCACAATCAACCGTTTTTGAAATCAACCCATTTTCTAGCAGACATTTCATATGTTGCTGAACGCAGGTGGACGACTGTTCTTCAACAAAGATGACGTAAAAACGTTGTTTGATTCTCTGTCACCTTTAACTGTTGATGGTTTTCTTGACTTGATTAACTCAATCATTTAATGATTATACTTTACAATCAGTTATAATTTTGTTTCCATCAATGATTAAAAAAATAAATGAACTGGCTCTTTGTTCCAGCACAAATTCAACTAACTACACTGAGTGATGGTGTTAGTCCACTGGATGCAAACGTCGCCACCCCTTCATTCTCTGACTCCAACCAAAAATAGAAAAGATTTACATACGTGTGATCAGCGCAGGTGTGGCTCGGCTTTTTACTGACAGGGCATTCAAGCTGATTAATAAGGCGAGGGAAAGGTGTGACAAATGACTGCTTATTTCAGAGGTATGGCACGCACTTTACTCAGAACAAATCCTCAGTGAATTCAGAGCCAGAGTATGCAGAGTGCTGTTCAGTGTCATGACAAACATGACAAGTTCTTGGGAACATATGGGGACAGAAAGACTGAGAGTCACTGGGGAGGAAATGGGTTGTTTAGCTGTCTTCCAGAGAGCTGCATGGATATTTCCTGACTACATGAATACTGACATACATGAGTATTTTCACTTTATTTTCCTATCTTACAGTAGCATTTAGCATATAAGTTTTAATCATTTAAAAATCTGTTTTACCACACCAATGTTGATTTGTTGAACATGAATCTTTTGCTCATTTTATCTGGTTCTCATGCCTAAAAGTATAGTGTCGTCTCGTTCTCCTTCCTCAGTTATTATTTATGAAAAAGAATATCAGCTCTGAGGTTCTTCTGCATATTTAAATATTCAGAATGAGTCACACTGAATATTTCTAAATTGATTACCTAATTGTTCCTGTAGTTCTCTGTGGTTTTGGTAACAACCACCTGCATTTTTCATGACTGACTAAACATATGGATGTTAATTTGAGTTTGCATAAACACCAGTTCTATTCATTCATCAATATTCATCTTTTTTCCACAGCTGCAGCAGTTGTTTTATTTCTAACAAAATGTACCAAATAAGGAGAATACTTGGTCATAGAAGGAGGAGAGCAAAGAATTCTTTGTATCTTTGAACATATAATCTGAGAATGCTGTCGTATCTGATTTAGTCCATTTCTCTGCTTACAAACAAGTTTAAAGTCTTGTAAATGACTCAGCTCAAACAAAGATGCCAGCCTGCGCTGTGGGAGGCTCTCCTTGTGCAGAGTGTTTCCTCAGCAGACCAACAGACTAAGATAAATATTGCAGAGTAATTGAATCACTCAGATTATTTCCTGTGGGGGGAACAGGACAGAACATACAAGTCTGAGAACAGAAAGCTTCAACTCCACAAGGACATGAAAAGCTTGTTCGTTCTATACTGCATCTTCTTAAACAAAACGTCTTTGTCCATCAGAACCATCAAAGTCAGAATGAAGTCCTGAGGCCTCGCTGCCTCTATCCTCACAGGGAAACGAGGACCCGGACCAGCAACCTCCTCCCCTCCGCTGTTACATAAGCCCACTCCCTCTTGCCAGATTTGTTTAAAATTTGGTTGTGTGAAGCACTGAGCACAGGGCTGGTAGAGGAAGTGGTTGCTACAGAGTCACAATCTGAGATAACATGAAAGAGGAAGCGTGAGAAAGAAATGGATGAACAGAGAGATGTAAAGTCAGGTGAGGGACAAGATAAATCCGCTGGTTTTAAAAATGCACGACGACACACGGAGTAGAAGATTAAATGGAACGAGTTTCACTTCCAGAACAACAACTACATTATGTAAACTCACCACAGAAGCTACAAGTCAGACTGACAACGTTGTCAAAAAAAGTCCAAAAACAACCGCTCCTGTTCATCAAGCTGCTGACAGAGCTCAAACTGCATCTCATGAGGCTGCACGTGTCCATCTAAACTAAAAAAAACACCACCAGCAGACAAGCATGAACATTACCTGAGTCCACCGCTGTAGTGCTGCAGTGAAGCACACTCACACACGCCGCTGCCTCCAACCGAGACTGACTTCCCACAGTCAAACTGTCACTTTCAGCCTTTCCTTCAGAAAACTCCTCTATCCTCGGGGCTTCTCCTTCCTTCTCCCGTCCCCTCTGTTCCCTGTCTTTTTTCAGCAGCAGCCTCTCTTTCACTCCTGGGAGCTTTGACCATTTAAGGAGAAGGGCTCTGTATGCCTCTTTGGGCTGCTGTGGAGAGTGTGTGTGTGTTCGTGTGTGTGCATGAGAGAGAGAGAAAGAGAGAGTGTGTGTGTGTGTGTTGTCCACTGATCATCTCTCAACTAAAAACCTGAATAAAGTTAGAAAAGTATGTTGTTTTTTTTCTGCCGGGTTTGTTTTTCTTTCTGTAATCACAGAGTGGGAGCAGTAGGAAGACTATTTTGCTCGTTGTTGTACACGAAGGCATGTTTGTGAAGGACTGATAGATAGATAGATAAATTGCATCTGTCCGATCTGTGTTTACTCTGCCGTCTACAGAAGAATCCATGCGTCCACTTCAGAGCTCTTGAGGATCATTATTGTTTGGTGGGCTCCGCTCCCAAACATTGCAACGTTTGTGCTGCTTTTTAAGCGGTGAGACATTTGGCTCTAAAAGGGGCTGCAATTACCCTGAATTTCATGAAAAAAAACAAAACACAGCGGCCATGTTGTTCCGAGGAACGTGGCTGACGTTTACTGACAAATTACAGCATCACAATTTGGATTTAGCGTGATATGATTGTCCTTAGTGCTACAGTGTGAAGGACATTAATTATCAAAGGAGCTATTTGTTTAAAACCAGTCAGATACTCAGATACTATTCAACTGAAGTGTAAATCTTGTTTTAACTTATTCAGGCATTGAGATTGTGTTGATTAGTTAAAACCAGTAGTTGAAGTATCACCGATTTTTTTACTTATCTAAAAATAAATAAAACTAGTCTATACCCACAATTTAAGCGTTAAGTATAATGAATAAAATCCACCTAAACTGTCAGAAGTTGTTTTGCTGACAAATGCATCAATGTGTAGGTTTCATTTCCTGATGTAGCTGATCTAGGTGGCGCTAGATTTAACCACTTTATAGTTAAACCATTTGGTGCAGCTGTTTAAATTCTGCTTTATTTTCAAATTAAACCACTGGTTGATTATATTTCTGTGTGCACTGAACTGCTGAACCATATATCCTGATTCACCCTCGACCCTTTGTACACTTATAATCAGTATATAAACATTAACATGTGAACGTTGGTGTGACAAGCAGCTCATATGAAGCTGTGATACAGCTCTGAGCAGATATACATGTTAATTACGGCAGATAAAGAATGACAACATCGTAAAATACAAATGTATTAAAATAAAGTTATGACTGATTACACTCAGACTGTCCTGATATCTGCTTACAACAACATTATAATGACTAATACTGCAGGTATATGTTATAAATAAGAAGACTTTAACTGAAGTGTTAGTGTGCTCTAGTAGTTTAGTTGATCAGTCTGATAAATGTCATGAAATAAAAAGGATTTCCTGTATTATAGCAGAGTAAACAGTGAGTAGAAAGTAATATAAAATGTGCATGAATGTCAAAATTCGAATTAAGTATAGCACCGTTTTCCACAACCGCCCAAAGAACATTTAACAGCATCATTTGCACTTTATCTTTACATCGCAAACCTTAACTAAAACAATGATCAGTACTGTTATCTTCTACAAAAATAAGATTTTACAAAAAGGTCAGTTCAACAGCCATAGATGCACACAAGCACACAACACACCGAACACGTAGCTGCGTCTCTACAAACAAAAGCAATATGATATTTAACAGAGAGAGTCTCACCTTGTTGCAGCTGCCTCGTCCTGAGCCACCTGTTGGAGCCAGAACACAGACAGGCAGTGAAAACAGTTGATTTGCATTTAACAGGAACCATGTGCAATGCAAATGTCATGAGATGATTAAAAAAAAGAGAAGAGTACGTGAGAGAGTGAGTGAAACCTTAAAAAAGAAACAGAAAGAGAAAGCAAATGTGAAAAATCAATAGTTTCCTGTCCTGTGCGACAGCAGCTGGCAGTGTGATATTCACCTGATTGGTTGAACTACTGTAACACTTGTTTAAGGAGTTACAACCCTCCCACCCACCTCAATAACCAGGGGCAACAATAACCTGGCAACCGTGTTGAGTGCATGAGGTGCTTGATCCTCCGGTTGAAAGCTCTTGGCCCAAGTGAAGGCTATTGTGTTGTCTGCTTTGTGCACCCTCAGGAAAAAAAGCCTGGTAATATTGTCATACCAGCAATTCAAAGACATTTACATCGAGCACCATCGGATCTGAACAACAATATGTCACTTTAAGGATAATTGAAGATGAAGAGACGACTAACAAACCAGAATTATTCACTTATAACAAGAATTCTGATAAATAAAACACCACTTCCAAGTGTTTTCGACTCTTGGAAACAGATCAAACTATTTATGGTGAAACTGCTGTTTTTACTTCATAACTAATCACATAAATCATTGAGTAAAAAGGTAAAAACACCACTAGAAGCAGCAGATATTGGGAATTTCTTATGTGTTTGTCGTAATTTCACCTCATCTTTAGATTCTTCTGTTTTTCTTCCCCATCTTTCCTCTCCTTTAAGGGTTCAGACACACCGCTAATTAATTCCCATTATCCAACTACAGAGGCTTTGCTATTTCCACCTTTCTTTCATTTATAGATTGCCCATCAAAGAGCAAACTGTTTACTGAAACTGCACACACAGAGGCTTGGAGAACCACTGCTTTTCTAAATTATTTACATTAAGTCTCTAGTAGATTTTAATTCATCACACAAGCTGACAGCAACATAAAAACTCACCAAAAACAAGCTTAAAGGTGATTTGTTCTCACTTTCATGTTTTATTACTGTAAGGTAGATAAAGGTGAAAGATTTAGTAATTTTAAAAGCCTTAATGGAGACAGAGGAGGCAGGTATTTAAAAGCTCAGCATCTATTATTTTTTAATGTCTTTTGCTTCACGGATGGTGATTATGTTGTAATTTTTAGTCATTGTAGCAGCACTTTTCTCCAGATGGTGATGAACTTTATTACATCTGCTCTGCATCAACACGTTAGCATTGTTACTGCAGCACACAGTATTTTAGCGTTTAGCTTTCAGTGCAGACTTTTGTGCTGTTGTTGTGAAGTTTTATTGATTATGTGAATACATCTGTTTCAGTTCAATTTTATCAGGTTTCTTCTTATTTATGTGACATTTGTGTTGATTTATTGTTCCAGCTACTTTAGCATAAAGGGGTGTGTTAGGGTGAACACTTCCTCACATAAACATTAACAGTAACTGTATTTTTTCAGGAACCATGTCCACTTCTAGTATCGCAGCACTGTTCGGGACACAAATGTCACAACGTCAAATGTTTATTGTTCAACTTATTGCATGTTTTGTGATGTGGATGCAGCCTCATTTGGTAAGCAAAAACAGGCCCCTGCTGTACGGGATAAACTTTCTACAGAAGTCTATAAAATAAACAAACAAGCAGACATGGAGACGACTACTGCCTTTTCATGTAAAATACGATTTCCCCTCCATCTGAGGCCACCCACTGGTTCCCAGCAACGTCCACATGCTGCTAACTCCTCTCTTCACATCACAAATAAACAATGACATTATAAGAATCAGGCTTCTGAGGCATCAAGGGACTCCTGCTTGCGGAAGGAGACGATGGAAATATTTGCCACGACCTTTTAGGCCTGAAAGGGAAGTGACCTTCACTTTGACCAATTATAACCTAATCAGGCAATATGATTAGTATTGTAAAATATGTGGTGAAATGTCAAAATTATTTGTGAACAACCAGCAGCTTTCAGGAGTATGAAGCTTCATGATTCACAAAGTGTTTTCTTTCATTTTATGTAGTTAAATAAAACATACTTAGTTTCGTTCTTGATGAAAAGAATTAGAGAATAAGATTTACAGTTGTGCATTTTTTTAGTCTTATGTCTGGTTATCTTATAACATAACATAACATTTGTATATTTTATTGTTTTCATATGATTTTAACTAGTTTACACAAACAAGATGTGACGTTTTAGTTAGGGAGCTTCGTTACAGAGCTAGACTCCCCCTGTATCCCAATATTTATGTAAAGCTAAGCTAATTAAGTACAGAAAATGATGTCTCTGCAAGAAAGTGAATAAACGTTGTCTATAATGTACTTAGCAGCTTGCACTGTGGAGCAACGGTACATGGACATCTTAAGATAAATTTGTTCAAAGCCCCTAAATAAACAAATCAAATAGCTTTTGTGAGCTAACAATAGCTAACAGCAACTAACAAATCAGTGATTTAGCTCAGAAAAGAGCTCTGATAAAGAAGTGTGTTGCCATTTAAAAATGAGATGCAGCTAAAAATACTTCACCCTCCCTCTGTTTACATAGAAAAACCATTCTGACCGCCCCTAATTTCCCCATGCTCCCCTCTGATAGATCACATTCACTCCCTGAGAGCTTATTCTCTCTTCCTCTTCACTGTACCAGCTGCTGTGTGCAATATACAGTAAATATCTGCACAGTCTATTTTCAGACATCCTCAGGGATTACCATTAGAAAAGAGGAAGTAAATTTAATTCATCTGTGTCTCGTCAGTTTACCCAGCAACCATGACAGCGGTGAAGCGGTACTTGTGTATCATACCATTCATGGGTAGCTGTGGAGACTCGCTGACTTCTGGGATTACATGAGACAGAGGAGGACTCACACTTCTCTCTCTCTTTTCAGGTTCCACGTCAGACTGGGCCATAAAACAAACGGTGTCTGGTCCAGGATCAGCTGGCAGACTGGGCTCTGGAGACTTCAGGAAAGTAGAGACAGAGAACGGTTTCATATTTGATTCAGAGCGATAACAAGTAAACTTCATTTGAAGTTTATGTAAGAAAATAACATAAATATTAATGGATTCACAAAAAAACAACTGATGATGGTTCAAATATTTCTACAATTATGTTGATTGCATCATAAAATACACACACATCATAGCCTCCTCCCACATTGTTTATCTAGGTTCATAACTATTAACTTTAATAGTTATAACACAAGAATATATAACAATAAAAATAAAAATCACTAAGATAAGAGAAGATAAAAAGAGACCATAGGGTCAAATTTGGAAAAGAATTGTATGCAAAAGTTTTAAAGAATTTTTATGCTCCATGATGTGAAATAATTACATCATATCATTGCATTATTTTTCCATAACGTTCCATGATTTTAGTAAAATAAATATATGTTCAACTTTGAATTTTAGCTGTGTAACATAATTAAGAGCCTACAGAGATTACAGGAAACATTGTGACCTTTTAAAATAAAGATGATTAAGAAGATTTAAGTTTAATTTCTCTATGACAAAGTAAAGCAACAGATTTGTCACAAACCTGATCCGGAGCTTTTTCTGCCATCCTGTCCTTCAGCAGGTCCAGCTGTTTATCAGTGTTGGTTTGTTCAACCAACTCTTTTTCCTCCAGCTTGTTCAGCTGCTCTTCAACGTTGGTTGAGCAAACCGACGCTTTTTCTGCCATCCTGGCCTCCAGCATGTTCAGTTGCTCATCTGTGTTTGCTGCTCGGCCCAGAGCGTCCTCCACCCTCTGAGTGATGCTCTCCATCCTCTCTTTGACCTGGCTCACCCTCTGCTCGCTTTCTCTCACCAGCTCAGCCTTCTCCAGAGCGTTGCTGACCATCGCCTCCATCCTCTTCAGGGTCGCCAGCAGCCCGTCTGTAGTCACCTGAAGCTGGGTTTGATCCTGCGCGGAGGCTGCTCCACCTGTGATCTCCGTGGCCACCGCTGCATCCCTCTGATCCTTCGCCACCTTCACCTCCACCGCGCCGTCTGCTACTACACTCTCGGTGTTGGTCTCCTTGTCAATATGAGTAACTCTGCTGCTGAATTGCTGCTCATTCACACACTGCTGTGCAGATCTTAATGAGGCTTGCAGGTGGCAGACCTGCTCCCTCATATCAGTGATGGTCTGCTCTGCTTGCTGGAGCTTCACTTGTGTCTCAGTGATCTCCAGGACTGACCGAGTCTCTTTTCTCCGGGCCCTAGCCCCCTCTGCAGTCAGGGTTTTCCACCAGTTCACCACAGCCTCCTTCTTGCTCTGTTGGATCTGAACCTGGCTCACAGTCTGACTTTGCTTTTGCTCCTTCTCCCTGGCTCTCCACCGCTCCTCCACCTTCTCCCCTTTCTCCTCCCAAACACACTTGTGCAGCTCCAGCTCCTGTAGCCTGGAACCACCACCAGAGCTTTATAAACATCTCCTTCACACACTGTTATGTCTGTAGTTACCAAGGGGTACTAAAACTGCACTTATGCCTGATACAGTCTTACACGCAGAAGATAGTAATTCCTCTGGGTTGCGTAATGGAGATGCCCATAAAAACACTGTCAAAACCAGACACCCCTTTTATTAGCTGGAGGAAGAAGAGGCCTAAGAACAGAGACTAACATCAACCAAACCCAGTCTGTTACCATAACAGGAGAACGGGAGGTAAAAACTCACATACACATTGACAAGCTGCTGCTTGATGCTTGCCTGTTGCTGCTGGCGGTGAGGAAACGGCCTCTCGAGGGTCTCCACAGGAACAGTGTCCTTGTGGGTTGAGAGATGACACAGGAGACAAGACAGAAAAATTATACACATATACATTGCTGGGTGTAACAATTATCCTCCTCTGGTGAATGTCTGCTCACTCCTCACCCTCTCAGGATACTTATTGTGCAGGAGATGAGCTATTTCTGCACTCTTGATTCTGTGAATGATGCTCTGAATATCATCACTGTGTGTGTGGAGGGATGGGAGGCTTATGTCATCCAGAGCCCTGTGATGCTGCTGACAGAGAGAGACGAGCAGAGCGGTAACATAATCAGTATTAAATACAGATAATCAGTAGCGACAAAAGATGAATCTGTGAACTTTGAGCGTTTCCTACTTGTTGCATGTCCTGCATCTCGCTCTGCAGAGAGCGGTGGTTTGGAGGATCTCGACCGTAGAGACTCTGAGGACTCAGGCTGTGTCTGTCGTAGCTGCCAGAAATGAGCAGAAGAAATTTCAACTTTTTAATTAATTCAAATTTAATTTAATTAACTTTAAGACAAGATATCTGGCCAATTATAGTGTTACTTGTTAGCCTGAAATTCTCTCTCTCTCTCTTGAAAGTTTCTTACAAGACTATAAGAGCTGACACATCCCTACACCAGTTTTAAACATCCAGTTCAGTTCACTGTCTATTGTTTCTGCTTGAGACAGTGTCTGGTTTGAAACCACTTGGTATTTAGAAGCCTTAGAGACTGGATGTTGAGTTAAGTCAGCAGATCTTTGCTGCTCTGTTGCTTCTACTTTTTTCAAAATGTTCCTTGTAAATCTCTCTAACTTTTTGGAAGTGCAAAACTAAACTGCTGAGCTTGTAATTTAATCCACAACTTTGACATTTTTGCTAATTATTAAAAATACCTGATGAGAACTTGGTGTGAATGTTCCTGTAACCTCGTCAGCTCCGACTGCAGACCCTGCAAAGGCAGAAGAGACTTAATGTGTCTAATGTGTGTTGAATATCAGGTTACATGCACATTCAAAACTATGTAATAAAAATATAAACACAATGAAAATAGACTGCACTTATATTACATAAACAAATTAGATGTTCTTGAATGATGTGGCTGTTTATGTGAAACTATCTTAGTAAAACCTCCTTCAAGTTTTAAGTTAATTTGTACCATATTTCTTTAGTCACACATACCTCAATCAGACTGTGATTCTCCACATGAGAGTTCTTCATTTTATCCATGAAAATGTCTTTCTACATAGAAACATGTAGAAAATTAAGTAAATTAAAAAGACAAAAATAAAAACACGAGCTGACAGTTTTCTTCTTTTTGACTATGATGGACGGACCTTTGTGATTTCTCTGTCTCTCATCGTCAACATAACCAGCATTTCCTCAAGTTCGGCCTGTGAACATTCAGATGTTAAACACTCAGTTCAAACACATAACATCGAGACAAAGACCAGAGAGTTGTTCTGAGTTTTTCTTACCCTCAGCTCAGCGTTGATCTTTCTCAGTTTGTTCATGCCCTCTTCAGAACACGTCCTTTCAAAGGCGAGTTTTTCATTCTGTGTAGACAGGAGGAAAATGTCAGCTTCAGTTTTCCGGAGGACAATTCACATATAAGATCTATATTACCTTGTCTTCAAGCCTCCTGACGTGAACCTTCAAGCATTCAACCTCATTACTCTGAAGAAAGATTTAATACTCAACATTAAAACAATGATTGAAGTCACAAGATTTAGCTTCATGGTGAAACCTTTCAGTGTGTGTTATACCAGTTTGGTGCAGCTGGTCTGAGTGCGACCAGCTCGTTCCTGCGCCTCTTTAAACGCTCGGCGAGTCTCCTCCAGCTCCTCTGTCAGGGATCTGACTCTCACTGCTGACCGCTGAGCGCTGCACACAAACCAATAAAACATCACAGACTCTTTATTTATTGACTCTTTACCTGATTAATAAGTAATGGAAAGTAATATAGCAGTTTTCTATAATAAACAAATCCTTCTCCACATAGTATACATAGTTTTCCTTAGTTGGATTTTATGATGTATAACAGATGGATTAAATAAAAACACCAGATCTATGTAAACAAAATACATTTACGTATTAACGGGAGAAGAGACACTTTCATAGATTAATTTCCAAAGAAACCTGACTAGAAAAGGCCCATGGGCCCTGTATGAAATAGGTATGTTTGAGCTTCTGCAAAAAATGAATTAGCACAAACAGTTAACACTCTTGTATAAAATGTGATCTGTGGTCACAATCACTGTTTTTAATTTTAGACACAAATGTTGTGATGACCAGACAGAAACGCTGATCCAAGAGTGCTACTCACTACAATTACAGTTGAAAATCCTGGTTTTATTGATTTACTTATTTGTCATCTTCAACTTGGTGAAGTTTTGCAATTATTTCTTAAAAAACAGGCCCGTTTCTTACTTAGCTAACTCTTGGTTTGACTGCAAAATCCCACATGTAGTATGACTGGAGTTTATCCTTCACCTGGCAAGCTTTGCTCGCAGCTCTGTGATCTCCAGAGTGAGCTGCAGGTTTACGTCCTCACACTGAGCCACCGTCCTCAGCAGGCTGCTGTTCTGTTCGCTCAGTTTGCGGTGAGCCAGCTTCAGTTCGGCCACAGTGCCTAACAGGTCTTTTCCATCACTGCAACCACACAAACAGTTAATGGAGGAGTATGACGATACATTGATTATGGGATGTAAACACATGCCATGATTAAAGCGGTGAAATAACAAACCAGGAACATTGGTGAGTTTCTGGAGAAGCTACTTTGCTCTGAGGACATGTAAAATCCAGCCCTGAAAGGAAATTGGGTTTAGTGAATTACTTTTTTTAAATCTGATTTAGACATTTCTGAGATGTCTGAGAAACCAAATGATGACAGCCTACCATTTACAGGCACTTTGGAGGAGTCAGGCCAAAATACATGACTTCCATCCACATCAGCACTGAAACACAGGAAGAGTCAGAGAGTTAGTTCCCACAGCTCATTAGATAAAAGAAGGAAGTTTCTTGTACATAACCTTCCATTATTGTTTGTTGGTTCTATTGAAAACCTTAAACCTACAGTGTGGAACGTGTTCTTGATGTTGATTACTTTTTTTTTTTTAAACTGTAATGAAATCCAGAAGAAAGTGGAGTTTAATCTCACCTGTCCTGGCTGCACTGGGTGATCCACTCTCTCATGGTTGCATGGAAAGCCTCTCTGCTCACATGTGGGTCCTGACATTCGGGGTCGAGCAGCTGTCGCAGGGCGGCCAGTTTGTCCTGCTCTGGACTCTCAGCTGTCATAGTCTGCAGGTACTGTAAAATGGTGGAGGCCAACACCTCTCCTGAGGATGAGAGAGAGAGAGAGAAGAAGGAATAAAGGTTTAAATATTTGATATGATTATTTTGTTCTATTCTGTTGAGGACAAAACAAACCCATGTACCAGAGGTGGATGTGTTACATGCATTATACATGATGTCAAGGAGCTCATGTTCAGAATATCCACTTGTGTCTTTTTTGTCCTCAAGCATGTCCCTCGTCCCACAGCCAGGTGACTCCCATACTTCACATGTGGGGAATGGACAGAAGTTAGTGTATATTCACACACAGGAAAAAAAAACATATGTAAAACAAATAAATATACTGTATATATGTATCCGGTTCTTTTGAACAAACTGTAATATGTACCATCGTTGCTGGCCGACATTGTGCTTGTTTCTCCCGACTCTCTGGAGTCCCGTTCCTACATCACCTGACATTTTAATAAACATCAAGAATATTTTTACTCCTGTTTCCACAATCTCCATGGTAGAAATACAAATAAACACCAAACCACATATTATTTTGAACTGTTCAGAGGACACATATGATTACAAAACGGAAAACCTATATTATTTTTAAGATGGCAATACTATGTAAAATGTAAAAATGTTTTAAAGGAAAAGGTAAACTAAATCTACACCACAACAACTCATACAATCTGGGTTAAATATACAGTGATGTATGTGATTTGTCCTGAGGTTACTTTGCTAGCACGAAGAACCGTGTTTAAAAGAGAAACAAGTCATAAAGACAAAGTCTTACTTTTCAGTCCTGGACAGATCTTCTGTAAAGAGGAAAAACAAGATTATCGATAATCAATTATTAGTAGAAGCGTCATTTCCATTACTAGTTTTCTTGCCTTCCTCTGATTCACTGGGATGTTAACGCAGAGAAGTCTTCAAGATGCTCTTATGCTTGTTTTCTTCTGCTTCACATCAAAACCAGCTGACGTTTCCCGGCCTGCTCTCTCACCCCTCCCTCCCCCATCACACCCCCCCACCTCCAACCACCTCATCCCTCTTCTGCCAAAATGCTGCCCTGCAGAGGTCTGTGACAATGATGCAGTTAATGGGTTTTAATTTAAATTCACTGGTTTAACATATCAAATACTCTGTGTGACAAGCATTTACTCCACAACACGAACTTTGAACTCAGCAAAAGCGGGGACTAAATTTCCTTTGTCTTAATTTCTTTTACATGTTCAATTTCTTAATAGTAATAAATAACATAAACTTGATGTATTTAGCAGGTTTCAAAACAGCAGTTTCAAATTGTAATATTAGAGGACAGATATTTAATGGAAATGGAAGTTATGTCTTTCACAAATTATATTTCTTTATTATTTATCTTTTTTTTTTTTTTTACTTCTAAGCTGCTATAATGGTGAAATTTCTCAACTGTGAGCAATTTGTTGTAAAAACGTATCCAAAATAACGTGCATCAATCATACCTGTCACGCTTTTTTTCTTTTCTTTTTCATTTTTATGCTAATTTAGGTCACATTTATGTTGAAGCTGTTGCATTTACAACCGCTGACATCTTTCGTTTCTAACAGGTTTGTGAACGGAGGCTAACGTGCCACAGTTAGCGGGTTCTGAATTCAATATTTTCAACGTTTATGTACAATTAAATTGACATACTTACCATTTTTATTGTCGGGTTTTTAACTATATTGTAATTATTTTTTTTCAATTTGCTAAAATTACGGTCTAAAGCCGTGTTTCCTGTGAGGCCTAACGTCGGAACCTAATTTTCATGGAGTCCATTTTCAGACCGGACACAATTTGTGTTGCACCGCCCGACTGTTTGTTTCCTTTCGGAAGCATGAAGTAGCTACCAACAGACGACGGGCCTGGACATTTCTTTTTTATAATTACAACTTGTTGTGGATTTATCCTCAGTCAAGATGTCTCGGGGCTCTATTGAGATCCCTTTACGGGACACAGATGAGGTAAAACTCCTCTAAACTTGTTTTAAAGATTCTGAAGTCAACCTTTCCGTGATAACACTTACTGGCGAATAATGCTAAACTAGCTAGCATTAGCTAATTCTCTGTGCAACAGAGCGGCAGGTTTAATCTTTATATATCTTAGAAGTAAACTTCAGTACAGATTTAAGCATCAAGTATAGATGTACTACCGTTATAAAACATTACAACGGTGTGTAGAAGTCTATAAGTTGTTTGGTCAGTGCCGCGGTCAGTGAATCACTTCATCCTGTTTTAATTCAACAGATTGTTCCATATGTGGTGTTTTTTGTTACAGCGATTTCACTCTATAAAATGGCATAAAAAGCATTGAAACATCTGGATTTTAACTTACAATTACACTAGTGATGTTGGACAGACCTCTGTCATCATAAATTTGATTTGCAAATGTTTGCAAATCAAATTTTAAATCAAAAATTTTGCAAATGTTTAAGGCAGTAATTATAAAACGACGAGGCTTTGAAATGATAATGTGTGATGAATAAGAAACATTGCATGATGTTATATCAACAGCACTGTTTAATTGTATTTCTCCATAGAGATTTGTGTGTAATATTTAGTATGTCAATGTTAATATAAATAGTGTGGACAAAATACAGTACAATTTAATGTCACTACAATCCATCTAATTAATAAAATAATGAATCAACATCATTTAAACATTTACAAGAAATGCAGAACATTATAATATTCATTATGACAGGATGTATTGCAGCAGGTGTGTTGTATTACACTGCATACCTTAGGCTTATTTTGTTATTGTACGTTACATAAAATCAATTAAAAATAACAAAACAAGGCACATTGGTGCTAAAATCAAATCAAAATCCTGAATAATGAACAGTGTTGGCTTTATATAACTCAAGGACATTGTAGAAACTCTGATTTGTTGTTGCCTCGCAGCATCACTTAACCTTTAGTCGTGATACTCTTAAATGCACATAAGCTGAGTGTAAGTTTTGTCAGGTGCTGATGCTTAATAACTGAGATAAACTGCTTCTTGTAGGTTATCGAGCTTGACTTTGATCAGCTGCCAGAGGGAGACGAGGTCATCAGTATCCTGAAGCAAGAACACACACAGCTGCACATATGGATTGCTTTGGCGGTGAGTAAATGGAGCTAACGCATTTAATGTTATAATGCAGCATCATTATGAATTTATAGATGAGGCATATATCAAACTTGATCCCTGTGAAGCAAAGTTTAATTAGTGTCATTTGTCTTTTTCAGCTGGAATATTACAAACAGGGCAAAACAGAGGACTTTGTCAAACTTTTAGAAGCAGCTCGTATCGATGGAAACCTCGACTACAGAGACCATGAGAAAGACCAGATGACCTGTTTGGACACATTGGCAGCTTACTATGTCCAGCAAGCACGCAAAGAGAAAAACAAAGATGCCAAGAAAGAGCTCATCACGCAGGCGACGCTGCTCTACACTATGGCAGACAAGATCATCATGTATGATCAGGTAAGAAAAATGTTTGTAAGAGGAAATGATAATGAGGGAAGTGTCATGGCCCCTGTTTGATGAAATGCTCTTGTGTCAATCAGAACCACTTGTTGGGAAGAGCCTGTTTCTGCCTGCTGGAAGGAGACAAGATGGACCAGGCTGATGCTCAGTTCCACTTCGTCCTCAATCAGTCCACCAATAACATCCCTGCTTTGCTTGGCAAGTTGAAAATATAAGAGACTGAGTTTGATCCTGACCACTGAGTTTGACCGAAATAATCACAGCAGTATTGTTCCACAGGTAAGGCTTGCATCTCCTTCAATAAAAAGGATTACAGAGGAGCACTGGCGTACTACAAAAAGGCTCTACGTACAAACCCAGGCTGCCCAGGTAAATTAAAAAAAAAAAAAGTGCATAATGAACAGTAAATTTTATTGTAAGTTTTTAAGTTTTAACACTTTTGATAATTTCTCTTACAGGATCACTTACTAGGGATCATTACTCAACAGAATTACCAAAATATTTATTCTTCCACTAATTAAAAAGTATATGTCATTTTTCTACTGTTTTGACCCAAAAAAGTGTGAAATTGTAGTTTGTTTGGTAAAAAAGAGTCTTTAAAAACTGTAATTTGATGAACACAACAGATAGCATTTGAATGAATGTAAATACAGGTCAAACATATAACAACTTCTTTTCATTATTGAATTATTTTGTTGGACAATTATCACTTGTTTGTTCTTGCTCATTTGTTTTATTTGTCTGTAAAATGTCAGAATAGAGTGAAACCATGTTCACTACTTGTTTAAGTCTTCAGTTAGAAGACTTTCCTTGTTTTGCATTTTTGTTTGAGGAATTAAATAATTCCTTTTTTAACATTTAACCTGACAAACAGATATTTGTTATCTCCAGTCTACTGTTGGAGTGAATAATGCATTTCTGACACAAAGAGATAATTCCTGGTCTGACCTTTGTCTTGATCTGTCTCTGATCAGCGGAGGTGAGGTTGGGGATGGGTCACTGCTTTGTGAAGCTCAACAAACTAGAGAAAGCTCGTTTGGCTTTCGGTCGAGCCCTTGAGCTCAATTCGAAGTGCGTGGGAGCTCTTGTCGGTTTGGCCGTTTTAGAGCTCAACAACAAGGAAGCAGACTCCATCAAGAACGGAGTCCAGCTCCTGTCGCGCGCCTACACCATCGACCCCAGCAACCCCATGGTCCTCAACCACCTCGCCAACCACTTCTTCTTCAAAAAGGTAATCATCGGTCTGTTGTGTTGTGAAGTCATAACACAAATCCAAACCTGTGTGTCTTTGTTAACTGTTACTTGTGCTAATGTGGTTTGCGTTACAGGACTACAGTAAAGTGCAGCATCTGGCCCTTCATGCTTTCCATAACACAGAAGTTGAGGCCATGCAGGCTGAGAGCTGCTACCAGTTAGCTCGCTCGTTTCACGTGCAGGTAACGAGCAAACCAAGTCTTAGAATCGACGTCATGATTAATTACCTCATCAGCAATTTGAATCTCTGACAGCTCTTCTCTTTTTCAGGAGGACTATGACCAAGCGTTTCAGTATTACTACCAGGCCACTCAGTTTGCTTCGTCCACCTTTGTGTTGCCCTTTTTTGGGTTGGGACAGATGTATGTGTATCGAAGAGACAAGGAGAATGCGGCGCAGTGCTTTGAAAAGGTTTTAAAAGCCTACCCCAACAACTATGAAACCATGAAAATTCTGGGGTCTCTTTATGCAACATCTGATGATCAGGAAAAACGAGACATAGCCAAAGTACGTATCCTCTCATTTATCACATGGGAATACGGTCACTTTAACTTTGTTTTTAAATTTGATTACATGCTGCATGCTTTTTGTTATTTAGGGTCACTTGAAGAAGGTAACAGAGCAGTACCCAGACGATGTGGAAGCGTGGATTGAGCTGGCTCAAATCCTGGAGCAGACCGACATCCAGGGAGCGCTGTCTGCTTACGGCACAGCCACTCGCATCCTGCAGGAGAAGGTGCAGGCCGACGTTCCCCCTGAGATCCTCAACAATTTGGGGGCTCTTCACTTCAGACTGGGCAACCTGGGAGAGGCCAAGGTAGATAACAATATACAACAGAGCCACTATGTCCTGATGTCCTAAAATAGTCACGTTTATGAAGAAATTTATGGACTAATATCAACCCAAGAATGAGGAATGTTAAATGGATAGTTGGCACAATAAAATGTTTCTGTTACGAAATGAAATATGCAGAACACTCTATATTTAGCATAAACAACAGTCCTATTTCAAGGTTGGGGTCATGTCTTTTCTGCTTTTAGAAATATTTTCTGGCATCTCTGGAACGGGCCAAAGCTGAGGGAGAGCATGACGAGCATTACTACAATGCCATTTCTGTCACCACCTCCTACAACCTGGCCCGTCTCTACGAGGCTATGTGTGAATTCCACGAAGCTGAGAAACTCTACAAAAACATCCTCAGGGAGCATCCTAACTATGTTGACTGTAAGTGTGAGAGCAGAACATGTGAGACTGTAAAGACTATAAGTTTGTCCTCTGAAAGAGTTTTTTTTTTTTTTATTTCTTTGACTTACAGGTTATTTGCGTCTTGGAGCGATGGCTCGTGACAAAGGAAACTTCTACGAAGCCTCCGACTGGTTCAAAGAAGCTCTACAGATCAATCAGGTGCTTGTCATCTGTTGTTGTGTTAATATTGCAACATCCAAAGATAAATTCTGAAAAAGCAAAACCCTTCAACATCATCTGATGTTTGTCTGTTTTGTGCAGGATCACCCAGACGCCTGGTCTCTGATAGGAAACCTTCACTTGGCCAAACAGGAATGGGGACCAGGCCAAAAGAAATTTGAGCGCATCCTGAAGCAGCCGTCCACTCAGAATGACACCTACTCCATGTTGGCTCTTGGAAATGTGTGGCTGCAGACTCTGCATCAGCCCACCAGAGACAGAGAAAAGGTACAGACACCTGTTTTTAAACTGATGTCAGGCAGTGCAATTTAACATGTGCAAGAGTATTTGCTGTTGGAAATAATCACAGAATAATTGACAGCAGAGGTGATTTAAAAACTTAAAAATCTTCAAGTCTGTATTGAGTAAAATTTGTGCCTCTCTGATGATTGTTAAAAAATTGTCATTAATTATACTTTTTCTATCACATCAGTTCTTATCTGTGATGACTTGAGGTGTTTGTCTCAACTTAACCCAACTTTTAAAAATGTATAGGTGTTTTATTTCCTGACGTTGTGACGTGTTGCTCTAAATAATTACTACAAAGTGAATGTGAAGTGCGATCAGTCTGACCTGTCTCATCTGTTATCAGTTTAGCTAATAGATGACTGTGTAAACAACAGCCTCGCTTGTTGAATAAATTACCTTTGCTGTTAGATGTAGTGCTTCTGCTCACTTGCTCTGAAACATAATTAATTTCTTATGTTGATAGAGGTAAGCTTTATCTCCGACTGAGACAGAGCGTCTCAGTGATAAGTCTCTGCATGTATGTGAAGCGAAACAGCTGATCCTCAAATGAACCAACAGTGTTTTTGTCCCGACAGGAAAAGAGACACCAGGATCGAGCCCTGGCGATATACAAACAAGTCCTGCGAAATGACGCCAAGAACCTCTACGCTGCCAACGGCATCGGTCTGAGATTTGTTCTGTTTTTACATTTTGTTTTTATTCATCTACCGTATGTGTAAATGTGTTAAACATCTACTTGTTCTGTCCAGGTGCCGTCCTCGCCCACAAGGGCTACTTCAGAGAGGCTCGCGATGTGTTTGCGCAGGTGAGGGAAGCCACAGCAGAGATCAGCGACGTCTGGCTGAATCTCGCTCACATCTACGTCGAGCAGAAGCAGTACATCAGCGCTGTGCAGATGGTGAGGTCCTTGTTTGCACCAACCTTTTTCTGAAAGTTTAAGTCTGAGTTTAGTCTGTGCTGTGAAGTAATTGCTCTCCTCCACAGTACGAGAACTGCCTGAAGAAATTCTACAAGTATCAGAACACTGAGGTGCTGCTGTACCTGGCGAGGGCGCTTTTCAAATGTGGGAAACTCCAAGAGTGCAAGCAGATGCTACTGAAGGTAACATGGAGAAATAAAGGGAAACTGTTTTATTTTTATTTTACAACATGAAAGAAAGTAAAGATTTTGTCTTTCTGATGTGATTTCAACAAGGCTCGTCATGTGGCGCCCAGCGACACGGTGCTGATGTTCAACGTGGCTCTGGTGCTTCAGAGACTCGCCACACTCGTACTGAAGGACGAGAAGAGCAACTTGAAGGCCGTGCTCAGTGCTGTCAAAGAGCTTGAACTGGCTCACAGGTAGCGAGACTTGATTTATGACTCCACCTACCAGTCTGATCCTCCTGGTCGTCCTCTGTAATCCTGAAATGTCATCTCACTCTCTTCCTCTCTCAGGTATTTCAGTTACCTCAGCAAAGCTGGAGACAAGATGAGGTTCGACCTCGCTCTTGCTGCTTCTGAGGCCAGGTCAGTTTCATTTTTATCCTTTTGGAATATCATAAAGATTTGGGTCTTTTTAAAGGTAATAGCATCAGACACCAACGTTTTGACCCTTTTTAACATTTAATCACAATGTTTTACTCTGTATTTTTGCTGGAGCTTTGTTGATTTAGTGTTGGCTGTAACATCACTGAGGCTTTGGGTGTGTTGGTGGATTGCAGGCAATGCTCTGACCTGCTGAGTCAGGCTCAGTACCACGTGGCAAGAGCCAGAAAGCAGGATGAGGAAGAGAAGGAGCTTCGGGCCAAACAGGAGCAGGAGAGGGACTTGCTTCGCCAGCAGCTGATGAAAGAACAGGTATGTATCCAGAAAATGTGAAGGGTTTTGGTAATTTACAACAAGGTGCTTCTTATCAATCGGTGGATTTGTCACCTTCAAATCTCCGTAGGAGGAAAAACGGAACAGAGAGGCAGAGGAACAGAAGAAACTCCTGGAGCAGAGAGCTTTGTATGTGGAGAAGACCAAGAATCTGCTCACCTTCGCAGACGGGCCCAAAGAAACATCCAAAGAGAAGAAGAAGGGAGGTGGTGGTGGTGGAGGAGGACGTGTAAGTGATAGTTCTGATAACAGAGTCATCAGTGGGCACATAAATTGCATCAGATGCACTCTTAGTTAAATGCTTGTTTATTTTTGAAAATCTCTTAGCGTAAGAAAGGAGGCGACATGGACGAGTTTGTCAACGATGACTCGGACGAGGATCTGCCACTGAAGAAGAAGAAGAAGAGACGGGGTGGAAGTGGCAGTGAGCAGGAGGAGGGTGAGGACGGAGAGAGGAAGAAGAAGAAGAGAAGGAGGTGAGTCTGGCAGTGAATGACAAGCGCGATTTGGTTTGACTCGAGTGCAAAGTGTATAGATGCTGAGAAAAAACGTTTTCCACGTGTTGCAGACCTACTAAAGGAGGCGATGACAGCGACGACGAGGAAGGATCATCACGATCCAAGAAACAGCGCAAACAAAAAGAGCGAAAGAGGATCGAAAAGGTCCTTTTCAGTCCTCACTCCCACTCTTCTGTCATCATTAAATAATTAAAAAATTTGTTCTTAAGTCTAACTGTCCAACATCTTTGTCTTTTCTAGCCTCAGCCTGAGCGTTTGCCTCCGTCTCTCAAAGGAAAGATCAAGTCTAAGGCGATCATCTCCTCCTCCGAGTCGTCTTCAGATGAGGATGGACTGAAAATAGCTGAAGACAGGTAAAAGGATTGTCCATAAAGTCTGAACCTGCACTCAAAGAAGTGAATGAAACCACAGAAACTTGATTGTCGCTCTCTTTCCCACACACAGAAACAGAGACAGTGGTTCTGGATCTGAAGATGAAGGCGGCCACAGGAAACGCATTGCGTCTGACAGCGACTCAGATGGAGGAAGGAACCGCTCGGGCAGCGAGGCGGGCAGCCCTCGCCGCTCCGCTGGCTCCGAGGATGACGACTCGGGCAGCGACCGTCCAGTGAAGAAGAGGAGGGTGCAGCAGCAGTCTGACTCAGAGCAGTCAGACAACGAGAGCAAGAGGAGTCGCTCAGGATCAGATGAAGAGTCGCGACCCGGTTCGCCTGTCGCAGCGTCAGACCGAGGATCGGACAGAGGATCTGAAGCAGGATCAGACAACGAGGGCTCCCCACGTCGCTCTGACAACGGTTCTGAGCCTGAAGGCTCCAACAACGATGACGACAGCGATTAAATCTTCACATCTCCTTTACAGACTTGGCCCCATGTACAATTTTCCTCATCTGCGTTTTTATTTTCTATTCTACAAGCAGGGATTTCTGTCCACATATCTTGGAATTAGCTTAGAAAGCTTAGTCAGAGCAGTGTAATTCTCTTTACGTCTTTTCACAGATGCAGCGTTTTGTTAAAGGTGTTTTGTTAAAGATGTTTTGTTAAACATAGATCAAGTGGTTTGAAGTGAACTAAAAGGTGTAAACATCTATTTTCTATCTCAGATGGTCAAACAAAGCATCAAAAACTCAAATACAGGAAGATGCTTTAACAAAATGTCAAATAAAGACAAGAAACGATAATTGTGTAAATTGTGCGTTGTCACTCTCTGCTCTTGTATCTGTCTCAGGTATTTATATTATTTAGATTTTTGCTAAAATCTAACTCATATGAATGAGATGGACAAAAAAAATTACTTACACAGCCACTTAAATATCGAATCTAAACCTCAAGTTTAAATGTAATCGGCACATTTATCATTTATATATTGAAAGTGGAAACAGTTTATCCTCAAGTTACATTGATTGAAGTCAAATAGCTTAATTTGTTTATAATTCATTTATAAGTCATTTGGTTTACATGTGTACATCTGCACATTCTGCAGTTAAATTAAACCAAGTAGCCTGTTTTTCTTCCAGCCTGAATTAACCAGTATACAAGTAGAAAACATAGTGAACCATGTGCTCTATTGTCAGCGATATTTATAGGTGACAGAAAGGTTAAACAGGGTTTTGATCCTTGTTCTGTGATGTGACATATACACAATAAAATGTTGGTTGGATGTGAAAGCTATTTTACGGTGGAGGATATTAATTGTGTGGTTTTCCACCTATTTGGCATCTTTTCGGGCTTAACTGGAAACCGTTGTTCAACAAAGGAGCCTCATAGAAAGACATCCTTCAGAAACTGAGTTTCATTTTTAAAATTGCAGAAAAACTACACTAATGTAGTTGTAATATCCAAAAGTAAAACACTCAGAGCTTCAGTGACATTTGCAGAGCAGGTGAGTTAAACAGAAAGAAAATAAAAAAAAAAAACAGGACAACAAAATTGAACTGTTAAACTTTATTTCCGGCTTGATCTGTAGTTGTACACTCGACTTAAATTACAGTGACACTCTAAAAGAAGGTTTAGGTGTACACATACAGTACATTCTTTGTAATTTTTTATGAAGACAAAAAGACCATTTAAAAACTTGACAAATATGGCAAACAGTCAAAATTTCCACGCGTGGTGGTGAACGACTAGCACAGGAAACTAAGCTTTGGCTGTCTCAGTGTTGAAACCGAGACATTCAAGTATAGTCTGAGATACATTAGAGGTATATCCATATTAATTGATAAATTAAAAAAAAAAAAAAAAAAAAAAAAAGCCAAGGCCACACTGATTCATTCCTAAACAGCACAAAAGTTTCATACATAAAAAAAAAAAAAAAAAACTTGATTCATTAAAGTAAGTGAAGGTGAAATCACATTGTGCAAAACAGACCATTATTGTTACAGAACCACCAAATCTTTGAAAGATTTTTGATTTTTCAGAGTGGTCTGTTTCCAAGCACAGGAAAACCATTAAATCAGGGGGAGCCAACAACTCAGGATTGATTCAACAAATCAGTGGATTTTACTATTGCAACGACTTAAGATGTTGAGAAAAGTGCATTTAAAAACTGATTCACAAATGCAGATAAAAAACACTGAGAAAAGTCTCTTTGCAGCGCGTCAGAGCCTTTCCTCTTTTGTAAACAGTTTAAGTAAATCGTTTTGGCAGCACTTGGTGACTCCTACCAGATGTAATAGGTGATCAAATGGGTCAAGTTTTGGTGCTGGTACATTTTCCTGCAAAAACATGGCCTATTGTTAAAGAAAACATAACCCACGATGACGATGAAATGTATAAAAATCTGCTGTAGGAAATCAAATAAGAGAAATTTAGAAACAAAAGCATAAATACAATAAGATGGTGGTGATGCTGGTTTGATGTGGCAAAGCATTTCATAGTGAAATGAATTAATGTAACAGTGGTTGGAAAATTTTTTTTTTTTTTTTTTTTCCTTTTAAAAACAAGAAGAGAGGGGTGGAGTTTTTAAGTGGAGAAGGGGGAAGGACACAGAAGGACGAGACAAAAACCATTACAAAAGTAAAAAAAAAAGCATTCATTGCATCCATCACATGGCTTTGGCCTTTTCATCGGTAATCTTCATCCTCCGACTCCTCTGATTCTGCCGTCTCCAGCCAGGTCAGCCACTGGTTCACCTGCAATGGAAAACACAATTTTACATCAGTCAGAAGCAGCTTCATACAGTGAGTGCATTTAGATGCACATTGCATCTTTATTTTGATTTTATCTGGGTTGAAACATTTCAAACTGGCAACCCTGATTTTCCAACTTTGTGTGTACATGATGGTTACTTGTGTCCTGGGATCGAGGATCTTTTAAAACCTGGTGTTTGTAGCTTGAGGGCAAATTTTAAAACGCTACAAATGAAACTAATTATTAGTGACATACCTGAAATAGTGCCTTTCCCTTCCCTGGATACTCTTGGGTGACATCTTCTTTCCATGAAAGGAAGGCTTCTTCTTCAATTATTTCCATGTCATAAAAGTTCACAAAGTAGCGCAGTAACATGCCTAAAAAAACAAGACAAAGAGAGCAACCATTAAAATTTCATACCAGAGGTATAAACTTCTCAGCATAAACTGCCTGCTCTCGTTAGGCTGCCATCTTGAACTACAGGTGAACATACCTTTGGGGAAACTCTTGGTGTTGCAGTGGACCTGTAGGGCATACAGGGCGCTGACTTGCAGGTTGATGTGATCATGGAGGAACTTATGCATCACCGGCTTAAGCAGCAGATCGAGCAGCACCTTCTCTTCGTTTAGCTGTTCCTTACTGGGCGCCACAAGCCGCTCTTCATCATCGTCAGGATTGGTCTTATAAGCAATGTACTGCAAGAAGCTATCAGACAAGAGAAAGATCAATCGGCTGTAAAACACACAATTCAGTGTTTGATAAACCAACACTATTGTCTCAGAGTGAACATATTTGATCTGCAGAGACTGAATCATTGTTTGTCGTTGTACCTAGTCATGAGGATGTTGACAAAGCCTTTGTCAGTGTGGAGTTTGGGAGAGATGTTGTCCTTGATCCACTTGTAGATGGATTGTGGGGAAGGATCAACTTTGATCTGTTTCAGCAGCTCCTTCTCCAGTTTCATCAGAGGGAACAAAAAGCTCAGACCTTTGCCCTCCAGAATCTCCAGCATCCTGTCCTTGTTCTGGTCGATTTCTACAACAGTATTAAAAAAATAAATACATTAAAAAAACCAAACTACTTAATAATAATGATAATAATAATAATAAAAACTGACAGCCTCTTTAATGACATTAAACATTTAACATACCAGGCAGCATCTTCTGCATGTTGACTTTGCTCTGCTGGAACAGGTCAGACAACCAATCACGGTCCTTCAGTTTGACCAGCTGCTGCAGGCAGAGCAGGAAAAGTGGGAAATGTGCTCCGTTCTCCAGATGATGGGCCAAATCTGTGATACTGATCAGGTCAGCAGTGATTGCATGTGCTGCAAACTGTGCCAAGTAAGATTTCACCAATGGGACTTCTTCCTCGATCTTAGGACACTGGTCCAGAACACCCATGAAGGCCTGTTAAATATAAAGGATTATATTTAGACAGTGAATACTGGTTTAAAAAGAACTGCAGGGATTCACTGAGATTCACTATAAAATCCTGAAGGTTGTAACACTGACCTGCATTAGGTTTTCACCGGTGACGAGGCTCTCTGTGCAGAGTGCATGGATCAGGGTACTCGCACTTTCCTTGTCCTCATCTGACCGATCGAGGGAATGAATCACGATCATGTTCAGCATCTCAGACAAAAAGTGTTTAGGAGCTTTCATCTCCCTCACAGCGTTCACCGCCTCGTCGACGTTCTTGTTGTTCAGGTAGTCAGTCACCAGTGTTTCCTGAAAAGGGCAAGTTTTAATGCGTTGCACAAAGGGTATTGTTGTGCAGAAAGGATGTAAGTTAAATGTGAGGAACTTACAGTCATTTTGCGCAACTCTTCCTTTGTAGGCGGAGCTTTTTTGTTGGACTTTGCAGGTTTTTCCTGAATTGGAGGAGGACTTGTCTTCAAGCCAAGCTGTGGAGACTAAACAGAGGAAAACCAGATGAGCACACGTGTCCTCGGACCTCTGTACAACATCAGTTCGATAAAAATGTTTGAAATGTAAAAACATTACCTGTCCCAACGGTGAACCCTGGGCACTTGAAGGAATCATAGTCATCTGAGGCTGCAGCTTTTGCGCTTGTTTTTTATACAAGTTGAAAGACTGTGCTGGCCTCAGACTGATCTAAAAAGATTTAAAACACCTAACGGTTAGAATATCACTAAACCAATACATATAATACAACACTGTCCTGCTGAAACATTAGTGTACAGTTGCTTTACTAAATTAAAAAAATGCATCTTTGCCAATTAACAAAAGCCTCTTTACCTCATCAGCATTGAGTTTCCCTTTCTTGCTGAATCGTGAAGACATATCCTTAGACTGCATCTGCCCTGAGAGATTCTGCTTGTGGTTGAAAACAGGTGAACTCTGCCCCTTTAAAAAAAAAAAAAGAAGAAAAAAAAAAAAAAAAAAAAAAGATTTCACAGTGTAAGCATGTAGTTTTAGTAATTAATCACATTGACGGCATGCCAAAAACAAAACAGCTTAACTATTCTAATACGCATGTACCTGGTTTGGTTTTATGAAAGGTTTGTTTCCTGTGTCAAACTGAGGCTGGTGTGAACCGTTGCCATTTCCAATATGGCCGTTGTAGAGTGGGTTTGTGCGATGACGTCCCATGGTGGGGGAATAGTGGTCTTGAATCACTCCTGGACCTGTGCCAATGCCAATTCCTACCCAAGACAAACATTTAAGAAAAACATTGGCACATTAATAAAGGTTGATCTTTTCTGACCTTTGATAAGATGTCAAGAAATTAGTGCAACAAAAAAGGAAAAAAGGCTGAGACCTACCAGGCATTTGTCCAAACATATCAGCCAGACCACCAAGAGTTTCCCTGTCAAACTTTATCCTCGGCAGGAAAGGGTTGTCCATGAAGAAATCATTCCTCATTGCATCATTTGATGCTGGAATAAAAACACCTAAATCCTGTTGAGACAAATCAGACTCTAAGACTAAAGACGACTTAACAAGTCCACTGACATTGTAACTTGTTCCTACACAGTCTGTGATAAACAAACAGGCAGTTCCTCTTAAAATGGAGCAGCTCGACTAACCTTTACTGCATCCTGACGAACTTGGTTGATCGTCTTTGGTCCATTGTCATGATAAGCCTTGCGGGGCACCCAGTTGTTGTCTCGCAGCTCCACCATGTTCTGCAGCAGGAAACGGATCCTGGCTGGCAGCTCCTTGTTGTTCGTTAAGGATTTCATGCGGCCAAAGTACTGATCCATCAAAGACTGGAAGGAGGAGGCATTTGTTTATTTAAGACACAGCAAGTGGATTTCAACATGAAGACTCACGTTTCACCATTTCCCCCGCACACTCACCTTAGCCTTGTCATGATCAAGCTTGGGTCCCACTGTTTTCATTATCTGACAGAGGCATTCCAAATCCTCGCCCATATCCTTAAGTTGGACTTTCTTCTTCTTCTCCAAAAGCTTAAAAGGAAATAAGAAACATTTAACACCAGCTCCTTCAATTTGCCAAGATGACATTTAACTGCTAAGGTGCTCTTAGATTCAGATGTGGATGACTACACGGAGCTTTATGAATGTTATTCAAGAGCACTTACTGTTTTGATGCACTTATGAAGGATAGATTCGTGGATAAGGTTGAGTTTTCCAAGTTCACCAATGAATTTGATGTTGCCCAGCATCTTGATCTTTGCAATAGCACGCTGCTCCTCCTCCTCAGGAGTGAGTGTGTCACTTTTGTCAAAGACTGCAGAAAGAGAGAAGAAAAAAAAACAAACAGGAATTTACAAATCGTGCAAAATGTGATTTTATTTTAATCTGACATGTATCAGACCTAAAATTCACTTACGTTCAACATTTCTGGCGCGATTCTCAAACTCATCTTGAAGCTTTGAAATCAGAAGCCTTCTGAAGGTCTGTAAAACAGATTTATTCACATTTCATAAACATGCTGTACCTTAAAGTGCTAATAATTAAACCCCCATTAAAAAGAAAAACAAACTTACAGAGTTCTGCTTTTGTGTTGCTTGACTTTCTGTTGTTGGTTCTTCAAAGTTTGGTGCATCCTCTGCCAAGCGTTGACACAGTTGAGCGTATAACTGGCTGTACTTGGGCTCTTCAAGGGCTTTGTCAACAATCTAAAGATGAAGAAATAAACAATAAAAGACTAAGTACCCCTTCTAAAAGGCTATAAGAATAAATAGACAAGTAAGTTTAAGTGAACACTCACCAACAAGATGGTTCCTTTTAAGACAAGTTTTGACTCTACACCCACATTGAGGAGCTCCAGGCAGAGTTTGTCAAACTTCTCAGGAGTCAGTTTATTAAGTATTCTAATGAAGAGGAGGAAATACAGGAAGTTAAACAGACAGTAACACCCAGGACATCATTAATTTATCAGTGACTTAGCTCTAATGGTAAATTCAGGCGATATTTCACATGGATTCACATGTGAACTTACCCTCTCACTTTCCGGAAGATTGCATCATTTTGCCCTTTCTCGTTGGAGGAGTTGGCATCTCGTCTAGTGCTTCGAGAAGGTACCCATCTCTGAACGCTAGAACCTGGGGTTTTCCCCAGGAACTCGCTGTAAACACAAAACAAAACATAAATATTTATCAGAAAAAAACCACAATTGTATCTCAGTTAGGTAACCCAGATTTGTGGTGGCCAAGTTACACATGTCTTGTTTGCAATATCACATGTATGATTTATCTGGTGACTGATTGTTTACTTAACTTTAAAAAGCTACACAGAAGTGGCTGTGGGAAGTTTCATAGAAACTGTAATCGCATTACCAACATGTGACAGTGACACCACTTGCTACATTCCTGTTTTGTAATTTAAGTTAAAGGATCAAATTCTCTTGAAAAAGACTAGTTCACAATTCTAGTTACAACTGATTATCAGTTTCCAGCATTTCAGTGAAGTAAGGTCACACTTCATTTCAACCAGGAATAACAAATGAGTAACATGCTGCAGCTGTTTCATCAAAACCACTAAAAATGATTACTAAGTGAGTGGACCTGGTGTTTTTTTTTTTTTTTGTATTTGTTTTGGCTTTAGAGATGACAAAAAATGTGCACATCAATCACAGACAATCACTTTATTACAGGAAAAAAAAAAAAGATCAAACCCTGAATTTTAACCCAATTTCTCCCTGTGTATTAAAATAACAGCACATGTACAGACCTGAAGGTGAGTAGAGAAGCTTATGGCTTTAGGATGCTACAAAGATTAAAGACTAAGTGGTCCGTGTGAAAGGAAAATTCAGAAAAATCACCTGTTGCCGACAGTCTTGGGATAGTGCTGAGGTGCACTCCCACCTCCTCCCCCTACACTGTGATACCAAAAAAGACAAAAAAAAAAAAAGAAAACTCTTTTAACTTATGAAAATAAAATGTGATCCTAAGTCTCTATGTTTGCTGTTTTGAGAGGAATATAAGAAAAAGAAAACCCTGTATGATAAAGTTAAATACCTGAAACGAGAAGGACCCCCTGGTGCGATGACACTCTCCACTTTGGCGGCTTGACAAAGAATATCCGAAAAGAATAAAGGTCTGAGATTGGGGCGGGAAAGAACGACCTGGAAGTAGAGACAAAGAGAGCAACAAATTAGATGACAGCTAACCACTGTGCCAATCAAACGTTTTCAAAAAAAGACTTTTAAAGCATTTTAACACCATTTAAAGTGCTATGTAACGTCCTTTTTCTTGTCATAGCAACTATTGTGTATAAACCTATAACAGTTTATTTAAGTTTGACATTGATTTTTTTTACAAAACATCAAGGCCTAGAACAATACTGGAGCTTTACCAGCGACTCTTTGCTTTAATCATGCACAGAGATGCGTCACAAGTATCATCATGGCCTGAGGCCGACTTCATATCAGACACAAAACACATTGTCTAACGAGGATGTTTCGTCTTTATTAATGATTAAACTGATTTTAACGCTGTTGTCGAGCACATGAGCGCCAACACGTGTCCCTGCAAGTGAATGTGAAACAGACGAGGAAAAAACAAGCACATAATGGTGGAGTCGATGTGTCGACGTCCGTTTACACAATCGTTTATTGTCAATAGCGTTAACTCAGTAACGGTAAACCCCAATCGGTCCTCTTAATAATCTAAGGTTGAGACTAGTTACCCAGGCTTTAAGTGTCTTACCCTAACCTAACCTCGATCATGGAGGGCAGCGCTGCTTTTACAGGAAACCCTATCCGAGGGGGAAGCAGATTTCGACATAGGACCTGGATTACATGTGCGTTTTACTGGAATTGTTCAGATCCATCATCCGGGAAATTATAACCCGATCCAAACTATATTATTTAAATTTTGACACAAATTCATCTCACATTTGGCAGATTAGTCACAACTACGTGTTTTCTACTCGCAATCAAAAAAATATGATGTCGAGATATAAAAAAATGTTGTTAAAGCGTCAACTTCGACTATATCTTTTTATATATATTCACAAATAATTGTTGTGAGATGAGATATTAAAAGACATCGACGTAGACCGAGTAGAAAATCAGCTGATTTTATGAGGTCTTTGTTCAAACACCGGAAGCCCACACAGCGACATCTGGAGGGGTTTTGTTCGGTAGGCCGCCGGTAAGCTAACGGCTAACAGGCTGTAAACAACTCCCAGGAACTAGATATGTTTTTACTGAACATATAATCGTTACAAAAACACATTTATGTATCAATGAGGTAAGCTGAAGCTTAACTTCACAATTCAATCATTAGTTTATCATTTTTTAACGTCAATCGACCTAGAATCAAGTTGTTACCGTGACCGGTTAGCTAACGTTAGCTAGCCACAGCAAACACCGAAACGCCTTACCTTTACAAAAGGGACGTCAGCGTAATTGTTGTCTTGGTAAACCAAGAAATAAAAAATAAAGACAGAATAGAAAAAAAAGAAGGAGCTTTTAAAAAAAAAAAAAAAAAAAAAGTCGTATTTTAAACCTGTGAGGTTTTTATTTTAAAACAGCAGAAACACGACGGCTCAGAATTAGCAGCTACCGGCCCCGGCGGAGAAAGAATGCTGACTGTTCATCTACGTCACCCGGGCCCGGTTTTGTAATGCGGCTGAGTCGTACGTCATCATCCCACCCTGGCAACGTCACGCACAGAAAAATAAGGAACATTTCGCAATCGTGTTTACTGATAACTACTCTCTCAATACGAAACTGAGCTTCATTGAGGTTTGAACACCTCATTTTCACCTCTAACGTCTCTCTGGACCACAAACACAGTAAGTTTAGAGCTGAACTTATTCGACAATTGACTGATAAGACTTGGAAAAATAAATTGCACATTATTGATTGTAAATTTCTGATAGTTTTTTCCATTTAAATGTTTTATTATTCAATACGTTATTTGTTTTGTTCCTCCTTTGAACCTCATGTGATAATAATGGACATTAATAGACACGTTATTTTGTCAAATTAGGCTGTTTTGTGCCTTTTTATGTCTTAATGTAGGTAATATTTATGTTTATATAAAAATTATAAAGAGCAAAGAGAAACTACAGTCAGATTCCTTATGTGTGTGTTCATACTTACAACTCTGATTCTGATACCATTCCTACACTAAACAGTCAGTCAGTTATTAGTAAGCCAATTTGCTCAACTAATAATCAAATAACTGCCACATATATTGATAACAAAAAGAGCTGCAGGTTTAATCCTACAATTTTTGCATGGTAGCAAATTTTTAGCTAATTTGTGGTTAAAATAAATAAATAAATAAAACTATAGCAAACCTTGGGTGTTTGGAGAAAACAACAACAACTTTGGATTAATGTACAGTCAGATCCCATTTCACCCAGTAAAAAAAAAAAAAAAAAAAAAGGTGAATATTGACTTTCTAGCTAATAAATTTGACTTGGTGTCTCATAGTATTGACTTTCCTTCTCACAACATTGATTTTCAATCTCATAATCTTAAATCAAAAGTATGAGATAGTGAGTAAAATTATAGTGTCTCATAAGTGTGATTTATTAGGCTACTTCATAAATTTGATTTGTCATGTCATTATTTTATTTCATTAATTTTTTTCTCTTCTTTTCCTGGTGGAAATCATCTTCGGCAGGAAAAGAGACCTCCACCAAAACAGCACAAGACTGACTGGCGATTGTGAATTCACAGGAGAAATTTTATTGATCTCTCAGAGAGAGACTTTGTGTTCTTGTCCTCCTCTGCAGTGATGTCTAAATACAGGGTTAGAAACAGGGCATCGACTTGAGAACTGGTAGGGATTCAATGCTTGTACTCAAAGAACCCTGCTGCAACATGCTGCACTGTTGTGGGTATTCAACGAGTAAAATATCTCAACAAGTGCTGGTTGTACTTGTATAGAGATGTAACAGATACAAATAATGCAAAGGCAACATCTTATATAATTTTGGTGTCTACTCTAACTTTGTAGTGTATGTGTCACCATTAGGAGAACATGCCAGTCTGTTTCCTCATGCTCTCTCAGTAGATTGTTATTGACTTGCCAGGCTGTGGGATTTTGGCTTTATTTCATGACCTCATTTTGTTGTCCTGAGGCTTATCAAGGCCATGGGTGGAACAGCTTCATAAGAAGTTCTGTGTTGACGATTTAACACCCATATCATTATTCACATTGACTTGTCAAGATGAGTCACTTCCTCCTTCTGCCAGTAAATGACTCCAGGGTGAGACTGGACCGGTAACGCCTCTCCGTGGCTCAGGTTACATCGTCTTACCCATTGTGCAAGATAAGCACAGTAGGTTGGCATGATGATGAAAATCTAGATAAAGCAAATATATTACAGGAGAAAAGTCTGAACTCATGAACTTTTATTGTGTCTCTGAGTAGCTGCAGTGCAAAAATATTGAATCAGAACCTAGTGATGACAAGCTGTCAGTGCATTTCCATTGACTTGTGAAACGGTCAGACCTGCACATCCAGATTGTCCAGGTCAGTCTGTAATGACATCATTGTTAAATAGAAAAGCACAAGGATCAAAACAGGACTCTTACTCATAATTAGATCAGTGCTTCCAGTCCTTTTTGGCTTGTGACTCTTCAGCTAAACGGTATCTCCTCATGACCCTCTTGTCACAGATTGATTATATCTATCTGTCTGAGAGTGAAGTTTCCTACACACAATATGTTTTGAGCTAGTAAGTGGATCTTCAGTTAGATTACTTTATCACACAGTTTTCTCTTATTCCTAATCTTCTGAATCGTCTCACAACTCTTAATCTTTTGACCATGTGTGGTTTATAATCACAAGCTATCAGTCTTAGATCTGAAGTTATCTTAATTTTTTCAAACCCTGAAATCCTAAAATATAGATGATTTTTAGCCTGATAATTATATCAAAATGTCAGTTGTCAAGAGGAAGAATGACACAAAAACACACACTGAGAGAGATTTGTTTAATCGGCTGTATTATTTAGTTACAGCGTTTAGATAAAAAGGCTACTGCTTTAATGTATTCTTATGGACACGCACTGATATACCTAATCCCATCCTTTTCAAAGATGTTTGCTAGTCAAGGGAACATTAGACCTTCTTCTGTGCCTGCACTTGTTTGAGGCTTCACCCCTGAGGGGCATCAATCATTCATCAAAAGCAAAATGAAGCCAGTTGTCTGGCAGTAAACACTTCACACTCCCAGTTAATTAAGCCCAGTGAGCCAATAAAGTCAGCAAAGGCTATCTTTACACTCGAAGAAACGCAGTACAGTTTCAGTCAGAGCTGGTATGAAGTTGTTTATTAGTTCATTGTTTCTCTTTAATGTGGATTACTGATCTACTCATGTTATTTGACCTTTGTTTGGACCTTGAATATTAAGTGGAAAGATGCAGAATACATACTAGTTTGGTAGATTAGTTTATTTTAGATATTATTTACAATAATATTTGCTGATATACCTATGACTTTAAAGTGTGCTGTCATATAACTTTCTGAATGTACATGTAAAATATTTAACATTTAGACTTTTATTAATTCATGTAGGTTTGAATCTGACCTATTCAAACAATTTCCAATAAATGTTGCATGCGGAGACTAGCTCCAAATATATATATATATATTACACATGAATGAAAAACTAAACTTTTCTGTAGTGACACATCAAAGTGACTGACTGTGCATCCAGATTCCCATGAGTGAAACATCTCTTAAACTTGACTGAGAGTCACTCTTTTATTTGAGTGGACATGAACAGAACAGAAAAGCCCCTGTTGTGTAATTTCTCTGTCATGACATCTACTGAACTTATGACAGAGACAGACATGTGAGAAGTTACATCTGGTGAGAGGTTTAATATTAATTTAAGTTTAAAGGAGCCCTATAGACTGCATAATAAAGAAGTAATAAACTATAGAACAACCCAGAGTTGAGGTTGGAATAACTGCACAAAGCATACTGATGAGGGAGTCGACCGAGACCCAAGGAAAGGAAAACCAATGACAGAAATAAAAAATGACTGTGGTCTCTGCCAGAGGGACAACACTAAGTTTGGCAAATGATAAAACTGTGGCCTTTTTAATCAGCCAGAAGGAGACAAAGCGAAAATCTCCAAAACGGCAAAAGATTTTGATGAAATAAAAAATAAACTCTGTCAGACAAAGTGAGAGCCTGTGACAGTATCCATCTCACAACAGCTTAACCTTCAAACATCATGCTATGAGCGTTGTGTTGTGGGACTGGACAGAGAAAACAGTGAGTGGTGCCAAATCCAGAAACATTTTTCAACAGAGTGTCCCTCTCTGCACCATGGACTTTAAACTGAGGTGACAATAAGTGACATGTGATATGTTTACGTAACAGTGACAATGCAGTGAGATATGAGAATCCTTAGTTCACTGAAATCCTCCACTGTAATGCCATGAAACGCAGAACGTGTTCAGTGAGTTTAATATTTCTGAAATAATTGTGTACTTTATCATATCTGTGGGTTTGTGAAAGCTGAAAAATGAAGTGACACTGTCTACAAAGGGAAAATTATGAGAATATGAGGCGATTTATTATTAAGAACTAAAGTAATTTCGCAAGAAATATACCGAGAAATTAATTTCAGCCATCACACATAGAAGAGAAACTACTGAGCGAGCCTCATTAAAGTTAATTAAAGTTAGTTTAAAATACACAACAGTATATTTCCATTTCATCTACTTTTTATGAAGGGATGAAAGGGCTGAGCAAATGACTCATGAAAAGTTAAAACTAATTTGGGCTGTTAATTTCTCAGCGCTTGATGAAGTGGGAGCCAGTAGATGGTGCCACAGGGCTTCCAGTAAGATTTTTTATTGTCAAAGAGGAAGGCAAAGTAATATATGGTCATTGCACTGAATCTAAAGGTCAATGCAAGACACACATATCAAGTGATCAGTTTTTTGTTAAGATCAGAGTGGTGGGAATTGGTCTCTGAGGCTTGTAGAAGAAATGCATGATTTATTTTAAGAATTGAAACTGATATAGAATGAATGTCTTTTTATTGTCACTATACTTTTTACATGTGCAGTGAGATTAAAAGCAACTCCTTCTCCAGTGCAAACATGTATAAAATATAACATAAAACAGGACAAGTAATAGTGCAAGAAACATACAACACAAAAATATAAAAGTATTAAAAAGGGGGGTAAGATGCACAGTTCTGAGGTGCTAAATACATATACAAAAAGTATAAATATACAGTTTGATTTCCAGTCTGATCTGCAATCAAATCAAGTACTACAATCAAATAAACAAAGAGTTCACTTAATTAGTTGGTTGAATTACCTCATTTATGATCTGCTCTCACTAATTTTACATGAGAGAGGTGTTACCTTTATTTGGATAAATGTGAAAACATTTGTTATAAACATTTTGACATTGTGTAATGTGATGCACAGGTGCAGTAACATTAGTGCTGACTTTGTTCCAGCATTCACAGTAGCACATTCCTAGAGGACATAGCTGAATTTATTCTCATTATTGTTTTTGCTGGTTGAACCTGTTTGACAAGTTTCTGCTGTGATAAAGGGCCAATTCAGTTCACACATAAAAGTTTGTATCTAACTTAGAAATGTTGCGTTAAATGTCCCAACTAATATCTCAAAATGTGTCATATTCAGGGGCTTTCTAAATTCACATCTCTGCTACAAACCCAGAAGTAATTCACTGAAGTGAACCCTAGCTTGTTGAAATGTGATGCTGGGATGTACTGTGTCATTAAATCACGATATAACCACAATCTGTCTGAGTCACTTCAGGCTGCAAAAACACAGAATTTTAACAATTTCAGAATAAAAGTAAAGTTCAATCCAGAACATTTGAACATGCTAAGTTGTACTGTACTATAAGCTACGTATTTATTCAAAGATGTTGTAAATGTGACAATGTAACATTTGAACTTTTACAGACAATATGTCTGTGAAAATGTATATATATATATATATATACTATTTTTTTTTTTTTACCCTTAATGTCACATATACAAACTTAAACACACTACAGGGATATATGAAGCCTTCGAGGTTACTAGAGCCCCTTACCCATAGTGACGAATGGGTCAACAAGTTTAGGGATCATCCATTAAGGAATCTGGACATGAAGGAAAAAATCCTCTTTGGAATGCAAATTTAATTGACTGAACGCTCGGCATACAGAACATGAATCACATTAAGAACAACCATAGCTTGGCTGAATTATTCATATAGTTCATACTGGCCTATTGAGTCCCCTCCCCCCACACTTCCACTCTACAGACTAGTACAGGTTGTGCTGAAAACTTAAAGTGATGCTCTGACTTGCTTGTGCAGTTGCTGTCCTCATGAGTGAGGTTTACCCAAGACATGCCTCTCATTTATTACACAAGGGCTTCCATGCTTGCCATCTAATTGGCTCTTATTTATTGCTGATGGAGTGGCTCATACATGGCAGAAAGGGTGTATGACCTCAGATGTCATTGCAAATTAATATACAGGACTCCCAAACTTGCCCGTGCTGATTGTGTGTTTAATATTCTGAGCACACACTGAGTGTGAATATGCTGAGGTAGAGCAATGGTGGCTGTCTTGTGAGCCAAATTGTGTTGGGCTTGAGGGACTGTCTGAGTCATCAGTGACAAACCCTGTGTCTGATTCCAGCTATGCTTACACTCAGCCTGGGCTACTACCTGGGGGCCTGATGGTATTAGCATGAGATTTGCTGGAGAAGAGAGAGCACTCCCTCAGGACAATTTAAAGTGTTTTCTCTGTAATAAGCCAAAAGTGGAGAAGAGACCAAATACTGAACAGCAATTTCATAACACATAAAAGCAGTTTTGGATCGTGAAAAATACTCTTTGTTTTTTTATCAGTGATCCAGCTCAAAGTGCACACCTGTGCGGTTTAAATTAATTGTCTTTTCACACTCTTACACTCTTTTCATCAAATCTCATCAACACCTATAAATAACGCTGCTAGCTGCATCACTGAGGTTGATGGTGGATCAGCTGATCTGCTGTTCTGGTTCAGACTGAAATATTTCAATAACTGTTTGATTGATTGTTATTAGATTTGGTACATCATCGTCATGGTACCCAGAGGATGAATCCTCATGATAATCATGAACCTGACTTTTCTCCTTGCACCTCCACAAGGTTTTCATGTTTTAAGGTCTTATTTTTATTTATGTATTTATTAAAGCAACTAATCTCATAATTCTTAATTAAAATCGAAACTTAAACACAGAAAACTAATTTAGGTCTTAGACAAATAAAGGCTACGTTTATCTGTAAACTAACACACTTTCGTTAACACTGAGTCTCTAGAATCTTAGTCTCCATGTGATCTCAGTGTGATCACCACATCGTCACTGTTGAACTGGATCAGACATTTGATTACTTCCCATGATTTCTACAACTTTAACATTAATTTAGTCAGGTGAAGCCCTCAGAGATGGAGACAGAGGCATGTCAAAAAGCCAGTCAAGAGATATTTGCTGACAATGCTGTGTCAGTGGTGACAACTGGACTTTCAGTCCTTTGAGTTGTTTCAACAGGCAAAAGCTTTTGTTATTTAAACAATTATACAGATATTTTGTTCACAGTTCTGTACAGCTCAGGTAAAATTTCTAAGAATTAACCAGTAATTGACCCAAGGACTGAAGCAAACCACTTAAGATTCAAGGCTTTCCACAATTTCCCACCTTCATTGAGCTTCTTCAGCTTGGCTGGTGAGAAAAGAAACTGACCCTGACACAGTATGGAAATTTTAATGAACCAGGTCAAATGCTGCTGAATTCTGACTGTTACACAGACATAGGTTGGACTGCATTTCAAACCAGTGAGACAAACACAAAACAAAAAAGGAAAAAAGTGAAACCTTTAATGTGACATAGCACTCTGATGCCCTTATCTTATTACATGCATTACTAAAAATATTCTACACAGACATGCACTTAGAGGCTTAGTTTAGAATAAGCATCATTATTTCAAATTAAAAAGTTTCCATCATCTACAGAAGATCATGTAGCACTCCTCAGTCAGCTGTTGTCAAACTGTGAGTTCAGTCTGATGTTTGAGTTTGTTATGACCGTCAAAATGTCAACAACTATTATTGTGATCGCAATAAAATGGGCACAATATGAAGACATTTCATGTGCAGTGTAACTAATTCCCCAGAGATGTAGTGTCAGAGATCTCTGACAGTCCAGGGCACTTTTGAATCAGATGAACACCAGCTGTCACCTACACTCTACCTGTGACCTTGTTTGGGACAGTGTCCTTACCCATCAAGCCATCTTACAGCCGGAAGGAAGCCAAGCACTCATTCCTAAAATAGCCTAGCCTACTAATCCATCTGATAATACACTATACAAGGCCCTGAGACATAATTGTGGGACAGACAATTTCTTAGAGAAATAGAGGTGATGCTTCCTCTCATGTATAAAAGCAGTCAGTGTAATGTACTGTCTGCCTTAGGTGAAGCCTGCTGGCATCATTCTGTAAGGACGCAGCATTAATGTACTGGACAGCAGGAAAACATCGTCCCTTAACATCTAAACAAGTAATAAAGTCATTTATCAAGATCATTCTGTGGCTGCGGCACTGAAGCTCAGTGCTCTAGTCTAAGTATAAAGAAAAGGCAGCCAATAGAGGTTTATTAGCTTTTCACTGAAGGTATATTGTGGCTTTCACAGCAGTGTTCAACAAAGTAAATAAGCATAAGGCATGAAACATAAATTAACAGACTTTAAAAAAAGAATATCTTCTCAAACAATGGATAATTGGAGCAAATTTAAAGTGGCTAGCCAATTTTGGTCAAAAATATTATGCAGGTCTTCTTTCCAATAGCTAGATGTCTTATTACAATGAGTACAGAATATCAAAAATATCAGGTATCAGCCTTTTTTCACGTCTTGAGTTTAACTTTGCGGGAGTTTTCTAACATCCTGTGTGACAGATCTCATAATGGCATTAAGAAGGGTGGATAGCTTTCTCATTTCATGTCTTTTTGCAGCACAGTGCACACTACAGCAAGAATCAGCACTGGGTTTTTTATTCACTGGATTCCATAGAGTGCTGCAAAACGTTCAGCAAGTGATATGTCATGTATGCCAACCATAAAATAGCATTCAGAATGAATATATTTTTCCATATCAAGGACTTTTATTTAAAAAAAAATGTGTCTTCAAAAATTTTTCGTTAACTCTTAATGAAAATAAAGAATCGCTCCGAGCTGGAACATTTCATCGCTTATATCCTTGAAACCTCGCTCTGAACTCTTATAAATATATAAATAAATGAGTAACTACACAGGGACTTTAAGGGCTTTACTCAGACACATAGCATGTTAGCCCGAGGGGAATAATCAGTCTTGCGTCCTGTGATGAGTAAATATAAAAAACACGAAGGAGCTTATAGACTTGTTTTTTTTTTATTCTGTGTGATTTTGTATCTCTGCACATGCTGCCTCTGTGTGGCCTTCGGATGAAATGGAGACAGTGTTTCTGTTCATCAGCAGATTTCTAAGAATGTAAAATAAATAACTAAACACTGAATATGTGCAAAAACGGTTTAGTTTGTGCAAAAATTGTTTAGACTGTTCTCTGGTTTCCACTTTTATAGAGCGATAGCGCACCACAGGTGAGTGTATTGCTTTGTTGGACACTGCTCACATGATATTAATATTAATTAGATGTGTTGGCAGTTGTTCTACCTCGTTGTGACAGAACATAGAAGCTATTCACTAATAAACTGAACCAGGCAGATTTTTCTTTTTGAAAAAACACTAATATGTCAGGCTGTTAAAAGGGTCAGACCATCACTCAGTCACTCACTCTCCTCTGTTGGACGCTCTTTTCACCAAATTGCTGAATATTCATTATCCATACAGTGTACACTGGAGCCTACAATACTGCTGATGCAGGTTTATGGCTGGATAGAAATAGCCCGGGATTTTGACATTACTAAATTTATGCTATGTTACAGACCATTTCTCTTTCAGACCACTGCAGAAACCCTACTGGTTCATAACACTGCTTGTTGTACATACTGCCTCAACATGTATTATGTTAAGCTGAATAAAATTCTGGAAATAATGTTTATTCTCATCTTAAACACATATAATCAGATAATTTATTAAATATGACAAATAGTTTTTACTGAGATAAGAGTAATGAGAATTATTCTTATATTTTGGGACTTTTCCTGTGTGTAAGCTTCACAAAACAGTAGGATTATTTAAAAAAACGTTTGACATCTCTGATGTTAATACCGCTCTCTTTCCTCTTATCATCCAACCTATTTCTCAGTGCAGGTTGAGGTGTATTGGCACTGATAGCTGACTCCCACATGGTACAAGCTTTAGTTTTGTTCCTGGAATGTGTTACACGTGTTGACAGATGTCTCCCAGCATAGACTCAGACAGGGGTAGATCCCAGTAGAGTGAAGTGACGGGGTGAGGACTCAGCCGAGCAGCTGGGAGACAAACTCCATTCAGGCTGAGGTAATGCGACCAGGCCTGAGACCGTCTGCTCGGCACAGGGAGAGCTGAGCCGAGCTCCTGACGTTTGCTCTACCTTGCTCTCCGACTGTCTGTCTGTCTGTCTGTCTGTCTGTCGGTCTGTCCTGATATTCAAGTCTGTTCTGGGAGGCACCACAGTCCTGTCTGCAGTTTCAGTCCATCAGCACAGATCAGAGTCATTGCAGCCATACCTGAAATGTACCTGCAGCTTCAGTGATTTATCTGCACAGCTCACCCAGAGAACATTTACACAAGATGGGGAATTCAAATCTACTCTCTGCAACTGTGCAACAAATACCAAACCTGTTTTACAGCAGCCACAGTTAGAAATGTAGCAGTAGAAAACTGCTTGTTAACCTTTCTCACCTGCCATACTCCCACAGTACAACTTCATTGACACCAGCCGTCATGCTCCAAGTAGCTTCTTCGGATTGTAAAATGGATTCTGTTTAACTCTATTGATCACATGGATATTGTAACGTTATTTTTTTCAAACAACTGAACTGTCAATGTTTAAGCCTCTGTAGCTGTTTACCACTTTTCTTGTCATAAGAGGTTGCAGCCAATCCCAGCTGACGGATGGTTACCGCTCTATCACAGGACCAAAACATCAAGCAACCAGACATACACATCAATTCAGAGTCATTAGTTAACCTAACCTGCATGTGTTTGGAGTGTACGAGGAAGCCAGAGAACCCATAGAAATCCCACACAGACACAGGGAGAACGTGTAAACTCATGAACGTCATTAGCTAAAGCTAAACTCTGCAACTATTTAACTATTTTATCTATTATTTTTGCAACAACTTGTTTTATTATCCATTGCTTCTGGGTAACAGCCAACTTTTAGTTCCTCCAAACTTTTCTGATCATTAACTAGTTTTCACACTCACACAAGGTTATTTTAAATTTGGCAAAGAATGTCATCACAACAATTTTTTTATCCTTTTTGGCAGTGTCTTTTTTGTTTCACTACCAATATGTGAATCTAAATTGTGAGGCAAAAATAATAATACATTTTATGTTTACAGCACCTTTAAAGGCACAAATGAACTTCTATTTGTCCCCTGACGCTGCAGAAGTGTCCCACAGTGGGAATCACTGTCTGTAGCAGGATATAAAACTTTTTTTGGGGCACACATGCAGCGTGCTCAGCATAAAGCACACCCACCCTCCAGCTTCATATAAACAGATTTTCTGTCATCAACAAATGCATGATCAAGGACAGGCTTGTTAGGTTGGCATATAGGCGATAATCAATATCAAAGACTCAAGGAGACTCTGGTAATCAATTCCTCATCTTCAAACTGAACAAACAGGGGCCCTGGTAGGATTCTTATTCTCATTCAGTATCATGGGAGAGAGGCTGAAACTTAATTATTTCCCTGCAAAGTGTAGAGTCAACACAAGTCAACATCAAATACTATTTACTCTCTAGAAATAAATGTCAGAGAGGATTTATATTTGACCAGACAGTTCTGAATTATCACAGCTAATTTCTGTAGCCTATCAGCTATTGTGCTTGTGAGGAGAATTACATTTATTGGAGTCTCAGAACCTCAAAGTAACAGATGTTAGTCATTACCTGAAAAAACTGCGTCTCTAATAATCTATATATATTATGTCAGAAATAGAAATACTGTGTGTGTGTGGGAGAAATGAAGATTTAGAGTTGAGATATAGTGGAAATATTTGATAAATTCTGAACAATTTCACTTATTTTTCACTTTGGATGTGAAGTGATTTCTTCTCTGATAAGCTGGTGACATCAAAAGTCATTAAATGTTGCTGTTGATATACTGAATTATCTTAAATATGAAGGGATTATTAGCAGTCACGTTACAGGATCATCTTGTTTGGTGAGTTGCAAACTTATAATCTGCTAATAAAACCCCTGCAGTTGTAATTTTAAGATACAGTTATGATTATATTAACATAATGTAACAATATTTCAATGCTATTACTGCATGGTGGCTTCACAATGACACCATTGTGGAGGCAAGAGTCTGTGTCACTTTTGATAGCTATCAAGTACTCGCTCCAGACACTGCCTTACTCATCCTTTTGAGTTCAGTTAGCACAACACACTGTTTGACAGGATGTGAAGTTGTTCCCAGGCACTGTGTTATGCTGTTGGTGTGGTGTGGCACTGACTTGTCATATCGCGTGTGATCTCATTTTGTGGATATTCTACTTCTGCAGACTCCATGTAGCGTTGCAGGGAGTAAGAACTGTCAGTATTTTTATTTTCACCAAACAAGGCACACCACCTTACATGATCCTTCAAAGAACATGACATGAGTGCTGTAGTTTATTTTGGGAGTTAATACCACATACACAACCCTGTTCCCTGCTGCAGCCTTATTAAAAAAAAAGAAAAATCAGATATTTGTGAACTCATTTTTGAAGATTTTTTTTTCTAAGAACAAATTGTCTGAGAGCTGAGTCTCATAGACAGGGCAGAAAGTCTGGAAAGATCAACAAACACAATCTTCAGTGTTTCTGTGAGATCTGTTGATGAAGACAAACACAAGGCTCAGCCTTTAATGAAACTGTGACACAGGGACAATGCACAAATTTGGGTTATGTTTACACAGGATGGGACAAAAGAGTCTATATATATATATATATATATATATATATAAAGCTTTTATTGTTCATCATATTTATCGAACCCCCCCGAAGCACCACCTACGCAGAATCATAACTTCAGTTTGTAGCCATTTTGCCTTCCAGGATCAGTATGGCCTCTAAAACTCCTTTTGAAACTAAGAATAGATACATTACCATAAAAGATGTCTGACACGGAGTCAGCAAATCATGTAGCTGCTGCATCTGTTAGAGAAATCTTGTTCATGGTGATATTAAAAATTAGCTCACATCTCACTAATCCCTCTGCCCTGTGTTGGTGCTGAGGCTTGTTCATCAGGAGGGGGGTAAATCTGCTGTGACTTGGCTCAGGGATAATCAAACCATGAGTTTATGCAGCGCTGCAAAACTAATGAAACTGAATCAATAAAATGCACTTTGATATGGAAAAGTGGCTCATATTAGAAGAAGGTGTGTGAGAGAATCTCCCTTTTTGTTCTTCATTCGCTCCCTCTGTTTTTACTAAACGTAAGTGTATGGCAAGATGCTCACACTCGTCAGTTTGATTTCTTTTTAACACCCTCTCACCGCTTGGCTCTGTGATTTTCTCTTCTTGTTTGTGATGTGAGCTCTCAGGTTATTTAAACACAAACAAGCATTTCAAGCAGGGTGAAGCAACAAAACAAAGGGGCAACATTTTTTTTGGACATTTTGGAGATGACAGGTTGTTCTGTTTTCTTGACATGCAAGATAGCAGAGTGATGTTTGATATCTACACGGATGTGCTGCTCTTCCATTCAGGGTATAATCGACCAATTCACTCAGAAATTGTCCTCAGAAATCACAAATGTTTGATCTCTTTCAGTCCTACCTTTTAAAATATTGTGGGGAAAAAAAAATAATGACAGAGTCAATAGTTTTTATTAAAATATTTTCACAGATGCAAGAAATTATTTCCAGTCCAAAAAAAAAAAAAATGGATTATGTAATTATTATTATTTTAATTACATTAATCATTATTGCTGATCATTTTTTTTTTTTTGATACGATATTGTAAGTATAAGAATAAAGTAGAAAAGTCAATTAAAAGGTCACTGGACATTGGTACATACAACAGCAAGGTGCATGTCTGAAAGTGTCATTGACGACCACATTCTGTGATGGTACGATCATCATACATTGTATTGTACAGTTATAATGTTGAAATGCTCTTATATTTTGTGTAAATCAACAGATATCACAACATAAATAACAATTACTTTATTAGTTTTTTTTTTTTTTTTAAAAGATGCACAACTACAAAATACTCACAACAAATATGTTGACCATATTTATTTACTGGAGCACATTACGTGCATTGTTTTGTCGCTGCTGATTGAGTAACACCTTTGACCGCTTGTCTCACATCGATGCACAATTGGAGTAAACATGTCATTCAACCTGAAATATGTAGCAGAATGATACCAAACGTGCCCCATGTCAAAGCAAGGATAGCTCCTCTCACTGGGTTTATTGTTCACAAAGAAAATACTTTAATTTAATTAATTATTGTCAGTATAAGTTAATTTTCAAATTACATTCAACTACATTTTGAATCTGAAACCAATCTTCACTCCACCAGTAAAGTCATTTGAAGAAATTATCAAATACTTATATACATATACACTCGTCATGTGACTATAGTCGTGCACAGTACCGGTATATAAGACCAGGAAGTGACGTAGCCAGGTTTGACTGACGCGTGCGGTGACAACAGGTGAAGATGCGGTGCTTCGCGTTGTTACAGGTGAGTGAACGTGAAATGTTTCTTATTGTAAATGTTTGTAAATGAATGTAGTGCGCACCAGTGGTTGTGCTACGGGACGTAAATGAGTAAAATGAGTGATGAATGGAGGATAGTAGAGAAAGTTGTGCCGCGTATACGCGTTAGTTTATCCGCGCTGCGCTTTGTGCGCCGTGCGTAACGTCAGGGACGGAGCCGCTACGTCAGAACGCAGAATAGTTTTTGAAATTCGAAGAATTCAGTATCTTGTTTAAATTTTGGTTAAATTTGTGTCTTGTACTAACTGCTCACATTCCCATAAACTTTTACTTTATGGGAAGGTGATAAACTTCAAGTTAATAGGTTGTTCCAACAGAAATCCTAATTATTTGATGCCAAACATTCAGGAGAAAAAGGCCATTTTCAACTTTTCATCAGTTGAACAATAAATATGTGGGAACTTATTAAATTTAAAAGTAAGAAACACTTAAAAACACAAGCTCAGGCCTTTAGGCTCCAGTGGATGCAGCAAGTAAACAATCTGGCAACATAACTTAAACTTAAAATGAGGAAAATCACTGCCTCTTAAAAAAACTTAATAAGACCTTTGCATGTTTCTTTCAATTAGATAAATTTGACACCGCTCCTCTATGGTATAATGGTATAATGTGCAGTGTGTGTGTGCAGCCCGATCTCGGAGTGGTTCAGCGCCTCCCTCTCATTTTGCTGTTAAGGCTGAATCTGCTGCGTTCAGTGAGGAGCTCACGATTTTACCCCAACTCTGTTGTGCACCATTAAATCTCTAATGATCCTCTCCAGCTTGGATTAAGAATCTGATGCGACTGTCCAAAACAGATGTTTATCAGGATAAAAAGTGTCTTATAATTTCACGTATAATAATATAACAGGCTCTGGGGACATTTTTATGTGGAATGATCAGGAGTATTACTTTTAATAGAGTATTTTTATATCAAATTTAGACTTTTACATAAGTTTAAAAAATCTGAATTTCTTCTATCATTTACTATTATGGTTGAACTTGATAGTGTAAAAAGCCTTTTGTCATGCTGGACTGGATAGTTTTGGCAAAATGATACCAAAGAAAAACAAAGTTTGTCCTCTGAGATGAGAGGCTCTTATCATTTTGAGGAAAAACTTAATTCATCTCACTTTTACTTATTTGACCCAAAGTGAAGCCAAACTGAAAGTCTGAAAGAGAAAAATGTATCTTCATTTTACTGTGTTGATTCAGTGTCAGTGGAGACAATTTCCCATCAACATCATATCAGTATTAAGGTGTTGGCCGCTGTTCAGCTTTATCCAAAGTCATAAAGCACAGAACACTATTTCACTGTGTCTGTCAGTAGATGCGAAGATGATTATGTTCTTGCACTTTGCAACTTCAACTCCACACAAACTACATCCTTTATTTTTCTCGGTACTCACTCCTGACTCTAAATATTTCAACGTTACCAACTGCAAGATGAGTTTCCAGCCTTGTCTGGTATAAATTACATTTATTTACTGCTAATTTGTTTTTGCAGAAATGCTTTGACAGTAACATCATCGCTGCTAGGGTTATGCCGTTGCAACATTTTTTTCCTGAGCAGGAGGTGAAACAGTTTTGTACCAGACAGAAGATATATTCATTTTCTTGTAGCAGTCAGTGATGCCATAGGCTGTACTGCATCGCTGGGAATGTGAGTAGTGTAAGTAGTGTTTTAATATTGTAGATGGTTAAAGTGGAGCAAGTGTTTGGAGCTGTTGAAACTGATTAGTCTGCCAATTATTCTTTCAATTGATAATTTGTTCTAAAAATACCAGAAAATGGCAAAAGTATAGTATCACAGCTTCTCAGAGCCCAGTTTGTTTTCTTGTTTTTGTCCAATTAATGGCACAAAATAAGCAACTTGTAAACATAAAGTTAAGACAAATTCTGATACTTAAATAGTGAAAACCATGAATTTCTTTTAATTTTTTTCTTGAAAAATAGGAAATTAAGTTTTTATCTGATTGTAATTTATAACACTGCATCATATTTTCTAACCTTCATCTAAAAATGTCAGAAAAATGCAGCTGAGTATGATATTTACCTGGCAAGAAATGACATTACTCAAGTTATGTGGAAGTACCTAAAATTTTCACTTTCCTACAGTAGCTGTGTAAATGTGTGTAGTTTCCATCACTGGTTGTCAGGATCTTTAAAAATTTTTGTGAATACAAATATTGTTTGATCCAGTTTCAGTCTCAGAGAATCAGTGATGCTGAATATTGAGTCCGTCCTGATAAAAAATGCTTCACAGAATCTGTCCATTTTTTTGCCACTTATCCAGGTCAGGGCTACACTGAAGTGAGGAGAACTGTCAGATTTTGTTCCTTCAGCATCTCCTGACTGAAAGCTGCACTATTGTCTCCTTCCACTGTGGTATGATTTTATTTGAAACTCAAAAACACTGCAGCTGGTTTATCTCAGTGTGGAGAAACACTGGCTGAATGCCAAGGTCCCTGAAACTGCAAATTCCTCGTCCTGTCCTCAGATCAGCTCCCTTTCAGAGGCATCTCATTTCAGGCGCTCGTGTAGTTGATGGTCATAACGAGGATCGGTCAGTAAATCAGGGGTGTTGATTTATGGCTTAGTTCTGTCTTCACTGCCAAGGTCTGATACAAGGGTGTGTGGTTCATGAGTTGCAAAACAGTCATACTCCACAGCTATCAATCACACAAAACTTCTTTCCTCTTGTTCATGGCCCCGTGAACCCGCTGTGGAAATACAGTCTCAGCTGCTGTACCTAAAAAGAAGTAAACACGGGGGCTCAGCTGCAGCGTTTATTGTGTAGGAGATAGTGGAAGTTGAAGCACATCATTTCTCTCTGGAGTCACTCCAGTCTCACAGTGATGAGCACAACACTGGCCATCGATCATTTACCACCATACCTGTTTGTGAGTTTCCATGAATAATCTACATATACTTGTGGGTGTTTCCATTCATACTTTTTTTTTTTTTCACCGACAGAGTTCATTAGCATTTCAAACAGATTCAGCATCTAAAAATCTGTCACATCTCTTCATTCGGGAAAACAAGATCAGAGTTGTTCACCCTTATGTCTCATGCCTCTCAGGTCATTTATTTTCATTGACGATGGCAGAGTGAGACGCATATTAAAGAAGCGATTGTTAATGGACTGTTTTGAGTTTTCCCAAATGAATCTCCGGTCCTTTTTATAACCGGGGGCTAGAGTATCATCCAACATATTTTCTGGGTAATGATCAAAATCAGAAAATCACTTGCCGGCATACTGCATCCCTGCTTTGTGTTTAGTTTTTGTTTTCCTTCGTTCTATTTGCAGTTAAACAGATTGATAGTGATGCGGTTAAAACCATTTTGGGGCAGAATAACAGAATAAGCAACCACATTTAAACTTGTTTTAAATATCTTTGCCGTCTGTGCAGCCATATAGTGCCTTCAACCAACATTTTGTGATTTTTGCTGTCACAGTGTTTATTGACTTCACCTTATGTCATGTAAACATTGTTGATATGTGGATTCATTAATTACAAATTAATTTTATTTTCATCTTGGTCGACAAAAATGAAAGCTAAATGCCGCAGTGGGATACATGAAAATCTCCTATTCAGTTTCTGGCTGATGTCTGTGTATTGTGTCTGAATAACAAAAGTGAATTACACTGTTTGTGCCAACGACTATTCTCTGCAGATGAAGTTGACCTCAAAGTCGCATTTCAATGGTGGATTGTTGTGAGATCAGCAACTTCAGTGCAGAAATATAAAAAGTGAGATTATGAAATGGCAATAAATAATAATGTTTAAAAACATTTAATAAGGCAAAAATCAAGGCATTTAAGCATCTGAATTATAACAATAACTCACAGTTACTCAGAGGTGTCATTTGATCCGGTCCCTGGTACCTTTATATAGCTGCAAATTGGCAGCTTTCTGATTTGCTTGACAGTATTAGATGAGAAGACGAATTACATATCTGTCCATAAAATATGAAGCTACAACATGCCAACAGATGGTTGACGTAGCTCGGCATAAAGTCTGGAAAGAGGCAGAAAGAGCTCGCAAAGCTTGTAAACAAATCTGCCTCCAGGAACCTCTAAAGCTTGTTAATTAACAAGATATAGTTTATAATGAGAATATGATTAACAGGGTTATTTTGTTGTGTTATTAAGTTATTAATAATATTCTGACTGGTTGTAGCTGATACTTAAATGTAAGTATGGAGAGAGAAAATAGTAAAGCCATATAGTTTATTGTTAATATTCACATTTTAATTTATTTTTACTTTTCCCCTGAAACTTTTATTCCCTTGTTCCCCATTTTCTCCTGTATCTATGTATAACTATAGTTCGGATCCTTAAATGTGGTCAAATCTTTAGGGCCCAATTCATGTAGCAAAATTACAGTGTAAATCACAGTCGGTTCGTAAAGAGAAAATAGATTTTTAAGCGTCTGTATAGTCCATAAGACAAGTGGTTAATAGAGTTTTGGTGTTTAATGGTTGCACCATGGAATGAAGTGAAAAGTGATTCAGAAAGCAGATCTCACTGAAAGATGAAATTTTCTATTTTCAATGTGGCGATCTGTTTTCTGAGGCTCATCTAACAGAGTCCAGCAAAAACAGTCTGGAATAGACTATTGCTGGATTTTCCTCTATAATATACTGAGGATTATTGCTTGTTGTGTTGGATGTAGCTTCTGTAAGTTCACAGCCAGGTGGCCATTGAAATAAGCTGCTCTCCTTCTAAAGCATATGCCATTAGATCAATGCTCTCCATCTGTTTGACAGATGCCGTTTGCCTGAAATGGTGAATTTTGCATCTAGGTCAGCATGTTTGATTGCAGCTTCAAACATCAAACAAACAACAACGTGATAATCACAGTCACGAGGGCTTCAAATAAAAGATAGGAACAATTTATTTTACCGTAATGGAGTTAATGTCCCACATCAAATACAGTATTCCTCTTTAGCTTGAGCAACGTTACACGTCTGTTTGTTTATTAGGACTCATCTCATGCAGCTGTTATTTTTCTACAACAGGTATCCTTGTATTATGATCATGTCTTGAGATATCAACATCCACATGGTGCACTGCTTGTGCACCCTCCAAGACTGTAAACACATCATATCCACATCAACACTTATGTACCAGATCATATACAGGTGATCAGACTTGAACTCATGATTACTTTCCTTTAGTTGTTATTTTTTTCAATTCATTGCTTTATTCTTTGGTCTATAATTTCTCAGAAAATAATGAAAATGCTTAGCAGGAGTCCTCAGAGATCATAGTGAAACCTTCCAACTGCCCTTTTTGTTCCAGCAACTGTTTAAAATCAAATTAAATCAAATATAAAGCAGACTGAGAAGCTGGAAGACTTGATATACAGTATATTATATCATAAGACAAGAGCAGGATTAATAGTATCAAACAGTTAATAAAAATGAATCAGACTGGTAGAGTACAGGGTCTAAATCTGCGTAAATCTGTAACAGCGCATTGTATTTTGTCAAATAATCATAAGTTTTGTGTAAAATGCAAAAAGAGGCAGTTGAGTAAATACAGTTACAGTTGTACTCAAATGGTGAATGAGAAAGGCAGGGATGGGGACAGATTGACTGACAGATTGTGTGAAAGAGGTGAAGAGAAGCCGACACGTTCTCCATCTTATCTGCTTTCAGGAAAAGCTGGTTTCAGAATAGCATAGACTTGAAGTGGGAGTATTAGGGATCTATGTCAATCCAAAAAAAAAGATGACACAACAACTCTGTTGTCTATAATCTGCATTAAACCATAAATATTTGATGCATATGCTATACAGAGTTCTTTGAGTTTACTTACACAAACTGAAATCTCAGAGAAATCTAAGTCCAGTGGAGGAACAGGGCCAAGATAATCTTTGCTTGTAGAAACCTTCTTGATCAATCCGTCTGTTTGGGAGCTTCCTGTATCAAATACAGCTCTGTGTGCAGAAGGACAAGAAGAGAAATAGAGTTTTGCTCCAATGCTCACAAGATATATTTCTCAACTGTGCTGCAAGAGCAGTAGGGAAGAGTCTAAATTCAGATTGTTGTGATTAGAAATTGCTGGAGTGAACAGGATGCTAGTTTATGACCTTTTCTTCTCGTTATGATGAAAGCGGCTGTGTGAAATTTATCAGGTCAGTGGTGTCAAGGGTGAGAAAGCAGACAATTGTTGTCACAGTAAAATGAACTACAAATCTGTGTCTGTCTAACCTAATGAACTGTGTGGACCGAGTGTATGTGACACAGATGAGATGTGATTACATTTTGATTAACCCGTGTTGTGCCAGACTCTCCGTATTCCTCTGTGACTTGATGAGCCAAATGTTTCCATTACATCTGTCTCCACAATACATTCACATGCTATACATACATACATACATACATACATACATACATACATAGTGTAAAAGGTATAGAGCCCATTATGTAGCATATATAAACATTTGTTTCTAGCTCTCTGTAATGTAGTTGTAAGCAGATAATAGATGTGTTAGCAGGCAAAGCAGAGGCTACTGAATAAATAAGTAATGACAAAATGTATGCTTTATTGCTGAGAAAGTCTGTCCAATAATAAATGATTACAGTGTGTGTTATAAACACTTTATTGTGGTTTAACTGAGCTTTTATTTAAACAAAGAAAAAGATGATATACAATTGATTTTGTAGCTTCTGAAGAGGAGTAGCTATAACTCACAAAGAGTTTCCACAGATTCAACTTCAGTAAGAAGTTGCTGAAAGCTAAAAGCAAATAGACTCCAGATAATATAGTCAATACCCATTTTTACAGTTTAATCTGATTTGGCTTCCTCATGGAGCCTCATTCATCACTGTCAAACGGCGGTTAAATTGTAATGGATAAAATGCCACAATATCTACATCCTCTCACTTGTTAACTCTGACTGAACATAACGAGACTAGTACATGTATAGTGGGTCCCCAGCTGCTCAGCCAATGAGCCTTAAAGGCTTTTTAAAATCTTTTTTTCCAGTTGATGACATGACTGGCAGACGGAGCAGAAATTTCTGACATTCAGCCTCATTTTTGTGACTCGTGTAACGATAATGGGCTAACGCTGGACTAATCAACATTTCATATCTAATCAATAAAAAGATTATGTGGTTGTGAAATGTGTTGTTCATACTGTTGAAATCACAGAGATTTATCTCCAGGTTTTGCTGCTTCTCACAGCTTGATGTCGCATTTCAGCATCTTGCAGCCCACAATATATTACCGTTGGGTTTTGCGTCTCTGCTCTCATCAGCATCATTTACAGCTGCAACAGGCAACAGGCAGCTGTTTTCACTGAAAATTCTCAAAACACTCACTGTCCAGTACTTAAGAACAGACTGACATAATTAATGACTGGCTGGTGAACATAGTGGAGCTGAAGTGCCAGGTATTTACGTCAAGAGGTGGATTAGACCAGAGTTAAAAGAGAGCAGGTATTGCACTAAATATAATAATAAATGCAGCTTTAGAAGTTAAAGTAGTAACCTAAATCATCTATCAGTCTGCTTATTGATGCATTAAACAGATTAAAGTAAACTATGTGCACGGATACAGTATATGTAAGTATATGATAAAAGTATATAATTTCATTCTTAATTAATTAACTTTCACATCACATCTATAGCAGTTCAGTTTTTATGCAGTGTATAAAATACTTAGAAGAATAATGTATTTATTATTCACCTGTTTGGCACTGAAAGTGTCCTCTGCTGGAAAATGTCTGCCTGGTTGGTTACAAATGACTCCTCCCTCTTGGGGAGGATGGATGAAACTGTATAAAAAGCTCACCAGTATGAATTTTGGCTCTTGCACGCTGACCAATCTACAATTGCAGTGATGTAACTTTACTAGTGGGAGGTTGCATTGCACTAAACGGTGCCTGTTCTGCCTGAATGAAATAGAGGATTCCATGTTTACTTGTCATCAGTCTGCACCAGTGTTGTATAAAGTACCTCAAGCTCACACTTGAGTAGAAGTACAGGTACCTGACCAAAACTGACTGGTAGAAGTTCAAGTCACCAACTAGAATGATTCTAAAAAGGTCTAAAATGCTTAAAGTTTCCATTATTTACTGTACTTAAGTATGACAAGTCATCTATAATTAAATGTACTTAAGTAATGTAAGTAAAAGTACAAGTACATGTTAATTAAAAAAAAGAAGTTTATCCAGCACTTTAAAACATGAAGCCTACAACAATCTTAAATCCTAAACAAAAGTACAGAAGATGTTCTTTTTTTCCCCCAAAATTTCTGTTTCTCCATCCATCCACCCTTTAAGATGGAGTCTACATCAACCCTCACACAAGGTGTTAATGTTCTAAACAGTCACAGGTGAACTTAGAGTGAACTTGAACGCTAGAGAAAACACCACATTTCATTTCGTCTAATTTCTGTAACAACACTGAACATTGAAAATGTATCAGAGTAAAAGTATGAAATTAAGTTAGGAAATGCAGTGAAGTAAAAGTGAAAGTAGACAGAATTAGGGAAAAAAAAACTCAACTTAAGTACAGATACTCCTAAAACATGCATGAATATGGGAAAACTTGAGACAGTTCTCTTTGTTTGAAATCAAAGAAATGGTTGAAAAATGGAATAACCTGTAATTTACTGAGAACTAATTCACCACAACACAAATTGTGAGAATGTGTGATAGATTAAAAAAATGACATACCCTCAGCTCTATTCCCCATTACCTCAGACTTCAACATCATTTTCCCCCTGTCATAAAATGTTATTTTCTCTGTAGCAAACCCATTATTCAGTCTTTTACTGCACATACAGCTCAGACAGATATTCACAAAAACAAATATGTTTGTCAGCTGGTTCATTTGCATAGGTCAAAGCGTTCAAGCGCGATATACAAAGGCCAAAGATTAAAGTTACATCTGCATCTGCGAGCAATTACATCCTGTCAGGTCTTTTCAGTTAATATACTCACCTATGGTCCAGTGCCTGGGGATATCTGCGAATGTGCGGTGTAGGACTTGTATCCATGGCAACGTAGCCGCAGCTGAGATTCACTCTCTCAGAAAACAATTAACAGTGACATTTATCCACATGTGAAGACTTTGGTGCGACAAACACAGATTTCACACCCACATTCTTTGTTCTGGTAAATCTGTTTTTCTGCTTAAAAAAAATAAATTCCATTTAACATCATTTGTTTTAGATTTGTGAAGACTCATTTAATCTTTGGCAGGTTTTATGTTTATTTTCAGCTGCTTGGTCTATTACCTGTCTCTCTATCTGTGTATGTTGTCCCATCCACCCTACGGTACTGACAGCTTCCCCTCAGATACCTGTGGCTCACCTGCAGGAGAGAGAACAGAGAGAGCTGCTTCTCGGGCTCCTGGGGCGTTGGAGGGAGTGTTCAAATACTCTCACTTCTGACAATCTGTTTCCTTTTGCCATATGGTATTCAAATTTCAGCTGATTCCCCTGATCACACTGTAACTTCTGCCAGGATTATAGCCCTCTGTGTTTTCTGCCTCTTCAGTGGGGGCAGAAAATAATGACAAGACATGACGAGTTGCTTCTCTGAGCCTTTACCCACAGGAGGCAAAAAGATGAATTATAGAGATAGAGAGAGATAGAAAGAGAGCGAGGGGGATGGTGCTACTGAGACTTTATTTAAAGGAACGGTTGGACACTGGGAAATAAGCTTATTTGCTTAGTTTTTTTTTTTTTTGTTAGATGAGAAGATTGATGTCACTCATGTTACAACCAGTCACCAGTTAGCTTAGCTTAGCATCATGACGGGAAACGGGGAATAGCTGTGTCTATTAACCGGGTTCAAAAAGAAAGGTGTACATGAAACAATACATCTTTCATTGTTTTACACTTTACATTATAGACAGATACATCTTTATTGTCAGGATTCTTTATGCTAAGCTAACTTCTGGATACAAATAGCATCACATTTCTCATGTAAAGCAAATCAGTGTATTTTCCGAAATGTTGGACTTGGCTTATCATCCATATGTGAGCCATGATTATACCTCAGATTATTTTACAGTATGTTATATACATACAGAGTGCCCAGTGTAGCACAAAGCAAAAGGGGCAAATGGGTGAGCACTTAGTTGTTAGCATGGACTTCAAAATGAATTACACTGTAAACACATTTTAAATTACCATGTTCATTGCAGAACTGACTGCTGCTATGTCTTTTTTGCTGATCTTTTTTTTTTTTTTTTTTTTACCCAGGTATTAATTAAAAAGTTACACAGCAGTTTTACACACTGACATGTCATTCTTTAACACAAAGTTTTTAACCTTTTCTCTAAGTTTTCTAATTTTATCCCTTGTACTTATAAACCTTGGTTGTGAGTCCAGTCTCAGAGCAGACAGAGCTCTGTCATGAGCTGCCAGAATGACAGTTGGAGACGGTGGTCCTGCAGCCCACTGATGCCATGACCTACTGAGATTTTGATCCAGTATTCCTGATGGCTGGTCCAACTGTTAGTGTCATGAAGTGAATCTAAAAAATTACCGTTGTAATTTATTGCTACGTTTCATGTGTATGGGTGGCTGTTGCCACATCAACTGAACACTGCATGTCTTTACTTGCATATTTGGAAAAGTATATTCACTAGTATTTTATTCAGTTTAATGTACTGTAGACGTGCTGTACAAATATGTGTAAAGGGGTGAATATGACTTGTAATGTAAAATCCTTTGAGTGTTTATGAAGACTAGAAAGGTACAATATAAATATGTTTTGAAAGAGGATCAAGGAATCCACGATTCAAGGAAAATTAATGTAAGGGTAGCCACAATACTTTTAGGAATCAAGGAATAATATTTTTTTTCAAAACGAATGTTCACCAGGAGAAGGATTTCTATTACCCAACAGTAAACCTCATGTTCCCTACAAATAGCAGACACAACCTTTTCCATCCATGTGGTTATTACACTATTTTTATAATAGGCAAGGCAAAATCAAATCAGTATAGTTGTGGCAAGTTTAAATTGAAAAAGGAAAAAAAACAAACTGTCCCCCATGATGAATTGCTCACATAAATACAATTTTCATGACAGTCGATCTAGAAAAGAACGCAATGTACCTGGTTGTAATTTTACAAATGTTAAATCTCAAAGGGAACAAAGACATGTTATTACTGAAATCAGGACAACATTTTTCTGACATATATCATGTGGTTCATGTTCAGACAGGTGCTGCCTCACAGCTCCATCACTAAGGGATACAGCTGGATGTATCTTTCTTTTACTCCAGATTTATAGGGAATTTCAGTCGCTGCAGTGTGTTTGTGTGCCAACTTGGATAAAAAACAACTTCTTCAATTCATTCCGTGGCATAACATGAAGTGATAAATCATCAAGGGTGATAAATGTATGCATGATAATAGAATATTAAGCGAGTGTACATACACAGAGTCCCTATCTACAGTTGTTTTAAAGTAATGTTTAGAAAGTGCACCAGCAGGAAGTTGAGGTCAAATACAAGAGGATGTACGTAATGTGCATGGGAATACGTTTGTGTTCGATTTCTTTCGTTCAAAAGTTCGAGCATGCACAGGCGCTCTTATTGCATATATTAAGACGTGTCAGTGAAGGGAGTCCTTTTCGATGAAAGTGGGTTTCCATGTATATTTAATGCCATGGTTTGCAGAGTTCTGCTTGAATGTGGATGGTAATGAGGACTGGCATGTTGAAAACAGGCTGTGCCACTCGTCTCCTCCCCAGGAGCCAACAACAGTCAGAGTAGAAAGCTTCGCTGCTGCTCAGCCTCTGCCCCTGTGTTTGTCATTACAAACTGACAACATGACTTCCATGACTACATGCTTCCTAAAAGCTGTATGCAAGTGTATATGTTCGTTTTTGCATGTGTGGCATTATTCAGTTTTCAAGACATAACTACAGTTCAACAAGCAAATAAAAACAAACAGCAAAACAAAATGTTGTCCTGATCACCATCACTAATCACCATCACAGACAAATACAGAAATACTCTTGAGAACAGAAAGAACAATTACAGAAAACAGACTACCTCTTGGTTTTTCTAGACAATGGACTGACAATTTATGTTCATTTTTGATTATATAATCAAATATTACTGAATAGCAAATGCTGCATGTGTGTGTGGGTGTGTGTGTGTGTGTGCATCTCTAAACATTTTTTTTTTCCAGTGAAATTTGCCGCATCTTTGTTTTTGCTTCTGTTTTCTGTATTTTCATCTGGGTTGTCAACATAGTGAAGAAGTTTTTCTTCATTTGCATATGTTTTGTACATTTGCATGTGTTTTCCTTATTTGCAGAATATTAAAGTCGCAGCACACATTAGAAAGTTTTGACAATCAAAAATGTATTTTTTTGTTTTGGGATTGACAACAGATACTAGTCTTCACTTTCAATCACAGTGTGCCCCCCCGCCCCCTTTAAGATTTAAAAAGCTAATTGTGCCTTTAACAAGAGAAGAAAAGAGGCACTTGCACTCAGTAGTTTACAACAGTTATTTTACTGTCATATGTTACAAATATTCAAAATATTTACATTTAGAAAATTATCTATCATTTTCAGATTTATTCCAACATTTTCCCACAACTGTACAGCTGAACCGCATAATAAACCTACAAACCTGAGACACTAAAATAAAATAATTACAGCAGGGACAGGTTCAGAAAGCTTGCTACACAGTAGCAAATATGAACAAAGTACAAAAACATCGAACCCATTACATCTGTTAAGTCAACGAAAATCTGACTGTACTGTGTTTACCACAAAATATACTAAATATACTACCTTGTCAAATCTGCAAAATATCTGCCAACTATGGCTGATCCTGTAAGCAAAATAAAATGTTTAACATTTATGATGCGATGCCGACCGATCATCAGAAGACATCGTGCTGCTCAAAATGAACGTGCTCAACCAAGCATCGTCTTCTTGTCCTTTCACACATGCAGACACGCACGTTATGCATGTGCTAAAAAGAAAGAAAGAAAGAAAGAAACGACTTCATCCAGTCCAGTGTGTGCTGTTTGCTCAGGTTGTCCTTCCTTTCAGCAGTCGATCATACCGAGCTGCTAAACAGCACGTTGGTGATGAACCATTTCTGTCCAGTGCATTTCTGCAGAGCCAGTTGGTAGCCAAACTCATTGTCACTGTTCACCACAAGCTCTAGGCATCTCTTTGATTTCCTGTTCTGAATGGATCCTCCCTGAAAAGACAAAAGCAGGCTGGTTAAAACTGTGCCAAGCTGCATAAGAACAATTTGTCTGCGTAGTGTAACTTGCCTCCCCTCAAACCTGCACTGCTGATAATGGATACGGATGTGAGCTGACGAAGTGCCCTTAGCTCTGGGCATTTTGGCTCATTCGCACTAACATCCTTCATTGGAAACACCAGATAGTATCAACATGGTTTCAAGGCAAAAACAACAATGCAATTATCACTGAAGTCATTAGCTCTCTCCCTCTTTCTCTCTCTCTTTTTTTTTTTTGTGAGCAACAAACACGGTTGCGAGAGAGAAAACTCAAGACAAATCGACTGACTCGGAGGAGGTGAAAACATCTGGTGTAGAGGTGGTTCACAAACCACCTCTACACCTCTGTTTCAAGAAACATGATATTGTGTAAAATATTGTTTTTAACCTAGAAGTCTTTGATTTTTGGGAAAAATGAGAAATGTAGTCCAAAATATTTAGAATTTTAACTTAATTTCCGTTCTGTCTGACTATTTACACAGTTAACATATTTATTCTCTTCAGCACATTGGATTTGAAATAAAAAAAAATATATACTAGCTTAAAATCCTGAGTCTCAGCTTTTAATTTGAGCAGGTTTACATCAATTTAGAAATAACTGTGAAGGAGATATAGCCCTCTTAACACACAGTACCCAAACTCCAAGGCTTCACCAGTAATTGGAAGGATTAGTCAAACAAAATCATCATATTTAATATTTTGTGGAAAATCCTTTGCAGTCAATGACTGTCGAGTCTATAACGCGCAAACGTGTGTGAAGAACCAAAACTGTTTAACTGTTTATATACTGCTCATAGCAAAACATTAAGTGCTGTCCAGCAATTTAGAAACTTGAATACGACAGCTGTCTCTAGTCTGAACACAGTGAGCACAACCGTTCATCAAAAATATTCCAGTTTGCTCTGATTTAACGGGGAAAGATTTTCTCATCACAATGTCATGACTGACAAAAGGGCGAGTGACTGAAGAGGAGACCATCAACATTCAATACAGTGTGGAGCGAATTCTTCCCAGTACTACAAGATAAATGCTGAGGGATGTGTGAGTGGAAAAAAAAGACTTAAGAATTGGACAGGTTGTACAGACTGAGTTAAATTATTCTCTCAGCATTTCCACAAGAGTTTGGCCTTTCTCCGAGGTCCGTGAGACTTTGACATTTTTTCTTGTAGATAACGGTTGGGTTATAACTGCTGGTGGTAAGCATTTATGCACCAATATGTTGAGATGTCTTGAGCCAGCCCATAAGTGCAATCAAGACATTAACCTGATGGGTATCAGCTGTATGAGGCCAGATCCATTTTAGATGCTTTGCGTATTGAATCTCCACTGGAGTTTTGGCTGAGATCACAGGGTGTGGTTAAAGGCTTTGGAAGTGGAAAGATCAGATGTTTTTTTTTCCTTAAACTGCTGTTTGCAAAGTAAACAGCAAATCTTTAAGCTGAACTTTCTGCATTTATTTGTATTTTTGACTATAGCGTTTATATGATCAGAACCCAAACTAGTAAATACTTCAACACTTGTGTAACAAAGCCTCATAAAACAGTTTTTAGATAAGAAACCTCTATCAAAAATATCAAATTAATAGGCTTTATTTTCATCATGATGATATTTTATTGATGGTGTAATTGACTGAGTATAGTATACTATATACTATAGTGTGTTCAAGGAACATTATTTAGTCTTCATCCTATAAGCATTTGCCTTGCAAAACCTAATAACTCTTCATAAAGCAGGTTCATTACTGCCTTGAGGCTGAAGGTCAGAAACTTGTATTGGATATATTTTCCTGTAGGCGCAGCATTGAGTCCTTCCTACACTCTAGAAACAAACTTTGACAAGTAAAATAAATGTGAGGTGTGTGCTTTACTGGAGGTGTTTTCAGTGTTTTCTGAAGTGAAGGGATGAGGATTAACTGGTTGTTTTGACAAATGCACATTTGCTTAATCATTCCTTCTCTTTTAAAGAGCTTTTCTGCAGATTCTCAGTTAGGTAGCTGTGTTGTCAGACTTTCAATAGCCCTGATTTAAGAGAATAAAATAATAATAAAACATATAATTAGACTGAATTGGCAGTTTGTTTCATTACATTAATTCAGTCTAACATTATGACCATTTCAGATTATATCTTTGACAATTTGTTCGCCGTTGTTATTTTTGTCAACCGCCGTCCCACAACCTGCACTGTAAGCTTAACATCAAATCATCTCTATTCTTAATCCTTTCTACAAAGCTCTGATTGGCCGATTGTTAAACCGAAGGAAACAACCATCACTAAGTATACCACCAAACCTGTTTGAACACAGAACAAAACAAAATCGAAGATGTGGGCGACTGTTCAGAGGACTGGAATGAGGCCAAAGTAAAACCCAGAATCTCTAATGCGAACTGATAAAAGAAGCTGCTGAATTTTTTTTTTTTTTTATCTAAATAACATGTTGGTGCCAGTTTCCAAAACAGCATCTAGGGTTTGGTTAATGACTGTACAATATATGTGAGTAAATAACATGTGGGGGGAGGTTGTCATTTGATGCCATGGTTTGCAAGGATTCACATCAAATGCATTATGCTATATACAGAACAATAGCCATTTGTTATATGACAGAAAAATAAAAAGGCTTCACCCACGCATATGTACAAATCACACAAGTGGACCAAACCATACAGTCCCACCCACTGAACACGTGTTTGTTTTCTAATCTGCACCTACAAACTCATGACTAATCTTTACTTGCGAGCGCTCATCTCATTTCTCTCACAAAACCAAAGCAGATCAAAATTTACCAAAACCACTGGGGGTCTTTACAGAGGATGAAGGAAGTGAAACTTTTTACACATTTCACTGAATTTTCAGACAGCTCTGTTCAATAATTGATGCCATATTTCAGAGACATGATATAGTCAGCCTGGAAATATGTCCCCATCACACTTCATTAATTATACAAAGTCAACTAAAATAACCAACTTAAATTTAACCGTGAAGTGACATGAGTTCAAGTATATAAAACCTCTTCAGACTTAGTGTCCATTACACTGTGAAATTATTCGTACATACACACACCTGTAGCAGCAGTCCAGAGGAGACAAAAATAATTTTATTTCTTGTGACAAGTGTCTAATATGGAGCACATTTGGGATTTTCTGAATCCATAACTGACACTGTGCTGACAGCTTAGCAGACACCAGTGTGAGGTCTTTTGAGCCCAAATTAAAGCATGTTGTAAATCCAATACACCCGCTGTCATAGTGATGCTTGTTCTGTTAAAGCACAGTTTGCAGGCTCTAATGAAGAAAGACAGTCATTAAGTTTCTTTGACTGTTCATGTCGAGATGAGTTGCAGGACTGAGGTAAACTTTGGCAAAAATGTAATTTAAACCACATGCTGTATTAAACTGCTGACCTCGTCAACTGAGTTTTCATTCCGCTCATTCAAATTGACTGAGGCTGAATATCGATGGCAAACCTCACATTGTGTTTTCTGATCATGTGTGAGTCTACGTGACGTGTGTTGTCACCTGAGTGAAGAGCCAGTGGAGCTTCATGCGTTTGGCCGCGGCGTAGCTGCACTCGATGAGGCGAGCTCTGCCGTTCACATCCACCAGGCACTTGTTGTCATCGTCATCAATGGTGGGACTGAGGAGCCCGATGTGCAGCTGCTGGGTTCTGGTGTAGTATGCGTTCTGCAAGAAAACCACCACATCCTGCTGTGAATAACGTGTGTGTGGTGCTGCACGCTGAATGTTCACACAGCTGGCGTTGACATTTAGATAATGGCCCTCCCAAAACCTCAATATGACCGTACAGGTAATAAATTATGCAGCAAATGAGGCTTGCTCTTGGGTTGTCGTGACAATGAAAGAGACATCTATGAGGTTGATTTACATACACTAAATATGCGTGTTTCTACAGCTATCCCTGACTGAGTAGAGGACAGGTAAAGACAAGGCAATGCACACACACACACACACACACACACACACAAAGCTGTATGATTAATTCAGGAAGGGGGAGAAAACCCAAATAATTATGCACTTTCTGATGAAAGTCTTCCTACCTGTTTCCTTGTTTTTGTCGAACGACTGCTCATTTTAACTTAATTTGACAAAAACTGCAAATCGTTTGCAGGAATGAAACTGTGGAACCATGTTGTGTATTCAGAAAAGAAAAAATACTTGGTGTTATGACCATGAGCGAGAGAGAGAGAGGGAGGGAAGTGTGAGAGGATTTGTTGATTGTATTTACAGCAGCGTGCTCAGAGTTTATTGACATAACACTGGTCTTAGCACACACAGAGTGAAGAGTAAAAATATGTGGGAAAAAAAAAAGATTGCACTGAATAGGAATATATGAAACACACATTTTAACAGGTCAGTAATACATAATTATTAGATTACAGAAAAAAGGCATGAAAAGCCTTAAAAATGTCTTTAAAATGTATTTAATATTATTTTTATGAATGATTTCATACTAATTTGATACTATAATTAAAATGTATTCCTCTGATTATTTTATGGATTACACTAATGTTGCAGGAGATGTAGCAATCCAGCCACAAACACACCCCAGTTTGTTATCAGCAGGTTATCTGAGGTGACAAGATGTTTCTTTCATGTAAATATATGCAGATTTAATTACTGTTGCTTCGCTCTCACCCTCTGTAGTTGTGCCAGCGTATGTAGGTGTGGTTACAGGTTATATGTACTTTGTGTGGTGGTGTTGATGTAAATAGGTTACTGCTTCTCAGTCTGAACTTTCAATGGCAACAGAGCAGAAACACTGCAAAGTGACGTCAGCACGGTCTCATCTGAACTCATGTTGGCAGCTTCCTTTCATCTGTGTCTTTATTATCTATATTTTATCATCATTATCCATACTCTCTCAAGAAAAATTGGCAGCAGCGTAGAAGCCAGCCCAGACGTGAGTGACATTTTCAATGACAATAACAGTATATAAATACATAGAAAATGCATGTATATGTGAATATTTTCTACAAAAAAAAAAAGTTTAAATAAAGGGCTTTTTTAGTTTAAATTTTTACTTCGCTTCACTGGTTCATTTACTTCAAATGAAAAAGGTGAGTACTTTTTCAACAACGAACAGCTTCAAAAATCAATTAACAACAAGAAAATTCAGAAATTCAAGACTGGAACATTAATTGGTTTGTAGAACCAGAAAAAAACAGAAGAGGACGAGGAGTTAGAGTAACATCGGGGTAAAACTGGGTAGAGAACAGATAATTAAACAGAGTCTCTGTCTGTAGGAGTCTATACGTACTTACATATTTATTTTCTTACTCTGTCGTCTCTCTAACATCTACACTTTCTCTTTTACACTTTTAATGTAATCTTATTGGTGTGATAAATCTCAGAACCCTTCTGCGTCCTTCACACCAAACATTTAACAGTTTGATGAAGATGATTTTTTTTCCATTTGTGTTTCTGGAGCAGCTCAAGTAGCCAGACTGTGCTTAAGTTGGTATATTTTATTGCTATGTGCTGTACTGCATGTCCGCTAACAGGGTGCTATTGTCAGCCATGTGTTGCGTTGTAAGCTTCGTAATGCTCCTCTTTTCATCTGTTCCTGTGCAATTTTCTTTTAGTCTGATGACATACAGCATTTCCCACAGCAGGTCATATAAAGTCTAGTTCATCTAAAAGAAACACCAGTGAAAAGTAGCTGGTGCTTTGCAAAGGCATATTTTGACTGACTACAGCAAACATTTGCAACGGTCGAATTGTGAGTATCATTATAGAGACAATCCGGGAGCTAATTCCTCTCAATGATGTAACACTGAGACATGAAAATAGAGCAGACTAGATTTTTCTTGCAGAGTCAATCACTAATCTCATTAGAAATGCTGATGCTACTCCAATCCTACTTCAGTTCTTTGTTTGATAGGCCTGGATTTCTGAGAGATTTGCAGCATATTACAGTTTTATAATTGGTAAGTTTAAAAGTTCCCCAAGTCTCAGAGAGGCCTGCAGGGGTTTACATATAAGTGTTTTAAGGAAAGATTTGTCCAGAATCTGTTTTGATTTGCACTGTGGTGTGAATATCACACATCTGAAACATCTGTTAGATTCATTTAACACTGGAAGGGAAATTTCAGTTCATGTCTACTGCTTTAAGACAAGCTAACAACTGTCACAGCAAGGTTAAACAATCTCTGAAAACAATCTGCTCCGGCATAATAGGATGGGGAGGATCAATAGGAGATGGAGGAGGCGGAAGAAAGTAAATGACAATCAACTGTGATACCATTTGAAGACGCTTTAACTCGCGATCATTTAGACTGATATAAATATGTAGTGCAAAGACACATTTTTAAAAACGTAAATGAAAAACACATATTTTATACAAACAAATAAAATAAATTTGTCTAAATCTATGCATCTTTTTTTTTTTTTTTTACTGTTTTACTTTTTATTCTTTTCCAGTATCTTTGTGATAATACGTATTAAACTGAGACAAAGACAAACCTTTGTGTAACCTCTAACACAATATAAAAACAGGATGTCACATAATGTTTCGTCAGTAACGTGGTATTTCATTCTAAACTGGATTCACTTAGGATGTGTCACATCTGAGCAGAGGTGTGTGAAAAATGGGGACGACTTTAATGTGTATTTATAACCGTCGAGGACTGTTTCTGTAAAGGGCAAAATAGAAAAGTTGATCCTGTTTTATAAGGTAAGTTTGATCCAATCTAAAAGCAAAGAGAAGGTGGGTCATTTTTCTTCAATATGGAGCAGGTTATATTGAGGAAGAAAATCTCAAGATCGAAATAAAATATAGAGGTGATATATTAAATCTGGCCATATGCTACAAGCTTCTTGACACTGTGGTGCAGACAGAAAAAGAGAGAAGCAGAGGGAGAGGGAGAGAGGACTCTCTAACCTGAGGTGTCATCCCATGACAGAGATACAGGATGGGGACATTGTCATTGTCAGGCCCCTGGTCCAGACACAGATCGTTCTTCAGGGAGTTTTTCAACTGATGGGCAAAGAAAAACACACAGTCACACACACTTAAAGTTAGAAATGTACCCACATAGTAGCCTCCATCCACAAAAAGTACCAAACTCCTGATACTCTGTAAGTTTTTCAATAATTACACTCAACAGCGGGGTGCAGATCAGTAAGCGTTTCAGGCGACGTCTGTTACAATTAAAACAAACACGTCGCACAGCTCTTTTTTTTTTTTCTGGTACACGATGCTTTATTCACTCCACCAGTTGTATTGACAAAGTCACAAAGAACACTGACAGGAAATGAGGGCAACACTTTGTGTTTCTGCTGATTGTGTTTGCTCTCAAGACGGGATCTTTAAAGAACAATTAGAAAGTTATTTAAGTGATTGATGTGTTAAAGCTTGTTTATATGACTGCGCATGTATTTTCTGCTAAACTTAGTGTGGTTTTATTTTAGGTTTTTTTTTTTTTCAACAAAGTGGAGAAGCAGATTCATTTTCAGTAGCTATCCCATCTGGTTATACTAGAAGCTTCTCTTATAACATATTTTAAAAATGCTTAGAATAATTGTGACCACATAGCAGGTGACATGGAGGGGGAAGATGGACGACCTGAGTGAGTACAGCTCAGTGTAGCGTGGACAGACGCAGAACTAACCAGCCATGAGGAGCTACTGTCAGACTCCCTGTGTCTCAACTGAGGTCTGACAGTCACTGGAAGCACATTTATGACCCTTTCAGAGATGCACTGGTACCAAGTGTACCTGTGTTGTATCTGTGCTTTTGTCTTTACTGCGAGAGGTTCTTGCCATAAATTTCTCCCTCGGTGTGTATCTCAGTGGGGGAGTGTCGGTACATAGCTGTAGCCCCGCTGTTTATGGCTGTTAATGTTATTGTTTGTCAGCCCTAAATATCTTGTTAAGCTCTGAATATAGCGCAGTTATCAGTGGGCCCATGTGTTGTATTTGCAGCCACTGCGGAGGAATTTATTTAGTTTTCCTACCAGCATTACTCACTAATGTTGCTATGCAGATGTGTGACAAGCTACATTTAGCCAGTATTACACTGTTTATATTTAACCTGGACTCAACACACAACATAAACCCATAAATACTGAATACAGAGATTACACTAGTACTTACAGGTAGGTACAGTGGCTGTGTATCCACAGCCTGGGTCTGATGCTGAAAAGCTTTTACCCTCCCTATCTGACTTTGGTAACTTATTTCATAAGTTACCAAATGAAAATGTCATGTTTTATGACCAAAAAAAGTGTGTTGGTACTGTGTGACAAGGTTTAAAGCTACAGTACGTAACTGTCTACTGATATCTTTTAGTTGAAATACTCTTCAAGCCACAACTTAATAAGGAGAGGTGCTGTCAAAATGCAGCGAGGTTGAGATGCTGTGCTTAAAAGTTTCTGAATGAGCCTCACCTCTCCTTCATAGATTGGGATGTTGTTTCCAAGTCTCACACTGGTGCTAACTTGATTTTCAGAACTTTTTTTTGGCCATTTTAAGCAGTGAAGCTAGTGACTGACTGACACTACCTGACAGTTTTCCCTCAGGGATTATGTCCTTGCCGGAGAACCTGGTTGAACAAAAATATCACAAATAAAAAGTGTGTTTTTTTACAAGGAAAAATTGAATTGGGTGACTTCAGTGGCCCTCCAATCTTTACCTTCACTGATGGCTAAGACCTCAGTTCAAAGCCTTTTGAACTTTTGAGTTTTTTGAGGTAAAGTTTCTGAGCAAGAAAAATATCTTCTGTTGCAATAAACACTACAACATGTGATTGATATCAATGGTAATTTGCTATTCAATCTCTAACACAGTGGAATTAGCTGTAAGAAGTAATAGGAAAAATGTTGTTTTTTAATTCATGAGTTTGAATCCAAGTTTTCAGTTAGTTCGGAGCTATCCACGAATGTTGAGAGATGAAAGCGATGTGGGGAGACTGTATTGAAAAATGAACGAGGTTGAAGGAATATTTAAAATGTTGTTGAATGTTTAACGTCCTTTACTCACTGAAGGAATAAGAAGAAAGATTGAAATCGCAAACAATTATCCTGAAAAGACGGTTGTTAATATTACATGTTTTATATTTATGATAAATTGAATGTCTCTTTTAAGAAGTTACAAGAATAAATGTAATATTTTTTGTAAAATGCTGATGATATCTTTTATACTTAACACTGGTGGGGATGTCTGAGACATATGACTGATTAATGGACTGTACATTTTATAAGGAAACTGAAAACAACATTAAACATCATTCGGATGAAAGCAAGACTGTGTTATCTTAGGTAAATATAAAATGAAATGGTGTTTAGAGGAGCAGTTCTATCTGTATTATTGATGGACAACTAATATTGGTAAAAGTTAATTTGTGACAAAACACAATAAGAGTGAAAGACATTTTTCTACCATCTTCTCTCTTCAACTCTGCAGACTATTATTTCTTCTACAGGGACAGACATTATTATCCAAACACAAAGTTCTGTTGCTGTGATGTTTACAGTGTTAGTCTAGACAAGTGATACATACCAAAAAAATATAATAATATAATAGAGGAAAGCAACAACAGAAATCTACTACCAAAGTCAGAAAAGGCATCTTTGCCAAGATTCAGATAAACAGAATCTAAATATTGAGGGATATTTAAAGATAATGCTCATGACGATAGACCTGAGCAGGGAGAAACATCTAAAATGAGAACTGTACTCTGCAATGCTCAAAAATCCATTTTTTCTTTATAAAAATGTAAATCAGAATTGTTACGCTTGATGAGCATGACTTTGAGACCCAGAGGGTTATTCATGTGTGTCATGACAAAGGTCTGGCTGAAGATACAAACTGCACCTTGGGGAGCTCTGGGGATGGTGGTTTGTGTGAAGACTCAATAACATAAAGATGTGAGATCAAAAGAACTCAGCGAGAGTTGATTCAGCTCCGTATTGGCTCAGGCGATGTCTATGTCTGTCTGATAATTATTAAATCCACAGGCAGCACATGAGCCTGTGCAACAGCTCAGGTCCCGACATTTCTATTGTGTGAGTGAAAAGATCAGTCAATAACAAACACTATGTGACACTGCTGAGCACAACATTAGTGAAAAGTCACAGTGATTATGTTGCCATCAAATTTGCAAATAAATGTTGTCTTCAGAATGAATTATATGATCTTTGGTGATCTCCTGACTTTTCTTCTTGTGCCATTGTTGAGGACAAAATGTCAGTTTGTCCAATATGTCTGCAAAATTACATTTTGTAAAAACTGCATTTTGTATTTAGAGCTGATTTAGAACATGATAAACTAAGTGTTTTGACCCAATATAAAACACAAATACTGTCATATATTATACATATATGAAGCAAAAACTGAAGAAAAAAAAAGATTTTGTAAAATGTATTTTTTATTTTACTGTCTTTATTTATTTATTTTACTGTGTAGAACATGGATGGTGATCTGCTCTCATGTAATGACTTCTCAAACCTCCTTCACTGAATAACCCATCAAATGCGTGTGACAAATATAGAATAATAAGGTCAACTAACCTGCAGAAATGAATGTAATGAGGCCGGCCTATTTTCTCCCTATATCTATCCACCATTTGACAGTCTGTACAAGAAAAAAATCACCCATACAACATAGAAAGCTGTACCATAGTACTGCAGTGTGCATGTCACTGTGTATTAGGCTGCATCACTGTGATGCAGGGTGGGAGGACCGTGGAAATAAAGCTGTTTGAGAACAACTAGGAGCAGGCAAATAGAAACACTGTCAGAATACGCTGTTGGACATCAGATTTTCTGGCTTCTCTAACAAATAAAATTCTGTAGAAATCTCTCAATATATACATTTAAATCAAGCTTAAATTAATCTCTATAATTATTTATATCTATGTATACATTTTTATCACAATAAATCAACAATAAATACATTTTCAAGGAGAAGGAAAGATTTAAAGTTGCTGCAGGAAACTTCTTTATGACCTGTTTGTGTTACCGACTGCAGTCAACCAGATCCCAATACAAGGGTTTAAAATGATTTGCTCAGGCACCGTTTCGCCTTGTTATAGCTTTTGCAGACACTGAATTGTATTTGAGATGATGAGGGAGGGCGGTGGCTTACTACTCCATATGCAATGGTGTCACTGTACATCCTCATCTCAGGGTAGATGTTGACCAGGTACCATCGAAAGGTTTTACACTGCAGCCTCTTCCTCAGGGCCTTCCTCTCAGAGATATCTCCAATATCAATTCCTGAGTCCTGAATCCATTCAACCGTCACACACATACATGCAAACACACAGAGGCACAAAAAGCATGGCATTGATTAACTGTGGTTTGTGAGGAAGTGAATCAGATAATGGCTCACTGAGGAGCATTGTGGAGCTATTTGTTATGTATCTGAAAAACTGTTGCAGAAGTTAGATTTTTTTCCCCTTTTTCTGACTGGAAACCATCTATGGTATCATTCCAGATGCCCCATCACATAGTCACAGCCAGGACCAGTCTCATGTTACCACTGATGGAAAATACATTTGCTCAAGTACTTAACTTAATTGCAGTTTTGTGGTACTTGCACTTCACTTGACTATTTCCCTTTCACAATCTTTTAGACCTCAACTTTACTTCATTTCAGAGTAAATGTACTAAATTTATTTCATGACTATTACTATGACGATTACTTTGCTGCTATTAGACAATGGAGAGCCTCAAGGGTCTGTTCTTTGACCTATTTTTCTCTACTCAGATGTGACCACTGGGCTTTTTAATTCCCTGTTTTAATATATCTGATCATTTTTATGCAGATGACACTCTGCTCTACGTGTCAGGGAATTGTGAGAATCTCAGCGATTTAACCAAAGTAAATTACTTTATAAAAGCCATAAAATGCTGGAAATTAAATTACATCAATATAGGTCCTTCAGCAAAACCTGAGACCAAGCCTCAACCACAAATATCAAACAACACAGAAACAATTAAACATAACTTTGAATTCTGTTCTAAAGTTTCTCATGGATATTAACAATCTTCTACAAATGTGTAATTTAGAAATATACTTAATGTTTTATCCTTTTAATCTGCTGAACAACTTATTCAAATCTTATATTCTTATTATTTATTGTCTCCTCACGCCTTGATTACTGTTTCTAGTCTGGCTTTAGTCAGGGAGCTGCAGTTGTCGTCTGCAGATGGTTCAATATGTTGCAGTACATCTTCTTACTAAGACAAACACAGGGAACACAACTCTCCAAAGATGGCTTGTATTGGATACCAGTGAAATTTAGAATAAATTATTCTACTGAGGCTCTACAAGGTGAAGCTCCAGAGTTCACTGAATTGTTCCCATAGAGAAACCTGCAGTGTCTCATGTTGGCTAATCAGTGCCTTCTGGATGTTCCCAGAGCCCAAATTAGAATTAAAGGAGTTTTGCAGTCTTTGCACATAACTTTGGAGTACTTTACTATTAGATTTAACAAACCCTCAAGACCCATTTATAATCCTTTCCTTTTTAAACTGATGGTTTTATATTTTTGGTTTAATATAATTTTCTTTGCAGTATCTTTTTTGTTTGTGAAGCACTTAGTAAGACTTGCTTTGAAATGTGTGTCATAAAGAAAGCATCACTTACCTTTTAGACTAAGATTGTGAATAAATGAACAGGATTATATTTAAGATATAAATATCATTAGGATTTTACTAGTGGCATTTAACTCATGTTTCAGATGTCTTACTGTTTGAAACTCAAAGAAGTGAAATTATCCAGTATATAAAAATAACACAAATGCTACTAGACACATTAGTAACAATTTACATATAATAAACATTAAGTCACTTTTATTCTATATTAGATGCTAATAATGATCACTTTTAGTCCCGTGCAAATTTTAAAGGCAGCGTTGACTGTAGAGTTATTGGTACTTCAAGAACATTGGAAAATGATGCAGACTTAATATGAACATTGGCTCTGTGTTTATTTTTACACTCTCGGAGGTAAATTAACACTGACAATTTTGCTGTGTAGTTAATTCACGGGGCTAAAGCTGGGGCTAAATTTTATGCTTCTTGAGTACAGACTCTGTTAAATGCCTCATTATTGGCTGAATGAATTGCCTGCAGATGTTCATCTATTCATAACGTGGATTTACATATTCAAACAGATTATGCAGGAGAAGTAAAAAAAAAAAAAGATTCCATGAACAAACATTTGACTTAGCCTTTGAGGGATCCAACATTTAATATAAGACAACATAGAACAATGATTTATTTAAATTTAGTGAATTCAGTTTAAGATCAAATTAAAATCGGCATCTAAAAATAAAACATTCACTAATGCATGTAGCGTAGTTGTTGATGCTGCAGTTTTATTTATTCAACACGTCAAATAAAACCGTTAAGCCTCAAAGAGATTCAAAAGAATAAATTGACTTTCTCTGTATTTCATTTATTCTTTTTGTATTATTAATTATTTTTACTGTAACAGTTGCAATCCAGTTAGTTTCGTTAATTAATCCTTTAAAATTGTATTGTATCTCTTTGCATTGAATTTTCTCACACCAAATGTCTTCATTTACACCATTTTATTGAGGCAGATTAAGCATTTATTTATTCTGTGGCACGTATTTAATTCAGTAAGTGTGAGTGTAAGAAATCAGTTCATTTGAGCCTTTTGGAGGTGTCAGTGGTGTGATTCATCTAAATGTCTGTGATGTGAAGAATGGAGCTCATAAAAGATGACATCCAAGCCTTTTACATTTAGATCAGGTGACTGGAGACTTATCTGTTTGTCCTGTAGATTTATGATACCGTTGGTTGGGATCACCTGTAATTACATTTGTGGGTTTGTGCATTTATTTTTGCACTTCTGACTTTTGCATGTTGTATTCCATTTATGAAGTCTCAACGGTTTTGCTATCTGTCAATTAAGTCTGTAGCCAGTTTATAGCTGACACCTGAGATTTGGAAAGTGGGGCACATGTACATACCGACAAGATTTAGAAACCACGCAATGTGGCAAACATGGTTTTATCTCAGCTCTCTGTGGAGCTGAGAACCCGAGCGACCTTATTAAAGAAGTGCAGATCATGACATAGTCTTCTTTAAAAAAACATGTATTGCAATTTTAAATTATATTTTCTATTTTAATTTTTTATCAACAAAAAAATTTAAAATTTAGAAGAAGCATCAGATTTTTTATGCCGATAGTTATGTCCAGACACAAATATTGGTATAATAACATACACATTATATTTCCTGTTCCAAGAAAACACTGTTAGGGTCAGTAAAAAGGTTTTATATTGTACTACATGTTTACAGAAACAATGAGTATGTACTTATTGCCCTGTACTTTTATTATTTCTTATTGTATCAGATTTTCACATCTTCTTGAACAGACACAAAAGAGTCACATATTTGTTATCAACAGAAATCTGATGAAAAAAATAACACTTATGTGATACTATGAATAAAATACTGTGACAGCGCACCACACTGAGACTTTGTAAGCCGACTTCACTACTTCACTAACTAATGCACATCATCTGTGGTTTGCATGATTAAGATGATCACTCACCTCCACGGGAATATTCCATGCCATATAGACGTGGCTTTTAAACTCATCCATCCAAACTTCTGCAACTCTGAGTGCATTTCGTCGCACGTGAGACGTTAGATCCTCAGTGTAGGGTTTATGAGCACGCTCGATGTGGGCGATGCGAGCACAAGGCAAGACCTCGACACTGCCGCCACACTGCCACACCTGGGTTTAAACATTATAAAGACAGCAGGAGATTGTCAGTCTCGTATAATAATAGCCTAACAATGAGTCACATCTCGCACTAATTAAAAGTCACAATACACACAAGCACACACATACAACCTTCAAGACTTGAAACAACAATTGTAACAAAGGCTGCACAGATGCCGCTGTGACATATTGAACAAGCCTTATATCTGATCTTCATAATAACTAGAGCAACCTGCAAAATGTCTGAAATTTCCTTTAGAAAGTAAACATTTCTGTAGAAATCAATTGCTTGTGCTGCTGTGGAGCACAAATGGAATGAAAAACACATTTTTACTGCTGTCATGTCTCATTAACCTGATGAAAAATGTTATTCTTTTTGTGTAGGGCTGTGAAAGCTTGTTCTCCACTCTCTGTCAGCATAGTACTATATTTTGCATTTTTTTTAGTGCATGTATTATTTGTCTGATTTAGTGCAAAAATTAGACTTAAACAAGCTTGAGACCACTTGGCAGATCAGCCCCTCAGTCCATGTATCATCCCCTCATGGCTTCACTTCTGGGCTGCTCAAAGCACGTCCTGTATTGACTGATACAGACCGAGACCCTTCGTGACCTCTGCAGCCTTAAGTATTCTTGACTGTGAGAGAGGAGTCCCCATGGTTGGACATGTTAATGTCCCAGTGTCCAGGAGGACAAGCCTGAGTCCTTGATGACTAAAAGTTAGTGGCACCACCTTTTCACATAATGAATCCCACTGGGAGGCTCAGGACCTCTAGGATTTTCCACAGTCTTTTTCCAAATATGATATCTCCATTCAGGAAACAGTGATGGTAATAAAGATTATTCTGTCTCAACTACTAAAAAGACATTTTAATTATATTTGTGGATATGTAATTATATATTTATGAAAGCTTTAGAGAACTGTATAGATGTGTATGCTTTCATAATTTTTCATCATGTTCTGAGATTACTCCAAACCTTGACACTTTTCATTTGTTACTAAACACATAATTGTAGAATTAACTTCTTCTATACTTTCCTCCATGCATTTGTAATTAAACTCAAATTAAGAATTAAAATAGTTGTTATTTTTGCTTATGGTTATTTATGCAAACACTCTTGATCCTTTACATTAGCATTTCAATTTATTTAGTCTTATTTTTCATTAACATTCATTCATCAAAAAAAGATATGGATTTCTGCATTTCAACATGAATTAGAAAATGAATTAGGTTTTACAAGGCTGCTGATAAGTATCTGAAGGATTTGAATAGTATCACAAAGCAACTAAAAGTCCCTGCAGAGGGAACAAAGGTGTGCACTTGTATTGACATATTCACATTTGTGTGAGGTCATTGAAGAAAACTTGTTTAAGATTCTCAGAAATCCCTTAAACGCATTATGCTTAATATTGAACCAGAACATTTTCTGAGAAACTGGAAATTGGTGTCTTCCACAACTTGCCCTCTATCTGGTGCTGCCTCACTCCTTCTGAAAGCAAACAGCCTTGATCCTAAATGAAAGATGTGGTACGATTTATTTAGAAGTAGCCTATAGACAGGAGTTTAACTCAGATTTGACAATAGGGACTTAGTGTTTGACGGGTTGCAGGTGATTAGGGGACCAACCAAATTTAGAGCCGTAGCTCTTTGACACTCTTTCCCCTGCTTTATCACTCACAAACTCCACAACACACCAATAAAATCCAGTTCCAGTTCTCAGTTTTCCTGTGTTTTCCCCCTGTCTGATTATCTTTTAATGGACCTTACCCTAATTTGCTGCACATTTTCTGCCCTGTTTGGTTGTCTGCGTCAACTCCTTGTTCATATCCTGTAAGTTTTTTGGGTTTTCTTGTGTTTTTGTGCCACCAGTATTTCTTTGGATTCCTGTTTATTTGGAGTTTCTTTTAATGGATTCAAGTGGTTATGGTTTTTGGTTTTGCTCTGAGTTAGTTTGTTCTGCTCCTCATTTTTGAGTAAATAAATCCCTTCAGTTAATCCCTCATAAATTGTGATTATTGTTATGTTGCCTGCGTTTGTGTTCAGTCTGTTCCTCGTCTTGACAGCTGCTTTATTCCAACTAATGCATCATCTACATGGAGCTCTGCAGATGGGCAAATTACTGAAAACTCCAGCCTCAATACAACCTTCATATTTGGTTTTATGAATATCAGTTCAATATCTGTTAAAGGCTTACTGACAAATAAGTTGACTCTTCAGCATAAACAGAGCATGATTATATGAAATGTGGTTTAAACCAAACTTTTTCTTACATTTAAATCAAACTTCCCTCATGCTTGAGCTGTTGCCTTAATCTACAAGCTGATTTTCAACTACCTTCAAACTGAATATCACATTTATCAGCTTTAAAATCCATGTATTAAAATGTTCTCATCAGCCATAAACTGTTTTGACCGGAGCAACAGTTTCCAACCACTTCACATTGTGAAACCACCTGGTTTACATTTTTTAGAAAAATTTGGAGAAGTCTTTGGAGTTGTTACTCATTCTTATGAGATTTTAATTACACTTGACATTTCCCTTGAGAAAAGCCTTTCTGGCACACTTGGTTTCACCCTGTTTGAACCTACTCCCTGCAGCAGTAACTTGCCTGAATCTATCTTGTGGGTAAGTAGTTTCTGATCTGATTTTCCCCATTACACATTTTCAAATTGAAGCCATACTGGCTATACTGTCCTCTCAGTGTTGGTGCTGATATGGTTACCACCAGACACACCAGTCCATCATCTTTAATGGTTCTGATTGATCACCAGTGGTCCCAGTTCTTCTCACTGCAGTGTTCGACCCTGTGACTAAAGCTCAGATCTGTCTAGTGTCTTCCATTCAGTTGTGTCTTTCTGGCAAAACTAGACAGTCAAAGAGGTTTTCTGAACAAACACATGGCCTTAAGCAGGCCTGCAGGAGACGGGTGTGCATAAGATGGAAATCTGAACTGGAAGTCCTTTACCTCCAATGGCACTAGTGTGCACTGAATTACAAACATGCCCTCCCTGCTGCTAAAGCATCATACCTTACTCAAAAGCAGACATCTTTCAGTTATTCACTCTGAACAGTTCATGAGTTTTCAGACTGCAGTGAAATAGAATAGATGAGATACAAAATTAGTTTTTTTAGCTTTTTGTGCAGAGCTGGTTGAGCACTATGTTGAGTGCCACTCATAAAATTTTGAGTTGAATCATCAAATAAGTTGGTGGTCTAAGGAAGATGCTGACTTAGAGACCTACTTCCTACCAGCTGAAGTTTTTGTAAAGTCCTATATATTGATAATTTATCACTTATATCTGGCACCACCTCACTAACTTTACTGTGTGTTACTCCAGCTGCATCACAGTGGAAAGGAGGAACCTTTTATAAGATAATGAAGTTGGTTCAGTGGATCATTGGGACACCTCTTCCTCTCTTCCTAGCCTGGAGATGTCCACTCAAGTCAACTACTCAGGTGAGTAACCATCTTCACATTCTGGTCACCTCCTGTTGACCCACCCTCCCATGGCCAGGCTTAGGGTTGTGAAGGCAAGAACCAGTGACCGCAGGGACAGCTTCTTTCTAAGGGCTGTGTTGGCTGTGCAAATAATGAGCACTGGTATATGATGGAAGATGGCAGAACTACAAACTATATTTATTGTGTAACTGCAGACAATAAAATAATCCAATTCAATTAAAACTGGATGGTTTAACTGTAACTTAATGTTTCTTAATGATTATTGATCCCTCTCGTCTCTAACCTGCCATTTTTTTTAAAGCACTTGAATGAGTTGTGTCTCGGCAGCTTTTAGCCCTGACATCTTACAGTAACCTTTTTCAACCTCATCAGTCTGCTTTTAAAGTCTGACAGTTTCTCCCCTGAAACTGCACTTGCTTAAGTGGTAAATGACCTTCTGCTTTTTACAGATTGAGATTCCACCTCTGTACATCTCACTCTTAGTCTCAGTGCAGCTTGTTCTATGCTTATTCAAAAAAACACGGTGTGTTTCCAGAAGCAATTTTACATCAGTATTTTCTGATGTGAAAAATGGAGTACGCCAGGGCTCTGTTCTAGGTCGTTCTCATTTTTCTGTCTTCATTTTTAATCTCTAAGCCAAATTATAAGCAGTCCAGGAATTTCCACTGTTTTGCTCATGATACTAAGCTGTACTTTGCAGTACATGTAGGTTTGTTAACCCTTTTCAAATGATCAAAGTAGAGGCTTGTTATGTTGCTGTGAAAAAATGGATGTCAAATATTTCTTGCTCCTTAACAGAGATAAAACTGATATTCTGGTCATTGTCCAGGCCAGACATGTACAGCAGTTTGAACAAATAAAAGTAAACCTTGACAACACTGTGTGAGCTTTAAAAGTGTGACAGCCAAAAGCCTTATAGTTACATTTGATCCTATCTTCTCTTTGATCAGCACATTGAAGACATCAGACAGTCCGCCTTTTTTCCACCTACACAACATGACTGAATTCAGTCTTTTCTGTCGGTAGCAGATGCTGAGACCCTTATTCCATCTAGACTTGATTAGGGTAGTTTTTTTTGTCTTTTTAATGCTAAGTCTTACGATGGCTTATAAGGCCGCAGCTGGAATTTTAACTAAATACACCAAATCTGACCATATCACACTGACTTTAATTTTCTTTCACTTATTTCTTAATCATTTTTGGGCATCAACATGAATTCCAATCATACTTAACTCAACTATACTGACTAGTTTAATCAGAGAAGCCAGATAAGACTGCTCTTAATGACTTGCAAAATCCTAAATAGGCATCCCCTGTCTTACCTGTCTGAACTCCTTAAACATAATACTCCATTCCATGCTCTGTGCTCTCAGAACACAGGGTCTTTGTCTGTTCTCAATAAATCAGCAAGCTGTAGGGCTTTTTTTTCTATCATGGTGCCCGCATCCTTTGGAACAATCTCCCTGCTGACATTAGGCTGTCTGACTCAATTGAAGCATTTAAATCCAAATTCCTGCCTAAAACTACTCTTTATGCCTTAACTTTCAGTTAATGGCTTATTCTTTGACCACTTCAGGCTCTGTACTTGTCACCATTCTTCCACCAAGTGGGCCATTCACAGCCTCAGTGAACTGATTAAACCTGGTACGTACAGTATAGTCCGTCTGCCGGCAGGATTACTGTAAATTTTCTGTTAACCACAGCATCTTTCTAACCCTATGTTTGTTTATTCCCTCAAGCACATGAATGTCCAAGCTGTGTGCCTATCTCCCTCTCTCTCCATCTTTCTCCTCCTTGTCCTCGGTTTTAACTCAGGCTCTTTGTGCTGGACCATTCGTCTGCCCTGGGATCTCTCTCCCTTCCCTGGCAGTCAGTAGCTCAGCCCTTTAGCAGCCCTAGTCTCCTTCACTCTGTCTCCCTCAGTGTATTTGTTCCTTCTTATAGACGTCTGAATGATGTGCTTGGTTTTTCACCTGCTGTATGTTTGTGCAGTCTCTTTTCTTTCCAAGGGTGAGGAGGTTGTATGGCTCAGGTCCTATCTGTAGGCTGCACCTGGAAGGTGTCTGTCCTCCCAGATCATATTCTTCAGTAATGTTCACATCATCTATAATGTTGTCATCCTGGCAGTCCATATTTTAAATCTACATTTCTGCTCTATTCTGTACACGCAGCATCTACTGCAGTCTGTTCATCCTGGAAAAAAGATCCCTACTTTACTGATCCTCTCACTTTTTTTTCAACGTTTTCCTCTTAGTGTTTTGTTGGTTTATAGGACAGAGGCTGTTGTGTGTTGTACTGACTGTTAAGTCCCTAGAGGCAAATTTGTAATATTGTGATGCTAAGCTCTATGAATATAATGTGACTTGACTTGACATGACATCTGGTGCGTCAGTATGAATGAAGGCTGAAATCATGACACTGTTCCTTTATGTGACGATCAGCTACAGCTGACATCTTTTCCTTTTTAAAGGAAATGTTCCATATGTATCATTTCCATCAAAGAAAGACGTGTTGTCAAAGAATGTGCACATTATTTAATGCAAGTGAGCATCAACGAGGATGAATAACAAACAACAGATGTGACATTAACTGGAGATGTGACTTGGGCACAAATGTGTAAACACTGGCTTTCACTCAGCTCTGGCTATGACCTGTTGGTATGTTGACAATTGTGCAAGACAAATGGATTCCTCCTCAATCTTTTTTATAAACTATTTTCTTCTCCTTTCAGTTTCTTTTGCAGCAGTAAACCCTGGACCCATTGGAGGTCTTGAAATTATGGAGATTATGTAGTTTGTAATTAGATCAGCACTTGTACAATTTTGATTATTCACTGTATGTGTAAGAGGCTGTGTTGTTCAGACATCAGGACATGGCTGATCATATTGCTATAGTTATATTTCCCTGGGAAGCAGTCTGAGAAGCACAAAAACAGGTGAGCATATGAAACTTCCCAGTTTTACTATGGATATAAAATGAAACTTGTCATCTCAGTCTGTGTAGATATGCTATGAGTAATGCTGAAATAAGTTCTGGCTCATGTGGTTTTTAACCTCAGTGCCTGAGAAAATGGTTTGTTAAGGCATCTGCAGTGGAGCCCTGGTATCACACTGAAACTCTGACTGATATGCTTAATCGTGTGCTCTTTCCAAAAGCTGATCAGTGACGCATAATCATTAGTCATGATAGTTATGTTGATGTCAATCTTTCCTCAAAGCTGAAACAAATAGATATGATTCACAGGATGCTTGACTAATGTTTTATAAATGCTTATTTAAAAAGCATAAAGTCCAAAATTACCTTGTTGACTTAATACTTTAGTATTTTTTACAACTTACTGGGCCTTAACAGAAAAATGGATAAACTAATAATTGGAAAAAACAGACACTAATGATCAAAACAATGCAAATACTATGCCCTGTTAGTAATTATCTGTACATTGGCCAAGTGGTACTCAAAGTTGAAAGCTGATGCCACAATGACAATGACAGTGCTAACTGTCTGATACTGATGTTTGGTAGGTACCCCATTCACCATCATCTAATATGAACTAATTAGCACTAAACACAAAATACAATCAAGGCTACATTTCATTTTGGAGATGTTTGCCATACATAACAGATAGAAATTTGTCCAGATGATGGAGTTGGATGAAAATTTATTCCAGTTGTCCCTGAGGGGAACATGAATATGAGAACCAGATTTGATGGCATTTTTCTCCAATAGTTGTTAAGACATTTAATTCAAAATGACAAATCTCAACCTTGTGACAGTACAAGAGTAAAATGAGAATTCACAGTCAAGGATTTCCATCCAATAACTACTGTTATAGTTTAGTTTGGACCAAAATTATGGACTGACTGATTTGTACAGCAATGCTGCAATCTGGGATATAAATCAATTGATTAATTGCTTAAGAAAAATCTTATTCCATTCTGACTAAACACAACACTCTGGAGATTTATTCAAGCTGAAAATGTCACAGTTAAACACTGAGACAATAGTGCCACCGTTCTAAAACACAGACCATTAGAGCTTGTGAGCAACCTCAGCCCCAAAATAATTCTCGCTCCATTTTCCAGTGTCAATTTTCTGTTCTCACAAAGAAACACATGCCTCAGTGTTTTGCCCGTGTGACGCCTCTGCAGTTAACCACTAATTGTCTGCTGCCTTTTTCAAATTAATTACAAGGAATGGGTCATTACTGTCAAGACCGAAGCCTCAGTCTTCCATTACTATGGAGGGTTGTATTGTTATTTCATTCAAAATACAGCAATTTTATGCAGTTGGATTCATAGTGAACTACCCTTCACTGATCAAACCCTCCATCTAATTTGCATAGTGACTCATACAAGCTGTTTTCCGGCACGTTCCTGAAACAGAAAACATGGCTCAACAGCACTGCAGCAAGCAATTATCTTACACTTTACTCCAGTATGAGGACATGATCTTGTATCAGTGATTGCACTCCAAAAAGTTGTAGGAAAGCAGTGAGGTTCATGAAACTTTTGATATATTTAAGGCGTGGTATCCTACTTCATTCAAACCGTGACAAACAAATCACCACTTAACATTTGAGTCTACTGTGTGTTATTAAAAGTCAGGTCCTTACCCCACAATGGTGAAACAATCACAGTCAGGACAGTTCAAGCACTCCTTTCCCTTGTAAACTTGAAACTCATCTTCTCAAGAAATACCTCACGTCCCCTGCTCCTTCTCGTATCTCATCCCTTCCTGCCATATCCTCCTGCAAATATGCTGCTGTCTAAATCAGATCGTCTCCGCTCAGCAGCCGCTCTTCTTCTAATTTCTTTTTGTGGAACTTTTCTGGTAGAGAAGCAGTCTCACATTACAGCACTGTTTGCTTAGATCTATTATCAGGGCACCATCAGTCTGAGCCTAAGCTAATTTTACTGCTGCCCTCATAATAATTTGTCTTGGATAAGAGCAAGAGCTAAATACCTTTAATGTAAATGTAATGTGACTGGAAGTGCTTTCTTCATTTTTCTATTTACAATGGTGCCAGTTACCAAGCAGAGCACTTAGTGGCTTAAAGTGGATTTTGATGGGAGTACCCACAAGGTTATCTCACAAAATGTTTGTGGATATGAGGCATTATAATAATACAGCTTTATGGTGCAGCAATGAGTCCAATCAGATTATAGAATATAAAAGCTTAATGTTGGAATTGGCAATCTCCTCTAATTTCATAAACTTTTAGCAACCTCTGATTTCTTTATGGTCCACTGCCTCAAACTACACCATCCTCAGTCAGTCTTTAGTGAGAGAGTTAGTCAAGAGCTTAGTCCCTGCAGGCTTGAAATGTGACTGTAACACGTTTGTGTTTCTCTTCTTCTTTGTTGAGAAGAGCTGCAGCTTGCTGTTGTGTGAGAAACAACAAACTCCAAAATTTTCTCAACCAAAAGAAAAGATCCAGCTGTACATAAAAGGAGTCAAACCACTCCTGCAACAATAAACATTTCTCCGGAGCTCATACTCAGTTTTGTAGTGAATAAATACAAAGCTATCACCCCCTTAGCTTTCTGTATTCTAAACACAACATTAAGAATTAACTTTTTCAATATTCTATCTTGTAATTGAGCAGGTTTTACACTTACCCAGACAACATATAAAGACTATAATAAATGTATATCAATGTAAAGTGTATTGGATTTCCCTGCATACTGAAGCTGCGGTAGCTGCTGTATTAAGAGTAACATGTATACAGAGAGTTTTAAAGCTTGTATATGTGTCATATTCTATTAGAGGAGTTGATGGTCAGTGTCAGTGCGCAGCATCAAGTGCATGCGTCAGGCTCTTTTTAAATGGTTCTTGTTTTAAAATGAGTCAGCAGAAAACTTAAGTAGCAGACTGAGCTTTTCCATCAGGAGATAGTATTGATTAGCTAACTAGTCTGAGCTGATCAAATGTACAAGCGACAGTTGTAATTTCAGGAGATAAAACTCAAGGTTGGTAACTAAAAATGAGAAGCAGTTTTTGTCAAAATTATGTGTAAATTTAACAACAATGGTCTATTCCTTCATAAACATACATAAACAAACATTAATGCCACATTTATTACTTTGGGATATTTTAGGCAATGAATACTCTAAACCATATGTTTATAAAAATACATACGAGTGCTATACAATACGTCTCAGTGGAGTTGATGGACAAACTCAAGACACCACTAGATTTAAAAAAGATGATATGGTCTCGTTTCATGCTGGGCTGACTGAGATAGGCAGGACCATGAGTTCATGTATCAGTCATGCCATGAGTCATCGCTGCAAGCTGGAGGTGGGAATATGATGTGAGAGCGTGCATTTTCATTATCATCATACAAACATCATGCCCCTTAATAAAAGCTAAAGAACGGAGCATACATCTTTGAATAGATGTTTTCTTTTTCTTCCAGCAGGATAACATGGGGATAAAGGCAGAGAAAGGTTTCACAAAAATCTAGAATCTATTTCAAGCTGTCTCCTTTGGACATTTCATATAAAATCAATTTATATGAAAATGGATATACCAGAAATTTGTTTGTGTTCAAAACAATGCAGAAATCAAATGAAAATGGTTTGAAAACTGGAATTAAAAAAAAAAAAAAAAACACGTGACCAAAACCTGATTTGTTCTTTTGGTAAGAAATATGAGCAGCAATGATGTTACAAACATCCTGACACATTTCTAATGTGAGGATGTGGTGACATCTCGTCGATGATGTCTGTCAAACTTGAAAAGAAATTCAACAGCAAAGGAAGCATATGTTTCTACAGCATCCTGACAAGATAAGCAGAAGACTCAGGAACTTTTTTTGCTCCGTATATTCTTGTGATTTACGATGCTGCTTTAGGAACGTTCTCTTTTCATTTTATACTCATCTGTGTATCTGAAGCTATCTGCTTTCATCTCCCTGCACCACCTCTCCCATCACCCTAGAAACCTTAACAGGCTGTAAAAAAATATCCTCATATTTCCCTCCTGCATTTATTTTGCATTTCCACACAACTGTTCAGGTGTAGCTTAGCTTCCACTTTTGCTGCCCAGAGCAGAGAGTTGAATTGAATTGAGAGTTGAAGATGAGCGGCAGCATTTCCACTGTGTGTGTAGCATTTCACCCTGTCTGCAGTGTGAAAAGGGGAAGACATTTCACATCCTCCTCACAGAATGGTTGAGTCATTTGCAAACAGTCCTAAGTCTGCTTGTAGCAAGAGTGAGGTGAGATCTACATCTCACCAGTGTCTTCCTTCATCCGTCACAAACACACAGTTATGGACAACAGAGTTACATGAGTGACGAGTATTTCTAACACAAAGATGTTCTTCTCAAACTTCTCAAACGCCTGTGACAAAGTCCAGAGCTGCAGTTTAGCTGGAATTTAGCTGAGTTGAGCAATTCCTGTTAAATATACTTTAGTTCATCACATAAATGTGCTGGGGATTAAACTGTCAGTCATGTTTAATTAAAGGTCAAAGCAGCTAAAAATGTAGAGCACAGAATAACACAATAATCATCAGACCATATGTCTCTATAAATGCCACAGACTCAATAGGCTCTGGTAAAGATCTGGATAGAAATATAATTATAAGTTATAAGGTTCTTAAGTAAAACGACTCGGATCATTTACATTGAACAGATTATTATGTCAAATGGCACAAAACCTTTAGCTGCTAGAAGCCATGGATGACAGGATCTTTATCAGAGTTTAGAAGCTTGGATTAAAAAAGTAAAAAAAAAAACTTATGTTCAAAAGTAGCTGATTCAAATAAATGTCTGTGAAATCCAAGTTTAAGCTTGAGTAGATGATTTTATAGTCCAATTGTCCATATTAAAATGGTCAAACACATTTACAATGAGAAAAGACAGAAAATGCATAAAGTTTGCATAAGTTTAGCTAAAGATATTACATCAGTGAGAGAATTATTCTAAAAGGAATAAAATCAGCATTTTCTACAACAAATATAGTCAGCAACTAATACTGCAGGAAAGTGTCTCTGCCTGGCCATCACATTAAAACAAAAATGTGTTTTGTGAACACAGTCTCTCAATCATTCACACTGTGTCCGTGCACTTTTAAGACTTGTACTTTAATGCTCTTTCCCTGATGTTAAACTTTCATCTATGAAAGCTCTCCATAGTATAAATATTCATGAAATACTTCTCATGCAACATGTGAGCTCTTGGGATTTGACAACATTTTTTTTTAATATGCTTAAGCTGTTAGAGATAGAGGTGATAAAATAGGCAACAAACCTATTAAATTATGACATTGATGAGAAAATTATTAAGGGATCTGCGGGATTCTTGATTAGACTGCTGAGAGGAGGAGGTTGAATGTCCCTCATGTTCACTGCGGTCAGCCATTAAACCAGCAAGATGAACATGAGCAATATGAGTTTTAAAACCCACTCACTCACTGATGCAAGGAGGACCGAGAACTCTCCTCTTCTACAATATCATCATTTTCCAGTATAACCACTTCTCACTCCTCCTGACCCTACATGTCATCATCACTTTTAAAATCTTATTACCGACCAAAAAATGAATCGCTGCAAACACGACAAGCCATCACACTGAAACATCAGTGAGGTCAGTAATGTCATAGAGTATGTTGGGAATGAAAATCATTTCATAGTTTTAATTTTTCAAAAAAAAAAAAAAGCTAAAAAAAAATAAAAAATAAAATATTTAGCTCCTTTCCAACAGGGACAGGACTGTTGCTCTATTTTATTTTCAGTTACAATAAAGTAAATATTTTTGGGGTTTTAAAATGTTGGTTTGACAAAAACAGAAAAAAAAATCTGAAATGTCACCTTGGACTCAAGGAATGTGTGATAGGCATCTTAAAAATATTTTCTGATTTGATCCTTGGATGATCCAGAGCAGTAGGAGCATTGTTTCAAGCAGTCAAGTCTTATATGTATTTAAAAAAAAAGTTTCAGTTTGAATCATGTCCACCTTCAACTGTTACTTCATGACTGCACCACTATGAGTGAATGAGGAAAAAGTAGTTTTTATATCTTTGGTAATTTGAAAGAACTAATGGTTTAAATGTTGTTAAAATCCTAATAGTGGTTTTATTTGACTGATAAATTAAATGAAAACAAGCTTCCAGTGTGGAGGGTTAGTGTTTTACAAGCCCATCCTTTTTGTAATTTCACTGACCCTTAGCTCCAAACGTTGCCCTTGAACATAAATTGCTAATGAGGAATAAATGCATATAAATGTAATTTGTAGGAGACAGGACTGCATACAACTAGCCCAGTGAAGATCCATGGCCTTGAATTATTAATGTACCTTTTACCATCACATCCCATCTCACTAGAAACATAGAGTTTTCTAGAAGGGCAGAGACAGTGACGAGTTTGTCGACTGGTTGTATGTGCTATATAATCATCTAAGTGCTGTTGATGTTAACCCAGCTTGCCCTCTTCTTCTAATAATTTTTTTTTTTTTTTTTTATGGCATGTCTTTAGAAATCTGATCTTTGCTACCACAGGCGACTGTCGACATGTTAATTTGTGTTGAGTTATAAGTGTTTCAATGTTCCAGTAACTGAACAAGAAATTTCAGAAGTTTTGTTCAAGAAAATGTTAAGAATATTTTACGTTTACATCCACTAGTTTGAATATCATTAAGGGTGTTTTTTTTTCTCCCAAACACCACTATGATTGCTGTTATGTTGTGTAGTCTTGCTACCTCCAGAAGCGACGTTATAAGGAATTTAATTCTGCTGTCTTAATGACAAGTATCTCTTGGCACAGCTGAACCGGGGAAATCCCACCAGTTGCAAGCACTTGAGAGGTGCTTATTACTAAATAAGAGCCTGCAGTGTGAACACCAACAAACACTGTTTTGCTGTGTGGACGTGAATTGAACCCATTGAGAACAACTATCTTGGGGACGAGGGACTTTTTTTTTTTTTTTTTTTTTTTCTAAAGATCTAAACAGTTTCCTTCCTCCTCTGAGATGTTATCATCAGCACAAAATTGTGTGACACTCAGGCAAGACCAACATTCAGATGTGTTTGGGCATTATACACATAATAACGCCGTGTGGAGTGAAATATCTCATGTAATAATTAAATTCTCTAGCTATGCAGCTATCGTTATAAGAGCTTTTTAAATAAGACCATGAAAAATACCTAAGTTTGCTGAAATTTTAAGATTTCTCTTGTTTACATACTTGTTCAGCAGCTTGTAATCTTTTTCTTTTATGCCTTTGTTGGCTCATTGCTGCATATCCTGTCACATTACCACCCAGAGCTGGCGTTCCCATAACGGAGGAGGGGGCAGCCTAAGACTTGACTTAGGGAGCCTAAGTCACACACCTTCCGGTTGACCCACTGGCTCCTTAGATTGAAAAAAAGATTGATCCACTTTGACTTGCACCCTGGATCGAACATATCCTGTATCTTAATTTAAATAACTAATAGTGTGAGTCAAGGCCATGTTTGTCGTGTAATTGTTGATTTACATGCTTCTGAAAATAGTAACTGGTTAGACTACAACCCAAATAGTCGCATAGATGACGTCACGTCAGAATTTCACCTCACAAACTTTTAACTGAATTTCTTTCCCCCTTCCTTCCCAGCTGAAGAGAGAACAAGGAGTAGGTGGAAATATTTTCCTATGTTGTGTAGCTAGTTGTTAACCTGACGTTAGCTGTCAGAGTTTAATGGTGACGTAAAGTTTGCAAGATGAGTGTTTGCCAGCTGTCACAAAACAGTGCTCTCTTGATGTCATAAATTATCTTTATTCATTCACAAACATCATATATGAAAACTATCGCACATTTCAAACCCTTATCCAGAAAATAATTGTATTTCTCCAAAGACTCTCATTCATGATTTTTACAAGCATAGGACCCATGGACTGGAAGTAGATGGGTGTGACTTAGGCTCCACATACTGGCGCCACAAATTTGCTTTTTGTTTGTTTGTTTTTCCCCAACGTAAAATTATAGTCCATTCACCCCCCCCTCTTGATTTTGTGTGTGTATTGTCTCCACTCCCAAACGACAGCGAAGACAACACGTTTCAATTCTTTGCACCAAAAGGCTGCTGTGCTTAATGTACCCAAATGACTAGCACCAGCCCTGTTACCACCATCTGGACTAGTGTGAAATAATGTGTGTGTAATTTCACCTCCACACGTGATAAACAAAACTAGGGCCCACTCACAGGTCACCTTTACACATTTGAATAAAAATAACAAAAAAGTCCAGCTCACAACTAAAAAATTTAAATTTCACATTACACCTTTCAGTGGCTGTGAGACCTGTGAGAGTATTTGAGGTTATGAATATGTAAATTAAGGAATATTCACTTTCATATCACAAAACACACTACAGTGAATCTAACTTTCAACAGAGCAGAATGAGCCATGAATATGAAGTTATTGGAGGGAAATGACTTAAGAAAAATTGTCTGCTGATAAATGATCTTATGAATCCAGAAATATGGTATAAAGGCTCAGGAAGAATTGACAAAAGAAATAGGAGTGAGTGTTACACCAAAAGTATTGTAACAAGTATTATTATTATTATTTTTTAAATTTGGTTAAAGAATCAATCATTACAGTATGTGATAATTACTTCAAATCAAACATAGTCTTGTGGTACACATCTATATGATAACAAACCATTGTTTAAATAATACACACAGTAATAGTAACACTATACTTGCCTATAATCAGCAGATAGTTATAATACAGTATTATGAAGGTAATAATCATTACAGAGGTCAATGATAACAGTTAAACATTAAACCGTGTGTAAATTACAGTAATATTGAACTGATGTCTCAACGAGCCAGAACAATGAAGCCAATCAGAATTATGTATGAGCAGACTGGTGATTAAGTCATCACTATCACTCATAGTTGTGCATTAATACATAAACACTTTTTGTTGCACTATTTGAATGCAGTCATTTTAAGTTTGATTTATGGTTAAAGCAACATTACTATATTGAGCCTTACTGATTATATATTGCACGACGCCCTGGTATTTTTCTGATTGAGTTGGACGGCTGCATTATATTTCATATTACCTCTGTCAGACAAAAGAGTTTCTCATTGATTGTCCTGTTGGTTTGAGATTACACAGCGGGGTTCAATAGATTTTCAGCAGCACAGGGGTCATGAAACTCAATCAGTGCAGTTCTACAATTACAGACTGAGTAATTATGGTTGGTTTGTTATTCATCCTGGATGATTACATAGAATTCTAAATTCGTAAAAAGTTCACAGCAATAAAAACAACGAAGAACTGATTCGCAATTTAACTATTACATATCCTTCATGTATCACATATCAGATCAATATGAAACAGCCGAGTCACTAATTTGTCTTTTTGTTTTAACTTCATTTATTTGTTTGTGCAGAGAAACCAGTCAAGATTGAAACTTTTAATAAGCACATTAATTGTTAATATAACTATTTATTGTGAAATTGTCATGGTCTGATCACTGGGGCTGTACAGTATTTTTAAAGTATTATAGTAGAATAATGTTTCACTATGTTTTATATTGCTATTTAACAAGCTCATACAGATAATATTGCATTTTGTTTTATACTATACTACTATTGCATCCCCGATATTTGAATAAAATCTAATGTGTAAATCACTATTTTGACAGTAATAGTGTTTTATTGCTGTTACTGTTCACAAACGTTGCTTCATAATTTCTTTTCACAGCCCTCAGTGATCCTCTTCTCTGAACACAACCCTCCTGGCATCAGTTGAGGGTGCTGATGTCTGCTTTGGTCTTTTAGTGATGCATTGTCGTAGGCTTCACTGGCACATTACCTTCCATTCACAAGTGGTTTGGGAAATCATTTGTATTACAATTTAGTTTCAGGATTCTGTCCAATTTGCTGATTTTTTTCCTGCTACACAGTCTCACTTAAACTGACTTCACCTCTTAAGAACTGTTTCATGTTTGTTGAACATCCAATCTCATATTTTCTAAAAACAAATCAACATATTGTGACATGAAGCTCAAACAGACAGTGAATACTGTAAGACAGTCGTGACAGACAAAAGGTTGTTTAGTTGTTATCCAACAGGGACTGTACTTTCTATGAATATCTTTCAACCATGCATTGCAAGATGCCACAAACGGCATCATCATAACTTCCCTGCGCTGACAGGATCTCTTTTCTATAAAGGCTTGTGACTGAAATTAAATAATCAGTTGCTAACTTGCAGCTAACACTCTCCTCTACATGCAGATCTGCCTCATTTTTGTGATGTGGTCCAAATGCTGCAGTGATACAATGAAACAATTACCATCAGTGAAGTCACTAACATATGTCACATTCAATTTCTCAGTTTGCGCAATGTTTATGCAGAATGTAGCCAACTATACAACTAGCGAAAGATCATGAGTAGCTCAAAGGCAAACTGGTCAGTCGTCTCAATGGTGCATTTTGTTGGCATACCAGTTTGAGTGAAAACCTGAGGATTTCATGTATTGAATTTCAGAGCGGTGTAGATTTTGTCAGCATAGAGCAGTCACAGTGATTTTTGGTGATTTGCAAGTGAAAAGATGTCTAGACGTTTGTTAAAACTGGATTGAATTTAAATTCTACTGAGCTGGTTCAAGAGATGCTTATTTATTTCTGCCCTGCTTCTACTCATATATGTTTATTGATGTATGAATTCCAAATTTATATATATTTACTGGTACAAACATTTAGATTAATAGAAAAATAACACACATGCACTATTACAGCTGTGCAGAATGGTGTGATTGTTACGTCAAATAAGAATAGTCACCAAGAATCCTAATTCTTTTACATTGCGGGGGAATCAACTTCTGCTGTGCTCAACAGAGAACAGCAGTTCATTTCACCCTCCACACAACCTAGGACAGCCCTTTCAAGCCTCAGCCAAAGCCTGTAGCTGTTGGCCTGGTTAGAGTGTGTCCCTGAGGATCCATCAGCACCCAGTCTGTGTGCTGCCAGGTGGTCTGGAGGCATGACCAATGTGCTGTAAGTCAGTCAGACAGGCAGACAGACAGATCCTGTTGGACGACTGCTAGTCCGAGGCCACGCCATAGTCTCTCCAGTGGCTGTCACCTTCTGTTTCAAAAGCATTACTGAACTGTAAACCACATTAACCTCCAGTCAAGGGCACGTTCCATCAGTCCAACAGAAACAAGTAAACAACATGGAACTCAAAGCTGAGAAAAAGAGCAATGAACCAAAAATGATTCATCAAACTGTTTATGCACATTGGCGCCTGGACCCTAGTTTATGATGTATGTGATAAAATCATTAATATGTCCAACTCTAAAGAAGCCAGTGAGGCTATTATCAGGCCCAGGAATTCTGAAAGTATGTAATTTCTGCAAGAAAATGACTTGGGGGACTAATCTCCCTTCTTTACTGATGATTGCATCTCTGTCATTAGCGAGGGTGGATATTTCCACATTCAGCTTCTTGTTGTAAGCTTGTCTCCATTTCCTTCTCACAGTGCAATCTGAAAGTGCAACCGAGGAGGAGTTGTCCCTCGCTTCTTGCTGCTATTGAACAGGCTGATAGCTGCATTAATGATCTTTGTACAGTAGATGTGAGCTATCATTAGCTTTCCCCGAGGAGGGTTGTTCTTTCTCTGGCCCATCTGCTTGTGGTGCTGCTGAACTGAATGCACACCAAGCAATTTTCAATTTTCAGCTTCCAGTCAGAGTTGACGCTGGTGTACAAATGAAGTGCAGCGCTGTGAGAAGAATACAACATAACTACAGGCAGAGGAGCTCTATTTACTCTGAACAATGATGGTATTGTCTTCACACATCACTGCCAACAATAACAATGACTCTGAGTCCTACAACTCTCACATGTTCTCACCGGGGGATAAAGGTGATCATGCAGACTTCAGATATAATTAGTAGCGATTGTATATTCTTGCTAAAATTGACACAGGAGAGTCTGCCACTGTGTGTTATGGGAACACTTATTAAAGGATAATTTCTTCCAATGTGTTCACTTGTTCTTGTCCATGCATGTACCAACTGACATTACAGCAGTTACCAGGTTGTAAAACATTTAAAGAAACATGCAGGTGATACTCTATCATTTTTCTTATACTGTCAACAAATCCCATTAAAAGTTCAAAACCAATGAACTGACACAATGAAAAATGAGTCTCATTAATCTTTGTCATTGATGTTTTTGTACAACAACTACAGCAAAAAAACACAAATGATCAGTATGAACACATGATAACTTTTTCAGTATTTAGAAAAAAATATGTTATTATTTAGTTGTTCATATAGAAATATAGAATTTACTGCAAATATAATTCAACCAAACAATTTAAAGGTGAAAAATCCAAAATGATTAAACTAGAATCACTTGCAGTTACATGCCTCATAATCTCTAGTGTGTATTGAGATCAGTTGACGTTTGACCTTTCGGTTATAAATGTCACTTCACTTTATTTTATCATGTTGGATGTTTGTATCATTTGTACACTAGGGGCCAAAAATGTGACCTTTGACCTGAAACATCTGATCAGTTCATTCATGAATCCAAATTAACATTTTAAGATAAGAAGAGAAATTCACTCAAGATCAGCATGAGAACTGTACATTTTATATCCTGTTTGTTTTATATTTGTCATAAAGAAATAATTTGTTCAAGTAGCTGCTATTGTAAATAGACTTGAGGCTGTTTTTAAAGTCAAGAGTGATGTAAACAAGGTGATCTTAAAGGACTTAAAAAAGTCCTTTAAGTTTCTGATGAAGATGAAATGGATAAAATGGAGTTATAAGCAGCAAATAGTCAAAATACAGTTTAAGGTTAAATACTGTAGTATGCAGTGAAGCAGACAGGATGCTCTACATGAGCCAAAATACTGTTTCTCAACTCCATTTACTAACAGCCTCTCCACCTGTCTTAAAAATCACAGACCACGTCACTTTAAGCCAAATAATACTTTCCCTGTGAATTCAGCATTGTAGATATGAAGAAGGCCGCTGGGCCTGCAGTGACCTTGCTTCTAACATCCATTAAATGCCATAATTATAGTTAATTTCCACATATTACCTGAATGAACAATGGCCCATGGCCATGGTGAGTGACATTATTACTCACCCTGATGCCCAGCTCTACATTTTCTCCCCCGTACACCTCCATCCCTTCATCCAGCAAACCAATCTCCTCAAAGTACAGCCTATCCACCACAAAGCAGCCAATCAGAGCCGGACTCCTGGAGATTGAAGATGATGGAGATACGTTTTATTTGTTAGTTTGACAGTTGCTGTATTCACAAAAGGAAAAATGTGACCTTGCACAAGTTGTAATTTCCTAAAGAATGCTGCTGAAATTAGCCTCAGAGCAGATACATGCAGACAGATACATAGATAGATAGATACATAGATACATAGACAGGCAGACAATCTTATTAATCCCTTTGGGAGGTTCCCTCAGGGAAATTGAAACTCCATCACACGGAGCACTGTTAAACTTATACACACACATAAACAAAGGAAAAAGAAATAAAAAACACCCAAGAACCCAACACCAACATAAAAGTATAAAATAATATGTTTATATGTATGTGTGTATGTTTATGTACATAATATTGGTAAACTGAACAAAGCAGTTTGGTTTGTTTGGTTAATTTTAGATTAAAACTATATTAATCATGTCATATTTGATGGAGGCTGTGATGACATGTGTTTACTCACTGGATTGGTGCGCTCTTGTTGCCCTTGTGCCACCAGGACTTGGGCGGGTTGAGATAGCGACACCACAGCTCCCAGTCGAAGCCTTGGGCCGACAGCGGATACTCTTCAATCTCAAACGTGTCGTACTTGATGTTGTCAAACGACGGGGAGATTATTCTGGTTCTGTCTTCTTTAATTCTCTGCAGAATGGGTTCAGCCCTTTAAATATGGAGAGAAGGAGTAATTGTACTGTGAGTACTTGTAAAGTCGAGTAGGGATCAAAAGGGCAAGGCTTTAAAAAACAATTTAACAATCCCATCTGACAAATTAAATGAATGTTATTTAATCAAAAACATTTGGAGATGAAATATTTTTATTCATTTATTCATTTCTATTCATTTTATTCAAAAATTACACGCGCACACACACAAAAGGGAAAAGGGATCAAAGGTCTTCAGGCTTCATTTAAAGTACCTGGTAAAACAGTATAATGTTTTTTTCTTTCTTTGCTACAAGGGAATTAAATTAAAAAAATGTCATGCAAAAGATTTTCATTTAAGGACGCAAATGAGTTGTTTGTTGTTATTAAAATAACCACAAGAACAACAAATCTAACAAAACCTTTAAACCTTAGAAATAAGTTAATGATTTCTTGTAAGCACCTTTCAAAGCTCTCAAGGTCACTTTTCATCAGATAAAATGAAACCAGTTAAAATCAAACAAAACTAAGATAAAAATAGACAAGTTCAAACAAAGTATAGTACAAAATTTAAAAAGTAATACACACATTTAGAGATCAAAATACAAGAAGGTGTGTGACTGTGATGGTATTGCGGGAGAAGATAAAAAACTAATGTAGGCAGTTTTTTTTTCCCTTCAGACAAAACCACATTCACTATTTCCCCTTGTTTTAAGTCTCTGTACTAAACCAACCTGACTTGCTGCTTGTTGTAGCCTTATGTTTAACAGACGGATATCAGAGGGGTATTGATTTTCTCATTTAAGTCTTTCACCAGAGAGTCAAAAGTGTATTTCTGAAAATGTACAACTATTGCTTTAAAGTTAGACATTTGTATGATTAAGGTTTTTAAAACCACATTAGTTTAATGAGAGGAAAAGATGGAGATGGATGCTGTTCATATTCTCATGACAGATTTGGGACAGGATGCAGTGTTACCTAACACAGCACAATAGTAGATTCCTGCCTGTTGTGACATTGTGTTCAGTCTTCTCTATATGTATATCATGGGGGAGGTTTTGTCAGAACACAGTCTTTTACAAAAAGAGGCAATCTCCAGTCTTTGCTTTTGAAATTATTTTCAGTAAACCCACACAGTGATATGACTCAAGAAGCAGTGTTGTTGAGCTGAGCCGTGCTAACCTCATACTGCACACATTGTGAGTGACTCACCAGCCGACGCTGAACTCGACGTGGGCATCAAACAGGGCAACAACTGGGGCAGTGGCAGCTCTCCACCCGCTCACTCTGGACCGGATCAGACCCTCTTGCTTGGCATGCCGCACCATTTTAATGAATCCTGGTCGCTGGCTGTTGGTCTCGGACACAAAATCCTGCAGCTTCTCTTTTAGCTCATCTGAAAATCACACACATTAAATGTATTTTAAGATCCAGTGAGACTTCATAAAGATCATATGAGACAGGAGAGTAAACTATGAGAGTTGCTCATGATCAAACTTCCACCCACAAGACGTTGTCATGTCCTCCTTCACCTGCAGTATCTTACTGGACTAAAAGCGCTCATGCTTCACTGCTTTGATCACTGGACCAAAGAGGCAGCAGCATGAGCAAGCACAGCAGATCTCCACAGGGTTTACCAGTCATAACGGGATATTGCAATATTGAAGACTCAAGCTGCAATGCTTTTCAAAACGCCAGGGGAGGAGAAGGAGCATGTTCGTCCAGTTTAAAGTTTACCTCCATTATTACCTGAGCTGTATACAGTGTGATGAGATACCCGCAGGATAACAGTCAGTGCTACCTATATGAAAATCAATCATGGTTCTCAATGTACATTATGGGTAGTAGCAATGTTTCTGTTAATTTTCTCAAAAATACAATACATTATAGTAGTATATTAGAGGTTCCCTCTGTGTTTCAGCAACAAAAACTTCAAGGCAAGTGAAAAATACCTTTAAAAAAAATAAAAAAAGACCACACTTTGGAGTGGTCTGTGAAATCTCAGCAGGAGGCAGCGAATTGGATAAAATACCCACACATCACAAATTTATGCTGGCCTATCAACAGAATGAAGTTTAAGAAAAAATAAAACTTTAATCAGCACTGTATTTCATCATTCTTCATTTAAATTACCTGAGGCTGTGTTCTCGCTATTTCACTTTTAGCCGGTGGTGATTTTTGAGTTTAAAGGGAATGAGGAGCAGTTGCAAGCAGACAGAAACCAGCCGCCATGAAATCATGCTGCGCCAGGCTTCTTAAGAGATGGGGCGAGGCACTTTTTAAAGTTGAATAAACTTTGATTTTCCAATCCAACAACACAGGAAAAAAGGGTTCTGTTAGATGAGCAGCTAATCTAACCATAACAAGTATGAAGACAGGAAATTCAAAAGTAGTGACGCATCATCAGATCAACCTTTCATCCAATCTACAAGAAAATTATTAAATCAGCTTATTTTTTTCAAACTTAAAGGTCCTGTCCTCCCACTGGACACTTCTTATACGCTACCCAGCCACAGCATTGCTTTATTTGTGAATGGTATCCTGTAAACATTTCTTCAGCAGCCTTATTCTCCCCTACTATTCAAACTATAAATATAAGCTATTTGGCGTGATAGCTCATGTTGGCATCTGTTAGAAAACATGTCACACAGTATATAAATCATTGCTTCTACAACAGAGAATCTAATTTTAAACTGCAAGAATATATAATAAGAATTATTTATGTATCCTTTCATCATCAAACTCCCTAAAGGCTGAAAAATAATCATTATCTCCATCCATAAGTGAGACTTTACGTTGTTCAGCAGATTTTACTGCTTCTTTGTCCATCATTTATTTGTCTATTATACACTCATGCACAGCAACAGTGTCGTAGGGGGAGACATGTACAGTCAAATAAATCTTCATTAATTATGTAACTTTAATTAATATGAGAAATGAATGTAATGGTGTAATTTCAACAACAATATTAAAGTCCTGTGGTGTAGTGTTTACATTCACTGTGTCTCAAACACAGCGTTGTGTGTTCATTGTGCATCCTGAAGGTCTGTGCTCAGTGTACTTCCTTCCTCATAAAACCTTTGAAATCGTACATTATTTACGTCTGTTTTTGGCAGTGTGCAGCTTCACTGCGTTTGTTGGTACATTGCTGTGGTTCTTTGTACATTATATCCACTAGAAGCCCCATCCCCTAGTTACCTGGACTGTAATGTTAAAAAAAAAAAAAAAAAAAGATGTAAAACTTAAAAACTCAGATAGATTGTATTTACTCACAGCTTCGTCATTTTGCATGATGAACTGTCCCAGTCAAATGTGAATAACACCCACTTGTTGTTGATGTAAAGCCAAATGAAACAAAGGTAATGAATTTGCTTTAATCATCTGTCCATGTATCTATAATGACTGCCCTAGTCATTTGTATTGTCACTTCTGGACTGAGGATGAATTTAAAGATGAAAGTCACAGGATCTCACAGTATAAGGTGGATAAAAATGATGGTCCATTTTTTGAAAACTGGAGAACATTACAAAAGGTATTTTCAAGTTACAGCATATTATATAATTATTCATTTTAATCACTTTAAATCTGGTAAAAGAATGAATCTCATCAGTCAGTAGTAGTTATAGTCATAGTTTAGCGCTGTTGCCTCACAGCAAGAAGATCCTGGGTTCGACTCCCGGGTCGCGCTCTGGGTCTTTCTGTGTGGTGTTTGCATGTTCTCCCCGTGTCTGCGTGGGTTTCCTCCGTGTGCTCCGGTTTCCTTCCACCACCAAAAACATGCAACATTGAGGACAGGTGAATTGAGCGTACTAAATTGCCTGTAGGCGTGGATGTGAGTGTGAATGGTTGTTCTTCTATAAGTGTTGTTCGTCTATATGTGTCCATGTGACAAGCTGGCAACCGTCCGGGGTGAACCTGCCTTTGCCCATAAACAGCTGGGATAGGCTCCAGTTGCCCCCCACCCGACCCTGAGTACGTGATAAAGGGGTAGAAAATGGATGGATGGATTTTTCTAAATAGATAAACAATTTAAATCGTCTGCAGCAGAATAACACTTACACTATATTTACAGACAGATGGATCCCAAATTATTATATCCACTACAAGTAACATAGAAGTCTATGGTACTGTTCAAGCCAGTTCAGACTCATCCACTAACAACAGTGATTCCCAATCACACATCAGTGTGCCGTAGGGAATATTCCATTTTACTTCATTTCTAAAAATATATTTTATTACATACACTTTTTGTGACATTGTTGACATTGTTGGGAAACACTGACCAAGAGTCAATATTGATTAGTTTTTTTTTTTAATTAGAAATGTAGAAATTAAAACAGAGAGACTCTGGATCAGTTAGACTGGAGTTAAGAAACACTCCCGTATACTCATTCAGGTTTTGCCTCATGTCGACCAAAAAGATCAAACAGAGCTATCATAGTTACTCATGCAAGCAGCTGCTGATGACGTTCCACCAGATTAAAGCACCTATAATTCTTAATTCATTAATAATTAAGACATTCAGATGTGCAAGTGAATTGAAAATAAGAAAGATGAAGTGTTGTGTCACAACAAATCATAATAAAGCACAGTTCATTACGCTAGGAATGGCTGATGGCCAGCAGTCATCAATCTTTCAGGACCCATATCCTGCTGGAAAACACTGGCTTTGAGACAGAGTTGGTCTGGAACAACATGCAAACAGGTTCCTGAAGTCACTGTGCAATTGGGCAGAAAATCCATTAACATATTCTAAATGTAACATGGAAATATTCACAATTTGTCCCAGAAGAAAAAGAGCAATGTTAATGGTGAGAAGCGAAATGATGAACACACCATTTAGTTTGCCTCCATCCAATCATCAGGGGAATATAAAGAAAACTTTAAATAAAACTGTGAATAAATACCTGAATATAGAAACAACTCACAGATTAAAAAATAAAGTCCTCTAAGTCTAATATAAGTGTGAGGGCTCAGCTTCAGTTAGTAAAATAATAAAAAAAACAAACCATACTACAAATATCTGAGTATTCATGGAGTCAGGCCTGAATTTTAATACAATTATTATAAATACAATTATAAAGTGAGTCTGCTATCGTCTTAAAAACTATTAAAGAATTACGTCTCAGCAGGATTTAGGAAAACTCTTCAGTAGACCTGACGACAGTAATGGTGTGTTCACATGTCACCTAAAAAAATCGATCAGACAGCTGCTGCTGATTCTGGGCGCCGCTGCTCCAGTTGAAAGTGAACCTTATCACCCCACTTCTTAGATTTTTACTTTTTCTTTACGATTTCCACAATACAGCTGTTGGTTTATAAAACATTGAAAAGTGTAGCGCACAAAACACATTTCAAATCTGCTGCCATGTTATGAACCATCCAGACCCCTCAGGTCGTCTGTGAAAGGTCTGTGTTTTGTCCCAGGAGTCAAACTAAACACTGAAAAGCTGCATTCACTTTTTATGCTCCACATATCAAACTCTACAAGAACTGCAACTCTCAGCTCTTTTAAATCAAAGCTGAAGACTTTACTCATTTTTCTACACTACACTGTAACTTTTACTCTATATTTATTTTCCATTTAATTCTTTATTTTATGCCCAAATGCTTTTTTCTTTTTCATTTTTTTCTAAATGCCTTTGATACTTACATTTACCCTTAGACTTAGTTTGATCAGGAGATCGTCATCAAGGTAAAACAAAGACACATTCATTCTCTTGTATTTATTCTAACGTCTTAATTGTTTTTGTCATATCAGAATATTGAAGGACTGGTGTCTGTTCTTAGGTTACTGTAAATATTTCTATATTCTCTTATCCTATATTCTTTTATTTGTTATGTTTGCACTATCCTTTAAACCATGGGAATGGAAGGTCTGCAACGTAAATGTATAATTTTTTAATAAAGTATATACAGGCAAAAACAGAATTATTCATTAATGGTCAAAATAGCCCCAAATTTGTAACGGTTGACTAAAATGTTTGGTATTGACTTGTTATCTTGTTATATTGACGTGTTCTGTACATCATCTATGACCTGTTGCTGCTCCATCACTATATGTTACTGTTTATCTGAATTGAGCTTGATTTTCTAAGCGCTGGGTACTCTATGTTCTTCCGTGCATGTTCAAAGTAAACAGCATTCATCACCATGCAGGCGTTATAGCTGGCACAGCAGATGGCTCACAGTGTCTGTGTATTTTGCTCTACACAACTTGGCAACTTTTCATTACACATCTCCGCGGTTGTGAAAATCTGTGTTTAAAATATCCGACTGGTACTCGCTCCAAGTCTCGTACCAAAATTTTCGTCTTGTACCAGACCAATTTGTTAAAATGTGTTTTAAACACGTGTTGTTGAAGTTTCCAGTACAGCTGTGCACTGCTGGTATCAGGCAGCGTGTGCTGTAAACTCAACTCTGTTGGTTTTTTACTGACACCTTCCCAGCTTTGTGTGCCCTTCAGCTTCCAGCAGCCAAATCTGCAGAGTTCACTCACTGGCTTCAAACAGTTGCTGGAACTTCTCTGCACACCTGAGGCTCAAAATGAATCCACACTGTGAGATGAACAGTGCTTCAAAGAGACAGGAAGCAAGCCACGGGATCTGATTAGCAATAAACCTGCTGTCACCTGCTGTAAATCTAAACTTGATAAACCGACTTTGCTTAGAAAAACATCTTTATCTCTGTTGTAAATGGCAGAGAAATAATTAGTTAAATTTATACATAATTATTTTACTTTTAACCAATAATTCACTGTATTTGAGCTCCTCAAATAGTAATATTCGGGCAGACTTCTACTATTTTTTGACATTTTTCTCACTAGATAAAGTACATTTTGCTTGCAATTAACAACTAATAACAAAACATTTATTAAAAAATACTACTTAAATTGTAGAATGACAAGTGCTCTGACAGCCTGTCTACAGGCAAACACTTTAAAACTATGCTCTTACACAGACAAGCCTTTCTTGGACCAAAGCATAGGACATTATCCAATTATGGTAAAATCAGCTAGGTCAATTTGCCCTTCTCTCCCTTGATGGCAACACGTTCCCCTGCATGTTAATGCCTCTCCGAGGTGAGCTGTGACGGTAGTGGATGACTAATGTAAAGCAGTGGATGCCTGGAGGAGAGGAAGGGGGGGGGGGCTGACTGTGGATGCTGACCCTTCAACAATCTAAGCAGAATCATGGGTCAGCAGGCTAATGACATTTAGCAAAGCCCAGATTCACAGTCATGGCCATGATAATGATGAGACCAGGCCCATCAGACACAGTGTCACAGAGTACGCAGGCAAACAGGGTGAAATGCCATCAGCAAAATGTCAGCTCATGATTTGAGTGTCTGAAGAAGCTATAGGAGCCTGCTCCTTGCTTTCAATTATATGATGAAATATGAAAGTTTATGGGATGTGGTTAGATATTTCTCCTGTTTTAGGAGAAGTAGGGGCAAACGTTTGGGTTCTCAGGTTTACATCTTTACATTTTCAACATTGCGGTCAATAATAACCTGAGAAAAAGTGACCATTGTGATTCTGATGCGCAGGATAATTTACTGAGACATATCACAATGATCCTTTGTATATCCTGTACCTTCAGGCTGTAGCTATAGATGTACCATGTTCCATGCTTTGCATTATTGACTTTATCAGACATATTCTTCCCACTGCCAGTATTTCCCATGCTGATTGTCTCAAATGACTGTCTCACTCCTTGTTACAAGCAGCACAACCCATTCTAAAGTGTATTGCCAATAAATGACCTTGGCACAGAATCATCACCTCTTTTATAGTAGGCGTTCTGCCTTTGTAATGTAGTTAAGTCTTACACTGTAAATTACCGAGTCCACTTTTCATTGGTGACTGCAAGTCAACTTCTTATGTTGTGCACTGCAGACGTAAGTCACATATCAGTATTTTCACATATCGGGCATTTCAGTATTAAAAAGTAAACACAGTTGAGCAGTAGCACATTGTTAGGACATGATGAATCTTTTCGACCTGATACTGTTTACACTACATCCAGCACATTCAGATGTAAGAATTAGGGTTGCAAATGCAGACGAGATATGTACAAACACCACATCACCTTGCTGGATTGTTATTTGCCTCAGGGCAAACATCCTGACTTTGCAGCTAATTATTCATCTATCGGTTAAATCTAGTGAACTCAGTCTCTAATTAAAAACATTAAAGGAGTGTAGAGGCCATTAGAGGAGCAGCGTGCTTCACAGATACAGACTTCTCAACACATGAGGTAATGATATGTAAACTGTAGGCCTCCATTAGCATAAAGAGGCTGCAAACAAAATCATTGTTAGAATTCCAACACACACCACTTGTAATGCATCAGTTTACAATATTGATGACTGATTTACCATCAAAACTATTAATCAAAACCAGCCTGTCCATAAATGAGCACAACTACTGTAGCTGCAGTAACTATAAGTAGAGCACAATAAGTTGTATTTGTATTATTATTACAGTTTTATTACTATCTTTTGCCTTTTTTGATTTACTTCAGAAATTAGATGTATGCCTTTCTCACAGAGATGTGACTAATGCAAATATGATTTTATCCAAACAGCAAAACTGAAAACTACCTGAAATAATTCAACTGAAAAATATAGAGGTTAGCTTTTATGGCTCTGATGTCAACGCAGTGGCTTTTCCTCAATGATTTAGCAATTACCACCACTGTGTCACGTGTGTATTTTGCAGAGCAGCTCTCTCAGTGCGGAGATGAACGTGTATGGATTCGGCAGCAGTGAGATGGCCACAGAAAGTGAGAGAAAAAGGAGCTGATACTCTGCATTTTGTTTTGTCAGCATGAGACAGTGTTACTGTGCCATAAGACCGTGACTATAATAGAACCAGTTGGTGTCTCTCGTGGTTTTTTTGTGACCCAGAGGTTTAGCTGTCAGGTCACAGAGGTGATCCTCAGATACTGAAAAAAGTGACCAACCAGGGATGTTTGACAGCCCCCTGAAGACTGTTTAAAAATACTTCCTGCTATTATGGAGGTATCTCCTGAATCATTGAAGATTCTGGATTAAAAAAAACACTCAGTCAGCCTACTGCTCCCACAACACTGCTACAAATGGACAGTTTTTGAAAGGAAAGGTTGCTGTATTATAGAGGGAAGCTGCTCACTGTTATTGCTGTTGTCGTCGACCAGGATTATCTCTTTGAGGAGGTGGGAGGGCGTCCTGTTGATGGCAGAGTGGATGGAGCGCAGGATGACGGACAAGGCTTCATTCACAAAAATGAACACAATGCTCACTTGAGGAAGGTTTAAAGGATAAGTGATGTTTCTGCACCTGTGGAGGAACAAACAACAAATCCTCGGTGAGGCAATGTTTAGACCTACATCCTGCCGAAAGGATTAACAGCCGAATATGACATTGATTCCTAAAGAGCAGGGTAATGACAGATTTCATGCCAACCCAGCTACTTGGCAGACCAAATCAGGACCCTGTTTTTATGATTGTAGGCACTGGTACTGGTTTATGGCAGATTTTTTTTGGGAAAATAATGATCCAAATGCAACTTAGACAGTGGTGCAGTGCATTTGTAAAGTCCTCTGTTTCTTTTTAAAACATAATTTCCTGCTATCACATCAGGGTATTTTCACTATGGATGAGGAATCCACTTTCTTGTCCCAAGAGGAAACTGATACCTCTTTCCAAGAAACACAGTGACGGACTGGGCTGTAAATTATAATCATAAAACTGCAGGTAATGTTTAAATTGAGGTTTTTCAAAATGAAATCCTGACCATATTGTTCTCTGCGTGCAGTGACACAGATGCGTTAAAGGACAATTATTCCCTAAATGGATTGTGAATGCAAAATCTGCTGCAAACTCCCCATAATAATCTTCTTGATATGGGGATTTAATCTAATTGTGAAAAGTGTATTGTTTAGGGATTGTGATATTTTACCTGCTAACAAAATCACACAGTTGTTACTAAGGCTGTTCATTATCAACAAGGGCATGTTGGGAAACGTTTCGAGAAAACACAGGTGTAAAAACCGTGTGATTAAATCAGATCAAATGAATGTATAGAGCCAGTCTTAAAATTCACCAAAATGACCACAGTTTTCAAGGCTTTAAAATGCACATGTACATTAATTTATAGTCTGTGGACAGAAGAGATGTACCTTTACTGTCCTGCTGGCTTCAGATAACCACAGCGGTGTGTATCATATTGGTAAAATGAGTTTTACACCTTAATCAAGACTGCTATCCACCTGAGTACCCATCTGTCTCTATAATATGATTAATGCAGCAGCAGGTAGTCGTGCTGAACGCTGTAGGCAAAAGTAAATTCTTTATTGCTTTTCAATTAGAACCACTCAGTTTTTGAGAATGAACATCAGTGTGTTTTCTGCATAGTAACTCTTTAATGAGTTTCTTTGTTTATTACTGACAAGTAAAAGGTCCTCAGGGGTAAGAGGAAAAAAAAGCTCAGGATGGTGAACATCCCGTGAGACTGGAGCTGCAATCATTATTTACTTGTTTGCAGATTGTGAATTTGATACTCAGACACTGGCACCTTTGATATCTGTGTTTGTCTTTAGCTGTTACAGGCTATGTTGAAAGATGAACAGAGCTGATATTTGTCATTATTAAATCTTTCCCAAAAAAATTAGGGTTGGCATCATCAGACTAGTTGGTTCATTGGTCCAGATCAGAAATATTTCAACATCTACCTGAGGTATTGGCATGAAATTTGTACCTTCATCACTCAAGTTTTAGTTTCCTGGGTTCTAACAATTAAATAGATATGATGTAACAGAGGAATTAAACATATAACTGACAATAGTTGTCCAAGTGAGTTCCCTTGTGTTTTTGGACCCAGGGGCAGGACTGCTGTACTACACCAAAAAAACATCAGAAATCTATTACTGAATTTTGTTTTATTTTATATTTCTTTTGCATTAAAGAAACGATGGCACCTGTCATGTGTTTGCTGGCAACTATGCAGCTACTGTTACTGCTGAAGCCAGTTTGTATGAATGTTTGAGGGACTTTTATCACCACAGAATTCAATGGAGTGGGACAAAAATCATATTTTTATGCAAATTTTGCTGGCCGACTCTAAAGGAACAAGAACAAGAACTTCAGCATCAATGAGTTTGAGTTCAAGCATATGGCCACCCTAGGGAAATATCTGTGATCAAATGAAGATCACAAGAAATCATTGACAAAAGGAAAGATCATTGGCAAACAATCACATAGTTCGTCCAACCAAGTCAAAGTCACAGCATTTTGTGAAGAACCCAACAACAAACAACAACAAAATATCCAACACAGAAACTCAATATTTTAATAAAACACAAAAGAAATGAAGATGCATTGGTAAATGTGTGGTTAAATTGCGACTGTTAACTTTGTTCAAAGTCCAGATTTGTGAACTATGAACATGAAGGGATTAATTTTAATTTTATGTGAACTCAACTTTGAGCTAGTTCCTGATTAAATGTGAACTTGAATCTGAAAATGTCAACACTACAATTACACTGTGCCACACAGTGGTTTTGACTCTCTTATATATTATACCTATTTTAGTTTAAATGTGATCACTAACAAGCGAGTGAGGAGAAAAATCTTCTTATGCATAATGAAACTGCCCATTTGCAGCACAAACTTAGGCCACTTAACTCAATGTTTATCTATAAATCAAGTTATGTTGGAAAACAAGAACTAAAATAATTAATTAACTAAAGTTTAAGATACTATAAAATCAGCTAGCACCTACTGTCCTAGTGTTTGAGTCCCATTCTATCCGCGCTCTTACCCATCAGGCCTCAGGTCTGGTATCAGCCGGTCTAAAGGGAGACGATCACTGAGGTAGCCATTATAGCCGTAGTACTGGAACATCTTCAGCGCCACCCGCCGGTTGTCCGGGCTGAGCTCCTGACCCCAGTGGGCGAACAGTGACGAGTCAGAGAATGATGTGTCCGCCTGACCGTCCTCTCCTCTCCCTGGAGTCTCTAGGAGGCACAAGAAGACAAATAGCATGAGCATTCGTCTCGGCCGTAGCTTCTCAACTCACCGATGAAGCTGTATATAAGGTGACATTTAAGGAATGTGGAAAATGATGGTGCTAATATCATCAGTGTGATAAATGCTGTTTTTTCTTGTTCCTTCCCTGTTAGCAGATGAACAGAGGCCTGTTATTTATCTGGGTGGCTATCCTTCAGTTTGTACGCGTGACGAGAAGCTGTTGTGTCCTTGAACAAAAGATTCAATCCCTCCCAACAGCTGGTGGGCTCCTCTGTAGCTGACTTTACTCTTTGACCTACACAGCGAGGGGAAAGTAAATTCCCTGAAGGGATTGCTAGGGTAAGGCACACAAGCTTCCTTTCATAATTAATCATGAGGGAATGTGTGACCATTTTTAGAGAAAGTATTGGTTTCTCTGTTTGTGTCTTAAACTACATATGAACTCCTTCGGTGTTGAAAAGGCTCAACATGAGTGAAGCCCTGATTTTATGGCTGAGCGGCATTAACAAACAAGAGCTTAGTGTGACAAACTGATATTATTGCTTGTGGTCGTTGCTGACAGACTGAGTTCATGTCCAGACTCCATAAAAAAAAACAGTAGCGTCTGTTAAAAATTCTGTCCTGCTTCCAAGAGGTTTTAATATACTTCAGAGGAAAGTGTCTGACTATGCTTAACAGTCAAGAAGCTTTAGCCACAGGCTTGTGGTTTGAATGCCAAAAATGCAGCAGATAACAAAGATAAAAAAACCATCTTGAAGAGTATATATATATATATATATATCAGAGAGTTTCTCAATTGTACCTGCATGATTACAATGTGCCCTTATTTTTTCAACATAAGTAAAAAAAACACAAAAGCTTTCCAAGGTTTTTTTTTTATTTCATACAGCAATATTCTGACAGCTCCCTTGTTTCAAACAAGCCATTTTAGTTTGAGTTTTTACCGCAACAACCCAAAACTTTTACTGTATGTCACCTCCCTCCCTGACTTCCCTGTCTCTTGCCACTGACTCTCAAATTAAGGCAAAAACATCATAAAAATTGCAGCAACTTCATTGGGACATTACGCAGCTCTGAATATTGCAGCGCTTTACTGTTATTGAACAGCATAGTGATATTTATGATCCGTGAAAACACAGTGTTGCTGGTAAAAGGTTGCTGGTGACCCAGTGAAGCCTGTAAAAGAAAATGTCATTTCACGCTCACTGAGACTGACAATGAGGATAGTAGGCTGATCGCTCCCTCAGTGTAGAATATAGGGAAAAAGTTTAACTTTATACAACCTGTCACACTGCAAACTGAAGGAAACAATCAGAGAAAATATTTCATTTCATTGTAATTTATCTCTCACTGAAAAGGTCTGAGTGAAAATGAATTCCATATCATGGATGATAATGGCAAAGTGTTAATTAAACTGTCCTACACAGCAGGAAATGAAGTCTAATAAAAACTGATTCATCCTATGATAATTTCATTAAAAGCAAAATCAGTAGTCGCCTACAGCACATTGTAGCTATACAGTAATAACAGAACCAGATCAGTTTCATTGTGAAGCTTCAGGATATCACGTTACTGCTGACAGACCAGGGTTATCAGGAAGACTTCAAAAACTCATCAGATGTGATGAACTGTTTTGTTATCTCATTTAGAGTGAAATGAAATACAATCTAAGAGAAGAGTGGTGATTTCTTCTAGTAATTAATTTTATTTGTGATACAGAATAAATTTCTTCTGTTTTGTTAAAGCTGTGTTTAGTCATTATGTGTCATTTAACTTTACAAACAAGGAAGATAAAAAAATAAAAGCGTAAAAATAAAATAAAATAATGGGCAATAAATAAAAATGAAAGTGCTTTTGATCTCAGACGTTAAGTTACATGCTATCAAGCATAAACTCAGAATCTTCAAACAGCCGCAACTTTTCTGCGAAGAGACGATAAAATGTGAAAATAATGAATAAAAGCTTTGAGCCATTGATGAAAACACATGCAGAGGACAAGGTTAAGCGTGCACCTGTGTGTGTGTGTGTGTGTGTGTGTGTGTGTGTTTGTCTGTTTGTGTGTCTGTGTGTTCGAGCATGTTTCAAGCCTTTAGAGGAAGTTTAATATTCATGAGGAGATTGAAAACATTAGTGATGAACCGTGTCAACTAACTACTATAACAACAATATGGAGTCAGGTGTTAAGGGATTACATTATGAAGCAAAATTTAAAGAGCTGCATTTGAAAACCAGGTTACAGCTTATTTCTTTGGAAGGTAAACAAAATTATGACCATATATGCAGAATTTATATCCTATAAATTAAAATCATTTACTTGAATATCCTACTTTACACAGTCAAAGAAAGAAGCTTTCAACAGCCTCTAGACATCGGGTTATACCAACTTTCATAACATTTATACTTGATAAATATTCTTTGCAGAAATTAAATCTAAAGGGTTACAGAATGACAGTGCCATGACCTGCTGAACACCACACAACAGACAGATATAGTCTGTAGAGAACTGACAAATATAGTCCACTCTTAGTTGGTAAAATGCCTGATATTATGGTCTGGAAATAGAGTTAATACTGGAAACATGTCTAAATGAAAGATTATGTAGCTCACTACCTGCTGGATGTGACAGTAAGCAACTATTTGGTAACAAGTTTACTTTATTTACTTAGAAAGTGAAATTTTGAGGGATATGCCTTTATTTTTTTTCTCCCCAATAATTGCATGTAATTAGGCAAATGTGAACCATAATATTGGCATACAACAAAGAAGCTGAAGGTGAAAGGAAGAGCTTTGATGCAGTCTAAGCAACATTTAGACATAGGACCAACCTTGAAGTTCTAATGATGGCGGGGGAGAGTTAGCTTAGCATAAAGAATGGAAATGAGGGGAAAGAGCACTCTGATGTTGTTAGTTTAATCTGTATAAAAACTGTTTTTCAGGCCTTATGTTGTCACTGGCTACAGCTAACTCCCGCTAGCTGTAGCTCCATATATCCTAAGACACTGTCGTTAGAGTGCAGCTAGCTTTATTAGCCTGTATATGTAGTTCTAGCTCTGAAAGGTGCTAATTTATTTTATTTATTTACCGTATTCAATGTTAATTTACAATAATATTTTTTTTCGCAGAGGAAACATCTTTACTGTTTATGATTATGTATTTTAGGTGTAATAAAAGTTACAGCTGTGGATAATTAAAAAATGACAAGTCTCTCACATTTACAGTAATAAACTTGTTATCGTGCAGCACACACAGGTATTCATCTTTTCCACTCCACAATACATGGCTGTATTTCAGAAGAATGCTCAATGAAACATTAACTCAAATCTAAGTCACACAGCGTCCAAGTTGAGAGACGAGTGCAGAGTGAACGTTATGAGCCTGAGGCTGAATAACTACAGCTTCTCACATTCAACGCACAGCTGTTAAAATTTCACCACTCTGAAGCAGAGAAAGTGTCTCAGCTCTTGATAAGACAACACAGTGATTAGACTATGGATGAGATAAAACTTCTGACAATCTTTCAATCCTGGTAACTCCGCCTGGAGGTCCATTCATGTGGCGTTAATTAATTAAGCCTGTTGAGACAGTCTCCTCTCTCCTCTGCAGTGATTCTCTAAAGCTGCAGTTCGGTCATCTTACTGTTGTTTGATGTGTAACCTTGACAACACGGTGTTTAGCATGTTTTCTTTTTTTTCATTGGCATTCATAAACCGATATTTATCAAACATGTTAGTACAACCTTTATACTCGTTCAATCAACTGAAAAAAAAAAAAAATACAGTATGTCATATATGTCAGTATGTCATATGACTTGTTTTTTTTTATTTCCATCAAAGAGGTCATGTGACTTACTGTAACCTTGCTGTTTGGAGAATGTTTTCCTCTTGAGTACACATTCGGTAAACTAACCTTGGTGCTAACTCAAGTAAAGCACAGCCAAGTACCTCAGGCTAAAAGTAATGTGCACATGTGCATACTAGTGTCTGTGTGTGTGAGTGTGTTTCTGTGCGTGTGTGTGTGTGTGTGCAGACAGAGGAGGTATTCCCTAAGCTTCCCGGCAGCCTTCCAGGCGTGTGTGGATTGCAGCAATAAGTGTGCTTCCACTGCGTGAACAGCAAGGCAACTGAGTTATAGTTACAGCAGTCACAGACGAGAGAGGCGGGAGAAATGCTGTGCAAATGTAACATGTACATTCTCTGTCATTAACATAGGCTAAAATAGAAATCGCTGCAGAACAAACTTAAAACACTTCAAGAAGCAATAAACCTCTAGGCTTTACATAAACTCACTTTTTTTTTTTTAGATGCACAGCAGCCCATGTTAAATTATTAAACTGGATCTCATGAAAAATAGTTCACAGTGATGAAACTGCTCCAGAATGCACAAAGATTTTTTTTTCTTTATCAAATTATATATATTCATCCCCTCGTGCCAGAGGAGAGGAAAATGTTTTGAATTTCAAACACAAATCATTATCAATCCTGACACCTCAGCGATAATTCTCTCTTGTGTTGCGCTAGCGTACGGTGGTACAGATGTAGACTTCTGATAAAACTGCTGTAGGCGTGATTTTTTTTTTTACCTAACTCTCCAAATCGTGGGCTGTACTCTGTGAGGAGAGAAGGAAACATTTGGGTATTGTAACAATTTTAGTGAAAATCAATAAAAGGGTAAAAACTTGGTCAAGAGATCTTTACTGTAAACCTGATACTGTAGATGCTGGAGGCAGAACATCCTCATTATCCCTCCAGTATATAACCCTCTTCTTCTTTTTTCTTGTGCCAAAATGTCAGGATTGACTTGTGTTGCCCATTGACTTAAGACACCTGGGGTTCGATATGTCATAACTACAATCAAGTAGGTAATATCAGGTAACATTGTGCATCTTTACAAGAGTGTACAGTCACAATAACACAATGCAACACTGGTGCATTAAGTCTGTTTGCTTAAAAAAAGGAAAGAAGCTGTGATTGTGGTGAATTGAAATTACTTGACAGTAAAAATGAGGATTGCTCTGACTACAACAAGACAGTGACATGATTTGCTTTGCTGGGCTTCTGAATTTATGTTTGGTTACTGCAAAGAGAATCATCTCTCCAGGTTGAGCCAGGTTCAGCTTTTTTCCATTCCTCTGTGCTGACATCCCCTGAGTTTTCAAACGAACATGATATAGATGTCACATCAGACCACCAGCCTCTCAGACCAAAACAAATGCTTTGTCAGCTTCACCTCCAGCCTCCCAGTGGCCAAAACTCCCTCCTCAACAACAAACCAGTCACAAGACTTCAGGTTTCACTGTCTGCTCAGGAAGCCTCTTCTCTACTTTGGGCCCAATCTTACATCTGAAGCAAAGCAAGTGTATTTGCGAGTTTCACACTGAAGCAGATGTCATTAAACAACAAGAACACTTCTACTCATCTGTGCTGTGATGGGTGGATGTGGTTCTTGGTTTGGTTTGGTCAGACACATTGTTGGCACATTGTTTTCTTGAGGCAGAGGAGAGCGATTGCACTTTTGACCAACACAAACCTGGATGGAAGTCGCTAGTACAGTGTTATTTTTATTCATTTTAAGGGCACACTACTTCTTAGAGAAAAAGGAGTGCATGTGGATGTATACTTTCAACAGCCTAATGTCAATGACGCATGCTTGGGGATATGTAAACACAATGGACTAAAAGCAAACCAACAAAGTGCACCTGGCTCTTAAAGGGAACAAGAGATGACACTGACTGTTGATGTGACAATTTGCTGTTAAGTGAATTTGGAAATACCCTAAATGCACCATGCACTATAGCCTGTTAAAACAGCTCTTTATCTTTGTATAGAAATCTTGTTTGCTGTTGTGGTGTTTATAGTGACACATATACAACCTTTAGTTAAATTATAGCATTGTTGTGAATGTTTCAGCTTCTTTCTTCCTCTTTATTTTTAGCTGTAACAGAAAAGCACTGACATTGTTCCACTTCATGATGCTGTGATCTCACACAATGCTCCCATTAGCAAAGTTAAAAGAAAAATACCATAAATGCATTTAGTAACAGATTGACATACATGACCTACTACACACCTCTTTTGTCAGCTTGTTTCTTTCTTCTATTCTGACTTGACTTACAAGCAGACAAAGAAGCGTGTTCAACTGTGTTTTAGTTCAGAAATATGCACAAAGAGAAGGTCAGTTGTGTTCTCATCTCTTTATGCCTGGACTCATTTTGCTCCTTCATGCTGGTATCCTCCTAACAGGAGCTAAATGACAATTATATTACTCCCATTTTATCATCTTTGCAGCGACTGCCTCTGAGATTTAGAATCAATTTAAAGATTTAATTGTTCGAGGCATCGTCTGGTTCCAAATCAAATCTCATGTCCCCCATGAGTGAAGCTGTGAGGGTATTTGATCTTTGAGAAACAAGCTTCTGTTTAGTCCATAGTTTTATATCAAGGAAACAAAAAGGCCAAGATGTGTTGATGTGTTTGGTTTTTATAAGATGACAACAACTCTAATGTTGAGAGTTATTGCTCTATGGAGCAGAGCTCAGTAGTGTCCTCACATTTTGTAGGTTTTACAGTCTGCAAATTTTCTTTTTGGCTTGACTTTTGACCACTCTAATCAACTCAGCAACGTGCTGGTGAACATTCTGCATCAACATTAGCTGCTAAAGAGAAACATATTTCTCTGAGGAATTGTTGAAGAACAAAAACAGAGTTAAAATAGATTAAATATAGGACTTGACCTCATGTGGCTTGAACTGTGACTCAGAATAAATGCTAATGCTGTTCGTTGTCTTCTAGATAAGGAAGCAAATTTTGTCCAAAAGAGCAACTTTACAAAAATCCAATAACTTGCTCATTTAAAAAAAAAAAAAAAAAAAAAAGAATTCCTGACACCTTCAAGCACTAGCAACCTACTGGCAAACTCACGTACAGAGTAATATGAAGAAAAGCTGCTTTTATACACTGACTGTGGCCAGCTGCACTAATACAGCACAATAACATTTAACAGTACGCTATTACTCCTCTCTCTTGCTCTAAGTCCTCTCCTTCTTGACAGTAAATACAGCTAATAACCAATTAGTGTGTTTACTGGGTGGGAGGCTGTGTCCGCCACTGTATAGATGCTGTACGGAAATCAGTGACTGGCTCTGGTGCAGGCGGAAATTCTCTCATTAGGACGCATCAGTAGCTGGCACGTCACACTGACATTTTCCTCTTGGTAGAAGAGAGCGTTGTGTAGCTTTGTCTTTCTCTTTGTTTATTCCCAAGAGAGGACATGCAGTGGCAGAACTCAGGAGAAGGGTCATGTTTACTTGTAGCGGCCTTTGTCATCTCTACCCCTTTTGTTCATTTCTCCTCATTAAAGCGCTGAAATCACTAGCGCCCTTCAGAAGTATACAAAAGCTTTCTTTGTGCTTTTTCATCCTCAGGAGCTGGATTCTCTTCTAGAAATGCAATGTCATTAACACCAGCAAAATCTGAGCGACTGGCTGCGATGTTTTCCTTCTTTTGACAAACAGTATGAGACAGTGCAGACACTATTTGATATCAAGCTCTGGACGTTTTCCTCCTGCACCACATTTCTCATTCCCACTGTTGGACTTGAAAAGCTGGATTTGTCATCCCATTAAATTCAGTCATCTGAGATGCCTTTTCTATAACCTCCTATCAGATCCGACTTCCCCAGCACTCAGCTTGTGGAAAAACTGTTTCTTTGCTGTATCTTTCCGGTTCTTATCTTGCAAGTTTAATCTGTGCTCTGCATTTAAAAATCATTTATCCTTTTTTGGGGGGCGGGGGTCTTCATAAAGTGGTGTCTGGGGTATAACCTCTTCTTGGAAGCATACTTCAGTGTCAGATTTAAATCAAAACTATTTCAGTGTTCACCTGGTAGCCAAAAAACTAAAATGGTATGGAAAAGCACAGGGTGAAGAAGACTATTAATCTATCACACAGAACACCGCAAACCAATTATTCATTGGCAATGAGATTTTCAAGTGTAGCCCCTTGAATTTTTCTACCAAGACCCATTTTTCCTTTTAATTTTTCCATCAAAATCATGTATTTCTTTAGGGGCCGAGTTTTCAGAAAGACATACACCCTGATAAGTAAGAAATTGTGAAATTAACCGACTTCTACGGATTTCTTCTGAATATGGAGTTGAATGATTAGAACAGTCTTAAAATATTTCAGTGTTCTTCCCGGTGGAGCTAAGAAGGAAAAGCAAGTGAGTTTTTTTTTTTTTTTTTTTTTTATTAAACCATTTACTAAAAAAAATAAAATAAGATAAAAAAAAACAACTCTAACCTCGAAATAATTTGTTTTAAATAAGTGTTTTAGCACATAGACATTTGCTAATAAGCTCTTAACACAAAGAACACTTTAGGTGCTAAAAAGATCACTGATAGATTAAAGTACTGGACAATTAGAAAAATGGACACTAAAGTAGAAGAATAAATAAGTTAATAACCATGAAAATATGTACAACAGAACAAAACAACTTTCTGCCACAGGTCTGACAAACCTAAACCTTTAAAGGATGGTTTCTTTTTTTCTGGTTAGTTTCTGATTGACACATATTGTCAGAATTAGACTGCATTGGATTTACTTGGGTTGTTTCATTTATTCAACATAATCATTCAAGTCAGTTAGATGAAATCTTTGACCAAAATGTTCATGCTTGGTTTTAACTTGGTCCAACAATATTATAGAAGTGAAATTAATGAGATCATGATTGTTTGTGCAAAAGTTCGTGTCTAACCATCCAATAGCTGTTAAAATATTTCAGTCTCGACTTCTTGTCTAGCACTGGACTGACTAACAAATAGATATTGACGTCCTTTGAGCAAAAATGTGGTTATAAAACCAAAAGGTTTGTGTGTGTATGCGTTTTTGTGAAACAAGGAGAAATGCAAGCCTTTGTATTTTTGCCCTTTTAAAATTTTACTCAGGAATAGTGTTAACATTTAAATGCAAGAAAAAACCATTCACCCCTATAATTCATTAGATTGAACCACATGATTTAACAAGGAAAAACATGGTTCAGAATATGAATCAAAATCAGAGCAGGCTTGACAGTCACTTCATTTAATTAGAGAATATATTTTATTACAGGACCATGATATGAACAGCAACGTTTGATTGATTTTTATTTCAATATTTTCTACTTTTTTAGACAAAAATGTCCACCTACAATTGCACAACTTCATGAAGGTTTTTTATGAATAGGGAAAGATCTTAGGCTGTGTGAAGGTTTCTGACATTCTTTGTTTAATATTTCACTGACAAGTGGTGACGGATTCTTTAAAACATGCAGCGTTTGTCCTTCCTTTCTAACTGAATGTAAAAACAGGGGTCTCTGTTTTATATTAATGAAGTCTTCATGGATTTAGAAAAGATTCATAGTTATGTTTTCCTTTTGATCATGGCCATGTTCACGACATGGAGAATTTATCAATTATTCAGGTTGAGAGGTCCTTGATTTTTCACTTTGGGTGTTTTGAAAGAAATATGACACAGGTCGTTTAACCAGACTGATTGTGAAACTCTTTTGAGAAAGTTGCTTATCTCTGGAAGTTTGGGTTGTGAATCTACCCTGATTGAAAAAGTTGACTGAGCTACAAAACTGTGCCATTCACGCTCATTACACCAGCATGAATATAAACCGATTAAATCCCCTGTTGTTTCATGTGTATGAGAAACCTGGCTTCAGTAACCAGGTTAAAGGATTAAAGAAATCTAATTTCCCTGTATATATTATAACCATATTTATGTACATGCTTATCAATGTTTCACATCAGCTTTTTCAATTTACGCATGTGCAAATAAAAACTTCAAACAGGGAGAGTGTAGGTTTGGCAGCAGTGCGACAGCATGCAGCTTTCAGCTCAGCTCACACACTTTCACGCTGAGGTACAGCTGTGTGTTCACACTCCAGAGCTCTGGCTGCACCATCAGCACACACACACACACACACACACACACACACACACACACATGCCAACAGCTCAACTCTGTCCACCAGAAATTAGATTTCCATGCTACTTGTTTCCAACGACAAATATGTTTTGAAAGAAATGTCATGTCAGATGCATGCTGGATTCCATTTTTCATCAATGTGCAGAAAAATTTAACTACGGGAACAATTTTACAAGATATGAATGTGTTTTTGCACACACCCACAACTCAGGGAGCAGCATCTTGTACTATTGTTAGAAATACAGAAATATAAGTACAGCATCTTTTCACAATAAGAAAGAGGCTAAGAAAATATCTGATTATTGAGCTGCTTCAAGTAGACGTGAATTTACTGTATGTGAAAGGATATTGCCATGTTTCCAGTTTTAAACCAGTTTCTGTGATAAACATGTTCTCAGTATGTGTGGACAAAGAAATTTTTAACAAAATTGTTGACATTATTTTCTAAACTAAAGCACCGTGATATTTTATCAGATACTTTAGACAAAATAAACATTTCTTATGTTAAAATCAGCTGCACTTTTTCCTGTTTCTTGGTATTTTGACGCAGGTGTCTGGTTGGACTGGTTCATACCCTAAAAAAAACACCTCTACCAGCAGATGAAATCAGGCCTTTCTGTGTCACCTACAGAAACCCTCAAGACACATGAAATTTTTAGTTTAGATTTTTTTTTTTAATGAAAAATGAAAAACAGAGATGACGACGTGTATTTCTGAAGGATGTGAAAGCTGCAGAAAAAAGTCTAAATAAAACAAAATGTGAAGCTTGTGAGTCAGCTTGTGGGTTCAGATCAGTGGAGGTAACAGCAACATTATTGTGGCTCGAAAACACTGACAAGAACGCGAAGTGAGAGAAAGTGAGACAAATGCTGGGGGAGTAGAAATGGACTCAGGAGATAGATAGGCTCAGACAAGTCAAGCTCTCCAGGTTTTGATAACTGGCGATCCATTCTCAACATCTGCAAGTTACCTGAGGGCCTCAACAATGATATCAATCAAAATTTCTCTATTTCTGCTCAGAGGAGGAGAAATGACCTGTGGGTCACCCTGCACAGCTCTCTGTGGAGGAGGGATAAGACCAGCCTCAAATATGATAAAGCTGTTGTCAATAACTGGAGCCATTAAGTAGCAGCAAACAAATACAAAATCAGAATTTTCCCTTTTCATGTTTTATTTAATTCTGTTGTTCTGCTCGTGTGGACACGCTGTATAATTTAAAAAGATCAACCAGTGCTTCTTTGTTTCTGATGAAAACCTGCAGACTCGTGGTCCTTGCATGAATCATGATGCTCCTTTATATTTTTAACACCAACAACACAGACTCATTCATGTTGTAAAAGGTCTTTCACTTTCTTCGTCGACCATTTCAAATCCGTATGTGTGTAGTATGTAGCTGACATTATATTTTAATGTTGTGTTTCTTTGCAGCTTATGGAAACAAAACACAAACACGTTTCTCCTTGTTGACATCTGCCACAATTGGTTTTCAGATCAGTCAGCGTCCTTATTAGCTGTTTGACCTCGCCTTTTTGTTTATTTGGTTTTTTATCACTTTCATGTAGAAGTAAACATGCGTCCTGTAAATTAAGAGCTTTAAAAATCAAAGAGAAATTAATTGACTGAAGATTCAGACACAGAATATTCAGAAAATTCTTTGAAAAAATACATTTAACAGTTTTTATGTTGGATATTTTAAAGATATTGTTGTTGGTTCATTGCATGTGTATGACAAATAGTTACTCAACTCTATCAAAGCACAACAACAGGCTGGTTTTCATTTCAACCAACTACCCTCAGTTCTTTAACTGGTTTCCTTTCAGTGACTGAGGGAGCACACATCAGTGATGCAGAAATGTCTCAGCTCTGCTGGGCCTTGTTTGAAAGCAGCAAAATGCTCCAGTGTTGATGGATGTCTGTATAATCACAGATTGCAGATTTGTTGAAGGAAATACAACAGAAAGTACAAAAACTCTATAAAGCATAGAGGTAGTTCAACTGTAAAATACAAATAATGCATTTTTGGGAGCTGTTTGTGGGGATAATAAAACTGGTAAAAACTACAGAATCTAAAATAAACATGAAATTAAAATTGATTGACACGCTATGCGTTTTATTATAGCACAAGTCATTAACCAGAGTCATATGAAACTTCATTGCCCAGATGAAAATATGAACTGGTGCGCTCATTAACGAGGAAATGGAGAAAAAATACCCTCAGGCTGTCTCCATTTGCAAAACCAGCTGGCTAAATGGGTTACACCTTTCACATCACCCATTACGGGTGAAGAAACAAGCTAAAGGGCAATAATGAGGCTGATTACCCCCCTGGTGAATCGAGTTTTGGTCAGAACCAGATGTGTGGCTGGACCATGTGTGGTCTGAGTAGAACTGAGGATGTAGTTGAAAACCACAACATAATTACTTTGTATTTGTGTTCTGCTACTGTCAGACAGATTAATCCCTTTGTTTGTTTTCTTCTCTTCAACTCTCTGTGCTCATAAAAATCTTTTTCTACTCACAAAGTACGTTAGTACTTTTAGCATGCTGATTTACATTTTTTTTCCTGCGTCTGTTGTCAGACAAACTAAAAAAATATGAAAAAGTGACTGAAATATGATCCATTACAACTACAAGTGATCCTGATTTTATAAACACAATATCACCAGAGATATAAGAGAAAGACTGTGTTGTGCTTCATTCACTTGGAAGCTCATTCATGTCAATCAGATATTGTGCAGTCAACTGAATGAGATGCATAGGTAGATGTAGAAAGTAGCTAATGTTTTTCAAAAAAGCGACTATAGATGCTTTTTTGGGGCAACACTGTCTGTAAACGTCTCCCTGATGATGTAGTAGAAGCTCTTTGTGTCAATTCATGTGGGAAAAGAAACATGCAGTCACATTTACATGAGGGAAAGCTACTTGGTCAGCCCTGGTGGTTGTCTGCAGTACAACCCAGACACAAAACACTCTCCATGTTTATAGATGAGATGAAATATTAAAGTTGATGTGTGACTGTTGTTGTTGTATGTTCACGTTCAAGTTTGTTTGCCTGGAAATGTTGGTTTTAATTAGTTTGGTCGATTTTTGTAAAAAGAGGTGAAGCATCATGATTGATAGATGAGATTGACCCCTGATTGGTCAGAACTTCACTAGAGTGACTCTACTTCCTGATCACCACAGTATAAACTCTGACTCTACATGTGTAAAATAGCAGCAGACATGTTCAGGATATTTCTGTGCAGTGGATACAAGTGAAACTATTCAGTGGTACTACATTATACAAAGCAGAAATCTAGTGTGTGTAAACTCAGTGTGTATATTATTCAGTGATTTAAAGTATTGAAGTATTGAAATCACAGATGGCAGCAAGTGATGACTAACAATACCAGTTCCCTTTGGTCAGATGCCTGTGTGGCTGTTGGGTTGAAGTGATATATTAAGAACTAATTTTATCACCAACTAAAGCAGCAATCAGATTAGCAACATAATGTTGTTGTGTTGTGTTCACAACAATATTCTTTCTCATGTTTCCACCATTACAAAGCACTCCAAACATAAGACGGTACCTATATTATCTTCACAATGCAGAAAATGTTTTAGCCGTGAGCAGCTTCAGGCGAGGCCCAGATGAGCTGCCTCAGTGCTGGACATGAAATAAACCCACCCACCAACTGTATATGGTTGTGTGTGTGTGTGTGTGTGTCAGTCCTTGTGTTGAACCTGAGGCTGCTGACTCAGAGGGACTGGTAAAAGGAGCTCTCAGTATAGAAATATGAAGTTTTAGTCGTTCTGTCTTTAGCATGTTTACTACATTTTATACATGACTTTTTTTTTTCCTTGTTTCACATCCTGCTCTGTCTTCAAACGATCGTGAGTCGTGGTTCGGCAACAGAATGTAGGTTGAGAAAGGATTTTTATCTCCCATTAATTCCAACAATACAAAGATATAAATAATTAGCTTCAAAAACTATGCAGTGTTGCAAAAAAGAAAAAAGAAAAAAGTGAAACAGCCCGGTTCTTATCGCAGCTGAGCAGATGCCCCACAAAAGCACACGACAGGGGAGTTTTTGCACAGTGTTGGTTTGTACCTCGGGTCAGACAGACTGAATGGCTGCTGGCTGGTTGCTGATGGCAGCCACTCGCCTCTGTATGAGGCTGACAAAGCACCGCCTGACGGATGTATCCCCCTATCATGTTTTGTCAGAAGACAAAAGCATTCACGCTGTTTTAGGCATGCAATGTCATGAAAAAGGAGGACATAGACACATAATTTTACTTTCAATATCGACATTAAAGCAGTGTTTAATTTCAAGATTAAGTTTTCTTAATTTTGTAGGTTTGTCTAATCTTATTTCTTTAGTATAAAAACTGAATAAAATACTTGAGGCATGTGAATGTATACCCACATGTTGTGGTGTACACAGTACACACATTTTACATATTACACACACACACACACACACACACACACACACCATTTTTGACAGCAACCGTTACATCTCCTTCAAAGTACTACAGATGGCAACTGAGAGAGTTGTAAAGAAAGACTGTGATGCACCAACTGGTGTTTCTCCTCAGCTGAGACAACTCAAGGCCTGAGTATAATATTTCAGGAGAATGTGTAATGACTCCATTTCTGCATCAAACTACCACCTTCTTAAAAAGGATTTCATCTATTTTTATGCTGAGAATGTTCATTCTGGAGGCATTTGTGAATATTTGATGGCTTTCACTTTCACCAGGAAGAGGCAGAGACAGGCGGGGGGATGTTGTGGTAGAATTTAAGGTGTCAGCTGATCCGTACTACTATCGACACCGGTGGCATGCTCATGTATTGTTAAATGCTCACTTAGACACAGCATAAATAGTAATGTGCGCTGCCAATATTTTTTTCTTCTTTGTCACCATTTTTATTTATTTTACAGTAGTCTGTCAGTACCTCGATATTTTAATTTAATTTAATTCATAATTCTGTTTAACTTGTCTCAAGTTTTGGGAGCTGTCTCAATCTTCCTTCCTCTTCTAATCTGACTTTTGTTTATCTTGAATTGATTATGTATAACTACATATCAAATCTTTCCTTTAAACAATTGCACCTGTTAATGTTCAAAATTTTGGATGATATAATTAAAATTACACATATGATGTGATATGTGTGATACTGGTTTTATAGAAGCAGGAATATATAAAGATAAATGTGTTTTAGTGTCTTAGTATTTAAAGGTGCTGCAGTGGAAAAAGACTAAAAATTGTTTTCATGCAAAGAAAATTATTTGGTCCTCAATTATTTTTGCCATCAATGAATCTGATAATGTAATGTAACAAAAATTAATTAATTAATCAATTGTTGAGTCTATAAAATATCAGAAAATCTGATGATTCAACCAGTTGAAGGGCTGAAGGACACACAGCTTATGTGCTTGTGAATTAACCATGACAGTCATTGTGATGGCTGCAATAATAAAAGCGGTGAGAGGTGAACCAGATCGCTGTCACCATGGTTACCATAAAAACAGTTCAGCGTATAGATTGGGGTCTAGGTCAAAATAAATATGTCCCTCTGAATGTCCCTCACATCCACCATATCTCACCTCCAAACACAGACGTTTTTACATCTTTCACTACATCACTTGACCTCCTTCCTTCCCCCCTCCGGTCATAATTACTCTGACCAGTGGAGATCACCTTACAATAAAACGTAAGTGCAGGTTGATATGCTGCTGCATAAATGACCCGTGGTGTCGTATTTTACAAGAAGACAACGTCAATTAATCATCTGGGCTCTAAATTACACCTGTACACCAAGGGAAACATGTTTGTCCTCGCAGCATCACTTCAGTTTATCAGAAATATATATTGTGCTTCGTGTGTCAGAAACAGCAAAGGACAAACTTTGTCATACACCAAGTTGTTTTCACATTTACCAGATACTAAAGTGCTATATAAAGTTTTAAGTTGTATTCAGAGTCATGAGTGGACAAGGCTGAGTAGTTTAAGAAGATGAGTAAGAGACAGTTTCACAACCTTGTCCTTTCATGAACATGATCATGAGTTTTTTTCTCAGTGATTGAAACCAGAGACATAAAACCTTCATGAGCTCAGGACATGGATTTCATTCTCGATGCTTATGTAAGGAACTTAACTGCTGCCTTTTCTTTTAATCAAACCAACAGAAAACTTGTATGTGATTAAAAAGTCACCGAAAGTGTGATAAGTCAGATGTTCAAAACATATTTCCCATTTGTACGATTCCCTGCAACAGGTCAAATGGAAAATGATTATCACTGAAAAAAATTTCACGTTCACGTAAACAAGTCTCAGAAGCTATTAAATCTTTTTACAGTTTGAATCTCGCATCTCTTTTTTATTTTGCCTGTGAAAACATTCAAAACACTGAACTGTTGAACTGGAAAAAAGAAAAAAAACAGTAAAACCTTCGCCTAATCTATCCTTTTAGTATTTGCCATTTACTCAGACATTTCACTCGGGAGTAAAAACAAATCATCAAGGAAACTTTCCAGGGCTCAATTTCAGCCTTTGCGGAGTGAATGTCAGAGGAGTTATGTGAGTCATGGTTTCCTGTTTTATCATGTTTTTAGTCTCTGTTTCCATATAATATCACAAGGAGAACAATATATGTGTATATATATATATTGTATATTGTATCAGATGAAATCAGGTTTTCTCTGTTAAAACAATTCAAGCATTTTCTAATAGGTAAACAAAGGGCGACCTAAATCTATGAGCGATCTGCCTAAAGCCCAATTTAAAGTGGAATAAAAAAGCTGAGAGTTTCATGTGATTTAAGATGACAATTTACTGAGCCTTTCACACCTAGTTTGTGACACATTATCTCAGTTTGCCATCTGAAGCTGGCTGCCTGTCTGCAGCAAAGAGGAAGCTTGTGTCTTTATTGCCCTTGCATTTTGATGGAGGGTTGTGCAAATGAAGGGAGGGGATGTGACGAGAGTGACTGGATTTACAACATTTCAAGTAATTTTTCACGGGGAAGATGTCTCGGATGATGAGGAGTAGGTGCAAAAACTGCAGCTGTGTGTGAAAAAGGAAGCCTGTCTCCCTCCACTTGTTTTTATGTGCATTTTTAAATTACCAAAAAAAAGGATGAACACTGGTAATTCTGCACAAACTGTTGAAAAGTCACAGGAAGGGTCCTCTATTATAGACTGCTGTATCCCAACTCTGTAATTGTGGTGGATGGAAACATATTTTCTTGCCAATTTTCTGGAAATTTGTTTAAAGTAAGCACTAAATTGGAGTGGACACTTGGCTCTGTGGACCCTCAAGGCCTCCAATGGCTGCTAGTCCATAAGAGGATCATAAAAAGTTCACTGTAAAAAGAAGGTAATCAATTAAAACTGTAATTGTTGGGGAGCTAGGGTAAGAAATATGAAACATATATGCACTCTGGATGAGTTAAAATCACTGCTTAATACATGTGATATTAAAATCCTCAGGAGAAATAAATCCTGTCAAAATAGAGCCTCGCTTTTTTTTAGATTATACACCCATCTGATTTGCACAGGATAAAGTACATAGACAACCTCTGCAATTATTACAAATCACAGGAGGACTCTCAGTAATTCCTGTGTTGAGTGAACGGAGCTTAGCTGTGAAAAGCTGCACAGATGAACGTTTACACTGGCCGTGCGTTCACAGAAACTCAGATATTTGTGGTGAGTTGGCCGACGGTGACCTTTTCAATGTTGTACATCTTCCATGCTTTTTTTTTTTTTTTTTTCTAGATTTTAAAGTCTGTGCTCATCACTGCAATGCTTTGTGGCAGATAACAACAGTTCCAGTTTTTGTCTATATCAGCAATGGATTCAGCAATGGATTAATGATGAGTGAAGGTTGGGAAAATGTATTTTGATAGAAGATCTCAATTATAGTTAGCTTTGATAAATCTCATTTTTGGACCACAGTAATTCACTTGTGTCTTGTCGAGTCTCATCCCACGATCCATCTCCACCCTCCTCCATCATAACCTCACATCTGACTCAGTAAAGATGAATCGAGCACTGGCGGCTAAAGTCCACCGTCTTGTAGATAGATGGACCTGCTGAGAGGGGGAAAAAAAATGCAGCCTCAATCTGAAGCATGAAAAATGTTGTTTCTGCTAACACAACTCATGTAGTCAGTTTAAAGAGGTTAGTTAATAGAAATTCATTGATTCCACTGAAGAGTTGAACAGATCGACTTTGTGTACATGAACTGAACATCATTAATCTGGCATGCAGAACGCACGAGTGGTGCAAAGGAGATTTCTTAAAAAATTGTCTCCGTTTTATGGGGTTGTGTGTCAAGATTAAATGATTAGTTAAGCAGTCGATTTGTAGAATATGAATCGTAAACTATCTCGATTTATACCGGAAACCCATAAACATCAAACATCTCTTGATAAAACTTCTAAAATTAATTTGCTTCTTTTCTTCTTTCTCATTCATGTAATAATGAGATTAAGTCTTGATGGTTTTTGACTATTGGTTGGTTGGTCAACATGGGCCTTACTGTAAAAATGAATTACTGAATAATCAAAAACACCCTTCTTGCATATAAAGCGATCAGTCTCCGTTAGCACTTCAGACCTATGGAAATGAAACTGTGAGGTGTTTAGCAGTAAGATCACTCGTTAGAATCAATTTGCTGAATTATCATTTCACTAATGTCTCTTTATTGCAAATAAGATATTAGCCAGTAAGTTCACTCATGGAGTATATATGCAGCAAATCTTCATGTTTGACACTGATCAATATCATATTATGAGAAGCCATTAAGCATAATCACTTCCACACAGACATATATATATATATATATATATATATATATATATATATACACACACACACACACACACACACACACACACACATATATATATACATATGTTCATCCTTCATCCATTTTCTACCCCTGGGACTGGAGCCTATCCCAGCTGCTTACGGGTGAAGGCAGGATACACCCTGGATGGTCACAGGCTTGTCGCAGGGCCACATATAGACAAACAACTAACCAACTCACATCCATACCTATTTAGTATTAGGCAATTTAGTATGCTCAATTCACCTATCCCCAATGTTGCATGTTTTTGGCGGTGGGAGGTAACCAGAGCTCCCAGAGGAAACACATGCAGACATGGGGAGAACATGCAAACTCCACACAGAAAAACCCTGCGCTCGAACCCAGGACCTTCTGTGTGTGTGTGTGTGTGTATATATATATATATATATATATATATATATATATATATATATATATATATATATATATATATATATATATATATATATATATATATATATATATAAAATTTTGTTTTGTTTGCTTGTTTTATTCCGCTCCTCAGTTATTAATTAGATTTCAGGTTGATTTGATTAAATAGTCTTTAAAGAGCTCTTTTACCATAACTGATTTAAATCTCTGAAGGAAATGAAGTGTTTTTCATTAACAGAGTGTTATCTACATCTATGGCCAAATATAGGCAAATAGCTTTTAACTGTGAAAACTATATAATGAGTTTAAAAATGTTTAGATCAGTAAGAAAGGGTCTGAACTAAGAAAAAGAGAGTTACAGATACTGTTGGAGGAAATGACAGTCTACACTTGTTAATAAGCAGATGAAAACATTTTGTACATAATAGCACGGGTGTGTTTGAAACACAGCACACTTCCTCACTTAGTGACATTAATTATGAAAAAGAAAGTGCAGAGGAGGAGTGAGGGGGAAAAAAAACATCTGCTGTCAAATGTATGAAGCAACAAAACATTTCAATTTGTCCTCTCTGCTGCTGCTGCCATTACTGAAGATTTAACAGCGTGGTGATGAGGGCTCTCAGAGGTGCGAAGATTTTACTTTGGAGTGTGAGATGATAATTATGAGGGGGGAACGAAGGCTTTAATGACCAACATGGGTTTGTATCTGTAAGATATAAAAGCCTGAAACAGTGTATGGTTTTAAAAGAGTTGCAAGTTTACATGTAATCTGACTGCTGGAGGTAACAAACATTATCTGAAGTTACACACTTGAGATTCAGTACAATTATTACTGAATGCACAATCATACAAAATCAGCTCTTCAGCATTTGAAATGTACAGATTGTGAGGCTGCGTTTACTGTGTGTGTTCAAAACAGCGTATATCAGGACCAGCTGAGGGTCCTGACGTTATGTTTAGTTGTAGATTATCAGAACAACATACTCAAGTACATTTACACAGATGGAGAAGGAAGAATGTTTTCTCTCTTGTACTAAAACTTCTAGTCTTGAAGCTTCATCTTAAAGTCAGCCTTGATTCTTTTCTTTCAGTATTAATACAAAATCCTGACCTCTCTTTTTCCCATAAACTACTGTCAGTGGTTTCAGTATTCTGACATGACCAGAAAAACTCTGACCATTTATTTTCCAGAGGCAACTTTATTGTGAACAGATTGAATATGTTGACCATGGCTGTTTAGCATTGCAGATTTTCTGTTATTAGTGAACTGCTGATACAACGTTTGTTGATTAAAAAAAAAAAAAAAAAAGGAATTCACTATTTATCATGTTTCCATACTGCATTTTATTTAGCAAATTAGCAGTAGTTTATTGACATTTCAAGGAAACACGCCTGTAAGGTTGAGTCTTGAGTATGTTACCAATGATGTTGGAACAAACCAGGCAGGAGAGAGGACTCCAGGTATCCTATATTTTCTATAGGAAGTCAGTCAGCAGTATTTGATAAGCTGTCATCGTGTTTTTGAGACTTTCTGTTAGTGGTCAAAAACAATTCAGTGCAGCTGTGAGTCTACTTTTACAATATTTACAGTGATTCTCTAAGCAACTCCAAGCAGTGAAGTGTTTATTTAATCCATCATGTTACATCAGTGTAAACAGATAAAAGGTTGTCAACTTCAGCCATTAAAGCTGAAAGCTAAACCATATTTCCACCTTTCTTAACAAGGCTTGGCTTCATATTTTTGTTGTCGCTGCAGAAAATCAGTGAGAGGACAAAAACAATACACTGAGGACATCTGCAATAGTCAACTGATCTATTTAGTAGAAATTGTCAAGGGACGACCTTTGAATCGACACTCTCGTTCGAGGCTTTTACACATCTAATTTATTCTCTTCATGATGATTCTGCCCTCTGGAGTCTGAATAATTAATTGTTTTCATTACCAAACACTCTCCAGTGCATTCATATCCCAGTATTTCAATAACATCTCGATTTATTGGAATTACCACCCAGAATATATCCTGTTTTATATTCCCACTCTTCACCTCAAACTCTCCCTCCCTGACACCAGCTGCAGTCCTGCTGACAGGCTGCAAACAGCAACTGCTGGGAGATGAATCAGTCTTGCAATCTACAGCAGAATGTTTATAGAAACCACAGTTGCATTTATTTCATATGTAGCCTATCAAGTATGAAGAACAGTTATGCCTGTTCTCTTCACTATCTTTTAACACAAACCATTTTATGTCAGTTACATCCACTAACACGAGGAGAAGAGTCATTGTTGAGTGATAAATTCATTTAAATAAGCCGAGAGGTGTCGAACTAATATAAGCTAAACTCACATTTGCATGCAGCTTTTTGTCTCCGTGGGCCCAGTGTCCTACCTGGCTGTTTACTAAATACATAAGTCATGAATTTCTGCACCGTAGCAAGACTAACATATTTCTTCCAGAGATATTTTCATTTATCATAAATCTTTTTTTTTTTTAACAGTAGAGCCAGGTGGATAACTCCACCAGCTGATGTTATTGATCGATATTAGCTTTTCACGTCTCCGTCGTATCGACACATACATATTAAAATGTCAGGTGAAAAGTGCCAAAGTCATTTAGAAGCTGTGGTGCCGGGATGCCAGAGAGCAAGAGAGACAAGTTCATTTTCCAGCTGTATAACACTGCGTCTAGTCATACCCTGGTCTAAATTTTAATAAGGGATCCTTCAAAAATCTTTGCTTATGTTGTTTGTTGATGTAATAAAAATGAATATCGACCCATCTGTCAATTTTAATCCATATGGTGAAGTCTGGCTGTCAGTCAATCCACCATATTGGACCAAACTTAACAGTCCCCTCAGGATAAATAACACAACACACTGAACTGAGATGGTGGCCGCAGTGAATATGCTTAACATCAGCATCTTATTTATCATCTGGCTGGTTGCTAAAATACTGAGCAGGTATGCAATTAATTAAAAGGCGGAAAGTTGCAAAATAGTTTTTTCTTCTCAAAAGAATTTGGACCCTTCGCCTGAGGCAAGACAAAAATATTAATTAAAATGTGTTATGAATATACTTTATTTGGTACATCTGTAGAAGCCAATGACGTCGAGGGCAAACTTTTAGCAAACATGAAAAATATTCATTTAACTCTGTTTGTAAAGTTCTGCAAAACATTCATTCAACACCTCTGTAATCTGGTCAAGTTCAAACTGCCGGCTCTCTAATAAACATATAGTTAAATTGAAATCTCTCTGACAGCATCAATTAAAACTGAACATTATCATCTTTGTAAACATCATATTTATGGCCGAGCAGTTATATTGGATCGCACTAGATTTTACGATGTACCTAATGAAACATATATTTCCTGGAAATAATTACTTGACAACTAAATTTTTTTCTACAACTACATTCGAACTTTATCAACCCCCAAAGAATTTATTCAGCTAGCTGTAAATTAGAAACCTTTATTTATTTTTTTATCTCAATATAGTTATGGCTGCCGTGCTCTCTGTCTAGTTGTAACCTGGCTGCTCATTTCACACCCTGCTTCTTCTCTGTGCAGCAGCCTCCTCAGCTGTTTCTGCCAGTCCCTGCTCTCTCATTCACCTTAATTAGCCTCTCAGGTCATGGCCACCAGTCTTCTGTCTGATTGGACTGGGCCAACATTTGAGTTAAGACCCAATTATTTAACTAATTTCATTTTAATTTGTAGTCAAATTTGCCCATGCCAACGCTTTCCATGAACAGGAAACAAAATTACAAAATAATCAACATTACCTACTAATAAATCAGCCATCATGCTGCCTCTGTTGGAAAAGGTTAAAAAAGCAGTGTTTTACCCTTTAATCGTGGCAGCAGCAGTTCTGCGGTTTGTTGCACCGATCTAGTTCTTGCTGAGGTAATGAGCTCTCAGAGGTGACAAATGAAATTTTATTGCAGACAAAGTTACATGACAGGTTGAAATACCCCAATCAACATTGGAGGTAAGCAGGTCTCTGCAAATGAAGGCCATTTGAAAAGCAGAGAGTTTTTCACAAAATGCTGCAGCACAGAACATATTTCAGTAAATATACACACAAGCTTTCTTACATTTATACCTTTACAACACCATTCAGGCATCCTTTATCTAACAACTTGTTACTGTATCAATGAAAAGTAACAGCAACAGAAAATATTATTTATTAATTAAAAAACAAGGTTGCACTCTGTATAAAACTTTATGTGCTGTATGAAAATGTGCTTTTTGCTCCCAAAGGGCTGAGAAAGTGGCAGAATGGATGAGTGCAACTTGTACTTTTCCTGAGCTGCATACCATAACCTGCAAGCACAAGCATGCACACAAACACCAGCACAAGTCCGAGTGAGCACGTGTTTTCACCTCTCTTTACTCCTGCTCCTGTATCTGAACCCACATCAGATAAATACCCAAATATAACTGTCCTCAGAGCATCAGCAGAGACGCTCATTTACTGAGCTTCTCAATTGACTTGACGGGAGGATTTGCTTGAAACCATCTTGGGAACTGTCTCTATCATTTGCAGCTAAATCAGCACTGCGTTAATGACTTGCTCTCGCAGGCCTGCTGGCCTTTCAATCAGACAACAAGCTGCTAATGCACATCTTCAGAGGTCGAAGCAAAATATCAGAAAAGCTGCCTTTTCATGAACAACATCCTAGTAAAACAGGCCTCTGTTTAAACATCACACAGTCACATTCATACATCTGCTCTAATAACACAAACACTGACAGTGTGATTATGATCCAAATTTCACATAAACAGCTGCTGTGAATCACTTTTTAAACACAAACTGTTCAAGTAAGGCATCAACTGTATTTAATTTAATTTCATTAAACTGTAACTGATTAGCTGATTAGTCAGCTGAACAAATTATTCGTTATTGGAAACATTTTTCATTAAAATTCCAACATGTTTTGTTTTTGAGGTTCCTTGTCACAAATGACAACAAGTTGAATGTTTTTAGGTTTTGGACAATTTCACAAAAAAGAAAAAAGAAAAAAAAAAGAAAGAAAAACAGGACTATTATCACTGCAGGCTCATTCAAAGTGAGTCCCATTTTCACAGAGTAAATCAAGATAATGACGAACAGATTGTAAAATCCTGAAACTGATTGTTACTTTCAGTCCAACTCTGCTTATTCATAGTTATCCGTGCAAGGTTAACCAAATACCTACATAATAAACAGCTGAAAATAAAGAAAAACAAATTAAAAATATTCAAGTATATAAACATATTAACACTGTAGTTGCTATGTAGAAGCATAGACATACACAATCAGAAAGGACTCTAGTCATTGCTATTATATCACATCAGTAATATATTGAGATGTGACCTGACAGATTCTTCTGTAAACTGTCTCTTGTGCACTAACATGTAGCTGCTAAATTTTTTCCTTTTCCTTTTTTTGGTGGCATTAAACTGAGAGCAGCAAAGATCCCTGACAGTGGGCGTGTGTAAACCTGCTCTGTCCAACTATCCAGTAAATTCTCCTTTACTGACTGTACTTAATACAAGACTGAATTCAGTCAGTTTACGTGCTGTTGCCACTTGGCTTTGTCTTGGTAACAGGCCACTTAAATTACTCACATAGTAACAGTAGTGGAATAATTTCTTCCTTTCCTTCTCTTGACTCTCCACAGCTGCAGTAAATCTTTTATTCTCACATGGCGTCTTAACGCTGTGGTATGGCAACAACTCCACTGTTGTCAAAGCATTAAAACTAAGTGCATCATGTGACTGCGAGATCAAGATCCTCTGAAGCAGAAGAATGAGTCACAATATACAATTCCTGCGCTCGTCACCCAACATGAAGGAAACGTCAAAAAGTCTAACTCTATGACTTTGCCTGAAGCTCACTGACTGTTTCTGTCGTTAGGCATCAGAAATGTTTTATTATAAGATTTTATTTAGAGCACTACATTCAGAGCATCCAGCAATATATACTATACTTATTTCTTAGTTTTTTATTGATGCTCAACTACTAAAATAACATGAGAAGTATCACCTCGCATTAGTCTCAACACTTTCTGTTGACAGAAACTCAAGAGCACAGAGATTTACTGTTGGTATTAATGTGATCGCTGTCATATCCCTGCACTTCATGTCAGAGGCCTGGAAACAGGTTCATAAAGTGAGACGAGCACAAACACCTACGACAAGTGCTAATGATGTGAGAGGATGAACGTACAGCGAGTGGAAATGTTTGATATGTACGACTTTAAAAAGAAAAAAAAAACTAATTACAGAAAAAAAAGAGTCATAACAAGACGATGAGCTGCGGTTAATTTTTAAAGGAATGAATATACTTAATTTCCTTTCTAGTTTAGAGTTAGATGAGAAGACTGAAGCCACTTTCATGTCTTTGTGTAAAGATCTCTGACTCTACACAGCCAGTAGCCAGGTAACTTAGATTATCCTTTGCACCTCTAAAGCTCAATAAGTAACATGTTCTGTATTGTTTAATCCAAATAAAAACCTAAGTGTTAATATATTAAGTTGTGTTTTTAAAGGAGGTTATGTTTGTGACTATTTCTGATCCCAGAGTGTCATAACTTTAGGGTAGCTGTCGTCTCCTTCTCAACCTCTTTTAAGTTGAGCCGCTACCTTAGTTTCACTGAGAGGTTTCAATCTCCTCATCTAACTTGCAGCAAGAAGATGGAGCTGGGTGCCCAAAAAATACAGGATTTAATTGAAATAAACGTTGCTTAGAAATAAATCGGAATTAGTTTATAATGATCTTTAATATTAGATGAGGGCTTGCTAAAGTGGAAAATCACTTTAGAAATATTCAATGCAATGAGTTATGTAGCATTAAATCATATTTTTCCCTGTCTGTGAGAGAGAAATTGTAGAAACGTATTTTAGAGATAAGTCAGCGGGGACACCTGAACAAGGCTCCACCCCTGCAGGTGTCTGTGGCTGCCGGGGTGAAATGGAGACCTACCTCCTGGAGGAGTGTTTACCCGAGTGTTTAGCAGAGATCCTCAAAAAAAAAAAAAAAAAAAAGCATGCCTAGATTTCTGTGTGCGTTCATTTCTGCACCAGCTCTGTGCCATTTGAAATTGGAACCTGCCCAAAATGAGCCCCCCTGTGATGACAAGAATAGCTCCTCTAAAGACACAGACTGGAGAGAAATTAACTGTGTGCGATCAAGCATAAAGTAACTGTACACCGGGAGTGGAGCAGAGGCTTCAGAGGAATTTGAGGAGGAAAAAAAAAGGATTCCAGACATTCCTACAAGTACAAGAACAAGTTGAAATGATGCATAAGGTGCTTGTGGTTTTAACACTTTCATTCATAAACCCACCTCATTGAGACGAGCTGGTTACTGGAGGATGTATGAAACATTTATTGCTGCATGGGATCTTTATGGCTTTATGGGGTAATGACTCCTAATAAAGATACAAAATGCAGCTTCACCTTCATTTTCAGGTGTTTGAGGAAGAATCAGCATAAACAACATTAAAATTGACCTTAATAAAGACACAGTGATGGATTAATGAATGAAACAGTCTGTCTGTGATCAGATAAATGTTGGATTGAACAGAACTTAAGTTTAAATCAGACTTAATCACATTTAATCAGTTTGTGGCAGAAATATCATAAAATATTCTCATCTCGCTGTCGACTTATAACGAATTATCCAGCTCTTATAAATGTGCTGCTATTCTCAGATGTGTTGGCTTGCAGCCCTCTATGTACTGAACCTTTTTCATGGGGACGTGCAGATTTTCTTACTCTCCTTTTGTCCTCTGTCACACCCTACAAATAACCTCAGCTTTAACAAACACGAAAGAAGTTCATGCACTCTTCATTTCCAAAACACACACACACACACACAGGTTACAGCAGCCCGTGAATTGAAAAATAATGTAAGGAAAAAAGGTATTAACACGTATAAACTTTCTCATGAGCTGTGCACATATGGTGTCTCTGTGTGTGTAAAGTAACGCAGACAGAGCAGTTTTCCTGTTTTTATTACTATTATTATTTTTACCTTGTATGTGCTGGTTGACCACACTCTCCAGTCGATCCAGTCTCTCCATGATCCGGAGAGTGTCTCCTCTTTTGTCACCATCTAACTTTCTCTCCGGTAAAGGCATCGGGACTTTGATGTAAATATTGGCGATGTAATTGGTTACCCATCCAACATAGAGCAGGCAAACAATGTTGGTCATGCCGCTCAGGATCACGCATGTGGACACCAAAGTTTTGGTTCTCCTGGTGCAAGCCATGCCGACATCCCTCCATACAGCTTGCTCTATCCCACTATTCCGGAGGTAAAGGGCGACAGTCGCCCGCAAAGAAAAAGAAACTGGAATAATGAAGTTATTTCCAGCGATTGTGCAGCGATGTAAAATCCAAAAAAATCGCTGAGCCTTTACATCGGAAAAAAAAGCCTTATGTTTCTGTTTTTTTCAATGCAATCAGTTAATGTCAAATATCTACAGGTGAAGGTTTCCTCTCCCGCTCCGTTGCGTAAAGCTGCCTGAGCTCCGGCTGCTTTTTGAGGATCGAGGAAGCGGTGGAGAGAGCGAGCATCCTGCTGCAGCCAATGGGAGGTGATGGTGGAGGGTTGACAACCTCCCCGCTGCTGCTCGCGTCCCTGCTGCGCACTGATTCACCGTGGAAGTGGATGTGACCGGTCCGTTTCTATAGACCAGGACACAAAGTGTCAGAATCTAACCCATTTCTGTCCAAACGACGATACGTTTGCGCCATATCCGTTTTTAAAGCTGCGTATTTTGGATGTTTGATCTCCAGTTGAGACGAGGACTCTCTCTCTCTCTGTGTGACAGTTGTTGGTTATTTTTCTGTTATGCGACTAAAAAACACTTTTTTGGAGCATGAAAATTAAAGATTAATCTATAAATCTTAATGTGCTGCAATACTGGATCAAACCACGAGATAGAGACAACGAGACTCCACGAGGATTCAAGGTGTGGCGGGGTCACGTTATAGGTCTGGATCTGGTCCAGCTCTGTATGAGGCTCACAGGATGCAGAGAGGAGGCTGCTCTCATCTCTCATGCTCCTGTAATTAGACCAGTGCAGGAAAAGATACAAGGCAGACTAATTACAGCAGACTTGCTCCAAGGGAAGATACTGCAGACAGAGAGAAGTTGAAGAGCAGCAGTTTAACCTGGTGAAAGCAAACTGTATATTCCTGCTCCACAGTTTACGAGTGTTTTCTCTATGAATGGATTTGTTGTCAGTTCTCGTTATTTCTGATGCAGAATAGAAGAAGAACGGAGGCTCATTAAATGGCACAGCAAACAGAAAGAGCTTAAATTGCAGCTATTATGAAGACAACTTTTAGTCCATGTTCTCTCTCAAATACCATGCACTAATTCTCATATCTGCAGGAGAGCTCAGTGCAGGAGAGTCCGCCAGCTGTTTATTTATTTTTCATTTGTGCGCATCTGAGGCCGGTTAACTAGTCATTTCTTGCAAGTCATCGTTTCTTCTCTTTAAGCACATCAAATCATTTTATCATCTTGCAATTCTCTGTCACTACAGATCAGCTAAATGCACATGAAAACAGTTGTCTCTAGATAAATGTCAGGTCTTTTACACTGTTGTTGCCAAAGCTGTTGAGTATGTTTTGACAGTATTTTTCAGTATAATCTAAGCCAGACAATTATTTGCTAATAACAGCCTTTGTCACGCAATCTGTCTGACAAGCACAACACAGACAGCTGCCAGAAAATATTATGGTCTAATGAAAAAAATAAATATTACATTAATACAATGCATGAATTGCTTTTTAAAAAAAGAATTATTGACACTTAATTACCCATATTTTTCATGGTTGAGTGCAACATGTGTGTGAAGTGCGATAAGGAAAGAAAACACTGGAAAACTTTTTTTTTCTTTCTTTCTTTTGCAGCAATATTCTCAGAAACAGACTTTTCAGAGCAAAATCCAGTTGAATTGCCTTCTTGTGTCCAGCTGTGATCACACACCTCATTTACTGAGAACAAATCTGTCAAGTGAATTGTGAAAATATTCTGCTTTTTTTCTGAAAATAAAAAAGCTTTAAAGCAACATTATTTTAAATTCCAGCGCACATCAGTTCTCCTTCAAAATACGTGATGGTATCAGTTATTGGCTCTAATTCATTTGTCAGTAAAAGAGCGTCAGTGATTTTCCTTTTCTACTTCACAATCCAGATCTAATGACAGACCACCTCCTCTGTCCTGTCTGCTCAGCAGCAGCAGCAGCAGCAGCAGCAGCCATTTATGGCTGTGAGATGATCAATGCAGGAGCATGCTGCCCATTCATCTCAGCTAACAGACCTGCCACAGAGAAAAAAATGGTAGTTTTTTTGGTTTGCAATATGTGAGAGCTTTTTTTCCCTCTTCTGTTTACTAGTTACATGGACGTGATGAAAAAGTGTTTTCTCGCTTTTTCTGCTTGTTTAATAACTCAGCTTAACCCAAGAGGATCGACTGGACGCCAGTAAATGATTTGTGTGATTTTATGCCCCAAAGCACAAACTGTCTTCTTTTGAAGGCCCATTAAATAAGTTTTAAAATGTTGATGTAGGATGTAGGATGTCATTTACAATTATGCAAAACTCTTAAAACTGAAATGATCAATTAATTGATCAGCCGAAGAGCAGAAACTTAATCTATTTTTGACAATCAATTTTAAATAGATTAAGTCATTTATCACTGTCAATTGAATGTCTATGTCTGAACAGAGGACGAACTTTGAAGATTTGGCTTCGGGCTGCACAGGCTGCTTAGTTTCTAGATTAATCTGTTTTTTGTTTTATCTCATATCGCAGACGTATCACCCTGTCAAAATCCAAGGTGACACCTTTAAATGTCGAATCTTTGAGATCCTCAGTAAAATCCTCACAATGATGCCACATTTGTCATTTTTTATTGAAAATGTGTAATCAAAGTAGTTCTCTTTATTATTTCCTGTCAATCAACAGATTAACTGTTTCAAATTTAGACAATAATCAGAAAATTAGTCTCTGATAACTTATTGTTGCAGCCCTGAAGTCTCCATGGATACTTTTGATTTGAAACAGAGGAAAATATTTCACTGAAATCTGAGAAACATTGAATTATTTTAGTCAAATCTTGGGTTAATTTCATTCACTGAGTTCAAATGATCTGTGTTGCGCTTCTCACATTACGAAATGTGGAGCGGAGATGAAAGCAGTCAAAGTAGATGTGGAAAAACAATTCTTTAAATCCCCAGGAAGTCATATTGAAGGGCAGATTTAAAGATGATTGTTTTATAACTAACATACACCAGGAGACCCTGAGTATCTCAGACAAAGGACACAACTGAAAAACCAACCTTGACCTTTTAAGCTCAACCGCTTGACGTCCTTGTGTAATAACATGTCACAAAGATGACCCTGACTCTGTGCACGCATTTAACTGACAAACCATAAACGCAGGTGTTAGAGCAGCGACTTCTACCATTGATTTCTTTTGAATTGGAGCCAGCCACGTAGACACTTTGAGGTTGGTGTTATGGACCCACGATGTGCCTGCGGAGTGATCCACCCAGCTAAGCGGCTGTCACATTTATTCTGAGCTAATGGGCTTCTTCTAGACTGATTAATTACTTTGTGCAAGAGGTTATCCTATAATCATCACCGTGAGGTCTCAGCGACAAAGACACTACCATTGTAAGTTCCTTAGGTTTGGAAGCGACGATCATTAATCAACAAACCACACGCATGACATGTAAGTACTACTTGACTACACAGAAAAGATAAATGTAATAAATTTCACATGAATTTAAAAATCTCCACTCAAATGATGTGAGAATTTGTAGATGAAAGTTTTGCCCCCCCCATGAAAAAGTTGGAAATGGCTGCCACAAATCCACCCCTCATGGACTGAGGAGGCTGCTCTTTACCCTGGACTGTCTGTGGGCAAGAAAAAGAAAGTTCCCCCAAGAGACAGGATCACTTTCAGTTATTTCATGTTTAACGTGCATACAACTGATTGTTGTGCATGAGCCTGAAAACAATCAATAAGTATAATTTATTTATTTATTTTTTTAAAAAGGAAATTTGCAAAATTAAATAAATATAAATATAACAATATAACTTTTTGGTGCTAGTTGAGATGAGGTTATTCTTGAATATTGTTTCTGTTAAAATAGACATGCATGCACTAATACTCATTTACTCATTTAACCAGCAGATAAATTAAAGAAAACTATTTTTATAACGTGACCCCACACAAACTGGTCTGCATGTGTGTTTGTGTAAGATGCTCCACTCATGTTTTCTGTCTCCATCTGACTTCCATCATGCATCTTATTACAAAAACATCCGTGGATCGAAATGATAATACAAATCTTCACTGCTAACAAATGAAGGAGCAAAAATTCTGATTAGAATTTTTTTTTTTTTTTGAAGTGTTTTGAATATTTGTACTTTTGAATAAGCCCACACATTGAGGTTAGTAGCTGTGATGTGGACATGGCAATTGTGAGATGAGAATCACATTGAGTTCATTTATTAAGCTCATTTATTTATAGAGCCCTTCATCACAAGTATGTCTCAATGGTCTTCATGGAGAGAAAGAGCAAACCTATCTAGATCTTTCTAATTGTAGTCATCCACATGGCAAAATGAAGTCCTGTAATACTAATGAAACATGTGAAATACAAGGCTCAAGACTTAAAACAGCCTGACGTGTCTAATTAATCAATAAGAGCTTGATGTCATAATCACAGGTACCTGTATAACCTTGTAAAATCCATTTAAACAGTCCTATTATGACCAATTCCTTTCTCAAATTTGCAGTATAATGTCATTTTTATGTCTCTGTGAAAGTGACAACTGTAGCCCGAGGTGATAGGTTTTCAGGTTGTTCAATTCAGTCTGCTCCGCTGTCTGTCTTATTCTTGTGAGCACAATATTCCAAGGATACATTGAGGGAGTTCTTTCAAATTTTGCACCTATCTTTACTTCCACTCAGAGATTAACTTTTGCAGTTTTGGTGGCTAAAGCTCAAAGGTAAAATATTATTGTGACCTCGGAAAACATTTTTTGTTCCTTTGAATGTGAAATCTTAAAGATGAACTGATTACATTTTGGTGGGCAAAGAGGTTTTGGTGACCTCATATTCTTTTGAACATGTTCAATCAGGAAAGCTCAGGATACATTTCACTATATGTGCTACATATCTTCACTTGAACTCAACTAATAAACTCATTTGAATTTGAACGCAATGTGTTTTTGGTCATAACTAATGAATTTAACCAACTGTGTGGGATTTCGGAGTCATCCAACCACAAGGTTGTAATTCTGTTTTAAGTTTCATTTTAAATAATTTAGAGCTAGTCATTTCACATCTCTGCTGAATTACATTAGGCTGGACAGATTATTCATGACACTGTGTGTACACACTATAGTCTCCCCTTGTCTATCTGAAGAAAAACCTCCCTCTTCACCTTGTAGCAGTCAAAGCTGCGACCACCTGGTGAAATCATATTTGATGTGCAGTATTCATTCACTGAGAATCATTTTAATAATTCCATCTGCCAGTACATTTGAGGTCAGTGCAGTCAGTGCTGTGCAGTCGCCTCTTTTCAGCTAAAACCGCCAGAAATGAGAAGCCACAGGTCTCAGGTAGACATGTAGTTATAATGGACTCAGAAAGTGAGACATCTCTTTAATTTCAGAAATAATTTGTAATGTAAATTAGTTCTAAAAAACCAAAACAAAACAAAACAAAGTGTAGCCAATGTCGGAACTGATTTTAACTTTCCCTGCTGGGGTCAAACAATTATGCAGGGTGAAGGCAGTCAAGACTGTTTTTAGAAAGATTAACAGCAAGTGATAATAACAAGTTTGAAGAGAAACAGCAGTCGAATCTGAATAATGAAGGAGACGGAAGAAAACTCACCTGTGTTTTGAGTGAAAATAGAGTTTACAAGCTCAGTCTGTTGCTATGAAAAGAACGGAGACAAGTAAGGTGGAACGCAATTAAGAAAACTTATGTTTTCTGGTCAAACATACTAGTGTTAAAACCTTAAAAATAACAACAAGAGAGAAAAGATGTTTGATTGAAGAACTGGCATTTTGGCAGGCAAGTGTTGACAAGGATTTGCCTCCAGATACATTGTTGCTGCAGCCCCACTCCTCTGTAAACATCTTTCTTTTTTTGTTTCTGAGGAAAACTGAAAAAAATGTTTTGACTCAAAGACGCATTGCTCTGAAGTTATGCTGCAACAGCTCAGCCTCATCCTAGACTATAAAAGACATCAAAATACACCCAGTGACAGACTGAACAGACTGAACAAGTTTTGCTGTGAAAAAATGTTTTATTTATCTTTTTGGACACATTTGAAAGCAAGAAATTATTTAGAAAAAAACGCATCTCAATTTTATACACCTATAGTGTACGTATGAACAGTTTGTCGACATCTTATCGCACAAACAATTAAAATCTAATATTTTACCAAGTGTCCTCTAAACCCTACCAACCTTAGTTACTGTTGCCATGTTCATTTCTGTTTTCACCCAGTAGATATAGTTAACAATTGTATCTATGGCAGATTTAACATATAAAAGTCTTGGTTGAGGTTCCAGTCATGTTTTTGTCTGTACTGGACCTGAAACTTGACAAACAATTCATTGTTTGAAAGCTGAAACTCTCCTGAATCCCTCCCTGTTAGAATATCACTGCAGCAGTTTTTCCACACAGGGCTGGTTTAGACTTGTGGCTGTGGCTGACTCCCAATGTGTTTTTCTCACAAAATGTTCAACTACAGCCCTTATCTCCTCTTTATATGCCGTCTTCAGTGTCTCTGTAAAATACAAAGTTAAGCAGATTTACTGCTGTTATCAAGAGTTGAATAATAGTAAACTTTTTCTTTTTGGTACATTATTTTTGGGCTTTTGTGCAAAAATGTGGACGTCTGGTTACAGGTTAACAGTAGGGCTGCCTTTTTTTTTTTAATATGTGAATCGTAACTTAAGGTTTCTACATTTTTATTATTCTACTTCTGTGTTGAAACCGACTGGACTAACAGTTGTTGGAAACTAAATCACCTTAATTAAGCAAATAAAGCAGCGATGCAGTGAATAATCCTTTTACAACCTCGTGGTCTAATGAAGGCGATGAAAAATACCTGTGACAGAAATAATTGTCTATAATGTGGGTTTACAGCACATAACATAACACGTTTAAAGCATCACACAGTAATTACATCAATGGCCCCAATAACCATGACAGATTCATGCATTTTCTTGTTTTTGTAGTTATATGTTCACATGTAACAGTAACAAAGTAAAAGTCATGCAGAAGAAAACAAAGTATTGGTGCAATTTTGATCAAACTGGTGGATTTAAACATTTCTGATATGTACTTAAGTGATATTTTCAAAGTCTGGTGGCTTTTCCCTCAGTGACCATTTGAAGAAAATGAAATGAACTCATCATCACTGACCATTATGAGTGCAAACTAAAGCCCATTATAAAGGCTCATTTCTCTGCCCTACTTTCTCAATTTAAGCTTCAAGTTCTTTTCTTGCAGGAACGAAGTGAAGAGTAGAGACGTATCATTCATTTACACTCAAAGCATTTTTTCTTTTTTTTTTTTTTTTTTTATGAAATCTTTCACATCTGCTTATTCATGCGGTTTATCCAATCAGCCAATCATGTGGCAGCAGCACAATCCATAAACTCACAGACAGAGGTCATGAGCTTCAGTTAATGTTCACATCAAACACCAGAATGGGGATAAAACAAATGCAATGTGAGTGACTTTGGCGTGATTGTTGGTGCCAGATGGGCTGTTTTCAGTATTTCTGAAAGTGCTGATCTGGGTTTTTCTACGCATGACAGTCTCTTGTTTAATCAGTGTGGTGCGAAACACAAACAACACCCATCAAGCTGCAAATCTGCAGACCAAAACACTGAGTCGATGGAAGAGGCCAGAGGAGGACAGCCAGACTAGTTGCAGCTAACAAAAAAGGCCACAGTAACTTATATAACCACTAACTGCAAGTGTTGTATGAACAACGCGTCAAGACTTGACCTGATCAGGTTACACTTTTGTTTGCTAGGAACAGAAATCTGAGGCTGCAATAGGCACAAATCTGGATGAACCTGGATTTGTGGTGAGACTCAAATATGCCAGGGTCAGAATTTAGCTTCAATAAAATTGAATCCAAGGACCCAACCTGTCATGCATCAACAGTCCAGGCTGCTGTGGTGATGTAATGGTGTGGGTGATGTTTGCTTGGCACAGTTTGAGCTCCTTATATAACTCAATCAATCATGATTTGATTGCCACAACCTACAAGAGTATTGCTGCTGACCATGTGGCTTTATTTTTTTTTGCCATCTTCTAATAGCTGCATCCATGATAACACACCATGTTTTACAAGTCACTTTCATGAGCATAACAATATGGTCAGTATGTATCAGCTGCCTCTTCAGTTGCCACAAAATGACTCAAAAGAGGATGTGGAACAAGGTGAGCACAGGACTGAAGAACACTGTGTCACTCAAACATCACTTGAGCAGGATGTTTTATTGAAGTCCATTATATCAGAGTTAGTCTGTGGTGAGATTTTTTTTTTTTTGTAGGACTTGGCCAACAGCCAGCCTCCATATCGGTAGCTGTTGTCACACACACACACTCACACACTCTCTCTCAGTTCCCCAAAGTTTGAGAGAGGATTTTGCCCTTGAATAAAACACCTCTGGGATGTGGAACAATTTGAAACTGGCAGCATAAATGACAAATCTGCATAAATGACATGATGCAATAATGTCAACATGGAGTACAATCATCATATCATTGCAAAAACAAAACAGAACTAAACAAAAAAAAACTATGGATTCTTGGGGGATTGGAATTTTTTTTAAAGTAATTTACGTTTGTGTCCTATGTTAGTCTAAAATGACTTCTCTTTGTATATAATGTAATATAATGTAAAGAGAACTGTTTTCTTTTACATTTGCTACCTTACATAACCGAAGTAACTCTCATTCTCCAGGAATTTGAATTGTATGTCCTTTCTATATTGCATTCAACCTTGAGTGCCTTGTGTTTAATCCTGATAATGTGAGCTTAATAAAAAAAAAATGTGTTAAATCCTTTTGTTTATAAGCCTTTAAGCTGGAGATGATTCACTATTCACTAGCACAACTACACCTTGATTTTCTATAAAAACAAAGAAAAACAAACTCATAAAATATATAATATAAAATAATGTGTAAGAAGCAGAAAATCAGGCGGCAAATCCATTTGAAGAATTTTGACTGATATTGAAGGTGATGTCTCTTTCCTTTGTGCGACTGCCTTAGTAATGAGCTCAGCACTTTTGAGTCAGCGAAAGTCTTTAAGCATTTGTGAACTGACACGTTTTTTCTTGTGTCCACGCATGTGTTTGTGCACGTTTCACACCGATCCAGTGAGGTGACACTCAAGACAAAAACCTCTAGGAAAAAAAATCCTGCACTGTAAGTTGAATATTAGCTGAAATATTATTGTTGAACTTTAGACAAATGCTGAATATACAGAACGAAAAATAATGATGAGTCTTTGAAAAATTATCAAACGCGGGCTTGGGCAATATGCATTCACAGACGCACGCTGCTGACTGCACTGTTTTAAAAAATAATACATCTCTTAGACTGTAAAAACATCTGGTTGACTAATTGCAGTGCGTGTTTAAGCATCTATGGTCGACACTAAAACAAGACCTACCACAGGAGACGCAGCCTGAATGAATATATTATCATCAAAGGTCACGTCATGTTTAAACACACTGCTTATCTCTGGTAGTTTCAGGTGCAAATTAAAAACTTTTTTATTAGCATTTAACAAGCTGGATTATTTGCTTTTGGAAAACAATTGAACAATTAACAGAAGTCGACACTTTAAACAATTTATGAATGAGGTGAGTGTGATGATTAAATCATTTACTGTTAATTACTTTATAAAAAACTGTGAATTATATCACACGTTCACAGAAAAACCTACATACCTCGTGTCTCAGGTGTGAGAGCTAAAATACAGACAAAAGTTGCCACATGAAGTTGTGGCAACAGTTTTCACATTTACTCTGATCAGTCGTAATATTATTGTATAGGTCCCCGTAGAGTGTGTCTATAGCTTGCCCATTGACGGTACACCCTATATATATATATATATATATATATATATATATATATATATATATCATATTTTCTCCTACACGCTGAAATAATATTTGCTGATGAGTGAAACTGCACCATGTATTTTTCACTACCCAGTAATAATAAAGCATGTTGGCTGTAATACATTGTGTGGGTGTTGCTGACACCTCAGCTCCCAAATCTCAGTGCTATGTCCTGTAAATACCCAGTGCTTACAAAAATACCCAACTGTTACTCCCTTTTGTCCCATAATCCACTGCACCCACATTTGATTCCCACTATGAAACAGTGAGTATATTATTTGTACCTGCTACAATAAAATTATACAGCAGAACAATGTTATGAGTCGGGGAAAAAAACTTTCCCACACAAGTCAGTGTTGATTAAGTGTTACATTTCTGAAAGTAGGACACAGATCTCAACAGTCAGAAGTGAACTTGAACTAGATGTTTATATCTGTTGGACAATATAAGAGACTGAACTAAACATCAGGGCCGATATTCACAAAGGGACAGAAACTTTTATCTTAGTGAGGAGGTGTGGTTGAGTCCGTTGCTAGGTGTGACACAGTCTTCTAAGAGCGATGGTTGGTTGTTACAAAAAGGAAAAAAGAAACAAAACAAAAGCAAATGTGCTCCTAGTAATGAATGGACAGTGAAATCAAGAGATCATAGAACTTAGACTGTTTTAAGAAATGTGTAATCGTGAAAATAATTTTATGTCATGATGATGAAACTCAAAGCAAAATTAAATTAATTGTTCCACAGCTTCAAAGTGTTTAAACGTATCTCATTCACATACCAATTATTATATTGATTTGCTTATTGTTATATTTACTCGCCATGCTGGTAATTTTACTACTTAATCTATTAGATATTAACAGTGGACGCAGACTCAACTGTCAGCAATTACTGTGATTGCTGGTCTCCTTGTAAAAAGTGGTTTGATTTGGCAGAACGACCAAAACAACAACTGAAATGGAGAAAAAAAAGAATGAGAAAGCTGGTAGCATCTTATTGAATCACTGCTGTTCAATATACAGAGAATATCTCTCCTTCATCTCTTTCCACCACCTTCTCTGTTTAAGATGCTCTTAGTCTTCTTAAAAGTCCTCCTCCCTCCTCTGTCTTATCAATGGAAAATCTTAAAATCTAAGAATTCCTCGAATTCTAAGATTTTTCTTAGAATGACGTCATTGTAAGAAGTTTTTTTTTTCTTAATATTTAACACTTGGTATTTTTCTTAATATAAACCAAAGCCACCGTTATAAGAGAATCTGTTTCCTTTCACATGTGTAAAATCTATTTACTTAAAATCCCCAACGGAGAAACAACACTGACTCACTGCGCAAATACTGGGAACAAAAGAATAAGCAAAGAAGTCAAACAAAAACTTTACTGAAAGGATTAAACTGTGCAAGTAAGAGTAGATGATAAAAGTACTTCACAATTAATAACACAATTATTATGTGTTTGTCCACTGCAAATGATGCAGAGATGAAGAACAAACAGTAGATATATCTATACAGACAAACTATATATGTATGTACATTTTTATAGGTGAGTCTTTTGGTAAGTGCTTCACACACTCACATAGACACAGTTATATAAGAAATGATTGACCCATGCACTTAGTGAAAAAGATACACTTACATCTGGTTACAGTGTGCGTGCCCTCAGTGCTGTAAAATAGTCTCCGGTGTACAGTCTGCACTTTACTTTCATACATCAGTAGAATCTGATTTACACTTCAAAGAAATGCGGCGAAAGACAGGGGGAAGGAAGAAAAAGATGGAGGAGGAGGAAGAGGAAAAAGAGAGAAAGAAACAGAGATTGAGTGGCCCCTGGCTTAGTTCTGATTTGATTTTCATTAAGGAAGACAACATAAAAGTAAAACCAATTCAAGTGTGAGTCTTTGTTCCCTCTGGTCACTGCAGGTTAGTGAGTCTTAGCCATCAGGGCGAGCGGGTAAGAGCCTCTTACACCCGGCTGCTAGAGTTACAGATCCAGTCTTAGCTTTGATTATTGAGTCGGTATCCAGCTTCCAATCGTACAGCTCCTTTTGTTTCTTTTCTCCGTCTCCTTGGTTGCTTGAGGGAGGGTGGAGTTACGAGCAACAAACCTTTATTTCTGCCACAGCTGTAAACTGAGAATCCACTGACACGGCTATGAAGTCAGGACTATGAACTGCCTGCTTTGTCGATATATAAAACACAACTAAGGCTAAACTGAGATGATAAGGTGCTGCTTAGCACAGCCGAAAATAGCTCTGACCTTATTCTGATGGCTGAAAATAGCAGGCATCATTTACTTCATATTAAACTGGTTCATGAACAGCTTCCAACACAACATCGCCGTCTCTGGAGATTCATATATTGTATAGAAAAAAATCCATATGAATAATTTAAACATGCATTGTTTTTTATGTTCTTTAACAATACATCAATGAGCTAACTGATGAAAAAGTGTGACCAAAAAGTTTCCCGATAAACCACCGAGTCTGTAGAAAACATTCATCATAAATCACAGACAGACTCTTCGAAGAGCCTTGATAACCACACACACACTTTGTTCTTTTATCTGCTAATTCAGCATCAGCCTTTAATACACAGTGAACCATTCATGCCTGATAAACAATTTAGGAGCATATGTTGCCTGACTCTTGAGCGTAAAGCCACAGACAGATGTTCAATCTGAAGAGAAGAGATGAATAAGACAACAGAGCTCATGTGGATCAAGTGTAATTTGAAGAAAAACTTTTCTGACAACAGTCATCCTTCAAACAATCAGAGGAAAAGAGGGAAACAACAATCAGCTACTTGTGGCTATTTACAGAAAAAACAAATAGGTTATGTTGTATTTGCAGTACACTATTCGTGATGGCAAGCGCGTGGTTTTGAATTTATGATCAGAGACGTAGTAACAGTAACCCAGCGAGAACATTAAACAGCAAGCCGTGCACTTCATTTGTCTTAATTAGGAGGTGTAATGAATGAAAGAGATGAATCTTCAAACAAAGGTGTGTCTGACCTGCTCAGGCATGCATTAGTTTAATTTAATCTAATTTTAAACAAGTGTTATACATTTGTGTCCTATTTCATACTCACTGATTCTCACTGTCAGCCTCAACTGTTAGATTTCACAGTTCTGCTCGCCAGAAGAATCACACCCACAGAATTGAGAAAAATTCATTTTTTATCTCAGCATACAATAAATCATCTTTATTAAAGCAAAGATAATCAGATTCTATCAAATGATGTACAATTTCAAACCTATTTTATACATCATGTAATGCTGTATGTTTACTGTATAATGACACAGATGGAGACTGACCTTTGAAAAAGAACAACAGACGTGTTTATGTTGAAGTGACTCAATCCTGGATCATGAGCATAATGTGAAAATCTTGACCTTATGCAAAATTAACGTTACTTCTTTGTCCATCTCTCTGCATCTTTAATCTCCTTCTGGTGGTGTAAGTCGTCCTCAATCCTCAAGCTTGTGTCCTTTACCAAAGGTATTAGGAGTTTGATGGCTTTGTGTAGTCTCTGGGCAGGGACAGATGTTTTCTGTAGCCATTTCTCAGTTTGGCAGGTCTAAGTCCTTAATGCTCATTTAATTACTTTGGTTTCACCTTCCACATCTCTTCTTGTTGTTCCTTCAGCTTCTGGTACTTCTCAATCTTCTCACGCTCCTTAATCCTCTCCCTCGTCTTTCACTTGTTGTCTCCAGCTGAAACTGCCACCGTGTTTTTCTGTTCATTGTCAACCACCACCATGTCTTCTTGGTTATCAAGTAACTGCTTCGTGTTCGGTCTAAAACACAAACTCCCGTCGCATCGTAGCCCTGCTGTTCACATCTACTTTTGGTGATGTGTCCCACTGGGACTCAGGGACTTCAAATCCATACTCGGCAGATGTTTCTGTATACCATCCCAGCCACTTGATTGTGCTTCTCTGTGAACATGTTACATTCAGCGATGTGCTGGACAGACTCAGAAAGCATCTCTTCCGATGGGGTTTTGTCAGTGAGCTGAGGGAGTTGCATCCAGGGGTTGACTGTGTTTAGTCTGGCCATGATTGTTTTCCTCAGCTCACTGGATGCAGCTGTCATTACTGGTGGCAGAGTATCATGCAGTTCTTTAACAAAGCTTTCCTGCGCTGGGCTCAGCTTAGTATCGCCTCTGCTGCTCAGTGTTGTTCCCATTCTGCAGCCAGTCTCCACTTGTGACAGTGGTTTCTTTCTATTGATGTTACAGCTCTGAGCTACTAACTGTGTGGATGTTGGTTTACAGATCCATCATAGTTCATTCATACGTTGCATGTAACCACCTACATGACACTTGTCCTCGACAAGGTTTGGACCCTTGATCTGATAAAGACAGGTCACATTATTATAGAGTAAAGTCTGCAGAAAAACAAGGTCAAGGTGCAGGAAAGGTCAATGACTCATGAGTCAAACTTTTTTTTGTTCATTTTTCCTTCAGATAAACTCTATTCACAGCAGACATTTGGCTGATCACAGCAACAAAAGCACAGGTGAGTCAGTTTTATGCTCTTGGTATTACGCACGCTGCCTCATGAGCGTTCATTTAAAGGAAAATTAATAGAGCTGAGTCACTGTGAATTAATTGCAGAAGTTAATTTGTTTCACTTAAGCTTTTCCTGTAATGACGAGGCAAAATGGCTGGCATGAAAAAGGTCTGTTAACTGCTGTTACACTTCACAATTTTAAAGAGTAATTTCAAAGTAGAGCACATCCAATCAAACAGTCAGTACAGTATATTTCAGTTCTTTCATATTCTGGATGACTTCGGTTGTGGATTTGTTGTCATTGTTGTTGTTTCCAATTATGTTCTGTCACTTACTTTTAGTAATTAGTTGCTTAGTTTGGCTTTCAGAAAATCCACAATGGTGAAGAGGATGAGACAGTTTTTTGGTCAATCAGAAGAAAATGGGCTTTTAAAGAGGCCTGAGTTATATATTTTCTGTTTCTGTCACAAGCTCAAGTCAGGGGCTGCACAACAGGAGGTGTGAAATATAAAGATATTTTGGACTTTGAATCACGCAAAGCTTCTCAAGTTGAGTCCCAGAATAAAACATAAAGCTAGAAATGAGCAATAGAACATAGGTTCTATTTCAACTTCTTAGTTTTGTGACTTTTTCACATGCTTATGAATTCTGTATGTGGTATGAGGACGTGACAAACAGGACGCTGCGAGCTTCAAAAATTTCCAGGGACATCTAAAAGTCACTGCCTGAACCTGTGAGCTCCCACCACTCACAGATTTATGTTGTGCAGGTACAACATCAGCAGTGTCAAAACAACCTTCTTTTTTTTATATCTCAGACACAAAACACAAAAGAAAATGAAAACACATTTCCTGCTGTAAACACACAGCTCCTTTATTAACAGAGTGCTATCGGCTGTTAATGTGTGCATAGATCTGTAAAGAGCAAACATCTGTTCATCCATAAAAAAGCTGTTAGCGGTCACATAGTCAGCCTCATTTCAAGTGAAAACAAGCCGTGTCAGATATCCCTTCAGAATAATACACAAACATGTCCCCAAGAAACAATGTACATCTGATTTCTTTTGTTTTGGATTGTGTTCAATGTCAATGTTTTAGCAACTGTAAGAAATTCTAGGGTGGATGGTTGGATAAGATGAAGGAAGAGATTATGGTTTTAGTCGACTACAAAGTATATGTAGAGTTGACTATAATCGTTCTCTGAACTAAACCTTAAATGCTTTGATTTGTTACATTGCAATTTAATTTGTCAGTGACAACACTAAACATAAACTGAGTTATCAGTCAGCATTATGCAGAAATGTTTGCTATAAGGAATTTTAAAAAAAAAGTTAAACATTTCTGCATTTTAATGTTAGAAATATTATTCAGGTGGTATTAAAGTAGTTGTATCCATTAGGGATATGGCTTTGCAACAATGTAAGAGGTTTTACATGAAAAAGGGAAGGAGCTTTTCAATAACATTTAAGAAGCAGCCATGGTTTAAAGCCCTGTCATGTTTTCAGGCATTTTACTTGACGTCAGTGTGGTGCGTATGCTGTTCTTTTCAGTGACTAATATATTTTGTTCCCGAGCTGCACCGTAAATTGCCTCATATGTGACATTTCAGAGTAGGAGGTGTTTGACTTTCCAGCACGATGGACTAAATGAAAAGAAACACACTCTGAAATTGCTCACGTGCCAACATGCTGAAATATCATATTACCACTTTATAGATAAATATATAATAAATAAAAAAAGAAAGAAACCAGATTATAGGGGGAAAAAACATAAGTGACATTACAGAAACAGAGATGTGAGCGCACTATAAGCCATTCATGCTGACAAACTAACTGATATTGTCCTTGAGCCACAGTAAGCAGTAAAATTAAATTGGCTCTCTCAAACAACAGCATCAAATCCCGATGCCTATGTTTGCAAATGGGCTGTAATGGTGCCTGCTTGGTATACACACTGAGCCGGCTAAATTGTTTCTCCCCCTGAGCTCCCTGCTGGCTCACTACGGGTGTTTCACACAGCTTGAGCACGTTCAATAGCAACATCAATGAAACCTGCAACCCACAGGCAGGCTCTATTTAACAGATTCAGCCTTGGTAAAGCCTGCTCGTCTTTACTTCTTCCGATCAGAGAGTTAATGGCCTCCACAGGAAGGAGTCTGAGGCACTTTGCTGAACGAAGTGGAAGTTCTTAGTTTCCTGCGACCAATCAATGAAATTTCTGCAGTCACAGGGTCTTTCTGTTAAAGTGAAGAAATTGTCCATGACTACAGGTGACGGATCCATTTTGAGACCAAATTAAACTTGGTCTCCTGTTGCACAAAGTAAGGGAAATAAAATTGGGGATATTTGGTCTGTTAATGGAATTCATCAATTGAAGGGAAACTTGTTAATGGGTGGTGAGATGGAAAGATTTGTGTCATGGAGAAACTTTCACAGCAAATGTTCTCAAAGTTTGAAAAGCCAAATAAAGAACACCTGAGGAGTTATTTATCCCAAAAGTTAATTGCTATTGTGTTTTTAAAGCTGCTTTAATCAATATCTATTCATCATGGATGACGTGACTAAGTAGTTGTTTACAGTGATGAACTTTGAGATAAAAGATGAGTGAATATTGCACCAGATTGCACAGTTTGGCAACAATTTATATCAACTTGAATTTTTCTGCCATGTCACTGGTGTATGTTTGTGTTTCTACAGCCCCTATTGTAATTCATCACATTAAGATGTCATCCTGTCATTGTTGTTGTTGTAGTTGTTCATTTTGTTTGTTTTAATGGACTGTCAGACAGGACGAAGCCGTTTTCACATTTGTGGACAGCAAATTGGATTCTATTCTATTCCACTCAGAAAATCTGTTTCTCATTTGTTTTTTATAAGCGCATTGCGGGCTGTGCAGCTTCTGCAGGGTCAAAAAAACAGTCAACGGTGTTTAGCAAACAGAAAACAAGATAAGATGCAGACACTCTTCGCACCAGTTGTGATTGAAACTGCATAGTAATTATAAAACTAGAATTTAATCTGATACCACAGTCTCTCACAGCCGACGCCTCAATATTCACAGTCGATGTGTCTGGTTTCGCCTGATTATAGTTTTTCAAAATAATGTCTCTGATCCAATTGTTCTAATGAAAACTTGTTGAAACTTGTAATGTTTGAGGTTTTTTTTTTTTTTTTTTAATCAAAATGGACCTTAATATTTTATTTTATTGTTTCTGGAGATGCGTTTGTGTGGATATGAAACACCAAAGTGCCTCGATTACTTCAATAATGTTTAAATAAGTGGAAACTCTTTTCCTCACTGTCTTATTCCAAAGACCATAAATAAAAATAAAAGAAACACGAGGATGAGTCATGATGAGGATGATGGCAGTTGTCAGGTTTTTGTTTGGCCATTCACTGATTGTTAATTCTAATTCTGCATACATTAATCAGATTTGCAGTCACTGAGTAAATGGATGCACAGTATGTATGAATCAGTGGACAGTGACCTTGAAAAGTGCATCTTATCAAGTTAATTGATTCATTAATGTTTCTCCAAGTCCCATATATCAACTTGTCACTCACCCAACTGGCAACAGATGTAGAGGACAGTTGACAGTCTATTATGTCCATGTGTGACTGCTGATACAAAACACTGTTATGTTGTTGTTGTTGTTGTTGTTGTAGGACGCAGAGTTTTAATAAGCAGGACGGATTTTTAGCTACTTCCAGCGACAACACTGTTGTCGAATGTATTGTAAAGTACATAGAAGTTATAAAACTCACCTAAGGTATTTGCTGCAACGTTTTTTTTTACCTTCAATAAAAAAAAATTATCAATTCCTACCACACACATACATGGAGAGAAAAAAAAGAAAAGAAAAAAATCAATATAGTGCTCCTCAGGCATTATGTTACAGACGGCTACATATTTATGTTTTCAGCTTTTCACTGAAATGGAAAACATGTAACATATAATAATAAAGTCCCATAATGCACACAATATATACGATGCACTCTCTGTCCTCAGTGTATTGAATATACGGTATACATCTGGGGTGTAGTTTGTATTAAATATCTACTGTATATTTAATGAACTCTCACAAGCTCATATATTGCTACATGGCTCCCGGCCCTGACTTATATTGATATTTATAAACCGCCACATATATTTAATCTTTTCAACTATGAAAAACAATAATTAACCTTTATGATAAGGTAACTGAGGTAGCTTGACTATGAATGAAATTGTTAAACTATGATATAGTCAACTACCTATTTTAATAATAATAGTAATGATGATGATGATATCTGGATACTAGCATCATCTAACTTGTGAAATATAAACTGAAATCATAGTTATCTGGAAAAGAAAGTATCATATTCATGTATATCTATTTTTTTCTCACAGTTAGCAATACTGTGATATGACCTACCTATCTCTCTTATCATAATGATAAAACGCTAATAGATGCTCAGACTTGTCAACTATCCCACTTGAAATATGCTGTAATCACATCAATGAAAGGATGTAATAGTAAAATGTGTTTGTGCATCTTGTTTTTCTCCATACTAATTTACCTTTATTGTCCTTGTTAGTGAAGCTCAAGCTGATCTGAATATCAATAATAACCTTTAAAGAAGCATTTTTGGGATTTATACTGTTTAAACTTAAAATAATAAAGTTTATCAGAGACATGTGAATGAAGCACTGCCTTTCAGCTGCATCTGCGGCTGACTTCACTATCAAACAACATCTTAGTGGCTCTTATGTTACTAGTGTTTCAGTGAGCACTGATACTCCTCCAGGGCTGCTATGTTGTTACCGCCCAGTACCCTATGTCTGACCGACCAGTGTTTTGTTCAGGTGGGGACCTCTCTTCACCCTGCAGGATCACTTACCTGCCTACACCCTCACCCACACACACTTTAATCCTCTAAGTGTAGGGTATTAAAAAAAAGGCTCAGCGCCTTAACAAAGAATGTCCTTTAGGCTTGGTGCTGAGAGACTGTGTTCAGGATGTGATTTTCAAAATGGAAAAGTCATGAATTGCTATCAGATCTTTAACAGCTGAGCAAAAATAAATAACCCTGAGCCTACTGCATATACACAGATGACAGAGGCACAAACCTGTGGGATCTACTTTTCATTTATTCTTCAGTGGAGCTGAATTAAGTTTCAGAGTGTTAGAAGGGTTTCTGATAAAGAAACAAGAGAACAGAGGAGAAGAGTGGAGCCGATGGTAGAGCAAGCACAGTTGTTGCCTACACTGGTGATGATAGCAGTGCCAGCTGGCTACTCTCCATATAATGGACTTAGTCGACCATAAATGCAACAACAACAAATTTGAAAACTTTCTTGTTCATCCATTCGCTGCTGTCACAATATCAGAGCAGCAGACAGAGAAATACTTTCAATACTTCACTGCACAAGCACAGCACCTTGAAATTTATTCACTGAGTTTTCAATGACAGTGTTGCACAGTTGATGTAGCAGTAAATTAATAGATGTTACCTTGATCTGGGATTTATAACTTGGCTCTGGTTGTGCTACCTGTCCAGTGAGTTGAACAGACATTGCCTCACCATTGAACATTCTTCTTCCTGTCAAATGTCAACTGCATGGAGAACTTCCTGGCCTGCATTCCTGTTTGTTCTTTGTTTTTTTTTTAAGCTCTTCCAGTCCTCTGGGAGAGTCTGATGATCTCAGAAGCCACATTAGATGATTCCTGAAGCTTTATCTATGCTATAACCATCTTCCTGTTCCATCACTTCCATCCTCTGATCACTACAAAGTACAAAGTACAAAGTACAAACACTTTGTTGCCATACTTGACTTTTATTCTGTTATATTTTGCAGCTTTTATCTATACTTTCTACTCATAAACTGCATTTCTACAATGAATACTGTTTCATTTTATCATCACTTTTTTGTCAAAATGTTGTCTACTTTATAAATATATGTAGTGTAGCTGCCTCAGGAGTTTAAACCAATCAAGTAGGATCCCTCCAACGTTAGCAGAGCCCACGTATGAAAGCAGCAGTAGCATAAACACTGACTCAACACGGATCTAGAGGAAATCTTGACTGAGCCCCCTGAAATGTGCCACGCTAGGCTTTTAAAGGAACTGTTTGAGTTTAGATGCTCCAAGAACGAAAAGCATAATAAGGACAATAACTTTTCCAATGAACAAAAAATGAAAAATGTTGCTTGTATGTATTACTGCATGTATCTATATCTATATCTATATCTATATCTATATCTATATCTATATCTATATCTATATCTATATCTATATCTATATCTATATCTATATCTATATCTATATCTATATCTATATCTACGCTCTTAATAAAAATGACACAGCCCATGCTGTTTTTATTTAAATATAGAAATTAAGAGGCAACATATAGCACAAATATTTTTACTTTTAGTACTTTTGTACATTTCAAAACAAGTAGGATTGTCTCATTTTACTAAAGTACATATTTTGCTGGTTATTTGTTCTTTTACTTAGGTACTGAGTGTCAGTTCTTCCTCCACCACAGATTTCTGATCATATTTTCATTACAGATGATGGTTCCTGTTCTTGAATAATACTGGTTACGACATATGGGAAGGATTTATAATACTGGTATCTGTAAGCATGTGCTTGTCCCAGACTAAACACTACACTAAAACTACATGAAAACAGAAGGGAAACAAAAACATGATGTTTTTCAGACTCTAATAATAACATTTTATTAATCCTGTGTGCTATGGCCGGTTTCACAACAGCCTGCTGCTGCTGCTGCTGCTGCTGCTCCAATGACATAGCCATAAAATGAACTCTGAACGGTGTTCGTTCCCATAAATCTAATTATACTTCAAGTCTGTAACAATGCAGAGGGCACATGGTGCACAGATACATCTTGTTTAACAGTGTGTGGGTTGGAGAAGTGGATGTTTTTGAGTAGGACTACTTCAACTTTTCCATTGTGTTCTGTATGAAGCAGCTTTACATCATGAATGCTATGGAAATCTTATAATCTTAACTCTTTATCACAGCAGTTTGACCATGTTTTACATACCTAGTGATGACTTAAACAGGAAAATTAGTGTCTTTTGAAATAATGTAAATCAAATTCATAATTTTACAATCATTTATAGTCTAATCATTGTGAGATTGTAACATGTAATATGTCTATTCTTTGAGTTCAACTAGGCTGCAGAATAATTATACTGTTTTCTTCTCAATCTGACAGTTCAATATTTATTTAAAGGTGTATTTTTCTTGCACAGAGGGAATCAAACCGTGCACATTGCACCAACATTACTCCCCAACGATAAACAGGAAGAGAAGGGAGAGGAGATGATTTAGAAGTCAAGCCACCCCCCTGTTTCCTGACAACATCTGTCTTACGCCAGCTGACTAACTATGCAAAACTGTATGATATAATGTTCCACCCTTGACATGCTTCTGTTCTACAAATCACATCAATCAACTTGTACATCTGCTTCACTGCTGGAAACGCGTCATCTGCTAAGTGAGAGAGAAAGTAAGATGAATTAACGCTGATGTGCAACCATGAAGTGACGAGTGACGGTAGGAATGTGTATCTGTTATGGAGGTTTTGAAAGTCGTGCCTCAACTTTTTCCTGACAGTGAAGATCATCTTTACTTTCATAGTTTGTGAGAAAGAATGATCAAGATTAATACATCAAAACTTAATAACCCACACGTTGAATGTTTTTCTGAAAGCTTAACGTTAATGTTGATTAATTATATCTTTTTTAACAACTCAGCAGAGGCAGCAAGTTCACATTTTACTGTAGCAGCAGCATTTCATTGTTGCATGAGTTCTCTACTTATTCAAAAAAAAAAAAAAAAAAAAAAAAATTCTCACAAACATATTTTTTTATCACCTGCTCTGTATTTGGAAACCAAATATTCTCCAGCTGTTTCCTCCAAAACATCTCATTTGTATCCTGCAACCCACACAACATTATATAGTCATTTTGCTACAGTGTGGTTTTTATATGTTCTTGTTTACAACAGCTACAAAATGAATAAATACACACACACACACATACACAAACACAAACACAAACACACACATAAAGGGAATCCCTTTCAATCCCAGGAAACCATTATATTCTCTCTGGATCTTCCAAAGCCACTTTAAAAAAAAGGAATATTTATTATACAGTATAATGCATAATATTTGCATGATTCAGATACTATAAACAAGCAATCAGACATATACAACACACAAACTTATAGCTGGGAAATGCTGCCTCCAACTACCTTGTTCATTTTTGTTTTCCATTTTTTTTAACCCCATTTCTGTCTGTTTTTGTTTCCATTTTGTCCACTTCACCTTGATGTGAGAGTCGACCGTGTCAGATCATTTTGTAAAACATGATGTCATTGTTGGGAGAATGTGTTACTTCAACACCAGTGACAATAACTAGTAGTGTAACTAATTCTATTTTTAATAACAAATAACCCAGTTACACTTGTGTCAATTTAAATGGGCTACTTACTCGTTACTCCTATGTGTCATCCATGAAATTGACAACATACTCTAGCAGACATATAACATAAATAGCTGACATGTTTCTCATGGAAATAGGAACATTATTGTTCCTTCATTGATAGTCAGACGTATCCTGGTCAGTTGTAGTACAGTGGTTATTCTAATCTTCTAAATAAAACAACACACTTCTATCTGATCAGAAACAAACTGGAGCTGCTCCATCCAAACAGCCAAGGTTTGACTTTAAACCTCAGACTTCATCTTCAGCGTCTGTAATCAGGCAGAACTGAACACATCAGCTCGGTGTGTTGTCGAAGACGTGTAACCTGTGTCAACAGTTGAGTCAGTTCCCGCCAGACAACTAATTAGCAGAACACCAGGGGTTTCATCATTTCACTTACCTCATCAGAGTGATAATGGTGCAATAATAAATAAAATATAGAATGAGATTAGTTTAACAAAAGCCTGAAGCTTCATTTTGACACAATTTTTTTTGTATGTGTGTGTGTGTGTGTGTCCTTTTATAGAAAGACACAACACTGCATGACAGAGAAGTGTGTTTTGTTGGTTTTTCACGGTACCAATAATGGATGGAACAAATAAGAAAGGAGGTTGACCTGACATGTGTAGACACTTTTGTGAAAATATGTATAAACTACTATGCATAGACTCTGTGTGTTACTAAGCCTGTTACCAATGATAGCTAAATATACATATAGACAAACAAACAAACAAAAAAACACAATTGTTGATGACGAATGATGAATGTTGATGAGCATTGTGGACACAAGATGTTACACTCCACTCATATTAACCTGCTGCTGTGAGAGAGCAGGGACATCATTAAAGTCTCAAAAACCGTGAAAAAATTACCCACTGAGGCACGGTGGTGTGAGTCCAGGTAGATTTAACATGGCACACACTCACACATACTGAACTTATGTTTGAAAGGCAGACAAGGACGTTTGTTACAGACTGTGACAGCCCAGAAACCTCATAGAAAGAAGCTCAAAAAGCAACAGACTGATTGTAGAAGTGGGCTACAATAATTTTAATCACTTGAAGTGGTTTCAACTATAATGAAAACAACTTTTGTTTTTCCTCTGTTGTGCCCGTTATGTGACAGACAGAGAGATGTGTACTGAAATGTTTTTTAACATTTCAATGATCATGATCATCATGTTTGCCCTTCTAGATGCCAGATCATTTTTTTGTCATTTCTGTCACAAATGTAGACGCGACAATCCACATTTTGTAGGGGCAGTTTAAAGAAAATGCAACATTTATGGTTGCACACATCACTGTCAGGCTGGTGATAATATTTTGTCTTTGTTGCACATTCTGATTATAACAGAGAAACATTTAAATGTCACATCATATCCTGACATCATCACTAATTAGCTACATTTCAATGCAGCTTTTATGTGTGAATCTGATAATTTCCTGCTCCCAAATGATTACACTTGGCAGGAGCAGTTTATGAAACATGGAAGTTATTTAAAGCCTTTTTTTTTTTTCAAACTGAGCACCTATATATGGAAGTGGAGACTCACAGTGATTGAATTTGCCAGAAGCATGAAAAGCACCAAGGGTCAGTATTTGTTGGCATTCATGTGGAAAATCTTCCAAAATTCTTTTTTTTTTTTTTCCCAAAGTGCACCTGCTGTTTTGAGAGAAAAATATAACATGAGTGAATGGAGAAGGTGTTCTTAATATCATGCACACTGAGTTCACGGCACCAGCATGAAAATGAAGTATGAAATTCTCCTCAATTCTTGGACACCAGGAGCTCTCAGCACAGAGGAATGAAAGGCTTTACTTTATCAGTACACCAAAGTTCTTTTTTTTCCTGCATGAGCAAGAGGATCTACTGAGGCAGGACATTTCTTTTTCACTGGAGAGACTTCTAATTCTTTAGCTTAATTGCATTCAGGGGCTCTATTGTTCAGTTTTTATCTGCCAGCTTTTTCCTTCCACACCATTTCCCATTCATGCATAGCTCCCTAACAGACACCACACAGTGTCTGAGGCTGGGCAATTTACCTCAATAAAGCTAATTAATTTGGAGAAACAAATGGCTGGGTAAGAAATAGTGTGAAAATTAGCAGTATTTGCAGTCATCTGGAAAAAACAATTTGACTTTAACATGTGGCTGGGGCTGTGTAAAGGTTTGAATGTTGTGATTACTGTGATATAAAAAGCAAATTGGTTTGTATTGTAGGTCATTTTAACTTTAAACTTACATCTTTATATTTTCTCTGACTGATGTAATATTAATACATCACACTGTATGCTGGCATGCCCTCCCCTAAAGGCAGCTGGGATTTGGCTCCAGCTTCCGCCTCAACTCTCAAAGCATAAGCTGTATAGATAATGGATGAATGGATGTAAGGTGGTGCGCTAACCACAGTGGCTGGAGATGCTCTAATACTTTGCTTGTGAAAAATGTTGGTTGGCACATCAGTACCTGGTTAACATTATAATTATGAATATACACCACAAGAGCACATCCCAGAGCTTAGTGATGTTTTTGATGTTTTTTTTCAATTAATGAAAGGTGACACGATCCACATGTTGCCAATTTCATTTTTAAAGCTTCACTAATTCATATTTCTTGGTATAATCGCTGCACAGTAATATCAGTCTGTCAGTCAGTCCACCAGTTTGCCCCTGACTGTTCTGAATGCTCTGACACGAGCAGTAATCCCTTGACTTTTCCTCTAGTGCCACCAGAGTGTTCGCATTTTTGTAGCAGCAGTTCATGGATTATAATGAAAAACATTTATGGGTCCCGCATGATTTATCTTTAGACATTTGGTGAATCTCTGACCTTTAGCTCCACTAACAGATCAAAGTCTCCACCTGCTGACTTTTCATTTGCTGCAACCACGAGATTCACATTTGTGCTTTAGAGTCAAGGTTTCTCGAATAATTGGATGGATTCAATGAAAAACTTAAAACACATATTCACCACCCCCTCAGGCTACTACTCTCTATTTTTTAGGCAATCCTGGAAACTTTCCTTCAGCATCATCATCAGGTCAAAGTGTAAAATGAACAACATTCCCATATAATAAGTAAATGCCGATAGTCATATGCTAATGAGCTAAACCTGAAATGGTAAACACAGTAAAACATCACTGGAAAATCATTTTGGTATTAGAACAAGCTTCATAGTGTGTGGTTGTCAGCTTGTAGCCTTTATGATGATGGATGGCAGGACCACGTAAATGTGGCTCTACATTTCTTCACTGCTCACCTACAGTTTTAGTGATTTTCGGCTAATTGTTTTGGTTTTTAACAGCTCTCAGCTTTGCTGTTTCGGTTCATTTTCACCAATCTTATCAGCGTCATCTCCAGACACAGCAGGCAGCTGTTTTCAGGGTGGAAAATCTGTAAAACTCATTGTTCATCGCCTGCGCTGCACCAAACAAGAGCTAGACAGACTTAGACACATAGTGGAGGATTTAGCAGCTCAAAGGTCAAATATTTCGCTCAGAATTTATAAAGACCAAACACACAGCTGAAAAAAGATAAGTATGTATGAGTGGAAATTGGTCTATGGATAATAAGTCAATATTGTGTTTACAGTGGCCAAAAATTGCCAAGTCAGTGCAGCTTCATTCAGCTGTATTTTAGGCCTACGCATAGACTCCAGTGGGGAAACATATGCACCACCTGCTTTAGCAAAGAAAACATAAAACCTGTCAAACCCTTGTTTGTATGCCTTATTTGTGATACGATAAATGTCAAAACAAAAAGTTGGATATTTGCACAGTCAACATTTCTAAACCAATTCAACCTTTTCCACCTCATTATTCAGAAGACGAGTTGGTGTTTGGTGTCCGAGGTGCCCCCCAGTGCAGGAAGATATAAAGAGTCCAATACAAAACGTCTGGAGAGACATGTGTCTTGACTCTTCTTCGGGAACATCAAGCTGTTTTTATCTAAATCTGCAAATGGATGATGCTGAGATTGACCTCATTTGACGAGAAGTCACGGACACCTGTTCAATGATTCAATGTTTTGACAGTCACAGACACGGTGTAAAGACAGAGGGTAGCAGAGTCTATTTAAATTGAAATGTTTTGACTCAGGAAAGTTAATTCCTCTCTGATAAGGCCCACAAACAAACTGCTCCATTAAACTGATCCCATAAATACACAGATCTGAAAAGAAAACTAGAAACATGATAGATGGATAATTGGATAGGTTAGGATGTAAGGACATCTTAGCTTTTATTCACCAGCCACAGAAACAGTTTGTGTGATTTATAGCTTGAAAAGTTCAATAATTGTTTCTGGCTTCATGTACTGTGGTGCAGCACAAAACAATGAGAGCGCAGCACGTAGGATTCATGGTTTTTCGATACAGTTTTAATAAACATCACCACACTCCAGAGCAGGTGTCTTCTGTTTCATGTATCAATGAGCTTAGTGCTTAAATAAAAAAATAAACAGGGCACAAAAGTCCTGCAAGGTTATGGCTATTGTTGTTCATTAATATGAGCCCATGCGGCTTAGATGTAAATTTTGCACTAAGGATGCTGCTAGAGGAAAGGCCAGAGCATCTTAAAAATCTAATCTTTTTATTTTTGGCGATTTATTCCCACTGGTAGCTTGAATATGCTTAACAAACTGTGTCTCTTTGACCTGAGGACGGTGCCAGAGCAAAGCTCACATAGTCTCCAAACTCCCAAAAGTGTAAATGTTCTCAATAAATTTCATACTTCTATAAATTTCACACTAATACTTATTGCACGATGCTCAAGTCAAGGACAAATTCATGCCTGTTTTAGTAATTTTTTTTAGTGATTTATTTATAGTTAAAGTACATCAGCCAATTGCAGAGAGATTTTTATTTTTTGGTCCCTCTTTGTTTATTAGTATTTATATTAAGTACGATTTTCTGCAGCTCTAAAGACAGCTGTGGAGAGTGTCACATTGATTTAAGTTATTAAGGTCAGCAGGGGGGTGCAACTGAGTGCTGTCCTTGCAGCAATGAAAACTAATATCATGTTTAATGTATGTATAATATGCCTCAAGGGCAGGGTGCATATTGAGAATAATATTATTGTAAGTACAGACCCCTCCGGTTCATCACGACATCCATGCATTACAGAGCACGCTGGATTGTCCTGTGCTAAAGATAAAAATAAACTCATGCTGTTGCTTTTATTATGATTTGATAACAGTAATTGTTATTTATAATATTCATGATTCTGTGCGTTTGGATCATGGGAAATGACAGAAGACAGAGGAGCAACCTCATCACAGAGAAAGTCTGGGTAATGACACAGAAACTATTTCAAAAATGAGACATACACAGTCTTTAAGATCAGGACAATGGAACAGGAAATCGAAAAACTGTTTTATCAGATGTTCTGTCAGAAGCTGAGTCTCGAGAGACAACACGACTCGCTGGTTGGAAACCAAGTGATATCAAGTCCTAGTTCTGCACTGTGAGCAGAGCAAGTCCGGTTTGTGATACCGAAACTTATCCTGTCCAATCTTTTAAACCAGTAACCAGACCTGCACCTTCTCACACAGGGACATGTTTGACATCCAGGAGACATCCACATCATATATGGCTTATACTGTAGTATAAGTAGACATATAGCATAGACTTATTGTCTGTTTATTTGTTTGTTTCAGTTACATGGAAAGATATGAAGCAGTGAACTCAATATTCACACTATCAAAATTTAGGAAATTCTCATAGTTTCTCACAGTTCTTTATCAGTTTTGACGCTGGTAAAATAAGCATTTTACTCACTTCCTAGTGTGTTTAGCGGGATGCTCGTCTCTCTCATATTTCAGCAACTCATTATCTGGTAGATGCAGTGTAATCTGTATGCAGTCTGTTAAATATCTTGTCAGTTCAGAGCAGCAGTCTCATCTAATCAAGTATCCATATTAACGTATTTCTTCAGTAATTGAGGGTCCTTTGAGCTGTAGAAATTTGCCACTGATGCTTATGATGCTTCCATATGTTACGCCTTAGTCTCAAATTATCTACCTAGACTACATAAAAAGCAGGTTATTGCCAGCTACATCCTTTGTGCACTAATAGCACAATTTTCTTCTTAGCTTAATGTGTTATTAACCCCCTGCTGACATGTAAATGTCTGTGGGAAAATGCCAGTGACCACAGAAGAGTGAATCCATGCTGAGTTAACATTACTCCCAGGCTGGACTGCTGTGACACCGCAGGGTGATTGAGGCGTTGCTCTTACTATCTGTCCTGTGCAGTGCAAAAATGTGTTACTGAAATATGGACAAGGATCAAGAAGAAAATCTTTAATTTCAGTACAGGGCATCTGAGGCTAAAACTTGGCAAGCACCAAGCTGTCAGAGCAGTCAAAGCTGTCCATGCTCATAACTGCCACGATGCCATGCACCGATATGTTATGACAAAGTTAAGCTTAAGAGACACAATTAGGAGAAGGCAAGAGCAGCCAGTTATCGGTTGGAGGGAGAGCAGACTGACAGCTAAGTCGAGGCAAAGCGGCATTAAAGATCAGTAAGACGGGGACACAGCTCTGTCATCTCTCCAGAGCTCTCACTCCACGCTTTTCATTTCCAGGTCAGCATAAGATATCGGCAAGAAGCCAAACTGCCGAGAGAGGGCCAACTTAAGACGGCAAGTCCTGTCTTTTCTTATCCTGGGCTCAGGGTGGTGATAAGAACAGAAGGGCTTGAATGAAAAAAGGAAGATATGGAGGTAAAAAAACATTGCTCTGAGGAGTTGGTATAAAATATCAATACAAATTTACAACATTTTCAATTTGTCTTTCTGTTTATCTTGGTGAAATGTAAGAATCCTATATGTTTATATACATGCGACTCACACTTACCTCTTAAAGGCTCCTATTAACAGTGATCCTATAGGTCCTACACTGTTGACATGCTCATGTCAACAACATGCTCAAGGTTATGTTTACCATGTTATAGTAATTTAACACCATAGTTTAGTGTGTTCACTTGCTATCATTAACCAAATTTCATAAAACATTGAGTAGAGCTGAAGTTGGTAGGAATGTCACTAGTTTTAAAAGTATTTCATCCTAAATCACAAGACTGGACACTTTATTTTTACTTGACTCAAGGGATCTTGTACAAAGTTATAGATAAATGTTACAATTTGATGTGTCGTATCAGTTAGTTTGAAACTAATATTGAATTTTTTCGTCTAGGAGACACTAGAGGGTTGCAAAAACGATAAGGATTAATTTGCTGTGGACTTTGAATATCTGCACCAAGTTCAAGTTCAAGTTCATGGGAATAGTCTGATAGATCTCAGACCATTTTACTCAAAAGAACTTCAAGAAAATGAACCTCAAGATGACACCAGTGTGGTTATTGGACCACAAATGTCTGTATAAAATGTCACTGTCATACATCAGGTAGTTGTAAAGATACTGGCTCAAAGTGATGGACTGGCCAAATAAAAATGAGATCCTACAAACACTGCAAAAGATACCCAGAGTGCCTGAACCACAATAAATAATGTTTATTAATGCTATATGCCATAAAATATAACACAGTGGAACAGAGGTAATGTAGGTACCATGGTGCAAGATACAACATGTCAACAATGTGTGTGTGTGTGTGTGTGTGTGTGTGTGTGTGTGTGTGTGTGTGTGTGTGAAATAACTATTCACTATCTGCTACATAAAAGATTCACCTCACATAATGATAACTTCAAGTGGCACACCTGTGTGTAACAGAGACACACCTGATACAGACAAGAGTCTAATCTGATCTGCATCATGTTTCAACACCTGCACCTGAGTAAGAATAGAGCAGAGAGCAGGCTTATATCACGTGTCCAAGCATTTTGGTATGTTAATGAGGGCAGAGTTTGAGTCTCTGTGAACTGATAAAAAAACAGAAGAGACTTTGTGCAGAAGAAGTTGAGTTTGAGGTCAGTGGAGTGGTTCAACCAGCACCTATTGTTTATTCTGACAGCTGGAGAGATGGTTTTCCATCACTGAAGGGGAATATAATTGAATCTGACAAACCAGATCCTAACCTAAAAATAAAATCTGACAGCACTTATGAATTTATTATGACATGCAGTCAAAAGGAAATCAATCAAATAACCCCATTTTTTGGTTACAAAGGTCATCTGTTCTGCTCATCTTTTGACCCCAAGCTGTGAATTCATGTACAAAATATCTCTTGACTGTTGCTGAATTGTGAAATGATAATTTTATTCAAATGCAACTTTGCAGAATCTCCCTTCATGGCTCATTGCCCATGATTTAGTATTTTACTGAATCTATCTTGTTCCAAGGTTTGTCTTCCTCTACCTATTCAAATTCCTCAAAAGGTCTTTTTGTTCAACTTTAGTTATACAGTAAAGTTATATGCACAGCAAGTTAGAAGCTGTTAATCATCAATTTGAAAAGTATATATTAGTGAAGTATACATAGACAAAGGCGTTTGAATGATGAAAGGACCTTATTCCCCATTCACAAGTCTAACTTTGTGCTGCAAGTCGGTACATGCAGAAGCTTAGATTAGAAGAATTTAGGGGGATGGAGGCTTCTCGGATTAGATGTGACATTAAGATTTTGTTTTCAAGGGTCTTTCTCACGAAGCAGGATTAGTGTGTTACAAAGCTAAAGTTGGGCTTAGCCTCGGCTTTTCTGTCTCACGACAAGGACTCTTGAAGCTCAGTTAACCTGCCCGGGTTGTGTGGATCAAAACATGAAATGTCATAAACTTTGTTCAAAATACGACCAAGGTCCTGAAGGCGATGACTTATTTTCACTTTCATGTTTTTTCACACTATAAAAGTGAGTCATACTTGTTGAGTACATTTATTAAATGAAATGTGCTGAAATTCCTGAGTCTCAAGAATGACTGAAATAATTGATTGCTCTCATATCCGCATCAGTGCAGCCTTTAGGCGACACAGAGCAACGCAAACAGTGTGAATTAAAAATCCTTCCACCACTTTAGTGTGAGGACATCATACTGTATTAATGAAAAATCCTCCAGTGCTTTAATGACCTGGCAGTGATAAACCTATTTACTTACACATGCAGTTTTCCTCCAGATATCTCTTCAGAGTTTGGCAGTAGCTCACTGTTACATTGTACGGTTACAGTTCATTGTTGCTCATATTTATTCATTATTATTTGTTCTTCTTTACAGACAAACATAGTGTGATCCACTTCTTCCCCATGTGTCCCACTTTTACTGCCTGTTTAACAGTTTTCGGTTGCCAACTATCACAGAAATATTCTGACTTTGCTGATCTTGTTTCATAAGACAGTGCTTTTTGTTTGTCTGTTCCCATCCACAAGGCACCTGTGTATCATTTGAACAGCTCTATGTCTTAGTGTAATATCTTTTACAAGTTCTGTCCTCAATACAAATTTCTCCTTCAGTGCAGGATAGAACAGCATTTGCTGAATTCATTTCAGTGCAGATCCCTCTCATATGTCATATCTATTCATCCTTGGTTGCCTGGATCCACTGGGCTGTGTGCAGTAAAGCCACCTCATCTCACCACATATTTCCCATATGTTTCCATTTGCTGTAGCTGGTATTTTGTCTATTTGTACCTGCTGTTATTTTCCTAGAAATGTTTATGCTGTTGTCATGGAAATTGACTTTATCTTATTAACATTTTGTGACCATCTCTTGTCATGTGATTGTGATATCTCAGTCTTCCTTATGAGTATTGTTGACATTTTCCTCCTTTCCTTTGAATCCTGACACTTTTCTTACTCAGATGGACAGATAGATAGATGGGTAACCTTAGAGATGTGTAGCTCCTTGAATAAATTGTGTGTCATTGCATATAGTTTGATCTATTCTGTACACCATACATCCTCTACCTTCATTTTCTCACTTGACTCACACATGAAAAATTATCACAAGGACCTTTTAGGTCACTGGTACAAGCAGCTTATTACCCATATTTTTATTCTTAAGCGACATGTTGCTCAGAGGACAATATCGCTGGTTCTGCTGCATCGATTTTGATCCTTTTTTAAAGCTATTCATCATGATGACAAACTTACTGTATGGTACAATACTAAATCAGTGGAGCAACTTTTCTAAGATGCTCACAGAAAGAAAGGAGATGCCACTTCTGCCTTGAGAGTCGATGCTATATTTTTCAACCACAGAAACCTTTGTGAGGAAACTGAGGACTTCATTATATTAGCATCTGAGTGACCTGAATCTTACACCTCTTCAAAAGCAATGGACAAACACATCAAGTTGGAGAATTGTGTTGGAGCATCATTATCTTTGAAGTTTTATTATCCAAATGCTCAATGTCTGAAAACACCTTTAGCCTGTTTCTGGTTCAGTTTGTTCCATGAAACTAGGTTTATTCAAATATTGTTTTACTGGGTAATTGCTCAGTAGAAGCAGCTGCAAATATCAACAATGAACAATGATTGAGTGTTGCTGGCTCAGGTTGAGGACTCATTCACGTTCAAATAAATAATGAAAATCATCAAGCTAGATTCCTCCTTAAATAGCATCAATAAGGTGTAAATCACTGCAAGTGCTCAGGGCTCTTCTTAGCCGACCTCTCTGTCTTCTTGTGTCTTTCGATGATCAAGAAGAAAAATAAGCACAACTGCAGAGCATTTTCCTGCCAAGGTCCGTGATTTTAGAGCCAACTTCCTCTGGCTAATTCTTCAAACCTGAAAATCTTCAAACCTCATGCTCAAACACTGTCATATAACCAATCATGTGTAGTTTGGGAGTGACAGTGTCTCTTCTTACCTTTGTCTACTTCACACAACAGTCATGTGCCCACCGACTGTTAGAAACTCAGTCTGTGGCTGCATCATTACAGTCACTGCCTGCCTGCTGTCTGTATGACAGCATGTGTTGCTTACATAAGTCTGTGTGTGTGAGTGTGTGTGCGTCCTGTTTAGTGTAGCAGTGTGTGCTCAGCTGTCTGTTTGTCTTTCTTCCCTTTTAGACACTAGCTGCATTTCAGTGATTTAATGTGGCAGTGGTAACCTGTGCTGGCTAAAGTGGCACTTTCCACCTCACCATGTTTCTCCATGTCTTATCTATCACTGTCAGTAACCACTTTATTGTTTGCACTTTGCATCTCACTCAAGTACTTTAACATCTAACTGGCACGCCAACGCAGAGTTAAAGATCAGTATAGCAACGAGCCAGACAAACTTACTTAATCTTTTGTCAATACTGACATGATACACATCGAATTGGCAAGATTCCTAACAGTTCAGGGATCAGTTCATTTTACAGAAACCACAAGCACAAAAGTATAAGTCATTCAGCATCATAACAAGCAAGACCACAAATGTGGGTGACTCCACTTTTTTTCTTTTTGATTATGAGGTTTAATTGTCTATCTAATCATTAATTATTTATACAACCCATATTTGAACCATTTCTTTTTTCTGACCATGGTGTTTGTGTCCTTGTGTATTTTAGTTTTCTACCTATAGATTGGTAGTGACCCCACTAAATTCTCTGGCGTGTCAACTCCAGGTGGGTAGTAGCACGTAATGAAAAAACGCAATGATGATTTTCTCTCAGCCCTGAAATGCACCGTTATTGCCTATGGCCTCCGTTTTCTGAGCCAATGCTAATTGGCAATATAAAGTGTAAAGACTGTGAAATGTCCCACCTACACAGCAGCCAGGTTGCAGCAGTGTTGGCTGAATTTCGATGTCGCCACAAACCCTGAACCTTCACAGACTTGAACTGAGATCAGCTGGTGAGAAATTGAATATGAAAGGCAACAAGGGATCTAATTGGTTTAAACAGGAATGGAGCAGCATGTAGCACCACAAAACTTTACCTTGACAACTCAAAACATGTGGCATACTTTGGCAGGTTTGAGACATTTTTTTGTTGCATTCTTTACTTTCTCTGTGGCTGAGACAATGGATGGATACATCACCTAAAATCAACATGCTTCATGCTTTTGCCTTGCAGAGTGCAGAGTAATTTTTAAATAATCAATTTAGTCCTTTTTGGCAGAAGCATCATTATGCAAAAAGTAAAAGGGTGATGAATTAACTACCTGTGTAATGGCCTTTAGCATACTCTTTTCCTCTGATTTAATGTATTAATACATGTGTTTAAAACATCTTAAATCCTAGTGTTTCTTGTAAATGTAGGCATATCAGCTCACTCCATATGCCAGGGTAATCATAACTGTGCCAGCCCTCAGGATGTACGTGAATGTGGAAAAGGACATGAGGATTGACTTCAGAATTTCCAAGGCTTTCTAAACACTTTACAGGAGAAGAGGGATCATGGCTGGGGGTCACTATTTAGAGTTTTATTGGCTGGCTCATGGTGGTTCGCACCAGGTGACAGCACAGGCTTTTGATGTGCCAAAGTCCACCATTTTTTAGAAATGTGCACAGGACTGCTAAGAAGATTTGCAAATGGAAGTCCAAGGTCATTTCCCCCCCAGCTAAAACACCTTAGAGGACATTGGCAGAGGATGTGGACAGCTGGCGCAGCATGAGGTCTTTAATATAGCTGAGAGGGCTGTAGATGGCTGTCACATAAGAGTTTAGTTACCCAAGCATAACCAGTTGGATTTTCTTAACTACAAACAATTTCACTCCATTCAGCTCAATCATATGTGACACTACTGGAAGATTTAGTTGGTTATGGAGGTTCAGTTCATGACACAAATGTTAAGAAACTGCCCTGCTTGTGTTAAGTCACTCTGTCCTGGGTAACCTGGTTATTTTCTTTTGGGAGATGAAGGCTACCCTCGTTTTGATTTTCCCATTACAATTACAACCCCTTTCAGGCAATCATTACAGAGAGGATAGGAGCACTTTAATATAAAGCATGGCAGGGCCTACTCAATAACTAAAATAGCATTTGGGGTCATGAAGGCTTGATCTGCTTCTCTGCCATCAAAAATGTCAATAAGCTTATCCAGCAATCCTGCTTTTCTCTTTCTTCCCCTTTTATCCAGCTCCCTCTACCATTTCTCATGTCTTTCAGTGAACTCCTTTAGGTGATCTAAAACCTCTTTTTTTTTTTTTTCTTTTTTTGGGTTCGAACCCTGAGGAAACCCCAGATGTTTTGGGTAGTGGATTTCCCTGGAGGTACTAGGCACCTCATCAGACTCCTCTGCAACATCTGATGAGGAGTCAACAGCTGTGGCAATGATGTTCAGAGGCCTGATGGAGTCCCTCTGCCCCAGAGCCTTGTGCATTGCCTCAAAGACAGGCCAGCAGCTGCCATCTCCCCACCCTCAGCCCCAGATCTGGTCTGTGGTGATATCAGATCCTCTGTGAAAAAGTTTTAAGGAGTTGCAAGGTTAAATTAATCTTTTGATAAACTCATACTGATCACTCATGAGACTACATCCACATAATCCGTGATACACCATGAGTGTAATAGAAACCCACATAGAGAAATGGTTCACATTTGATCCACTGAGACATTTGCTAGACAAAACTGGTTCATTTGACTCCTGAAGTTTTCCAATTTCTTAGTTGCTTTATTTTTATTGTTATTGTTATTATACCTTTATTGTTTTGAGATTGTTCTCCAGTTCTATCTTTTTACCACCGTGTTGATGGTCTGTTGTCTGTTACAGGAAATTAATGTCAGAGCAGGGCTTTTATCACAATGTCTGTGCATTTGCGTGTGTCTGTGTGTGTGGAGGTGTGTCTAGGTATGCCTTACATTGTGGGGACTTACATCTGTTTACATACTTACATTATCGGGACCTGTCTCCCTCATGGGGACAAAAAGAAGGTTCCAATAATGTAAAAAAATGAAGGTGAAGACATGATTTAAGGTTCAGTTCATTTCAGGGTCAGGCTTAGATTAAGGTTAGACAAGTAGTAGAAACTGAGATCTCTAAGATTTCCAGGAAAGTCTCCAAGAAATGAACGCAAGTCAATGAAATGTCCCCTGAAGTTATGGAAACCATACTGTGTGTGTGTGTGTGTGTGTGTGTGTGTGTGTGTGTGTGTGTGTGTGTGTGTGTGTTGTAGCTTAGCAGGTGTGTTAGCTCCAGCTGATGTGTTTGCTGTCGGCCCCTGACTACTGGCTCAATACTTTCTCAAAACCTTGAACTGAAGCATGACTGTGGTGAACAGAAAGGAGAGGTCATGCACCATCTGCAGTTGGGTGAACTGCAATTTTTTAACTGGTGCTGTGTAGTAAACAAAATATTTTACGAATAGTCAGAGGATCATATCAAGGCATATACGACCATCATCGTGCAAACATTAAACAAGCACCTATATTCAAACTATAGCGTACATATTTTTCTGTGCTTTCCCTCGGTAATCCCTGTGTTTCATGTCACATCATGAAGTGTGGCTAATTCCCTTTGGCAAAGTCTGCACAAATACCAACTTACAGAAAGTGCGCATAAAGGGCTTGCAAAGTCTGCAAGAGAGACCTCGGGCACTTGACGATTTGACAGTAGGATGGTACTAAGCTCTCGCAGACTTAACGGAAACATGACTCAAAGTCTTTGGATCCGTTAGTGTGAGACTGGACCATTGTGTGAGACAAGAAGAGGATCAGCACTGTTCTCAGTGATGTAAAAAGCTTTTATATGAGTGTTTTCCAGTGTTTCATGAGCAAAAGTAAAGTTGGAACCTAATTAATCACTGTTGTGTTGTGGTCTGTGCATCGTTGCTTGCCACCACGTTCTATATTTAACTGTGCTCTTGATGTCCAACCGTTAGGATAAAACCCAGAGTGTACATCCAAAAACTAATTTCTAGATAAGTGTCTGATAAGTGCTCTCAAACATGTCCACTGAAAGGTAATGTATTTACAAGAATTCACAAAACCTCACAGTTAGAAAATCACACACGTAAATTAGAAATGAAGGAGATACTCTGAGAATAATTATTAGCGCTGTGGATGTTCACATCCCTAATTTAAATGGCAAACTCCCATAGAAATTTACATACAGAAGAAAATCACATTTTTTTATTATAGATTAAATACACTGGCTCAAACAAAGTGCTGAGGCAGCTCCATGCTGCTACGAGGAATGTAGGTTTAAGTGCAGTTGCACTGTTTATGAAGAGGATTACGTTTAATCAGGGTGATGTAGGATATGGAATTAACAATTATATCACATATTTCTTGTTAAGTTTTTTCTCTAAAGTTCTGCAGAGGGCTCCAGTGGGTCAGAAACACCAAGGTGGCTGCAAGTTTCTACTTCAGGTAATGTGATAGAAAAACTAAAACATAACACAAAATAAGCAATTACAGAGCACCACAGTAAAGAAAAACTAACATCCATAAAATGTACATTTCTGTTGTTCTTTTATTCATTCATTTATGTGAGACAGTTTTAAGAGGGTTGGAGTTCTGGATTACAGTGACACCATAAAGTAAAAGTCTATAGTTCCCATGTGGTTAAGCCTTGAGGCCTGATATCTAAACATAGAACTATTTGAGGGATATTAGATAGGATACAATGATTTTCTTTAGTACCTTTATTTTCCTTTATTTTCCAAGCTAGAGGATATAAAAAACTAGAAGAAGTTTCCTTTCAAAACCTTTTAAATGAAAGTAGAAACATGTGTTTTAGTGTTATAGTTCTTCTGTTACAAGCTTTTTTATTTGAATATGAAAAATTTATATCAGATTTTAAGAGGTTTAGCTGACACATTAGAACTATTTGGCTACAGTATGAGAACAGTCTGATCACAGATGAATAATCAAACTACTTTTTCTACTATGACTGTGTAAGGGCTGTGTATCCTTGACGAAGGTCTGTTTAGGATTATTATCTTTCCCCACAGAGATATTTTGACCAAGTTCAACCTAGAGTCAGCCCTGAGGCAGATCCAGAATACACTGAAGGGATTAAATATCCCATGTGGCCTCAGGGGTGTCCAAGAATCTCCCTCCAAAAATTGCTGGAGCGTGACGGGTCAAAAACTTCAGAGCTGATGTCATGCTACCACAAACTGGACCTGAATATTATAACAATGTTTTTTTGATGAGGGAAATTAAGCTAAAAACTTAATGATGTGATGAAGACAGAAAAAATATTTCCCAAAGTTCATGCGAAAAAGGGGAATTTTGTGTTGATTGATTATTGGTTGTGGACGGTCTTTTGACAATGGAAGTTTACACTGGAGAATGAGATCTGGCTAGTGTATGAAAAGATTTATCTTTTAGGAAATAAATCCATCCAACAAGTTGAGAAATCAACTAACTCCTCTTTCTGATAAATTAATAACTCTGGAAAAAGTAACAATCAGTGGCAGCGTAGCAAGTCTTCCCTGTGTTAGACACAAGGCTGCACAAGTATAACTACTCCACTTATCTTATTTTCCTTCTTCTGCAATCTACTGCTCCCATCTGCATGTTTTAAAGGAAGATGCCACATTGGAGTCAGGGTTTAGAGCACTGAGTACAAGTCTCAGCCATCTGTTAAATGTGCAGCCAGAAACATGGTAGTGTGTGACTGTGGTTGAAAATGATTGTCATTAATCTGGACAGCCAATGTTTAAGTCTTTTCTGGAGCAAGTTGTACAAACAGTGTAATTGTTGTGTCATTATACTGGAGCCTGGAAATGAGAAACTGCAATTAAATACTGTGAGATTCCCAAGTTTCATCATTTATGAGCTTTCATGATCTCATTTGTTTTCATAATCTGGCAGGAGAGGTTCAAAATTTTGTTCAAATATCTGGTGCACCGACTGCCTTGGGTCCCTAACCCCATCTGCCAAACAAAGCATGTGGTGCAAGTTAGCACAAGAACCCTGCAAGGGGAGCTGGAAATAGCTTGACAATATTAATGAGCAGTTTGATAGGCATTATATATGCGTGCATGGTGTACCTGCACACACAGCACTTTCAGTCCAGTAATGGCAGTCATATCGCTTCAGCAGGATAAATGACTGTCTCTGATTAGGTTTTATACTGTGGAAATGATGTAAGAGAAGATGAGCTGACCTGGGACTAAGAATGAGTGATGAGGCCATTTGAACCTGCGCAGACCACTCACATAAGTTACGTGAAATTATTAGTGTGCGAATCAGTGGCATTTACAGAGACGCTCGGTTGCAGCACAGAAGCTCAGCATCTTGAATGTGGTGACACTTCACCACCTTCATTTGAAATTCAGTGAAGCAAGAGATTACTCAACAAACACATGATGCTGCCACAGTTTGACTTAGTTCAAAGTTTAAGATGTTACAGTTTGTTGCTCAGGACTGTGTTTCACCTTTATGCCAAAAGCAAACAGGAATCAATCTCGCCTATTTTGATATGTAGTTTTACCATCCATCCATCCATCCATTTTATCCCGTACTCGGGGTTGGGGGAACTGGAGCATCTCCCAGCTGCTTACGGGAGAAGGCAGGGTCCACCCTGGACAGTCGCCAGATCATCGCAGGGCCACATATAGACAAACAACACGTATAGACAAACAAGCATTTGCACTCACATCCTTACCTAGGGGCAATTTAATACACTCAATTCACCTTTTGGCGGTGAAAGAAAACCGGAGTTCCCAGAGGAAACCCACGCAGACACGGGGAGAACATGCAAACTCCACACAGAAAGACCCTGCGCCCGACCCAGGAGTCAAACCCAGGACCTTCTTGCTGTGAGGCAACAACGCTAATATGTAGTTTTACCTGTAAGTTAATTATAACATGTTCAAAAGTTATGACTTAGTACACAAAACTGGCACATTTTCACTCTTTAAATTAATGTGGTAGACTTGTATATCAAGTATATTCCTATTCATGTCTGTCTGGTAAAGGTCTCCTACAAACTCTTGAGGGAAATATCTCTTATCTGCTTAATTTCCCACAGTGTTCACCAGTTGCTCACTGTGTCTGTCAGCATTTTAGTGTTGGGCAGGTAGCACACCATGGGATTTTAGGATTTTTTTTATTTTATTTTTTTTATTGGAGCTTTAAATGGTGAAAACAGCTGCCCGAGCTAAAAGATGCCAAAAAGCCCAGTAGAACTGAGGGGAACTGCAGAGTCAGATGATAATTCTCCACAAGTTTATATCTACAACTGACCCCTTTCAAATATAAGTATGTGTATGCAATCTGTTAATGAGTATTATATATATCGTACATATTGTACTTGAACTTTTTCCTCAACCTTTGCAGAATATGCATAAAACTTAGTGTTTTATATTTTTAGTGCCTCTGGTCTGCATAAATTTTCTGTAGTAAAATTATTCATCTGTATTGTTCTGAAAGAGAAAGAGGTTCATGAAAAGCTTCAGAGCAAGTAAAAGACAGAACTGTTATTTTCTGTTTGTTTTTCTGTGTTTGTTACCCTGAAACTTTAAAAAAAATCCTTTTGCTTTTTACTTCTTTTGATTGGCTTGTTTTCATCCTCCCCATGACCTCTGACAATGGTGACACCCTTGAATGATTCCAATTACTAGAAATAGTCTCAGGGGTTGGTCTAATTACTTTTCTGCTGCCTCTGCTGTGGTGATGGTGTTTCTGGCATCTCCTGGGCTTTACCTCGAATAAATAAGAACATCAACCATTGTCTTAACTCGCTCTTTCACTAATCTAGACAATTTTGTCCTGGCATATTCTGCAGTGTTCATTTCCCCAGTGAATACCACTTGTTTGCAGGCAGCACCTCTCTGAGACATCACTTATCTGTTTCCTGTATGAGAGCTCCGCTGTGACATCTTCCACACAGCACAATAACACTGTTCATCTGGCTTATTATCTCTTTCCTGTATTCACCCCAGTGTTGTGATAGTCTGCACTGCATCCTTGTTGTTATATCCACATCACACACACTGTTCAACGCAAGGGGCTGAACCTGTTTCAACCAATTTTGTTTATGATGAGCATCTACTGAGAGTGTTTTTCACAACATGGTACCTACCTTTACAAAACTATGGTTTATTTGAAAGCTACTATGTGCAATGAATGTGAAATTATCAAAGTTTTTTCATGTTTGCCAAAAAAGCAAAATACCAAGGCAATTCTATTGGTATTTTGCTTTTATATTTATCTCAGAATTAAAGTAAGATTTAATCTTGTCCAGCATCCACTCAGCCTCATCGTAGTTTGTCACCGTTAGATCCTGCGAGGAATCTGGAAGGCTTAAGGATAAGGTACACTATCAGCTCCCTTGTGGTTTTCCATTAAAATGCTGTTTAAGCGTAATCTTGATACAGTGTACACAGGAGGAGAGAGGTAATAACTTCCCTGGAGCCCTTTGAATCTTAACAATAACCTGATTTTTGGGGAGTAATTCCTAAAACAAAACTATTTTGTTTTGTCCCTGAAAGATGATTCTCGGCTAAGAGCAACTCTGTCCATTAGAAACCCTGTTTCTATAAAACTAGCAAATACCATTTACATGAAACATTTAACACATTTAATAGCAGTAGAGTTGCTGGGATGGTGGTTGTAGAAAACACATGACGGTCACACCAGAGACCTGCAAGGCAAAATCATTCTTGTTGGTGTTAAAGAGCAATTGTGACTTTGGTTAAATGTAAATAAACATGTTGTGTCTGACGTCACTGGACTTTTTTTCTGTGTTAAGTCAGACCACAGTTTTTCCAAACCATTACAAGTTCCCTAGGGACAAATTTATCTTAATTAAAGGTCACAGTGTTCATCAGTGAATGGGGGTGGTTCACTTCTCATCACAGCTCAACCCTGACACAGACTTAGGTCAGTCTCAAGATGACAACTGAAAATTAATTAAAATTAGTCAGTGTACCTTAACTGTATTAAAATAATTCTAATATTATCTCCAGCATTGACACACATTGTGAAAGACATATATGTCACTGGCACAATAACACACAATAGTATAATAATGAGTGTGACTCATAATAAACATTCTGTGATGTGTTGTTCTTGTGTAAGAACAAGAACTACACATCATCAAAATGTCAGAAATTCTAGGTACAGCAGTTTGTAGTTTTTTTCTGGACATGGTGTTTCAAAATAAAACAGACATGATGATAACCAAGTTGTCAGCCTGTATCTTACATCACTGTAAGGTATATTTATTATTTAACTTTTTATTTTCCTGGGAAATTCTTCTGACTGTTTAGTCTGACCTCCACTTCTACTGAGTCTATTTAATCCCAAAAAAATACACCACTTCTTTTTCAGCTGGGGCAGGAGGCTTAGGGACAGATCAGGTCCTGTAACCCCTCCCTGATTTGACCACAGTTGTCATGTCTACAAGGCACATAGACAGATGAAAGCTTGTGTGTGTGTCTGCCTGAGGTTCAGTGTTTTGCACAGGGTTGAGGTCCAAGGAAAAACCACTAAGGTCATTATTTAAGTTGTGAGTTGTTGGAGGACGGGAAAAAGCTCAATTAATGATTATTAGACTTTAAACTGTTCTGTTTCAGGTAATGTTTTCACTCCCCTGACACATCACGTGAGGGAGCGAACAGAATAAAATGAACACCTGTAGAAAATAATACAATCCAATATAACACCACAAAGCTATAACCTCAAACATTAATCAACAGCTCTGACAGCCACAACAAAAAGCTTCACAAAAGGTAGTGTTTACTGTATCCCAGAGCTGTTGTACTGCAGTATGTGCTGCATGTGTTTATTTTATTGTCCATTTTCAACAGATGTGACCATCAGATGAACAATTACCGCAAAAAACAAAAAAACAAAACAAAAAAAAAAAAAAAACATGAAAAACTGAATCCATGCCTTTGTCTGTGGTGGTTTAAGATTGTATGTAATTTTACTCTGTATTACACAGCTGTCATCTTTAGCTCTCTGTATTTTGAGTCTGGCTCCATTTACGTGAAGACACGTCTCTGTGACTGACAGCGATTTAAAATGTCTCTTTCATGTTGCCTTATGTATTAAAACATTTTTTTTTTTTGATTTCCTTGTCTTAAGCTCTAAAGCAGCGTCTCTCTGATCTCCACTCCTCTCTTCCTGTTCCAAGTGACTGAAAGTGTGTGCATGAGCCTCTAATAAAGCAATACCTCTTCTTTTTTTAGCCTTTTATAAACAGAAAAGCAAGAGCAAAAAACATAAAGAAAGGATTAAGCAGTATGTTTATGCATCTTTAGTTTAGCTCCAAATATTAGTTTGCACAGCTTCTACTTACCCCAGGATCAGGGGCAAGACATTGACTAACTACTTTGCTTTTAAGAAAAACTTCAGGACTGTGGAAGCTGAGATGCGTCTGTGTCAGAGATTAGTTTGACAATAGCTCCTTGTTTGGTTTAGAGAAGCTTTAGTTTATCAGTTAGATAGTATTACATTTAACATTTTAGTAGTTAGTCCTAAGATCCTTTTCTGTTATGTAATAATACAAATTATAACCTTCAAATGACATTCTTATTCATAATACTGGGTGTATAATAATCTATAAAACTAGTGCAAATAGTTCTACCCTCAAAAGTACAAACATCTCTGTTTCTAAGCCTCAGTCTTTTTGGATTATGTCAGCAAAAAGGTACAGAAGTGATATTTTAACACAAGTAAACTAAGTTAGAAGAGTGCTGCTCTGGCTGGTGAGGCAAGCAGGTAGTTGCAAATGAAAAAATCTGAAAAAGTATAAAGAACAAAGCTGAAACCGGAGGAAACACCAGGGAGTTGAATAGATGAACTGACAAAGAGGGCCAGGACACACAGAGACTAAATACACAAGGGAGGCAGGAATAGTTGTACACAGGTGAAATACACCATAGCAGGACAGATAATCTGAAGACAAAGAACCAAAAGACACACAGGTTGAATAACATCAAACTAAAACAGAAAATAATAAACACATAGTCCAGACAAAATGTCCAAAGAGTCATTTTAAGAGACAGTTATGACGTATTTAGTATGAAGCCTTTGAATGCATTTTTTCAAGACATTTTTGCAGAGTTCTTGTTCAAAAATAAATCAAAAAGATCTTCAAATAAGCATTTTTCATAAATGTAGTGAATATTCATTCATAGCTAGCAACATCCGATAAAATCAGTTGTTGTCAACTACAAAGAAGAAAAAATTGCTTTGGTTCAGCTGTTATAAAAAAAAAAACAAAACAAAAAACAAAAAAAAACCTTCAGCCATGCACCATGACAGATGCAGTACAACAACAGTAGCAGACTTATTGAACAAACCAGATGCTATAAACAATTATTTATTTAATTCTTTATTAAAAACAAACAAACAAACAAAAAAAACACCCTCAAAAAAGTGTCTGAATGGCAGCTCTACTAAAACTGTCTGCCAACAGCTGTTCATTCAACATGGAAGTCAGTTGCAAAGAAAATCCTCCTTACTTTTCCTTAAGCTATGAATCTCCTTTTGTTCCTTGGCCACCCACTGATGCCAGTCAGAGGCTCATTACAGCCTGTGGTGAGGGGGTCTCCATGTAACAAGCCTATAGATGTGTTAGAAATAGGGTGTTTGCCCCCGTATCAGCAGAAAATGCATTTGTGAAATCAGAGCGGCTGAAAAGACCATGACTGCAATTATATATTTACATTTCTGTAAGAAGACAAATCTTCCTTTATGCTCATTTTCAGCAGCAGTGGCCACATTGTTTCACCTTGTGATTCGCTGTTAAGGGTGTAATATGGATGTATTTTGCAGCTCTTTATTTAAAAGCTAAATCTTGTAGTTTCTGTATAGTTTCATTTTTTATCAGTTCAATGCAGAGGCAGTAAGGGCTCTTAAAACTGTCCTCCAATTTCCACACATTATCATTTCAGTTTCAGTTTTTTTTTTTTTTTCTCGTTAAGAGCTACTCGGGTAAATTATAGCAGAGAACACAAATGAACAAGTGCACATAATGAAGCATACAGGATTAATCCACATATTTAGCTCTATCCCAGTGGGTGTTGCATTTATGTCCTTTACCATTACAGGTCTAGTCATGTTTAACCATATATTGCATGGACCATAGGCTTATTAAGCTATGTTAAATATGCCTCCATTCATTGAACACAATTTAAAAAAATAGTCTACTGTCAATCTCCTCAGCAGTAAAAGGATAAAACTCATAGTATTTCTTCCACAGCAGAATGACGCCACTTCTAAATGAAAAGCAACATATTAATCCCAAAAACATGAGATGTGAAAATTCAATCTGTGTATTTATGTCTTTGTCAATGTCGACATGTTTGAAAACCAATTAACAGAATCTAAAACGTGGAGGAACCTCAAACTTTTTGTAACTTTAATTTTAATTTTAATTTGACAGGTGACATGGTCACAGGTTTAAAAAGTGAAAAGTAATAACACATATTTTATCTTTTAACAGTCGGATGCACCAACATCAGCATGAGGAGATGTTGGTTTAACATTCAGGGCATTAAGGGCACCAATCAACCACAACTCAGCGTGATTGTGCCAAAAATGAGGGCCTATAAAACATTATGGCTTTATAATGCTAATGTTTAACTATGATTGTTACAGAGGATTAATTAGTACTTTGCATAATTACAACTCAGCACTTATGGAAGTATAACAGTGCAGCTTTTAAACATTACTTGTCTGCAGAAGAATCAAAGTCAAACCTGCACTATGATGGACACTGAAGTCAGTTTATGAATTGTTATGCTCTAATACACGTCTTAGACTTTTGCAATGTAACAGCATTGCATAGTCGCAGATCAATATCTGTTGTTGTGCTACGCATTATTTTTCTGCTCTGAGGTAGAAATAATGATTTTCATGAGACGAGTCTGTGAGAATAATGTCAGCGATTCCCAACATGCAAGTTTCCCATTTTCATTGATTTCAGAACTGGTTTGAATGGAAATGATGTCGTCTTACATTAAGTTATTTATATGCATCATCACAGTCTGCATCATGTGTAAACACGGGCTTCACTGTAGATATACTATATCATATTTATTTTCCATTTTCTAAGCAAACATCCTCTGTAAACAAACACCTCAGACAAAACTATAATCCTATCCTGTGATCATAGCAACAGGTTGTGTTAATATTATTCATATATGCATATTATGTACCCTATATATAAACACAGAAGTGTCTCACGCTCTATTCTTTGTTTTATCTTGATCAAGATAACCACTAAATACATATATTTACTCCCTAGCTGTTGTAATAGTGTGTGTGGTTTTAAAAGACCTTCGGTCAGTTTAGTTCACATTATGTGGAGTCAAGAAGCATTTACCTGAGGTTGTTGGTTTGAGTCCAAAAATGTACTTACTGACCATCAGCAAAAACAAAAAGGGGGCCTATGAATTTGCAGAGGAAGCGGTAGAGAAGAACACACTCCCCCCGAGGACCAACAGGACACTGGTGGAGCAGACGCTCAACTGAAAGTATTTGTGAGTCGACATTCAGAGAATCTGACATGGTCCCTGTGCTCAGACACTGTGGCAATAAAAACGAGGCGGCGGTTTTATCACCTCAGACAGCTCTCTGATGGTTGTAAGGTCCATCTACTCTGCAGCTGGTTCGATTAGAGCAAATCCTCATCTCAGCTGCAAACTATCACACTACAGCTGCTTCTGTTTGTGGGCTTCTGTCCAGCAGCTTGGTGAACTCTAACCTTTAACCTCTGACCTCTCTATTAGCATGGCCTTGCTGTCCTTTGGGGAACCCTGTGTGTCTGTAGTTTTTAAAAAAACAAACATGCACACCTCACACTGTCATTATTTATATTTTAATATTTTTTAAACTCCATACTATATTTATTTTTTGAATTCTTCAACCTGTATAGTTACTTTTCTAATTTGTAATGTTCACTCTTTAGTCTTTATTGCACAGTTACCTCGTTAACATAGACTGAGTCATGAACATGTGAACATGAGTCACATTAGTTGAATCCTGATTCTTTAATCTATTGTCCGTCCACTTAATTCACTGAAATATCATTACTGAGTTTTATGCTGTAGCTGTGCATCAAATACAAACTGTACAACAACTGTACACCCACTAAGTTATTGTAAAAAGGTTTGATTGGTGTAAAAAGATACATAAGTGTGGCCAAAATCCTATTTTTCTTTCCGTGTTTTGGCCATTGTTTACCCCTCAAACAATTTGTCCAGACTATAATCTATCAAAACAATGCAATACCAGTTTTCAGCGAGTTGTATTTACGAAGCCTCCAACAATATAAAACGCTTTCAAACTGCACTGCAGAGGCAATGGGCGGTAATTTACAGCTCGATTGTTGTCAGTTACTGACTGTGAGAAGCGGTTATTTTATTCTTTTAAAAGTGACAGAGAATCAAAAACCGCTTTACCTCGTCTCTGTTGAAGAACGGTTGTCCACCATTCAGGAGTATCTGAAAAATGCTAGAAACTTTTGAACATCTCCTATTCATAGAAATTCCTCTTTTAGAAATGTCCGCCGGAAAATGGGTCGATTTCAAACCTGGTTGTTTGTGATGTAAAATGTATCTTACTGACCCCCCCACTCTGATTCTATTCGCTTCCCTTTAGAAGTGAATAGCTGTACAAAGACGGTCTGTCCATGTTCCAAAGCCAGTGAAGTTCATACATTTGAGTGTCAGTGGAGGCAGCCTATCTATCTATCTATCTATCTATCTATCTATCTATCTATCTATCTATCTATCTATCTATCTATCTATCTATCTATCTATCTATCTATCTATCTATCTATCTATCTATCTATCTATCTATCTATCTATCTATCTATATCTAAAGATTGTTGCCACACTTTTGTCTGTTTCACTGTCTGATAAGAATATAATACAAATATATTACTACTAAAACAGTTTAACCACCTGGGTTTATAATTTGGTGTTGAATCAGTCTAAATGTTTTTGCAGCAAAGCGTTTAGTCATTTTCAAGTTTCTGGCAAAAATAAACACTGGAGCATGTCACTAGAAAATAGTTTTGCATCAGACAGAACTATCTAAGGAGGATTGCAGGAGAAAGAGAAAGAGTTTTTTTTTTTCATCCATGGTGATGTAATTCTTATGCACAGAGCCATTTCTGTTCTCAAACTGTTGGGGACAGTTTGCCGGTAAGCTCTGTGGTTTATTCTAGCTGACAGTTCTGCAATTTATTTCAGCCTCAGCACTCATCTATGTCACCTGCTCAAGTCTGCAGGTTGGGAATCATTACTTGTCACAGCAGTACAGCAAAGCCAGGTTTTTCTTTTTCAGCAACACTCTCAAAAATGAACTGCAAATAACTCCTTATCATTCTTGATTTCGGCCTCAATGTATAAAACAGATCAAACTGATGCTCCTGCAGCTGCACTGACCTGCTCACAGAGAGACAAGCGAGCGCAGGACAAACTGCCCAGTTTCCTTCTACAACAATAAAATTTAGTTCATTTAGTCAGACTTCAACTTCATTATTTAAATCAAAGTACAGATACAACTGTTCAACTGTTACTCCAGTAAGTCGTACGGTAAAATTGTCACTTACGTTAAAGTATTAAAGTACTTGTAAAAATACAGTTTCTTTGTTAACCGCATTGTTACCTTATTGCCACAACACCTTCAATACCTGAAATAATAACCCTAATAATGATAAAGAAAACCAGTCCATTTTTATTTTTGATAATTGTAACACTACATAGCCCTACAAAACAGCATGACTGTTCTGACAGCTCTGACAGCGTTGGCACATATGAATGTGTATGTTAATCAAGAACACAGTGAAATAGCTGTTATTGCAGCTTGTTCAGAAAATCAAATTGACACACCAACCTGGTTAAAACCAGGTCTACACATCTAGATCCAGGACTTTTCAACAGCAACAAAGACAAAAAGGCAGAACTGTCTTTAAAAAAAAAAAAAAAAACGATTCACATAAATTGTTATTGTAATAGCCTGACCTGACTTGGTTATATACTTACAGTACCAGTACAGTAACAGATGTGATGTAACTCTACTGATTACTGATTTTAAAACACTAATCACATGTTAGAAGAGAAAATGGAAAAAAACATCCACTTTCTGATTTGAAAGTAACAATTAACAAGAAGTAAAAAGTATAACATTTGTCTTTCTAAATGTAGTGAAGTGAAATTCAAAAGTTGAAAAAAATATGATGTATGATGTACAGATACTCAAAACCTGTACTTAAGTACAATATCCAAGTAAACAGACTTTGTTTCTGTCCACCACTGCTTTTTGTGTTTTAAATACAGTGAATACTGAATACAAGAAATACAAATGGGTTGGTGTGTTTCACTTTTGCTCACAATTCAGATAATTATAAACCTTGTATGGTAACCATGGAGACAGTAAGTAGTTTTTCATCCTGTTTTCCATTTTCTTTGTCACATATGTGCTCTTTAAAGAAGACTTGTCTATCAGTGCTCAGATGACAGTAACCCAATTTCACTTAAATGCCAGCATGATCATGTTCACGATCTCCGTGGCAACAACAAATGCACCAATGATTCAGAAAATGCACTACGGGGACATGAATTCACGCTGATATAATTCCAGCTTTCTTTTTCTCTCAATGTCCTTCCTACTATGTCAGGGATGGGTAAACTATTCCACCAAGGGCCGTGTGGCTGCAGGTTTTCATTACAACCGAGCACCAGAACATTATTACCTGACCTGACCAGTTGATTGGTCAAACTGCCTGGTCTTGACTGGTTGAAACAAACACTGCCTATCCCAGCAGATTATGGGTGAACACAGGGTACACAGGACGGTCGCCAGCTCATCACAGGGCAACATATACAGACAGACAACTATTCACACTCACATCCACACCTACAGGCAATTTAGCATGCTCAATTCACCTGTCCTCAATGCATACATGTTTTTGGTGGTGGGAGGAAACTGGAGCTCACACACACACAAAACATACAAACTCCACACAGAAAGACCCTGCACCCAACCCGGGAGTCGAACCCACCATGTTGCCCCCCTGTACTGTGTGATACAGAAAAAATATGATTGCATTTATAGTCTGTTTTCCTACCAGTGTTTATGTGGAAATTCTGTCAATAACAATAAAAAAGAAACAACCAAATATACAAGACACCAAATGACAAATTTCCACCCACTCAGTTCATTTCTTTAGGCTGACACATGGGTGTAGGTATAGTTATAAACCACAAAAGCAATATAGGTTGGTTTCCTAAAGCAATCAATTTAACTACAATTTATTCAACAAACTGAAATTAAGAGAAATCACATTTCAGGCAGTGAATGTGTAGTAAATGAGATTCTGAGTCCATAGGTAACAAAATCCACTTAAGATAAAAACTACAGCTCATTAACATCACATCTTCAGCAGTTAATCTGCACAGTATAAAAATGACAGACTGTGGTTTTATTGCTCAGGAGAACTTCATATTTAATATATAAACACAATAGTGGTGTGGATCTTCTCATCTTACATAAATACTCATATTTCACAAAATGTTGAATTATTCCTCAAGCACCTTGTAAAATTTGAGGTGCAGCAGGTTTTGGTGCCAGAGAATCTAAGACGTCACTTTTCAATTGAACTTTGTCCCTGAGTTACTGGATATCTTCATATAGATAGTTCAGTTAGTTCAGTTTTATTTGAGGAGTCATCCAGCTGAAGAAATCATGGTACAGAAACCTCCGATACTCTAGGATGGAAAAAAAAACAACAACCCAGTAACATTTATGACATTTTAACAAAGGTCAGCTCTTATGGGTCTTTTGAACTTCAGGAACAGCTCCTACTGCACATTGTTTTTTTTAGAAAAGTATCAGAAACAGTATTTGTACAATTAGTTTAAGATACTTTACAAAAGCATTTTGTATCAACCTGACATGTCGTCATTAAAGAGCTTTATATTATTTATAATGGAGATAATAGGCATTATTAGTCCTACTTGTTTCATTTTATGCAATAGTGAGGATTTTAAGTAATTATATAAAATCAAGCAAACAATGAGAGTTTAAACAATTTCTGACCAAGTATAAATATCATATAAATTTGCATAATAGCGTACGACACATTTATTTTCCCTCTCTTGTTTTGTTTAGTTGCATTTTTGTGTGCTGGTTGGGTGAGCTTAGCAGTCACCATAACAAATTAGTTTTGTAGATAAAAATATATAAACCGTGTTTTGTTTTGTTAATTAAAACCAAAGGGAAACAGGATCTGTAATCTGTGGTTTTCACAATATCAGTCCGCGTGTTTACAGATGGAGAATAGACCCGCAGTGTGGTGATGTTTCTATTTTTAAAAAATAAAATGTAATTATGAATTTACAAATTATTCAAACACAATATTCAACAATTCTGTGCAGCACAGAGGGAATCTGAAAGCGTCTCCCGTCTCCTTCACAGACCTTGAGAAGATTATCCATCCATGCATCTCATCTCATCTCGTCTAGACTGTAGAAAGTCTGTTCTGGCCAAAGCACCAGCTGCAGAGCTCCGAGCAAACTCCAAAATAAATGAGACAATAATTGCAGCCTCTTTTCTCTGGCTGCATCTTAGTTTTAGAGTTGAACTTAACAGCTTTTTGTATTGCATCCTTCTTCATTTCTGTCCTTTTCAGAGCTTTGTATACTCAATCTTTTATCCTTGATCCTAAATTACCCTCTCCCTTGCCTCCTATTGTCGTTTAAAATGTATTCAGACACAGTAATTAGTATAGTAATTGCACAATTCTGCCTTTAATTGCCTATTTGAATTTAGTGCGTTTCTTGCTATTTTTCTTTTATTATTGACTTTGCAAATACTTTGCAACCTTGACAAGTGTTTTAGAGTTGCCACAGAAAAGATGCTTTTTTATCTTTTTCTTCAGTAAACTATTGAGATTTGTCAGCCATTAGTGTCACACCATTAAGTGAAGGACATTTAGTTGCATAGTCATTGACTTTTCACCATTAACACCATCAAGTGATGCTTCTATCACCATTAGATAAAATTAATGCCCTGAAACTTCATGTCACCATATTCAAGACATAATGTATTAGTTCAACATATATGTCCATGATTAGATGCCAAGGTGCTGTTCATACACATGTATGTTCAATACGAAGTATCTTCTTTTTTATTAGATTATTCCCTGTGTTATCATCTGGTGTGTCAGTGAAATTGTGACAGTTAAGAGAAATAAGGGAAAATATCCTACACACTCACAAAAACTTCTGAGCAAGGACGCTGCAGTTATTAATTAAAGTTTAGAAAACTTGTGACAGTTAAAAATAAGAAGTTGGTGTAACGATAACAACAAAAATAAGTGAGTTTGTACAGTGACCAGTTAGAAAATAATCCTGAGTAACAGCACAGTTCAGATAACTATTTATGCATACACATATACTTAGACATTTTAAGTGTGAAATAGATGATAATATATATATATATACTCACATCTCCTTAGAGGTTCATAACAAGTGAATGTGTCTTCAGGTTGTTTGTTCTATTTTTATAAATCTAAATCTTCATTGTTTCCACAGGTGGCGCCACTGTGACGTTTTAGTCTTGAGCCAGAGCAGATAACAACAGGTCGTTATTCTGAAGAGCGGTTCACAACACTTGAGTCTTGTTGATGTGTTATTGTCTCAGTAGAGTGTCTTTAATGTAACCGATATTTCCTTCTGTCTGTATTTGTCTTCTCATCTGAGCTGATTCTTACCTGAATCATTGAAAAATACTGTATGCGTCACGTTGCTCAGCTCCCTCTAGTCTAATGTTGCCTAGAAAATGAAACTACATAAAACAAATCATCGGCTTTTGGAGTTGGTGATACTTACATTACCCACATAAACATGTAAATGTTTTCCCTCTTTCTCTTCTCTCTTTCTCTCCCTGTTATTCTCTCCTCTTTGCTATTGTCCCTTTTAGTATTCATAGGCTGATACTTGTTTTCAGAGGAAACAGAAACTCCCTCAAGACACTCATGGGCCAACGTGTCTTTGACTGGACTGCACACTATTTTATTAAAGCAACCTTTCCTCACATTAAATATTCATTGGCTGAATGGAAAGAAGGAGTTTCCATCTCGACTGAAAGCGATGTTTTGAGTTTACGTTCTGCAACTTCAAACCTGAGATTTTACGAGTGAATTTGCTGAAGAAATTTCGACAAATGTTTCTTTTGAAAGAATGACACAAATATTTATGAGCGAAGTGAGTCCTGCCAGTCATTTGTGAGTGGTGGTCTGTGTATGTTATCTGTAAATACAATGAGAGAATCAAATGTCTGCTCTTTAAAATTCATAAATGATCTAATGATCAAAAGCAAAGGGCTTCAAACGATGAATCATACTCTAGCTGCATCTCCTCTCTGAGCTTTGTACAGTTTCTTCTGTCAACAGAGGAGAGTGTCAGCCTCACATCACCAAACAACTGCACTAAATTGAAACTCACAACAAATATCATCAAATATTTTCACGTGGTAGTTACTGTTTGAATTATCGCTGTCTAAACATGTTCACCAACAATGTCCCAGCTATAATGTTTGTTTTACACGGCAGAAAAGGTGATAGGCGTCGTGTCTGAGCTTTGTTTCTGTTCCATATTTAACTATTAAAACTGTACTGGTGATTTCTTCAAAAAAAAAAAAAATCTAATATTAAATATTCTCATCACAACTAATTACAGTCTGGAACTTTTTATTATTATTTTTTTCTATGATTTTCATTTCAGCTCTCATGAATTTTATTTCAGGCTGTGAGCAATGCACCAGTCTCTGTAAATATGTTTGAAAGAAAATCAATATGTGATGCAGAACACCAGTGAGAAGAGTCTTAAGGGTTTGTATTTCAAACCGTTCGTTGCTAAACTGTTTTTTTGCTATTGTTTTTGTGTGTTTTTTAGTCACACCATGCTACTGCAACATTGTTACAGGCTTAATAATGACACTTAAAGAAACCTTGAATGATAGCGATGAACATTTTGAGCTTTCATCAGTGGGTCAAATGTTACAGTACATTTTACATAAATCCTTTTACAAATAAATGTAATGAAAATTTTAATTAACTTTTTTTTAAAAAAAGGAAAAAAAACTGCTCAGTTCTTTTATTCCTTCCATGATTCACTTCAAACATTATCTTAGACAGAGATAAGAGGATCAGTATCACAGTATTAGGTTTTGTTACAATTGGACAGAATCCAGCTAGCTAAGAAAACTACAGTCTCCTGACAGCAGGTTTGTGTCTAGGGACATCAAGTTAGAACGATTTTCAATATCATAAATTTACAGTAAATGTTATAGTTCTTGGTGCAGATGAGATAGTCCCAGCATTTGTCAATGTGGTTGTTATAGCTCAATGTTTATCATCGTTAAAAGAGTGTTGGATATTTAATGGGATATAAAAGCACAGTAAATAATTTGACTGAAGATGATTCAGATGAAATGTCGGTGGAGGAAAAGCTAGATAGCAAGTTTTGGTACATGCATCTTCTCTTCAAAAGATTTTACTAACTCAAACAAAAGAATCATTGGAAAATACAAAACAATGTAATCTGTTAATCACCGGTTTGTTTGACCAGTGATTTTTTTTTTTTTAAATAATTGCCTCATTGAGGAGGTGCTGCAGCCTCTACAGGTAGTCCATCCAGCAGCTCTTCACAGCAGGAGAGGTGGGTTAGTGAGCCAACTCTGCCATTTAGTTTGCACAGCAGTGGATCAGTGTGAGTCTTATCATTATCACAGTCACATATGGGAGGCACAGGGCCAAACAAAAATATAACTAACCAATCAGCTTTGTAGAAAAGTGGCAGCTGTCAGATCACTTTTGAGTTCAATAAATATAAATTCATCTACATCCAGAGTAAATGGCTGCACCTGCTATATCAAATAGCAGTTGAACCAAGTATGTTATAGCATTAATAATATTAAGTTAAGTTATCCACTAAAAAGTATTTGTCAAAGCACCTGAGTGTAAACTTTCCACTGAATATATGGAGCTGAAGGAGACGACCAGTAGGGGGCGATTTTCATCTTTATCTAAAAGTGGATACTGGTACAACAGCTTGTTGTGTGTTTTTACCTCACACGCTGCTACTGTGATATTTAATACGAGACTATATACAAGCGAATTGCTGAACAGTTTATTTCGAAGGAGAAATGATATTGACCAGTTGATTCGCTCTTTATATCTTCATGTATAGATTATTAGATGAATTGTTTATTGGGTAAATCCTAAGCAGTCTGGCAGGTTTTCAGCTCTCTTCCAGAAGCTAATAAATAAATGCAATTCAATGTAAATCAGATAAAAATCTGCATGATTGTAATCTGCATAGCCTCCATCACAATGTGCAGACCTAAACTATAAACCGAGCCAATGATAACCTTGGGAACTGCAGCATTTTCTGGCTTGATCAGGTCAGTTTGTGCTGCTCAGTTCTCTTCTCTTCAGAGCTTGAGTTTATTTCCGTTGATGTCAAATGATGTCGTGTTGCCCTCATTTATGTCCAGACAGACAGCTATTGTTGAGATTATTTTTGGTATTCTTTCTGCTTTTTTTTTTTTTTTGTAAATAAAAATGAAATCATTTTGCAACAAACCATCTCTGTGTGTCTGTCTCTGTCTATTGACTCCCTGTTCCCAGTATCCTTCCTGAATGACTAAACCTGAAAATATGTCTCCATGTCTGCATTCATGGGCAGTAATTCTGATTGGTTCTGGTGGTTTTTGAGGCCAGTTTTAATGTCACTCAGTGTTTTTCCATCATCATATTTCTCTTTGTTTCTCATATCATTTTTGTTTTCTCTCTTGTTATCTCTTTTTTTAAGCACACACACCAACGTACTAAATTTGAGCTCATAGCGTCATGGTCGGAAACATTTTAATAACAACTTTAATAACATCAACTCAAAAGTATTTGGGTTAAAATTTCATTGGAATCTGGTCAGCATAACTAACCCGTTGGATCAGAGCGACCTCTTGTGGTTAAAATCTAAAACTACAATGTTCAGGTGAAGGAAAATGTGACATTATTGTATTGCATAATACACTATGTCACTACATACTGCAGTGTTATTAAACAAACATCACATTTTCCACAACACTAACATTCTGGGGACAGTTTGGTTCCTCTGAGCAGTTAAGATGATTTTATACTACTGCAACACCAATCATCACTAACGTACTGCCACTTTTTACAAGACCACTACACTGTAGCTGCTTTATGTAGATCATTAGACAAAACCAGGTCCAAATGTGGAGCCCTGAGGAAAAAGTCCAACTGTGTCCAGCAGAGCATGAAAGAGCACATGTGCATGTTTCACTTCAGTTGGATGAACAAGCATGTTACAAAAACTGTATGCACAGAGCTGAAACTGCACATCTGTCTGCTGCTTTCCCTCCCTCCTGTGCAGATTTGCTTTTGTGTCAGTAAATTTCCTGCAGGAATTTGATTTTTTTTCTCTCTCTTAACTGACTGCCATAGTTTTACCACCTGCTGAGCAGAAAAAAGTCAGACTTTGTCCCTTTAATCTCACTAACACTAACACTTAGTCATTTTAAAGTCCTGCTGTTCAGTCAAAACATCCAAACCTACAAAAACTTTACAAGTCCATCAAAAATGCCAAACTTTTCAAAAATCAATACAAACAATGTTGAGCTGGGGAATAAAATGTATAAAAGTTTCCACAACATATGTGCAGGTGTTAAAAAAAAATAGTTCCATAAAAATAGTATTTCATGCATCATTCATTGATAAGTTGCCACACTTAAAATGAGGGAATATGTGCAATGTTTTTAGATGTAGTAGCAGTAGTAGTAGTAATATAGATAGGAGACTAGATAGTTTAGATAGTAGTATCATGCAATGAATTCTTTTTATTTATCACATAACTTCATACAAAGTTCTTTGAGCTGACATGCCTAATTCTAATTTCTATTTGTGCACTACTCCAGGTACACTTCAGGTACACTTTCTCAGTGTCTCCTGTCTCTGCATGTTACCTTAAACATAGCCAGTAATTTTGAGGTCAAGTCTCATGGGGGGTTTGACTTTCTCCTTGTTCTTCTTTCCCTGAAGGCAATTCCTTTGTCTGAAGCAGCAATGTTTTTATTGCATGAATTCTTCTTCTTTGTGAAAACCTGCCACCTGCATTACCCACAATGCAACTCACCTGGTGACTGATCACTCAGAGATTCGAGCAGGTTATGCTAGTAGTAGCTAACACACCCTTGAGCCACCAGCAGAGATGAGGAGCAGGCTACCGAGCTGTGGCTCGCTAACACACCCTTACACACCTTCACACACCCTCATATTTTTTTCATTTTCAACCTCAGAGATTTCAGACCCAGCTGACGCTGACTCGACTGATTTTACTTGAGGACATTAATCAGACTTCAGGCAGCTCCCTCTGGTACCACCACAGGCATTTTGCAACTTTTTTTCACCTCTACAATAAAACTCCCCAAGACTGGGAACTCCACACCAAAGTCTGTTTATAGTGTTAAAAGGTTTCGTTAAGGAGTTTTATAAAGTATTATATTGGTGATTATCATGTTTTTGAAAATAATAGTGATGATTATGAAGAAAAAAACATTTCTGTGCTGGCCCTCTACTGGCAGGCTGTTTCTTTGTCGTCTGTTGACTCGCTCTGAGCTCTATGTGCACAACAGTGAAGAGATGGACTTTGCTGAGCACTAACTTGACACCACCACCACCTGTGCCTGGTAGTCAGATGGACATTGCAAAAGTATGTGATAGATTGATGTGAGTGTGGGTATCCACATAAAATGGCACTGACAAGACTGGCACATCCCTGCAAACCTGTTTCATAAAGGAATAAAACATTTAGTTTGGCAAAGAAACCGCCGAGACTTGGATGCACAGACATCTGAATGATTTATTGCAGCACCGCAGTCTAACCCCTCATAAGCAATAAATTTTTATTCGAATGGTATTCGATATGTCTTCTATGTGTTTGTTTGGTTTCACAGTCAAAGGTGGGATGATGTCAACGATCTAAATATATTCTATTTCGTTACATGATATCTTCAAGTGGGGTGACCTCATTTCATGACAAAAGTAACTCCATTTATAGATTTCAGGGAAAGCGTTACATGGACTTGGTGTCCTTCCATACCTTCAAACATACAATACAGAGGCCAGAGAAGTTAATCTGTCACTTGTTGGATACATCAAAAACAAGTATAGGTTCAGAAAAATATCAAACAAATTAGATTCAATGGAATTAAACTGATTATGTTTACCATCCAAAATTATGATTAGTAATGTATATAACACACAATACAACAAGTATAATAAAACTTAAACTATAATAAATACAGTGTGGTGTGGTGAATGTAAATATTTGAAAATCAGTGAAAACTCGTTGAGAACCTCAATATGTATAGAAGCAGCCTATTTACAGCCAACACACTTATATATAGTTCAAAGAGATGAGTCATTTTATGTGCATTACTTTCTTTGTGACATGGGGGTGACCCAAGTTAATGATTTGCGTGCAATTCTTCCCATCAATCCCTGTCAAGTCCACTTGCACACCAGCAGCATACCATTACTGAAATGGTTCACATTGTGACCGCATGAGGTAATGAGAGAAACTCGGTTGAGTATACTACACGTGTGCAAAAAATCTAGCTCAGTTGAAACCACAGGTGGTGCTGAGTGCTTTTTACGTGCATGATGGAGAGGGTTGATAAAGACACAGGTCAGCATCAGCAATATGGCCCTACATGTACTCTACTGTTTCACAGAGGGGAGGACCAGGCTGAGCAGGACGAACTGGTCTGTTGGAATAACCTTGCACTCTCACAAGGATTTCTGTGGGAGACAAGTGACATTTTCAATGCACATTGCAGTCTCATTTACTTAGTTAGTATGTTTGACACTGCATTAATCTATTGACACATTGTGACGACGGGTAAACATGGAGCCATTTAACCAACCTGACTCATGACCTTATACGAGTGAATATGATATTATATTATGTAATGCCAAATTACAAAAACAACCAGTGATCTGTGGTAAAATAAAGTAATAATGTAGATATATACATCTGATTATCTGAAAGTGTGCCTTATTGCTAGAGGACATTGAATACATGGCGTATGGTGCAGTGAACCTTAATGACAGAAAGATATAGGTCCTTCTGTGGCACCTATTCCTTCAGTCATGGCATAGCCATTCCTTTGCCACATTTAGAAAATGTCTTTCATGGTTACCTAATGCACCTTGTGACACTGTGACAAGGTTATCCACAACCCATACATCATACAAGTGCAATGCTACATATTTAAAAAGAGTAAGTTAACTTTATGTTTGTCAAAACACCTTTTCCCTCCAAATTTCTTGTCAACCAGTTTTACTGATTTCATGTGTGAAACTACAGACACACATGGCACACACACAAATGATGTGACACACAAAGCATCATGCAGTTAATGTCACAAGAATAAAGTTCTTAGATATGAAAGAAATTATAAAAAAATGGACAATGATCTGTTTAATTAAAATGTGCATGAGTTCTTTTATTTCATTGAAAAAGGGTTTGAAAAAAAAAACAGACGCTTGTGTCAGCTTCCTTGCTGATGCAAGATATAGCAATTGGCAAGTTCAACAGTGGTACTTTGTCAACAACTATGAATTTGGAAAGTGTAAGAGAAGTCTCAGATCTGCAGAAATACGGTCACAGAGCAGATGCTGTCTCTGGACTTTATGAACATCCTGCACTAAACAGCAGTGGCTGTCTCTTCTGAGATCTGCAGTGGGAGAGAGTAACTATTAATCAGCACTGGATTGGTCTCTCTGCTTCATACCCTTGGGGCTGGCCGACTTGCACCTCCTCACGACCTTTAGATGCTTGCATGAGGTGAACCATAAAATAAATTGCATTGCTAATAAATTAAGCTTGACAGTCACTGCCATTTCAAAGAGTATATGTTTTCACTGCGGTCCCAATGTATGAGCCATATCCAATTAGAGATATTCTGGCTAATAAATAGATTTTGTTTAACATAACGTTTCATAAGATTCACAACAAAACTCTTAATTATTCAGTGTGAAGGGTGAAAATGGAGCAAGTTCAAAAACAGTGTGACGAACAGGACACTTTACAGAGGTGTTGAAAGATGAGTTAGTAGTGAGTGGTGGTGGAGGTGGTGTCATGCAGATGCCTGTTCCCATCGATGCATTGGTAAAGTGACATCAACATCAACAGTGAAAATGGCTTATTGATGACCAGGGGAGGGTTTACGCTGTATATAAAAGGAGAACCTTCGTCGCACGAAAAGACTGATCAACAAGTTTGACCTCTTTGCCTCACTGATACAGTTCTGTCTCAACAAAAACCTTCCATACTTTTCTGTGGATATAAGGACAGAAAATCTGGTAAGAATGGCATGACAGTGGTTTAGTATTTGAGTTTATCTTTGTACAATTGGATAATATAGAAAATGACACCAAAGATGATATTGTGAGGCAACAAAAATATGTTTTCTAACCACTGTTATGTTTAATTTGTTTCAGTAACTCAACATGTTTTCATTGAGGTACATGGAAACATTGGTTCTGATAATCTTCCTCATCAGTTTAAACATAGAGGCTAAACCACTGAGGTAAATTCTGTTTTTAGTTTGTGTCTTGTGAAATATTATCAATCTTAGTTAAAATACAGTTCAAGTTAAAATGCATAACAATTTATTAGTAATTATGATGAATAAGTGACTGATTAGGGGGTTCTTCTTTGAGTAAACTGTGATATGTTTTTTTATTTTTACAGAAAGAGAACCATCAGTGAAGTGCAACTTATGCACAATGTTCGAGAACATAAACAAGTGGGAGACAGACAGGACTGGCTTCAGGAAAAGTTAAAGGACATCATTGTCACCAGCGCTAAACCACAGCACTCTGGACATTCAGGAGATATTAAAAACCTTTTTTCAAATGATGTCATTGCATCAAACATGTGGAATAGTTGAATACAACTAATTACTTTCTTGTATCTTCACAAACAGACGCCCCATGTAAAATTTGAGAAAGTCACAGTGAAACAGTTTTTTTTTTTAGCTACCATTATTTTGTATATTTTTTTCTTTTTTATTGTTTATTTATCTATTTATTTATTTATTTCATCTATTACTTTATTTTGTTTAGTTCTTGTTAAATATTTAATTTCTCTTTCACTTCATTAATTTGTTTACATTCATTTTCAGCATCTTGCAATAGGATTTCAACTATCAAAGTCGATATCTCAGGCCAGTATGTGGAAGAAAAAGTAGGCCTTCATAATCACATGTTGTTGTTTTTTGTTTGTTTGTTTGTTTGTTTTGTTTTTTAAGTTAAGATACCTCCTGTTCTGACTACACGTCAAAATTCACTATTTAAAATCCATGTTGTTTACTGTACATGATGATGATGTGTGATGTGTAAATAGGGACCAACTAAATGGCTAGTCTTACATGTGCTGTATGTCTTGTTTCACTTTCTCGTCATAGCCATACTTTTGTCTAATTGTTTATTGGAATCATTTGTTCGTGTTCTAGTTGACAAAGTCTTGTTTTTTTTCTTTTTCAGATCGACACCTTTTCCTTAATTTTCCAATGTCCCTTTATAAGCTGAAAAGCTGAGATGCTCTTTGTGTCTAAAACGTCTAAAGTGTCTAAAATGTTCAAAATGTCCATTTGTATTGTTTTACATGAAAATAACTATAACTTTAGCACATTTCATATCTGAATGAATAAACTGCATTGGTATTGATGCAACAATAGTTTCCACTGTGTGTTAGATTCTTAATAAATTTTGTGTATTAAATTCAAATTTTAAAGTAAAGGTCAGGCTGTGTAGGTTGTTTATCGTATAAATATGTAGCAAAATAACACAATGTCTTCCTCTAAAATGTAATGAAATTGAAACACTGATTTAAAATACAAGTTCCTCAAACTGTAGTACCTGTATTTGTACTTAAATTTGTACTGTAAATGTATTTGTATTTGTATTTACCTTTAACTCTACATCATCTCCCCATTCAAATTGTATTATGGAGTTATGGACCTTTTAAACCCAATCATTTGTCCTCGACAGATCGAAAAACTTTCTCATACCACTCTGCCTCTCTGAGACAAAGTTAACCGCCATATGGGATGTCTTACTGTCTCATGAGTGCACTTAAATGTGCCTGGGTTATGGGTAATAAACAAAGTAAGTAAGTAAGAAAGTCATAGTAAATCATATTTTCTTTTAACTTAAGTTTTAGTTTTAAATGTTATACTGTCATACTTAATTGTTATAGTATTCAGTGCCCTGAGGATCTACCATTTTATGTAACCTCAGCGTCAGATTGAGCCCTTCTGCCTCTATGTGAGACCATAGAAATCACTGAGATGAGGGATTATATCAGTGTAAATACAGGCCTCTTAAGTACACAGTCTGACTTACTGATACACCTGTTGCTTGATGTATTCATATATATATATATATATATATATATATATATATATATATATATATATATATATATATATATATGAATAATGATATGATACACACATCCACTATACCAAAGAACAATTTTAATTTGGCTTAAACCTCTATTGTCAGTTTTACATAATTAAAATAATGATTTCAACATAAGAACTGCTGAAACTTGCGTTTATTTGTGCTTTTAATTTTGTAAATAAAGTGGGAGGGGGTGTGAGTGGGTGGTGCACAAGATATCGCGAGATTTTTCGGAGTTAGTCAAGTCGGTTAACACCCACAATCTCGATTCCATTTTTGGAAAAAAAAAAATAACAACAGCACATAAGAACCTAAAAATTTTAATATCATTATTAATAATAATATTTTTTGTCTATTTGTTTTATTGTTAATTTTTTCAAAAGCTTGAGTGGTTTATGTTTTAGTTAGAAAATTTTGCAGCAGCTAAAATCTTTGTGTGCGTCATCACGTCAGTCCGTTAACGGTCGTCACGTTGTACGTCAGCTGGGTGACTGTTTTGAAAGGAGATGGCTGGTTAGCTGCTGAGCAACTGGGATAACACTCGGAGGAAACCGTAGCCAGCTAGGTAGCTATTTTTAACATTTTTTTCTGCTGTATCTACCACATTGACAACCTTTATATCAGTACTGTTAGGACAACTCCACTGGCCACACAGGTATCTGAAAATATAAGCTTTATAAAGCTGTAATATACCGCTAGCAGTGCCAGCTAATGTTAGCTAGCTAGCATACATGCTAAGTTGGTCGTAGGCTGACTCAGTCTGACAGGAACGATGTCAAGACTTTGTTCTGAGATGTGAAGCACTCACGTAGCCATTTGACGCCAGCGATCATCCGGCTTTGCTTTACAAGTTGACAGCACATGAGAACACACTTTGAAAATATTTTTATTGGGAGTTAGCCCGTGTTTTGTCAGGAGACTGATCAGGGGGATCGAGCTGACTTGTTGATTTCGCCATTAACCAGATTATGAACGGTGAAAGATCCAGACCGGACTCCCCCCTGTTCGGGTGATGGCAGCAAGTCTGCAGTCATATGACAGTAACTCCAGTGACACCGAAAACTGGGAACGAAAAACGACAAGCCGACCTCGCAAACTCTGCAAGCATTCGAGGTGAGCCAGCTGAAGAAAATCTGTCAGACCCAAACATTTCATAGCAGTAAGGAAGAGTCAGTCCCTCTAAAGCTGGGCCACAGATTAGTCACGTCTCTGCTGTCTCTGTGTGAAATATAAAATATATATATTAAAGGTAAGTAACTGAGGTATTGCTCAAAGCTATTTAAAATATAATAAACAGCAAATATGGACAATCTGTGTATGATACTATTGAGTTATCATGCTGTTGACTTTATTGTGTTATAAACAGAGGTGTTTATATTATTCTGTCCACAGGCCAAATAATAAAAATACCTCTTTATACAGCTCTACAAACTACATCCTCAAAAAAAGTGCCATCTCATGTATTTTAAAACAATATCAGAGGACTCCTCCATTAACTGGATGTTCCTAATAAACTGCTGGTGTGTGTAGATATAGATGTCAGTGTTGTTCAGGTTGTTATATCTATAAATATTCAGGTGGCAGATGATGATTTTATTTATCATTGATTAATCTGTTGAGTAGTTTTTTAATACAGTAGTTTTGTGAGATGGATAACGTGTAAATATATAAAAGTTAACATGTCTATTTCTTTTTTTTAGTAAAAACTGGCACCATCATATATTTTTACTTCAGATTTGGGCATAAACAACTCAACAATTTTTAAAGTAGCCAAAGCTTTTATGTGTCAGATTTGGCTGTATAAAATTATTGCATCACTTATTAACAGGGACACCTCAGTGATAAATTACAGACACGATCTTCACCAACAATGATACCAGCACCATGATTTAGGAATTTCTATTAATATACTGCAAATTAAATATTTATTTTAAGTCATTATATTCGTAACTGAGGAGATGGTTGTTTGTTATAAACAGTAAAGAGAAGTAGTTTAACAAATCATTGATTCAGTTTAATTTTTCATTTTCAAGTACAGTTCAAGCCTGTTAAAGTAAATATGCTGTGTTGTAATGTAAATGTTTTACACTGTCCTAACCATTGACAACAGTTGGATATAAACCAGATGGTGAAGATTAACAGTGTGACAATCTGTTGAGTCATCAGGGAAATCTATCAGTAAACATTAGATCCTTCAACCTTTTTAAGCTATGATAGGTCTCTGTGCCTCTGAGGACCAGACTGGTTTTTCCAGATCTAGAGAATTTAGAGTTAAAGTCAACACATCTAATGCTTTGTCATGTTCCTCAAACCATTATTGAGCTGAGTTTTTGCAGTGTGGCGCATTAATCTGCTGAAAGGCCACTTCTGTCTATGAATACCTTTACCACACAGGTGTGTGTTTGGTCTGCAAGATTTTTTAAATTAGTGGGTTCATGTTAAAGTAACATCCACATGAATGCCAGGACCCTGGAACATTGCCCAGGACATCACACTGCCTCCACCTGCTTGCCTTCTTCCCAAAGTGCATCCTAGTGTTATGTTTGTCAATGGTCAGGTAAATGATGCATACAAGCCTGAACATCCACATGATGTACATGAATATGTAATTCATGAAACCAGACCAAATTCTTCCATTGCTCCGTGGTCCAGCTCTGATGCTGACATGCTTCTGTTGGTGCTTTCAGCTGTGTTCAGCGTCAGCAGATTTCGTTACTGAGTGCGCAGAAGTACTGCGTAGAACATCTGTAAAGCTAGAGGGTCCCTCAGGGATAGGTGTGTTTGTTTGTCATATTACTTTACAACTATGAAATAAAAATAGACCTTGTGGAATCAAGAGAGGAAACATAAGTTTGCTTTTATTTGTGCAAAAAGCAGCAGTCAGGCCCGAGCATCTCGAGTGGAGGCAGAACAGAGGAAGATGAGCCTGCATGGTGCCAGTGGGGGCTGTGACCGCTCACGTGACCGCCGCCGCTCCAGCGATCGCTCTCGGGACTCCTCACACGAGAGAGAAGGCCAGCTCACCCCCTGCATTCGGAACATCACCTCACCCACCCGCCAACACAACAGTGGTGAGTATGCACGGAAAGAATAGAGGGCTTATATGGTCGTCATGTTAGAGTTCTGCAGCTCTTGGCAGCTACTGTTGAGAACAGCTGACTGCATTTATCAACTCACAGCTCAGACATGGTTTATATCTCTGCTGTTTTTGGCTGTGAATGCATCGAGTCAGCACTAATCCACCTGTTTGTGTTTTAGATCAAGACACCTTGTAGTTTGACAGTCTGTTTACAAGATAAATGTTACGAGTGGGGCCCATGTCAGATATAACTACATCAGAACACGACGCAAATGGATGCTAAAGATGTTTCTCATAGATTAAAGAGCCTCCAGAAAAAGTAAAACTAGTAAAAAGTCTGAGTCATTGTTCTGGCTCTGTCCACAGACCGAGAACGAGATGGTGGCCCATCATCAAGGCCCAGTAGTCCACGGCCTCAGAGAGTCTCTCCCAGTGGCTCCAGCAGCAGCGGGGTGATGAGCAGTCGCAACAGCAGCCTGTCCAGTACTGAAGGAACCTTCAAAAGCCTTGGAGTTGGAGAAATGGTTTTTGTCTATGAGAATCCCAAGGAGGGCGGCGCGACCGCCACCGTCGGGAATCGAAACATCAGGACTTCAGAAAGAGTCACTCTGATTGTTGACAACACGCGCTTTGTAGTAGATCCTTCTATCTTCACTGCACAACCCAATACCATGTTGGGCAGGTACGATACATTTTATCATAATCATTCTTTTTCTTCATTCATAACCTTATTCATTAAATGTATGTGCATTAATGTAAATTGCCTTTATTTCAGAATGTTTGGATCCGGAAGAGAACATAATTTCACACGGCCAAATGAGAAGGGGGAGTATGAGGTGGCTGAAGGCATCAGCTCAACGGTTTTCAGAGCGATTCTGGTCAGTTTCATCTGAATTAACATCTGTTACTGTAACATCTCTGTGCTATGAAATATAATTTAATGGTAGAACAAACTATAAATTCAAAATATCTATAAAGTTAAATCAGCAACTATTTAAAAATAACTTAGAATAACAAAGGGTAGCCGTTGTAAACTTCATGAATGCAGAAATTCTAGGGATGTATATCTGTCTGCTATATCACATTCAGCTGTCTTTACTTCATCTGACAATCAAGTGTATATTGTTTAAAACATATCTAGACTAAATGTAGAGAAATAAAGTTTACTCTGATATGGGGATTGTAGTAAAAAAAAAACTGACTTGGTGACTGCTGACAGGATTTGATATGATTTTTAGATTAGATTTCATTTTCCTATCGCATCATTTTATGTTGTAGTTTAATTGCCTTTATTCAGATATATGTCTTTTTGACAGGATTACTACAAATCTGGGATAATCCGGTGTCCTGATGGTATCTCCATCCCAGAGTTGCGGGAGGCGTGTGACTATCTATGCATCTCTTTTGACTACAGCACCATCAAATGCAGAGACCTTAGTGAGTATTTCCAGGTGTTTGACATTAACAGAGGGAACAGGTCACTTTTAAGACTATGCAACGACAGTATCATGCATGTATTACAGCCAATGAAGCAGAACATCACCAACTGTAACCACAGCTGATTGTCAGTATAAAGCAAACTGACATCAGCTTATGTTGTCTATCTCCTTCGTTGTTAGGTGCCCTGATGCATGAGCTGTCCAACGATGGAGCTCGGCGACAGTTTGAGTTTTACCTGGAGGAGATGGTTCTGCCTCTGATGGTGGCAAGTGCTCAGAGTGGAGAGAGAGAATGTCACATTGTTGTCCTTACTGATGATGATGTGGTGGACTGGGATGAAGAATATCCACCACAGATGGGGGAAGAGTATTCACAGAGTGAGTACTCACTGATACAGACGCACATGTCTCTGCATATACGAAACATTAATATGTGAAAACATTTGTTGTTTTTCTTCTTCTCTCTGCAGTCATCTATAGCACAAAACTGTACAGATTTTTCAAGTATATTGAAAATCGAGATGTTGCCAAGTCAGTTTTAAAAGAGAGAGGATTGAAGAAAATAAGACTGGGGATTGAAGGTAAGTGGAACTTTTCAGTCATTAAGTGATGATATTTTGTCAGAATAATTAACATTTAATGAAAAAGCATATTATTGAAGCCTACAATATTAAAATGAGATGGTAATTCAAAGAGTTAAGAAAAGTTTTTTGTTAATTTTTGTAATTACTTGTTCCTGTGCATATTTGCTTTTGAATTAAAGAAATGCCTCAGTGTTTTTACACTGTTCTGCTTAAACATAAGAAAGGAAATAAAACATTCAATATGAAATGAAGCTACTGTGCTTTATCTGGTCCAAAATACAGTATAATCATCTTTAGGAAGCCTGTCTTAGTTATAATTGAAATATAACAATTGAAACTAGTTGACGTGGTCTCCACCAATGATTTGGGTGTTGTGTGTGTGTGTGTGTGTGTGTGTGTGTGTGTATATAATGTTGTGTGCAGGTTACCCTACATATAAAGAGAAGGTCAAGAAACGACCAGGAGGTCGTCCTGAAGTCATTTACAACTACGTCCAGAGACCCTTCATCCGCATGTCCTGGGAAAAGGAAGAAGGTAAAAGCCGTCATGTGGATTTCCAATGTGTCAAGTCCAAGTCTATCACCAACCTGGCAGCGGCGGCAGCAGACATCCCGCAGGACCAGCTGGTAGTAATGCACCCTGGCCCACAAGTGGATGAACTGGACATTCTTCCTAATCACCCACCCAGTGGGAATCACTACAGCAACAACTACAGCAACGAGCCTGACCCTGATGCACCTTCACCTGCTGTTTGAGGACACCGGTCCTCCTTCAATGCCTCTGCTCCTCTCCTACTCCTCTAGTCCTACTCCCAGCATGCTGCAGCATGGAGCGCCAGGGGCACCATAACCATATTGCCTTGACACCTCCTTTGCAGCCTTAGAGCCTCAAGAACCTGGATGACTGTAGAACAAGAAACATGAGGGAAACAAGACTGGTGAAAAGAAAAGTTCACAGTTATTTTCATTTTGTTTTTTACTTGACCAAAGGAATTTATTTTTCTGTTTGCGGAAGAAAAAAAAAAAAAAAAAAAACAGTAAAACACTTATTAACATTATTATTTACGATGTTATTGTACCTTAATTTGATGAGTTTGGCTGAGCACTCTGATGTGTCACAAGTCACAAGTTTTTTATTTTACTGATGATATTGATTTTGATTATCTTGGGTGGCCTAACTACTTAATGAATACAAGATTCGTTAATATGACTTTTTGGTCATGGAGAAAATCAGTTATCACCACTTAATGTCATGATCTCCAGTTGAACTGCTCTCAGATGTGTTTGAATCCTGTCACGGGGTATGTAGTCATTGGCTGGATCTGATATGTGATGTTATGCTCCTCCGCGGCCAAGATAATAAGCAGAGCACAGGCTATTGTGGTCAGAATCTTTTTGTGCAAAGCTTGAAATTGTTGTTTAAAAATAAAACATAAAACCATGAAATAAAGACATGAAAATAATGTGTTTTTATTTTTATTTTTCATCTAGGAAACAATGAATTTGAGAGAAGCAGGAGCCAATCACTGAAGTTCATTAACGAGATTGTGAGATTGACTGATTATGATTTTACCTACAAGTTCCACTTTCTCTGATACAAGCAGATGGACGATGTCACATCAGCCCTGCAGTCTCTGTTTGATGTAAATTGCTCAACCTCGGTTCTGATCCAGGGGACGAGCACAATGGAGATGCAGAGAACAAGGTCTGAGGTAATGAACCGCATCCTCTACAACCCCACAATGAGCAGGCATCCCTCCTGAGAACCAGACCACAGGGGAGCTGTGAGGATAATGGTTTTCATAAATTGTGAAATGTAATTTTTTACTATTTCAATGTACTAAAGCTTAGAGGGTTTACAGTGCATTTTAATGCCAGCGCCTCTCAATCATCGCACCTCCTGCTGGGCATCCACGTGGCAGCTGACAGAGACCGAGAAACTAGAAACCAGGCCAAATCAGCAGGGGATCTGTGAGTAACTGTGGTCCCAACTGATGCATTTATATTAGACTATGACTAACCAACCACTGCCTTTGCAAATAGAAATGTTACAATGCAGAACATCACCGAGGAGAGACAGAAAGATGGCACAGATTGAAGTTTTCTGAATAGTTTATTTTGACCATAAACCATTTTTCATTCAATTGTATAATTTTTTCTTCTCCTTTGGCATTTTGTTCAAGACTAAATATTTGCACCAGAGTGGTTTCCCTTCACCCACATCATCTACATTCAAATTAAACTATTAAAAGAACAAGCAACAGATGAAATTATATCATAAGCTACAAATAAGGGATAGTTTTACATGTGTGGCTACATTATTGGTAGAGACACTGTTCTCCACATCTGGAACTGCTTCTATTCTCATTGTACATGTAAAATGTATAATGACAATAAACAGCATTCTATTCTATTCTATTCTATTCTATTCTATTCTATTCTATTGTGCAAAGGTTCATAAAACTGAACAGCAGCGTTTTCGTTTGATGAATGAGCCATCTTTTATTTTTAACTCGTAGCAGTTTGTATTGATCTTCTGTTGCATCTGCAGCACTTACAGCAGACGGTGACAGAGGGGGACAAGGGCAGATAATGGATGAACTGTCCACAGGTAAAATGAACTGCAACACTATTTTACTCCATTTCTTTATTGTGCTGCAGAAATTGCAGCAAAGTACTGCAATTCCACCAGAGTACACTTATCAGTGAAACCGCTGTATATGGACAGTGTGATCCTTATCTTCTGGAGAGACTCATATATTACACATGATGCACAATTACAGCTAATCATGTTTTGTGTTGTCTCCTCTCTATGATGCATATCTTGCCTGGGACAATGAGTGATGTCATCGTCATGGCCGTGCTCATAAAATGTCGCTGCCAGCTGCTCATGAGGTAAATAAGCTAAAATGGTGGCCTCTCTTTAAAAGAAAATGATCCCATTCACATTGGTTTTCATTATCTTTTTCATTTGTTTTATTTATATTTGATTATTCATCAATCAGTAAATGAAATCTGTGCATGACTATTCAGCATGTGATTAGTTAAGAGTGGGTACAAATGAATATGATATTTGAGTGTACTGACATTTATTGATATGAAACCAGGCTTTGTGGTTAAAAGTTCTCACATGATCTATAAAGACAAATTCAAGTCAATAGCAGGATGTGAACCAAACTCTAACAATCTGACCTGATGCTTTTACTTTAACCACATTATGTTTCTACGCTTTGAAGAAGGTCAGATCACATTTTAGGACCAATTCATGTAGAAAATCAGGTCTAAACACATACTTTTCCTTATCACTATAAGATCAGAAAGCCTTGTATTATTTGCATATTCTGAATAAACAGTACAAACAAGCAAACAAACAAAAATATAAAGCATATTGTTCCTTTTTCAGGCGGATTTTAGTTGATCCTGAATGTCAAACATAGCACTCCATTGCTATTATTCCTGATTACTTTTAGCAATGATAAGTCTCTTTTGTGGTACGGTATCTGCTGACGACAGCTGCTCCTTGACTTTGGCAGCGTCTTTACGATGCAGGTAATCAGATCAGATTCCTTTTTGGAACAAACAGAAAAATGCAGGAGGAAAAGAGAGAGTGCACGGTTATTATCTACGACCTTATTGCATATTGCTATATCCACAAAATACCACTCAGTTTCAAAATATATAGTAGAAGATACAAATATGTATCACACAGGGATCAGGAGTCAGAGACAATCAGGTTTTTGTTTTTTTAGAGGATAAAGGATTGATTGTAATTCACGGCTGAACCTTACCTATGATTCACTAATTTCCTCTGCTCTTATTAATATCAGAAATACAGCTCAGTTCACTTTTTACCACCACAGTTTGATACAAATACCATATTACTTTAATTGCCATTCCTAACTGCTTGTAATCCCACAAGCCTTGTTTTCTTTGCTAATTAAACCCCCTAAATCCTTTAAACCAGCATTAATTGATTTTTTGGCCACTTGTGGGCAGTGCAGCGAGCTGTAATCAAAACAACAACAGTAAATCTAAAAAGTTGCTATTGGTGAACATTAGCATTTATTTGGAGTCCTGTTTGTTTGCACCTGATCAATATAAATCCCATATTCACTTTCAGTTTGGCTCTGTGTTGCTATCAGTGGTTTAGTTTGGGACAACTGATTTTTAGGAGCCTTTAGCTGAAAACAGCAGCACACTGAGACTTGAGATAATAACTAAGCAAAACCAAAAAGTTATAAACTTCTATCTTAAAACACAACTGAATTCTTTCACATTCATTAGATCCATCTGTTCCATTGTTAATATGCAACATATTATATTACAATCTGTGAGGAGCCAACTGGAGATTACATAATCAAAAAAAAAAAAAAAAAACATGACTGAAGACGTCGTCTGTGTGTTTTGTAAAGTGAAGATCAAAATCAACCTTACATTAGACGTGATACATACAAAACTGGGGGGTCATACAGTGTTTCCTTGTTTTCCATAAGTTTTCAATAGAAAACAATTAAAATATTGTTTCAAAAATTAAATTTATCAAATTTATCGTAACAATTGAAACAAATCCACCTTAAAACAAAAGCTGAACAGAATGAACAGATGGTGGAAGTAATCATACACCTGTTTTCACATTATGAAAGTCAGTAATATGAGCTTTTTGTTGGCTCCAGGGATTAAAGCATGATAATGTCCTTCTAGTTTCCAATGTAACATCATCATATTACCAAACATAATAATCCCTCTCTTTGTAGTTCTGTTACAGAAGGGATTTTTTTTACAACAACTCTGGTTTCATGAACTGTATCTGTCTCTGTTCTTATCTATATTAGTGTGATTAGATTGTGTTGCAGTGCATCAGCATTAGAGCTGAATTTGTTTAATTTAAGGAAATGAATAAGTCACGTTTGTCACATTTAAAGACAAATAAAAAAAGACAGACTCTACAGGTTATAAAACACAACATTACAAAAGTTAATACTGATATTGAAATACCTTATTCTCGCACTTGAAACAAATATCTACTCTGCTTCTCAATAAGACACAAGACGTGGTTTATTAAAACTGCACTGACTGAGGAGAAACTAATGTCCCAGAATAAGTGACATCCCCACTTCACCATCTACTTCCATTTGATTCTAGGAAATTGCCTCATAAATGGATTTTGAAAGAAGAAAAAAATCAATTTAAAAAGAAAAGTCTCTTTAATAAGAATCAGTGAGGCAACTGCTGCTAGACCATGGTTTTCTGACCATGATCATTACTGTTGTAGCTGTAGGTTTTTATCAGTAGGTCATGTGGAGGAAAAGGGAGATGAGGTAGAAGTGAAAATCAGACTTACTCGAGACGGAAAGTCAAGAAATTAATAGTGTTAACTTTCAAAACCATGTGTTGTTTTCATTCGACCTCATAAACGATCAAATCTCCAGCAGGAACGTTTGTGCCATCACCTCTTTTCACCACACGCCGGCAGTAGAGCGCAACAGACAAATGAAAAACCGCCACATTAGTGCTCGTTTACTGACAGTTGAATTTATCCAACAGATTTTAAATGACGGGTTAAGTTTTAAAATGGTCAGTTTATTAATCTCTTTGTTGTTTACTTTGTGTGTCTGCACCTGAGATTTGTGTTTTTCATCCTAAATTCTTATGTAATTTAAACAAAATTTTATGTAACTATCAAATACACACAAATACACAACACATACATTAAACACACACATTAGATATTACACTAAACTTTGATCAGAAGTGCAGACAACTTCCACCACACACAGATTTTTCTTCTCATTTACACCAGAAACATCTGGTGTGTGTGTGATCAGACTTGAACATATGTCACTTGCACAGTTAAAGATGCATGTAAACCTGTAACATATCTACCCTGTTGTCATGTCACACTCAATGATTTACACACATAACAATCGATTTAGTTACAAATTCCAGTGAGCGAAGTAAACAAGTGGAATCTTTGTTTGTAAAACAAAGTAAAAAGGTGGATCTGTTGAGGATCTGTGATGTGGCTGATGCTGTACGAGTCCTCATCGACCACACACTCAGAAACAAAATCCAGCGGTTAAATGACAGCCACCATGTAATCGACACATGGATCAGAGGGATGTAATGGTGTCCAGGGTCACTCCAGTTCATTCACACAGAGCACTGAGTTTGGACCGGTATATTTTACTGCTGGTTCCCCTCAGGACTCCTGCCATTTTATGTAGTTTAATGTCCACAGCAGTGCAACTGTAACAAGCTCTCAGATGCTTATTGAGTGGATCAGTGAGTGTCTTTTAGAGAACAGGCCTCTCGGCTGTGAGGTTCTGGTGCTTTCATTTATCTATATGGTAACAAGCTGAATATCTTCAGGGAATTATAATTGTCTTTCTGTTTATTATTTTTCTAACATTGTATATTTGGACTTGGGGACAACATCTTGGGTGGTAACAGTGTTTAAAACGAACAATATACAAATCATTTTTCATTTGATTTATTCAGAACATTAGAGATAAATGAAGGATTCTCTAAAAAGCTTCTGTAGTTTTGAATATATGTAATAGAGTCAGAGGTGAATTGGCTTTTCGTTGTTTGCACCCCCACCCTTTTTTTAACAGATGGACGAGGATGAGCTCTGGTGTCTTATAATTTAATATAATTCAGCCAGAGAGATGTGAACATGCAACATTATATCTTATTTAACTGAATTCAACCATCTGCTCGTCTTGTCACTGCACCACATATTGACAAGTGTGAATGAACCCTCTGTGGCTGAGACAGATCCATCTGAATCAAATAGGAAATAAACAACCAACTGCCACAAGTGAAAAATAACTGAAATAATTAGTGCCAAAGCCAAAGACTGATACTGATTTACTACTGTATTCTTCAAAATTTCATCACTGGAGGCTTTGGAAAGGCTTTGTCTGGCTCTCTCAAGTTCTCTGATACTTTCTGATATTCTGCATCTTAGATAGTATGGTTTTATATGTAAAATTGGTCCAATGTTTTTTCTGTCTATAATAGTAACCCATGGTTCATCTTTACGCTACTTAAATCTGTAGCCACGAAGAAGAAGAGAGGTTAGACATTAGATCAGTCTAAACAGAAACTCACTGACTCACATTGTAAAGATTGATAACTGATACTAAAGTAATAACCAGTAATGATATTTGCAGTAAATCCTCAGAAGAATCTGGATTCATTTTTTCATATACATTGATTGTTACTCCATCCTTTTATTTTCTTTGCAATCTGGTCTTGCTGGTTTTAATTATAAACAGGCTGACACAGGCAGCAACAACCACACTCTCTTATATCATTGTACGATGAGTCTGAATGTCCCAGGACTGGTGGTGATGTTGGTCTTCTACCTGATGGTGCTCAGCATCAGGATCTGGGCCTCCATGAAGGCCTGGTGGATGCATAAGGACAGACCAGGTGAGGCCAGACAGACTTTGCTGGGAAACAGAGGGATCAGTCTGGTGGTAGGAGTCTTCACCATGACAGGGAAGTGAAACACAGATATATCAGTACACACCAGGTATGATGCTCTCTTTAAATTAAAGCTAGTGTCCCATTTAATTAGCTCAAGTCAGCTTGAATTGCCCTGTGATGTGGATTAAAGTTTATTAATATAGATCGTACAGTCTAAAATGTGAAATATGAGTCAAACATTTCACAAAGTTTGAGGTGAGAATATTCTGTCGTCCAAACTAGCAAAGTAAACTGTGCATTGTGTGTGTGTGTGTGTGTGTTTTGTGCTTCTGCAGCTACATTTATTGGAGGAGGATTTGTTGTTGGTATGATAGAGGTGTTGATCCAGCCACGGGACTGACCTGGCCTGGTCATGCCAGTAACAGGAGCCTTGACTTTCATTGTTGGTAAGAGAGATTTTTTTGTTTTTTTCTTGCCAACACAATGTGAGACCAGAGATGAGGAAGCAATGAGAGAGGTTAAGTGTCAATGTCAGACAAAAGTAATCTGAGACTAAATGTGCTAATGGGCAGATTTGTGTCTAATGGCTGCATCGCATCATAACAGTCATCATCATAAAAGCCTGATACTCTGCTACAATGGAATAAAACCTTGCAAATAGAAGAAGTGTTCTGTATTTGAGCTACATGGCATCGGTATGTGTGATAATTGTTACCTCAAGGAAAAACTAAGTTAAGCTTCATTTACAGCCTGAGATTTATACATGAAGATACAACATACTGTTCTTCTTTGTGCAGGATTCAGTACAATATGTCAGGTATTTGCATTGGTACAAAATTTCTGTGCAGCGTGAAAAAGAAAACTTGATTGTTATCACAAACCCTGATATGATTGCTCCATCTGTCAGGAGTGAGTCATGAGAAACACCTAGACGCTACGTTTTGCCGTGTCCAGATGCTACGCTGAGTTTGTGACTTTGAGGTTTTATGGTTCAATTTAGCTCATGGGAATTATGGAAACTCGCTAACTTTGATCGACTCATGACTAAACTTAGTTATTGTCTGTTGTCTGTCCATGTTCAGGCTGGTGAAAACTCTGAATGAGTTATGATTCAGTCTGAATTAAATAGACTGAATCAGAAGGTTTATCTGATTATCTGATCAAAAGAGTAGTCAAAACAAAAGCTTATGACTAAATGTTCTCACCGCAGCTAAATGCTTGTAATGGTGTCTGTTTTTAATCGTCTGACATGACATTTTATTTTCTCCCTCTGTAAAAGGATTCCTTATAACGTGTTCTTTATAATACATCAATATATAGCTTCAAAACACAGTAACACTGTATTTTGTTGTTTTTTTTCAAGCCATAATTTACGTTCACTGGTTTCAGTCATTGAAGTGGTGATATATATATATATATATATATATATATATATATATATATATATATATATATATATATATATTATTGTTTAATGATAATTTTTCATTATGGTTAAGACAAAATGATGGATGATAACGTGAAAAACATCTGCAGAAGAATCACAGTTTAAAAAATAATTGTTAGTTATAAGTTAAGTTATTTCTGTAATAAGATACATAAGAAAAACACAAGTCATATCTGCTTTTTATGCAAACTGAAATCTGTTATCTAAATAAAACTCTTTAATAATAAGGTCATTATATAGGTGGTTTGTGGTTTGTGGTTTACCTCCACAGCTTTATTGACTAATTATCTCATTTTATTACTTATTCCTTTACACGACTGTCTTGGCATCTGAACCCATGAAAATTGGTTTATTCAGCTGAATCCTCATAAAATAACAGTTGGTCCGAGTCTGGTCTCTATGAAGTCAATGTGCCAGAACCGTTTCACTGCTTTCTACTTTCTTTAAATATATAAAATCATCTTTGAAAGAAAAAAACATCAGAGCAAAATCAATTTTAAGAAATTCTTTCTGAGTCTAGTCTCCTCATAAAGTTTAGGTTCCTGCAGATGATCAGTTTTCATGACAACACGGAGGCTCCACCTTTTATCATATTAGGGAGGTTTGCACTTGAGTTTTAAGAGCACTCTCCTGCGTGCACATATCGACCCTGTAGAAATTCCTTTTTCTTTATTCGAACACTTGGTAGATTTTTTTTCTTTACAAGGAACAGCACTTCAACATTTGTCCTTGTAGCAACAATGTTGAATGCACCTTTATTTTAAGTTTCATTGTGATTTGATGTATGTCTTTGGAAAATAGAGCCAATGTGGACATGGTCCATGCTACTGAGATTTGCTGCTATTCATTCTCTCATTCAGAGTGAGTGAGTGCAGTCCTCACTTCAGAGTCTGGATATTTGATCAGTATTATCTCTGGAGTTCTTTGCTAAATGATTTAGTATTCCTGTAGCTGGTGTGGCTCCAAAGATAGAGTGAAATTATTCTTGTGGGTTTTATTTGCTTCTCTATCTTTAGAGTAGAGTGGGAGTGAAGCAGGAGAGAGCTTTGAAAAAAAAAATTGCACTTTGAAGTTTAATCCACAGCAAATGTCCATCTGTCTCTCCCACATCCGCATGTACTTTAAGTTGCTGTGTTTGACTTTTTAGCACCATACAGACTATTGATACAAGACTTATTTTCAAAAGAAAATGCTTTTCAATCTTTACATACTGATGTTATGTTGTAGCACCAGCATTTAGACTGATTGTTGGGAGTCTGATGGCTTATTAGACAAACATAGACAAACATCCTACTGACCTGTTACCTAAAAACCTGTCAGGAATATGATGAACAACACACATTCACACTCAGACCTTCAGAGCTCTGTGGCTGACGTGACCTTTCAGATTCAATATCATCAGTCAGAGTCAAGTTGTGTCTGCTCCATTTCTTTCCACTGATAACTTAAATAGAAATATATTCAACCCAGCGGCAAACATTTGAAATAATATGTATAAACTGCTGAGCTTGATTTTGCTCTTTCACTGATGTTTTGATGTCGTGGAAGCTCGTTCTTGCTCCCATTGAGTAAGACGAGCATGAGCATAATGAATCAAGTTGGGTTGTTTGTTTCATCACCACAGCACAATTATGTTTGACATTTAATCAATATATATATATATATATATATATATATATCAATGACAGATATTCTCTGTCTTAATAGATAATGTAATAATTAACTTGATAAATGTCAAGGAGGCTTCAAACCCGTCAAGTGTTTGTAAATGTTAATCAGTACATATGTTAATTAGACCTTGATCTACTGCTTTGATGACAGAAAAATCTTTCCAGGAAAATGTCTTGGTCCATAACAATGAGAGGATGAAATATTATTATTAATATTATTATTTCGTTCTATACAAATTCTAGTTTATATGTTACCTACAATAATTTATATCATGTTTTAGCTTTAAGCCTGAACTAATTGCAAATAAAAGTCAGAGGAGCAGCTTCTCTGTGTCTCTGTCAAGGTAACATGCATTATCTTAACTATCCATAACGTCTGGCTGAACCCTGTGTTCTGAGAGCTGCCAAAAAACAAGCATGAGCAGATAAGACAAGAAAAAAAAGTGAATGATGCTCTGAGTGCACAGACAGTAAGAAAATGTTCCTGTGATAACATGACACTCAAAGGATTATCAAGACATAAACAAATTTAGTTTGTTTTTGTCATTTTTTTTACAGGAAAGCTTCTTAGAAAATACAATAAAACATTCAGATAATGTAAAACACATCTGAAGTTTACATTCTGTATAGTAAATTGTGCAAGTTTTTATTAATCATACGTGTGAGGATTAGAATGTAAGATAAGACCGAACTCTTGTCAGTATCTGATTATCTGAGCTGTAAAGATAATCCGTGAAGATTAGAAGTTGCAATTCTGTGTCACTAGTATGAACAAAATAAACGTGGACTTTTTTTATTTGATTTTTATTGAGCAAAGATGTGTTGTGTACTATGATGACAACAATCAGGATTTAAAATATGTATTATCTTAGTTCCCAATATTTCCACTTAACGAACCAGCACAAATAATAACCATACTCATGGCCACATTACACTTTTGTGAAACAGCTTCTCTGGTATCATCTATTTTTGTAATTTTCAAGCTGTAACATGTCACAGTGACTTTGCTGAAGAAGCTGTATTGCAGGTGTTGCACAAGATTACACAAGCAGGTTGGGACTGTGTGTAATGTGTCAGAAACTGTTGTTCAGCTGAACAGACAAAATATCAGTCGAAGAAACTTTTCGTCTTCATTGTTACAGATTGGTTTGACTCAACACTGAAAATTCCCTCTATTTACCATTTATCAGCAGTTTACTTAATGAATGGTGTGTGACACTGCAGTTATTTATTAATATGTAGTATTTACAAGTCTAGAAGTATAAAATGTAAATGTGTATTGGTAATATTAATAATACCGTGCACATAAATTAATCTGAAACATGATTAATATTTAGTATTCAAAAAGAACAGTTGCTGTTGTGTTTCAATATTCAAGTGCAACAAAATTAGAAACTGGTCACATCCTCCTTGTTTTGATCCGATTTCAGTCTCTTCTGTTCACTGTGTTTGTGTGTGTGACCCACAAAAGTACTGCAACACAATCCAGTCCCATTGTATGTGAAACTAAACTTTCCCATTAGGTGATAAGGAGGGGTGGGGGTGGGGGTTGCTGCAATTGTTCTGGAGAAAAGACCCATGTGATTTGTGCCTTGAGCAGAATCCATTCACTTTCGTGGACAGGAAGATAATTCAGTGAATTTCAGAAACACCCAGACGTCTTCATGAGTTTTTCTGTAACTGATACACCACGCACACCCATGTAATCCACTGATATGCACGATAAGATATTGTTTGTGTGTTGTTAGAGGAGTTAACTGAGCCAACATTGCCAAGTTAACAGCGATCCTTTCCCGTCACATGGGCGTGACACCTTTTGCAACGGACCACCTGAAGCTCCCTGAAGTGTCTCAACAATTTGATGCCACTACATTTGTGTCCAAACTATTGTGATAACATTGGTGATACATTAACTTCTTCTCATTTAGCATCACCCTCAGGTCACAACTTATATTTGACTCATATACTAATAACGTTCCCATCATTATCACAGTGTTTGGTGACAACAAAGCAACAAGTGACATAGATAGCAGCTTTTGGAGCAGATATTAATAAAAGAAAGTGCAACAGTAAGCTGCTGGAAAGAAACGCAGACCATTTTATAGTCATCAATTTATAGTCTATTCAGTGAGTATGTTTGTCACTGCCTTGGACAATGTTTTCCTCCGTAACAACATCAATTCTCTTCAGTACGTGTGTAGGACTCCTTGTTCCTCATGTCACAAAGGGAGTTCATAGTCTTAATGATGGTTGTGTGTTTGGGGGTTGTTGTTGTTGTTGTTGTTGTTGCTGAAGAATTCAAACAGCTACTTGATGATAAAACAAAATAAATAAGAATCTGAACATCCATAACATCTAAGACATTTGCACCACTTCATATTTCTTGGGGACAAGGCTGCAAATTTGTCATGTGAGTAACAAGAAACAATGACGAATCAAATAATCAGAAATTAGAGTAAAAAAACATCAGAAAGTTTGTCCACTTCTTTGTCTTGTCATCTCTAGAAACACGACCTCTCATCCAGACTTAAAGATAAACATTTGTATTATAATTAATGTTTATTTGATGAGGTTTAAAAGAGTGAGTCTGTCTGTCTGTGGAAGGATGAGACTGTGTCTTCGTGCCTGTGGGATGAATCATGATGTTTTGATTTATCTAATATGAATTATCTTCACTGGGGTGAAATTTAACCTGTTAAAAAACAAACACAGATTCTTTGCAAATGACTGTGTATGGTTTTATTCAGACTATGACACCATAGATATCCAGCCACAATTGTGGTTTAATGAGACAAGCAGGTTTTCCTACACTCCCTGTCACTATTTAAGTGTGATTTATGTTCTATCTAAACTACTTTTCAGATGATTGAACAGCCGTCGCACTTTCCCACACGGGGTCAGATTATCTCTTGATTGCACTTCTCTCCAACATGGTGTTCAATTGTTTCTCAATTATTTGTGGTGTTTTGCATGTGTACAACAGAGAGCAAAGCTATCAATCTTCATATGTTAAAATATATACTGTATCACTTTCTTTCTCTGTGGTGGCTGACCAGTAACTCTTCCTTCTAGTGTGGCCATTTGAAACAACTTTGATGCCATTTCATTTCCGACATGGTCAAACAGCACATCTTATGAACTACATTTGAAAGACCCCAAACTGGTCCTAAGACCCTCTGAAGAAGGTTAGTGGAGGGTAATGAGCCTGTTGCTGACAGATCTGGGCTGCATGTGATCCCACAGGAGGTGACAGACCTTGAGTAGCTCGGAGAGAGGCCGTACAGTATCCCACAGGCGAGGTCCTCAGGTCAGCACCCAGCCTTACAGGATTAACACACCTGCCACCGGCACAATGAGGTCTAATGAGCGCACGCTGGTGGCTCCGGTCCGTTAGCAACAGGCCAAGTGCTTTGTGAATGCCTCATACCTCAGCGCTGGTATTGAAGTCCTGGCTTTTGAGTCAATACCTTCATTAGTGACTTCATGGCGGATCACTCTCTGAAGCCGAACAAAGGCTGCCAGGAGCACAGAGCGACACATTCCAGGGATTAGAGAGCTCCGGCAGGTTTGCCATTAAAAGAAGTTCATTTCTTTTTTTGAAATGCGAGGAATTTGCTTTGACAACAGGAAAAATAATACATTTCAGGGCAATTAATTTGATGAGGTGGGGTTTCTTCCGCTCAACTTTTTGATGTAGTTTGAAATGGTGTTGACATATTTCACCATATCAGAGGCGTTTTGGTGCTCAACTCAATGGAGATTAGAGTTGAAAGTTCACAAAACAAAAATGTCAGATTGTGCAAATACCTGAAAGACTGAAGGGTACAGTCAGGACTATTAATATGATAATAAAACAGAAAATTAATTACCATCTGTTTTATTCACCAAATATTATCAACTCTGTCCTGAATGACCATATAACTTTACAGCCAACTCTTGAAGGGCTCTGTATGCTAACACGCTAACGTTTGAGTTCTCAAGGTTAGAAACTGTTTGATGGTTTTTGTGACCATGTGCAACATTAACATTGAGAATATAACCTGATTACTATGAATAGGAGTGTTATGGTAACAGTCTGTATATTTGCAAGGCTTGGAGTAAGATGATGATGATGATGATGATGATGTTTGGTATGTTTTAATATGTTTTCAGAATAATCATTGCCAACAAGTTACACAGGTCCTTCAGTTGTACCTGTATGCCTCCTCTGATTTAAGTTAAACTGAGTTAATTATTTTATTTGTACTTGCAAAACTCAGGCTGTAATGACATTATCAGGACTTGAAGGTCTTGAAATGTCTTACAAATCATTGTGGCCTCAGATGGTGGTAAAGGGTTTTACTATTGCTTGATTTAATCAGTTTGAACTGAAATATATTTCTAAACAAATGTCATTAGTTAATCTGTCTATCCATTAAATAACTCAAACCTGAGTCATTAACATACTTTGACCATTCTGACAGTAAAAAGCAGGGCAAAACTCACTGCAGAAACACACCACATGCTGACACATGAAAGCCTCCTCTGAGGGGATATTCTTCAGTGTCTCATTTTCTTCTTTAGATGGAGCTGATGCATAGAAAGAGTTGTCTCTTTCTGAAGTTAACTAAGGTGACGTGATGATTTAGTGGCTGTGCAGAGACCTCTGGTCCCACCACAGGAAACCCTCTGCTCTGTCCAGGAGCAGCCAGAGTGAGAGTGTTGCAGCTTTAAGTGTGTTTCCTCCTTCAGCTCCTGCTTCCCTACTGTTCACCTTCATGACCTCCCCCTGTAGAAAGAGTCAGATGGCAGCAATGCTTCAGTAACCTTAACCTCTGATAACATGACCTGTGACCCTTGTGATGACCTCAAAACAAAGACTGCGACATTTTCTTTATTAGAGTCTGACATGGTTTGTTCGCATGCACAGTGATGTGAGTTGTTCATGTTGTAATAAAATACAGAATCTTGGATTATCTTTTTGTCTTTTTTTGACAAAAGACAAAGAAACTATCAGCCTGGAAGTTCTGCCTGAATACCAGAGAGAAAAGTATTCAAACTTATTACTGACATTCCTGAAAACCTTTTTTGTCTCTTTAATCAGACCAGCTCGGTGAAAAGCTTTGGAAAGGACACTTCAGATTCCAGAAAGTCCTCTTGAGTGGCACCAGAGTCCTGGGGACACTCCACATAATCAAAACTTGACATTTATGCAACCCCATTCAGCAATGTGGGAAACACTCCACATGGACTGCGCCTTTGAAACAAAAGGCAAGGAATGTGCTCCTGTTTTCCTCTGAGAAATCCTGTATGTAGTATTACAGTGTCGCTTGTCGCATGCGAGATAAAGGGTTTTCTCTATCAGGTCAGGTTAATTTATGTTCTTCACTGTAACAAAGTGGAAAATGAAAAGAAAGCCACATGAGAGTGGAGCACAGGGGAGAGTGCTGCTGTGTATGTGGAGAGGCAGGAAGGCTGCCATTCACACAGCATGTAATACAGTACTTTCCCTTGTTGGACAATGTTGTTGCCCTAAATTCAAAGAACAAAGGCACTTAAGCTGCCGTGTACGTGTGTGTGGATGTGGTTTTTGAACCTCTATCACTGTGAGGACCAATTTGAGTTTTAGACTTTGATGATGCTCCTGACTCTTAAAGAACAGACGTACTGTGTGGTAGTATTGCAAGAAACTCCACTCATTGGTGTCAATAATAAGTATAAGTATGGCTCTTTTACTGTTGAGCTGCCAACATCTGACATGTGAGCAGAAGAGTTGATCTGAGTCACCTTCAGTTTTTGGCTGAAGGAGCTGGAAAGTGGTGCGATACAAAAAATGCTCAATTAAACAGACAGAAACAGTTTGAATAATATTGTTAAAGTTGGCTCCAAAATTATTGGAGTTCATGACATGAACTTAGTTTTAGGAAGACAAACCCATACTTTATTCATTCATTTTTGGAAGAGTGAGTCATCCACTAATTGGGGCAAAATACTGTTCAACAAATTGCCCCTAATGGCGGTTTATTTGGTGTGTGAATGTTATTAACTAAAAGTGAGCAATGTATAGAGACGCTGTGTAAATGAGTGAATGTCAACGGTAGTGTGAAGCGATTTGAGTGAACATGAGAAGACTAGAAAAGTGCTACAATGTAAAAAAAAAAGACTAATTTAACAGAAAAAATGTGCACTATAAGTAAAATTGTAAATGATAAACTGTGAATTAACATATTTAATGTACAACATTACTTTGTTATAAGTAAAAGTTTTCTTTTACACCTGAAAAAATACATTTCTCCAGCTTCTCCACAGAATTCTTCTCAAGAGGTGAAGATACTGGAAGAACTTTGAAATCAGTTTTTCTTTCAAGACATGGTGATTTTACAAAAATCAAAACACCAATGTAAATGCTTAAAGACTCTAACAAACATCTTTTCAATATCTGACCAAGTGGCTCAGGTGAACCTTGTGTCCTGATGCAAACACTCAAAGGCGTCAAAGCAGAGATTGAAAAGCGCAACCAAGAGTGTTTACAGTGTTTAGATGTTTAGTCTTTGTAACGTCTTCATCTCTTGTTCTTATTCTTGAATTTACTCTATTTCCTTTCCTTTCTAATGGTCTCCCTCATGTTCTGTTTATATGTGATCAGTGGGCTGTGGAAACTGAATCTATGTATTTGTATGTGTATCCAGTGTGTTGGTGCCGTATAGACCCTGGCAGTAATACATGCAGACACATTTTTATTCACAGTTAATATTCTCCTATTCTAAAATTAATCCAACAGTGTCTGGTATGTAAAAAGAATATAAACATGATTTGAAGGACGGTTACTGTGTCAACAACATTATAGTATATATATATATATATATATATATTTGATAGTTGAAATTTGAAAGTTTTGTTGTCAGACTCTCAAATCATTTCGAAGTTGTCTAGAGAACATACAACCTGTGTTCAGGTTTCTGTGACCGGACACAGGTCAGTAAAACAAGAGCAGAGTGGAGCAAAAATCTTCCTAATTGCCTGTTGAAACAGATTAGAGTCACTGAGTAAAATACTTCCCTTTGACAGCGGGTGGTTACAAAGTGCTGACAGGATGGAGAGATGTGTCTTACTTTGAAAGGAGTATTTATTTCCTGCTGTTTGGAGCTGAAGCAACTCAGCAGGTTGTTGAGGCTAAAAGTTAGGGACAATGTCTGTGGCCCAAGAAGGATGTAAACTGTTGTGTGCAGCTCTTTCTTTGTGTCTGATTTATCAGTGAATGATTAAACATGGAGAGTGAGCTTTAACCTTATCATTATGATAATAAACAGTTCTTTATGTAGCGTGAATGAATCCTCCAGTACATATACACATACACACACTTATATGTCAGTTATGAAACAGTGTCTTTGCTTTTATGTCACTCAGTCACTGTATACACTGAGAAAACTTTAGTTTCATCCCTTATTCTTCCTGTGGCTTTTAATACCTCAATACACCTATTAAATGCATATACAACTCTGATGACAGGCAGTAATCTATACTTTTGTGTTATTCTGCATGTCACTGTGTACTTGGTTATTAAGTAGCACATGGGTGGGTTTATCAAGGGACGAAACACGATATGATTTTACTTTTTTTTCACTTTCTAGCTCTGATCCATGAAACCTTTTTAAACAGTAAATAAATTAAGGATTGTGCTGAAACAGTGTCATGTTTGAGTTGACAGGAGTTGTTCCCTGGTTCAGTCAGACACACAACAGGAGCTTATGTTTCAAGGCTACAAATCAAATTCAGAAATTTGTCATCTGTCGACCACAGATGTAGGATCACCTGTGTGTAGTTTAGCAGCCGGAAAAAAAAGCAGGTCTGAAATCACACTGACGTTTTTGACAACATATGTAGGATCAGTGATTAATTTCTCTGATTATTTATAACTTGTTTAAGTGCAGCGTATTGGAAAACATAGAGCCTGAGGTGCATGTGGGATGATACATAGATGAAAAGCACAAACAGCATCAGACCAGGTCGGTTCAGCTTTTTCTTTTCCAATATCAAGACTTAGACTCATAGTCAATACTGATCCTATAGCAGTGCCCTGGTTTTCCCAAATTTAAAAACTCCGTATCAAACTGATCTTAGTGCAGTTGCAGTATGTAAAGAAACAGAAAAACAGATGTGTCTTTGGATTATCTTTCTTGTCATTACTCTTACAGAGAAGAGGCATGACGGTTTGTTGCGCACTCAGATATAAAACAGAAAAAAAAACAGTTTTATAAAAAAAAAAAAATGTAAGCATGTAAGTATTCACACAGTAATATTATTGTGAAGTAATAAAGTGGTCTGACCAAAACCTCTACAGATATAAAAACCGAGTTCTTTGAGTTTTTGGATTTGAAAATTTAGTTTTGACTCAACCAACAAAACCTCAACAGTGATCAGTTTTCATTTGGAGGAAAATCTGGTGAAGCTTTTATTATTTTTTAGAAGCAGCTGTCAGTTAAAATATAGAGGCTGTGTCTCCAAATGTTGATAGTTTGATTTACATAAAATACCTCAACATGCTGGTTGAGAAGCAGCCACTGTGGGTTAAAATGCATAAACCAAGTAGCAGGAACAAAAGTGTCTCACATATTCTTCATGTCTGTGTGTGACATGTAATTTTCTATCATCTGCGAGACAAAGATCATTTGTTCATTAAGTTGTTGCGGATGTGGAGTAGACGTCCTATAAGAGCTCTGTGCTTCTGTTTTGACTCCAGATGTTATTATGACTTTATGATTCACAGCAAAGAGGTTTTATCACTTAGCGTCTGGGTCACAGTGAAAACTAACACATCGACAATCTGCAGAATAATCCTCCACAAACCTCTGACTTTATGTTTTGGCTGCATCACTCTGCTGAGGTGTGTCATGTATCCTCTACACTCATAAATCAAGCAAACAAATAGAGGAACACATGACCGCAAGCTCTAAAACCAGTATGTTTGGTGTATGGTTTGTTTTTATTTTACAACAACAGCTTTCTTGGCGACAAACGTTTTATCCCATAAAAACTGTATTTGTCTTTAAACTGGTTTAACAAGGACGTTATAAAAAATATAGGGCTATATTGGGATTATTATAATGAAATACAAATAGACATAAAAATGGTTCAGTTCCAGTGTTGTGCTGCCAACTATATGTTGTTTTCTTTTACTTCAGAGCTTTTTTGATCCCTGAGACTGTAGAAGTTCATTTAGTTTCCAGCTGATCTGCGACTCTCGAGGTAAAATCCTACACCAGTGACTCCCACACAGGTTGGCTGCTGTCTGACTCCTGACTGTGCAGGGAACTTAAGCCGGTGTCTGAGTCGTCGTCGTTCACATTGTGAGCCTTTGACAGACCCCTGGCCTGCTCCACCCACTCACTTTTCCTCTCCAGAGTACCAATCATCCCAGTCTTATCGTCTGTCCCGTTGATACACTTTTCGTCTCTGGCTCTTTCTTCCTCTACATCCAAAGTGTTCACTTTCTCCAACAAATCCCTCATCTCCTTCTCCCTCGCCTCACAAATCTCCTGGGTCAGCTCCAAATCGTTCCTAATAGCTTCTAAATCCGCGTTGAGGCGCAGGCCGATGTATAAACTCGCATCTAGCTGAGTTTTGATCCTCTCTTCTTCCAAAAGCAGTTCGTTTTCTGGCGCTGCCTCTGCCTCTGTGGCGGAGACGAGACTCTGCGCGTCATCCCCGGACTCTGCGTCTTTACTCTGCAGCTGCTCTCTCCTCCGCTGCATCCAGCGGCGGTTCAGCTCCTCCTGGATCTGTACGGTGATCGTGTCTATACGAGCCTCCTGCTCCCAAAGCTGTTCTTGCAGTCTAACCACCTCCTCACACTGTTGGACATATTCTTCAAACTTGGCGAGTGTCTCAGTTGAACACACTTTCGCTTCCTCGCCGCTGGAGGTTGCAGCAGCATCCTCCAAATACGTGTCCTGAACATAATTAACTCCGTGTCTTTTGATTCTGTCGATGTGCACCTTTGCCTCGCACCTTTCTATCTCCGCGTCCAGCTCTGTAATCCTCTGGATCTGCTGGCGGATTGTGTGATCCTGTGAAACCACAAGATGAACCAAAGTTTCCATCTTCTCCGCAGAGGACGCGTCTTTGTGCGCAGCCCGCGCTCTCTTTTTATTCATCTTCTCCAACTTTCTGAACGCTTTCCTGACAATCCGACGCTGTTTCTCAGGTGAGATTCCCCCCATGGAAGCCCGCGCGGTGCCCTTGATAACACATGGGTTCTGCTTGCTGCACACTACACGCGCCTCTGCGCTCCGGGCCCCGTGGTTCGCCAAAGACGCTTCGCTTTTCACCAACACAAACTTCACGTTCCTCTGCTCGTCTCCCCACGCGATCCAAAGCCGCAAAATCTTGGTTTTGTTCGGCAAAATCCTCTCGAAACCTCTCCATTTCTCCACGATGCAGTAGGGCTGTGTGACAGAGAGGCCGTGTTGAGAGTTTTGTTCATCCACAAGCACTTTGACAACATCAGCGCAGGTTGTGCGCTTTGACAAACCGAGGACGAGCTTTTCTTCTCGCCAGACCCACACCGATATCTTACTCTCCTCCGGCTCCATCATTGAGTTATGTTAAATAGTTTCTCACATGAATAAATCAAGTAAAAAAAAAAAAAACTCCGCATGTCTGGAGAAAAACGCAGCTCTGTTCATGCCCGTTTCCTCTGAGCGCGTCTGAGCTGCGTCTCAGACGCGTCTGACAAGCTGCAGACTGAGCTGGAAGTTTACAGCTCCATGTGTCCTCCTGTGCACTTTCCCCGAGGCCAAGTCGGAGAAACACTTCTCCCTGTCAAGAGCTGCCTCTGCTGTGATCACGTGACCGCCAAGGCACAGGCAAGTGTCAGGAAAGAGGATTTCATACTGATGAGATGAGCTGAACATGATGAATGTTCGGGACTGAGGCAATGTCACGGTTTATATGAGGCCTGAATATTCTCTCAATTCAATATGAAGTCAGTAGTTTTATTATTATTTTAATTTCACTTGAAATACTGCACTGTGCGTTATTTATGTCAACATGTATTTCACTGACTTCAAAGAGACAGAAATACACCAACATCCAGACGAATGAACACAATATTTACTAGTTTATACTCTTTTCTCTGATTTTTGTTGTGAATTGACCTGTAGTTTCATATGTTTCACTTCACTCAAGTGAAATGGACTCTGGACAAACATGCCCTTCATGTCAGTTAACTGAGGTCAAAGACCAATATGTTTCTATATCATTTCTGTGATGGAGTTGATGGAGTTAGAGAAGGTCACTGTTCCTTTGTTATAGTAGAAAATGTTTCCATTTATGTGAAATGGGACTACACACAACCAGGGACTACACACAAACTGTCAAAGTAAATAGAATTAAAAATTCTTAACTAATCATCTTATCTGATGAAGCATCAAACTGCTGCTTATTTTAAAATATCAACAGTGACACAAAAATAACATCAACAGTCTAACATGATTGTAAATGTGAGCAGATCAGTGGTGATGTTTCTCTACAGTTACAAAGATACAAGGTCAGTTTACATATGTTGACTAGAGAATAATCAGACTCTGGTTAATGTGAAACTGACACTTTCACATCCACAAGTGGCTTAAAGGTTTAAAGTGAGAGGGTGAAAATATTGTGCAACATGAGCGAAAGACTAAAGGTAATGTTTTGATAGAGACAGTGACTGACGTGTCAGTGATGATTATTTAAAAAAAAAAAAAAACATTCTCATTTTTACAAGAAAGTCCAAAGTTATTAGCGGTTTTGGTTGGATGTGATTGAAATTGACCTCCAAACACTGTGCGCACAATCCCATAAATTTCAATGAAAATACACTGTAATGACTCAATATTATGAACATATGAATATAAACTGGCCTTGAACATAGAATAATTATTCTTATCTCCTCTCATCAGTGTAAATGTGATGCGCTGTAAATGTCCACACGGTGGCGTAATGTATCACACGGACTAATCAGTTTCAGGTCTGGAAATTCAACTAAACCAAACAGGCAGAACACATCAAACATCATCTGTTTAGAAGAGACAACACATTTAAATGTTTCAAAACATCAAAGTAAATATATTTTTTTTATTTCTGAACTTTTATTGTGGATGATTTGCAGCAGCTGTTTGGGTTTAAGTGAATTTCACATTCAAATATTTTGGTCCACAATCACCATCTACAACTAAACTAAACTGGGACAAGACATTAGAGTCTGAAGTCTTCTATTTATGATTTATGACAAAAGTTAAACTGTTGTTTTCAATCAATAGTGTTTGTGGACAGAAGAAAAACATGCCGATATTTCAAATTTCATCAGACAGTAAGCTCATTTATCACTCTAACGCTTAAACTTGAGTGTATTTAATCAAAATAGAATCCATCTATTCTATTGGATCATCTATTAAATCTATTAATATCCAGCTATTTTTGTTTTCTGTGCCATTTGTTTTGTTACTACAATGGTTTATGTTTAAATGTGTTCGTTCATATGTGAAACAAGGACACTGACAGTTAAAAATAAAGCAGGCGACAGTCTCCCTCTACTGTTCATCTGAGGTTTTTACACTTGAAGAATTAAACAGATGCTGCCTCAGTCCAGGCAGCACAGGCTCAATCACAGAAATACTGTGATACTTATTGCTTCCGCATAATAGTTTTGTTGAAGTGACAACGAAAAAGGAGGCAATATTTTTCAGATTTATTTAATTTCAATATTGCATACATACAAAGTGTCTAGAAAGCTACAAAATAACTACTATTATCAAGAAGGCATCATAATGTTACGGAGCAAAGACACGACCATACGCAGAACACAGAAACGTAGCAGGGCTTGTTTTCTCTCCTTCGCTCCAACACTTTAGTGTCATGGATATGAAAAGATATCACACGTCTGTACCAAGAAAAGCTAAGATATAAATTTGTACAAAGCACCTTTTTACAAAAAACAAAAACAAAAGAAAATAAAAAGAAAACAAAAAAGAAAAAAACAAACAAACATCTGCACACAAAATCCAAATGTGTGTATGACAACTATATGTGAGCTATGTGAAGAATCACTTTAAAGCCACCATCTGAAAATGGTCATAAAACAAAAGGTACCAGTACCTACTTTTTTGACAGAATTACAAATAACAAGAGCTAAACTGCTGATATGTCTGTAGCATGACTTCTCGGCTTAGCTGGTGTGTGTGCGCATGTGTGTGCATGTGTGTGTGTGTGTGTCCATTTACTCCTCAAATGGTCCACCAGACATTCATGCCACTGAAGGCATCAGCCCTGCTGTTTGTTTTGTTTTGTTTGTGTTTGTGTTAAAATGTTGTACCAGCAGTGCAGCAGTAACATCATTACCATCTTATTGGACTTGCAATATACAGACAATGTCATCACAAAAAACCAAGTACAACTGTATACAAGTACGATAACAAAACAGGAACATCTCACTAAGTAATCAATAAATGTGAACAGATACACAGGGTAAACATAAGGAGAAAAAAAAAGCCTATTAAAAGTCCACAGTGTCCACAGGACTGTGGCAAAAATACTGAATGATTGAACTTTATCTGCATCCACTAGAGAAATTGTCTGCAATTATTTAGAGCTTCTTTGATTAAAATACTTTAAGATGATTATAATTTGTTTTTTGTTTTATTTTTTGCAAGAAGCGGTAAATGTCCGAGTATCTATGGTCTTTACAGTGAAAAGTACATTAACCTCGACGGCCTCGTCCAAACTAGCAGTTGTGAAAAAAATTTGTTTCTGAAACAGCATTTTTTAAAACAGGTTTTGGATTTTCAAACGTAGCCATGTTAAAACATTTCTGAATTTTAATTTCCAGAAGTATGAAATGTCACTTTTATTTGTGTGTGTGAGAGAGAAGTGATAAAAAGACTCGTGTCGGTTCCCGCCTCTCCGACATCACAGCTGTGTCTGCGTCGTCAAAGGTAAAACGTCGAGAAAGTCTCATGTTCTGTGGTTTTCACATCGTGCGAGCGTGGGGTTGCGGGAAAGAGGAAATCATATCGTTTCCAAAAAATCTTTTTTTTTTCTTTTTTTATATAGAAAAGAAAAAACAAAAAAGAAAAAAAAAAAAAGAAAGAAACACTTGAACCTGCAAGTGTGCATGAAGCAGACAGCTGCAGTGTGAGTCGACATCCTGCATGCAGTCAGTGGCTGTACGTAATCAGCAGGTCTCTGTCTTTGACCTCAACCAAAGAAATATGTTTTTCTTCAAATACATCATTTGTGAAATCGATTTACATCATTGTATTAAAAATGAAAATATCACTTTTTTTTTATTTTTACCGGTAACCAGCTTTCCCCTGCTGTCATTACAATCCTGTGAAAAGGCAATGTGGTGATTGGTTTCACTTGTGTCAGTTTTTTTTTTTTTTTTTTTTTCTATGTTTTTTTTTTTTTTTTTTTTTTTGTTTTTTTTTTTGGTCTAGCAACATTTAACTGTTAGTTTGTGTTCGATCTTTTTGAAGCTGGATCTTTTTTTTTTTTTTAAACCAAAGGCACTTCCTTGCTACCATGCAGGACATGACAAAAGATGGACCGTATCTCTGTATTTTTGGTCTTTTACAACAGGAAAGGCAGTCGGTCTGTGTTGTTGTTGTTGTTTATTGTTTTGTTTGTTAAAGTACACTCTCAGAAAAAAAAGCTGATATTTTCAGAATAGAGTTAGAGAAAAATATAACTTCTATTATTTTATGACTGGTTTTGATTTCAGCTTCGCAAACTTAATTTTAACACCACAATGAGGCTTCTGAAAAACCAACAGCAAAATAATACATATTTTTTTAAGAGTGTACCAATTATAAGACACATAATTTCTCAGATGTGGAGGTGAACCAAGAACATACCAGTGAGTTGTCATTTTTTTTGTCCACAGAACTGAATTTTGACTTAAAACAAAGCAAAGTGTAATGTTAGAATATATTCTAAGGCACTGTACACTTACACTTTGGCAGATTGTACTGTGAATTTCTTGCACACTACAAATGTTATAAAGAGTTTTTTTTTCTTTGTTCCCCAGGCAGAGATCACAGTTTTAGTGGCATCTTTTGGAGTTCACACACAGCGATAACATGTTTAAGGCTTGGGATCGGTGCAGGCCACAGATACACGTGAACATGGTGTGAACATGAAGGCAACAACTCTCCGGCTTGGAGTCGTTACACCACGATCCCATGAGGGGAAAGATATTTTGAGTCTTTTGAAAGGGGCAAAGCCACAGCGTACTGAACAAAGCCTGCTGTCTACAAGTGATTAGTTTACAAGTGATGTATAGTGTTATGATTATTTAAACTGCTCGAAAACCACAGATCTAACAGGGAAAAAAAAACATTTCTAAGGCATGTCCAGGAATGGGGACAAAGTGCTTTTGGACAAAATGAGAGTCCAGTTAAGATTTAAGAGTAATTCTAGAACCAAAAAAATTGTCTCTTATCTGTTGTCACGGAGGAAAGAATAGTTTACAGGACAGAAATGCCTAGCAGGTGGTAAGACTTCCCTACATTTACGGAACAGAAGCAGGAAAAACATTTGTAGTATTTTCACAGTGCATTCATTCTGCTCTTAGTGTCTAAGACCTGGAGTGCTTCAGTGGGGATAAATATACTTCTGAAAGCTGATTTTTTTTTTAATAGCTGTAATTTTGCAATATTCACAACCACTTGCTTCCAAACTACTGTATATGTAGTGTAGTGTTAGTTTAGTTTCTTTGGAAAATCTATTGGCTGTGTGTGCATGTCTGTATATCTACAGTATGTATGCTCACAAATTATAAACTACAGACATACAAAACACATTCAAACATATTACACAGACCACATGAGGCTGCTGGTAGAAAAAGCCGGCATCCGCTGTTGTTTTTTTTTTTCTTCTTTTTTTTCACTCTACATAACAAAGCAGAAGTAGACAACACATGTATTTCCATTTACCAAATTAAACTAGTAAATTCTTTTTTAGAACGGCCACATTTATACCCAACAAAGACCAACTCAACATATTTTAAATGTGAATTCCCATATTTAAACATAAAACAACTGTACCGCAATTCACAGCTGCAGTCAAATAACAAACACTTACATTAAAACAAATTTATAACAACTGACTTCACCCGATACCATGACCAAAAAGCATTGTAGGTGTGACTTTCAGGTAGAGGCACTGCCACTTGTTTTGAGGTTGGTAAGTCTATGAAAAGATGGGGGAGGGATGTGGTGATGGAGGATGTTGAGGGGGAAGCTCAGCGCCTCTCATTCCTTTACCAGTCTGTAGATATGATGCTGGGCACCGTGCTCACTGTTCGACACTTCAAACACACAGGCCATACATAGCAGTGTCTCCTGGGTGTCCCTATTCGTCACCACCTGCACAAAAAAAAAAACAGAGCCACTGGTAAACAAACAGAATAGAAATAAGATTGAAAGTGTAGATTGAAACGAGAGTAAAACTATCAACTTTGTATAGCACCAAAAGACCTGAGGCTAGATTTATAAAACACAAAACTAAAACTACAGACAGCGTTTTCTATAAATTTGAATCTCTTGCTGCTTTGACAACCTCATTTCCAGGATGTAAACACTCGTTTAATCATTTGTTTGCATATTAATAATTCTGCCTGCTCTAAAACCCAGATCTATGCCTGTCTTTATTTAGTTTTTGCTTTGTCAGTGCTGGTGAATGACATTTTAAGACCCCATGTGATGACTAATAGCGGGGGTTTCTCCTGACCCCTCTTATCCTCCCTTTTCCCCTGCAGATAATGAGACTCCTCGCACAGCGTTTCATCCTGTTTGGAATGAGAGGAATGTGAGACCAGCAAGACGAACTCATCTCAAGACTCTGCTTCTTTTCTTTTTTTTATCTGCAGCCAGCTGGAGCCACCAACACACTCTGACAGCAAAGAGAAGAGGTAGAAGAAGAAGAAAAGAGGATCCTGCAGAGGGCCCTCGCCCACTCAGGTCAGTGAGGTGATTACCAATAAGATAGTGAAATTCTCCAGCACGCTGTTCATCATATATTTCTCTGGTAGATGTTTTAGCTTATGGATGAAGTTGATCATGTATTCACACATGGGAGATCGGCTTATCCGGTAGACGAAGCGTCCGTTCTCAAACCGTGCGTATTCAGTCTGATGGAAAAAAAACAAAAAACAAAATGTTAGGAGGAGATTAAAAGAAATGTAACAATGATTTGAACCATCGTTATGAAGCACAATTCAACAGATTTGAGTCAGTACCTCAACTTTCTCGACCACTTGCTTCCCAAAGGAGCAGACCTTCGTTGAACACGTGATTGTCATGTTCTCTGAGCTCTCATACTGACTAGTGACTCCGTAGAAAGATCCAGTATCATCCTGAATGTTGCAGTTCAAGTCAGCCTGAGGAGCAGAGAGAAAAAAGAGCAAGTGCAAATGAACGTGTAGGTTTTGGGATCTACATTAAAGGAATAAAGAATACACAAAAATGTAAAATATGTAAATAGACACAGACACACTGCCCTCTAGTGACCTGAAACACCTGCATGTCCAACAACCAAACACTGCATTGGACATTATTGTAAAGAAGACATAAAACAACAAAGAGAGGGAATATTTTAGGACCCGAGTGCATTTTTAGATACATATTAATTTAAACCTTTAAGATAATAATCTGTGGGTAATGTCATTAAACATGAACAAAATCAAATTAAAAGCCATGATAGTGAATATCTGAAACACATTTGTTGTAGTTGAAAAGATGGTCAACAGTACAAAACTCATTAGTCTTTTCAAAAAGAGAAAATGTGTTTGTGAAATAGTCACTTTGATACTAGTATCAATACTGACGACCAAATCTTCTGGTTGCTTTTTAAAAACACAGCTGTCCACTGCAGCCGAAAACAAAACTTGGACAGCAAAGAGAATAAACCAAAACAGTAACGTTGGAGGATGGACAGTTAAATGAGCAGAAATTGAGCTGATGAGAGCTGCTGTTTTTGATTTAAAAATCTTCCATCATTATCACAACACACTGGTTTTACATTGTTGTTTGGTGTATTATTATGAGAAAATCAATTATAGCAGCTTCCAGTGTAACTGACATTAACGCGTCTCACAGGCAATTACGTCTCGTCAGTGTGAAACATTGGATGTTGACTATAATTTCTTGAACACAACAAACTCAGGATTTGTTTTAATAACAGAAACTGAGAAATGTGTGAGATTAATCTCTGCATTAAGAATCTCTGTTGAGATAATAGTGGTACACGACGTATCAAATGAAAGGATCTCAGGCCACGTCTGAATAAGCATGTTAATGTGTCCATATTGGAAACAAGATTCTAAGGAGGATTAAATGAAGTTACATTAAAAGACTGATTTATAAGGTTGAACGGGTCTGCTCCTGGAGGGCAGCCTCTCCATGCCCCGAACATCCTGTTCATTACGGATACAAAAAGAGGAGACATCCTCCTACAACATTCTCCTCCTTCATTAAGCAAAGCAGTTATACATTCATTATTGTGCAGATTCTGTCTTTCATTTGAAATTTAGATTGGTCGGTCATTTCAAAAGGAATTTGAGGGGACTTGGTCCAAGTGCATACGGTCCCTACTTTGTTGGCTGCCGCTAGTTAGCATTTTGCATCAAGGAGGAAATACATGCAATGTTTAAACAGCCATTAGGAGTGCAACTGGGTCACTCCATTGTTTGGATATATTACGTTGAATTAGGGAGTGCTTTGATCAAAAGCTCTCCTGCTATGCAAGTCCAAATATAGCTCAGTGCATTCAGCAAACATTAAGAGAGCAGTCTTCTCTGTGTACACTGATTACTCCCAATCACTAAAGACGAACCTGAGAAGACGGCTACTAAATAGGATCCTCCCTTTAAACATGTCTTAATGTGCAAAACATTACCAGTGATATTAAGATATTAAAGGTGTGTGTGTGTGTGTGTGTGTGTGTGTGTGTGTGTGTGTGTGTGTGTAAAACATCATAAAGCTCCATGATCTACATACAATAAGAGAAATAAAACTTACCCAGAATTTTATTAGGAAGAAGGAATTCTGGGGACCTTTTCCATATAACTCCTTCAGTCCTCCTTTCTTTTCTGGAAACTTATCATAAATCTGACGAATGTCCACCGACTCCAGCAGAGCGTCGCTGTAGGAATGATTTGTCTGCCCAATATGTACAAATAGGTGCTTGTTGTACTGCAAAAGTACATAAATAGTATTAGAAACACATTTTAAAATACACAGTCTCGTGTTATTCCAGTTTAGATTAGTAAAATACAACATCTATCTAATCTGAATTAAATTATTATAAGTATAAAATAACATAAAAGTGATCTATGACAGTTAAACATTAGTAATGAACACATAAAGGTTTGCTGAAGTGAAATAAGCCAAATACTGACAAATGACCAAGTTATAGCCAGAACTGGATTGGTAACAAAACACTGTAATGATGAGAAATAACTCTATGCATCACTGCTTTTTATTTTGCGATCTCTGTGGTTTTAGGCATCTTTTCTATTTTATGATGCACAAATTTGGCAGTCTCATTCTGCTCCACTAAAGCCAAAAACAAATCTCTGTATTTGTACAGACTAAGCTGGCGAAGCCAAAAATCCTTTCCCCTGATTCTTTAAGATTAAGACGTGACATTATTATAAGCAATGAAGTCGTGAAATCACATTTTCTTACCAAGATCACTCAATCTCAAGCTTTTAATTAATAAAATCATACAGTAAAGAATTAATTTACTCAAAAGCTAATGGTACTCACATAAAAAAAGCATTTTTCTGTATCAAAGGCAACTACAACCAACTTAAATTGATGGTACTGAATGAAATAATACCGAGGTTTGGTCTGTTCCCTAAAATTTTTCAACTGAAAATATTTTTATTTGGCTTTTACAAAGTGGATAAAAAACTATGGTTTGTTAAATCAAAGCTCATGATGCATAACAAAAAGCAGAGAGCGAAGCATCAAATCAGAGAACAACATTTAATTTTCAGAGGCTACGTGCTTTAATTGTGACTGTCATGTGGTGCTCACAGAGCAGCCTCTCTGGCATGTAGCCTTTAGGGCACCGCTGTGTTAAAGATTAATGGCTGTTGTCGTGCGATATAAATACCAGAAGAAAGTGCACAGAAAAATGTGGACAAACATTTAAAAATTTGCCAAAGTAAACAAGAAATGTGAGTGTGTTGATTTACACTCGATGAGCGTGTGAATTTTCCTGCTGAGCTGAATTCTGCAGTTTAAATATAGTTTTGCCTTTTTTTTTTTTTTTTTTTTTTTTTTACAAACTGATTAATATAAAGCCCTTCATTATTTCTGCAGGTTTTCCTGCCGTATGTCTCAACAGGCCACACTTCTTCCTTCTCAGCTTGTTTTGGCCTCCTCTCAGCTGAATGTCTGTCTGTCTGGGAAAATGTCCCAGTGTATTCACAGAGGACAGGACTGGATGATAAGAGGTGGGAATCAACACCATGAGCTGCTGAGATTTCAGACTTGAAGCCAGGGTCAGACTAGACGAGTTATAAAATTTCAACCAAAATTTCGAAATCTAACTGCATCACACACATACGGAGAAAGTTTAACCGCTTTTCTCTCTAAGTTTAAGTATAATGTCACATCAGATATTATTAAATTACTGGAGGTGCTGCTCCTCCTCACGCAATGTAAATAAAATAAAGACTGTGGTTCATTTGTTTCTATCTAATCCAGCTTTAGTCAACAACATTGTACTCACTGAGTCAGGGTCTCTCTGTTGCTCTAGGAAGGCGGAGAACTCCACCAGTCGGAGTTTCGATGTACCGATGGAGCGGCCCTGCCACGCCGGTGCAGTGGGAGCTGGAGCTGATGTCGGCTCATAACCTGAAGCCAAATCAGAATAACATTCATCCTCCTCTCTCTCATCCTCTCTTATTTGAAAATAAAATTGCGCATTAATTACATATTTATTTGAAAATTACAGATGTTCCTGAAGCTCTTTTAGGTCATAGCAGTAGGGAAACATTTGCATGCACAGATTTGTCCTTAACTTGAGTGTAACTTTCTTTGTGAGATTTATAAATATTTTCTTTCCCAAATATTACAAATATAAACACAACTGTCACTTGGATAAAATACCAGCATCTTTTCTAACATGTCACATAGTTTACAGCAAGTATGTGTCTCCATAAGCTCTGTATCCACAAGCAACATGTTCTCAGTTTCTTATTTTCTATTTCTAACACAGGAGTTGGTAGAGTCGAAGTATCAAAACCCGCCTTTCTGCTTTCTGCTACTATCTCTGAGCAGTCCTCTCTCTCTCTATCAGCATATTTGTTTTACAGAAAGAACAAACTAAGATGGTTCTGAAATGCTTCAAACCAGGCAGCGAAAAGACAAAGTGGAGAGGGAGGGAATGTGACAGATGCTCTACAGTTTCTGATCAGGTGAATTCTTACTTGAAATGGCCGTTGTGACTGCTGGCTGGGTGGAATAGGTTTGCTGGGTGAAAGGCTTAATACTGAGACAGAGAACAAGACACATTAGGAGAAAATCAACATAATAACACATTCAACTTAATGACTTTCTTCTTTATATTGTTGTATTGTTATATTGATGTATGTATATAAGTATTATACTTACTCTTGTGAGGATCCTGGCTGACCTGTCGATATCATTCCCTGCCATAACTAAAAAATTAGATGTATAAATAGACAACAAAGAATAATAACAAAAAACATCAAATTGTGTGTGACAAGATCAAAATGGCTTTTAACTACGTCTACTGAACACAAAGCAATCTTCACTAGCAATCCTTTTGATTATGTGCTTATCTGATAGGGGCAGATAAGTTGTGGTGTGTAATGTGATTTGGCCCGGGCGTTGGTGCGTTTGGCCCCATGGATGCCCTGGATGAAGCGGCACCGGATGGCTGAAAAGCAGGGTGTTGACGAGGCTCTTACCCCTGCTCCAGGGAAGGCTGGCCGCGGGATGCCTGGCAGGCCGAGCTTGTTGTGAATAGCCGTGGCAGAGACGATCTGAGCCGAGGACATGGAGGCCATGCTCTGGAGGGCTTTGTCCTTCACAGCTTGGTCCTTTTAACAGCAGTCACAAAAGGCTTAGCACTCACACAGACGGGGGAAGTGGAGCATGTTGCAGAGGTAGCAACAACCAGACTCTAAACAACACACTGAAAGCACCACTGACCTCTCATAACAGCAAACAGCAAGCAGGTTAACAGAAGATGCTTCGGCATTGCTATTTAAGCGTGGGCTTTTTTTTTTTTTTTTTTTAAAGGAATGTGCCAAACAATTACCAGTGAATTCCAATATACACTGGTTAGCAGTGGTATGCACTTAAATGAAAGTTTGCTTGTTGACTAATCTACCGCTAAAATACTTAAAAAAAAAAAAAAACTCATTCAGCAGAGCTTCTATCAAGGTTGCATTTGTCTGCATTTGTCTACATGTCAAAACACATCTAAACATTTCAAAGAATTTCTCCCAGATGAAGGACGCCAATCACACTTGCTGGACAGTCTTTCGCAGCTACATAGACACTTTCTTTTTATCTTTTTCAGAATAAATATCCACATAAATTGGCCACACCCAATTAAAAAAGGACACAAAAGCCCATTAAACCTAATGTGGTGCTTTCGACTACATTGTTAATGTGTATTTGAAGTGATTTAAATGCATGTATTTCAATGTAAACACACACGCAAACTCATGCAGACTCACTAGAGGCAGAAGCTAAAGAAAGTAAACATGCTGGCAACAGACGCTGGTGGAGCAGATTCAAGCTACAGTGTGATAATAGTGTGTAGCAGTATGAGGACAAGGAGACACCAATAAACTGGGAAAAACAGCGGGTAGCAGCTATTGTGTCACTATGACAGGAGCACGAATGCAAAAGTAGCAGTGGAAGGACGAGGCAGGCCCTAATTAGAGCAACATACAGCACCAAAAACAGAACGTGAATACTTACCATGCTTGTAACCTAAATGCAAACAAACAGGGTTTCACTGTAAATTTGTACATTTGAGGCAATTTAGCATTTTAAACTGTTGAAGTCTGTGTAAAAACACTGTGCTTTAATTTGAGTGTCCAGCCTTTTTCACACAGTTCACGCAGCACTTCATAGCAAAGATCATAAATTTTATATTTACAAATGATCCTCGGTTTCTGAGGCAAATGTTGTGCTCTCTGTAATTTTCACGATATGATCAGTTGTCTTCACTGGAGACAAAACAATAGAACAGAAACATAATGACTGTAATTTCACTAAAACGCTATAGACAAGACCGGAAACAGCAGGTTTTCATTGGTGCCCCCTAAAATGAAGGGCACACTTGTACTTCTCTTTGCCACTGAACTCTAATTTGCTTTAAATGAGAAAAGACAGGGATTCATACAAAAGCTGTCTGTTTTTCTTCAGACTGCCGCCTGTGCCCCTGAAAGACCAGGCTTTCATGTGGCTAGCTGCCTGTCTGACTCTCTGTCTCTCCATGCGCGTACACACACACGCACACACACGCACACACACGCACACACACGCGCGTACGTGTACACACACACACACACACACACACTAATGAAGGGTCATTAATTCGTGTTGAATACAGGAGTGGAGCAAAGTGTGAGTCAAAGTCAAAACCTATAGCAGACTAACCAAGAAAAGAAGAAAATGGCACATAGGTGGAGTGTCCTTTGATATACCAGTATTACTTCATAAAGAACCTTAAATTACAGGTCAATATTATTCAAGATTACTTCTTTCACAATGCTTTTCTCCCATTTTAATATGAGAAAGCTTTCTTCAGTGATTTTAACAGATTTCACTATTGCTGAAATAAATGACAGGAGCTCTGAAATGACGACATCCGAACTGGAAGGAAGGAGAAAGCGTCTGACAGCCATGGCATTGTAAGAGCCTGGAGTTATCAACAGATTGAAGGGAGAACAAGAAAGCAGAGAGGGCATTTCAGAAACAGCCAGCTTCACGGCCATTCTCCGCTCTGAATGCACACCACTGAGCCTTTGACAGCGGGGAAAAGTTGGATTACATTGTCAAAGGATGTAGAGGTGTAATCGCTTCTTCATTTTTTTTAGTTTTTTTTTAAACACAGAGCCCCTTCGCCATGCCCCCTTTTTTTATGAACTCTGCTTAGTAAGAGACGTAAGCAAGACTGATTTCCTTGGACATTTAGCTCTAAGCCACTCACCAACAGCCAATGCCAGCATGCTTCCCAACATGTGCACACTTTACCTCTGATTTAGCTAAATTGTTACAAATATAATAAATAAAAATTAGAGCCTGACCAATTAATAAACCGCACCAATATATTGGCTGTCAGCTTATTACAACTAGTGCTGTATCAGTAATTATTATTATTATTATCAATATGAAATTGCAGTAGAGAAATGCAAAAACGATTTTAAAAATAATTTAGAAACAGTGTGACCATTACATTTCCCCTTGCCCCAGAGCTCAGAAATGTTTTTAAATTTGATTTAATGCCATGCTAGTGTCAGTTTGTCCACCACAGTCTGTTTGGTTTAAAATAGAAATATCTCAACAAATTTTAAATGCATTGCCATGAAATTGGGTGCAAACATTCATGGCCACCAGAGGATACACTGTGTGACTTAAGTGATCCCCTGACTTTTCCTTTGGTGCCATCCTGAAGTTGAAATGAAACGGCCTTCAGGGAAATACCTCAACAACTATTGTAGAGATTGATAAGAAAATTGTAATTATTTGTCAACGCTGATGTGAGAGTTTAACTCAAAGCGCTGCTGTGTGCAGCCTCACAGCCGCTAGCATGGCTATCATCTCTTGTTCTTGTTTAACTGTAAAATGTATTAATGTACATACTGTGTATTGGTAAAAAAAATACATTTAATCAGCGATGGCCTCAAAAACCATCCGTGGTCAGGCTCTTGTATGATCAAAAAGGAAACATATAAACTATCAGAACCATTTGCTTTAAGGTACTTGCTATCAATCCTTTTTTACTTATTACTTAAATAGAAATTATTCTATTATTTTCATCGTAAGTCGTGGATATGATGAGCAGTCACTCAAAGCAGAGGCTCATAGAGAAAAGAGAATAAATGTAGATGAAACCGAGCGGACGGGACAGTGACAGTATATGTGAGTGTAGGTGAGCGATGTGAGTAAGAAGGTGGACAGGGGGGAGGTTAGAAAATCTGATCAGGCTATAGTCAGCAGAAGATGTGGATTGGAAGGGTAAATCAGAGCATCAGGCATTCACTCTGTCACCAAGGGAAACAGGAAGTTAAGATGCACAGCAACCAACAAGCCCAAAAGCAGAAAAGCGCATACCTTTAGCTTGGAATGAAACTCACGAGATTTCCTTCTGGCAAGAACCTGAATGTGACTAGACACCTGCGGGGTAGGGGAGGGGAGGAAAACAAAGGAAGAGCCTGTAACCATGGCAATGAAAAGCCCCCTACAACTGGGCAAAGCCAGACGTACCTTAATGGCAGCTTGGATTTCTCGAACTTTCTTTCTTGCTAAGACCTGTATGTGACTAGACACCTCCATTAAAAAAGAGAAAAGGGAAAATAAAAAACAAGAAAATCCAAAAAAAAAAAAAAAAAAGTACAAAGTGAATTAAACATTTTTTTTTTGTTTAAAAAAAACACTGGGGAGGAAACTGGATGCATAACTGAAACACGTCCAAATCACACACCGAGCTAACAGCCAATAATGCGTTATGCTGTGTGTTGTTGTCGTCACTTAAGTGAACTGATTAAGGAGGATGCAGGCCCCTTTAGCACACATTAAGCACACACAGATGTGATCTGCTGTGTGCTGAATGAGAATTGGCTAGTCTAGTATTCTTACGGGATCGGGGCGAGGCATTTCACGAGCCAAGTTTACCTCCGACGTTCACACACACTTCAAAAATTATTTCATATTCTTGCAGCATTCGGCAGCACAAACAGCTGTTTGAGAGAGACGTAATGTGGGTTGATGTGGGTTTTGCAGGATTTACATGCTCCTTTGGTGATGTTCACACAAATAACACCTAGAGTGAGTTTTCTAACAGGAATGGACTGACTTGGCAGAAAAAGGTATGTTATCACTGAACTTCAACACATTTTTTTTGCTGCTCGTATATATAAATACCTACAAGCTGAAACACTTAATCAATTAATTGATCAGCAAAATAAATATATCAGTGGTTTTAATGATAAGTTATTTGTGTGACAGTATTATTGATAACTCTTTGGTTCCCGCGTTTGTAGAGTGAAGATTTCATTCAATTTGTACTTTTGATTGCAAGTTGAAAAAACTAAAACAAAGACAAACATTTAAGGACATCAACTTGGGCGCTGTGAAATTATACTTGGCATTTTTTTACTACTTTCTGGAATTTCATCGGCAAATAGGCAAAACAATTCAGAAAATAATTTGTGGGATGATAAACATTGGGGCTGCTACTATTGATTATGTTTGTTGTAAATAAATAAATTAAAGCGATAATTATGTTGTTGATTGATTGTTTGGACTGTCAAATGTACAAAGATGCCAAAAAAAAAAAAAAAATGCCCACGATGATTTCCCAACACCCAAGTTAACATAATTCAACAGTTCGTTTTGTTCAAACAACAACAGTCAACAAAATGTTTTTAGTTTAGTTTTTTGACAAATTTGCTCAAAAATAATTGTAGCAATTATTCAATTATCAAAATTGCTGCAGGTTAATTTACTCTCAATTGACCATTTCTGCTTTGATTAAAAATAACTGTCTGGTGCAGCTTTAACATAAATAACTCAGCAGCAAAATACATCACACAGTTAATGTAACAGTAGGAACAGATGTGTGTTTCTTGGTGTAACTGCAGGTAAACAACTCTCTCTGTGTTGAGAAGAGTCTTAGAGAGAGGAACCACGCAGCCTTTCTGCTCCAGACTGATCAATTCACACACACAATGATCGAATGTCACTGTAGACACCAGCTTATTTATCACTGTCAATGAAGTCAGTGGTCATACAGGGAATTTCCTGTTCAGAGGGAAGATCAGTCAGCGGTTTTCATGCTGTTACTGATGCATCATCAGAGCTGCTCATTATCAGCTCATTTGAATCTACAAGTCTTATATATAACAGAGAACATTAAAAGCACTGACGTTTCATATTATTTTCATTTTATTTATTTTAAATTCACCTTAAATATCACAGATATTCATTCAGATACCTAAGCTCAATTGTTTGGGAAGAGTAATGTGTCTGCAATGCATGCAGTGTTGCAGAAGGCAGAATGTACTCTTTAACAGTAACTACAGGAAATACTCTCTTTGTTCAGAGGTGGTACCAATCTATTAAGACCTCGATCTTCCTATTAATAAAGGCCACTACTACAGCCAAGTGCACAGCCTCCATGATGTAGTCATAAGGAGGAAGAGTTGTTATTGCTGCCATGCAGCAGTGGCTGATCTCTTTTCAAATTACATCAGTGCTCTTTATTGTCAGAAATGAATGTCTACTGCCTACTACACCTACAGTTCTTACATGTGTACTTATAAGTACAAGTAAGATGGACAGTTTCTGAGCTGGCATAATCCAGGGGCATCTGTTCATACAACACAGCAGCGTTCCCCTCAACAGCTTAGTATTGTGTTACTCACTGGCTTTATTTCTCCTCTACAGACACAAAAGCAACAGTCTGCACACATTCACAGACGACAGGCACCTGAAATTCGTGCAGCCGTCCCCGTTTTCTTACCTGCTTCCGAGTCCTCGTCTTCCCGGTCCGGAGCTTGATGTATCTCGCTATCAGCTCGTTTCGACCTGTGTGGACATGAAAATTGAGAGAAACACGTTCAGCGTTAATAAAATATCTAAAGACGTCCAACAAAAAAATAAAACATCTCGATATAAACTCATAATATGAAGGAACAAGGGGAAATCTAGAGAGAAACCACTTCATTACATCAGATGAGCAGGTGTGTACACACCAGTAAAATCTCTCTGATTCTTCAGCCTGAACATTTAGTCAAAGTCTCCAGTGGTTTGCAGAAATTGTTTGCTTTTGGTTTTAATTTTTTCAACAATCAAATGCACCACAAAAACCTGTTGGTTGAGTTTATGACTAGACTCAGTCACCCACATCATCTTTGCTTTTATTTTCTTGATGGAGATTTTTAAATTAACAGTTAATTATTACCACGTAAATCTGATGGACTGAACATCTGTAAATCTGATTTAACAATAGTTAGTAGTAATAGTAGTAATTGAGATTCAGAAAATTCAAATATAGATGTAAGTGATGATAAATTTCACGGCTGTATAATATTTTTTAAAACCACAAATTACTGAATTCCTTTGAACATACAAATGATAAATGTGTAGCGCTATTCACCACTGTCCTCGTGAACAGTCATTGATTCATACACAAAACTGCTTAGTAAACTATAAGATTTTCAGCCTTGCAAAAACACAAGGTATGTACTGTACATCTAAGCAAACCAGATCCCATTTCCCTATGAAAGCACCATGTGACATTAGCATGAAAAAAACTGGCAGCAGCAGCACAGCCTTTCAAATTAATCTAATTCAATCTCATTCTCTTCAAAGCCTGATGCTCTGAAAGGAAACAGACCTAGCTGTTCATACTATTACAGAAAATAATGGCAACTGAATATATTGGGTTTAAAACAGTGCAGCTCTGACTAAATTATAATTAAAGCATAGCTTTGTAGAGATTTCCAATTAACAACGGCTCCAAACATTCTTCTGCCCTCAGCTCGGTCCTTATTGCTGTAGCAATGCACATGACCCCTGCTTAGCCCTTTCATATGGTAATAACATGCCGCCAACCAAAACTATTACACAAATTATAGGTAAGGAGGCACTCTAATTATGTGTCCAGCTGTAGCCAACCAATGCCTTGGATCTGGTTTACCTCTCTATTAAATGCACCAGCCCTCAATATAATGAAACATTTTTCTACATTCACTTCATTATCAATTAAAGGTCTTACTTTTATAATTACACAATAGGACCACAACGTGTCGTACATGTGCTAATAAGCCTGTATCTCTGGTAATCACAACAAAAGGCATTTTTTGTCAATGGTTACACATCAGGGATCACAGACTGAGTTAAAGCACAAGAGCAAAGCTCAGAGAATTGAAAGAGAAGAACAAAGTCGATCTCTTAGGGCTGCGAGTAATGATAAATCAACCAATTCATTAATTTTATTTGGTCTCTAATATGTCTTGTTTTGTCCAGGTGAGAGAGTAAACCCAAAAAAATCTGTAAAAAAAATGTTTTTTTTGCCATTTTATCCCAACGATTATTATTTTTTATTACGGATAGATTCCATTTAAATGTGATCATTTTCACCAGTGAGGACCTGATCACTGAACGGTCGAATCTTTCATCAAAGCTCTGTGTTTAAATAAAAAGCCACATGACATGTTTGATACCTGTAGCACCTGTCTGCGAGCCACACCTACACATTTTGTTGTTCCACTGACTGGAGCACCGAGGGGAGGGGTGTGCTTTGACGTCAGGTTGGTGTTTGTTGAAGGTTGCCCCCGGAGCTCTTTTCACACTGAACATTTAGGCGAGGCCAGACTGAGTGAACGCAGTCATGTGACCTCATAGGACAAATAAACAACATCTGGGGATTTACAATTTCAACCTGTCTATCCAGTACAGCAGCCGTGTAAACTTTACCGGATGAAGAGGAGAGGAGAGTGGGGGGGTGGCTACACTATTTTCAATAATTCACACACTGTGGAAACATAACATGACAATACAGGCATTCATGCAAAATCCTGATTCGTAGATCAAAGCACACAAATGGCCAGCTGAAAGCTTGCTTACTGTTGAATTATTCATTCTTTTCACCAGGCTGGAAAAAAAGCTCAGTGGGTCCTGGCTGGCCTGTATTCTGTTTTTTTTTTTTTTTTCTTTTTTTCTTTTTTTCTTTCCTGCCTGCGTTTGCGCTGCAAAACAACAATTGCTGACAAAAATGTGACTGTTGACATTCAGGATGAAATTATTTTTTATAATTCATAACATGCTATATAAATAAATGATCAAAAACGAATACGTATTTTTTTGTCTTTGTTCCATGTTAATCGTTAAAACTCGCTGAGGCCGAGAATATGTTGATTTGATTTTTGCAACACTAACCGACGACGATGCAAGAAGAAATCAAACTCTTAAGTGTTTGCAGAAAGAAAAACCTGATCAGGAACAGTCCAAAGTTTCTTTTGACGCCTCTTGTGTCATTTCCATTTGCACTGATCTCACGTGCATTCATGTTTGTCATTTTATCAAAACCCCAACTGTAAAGATTTGTCCTTGATTCTGCAGCACCGACAGAAAACACAGTAACTATGACAGGTTCCTTTTGAGAGAAACTGTTAATAAGATTTTTGTTGATCTCAACATATAAGATCTATAAGCTTCTGCACCGTGTAAACACAGAGAAATCTACACTCAGGAATCAATTGTTTATTTTAAGCTTATTTAAGTGTTTATTTAACACCAGATACAAAATAAACTGATTTATTTGATTCACAATGTGACTGATTACACAACTAAAACTATTCATGTATTTAATTAAATACTACTGTAAAAAATTTAATAACTAAATAGCAAATAACTAAAATAGTAAAATAATACTAATTAACACATGGACCTAAAGTATAAATGATATCTATTTTTTCCTAGAATGGAATTAAATTTTGACCAAAACAACAAAATAAGAAATATATAAATGAAAGTAAATATTAAAACTAAAGTTAAAGGTGTCATACAGAGCCAGTTTATTTGTCTAATTATCAGAAACAAGTGAGATGCAGGACTGATCAATGATGATGATGATTTCCGGAGGTTTTATAGTAAAATATCAACAAAGAGCTGAATACAAAAATGTCGAATTTTAAAGATTCGTGTAGTGATGATTCCTGGCGCCTTTTGTTCATCAGCTCTGCCAAGGAGCCATGTTTTCACCAATGTTTGCTGGTTTGTTTGTTTGTGTATTTTTAAGCATGATTACAGCTAAAAGTAGTGTACTGGTGATTAATGGAGGGGTGGAGCATGGACCTGATAGGAACCAAAGAAATGTTGGTGCTGATCTGATTAAAGTGTCTGATTGTGAAAGGGACATTTTCAACATTTTAATCCTTTTCTCCACAAATTGTGTTTGAATCACGATGTGAAAATAAGACATTTATTTTAGCCCTGGAGAAGATATGCACTTTACTGAACCGTTCCACTTTTGACTCAGTTGTAGAGCTACACTACTACAACTGAGTCAGGCCCCGAGGGTTAAATAAAGTCCTGCATTTGTAGCGAGGCCAGAAGAGGGCTGAGAAAATTAACTCTTTATGGGGTGTTCCTGTCACTCAAAGCAGCAGGAAAAGGATTAAATATTTATAGTGTGACCCCTGAACAGATTTGTGGTGTTCAGCAGCTGGAGGAGCCCTCCACCTGGCCACAGCCAACTCTCCTCTGAATCTCAATGACTCTGGAGAATCTGCAACATATGAATGGCACTCCAGCAGCCGCCCCACAAAGAGACGGTGGCTCAGCTTTCTCTAGACCATCCCCAAGTAGCTGATTCTTCATTCACTCAGAAATCCAATTTGGCCCTCAGCATCCTTTCTCCCAGGAACATGGGACAGGCCCCCTCTGTTGACAATAACAATGGAGAGTACCGTCACAGGCAACAGTGGACCAACCTTAGAGACACCACACCCCTGAATAACTTTCCATAACCTCCCATAAGACTTTTAATGTCTCTACAATCATTAAACTCTACAATCATAATAACACACAGCTACATATTTTGGCGCATCAACTTGGAAAATCCATTTCAGGTGAATCCAAACACTATTTGCAGGACGGGTGTAAATTAGCAGAAATGTGAACAACATGAAAATCAATGACGCTCTGATTTAAAAAATTTTTGGTGCAAGAACTGTGAATAAGGAATATGAAATAATAATGATCTCAGTATGATTATCATTTTGACTATAACCATGCAGCTCTAATGTCGAGCTACAGAAAAGCTGCAAAATGACACATTTGAAAAACCAGAAGTCACCTTTTTTTTTTTCTTTTTTTTGTTATTTCTGCTTTAAAATTACTTCAAAGATTTAAGTTTTTGACATTTATGGCATTAGTTCGCAATTAACAGGCAGCCATAACACAAAAATGTGGTTCTCGCATCAGACTTTTTTTTTTCTACATCACTAAAAACTCCAGCAAGAACCAAATAGAAAAAAAGAAGCAATCATCCTCTTTGCTGATAAAGGTGTGAATCTGTGTAGTTGCTTGTAAAATACATTTATACCTTCACATTCTGGAACAACTGCATTAGTCAGTTCAAGTGTAAGAGCTATTAGAGCCACTACAGGGCCTCTCGCTACATTATTAGTTTTTTTTTTCCTTTTTTTTTTTTTTTAACAGTGATTCCCTCCATCAGCCTGTTGATGTTAGGAGCCTTAGAGTAAAACATCAATGTATAACAGAATGAGATTTTCCAATAAAGGAAAAGTGAGTCATGATGTTTACTCTGAACACGACATATTTTAGGTTTATATTGCATTCTGGGTTCTTTACTCTTCTGTGAGTGAAGAAACTGGTATATTTCTATAATAGATGACACCTTTTATAATATCCACCTCCATCTATTACTTACTATTAGCAATGTGGTGGCAGATAGCAAAATGTGTAGTAATAATGACATGATAAGAATAAGATAAAAAAAAAAAAGAATCCTGTTTTAATCTTTGATGATAATCAATAATTTGTACTTAAAGGTGACATGCACGGCGCTAACAACAGTTTTAATTTTAACTCAACACTAAAACAAATATGACCTCTCTTCTTTCAGATGCCCCGCCCCCAATTCATGGCAATCTATTGCCAAGGCAACAACACAATGATGGAATCCTAAGCATCTTACACAGAGTAGGAAACAAACAGGAAGCACAAAAACAAAGCATCTAAAACATAAATGGAGTAAAAACTATCCAGCATTAGTTATTTAAATCATTTTTACAGTGATAGACGAGACTGTGGCTGTAGCTTTAGTTTGTAACCAAGACAACAAGGAAGGTAACGTCACCTAGCATAGCATTTTGAGTTGTTCTTCAATCTGAATAATCGCACTGTGCTAGGAAACTTTTAGGGCTTTTAATGGCTGCCAAACACTTTGCATATTATACACACAAATACCATGATAGGAAACAATGAGACAGAAAACTGTTACCACAGAACAAAGCTAACATGCAAAGAGGATGAAACGGTTGCCTGGAGGCAGCATGCCAGCTCCAGGCAGTAATACTTACAATGTCCCTGCTACTACAGCTAAAATCACACCAACAACATATATTTGTATGTGAAGTTGAATTTCTACGGGTTATTTAAAGCAACCACACACACAACCAGTGACACAGATACCTGCTACCAAGGTACCTCCCAGTTTGGATTAGTTTTAAAAACTTCAGCAAACAGAAGAAAACAATACTGAGCTATTGGCTCTGTTCGGGATCCATTCAGCACTCAGCACTCACGCAGAAGGAATAAAAAGTGTATTGGATAAGAATTACTTACTCTGCGTTTTAATCCAAAGAGAACATTTCACTTAACCATCTAGTTAATCTGTGCATTAAAAGAGGTTTTCTAAAAATCAATAAAAACTAATATAAAATAGAGACGAGAATAATAGGGCAAACACCACAACACAAACATTTTACAAGGCTTGTTTTTCATCTTTCAAAATGCACAGAGGTGATACTGCTGAATCGTCACTGCCATGAAAACACAATGGCTCGTCACTGAATTCACTCCTAAAGTCTTTATACACCTGTGTAACATAAACAGGCTAATTTAAGTAATGGCATATTAAACTATTTAACTGGCTTGGTCATGTCCTTTAAGCAGTAAGAACAATACTTTACTGCCCTGCTCTGGTGTTTTTCCTTTTCCTCTTTTTAAAAGCATCCATTTCCTGTAACAGCACTTTTTTCTAATGCAGGCACAACCACAGTCACATCTGGCACAGCACTCTGCCATGAGACGGCATTGGGCCGGGCCAAGAATCAGTCGACAGATTGTCTACATGTGTGTGGCTTCTACCACTCTCTGCTTTCTCTGTGCAGAGCCCGACAGAAGTGAGACCACACGTGTGATGTGGCCCAACATATAAGGACACATCTATCATCAACACACATTAAACTATATGAATCCCTTTCAAACAAAATGCCAAAAATTTCACAGATACAGTTTCTTAAATATGACAGTTTGCAGCTGCCCTTGTCTTTGTATTACTGGAAATTAAATATCTTTTGGCTTTAGAGAGTTTGGTTGGACAAAAACAAGACACGAGACACCTTGGGGTTTTGGAAACTGTCAGGAATTTTCTTTTTATAGTTTTCTGACACACACACACACGTGTATACATGTGTGTGTTTATATATATATATATTCACCACCCATGCCCTTTATATGTTTGTTTCTTCATGTGTGTATATGTGTGTGTGTGTGTGTGTGTGTGTGTGTGTGTGTGTGTGTGTATTTTTGTTGGTGTGTGTGTGGGTGTGTGTATGTGTGCATGTGTGTAGCGGGCCAACACAATGGCCCCAGCTTTCCTGTCATCCGTGATAGATGACTCAAGGGTCTCCGGCAGACATTAGCATCACAATAGACTAAACCAACAATATGAAGGCATTCGTCCCAGGTTTTGGGAATAGCATGCAGGGGCAGGAAGCCTTTTACTTGCAGTATCAATGGGAAACCACTGCTTGCCAAGTGGAGGAGAAGCTGTGACTTGTGACTTGAAAGAAAATTGACAGTGCCCTTTTTGGAAGGAAAACGCCATGCTATCAGTTTAGCATAATGTTAGCTTTGGCTAGGAGGCCAAAGACTATGCTGACAAGTGTACTCCTGTGTGATGAATAATTTCACACAGTACAACTGCTGAGGTGAGAACAAAATATGTCAGTTATGTAAGCTTAAACAATTACAACTAAATATAAAAGGTCTGCTGTTGGCCAGAGGCTGCAGGTGTTTCCCGAGGAAGGTGTCGCAACAACATTTACAAGTCTTTTACTCTTGGTCAGAGCTGCCAAGCATTCAGGACACTTCAGCAGTAAAATCTATCGTGGAAGTCAGAGGATATCTGCTGATCATAACATCTGACTCCAGTCCACCAGCTGCTTGTTATAAGTGTTTTAACCTCCTGTATTGTCAGGCTCTTACACTGGAAGCGTGGGTCCATAAGAAAGACTTCAAGGCCAGACGTTGTATGCATGACGCCACGATGATCACAAACACTGAAGCTATTCTTTGAGACACAATGAAACACCCCCACCCCCTGCCTCCACACACACACACACACACACCATCCCAATGTCTGCAGGCTAAAACGGAAAAGTTCAACCCCATATATCTTCTCATTAAACTGGCTTCACATTTGTGTATCATGTTTGATTCAGTCCCCAACTGGAATGGCATTCAGTAGAGTACATACCACCAGCTATTAGAATGTAATAAACAGGAAGCATACTGTAACTTTTCATTGTTATAATATGTGTAATGATGTCATTTTAATGTATTTTAGCTTTTTAAATTTAGTGAAACATACTGTAATTTACATAGACCAGTCCTTTTAAGTCCTTTAATGAAATTCTCACAAACTCTTTCTGCTCTGGCCTCACATTAACATGGGTGTTGCTCCCATATCCACAGGAAACAGCTCTATTCAGTCCTCATTTAGACAAGAAAAGCAGGGACATAAAAACAAGAAGGCCTACAATTAAGAGCAATTCATTTATTTCAAAGCCTGAGCATTTCTGAACTGAAAACTGATCAGAGCACTAAATTTTGTGCTTCTGATAATACAGGATTTTAAAAATATGTCTCTCTTTTATGCCCACAGGAGTACTGCTTAAGGTTTTTTATTCTGTCTTGTGCCCATTTGTTCGCATAGAAGGTCAATGTTTCTAACTGTGATGGACTGGTTATAAAAGAAGAGGTACATCATCCTGGTGAACAGAGAGCTTTTTAATTGCATCACTTTCAAAAATCTGATCAGATTTAATTTCTGATTTAATTTTACTAACTTACTGTGACCGACAGAAACTGTCTGCCATGCAAAAACAAACAATATACATCTCAAATTTATATAAATGTAATAAATAATGAACTCAGCTCGTCATGGTTTTAAAAAATCCAGTCCAGGCAAAATTAAGTTCTCTATATAATGCAGTGTGCAACTGTAATTAACAGTCTTTAAAAATCCATTTTTTCTCTGGACACCAAAAGAAATCAATACTTAACTTCAAATGACCTTATTGAGCTGGATAAAAGGCTTTATCGCAGGGGCTGGGTCAGAAGCAGTTGAGCTAATGTGTTAGTTGAACAGTGGGGGATTAAAGGTGAGGTGTTCTCTCAAAATCTTACAAGACATCACAAAGCAGCAGGTCACTAACCTGAGCCTTCCTGGAGACACTGAGAGGATTACAGCAGCCAACCTCTGCTGAACTGTGCCTGTATTCAGACGGGGCTGAGGAGGCAAAGACAGCCTCTTTATCACTCAGCAGGTCCAACCCATTCTATTTCCTCTCTCCCCACTCTATGTCTCTCAAACAAGACCAGAGCTGAAACCCGTTAGTCCCAACTCTGTGCGGTATACTCACAGGGGACCAATTTGCACAGCCAGCCCTTGTCTGAATCACTCTATCAATTAGGAGTCACTGTGTTTATCATCACATACATTATTGTAGAGGCTGGCCTGGTCATTGTGCTGAGGTGTGCCTCTCAGGAGAGGGAAATAAATGACCAGGGAGCGAAGCCACAGTTGGACGGGCTGCTGGACTAATCTGAAAGGACGGCTGTAATTATGAGTCTCCCGAGGAACTGGCTGTGTGGCAAGTCCAATGTGTGAACATGGCGCTAACAGTCATGGAGGGTGGACTGCCCCCCTCTCCACAACAAAGTAAGACACAGAGTCAAATCAATATTTTCAATTTCTCAGGATCAATTCAGCGTCTGAGTACAAAGGAAGACATGTTGGTTGTGACCAATATGTATAAATGAAAAGCCAAACTTTGTGGTCATGATGGGCTCCTCTGCCTCGCGTTCTTTTGTAATCATCAGCACAAGCTGAGGGAGTCTTGGCTGAAAGTTGTAATTGAATCCACAAAGCTCATTCCACATATGCAGTGCAGCCCTGAACTTTTCCACACATGACCCAGAGAAACTGTATGTGTGAACACAAATGTCCAAATCTGATGAACTAGCTCAGGGGTGGGTAACCTATTCCACAAAGGGCCGTTTGGCTGCAGGTTTTTATTCCAACAAAGCAGCAGCACAACAGACTTGACTAATTAACTGATCTCTGTCTTCAGACAGTTGATTGGTCAAACTGTGTGATCTTGACTGGTTGGAACAAAAACGTGCAGCCATAGGCCCTTTGTGGAATATGTTCACTGCCCCTGAACTAGATATTAAACTTGCAAGCTCCCTAACATAAAGTCAGCAGTATGTCCCTTTAGGGAACAGCAAATTGTACGGTCTACCAGTAGTCTTGCATGTGAGGCATTTAGGGGACATCTGTAAATTGAAGCTACAGTACATAACCTGGGTAACCCCCCTCCCCTCTCAGCTGAATGAGTCTGTACAAGCACATCTGTGACATGTATGTAGTGTAAGAAACACCATATCCTAAATAGTCACGACATAATAAAAAAAGCTCTAACTATTGGATTACAAGGAAAATAATAAGTATGATTACTACATGGCATATTAAGGTTAGACCATAACACAGGATTGAGTATGATCATTTTATGGCTGTGGCCACAGTCCTCCTTTGTTACCACTGATGCTGTTCAGCGCTGAAAACCCTTTCTCTATTCCACAAACAGCAGAGAAAGAGATGACAGTGTGTTAGCACTGGAGTGTAGTCCCTGTGCTCTGGATGAGAGAATAACACGCATTCAGATTCCATTCATATGTTGATTACACAAAATGGTCCCATCAGTATGAGATGATCTCGTCAGAATAAAAGTGTTTCATCAATGGAATATGATGTAATCAACGTGAAACTGATGATTTTCTTGAAGAGAGCAGGAAAAGTGACACTGCATCTTTAAGAAGCCCAGAGTCTCACTGTGTTTTAGTCAAACAAAAGCAGCCAATTGGGAACATGCAACCTGAAACCAGAAGCCCGGCTCAGAGGGCCTCACACAGTCCTCAGAGCAGGGACACACCCCATGTGCTCCTGATTCAAGCAGGCAGAGAACCACGGCCTGCTATCCAACCATTCACAGCAAGCACTTCCACACAGGCTGAAAATCACAAGCACAGACACAGTGATCAGTTTGTGTAACCTCTTTCCAACTGAACTACTGCAAAATAAACAGCATTCACCAACATTTTAGGCTGATAGAATAAAATATTTGATTAAGGAAATATTAGCCACTATTACCCTCAGGTGCTGTAATAATCAAATCATTATAAACTTGCCATTTAAAGCTTTTCAGATTTTTTCATATGTGCGCACATGCTGTGAAGTTGCTGCTTTGATAAAGATGAATAAAGCAAGTATAATACACAACATAAAAATACAAAACATCTGCCTCAGAAAGTCAACTCTTTCTCAAAGTAACATCTCTTCACAGTCTGGTCAGCATCAGTGCTGTTTACACTTCGAGCGCCTCTATCAACACAGTTTTACAGCAAGTAGCACTGTGAGGCATGAACACCTGACAACGTGAGGCTGAGGGCAGTAGGCTGGAATCTCACACGAGCCACAACATGTTGTGCTTGGTCACCCCAACATGGACACGAGTTAAAAGCTTAAATCTGCCCCCCTGAACAGACTGCCATGAAATTATATGCACTTCAAAATCAATTCTGCTGCTCAGCAACAGGGGAGTTCTAAATGTAGATCCATTTTGGGGTCGAGTCTCATTAATTGCTCATTCTCAGAGCCACAGACACACACATGGATGATAAGCTAAAGATATGTAGGAATTGAATGAGGCAAAATAAAGTGCAGCAAAATCAACTTGATCTCAATTCATCTATTATCTGGATGGTATTTTTTTTTTGGCTCCAAATGCTCTGACCAGTGTCTACTGGGCATATTAGAGCCATGAGTGCATCTCATTGTAGTGCAAAACAACAGATGTAGAAGGACCATTAGGACTGGTTTAAATGGACATGGTTGATATGAAAGATGAAATAAAAACATGTACTATTTGAATTACACATGTACACAAGCCCCTGAGCTCTGAGTGGTACGCATCTCTACGACTGCTCTGGAAGTCTGCAACTGTAGTTTCAAAGCACATCAGTACAATACAACACTGAATCTTTCACACCCTCACTTGTTATTACTCACATCATATTAACATCAACATTAGGAGAAGCCTGTGTTGAGCAGAGCAGTATCTGACATGTCCTCTACCATGTTTGAGAGAAGTGTCACAAAACCAGGTCAATTCATGTTTGTTGACCCGTTCGCATCATGTTTGGTTCCTGTCACTGTGTCCAGCTAAAGGAAATTTAATGAATCTTGTGAATAAATACCAGTTCATCACAACCCAATCTTAAAATCTTGTATCTTTACTCAAAATGGATCCTTCCTTACATCATCTTATCTGCATCAATATACTATTTACACTTTCAATGGTGTTTCTTTTGAGAAAGACATAAAATAATTGGACTTTTTCACTACCATGTGTGTGAAAACATGGTAGTCTTACACTGACAATGGCAAGGGAACAAATGAGGGATTATTCTGGAGGTGTGTGATGCCTCTCCTGCAATGAAGTTCCTCACACTCCATTCTGAGTGAATGCAGGTGACTCGGGGAGCCTGAGCTGATCCCAGAATTCCTCATTATCCTCCCAGCAGGGAGGATCAGATCCGCTCGCTCTGTCTCGGAGCATGCTCGGCCCGGTGAGACGAGACCCAGAGGAGCACAGTGCTGGGCCATCGGGGGCAAGCCAGGTCTGCTCATTATATCTAACTCATCCTTGGCATCCGTGCAAACCAAGTGCCACTTAGTTCCCACAGGAGGGGTCTGGGCTGGATCACTGACGAGATGGCAGAGCAAACAGCAGAATGGTAACAGCAAAAGCTTTACATCAAAAGTCACATGTGGATAGAGGGACAGTGTCCAGCAGAACAGCTGCATATGTGGATTTCAATCATTTGTTGACTTAATTATTACTTTCAGGTTAATCATATATAATATTGATGGGATAATTATTTCTCTCAATAAGCAGACTGATGGGAGATTAAATGGTACAGGTGTTAAGAATATTGAATATATGTCTACCGTTAATGTTTGACTTTCTAGTTCAGGTGTCAAATACAACCATGACCTCAGGAAAATAAACAGCAAAAACAACAAAAAAAAAAACTAAGAGGGTGTGATATAGCCAACATGTAGAGTAGAAATTTACATATTTATTTGTCAGTAAATGAAGTAAAAACCAGTTCTTCTGCTTTTTTTGAGCACTAACCGAGAAAAATTCACCACTGTCGTTTAACTTGCGGGGCAAGTGCAAATACATAACTCAATGAATAAACATACAATTTGAGTGAAGCGTGTTGTTTCATTTATCAACTCTATTTCGGGGATAAATGAATGCAGCCTAGCACAGCAGGTGAATTATGCAAGTGCAGAATCTTAGGCCTTTGGCTTGAGGCCAGTGTCAGCTATTTCCTTTCACTTTTTTAAAAATATTCTCTAAAGTAAACTCTGGAGCCAATGCAACTGCCGAATGGTACAAGCTATGCAGATGTAGTGTCTTCCACTAAAATCACAATTAGCCTCAGAGAATGGGCACAGGGCCAGCCAACACTGGTCTCAGCACATCCGAAACACTTCAGGTAAACACCACAATAAGCTAAGAAGCAGACATTAGAAATTGTTTTGTACTGCAACACAGTTGCTATAGAGACTGTTGCTAATTAACTGCACTCTACCCCAGGATAACAAAGGGCTTAAGGGCACTCAGGGCGGCTCCTCTTGTGATGAGCTCTGTGTATGGAACACTGTGCCATCCCCAGGGTCTCTCAACTACAAAATACCTGTCTCCTTGTAGCCAACTTTCATCTCAGATGCCATGAGAGGTTTTGTACGGTATTTGTCTACGTCTGTTATAAACCCTGTGGACCTCGATCACAGCGCCATATCAGCTTCGCCACAGTTAGCTGAACCATTCCCCTCCCCTTAAAAGACGACTCGCTGGATGTTTTAGACAAATCAATGCCTTGTAGTAGCACGAAGAACCTCCTCATGGTTAGTTATCTACATTGCATTCCAGTGCTAGCACAAATGTAAAAGGACATCTTACACAGAATCAATATTTTTATTATTTGTTTTTGCAGAGCGCGCACTGCTAAGACTAAGGTGTATATGGGTAGTTTTCCATAAATAGTAAAACTGCCTATAAACATATGACTTATTTTGTTTTTTAAATCCCCTGATCATCTGATATCTTTGCAGGTTGAGTGTGCCTTTAGCTTTGACTGGTAGAAACATTATAAATGCCTTACACTACATAATTTGTTTTGTAATTAAACATTGATTAAAGCGTGGGTGAACCTTATTGTTCTTAGTCTAATTTTAGATTTTGTTACCACTGTAGTCTAGTAATGAACTGTCTCTATTCTAAATCACACATGGCTTCTTTTTTTCCTTCAAGAAAGACCCATGGCACCTTCTTATCTTTAGGGGGTTGTCACAGTTCATGGCATGATGGAAATGGCACTGGGATGCAGCAACAGTTGCAGGGCTGAATATCAACCACCGTCTCCAAAAAAAAGAAAAAAAAAAACACCACATATACCAGCCTGTTGTTTCATTGTTCCACCAAACTCTTGTTTTATGTTAATAAAGAAAAGTGCATCCACAGTTCTGAGTTTTCTGTCAAATGTTACAACATGTTGATATATTTTCAGTTTCTACACTTGACAATGTATGAAAATCATTTTAGTATTTCTCTAATCTCTACCAGTTCTGGTTCAGTAAGACTAGACAGACAGACAGACGAAGGATTGTGCCACTGGTGAGACAACATGTAACCTGATACAGAGCACATCTGGCAGGACGAACGTCTATTCAACCCTCCAGTTGTCTCCTCAGCAGATTTCAAGCAGCATTCAACTGCACAAAAACAAAACCTTTATTTAGGTTCGTTTTTGAAGTTTTGAATAAATCTCTGTTAAGTCAAAACCTTTTTAAAAAACTTAGAAAGCAACTTTTTCAGTCTCTGAATCGTATCTGTTTGTCTATAAGCCATTTACTTTCTTTGTCAAACAGTCTAAAAGAATATATAAGATATTTAATATCACATTTGCCATAGTGCTGAGCTTGTTAAAACTCTAGAAAAAGCAAATCGTCATGGTTTAATCCATGGCAGAGCGGCAGCTTCTCTGGCAGGTTTGCTCTGTTTGGGGATGAGGGGAATTGGAGGAAGAGATGGTGGGAGGGTCCTGTTGTCTGAGCCCACATCTTTGTAGTGGCAGCTGAGGGGTTTTCGCTGCAACTCCTAGAATTTACATTTTGTTTGGCCGGAGGGGTCACATGACAGCTGCAAGCGAATGCTCTGTGGGGCTTTCTTCTTTCACTTGACACTGACAGGCTGTGAGACGGTCCAACACCACAGAGAGAAAATATTCCCTCTTTCCATGACATCACCCAGCCAGGAATGGGGGGGTGGGGGAGTGGAGGGAGGAGAGGTGGCACAGCTGGTGGCAGCCGCAGTACCATCTGCTACTGACTAATAGTTCATGCTGCTTTACTTATAAACTTGCACTTCTGTGAACCAGATCACGACCACCATCACAGATAAATCTGAGGCTGACAGTCTTATAATGTTACATTACTCAGCATAACCATGTATTGATTCATTTTTTTTGTCACATTTTAAATGAGGAGAATGATACCACTGCCATGTCTGTTTGAAATTAAACTACAGTAGCAGTAGTTTTTGTACAAGGGTTTTAGTAAGTTGTAGAGCTGCTGGTAGGGGGATTTTGTCAACTTTGTCATCTTTGTAAATACTCAGGCTAAGTGTTTCTACCTGTTTCCAGTCTTTATGCTAAGCTAAGCTAACCAGCCGCTGGCATCAGATTCATGGTCTCTTCCAGGTCTTAGCAAGAAAACAGATATTCCTCCAAATGTCAAACTATACCATCAAGCCCCTCGTAAATGTATGCAGCACAGATAAACCTCACACATGCACATGTGCACTTACCATACATCTTTCCCTCATCAGAGAGGATGATCTTCCTGCGTCCACATGGAGGATAGATAGCCAGGGCCTCCTGGAAGCTCTGTTCAATGTCAGGGCTCCACACCCCCTCTGCATCATTGTCTACCGGCTTGTCTGCCGAATCGCTCATCCTCTCCAGGTCCTCGGCAGGGCTTTCGCTGCCGCTCCAGCTGCTGGGATCAATCGTGGCGGTTGGGCTTTCCAAGCAAAAGCCTGGAGCAGACTAGGGAGAGACCTGGAATTCCCAAATAAACAAATGCAATCAAAATGTTAAAATTCTCCACAACAGTACAGCGGAAATCTGCACACATCCAAAAAACATACTGCACGCTGACAGTTAAGAGCACAATATATAGGAAAAGCAGCCAAACAAACTTCACTCATCATGAATGTTGGATGTTATGGGTTTAAACAATTGAGAAATGTTTTCTCACAGACTTGTGGCAGTTTTAAATAAATGGAAGGACACAAAAATGGTTAAAAACATGTTTAAAGATCAGATAAATGCTCAAGATGATGATTGGAAATGTGGCCCATGCATGAAAGATGAGGTCATTCCACAAAACATTATGAGTTCTATCTAAAACTTGTAGCCTGGTCCAGCTCAACATTTGCTTTTGAAAGTAATTTTTATACCATCATTCAACAGTTTAACAAGCTGTAATAAGTACCACGCAATCATCAGCACCCTGAAGTTGTTAGTTTGACCTGCAGTTGTAAAACTGGGTGAATTAGAGAACAGCAGTTGAAACTCATTCATTAATATGACAGCTGAGATGCCTTTGAGCAAATTAGCATCTAGACTAAATATGCGGAAAAAAAATGTATTTCCTCTTTAAAAAAGAAAAAAAAAACATTCAAGACTATGCTGTTACTAATCTATTGAGGTCATGTCACCAGTAGACCACAGTCATCCTACTATGATGGCATCCAGACATCAGAAACTTCAGCCAAACAAAGAAACCAAAGGATTTAAAAAAGAGGGGAAAAAAGGAGGAATGGAGACCTACAGGCATCACAACAAAACTGCCATCGACAGACTACAGCACAATCCCAGACACACTCCCTTTGTGTGTCTTACCAAGCTGCTCAAACAACTGGAGAAAGTCTCATCTCACCAGCAGTTATTGACAAGACCAACAACAAGACTGTATCATTATGCAGTGTTGGCATAGCATGTCCAGTAACATAAACCAGACGGTCCCACAGATTCTGGGAATGGGACTATTACACAATACAACTCCATGAATGTACATATGTGACTAATCATAGCATTTCACTGGGCACCAGTGGAGAGTATGTGTGGTAAAATTAGATTCAGCAGTGTTGTGGTTAATAATGTAGAATAATTTTGCCTTATAACTCAGTGGTTTTAGAAGCAACGAAGTCCGACGCAGAACTTCAACAGTATTAGAAAAGATTTACTAAAGCAGTTAAATTAGAAAAGATGCATCTTGAAGGATCGTGTAGAGATACGAGTTCATACTTTTTCAGTTTTTATGGTAGCGGTGTACTGGCTGTAAGGACACTACCAACAGACATGCATGTGTCTCTGTTTATAGTACACGGCTATCTGCATAAGTGGATTTATTTGTGCGTTTTTGTCAGTGTGTACAGTCTGCGTGGACAATCTCAAAAGACTTCACTATAATGGACAGATGACAAAATTGTAGTGCAGCTGTCTATGCTGTAACTGCTCCCACTTCGCTCACCTCATGTGACCTGTTAAGTTCAGTTTTATGTCTGTTTTTTTCCCCACATAAACATAATAAGAACATGAGCTCAAGTGTGTGCATGTGTGTGCATGTGTGTGCATGTGTGTGCGTGTGTGTGTGTGTGTATACTGTGAGTACTTTGGCTGAACATATCCAGTGTAGACGCTGATAGAGGTCTCCAGCTGTTACTGATGTGCTGCTGTCACTGCAAAGGCAATTTAAACTACACAAGATGTAATGTGAGCGTACCACCTTTCTGTTCTGACAGAGTTTTACTCTGATGCAATCCAAGTTACTGCAACAATGAGAGTAACACTAAGTAACATACTTTTTAGGATCAAACACAGAAACAGACCGGACTTTAAATGTAAAGCAATCACAAGGCTTTGTATCAGCTGTCAAGCTGCTACCGCCTTTGCCCTTAACTGACTGTTTAAAATCCTTAGGTGTTTTATTTCCTTTACAGAAAAAAAGCACTGAGTTTTTTTCTTCTCTCTTCTTAATCTCTTCCACTCTTTCCAGACAACTGCTTCCTCCCTGAGCGAGATTCTTTTCAAGCAGCACAAGCTGTCAGGAAGTGGGAATAGTAGCATATGTTTCTTCCAGCATGTCAGTTCATGAGGGGGAAAGGGGGGGATGGGAGCAAGCTGTTGGGGAAAAAAACTCCCAGAGAGCAGAGAGAGGGAGAGAGAGAGAGAGAGAGCTTTTACTGAATTCCGTTTTTGTGTGCTGACTGCTGACGCTGCAGAACGAACTCACAAACTGATGAGGGAGGGGAAAAAAATTCCCATTTCAACCACTAAAAGGCTGGGACTCTTTCTAGATGTGATCCTCTCATCCCAACCAAATGATGAACTCTGTTGGTAATCACTTCCAGCCTACATTTTCATTGCAAGATGAGGTTCTGAAGAAAATATTTGTTTCTCTCCTCATCAGGACCAAACGCTGAATTACAGTGGTTTGCAACAAATTCAGTTGAGTTAAAATGCTCTGACTTTGCATAGATATTTTTCTCCAAAGTTGCTTGATAATACTTCCACTCTATAACTACTTTGACATTCTTTAAACTATACATCTTTTACTCCTCTGTGAAGACCAGTTCAGTATTGTTTCAGAGTATTTAAAGTTGATTAAGTGATACTATAAACAGTCCTTAGTGACTCTGTGGTTTGGTCCGTCAAAGTAGATTGTTTCTTCCACCCCTACGTTTCCTTCCTCTGCAGGTGTTTTCTTGACATGCAAGGAACAATATAAACCTCAACTCCACTGACTCCACTGTATCTGACAACAAGTCAAAGAATATTGCATCAATATCGAATAACTGACAGTGCTGAAAGGTGTTGCTTTCAAAAAAATATGAGAATCAGTAAAAGATTAATGCTCATTCTTATTCAGTATAAAGTTGAAAAGTTAAAAATCTTGCAGTAGCCTGATCAGTGTCTAAAAACACTCTGCCGTCGACAAACATCAATAATTTTCCTCTACAGATATTACTCCATGAACAATGTTTCTCCACAGGGCTTTTCTCTAATACGAGACCAAATGTGTCTTCTGGATGCTGATCATTATCTGAAGAGAAATGAAACAAGTCGACCAATACGAATAACACAACAAACCACACAACAGTGAATAAAATGACTTTCAACTTCTGAAAAGAGACAGAAATACATTTGTGCACCATCACATAATTCCCCATTTTGCAATAACAATAATCTGTGACATGATCAGGACAAAATTCAAATGCTCCTGACAGGAGCTTCAAGCCACAGCCACAATCCCCCAAGACCCAAAGGATTTGAGCTGTCCAGATAAATTTGAAGTTTCACTCATAAGTAAAATAACATAAGTTGTCCTCCAAGTCGCTCAAAGCTACTAAAACAACCACTCTTACGTTCTGTCCAAGAAATACCAGCTATTTATCTTTGCATTAACTCAGTCCTTCAAGTCATCCAAAACACCAGGTTTATAACATTTTTTCCAGCACTTTGAAAGCTTTTGTGAAATTTCTTAGAAAACCTACATTTGTACTGAGGTCTTGACATTTTTCTCCAAGCAACAGAAGGAGGTATTTCCTCTGGTACAAATCCCTCGCAAACATGCTTGATTTTACTTAGTTCAGGTTGTTTCTTGTCATCTGAGGAATATTTTTCAATTAGTTTATTGTGATTTTCAAACAGCTAACTCTACTCTACTCTACTTTACTACTACTCTACTGTTCTACTCATCATCATGATCCTTTCTTAAACACTTAAGGAATATAATTTAAAGAAATTCTGGAAGATTAAGCATTGCTACATTTTAACTATTGGACAGATTTAAGAATTAGAATCAACAACTTTTTGATTCTCATTGTATTATAAGTAGGGCCGTCAGCATTAACGTGTTAATTGTTGCGATTAATATGGCCGAGATTAACACGTTAAAATAATTTAAGGCAGTTTACTTCCAGAGAATGCAGACCTCTGACACAATAGCTGCAATTATCCACCTGAAACTGTCACTTGCCTGTAGTCAGTCAGACAGGAGATGTAGAGACGGTAGTCGAATAGAGAGCAATCCCTCACCCTTATTCCCTTATCTGAATTAGTGTTTCCCATACATTGACGAGACTGTGGCACCTCGCTATAATCAAGTTAATATGTAAAGCACATTGTGCTGAATGAATAAATAAAGTTTGATTGATTGATGGATAGTTTGCTCCACCATAGTTTCAAAATAATTGGGCCAGTGATAATTGTCCTCTGCGCCATGCTAATACTTGTTAAACACCGCTCATGATGGTGCGCGCTCGCTACTACAGGGCATGCGCTCTTTCGCTGCAACCCCCACCTCCAACTTTTAATCGTGAATAATGAAATTCAAATGTGAGATTAATTAGTTATTTTTTTAATCTATCGACAGCCCTGATTATAAGCGAAGATCTGTAAGAAACTATACTGCAGTAAATGTGGATACTGAAGAAAATAACCCAGCTGTTTCATTCATTAATCTCTTCTTCCTTGATGCTAAATTGTCAAATATTGAAGGAGGAAATGAATTTTTAAATTGAAGAAGGAAAATGGATGTGAGGTATGATTATTCCTGTGAGGACACGTGTGCTTTATTCTTCTATTAGAATCAATGTTAACATTGATCTTTTAAATACTTACCTATATCTTATCATGTCACGTAAATATGGGGTTTGCTGACTTGTCTTCCTAATAAAGGATAAAACTAACCCATCTCCTTTGTAGATGAGTTTCTTTGTATTGCATGACATCAACTGAATGCTTTGGCCATGTGCAACATGTGAATAACCAAGCAGAGTTGTCAATGAAGACAGTCTCTTAGTGCCTTAGAATCTGGAGACTAATTATGTCTGTCAAAAGGAGGTATGAATGTCACCCATAGAAACACTTGTGGTTTACAGATAATTGCATACTTCTGTCTTTACAGGGTCGCCACCATAGAAATGGTCTTATTTGTGAGATGCAGGGTAAAGACAGCTCGCAATGCAATAAGTGAATGTGGTAGCTAAGCAGAGTAGTAGCTGTGACATGGCATTATGGGAAATTACACTTACCATGAGATTACATAAACCACTCACCAAGCTGGAATCCAGCTCCTTAAATTAAGAGAACCCATTTCACCCATCAGACAGAGCAAGGTAATGAAATAGCAGATGAGAGGTCTCAAATGTAATTTTCCATGTGGAGTTCTTTTGTGCCGTTATCTCAGAGGGTGCAATAATGATTCTGTGAATGACTTTTGTGGCACCCCACAATGGCCCACAGTAGTTAAGGCCACAGTGTGTAAAACTATAATTACCATGTGATTTCAAAAACTCAACATTTTCAGCATGTTATAAAGACATATCCTGGCCTTTGCATAATTAGAACAGCAATGTCAAAAGTATTCTTTTTGGAGCAACACGTATCCAACTATGAACATTTACAATGACAGATGTTTCTGAAATTCCTTTTAGTTTCTGTCATTTAAACAAATTAATTACCGCAGGAAAAGTATGTTTATGGAATGAAGCCTTTGACGACAGGTTTTTGAGGACCTTGAGATGTAGTTACAGTAAACACAAAAGGAAATTAACCACAGATTTATAGAGTTTATTTAGAAAGCTTTACTACTCAGGGCAAAGTTGAGCCAATCAGCCACTGTGAAATTAGAATCAACAGAGCAGGTGTGACACTGAACACAGGTCACAGCCTTTAATTTTGAAAGAGAAACATTTGTGAAAAACACACTGCACAACCTGCAGCAATTTCATTAAAGAAAAGAAAATGGGGTGAATAGCAGGGGAAATATAAATGATCACAATTGCGTCATTTAATATTAGCGCATATATATATTCAATATTTCTAAATTGACTATAGTATGTTGCTAAACTATGCAAGAATTTTTGGACCAAACTATTGGTTCTTAAGTTTCTCAAATGAATCTATAGGTTTAGAGTACAGATGAATGATTAAACAAGGTTTTCAACAGCAATTTCCAAAGGTCCAGTAGAGAGGCTAGAAAGCGTACTTATGCTGCTTCTTTTATTGGCAGTGGCCTGGTGTTTATTTCATGCCTCTTTGAACCGTCAGGCTTAGGTGCCATGAATCTGTCTGATATCATCCCACTCAAATCTGACGCCTGGATCCCACCACCCAGCAACCATCAGGCCACTGTGGGATCAATCTTTGTTTGCCAGAGAATGGGATTGATTTACAGGTTCTGTCAAAGCGGCTCCTTTCTACCTGCCTCAGACTGAGAAACAGGTAGCAACAACATGACCTGGACAACATCAGATATGTCGGCAGCCCAGAAAAGAGGCATAGCTAAAGGTCTTCCACTCTGAACAACAGAGAAAGAGAGAGAGAGAGAGAGAGAGAAGGGAAAAAAAGACTGTGAATCTCAGAGACAAAAATCTCTCCTTCTGAGGATAAATCCATGTCCTGGCAGTAATACCAAATTATATAAAAAATACAATTTGCCATTCAAACATGAAATGTAATGAAAGCTCAGAGGATATTTTCCTATCAAAAAATTTGCAGTGCATTCCAGACAGCACACGCCCATGTCACAGTGATGTGGAGTACGAGCGGAACACATAAAGCTCAGGAAATTAAAGCTGTAAATAAAGGTCCGTCAGATAAAGGATCTCCTGACAGTTATGAGAGCAGAGCAGGCCGAGGGCTGGCCACTGGCTCATTCAGGACGCGTGCGGATGAGCATGAAAAAACAAATCACAGTGATGAGCATGAAGGCCACCATTTGCATTTGGCTCTGCCAATTCACACTGACTTCCATCTCTTTTCTTCACTTTCCCTTGACATCATTTATCCTCTTATACTGTCCTCTCCTTCTTTCTTACTTATCTCGTCTCATTCTTCTGTTTTTCTAGTAGCTCCTTGATAAAACACTGGGCTCAACTACCATAAAACCTCGTCCTAAGAGCTGCTGTGTCGCCAGGTCAAACTAACAACATCAAATTTGTTTTTGCAACTTAGCAATAATGTATAATGAGGAACTAATTGGCTGTGGATGCATTAAGAATATGTGTGTATGTGTAATATTTGGATATGTAGGTTTAATCTTGTACAAATGTATCGCCTGTTATTTATTGTCATTTATTAGTTATTCATTCTTTAATGGCAACTGACTGTCTGACAATGGCAACTGACTAAAACTATATATTATACTATATTATATTTTTCTATATAAAGTTACGCTCCTCTGTGTGTGTGTGTGTGTGTGTGTGTGTGTGTGTGTGTGTGTGTGTGTGTAATCCAACCTTCTCTATCCTTGTTTTGGTAGCCAGTCCGGCCACATGTGCATGTCAGTGCATGTGAGTCTCTCTATGTGAAACACACACACACACACACACACACACACTCCACATTGGTAAACAGACAAAGACAGTGACCACCCACACAGTGTTGTCAAAGCAAGATGGCACAATACAGAACCAAAAACCTGCTCAAATCCAGCTTTGCTGTCAAGTGGTCAGCTGGTGGTGAACTGTCAAAATATGTAAGTTGTTTAAGTTTTACCGACCCACATCAGTCTCTTTACTGGCCCTGTCTCTGTGTCTGCTAGTCAGGGTGAAGGACAATACGGGAACATAAGTCTAAGTCCCAGTCCAACTGAGGACCAGATGGAAAACCCTATGTGTCTCTAAAGGGCTCCAACTTGAATTAAAAATGGCTTTTCTTCTCCTTGATGACTAAGTAGCTTGACGGGTACATTATGTTACATATGTGTTCTCATGTGTGACTGACTGCAGTAGGTATGATACCATTAACTAAGATGCTGTGATTAATATTATGACTTTGTGTGGCAAATGTCGATACCTTTAGCTGGTTTACTGCCAGCTTTGCCAAGCAACATATGATGGCAATATGATGGGATAATGGTTGTGTCTAGACTATTTTTAGTTGGCTGTACATAAAGGTTTAGTTCACGTACATAAAGTAACTTTATTTATTTGTGCTTCTCATTTTGTGTCTTGTTGCCACTTCCACTGGGAAGAGGAAGATGTGGACGAAGGAAGATCTGTTTTGGTCTAAGATGCTGGTGGTTTTAACATCTATTGGCAGTAAAAATTGTATAAACTTTAATTATTATGTTTTTTTTCCCCCTTTTCAACATTCTGGACATTTACAGTTACAAATGACAGGAATACTTTTTTTCCTGTTAACTGTTTGGCATTGAAAGTAGATTAATTTAGTTATGTAAGAAATAATTAAAAACCTGTTATATACTGGTATTAAAGCAGCTCTATTAAAAAAAAAAAAAAAAAAAAAAAAAAAGTATGTTTTTAACGCACAGAAGAATTTGACCTCTACATTTAACCCATCTGTGAGCAGTGAATACACAGCAGCCATGAATATTGAGGCAAGGATATGCACTGTTCAATCAAACCAGCGACATTTCTCTCCCAAGCCACTTCTCAAACCTCTAGGTCACAGCTTTGCTCCCTCATTTGCTATTAACAAATACCTAACAGTACACCGGGTTAAAGCTAACTAAAGATAGATTAAAAAGGTGTTTAACATAGCAATAAAAGAAAGGACATATTTTGCCAAATTCTCTTTTCATCTGGTTCAATAATGGTGTGAAGAAGCAGTTTCTCCATGTGGGAGCAGGACACACAGATGGGAGAACAGTAACAAAAAATTTCACAATGATTCCTCTATTTTTATGATTTCTTATCGTTCAACTAAAAAAAGAAATCAATTTTGAGATCAGTACACCGACCAAACACAAACAGTAAAGTTATCTTGACTTGTATAGCTTAGTGTAATTGGAATTTTTGGGGCATTCGGTGGGTAATGAGAAATAAGCAACCAAGGCTGATTTTTTTTGTAAAATACAAAACAGAAAATTATTAAGTTAGACCCTATACCAAGAGGCTATGTGTTTCCTTCAGTGTAGCTCTCCAATCAATGACCGACAATGCTGAGTTTGACATGATTTTTTATTACCATGAACACACACACACACATACACCAAACTGCTGTCTAAAATACTCACAGTAGCACCAAGCGTATACTAATCTGCAGCTGAAAAGAGTCAAGCAAATGTTTAAGTAACAGAAACGTCCACAGTCATACTTTTTCCGAGGAATTGTTGAAATCACTGTACCTTAATAATGTGGATCCACGTTATGCGATGGTCTCTTTCATATGTGATGTATTTTAAAGAAGAAAAAAATCAATGTGAATTAGAAACATGGTGGATGAGGAGCTAGTGCCAAAAAAGGACTCAACATCAGTGGTATGGGATGGCAGTGCTTCAACTACCCACAGACATATATTTATCAAAGCATTAATCTGCTACTGTCTATATAGCATTAATGTGTTTTAAATGGTAGAAAAAAAACAGACAAGTCTATAGGCTGGTTTGAGTCTGGATTCACGTAATGGTACGTTTCTAAGTTTGGAAGAAAATGATGATGGAAGCAATGAGGATGACATTTTTTCCTGGGAAGATTGTCCATTAATACTGAACACTTGCAACATTTCATTAAGCCTCTTTTTTATATATATATATATATATATATATATATATATAATTGTTTGAAACTCTTCTACCACAGGTTGTCCCATGTGAACATCTGAATATGTTTGCAGTTTGAACATCTGACTGGACAAACAAGATCACCTGGATTATTTGAAAATATTGCCCAACTGCCTATTCTCTAAAAGTATGATGATGTAATCATGAACCAACAAGACTCCTTGTTGAAAGTACCTATAATTTGGTATTATTACACAGATTACACGAAGAAAAAAGTTTGGACAATGCAGCCCAGGACACATTGCCGTGTCCCGGCTCAGATTCCACACTGATTTACCGGGCACAGTCTGCATATTAATGTTGGGAGCTTACCATCCACTCTATCTGTGCCTCCACTGAATCCAGGGCACCTTCAGGGCAGAGAGAGCCTGCCTGATCTGTGTCAGCCATGATAACAACACAACGACCATTGATGAAAGGTCTTATGGGGATTTATTACAACCAACGACTGGGGAATATGGTGCCAGAGAGACTGAATAACCCACATTTGAATACAAGCCACAAATTATACACAGTTTCAGTAAATGAAGTGACTGTGTGCCTTTGTTCCATGGATTTCTTTTCACTAGTGGGAAGCTGAACACCACTACCGCTACTATGGCCACCAGAGACAGGAAGTTGTTGAAGCTGAGATTTCCTGCTTTCATTGTGGTTAAGAACTCAAAATGTTTATAGTGGTTTCAGAATCTGACTCATCTAATGATTCATGAAGTACATGTTGCTTTTCATCTGTGAGTGATCACGAGGCAGCTCATTTATTTGTCTTTTTATTAAAAAAAAAAAAAAAAAAAGAACGAGGAAAAAGTAGAACATCTAAATAACTTCTAAGGCACTACATGTCAGTAATACGTTGTTAAGACATCATGTCGTCTAAATGCTTTTTTCCCCTGCGCTAATGATTGAGGACGTCATATGGTAAACATTATAAGGCTGTAATTTTAAAGCGGTATAACTTCTCAAAGACAGAGAGAAGCTCACACATTTAGTGCTTATGCATGTAAACCCAGAAAGGCTTAAATATGACTTGTTTCTTCTGAATGAAAAGTCTGCTACAACTCCAGCACAATGTAACTAGATTTAAACGCAGGCTGACTTCCATAAGTATGCAGATGGAAGGAAAAAAAAAAAAGTGGTGTAGCACCACTAAGGTAGTTGACAAGGCCAAAGTGCATTTGGTAGCTGGCAGTCATTTTATGGCTGCAGTACTGAAGCAGATTTACTTAGATGACGTCAGTGGCTTTGAGCCAGCTTTTCCTTTTTGGTGGCACTCTCCACTGGCCTCAGTGGGCCCTGCTCAAACTGCTGAGCAGCAGCGCATACTCTAAAATTCCCTTTCTAGACCAGGGTTTACCTCAGGGCACACACAGTCTGGAAGCCTGCAGGAGTGTCCTCTTTTTAAAGTGCGCTTTGACTGCAGAGAACACTGATGTTTTGATGGGCTCTGCCCCTGCCACACATCACATCTAATTACACAATTAACGACTCTGTGTCCAGATTCAATAACAGATCACTGATCTTTTCCACGCCTGGAATTTACACAACAAAAAAATAATATTGTGCATTAACATTTCAATTAAAATGTGGTATGTGTAATATGTTCACATTCCCATGAGGAATTTAACAATCACTTACTATAAATAGACGTAAATAGCCTTGTTACATTACATTTGTATTTTCAGTCGGGTAAAGTCATTATGTTCAAACATCGACTGTCTGTTCATCTCTTTTATGCAGTAATCCCAAAAACTGTAAAATATAAATAAATAAATAAATAAATAAAACATGGAGCATTTTCGAAGCCTTTAACTGTTGACAGTGATAAATATCATCTGTGCCATAAAAACATCTTGTCAAAGACCCAACATCTAATCAGTGTTAACAGAGGTGCAACCCACAAACCAAGAACCAAGACACAGACAGACAGTTTTCCCCTTTGATGCATCATGTTGTTCCTGATGTACAAAAAAAACCAAACACACTAGTAAACACTACCAACAACAAACAATCTGATAGATTAATAGACAGATTTTACCCATAATTCAACTGGTGGCAATCTGCATAATTATACTTCTGTTTACATCGGTACTCTGATAGGACATAGGATAATCTATTTCAAACTGATATTAGTGAAATTATAAAGCAATTTTCAAATGAAACCAGCTCATTTTGAGAAAATATCTTCACCATTGCTCTATGGCACCTGTTGCACAGAGCATACAGGTGTTTCTTTCTGGAGGTTTTATCTCTTATCAATCAAAAACATTCAGGAATCTCATAATATAAGATAATTATAATAACAGGGGTCACAAGGGATAATTTGGATTCCTTATTTGAAGTGTAGTTTTAAGGCCCAAATATAAATGGATTACAGGGTTTGTCTCTATACTATACGAAAGGGAAAGTATATCCCTTAGGAGATAGATAAGACAATTTAAGACTGTTTCATTGTATGAGCTTAGTGAGTGAATAAACACATGAAAATTATTATGTAGTTGGGAGAAATGATTGTAAACGCAAAGGTATGAATTAATATTTGACATATTTTCTAATGAAGCAAAAAAATAGTGAATATGTTTAGTATGTTTGGCCAAAATACAGTGTCATGGAAGTCACCAACCTCTTAAACAATAATCATTATCAACTGCCAAAGAGGAGAGGAGTCTCACTTCAGTCTAAAAAGAATCACAGTCCACTGTGAGCTTCACAAAGACCACATTATTCTGTCTACACTTCACAACAGGGAGACTACACTGTGCATAGTACCGGCCTCAGACCTCATCTAGAGGACATAAAGGAACAAAAACCTGAACAAACAACACATTTAAAGTTACACATCACCTGTTCAGCCTCCAGAACACTGTATCCTCAACAACACCACTCTGTTTCATTCAGATATTTATCGGCATCTCCTTAAATTTCACTCGTGCAGATCACAAGACGATAGCATCGCTTTAAGAGTCAAGTTAATATTTGCTCAGTATTGAGTGTACATTATGAAAAATATAAACAATTTATAGCATAAGAAAGATGAGTCTATGTGGCAACATTTGTTGTTATTATTATTATGCTTTATCAAAAAGCAGAGGGAGTTTGGAAACTCCTAGTTTCAAAAGCAAAGTCTCATTTGGTCAAACAAAGACAACATCCTATTCTTGCACAAATGTTATGCAGGCTGCTGTCCAACAGGTCCACTGGTTGCATAAGCTGAAAACAAAGCATCTATTTCTACCCCTACTTTTTTTTTTCTTCCAAGCAAGCAGATTTACTCTGTGACATGTCTGAGGTTACGCCTGACTGTGTTCAAACTGTTTCCTGGAAATGATAAAAGCCCTTTCATGTTAATTGAATTAAAAGCTTTGTGCATTTTTCAGGTTTTTATGTTCTACACCTTGCATGAAATGTTTTACACTAGTCCACTATAGAGGAAAAAAAACTCCATTAGGAAAGCAAAGAAGTGCAAAGAAAGTTAGAAACATCATAAACAGCTGCTTTAACATCAAAAACATACAGAGACTGAGGCTGTAGGTGCTGCAGCTAAAAACTTCTGGTAATAATAGAAGTGACAAAGCTTGTATGTGTGTTTTGCACCCTCCTTGATCTGCTTTGCTAATTTTATTGACAAACACACCAGCAACTATTGCAAAATACATAATGCAGAGGTGTAATTTCCTTATATTCTCCTCCTCCTTCGTGTGATGAAAGATCAGTGTTCAGAAACCAAAATATAATATGTTAAATGACGTGACTGTGTATGTTATAATCCCTGGCTCGGTTAATTCAACATCTATGTAAACTGTGACCTGACTGGGCAAGTTTAATGTATCGAATGTTCAGTCAGAAGGAGGGAAAGTGGAGAGAAACCAAAGTCCTGACACAAAGAGGAGATCCTTCAGTTTACACCCACTTTTTTTAAATCTGACTTTACAGTGATTAATAAAACCATTAGGCTCTTTTTTTTTTTCTTGTCACTGTTTTACATAATAGTCTGTGTAAGACTCCACAAATGGGATATGTGTATGAAATCATTGCAGGGACTAAAACTTTGAGAGAAACACACAGCTAGCCTCCAGTTAGGAGACTTTACTTTTAGCTGAGCAGGCATTTCCCAAAGTGGAGGGTGGAAAAGGAAAACAATGAAGGAAACCCCAACAAAGCTGCATAAACTCCACACAGCAGCGTTAACTTTACATAAAACAGTCAGTGTCCTTTAGATAAACAGCTACATTTCCGATTATAGTGACAAAATCTATTAAAAAACAACAACAACAAAAGAATAGCAAACATCAATTTAAGCTAGTTTTTTTCTTTTCAACTATAAATAAAACCATTTTATTGCTACTAAAGTTAAAAACCAGAGGTTTAAATGTGTATTTTAGTGTTTTGTTATTGTTAAACTTTGGACTTGAGTTAGTTATAAAGAGACAAGAGAGGAGGTTTAACCCAAACATGAAACAATAACAGGAGTTTGGGGCTAAACCTTCCCTCCGGTTCAGTCGGTGTCGTTACAGTTACAGTAACAACATGGAGACACACACACACACACACACACACACACACACACACAGCTGGGAGGTTAAATATTAATATATTTACTTACACAAAACTTCAGTGGCGTTTTTTTTTCCTTCAGTAAAAAGCACCGTCAAACGGTTTGAAGCAACAAGTCTCTCCAGTGTTTTTCTTCCGAGGTGGTCCGAAAATGCTCCGGTGAAATCTCCAACAACTCCCGGTTGAGCGAACTACGGAGAAGAAAACAGCAACGTTTTCAACCGTCATCTTGTTCAAAAAAAAAAAAAAAAAAAAGAAACAATGTTACTCTGTTGTATATTTTTCTCGCTCTGTTTTTTTTTTTTTTTTTTTTTTTTAGTTGATCCTAAAATCCCCACCGGGAGTTTCTGATGATCTGACACCGGGCAAACCCGCATTGGTGGCTTTTTATGGGGGCGTATGATTAGGCTTTCTTTCAAAAAAAAAAAAAAAAAAAATGTGAAAAATGTGAAAGATTTTTTCGCTGCTGTGTCAAAGCCATGGAGCTACACAACACTGAGTGTTCAAAGTGAGCATCCTGTTGCAAACAGCGACCCAGAATCGGCCATTTATCTTCAACCGATGGTAACAAAACGACCTAACGTTACTTCACGCCATGGGATAAATAGTAAACATGTAAATTAAACCAACATTTTTAATGAATTGTACAGTTTTACCCCCTTCAACATGTATACTAAACCCCCACGAGCAGAAGTCTACAACCAGTTTGAATACCTAACTACCAATGAAACTTACCTCGTTATTGATATCTCATTTAAAAAAATGTCCCTTTCTTTAGCTAATGTGATGTTACTACGTATTTTTTAATACTATGTCAAGTTATTCTGGTGTTTCTGAGCCAGTCAGGAAGGTAATAGGTGAATCGCTTCGCGCACTGACAGAGATGCGAAGAATGCTCGGAATGAGAAGAGGAATGAAATGAACGCAAAGAGCGAGTTTGCGCCGGGGCGGAGCGAGAGGTGGCGTCATCCCGAGCCCCGGCAGCCGCAGCCAGCCCTGGGCAGCAGGCGGCAGGCAGCGGCGGGGACTTGGGGAGGGCACTGAACATCCCGGGAAGTGACGCCTTCAGGGGACGAGGCGAAACTCAGAATTTACAGCTTCTCTCTTGTTATGTTATGCTGCTACAGTTATCGATACAGAACAAAGTCCTCTTCAGATTACAAGCATGGATGGATTAACTATATGCACATGCTTGTGCAAGAAGTGATAGGGTCCAGAGCCTCTGTAGGAAGTTATTGTTAAAGGTTACATCCGTAACATTTTAAATAATAATATGATAACACTTTCAAAAGAACTCAACAAAACCTGGTTCAACAAAACCTGGTTCAACAACCTGGTTCAACAACAATCCTGCACTCATATCCAGTCCTCTACTGTTACTTGTCTTTATTTTTTATTATCATTTATGTATATTTATCAACATTAATGTTTTTATTTTATTTTATTTTATTTTATTCTTTACACTGAACTCCAGCCAAAAAAGCCCTTTTAGGGCTTTTTTAGTGTTGAAAATTAGCATTAATTTAGCTATAAACACTACTTTCATAGTTAGATATTTTGATATTTTATCTGTATATGTCCATATCAAATAACCATCTAGATTTTCCTTGTAGTTTCAATATCTCTTATCTCAAAGTGAATGAAAAGTCAAAGTAGTTTCATATTTCTCAGAAATATAAATGAAACCCCAATACCATGTCCTTGTGATTTTTTTCTATTCACTAATTTGCATGCGGTTTGCATGTTATCACTGGTTCTGTGTGGGTTTTCTCTAGGCACATGGGTTTCCCAGATGTTTAACCATGACTCTAAATAACCCATAATAATGGATGTATATGGATGTACATCCAGAGGAATAATAGTAATAAGAGTTGTAAGTACAGAACTGAGTCACATTCCTGTGTGTGTGTTGTAATCCATGTTTCTCTGTTTTGTTATGGTAGCCAGTTCCTTTAGCATTCACATGTTAGTATAATATCTATGAAACCAACTATAATTGTTCAAACAGCATTGTACAAGCTAGATGATAGTATCAATATGATGCGTTCATTTGAAGGTAACCTTTTAGAATTTCCTCCATTGAAGAAACCATACCTTCAACAAAGAGAAATAAGTCCAGGGTCAATATTGGTTTGGCTCTCCTGAGAACAGAGAGCCCTATGTGCTGTTAAAAGTCTTTTTCCTATCCAGTGTATCCAGTGTATTAAGTGTAAGTATTTGATGTGTACATAATATTACAAATCTGTTTTCATTAGTGACTGACTATAGTAGGTATGAAAACTTGCTGAATTGTGGCCACACTGATTTTTTTTCTTCTCTTGTGTGCAGAGTAAGTAGATTCAGTTAATATAATAGTTTAGTTATACTTCTCATTGTGTATTTAGAGGCCACTCATCTTTTCGTATTTTATAATTAAAATGTTTTTTGCAGGTTTTTAAATATCTTATAACCACAAAGAAAAAATATTGACTTTGACTGTCACATTACCAATCATTACTTTGGTTTTGCAATCAACATTTCGACCCAAAATATTCATCTAATGCTTTTGTTTAACAACAGAAACATAGTTGGAGGAAAGTGGTATATTGGTAATTAAACAGAAATTCACTGCACTGATACAGCTGAATGAGTCACCACAGAGCTACACCTGTATGAAAAAACTAGTGTTTATTTATTTTGACAAAGAAGTATTCATACTTGTTTGCTGAATAGACAATGTTTTATGCAATACTAACTCGCATATATATGTAGTGAAGTGATATTGTTTGATCTCTAGCCACAATCACTTGAATTATGAAAAGAGTACTTGAATGAAAATGGTAACAATGCATGTGTTTGTGCAGCTACATTGTGTTTGGTTTATGTTTAAATCTCTTTGTGATGATGTAAAGAGACTAAATGAGAGGATAACAAGAGAAACAAATGAACTACACTAAACACTGTGATATAATGAGACATATATATTTATGACTTACAAAGATATATTGACATAGTGACACAGTGACATAGTGACATAGTGACATAGTGACATAATCTGTGTCATGGTTTCTATAACATCTGTTATTTTCCATCAAGAAGTGTTACTCTTCTTGGTCGCATCCTCAGTTTGTTCATTATTGTTTGTTCAGAGGTGTAGTATTTTCTACGGGACTTAAAGGCAGCAGCCGACTTCACAGGACTGACCAAATTCAAACAGGGGAGAGAAAGGAAGTGTTGAAAATAGGCCCTCATGCAGATTGGGTGTGGGAGAAACTTGTGAAGTTGTAATAATCACCTTAAACAAAGGTCATGTCGTTGTATGAGTAAACATATGCAGTGCATTTTGGTTTAAAGTTCACGTCTGTGTCTAATTGTGCCACAGTGCTGACAAGATATGACAAGTTTTAGGGGAAAAATGCAAAAAGAAAAACTATTTCAGTCACCAATCATCGCTGCATTGTATTCACTAAAAACCACGTGACATGCATTTGTGCCATTCATTATTTTCAGACCTGCTATGTTTCTTAAAACATTACACACTTTCAACACATTTCCATAAAGGAAGACGTTGCCAGTTTTAAAAGTGCGTGTTCAAACAGCAGTTGTAGTTAGTGAACCCAAAGACACAACTGTGGTCCTGTCTGAACAAGTCATCCATTAGAAGCCAATGTTTTGACACCAATCCTTCAAAAAAGAAAGGGATCTATGAAGATGAACGACTGCCCCTCTGAGGACATCCATCAGCACCGTTTAACACCTGTCTGTGCACGTTTAGCCAAGAGAGAAACACAGGGAGGGGTGTGATTTAAATGTGCTCTACACAAGATCATCTTCCTGTTATTTCTTTATTTCATAATCTGTTTTTAAAAAAATAAACAACATGGTATATGACTCCAATTACCAGCTATATCTAGAAAGTCTTCTAAAATTTCCTTTTCCAAATGATGTAATATGTAAGAATCATGAAAAGTCTCGTCATTGTGTGAATTGAATGAGAATACCCTGAAATGAGGAGTCTTCAGTTTCAATGCACCAAGCAGAGATTACATTTTTTAGGTTACTGAGCCAAATGATTACTAGTAAATTATAGATATTTGAATTCCTGATGTTTTTATCTCTGTGGTCAGTTTGCAGATGTTGCATTTCATCTTTGCTGCATCTGATAAAGGAGAAAAGCTCCCGAGCTGCTCACAACCATACAGGTTGTTTGTCTGTACCTATGCATACAACCCAGAGGAGCGTACCAGCAGCAGGCACATTGCATTTTTATCCTCATGCAGTCTATTTTCCAGGATCAGTGGTGAGAGTAAAGGATTCATGTTGCACTTATTAGAGAGGTGGTTGAGCATAGCATACCACAGCCAGCTTTTCACTTTTACACTTACACACATACTGTATCACTTTGCCAGCTTGTGTCAAAATAGTTCATTATTTGTATCTTTCATTTTTACCAATCCAAGTATCTACTTAATATAATTGTGTTTTACAAAAAGCAAATTTAAATGTTATTGTAACATTTCAAGTCTAGCTATTGGTTTAAACTCATGGAAGCCTATTTCTATGCAAATGAGTTTGACATCAAACTGTAGAAAGATTTGCCTCTTTTGGGTATTTCTTCTTTTCCTTTTGGGGTTATTGAGTACGCTGTAAAATCAGGCAGATAACTTCACTGTGACCCAGTTCAGGAGCTGGAGTTTGAAGGATTTATGGCCCAGTTAACCTTTTCTTTTCTCTCTTCCAACTGTCTGTGAATTAGCTGCAGTCTTTTCGTTTTCTGCACAGAAATAAGAACAGTTTTTTTATTTCCCATGTGGTAATTTGAATTAATGTAAGAATATACAAAGTCTAAAACTGAAACAGAAAAGATCTCAACACAGACATGCAAGTCTTCAAACAAATTGTCAATGAAACTGATATTTAGACAGACTGGAAGGACTGAAGCCAGGATCGTCCCTCTAGACTGTGTACGTTACACAACATGAAGTTCAGTCCCTCTAAATCCTTGTCATGCAAAAAAGTATTACTTTTTTATTTGGAAAAAAAAAGGTGGTTGCAGACATCTTTTTGGTTTGTGTTACAAACATCCAACCAAAGCAATTGTGAAACAGACCATGCATGCTCACACTACTCCTGCATTACTCTAACCTACAACCCCCTGTATTGCATCCACGTGGTCCTGTGTGCCCTCAAATGGTCAATTTTTTTTGGGCCAAAATTGAACAAAAACAGTCTAATGGGTCTGAGGTTGTCATGAAACAGCCTCTCTGTTGTTCAGAAATAGCACTATAATAACAAACACATTCTATCTGCACAACAGGCTGCAGGTTTTTCTGTACTGATTTGATTGCCTAATAGTCTCCTTTACTATAAATAACCAAGGAATATGAAGGGCCCAACAGCAGGTCATGATTTAGGATGTTGCTTTCTCTATTAATGACAGGCTACAGTAGAAGGAGTCTCCTGGACATGGACATGTTTTCCATTTGTAGTCAAACAAGTTCAATGGGTCACATTGTCTATTGAGTAAAGAATTGATTTATGCTCTGTTGCTGTTTCCAAGCATGTCTGTATCCAAAATATATCAAACTCAGCAGACAACACCTGTGAGAAATGTGTGTTACATTGACTCACTTGAACATGTAAGTCATGTCTTCTTTACATGTGATATTTCAAGGACGGTTTCTCATCTAACTTTTGCCCAATCTATTGATTTTACCACCTAAACTTCTTTTTTACTCATTCATAAATGCTGTACATGCAGTACGATCCATCCTGTTTAGATCTTGCCATCTGCAAACCACCTTTTCCTAAAAAATGAAAACAGATTAAAACAGAACAAATACCAATCCCTTTAGTAATCTTTTTTGTGTGCATGTGCAGAACTCTCTCACTAATACCTTCACTCTGCTGTGCAGCTTTCATCATTCATGCCATTGTCGGCTGAGATAAAATATGTCAGTGGACTCTTTTTTGCAAGCCAATTTGAGAGGTTGGGGACACCGTAGATAATAACAGCTTAATCATTAAATACATGCTTCAGAGAACACCAATCAGCTGCTCTGAACCACTGAAGCTATAGTTTCTTCTCTGCAGTACTCATTCCTGACTCCTGGCTTGATAAGGTTGGTCTGTGCTGTGGCATTGCTTTGATTTGAACCTGCTCCTCTAAGCCGCTGAGGGAGACCATGGTGCAATAGAATTAGCCTGTTTTAGTTCATTTTACTCCAGACCTGCCCTGCTGCTGCCACTGCCTGGCCTGGTCTGGTTCAGCATGGCCTGCAACGTGCTCTAATCAGATAGCTGTGTAAGGCCAGGTGCTTCCCTGGCTCTGTGCTTTGACTGCTCAGCTGGCCACACTGATTCACTTTACTCAGAGATAAGAGAAGGACTAGTGAGGGCCACTTACTGGTTAAATGAATGAGAGTGGGGGAGCCCACATCCCAAAAAACATAATTTCCTCTGATTCTTTTATACAATATATATCTTTTTGTTTAAATTCATGTGTTTATTTGTTTTAGCACAAAACCACTGTTTATGGTTTGTTACTGTATGTTTCAAAACCACTTGAGTTATATTTATTTTCAAGGAGGTTGTACAAACCACACATAAATTAAACTACAATTGTCTGACAGGTTGTTCACAGTTTGTGTGTAGAACATACAGAAATGTCCATTTGGTTTCCTTAAATTAATGGTCGTTTTCAAGGCTGACTTATGACCTCATGGATATTTTCCAAAGAGAGGCCCCCTAGTGGCTGTTTTATAACTTCTTTGGGTTTCACATTGTTCACATTTCTGATTTTCTTGAGGATATTCATGAATATTTTATAATGGGATTTGTTTGTTACATAATTTTCTAAACATAATTTGCTGTCTAGATATTCTGTTGCTATAATGCAAAACGTTTGAAAAAGAAGAGGAGGTATTTTCTAACACATGCTAAGACATGAGTTAAATGTGCATTGTTAAAAAAAATGACTAAAAAAGCTAAATACTCTTTACTCTTATTGATTAATATAAAGTGATAAAACACAACACATCTATAAACATAATAATATCAGCTGTGTTTCTCAGGTAAGACTAAAGCTAAAAATAATGGGATATTTATAACAAACACATGTAAAATATGAAGGCTTACAAACAGACCCACAGTGACACAACATTACATTTCCTTATCCCTACTTTTTTCATGCCAGGCTACCTCACTACATCACTGAGTGCTCAACTTGAAAGACAGGTATTTCTTGTATTCATCCTGTATACAAAAGCCTTTTTGATGTATGTACAATGACATGGGCAGGAAAACATGGATTTCTACCTGTATGACACTAACATATTTAAAGAAAATGGAACAAAGAATGTGTTTAACTGAAGAGACAAGATCAATATTTGTGCTCCTTTCTCATAGAGAAGCAATTATAAATCACAATGAATGCATTGATACAAGAAAAACAGCATTGTAGTTAAAAGTGACACTAAGAGACATCAAAATGTAAAATTCAAATTTACACATTTACACTGTTTCCACCAGTCTCTAGAGCACAGTGGGTTTAGATTTACAGTATTTATAGCGCCATCATTTGCCTCATCATATCCCAGAGGAACAAGTCTAATGATATATGATTAAACCATATTGACCCAATTGTGCAATACAGTGCAATTATCATTTAGCAGGAAATTTGAATCATATATATATATATATATATATATATATATATATATATATATATATATATATATATCTCATATATATGTATATATGTGTGTGTATATATATAACTATTGTCAGCTAATTATCAAGCATATGTGTGCCAACATTATCATGTACTTTAATATGTTAAGCAGTTATATCAAAAGTCTGTTAACACAGTCACACATTAGACGTCCAGTGTGATTCATGACCATAACGACATCCTGAACCATTTTTCCAGAGAGCCCACTCGTTTGGTTTTGGAGGCTGTTCAGTTCAGACTTTCATCTCATAGGTTAGCCTCCCTGCGTAGGTTACCATGGTGATCTACACAAGTTAAAGTGAGTCTGCCTCTGAAAGTTGCAAGATAGAAACACTACCTGCCAATTAAACATTTTCAGACACATTTTTTGTATTGTTTTTGGGTGCACCAACTGGTTTTATGATGGAAACCTTTGCTGTATTCGACCCACTGCAGCCTCCTCATCATCCATTTCTGGCAATATTCAGTAACCATTCCTTCATGGTCTTAAAACAGACAGCAGCACTGCCTCCAAATTAAAGTGAAGGGATGTGAGCAGGATTGTAGTGAGATTAAATAGAATTAAGAGACACAGAACCAGTCAGCAGGATGGCATGCTTTTAGATTGTTACTTTTCTGCCCATGATAATTAATTTTATTACAAGAAGATATAATAAATCTGTGTAGCACAACCAGTTGCCAACCACTCTGGTCATTAAACAGGACTCCATTAACCAGCAGGTAGAGCTGCAGTTGACCAACAACAGATCTAATAGATGAAAATGACTGTTGCATGGTGCACTGTGCAGAAATGTACGTGACGTTCAGCACAGCCAATCATGTTCAATATTTCATTGCTGCAGAGTTGACCAACATGAGGTGACTTGAGCTGTATATTTGTATAATAATGGACTATTAGTAAACCATTTCTTTCTTCCCACCCTATAGTTGTTACATTTTCTACCAGACTGTTATTTGTAGTTTAAGATCAGCAACAAATGGTGAACTTTACATGGAGAGATGAATGGGAAATAGTAAAAAGAAAGTAGCAAGTAGGTTGGACGACATTTTATGAAAAGAATAAAAGAATATTGCAAATACAAAAGAAAATACATTACACATTGTTAGAAGCATCTTAAAATTTAAATAAACTCGGTGTCACCTCATGAAATTGAATTCTAATAAAAATCCTCACAGCTGCAGTTTCAAACGTTTCAATATTTTTGCTGCAGTCCTTTGGGTGTTTTTTCCCACAGTGTTAACCAGTTTACATACCTGCTAGTTGTCTACAAATCTCTTTATCTCTGTGGCAGCTCACTCCCCTGTTCGGTAGCAAGTGATGCCAGCAGGACCCAGACATTAAAGACAGATTATTGCATAACCAATGTTTAAAATGTGATTATGACCAGATGTGCATGCAGATTGTATCGGAGGGAGAGGATTTTGTGATATCACACAGATGCATGTTTTTAGAGCAGAGCTTTATGTCCTGCCATGAAAAAGACTCAGTGCACCAGCAAATTTTTTGCCATCTGGCAAAAGAAATCCTACAGTATGAAAAAATCAGAAGGAATTATTCCTGTAGAAACCATGGTTTCAGGTCCTATGTGTGTATGTATTTATAACAAAGACATATGGATTTAAAGCACTGTAAAATATAATATCTGATAAACAACCTCAGCTGTGAAATGGATACACTTAAAAAGAAGCAGAACATGACTAACAGTAAAAGTGCATGTACAAATACAGACAGAGCAGTGATAATACTAGAGAACACAGAAACCTTTTGATAGACTCTCCTCCTGAGGACTTAGCACAAATCAATAACAAACATGTATGAGTTCTTGAACCTCTAATAGACATAAACTACTCATCTCCAGTGTCAGTCCTGGCAAGCTCACTTTTTTGTGTTTTCTTTGGGTGTTTTTCTTAACTGCTGCCAGAATAGTTGTTGTTCTATTTAAAGGACTGACAGGACTATGGTGTTAGTATGTGCAGAGAGGCTTATTTGATATGAATACAGTGGTATATAAAGGCAGGAGTGTAATTACTCCTAATGGCTGGAAATACTCCTGTTCAAGATATCTTGGTGTATGATGTCTGATTATGGGTGATCATTTTCTGCTTTTTGGTGAAAAAGCACAGCTGCCAGGTTCTGGGTTTTACTGATGATAGTGGTTCAGAACAATGGGCTATTGAAATGCATTGTCACTAGCTTAAATGTCAGAGGATAAGGCTGGAAAGAAATCCAGGGCTCAATTTATAATCACATCTTCAACTAAAACTAAGAGCAGCTGGTATGAAGCTATGAACTGGAACAACTCTTCAGTAGCATTTCACCATCGACTCAAATATAAAATATATGTATTCACTGTAGTAAAACACAAACATGAGCTCTTGTCCTAATTATGACATTTATTGTGATCATAAAGATATTTTAAAGCGGAGCTTTACTTTAATAAATGTAGTGTTATTATCAAAACATATGCAGAGGAGTAAAATGATCACTATATGTTATACATTATTATGAATTATATGCATAACTGTGTAAGTAGCATCTTACTTCTGGGTAAATGCGGGGTTGTATCACAGTTAACCATCTGTTTGGGGTTTCAGAGACTCACAGACATAAATGAAAATTGACTTTCAAGCACTGCTTTAAGTGCAGACACAAGCAGGGTGAGGAAGATGATTTACTTTGTCAATCATGGGGGTGTTAAAGATTTTTGGAATTAAAAATTGATTATTGTTCATCGTTGATTTTAAATAGTCAGACAATTTGATCAGAAATCTGTTTAGAGGAGTTGAGGACTACTACTGAATATGTAGAATAAGTTTCAGCTAAATATTAGCCCCCGAAGAAGCTTTGTGAAGTCAACATCAGTAATCAATTCTAAGATCGACAATGAAAATAAAATCAGCGCTTCATTAGCCACTATTAGTATAACACACAATATCAACCACACTGTTGGTGGTTGCTTTGTTTAACGCTGGCACAGAGAAAGAATGAAGACAAGGAGTGAGAGTGACAAGGAAGAAGAATGGAAAAAAAAAAAACACACATCTCTGTTTCTGCTGCATCAATTTTGATCCATTTTCAAATTGTCTATCCTGAGTTCTGCTAAAGCTAGAAGCTAAATTGGTGGAGCACTCTTTAATATAACACTCACTCTCTTGGTGCAACAGTATGAATCCCTTTGAAGGCAGATGGTCCAAAAGTGTGCACTATTATCCCCATTTATACGGGTCATTGCTTTGACTGTAAGACACACAAAAGACAGAGATTTCTGGGAAGAAACAGAGAGAAGAAATCTGGGAGGTGGTGTTATGCAGCCACAGCAGGCGACTATGGCCAAGGGTTTTTCATCTCAACCAATTTGTAACAAACACTTTTGCCTTTCAACTTGGTCATAGCAGCAGTTCATCTGAAACCTTAACAGGTGAAGCTCAACAGAGGGAGAAGAGGTCAGATTGGAGATGGCTTGATTGCTGAGGAAAGACTAAAGGCATGAATGTGTGTGGAGATAACTCAACACTGGCTAGTAGACGACCACACGACATGACTGGCAAGGGGCTGATGAGTGGAGGTGGAAAACAGTCGGGGAAAAGTCTGGGCAGAGATGTGGGAACCTGCCAAACAAAGACAATGACTTAGATGCTGTTTCAGTTCACCTATTTAAAGTATTTAGCCTTTGGGCTAACCTTATCATCAGATCAGATTAATAGTCTCAATTATCTAACTTTGTTGTGTGTGTGAAATGTATATGTGTATAAAATACACTTTATTTGGACTGGATCTTTAGAGCAGGTGCTATAACACTGAATATAAAAATCCTATCATAAACATTTTAATAATCTGATCTAAGATAGACATTTCTCACATAAAGTTTCTTTGAATATATGTTCTTTTTATCTTTACATTCTTTCATAAAAATGTATAAATAAATAAGGAAGACTGCACCACTTTCTTTTCTGCCTGACACGTCTATCTTGGAGAGTCCATCGTTAAACAGGTGATACGCTTTTGGTTCAGCAGTAGGCCATGAGGAGCCTAAGTCACGTCCATCTACTTCCAGTCCATGGGTCCTCTGATCATAAAAATTATGAGAGCGTCTATGGAGAGAAAAAATATTTTCTGGTCCCGTTTGAAATGTGCCACGGTGCCATTTTAAAGATATTTTTTGACATGGAGAGAGCACTGTTTTGTGACAGGCAGCAAACGTTAATCCACTTATTCCTCATTCTCTGTTTGGTTTGTAGAACCAGTTATGTATTTTCAGAGGCATAAAAATCAACAATTACATATAGCCTTTACTCACATGAATAGTTATCATTTAAATCAAGATACAACAAACCGGAAGGGGCGTGACTTAGGCTCACTATACAGGCTGGCAGTAGGTTATATAGTGATCCCTCACCATATCACGCTTCACCTGTCATGGCTTTGATCCATCACGTTTTTTTGTGGTTAGTATAAATAAATTGATATCACGGGATTCTGAGGCCTACAGGTATTTTTATTTTGTTTAGATTTTAATTATTTTGTGGTAAAATAAGCAATTTATTTAGCAGCAGTACTGCTGATAAAACTATTACCTCAGTACAAAAGCATAAAAGTAGGGTAAAATAGCTTGTAATAATGAAGAAAGGTCTATTTTAAAAACTTTTCCATTTAGGAAGGTGGATTTGTTGGGCTACATTAAATCTCTGACAATATATGATAAACTGTTTCAGGTCTGCTCTGTCTAATAAAGGCTCCTTAAAACCAAAACAACCCATAAACAGAATAAAATACGAGAACATGTAAAGTCTAAAAATGTTGTGTCAAAAGAAGACTGAATTGCTTTTATCTAGAACTTTAAATTTAATTGATATCTACATTTCTATTTGTGATTTAGATTTTTTTTTTTTTTTTTTTTGCTCTTCTCACTGTGACCATGAAGAAATCCTCCAAACTGAACTTTTTACATCTGTGGTATGCCACGTGTGTAACAGAAGCAGTGTTTTCATTTGTTCTGCATCACATAGCGCCGTTCAAGGTTTAATTCAGTTGCCACTTGCAGTCATGCTTCTTCATTTTCACTCACTCCTTCGTTTGGCTGCCAGATATTTTCACAGATATCACATTTAGAGCCACATAGGTTCACTTTATGATGTTTGACAAGCATCTGATCAAAGACACCGTCGCTTTCAGATTTTTGAATGAAAATATATCGTTTTGAACCGAACCTATGTCAATTATAAACTGTTAAATGGTTAAACAAAAACAAAAAATAAATAAATAAATAAATTAAAATGTCTTCCTCAATCTAGGATTTGACCAAAATATGATGGAGATAAATAGAATTCATGATTGTAAATGTAAGACATTATGAATAAAGAAATATCAAATAATAATGTAAAATATATATGCATCAAAGTAATCTTTACAAACCATTTAAAACCTGAGACAATGTTGAAACATTACACACAGATTAGCAGCATATTCAACATCAGTTTGAGCAGGTTGGTGGAATTTGAGAGTTCAGATAAAAGTAGAAATATGATGAATTTTGCTTGTGTTGAAGGTTGTCGTGTTTGTACTTAGATTAGATTCTTTCCCCGCTGGCTTTTAAGAAATGTAATTTCAAACGTTTGTATTGTGCTCGTGAAAGTCTGAAGAGGCAGCGTGTGATTTTGTTCAAGGATCTTCAACAACATTCTTCAATTAATACATTCAGATAATAACAAGCTGATTTAATAAATGATTACTGAATACTTTGTGACATATTTGCACTGATGTAAAATTAAGAAAAAAATTGCAAATATGCCACTGAAAAAGAAAAGAGATGTAATATGTAGCTATAGAGCAGCTAAAGTCAATGGTCCAAAATACTGTAAATAAATAACTATGGTAGTAAAACAATTATTTTGTTCTTTAACTGTTTGATAAAATACATTTAATTTTATTTATACTTTAGCTCAAGCTCATGCAGCATTACGAAGCCTGGACACAAACTGTACTAAGCAAAAGTGTGAATACCGGCCATCGTCCTCAGAGAAAACAACTCTAACTCAGAAATAAAAATCTACGACCCCGAAATCCCTCACTTTCCTTTCCTCGGCGATCGACAACACCTCTATTCTCTCTTCTGTCCTGATCCAGAACAGTTATTGTAACAGCGTCCTCAGTGACGAACCTTCAAAATCACCCCATTCTGTGTGACCCTCAACCAAGACCCCACTCAGCTGATACAAACCTCCTGTCCGTCCCCCTGAGGACCAAACACTGACAGCCTTCCTCGTCACTGCCCCATCCTCTAGAAAATCTCTCCCCACAGACATTAAATGCTCTGCTACGATCCACAGCTTTTAAACTAACACTCAGCTGTGTTTCTAATGTTTTAATATAGAATACGTCTTTTTCTCTGTTTTATTTGTATAGTTTTCACCCCCTAATTTTAACAGTGCAGCACCTTTTCTTTTGTGTTTATCTATGTAAAGCATCTTTGAGTGCCTTTATAAGTGCTGCACACATAAAATGCATTATTACTTTTAATCTTCTGTTTATCTTTTCCTGGCTCATTTTTAGTTTAGTAATTTTCTACTTTTAGTAATTTGTCTCTCTCCAATTTTCCTCACTTCATTTCCAGTTGTCCTCATGTTGTATGGTAATTAGGTGGCTGAGTCCAGGTCCAAGTCCACAGCAGCAGACTTTATAATTTCATCAAATGACAGACAAAAAAAAAAAAGAAGCCTGATTGTATGTTGAAGGAAAATAACTGATGCATTTAGTTGTGACATATATGAGTCACGTTTGCCGGAGCACCATGACATCTGGTGCATATCTTGTCTGAATTAAGATATATTTTTGATCCTGTGTGATGAACAATAATATTCTGTATAATATGTGACTTTTCCTGCTCTATGATTGTGATTGAAGACAGTGTAAAAGCAGAAGAACAAAAAAAAAAAAAAAAAAAAACACATTTCCTTTGTTGTGGATTTCTGGAGCTTGATGTAGACAGAGAGGAGCCTGAGTCGTTCATCCATTTGTCCGGCAGGGCCTTAAATGTATTTCTCAGTGCCCTGTTATTTATTCTGAGATATTCAGATAAGGTTTGAATGTTTGCTATAAGTTATAAAATGACATCGGCTGCCGTTGGTTCCTTTTGCACTGAAACAGCGCTTCAGAGCTGCTGTTTATTTGTGTTATGTTCCTGCCTTCATTGTCCCTCTTTTTTACCATTTTAATTGTACGTTATCTAACACTGTTTGTTCCCAATTAATGGAGTATGTTTGTATGTTTCATATTCAATTATGGAGTATGAATATTACTTAATGGTGTTAGCCCTAATGCAAACTATTAACTATGAGGAAAATCTGTAAAATGACAGCTGTGTTTTCTACTCTGTGATTATAAGAATGATAATTTTCTCCTCAGAGGAAATGTAAATATTCAGATAGATTATAGATTATTTAGTCCAGCAGCGGAGCGCGTCTCCTTGTTTTTTGGAGATTTGTGTGTGACTGTTTAAAAGGGTGATTTGCGTGAAAGTGCTAAAATAATGACATTATATTTTTAGATTCATCTTGTCCTAGCTTTTCTATCTTGTCATCAACTTTCACAGCTTCTGTAATTTCAATGCAATTTCAGGCTCTGATTGCTCCTCTGGTTGAATGCCAGTCATTGTTACTGTACAACTTGTTTTCTGTTTTGCTCATTCTGCATGTAAGGAAAGGTCATTAATAGTGGTTGAAAAAAGAAATGAACAAGTTACAAGGAAAGGGTCAGTAAAGAGAATGCACTCTACAGAATTGCTCTCACAATAAAGTATGGGGACTTTTTTTGTTTGTGTGTTACAACATTTTATGAAACAACACTTCAAATCACTGCACCGCTGCGCTAAAGTTAAAAATCTGTGTCTTCACGACTGGGGACATTTTATGTGAAATCAGTCAGAGCACAAACTTGGTGTTGAAATTCTCTCTCAAAAAGAAATGATGTGTTCAGTAAATGTTTGTCCACCAGGTTTATTAATTCGTTTTGGATCCACTGAGCTGTTTAGGTTTGATATGATGACAATGACATTTGCAAAAATATCAATCACATAATGTTATCATTCACAGTGGACCTGTTTTTATAGAAATCTGGCAAAAATTAGCAACATGGTTGTGAAGGAAAAATCTAGACTTTACTAGACAGTGAAACACACGACGTGACAGGTGTAGGTTGTGTAGCTATAGTCACAACATGGTTCAACAAAGGTTAGAAGGTGAAGTTAGGATCATATCATACACCCCATACATTCTCTACATACATCCCCGTTAAACACTCCACACATACTATACATACGTTCTTATATACATCCATATATTTCAGGTTTATTGTTTTATTTATGGCGGACCTATGATAATGAAATTTCTCCAACAATGGTTAGCATCTAGCTGGTAAACATAGTGGAGATATAAATACTTAAAAACGCTCCAATGTTTCAGAGACAGATGTACACACAGCTTTATTATTATCATTAGACTTAACTAAACCGTTTTATATGGTACAATAATATGAGCAAAACCTTTGCACAAAGTAATGATCATCACTTCATCTGCTCTTCAAGCCTAAAATCTATAGAAACCAAAGAGAAGCAAGAAAAAGGTATCAACTAGACTAAGCACAAAAATTACTTGGAACTGGTTTGGTATCTGTTCATTAATAGTTTTCTTCATCATCAAACTAAGTCTAGTGAATAATCAAATTATAGCTCTGTGGCCTTCACCAGCTTCCGTCTAACCCAGTCGGGTGGATGAGGTCATTTTATGTGACAGTCAACCACTAAATTAAACTAAAGCTTCCGAAGATTCACATGATGATGGAAAAAAATTCCTCACATCCAACTTCAGCTTACACGTTAAGGTCCAGGAAGAATACAATCTCTATAGATTGTGTGATATGTCAGAGAAAAGTTAGAATTTGAAAAAAGAGAGGAAGTTAGGATTTTCTTCACTCTTTGACTTTGCTCCTGTCTTTGTCATGTTCTCAGAGAGAGAAGGATGTTGGATCAACACTCACATCTTTTAACCTCCAGACTAGAAAGGGAAGAATTCGCACAAGGACCGATATGGACATGCTGACCTGAAAGTTTCAGTATGTTGGAATAAAGTAGGGCAATTTTGTTTCTGATTGAACTCTTTATTAAAAAATATTACAAGCATTGCAAAAACTTCAGTGATTCAATTGTGAAATTACAATACCAAGACTGTAAATGTTGGGAGCTGCTGCATGCAAAATAAGTCGTGTACACCACAACCACACACACACACACACACACACACACACACACACACACACACACACACACACACACACACACACACACACAAATACTTTCCTTACGCTTTCCCCTTTCTACTTTCTACTTGACTGTGTTGAGATAGATTCACAGCGCCGCCTACTGGAATGCATTGGTAGTGGTGTTTTCACTTGATCAGGAGCATCACCTCCTGCTGGCAGCAAAAACTAACACTCAGTAGAGATTTACACAGCTCATGATGCATTTACATTTACTGCTTCTGATATATATGATTGGTAAGCAACGTCCTGTCCTGACTTTTTCCATCCTTTCCTCTGACAGAGGAGGCCTCATCCCAGACACCATTCAGCTCAGGCCCGACCATCTGTCCACATCCTGCTCACAACAGCCCACTATTTTTTGCCAAAAACATATTTACTGCACTTGTTTACATTCACCAGCTGCTCCTAAAACTCTCAGCTGGGGTTTCTCTTGCTTTGATAAAACTGATGACCTTCCAGCTCTGTAGAGGACTTTTGTTCAGATGAGCCTTCAGAGGATATCGCCTTTGGCATTCGTATGTGGTGGCCTAACACGAATGACTTCCCCTGGGTTTGCAGTTTGGTAACATGGAGCTGCAGCCTCTTTACAGCAAACAAAACTGGATGTGGAGTTGTTTAGTTGAAATTGAAAACTTGATATATTAAAGATTGTGACTCTCATTGAAGGTCTGTTAAAGTTGTAATACAGAAGTTGATATCTACCTAATATAAATATTGTTATCAGCTTTTGTTCGATTATGTGAAGACAACTCAGTAACACTCAGTAATAATGACATACAATAAAAATCATTACACTCAGTCACATCAGGGAATCACTGAACTTTGAGCACATAAGACAGAACAGGTTCCTCCTTTCAGCCAACTACTGATCTATATCTAATCTTCCTTTCTCTCTAAAATCATTAGCCCTATTCGCCCTATCCCCCCACCAAATGGGTGCAAATGGGTCTCTGTACTATGTATGGAGATGACGGGAGACTACCCCCAGTCACTGAGATCTGTGTTTGGTGAAATATGGTAGGTCATTTGTGGCAGAATTTTTACTTTACAAATTACAGACATGGCAAATTCGCACGGGATTAAGATCACAGACATCCTCTGCAATTATTACAAATTACCATACGTCACCAGGTAAAACTAATCCCACATGAATAGGGCTAAAGATGCTGCTAATTACCTTCTACATGAAATATAGTTTCTTTGAGGATTTTTAATAAGATGTTAGAGTTTACAAACATCAAACAAAAGACTTATTGTTGTGTTTGTCTTGTCAGATGTTAATGTTGCATTTGACCTGAACATCTTATTACACAGACTGTAACATTTCATTTGTGATAAAGGGACCAAACTACACAAAAAACAGTCATGGAGTTCCTCAAGGTTCTGTGATTGGACCATTATAATTCTATATGTATATCTATCTATACATGTTTACTTTAGGCAATAGCATACACTTTCATTCTTAGGTGGGTGATTGTATCTCTACATGAAACCAGATGAAACCAAACACTTCAATTTGTGCTTTAACTCCCACACAGAACAAACTTAAAGAGCTTCTTTTTCTGTGTAACATTGTAAAAATCAAACACATTCTGTCTCAAAGAACTACAGAAAAAACTAACCCGTTCATTTGTTTTTTCACTCTGTAAAAAGTAGAACAGAATTTAAAGGCTGAATAGTTTGTTTTTTCAAACAAAGGATGTTGATTGATATTAAGAAGACAGAGAACTTTATTCAACAGATTTTATTCCATTTAGTCAAGATATAACTCAGAGAACCTCAGGTCATTGTCTGTACACTGAAGGAGTCTGTGCCTCAACAGATATTAATGAAATGACAGCAGCACTTTCATGATCCTTTGGACACACACAAGCAATATTTCTTCATTGCTACTTCAGATCTTTATAGAAATGTACCAGTGCTACAATACTAAAGGCTGTAGCCTTGAAAGCTTTCTTCAAAAACTGTCACATACAGTACAGTAGCTTTTATTTGTTGGTGTTAGTTATTATTTTGTTTTGTATTTTATAGATAATTGAGTTTTTCCTTTTCTTTCACAGAATCAGAGTCATATTGCAGATCATGGTTTTCTATTGATGAACAGTTGCTTTGATCAACAAAACAATTAATCTGGGCAGTCTTTGGTATCTTGTATGAAAGGAAGGTCAGAAATCAGTAACAACATATAATCTCATTGATTAAAAAGTAAAACAGCAACACAAAAAGCAATGCAGGAATTGGTAAAAAGCAAAAGAAGACATCTAAGATATACTTTTTATATAATCATATCATTGATAATACTAAATATTAAAGGTTGTGCTTTAATTCTCAGTCCTGAGTGGATGAAGTGACACCCCTCTTGTGTAACAGCCTCTGAATGAAAAAACAGATATTGGAAAATAAATTAAAACATCCATGTAAAGATGCAAACTCTTAACTGCTTAAATTAGTTTTTAGGTTAAACTAATTACTGTCATTGTATCTGAATTACTGTTAAAACATATTATTGATGTTGTTAAGGATCTTTGATTTTTGGTACACTGTAAAAATATATTAAATCAAATTTCATTATATTAAAGTGTTAAAGTATAAGGCTTTCATTGGGTTAAGTTTAGTATCTAAACAACTGCTTCTATTTGAAGATGCAGAGAAACAGCACAACGCAGAATAAATGATTAATTATCAAACTTATCTGGTGGTTGATTCACTGCTGAGAAGCATTTAGTTGCATCAGATCTGAAGATTATTGTTGGAGTAGTAGAGTTAGATGTAGAATTGATTCTGAAAAGATATTAAAGTTAACTAAAGACGTCAGTGGAAATGTTAAAGGTGACAGAGAATGGTTGAACAGGATTTTGATCCTTGTTCTGTTATGTGACATATACACAATAAAATTTTGGTTGGATCTGTAATGCCTCAGAAGCTGGCAACCTCATTGTGAAAAGCAAACACTTGACTCTGATTGGCTGCCTTCACTGCCACTCAAATGAATGTAACTTTGCCAACGTCGTAAAACAGACAGATCGTCTTTTTACAGCTATTCACCTTTGAAGTGGAGGGAATGTAATCAGAGTGGGGGGGGCAGTGAGATACATTTTACGTCACAAACAATCAGTTTTGAAATGGACCTATTTTCTAAACGAGGAATTTCTATGAAAACGACATGTTCAGAATTTCTAGCACTTCTCGCATGTTGCTGAATGTGAGTGGACGACCGTTCTTTAACAAAGACGAGGTAAAAACGGTTTTTGAATCTGTTACCTTTAAGTGGTTGACAGCTTCTTTTCAAAGTAAGTACACTCATAGCAAAAGAAGCACAGATGTTTTAACGGAGTATAAACCGGTGTTGTATTGTCAAGGACTTGTTTATAAGTGAAATAATGTAACAGCCTTTGTCAAGACAGTGAAGATTCAGATCTCTGAGCTCTGAGTGCATTCCTGACCAGTTTCAGTACAATGTAATTTTTCTTTTTATGTTCCTTAAGAGAAGGCAGAGAAATGCCACTGATGTGTTTTATTAACCAGGTGCTGGTCTTCTTATGTCATGACAACATGAAGGTCAATATGTTCATAAGCTGAGAAACTTTCCCTAAGTCTTGTTGTATTAACCCTTTGTATGTAAATGGACAAATGGAAGATTCTCTTCAGTAATAATCCTTTGATTTATTCCTTTCATTTATTCCTCTAACATTTATGCCTAAATTGATCAACTTTTAGGACACAATATAATGTACAACCTACTGACAGTTTTGACATTTTTTCATACTCATCCCAATAATAAAAGATGTCAGTGAAATCCTAGCTATTTCTATAGGGAGGCATGATAAGGTCCAGAATAATTCACGTCATGTGTCCTCCTCAACCAGTTCACCAGATCACAGTCACTCTGACATTTAATTTTCGCCACCACATGAAATTCCCTCTAGACTATCCTGATATGATGTTTTCACAAGAAAGTGAGGTCAACGTAATCTTGACATTTGACCACTAAAATGTAAACTATTGGTCTTTGTGTCAGAATAAACATTTGTTCAAAGCGATTTTAAGACCTTTGATGAAAGGGCGTCTTGAGATGTCACATTCTTTACGGCCAAAAACATGTTTTATGAGTCACAGTGACCGTTGACATTATGATCTAATCAATTCATTGTTGAGTCCAAGCGATTGTTTGTCCCATCAGGCGTTCTTGAGATGTTCATAATGGGACAAACAAATCAATGGAGAAACCAAAAACATATAATGTCTGTGGCTGTGGCTGTTGCCAACATGGAAATTGATACAGCAGAATCTGAGTTATCATCTTTTTATTCCATGATTTCTCCTCCTTCCTTGACTGGTCCTCAGACCCAATTGATGCTGAATTCAGTTGTGTATTTGAAGAAATTTATCACCACATATTGAGCAGCTTCCTATGTATGTATGTATATATATATATATATATATATATATATGTGTGTGTGTGTGTGTGTGTGTGTGTGTGTGTGTGTGTGTGTGTGTGTGTGTGTGTGTGTGTGTGTGTGTGTGTGTGTGAAAAAAAACATTTTTGAATCTGACAACTATATCTCAACCTTGGTAACAACCTCAGCACTAGGTCCATTTAGTCCAGTAGCTGTTTTGCAGATGTTCACATTTCCATTTTTCAGAGCACCTAAAAGGCATCTCATGCATACTGACTTTGAATTGAAGCTTGAAACTCGCTTCTCAACCATGAAAGAAACACATTTTATAATGCAACCAATAGCTACTGGTGAAAAGTTGTTGTTTTTTCCAACTGATTTTCATTTAGAAAGTTTGTTTTAAAAGAAATGCTTTCATAAAAAGGTATATCAGAGCTGGAATAAAACCAGATTGAAAATTTTCAATATTCATTAATGAATTATTCAAACTTTAAAATGTGAGCAACAATTCAAACAAGACTCAAACCCAGGAAAGTTAGTATCATTTCAGTCTAATTCACTTTGTTTAGTTGAGCCTCAGTTATTTCAGTGCAGTAAATGTTGTTAAGTCATTTTAGGGACTTTGAGGTGGTTATTAAATTCAATATCTGCAGCCACATCACAACAGTTACAACAGCCATTTGCCCATGCAGGTGATCACCTTCAAAATGTCATTTCTCCTAACCACCCAGCTGTCTCACACACTTCATAAAAGGCTCCAGCTGATGAGAGGAAAAGAGAAACACGATCTAAAACACAGTCATGAATAATAATAATAATAATAATAATAATAAAAAATACAACAAAATACCACGTAGAAAATGTTTATGAAAACCAAAACAAAATACTGACATTCATAAAGAGGATGATATTTGAGTGTTGGCACTACTGTACATGTTACAGCTTGCGTGACTGTCGTCTCATTCAACACATGTATAACTGTTATATTATACAAGTCCAGTCAGTGTGCGTGAAAACAGTTCTTTGGTATTTTAAAACACTGAAGTTTCCCCCACAGTGTGCTGCACCGTAAATAAAACATTTCATTTATGTTACGTGCAGCAGTATCAGTAATTCAACTTGAAATATTAGGTAGCAGAAAGCAAAACACAAACATCTTATTGCATATCCGACATATCACGTCGTAAACACTTAAAATAATGCCTGAAGTTCCTGCAAACAACACTCTGCAACTCTAAAGTGCTTCATAAGCATCATTAGATTAGTGTACATTTGTAGGAAGCGACTGTGCAGCCTCCGATCAAAGAGGTTTGCAGTTGATCTTCCAAACAAACTTGCTTTAAAATATATAAAAAAAATAAAAAAAAAAAATTACAGCAAGGCTGGCGAGCACATCCAAACACACTACAGTGTGCTCACCAGCTTCTATTGTCTACAGTAAATCTAAAAATATTTCATAAATGAAAAAAATGAAAACAAAATGGTTTGTAATGTTACACAGGAATAGGAGCCGGGTGTTTCATTCTGCCTTGATGAGTTTTCTGAGTCGACAGTAGATGGCAGCAAAGTAGAACTGAGTCCACAGTATCAACTGTTTGATTTTCTGTCTTTGGTATCAAAAATCAATTAAAACAGTTCACAGAGTGGTCAGAGTATAACAGGATAATGAGAACATATAGTTAACATGTGTGCAAAGACACACATACTTGCATATATATTTTCTTAAAAAAAAAAAACCATATGGCATAAGCACGTATGGAAAGTCAAAAGAAAGCCTTTAATCTAATGTGACAGTTTCCTGCTACGCCCACGAGGCAGTTCCCAAAGATAAAGTGCATCAAGTTGGTCAGTTATAACCTGAGTTAAAACCAAATTTAACTGCAGGATCCATTTTCCACGACAGTTTGTAAAAGGTTAAATTCTACAGCAACGGTGATCGGACATTTCAGCAGTCTCAAGTGTTTAAGGCGCTCGCTGTGGCCTCTTTTATTTCATCTGCATTTTAACCCATATTTATCTATCTAACCCTACAAGTTCTGTACAGTTTCCACATCTAACCACTGCAAAATTATCTGGTGCAGCTGTCAACATCTGACAAACTGTCCCAACCTCCTGTAGTAAACTGCAAATAGTTGCATGATAAACCTACAGTGCCTCGTGTTGAAATACGTCCAACACACTGGGAGCAAATGTAACTACAGTATCATTATAAAAGGATAGTAAACATGTTTGTTTTGTTTTGTTTTTCTTAAAAAAGGTGCTTGTGCCCAGCAACAAATGATAATATTATAACAACACTCAGAGTGATGTTGTAGGTTAAACATCACAGCGCTCTGATGGCAGAACGGTTACAGTGCACGCATCCGTGTGATTCTCTTTCCCATGTTTCCTGTCTGCCTCTTCACTGCCAAATAACAGTGAAACCAAATGAAGGTTTAACGTTTAATGTTATGGATTATGGTCTAGATTAGCCTTTGCCCGATATGCTCCTGCAGCCACAGCAGTACGGGCTGTAGAGAGCTTGGCCCATCGGGCACAGTCTCCGCGTACATCTGCAGCAGTACCTCTTGTAAAACAAACAGCAGGGGCAAACTCAAGCTCAGTAGCTCGTACAGGAATTCATAGTCCTGGGCGTTGCCCCTCAAGTGGCTGACGAGAGCCCATGCTTTGCTACGTGCATGGTGGGACAGATACGAGGGGGCGTTACACACAGCGCGTGTCACACTCAGAGGCCAGCTCAGCCGTTTCCTCACGAACGAGCTGAAGGTACCTGCTGGAGTTTGACTCTGCAGGTCTTCTGTGCTGCTCGACTGGGAGCTTTCTCCAGTACCAGCACATTTCTCCTCAACTCCAGCACCTTGCTGCATCTGACAGAGAATGAGACAGAGAAGTTAGACTTTATATACAAAATATTGCTAAAACTGGATGAATAGAACTTGAAGGTACTCACCGAGCGTAGAGAGAAATTCCTCCGTAGGTTTGTCCCTTTGTTACGTTGATCAAAATGAAGTTTGCAGTACAATTTTCCTGTAAGACCACCACAAACAAATGTCAGTCTATTAAATTTAATGCTGATGTCTGTGAACAATATGTGGCTCCAATGTTTAAAGATACAAACCCTGCTCGGAGTCGAAAGCGTGCGCTCCCTGTCGCAGAGCGGAGCTGCAGGTCGAACAGCGAAAACACTCCCTGTGGAAGTAGAGCCCCTCGGCACAAACCTTCTCCACCATATAAACACGCTTCTCACACAAGTGACACTTGTCACCAGACTGAGGGAACGTCCGTCGTACTGAGCTACCCTGGAAAAACAGAGCAACAACGTAAAGAGTGAAGATGAAGAAAAAATAAAATAAAAATAAAATAGCAGTAATGTCACAACGTGTGATAGCAGAAGCTGACACATTGATCCAAACCTTCCTTTTGAATGTTTGTTTCCTCTTAGCTGAACACAGAAAACCTCATGTTTATAATGTAAATAAGATGCCAAACACTGATGAATTTAATTTAAACGATTGCTGGATTATTTTTGTCATTTCACAAAAAAGTATTTTTTATTTTTTACTCTTCTCCTTTGGAAAGCACCGCAGAACCATGATAGTAGTTAGATTGAGTGGCTTACAATGAAATTTTATGAAGACATTACATTTATTATTATTATTATTACCAAGCACAATAGCTTTGGTGGGATTGTTTTCACCTTGTGAGTCTGTGTGTGTGTGTGTGTGTGTGTGTGTGTGTGTGTGTGTGTGTGTGTGTGTGTGTGTGGTTTTGAGGATTTAAACATGTGTCTGTCTGTCTGTCTGTCTGTCTGTCTGTCTGTCTGTCTGTCTGTCTGTCTGTCTGTCTGTCTGTCTGTAGACAGACTTTGTCACTGAGAGTGTGAAGACGGGTGTGGTCCACCTGATGAGAAGTGATTTAATAACACAGTAATAACATCTCATGTTCTCCTGGTTCTGAACGACTTTTGTGCATCGCGGCTGATTTGAGTTTCTGAAAAAGGCCACGAAACAAATGCTGCTCTGTATTATACTGTCTTTAATAATGTTAATGTAACAAGCCTGTTAAAAATTAATAATATATTCTATTTCAACTTTTTATGGTTACAATTTTGCAGCGAGAAATGTGAAAGTGATTTCAGCGGAGAGTTACTTTTTGTTTAACATTTCAACCATCTGTGCTCGTTTAGTTGCTCTGGGGGGTATCAGCATGTTTGGTAGAATTAGATGCAGAGAAAGTGGCTTTAAGAAACGCACATGATCATTTTTCTTGTTAATGTCACTTCCTGTATGTCTAAGTTCATTTTCAGAGACAGTGACTATCATCTTTACCTTTTTAAAGTCTACAGTCTCAGACGTCTTTCCAACAGGTCGTTAACATTCAGCCAAGAGGAAAACACAGTTATGGAAGGAAAGTAAGGTAATTATAGGAAGTGGATAATTACCATTTTTATATGGTTCATGGTTGTAGCAGACTGAAAGTTGCTTTTCAGGAATCAAATTGGATCCAAATATTAAAACACAAACATACACACGGATGCTTATTTTGTAGCGAAAGTTTAGTTTCTATGAAGCAAGTTTAAGTTCTGCTATAACATCTGGCTGTTTAGTTGGAGCAGGCTGGGTGGAGCAGAGAAAGCCACAAAGTGCCACCACAAGAACACACACACTTCTGCTCTGTGAGGACTGCTGCTAATTTAAAGAACCAGAGGCAGAAACAGCACGAACGAGCAAAACTCTCATGCAAACTACAAGTCTTTTTGGATAAATCTGTCAGATTATAATTGAGGAGGCACATGAGAACAAACTCTCTGGAGAATTTGTGTGTGCTTCCTATGGAATGCATAGGATATGTTAAAAACTTCACCATAAACTAGAACAAACTGTTCCAGTTTATTAGGTACACCTGGATAAAACTAATACAACAGCTGTGCAGTAAATCCTACGTTCATGGAAAGTTGAGTTACCTTTACAGTCAATTTAAAGTCTGTAGTTTGTGCTGGATTTGTTTGTTCTACTGTGTACTGTTGAATGAACCATCATTGATATAAATGGGGCAGAAAAAATATTAAATGGTGTACCTGATAAACCGTCACCTGAGTTTACTTAAAACAGAATCCGTCCTCTAAACTACTACTAATCTATGACTTCTATGTCCAAAACCCACTACATCTATAATAATATTGTGTACAAAATAATGGAAAAATGAGAAAATAGGCTGCATGCAATTGTTATAATCCCAAAAATGTTGTGTGTCTACATGCAAATCAACACACTGTGCAAAAACACAAGACCAGGACAGGGTCACAGATCAGGCTTTGAGATCGTCACCTTGAGTCCAGCACAGCTGTCTCCTGAGAACAACCCACTAAGGTGAACAGCTTTTTCCTTTATACTCTTTGTGTGAAATTCTCTAGTCTGTTGTGTCTGAGCTTTTTTCTGCAGGACGACACGGAGCACAGGAACAAAAGACAAAACCATCAAACTCACATTCTCCCACCAAACAAACGTGGAGCTTTTCTGCGTGTAGACATAATTATGCCGAGTAATATCCACTTAATAAGCCATACGCAGTTAAATGATGAAAGGCCTTTCTGTTCTGCTCTCCCAACAAGAAGCAGGATTTGACAGCTAAGTGTGTGTGGCTGGGAGGAGAACAATAACGTTGCTGTGTGGAACGAAGGCCGCCTTATTACATTAATTTCACACCCCACTTGATGTGGTTACTCATACTGTGCTGGAACAGAAAACTGAGACAGCCACACAGTCCTGGCACAGAATCAAAGACAAGTGCATCACTCTGGCCAAAAACTATCTGCATTAATATAGTAAAGCATTGAGTCTTTAAGTCAGTCAAATTTCACAGAACATAAATTAAAAGTATAATCATTAAACTCAAGGTTAATTTAAAATAACATTATCTATAAAAGTTAGATTATCTGCAAACTGATAGTAAAGCAATGTTAATGAATAGATCCCCTATTCACTTTGTTATTAATAGAGTTAAAGGATCAGTATCGCTCTCATGTTTGTAATATGCAGCTAGAACCAGACAGTAGTTATTTTAGCTTAGAATAAAGACTGGAAACGGAGGAGACAGTTTAACTGGCTCCGTGCAAAAGTTCAAAAATCCACCGATCAGCACTTCTAAAGTCAACAGTTCATCAAATCGCCCAATACTTCTATGTCGTGTCTCAGTAACAACACAATGGAAAGTCACTGCACCCAAACGTTATGAGCCAAAACATAGTCGCAGAGCCTGATTCTCCATAAAGTCACAAACTGTCTTGTTAAATTAATTGCACACAGACTTCATCCAACTCTGCAATGAACACACAGATTTAACAGTGGCATCTGTCTTCACATCTTCTCATCGTCTGAACAAACAATGATGTTTCCAAAAATGTCACTCCACACCTTTAATGACAACACGGTTATAGCCTACATCACACAGTACATGTCAGTTAGCAGCACTGTGTTAAATACACAAGGGATTTTGCAATGAAACTTGGAGAGAACTGAAAGCAGCAAGTAAACTGGCAATTTTTGACTTTAAAACTCAGTGTCTGTATCTGTATAAAGATAATAAAATGGTTTAACACAAGAGGTCCAATGGGGCAGAGGCTCAGCTGTCATTTCATAACAAGATGGTTCTGGGTTTGAATCTGAGCTGGTCTTTCTGTGTGAATTGTGCATATTTTTTTCTGTATGAGTTTCCTTTGGATACTCTGGCTTCCAAAGACATGCAGGTTAAGTTAACTGGCAGCTATAAATTGCCCGTAGGTTGTAATTGTGAGCATGAATGGTTTGTTTCTATATGTCAACCCTGTGAAAAACCGGCAGCGGTGTAACCCGCAGTATAGCTAATGGATCCATGAATGGAAGTGAAGTGGTTATAAACACTGACATGCTGCATTCACACAGAGGAAACATGGTCATGATTTAAAAGTAACCAACAACAGTAAAAATAACCCATTTTCATGGAGACATTTTCAGAAACTATTCCTGTATTTTTTTTTTTTTTTTTTAAATAGATGGAACCGCACCCATCGTTTCTCAACAACACACCTCAGTTGTACAATTAAAGACTTGATAAGGTGAACAATGCAGTGCTGATCTGTGCCAATGCAACCTGGATTTTAGCAAATCTAAATACCCCAAACAGCTAAATCTGCAGACGCAAGCGTGCTCCTGCAGCCTGGCGCTGGCCGACCCGTTCCACACGGACTCAGACTGGCCAATAATCCAACTGTGTGTCTGTCTCAGCTTGTGCCAGGTCTGTAGGCCTGTTCTTTCCATTTTCGTCAGGCTGGATAATTAGGGGATGACTTCACCATCTGACTACACATTACACAAGCCTAAATGTATAATCAAGGCATAATATATAATCAACATTCTCTCAAGGGATCTTTTTGGAGATCAGGCTGTGCAACAATCACAATGGTTTAGCAAAAGGAGAGAGAGGAAAACAGAAGAAAAGAAGTTAAAGACGTTACAGAAAAGATAAGAGTTCACCTCAGAGACATGTTCATCCACCTCCCTGAGCCGCTGAAGGACTCTCGACATGAATTGGATTGCAGAGTGGCAGGAGGGAGTAGAAGAAGAAGCAAAGGTTTCTGCAGTGTCAGACTGAGTCTCAGGCTTCGTCTTATTTTCTGGCTGATCAATATGTCTGAGCTTCACTACAGAGAATGGACACATGGACCGAGGCTGGAGCTGGGGTTTGGGGAGAGTCTTTGGTGGCCGGCGGACTAACTGCGCCGCAGCTTTTCTGATACTGACTTCAAACTGAAAATGATCATATACAACAAGTTCACACTTGAGCTCTGATACATTGGGCTGCTCATCAAGAAACCAAACAATAAAAAGCTTGAATTTATTGTGATTTTTCCTTATAAGTATATAAAACATCCTTACAGGTGGTTTTATATACTCAAGTCCATTACTACAAATTTCTAATACTTAACAATGCTGCCAGCCATTTTCAAAGCAAAGTGCAAGTTTCTGGATTGATTTCCTCGCCTCCTGGCAGGTGTTAGTCATGCCAGTACAGCATGAATATCATCTTGCATAGGTAATCTATTAATGTTCTCCCTGCTTTATGTTTTGCCAAAGTTATATAATCATCACATGGTAATACATTTGTGAGCAGGAACTGTTTTTAAAACTCTCTTCTTTTCTTGGGGCACAAACTTAAAGGGCAGTGTGACATCTGAGACCAGGCAACAATTTAAATGAAATTCACATTATTCCTCATCCTTCATCAAACAGCCATGTTTGCCTTTTGTTTGCCCTGTGGGTATAAATGTCCAAAAGCTTAGCTCATGAATACACAGCTTTGATTTCAGCAACTACATTTATGAGAAAGAGGTGGTTTGGTCTGATTACTGAGGAAATATTACACAGGAGTAATCTGTCTTAGTCTCTATTTAACACAGACAGTTCACTTTATACAAAAAAAAATGTCCAAAAACCTTATGTTGGCATGGTTGAGCCTGGTAGTTGAGCAAAAGTCAGAACTTGGAGTAAAGTGACTTGGAGCCAATTTACATTCCTCAGATTATAGCAGACCGTTGGCCTCCACAAGAAAAGCTATGTCAAACTCTAAAGTGGAAGATGTTAAAAATAAAAATATCAATACAAATGGTGTGTAGAATTATTTAGTTTCTGGTGCTTTAGAGTCTAAATCAGTCTTTACTAAAGAAGATAAAACCACCAGTAGGGTGAGTTAAACTCTTATCTCAGGTAAACTATATTATCTGGACTTTACACATGTGTTTGAGGTAAATGTCCACACTATGTGTAGTATGTGATTATGAGTGCATGTACATGTACGTGTTTTTTATCACGTCCGGCTGCTGTGGACTACCTGAGACTCAGGAGGAGGTTTAGGTGGAACTGGAGGCCTGAGTTTTAGGTGCAGACTCAGGGTCAAGTCAGGAATTTCCAGAGAGTAGAAACTCTCACAGTCTGACTGAGATTTAGCAGAAAATGTTAAAAAGACAGTTAAGAGGGAAAAAAAAGCACAGAAACAGAAGAAGAGGTTGAAAAGATTAAATACTGGAAATAACAGACATGACTTTTATAGCTATTAGCAAAAGGAAAGTTTTGTCAGATTAAAACCACAGACCACTGAAAGAGCTCAGCACACAACAAGAAGAATTTAAAACATATTTATGATCTATGAAATTGAGGGAAAATTTTTAACTTACTGTAGGCAGGAAAGACGAAGATGAACTGATACATAAATTAAGTATATACAAACACATGCACATACCTAAAATCAAAATAGTTTTACTACAACAAAATAAAGTAAAATAAAAACTACAGACACAATTTTTACCTGTGTCTTGCGGACGGTGTAGTTGGGTGTGCTTTCAAATTTGGCCAGTAACTGAGTAGCCATCGATCGCACTTTATTTTCTTTAGGATCCCGCCCGTCTCGAACAGAGGAGCCATTACTGGACAGATTGGTGGCCTGAAGAGAGACAGAAAACAGATCTTAGGAAATATATCAAAGGTCCAACATGAATACTTTGGATATTAAAAGTAGGTTTTTATTAACAAACCTCCTCCAAATAACAGAACTTTCGCCTCCTTTTGTAAATGGGGTCTGTACCGTCTGACTTCTTTTCATCCTAAAAGTACAAAGTAAGGAAATAACGTAAAACTGAATCTCCAACAGTCTCAAGATAAAGAGTTTCAAACCAGAAATAAGACAGAGACGGTTGTAACATGTCAGTGTGGTTTCACCTTTGGTACCCGTTTCCTGGGCACGGCCAGATTGAGCACATTATTATTATTACTTCTGACTTCCTTAGATGGATAATCTTCGTTGTTTTCATCCACTCCTCTGGATCCTGCAGCAAAACACATCACTGCATTATAGTTACATTTTCCACCAGGCACAGCCATAAAAGACAGATTATATCAAAGCATTACGCCCTCACAGAATTGGAAAGTTACATTAATGGTCTGTGTTTGTGAAGAGGAAATGTTCCCATTATAATAAAGTAAAACATTTGTCTGTGTTAAATCTAATAATATAATATAGATTGACATTAAATATCTGAACTTATTTGTATCTATTTTAGTCATATAATACATCCAGAGAGAGTGCAGTGAAGTTAAGAGGATTAACAAATAGAAAAACTGAGTCAAGCTAAATCAGAGTACTGTATGTAGAGTAAGCCAGAGCACAAAAAATGAAGTACCTGATACAGGTAGAGGTGTTCCCCGGAAGAGTTCGTAGAACTTGGACAGGTAAGTGATCATCCTGGTTTTATCCAGCTCTTCACCGTCACTCAGCTCTTTCACAGACGTCAGTGATCGGATCCCGAATTCACGTTCACTGATGTCAAAAGCCAGCTGGAGGTTTGCAGCGTGGTCTTCTTCATTTAGTGAATCAAAGTCTCTGATAGAGATAGGGAATTAAACAAAATCAGGCTAAATATGTCACAGTTACTGTACCAGCATGCAGTTGATTTTACGGTGATATATTCTGAGGTGTCAGAGTTTTAGATTGTTTCCAATGTACAGGTTTGTAGGTAAACTACAGCAAAATGTCCTTAATACTGCGACAGGAATGAAACTGTGAGGTTTGTAACTGAGGCTGTTTCCTAACAGAGGCTTTTATCTCCACATGTAGGTGACTGACAGTCAGCAGTGTAAGATAATATGGACGATATAGACACAGCTTATGTCAGCACAATGGAATGACTTGATCAATTTTCAACCCTGTAGACACATTTCTTTCTTACACTGCAGGAGAAAATGGTATTAAATTACTTCTAAAGGAAAAAAATAGCTCTGACGTATTCAGTCGACAGTATGTAACCACTATCAGCAACAATGTACAGAAGAGAGTGGTAACCTAGCAGCAGCACACACAAACTTTACTGTTTAATGTGTGAGTACAGAGGAGTTACTCTCTCTCCTTTTTCTTCGAGGCTGCTCCCCTCTCTGCCCTCAGCTCTGCTGACAGGCATGCATATGGAGGATGGAAGGGAAAAAATGCCAGTGGTTCCTGGAAACGCACAGGACCACATGAAATTGTAGTGGCATGCGGCGAGGTATGAAGGCAATAATTAAAGAATGAGAGGCTATAATTAGATTTGTAAATGCACTAATCTACAGTTGCACTGTCTAATTCCATGCTCTACAAGGCACTGTAAACCCCAAAAAGTGGAAACTAAGGTACAGTTTCTTGTTTTTGAAGAGTAAACTAAATTATACAAGAGCTGTTTTTCTCCACATCTTCAGATCAGCATTATTAGTGTGAAAAATACACATCTGATCTCTACTACCGAATATCTTTAAGTTCAGAACAGCTTTGTACAAAGTCTTTTTCACGTCTGTCAGCACTCTACAATAGGTCAAGTGTTTGACAAGTCGCGATACGCAGCAGAAGAGAAACATAGATCAGATAGTTCCTCTCGTGCCGAGCATTTTTAACACACCCATAGCAAATGAATTTCCTCATAGCAAACTGCTACAAAAGGAGAACAGAGTTTACTTTCAGAGAACAAAAAGAAACAAAACAGGTGTCTTCGTGTGAGGCGCTGTTATTATGGTGTGTGTGCATACATCAGGTGAGGTTTGAACTTGTGGATGAGGGCGCACAGGGCGATGCCGCTTTGCCAAGAAGACGTCAGGTCTGTGATCGTAACATTCCTGTAGCCCTCCGTCTGTTTTTGGCACCAGGTGAGAAGCCTCTCCGGTCTGATCTCTGACTCTACAAGAGAAACATGTAAAAAGTCATATTTTTTAAATGGAATAATACTTAAATAACGTATCATGTTAAAGCAGAAAATAAAGCTAGAAAATAAAGCCCCTTGGACACTCAGATCTGAACCGACTAAAACAATTCTGTGGCAGTAAAGATGAAGGCAGAATGGTGGGAGCGAGAGCCGAGGTATGTACACATCTCTGTCCTGACATGCTTTTCTTTGTTGCCTCAGGCAAAATGACTCAAGTTACTTTAGTTGAAACATACAGCTCAGTTCAGGATGTAGAGCTTCTGTTTTTACTGTTCAGTCCCAGAACAGATCTAATCAGACTACACACATACGACTTTCCACATGATGTCATTTTTATTTTTTTGTTTGAGGACAGGAACATAAAGTAATGTTGAACTTGGAGCTCAAATGCATATATTTGACTGTTCCTGCCACAGCCCAGCAGCCACGCTTTAAAACTTCCTCTTTTCAGTGAATCCACATGTAAAAACAAACCTCAGATACAAACTTATTCCCTAAACTGAGGTCAATCCTGGTTCTTTACTGTATCTGTGAGCAGGAAGTGAAAAGAAGAAACGTACACCGCAATAAGGATCCTTTTAAAGTAACAAAGGAGAGGGAACCCTATCAACCAATTATATCGCTAACCTGAATAGTCTGGAGATGAGTCAGCAGCAGTCTTTGTCCGCTTTGAACTAGAGATTCCCTCATAAACACTAAAATTACCACCTCACGGCTAAATACCTCCACTAGTTTGTACCAAACTTGAGGAAATCCCCTTAAGATCTACCTGAGATATCACAGTCACCAGAGGAACCCAAAAACCTGAAAACATACAAAAAGTAACATTCAACACAACAAGCGTTTATCTTTCAGTTCAGTTAAAATCACCTCGTCTACGGAGATTGACGGGCCGTCGTATAGTAGCAGCGCGCTCCAGAGAGCAGGATTTCAGCTCTTCACTGATGTATAAGTGACGCACCTGAAACAGGAAGGAAAAGGGAAAATATTACAATCAAGACTTTGAAGGATAGTTGTGTCTATTTATTAAAAATGAAGCGAATAATTAAGAACATGTGGTAAGAATCTGATTCCTCTCACCTGGTGTGGTCTGACACAGGACGAGTTGAGGTTTGGGTATCGAGTCCCAGGGTCGATGGTGTACTGTTCAAAGTTTTTGGCGATGTTTTCTGGTGTTGTTTGTGGAAGTAGCCTGTAAATACTCTCCCTGCAGAGACACAAAAAACAAGTGTGAGGTATTATTTAAATACGTAATTTTTAAATTATAAACACGTAATGTGTTAGTGTGTGTGTGTGTGTGTGTGTGTGTGTGTGTGTGTGTGTGTGTGTGTACCTTTCTGCCAACACCTCCAGAACTGTCCGACCCTGAGCCCAGCTCTTCACCATCCAGGCCGTGTCAAAGGCAGCCAGGAAACCTCGGGCACAACCCGTTCCCATCGGCCAGAAGGGCTGCACAGAAACACATATAACATATAAATATATGTGTATCTTTATGAGGATATCACTGAATAATGTACATAAAGTTTGATTATCAATACAATAGATATTCATTGATATAATGTGTCAGGAGGAGATGAGAAACTATGGCAGAAAAAATGTTTCAGTGCCTTAAAAAAGAGAAATAATAAATCCTTTAACAATAATAAACCTTTAACATTTTTCTAAAATCTCTCTGCCTCAGTTACAACCAATTACATCATCAACAATTGTTCTGCCTTGCAAGAGGAGAAGGAGTATGTCACTGTTGGAATTGGATCATAAATCAAACAACAAGTGGCAGCACTGCAACAAATCCTTCCCTCCTCAGTTACAGATTCTTCTCCCTGCAGCATCTGGCAGGAGGAACTGGAGCATCTGAGCCATGACTGTGAGATTTCATAACAGCTTCTTTTCCCAGGCAGTCAGGCTCCTCAGCAGCCTAAAACTCATATGACGCGGCCTGCTGCTTCTCCTTACCTCCAGCAGACTGTCGCCAACCAGTGCCACCAGTAGCTGGTGTCCAAATCTCTCCCTGACCAAAGCAGCATTCTCGGAGGCGTACATGCTTGTGAAGTCAAACATGGCTACGTCTGGCTGCCCGCAGTGGTTCATAGCAAAATCCAGCGTGGGAAGTTGATAGTTGGTGCCAAAGTCAGCAGCTTCTCGGGCGTAGCACAGCAGAGCTTCCTGGTTGACATTTTCACTGCTCAGCAGCATCTGGGTGTCGATGTAATCCTGTCAAACAGAAGCAAGACAGTCAGAGGGAGTTCACACAGTCAGAGTCAGCCTGAGCTTAGCATTTCCAGCAGACCAAGATTAATTTCTTTATAATCTGTTCCCACAGACAGTTTTAGTTTTTAAGTAATGCTGCAGACAGACCTGAAATAGAAACTCTTTTGTATGTGAAAGCCTGGTTCTAGACAGTTTTTGAGAAACTTAACAATTAAGTTTCTTCTGCTTACATTAATGACAACTCCCTTGTCCAGCAGACTCTGCTTCTTTGCGGTCATTACAAAGTAATGTGTGTTGTCCTTGTAGTAAACAATGTTTTCCAGATCAACACCTGCAAGAAACAATATGGTTTTAATATTTTTTTCATCAGGTATTGAGCACACGTAGGGTAGGAATACATCTCCATGTATTCATCAAAAATGAACAACCCAGCCGCCTGGCAGCTCTTCTTTCCCACCTGTTTCCTCTTTAAGGTCGAGGAAAAACTTCTGGTTGAAGATGAAAGCCACGCCGCTGATCTCTTCTACCTTGGCCTCAGCTGTCGTGTTTCTATTGATGAAGTTGGCCGTGATGGCGATTGCCAGTTTACCCCTGAACTCTTTCCTCCTGAAACCTGGGAGATAGAGACACAAAGAGAGAGAGAGAATTAAACAGAGATGTTGAGCTTCACAAGTAATCCACTCCTATCAGTTTGTCTTTCAAAACCAAAGACAATCTAGCCTTAAACCATAATTACAGGGAAGTTATTTTAGGATAAGAGGCAGCTTACCAAGGTGAGCCTTTATATAGCCACGGAAACAAAGGCAATGGATTGTAAGAAGCACCAGGAATTAAATGTTATCATCACAGTTAAGTGCTGTTTGATAAATTAACTATGAGAAGTGTGGTTGTAGCGGTAAATGAAAATTTTTACAACTTTAATATCATTTAAACATGTTCCAGGAGAGTTCGTGCAAACAGTTAATATACCAAACAAGTACAACAGTTGTTTGGACAGACATCTGATGCCACTAATACTAAAGCTGTGACTGCAAGAAGGAAAAGAAAATGACTGGTGGTTTACTCTAAAGTGATGTGCGAGACAGTGGCAGAAGTTTTGGCCTGAAGTAGTACCACAATAACTCCACACACTCACTGTTAAAAAATCATTACCCCCTTTTTGTCACTTCCCCACACTTCACCAGAGGCAGATCTGATTATGTTTAACTCTGTGTTGCTGTAGCTATGCGACGAAAAAACACACCCGACTGCGGGGGGAGATCATTTCCCCTAGGCATCTTCATAATTCGAGAATGAGCAAGACGTTTTGTTCGGCCCCCAAAATGCCCTTTTTAGGAATAAGCATCTGCTGTGATTTGGTCGTTAGATGACAACATTTTTGAGACACTGAGATGGAAAGAGTCCAACGTTCATGCATCAGCTGCTGCGCTGATCCTCGGCTCTGCTCTATTTCTGTCCACTTCTTTTAGTGGTTACATGTGTTACCTTTCCCACTGGGAGAGATTGATGGCTTCATACAAGTATACATTTAGAGCAGGCAAGTTTCATTTATAGCTTCACAGACAATGCTTTACAAGTTATTCTGAGTGAGAATCCAGAAACAGTCCTGTGGGATGTCCTGGTTATTATCGGTTGGTCGGTAAACACAAGGTGCTGAGCTTGATCAGATTTAGGTCCCAAGTCTTAAAACTGACTGTTTGTTCCACATGATACCTGACGACAATGTAACCAGATGAAATCGATGTTAAAAACGACTTCAGAGAAAGAAAACATGGTGCTTATCTGTGATAACGCCAGTCACTCTAACCGTAATTTCAACTAAAAAAATACAAGTTGCTACATGCCGTGTATAAAAACAAAAACAAATAAGATGAGGACATGAGACAGAAAAATTTGCAGCCATTTCAGTTGATGAATTTTAGGAGTTTTTCAACTGAACTTTATTGGAACTACATTTACCACTTTGTGGTTGCATGCCTCTACAAAACAGTTCAGTTGCAGTTTATTGGAGCCCATATTCACAAAGTACGGCCAAAAATGTTTATGTGGTCACACTGACCTTAACCTTTGACCCCTGACAACAAAAACATAATCAGTTCACCCTTGAGTCCAAATCTAAAGAAAGTCCCTTGAGAGGTTTCTGAGATATTGAATTTACAAAGACAAAAACATGTTCTGTGAGGTCACTGTGACCTTCACCTTTGACCATCCTTTAGTTAAGTTGCTTTATGATCAGGCTGTTGACAAACTCCCATGATTCACCGTACCTCCTCTGTCTGTCCCTCTCTCTTTACATCTCTATCTCTCCCTCACCCTCCATCCCTTTATGTCAATATATTGTATTTTACTAACATGCATCTGCTTTCTCTTGTAGTTGTTACAGGAAGCTTTGACACCAGAGCTGCTGGACCAATGTCCAACACCATTATTATTGTTACTATTGTTATTATTGTGGTAATGGTGATGATAATTTTGCCGTTGCACCTGTTTCTGATTATAACAGTATATGCTGCTCCCTCTCTTCTCTCACACGCCCTCCTCTCTTTTCTCTTTTCTTTTTTCCCTCCACCTCAACCGATCGAGGCAGATGACCATCCACTCTGAGCCAGGTTCTGCTGGAAGTTTCTTCCGCTCCACTGTTTTCAACTGCTTTCTATCTCACTTTATCTCAAGTGCCTTGAGATAAAGGTTTTTATGATTTGGCACTATACAAATAAACTTGCCTTCACCTTTGTAATCAAATGTAATCGCTTGATTGTGAAATTTTGAATTGAATCATAAATCTAGAAGGATTTCCTCGTGTAGACTTGAGGTATTGTGTTCATAAGAATAGATGGATGGATTATCTAAAAACACCTCTAGCTTCAGCTGTCATTGGCAAGGGGGGCATAAAAATACTGGTTGGCATATTTTACTGTAAGACAGTATAATACTGCTTGTTGTTATTATTTTAAAACACGGCAAACTATGTGGGAGCGGGTGTTAACGATGTGTCACGGGGTTATAACGCGCTTTGTCATCAGGCCTTTTAAAATGTCACGTCGTATGATGGCTGTCTTCTCACCTTCCAAACTATTCCTGCGTCCATCGGCCCCCACCACCACGTCGAACTCAAAGTCAGCTACAGGATGATCCGCGGGTCGGATGGCAGCCCTCCACCCGAGCCCTGAGAGGGAGGGAGAGAGAGAGAGAAAAGGGAGGAAAATGAACGGACAGTGAACGAGTGAAAGGAATGAAAAAGAAATCCCATGTGGAATTCAGGGAATGTGGAATGTCAGCAGATAAAGTTGGTGTTTTGCTCAAGGACACTTCAACAGTCTCCATCAAAACATCGCTCCTTCCTGGATCGCTCTGCTCTGCCACCTGACAGGCTTGCACAACACTAAATTTGTCAGCACACAGACAATGAGGAGGAGAATATATAGGCACACTTTAGCTTTGTTGCTGTTTAGAGTTGCTGTGTTGCTGCGCCGTGTCACATTTATTCACGCTGCAGGAAAAAGACACAGTGAGGGCTATCAGTTTGTTTATACACTACAAGGATGCTTCATAGCTGTAACATCCACTACATCTGGTCTGCAAAGTTTCAGTATGAAGTGTTGTCCAAATAAAACTGGATAACATATTAAATATGAAATAATATTATCCATTTTAAGTGTTCATGCTGTAGATGTGCTCGACAAGCACAAAAACAGCTTGGCAGTTCGTTGTATAATATCACCATGTGGAAAATGCGTTCCATGATGTCAAGGGCTCAGCTAAGTCCGTCACAGCAGAACAGTAGGGATAAGTTTGTGTCTAAATTTAGGCAAGGCTCTTGTTGTTATCAGTGTATTGATATTACACCCGAAGAGAAGACACATGACAGTGCCATGCAAGTTGCTTTCTCGCTTGAGTTTGTAGTTAAGTGAGGGATGAAAGGGCAGTGTACGTGCTATTGACTCCTTCTCCATATTGATGTTTCGCATCAATGTATCAACGTTGGATAAATATCATGTGAGCAGAAACACTACTTTTTATTCTAGTGTGCAGTATTTCAACATTTAAGCAAGATAACTAACGTTGAAGTCAGGAAATAGTAAATATGATCCCTTCTTATCTTATATAAACATGATGAAAAACTAATTTTCTGCCAATATTTGTGTTTTGTTTATTAGTGGACGTCAAGGAAATTAAATACTGCAGGATGAGAGGTCCCTTGCTGCCAAACCGACCTTAAACTAGAGCCAGAGCAGCAGGAGTGGGAGAGTAAATATAGATCCTCCAGGAAGCAACATAGTATATCTGTCTAACAAACTGACAGATGCAGCCTGACGTTTCATGTCACGCTTTACACATTATCAACCTTCTCGGCCTCCTCCTACTGAATGCTCCAACTGTTTAAATCTGCTCATCTCCCTGAAGCTTGCATGTCATAAAACAACATAAAACAACTGTCAGTGGGTGAAAGTAAAAGCTCTGTTAATCTTTTGTTTGGACGTGTGACTAGGGCGAACGTGAACACGAATACCTTCGTTTTCTTGATCCTCTGGAGGCTCCAGCAGCTTGACAAACTCCACATTGATGTGAAACTCCACTGCAACGATGAGTGCAACTTTCAGCAAGATGAGCTGCAGCTGTTGAATGCCTATTAGACACACAGACACAAATTATTGTTTATATATGCGTGTGAAACCATGCCAAGGTTTTGTGTTTTGTATTATGTTGTCTGGACACTGTTGAGAGCAAACACCTCAGCTTCAGTACTTTATTCAGCTTGTGCTGTGCTGATTAAAAAGAATCAATACTGAAATAACAGGGGGATAACATCCTATTTAATGATTTCATACATAATTATCATTACGTATTGTATATTCTAGAAATATACACTAATAATAACATTAACTCTTTTCTGTTTGAACTTGAATCAAAACATGAGCTGGTCTGTTTTAGATCTGATGGTGCAGAAAAATACAATGATGCAATAAAGGATCAAAATATAGACCAGACTGTTGTACAGTACAGTTGTACAATAAGCTACAACATGTTATGGTCAAAAACAAAAAACAGAGAATTGATGTTTGAAGTTTAGGACAACGATGTTAAAATATTGTGTATTTAAGAAGAAGACAATGATTTATAGAGCTGTAATGTGATCACAGGTCGGGTCAGATACTCACTGATGTGGTCTATGGCTCCGGCACAAAATTTGCCATAAAACTTTTTGGCCCCAAGGCTCCGCAGGTCGTGGATGGTGTAGGGCCAAAGATGCAGCACATTGTGCCTGGAGAAGGAGTCTCTCTTCTCTATCACCACCACTTTGGCGCCCATCAAAGCGAGCTCGATGGCGGTCCTCAAGCCGCAGGGACCTCCTCCGATGACAAGGCACTAAATTTAATAAGAATGACAGATGAGCTGGATGGTAGTGACATCTTTGTTAAATAAATAACAGAAGGCTGAGACTTTTTCTGCAGAAGAGAATGAGATAAAAAAAGATTCACATTCCTCTTGTTTATTAACAAGTCAGGGAGTATTATAACAAGTACACACAAGATGAGAGGGAGCAGCGTTTGACTGCATCATCGTAGCATTTAAAGCCTAAGTGTCTCACTCAAGGACACTTCAGCCAGATAGACACTGACCGAGGCTCACTCGAGTCTGGAGATGACTTCTCTGAGCCCACCTTGTGTGGGTGAAGATTGTTATAGATATAAATTAAACAACTGAACGGAACTGATAGAAGTGCACTCATCAAGAAATCACCAAGGAGGGATGTTTTTGAACAACCTTCACCAACCTAAACCATAATTACATCTTTACATATCAAAGGTGTGATTCATGCGTTGACTTCACCCAAAAAAATGCATGAAGTCAGTTGAGGTTACAGCGTCTGCCTGAGAATGTGTGGCTCAAACATGACATCACCCTCGTGAATGATAGATGAAAGAAACGATGAATGTGAGCTGGAAACTTCTTATCTTCTTTCCTTCTAAACAGATTCGGAGACATTACATGGGATTGTGTTGAGGAGAGATGTGTGTATGTACTTGTGTCTTGTTTCTTTTGGCTTTTAATCCAGGACCAAACCATTTGTGAAGGTCACCCCTGCTGTGCTCAACAATGTGTAACGGTCTCCTGGCTTGATCGCTTCACCAAATTAGTGCTGAAAATACCTTTTTTTTTTTCTTTCCACTTTTTCAGAAAAGACTTTAATTTCTTGGCCTCCTATTTTTCCAAGAACACAAAGATCTACAACTCTGAGCGACCTCTGAATGCCTGCAGTGTGCAGTCAAGGATTTTTTAAACCACATATTTGAATAGGAGGACTCACTTCCTGTCATTCTGTTAATCCACCAACAGGATGAAACCAGAGGGTGAGGTAGTTCCACTTATGTCAAGTCTGTGAGACACTCAAACTGGATTCTGTTTACAGAGCGTTCAGTGTCAGCCAACCAAAACCCTACATTATAATCTTTAACATCTCTCTGAAAACACTGAAAACAACATGAATGGGCTTCAGTCAGTCTAAATTTTTCTTCAGTGAGTATGTGTTTGAGATCTGGGTAGGTTTCACATGCAGAGAAGGTGATGAGGAACCCAGTGTTTCATCATATGCTCCCTCGGGTTATCAGGATGAGGTATTCTCCGGTGTGAGACTCACGCAGGTGTTGGAAGCGCTGCCTGGACAAGCCGGTCAACTGGCAGACTGTTTTTTTTTTCTCTCCCAACAAAGGGTCAACAAGTGCGTTGCTTATTTTCACAGCGATCAAAGGATGTTGGAAATGTCTGAATTCATTTGCACAATACTATCACAGTTTACTCAGACATACATTCACAATATGAACATTTTCACCTAAACTCATGTAACAGTTTTGATCTGCGTCAATCAGCCGTTACCACAGGTTTGTTGTTTGCCTTTGTGCTTTTCCATTCGCTGATATATTTTTCCAGATTCAAGGCTTTTCCTGAACGTTCGCTCCACATCTGCTGAATCAGGACACACGCACTTCCTCTAAGCTTCCCACCTGTGACCTCACTCTCCTGCCAGCTCCACCTCACCACGGTCACACGTCCTCCCCTTTGTTAATGAGCCCGGTCACTCAGTCAAATTTACCTTTTCATGTCAGCGAACAGTGAATACAAAGAGCTTTTCACTGTCACGGCACTTTAGGTAAATGTCAGGAAACCAGAGCTTCAGCTCAACTCAATTGATCCCCAATTCATTTCATTCATTATGTCCCAAAAGTCAGAATATAGTGAGAATAAATCCTGGATGAGACTATATCTTTACTGCACTGCAGCCAGCTGTGTCAGGCCATAAAACATAGATGACATCACATCCTTTAAAGATTGCTGCTACAGCGGGAATATGGAGACGAAGTGTCGAGTGATATCACATCTGTCACTGTTAAAGAGCTGAGCTGCAATAAAAAGCGTGAGTCGTCATTTCGTGGTCTCTCAGGGAGAAGAGAAACTGGTAATCAAGTAAAAGCAGATCGCTGAGGCTGTGAGTGATTAAAAAAAGACTTCATACTGTATTTATATTATACACGTGGGAGCAACTCAAGACAGACGGCCCCATAAATTTACAATTAGTTATAATGCACACAATCCAGTGTTGATGACTTTATGACAGTACCACTTTTTTGTTTTACAACACAAATCCTGAAGATTTATGATGTGTATTTATTATAAAATTCTGACCTAAAATGTTGAACTCTGAAGTTTCAGCGACTCTGTCTTTTCTTCTTCTTACCTATTTTGGTCTTAGGTAAGAAGAAATCAAACACAACCTGTAAAAACTGAGCTCACACTGAAACATTTAAAACACACCGGGCCTGGCTCCAGACTTTAGATGGAGCCTATAAAGGGCAGAGCACACCCTCGCTATAACCAGGGCCAAATAATCATACTTGCTGAGTGATGCTGTCTGTTTCTCTGTGCAATAAAACACTCTCTGAGGCCGGGGGTAGTTGATGGCTGAGGGGTAATCACACTCCTCTACGTTTTCTTACTTCCTCATCACCTCTTCTTTCCACCTCTGACACAGGACACCTCACACACCACATGATGTCTTTGTTCCCACTGCAGGTTTCACTTCATAACTCATTTCTCCTTTTACAGGTCCTACATGCTCTCTGAATGTGACTGTGAGGTTAAAGGACGACATCAGCTGCTTGATGCTGTGATTTCTTCAGTGTTTAGTTTCTGTCAAGTCAGATACATATTTTATTGGAGCGTTGACACATTTATCTATGATTGTGTAGGTTTAAGTATCATTATTGTATTTCCTTCCACACAGAGACATAGCACTTGCCTGAAAATGACAGAATCAGTGCAAAGCACCATGTATATATATATATATATATATATATATATATATATATATATATATATAATTTCCTGTCCTGACTGAGATGTTGCAGAGAAAGAGTGAAATGTTCATTTATCTGACAGTCTCTACTTTACAGGTTGAAGTGATGACCGTGATATTGCTTGATTTCTTTCCCAATGGTGTACAGAGGAGGAACAATGAGCAGATTATTGAAAAAAAAAACAGGAACCACATGAGGTGAAGTCACGACAGACACTTCCTTCATCATGAAACGTCAACTTTTATCATGTATGAACAAACTCTGTACAAACGTCTGAGTCTGTACGTGTTTTAGCTGTGAACACATTTGTAGTTTTCAGCACATGACGCAAACTCTCTTGGAGTCACATGCTTGGAAGAGCAAACCCATTTTTGTCCAGTTTATCATTTTTCGTTTTTTTGGGTTCTTTTTTTGGGGGGGTGGGGACGGGAATTGGTCTAAAAAAAAAGCTAAAGTGAGACAGTCGAGCAAATAAGGAAATTGTTGTTATAAGGATATGTGTTGTTGTTTCTATTAAAAGAGTCTGGGACAAGTGGAGGAATCTTGACCTCACTAACAAGCAGATGTTTTAAAACAGCAGCTCAACCACAAAAAATTAACAACTCTTTGAAAAAAAAAAAGTGGCTGTGAAGTGAGATAAATTACACACTTAACACAAAACTAAAAAAAAACTTCATACAAGACTGAAAAAGAACAAATCTTTAGCTAATAGATATTAAGGTGGAGAAAATATGATATACTTTGGAGAATGGCTAGAAAAAAACAGAAAAATATGTGACTTGTTAACATTATGTGGTATAAAGTAAAGTTTTAGAAAGAGTAAGTATCATCAGACTCACCTTGGTGCCCACACAGGCTTGGCCTTTCTTATATTCCTTATGGGACATCCTCTTGTCCAGTTTACTCCATAGTGCTTTAGCCTTCCAGGATGTGACCTTTGCCTTCAGACTGTTGTAGAAGGTGTTGTTGTCTGCAGGGTCGAGGTCCAGCTGTCTGCAGAGGACGTTGAAGGCTTGAAGGGTCCCTTTACAGGTCGAGGCCTGCATGAAGTTCTCAAACAGCTTCCCCACATTATCCCTCTCCTCCTCCGTCTCTCCCATCTTCACTGCTGCAGTAGATGCTTTGCTGTGCCGAGCCTCCTGCTTACTTCAGCGCTCTCTGCCAGATGTGGCTACACCCTCAGCTTGGCCCGCACTGTCATGCCCAGTCTGAGGAGGCAAGACACATAACATCTGATGTCATCTGACGGTAAAGACTCCAGCACAGATGGCTCACAGCAATGAAAGTTTTTCCATCATCTATTATTAGACTGATCAAACCGGTCCTGCTTCATTACATTATTTCAAATTCAAGTAATTTAACCCAAATTGAAATCACAGCTGTATTTTATCTGTTCTTTCACTCCAGTTTACATAACTGAATTATCAAGAGTCATACAGTATCAAACCTCAGTGGGACTCGCTATTGAAGTATCATATGTAATTTGAAACACAGAAAGCTTACACCCACACTGATGAGATAACACTTCAAGTGGAGACAAGACTGTGAAGATAAAACAGTGCCAGTGTGACAGATGTCGAGCATATTTACAACTTGTGCTTCACGGAGGCGTGACCACGTCAGCCTATAAAAAGAAGCCGTTTGCAGATCTTACTGTTACTACTTATTGTTTCAACCTTACTTTTCAACTTAACAGCTTCAAGGTTCAGCAAAGGTGTTAGAGAGCCATCCACCATGGAGGTTTAGTTGTAAAGTTTTGTATTGTATGACGTCTGTTAAAAAAAGGGTCCAGGAATCAGCTGTATACATTTTATATGTGACACACATAAATATATACAAATACTATTGTTGAGTCTACAAAAACAAATAGTTGAATTTATTTCCTGACAATAGTACATGTACCATTTTATAGAAATAACATTTCCATTGTATTCAACATGGGTAAAAAGTTGTTACAAATTGAAAAACATCAAGGTTTGTTTCTGTTGAGCAGCTTTAATTTCTGGAGCACAGAAGTGAAAACTGAGAATGTTTTCAGCAGTAAAAACAAAGGTCTTTAAATTTTCATCTGAAACTGTTAAGTACAGTTGTACTAACACAAACTGATTGGATGTGATTCGATGTGCGTGTTCAACAGTCCACCTTCTACATATGTTTGATTACAAATGTGACTGTGCTGTGAAAAGACACGTGTTCCTAAAACACACGCTCGTGTCAGAGCGGAGCTGAACTGACAGAATTAAACACAATATAACCCTTTCTTTCCTCCAATCAACCATCAAACATTTTTTGAAAATCGAGCCAGAGAAAGCCAGAACTCGACATCAAAGCGAATTGTGGAAATTTTCTGCATTAAGCCTGCGTGTTTGTGTGTGCACTCACTCGGGCAGAGACCGCAGCTTCCGTGAGTTTTAGGAGAAGTCTGCCTTTGATATTCTAATGTCCCATGAAGTGGGATAGGCAGGGTTAGAGGAGAGGTCAGGCTCAAACAGCCCCCCCAGAGTCGTCCACTGTTTCTGTCACACCCTGCCCCAGGGGCCTCAGGTGGCAACGTGACTGCTCTATGAAACTGCTCATACAGAGCTTTAGCTGAGGACACAGTAGTGTGTATGTATGCAAAATGTACTGCTTGCATGCAAGGGCCGGTCAATCAGTCTTGGGTCACAGCACATTTGCGATTTGAATGTACTGAAATTTTGAATGTTGTTCCCACAGCAACAACTTGTGCCCAGGCTAAAATTAGCATATTGATTTACACAAGATCCTGTTTGACTGTGTGTTTGCATCCTGTTTTGATGCTGTTGTTGTTTTACATTTCAGAGGCAGATTCAGACTGAAAACCAAATACCCACCAGCCTGTACTTGTCTACAGTGTGTATTATACATGTTGGTAGCTTCAAACAGCTCCTGTCCTGTGGGAAGATGGATCCCTGGGGCCTTTCACAGCCGACATTCAGCCTAAAACTCTTTAAGCTGACATTCCTTTGCCACGTGGCTCGAGCAGCTATGAACTGCTCCATCAGCATGACTCCAACACTGAGCAAGCCCCCTCGCTGGCTCCACCAGCCACATAGTCACAGGACCACCTTCATAGTCTTTTTTTTTTTTTTTTTTTTTTACTCTGATTGTCAATGAATGACGAGTGATGACTGAGGCACACATGATATATAATGCAGGTGCTTTAATCTTTCATGCATGGCAGGAGACAGTGATGGGAAAATTGCTGTGTATTCTACCATGTGGTATGTGGTGTGTTTGAGGCCAATATAAAATTCTTTTATAAAGCCACAACAGTGCCAGTTTTTTTTTTTTTTTTTTTTTTTTTTATTTTAGCAGTTGAGCTTAAAATAGGTTTGTTTGTGTTGAGATAAAGGGTTGTAAATTTCAAATGCCAAAAACAATCACAGCAAGCTTTTATTTTCACAAGATCTCTTTAAAACAAAAAAATAATTTTATGTTGATATCATTTTATTATAAACCAGTGTTCAATCACCTCTCGTGTTTTACTTGGAAAGTTCAAATAAAGATGTTGACTGCACATTTCAGTCCAAGCAAAGTTGTAAAAAAAAAAAAAAAAAAAAAGGCACAATTATTGAAACCATGTGTTGTATGAGTCTGCGAGGACTAATGAAAAGGTACCACTTACTGTCTTCCTCGCCAAGTCAATGCTCAACACTCAAACTACATTGTCTCAGACAGAGAACCATGACTTCACCATCTCTGCCTGACAGAATGGAAAGTCACTTGTGGGCAGACAGATTTAACCCACAGAGCGGCTGTAAAAAATACAACTAATGACAGACGAAGCGGAAAGAATACACATACACGCGAACACACACACACACACACACACACACACACACACACCATACATCACAACCAAACCGTATACTGCTTAAGAGGATCAGAGAGTTTAATAGCGTGTAGGCTTGAAGTCTCTACATCTGTTTAGAAAATGATCTGAATGAGTGAAAACCACCTGCGGGAAACTGAGAAAGTCGAAAGAAGGAGATTCTTTTCTCTTTAAACATTGAAGAATTTATATTGTGATTTCTGTGCTTTGTTAGTTTTATTTAACGGTTTAAGTTCTTCTAACTACTCATAGTTTACCATTTTACCATCAATCAAGCAAACATTCAACACTTTGCCTTAACAGAAGTGTGTTTTGTGTGGCGCAGTGTACAGTATATAAATAAAAGCACTGCTGCGAGTCTGAGAGACACAGCAATGTATCAGTTTCCCATATGATCAAGGAGGAACGTTAGGAATGTGAGAAATGTACCTGTAACACCTGAACAGCAAATATTGAAAAAACACTACAGTACTGAGAACCAACAGCTCCGATTCACTGGTAGTCTACAGCACAGATAGCCTGACAAGAAAAAAATTAAGTGAATCTCAAGTCTTAAAAGAAAAAATGTCTGATTTTCTTAGTCTTTTCCTGTTGGTGGCATTTGTTCCTGCTGGGTCCAAAAACCTTTTAAAATGAGTCACAGTAAATGAACTACAGTGTCCGTGTTCACTGTAACAATGAAACATGTCATCCAGAACAACATGTGGATCTTAATAAAAAGGTTTTTGAACACAATGGATACAGACAAATAAGATATAATGTTGGTTTATGTGTAGAACTAGTACAGTTAATCTGCTGATGTTTTTAGGTGGGGGGATGGGTGGTATAAAGTGATTAACTATTAACTTACATGATTCAATTTTACAAAATTGCAATCCTCTAAAGGTCTAAGTGATGATCTTAAGAAGTTTTGTTTTGTCTAAAGTCTAACGATATTCAGTTTACGATGATGATGTCAATAAACAGCAGGAAAAGTTTGTATTTCACATTTAAGCTGGAGCTGAGGACTATGAGGGATTTTCACCTAAAAAGTGACTTACAACAATTATTCTATCAAAATATTTGGTGACAGGTTTTTCTGGCAGCGACCTATTCAAGTAATCAACTAATTGTTTCAGCCTTAATTGCCATTCTTATCCCAAAATAAGACATTCATCACATTTATATGTACAGTGTATGACCACCCAAAAGTACCATGTGTTTGCCGGAGGCTTTTTGTAACAAAGAGCCTGATTTAAAACAATCAGTTTAACCTTGTCACTGTAGAGAAAAACAAAACAAAACTGTAAAGACACTGTATAGCGTGTCAAATCTGTGACGCAATGTCCTGGTTTGTTTCTACAGAGCTCGCAGCTTCAGGCTATCAGAACACAATAGGAAGCTGACAACACAAGGGAAACATTGGCAGTGCTGGGAAATGCACATACTGTAGTGTAGCCAGCCAGTAACAGTAATTACAGACTGGACTCAAGAAAACCAGGAAGGAACCTTCTGTCGACCTGATAAGGAGGCAGTCTGCCTCAGAAAACAGTGCTCTCATGTGGACTTCAGCCTGCCGGCTCTGCTCTGCCCTGCACCAGGCCCCAGAGTATTATCTCAACTCTCTGAAATCTGGCTGCGTGTTCGGGCAGTGATGCCAAAACCAAAAAAAAAAAAGAGAAAAAAATCTGTCAGGAGCAAGGTAGAAACACTGGCAGAACAGAGTAAATGTCCATCAACTTGAGAGGAGAAAACTGTTCATTTACACGGAGAGAAGCTGCTGGTAAAAGGTTCAGAGCTGCCGTCTGCAGCCCCGCCTGGTCCACGAGGTGTGTTCACCACATGCCTCCTTTGGAGAATGATTTATCTGGACACAGTGTGCACAGACTGATACCCACCAAGCTATTCACTTGGCCCTAAATACACATTCTTGTGGGTTACAATGAATTAGTCTGCTGAAAAAAATGGACGAGGACTGATTTATTTCCCCATCAAAATGTTAAAAATGAGCACAACTGAATCTTTGTACAAGATGAAAACAAGCTGAGGGTCAAAGATCAGAGGGCATCTTTACTCATATCCAGAGTGAAGGTTTAAATAGCAATAAGACCATACGGCAGGAATAACAGATTCTGTAAGCCAACAATCAGAAAAGCCAGGCTCGAAATAGACAAGTGTCATGTTGCAGAAAAAACAGCGCATGACCTGAAAAGATATGAGCACAGCTCGAACCTGTAAACAAGAGACACAGTAAACAAAACACATTCAGATGAGCAGAGACGAACGTACAAAGTTCAACTCAATAACAGTCATATGTTGTGGGTTCACCTGCGTTAATCTGTAGCAGAGCTTCAACACAGGCTAATACCTCTCACAGTGTTTTTAGAGTGAGATGCTGATGCAGAATGAGCTGAGATGACTTATTTTACATTTCAAACAGCTCTGAGTGCTGCAGCGAAGTGCGTGAGCTCCCGCGGACGCCTCCCATCCGAAACTCTTCCTGTAGAGCGAGTCTGGTTTTCTGTCCAGATCAAAGCTCGGAGGAGGGCTGCCTCTAAAATTCCACCTTTGTGATTTTAAAAGGTTGACTAAGATATGTCTAAAACCCATTTCAGCCTGTGTCCATTTATCTGCCAGAGAAAAACTCCTTTAATGATATCTCAGGGTTCATTCATAAAGCTTCTCTGTACCTTCTTTGATGGCTGCACCTTTAACTTTGTTGCTGGTTAAGATGTGATTTGTCCCAAAGCTAAAAGGTAGCAACAGTATTAAAGGAAGCAGAAATGTTTTTGCAGTATCTAAAAATATCATGTCCTATTTTTAATCTTGAGTTGGATTCTCACCAATGAGACTGTAACTTTAACTGCAGCTCTGACTGATGACTGAAGGCTGAATTGTGTTTTTGTTGTGTGTTTGTTTTTTGATAAAGCAGCAAACTTTTAGCTCGATTACATGCGAGGAGACTTCCGAGATTACAACACGTCTAACAACAACTATCTCTGTGAAGTCCTATCTCTTGTGTGGAGACGATGCCCTGGCACAAGCGTGTGTTTATACATTGTGGAACAAGGAAGGAAACATATTGCAGAACAGGAAGGAGAAAGTTCACAATACCTCCCTGGTAATAATGACCACAAACTTCCACTTACAGTCTGTATGTGAAGCTACGCGAAACACGTTTACATTGTTTTCATCCACCGCACGCTGTCCTCACACGGCTTTATGAGCCTGATTATTTCATTTACCAGCGCATACTGTGCATCTTGCCATTTCTAAGTGTTGCTTCACATCTTCTAGTGTCAGTTACATACAGTGAAGTCCAACATACCTGATATATTTGGTCAAGCATTGCTGACGCACAGCCATGTTATATCCTGGTGTTTGTATATTTTCTCAGCTCTGTTCTAACTTTACATATTTGCAGAAGAACATGAATGAGCTGTAATCACTGAGCATGTTTAGGACACACATCTTTGAGGTTATTGTGAGAAAAAAAAGTCTCTCATCTTATTGTGCAAGTCACTGTTTACCATGTTTTCCATATATTTTATATCACAGCACACAAGTGACTCAAAGCAACAGAAGCAACGGATTTGTTGGGAGGGAAATTCCAGTAAGAGGAGAATGATGTGGCTGCTGCTGAGTGTTTATACACAGAGATGTTGTTGAACTCACTGAACATAAATCACACGGGTCATCAGCGTATAGAGCAGAAACCAGATAGTATGTGTGAATGCTGTTTAGACGTTAGCACGTTTTTTGGAAGAGCTGTTCTGTAATAATGTTTGAAATTCACCGGTTGAATTGAGTGGGATATGCTGCATTTTCAGCATTTTCCCGGCGTACACAGGAAATGATTGCTCACACAGCAGTGGGAAGGAGAGCAACCACTGTTTGTATTACTCTTTTGACCCTCCTTAAAAAAAAAGATGCTGGATCCTTGTGCATCATCTCGCAAGACTCATGAATCACGCCAGACGATTGCTCATGCAGTATGTTGAAACGAAGAAGAGGAAGAAAGAAATCAGACTTACTGAAGAATCTGTGATCTTGATCATAAACAATTTTCTTTTCCCTCCTTGAGTCTGTTGGTAGATGCATTAACCCAGAAGTCACACTGGAAAAACCTATCAGGTAGTTTCTGTCACTCACTGAGCTTTGTTCAGTAACATGTCAGTATCGCCTGTCAACACCACACCTTTCATTATTATGCAGTTTGTGTCTTTACAACCCCAAACATAGGACAAGGAGCTGCTGAGCAGATGGAGACAGCTTGACAGGGAAGATAAACAGAATTAAAACCTCACTTAGATTGATGATGACTATATAATGATGTAATATTAAATAAACAATAACCCCTGAAGAGGTGATTATTGATTTTCTTGACTGTGAGGTTATAGAGTAGCTGTCATTCCCGTTTTAAACATGTCTGAAAAGCAGCTACACGAGTTTATGGTCTAAGCATCAGCTTGGCAAAAATGCAGGTTATGCAAGTAAGACATAACTTATCAGGGTTATCAGGGTGTAAAGACGTCGCGCCAGACGACGTTCAATCAAGACTTTCACAATAAGAGATTAACGTGCCCTTAAAAAATAAATGAATAAATTCACCGGAAACGAGACACTTTCCTGGCTTGATATAAATAAATATAAAGTAAAAGAGTCCATACAGTGAGTGGGTGAAAGGATTGTGGCATATTTTCATTGTAACTCTAATCACAAACGCAACAAGTCCAAAACTTCAGTCAGGTGCCTCAGTCTCACACGAGCCGCTTCATTTTGGGAAGATACAAAGAAAAAGTTACAAACCAAGAGTAAAAGTAAAGATCTTACCTCATATGTGATCCCATTTCAAACTCTTCTTCCATCCAATGTCTTCTGTTAAACGGTGTGTGTGTGAAGTGAGTCGGTGCTCGTTCAATCTGACAGACAGTGTCTCCCCGAGCAGCTGCGTCCAGTGTTTGAGGGCGGTGCTCTCTCAAAAGTCGGTCACATCTCTGAGCAGCTTCTGCTGTGAAAGCTACTGAGGATCCAGAGTTCCCATCAAACAAAAGGCAAAGTCCAACAACTGAGTTCAACAACTTCAACACGACCACCCGCTCTTCCTCCTCCTCCTTCTTCTTCTTCTTCAACCTCAGACACGGGAGGAAATTGCCAACTTGATTAGTAGGGTTGGATCCGGGTGGGCTGCACATCTAACGAAAAATGATTATATGGTCAAACCACAAAACGCTGCTTAAATGAATGAGTCAAAGTTGTATTTGAGCATTTCTTATGTTGTGATATAACTCACATAACACACACACACACACACACACATATATATATATATATATATATATATTGCCTTTCAGACAAACATTTAGTATGAGACCACCTCATGTCCCAGTCAGACAAATCATGGTAAAGTTTACTCACACAAACAAAACCAATGAACTGACACTGTTAAATGTCTCCATCCTGTGGTCAGACTTTGATACTACCAGTACAATAAATCTGGTTTAATAACGTCCGTATGTTTTTGCTGTATAAACTTAACCTTACACTGACTATGATTTCTTTATCTTCTATCTATCTATCATTTGCTATATATACTGTATACTGGTTTGAAACTGAAATAATTTTTCAGATTAAACTCAAACTTGTGTTGGTGAAGACTCTGGGGGCAAAGGTGATTATTTCTTCAGTCAAACAGCCAGTGTACCACCAGTTATGCAGTATACCAGCACACTCTTCATAGTGGAGCGGTAAAAAAACAACAACCTGGCAGCAGCTTTTCCTTCAGATCACTCCTGTGCAGCATCACGAGGACGTGTAGTTAAATAGCAACTTTCATACTCTGTCTCACCTGTTTTCTTTGTTTCTATTTCATTCTAATGTCAGTTTCATTTGACTTTGTGATGTTTGTTTTTGTTTGTTATAACCTGAGCAGGAACATTAACATTAACAGTAACAGTAAAAAGCATTAACATGAGTTGACACTCATAAAGTTGTACTGTTCTTCATTCATGTAACTTGGAGAAGACATTTTTAACAAAGCACATCAACACACAGTGAACTGTGACAACATTACCGTCTCTAACTGTGATTAAATATCACTGACAAGCTGCTGTCACTGTTCAAAATCCCTCTTAGGTAACAGAATATTATATTACATTATAGAATATTATGTTATATTTTAAAACAATATGTTTTAAAATAATTTCCCAGCAAGTTATACACAGCATATGGTTTCATACTCTGTGAGTTTCAGTCACACAGTTAGACCAATAAGTCCTCGTCACATCATCACAATGGATTTGAAGTGAAGCCTCACTATTAAAGCCTTTAATTAACCTTCACAAATGTTAAATGTGTGGACCTGTTGTATAAAACTGATTAGTTTCTGAGAACTAAATAATCACAGAGAGAATAAAGGATTAAATGAGGCTGGATTATATAAAACAGATTCAACAAACTGGTTCATTTATGGACATTGTCATCATTTTATTATCTCAGGCTGAATCAGAAATTTGCACATTTTTTATACAATGCACCTTTTTATTTAAATTTTTTTGCTCACACCATCTTCACCATTAACTCAACACTTGGTTACACACATTTCAAGACAATGTTTTAAAAATCTCACTTATTGAGAAGATCTGAAACACATTCAACACTAGAGTGTGATTGTCAAAGCCTGTAAAACATGCAGTTCAGTTAGTACAGTATAGTAATGTAAGCTTAGCATAAAATAATATAATATAGTTCCCCTTATTTGATTATATAATAAATCTAAAGTACAACAGTCTCTTATCTAATCTAATCTTAAAAATGTTTTTAATTTAACTGCCTTCATCAAACTCCTCACGTGTCTGTGATAACAAAACATCTGAAATTAAATCTATCATCAAGAGACTATAACAGTGAAAGAAAGAATATAGACATAAAACACACGTAACACAACACACACTTTAAAATATGTTTAACAATCAATGTAAATGATTTTCTAAAACTAAAAATATTTAATTTTTAGATCATGTTTACATTTAACAAAAGTACTTGGTGATGTTCTGGGTGGGTTGAATATGAATAGTTCACACTAATCAATGTTGTTTTCCTGTTTCTGTCACAATAATAAGCACAGACTAGTCAAACAGACCTTTCAGAAGCAGGACAGGTTTATGTATTTTGTATTTAGGCATTTTCACATCCTGTGACCTACAGGCGGAAAATAAGATGGACCGTGTGACTTCTGCTGTGACCTCTGGTTTTCCTTGAGGCAGTACAACTTTAGTCATTGTCAGTGAGATCCTTAATTTCCTAGTCAGATCGGCCAGTAGTTCATCTTTGGCCTTTGACACTGCTTTTGTCACATCCTCAAAATGCTGCTGAGGCTTCACATTGATGCTGAATGACTCTGGTGATTCACTCAGATGTGTCAGAGGGCGGTAGTTGTTTAGAAAGTGGAGGTGATCCTGTGTGTGTGAAAGCTGCTCCAGATCAACATCTTTCCTCCTCAGCTCAGTGATCTCCTGCTGCAGCTTCTCCTCCAGCTCTTTAAGTCGATTCACTTCAGTTTCCTGTTTGGATCTGATCTTCTGATTCACTTCAGCCCTTTTTTGCTCAATTTGATGAATCAAATCAGTGAAGATCTTCTCACTGTCCACCACTGCTTTATCAGCAGACTGATTGAAAACCTGCAGCTCTTGTTGAAGCATCTTCACATCATTCTCTCTGTCTTTGAGTCTCTGTTGGATTTTGTCACGACTCACCCTGAGCTCCGTCTGCCTCTCTGCTCTTTCTGCTGCAGCAGACACTGTTTCATGGCCTTTATGTTCATCCAGATAACAGATACACTTCTGATCAGTGCGGCAGAAAATCTTCATTACCTCATCGTGGCGAGAGCAGATGTTTTCCTGAAGCTTCAAAGTGGCTTTGACCAGTGTGTGTTTCTCTAATGGGGCCACGTGGTAGTGAGGCTGAAGGTGTTGCTCACAGTAAGAGGCCACACACACCAGACAGGACTTTAAAGCTTTCAGCTTCCTCCCAGTACAGAAATCACAGGCCACGTCTCCAGGTCCAGCATAGGATTCCTCAGGTGAAGCAGCTTGAAGTCCAACTTTCTTTGCTTCCTCCACTAACTCTACCAGCAGGGTGTTTTTCATCAGGACAGGCCTTGGTGTGAGGGTCTGTCTGCACTGAGGGCAGCTGGGTGTTTTCTTCTCACCATCTTCATCCCAGTAGCTTTCAATACAGCTCCTACAGTAGTTGTGTCCACAGGGTATAGTCACCGGCTCCTTTAAAAGCTCCAGACAAATTAAACAGCACAGTTTTTCTCGATCCAGCTGAATTATTTGCTGCGCCATTTCTCTCTGATGCACCAGCCAATATCTGTTAAGTTTCGCTTTTTGTTCTAATATTAAAGCTGATCTCACAACCTTGGTATTTTGACTGTGGCCACTCCTGCTTTACCGTCACATGATCCAGCAGCAGTGACAACAGACTCTAGTGAATTAGTGCAAGTGTACAAAAACATAGAATATATTGTACAGATCTGACTTGACAGCATATATCAGAATGTAAAGAGAAAACACCTGTAATAAGGTATTTAAATATGAAAAAACAACTGACAACTGTGTTTTTATGCCTCAACAATCCCAACAAGTTCCTTTGTTATGAAAGTGATGTCACAAGAACAATTTTCTCTCAAATTTGCCACAAATGTTCACTCTAAGTCAAAGATCAACAAATAAGATTTTGGTTTATTTACTGACCTCAGTGTGGTTACTACTAAATACAGATAGAGGGCAGCATCGCACAATAAACAAGATTTCAATCCACCGGCATGTTGGTTATATTGGATATTTCAATATCTGCCTCATTACATCACCACAATGGATTTGAAACAAAACCACCAAGATGTGCTTGAAGTGAAGGCTTTCCGCTTTAATTCAAGAGTTTTAATAAAATCTTTCAATAAACATTTAGGAATTACAGACATGTTTATGACATTCTTCATGACATTTTGACATTTTATTATCTCAAGTTTAAATCAGCGATTTGCACAATTTTTACACAATAAACATTTTTATTTTGATTTTTTCTCACACCATCTTCAACATTAACTCAACACTTGGTTTGCCATCTCAAGATGATGTTTTAAAAACCTCACATACTGAGAAGATCTGAAACCCATTCAACCCTAAAGTGTGATTGTCAAAGCCTGTAAAACATGTACCATAGCTAAAGTCAGTATAGTACAGTATAGTGCTGTAAGCATAGTATAGTATATTACAGTTCCCATTTTATTCCTGTGTGATTGTTGTGGAAAGTTCAAAAGTTATATAATAAATCTGAAAGTACAACAGTCTCATTAAAAATGTTGTTTCATTATTTTCAGTAGCAACTGAATCAGTATTTGAACAAAAAAAAAAACCCTAACGTCTTCATCAAACTCCTTAAACATCTTAAAACAAATTGATGATCAAGACACTATGACAGTAAAAGAAAGAATATAGAACATTTCACTTTATGTCTAAATAAAAACACGTAACACAAGTCACACTTTGAAAGATGCTTAACAATCAGTGTAACTAATTTTACTGAAACTAAAACTGTATATTTACTTTTTTGATCATGTTTACATTTAACAAATGTCCTTGGTGATGTTCTGGGTGACATCAATATGAATGGTTCACACTAATCATTGTTTTTTTCCTGTTTCTGTCACAATAACAACCACGAATTAGTCAAAGAAATCATCATCATCATCATCTAAAAACAACAATTTCTGTACAGGTTTATATTTATTCATTTTACGTAATGAATGCACATTCTGTGACCTAGGGACGACCAATAATGTGGGAGGTGTGAGCCCCGCTCTGGTCTCTGGTTTTCCTTGAGGCAGTACAACTTTAGTCACTGACAGTGAGATCCTTGACCAGTTTCTACTGAGAACAGCCAGTAGTTCATCTTTGGCCTTTGACACTGCTTTTGTCACAACCTCAAAATGCTGCTGAGGCTTCACATTGATGCTGAATGACTCTGGTGATTCACTCAGATGTGTCAGAGGGCGGTAGTTGTTTAGAAAGTGGAGGTGATCCTGTGTGTGTGAAAGCTGCTCCAGATCAACATCTTTCCTCCTCAGCTCAGTGATCTCCTGCTGCAGCTTCTCCTCCAGCTCTTTAAGTCGATTCACTTCAGTTTCCTGTTTGGATCTGATCTTCTGATTCACTTCAGCCCTTTTTTGCTCAATTTGATGAATCAAATCAGTGAAGATCTTCTCACTGTCCCCCACTGCTTTATCAGCAGACTGATTGAAAACCTGCAGCTCTTGTTGAAGCATCTTCACATCATTCTCTCTGTCTTTGAGTCTCTGTTGGATTTTGTCACGACTCACCCCTGAGCTCCGTCTGCCTCTCTGCTCTTTCTGCTGCAGCAGACACTGTTTCATGGCCTTTATGTTCATCCATGGAGCAGAGATAACAGATACACTTCTGATCAGTACAACAGAAAATCTTCATTACCTCATCGTGGCGAGAGCAGATGTTTTCCTGAAGCTTCAACGTGGCTTCGACCAGCATGTGTTTCTTTAATCGGGCCACGTGGTAGTGAGGCTGAAGGTGTTGCTCACAGTAAGAGGCCACACACACCAGACAGGACTTTAAAGCTTTCAGCTTCCTCCCAGTACAGAAATCACAGGCCACGTCTCCAGGTCCAGCATAGGATTCCTCAGGTGAAGCAGCTTGAAGTCCAACTTTCTTTGCTTCCTCCACTAACTCTACCAGCAGGGTGTTTTTCATCAGGACAGGCCTCGGTGTGAGGGTCTGTCTGCACTGAGGGCAGCTGGGTGTTTTCTTCTCACCATCTTCATCCCAGTAGCTTTCAATACAGCTCCTACAGTAGTTGTGTCCACAGGGTATAGTCACCGGCTCCTTTAAAAGCTCCAGACAAATTGAACAGCACAGTTTTTCTCGATCCAGCTGAATCATTTGTTGCGCCATTTCTCTTTTACGCGCCAGCCAGTGTCTGTTAAGTTTCATTTCCTTTTTCAATAGGGCGCGACCAAGGGGTGTGTGGTTTGCATCCCTGTTAGGGGATGCAAATGTAAGTCCTCCACAAAGTTCAGATAAAGCATCCTCCATATTTGACAAATAACATATGATAATATAGACATACACATAGTCACACACACATCATAGATTGATTTGATTATTATTTGTCAAATAATATATGTATATATATATATATATATATATATGTGTATATATATATATATGTGTGTGTGTGTGTGTGTGTGTGTGTGTGTGTGTGTGTATTAGTGTGTGTGTGTGAAAGTGATGTCTGAAGGACTTGATTGAGACTCAAATTTGGCATCAACTTTACTCAAAGATGAATGAGTAAGATTTTGTTTTATTAATAAATTTGATCATGCAGTGCAAATGATCAGTGATAGACAATTGTAAGAACCACTAATTGATTGATTACTGTTTTGATCCATCTGCTGTTACTTGTATTGTAGGAGGAGCTTCCAGTATAAAGTCAGCTGCCCTCAGAAGTCCAACTTTCTTTGCTTCCTCCACTAACTCTACCAGCAGGGTGTTTTTCACCAGGACAGGCCTCGGTGTGAGGGTCTGTCTGCACTGAGGGCAGCTGGGTGTTTTCTTCTCACTATCTACATCCCAGTAGCTTTCAATACAGCTCCTACAGTAGTTGTGTCCACATATAGTATAGCCGCGTATAGTCATCGGCTCATTTAAAAGCTCCAGCTCCGTTAAGTTTGTTTTTCTGTTTAAATATAAAAGCTGATGTCATATCCTTGATATTTTGACTGTAGCCACTCCTGCTTTTCTATCACACAGCCTAGCAGCAAGGAGAATAAACACTAGTGAATTTTTACACCTGTGCAAAACTATAGAATATACTATAAGTGATCAAAGGTGAACAATACAAAACATGTTGTATTTACCCTGTGTCTGTTGGATAAAAGCTGTTTAATGGTAACATGTCTGACTGACACACAGTTTTATCCAGAAAATGACAGCATATAAAGAGAAAATCCTTATAATAAAGTTTTTTTTGTTTTTTTTTTGGTGAAAAACTGAATTTGTTTTAAACAGCGCTTCCTTAAGGTCCTTTCACAACCTTAAACAAGATTGGTGGCGTTGAGAAAGGATGGATGTGTGGATGAAGTTTACAAGAACAACAACAGGGAACAGCAGCCTTTAAGACCATCATACATCATACATCATACATCATACATCATACAAAGCCTGAGAGCCAATGAAACATTTCCTTGCATATGCAGCATGCTCTACTGGCAAACAAAGATCTTTACTTGTGAGTAAATGAGGCTATTTCCATCAACAAACCCATCATATTAGAGAGATTCAGTGTTCAAAAACATAATTTGTGGAGCAAAGATAAGAAAAAATGTTGCTTTTAGAGCTTCTTCTGCTTATTCAGCAGCTGTTTAAAGCAGCTTTGTTTAAATCTTTGTTTCTTTATCAGATATAGTATAGTGTATATATAGTACATATGTTGATGTATAAGCTGAAGATATTTTAGATACCATCTACATTTTTTTTTATGTTTTAAGCACTAACCAACTAATCCTAATCCTACAAACAGACTGAAATAATTCTACATTTGTCCTTAAACCACTTGAAGGACAGAAACTAATGACAGTTTTATATCTCGTGATGCAGAGAAGTAGAAGATAGAGAATCTGTAAAGCAAACAAAGCAGAGCAAAAGACGCATTAAAATGAAAGAACAGCAGAAAAAGAATCATAGAAAAACTGATAAGGAGGAGTTTTACTGCCTGAAATGCTGAATGATGTTTCACGGCTTAGTTTAGGGTTGAAGATGCTTCATTAAAACTCATTTTCTATACTATATTACTTATATTATTACATAAAACTAAATTGCAATTGTCCTTTGCTTACATAGGACTTTCATTTTTCAGACACATACAGGACAATATGAAGACATATCACTTCTCCAGTCAGTATTTTTCACTCAATGTGAGCTTATGGGTCAATAGATGGTGGATCACTGGACACTCATTGTGATGATATTTGACGCAGTGGGGGTCAGCGTTGAATTCCTCAACACACTGTCTTTCCTGTCATCATCTCTCATGCATTTTGACTAATTTCTGTATTTTATTGATGACTTCTGACTGAGGAAAAAGGAGAAGAGAAAAATCCAAGAATATCCCTAATGTTTGTATAGAGATTCATTCATAAAAAATGCACTGCATTGACTTTTCATACGTGCAGTATGATGTGTACAATCACAGATAAAAATAATGGCAATGGAGTTAAAGTGAAAGAATCGTGTGAAATAAATGTCTGTTTTTCTCTGAACAGTGTCAGTGAAGATTTAACTACTGTGACGTGTTTTACATTGAGGCCCAGTGCCGTTACACTGTCTCTGGTATGTGAGAATATTTGTGAATGTCCCTGATAATTTAGAAGCATCTGCTTCTGAACTGATGAAAATCATATCAAAGGGTGAGTAAGCTGTGTCTTTTATCGTGTGTGTGTGTGTGTGTGTGTGCGTGTGTGTGTGTGTGTGTGCAGCTTCACAGCGGGTAAGTAACAGAGGGAAGCTAATGTGTCTGTTTCACTCTCATGTCTCCCTCTTCTCTCTGAATGGATGTGATGTGTGTGAAGGAATCAGAGCGGTTATAATTCTCTGTTTCCTGGTTGTCAGCAGTTAACAGATTGAACTACAGCCCTGCGTGCCCACGTGCATTTCTATATATGTTTGTGCGTGTGTTTGTATTCCCACATGTGTATAACAGTGAATATTCACATAGGAAGCTGAGTACTATTGTTTTTGTGTGTGACTGTGTAGTTGCGGTGATGGTGTGTGTGTGTGTGTGTGTGTGTGTGTGAGAGAGAGAGAGAGAGAGAGAGAGAGAAGGGGTGTGTTTAAAAGATTGTGAGATCAATTAAAGATGAAAGAGGTGATGATTAATTTATGGAGGGTAGACTGTTCCATAAAGCTGAAATATGGGGGGGTGTTGACTCTTTACCCTGAGAAAAAAAAAATAGTACATCATCTTTTAAAACAAACTGCCTCCTGTAATGATGAATGTAACTCATATATAGTCTATAATAAAGATACGTTGCTATAAATGTTTTCTAGGGGTGAATATAATCAGCTCTATTTTACAGGATATGTTTTGCTTATAAGGTGTTTAGGTTCAGATACATTTGGATGTGTAAGAGACATGTTAATTGACATGTTAATGTCAATTATTTAAATACAATCTATGGTTGACATATTGTATTTTCTCATCCTGTGCTGCGGTAGATTTGTATACATGGAGGCAAGAGTGAGGTGATCATCGTGCCGTGTTTGTGTTTGTCCCTGGTCTCTCAGCTTGTCCTACTCTACTCAAAGTGCTACAGAGGCTTTGGAGACTCTCCTCTATGAAAAATGGAGCAGCACAAGCTTTTTCTACATCACTTTTTTCTTTTACCAGGAGATTAGAAAGTGAAGGTGGAGATCTCTGGGGGGGAAAAATTCTTGCTCTGGACCAGAGCTGTAATCTTCAGTGGAATAGCACAATGTTCAGAGTGGAAGGAAATTATTTCTTTCTGAACACCACTGAGAGGAAACGCACATAAAAATAACTGAGGTGTAACAGAACTTCATTTATATGGAGATACAACTTTTTTTTTTCATGCAAATGAATAAATGGGTCAAAAAGTTGTCATGTTATATTTATTTCTCTCTCATTAATTTCTTTAATAGTTTAACAGTTCAAGCCTCATCAAATAAAACAAGATCATAATAAATTAAATAGAAATAAATAAAATAAATAAACAAATGCTACAGCAGGAGAATTACATACATAGATGTATGATGAATGTAAAAATACAAATGTATATTTAAAAAATGGGAAACCAAATAATTCAAATCACATCAAATCATCTTCCTCAAGTCATTGTGACAGTTTGACTATGGAAGTTAAAAAAAGAAGGAAAACAACTCAGATGGGTATAAAGTTAAAACAGCAGGGTCAGCAGTACACTTTGTGCTTTCAGAAGCACTTTTCTTTTCACTCTAAGCGGTGAAGCGAGGTTAAGGATCACACATGCACCAGGTTACATCAGGAGGTAGGAAGGAGTAGCCAGTCGGGGGAGAATGACAGGGTCCTGGACACGGAGGTCACAGTGTGGAGTCCCGGCAGAGGACGATCTCCAGCTCGGTGCGGTACAGTTTCCCTCCGTCAGACAGAGCCATGATGCTCTTCTTGTAACCGCCCAGTCCTGCTGAGTCCACGTCCTGAAAACATAGAAAGGGTTTTAGATGCAGAAGTCACAGTCACTGGGCACAAAGTTGTCCACAGATGGTACCAGCCCCCAAATGTAGAGGCAATGCACTGTAGGCAGCTTTCTCAGCACAGCTCTATATTTGGCAAGAAGAAAAGTAACCTGAACCGATCGATCAATGGGCTAACTATTCATTACCATTTTGTTCTTGTCGCAGAGGTCCTTCAGCAAAGCATCCAGCTCCTGCTCATCAATATATCCATTACCATCCTAGTGAAAGAGACAGTGAGGAAAGTCTTAATTATACAGATGAAACTCATTTTCCCTGAAGTGTTTAACTTAAAAAGAAAACTGAGTCAACAAAAATGCTAGCAGCTCTGTGAGGCAACATGAGTTACATGCTAATGTGAATGTTAGATGTTGATTTCAGCATTTAGCCATATCCCCACAGAGACACTAATAGGAACGTGGACTCACACTAACACACACACACACACTTAAACAATGCACAATACATTACGACAACACAACAACACATTACGCCATCATCAGTGACAGATAAACATGCAGTCTTCACCTTATCATAGAAAGTGAAGAGGGAGTCAAACTCTTTAACTGTGAGCCTGATGCCCTGTGTGAAAGAGAGCCGTGACAATTGTTAGAAACCGATATTTCTAGAGAGTGGTTTAAAAAACACACACACCACATCTAGAACTGATATTAATCCATGGAGATTATGATAACCAGGACTAGATTTGAGGTAATCCTGATCAGACAGACTAATCCTCTTTTCTGTCAGAAAACGAATTGTTGATCTTCTCAACCAAACCAGTGTCTACTTATAGAAACATACATGATAAAATGCATGAGGCAGATCTATTTAAATTAATATCGCCTCTACACTGGGCTGCAAATGGTTATTACCTCAGTGATTTCTGGTTAAGGATGTACATGAGACTGTGCACTGAGCAACAAGATATTTATGTTTTAACATGCACATTAAAATACTAAGATGCACATTAAAATACAAAATACAACAGATTTTACTGAATAATTATCAAAACCATTTAATGGAAAATTTGTTCTCAACATACTGTCAAATGGGATTCCATCATGGTTTTAAAGAAACAGAAATGTCCTCGTGTAATATTGAAATCCTGAGAGATTTAACATACAGTAAGTAAACACGCGACGTGTGTGTCCATATGTTCATCCAGCACTTTGATGACAAATAATCCACTTGTAGTGAATCCAATAACGTTGAATTGTAGTGTTATGAATCTCTACTGGTGTCTGACTTTTCTACAGCAAAGGGACTTCAATCTTTACCTCACTTTAAACAAATGTAGCTTTGCGTAAACTTAAAAATTTGCAAGTCAATCGTACCTGGAACTTCATCAGGAAATTTTCCTGCACTGGCAAAAGCCTGCAGCAAAATACAGAGAAAAGATTTAAATTGTCAGTGTCCTTTTGGGAAAAAAGGAAAACAATTTAAATATTCAAATGAATAATAAAGTAACACTCACCTTGCCATCTCAGAGAGCCCCAGCTTGCCATCACCATTCAGATCGAACATCTTTAGCTGCACAGAAAAGAAAATTCACATGAAATTTCAGAGAAAATACAGAGAATCTGCGACAACTAAATATCATCATGTGCTGCAGAAATGAAACCATTCAAGTGGAATGAAATGGCAGCACTTAAGTGTGTTCCCCTGCAGATGGCTGAGTGATGCTGGTGGTTAGAAAAGTCATGTCTCAGCATCATATGCATGAAATCAAAAATAAATCAAGCCTTTAGGGATGTTACTTCAGCTACTGTTGCAGTAAATTGCTACATTGTGAACATATGGGCACTAGGACATTGTTATTGGACGTAGACAGAAGTGACCAAATTTGATGTTAACTAATGTTCTATATATCGATCTATATTCAATAAAATATATCTAAAATACGATTCTGGGTTTGAGAAGAGTTTGGCTTTTCTCAGATTATGGGCTGTAATTAGTGACGTAGTAATCACTGTAATTTTAGTATTAATAAATAAAACTCTTTGACTTTAAAGTCTTGAGTGTTGCAGTCATTATATAGATATATGAGTTTGCCGCAGGAGTGTGGAGGGGGAAAACAAATTCAGTGCTTAATGATGCTTACAATAGTCTGTGTGTACTCATTGAGCTTCTTGTCATCATAGTTTCTGTTGGCCTTCTTCAGCAGGTCTGACAGGAAACCCTGAGAAGAAAGAGTAAATAGATTATATAATGCTCTTAGTTCACAATGATGGTTACAATGACTGATGCTGAATCAATTCAGCATTGATTAGCTTTGTTGCTGAGCTTTACTTGCTGTGCTTTACCTTCAGCTCATTTGATTCAATGTATCCACTGCGGTCAGTGTCATACCTCCTCCAGGCCTGCAGGAGAAGAGAGGAGTTGTTACGGTCGACTGTGTCCGGCGACAAATGAGAAATACATATTTGACAAACAGCAGATCTTCTGTGATTTACAGCACAAAAATACAATACGAAAAAAGAGAAGAAAAAAAATGTCGTCTGACATTGTGTAAATATAGAATTTGTCAAAGCCCTCATCAAAGATGGATACCTAAACCCCTCAAGCGCTCTCTGCCTTTTCCCTGCAGAAAGCTGCAGTCCATTCATAATGTATGGTTGTCTGAGAATAGCTTTAACACGCTGAGTCTGAACATCACACCACTGAGAACCTTCTTTTTCCAACCAAAGTGCACCAAGAGTGTGAACATGTGAGTTATTTTCAATTACAGTTGCTCAGATGTACATCGATGTCTCTCTAATTATCTCGACATGTACAACTTCTCATAAGTGAAGTCAAATATGGTTTGGTTTTAAATATCAGTGTAAAACATTTATTTAGATGCTTTTTCTGACTTAAAACTGTTTAAATGCAGCATTAGAAACTTACAATAACAATAAAATGTTATATTATAATAAAACAAAAATGCAGTTTCTAGTATGATATCTAAGATATTGTAAATGTTTGAGTCTTTTTCACGTAAAACTTGTCAAGGAAACAGCTGAGCTTGTGTCCCACAGGATGAACTGTTGTTGCTAATTCAAGGCCAAATTCTTTCCAGCCATTAAAATTTAATCAGTTTTGACGAGTGCACGAGCTTGAGAGAGGAGACTTAATGTATGGAGTTATATAGTGAGCCATGAATAAAGTAAATAAAGACAAACTTACTGCCATGAACTCAGAGCTGGATCCAACAAACTCTCTGAAACAGAGCAGGAAGTTTTCCTCTGTGGGCAGAATCTGAGCCAACTACAGAGGACAAAGACACATTTCAGTTTTAGTTGCATTTTTTAAATGTTTTTGACTTAAAATGGACAAATAGAGAGTTACAATACAAACTGTGTTTAATTTGTTCTCACCTCTGACATTTCAATTCTTCCGTCAGAGTTCTTGTCGACATTGACCATGAACTCCCTCAGTTTTTCTTTGAATGCAGCTTGTGAAGGATCCTGCAAATCAAAATTTAATAACACTGCTGATGATGTGATTTTCATTTTAATACATATTGAAAATAAATGAATGTTGAAAAAATTAAACCAGCAATAAAGAATTTGCATCATTTACTCAGTTCAGTACAAAATGCAGACACCACATTATTTTCTATCAACATAATCAGGAAACATCAGTTATCATTTGTGGTTTAGTAAAATCCTCATTTACAAAGTAATTGATTTGTTATAGTATATAAATCTGATTTAGATAACTGTGGTTCATAGATTACTGCTTTATTTTGTGAAATGATGGTAAAGTGAACAGAGAGCGACATTATTTTCACTCTTAGAGTCACTCTGGGTGAATGTGACAACTCAGAGCCACACTCACCGTGCCAGCTCGTCGTCTCGCAGCCTCTAGCTCTCTGAAGAAGCCTTCCAGCTCCTTTCCTTCGATGTAACCGTTTCCTGCGGAGCAGCAGAGAAATTTAATTACTTTGGCACAAATTACATTATGAAGCTTTAAAGTTGCCTGCAGCTTCAGAAGTTTGATTAAAAGATTTGGATTTGGATGAAAGATTAAAGGTCACCGAGGGTGTCTTAATTTTGGAACAAAAACCTGGAGCGCTGAAGTCGACTGTGACTGAATCCAGTCGGGCACTTCACAGAGCTGCTCACTGCATCATATCCAGGATAAATGTGGTTACAGCTGGACTTCAATCATCTGGAGCATTTCTTAGTATTTGGTGAATTTAACACTGAAGCCAGAGCATAGGGCAAAACAATCCAGCGTGGAGCACAGCACTAAGGTATATTATGTCATCACACTGAAAACTTTTGATTGAAAACTCACTTTGATGAACTGAAAGCGAGGCACAAGCTCAAGTCTACAGCGTATCCTACTTTCATATATCTCTTGCCAAATTGGCATTTGGCCGTGGCAGGGATTGTAGAGATTGAGTGATGTGTTGCAGCAGAAAAAAACAGGCCAAGTGTAAGCAACATAATGATTTTTTTTTTCCCCTAAGAGGGTAAGTGGGAAGCCAGATTGATGCTTACTGGGGCATTCTGTCCCTGGGTCTGGATTTGTGCTTCTTCTGACAGTCACATGACCAGGGATGATTTAATACAATAATTTACTCCACTGGTTTGCCTGCAAGTCACGGGGTAACATATAGGAAATTCAGCGTTCTCATTTTAATCATACGAATGAGTCCCATCTGTCTGCGGTCTGAGCAGGGATCGGGGTTCGTTCCCTCTTTTGTACAAAAATACACGTTAATAGAATTGTTATTACAAATCAGAATAAAACACAGATGTACAGAATCAAATGCAGAGATTCATCCTGCTCCCCTCTTCATCTCTTAATCTCTTATCCTCTCATCTTCTTTCCTTTCAGAACATTTTCTCCCTCACCTCCCCCCCCTTTTCCACCGTTCTCTCAGCCCAGCTTCATTTACACGTTGTATTTGATAGGTGCTCCATGTCACCATCTGTGCTTTGGTTGAGCTGAGTGTTTTAGATATACACAATCAGCGCAGGAGCATAAAGCTCTGGGTGTGGAAACAAAGCACGCTGACACAACAAGCCAAAGGCTTCACCACCTCATCTGACATCTATCTTTACTTTCATTATTTGAATGCCAGAAAAACTGCTTATAGCTATGTTTGGATTATCCATTGTTAGCCAAACAATCATATTTTCTATCAAATCATTTCATATGGGAGAAATGTGAGATACAAAATTTGAGCGAGAAATTCCACAAATAAAATGATCATACATAAAGTACATCTGCAATTACACTGATTAAAAGTTGACATCACACTGATATTTTAACCTTTAAGACTTCATTTTGATCTCAACCAAACATCTGTAAAGTTTTGTGCTGTATCTTGTACTTTGTGACAGTGTTTTCAAAACCACAGGAACCACAGGAACTATCATCGGTTATATCATAAGCAGATCTACACTTCAGCCGTCGACCATCATTAAGCTGTTTCACCCAGTAATAAAAAAGTTGGAGTAAAACGATTCATCCTCTGTAGACAACGACTGTGTGTTCATGATGAACCAGCAAATAGCTGTTGAGATGTTTTGAATAACATCGCCCCAGGATGGCCTGGTGCAGTGTTAAGTACTGATGCATCACAGCAAGAAGCCTCTGGGTTTGAACCTGTCGGGTGTCTGAGGCCTTTCTCCATGGAGTTTACACGTTGTCCCTGAGCCTGTGGGTGGGTTTCCTCTAGATGCTCGGTCAAAAGACACGCAGGTTAATTGACATCTTTGAATTGGCCATTGGAGTGACTGTGAGCATGAACACTGCCTGTGATTGACTGCTGATCTCTGATCTATACGGGTGTAACCTGCCTTTAGGCCAATGTCAGCTGAGATCAGCTCCAGCCCCCACAATCCTCAAAGCATAATGGACGTGTAGATGGATCCCTAGAGGAACGGTGACGGTACAATGGAGTATTAGGATCACACGTAAGAAAAATGAGAAGAGGATGATTTGTCTTTATTTTGCATGTTGAGAATGTCAAAAAGAAGTTGAAATGTTGAGATTTAAGTTGACATGAATAAGAGGAGGAAGATTTTTTTTTAAATCTTGACATTTTGACTTTAATCTCAACATGTCGACTTAATTCTCAACAGGCATTTTTTTTAAATCTCTTTTTTTTCTGGTGTGGCTCTAATACTCCAGTGTAGATGAGGGCTAAAAAGAAAAAAACATTCATCTTTGTCTTCAATTAGAAGATATCACTATTGGCTCATTACTCAGGGATCTGTAGATTCACTCAATATAACCTAAAGCAGCAGTTCAGGCTGGACTACACTGACTAAGTGATGAAGTTACATTATTGGTCGTGTGACTGATTAATAGAGTTTACTCATTGGCCATTCCCATTTCCAAACTAATTGGTGCAAACGGTTTCTTTAATAACATTCTTGATGTTTTGCCAATTAGTCATTAACTTGGTCTCTGGATTCAATGACTCTTCAGTTCGTTGTGTGTAAATCCTCTTTGTTGCATTGGCTCTTTGCAGCTGAGTTGGCAGAACGAGGTGAAGTTAGACTAAGTTTGGCAAAAAAAAAAAAAAAATGTGATGAAGTGTGAGAAAATTCAACAGAGAGGTGAGTAACACTGTAGAGCTACAATCAGCTAAAGCAAACTTTGCGTATTTGTGTAATCTGAATGCGTTCTTGGCGACCTTGAGCGAAACGGAAATGCCAAATTGAGAAACTATCTGAGGCGTTCTTCATTCATATGCATGCGGCGCAGATAAGCACAGGTCAGATGACTGAACAACAAAGTTTGCTCTTATCAGCACAAAATAATCTGTAAGTGACTCTCAGTGGTCAGCTTGTACTGGTCTCCTCAAATTTTGTAAAAGTAGACACTATGAAAGACATTGTAAAAGTTTGTCTCAGCAGATATAAAGGATTAAATTAACTGTCTTAATTCAATTGTAAACTTTTTCGACTGACGAATGATCGCTCGGTACATAAAGTAACTGACACTGGTGATTTAATACAGTGCAGAGTTTCTCAAGTGGAGAAGGAACAAATGATGCAGTAAACTATATTGTGTTCAAATCCCACAGATTGTAATAAAACCCAGATAAGTCACTGTGTTCTCTGTTCACTGGGACTCTCTGCCAAAGTTTTAGCTGCAGTAGAGATCTCAGCTGCCACATGGAGCGCACCACTGCACACTGCATACTGAGCAGATGCAGCCTTTTCTCTCTCAACTGCCAATTGCTCAGCGGCACCTTAAACACAATCCAGCTGCTGAGCACAAACCACTTCAAAACAAATCCAAAGAAAACATGATTCATCCGCTGTTTGTCATCCAGTGTGCAGCTATTTTTTTTTTTCTTTCTTCTTTTTTTTTCCTTCATGCATGAGCTTCTTCTGTTTGTTTTACTGCAGCCAGTAGGAGGCACAGTCCAGTCAGATGCTGCTGCTGCTGCTGCTGCTGCTGCTGCTGCTGCTGCTGCTGCTGCTGCTGCTGCTGCTGCTGCTGCTGCTGCTGCTGCTGCTGCTGCTGCTGCTGCTGCTGCTGCTGCTGCTGCTGCTGCTGCTGCTGCTGCTCTGCAGCTGTGGTCAAGAAAACGACCTGTTGCTGCCAAGGTGCGATTTTATCCAATGATAATTCCTCATAAACACATCCCCAATGATGAACTGTCTTAGATAAAAAAGTGGAGAAGTTCTCATGTTTTCCTGTGTATTAGTGTGATTATATTCCTCTGGATCAATCATTTTCCATTTTACTGATTTATTTCACCAGTTTAAATTACTGGTCTCTGGTCTGAGGCTGTCACACACTGAGTGGTAACTAAACACCATGAAGTCTGTGGTGCAGTCACTAATGTAAATTGGTCTAATTCTAATTTGCAGCATCAGGCTTTTTATCAAGTTGGACACATCTGCTGACCACAATAGTCTCCGTCTTAATAATGGTATTAATGGTATTAGATGCCAGTTGGCAGCAGAGCAGTTTGCAGCGAAGGCTGTACTGTGAAAGCTTTATGGGATGCTGCAACATGGTTTGATGACGGTGTGAGTTTAAACGACTGGGGTTCAAAATGGTTTACTATGGAGGTCAGAGTTTTTTTTCTGAATGGCTCCAAAAGAAAAAAAAAAACTTGAAGGTTACTGAAGCCGAATTGGCTCTTAATGTTGACACAATTGATCCTCTGCAGTTTGGTCATTAGACACTACATATAATATTAGTCTGTATATAGTAGTGTATTGTGGTTATATGTGCATTATGGATTTGAGGCACTTACTTTTACATGAATACATTGTTTTCTTCTTTTATGTCATAGCTTTACAATGTGATGTAGTTAGTGTAGTAAAGGATCTTCTATCAATCACACACACATACACACACACAGTTTCAGAAGCCCCTCCCTGCTAACGCCCCTTCCCACCTTTTTTACTCTCTCTCCTCCCCTCGCTCCTTTGCATCATTTCATCCCTCCCTCCCCCATCTCTCTCTCTCTCCCTCTCATTCTTTCTATCTTTCATCCTCCCTCCCCCTCTCTAGTATTTTTTCACTCTCTCTTTTCCAGTCTCCCCCCATGACTTAACTCTGACCGAGTCTTATTTAATTTTTCTCATTAAACCATAAAAAAACACTATAGCTATAGATCCTCAACCGCATTTAGACGCATTAGCCTAAGTGATTTAATCGGTTAATTAAGACTTTTAACTATATATATATATATATATATATATATATATATATATATATATATATATATATATATATATATATATATATAATTGTATAGTTACTTTAATCTTATATATATGACAACCTATAGTTGGTATTAGTATTAAAGGTATTAGAGGTATTAAAAAACCTCGATTGTCCATAGTAATTTTCTAACAGTAATATAAATAAAATATTTTTTCCTATTTTACCTGGTTTTACTGTTAAACGTGCGATTATATGGATTATTTGGGGGAAAAGAACAGAAGATTAGATTATAACTAGAAATAAAATATAACACACTAAATAAAAAACAATATTTCCCAATATTACACTTTCCTCGCGATTAAATACTTCTATTCTAATAAATAGTAATTTGAGAATCACTTATTTTGTTAATATTATTATCAGAAAAACTGACCGTCTTCGTCAAAATGTTTCCAGATGTCGATGAACTGCGCTGCGGTGAGCTCGGCCAGGTGCAGCTGCGGTGGTTGTTGCGCTTGGTTCGCCATCGCTGCGGGTTTCTTCTTCCTTCAGGTCGACCGTGACACTTGGAGAGAAACTTTTCAAAGTGTGGAGCTCCTTCGGACTGTGAGCTGCTCCTCCTCTGTCGGGGCTTTTAAACCCCCCGCGGCGTCCGCGCTTCTCCCTCCCGCCACACGGGGGCGCGGAGAGTCAACTGGGAGCGACAACTGGAGACCAATTACAGGAGGAGGAGGAGGAGGAGGAAGGCTCTTGGGTTTTTGCATATGAGTTACCATTAACTTCTGCTGTCCATGCTGCTGATTTGATAGCAGGATCATTATACATCATCCAGTTCTGCTGCTCCCATGAGGAGGAATCTACATCAAACAATTTATTGTAGAGCTGAACCCCTGATGGCTCTGCTGCATCTTATAACACACGTGTCATTCCTGCTTCTTACAGTCCTGCATCTCCCTGTACTGTGAATTATCAAATAAAGCCTGAATAAATTAAATATACCGCAAACTGAAACACTGATGCTCATGCCATGCTTCGTTGAAGACCACATGTTCTTCTAAATCACTCCTTTGGTTTTATTAGATGACACACTGACACACACCATTTTCTTCTTGCTTTTACTTTCACCTCCTCCCTCTTTCAAGCCTTTACCACCCTCTGTCATTATTCCTGGCCCTGCGGAGGTCGGAGGGGCACTCACTCTCCCTGGTCAATCGAACCTGTATTTGGCTGGAGCCCAAGCAGCAGCAGCAGCAGCAGCAGCACGGCTGTTGCATAGTGACTTAAATCACCAACATGCCATTGTTCATTCAGATTCTGCAGGATGAGCCTGACTCTCTTCCTTCCAGTCTTTTTTGCTCATCCTCCACCCCTCCCACCTCAGTGGTGCATCGACCTCTCCAGTTTGGTCCCCATCAGCCCGAGTGAAGAATAGGTGCTGTGGAGGAGGGGGAGGCAGATCAGATGGAGAGAATGCAGAGGAACAAGAAGAAGAAGAAGAAGGAGGACACTTTATCTTCTCCCTCAATGCAGTGTGCTGCTGATCAGATTGAAATGGAAAAAAGATAATAAGTGTGTGTGTGTGTGTGTGTGTGTGTAAAAGACAGACAAAGACAAGGAGAGAGAGAGTGCGGCGACGTATTTATAGGAACTCAACTCTATGAATAATAATTAGAGAATTTATAGGATTTGTTTTCTTTGAGAACTTGCTGTTGAAAATGTTGGAGATAAAGTGGTTGGATGACAAATGGAGAGGTGCATGAGATGAGAACAGTGATGGATAACAAACAAAGATGTTAATGTTCGTATAGCTTTTGTGCAGATGTAATGCATGCACAGGCACACACACACACACACACACAGACAGTATGTGCATATCCACACATACAGATTGAATTTAAATGAGGCAGCTGACAGCGAGGTTTGCTGTGATTTTACATGCCAGTCAATACACACTTCGTGGATTGCAGATTATGTATAATTATGCAATCTTGTTAATATTTCATTATATACGCTGTGTGAACTTTAAACAATATGGCTTCATATTGATAATTAATTTGAAACAGAGAGAGGGAAGGGGTGAGAAAAATGTGTAATGTTAACTAGATGTTTAAGAGGCTTTTCATTTCATTTTGATTTAATTTAATTTTCTGACAATGCAGAGTCAATAGAGTGATTCATAATTATGCAGGTTCAAGTTCACAAATCCTGGTTGTGTTAACACTTAAAGAAAATTACCATTCACACTGGGATGTAATGAAATCATGACCTGTTTCAGGTCAGTACTGCTGTAGTGTCTGTTCTCATTTAAATAAAGACAGATAACTTAGTGAATCCAGGTTGAAACTGCGGGTTAATGGGTTTTGTTATGGATGATTATTACTTCCACTGTCGGCTCTTTTTTTCTGTTTGAATCAATAAAAGTCATTGCTCCTTTCTCACACTCAAACATAGCTTCAATACAACACCAAAATACTCTAAATTAAAGACACTGTTGTCCATTCTGGCTTCAGTTTTAAATATAAAACAATGAGTCTTCCATGTCTCTAAAAATTACCATTGTTTTGTCATGTTGTAACATAGCCTCAGAGGAAGAACCTCATGTTCCCTTTTCTTTTAAAATAAACTGATGTTAATCTAAAGGAAGCAATTTTTCTCACTCATCACCACTTTTGATCTTTTGAGAAGTAAGAGAGCAGCAAAAAATGCCAAAGGTTTTATTTTACCTCAGGGATATGCCAATTTCAATTTCCCACATCTCCATATATGAATTAAGAGGACTAAAATGTGATAATTATAAGGTCTGCACATTAGAGTGGATATAAAAAGCCTTCTGCCCACTATATCGTTTAAGCATCATCACTGAGATGTGCACTGAGTAAATGCATCACAGAGCGATGCAAAGGTTAGGCAAATTAACTCAAATGTTTCGCTGCTTGATCCAAGACGAAAATTTGCACAGGTCTCATTTTACATCTGTAATAAGATACAACTTTAGTTGTTGAAAGAGGTTAGGGTTAAAAACTAGATCAAGTCTGGGGATGAACTGTGCTGAACCACAAGCAGTCCATTTGTAAAATTGTCTTTAGAGGATCCAGCTGCATGTCTGGTGCCAAAATAAGAAAAAAAAATTCCTCTGTGTGTTTGGTGTTATTCTACTCCTAACCCTGACGAATCAACACACTTCATGCCTAAACTGAACCCTATGGGAATGATTTTCACAGCATGGGGTGCTAGTTATGGCACAACACCACTTATTCTGTTAAGTGAAGACAAGATCTTTCACTCCACTACTGATGAGATAAGATTAGAAAGTCAATTATCGTGGCACAGTACGAAAACAGTGCAGCCCTGAAGTAGTGTTATTTTTGAAAACTTGGGCCACTGGAAGACCAGACACTAAGTACTTGCCTCCAACATGACATGCACCCATGACTGAGCAACAACACATTATCAGAAACATGAGAGGTCAGAGGGTAGAAGATGTGACAATTGGGGTGACCAGAAAATTAAAGACTGGAGAGGATGCATCATAAAACAAGCTGCCTATTAATAATTTATCCTCCTAAAATATTCACTGGTATTGCTCTCAGCAAAGATCAATTGAACTTTGACCCTGAAAGTTGATGCTGTTCGCAGACCTGCAAATGTGGTTTGGTTTATAGACTTCAGAAGATGTGGAGAAAATGCTGCAGTCGATCTTTCTGCAATCCAAATCACTGGGAAGAGTTGGCACAATGTAAAGACTTTTTCAATACAAAACTGCCTAGATTTCAGAAAATAAACAACTGAGGCTGAATAAATGTTTAACGTGACCATTAATGTAATAGAATGGAGTAAGTGGATCAAGAATCTGCTGCCAGAAAGTAGATCTGTGAGTTGTACTTAAGCTGCCAACGTGCTTTATTAGAGCTGCTCATCAGATCGTTGAATAGTCACAAAAACATTCTCCCCAATGGATTAGGGTGTGGACGTGTCCAATCATTTCTGTACCTTTTCCAGAATCAACAATCCAACGCTGACACAAAAGTGCAGATCACTAGCAGGTATGGGAAATAAAATCAAAAGGAGACAAGAGCAGGTTGCAGACACAAGGGAAAACACTGGGGGGAACAAACGCAGGATCAATACGTATTCAACAGGAAGGAAGGAAGGAGTGAACTGGTGTGTGTCCAGAGCAGCTGATGAGGAAAATGGGAACAGGTGTGTAGGGAGGTGTGGTGAACAGGTACACAGGTGGGGGGGTGAGGATTCAGGAGACTGGGAGAGGAGGAAACGTCTGGGGACATCTGGTGGCTGGACAGAGAAATGTCAAGGGAGACAGACTGGGTAAAAAAGCAGGACTTGGACAGAACCACAATAGTGAAGAACATTATGTTCTTCCTCTTTTTCTTCCTCTAGGGACCATGATTTTTTTTTGGTAATGGACCAATCAAACATTTCCATCCAAAACAACTCCCAATGGAAACAAAATGACAATTTGATAAATTGTGAGGTGTGAACATGAAACCGTCCATCCTGGGCTTTCACACGCTGCAGATAACTGCAGGCATCCAGTGTGCAGAGTGACTCCACGCTAAACGCTGCACTTACCACATGCCTGCACCAGGTTTTCACTCCATGCATCATCAGGACACATAAAGGCACATACAATTCAGCAGACAATCAGTCTTCTGAACGGCCAGGAAGCTGTCCAATCAGGCTTCTGTGGAAACAGTGACCCACGTGGATGTTTATCTTTCCCACCTGTCATCATTAGCTGGACAGCCTTTCAAGTCAGGCATGTTAATGTGCTCTCTGATGAGCAGGACATCCCCAAAACTGAACTTTGTCTTCCTCACAACCAAAGCTTCAACAAACCTCAGTCTTATTCCTATAACTTCTCATCATGCAGCCAATCAGTCAACAGATGAAATCTATAGTAAATTATACAAAAAAAACCTTCTTCATGATATGAAGACCCTGAGATAACAGCATCTAAAACTGAATAATTACACGCTCAGAGGAACAATACATATGAAATGTGCATATTGGTGGTAAGCATGAACATTTCGTGGTGTGGAAGCGTGCATGTAGATTAAATTAGGCTTCCAGGGTTTGACTGCCAGGGATATTTGCTGCAGTGTTAATGTGGCTGAGCAGCAGTCAGAATGAGAGTGTATGATTTGTGTAAATTAGAGTGACAGAGTGCCTCATCGTAGTAATCATCCATTTTTATCAGCGATACAATGTGGACCACAGTGTGATCGCCGGAGATAGAAACTGCCCAAGTTGCCAAAGGCTGCAAAACCTATGCTGTCAACACATAAAGCAGAAGGCAAATTTTTAGTCCATTTGGCAGATTGTGTTGTGATTATTTCTCTGCAGAACTTTGGAGCAGATAAACATTTTACAATGAGAACAACTGCATCATCGTTTAACTGCGTGTCATTTGTACAGGCAACAAATACTAGGAGAATCACACGCAGCTGCTCCATCACCATCACCCTGCAGCCGCTTGCTGAGATAAAGCTGAGCTCACACAATGTGACCCATACATCATATAATCTCATGAGGCGTTTCACAGACGAGGCTGAATTGAAAACCAAGTCCATCGGATAAAACTGTATTTTTGACTTTTTTGAACAGTTGGGAGGAGAACGGCATCTTCTCTGTAGGAGGCACGATGGTGTGTTCACCCTTGTCCACAGGGAACAATTAAGATACTGGATCTCTCAAGCGCACATTTCTCAGTTGCAAAAACAACCCCACCAAGAGTAATAATGTCACCTGAGACAAGAAGTGATGATTTGTCATTATGATGCAATAGAACATGTTGTAGTAAAAATGCAAGACAATTATTGTATGGATCTACAGAGAAGAGAAAAATGATGGGAATGCATTGCTGAGTCAGAAAAATTTAAATGACAACACCCCTTTGTTTAACGTGTTATAAGATATATATATGTGTGTGTGTGTGTGTGTGTGTGTGTGTGTGTGTGTGTGTATAAAGCAAACACATTGTGGTGTTTGAGGGGTGGTGCATGATTCCTCCACCGTGACTTTCTAGAGAGTGTGGTATCAATCAACCAAACAGGAGATTTATCATCAGTCCTATGTCAGAGCAGCAGCTTCAGCTGAAAAAAAACAACAACAAGATATTAGAGCTGGAATAACAGTGTTTTTAAAGATAAAGTTTTATAGTTGAATCTTTATCTCATGCAACAATCAGAAAATAGCTTTAATTACCAATTTATACTATTATCCTTTTTTCTGTTCTTTTGGTGATGTTGTTATGTTTTGGTTCTTGCTTTTTTTCACATAGAAACAAAATAAATCATTAAAAAAATAAATAAATAAATAACAGAATTATTTTAAAGATATTCAGCCCTTAATTACACTCTCTTAGAATAAGTTGATGTACAAATTCATAAAAAACAACTCTGAAAAAGTTGATTTTTTTTTTTTTGTTTTAAGTTGATGGTGTAATACTCCCAGACTCAGACAACAAACCACACGTGTACAGCACCTTTCACCTTATGTCACACTACAGTCATGTACAACCACTTCTATATGTGTGTGTTGATATTGTTGCTGCATCTGACTGTAAATAACCAAAACATCAGCCACTGACAAATTCAACCTCATTTAGACTGTAGACTGTAGTTGGCTGCATACGTATGTATTGTACGGGAGGCATATGACGATGTATTGGTGCGTCCATTTAACCCTCTAGAAATGAAACTTCTCTTTGGAAACATAAGATGCTACAGTACAAATATAACATTTAGGTCTTAGATCTTTAGGATCTTGATATAACTCTTCCATGTCTATTTTTGACAGAGTAGTGGCAACTGAATCAATACAATGTATACCTGCAGCATTAAGACCTTTGTAACAGTCAGTCATTCACAAAATGGAGTCAGGGTGTTAATGCTCTTATATGCTCTTGTCGCACACCGACCTGCCCCCGCCACTCTTCATCATCTGTGTTTTTTAGGAGGAGAAGTGTGAATCTTTGAACACAAACATGGATCACACACGAGGGGAAAAGATGTTAAAGAACAAGAGCCCAGCACTGCGATGAATCACAGAGTGTTGACAGGCCTTCATATACAGATGCACTGAAGCGCAACAAGCACTCCCACATGCACATATAAAAGTGCAGTATACATACCTGAGCAAACATATCCTCAGATAGATGTGGACTGTATGTGTGTGACTGTGTGTGTGTGTGTGTGTGTGTGTGTGTGAGTGTGTATGGACAAATAAAATGTCAACAACAAGTGCCCTCCAATGGCCTGATTTGTGCTCTCCACCCCCACCTCCTGGCAATTCCTTTTACTGAGTCAGTCCAATTCAGTGGGTGAACAGAGGTCTATCGATGTGCCTTCAAGTAAACAGAGAGAGACTGAGGTAGACGGGGACAGAGGGGAGAAAGGGAGTATTATATAGTAAACGATACTGGCAAAGAGTTAATCTGCTATAAATCACACTCAGATAAATTATATCCAATGAAATTATGAAATTAAATTAAAACAACTGCAGGTCTTATGGGTCATGATCTAGCTGTCAGACTGACTGAAAGACGTGTGACCCAACAAACGCGCAGTAGTTTCACAAACTAAGTGTCCTGGCAGCTTCTTTATTTGGTCAGAAAATTAAGTACAAGCTGTTCGGTGTGAATAAACAACAGGACCAGATTAATGTTTCGGATTTTTTTTTTTTTTCTATTATTTTGGATATTTTTCCAAGATTTATTCTAAACTTCCTCAGTATAAATAATTATAAATGAGCTCAGTGTAAGACGTGTGGCCCTGAACATGTCCACTTGTCTCATACAAACACTGCTTCATGAATTTGCATCACGTTGCTTTGATCATATATTATTTGCATTAATTTTCATACATGAGATTATGTTTGACCCAGAACAGCGAGTACTTTTCCATACCTTTCACAATCAGCAGGAAAACTCATATCATGAAGTGATTTATCCAACTCTCCTGGAGAATAGATTGTAGTACGTGACGATAGCATCTGTTAGTTCAACAAAAAATATGAAAAAAGCTCATGTTTTGCAGTCTGGAGTGAATTTAGAATAGCTACACTGTATTTAGCTCCAGTTGATTCAGTGAAGTTTATCTTGGTTGGTCCATCTATCAGTGGACTTCTCGTTCGCTTCTCGTTCCTGTGCTTGTAGTTAATATGTTGGTCCACATGGTGAAAGCTTCATCATGTGGTTCACATGTCCTCACTTGGACATGTGGTAGAGGTGACTAACTATCCACACCGGGCAGACTTTCCAGCAGTAATCACTGTTGTTTTAGATTAAACTAGATTTATGAGCTGTCACTGGACCAACTGCAGATGTTTACTTACAGCAAAGAGCATCTCCAACTGGTCTCCTTACTGCCCCCTGCAGCCAGAAGATCCTTGTTTGTCCCACTTTGCATGTTTTTCTCTAACACCAGAAACCTCCCTTGTTCAGCCTGTTCAGCTAGTTCCTGTATCTGTGAGAAAACTCACTATCTCAGATGAAGTTGATGACCGTTGTGTCATCTCTTGAGATGTCTTTGCTGGCGTAGAGGGAGGTAGCACACGTCTCTGGGTGTCTCCGGTGTTTTTAATCCATCTTCTGGATGTGATTTCCCCCTGGATCACCTGCTGCTTCTTTTGTCAGGACGTTTATGATCCACTGACAGATGGAGGCTGGTGCAGTGAGCTCGATCAGTCTGTAGTTTGGCATTTTGACCAATCAAATTTAATGGTCTAATATTCTGATGCAGCTAATCTGCATATCACAGTCATTACATGTTGTGGTTTTGATTAATATTACAGTAAGGGTATTAATGTTTTTCATTCCTCAGGATATGGTACCAAATTTTTGTGATGAATTGTGCAAGGAGGTTTTGCATTTTGGAGTATAATTTGGATAATTAATGACACACAAGTAGTCTGATTAGTGAAGATATTAAACACATTTTTTTCAGTATAAACACAGATTTATATGCACCATCAGGCATAAAAGTGCTGCTCCTTCCTCAGTGACTTAAAACAAAAGCAGAAGCAGCATAGAAGAGATTTTACTGATTAGCATTTTAAGAAGACAAACCCAAAAATCATTCTGCTTTGGCAATAAATCTCAGATTGTCCAATGCGATTTACACACTCAATCCATAAAAGCAGCCATTAGAGGAGGAACTAAACTGCAATATTTCCACAAATCGACAGAGATTGACACTCCAATTCTGGACCTGTGTCAGAGGTTAATTGGTTGCCGTTGTTTATGAATGGGAAAACACCTGACACACAGGAAGATTTGTGGCCAACTTATCCCTCTTCTCTTCTTCACTGAGTTTTTAATTTTTCCCTACAGATTCCTAAACTGTATCTACAGCCTCATTTAAATAATTGCATTAACACAAGTGAAAGTTCCTTCCTCTCTTGGATTTGCATATCCTCTTTTGGTGAGGTCTCAAGGATTAATGTATAAATACAGTATAAATGTATCACTTCAAACGTTATCTGCAGCAGTCACAGCTTCATGACAGAGAAGGACTGGTTTTATCTCACAGGGTGACTTATTTGAAGTCAACCCATCATCATTTTGTTGGATTATATCTTTACAGTTCTATTTTTTTCTTATCTATGTCATGTTAGTCCTTTACATTTTCATATTTCCACTAATACTACAGAAAATAGCCGAGCTCCATCACAACCAATAAGAGTAAAGCAAACCTCAGAGGGCTTTCCTTTGGGCTGTAAATGTTTTAAAAGCCCTCAGCCATGACAGTAGCTTCACCGACTGCTCTCTAGAGCTGTTAACGCAAATTAAAATGTGTTTCTTCATATTTGTTCACATCCCTGTTTGTGATGTAAATGTATTGTTTGTGTCTATCTCACCAGATGTGACATGGCTCATGTTTCTAATTCACAGATTGATGTCTCCTGTGTGTTTTGAGATGATCCATCTTTCATTGATGAGCTTGGCATGAGGAGGGTTTGTTGGGAAACAGCAGCTGCACAAGGAGAGAGTGTTTCTCTTTTGCATCACTGCAGCGTCGCTGTGAGCAGATGTTCACTGTGATTGCTTAGTGGCGTGTTTATTTCTTCTCTCGTCCTCATCTAGTTGAAGCTGAAACATAACTGTCATCCTCAACATTTTTCCTCTGTAAAAGCCCCCACACCTAGAATTCAAAAATCACCCAACCCTTAAAAGCTCTATATGCATTTACCTTTTACATTTCACTGGCATTTTCTGTGTTTATATTATAATGAATCAAAAAGAACAGTTTATAAATTATTTCTGTCTGTGTGGTGATTTATGTGGTTTTACTGGCTCTGACTTGATCCCAATCTCTGTGAAGCATTTTGTTTAAGAACACAGCAGTGCTACTGAGATTAATGCTTAAACATTGCAATGCTAATGTGCCGGTACAGAAATGTTGACGTTGAACACACAGTGTTTAATGCTTAAGACGTTCAAGATAATCAAAAGACGAAACAGATAAGTATTTAAACCATCAGGTTCCATCCAACACTTTAAATGATTCATTTAAAACAATAAACAAATGTTGTTTAAATGTATGTTTAATGCAGTTTTCAGTTTCTATTTGATCCATGATTATTGATGTGTCTGTCTGTCTGTCTATCTATCTAAATAGAAATGAAGAGTTGAACTTGTAGAAGATGATATTCATATGATATATACCAGCTGCTTCATAGTCTGATTAGTACCAGTTTATCAGAAATTTGCGTCAGTACACAATATCAATTATGATAAATGATGATTTATTAATATTAAAGAGCAGCAGGATTGTTGAAGACAACACAGTCAAGTTGTATTTGACATGTTTTATAGCCACAATCACAATAAGTTACATTTTATTTACCCAATTCTTCTCTATAATTCTGATTCTGGTATTCATCCTGTTTCAGTTTACGTCAGATTTATGCTCTATATTCACCAAAGATTGTATTTTATGTTACAGATACAAACCAGGATTCATGCTGTGGGAAGTATAAATGTCTGTACCAAACTTGATACAAATATATCCAATAGATGTGGAGATATTTCAGTCTGGACTGGGACGAGGATTCACTTCTTCGTCTTCCTCTTTGTGTTGTACTGCAGAGATGACACAGCATCTGACAGAGCATCTGCTTTGGCAGTGACGGTGCTATTAACCAGTCAGCTGACATTAAGGGAAATATATTCACTGGTGTGGCGAATTTAGATGGAACAGCTTTATCAAACAGACAGGAGTGACCCGACAAACAAATATTTCCAGTCCCCGACTATAGAGACCCTTTTTCAGTGCAGAGTTTTTACTTTTAATTCCTTTGATTTATAAAAATATTTTTTCTGAAATATTAACATTATGAAATCAAGGCCTCTGGTATAGTCATGATTTTACACAACAAGGAGTTAAGTGGTTGTTCTGTTATGCTGAGGCAACCCACTTTATTTCTCTCACACATTAGCAGATGCAGTCACAGTTACAGTCTAACGAGGAGGGCGGCTTCTGTTAAATGAGATCAGAGGGAGACGAATGACTGACTGAGCTGAATTCCTCTGATGAACACATCGTACTCTGCAGGGAATAACACTCTCCCCAGAAGTTTATCCCTGCCGCCTTGTTTTTGTTGCATAATGAGAGTTTCACTTCACCTGATCTGTCAACAATCTTTTCTCTGTAGACGACGGAGCGAACGGCGAGAGTGACATAAAAACAAAAACACTAAGACAATTGAAGGGTCAACAAAACATTTACGGCAGCAGCAAAAACGCTGCGGTTGTTGATCTTTTGTCACATGTCTACCAGCGGCACAATATGTTTGTCCTTTAATTCGCCGCTTCCTTGAGGGTTTATTGTTCTTTATTGTTCTCAATAAAAGTTGTTCTTTACAGCTTTAATTAGTCTCGAAATTTTTGTTTCCTTGTGTCAATAGATGTGACCCACTGACATTTTATCACCACACACTGTATAACCTGTATGAATTCAATTGGAGTTCACAAGTTCAACATCTGATCACTTCATCCACACAGATTGGACTGTGGTCACCAACGGAGTGTGTGTGTGTGTGTGTGTGTGTGTGTGTGTGTGTGTTGAAAGGCCAGCCTGGTGACAGAAGAATATTGCACACAGGAGGGATTACACTTGTGCGCCACAACACAACCCAATCACTTGACTCTACACACACACACACACACACACACACACACACACAGTGATTCAAAGTGTTGGTGTGATCGTGGGGTGTCGCTGCAGTCGGTCAAACGCAGAGACTGATTACTGGAATATGACTTGTTGATTCGTTCTCTGATCCAGTTTTCGACTGTAATCCACAGTATCTCCAGAGCAGAAACTACAGAGGTATTAAACTGACAAAATGAAAAACTTAACTGTGGTTTGTGTGATAACAGTGTTGACCCAAAATACTAAACTATATCAAAAACATCCCAAAGGGCAAAAAACAATAAGCTGAAAACAGAGAACAACAACAACCAAACAATAAATAAACAGCAATTATCAGATTTATTCCTGCAGCTGACACGTGGCTACATTATGACTGATTTTATATCAGCATTAGAGGCACATTGAAGATTTTTTTTATAATACTTGTTATTATTTCCACATTAGTTTTACTGCTGTCGGTGATATTTTAACCAAATTTTGCTGCAGGCAGGTCTATTTCCACCCTAAACTCAGTGACTGCCTGGTCAGTTTTTCATTAGCAAATGCTGAAGTCCAGTTTCTCCAGCTTTGTCTGCAGGCACTGTACCAAACACAAATCTATCTATACACCAGTGTCTGTTACACAAAGCAGCTGAGCTCTGACTGTGGTGAAAGCACTAGGATGGACATCAATTATCTGACAGAGCTGCTGTTGAGCCTGCAAACTTTTAGTTTTGTTTCTGGAACCATATCTAAAGATATTTTCCACAGTGAAAAATAACAATAAACAACAGTATACAGCAGTTAGTTTAACTGTTTCTCTCATTGAATATTATGAATAATCATTGCTCAGCCAGGAACAAAAAAAAAAAAACTAATTTCTGGTTTGGCAAGTACTATTTATTTAAAAAAAAAAAGGCAATTTAATACTAAGACTTTCCAATCTGAGACTCATTTTCAACATTTTAACTTTCTCAAAGAAAAGAAAACTTTGACTTCATTGCATTTGTCAGAACAATGCTTTATTATTTTTGTATGAAAATAATTTCTTCCTTAACATTATACCGATATTAAAAACAAACAAACAAATGAACTAGGGATGTACAGAATCCTGATTTTTGGGGTTCTGCCATATACCAAATCCACCGTTTATAAATTTGTCCGAATCCGAAACTAAATTCTGCTCCAGTGTTTTACCACAGTATGAAGTGATCGTAACCTCACCTCCACCCAAAACAAACACACACTCTCTCTACCCAAGCAAGTGTGAGCTGTGTAGGAGTGGGTGGGGGTATGATTGATCAGTTGGGTGGAGTATGATCCCTAACAAGCGCTCCGACCAGTATCCACACTTTAAAACTACGACACTGAAGGACGATGTTAACCAACGGCCTAATTTTGAAACTATGGGTGCCACAGTCTTGTCAATGTATAGAAAACACTGCCATCCCATCATCAGTTCATAATACAGATGTAAACACCTTCTCATAATAGTTGGTGGCGTCATTAGTTCGATGTGTGTTGAGGGTTCAGCAGAAACCAAACCACATCAAAAAGCCCAAAATTTGTCTGAATCTGAAACCAAATCCTGGATTTGGTACATCCCCACAATAAACACACAGCATACTTTACTGAAGATAAAAAAACGTAAAAAAAAAAAAAAAAAAAAAATAGGCACTTTGGGGTAAACTGCAGCCTCTGATTTCAACACAAACCATCTGAGACCGTCAGGTTTGGTGCTGATCATTAGACAACTGTTTATTCAAAAGTTCACTGATTTACATCACGACATCATTACATTTAAGCCCAAAAAGTAGCCCTTAGTGTTGTATCCAACACACCAACACATTAACAGGAGGAAAGAGCCTCTCTTCTGGGCATTGTTATCATTAGACTTAAAGTTAAAGTATGGACAAATCATTGATTTTGAAAAGAATGAAAAATGTGAAAATAAAAATGACGATGAGAATCTTTGGTTCGGTTGCAACTGTAAATCAAGTATGTGTCCATAGGTGGGTTAATGTTTTACGAACAAAGCTCATGCAGTTTGGTGCTCGAGTAAAAACAGACTGTAACATAATGAGACTGGTCCTGTGACGACACACAGGATGTATCAGAGAGTCTCGGCTCAGTAACCTGCACTATGACTGCATGAGCAGATGCAGCTTGTGTTGGATGATTTCAGAGTTCATGGTCCACAGGAACTCTGTGAGTCCCCCAGTGAGCAGCTCATCCATGGGAACAAACTGCAGCACCTGTCTGTCACAGCCACACGATTGACTTTTACCCTCCTCTCCTTTCAACAGCTGACTCATGCAGTTATGGACGTCGGTGAGAACAGGCAGGATACGAGCAGCAGCTTTGGGGGAAAAGCCGACACACACAAGTACCGTCCCAGCTACACCAGAGGGGGGCGGACACCTGAACGTGACCGAGTGAAAACACGCGTGCAGGCAGAGCACAACAGCTGCTGTGACACGGGTCAAGGCAGAACACACCGGCAACAGAAGGGCATCCCCGGAGCTCAGGGTCTGCAGGGAAAACACAACAGAGCCTACGAGCTGCTGCTGGTACAGTGGCTCCCCGTCGTGCAGTGTGATGCAGCCTGTCTGAGGAAATGAAGGCTCAGCAGAAAACGTTAAGACTAAATCCCCAGACTGGCTCTCAGGGGAAGCCCACACTGAGTGGCTGCCAAACACCAGACACTGTCTCATTTTTCTATTGCTAACACCGTCGAATACGCAAAAACCTGCAACACTGGACAAGATGGAGTCTGTGCAAACTGCATGGCAGGAGCCGCAGGGAGGCACACGACTCCAGTCTACTGTTGCATCCATCAGGGCTTCATTCAGGTGGTTCAACAGTCCCCCTTCACAGAATGGAGAGTTCCTGAGTGCAGGCAGCGCTGGCCCAACGATAACATACCACGATTCCACGTGACAAGTGGACAGGGGGCCTTCCAACACACAGCCTGTCCCACCGGCTTCAGTGTAGTGACTCTGTATCCAGGAGGCATGGTAACCCCTCTCAATGCGCTGCCTCCAGGTCAGGGTCTGCAGCTCCCTCCGCTCATTAAAGGAGCCTGTTTGCTTCTTCTGTCCCAGAGGTCGACCCGCTGAGACGCTGCAGCAGGCGGGACTCACCGTGTTACGAGAGATCCATCGACCCCGTGGAAGGAAGTTCACCTAGACGCAGAAAGAAACTTGATGAAATTCAAACTCAGGCTTTTACTAGCCACAATGAAACTCACGATGTTTTGGGTGTTGTGTCAATTTGAATATGAGCCAAAACAAAACCTACATATTAGAACATCCAATGTTTTTCAATGGCTATAAGATCCTTTGAATTCAGATAAGTTACAAAAATGAAAATTATCTGTATATATTTTGCATCACAAGGGTGAATGAAAGATGTACTAATGTTGGCAAATTAACAAAGTGATCAGTGAGACAATAAATAAACATAAAAACTAACTTGATCAAAATGAATTTACCACTGGAATCAGTTTGCAGGCAAAAATAAACACTGACCGGCTACAGCTGCTTTTCTGTCTCTCAGATAATTACAAACTGAACACATTTTGGCTTTTGATTGTTAATCAAACTAAATAAGCAAATAAAACAGCAGCTGTACTCTGGTAAACTGTGATAAGACTTCTCATTTCACAGATTAAACAAGTCATCAAATCCCTAATCCACTGTTAATCCACAATGAAAATGTTTTTTTAATTGCACAACATGTATAGATTGTTGGCAAAATGGTTTTAATTAGGTGTTGAATATGCTGAAGATGAAGTTTACTTTGTAAAAGTCCTTAAAAAGATGAGAAGAAGTACTTTCTGGAGCGACTAGAACAGCAACTAAATTGTTTGTCAGCTGCTGTTTCAAAGGTCAGGACCAAGCTTTGACAGACTACCTGAAATCGCTGCAGGTATTCCTGAGCCACACAGTCCCTGATGTGGTCGAGACGCTGCCTCTGCTCTGTGCTCATGCCTTCAAACAGTCGTAGGTTTTCTGTGATCGTCTCCACCTGCAGCGCGTTGAAGTAAGTGCACGCGTCTTCGTGTTGTTTCAAAAACGACTCTGGAATAAGCGCATTAGGGAAAAGCGCCTGTCGGTCAGCCAGATCTGGTCCATAATTCCTAACGAGTTTTGAGAGCAGATGCCTCACAGCTTCTTTATGGTCGTAGTTCAGACACACGATGTAGACCTCAGAGTTTCCAGACTTGCTGGTTGCAGGTTTGAAGACACTGACAGAGCGAAAACAGCAGTTCAACAGGTAGAGTAAGCAGATGGAGGAGTGTTCGTACAAAGTGAACATTTTCAGCACAAAGGAGCCACCAGGGCTGAGCAGCAGCAGCGCAGCCGTCACCTCACAGTAATGCAGCGATGCTACCAGCGCCTCCTGCTCATCTGGGTTCTCCTGACAGTCAAAACTCCCATCTGCCGTCACCAAATCAACTCTACGCATGTTAGACACAAACACCTGCAGCTCTAGCAAGTGTTTTTGAATCATGATGTTGCCTGTGTTGTCTGAGCCAAAGAACCACCAAGGCAGCGTGTTGGCAATCAACCGATCGTCTGCGATGGTCGTGCTGCCGCCGTTAGCCTCGTGATAAGGGTTGAGAGTGTTGGCGCACCAGCTCCAGTCACAGTAACGTGTGGATTCATTGGTTTTGATGTAGTGGTTCAGAGCAGTTATAAAAGCTCCTGGTGCTTCACAGAGGTGAACCGTGTGCAGCTCTCCACTTTGAAGAGCGTCATCTGAAAAGAGATTAAAGGTTCCCAGGATCTCGTAGAACTTGCACCAGGCCTGAGTACAGATCTCCGCGTTGGCAACAGAACGAACGGTGCTGATCACCTTCCCAGCTCGATTGGTGGAGTTGGTGTGCTGATGCCAGACCTGGACTTCTTTGTCACTGAGCTGGTTCTTTACAGCGTTCAGGGAAACCTTCAAGGCCTGCAGCTGGCAGTACTGCTCTGCTGGATGACTGAGAGTATCATTTGGATGCGGGATACACCACTCCCCATTAGACGGCTTCACATAGCTTTTAACTTTTCTAAAAAGACCTTGAATCTCAGTCTGTGTTTCAGGGTCAGATGCCACCATATTGTTGAAATGCTGCAGCTTGCCACCTTTCCTCCTGGTCCCATTGCCTGAGCTCATCCTCCACCCCTGTGGTTGTCAGTCACTAAAAAAGAAAAACAGACACGTAACATTATGTCCTCTTCAACCTTCTTATGCATCGAGAAGAAAAGTCTATTTTTTTGTCTGTTTGGGGACGTTTGGCAGCTCGGAGGACTCTCCATCTCAGACAAGTCAGATCAATATCGATTTTATCTTAACTGTTCTTTCTTTCTTTGCTTTGTCAGAGGACTTTTTAAACTAAAGAACGTGATTTGTTTCATTGAGGGAAATTCTTTCACTTTCATTTTCACATAAACACATCCTACTGGTCTGCCCGGACAACATTACTCTACATTATGTTTACAAAGAGGACATTGTATTCTGCTATATCAACGTTTACAGTCTCGTACATATATATATATATATATATATATATATAACCTTTAAGGAAAACAAAATCTGCAGACAGTACATTTCACAGTGAATTATACCAAGGCTCAGCTCTGCAGCCCTTTATTTTTCTCTACATGCATGAGTGGTGTTGAATTACGAACGTCAACTCATTGTGATGTGTTGCCCTCTGGCAACAGAGCAGACTGTAAATACTGGTGATTACCTCACTCAGCTGGAGGTTCACCCACTCAGAATAACAGGAGATTTTCTACATCACTACAAAAACACTCAGTCTTTACTTATTGGGCTTTAAAATTGACCTAAAATAATAATGCATGTGATAAATACATAAGGATCCAAGTTATGTTAAATATTTTCTTGCTGAGCCTTTTGACACTGAGTTTCTAAATCGATTTAAGATATCAGACAATTGAATTAATAGTTAATTAATTAAATAATCAATTAGCCAAATGAATTAATTCTTCCTTTCTGTTGTAAAACAATACATTTGAAGAGACGTATTTTCACAAGATGGTGAAGTCATTTTTAACTAAAACATTAAACTGTATTCAGAACAATTTCTGATGGAAGATATTTTACTAAATCGCACCAAAATTTATCAGCGTGCACTAGAAAATAATGTCATCATTCACCGATTTCTAAGGAATGACAAAAATAATTTATAATCAACCGACCACTTTAACCCTAAAGCTAATTCTCGACTCCTGTGCTCATGATTTAGACGACAACGCTGCACAGGAGAACATTTTTCTGGGTTATTTCTTGATTAGTTTGGAGTGACTCAGTGATGAATGGCAGTATATGGCATATTGCTAATGACGGCACATTTATTCTTCATTTCATCAGAAGTCACGTGAATGGGCAGTACCGTTTGAAATTCATCTGTTCCTTTCTGCTGTTTGTAAACAGCTCAGCTGTTGTAAAAAATAAGCTCATGAGAGAAACTTAACTTAATGCTGAGCTAATAAATGATAGATCTGCATGTATCATCACAGATGTGCTGCATGATTATACAGAAACAGTGACAGCTGGGCTGAAGCTCAATAAATAACCCGAAAGTAAAAACAAAGTCTCAGTTAGTTAAATTAAAATAACAAATAACAATAGTCAGAGTCTAGCTTTCCAAAATATGAGACTTAACCATATTTTCTACCTTATTATTGATTAAGCATTTCATAGACTGTTGTTGGTTTGTTGCTTGAATTAAAAATTAAACTCATGTTCATCTCATTACAATGAATTTCAGTCAATTTTCCAAAACAATAACATCTTATACTGTGATACATGTGATACATGTTACATTATTATGACCCACCGACTTTACTGTCCATTGTGCTGATGCAAACAGCCTTATTGTAGCTGAAACTCTCCAGTGTGATCACATTATTTTAACTTCTGATAACTAACAACAAAATCTGATGCTGCACGAGACACGTCCACCTGCGAGCTGCTCGACGCTGAGTTGCGTTTCTCCTAAACCGCAAAGCGTCTGAATTTAACTTCTTATTTTGTTAAATTATTTCAGAGCGAAGACCCCGTGAACCGTCTGTGCAGCTGCGTGTCGGTGGGTGAGACACAAACATCGTGAAATCAGTAAACACGACTCACCGAGCTGCGGCTCCTGACCAGGAACTAAATGAACCGAATGTCACGTGATCTCTACCAACACTGCGCATGCGTGAAACGAGGGGGCGGGTCCTACTTTAAAGGCGTATGTTGTATATATATATATATTATATATATATATATATATATATATATATATATATATAAAAACATAAAATAATTTTATTAGAAAATAAAAAATAACATGAGATGCTGCTTTATACACAACTAGTTATAAAACAGCAAACACAGTCCACTTTCTTTACATCTTGTATGTTATTATTTGCTTTATTATCATTTTATCATTTCAACGTGTTGTAGTTTTAGTATACTATGATTCAACATTTTCATACATGATTACAGGAATAACATAAAAAGATAAAAACTAAAATATTTGGAATGACAAAAAATTGGAGCAGGTACGTGTTGATTTATATCATTTTCAGTTTGTTAGAGAATTCAGGAGCATTTGAGTCTGTTGAAGAAACTGAATGACCCTCTGTTCTGCTGGATTTATTTATGTGTGCATATTTCTAGCCAGATTATCCACAGTGCACTGATCTGTGTCATCATGTTATATAATTATTATAGCTCTGCAGAATGTGAGCTGATGAAAACTGACTTTGAAATACTGTGTTTTTCCTCTGATCCACATCTCACAGATCACATACTGCAAAAGCTAATTCAGTCTTTAACAATAAATATGTGTGAGACACTCGCATAAGGAATCTCATTCATAAATAATGGACCATTGGGGTTTACAGGTGCTATTAGGATTTCCAAAAATAGTCAGTGAAAACATTTAGTTGTTGGATTTAATGCAATAACAGTGAAACCTCTTGTAATATTAATGCGCGTTATCTTTTTATTTAAGTATAAATGTTCCTACAGTGACATCCAGATACAGTATCAGGCTGTTACTCCAAGTAGCTATATCACACCACTACCATCAATCAATAAATACTAATTACTTTTCATCTGAAGTCTGATTTTTGTGTCTTTATTTTCTTGTTATTTATGTGGGGATCATCAGAGTGGAGGCTATTCATCCTATATAAGATCTACACATACAATACTGGAGGAAAGTGGTGGAAAAAATAAACATTCAGATCTTTAACTTGAGTAAAAGCAGCAATAACTCAGTGAGTGGGAGTAAAAATGGACAAGTTTTAGTTAAATAAAAGTACTGACATCAAAATGCACTTAAAGAAACAAAAAGTGAAAATACAAATCATGCAAAATCTTACTTATAATACTTTTCTGAAACTGTATCATTTATATTGTTATATAGGTTGTGTTTGTGATATTTTTGTGTATTTTTATGTTTGATATTTTCATTTTGAAAATGTGACATTATTTTTTACATTATTTTTTTTTACAAAAGATAAGAGCACTAGAAAAGCTTTACCAAGTTTACAGTATTCAAATCAAATCCAATAACATATATATCACAATTGTTATTAAAGCAAGTGGGGATTTAAAGGTCATGTGTGACTATGAAGAAAAAAATTGATGTGCTCTGCAAATGGTAAGAGAGACAGATATACTCATACTCTGTGTGGTACATTATTCCTAAAGGGCAGGCGCTCTCCAGTTCCCAACAATATTCACTGGTCTCCACTAACAAACCAACAAAGTGACTCAGAGAAGTGATTGAACAAGACAATACATCAGTCCTGCAGACTGGTTCCTGGTGTAGATCACTATTATCACACAAAGGAAGAAACTCCCTCTTTTTACCCAATGTTAAAAAGCTGTATTCTCTCTTTGTAAATGTTTGTCCTTCATATCTTTCTTTCACAGTGTCCACAGCTGAAGTGCTGGGAGGTTTGAGTTATGCCACCTTGGAAAATGGGATTTTACAGAGTTGTGTACTTTGTGGACCTCAAGAGTGCAGGACACACTAACTAACACCTCTTATAATATGAGGCTGTAGGCTGAATAATATGATATGGGGAAAGTGGAAATGAAAGAGCTCAGACTCCTATAAAATTGGAGGATCTTTTGTCAAGACGTGCAGCTAATTTAGATACCGTCTCTGTTGACTCTCAACCAGAATGAAGCACTGAATCTTGTCAAAGTCTGTAACAAGAAAAGATCAGCAGTGATACCCACAACAGAACCAGTGTTGAAGGAGTATGTAGGAGAGCTGGTTGAGAGGAATGAGAGGAGCTCCACTATTAAAGCTACTGACACCATGCATCTGTTTGTTTCATCAGAAAGAAACAAACATACAAATTACAGTTTGTATGAGACAGAATAAGCTTTTTATCTGTTTTTTTTTCTCTCACAAAACAGCAGCTTTGCTGTTTACCAGTGCCAATAACAGACAGATGCACCAGTGGTCTCACATTCCCTCTCGGGATCAATAAAGTATTTCTGATTCGAACTCTGATTCTGTCGCTCTTGTCACTATATGTGAGCCAGTGGCCCCGTCATGCCACCAGATTTATGATCCCAGTGAGCACCGTCCTAGATGTAATGGCCTAAGAGGAGAGGACACACATGTTAATGGCTCATCTGAGCAGGGAATCGTTTCCTAAACAAGATTTGAGGTGACTTATATTCAACATGAGCAGCTGACAAACACTTATCACAGTGAGTTAAAAAGAATAAATATCTGTCGATACTATTTCCACAAGTTTGAAAACATTGTTGACCCCTGTCGGTCAATTATCCAGGTGGCCATGCTTGTCAGTGTAAATGTACTTTCATTGTCAAGTATATGATGGAGTATAAAGAAAATGCATAAGAAAGGTTGTTTTTTTTTAATTTTGTCTGTTGAAAATAAAGTTGACATGACAACTTAATTCACAACTGTATTCTTAAAAGGAAAAATTACTTAAGACTTTATTGCCGTCATGTTGACGTTATTCTCAACAGAGAAAATGTTAAATTTGTTCTTTATTTTGCGGGTCGAGAATGACATCAACATCCTGAGAATAATAATTAATAATAATTAATAAAGGGAGGAAGACTATTTTTATTTTCCCTTTCCTTTTTCTTCTGTGTAGCTCTAATGCTCCATTGTACAAGTATGACTATGGATGATATATAGTTTCGTCCTGATTTATATGTTTTGCTCAAATGATCAGTCAAAGAGAAAGTTAGAGGCTCATTCACATCAGTTGAATGAGATACATAGAGAGGTCACACCAGCTGCTCCCTTTTACCCAAACATCAATTTGCTTCTGTGACCGTCTCTGTTATAAACATGAGGTCAGTACAACACAACCTCTTCATCCAACCTTTATGTCTTTTATACAGAACAACAAGACTTAAAAAGACTGTGTAAAAGACTGTACTGGGAAGCATCAACACCAGTGCAGTTATAGTATCACAAATTAGAGTTAATGTTATCTTGATGTGCTGCACTCACAAGGTGACAGGGGCCTCTCCTTCACCTGAGCTCATTGCCACTGCAGCAATTATGCCACAGGATTCGGCCCGGAGGTCAAAGTTCTGCTGTCACCGCTTCGATAAAGGCTGAGCAGCACGATGATGGACGCATGTTATTGCTATGATGACGCTCTCTGCCTGCTGGTCATAACCTTGATGCATAGGAAACAAGGTCATACACATACAGTACATGCGTGTCATATTGTACATTGTCATATTGTACATTACACCATTAAGACTCTCACAGTCACAGCAACACAGACACAAAAGCATCATTTTTCCTATTTGACACGCAGGAAGACAGAGAGCCATGAAAGTTTTCTTCAAATTAAACACGAGCAAAATTGTTTTACACACTTACACTTAACACAAAAGACATGCAGATTTCAATCATTGAGACAGAGAGAGAGAAACACACACACACGCAGTAACAGAATTACATGAAGCCATCCATTTTCTTTTAGGGCTTTTTGCTGATGCTCTTATCATCAGCAATTAAACGTTTAAACGAGACGTCGCCACAAATTGACATTTCATTAATTAGTACCACAAGAAGGCTGCATTACAAGTAATCTTTCTATAACAAAGTGGCTATGGGGGACAGCATAATAATGAGGGCTGGAAATTAGTTTTCAGAGGCCAAAGAAGATAATCTAATGAAGAGGATAATGGATGTTTTTGTCATTCTGGCGGCATTTAATAGAGATGGAAATGATGGTTGGTTGTTTGGTCAAACCACCACTTTTGGTCCAAACTTAAGTTTATCAACAACTATTGGATGATCAGTGATGACATCTGGGGACACATATTCATGTTTCCTTCTGGCTAAAGTCTAATTAAAGGGCCTCAACAGAAATAAACACATGAACACAACATATTCAGCAAATGATAATATATTAACTTTAGCATTTAGCTAAAAGTGCCAGCTCCTAGCATGGGTATAGACTCTTTTTGTTCTTACATGTTTTTGACAGCAGAGAAGTCGAAGTTTGTGGTTTTGTGGTTATTTCTTCCCCTGCAATCACTGGATGTCACCATTTGTCCAGCAGGTTGCGTTATAATCCCACAGGCCGAAGCCTGAAGGGCATAAACACTGCACATTTGAAAACCTGTTACATGAATGAAGCAGTGTTAAGAAGCTGTATGTTTCTATATTAACTATTTTTGAACAAAGTTCTGATGCATTCTGACAGATAAGTATACGAGTTTCCTGTGTTTCTGTGAAGTTAGCATGACTGATGTGCTGCTTTTAAGCAGACCCCTCCAGGCACAGATAGGATGCCCATTTTCTGGATTTACTGTAAATCATTACTCACTCGAACACCAACACGCACGAGTAAGTGTGTGCACGGTCACAGGCAGTGTGCGCTATAACTCCTTTAAGCTTGAAGTCAATAAACAATAAACGGTGATATTCAGCATACCGCAGCCATCACTCTGTGCTCAATGAAAGCAAAGTGATTTGTATCACTCATGAGTCTGGCCGCGTGGAGGTCAGAGGAAATATAGAACCGGGAAATGCAAAGAAAATCTCTCATTTTATCACCTGCTAGTTGTAAACATATATTTCAGTTATAATGATTTGTTCATTTACATTTAAAACAGTCTCTCTCAGTTTGCTCAGACGAGGATTTCTCATTTCAGGATGATAACTGGGACCTTAATATATGATAAGAACTGCTGTTTCTCTTATCTGAGTCGCCAGTTTGCAATTCTACACATATACAATGTGATGAGTAACGATGTATATAAATAAACAAATAAATCATCAGTGATACAATACTGCCCCCTGGCAGCAAGTACACAGCAAGTCTACATGTACAAATAAAGACTCAAACAGTCAGTGTATTGTTGGTATATTATTGATAAAGCAAATAACACAAAGCAATAAAATCAATACATTCTAACATAGATATGTTTTTCTTCTATACACACTTAACAATCAGAGATGTTTGTATGTGACTTCATATATCTGTTAACTAAAAATGCAAAAATCACAGTTAAAACCAAAAACCACTTTTAAAAATGTAACATTCAGTTGTGCAAAAAGAGACAAGTGTCACAGTGAAGCGGCGGCTGGAGAGAGTGGTGATGACGGAGTCGAAATTCAAAATTTGTGCAAAAGCTCCATAATAGCGATGGTCGTACTCTGCCCGAAGACAAAGACTCCAACTACGATGGTTATGACTCCCCAAACTGTTAAAATCATCCTGCAATGAATAAAAACCACAGAACAAAAAATATTTACAGCCTCAATAATAGCAAACAAACAATATAAATCTTCTACATAACAGTAATCATTAAATCCAACGTAATCATTCATCACTTTTTACTTTACCGTCATATGACAATGGATCAAATCTGCTCTGGAAATTTATGTCCTGTGTGGCCTTATGTGTTTTCTTAAAGGACACGTCCGGCCTCTAACAGGACTTTGTGAACTTTTATAACTGATTGATATGAACTATGGCAGGTTTGTATGACAAACAGCACTTTTATTTGGGTTAACACCATCTGTTGCAGATTTAATTCTTTTTTTTTTAAAGAAAAATCAACATTTAATGGACTTTTCCCTGAACAAGTATGTACTTTGATACTAATTGTCAGGAAAATTTCCACTTAAATCAAAAATAATACACAGTCTTGGTTATACTGGTGGTTAATTTGACACTTGTTCTTATTGTACCTGCATAGCAAGAAATTATAGACCTTTGTGACTGTGTATTTTCAAAAAATATCTTGGAAATATTGGAAAAATTAAGAATTTATGTACTTTTGCAATAAATGTAAAAACTCATAACTCTCTGCTTTTAAAACCTCATTAAGCAAATACTCACCTGATTCTTGGAGACACTGTTTCTGTTTGCATCGTGAACACTAAACAAAGACCTGTGGTTCAAAAATACAATGATCAAACCATCAGTCAGATTATCTGTTTGTTGACAGGCTGTAGAGCAAACAATTAGTCCAAACAGGATAAAATAGATAGAAGCAACTAACTCATCCTTTACAATCCAGTGAAATGTAGATATTCTAACAATGACAATATACACATAAGGAATTTAAGTTTTAGTTTGTTTTCATACCTGGAAAGATAAAGATGAAGAAGGCACTGATTCCTCCGATGACACTGATGACTTCTCCCATGTCAGGGACAAACATGGCGATGAGCAGAGTGATGGAGATCCAGATCACAGTGAGAATGACTCTACAGCGACTCTCAAACGAGTGAGTGACGATTCCCGTGCGACGTCTTTGAACTTTTAACATGAGGTTCAGGATGACGGACCTGTTCCACACACACAACAGAGAGGTTACGTGTTCAAAGTGACACATAAAGTTTTACCAAACAGCCAACAACTCTGGTGTCGTTTACCTTCCCAGGAGGAGAATGATGGGATAGATGGTGATAATTGATATTCCAAAAAGTAGCCTGGAAATGATCATGACCACATCATTTCCTGGATATGACATCAAAATATCTGAGGCAACATCACGTCCAAACGTCATGAAGCCGTACACACCTGGAGATGGAGAGAGTAGGTGTGATTATCAGCTCTCAGACTAAACCAACACTAAACTCAAGTTCATGTCTTTGAGGTGAACTCACCGGTTAAGGTGTAGATGAGCAAACAGAAGAACATGGAGACCACAGAGATGAAAACCCAGTGGGTGAGTTTCTGGTTCTCCATGCTGCTGTAGATCGCTATACAGGCCTCATGGCACTGCAAACACACATCACACACACTCATCAAAAACAGACAGAGTCCTCAGAGCCTTTTACATGAATATAATGACACTGATCTTAACCCAGCAAACCTAATTTTGACATAAAAGTTGGTTTATATGTTCATATTTGGGACAAATTTAACAAAATATTAAATAACTTCAGGCACATTATGTATATGACCTCTAACCTGGAAGCCGAAGCAGATGGTTGGTACAACACTGAACATCGATGCCCATGCACTTATACTGAAAAACACAGGGCACACGTACAGTTACTGATTGACATGAAATGATGATCCAGTTTTAAACACACACATGTATCTATTAAAAACTAGAGTGACTCACCCTTGGCTGTGTTCTGGTGTTATAACAACATCATGGCTCTCCATCAGATAATATTTGACAATTACTGCCACACACAGATACGTAGCAGCCAGCGTCCCCAACACACTGACAGGAGAGGAGACAGAAGAGTCAAAAAATAAATAAATAAAAAGATTTACAGTGAACTGGACGTTATTCCAGCTTCAGGTTATCGTCATGTACCTTGTGTATTTCTGGATACCGATTTCTTTTGGGATGGACAGTGGTAGGATGATGACGAGGCACATGATGAAGAGGGCAAACCGTTGGTCAGTGTACCAGTGATACGGCATTTCCTGTTCAGTCAACCCAGTCACCGTCTCATATAAAGAAATACACACTACAAGGTCAAAATGAAGATGGAGATTTAGTTAACGGGAAAAACATGGACAAACACTCCTTAAATATTAAAAGGCTGTTTTTACACTCTGTTTAAAAGTGGAACAGAATAAAAACATTAAAGGTATTTTAAAGGTTTCTAAAGACTAAAAAAATAAAGTTACTGTATATTACAGCTTCTAGTTGCTTGTTTGACTTAATATTAGCTAAAGTAAAAATTAATAGTGCAGATGATTTGTAGAGTGAAGGAGATTAATATTTTTTAATATTGGAAATAGCAACAAACTCAGTCGTTTGTCTTGTTGTGATGATCATGTTCATCAACAGGAACTTAAATAACCAGTCACATGTTTGTTTATGTTTACGCTGATGTTACATGTACATAAAATCAGTCTACATTCTGAATATTTATTTGATAAATTACGAGCAGGTCACACCCACCCATGTTAAAACTTTTTTGTGCAAAAGACATAGACACAAAGGTTGAGTAGAAGAGGCAGGTAAAGTGTAAACATATAAACATCACTATCTCTTTTTCTAAATCGGGGTTTTTGTGGCTTCTTACATTTCTCCAGCTGGTCCTGCACCACCACCAGGAAGGCGACACATATCATGAAGAGGTTGAAACAGAAACAGATCTCACAGAGTTGACCCACGGCTCCTCCACACACTTCTCTCACAACATCCTGGTAAGTTTTCTGTCTGCTCACAGACGACGAGTAGCCGAGGATGACCAGTCCACTGATGAGGAATACCAGAGATACCTGGCGAGGCAGCGAAAAACGAGAGTTTAAATTTAATTAACATTCACATTCTGAGCTGATGTTATTACACAGATCATTAAACAATGGGGCCTCGGACACAGACACGTTAAATGGCGCCACAAATAATAAATGTCCAGAAGTTATTAATTTTACCACTATTTGTCCAAATCCCCAAAATATATTAAGTTTGATATCACAGATATTTAAATAAACACATAAACATCAACATTTACAAAAATGGAACCAGTCCAGCACCAGGACCAATCAACTAATCAATTAATTAAGTTACTGTTTCAACTCTAATTCCTCTTTAAAACTTCCTGTTGCAATAAACTGACTATATTATTTACAACATTATACGTTATATTTTTCTACATAAAATTACCAAATTTACATTAATTGTCTCTCCTGTTGTTTCTGTATGTATGTAGGGAAAACAATATAAATGGACCTGAATTGGGGAAAAAAAAAACTGACATATTGATCTCTGATTTTCCAAAAAAGAAACAAGGCTCCTGATTGAGGGGCCCCACAACCTTTTGGGCCCCTTGGTTCGTCTTGGAAAGCACATGTGCTCATCAGTCCGTGAGACATGCACATTTTTTGTGTCAGTGAGAAGATGCAGTGCAATGAAAGTTCAGGTCCTCACTTAAACTGGAGGCTTCATTAGAGCTCACCTGTGAAAACAATGAGCCTCTTTCACACCAAAGAGAGACAGAGGGCGGCCGAGACTGTAATGTTCATACTCTAAACTAACACTGTGAACACCACAAATAGCCAATTATTTAAAGTTCCACAGCAGCATTTGTAATTAAACATTCCTAATTATTACATATAAACATTAAGGATGAGTTTAGACAGACCTTGTAGCTGTACAACACTTGTTAGCTATAAATCACTAACAGCAGGAGAAAGTGAGAAACGGATCTGTGCTCACCAACTCCACAGTGATGGCGGTCGTCACTCCCCCCGCCTTCTGAAAAGCCCAGGGGAAGTTGAGCAGCCCGGCTCCGAGCGCAGACTTCAACATGATGAACACAGCCCCGAATGAGCCAAGCCGTGGAGGATCTGAATGAGATGCAGACCGGGCCAGCAGGCTGATGCTCTCCCTGGCCAGTTCCTCCATGATCCTGAACCAGTACCGAGACTCACTAAACCTGGATGAGAAGCTTGAACAAAAATCTCAACAGTTAGTTCATCTACAACTAACTTTTCCGAACTGTTTGGTTCATTCAAGTGAACCTGCTGAATGCTGAGCCATGCAAATATATAGACCTGCACCCACGAAGCACGTGGTCTAACTGGACTTTTGACTATTAAACATTTCTCTCTAAGGTGATAAATTTGACACTAAAGTGAGTATGTTTGCTTGTGTCCGCTCACCCTCACTCCCCTTATATCTGAAGAAGAAGCACTCCTTAACCTCTTAAATAAAACATATTATATTGTACAGGATGAGATAACAGGTTGTGATAAGTGGGTTCAATCTAAATGAATGTTTTGGTGGGTGTTTTCACCTGTCGGAGGCTGCTCTTTCACAATTGATGCAGCTTTTCTTTGCTGCACTTTTAATTGGCCCCATTTTTTCTGTTTGGTAATTTTATTAAATACTTATTAGTTTTAACTTCATGTAGAATATGTGACAAGTAAGTAGAAACACTGACACGTTGAGTATCAAAACTAGAATTTAATTTCAAGCACTTTTCAAAATTAGTTAAAAATTAAGTTAGAAATATGAGATGTTGTGGTAAAGTAACATTTAAAGCACTTATGCTATATAATCTTTATGTTGAGTCCAGTGAAAGCAGCTCCCTTTAAGTAAATGAGTTAAGTTTAAGTAAATGATATGTTTATATATCTACTTGTTTAAGATTATTTCAGGTCAGTTCTTGATCATTTAGGCCTAAATTGTGACATAATAATTTAAACCAACTAGCGCGTATGTAAGATGTTGCACATGATTAGCAAATTTAATACATAACATAAATAAAAATATAAAATAACATTTATCTGGAGTAATAAAAAGTGTGATAACAACAATAACAAACATTTACTGCTTGTATATTCACCAGTTTGTTTGTCTTTGATTTAATTTAATTTAGTTTACAGAATTATCAGATGAGGAAAAACTTGGATTTAAGAGATTAGATTCGGTCAGTGTTTACGTTTCATTTATTTATGTATTTCAAAAATATTTCATGTATTTACAGAATCATAGACGACAAGTTGGTCGAGTCTATGAGCTTACAGGACTGTAGCATTTGTTTGTTTGCTGGTAAAAGTCCTGCTTAAACTATATGTACTGGATAGTACATTCAACCACACATGTAATTCATAATCCCGGGCATATTTTATTCTACACACCATCTGTTACAGAGCAGAGGGCACCGGTCACAGTCACATGATCGCTGCTCTGCATCTCACTGACTTTCACAGAGGACAACCAGTCGTTGACAAGAAAATAAAGATTAAAAAAAGCCATATATAAATGTTTGAACCGCTGGATGCAGAATGTGAAGCACCTTTAAGAGATTTCATGGTGATGTTGCAGTATTTCTTGGACGAAAGGCAGGACAAAGACAGATTAGAGAGAGCCAAGGTGTTCTAGTGCAAAGACTTAGGAGCTGATCTTCTGGATGAGTAATGTTTCTAGTATCACAGGATTTGACTTTCTTTAAAAAGAAAAGTAAAGTTACTGTGTAAAACTGTAGAATCAAAACAGATATGACGACATAACACAACATAACCATGTAAAATGATGTTGAGGTCAAAATCATTTTTAATGAAATGTACATGTATTTGCACACACAGAGACCTGGCTCTTTTCCTTGTTAAATCTATAATAATCTCTATATAATTTATCTTAGATGTAATATCATAAAAACAGTTCTAGTCAATATGAACATCAACATTCATCCTCCCTCTGTGTTGGTGGTGACCTGCCATGCTTTGTGCAGATTGTCCAAACTGTTGAAAATCAATTGTTACAGTTAAATCAGACTCATAATCAGGATTTTAAATACATAGTCTGTTCGCAAAATGTAGAGAAATACAGAGACTATTTGACATCAGATTTGGAGACTGTGTGTGAATCTACTGTATGAGCCTAAAGCTCATAAATGTTTGAAACAGCATTATTCAAATGAGCCATTTAAGCTGTGAAGTTACAGAGGCTGCGTGGTGGTGACCTGTCGTTTAATCACTGTAACACATGAATATAAAAAGGGACGAACATCTGACGTTTCAGTGACCGCTGCAATAACTTCTTAAATTCAGCACAAGATGGTAATGAAGTTATCACCTCTGACCTTTAGCGCTAACATCATGTTTAAGTCTACGCTCCATCATCACTCACTTTCAGCTGACAGTGTTTATCACTGACATTGTTGTTGAGGGTTTTGAGATTTAACCTGCTGCATCGTAGACAGTGAATTAAAGACACTTAAAACTGACACAGGAGCACACGACTTTAAGATAATCAAGATTTAAGTAAGGAAAACTTTGCATTATGTATTTGTTGGGTTAAAAATCAGAGGAAACAAAGATGCATGTATCACTTAGTAATGTGACACAAAGTGACACAACTTTAAATAACATTACAACTTCTCATACTTCCCACCACTGTGTCATACTCTTAGCATGCACTTATCTTATACGTCTAATACTTTTAAGTATTTATTTATTGTTTTATTTTGTGAAGATGTGTGTTGTATTGTAACTAGCAGCCCAGAGTAAATTAGCTATACATAATATAACTGCTTTTAAAAATAAATGAGAGGAAAACAGAGTCACAGTTTGAAACAAGTGATAAAATGTAGCAACAACATGAACCCTCCACACAGAAATCTAATTTTGTGATATTAAAACAGTCATACAGGGTGATGAATTAAAGTCTCTGCAAAAAAAAAAAATAGAAATACTGTTTTGTAATAATACTCTCCTCTGGGTGACATCTGATTGGATCACAAACAGATCTGAACACCTGGCATTAAAAAACTGAAACTCTCACACGTCTCACATGAAAATCTCCTGGTGTTATTAATATACTGCATTAATGATAAAACTAGTCCTATCAGTTTTATTTATCGTTATTAATCTTTCTTTCAGCTGAGAGATCTGAATAATAGCAGAGTTGGTCATCTTCTTCTCTCCTTGGATGATTACAGTGTTTGTAACTAAGCATGAATTCAATGTAGCGCTCTTAAATAGATAAACCATCTTGTCCATTTAAGAAACATTGAACCGAGTGAGACTGATCCATTTTCTGAAATCCTGATGTAAGGATTGATATGATGAATGTGAAGAGTGTTAACCCTCATGTGTTTGGATCATAGAAGGTGAATAAATCTCTGATGACCAGCTCTCATCACATTAACTGATCAACTAACTAACTCCTGAGTACAACTAGTAACGTGCTGCACACAGGGAACAACAGTGTGCCGAGGGTGGGACTGTGCTTGTACGTTTTCCCTTTCAGCGTCTCCTGGTTGGTCTGGTCGGAGGTGGGGGGGCTCTGAGGTGCAGGCATGGTGCTGGGTGGGAGGGTGGTGCGGCTGGCGCACATGTCGTAGAGGTTTCCAGAAAACTGCGCCTTTCTGGACTCTTGTCTTAGAGACTCCCAGACAGCCGCAGCCTCCCCAGGACAACCGGCGAGAGCTGAGTTAGCACAGACATGGAACGCGTTCCAGGACCTTCAAGGATCCAGAACAGGAAGAGACGTCAACATCAAACATAGAAACATTAAGACTGTGATGCATCATGCACCAGGACATATGTAGAAAGCTAACTGTGATAATACAGACTGATCACATCAAACAGGAAGACTGTTAAACAATTTGCTCGTGAATTGCTGATAATATTCTCAAGGTACATGCTGCGTTTGTGGTCAGTAAACATTTAATAGGAAGAGTCTGAACCAAAACAATAATATCAGAGGCTTCAAACCCAAACTCCATGAGAATACGACAACATTAATGGTCCTCAGAGGATGAATCTTACTCCAGAAAACACAAATACATGAGTCTGACATTTTTATCAACAAATTCTTATACAGCATGAGGATCACAAACAAGGGAAAAAAAACAAAAGAAGGAAAGTTTTGCCGTATAAACAATATAAAGTCCACATGTCAAAACTGACACTGAGACAAAACAAAAACATCTCGTCAACTTTATCCTTGACATTTTGACTTTATTCTCAACAAACAACGTAAACTCTTTTCTTTCTCTTCTCATTTATTCTCTGATTCATGCCCCTAACACCCCGTTGTATAAGACAGTATGCAACAGAGTTTGACCTTGTATAAAAGGTCTAACTCATGATTGCATTAAGTGAAAGTCAAAACAAGTATAGTTCATCCTCTGAGGACCATGAATGTACAAAAAAAGTTCATGACACTCCAACAAATTCCTCAATCTTGAAGAATAGTGGACTGACTAATGATAATATTAACTTTAATATAAAATAGAATAACTTCTACAATTTTAACTATTTGAAACAAGTTGTGTCAGAACAGACACACACATGTACCTGCATATTGCATCGATGTCCTGTGTGCTCTGGTCTTTTTGTGTTTCCACCAAACTGTCTCCAAGTGTCAGTAAACACTGAGCAAAACTCTTATAGATGGAACCACATGAATCAGGAATCGCAGCTCCGAAACACAACGGGACCAATCCTGGCGGGAAGGAAAACGACAACAGACGAGCATGAAGTGATAAAACTGAATTTGAACTCTATATTAATGTGTCTACAGAGACACTGTAAACACACAATGTGTATTTTTACGTTGGGGATGAGAGAGAAAGAAAATCACTGAATTCACATAAGACGTGATCCATCAGCTGCTGAGACGGATAAAACAAATATAGAAATATGTCGTATTTTATTCATCTGAAGGGATTAAACAGCCCTCAAAGCCAAAGTCAGTGTAAGACTACGAAACCATGTGTGAGCTGACTAAGTACACTGATCAGCTCCTTCATAACACAAACCTGTGACACTGTTTTCACCAAAGAGTTCCTGAAAGCACAAAGTAGGACACAAAGTTTGACTGGAAAATCAAAATAGTTTTTGTGAGATTTCCTCTGGTGTGTTTGAAAAATTCAGCTGTTTTGTTTTTAGCTTTAAGGACGTCTCATCTTGTCACGGTCTCATCTTGTCACGGTCTCGTAACCAGAGGAAACCTGGACGTCAGACCCACGTGCGACAGCTGATCATCTCACTCAACTGACATTTATCTGCTGCTAAAACAACTTCCACTCTTCTGGACTCAAGACTTCCTCAACGGTTTTGTGATGAAGTCTGGCTTATTGTCTGTGTTTATGTTTCTCTCCAAAGACCAGAACTGTGTGTTAAACCAGACCAGCTCTCCCACCTCAAACTGGGAAAACTGTTTCTTCTTGGACCTTCTGGTATTGTCACAGTACAGTGTAATGATCTTTTACCCAACTTCTTCCTAAACCTTCAGTTTATAATTAATGTGCATAAATATAATGTTTCATTCCTTCACAGGAGGCAGTAAACATGTCCACAGAGTGAAACCATCTCCTTTAAAATCATTGTAAAGATCACTTTAAACATTAGTTCATGATGTTTACAAACATATACAGTAAAGAGTTAACATTGTCTGAAACTTAGGTTAATTATATACAACATCTGCATTGTCATTTATGATTAAGCTTCATATGTCCTGGTTCCTGCCTGATGAGTTTATAAAACATGAATCAGTTCACATCATTAAAAACAATGTTATCTCATTGCTGCATCCTCCTACTTTACCGGATGTATTTACCTACTTTTATTTGTCTCTATCCTCAGTAATGAAGAATTTATTGTTTATCCTGCTGGATTTTTTTTTGACCATGATATAATTGTTTTGCAAAATATAATCTTACTAGAACCTTTAAAAATAATAAAATATAGATAATACAATTCCTACAAATATGTGCTACAGATAGCACACTCACTGAATGAGAGAGAGAGGCAGACATGAGAGGACACTGAGGATTTCATTAAGTTAAGTGCATTTGTAAAACCTTTCTCTCCTCAATTTCAGAGTAATCTGAATAAAATATCCTTCATCAGTCATGTTAACAACCTTGAGGTTTTTCTGACAAACCTGCTGAAAATCAGATTAGTTTGAAGGAAAGAAATGAGGCAGAGAATAAAAATAAACAGGCAAAGCAAAGTCAACGCCATCAAACTCCATCCAGATGACATAAACGCAAAGACTCTCACGCACACATGTAACACACTCACAGCAAATGGAACGTGATGAAACATCCTTACCGAGGCAGAGAGCGACGGGCAGCATCACGGTGCCCAGATGGGACTTCATCGTCTGGCTCAGCAGAGTCCCGTGGAGCTAAGTCCCACCTCTGAACCAGAAGCTCTGATGTGGAGCTTCTCACTGGCTGTGAATCCAAAGAGTATAAAGTTTCTGTCTTCAAAATGTGATGAGTCCTGACATCCGCTGGGAATTCATCAGATTGCAAAAGTACAGCAATGTACAGAGGCACAACCGGACTGGATTAATAGTGACAGGGGCCGATGCTTCGCAGAGAGTAAGAGGATGTTGTGTTGTGTGTGTGTGTGTGTGTGTGTGTGGACGCATGTGCACAGGGGAGGGACACAAGTCGAAAGCTGTAGAGAGCTCAGACCAATGACAGCATCACAACACAGCACAATGGATTAGAGCATTCTCATTTCCGGTCTTCAGTATTTACAACAATTATTAGAAAATCAGATAAAATAAATACAATATAATGTGATCATGCACTCAACACAGACACCATCTCACACACATCTAGCAGCTGCCAAACCGCCAGAACAAGGGGTTTTTCACAAATAAGAGTTGAAGGTAACATTATCAGAGGATGTGGACAGATGGACGACGTCCCCGTGAGGATAAGACAACACAGCCCACCTGGGAGTCAAACGTAGCTGCAGAGTTTTCCTCTGAGAGCAGCAGCAGCTCATGTGAGAGTCATCTACAGCTATGTGGGTCAGGAGGAGGTATTTAAAATCACAGTGATGTGTTAAACAGTCTTAAACAGCTAGAGACTGGACAGAAACAGAGAAATAAAATTAGATTTAAAAATAGAAGTGACTGCGAACCATCCACCTTATCCTTAACTTTCCGTTCTTGAACACTTGTCTTACATCTCTGACCTCGTCCTCTCTGCCTCCAAATCCCCTGCTATGCCCCCAGATGGCTCACACTGTGCATTAGTATAAGTCCCAGTTCACATCTGTATAGTGACACAAGAGGAATCGTCACCCATTGTTAATCTGCAGCTTAAAACAACCATTAACTGCAGAATAATCTGTCTGTGTCCGAGGTCACGACCATAAATCAATACTAACATTTCCGACCTCTTCATGAAAACATCTGTATGTAACTAAATATGCTCAGGATCAATTAAGCTGGATATAAGAAATATTTACAAAATGTTAGAGCTCAATAATAATCAATCCTATACATGTATAACATTCATATGACCACATCATGCTGGTGTAATATCTGGCTACAACAACTTACTTATTTACTCATTCATTTTACTGTGACACATATTAAAGATGACATATACAAAAGCCTTTCAAATTCATCAAATGACTCAAAAAATACAGTGAGCTGAAACTTTATCTGTAATTATGAAAATGTAAACAGAATCAATTCACACGACAAACACAATCTTTGGGAAAACTGAAGCTTCCAGACACAAATTAAGCACATTGTTACAGATGCAACCAGAAGATAAAACTGTGTTTAACTATTATGATCCTCGCACAAAACACATATCATCACAGAGTCTGAGATTATTCACCTGGAGAAGTCCTTGGACGGGAATCCTGCAGACTCAGCTGCGTTTTAAAAGTCCGGTCCTGCTCGTGATTCATGCACTTAACACCCACTAAAACCTCTTTGACAATTGGCCACTTTGACGATTTAACAGTGTGTCACATATTCTGTTAAGAGAAGTTTTCCCTTTTCAGTATTTTCTAAACCTATATAACGACCAATATAAAATGAAAAATGTAATTTTTTAAATACCATGAATAATATTTCCAAGGAAGCTAAAAGCACCTTTTGTTACTGTTTTTAAAGGCTTTGACAAATGTTTGTCGTGTTTAAACTACATTTCAGCATAATGCATTACATTGTTTTGTTTCAGTCATATTACATAATTACTCTCAAAGGATGAGACAATCCGATGTGGGAAGCTTTTACTCGGCCTGAATGTAAAGACGACTGTGACGAACGGCAGCAGCCATTGAAAAAAAAAAAAAAAAGAAGAAATGGTTGTGCAAGTTTGATTGACAACCCAGGATTAAGGCATTACGCAACACTGTTGGGAGTAAAAAAAAAAATCCAGATGAGATTAGGATCTGGATCATCACTCTCTATCCATCTATTCATCTGCTTCTTTCTCTCTTTCGCTGTTTAATGTGACACATTATCACAAATGGTGTTTAAAATCCCACATTTTCAGTTTGTGTTGAGAAACTGTGTCACAGGTTTAGATTCACAATATGACATTTGACGCTTCAGTGATTTAATAAGAGCAACAATTCAGCAAATTCTGATCCCAGCTGCCAACGAACAGACAGACAGATATAGTAAATTAGGTCGTATAGACCGGAGCTAAAGCTCTACAGATTTTTTTTTTTTTTCTCAGTTTTTATCTCACCGCCATCTAGAGGGTGAAAATCATGTTGCAACATCCGATCATATGCTTCTCACTTCTACTGTGAGTAAAACCTCACTCTTTATATGCTGCACTGAAACCACTGAGATGAAAAATGACTCGACGGGATCATGTGCAGAGGATGGATCCGTTTTTTTACACGCAAATTATTAATTATAATTATCTAAACTGATTAATGGATTAAAAATACCAAGTTTCTCCATTTGCTGCTTTAAAACCACCTAACGTGTTTATCAAAACGTCCTACCTGAACACAACACTTTTAACCTCTGAAATCGTGTAACACACGTTATGAAGTATTTTTGCACATTAGTTGATTTTAAATTATTAATTCATCAATCCATATTACACCTAACTAACCTAAATCTCTTGGATTCATTAGGTTTGTGCTATTGTTATTGTTTCTCACCAGAATGCCAGTACAACTCATTTCTTCAAAAATAAATCAAAAGGGAACAAATAAAATAATGAGTTGGACACTTCACCATGTCAAACGTTTGCTCAGATCCATCTCACGTATATGTCTGATGATGCTTTATGGACCAGTGCATTTCAAACGTCACTGAACACGTGTGAAGAACAGAACAACAATGTTTAGATCTGATGTTTCAGCTCCACATTTGTTCCAATCACAAGTCTCTATGATTGAAGATTTAATGTGATACAAATTTTTATTATTTTTCCACAACACAGCTGAAAAAATACTCCTTGTACTTGACAATGGAGGTTTTACTGGAGCCGCTTGGAGGTTCTAACTTTTCTGTTCTTGTCTTTTCTAAAAAGAAAAAAAAGTCCACACAAAATCCCTCACTGCAGCCCAGGGAGCTTTTAGCTCGGTTTTCTTCATCATGAGAGCAGAGCGCAGCCGTTCAAAAATCTGAAATGTGTGTACAACATCCTGTACATGAAACACTCGTGGCCAAAAGATGGACAAAAAGATGCAGTCACTTAACCTCTGTGTGAGAGAAAAGTACAATCGGACCATAAACAGGCACATAAAACTCATAAACACAGAGAAACAAGCAGCCGCCGTTTCAGCAAAATTCAAAGACAAGTTGCATAAAGTATCTTGAGAAAAGATTTTTTTTTTCCTGTGAACTTCTCCTTAGATTTCCTGATGGAAAAAAAGTAACATGTAACTTAATGTGTGTCCTTGTGAAAGGTCTTTTAATAAGACTGGATCTTTTCAGTGCCCTTTTCAAGTTTTAAGGAATTATTTACACTCCCTTTTCTGTCACACAGATGTTTTAGTAACAAAAATAAAGGGAAAACGGCTAAAAGGTACCTTTGAAGGCAACTCAGAGTAATTCATGATAACACTACAAATGTGCTAACAATAGTGTTTTGTTTACAAAAAAAATCCAATGGACACTTCAGCATGGTGGTGATCAGATGTCAGAGGTCTCTTGCACCAACCTGCTCGTTTCCGTTTATTAGTAAGGAACATTTCTGTCAGAGAAATCTTAAGGAGAATAACTTTATATGCAACTAGGCAGCTGTTAGCATCAGTTTGCTTATAAATATAAAGTCCACTTAACTTTGCAGACTGAGAGTGCAGCTTGAGTAAATGAAATAAGTGTTTTTGACCTAGATGGGCTGCAGGCCAGTGGTGGACTGTGCATGTTTGTATGAAATTAGCAATAATATTATTACTATGAGCTACATAAACTAGGCAGTCAGCTTCTTTACTTCAAGCCAACGAAAAAAATCAGCTCTACTTGTTGAAAATAAATTGTCCTCGCTCGTAGTTTTATACAAAATAGGGCTGGATCTGCTCTCCTAAAAAAAACTCTCGGTGTCATCTCCGTCAGTCTGAGTCTCTGTAACGGGTCATCTCTCCGGGGATGTTCACTCATCAGATTTTCTTCCGGACGCCGCTGAAAGCCACTGAGTTTCCGTACAGCAGCCGGTCCCGCTCCCGCACCTCCTCCTGCAACTTTGCCTCAGTGACCCGCAGCTGGCGGATGGTCGCCTTCATCTCTTTCATTTTCACCTCCATCAGTGCGATGATGTCCCGCTGCTCGTTCAGTTTCCGCAGCAGCTCTGCAGACGTGGTACCGGTGGTCAAAGAGTACGAGTGGTCCAGCGGGCTGCTGGTGACACTGACGTACTGTACGGGCAGCTGCGGCAAGGCGGACGCGGCTTCGGCCGACGACTCGTCGCCAGTGAGCTCGTCCCCGCTACCGACCGGTGCGGTGTAACAAGTCCCTTCTGTGTGCGCGGGCAGCCGAGCGGTGCCGAGGTACTCCCCGTTTTGGCCTATCTGAACCACGGTGATGCTGTCGTCGCTCGCCTCGCCGCCGGTGTTGCCCTCGGCTCCCTCCGCTGTGTTGCCCAGGACGCTGGCGATGACAATCCCGGAGGTCGCGGCGGCGGCGGGGACGGGAACCCCCGCGGACACCTTCCTGCCTCTGCCCCGCCGACTCCTGCGTTCATTAACCCCCCGTAGAGGAAAAAGAGTCGGGACTCTGATGCTGTATGTTTTCCTTCCTCCGGGGAAATGCACGCTACAGACTCGGTGTCCGGTGGTGGGCTGGAAGGTGCTGAAGCAGCCGCTGACCCCGGCCCGGGAGATGTTCCTCAGCCACTGCTCCCTCAGCGCTGTGTCCTTAGGAAACGTGTAGAAGCGCAGGTCCCGGTCCCGGTGCGAGTTGTTGTAGCAGCCAGGCACACAACAGGTGAACCCGGGCATGTTTGCCTCAGCTGCGAGCGTAAAAACGCACCCTCTGTGTAAAGCTTTGATTATTTTATTGTTGTTTCTTTATTCTGTGCGTTGTTGTCAAGCTCCGCGGCCTGCAAGCGGAACTACACGTCCCACAACGCTAACAACTTCCTGTTTATTTTCCTCCTAAAACCGAACCGATGGTCTTCATACGACGACTGAATCCACCAAAACTAATCCGGACTCGGAACACACGGAGTTTATAAATACGCTAAATTTGATCCTAAAGTTTAATTTTAGGTTTAAAATGTGTGGTATTGTTCTTCGCGGTGTTATCGGACAAACCGCCCTCCACTAAGAACTAAAACTACCACAATGCATTGCGCTTCCTGCACAGGTCCGTTCAGATTGCGCTACCGCCTCCTGCTGGTCAGAGGGAGGAATTACACCACAGCGTAAAGGGAGAAGGGGGCGTTGTTCGTTCATGTATGAACAAGTCCTTCACTTCAGGGAAACTACAAGTGCCACACTGTAAAATACATTAAATGTGTCATTTAGATAAATATATGTTAACACAATAGGCAAAATACACTACACTATCATTTATTATTATTATTATTATTATTATTATTATTATTATTATGCATGTAACAATGAGTAAGCACAGTTGTTGTTGTTGTTTTGTTTTCTATTGGTTCTGTATCAAATCCAACTTGGACATATCTGTTTTAAGATATGCATATTCTAGTAATACATTTAGGATAAAAATACAAAAAAGAAAAACACGCTGGATCATTTCCCCCCTTTTAAATGCCTCACTGATGCAGTGGAAAAAAGCTTCTGTTTTTTTTCCCTCATCTCCTGGGATTTTTTTTAACGTAACACGCTAATTTAAGACCAACCCGGCCTTTATGAATCAGTACTATTTTCAACATAATTGCCAGTAATTTTTTATCAATTAAATGATTAACTGACAAATTCCTGCAGCTCTACTTGTGTATGTTTTTAATACAGTAGATAATTCATAATAAAACACTGTGGTTTGTAAGTTTTTCATATGCACCGGATCCAAAAAATCTTAATATGTAAAACAATTAGTAACCTGTGTTGTAAAAATAAATGTCATTGAGGAAAAAAAAATGGAAGTAGCAAGTAGTCAAATATAAATGTACTGAGTTTGTATTAAAGCACACTACATGAATAAATACTGGTTATAATCAAATAAAACAGACAATGATCTCAGCATGTGGAAAACACAACAGCTCAACAAAGAACACATTCATTGTATCTGCTTTCAAGAGAAATGCTTTTCTATTATCTGTTTACATAAGTACAGATATTGTTTTTCCATTCATAACAGATCTACAGGGTTCAACGCCCTGCGCAGGTGTTTTCAGTTACACTGTCTAATTAAAACTTTAGTCAGGTTGATGTTAGGTGAAGCCGTCCTGGGAATTAACTGATGTAATCAAACTAAATGAACTAATGAGAGGAGGTTTAATTAGGCAGCGTAAGTTAAAAACACCTGTGTGGCAGGACCAAACATGTGTTGGGGCTTTAACTTCATAATATCAGGATATACCTAGTTGTGAAATATCCTCAACCTCACACTGAATATTTAAACCTCAATTAGAGGCAGTTAATATCCACCCACTGAGTCCAACGCAAATACAATCAAAGGCTTCAAGTGTTTATTTCTTATTTTAATACAGTTTTAATGCACACACTATAAACATCTAGTCAGTTAAAATAGTGATTCTTTTCCAACATAGATCTTATTACTATTAACATAGTAAAGCAGTATTGGAATAATTATATTTTTGTCGTTACAAATCAAATTAAAACGGTTTCCTCCCACATCTTTGTCCCCCATTGTGATTTAAAACAACCATGTTGTAGTAACTATTATCAGCCACTTGATGGCCTTCAGAGGTCTTCCTGTGTGCTTGATTGTCTGGTGGCAGCAACCACAACCACAATCACACCCCCACCCTCTTCCTATGGGAGATAAACGTGTTTGGATTTTGCTCCTTCACCCATGAACTTGGATCAACCAATGCTCCAACTGGCAGACATAACCTGCTGGTGTCAGACATTTTATTATCTGTGTCTATATCAGGTCTTAAATGTGAGTGTTCATTCAGGATTAGATTGTGGGTTTGTTACTTTGATTATATTTTCATCTATATGTGATGTTAAATAACCTTATTTGAAGATAAATTATGTCTGTTTGCTTTTTAAAGGGAAACAAAGTATATAATGATGTTATAAAGCTTTATGATGTATTTGTGAAAAATATCAATGTAAAATAAATAAAGACAAATTGCAAAAATACCCAAAACAAACAATGTTTACATGCCTTTACTTTTTAAAAGAAGTTTTGTGCTGTAAAAAAATGAGACGGCTCAGAAGATGAATCTATACCCATGGATGGATTATGAGGAAACAGGCCTCAGAGCAGACGCAGGTAAAATCCCTCCACTCTTCCCTCACGGGACCAGATAGACAAACTGTTTTGTTTGGCGTCTCCCTGAACTTGTTTTGCAGCTCTGTTGACACATTTGCATTTTTCTAGTTATTTGCATCTCTTGGTGATCATTTTGTGTTTGTATGTCTGAGTCATTTACTGCGTGTCTCTGCTCATTTTCAGCTCTATGAGGTCTAATACTATTATCTATCTTATGTCTGTTCACTTTTCAGGTCATTGTTCATGTCTTAGTTTGTGTCTCTGTAGTTTTGTAGTTAGTTTTCATATAATTGTGGTTGATTTCCATCTCTTGGTCAGGTTTTGTGTCTTTATAGTGAGTTTTTATATTTTTATTCTGTCATTAATTGTCTCTTTTAGTTAGTTTTCATATGTGTGTGTGGTCATTGTTTGTCTCTGTAGTTATTTTGAGTCTGAGTTTTCATCTCTATGAAGTTTCCGTATCTATGCGGGTATTTTTCATTTTTGTGTTGGTATGTTCTTGTATCTTTAAGTCATTTTTTGTTTATCTCTTTATAACTAGTTTGTGTCTATTGTTAATTTATGTTTCTTTGTAGTTAGTTTTCATATATTTTAGTTAGTTTTCATATTCTTGTGGTCATTGTTTGTCTCTGTGAGTGACTTTTTTCATCTGTTATGATTTTTAATATTCTTGTAGTTAGTTTGAGTGTTTCTTTAATTCTAATTTTATTTTATAAAGTGTTATTTTGCTAAATAATCTGCAATGTAACGCCAAATTTTCCTGTGTTTGTGTCTCTGATTGAGTTTTATTTTCCGGGCAGAGACCAATCTCAGCCTGTTGTAGTATCTCTGACACACACACACACACACACACACACACACACACACACACACACACACACACACACACACACACACACACACACACACACACACACACACACACACACACACACACACACCGTCCTGCTGCTGAAGTTACCATTAGCAACTGGGCAGCGCCCGGCTCAACACCAACACCGCCGCTGATGTCCTGGTCATTACAGTAGGTTGGTAGCTACAAATTGTTGTTATATATTGTTTCAATTTTAAAACTGTCAGATACAGTGTGTTTAGTTATTAATTCTTTAAATTACGTACGTTTGTGGCTAGTTTACGGCTCTGTCTGGCCCGGCTAGCTAAACATGCTAGCTAAAGCTAACGTTATCAATAACCTCAGTGTTGAGCAGCTGACTGGAGTTAGCTTAAACTGTCGGGGCTGTAGCTGTCTGCCTGGATTAAATAACCAATATTTACTATATAAAACATGTTAGACAAAGTAATGGTCATTATTTTAAGGCGTGTGTCATCGTTATGTCTTACTGTTATTGATCTTGATAGCGACAGATTAGGCTGGCGTGGCTTTTGTTATCTGACCAGCCGACAGCAGCAACAGCACAGCGAGCTTATTTCCCACCGATATCTATGTTAAAGTGTTTGTTTGTATAAAAGAGAGAGTTTGACAGGCCTCAACTGCTGCCAACCTGGTAAATATTTGTTTGTTTGTCTACTGTGGCTACAGGGACACAAGTGAGGATCACAATGTCTTAAGTATTTGCTTATGAGTTACTCACACCCCATTTAGTAACAATATAGTGAGGAAATGTTAAAAGATATTGTAACATCTGCTGTAATTTCTCAGACCAATGTGACATCTTCAAATGTTAGTTTTTTTTCTCACTGAGAACACAAAACCTTAAGATGATCATTTTTTACTTCAGTTGCATTCACATTTGAGAAGCTAGAATCAGCAAATACTTAATAATTTTGCATAAAAGATGATTAAAATCACTGTCTGGTTATCAGAATAGTTTTGTATAGATACAATGATCAATTAATTTCAATACTATAAGCAGGTGGAAGAACCACAGTTTTACACCTATCTATCTATCTATCTATCTATCTATCTATCTATCTATCTATCTATCTATCTATCTATCTATCTTAGTGGAGAATTAGCTTAGCTTCACAGTAGTTTTTAAATCGCTGAACACTTTTCCCTGAATTAAGGATTAATCTTATTTAACTTTCTTAGATAAAATGCTGATAAAATCATATCATGCAACATGTTTTGTAGAAAAAATCGATATCAAATCAGTGTTTAATCTAGATCAAGTCTTACACACAAATAACACATTCTACAAAGGTAGAGATGACGTTTACTTTCAGTGGGTGTGGAATGGCATGTTAACTATGTAGCAGGATACAATACAAGTGGTTGTCAGAGATCGCTGATAAGAAATACTGGTCTCAACTTCCATCGGGCATGTTCGTGCTGTTTGTTGGTACAGTCACTAAAGCTTTGGAGCTAGTCAGCATCTGTCTGTGGTTTGTGGTTTTGAGTGATTTGTTAATTAATTTCAGGCTCATACTTTGTAAAAGTATCAGTAATTTTAGCTTGAAATGTTATATTGACTAATAATAAGTGTTACAACATTTTAATGTTCTGTTTAATTGTTTTCACAGGTGAGCTCTGACACATTTCCAGACAACAGTAAAGACCTTGACAGATAAGTGGATATCAGCTCTGGTGATGTCAGCGAGATTGGCCATGGTTCACACGTAAAGTCACAGCGAGTGGCGCTGCCATGTTGCCAGGAGTTGGTGTGTTTGGCACGGGGAGCACAGCCCGGGTGCTGGTCCCTTTGTTAAAAGCAGAGGGCTTTGAGGTTCATGCGCTCTGGGGGAGAAGTGAAGAGGAAGCATGCTGTTTGGCAAAAGAGCTCGGCATCCCATTTCACACCAGCCGATCTGATGACGTCCTGCTGCACCAAGATGTCGACCTTGTTTGCATCTATATTCCGCCCTCGATGACGAGGCAAATCGCTGTCAAAGCACTGGGTAAGAGGTCACAAACACACATACAACTTTTTTTTTGTACTGTCCAAAAATTATGGCAACATCTTGTGTATTTAGTCTACATCCATGCATCCATAACACATAAAAACACATAGCGCTCTTGAGAAAAGAACAAGATTATTGGTGTATGTTTATTTGTTCATGACACTTAAAATAACCTTAACAACACGTCCAAATCTTGTTTCCTGGTTTCCATTTACGATATGAACATCTGAGTTACACCCAGCTGGGTGTGGCAGATGATCTCTGGGAAAGATTTTAACTCTTGATTGAGATGCTAGTTTTCACTAAAAGATGCTGATACTGACAACTGTGACAAATTTTCCTGGGTTTATCCTTGAAATGTAATTATTGGTAATCAAAGCCACGATCACAAGGAAAGTATTCCTCCCTAGGAGGGTTAAAGTAAAACTTACAGATAAAAGGAATGTAAATTCCCCACATTTCACACGTTTGTTAGGAGCCCATTAAAGCAATCGTATTCCCTGTTGTATCAGTAGGAAGTAGATCTATAAAGTTAACTTACTGTATCTGATGGAATTCCTGAGTGTTGACTTCAGCTTCCTGTTTTAGTTGCAACTTCCTCAGTATGTCCCCGCCAATGGACTTTATCTATGGCACTAATTCCAAGGAGGCCTGGAGGCTGGTGATATCCGTGTATTACCGCAAATCAGAAAAAGTTGGAACAGAACTAAAAAAAAAAAACGTAGCACAAAATGAGACAAAGACAAACTCACCTTAAGCGCCGTTTGCTAGATGACAAATTAAATCTACAAATAAAAACTACACACATGTGATATTTAATCTGGTTACAGGAGAAATTTGACTTTTTGTTTATTCATATCAAAACCGAAAAAATGCTAAAGCCATCGGCTCTGTCGAGGACCGAAAGACTGAGAGACTAAGTCAACACCTACAGATCATGTTTAATATAACTATGATTTAAAAATGCAAACAAATGTAACAAATGCAAAAAAAACTAATAAAACCAGTTTATACTGGAATCTGTTTCTAAAAATGTAGTTTACCGATCCACAGTGAGTCAAAACCTTGTTTGTTGCCTTTAAAAAGAATAATTAAAAGAAGAGAGTTAATCAGATGTATGTTTTAGAATTAACATTTTCACTTTTCTTTACCTTTACATTAAATATCATTGAATTCAATCTCATATGAGTAATAATCCCTATCTCTCTGCAGGTATAGGTAAGAACGTTGTATGTGAGAAAGCTGCAACGGCTGTGGATTCATTCAAGATGGTGACCGCAGCCAGATACTACCCCCAGCTGCTCAGCATTATGGGTAACACCCTGCGTTTCCTGCCTGCTTTTGTTGCAATGCGCCAGCTGCTGGCGGAGGGATACGTCGGCGAAATGCAGGTGTGCGATGTCCGAGTTTACGGCCCGAGCCTCCTGGACCAGTCGTACGGTTGGACCTGTGAAGAGCTGATGGGAGGAGGTGGTCTGCACACTGTCGGCTCTGCCATCATCGACCTTTTAAGTTACCTGACTGGCGCTAGAGCTCATCGAGTTCACGGTTTACTGCGGACCTTTGTGCAACAAAACGGTTTGATCCGAGGAATCCGCCGCGTCACCAGCGATGATTTTTGTTTCTTCCAAATGTTGATGGGTGGGTCCAGCTCCGGTGGTGTGTGTTGCACCGTGACCCTGAACTTCAACATGCCAGGGTCATTTGTGCATGAGGTTATGGTAGTCGGATCCACTGGGAGGTTGGTTGTCAGGGGGACAGAACTGTACGGTCAACGCAACGGGAGTAAAGGTGAAGAGCTGTTGCTAGGCGACAGCGGGTGGGTGGGACCGGAGGTGAGAGAGATGCCCCTGCCTCACCTGCAGGGGCTCAGCTCCATGGTAAAGGCACTGAGACAGTCTTTTCAGGCTCATGAGGAGCGCAGGTCGTGGGCGCGAGGACCGGTTTCTATGGCGCCGACATTTGAGGATGGTCTGTATGTGCAGACGGTGGTCGAGGCAGTGAAACGCTCCAGCTGCAGCGGAGAATGGGAGTGTGTTGAGATCATGAGTCAGGAGCCAGATCCAAACCACAACCTGTGTGAGGCTCTGCAGAGAAACAAGAACTAAAAGTATTTAAACACCCAGTGCAACTATTATACATCTGACAAAGCTGGGCTCTGAATGTTGCTCCTTTAATTCAGCTGCTTTGGCAGTTTACACATGACTACTTTGCGTTTTCACATTTTGAACAGAATATTTTTGTTGAGAGGATATAACTTTGTACCCACACAGTTGCTATTTACACTAAACTGTCATCCACAGCTCCATTATTCTGATCCTCACCAGAAAATGTTCTATATTTAGATCAAGTGTGCCTAAATCTACCCTGCCAAAAAAAAGCAGATACAGCCATTAATGTCACTGAAGCTTGAAGTCACGGTATGATCATCAGCAACAGCAAATTTCTTGCTCAGTAACACACCACATTCACATTAAATATCAGCCAAGAGTGAAACTTTGTGGGTCTCACAACAACAAGCTAATGTCTGAGCATAGCTTTTCTTTTCACATCAAATAGTTGGGTTTGTGGGTAAAATGATACAGAAAACAAAAATGCACAAAGTATAGAAAAGTCCCTTCTTTACAGTCTTGTAAAAACTAAACTCTTCTTTAAGGACGCCATATAATTTTTTTACTTTTTTTTTTTTTTTTAAATATAAAGATAATTTATCAGAGCTGTGGGTAAAGTGCTACCATATTTTATGAAATAGCCGATGAGGCGTCAGTACTGTCAAACCAAAAACTGATGCACTGAACGCGGGACTGTCTTCTACTTGGTCCAAGCTGATAACTCAGACACTGTGTGAGGTTAAATTCTTACTGTAGGTTTACAGTCCCATTGAGATGGCATTTGAAGCTCTGTTGTAAATAACATTTATATATTTATAATTTTTTTCATGTTAATGTATTAAAACCCCAAAACCAATAGCACCTTGTTCTGAACAGAAGTGTTTACCTCAGAAACGAATGTCGATATCAAAGCATGAGGATGGTTTGACTGGCTGCAGTGTGACAACTCTGACTGTATTTAGATGATTCTCCAGTGGAGATGAGCCTTTGTTAAATTCACAAAAAGAATAATGGAGCTGTGTAGTTTTTTTTTTTTTCTCCCCACATGTAATGATCCATATAGATTTAGATTATTGAAAAGATTTCACGAGGGGCTTGTAGGCTTTTATGTTATGACTTGCTATGGCAAACATAAGATACCAGGGATTGAGTCAAATAAGCTATTAAAAAAACTGAATCATAAGTCTACTTTGTAGCATTTCCCCTCAAAATGGCAATTTCCTCAAGTGGTACTCAATTTTAAATTGATCTTTTGAGTATCACTCAAACCCTATAAGCTAGAAAAGAAGTTAGTAAGTTTTAATAAGGTTATAAATTTGTGTCCTGCTTCACAGACAAAGCAGCTCTACTGAGCTGGTCTTCAGTAGCAATAAGTTTCATCTAAACCCCTCAAACGGCGCCTTCATCACCCAAATGCTTGATATTTAAAGAACGTGAGGAAGTCATGGGTGAAGTGGGTTGTGCCTCAGAGGGATTTATAGTTGGTTGGTAACTGTTTTCCATTGTGGAAACTTGTCATCTATTTAACCACTGAAACTGACTGTGAAGGAGGACTCATAGATGACAGATTATAGTTATAATTTTTTTTTTTTTTTTTTTTTACGTTAGCAGAACCAGACTTGTCCTAGAAAGTGACCTTTTATTGTTAAATGGATAGTTTTAGATACAAAGCCTAAGTTTAAATGATTGTTTACATGTGTTAACCATTGAAGTAATTTATGTTTTTACAAGATGTTGTTAAATGCAATCTATTCATTTAAAGTTATTGCAGATGTTTAAATCCAGAGGTTGGGGCCACCACCTCAACCCCCTCACATCAGTCATCATGAAATTTTTCTGATCTTTTCCTTGAGTAGAACCACTGGATTTGACGTGCATGAGAGTAGAAATGTGAGCGTCTCTAACGCGTACAGACGAAGAGGCAGTGGGAGTTACACAGTTTGATGGTTGTTGTAGTTACTCACTGCAGATCTGCTGAATGTCCTAAATGATATTAAAGACGGATGCAGTTTACCAGTTCGATGTGATTCTTCTGCTCCCTTCATAGACCCACCCAGGTTCTGCAAACACAGACACATACACATCACACGCTTACCTCACGCTTTACCCAACAGTGCTTTACAAAACCCTGTATGAAGTTTACATAAAGTGTCTTTAATGCTCCATAACCCACCACTATTAAAATACATTCCAACCCCACTTAGCCAACTTGTTAACATTTGTTTTTGCACTGATAACTGATACAATGCCACCTATTTAATTCGCAGTGTATACCAGCCAGATCACTGCAAAAACGAATAACATTTGTCTGTATGAGGAAGACTTTTTGTATTTATTTATATCTTGGTGTGGACAAAGTGTCCCTTCAGTCTGTTCAGTGTTTGTGTTTTCAGCCTGTGAATTTCTGTTTAAAGCTGTAATATTTATCTTGTTTAGCTTTAGTGTTGTTTTAATTGATAATATGGCTTTTTGAGCACAATTTGTTGCATTTAAGTCGGGAAACTGTACTTGTTCATCTACCTGACAGATATTTCTTTTAATAAATACATTTGTCTCCATCTAGTGTGTTTGTTTTATTCTTCTATAATCTTTTCAAGAGATAATTATTGTTTGAGATAGCAAAATGCAAATCTTTACCTTTACCTAGTCAGACTGAATAATTGCTTTTTAATATCTTGCTGTATCATGCTGTAGGCTGCATCTTATTCCTCCCTTGGCTCCACAGAGAGAGTTCATCACCATGGAAGCATCATGCTGCATTCATGTGGGAGTTACTGATTGAACAGACTGTAGGTTTGCTTGTGGCTATTGTTCTCTTGTTATTAACTAACATTAACTGTGAACTGCTGTGAGAAGTGTCCGCACCGCACCACAAAAAATAAAAACAGCAGAAGCAAATGAGGAAGAAAAATAATTGCTTTTAGGAAGCACTGATTATCAGCATGGATTACACTTCCCAGTATTAACTTGAAAATGACTTTGTACTGACATCTGTACAGAAATATTTGGTTTTTATTTAAACTGTTTCAGCACAAGTGTTGATTGCACTGCATAGTCTATATGGAGACTGAATTGTATCATGTTCTACTGAAAGTTTATTCTTTCATTTTATTCATCCTATTATATCAGGAAGAGTAGATCAGATAGCACAAACAGCTCTGTGTAATACAATCAGGCTTATCAACACAATTTCCAAGAACACATCTCCAAAAATATCTATAAAAAATCACAATAACTTCTTGACGACGGATTTGTTTATTTATTAAGACATTTGTATTAATTTTGGGTAGTTGTATCAAACTGATAGCTTAGTGTATAACTTTTTTTTTTATAAATACTGGGAAAAAAAACACACACACATACAAATCACTATCATCCACCATCACATTATGATTCAAATTCATAAATGTAAATTATCCCACAAAAAGACTTGATTTAAAAAAAATCTGAGAGCAATAAATTCGTATTGTAATGTTGTTAATGAATATATGTAACTATTTATTATTAATTTCCATTTCGGTTTAATTTTCTGTTCATTTGAACAGTCAGTAAAGTAAAAAAAAAAAAAAAAAAAGATTAAACAAAAATAAGTAGTAGAAGAAGAAAATTGTCAGACAAACCGGATATGACGTCAGCGTAAAAAACTCGGAAGTCGGAACGCAGCATCAGTTCAGCTAACGTAGCATCACAGCTAATATTAAAAAAAAAACTGACACTGTTTTTAATTTGGGCTACAAAAAAAAAATACGTGTCTTTATTTCATCCGTAGCGACAGAGCTAAACATAACCAGGCTATGGTGAAGACAACAGCGTTTAGCTAATATCAGCCCGGAGCCCATCAGAGTGATGACCCGCAAAAAAAGTGTCGTCTGGGGATTTTTTAAAACCGTGGACTCGGAGTCGGTCCAGTGTTTGATCTGCAGCGGCTACCAGTACAGACATGTCCAGGGCAGCACCTCGGCCATGCTCCGACACCTCCGAGTCAAACACCCCAGAGAGGTCGCCAAGAAATGTCTCGAACAGGGACTTGAAGCTGTCCCCAGCAGCGGACATCCAGACATGGACACGGACAGTGAGCAGTCCTGCTCCGGTATGGTTGACAACAATACTCGATCAAAACAATGGTCGAGTAGTCGAGCAACAGAAAATTAATCACTGTTTTGGTTAATTTTAGTCATTAGAAAAATATTACATTCTTAAGCATAACTGTTATTATTTTTCCCCTAAAATGTTACATGTTTACTGGTTTCATCACTTGTCTATAGAAAACCACATATCTAGAGGTTTTGGGCTGTTGATTGGATAAAACAATTTATTGTCAGACATTTTAAAGACAAAAAATGATTAGGATCATTCTGAGTCACTCACTGGCATGAGTCAGGTTGTATGAGTCACTTGAGTCACAAAATAGGCAACAAATGGAAAATTTTGCCCAAATAAGTCTCACTAATATTATTATTATTATTATTATTTTAAAAAATACAACCTTATATTATCTTAAAATGTCCCATGTGTGAGAGTTGACTAAGAATAAAGAACAGACTTCAGTAAAAGCAGAACTATTTTTTTACAAACAGTAACAACTGTAAATAAAATCTGAGATGTTCAAAATACAATCTTACAAATACAAAAGCTCAAAATTAGGCTGTGCAAAAAAAATGAATGAGGTCAGTGTCACGACTACGAAAAAATATTTTTATTTTCTTATGATCTAAAATGTACGTGGAGCGGATCAGAGTATTAATCCACTAAATAATTCTTCTGACAGTGGTTGCGAGTGACGACTCGTGAGTCACTCACTCACTCGACAGACAAACAAACTTACCCAGCTGACGACTGGAGTTGGGTCATTTTTGTTTCTCGTGACTCACTCACTCACAAAAGTTCACGAACTCATAACTGCTATTCATGGCTGCCTGCTTGTGGACTTACTTACACCCGAGTCGGGGTAAGTGAGTGAGTGTCTCCAGTTTGTGCTGCTCGCTTGGAGTCGGTACGTTTTGTTTCTCTGTTCAATGAGATGTAACATGTTTGAATGATGTTGTTTATTGGTTGTATCAATCAAATGTGGTGGGACTCGACTGACTCGGTTAAATAGACGTCTAGATTCATGACTTGTTAGTGACTTTAGGGAGTCGGGTTAATGATTTGGATCCCGCATCTTTTTCCCCCACTACTAACAGGGAGCATAAGTCACGTCCCTTTCAGTTGTCGCCACTGGGGAAAAGAATTATAGTCAATGGCGAGATGAAAATTATTTATTATTTTTCTTGTATCTTAATGTAACTGATAACTAATAGTGTGAGTCAAGGCTATGTTTGTCATGTAATTGTTGATTTACTGTATATGCTTCTGAAAATAGTAACTGATTAGACTACAAACCAAATAATCGCATAGATGACGTCACGTCAGAATTTCACCTCACAGACTTTTCACTGAATTTTTTTCCCCCTTCCTTCCCGGCTGAAGAGAGAATGAGGAGTAGGTGGATAAAACGTACCAGATGAGATATTTTCCTAGGTTGTGTAGTTAGCTGTTAAGCTAACGTTAGCTGTCAGAGTTTGATGGTGACGTAAATTTTGCGAGACAAGTGTTGTAATCAGCTGGTGTCACACAAAACCCAAAGTTTGCTAACGTTTGCAGCCTTTCACAAAACAGTGCTCTCTCTATGTAACAATTATCTTTAAAATTTACAAACATCATATATGAAAATAATGGCACATTTCAAACGGGACTAGAAGATAATTTTTTATCTCTTCATAGACTCTTGTTCATAATTTTTACGAGCGTAGGACTGGAAGTAGATGGACATGACTTAGTCTCCCTATAGAAGTAAGTGATGCAGCCCAATGACCTGTAACAAGTAGAGACATTATTTATCAATTCACAGAAAACTGATCAGAAAGTAATTTGATGATCATCTTTCCTTTGTGAATAAATGAAAAAAAAAAAAAAACATTAAGCCTATTTGGTTCCATTTTCTCAGGATTTTCTGATGGATCTTGTTCTTATAATGTTGTGTTTTGGACACTGAAATACAACTAAACTTAGGATTTAGGAACTTGTCGCCTCATTATATTCAGACAATTTAATGACCGAAAAGATTAACGAGCCAACATTAATGTTGTTATTCACCCCCATGTTTGTTTTATAATGATGTCTGTGAAACAACCTCGCTGATTAAAACTCATTTCATTCAGTGTTAATGAAGAAAAAGCTGTGACTGCCTCGTGTCTTTACACTCACCTGACTCACATACACCAAGAACAGATTCAGATGTGACTGAAATATGCTATAATAGCTTTTGTTTTCTCGCTGTATTTTGCCAGTTTACACAATTAATAAATCAGTATTTTATTCGGTAATTAATTGTTCATTGCAGCCCTGATTCTAACTTTATTTTCCTTTTTTTTTTTAGTGGAGGTGACACTGGAGGACGGAGACTCTCCTGCCCATACTAACATCAGTGAATCTGATATTAGTTCTTCTATAAACGGTATCATGGATGCGACACAAGAAGGTCCAGCAGAACGAACAACACTTGAAGAGGCGGGTGAAAACCACCCTGTTAGACAGAATCGGCACAAACGGAGCGTGATTTGGAAGTACTATGAGTGTTTGGACAGTATGAACGCTGTCCAGTGCCGCATTTGCATGAAAAGTTTGAAGCGCTTTAAGGGCAGTGGCACCAGCAACTTGCATAGACACATGTCAAAAAGACACCCCGAGTTGTTTTCTAAACTACTGGCCGACGGACTCAACCCTCCTCAGACAAACTTATCACAGAGTTCAAATCCCAACGGTGGCAGGTTGATCCCACCCAAGACGTCTGAGACAACAGACCAGGCACAGTTTTCAGGTAAGTTTGTTTAAAATTGTATAAAACTTTTTTTTTTTTTTCATGTTACAGCTCTACAGTGTGAGAGATTATAATGAGACTAAATGTGAAATCTACTTATAATAGCTTTTGATTTTCTTGCTGTATTTTTTACTGTTTTGCCAATTTACACAATGAACAATAAATCAGTGATTTTTTTTTTTAAATCAACATTTTATTCAGTAATTAATTGTTCATTGCAGCCCTGATTGTAACTTTATTTTCCTTTTTTTTAGTGGAGGTGACGCTGGAGGACGGAGACTCTCCTGCCCATACTAACATCAGTGAATCTGATATTAGTTCTGCTATAAACGGTATCGTGGATGCTTCACAAGAAGGTCCGGCAGAACAAATAACACTTGGACAGGCGAGTGAAAACCACCCTGTTAGACAGAATCGGCACAAACGGAGCGTGATTTGGAAGTACTACAAGTGCTTGGACAGTTTGAACGCTGTTCAGTGCCGCATTTGCATGAAGAAGTTGCAACGCTTTGAGGGCAGCAGCACCAGCAACTTGCGTAGACACATGTCAAAAAGACACCCCGAGTTGTTTTCTACACTACTGGCCAACAGACTCAACCCTCCTCAAACAAACTTATCACAGAGTTCAAATCCCAACGGTGGCAGGTTGATCCCACCTGAGATGACTGGGACAGCAGAGCAGACAGAAATTTCAGGTAAGTTTGTTTAAAATTGTGTAAAATATTTTTTTTTTCATGTTATAGCTCTACAGTGTCGGAGATTATAATGAGACTAAACGTGAACTTTTTCCATGTGCATTCAAAGCTTCAAGAACACTTGAAGGTGAAAAACGTGTGTGGAGGACAGAGCGGGAACTGATTGAAGCTCTAAGGAGAACACAGAGAGAGGAGGCTCAAGCCCTGGAGCAGCAGAGGGAGCTGCTGAAGAAGTTGCGTGCGGTGAATGCCAGGGAGGCAGCTGCAGAGAGAGAGAAAATTGAGTCACTAAGGAAATCACAGCAGGAGGAAGCCAATGAATTAAATAGGCAGAGGGAAGAGCTGCAGAGGGAGAAAGCAGAGCTGCAGAAGAAACGAGAAGAGCTTCAGCACGAAAGAGAAGAACTTCTCTTGTTTTCCCAAAGACAGTAACAATAAAAACATGACAACAAAACTCTGAATATAAATTATTAAAATATGGGATGATAAAAAAAAAAAATGAATACCTTTAAGTCAAGTATGTTTTCGGAACAATCATTGGAGAGTTTATTTTGTTTTTGTTGCAAGTTATGTTCTGACTAATGTATAAAAAGAAAATTAGAAGTATTTTCATTATTGCACCTGGTGGAAACAGGATGTTTAGAACAACAATATACTCATGTCAAGTCCAGTCATACAGTGAAATGTCAACTAATCCATATTCAGAGAAGCAATTCAGATTTTTATTAAAATGTTTCTTCATACTCCCAGAAGTCATCTCTTTACAAAATACTAATGGTATCGATGGTAATGGTATTGACATCAGATTTATCTTGAGTTGCCAGGATCTTGTTTCTAAAAAATAAAACTTGCAAATACTGTTTAGTTTGTTATGCTTTAAACATCAAAATATTCTGTTCACGTGAGCTGTAATGGTAAAGTAACAGAAGAAGATTTGGATATTTGAAGACCCCAGGAGGACCCCAAGGACCGCACCATGGGGCAATCGGTTTGTGAAAAGATACAGGTCTTAAATCTAGTTTTAATAGTTTTAACTAGTTTTAAACATTATTTTGTCTTATTTAGTTATGTGTACCATTTTGTACAGGAATAAGCATGTTACCCACATTGGGATCATTTTCAGAGCAGATTATTTTATTTATAAAAATAAATAAATACAATAATTTTTTTTTTTAAAATTATGTAAGAACAATATGATATTATATGTGCTCAACAGCTGGAGTTCACAGGTCAGTTTTGCTGCAGGACCAGATGGATGGAGAGTTAAAATGTCACCATCCAAACAGCCAATACAGCATCAGGAATGAGCAAGAAAGGTATTTAACTTCACTGAAATTTAAACCAACTACACTATCCTCGGATTAAAGTGTACCTCCTTGGTTTAGATTAAATTTGTATTTTTAGCACTAAATTGTTTATTTTCCTAAAAAATGAATATTTTTTTTACAAAACACATGAATTGAAAATTATATGTATAAAAACATTAATTAGACTGTTAAAGCTTTATATATGTATATAAATATTTCATTATTTCAGCATAAACAGTAACAAACCTGATTCAATCTACAGGAAGACTGAAGAGCTAAACCTGACAGCGCATGCGCAAAATATATGTGATAAACCCTGAGTTATAGCTTGCAGGCTGTTCTTATGTGTTTCCACGGCTAGTCCCTGATGATAATGTCAGTAATGTGTTATAAATCGTTTAAAAATAGTCACGTCGATACTTAAAAATACGTCTACGCATATTTTAAGGCACCGGGGCGGCGCTGCGCTTCTCGTTTGTATATGTGAAATGAAGTAATGATCCCTGACAGACTAAATCCGGGGTGTAGTGGACACAGTGACGGTCCTGGTTTGTCCGGTGTGTCGGTGTCTGAAGATGGCTGACAGCGGAGCTGTAGCAGTGAAAAGATGCGACTCTGGGTCGGTGTCCTCTGTGAGTATGGAGACGATCTCGGCCCTGACGGAGCTGGAGGACCTGGAGAAAGTTTACCAGCAGCTCTGCGCGGAGGAGGTTTGTACAAAACGACCATTAACGCCGGTTTGTTTGACGTGTACAAACGGGGAATGACGACTTGACTTCCACGTAAACACTGAGGACGCTGCTGCTTCAAAACATGACAGAAATAAAGCGACTACATTTAAACTACCACGTCTTTATTAATGAACATAAGACAAACAAATGAACGACTTGTCTTTGTTGATAATGTTAGATGATGTTTAATGTTCATTGGACAATGCGGAAGAACCAGGTGACACCAAACTGGTTTGTGTACAACAGGATCTGGGATGTAGCTGCTGTTTGGATTAAAAAAAAAAATCTCCTTTTTTCTGCTTTTTACTGATTAAATGTTTTACATGACAATAAAACAAACACCCAGCTCCTAAATAGTGGTAGGATGTGACTCCATATCAATTAAATGCAACATTAATTGTATTTGATACTGAAATTTTAAGCTCCACTGTTTTTATCTGGCAGCTGTAATTATAAATTGTTTTACATATTAAGATATTTGCACCCAAAATACTTGAAAATGAGGCTTTGTCACAGATTGTGATTGTATTTTGCCAGCATGAACACATTTTATGGTAATAGATTTTCAAATGTGAAGATCTGCAGCCTAATTTCTAATAGTTTAATACCCACAGGGGACATTTTCTGGATTGAAAACTTTTAGTTGTGATACTTTAAGTCACATTTAAGACAATACTTGCATACTTTTACTTGTTTAAGTGCAGGACTGTTTCTTGTAATGGATTTTCTGCACAGTGTTGTTTTATATTAGACAAACATAACTCACAAATGATTGTGTCTGTCATCTACACTCATGGATGTGAATGTACCAATAAACAATATGAAGGAGAAGCTGCAATTCAATGTTGATGTTTTTGTTTTCTGTTCACTGCAGAAAGAAGTGGAAGCTGAGCTGGACCGACTGGTGGGGCAGGAAGGGAGTATTCACACAAAGATGTTGGCGTTACAGAGGATGGGGTACGGTCCACACAGATCTGTCTATCTTTACAAACAAAAATAATCTGTAGAGTGTGAGTGTAAAATGTTTTGCATTTTTCTTTTTTCTCTCCAGACCAAACCTCCAGTTGATAGGAGGAGACGCCAGTCAGCTGTCGGGTATGATCACATTCACCTGCAGCTTGGCTGAAAACGTGAGCCGCAAAGTCAGACAGTTAGACTTGGCAAAGGTAAAAACATTAATCTCATTAAGACTCATTAATCTGTTATAGATCCAGACAAATTCACTGCAACACATAGGATCTTTGCAAGGAGGTTACTTGTAATATAATACAATGAAACACAGTAAAACAGCTTTATAAATCAATGTCTCTGAGCACATGTCTTATTTTTTATTTTTGCAGACTCGTCTGTATAATGTCATCCAACGTGCTGATGATATCCTCGATCTGAAGTTCTGCACGGACGGCGTGCAGACAGCTCTGCGTAATGAAGATTATGAGCAGGCTGCTGCACACATCCATCGATACCTCTCTCTGGACCAGTCGGTTATTGAGCTGAGCAGACAGGGAGAAGAAAGTATGAAGCTCTGACGCTCTGACCTTTTCTGTCAAACTATTCAGTATATACTTTAATACTTTAACATGTTTTTCCATCATTAGACTGACAATATATAACACTACTAATCCTTCATGTCTGCACAGGCAGCTCAGTGGACGCCAGTCTGGTCATGTTGCAGCAAGCAGAGCAGAAACTGAAGGTCATCGTTGCCGAGAAGCTCGATGAAGCTGTAGCAGCAGTTGACCTTGCGCAGGTGGAAAGGTTTTTCAAGATCTTTCCTCTGCTGGGACTTCACGAGCAGGGCCTCGCCCGCTTTGGTCAATATCTCTGCAGTCAGGTCAGTAATAGACCCCGTGAGACACGCTCAAATATTGGAAATGTTTCATTTTACCTGTCGGGTTTTAATATACAGTATTTTCCAGGATACATCAAAGACTTTGACATATTGAGTAAATTCAGTTGAAAATTAAGTCAATGGAATATGAACCAGTTATTAGTTTATTGTTCAGATCCATTATTGGGATTAAATTCCTTAACATTGTTAAATTTTTAATGCATTTTCTCTAATTATCAGGAAGCAATAAGCACTGGTTGATCTGTATTGGTTGTTTTTTTTCTATGTATTTTGGAAATTCGGATGCATTTTTAAAATGTCTATATTGTCTATATTCTTGCTACTGAAACAACATATTTAGAGAATCGTGGTGAGAACCTTGGTTGATTTACACCATCATGTTATTTATGATTGTAAGACATATATCCCTCTTCGTTAAATGCTTAAATTTGTAAAAACGTCCCCACCTTGGTCTTTACACAAAGATAAAAAGCAGTTCAAGTTGTGTTTTGGTTTTGTGAAACCACTTATCTTTGTGTTTTAGTCAGATAGAGTTACAGGTATGTTACAGTTTGTTTTTGTTTTACCGTGTCAGTGATTTTTTTGTGTCTGTGTTTCTGCAGCTTGCCAGCAAAGCTGAAGAGAACCTACTTTTAGCTACAGGAGGGGACCTGGGTGAGAAGAGAGCGCTGCTGATATTTGCAGACACTCTGACACTGCTGCTGGAAGGTGAGAACACAGACTTGATACTGTTCATGTTTGTCTCTGAACATTTTTTTTTTTGGCTCGATAAAGACGGCGCTAACACTCTCGTTTGTGATAACAGGCATTGCTCGCGTTGTCGAGACTCATCAGCCCATAGTAGAGACGTATTACGGCCCAGGTCATCTGTACACACTCATCACTCACTTGCAGCAGGAATGTGACCGACAAGCTCAGAAAATAGTCGACAAGTTCATCCAGCAGAGAGGATACCACAACAAGGTTTGAATGACATCTGCATCCTGCTCTTCAAATTTGGCTTTTTTAATTTAGACTAATCTGCTGTTGTCAGGTTTGAGCTGCATGACTTGATTGTTTTTACTGATCGTTGAAGCTGCTGTGACCTTGAAGCCGTCCTGTAGTTTCAGATCGTCCAGAGCAGCATGATGAAGAGCGTTCCAGGAGAGAGGATTGAGCCCAGGTATTTATATTTGCTGTGTTCTCCTCCATATGTTTGTATCTCTCTGTTGTTTTTTTTTTTTCTGTTTTTGACCTGTGTGTTACCTGAACAGGGAACTGGATCCTGTCCTGACTGAGGTGACCCTGATGAATGCACGGGCAGAGCTTTACCTGCGCTTTTTACGTCGTCGCATGATGGCCGACTTTGAAGTTGGAGACGCTCAGAGCATCACGCAAGGTAGTTTTAAAAAGTAAACGTGATGATATACAAAGACGCCTTTTTAAGTGATGGCTGAGAGCTAAAAAAAAAAACTTTTTTTTTTTTTTTTCTTGTATTAATTTATTTTTTCACTTGATTTTTATTTAACACCCAGAGCATCAACAAAACGTGGAGAAGCTGCTGAAACACTGTTTGTTGAGCCGGACTATGCAGGAGCTCATCGGTTACTACATTCCCATGGAAGAATACTACATGAGAGAGTCTGTCAACAAGGTAAAATGCTCATTTCTACACGTCATTATTTATGAAATTATACTCATACAAGACAAACTGCTAGAAAGATGAGTAGGTGGAATAAAGGGAAATATCTCTGGTTGTGTCTTTTTATCCATTTTGAGTCAGGCAGTGTTACAGGAATGCATCACTACACCACAAAGCAAATATACAGTTCATGTTTTGAATGAAAGATTATAGTTGTTAGATACCAAGTCTGATAATGAAATAACCTCATAACATTAGTTATAAGATTTGTGTATCCAGACGTATTAAAGCATTATAATTAAATGTGATTTCCCTCCCCAGGCTGTTGCTATGGATACATATGAAAAGGGTCAGCTGACTTCCAGCATGGTGGACGACTGTTTCTATATTGTGAAGAAGTGTATCAGCAGAGCTTTATCCAGCTCCAGCATCGACTGCCTGTGTGCCATGATCAACCACGCCAACTCTGTGCTGGAGTCTGACTTCAGGTTCTCACCACACGCTCACTGACCCGGTGACATGTTCACTACTTTTTTTATTTTCACGTCTCATACCTGCATGTTCTCCCTCTCTCCTTCGTCATCATCGTCAGGGAGGTGTTGTATAATAAACTGCGGCAGGGCTTCCCGGCGACGACGCTTCAGGACATCCAGCGTGGTGTCAGCAGTGCGGTCAGTCTGATGCAGAGCAGCTTACAGCAGGGAAAGTTCAACACACTGGGCATCGAGAGCACAGAAAACGCCAAGGCTGCGTTTCTGGTAAGATGCTCAGACAGTTCACACTCATACACACACGTCCCATTGTAGCTTAATTTAACAACACCAGGTCTAAATTATTCTGTAATAATAGGAACGGTGATCTGATTTGAGAACAAAAGGTTTGAGTGGTTGTTATCTGCTTCTGTTTTATTTTGCAGTAGTGACATATATGATACACAGGGTCATGGAAAAACTACCAAACATGCTGGATCCTTTATACTCTAATGTAGTTTAGTTGCAGTGTTTTGTTTTTTTTTTAATATATATTGTTGTTGAGTCATTTTACAACTGAGAAATTTGTGAAGCAAATAATATACTGATATTACTTCTATTCTATTATTCTGAGGCTTCTACAATGACAGATTTGGGAATCACAAGCAGCTCATATAACAATAACTCTAATAATAATAATTATAATAATAATAATAATAAATGTGTAGCTGAACAGGAACATCTGCCTCTAAAATAACTAAATGCTCTAAAAGCAGGGCGCACCCACACACAGAGAGTTCACTTTTAGAGTTTGACCGACAGAAGACCTCTTTGGGTCTTGCTTCAGCTTTCAGGGTTTTCTTTTTAAATTTATTTCTTCATTTTTTTTTTTTTTTTGTAAAGAGCAGCAGTGATTTAAGTGAAGAATACAAAGCATGAATGACCTCCTCTAATATGAGTAATCTAAGTAGCGCTTCAATTTTTTAAAATAGCTCTCAGCTGAAGAAAGTGCTGCTTCAAAAATCTCTCACCTCTTTTAAGAAAAGTCAAGTTGAAATCAAGACACAAAAGATTACGTCTAATAGTTCGTTCTTAGAAGCTGAAATGCACAGTTTTCATTAGATTTTACTATTTTTTTAAGTGCAAATAACACTCGATTTGCTATTGTTGAACCAGGATTACATTAAATTAAAAATATTTGAGATTACAAGACAGTTTATTTTGAAACTTACAGGAGACTTTCAACAATCCAATGCAAACTATTGCACTAACAGTTTATATTTAAGGTTAAATTTCCTGTAAATATTCTTAAAATAAAATCTGACATTTAGCTGCAACTACAAAGATATTTTAAAGAAAGTACTTCAAGTTGGTACAGATTATAAAGGAAACTGAAAAACGTAGTTGCTACATTTATTAAGTAGCAACTAATTATTAATGATTAAGTATTTTATTCAAGTTCTTTAATGTGGGACATGTAAAACTAAGTGTTAGCTGTTATAAATACTGAATGTGCGCCTTTAGGGCAGCAGCCAAGTATTTAAGAGATAAAACTACCAGTGTCATTGGACCTTGTGGAGATGGAACAAGATTTGTGCATTACTGAAAATCACAGCAGCACGAAGTCGGTAGCATCAGTCTCATGTCCTGAACTGCTCTGTGAAGGTATAAAAGGTCTTAAATATGACACAAGATAATATCAGTCAGGCAGATAATTACTATGAGATTCGCGAGTCTGTTTTTTGAAACCTTCAAAAAGCAATTGGCTTTTAATTAAAAAAACTGTAAAAAATAATTTACACTTCTATTTTCTTTTCTACCTCAGGTGACTCTGAACAACGTGGAGGTGTGCAGCGACAACATCACGACATTAAAGAGGAATCTGGAGGCAAGTTTGACATCTGTGCCAGCGCTCTGCTTCTTCTCTGTTAATCACGTTATTTACAGATTAGCTCGCTGCTCGGAAATTGAATTTTTTTTTTTTCCCCTCTTGCAGAATGACTGCTCCAAGTTATTCAGTCAAGGCGGTGGCTCAGGCGACCAAGCTAAGATTGAAAGCTGTTTGTCTGATCTCGTCAACACGTCCACGAAGTTCAAGGATCTCTTACAGGTTGGAGACGCTCATTGATCAGGGCCTGTCAGTACGCAGGGATATGTGTATCAGGTGTTTGTTGTAAATGTGTGATGGTGTCATTCAGGTATGATGAGACTCTTTGATCTTCCTCTGACTAGTTAATAATAATAAACTGGTTTTAATAATCTGATGTGTTTTGGTTTCTCAGGAGGGTCTGACTGAGTTGAACACGACAGCCATAAAGCCTCAGGTCAAACCCTGGATCAGCAGCTTCCTGGCCATCTCACATAACATCGAGGAGGTAATGGTCTCAGAATCCTGTACGGAAATAAACCAGAGGTCGATAAACGTGTCACTGTAATCGCTTGTCTTCCTCACAGGAAGAATTTAATGATTACGAAGCTAATGATCCGTGGGTGCAGCAGCTCATCATTAATTTGGAGCAGCTCATGGCAGAGTTCAAGGTATCTGCAACATTTGAGATACAACTCTGTGTTTACATAATGTTTGTTCTCTTCTGTGATATTTGTTTTTAACCTTGTTGGTATTGTTTTTCTTCCTCATCAGACCGCCCTCTCTCCCATCATTTATGACACACTGACCAGCCTGATGACCAGTTTGATATCCATCGAGATGGAGAAGACCGTCCTCAAATGCTCGTTCAGCAGGGTGAGGAGCTGAGCTTGGCCACAAGGTGGCATCGAATTCCCTGAGCTTTCATTTGCACCACATCACATCACATCACTGACACATGTGATGAAAAGCCTCAGGCAATGATTTATTAATGAGAAGAGGAAGGCCTGGAGGAGAGTGCTTCCTTTTGGCACATTAGCATCTCCTGTTTTGAGCAGTGTGTTTTTACAGAACGACCTCCCAATAAATCTTCACACTTCATCCAGTATAAAATGTACTGAATAAAACATTGCAGCATATACAACCCACCCAGATTTTCTACTGTTTTACAGCGTGTTGATCATTTTGTTGCAGCTTCGGAGGGCTCCAGTTCGATAAAGAGCTTCGGTCTCTTGTGGCGTATCTCACCACCGTTACCACCTGGACCATCAGAGACAAGTTCGCTCGTCTCACACAAATGGCCACCATCCTCAACCTGGAGCGGGTGAGTTAGATCATTTTACTCAAAATATGTATCATTACACAAGCATATTTTAGGTGTTTATACCAAGAATGGAAAGATCTTTGAGATACCTGCAGTGTCTCCATTTTATCGAACTTCATACTAAAATATTTTCTACATCACTGTATCTATTTGTCTGATAGTAACTTTACAGAATATGGTGAACTGCTAAAATATGTTGCGTTGTTAGAAAATAAAACAAAATGAAATACAATTATTGACATATTTCCAAGTAACCACAAATAAATTACTAATTATATGACTCTACATTAATATGTCAATATTGATGACTCAGGAACAGTGTGTAATACTCTCACAGGTCATTTCATAGTGTGGTCTTGCTACTTTAACTGGTTTACACAGGCTCTTTTCTACTGATCTGTGCTGCAGGTAACTGAGATCTTGGATTACTGGGGCCCCAACTCAGGCCCCCTGACGTGGCGTCTGACCCCGGCGGAGGTGCGTCAGGTTCTGGCTCTGCGCATCGACTTCAGGAGTGAAGATATCAAAAGGCTGAGACTGTAACTCATGAACCAGTGCGCTGGTTATCAGTGACTGCTGTGCAGTACCCACCTTGTGATGCATTTCACTAAAGAGCTCTGCACAATCCAGATTTAATCCATGTTCCTGTAAATGGATGTGGGCAGGGTGCAGGCAAATGGCTTGGGATTTCTTTCTTTCTTTTTTTTTTTTTTTCTTTTAATGTTGGAAACAAAAACACTCATAGCTCTTCCGGGAGATTTCAGTCCAGTTTTCAGACTCACACCCGCCTGATGTCAGTGCACGTCAGAGCGTGTGCTCAGCTTTTAGGGGTCAGGGCTTTGTGACGGACTATTTGACATGAATTAAATGTAAAATACAAAAATATTCTCTCAAATGTGTAATTAAAAGTGTAAGAGTGTAATTGTATCGCAGTGCGAGTTGGAACCTTTTAACCTGTAACTGGCTCTGAGAAATGAGGACACACTGGGACCGAGGAGCTCTGTGGCTGTCAGTGAAACAGAGCAGTAATGAAAATCATACCCATTAAACCGACAGAAGCAGGTCAGACGGTTGATCCAGCCTAGTCATTCAATATATGAATAGCTCCTTGTCTGTGATGATGGAACACTTTTAACCTAATAAATTGAGAGCCGCTGTGCAATGCTCCTGATCCCTGCCATCCGCCACATTTCACGAAGTGCTGCCCTATTGCCATGCAAGACCTGTTCCCAATCTTTTAGACGTGTTTCTGACACTAAATACAAAGCGGTGTTCACCAGGCAATGAAGCATTAAAACTGGTCCATTCTCATAATATTCAGCCTAATTTCCTGGCCCAACCTTAATTTTCTGCACAGATTAAAGCAGGTCAATGTGTGTTAAAACTTTTTGTTAAGAGGACAACGCCTCGGTCGTACGGTTTGTCATCCACCCACTCACCTTCCCTCTCGGTGTAATCAGACTGATGAGACCAGGAACGCAGGGGTAGTTAGGAAAAGTGTGGCTTTAATGTAAACACAACATTCGATTGGCTCAGCACAAACATTCCACATGAGAGCAACCAATAAACTACCGAATAGGATGGGGTGCAGCACAAAAACATTCACAGTAAAAAAAAAAATCTGGTATAATCATAATATATATATACAGTACGGTGCTTTTAAGGTGAAAATGGAGATAGGATATGGGGACTGATATGTGATAGGTAAGAGTATACAGGGATGGGAAGATGAGTTTCTGGGTGCACAGGTGAAAAACGGAGAGTTGTACTTTCTCTCTGTGAAAAGAGAAATGTGATAAACGGGGGGAGAGAGAGGGAGGGATAATGGTTCCCTGTTTACTGATGAGGGGAGGAGAGGGTTTTAAAAAAAACCCTCAGCTCCCCAGACAGAGGCTGCCTCAAATAATATTGTTCTCCTCGTGCAGTTCTTCTATTTCTACACAGATTCACATCAAAGGGTAAAGCACCACACAGAGAACAAGATGTCGACGGAGGGCTGCTTCCTACCCTCTGAACTGTAGACAGGTATCGATATACCCCAGTTTTTCATGACAGGAAATAAATATGTGGCACGGGATTTCAGGAGGTAGGAGGAGGCATGTAGGGCATGAGGGTTAAATAAATAAATTATTCGATGATAATAATAAAATGTTATATCTGTTATCTAAATGATGATAGTCGATAGTTGTGAGCTATGATTTCTGATCCTAATCCCTTGTCGCTCTGATCTGTCGTCCTCAGCTGGTTGGCACCGATATGACTTTTTTTTTTTTTGTTTTTTGTTATTTGAGATATCATTGGCTGATAGGCATTTCCTCTGGCTACAGGGGGCCAATGGCATTGGTCGGCCACTCTGAACAGAAGAATCCTCTCTTTCATTATGTTTCAAAATAAAAGAGAAAACAAGAGAGTGGAACAGACCTGCAGGCTACTCGGTCATGTGTGGGACTGAAGGAGAGAGGTGCTTTGTCCCTTCTGAAAGTTAAAATAGCCTCCTTCTTTCCAACCATAACTCTCAGCCATGAGTACAGCACCTCCCCAGCATCATCATCATCATCATCATCATCTCCACCTTCACACACACACACACACACACAGCAGCTCTTCAAACGGAAGCACCAGAGGTTGTATTCAGAACAGATATAAACGCCTCGAGACTTGCACATACAAAAATGTCACATAAAGAGTGGGACGATATTTCATGTTGTGCTTAAAAATGACATTTCACACTCCTCGTGATGTATTTCTGAGCTGAGTTTTGCAAAAACAAGAACTCGAGCTGAATAAACTTCTGGTGCCGCCGTTTCTGCTTCTTCCCAGTTGTTGACATTGGCATTTTTATCAACAAAACATAAAACATTCAGCTAAAAAAAGTAACACATTTTGATATGAAACTGGAATGTAGAATGAAATCAAAATGAGAGGAAGGGAAGAAATCATGGCAAAAATCCAGTGTGGTGTCTGACGGCAGCTCTTTGGGTCCTTTTTTGGACGTGTAGAATTACATATTTATGTGTTTAAGTATCATCAAAATTATCATTAACACCTCATACTCTCCATGACAACCTCTGTGCTTGGCCAGGCCTCAGTATAAGCCACACCCTCTAAGGTTGTTTGCAATAATGATGTCAGTGACGGCATCAAACACTACCTGGATGTTTCCTGTGTCTGTGGCACAGGTCAGGTGACAGTAGATCTCTTTATTGGGAGAGCGGTTCTTACTCTCAAACTGCATCTGAATATATGCAGTAGCATCGTCGTAAGTATTAGCACCTGGAGACAAGTTGAAGGAAAGAGAGAGAGAGCGAGAGAGAAAGGATGAGAGAGCGTAAGAGACTGATCAGGAAACAGCTCTGAAGGAGAACGAGTGAAAATGAGACTCACCTGTGTATTCTGGAAAACAGATCGTCAGCGGTGACTTCTTGATCTTCTCACCGAACAGATCCTTCTTGTTGAGGAAGAGGATGATGGAGGTGTCGATGAAGAACTTGTTGTTACAGATGGAATCGAACAGCATAAGTGACTCATGCATGCGGTTCTGCAGGAGGAGTAAACAACAAGGTTAGTGTTACAGCGAGAGGAACATCAGGGAATCACTTAATATATTTACAGTTTAACTGATGTTATAGGTTTATGTCTCAAAATATTCTATTTAATATTAGCGAGGAACACAATAAATAAACATTTTATAATATTTTCCTGTCAACCTAGAGCCCGAAAGAAGAGAAAGGGACAAAACAATCTATTTGAAATAGTCAAAAGAAACAAAATATGCAATTTTTCAGTTTATTAGAAACAGTAGTGGTGCCTGTGCCAAGAGGCAGAATCCTCCACGTTGCTGTTTTTGTTGTTTCACAACTTTTTTGTGCATTTCTTTATTATAGTTGCAGAATTCCAGTGTTTTATTCTCCACGCTCATCAATTAATATCAAATGTTACTGACAATCCATAAACAAAACTAACTCAAGTGGAGAGAGAAACGCTGAATCTCTGCATCATCAGTCTGTAAGAATCAATTTTTTTTAAGGTCCCAAGATGTTTGGCGTTCATCTTGACCACTATGACGCCTGTAACATGAAGTGTGTGAAGTGTGAACCACAGGGATTCAGACGTTATCAACAGAGTCACACTTACAGTTGTTTCATCTTCATGCAGCACCTGGTCGTATCCACTCAGAGCAACACAGAAGATAATAGCTGTCACATCTTCAAAGCAGTGGATCCACTTCTTCCTCTCTGACCTCTGACCTCCCACATCAAACAGCCTGAAGACAAAAAGTGGAAGAAGTGAGTTCAGATGCAAAGTTATGTTCGATCTGAGATGAAAATGTCATGACCTAAGATGCTGCGACGACTCTGAGCATGTTACCTGAAATGAAGGTTTTTGAAGGTGAAGTGGGTTTCGACGATGCCGGTGGTCTTCACTCGGGTTCTCAGGATGTCCTGCTCTGTGGGCTGGTAGTCTGCCGCCCCGATCCGGTCTAAACTGTCCAGGTAGCTGGTGACGACACAGAGAAGAATCTCAACAACACTAAGAAATAGCACTGGCTTGTGTTTTATTTGTGTTTTTGCAAGTACGGGTTTCTTACTGTCTTTTTTTTGTTCTACTCACTATTTAGCAGAGTCATTGAGCTGGTATTCCCGAGCACGATTGAAGCACTCCTGAGTCCCAGCATCGGCCCATACACGCTTCATAGCAGTGAGAAGCTCTGCAGAGTACGGCTCTGTGTCCTCCATACGACTGACTACATCACAAACCAGCTTAGCATCGGCCTGGACACAAATATTTGCCGAGGTTGGTGAAGAAAATTATGTTTATATCTTTGTTATTTATCATCTGTTGCGATGTATATATATATATATATATATATATATATATATATGATTTTGTTTCACAACAAAGCAAATACAAAGTGAAAAATGATGAAAATTAAAAGTCAGCATCACATTTTTTCTAAATAATTAAGGTTGTATAAATTAAATCTCAGCCCATAGCTCCTAAGGTACAGGTAACACTAACTTTTCTATCCTTGTCTGCAAACTCGATGCCCAGTGAGTCCATGGCTCGGAGGATGGCTGCCAAGCTCTGGATAGTGTTGCTGTAGACCACAGGCTTATACTGCTTCACATCATCCCCAGAAAAGCCATCTTCATGGATAATCCTGCATGCGCACACAGATATTAGCACAGACACAAGCTTGGACTAAACAGGAAAAAGTCACTCATGTCCATATGTTCACGTAGACATAAACAATTGTCTTTTCAAAATAAAAGCTCCACATGTTTTGGCAGATTGGTGAGCCTGCGGTATAAGAGTGTGTGTGTGAGAGAGAGAGATGGCTCCTGCCTTCTTGGCATCAAGCACAACATTTATCTTTTAGTGCTCTCTCGCTCTCTACACTCTCTACCTAAAATGCATCTTTAAGTGCGTCAGTGTGTAATGGGACAGGAATTGATCACATCCTCAGCCTGTGATCCGTACTCGGACAGTAATGTGATATTTAAGCCATTTATAATTTATGACGGGCAATGGAGTGGAATCAGTCAGAGCACAAATCAATCACACTACACAGGACTCTGCTGTTACATTTAGTACGACACAGTTAAACTCCTTATAATCTGGTCAACATTAATTATCCACCAACGCTGCCTCTCCCTGACCTCACATATACTCCGAATCTACAAATCATCACTCATATTTTCCTCCAACCCACATTTTAACTTCGACAGCTTCACATTTCCACCTTTGTGATAAGTGATTGATGCTTGATGAGGAAAACAAACATGAGATGATGGTTTTTACCTACATTCATCTCTTTAGCAGCCTTATGCAAAGATGTTTCATAACATCTACTCAGCCTGAATCAAACACCAGATTTATTAAATAAAACATGAACTTTTAGGGAAAACAGCAAAGACGTTTGCTGCATGAAATAATTCAGGACTGCGCTGGAACCATTTTGGCTATAAAATATAATATAAAAGTGGAAAATAATCCTTGACATCGTTAAACAGTCTATTTAACCTGATGAATTAATTTTACAGTTATATACAACAATAAAAGCATCAAATCCTCATATTTAAGATGCAAGAGGCTGCAAATATTTGCTACTTTTGTTTAAAACACTATTTATTCAGCTGTAACTCAGCTAATCGATTAATTGACTTATTTCAGCTCTAGTGACAAACATTAACATATGAGATGCTTCAAAGACCTACGACGTCAGCTAAACATTTTCAAAAGAAACATAGTTTCACAAAGTCAAACATTTAGATTAACAATCTAACAATAGTCATTATTAATTCATCTGTGCATTATTTTCTGCCTGATTGCTCATTATGTCCACTCCAGCCCAGTCGAAAACCTCAGATCCATTCAACTTAATGTTGTATTAGATAAAGAAAACACATTTGTTAATGGAGTCAGTACTGGTCGTTTTTTAAACAAATGACTTCAACAATTAACAAATGATCAGATTAATTTTTAATGTAATGGACCAATTGTTTCAGCTCTATATACCGTATGTGCAGTTGATGAAAACTGAAACTGAGCAATCATAGTGTCTGAAAAGTGTAAAAATAGGCACCAGTGACATTTCTGCAGCTGCAGCTGACGAGTATGAGTCGGTGCTACATCTCCATCGATGAAGCTGCCTCATGTTTAATTCATAAAATCCATACGATACATCCTCATCCACTCCACTGTGTACATATTTTCCTGTTTCTTTTCTTTTTTTTTTTTTTTAAATCTGTGTAAGCTCCATCAGCTTTAGTTTCACATCACATGTCCACTACACAGCCAAAGTCAGGGCCCGGATCAGACAAAATAAGGAAACTCTCTGGACCAGCATGTGATGATGATGGTTGTGGTAAAAGGACAAATCACAGTGGTGCAGACTAAATTTACCTGCCAATACCTAAACTTTACGACCCACAGCGTGTGGTAAAAATCCACCCATCTGCTGCCGGCTAAGGCCAAAACAAACCGTGAGGAGTGTTTGTAAACAATATTTGGTCCCAGTGTGTTGACTTCAGGGCAGAGCAGTGAGTTATGGAGGAACAGAGCCCATAGGGAGGGTAATGAGGTGAGGGGGAAGAAGAAGAAGAGGAGGAAGCAGGGCATGGAGGGAAGAGGAGGAGGAGGAGGAGGAGGAGGAGGAAGAGGAGGAGGCAGGGCGCAGTCGGTGCAGTGTAGGCCGGGATGTGCTGAGCAGGACGCAACACACTGCTGCTGCTCTCCTGCGACTGGAGCAGGACAAAATATATCATTTCTGGACTGAAACATCTAGAAACTTAACTAAGAGGGATAAGAGAAAACAACAACAGTGATTTAAAACATCAAAGAGTGATTTAGCTTAGACAGGGGAAGGGTTAGATGCGGTTTTAGAAGCCATATTTCTGCGTAAATCCGCTTTATAGGCAAAGTACTCCCGGCGATATCGGGCACTTAAAGCCATTAAGATTAAAAGCAGAGGTATTCACTAATGGAGCTGTAGTGACCTCACTGTAATTCACAAACAGAGAGAGAGAGGGAGAGAGAGAGGAAGAGAGAGAGAGAGGAACAACACCCACATATCCCCAGTCGCACACTCCCTGTAGTTAAGTAAAACCCTCGTTAACTACATTTCAGCACCCAGGCAGTGAACAGCACCCTGGGACGCACCGGTGCGGCCTCCGCAGCCTCGCTGTCGGTCTGCAGGAGGTGCTGGAGTCACCGGTGCTCCTCCCGGGGGCTACGGCCTCTCGAAACATGGCGGCTCAACCTGCCTCAGCACAGAGAGAGGAGGGGAGGCGCAATCTCGGGCCTTTTACTCAGAGGCTGAGTCGGATAGAGGGTTAAAATAAACGTAAATAAAATAAATAAAAATAACAATAAAAAGGTGGACACTTACTTCATCTGTTTGACGATGGTGCTTTTGCCGGACTCTCCGCCGCCTGTGGAGAAACGGGAGGGCAGAGTGAGAGCCGGCAGTGAAATCAGTACCACGGAGAGCACCTCCGCCCCATGCAGCCCGACACCACCGAGCCGCGGCGCGGTGAGGCGCCTCGGCTCTTCTCTTACCGAGCAGAAGCAGCTTGACGTCCTTGGCGGCCACCAGCCCGTCCTCCTTCAGGTTTTTCTCGATGGCCTTGCTCCGGTCCAGAGCTGCGCGCTCCTCGGCGCTCAGTGTACATCCCATGTTTCCAAGCGAATGAACAATCCCGTCGTCGCTCCGGTCCGCCGCCTCGTCCCTCACCGACACTCAATCAGTGCGATGTCTCTCTCTTTATTTCTCTTCTTCTTCTCCTCCTTCTTCTTTCTTTCTTTTTTTTTTTTTTCCTTTTATCGCTGCTCCGCCGCCGCGCGGTTCCGCTACAGCATTAGGCCCCGGATTGAGGGCGAAAAAACAGAGCCGGGATCCAGAGGCACTGTTTTCTCCGTGACTCTGAGCGTGTGTCTCGCTTCGCTCCGTCCCCTCTCTCAGAGGGGCTTGAGGCGGTGGAGGGTGGAGGAGGAGGGGGGGGGGTGGGGTCGATGTGCTCGAGCCTGTGGGGTTGGGGTTGTTGTTAGGTGGGGAGGGGCTCTCTCTCTCTCTCTCTCTCTGTTTTTTCTCTCTCTCTCGCTCTAAAGGGCGGCGCTGATGATGATGATGAGGATGATGATGATGATGACAGCGAGCGCGAGCGATTTCATCGTATGTGTTCGCCAAAGCAAAGCAAGGAGGGGCGCGCGAGGAGGAGGAGGGAGGGGAGGAGGGAGGAGGGAGGGAGAACCGGGGCTGTCCGCGCGAGACTCACCTACCGCAGACAATCTGTGTGACGTCAGCGGCCGAGGTTTAATGACGGCCTGTGAAAGATTATTCACATTAGACAGACTTCAAATGGCGAAGCGCTGTCCTCGTGCGAGCTGAAACACCGACACCGACGTTCTCACCATGACAACAAGTCCCTCGCTATATTTACGCAGCATCTAATTGATCATAAAAATAAAAACTAAAAAAAAAATCAGGCTTTGTTTTATCGATCGTGGCAATAATTTAAAATGTCCATTATAAGTTTTACAAGCAAAATGCCAAATATTTCATCTGTAGTTGAATGTAGCCCATTAATAAAGCTGTGGAAACATATATAACCTGTAAATTATATACTAAACTGTTTGTATAAAGATACTTTACATATTTTAATTTACTTTATTCTCCTAATTCACTAACTTTCAATGGGAAATATATCATACATTTTCCCCACCATTGATTTGACAGCTTAATTTAGTATAATAATTACTATTATGTTATACTACTATAATATTTACTATATCATTATGTACTATTATAGATAGATAGATAGATAGATAGATAGATAGATAGATAGATAGATAGATAGATAGATAGATAGATAGATAGATAGATAGATAGATAGATAGATAGATAGATAGATAGATAGGTTATTATTTTTCATTCTAAATAACACAATCAGTTAGTGAAAGACATTATTAAAAATTAAACCAATTGTTTTGAACCATTTTAACATCTGGTTCCTTGTCTTTCAGATGGTTTCACCCTGTAGGCTGGAAACCATTGGACTAAACTACATAACTGAAGTTTAAATTAAGCTCCACCTCAGGCAGCTACAGCAGTGAATTTACTTTGATATTTTCTCCCCTTCATCACTGTCAACAGCATAAATATGACTGAAACACACAGGTGCAGTGATGGATGGATTTCGTTGTATTATTACATAGAAAAATATAGAAATAATGGAATAATCAACTTTGAAAAAGAAGCAGTGCTACAGAAACAGTGCACCATATTTCATAAAATGTACAGTTTGTATATAAAAACCAGCAAATGCAGCAGTTGAATGAGTATAGAAATGAGTAATGAGTGTAACATTTGCCTCTAAAGTTTAGAAGAACAAAAGTATAAATCTAAGTGATAACTGTTCTCATTTATATAGTGGAAGACGCTGCTCCACACAAGTTAATTAGATCCTCTGATCTAATATTGATTAGGACACACTTCTGTGCTCTGATCTGTACAGTTGTGACTTGAGAAATGCTGGCTTTAAGATTCAGAGGAGCCCTGTCACTGACAGTGCTAGTCTGATAATCTGATGGACACTGAAATATTATTATAGTATTGAGATATTAAGAATTGAGAAATAAAGGTACAAGGTCATTGCTTTACTGTAATGATGCAGCTACTGTCTCTTTGCAAAAACCTGTAAGTTAGTGTTTTACTGTACAGGAAGTAGTTTTAGCTGTTTGCTCTGAATGTTAGTTACAAGACTTGGGGCATTTTAAAGTCCAACACACTGATGAAAAATTTAAAGACTCTAAGAAAATGGGTTTTAACATGTTGGGGTTGGTAGCTCAGGTGGTTACTTTTTACTTCCTACAAAAATGTTATTTTTATTTACAGTTTTACTTTAGACATGTTAATTAACCGTATATTTTCTGAAAAAAAAATACAGGAAATGATCAGTTAAATTGTTTACAGTGCAAATAAAATAGTTTTAGTTTTTAATACTGGTATTTTAAAAAAATAGTACTTTAGTTTTTCTCATACTGGAGTACTTTACCACTGTCACCTTCTGTAATTTTTCAGCAAATCTGTAAATAGAGTTCATCTACCCACTGACCTAACTCAAAAAAACAGAAATACACATTAAGTTTTATCTTCTTTAGGTGTGGCCTATGTTGTTTCAGTGTCAACTTTTCCACATGAACAAATTGCCCCTGACATTACTAATATAACTATGAACATATTTAGTCTTAATGATAATATGAGTCTAAGTTAATCATGTATAATATTTGTGTAAATGCAGAATGGAAACTTCCTTCTGTCATAAATCTTCCCCAAAAAAGTGACACCACCACAGCTGACATGAAGCGACGTGTGTTTATCATAACTTATGACCATGTGTGTCTGCACAAGAGGTTGTGGTCAAACACCAGAGCAAGAATAAGTGTTTGTGTGTGTGTGTGTGTATGTGTAATAAAAGCTTCTAATCCACACATCACATCTGGACTGATGGTCAAGTGGAGTAAAAAGGGGGGTTGGGCTTTTTCCAGCAAACCCTGAATGAAACAGACACTGCATCCATCAGTGAATTTTCTCTTTGACAACTAGGCTGATATAAGACCCACACACACACTCACACCAACAGTATGACACATACAGGCTCATACACACACTCAGCAGCATCAGTAATCAGCAGTTTAATCATATGAGCGTGTGCACGTGTGTGAGTGACAGGCAGTGATGGTGGGCAGTCAGGGTCGCAGGGAGGATTAACACTAAATTATACCTGAGGGAGTTTTCACAAAATAACATTTACAGTTTTAATTACACTAATGCACCAAAAACAAACATGAGGAGCTATTTTTTTTTTTTACAACCATTTAATTTGTATGCACCCATTTTGTAGAAAAAAAAAAAAAAATCAATAACCTTCAGTTGTTCACTCATTAGTAACAAGACCTGACAGGCTCCATCTGTAAATTGACTTCTAAAGCAGAAATAACAGAGGTACATGATAAAAACAGTGCATTAAACTCAGGACAGCATTTGTTTTTAAAACAGTGATGACAGATCATTCCATCTAAATGAATACAATCATTAATACTAATAATTGGAAAGCAAATCAAGATACTCGGTTTTCACTCGGGGTGTTGGCTTGTGTTCACACAGCCTGTCAGAAACACGCACACACACATGCACACACACAAACACACACACACAGGAATGATTTTAGGTGAGGATGACAGAACAAACATACTGTATAAAAGCAGGTGGGACAAAGTAAATCACTCTCCATGCAAGGAGGACCTGTCCCCCTCAGCTTTCACGACTCGTACACGCAGAACAAAGGCACAGTTGTGTTACTCTCGTGGCTGAATGTCCAGAATATTCTCAGCCAGGCTGGTGAGTTTGCAGTCCTCCAGTGCTTTGACCAGCCGGCTCAGCTTGGCCGCTCTCCCCTCCGCCTGGATGAAGCGGCTGAGCAGCTGATAGGCTTGCTCATACAGACCTTCTCTCTCATACTCGTAGGCCAGGTTGTCTATGGCCGGACCCTTCAGCGCCCGGCAGCTCTTCCCCAGGGCCCTCCCTACATGTTTCCACTGACGGCCCACTCCATTAGAGAAGCTCTGAACATCTGCCGCTGTCAGCATTCGGTCCTCTGACAGGCCAAAGGATAAAGGAAAAAAAAAAATTAATGCAAACTGCACTTAATTGTAATTACATAAAATGTGATTTATGTGTAAACAGTAAACAGCGACAGCAGACTCACAGTAACATTTAGCCTTTTTTAAACAACTTAAGCAGACTTGATGTCTCTTTTTGCTCTTTGCAGCTTAGAAAATTCAATAATTATCTCTGGTTGTATCATTTTACAAATCCTGTAGGAGTTATTGTGAGGTTCAGTATTTCATTTCAACATGTGGGCTTTGAGACTTAAATCATTCATATACTGGCAGACTATTAGACTGGAGATCCATAAATTTGAAGTTATTATGTAAAAATGAGACAAAATCATTTGTTACTTTTTTACCCACGATAAAAGCAGTTTGCATTATTCATTTTTAACTTGAAACCAGGACTGAGCTCCCAACCACAAAACTGTGAACTAACTAAATAAGAAAATCAAATTCCCCTTAAAGAAATCATCGAGCTTCATCAGCTAATGTTCATTTACGGTTCATTATGAGCTCGACAAATCTAAATCAATGCATTCCAAATACATAACCTACAGGCACTAATCCCTTCACATAGACTGACCGTCTTTATGTAGAAGGTTGGATTAGAGACTCAGCTGATGAACAAAAGTCTGAATTAACAGTGTGTGAAGGACAAACTGCACAAAACTCACAGTCGTCTTGACTCACCAAACACTTTATTCTGAAACTTGAAGCTGTTGCTGGGGAGCGGAGGCTCCTCCTGTGTGATGTCAGTCGACTGTGGAGAAGGTCCGAGGGCCTGATTTTTCAGCTGCTGCTCCAAACGATCGATCTCTTCGTCGCGCAGGCGCTCCGGCTAATACAAAACAACAAAGATCACTTAGATTAAACACATGAACATCTTCCGTTTGTGGTTGTAGGCTCTCTACCTCCTCACCACTGCTGAAACTGTCTCAGCTAATGTCCATTAGGGATAAGCGATTTCTTATCATTTAAAACATACCGCTAGAAATTCTCCACCATGATAAGAAATAGTCATTAGTCTTGTTGTTGCTGTGTTTCTGTGTGTGGAGTTTATCTGTAAATGAGGCTCTGTGTTATCTGGAACTGGTTTGCTTACAGAAAATTAGATGTTGAGCGAGAAGAGAAAAGAAAGTCAGTAAAAACAAACAAACAAAACTAAAATACAATACAATTTCAATATATCTAATTTGTTCCACACAAACACAAACCTGAACAAGAGGAGAGAGAGACCACAACGTCAAGTCAGCCTGAAGTTAAGACGATTCCCACTCGGACGTAATTTTCCAGCACAGTTTCTAATTACTTTCTTTATGATGAGGAAAGTAAACGCTGAAACAAATTGATGGAGGCAGCAGCAATTTGTTTGGCTTCAGACACGTTGTCATTTGTGCCAGTATGAATAAAATAAATCTGAATTTATAGTGTACTGTATACATTTTTCAGCATCTATTCAAACATTATCTCCACAATATTTTTAACTTGTGAATATGTATAAATTCATATGTTTTTTTTTTTTTTTGTTTGTTTTTATGTAACTGGTATAATTCAGTAGTCTGTTGGATTGTGAGTAAGTTTTACTTGTGAATCACCTGGAGCCAAAAATAAATTAAAAAGTGTGGTGAATAGTATTATCTTTATATCGTTTATATTGTTATCAGAAATTATATCAACATAATTTTAAGTCCATATCCCTCATTCATATTATCCAGTGGCCTAAAGAGACTCTTGTCCTCATCATGTGGATCCCTGATGTAATAGACATGACTCATACACATGACTCATATTCTCATATACACAAAAAAAAAATCTTATTCTTTTTACATTATGTAGTAATTGATAGATAAACGTCAAAAACAGTGAGTTAACTGCAGCCTCCAGGGATGGATGCAGTCACTTCCCACTTGAATACAAAGTCAGGAAATAAAAAAAAAAAAAAGAAACAGAAATGTGGAGCTGACCTGTGAGAGGTGGATGTGCTCTAGGCAGAAGTCCATTTTATCCAGATGAAGGTCCAGGATGTGTGTGCTGGCCTTCAGCTGGGTTTCCACCGTGAACTCTTGAGGAAGAGCGAGAAGTCGGCAGGCGTGTTGAGAGAGAGACTGGCGCACCGTTCCAGAGCCGTAGCTCTCCAGGAACTGCTGACACGCCGCCACATCTACAAACTTCACCTCAACCCCAAGGAAAGGATCAGCGTCATGGACCTTTAGTATCTCATAACCACCCAGACTTCCCACTGAATCTGAACACGGAAAAGACTCATCAGCGACTGTGACACCAAAGAAAATACAATCATGTCTGATGGAGCCAAACCAGGAACTCGACACTCACCTATAAGTGTCAACTTGATGACTTTGAAAACAATGAACTTTCCCTGCTGGTCTTTGTAGAGAGAGAGCAGGTTCACACTGGGACACATCGACTGCAGAAACATAACTGCACATCCGGTCCACGGCCCACGATCCACAGTCTTGTCCGCCATTCTGAGACAAAAGTGAGATGGTTTCATCAGTGAACACACCACATCAAAGGATCCTTTACATGCAAAGACAACACACGCCTACAAAGGCACTAACAGTTTAGAGTGATGGGTTAAAGCCAGGGAAGAGTTAGTGTGTCGAGCTGAGAATAGTTATCACTTCTTTATTTATTTCTCTTTATTACTTCTCTCTCTCTTCTCTGTAACGACACTGACTGGGGCTAAAGATGTTGTTGTTTCAGACATTATCTGTGTTCACTCAGGTCGCAAAGGTCAAGAAGTTACAATGTTATCAGTTGTCAGGAGCTTGTGTCTGTTCACAAAGACAAATCCGAACGATTTTAGTCTCCATTAATATCTACATTTCCTTCATCAGTTTCAGAGCTCCAGGTTCCTTCTCTTCATTCATTAACACATAACACTATAACTACACTGGATTACAGGATTAAAAAAAAACTGAGACCCCCTAAAGAGCAACAACCAAAACATTACGGATGTAGCAATTAAAAATGTTAAATGGTGTCAAACACACAACACAAGAAGTCATTTCAGGTCCAGTAATAAATAGGTTTTAGTGCACCCAATGTGTCATAGATTATTTTATTGGTTGACTGTAATAATAATTTTTCTAGCAGTGTAACTAAACATTCACCGGTTCATCTAAAAAGTAAAGGATTTGCTGCTTTTCTCTGAATTTTATTATTAAAATTCAGAGTGAGTTGTTCATCAGATTTTGAACTTTCAACACGACAACTGGTTGAATATATACAGTCAATTTCATCTGAGGCTGAAGACACAATCTCCAGTTCATACAACCAACACTAAATCTAAAGACAGAAAGAAATGTGTTAATAAGAGTTAAAACCTTGTCTGTCCTAGTGGTCGTGGGTTGCTGTGGCCTCACTCCACCTTATCCCTTTTTTTTTACCCCAACCTCCTTTTGAAACCCTCATTACATAAAAACATGTTTAATCTCAGTGCTCCCCCTCCCCCAGTCCGGCCCCTAACTCCTGTGCTCTGGATGAACCACTGAAGCATGTTAGTGTTCTCTTGGTGTTGTCTCCATGTACAGGATGCACAACGCTCTGCGTGGAAAGAGCATCATCTGACCTGGATTATATGAATGTCCTCATATTTCACTAATACACAGTATGCTTGGCCACTGGGTCTACAGGAATCTCCACAACTTAGCTAGCATTTAATTATATGCTATCCCATCTAACAGTACTCTGGAAGTATACTGTGAGATTAATTCACCAGCTGTATGAGGATTAACTGATCATCAGGAGCTTAAAATATATCATTTAGCTTTTGCTGCCAAAAGGCAACCTCTAGTATTCCCTGGACAGTTCATCTGACAAAAAAATTTAATTCACTGCAGCACATGTTTCTACAAATTAGTAATCCAAACTCTATAGGATCACGTAAGATGATCTTGCTCTTATTTGTTTTGTAGCCTCTGCATCTCCAGCTGTTAACTAAAAACATCAGCTCAACTTAAATGAAACCCAGTCTAACCACCAGGAATCATGTCAATCTATAATGAATCACCTACTCGACAACATATCAGGAAGTTGTGACAGGTGTGAATCTAACCTAAGAAATTACTCATTTTGGTAAACTACTATTCTAATTATACACTAATATAAGGTTCAATCAACTCTCTCAGATTTTACACTATGTAATTTCTTAAATGATGTTGTAACAACAAAGCTGAAACCACGATCTGCATCATGAATCACCTAAATTACTCATAAATTCTGCTTTAAAACTGCTGGTGACTAATTTCCTTCGATGAATCACTTCATCAACTCACGTATGAAGTGACGTTAAATAGTATCTAAACATCTATAACGATGTAAAACACTACTGTAATGTGTTGTTGCTGTTGTAATGCAGTATTTATTAACATAATTTTCTGTTTATACACTCACTTATATATTCACAGGTTGAGTGGTAGTTGTTGATACATTAACAAAAACTTTCACTGTGTCACAAATATTTTGAGAGGTGCTTCACATTGAAAATAATGTATTCAGTGGTATGTATAATGTCTTTTCTAAAACCACAGTGATTATCCCTTAAGTATACTTTGCAGTATCTCTGAAAATAAAGGTAACTCAGCTAATGTATCTATAATTTCATTTATCAACGAGGAGCGAGTAAACTTCCAAGATTATTCCAGATTATTTGGGTCCATATGATTTGATTAATCTCAGTTTTGTGTCACATCAACAACGATGCATCTTCCATCTTGTAACCTGTGTCAAAATAAAGTTTTACTACCTCAACTGTCAAATGCTCTCGCTGTGAAGTGAAACAGTATTGTTAAATCTCTGGGGTACAGTAAGGCTGTAGTTAATTATGATTTTCTTTATATATGTGCTGATTATAGTGTTTTAAAATGTTAGAAAATGATGCTTTAAAGACAAAAACCTAATATGATGTGTCAAATATTACAGAAGACAAGGACAGTTATTATTATTGGCATTAAAGATGCTGGCACCACTGATTGTGTTTGGTATTTTATGTGTATAAATGAGGGTTGGGATTAATAGAAGATAAAGATAATAAAATAAAAGAATAAAAGCAAATGTAACTTCACATTAACAGTGCAAAAAAAAAAACAGTACAATAGCAGTCAGTCTTCATCAAAATGGTATAAAAGGTGTGAGAGACATAAAAACATACAAAATGTTCAAATAGATCTAGAGGCAATAAAATAATAATAATAAACTAAAATAGTAGAAAACTAATTGTTGACTAGTTTTCTATTAATCAAACCAATAAAGTAGTCAGCTAATCATTTCTCTGTCTGTACAGTATGTGTTGGTTTATAGGTAAATAAAACTATAATAAATAAAACTGCTATAACTATAATAAAAATATATATAAGAGCTCCAGGTGGTGAAGCACGTGAAGTTAGCTAGTTACCTGCACCAGGTGTGCATTTTTATTCTTTCTATCTTATATTTTAGACTGTAGGTTGATTTAACCAACATGTAACAGCAGCTGTGTATTTTTTTTTTAAATATAAACCTCAGTTTTCCACAGATTTGGTGTAAAACAAATGAATAATAATATAAAAACAACATACAGAAACTCTGGTGTGTTTTTGTGAAACTACGGTTCGATTGAGTAAAAACCTCACGTACAGCAGACACAACTGCCGTAAAAACTTCAGCCACAAAAACAGCTCAAATATTTATCCAACACATCGATATGTTGTTGTTTGGATTCAGTGCGATGGAAAAACATAGTTTAAGTCGGAATGAACTTACCTTAAAACTTTGTTATATTGTCCACCGACACTTCCTCCTGAGAGAACTCACCCACTGACACACTCAGACCTTCCAGGCTTCTGATTGGTTGAGCACAAATCAAAACGCGCTCTGATTGGTCGAGATCATCAACGAGCCACCCGAGGAAAAAAAAAAAAACATGACGGGAAGGAAATGTTTTTTTTCTCTCACTCTCTTTCTCTTAGAGCAGACGCTCATGTGCAGAAGAAAAGACTTTCAACCTTATCCTTCTATCTGTAAACTGTCATGATTTCCAACGAGTAAAACACAGTGATTTCAAGACCACATCTGATCAATGCAGTAGTCAAACTACTTGGCCAATTGAATAATTTATTCAGTTAAATAGTTGATTTTTTTCTACTTTCCTGTAGTGGACCAACAGGCCACGGGTTCCTGCAGCCTATCAGCTCCCACCCTGGTTATGTAAGCTTTGTAATAGAAAAATAAAAAATGAAACTGCTGAAAAAACATAAAAGTTTAAAAGCAGGCCAGGGCTGTTCTTGGCCACTTGAACTCTCCATTGTTCTTGTACCTTATTGAAATGGCTGAAAAAAAAAAAAAAATGTTTTTTTTTTTTTTTTCTATTATAACTGATCATGAGTATAAGACATGAAGAGGTTCCAAGTAGATTTGTAATTCAATATTTTTAGGCTTCATTTGAGCTGCAGGGAATGACCGGACGTGATTTAATCGAATGATACTCGACATTTGGTTGATTATTGTAATAACAAGCAGATGAATTAATGTTAACAAAGAAAAACTTAAAGCAATCTGATAAAAAAAAAAATTACTAATATAACATAAAACTCTGACAATATAACATAAAACTATTAAGGAAGAAAAAGCCTGTTACTGGCGCATTTTACCCACTGACACAGGACAAGTAAATTTACCCATAAGATAATTAATTCATATTTCATACAATTATATATAGGATATGTACATTTAAAATTTCCCCTTGGAGGGACAAATAAAGGCTATTCTATTTTTGTATTTTCTGACATAATTTTATTGACAGATTTTCAGTAAATGTAGTTGCCATGCAAGTGATTTTTGTTCAATTCGACTGCAAATATTCAGTTTAAAGATATTTAACGAAAAGATAAGTATATGTTTGGCTCAAATGAAATAAATACTTCAATTATATTTAATTATGAAACATCAGTAACATTCTGTCACATGAAAGTTATTTCTCAGCTTTTATTCACTGATCTAACAACTGGAGAAAACCTTGTTAACAACAGTCTAATTCTTATTCTTTTATTTATTATTTACTTTTGATCTGTGTGAAGGGGTCTTGTTTCTTCCCATCTGCTCTTATCTTCTCAGACATTAACAAAGATAATCAACAGTGACAATTCAACAAAATGTTGATTTAACAAAAAAACGTATGGAATTAACGTTTGTTAAAAAAGAGCAACTGAATCAAACAGGAGACCTAATCTAATCTAGTAAAACTGAACTGAATTTAACTTTTTTCCCCATAACTAACTGGTCAACAATCATACAAAGAAAGACAAAGAACACAAAGAAGCTGGAATAAAGATGCTAAGAAACTCACAAGATTAAAATGTGTATTTATTCATAATACACAAAAGAAAAGTCATAAAATTCTCTGCAGGTTGAAGTGTCAGCAGATTCTGAGGAGCTTTTGTGGTTGACGTGTTTGACAAATTTCAGGGTTTCTTTGTCTCTGTAGACGAGAGCGAGGCAGTTTTCCTCTGGATAAACTGTCAGTAGCTGAAGAAGAAGATGAAAACATAGCAATGATGAAGATGAAGATAATGTGAGTGAAATGCTGCCGACACATTTCATACAGTGATCACTCACCTCCTCATCTTCTTCATTAGCAACGTAACATGTGAAGCCTCCAAACTCCGTCTGCCAGTCTATGAAACACAACGTTTTCAATCACATGATTGACAGTTTGTTCTTTCTCTGTGTGTGTGTGTGTGTGTGTGTGTGTTCACCTGTGCACCCAAAAGGTAAAACAAGATCCAGAGCAAACTCTGCCCGTGCTGCCTCCCCGTCATGGAGCAGAGTGTAGCTGCCGTGAGACCAACGTCTCAGTTCACCACAACACACTGGTGTACTCAGCTCTAAAAAACACACACATGGGTCAAAACACACAAACACAGCTGTGTGATCCTGTGGCTGAAGAAACAACATCACGCTGACACACACCCTTATTTCTGCTTGGATTTGCTGCTGCCGGTTCAGTCGAGGAGCCTGTGGCTTCTCCTTCCCTTGCGTCCTCCTCCTCCTCCTGGTTCTTCTCTCCTGTCTCCTCGTCTTTATCCTCTTCATCCTCGTCATCAGCGGGACACAGGAAGTGCAACCGGAGGCCAGTGAAGTTGGAGAGGAGCAGGAAGAAAGCCTCTGAACGAAGCAGCTCCCAGCACGAGCTCACACACTGAGGCATCGAGTCCAGAGAAGCCACTTCGTAGCATCTGAGCGCACAGAGATAAAAAATCACTACCTACACAGAACAAATTAAAATAGTCTGATAATCTGTGAAACACGACCCACCTCTTGTTGGGTGGACCTTTCCTCTTCCACTCAATCTGAGCGAGTCTCAGCGCTTCGTTCACTTCCCTGAACTTCTCCTCCTGAAGACGAACACAACATCAGTCAACAGGAGTGTGTGAACACGTGTGAAGCAGAGTAAAGGTGTGAGACGTTACCTTGAGAAAGTCTTTGAGCTGAATTTCAGAGCTGTCCTCAAACTCCTCCTGAATCCGCTCTTGGTAGGAAATGTCCAGGTAAACTGGATTGACCCACTCCAGCAGCAGCGTCTCCTGTCGTCAACACAAACACAGGAACATAAGAAATACACATGTACATTAAACGTGTAAACGTGAAGGTACATGATGACAGTCTGTCAGTGGTACTAGTGCTGGTTTTGTTTTGAACTAAGCTACACAAAACTGAAATGCACCTTCTCATCTAACTCTCCAAAAAACACATGTGAGAGAGTAAAATAACGCTGTTCACACTAAACCAAACTCACATCTCTGGGTAGGTGTGGATGTCTGGGGATGGGAGGCTCTGTGTGGGCAGGAGGACGCTCCAGAGACGGTCCATGAAACCAGCCACTCAGAGACAGACGACACTTATCCTGTGACAAAACTTCTGCCACCTGGAAAACCACCAAAAGACTTGCTCTAGATTTTGGTGCAACAGCTATTTAGTTAAATGTAAGACTTTAAAAATGCTTTTTTATATCACACGAGATGTAAATTAGTAGCTTTTCATTGTCATTACAGCCGAACTATGACATAGATATTAATTTTGTTGATTACTTTCTGGCTGTTTGACTCTAATAATAAAATGAATTATTAATTCATTATTACCTGGAGCTGATTAAGCAGCAGAATATGAATGAGTGAATGGATTGATAGGTTAACCAAATATAAACTAAATTATTTAAGGGCTATTTAAAGGCTTTTAAGACCTGCAGATATCCAGTATTTACAAGGCAGAGCAGTTATTCTCACTTGGTGAAAGGAAACTGGAGAAACTTCAAAGAGGACGAGTGTGTTCCAGGAAGGGACGAGCGACTTCACTATACTCTGTGGCTGGAAATTACCTGATGGCAAAGATGAAATATGAAGGACTGCTGTCGTCCTAAAGCACAGAAACGCACACACACACACACACACACACACACACACACACACAAAGTAGGATCCTCATCACTCACCATCTGTTGAGTAAAGATCGAGGGTTCCCCCGTCGCTGCTCTGCCACGGAGGCACAAGATACAGAATGAAAGCAGCACGCCTTCCCTCCAATTCATCATCATGACACAAAAGAACATCTAGATGGATGACAGAGTGTAATATGTTTAAAAAGAAAAGTTGTAGGAGATTAGTTATAAAAACACACACAAAAAAAATCTTTAATCTTCAAATCATCTCTTCCTGACCTGTGTATTCATATCTGGCACAAGAAATATCCACTGTGGGCTCCAGTTCAACTCCCAACACTTCACTGAGCCATGTACGGAAACGCCCAAACAGTGCCGTCCTACAAACAACATAAACCAACAGAAAAATACGACTGTGAATTCCTGTATTATGTGGTATCATGACAATAAAACAGAACCTATAACATTGTATGAAATGAGACATTTTCAACTGCCCAAAAGCTAACCGTGACATTTTGTTGTGACATGAATAATAAATGACGACATGAGGAGGCCGACTTTGTGCCTTTAATCATGACATTTATTCTCCAGGGCTGTGTTTCTTAAGTAGTAAGAAGAAATTGCATGCTGCATTCATAATAAAACTGCACATTATTTCTAAATAAAGACACGTTTTGTGTGTGAGTCTCAGAGGTCCCGTTTTGGACTCAGACGTGATACAGAGCTCGCATCCTTCTTGATTTCTTTCTTGGCTCTGACACCAACCTCTTGGCAGGTCTGTTAACTCTCACCGCTCCTTAATTCTGCAATAATAGTTTTAGTTTGAGTCATTTGCTTAAAATATCCAACGTTGACACCAATGTTATGACTCGTTCTCTGCCAAGTTCAACATCGATATTTCCTCTCTAAAGGCTTCATTGTGCTCAGGGGTGATTAGCTGCGGCTGATTCTGTTTTCTTGTGACGTTTACTGCACAGCCCCAACGTTAACGCTGACTTTGAGAATCGTCAGCTCTTAATGAAGGAAATAAACTAATAGATGTGACAGGTAAACTCTGGCTCCACCTGGTGGAGCTGATACGTTCACCTCCAAACATCTCATTAACCTTTAGGAAACATTAGCATCTCGTTGTTTTGATTTCTCTGCTGCAAACATTTTTGAAACGTCCTTATTTCAATTCACTTTTAATGTCCCTACAACCAAATAATAATTAAAAAAAGATTCAGCTACGCCATGTGTGAAAATGACAACAACATGGTCTCTAACATTTTCATATGAAAAGATTTTAAGACTCACAAGTATCAGCAGATCTAAAGTGATGTGGCTCATTTGTCAGACTGAATAAACACTTAATTGCCACTTTATTAGGTACATGTGTGTAGTCAGAACTGTTTATTTAATAAAGTTCACTGTTCACTGTAAAGGTGTAGTTATATGTTTTAGTCTTGAGGACATGACTGCCATGTCCATTTTAGTCTCATCATTTTACCGTACCAGAGTCCAGATTAATACCAGATAACTGGACCACCTCACACCGGTCCTCAGATCAAAACACTGGCTTCGTGTTAGTCAAAGGACAGACTTCAAAAATCTTACTTTTGCAATAGTGCTACACAAATAAACTTGCCTTGTCATGTGCTGCTCTAATACTCTGTCTTACTCAGGTATGTAAATGAGGAGAAAAAAATAAGACCTCTTTACTTTTCTTTAATGTAGTACATCACAATATACCTCTAATTCACCCCAATAGTGAATATATCATTAAAATGTACATTTGCATTTGAAACAATGTCATGAGAAACTGCACTACTTTATTTTTTTTTTAAATAAAATATGTGTGTACATCTCAAGAAGCTACAGCAGTGATTGATCATGTATCAGAGTCAAAGAACTGGAAAAACTGAAATGAAATGCACCGACTGTTGTCATTTCTTACAGACCTGTAGCGTAAACTGTCTGTAAAGAAAACGTGATTCTGAACAATAAATGAAGTATTCAAGGTCATTTTGTCTCTGAGGAATTATTCTTCATAGAGAACTGAAGTGAAATGAAGAGTGTTAGTGGCTCTGTCAACCGTATGAATATAATGTGACCTGTGTATCATAGCAGACGACCTACAAGACAAAGGTTCATACGATACACAAGATCATGATCTGTGTCTCACCTCAGTCCTGCGATATGTGGCTCTGTTCTCGTCTTCAAATCATCTGACTGGATGGAAACAACAACAATGTGAAGGTTAAACATCAGATAACAACACAAAGACGCAGGAATAAATGAGAGAGACGATCATTTACCTGTTTAAACTTGTAGAGATCATTTGACTTTTCGTGGAAGTTGAGTTCGAGCAACTCTCTTTGTAGGTTTTCTACAAACGTCTCACTGCTCAGGAAATTCTTGATGATGCAGTGAGGGAAAGGGCTGCAGTCCAGCTCCAGGTCTCCTGCATGAAAACAGCAAGAGACAATGAGTCTGACTTTCACAAATAACAATAACCCAGTCAGCTATTATATAACAGATCATATGATCTTTTCACATTCCTAAGTTTTTATTTTGTGATGAACAGTGAACTAAAATCACTTATCAGCCAACATGTGCTCTGATACTGATAAGTGTTTTATAATCTCTTAAAAGCTATAACCGGTTAAGCCAATCCAACACCAGAGTCTGGGGAAGCCACAAAACCTAAATTGAGCTGGAAAAAATAAAGATATTGTGTGAAATATGAAGGGAACTGGATGCTGAAGAACAAAAGAGTATTATAAAATACCAAAACTGTGGGCGACTTTAGAGATTTTGAACTGTCCCATGAGGATACAGGGTTCAGAAAACGGTCTCAGACATTTGTATCAATTGTTCCGTGACAGACGAGACAGGAATTCAATCTCACACAAACTGACTTTTCCAGGGACTTAGAACTGACACTTTATCATCACATGTCAAGAATTTGAAAAATAAAAAGTACAAAATCCAGTTAAAACTGAGGGACCCATAATATTAAAAGAACTATCGATGACAAAGAAAAGAAAAGAACTGTGCAAGACTGAAACATTTAGGTGGGATTATATTTAGTGACCAGCTCTAACATTAGGAGAAAAACTCACCAATTAACATTTAAAATTAAAACAAATCAGTCCATTGACAACCGCATTCATCTTCTCTGGTTGTGCCTAAACCTAATTCAAATGTGGAAAGACATATTTCAATGTAATAATAATCCAAACACCATACAATAGCACTCTTCCAGTCTGCTCCCAGAAATTGATGTACTTGGCAGAGATAATGCACGTTTACTATAAATCCCATAAGACCTGTGATGTGTCTGCTTCTGCATTAATATAACTGAGTGTATATTTTATTTAATGTGATCAAGGCCCGGTCAACTTTACCTTTGCTCTAAACAACCACAACAGACAAGAAGACTGACCCCCGATCTCACTCACTTTTTTCATTATTTATCACTATGACTATGTCATTTGTTTTTAATGACCATAAGAAAAAGAAGACAGTTGACTGAGAAGCTTGTTGATGTATGTTTGCAGTTATAATATGTTTTCGTGATGTTCAAAGTTTTAAAAGTAACAGTACATAGAGCAACTGTTACTGAAAAACACTAAATATAAATTAATAGTTTTTGTGCTTGTGGGTGTTTTAAGTGACGACCTGAATGGGGACGTCAGTGACAAGCATCTAAACACAACAACACAGTTGGATGTGGTTGTTTAACCAGGTTTTGTGACTGATTTAAGTTTTAGTGAAGAGTATAATCAGGTCAGAGGAGGTGTAATGTGCTTGTTTGCCTCCTCACCCTGACTGCAGCGGCTCCTCCGGCTCCACGCCTCCTTCACCGCGCTCCTCACCGCCTCGTCCTCCACAGCTGAACCAAACTCTACCGTTTCTTCACTTTTCTTCTGCTTCTTCTTTTTGTCCGTTTTGCTTCGCTCGTCCTGGTGTCGTTTAGACGCCATGGTACAAAACTACCCGGTGTTAAAACCCGGGAGACGACACACAGGAAGTTTCTAAAATGACAACATTCACACGACAACGTGTGTGCAGCAGCCGAGCGTCGCGTATTAATGACGCAATTAACTTGATTCCGCCCTGAGTCTGGACTGACAGGCGGCGTGTGAGGACACATAATATAAACATATTTATCTTTGTAGATTAATTCACCTTTTCACAATAAGACAGTCAGACAACAAATACATTATAGTTATTCATCTTCATGTGAAGTGACCTGACGTTTCACGGTGTAATACAATGTCCCAACGTGAGCGCTGGTGACTCCAGCACCCTACGACCCTGAACAGGATAAGCGGTTTAGATAAAAAAGGATGTACGGATATTATATCACATTCAGAAACTGAGCAAACAGTCAATTTTATTAACCTACATACTAGGAAACATGACCCCTTATGCTTCAGAGGGGCCACAGAAAGACCTTCGCTTCCAGTTTGATCAAACATGATTTTTACAAAATGACTTTTTTTTTTCATTCATTTTTTTTTCAGCAATTGGACCAATGCATCCTGACAATCAGGTCTTCCTCATCACATCTGTATGCATTGTAGATTTATACAACACAATGCATTTTGAATCTTTTTTTTTTGTCAAAGTAAAAAATGTTGTCCACCCAGAAATAAAACATTATTTTGTCAGTTTCTCCAGTGTGTATGAACTCAAAGTGAAGAATTTAACTTAAATCTTAACCAAGTGATTAATTCAACTATTTTTGAGGTGAGAACACAGACTCATGAGTTCAGCTGTGATTCATGCTGAAAAATCTCTGGTTTCACATTCACTCTGATGGTTTTAACAACATTACTTTCTGTTGTAAGTGCTGAACAATTTAATAATAAAACTTTGTTTTCAAACTTCACTTTCCAAAGAGCTATTAATATATTTTCTTTGAAAACTGCATCAATCAGTGACTCTTTGAACTTTGTAAAAAAAAAAAAAAAAAAAAAAAAAAACTCTCAAAGGATCATTTTATTAAAAGAAAAAAGAAGAAGACACTCACACTCACGGCACAGTTACAGGTTAAAATAACAGGAAACTCAATGTCGTAGTTTGTTTAATCAAACACTGGCCTCCTCTGAGACGACACAAAACAGATTCTCAAGACACTGGAATATAGGCTCGCATACTACAAAAAACTAGCAATTTTTCCAAGATAAAAAAAGAAAAGACACATGAAGACATTTCATTTTAACAACAGTATAAACCCCCTGTGAACTGCCAATATACCTGACATGACAAACTTTTTTTTTTTTTTGTGAAAGTTGGGAGGAGCCAAAGATGAGTCTTTTTCACAACATTGTTTTTCATCTTCAAGCTCCACTCAGACGTGGCTGCACTCACAGAGACAGCTAGACGGGATGAGCCCTGTTCACTCAGGTTAATTGTAGATGAAGTTGAACCTGTAAAAAACATTTTTTTTTAATTCTCATTATAGAAAAAAACACTCACTTTTATGTCAATAAACAAACATTTTTACAATAATACAACAGAAATGAGGGTCTGCTTCAATGCTACTTATAACCAAACTCTTGCGAATCACAAACAAACAAACCTGCTCAATAGCTGTGGTAGACTGGAAATGATCGGTCCATATCCAGGGGCGTTGTCATAGAGTTCAAACAGTGGTGCTGCCACCAGTTTGTAGTTCTTGGGGACAGCGAACAGTGCTGTAAAAACATGAAACACAGATTTGTAAACATGAAGAAGAATAATAATACTTGTATCTAACAAACTGTGAAATGTGTAAATTGTGATAAACTGACCTTTTTCCTGCAGCTGGACCAGGAACAGCTTCTTATGCTCCTTAGGTTTGGTGATGTGAGCTGGAATATAAGGATACTGCAAACAAATAAAAACAACTTTAGATCAGTTCTCACTAGTATGTTCACATATATCCTACATCTGTATGTTCAAAAATAGCTGACTGCAGAAAAAGCAGCAGATTTCAGAGTGCACGTTCATAACAAAGCAGAAACATACAGCACAATGTGGTCAGTGACTTGTGTGTTGTACTGACCAAACATTTTCTAGTACCTTGAAGAATTTAACTTCCACCTTACATTAGTAATTGTGTTAAGTTAGCGACAACATGTGAACATGTGACCAAATTTTACCTGTGGGGGCTCAAAGTTTGGGCGCCACCAGTTGCCGATGCAGTCGTCAATCACCCAGTCCTGCTTCACTCCATCCTGCCGTCCGAGGATCTAACATTTAAATAAAAGTTAATAATCATGAATTCTATAATCATCACAGCAACAAGAAAACTTAAGAAGGTTGTGACATAGTTACCTCAGTCATCAGGCGTTTTAGACCCTCCACCTCATCTTCTCCAGGACTCAGCTCTCCACCAGGCCTGCAGGAGAGAAGCAAACTGTCAAACAGCTGTTCACTGAAAAAATCTGCTTGTTCATCCAGAAGCTTCTGAACAGCAGCTACTTACAATTTAAAGAAAGTGGTACCCAGCTGCAGGAGTAAGACATGAGGCAGCCTGTGTTCATGGACAATGAGGACGCCCTCCACCGTCCTTCGCATTCCCATTTTATCAAACTCCTCCCGCATCCGCTGGAAACGGGCTGCAACTGAGCTGTCCTTCTCATACAGAGGCTCCTTGGTACCGAATGTGTAGTTGGTCAGAGGGTATCTGAAACAAAAACACACATGAACCGTTGTAGAGCTTGAATAAAGATCATTGCAGAGTGGTTTATACCTAAATGATGTAATAGGTACAGTTGCAATATACGGTATGATGATAATGAAATTTTAATCAAAGGCCAACAAAAGCAACAATTGACAATCATTTCAAAACAAGTGATTATTTCATCAGCTATATTTTCATGACATAAACCGATCCCAAGGTGATTCTCAAGTTACTATAATGTCTGAACACTGCAATAACTAGAGATAAATTGTTTCATTTAATGAAATAAAACAGACATAATCATATTTAAGGGGCTGAATAAGCTATTATTATTATTATTGTGATTTCTTGACGGATGACTTAAACTACTCATTATTTTCTGATCAGTAAACAATCTGACTACTCAACAAATTCAGCTCTATGTATGAAGACTTTATAACCAGTTTTGGCTAATTAAACTTGAAATTGGTCAATTCATTTATTTCCATTTGGCAAAATTCAAACATTTACTTTATTATTATAGGAAACAGAGATTACTAAAATTACCAGCACATATTCTCATTTCAAAAGCTGAAAATAGTCACTTTTAGCCACATGTTTGCAATTAATCAAGCAGGGGAAGTTAATATTTAGTTCCCCAGAACCAATGTGTACTGACATAATTAATGGGAAAGCAATCTGAAAGTGGTATTATTGGCTTTTGGAAACAATGATGGACATTTTTGTGATACTTTTCAGTCAAACACATTTAGCTAAATGAGCTAATTACATATGTTTTATATCCTCTCCTGCAGCTCGACGGTGCACTGTAACTTTCAGACACATGTATGAACAGAAACCAGTTTCTACTGTGGTATTTGACTCACAGGTTGATGGTCCTCTCCAGGGTGAGCGGTTTAGCGGGGCCGCCGATGTATTTGTTCCCAAACTGAACGGTACCACCGCGCGGCCAGCCGGTGGACGGGCGACTGGGAGGCCCCACCGACATCTCTACCGTGAGCACAAAAAAACTAAATCCTCCTGCAAATATATATCGGGTGGCGGTTAGTTTATAACTCGCTGGATTATCGAAAGAGCAAAAGAAATTCTCAAAATTTCCGCGGACGGTGCACAGCTAATTCTCTACCGTCGTTTTCCCACAGTTCTCCACTTCCGGGTTGAAGAGCGGTCTTCCGGGTAACATCCCCACGCGAGCGACACCTGCTGGTCTGGATGAACAACAAATAAGATCTCACTACAAGATGCCGGGATGGAGACCACAGCACAGAAAAGTAAGAGGGATAAAATGGAAGTGAATAAAAACAAAAAACACTAATGTAAAAATATAAAAATATACTGGTCATACTATTTTTATGTCTCTTATTACTGCAAAATTTAATGGTATCTTGATGATGCTCATTCTTTATGTAAAATGGGAAATATCTTTTTACTGGAAAATGTTTTGGAAAAAAAGATAACTATTTATTGTTTTATTGTTTTAGTTTTTTCCTTAGAACCAGTGGTTTGAGATTTAACTCTTAACTCGTGTTTATCTTTCTAGTATTTTTCTGAACTTTGAAAAGTATCTCCTGCTCGTTTTTTCATCTATTTGCTCAAATCTGGCACCATCTTTAACACAGACGCTATAAAACGCTATAAAATCTATTATGAACCAATAAAACTAATGCTGAGTTATTTCCACAACAACTAAGGAGAACCACGAGCTGCAGGGAAAAGGTAGCAAGTGTATCTAAGATTTAGATTTTATAGCCAAAATATATTAGTTTTCCAGAAATTGTTTTTATCCACAAATAAAAGACAGAAAGAATGACACAGTTCAATTCAATATTCCATTTAATAGTCATATCTATGTCTCTTCCATCTATTGTAAACATGGCATAATTTACCACAGTAGTTGTCTTATGTACCATAAAAATCATAATCGTACGTGCAATGCAAAAAAGTCAAACATAAGTTAAAAAAGGACAAAGACACTGCTGGATTTGTTGATTACATCACACCAAGGGGATCTCAGTTCTTTGGTCCAGTGGCCCACCCTTTGTGGTGTGCTGCTGTAATGTGGTGGTCCCTGTAGGAAGTGCCATGGATCATCCCCCCCTTTACCCTTTACTGTGGCTTCTCCTGCCCCTGTCACAGTAGTTGGTCCCATGTTTAGCAATTCCTTTATGTTTTAATTACTTCTCGCTCACTGACTTAGTTTCTTCTTCTTTTTGAGCCTCAACCACTCCGTCACTGCTGCACCGCCCACCTTCTTTCCCTGAAGGAGGTTCATCCTTTGTGTCTTCTTCAGCTTTCACTCTTTCTTCCTGCACTTCTTGTTGTGTTTCTTCACTGCTGATCAGTGTTGGTTTTTCATTCTTGTCTTCAGGAGCTCCTTTGTTCTCATCCATCTCAGTTTTCTTGCTCTTTTGAGTCATCTCAAGCTCCTCATCTGCTGTTAAAAGTGGGGGAAAAAAATCACAAAATGCAAATGAAGTACATCAAAATTGCGTGTTAAAGCAGAGGGATACATATATGCATGCATACGTCACTGTTACCTGCGCCCTTTTCGTCAGGATCTGCACAGGATCTTTCTTCAGGAGGTGTCTGTAAATCATTAGTTTGGCCTGGACTATCATTAGAACGTGCTGGACTGGTCAAAAGAGGAAAATTAGCACTTGTGTTACTTGTGTCAGTATCAGGGACTGTAGTCGGGATTGTGAGAGCAGGTGGATCTGAGTCAGTCGAGAGTGACAAACTAACTGCAGCTGTTGTTGCAGAACTAGTAGTGGAGGTCGTATCTGCAATGTTTAAACAGGAGGTGATTGAAGTGGTGCCTGTAGGGATCGTTTCACTGGAAGAGGTGGAGCAGGAGGAAGCAGAGACAGAGTTCATGCAGTTGGAGGAAGTGGTTGTGGCGATAGCAGTGGTGGTGGAGGAGGTGGGGCTGATGGGATGGAGGGCAGCAATCAGGGTAGGGGAAGTGGTAACAGAAGCATCAGGTGGAGTTGTAGTTGTAGTGGTGTCACTTGTGTGAGAAGGTCGAGATGTAGTTTCAGTAGCTGATGAGACTAAAGTTACACAACTAGTAGAAGTGACTGAATTGGACTCGTCATTAGCTTCGGTAACTGAATTGGCGGTGGTGGACAAACCTGATGCCATATTTGATACGCTGGCGGACGTTGAAGTCGCTGTGGTGATGACAGAAATAGCTGCAACACCACCAGCGTCTACTGAGAGATTACCATTTGGCTCTGGCATAGTTGATTTAGGTGATAGATTTGTTGATGTTGTAGAAACTGAGCTTTCATTGCTTGGAGCAGATACAGTTTCTGAGGTGGTAATGGAAGGCGTAGTTGTTGTTTTGGGGTTGGAAGTGACAGAGAGGCTCAGAGTAATGGACTCAGAGGAAGTGGAAGTAACTGAGACAGTGGCGAGGGGCTCTGTGGGTGTAATGGTGCTTGTAAGGGTTGTTGGGAAAGTCGAGGTGGGTAGTTCAGTGGCAGTCACGCTAGCCTCAGAGACGGAGACTTTACTGTCAAATTCGGTAACATTCGTGGGTGTTGTAACTGTTGCAGGAGGATTTACAGAGTCAGTGCATATATCTGTGTCAGAGGGAGTTACAGTACTTGAAAGGGAAACTGTAAAACTGTCTGAGTCTGGGATTGAGTTTGAGGCTGTCTGTACAGTAGGAGTGATGGTATCAGTGAGGGCAGGGACAACAGGAGGAGATGGAGCCGCAGCTGGACTGAGTTTGGTGGGCGTGTTTGTCTCCCCCTCCTGTATTTGGGAAAGCTCATTCTCGGGTGTGTTACGGCCAGATGTGGTCGGGAGTGGCCCTGGCTTGATAACCGGTTTTGGAAGCAAAGCAGGTTTCCCAGCTGATTCATGCGCTGACACACTTGGTCGAATTTGATGCCTCGTATCTAAAGACAAACAAATGAACGTGCAAATGATTGAGCCTATTTTATTCTGTACATATCAGAGAGTGAATGAAAGTTCTGTGTTTGTGTGTGTGTTTTACCTGATGACGCAGACATCGTGCGAGGTTTTGAGAAAGTAGGAGGTGGTTCAGGTTTACTATCAATGATGGTACCTGAGACACAAAAACGAATTTAAATTGTATTTTACCAGCAGCATCGAGTCCCTATTATCCCCCTATAATAGATGGAGAACAGTCAAATACCCCCGTGTAGCTTATCAGCACAGAGGCTGAGATATTAAACAAGACCTGATCCATGTCAAGAAGTCTCTCATATTGATACAAATCCCTAAACTTCACAGATTAATTTCACTTCATTATTACTGAGCTGGAGCAGAGACATTTGTAATCATCTTAAACGTCAAATTGGGGTCTGGGGAAATAATTTACAAGAAGGCATTTCATATTAGGAAGGGAAAGTTTCCTCCCAAATACCTATCCTAGGTTTGTGCAGCTGGTTGATGTCGATTACCCCAGCAAAGCTAAATAAGAGATTTAATTTGCACAATAAAACTGGAGCCAATATTTTTTCTTATTAGGGTGTTTCCGCAAATAATGTAATTTAAGGAAGAAAGAGGATATCTTTATGGATTTATGTCCATTATAAGTAAAGCAGATGATTGTATTGTCATGGAAATTACAAAAAAACAAAGTACTGGTAAATGAAAAATTACATTTTGTATCAAGGGGACTCAAGATCTATCTTTTTCAAAAATGTGGGCAACTTTTGTGACAAAGTGTATTGGATCAGAGTGACTGAAATTGAAGATTTGTAGTTTGCAGGCTGAGCACACTTTGCTTTATGTTGATTGTATGGAGATAAGATGTGCAACGATAGTGATTTCTTATTATAGGAGAGACTTTTATGTGTTAGTTATTCACTTAATGTTAATTGTACATCGTGTATTTTTGTTACGTTGATGCATATTATGGAGTAGATGAAGAGACATACCTTCAGATTCAGCTTTTTTCATCTCACCCTCCTGATTCTACAAAAATAAAAGTTATTTTAAGACTTTGAGATGACTCCTACAGTATTTGTATCTAAATTGAGACACACACACACACACACCTGCGTCTCTCCTGTCTGGGCTTTTGAAACTCCAATGCGTTGAAGCATGAGATGAAGTTTCTGTTCAAAGCTGTGTTGGCCTTCGAATTGTTTCTGAAATCAACAACGGTAGAGCAATGAGTGTTTTTCAAAACTTATCTGCTGATCTAAATTTGCATGTATTTTTATATTTTAAACTCTGCGGGCACTGACCTTTGCTGTGTTTCTGGCATTAGTCGGCCCAGCTGCTGCTGATCCAGACAGCAGAATGAGAGACTGGGACTTCCCTTCTCTGAGAGCTCGACGGGGAGGCACCACTTCACCTCTCAGCGGCGGAGCACCAGAAACAGGTGTCCCCTCAACAGCCGCCTCTCCAGTAACACCAACAGGATTTTCTTTTGCTTTCTCCTTTTCATTCTCCTTGTCATGTTCCTTCACTTTGTCCTTATCTTTTTCCTTCTCGGCTCTGGCGACCTCTCTGAGCGGGCGAATGAGATCAGCGATGGAGGCCTTTTTAGGACGCCCCTCGTGGCTTGTCTCTGATTTCAAACCTCGTCTCTTTTTGAGTGTGAAGAAATCACCCAGCTTCCTCCTAAGCGTTTTTGTCGGCGGTGGACAAGGGACGGAGCTGGCGGGAGCCACTTCGTGCACTGTGATAGATTCTTCATCTTGTTTTTTCCTTTATAAAATCATCAGCATTGTTAGTGTCTAGATTAGCTGAATATCAAGGGACTATTATGAGGCTAATCTGGCAGCTGTGATACTCACAGTGTATCAGTGGGAAGCACTCTCTTAGTAAAAAACTCTTCAACTCCTTCATCCACTCGCCCCATGAGCTCAAGGACTTCATTTTCGCTCTCAATTATTGTCTCCTGTTTAAATACAGACATTTTACATCAGAGATCAAACAAACTGATGATAACATTGCACGTAACTTTACATTATGTAACTCTCACCTCTATAAAACCCACACAGCGTTTCTCCTGCCTCTATAGGTGTATTTTGGTTTGAATCTCTCATCTAGTCATGCTACAAACCAGCCTCTTGGGAATCAGTTGCTCAGTAACGTACAATGGGGGGGCGTCACTGGATTTTGCATGCAGAATAGAAGCAAGATAACTCATTTTGCCAATGTAGGTAATATGATATCAAAATTGCAGCTATACAGCGTTGCATCACCCTGATTATATTAACATCTGTCCCTACAAGTAGCAATAAAAACCCTGAGGTTGACTGCAGAACGCAAATTTAGCAGAAGTCACCGTTACATGATACCCTGTCAGGGGAATTGCTTGAATTTTGTCTCCCTGGCCATTTGTCTCCGAGGGAGTGACTATTTATCTACAACCTAATGGATCTGTGACAACAAGATCAGCTCAGTGGAAAAAAAAGAAGAGATGATCACACACACATACACACACTCTACATTTTCATACAAGCACATGAAAAAATAAAACGCCAGCAGCTTTTTTCAATCAGAGCAAGGAAAGACATTCGGACCAAACTACCACCTTGTCTCCTTCATAGTCATCACACAGAAAATACCAAGTGTGGGTATTTCAAACAGCCGGTGACCGATACAATAGGACCAGGCATCTTTTGCAGCACTCCCCCTTCATCCTTCCCTTCCCCCTGCTTCTTCTCCCCTCTGTACCCTATTACATCTCTCCTCTCTCCCTCCCTGCCACCACCTTTTTCCCCTTCGCCTCACTCTCCATTTTTGCAACACACACAGTCACACAAAAAAAACACCTCTCTGATCTTCCTTCAACAGTACCTGTGATTTGCTTGGACGGTAGTTCAGTTTTTGTCGGTGAGGTCTTGGTCTGCTCTGGGTGTAGTGCCTGAGCGCTGGTCCGCCCAATGGCAGCTCCATTGGGGAGACACGGCACGCTGTTGCTGTGGAGCTCTGTTGCTGAGGCACCGTTGCTAAGAGCAGGAGCAGCAGCAGTATGTAATGCCTCCACCGAGGTGGGAGGGACCAGGCCCGGCTAGACTGACACATCTGACAACAGAGCCTCGCCTTTCTCTGCCCCCCCCCCTTCACCACCTCTCCCCTCCCCTCTGAGGAAAAACCATGAAAAAAAAAAGATGGTGATAAAATAAGGAGGCAAAGAGAGAGGAGCAGAGTGACCACACTGACATATGTTTCATTCAGGCATCCTAGTAAATCCCTGCACACACATATAAATACACTGCAGTGGAAACAGTTGAAATGAACAAAATGTTCTCCTGGTTATGTAACAAATTAATAATTTATTTTATATGCGGAAAATTTTCTCTGAAATGCTGTAAGTGACAGGCTGTCCTGCTAAAAATTTCTACACATCTTTCATATTCTTTCTACCATAATTATTCTTGTAATTCCCCTGTGGATATATGTCACGGTTTTCATCAGGTTTGTTTTTCGTGGAGTGAATTTTTGATATTCAATCTGCACGACACCAGTTGCTGGTTTGAAACACTTTGATATTCATACACGCTTCACATTTGGTGCCACCGCAGCTTTAAACATGCTTTATATCATTTAGTGTCAAACCAGCTCCGTTTCTTCTTTCAGTGTTTTTCATAAAGTATTTACATATTTCAGGGAAAGTTCACAGGGGATGTCGTTATTTTCCAGGATAAAAATAACTTGTCTTTGCTTGTAAATGTGCATCAGTAATTTGCGTAGATGTAACAGTAGGTTATTGTAACCTAGAAGCTTAAATAAGGTAACACTGATGATCATGTCTTTCATGTAAATTAAATCTTGCAGCACTTGTTAACATACAGGTATGTTATAAACCAAACAGTTGTCTCTTTGTGTCTATATATTTTTTTATATTTATCATCCAGCACTTCACTCCCTGTACATATATTCTTTGTGAACATGTTTATTTTATTATTTTCTGCTCTATAGATTTTAATGCAATTACTTATACTTACTTTTAAACTAAGCGTCTGCTGTTGTTCCAAATTACATGTGATTGTGCTTGTACAGTGACAATAAAGACATCTTATCTAATTTAATCTAAACCAAACAGTTATATTGTGATAAACTGAAGTGCATTGACTTTAGTCTTCCTATTATTTTGATTATCCCATTTAAATCAACATAGTTGCAGCATAGTAGCACAAAAAACACTTCTCTGATATAAAACAATATCAGCTGAAATATGTCTAAAGTTATCAACATCACATTTTCAACTAATCTGATTAATATAACCTATAATTTGATGGTAGATGTATTGCAGTAAGTGAGGGAAAAAAGTAAAAAGAGCAATATTTGAAGCAAAGTAGTGCAAGTAAAACCTGTACATGAGTGCAATACTTCAATATACTTGGTTACTGTGTGTGTGTTTGTGTGTGTAGTCTAGGTATTTTTTAAACTGTGGGGGATTAAATCTATTTATACAATCACATTATGGAGACTTGTCTTCCTTATGGGGACAAAAAGGAAGTTCCCCATAATACAACTCATTAAAATCTTTAAGGTGATAATGTGATTTAAGGGGTGTTTGTCCAAGTGTAGACAAGTGGTAACTACGATAAGTCAATGAAATGTCCTCTGAAGTCAATGAAACCATTGACTTTAGTGTGTGTGTGTGTGTGTGTGTGTGTGTGTGTGTATGCGTGCGCGCGCGGCCCGCCCTGTTCTTACACCATTCATACTGCCCTCCTGTGGCGGATTTCTTGAATTGCACTTTTCCTCACATAATATCATGTGGAACTTGGGTTGACATGAACATTATGTTATTGGAGGTGTGGGAATCACGTTTAGGTAAAATCGAGCTATTCTTTAATTCAAGACACGAGTAAATAATAGATCGACTGCATTGATCCTCGTCGTCATGTTTCCACGCCCCCTGTTGAATTCAAATCTGGCGCCCAGATCCTTCAGACCCAGCGCCACCACTCCCCTTCACTCCCTTGGGCGCTGGGTTCTGCGCAGGCGCAGTGAGGCTCACAGGCCGCCATTTTGTGATAGGCCCACTCTTGTAAAGCGGGAGAAAATTATTAGCCCGGTGCACAGCACTTGTGGCCGAACACGAGGAAGTACGGAGACCATCGGCAAGAACTGACTTCCAAACGAGTATAGCGGGAGAAGAAGCCGTCGGGAGTGAGTATAGCCGCTTTATTACCTCCAAACACGGAAACGTTTTTGTAGGAGCCGTCGCCGGCCTCTAGGTGTCACGGTCGGGCTTACCGGCCAGGCGGCTGGCGGGGGGTGTTTGTCTCCCTCTATCGTTATCCAAAATGCACTAAATCCGTCTATAAACCGTAACTCCCTGTCTCAGTTGAGCTTTTTCGTCGTTTTTGGCTTATATTTTGTGGTATTTACACAGGGATGGTTAAATTTGTTAGTATTTCTGTTTTAAGTTTGTTCAGGCCTGTCGTCCATCTTATCGAGCCCTTTGTTTCCTGTTTTCAGACACAGTCGCGCCTCCCGAGTTAACCAACTAAACACGACCTTAAGTTATTTGTATCGATTAAACAACGTGCTTTTTAAACACTGATGAATCGTGGATTGAAAACGGCGACTTGTGATAACAAATGTTGTGAAAACAACCGCAAAAGTGACTGTTAAAGCGGTTATTGATTGATCGAATGAGTGTGATTATTATTGGCAAACAGATGTGCCTTATCAATGTCTAATCAAAACAAATCAGCGCGCAAAAAAAGCTAATTTGTACTTTAAAAGTTAATTAAATTGTTGGATAAAATACGGGATTATACACCGCAACAGGAATTGGGAAAAAATGCACATTTACTCAAGTGTTGTACTGAATTACACAGTACGTGTACTTGAGTACGGACTGAGATATTAATTTCTAGTCAGATCGATAAAATATTACGTTTAATTAACAATCGGGGGTTGAATCGACAAGTTGTTTATCTTTGTGGTAGTTTGCAGTTTTTTCAGATTTGAGAACTTATCATGAGAACTGTAAACTTTATGATCAGTGCCAATAAAACAATCAAAAAAAGTAACATAAACTGATGATGGTAATGGATGGTTGGTTGGGTCAACTACAAAAATATAACTACATGAATTGTGGTGTACTATTATAGGATACACTACCTACTTATTTATAAAGTGGGTTAAAATTAGCTCCACTGCTGCCAGGAGCAACATTAAAAGTAATGTTAATACATAAATAATTATAACCCAACTGTGTGCGAATGAATAAGTTTAAATATATTTTGATGATAGTACTTCTTCTCTCTTCTTCTACCGCTGTACTAATATTTAAAGTACTCTAGTGTGGGTTTTTGTCAAAAGTGTGATGATTAAAGTGAAACTGATCCTAAAAGTCAAGGTTAGTGTTGGAAGAAGCATAAATAGGCTAAAAGCACCAATACTCCAGGGTCAAAAAAAAAAAGAAAAGGAAGAAAATACACCACTAGAAGTAAAGATCCTGCATTCATCATCCTACTCGAATCAGTTACAGGAAAAAAAAGGAAAGAATTAAATATACATTAGTGGTGCTGCTGTTGTGTATTACTATATGTATTTCTGTAGAATTTTCCCCACGAGGATCAATAAAGAAATATCTTGCATATTGTGGTGACTTGCTGCACCGCAAAATTCTTAAGTTTCAAGTTTTACCCAGCTGCTTGCCAGTAAAATGTTTATTTATGTCCCTGGATAATCTTAGACACTTTATGTGGAAGTGAACTTTGGTTTAAATTATTTTCAGATTTTACTTTTGGTACTTTGGAGCACTAGAAATCCAAAATATCCTCACCACAGTTGTGTTGTGGTGGCAGCAAAATATTTGCTGTTTGAGTCAAAACTGTATGTTTGAAAGCACTTTGGTAAAATGAAGAAAACGGATATAGTCAAATATGGTCTGAATGATTTTAAGTAGATACCGAAAGTAGTTATTTTAGTGCTGGCTTTCCAGTAAATGGGACATTTGTGAGATTAATAATTAATTTTGTTCCCATGCCCACTATCTTGGGGCTTTCGCATATGTCAGCTTTGATAAAATGTGAAGCAACGTGTCAAATAAGGGCGATTACAAAGACGATGTGCAATCAGCAGCACTCTTCACGTTCAAGAGAAACGGAAACACTCTTTACAATTAATTCATACATTTTGTGTTCTTCATTAGGGGTGTTGGTTGGCTCACTGCCATGGAGGGTGAGGTTGTTTCCATGGAGAGCGCTCAGGCTGCTGCCCTGGCTCCAGAGGGGAAGGTCCTGCCAGAAGGTGGAGAGGCCTTGATGCAGACCCAACAGGGGGAGGTGGCTGGTAACATGGAGATGATGGTAATGGATGCTCTCGATCCGACTCTGCTGCAAATGAAGACAGAGGTGCTGGAGGGAGGCAGCACGGTGACTGTTACCGGTGGGGACGAGGGTCAGATCATCACGCTCCAGGTTTGTACAGAATATATGTTAAGATACTGTTGGATTATCAGTAATCAGCCTTGTTGTGAAATGGTTTTGTCCGATGTCGAAGTTAATTGGCTGCATTTAACTTTACAGGTGGTGAACATGGAGGAGCAGGCGGGAGCAGCGTTGGGTCTTGGTCAGCTTCAGCTGGTCCAGGTACCAGTCACAACAACAACTGTAGAGGGGCTCCAGGCCACTTATGTGGATGCATCAGCTGCTAACAAGGATGCAGAGCCGGTTATCTGTCACACTCTTCCTTTGCCTGAGGGATTCCAGGTGAGAAACGATTCAGGACTTGTTTATAACAACATCTGTCCCTTTTATGGAAAGACTCTTGTCACAATAACAGGATTTTGTTTTCTTTTAGGTGGTAAAAGTGGGTGCCAACGGTGAAGTGGAGACTGTAGAGCAGGAGGAGCTCCAGGCAGCCCACGGTGAGCTTCAGGGGCCAAGAGGAGAAGAGGGGGAAGAGGAGGAAGAACCAGCAGAGGTGGAGGCCCCCGTGTCTCAGGAAGAAGACCCTGAATGGACAAAGGACCCAGACTATCAGCCCATCACCACTATCCGTAAAGGAAAGAAAGGAAAGAAGAGCCGTCTGCGCTACGCAGAGGGCGACCGTGATATGGATGTTTCTGTTTATGACTTTGAAGAGGAGCAACAGGAGGGTCTGCTGTCAGAGGTGAATGCAGAGAAAGTCGTGGGCAACATGAAGCCACCAAAGCCCACAAAGATCAAGAAAAAAGGTCAGACTTTCACCATTCAGTTTCTTTAATGTCATATAGTTACGTTCAAGATATTTAAACCCAGCGTGGCAGAATACGTTTGTGAAATTCCTGTTTATTGTCTTAAAATAATGTTGAATCTATCCTGTTTTTGCGTCCAGGTGTGAAGAAAACGTTCCAGTGTGAGCTGTGTAGCTACACCTGTCCCAGACGCTCCAACTTGGACCGACACATGAAGAGTCACACGGATGAGAGGCCACATAAATGTCACTTGTGTGGAAGGGCTTTCCGAACTGTCACACTGCTGAGAAATCATCTCAACACCCACACAGGTAATTCAGAAATGTATATATTTGACCAAAATGTGATGTTAATGGATGGTATTATTTGTATAATTTATAATAATTAAAATTAATTGAGACGTTGAGAACTTTACCTTCGTCTCTGAGGATACAGGACATTAACGAATGGAAATGTTTAACTCTTTTTAGGCACTCGGCCACATAAGTGTACAGATTGTGACATGGCCTTTGTGACCAGCGGTGAGTTGGTGCGTCATCGTCGTTACAAACACACACACGAGAAACCCTTCAAGTGCTCCATGTGTGACTATTCCAGTGTGGAGGTAAGTAATCTGTACCTGTGTAATATCTATTTTTCCTTCATATTTCCTTTTAATAGCCACTTTTCTTCATGTTTATGTGTTTTTCTCTTCCCAGGTGAGCAAGTTGAAAAGGCACATCCGCTCTCACACAGGAGAGAGACCCTTCCAGTGCAGTCTGTGCAGCTATGCCAGCAGAGACACTTACAAGCTGAAGAGACACATGAGGACACACTCGGGTAAGACACTCACAGTATCTTGTGGTTTAAACAGTTTACCAGCAGGTTTAGAGAAGTATCTCACACGCTGTATATTCTCCGTTTTCCGTTGCAGGTGAGAAGCCGTATGAGTGCTACATCTGCCATGCTCGTTTCACACAGAGCGGCACCATGAAGATGCATATCCTGCAGAAACACACGGAGAATGTGGCCAAGTTCCACTGCCCACACTGTGATACTGTCATTGCACGCAAGAGTGACCTTGGTGAGTTGTGTGTAACCATTTTTTCTTTCAAACTGCTTGTTAGTAAGATCAGCAGATACCAAAAAGAAGAACCTATACTTACTGAACTGGAGTATATGATATATATTTTGTTGTTGTTGTTGTCTTTATCCATATAACAGGCCTGTGTCATATTTGTCTGACCAATGTTTATGTCTTGACTGTTTCTCTTAGGTGTTCATTTGCGGAAGCAGCACTCGTTTATCGAGACAGGAAAGAAATGCCGTTACTGCGATGCCGTATTTCATGAGCGTTATGCTCTCATCCAGCACCAGAAGACCCACAAGAATGAGAAACGTTTCAAGTGTGACCAGTGTGACTACTGCTGCAGACAGGTTTGTGCATCGAGAAGAATGTCACATATATAGTGTTTATATTTCATTATTGAACCAATGCTTATTTGTTTATTTTGTCATGCTACAGGAGCGCCACATGATCATGCACAAGCGTACACACACGGGGGAGAAACCATTTGCCTGCAGCCAGTGTGAGAAAACTTTCCGGCAGAAGCAGCTCCTGGACATGCACTTCAAACGCTATCATGATCCCAACTTTGTCCCCACTGCTTTTGTCTGCAGCAAGTGTAGCAAGACATTTACCCGCAGGGTGAGACTGAGCTCTGAGAATTTATCTCATGACAGCTTTGTTGTCGTTGTTTTATCTTTATCCTTATTGTGTTTTCTGTTTTCTCCACAGAACACGATGCTGCGTCACGCCGACAACTGCACAGGTGAATCGTCTGGAGGAGAAAATGGAACTCCCACACCCAAAAAAGGACGTCGTGGCAGGAAGAGGAAGATGCAAGCCAGGACAGATGACGATGATGATGATACAGGTATTGTAGATGAAGCTTTTTATTAGTCTACATCTCTTCAGGGTCCGTACTACAAATCTTTATAAAACTGCAGCCTGATATTTGCCTATGAACACTGTTTACAAAGGTGCAAAAAGAAGGCCATGTATTATTTAAACAAGGTATATAAATGTAAAATCACTTCTACTTTCATTTTTATTTCTATGTCTGCTTTAAATATTCAGCAGGATGTGATTTTTATAGTTTTACCTAAAGGCGTCCTTGGTTTTTTTGATTGTCCAAATACTTTAACAATAAACGAGCTATTCATCTACAACTTGGCTCATAAAATTTTCAGCCTTGGGGGAATTTAGCAAATTTCAACAAGCACATACTTCACCAGAAACACCACAAGAAAATGTCTCTCAAATTAAAAATGAGATGAGGCTAAAAACCTGTAGTGAAGTACTGATGACTGTAATAATATCACAGTGGTATCATGAACTGATTTTTCACTAAAACTAATCAGTGTCCATCAACACTATTTGTTACCTAAACATTTTGTATTTTGGGTAAAATAGTCAGATCTATTCCCTTATTAACATTATGTTCCCTCCTTGATATGTAGAAGGAGATATGGACGAGATTGAGGAGGAGGAGGAGGAGGAGGAGGATGAGGACGATCTGATGACTGAAATCGAGGTTGAACAGGCTCCACCAGTCGTTCCTATCCCGGCTCCTGTGGAACCACCAGTCAAGAGGAAACGTGGGCGACCCCCAAAGAACAAGCCAGACAGTAAGTGTCAGACTTCCACAGATATTTTTACTCATCTTTGGCAGCGACTCAATCTCTGCTGTAGGACTGTTGCTCTGATCGCTGCTGTCAATTTGCAGTAGGTTTCCTCTAAGAGCATCATAAAGTAAAGGAAAAGTATATTTGCCTGACCTGAGATTCTTTTATCAGCGGCTGCCATCATCCGCGTTGAGGACGAAGCCACTGGAGAGGTCGACGACATCATTGTGAAGAAGGAGATCGGAGCCGAACAAGACGACCAGGAGGACGGCAACGAGGAAGCTGCAGAGGAGGTGGTGGTGGGCGGAGTGAAGTCGACCGTTCAGATGGAGGCGTTGTCTCAGGAGGAAGGCCCAGCGCAGGGGGCTCCTCCAAACGGAGATCTGACTCCTGAGATGATCCTCAGTATGATGGACCGGTGATGGATGTGAACATGTAAACACACCCAGACCCTTGACCACATCTTCATTTTACTTCTTGGCATTTAGGATTACAAACACTTGCATCCTGCACAAAACAAACATCACTGTTGTAATTTAAGATTTGATTTTTTTAATCATTTATTGATAAAGACTTGGGTGAAATGTAAAAGATTTTTAATAAGGAATTACCTACCACAAATGAATTTCAGTACATTTTGAAGAATTTGAAGTGGCAGTAATTAACAGCAGCAGCATCCTTTTTTTTTTTTTTTTTCTCTTTCCTTTTACTGTTGCCTGGTGTTTGTTGACTCTGTGGTGTGGCAGAGAACGACTACATTTACAGAAATTACAAACTTCTGGCTGCGTTTCTGCACAATGGTTCACTATATTTTAACATTTGTTTTTATTTGTTATATACCTGTGGATAAAAGATTTAAGTAGACGTGGACCATGTTTTACATTGTTATAATTCCAATCAAAGTTTGATGTCGTTGTCGAGGAATGCCGTGCACCTCTGTTTAAACAGGGAAAAAAATGGGCTCTCGTAAATCAAGTTGACTCAAACCAGAGTTGAAAGTCACTGTGAATCTAAACATAAAAATGATGCGTAATTGCAGAAACAACGGCAACCTCCATGAAGATGATGCTGCCGTTGATCACAGCCACTTCAAGATGAGGAAAAATGAAAAGAAATATTTTGAATATCTTTATTTTTTGGTTTCTCTTTTTTTTTTTTTTTCCTGTGGTTAGTAAATCCCTTTTTAAACCTATTCTAGTTTTTAAAAGCTTAATAGATTGCATATCTTCTGCCCCTTTCTTCCTACTGTAACACCTCTAGATGATGCATATGTACTAATCATTGTCTCTGAAAAGTGCAAGGAAAGAAAGTTGTTTTGCTCCGTTTGTGTAGCCATTCCATTTTGGTTTGATGTTTTTCTATTGTACCATTGGCAATGCAAATGCTATGTAGCAGCTTGAATGACATTTTAACTGTGTGGCAGACGAGAAGATGTATGACTGTACAACCAATTAAAAAAAAAAAAAAAACAGACAATGACTTTTTTTTTGTTAGGTTTCTGCAGCTGCAGTGATTTCGGTCGTGGATGTTAATATGTTTTGAATTGGCTGAACAGTTAATGGGGGAAAAAAATGTCTTGAATCATTGTTGGCTAAGATAACAAACAAACAACTGAGTGCTAACACAGAAATGTCAGTGTATTTTGCTTGCAACTATATTTTATTAAACGGGGGACTTGACATTAAAATCTTCATTCATTTGTGTCTAAAGGATTTTAAGGTAAATAAATGAACTGAGCAGGATATTTTCACACTCCTCAAACATTAATCACCTACATTTATTTTTGGCTTTACTTGTTTAATCATAGTTTTTTTGTGAGTTGAAGCATTGATGCATATTGGCTGATACTATTTAAACTGATATGAACAAACAACAGGCAATAGCATAAGAAAAAAATGCTGACAAACATCTTTGCATGTGACATGTCACATGAACTTGCATCATGTGAAATGATGATATCAGCCTAATTAAAACTTACTTCCTTCACTGCATTATTCTCCGTATCTCTTCAGTTTTCTCTTCTTTCTCTACTGTCGTTATCTGTGTGAACAAAACCAGTAAACAGTCACAGTCCCTCTATGATGAGAAAAAGATGAGTTATCTACCTCAAAACATACTGGATTTAAAGAAATACTTATTTTAAGTTTTTTGTTGTTTACAAATGTCTTTTTCCCACATAATTAACTACCAGTAGGTGACGCTTTACACATAATATCAGTGAAATCTGACTTGTAATAGCATTTTTACTCAAGTAAAGGATCTTCTAGGAGTATGTCCTCTCAAACTTAGCTCAATGCACAAGAAACTAGTTAATGCAGGTTTATTTTCATCATTGACTGTTTTTCTTAAATCAGAAAATAGTTCAAAATCTAAAAGCCCTGAATTAACAATGTTTACTTACTTAAACAATTTGGTATATTTACATAGAAAATGACTGATTTTTTTAAAACTAGAAACCAATTTCTTTGTTTCATCAACTTTTTTTAATGTACTAGTTGGCAGTAATTAACAGTAATACTTTAAAATTAATTAAAATACATAAAATTAATGTTTTCAAGTAGAAAGAGGCAGAAAAAGGAAATAAAAAGTAAAGTAAGTATCACATTTGTACTGAAATGTAGTAAATATACCACAATTGGATATTGTTATCTTTATTGTGATCTGATGTGAACAATAATTAACTAATTATCTGTATTCTCTGATGTATTTGTGTCTTCATTAAGGTTAAAATCTCCCTGATTTAGCCTTAATCTTGTGTGAAGTAGTTAAGTTAAGTCCGTGTTTTGTGTTTATCCTGACAACACAAGTGTTTGAGTCTCTGTGGTTTCTGAGGTTTGAGAATCTCCTGCTCGTTGCAACAGTTTGTCAAGTCACTGCAATGTCAGAAAAAAAAAAAAAAAACCTAAAGGAAACTTAACATGAAACTGTGAACAACTTTTAAATGTGTTTTTAAATAATAAAACACAAATAAACGGACTTTTAATTGCCATTCATTCATGCCAATCATTAAGAACTGTATTTAAGTTTGTTAAATAAGAACAAGTATAAGACTCTTTAAAACATGTTTGTTTTTTTAAAGTAAATTAAACACATTTTATATGAGTAAAAGTCGGTTAAATCGGTTGTTTAGTGTCGTACGTTAAAGTTCTCGAACTTCAACGGCTGCGCTGTTAGCTAGGCTAACCGTTACCATGGCAGCTAACGTTAACTAACGGTGCCAATAACCGGACCGTTACATGTGATTTTTAAGTTATTAATGTTCAGTAACCGGCAGAGATAAAAGTCAGGATAGTTTAACCTGAACTAAACTATTCTCAATACTAATATTTCACGTGTGGTCCGTTACCTTTAGTCCATATTTCTGTTATAAACTCCATAGTTAAGTTTCAGACCTAAGTTGTTAAGCTAGCGTTAATGTTTAATATTAATCGTCGCACTCTTCTGTTCGCCAGCTGCAACGTCCTGTTTTGTCGGAAACCAGGATGATAAAGCGCCACATGCTTCCCTTCATCGACGCCCCCTCCCCGGCTCCGAACAAACTTGGGACAATCGGCCCTTGGGGCTCCGGCACCTGACGGATTTAAATCTGAACCTTGACGTTTTACTGGGCCACCCTCGGGTTGATTGCTGTGGTTGTGGAAAACATCGGTACTTTTTTTCTGCTTCGTCTCCTTAGGCAACATCGTGCCTGTGTGTATTTTTTTTTTCCATTAGATTCATCGTGGCGTCGCCAGCGCAGCACAGGCAGCAAAACAGTGACAGACTGAGGGACATCCTTGTTGCCACAGCAACTAGCAGAAACATGGTTTCCGGTTAGAAGAGCGACATTTCAGAATAAAAGTAAAGTGCAATGTTAAGACTGTTGTAGACGCTCGTCGGGGAGGTATACAGGAATACAGATATTAATCAGTTTAATAAAATGTACATGCTAAGTTATAAACTCTTTGTGAAGAGGTAAGAGGGAACAGGTGTTAACTATGTGACTATATGTTGGTAATGTATTGTATATGTGTGATGATAAGATGAAAAAGAGGCCAGGAACAAATAACTGAAAACTTCTTCTCTGTCCTTTTCATACATATGATATGAAATCTCCAATTTATGAATAAACTTGATATAAATAACCTTCTATTCTATACATTTTAATATCAGGTGAGTGTAGTGGTTAACACAACACAAAGGTCTTTGGTTTGAATCCAACTCTGGGTCTTTTTGTGTTGAGTTTTCATGTTGTCACCATGTCTGTGTAGGTTTTCCCACAGTCTAGAGACTTGCTGGTTTGGTTGATTGATGTGAATGTGAGTGTGTGTGATTGTCTCTATGTGTTGACCTCTTACACCCTGGTGACCTGTTTGTGGTGTACCCTGACCTCACCCACAGTCAGCTGGGACTGACTCCGACACCCCCAGAGACCCTGAACAGGACAAGAAGTATGGAAAATAGATGGATGGACATTTTACTATTCACTTTATTACCATTATCACTTTTATTTTATTTATTGTTATTATTATTAGTGGTAGTAATAATAATGCATTTTATTTATAAGCAACTTTCAAAGCACCTAAGGTCACCTTACAGGATAGTAGGAAAACAATAAAATAAAAGTTATAAATAGTAGTAGTAGTAGTAGTAGTAGTAGTAATTGTAATACTAGTAGTAATAGTAGCAGTAGTAGCAGTAATAGTAATAGTATTAATAGTAGTAGTAGTAGTAGTAGTAGTAGCAGTATTAGTAGTAGTAACAGCAGTAGCAGTAATAGTAGAAGTAGTAAAAGTAGTAATAGAAGTAGTAATAGTAATACTACTACAAGTAATAGTAATAATAGTGTTAACTTTGTTAACCCTGACTTACAGGTTTGTTTTCCATTCGGATGGACTTTTATTCTGAAAACCTCGTACCGGATGTTGTTTGTAGTAACCTTCGCCGGTTTGACTGTGGACACAAAAAACTGCGAAATCAAGGAGAAGGACAGCGCCCAGAATAACTGTAAACCTCTGCTAACTGTTGGAGCATCGTGTTGGAAATGGGACTGCGGTCATTGTCTCCGGGTTGTCGGACGTTAGACCAGAGGTAGGAGGCTGCTGTTTTTATCGCCAAGGTCACGAGAATCCTGTTAAAAATTTTCCCCACATTGGGGCATGATGACTACATCCGACGTGAAGTTGCTTTCCTGTGATGTTGTCGAAATTTTCGCCTCCTTGTAGCTCTGATTGACTCCAAACTCCTGTTTTCCTCAGCTGTTTATATTTGGTTGTGTGTGTTTGTTGTGTTGTTGTTGTTGGGGGGGTTATACTTTAATGGAGGAGGTTGTTCAGGGACCTGGTCTGGACGGGAGTGGACTTTTTTTGTGGCCTTGTGATGAGCTCCGGGGGCTGGGTTGGGATATGTACGGAATACAAAATGTGGCTCGACACGGTGTCACAAGTTTTCTGGTTCAACTCTGTTTTTTTTTTTTTTTATTTATTTGAGGCAAAGAGCACGACCGAGATGTGTGAGTGTGTTTATCCGTCTCAGTGGCCTGCTGCCGCCGGGTTAGGATAATCGGGTAATCTGGAACAGAGGTGGTTGCATTTTATTGTAACACAATTACCTCCTCCTCCTCCTCCTCCTCCTCCTCCTCCTTCTCCTCCTATTTCTCCTTCTCCTCCTCTTCCTCCTCAAACACACACTGAGACCCACAAAGTATGGATGAACAATTATATTGTGTTGTATTTAATCTCTAATGACTCAACAAATCTATGTTCATCAGATTAATCTATTATCAGATGAGCTCATCAACTGGAAATTAATCTGATAGATTATATCACGTCTGTGAGATTAAAAGAAGAAGCTACAAACAGATTCATATACATGACATTTTACGTAATGTCATCTTATAACACATCTTCTGGCAACAGTTCACATTAAACAGATCCCGTTTTAATACTGAAACCTTCAGACAATTAATCAATTATCTCATTTGTTTAAATCAGTCGTCAATTATTCTGATAACTTCTGTCTGTTCAACTGTTGATGCGCATTTATTATAAAAGGTAATTAATAGAAAATAAAAGTAAACTCATTAATGGATTTGGTAAAAAAAAAAAAAAGTAACAATTATATAAATGAATAAAAATGATTCATTAATGTCTGTAAAGACAAACTACTGCCCTAGTTGGGATATAAGACTTTTTTTGTTTTTAAATAAAACTCCAGTCTTGTGAGGTGATTGAAAACAGTGTCCTCTTTGTTCACTCTGCTCTGTGGAGAGGATTAATCCAGCTAATGATCTCTAATGTAAGGAAAGGGATAAAAGCACATCTGACAGAGGAAACCAGGCGACTGGAACTTATTATTGTAAATATAACTGAAGCCTAAAGAGTCTGTGTGTGTGGGGGGCTATACATGTGGCTGTTTATGATAGGAGGGGTGGGTGGCGTGTGTAATAATTTGCATCTAACTCTCTGTATGTGTGTGTTATCATGATGGCTTTGTACTTTCACAGCTGTGTCTCCCCCCGTCCCCCCAGGGTGAAGGTCAGTGTCCTGCACTTGTTCTTCCTCCATGTTTGGACAAAAAAAAAAAGGTGTTTGGGTCTCTGTGTCTGTGGTGTAACACCTTCTCTTTGCCAGTCATCGCCCCCACCCGCCTTGTCTTCTAAGATTAGTGGTTTAACTTGGTACACCCCTCAGTACTGAGTGTCAGGAGAAACTACAAAGCCAGCAGGGTGCACATGGCTTAGCGTTGTATCAAGGCTTTGATCATATAAAACTATAATCTGTGTGTTTTCTCTCTAAGTAACTCCAACAGGTGGAGCACTTGATCCCGTTGGTGATAATAATAATAATAGGAGGAAAAAAAAAAAAGCTCTCCTGTTTTTGAGTTTAATATAAAACAATGTGGTTCAGATGCCTCTTGTGGCTCATTCACAGATCCCATGTGTTAATATGGGTTTGGCTCCTGCTTGACAGATTTAGTTTGGTTTAACTGCGTAATCTCTTTTGTGACCAGATTAGCTCAAGCACGGACCTATAGTTTCCTCCCTTCTCCTGACTGTGGCACCGGTGATAATCTGCACGTTTAGTAGCTTAGTTTGGAAGAGAAAAACGGGGTCAATTTTTTTACACTCTAGCGCCGGAGAGATGGTTTTATATTCTTGAGCCAAACTTCTGTGTAGAATTTCCTGTGTTCGAGTCAGCCATGAGACTTCCTGTACTCTGGTGTTGGATGTGGAGAGGGAGGGTGGGTGGGGTGGGGGGTAGCGAAGCAGGGAAGGAAGAGGGAAGAGAAGCACAAGCAGCACTGTACTGCCTGCTTGTTGTCAGTGGCGGCCGCTGTGGCTGCTACATTCACGTCGCTCATCGTGTTTGACTTTTAACAAAAAAACAACGCGGCTTCATTTTGTCTCAACTGACTCGTAATTATCAGGTCTCCTCCTGATAATCACAGACTGGGGAGAGAAAAAAAAAACTTGTCAGGTGCAGCGAGGTATGAGGTGAAGCAGGATATTTTTGTCCCTAATGTCGTCTTCTTTGTGTAATTACAGGACGTGTGTTTTGGTTTGTTAAAGCGTCATCGGTACAGTCAGCTCTCCAGGCATGTTACAGTAGTGATAATATCTCTCCCACTCAGCAGGTGAGCAGCAATCAGTCTGCCTCACTCTCTGCTCTGTCAGTTTCCTTGTTGCCTGCTTTGAATGTGCTTTAATTTAAACAATCGGGAATCCTTATCAGAACTGATCACATGCCTGTTGTTTCCCTACTCCCCCTCAGCACCGTTTGATCCGAGAGAAACGTGCCTTGTAAGGAAGCAGGATGTTCACAGGATCCACCAAACTGCCACCCACTAAAATCCCCCAGCCCGAGCGGCTGGATGAAGTGTACGCAGCCTTACGTCGAGGCTTACAGTGAGTAAACACATCTCAGACAGTGTTTGCATTAATTCCAGTGGACGGATGCCAGGTCGATTATCACTGAAGAAACATGGGGCTTAAGACTTTTTAGTCTGGAAACGAAGATGCAACAGTCACAGTGACGGGTTTGTTTTTTTTTTCTGATGTCAGGTCGTACCTTCAGGTTCACCAGCTGGAGTTGGACAGTCTGGGTCAACAGATCAGAGAAAACAAGAGGAACGGTCGTTTGGTGAGAGCCCTCATAGTGAAACCAGTCACACCAGTATCGACAGTGACTCAGTACTGGACTGGCTGGTGCTGCTGTCGTCTCCAGTCTCAGGCAGGATGTTAATTCGATGTGTTGTGATGCTAAATGTTTTGATTTTTTTTTTGTTTTGTTTGTTTCACAGGGGTCTTTGTATGAGCTGGATAAGGTGAGTTTCAATTACACCTGTTGATTACAGACTCGAGTGAAACAGTTAACAGGTAGATGAGAGAATTAAATAGTTACTGTAACTGTTTTTCTTCTTGTAGCAAGTAAAAGCCATAGAGAGGTTCATGCGTCGCTTGGAATTCCACCTCAGCAAGGTGTGTATGAAATGATTAAGTCAATAAACATATAGTTTTTCATAATTTTATTTTGTCTGGTGATAGATGAACACACCATGTGATGTAGAGATGAACTCAAGACACTTATCACATGACCCTGCTGCAGAGTTTTAGTGTCTTTTGGCTGATTGTGTTGGTTTTCCAGCCCACTTTCCAACTTTATTGTTTTGGCTGACTCTCACTGTTCTCATCACTGTTGTTTCCAGATGCAGCAGGCAGATGTTTATAGAGAAAAGAAAAAAAAAAACACCGAAAAAATTCACTGCAGACTACCTGCTCAGCACAAAACAGTGGTTAGATTAGTTACTGATTTAGAAACTAAAGAGAAAATATTCATTAGACTCAAATATGAGCCCTGAACTCTGCAGTTGTTTTATATTTGTTTGACGTGACCTTAGTTTGTTTTTATGTCAGTGATGTGTTTCTATTATGTTCTTCTGCTTTAAACGTAGAACAACTACTGCTGTAATTACAGCGTGAAGTAGGATCACTGATGTTAGGACTTCTACTCCTCCGGAGTGAAGAAACACAAATGTCACCATTTGTGTCTATATGTAAATTCCTTTTATGTTCATATGTCAGTGGTGAGAGCGCAGAGTAAAACCAGAGACAAATTCTTTATGTGTATGAGCATATTTGGTCTTTGGTCATATATTCTGAGTCTTAATCTGATAATGTAGAATCAGGTCCACACATGAGACAAAAAAAGACTTTAAAAGTTTGCTTGTCAAGAGAATTAAGTCACAATTTTAACAACTTTACTACAAACATTAATGTTAACTTTGTTTTCTTTTGTGTGGCCTTAATATTCTGTTGTTTTGCATGAAATAACAAAAAGTAACTAGACACGAAATTATACATTTCCATCCTCTCTTTGTGTCATATATCTTTATGTAAATTTGTTGCACCTTTCAGGTTGAAGAACTGTACGATGCGTATTGTATACAGCGGCGTCTACGTGATGGAGCGAGTAAGATGGTGGCGGCCTTTAACTCTGCTACCGGCAGCAAAGAGGCCAGAGAGAGTCTGAGTGAAGCCAATAAAGGCTACAGGGAATGTACAGAGGTAAGTGATGGACCTGAGTTCAATGGGACTTGACTGAATGTAACAGGATACACACTGGCTGCGTCTCTGTGTGGTGCTTTTGTTCTAGTGTTTTACAAAAAGACAAAAAGCCAAACATAGCATAATATCATTTAGACTATGATGATGAATGGATGATTAAGAACATATACATTCAGGTTATACTAAGAGAGGCTAAACTAACAGCTGCTGTTAATGGTTTTGCAAAAGACAAATCAATGACTCAACCTTATCATTTCTAAAATGATCCACAATTTAAAGCCTTCACTCTTTCTGTCTCTATAGCACATGTGCTCACTTGAGAGTGAATTAGAAAGCCAGATGGGAGAATTTCATGTCAAGATGAAGGGTGAGTCAGTTTCTACATTAATGCAACTTCCTTATTTCTACTTTTAGTCCAGTTCTCATTTTTCTGTTGATGTCTAATATTTCAGGTCTTGCTGGCTTCGCTCGGCTGTGTGCTGGTGATCAGTATGAGGTAAGAAATAAGAACACGGAGAGACACAGACAGTACGTGTTTCTTTAACTTCAGTGGAAACTGTCATTAGGTCAGTAAAGGTTGTGAGGATTTCATGCTGTAGAGAAAGTTGGAACTAAAATAAAAAGCTGAATGAAAGCCGAAGACACGAGGGTGAAACTAAATGGTCGTCACGTTGTGAGTGGCTGCTTTTCACACTCGTCCTCGTGTTCCCTCTTCAGATTGCCTCAGGATTTAACATGTTGCTGAATGTTAATAAGCAACAGCATCTTGTCTATCTGATGATCTGCCTTTCCTTTCATAAAGGAAGGTCCATTGAATCTTGTGTTTAAAGGAGATAAGATAGTAAACATTAAAGCTCCTCGTCTCAGGATTTAGAGACTGAGCCTGCTCTTATCACTGCTTCCACATTGTCACTTCCAGGTCATTTCACTCAGTGAGGAACCTCCCTAAAAAAAAAAAAAAAAAAAAAAGACAATTTGACTGCAGTCAGCATCTCTGTGTCTGTTTAATCACATCAGCTGTTTTTGGCCCAATCAGGTCTTAATGCGTTACGGGCGTCAGCGCTGGAGGCTACGAGGACGCGTGGAAGTCAGCAACAAGCAGATATGGGACAGCGAGGAGTATATTTTCCTGCCTCTCGTCACAGAGCTGCTTTCAATCAAGGTAATGAAATCACTTTTTAAACACTGAGGCTGTTGTTATCCTACATTTCTAATCCAGTGATGTCTGACGATGTCATAAAAGCACATCACAGATGCTGAATTTCTTAATTATCTGTTTTTTTTTTTTTTTTTTTTTTTAAAAAAAGCCAAATTGTTTCCCAAAACAGCTGAACAATAGATTTTTACCAAATGTTACTAAAACAGGAGCAAACGATGTGGTTGTTTGTTACTATTTTGAGCAGTGGATCAATATACATTTGGTGCTTCAGCAAGTAATTAACAGAAACGGGATTATAAGGATTACATGGTTTTAATTCATTTGGGCAATAGTCTGTGGTACAAAGGAATAATCTATATCAGGAAATATTCATTAGCTGGAGCAAGTTATTGTCAGTTTTGGTCTTTTCATTAGATATTATGACTATAATTCAGAGACAGTCTGTTACCATTTTGTCTTTTGTGACTTTGTGACTCAGCTATTTGTCCCATATGTTTATTTGTCTGTTCTGGTTGTCAAGGTGACAGAGCTGAAGAGCCTGGCCAATCACGTGGTGGTGGGAAGCGTATCCTGCGAAATGCTCGACTTGTTCTGCCCCCTCCCGCAGACGCTCGCTGTGGATATAAACGACCTCGGGACGGTGAAGCTAAACTTAGAGGTCACCTGGAGGTACATACACACCACTCGTGGCTTCAGCATCTTTTATTTATGTAATCTTACAATTTGAACCTGTTAATTCTAATGTCCCCATCTCCTCTCTTCTCTTTCAGTCCGTTTGATAAAGACGACCAGACCTCATCCACCAGTACAGTTTCTAAACGGCTGCTGTCCAATCAGAGCCCTCCAGACACGCCCTCTATGCGGGAGCAGGTGTTTTATGTGAGTCACATTCAAAGAGATATTCAACCTGTGCATTTTACACTTAAAGCAACTGCATCACAGCTGCTGTTGTACCAGCGTGGCAAGTTTCACAAAGGGAAACTGTGACTATGATCTAGATCCAACTAATAGTCACAGCTCAGATAAACATCTGAACTCATCGGTTTCACAGATCGGAGCTGTGCAGAGCTGCAGCAGCTGAGAAAAAAACAAGTGTATTTTTGGTCAGCTGTTTTAACTTGTGTTGGACTACTGTAAAAATAAATTTTAACACCACAAACATGTTTAAAATATCTTTGTGAAACCTGCCTCTGGTTAATAATCTGCATGAAGGTTTTGTAAACCAGTCAAATACTGTCAACTCTTTATTTTTACTTCACTGTATATTTGCCATTTATTCCACTGATGGCTGTTATTACTGTCATTTTATTGGCTTGTTCTATTTCAGCTGCTCCCCAACTGCTTTGTCTGTAGCGGTAGCACTGACGTGTGTGAGAATATTCACAGAGGATTGTGTGTTAGGACATGTGGTGGCACTAATGGCGTGTCTGACGTGAGGAGAATGAATGATAGCAGCCGTGAGTTGTGTGGCAGCAGCAGTATGTATGCACAAAGCTGTGGTCCTTGTAGCTGTTTAATAGTGGTTGAGTAGTACTCCAATATGTGCCTTCCTCTTCCTCACCTCGATGAAGAGCATGCCTCGCAGTAGGCTCAGACAGTGCTCACTGGCGGGGGCGTTCCACGACGTCGTGACGGACCGGACGGCGTCCTTACGTTGTGAATTCGGCCGCTCGGCCACTCGATTCACCTCCATACACGCGGTGTGTTGGGACGTAGTTGTAGCTGTAGTTGAGTTTGTAGTGATCAAAGTAGGAAAAAAAAAAGTGAGAATGAAGTAATAATAACATTTATATAAATATTTCACATAAGTGAAATTAATTGAATAAATTGTTCCAGTTAATTTCCAATCAAATCCTAAAGTCTGATCACATTTAATTAAATTTAAACAGACATTTTGTATCAGTTAACGTTATATGTAGTCGTTTATTCTAAAAGAACAAACATTGGATCGAACTGTATCTATTGATTTGTAACAGATCAACACAATAGTTCATAAAAATGAAGAACATCACAGACGGTGATAATCATTCAGTTTATAAAATATTAAAAATAATGATTGATCTCATCACTAGAGTCTGATAAAAACTAATATATTCAACAGTTATGATGCAGAAAGGCTGCAAACATTAAATGTGTGAAGCTCCAAGCAGCAAATGTATGCTGTGTTATGTGGTTATAATATTCATATATTACAGTGACGTATAACTGATATTGGATTTATTTATACAGTGGTTGGATTCATTTTTTAATAAACCATTTATGCTGAAATAACAAAAACCTGAGACTTGAGATAAATATAACAGACTCATTTTTATAGGATACATCTTATTGACCTGGCAGTGTATTTTAACTAGGATGAATCACAGAACAAAATGAATTTAATTGACTTCAGATCCTCTTTCAGTGCTTCTATACCTCACAGTTTAACGACCACTGGATTAATGATTTTATCAGTTGTACTCATCACGTGCAGTATAATTCTTTGTCTGGATGTAACATGATAATGTGATCATGTCCTGCTGTGGTAGATGTTACTCACCTGCTGCCTCCCTGTGTTTCCTTTCTAGTCTTTGCTGAAGCGACAGGGAGAAATGGAGAACGGGACGGTTTGGTCCAACTCCTCTGAATCTTCCGATGACTCCTCCAGTCCAGCTTTGGCTCATCACGCTCAGAGGCTGACGGCCTCCAACATGCTTCAAACCACTCTCACCAGTCAGCTGTCGTTCACTCCGCACAAGTCCAGCGCGTCGACGCCGTCGCTGTCATCCAACCAAGAGGAGGACGAGACAGAAGCCGGCGAGGTTTTCTCTCAGATAGAAGCGGTGCCTAACGGCCATCTGCAGACCTCCTGCTCTCACAGCCACGCGGACGTGAGCACCCCAGACTGTACCGTGACTGACAGGGCGTCTCTCTGTTCAGCCGACCTCTCTGAAACCTCGGCAGACTTGAGCTGCTCGTGTCCCAACGTCTCGGCTTCTGCGCCCCCTGTGTCGTTGGTAGAGAGAGCAGACTTATCTGAGGGTGGAAACCCACCAGCGCACGTTTCAACAGAGGTGGTAAAGGATGATCCGTGCGAGGACTCGTCTGTACAGGAGAAAGCACAATCAGAGGACAGCACCACTGAAGCAGCAGGCGGACATGAGGTCACAGCGTCAGAGACACACACTCAGTCACATCAGGAGCTAAAACAAGCAGAAGATGCTCCAACAGTGAGAAACAGTTTATCTGATGTTTTTGTAAAGTCAATGTAAATGTTTTGACAGTGATACTTTTAACACATGAATTCTTTTTTTTTTCCATAGGTTCCTTTCCCCACATCCTCTAGTTTCATCCAGGAAGTTGAGACGGCACTAGAAAGTTTCGACTTTCTCAACTGCTCTGACCTTGAAGAAGATGAGGAGGAGGTGGAGGAAGAGGAGCAGGAGCAGAAGGAAGAAGAGGAGGAGGAAAAAGAAGAAGAAGAAGAAGTGCAACAAGAGGAAGTAGAACAACAAGAGGAGGAAGAAGAGCAACAAAAGGAAGAGGAGGAACAAAAGGAAGACGTAGAAGAAGAAAAAGAAAAGGAAGAAGAAGAAAAGGAAGAAAAGGAAGAAGAAGATGGGCAACATGAAGACGACCACAACAAAGTGGAGGATGAGAAAACAGAGGAAAAAGAAAAGAAGGTGGAGGATTTTTACTCTGGAGGAAGGTGAGTGTCGCTATAATTTCTAAACCTATTAGGTCTCAGTGAAGTGTTGGAGCAATGACAGGACTAATGAATGGAGCTGCCAGGCACAGACCCAGAGACTGGTGGTTTTAGTGAATCCCTGGATCAGTGAAATACGACTGGATGATATTCACAAATATGCTCTAAAATGTTTTTTATAAATCTACACAACATTGATATGTCTTTTGTTTAAAGCTGGTTTTTATTCCCAAGTGAAATGTTGAAAAATCAGACAGTTAATTGTGATTTTTAACCTTAAAGAAAATTAGAAAATGAACAAACACACATGTGAGACCAAATATTCAAAACTATTACATGTGTTGTCAAACATAAAGCCACATTATCTTAAATTCATGTTGTCTGCTAAACCACAGAACTGTGGTTTTATTTTTGCAGGTTTTTTGTAGAAATGTGCACAAATGCAGCAGCCATACGATAAAAATATAGTCAAGTTTGTTGAGTGACACAATAACATAGCATCAATGAAAAGATAAAGATGGACTAAAATGTTTTTTTTATCAATATTAAAGTGATAGTGAGAGTTTTTAGTTGATGTGAGGATATCAGACCCAAATGTTTCTCAGTTTTACATCAGCCTGATTTTTTTATATCTCTGCAGTGATGAAGAGGAGGCGAATCACCTTGAGATCCTTATGGAAGCTCCAGAAGGTTTTAGGAACTCAGATGAAGATCATTTCTCTGAATCACAGGTATTTTTCTGTTATTTGACTGTTTTTTATCTTAACCAAGAAAATCAAACAAACAAAAAACAATAATTGCTTAAAATTCTTTTCTTTTTCTCTTTTTTTTCAAAAGGAGTCAAGTGTGGAAGATGTGCAGGATCTGGATGAGATAGAAATGCCTGAGGAGAAGGAGGAACCTTGTGAGGAAAAGGGAGAAGAGCGACACGGTGAGAAGAGGTTGTTGTTGAGTCGATGATCATGTGTTACCACAACATCAGGCGTAAGAAACTTACTCATTCGGCTATTTTTTTTTTTTTAAATCTTTCAGGAGAGGACACATCACATGATCAAGAGGAGCGTCCCTCTACTCCCACCCATTTGGCCACTACTGTCTTCTAATGACACAGTGAAACCATAGTTAAATAATTTCTCATACAGTTTCCCTCTGACACTGAGGGGCCACAGGCCACAGGGGATGTTCCACTTATTGCTCAGACAAACAAGCTCTTCCATTGCAGTTGAGTTTGTGCACATATTTGCCTTGTTCTGACCGAGAACGATAAACCTAGGGGGGGTTTGTTTCTGCACCTCAGCCATGACTAAAACCCTCGCTGCCGCCCCCCTCCAGCCCCTGCCCACGTCTCCCTTCAGAGTTTTGTCCTCTTACATCTTACTCTGATCACGTTGCCTGGGTTAAAGTGGGTTACCACTTAAGTTTACACTTTCATTAACTGTTCCTGCCATGTAAAAATCCAATGTCAAATCTGTAAACATTCCAGGAACAGCTGAAAGCAGCCTTGTTTTTGGCTTTGTTACAATACCTTTTTTTTTTTTTTTAGGTGATCTAATCATTTTGAAATGGTTTTATAAGTTCAAGTTGATAGTTTCCTTTAGTGTACAGAGAAACATACAATCACTTACCAAGTTACGTTACAAGGTTTTCAAAAAATGTATCAGTATTTGACAAGACGTGACATGAAAAACTGTCGAGGTTCTGATTTTTCAGTGTTAAATCAGCACACCGCCCAAAGCGCTTTCACTGTTAGCCAAGACAGAAAAAGGTCTCATGAGCATGTGATGTTTGTCTGAAGATTTTTATCGACATTAATTCATTTCCAAACCAGGAACGAACCCAAAACAACACACAACAGGACGTTTTTCATTTTAGTTCATCAGAGACGGTTAATGAGAAATACACAGTCGAAGCTGGATAATGACGACGTGTTATATAAGGAATAATATAAACACTTTAAGGATAGCAGTATGAGTTTCTCTTTAAAACTCATTATGGTCCAGTTTTTGACAAACATAAAAAAAAAAAAAAAAACAATCTGCAGTGTAAAACTATATTTAAACCTGCATGTGTCGCTGCGTCACACTGCCAGCATGTCTGTATAAAAAGCTCAACTCATCAGTTTTAAGTGTGTAAGCTAGGCTCCGGTGCGAGGAAGCCGTCGGGTCCGTAGCTGTGTACAAAAGCTGCCTCACGGGGGCGACATAGTCTTTTCAGCGTCATGCTTTACATTGTTCTACAAATGCCTCGTCATTCAGAAAGTGCCTCAAGTGATAAGAGATGTAAGGTTTTAAATGCCAGGACAGGAGAGATCAGGCAAAAGATAACAGTGTTTATTTTCTGAATTACTTTAAGAGTGTGCACAATAAGAGATATTTACTGTTTCATATAAAGAATTGTATATGTCTTGAAATGTTAAAATGTCTATGTTCAGAAATGTTTAAACTTTATAAAGGTTTCTTTAAAAGTAACTTGTCTGCCGTTGTGTTGAATGAATCAGGCTCGAGGTCGCGATGCCGACATTTCCTGAGGAATAATTTAGTTGAAACACACTTTAAATTGAAGATGAACGGTTAAGAAGATAAATTAAACCTTTATTTCTGCTTTCACATTAAAGAACTGAATGTGTGGACACTAAGGCACCGTATTGAAATAGAAACAGCCACTTTATTCAAGCAAATTAATTAGAACTTCAGATAAGAGAAGGTGGAGTTAATCTGCATCTGCGTCGGCTCATCTTTAGGAAACGGCAGTGTCAAGTAAACGTCACGATGGAAAAGACATAAAATCATTTGCAGTGTCAGAAAAAAAAGCTACATTGATTTAACAGTTTTAACAAACACCCTATCAAAGCACCTAAAAAACAAACAAAATCGTGAGAACACAACAAACTTCCTAACCAAGTGTCAACATCACCTGAAATCTGTGAATCAAAAACTTATGAGCTTAAATCTCATGTCACTGCTGTAACCACAACACAGATGCTACTACGTACTACGATGCTTTAATACGTCAAACACGTATTAAACTGAGATGTCATTTACTTAAATTGAACTGTTCAGTGCATTAAAATGTAATAGATAAAACAGCATGATAAAACAAGTTTAAAAAAAAAACAAACAAACAAACAGTGCACCTCTGTGTTTGGTTTCTCTGGAAAATAAAACAAAGTAGACACATGTGAGTTCACTTTTCATCATTTTTCATCAAAAAACAGTTTTCATGTTCATATTATAGTTAGTGAGAGAAGATCTGACACTGATTTAACTGCTTTAACTCAGGGTAAAACCTTAGCTTAAACTAAACAAATCAGAACATTTCATATAAAATTTTATTTTCAGTGATCATTCATCTAAAAAGATATTTCTATTAAAGATGATTCTGAACTTATTTTTTCCCCTTAAAAACCAGAACATGCCACTCAGGTGCATGTGTCCATACGTGTTTCTCAGATTCACAGTTGTGTTTTTCTCACCTAAAAACTAAGCGGCTGCTCCACGGATCCTCCCATCTGCAGCAAAGCCGCACTGAGTCCGGCCTTCAGCGCCGAGTAGTCAGGCTGCTCAGAGTACTGTAGAGCCATCACTGCAGTCAGGTAGGTCTGAAATGCACCTACACACACATATGTAGTTAATATACTATGAGCATTCGATATGTAACCCTACAGGATGTTATGCATGATACATTTGAACTCACTGGAAACTTTCTTCTTCCCAAAACACTGACTCAACAGTGCAGGAACATCATCCATGTACCTATGATGAGAAATTATTAGCATTTCTTTGTTATGTACTGTACGACTGTCTTAAAGTGTAAGAGTTAATGTTATACAGGAATGTAATAGGGTTTTATACAGTTGATTTCTTTGGTTTTGAGAACATGAGGAGAAAATATCCCCATTAAATCTCTCACCTCTGTTTCTGGGTGGAGATCTGGTCCGGTTGAGTGAGTTGGGTCCAGGGCAGCGTCCCTGTGTGCCATCGCAGCATACAGTAACCCAGAGACTGCAGGTCACTGCGTCGAGACGGCGCTGTGACAGTGATGACAACATACATCATGTAGCGAGTACATATCACCCTGTTTCTTTTTTTTTTCTGGTCACGAAAAAAACGAAAAATGTTTAAATAGGTTTTTTATTCTAAAAGAAATTAAATGACAAATATCTTCATGAGGAAAAAAAAAATCAGATCAGTGTTATTCTGTGCGGTTTGTGTGTGCCCAACCGCTCCGCAGACAGATGGACTGTGGGAGGATCGCAGCTGTCCCCTCAGAGAGTAAAAAAAACATAAATCTGGCAGTGTTTGCTTTTCAGCGACTCGTAAGGTGGAATGAGATCTATTTCGCCTGCCAGTAGTGAGAAGGTTTTAGTTCTTGGATGAGAATGAGGAGTCAGTGATGAGACACACCTGCTCCTTTATGTGCGTCCAGGCTGATGAACTCCACGGTGCCCTCATGTGGCGTCCTGCTGGCTTCACGGTACTCGACATGCTGCCCTCCTGGAAAGTAGCGGAAAGCATGGCAGTATCCTACAAGATAGACCCCACACACACACACACACACACACACACACACACAGAGTCAGTATTAAACACATTTTTATAATCACAGTACAGTGAGAATGTTTCTGACCTGTGACGTCTGTCCTTGTTTGATGTAGATGTTTTCTGTATTAATATCAGCATGAACATACTCGTTTGAATGGATGTAATGCAGAACATCCAACTGCAAGGAGAAAGAAAATTTACAATTTACTAAAAAGAAATAGAGAGAAGAAATCAGTTTTCAGTGTTCACAGTTCTGGGTCATGAATATCATTTGACAGATGCTAAACCAAGATGACAGATGACGACAGCAGACTCACCAGTCTGCAGGCGAGGTGAAGGACAGCTTTCTCCGACAGACACTCATCATCCCCAATGACAGACTGGAGGGACTCGCCCATGTCGGGGAAAATCAGAAATCTGTTAAAAAATAAATAAATTAAAGAGAAATAGGCTCAAAATCCCAAGTTAATGTAAAACACTTTTATATCATTTATAAATATTTACAAATAAAATCTTCTCACACCTGTAGGAATCTGCATGAAGACCGAAGCCAACACAAGAAGGAATTCCTAGAAAATCCATCTTGTTTTGTTTGATCCACTTGTCCACTAGAGAGAGATACCAGGTTTATAATAAAAGGGTGTTATTGTGTTTTCATGAGCACAACAAGATCACATGTTGAACAGACAGAAGTCTTCATGGCGTCATCCTCTTGCTCGACTGTCAGTCGTTCCACCAGAAGAGCGAGTGACAGATAATCAGTTTGTTCTGTTTTCGTGTTTGTTTGTTTGTTTTTAAATAAAACTGGGCTCGATTAGAAGATATGAACAAGATAAAATACGAATGAGAGAGATCTAAACCCTCACCAGACGCAGGTTTAGCTGCTCTCTGCAGGAAGTTCTGCTCGTTGAAGATTCTTCCAACTTTAGCTCCCTAAGAAGAAGAAAAGCTCCAGTTAATCCACTCACTGAAATGTAACTCAATTAATTAATTAAAATTGAAATAAAGAAACACTGGTGGTGAGAATATACTTATATGTATATATATATATATATATACACACATATAAGAGTGATTTGTTGTGATAATAATTAAACACTTTCTTGCATTTCACAACATTTCACATAACTACTAAAATGGTACCTACCAGTTTGAGAACATGATTTGATTCCTTGGAACTGGATCTTGAAACTGTTTGCAAAACTGAAAAGAACAAAGTTATCAGTTGATAAAATTCATCTGACATACTTTTTAGTTATTGAAGGAGAAAATGCAGCTCTAGTCTGATTTAAAGGTTCAATATCTAGGCACCTTACTTTAATATTATTAACAGATTGTGAAGGATAAAAGTTTTTGGCATCTTGTGTTGAAAAGTTTGTTTGTTGACGAGCTACTGATGCTGCTGCTCTGCCTGTTGTGTTCCTTGACCTAGTGTTGCTCGTCCTGCACTTTTCACACCATAACTTCTATGTTTCTCTGACTGTATTAGACCGGATATAAAATCATCCTACGCTCTAACAATACCCAACCTTTATCTAAACTTTGACCACTTTATTCCATCAATTTCCACCTCTATGCCTCGTTACTTCACGCTCACAGTCTTACCTTCATACACGATCTCTGTTGCCGTTTCACTCAGCAGTTTCACCAGTTTCCATTTCTTGCCCGTTGTGTCCGTCACCTCCTCGCCTTCCTGTAGCGGCTCCACGGCAGGACCATGCTTTGCTCTCTTCGCCTTGTTTTTCCCTGTCACTGTACATAGAAACATTTCAAATTAATGTGGAAAAAAAAATCCTGTCAACGATGCTGTCACATTTTCTTCTTTTTATGACAACATTCGCATCACCAGTTACATTCATTCATGGCACAGACTTGTGATAAATGTAACTACTAAAAGGTAAAAATGTTAATAACCTACATGTAGATGAACATGTGTGTCACATGTTATATGTTGTGAAGTTCACCTTTTAAAGGAGATCTGGAGATTGATGTAGAATCTGGAGACCGGACAGACACAGGAGAACAGTGAACAGGAGAATCTGCTTTCCCACTTTTTAGTCTCTTTCCTTCATCCTCCTGCTTTACAGCAGGACTGGAGAGTTTTGCCTTTCCTCTGACTACACATGGATCCAGCCACAGTCGATGCCAATTAAAGAAAAGATTGTTGTTTAGTTTTCATACAGTATTGTATGAGTGAACAGATAAAACAGACTGTGTTTGTGTTTCAACTCACCAACTCGAGGGGATTTAACAACAGGAGAAGTTGAAGACAGTAGAGTTGGCTCTATCTCTGTGTCAACTCTGGAAGTGACTGTGTGCTGCTTTAGTGGAGATAGTTGGACTCCAACGACTTTGTCTGCTGATATAAAACAATCAAAGTTTCATCTGTCATTTACAAAGTACCTGCTTTATTCAAATGTGCCCATATTATAGATTCATCCTTATTCATCAGAGACACATCAGACAAATGGTACAGTGGTGATGTCAGTTTGCATTTAATGAGTCGCTTCATGTTAATGTTTGTCTTTCCACACCTTCCTAATCAGGAAACTAAAGGAACTTTAAGGTGAAATTGCTTTCAGGCCACTTTAGTTACCTTTAATCTTGTCGTCTCTGACCGGTGAAGTGACATCTTTAACGTTGAATTTAATGTCTCTGTCCAGACGGAGGGAGTTACGGGTCTTTCTCAGTGCAGGACGAGGTGTAACTGAAGTGGAAATGACACAAACATGAGTTGTAGAAAATTTTGATTTACATTACCAAAGGTTTATAATTTTTTTTTTTTTTTTTTTTAAAGTAGAAAATCGTCAGCATATTTACCTTTGCTTTCCGTGGGATCACAACTTATGCTTGAAGCAAAACTTTTTCCAGCTGCCGTTGTTGTCATTTCATCTGTCATCTTCATTCTTTTAGCTGCAGACAGACTTAAAGACGCAACCGAACTCACAGGTCCAGATTCATCATCCGGACAGGGAATCTTCTCTCCACATGATGGACAAAATTTGAAGCCAGGCTGCAAATTCGTCCCACACTGAGGGCAGAAATGGAAAGGCATCCTGCAAAAAAAAAAACACACTTTATTAAACTTGAGATGAACGTACAGACTTACCTACAAACAAACACATGCAAACACAGGTAAATCATCGGGCTATACATGTACTCAAGTAACAACTAGTTCATTTCATACTTCCTCTTCCCTTTCTGTGCTACTGATTAACACAAATGACTACATATGAGCGTGGACATTTCACCTCCCAGCCAGAATATCTTAGATATTGTGCGGACACTTTATGAATAATCTGGACCCAGACACTGTGCAGGGATGTGTCTGTTTACTGTCCATCTCCATTCAATCAGATTCACGTTGTCTCCATCTCCAGGAGACTGAGCGAAGACTAGACGACCTGGCAGACTCGTAACCAGCTTTCAACAAATCCTGGTCCAGAACCTGAGTGCTATGATTAGGTTCAGACGTGGATCTCTGTTCTTACTCTTTCACCTCCACAGTGTCTTGGTCTAACACTGGGGCCCAACACGGAGCATTAAAAAGATTAAAAAAAGATGTAATAACCACACGGATTCACAGCAGCTAGCTAAAACTGAAGACAAACTTTTTTCAAGATAAAACTAAAACTGCTGAATAGTTTTTTATCTCAAATATAATCGCGTTGTTCACTTTGAGTTTTAGCTTTAATACAAACTGACAACCGGGTTAAAAAAACAACAACTATACATTTAATACTGAATTGGAGAATTTGTCAAACAAATCAACAGATACCTTGAACCAACTCCTGCACCGAGAGGTTGTTTCTTTTTCACCGGATTCGAGCGCCCGTCATCGGATCAGTGACGCGGAAGTGCTGCCCCCTGCAGGCGGGAGGGTGGAACGGTTTTTAACCAGCTTTTAGAAAAAAAAACGACTTTTCCCGACTTTTAATCATGTAATGAGGGTGCAGTTTGGAGTCAGAACTGATTTAAGTTGTTTATTAAACAGTTACAATATAAAAAAAAAAATTCTAAATGTATTTATATGTGAGATATAGAAGCGTAATAAATTACTGTCTCACTTAAATAAAGGGAAATCATAGTACACACACAAAATGTGATCAATTAAAATTAATATAAATAGTCTTATGATTAAGTGTGAATACATCCAGAATGATTTAAAGAAATCAAAATAAAATTTTTAAAAATGAATAACATTTAATTAAAATATATTACAGCGGGATTTTATTTTATTTTTTTCATGAACTAGTGATGTTTTTTTTCATATTTACATACCTCACATTACATCACATTACATACCTTACATACCACCTTGAAAAACAGGTTATAATAATATCCTGTGTTGTGTGGAGTTGATAACCATTCGCTCTTAGCATCAACGAACAACTGAGGCTATAAATAGCACTTGATATCAACTGCACTTCTGCACAGCCAAAGTCAACATGTTCAGGACTGATTATAAAGAAACAACACAATGCTTCAAAGAATACATAAATAAAAATGTTTATTTTTGAATATAACTTACATATTTTTGCATAATATGAGTGAGGCACAATTGATAATGTTACATATTTCAGTGTAGTCTTGACTAAAGTGATCAAATTGAATTTCAGTGATAATCTTTTTTAAAATATAAATCTGTTTATTGAAACAGTGAGAGGAGAAATACTTTCATATGAATATGAAGTTGTGTTTAAAAACTATGAAATATATTTTGGACAAATATTCTCACAATGCCACTTCAGTGTTTTACTACGTGTAAATATTCTCCATTTCTGTAAAATATAAAACATGAGCGGAGCGTGATCAGGTTGGGTAAGAACTAGAAGAATTTAGTAAGAATTATTAAAACCAACAAACTGAACTACTGAAGAGTAGAGCATGAATATTGTTTTATGATACATTTAGTAAATGGATGTTAAACAGTAGCCTCATTCATCAAATACAGTATAGCATCTCAGCTCATTTTCCCTGAGGTTTAATGTTTTCTTTTCTTTTATGATGTTAACACAGATGGGATCAGCCAACATCTGCTATAAAACACAGTGGGAACCCGAGGGCGCGGTTTAAAAAGTGTCTTACCTAAGGAAGAATAAACTTTAAAACATTTGTACTGTATATAATTAAAAAAAAAACTGTAAGCATTGTTACAAGTGAATAATGAAAACAAAAACAGTGCAGGAGACTGGTCAGCCTCACCACAGCTGGTGTCACTTGATGTTCATAAAGTTTAGGAGCTGCAGAGGAAAGAAATATTTAACTATAACGAGGCTGAAAGTTGAAGCTTCAACTCCAACATGTCTGTCATAGATATGATCATAGAAAATACTTTGTGACTTTTAAAAAATACAAGAGATTGAACAGTTTAAGCTGCTAAAAAGGGTCAATCTAAGTCTAGAAATACAATTTGTTCAAAAAAGAAAAATTAGGGTTGAATGGTTGTTTTATGCAGCTGGATGATAAACCTGAGTTCTTGTTTTATTGTTCAGGATTTTTTATTCCTCTTATCAAACTATCGATCATCCATTTTGTTTTCATGATTACTGGCCATGCCTGTCACTGTACATGACTTTAGTTTAGTAGGCGAACAAGCAGAAGCACTGATTTACAAAATAAAAATAAAATAAAATAAAGTATGTAGAGTGTGAGAATGTGAGATATATTTTTTTTCTGACTGTGGCACAAGTGAAATAGTAGCAGTAGAGCATCAGTAGTACGTCACTGGTTACATAAAGTTTCCTAAAAAAGAACAATCACAGCTAATTTTCTTTCCACCAACAAAACAGTGTCTGCAAATATCCGGCTGTAGAAATGTTACTACAGGTGAACGTACGCTAACCTTAAAGAAAGTGTTAACACTGTATTTATAGCTGCAACACGGAGCAGAAAAGTTTATACCTGAAGAAGTGATCAGCTTAAGATATAAATATCCCATACTCGCAATCAAAATGAATTAAGTTTTCAACAGACCCATGATATCAACCCCAATGAAAATGTCCAAAGTCGAAAGGCTAAAAACTGTTCTGACAAACACAACAGCAGGTCAATAACAGTCTGCACAGATTGTGGAAAATGGACACAGATGAATTTTAAGTTTTACCTAAAACAGAAAAAACATTCAGAGTAAACTCCCACTTTGTGAAACATTGAACCTGGATGCTTTACTATTTGTTTGTTTTTACATATGTAACTAAAATGGCTCCTCATCGTTCTAACATGAACACTTGTTCCCTTCAGAGCTCTCTGAGAGGTCTGGGCTGGCGGGTCCATTTGCTCGGACGGTCCCGTCGGGGATCCAGGACTTATCCACACATCGTTCCATCCTCTTCATGATAAGATCCAGCAGCACGTCAACGGCTTGGTTCACGTTCTGCCCATTGGCAGCGCTCGTCTCAAAGTATGGGATTCTGTCGGAAAGAAAAGACGTGTTGTGAAGAAGAGTCACAGACTACAAATACCTGTTACCATTTAACACTGATTTTGGGGTAAAGAGGAAAAAAATAAGTTAAATAAATAAAGACTAAGAATGAGGAAATGGTTAATTCTGGGAGTTTTTTTTAATTTTCAACAAGGCCTCTAAAAAGACCAAAAATTGCTAAACTATTAACTTTATTCTTTAAAGTTAAAAAGGTAAAACTTAAAATTAAATGAAAATGATGGCCCAGAGTAATTTGTAATTTGATTTGTTTTCACCACCAATATGAGTCAAACACTCCCTCTAGAGATACTTTACGTTGGTCGAAGTTATATTGAGTTTGACCGTCTTTTGTTTTCACAATGTATCTAAATCACCAATCAAGTATATGTTCATTTCTGGAACTAATCTTCACTGGACTCCTTCAGTTCACATTAGATTCGGTAATATTGTATAGACTTTCCTACAACAGAGGCGCTAGTGAGATGATGACTTGTAAAACAGACTTTTTAATAAACTCTCAATTCACTTCCTAAGTTACTTGTAGGTTCCCTATTCATGCTACTGCTTAAGTGAATCTCTATTTTGAGTTTTATTAGTGGATAAAAAATGGGAATTGGTTTGGTGATTTGGTTTTTTCAACCAACGTAAAATATCTCTTGACGGGGGTGTTTGACTCGTGTTTGTGGTGAAATAGACTCTGGGTTCAAATTACTCCGGACAATCACTTTAAGTCAGAAACAAAAATCTATTCAATCCATTTCTATTATTTCTGCAATGATTAACCACAAACTGCTGCTGAAGTCGTTTTAAAACAAGCGCACATCCGCTAGAATATCTGTGTTTTTAGTAAAGGTGTGTCTAATAGAGACAGAGCAGGATATTTTACACATGTGAACAAATATTTGTTTTTCGAGGAGGACCAGTTAAGGCTGACATTCTCCTGCACAGACTTGGGCAAACAATGCAGCCACTGCCTTCTTGACAAACGTTTTAGGGAGAGGTTTCTGTACAAATGGATCAGACCTGAAACGTACCCGTACTTCTCTGCCAGCTCACGGGCCTCATCTTCACGAACCGCCCTCTGATCTGACAGGTCGCATTTGTTACCGCACAGGACGATGTCTGGGTTTTCGCAGTACGCGTGAATCTGTAACTGACCTGAAAGACACATTCAATAATTTATTATCCATTTAGTTTATTTCTAATATGATTTATCCATATCAATAGACTGAAACATCACAAATTTAATCGTACAATATCTAACAGATGACAACAAGTAACAAAAATGTTACGTTATCAAATGTCTTGTGCATTTGTAAAAGTCTTAATGAAGCAGTTAAGTTTTAATTAAAAAATATACAGAAAACGTACTCATCCAGTTCCTGACGTTGAGGAAACTTTGCTCGTTTGTGAGGTCAAAGAGGAGGAGGAAACCCATCGCGTCTCTGAAGAACGCAGTTGTCAAACTCCTAAACCTAAATCCATGATTATTCATGAGAAATATGATTAATTTTACGGTAAAACAACGTTTCAAAATAACTGAAGACCAGTCCAGGTGTGAGGAAGATGAAACGTCTCATGTACCTCTCTTGTCCTGCCGTGTCCCACAGCTGCATGTGAATCTTCTGACCTTTACCCGTGGATCCATCTGGACCTGTTGATTTGTAGACCTGAGACACACAGAGACAAGTGATGGAAAAAAATTAACTAGATGTTTGATATAACATCATTTTACTGCCAGTTATAAAACCAAAATCAAATAAATTAAAATCTTAGTGCAGATCGGTTGTGTTGTGTGAAAAAATAGATTGATATCTATATATATCTATATATAATTATTTCTCCTCTTTCTATAATGACTGTTTTTGTTACTTAGTAGCCAAAAATGGAACATGTGAACAAATGGGTAAAGACGCACAGCAAAGGGAGACTAAAGATAGACAAAAAGAGAAAAGAATGAAAGAAACCAGAGACGAAACTAGTTGGAAGTTTCTTTTAACAAAACATTTGGTTTATGCAAATGTGAGCCATATATTGTTCACATGGTTGTGTCTGTACAGACTGTTTAATTATTACCAAAACATCAAAATCAATACCTGAATGTCAGAGAAAGTTTCAATGTTAATCTGAGGTGATGGAAACACATTTAAAAAGTGACACTGACGGACAATGATGAATATTATGTAACTGGATGTGGATTACAGCCACAATAAAACAGTTATTTCTGAATATTCTTGGAGCTGGAGGTCAGCAGCTTTAAAGCCTGAGTAAATATGAACACCGTTCAGCTGTTTGCTAATGGTATGAAGTGTTTATTCTTTAGGAGGGTGTTGCCCGCTGCTCACCAACATTAGTCATTACTCAGATTTCTGTTGCAACATCCATCAGTAGTCTTTTGTTACACAAGTGTTACTGAATGGCATGGGAATGCATTTAAGTCCCTGATTACACAGCCACAAGTGCTTATAGCACAGCAGGGAAAGAACCAATGAGGAGAAGGGAGCGTAAAATTCACGTGTGCTTTTACTGAGGTTGTACTGAATGAGTGAACTCACCACTCGTTTTTCTCTGAAGTCTATCCCGACTGTAGTGATGAACTTGGAGTTAAACTTTCCATCTGTGTATTGATACAGGAAACTTGTTTTTCCCACGCCAGAGTCACCGAGGGCTAGGAATTTGATGAGGTAATCATATTCCCCATCAGACATAGTGAGTCTTTAATTTCTGAAACATACAAACACAAACAAAACAGCAATCACACGACTGAGTAAAGAAATAAATGAAGAGGAACGAGTTGATCCAACAGCTACTGTCTGTGTCGTTTACTGAAGAAACTGAATAGCTCCGAGAGACTAAAACACTGTTGGTTTTGGTCTTTTCATGCGATTTATCAAAATGAGAAAAACACAGAGTGACACAATCTTCATCCTTTAAGATTATCTAGACAAGATGAAAAAACATTAGTCTTTATGTCTTTATATTCTAGATTGGATTCTACCAATCAACTTCATAAAAAGTGCAGTAGATTTATAAATACTCCTCTTCTCTAGAAACACTCAAAGTGTTTATGATACTTAACTCTGATCCTCAGAACCGTCTCTTCATTTACGCAGCTCTTTAGAGAGTCAAACCATCTGTTGCAGGACTCAAACATGTTTTTCTTGTTGCTGACATTATTTCTTTTTATGCCTGTGGCTGTGTCATTATTGTTATCGTGATGAGGCTGTGATGGTACTTACTGATAGATGAGAATCATCTTAAATGTTTAAAACATTTTTAAGGGCCGTTCCTAGAAATTATCTTCACAATTTGTCTCATACTTTCATTGCTGGTTGCAGGTTCCTCTGCAGTGCGTGACTTTAACATCACATTAGATTTAATTGTAGCATTAATTGTGTTTATCATCGTTCTATCCTGAAGGGAGACGTAAAAACAAAAGCTAAAAACATGTTTGTTTTTATTTGTGTCCTGAAGCTAAATGAGGAACATCATTTCACTCCAAACTTACACTTTATTTAACGACAATGGCACATTAAAGCTCTAACACACACCTGCAATTTCCCCACAATTTTTAAACTTAAAAATACAAAATGCAAAACAGTGTTACAACAGGTTTCTGTGTAAATTTTTAAACTCAAGTTCCAACAAAAACATGGGTTTAATTTACCAAATATTAATTAATAAAGATCTAGTCGATAACTCTTTAGTATTGGAGACTTGAATAAAATACTTGTGGTTTAATAATAATTAAAAGAAGTTTTGTACATGTGCCATATTATGCAAGACACCAGATGTGGATGTGCACAGTTGATCACATTGTGGGTAAATGTGTGTAACGTAAGAGCTGTTTAATTTTGCTGACACAGTGACAGGAAACATTTTAAATTCCTTTCTCTCACTGTTGCTCTTTCACACACACACACACACACACACACACACACACACACACACACACACACACACACACACACACACACACACACACACACACACACACACACACACACACACACACACACACACACACACACACACACACACACACACACACACACACACACACACACACACACAGGACGTTTGTCGTCTTACAATCACTAGAGCTTGAAAGTAGCTGTAACATCTCTTTGTTAATTAGACTTCTATTTCATTTAGAGGTACGTCTTCTAGTGGACTGAGAGCGAGATGTCCTACGATACGATATCCACTGGATGTAACTCGCTCGATTGTAATGGTCGACTAATTCTGTTCAAAACAATTAAGAGAAATCGCTGATGCCTCATATGACCACTGTGTAAAAACATATTCAGACAAGCTTTACATTCTTTCACTGTAACCTCACTGAACCTTTCATCTGGAGTCGTAAGCAGCTTAAGGTCTCGTGCAAAATCAACGTCCATAATAAATGAACTCGGACATAAACTCTGAACTAAGACGACTGAACTCAACAACGATAAAGTCCACCTGTTTCAAGTTCACTACTTCTTTAAGACTTTATTCATCAAGTTTAAAAGCCACAGGTTTTTGCATCAAGACTGAAACGTTTAGGACGATCAAAGTTGATGAGACCCATTATAACTGACCCTTGATCTTACTTTACTTTTGTGAGCCTTTTTTCAAATTGAGTTGAATGATTCATTTCCTCTTAAACAGTTAATAAAATAAATAACATGTACAGCTATACTATAAATAACCTCCTCAAAACACTTGAGCTTACAGTGAAATTAAAAATGCAGAGTCTAAAACTGTTAAAACGCTTCATTAATTGGTTAAAACCACATTCCTCAGAGCACAACCGGCAGGAATGCTAACTAGCTTCAAACTCACAACATCCTGCTACTTTTCATCATTGCACCACTTCCCTCTTTTTTTCTTCCACTTGAAAGACCTGTTGGCACATTCACAGTGCAGCCAGCTGTCAATTTATTAGGTACACGTGTAACTAAATCGATCTAATGCAACAGTCCTGAAGAGAGTCCTACATTTGTGAAGGTCACAGTGTTTTAAAGAGGTGTTGATTCACATTTATAATCACATTGGAGGATATAGTTTGTAGTGATGTTGGTCTGTGTCTATTTATATCAGCAAGGACAGACTATAAGGATTAATCGGTATCATATTAAAACCTCAATGATGATTGGATTTATCTGTTTTTGTGAGACTGCACTTGTTTTTTTAATCGATCTATGCAGAACAAAATACAAATCGAGAGCCTCAGTTCAAGACTGTTTCATTGTTTCAATGTTCCCCCCCTCAAAAAAAAAAGTTGTTAGACCCAGTGTTTGTTCTTGATGTAATAAAGTTAAAGAGGACCATGATGCTTGTAGACAGCGTGTGGTCACCAGGAGTGAAAAACATCTTTAAATACCCAAAGTTTAGGCACCATGGGATCATCTCAGGCCTGCGGGGTCAACCAGACTACAACACACGACAAGAGACGACCTTTACACAAATACAGTCGAACAGTCTTGTTTGTCAGTCACTATATGATTGCTGAATAATTAGAAATGGGTCATAGACGAAGAAGAGGCGGTGAAACAAAAACCACACAATAAAAGATAAAGACAGCGACAGCCAATTTCTGCTGACTATCGCCAGGCTGATCAGACTGATTACTGTGACCTGGTTACCAAACAAAAAAAGGTAGAATCAAACTCATGTTAACATATATTGAAATGAAAAGATGGACAGTGTTTGTGCAAAATAAAACATTGTCTTATGCACAAAAATGTGTTAAAATCTAAAATTGCGAGGCCACTTCCTCATCATGCTGCACTGTTAAGTCCTATCATGGTTGTGAAAAGGAAATGAAGTCTGATGTCAGAGTATGATCTCGTGTTGTGTTGAGAGATCAGTAATCAGAAGAAACCAGAAGCTTAGTCAGAATTACTGGCACTACAATGAACCAAACAACAGCGTGTCTACCTGGTCTCTTTCTACTGGACGTAAACACTTAATGAAACCTGATGATGCTGCAGCTTTTTCTCCTCTAAGAGGCCGAAAACACCTGACATTAACAAACCATTAAAAGTTGGCAAAGACTCCTCTGAGACGTCAGTCAAGACCTAAATCTTTGCTGATGATCGAGTCTTCTGCTGATTACGTCTTAATAATTTAACTCGCTTTATTTACCTTTTGTGACTCAGAAATTGTTTTAAAATTAAACTAATTTGGGGTAAACGGATTGAACGGTCTCATGTTTCCCTTTTAACAGACAACAATCAAATCCCTGTCGTCCGGTGTGACGAGGACGGCGTGTACGTACACTGCTGCTCCTCAGGAGAAAAGACCTCACAAGCAGCATTTAAATCTAACTGTGACACTGATCCTAACTAAATTTACTGGTGTCATTAACATCAACAAAAAAAGACGACTTCATCTGGGACTGAGGCAACAGATTTAGATTTATTATGAAATGACTGGAGTGTTGAGTCACTTAAAAGTTGGTTTAACTAAAATTGTAAATAATTTTGACTTTTTTTCCTCCGAACAGCTGCAAACATAATCAAACGTCAATAGCAGAGCTTAAAAATTAGCTTTCATCAGCTCAGTTTGACTCAGTTAATGTGGCATCGTGACAGTGACAGATGTCCAGATGTCCAGATGTTGACTGAGACCAGATTCAATTAAAATCAGTATCTGAGGATCAGTGCTGATAAAAGCAGCTGGTCAGGTCGTGTTACCTGACTGGTCAAAGAGAGGCAAGAAAAAGCTCCACGTTCACCAAAGGGCAAATACTTTCTGTTGATTCAATTAGCTGGTGATGTTTCTGGTTGATGCACCTGCGAAGAAGATAATAATCTGCGTTGATGGACCTTAAAGTGGTTTCTTCCAGAGGGAAGTTAAAATCTGATTTTAAGGCCTTTAAATATTCATGCATTTTGGCTGATACTTTATTAATTTTACACTGAGTGAATCTCTATTAAAAATGTTTTAATTTACTTAGGACGAGACTGTCAGAAAATATCAACCAGTTCTACGAACTGTACATGCAGACGAACTGGGGCTGTCGTAACATTTAAGTTATTTCTGGGATACTTGTGTAGTATTTTTTTATATTTTATATTCAATTAAATACAGAGACAATTAGTTTATTTGTCCCATAGTGTAAAAACTGCAGCTTAAATGTGAATAACAAAGTGGAGAAAAACACTTGGAAGATATTAAATAGATGAGAGGGAGGATGTATTGGATATGTTACTTTACTGATACGTAACTGTCACGTCGTCCATCACTCAGCCTAAAATAAAAGTTTTTTAATCTCAAGTGGCCTTTGTTAAGGAAACTCGGGCCTTGTTCTTTGATGCCATTGGCATTTTTTTCCTGCAGTGGGAGTGAACCTAGCAGCTACCACCCGTGAAGACCAGGAAACAGAAAGTAGCTTTAATCACTTGCGAGAGGGAGGAGAGGGAGAAGTGGGAGACCCACCCTGGGCACCGGTCCAACTTTAAGACCAACCAACAGCTCTTCTGGAAAATCCGGATGTGAAGATACAATAAAAAAAAAAAACTATTACTCAGTATGGAAAAGGGCACAACTTCTATGATTAAGTAGCAAAGTAACATCTATCAAATAAACATGACTGATTGAGCTGTGAACTATTCAGTCATTAAAATACTTCACTGGGATTTATCTGTTGCACATAAGAGCCACATCAAACCACGTTTTTCACGCTGAGACACAAACAAACACTATAATGATTAAAACTGAAAAAAAAAGACAATGTAATGACCCTCAGCTGGTCCTCATGTGGCTGTGAGAGCAGATCAGCTGACCCCTGAGCCCACAAATGATCACTTTTTAAAAACAAATATTATCCTTTGAATCCTGGACTGGATGCCAGAAGTTTTCAGACCCGTTGTAAAACCACATGGGTCCAAGTCAGAGATAAGTGTTGATAAAAAAGCACAGTCCTGCCTCAAGAAACAGGTTGTTACTCGTATAAATAGCGGTGTTGAATGTGTCAGTTATTGAGCAAGTGTGGAAAAGCTAACAGCTCTGATGATGATAAGAAAAGCAGGTGGAAACATGTTTATATAATAATAATGAAAAAAAAAAAACTCTTTCAAATAACCTAAACAGACGAGGTTGATCCACAGCTGTTATCACATCTGGATTAAAACTTAAAGTAAAGTTTACAATCTGTCGCTAACTCCTGACAGATGCTACACTGTTTCTTTTTTCTCTCTTTTTTTTTTTCGACTGACATTTCCTGAAAACACAGCTCGTACTCACCGGCCCCCCGAGGCGAAGCTGCAGCGCTCAGTTACAAATGTTACCAAACTCTGATGTTCAACAAAGTTGTTCAAGAAGAGAAAGTGTCTGAGTCTTTAAAAGAAGCGAGTAAAGAAGCAGGACTTCACTGTGTCCGTCTCCTCCGGGTCATTTGTCGACATCAGATCAGCTTCATTGAGGCCGAGCACCACCTTTTTTTTTTTTTTTTTTTTTTTTTTTACTTTTCCGTGGTTGTGTTTGAGAAACAGCTCCTCCCCATGGACTGAAGCTTCACTGACGGATCAACGAGAAGAGGAAACTGGCACATTACGACATCAACACACACACACACACACACACACACAGAGTCTGGTTTCCATAATTTCAGGGGACATTTCATTGAGATGCGTTCATTTCCTGGAGACTTTCCTGGAAACCTCAGAGATCTCAGTTGTTGTTGCTACTGATCTAACTGGTCAGTGTCTTCACCTTCATCTTTTTTTTTGGTTTCTTATATTATTAGGACCTGCTCCAGTCCCCATAATAGAGACAGGTCCCCATAATGTGACACACACACACACACACACAGACACACACACTGGAGTAGTTTTACTACGCAGTAGTAAAGAAGAGGAAGTTTTCAGATTATTTACTGAGGAAAAATACCAACATCTAAAGAGAAATCCTGCAGGGGAATTCCCTTGACTAAAGCACTGACATGTCTGTTGTAGAAAATATAAAAGGCCTCATTTAAAAAAAAAAAAAAAATACTTTTTTAAATAAAATGCTCATTGAGCTGCTAAACAACATGTAAAGTCACATATTCAAGTCACATTTATAAACCTGTTTTAAGTTACTATATTTGGGAGGTGCAATATGTCTTACACTTGTTTTTGCTGCTATTATTTTATTTCTAGTTTTATCCTAAGATCTTGTACAGTGTTGCATCAGTATGTATTTAGACATATTTTTGCATATTTTTTCCCCTTGAATGTACATAACCTATGGTCTCTTTTATATTTGATATTTACATTTTTTTTTTTTTTTTAGATTTTAGTTTTATTATATAGTAATAGTCCAATGGTGAATCAGTGTAACAAAATTTCATTTTAAAGTCCACTAACCGGTGTATGTTTTTAATAAATTTTTAATAAATAACAATAAAGTAGCTGCTCTATTCTTCTATTCTAAAATATATTTACAGAAAGAGGAAGTATTCATGATTTCATAAGAGCTACACCATGAACACTGTGCATATGAGTGTGTGGGGTAAATTTGAGACCATGCGTTGATAAATTTAAAAAGATGTAGATGTTAACTATGTGTTTAACTTGTAATTGTGTAATTTGAATCATTAAAAGTAAATTTAGGGTGTAAATTTAGAGTCTTTACTTCAAATATGTGAAAGCTTCTTCCTGCTCCTTTTCAAATGTGAACATGAAATATATCATTTGTGTATATTCTTAAAATGCATTTAAAGGAATATTTAGGGCATTAACGCAGCTTCTTAAGAGTTTAAAAGTGTATTTTGTTTGTTAAATAACTTCCTTGTCAATATAAAAGAGGTTTCGTTTAGTTTGCTGAGTAAAATGTTGCTCACATATTGATGCACAAGTCTGTTACAATGTTACTGTGTGTTAAAGTTAATTATTAAAGCTTTAAATTTTAGAACAAAATGTGAAGTATTTTCTGGCCTTTGCTGAACCACAGACCTTATTTTCAGAGTAAATGTTAATCCCTGTGGAAGTCTGGAAAAAGGAGCCAAGTCGACTTAAATACTCGGAGGTTTCAGCGTCGGTACAAACATAGAAGTGAATGATAAACACACCAGCCGCTGGTGCTCACTAGCTGAGCTTTACTCCTCTAAAAGTCATGTTTGAAATCATATTTAGATTCAGACCTTTTCTAACAAACAGAAAAACAAAAAGAGAAATGTGATCAGGATTTGTAAGTTATAGTCAAGTCAGTGTATTAAATACTTTATTCTGTACATTTATAATCACACAGATCTCCTCAAAACAGTCATGAAATTATCCAAACTGGTTTTGTTTCTTGTTTGACCTCCAGCTCTGAGAGTCCATCAGTGTCTCATGTTGATGTTTTGGCCTCTGTCTGTGACGTCTGTGACGTCTGTGACGTCTTTCCTTGGACTTGTGAATCACCTCCGTCCTTTTCAGTCGGTTTCTTTGGCTCCTCCTGGTTTTGCTGAGCTGTGGTTTGTGGCAGCGATTCAAATATAGGTTTGTAGATGTAAATACCACTAGAAACTCCTAGAACTGTGGCGAGGACCACATGTGAAAAAGGCATTCGACGTCGCATCGTGATTTCTTTTTAGTGAGGAATCCTTGATCCTGAGACAGGAGTTGACCTGAAACAACAATGAAGAGATGTTATACAAGACGCCATCAATTATAGTCTAAGTTTGTCTTGTTAATATCATGTTGCATTTCTTAAGCTTTGCTAAATGTTACATGTTCTTGCAAAATTTTTATCATAACTTCTTACATGGATATTTTAGCGACTCTACACACAGTGTAGATTCACTGGTGTGTTGCTGGAGAAGTGTGACTGTGGCAACTGTTGTTTCTGCATAAATTTCAAAAATGTTAAAACACAATATGAAGAGGAAAAGATATATATAAAAAAGAAACTTGACAAAACCAGATATCTGAAGATATTACATAAGAGATTTTACATTAGACATCATTCGCTGAGCTAAATATTTGACTAATCAGTAATCAAAACAGTAACATGTTAATGTGATATATTTGTCACCAGAGTGAGCTGAGTTTTATCTAAACACTGTTAAATGGCAGCATTAGGACTAAGTCACTAATTCATTTTTGCTTAATAACGTTAATATTTTGCACAGACAAATACTTAAATCAGTAAAAAGTCAGTAAAACTATTATATTAACAAAATGTTCTGGTTTGACACTGATATAAAACATGAAAGTGATGTTTTCCCAAAAAAATTTAACAAGTCTTTAGTTTTCAGTGACCTTTATTTTGAAAAACACACACCGGATATAAGAACACAGCTTGACAGTTGTCTTGTGATTTACCTGAATAAATATCAATCCGTGACATTTTAGTTGATTCAGATGCGATTCTCTGAATATTTAACAACTCACCGTGAAGGCAGTAGGTTCAAGTTGACTATAATCACCACAAAAGACCGAAATAAAAGGCACCAGATCAAAAACACGAGGTATTTCTACAGAGGACAAACATGCCTCCGACCAACACTGTCTTCTTCTTCTTCTGTGTAAATTCTGGTCTGAACGAGCTGCAGGTCGCCCCCTGGTGGACAGAACAGTGAGGTGCATCTCCTCTTTTTATGAACTTTAAATAAGTATCTCAAATTTATAACTCAGTTCTTGCATCTGATTGAGTGAATATACTTTATATGTTTCTAATTATTGTGATTTAGAAAGACAAAAACTCTGATCTCGATATATCACAGTTTTAATCAATCAATCATCTTAAATATCAAACGGTATAAATTGAACGAGAGAGACTTAATCTTAATTAATTTAACAAAAAATATGAACTGACTGGCATGATATATTTATATTTACATTTATAGTAGTACCCCACTGCACATTTACACTTTTAAACATGAAATAAATATTATTGTGGATCATATATTTCTAAATCTTAGCTTTAAAAACACTGTATGACCATAAGTTACGAAATTCAGATCATGAAGGAAATGTGAAACTACCGAGTTAGATCTAAAATTTAATAATAGTAAAAAAAAAAAAAAAAAAAAAAAAGTCACTATCGCCCCCTGCTGGACTTCCGGTATAATACACGTTTAAGTCACTTCCGCATCATTGGCTTCACGTTCCAGACCCGGAAACTAGTTTATCATTTTACACGACCGAGCTTTTATTTTGAAGTCGAGAAACAACGTTGCACCGGAAGTACGTCTGATTGCGGAAGTTAAACAAAACTCTGAGTCCAGTCCGCCGGTGCTCTCTGGAAGTTAATGAGAAGTTATTGTCGTTTAGTTGATTATATTAAAGTTTAAATCTGTTTGTTAAATAAACATAAAGTCCGCGCAGGTAGTTGAATCACAGTAGTTTATAAGAGGCGGTAAATTCGACTTTAATTCCTGTTTGAAACGAGTGTGATTTGTTTGGGTTCATTCAGTGTAAACTCACCTGTCAACAGTCAGACAGGTGAGTTATAGTCGCACAGGATCGTTCACACACAGATAAAACAAATAAAATGTCGTGATGGAAAATATCCGACCGCGTCTGAAGTTTGGGAACAAAGTCGAGGATGTGAAACTGAGGAAGAGAAAATCTCAACTCTACTCAAAAGATGATGAATGTCCCTTGAACAACGGTGAGACTCTGATTAAGTCAAGTTAACAACATTTACTCATTTACTCCAAAACTGCACCTGAGTATCTATTTAAATCCAATATTTTATAAACCTTTTTATTGCACAACATAGTTCCCTACTAATTAAAACTGTTGGTGTTAAAATATGACACATAATATTTTATAATATTATAATATAATGACAGTGAGGATTAAATTAATACAAATAATAATAACAATAATAATTTCTGCTCTAAGTTCTACATTCAGTTGTATCATGTTGTTGTGGTCGTTTGCTTTTATCTTATTTAGTTGTTTATCTTCTTTATCTTTTTTTTTTTTGAAACAATAAAAATATAATTGTAACAAGATATTTTTACCAGCTCATATATGATATAAACGTCTTTAATTGGATTAAAATGATCTAACTGTAACAGTAAAACTACAAACATTCATGTATTAATATATATTATATCATTCACAGTCGTCGTTTTTCTGCACATTTACTATTTGTGCATTAATATTGTGACCAATTTTTGCAGTTTTATACTTTTACTTGAGTTGGATTTTTGAATCAGGATCTTTTTAGTGTTGGTGCCACAACTAAAACAAACAAACAAACAAACATCTTGTGTTTTCCAGTTATTTTTACATTAAAATAAATTGTTTTTTTTCCTGAACCTCACAGGTGTGTTGAGAACCAGAGTTGTTTTGTTTTCTGTGGCGTTCAGACTGATCAACTGCTTCCTGGTTCAGAGCAGCTTCGTCCCTGATGAGTACTGGCAGTCTCTGGAGGTTTCACATCGTATGGTCTTCAAATATCCTTTTGGGGAAGAACATTTTATTGCTTTTCAGTTTGACTGAGCTGCTGTGTATTATCCACAGTGAGTTACAGTGGAGGCCTCAGGGCAACGAAATTATATGTTACAAACCAGCAGCTGCCGAGTTCACAGCAGATATTTTTATGGCGGCTTCACTGTTTTTACTCAGACATGGAAATTTAATCAGATCCACAGTTTTATGTATGTTAGTTAGTTTTATTAAACACAACTTTATATTAAAGTATGTACGATTTAAGCTCTGTTTAGACTGAAGTTTGGCTGTGAAACGAGGCCATATGATTGTATTAGAATATAGTGTTTTTATTTTTTATTGATTAGTTTGTCCAGTTCACATTGTTTTATTTTTATTTATTTCTACTAAACGAGAGACGAGGCCAAGATGTGATCAGAAAACGTTGCAGATAAAACCTACTAACAGTAAATAAAACCATTTAAAAACAGATAACGATACAAATGAGACTAAAGTAAAAAAAAAAGTTAAGATCAGTCGAACATTTTATTCCACCACATATATTTATTTTGGAAACATTATTTTTGTTCTCTTCAGTGAGTAATTATGTGTTTTTAGTCGAGTGGAGAAAACTGGGAGTTTCCTTTGACCTGAGGTTTAAAAAAAACAAAAAAGAGAAATATTGTAAATCAGTCACCAGCCTGTTTAAAGCTCAAAGCATCTGTTTGGTGTCATTATGAAGCATTGTGTGTTATTATAACTTTAACTATCTGACTTATGGGTATCTGACCTGGGAATGGAAAACTGGATTAAGAGGATTCACTTATCCACTTTTCTTTGCTTCAATTTACAAGATATTACACTTTTTAAACTGTGACTCGGTCCATCTGCTGGTAAGTTAATAAATGTCTGCACGTCTCTGACCAGATACATTTCATTCAAACGTGACGTTTGATTAAACTTATTCTCGTTGAATCTGCAGAAATGGCTTCCACGAGTAGCTCAATCGCTCCTCGCTGCGTTTGCTGATGTGAAATTCTTCTGTCTCATTCGATCTCTAGAAAGTCCAGATGTCGCAAAATGGACGGTGAGCAAGTTGTTTTGCATTTTCACTAAAACAGAAACAGTATTCTTGTATTATCGTTCTTGTTCTTGTTTTGTTGTGTAGTTTTTCTGCCACATGTGCTCGTGGTTCACGTGGTTCTGCTGCACCAGGACTCTGACCAACAGCATGGAGACCACAATCACCTGTCTGGCTCTGTTTTACTTTCCTCTGTCTGGGTCCAAAACACAAAACAGGTTTCTGTTAGTTAAGATCTTTAATTTCTCACTTATATTTACCCAAATCTGCCAATATTGATTACTTACTGTTTCCCCCAGTAAAAAATATTTGATCCTCGTTGCCTTGGCTGTGATTGTTCGTCCAACGGCGCTGATCGTCTGGTTTCCTCTGCTGATGCATCATTTCTGGCAGGAACAGAACAAACTGAAGCTCATCACTCATGACTACATTCCTATAGGGTTTGTACTTTTAGTCTCATATCCTCATATAAAAACTCTATTACACTTTACATAATACATTTTTTTCATTTCCAGGACTTTGGCTCTTGCGATTTCGACACTGATCGACTGTATATTCTATGAGAAGGTAAAACATTTAAATTATATAAACAAACTGCTGCTCATGAAGTTAAATTGTACGTAACAGCCTCTCACTCTGTTTTTTCAGTGGACCATGGTGCAGTTCAACTTCCTGAAGTTTAACGTCTTTCACGGCGTGGCTGATTTCTACGGTTCTCACCCGTGGCACTGGTACTTCACCCAGGGCTTCGCTGTCGTGATCGGACCTCACCTTCCTTTCTTTATTCACGGATGCACCTTAGCCTTCAGAAGATACAAAATCCTGTTGGTAGCAGTCGTCTGGACCGTCGCCGTTTACAGGTAAAATATTTGTTCACGTTCATGGTTGTGAATTTATCAAGAGCCACGTGGACGACAACAAACAAAACTGTGATCCACTAAAGAAACATCGCTCTGTAGCAGAACGAGTGATCAAAAAATGACTCGGTCATTCATAATATTTTTTTCTCAAACAAACTTGTCACGTTTCATTCTTTTGTTTCAGTTTGCTTCCCCACAAGGAGTTCAGATTCATCTACCCTGTGCTTCCTTTCTGCATGGTCTTCTGTGGTAAGTTCCTGACTGTTGTACAGTAACAATGTGATATTACTCCACTACTCCACTTAAATATGTTCTGGGAGTATCTAGTAAAACCTTTACTTCACTACATCTCCTAACTTAATTACAGACTTTAACTCCGAGACATTTTCAATGTTCAGTGTCGTTACAAACATCAGATGAAGTTAAATGTGGTTTTTTCTCTACTGCTCTGGTTCACTCTAACTCCACCTGTCACTGTTTATACCATAAAAACATGTCGGAGGGTTGATGTAGGCTCCATCTTAAACGGTGGATGGATGGACAAACATAAAAATATCGATATCACAGAATTTTTTTGGGAAAAAAAAACTTTCTTCTAACTTCTTTAGTACTTTTGTTCCGGCTCAAGACATTGTCTATGAAGATTGTTGTAGCTCCAGGTTTTAAAGTGCTGGATAAACTTCATAATATTCTTCCTTTTTTATTAACAAGTACATTTAGTACATTTAAGAACAGTAAATACCAGATACTTTAAGACTTTTACTCTAGTATCATTCTGGTTGGAGACTGTGCTTCTACTCTAGTGAGACTTTAAGATGCTTAATACAACACTGGTTCCTGATTTCACCTCTAAAAAATTTATTAGTTTATCATCACCAGTCTGTTGTTTTTAATTCTGATGTTTGCGTTAAAAATCTTCTGCAGGATTTTCTTTTGCCAACCTGAAGTCGTGGCGTCGAGCTGCAGCGGTCGGTTTGTTAGTGACCAACCTGCTTCCAGGTCTGTACACGGGTCTGATCCACCAACGAGGGACTCTGGACGTCATGAGCCGCCTGCAGACGCTTTGTGACGCCACATCTACGCAGCCAGACGTCCTCTTCCTCATGCCCTGCCACTCAACGCCCTACTACAGGTACACAAGACATTTGGTTACATGTTTACAGTCTAATCCTTGATATTTTTCATTATTTATCCTTATTTTTTCCCATTAAATAACCTTGTTAATGTTAATTAGTTTTGTGACAACAGGTGAAGGTGTTTTATGTCTTGAAAGGTGTTGAATTAAAAGATCACTCAAATTTTTTACGACTTATTAACTTTCTCATTATGAAATTAAACATGTTGATGATTCTCTCACCTCGCAGCCACATTCACTGCCCGATAAAGATGAGGTTCCTGGAGTGTCCTCCAGATCTCGGCGAGGAAGGTTACGTCGAAGAAGCCGCCGTTTTCTACGACGACCCACTTCACTGGCTCAGGACTTCATTTCCATACAAATCCTCTCTGCCCACACACGTGGTTTTATTTGATGTTTTGGAAAAGGTAAAGATTCACAAATTAAATTATCATATTTTCATGATTTTTTTTCCCCACTTTCTGTTGCCTAAACTTGTTTGTGTTTTTGTTTTGTAGGAAATCTCGGTGTTTTTGCAGGGGAATAACTTCGTGAAGACAGCAGAGATATTTCACACCCACTTTCCTGAGGGAAAAGTTGGAGGAAGCATCTTTATTTATGAAAGGCACTGACAAAACACTGGAAGAATGGCAACTGTCTTTCTTGACCGAGATTGATTTATGATTTAAAACTGAAATAAATATTTTAAAACAGATGTTGTCATTTTTGAAAAATCACTAAAAAAAAAAAAAAAAAAAAAAAGAATCACAATCAAGATTATTTTTCTTTTGTTTTTCCAGTTATTTTTTTTTCCCCAATTGGTGTAAAATAAATTAAAATAAAACTGCGACGTCCAGTTTAAACAAGGTTGAGGTGGAATGTTAGAAACTTCTCAAAGCAAATTACAAACACGTCACATGAACCTGTTTTTGTAGCAGCAAATTAAAACAACTACATGGCTGAACATGGAAACATCCTAACGTGGCATGTCTTTGTTTTTTTTTTTTTTTTTTTTTTTTTTTGACACTGCAACATAGCTTTAACATTTTCTGCTAAATATTTTTTGAAACACAAGTGCTCTGGTTAAAGATGAGAATCAGTGGCGTTCAGCAGAAAATCCTAAGAAGTGTTAAACATTTGTAAAGTGTGAACACGTATCTAACAAGTGTGCAGGTGACAGCAGACGTCACGTCTTTCATTCAAACCTAACGACCATTTCACTAAACACAGAACAGCTCAAGCACGTTCAGTAGCATTGAAAAGTTAATATTGTGCAAACTTACAAAAACAAGAGACTTTGCAACTAAGAAGAACCCGACTAACATTTTAAATCAAGTGAGATATTTTCAGTATTTGGGATCAAATGGCATCGGACCGAGTTCAATTTTCACATCAGCCATGTGTCTGTCTGTGTTTCTTCCTGATCTGCTCCACTTGCGTTCGCTGTGTGGTCGAGATCTGGCTCCCTGCTGCTTCCTCTGTTGATCTTTCGACCGTGTCGACTCCTTCGAGTCTGTGCTGGGTCTTTCAAAAGGCCCGCTGCGTGATTCAAACACAAAACATGAATGGTATTTACAGTAGAGTTAAATACGCACAAGCTGCAGCAGGACGACGGGCGATCAGAGACTTACCTCGGGCCGTAACTTTTTGAGTACGCTTCTCCGAAGAAGTGTCTGTACACGTAGTCGTCGAGATCTCTGAACACGTCGTCGCTGAGGTCGCGATACTCGTGCATGTCCGTCAGATAATCCTCCACGCCACTGACAAAGTCTGTGAACAGCATCTGGTCGTGGATGAAAACTCCGTTGCGGAAGAAGTCGTTGGTGAACATCTTCAGCTCGTCCCAGTGGTGGAAGTTGTTGACCTCCTGCTGCAGGTAGCTGTGCAGCAGCTGATTAAATTCGTCTGCTCTGATTGGCTCCGTGGCTTTGTTGAACAGACTCATAGACTCCTGGTAGGCGCAGTCGAAAACCCCGGCGCATCCTTTAAAGTTTCCTTTGTGGCTGTTCTGACCTCGGTCCTCGTGGACTTTATGTCCTGGTTTTCTCGTGTTGTGGTTGCTGCGGAACGTGTCGTCGTACTTGTGCGAGTGTCTGTGCTGAGGTTTGTGGGATCTGTGCTGCCACCGCTCCTCCGCGTTCCTCTCGTCCCATCTCTTATTGTAAAAGCCTCTGGCCTTGTTTATGAAAGTCGAAGCTGAGTTTTTAAAGTGTCGGAAAGTCGATTTGACAGAATCGGAGAACTTCCTCAGGTTCTCTTTCACTGCCTCCTTTGCTTTTTTAATCTGCTCTTTGTGGTGATGCACAAACTCTTTGGTGGAGTTTTTCACAGCATCAAATGTGTCTTTCACTTTTCCCGCCATGCCGCGTCTTGGTTTTTTCAACTTAGACTCTGTATCTCCTTTGGCTCTTTCCTCTTTGGTTTCTATGTACAACCTCTCCCATAGATCGGAGCGCTGTTGTTCAAAACTCAGTCTCTTCTCCAGCTCCATCAGACGTGACTGTAGCTCTTCTGCCTCTGAACCCGCCTCCTTTCCAGCTCCAGGGATACGACTCCTCAGGCGATTCAACTCTCTCTTCAGCTCATCTGTGACCTTCCTCTCCTTCTCGAGCTTCATCCTCAGCGTCTGTGCTTCAGCCATCATGTCCTCTCTTTGATTGTGGAAGTTTCTGATCAGCTGTTTCTCCTCCTCCAGCTGCTCTTTCAGCCTCTGGTTTTCTGACAGCAGCGAGTCGGCTCCGGCTCCCATCGCCTCCAGGTCTCTGATCTTTGAGCGCAGGTTCCTCAGTTCTTCCTGTAAAGCAGAAAAAGACTTTTCTTCTCGTTCCAGAGAGTCTTTTAGCCGCTGGTTTTCAGCTGTGAGCTTCTGCTGTTGAGCAACGATGTTGGTCCTCTCTTCCTCTTTCTGTCTCAGCAACATTTCCAGGACATTTTTCTGGGCCTTGATGGCAGAAAGAAGGAACAAAAGTGTGAGTTATGTATTTATTCAGTGTAACAGTAAAACTAAACACGTGTTTTGTAACATTTCCTGTGTGTAACATCGCCCTTTACAAGTTTACCTGCATGTCTGCCTGTTGGATGTTGATCTCTTGATTCTCTTTCTTTATCTTCTCAATCACCTCAGTGAGCAGTGAAATGACCTTTTGTTCATCCAGGTCTTTCAGGCTGAAGTCTCTGCTCTGAGCCTGCGTGAGAAAAAAAAAAAAAAAAACACTTTTTATAACATTATTTCATTTATATCATTTAATCTGAATTTATTTTATTTCATCATAGTGAAACACAGATTTCTAGGTAAACTGCACCTAAAAAGACAGACAGAGTTATCCAACAAATCTGAAACTAAGAAACTAGAAACTAAGTAGGCTATTTTATTTCATGCATTAAAAAAGGACCAGAAGTCAAAATAGTCCAGAATGAGTTGATGATTGTTTCTGTGTTTTGAGCTGTGACCTGCGTCGTCACTAACCTTCGTTAGAGGTTGTTGTCGAACATGTTGCTGAATCAGATCTCTAACATCATCCAGCTCATTCACTCGGTTTTTCTCCACAATTTTCTGTCTTTCTTGAATCTGGACTGTACCTGTGACGCAAACAGTTGTGTGTTGTATTAAGCACATTTAATTTTAAACTTAACGACAAACACAGATATGAAGAACAGAAGTGGAGCAGGTGTGAAACCTTCATGCTGATAAAACGTTCAAATAAACACTGCAGCTCCCACCAAAGATAACAAACCGCCGCTTGTATGTGGTCTTAAAAAACAAAGTGTCAGTACAAGCTGCACCCAGGAAACTGTAGATCTGATAATCTCTCACACCACATCACAGGACAGAAAGTTAAAGTCCATGACAGAGACAGATAAAAACTACATGATCAAAGATGGTGTAAAACATATAATAATATATTAGTTTGTACATTAAATCTTCTGAATCTATAGTAAACATCTCACCGTAGAAATGTCCAAAGCCCATACTGATGGCGACGATGAGTGCGAGCAGGATGCACTTGTTGAGGACGTTGCTGCTTTGGCCTTGAACTTGTACGTCCAGATCAGCTGCAGGTCGAACTGCAGCTTCTTCCTCCGGCTGCTGCTGCTGCTGTTTCTTCTCTTTCACCTCCTCTTCTTCCTCTTCACTCGGACCAGACTCCAGCGTCTCCTCCTCTTCCTCCTCCTTCTTCTCAGGCTCCGTCACCGTGTTCGCGGTGTTCCTCCTCACTCTTCGTCGTCGTACCACAGTGGTGCCGCTTCGTTCCGCTTCGTCCTCACTGCTGCTGGAGTTTGGCACCGTGGGCTGCTGCGCCGGGAAAACTAAAAGAAAATACACAAAGTTACGACTGGAGTGATTTTTTTATAATGGAAGGGAATTAATTTCTAACAAGTAACATGCACAAAAATTACATGCACAAGTGATGTTAATCATGCAGATAACAAACATCACTGTTTTGTTTTCAACATAAATAGAATAAACCTCAAAACCATCATGAGGATGTTATTTTCAAAAAGTATGAAACTATTCCTTTTACACTACAGATGAATCACAAGACCACTCCAACATCCTCAATTTATCACTTGTTATTATACTTCAGACTATCATCTTGAATTAATTACACTTCTTTTTCCAGACACACAGTTGCACACCTGTGTAGAAGCTGCAAAAAAACTACACATTATTTCCTTTTTGTGGTTGAACATGCTATAAAAAGAAACACAGCACGTCTTTTTTTTTTTTTTTTTGTCAGTATGAAAATTAGTTCTCTGCGATGCAGAACAAGCTTAGCGTCACATCAGATTCACTCCAGTTTCAAACGAAGCCACCTGAAAAAGAGCGGCCACCAGCGAGCCGACTTCTCAGCCGGTATCCTAACTTCACCAAACTCTGTGGAAATTTCCAGTGACTCATCGTCAAACCTGCTTTGGCGACGTAGAAAAACAGGCAGAGGAAGAAATATTTTGTGTCAATGTGTCGAATTTGTCTGTGTTGACTGTAACATCAGGTGATTGTGTCGTACCGGTCTCTGCAGCAGTGAAGGCGTACTGGCTGCTGCAGGACGTGCCGAGGTAAAACTCCTCGTTGGTCGCTGCCTCCTCTTCAACATCTGCGTGTTCGTCATCCTTCAAGTCTCCGAGAGTCACGATGTCAGAGTGATCGCTGGAGGACAACAGAGTCACGTGCTCTTTCCCTGCGGCGCCGGCTGCAGCCTGCAGAGGAAACGTTAGAGATGTTTGGTACAAAGAGCAACGACAAGTGACTCTGGTTTATTTTAGAAACACCCTGTTGGTTATTTTCATGTCTTCTCACCTGGGAGTTGTACAGCGTCTCATCTGCAGTTTGTTCCCTCAGTGTGTTGTCAAGTGAACCGGCACCTCCCTCTGCACCACAATCAGCTGGATACAATCAGAATGAGATATGATGAATGTGTCAGTTATGGTTGCTATAATTACAAAGACACAAATATTAAATCATGCTGTGAAAGTGAATGTTATAATAATTATAGTCACAAAGCTGCAACTAAAGTGTTTTCACCACATTCATATTTCATGTCTGGTGGAGAAAATGGTTCAAAAGCCAGAGATATTTACTTAAGTGTAAAATAAAACTAAAAAACAAGCAATCAATCATTTGGTAAACTGGACAGCAGAACAAACACAATGATGGTAAAAATGTAAAAGTCAAAACATGAGAAACATCAGACAAAACAAAGCTGATAAAATAAACAAATCCAAAGTCCAAAAAATGATTTTGATTTAGTCTTTCTCAATCTGAATTAAAAACAAGTCTGAATCTGTGATTGTTCAACCCAGTTTAAAAACAAACAAACAAACAAATAATATGCTGATCTTTACCCAGTGACGCAGAGTCCCGCGTGTCCTGCAGCTCTACTTCCTCCACCGGAGGGCGCTCCAACAGCTCGGCTCCATACGCAGCCTCCGATCCCAGCGTCTCAATATCTGAGCCCTGGAAACACAAAGAACAAACAACAGCTACAATGTGACAATGTAACTACTTCCTTAATTAATGAACGTTAATAATTAACGTACATTGTCATAAAAAACAAAACAAAACTCTCTCCTCTGTGAAATATAACACTGACTGAGAACAGTTCACAAAACCACTATTGTCACATCACATCTTTAAAGATTTCTTGGTCTGATCTTTAATTTCACAAAACGTCGAAGAAATGAAGATCGAACAAAGACGAGAGAAAACTTTTCCAGCAGAGAGTTGAGACGATAAACAAATGTTCAACAATTATCTTTAAAATTGTGATCAGGTTTCGATACAATGTGACACTGGACTTTTTATATTATAACAAAACACTAAAGAAAATATCACATCATATATAAAAACTAAAATGTAAAAAAAAAAAAACAAAAAGGATAAATACCTCATTACTAATGATGGTCCAGCCACAGGACGACTCTGCATCACTTGACGTCTCTGACATTTCTGGCAGTTGTCAGCAATAAACAGCGCGGGGATCTAGAGGTGCAGAGGTTAAAGGTCAAATGTTATCAACGCTACAACAAGAAGGTACGTCGATATGTTGTAAACTTTAAGGTTTGCACATAAAGTGTGTGACAAACCATCAGTTCAAGCAATTGAAGTAGTTTACTGTAGTTAATAAGTAAGTTATTCATTCCCCTAAACAAGATTAATGTCAATCACAGCAGGACTTAATAATAATAATAATAATTTTCAAATTAACAGCCATTAGATTGAGTGAAGAATATGAACCATTGTGTTATTGTTAAGACAAGTCTGGTCTTGGGGTGAACTCAGCTGGCAGCAGTGAAATATAACAGATTATTAATGTGATGAAACCAAAGAGTAGCAACCAGCTATTCAGACCAAACCCACTGTGTTGTTCAATCATGTCATGAATTTCATAAACACTTTCACTCATATAACCACAAACATCCTGTAATGAGTCAATGAAGAAGGAAAGAGTACGTGGTTTGAAAAATAAACAAACTTCATTTACTTAATGACTTTAAATTCACTATAATTGATCCTATAACCTACCATTTCTTCCTTTGATTTATCATTTATTAAATTAATCCTCATTTACTTTCAATGCTTATGAATGAGTGAATAACAAACACGCGGGTGTAACAGCGCCCTCTGGCGGCGGCGGACCACAGCTACAGCTGCCAGAGGATGCCAGCTGCCGCGGCCTGACTGAAAACAACCAACATTTTAATCTCTAGCAGAAATATCAGCGGCTGTTTGCTGTAGCTGACACCAGTGTCGGTAAATAACGACTATTTTTCGGTTGTTTTTCTGGTAGTTAACTAACTTATCAGGTTGGTTGTTAACGTCGCTTCTCTGTGCAACGTCGGAGCGAATAATTAGAGTCGTGTCGATGACGTACATTATTTGTTACAGCCATTTAACGTCATACTTTTAATGAAAAAACTAAAACAATTGTTAAACTTACCGGCTTTTTGCGCCCAACGACGAGGCAGCTGTTTGCCACCAGCCCTAGAGTTGTTGCAGTAGAACCGAGCTGGTTATCCGTTAACAACACAGCGAAGCCGCCTTTGCCTGGGAAATGTAGTTTTATAGTGGTGCAATTCTAAACGCAGCTCAACGGATTCGCCGAATTATTTTAAACTCCATTTCCCATGAGCCAGCGCGGCGGTAGAACAGGCTCAGCGAGGGTGGCGCAACCGTCTGGAAACAAATCTTGTGGCTGAAAGAAAAAAACATAAACAAGGAAGCGTGACACGGCAGAGTGACCTACCCGCAGGAATTACTGGGACAAGAAGACAACAAAACAAACGAACTGATATTTACTTACTCTGCCGAAATATTAGTCTAAGGCCGTTTAAAAGGCTGGTGATTGAAAAGTTTAAATGGACGCCAGAGAACACGTGGTGGTCATTGTTTTGGTCTGTGAGCTCGTGCTCTGTCTCTGCCAAAAACATTAACATGTAATTATTCATCCTCCATGTTGCTCGACCGGTAGGTACAGTTCAGCAGCTGTAAAATCAGCTGATACAATGATGCTACTGTTTACAACCTGTTGACACTCACCTGTTTTATAAATATTGTCACCTGGCATCAAAACCACATATGCCAATTCTGAGTTTTTTAAGCCTGAAACGTGACAGATCCATTATAAATCTGTAAATATTTACAGAATAGCATATCACATATTGTGCTGATTTAAATTAAAAGTAAATAAAAAACATTTTGAAGATGTTAAAGCATTGTTAACAGTTTCTTTTGGGGTCATATGTCAGGTAGTGACACATCGTGTGGTGAAAAGGACGTGACTCAACTATGAGCTGTTTTGAATAAAACAAGATGAAGATTCAGATTTATTAGTTAAATCGTTTTTATGCATAAATATTAAACTCATGCATAAAAGTATGTATATTAGTGGTAAAAAAAAATGCACCAACTGACCAACTTTTTGACAATTGTCTTATTTATATATTTACATTTTTTAAGGACAGTGCACATTAATAAACAATACTGTAAATGTGTCCGTGTTAGCCAGCAGGGTAATTTTCAGCTGATTGATTTGATACATAAGTATCTATTGTGTATATTTATCTTTAAATATTTTTTAATAAATATTTAATTAAACTCCTAAGTCTCTGTTGTGATTTAGTCAGATTTAGTCTAATTAAACCATTTCAACTAATGTATTTAAACATATTTTTAAATCCTGTGTGGAAAGAGTTTAAAGACATTAAAGAAAGATTTGAAAAAAAAAAAACAAAAACAAAGCAACAACTCACTTTTTCATACTTTTATTTAAACTGGGAATCAGATTTTTCATAATTAACCACTGTCTAAAATCTCCTAACTAAACAGTTTTGGCAAAAAAAAAAAAAAAAAAACAAGTAATTTTTCTGACAAAGACAAACTGACAAAATATAACAAAAAAAACAAACAAAAACAAAACATAATAATTACAAAAAGTTACATTCAATTTTCAAGAGTTGACACCTGTTTTCGGTGTGAGGAGCAGCTGTGGGTCCCCCTGAGTTTGACTGTAAATGACCCGCAGCGCTCGACCCCACGTTATTAAAACACAACATTACTGCAAAGAGAGAACAAAGAGTGAGACTGTTCATACGCAGACCGAGCTCTCAGCTTTATCCCTTTAAATTCACATGCTTGGATAGAAACATAATTTCAACATAACATCATTCATGAGCTGGAAAAAAAAAAAAGCAGCAGGACAACATCAACATCCTGGGTCGTTTTCTATGAACCTGTCACATCTTGACCTCGGTCTCATAGACGATAATGACCCACAGGTATTTGTTTCTGCACTTTCGTAAAAATATGAAAAAAAAACAAACTAAAATGTGAGGTAGCACTTATGTACGTGTTTGAGCTGTAAAAGGCTCGAATCAGAATCAGTATAATTCAGAAGTTGAATTGAAGAGAAAGTTAAAAACGTCTGTATCTCATGGCAGGTAAAACATCGTCATGGTAACGTGTTTTAGCGTTTCAGGAAATGAAGAGTGCTGGTGTCAGATTCTGATTCAAGTCTTTAAAGCTCCAATAATACAGATAATATGAATACATCATAGGTTCAACTTAAAATGGCTCCATTTTCAGGATAAACGCGACACCAATGTGTCAAAATCCATTTTTATCTTGAAAGACAATAAGATAAAAAAAAAAAAAAAAAAATGGGGAGGAAATTTGATTTTTGTGGAAATAAATGGCGATTAAGAAAATTGGTAAAACATTTTCATTCTGCTTTCTCGTCGTACAACACAACACTCAGTTGTAAAATGAGCAAAACGAAGAAAATGACATTTCATTTCACACGGGGGAGGAAGGGAAGGGGGGGACGCTTTACAACACATCTGTTTTGCCAATATGCAACGGTGACCTTTAAAAAAAAAAAAGAAAGAAAAAAGAAATCTTTGGTTTCATTTGTTTGCCTTTTTTTTTTTTTTTTAAAAAACGAAAGTTAAACTGATTGTGTCATTTCCCATGATTGAATCCTCTGCAGATTCCTCTGATTAAAAACACAGCGATGTGAAAACACCTGTACATCCACTGACCTTTCTCAAATCTCTTACGCCATAAAATCATTAAAAACTACAATATTTTTCCTTTGTGAATATTAAACGTTTTTTTTCTTCAAAAATATAGATAACGGATATCATATACTTCATAAATGTCTTAATCTTAATATGTTTATAACCAGTCAATCATCATATAATCAAATACAAATTTTAAATCATTTTGTTAATTGTTTGAAAAATCAGTGGGTGCACATCTGCACACAACTGCACTGTTGCAACGCAGACTACAATTCAATATAATATACTGTATTTATCTCTTATTATTTTCACCTACAATGTACAGACTTCTGTTTGCAACAGTATTGGAGGAAATCTGCGACAGGATCATTTTGTTCGTGTGCATAATATTGATTATTAATTGTCACCCCGTCGTCGTTAAGTGCCTGTGAATCATGTGACGGCACTTCCTCGGAGTTTTAACCCACGACTTAATTTTACGCTCCTTCGTCGCGGGTCAAGGCCACTAATGTGCAAGGCTTCGTTTGAGGAGCAGCGCCTCAACTAATCGCCCAAGGCCGCATTTCATCTTTGGTCTAATGTGTTTAGTTTTTTTTTTTTTTTTTTTTCTTCTCTCTCTCTCTCTCTCGATTATTTCACATTCCTCAGTAACCTTCTGCCAGAGATTAGTTGAGAGACTAAAATAAACTCAGGTAGCAAACAACTCTTTGGATAATAGCGTCACAGTCACCGCTGCACATTGGCCGATAATACAAAACTACTTGGCAGACAAGTGCTAATCTTTATCTACTCTACAGCAAAAAAAATCTACTTGGAACAAAGGTAACTACAATGTGTACTCAGTAGTACATATCTTCTAACAAAAATATAGATTTTTTTGTGGTGTTCATTCAATTCTTCACTTTCGGCTCTGATTAAACACTTCCATTACTTCTCCTACAATCATTCTTCATCATGTGTTGCATCCTCATGTGGAGATATCAGGCTTTGGTTTCAGCTTTTCCACATTAAGGCCAATTTTAAAGCTTTTCTGAACCAACATGTCACTTGCAAGCACTTCTGGTGTGAATCTTTTACACTCGTAAAAAGGAAGAAGTCAAACAAACTTAAAGGGTCTGTTGTAGAAACAGACGCTGTAGGACCTGAGGATTAACTACTGACTCACCATCTGTGAGGAGCACAAACATCTGAGCTACTGGCACACAAAGTCAGAGATACATTCATAGCATATTCTAGTAGGCAATTACACACTACAACGGTTTAGTACTGAGAAGATACCCTGTCAGTTCACCATGTAACACTACATGACTTTTCAAACGCACTAAACCTTGTTCCCTGAGTTTAGGAAAACAATAAGACAATAACATAAATTCTTAAACGAGGTAGTATAAAACAGGAATAGCAAGGGCAGCGGCACACTGACATACAAAATAAAAGCAGACATTCATTATTTCTTTCATACCATTACTCAATAATGGGTGAAATGAACAAATAATAATAAAAACAAATATTACTATTATTATTAATACTGGCTCAGTACCTCAGCGACATCTGAGGAGATAAATAACAAACTGTACGTGTGTTTAACATCCTTCAGTCCGAAGCTGAAGCTGTTCGAAGCTGCGGCGCCCTCGCCATCCAGTAAATCAGAACAAAGCAAGAGAAAAAGACAAAAACGGGATGACGATCAGAAACAAAAAGTCATCAGGAAGTATAACGTGGGACGTAACTGAAGCAGCACATCACGTAACGTAGGTATAAGTAGTTATTAAATATACAGTGGAAAGTTCACCCGGAGGTAAACCGAGGTAGATAATCAGTGAAGAGAAGTCACTGCTCCCTTTCACTCCAGTGATAAACTCTTAAATAATGTCAGAAATGTCATTATTTCCACATTTTTGACAATCTTTTTTTTTTTTTTTTTTTTAAACATTCATGGTGGGTGAGATTTTTTTTTCTTTTCAAAAACATACACACACACAAATAAAGAGAAAATCTTAAAAAAAAAAGACATTCATTAAAAGAAAAAGAAAGTGAAGTAAAAGAAAAGAAATGAGCCTCCCGGCCAACACTTCACAATGTAAAAGGCCTTTGTTGGCTTCTTGTTCATTTTGCTTTAAAAAGTCTGTTTCCTTACACCTCTCTCTCTCACACACACACACACACACACACACACACACACACACACACACACACACACACACACTGGCATTCAGGTCTGTACTCTCCATTCCTGCAACAGAAAATAACTTCAGCGGAGATAATGTGGATGAATTTTAGCCAAATTTAACCTGAGTCTGTCCTCATCCTTTTTTTTTTGTTATTTGTTACTTTTTCTTGTTACTTTTTGTTCTAGATGGTTAAAGGGACAGTTTGACATTTTTGGAAAATCCACTTATTTGGCAAGAGTTTGATGAGAAGACTGGTAACGCTCCTCATCGATGTCTGTTAAAAGTGAAGCTACACAAAAACAGAAAAACGGTCCAACGCAAAACCAACATAAAACTCCAACTTGGTGTTTTTATACTTTGATGTTAGAACAGATAATTGTAGACTTTGCCAGGTTAGCTGTTCCTGCCTGTTCTCAGTCTTTGTGCTAAACAAAGCCAACAGTTGTTGGCCGCAGCTTGTTTAACAGATAAGTAGAGTGATATCAATGTTATGAACTAACTCTCTGCCAGAAAGTGAATAAGTGCATGACCCTAAAAGCCCAACTGGTCCATTTGTTTTGTTAAGAAGTACAAAAAACAAAAAAGGAAGCTGCAGTAAATACTCAGACTTTTTTGGGATGTGACCTTTTTAACTGTTTATCTGCTTTTTTTTTTGCAAGTATACTACTGCCTTCTTCACACACACACACACACACACACACACAAATACATGCACCAACTCATAGACACAAACTCAGACATACCCACATACTTAGAGAGAAAGTGCAGACACAGAGCTGCCCTGGGCTTCGTGCTGACAGAGATCGTTCTCAGCAGACTCCGTTAACTTCAGGTCAGTCTGCCTCTCGTCCGACAGCTCGTTCACCTCCTCAGCAGAGCCGCCGCAGTCCGAGCCTCCGCTGTCCTCCGCTGCCAGAGACAGCGGGCGGCTGCTCGCACCAGACGTCAGGTTGGTCATCTCCGTCTCATCGTGGGAGTAGCGACCCGAGTCACCTGTTGCGTGGCTGCCTTCGCTGTTCGAAGATCCCTCCGTGTCGCCGGGACGCGACCCCAGCAGGGCCTGCAGGGTGGCGTGCTGGTCTGGAGAACCAGAGAGCTCCTCCTCGTAGGTCAACACCGTGGTGCCTGGTTGGTAGGAGGCAGTGCTGTGTCTCATGTTCTGCAGCACAGAGAAAGTTGCAAAAATGAAGTATACAGTATCAAATCATGTGTAACTTGATTGTTTTCAGCTTTAAATTTGATTTTATGTACCGTCCCTAATTTACTGACTGCAGGTTGTAATTACCAAATAATTAGGAGTGAACAAGCAGGACTCATCTCAATCTTACCTGAACAGCTTTACTGTCCTTTTTGCATTATTTCCAAAGGAAAACCATTTCTTTTTCTTCTCAGAATTGGGCTGAACAGGTCCGAGAGAATTGATAATGAGATTTGTACCTCCCTACAAGTGAGGAAAAAAAACATTTTTTAATTAAAATATAAAGAGATATGAGCCATGGCTCTAATTATAGTTCTTCAGATTTTTCAAACCTTTTTATAATTAACATGATTATTTATAATGTTTTCAGTATTTCAGTGAGTGTGTTACATGCTGCAGTGAGAGTTAAGCACCTTGGCATCAATGAAATGGTTTTGACTCATCATGGGAACAGTCACATCAGCGTTTTCTACTTGTCCGTCGGAGCCCACATGTCCTGCAGCCGAGGCGGTTGCGTTCATTCCTCCTCTGTGGTTTTTAATGGCTGAAAATTTCCTGGAGGGAAACAAACATGACATCAATAGATGTAGAAAACAAAAGGAAGCTGGACTGTTGCTGGGTTCAGACATGCTAAGTACCTGTTTTTGCCTCTGCAGACGATGATGAAAGCGCAGATAATGATGCAGATGAGAGCGATGCAGACTCCAACAGTGATTCCTGTCATTGACTTTTGGTCCAGGTGATAGAAACCATCAGAGAAGCCTGTAAATGTTGCAAGCAATGCTGTCAGATTAGTGTTTAACTTAATATTATTTCAGTTTTACAGTCTCCAGACACCAAACAGTTCTGTAAAACAATGTTACAGTTACCTGTTGAGTGAGCAGAGCCACGGGAGAGACGAGGGTCGGAGGAGAGATCTGTCCGCACTGTCAACTCCACTGTGTGAGAAAAAGGTCCGTCACCCATGTCGTTGGACGCAGAAACTTTCACCAAGTAAATCTGACCGAGCTTCAGGTTTTCCAGCAGCGCCATGGTTATTGTTCCTGTTGGTGAGATTTAATTCTGATGTTTATCTGCACATTCTTTTCAAAATAAAAATATCTAAACACCGTAAGGAGCCTGACATCATCTTTTTCAAACTGACCAGCATTTTGGGATTTAGTGAAAAACAAACATTTTTCAATTTTCATGGCAGAGAAGTTATTTGTGCAGATTCTAGGGAGGTGGGGGTGGTAAGATGATCGGGCTATACACATTCCCTTAACTACCACCCAGTAGTTTTCAATCCACTATGTCCCAGCACAGAGAGAAGGGTCGAAGGGGGTTGGTTGTTCAGATTGAGGTGATAGGGGGCTGGGCAGAGCTGGAGGGGCTTTGTGAGTAGCTTCACTTTTGACCCCTTCACCAGCGGCAGAAGAAGAGTTGAATGTCTTTTTTTGTGTTTGTTTCTTTGGGTCATCTGCTCTTATAAATTCCTATGTGACTCAGAAACCAGATACAACAACAATTTGTTTCTCTTCTTACTCTTATTCTTAGCATACCATCAGACTGAAGGAAAACAACTTATTTTACGTTTCTCTGTGATGAAAGAAATGGACATAAACATAAAAACTCTAAAGTGTGATGAGTGCCTTGTTTTTGCTTGTTCACAATAAGAAGTCGAGTTGTATTAATCTGTATTAATCTTCAAATACAAACAGATAAAAAGCTGAAAAGAGAAATAGATGCAATCATCACCGCTGCACTTTAACTGACCCTTTTCTTTGTGTGTAAATGATCAATAATCTAAACTGTCCTTTTACCTGTTTAATGAAAAGAGTGATCTCGACCTGTCCTGGCACCAATCACACATCAAAATGAAAAGATACACGGACTGTTCCACTAAATGAGTTACTGATTTCCAATGAACCATTTGTCTAAGACAGGAAAGAGGCTTTGTGTGTCTCATCCCTCACATACCTACAGTATATAACCTCTTTCTCTGTGCTTCTCCTTTCCCTCTCCTCCTTACCTTCTCTTTGTAGCACTTTCCATTCCCCAGCGATCCATTCATTTCTGGAGGCGTACAGGATGGTGTAGTGTGTCACGGCTACGTTGGGTTCATCCGGAGGCTTCCATGAAACCAACGCTGTGTCGTCCTCAATCAGAGTCACTTTCACGTTGGAAGGAGGAAGCATAGGAGCTGTTTATGGGAAAACAAAAACAACAAGTTTAAATAAAAATACCTTAAACACTCAAATATAAGGGTTTAACATGTAGAGAAAATATTACCTCCTTACAATAAGACATATTGACTCAAAACACCAAACAGTGCTTTTTACAATTAATACTTAAATGTATTTGTGCTCACCTTCAGGGAAAGTGCTCTGATAGACCACGGGGCTCCAGGGGCTGGACAGCTGATCAATGTGAAGGCGAATAGCAAATTCATACTTGGTGTTTGGCTCCAGATCACGAACCAGGAGACTCTGCTCATTCCTGCAGAATAAAGCCACAACACAAGATTAAAGGAACAGTTTATTTCAAACATCTCTGCTTGTTTTGTTTGTTTGCTTGCTCTTTGTTTTACTTGGTTTGGGCTTAACTGTTGCTTTTAAAATGGCCAGCAGGTGGCGATATGGAGCTGTGCTGACATACTGGTCACCTGTAAACTTTCTCCAACAAGTGTGAGTTGAGTATTCACACTGTTAAGTGTTGTAAAGAAACACTTGAGGTGATGTGATTCAGCTGGCTTGAGGCTATGATACTGTGTTACCGCTGAAATCTCACACTACTGTCAGTCACAGAACATTGTGTTGAGATAAAAGCTGAACTACTTTACAGTTGCTCACACAAAACACACAGTTAAATGTGTTTCTCAACTTAATTAGGCTTTAATTCATCAAACATAGAAGTGATGTTCTGCCATCAAGTGGCTGAAAACACTGATTAATGTACTTTAAAATAATAGGAGGCACATATCAGAAGAGGAGTTCTCACGTCTGCAGGTAGAGCACCAGGGAGGCGTTCTGCAGGCCTACTGGGTTACAGCGAACAGTGTAGTTGACAGCGTGGCTGGACGTGAAGGCCGGTCGTCCCCAGTGCAGAAACACGGCGGTGGAGCTGTTTGTCTTAGCGTAAACGTTGTGTGGAGGAGGTGGTGGCGGCACCAGGCGATCTCGAACAGCTGAGAGAAACATTGAGAATAATGTTGTTTTTCTCACTTTCATTTACATCAAATACAAGTGAAACTATCAGACTGTTTACATATATTGTGTAGACTTACAGACACATCCAGGGGTGCTGATGGTCTGGTCTGCCTGGTAACCATCTCCAACAAAGTTATAAGCCAGAAGTTTAACATGGTACTTCTTTCTTGGGTCTTCATAAGCAAAAGAAAAAGACAAAGAAAGACCACAATGTTTAAGCCAATCATATAATAAATAATGGAAAACATCCAAATTTCAGGTAACCTTCATGGTGATTTATTTCCACCATTTCTCTCTGCTCAGTGTAATAATTCAACATGGTAACACGGTGCCAGATGACAGAGTGGTCCTCCAGCTAACAGGAAGCAGAAGTGTAACATGAAAGAGAGGTGGAGTGTGTGGGTGTGGGGTCAGTGAGGTTTTTTTTTTTTTTTTTTTTTTTTTTTTTTTTGAGGTTGATGGTGTGGTGGGAACGAGAGGTGAGGCAGTGCGACAGATGCTCAGTGCCACGAGTCCTTTGGTCAGTTTCTGCAACACTCAGACCAAAACAACACTAGAGCTCCACTATCCATCACCCTGTCACCGAGTCTTTTCAGTACAAATCAGAAGGACCTTTCTACAGCCCCAGTCAGGCCTGCTGGTCACTGACCACTCCTATTTAGGCCCAGAATCTGGGGGTTAAATCGAGGGACAAAATCCCCTGGGAAGGACGTCACTGATGGTCAACAGCAGTTGCAGGGCTCAGTGACCCCGAAGACCCTCTCCTGAACAAAAGGCATCTGACCAAATGTCCCTTTTACCTCACAAGGATAATGATGAGCATCCACTTTAAATGTTGCATACTTTACGTTTTATTATTATTATTAAGATTTTAATTTGTTGAATAGCTCTTGCAGTCAGTGAAATAAATTAGAGTAAAAGTGTCTTTTTTTGACAACATGTAACAAGTTAAGTATTTTCTGATGTCACAGTTCATCAGCTACAGTTTTAGATCAGTGACAATTGGTCGCACCAACTTCACTCTTGATACTGGACCATGAAAATTATGTCTGTGTGTAACCTCATCTTTTTCTGATACTGTTAACTGACTGAAAATACTGGACTATAGACTAAACAGATGTCTATTTCTATTTCTATGTCTATGTCTATGTCTAACTATCAAACATGAGTTTTGCAGAAAATAAACACATTTCTATGAAAGTACGACACATTTAGAGGGTCAAGCGAGAGGAAGAGAGAAGGGAGACCACAGGAGATGAATCTGTGTCCATGGAAGTTAGAGAGGCTTTAGGGAGGAGTGAAGCTGAGCTCCTTCCACCCCCATGCAGCCCAGAGGAGTTTCACTGGAGCCAGACCAGGGCCAACAGGTCAGGCCGAGATAAAACTTTGAAAGAATCTGGGGTCAGGGGTATTGAATGAGTTGAGCCTCTGTTTTTTCTCTTTTTTGCATATAGATTCTCACTACCTGAAACTAAACAGCTATTTGCAATTATAATCAAGACAAAGAAAAACAGTAAATCACTTATCACCACAATAAAATACATTCTGAGTTGCTGGTAGAATTATTTGTTCAGAGTTTGCTCAAAGTTTTACCATTTTAAGACTAAACAGAGATGGTCAGTGTGGTGTTACAACAGATAAATAACATGGGAAAGTCTGTCATTTCTGAACAAGGTCCTCCTTGTTATCCAGAGTTTGTGTACTGTTTGTTAAGCTTGTCCACCTCTAAAAGAAGAGTAAGCATGTAGTGTGCACCTCTACCCAGCCCCACAATACAATGGTCCTGCCATAATTATGCGAGAGAGGAGCTCCGAGAGGGGGGAAGCTGTGACATCTGGGCCATGACCTTTGACATGGAATCTTGGCAAGCTAAATCCTGCAAAAGGAGGGGTTACAGGGCTCTCTCTAAAGGGGGAGGGTCACGCAGAGGAAGTGAGTGGAAAAACAGGGAAACGCCAAGAGTCAAAATAAAATGCCACTTAAAAGGTGGCGACACAAAGTCCTGATAGGTGAAAACTCAAGACGACAGGTTTGTTTTTCTCAGACACCTGAAGCTCTCAAAGACATAACCAAGTCAATTAAATCAATGGTTATTATATCGTGTTGTCAAAAAACAACAGCAAAATAAGAAAAAAAAAAAAAAACAGCATGTTACTCATCGATCCATAACATCCACTAATTATGTTCTAACCCAGTAAATACTCAACCACAGCTATGAAAATAGTTGTCATCATTCGTATAAATCAACTTTTCTGTCACATCCTGACATTAAAGATGTAAAAAATGTTGCAGCTTGTTATAAAATAATGTTACAATTTTTTTTGAAGTGATAAATGATGAAAAAGTTATTAAATGATGTTAAAATATTTCTTTATTAAAAACTTAAATTACTGTTTAACAATTAAAATTGTTGTCAATTAATTTACAATTAATCAGCTGATTGAACTTAAGTTAAAAACATAAATGAAGCTGCATTAGTTTGCCTCTGATTCTTTCAGGGAAGATAATTCCCTGTCCTCCCCCGGCATAAATCTTACTTGGCCTTACCGCCATAAATTGTCCTGTATTAAAGGACATATTTGAACCATTTGTGGTCGCCCGTCTTTACAGCCAAAATGCAGATCCTGTTAATCTCTGAGGTTTTGTTCAGCCCCTGTGAAAGGCCCCCCAGGCTGCAGCGAGCCAGGCCTGAACAGGGGCCGTAAATGTCAACTCCTGCATGAACCTTCACACCAGCATCTATCATCTTGCTCCTCTCTCGCTCTCTTTTGCCCTTATTGCCACAAATCAACATGTACATGCACATAAAGCACAAAATGACCTTTTAAAATGTCCAGAATAAGAGTCTAGTTTTCAAATCAAGCACGCATGACCTGTGGTTTTAATGAAAAGAATGAAGAAGATGCACGATGGCCTGCAGCTGTGAGATAAATCTACAGTTGTACACACTGTGCTGCTTGGTGCCAACAGGTATGGGAGGTATTTAAACCCCTACTATGACTACATGTTCTTCTAATGGAGCGAGCAGAGAATACACATGTGAGGAAAGGTCACATCACCGTGTCATTTATACCCAACTGGAGCCTCTCGAACACATTCCTGTCTCTCAGGGTGTGCTTTCAATCATTTGGATCGTCATAAGTGATAATTTAAGAGCCGGCTCAAAACGTGTCCGTCTACAAACTGCACACGGAGCTGAATCAGCAGCAGCCGGTTTTGACACAGCGGATAGTTCAGTAATCAATGTTATCGGCAAAAAGGGGGTGGCTGCTGTGTACAACGCGCAGTGATTATGGGAAATACCATTTACAGTACAAGCAGATTTAATTTGCACAGATCACCTGCTGAGAAAGATCAACATTCAGCATCTGGTGACCCTGAGGGCACAAAATGTGAACTCCAGCCTTAGATCATCTGTTGCTTCAAATCTTCAATATGTGGGTAAAAATGTGAATAATTTCTTAAGAATTTACAAAAAAAGGTTAATGTTTTATATAGACAATATAATATAATATAAAATTGAATGTTAAAATAATTGTGCAACACAACAATTGAGGCAAATATCTTCACCTGTTTCAGCGTTTCGCTGTTTACATTTTCATGTATTCAGTTTTTTAAACTCCACTTTCAATTCCTTTTAAAATGTTCAGCTAATTATAGCTGCGCCATTAATTACATCAGTTGATGTGGCAACATTTATATCAGAGGATGTTTTAACACACTTGCAAAACTTAAAAAACACTGCCCTGTATATAGGCTATTTATCTCTGAAAAACAGATGTAGATGCAGATATAAAACTTTAATACTGCTTCTTATACTAGTGTTGCCTCTAATAAATGATGCAGCTATAACATCAAAAAGTCATTAATCAAGAGAGAAGTAATGATTGATAAAAAGCCTCAAAACTCTGATTTCTCACAGCTCAGCAGGGTTTTCTCTGCTGTAGGATGTGTTGCCACACAGATCAGATGCTTCTCTTTACACCTCTCTCCTCATGCACACCGCTGCAGCTAATTCATGAGAAAGAAATGGCAAGATAGTGAGCTCACAAGACACGCTCATTGTTTGGCCTACAGCTCGGTTGGTGAGAGGCTGCATTTCCTGAAAGTCTTGGCTAATAAACTATCTTTGTGGCTCTCAAAGCCAAACACAATGAGAGTCTTTGATGTGAATGCTCCTCCAGCAACACTGCTCAAAGCAGTCATAAAACACATAATAAATCAGCCTCCACAAAACAGCTTCCCTCTCTCTTCAAAAAACAGCCCTGCAAAGCTCTTTTATCAAAGCGGGACAAAAAGATCATTCTTTTTATCCAACTAAAGCTCTATATTTAGAGTTTGACGCTAATCTTGCTGATTGGCTTAATATTTATCATCAGCTGTTACTGCAGCTTCCTCTTCCTCACAGAACGCTTTAAATATTCAGAGCAATCTGATAAAGACAGAACGGACCACGGAAAAAAACAGGTACCTTTTCAAAGACTCCACGTGGTAAACACATCGATACAACCATTAATACCATGAAATCAAATAAAACTCATTATTAATGTCAATACTGGCAGTAGAATAAGTTTCAGACTAAGTGTAATGTAGCTCTGGAATAAATATCTGCACCGTTTAACCTGCTGAACTAAATATCTAACTAACTAAACGCCTGCAGGAGTTAGAGTTAACACCTATAGTAATTTATAGTTCCTCCTCGTCTTTCTTTCTCTTTTTTCTGATCCCGTTCTAGCACTGAATCCTGATTTACAAGTCAGCTGCTGACCACCTGGTTGACCCCCTCTGGCCACAGATGGTCAGTTGTCCACTACATTGGCCTGAGCCCCCTTTCCTCTCTCAAACAAAAAAAGCCAAAATGAATCTGACCTTAAGGCCAGAAGAGCTTTGATATGCCCCAAACACTATCCAGCAGCTGCTGAATTAACACACATACACACACACACACACACACAGTAAAACCCCTCACAGAGGCTCAGAGGTCATGGCTGTGGGATGTGTTGCTGTTTTGTTCCATGCGCCATGAAACAGTTCGACACGTGATTGAAACCAATTAATCACTCATGAGCCTGGATGTCAATTGATGCTGCTGCTTATTCACAACAGACTTTTAAAACTTGTTCCTCCTATTTTTATAGTCATTTTTGTTGAAATACGTAGATGCATAATTAAATCTGCCTGCATCATGTCTTCATATACTATATATGGATAAGAACATGTTCTTTAGAACAAGTCGTGTCAAATTTTCAATTAGTTTTTCCTCATCAAGATGAACATCAAAGCAGTAAATGCCTAAAAACTCATAAGGTCAGAAATTTGCTGTGTTAATATGAAGCTTTGGTTATGCAATTTACTGCAAACCCGGTAACACAATGATCAGAAACAAAACTCACCGAGGCCTCCGATGGTGTGAGAATTATCTGAAGCGCGCAGCTGAACTGGGGCGTTCTCCGACTGACTCTCCTCGTGGTAGAAGAGTCTGTAGCCTTGAACACCAGCTGAGTTTCTGGGCGCCAACTGCCAGCGCACTAACAGAGTGGTGCAGTTCAGAGGCTCCAAGTGCAGCTCTGGAGCAAGAGGAACTGTAGAGAAAAGACTCTGATTAAGATTTTTTTTTAATATACAATGCCACAGCAAAGATAATATGAACATCAGCTGACTTTTAAACTGGCTTCCTCTGTTTATGTGGTGAACAGACAAGATTCCTGACCAGGTTTTGATTTGAAAAGTGAAATTACCATCTGATGCCTCACCAGCTGTTTCACACTTAGTGCAAACCACACGACACCAACAGTCAACAGACTGATTTCACACATTTTAATTTTAGGAATGAAGTTTACAAACAGTGGACCCCGTTTCTGAGTTTAAACTGAAGACAGGGGCAAATAGAGATGGGCAGGAAAAACGAATCCTCCCTTCCCCCCACCTCAAACCTTCAGATGTAGCTCTAAACAGCCATATACTCTTTCCCACCCGGAGGCCTAAGTCCTCCCTTTATGACCCATGACTGAAGCCCTTCCAGTGTTACTGACAGTGGAGGGCAAAGGTCACAGAGTAACAAACGCAATGTCTTAACAAGATTATTAGAGCAAGATCTTCTCTGTACTGTGTCTCATGGTTTAAATTGACGAGTTCTGTGATAATTCAGCTTTGTGAGTCACCTTCATTTGTTTTAAATTTGCTTCCACAGTTGAAATTCTGATAATCACAAAATTTGCTTTGTTTGTCTTTTTCTGATGTCGTACCTCGAGCACTGGATGCCTTCGGAGTGCGGTGAGATGTCCAGGCAGACTGCTCACCCCACCCGATACTGGTGGCAGCAACGATACGCAGAAGATAGATGGTGTCAGGCTGCAGGTTTTCCAGGAGATGTTGGGTACTCTCTCCAGGTAACTCTAACTGTGAGACTGTACTCTCAGCACTGGTGCGATAGGCCAAGCGATAGGCGGAGATTCTGCCGCGACTCAGTTTGTCTGGGAGCGGCTGCCATGACACCTGGATGTCTGTGGGACTGCGGCTGGTGAGGCTGAGCTCAGGGGCACGGAGAGGAACTGTGGATGGACAATAAAAAAGGTTAGGACAGAAAGAAAATACTAAAAAAAATTTTTTTTCATATACTGCATGAGAATAACCCTGGTTGCATTAGCGTATTGTCTGCAATGTTAGAAATCCATAAGTGTTTCATCACGGTTTGAATCAATAATGATACAGTCACAGTTTAACATGATAATCTGACACCCATGAACATACATGATTAACAAATCTGAAGTTATTCCATTTACTTCTCGTCTTATTGTGAATTACCTACTTAAGGTGACCTCGGGCTTGCCCTGCGTGCTCTGAAGTCAATATAATATCATCTAATAACTTCAGTCATGTAGAACAGAAACACAGCAGCCTTTGACCCACAGGCCAAGACAATGAATAAATGAGGTTTGCCTGGAATTCAGAAGTTCTCTGGGGGCATGAGATGTACAGATCCAGATAATATGTATACATATAAGCCTGTGCACACAGACGCACACATAAGACACCTAATAAACAAACAGTCTCTAAGCTTCCAGAGTGATAACAGACTGTTCAGTCTGATCAATAACTCAATTACCTTCCTAGTTTTTTGATTTTGTACTTTTTGTGGGATTGACTTTGAGTATAATCTTTATAGTGTTTGTGTCTCACCATCCTCGAGTGTGTGCTGGAACACGTGGTCCGACATACGACTGGCACCCATGGGCATGTAGGCAACCACGTAGAAGGTGTAGTTACGAGCCGGCTCCAGGTCGTCAATAATGTAGCGAGTTGTATCATTTCCTATGACAACTTGATATTCCTCGTTGTTTAATCCTAGATGAATGAGAGCAACGTAAAAACGCTTGAAATAACCACAATTTTTTAATCAAAATAAACCAAATGAACAACATGTCTGAATGATTATGCTACAAAATAGCTATTTGTCCTGTCTTAAGATAATTTAATTTGTTGGATTTAAAATTTTCACATTTATACAAAGATAAATTACAGCATATTTCAGGAAGACATAAACAAAAGACAAAAGACATAAAGCAACTTATAAAAACACTACTCATCATTCAGTATCATAAATGTTCCTATGAAATAAAACCTTGCACCACTTTCTAGAATGAATGTTTTGATAATAAAATGTTTATACAATGTTATAACCTGTAGAGATACAGCTAATATCATTATCAAGTTAAAAAACACATGGTGACACAGCCAGGTCAACAAAAACCTGCCTCCTTCCAAATCTTTATAATTTATGATTTTATCATCACAGAATTTCGCACCACTACTTCTTTGCTTCAACAAACAACTAGTCATTCATCTTCATGTTTACTTTATGTTTGCTAGTTGTTGTTTGCTAGTAATTTAATTCAATTAAATATTAAGAATGTGGCCTATTTGAGCTCTGAGAAAAAAAATAACTACCTGCTCTGGTTTCTGACCTTCTAAACAAAACACTTGAAGGTTCAATAAAAAAGCTCCTTCACAGTTTAAATGCGTCAGTAAACCTTCCTGGAAAGTGTAACAATGTCTGCTTTCCTGTCCAATTCACACTCTCCTATTGCTCCCACGGAATACACACTTTTGGACACTTCATCACACGGACTAATTAGTTCCTCCTTTCACCTCCATTTAGTGCCAAGCCTCTCCATCTGCAAGCTCAGGTGCACAGTGTTTTTTTCCTGTCTGATACTCTGTCAATGTCAGCGAACAGCCTTTCTTTGTGACTGTGTCCGAGGAGATTGTGTCACCAAATCTAAATCAAGTGCAATCCTTAACAGAAGCCAGTCATTCAGAATAAAACAGAAAGAATTTGTTCAGCTTGTTCTTTTTATTTTGACCTCCTTATTCCCAACAAAATCCAGCAGGTGTTTCTTTTTTTCCTGAATGAATTCCAAACATCTCACCTCCCCCAATGGAAGTCAGTGGCATTATAATTAAGTGCAGTGCTTGAATGAATAAGCTGAAGTTTTTTCTCTGAGGTGTTGTATTGTTTGAATGTGACTCTTCTTGTCAACAGCAAAAATTCCCAGGAAAGCTGAAAGGCTTTCAGGCTTTTCTGCTGCCACACTACAACCCTTGTGCTTTTTGTGAATAGTTTTGTCTGCATGCCGCATTTTATCAGCAAAAAGGAAGAGACCCTGCATCTTGAAACTCCTGTGGTCAATAGAAGTCCTGTTCATCAAGATAAAGCTGTTGCTCTTCATTTTAAAGGAGTATTCCTTTTTCCCTCCTTTTACCCACCAACATGCAAACAGGAAGAAGCAAAATTGAAGTTCCTGAACTGCTGTTTCCTGACTCTAGAAAGATCATAAACTAAGATGTCTTAATGTAGTCTTTCCTCCCTTTTTGTGTCCGTGAAGCAAAAAGATCAATGGGAAAAAAAACAACTTTTGTTTGTTTACACACCACTCACCTTCAGCCTTCATGTAGTGCACTGAGTAAGCAATAACTTTATCTGAGTTGTACAGAGGCCTCTCCCAAGCCAGAAGGATGGCAGAGCTCGACACGGTGTCAGCTCGGATATTCCTGGGCGCGCTCGGTCGGTCCTCTGACATCACCACGATGAGCCTCGCCATAGACAGAACCGATCCCTGATCGTTTTCTACCTGGCACTGATAGATGGCATCATCCTCAGGGATGATCTGGTTGATCACGAGTTTGCTGAGGAACAGAAACACACACACACACACAGATGAGGAATATGCGCACAGATGGCTTCATGTTGAGGCTCCTTCACCAGGGTACAGTCATTCTATAATTACCTTTAACAAGCACTGACAGTTGAATAAGGAGCAGGAGCAAATTACAGACAAACTCACTAAAACCCCATTTGCACTCCTGTAAATTATTCAGTTGCCTTTCTAGTGTAGGGACAGTAGTGAATTATTTATTCATATTGTTTTAAATTGGTTCACAATGACTATGAAGTGAGTGCTTCTACAGTGTTTCATGGTTAAAAAAAGGCTCCTGTTTGTTATCTTTGTGCACAAGAAGCAAATGTGTTGATGTGTCAGTAATTATCTTTTAAATCGACAGAAAGATACCTGTTGTACATCTTGATTCGACCGTTGGAGTGAACTTTCTCTCCGTTCTTGAGCCAGGTGATCTGAGGCGTTGGAACTCCTTCAGCTTGGCACACAAAGCGGGCGGTGCCGGCACGTGGACGCGTCAGGCTCTCGGGCCACTCCACCAAGGAGGGTGGTGCTTTGGAAGAAGAATATATGTACATATGAAGCTTTTGAATTAGAAATTAGAAATGAAAAACACAGCCACCATAAATAAGCCATCATGTCTTTACCTAATACGGTGACATTGGCCGAGGCGACGGTATAGTTCCGTGTGCCGGGTGTGGTGGCCCTGCACATGTACACTCCTCCATGCTGTGGCTTGATGTCTGTGATGATGAGGTTGCCATTTCCCAACACTTTGGTGTTGTATACATCAATAGACTTGCTGTCTGCTCGACTCCACGAGATGATGGGTCGGGGATTGCCTGTGGCCATGCACTCCAGGATGGCACTTTGGTGCAGCGACACTGAAGTGTTCTGTGGCCCAGCAATGATGCGTGGCCTCTGGGGAAGTTTTGAGTTGGGAGCTGCTGGAAGAAGGAGAGAGAGGAGGAGGGGGGGGGGGACAGCTTTAGTGCATGTGGTTTTTGAAGATTCAAGTGAAAAAGGTCCTTTGTTGTCCTTTAATAAATAAATAAACCTGTCAACAAACTATTGATCAGTTTACGACTCCTTGAGAGGCACAAACCACTTACTCATGGTGCCTGTAATATTGCAGATAATAGTTAAAAACCTCTTTTCTCTCATTAAATAAACTATATAAACTAGAATTAGATAGTCGTGTTCAGCAGATGGATCGTTAAACTTAACGGTCTTTACCAAATACATTTACCAAAGGTGAACTATGTGTCAGACCTGGTGTGACAGTGAGGGTGGCCTCCGTGCTGCGGCGGCGGCTGGCGATGTTGGTGGCGACGCAGCGGTAACTTCCTGCATCTGCCCGCTGCACCCCGTGTATCTGAAGAACACCACTGGGCAGGACTGTGATTCTGGATGGCAGAAATATTTGTTATTGTTAATGTTAATCAATCACATATGAAATAATTCTATTGATAAATGCTGTAATAGTCTGCTGTGGAGCTGTGGGTGTAAAAACCACTGAGTAAACAACAGAGTACATACCTTTCAGTGGCAAGAGGTAATGTGACCCGATTGAGTTCCCAAGTGATGATAGGAGGTGGGTGGGCACTGATTTTGCAGGAAAACCTGGCGACTGAGCCTTCAGTCACCACGATGGACGTTGGCTGGATTGCAAAAGACGAGATACCTGCGACAAGACAAGTAAACAACACAACTTAAAGATTTCTGTTGGCAAAAACGTGACGAAACTGGAGATCATGTGTGAAATGTTTCTGTTCATATCATAGAGAAGCAATGTTACCAATAAAATAGATGTAGAACTGAAACAATAAGTCGATTCACTGATTCGTTTAAGTATTTAGATAATTGATTTATCGCTTAATTCAAGTGGTCACACAGCCAACTGTTGGTCAGACAAAAACATGTACAATTAGCCTTGGGCCTCAGACTAATTGTATTAAGCTTTTATATCTTAAATTGACTAATTAAATTAGTAGTATCTTAGCCTAAATGACTATAAAAATTGGTGTTAATTGAAGCCAAAAATAGATCAAAAACTCTTCCTAAAATGATTATAATTATCTTTAATGCTATTTCAGCATATTAATAACATTTATTATCTTCTTCAGCAGTATACTTAAACTAAACAATTGTCAAAGCTTTTTTCAGCTTGTACTAACACACACATTTAGCCAGTGTGGGATTCACGTTTTTATTCCTGACACGTTGTCCTTTAAAGATAATGTCAAAGGAAACTCCTTTCCCTAGAGGTGTTTCTTTGTTGTGGAAGCCAGTGTTGTATTTCACTCTGTTTTTTTTTTTTTTGTGCCAAGCCTTGCAAGTTAAAAGTGCAAGTAAAGATATATAATGAGTAAAAGATCCTTAAAAGCTGCTCCCATGTGGTTAGAGTGACGCTCTTAAATCAGCAAAGATTTTAATAAAGGATTTGAATAATTATTCATATAAAATATCTTATAAAATCTTTTTATTTCTGAATTACTGCCATCCTTTTCAAAACATACAGATATATTTCAGAAAACAGTCCACCTCATTCAGATCCAGTGGACATCAGAAAACAGATATGCCTATTACCTAAAGCTACAGACCCGCTGAGTGCTGCAGGAAGGTGATGATTGGAGTGGAACAGCTACATCCTGCGTGGATTGGGTTTCTGTGAAACTGAGCTGTTGTCAGCCACTAGCTGAGCAGCAAATAAATAAGCCCAATGTGAATCACAAACCAAACAGTGCGACAGAGCTCTATGCATTTTATAATGATTTCAGTTGTATTAGCTCCTTTTTTTTTTGTTGTTAACACATGCTCTCTTTGACAGTGGTGGTTCCTCCTGGGTCATAAAAGTCCTAAAAGCCATTAAGGTCACACACTGACATCCCATCCCCCCCCCTGAGCTCAAAAAGCTGCAGAAGCCTGGGATCAATCATTTGTTAAAAGAAATCAATCGCACTGCTGTTCTGATAAAGAGCAAATGCTGAGAGAACCAAAACACAGTGGAGCATCAAAGCACACTACCATTAAATTCAATATCATAAATTCATCAAATCACCGGACTGTGGTGATGGACAAATCAGTAGATCTGAAAAATAAAGTTGTGCAACTTTGTATTCAAGCAAAACTGCATCGTTTTATTTCTAATTTGGGGTAGGACTGTTTCAAAATGTCTGCTTTCATGATGAAACTATCACCTCTTAAGTCATAAACAAACATGCTGTGATGCTCTTTAACCTCCATGAACACATCCAGAGCTGCTGCTGCTGCTAAAGTGGATCATCAGCAACCTACAAAGATGAAACACAGAGGAGCAGAAAGCTGGGAATCAAGTTAAAACTACGTCTGCTGGAAAAACAGAATCAAACACAATCCAACATGGCACATATACATGTAGGGATACATGTATGAACAACTTTTTTTTGAAGTCTAGATCACCTCCTAAGAGAGCAATGACACAAATTTGTGTATTGAAATAGATGTAAAAATCGTTATTGGTATATTTTTCCGCAGAGACACACGATACCACACTGTGGTAACCTTTGCTTTCGAGAAAAATCTCCAGGAAATCCCTGCCGTCATAAACACACAGTAGAGGCTATGAAGGCCGTGATAGATGACTGTATGTAGTCAGTGTTGCCAGGTGTTCTGGTGCTAAACAGCAGGAGAGCTCTGACTGAAAAAACAACTTTCAGTGAATTATGACTTTTAACGCTTTTACACAACTAAGAGGAACCTGCCTTCAAATCTAAAAGACTCAAAAAGTCTCAAAATAGTTACATGGACGTTGTTTACAACAATCCTGTGTATGCGATTAATATTGTTTTTGTTCGTTCAACAGACAAACTGTCGTCATGACTGAATCCTTTCACCACGGACACTTTTAATCAAATTAGTCCTGAGCGGTTGCCCTCTCTTAGCGCCACCGCAGTTGTTTGATGTGAGGACAGAAGTGGACCGAGGACCCCACCCCCACCCCCATCACACTCAACCCCCCCTCCATGTTAACACACGCTCTTACAAAAATGCCATTAATGTGTTGAAGTGATATGACTGCAGGGCATGAGAGATGAGCTACTCTGATCCTCTGCATCTCTACTTTGCCTTTGCATTAAGTCAGTTCATGCTGGATTGACAAACAGCAAGATAATCATTGATTATTGATAAACCACTAAGACAGGATGGAAAATCTATATCTGCTCGTGTTGGTCGGAGAAATGACTGTCTGAAAATAAACAAATCGACTCAAATGTTTTTAACTTGCAAAATGTTTGAGTATGTATCTTTTTCACCGTGGCATTTTTAGTGAACTCAAGAACAAATACCTCAGCCTTTTCTCCAAAAGCATGAAGAAACAGCTCTGACCATCTGCCCTTCCAGGCAATCTCACCTCTCACCTCTGACCTCCACAAATCCTGGCTAGCACCCAGCTCAGTTCAGACAGAGCCCACCCCATGCATGACCACCCTAAACCAGTACGGCTGCCCTCTGCAAACTGCCTTCAAATCTCCTGCATCATCTTCCAGCTGTGTTTTGTAATGAAATCCGTTTTCGTTGTATCGGTTACATCGGACAGTTGCTGCTGCTGCTGCTGCTGCTGCACATGAATCAAAAAATTCAGTCGAGCTGCTGCACGATGTGACACTGCAGTTATCACAAGATGATAAATCTAAAACCTGCATCAGCACAGGAGAAACTTTTTTCTGTTTCTGAATCAGCATTTTAGTGCACGGCCATAATAGCAGGTTGGATCAAACTAGCTACAAAACGAGCTACAAAACTCAAATCTGACGATAAACAAACAAGTTTATCCATATGACTGCTTGTTTTTTTTTTTTACAGTATATTCTCTCTGTGGTCCAAACCTGAAGAGTAACTCTGTCTTTGCTTCTTGTCAGCTCACACCAGATGGGCCTGCTGATGCCAGCAGCTCAACAAACTGAAGGTCAGTGGACAGGTCAGGCCCAAACAAAGGTTCCCTTACAAATACCAGGAATTAGTTCAGCCCTTTCTCCTCTGGTTACTGTGTTCAGTTTCTCGGACACAGCGCAGCGCACTTTACCTGTGTGTTGTGAACTATCAGAGCTACTAACTTTAAGCATGTGGACTATTTGAGTTGTGAAGTTACATTGTAAAATTAAAAAAAAAAGCCTTTTAATACAATCTGTTTTGTTTGTTTGGTCTTTTCAGGTATAAAATACATTTTAATTTTACACCAGATTACATCTAATTAACACTTTTTACAGCTTGTTCATTTCGCGTTACAGTCGGTGACAGTATATTCACTCACTGTGACATGTTTTCAACACTGTGAATGACGTAAGCTGTTTGTGTTCAGTTCCTCAGCTATGTGGATGGTGATGATGCCCCCCAACCATCTCTAACCCAACCCATCCCCCAGGGTCCCATCTTTTAGGAGAGACATTAAAATTGATCATCCTCTCTCAATCCTGCAGGCAGCTTTTCAAAATGATGGTCTTCAGTATCAAGAGTCCCATGAAAAACAATGGAAATTTAACATGAGCTTTATTTCTATGAACTGGAAACCGCAACATGTTTTTTTTTTTTTTACCAAACTACTCATAAGTATTACTAAGTATTATTTCTTTCTACAACTCCTGAAAAACACTGCAATTTAATTGAGTGATGAGTCCCGTACAATGTTAACTGACCCCTGTGAAGATTAATAAAAGGATTTGGGGAAAAAAAAAAAGAAGAAGAGGGCTGATAAGTAAAGAAGGAGAAGAATGCAAAGCTGAGAGAGCTCACAAATCAATCACTAGCTGGTTGGCAGATGTGCTGCTCCGCACAGGCTGCAGGATAGTCAAGTGACCACTGGCCTGGCTAAACAAAGAACTATTCCCATGAGCAGCGTGACCTCTCAAAGCACTGACCGGGTGGTGGGGGAGTGGTGTTAGAAGGGGCATTCATCCCCCTCCTCCATTCCCTTATCTCTCCTACAAAGTTTTCCAATCATTCAACAGCAACCCTTCACTCACCATAGACAGTGGCTCCATTGTTTTTAATCTACAGATCTACAGAAGATGGAGTTTAAGAAGTCAATCCACAAATAGCTACATGTTGTTTTTAACAACAATTTTATCTGTCTTAGCGTGTTAAAAACGTATTAAAAGACTGTGGTTGGTTATGACATCAAACGTCTCAAAAAGACAGATTTAAGAGTGAAAGATGTTCATGTAGTTTCTCAATAAAATAGTTGCAGCAACTGATAAAACTAGACTCAGTCTCAGTCTCGTTGTCCTCCATCTATTGAACAATTTAAAGAAACCTTTGACCTCAAGGCCTGCCATTCAAGGGAACCATGGTAACCTTTCGTGTCCAGCAGAGGAGAAAAACAAGACTCCAGCCTCTGAGTCTCACTTTAGGGCATTTCATCCATTCACATGACAGCATACACTGGGTAAGGTTTACTTTCGTCTTATTGGGGGGTTTCTAATTGTACCGAGCCAGTGCAAGTGAGATACATTCCTTAGCAACTCAAAGTAAAGTTATGGGACTGACCTGACTGCCTAGAGACGCAGCAATGAGACAAAATAAATACAGCAGCTTCAAATATGTGTTTGACATTGTAATACACACCTGACAGTGCTAAATATACACCAGCTTATGGGTCGTGGCCAACCTACACTAGTGAAAGTTGATCAAAAATCTGACATTTTCCTGTTTTTTTGTTATGTACCTGTAGTCGTATGACGCAAGGAGCCAACTAAAAAGAAGGGAGCCAGTTGAGGAGGCAATCTCTCCACTGAAATCCCCATCAATCTGAAGTGTATTGACAAAAGTCGCATGTTAAGGCTCGAGTGTCACATTCCTTTTCATCAGGGCCAAATCCCATCTCACCTTTGTGCCTGAGCTCAATCCACTGTTTCAGGTCCCCTCCATCACCATCACATTCCTCAAACAACAACAACTAGCAGGTCGTAATCTTCAGTGGATTAACAAGCTCTCGGGATGTAAAGCATCTCTATGATCATCGTCACCTTTACTCACAGAATATGCAGAATTATGGTCAATGAGGGGAAATAGTAGCATAACTGATAAAGGAGACACTGAGGCTGATGTGACAAGATCTCAGGATATTAGTGACTCTTACCTCAATTTGTTTATTTCTCTTTTAAAAATAAATCAAAGACAAATAAAACATGTCTGTCAGTAGACTGAGATACAAAAGGCAGGTGATACAAGTGAGCCCTGCTATTAAATGAGGAAGTGTCACCATGACATTTTAGTCAAAATCAAAATCTACTTCCGACCTTTAACTTATGCAATTAATGTAATTAGGCTTGGTGTGGCAAACAGGTCCAGCTGTTCTGTCCACTGATATCAGGACAAACAATTGCCACCAAAGAAACCTTTTTCTTTTACGAGCTCTGGGGGGGTGGTTGGGTGGGGTGGGGGGCAATGTGGACAAAAACGGTCAGAGTGAAAAGCTTTTTCACTCTTTCACCGGAGTAGTGAGGCAGAAAACAATTGTGTGCAAAGCCTCCAGCCCCTACTGACCTGGCAAAGCCTGCAATAAAGTTTGGTCATTTAGACACTCGGGGTAAGGCTGTGGTACTGGGAAACGGCAATTCACATTTGTGTGTGTGTGCACGTATGTGTGTGTGCACACCACTCGCTACAACCCCCACTGCTACCCCTGTGTCCTTCAACTGAGCATTTCTCAGGTATGTGCAAATTTTATGAGCTTCCAGATAGACCCTCAAGCATGTCTAAGTGCCATTTTAAAACAAACTAGTAAAGCTTACAGGCAGCTTTTATCACCTCTTAACTTCTATAAAGCAGGTAAACTACTCAATTAATTAATAAAACTACATGTATTTTAAGGACCAGGAAATATCTGAGTTACGACCACGATGTTTACCAGAGATAACTGACTAAAACTCCTTCATAAAGTTTCATTAAGCCACAGTTCACTTTGACAATATTCTCAAAAGTTTAAGTTAAAATTTTATCCAATGACAGGACCATTATTTCTTGTTTGAAAATGCATGTTTTAGTACATGCATGTGGGGTAAAAAGGCTTAACATGCATTCTGAAAAAATGGCACAGCAAGATGCGTGGCCTGTAGGGAAGAAGGAGGAGATATATGGTCCCTAAAGACTAACTCTGCCTGAAGCTCCTCTACTCCCCCCTTAAAATACGAGGCCAACTCACACAGCACTGGAGGAGAAAGAAGCATTCCAAAAGAACAATTCCTCAAGCGATCAGGGTGCAATAACATGAAAGCCCCAGCTTGTGAATAGGGGTCATCTGTTCTTTAGCAATAGAGATTCGGTGTCCCGGACAGCTCCTAACCTTTCAGATCGCCTGCTCCTTCATTAACACACCAATGGGGCATATTCCCCTGCAAAACATCTCTTCCTGCTACCTCCAAAGCTGCAGATAAATAAACAGTAATGTGTAAAGTTGAAACCTCTTTGGATGATTCAAGTGGGGAGATTTTTTTGCATCTTATTCCATCATCCTACATCACATCAAATCCCTTGTCCACCAAAAATACGATGTTTCCAATGTGATACTCACTTGCGATTGTAAGACGAGCTTTCTGGCTCAGGATTGCTCCATACTTGTTCTGAGCGAGGCACTGATATAACCCTTCATCTGATTTGTCTCCTCTTCTGCTCTCCACCTCTGAAATATAAAGGGAGCCGTTGGAGAGCAGGTACACCCGTTCGTTCTCCAACACTTTTACTCCGTTCTTGAGCCATCTGACATCGATCGGCGTCTCTCCGTGCGCCTGACAGTCCAAAATAACAGCTTCTTTCCGCATGACGGTGACATCATGGGGCTCCTTGATGAAGAATAATTCACTAAAACATAAAACACCTGCAGCAAAACAGAGAAAGAGGAAAACAATCAGAGACAAGCACATGAGAAGTGTGATTATCAGGATTAGACTGGGAAAAAGACTGATTTAAATAGGTCTGCATGTCTTTATTCCTTGATATTATACTTATTGGAGGCTATTGAGCCTTAGAGATATGCTGAAGGAGGTTACTGTCATGTACAATAATCATATTGTAGCTTCATAAAAAGTCTTTATGCTTAACTTTAATCCAATTACTTGTGGCTCATAAAGTCACTAACTGAAGGTGATCCTATTAGCTCTAATTCAGTTCAAAACCTATTACCAAACTCTTAACTTTTACTTTTAACATCTTGTCTCATTAACTGACTTTGTCATCCTTTAAAAAAAAAGACATAATTCAATATATCAAGAACACGCTGCAGATTATTCACTTTTAATTCAATAACTTAACAGCCTGCAGATGTGCAAAGATTCTCACAAAGCTTGTCCAGTGTCCATCTTTCATCATTTTTATTTATCCTACATTTTAGGTTTTACATTTTATAAGTAATGTCACTTTTCACTTACCTGCTCTGCTCTATTAATCAAACATCAATATGACTGTTAAATATCAAAACATAATTATATTATATTAAAATATAAACATATACGCGTATTAAAATGACATTCTAATATGTGCATATTTCAGATATTTGCATTTTAAGTATAATAAGTGACTGATATTTACATTTTGTTGTAGGTTAGTAGAGTTTTAGACTGAAGCCAAATTAGTTGTAAATTCAAATCTAACGGCTGAAAGTTTAAAATTTGACCGTTGATTTAGCTAAAACATAACGGTTGGTTGTGATTTCGTTTAAAAAATAATGTTAATTTATTAACAAATGTAAAAAACAGGTCATTCGGGTTTATTTGAATTTTGAGGCTGTTTTATTATTAAAACGTTGACAAAAACGCATCTTGGTAACGTTTACTAAATGCAAACCGTTAAAACTTTAGAACAGTTTTAAACTTTTTAAACCGTTAAAGGTCTGAGTTAAAGATCCACACACACACACACACACACACACACACACACACACACACACACACACACACACACACACACACACACACACACTGTCTCACACAGGTTAAAGACAGTCACTGTGATGCTACTCGACTCCAAACGTTTTTACTCTCGCTAAAAAAAAAAAAAAAAAAAGTAAATAAAAAGTAATAAAACAGCTTCTTACCTGAGATTGGAAAAAGAAAAACGACAAAAAGCAGCAAACGCTGATATAATTTCCTTTTGACAGGCGCCATTTACATGAATTGTCCGTGCATGCTAGCTACTCTCTCATAGTTGTTTCCTCCGGATGAGCTGCGGTGCTACTGACCGGCAGGACCGGTGCTGACTGCAGCAGGAGCGGTAGTTTCCCTCCTCCAGGATGGACACTGACACTTCATCACTGCCCCCGCGGGTCAGGGAGGCGTTTAATGCGGCGCCCCCTGCTGGCGAGTCGACGCTCTGCAGCTGCCAGATTAAAATCACATGTTTTAATTTAAATCAATTAGAATCAGAATCATATAAACATGAATTAAATTTACATATAGACATAAATAGAGAAGAGCACCAGAAAAGCTGAGCATAATAATATAAACATTATTATTTACACAGTTTATAGATCAGTGGATTATTATTGATAAATAATAATCCTATGACTGTTATGACTGTTGAATGATTATGACAATTATTAGCTGTAAAATGTTATATTATAATATATTAATGTTGAAGTAAAGGTTAAACTGACCAGCAAACATGGCAGTTTCATTATTTACCCAGTCGTCCAACAACTAACTAATACTGTAGTCGATCAATCCATTGATTGGATTATTAACAGAAAAGTCAAGTGTTATCTACCTTTCTATGATAATAAACTGAACTCACTGTTTGTGTTTAACTACAAACATGTACACACATATGTATATCTATATATATGTATGTGTATATATATGTGTATATATATGTGTGTATATATATATATATATATATATATATTCACACACACACACACACACACACACACACACACACACACACACACACACATATATATATATATATATATATATATATATATATATATATATATATATATATATATATATGTAAGGACAGCAAAAATATTCTTCTTTTTAGGTTTTTTAGGTTTGTTGCGTCCTTTTTCTGATAATTCATGTAAAACAATTTTCAGTTCTGGCTCCAATTTCAGTTTCACACCTAAGGAATTGATTAAAGTTGGTTTTATAGATCTCTACACAGTTTAGAAACAATCTTTGTACGTGTTTGTTTACATGCACATACGCGTCTCTTTTGCTCTTCACCATATATAAGATATAAAAGAATATATAAAAGAAATCAATAGTTTTCTATCTGCTTCCAATTTGTATTTTTTTTTTTTTTTACAATCAAAAACCTAAGTTTGAATATGTTTTGAGTCTTGTATTCTTTTCCAGATTTAGTTCACCATACTTGGTTCCTGCTTGATACTCAGATGTAAACAATATATCTTGGCACCGTCCTCCTGCTCATATAAACCTGAATAACTGTTTATGTCATGTCATAAAGTCAGATACAATTCTACAGCTCCGACTAATAAAGATAAGAAAAGCAAACAGAATTACTGTTAGATACAATATACTGATTCGTATATTGTTGAATGCAGTCACATCGTTCCCCATTGATAATGTTATACAGTATAATATCTGCAATCTCACTTTTCTGTGTGTTTATTACTTGACACAAAGAAAAATGAAACACACAACCAACAAATACACTCAGTATGAGCCAAAACAGTAAAAATAAAATCAGAGCCATAAGATGGAGAAGTGTTATAGTCTTAGTTGGTGTAAATTTCTGACAAATCTGCAATAAATCAAATTATGTTGATCCAAATGATGTGGAGTAAATATAATACAGTGTTTGTGGGTTTAGGTCCCTGGGAAGTTGCCTGTTTTGAATGTAACACTCTCACTATTTGGTCAACATATCTGGTGTCATATATTATAATTATGTCTCATATTGAACCTAAAACATTGTTGTGGTGAATGTAGTAAAGTAAAAGTTGCTGAAACTTACTGAAACTAGTGGAGTAAAGTGTCTGTGTCACATTAACCAGGAGAAAATTGGATGTGGGCTCCCACTAACCTTCCTGTTCGTGGTTATGTGTTTAAACACACATTTATTTAGGGATATACACCATGTACATGTCCACACACACACACAAAACCTGTGAAATACAACATGTTTCACAAAATATGTCAAGTTTAGGTTTAGGATTCTTTCTTCCTCATCATTTCCACTTTAACCATCAATTTAATTTGCCTCAATTCACCAATCATTTACTTTATAATAACATCTTACATATTATCCAACATATACAGTTTTTCTCGGTGGTGCTGGTCCAACACTGAAACCCTGACTAATCTATGATGAATAGTTTCTGTACATGTCGTAACAATGGGAGTTCAGCACTTCGATATTGTCATCTGGCCAAGACCCTTTCACTTCCTCTTACCAATACAACTGATGCTAAAGTATTGATGAGAGCAGATCCCTCAGTATCACAGACCAACTGCACACCAAATGGTCTCTATAGACAAAAAAAAAATGTTAATGGAAATGAGTTTGTCTCTTGTCCTTTAAAATTGGGCTCTGCAATTACGAGGAAGCATTGATAGTAGCAGGACAGCTGCTGTGTCAATGTTGATATTGATCCAATGTCCATCACTTATTGTGAGGAGTGATCAAACCCCCTTTCCTCCCACGGTCTCCCCCCTCCTCCCTCTGTGAACCTTTATTCAGCAGCAGGACTGAAGCCCAGCTGTGACCGGCCGATGTGAACCGAAAAAATAAAAGCCAAGTTCTCATGCAGCGATAGAAAACATTGTACTCCACAGCAAAAAAAATGTTAATTCTGTTTATACATTTTGGGAAAGTTAAAGTCTAAATATAAATGATCTGATGTTTAGTAGTTTAAACTACTTTAAGGAATTAGATTGTAGAGTGTTTTGTGTTTTTTTTCTCAAAACAAATTCAGAAAAATAAAGAAATCATTGTCATTACCATTTAATTTTATCATGGGAGTATTATATTCTTCAAGTACACCTAATTTTAATTTACTGGTTCAAAAATGTGAATTTCCCACATTAATCTCAAGAATTGCCTCAAGATATGATCCATTTAATAACACAACTGATCACAACAGTTCTGCCTCAATAACTTCTCTCATCCACAATCAATAACCTATTTGTTTGTTATACATTTAAAGTGCTGCTCTGTGTTACATAAGCTAATAAGTGATCAGAGCAGATCAGTTTAGGTTTCAGGCTTGTTTCTTACATAACATGAGAAAATTAGGGCCCTTCCTTATTCATGGTCGGCGAGCCTCCCCCCAGGGTGTTTAATTAATCAAGAATTCAGTTTCGGCACCTGCCAATATGGCACAGTTTGTGGGTGGAGTGATGGTCAGCCTGCATGTGAACCCGGGTCAATCTCTGAGGCCAGATCAATGGAGTAAGTCATTATCAGGTTATGAATGTTGGTGAGGGTGTGGGTAAAGGGGAGCCAACTTTCCCAATGCCTGCTGCCATTGGCTGTGGCTTGTGTCTTCCTGCACCCACACATGCCCATCCCCGCTGACCCCAGAAGTGTCCAAAAGGCCGTCCTGGATCGTATGTGACCTTTCCTCTGACCTGGCGTGGAGAGAGGGGGTTTTAGTGCCACAATGGGGGGTTGCAGAGAAATTAGGACCGTGGCTGTTTAGCAAACACAAAAGGCTCCGACCACAGAGATGTTGACAAGTTTTCTCCACACGATTATCTTGTAAGCAACTGAGAACGTATACGAATAAACATCCAATACTGTAGTTTAACAAACATACAGCAACGATCACAGATTAATATCAGACTTCAGTTAAATCAGCTGGAGATAAACAGACTGTTCTCAGCTCCGACATAAAGCAAAATAAACCAAATGATGAAACCAGTTGAAGACAGTTGAAACATTATGACACAAGTTGAAGTCAAAGAAAGGAACTAATGTTGAGAATATTTGTGTAATTTGAAACAAACTACTTCTATTTATCAAAAGTTGAAATTTTAGGTGAAAAAATATTATGTCTTTCATCTCCCCCAGCTGGAGTAAGTCAGTACTACACATGTATATAAATGTGATTTGATCAAAAACAGACACAATAAATCTCTGCAGTTAATAAAGAATTTTAAGGATATTCTGACATTATGGGATGTCAGAATATCATGATATGGAAGCAAGAAATCAGAATCAATGGATAGTTTTTTATTTTTTAATAAAAAAATGATCTTTTCCAAAGTCTTGTTTCAGCACACCATCAGTTCAAACTTAGTTATTTGGTGGAGATTTAAAAGAATCAGAAAATCAAATCAACAGCTTTAATTCTTCTCTTCTTTATTGTTAATTTCACTCAAGAGAAGTAAAAAATGAGCTTTGGTTTGACACAGTTCACCTTTAATCTATATGATCCTCAGTAATATTTGACCTGAACTAATCAATTCTGGATCAGTCTAAATACCAAGACTGGATCCTGGTCTGATGTCTCCAAAGACTACTTCCTCTCATAATAAGATTGAACATACACACCCAAGTGTAATTTAGGGTAAATAACCATCAATAAAGATAAACAATATAATAATTGACATTTTCTATAGTCATTTCTTCCTCTAATTTATCATTTATTGCATCTTCGCCTTTTTTCCCCCCTTTAATAATTTAATATTCTTTGAGGAGTTTCTTTTTTTCCACGTCCTCTGGTGTAATTTCCTGCTGTGAGACAAATAAAGGATTTTTGATTGAATTTAATACAGATTACTTATAAATACTAAATGGGAAAAATCATTGGATAGTGTAACAGAGAACTGTGTGAAATCATTAAAAGTTTGATTAGGGTTGTGTTAAAGTTTCAGTCGAGAATAAAACAAGATAAAAGATAAATGAAGATCTTGAACATCAAAGCAGACAGAGTGAGAAAGTCAGACAAGACATCAGATAATTGGTTTTTTATAGTTTTTTATTCTTCAAATATATTTATATGAAATTTGGTGTGCTATAGCTCATCAAATTGGGATTTAACAACTACAATTCATTCACCCTTTTAACTGTTGTATATATGTTGCATGTATTCTCTTGTAATGCACTTATAGGTGTTATAGTTCAATTCTATAATAACAAAATTTGATATATCACAAATGAAGAGTTGATCTATTTTCTGTATTCTTCAGTAGAGAACAAAAACATCTAGAACAGTTCTTTTCTTTAGAGATTAGAACATCAATACACACAATCAAATTCTACAATATAGTACAAATAAAGGCCTCGGTATTAAATCTTTAAATATTAGTGAAAGAAGAGAATGTGCTTATTTTCAGCAATGTTCACATGTAAACATTTAAACACATGTGCACTTGAAGCATAGGATCGTGTTTTTAAAGAGTGATTTAAGCGTTCTGCAGGTGACAGATCGGCAAAGATTCAGACAGTTCAGTAAGTAAGACTTGTCGATATTAACAAAGTGCTTCACTTTATAAAAGCATAAGTATAAAATTGTGTTGTCAGAGACAAGAACCAGCCCACAACATCCTCCTTTATCAACAACCTGTAAACATGGCAGGCAGTGTAAACACATGTTTTACCATTCAGAAAATGTTAAAACTACTGCTTAGACACAGTTACTTTCTTACAAAGGTATTAACAAGTGATTACACATTTTTTGAAAACAACAATCTGTACACATTTTGACAACCAACGAAACACATTTTAAAGTTGTACTCTTAAAAATAGAGCACTGTGCTGCAATCGGACACCCATGATGAGTAGAAGAAAACAAAAATATCACTAACTGACAAAAGGCAAAAAAAAAAAAGACATTTAACATACTGATGCTCAAATTGTCTGAGAAGATTTCTGTAAGCTACTGCCCGGGAATTATAACATGAATTTGTACATTTATTTATTTTCTGATACATAAACAGTCGCAGTGTTGAACTTGAATAACACTTAAAAAAAAAAAAAAAAACAAAGATGCATAATGTAGATTTGCACCAATAACCTGTATTTACTTTAACAGTTTTAACAAAAGTTGATGTCAGTTTTGATAGAAGGCAAAGTTATATTTGTATGTACAACATATTTAAGTAATATCTGAGGAACTCAAAAATCAAGTGATATTCAAATATAATATGTCAGTATGTAATAATTATGCATAGTATTTCAGCACAATCTAACACTGCATGGAGCCACTTCTTTTGATCTGTGGACAACACAGACACAAACTACAGTATAATAATTAGTTTTAGCCTTTTTCTGGTCCTGGTATTGGTACATCACTACTAAAATGCTTAACTGATACATTGATACACCTTAAGTCGCTCAAAGTTGCACAAAAAACCTGCACATTTTCTGCTACAAATGCACAATACAATGCAAAAAATGTATAATTATGTATAGAATTTAAATGATAGAAGTGAAAACATCTTTATAAAAACCTTATTTATGTTCATGTGGAATATATATTTCATTTTATTTTTATTGTTGCCTTTATCAAAACCCGTGAACAACATTTTCTTAGAGTTGATCCAAAGTCATGTTTTCACTTCGGTTAAATTGTTGATTTTTATTTTGTTGATATGGGCTGTTTAGTGTCATTCATACTGTTTCTATAAGAACAGATGACTCTCCTTATATCGACCGTAACTTGGTGATTTCAGTGTGTTTGACTAATCTAACCCATGGTCCATCTTTACAGCTCTGACATGAAGCCACGTAGCGAAAAGGGACGACTTAAATTGTTTTCCTAAAAAAAAAAAGGGAAATTCAACTCAAAGGAAACTAGTAGTTTTTAAAGTTTGATGTTTTCCAGCTTTACATTCACATTTTTTTTTTTTTTGTAATATTGTCACTTCACAGACTCATGTCTTTTAAATATTTCAGCATTTTAGCAGAATAATAAAAAAAAAAAAAATTCACTTGAGCGACTTACGATAAAAGAATCAACCGATAAGAAAAACCTGATTTGTAAACATTACAACACACGGAGTGATTAAATACCTCTGTCTCTCTCTGGATTTAAAAGTCTCGTCTCCACATGTTCCCAGACAGAGGACCAAAGTGAAGGTTGTGCGACCGTCCTTCATCCGTCACACAGCTCACAGGTTAAGACCCGAGTCTGACGCACAGCTTGTTTGTCTCATCAACACCACCACATCATGCTGCTTGGCTTTACTCTTTGTGGCAGTAAATGTCACAACAGCTCATTTGCTGCACCCACATTAATCGACCCCGTCGAAGCCTTGTGCGTTCTCAATGGCGATGTGAAGTTTCTCCCTCAGTTCCTCAAAGGACTCGTACGGAGGAAGGTCCAGTCGGTTGAAGCTTTAGGAGGTGAAAAGTAAAGAGAGTACGAAAGTTAAAATGAGCCAAGTGGAGATGATAAAAACGACAGGTGAAAATCACAAAACCATTTCATCACAAGACGATATCGCATCGATTCTTTGGACACCGACACGATATTTGACGATATCATGGCCGACCGGCGATTGATATGAGACGATATCAAACATGTAACACAATCAGCTCATATCAACTCACAAAAAAAATAAATAAAGTATCATTTAACAATTTAATTTATCTGCTCTTTGATGTGTTTAAATGAAAAACAATATTCTTTTTAATAAAATAAACATCCTATGTTCACTAAAGCGCCACATTTCTTGTTTAAGTTCAAGTGTTTCTTATAAGTTAACTTAAAGAGCTTTGATGAACTTTTAAATATTATTGGGATAAAAAAAAAAAAAACAATCAAATCCCATAAAACAAAACTGAAAGAACTTTATGTTCTGATTTTTCTAAATTAAAGTAGAATCTTTGTAAATTTTAACTCATTTTAGTGACTCAAACTGACAATATTTAACAGTTAGATCTTAAAAATAAGTCACCACATAATCTATAATTTAAAATAAAGGTGTATTTTAAAACATGTGATTGTGTCAGAGTGAACGCTTGTTGTGCCACTAGAGGGCCACGAGTCACTGAGCTCAAAGAAATATTGTTTTGTACTCGCCCTCTTTATCAGCTCGTCTTTATCACAGCCACAAAAAACTTTCAGCTTCAATTAAACAGAGTGCAGAGTGACGATCATTACAGCTTCACCACAACACTCATATTCTTTATCGCTCCAGATCCCAAGAAACCCCAAAGATATTTTTTACAGTCTTATACGCATTAGTGGCAATGTGAACATTTTATGCCCTGATCTGTTTGAGCCTTTCAGATGTTGGCACATGGTCAGGAAATTTGAAAAGTGGTGCTGAGTGCGTGTACAGTATGAAATAAATAAATAAATAAATAAAAATCAGTGAGGTGCTCACCATGTGTGGGCTCGGGGGAGTTTATCACGTGTTCCCCACTGCTCAATGGTGAACAGCTGTGGTCCGTTAGACCCTGGAAAACAAAACCATTAAAACATCAGACAAACACACACAAGATAATTTCGACAGGAATTAATTTACAAGACACAAAGTTAAAGCCACCTGTAAATTAAAGACAAGTGTATACGGTTTAGTGCAGCACAGAGAGAAGACGTGATGCTCAGTGGACAATGACTCAGAAACAGAGATGAAAATAATGATCTGTTCTAATCTAGAGTAGGTATTAATATTGAACAAAACACAGACATAACAGACAGTAATACAACACAATAGATCAGCTCACCATAGAGTTCAGCAAAGCCGTTCATTGGGACCCTGGATGTTCCCGTCACAAACTGTAAGAGTCGGATTCGCTTTTCTGCGTCCATCAGCAGCACCGTCTATAACAACACAACAGAAAATACACAAATAAAAAACTAATGCAGAGCTCTTCTTCAGGAAGGAGCACAGACAGGCCTATGCCATTCTGATCTAGCGTTTTGGCTCCAGGCATGGAAAGTCGTCTTACTTTCCAAAACCACTGGATAACTGCATGGTTGGAGCAGTAGCCGTTCTTGTACTTGGTGTTTTCTCTCCAGTCATTTACATCCACATCCCCGAGACCACACATGAGCAGCTGTGGAAGAAAAAAAAAAGAAGGCAGGTAGATGATTATTTTTTATCTTTCTGGATTTAATTTGATCCAGCAAATTTCATTTCAACCCGAAAAACTCACCTCAAGCTCATTTTCATCAAAGATCTTGATCAGATCTTGTGGTATCAACTCAAAGAATCCCTAAAAAAACAAACAAAACAGAGTTTTTAAATCTAACAGTTGTACAGATGTTAACAATGTTAAAAACACATGTATCAAATCATTGTTACCTCCTTGAAAGCAGTCATCTGCTTCTGTATCCGGTTCACAAACCTCCACTGCATCACCAGACTGTCAGACACGAAACAGAAGATTGGCATCAAACTGCAATTTAACAGTTTAAAAAGTGTTTTTTTAAAGAGATACGCTCTGTTGCTTACTGAATGTACTCCTTCTTATTGTCATTGGTGACAACAATGTCAGCGCCGCCCTGCTTCAGTTCATGTTGGTGAGTCTGGACGGGAAGAATCAAATATGTCGAATCAATTGACACAGAAATCCACGAATTGCAAAGTCAAAACTGTTGAGACAAAGACAAACCTGTCCAAACAGCTCCTCATCAATGGTGAACCTCAAGTCCAAGTCTGTTGGATCATTTTGCAAAATCCACATCAAGGAGTTGAAATATTCACTGTCCTGAAAAGAAATAGTAATAATAATAATAATAAAAATGATTACAATGTAACAAAATGGGTTTTATGGGAAAAATTTCCGTTGTAAATTGAAGCGATACTCACAACAGACTCCATGTCCTGGAGGATGATCGGCTTCTGCAGCATCATCTTGTAGAAAGGTCGAATGAAGAAAGCTTTAAAGACAATAAACAGCAGCGTCAGAATAAAAATCTAGAAAATCCTTTAGATTTTGTTGTTGCTGTTCCTCTCCTGTATTAAAATGTCTGAACAACCATTTATAAAGATTTATTTTCATTTGAACTCACCATCCAGCAGTTTTCCATGATACACAGCCATGCCTGCCACACGACCGATGAACTTGAAGTAGGACAAGTGGTCCTCGTTACATAAACCTGAGTTAGGGTTAATCTGCAGTGTGTAGTTATCCCTGGAAGACAAATCACATCATAAATAGCACAACACTTCCAGGAACACAGTTTTAAGTCCCTGCTTCAGGAGAATAACAGCTCTTGAATGTGATCTATTGTATACTGCCACTGACATGACTTGAACTTTGTATTTTCACTGATTTAAGCAGCATCAAGTTCTCCATACAGAAACTGATTCCAAATATCTTTCCATAATAACGGCTACACTATAATTTTACAAATTTCTTTAGCTCTACAGACCAATTTAAGGGCCCTCCATCACCTCGGTTACCTCACACTGTCTAAATCTTTACCCTAGACAACATTAGACAACATCAATGAATCAAACAGTCCAAAACAAAAACAATTCAATTCAGTTTGCAACTACAGGTATAGTATATGGACTTACGTGGCAGAGTACTCAAACAGTCCATAGTATGGGTTGAACATCTCCTTGGACATGAGGAAGAACCACTCCCTGGCAACGCCTCCATAGTCCAGCCCTTTCTCTCCCTCAAACTCCACCCACAGTCGCGCCTTCAGCAGATCTGCTCTCTTCACTGAGAGGATGCGTCGGTATGAATCCTCAAACACAGCGTTTCGTCTCATCTTCATCTCAAAGCGGTTGGGGATGTCAGCCTGGATTTAAAGAAGACAAACAACACAAAGTTAAATAAAACCAGCGAGTCTCAAACTGGGACAATTATATTTTACAGTCAGGAACAAAAAGACTGGATAATGGCTGGTATTTCTTTTCATCTGGTGAAAATATATCTGTATATGTATAAATAGTAGTAGTCAAGTACTCATGTAAAACCTGATTCACAGAATACAAGAGTCAAATATTTCAGCTCCCAGAAAGTCAGCTCCCAGAACAACTGTTCTTTGAAAAAACCCACCGGTTTCTTCAGTTTCTTCCGGAAGTAGTCATACTTCTGTTTATAATCTCTGGAATAAGGCACAGCCTGTAATAAACAAAGAAACAAGAAAATCAATAATAACCTTATGACCTAAACTATGGCTGATGACAGCTATTTACAGTAAATCTGTTTTCATTCAACATTATTCAACGTCTTGTTAATGAAGAATAATTTGTCAAATACAATCTCCACTTACTGGTCCAGTTATAGCTGAGTTCTGTAATCTGGGATCGTCCCATTGTGTGGTCCTGGTGTCTATACAACAAAAACAGCACATCATTAGTCATTCATTCAAGCAAAAGAATTGTTTTTTTTTTAGTACTGAATCTCATACGCACTGTGATCTATGTAGAAAATCCTCCCATCAGTGTGGACTCTCTCCTCCCAACCAGGCTGGGAATGGAAAATAACAGATTTAAACAATTAAATACAACAAGCAGCACTATCAGATCACACATTATAACATGTTACAACACCATATGGATTTTGCTTAGATGGATAAATACTTTTCATTTGACTAATTATTGATGTTATCAAATAAATAAATAATAAGTTACCGGCAGAGGGCCAAGATCTGAAGGGTCAAGTGAAGGCCTCCTCCTCATCTGTACGGGAATCTTTAGCCTGGGATCTTCCTGTTCAAAACAACAAAACAAAAAACAACAAAGGGTTGGTTCCAGTTATACAGGAAATGCTCACACAAGAAATATTTGTGAAGATATTGACTGATAGGAACTCTGACACACATCTTTTTCATCTCACAAATCTTTTTAGTGGAGTTGAGTTTAAAGAGACCCTGTCATGTTGGATGTATTTAATCAACTTAATTTTATTCATGTAGTCATCTCAGTTATCTTACACATTTCTATAAGAACAAGCATCTAGTGGTCATTAGTAGAAACCCCTATATGACTGTTGCCACTACCACAGTTAAGGTGATAAAAGTAAACTAAAGGCCCTTTTCCCTGCTGCTTCCTCACCCAGGTAGTCGTCTTCGTATTGTGGTCGATGAAAAAGGGTCTTCCATTGGGAGCGCTGCGAACCTCCCAACCAACCGGCAAGAAGCCAGATTCATACGTGGCGTCAGGGCTTGGAGTGTGTCGAGGAGATGCATCCGGGGACAGGAGGGGATGTGGTGGTGTGGTGCTTTGGGGTACATTTGCACTGCTCTGTGGTGCTGCTGCTCCTGCTGCTCCTGCTGCTCCTGCTGCTCCTGCTGCTCCTGCTGCCGCCTCTGAGGTTTTCTGTTCAAGAGAAAAAATATACTTCAACATAAACAAGGATCAACATAAACATACCATCCAAATAGAGCAATTTTAAGATTTTTGTTTAATTCACGTAGGGGATAAAAATGACCATGCAAAGAGTCTGTATACATCAGTCAATAAGTAAACGTCTGTGTACCTGAACGAGGGGTCTGGTCCACGTTGTGACTCGACTGTTGTGGTTGACAAAGTAGCGTCTTCCTTTACTGTCCCGCTTCTCCTCCCAGCCTGGAGGAAGCCCAGCTGAGGTTGGAAGTAGCTATGAAATGACACAAAAACTGTTCTACAATATCCAAAAAACAAAAAAATATAACCTTGATTTCTACATGGCATGCAGCTGTGATTCAGAGAGTGAAGATATTCACCACAGGATTAACAGGATGCTCCTCTCCAGCTGAGGTCTGGGCATTTCCTCTGCGACTGGAATGGCTTGAATTACTAGCATGATCCTGCAGCAGAAGGGAAGGATGTGAACGACATCAATCACCACTTAGTCATTAATGCGTATTTATTTTCCACCCCTCTCCCTGTTTCCATAAAACGTCACGATTCCTATTAATCTCATTACGAGCCTCTGTTCTGCTGACTTTCGGTAACCAGAACCTTATACTCCACACAATGACTCACCGTCTGGGAGGTTCGCTGCTCACCAGCTGTGGCCCCTGAAACTTGCATGTTTCTCATCTCGCCGCAGAACGAATGGAAATCTGCAGGTGAGTGGGGTGGTGGGGATGCGAGCTGGTTATTGCTGTGGTACATGGTGGACTCATCCTCTGTAATGATTTCCCAGCTCTGGAAGAAGAGACACAATGAGTCTGTTTAGACTGTTTAGATAGAAACATGGCGTCTAAATCGCTATTAAATGGTCAAAAACTCAACTAACACATAAAACTGTGACATTAACAGGCTGTTTGATATTCTGATCTTGCTGAAGTGTGATGTTAACTTTCTTTTAACTTTGTTTTTGGTTTCTATCAACTAAATATCTATCTCTTTAGACCATAAATGCTCCATTATATTCACCAGTGATTAGCCAAAAGTGTCAATAGCATAGTTTATAGTGTTTTTAACAGAATGCCATGAGAGTGAACCAAAACAACCGATAAATATCAATAAATGAGCCTTCTTCATGAAATATTCTTCCTTTATTCTTCTTGACAGAATAAAAATAAAAATGTGGGTTTCAACAGTGATGCGGGACAAACAGGTCACAGTAAAAGACGTTTACCTCAGGAGACTCTCGTGTGGTGTTTTCCTCATGGTCTGAGATCTGCCTGCGTGTAATAAATGCATGTTCTGCCTCTGTATTATTGTTCTGTCTTCGCTGCATCTCCAAATCACTGTCCCTGTTGAGGACACACACATATGTAAAACCATAATAACTACTAAAAAGTGATGTAGGTGTACTGGGAAGATGAGAAAAGTCTTACTGCATTGTGGGTCGTTGCCACTGTGTGGTTCTACTCTCGTGATTGACAAAGTAGATTCTTCCCAGGTTGTCCTGCCGTTCCTCCCAGCCAGGGGGCAGAGGAGGCAGCAGCTGACTTTGTCTGGGACCTGACATGTCCTGAGACTCCAGGAGCTCCCAACCAGGCTGCACAAAACAAACAACTGGAATTAGTTATGCTGTCGCCGACACGGAGGCATAGACAGTTTCAAAGAGGCAGCACAGCTGGACAGATACAATCTCCTAATTCCAGCTGTTAAATTGCACATGCCAATGGGGTCACGGCATTGAGAGGAAAATTACTGGCTTAGGTGACGAGTTAGAGGAAATTCACCAGGATATTTGATCATAGACACAGAGTGGGTTAAATATAAGCTGTTCACATGGACTTTGTGTTTAAGTCAAGACCAAAGAGATAATCATGCTCTTAAAGAGCTTACATCACTGCTATGACCTTCGACTGTTTAAAATAATGTGGACAGTAAAAGTTATGATAAAGTCAAAGTTACATGTGTCTTTTTGACAACATTTTTCCATGACATTACATTTTTTAATAACCACAAGACTTCAGGATGTGGTCTATGTTTTAGGCTATTAGAAATTCAGAATGACTGGAAACCATTTGTAAACTATGGGATGGACGTGTGATATTTGTTAATATCACAACAAATACGTTGATGCCGAACAACAAACTTACATCCATGTCCTCCGCCTGATCAGTTGTTTCCTCCTCTGAACCTGAGTTCTTTGGCAAGTAGGTCATTTTGAGACGTAGATGACCTTTGACCCTGGACTTGTGGCTGTTTGTGTGTGACAGAGAAATATTTTTAGACAGCAAGATAAATACTGACAGGACTGTAAACAAATAAAAACAAACAAATTGTGGTCTATTATTTCTCCTGTAAATAAACATATGTAAACATGGAATGTAAAACAAAGAAAGACAAAAGAGTAAATAATCATGAAATCATCACCTTCGTGGGTGAAGCAGAAAATCCTTGAATGTGTATGGCCTTTCTGTATTAGGATTTTCTGTCTAAGAAAAGAAACAAAACAACAAAAAGGAAATCTTTAATTCTTCAAACACATTTAAAGATGCATAAATAAATCACACCACTATCATAACAAAGTATATTTAAAGATACCAGTACATGAAACAATGGTGACAGCGTAGCATGAGGGCTGATTTGTAGGTGTTGTATTTATAATAAAACAAAAGCAGAGTTGTAACATAAACATGATGGACTCTGTTTCCAAAACGATAGATAACGATGTGGAACAGACACAAGTATGAGGGCGCGTGTGTTCGTATTTACATGGTGACATGGGTGAAATTGAGGTCGTGAACTTGTAACAGTAAAAGCTACGGCAAAAGCAGTGTGTACATATGACTATGAGTCACCGACATAGATAAGAAAAGAAGATTTTTTTTTTTCCTCTAACCAAGGACTTACTGGTATCTGATTTAAAGGAACATCCACCTGGCCCAAAAAGTCATCACGTGTCTGATAAAGAGAGAGAGAGCGAGAAGAGTCACACACATATATCTGGATCATGACAACATAATTTACTACTACTACACACACACACACACACACACACACACACACACACACACACACACACACACACACACACGCACACAAACACACTTCGTCACTGGTGAAATGGTTTTTTACTTCCTGCAGAAAATCATCTTTAATGATTTGATAAGACAGGCAAAACCTTTATTCTCTCATTATTAACAACCTTTGAGTCCTTTGACTTGATCTACTTCCATATATAGTTAGTATGCAGGCCAGATAGGAATGTGTTTGCCTCCTCACAATGAATGATCGCACTGTTATTGCTAGAAAGACGGCAACCAAAATAATGTTAAACATTTGTTAGATTAATTGTCTTTGCGTTGAACACTTCACACATTCACTGCGTTCCAGAACCGCCTCGGAGGTAGAGGGCTGAAGGCTAACATGCTGCGCTGTGAGCCAGCTTTGTGACCAAATTAACACCCTAGCAGGTCAGACTGTGAAGCGTTTATGTGAACAAATATAGATGGAGGCCTCCTTCGTCCTGCCCTTGCGCCTCGAACAGCACAACCAAGAAAAGCAGTTAAATCCAGGTCCGGAAGGGCTACGTGTACGTGTGCAATTTCTTTTTACAGACAGCTAGTATAAGCACAGTTGTCAAAGTGATGAACAGAAGTCATTAAATGCCTTATTTCAGTATCAAATCAAAGAAAAGCATTAAATCCTCCGAACAAAGTAACTGAGACTAGGGTTTTTTTCTTTGATGTTTTATTTTAATAATTACTATAAACAGACTCTTGCCAGCCTGAACCTGTATTTATGATGCTGGTCTTAACTTTTTGATTTCCTATTAATCGAAAAGGCTTTAATTTATATTACTATGCTATTTTCTTCTTTAAAATACATTCATGTGTCCTCTAAAGGACTTATAATGACCTTTGTGCATTCACAAATAAATCCACCTACTTTGTCATCTCGCTTTCTGCTCTGGTAAAATTCAATACGTCAGTCATATTTATTATCATTACTATTCTTCTAGCAATTTGTATGATTGCAGCACATTTTAACAGTGTACTCTGTTTACTTTACCCTGCTTTCATTGACAGTGAGGTCTTACATTTGAAGAGGTTTTAGTCCTCAGTGTCATTGATGTTGGTTACATTTATTTATGCAGCACAGTCCACGGGATATTAAAAAAGTCAACGTTTGTGTATCTTTTGATATTGTTCACTTATGACCCCCACATCAATGCAAACACAATGGCAGTAGGTTAAGCAACGTAGTCTTATACAGACTTCCTTCTCCACAGCAGCACTCTCCACTTCCTCCTGGGGGACTCAGGCTCCACTGGGAGGCGCCCAGGAGGTGTCCTTATCAAATGCCTGAACCTCCTCCCTTCAGGATGATATTGATATGATATATCAATATATATCTGCTGCCCATCATGAGATTCAACAGTCTGCTTAAACACGGAGACACCAAACTGTACAGTCACAGTCTAATTAGATAACAGATCCCATCATTAAATAAAGACTCAGCTCAGTGTTTCATAAACAGAAATGAGTAAGCGCTTAAAGGCTAATGCTAATGTTTCTGTCCCTGATGATTTCAAACATCCAAATCACTCATACACTGTAACAAACAAGTGAAACCAGCTCTTTCTTTGGAAATTAGATGATTTATACACAGATTCAAGGCCATTTTTTTTCCAAAAAAGATCAGAATTAACAGAGATAAATGTTCGTTTATCTCTAAAAGTTCACATGACATTAAATGTGACTCGGTTTAGTATGTGGCATTAAGCAGTGCCGACCACACACTGTATGAGGCGGTGGCAAACAGACACATGTTTTGGTATCCCTGGAGCAAGCTCAGTGATATCCATCCTAGCTCTGCAACGACAAACTACTTTTGACAGGTGTACAGCAGCTTGTGAAACCTAAACTTCTGAGGAGGTGCACAGCTAATGTTAGTGGAGCAGGCAAAGAAATTCTGTGATGGTCCTGATCAGCAGCATTGCAGTTCCATCAAAACAAGTTAAAACATGTTACACTTTGGCAAAGAGTCTCACGATACTCCCAGAGCTGTGAGGACTGTGTTGATTACTTCAGGGAAGTTCAGCGAAAACAAGATTTATTTTCCAGACCTGAAACCATCTGAGGTCATTTAAAAGTGATGGGCTGCACTGCTCGTTGTTATTGTGAAGGAGGATGTATAAACAAAGTAAATTCATTTTAAGGGGGAAAGGGCTATTTTTATGTTGGGTGACTGACCTCTCTAAATTAAGGTTTTGCTTTCTGAAGGAATTTGAGACCACAAACACTGAAGCAGCTGCAGGAAACTAGTTAGATTAACAACATATAGGTAATTTTCAAGTTGAGATCCTTGATTTTTTTTATTAAAGTTACATTTGCACCATTTATACCACGTTTTAGTTTAGTCACATCGACGTGTTTACTGGATTAATAGGTAGATATCGGCTGCTTTGCTGAATTGAATCGGTTCAAAACATTAGAGAGAGAGAGTCATGATTCATTTTCCTGTGTAATGTAGTCACACCAGGTTGTTCATTAACTCATGATATGTCATCTGGGGTTATCAGAGCGCTGCCGATAAGAACGGCAGACCCAACATGTTCAAAACTTAAATAAAAACTTTGAACATCACAACCAACTACATCACAAATGATACATTCATTTCAGTAGTTTAACAGCTTTTTGTTTGATTTTGTACATTTTTGTAAAAACTCTAAACAATGTGATAAATTCACAGGAGGTCTATATATTATTGTCATCTCATAAAATATACTGTTAATTGTTTTCTAGTAGATATATTAGTCATTACCGTCAGATTGTTTTGAATTATGAAATGAGAGATACAAGAGACTACAAATCTCATATAGCCACATTTAGACAAAATTATTATCAATGTTTTCGTGTTTTTTTTTTTTTTATTTTGTAGGATTAATGAATCACTCACATGTTTGTCTTACGTATGATGTGTTTTTTGGTAACAGTCGTCATGACACTGAATCACGACGTTGCTCCGCAGTGAATGGACACGGACTGAATGTAAACAAAGGTGTGTAGCATTTGATGCCGACTTCGAAGAACGATATGTGTGATGTGACACTGGACTAAATATGCGAAGGACACTGGACCAAAAACACGAAGGACGATGAAAATTAAAGTTCAAAATGCAAAATACTAGTGTAGCATATGTGATGCTCATTTATAATAGTCACTAGTCATATTCTAGCCGTTTTAAAGTATGAATATATATAATATAATCTAGATTTTAATAAGACCAAATTTAGATCTTTAAGTAGTAAGTGGTCTGGCTAATTACTGGACGAGACCTTCTTACTTGACAACCCGCTAAATGCAGGGGGGGAGACGGACAACTGATACTTCACAAACACTGCCTGGCAGGGGGACCCAAAGGGAAGGGAACACACCATCCTTTTACTGGGAAAGGCTCACACTTCCATCCTGCCTACATTACATTTACCCCCCTCCCTCACCCCCTCACACACACACACGCACATGCACACCATGTCCACAGATGGCTGGCATGACTGTGCGCTGCTCTCGTATCATGAAGTTAAATTTGAATCCACGGGACTGGGCAGTGCTACAGACCACCAGACTATCTGGAGTCAGGGGGAATATTTCAGAGGCACTTTATTTATATCAGCAAGGGGCACTGCTTTTCCCACCGCTATAATTAGCTTGGGTAAATGCTTAAGACGATTACTCATAGTGCTAACAGAATAATAAAAATGGAGAACTATTCTAAAGTTGAGCATGAGTTTACACACAAACACGAGCAGACTCACAAGATAAAGACGGACAACTTTTCCCTTCTCATTCACGCTTTTTCTTGGAAACCAATATGCAAATGGATTTACTGTAATGTAACTGAACACCTCCGAATGTTTGTCCACATTGGGCTTGTTAATTGCATGACTTAGCTGTAGCGATCTTCTCAGTTACTGAGTGTCGCTCTTGCTAGTGGTGAGCCTTAATGGCTGACCCTGAGTAAACAGAGTTTTAAGGATTTGAATGGCGACGGCAGTAAAAGAGACCAATATTATTGCAAACTGAAAAATATCTAGTCCAGTTTCTGTCAAAAAAAAAAAAAAAAATGATGTCTTAAATGTTAAACTAGCTGAAGAGTCTACATTATAATTTGCTCTATTTGTGTAAGTGGTCACCTGACCACTTACACATGTCAAACCAAACAAGCATAGTGTGGAATCTACTTGAACCAGTTTAACAGCATTACATACGACTCCACTGCTTTTCTGTTCCAAAGTTATTTTTACAAAGTCACAGCTAAGTTTCAGGCATAAAAGCCACCTCCTGATGGCCAACGAGCATCAATTAACTCCTGTTAAGAAATACAACACTCACCTTGGTGATCTGATCTGAGCTCTTTAGTAAATTATTTCCTTTGTGGCTTTGGCTTACATCGGTAACAGAGGTTGGCAACTTAGCTGGGCAGCATGGAGACAAATGAATGTGTACATGTGGAGAGCAGGGGCTACTTAGTTTTGGATTTGAAACATGACATGAAATTCCAGTGTTTGGGTAGGGCACCTCCAGGGAAAAACTCCTTTGTATGGCGCGATGACAGTGGTTTTCCTCAGCTATTTCCTGGCCCTTTCCATATGAACAGACAACCGGTTTAGATGAGGAGAACAAACAAGCAGAGGTACTACGATACAGTTTTTTGTGAGGTTCATGTTCACCCTCAGGGTGTGCGGTCGGGTTAGGAGCCTCAGGATATTCCATATTGACCGTTGCTGTGGTTGTAGCTCCTTTCCCGGGTATCATTGGTCTCTGTTGGGCGAAATGCAGTAACACGCTACTGGAGTGACGATTCGATCTGTCAAGAGTTGATGACAGTTCCATCACTTTACTCCGATCCTCCATTTTGTATTTTGGTTCGTCCTGTAAAGGAATATTAAATTGCACCATGTGTTTGGTGTCCCTGAACTCAGCTGAACAGCTTCCTTTTGGGAGGCGGTGGCCACTTACTGCCGTGGTGGTGGACCCTTTACAAGTCATGTCCTCATCATCTTGTGATAATTCATAAGCAGACGACTGAAAAGATGACTGAAGAGAGCCCCTTGCTGGTGGGAGAGCAGGAAGAGCCACTGGACTCACTGGGGAAGCAGGTGGGGTGTTGCAGGGGCTCTTTGGGAATATAACCAAGGAAGAACATCGTCTCAGTGGGACCTTGGACTTGCAGCAGGGTAGACTCCTTTCCTGAGTGGTCCTGTGCTTTTCTGGAGCCTCTGGCTCAAAGATGCTGTTGCTGCTACAGTACCCGGCATCGCTGGCCATGCTGCTGCTGCATGAGCCTCCATCAGAACAAGTGCCTGCTCCTCCTTCACCAACACCCTGATCTCCATCCTCTACAGTGCCATCCAGCTCTCCACTGAGCTTCCCACAGGGTTGCAATGAGATCTGCAGAATGCTCTTCTTATGACATCCTCCAGTGTTAACCCTGGGTATGAAAACTGAAGAGTATCGCTGTAGATTAGCGTAGTCTGGTGACAGAGGAGTCACCTTCAAGTGGACAGAGCTGTGCGCCAGACTCTCTGCAGGGCTATGAGCTGACACACCGACTCCACTCTCCTCACCATGGCTGCTCAGGCTTTCTGACAGAGGGTCCGTGTTGCTTCTCCTTGACGCAAAATGCAAGCGGAGCCGACGTGCCATTCGTTTAACTCTCTAATCCCTGCAGCGCCAGTGAGAGCTGCATGATCAAACTTGCTGGTAAGAAAAAAGAAAAGCAAAGCAACTGCTCCGAGCTCTGCTCTGTGATCACAATCATTAGCGGCTGTACATTGCCAAAATAGCTCTGGTGACAACCTACATTCCTCTCCAGGCTGATCTCAGCTTTTAGTCAGAGGAGGTCAGTGGTTCTGTTTGGAGACATGACCCAAACCTACGACCTTTGAAACTAGAGCATTCCCAGAGGTTAGCCCCTTTAGGGAACTAAAACCCTGTACGGAAAACAAAGTTACAATAAAACTGAAAAAGGATAGAGTTCCCACTGCTGATCTGCTTTGTAACCTTAGCTCAGCCACGAGTTAACTATACCTCCTGGGTTCCAGTTAGATTAATATCTAACACCTCGTGTCTTTTCCAGCCGACTCATTCCTGTTTAGCCCTTCAAGGAAAAAAAAACAAAACAACAACAACATGGCAGCTCTTTACGTTACATCTTAGACTGAAGTTCTGGCAAAGTGTTACATCTGCTTCAGGCTGCTCACTCAAGACCTCGACTTCCTGCTGCAGCTCTGCTTCTAATGTTTCTGCTGCTCTGTGGCCCCACAAATATTTTTACCCACTGCTATTGAATTACAGGAAATCAAAGGGAATGACTTTCAACATAATTTTGAATCAAACTGGGTTGCAAAATAACACAGTACACAATGAAACATCAATAGCCTCAGAAAGTGACTGTAAACTACCAAAAGTTATCAGAATTACTATTATGCAACAGTGCAACTAAAGCAAAGAAATAATTTTTTTTTTTGCTTTTAAAGTAACAGAAACATGTTAAACATTTTCTGTAAATATACATTAATATGTGACATATTATCTCCCTGACTATAGAAAACAGAAAATAAGAATGAAAATGAACTGCGATCGCTTTGACAGTGACACGACATCTGTTATATGACACCTCATGTAACAGCCAGTGCTGGTCTGATTTCCTCTCCATAGCTGTTGACAGTACTATTTATTATTGGCAACCTATTGTGAGCTAGACTTATTTCAGGACATTACTCTGCACCCAAACTGTCCGTCTGATGTTTAATAGTAAGACACACAGACAGAATAAAAACATGATTCAGTGGCAGACACATCAGTGCTGTAGTGGACCTCATCACTTATTTTTTTAAACTGACGTAACAAACTGCCAGGAAACTTCGTGATTAGCTATTCATTTCTCACCCAGACAGGAGAAGGATTAATTGATGGTCGACCATAAGATCAAAGTGGTGTCAAATTGTATACGGAGCAAATAAAAATAAAGCTGCCTGTAATATAATCATGAAGTGGGCACCGAAATGGCTGCTGTGCCCAAAAGAAACATAGAAGCACAAGCTTTATTTAATAAACCAAGCTCGAATGCCGTTTATATTGGCTTGAATGCCAATGTAAACTGTGTCACAGGGTGTGGTTCGAATCAGGCCTGGACATGGCAGACAGGAGATAACTCTGTTGATTAGTGAGTGCTGATATGCTATTGAATAGCTTAAAAGTATTGTGAGTGTTAAAATTACTTTCCGATTCTCTCTCACACCATTACCACCATCACTAAGAGGGAAAACACATCTAACACGTCTAAAGTAAAACAAACCACAGTGGCTGTTCGGGCCGATTTCTTAAGTGTCAGTATCGTCGACAGTATCTGGTAGTGACAATGAATCTGATGCTATAAAAATGGTAAATGTTAAAATACATCCTAAATAATAGTATTTGGAAATACAGAGATCCCTCGCCATATTGCACTTCACCTCTCATGGCTTTGATACGTCACGTTTTATTTGTGACTAGTATATATTGCCGGATTCTGCGGTCCACAGGTATTTTTATTTTTTAAGATTTTAATTATTTTTGTGGCAAAATAAGCAATTTCCAGCCTAAAAAAAAACAAATAACAAGTGGGAAAGGTTTATAAGAGTGTGGGGTGGGTTTATAAAGGCTTAAAAATACATAAATAAATAAACATATTGTTATTACTTTGCAGATTTTCACCTCTCATGGGTGGTTCTGGGAATTGGTTATTAACACATAACCAACTTACCAATAAAAAGTATCCTCCCTCTGATCACTGCATTACTGCAGTGATCAGATTACTGTGCAGATCTTGCTCCAGATGACATCAACAGAGCAAGAAGGCAGCGCCCATGTCAAAATTTCATCATGGGAGGAGGAGATGCATCATCCATCTATATATATTAATATATTAATATATACACATCCTGACCACATACTAATTACTGTTACAGCTCTGTAGCAGTTGCACTGACGTTTATAGCTCAGAATGGAGATCTACCTGTCCATCTTCTATTCAGCTGGATGTTTGTTGTTAAAATGTACCTTTAGAGTTGTATTTAACTTCCTCATTGAGATTTCTATTCATTTAACCTTGTACCTTGAACTTTTAAATCAAAGAACCAGACATTTTGCAACATAGTGGTTAATCATTTGGGCTGGTTACTCTTCTGGGAGATCACCTCAAATAAGAATATAGTCTATGCTCATCTCATTAATAGTCTATAATGGTACAATAAATAAATATATGTGTATTTATCCACTATGTGTTAATGGAATGAGAAAAGCATGTATGTTACAATGCTACACATTTTAAGGATACAAAAATTACATTTGCATGACTGAAAGGTCATCAGCGATAAAACAGCTGACATCTCAACTGATGTCATGAGCACAGACATCAGCCGTTGCTGATTATCTCTAAATGTCAACTGATCCTGGCCTATTTAACTGGTCTGTTGCTATTACGTAAACTAAAAAAAGTGTATTAAATGGGGAAAAATAAACAAGAATCTTTCATTTACCTCTGTTGTTAGAGCATCACCTGTGTTGTTCTGTTGTCCTGATAGAATTAAGGTTACCCACAACTATTAATTATTTGCACAACATGTTGGGCTTGACCGCTGTTTAAGGCATTTTGTTGTTTTCTAATTCATGATCACTATCATTGAGAGTTATTTTTGGTTTGTGAAACAATCCGGTGCCTGTCAAGTTTGAAACTTTACCACGTAGCTGAAAAATGTATCAATACACTGAACTAAATGAACTAAAGATGTGCAGATGCCCAACGCTGATTTTAAAGCAGTCACCTGATGTTCCCATTGTCTCAACACAGGTCTGACAACCTTTTTTCAGCACTGAGAAAAAAACTGAAGAGAAAAACATCCCTCCTGAATTCTTCATGAATCTGTTTGTGCAGTCAGTTGCACAACAGTTCCTTATCTTTTCTAAGTTTCTTTTCCCCATATGGTGGCTATTCATTGAATAGGGAGTAACCATAGCAACTTCTGCACATGGTGATGTCATGTTCATACTTTCTCTTCATGGGAGTGAACCAAACGTCTCTGAAATGATCTTCAGTGGTACTGAATTTAGTTTTTGACCTTTCTGATGATGAATGTGTCATTCACTAGTATCTGTGAGTGTCTCTGTGTGACACTTGAACCAGGAAGTGCAGCAACTTTGTTTGTTTATGTGGATTATGAAGCCTGGAGCCATCACCTCCTCCTTCACTAAACAGTTCAGCCTGCACAGCGAGTACTGCAGTGTACATATTTTACTTTTAACATTTACAAAATGATCACAAGCTGCAGTGTTCATTAAACTCCATAATATTAGAGTAATGTTGCATTATTTGAACATTTGATGGCATCTACTAACTAGATTTATGATAAATCATGTGCATTAGTTGACAAGTGTTAGAGCAGCCATAGAAAATCTTGGTTGACCAACTTAATTTCTGTCTAACAATCAAGCTGTCGTGTGTGTGTGTCTACCTGATCGTCTTATTAATCTAAATTAATTATACAGAAACAGAAAAATCTAGTATTTACAGTGTTGTGTTGTGTTCTGCCACACAACCCCATCTCAGTTTTCATCTGTTGATTTTACAATAAAATGACCATGATATATGATTTAAATAATGTTTTGTATTTGTTACTAAACGAGTAAGAAATAATCATTTAAGAGCAGACCAAGAAAACCACATGCTAATCAGCCAAAGCCAAAATAATCAATAATAATCATACTGATCATTATTTATTTAATAGTATTAAACTAAATGATCACTGCGATTAAATATCATCACAAACAACAAAAGGCTAAAAAATAAAAAAAAACATTGTTGTGGAACAAAAAGACGCATAATGGAAATTAATTACACAATGGACAACTTTATATCTCGTAACTGACAGGCCTCTGTTTGTGTCAGAGCAGCAGTGACACACACATTCAGTCACAGTGTAACACAAACGCAACACACTGACACACCCTCTCTGAAATCCACCTGGAGCATGACAAGGCAGATTTGAGTTGGTCACACCCTGGTTTGTTTCGTCATGTGACTGTGAACGTGTGATATCAAGTTCTAGAAACATCTTGTCAAACTACAAATAAGAGGGAGCTAAATCTATTTAGACAATATCTGTTTGTGACGTTTCTGTGTTGACTATAATGTTAATTGTGACCTAAATCAAATCTAATGAAAATCACGTACAACACTTAAACTGTTTTACAAGCTTATTTGTCGATTATTATAGTGTTTTCTTTATTTCTTTGTAATTCTGTTTTCTTCTTGGCTAATTTATAATGATTTTAAAAAAAACATAACAGCTGATAAGTGAGAGAGAGTGGAGCAAAATTTGTCACATGATATTGTTTTCATAGTGAGTCATTGTTAGGTCTGTGAATAACCTCTTAGAAATGTGACACAATACTGGACATATTAAAACAACTGAAACAGCTGAGCACTGATTTCTATCATCTGAGATCTGCTGCTTCTTTTGGTCATAATCTCTAAAGAGACTTTACCAGTACAGCAGGTTTACAGATATAAACTAATTACCTCCACCAAAGAGTTGTACGCCTTTGTCTGTTTGTCTGGATCACAAGAAAAAAACTACTGAACTGATTTGCACCAAACTTGGTGAAAAGACTGGACATGAGGCAGAGACGACTCCATTACAGGTTAGTGTGGATCCAGTGTGTGGCTGCTAAGGTATTTCCAGACCTACTGTGTATCAAACCAGTTGAGACTGGGTCCGCAACTCATCTAACAACATGCTACAACCTGACACTCCTATAACTTTTAATACGCCTGTGTACTAACCATGTAATCAATAATCTTTGTTCACTGTCGTCTCTCAGTGTTAAACGACAGCTACTACAACACACATCAACACAAACCTCCAAAGGTTTGACAAACCCAACACGTCATAACAGAAACTAAAACTGCAGCGTATCTGATGTGATATGCGACTCTTTTAATGTCGATCTGCAGGTGTAAGCTGCAGGCATTTGGATGTCCTTAAAGTAGCCAGATTTGCCCGTATTTACAGCCCTGAAAACTACGCTATCTCAGTTTTCCGACAATATCACATGTCATGGCAAAATAAGGGCGACAATCTTTGACTGTTAAGACAAGCCAACATTAACCTTGATCTGCCTGTTTTTGTATATACACACACACATTAGGTTATGACAAAAGAGGGTTTATGTTTGCAAGTTTAACTTGATGAAAGCAACATCTTTCATATCTGACCTTTAAAAACCTATGAGAGACTATTCCCTGACTATGGACTGTGTCCAAACAATTAAACATAACGGCTTTCATCTAAAACACATCTCTCTATAACAAAGAAGCTCTTAAAAATGATTTCTAGTACTTTTGAACAGACATTTTCTACACAGCCAGTACACTGGCCTTTAATTAAATACACTTAACAAATCACATTATCCTGCATTAACTGATTTATCTGTCTCAGCAGATTATCTACTTTACTTTTTTTTAGACTTCTAGTTGTTTTGAACTCTATAATGTGATTTGTATTTTGTTCACAAGTGTAAGCATTATACAAGTATTATTAGTTGATAGGAAGCTGTCATGTTGTCTGTCTGTGAAGATCTGCAGCTTTTCTTTGGTTGGATCCAGTCCCAGTTCGCTGTGGGCGAGGGCGTGTGTCGTCAGTCTATCACAGAGCTGACGTACACAGACATTTATGTTCATCTAACCTGCACGTCTGCAGTATTCAGAGAAAACCCACGCAAAAAAAAAAAAAAAAAGATTAATTTAACTTTTGTCAACTTACCAAACGGTTTTCATCAAAAACCTCCAACAGCAGCCGATGCTTCGCCGGATTAACCTAAAACATAACAAAGCCTGTGAGAACAAAGTGTGGACGTGCCGGACTCCACAATGAGCCACGACAAAGGCCAACAACTTGATTTTCAACATTTTATGGTTAAATATGATCCACAGAACATTTATCCAAGTTCCTGTTATGAAAAGCTACAAAAAATCTGAGAATATATAGTATGTGAGCTTAAATATTTAAACAAAATAAACAGGATGATTTCTAGAAGTTTCACTTACTCGGAAAAAGAATTCCTCGTTCCATTTTGGGTCCAGTGTCTGAATGAGAAGGGAAATAACAAATTGATCAGAAATAATAAAATATCAACCACATCAAGTGCAACCGTACATGCGGATGTTGAATAATTACCTTTTTTATTGTTTTAGTCTGAAGACTTGTGATTTCTCCATTGACGGGGTCATAGAGGGACAGTCTTGTGTATGGATCACTGCAAAAAAAAAAAAAAAAAGAGACATTTAGATTTAGTTTTGGTGTCAGCATCAATTTGGAAATACTAGGAAACATGTATAATGTACTTTCTGCTCTGTATCTGTGTGCGTTTGTGTAGGTCTTTTTACACACGTCTCTACTGTATTTGTAGGAGACGAAAAACACTTAACGTCATTATCTGATCACATGAGGCAACTACAGTCAATCCGCAACTGAGAAACATTGATGTTATGGTTTCAGCTCCTCTGTGCCTGACTGCTTTTGAATCTTTTATTTGTTTTATAATGGTATGAGTTACACTGCCAAATGTATTAAAACCACATTCATCAATCACTCAGACTTAATGCCACTACTAAGTGATTAAGTAACGTTACATTAGAGTCATAAAAATACAGAAAATTTAGTCAAAACACTAACAATTAAGCATTTGCGCAACAAAAATGAACATTTATGAAATCTTATTAAACAACACAGTCAGATTTTACTCTAGGGTTATGTAGAGGTGACTGAAACTGTTTTATTTCAACTAAAATGAAGACAGATATGTAATATAATAGCAATAGTATGTTTATAGTAAAACTGCTCAACAAGGTGACCCTATGCTGCAGACATAATCAGCAATTTCTGCTTTTAAAGCAGGTTTCATTGTTGGGAAAAGTCAAGACAGGAAGCTTTACATTAGATATGTTTTGATGGCTAATGATCCATTTCAATTGTTCTGCTGGAGATAGATTTTTTTAAGAATTAAAGATTTTATCTTCTTTTCATGGGATTTGGAGGATTTGACACACAATGGATGATATAAACCTATTCACTGACAGATGAGTCAAATAAATACAGTCATCAACTTCCTGTGATTTGAGATAACAAGGAAAACCAACAGGAAATGCTCAGTACGTACAAACAGGAAGATGGTGAGTTTGACTTTACAGGGAACGAAAAACACAGTATGGCAGATCAATAAACTGATAATCAATTATTTGTTGAAGTAAACCAGCAAGACGTCTAATAGACTAAACAGTTAATAATCTACTTGATAAAAAATATATTGAAATAATTAGTTGATTAACTGATCAATCGATGGTGAGACAAATGGATAACAAACTCTTTCATAAATAAAAACACCATGACGGTCATTGTCCTAAAGTTATAAAACATACCTGGCTCCAAGAATATCTTTCTTTGCCAATCCAATTCCAGCAATGACTTTAACTTTAAGGACTCTGGAATCAACCTGAAATAACAAATAAATAAACAATTAAAAATACAATTTAGTTTATGAACACATAAGTCAAAAATCAAACATCATATGCACTCAAAGAGGGCAATAAAAAATAACAAAAACATAAAATTAGGACCAAACTCTAATAATAAACATAAACAACAATAATTACAATAAATACTACAAAGCTAGAACATACATATGTTACTTAGCTGCATCTATTTAATGTAACTAACTTTAATTACAAAAATCTGCTGCTTTTCTGTGTTTTATATATATATATATATATATATATATATATATATATATAATTCATGAATTATCTATCTGACTAGCACATTGTTCAAGCAATTAATTTAACTTTTAGCCCGTTTTGTAATAATTGTTGAAGAATGAAAGTCTAAAAAAATACCAACAAATATCTGATCTCATCAATCCATCACAGCAAACATCAAAGATATTCAGTTTATTATTGTATGTGTGGTGAAGAACAGCAACAAATCCACATATGGGACAAATTCAAAACAGCAAATATTTCACATTCTTGTTGTGGATTTAGTGAAAGTAAACACAACTCGTGAAGAGTAACAATTAATACAATCAGATAGTGACTCACGAGACAAATCATTATCACATGTTGATTACAATCAGACTCTGATGTAACATCCTCAAAGGTTGGAAATGCTCCATATTTCCCATCATAACCACACATCGAGCTTTTACTGGGAAGTTTGTCACCGCGGGATTTCGCAATCACCACCATTCTATCTTGGCGCAAAAAAAAAAAAAAAAAAAAAAAAAAAAAAGAAAAAAAAAAACTATTCAAGAGCACTGATTGTATAAATTATAAGAGTTAATTCAAGTTTAGTGTGTGTTTTTTTGTGTTGAACAGGGAATAACCCGGAGAGGCGGTAACCGTTCAGAAAACTGTTGTGTTTCCTGCCTGGAAAAGATGAAAGATTTGGTCTCATAACTCACATTTACCTGCGTTGAAGTTACAGCTGATCAGATACATCGAAAAACAGCACAGTCGCGCACAAACAAAACTCAATCAATTATCTTTAAGTCAACCAGATATTAAGTTAGCTGGCTAACTAACTAATTTCCAAGCTAGACGTTAAGATTAGCTGCAGTTAGCGTTAATTTAGCCAACTGGCTAACGACAGCATCACGTGAGCAGATTCCTTAACGGCTGAACGTGCGATAAGAACGTCGGTTTACCTCATCGTTCTGAAGTTCTCGGTTCTGTGGAGAAAGTGCAGCCATAATATCCTCGCCCTTCTTCTTTTCCCTTTTGCCCCCCTCTTCTTCTTCTCCTTCTCCTTCTTCTTCCTCCTCCTCCTCCTCCCTGCAACAACGACAACAACGACGCTGAGGAGACGGTAGTCCCTGCCGACCGTGAGCGTCTCCCGGTGTTGAGTTACGCCTGTGTTTATTCCTCCTGTTTCGGAAACGTTAGTGTGATCAACGCCGTGAACCTGAGGCAGCGGTTAACTGTGACACCGTCGTCACTCTCCGTATCCATCCTCTTCCTCCTCCGCATGTCTCCTCCTCTCGTTTCCTCCTCCCTCTTTTCTCTGTGTTGTTTTCATCGCTCTGACGCTGCAACACCCTCTGGAAACTATTTACACCTTTTTTTTTTTTTTTTTTTTTTTACTACCTTTAAACTATCAACACCGCAGTGTAAAAAAATACACACATTTAAGTAAAAGTAGTGAATACAAAATATTACCAGAATAAAAGCACAGACACAATTGTCACCGATTTTGGACCGATATCGATTTTTTAAATTTAAAAAAGCCGATAACCAATTTATACCGATATCGATTATTACTATTATTATTATTATTTATTATTATTATTATTACTATTTTGCCCCCACCTGTGCTACCTTTCACATTCCTACTATCAAAATCAGAATCAGTTTTATTGGCCAAGTATGTGAACACATACAAGGAATTTGACTATGGTTCTTTTCCTTTTCTCCAGTGTAATTTAAACAAATAACCATGAAACATAGAATAAACATTATATAAACATTATATGGACATTGAGCTGGAGGACTGCAGTATAGAATAAATATGAACGAATGTGAATAGTGAAATAGAAGTGTGTTGATCTGTCTGGTCTATTTAGATATTGAATATGTATTTATGTATATAAATATGAAATATTATTTACAGTGTGTTGTTTTTTATGTACATAATGAACAGCTGTGTATTCAAAATTTTACCAAAGTAAAAGCAGAGACAAGCCTGCATCGAATTGGCTGATACTGATTTTTTTAAAAAACAAAACAAAACAAACAAAACCACTCAGCTCCATCACCATCTCAAAGCCTCTGATCAAACTCGCAGCTTCTTTGGATTATATCTGTCATCTTATCATGAATTTTACACCTGTTTTAAAAGAGTAGAGAAGGAAAAACATCTTTTAGGTTTTTAGGTTTTAGGTTTGCTCATAATAAAAGAAACAAACTCAGTAATGTAATATAATTTGCTGCAAATGAGGCCATATGGATGAATAGTCAACATGTATTGTTACTAGCAGCTCTAGAAAGAGTCCATCCAACATTGAAGCCAACATATATGTATGAAGTTATGTGGAAATGCAGACCAACTCCTTATGGTCCTATAAATGTTATATGATCACAAACTGCAGGTTTATTTTATAACATCTACATAATATTGCAAAAAAATAACATCTTGCTTTATAAGGATGCTGAAAAGTTAATTCATGCATAACCTCAAGTAACATGTTTTTTTTTTTTTCTGAATTGTTTTTACCCTCAGGGCCACCGTACTACTGGCTTTAAACCATTTATCAACAGTTTTGTCATTCAAGCAGTAGATGTGTTAGTCACAGAAAACAGGGAAATATATAGTAATTATGAGCTGATACTGACTGATAGTAATGTATAATATATTTTTATTGAGTTGTACAGTTATGTGATGGCGTTCTGCATCCAACACAAATTACCAACTTGCGTCACGTCACGACCTGAGAAGCACTTAAACTGCTTTTCCAGTAAGTGCTTGTAGTTTGTAAAATAACTGTGGAAATTAACTTTTACTTTAGACCTCTCATGTGTAATGGACCTCGCTGTCACCACTTCCTTTTCAAGCCTTAAAAACAAGTCAAACATTTCAAATAAAAAAATACGAAATTAAATGTAAATACAAAATTAAACCTGACAAAAACGAAACGTAACATTAGACACTAGATTGGTCAGATGTGCAGAACAAGTTTTTGCCAAAATCTTTCCCACCGCTCCTTTAAATAAATAATACAATGAGGAAACTACAGATATACTCGAGTTAGAGACGGCGACATGATGAGGCAGTAATGATCAAGTTTTTATTGTCACACAATGAACAAACTATTATAAGCATCAGGTGATAAAGATAAAAAGTTAGTTATTCAACTTTATGAGTGAAGTAGGTCATGTCTGTCAAATAATTAATTCAAATTATGAGAAATATTTCATGTAAATGGATATTGTTCAAATAAAATTTTTTATTTCTAATTATTGTTACCAAGTCTCATGTTCTTCTGAGATGCAGCGATAGAATAAAATAATTAAAAATAAATAAAAAAGTTTATACCACATGTGTAATGTGACCAAACACAGAATCAATGTGAGGGAATCAAAGGTTGTGGGAGTTGGTGCCAAATTAATAAAATAAATAAAACAAAACGAGGCTTAACTCATCATCTTAACTCACTGTCTTATCAGTAAAACATAAAATGGTGGCATCAACCCATAACCTAGTGAAGTAGACAGACAGCAGCTACAGTAGGTGCGTGTTAAATGAACAGGGTCCCCCAGACTAAACTCAGACAACCTCCCACCACAAAACAATCAACATTAACATCTGAGCTCAAAGAGCTGGATCCCAGTGAAGAGGATGAGGCGATGTCCTCGTTCACAGCTGGAGGGAGAAGAGAGAGCGATGGTGAGTAGACGTCTGAACGTTCTTTAGGTTTAGATTTTAAAAAAAAAGATGAAATAAAAGAACATACCCGACGATATCTCTGAGATGTCTCGGCCTCCGTCAGCTCTTTGTGGCGTCTGTGCCCTGATATAGTAAAAACTACAACGAGATGTCGTCTCTTTCTTGTCAGTTACCAACAAGGATGCAACAGTATCTCACCTGGTCGAGTATTTGCCTTCAGTCTCTCACACCGACTCCGTCTTCCACACTTACAAACCAATATGAGGCCAAAAACTCTAAAATGTAATAGAATAATAATGTTACGTAAATGTTAATTTACCATCCACCCACAGAAAGACTCTTACAGAAATATAACCATCCTGTATTCTGGTTGTAATGTGGCAGTTTTATCTGGAGTTATCAGGTTTAAACTGGATTAAAGTTTATTTGTGTTTCAAGTCTTATGGTGAAACCGCACTGAGACCGTCCCTCACATCTTTCTGATCCCTGCTAACGTGTCTGTTAACCCATAGTCCAACTCTCTGAAATCAACAACCAGCAGATGTCAACTTCACACCACCGCTGAAAACGGTTCGTTGTCCAATCAGAACCAGAACGTTAGATTGAGACTTTTCGTTCATTCTCTTCTCTGGATTCTGCAGCTTCACCTTAAGTTAATCTCTGCATTGATCCACAGTCATTTATACATGAAACAACCTCCTGTCAACATCACCAGGTCTCACGTCCTGATGTGGTAGATCAACGTTCACTGCTGCTGCTGTCACATCTGGTTAGTAAGTCGTTTCCTTGTTCAACATGATTACTTTTAAACACATGGTGAGATGTGATGACCACTGACAAAACAAATGGTTTAAAATGCTACAAATGTTATTATATAAACACGAGGTACATTGTTCCAATTGTTTGGATCATCAAGTCAATTCAACAGCTGCTGTTGTAAGACAGTAATCACACCATAGTCGGCAGATTCACAAAACCAGATGGATCTGAGTTTAGTTTTGAAAACTGTATCACCAGGCAGACGACTGTCAGTTTCCTTCGAGCTCAGACTTAATCACACAGAGAAGAAGGGGAAAGAGAAAAGCTTTACCTTCTTATGGAGTCGACTCAGTTTGCCTTGTTCTCTGTAGCGTTAAGAACTAGCTCAACTAGCTCAATGAATCCTGTTTGTCTTTGACAATTAGCATAAAATGTAAACAGCTTGCTCCTCATAAATGAATTGAGTAGCTTCTTACACAACCCAATACAGTAATTAACACTGAGAGGTTATTGTCTTGTATAGTTTAGCACATTAAAATCTGTTTGCTTGGTCAGTCTCCTACTGTCACATCTTCCCAAACATGTAGAAACCAGTGAATGAGGAGAACGACTCATTGAACAGAGGAAGCTGCAGCAGCGGTGAACGTTGACAGGCTACGTCAGGGGGAAGTGAGTCCTGGTAACGGTGGCGTGAGACTGTTCAGAGGAACAAACAGAATCTTGAGCAGAAAAACAACCGTCTGGACAATTTGTTTCTTAATTAAAAATGATTCCACAATGACTCTTCAAACTTGCCAATCAGGGCGTTGAGTGGACTTCAGCTGCTGATTGTTGATTCCTGAAAGTTGAACATTGGACAACAGACATGAGACCTATGACTTATAATACAAACACACAATAAAAACAGTTTAGATTTTTATGAAACTTCAGATAAACTCACCACTTCACGTTTACAGAGATGGTTCCTCTTCCTGCCATGAACATTTCATCTCGTAACTCTTAGATCAAAATAACTGCTGAAAAATTGTGAAACAAATGACCAATATTTCAGATTCAGTTCAAGACCTATAGACTAGAAAAAAAAAAAAAAAAAACAGTAATTCTATTCCTGAAGTTTTCATACTTTTAGACAATAACTCAACATTAAACTGCACTAAAAAAGTTTTGATGACAATTTTATTTTTAACTCTAGAGCATGTTTCTGTAGTTGTCATTGCTGTCACTCAGTACCAATAAATTAAAATTAAGAAAATACACTCAAGTGAGTGTCCTGTAGCATCACCATTATTTAGACCATCTCCCTCTGTCAGGTTCACTTCCTCCTGAAAGACAAATGTTTCCCATCATGTAACCCACAGTCGCAACCAACTGTCAACAACTGCCAACGTAGATGTGACGTTAACGCTTCACAAGGAATAAATAATTCCCTGCTGGGAGGCCTCCCAATATGTTGTGCAAGAAAAATGTTGACGTAAAAAACTACAATGTTATTTCACTTGACCTGCTCAAAATCTACAACTTCAGACAGACAAGTCAGACTTCAAAGATCAACACAAGTATATATGAATTTAGATGGTGATGAGTAACAGCAGCATAATTATAATAGAGGTCAATGGTGTACATTTAAACTGCACATGTACTTAACATGAAACTGGCAATGATTTATCAAAAGCCAATGAAGAAAAAGAGGATTCTAAATTTCCTCTATGAGGATCAATACATGAATCTTATTTAAAAGATTTAAAGCTTAGATTAAACTCAAACTGAACACTCGTACTACATTTCCCTCACTTCATTTTGAAGTTAAACTCTCTAAAACTACATCCTCAACAACCTTCTTACCATTTTCCATTGGGTCCTTATTCCTGAAATGAATAAAAGGAGCGAAAGAAGAGAAAAGGAGTGAGACAGAGACCAAGCTGGAGACTAAAGGACGAACCACTGTAGATTTAATACCATTGCTGTGACCATAAGCTGTTATTCTAACACTGTGAAACCCAAACCACACAATTCAAAGTGACAGTTTCTACCTCAGTGTTGTTGCACCAAAATGTGACTCAAGGCTGAAGGTCGTGGTGCAGAAAAGTATCAGTATAACTGAGATTATAGAGTAGGACCCCAGTCAAAGATAGAAGAAACTAAAAGTGGAAAAGAAACATAAATTACCTTTGTAGTCAGAGCGCACAACAGGGACATGACAGACGGGGACACAAAGACGGACATGACAGAGGAGGCGCACAACAGATGAGACAAAGACATGGACCACATAAACAGTATGGAAATACAAGACAAACATCACATACACAAAGACGACAGGACAGACAAAACGAGGCAGATTCAAATCTTAGCCAGAGGAAACAGAGTGAATGAGAGTGAAAGCTCAGACGGCACGGCGGCCCAGAGAGGACAGAACTGGTTCAGCGACCAGGGCGGAGACGTTACGGCTGCCGAGCAACTACGTACTGTGTTGGAGTTTTATTCATTTCTACTCGATTCAGTTGTCACTGTGGATGGAAAGCTGGAGGAAAAAAATGGCAGTTAAGTTGTGACACAGTGGCTGCAAAACAGTGAGTGTACAAGACACCTAGTGTGGTTGTAAATTCAGAAATGTGTTAAAAAAAATGCAGATTGGATGGAAATGTGATGCAGGCTGAGTGGGTGTAGTGATGTGATGTTGTGTTGGATGAAAGGTGGAGGTGGACAGTCATGGTAAGGCAGCCATGTTGACAGATGAACCAGGAAGTAGTGGCACACACACACACACACACACACACACACATATATATATATATATATATATATAGAGAGAGAGAGCATTTCTAGCCTGCCCTGCACTTCCCTAAATAATCCCAACCTCTTCATCAGCTGACTGACTTTCACTAAACATGTGTGAGAGAATGAACAGAGGCCACAGTGGCTGGGAAAAGACATAGAGCAGCAGCCAGGTGGGAAAGAAAAAGTCAGCAAGGTAACCGAGCGGTGGCCACGCAGAAACTAAACCACTAGTTACTTGTTTGCAATCCCTCAGTGAACGTTGGATGAAGTTGATGCTGGGTAGAGGAGCTGAAAGGTAAAAGGTTATGGCAACGCAGCCAGACCAATCTGGTCCACCATCCCAAGGTAATGAAACACACTTACTTGTGTTACTTCCACCTGAGAGCAGCTTGTGTTTGTAGATCCACAGGAACAGGAGATAAAGCTGTTGAGCGAAACACTCTAGACTATCTGTTTCCTACCTGAATCTACATCAGTGTCAAAAGGAAACACCAGGTAAAGGTAGGAAAAACCAGTAACATTAAACTAACTTAAATCCCTCACTGATCTTTATCTGAGCCTCAAAGGATCATTCCTTGAAGTTTGCGGTTGACGGTGGGTCCATCACATCAATTTTCATCTAAAAAAAAAAAAAAACATGAATAAAAAGTCAAACTAGAAGACTACTAATACTTTCAGTCATTTAAATGTAGTAACAGAATTAAATTATCAATGGGCACCAAAACCAACAGATGTGACCCATATATATATGTGTGTGTGTGTGTGTGTGTGTTATGTGAAATAAACGCACAAACTGCTTTACACTTACAATGTTGAAGCTTAACATTAAATAACTGCAGTAGAGTGATGTTCATGAACAAACACAACACTTTAGCATTAGTTAGCATGCACAAGATCAAGTCGACACACCTGACAGCAATGGCATTAGCCTATGCTAAGCTAACTCCAAACTAGTCTCTTACCTTTCTTCTCCTGGAGCTGAGCTACGTTGACCTCATTTCTCTGATGACTGCCTGAACATTTTTCTTAGTTGTTGGCAGTTTTTTGTTCTTAAAGTAGAAGCGATGGTGGATTTATAGTTAAGTTCACCTGCAACACAAGCGACCACATTTAGCGGCTGAGCTTGACTGCTGCTTTTTAATGGAATCTGACGTCACGCTTCCAATCAGCGGCCACGTGTTTTTGATGCCTTCGCGGGTCTGGGAGAGTCGTTAAAAACAAAATGTTTGATGCCTTGTCGACATTTAATGAAGCACAAACGTCATTATTTTCTTCTTTTCTCTTATTTTGTGTCTGCACCCGCTTGATAATGATTTGGCACCAAACTGAGCGTGTTTGGGCCAAAGTGTTTGGAGCTGCAGCTGCGGCTGTGATTAAGTTAAGTAGACACACCTGGATGAATCTGATGCAACCAAACGTAACAAGTGGGGGATTGTTGTGTGGCGTTCAAAGGGGCGGAAAAAAAAAAAAAAAATAGGGACACCAAAATTTCAGACAATTAAAAACAACCACAAGACCACAAAACCAATGAGCAACAACCACAACAAAAACAGCTTCAAAAAAGAAGATGCTTGAATAAATAAATAACAATATTATATCCAGTGGAGTCACGGCACCAATGGCAATCATGATTGCACAATGGTTATTATTGGTTATTAGAATTAATGCTGATTTTATTATAAACAGTCTGGCCAGGGTAATATCAAATTTACAACATTCCCAATGCACCTGTAGTTCCACAGAACATACACCTAATCTGAAATAAATATGATGAACTCCCTAGGAGTAATATCCAATGCAGGTAAAAATAAAAAATAAAATAAAACATTTCTTAAATTGCCAGTTGGTTGTTATGCCAGACAGACATGTTGGAAATGAGGATGTCATCATAATGATAGTATCCAATAACATATGAAGGTTCAGACTAATCATTCAATGCACTGTTACTGCATCTTCAATATATTACAACATATCAAAAATTCCACTGCAATTTAAGATAAGTAACATCTTGATGTATGTTATCTTCATATATGTCAAATTTGACATTAATCTGATGATCCTTTGAGGAAAAGTGCATTAAAAGAAGTAGTGTAATGCAATCCAAAGCTGTTCATCTTGGGAGCACCACAACCTCATCTAATCTGTGAAATTTCACAGATTTTATGTATAGGAATCATCTCAAAAAAGTCACATTTTTGTTTTCACAAGGAAAACAAAAATAAGAAGGATACAATCGGGTCCTCACACCTCCAGTGGTCAGGTCCTAAATATATTCTGAATATTTACCGTTGAGGCTTCTCATTGTGGAACTAGTTAACTACTTTTATTTACTGTTAGGTAGGTTCAGGCTCTCACCATTAAAAAGGGAAGTAAAAACACATAAAAGAAAAGGTCACATGATGAATAAAATTTTTTCGGACTTTTCTAATATTTGCTTGTTAAATAATGGAACATTTTTAAAACTTCCTCAGGCGTCAAATGGTTATTTAAATGAAACCATCTGGGATGTTTAAAGAGGCCCCACCTACACGCTGCTTTCTTCACACCAAAGAAGTTGAGACTAACTAGTTTAATCTTAGACTTTTATTTACTTGGGGTTTATCAAATGAAACCATCTTTCAAGCCAAGCAGCTAGTTACTAGAGTGTGGAGAATAATGTTGACATAGTGAAGTAGAAGTATTTAGTAGCAGGAAATAGAAATACTTAAATCAAACACCACAAAATTTAACTCTAGTCATATTTAATGACTGTGTTGAATAAATGTGCTCTGTTATTTTTCACTTCTGAAGGCATCATTGCTCCTTTACTAAATTTACTACTTGCCACCGATCATTGAAGAATTATCCAGGTGATTTAGTTAAGTAAAACGTGGTAATACAACAAAGCCTTTGATGTGTAAGTAAAAGGTTAAAAGTATCACAATCAACAATTCTTCAAGCAGATCTCTGGTTCTGTCAGTTATGTCGTTATATAGGTGAGTAGTTGTGATAAGGTAAAGATAAGATAAGTAAATTTACTTCAATGTGTCACACACCTGAAGGAGCCCAGACTTGATGGGCTCACATGACACCACAAACACAAAACACAGGAGCAGCAATTCAATACAAAACATAGGAACACAAGGAACAAGTGAGGTTCACTTTGATATACGTCTAAATCCATGAAAATTACAATTTCGAGACATCTGAAATACAGATTACACCTTTATTATATTAAGCAAAAAGTGCTCTTGTACATTGTTGGAAGTTTACTCATTATGTTCCCGAAGAAGTTGTTATGTTGATTATGTCAGATTTGCCTCATACATTTTATAATAACATTGTTGAGGTGGATAAAAAAGTCAAAGTTGCAGTTTGACTTAATATAAGTTTGTCACACACTATTCATAAAGGTGTAAGGTGTAAATTTATTTCAAAACATGATAAATGTATAAAATATTAGTTAATGTTAAAAATGAAACCACACAACTCTGTTAAAGCAGTTAAATTTGCTAAACCTAAAGCTGTTGCTACATGAAAATGATTCTTAAACATTTATCCACGTCAGTGCTTTTACTTCCTTTTCTAGTCATGACTAATGTTGTATTTTTCCATTAGTGTTATACAGTAAACGGAGGATAACGTCATCCTATCTGCATTGTATATACTTCTACCTGTAACTAATCTTGTGCAATCAGACTTTTAGCTCTAACACAGGAAGTCTGGAGAAACATAAACAGTAGTTGGTCAGAAAGGGGCATAGGCACTTTGGGCTGTCATCACACAGATCGTCGTGCAGGTTGTTTTAAAACTGGTGCACAAAAAACAAAGAGCTACCGTTTGTTTAAATTCCATACTACAAGATAACTGATGTTGTTTTTCAACACTGTCCACCATAGAGAGAGTTCCTACCATTACAGAAACTCAAATTACACATTGATAGATTGAAATACTATCTTAAAAAAAAATCAATATGCTCTTTTAAAGAAATCAATTTTTCTGATTTTTGACCTTGACCTTGTCAGAACAGGACATCATACCATAATATTTGACAAATCTCTTATTTTGAAAGGATATTTCAAATGTCCGTTTTCCCCTCACTTTAACAAAAAATAAGCCTATGATTTCAAAACAAGAAAGGTTTGACATATTTTTATCTTGAATATACTCACAGACTAACCAATATATCAGGTTGAATCTCAGTGTATAACACTACAGATTACAGATTACATGCCCTAAAATGTAATTTGTAATGTATTCTGTTAGATTACTCAATGTGAGTAATGGATCCCTAATATTTTGGATCGTCTTGCTTTTTACAGTCATATAAATGTGGCATTTACACGCTGCTTACGTAAAAGGGCAGTTATTGTTTGTTTCTCTCTACCAACTGGCTGCATGTGTTGGGCCTAAGTCTTCCTGAATGTACAGAATATTTACTGTAGAGGACCAAAGACTAGCGGATGTTTTGTCTATCTCACAGTGGTAAAAATGTCAGTCAGGGTTTATTTTTGTCTCAATCCATCCCTGGCTTCCAGTAATATATACAAAAACTTCATGTTATTTAACTATATTCTTTTTACCATCTATTTAAACTAAGTGTAATGAAATATAGTTACTCCCCAACCCTGTTGAATCTATGTGTTACTGCTCCGTGATGTTTCTGGCTTCACACAGATATTAAAGAGACACCAACTCCTGAATAGCGATGTACTTAAAAATGTTTATTAGTTTTAAAAAGTCTTTAAAAACCAGTATGAACAAGCACTTCCTCTAATAAAAGCACTTGCTAAAATGCAAAAAAAGAAAAAAAAAGAAGAAGAAGAAAATCCCCTGTTCACTGATCACAGCAACATATCTCTAGTGGAGGGCAGGTCTACAGCTCTGAACCACTAACAACAACAAGAGGAAGGGTAACGTCTTCATTTAACACAATCATTACTAACAAAATAAATGAAAATGTTTTCACAGACACACTGTAGTTAAGGTAAACATCAAAACTGAGAGAACGAATTAAAAAGCTGAATATAAATAAGAAACGTTTGTCTCGAATACTCGATATTAAAGTAGACTCAAAATGAGATTATATATATTACAACCATACAATCTGTCTTTCTTTTACAGAATCAGTGAATTTATCAACACACTCAAGATCCAATGACCTGCATTTGCAGAATATCGTGACATGAACATTACACCATATAATCACGGAGAGTCTCAGTTTTTAAATGTTTTTCAAAGTAGTGCAAATCGTTTCTGATAATCTGATCATTTTCAGCTAAAATCCAGTTAGGGAAAAGTTTTAGATAATAAGTTGTTCTTGAGAGTTTTGTTAAATTTTCTCACTATTCACCATCATTTTTTTTTTTTAGATAAATGAAAGGAAGTGCTCTATATGACGGGTGTTAATATGCTATGACACTTAAAAATGTATGCTACAAATCAGTGCAAGTCAGATTATCGTGAATACACAAGATTAGATGATTTGCGAGGTTAAGCCTTCTGTACAAACAACACACTCTAAATAAATAAGTGTAAAACAAAAACACGCTGAACAATTGGCCTCACTGTTTATCTGTACAACAAATAAAGTTAGTGTGACCAACTACACACTGTCAGGGATCTAATGCTAATACAGAGATGCTAATTCATTAATAAATTACAGTGTTTGTTTGTTTGTTTTTTTGCCTCCAACAAACTTGATGTACCTGTTGGGTTTAGAAAAGCATCAAGAACAGTAAACAAATAAATCCTTAACCTTGTTCTGATGCATTCATTTTTCCCCCTAGTGCTGCATGAATATAAAAAACAAATATTTTTTCCCATCTTAGCCTTCATATGACAGACTCTATACTTGTTGTAGCTGTTCTCAGTTACGTGTCTGTCACATACACAGGAGATTTATATCAAACATCCAGGATCTTAGTGCATGTTATTGCAGGTTAGTCTTTGGTATGGAGGCTGTAAGGCTCAGAAACCAAAAACCCTCAGAAGCACCTTTTAGTTGGTGGTTGCATCTCTCTTTTACACGTGTTAATCGTCAGCATTAAAAAAAAAAACTTTCACATTTAATCAGTAGCCGTTACATATTTTTGATTAATTTCTTAGTACAGGCAGTGAATATATTCCTTTATCATCTAAACCAAACACAGTGCAGTTTTTTTTTTTTTTTTTTTGGAAAGAAACATAAGTACTAGAGATTGTCAGTGCAGTATAATGAGTTAAGGTGTTCGTTAAGTTCCATATTTTATTATTTAACTTGTTTGAGTTGCTTATTTTAAAATAAAAAAACCTTTAACTTTAACTACAAGGAGTAATTGGCACACGGGACAAGTAATATCTTTAATGAGCTAAAGAAAATGGCTATTATTTCATTGTTATTTTTTACCTTTCAATCTCTGTTGTTTTCATAGTTGAAAGAGCCTGATCAAGGCTTCAAACTGTGTATCTGGTACACGACCTCACACAAAGCTCTCAGTGACATGACTACCATGTGAATAGATGCACATCTAAAGCTGATTTTATGACACTGGCTTAATGTGTCCACACTTAACAAGTCAGAACCATTAAAAACCGCATTTGTGATTTCATAGTGCTGATATTTCTTCATATATTTTTTTAGATTAAACAGGTAAAGGCAATTTATATATATATATATATATATATATATATATATATATATATATATATATATATATATAAATTTATGAGAGATTCGTGTAATAATCAGTATGACTCAAGCATTTGCAAAAAAGACCTATAAAAATAAAGCAACGTGCATAGAGAAGCCAATTATTATATTTATTATTATTGTTATTATTATTGATATTAATTATGTACATGTTTGTTTTGCTCAGATGTTTAAATAGAGAGAAGAACGGTTGATTTAGTTCTTCAAATTTGTCAAATTCATGGGCTGATTCTTAAAAAGGCTCAAAGTTTGATAATAAGCTTGAAAATAAATGTGCATAAGATGTCTTTGGAAATCTTGATTATATCACTTATTACGACCTTACTTATGGTTCGAACACACTTCCAATGTACAGATACTCTTCATATATTCCACTATTACATTTATGATTATATAACTGGTTAATGTTTATTATCTTAAATTCAACCACATTACCCATTAAATGCTCAAAGATAATTCTTTAGCGTATCATCATTCATCAGTGGCAACTGATCAAGAGAATAAATACAATGGATTTACACGGATGAATTTTGTTGTGTTTTTGTCAGTAAATGTAAATTCTATAAACTATATGTTTGCATATTTTTTAACACATCCTGTTAACATCTTTTCAGCTACAGAAAATGCACTGAAGATGACTTGTACTTGCATAGATGACAAGCTTCATTTTTTTTTCAGTGACTCTACATTGCACACAAACATCTGATATATATTTTGAACTTTTATGTTTTAGATTTAGATACAATAATCTAAAGAAATATTGGTATAAGAGATGATCTTGCGTCATTAATTTCCATATTTTTTTGGTTCTGTTAAGTTTTTTTAATCATGGATTGATCTTGATCACAACAAGACAGGTTTAGGATCAGGTTTCTTTCTTTCTTTCTTTTTTTTTTTTTTTTGCTTAGTAACCTCTGTTTACCTGTTGGAAATGCACTTCATTAAACAATGTGAGGTGATGTTTTCTGATTAAAGGGAAATGACCAGCATTTATTCAGTTGCAGCATCTTTGCAGGTCATCCTGGCACTTAAACTGGACAGACCTCAACGTGTCCAGAGTTGCATTAGAAAATGTAAAACGCCTGATAAATAATTTAAACAAACAGCGGTCACATATTAATATGATCAACAAGTTTTTTTTTTTTTTTAAAAAAAAGCTGCATCTCAACCCATCAACCCAACAGCTGGATGATCTTTGCTCTCTAACCAGTCGAGTCCACCTGAATGAGCCGTCTCGCTGGTAATCTGCTGAAATAACTGATCGTTCACCAACTCCTCAGCAGCAGCGTGTTGATATTGTCCTTGCTGCTGGTTTGGGTCAAACAGAAGGTTTGTGTCCAACGCATTCAGGTCGTTGATGCTGCTGGAGAGGTCAGACGTCATCCTGATCTCACAGGGAAAATCAGCCCCGCCTGTGGTCAGCTCCGACACCTGTTCGATGAGCTGACCGCCTGCAGCGAGGCCGCCGTCTGACAGGAGATCTTTGACGGTGCTGCTGAAATCCAGCTGTTGATTTTGATGTAGTTCTCCTTGCTGCTGTGGGTTCAGAGATGAAAACATGGACTGGTTCTGCTGATGCTCTCCTGAGGCTGATTGTACTCTGCTCTCGTTCGCAGAGAGAATCATTTGCTCGTTTATCGCCTTTTCTATGAGGTAATCTGGCCTCTGTAATTTGCACGTGCTGGTGGAGTTGGAGGTCATCAGGCTGAGGTGGTTGTCAGTGCAGGAGAGGTTGGGGTCAGACTCGAGGATCTGCGTAAGGTTCATACGTGCAGTGTAGCTGGAGGGTAAATTATTGATGCCCAGACCGCGCAAAGAATCATCATGATCTTCATCCAACTTGTTCAGAAGGACACTGGAGATGTTTTTGCTGCTGCATTGTTGTCCCGGAGAGGGCAGGACCTCGGTTTGCATCATAATGTTGAGGGGCACAGAGCGGCTACGCTGAGCCATACTGCTCACCCCAAGGTTACTCTGGTTGTTTGCAAAGATGTTCAACACCTCAGGAGTCACAGGAGAGTTGAAGGGAGACACTACTGAACGACGGATGTTGTGGAGGGCACCGTTAGTGTTAGCGTTTCCACCGAAATTCCTCTGGTGCACCGCAGGGCTGACGCTGCGACATCGAAAGTTTGTAGCAGCCAGATTGGTGGTTTTATTATCCAGAGGGGCGGGAACAGCAAAACCCTCCTGCTTGGTCATGTTAGCCATGCTGGCTACCTGCTGTTGCACGGGAGATATGGGAGTCAAGCGGCCAAAACTGCCGTCGTGGTGCCGCGCGTGAGGGACAGCGAAGGCATGAGGTTTTTGAAAATGGTCATCTATCAGGCCTTGATAACTGGGGACGATTCCCATCCCACTGTTTGACTTGTTCAAACTCCCGCTGTTATTGTTGTAGCTGTTGTTCATCCACTCCAGCCTCGTCTTGTCTGGGTGCGTAGCCATTGGCCTCTGCATGGGTTTGACTGGGCTGCTGGAGACGGTGCTGCCGTCGTGGAAACCAGTGATGTTGGAGTTAATGGGCGTGAAAGCAAACGGGTTCCTGCACTCCACTGGACTGGGAGGCACAGTGCTGCTGCAGCTGGAGTGTGGAGTACCGACTGGGGTGTGACGACTGCTTCCTAGCGCGCTGTCCACCGGGGTGGTAGAGGCCATTCGAGAGCAGGGACTTTCTCCAGTGAGGCCTGGAGCTCCTCCCATCATTTCTGATGTCGGTGTGGGAGTGGGTGTGGGAGTCGGAGTTTGCATTTGGTTACTGCTGCTGTTGTTTGCAGCGTAGAAAGCAGTCATTGTCTGATTAGTGGACATCATGTTGTTGGGCATGGCGGTCTGTTGGCCTTGAAGAGAGACACAGTCTCCAAACTCCTGCAGGTTGTTAAGTTTCATCTGCTCCTCCATCTGCACCAGCTCCTCCACAATGCTGTCCTGAGTCACGTCATCATCAAAGGGGAAGTAGTCCATGTCTGTCTGCATAGGGAGCTGACTGGATGATGAAGCTTGACTCAGAAACTGTAAAGGTTCGGTCGTAGCGTTGGACTGAGTGTAGGTCTGAACTCCCTCCATGTTTCCTGTGGTGGAGTTTGAACTCCCAACATCAGTCATTCCAGCGCTGTTTGGGACAACGTGCACGTTCGTCATCGTGTTCCCCTGGTGTTGCTGTATTAATGCGTGACTGACAGAGGTGCCAGTTTCCATAACAGTGGACATGTTTTTCCTTTGCATTGAGCTCTGTGTTTTGGCAACAGAGTAAAAGCCACTGGTTCTGAAAGAGGAAGTGTTTAGTGCATGAACTTGAGTGGACAAGGCAGAGTTCATTTTCACCTCCATCTCCCTGGAGGCTGGTGCACTTTCAGGTCTAGCTGGAGCTCCTGGTCTGGAGACGTAACCGGCCGTGTTTCTGAAGCCATATCCAAGACCAGCAGTGCCCCCCACTGGCTGCTGTGGCATAAAAACCCTTTTGATTGGTGACAGCTCTGGGCTGAGGCCTGAACGTTTCCTGAGGCTCTTAATGGACAAGAAACCTTCTTTTGTCGATGTTACATTGTTTGTTTCTCCACATGAAGGTGCTTTGTTGGTGATCAGAGAAGAAACAGCGCTGGTATTCTGAGTAGAGGGAGTTAAGTGCAAAGTGTTTGGATTATTAGTGCTGGTATTGCTGCTTTCTCCTGGTACTGCAGTGTTAGTGCTAGTGGAGGACTCTCCGTTGCATTTATTGATATACGTTTCCTCCAGACCCAAGAAGCCTTTAGTCTGAGGTATGGGCACGCTGGCAGCCCTCTGAACAGCCCCATCAGCTCTATTTACCATCGCTCCTTGACTCATGAGACTGTTTGTATTTTGCATTTGGCTATTTTTATGTATTGCTTCAACTTCCATTTCAACATCGATCCCAGGGGTGTTAGTGGTCTGGCCTGGTCTGGCCACCGGGGCCAGAATGGGGACTGCGGAGGCACTCCTCATGGTTTGATTAGAGCCGCCGACATCATCTGCACCTGAAGAACTGCTGATACCTGCAGATGCCGGTCGCAGTGTTGTGTTAGTGAGGGATGTGGTGGTGTTGCTGCTGTTGGGTGCCAGCGATATGGCAGTCATCTTGACCAAACTGACAGGGCTGACATGACATGTAGTCATCACGGTTTTAATGGGGCTGTTGGCAATGATCATGGTGGAGGGGGAGCGCAAAGTGATAGCTGTGGTTGCCAAAGGCTTGGGCAAGATTTGAGCGTAGCGCTGCCGTGCTGTGCGCTCCCCCACTGGACTAGCCAGAATATTCTGCAGGGTTTTTGGGCTCTGTTTCACCGACTGAACAGGCTGCGTCACCATCTGGAAGTTAAGAGGCAGCACTTTGCTTTCCACTTTTCCCACCGGACTGGGCGACATCAGCTGCCTGTTTCTCTGTACCTGTAGGAGAGAGAAGGTCAATTAGAAAGTGGAACAACTGATTTTTATGAGTCATTACCTACAAGAGGATTACAGCTTGCTGTAATGTGAGAGTGAAAAGTGTAAAAGCAAACCCTACTCTTTTTGTTACGGTTTGTGTTGTTGCCATAAATAAATCTGTGAATATAAAGCTGTTTTTGCCTCGTCTATATCAGGCCTCTGAATCTGTCACTGCAGGACCATCAGCCAGGCAGGTCATGTATTATTTTCAGGACAGGCTGAGCCCTTCAGGAATATCAGCCCTTATCATGTGAGAGGTACCAGAAATATGTTTGGACCCAATTTACAACTTGAAAAAAAATCTATAATTTTAACTTCATCAAAGCTTCAGACTCATCAAAGTGTTTCTTAAAGCACATTAACATCCTAGTAAAAATCATGATAAAATGTCTTTATATGTAAAAACTGTGATAAACTAGTTTGCACATTTCATTTACCTTAGTTTTTATTTAGCTGACTTTGAATAGATGATACATTGATGATGACAGTCAAATAAAGGATTATCTATTATCTGTTACAATCATATCTGATATTATCTGATGTTACAATTCCACTTCAGACTGTGTGATCTATGTTGACAGCCCAGTTTTCTCACCGTGTTTGGACTCGGGACCGGAGCGACCACAATGCCGATGGTTGGCTGAGGCGATGGAGGAGTGGGGCTCCCACAGAGCCCGTCATCTGCCCTCTTGTTTTGTCCTTCTCCCGGTGAAGGGGAGTGCAGCTTCTGCTCTTGTTGCTGTTGCTTCCTCTGGATTTTCCTCTGGAGCTGCTGCTTCGCATCGACAGAAGGTGAAGACAACGTCGTCATGTGAGGCTGGAAGGAGTGAGCTTCAGAGGTGGGGACGAACGCCGACACTGACTGTGGAGTCTTAATGTCTGAAGAAATAAAACGGGTTATTGAAATACAAATACTTTGTTACTGCTATAAAGATATAATATATATTATATACTTTGCTTGAGTCTTTCAGTTTTTATCTACCTTATACTACCCTAAATCTCACAGTGAAATATTATAATCAGCAAAAGGTAAAAGGAAAGCAAACAATGTAAGAATTTCATTGCATGTTTTTTGTATCTGACAGCTATAATTACTAGTTACTTTTATTATATTTGTACATAAAAACCATATGATGTAATTTTAACTATACATAAAATAACTAAAACTATCTCCACCTCAACTTGACAGAAGCACTTAAGCTTTGCTTAATGACTTGTAATGAAGTATTTTTATGCTAATGTATCGGTACGTTTAGTTTGAATACATCAAATAGACATAAACTTGACTTACATAATTAATCTGGTTCAAACAGTTAAAATAGATTCAGTGTGTGTAGTAACCAACGTGAGCCACCAGATGTCAGTATTAACCTCTTTATTTCACACACGGAGCTTGAGGCCGACGTAGACCATGTTTTTCTTACCTGTTGCCGTCCCGGTCACGATGGTTAGCGCTGCCAGGGACTTGTTGCTGATGTAATGGCTGTCGATTAGGAATCGAGCCAAATCCTCCACAGCATCAAACTGGCGTTTCAGCACCTTCTGGGCCCATTCACACACCAGATCACAGGCTGCAAATCGCACCTCCTCCTTGATGCTGCTCATCTGACCCACTGACTCCAGGACATCACCCTGGAGCTACACACAGGAGATAAACTGTTAGATGTTTGACACATTGAATGAAGACAGAACACAGATTAATGAGGAGAAAAGTGTCCTTACTCCGTCTCCTGTTTTGTGGAGATCCAGGGTGGGTAATGATGGCATGTGAACAAAGGGTCTCTTCCTTAATCCACTATAACAATACGTAAGCTGCTGTTAAGGTAGAAATGAACAAATATGCAGTATAATATACCAATCCTCTGGTCCAAGTTAAGTTTTCCATTTAAAAAAAAAACCTGATTTAACTGTGATGATAAGTTTATTTGTCCAACATCATACACAGTCCAAAAAATATGTAATCATCTACATTAATTCAAACTGCTTTTAGAGATTTAAGATTTAATCTTTAGGAGGAAATAAAAACATTATAAGAGAACAGATCTGGTTGGAAAAGACGTGAACTGTGCTCAACTGTTCTTTGTTAAATTTAGGTGGTAATATTTACTGCATCTGTTTTTAAACTGGCATTAACTTGTGACTACAAACTCAAATTACTTTACCGGTAAAAGTCACACATAAATATATTTTATATATTTACACAAATCACAAGATAAATGATGAATATTTTCTTTAAGGTGGTGAGATTCAAGGGAGGGAAAAAAAACAACAAAAAGATTTTGTGATAATCTTAATTTAAATGTATAAATTTAACATCACAAGTGATTTTTATGTATTTTTTTAATACATATATAAAAAATACTTTACATTAACAGCCAAATATTTTTAATTTTGACATATCTCACCTCACACAAACATCATTTCATTACACTAAACGACTAAAAGTCATAAGAATAAACCAGGTTTTACACTTAAATGTCATCAGCGAAATTTAAAATATATAAATAAATGAATCATGAATGAGTCATGAAGGTCAAGATCACAGTGACTCCCCGTGGGTCTCGACATTATGCTTCTGCTTCCGAGGCAGAGGGGGACTTTATTCCATTTCACATCTATATTTAGAGAGCTTATTAACTGCAACAGCAGATGGTTTGTGACCAGAGACAGAGGCCAGACTGTTACAACCCATTCCAGCAAAGGATATTTTGATTTTCCTCTCATGCCAAGTCGACGCGCCTTCATGTTCGGGAACACGTTTTTCATCATTTTTCCAAAGTCGGCGGCGCTCAGTGGGTGGTAATTCAGATTGTCACAGAAGCTCCTGAAACACAAACAAGAGACAGAATAAACATAACGAAGAATCAATAAAGATAATTAAAAAAAACAAAAAACAGAGACTTTAGTTTCTAAGCTCTTAATGTTCGTATCCCTGAAGAATTTGATACAAATTTTTGAAGTTAAAACTACTTTTTCCATCTAATTCTAAAATTCTAAAATTGTAATAATTAAAGCTGCTTTGACAAAAATATCTACATTATCCATGAATTATAAAGACATAGAGTTTTAGCATCTTTTAGCTCGTTGTTTTGGTTTTATGGCCCAATATTTAACACAACCGTTTTCATTCATTCATTCATTTATCACCCTGCTCAGCAACTTCACCTGAAACTACTGATGTTGTGTTTAGAGACAAAACGTTCACTTAACAGTTTGTTCTTGGCATAATAAATAAAATAAATTAAACTCTAAGCAACAGCCACTTCTAACATTTATTGTAATGAGGTTAATTCTGTGTACCGTTTTTAGAAAATGACACAATGTAACAAATGTGAAACGTGTAAAGTTTTTCATCATTTGAAGTGAAGCACATTATGTCTCTTTAAAGCCTTTTCACCTGTCCATCCAAAAGGCGCCAATATTTCTGGAGGGCACTGTATTTCTGTTCTGGTAGAGTTAAAAAGACAGTTACATAACACTGCCAGAGCATTTCAATGACTGTCTCAGACTTTCCATTCTAATATTACCAGCACACGCTGCTGTGATTCTCATGCCTGCAGCTTCTATTTATACAGTCGCTTTAGCCAGCAGTAATTTAGAGCAGAAAGAAACTTGAACATTAGCAGCCGTGAAGTTAAACATCACTGATAAAGGGTCAAATAAAGAGTCAAGTCGAGTACAGATGAGTCACAGAAAAGAAAAAAAAATGTATTAAACAAACAAAAAATCTTTACTTGTATTAAACAAACAAAAACCTTTACTTGTATTCATCGTAGACTTCCTGTTTAGGAAGAGAAGTCTCTGGATATTCCTCTAGGTGATTGCGGATCCAGTTGAACGCATGCATCTGTTGTGTTCGGCTTGACGACAGGGCGCTCTGGTCACTGAGGAAACACATCAACCCACCGATTCTTCTATATCATTCATTCAATTAACTTCAATAAAAAAAGACAACAGCTAATAAAAACCAGCCAGTACCAATGATTCATCCTTCAAGTCTTTTTATTCTCTCATGACTGTTTCACCAACAGTCAATTTTTCTATAAACATCGTTAGAAAACAGGTCAATCGTTACCTTTTGTCTGCGCTGCTGCCGGGACCAGAAGGCAACTTCAGGTAGAGGTAGAGTTTTTCAATGTCGGAGAACTTCTCAACATCTTGCTGTGAAAAATAATAAAAAATAGAAACAGTTTTAATGTTTTTTTGTTCTGTTTTTCTGTCCATCAGCACATACTCATCTCCTGTTGTGATTTTAAAATACAGAGATATACACACAAACACTGCAAATACAAATGAATCTGTTCCGAGTGTTTTTTTAAGCCTTGTAGGCATTTATGTAGTTTTTATTTCACCTTTTAAGACAGATTGAGCAACTAATTATCTTATTACTTATCTCACAATATAAAACTTCAGTAAATGTCTTGTTTTGCCTGACAAAGTTCAAAACCAAAAGATTTGAAATTATAATCATAAAAAATATGAAAAAAACTCTTTGAATTTAATTAATCCTTCAATCATTCAAAGCTGTAAATATGTTCAATGGAAGAAAGTAGGAAATCATGACAGGAAACAGAAAAAGCACTTTCATCCTTGTCTTGACTCTTGTGTGCTGTTATTTGAAACAGTGATTTTGCAGTTTCCACAAACGAATATTAATCATTAACTCTTAGGAAGTGTTTGACGTGTCCTGTGTAGAACTAACCTACTGATCAAAGATATTTAAGATTAATGTCCTCGATTCAGCTCCAGGACAGACCTTTTCCTGCCTGTCAGTGATCTCTTTACCCTTGTTTCCTCTCAACTTCTCTGCTTTCAGTCCACAAGGGAACAAAAAAATGTCATCTACGACCCACAACAACAAACCTACAGGGCTATGAATCAACAGTAGATCCTGCCTGGAAACTGTGCGACGTAGAACTTCATTCATTCAACACTAAACACACACAGACGTGGTCACAGTGAACCTCTTCATTGTGGCCCTGAGCTTCAGTCCTTAGCTCCTCTAACTCTGCTCTTCAAAGGGGAAAAGAAACATGATAACGTGAAGAAAGGATGGTTTAAATTCTGCACCAGACAACGGCATTGAACACCAAGTAACACTCCAATTTATACACAGCAGCTATAAAAAGACTCTGTAGTGTCAAAGTGACAACAGATCTCTACCGTCATTTAACTGAACTTTCAAAAATACGATACTAAATGCTTCTTTGAACAGGTTTTCCTCATCTTTAATGTGACATTCAAACGATCGCTGAGTCTTCAGACTTCACATTACTTGGTCACCAGTGTGTAGCCAAGAAGAGTTAGTGAATCTTTTTCTGGAAGACTTAGTGTTATGGCGAGTCATGAAGCTCCGTCGTTAAGACGAGGAACATCACATGAGAACAAGGATGGATGCAATACGATTACAAGTTAAATCTTGTAATCAAAGGAAGATTACTGTTTACAATCAGTCTGTTTACAGGTCTGATTGAGAGGATTACTACTTATAGGTAAAAACAAGTCAAGTTAAGGCTAATACATTTCCGAAAGTAATGTCATTTGAGTCAGTGGGGTGGGGCTGAAGACTACGTGTTATATTGTTGGTATCGTAGCCACAAAGGGCAAGATCGATAATATCTCTAGTTCTGCTGCATCAATTTGGATTGTTGAACATCGAAAACTGTACTCCAAATGTAAACTTTGCAGTGCAGTACACACACGTACTCAGGTTGAGTGTAAAAGTTTGCAGACAGACACAGAGACAGACAGTTTTCTGTCGGTAAGTAGAACTTGAATCTCCAGCTATTCGCTCTGCTCCGGACAGCTCTCTGCTCGCAGACTGTACAGACACATATCCACACGCTGCCAACACATACCTTCACTCGGACATATTCAGCCCTTTCAACTGGCCCCTAAGAATAAACTTCATCCCGACCATCTCGTCTCTGTAACGTGTTTGTGAGGAACCGCAGCTCAACTATAACTGAGAGTAGCAACACTGCGGCACATCAGCCATGACAGTAAAAACGGTCAGAATATACACAATTATATGAATAAGCACCGTCAATTTTAATTTGGACTGAATCCTTGATCTTTTCAATGCGACTCACTTACTGCTCTACTGACTTGAACGGCAAAATGACACTGGTGTCGTGAACTTATTTTTACTTCATATATGTAGCTTTTGACACTTTAAAGTGTAAAAAGTAGCAACCAACAACATTAAATATGATTAAAGCATAAAGCGGTAGCAGTAACTTTAATTTGTTATAGCTCAGATGTTCTCTCAGACTTGTTTCTCCTCTGATATATCAACAATTTATATATTATCAGCCTTTTTTTGAGTTAACACAGATACTGTGGGTGGACATATACTGGCTGATAAGTAACAAGAATTGGTCAGACATGGTTTGTCCAACAGAGGGCGCTGACAACTATCAAAATTAAATGTTTATGTTAAAAATCTAAACTCAACACGTATCTCATATTGAAATTAGCCTCAAAGATCAAATACTGCTCGACATCTACTAAGATCGTTCACATATGAATATATTTAATGTTTGTTCGTATAGTTTTTCAAAGGTTTACGCAGGAATATATTCAGTTAATAAAACTAAATCTACCTCGTATACATACTCTCTCCAGGTTCAGCTAACTGGAAAAGATAAATCAGAATAGTATAAATCAATATCATATTTAACCTTTTTATGAATCCGCTGTCATGTGTTAATCCCATGTTGTCACCACTAAAAGTTTCACTTCACGTGGCTGAAAGGCAGAGATGAGCGCAGATAAATTAAGTCTGTTTAAAAACCAAACTACATGACATCACACATTTTATATATAGAAATATTACATGAGGGAAACCAAAGTCCCGGCCAACTCCTACAAGCCTTGGCTCCACGGTGAATTTTTTTTTACATTGACGGTTTCTTTTACTAAAAACTGAAACGTGATATTAAAGATATGTCGATCATTTAAATCATCTCTACAACTGCGCTTCCTGGTAAAAAAAAAAAAATTGAATTTTCACAAAGAAATCATTATTTCTTTATGAATCAACGTTTGATTCAACAACAACAACAACAACAACAAGAGGACGTCCAACTGAGCTGGCAAGTACGATACAACATACCGATGTAGCGTAGCGTAAAGTCAAGTGCAACATTAGCTCTTACAAGTGTTTGACTTGTGACTGTGCGTAGCTGGTTATGAAATCTACAACAGAGTGTCACACAAAACCAATAAATCAGCAGCAACAACAACAACACAACCTCTGTCACAGTTTATGTGTAAACAAATCATAGGTAACTATTAATATACTACAAATATCTTCCGTCCACCACAGAATATAAATAATGTGCCGGCGTCCCACAAAGTGCGAGTGTTCAGCAATAATCAGTTGAGGAAAGACAAAATAATTTCTAATTATTATGGTTTATTCAGATTCATCATTGTAGTGCAAAAAATGTGAAGAACTGTTGTTTTTTGCATGTATGAAAAAAAAAAAAATTAAATGAATTTTATTTTGTTTCGATGAAACAAAGGAGATCACATTGAGATCCAAAGATCATCCAGTCTGTGATGCTTCAGATCTCCAGATAAACAAAGGTAAATAACAGTAAATAATGGAAGCCAATGAATATTATTACTATATTATATTATAATAGTATTATATTATAATATCTTCTGTTTTTCCTCTTCTTTGTCCTGTTGCAGGTTGTGATAAACAGTGAAATCTTTAGTTGTGTTTATTTAGTTGTATATTATAATGTTTCCTTTGGCCTTTAGGGGGTGTAACATACTCGCAGTCCATGACACTGTTCTACTGCAGCATATTTAACCTTTTTCTCAGTCTGCTGTCACAGTTTATTTCCGTGTTGTCACCATTTAAACAGCGTCACTGAACGTCAGCGTCTCTGACCTCGTCCACTCGACATCTCACATTAAAGTTCACGGAAATTCTCAGACTGCAGGATAGTTTTATATTTAACTATAAATATATATATATATATTAATTACACTTTCATGATTTAAAAACCCAAAATACAAAAAAGTTATTATTGATGTTTCCTGAGCTCTGAACCAACCAGCCCGTCGTTACTAGCTCAGTGCAGCTGTCTAACTTCAGAGCCGCCCTCTACAGGTTGAAGCTGCTGCTCTCGTCTTTTAAAATTATGTCAAAAAAAAAAGAAAAAAAAAGAAAAAGACACATACATCTCAGAAAATATGAGTTTCACCTCTATATACCAGAATTAATAACAATTTACCAACAATGTTTTATTATATACAAATAAATTAAATCTAATAAAGTTGCAAAATAATAAATAAAATGGGTCAGAAATACTCACCAGAATGTTTTCCACTTTTGATTGAACAGATTTGCTAGAAAAAAAAGAAAAAGACAGAGTATAAATTAGTATGAAGCTGGTGTAACATGAGCTCTTGTGTCTAAAGTGTATTTATTTATAAAGCGGAGGAATGTTTGGTATGAGACGACCCTCCCTTCAGCATCTCTCAGGTCATGTATCCCACCGTCAGGAACATGTGTTGTCATATGTAAAAAGACAGAGAGACAGGCACTGTGGTAACATTGTCTCAGACAGAAAAGCTTTTTATCAGTCACAGCACAGTAACTCACTCTCTGTCACAGAGGAGATCGACAGTACGTCAGCTCCTTTACATTTTAATTTCAGCTCAAAGGAAGAATCACTTGTGAAGATGTTAAATCGTATATTTTTTTAAAAGCAGCAGGACTGAAATCACATATTTATCTTTGAAGAATGATCATTAATGTTTTATTTTAGTTATCAATAGACTTGTTTCTGCTGTATAATCTACAATAAAGTACAATTACTAAGAAAATTAGACTTCAGAGCTCTTATTTAGATTAAAAAAAAAAGGCATTAGATGATTTTTGTCTGATGTCTGAAGACCTACTTCCTACTGTGTAGATGGGTCAAGTTGTTGTTGACAGAGACAGAAGGTACTGCAGGTCACAATTAAATACTCTTACTCAGTGACAGTCGGGTCAGAATCAGGAGAAGACTTAATCCATGACAGGAACAGTTCACTTTAATTGACTGTTACTAAGGAGCCTGGGATGTAACAGTGCTGACAAACCATCATGAATCTGTTTGTGAGGCAGAATTTGGCAAGTGAATTAACGAAAAAAAAGACTTTGATTTTTAAAAACATAATAAATAATTAATACACAAGATCATTTTAATAATTTTTTGCAGCTGCACTTCACTATTGACCATATGACGACAGGTTCACTGTGTTGTTGCAGATGAACTTTCTGACCCCGACTTTGACGTTCTCATTCAACCATGAACCACTCAGCGGCAGCGGCAGCAGGTCGCTGAGGTGAACGTCAATATTTATGCTCTAATCCTCTTACAGGTGAAAGATTCAGGGAGTGGGACTCGTTCAATATGCTCTTGACAATCTGGAACGATCGTAACATGTTCCTGTTGGAGTATTTCCTACACACATTTCAAATCTTTGGCCTTTTGACACTTAATGACTATTTTAAATTGAAATGATGAATGAAGTTCATTTAATTATTGCATTAATTACGTTTTAAAATAGGTCACTTGTACACTAGAGCCATAGTGAAGTATTTTATTATGGATAATTATGTGATTCTATTGAATTATCTTTTTATAAAAAATAATGTAGAGCTAAAAATAAATGTAGTTTTTATTGCTGCAATAGTGTCTTTAAGAACAAAAATTAACAAATAAGAAATAAAGAGGCAGGTGTGATTTGTAGAGGAGGATGAACTAGTGTCTTGTTTACTTAAATACAGTGACATTGCATTGCAAATGCATTATTCTTATGATAAAATATTTTAATTTAATTTTCCCTTCATCAGTCTTTGCACAAATATCCCTCAGAGGCAAAAGGAAAAATTGAAATATCACATTAACGTTGATGTTCAGACCGTTTGTCATTTAGTTCAGGTTCCTTCTGTGTTTCTTCATCGTCTTTAAAATGTTTCTGCATCATGACTGGAGTTCACCTGCTGTCAGTTCAGGACATGGACACACACTGAGCCGACGACGCATATTTCAGCAAAAACCACCATGACAATGAAAGACCTCTGGCCTCTATAGCTCTTAAGTTTGGGACAACAAAGACTCTTCCTAGAGACGACCGTCTAAACAAACTAAGCAATCATTGGCAGCTTTGTTCACAAAGGTGACTAAGAATCTGATGGCCACTCTAGCTGAACTCCAGAGATCAGAAATTTTCACTGAGAAACTCCAACAATCAGTTTTATAGCAGAGTGACCAGGAGGAAGCCTCAGAAAGCTGCTGGGAATTTATAATAAAACACTTAAAAGATTCAAACTGTGAGAAACCTGGTGAAATTCTTTGTGTAAAAGCCACATCGAAGTGTTTGGCCTCAGTCCTAAACTCCATGTCTGGAGGAACCAGGATCCACTCATCACCTGCCTGATACCGTCCCAACAATAAATCACGGTGGAGGCAGCATCAGAGGCTGTTTGTCAACTAGGCACGGTTGAAGAAAAGCTGAACAGAGCAAAAACACTTAATGAAAAGCTGGTCCAGGACTCTCAGGTCTTCCAACAGGACAATGACTCAAAGCCATGACACCAATACACCAATGTGGATTAGGGATGACTCTGTGAATGTCCTTGAATGGCCCCGGACATGAGCCCTGACTTGAACCTGAACCTCAACTTGACTAACCATGGACAGTCCTTAAGTCAGGTGTGAAAACTGTAACCACTATTTTTTAATTAAATTATGATTTTGCTTCATCATTACGGGTTATTAAGTGAACACTAACGAGGGGAAAATGAACTTATCCATAATCATATGTAATCAGATGTAGCCATCCATCCACTGGTCACTTTAGACTTGTATTTTCTATATATTGTAATAAAAGTTTTATTCTTCTAATTATCATAAAATTTATAGCCTATTTATTTGTCTATTTATTGTTTTACCAGTGTGTCTCATGCCCTGTTTTTTACCTTTAAGCTGCTGTAACAACAAACTATAAATTTAACATACAGCTTTATAAATACACATGTGTGTATATTTACAGCTGTAAACAGGTGAATTCAGCTCCAGGAAATACAATACTTGATAATACAGCTATCTGTAAAATATTCTATTGAATTGGCATTCATCAGTATTATATATGAATTAAAACAAAATATCTGAAGACTCCATCCACTACTATCACTTAGTTTAAATAGTCCCAACAATCCAGGTTTTAGTTAGTACAGTACTGAGGATATGACACCATAAACATGATAAATGTGGAGGTAATAAAGGTGTCAGTCTGGTATCTGGTGACTATTTTCCCTTCAATAATCAGACCATGTGCTGTAGTGTACGAGCACCTCCTCACCAGATGGAGTTCTTGATCCGGAGCTGCAGAGCGCTGGCCTCGGCGCCCTGCAGCACAGGGAGCAGGCCGGGCATGCTCCGCGCCCCGCGGTCCGTCTGCGGCTGCGGCTGCTGCTGCTGCTGGGGGTCCTCCTCCGCCATCAGGGAACGGGACGAGGCAGGACCGGACCGGATCGGACTAAACTGGACTGGAGTAGACAACAAGCGTGGACAGGTGCGGTCGCCCTTGCAGGGTTAAACAACATGTACCGGAGGACGCTGCGATGCTAACGGGACGACAGCAGCAGCAGCAGCAACAGCGGCGGCGGCGGCGTCGCGCCGTGTTGTTGTTATCGCCACCCGGCCCTCCTCCTCCGACATCGCTCGCTTCAAGTCTCCGTCACTCGGTGAATTAAAGAGCCGAGCGACGAAAAGACGCGTCGCTCAGAAACGCGAGGTGATGCATGGACACGAACAACCGCAGGTGTAAACAGTGGTGAACGGACAGATGGAAAAAAACAAGCGGCTCGTCCCTCCGGTGCGCTCGCGCTGTCCCTCACGTTATGGGATTTCACCGCATGTGCATAGTGAGTAGTAGCTGTGGAGCTGGCGCATGCGCAGTAGCAGAATGTGTATTAAAAACATATCAACATATATATATATATATATATATATATATATATATATATATAGACTATATAGACTATATATAGACTATATAGACTATATATCATATAGTCTATATACATATAGTTATTTTATTATTATTATTAATAATAATAATAATACTAATAATAATAATTCGATTATAGAAGTTAGATAGATATTTATTAATATTCACAATTTTAATTATATATATATACATACATACATATACACACACTGATGCATAGACACAGACACAGTACTTGTACTCAAACACTGCCCTTTTTTTCACCGCAATTATATGTAGTGTATAGTCTGACAGTCTGTGAATAATAAATTATATATAAAAAAATAACATATAATATATAACATTCAGCTCATGCAGCATATATATTTCTTTGAGCAATTGTAATGTATTCAACTTCCCCCTGGAATTAATACGTGTTTCTGATTCTGATTATGACAACATTATACACACAACATTGAGCATCTACTTTTTATCTCCTAAAACCCTTTGGAAAACAAAATGTTGTAAAGCAGCTTTAGATGTTGCAAAGCAGCAAACAAGAAAGTTTAATTTAGTTAGTTTAATATATGATATATATATATATATATATATATATATTACAAAAACAGAGCATGTCAACAAGTTCAGGCCTTATGTCATCCCTCCTTCCCTCCCTCCAAGTGATGACCCAGGGGGAACAAAGGAGTGTTTGAGTCTGTCTGTGTTTCACTGAGAGACAAACAATCTGTTACTGAACAAGCTTCTCTGTTTGGTGATGACGATGTGAAGAGGAAAGATGGTATCATCATCCAGAATGACCAGCAGTTTGTTTTTGTCGTCTTTTTTGGCCGCTATCATCAGAGTCCAGTTCCTCACCAACCACAATATATATCATTCACCACACCAGTATATTATTATAAGTATCAAGTATATATATATATAAACTGTATTATACAGTTTGATACTTTTATTTCAACTTTTATAGAGAATTTCACAGAGAATTTTTCGTAATTGATAATTTTCTTTATTTCTTAAAACAAAATTATTGCACTGAAAACATATGTTTTAAATGTAAAACTCTACTTTGCGAAGTAACTGTTCGCTACGGTGGTTAAATAATTTCAGTGGAGTAAACATGTTGTAGTATAAATATACAGCAGTTATTTTATTCTATAATAATAATGATAATAATTTGATGATATATTTAAATAGATTTTTTTTTATTAATATTCACTATTTTAATCATTTTATTAAGAATATTTCATTCAGTGTCATAAAGTTCTCCATGAGGTAAATGTTGTTTTTTTATGTCAAAAATCAATCAAAGTCTTTTTGTCCTACTACGGCCACCGTACTGTGTGTAGCGCCGTTACTAAGCAACCGGAGCTGTGTTCTCCTCACTTGTCTCAATGGCTGAAAGAAGTTTGAATAAAACGACTCAGTCCGTCGTTTCACAGGTTTGTAGCGTCATTTATTTGTTATATTTATCTCTCAAAGTTTTAAACAGACGGACCTGTGTTTTATCAGTATGTAGTTTAAACCTAAATCATTTGTTTCCAAACGTTGAAGTCGCTGGACACAAACGTCAATCAACAATGTGGCTGAAGAAGAAGACAAAACGCGTAATATTGTGAATATTTGCAGCATAAATTAATTAAGAGGAAGTGTTTTTAGTGTTTGGATGGTTTCATTAAAGATATTCAGTCAGATAGACAAGCTAGATGGACACTTTCACCACGTTATCACTTATCCCCTGTGGTTTTGTTTACAATAAATGTGTAAAACACGTGTTTAAACACGAGGAGCCAAACTGTCTTGTTTCAGTTTTTCCAACAGAAGTTAATATAAAACAAGTAACTCAATGAAGATCAAGTAATAAAACATAGATGTTAAATATAACATCATGATTCATTAATGGACGTTAATGGACATCCATTAATCAGTTGTATTAAAGTTAAAGTTAAACTAGTGTAATTGTTGCACACATGTATATTAATATCTGATCTTGTTTGTCCTATTGAACAAGGATTTCTCTCCAGGTCGTTCAATATTAATAATATGTTCTATTATGTTTTGTTCTTTAGACCAAGAAACGTCCATCCTCCAGCTCCAAGGCTGAGAGGTCAAAGAGGACTGAAGTACGATCGCAGGTACAATCTGCTTCTGGTCTCAGACAGAAACCAATGGATGACCTTAGTGCCAAAGAAGAACAATACAAGTAAGATTCAACCCTGCAAATGTTTACATAATAGACATTCCTATAATATTGATAATTTATTATTTTATCTCCATCAGACTTGCAAACGCAGAACTAGAAGCCAAAACAGCAGCTCTAGTAAAACAAGCAGAGGAACTTATGGTAAGTTATTTAACCTGACAACCGTTTTATAAAAGTGACCTGACAGGAGAGAAGTGAATCTAGACGACCAGACTTGTTTTACAATTGAAACTGTTTCTTGGTGTTTATCAAATCTTAGAGAGAACAGAGTGAAGTTCTGTCAAAGCCGCTATCAACACTTCTGCTTATGGATATTGAAGATGAAGATGATTTAAGGTAATAAAATACAAGAGTCAGATCTCGAGAGGACAGCCACTTCAAAAGTCGGTATCTCAAATATTTCTTAATTAAACATAATTTACCAACTTGTCCAACTTCATCTATTTATCTGTTCACCTACAGCTTAATGAAGCCTCAGACGTCCACTGTGCAGGAGTCTGCTGTGAAGGTATCAAATCAAAGTATAAAGTTTTTGTGTCTAAAACCTGCAGATTTATAGTGATTATATCTGCTGACATTTTTCTTAGGTGGTGACGAAAAAAAGAGTCACTGGAAAACAAGGAAAAGAGTCAAACTGTAAAACAGTGTAAGTTTGAGTTTATTTCATTTCTAAACCCATTAACTACGTTTTCATTTAAAAGTTTTCTTGTTGATTTAAGGACGTCTAAGGCGTCTCGTGGAGGTGAGCGAGCGTCTGTTGAGGAGTCGGGTGATTTTCTGGCGAAGACGATACGAAGCATGGAGGAGAAGATGAACGACAACATCACTCATGAGATTGATACGGATGATTATGACGTTAACACTGGGGACAACGTAGGATCAGGTAAACAATGTAACTGAAAAAAATAAACCCAAGTTAATTATAGATTAAAAAAAGGAAACAGAGAATGACGAGTGAACAGGGTCTTTTGTCTGATTGTGTCTGCTGCTCTGGTTTATTTAGGCATCTCAGATGCTCAAATACGAGTTTTCAAGGCAAAACTTCGAATTATGCAGGAAGAACTGGATCAGCTCTCATGTGAATATTATAAGAAGGTACTGGAAACTTTGAAGATTCATGTTTTTGAATCACTGAATTGTTCTGAAGATATATTTAACATTATGTTTCTGCTGTTGCAGGACGATGAAAATGCAAAGCTTACTGCAAAAATTAAGGAGCTTGAGGAGGATCGAGCCAGACTACAGAAGTCCACAAGTATTCAGCAAACACAGATCGAGAAACACAGAGCTCTAGCAGAGGAGTCTGCTAAAAAATGTGATGGTCTTCAACTGCAAGTGTCTGGTTTACAGAAGGTTTGTGTCAGTGCAGAAACACTGTCTGTGTTAAAACACCATCCTCCATTACTCACATCTGATGCTCTTTCGTGGCTGTGCTCTGTGTAGGAAATAGAAAATCTGAAAAGATCCAACAAACAGGCGTCAGCCGTCCACGGCACGGTGGAGGTTCGACTGAACCGAGCTCTGGAGGAGGTGGAGAGGTTAAAGACTCAACTGAACAAAATGAAACAGATGAATAAGGTAAGAAAATTACACATTAGATTAAAATTATCAGGGTCTAATATTGTGGGTACCATCTCAAACTTCATTTAAATATGTTGTGTAAATCTAGCTCGTCATGATGAGAACTAAAGTGAGTTTCTGCCTCTTGTCTACTAATGTTAATTCTAATTGGAATTCTTTTAAATAAGGACAAGATAAGTGAGGAACATCAGAGTAAAGAAAATCTACTCGCTGAAAACAAAATGTTGCAGAAACAGAAAGCTGAGCTCATTGTGGGATTCAAGAAACAGCTCAAGCTGATTGATATTCTCAAAAGACAAAAGGTGAGTGTCTCTTCAAAAAGCTACTAATACATAACCTGTTTATGGTTTTAAACTAAGCATGTGTGTTTGTGCAGATGCATTTCGAAGCTGCCAAGCTGCTGTCGTTCACAGAGGACGAGTTCATGAAAGCTCTGGACTGGGGGAAATCATAAACACTCAGAGATTCATCAGATATATTTCACATTTATAATGGAGAGTTGAGATCCATTCATTAAAGGTATTTATCTGTGTTGTGAAGTTAAAGACGTATAGTTTATAGTATTCAGATATAATCACTTTGACAAATAAAGGTTTAGAGTTTAAAGATGAAATCATGATTAATCACTTTAATTACCACATTCAGTCACTGTTGGATTGACTTTAATTAAAACAAGTGCTGATGTAAAAACAGAGAAATCAAAAATGTAGCTTTGCAGCTACAAACCTTTATCCTTTAAGGGTCGTGTGGGAGCTGATTACATTGTACACAGGTCAACTAAGACCTTTACCTTGTGAACCTGCCCTCTAGTGGGAAACTGGAAGAAAAATATTTAATCAATGGAGTCCAAACCATCTTCAGAGTAGACGTCAGTCTGACGTGGTTTAAAGTTCTTTCTGAACTCTTCATCAAAGTGCTCCAGGTCGTCTTCACGGAGTAAGCCCTGAAAGCAGAGACATTGATGGTCACACTTTTTTGGTTCACAGAAGATAAGAAGCTTTGTAAAAACGATTCATGGTTCATTCATGGTCTCGTACCTTAGGGAAGTATCCAAGGAGTTTTGTTGCATGACGTTTAAGAAGCCGCTGCCGCTCCTCTTCAATGATCTGTCGGCGCAGCATCTCCCTCTCCTGCTCAATCGCTCTTTCTTGAGCCTCCAGTTCCTTAAAAAAGTGATTAAAATGTCATAACCAAAGCAGACAAATGTTTGATGTATAATGTGTCCTGTACTTCCTTTTTGATGTTAGTGTTAAAGTGTTTAACATCAAATATCGTCAAAATAAAAACAACTTCGTACCATGTCAGCCTCACGCTGTAGTCTCCTGTCCTCTATCAGCGTCTCCACCGCACGCCGGTGCTCAAGCTGCTTCATACGTCGTTTCTGGGCATTCATCTGCTCGATCCGATCGTCCTCTGCAAACTTGGCCATCATCATTTTCCTGAAAGCCTCCTCTTCCTCCTTCTCTGCCTGCCTCCGCATCTCTTTGAAAGCCAACTGCTCCTGGCGGGTTTGCTGCATCATCAGCCTGTGTCTGATCTTCTTCTCCATCTCTTCCTGTTTGATTAAAGTTTTAAAACATTTTAGGGTAAGTTGAGTGAACGCAGCTTCTGTTTGTGGAGAAATGAGCAGATGAGGAACAGGAACATTATATCTGAGATGTTTGGACTTGGATTGCTTTTGACAGTTGAGACTTGTTGTGGCCAGTGAACATGTGTCAAAGCAGTGAAATGATACAGAAAGTGTAACTTCTGTGTTACTACTAAGAAACAACACAGTGCTACAGTCGTTAATTACAAACTAAATATCTAGTCTGTTATATTGTAGCTCTTCAAATGTGAGAATCTGCTTACTTTGTCTAAGATGATTGTTAATTCAATATATTTGGGTTTTACTTCTTTTACAACTTTTAAATCATTACTAACATCAACATTAACATCCATTATTATAAAACAATATCGCCTTCGTCTTTGCTCTAATCTCGGTTATCGTCTGTATTTAAGTCAGAGCTGCTGAACATAAAAGTAACAATCCTTACAATTTCTCTCTGCCGGTTGGCCTCTTCTTGTTCCTCTAAACAAAGCTCCTCACGGATGCGCTCCATCTCTTCACGCTGCTGCCTCTCCTCTTCAATCTTCTTCGACAGCTGGAGGAGAAGAAACAGTGCGATGATGATGATGATATTTGCCACCAGACACAGACGTGTCTCACTGATTGGACAGATCAGTGAATGAATGGTGAGAGAATGAGAAAAGTTGTCTCAACTATTTTATGGAGCTGCTCCTTGGCCTCCTCCCTCTCCCTGGTCTTGGCCATCCTGTTCTCCTCCATGTTCTGCTGATGGCTCACAAACTCCATGATTCGTCTGTTCTCAGCCTCCATCTTTTCTTGCTCCATGCGTCTCCACTCGGCCTGCTGTCTCTTGAATTCTTCAATGTGCTGCCTCGTGGCTTGGACTTTCTCCATTTTCAGTTGTCTCTCCCTTCATCAACACAACAGTATTAAGTGTAATTCAATGACAAAGTCGCAGTTTATTTATATGTATATGATTTGATAAAGGACTCACATCTGATCCTCCTCATAAATCTTCCTGATGATCTCGTCAACCATCAGCTTCTCTTTGAGGAACTCCTCGTACGCCTCTTGTCTCTTGCGCTCCCTCTCCATCAGCTGCTGCTCCAGCTGTTTCTGATACTGCAGCAGTTCCTGGTGGCGTCTTTGCTCCTGCTTCTGCTGCTCAACGGCCGCTCGCTCAGTTTCACTCTTCAACTTACGAGCGTAGTCTGCCTCCTCACGCTAAAGACAGACAAAGGACACAAACTGTACGTAGTATGTCGGTTTAACCACAGACAATCATTATGATTTTTGTACTGGGAAGTATTATCTTAAAAAAACAGAAGAATTAGAAATAGAAATCCTGACATTTTGGTATCCTTCATCATTAGGAGGATTGAGATCTTTAATTTAGAGTTGTTTAAGCACAATTCTTGATACTTTGATCACAGTTCACTTTGTTATTTTCTATATTTATAACTAGTAGTTCATGCAGAAAGTTTTGCTCACCAGTGTCTCGCACCTCATTGCTTCCTGCTCAGCGATCTGTGCAGCTCTTTCTTTGTTCAGATATGCAGATTTTAGTTTTGACTCCAGTTCTCGAAGCTCTGCACTGAAAATGTTTAATTAGACAGTTAAACCTTCACATAAATAACAAAGCGACTAAAGCAGAAACAAGACAAAAAAGGGAGTTTTGTACACATTGATCGGCGTAGTTAGTGTTCATACCTGTTCTCTTTGATGTACTGCCTCATTTTCTCGTCTCGTTGCTTCTCGTAGTTGATGCGGGCCAGTTCTTTAGCCATTCTCTCCTCTTGTTCAAGCTGCTTTTCCTTCTTTAATCTCTCCTCCTCTGCCTGGAAATCAAATTTAATTATGATTGACTGAATTTGGGTTAACATAGGATACAGTGCAGTGTTAAAACAATGCTTTTCATTACTGGATCTTAAAACACCAGTGGTTTTAACATAAACAAAAAATATATATATATATTGATTTCCTTTAATTGGCTCGTCATTAATTGTACTAGAAAATGTACTACTAGAAATGTACTAATTTGTATTAATTCACAATGCACAATAATTAGAGTAATCTTGTAATATTTCACTTTCATTTTATACCTTACTCCGATTGATTTATTTGCCTTTTGTATACAGATTTTGTATAGCATAAAATTAAATATTATTAATTTCAAAACAAAAATCCAAATGCTCTTTGTTCTTAAAATCTAGTTTAAAGCTCAAAACATATGCATTGTGCATTAGTCCATCCCTTGATTGCTTTTTAATCATCAATTATTTTCACCACCATCTATTTTGAAATTATTTTCCTTAAAACCTGCGAAAATAAAGTTTTCAAAACTAAATGAATATAATGATGAATGAATGAACTGTCGCTGAATTTGTGACCGATCACCAATCACCGTCAGATCAGTAATAATAAACCAGTTGTGGTTGTTAGAGTGAAATAATGAACCTACTCTCAGCAGAGCGCTCTCCATCCTCCTCGCCCCCAGCTCCTCCTGCACCTCCACCAGGTGTCTCCTCCTCTGGATCCGCTCCTCGCTCTGCAGACCGGCCTGCAGCTGCCGCTCTCTGTCCACACGTCTGGCCTCGTCCTGTCTCTGCATCTCTTGATTGCGGCGCTGAGACATTAGCCTCTGCTGCAGGTTGGACGTCCAGTGATGACTCTGGAAAACCGAAGATGAAAAGTTAGAAAAGTGGAGCGGCCATGTTTGTGGAACTGTTTGTAGCAATAAGCTAACTTTAACTTCAGTTTGCCGTCGAAGTGTTACCATGTTTGTGATGATTTCCGTCGATTTCGTAACTTTATTCGTCTCCTGTTGTTGTTCCTATTAAACTTCGATGAATTAACTTTGAGAAAGTTTCGGTACACAGGTGTCGTGGGATATTAATTAGCCTTAATTAGCCGTCGGTAACCGGAGGCGTTGCTGAGTTTCCGTTGTTGTTAAGCGTCTTGTTGTCTTGGGAACGCCGCGTGTCTTTACACTCAGCCAATAAAAAACGAGCATTCAAGGTGACGTCAGTTCCGGTAAACTCAATATGAATCTCCCTGAAATTCACAACAGTTAAAAGTCACATGGCTTCAAAAAGCATTCAGCTGAGACTTATAAAATATAAAATACTGTGCTTTAAAAACAGTGCTCTAAACTTTAAGGAGTCATTTAAAAAAAAAAAAAATCAGCAATCAAATTTTATTTAATCACTAAACATTAATATTTGTGTGTGTGTTTCCCACAAATTATGATCTGTTGAGTCTTCAGCTGAAGTTAAACTGAAATTTTTGACCTAAATGTTAAAGTTTCATATCTAATACAATCAAATCATTTGTGGTGTTCATGAATTTCATTTCAAATATCAAATATGTCCCATGTGGTCAGGGATCACTCTTCAATGTAGGGCTGTAGAAACTGGAGATTGAATAAAATATAATAGAATAGATTTTATTTGTCCTGTAAGAGCATAAAAAATATTAAATATATTAACAGAAAAATCAAAAAGTTAACAGAAAATAAAATAAATAGTTTGTAGTCCAGAGATGAGGGGGAAGACTGAATGTGCATTACCCACTAAGCAAAACTGTGAGGAAAAATAAAATCAGGTAGATACATTAGAAAAGGTGAAAATACAAACAAATAATGTAGATAAACATTTACACACAAACAGTCTGGTTTCCATAACTTTCATGGATATTTCATTGACTTGGGCCTGCTGTTTGTCCCCATAAGGAACACAGGTCCCCATATAGTGAGTGTGTAAACAGATTTAAGTCCCCACAACGTAAGGAATACCTAGACTCACACACACACACACACACACACACACACACACACACACACACACACACACACACACACAGCTGCAGCATCCGTGTCATCTGTCCACCAGATGTCAGCATTTCACCTCTGTTCAACTGCATTGCACAACATTGTATGTGACACAGTCAGCAGTTCAGAATCAGCTTTATTCGCCAAGTATGTGACACATACAAGGAATTGTCTGCAGTTCTTTTTCTTCGCTTCCATGTAAATTAAGCATACAACTATAAAAAACAGTAATAAACATCTTATACACAGAATATAAACAATATATAAACATTGTGTGTACTGAGCTTGAGGACTGCAATGGAATAAATATGAGCGAATGTTCATATTCATTTATATTCAGTTCATATTCATATTAAACAATCTGTTATAGAGGGAATGGCCTCGGGTTTGTAAATAGTTTAAATGTTAAATGAAAAATATTTGTATTCAGCCCATAAATAATATGGGCTGATATGGGCTGATATGGGCAAATATATGTATATAACCTAAACACAAACTTGAGGGCTCGTAAACTCTACTTGCAGTTTCCATTATATATATATATATATATATATATATATATATATATATATATATATATATATATATATATATATATATATATATATGTGTGTGTGTGTGTGTGTGTGTGTGTGTGTGTATTGTTTTAACAACTACTTGCAAACATCTAATCTCTACTGTCTCTTCCTGGTCTCCCTCTTTTCTTCCTCCTCCCTCCCTTTCCTCTGTCTCTTCTCTTTATCTTTTCTCTGTTTTCATCTCACCCAGTCGGTCAAGGCAGCATATACAAGATAAAAAGGATTTGTTTAGATTTTTACTTTAGAAAGGGATGATTTTTTAAGATTTAAGAGTTTTTTAAGTTTTAATTTCTGTTTTCTTTACATTACCTTCTGATAATTTTAACTTGACTTTGATTTCATAAGTGTTTAGTTTTGAATTTTATGACGGAAAGGTCTTAAATTTTACTGTTCTTGATAGGGTATGTTTAAATTGTAGTTTTAATTTTTAATGAGATATTGATAATTTTATATCTGATTGTGATAATTGTGATTTTTTTAGTTTTGATTTAGATTTTAAGCTTTAGTTTTTATTTTTAGCTTTGATTTTTATTAGGTTTTGGGTTTTAGTTTTTATTTTTATTAGGTTTTGATTTTTTAATTCTAGTTTTGGTTTTTATTTTTATTCAGTTTTGAGTTTTAGTTTTGATTTTGATTTTTTTGATTTTTTATAAGGGTTTGAGTTTTTGTAATTTTTTTTTAGGTTTTCACTTTTAGTTTTTATGTTTATTTTTTTTTTTATTTATTTATTTATTTATTTATTGGTGTTTTGAGTTTCTCCTGTTTTTCTTTAATGTGTTGATTTGAATTTCAAATTGATTTTGATTTTAATTCTTTTACTGTAATCATTAGCATTAATTTCTTAGTTTGGTGGTTTTTTTTTTTTTTTTTTTTTAGCATTTTATTTTTTTTATTCTGATGTGGGTGGCAGTAGGCTCATGTGCTGGCAACCTCTCCTTACTAGAGTAGGGACAGTGTTTTGAAAGAGATGAACTGTTGAGCTGTTATGCAGATTCTTATAATCGCCGCCTCATCTACTTGCCTTTTAACACCGTGAACTTCTGAAGTTTCTGAGGGGTGGTAGGAGAGTTTTTCCCCGTGGTTTGGGTTTGGGTTTTTCACTCTTGGCAGTGTTTTCCCATGGGTTTTTTCTCCTACCTGCATAACCTGTTCTGGCTCACTGTCTGACATCTTTTTGTTGGTCTCATTTAAATGAGACCAAACAGGGGATTTGTGGGATCAGGCCCCACAAGTGCACGTCTGCCACATAATCTAAAAGTCAGCATAATGACGGGTGACATGACATGACACTAACATGGAACAGAAGACACTGATAGCAACACTGAATATCTTGCATGTACTCAGGATGATAATGGTCATCGTGTCCGTGTACATGATACTGTATACACAAGTGTTGACATCAACGACTGGGAGTGTGACACCTACAAAAATGTATGGTCACAAATTTTGGAGTTATTGTATTTTATGTGTTTTTTTTTATAAGAAATGAGACAGATTTATTGTGTTTTCTGTAAATGTTGTGCTAAATGCTGTAACTACCACAAGGGGGAGTGTCCCTTCTAGCAAGCAGTAGTTGTGATCTGCGTCGTCAAGCTGACGTTCCTCAGACAGCTAACAGCCTGCTATGAGGAACGCAACTGATGACTCTGTCTCTTCTTTTCTTGTGCAAACAGGTTAGTAAAGTGCGTTAACTAACCGCAACTCATGTATAAGGACTGTTAAAACTTTTTTGTATGAATGAATGAAGTTTGTTAATGGAGATATTATGTTGTAAACCATGAGAAGTGAATGTAGTCTCGCTTTCCAGCGTAAAGGATAACTATAAAAAAAAGCAGTCTGTTGATATTTTCATTTGGTTTTATGGGGCTCCTGTGCATTTATTTTCATTTTGTTTTATGTGAGTTATCTGAATGTTTATGCTAACGCTACTATTTCAGGTTAAAATCGGATGTTGATGGGTAGTTTACATGATTGTTTACATATAACATGTAAACATTACATGTAAAATGTGTTCAAACAGGCAGTAGTATGGTTAAAAACTATACAATAGAAGTTAAGTGTTAAAAGCACAAGCAAGACATTATTTAGCTGGTTAAAATAGTAAAACATGTGACTTTGAGGACACAAATGTTTCATAAATTCATTTTATGTTGGGAATCTGATATGTGCAGTTAGCAATCATTTGTGGTAGCATTCATTTTGTGGAGCTTGATGGCTGAATGACATGGTGAATGTAGGAACTGAGCACAAGAAGTAGCGTTAATTCTGTTTAATAAAGACAGCTAACAGCCTGCTATGAGGAACGCAACGATGACTCTGTCTCTTCTTTTCCTGTGCAAACAGGATATATCTACTGTGACCAAGTAACTCGTTTTGAGGCTTGTAACAGGAGCCTACACACCCAGAGGACCAATCATCATGAATCACCTGCGACCAATCCAAATAAGCAACATATTTCTTATCTTTGTATAAAACTACTGGGTCAGGGAAAGCACAGTCAGTCAGACTTTGTGAACTGACACACTCATTGTTGTTGCCAGGGACTGAACTCTGACCCAGAGCTCTGTACTGCTTTATTCATCTACTGCCTATTAAACACATGACTTTTGAGACCGAATATCTTCTCCTACTCCTTCAATTCAAGCGAACACGCGGACTGAGCTCACACATAGCCAGAGGAACTTCATAGCCTGAGCACATAGTCCAACACTGTGTAGCTCCATTTACTAGCTGGCTCCTGCCAACATAGAGACCCTGAACAGTAAACTAAAGCACAATTAAGGATCTTTCAAAGGACAAAGGGTTTAGTTTTTTGTTTTTCATTACTCTAGTAAGTGAGTAAAGTGAGTAAACCCATAACCCCATTGCCCATTAATGTGGTCCTCAGAGCTTAAGTCCATCTGTCAGAAAGTCAGTAATATTGATATTTTTTACTGAACATTTAGTGTGTTAAGTGGGGAAACTGGAGAACCCAGAGAAAACCCATAACCCTCATGAACACTAATGTGGTCCTGAGGGCTTAAAGCCATCTGACAAAAAGTCAGTATTATTGATATTTTTTACTGAACATTTAGTATGTTAAGTGGGGAAACTGGAGAACCCAGAGAAAACCCATAACCCTCATGAACACTGATGTGGTCCTGAGAGCTTAAAGCCATCTGACAAAAAGTCAGTAATGTTGATATTTTTTACTCTAAAGTGTGTTAAGTGGGGAAACTGGAGTACCCAGAAAACCCATCCCACCCCACCAGGATCAGGAATCAGACCTTTGCCCTCTTGATGTCTGCTGAAGTGGTCCCTAGAGCTCTAGAGTCCTGCCTGAACCCAGGCAGAGAACTTTTCAGTGTGAATACCATAGGAGGGCCGGAGCACCCAGACAAAACCCATAAGAGCTATAGGAGAAAATGGTTGGTCTAATTAACATTTCGTCCTCCTGAAGGGGTTGGAGAAGGCCTTCTGAATAGAGGAGAAGAATCTAGAGATGGCGCTAGGTTTGGGGGGTGTGAGGTGACGCCTAAGAGATGAGATGACGGCGTCTTCTAGTTCTGGTGTCATTAAAGTCACTTCAGCCAGTACCTGCAATGTACTGGGCCAGGTCTTGCATAAGTCGTTGTAAATTAACTTGTCAAGTTGGTTGAGTTTCTCTGAGATGAGGCTGAAATCCTTATTGTCCAAGCAGGCCATTATCTTTTGGTAAAGACTCTGGATGCTGTCCTTTGGGTCTTTAATACTCCATCCCACCTTGGCTTTTCTGAAGACTCGCCCAACCAGTGCTTCAGTGAGGATCCTGACCAACACTTTGTTTTTCACCATTGTTGATTCATAGCTAGAGTCCACAACCTCCACAGGAGCTGTAACCTCCTCTGAAAGAACTGTAACCTCATTTGAAAGAACTGTAACCTCATCTGAAAGAACTGTAACCTCATCTGAAAAAACTGTAACCTCATCTGTAAGAACTGTAACCTCATCTGAAAGAACTGTAACCTCCTCTGCAGGAGATGCTGGGGTATAACTCCCAATTTGGACCACTGGTGTGACGGAAACTGTGACCTTGCTTGTGTTGTTGACGTTATCAGTGGCTGGTTGTCCATCAGAGAAAATGTGACCCGGTTCAGGATGCTGTGAGTCTGAGAGTTGGCCCACCAGTTCACCAGTGACATGTGGCTGATCACTTCGCTCTGAATATCAGCGTACATTTCAGGACTGGCCAAAGGAGCAGGTATTGTAGTAGTATTGGGGGTGGCCTGTCCAGGTGATCTTAGTATTTTCTCCCTGTTAAAGTAGGAGTAGAGGTGGTTACTGAGTGGACGTGAGTCCGTGATGACTGTGTGAGGTTGTTCTTTCACCACTCCTTCTTGATTTTTGTCCTCAGTCAGAAGTAGAGATTCAACAATATCTGTGAGAGACTGCACCGACTCTGCACTTTCCACTTTGCCTGCCTGTTGGAATTTGCTCTTAAGCCGTGTCACCATCCGAAGAAAAGATGCTTTTTCAAATCTCTTTGCAAAAAACTTCTTCAACTTCCTGGTGGCTCTTTTGAAATTCAAAGCATAGTCCATGGACACTGTTTCCCCAGCATCTGAACTTGTCTCAACCAGATTCACCACATCCGTAATAAGACACTCAATGATGTCTTGTGCCACCATTCTGATCTCCTCAGACGTTTCAGACTTCATCTGTTCATACTGGGCGTTCGGCACATCAGCCAAAAGATTTTCCAAAATCGGACTGAACTCCTGGTCAATTAGACTCTCGATGTCTTTATGAATATCACTCTCAGTTTTTTCCTGAGGCAACATGCTTGATGAAGTGGCTTCTGGTTCAGATCTGACTGATAACTGCTCAGTATCTGCAGCACTGATATCTTTCTCATCCACACAGTTCAGGCTCTTTGCTGCAACCACCACATCATCATCGTCATCATCACTGTCGATGTCCAGGATCTTCATGTCAATGGTCTGGTCTCTTCTCCATGTACACTTTAGAGGTTTGCACAGTCTCCTTATCTGGGCCGTGATTGCCTCAAACAAGTTGGAAATATGACCCACCATCTTTTGCAGCTTTTCAGGAGGAGTGGTACGACCAACAGGAGGCTCTGCTGAGAGACCCGTCGTAGAGAGTGAAGCGTTGATGTTGTTTGTCACCTCCTCCACAATGCAATCCGTCAGCTGATCCAAGCTGATGGTCTGGTCTTTATCGTCAGCCTGGTCCTGGTCTTTTGCCAATTCGTTCAAAACCTCGGAAAAGCTCTGGGAAAGCGAGTCTCCCAGGCTTGTCCTTATGTTGTTTTCAGAGATCTGTGTCACTCTGCCTGTCAGAGATCTTAACAAAGATCTGGACAGAAGTGATATTAAGTGTAAAAGCGTGTCCGCAAATATGATAAGTGTCTCATTACAACACTCACCTGATTGAATTAGTTGCCATTGTTTTTGTGTTATCCTTTCGAACAAGGATTCAACTATTGGGCGAATGTCGTTAACCGTGATGTCAGGCATTTCTGGGGTTGGTGTTTTTTGCCTGTCCATTGACCTTATGTTGCTGTGTTGTTTGTATCAAATCACAATATCGCACGTAGAAAGGGTTTGTAGAATTAATGTCGACAAGCTTGGCTCTCTATTTACAATATTTATATATATATTTACAGTGTTTAATGTGTCAAAGATGAAAGTCAAACAAGGAGATGAAAGGACAGATCAAAGCTAGAGGAGATGATGTCATCAGTGGAAGACAGTGATGATGTCATGTTGTCAGCATCATCATCATTGTCCTCCACTGACTAAAATGGAAACTGAGGCCACAAAATCAAAACTCAAATATGAGAAATATGTTTTTAGACTTCTAGAAGTGTTTTGAGACATATTTTCACAAATTATTTCAAATTTGGGCCAAATATTGTCAAAGTTTCTGTCTCTCTCTGTGAAATTGTTGTGTTCAATTTAAATTCTACTTTATTTTTATTGTATTTTATCATATTCTTTATTCAATAAATCTCTCAGAAAATTAGACTTCTTATTATGTAATACCAGTGTGTTCAGTAGGGGGAGCAGCAAGGTTCTGTTGTGTAACAGTCAGCACTTTGGATTCTGAATCCAGTGATCTGAGTTCATTTCCCAGTAGTGGTGAACACAGATTGTAACTCTGTTTATTGATATATTTTCCACTAGTATTATGTACATACCATGGGCATATTGACATTTGAGAGAAACAGTTTTATGAAAATAAACAAGTCATACAGAAAATGTAAACTATGTAGTATGTGTTAGCCATTTTTGTTATGATCATTCCCGAAACGTTTAACTCTTTAATCACAGTTTAAAGGTCCCATATTATACCCTTTTTACAACAAGTTAACATAGCTCTATGAGCTCCACTGAACATGTCCCCAAAGTAGTTTGTTGAAAATACCTCTCAGATTAGGCATTTTCGCCTGCCTCTCCACCAATCTGGTTCAGAACAGGCCATTTCTCAGAATTCCTACATGCAAATGAGCTGCTACTGGCCACGCCCCATTCTGGAACTAGGGCGTACACCAGCACCAAAGATTAATGAAAAACTGACCCTCTCTGCTCAATTCTAGATGGATAGAAAGTCGCAGAAAGATTAGAGTCTTTCGTGTCTTACACGTGTAAAGAAAAAGGTGCAGTTAGAGCCCCCTTTTAAAAGAGGTAGTTAGAGCCCTCTTCTGGGAAACAGGGCTAGTAAGAGCCCCCTGTAGGAAACCTCCAAAGGCAGGTTTCCAAATTGGGAGGTTCGAGTCCTCTCAGGTCATGGTTTAAAGGTTTGAGTCCTTCTTTATGCATGGCCAACTGAGGTGGTGGAGGAAAAAATTAAGGTTACAACGCAAATTTCCTGTGGAAATGTCCACTTGATGTTAACACGTGAAAAACAAAAAAGAGGATCTATGGTTGTATGTGTATTGTTCCGTTGAAATGTTTGTATAATTTGTATAATATTATATATATATATATATATATATTGTTTTAACAACTACTTGCAAACATTTAGTCTCTACTGTCTCTTCCTGGTCTCCCTCTTTTCTTCCTCCTCCCTCCCGCGTCCTCCTCCCCTCCCTTTCCTCTGTCTCTTCTCTTTCTCTTTTCTCTGTTTTCATTTCACTCTAGCCGGTCGAGGCAGATCAGACCGTCCACTCTGAGTCTGGTTTTGATGGAGGTTTCTTCCTGTTAAAAGGGAGTTTTTCCTCCATTGTCACCAAGTACTTGCTCATTGTGGAAATGTTGGTTTCTCTATGTAAAGAGACTTGAGATAAATGTTTCTATGATCTGGCGCTATATAAATAAAACTGAATTGAATTGAATATATTTGCCGTTGCAAGTTGTTACATCTTGCTGTCATGTTAACTAATGTGTGACATATTTCATTAATAATAAAAATAAAAAAAACACATAAAATTAAATATCCTTCATCCAGGTTTTTTCAACCAACAAAATAACATTTAGCTTAACTGGATGGCCTCATTCTCAGATCAAATTTTAACCTAAAGAAGGACTTGACACACTATAGTCAATATTTACAAAACTGAAAAGTAGTCTTATTTTTGGAGTCTTATGCTTTATGTAGGGGTCTGTCAGACACGGGTCTGTCTACTTTGCTGGTGCTCCTTCAAGGTCTTACTGGTCTCTGACTTTAGGATGCCTTCAGTGTAGATACTGAAACCTGACACTACTCTGTAAACCTATGACCTGGGTCATTTGCATACTGCCAGTGATTGGTTGTTTACTGAGGACTAAGGGGAGGTGTGTGTGTGTGTGTGTGTGTGTGTCAAAGTGCAGACAGACAGGAGGAAGGATCTGATACTGAGTGTTTTTTCCTGCTATCTGGCGAACTTGTAGAAAGTTATCATGGCGCCATTTCGCCATCGTATGAGATAGCCACAATTCCTTCAGCACATGTCGTCGGCACTGTCCTGCTATCACGTATGACAAATTTGAGACGGATCGGATGATTGGTTTTAGAGAAACTGATCATGTGATCAAACGCAAACAAACGCTAATATCTCATTTCCTGTTGGCCGTGGCTAGGGTCATGCAGCACGCGCAAGTTGTTCGTCTACATTGGCTCTACACACATACCAAGTTTTGTGTCTATTTCAAATGACACGTCATTTATAGCACTTTGAACTTTTATCACAGTTAAAATGCTACTAAAATTCAAAGTGGCGCCATTTCGACATAGAGCAAAAATTCAAAACTCCCCACACAAGTTATCATCAGCAACATCTTGACATCACATACGCCAAGTTTGACGGCAATCGGACGAACCGTCTATGACCAGTACATTAAATTCTATAAACGTCGACTCGCAAACAAACGCTAATAGCTCACTTCCTGCTGGATGTGGCAACAGACATGCCACGCGAAAGTTGTCCGTCTTGATGAGCTCTACACACATACCAACTTTGGTGTGTCTACCTCAAACTATGTGATGACCACTACAAGCCTTTGTTTAAAAATTACAAAAGGGGGCGCTCTGGAGTCCCTGAGCCAAGCCTGGACTGAGTTGGTCAGAACGTGCTTTGTGGCAGTTCTGATGTGTGTGACAATTTTGTTGAGTTTTCGTCAATGGGAAAGACCTCAAACGGCATGGTATGCAAAATAAAAAAAAAAAATAATAATAATACAAATAAGAATCTGAGCAGAAACAATAGGGTCCTCGCACCGAGGTGCATCTGAGCAAAAACAATAGGGTCCTCGCACCAGAGGTGCTCGGGCCCTAATAATAAGAATCTAAACAGAAACAATAGGGTACTCGCAACGAGGTGCTTCGGGCCCTAATAATAATAAGAACCTGAGCAGAAGCAATAGGGTCCTTGCACTGGAGGTGCTCGGGCCCTAATAATACTTTTGGTGTCCTGCTGGACTAAAACTTCCACCACTGATTAGAAGCTTTTTAGCTTTAGAAATATTCTTATGAATCTATTCTAACCTATGAACCATCATATCCTCCCCAAAATTTCAATCTAAAAGTCAATGATCAGAAATATCTAAGGTAAAATCACAGTATCATAGTAGAATAGATCATTATTGACATTGAACAGCAACATTTAGTTATTATTAAGTTGACAAATCAAAACCATGTAGTAAACATTGCACTTTCCTTTTAAAAAAAATATATATATATTAGGCATGTCTTGGGTTACAGCTAATTGTTTTGTAATAAAACTGCACATTTTCTTGTGCTGTTTTTATTAAGACCAACCCGAGGACACACCTGTGTAATAATGATGCTGTGTAATCAACATCTGGATATGTCGAGACTGTCTGGTGGATGGATCACCTCGGTAAAGAAGTGCTCACCAACACGGATTGTAACACATTTGTAAACAGAATTTGAGGGAAAGAGAGAGTTTTTTCCCTTTACTTGATTTAAATCAAGTAAAAGGAAAAAAACTTTAGGATTTAAAATAAATACATACTGTGGCAGATGATGGGAGATAAGAGTGGATGTGTGAAGGAGGTTAGTTTTCAGAGGTGATGCATAGATTGATCCAAATGGAAATTATCCTGTTGTAAACAGAGGATGAGAAAACCATCATGGTGGAGCTGACAGGGATTTAGTGCGACTCACTAGAGAAGCACTAGTCCTTACCTCAGTTATGATTATAAACAGGTCACAATTCACATTTTAAACTGTACAAATCACCATAAAAATAAAGTCTTATAGGATTTTTTTTAATAGTGATACATTTGAGCTGTAAAGTTTTCCTGTTGATCCACCTCAGATAACACAATGTAAAACAGCAACCAGTGACTCAGACCTTTTGTATTAAAGATTTATTTACAGTACAATTAAAAGAAAAACACTGATCCAAACCCAGTAGTTTAGTTTACAGGTCTCAGAGGAAGATGTGTCCTACAGGGAACACTGTATTTATTTACAGGAATGTATTTAAAACAGACTCAGATGGGGGAGTGTTACATTTACAGTGTCATCATAGAACTAAATTCATGTACATATTTCACTTGTAAATACAGACACTGTATTTACAAGTAAAAACCCTTTTTTTAATTAAAAAAGCAAAACACAAAAAAATCTATGACATGATCAATGACTTTTGACTTTTTAAATCACGCAAAGTAAACAAATCGCGTTGTATAAAATATTTCCCACAGCTACGGGATTTTTGCCATTTTTTTCAATTCTTCTTCTTTTTTTTAATGTAAACTAAAAGGCAACTTAATCAACCAGCATCTAGAACATAAACATCAAGCTGATGCGCTGTGCTCAGTAACATGTACATATTTCTTTTACAAGCTGGCACTTTGAACACAGTTAAAAATAAAACAATAAAATCTACTCGGGTACAGTGGTTTACAGGTATCATTTCTGCCAACTTCTTAAAAAGTTGTGGTAATTTTGACAATGTCTTAATTTTTCTCTACTGTTCCATTTTTGTCCAAACCACACATTTCACAAAAAAAAAAAAAAAAAACTTTCGCAGGGAATAAAATTTGAAGCTATTATTTCCTATACACATAAAACTTCATTCTCAATGGTTTAAAGCAACTTTCTTTGCACGTCTCATCATTTAACAATATACATGATTCACATCAACTGCAGACAAATATGCAAACAACGTACAACTTTCAGTAACAATGTGTGTGATGGTGTTGGTAAAGGAATCTCAAAGTCAATATAAAGGGAGCAGCTTCATGTTTACGTCTAAAAATAAAAAATAAAAAAACATTTGAATACAATAATAGAAAACTATACATTAAAGGATGTAAAAAAAACCAAAAACAAACAAACATTAAACCAGCGGAAAGATGGGGCTCAAACTGAACTGAATGGGCTTGAACATCTGCTTCAACAACTGAATTAACACGACTTGTTTTTTTTTTTTTTTTTTTTTTTTTCAGATAAATCTGGAGGATGTTTGATGCCAGAACTGTGACATTCATGTTTCTAAAATTAAAAGTTTACACGGAGAATCAGGAGCGGAGCCTCGTTATTGGCCGATAGTGTTTCCTTAAAGTTAATCAACCAATTTTTTTAAAAGTTTGAAGAAATATAAAAGTCGACCTCGAGGGTCCTGAGGTTGTAAAGTAACGACTTCTGATGTTGTAAACTAGTGCTCAACTGAAAAAGATGCATTTTTATTTATAAATGCAACGATACTTGAGATTTGACAGACGAGTTTAACTGTAATTGATTTTCTAAACACATGAATCTTGAGGTTAGTAGCAAATACAAGCAGCCAAAGCAACATCATCAAATCACTGATATTTATAAAATAAATTTCAATGCCGATGTTTGGCTGATAAAGTTATTTTTTTAATGTGGAACTGATCAGACCTCTAGCTTGTCGTTGTGTATTGTTTTAACTGATGTACAGGTTCATTCAGATTTAGTTTGCTGATCCTTGGTCTCACGCTCGGGGTCGATCTCTGAGACAGGAAGCTGTTCTCCGACATCTGGATTCTCTGATCTCTGTTCTGACTCGTCTGTTGTGCAGGAAGACGACGTCACAGCCGCCGCCGACTCTTTAACTTCTTCCGAGGAGTCGTCGTCGACACTTGTTTGTGTTGGAGCCTTTTCCCGATCGCTTGCTGGTAACATCACCTCCGACTGAGGCTGATCAACACTGGCAACGGTGGTACTTCGAGGTGCTACACTTTCAACGTGTGACACTTTTAAGTCCATTTCCTTTGGTCTTTGAGGAGGCGCTAGGAGGTACAAGACTTTTGCTGGCCGCCCTAGGACAGGTAGCCTGCATGAGGAGGAGACGGCGGCGTTACAAAAAAAACAAAAACAAAAAAAAAAAAACCACAAAACAAACACTGTTCCACATACGTGACCACTGTTACCACAGATCACCAAACAATCAACAAATATCAAACAAGGTTTAATATTTGACATCAATGATGAACATTTGTAAACAGATGCTTGATAATTGATGAAGAGGAAATGTGACAATTTATTGATGCTGTTTTATTTTGGTACCTTACAGAGGAACTGGTTGAATTCACTCATCACATAGAGACAATGAAAACATTCAATATATAAAATGATGTTGTCAAGTTAAATAATATCAGCTCTGTTTGTGGTGCTTGACCTTTTATTTTTCTTTAAATCTATTGCAGATGCCTCAACTTAATAACAGTGTGACATTGTACCACTGTTTACACGGAGACGACGAAAACGCAAAAGAAGATGAATCCGGATAAATTCTTTGTCATTTAAGCCTTTTGTTTACCTGGAGACAACATTTTCGGAGAGCGAGACGCCCCCTGCTGTACATCAATGACATCACACAACAACTCCTTGACTCCACTAACCGCCGGCGTTAGGTCATTTAATTAAAATAAATTAAATTTAAAAATATTAAAAAATACAAACACACGCTGCACTATTTTATAATTATTATATTATCTAGAATTGTAAAATCTTTGCTGTAAATGCCTGTGGAAGTGTAGCAGTGCCACCAATTGGTCTGGTATATGTACGACAACGTCTGTGTGAGAACAAATCTCCATAGACGCTGATGTGTAAACGGAAAAGTTTTTAAAGACTGACACATTTTTATTTACAGCCTGACACATCAAGTAATAGCCAAAAAATTATATATATAAAAATAAATAATCTGAGATATTCATGAAACCTAACAAATAACTAAAAATACTTTTACATTGATATATTTTTTGTTTATTTATTCATATCATTTTATATTATTTATCATTATTACTTTATTTTTCATTTGACACATGTTGATCATGTTGATAGAAACTCACGTAGTAAATCTGACTAGAAATGGTTAAGACTGTTTTACTCTACTGTGTCAAAAATGTTTTTTTTCCCTCATAAATTAAAGATAACTGGGTAACGATGTAATGTGGGTAGCAGTTTCTACTCACATTCGATCTTTGGCTTTGATATCTGCTGGGTTAAACACAAGAGAAAGCCTTTTCAAGAAACTTACATCACTAAACACTCGCATTGACTCAGGTGGCGACAGGTTTGAGAAACACACCTTTCTCCTGAATGACTCTGCATATGTGATTTGGTCGATCGGTTAAATGTTTGGTCATCAGGTCACCGCCTGATGCGTCTACCAGGAGGTCACAGTTGAGACAGACCAGGGTTAATCTGTAGGGAGAAAAAATCTTCTGTCATGAGCGAGTTCAAATAGAAAACACTGTTCTGGGTTCAGCAACAACAACAAAAAAAGATGCATACTCACTTTAACGTAGATGGAGTTTTCTTATGATCCATTTTCAAAAATCTGTTTTTGGTGATGGTACTGTGAAATCTAAAATATAAAAAAAAGACAAAGATTGTTAAGAGAGTTGTCAGATAAATAAATCAGACATAAATTGGTCGAAACGTTAGCTCACCTTATCATATGATTCCCGATAGAAACTTTACAACTTGTCCGATATTTGCAGGCGCCGCAGTTTGACACCATCGGAAAATGAGAAAAGAAATGGTCGACTTGTGTGTTGCACTCGATGCAGGTGTAACGACCTCCGTTGACTCTGAAAATTGGAAATGAAGAAACGCAAAGTTCAATCCCACGGTTTGAAAACCCAGTTTGTTCATTTATAGTTCAAAGAAAAATCGTAAATTGCTTGAATTTTTTCCGTTGGTTTATTTCAGCTGTAATGCATTATTGCGAATAATGCGAGATTATTGAGGAAAATTCACCAAATATCAGCCTTTCTTTAATGAAATAAATCCCACTCTGTTATGAGCCATATTATTTTTAGCTGGTCTAATGAAGCGTGTCTGGAAAATTAGCTGCTTTGTGTGTTCCTCGGCTTTAATAACGTCAATTAATTTGCTGTCATAAACACCCAGGAGGTGAGGCTACACTTTCGTGGCCAGGATGAAACGAGGGGTCTTGAATGAATCAGAGGAACCAAAGCTGGACACGTCGGGAATTATGAAGTAGTTATTTTTTGGAAGCCTAGTTTTTTTTTTTTGCTTAAGACTCTAACGAAGATATTCAATTCATTCACATAATACAGGCATCTACTTTTCGCTGATCTATCTATGTATCTATCTATTTATCTATAACAACACACTCCAGATTTGAACCTGCTGCTGTGAAAAAGCTCAGTGAACAACCTGAGATTCCTGAGTGCCAGGTTGTGTTTGGTGGTTCGACCGTCTTGCTTATTGTTCTGAGTCGTCTTGGTTTTTCCAGCTCCAGAGACGTTTTTCGACTTGGATACGCCGCCTGGAGTTTTACATGGTGGACTGAAACCTGTTTCCGAACTGATGTTGAATCCAGATTGATCGGGGGAGACGGGAACTAGCGGCGTCTTTCCTGTGAGGGAAGCTCGAATGGTCACCTGCAGAGAAAATGTGATATTTACCAACACAAATTACATTTGTTTTATTATGAGACTAGTTAAACTATAAAGGTTTTATTATTTAAAGACCTTTGTTCCAGGAGGAAGACCTTCTAGGGCTCTAGGTTTTCTGAAAGTCTTGTGGACCTGGGCTCTGTGCTCCACTTTCTCCTTGTAGGTGAGGAAGTTCAGTCGGCATCTTCCACAGCGATGAATCGCTTTTCTCTGAAACAAGAAAAACATCACAGTGTGGAAACACAAAAATGTGATTAATAAGCAGAGTGAGTGGAGACTAATTGCTGAGAAGCTTCACTTGGATTTAGAGGAAAAGTGTGAAAGGAGACGACTTTCATTTCTATTAATAGAACAGCAATTAATTTTCTTAGGTTCCAACTCTACCATATTTATTGCTCCTTTAGGGCAGGTGAAGAGACGCAGCTTTTATTGTCAGATTTTTATGTATTACAGTACGGTGCTGGGCAGACAACCGAATCAATCCAACCCTCGTGTTGGAGCTAAAAGCACAAAACTAAATTCTAACTCTTGCAAATTTACTTTTTATAATAATTTTGTTTCAAAGTGTTATAAAATAACTACTTTCAGTGTCAGGTACAGTTACTTCCTGTTAGGAAATCGCTAAATCCTAAATCCTAGTTCACAACTAGTCGACTTTACCAGTCAGAGTCTCTCACCGACTTGTACTGAGGATCGTTGGTGAATCATCAGTTAATGATCATAATGTGTGAACAGCCCTAACGACTCCATCAGAGGCTGTCGGGACCTGGTCTGAGATTGGGACTGGATCTGTCATGTTAGAAAACTGGAGGAGTCGGAAGAGACTGACAAAGAGCAACAGCCAATCAGAGGAGGGATGAGAGATAAATGCTGCTGCCGTCTCACTGATTCACTCAGAACACTGTTTAAAAGTCTGACGTTTTAATGCTTTTTGTTGCTTTTTCAGTTTCTACAAACTCTCCACATCTGATCCATATGTTACCCGGTATCAGGGAGGTCTGCCGCTGAATTCAGCTCCACAATAAAAACCACCGTGTTGTTGTGATGTTTACCGGTGGCCAGTCTGTGTCGGAGGCAGCGTCTTCACCGGTGATCATCAACAATAAATGGCTGTAAATCACGGTGAGAAGCAGCAGCTGTATCCTGTCTAGACGTATAGTTTGGTGACGTCACGGTGTCACTCAATCAGTGACAAGTCTTGTGGTGTGAAAACTACAGGTCTCAGACCAGTTGTTGAGACTCAGACTGAGTGTCTGAGACTCATAAATTGCTGGTTAATTCAGCTACTGTGAACTAGGCATAAATGTCACTACATGAAATAATAGACAAATTAACATATTCATGATACATTCGATCATATTTGCATTCTGCCTGACGTCAGCAGGTTTTTGCCTTTTTTTCCTTCATTTATCTCTTTTCTTTTTAAATTACCAGCATATGGATGCTGTGATTTCAGCTACATTTACATTTAAAATGATCACTCACAAAGAAACATGTCAGACAAGTTGCTAGATTCATCACTATACTTATCACTAAAGTGGTGTGAAAATTACTTTGACACATTTGCCTGTTAACACCTGCCTGATGACGCAAATGAAACCTTTTGCACAAATTCATTTTGAAACGGCAACAACTGACCGATGGTGTCACAGTCAGTGACATATATATATATATATATATATATATATATAAAAACACATTTGACTAGTTTTACTACAGACTGGATGATTTGTAGCATCATACCTGATGTTTCATGAAGTGCTGCATGTACATGTGACTACTTCTGACGACTCTGAGACAGAAAGGACAGAGCAGGTCTTTTGTGTTTTCGTGGGCAGTTCGGAAATGTGTCTCCACATCCGAGAAGAAAGACGACCTGTAATTGCACACCTGTGGAAACAATTGAAAAAAAAAAAGTTTTAGAAGAGTTTTAGTCTGAGTAAATGTTTTCCTTGAAATTTAAACCCAAACCAGAACTGGGTAACAAACACCAGACCTGACAGACGTAAGGCATTTCTCCAGGCTTGTGGTTGTTCTTCATATGCTCCAGAAGCACTTGCTCTGATTCAAACGCCAGCTCACATATCTTACAATTGGCTGAAAAAGGAAAGAGATGAAAATTAGAAACGGCCGCTGAGCATTAAACCAAACAGTCACGTCTATATATTTCCAGCTGGGCGGGTCGTTGTGTTTTACTTGAGGATTCGATCGGGCTGTGAGCGCTCTCGATGTGACACTGCAGCTGGAACGGAGTCATGTACTGTCGGTAACAATGTTGACAGGTCGTGTGGCTTTCCCAGCTCTCGCTGTTCTGCTTCTCCAGCTCCAGGTGGTGTTTCATATGGTTCATGAATCTGCACGAGACACATACACACAAACCTATATATTAACACAAATGAAGTGACAAGTACTCAGCCTGATCTGTCTCTGAACAAGATTAGAAACTGAAACCATCGATTAACGACCAGTTTGTATACAACTAAATCTACAACACAACATTATTCTATTTTAACTCCAGGCGCTGTTCAGTCACTACTACCAACTAGTGTTTCGGTGGTCAAATTACAGGTCGATGACATTTGTTGCATGGTAATAAAAAAATTAACTACTATGGTTTTATAATTTTAAACTGCTCCACTGTGAGTTTTTCTCTTATGGTCTTTGAGGCCAAACAGACAGAAGACGAAAAAAGTTTGAAATGTGATAAATTTTGATGAGTCACGTTAATGTTTAGAGAAGGTCACACTGTCGGCTCATTTACAGCTGTTAAATGGAGGGAAGAGGGAACTGTAAAGCAGAGATGGTTTAATAAGACAATTTTATTATTTTGGAGTGTGAGCTGCTTTCTCAAAACCTAATCCTTTATTATAGGCTAAATAACAACACTGCAAAGTCATTAACAACGACATTATATCAAATATGTGCTGTTTACTTAATATTTTTTTAAGTTGATATTTAGCAGGTTAATATACAAACCATGAAACAGCAACATGAAAAAGGTGACGTTTGTTCAGTTTAGCTTCTAAAATAAAGATGATTTGCTATTTTTTAATCAATTTCAAGATTCAGTCACTCAGATTATAACATCAAACCAAACCGGTGCTTTAACTTAAAGGAACACAGTGTTCAATTGATTTTAAACTTCATTGTCAAAGAACAGCTTGAGACTGTCATTCCTCAAATAAAAAATAAAATAAAAATAAAGAAAAAACATGTCCTAATCCTGCACTGATGGCAAAAATTTTAATTAAAAAAAGATACTAAGGTCGCTCTTGTTTATGTAAATATTATCTTGCAGTGCAGCTGCAAAATACGTTATATGTATTACGTAATAGGTACGTAATATGTATAGAAATACGTAATGGTTTGAGGAACATTTCCTATTTTTAAAAGACGTATAAGACACGTTAAAACAAACTAATGTCAAGTCGTGAGGAAACACATTAAATATTCATGGCCTGTGTGCATGTAGCGGTTATGGTCCAGGTCTCAGAGGCATTAAAGATAAATTAAGTATTCTCCTTGCATCTCACTTTCTAAGCATGTATAATGGCCGTTATAATATCAGCAATTACACACAGATTTTTGTTTTGTCTAATGATGTAGTGCTCCGTGGCTGCACAGAGCACCTCCACAGCTTCCTGCCACTGCTGCCCTGACGAGGCATGGCCCATTTTTCAGCCTCAACATTCTGCTTCCTCAGCTCCCCTAATAGAAATTTTTATGTGGATGAACTATGACCTTAACTGTGAGAGTGCGGTTGCAGTACAAATGTGTTTCCCCATTAAAAGAAGCCTACAGAAGCTTTTTTGCAATGTTCTGAAGCAAAGTTATTTAATCAAAGGAGCAGTTCTTACACCACCTAAACTAGCAGTCATTTTTCATCTTTAGGCCCAAGAGGGAAAACGATCTGATACTGTCATCCATCTGAGAGGAAAACTGCAGTGAAGGCCAAAGAAGATGTCCACTCCTTCTTTCTTGACAAGAGACATCTTGTTTCAGCGAGTCCTTCAAATCCCAATCTGCTGTTTGAGACAATATTAATTGCTGTGCGTGGACATTTTTGGACCAGAGACTCAGTGTTTCCTTAAATTTACTCTTGACGACAGGTTTAAAATAAAACCTGTAGCCGTGTTTACAACCAACAAAGGAGCAGACACAAACATAACGATTGATGTTCGGTCAAAAGCTTAAATTAACGACAGTTGTGATCTGAAACCTCTCCAAGTTTTATAGTTTAGTTAGTGTTTAAAGTCTAGACGCAATGTTACTATTTTGGTTTGATCACTTTCAGCCGCAGGAAGCAGCTGTTTTCAGGAGAAAAAAAAAAAAACTCCACTTCGCTCTACCTGCTCAGCACAAACCAGCAAACAGACACAGTTGGAGTCGATCTTGTAAACATAATAGAACATTTAACAGCTCGAGTGTTGGATATTTCCCAAAACACAGCTACAGGAAAGTGAATGTTGGGTTTACATTCATCTGGTAGACAGAAATACAACTCCGCATACAGAGCAGCACAGTGCTGCTTTATACTTTCAGCTGACATTGTAACATACATTGATATATATATATATATATATATATATATATATATATATATGAAATTGTGAGAAAAACACAAACATACCTGATGTTGTTCTTAAGGACTTTCAAACAACTCTGACACCTGAACGTGATGTTCATCTGAACGTCCGTCCTGTTCCCGTCTCCCTCAAAGTGTCCATAGTAGAAATCTGAGACCAACATGATTCGCTTGTTTGTGTTACAGTTCAGCGCTGACGCGGCCGCGCTGTCAACATTTGTACCGCAACTCTGAAATAAAGAGATGTTTCACATGAATTCATACTGATGATGTCGGATTCATTTTTTTTTTTTTTTTTGCAAAAGAGCATTTTCTTCAAAACATGATTTCTTTTGATGTAATTGTGATATTTTCCATCTAAATTATATTTTACTCACCATCATGTGATCATTCAAAGCTTCATCTGTGCAGAACTCTTCTTGACACTTTGAGCATTTCTTCTTTATGGTCCCGTTTTCCACTCTGACGGTGACTTTTGCTGACCCTGCAGAAAAACACTTGAATGTTAAAGATTTGTTTTTTTTAAAAAAAAAAAAAAGGAAGTAAAATGAGGTTTTTTGGGGTTTGTTGGTAACAGACACTTACCCACATCAAGCTTTGCTCTTTTTACTATGTTGCCTATTTGTTGTGGTGGCAAACCTCGTTTGAGTGCACTTTGATCTGCAGGAAATCCGAGATAACAATAATAATATTTAATCACTGGCGGCTGATTGAGCAACAAACGTTGGTTCAGTCTGAGAAAAATCACCTATGCTGGCGGCGTTCAAGGTGTGAAGAGTTTGGGAGCTTGGTCGGATGGACTGAGCTGAATAAACAGCAGGACTCTGGACGTTACACAGCGTCACAACGTTGTTGCTGATCTGTTGCACTTGAGGCCTGTGGACAGCTCCGGGGATGACTGCACCAGCACTGACCTGCTGGAAAATCTGCTGCTGAGAAGCTGGAAAAAGTAAGAGGACACAAGCTCATTACTACGATAAAACTGAAAAAAAAAAAAAAAAAAAAGAAAGAAGATCGACTCCTCAGAACCGAATTTTACTCAGACTTACCTGGGACTATTGTAAACGACGTCCCTGGAGGATACTGTCTCCCAAGAGACGCAATGAACTCACTGTTGTTTGCCAAATGTGGAGAAGTGACAATAAAACCCTGGAGGAAAAAAAATAATCTAATTTAGATCCAGTTAAAAAAAGTAGTAGTAGTGTCAACTATGATACAAGATTCAAGATGTCAGAGTACAGTAGTAGTCACATGAAACTGCAACTCTCCTGATTGGGGGGAAAAAAAAGACCAATAAAATTTATATTAAAAGATTAAAACTAAGGCTTCACCTAAAACCTAAGGACTGTAACAAAAAAGACAAGAAAGGATTATATATATATATATATAATATTGTTATACTGAGTAGCAGCAGCACTAATAATAAGCAGTTGATTAATGCAACAGTACCTGGTTATTGACAATGACAGGCTGTGGAGCCACTGTTGTCAGGTTCGGTGCTGCAGTGCTCACTGCATTTCCTGCTATGTTCAGTGGCAGCATTATCGGTGAGGGGCCGACTGTCGGCTGAGGAGCAGGACGTTTGATTTCTTGTATTCCTGAACTGTTCCTCTGCGGCGGTGGTGGTGGAGGTGGAGCTTTAGGTTCTCCATCCTTTTGGTTATTAGCTGTAAGATCATTCAAACGGAAGAAAATAAGCTCTTCAGCTTCAATAGACGCCAGGCAGAGACTATGTGCAACATACTAGAGGACATTAGAGATTAATTTTAAAAGAATCGGTAATAAATCTGGTCCTACATTTCATAATGTGAAATAACTTGATGTTTAAATGTTTAACAACGTACAGAGGACTCCGACAAAGATGGGTTCATCATCATCGTCCTCTATCAGCTGAACTTCAGGGACTTGTTTCTGCCACGGCTCCAGCTCCTCCTCAACACACTCCATAAAAAGTTCAGACATTGTGGAGCTGCAAGAAAAAAAAAAAAACACACACAAGATTGATTACACACACACACAGTTTTGTTTTCATGCCTTCAGGGGACATTTCATTGACTTGCATTAATTGCCTGGAAACCTTTAAGATCTTTGTTGACATCACTTGTTTTTTTACATTATGGGGACCTGCTTTTTGTCCCCATGAGGGAGACAGGTCCCCATAATGGAGTGTGTAGAGGTTTAAGTCCCCATAATGTAGGAAAAACACGTACACACACACAGCTTCCTACAGCATTTTAAATGTCATTTTTTATAAATACATTTGGACAAATTGAACAGGAAATGCAATTTCCTGTTTTTGTAATTTTAAAGACACAGGACAATTTTTCTCCTTAGTTGAACAAATGGAAAAGAGTTTGAATATAAATATAAAGGCTGGGACATCATTTGAAAGTTTGTTGTTCTGAAAAAGCAAATATTTACAAAAAGACATAAAGTGACAAAAGACAAAAAGTCTGATTAAAAAAAAAAAAAAAAAAAAAGAAAGAGGAAAAAAAAAGTACAGCATGGCTGATTTAAGTTCAGCCACTCTGGATTAAGTGTCCTGTTATAGTGTTTGAGGTTAAATGTGAAATCTTCCTTCATATATTGTGCTGGATGAGTCACTGCCTGAGCGGCGCCATAATCTTATGTTTTTCTACCTGGCAGCAGACGGTCTCTTTCATTTATTTTTGGGTGAGCCTCTTAGTTTAGAGAGTATTATATTACAGGTTATTAGCTTCAACCAGTGGGTCTATAATTATTGCTCACGTTTAACAGCCTCAAAAAGCCTCCACTTTGAGCTTTTATATGTATCTATTCCTCTATTTATGTGTTTTTGCTGCCACAGAAAATGAAAAAACCTGGATGAGAGAATGAATGAAGATGCTGTCATACGAGAGAGACACTGATTGAGACACGGATTTATTTATTTTTTGGAGATGTCATTACATTTTGTTCTGATTTATTCCAAATAGAAACAAAGAGATGATTAAAAACTGAACTACTGAATTAATGAAGTAATTCATCTCAGAATGAGAAAATATTCTGTTGTGCAAATTCACATAAACAATCTTAAATAACTTGATTTGTCTCCTAGATGTTGTAATACTCTCACATGGCCCAGGGCCGTCACTAGGATTGAAAGACAAGGAGGACTTAGCCCCAGTGATGTATATGTCAATGTGTTTGTGCAGTATGCACCAATTTTTAAACTCCTGTCAGACTAAAGCTGGATCTATCTGTGTAAATATGCCACTGTTGTTATTTTTGTCTGAGTTTACTTATTCCTCTTATTACATGAACACTGTATGATGCAGTTAAGCAAATAATATCGTATTGTACTCATTAGGAAATAAAAGTGCTGAGCCCAGTTGCTTTATTCAAGACGGCTACGGACAGAAATCCAAGTAACTTTGATCGATAGATGGATATGTACTGTATTTATTGAGGGATCAACGTTGTGATTCGGGTGGCAGGAGCTTTAAATGATGTTCAACCAGCCGGTGTTTCAATAGAGACAGTGACATATGTAGTTATTTACCTATTAATGACTTTGGATCATCAAAAGCCAAATAAGGAAATATCTTGTGGGAGACTAGTGGCCCATCACTGCAGGACATTTCAGAGTCATGTAAAATAAATGTCACGCTAAATTAGACATGGTGAACCAACAGTTTAAGCCTAGTTCACACTAATTGACTGTAACAACTTTACAGTCGTCGTGTCTCGTCGACTCGGTCCTCTGATGGCTGGTGAACCATCAGTTAATGATCATAATGTGTGAACAGCCCTAACGACTCCATCAGAGGCCGCCGGGACCTGGTTTGAGACTGGGACTGGATCTCTATCAGGTTAGAAAACTGGAGGAGTCGGAAGAGACTGAGAAAGAGCGACAGCCAATCAGAGGAGGGATGAGAGATAAATGCTGCTGCCGTCTCACTGATTCACTCAGAACACTGTTTAAAAATCTGACGTTTTAACGCGTTTTGTTTCACTTTCAGTTTCTACAAACTCCCCACATCTGATCCAAATGTTACCCTGTACCGGGGAGGTCTGCTGCTGAATTCAGCTCCTTTGAAAACTACTGTGTTGCTGTGACGTTTACACTGTAGCCAACTGAGAAACTGTGTTCGTTCTTCCTTTAATTTGTCAGAATTTTGTATGTTTCAGATAAGACAGACATTCATTCTGCCCCTTTTTAGCACAGTAAACAACCAGCAGCAGGCAGCTGAGAAAATCACACATATCATGTAACATCATGGTCAGTCCACACAAAGAGAAGTGTCATCGTCCTCTTCCTTTAAGACACCGACTGGACATTGTTGAAGACACATACAATATGGAAAGACTGATCTGAATCTCAGCATTTAATTAAAAAGAATCTGAACTGCTTATAAAACAAATCAGAACAACATTACTACAACATCTGAATTAAGGCAGAGAAGTTCACTGCCTTATGACTGTCCAGACGACTAGAGTCTTTTTATACACACATGTGAATATGTTGTTGTTGGCATACATTAACAAACATTAACCAGACGCAGTAATATTCTCATTCATAAAAATTAATCCTTTTTACTCCTTTGATCAGCACTATTTTTGTTGAAAATAACTGTCTGTTGCTGCTGGAAACAAGGTTATTAAGAGAGAAATCTTTGGTAAAAACCAACAAAAAATTGTGCTGATAAATATAAGAAGTAATAAACAAAGCACATAACATATCTCTAAATAATGTTATCTCATGCAAACATGTGCCGATTTAAACATCAATCACAGACAGACGATCACAAACATTTCCATTCAGACGGAGTCATATTTCTATTCACTAGACAATTGTTAGTCTGATAGTCACTCCCTGATTAGCGCTGCTTTCTTTTCCTCTAACTCATGCGGGAAATATCTGGCTATTAAGCAGCAAAAAAAACCCCACTTTACTCTCCAATTTATCTGCCTGCCATATGGCGTTAGGCAGGTGGTGCAGCTGTCTGCTGCTGCTAAATCAGACATTGTTGACAGTGGTGAAAGTGGAGCATTACAACCAAAACAACGAGGTAAAAGACAGTAAAACTAAAAAGTCATGCAACACTGGATTGACCACTGATAATAAAAATGTGTGTTTCTCCATGTTGCATTGATCTGTTACATCTACTGTTAATATATTATAAACTAATCATTCAGGTTTTTTTCAGACAACCAGGCCACAAGTGACAACTATAACATGGAAACTCAATGTGAAAATGGTTCCAGGAAACTATCAAGTCACAATAACTATCAAGTATTTTTGATAGTTATTGTGACTTGAGCAGAAATAATAATTATCTCTGGAACAAAGCTTTCTAATTGTCCTCCAAGATGGCGTAAGGACTGGTTGCCATAGGAGATTGCTGATGCAGCTGCCCATCCTCTTCTCTTTTCTATTTAATACAATTAACACATTTTATTCGTTTTTTTCCCCTTAAATATTTATTATTATAGTTGTTTGTCAAAGGGAACAATCAAATGCAAGGCCCAAGCTTTTTTTTAGAAACAGGCTTGTGAAACGATCTGAGTGTGAAGATGATTTTTGATTATTGACACCTATATAAGCTAATTAAGCTCCGAATAATACATTTAATAAATGTAAAATTAATCAAATTAAAAGAAATCCTTTAGCAACTGTCTCCATATCTGTCTCCTCGGGAGCTAACATTAGCATGTGTTAGCTCGGTTAGCTGTGTTTTGTTATTAGCTTCTCGCTTCCTTTCCTTTCAAAAATCAAGCTAGCTAATGCTAACTAGCATTAGCATCATGATCCAGCTGCTGCAGACTGGGGCGAAATTTTATGCACCAACTACAAAAACCGGATCTTTTACGTCGTTAACACATTTTCCATTTTATTTCCAATTCATCTTTGCGCTGTAAGAGTAATCGCTTATCAATCGCCGTAACATTAGCGAGGCTACGTCTGCACGCTAGTTTTACCTGAGAGGTGGATGTTGGGACAAAGACTGCAGCCTGAGTGTGGTGCACGGGCTCTGGCTTTCTGCCTGCCTCGTCTCGCACACAGTCTCACCGCCGTGTCTAGATAATCAAACTTCGGTAAAAGTCCTTGGCCCGTGGACGACGCAGTTCAGACAGTGCGATACTATTTCGCGCAGTGATGTGCGACTGGAAACTATATCTGCTGGCCCGAGGCGGCGGAAACACTCGGTCAGTCTGCACCAATCACACCGGCAGCTGCGCCGCTGTTCCTTCTTCTTCTTCTGCGGTATAAATTCCTGTTCTTCTTCTCTTGTTTAATGGAGGGTGGTAACTGGCTCTTATGATCCATTACCGCCATCCACCAAACTGGATTATAGACTCCCCAAAGCAACATCTCTGTAAAATGAAATGAAATAAAATGAAATAAAATGAAATAAAATGAAATAAAATGAAATAAAATAAAATAAAATAAAATGAAACAGTTGTTGTTATTATTGTTATTACTATTGTACACTCAGTTATTATTAGTCTCTGTTTTTTCTTTTTAATTAAAGTAATTAATTTCATCTACCTCCATCCACCTGCAGTGTACATGCTCACACAAAATAACAAATAACAAAACAAAGAAAGAAAAACCTCAAATGTAATTTACAAAACTCTTAAGTCTTGTTTCATGTCTGGTGTAGTTTGTGCATTACACACCTCAGGTCATGGATGGACAAGGTCATGGTGATTTAACTATTTAACTGTATTACAGTGACTGTGTAGGGTTAATTAATGATCAAAATGTGACTTTCATGTACACTGAAACGATGAAATGAACACTGGTTCAAACAGCAGAACAATTACCTGTGAGATTTCATACATTTATTATCTTGCAACATTTTCTTGAAAATATTTGACATTATTTGTTTTTTTTTTATATATCTTTAAACTTTAAGTCAGGTTCTAATGTGTACATGCGTGTGCAAACATGCACATTATATTATACATTATATTATACATACTCTACTGTACATACTGTACATACTTCCCAGAAGTTGTCACTTGTGAAACGTAGTTGTCAGATGTGTTTTATAAAAACTGGAGATGGCTACATCCCTTTTACTGTGCAGGACATACAGGTCCAACCATCCCTGGATCAGAGCCACTTTATGAAATTACTGTTAATATTTATTTTCAATTGAAAATCAATTAAATTACCACAAAGACTGACGACTACGAGATGCAAATCACACTAATAAAACAGAAAAATGACCGCAAAGAGACACAGAACAACTGAAAGGAGCAACCAAAAATACATATTTTCTCATAAAAACCACAAAGCAACTTTTAAAAGATGCAATGTGACCACAAAGAGACAAAAACTGCCAACAACTGTCAAGAGATGCAAAACAAGAACAAAGAGATGCAATAAGACACAAAATGTATAGAATATGTGCAAATTAAAAACACCTGCAGAAAGACAAAATGTAAACTAACATTAACACAAAAAGTACACAGAGACAAAAATGGTTATGAGGAGGCATAAAACCTGAGTACAGGCATAAAACTATAATGATCCAAAATGACTAAAAGAGGTAAAGGACAAAAAAAAAAGACACTAAAAGGCTACAAAGAGACACCAAATCAACACAAAACAACTGCAACGAGACACAAAACAAGTACAGGAAGACGCAGAAAATAACCATAAAAACATATCAGATGAATAAAAATATATAGAAAATGACATTCAAACAGACAGTCTTTCATCTTTTTATTGCCAATGTTTGTGAAATATCTAGATATTTCCATTTGTTGAAGATGAGAAGTTTGGATGATCTGAGTTTGTCCAACAGGTGGCAGTCTGGAATTAATAATAGTGTGGAGATACCTCCAATGTTTTTCAGGTTTCTGGTTATGAGAAACCTACTTTAGATAATAAATATTTCTTTAATTTCCTATCTTGTGACTTTTTATTTTATTTAAGGTTTAACATTTGAATATTGTCATTCAGGGCTGAATCAAACTGGACACGAACACATCATGTGAGATCTGTTGTTTCCTCTAAAACCCAGAGGATCTGAGGAGCTGGACAGTCTCAGGACCTTTTTTTCCTTTGGTTTTGTCTGAAAACACATCTTTAAAATGTAAATGTCCAGAAAATGTTTAACGTTTAAATAAAAAATCTATGTCCAGAATAGTAACATGTGACTTATACATTTCACACAGATGAGATGTGTAATAACTTCTTTTCCAGTTAACAAACATACAGGTTTTATATTGAGTTTGTTGTGTTCTCATGAGTAAAGATTTGACTGGTGCCAAACGTGTTGGTGTTTCTGAGACTGAATTTACTGGAGCTACTGTGGGTGTAACAAACCACATTCAATAAAACATCTGGATCAGACAGGAGGGGAAGTCCCCCGGCTCTGCTCAAAGCGATTAATCCCTTATTTTTAATCACTGCTGCAATGATTGGTCAATTAATTAAGTTAATAGACAGTTAATTTTAAATTTCACTCATCATTTAAAAGGTGACAGACAATGGTTGAACAGGGTTTTGATCCCTCTTGTTCTGTGATGTGACATATGCACAATAAAACGTTGGTTGGATGTGTAACGTCTCAGAAGCTTCCTAAAAATCTTCCTCAGAAAGCTATTTAAGGGTGGGGGATTTTGAACACATGGTTTTGCACCTATTTGGAATTTTTTCAGGCTTAACTGGAAACCTCATGATGAAAAATGCAAGCACTTGACACTGATTGGCTGCCTTCACTGCCACTCAAATGAACGTAACTTCGCAGTAATTAGCTGTAAAAAGACAGATCGTCTTTTTACAGCTAATCGACCTTGACGGGGAGGGAATGGAATTTATGAAACTGATCCGTTTTCTAGCGACATTTCTGAAAGAGGAATTTCAATGAAAAGGAGATGTTCAGAATTGCATGTTCCTGAATGTTGGTGGACGACTGTTCTTCGAAAAAGACGAGGTAAAAACGTTTCTTGATTCTCTGTCACCTTTAAACAGCAGTGTCACAAATTCCCTACTTATGGTTTCTGAAGTGGGGTTGAGTCATGAAAAGGATCCAAACCTCACAGCAGAAAACCTGAAACCAGGGAGTTCAGGGTCAAAGCCAGGTCATAAATGACAAGCGTACACACCCCTAAGGCCCTCTGATGCATACACATGTTATTTAGTTTCAGTCTCTCTTTCAGTCAGTATAGTTCCAGTTAAGACCTGCCTCCCTTTGACCTTTTATCAGCTTGAACACCCACATCAAACTATCATCTCTGACCTTTCGGCAAAGTTTATTAAAACAATCAAGCAAAGTGGCAAACAGTAGCAAGAAAAGTGTCTTTGGTACAAGTATTGATGAGTAACACAATATGTTTCAATCTATATAAAAGTTTTATTATTAAAAAGTACTTATGTAAGACACGTTCATCATCAATATGAAACACAATCAATGCAAGAATGTCGACAACACTGTTTTTCACCCTGATGTAAGTGATAACAACAACAGGGAAGAAGACTTGTCCTCTGATGGGTGGAAGTAGACGGTGCCTGGGAAACAAACAAACAAACAAACAAACAACTAAATTGTAAAACAATAAACAACTGACAAATAACAAATGTGTATCAGGATATTGCATAATATAAAAACATTTTATTTTCATTTTTGTAATTGTCTGTGTCTCCTTCTGTGTCTTGCTCTATCAAAGACTTATGACACATCGATCATATTAACGACGGAGGTGATTTCAAATTTACATTACACACAAATTACAAATAAATGCTGTGAATGTAACTGGTGTTTCCTGATATTTCCACTGGATTCTTATTCACAATGACCCTGACTATAACTATAAGAAATCTAATGAATTAGTACTGTATAGTTTTGAAATAAATTGATTTCAATATATATATATATATATATATATATATATATATCCTTATATTCAAAGCTACATAGAAATAATGTCTTTATAGGTTTACTGGTATTTCCACTGTATTACTGTTCACAGTCCCTCTGACCATTACCAGAACAATTTTCATGAATTTTTACTCTGTAGTTTTGAAATAAATTGATTTCAAAATCAGCCCTCTGATCACTGTGTAAGCAGACACTGAATATTTGCTCATATTCAAAGCCTCATAAAAGATAATTCCTTTATTGTTTTGCTAATATTTCCACTAGATTCTTATTGATAGTGACCCTGACCAGATCTCATGAATTATTACTGTATAGTTTTGTGATAAATTGATTTGATAATCACCTCTAGCAGACACTTTTGAGTATTTCTTCATATTCAAAGCCTCATAAAAATAATTCCTTTATTGTTTTGTTGAGATTTCCTGTGGGTTCATGTTCACAGTGGCCGTGACTATTACAAGAATAATTTTCATTAACTATTACTATATAGTTTTGAAATAAATTGATCTCGAAATCAGCCCTCTTATCATTATGTTACCAGACACTAATATTTTACTAATATACATTTAAAATCAATTTATTTCAAAACTGTACAGTAAAAAATAATGAAAATTATTCTGGGAATGGTCATGGTCATTGTGAACAAGAATCCAGTGGAAATATCAGCAAACCAATAAAGTAAACATCAGTTACAGTATATTTACAGCATTCGTACCGGAAATGTTATAATAGACGGACAAAGAAATTCATGCAGCGACTGGTTTGACTGAAGTTGACCGACTGGCAGAAACACTAATGTTACCAACCTGTCAAGCAGAAACACAACTTCTGCCCCAGTCTTTCAGTTTTTCTTCATCTGATCATCTCCTCCTTGTTTTTGATTGTTTCTCTTCATTGCAGCGGTTGCGTTGACATGAACATTTACCAGATTTATCATCTCTCATTTCCATTTGTCCACATTTCCTCCATCACTCTTCATTCCTTCTTCCACCTCAGATGAACAATGGCGCCTCCTGTCACTGCTGGATGGAAACAGTTCCGTTAAATTTGGTTTGTTTCCTTCCCTGTCGAAGTCTTTCATCTACACAGTGGCACCTCCAGACATTTTTCATAGCGGTGGCCAAATGGGGCCCCTGAAAGTCTTCAGGTGGCAAAAAGCTAAACCTAATTGCACTCAAAAAGCTACTTGACTCACAGACTTTGCATTTGCTTATTAAACAAGTAGCTAATATAAAATATCAGATGCTTTTGCAACTGGTGGGCCCGTGGCCCCCTTTGGCCCCCATCTGGTGGCGCCACTGCCTCTACATCATACACTATATTTCATCTCACCATTATTTAATATAAAATGACGCATTTTATATAATAACACGTCTCTCTTAGCATGCCAGGGCATGACATCAAAAGCCTTTGATGACACATCCTTTGTTTAAATCTCAGCTACAGATCAATCTCCAAAAAATACCCCTGTTATCTCCATCGTATGCTCCAGGCAAAATTCACTTTTTCATGTTATTTTAAGTAACAGACATGAAAAATCACACAAAGCGACAAACAATAGACACATGTAGTATTTATCCAGCTGTATGTAATATAGTAAAAGGTATAGTTCAGCAGTAGCTACATGCTTCACAATTAAATATGAATTAAATTATTAATTATTAATCAATTAATTTATTAAAGTAAGCTTTTTTTCAGCTTTATCACATGCAGGATCTTTAGGATAAAAACCATTGTTTCCTACTGGCTTTTGTTAGACATCATGTGCAGGACATGCATACACTATTTGCACACATTATTTCTTGAGAGATGATTTTCAAAGTTTTTACAAAGAAAAGATGAATACAAATATAGTGAAAGGCTATTGCTAAATAAATGCCACATATAACAGCATATGTAAGAAACACAAGTCTGGAGATCAATGGTTTAAATATATTGGAAAATGTAAAAACTACAAAATAAAGGGTTGATGTCTGTCTGTACTGCTGCTGACATAGGCAGGTAGGTTGACATGAATATTACAGATGTTTATACCCTGATCTTTTGTCAAATAATACTTAACAGAGTTGGATTTGGGTTATTACAGACATATGCTTCATATGAGTGTGATATCAATGAAAACATCCTCATCATCATCATCTTTATTTGCCAGACTCAGTACACACACAGATTACACAAAAGATATATTTCAGTAAATGATGTAGTGTCTTTCACAAATGGCCATAGTCAATCAAATGAATAATAATAATAAATCCAATAGAAAGTAGATTTACTATGACAACCATGAGTGGTGTATTGTGTTTATCCAAGATTAAAACAATCACCAAAAATATAACTTAATGCTTACCTAAGTGGCTACTTGGAAGTTATTGGACTTATAATGAATACAGTGTGAACTCACTGGTGTAATTCATGAGTTTTAACAGGGGAGTCCATCCATCAGCTGCATCTCTCATCCCTTGAGGGTCACTGTCCCAGCTGACAGTGGGTGAGAGGTGGAGTACGGCTTTGACAGGTTGGCAGTTCACCACGGGGCTGACACATAGAAACAAATACTCATATTCACACCTAATGTTAATTAAAGTCGGCAATTAACATTCATGTCTTTGGAGGTCTTTGGAAGCCCGGGCAGGCCAAGGTTCAAACCTGACAGCTTCTTATCAAACCACCGTACTACTGACAAATCAATGTCTCGATTAAGCTGCGGTTGTTCTTCATTTACCAGAAATGCTGGTCGCAACATGTGGCTATGATTGTCACCCATGAAAACACATAGTGGCTGCTTTGCTTACTTGACATAAAAATGCATGTGCTTCACATAGCAATTGGCTTTGACGACATTTCCTTCCTCCACTGTTGCCATTTGTGTGAAAATGATGGTGGTCTCTCTCCTTCTGCTGCGCAGCCAAGATGCCAACTGTTGAGGATGAGTCCAGCATGTCACACTCAACTTTTCAACCATTTTGAGTGCACAATCTGGGTACTTATAGCATGTTGCCATATTTGATGGTGTGAACTCACTTATGTACTCAGAATAGAAAGTGTGATAATTGCATAAGCGCAAAATCTTTTCAATAAACCATAGTATGTGTAATCACACCAAAGTTGATTGGCTATTTTATGCACTGTACATTGATAAGTATCAACATTAGACACATTAAGTATAAATAACCCACCTATCTACTGTTAGCTCAAGTGCAATCATTACATTATTGTTAATGATGCTAACTAAAGTTGGATAACTCTTGACCTATATAAATATTAGCATTTAAATTTTCAAAGATTTATTTTTTTTATGCACTTTAACACATAAAAATCAGATTATTATGATGGTTATTATTTAGTCCTAGCTTGTTATGAAGCTTACGAAGCAAAAAAGTTGATTTTTTTCACATTTACATTTACGCTTTATAGCTAAAACTTCATATTTACACATAAATGATGGTAATTAATTATGATTATTATTTATTATGACCCTTCGGGAGTGGGCAACACACATAAAAACAAAACACAAACAAAAGTAGCTAGCTAGTTTATCAATTTGTCCTCGTCATCATAAAGAGACTATGACATAATTGGCATGCGACCAAATTAATTGAAAGTTACCTTAATTAAAAATTGCGTGTTTTATTAGTTTGGGATTTCAAAAAAAAAAAAAAAAAAAAAAAAAGTAAAATATCAACTTTACAGAATATAAAACAAAGACATAAGCGTATTAAAATATATATTTAATCCGATTAAAAGTTACATATAATATCTTTAGAATTAGATAAAAGACTGTAAAACAAAAGTTTTTAATATAAATTTAAAATATTATCATTTCAATCTATACAAACAGTTATAACAGTTTCAGTTTCAGTAGATATGTATAAAATTACGAGAGACGTTAGACGCCCATTAAAATAAACAACATGTGGTGTCCATGGTAATAAAGTAGAGATCACCGGGCGGTGTATCAGTCCGAGGCGCTGACTCCCGAAGCATCTCCCGCTGTGTGGAACCAGCATGTCACTGCGCCCGGCGGAGGGATACAATAACCAATGTCATCGTTGTGCTGCGGCTTTTGCAAAGCAAAAATGTCTGCCTAAGGGAAACTCGTAACTGATATATATAGAGGATATTTTTCCCGGTTATTGCCGTTTAAACCTAAATATCGTTATTTTGTAGCGAATTGCAAGAAAGCGAACCATCACCAGATCACCCTAGTCGGGATTTTAATCGGAAAAAAGGTAAAATATTAGTGGGAGTTTGCCAAAAAGCTTTCGGACCTGTGAAAGAAGTTGGGAGTTGAGAAAGACCATCATTGCGTTTTGTGTTGAGGAGCAAAGGAGGGTTGAGATTGTTATTTGCAGTATTTGTTTGTCTGTGTTACTTATTTTGAATCTGTGTGTAATTTATGTTTGAGTCGTTAAAACGGCGCGGTGTTGTGTGTATTAGTGTCTACATGGACTGAAACCGCTGCAGCTCGTTAGCTATTTTCAATCCATATGAAGCACTAACTGCAGCTAGCGTTAGCCTGCCAGCTAGCTATGTGACGTTAGGTGCCTAATATTAACCATCGTTATATGTTTGGAAAATATGTCACCCAAATCACTGACATTTACATCACCGTCAGCGAAAGCTCAGTCAGTGAGTTATGTAAATGTCTCAGCGACAGCATGCGGTGTTATTACAGACAAACATTGTTACTGCAATAACGCGATGCTGCAGGTCTTGTTCCATCCATTCAACGGTGTTATCTCCTTTAATCAACGCAGTAGTGTTGGATGAAAAGAAATAAACACAAAACTACACGTGAGAATTCAATATTTGCACTATTTTATCAATAAGTGTGTGACAGGACTGTTAGTGTTTGTATATGTTTTAATGTCAGAGCTTAACTTTTTTTTTTTTCTTCCTTCAGTGATGGTCTTTATTCTGCATCCATAACAAAATACCTCTCCCTGTGGCAGTCATTTCCCGTGGCACTCTAGTCCCCGTCGTTAAATAAACCAGCCAAGATGTGACCTGATGCACTGTCTCCTCCAGGTTTTCTAGATCGCAAGGATGAATCCTCAGCAGCGGATTGCCGCTCTCGGAACAGACAAGGAATTAAGTGACCTGCTTGATTTTAGTGCGGTAAGATTGATTTTCACTCTTTCTTTTTCCTTTTACCTTTGAGGACTTAAAGATCACAGGCTTAGAAGCATGAGATATTAATTAATGTTGACAAATATGATTTTACAAGCTTGTCTTGATTATTATTATTATTATTTTGGCTTTGAGGATGTTTGTTAATTGATATGTTTTTTGAGACATATTTCCATATTCATCCTCTCAGATGTTTTCTCCACCTGTGAGCGGAGGGAAAAACAGGCCCACCACACTTGGAAGCAGTCAGTTCAGTACGTCAGGTAGGACCCACTCACTCAAAACAATTTTAGTAAAACCCTCTTACATATAGTTTCTTGTCTATTCCTGCTTGCATGACTCATAGATCTTGCAAACCAAAATCAGTTGTTTACTGACTTCTACCTTTGTTTAAACGGTGTTTTGGTTTATTTATAAATGGAAGATGAAGGAAAATGGTCTTAGTTTCCAAATGTTGCCTGTGATTCTTTTCCCTCCTCTGTGTGACGCTTGTGTGCTGTTCACATCTGGTGCTTGAAACATGAGCTTCCCACCTGGAATTGCAGCAGATCGCTGTAGTAAAGATGTGGAACAAAGCACGATGTAAGCCATAGATGTGTAAATGTTTTATTGAGCTAATTAACATCGTTGTGTAATAGGGTGAATGTCATTCATGTTTTACTTAACTGTCAGATGCATAAATAAGGCATCAGTCATGTATGTTGTGGCTGCTTTGATCAAGGTGTGTTGTTGTCAGTGCAGCAAGTGTTCAAAGGAACAATACGGCGTTTTCTTATCAGTTTTTTGCTGTGTGGTGTGTTGTAGGCAAATTGTGAATGAGATTAAATTATATGTCTGAATGAGATTCATGTGACCGCAACCGGTACTGGAGCTTTGAATTGTGTTGTAGTGTAATGGGATTATGAGATATTATCTCATATCCTTGTTATTACTATTAGTTAGTTGTTATGTTATTAGCTCTCGGACATATATTGATACACAAATGGTGTTGTTCTTTCCTCAGGTTAATGGTCTTTTTTGATCATTTCTAAAAAATTTTTACTGTCAAACAAGTTTGGTTGTGATGAGACGAGTTTAGATTCCCAGCTTCTGGATCGCTTCCTCGTTATAAATGCTGCAGGACATTAATCCGAATCACATCTATTGTCTTATGTGCTACTAGAGAAAGTCAACAATCAAGCATTATGTTTTCTGAAAGCACGTTTTGTGTGCATCTACAAAGCCTTGTTGTAGTCAGTTGTCTGTGAAACGAAGGACACACATTTAGTGAAAATGGAACAAAAAAGACAAAGAAAGAAGAAACAGGGCTGTCACACATGAACTACGAAGTTGTGAGGATTAAATTTTGGAATACCTAATCATTGAAGTGAGGAGGGTGCTCCCTGTGTGCGTGTGTGTGTGCGTGTGCGCGTGTGCGTGTGTGTGTGTGTGTGTGTGTGTGTGTGTGTGTGTGTGTGTGTGTGTGTGTGTGTGTGTGTGTGTGTGTGTGTGTGTGTGTGTGTGTGTGTGTGTGTGTGTGTGTGTGTGTGTGTGTGTGTGTGTGTGTGTGTGTGTGTGTGTGTATTCTCTTGAGTAAAACAAATGACAAGGAGACTTAAGTCAAACTAAAATGCTAATTTAATGAATTAACAACACAAAGCTTTCAGATTATAATGGTTCGTGTGGATCTTTTTTAGAAATTATATTAGAAGTGCATTTATTAAACTGTGGACATAACATTGCATATATATATATATATATAAAGCTACACCTTGTATATGTTTATATTCAATCCAACAAAACGACATTGCCACTAACAACCTCTTCGTTGACTTTAGACTCGACTTGAATCAACTCTTTCTGAGCGACTACAACAACATTAAAGTGAATTTCAGGCCTTTTTTTCTTCACATACATCACGTTACATTATACAGTTGTATCTAATAAAGTTTTAACCCTGTATCTTTTCTTTTGAAATAGTAGATGATTAAATGTTTTTTTTTTTGCCATTTTCCCAGGTTGCTGTGTCATATCTAAAACTGATGATACATAATGAGACTTTTGATTTTTAAAGGTTCATTGGTCTGCAAAACAGTATGCATGATTGTTTTGAAACCAGATTGCATTGACTATACGCTGACTGCATGATAGAGCAGCTGCCATGAGTGTTATCTCAGACATTCATGTACTGAGGAGGCGTTGCTGTGTTGCTTTAACAAAGTAAGATGTGTACATCGTGAGGACAGCCACCTTTAGGCTGAGCCTTGTACTCTGTGACTTCTAAAATAGTCTCACATCAGCACCGTGCTTTTTGTTTAGAACTGAAAAGAATTAGAGACTGTCGGGAGAAATGTGTGTCCCAGCTAAAGCTCATTGTCATTGCTGTTTGTTGTCTGGTGAACAGCTTTGTCCTTTAGACATTTAAAAAGAAAAAAGAAAGAAATGTAAATGTTGGCTGCTGTTTTGTATCAAAAACAGTAGAAATTACACACAAATTCAAACAAGATACTTTCCCTGATTCACTTATGAATGTTAATGTACCTTTTGTGTTTTGTTTCTATGTTATGTGACAAATATTCTGGCATATATCTGTAATAGTTAAAATCCACCTGTATAAATAGATGGATGAATGAATAGACAGACATTGATTCTTTCATTACATTTATAACAGTAACTTTAATTTTTACCACAACTTGCAACAAAATGACATTTATTGACACATACAGGACAATAGATGACATCACACCTTTAAACTCTTTAATAACAATATGACCATTTCATCATTTACAATAGTCGTATTCATGCATGAAAACAAACAAACTGTAATAAAATAATAATAATAATTCTGAAACTTCATGGTGATGAAGCTCAAGCTCAGGATTATTAACCTGCACGTTGTACTGATGCACTAAAATAGACCTGGAGGACATTTTTCCTCAACCGGGTTTATTCTGTAGATCGCATAATTTAGTCAAATTAGATCTAAAAATAACAGTTCATGAGAAAAAGCTTGACGCCTTGTTTCAGTTTTGGTGTTGAAGTATTCCAGCAGGTATCGTATGAAAGTTTTATTTTTGTTTTGTCTCATCACTATTTTTTTTTTTGCCATGACGGAAACAATGATGAATAAGATGTAAAGCTGTAAGTTATTGGATACGATCAGTGTCCCTGTTTGTTTCTTCTGTATTGAATTGAAAGACAAAATAACATGCTTTTACTCCAATTCAGCTCAAACACAATGATAGTTTTTTAGCTTCAACCGTGAACTATGAATGTACAGAACATAACAGTTCAGATCTGAAGTATTAACCCGATTTAATAAAAAAAAACCTAATGAAACTAAAATGTTGTTGACTGGTTAATGGTGACTAGAGAGTAAATATGTACTGCAATTAAAAAATGTTTATAGTGTCTTTATGGCTGATTTTGATCAAACGCTTCCATCAGTAGAGAAAACTGCAGATTAGAGACACACCGACATATCTTTGACTACGATGTCTGGAGTGGTTTATAATTTTAAGATTCAAAATTTGGTCTTCGTCTAAATGAATACATTTTCATGTCAATGCGCTCGTACTAATCACTGTGAACGGTGCTCAAATTTATACCCTAGGTTGCTGGAAATGTTGGATTTTTGTCAAATATTGCAAAACTCATCAATGAACTGCTGCACCTGAAAATGTAGCAGGCCTATAAAGAGTAAATCCCTCCTACTCTCAGCTACACGGTATGTGTGCTCTTATGTCTGTGATCATCAAGGTGGAGGATGAAGCACCGCAAGCAAGTGATTGTGAACATAAGGCAAGTGAGTGTGAAGACACGTGGAAATTGCAGGGAATAAGAGTTTGGATTATTGTATCTCAGCTGGGCATAGGCAGATAATTGAGACGGAGTGGAATTGGCAAGACCCTTCAAAAGTGTGCCAGTGAAAGATGAATTGGAAAAAATAACCAAAGTGGCTCTAACAGAGACTCATCATTTCTCCCTTCCAGCTGTGTTGATGATGCATATTTGATGAGGCCATTGACTCTTCAGTGTCATGGGGCAGTCGATGGCTGCTGTTAAATGGGTAATTTTCATTTAGTGGTTTGTAGTGGTACATTTGTCAGCAGTGACCAGCACTTACAGCCGGTTGAGTTGTCAGTCAGTTGGATCACACACACACACACACACACACACACACACAAAAACTGCTTTATTTCTGGATGCAGCTACAAAGAGTCAAGCTGAAAGAGACCAGGCCTCATTTCTGTTTGATGTGAATCAACTGTGACACTGAAGAAAAAAAAAAATACAATCAAATTATTCATCAACAGATTTTTATCACTAAAATATCCTTTATGTTTATTTTTCCTGACGGATTCAGCTTTCATCTGTAAAATAAGGATGATTTAATTGAGTAAGTCAGTTAAACCGATTAGAAGGAAGAGAAATGAAACAATATGAAAACATGCGAGTGAAAATTATTCACCAGGAAGTTGATTTGTTTAAAAAAAGAACAAAACCTCAGGAGATTTGAACAGTTCAGAGTTATCTTTACTAAAACACTCATCGAACGTCTCAGGACTGCATTTGTGTAAGAACAGTTTCGGTTTGAATTCTTACCGTTATTTTGATGTGCGATCTAACTTCTTTTTACTTTTATTTATTGTTATTCAATCGTCTCTTTGACAAACTGTTCTTTCGGTTTAAGTTAACACTTGGTGGCGTTTGTTGTTGATTGTCTTCAACCAAATCAGCGGTCTCTCTCTCTTTCTCTCTGTGACTCTTTGTCCAGGACTTTAGGACCTGGTTTGTGATATTGCTTTAAATAACTCTTGAGTTCATGTAATTTATACAGAGAAATGAAAGGACACCTACATAGTATCTGATGTCTCAGATACTATTTAGGTGTCTGTTTGATCCCAGTCCAGTTTTTACTTTCACATTCATCATTTGTGTACATGCAGTTGATGAAGTCAGTACTCATTTGCAGCATTATTAATATCATTTAAAAAAAGTGGTAAACTAATATTTGGCTGTTTTTTTTTTTTTCTTTTCCTCTTCCGCTGCTGCTGCTGTTGTTCACTAAGCTGACACTTACCCTTGTTGCATGATCTTACATCAGGAGAATTTCATTCAAGGCTCTGAAATCTTTCTAATTGTACAAAAAAGGCCCCGGGCTTTCAGTTGGATGAATTTTTTCCCTGAATTAGGGCCGTGGGGAGGCTGTATCTGTTTATGAATGACCCAGCAGAGACTGAAAGAAGGGAGCAGTCACTTTTGATAGCCAACATCTGTGCTTACTCTGTCAGCCGTCCACATTCTCACCACAGATTTACAAGAAACTTCAACAGTGCAGATAATAATCCTATTATTATGTTTTTTTTTTAATGAGCAACATTATTTCATAGACATATTTCTACTTGATATACTTTGCTAAACTTAAAGTGTATTTGGAGTAAAGTATGAAGCAGAATCTTCTGATATCTGTGCACAGGAACTTAAAAAACTAATAATAAGAGACATGTTTTACCCTGCGTCCAGTTTTACATTGTACCAAAGAGAAACAAAATGACATCACAGCAGCTTTGTTTACAGATTAATTTCAAAGGCTTGTGTTTCTTGTCTGTGCTGGATCCTGTCATCTCCTCTGTATAAATGATGGCACATCTCTAACTTAAGCACGCTCTAAAAATTCTTGACGGTCACCACACTTCTAGGACATTCAAGGATACAAAGTGTATCCAGCGTATCCACAACATGGCCTATAATAAAATTGCTGAATATACATTTTCTATTTGTGAAGTATTTTTAATAGGACTGCACTTTGCAAGTCCAGTAGTAAGTTCTAGTGCAAGTAAACGTATAATATTGAATCCTCAAGCAGTGTTGGGAGTGTTAACCAGGACTGAACATGAGGGGGTGAACATGTCCCTCATGTGCAGCCATTTTTCATTTAAAGCTTTCATACATTCACTTGTCGGCCCATTGGAAAGGGCTCAAAATGAAACCAAACATCAAGGGCCTCGCTGATTGTTAAGGCTGATACTGATAGCAGGAGTTAAATAAAAAATCCTGTGTATACATTAACACATACTTTTGCAATGATCTGTCAGATATGGTTCAAACACTTGTGACAAAGATACATATTGAAGGCAGAACATTTTACCGTTTAGAATAAATAACATTTATTATTCAAAATGTTATCAGCGCAGCACTGCAGTAAACTTTTTATGAAATAATCATGAAAGAAACTATTAATAAAAAAGGAAACAACATATAAATGACATGAAACAATACAGTAAGAATAGTGCAATACTAATTTGTCTGGGATGGTTTGGTGTCGATTAATTTATTAAACATCACACTGATGATTAGTTTCTTTTTATTTGTTTGGTAAGAAAATATCAACAATGACACATTTTTAGTGTCTTGTAAATCTCAGTCTTACAGGAATTGCACAACTAAATTGTGTTTTTGACTTTAAGGACAAATATTAGAAACATGTCTCAGTGTAACTGTTCACAATTCAACAGCAGCACAAATAACATCTTCTAAAATCACAGTTCAGTTGGATTAAAACCTCAAAAAAACTCAACATTACAACCCTCATGAATATTGGATTTGTTACAGACCGTTGTGTTAACCCTCAGTTAGTCTTGAATTTTATCTGTGTGCAGTGTGATTGAGATATCAGAGATATCCTGCTCTTTCTGGAAACATGATCATTTGTGACTGAACCGTACAGTAAATGTGCAGTTTTTCAAAAAAGAGCGAGTTAAAAGAGGCTAAAAAGCTCAGTGGAGTCCGTGCAGGCTGATATTACCGTCTCGATGATTGAAATAAAACGTTAAAATATTGTGGCACTGACTTCAGACCAGGATTCAGCTGCACAATCACTTTCCTCTGCCTCAAGATAGCAATGCACCAACAATGTGCCTGACCACACCTCATATTAAGACCAACATACTCATGGACACTCAAATGGGCACAAATGCATTTGCTATTTAAACAATGTGGGTGCAGGACGGGAAAATAACAACTGTGTCCTTCTGAAACCAGCAAAGACGCATTGCAATGAGCTTAGTGCTTCTTTGTGTTGGGTGTGAAATAGGGACACGAGTAATCAGCAGCAATTTATTATCTTTGCTTTAAAGCCAATGCATTTGTATGTGTTTTTTCTTCAGCCTCTTGTGTCACTGAGTGTCTTATTGTGCTGGCTGTCTGTGCAAGGAGAGGACAGGGAACCCTTGAGCCCTGGTAAGACTTGGTAATCAGATGAGATGACAGCCAGTGGCCCAGGGAGCAAACACTGACCTTTGTTACATTCATTGTTTGAAAAGCTCCAGTCAGACAACAGAGAATCACACTGGTGTTGTCACGCTAAGAAAATCTGGACCTACGTGCTATTCAACACAGTTAAATGATGACAGTGAGGCAAATGATGAAGTTTTCCATAAAGATACTGAAGAAGAGGAAATGAATCTTCTGTGTGCGAGTAGCAAAACGACCTGTTTGTCAGGATGAAACTCGTGTATACGTAGATCTGGTCACTGAAGCGTGAGTTCTGGTTAAAAAGATGCCATTGACTTTCTGGTTAAGTATATAATTAGTCTTATGTGAGAAGTTTCTGACTAAGAAAGTATATGTAGCATTTCAGTGGAAGGTCAACGTATAACACTAGAACAAAACCTGCATTTATTTTGCCTACAATGCGTAGAATTTATCTTTTATCACAAATTTCATCAAGAATCACAAAAGTATCCATCATAACTCTGAAGAAGAGCTCTGCTTTAATTTATTGATGCATAAAAATCACAATCAAAGCTGCATTAAACATAGTTAATTTTATTAAATAGTGTTGTATGTGTTTTTATCCGTGGTCACTTCCACATGTGTTGATATGTGATTTCAGGCTTTTTTTTTTGCTGCACACGTCCTACTTCTGCTTTTATTTGACTTGTTTATTTCAGCCATGTAAATTCAGTTTTTGAATCAAATACCTACCTAACATTTCTGCATGGAGGCATCTCAGTATTTTTATATTTGTCCAGTTCTAAGGTTAAAAACATGTTTAACGTAGAAAAAGGTTTGTGTGTTTCTTGCTCTTTTATTATTTTTCCTGAGCATACAAGATTTCTTCCAACCTGATATATAATTTTTTTTTTTTTTCTTTATTTGAAGTTGAAAATGAAGAACTGGTATTACATTTTACTGAGGCAGATGAAATTACAACAGGGACAATCAATAACTTGGAGAATGTTGATGCTTTATCCGCTCTGCAATTATGTTTTGTTTGTGGGGACTTTGGCTGTTACTGCAACACAATATTGTCTCAAACAAAAAGAACAGTTGAGGCATCAAATGTTTTTTTTTTACTGACTTTATCACATAAATTAGATTGTAAAGATCAGATATTATATTTTTCAACATATGCCAGATGCTCTCGTTGCAGTTTGGTTGGACTTATTGATTTTATTTGTTGATCTGTTTGACTTTCTAAACACAGAGGTTTTCTTAAACTTAAAAAATGAGTTATATTAAGTTTCAGTGCTCAGCTGTTTGAAAGTGTCCTGGCATACATCAATGCCATGTGTGTCATTTGTGTCATGAAGCATAAACTTTAGTAGATATTAATGAGTAACTTCCAAATCAGAAAAACATTGTAAAGTTTTCTGTCACGTCTATTTTCAGGGGATGAAATGTGGTAACTTTTTGACTATTATAATGAATTTAGTCCGACTTTAATTGTCAAGGGCATCGACATAATTAATGCAGGTCACCTCTGATGAATGTAAGTAGATAGTTTCACAAAATGTCTCATTCTTAGCCGAATTTTGGGAAATGAAATGTTTTAAGATGCTGGACAGACCAGATGTTGCTATACAAACTGCTATTTTAAGGAGTTATTTTCATCAGGTTATAACTTTTCTGTCATTTTATAAAGACAAAGACAAAAAAATTGTGAAATATGTCTGTAAAAATCACATATTAGTAGACATAACATTACGTTATGTTATGTTACGTCATGTTAAACGTAAAGTATCAACAAAGATCACAAAGTAGCAAAGATTGGGCTGTAAAATATGGACAAAAACTGTTATCACAGTATAAAATTTCACACCAGTCAAAACAGATCATTGTCATGATAAATACCAAATCATTTCTACTACAAGTTTTAATATTTTTGCACCTGAGTGACTCTTGTTAACAAGAAGAAGAAAAAACAGTGACATACTTCACAGGTCTGAGGCAGAGCGTCCAGAACTGTGTTTGCATGTTACAAAAGCATGATATTGATTCATATTGAACTTTTGTTACATTAATGTGTTTGAGAGATTCGGAGACAGTGCGTTTGCTCCATGTACCTTCAGCTGTGTCATTAATATTAATCTCGACTTGTTGACTTAGTTGTGCTCGTCTCTCTCTGTCAGGTATGGAGGAACGGACCAACCAAGCATCTTGGGCCCCAGGTGGCGAGTCCAGTCCTTCCTATGAGTCCTCCCGGGTAAGAAGGACCAACACGTTACCGCCTCTGAATGGCCTTTCTGCTCCACAGCACATCATTTAACACTTATTACATCAAAGAGGCACATTCTCAATGTCATGTTATTTGACCTGTGACAGAAAAGACAGGTTAATAAACTGTTGGCTAATAGAGTTTTTTATTCATCTTTCTGAGCTTCTTGCGTTTCTGGTCATATAATGGGTGGAAACACGCTCAGCATTTCTTGCATATGTTACTGTATTTACAGTAAGTTTTATATGTGACAGAAATTAGTAACTAGCTACTGTGTGACTGAATTCTGGGAAACATGACCTCTGCTTCCACCCTGAAGCTACAAGAGGGTAAATGATGCAACATGTTCATGAACATGTTTTCAGAAGTATTTCAAACAAACTGTATATGTTAGAAGTACACAAACTGAAACTGTTGTCTCTAGTTTATCTAAACACTGAATCACTGTGCGAAGACGATGAATCTTCTGTGCAGCTGAGAAACTGGTTTGATACTTCAGACTTAATCATCGTATTTCATTTATAATCACATATCTAACACATACATTTATATATAACATTGGCTTAGATATTAGTCAATGTGGCTAATCGACGTTTCCTGCTTTTTAAAATGTGCAAGTTGACATTAAATTATTTGGATTATGATCTGCTTTATATAGATAAGGTATGTGTAAAAATGCATATTGAAACTGAACCTTCACTGTTTAGTTTAAGTGAGAACATCACATTGTTTGTGTGAGCAAGTGTGAACAGCTCTGTCTGTTTGTTTGTCCCTCACACATTGGTCGTTCTAGACGCCCTATATGAATTTCATTTAATGTCAATCTCCTGTCACTCTCTATTAGAATTCAGTTAAATGTCAGAGCCACTCGGGCTGCGTTACCTTGTTTATTTCTCTGTGCCCTTCCCGAATGAACATCTACAGGCTATGGTAACATAGGCGGCTTGATTTGAATTATAAGACAGAGACGCTTGAGATATCTTTGCTCCAGGTGCATATAAATGAGTGTTTCTGACATTGCAAGGCACAGCATCAGCCAGCAGACAGCTGTTTGCACCTCCATAATGCGTGCACACACTCTAATGCCATATTCTCTATACACACAGACACACACACTCACACACAGCCGCACACACCTTACATTACACAGACCTGATTTATATACAGCCCATAAAATTTTATCTGCTCTGCTTGAAGAGGTGATTGACATTCCTTGTGTTCCTCAGTAGTCTACACAAACCTGTTTTTTGTTTCAATAAACTCATAAAATAAGTAGTTTCATTGTATCAATACAACACAGTGCAATGGTATTATTCTTTATTATAATGACCCAACAACAACTGCTACCTCTTCTTATTGACGTTGTATCAGAGAGGTGTTAAACATCCTCAACTCTTTTTATTCTGTTTAAATCTAATATCAATATGTCAATGACCAGAGCATATTTGTGCACTTTTGGACAAGTACACTTCTGCCTTGAAGTACAGTAACTGACTAAATATGAATATTTTATATGTTTTTCTCTTATATCACATTTTATCAACATACAAGACTAATTAACACATCTTGTGTTGACTTTAAAATTATTCCAACTCCTAATGATGTAGCTAATAGGCTGTTTAGTAAAAAACGAATGTGCAAATTAATCTTTACATCCTTTTTTCCGAGTCACCTGCCTTCTCCACCGTCACATCATCACATCTGAAAGAACAAATTAAAGTGTAATTTTCATATTTCTGCACATTTCTACAGGAGGTTTTAAGATTTCTTCTCTGCTGCTGAGACTTTGACCCTACATTTCTTTTATTTTGAAAGGCAGATGTAGCAACAGTCTCTGGTGTTATTTGATTCTGAGGTGAACATTTGCCTATGGACATGAAACGTTGGTAGAGTGACTCATTTCAGTCCACTACTTTGTTGAACAAGAGTTTGATAATTGATTGAAAATGAGAGCTACACTTCTTCTCTGTATTCTCTGTCCAAGCCTTTTAGAAGGAGTCCTCAGTTCCTCATCTTTCAGTCTGTTACAAAGGGAATTCAGTCTTGTCCCTGAGCTTGTTTGAGCTGGTGCGTTAAGAGTGTGTGATCAGTCGACTGTGAACAGTCCCGAGCCCTGCCGTGCTGACCTTGGCTCCCAGCCAGCCGCTGTATCCTGGGCAGCTGTGGCTGTAGGCTGGCTCTCTGACAGTCAGGGCTGTGCCCACCGCCACAACACGACAGCCCACACTTCCCCAGTGCCCTGCTCCGACTTGATACTTGACCCCGCACACATCCATCATGACCATATCATCACTTCCCAAGCTGCCACATGCAGTCACACGTTCACCTGAGATGCAGCACACAGGGTGGGAGAGATGACTTTTTAAAAACACGGTGGCGAGTGTTCGGGGGATGAGGCGTGAGCTTGGGCCTGCACGCTGCCACAGCGATCTGACAGTTATTCAGCCACTAGTGCTAACGTAGCCTGTAGCAGTGATGACAGTGTGGGTTAGTGTCTCGGGTAGATGTAGGCCACCAGTGTTTGGGAATGATGAGGGATCAGTGATTGATGATCCAACGATCCCAGAGGAGCAAACACTGTGTAGTTGCATTGACACACGAACACAGTGAATCTGGATTGACCATTATCCCCTACATCTTTTTCCTGCTCCGTTAACCTACCCTGCTAGCCTTTTTCCTGCTTCACAATGGTGGGTGTAACAATCAGAGAAGGTTTTAAGCTTTCATCACTACAGTGTGCTTTCAGATTTATTTTTGACTGCTTTGGGAAATATGCTTATTTACTTTCTGGCAAAAACTTGCAGCTAAGCCTACAAATGATTCAACATAAATGTTTCTTTCTGGATGGGAATTACGTAAGAATTTGACAAAAGATGGTAAAACATGTTGTTTAAGATGTGGCGTAAAACAGAAGGAGATCCAAAATGATGTGGTGTGAAACCAGAAGTGTCCCCTGCATCAGTAAGAAAGGTTCAACGGTCACCGCCAAGGCCACGTGAAATCATTTGAGTGATTCCAGTCCAGCAGATACTGTTCAAGGCTGGATGTGAACATCGACCAACGAGCTGCACTGTTCTGAGACAAGCACACAGAAACTCTCCTAACCTTCACAAAAACTCACCTGGACAAAGGAGAATGTTTTTTATCATCGTTTCTGTGGTCAAGGAGACAAACATTGAGTCGATTGAACATTTGGATGCGACTTTGATTTAGTGAAAGAAAGGAGAAGCATTCAACTTCAAGAACAATTTATGTAATGTGGCAATGCAATGTTTGGGACTTTTTTTTTCAGTCAGTGGACCAAGCAACCTTGTCAGAATAAATGTTATCATAAGAATAGAAAACTACATTAAGATTCTGGAGGAAAACATGAAGAAGTCTGCAGAAATAAAATTGTCCTTGGGCAACATTGGACTTTCCAACAAGACAGTGATTTGAAACAGACACAGTGATCAAGAGATGGTTAATAGGACAGAGTCCAGACTTGAAATCCTTTGAAAACCTTCTTCATCAGTTGTTGGTCCAGAGCCGATGGTCGTAAAAACTGCTGTGACTTTTTTTGGCTTTGTCACTAAATAATGAAAAGGGGTTGTGGATAATTTTGGATGCGAAATGTTTTATCAAAATGTAAGAAAATATAAAAAATAGGCGATTTTTTTCCCCCCCACGATCTAATACCATCTTTTTGTCACTTGTTATGTAATTTCCAGTCAGAAGAAAGTCGAAATGTAGCACGGATATGAACAGATTTGGGCTTAACTGAATGTGATAAGATAAACATCAGTCTCATATATATGAAATATAGCTTCAGTCAGTGCTGAGGCTGTTGACTCTGAACTCGTAAAAATGACTTTTTCTGTGAGTATTTAGTTTCACGCAACATAACATTCATATTTCATGCACAGAATGATGATCAACCCTCTTATCTAATCACTGTCAGAGAATAAATAAAATAAGCATATTTCTTAAAATGATGATCTGTTCTTTTAAGTCGAAGCGCTTGAGGCGTTTTCCTTCTTTTTCTGTGGAAAACAGGAATTTTTTTTTTTTTTTTCTTTTGCTTTAGCTGTAGCTGTGTACGTGTAAGTCTGTGTGTGCGCATACGTGTGTGTTATTTCGCCAGAGCTTCTCACGGGGCTGTTGTTGTTATTGAGTCTGTTCATGGTGTGATTAACAGAGTGTGCGGCCTGGCAGCAGCACAATAGGGAATCTCTCAGGATTCCCTCGACACAGCACAGCACTCCACTGCCTTTGAAATTACTCCATCACCATCCACTCACAAAAAAAAAAGATGGATAATAAGATTTAATTTTTTTTTTTTACTGTATGTTGAATGCAAAGGGTATGAGTTGGTGAAAATAGCTTTATAGAAATGCAAGCCCACTGCTGCTCGGTCCCTCTGGTGGGAGTTAATGTAGTTTGGGGAGATGTGTTTGACTGGAGCACAGGAGGATTTTCACAGGGCTTGGGATTAGCACTATAACGGAATATCTTTTATTACTCGGGACCCTGAGTTTTCAAAAACCATACTGTGACCGATATTTAGACCTAAGCCCTGGAAGCTGATAACTGTCATGAAAAGGCACTGTTAAGCTGCAGGAGAAGAAGGCAATTTTTTTAAGCTGCAGGTACCAGGGCATGATGTAGGATTGCATCTCTCTGTTTCTTCTCCTTTCTATTAAACAACATCTCTTATGAAACATGCACATGAAATGTCACATAAATCTGTTATCGTACAGATAAACTGATAAAATCAAAAAGCAAAGTCTCAAATGAATATAAATATGCAGGGTTTAAATGTGTATTTTTATAGACGTATTGTAAGAAATATAAAACAAAGTCCAGCTGTTTTGTCTGAACTAAAGAAACAATCCACATTTGCAAATGTTTATGTGCTTGTTGGTGATAATAAATTGACAAAATTAAGTTTATATGCCGAAGATGACATATTTACTTTGTGACAGATATTTTCAAAAGAGCTTTTTATTCTTGAATTGGATCGTCCCTGACATTTGTGGGAAAGTCTTAAATGATGTATACAGATGTGTGTCCATCTCAGCTCCTGGGAAAATTGTCCTAGAAATAGTTTCAAAATGTGAGAAACCTATAAAACGAGTTAAAAGACTTGATTTGGTTTAGTCACACACGTTTCTAGAGTTTCATTGTGATAAACACCATCATCATCTTCATTTTAATCTGTGTAGTTTTAAGTCATTTATGTTGCTGTTACTAATTCAGATAAAACCTACAGGGAAACATTTAAAGCTGATAGTTTTCACACGTCTACAACATGTGACTTTATTGTGGTTTTATTAAGTAATTATCGATCCTTCATGGTAAATAAAAGTTGTATAAATGAGAATGTATTGGGAATTTCTGACCCATTAAATCCAACCAATATAAGTCTGTATTTAACTGTTGGCTCCGACACGAACACACAGAAATATTTTCTCATCTTTCTTCTTAATTTTTGGAGCAAATATGCCCAAGAGAGTGGGCAGTTTATTGGCTTTAGAAACTAGCTGTGTTCTGCTGTTACTAATTAGTCGTATGTCATGACACTCAATTAGTGAAGTTGCCCAATAATGTGCTTAATATTCTGATCTCTTCCCTCAGGGTTTCGCAGACAGCCCTCATTACAGTGATCATTTGAGTGACAGCCGATTAGTGTCTCATGAAGGATTGTCTCCAACACCTTTTATGAACTCCAACATAATGGGTAAGTAAACGCTTCTCTTCAACTCACACATCACAGTCATGAAAAGACATCCTGTTAAAAAAAAAAAAAAAAAAAAACAGCCTGATTGAAGTTAAGTCACCTAATACTTCTGGAGGTAGCACTACTTAGAGCCTCGCTGGGCTACAGGCGATATTTTTTTCCATCTCCTGCTGTCTTTATTTCCTCCCTTAATCCCCCCTCCCCTCTCTGTATCTCCCTCTTCCTCCTCCTGCGATGACCCTCCCCCAGGCTACAAGTCACGCCATCAGTATAGCTTTCCGTCATAAGAGGCTGTCTCCTCGACATCAAAACTGCCCTCAGGAACTCACTCGCCGGCGCTGCTTTGTGGTTTTTTTGGCGTGAGGTTAAACAGTTAAATCAGACCTTCTCACTGAAATATTATAAACTCAGAATTCAATATAAGTTATTGACTAGTCATTCATTGTCTTTGTCTCTGAGCGTTTAAAATCATGCCTGTCTTTATAATTTGATTGGTTTAATAATATAGATACTGTTTCCGCACTTACACTAAATGGTTAATTTTCCGAACAGCAGAGATTCTCTTTTATTACTCTTATATCTTTCTCAGATCTGTGGTTCTTAACCTCTCTGATGTGATTTACCCCGGCGGCCCGATCAGATTAGCTCAAGTCTCCCGTTATCAACACCCCCTGCCATGTCCTGTATATATATATATTTTTTTTTTTTTAAGTAAATACTCGTAGGTTTGGTCAAGTTCACCTTTTACATCCCCACCACTTGTAGCAATAGGAACTGGGAGTTTGAGCTTTTTTTTTTTTTTTTTTTTCATCCATCACAGTCTATTTTGACTTCTCCGCTTTCTTGGTAACTCTCACAGCAGTGCTCATGAGTAACAGCTGACTCAGATTTGAGAGGCATGTCCTGTGGCAACTTAAGTTTTTTATTTGTTTTTTAGTGACAGTAAATATATCAAAGATAAAACCTAATGCCAGTTGTTGTGTTTATTTAGTTTTATTATTATATTTTATTATCGTCCTAAACACAAATATGTGGATGGATTTTTTTTTTAAATGCCAAAATACAATTTGTATTTTGATAATAACCACAAAAAAAAATGCCCTGTTTTGGAACTACGTTCTCTTTGACTAATTTGCAACATGTTCGCTCATTATAACAATTAAAAGCCGTGTGTTATCCAGCTCTTTGGCCGGACATGAGTATGATGTGAAACTACACGACGGTTTTATGGCTTACTACATCTCAGCTCATTATGTAATGGCCCTGGAGACTGATTTCCAAGTAAAGTGATTAGTTCACAAATTGGCGCTGCTGAATAAAACGTTATCTTTCTTGTAATTGGTCACATGATTGTTTCACATACTCTCTCTGCCTCTTTGTCTTCAACTTCATCTGTAATTATATTCACGAGCTGCCAAATATGGATATAATCGGATGTGATATTTTAAATTTGACAGTATGATTGTTGAACTGGCGTTACATCTCAGGGGTGGAAACAAGATGAGTTGGGTTTTATTAAATTTATCATTTTTCCTGCAACATTATCTGGACCTCACATAGATTTATGGAGTTTTCGGCAGTCTCATTAAATCACTTCTGGAGGGTTAGTCGTCATCAATGGACAAGGGTAGAACAACCATACAACCATGAAATTGCAGTTATACTTGTACGTACGGCCTCAATTTCGCTCGCAGCGACACGGTGAATGAGTCGTTTCATGTCTGGTCACATCTCAACATACAGACTTTCTGAACGTGTGAGTTTTTCGAACAGTCGTTGGGTCGGATGTGTGAATCTCTTGAGCAAATGGTTTGGCTTTATTTCAAAGACGCTACGTCTGTGTATTGTGTTGGAGAGATTTCTGTTGATGTTATCATGCTAACGAGCTAGTTTGTCTCATGAAATCTCTTTGTATCTCAAGAGATGATGGTGAATCACTGTAGCATCCAGTCTGCCATCAGTCGAGCATGAGAAAATATAAAATAGAGGATGTAAACCTGTGTTGTAACATACCTCTAATGTTTCCTCACACTCTGATGCTGCAGCTGAGACCGGGTCAAAAATGATCGTGGTCATTCAGACAATAACCTGAACAAAACTGTGTCCACAGCCTGAAGGCTTTGTCTCGCTGATGTTTTCCACTGTAGGTTCAGTGTGCCAAGTCGACCGGACGGCTGTTATGAGGTCTGCCTGCAGTAAATAAGTAAACCGTGTCAGACAAACAGTGTCTTGAAACTATAGACAATGACTGGCTTCAGACGTTCAGAAATGACCCAGAGGTGGCCGGTTGTGTCGAAGCCCTTAGGACCCCTTAATGTTTCCTGCCTGTTATTCAAAGTATTGTCCTTGATGGGAAATGCCCAATTCATAACCCTGGTGTCATACTTTCCATATTTACAAGGATATGTTTAGTCTATTTTATCAGTTCAGTAGATCTAAACCATGCTTTGTATTTAAAAAAATGGAACAATGATTAGAAATTTCCTTTACTTCACTTTCCTTTCCTCTTTTTGCTAAAGAATAAAGTCCTCATTGTGGTCATGTTTTTTCTTTTCCTGTTGCTCATTACCTGAGCATCCTGGTCATACAGGTTCAAGATTTAATTTAGTTTTTATTTTAAAGATCTCTAAAGTTTGATCACAATGGAACAAATAACACTGATCTAATTTGAAAAAAAAACAAAAAAAAAAAAACAAGCTACTCCACTACACAATCTACTGTGAAATCGGATCCTGTGTGACCTCTGCTGCTGCCTCATGTGCCCACCAAATGTCAAAATAACAATAATAATGCAGATCAAAGGAACCAGACGTGAGCAACAGCTAAATCTGTGTTATATTTTGTTCTGATCTTGTATATTATGATTTGCATGTGGTTGAAATACGTTTGTATTAGTGAGAAACTACTGGCATAGATGATGGTACAGTCAGAGTTGCCTACAGTGGAATTAGACAATAAATTCAACTTTATCAACCTTATTTTACAACCTCAGACATGTTTGTTTCTTCATTGGTGCATATATAACTTCAATAAGTGTCCTCAACACATGCTGTGACTATACCTGATTGTAAAAACTGGACATCATAGACACACTGTTTAGTTTTGTGCTTATGCACAATTAATTATTGTCCATTATACAGTCTTCAGTATAAGATGCAGTTTATTGTTGTATACACACAACATTAAATGTACTGTCACTATTTCTAAACATAAGCAGAATGAGGTGACTCACAGTGACCAGGAATCGGTTTTACACACAGTGAGATAATGAAAAACATTAATCATATCAGTTTGTGTGTAGTTACCAAATAAACGTTGCCTTTTTCCAGTTACATAAATCATTCTGCTAACAAGTGTTTTTAAAAACAGGAACAGAATAGACCGCTGAGAAGGCACCGTCTTATTCCAGTCTGGTACGTGAAGCTTGTGGGGGTTTGAAACTGAAGAATGGGGGTTCTGGCTGAATGCCGGGGAGCCTCTGACTGCTTAATGATGACTCTGTTTTCCCCCGGGGGGGGAGCCGGCTCCGATGTTAGGGCAGACTGTGGATCAGCTGGTTTGGGCCTCACGTGCATCTCAGCCCCACCCTCTCCTGCTACAATCCTCTTACTAACCCAACCCACGCGTCACCCGCTGCATGCTGCCTGACAGGTGGCAACCACATTGTTCATGTTAGAGCGTTATAGACGAACTTTTTACAGTCTCGGACATGTGAGTCCGTCTGACTCAACCGCTCATCACATGCGCTCAAAGAGACGCACGTTTGGACAGTGTGCTGACTTATCATTCACAGAGACATTTGCATCTATACAAATGTGTGCTTCCACCGTTCTGGCAGATAGTATTGATATTATTGATCATGACACAGATGGATGGTTTCTTATTGTGTTGCACATAAGTATGTGTGTTTAGGGCCGTTCATTTCAAGTTGCCAGTTTAGGCTGAAAATTAGACTTTTGGGAGTGAAGGTGTTTCTGCATTTGTATATATTCTCTGTTATTATAAATATTCATAAAATACAACTTTAAACTTTCTAAGATGAACTAATAAAAGGTTCTAATAAGATAAAAGCTCAGTCAGTATTTTTATATTTATATAATCTGATCGTGTGTTACATAACCCAGTTTCTCATAAGTTCACCTGTAACAAAAGTTGAGATGCAGCGTCGCTACATACACTGGCCACACACCAAGTTAGTTTATACTTGTAGCCTCCATATGAAAGATTTAGGGAACATATGTAAATTAAAGCTACACTTCTTATTACATTAGACTACATTAGACTTTCTCCCCCTGAACTGCATGAATGTCAGTCACAGGCTACACAACTGACACCTACAAGTAAATTCTCTACCTTTGAGAAACACTGAAGATCTTGTTTATTAAAAATAAAACATTGGTTCTATTATTTGGAGATAGTTCTTATATAAAAGAGAAGATGAAAACTTCTGTTTACATTATTGGACAAGAGGTTTTTATTAATAATCCAAACATCTCTGATGCCTCTCTGTATAACAGTCAGACACCTTTGATTATTTTGCCATTTGAATTCTCATTTTTTTTAATTCTCTAACCAATCCAGGATTGCTCATTCATCCTTTGAAATTTACAGTTGTTATTCCCAGTTGTCTCGTTTCATGACTGAAAGTCTTCTGCGGTTCTTGTAGTGAAGGGTTGGCTCTCATTCAGTTGTGCTGATTGTTTAGCCACAGTGATAGCCAACAGTTCATAGCCCTGACAAGCGATGGTTAAATCTAATTACCTGCTGAGATTTTTTCTTATGGTGTCAGCTCAATGAGGGGAAGTCATTGGGGGAGGTTGATTTCAGGCAATCTGGGCAATTACCACAGGCGATGAGCTACAACTGAAGGAGCACTCTGCTTTTTTATTACATGCTTTACTGTGAGTGTGTGTGTGTGTGTGTACGCCGCTTAATGTTTACTTTTTTGTCATTATTTACTTAATGGACCGCTATTGTTTTCCACTAATTGTAGAAAGGTTTTTGATTCTCTGACTTCATCTAATGCTTTAAAGTTACTGTGCTACAGACAGAGTTGATGTAGCCATTCACAGCTGTCGATGGTCACAGCTTGTCTGCTTTTAGTGGAATAAAAGAAAACAGAGAAAATGTTTTAAAGCGACCTGAAACGACCTGTGGTATTTTCACACACTCCAACATACATGTTCTTGTTTTTTACTGTTTATTTTGATGAATTATGAAGAAAAATCTTGTGTTTTATTTAACAGATAGAAGCACATAACTCTCGGCTCGTGCTGAATAGCCGCTCTGCATCACTTCTTTCCAGTCATGTGCCTGAAGACGTGATATCACAACTGCTGAGTTGTAGTTTTGCGCTCACATTTCTCTGGTGTGCTTCATGCATATTACTCATACAGCTTTAGCCCTGTTTAAAAACTAATCAGCTTAATGCCGTCATCAACACATGAATACGGCCGCATGCACGCTGCTCCCGGTCCATCCACGAACACGTGACCTGAATGTGACTGATTACCTCTGTGTAGCCGTCCTCTACTCTTTATATAAATATTGGATCACCTTGGTCTCTGTTTCCATCAGTCAGGAGGAGTTTTCTGTTTGACCTCATTATGCAAGAAAAATAAGAAAACTCTTTAACAACGGTGCTGATGTTTAACACATTAAATATGTTTTTACTTGAATCTTTCCCAGAGTTGGTGAGACTTTAGTTCTCAGCAGATTTTCTCTTTGACAACTACTCATTAAAATGTTTTGTTCTTCTGTTAATTTGTTTGCTCACAGAAACGAGCAACTTAACAACAACAAAGAACAAACAGTCAATCAACTGAAGCTACTGTAATATTTCTGGGTCTGCAATGTCTCAGGTTTCCACTTTTAATTTCCCACTTCCCACAAGAATTTAATTGATAAATCGCTGATTTATTTTCACTCATAAACTTCTGAAAATCATACAGTTTTGATGATTAATTCAGCTTTTGAGATGCAAAAGTAACATGTTATTTAAAGAACCCAGTGATTCATTGATTTGTAGTTTAAATATTAAAGCTAGTGAGACAGAAATGAATGCCTTTAATTTCTTCTTCTTTTTTTTTTTATAGTTTTCTTGTCTGAAATATACCACATTACTAATCTTAGATCATGTTGAGCTTCGTGTAACGAGGGCATCAGTGGGAAAATCAAATAATCTTTGACCACATTTGTCTAAAATGCTCAGTACTGTTTGGCACCGTGATTTGTCCCATGTGACCACATAATTGAATAGGATAACAACCACGACCAGCTGTGAATAACGTCAGGATGACAAGCAAACGGCTTTTTATTTTTGGTTCCCTTTTATGTTTTGAGCTTAATGCAACTTTTATTAACAAATTACTTCTGATGACATAATTATTTGATGCACTAAACTGAAACAGTTACTGTTTTTTTGTATTAAAGGCACAATACACTCAAAGGCAAAGGAAACAGTGCATCATTTTAGCCTGACTCGTATAGTGGTTGAGTTTGTCAGCTGATGTTGGCTTATAACAGATATATTGGTACTGGTATATTTGATGACTGCTGCAAGTTGATATGAAAGTGCTTAGATGCTTTGAGTGATTTAGAAATGCATCATTGTCCAGAAAGGAACATAATTTCAATCTAAATCATATATAACATTCAGTATATAGTAAGTGGTATAATATAACATTTATAGTCCATGAACAAGTGAACAAAAACGATACAACAGAGAAACAAAATCAATTATCTCCACCACAGATGGACCAACTGTCTCCTTGTTAGGTTGTTTCAGTGTCAGAGCATAGTTCAACTTATTAAAAAAACAACCTTTTTGCATTTAGGGAATATCTTCCTGTCTTTTTCTTTTTCATCTCTGCTTTGTTCCTTGAGGCTTTTTTTCTGAAGTGTCAAATCCCCACATCACACTGGCATCCCCAGTGTGTTTTAACTGGGGCAGGTGTCATGTGCTAATGCTCGCTCTCATGGGAAACCCTCCTCAGACCCAGGCTGCGATTGTGACCAGGTGCTGTTCAGGTGTGCGTTCAGTTTCTACTGTAGTGTGGGTCACAGGTGCTACGAATACTGCCCCCCTCCACCCCCACTACCCCACCCACCACACATACGCTGTCATTCACATCCATACTCAAATATACATATACACACTCAAAGTAGCTGCTGGCTTTCACTGAGCTGAACGCAGTATGAACCAGTGTATATAGTAGGAATCATTTTATCAACAGTGTAAAATGTCCATCCACCAGTATATGACAACAGCAGAAAACAGAGAAGAGAGGACGTGGACATGTGTGGCAGTACAGTTCGGTTGATGTAGCCGGTCATTATGCAGAGCTGCAGGGTGTGCTTATCTATTACTGCGGTCAGTCGAGCATGAAGAGCTGAAGACGAGCTGAAAGAGCGCAAATCCCTTTTCTCCTTCCCTATGCCGCCCACTCATCTCAACCCTCCCCGCCCTCATGCTTCTCTCAGCCCATGTTGGCCCTGCATGGCCCCCACATTGTCTTCCTTACACTACTGTTACACGCTCCACAAACGGTAATACATGAAGATACGCCAGGGTTCATGTGACGTGGACGTTTGGGTTTCCTTTTATTTGTTTTGATCCACACCACTACTTTACTACACAGGCATCACCGGCACTTATCTCCTCCCAAGTGGACTAGAAAGAATTATAATAAGAACAGCTACACGTTCACCGTGTCCACAGCTGTCCGTGTGCTCGTCCGCAAGGGAATATAATTGAGGCCTTAGGCCCCGGCCCCCAGCGTACGACTGGTGAGGCTGCCCAGCTGCAGAGGGATCAGCTGTAGTCTCACTGGCCCTCGGGGACTGTTTCTCTAAAGAGAAGAGAAGATCTTGGTTATGGTCAAGGTACGATGACACAAATCTTTTCGAAGCAGAGACTTCAATGACTGCATTTTTAATCAGTGTGAAGAACTCCTTGTGTAGCTTGATTCAGTCACTTTACTGCATTTTAAACAAGAGAGAAAACTTCTTGTGCATGTTGAATTGGCGGCAGCTTTGATGTTTATAAAGCCTCAAGATACTTGTGCATGATTGTGTATATGTGTTTGCAGATGTTTGCACAACAAAAAGAGACGAATTCTCTTTTCCAAGGAAAAAAAGAACAGAAGTTTTGATAAATCTGGATTCTTTCGCTAAGACCTATTGTGCTTATTTGCTGTCTTCCATATCCCACATCGCTCTCTTTTTCCAATCTCTTGCCCCCCCCTTCATTTCTCTCCCGTCTTGCTCTCATGCTGCCTTCAGCTGATGCCAAAAAGAATGTTAGAGATTATTTCATTCAAGAGCAAAGATGAAAAGGCAAATATTCATTCAAAAAAAATGCTATTGACAGTAGTACTTAGCGTTGCTATTATGACAACACTGTGTAGTATTAATTTAGATGGCCTTGCAAATAAAAAAAACAAACAAACAAACTTTGATGCATCGCAATGTGTTGGTGTTGATTTTACTACATCTGGCATTTACAAATATTATCTTCAGCTTTAAATCTACTTAAAGGGAGAAGTAGACTAAAGGATAAAAAGATGCCTGCTGTGTGAAAACAAGTACAGTTGAATATTAAATATCTACTGATCAGTGCACAAGTTGGAGATGAGGTGTCACACAAAGTGTGCATGAAGAACACTGTGGTCTGCTTGTATTAATCACAAAAGGGATTAAGTTCATGGCTGATTTAAAATAAAATCCTGTAGTTGAATCATTGCATAAACCACAGGTTGGACACAGATGGGTCACAAATTCATTCTGTCCTTCTATCCTTTATTTTTCTTGAAACCGAGCAACTGTACCACACGAATGAAGAATCCATGAAACCTGACCCCCGATTTACATTAGTCTCTCGAAACATAGTTGAGTCAGGTTGTGGGTGAACAGTGTGAAGTTTCTTTCACATAAAGCCACTTGTTTGAAAATACATCAAAGGTTGTGTTCTTGTTGAGATGAGCCACAGAGAGACTGGCTCACAGTTGCTGCTGCTTAAATCTCATGCCCACCGCTCCCAACTCCCTCCTCCATTTTTATTTTTTTATTTTCTTTTCTTCCAACAGCCACAACTGCTCGCCCAAGCGTCCTGTGTCCATGCTGGGCGTGCTGGCAAACAAAACAAAAGATAATGTTGCACTCCTCTCTTGTTGGACTCTAGTGGATTGTGATAGGTTAATAAAATGCAAACATTTGTTTTGCCTTTACTCCCACTTGGCAATGGCTGACATTTTTCTCCTGCGCTGGCAGAGCCCTGAGAGTGGGAAGTGTGGGAAGTGTAGAAAGAAGCACGGCTCTGTGAAACTTTTTCTTCTCTGCCAGGAATATGCGGGTGGGAAGGTACTTTTTGGTCAACTTAACAAAAAAAAAAAAGGAAAGAAACCTCTTAAATGACTGCTACAGTTTTTGCCCACATACAATGCCACTACCCCAGAGATCACTCATTAAAACATCTGTCCCCTTCAGGCTGTTTTTGTGTTTTATTCAGTGCAGACTCGTCTTCTTGAACTTGAAGACTGCTTGGTGTTTGCAGGGGTTTTTCAGTGTAAGGAAATATGCCCCCAGTGCTTGGAGCTGGATCAGCATTCCTAGCCCATGTGTGTATCCTTCCTCGTCCTTCACCTCAGTTTTCTGTTGTTTCACTGTTCAACAGTTGTTTGGCATCTAATACCAAACATCAACACATACTTTGATGTTACACACTGTCTTAATTCTCATATCCAGGGGGGGCGACATTCCTTCAGCTCGTTAAATGTGCTCTTGTTCTCCCGGACGGCTCGCTCTCTCTCGCAATCTCGACAATGGCGACGAATGTGTTGATGCCGGAGAACACGCTACCAAAGCAGCATCCATTACAATGTTGGTGTTCACATGGTGGGAGACGTTATTAGGGAGCTCATCGCCTCTCTCCTCTGAGAGAATGGATGTGTGATTATGAAGTCATCAGCCATGAACCAGTGAGGCTGCATAGAAGCACCCCTCCTCATGGGTCCTCAGGGTGCCATTGATTGGTGACCATGTGTTTGTGCCTGATAGACTGTGAAATGGTGTGTTGCTGCACGGCTGTGTCACACCTGCGTCCCACCAAGGTGATTGATTGGTTTGGTCATGTGGAATGTTCCCATCTGGTTTGCAGTAATGCGTTTTTTTCCTCATTTGCGAATAACAAGCACTGGCAGGAGAATAGTTGGGTTCGGAAAAAGGCAAAGGCCAAGCGAAAACATTTTCCCCTTTCCAACCCCCCCCCCTTTTTTTTTTTTCCCTTTTTACCGAGTTAGAAAAAATTCAAATAGACCGAGCCGTGGCACCTGATTATCTCAGGCAAAGATAAATACAATCAGGAAATCCACATCTCTCACACTCACACCCGGAGGTGGATTTTTAGAGAGAAATAAACTGTTTAGCTGGTGTGATGGGCAACAGCTCCCGATTTTTCTTTTCATACTTCAGGGCTAAAAAATGTGCAATAAAACAAAGGATATCTTTGATCTAGTTGAGAATTCAGACACCTTTTCTTGATTAGTAATCCTTTCAAGATTTCTAGCTGTTTCTAGTCTAAATGCAACGTGGGTAACCTTTCTCATTCCTGCATTGCTTCTGGTTTGATTTCTCTTAATCCTGGTCCCTCGCCTTTAATTGATCTATTCATTCCACCTAATGGCTAATTACACATCAGACTGCATGAGCAGATGCATTTATCATCATAGTACGTAATAATCAGTGACATTTCAACAAAGAAAAAAATAAATATGCAAATAGGAACTCATTAACATTTGCTCTCGCTGTTTTGAATAATGTCACTGCTGACAAGGCTGCATGCAGAAATTGATGTGGAGCTCAGGGCAAGCGAGGCATGTTTCTTCAGTGTTTTGTGGCTCTGTTGTGTTTTTTCTGTCCCACAGCAGATCTTAGTACTGGGTTGTAGACATTCATCCTGCAGCCACAGAGGAAACTGATTTGGCACACTATCTTCCTTCTCTGTTTCCTCATCCACATTGACCTAACCTCTAACCCAGCCAGCTTTTATTTACTGTCAAGAACAACCTGATGGGTGCATCAGATAACTGTGACAGGATGGATGAACTCTAACTATTTAGAGAAGGAAACAAAAGGAGGCATTTTAGGTATGGGGGGAGTGAGTGTACATTTGATTTGTCCTTATGCTACCTCTTGTTGCCAGAGGAATGTAATAATAATAATAATAATGACAGAGTCTTTCTTATTTTACTTCCAAGGCTAAAACGTGACTTTATATATATTAGAGTATCAAGTTATTATGTAGATTGTCACAGATGTTGGACCTTGTGATTCACACCTGGGAATTCAACAGATAAACATCAGTGTTACAGAAATATTTATTTTCACCGCGACTGAGCTCAGTGATCAGTGAGAAATGATGAAAAAGACTTGATTGGAATAAAACTATGTGGTCAGGTCAAGGACACATGGAAACAGCAGGAAACTTAGTGAGCTGGCGTGTGATAAGTTCATTTGGTTTCTACATTAACAGCATTTCCTCTTCCTGTATTATGTGTTTGTTTTCACGGTCTTGGCTCTCCTTAGACCGAGGAAAATGGACTCGTTTTGTGGATGGAAAAAAAACGAGGCTCTTGGAATGCATCACAGAGGCAGCGAAGCACGCTCACTAATTGGCTGTTTTTGTGGCAAGGGTTTTGAATTGATCCCTGGAGATGCTTAGGTCACTACCTCTCACATTATTAAAATAAGGAGCTCGACACAGTGCCATGCTGCGCTGTAACGCAGCTCTATGATCAATAAGTAAGTAAACGATGAATGACCGACTGACCGACTCACCTTGTGTTGTTTAATCACTTTACAAGCTCAACATGTAGGTGTCTGAACTTGGACTGGATTGAAAGATTTGATCAGGATTTCAAAAGAGATTTTATAAAACAATAACATATTTATCCTTCTTTTATATAACTTCATGAGATCTACACCACCTAATAAGTTTTATTTTTCTATTCACTTTCATTTGAACCTTTATTTAGCCAAACACATTGATTTTTAGTTGTTATTTAACTATTGATTACACAATAGTCATTTGTAGAATTACAACTGATATAAAACATAAATTGGCAGCAAGGTGGGACAGGGGTTAGCGCTGTTGCCTCACAGCACAGAGTCTTTCTGTGTGGAGTTTGCATGTTCTCCCCGTGTCTGCGTGGGTTTCCTCCGGGAGCTCCAGTTTCCTCAGATCAACATCAACATGCAATGTTGGGGATTGGTGAATTGAACATACTAAATTGCCCGTAGGTGTGGATGTGACTGCGAATGGTTGTTCGTCTATATGTGGCCCTGTGACGAGCTGGCGACCGTCCAGGATGTACCCTACCTTCGCCCGTAAGCAGCTGGGATAGGCTCCAGCCTGGATGAACATAAATTGAAAAATAAGAGTTCATTGAATAATGATAAAAAATGCTGCTTGAATGTGTAATTATTGATGTGTAATTATTGAAATTGAACAGATGTGCTCGTGGTTTCTAAGATGTTTGGTAAAAAAGATGTGTGGGTTGATAACAGATAAGTCCACATTAACATCAAAGTGTTGCATTTGACTGATGTGGTTTAGCAGATGATCACTTACCAAAATGTCAATCTCAAGGTCATCAATCATGTGGCTTGACGCTCCTTGTATTTTATACCGTGGTGATTTCAGAATAAACCGTGTGGAATGCAATTTGGAGCCGATTGAGATCAAGCTCACATTTCTAACGTCGCTGATTCAAACCTATGCAATAATAGAGAACATCTGGATTAGTGAGGAGATCTGAATAGTCTTTAACCCTCATCTTGGGTAGTGAAGCTGTGTAACGACTGGCAGGATAATGGCTGCACAGGACAGTAGTGTCAGTAACACAGCAGGTTTCATCATTAAGAAATAAGAAAATGTGGAACTAGAGACCCAGAACTGCTTGTTCCAATCAAAGTGAGTAAAAGATCATTTTAATGGATAACCACACGCTTCTTTGGCTGCAATAAGGGACCTTGCCAGAAGAATAAGATATCAGCATAACACTTGGGCTGAAAATCGAGCTGCATGGCAGAATTAGTTGAGCTACTTCTGATGAAACGCACATGACAGTAGCCTGGAGTACGGGAGGAAAAAAAACAGCCAAATACTTAAATCATGCGGTAAAAAAGACTCTTGGATCTGACTGAGCAACAGTTGAACTCCAGCCGTAATACAAAATGCTATATTTAGCAGAAACTGGGCACAGATGATACCATTTCTGCTGCAAAGAACGAACGTACTGTAGTCAGGATTTGAGGAGCCAAATAATTTCTCCGATCCAGGCAAATTAGACTTTAGTGGCATGATCATTTATGTCCCAATAAAATCTCCATGGTATCTTAAGCGTACAGTTGAAGGAGCACTGCGGTGGCTTCACTACAAGTATGTAAAAGTCCTTATAGCAGCGCTTCAATGCCTTTAAAGTCTGTTGGATGACTTCATGCTCCCTATGCAGCTCGACCAAGCCTGTCAGCCTGTACAGCATCTGAACGTCCAGAGCTGTAACTGAGGCAAAAAGTGCTTTCACAGTTGACTCATTGACTCAGTGAACAAATACTTGATACATAATATTAAGTTCTCTCTCATTCATTTCCCCATTTCGATTAGGTGGTAAACGATTTGTCCTGTTGGTTTTGTGGTTGCAAGATTTTAGACTTTGACTGTTAGAAACTGCAGATGAGCAGCGTCAGCTCTAAAATTAGAGCAAAATTTGTTTTTATACGTATATTACTGTAAGTTAATTATTTTTACCACATACATTTGCATCCTTGTTCATTTTTATTTCGTCCGGTTGGATATTTTCCATCAAGTACAGATTCTTTCCTCTGTAGTAAATTTAACTATACGATTATAGTTACACCTTCATGCCTCAGAGTGATATGCAAATGAGCAGCTTTGCAGAATAATTTAATCAGAATTGATGGATTTTTTTTTTCTCAAAAGTTTGATCTTCTGTTAGATTTGTGATATACTATGTGATACACGTGATGTTATTGATGTTGATTGCTGTAATTAAGCTGTTTTATTCATGTTGGTTTTATATATATATATATATATATATATATATATATATATATATATATATATATAGTATTTCCCTGCATCTGCGATGTTTTAAGGCAGATAATGAATTTTATTTCAAATCAATCGTTGTACTTCAGGCTCATTAGGAAGCCTGTGACACACGTGAGCTAAAAAAAAACAAAAATAACAAACTCCAAAGACACGTTTAGTCCCGTGCAGCTCTGCTCAGAATAAATGAGCGTACTCAAGAAATAATAATAACAATATTAGTGTTGCTCTCGTTGTGACGCTGAGATCATACAGACCTGCTCAGAGGAGGGAAAACAAAGCATCGCTAATAACAGACCTGTAACTCGTTGTGCTACTGTTACTTTCCTCCTCCCGTCACCAGGAATGTTGTTTTTGTTTAAATGTGTTTCTAAAATGAACATTTTAGGTTTTTGTTTTTTAGGGGGGAGTTTGTTTTTGCTTGTTTTTTTGGGGGGAGAGTAGATTTTTACAGTGACCCATTTTCTTCAAAATGAGTTACAGTATTCGTGCGTCAGACAGGAGATTGTGTCACCGCATGATAAGGATATATTTTATTCAGCTAATTTAGGCTCCTGGCTGGAGAAGTGGCCAAGCCAGCGTTATGTTCCACTTGATATATCACTTTGTTCTACTTTAACTCAACATCATAAATATGCATTTTCCTGAAATTTGAATAGCATTTTCAGCCACGTAGCTGCAAACTGTAAAATTTTTAATCTTTAATAACCATTTGCTCTGGAGTTGTTGTGAAGTTTAAGAGGCTACAAAGGAATTTAAATTTCGTCTCTGTTGCACACATGGCACAAGGGATTGGCTTCAAAAGTGATGATCGGCTTTTGTCAGCAAGTTTCTTAAATGTCAATTTTTTTTTTTTTTTACGAAAGAAGCAAAAAATAAATAAATAAATAAAAAATACCAGTGGATGTTTCCAGGTGGAGTTTAAGAGGAGGACAGAGAAGAACAGAAACGCAGACTAGTTTCTGATAAACACAGCTGGCTTCATCCACTTTAAGCCCCAAATTATTCATACTTATGCCAAAATTTTGAGTTTTATTGAATTTTTATTGTACAAATGGATTATGACGACGATACCAGAAAACCATCTCTATATTTAGCCTCCTTCAATAAAACAAAAGAAGTTTATTATTCACATATTTATTCTGTTGCCTTTGACCTTACACGTTTTTTTTTTTAAGAAATTGTGTTTCTCTGTTTAACATCAAACAGATCTTCAATAGAAAACATCTGGAGCTGAACAAACAGAGGTGCACAAAGGAGCAGAAAACATGACTCCTGTAATAAAGGTGTATCAGCTGAACAAATTCTTTATTGTGTATTAAAGATTTGACAACGGTGTCAAACCTTACCTAAGGCTGATGCACAAACCTGACACTTTTAAACTCTGAACGTGCAGCTGTTCATGAATTCGAGAGCCCTGTCGATCTTTTCCTAAATTGGCATCATCTTTCCACCTGCATCTCTGAGTGAAGCCAGAGAGGATGATCCTCATATCTGATGTTACAGACAGAAGTGATGCAGGTTTTTCCTCCACCGCTGAGGCGAGGTTGACATTTGAGACATCCCTCGGGTGTTTCCCACAGCAGTAGATGAGGTGGACATCTGGGACTGCTCTTCCTCTCAGGGACAAGTTGAAGACGTTGAAAAGTCTCATGGGAACAACAAGGATGCTCTCTGTAGTATTTGTAGCTCTCTGGACCCCACAACAGATGTAACTGTCATCAATTATCCAAACCTTGCCTGGATGGAAAAAACATAATAATGAGTAATGGATCATATTCTTGGCTTTAGAGAAAAGCTCAACACAGATACCTGAAAACATATGATTCCCAAAGACATTAATATCTTTAGAAAAGAAACTAATTCTCAGTTTAGTTACAGTTTGTCTGTGCAGATGTCACGATCAAACCCTCCTCACATTAATGAGACTTATTCTGAAACAAAGACAAAGAAATTATTCCAGTTGATGTTTTGATGCCAGTTTTTAACAATGACATGATGAAACAGCAGACACACACTCGTTAATATAAACTGTCCTGTATTTGACTCATTAAATTGGGCGACACACCCGTGGACCATTAACAGATCTGACATCAGAATAATAAATGTTTAATTAATCCACTGGAGCTTGAACAAACAGGACGTGAAACCACAGTTAATGTAATGATGTAACTTAGTTAAAGATACTCTATATTGTGATATGTTTTATCTGTTATAAACAGTATATTCTTTATATTGATAAAAACACTTTTTTATAAAAGCTCTTAATAAATTTAGATAATTTTAGACGTATACATTAAAAGAGACAAATATTCCTAATTAACATCTCCAATAAATCATCTTCTTATGTAATTTCCATCCAGGAAATTATAGTTAAATAAAGATTCACTCATTTTGGGCTCAACTGTATCACTGGTGTGATACAGTTGATACAGTTGATGTGACTGGTGCATCTCTAAAGCCTCAGAAGATCAGAGTTTAGAGCTGCTGGATGTTCAGCTGCAAATGAACCAAGGAACCTGTTCATCCATGACCTCTGTACCTGGTACAGTACTGAAGTTAATCCCTGAGGCTGCCACACGGCCCGTCCACTGATCACGGCGGCTTCCTTCTCTTCGTGCTGCCTGGTTCAGGTGGTGGGAGGTGGAGTGAGGTCCCGTCATCGTACAGGAGCTTCAGTTGGCTCCTGGTTTTGTTTTAGTGCAGCAACATTTGATTACATCCTTGTAAAAAAAAATGAATTTTATCCAATATTTCATAGTAACTACACAGAAAATAAAGCAACTCATTATGAAAAACTATTGTACAAAAAACTGATGTATTAAATAAACCTGGAGTATTTTCCTCTCATTGTTTCCATCCACACGGAGCCTTTTATAATCTGTCATGTTGACAGACAGCTACTTTTAAATTGTAGTGATCTATTCTTTTAGGTTCACTGAATGGACAGTAATAACTCTCGCTTCGGTTCTTTACAAATATAATTGGAACATGTTCGGTATTTCTGCCCTCTGAACCATCTCGGATTTAGCAAATCCAGACCGATTTTAATACAAAAACGTGGTTTACTCAGTCCTTTAAATAATAAAAAGAGATTATTTTATTTCTATCGTGTGTTCATGGAGCGATTTAAGTACAGAAGAGGATAAAAATAAATAAATAAATAAATAAAGGAAAAGCATGTGAAGTTTTGACAGAAAATAAACTGACGCATTATTAAAAACTCACGAATTGAGGAAAAGAGACACCGCTGTCTTATGTAACGTTGTCAATGTGTCTTCGGGCTTTTTTATTTTAACGTTTAAGAAAAACAGCAGCTTTTTGATATCGGTGGGGAAGAAAAATGAAACAATCACACTGAGATAATGTTTATTTGACAGGGATATTTTCACAGTGCTCTTCACTTTCACAGTTCAGGAGAATTTACAGTTTCACAATGTGGTCTGTGAATATATCATCTTGTTCTCACTTTTAGAGAAAATATAATTTTCTGCCTCATGAGACATTTGTTACATCTTCGTGTTGTTCAAGATGCCAAATAAATTGCAAATTTTATTCTTCTACCACCTTGTGATAAGAAGTGTCTTTATAAACTCATTAACAAGAAAATGGCAGCGTCTCGTTGTTTTTGAAAGAAGCAGTAAATGTTTGCTCAGTGGTTCCTCGGTACTTTAAGTTTAATCTCCAGTGGTGATTGACTGTTGGACACAGACCAACTGGGTCCACTGTGTTTTCTCCAGCTTCCTCAGTTTCTCTGCATCACGGACTGAGACATTGTTTTCACTAACACATCTGTCTGTCTGGGTGGGCCCTGAAACTCTAAGAGAGAGCATCAATAATTCACATCAGACACAGTGTATGTGACTGAACACATGCTGGCAATGAATTTTTAACTCTCGCACTTGACCAGACCTTTCCCTCACAAGACCTTTTAGCAATGAAAATTAATTCCACTAAACCACCTTTAGATGTTAGGAAATAAAGAAATTCCCCGTCAAAGGATGTTTCATCATCGCGCCGTGACAGTGAACGTTGGTGGTAGCCGACAACTTAATCCGATTTCCTTTTGCAAGAGCGATGGCTCAGAACTGTATCACATTATTGTTACAAGAGAAGCAGCTTTTCCAGTTAAACCATCTTGGCTGATTTTTTTTTTTTTTTTTTTCCTCGGCTCCGTCGGTCTCTGGAGACGGTCTGAACAGATGCACAGCAACTGTCTCCTGCAGGACTGCTCAGATAAGCACAAGTGAATTCTCTTAGATGTGCTCGTGTTCACCTGTGCTTGTGAAAGCAATGTTCAGATCAGTCATTGTGTAACAAAAGATCCAGGATATGCAAGTTTTTAACTCACAAAAAAAATATTTACCTTTTCCCCAGAGTAAACAGAATTTAGTTCCAACGCTTGTGTCTGTGTTTGTAATATTTGGAAGTCTGACAAAAATAATGTATGATGCTGTTAAAGTTATTCATCATTCTCCCCGAGGAGCTCTCATTTGTTTGTTTGTTTGTTTTTCCAGGGGAGCAAATCTGCTGAGTTTGGATATTGTGATGTGTATGATTCATGTGTGTTGTGCTATAAGTTTTTATTTTTCCCCTGACGGGTGCTCAGGGGGCTTTTCTTTGAGGTGTGCACGCTGGATGTGACGCTGATAAAAAAGACTTTGACAATTATGACTTTGTCTATAATTAATTCACTGAAAACATACTTTACATAGTGAAAACTCTTTATAGAATCACAGGTTTTGTTTTTTTTTTTAAAGGATTTCATAGAAATGTCAATTTTCCAGCCTCCATCACTGTTTATTTCTTTATTTCATCTTCTTTATTCACTGTGATATTATCTGTTACCTGATATTTATGATCTCTCTTAACTACTATTGCATCAATATTTAAAATGTTATTTCACGTGATGACATATTGTCTAAAACTAGGATAAATAGTATTTTTTTTACACTTATGTTGCCTTAAAAAGAAACACTCATCACATGGTCGTGGGTCTTTGATTTTAAATCTTTCTGTTTTTTTAAGATGCCACAGTAAAGACATCGCACTGACAACATAAGCCTGAAAGTGGATTTGTGACCGTTACAGTATAATCAGTATAAATATAAACAGTGTACTGTATGTAGTCTACTATTAGGTAATAATCCCTGTGTGTGTCCATGTTTCATAACAGATAACAGTAATTATAACTGTGTTTTACAGGTAAATCAGAGAGAGCTTCGTTTCTTGGCTATGGGAGGGATCCCGGAGCGTCTGGCTGCCAGGTGAGTTTCAAAACAGCTTTTATGTTCGTGTTGCTCCCAAAGTCTCTATCAAAGAGTCTCTGGGAGCTACATACAATTTTACTGCCATAAATCTGTTTCTACTGTATGTTTACCAATACCCATAAAAGTAGTTCTGTGGAAAACAAGTCAGAGGCATTTTCCCGATTGTTGAAGGTTGTTTCATTCAAGTAGAAGTGTAGAAGTCAAAGGGAACGACAAAAACAGCTGAGTGTAGAGTAATAGTACGATAGACCAGAGACTTTTATTTTGACTTCTTATAATCCCACACATCCAAATTAACCTTTTGTTCTCGGAGGGATTGGAAAAACATTAATTAACCCTGAAATTTGACTTATGTATTTGAAAGGTTGCTTTGTCATGATTTCTCCAACTTAAAATTGTTGCACAAATTACACCTTGCTCCACTTCCACTGGATTCAAAAAGGAAACTCGTGCCTTTATTTAATCAAGGTTGGATTAATGTAAATCCCTCTATTCCTGTCTAAGTAAGAGCTGCCTTCATGATAATTACCACAAACACAGCCGTCGGGCTTGTGCCACGACTGGGAGATGAGACTTTTTTTTCTTTGTTCTTCTGCTAAATTTAGACTTTTTTATTTTTAGATTCATGATTACACTTTGTTTCTGATGCTTCATCAAAGATCACATTAAAATTGAGAAAAACCAAATGTATCGTGGGAATTTCAGACATTTTTACGATTCATGGATCAACTATCAAACCAAAGACGGTGTCAGAACAATCTGTCTAAAGCTTTGGCAATGAATCTCTCTTGTCTTTAACATGACATTTAATTAAACAAGTTTGATCAAACGCAGAGAAAATTTAAGCTGTTTCCGAACATGTTTGTGCAGAATGTGTGCAGACCTGCAGAGTTTTGAGATAACAGATATTTTCTGGTTGCAGCATAAAAATAGAAATGACGTCTTTGAGTTTCTTTCCACATAAAACTCAACAATAACACCTCAGGAATTAAACAGCACATTTTAAAATTATTGACTGTTTTGATCTTGTTGTTGCCAAGTTGGATTGTTGAGTCACTGCTTATTTTCATCTCGACACGTAACCTCTCAGTTTGTGTTTTTTCCAATTTGGTTAAGCCCAATAATTGAATAAGACAATTAATGTCACAGTCTACTTGCCATATGGCAGGTGTAGCCACGTGGTAACTGCTGTACATCGTGACCCACATGTTTTCTGAGGATCAGAGCTTTGCTGTGGTTTTTGTGCTCAGTTGCTCTTCGCATGAGTTGCAAATGATTTTGTTCCAGTTTCATATCTGAATGACTGTGAGTCTTGAGATGTAAAACTTTCAAACTAAGAACTCTTCTTAGCAAGTTCTTAGTTCTAAGAACAAATCTGCAAGAATTTGATTCTTGTAACACATTTTTCCTCAATGAGCAGCTTTAGTCTTCATCAAGTCAGTGTCACAGTCCAGATCAGAGTCAGGTATCTACATTCACATGACTCTTCAGAGGTTCCTGCTTGAATAGTTATTAGAAAAGAGGCCAGAGCCAGTGTTGGTGCAGGAATTCGGTATCATTGAACAAAAGCAACAGAAGAAGTGGTTACATTTGTGCAATGTTGTCTCTGACAGTTTTAACTGTTTTTTTTTTTACATTTTAAATCAGACAAATCATTGCTATTTCATAAATAGTACCTTCACATACTGTCATACTCAGCGTTTATTGGAAACACCAAACTAAATGTTCTGAAAAACTCAAGTCTCAAGATGTTGAAAACATTTCTTTGAGATTCTGGTTCATGTTGACACGATCACATCACATCACATCATTTCTCAGCTGCACGGTCACGTTGCCAATCTCCTGTTCAACCACATCCCAAAGGTTTTGTGTTGGATTAAGATCTGGTGACTGGGGAAACCACTGAAGTTTACTGAACTCATCATCATGTTCATGAAATCAGTTTGACGCTGCTTCTGCTTTGGTGCATCATCCTCATCATGATGTTGGAAGTCGCCAGTTGAAGATGATAAACTGTGAAGAATGCATGTTGTCTGCTGTGATACTCTGACTGGCTGCAGCATTCAGAGCATGATTGACTGGTAGTAAGCCCAAAGTTGTGCAAAAAAAATATTTCCCACAGTGTTTCCCACCACCAGCAGCCTGGACTGTTGACACAAGTCAGGATGGATCCATGGATTAATCCTCTTGATGCCAAATTCTGACCCAAACATCTGTGTCTGTGTAGAAAAGGAGATTCTTCAGATAACGCAACTTTTTTCCAGTTTTCACTTGTCTCCTGACTCACATCTCTGTTCTTGGTTGATGTGAATCTTCTCGAACTTTCTGCTCCAGTTCTCCCATATTTAACGTGTTGTGTGATCTAAGATGCTTATCTAGTCACTGCAGTTGTTACCTGAGTTACCGTCCTGCCAGCTTGAACTGGTCTGCCCCTTTCTCCTCTGACCTTTTTCAAGACGTTTCCTTTCACAAAACAGCTGCTCACTAGATCATTTTTTTCAGTTTTCAGAAAATACTCAGACCAGCTTGTCTGGCACCAACTGTCATGCCACGGTTAAAGTCACTCAGAGCAAAATATTTCCCCATTCTGATGTTTGATGTTAACATTTACCGAGGAACATCTGCTGGAAAGGTCTCGGTGGTTACTGTGTCAATCCCTCGCCTGCAAAGGAGATTTTAAGAGGGCACGTGAGGCCGGTTTTTGAGCCAGCTACTACGCATCGCTCACATGACTCCTGCTCTGCGGGTCTACAGCCGATTACTCTAATTAGACCAAGCTCTTAATTGGCCTCTTAACTGAGATTGTTGGGGTTGTGGAGGTCAAACAGATATGGGTGATGGTAGGACATGGTGAGATTTTTTAAAATGAGGGCTGTCTGTCCTGACTGTACCATTTATCACCTAACATGATACAAATGGAGACACCTTAAAAAGGTGTTTGATATGGTTTAAAACGGACAAATTAAACTCACATATTCCTGACAGTGAAAGCTGTTTTATTTCCTTTAGATTGAAATATCTGTGTGTTTTCTCTTCCAGTCTTCTCTAAGGTCAGACATTGGTTTGGCGAGTCCTAGTTCTGTGACGACATCGGGAAAGTCGGCTGCTCCTTTCTACTCGTTTTCTGCGGCCAATCCCAGGAGACGTTCTCTACAAGATCCTTCGCCTATTGGTCAGTTTCATATCAGTGAAAACGTTGACACAAAACATGCTTAATCATTTTGCATTCATGTAAATTCTCAAATAATTTGATAAACAAATCTTAGATAGTAAAATGTGTGCCGTGATCTTAATTAGTAGTCTGTAATTCACATGGAAATTCAGAAGATCTTACTAAAATCTTTACAACAGCCTGTTTGATGAGCATTTAAAGGGTCCAGCTCCTTTAATGGTTAAATATTTCTATCACCATACTGGTTCCATAATAAGCCTACTTGGCTTTGCAGTGTTTCCACCAGATGAGCAAAAATAGCAAAAAGTAAAAGGGTAAGTAGCTCTTGCAAAAAAACTCATAGATCCACTTAAATGTAGAAGGATGTTGCTCTGGACAGTATTAAAATTACAGAAGGATCAGCGAATTCACTAAAAACAGGTAATTGATGTAATTATTACCGGGACAGGGAGGAGAAATTATCTACATGTGCTTTCTGGGATTTAAATCAGAGCAAAAAAAAAAAAAAAGAATCACCCCATCTGGTCCAGAAAAATGAATTAAGTCTGAACGAGGTTGAAATAAAAAAAAAAAAAAGGATGAAAATTATTATTTAAAATATGAAAGAAAAAACAGTAAAGTATCTTCCTTCTAGTTTTTGTAACATCATCTCACATGGTCTTTGATGCAGACTCCTTGAAGTACAAAAGTAATATGACTGAAGTGAAATTAAATAAAAGTGGTTTAAATAAAACATCCTTTCAAAAAGCATTCGTTTCAGGTACATTTCAGGTTGTTTGTGAGACATTCACAAAGTATTCCCAAGCAGTACTTGGACTGACTTTTGTTAGTGAGCCTGTGTTGTGGAAAAACAGAGTTATGGCTTGTTTACAGCACATTCACAGTTGCTTCCTTTTTGCCTGCGAATGAATGGATGTGCTTTCATCTCTCCACAGATCCTCTACAAACAAAAAAGGTTCGCAAGGTCCCTCCTGGCCTGCCTTCATCTGTGAGTGGAAGATCATCTACCTCTCATATAAATAGATTTCACAGTGAGCTTACTTAAGCAGACACACACACACACATCTTTGCTACTCACACACACACACACACACACACACACACACACCCTCTCCCTCTCACACACACAAAGAACGCCCTTGACTTCACTACCACACTTCTTCTTGGATCTGAATTCAGTTGTTTTTGTGGATCTTTGAAGAAGTGACACCAGCACTGCATGTTAAGCAAAGTCCCTGACCTTTCATGTTTATTGTTTACACGCTTGTTGTTTTGTGGTAGTATGTAAAATTCTCTGTAGGGTACATCGTAGTGTACATTTTTCATGGTTGTGTGTGTGTGTGTGCATATACATGTGTACCTCGATGTGATTGATTTTCAGTGCTGCCCTGTCACAGTCTAGCCTCTTCACAGCCTCTCCTGGGAGAAAGAGAGGCTGTCAGAGCGGATCCCCAGCTCTGCTCTTTTGATGTTTAATTAGTCATTACGTAGCCGAACAGGAGGACAGACAGAGATTAATAGCACAGAATATCTGAAATTTCTATTGGTAATGATCCCGGTGGAGCAGAAACCATTAGGATGCAGAGAAGTGTGGAGCTCAGCTTGCATTCGCTTAGACAGGGGGTGTTGGAGATCATTAATATGCATAAATCAGTAAGTCAGATGTTCATTGTTAAAACCCTAGTGGATTGGCAAAGGTTTTATTAAACCTTCCCTTAAATTCTTACTGGTTGTGATACAAGACAATGATTTTTCTTTTTAATAGGGAGCAACTGGTTTACTAAAATCCCGTCTTTCTCTACCTTTAAACAGTCAAAGGGTTTTCTTTCATTTTTTTTTGTTTTATTTTTTTCTAGTGAGGAAGTCTGAGACTGGATTTACCTTTCAGGGCTTTGATAATCTTCACCTCTACTGCTGTTTCTCTGAAATCAAATATGGAACAGGTCGGGGAACATAAAAGGCTGGCATGTGTTTTGTTTCTGGATTTGTATTTGAAAAGAAGTTTGTCAGAGCATGAGGGAGAGACGCAGTCTCTGGGAGCAGCAGGAACGTGCGCTGCCTTCCTCTTAAGTAAGTGATATATTTGAGGTCTTGTCAGACGGAGGGAGGGAGGCGAAGAATGGTTGCCTCGCGGGTTACATGTCTTTGTTGTGTAAATGGACGCTGGGCTTTTATTTGTCAGTACTTAACACATGGGCGCAGGTGCGGTTCTGTGACTCATAAGAGTACAATCAAGCAGTACAATACGAGATGAGGAAAAACAGTGACAGAGCATGGGATAAAATACAGCTTCTTCTTGTCACTCAGTGCTGCTCAGAAGATAAAGCCTGGAGCTTGGAGGAATTATCCCAGTTAGTCTTTGATCCCATTTGAGAGAATAAAGATGGCAGTGTTGAATAAAGGGCTATAGGTTTTTTTTTTTTTTTTTTTTTTTTTTGCAACGTGTTGACAGAGAAAGGAAAACATAAAGTCAGTTTTTTGATACACGGTATATGTGGAAAATGTTTGAGTGGGAGGTTGTCTGGCAGCTGTTAGGAGGTGTTAGGATAGTGCTATTGGACTAATGGGATGAAGTGGGGTGAAGTGTTGTGGCACGAACTATTGAATAGTGTAAAAGTCTCCTTGTGGCCCTTAAAAATGTGTGTGGTGACCATTGCAGAGTGTGATTACTGGATGGTTATCAGCCAGGAGCAATGTTTGTGTTGCTGGCAGTGACTGTGGAAGGAGTGAGGGTGGTGTTGAGATGTGTCGGGGAGGGGGAGACGCACCTGGAGGCAGAGCTACTCTGCCAGAGGCAGCTGTGTGAAGAGCCTGCAGCGTACCTGTGAAGCATGAATGCAGCTGCAGATGCCACTGAAAGGTTTTGCTTGTGTAAGCAAGCACGAGAGGCTCACCAGAGACCTGAATGGCTGCTTGATTTGGACAGAATCAACACAGTGCTTCCTATCATTATGTCTACTGCTGGGAATTTTCTTATTTATTTATTTATTTCATTTTCAAATCCCCTTTTTCCTCCCCGCTTGTATTCTCAGTACTCAGTCTAAAAATAAATGTTGAGAGTTTTAAATCGATGGCCAATGTAAGTTGCAAGCTCCAGCATGATGTGTGTGTACACTACATGATGGAGCTGAATCAAAATATTTACAGGAGTATATCCTCTGTGCATTTAGGTTTTGACACTGCCGTGCACCAGGATGTGAAGGCTATCTAGACAGGCCAGCTGGTGATTGCAAACATTTAAATATTTATAGGGCTTTTTCATCTTATATACAGACACCCTCCTCCCTCAGCCACACGTACTTTTTCCCCCATTGCTCTGCTGGATGTCTACTTACAGACATGAGATACTGCAGATATAGATGCAATTATGTGATGCATATATCTAATGAGTCTTTATTATCTGATATTATTCTATGGGTTATGATTAACATTTAACCCAGTTTTTCAGGAAAAAGAAGGAGGTGAAATCTCTTGCTAACATATTTGGAGTATAGCTCTCTGCCTGGCATCACCCTGACATCTTTAAAGCTCTCGTGCGTGAAAGCTTTACCATTTATTTTTGTTACTGTAGACACCTTGGCTATAATTGGCTCCCAGTATTATTTGACTGTATAAACTGAGCACTGGGAGCGAAGGACAGAGCATGTTGTCATCGGACAGACAGGCTGCGGCGCTGAGGGATGCTGATGGGCAGCTGTGTGGGCACCTGTCTGACAGGAGGACTGAAGATGGAGAGAGAGAGAGAGAGAGAGAGAGAGAGAGAGAGAGAGAGAGAGAGAGAGAGGGAGGTTGTAGCTTGTGGGGGAAAGTTGCATCTTGCAGGATATTTATGGGAAGCTGCAAGGAGCTGGTGTGTGTGTGTGTGTGTGTGTGTGTGTGTGTGTGTGTCAGTTTGTTTGTGTAAATAGTGTTTTGTCAGAGGCACAGAGGCTTGATGTGACACTTCCTCCCTGGCTTTGGTGACGGCGACTGCAGGATGAGAAAAAGAAAGTGGTGGGCTGAGATTCAGCTCCCCCCCCCCCCCCCCTCGGGGAGTTTTGCAAGCGAGAACCGTGAGTGTGGATGACAAAAAAGATTGACATTTGCTTTTGACAGATCACTCAGACACCCTTGTTTCTGAGAGATTTTTACTATGTGAGCTGTTAAGAAAGGAAGTCTGCTCTAGGCTCTGAATCTCAAGACCCAGAAATGTTCCTCGCAGTGCTGTCTGGTGCATGACATTCAAAAGATACGTCTTCTCTCTCGCTCTCTATCCATCTGTCTTTAACAGCTCAAAGACAAGATATCATAATATTGTACCATAACAGTAAGTTAATGTTGCGTTTGCTGAGAGAAGCAGCTCCTTTTGTTTCTTCCTTTGAACCTTTACAGGGTGGAACGTTGTAAATAGAGCTTGGTGAAAACGCTGTGGATGAAATACATCAGTAATGTCGTATGTAAACACCTAGGATCACCCCAGGCATTTGTAAGACTCCAGGCAAAATTTGATGTTAGTGTCAACCAGCTGAATAGGAAAAAAAAGCTGCATGTTTTGTATTTTGCCTCAGTTATTCTGAAACACAAACAAATGCACATATTGCACATATTTTCCATTGCAATCTGGAATGGTTCCCAGATTTTTCTGTTTGTAAACGAGTCCTTAGACGGAGCATTGTTCCCCAGTGGCATGTCGTTATTTCTCGCTGCAGTCAGTTTAAACTGAAGCGTGATGAACCAAGGCAGGTGAGGAAAAAAGAAAAACATGGGGAGTGTAAAAAGAATAAGGCAGTTTGTGTCTGGAAAGTGGTCAAAGAGGTTTTGTAGCTTCCCCATGTGATGTTGTGATGCATTTCATTAATAGTTACTTATTTTTGTACTTTAGAAATATGAGAATAGAAGAAGTGACACAGTCGATCGGTGTCATCATCTCATATTTGTGTTACAGCAACAATTGCATCACAATAGATTAGGTTTGTTTAAATAATTTCCCCTATTGTGGACATTATTATTATTATTGTAACCGAGAGATAAAAAATTTAAGTTTCACACTAACTGAGATGACTCTAACCTTGTCACAGCTTTATTTAAAAAGTGGTTAGTCTGATTTAAATATACAGAACAAAAAAAAAAGTAGATTAATAGAATATTTATAATATTGTTTGTATGATGATGCATACAAGGGACGTTTCAGTTGACAAACCTACTGAAGAAAAGCGTTCACCTGGTTTAGATCATTGTTTTCATTCCTTGTTCTCTTATAAATTGTATGTTTTAGTCTTAAGCCTCATTCATATAAAACCATAAGCAGCCGTTTTACACAGACAAGCTCAGACTCGCCACGTCGATGCAGCTCCGCTCAAAGTTTTTACAAAAAGTCAAGTGAATGATGTGGTTGCTGTTGTCAGACGGTGACTAAGTCTACCTGATGTCTAAATAAGTGAGTTTTGATCGTATGAACGCTTTGTAGTCAGTTGCAACATCTGTTTGATCAATTACAGCTCTATAAGTGTGTTAAAGTTGGACAATATACATTACATTTGTGTTACAACACAAACAAAGGTTTTATTCAGTCCTATTTGAAATACAGACCAGGACAGTGTGGAGGGTTAGAGCGTGATTTAAAGGGAATAAAGTGCCATGTAAGTGTTCACTCTCATCTCAGCCAGGTGTGTGTGTGATTCTAGGTCAAGTATGTTATATTCTGCAATTCAACAAGATACCAAAGAGAATTAAACATATAAAGTCACACAGCTGTGAAGTGAAGAGATGCACTGTACTGATGAGGCAAAATGCTTATTGCATCATGGTCGGTGTGCAGACTGCAGAAGTTCATTTATTGTTATTATTTTTTGTTTTACATTCTGTGGAGCTACTGTAAAATATTGGGAGTTTATTTTTCAGATCAGAGTTACAATGAGTGATCAATATGAACATGTATTTTACCTTGTGGGTTAGAGACATTTCAGAATGGGACCTCAGGGTTTATTGCATCATATACGATGTTTATTCTATATGTTTGTACTCCAGAATGCCAAAGGGTTGTGAAGTCCAGTTGTGTTTGTTATTTACAGGTCGTAAAATTGTTAAAAAGTCCTTTCAACTGGCAGATGACAACATTTGAGGTTTTGACCTGATCCCAGTCAGTGAGTTCCCCAGAGACGGCCTCATCAGATGGCTGATGAGATAGACACCGTTGGTTTGACGGGGATGATGCTGAACAGTCGCAGCCACCTCTGGGTCCTCTGGGCCGTGTGTTTATCTTTGTTTAAGTTGCTGAAATTTACCGCTGACATTAGAGGCTGCAGATAATAGAACGGGCAAACAAGCCAGAGGCCTGACCTCTTTCATCTGAGAGGAGAACAAGGAGTTAAAAGGACGACGAGAATAAAAATAATGCACAGATTAAAGTCATTACTCACACTGTGGTCTGTTGTAAATTATTCATGTAGGGCTTGCGTGAGTGTACAGCATTAATGCAAACCTTGATTTCAGATCGCTACCAGGCTCATGAACACACAGCCTGTCAGCAATCACTAAGGTAGAGTGTTTGTTATTTAGAGACCGAGTAAACCAGGCTGCCGTGACCTGGAAAACACATCAACAACGAACCACATGAAGTTCACGTCTTCGCTCAGGCTCTTACCTCCAGGACTCAGCCGTGGGTCAGAGGTCGTGTTTTATATTGTGATTGTGTTCGTGTGAGATAAATCAGTCAAATGTAATGGTGATAATCACTAACCTTCCTGCTCAGAGTCGGATGAGTCAGGACGTTTGTTTCCCTTGAAGACTTTTGTTTCCATGGAAGTGAAATTTCTGAAGAAAGTTGTAATCGTTTCAGCAACAAAAACATTTTGTAGGAAGATTCATCAAGCTGAAGCAACTTGCAGTGTAACGACATGTTATTGTACCATCAGGTCTTTTCTTGTCACTTCTCGTTTTTAACTTTTTTCATCATTTTGGTCTAAAACGCAGAACAATACAGATTTGTTTGTTTGAATCTGATAATATAAACAAAATGAGCCGGTTGTTGTGAAAATTAACATTTTTTACGTTTCAAGATATTAATAGTTAATCGTTTTTCCAGCGAATGGTTCAGGACACATGTACAACAAATGCGGCTTGTCAGATTTGTTTTTTTTTTTTTTTTTTTATTATTTGTTTGTTTTTATATCTGCTCCCTTGGAGAATGGATATAGTTACTAGCTTTGCTCCACACATTTACAGCTGTCAGACCTTTATAGCTAATTTTTAATAGCTATTGTTTTAAGACTGCTGTGCCCAATTATTAATCTGATTATAGCCTTTTGCAGCTTTTCATAATTGGAAACATAAATGTATAAAACATACACACAAAAGGAAAACCATAATTGGCACGAGTAGTAAAACTTTGCTGCCTAATAATTACAACCTCGCGGTCTCTACGATAATATGATTAATATGATGTTATTTATTACGTTATCATTATTTTCCACAACAAAGACGTGTTTATCGACGTGCGTCGATGGTTTTGTCACAAAAATGAATTGAAAAAAAGAAAGTTTTAACCAGATAAAAATTAAATACACACACACACACAAAACAAAAAAAAAAAAAAATTAATTTTCAAAAATTAATTGAGTAAATATGTGTGAAACATTCAGTTTTAGTTTAAAAATAATTCTATACCTATTATACAGAGACACTGGAGATTGTTTTATTTAGTTTTCTGTCTCTGGACAAACACGACTTTTTAAATCAGAGCAAACAAAACAAATGAAGTTGACAGTTTAAATAAATCTAAATCTGAATTAGGTTGTAAAAAAAAATTGATCCAAACCTCCCCACTGCTCCGTATGTGCGGATTTTTATTTAGGGAAGTCTCTTTTATCAAGACCTTCAGCTAAAAATGTTTGACAGCTGCAGGAAAGAGCACATCATGTTGTCACACTGATCGTCTGTGAGCTGCTGGTGAAGCTGCAGAGTTTGGTTAGAAAGAAGAAAAAAAACACAATATTTTCTCTCAGCGTTGCGTAGTCATGTTGATCACCTCAAAGAGAAAAGGACACATCTTAAACAAAGATTAGAACAGATTGAACTGATCACACAGTTACATTATATTTGAGATACTAATGTAGAATCATGCAGCTACAACATACTGATTCCTAGATGAGTGGCTGATTATTATGTAACTTTAACTGTTTAAAAAACTTTGTTTTTGTTTGGGCATTAAACCATAAAGGAACTTTCAAAAACTGTTAACACAATGTTACGTTTGATTTTTAATTGAAACTGGATTTCATAGAAGTGAAATAACAAGACGACTAATGAAGCTAAACAACAAAAACATGGACAATTACAGGATATTTTCAACTCCTGAAACATCAAAAAGGATCAAACGTTTCCTCTAGTCTGCCATGATTTCATGCTGCCTGGACATGTTACACAATTAAAGTCTCATAAAAGCACGATTGCTTTGATAGATTTTGTGCTCAGGAGGCTGTTGAATGTTTTGTAGGTACAATACAGAGCTCATCTTACAATGGGTGTGTCCGTTTTAGACTTAAATGAACGAATTAAATAGATAATGAATGTATTACAGTAGTACTTTAGATTCATTATATCATTAAAAATTAATGGGGGTAGTAAAAATAATAGTTTTTGGTATTTTATTTTGGTAGTCTGACATTAAACAGGTGTTTAACTATATAAAACGTGGTGTTTTTGAGTCTTAAACATAACTAAGCCTCAGCGCGTCTTCAAATCAGCACATTGATGATATAGTCAGGTTCTGGGTGAGGGTCCAAATACCCGACTCCACCCCCCCACACACCCCCACACCCCGCGATCCGAGTTAACCCTCCCTAATTAGAACCAGAGCCTCTTAGAGGAAACAATCTTCCCGTCTGATGACATCATCTCTAAATCCATGTGTGAGATGGGGGTGACCTCAGCCCGTGGATTTGCTCTGCATTTTTCAACACCCAAACAAATCCCAAGAAAAGCACCTTGTGATGACTCGAGAGTCTCTGGAGAGGATAGTGTGAACAGGTGGGTGGAGCTTGGCGTTCATCTCCCGCACTGATGCGAACTGTTTTCCACAATATCGAGGCTGTGACCTACGTGTCACGATCGTTTTATTCATGAGGCTTAATTAAATAAAACTTAAAATGCAAAGACATACTCGCTGCGTCTCCTGCACAAGCGTTATTCAAAATAAACCAACCTACAGTTTCCTGAGTCAGACAGGATATGTGTGCATGATTTCCCCTAATGAATGCTTATTTCTGCCTTCGTTTCATGTGTTTTCCTCACAACACCGTGTGTCTGGACTTGTTTTAGACCCCTTCAAACACTTCTATCATGACCATTTTCCTTAAAGCATTAACTTGAAACAGCGCCAGTTATAAAGCGGTAACAGCACGTAGTGTTTTGGATGAATTTAAAAGAGTCCTACAGAAGAAAGAGGGATAAATAATAACAGTACTAAAAGGGGAAAAAAAAGTATAATAAAGGCCTAGTTTTCTTAGGGAAGTGGAAGCTTTCATCTTTCTATAACAATAATGTTCTCAATGAGTCTACAGGCCTGTGTTTAGTGCAGGAAGCTACGAGTGGTCGACATGAAAGGCTGCAGTCGGACTGTACAGACCTCTGTGTAATATGGTATCTTTTCTCTCCTCCTCTCCTTTCTTCTCTCCTCTGCTCCCCCCTGTCCCCCTCCTCCCACATGATAAAGGTAATGGGGAGATCTGTGGCGTGCAGTGACGGTAAACCATGGTAAAATGGCTGTTTTGCCCCACCACCACCGCCACCGCCACTTCTCCCCTCATCCCTCCCTCCCCACTCATCCCACCCCAACCCCCCGTCTGAGGCCCACAGGGTCTAGGAAATGGAGCATTATTTTCCTGCTCTGACGTCACGTGCCAGCCCGTTTGCAGCTGTTGCATGCTTTACAACTCTGTGTTTACAGGCACTTCTCAGCTAAAGGTCTCGCTCTGCCAACACCAAAACTCTCATATTTCACATTTCATAAATACACTGTGAGTCGATTATTTTTTTTTTTTTTTTTTTCTTTTCTTCTTCATGTTGAGCCTTTTCTTTTTCTCTCTCTCACTAATGACTCTTAATTAACATGTGAGCCATGTGTGGAGACAGGTAGAAGTGGTTTGGTTCTTTTATAAAAAGACATATTTCACCTTGCTGCCTTTAGCTTTGTTAAATCATAAAAAAAAAAAAACAAATAAGATTAAACAGTCGGGATTAAAATGTGGTGAACAGGCTCAACACTCATTTATTCAGTCCTTCGATCACCTTTGAATTACTCTCATTAATGAAATCCTTCTTAGTTTGAAATTATTTGGGGTTCCCCTGCAGAAATTAATTCCAGGCATTTTTTTATGTCTGGAATTAAACTTTTTTTTTTCCTCCTCTCTTTCTAAATCCGCTCACACATTTGTTTTCCGTCCCACCCACTTCCCTTTATCTTTTTTATACCCACCTCCCTCCCTCCCTCCCTCCCTCCCTCCCCTCCCCTCCCTCCCTCCGCCTCCCCTTCCCCTCCCCCTCGTCCTTTTCCTCTTCGCCTCAGCACTTAGAGGCTTAAGAGAGGGATGTACCACATGAGCCACTCCCTTCTGACAGCCACCCCTTCCCACAATGTGAAATGGTACAATCCTGCTTTGCATAAGTTTCCTCTGAGTGGGTCGTGTGTGTGGAGGCCAGTACTGAAAGAATTATTAGTCCCTTTTGAACGGTTTGGATGTATGTTTAGAGAGAAAGCTAGTGTGCTGCTATAGTATACCTTATCACTTAAATTGTTAAAGCTATAATGTATTGCGCCTACCCTGTCCCTGGAATGGGCAGTAACTCTTTAATGTATTACTACAACGGGAAATCGGTGAGTACTCTCTTTGGGAATGTGTGTGTTTTGGACAGGGAAGAGCTGGAAGAAATGTGTGTGTGTTTGTGCGCGTGGGAGAGAACGACTGTCGTTCTCAGTCTGCTTGTCCATCTGACTGTTCTCGTGTCTGTGATTTTTCTGTTTTATTTATTGAAAGATTAAAGCACCGTGTGTCTGTGTGTCTGTGTGTGTGTGTGTGTGTGTGTTAGTGAGTGCATGTGCCTCAGGCTCCTCTTACTGATTTTCCGTTACATCAGTTAAAGCAGTGTGTGACAGCAGAATTAAATCATGTAGTTCAAGTGTCCTAACTTGTGTTATAAACTTATTTTGGCACATCCTTTATCCTCTCACTACACATAAACAACTAAATATTCTAGGGTAGACATAAAAAAAAGTTATGCCATTTTAAAAACTTTAACTCAGTGCAGCAGAAAAAAAGTTTTTTGCAGCCTTGAATTTATTTTTACTGGCTGGTTGCTTCAGCTCCGAGACTGGGTTGAAATAATAACAAGTGGGAGTCTGGGAATGATTAAGGCGAAGAGGCTGCCTGTTGAGGTTAGACTTTCCTGTTTGCAGATTGAGCTCCAAGCACCAGTGTTGCTGTTATTCCATCTGTTTTTAATCACTTTGGCATTCTTGACGCCACAGGGAGCCTAATGTGATTTCTGAACTTCTCTGTAATGACCTCTTTGATTTTTTTTTTTTTTTTTGTTACTATGAAAACGTTTTGTGTGAATGCTTTTTTTTTTTTTTTTTAGTAAACACACACCTTTTTCTCTGAATGCGTGTGTGTGTTTTTTTTCTGCCCTTGGACTTGATGACTGTTGTTTTGAGTAAAGTTGAGGATTGTGCTTGCGTTGCAGATACTTTTTAGAAGTTGTTTTTCCTGTTTTTGTGGTTAAAAGTTATCATAAAAACACACCAGCGGGCTTATGAATCAGCTCTAGGTTATAGTCTTAATAGTGGATGAATGAGCTGAGTCGTTCTTCTCAGTAATCCTTCAGTAATGATCCTGTCGTATGAAAATTACACAGCAGATTTCCACCTGTCATTGCCTCTAGTATTTTCACTATTATAAAGGTGCATTCGATGCATTTGAAGCGAAAACAAAAGAGTTTTTTTTTTTTTTTGATTTTCTACTGGAAAGGTCACCTTATTCTCGCTTGTGTTTCAACTTTCCTTATAACCCATTACAGCATTTCCTCTTTGTTCCCACTGCACAAAAGATGACTTTGATCTTTTTCATATTAAGTATTAACAGGCTTGCGTTTCAGTTGGTGATGGGGAGAAAATTGATAGCATGTGGACAGAACAGGCAAACTTTATGATCAAAAGCACTTGTTAAATAACCAGCACCAACTTTTTTTTTTCTGTTTTCCTTTTGCAAGGCAAAAAAAAAAAGAAAGATGGTGCTCATTCTTTGCATCAACTTGATCCACATTAATTTGTTATAATGCAGAGTTGCATAGCAGGCTCACCATCTGGAGCACTTGGAGAATTCACAGTGGGCCATTGGCTTGTGAGCTGGTGGCACGGAACCAATACAGATGGAGCAACTCACTGATCTTTCTTCCGTTGCCTATTAGTGAAAACGAAAAAACTGAAGTGAAAGCCCTGCAGTGATTGTTGGGCCTTTTATTTTATTATTTTTCTTTTTTTCTCCTCCTTGTTTTGCTCCACAGAAAGCTTAACGTCCACAAGTGGAGAGTCGTAAAAAACCTGAAAAATAGTAAACACGGGACTATCCCGGTGTTATTATTGTTGTTGATGATCTTATTGTTGTTGTGCAACAGGTTATATGATGCTTACTAGAGGTTAGCGCTCATCAACAGAAGCTAATCCTTACATCCCTTAATGTGCACATGTGTTGCACATGCACTCAGCCATGAGTGATTGACTGCATGTGCCACACAAAGTCAGTGTGGGGGTGGTAGTGTTTACTTATCATATATACAGTGTATACGATCCACATGTTGTGCGTAGTTAATGAGGTCACGTTGATGCCAAAACCAAATTTTTGTGGCATTAACGACTGGAATATGTTGTTCTGCAGCGTGGTCGTTCTATTTTTAGAGAACCTGACTCCCGGTTGGTTGCTGCTGCGCTCAGATTGTTGCAGTAAGATTAAAGATTTTACTGCTTTTCTAACAAGAAGAGAAGCAAATATCTTCAATCACTCGTTTCTGTTATGTGACAACTAAAGCTGTGTATCAGAATTCATATTTATGTGCTTTGACTTGGGTTAGATCAGTGTTGTAAAATGGCTGTGAGGATTAATGGCAGATTACAGATGATTTAATAGAATAAGATATTCTGTTCTCTTCTCTTCTAATCTATCAAAGCTGTTTTCCACCCGTGCTTGACTGTTACTTGTTAGCTACGTTGATGTGATTTAAGCAGGTTTTTAGTATTAATAGTATATAAGAGCTGGCCTTTTCTCTTCAGTATTATTTTAAATCATTTAAGAAAACTTATTTCAGTGTTTTATCAAACTCAGTCAAAGAGTAAAACACTCTTTCTTGTGTCAAAACACCGTGCAAGTAAAAGTTTGTCACAGTTTTGTGGATTAAGATGCTGAGCCCTTCATTTTCTAGAAAGCGTTGGCAGGTATCACAGTAGTTTTCAGGGGCATTGTGTCTGTCGTGCGTACTAAACCTTGTAAGTGTGGAAGATTTGGACTTGAAACAAAATGCCTCAGAGATATGGTTCGATTCCAAGTAATGACATACAGCACAAAAAAACAGGACAGGCCATTAAGAGTGCGTTTGAACTCTTTCCTTTGAGCTTCTTGGCCATTTGCCTAGTTTTATTTCTATTTTCTTTTTTTTATTACTCTTCTCCCTTCCTGTGTCATTATCCTCAGTGTTGGCTGACAGATTGTCTTTTAACATTTCTTTTTTTTTATTATTATCTTGATGGGCATTGCGTGAAACTTCAGAGGCGGAGGTGTCACAGGCTTTCAGACGTAGAGGAAGGTGTGTGAGATACAGTCACTTCTCAGTTGATGCTGAAAGCTGCTGAAAGCAAAGTGACAGAGTTGAACAAACAACTCAGGACTGCACTTTTATCTGAGACAAGGTATCACCATCAGTATTAAATGGTGGCTCACTCATTGTTATTGTTGGGAGTTATTCATTGATTTTTAGTTGTTAAGAAAGGAAAAGAGTGTTTAAAAATTTTTCATTTTTTTCCTTGTAAATAAAACCTTATTGATTTGTATTTGAAGTTGTTTCAGTGTCCAAAATAAAAATGAACACTAATACAAGGAGAGATTTTATGCTACAAAAGCATCAGTTTAATAAGTGTAAATATAAGGTACTGAAGGGAATTTATTTTTCTCCAAAAAAAACATTCACTCTAAAGCTCAAACAGCCAACGTAGGTCTGTGTTGGTGTGTTGATCCGTCTGAGTGACGGCTTTTAATTAATGGCCTTGTAAAAGGAAACCCAGGCGGGTCCTCTATTCCATAGGCTGGCGGAATGAGGCACCCAGTGTTTGGGATGGTTTATTAATGCCTTGACTGGTTAGCCCTGGGTAAAATGGACAATTAGCATTATCCGCTGCCATATGCTGCCCATTGACCGTGTGACAGAGGCAAAAAGACAAAAGACCGGGCTCCTGTGTGAAGCTAACCTGAGATCTCTATGGATCTACTATCAACCGTGGTCACATGTGTAAGCCAGAAGACCCATGAGAGCTCCACCCCTCCCACAACACTTTAATTACACACCCAGACAACAACACGCTGGTGTCCTGCTCACTCAGCAAAGCTCAGTCTAACCTTAAAATCCTCGTTCTGTAGAGATATAACGAGCGAGTAATTGAACTGCATTTATACACTCGCATATTTTCCGTCAGCGCGGTGTCATAAAACAAGTTAAGCGAGTAAACAACCTCCGTGGCTGTCATCACGTCTAGAAAACAATCTTTCAGGACCGAGGTGTCTTAATTCCAACAGCTGAGTGCGACGTGAAGCCATTAAAAGAGGGATTTGTTTTTACACAGCATAGGGACACAAGCTGGAAAGGTGCAGGTGGAATTTAACTGGCAAATCTGGCTCTGATTAGTGTAACATGACGGAGGGGTCATCCAGTCTTGTCTGTGGGAGGGAGAATTTGTTCAGACCTTTCTCTCTCTCTCTCTCTCTCTCTCTCTCTCTCTCTCCATCTGGAGTGGATGAAGTCAGAGACCACATCACTGGTTTTTGGCCTCCAGTTGCTTTGATCCTCCCACCTAGCTTGGCACACACACAGCTGTACAACAGCATGCCCATTGTGCCTCTCCTTTCACTCTACCAACCAGCTTGTAGGTACAAATAAAAAGAAAGCAAAGCAGGCTGTTTTTCTACCACTTATTTGATTTCTGCCTCTCTGGGAATGCTGTAATTTGCCAGGCATTTAGTCTACGCATGTAAGCGGGTATCATTATACTTCCATTAGAGGCTGAGTTGATCTGAAATGCAAATACCCCTGATAATCCACTCTTCCCTCCACAAGCTTGACTTCTTGCTAGTCATTAACGTGTGCGTGTGTTTGTGGTTTAGGGCTCTGTCTTCACTACATGTGTTTTTACTTTTGCATTTGTAAGCGTGTGAGATCACATACTTTTTATGTGTGCAATTTCTTAATTGTGATTGTACTTTTGCACTTGTTTTTAAAGTGTTTACTTCACTGGAAGCGAGATAAGAAAATTGTACGTTTTTTAAAGTATTCATGTCAGCCGTGTTTCTGAACTCTACACTTTGCAAAAAATAAATAAATAAATTAACAGTTGGGTTGATCCCACGATGCTTTTCAGCATGACTGTCTGTACTAATAACATTTATGTTCTCTTGGCAGGTGTACGCACCGTCTCCAAACTCTGAAGACTTCAACAGAGATTCACCCTCTTACTCTTCTCCTAAACCCTCCAGCAGTATGTTCGCAAGCACTTTCTTTGGTAAGTTCAAAATAAAATCCCTGTGTTTTTTGCTGCAGTTTTTAATTTACTACAACATCTTCATATCTGGTGTTGCAATTGAATAGTTAAAGTTAAACATCATGTTTTTAGTCTTAACTCCCTCTTATATTCTTGTGTTTCACAATGTTTCTTGGTGAAGTCTCTGCATTCTTGACAAAATAAAGATCCATGTTTTTTTTTTTTATTTCTTTTGCTTTCAAGAATATAGTCTGTTAATTCATCATCATTAACTGTGTTTTCACGATGATTTTCAAAAGGCTAAAATATTCTACCAAACTACTTTGAATCCAGATATTTTGATGTTGCCAGACAGACTCGGTTGTTTTAGGAGTATTTTGTAATATTTAGTCTGTGCTCACTCTTTATTTCAGTGACTCCCATATCTAGACAGAAAAGCAGACTTCTTTGTTGGTTTTAGCTTTGTGTTATCTCAGCTGTGTTCAGGACAAGGGTCATGTTTCAATCCCAAGAGCAAAAAAAAAAGGGCTCCTTGGACTCCCCCATCCCCCTTCTTGGATTTTATGAGGGTTGGGCTGAAACGTTAGCCGGTGTCTGGAACTGAGTCATAACTAAACTGTGTATTGTTGCTCTCAATTCTAATCAGTTATAGTTATGTTGTTGTTGTTGTTGTTGTTATCGTTATTATTAGATGGTACCCACAGTTCATCTGACCCGTGGAACTCATCCAGCGGGATCAGCCAACCCGGCTACGGGGGAATGCTCGCTGGATCTTCATCTCACATGCCACAGTCAGGAAACTACAGCAGCCTGCACTCACATGACCGTTTGGTAAGACGCTCCCGCTCAGCTGGTGATTCCTGAGACTATAAATACATGATAAATGATTGTTAGTAACTTTGTTTTTCCTGTCACACTGACACAAGAGATTCAATGTGCACTATTCAGCACATACAGCACATAAATTCTTGCTCAGCCCCACACCCTTCACAGCAGAGCCCCCACAGTTTGGAGTGGGTGTGTGGGCCTTAAGTTGTTGTCTGGTTATTATCAGTGAGGACACTGCTGACCCTCTCAGTGAGGGCACTGCTGACCCTCTTTGTGTCAGTGTTTGATCTGGTCTTGTCTGCCTGCCTGCTTCAGCTGGCTGGGCATCACAGGGAGCCTGCAGATGCTGCCTGCCCTCTCTTTATCTCTGTCCCTCCTCCCTGTAACTTTTGTTTCATCACAGCCTGGAAGATGTGAAAGGAGAATATAAAATTGAGAGAATAAATAAGCTCTTTCTTTCTCACACACACGCACGCACTCACATTTTTTTTTTTTTTTGACTGAAAACAGAGCATTTCTGTTTTTTATCTTCCAGAATTACCCCGCGCACTCAGTCTCTCCAGACATCAATGCCAGTCTTCCTCCCATGTCCAGCTTCCACCGAAGCAACACCAGCACTTCACCATTCGTCAGCGCCGCGCACACCCCGTCCGTCAACACAGCCGATGGAGTCATGGGTATGAACAGTTCAACTACCTGCTCAGAATCACTAATTCAGCGGCTCCAGTATAATTATTGCTGAATATCCGTTCTGTAAAGGTAGTGAGTCAGGCAGTTGGACAGCTGCTTTGTGTACCGTGACCACTGTTCATTTGTCTGAGTTTGCTATTACAAAGACTCCCTCTGTGTTTTCTTAGCTGCTGCAAATCGGGGGAACGCTGCTGGAAGCTCACAGACTGGAGATGCACTGGGCAAAGCTTTAGCCTCGGTGAGTTGCAACCGCATTTTTAAGTCCAGTTCATCGTACCGTACATCCTCAATTTACGGGAATTAAACAAATGAAACATTTGGACTTAAAAAAAAAAAAGAGTTGGAATCAGTGAGGATGGAAAATTCATTCCTAATTAGGAATTACATTATTTTCTGGGTAGCATCAGTGTGGTTTTGCTGTCAACTAACAGAAGTCTCTTGAGTTTGGCCTCCTCTCCGTTTTTTAATCGTAATGTACATTCTTCTGGTAATCAAAACAGAATATTGGAGCATTTCTGTCTTCAAGACAGTGACCTCAGTAATCATACAAGGTATTAAGTGCTAGACTGAATTAAAAAAAAAAAAAAAACTCGGAGGAGATGTTGTTGCAGTTGTTTTTGGGCCTAAGCCTGGATAATTGCGGGCTTAAACTAAGAGCATTCAAGAAAGAGAATTGTACAGTAAAATACTGTTAAAGCCAGTGGATTACTCTTCACTTTCTATCTTTGACTTCTTATCATGTATTATAACAAACATTTGTTCTTCTGTAGCTCGTATAGATTCATTGGAAGAAGAAAATGATGGATAGATTGTAAGTTAACATAAATTATGTCTTTACTTCTCACAGAAGAGAAGAATTTCATTAATGACAACAGAGATTCAAGATCCAATGTTAAACCATACACAGGTTTAACATTAAACCTTTAACATAAAACCTTTGAAGTGTTTATTCTCATTTGTAGACTTGTACAGGTTGGAAAACCAAAAAATTAGAAACAGGTGGATGCAGTTTGAATTGAGAGGAAGAAGTGAACCAAATGACGATGTATTGAGTCGTATAGAATGGCAGAAAGTCACTTATGTGGAAGTGAGGATAACAATGAGCATTTCTTATCTTTCCTCAGTAGTTCCCTTCACTGTTCCTCATGCTGTGCAACTGGAATAACATCCTGTCTCAGGAACTGTATTTGCCATTTGCCTTTGTCTTAAATTCAGCTTCTGAAAAACCTTCTGCTGATATTAATTCAACAAAGTGTCGCATAACATTAACATACTGCTTTTAAATACAACAAAAGTTTAATTTCACACATCCTAGCACAAGCTGTACATTTAGGAGGGAATATTCCTTATTGGTTTGAATCAGAAATATGAGAGTTTAGGGATGATAATGACAAATTAAGTCTTTTATATTTGCAGACTCAGTTCTATTAGCATGACAAAGCTGGAGTGAAATGGACACGGTTGGACTGGGGTGGGGGTGGCTGTTTGGAGCAGGGGGCACAGGGGAGTTTATAACTGCTGTGGCTCAACTCCACGGGCCGCCCACTGTGGAGCTTTTGTTCTGCGCCCTTTTAAATTGGCCGTGCTTATTGGCCCCATGCCGCCTGCGGGAGCGTAACTGATGATGAGGCGGAGCTTCATTTATTCCAGTAAAATGAGCCATGTTTCACTTTGAATGCAGCGTTAGTTGCCAGTGAGTGAAAAGAATTGAAAGTCATATATTGCCGGGTCAAAAGTCACAGTTATAAAGCCAGACTTGCTTTTGAGAAAATAAGAAATGTTTATAAATTCATTTTGAGTCTTTTTAGTTTCTAACACAGCGGTGACTGAAGTGAACCACATGTCTGAGCAGAGAAACACTGAGGGTAGAGAAGAGCATAAACATCATTCCTCCTTTCAGACAAGAGCCTATCCCTCCTCCTCCTCACTCAGTGACACACTTCAGTGAAACCTCTATCCTGATTGAAAAACTAAAGCCCAGAGATCAAGATTGAATAAGGAGATTATTAATAATGAGTGTGTTTCTATCATCCCTACACAAGTCCAGTGGTTTCCCACAAGTTCAATTTGATCTTAACTTGAAGGAGAAATCTCTGTGGATCTGCTGATATTTTTTTTTCTCTGCTAATTAGTTGGGATCCACTCGTAATACCCTGAGTTCACTGAGACATGATCCATTATAGCACAATATCCTCTTATTAAAGAGGGAAAAAACAGGGACGTGTTTGTGCTTTAATCCAGCGTTTGTTTAAACAAATGAAATCCCAGTGAAAGTTCTGAAGACGTAATCTCCTCGTTCCCTTGTGATTGACATGTTGTGCCTAAAACTCAGTGACCTCAGTGTAACCTAGTAGAGGATGCACTAATACAATAAAGTCACTATGATTAACACAGCAATAAAAACTGTAGTCACTCGGACTCTTGTTTGTGGCATCAGGCAGAAAACCAACGCCCTTTTGTCCCAGTTATGGGCTGCAAAAGATGCGAGAAAGTTTTTAGAAAGATGCAAAAATAAACAACATTGGAATATACGGCTAGAATTTGATATATGGTTTACAAGACGATCTGGTGCAGGCTGACATGAAGCCCTGGAGATTTTCTGTTGCTGGCTTAACGGGGTTTCCAGGTTGGGCATCATCTGCACTTCTTGAAGCTACAGTGGAGAAGTGACTCAAACAGGAACTGAGTTGTTATACAAACCAATGCGCTTGTAAAACTTTATTTGTGAAGCCAGTACACTGACCTTCCAGCTGCCGGTCAAGTTCAGAGCATCGACTCTAATCCAACCTGTTACTCCTCACATTTTACTGAGTCACTGAAATTATATTTAATACATCGGGGCAGTTTTATTACCGGCGACGGTTTGAAAAGTGAACTGCTCATTTTCTTGTTTGAGTAAATGAAAATATTTTTACTTTGCTCCTCAATTTACACAAACAGCAACAACAAAAAAAAAACTGAGTTCATTGTTTGTTTTAGAAAATAACAGGAAATTCAACTAACTGGAATCAGTCAAAATAAATCAGCCCTTCTTCCTGTTAGTCAGTAAATTTAGAGGCACAGGAGATAATAACAGACTGAACATATTTTCATATATAACGTTAATGTTACCTCACTCACAACTGACCCACTTACAGAAATGGACAAGACATCAAAGTGAATATTGTTTGTGAGTCATTTTATTAAAGCTGTAAACGTCTCATACGTAGTCACTGATCATTTTTATGACATCTCTGGCAGTAAAGTCTCTGTAAACGATGACGCAGTTTTGGTTCGGAAAGAAAAATTTGAATAACCAGCGACCAGTGATGTATATTTTAATTTTTATTGAAATCTGCCTACGATGGATTACGCATTGATGATGAATCTTACTTCTCTCTCCGTCTCTTCCTCTTTGCTTTCCCACAGATTTACTCCCCTGACCACACTAGCAGTAGTTTTCCATCCAACCCGTCGACACCTGTGGGTTCTCCTTCACCTCTGACAGCCACAGCAGGCGCCGGCTCAGCAGGCACCGTGGTGACTGCTGCCGGCACCCCGTCTGGAAGGCCAGGTAGAGCATCAGTCGTTTTAATCTCACACGAAACCTCCTGTACACTCAGATACAAACCAGTTTTGTCTGAAACAGAAGAAGTTTCCACCAGCAAATAGCCAGAGACTCACGTCGCACACAAGTGTTTCAGAATTAAACCGTTGACCTAGAATAGCCAAGCTAATGAAAAAGGCTTTCATGAATACAACTTTAATTAATTTAATTACTTTATCTGCATGCTGCTTTAGTTGGATTAATTAAAGACTAAGCAGAGTGAAACGTGAAGTTTCCATAAAACTAAATTTAATATCCCTTTTAGCTGCAGAGTCTAATCATTTAGTCCTCATCCTCATGATTTATCTAATACCATTTTACATTAATCCATTATAAAATAAAGCTTTTATTTTTGGAAATGCAGCACTTTTATGGAAACAGTTATGACAAGTGTTACAATGACCGAATCATGAATCAATCAATCAGTCAATCACCCAACAAATGTTTTTATTTTCTTTTACAGAAAGTGTTTTTCTGTCACTATGAACAAAGAGAAAAGATTTTTTTGTGCCACATTTACCAGCGAACCTCTTCCTGTCAGTCCTCGAGCACACAAAGTAATAGAATGAGATTAGTTTTGTAATTTTAACAATACACCTGCACCTGACTCTCCAGTTCAGTGTCCACAGCACGGAGCTTCATTATAGCTGAGAGAGCTGCTCCACGTTGAGTCCTGGTGATATCACCAACTGGTTTTGGCTCTCAGCTTTTAAGGACGGACTTTGTTCATGTTCATAAATTTAGATCGAGCTGACAAGGACTAAGACAAGTTTTGCCTCAGACTTTATTTTTAAGTGTTGAGGATGAAGATTTATTGACGAGACGTAGGATGACAGTGTGTGTAAATGACTGCGGGTTTTGGTATTTTTTGGTTTAAGAATATGAATCTTGTAATGAAAGTGTTTGAAGTGGGTCTTTAAATACACTATTGAGAATCTTTTCATTTTTTTCCTCTTTTACACAACTGTTTTATAATGATTTATAATAATGGCTTATGGCACTTGTCCTACTTTGTAAAAAGACACAATTTTGGGGGTGCAGATTTAATGTTACACAACCTTGTTTTTCCAGACGTTCACCAGGCAGTTTGGGTTTGGTTTTTATTTGGGTCAGGTTGATTTTCCAGGATGGGCAGACGGCCTCTCTATGAATCTCTTTCTGTCTTCCGACCTGTACGGTTGAGCGATTATTAGGGTTTTCAAGATCAGTAAAAAGAGACATGTATCATGAGATTATGGGTTTTTCAGACGCGTTGACAGAGGTGAGAGTGTAATGGAAAGGGAATGAGTAGAGACAGTCAGGGAAAGCCCGGTGTGTTGTTTTAGTGGGCAGTTGTGTCATGTGTGGTAATGGAGTGGCGACAGCTGTCTCTACGTATGCCCCCCTCATCCTCAGCTGTTGCCCTACCCCATGGACAGCTGTTCCCTCCAACACACACACAGACCAGGCAGCAAAAGGCCTTGTTTATCTGCCAGTGGGTGAAGGAGCGCGGCTGTGACTCAGCTGATGAGGACGATGACGGCTTCGCATCGGGAGATCCCCCTCTCTTGACCTATTTACAGTACAGCACGCCACACCTTTACAGCATAACAATGCATCTAGTAACTTGAAATACTCAGTGTTTATTTAATTTATGAATAAAATCCGTATGATATAGAATAAGAGGAGCAACACAACCTCAAAATAAATACATCTGGAATTCGGCAACTGAAGGAAATGGATATTGTTTCGCTAATTATGCGTCTGGGGTTATAAAAAGAAGGATACTTTGGATTTGGCACAAAATTTGGCTCACTGTTGATGTTAGCCACAAAATCCATTCATCATTAGGATTACACCAATATACAGCACATTACTCAAGACTGGTTTGTTCAATTAGCTCTCTCTGGTGCACGTGGGGACCAGAGCCTCAGGCTAATTTTTCATAGCCGCCAGCCAGCGGAGACTCATGTGGAGTATCTGTCTCACTCACCTGGGACAAAGCTGAGGCAGAACAGAGACTATTTCATTTCCTGCTCCAAAGTCGCTTTTAATAGTCTGTTAATTAAAGTCTGCTTTTTTCCAAGGCTGCGTGTGTAAAAAGAAACATGAAAACTCAACTATGGAAAAACCACAGAGGTTTAGTGAGATTTTTCATTGGAATGATCCAATGGAAAAACTTAGAGGTGTGATTTTGTGTTTTTAGTTGTCTTTCTCTTTGTCACTGTAGTTTGCTTTTTTAAAAAGATGTTATTGTTCTCGGCGGTTGAGCGTGTATTTGATTCAACCACATAGGCTTTGATTTGTAAAAACAAACACTGAACAATTAGTGGTAAAAATATCACAGCCGTCTGTTTTTTCATAGACTCAGAATATCGTTCTGCACTTTGAAGCTTTTAAATAAATCTTTAAATTAATAAAAAAATTCGATCCTAGTCTTCGCCCCCTCGGTCCCTCAGCTATAAATGATTCTCATCGTGGTCTGCATTTTTCATTGTGGTGGAGGTGGAGAAGAGAAACCAAAATGATATTTCAGAATCGCACTAAATGATAGATAACCAAAACAAAGTCTCCATCTGTAGATTGTGCTACGGCAGACGTTTATCAGGATGTAGGTTGAGTTTGGCATCTTTCCACCATAATGGACACCAGAAGAGCACTGAGAGCTCTGAGCTGGAAAGGCCCATAGACATCCTATCCTGTAAATAACCTAGAAAGGTTCATTATTGTCAAAGTACATTAAGGTTATTTGATTGTGTAATGTATTGCCTCCTGTTGCACATGGCGGGCAGGTTACTTGGATGATTGTGCTGCCTCAAGAGGAAAGAAAGAAATGTTGTACTGTTGCTGGAAATGTGATGAGCAGATGTGGATTCCTTTTCCTTTACTCTAATTTACACCAGATCAAATCAGCTTGATTTGTTTTCCTGTAGTGGCCTCTAAGATTAACTCTTTTTTTTTTGGCTCAGATAAATGTTTAAACTGTAACTGTAAATTTTTTCCAGCCAAAGTTGATATTGTAATCTCAAACTCAAGGTTTCTCAGATTTCTCTGCATTGGAAGTTTGTGATTAAATTACATGAATTTTTCATTTAGAATAGAAATAGAGAAAGCTTCAAATAGATTTCTCCACATGGGATAAATCACTATAAATGAGGCATTTGTACTCAGATATTTCCAGATGTGAATCCTGTAAAATACATGAAGAGGAGCTGACTGTACTTTACCTTTCAAGAAGGTGTTTAACCAAAACTAATGAGGAAGATAACTCAGCAACGTTAGCTAATGTGGTGGAAGAGTTGGGACTTGATTGAATCCAGATGTTTGGCTTATTTCCTTCATCAAAAAACCCTGATGGAGGCCGTGTGCTGAAACACTGTTCAACCACGCTGAATTGTAGATCACTGCGATGTGTCTCTAGAGTCTCAAACGGTTCCAGGATAAAGGGAGTGTGAAGGAAAACTAGTGTTGAAAAATCAAAGATTTGTCAGTGCTCATATTGTTCTCCAACAATTCATAGTTATGTGTATTAATGTGCAGATGCAGCAAACGTCTCAGGGTGGAAGTGGGCGTTAGATGAACTCTCCGCTGGCTCGTGTGTCAGGATGCAGTCCAGCCATCAGGAAGTGATGCAGCTGAGCCCTAAAAGATAAAAATATCTTGTGGAGAACAACAAGAAACCAGAAAATCAGGATGTCAGTGTGTGATGACTGCGTGTTATTGTGTCTGTCAGTTAGCGTTTGCGTTGGTGTGTTCAGCAGGGCAGGAAGCAGCCATGTTGGTGTCTAACTGAATAACAGTATTTCTCATATTGACCTCAGCTTCATCTCTTTTTGTCTCTCGTCAGGTAACAACCAGTGGCCTCGCACAAGTGGACAGACGCCCTCCTCTCCAAATTATGAAAACTCCCTTCACTCACTGGTAAGCCTCCTTGTCTGTGAGCGCTGGATATGATGGATGCTCGCTTTAGATACGTTACCCGTGAAGGACTGAGCTAGCATTACAGGGAGATTCCTGTCTGACAAATGTTTTGCTGAGGAAGGTGGGGGGGAAGAGGGATAACCAAACTGAACAATACCTGTCCCTTGGGGCTTGCCATCTGTCCTCTTCTTCGTGGGCCAGGATGGGGATGACAGTTGGGGGATGGGTTTATTTAAGGGGGCTGGCGTCGGGGTGGCAGCTGTTTGCTGAACCACTTCTCATGGATTCCTTTGCTGCCATTCGACCAGAGGCACAGATCACCTTTCATCTAGCGTGCTACCTGATGCACGCCATGAATTTACGTCTTAAGAGGAGTTTTTATAAGGAAGAATATTTGATTGTAGAATTTTTATTACAAATAAGATAAGTGAAGTTGCAGAAACTGCTGAAAAATACACATTTGTTGTTTGATATTTCTCAAGGTGTAGTATAGGCTATACTACACATAAAACTATATAGGAGAATGACTTTGTAAGATAACAGTCGGTCCAGCTTCAGTCTTATCACATGGCTTCTTTCAATCAGCAAACTGCAGTTGAAGAGGGTATTAAAGGTGGTTTCCTCCCACTTGGCCACAACCTTTGTTTTGTCTCTTCATGGCCACTAAAGATAAGTGATGTTAACAATTAAAGTGAATAGTATCAGATAACCTGAAAATTAGCTGCTGGTAAAAGCAACAAGAAAATAACTGCAGTTCACGGCCTTTGACTCAGATGTGTATCAGACTCAGGTGTAGCAGATCAATGTTTGTGTAATGTAGCTTCTTTCATGTTGAACTTCCCAGCGGCAAAACAACAAAATGTAAAGAGGGTGAACGCTTTGTCCAGTCTGATGTCATCTCAGGCTGTTTGACCATGATGGAAAAACCGAGTAACCCATAATTTTCAGTCTGGACTGCATGACTAATGGGACTTTTCATTTTCTATTCACAGGAAAAAAATATGTTTATGAATGTTTCTTTTGAATTAAAAAACAAATTAAAACAAAAACTAACTAAGAGAAAACTGCAAATGACTGAACTAAAATAAAAACACAGACCTTTAAAAAATACCCAGACTTAATACCAGACCAGGACTCCAGACTGTCTAGATTCCATAAGAAGGTAAAAAAGTACCTTTGTTTATTTATTTTTTTTAGATAGTTCCCTGGTAGTTGAGTCAAACGTTAGAAATTCCCGTTATATCAAAGTGATGCAACTGCATAAAAAACATTTGTTGAGAACTAGATTACAGACAATGTGACTCATTTTTTTTTTTAGTGGGTCGTCGCTTCCCACAGTGGTTTATGTGAGAATAAGATGTCCTCAACATGAAAATTAGCTGATTATGATAATTCATAAATATTTCCAGTAAAGTTGCTTTATTTCACTTAGATTCACTGAAGAGTAGAGTTTGATTTAATTGGACAAAAAAACTAAATCTGTGATCCACTGGTGTAAATAAATGTGTTGTAGTAAATGTGATGTTGACCATGTAAACAATAACGTGGTGGTGGTTTTTAAATGAGAAGCTGTGTGCTTCATATACAAATCCCACCCGACTTCCACTGTGTTTCTAGCATTTATAGATTCTGATCTTTTTTCTTAATCCTGTTTTTATTCTTATTTGACTTTGCCAGAAAAACAGAGTTCATCAGCAGTTACATGAGCATCTGCAGGATGCCATGTCTTTCTTAAAGGATGTCTGCGAGGTACTTTTCAGATGGAGCCTTTTCTCATTGCGTGTCTCATACATCTTTACATTCCTTATTTTGATTTTTTTTTTTTTTTTGACTTGACTTGGCGGTCGTCATTCCTCACAGTGAAATGCAGATTCATTTTTTACTTTACTTTGTTGTCATTTTGTCATGATACGTCATGTTGTTAGCTGTTCCAGCTTGCAGTAATCAGTTTAGGTGCAGATGTTAAATTCAAAATTAATTGTTGCAGAATCTGTAACTGCATCTGTTTGTTAATCAGTTCAAATAAACGATGTTGACTTTTACGACTCAAGCTGAAATGGTAATTTTAAATGCCTTTTTTTTTATCTTATGTTTAAGATGTTAGGGTTTTTTTTTTTTCTTTTTCTTTTCAAATCCACACCATACAATCAGTGTTTTCAATTTTGGCTCTAATGTGCTTATACTAAGCTGCTCTGTCCTTCTTTTCCTCTCTTCTTCCTCTCCCTCACCCTTCGCTCCTCTATCCCTTTGGTCCTCCCAGTCTCGAATGGAGGATCGCCTGGACAGATTGGATGATGCAATCCTTGTTCTGAGGAACCATGCAGTGGGCTCCACCGCCAGTCTGCCCAGCGACATACACAGTCTGCTGGGACAGGCACAAAATGGGCCAATAGCAGCCATTGGAGCAAACTTCCCTGCCTCTGCATTGGTTCCAAGTCGGACAGCGGCAATGGTATGAGAACTTCACATAAGTATTTCTTCAGTTTTCCATGTGTTTAAGGTGTTAAAACATCTTCCTGTGGTGTATTCCTGTGTTATTTTTCAAACTTCACAACACACAAAGCTTCATCCACCTGTTTGCAAAGGTTCTCCTGCCATGTGTAACAACTAGACATTTTCCACACTTGAATAGTTGAATTTATCCTGACATTTTTTCCATAAGTGTAATGGCTGGCCGAAGGCTCACCCTCCTCCTGAGAGCGGCTGTATACACAAGGGCGAAAGAGAAATGAGAAAAACAGGCGAAATGGAGTAAAGTTGTGCTTCAGTATAGGAAGTGTTTGTGTGTTCTTTTCAGAGTTAAAGTCAAAGCCTCTTGAGACTCATGGGAATGCAGGTCTCAGAATAAATCACGATGTGTTCATCCATCTTCCATCCGAGGTATTTCATTTTAAAGAGCCAAGAGATTTGAACACATCTGCAGTGGATATTAAAATGGAGCAGCTCGTCCAACTGTAATCTAAAGGTGTTCGCAAATAATTTATTACTGGTGTTAATATTTACATTAAATTAGACATCTCTGTTTTGATTCAGACCTAAGATACTCGTGGATTCATTTATCAAATCAAAACACTGAGAAACTGAATTTATCTTAACTGTTTTTCATTTAACTAAATACACAATAAGCATCTTAAACAATAATTTTCATAATCAATGAATTTCTTTATGTGTAAATAGTGAAAAATGATAATATCTTCATAGTTGTTGCTTCTCCAATAGACAAAATCTAAGAATACTGACTGAGACTTTTACATTAGGGAGAGAACAGCAGCAAATCATGACAATGAAGAAGCTGGAAGTGGAGGATGTTTTGCATTTTTGGCTGCAAAGAGACATAAAAATGAGAAATTCAATATTCTTTCAACTCAGCAGGTCAAAGCAGAGTCTCTGAGTCTCCACTTTCACCAAGTGTGCTAACTGTTATATTGGGAGGTGTTTTTATATTAAGTGCCTCAAATTAATTTATTAATCAATTTTAACCCGACCACAGAAACCCACTTGTTATATAATACTTCTCATCTGAATTTATTGCAACAAAAATTAAAAATTGAAAATGATTTATTTCACATTTTGATTTAGACTGATATTTTAGTGTTTATCCTTCAGTATCTTATTGTTATGATCATTAAAACTACTTCTTATCAGGTTTTTTTTAAGAGCAGTTGAAGCTTTTAGTTTGTGTGTTTCTGTCCCTCGTCGTTTTACACTGACGGGTCTTTTAAGAGAAAGTTGTTTTGCCCCCGAACAAGTACCAAGTTTTTCTGTGGTTGTCAGAAGAGCTCAGTTTGACGTATTTGTTACAGAGAACTGGGTTGTGGCAGTGATGTTGACCGACTGCGACTGTGAGATAGAACATACTGTGTCTGCGTTAACACAGCGTTTCCTGTGTTGGATGAACTCCCCTCAGACGGGGGCTCACCAGCCTCGGCACGGCACAGCCACAGGCTTTTTACTCTGGCCCACACCCCACACCCTACCCCCTTCCTCCCCTTTTCATCACTTCTTTTTAACAACCCAGGAAATCAGAATCGTTGGAAACGTGTGTCTGAACCCGCGGCCTCCACCCAAATAGAGGTCCTCAGCTGTATGGTAATCAGGCCCCGCCATGAAAATGGCAGCGTTCTTTTCTTGCCAGAGCCCCGGCTTCCCTCCTCCTCCTCCAGACAAAGAGTTGTTTGGACACCTGTTGAGAGCACAGCAAAGATTAGCGTAGCGCTGAGGAGGGAGGAGGGGTCTGTCGCGGGGTGGCAGGGTTAACAGAGGCCAACAGTGACCAGGGATCACATTCCTTAAGAAAAAGGGGGAGATACCCTCCACCCTCTGTGACAATTTCCCCGCCTTTGCCTGGTTCTCAGAAGGGAAATCAAATAACTCAAGAACATGTGGTAAACCTCAGGAAGGAGGGACTTTGTGTGTTACAACATGGTTGGACCTTTTTTTTTTTTTTTTTAATGATATGAATGTGAAGAAAATGAAAAAGGAAACGGTCAGACTGTGGAGCAAGTTTAACTTCACTTTTTTTAAAACAGTAAACAAAAGGATTTGTTTCATTTTAAACTTGAGAAACAGATGTTTTCAGTTGTAGTTTCAGAGAGCAAAGACAGTGAGCAGTGAAATATCATGTAACATGTACAAGGACAAACAAGGAGAAACTCACAATGTTTCACGTGTTTTTTATTTGCCTTTATTTTGTGTTTTTCACCCTTGGTTATTCATTCTACAATATACTACTGTGAAAAATCACCAAAGCGTCTCCTTATTAGACCACTTGAACTTATAATATGAATGTTAAAGTCAAGTCTTTTATGTTTATATACAGACTATAGATTGCTGTAGATAAACCTGTGCTGGGTGTGTTTTTGTCAGTGGATTTCATTAGGTAGCGCACTTCTCTTGTTCAGAAGAACTATTTTATGCACCGTCTCCAGAGAGTGTCTACTTCCTTTCTTCACGTGTCCTTCCTGACTGTGTTACAGCAGGGTGGTGCCCACGCTGACGATGCTGCCAGCCTGAACAACAACCATGGAGGTCTGCCCAGCGCCGGCTCCACATCCAGCACGGACCTCAACCACCAAGTGGAGACATTCAGAGGTCTGTGGTGCATCCTACAGTCTTTATCGTGTGGCGGACACAACGTGATACTGACACGGATCGGTTTCTTTCATTGTGTCTTTACCTCTGTGTTTCTGTTGTCTTCGACAGGTCTGGCTTCAGCCCTGGCCGGCCAGGTGCCTGCCACGCTGGAGCTGAAGGTGGAGAAACAAGACAAAGATGAGATGAACGACAGCCTCTCCGCAGACGACAAGTCTGATACTGAGAGCGATAAAAGAGACATGAAGACGCCCAGAGCAGGCACACGTACAAGGTAAAAACATGTTGATACAAAAATACAGTAACGTTTTACTAAAGTCTGGTCGACATTAGAGACAAAAAAACATCTATTAGAACTGAATAACTGTCAGTCTGTGAGAGTAATTGAATATATATGTTTGTTTTTTGACACATGCCTTTAATTGTGAAACTCATCTGAACGCAGATGGATTTCTTCTCCTTCACACAGCATCACTGAGGAAGAGGACCTGAATCCGGAGCAGAAGGCCGAACGCGAGCGCGAGAGGAGGATGGCGAACAACGCTCGCGAACGTCTTCGGGTGCGAGACATCAACGAAGCCTTCAAGGAGCTGGGTCGCATGTGCCAGCTGCACCTGAAGAGCGAGAAGCCGCAGACTAAACTGCTCATCCTCCATCAGGCCGTGGCTGTTATACTGAGCCTGGAGCAGCAAGTCAGAGGTCAGTGTCATACACATCTTATCAACACTGCTCCTTCGTTTTTATGTCACGTTCTGTCTATAAAGACAACAGCTCTCACTAAAGTGTCTCAGAAGTTTAATTTCTTTGTCTCTGAATCTGCAGAGAGGAATTTGAACCCTAAAGCAGCCTGTCTTAAGAGAAGAGAGGAGGAAAAAGTGTCTGGTGGTTCTGGTGATGCCCAACAAGGTCACACAGGAGTCCATCCAGGCCTGACTGACACATCCAACCCCATGGGCCACCTCTGAGCAGCAGACAGGTACGTCACCTCCTCCTGCAGTCAAACGTCACCGTCAGTTACTCATTAATATAAAGATCATTGTCTTAATCATTAAAAAAATCTTGTCTCAGTCTTTTCTTAAAAAAAAAAAACATGAAATTACAGATTTTTCTGAGCAAATTTATTGCAGCTCTTTTTTTTTGTTTTAATTAATCTTTAAAATTTTATATGTTTTTAATTTATTTGACCTTTTCATTTTATTAATTATTAATATTATTCACATTTGGAAATCTAGTCCTGCACAACTTTGGTGTTGTTGTGCGATAAATGAGCAATTGTGTTAATCAAACACATTTTTAAAAGCATTTTTGTTATAAACTTGAGCTGAAAATGTAGCTGGACGTGTTTTATACCTCGTGTGATTATCGACGTTGACGTCTGATCGGTGAATTTCTCTCCTCCTCTCTCCAGATCAAAGTGATCCAGATCATTTCTGTCCTGTTTTGAGTCAGTGACCTTGCTTCCCGGTGACAGACAGGACTCACACTTTGTGACACCAATTGGAGGAGACAGACCACTTGAAGCAAAACCACAAGACTAACACAATCCAGTCCTAAGATCGAGGAAGAGCCAAGTGTCCAGCTCCATGTGACAAGTTTCCATCTGCAAAAATTCTCCCCACAAAGAAAAAAAAAAAACAAATCTTCAGCACATATCACTGTCTGCAAGAAGTGTGTTGCTTCTGAACAATCAGAGACTTCGCAATCTCCTCGAACCGTACGTGGAAATTGCCTCGTGCCTAAACTGAATTGACGAATGCATTGTAACAGCAATTGTTTTTGTTTTGTCTGTTTTTTTTTTTTTTTCTATTTATTATGTTATTGAGCTATAAAGTGTATGTCTAAAGGGAAAGTTAAGTAAAATTCAAAGAGAAGTGTGCAGCTTTTCAGTTGATCTATAGTTTGCCAGTGTCACCATTAAAACTGAGCACTCCACCCCGAGAAGTCTTTGGCGAGTCCGAGATGAAGGGGAAAAGATTTGGGCACTGAGAAGGATTGAGATTAATTTATTGGCCAGTTTTGAATGATATTTATACCCAACTGACAATTAGCATTAGCTGTTAGGAAGGAAAATTTAAAGCGCCCCACTTTTAAAACAAGAGGATATATTATTTATATTTATATTTTATTCATTCTGCCTCTGGCCACACGTGTAACCAAAACTACCTATGTCTCTTTCTGTGTAGTTTAGATCAGTTTCTACTCTTCTGACCAGCGGAATAAAAAAAAAAAAAAAAAAAAAACCGACTGCGTCAGCATCAATATTATCGCCTCCATCGGTGACAGACGAGTGGCAAACTCTAGTTTTACTGAAAGCTCAGTTAGTTGTGTTTTTTTTTTTTTTTTTTTTTTCCTTTGGTAGTGAGCAGTGAAAATACAGAGCGAACTATTTGCAAACCTTAGCATTCCCTGCATATTTTTTTTAGTGTCTTAACCAAAGGAAACGTGGACTTCACTGCCCTTCACTTCCTTTGTCATATAGTGTTAAACGTATTCGGTGACATATTTTTATTTCTTGTCTCTGTTTAGCTTCCTGACATGTTACATGCTCCTGACGTCAGCACAGAAGTGGCTTGTTTTTGTTTTTGTTTTTTTTTTTTTTTTTTTTTTTTTTGTTCTGCCACAGCTAATCAAGAGATCGCTTAATGAAGAAGTAGTTTAAAATAAAAAAATCTAAAAATCTAAAAAAAAAAAAAAAAAAAAAAAAAACGACGACCACACTTCCTCCTGGCCTGATGAAAATACCACTTTTTCTTTCTGTTAATATCTCAAGACATTAAATTTCAAAACCAGTTACTCTGAGTAAAGTTTAGTTATACTTATTTGTGTTGTAACAAGTCCTTTCTTTATGCTTCCAGCGTCATAATGTCCGGTCTCAGTCAGCAGAGAGAACCTCTAAGTTATTTTTTGATGATGTTTCGATCCAAGCCGTGATATTACTCGATACAGTAAACCAGACTAGATATTTCATGAATTTTGCTGAATATCGTAGAACTGTAGCACAATAATGAACAAAAACAGTTAACGGGATTTTTTTTTTTTTTTTTTTTTAATGTGTCAATACATTGATCATGGCTTTATTTTGTTTTTTGTTTATTCCCCTATCAGTGTGCATGCTTTACATTTCTCCTTTTATTAAGTCTTTGGTCTTAAGACTTGCTTTATATTCCATTTATTTCTTCGTATATCGTCTTCTATCATTATCTACATTAAACAAGGTCGCCGCATTCAGAATGAGTATTCTGTACAAAATAAAAGGGACTTAAATCAGAGCATCGGATGCCACGCTAAGAGTTTACATATAAAAACAAAACAAAAAAATCCTGATTTATCGAGTTTGTTGCAGCGAAAAGCAACAGTTTGTGTGTATCCTCTGACTGAATGTGGCCTTGTTCTTCATTTCAGTATTCACAAGCTTGTATTGATGTCGGCGGACTCTGATTGAGAGTATAACGTACGTCACTTCCTGCTCTCTTTCTTTTATTCTTTTGATTTGATTTTTTTTTTTTTAAAGTTCCTCTTCTTTCTATATTTCTTTGCTCCTCTGTTTGCCAAGTTAGACTTTGCTGTATTCCCAGATGCTTTCCCTTGTATAATATATGAAAAAAAAAGAAAATCAAAAGGCAAAAAAACAAAAAAAAAAACAAAACAAACAAAAAAAAAAACATTTGGCTTATTTTTCACTGTAGTTAGTCTTTTATACAATAATACTGTAAGAATATTTCTTGAATTCTAAATATTACTCTTTCTAGATTTTTGAAAGCAAAAAGTTTTGAGTAAAAAGTTTCTTACTTTATTTTACTATATTAGATAGTAAAATGTACGGTTATTTACCATAACCTGTCCATTATTACATGAAATTTACAAATGGCATCTCAAGAACACAGTTGAATTGTTGCTTGTTCGTTAAAAAGCTTCGTACGAGCTCCAGATTCCTAAATAAAACAAACAAAACAACACAAAAAAAAAAGCGCGACCTCCATTTTATTCTCCAGTCTCTGTTGTTGATTGATAAAAGACTTGTTCTTGTGTCAAATGAAAAAGATATTGTCGATGCACATCAAAAAAAAAAAGAGAAAAGAACGAGAAAAAAAATCTGCAGCAACAAGAATTTGAATTTTCTGTCTTTTTCAACAGAAAAACACGATGTATATAACATTTATGTTGCAATAAATGTGCCATCTTTTTTTAAACTCGGTTGTATGTGCATTTATTTCTCTCACTGATCAAACATGTTTGTTCGTTTGTTTGTTTTTTTTCTGTTTCTTCTCCATATTTACATTTTCTTCTCTCCATAAAGTTTTATTTTATGAAAAGACACGAGAAGGATGAAGCTCAGAAGAAAACACGGAGGTTAATTTAGACTTCCTTACTGTTTGTTTGTTTTTGTTGTTACTGTTTGTTTTTATATATATATATTAAAAAAAGACATTTCTACAGTGGATTTAGGCCAAATGAGTGTTTTATAGTATGTAACTCATTTTTGAAAATAATGCCAGTGGACCATTATAGTCTGTATGAAAAGTACTATGAATATATGTTTCTATTTTTAATAAAGTGTGATAGCAGCGTAATGTACATGTGTTGTGGTTCAGCTTTATTTTATTTTATTTGAGGTACACAGGAAACAGCAAACAAGGATGTATACATATATACTCATTTCGAACCATTCTTTTTTTTGGCTAAGTGTCAGTCAGGATGATTTTTTTATTTTCTTTTACCATTTATTTTGATTCTCTGTCGCAAATAGCTTTAAAACAAATAGCTGAACTGAGACCACAGTGCGGGAATGAAATTGAGAAAAGTACAAACCTAAACTGTAACGTCTGATAAATGTTTTTTGCAGTAGCAGCTTCTTCTTTTTTTTTTTTTTCTTCGACTGCCACACTCAATCTGTTAATGAATCCCAAAAGTGTTGTGGAAACGCGGCTCCAAACCTGGAGGAGTGTTGTTGTGCCGTAAATCTCCGAGCTTGTACATCTGCGCAAAATTATCTTCTTGCAGATGCAAATATGAGAGTACTCATCACATCCTGAGATCTAATCCCAGTTCAGTTTTCTGACAGAGGTGACACTCAGAGGGGGAAAAAAAAAAACTGCTGATGCTGTTTCTGTCTGTGGTGGTGAGCTCAGTGAAGCAGCGTAAATCATGACTGTCATTTTTCAATATTCCCTGCAGGAAAAAAAAAAAAAAAACACACGCATACAGTGGAGATGTGAGTGTGTTGGGGATGATGGCGGTGATGGGTGTGCATGTTTTCTGTAGGAGTGGGACCACCAAGTCTGAAGGCTGACTTCCTGTCATGGCTGCTGCGCCAACTGACAGAAAGTCCTTGGCTCGTAGCCTTGAAGCTCGACCAAAGAGCCTCCTGCTCCTTCTGCTCCAAACAGTAAGATCATCCGCCTCGCTGCTACTTTCAGGATGTATGCTGCACTGAACATGCTCTGAGTCTTTCTCTCTGCTTGTTTTATATCTGTTCCTAATTTTGCATCTCAAAGATAGATTGTTTTTATATTTTATTACAGCTGATTGTGACACCAGTCAACAATAAAACATTAATGCACGAATAGATTATGAAATCATCACCTTAGAGTAATTATGATCATTATATACCTACAGTTAAATGGACTGTAATAGCACATTATTTCAGGATTTATAGGACAAAATCTGTCTTAAAAGAGGCTTTATTTGCACCTCTTTGTACTGAAATCATCATGGGTCACTCATAAGATGGGACGGTGAGACATAGTTCTCAGACTTCTTCTTTATAAAACACATTCTTGTGTTGTTAATATGCGGCTTCGGCCGACTGCCTCCGACAAAACCAGACAAAACAAGTTGCAAGTCTTGTAAGAATTTAATTCCCTCGTTTGGATGAATCAGTGTTTCCGTGCTGAGCTGTGGGATCGCAACACCAAAGAGGGAATTTCATACTTAAATAAGACATTTTGGAAAATACCCTGTTGATTTCAGACTGAGAGAAGCTCATTACAGCTTCAGCTGAACTTTTAGTGCAATTAGCAAAACATAGTAAAACAGCAGAGACAGAATAAATTTCATCCTCCGTCACTTATGATGAAATTACTTCAAGAGGGGATTTTATTTATTTATTTTCTTGCGGTCACTATGGAAAGGAGAAACAGTTGTAGCAGCCAAAGCGTTTTCAATACCAGCACAATTAAAACTGCGTCATACTTTCCTGAGATATGGAAAACAAAAGGTCTTTGACGATTTTTTTTTTGTTGTTGTTGTTTTTATTGTATTATTGACCTCCCACTTATAAAAAAAGAGGAAATTCTTCCACCCACCAGTCTGTAATTCTCCACCTGTTGACTTTCTCTTGCCCTTTCAGATGGATGTCCACTACTACGTCTTTTATTTTGGAAACGTTCAGCTCCACAATGGTTCACTATTATAAGAAACCAGACCAACTAATGTGGAGTAAACTTAATGGACTTGAAGGGAGTAATACAATCGTGCAGACTTTTTTTTTTTCCCTCCAGCATGTTTCTTATAAAAGAAAAAAAAAATCACAATGGAGAAAATGAAATCAAATGAGCTAAATATGAGCATCTGTGACATCTCAGAGACATGTCAGTTTTGTTTTCTGTAATCTTTCTTTGTGTATAATGAGGATAAGACTGAGCCGTGTACTGAGCATGCCCAGAGGTCCCAGCTGTGGCACCTCGGTAGAAAACAGAGCTCTCATTGTGCTGCTGCTGCTGCTGTAAGTCGACATAGTGGCACAGAGCTCAGATTAAAGGCTGTGGTGCTGTGCGGTCTCTCTGCGGACGCAAATATAAACAGTGGGCCACTACAAAGGCAAAAGGGGGCAGCTGGGCCTCCAGTTTAATTTAGTTTATATTCCAGTGGCAAGAGTCGTAAAAAGGAACTTTGCATTGATTATTTATTCTGAATCAGAGCTGCTTTTTGAAGATATTTATACTGAAAATCATTTCATGTGTAAAGTTTGACAGACCAGATTGTGACTTGAATATCTGTGGAGAAAAATGACTGCTGTTGTAGATGATATCACATGTTTCTAATAGTTTGACCACTTCATTTATGTATATTAAAGAATAAAATCACTAGAAAATGAACTGCCATCGATTTTCATAACTGATTAGTATAACTATATATGCAATCATCCATACACTGGCCACTTTATACTGGACAATTTCTATATATTTTCTATATTTCATAGCCTCTTTTTTTGTCTATTTAATATTTTTGTAATATACAAATATGTTTCTTTTGTAGCAGTGTATTTTTCTCGCTATGGGACAAATTAAAGACCTTTCATGGGGAAAAAAAACACCAATCATATCAGATTAATCAATAATGACAGCAATATTTACTTGCAGATCGTATCCTTGTTACACAACTGAGGATACTCACAACACCTGAACACAGCATCACCCAGTACAACCAGTTGAAAAATGTGCATCATTACAGTAAAACCTATATCATATTAATATTGTTTTTATAGTATATATACAGTTCAGAGGTCTGTGTGTCTGCTTAAGATTATATTTTAGTTTGTCTGAGACATTTTTGCGTAAATGTGTGCTGCTCCCAGCACCGTATATATACACATATCAGTGCAACCACCTTCCTCTGCCACCACCACCTACTTTCAGACATTATTTATCACTGCTCTGTGTTGTTTGCTTAGCCCTGCAACTCCTCATAAAGTTCATGCTCACCGCAGACACTTTACAGAAATAATATCCTCTCTCCAGACTCTTCACAGGAGCTTTTTTGGAGAAACATGTATCAACAAGTTTCTCCAAACTCACCAAAAGTCTGCAGCACAGAAGATGTTCACTGTTTGTCTGGAATGATGCGTTCACTGTCAGCGTGTGTGTGTGTGTGTGTGTGTGTGTGTGTGTGTAACATGCATTGCACATAGACCACCAGCACTTCTTCCTCATTAACCAACTTGCTCTCAGATCATCCTACCATCCACTAGATGACGCTCTCGGTTCTTAAAGACATGCAGCTGCACATCACATTTACGCACAATTCAAGTAATTAATCACAAAATCGAGAAAAATTAGGAAAAAAATGCTTATTTATTCCTGCAAAGCTATTAAATAATTCATAAGACTATAACATTAATCAACTCACAAAGTGTTTTGTAACTTTTAAAATAATTTTTAAAATATTTAAATTGAGTGTTTTTTTACACTGCTGAGTCCAAAGTTTTTCCAAAAATAAATTCACTTTATTTTTAGATAAGTTATCAAGTTGGCCCAACAATATACTTGTATGACTTCCTCACTCTCTGTTTATAGTTTGATATTTAGTTTATTTAGTTTCTTTAATGAGTAACTATGAAACAACAATTAATTAACACCGACGTCTGTGTGTTTAAAGAGCTAAACTCTAAGTTATGTGGAGGTTTTATGAGCGGGTGTGAACTCGGTTCTTGATCCGACCGACTGGTTCTGGTTGTGGGTCGGTGGGCGGGTTTGTCCGCTCGGTTCAGGCGCAGGAGGCGGAGCGGCCCCGGGAGGGTCGGTCGTTGGGTCGGACGTCCTCCTGAAACTCTTCTCTCTCTGTGTGTGTGTGTGTGTGTGTGTGTCACTAAACAACACAGGACTCATTAAGTTAAGTCGACTGTAACGTGGGCACTTTGCTCAACCGTTTAACTTTATTTATTTATTATTTTTTAAAGTTTAAAGTTTCTTTTTGAAGAAAAACAAAACAAAACAATCGTTTAAAAGCGAACAAGACAAGAGAAGCGACGCTGGTGAGTAAACTAGCTAACAGTTTTCATTGCAGACGTTCTATGAACGTTAACAGCCGTTAAACAGCACGAGACGCAAAAAAAACCCTTAACGTTTAAAATTTAATGCAAAAATTAACAATTTATTAATAATATAAACCAAACTTAATGAAATAAGTGAAGTTGTGATGAAACAGGTAGGTTTTTTACAGTGAATCTCAGCCTGGTGGTGTGTTTCATGCCACCTGTTGCACTGAGCAGCGATGTAAACTGCGTCAACTCAAACTGGCGCAGTTTGTGCTGAAGTTGAACCTGTCGCTGCATAAAGTTAAAATTTACACCAACTCTCTGTTTGTGATTTATAATTAACACATTCCTGCTGTTATTCATTTATTTGTTTATATTTTTATTACGTTAGCTCCCGTACGTCTCTCGTCGTTACGTAACTTTATCATATTTTCCCACAGTGTATAAATCCTGACTTAGTTCACCTTCTCAACGCTGCTGTTGTTTTCTTTCTTTCTTTCTTTCTTTCGTGATTTGTTTTGTTTTGTGAGTCGCTGCAGCTACAATCTACCAGGCCGTGTCATGGTTGTGTGAAACACTAAGATAAAAATCAGTTTTCAGGTTTGACATCTTGACCAACCAGTGTTTAGTGATGACCTCTGGTCCGTGAAGGCAACAAGGCCACAGTGGATGGAGGAGCTGCTGCAGCAGCTGCACCTCCATTTATTTATTTTTTAAATATTAAATTACAATTAACCTCTAAAAAAAAAAGAGCAGATTTATTCATGCAACTTGTGTGTCCGTTGATTAATTGAATGCATGAAACTGAACATAAAGAAATCTATTGTTTCATCTTAATCTTTTAATTGTCACTGGACATCGCCCTATTTCTCCACCTTGGTTTTGCTTTTCAGACTGAAGGAGTGTGAAGCTGACTAATTTCTGACTAATAAACAGAAACTTCAGGACAAAACTACGCATAATAACCAACCAGACAAACCTGAGTCAAGTCGATTTACTCTAATGTTTTAGTAGGAGCGGCTAATGTTTAAAATTAACGTTTTTTTGTTGTTTTTTTATGGTAACGATGCATCATATGAAGATGCTTTGTGTCTAGTTTATGCAATTAAATGAAAGAAAATGTTCAAATTAGTTGCGAGACATATCTTCGGTATCATAAATGTGTAAATTTAATACCTTTTTTTGCTAAATAATTTCAAAATAACAAGACAGTAGCGTTTGTTTTTGTCTAATCCAGTAAACTAAACACTTGATAAGTCAAAATACTTCATTATGTGACATCTAGTATTGTAACAAAGCTTTGTTTTTATTTTATAATATTTCCGCTCAATGCAACCAGAGACTAGGAGCATTGTAAAATCTGTGTCAGTTGACAAATCTGTGTCTTCTCATTACCCTGCTGTGTTTTGTCAGGTCTATCTTTACTCATTTCATTCTAATGTGATATGTCCTGCTTTCTTCCTTTGTTGTCAGTCTTATCAGTGTCGCTCTTCCCGGCTCATCTTTGAGCCCAGTCTTTGTATTGTAACATCAGGTAGAATGGGACACTATCAGTAGGGCAAACAGGAACCTGTTAAAACCCCATTGTCCTGATAAAACACATGGTGGCTGCTGATTTGTTTTTGCATTTGTTTTTTTTTTTTTTTTTTTCCTCTTCACAAGCTTCCCAGGCATAAATATGTCCTATATACATTTAACAACTTACTTTAATATTTGTTCACACTTCGATATTTATTGCCAGCTGCGTTCTCACGATCTGCCTGCAAATCTGTCAATTTTGACATCCCGGCAATTATTATAAATGTGACACAACGAAAGGATTATTGCTTCCTTTTCGTGCCATTTCCTGTATGTGAACTGCAAATTAACCTGTCATGTGCAAGGATCACTTACACCCACACTGCACATCCTCCACACTAAACCTTATGGCCTCCAAAGTTATGTGGAGACGACTGTGCTCTCACATTTTTCTCAGGCCTGACTGAGTGTTATCTTTCTGTTAATACCTTTCTCTTAACCTGCTCAACCTATATTCTCTGTCTTACACCTGTTAGTCACTCACCTGTCAGGCCTTTCTAAACAGTACCTGGTTACATTTTATTGTTGGAGAAGAATGTGGCTGATGTTGACTCAAAGTTATATTATGGGCTCTGACACATAAAAACTTATTATCTCTTTTGGCCAAAGCATATTAACTGAATAGTTTGATAAATAAGATCAATCAGCTCGTTTAAAAAGAGGAAACAAGAATTAGTGCAGAGATGAGAAACATTTGTTGATGTTTCTAAATTACGTCTCATCTTGGACTAATACAGTTTGTCTTTGCTTACAGAGGTGATCCACCTGATCCAGGAAGAAGGATTTATTTTCCTTCTTTAGTCCTGATGGAGTCGTACAGAGTGACTGGGATTCCTAACAGTGGACCACAGCGGGTCTACACTCAGCCGTCCCGCCCCTCCAGGCCCCACAGTAATGGAGCTGGTACATACGGTCTCAGCATCCGCGTCCAGGGTATAGATGGACACCCTTACGTGGTTCTCAACAACCAGGACAGGGGACCTGAGCCTTATATTGACCCTAACAGTAATGGGTACATTGACACAGAGGGATCTTTTATTGAGAACTACCAGGATTATGATTTCAGAGGAGGAAAGGAAGCTGGATCCAACAGCCCCTTCAGGGATTACAGGTCCCAGAAGATGAAGCAGCACCCTGGTTCTCAAAACGGTGTCGTAGATTCACAAGGAAAGAAACCGTCCACTCTTCTGAACTTTCAGAAGCATCCTGAGATCCTGCAGCCATATGATCCAGAGACCAACTCCCTAAACATTGAGGGTTTCCACAGCCTGCCGTCAAGGTTTCCACCTGGGAGCGAACACCACAGTTCCTCCGCCAAATCCACTGTACCTGCACCATCCCACGCCAGGTCATCGAGCCTGGATCAGAATAAACCTCCTACACAACAAGAAAAAAGACAATCTCCGTCTCCAAACCAGAGTGAGTCAGCTCTTCCTAAACCAAAGTCACAGCCTCAGTCAGTGCCTCCAACTCATCTCACTCAGCCTCAGTCTAGGCCGCTATCACAAACCGCTCAGCCGCAGTCCAAACCTCGTCTCACCAACCTTAATCCACCTCAACCCAAGCCAGCCTCTACAACTCACCAGTCGTTGCCTTCAGGCCAGTCTCAGGCCTCCACTCTGTCGAGTCCAACCAGCGAGCAGAGCAAGACCTCATGTAGATCCCCGAGCTCCATGAGCAGTGCCAACTCCAGCCTTGAGCGCACTCGCCATGAGCCTGATGTCCTTCCCCTACGCAGGATGGACTCCAGTGGACCAGTTCTTCAGCCCTCTACCCGCTCACGCCACTCCTCCTCGTCCTCCACCTCTAAGACCCTGGCAGATGAACAGATGGATGCCCTGTACTCAGACGCCATCAACCGCCATGAGAACCGCCGCTACATCCCTTTTCTCCCTGGTTCAGGCAGAGACATTGACACTGGCTCCATTCCTGGTGTCGATGAGCTCATTGAGAAGTTTGATGGTAAAGATGGCAGCCACCAGCGTAGAGGCAGAGCAGGGCGAAGGAACAGGATCAATCCAGAAGACAGGAAACGTTCACGCAGTGTGGATAGTGCCCTCGGTTTGAGAGATGGCTCCGGTTACATGGATGAGTTCAGCCGCCAGCGTGGCACGTCGATGGAGCACGTCCTGCGGCCTTCACAGCTACGGCTGCAGAAAACAGCTGGCGCTCAGGACTCATGGCTCACAGCCCTAGACGGTAAAAGTGACTCCAGAGGTTCATCTCGTGTCACCAGCGTCCCCAGCTCCCCTCAGAGCACCATCTCTAAAGGTGTTGGCTCCATCCAAGGCTACAAAAAACCACAAACTCGCTCCTCTTCATTACAATTCAAGAGTAAAGAGAGCGAGGATGGTGCCTCTTCAACTGGAAGGACTTCAACCTCATCGCTGACAACATCGCCCAAAACTTCTTCTGCTGCAGAGAAAAAGTCCAATGCAGAGGCAGATGTTCAGGTATGAAGCCAGAGATCAGTGCTGCAGCATTAAATTTTTATATATTATTATTATTATTGTAGTGTCCAGCACAACATTGTCTGTTCACTCTTAACAAATTGAATATATGTGAGAAAAGAACCATGTTGTTTTGCTTTTGTAAGGTATCTTATTTATATCCCGTCTTATCCAGGCAACACCTGATCTCCTGAAAGGTCAACAGGAACTCTCACAACAAACACATGAAGAGACGGCAAAACAGATTTTGTTCAATTACCTAAAGGATGGGTGAGTTAATTTTATATTTTGAATCCGTGTCTCTTAGTTGAACCTTTTGTTCTCACTAAAGCCTAAAATCAGCACGTTACACCAGGCAGAAATGTATTAGGAAGGAAGAGACTGTTGTGTGGAAGCACATAAGTGGTTTTTATCAGAGCTGGACTGTTTGTGATAAAAGTGAAGGAATGTGCTCTTCTCACACCCACCCCCCCCCTTTCCAACCAGGCTGTGAGGGATCCAGCTGTCTGAAGCATGTTTTCTTGTAGAATCTCACTTTCTCTCGCTCTGCTTTCTTTTTAGCTCTGGTGTGAACGGTGTGTTTGTTTCTGTAATCTGATACTTACTGCCTATCAAGGAAAAAGGCATGCTGGGTGAATAAAAGGTTAAATTCAGTTCAGGTTTTAAAGTAAGTTTACACATACCGTACAGTCTCTCAAGTGAGTATGTCAATAATTGTTTTAAGACAATGTTTAAGTTGTGTTAGTTGCATTAGTTCTGCGTGATGAACAACCTTGTGATGCACGACTAAGTAAGAGGCGGTTTGCAGGTTCGTGTAGTCGTTCAATGTGCTACAGGATTTGGGGTAATGTAGAAAGAGAACAGGAAACTCCTTGGGTGTGTCTGGCCACAGGTCAGGAGTCACAGGACAAAGGAAAGGAAACACAGATGGAAGTGCAGGGGCTGAAACTGAGCTACATTCCCAAAGCACAGAAGACAAACATTCACCAACAGGGGTTATAAAGATTTAATGAAAATCATCTGTATGAAGAGAAGGGAGTTTTTTAGGGGTTTGGCTCTCTGTGTTAGCCTCGTAATTTATTGAAATAATATGTCACTGCTGGCATGTGAATGTGGAGAAATTCCAGTTTTGTTGATTCTGATGTTTTCACTTTAAGCAAAGGATTAGATGTTCTTCTGAGGAAAATCGTTCCATCTTTGGGCTTTTCAACCATCTCAGAAATGCCTGCTCTTCAATAGCGAAAGAAAAGCTACTTTATTTTTTGAAATGACATTTTTATTGTCCAGAACAATATTATTATCAACTGCCATGTTGTTTCTTGAATATAATACAAACTATGTTACCCCCCAAAGAGAAGTGGTCTCATGTTGAAAATCTTCGGGTGTGGCTGTTTTATGATGAATCCAGGCTTTTTTCTAAGATTCACTAAACTATGATTTAAAGTGATGTTTTCGTTTTGACAGTTAATATTGCAGTATTTATATTATATTCAGTTTTATGAGACAGCGATCCATAAATTGTTAAAAAAGAAACTCCCATTGCTCTGCCCGTACATTTAATTCCTCCACTCTTGTGCCTCATAGTTTATTGGACGTGTGTAACGAAGCTGTTTGTGCTGTGAGGTGACACATCAAAGCAGCATGATCCGTCATGACCCTTTCTAAGCCGGGAATGAGTTACTCTGTTCCCAGGACAGTCTGGGTTTTTATTCCTAAATTGGTGGGTTTTTATTTTACATTTAATAATCTGTATGTGTTAACATACTTGTGTGTGTGTGTGTGTGCAGGAGCAATGATAATGATGAAACAACAAAGAGAAAGGTCAACCTCGTCTTTGAGAAGATACAGACGTTGAAGTCTCGGGCCTCCGCCGGTGCTCAGGGTGATCACAAAGTAAGAAGTTGTCATGTCTTTGTAATTATCACATTATAACACCACAACAATGAAAGAACCTGTGAGATGAAAATATCTTATTTGCTCCGTGTTGTATTAAAAAGCATCTTCACATATTTTCATGTTGAAATAAAAGATTTAGGGTTGTAAAAGTTTACCTTTTATGATGATTTAGCTGTCTACCAGTAAATGGGTATCAGATGTGTTTGGGTCAAATGTTTTGCTTTTGAAGAGGTAACTATCTGCAACAAATTTATTGATGCTATTGAGTAAAATATTAAATCAGGTCTTATCATCCAGATGCAAAGAACGAACCTGAACTGTAATCTCAGATCCATTTTGTTGGACCCATACGACTGTTCATGTTACTTAGAATAGCAGATATGATCAACTTAAATATTAACCCTATAACCCTTTAATTATTAACCCTATAATATTGATAACGTTAATCTGTATCTCCAGTAAAGTATGTATTTCATCATGTATTTCTAATAGATCAAGAAAATAAAAAAACAGTTTCTAAAATCTCTGAGTTCCTCTGTCAGTCCCCAGACTTCACGGCGCAGACCAAAGCTCTGCAGGAGCAAAATGCTGAACTGGAGAAAGAAAAGGCCAAACTGAAGAAACAACTCGAGGAACAAACCATGGTAATGACAGTCTGACATAATCCTGTTTGTTCTAGCGTGTCAGTTTTGTAGCAAGGCTGACTGTCTGTATCCTGATTTAAATGTCAACATTAGTATTTGTGTCTCTCATCATCAGAAGGTTCAGGCTGACAAGAGAGCCGCAGCAGGTTTGAAGAACCTGCAGGAAGAGCTGGAGCAGAGTGCAGACGAGTGCAAACGTCTGAAGGAAAAACTGGCAAAGACGGAGGCTGAACTCCAGACCACGGTTGAAGAGTAAGTTCATATTGACTGACTGTTAGCGAACAAAGACTATAGATTCAATTATTACAGAAGCTGCTCACATCATCCTGTCACACTGATAGCAGTGTTGGATGTCTGTTGATGAAACCACTCAGATTGTTGATAGATACTGAAGTGGTTACCACGTCAGTTCTTATGTCTTATTACACAGCCCTTTGTGTCTTCTCTGGTTTGTCAGGTTTATCTTACTCTCCTCATACTACTGTGCACTTGTTGACCAATTTACTTGTACAGCTCATTTTGCTGAATGAAGGACTGTTTCAGGCCATGTGCTGTAACCTTTTGGCCACTGGTTTTTGCTCTCTAAGGCTGTTCGGGCTACATTGGTGTGTACTGATGTGCTCTGGTTTGAGGTGCCTCTTATCACTCATCACCCTCCCCCTCAGCGTTGTCATGTAGAGGCAGTTTAAACATTATTGATTTGCTACCGCTCAGGTATTCGTTTTAACCTCTGTGCTCTTTAGGCCTCACATTCAGACCCTGCACAGGTGTTTCCATATGTATGTGTGAATTAAGTTGCAGATGTGCAGATGTGTATGTTCATATAAAGTGTGTAGTGTTGCTGTTCTTTGATGTGACACGTTGTGTGTGATTTCTTTTTTTTCAGGCTGTTCCAGGTGAAGATGGAGAGGGAGCAGTACCAGACAGAGATCAGAGACCTGCAGGACCAGCTGTCAGAGATGCATGATGAGCTTGACTCAGCCAAGAAATCAGCTGCTGATGAAGAGAAAGATGCCATTATAGCGGTAATGCAGAGTGTTCCTTGTTGAGAAGAAGCTCAGTGACTATTTATAGCTTCCCAGGTTAAAAAAATCATGTGACTGACAGCAGCTGGTCATTAAAAAACCATGAAAAAGTTTTTGTTTCACTCTGTTAAAAAGTTTAAACATAAATGCAGACAGAGTAGAAACTAGCCAGTCTGCAACAAGCTCAATGATTAGTCACGTTGCGCACTGCAGGACAATATTGATATTACTTGTCACAACAAAATAAAACAAAACATTTTAGTTTGCTCAACTCCATATGGTAAAGATTTTATTTGAAAGACTTTTCTCTTGAGACATTACATCGTGTAGTTTCTCAATCAACAAATGAGCAAAGGAATGTAATATTGGAACTATGTATCTAAAATGATCACGTTTCCAAAAATCTAAAAAGAAGCACAAGAAAAAACCTAATGATCACAGTCATTATAGAACAAGCATAAGTCTGATTCTGTGATAAGAAAGAAAGTCACTCAACTGTCCTCATTTTCTACAGGACATGATGCAACTGAAGGTTGAGATGCAGGAAGTTCTTCTGGCCAAGGAGGAGCAGGAGGAGGTGCTGAGGAGACGAGAGAGGGAGCTGACGGCTCTGAAAGGAGCCTTGAAGGAGGAAGTGGCTGCTCATGATCAGGAGGTGGACAAGATGAAGGAGCAGTATGAGAAGGAAATAAGCAAACTGCAAACATCTTTGGAAGAAGCCAAGCAGGTAATCAGCCTCCCTGTGTTCACTCCTCATTTCCTTTGCTCTCTCCCTCCCCCGTTCCACCCACCCTGTCACAGAGGAGTGTAGAGATAAGCATCTCAATAGAGGAGCTGTGACTGTCTGTGTCCATGTGTGCAAGTTAAGCCATATGTTCATCATCACAGACTTTGGCTTTGCTTTGATGTGATGTTATTTATACCTTTTCACTAGTTCCACAGTTGTGGAACAGAGTATCACAATATGGAGACAGACACGACACAATGAACAATACACAGACGAGGCTTGGCCCTTAAAATCCGCACCACGTCTTTTCCATTTACACGTTTCATTACATTTGAATGCATCTGGAATCTTAAGATGTCACACAACTGTGTAGGCAAAATAAGAAAGCAAAGAAAACAAGATTTTTTGATGTTTTAACACCAGAAATTAAAATATTATCATTCAATGACATCATTTATCTCACTAGTCTTCAGTCTTTCAGTGATTAATAGTTTCTCATAACATTTGATGCCTCAGCAGTGTCATTGCAACCTTGTGTAAATACTGAGATTATTCAGCACTAAAAGTTCCAGTGTTTCAATAGTTCTTCTTGGTATTCTTCTAGTCAGACTTTAATAACGTGATAAGCAGATGGTTTTGTGAATATTTGTTTTTGTCATAAATCAATGATTCTATGATTTGTTGGTGAAAAGACCTTAAACATCACAGTTTTTAATGGTGATGTAATTGTACTGACTAAACAAAGTAGTTGAAACATTTAAAACATCACAGGATAGCATAAACAGCCAGTTTGTTTCTAATGACGCATGTGGAAATGAAGCTATCTTTGAGTTTGCAAACTTTGGCTGCATCAGCAGAACAAACTGATAAAATGAAGAGGAAACATCAGGTAACAGTTACATGTAGCTCATCGTCATTTGTATTTCAAACCAGACGTGTGTGGTGGTGTTTTCTTATCTCACCCTGTTTTTTTTTTTTTTTTTTCTGTGGAGAAACATTTTTACTGGAAGAATGTTTGATTTTAAAATTTATACATTTATCTTGATATGAAACTGCCAGGGTGCGCCTCACTGGTAAGGTCACTGTTGCAGCATAGTAGCAAGACCTGAGGCTCAATGTTGTATCATTCGTGGAAATGAGCAGTTTCGAAGTAAACTTCGATAAGTTGCACAGCAGTATTTAGAATTTTAGCTGGAGATTGGTTTATAACAAACGTGTCGGTATTTAAATGTTAATTATTTTAAATACATTTCTAAGAAAACCAGAGGAACCTGTTGTTTAGGAAATAAAGGAAGTTGAGTTAAGATGAGATGAGCAGCAGTGGTTGGCAGGAGATGACACACTGAAAGGACTGAAGACACATTGTTTTCAGTAGGTTTCTGTGTGACTCACGTGTGTCCTGTTTGTCTCAAAGACTGGAAGTTGTCCTTGTTTCCCAGCTTCCTGCAGGCCTGTTGGGGTCCACAGCAGAGCCCTGCAGCGGGAGTCTATGAGAACATTTCCTTTTGTTGAACAGAGGCACTGCTCCCCCCAAGGGACAATGTCATCAGGGTTTTACCCTCAGAGCTTTGTAAACACTTGGCAGCATGAAGTCATTGTTTGACTCTCTTTTAAGATATAAAAAGCTCTTACTCATTGATTTTCATTATGTTCTGTCTTCAGTTTTGAATTTTTGTGATATTTTTCTGTGTCTGCGTACAAGACACGAAGTTAATTCATTTTGTGCTCGTAGCCAGAAGGTAACCGTGCTTTTGGATGCATGTAAGTAATAAACACTGGATATATTACCATGCTCTGTGTGTGTTTGACACAAGTGATAAAACAATTTACCATGAAACCAAAAGTCTCATAAGACCAAAATGAGATAAGACCAAAACACAGCATATGGTCACTTTTTTAGTTTATATTTAGTGAGTGTGTGTCAGACAGAGGAAAAATGGCCAGATTGAAGTGTCCATCTTTTCCTTTTTCTGCCTCATCTCCAGCCAAAGTGTTGCCGTCCTCTTTAGGAGGCCCTGACGTTTGCACTGACCAGGGTGGCCCATGCAGAGAAGAATGCTGGAAACTGGAGCACTAAATTGCTCAGTATACTAGTTAATTGCAGTGGCAAGCCTTCACTAATCTAATGAGCTGCCGTTCCTTAGTTGTGTTGTGTCTCCTCTTCTTTTTGTGCCCTGAAAGAGTGGGGGTAATTGTGGACCTCAGTCGATAATGAATGATGAGTTTGTTTCACACAATAATAGCAGCGGGGGTTGCTGAATAAGTGGGTCAGTATGTTGTAGAAAAGGGGATGCGTGGCCAGCTCAGTTGAAAGGAGTGGGGGGCCTGTTTTGTGTCTTAAATTGAAAGCTGCATTGTGTTTTTCACCGAGCTGAAATCTATGGAATTTCAGGTTAAGAAAATAGTGGTCATACTTGAGAAGATATGACTTTGTTTATTTTAATAAGTGTTACCAAACTCTTCCAAGACCTCTGCACTTTTTGAAGTAGATTTTATCTTTTGTCTCAGTGTGTGCTGGTATGCAAAAAATGTAGAAAGACGAGGTGCAGCGAGTAGAGAGAGGGGTTTGTTTCCAGGAATGTCGGGGTCAATATGGGGAATGTGCACCCTGCAGACCTCCTCCTTCCCTCAACTCCAGCTCTGTTACACTGTACCCGCTATGACCTGTGGGTGAGCTTGGATCTTTTCATTCTTCACGGTGCTGCAGTCGCATCTCCATCTCTGCTGCGATCCAGATCACCAGTGTTAGAGGCTTTAATAGGTTTCAGTCGCATTTTCCTTTCCCAACTGTAAAGACAGAGCCTTGTGCTTATCACATCATTTCCAGCTCTTGTTATGTTTCACCTACAGCCCTGAGCCACAGTGTGTAACACGGCCACATTGTTATCACGCTTTCATCTGTAACCTCAATCCCAAATGCTGTATTTTTCATTTCCGAACTCCACAGCTTCCACGCGAGACTCTGCAGTCATCTCCCGCTCACCGGTTCATTTTCTGGCCGGTGCCATTCTCACCCGCATCTCAGCCTGCCTCTCGAGTAATCTCTGCCGGTGTGTGAACTGAAGTCTCACTGTCTGATCATCAAACTTACGTAGCCCAGAGAAGAGTTCCCCCTCAGGCTTGTTTTGAAAGTGAGGACTCCTGCATGAGTCTGTGTGTTTGATGATAGCGCTATATTTCTCAGCGTAGCTTCAGGAGCTGATTTAGCAGGCGGCTGGAAAGGGTAGGGAGGAGATGCGGGGCAGCAAGCATGGAAGGAAATGATGGAGAGAGTTTGTGGATCTTAACAGACGGCAAGGAATTAGTCGTTTATCCTTACTGAAATATTACTTCTAGGTTTTCAAATAGCTTTAATGATAACTTTATAGGCTGATGACATCAAACACTCTAAAGTAGGAATTAAATATCCAACAGTTCAGTCAGCAAGTGTTCAGTTCAGAAAATGTCTGTTTGGTCATATCAGGGTCAGGTCTGTGTGAAACCAGGCAGCAGACTGGATTTTTCTGTTTATTGTTCTTTTACTTCGCTACCTGTGAGTGCTGATGTGGCGGGAGCTAAATCTGCCAAAACAACTTTCAGGCGTCAAGTTAAACACACACCACCTATCGAGATGACAGAGAACATTATAGACTATCAAACTCTGCTTTTTACGATGGTCAATGTAACGATTCACATCATTTTCATATAACAGTGTTTTATGTTCTGTTTCCACAGTTAATACATTTCAATATTTTATTTGGATTTCGGCTGGCTGCCCAGTTCAGTAAATGATTTCTTACTTATGTGTAACTGTGTAAAATGTCGGGTTGAGATCTCCATGTTCAGACTTCAGCTGCTGTGTGGGATGTGGGATGTGGATTTTTGGGCGTTCCTCCTTTCACTCACAGGTTTATCCAAACCTTCTCTTCTTTGGCCTTTGGCCCGGAAAACATGAAGATGGAGTTTTCTCCACTCTTTGTTTTTCTGTTGAAACGTTGCCGAGCAATTTGTTCAAGATGGTCGTGCATGAATTAACTGGCACTGTCAAGTCACTGTAAACTAAGATTTAACTAAAAATGCTTAACATCGTATTTTCTGCCTCACATTCCATTTCCCTCCAGTTTCACATTGTAGTATTAAATGGATTTACAGGCCTTTACAGACCAGATGAACCAGTTTTTAATATCCAGAAACCTCAAATCGGTCAATGTGACATGACGGGTACGAGGTTATAGATATCAGGTTCCAAGAAACTCAAGAGAAATAAATATTTGGTGTTAAATATGACCATAACCCAGACCACCACAGAAAGTGTCTATGGGATGGAGGCAGTGAGTGATTGTTTCAACCACACCTGTTTATATGACGATTGCTGCTGTGACCATAGACGTCAGCAAATTATGTTTGTGGTGTCAACAGTCGAATCCCACAGTCCAATTTGGTTCTTTGGGAAGGATTAAGAAAACTAAACAAAAACATTGTCTTGTTCTTAAATGCACTTTTTTAAAAAAAAACTTTATTTAAATCATAAACCTCACAGTTTATGTTCTCACTGGCCTCTGTTCTTCCCTTTTACACTGAAACAGCCCAGTAAACATGCAGCTTAACTTTACACAGAGACTCTTTAAAAAAAAAAAAAAAAAAGCAGGTTTCTATTTCCATTTCTCTGAGGACAAGACAAGATTTGATTACTGTTCTCCTTTGACCTCAGAAATGCCAATGCTTCTCAGCTGTCACCTTTTAATTTCCACCTCAGCCCGTCCTTTCAGTCCATGACGGACTTTTTGTCTCAGTTTGCTACATACCTTGGTACTTATTTTTAATGAGTAAAGCAGTTGTATTTCAAACACATACTTTGCACTGGCACAGCACATGGAGGCATTTGGCACTGCCAAATAGTTTTTCTCTCTTATGTTAGGGCTAAATTCAAATAATCTGATCCCATACAGGAAATGACCCGTACTCTGAGCAACCTTGGTCCATTTGATTTTATTTAATTATAGGTAGATATGTGGCATCTTTCCATCCAAAGCAACAAAACTATGTTTTCTTGGACACAACATGGCTACATCTGTTGCCAAAAAGTCCAAACCTGCCAAAAAAAAAAAAACAGGATTGGTGAGTTTATTTCATCTCCTACTGAACAGTAAGTAGCTGATTTTCAATACAACAACCCGCATGCTGGGGAGTATAGAAGAGTAATAGGCTTATTTTAGTCTGACATGTATATTTAAGTATCTATGCAAAGCTCATATCTGTTTGTTTAGTTTGAAGCTGTGAAGATAGGATGTAATAACATATATATATACTTCAACAAAAAGTCAGGAGATTAAACAGAAACAGATCAGAACAAAGAGTCATTAAAGCATCAGTACTGAACATCTCCATGGCTGATGAGGCTTTTGTACGCAGAAAATTGAATTAAATGAGCAGATATCTGGGCAGTATGAAATTTGTGAATGAGATAAGCTTTGACAACACAGGAAAGAGGAAATGACGGAAATTTTGTGAGTGAAGATTAACAGCAGGAGAAGCAGGAAACAGAGTGGGAAGTCACCAATAGTGGAAGAGAAGGAGGAAATGTGAGAGAAAACATCTTTATTCTGGAGCTCTTGCATAAGCTTAATTTCCATTATTCAATCAAGTCTTCAGTGTTGTGCTGTGGAGGCATTTTTATCGGTGAAATCACAGTTGGCATGTTGGCAAGGACGTTGTGTCTTTCACTGCATCTTGATTGAGTGTACTTGTGCTTGAGTGCACCAGTGACATTAGAGAGTATGAAACAGCTCATCATGAGTGTGGAAAATCAGTAAATTAACAGTCTGTAATGTATTTTCACATATCCCACAGTGCTAGATGATGTTTTAGACTTGATGTGATTTCATTTTATGTATTTGTGGTAAACAGACTATCAGCGGGAATATTGACGGCCTATATGTTGAACATTGTTGTTAAAAAATGGAAACATTACACATAAAACAACATCGGGGGTAGAGAGGAGAGAGAAGCGAAAGTTTTGTTGGGATTTCATAGAAATAACTGACCGAGCCAATTTTTTTTACTACAGTGCTCAACCTGGGACACACTCCACTGGTGCTGTGCTGCACAAAGTCAGTTAATGTGCAACTTTAGACAAACACATTGAATACACAAGAGGACCTAAGTCAAACTTTGAGTAAGGGCAGACAAAAAAGAAAAGGTCTCGTGTTGTAACATTACCACATAGTCTCCTGTGACGTTGTTCTGTTACACTGACATCAGCTTGTGTTTGTTAAATTAGTTTATTTGAAGAGGTAATAAAAATTTTATTGAACAGACAAATTAAACAAATCATCGTCTGAAAGCTGATAAAGTGATTTGTTTTGGTAGTGCTAATCCTTCAGTGATTGTTAGATAATGTTTAATCAGGCTTTCACACTTTTAATGGATGATTAACTTTTTGCAGCAGTGATTAAGAAAATAGTAAAGTTAGTGAAGCCTCATAAGAAACTAGAAAAACGATTGGTGGGTAATATTAATGTTGCTCCTGCATTGCTCCTGATGATTGACATTCACAATATAAAGCTTCAGTTCACTGTAATGTTCTGTTGTAAATCGAATGGATCACGATGCCGGTCAGTAAAAAAAAAAAAAATCACTCATCAAATAGATGAGTGTTGTTCAAATGAAAAGTCACTGCATTCCCTCCCACTTCCTGTCACAGAAAGCAGCAGGCTCTTCCTCTCCCATGTTTTTAACTTGTATGACCCAGTGTGGGAAGTGGGACAGGCACAGAAGTATGAGTGTGAATGTTGTTGAAATAGAGCACAGACACAATGTTGACACTCTCTATCAATGCTTTATTATTGTGATGAAAGCTGTGTTGTTCAGACCCACGTCAAACCCAGCCCCCCTTTTTTTTCCATTCGTGAGCTTCCTCCTTCGACACAGTATAACAAATACAACCATTAATGTTTGACATGAGTAGAAATATTATTATAAATCTCTCGGACAATAACTTATTGTCAGAAGTAACGTCTTCTGAACAACATTTTTTAATTTTTGGTTACGTTTCTTAGCTCTTGGACAGATCTGGCAACAATTTGTGAGTTTTAGAAGCAGCAAGAGGAAACTGCTTAACACAACATATAACCTCAGAGAGGTGATTCAGTTTAATTGTTATTTTATAGTTTATGTTTCTGAGCAGTTGTGTTGTATTATACAGAGAGGTGTTTATAATATTTACATATTTATTTAAGGTCTGAATTGATTTTGTGTTATTTTATTTGTGCAGTGTTTGTTGTTAATTGATTCTATTATTTTGGTTTGTTTGGTTGTGGCAGAAGAAGAGTGTTGCGGCATTAAGTCGCTGCTTTGACCAAAGTAAATGACCCAGTGAGACGGAGATGAAGGCGGCTGTGTGGTGACAGGGGAAACTGGTCTGACTGGCCCGCCAGCACAGGGAGGCACCCATCACCTTTCTAGTACAGGAGGAGACTCTATTCATGCATGATGAGGACGTGATGATCTGACGTCTCAGTCACAAAAGATTTCGAGGGGGTGAATAGTTGTTGAAACAAAATTTAACATTTGCATGTATAGATTAAATCTTTTAGTTTCTTTAAAATCACCTACAGTGTGATAATTCACAAAACCTGCTACTGTTAAAATGCAGTGACGATGACCTGTTTCCTTTTTAAAACGACACGTGGATTTGCTCATATACATCGCTGTAACAGACCTTTTATAATGTGATCTGCCTGGATATTGTATTTTAGAAGGAAGGAGTCTGCTGCCAGGATTTTGGCAGCTCTTCAGGTGTACTGCCTGAGAATAACAAAACAGTTTTTGGTTGCACTGTTTGTATTGATGCATTTTTCTGCAGCATCTTTCATCAGTGTGTCACCAGCTGGGGTAATACTGTTGTCAGTTGGTTCCTCGAGGCAGAAAAGTGTGTGTAGGTGTGTGTGAGTGTTTGTGTTTGTGTTTGCGCGTCACTTTACAAGTTACATTGTACGTTGGCCATCAGAGATTTTGGCACAGGTTTGAACTCATATTATTTACACCTCACTATACTAGTAATACACACAGCTGTGGCACCAAATATGGACACAGTATCCTGAAAAGAAAAGGCCTGGCCCTTTAAATGAATATCACTGTTTTTCTGTGGAACACACACACACACACACACACACACACACACACACACACACACACAGACACAGGATGTGCTTGGATGACAACCATGTGTGTGATAAATAACAGAGAGTAACCTGCCTGTCAAGGAAGACACTGAACTTAATTTAACCTCGATGAAACACATTTTTAAATAAACCAATAAACCTTGACCATTGATTTGCTTAAATGTTTCGCTTGTGGTCAAACTGACACTATACATTTTACAGATGTTTTCTGCAGTTCTGTGTTGACTAGTTTACAAGCAGCTGAATTCTTTACCGTCTTGACACCGACAAGAAATTGCTAAACCAGTTTCATAACATTCCACCTCCGTGCCGAAAAGACCTGTCTCTAAACAAACCCTTGTCACTGGATGTGTCATTGCAAGTGAAACCTGTTATCTGCCGATACGATTGAGACACGTGGTTGTTGTCAGTTTTCTTTGTCTTAAGCAGTCAGACATGCATTTCCTTCTTCTGTCTGTCTCTTGTTGTTTTTTTTTTTCACCTGCACAGCTCTACACCCTCAAACATCAGAGTCTTGACAGACTCCCCATTCATAAACATGATCACAGGGAGAGCACTGTGTATGAGGAACTCTCTTAATGTTTCAGGATAGGCAGTAGTCACAAGAACTGTCTAAAAGCAACCTTACAACAGAATATATATATCAGAGACAGTCATGTCTGCTGTGCTTAACAACTGACTCTGTGTGGCCCTCGGTCTGCAGAGGCTAATGAAAAGTAGTTGCCCTCATTTACATTATTTTTTGTGTCTCTAGATAAAGAAAATACTGAGCACCGCTAATGTTTTTTTGTTTCATGAGGCATTTTTGGGAAACTCAAATGTTCCTTCATGCATCACCGTTCCACTTTCCGTTGAGTGTCACAGACTCCTGCGTCCTTTGTACTGAAGCCTTGTGTCTTGTTCTGATCTGCAGAACAGCGCAGCAGCGGTCCGGGAAAAGGCTGAAGTGGAAGCAGCCAAGGGTGCAGTAGAGGGCCAAGCAGGACGTTTGACCCAAGAGGCCGACAGGCTGCGCAGGCGGGCGCAGGAGCTGGAAAATGAAGTGGCCAAACTCAATCGCATCATCGATGAGGCCAAGCTGCAGGAGAGCAGGCTGGGGGACAGAGTCGGCCGACTGGAGGTGAGTCACTGAAACCCAACTGATGTTAGTTGTTTGCTGCTGTAGTATGTTATTCTGTATCTTTTATTCTACAATGTCCATTTAACAGAGAGAGAAAAAGCAATTAGAAGAGTCTTTGGCAGAAATTAAAGAGCAAGAAGAAGAGATGTCACGTGCCAACCGAGCACTGACGCTGCGGCTGGAGGATGTGCAGGTGAGATGAGCTGCACTGCATGAAGAAGATGGTGGGTTTCCATCACAAATCTGGTTTGATGCCTTTAACGCTGTGGTTTTTCTACAGAGGAACTTGACAAAACTAAGCAGTGAACACAAGGAGTTGGAGGAACGGTTACAAGAAGAGAAGATTCAGAAGGAGCAGTTCAAGAGCATGAAGAACAATATAGAAGATGAGAGGAGACTGCTCGACCGAACAGTGGAGAAACTTCAGAAGGAGGTGAGTTTGAACGAGTTTGAATCTCTGGGACCGTTACAGAAGCACTTTCAGTTTCCAAGTGGATGAACTTAGAAACAGATTTTCTACAATCTTTTCTTTTAGAAAAGAGTTGTTTAAGTAGTGATCACAAGGAACCTTAAGTTGCTGTTAGCACTGAAAAACTAGTCGCAAAGTGAAAGTGTTCCTCAGGTGAAAAGACACATTTATTTAGAGTGTATTTGTTTAAAAACTCCTCCCAGGGTCTTCAACAGGGTGTAAATAGTGACTGTGTCTGAAAAATGTTATTGTTTTTGTTGTTATTAAACATTAAATCCCAAACTTATCCCTGAAGGACTTGACATCTTTCTCTCTCCTTGGCCTCCTCCTCTCCCTGTGCCTGTAGATGAACGATATCGTTGATGCGTCCCAGTCCTCAACGCGGGAGCTGCAAGAGCAGATTGATATTTATAAAGAGAAAAACCGTCGGGAGCTGACGGAGCTGCAGAGGCTTCTGAAAGATCGAGAGCAGGAGCTGGATAAGTGCCTGCAGACTGCTAAAACCCTGCAGGAAGAGGTACGGAGAACTACGTCAGCCTCTTAATAATGGGCACTCGTTCAGGGAACGCAGGTTTGAGTGCTGACACTGCTTTCATGGTGAGAGTGGTCAAATCAAGGCCGCCATTAGTCAGACCAACTGAACCCTCCCAGGCAGAACAGCAGATGATGAGGCATTGTTCCTAATCAGTCAGTTCAACCCCCCCACAGACATCATCCTCTCCTTTCAGGGGGTGATGTCATCATTAGGGTATTTCTGCTCTTCACTATCCTTTCATACCCAAAACATAGAATTAAAGTGAAGTCGATGAGCCAAGTCAAGCCATAGAAAATCCCTGCTCTTCATTTAAATTGATGTTTACGCTCTGTGGTAGAATTAAAAGGGAAATGTGGTGAATCCCTTTGTGACCTCTTAATGTGTGGCCACCGAAGCATCATGGTGAAACTGAACAACTTGTGACCACTGCATTGTTTAAATTCTGTGAATTTCTCCTCGTCAGTTCTCAGGAATGTGAGTGTTTTCGTTAGTAGTAGAAACAGATGAATGGGAATAATTTATGTTAGAAAATGGTGGATGTTTAGTTTGTTTTTATTTACATACTCAGTTTCACAGAAACTGAGTTATGGTTAAAGCTTCAGGACATAATGTAACACAGAAACAGAATATAACAACAGGTCTTAGTTGCACGTGTGTATACATATATACACAAGATATAATTAATTATCATGTTTCAGTAGTTGTTAAATAAATAACTGTTTTCCAGTGATTCCCAGCAAATATGAATCTTACTATTTTTGTTTTAGTCAGCTTAAGTGTCAAGAAAAGATTTAAAACTTAATGACACCCTTCAACATTTTGGATTTCTTAAGAGAAGCAAGTCTCCATAATGTTTATGTCTTGTGTATTATTAACACGTAAACAAAGACATCATGAGCATGGGGGCGATGTGTTGCACATTTCTGCTGACTGCACAGGAAGGCAACAGTTTGTTTGGAGGTAATGTGCCCTAAAAGGCAGCAATGTGCCAATAAATGAAAGGGAATTAGACGACTGTAAACAGGTTGATGTTAGCAAACATTTAAAAAGGTATTAAACATGTGTTAGGCCTTAAGGACATGCACAATGTATCCCTCCACTAACACTGTAAACATAGCTGCTCACAAAATGGTATATTTTAACTGAGGTTTTGTGAGGCTATGTTTTGACTTCAAGGCTTCTGGAGCCTGTAGTCATGAACTCATTCTGTTTGTCTGGGATAATGGAGCTACCACTCAGTTTAACAGATTTAACAGCTGGACATGTCACATGGTAGTTAGTAAAATGTATATATCTGGACAAGGTCACCATCCAGGTTCTTCCTTTTTTTTTCTGTCTATACGGGTGCTAATGTATCATTGTCCAGCTGCTGCTCAGGAAGAGGAGGATGTCTTTGTTGTGATATCATTGTTGTGAAAGCTGTGCTGGCTGGATCCACTTCCTCCTCCTCTACATCTCCTGAGAAACTGATCACTCAGAATTGGGCCTAGTGAATCCACTTTTCCAGCTGCTCTTGACAGACCATAACTAAAATAAGTGTAACCTTAATAGATCCTTCTTCTGTCCCTTTGTTCCACCAGGTAAACATCTTGAATAGGTTTAAAGATCTAACCGAGTAGGCAGCATAAAAACAGCAAAAAGATCATTTTCTTCCTCTGTTTCTTCTCATAAACTCATTAATTCATTTATTTCCAAACATGCTCATGGCTTCTCAGGGCCTGAGGGAGACTGTGCGATTATCCCATTACACTTATTACTAAGTCTTTGTATGCTTAGCTTTAGCTCAATGGCTTAAATTATATCTTACTTAAGTATTTACAGGATGAAATATGTAATAATTCTGCACTAATGGCCAAATACGTGTTCTGGGTGAAAAATAAGGGCAGATGATGAATTTTCATTGTCTTAGCATTAAGTAGTGGGCAGTTTTGTAGCAGTGGGGGGCTCCGCTGCTGAGATAAACACTAGCTGTGCTTGATTCATTAGTCACTCAGGGGAGCCCCATAATAATTTCCCCTAAGCAGCAACTAAATTGCTGGTCAGTGCTACAGTGATAATGCGTGATGTATTGAACAGTGAGATTGATTGTCAACAAGAAGGCAGAGATTAAAGCGCTCACACTCACTGATCCTCAGGGATTTAACATCATAATGAAATATATTCTGTTTCAAGAAATAAAGTGGCATTAGTAAGTTTTGAGGCGTTAAAGTGTATTAATGCATTTTCTTGCAGTTATCACGTCGAGAAGAAAACCTGAGGCAGTGTCAGAGGGAACGAGATGACGCCGAGCTCCGGCAGAAGACGTTGGAGAAGAAGGTTCAAGATCTGGAGGCGGAGGTTGAGAAAAACGCCCACACGAAAGACGACAAATCCAGACACATCAAACTGCTGGAGGTACATAATGATGAAACTTTATCACAGTCATTTAGGAGACTTGGACACCTCTGTAGATCTTAATAGTCAATTATTTATAAGGAACATATCTAGATGGTGATTCTGACCATATTTCTGTAAACGCTGTATTTTACAGGACAGAGTCAACCAGCTGGAGTTGGACCTGGATGAAGAGCGTCAGAGTGGAGACCAGCTGATGGACAGGATAGACCGAGGAAGAGATCAGGTACAAAACACATAGATTCACACTCATATTCAACACATTGTCATTATCAGATGTCACCAGTGTCACTGATCTGCTGTCCATGTCTTCTGTAGTCCACTCAGACGTGTCTCTGTTCCATCTCAGTGTGTAAATGATATCCAGATCTGTTGCTCTGTCTTCCACCTCTAACATCATAATTGCAACCACCCTTCAAAAACGATTTTAAGGTCTCATAAATTCCTGAAAGAGCCAATCCACATGATTCATATTCAGTTTGACAGGTCGAATCAGTGCTTTGGTGCATGTGCACACACTGAAGTGTGTTGTCCTTAACACATAATATCTACACTCCCATTTTACTTCTGGTCTGAATAAAGTGGACGAGTTATTGCTTTGTAAGACGATCTTGCATAATCATTCAGATTGGCAGCCTGCCAGCGTGGTCTGAGCATCGTCTATCCAATTTTCATGCATCAGTCACAAAAGACCCTTCTCAATGCGATGCCTGAGCCAAAATATGCGAGCTGCCAAATGTCTCAAGTTTTCAGGTTGTGGAGTTCACTTGAAAAAAAATTATGCTCAGTAACTTCATCTCGAGAACAAATCCAGTTCTTGTGTGCTTGAAGTCAGTTTTTATATCCTTGTGAGCAAATGCTCTAGTTTTCCTTCCTCTGTGATAAAGCTGCTGACGGAGGCAGTGTGAAGTAAGATTTAGATAAAGTGCGTGTGCTTTTTGAATTGTTGTTTGTTCGTGGGAGTGCTTAGTAATCAGAGGGAGGATGTCGGATTCTGGAGGTTTTTTTTTTTCCCACTGTTTTTATTGCAACCCTGCTGATTTTATGCTAATGTGTGCTGTATGTTTTGTGTCAAGAGTTTCATGGCACCTTTACAACGTCTTTATACTAAATGTAAACCTAAAACTAAAAGACTAAGGGCCTGTTAGATTTGGCTCGGTTACAGGTTTCTCTTTAGAACTGACACAGATTTAACAACAGACATTTATTGTGGTCGAGTAGAGTTTTTAAATATGCTTAAATGGTTTCTCTCCTTTTTTTTTTTAATTGAAAAAGAGGAGGGAAAAAAAAAGTCTGGCAGAGAGAGAAGAGTGGCATTGTGACAAAGTGGCATTCGTTCAGCATGAGGCTGAGGTCGGTTGTCAAGGCAACGCTCGAGCATTGTGCGGTCAGAGTGACGCACGCACACATACACACACGTCCACGCAGGGTATGTGCTGGTGTGTGTGCTCTAATGTCTGTGGGGAGGCGAGGTGGGGGTGGTGAATGGCTACGGAGTGGAGGGGTGGTGGGGTTGCAGCAGAGGCAGCAGGAAGAACACCTGCGTCTCTCCTGGCACCAGGTGCTCCTCTCCTGTCTAAATGAGAGTAATCTCCCCTCTCCTCTCCTGCCGTCTCTCACAAAGCAGATTAGTTTCGCTCTATGTTCCAGTCTGCTGATTCAGCTCCCTCAAGCACTGTGCTGGGTGCACCAGTTATAGGGGCCATCGTTCATCAGAGCAGCCCACTGTCACACACTAATTGGCATAAAATATCACCAATTCTAAGCTCCTCTCAACAAAGAAAGAACCATCACCGCTGTATCGATTACTTTTCATCCTCCCTTCGTTTGAACTGGACTGTCACCGAACAGTCACGTTCATACAGTCAGGCCTCTCAGTTGATTTCTTGTGAAAATTGATGTATGATGACACTAGATAAGTATTAAAGAAATAACTTGACATTTTGGGGAATATACTTACATGAGGTGAGATGATCTGCACCACTCAGCAGGTTATCTTAGCGTAGCATAAAGACTGGAGACTTTATGAATATCTCCTTAAAACCTCAGCTCCTCATTTTTAACATTTAGTTTTTCCACAAACAAGTTATAATTCTGTTTTAGGTCATTATTCATATTTTCCACTTAGACATGACAGTGGTATTTATCTCAAGAAGAAAAGCAAATAAATGTATTGAACATAATGTCAAACCACTCCTTTAATGTTATGTAATGACACAAGTGTTGTTACAATTAAAAACTAATATTTGTACACAACTTGAATCGGCAGCAGTCGTATGTTCTTTACAGAAACTACAGTCATTCATAGCACTACTATTACCACTTGTCACCGAGGGTTGACGTGAGGATCTCGACAAAAGGTGGAATGCAGCCGAACAAGAAAATCCAGCTCATCAATTAACTAGAGCCCTGTGAGCATTAACTCCTCTGTTGTGCAGCATTTTGACTCACCAAGAACTACAGTGGTTCCTGTAGTGGGTGAGACTCAGACAGTGTCTGATAATAATTGTCATCAGAGTGTGTGAGAGCGTAGAAATGACAGTGTCTGGACTCGGCTTGACAGGTGGAGCAGATGAGGAATGAACTCCTGCAGGAGAGGGCTAGCAGACAGGACCTGGAGTGTGACAAGATGGCTCTGGAGAGACAGGTACACACTCTCCTGTCTGCAGGAAAACAACTACACACAGTGTTATGCTACAAACACAAGTTCAAACCATCAACTCATTAAAATCATTCATATCTTTTCATCATTTTCATGTGATTGTATCCATCCTCTCATCAATCTTCTTTTTTTAATTGTTTGAACACAGATATGATTGATGGTTTAAACATGAATTTGTCCAGTTAAACACCTTCACTATTCGCTCTCTCTAGAATAAAGACCTGAAGGACAGAGTGTCTCATCTAGAAGGATCCCAGAAGTCCAACAAAGAGGGCCTGGTTACCCAGCTGGAGGATCGCATCCAGGAGCTGGAGGAGAGGCTAGAGGGGGAGGAAAGGTGAGATGGTTTCAGGTGGGAATAGAGATGAGGTGATGGAGCAGAAAAAACTCTTGGGAGAAGTTTGATGGAAAGATAGATGGATTCATTAAAGTTGGGGATGACAACCAGATACTGACCTCGAGGTTTCAGATGAAAGTTAGAGTTTATACTTAAACACTGATGGATTAAAGATCAAAAGTACATTAAGGATTATGATCACTGAGATCTGTAGATAACAGTGAAGCATTAAAAGAAATCATCTGACTTCAGGTATTCAAGGAGCTCACAGTTATTTGTGTTGTAATGTTTATGTCTCATTGTGTCTCAGGGAGCGAGCGAACCTGCAGCTGGCGAACCGCAGACTGGAGAGGAAGGTGAAAGAGATGATGATGCAGGTTGAAGAAGAACATAACTCAATGCAAGATCAAAAAGACCAAGTATGTAACAGACTCAATATCTGTGTTTTAGCCATTTGTGTAAGTGATTATTAACTGTGTTAACGCACGTTGTTTCTACCCTGAAGCTGAATCTCCGTCTGAAGGCCCTGAAGAGGCAGATGGACGAGGCCGAGGAGGAGATCGACCGACTGGAACACGGTAAGAAGAAGCTGCAGAGAGACCTGGATGAACAACAGGAGGTGAACGAGCAGCTGCAGAGTCAACTCAAAGCACTGCGCAGTGAGATCAGGTAAAAACACACAGAACCATCCATAGTTAGTCGTCCATAACAAGATAGATCAACGTTTAAAATAAAAAAGGCTTAATAATGACAGCGTCGTTCTGTCTGATTCAGGCGTAAGACCGCCTCTGCTCCGCTGCTCAACACTCTGGACGACGACGACGACGACGACATCAGCACCGATGGAGAAACGTACTTCAGCTCATCGTCAGGGTACAAACGCTCGTCCAGTCAGGACAACTTGTTGTCCACCTTAACTTTGTGAACAAGCTCTGAGATCGAGAACAAAGCTGCTTTATACACGTCACTGTTGGACCAAACAGCTGGAGGCAAAAACTGAAGATTTTTACACTAAAACATCAACATGAATATTCAGAAACTTTCCAGCTGAGTGAGATGACTTAAAAAATATTCAACAGTTCATTTAATCCATCTGGATATTAAATCTTGGTACCCCCCGTCCATAAATTCACTCAGTATTATTCGAGCAGCTCTTAGTTTATTGGATTAAATCATTTAAATCTTAAATTTTTTATCCTGTCCTATAGAAATTAAATGTACAGATTGTTTAATTTTCTACTTTTACGTTCACCTTCGTGAAGTCTTACCTATCTGAGATGTCGTCTCTACCCTGAGTGGATTTTTCCACTTGTCTCTTGGATTACACATGCTTGTCAGTGATTCTTTTAGCATTAGTAAACTTGAAAACTCTCTTTAATGCACTGTAAAACACAATCAGTACTGCCTTTGTGAACAACATGAAGTTATTAAAACTTACTTTTTTTTATTCCTATCAAATATGTTAAATTTACATACAGTATCTGAATATACATTTTTGTTATCATACAGTTAAATAAATTATATTTACCTTTTTTTTTTTAAATGAATGAAGATCAAATCCAAAAAAAAAAAAAAAAAAGTGCCAGGATGTTTCTTTTTATTTATTCATGGTTGAATATACAACATTATTTGGCTCAGTGAGGTTTTTTGGGAACAAATAAATGAGGGACTTTGTTCACATCCATTTTATACAGTTTTATATGACATATGACCAATAATAATAGAACCATTCATTAGTTATCAACAGAGATTTGTAATTTACTCCATGTTACTTGTAACATTAGTGACATCACAGTATTTATCCGTGTATCTAGAGGCTGCTTCATGTCGCCTAAATCAGCTTTTTCTTGTTTCTGAACCAGACGTTTAACAGTTACGGCACTGAGCAAAGCTGCAAATATCAAAACCATTTCATCTCCGAATACATATATATTTTTTTTTTATACTGGAAACACTTTGATGTAACTTCTTTCTCGTGTGAGTTTGGTGTTAAGTCTTGCCTCATACATGTGTATTTGAATTGTGCCACTTTGTACATAAAGCCTCACAGGTCCTGTAAAACAACACATGTGGACCTCCTCAAATATTCCTTTAACTAAATGAGGGAATTTCTTCCAATGAGATAAACTGACAATCTTTTTATTTTTATTTTTTTATCTTGCTACACTGTGATGATTTGCACTCTCTGTTGGCTCTGTGCTCAATATGCCCATGTCTGATGCTTGTGGAGTGGGAGAGTGGATTGAGATAAATTCCCGCCACTACCTCTCTGTACACATTTGTATGTTCATAAATCCTGCTGAGACTAAAATAAAGTTACTTCGAGTTACTCTCACATGTTTTTTCCTCTGTGAATAATTCCTGATATTTAAATTCAAAGTCCTGGAAAGATGGATTCTGCACAGAGACGTTAAAAGAAAATAAAACCTTTTCACAGAATATTTACAAAAATAATAATAATTGACCTGTTAAGACAAAAACTTAGCTAAGTAATTAGATACATGTGGATAAAGGTGCAATATTTCTATGGATTATTATAGTGAAGAAGCAGAAAAACTAAAGTATCATGTTCTCAATATTGAACAGTAGCTTTGCTCCAAATATTTGATCAGTCTATCTCTGGTCTCACTCATCCTCACTTTAAACCTCCGTGGGGTCGAAGCAGCTGCATCAACAGCAACTCTTTATCTTTACTTTTGTGCGCAGCAGGTCGGTGTTTTTCCTGCTGGAACATATGAAGCATGTGCATCCTGTCTGACCTCCTTTGGTCAGAAAAAAAAAAAAAAAGATCTGGTGCAAATCTGGAGCTCAGTTCAAAGTGCAAAAAAAAAAAAAAAACTTTGATATTCAACAGTTTCTCTGTTGGTCAGTGTCCAAATCTTTACATTCAGATCCACACAAGTAAAAAAAAAAAGATTCAATAGATGAAGTTTTCTTGTTCTCACCAGTTGACTGACTATTGTCGACAGGGCATGACCTTTGTTTGTTGCTATTATGTGTGAAACAGACATATCAACCTCTCAAGTGCCTCAGTATTATCTCTTTCTTTTTCAGTGTCAAGCCAAGCAGTAAACTAATAGGGGCTGCAGTGGGTTGAAGGGCTTCGGAGGGAAAAGTTGTGTATACTTAACAAGGTGATCATTCTTGAAATTCCTTTATGTGCTTGAGTGACTTCAACCAGAGCGACTGCTTGGAAATAAAGAGCTGGACAGCTGAGAAACAGAAGAGAGAGAGAGGTTTGTGTTGGAGGGAAACGGTGAGTGTTTCCTGACATGAAGTTATGAACAGCTTCTTTTCACACAGAGATCTCTCTGTTTCACAGTTGTAATACAAAGCATACAAGTTTTACAAGTCTTTCTGGCATCTGAAAGCAGTTCTGTGTAGGTGGACAGAAAGAAAAAAAAACAACAGAAAATAAAACAATTGTGGTCTTTTTTTCTTTTCTAGGAAAATGTCACAGTACAATGCTGCCCCCTAGCTGCAGTAGTGGTAACTTTAACAGGATAAGAAGACTTTCCTTCCTTTAACTAACAGCTGATAGAAACAAACCTGGATATTCACTGACCTGTAAACTCAACTGAGACAAATGATGAAGATTTGTGATTATTTTTTAAATGGAAAAGCGTAGTTTGTATCTCATCACTATTTTACAGTATGAGGGTTAATAATCATGACACAAACAGTTAATGTCTTGCTTGTGGGAGTTGGAGATGGTTCTTATCTTCCTTCAGTCGAGCTGTCAGACCCGAGCTGACCCAGAGGGACATGATGGAGGAGGCCTCCCACTGCAGCACATGTGACCCCCCCACACACATACAGACGACTGGCCCTGGTGTGTCACTCTACAGCAGTGAATATGACGGTTATGGTTGAATTACTGAACTGAATGACCCATTTGAAAGTTCAGGCGACTAATCTGTGGACTGAAATCATCCGTCAGTCACGTTGTTGTTTTTCAGCATCACTAATAACATAAGTGACGTTTTGCATGGAAACGTCAGCCTAAACATCCGTTGGACACCCGAGGCGATGAATGTTTCAGTGCAGCAGGACAAACCTGCTTTTAGGTTTTATGTGTTTGGACTCAGTGTCAGTGATAGAGGAAGTATTCAGATCAGTCTCTTAAGTAAACATAGAGATGCAATAATCAAATACACCACTCAAGTTCAAGTTCAGCATTCAAATTCTTATTTAAATACAAATATAGACATGTTCTTAGCAAAATGTACTTACTTTACAGAAACTGTTTAACTAGAACTGCAACTTTTAGTGTCACGTGTGGTGGAGTTAAAAAACACGTTTTAACTTTTTTTCTAAAGTGTGGTGAAGTTTGAAGCAGCATAAAATAAAAAATAACACTAAACAGTGAAATGATCCTGAAGTTTAAGTTAGTAATCAATTATAACACATATGATATGAGATTACATTTTATTTCAAATGTATGTCACAGTCATAAATGACAGCAAATCTTTTCATTCGAGTAAACTAATCCTATGATTGTGATCAAATGAGAGATTACCAGATTAGTATATGATTAGATTGCTGCCATTAAAAAAGAAATATATTGTGTAATAAAACCCACAATATTATACTCATACTCTCCTACTACAAGTTATAAAAGAGGTGATAAAAGTGACCTTATTGCTTGTAAAAGGAGACACTGAGTGATATTTATTAAACACAGAGAAATGAGGAAACGTTCAGTTCACAGCACCCGCCTAGTCTAGATTAAGTCACTTAAATCAACAGATGATTTATCAAAAGATCATTGATATGAAAACTGTTCTTGCGTCTTGGATTTCATTGTGAGTATGTCCTTTAAAAAAATATCTGAGTATCAGTGTGTTTCAATATTTTCAACGACCCAGGTAAAGAGTTCATATTTCTAAGAAAAGATGTTTTTCCAGTAGCTCAGATCTACGTGAGTCCAAGGTCCCTGTTCAAGGTTTCACTAATCTCTTGGTCTAAACCTGCCCAGAACCAATCAGAGTTTATATTCATTGATACCAAAAAACAGAACTAACCAGTTAATTTACAATTACTCCAATTACTCCACAGTTTATTCAAATACTAGTTGTTTGTCACATGCATCTGAAAACAATGGATCATTGTCAGGTTGTGTGGTTTTATCACAAGCAGCCCATTTATCTGTCAACAGTTGAAGCGGCACCTTTTTGTCAAGTGACTATTAAAACACACAGGTCGACCTAAACTCCACAGCTCCAGGGCTGCTGAGCAAGACAACAGTTATTGTTGCTGGTTTCTACAGCAAAATCCCTCTTAAGCAAACAACAGACAACATTAACATGAAACATCATGACAGTAGAAATTCTCTGTTGGAGGTAAAAGCTTATGAATGCATAAAAATATATAAGTATTGACTGTAAGTTTACTGTAATTCAGTCACGGAAAAATTAAATGTTTGTTATTTGGCTTAAAGAATTATTTAAATGGCAAAAACTCGACTATTTGACAAATTATTTCAGCTCTGATGAGACTTAAGGGAATTTTAATATATAACAAAGCATCATATTTTATATTCTAACATGTAAATTTGCTCCATCTCAACCTATTTATACTCGTAACACCGGCCAAGTTGAATTAATCTACAAGTTGAATCCAGATCTAGTGACAGACACGGGATACAACGTACAATCACAACAGGAAGTTTATGGGAGTGGATTTCCACGAGTTTATTCATGACGCTGACAGACGGCCTCACTGAATGACTAGTTCACTGATTGCAGAGGCAAAGAGACGCAGTGTGTTTGATCTCTGGTTACTAATTAACTACTCAGCCCTGTAGGAAAACCTCTCAGAAATGTTCCTTTCACGTTTACAGATATATTTTGACATCAGCTGACAGCAGATCTTTGTTTAAACACAATGTAAAGCAGAACAAACTCTCGCAAGGCAACTTGAGTCTTTAAACTTGATTCTCTCCTTCCTCTGTGACTCTATGTCTCTAGTTTCTATTAAAAAGGGAGTGACTGGAGGCTATTCATACGAGGAATGTAGCCGTCATGGTGTTTGTCAGTCGCCCTCTTGAAGATCTTTGACAGTGTGAGTATAAACTGATGACCTCAAATTGAGCTGACATAGTTGTGAAGCAGAAGGTAGCGATAGCATTAAAAAATAATGTTAGCAGCGCTGTCGTCCTTTTCATCACTATCCACTATCAACAGCATCAATTATTTATTGGCTTTAGTGAACTCCTGATATATGTGAGGCACTTCCTGTAACTCCAGTATAAACCTGTTTAACACTTTAAAATAGAACTTTACTTATTTTAAGTAAAAGTACTAAGTTTACATAGAAATAAATGTTGTTTTTTTAGAAAACTATATCATTATTACTGATGTATTCATATTTAAGAGCTACATAAACATTGTATTTATTCAAGGAGGAGCTCATTGTAAATATATCTCACACAATATTATACAACTATATCTTTATACAATCTATCAGACTATACAATCTGATATTGTTTACTTGAATGTGTAACAATACTTATTACATGGTATGTGAAATCATAGTAGAGTAGAGTGTTAATTACCCTTTGAAATGTGCTGGATTAGTAATATATTTTAAGAAATAATCAAAATATTCTCATCAGTTAGTAAAACAACCTTCAGTTGTTGAGAACCGGTATTTAGTTACTTTGCACCAGTACAAAGTGTGTTGAGTGTGTCCTAACTTTTCATTAAAGAACAAAAACTGTGGTTTAAATGTTTGTAAACACAGAGTAGCAATACAAGTATGTTCTGCAGTTATTAAAACATGTGTAGTCACAACAGAAATACTGTAAAACTTGTTCAGTATGAGGTTTACAATGAGTATCAGCTCCTCCTTTTAGCCATTCCTGTTGATAAGAAATGCTCCACCTGTCCCAGCCCTAAAGTGAAAGAGGACCCGCCCTGTGAAAGTCCTGCTCGCAGGGTAAGAGGCACACAACAGAGAGGCAGGTGAAATGTGGCCTGACAGGTCTGATGGGAATGAGACACAGAGAGACTCAGAGAAACAGGTGGGGATGTTACTGAATGACTGACAAGCTTGTCAGTCCAGTGGATTTAGCAGCAGCCTGGTAGGAATTAAAACAATGACAAATGTGTGTTGTTGCTGATTGAGGAAGTGGATTTTATCTGCTCATTTCACAGACAGACCACCATCACCAGCAGGACCTCCAGGCTTGACAGATTGGAATTTCCCTCCTTTTCCCTGGCTGGAGTTGGGGGGCAAATGGTCGCTCTGAGCCTCTGAGCAAAACTCAGGAAGGAGAGTGAGAGGAAGGGTGGGAGGAGGGCCAGAGAGGGAGAGGACGAGAGGCGAGCAGTGGACAGAAGAGGAGACATGCTTCGCTACGGTTCAGGACGAGGAGCTTCCACCACCACCACCACCACAACAACAGAGGACTCTCTAGAGTCTTTACGTGAGGTAAGAGACGTCAGAAATATCAGGACACTGAAACTCTCTCTTTCTGTCTGGTTTTACTTCACCAGCAGCTCAGTGTTTTTCTTTCCCTCCCTCCTCTGTTTGTCTTTGCTTTAACTCTCACTTTTGTCATGTCTGTATACAGTAAAATCAATTTTCCACCTCCCACCTAACATTTCCTGGTCCCTAATCTTCAGAAAACTTAATGTTTGTTATGGGATGTGTTCATTACAAGGGCATGTAATGGGAGCTGGAGTGTGCAAGAGGCAGGACTGTCATGTTTATTTGAACAGCTCTCTGATAAAAAAAAGGTCTCTGAACAAACTCCTGCTGTTCTCATTGTTTTTAATTGAAGAAAAAACATTATTATCGTGTTTTAAATCAAGTCTGATATGAGGAGAATAATGTCAGAATTAAAATCTCTCAAAAATATTCAACTGTAAAAGAATTCCTACCTGGTGCATAAGTAAATTAAACATGTACTGTAGAGTAAATATTGCAGTGCATGTATTAGTATCACAGTTTCATAGCATTTACATGAACTTTGTTTGCAGTGCTGCTGTTGTTGTCTATAAATAAAACAATGGCTTTGCACTGGCTTTGCTTCACTGATGTTTACATGTAAACTCTTTAGTCTTTTCTCACAATAAGATGCTGGAAAAAAATCTATTTCTCTTCAGAACATAATTTATTTGTCTTTTGCTTGTTTGTGTTTCTCAGAGGAGGATCAGACGCCTCAGGTTAACTCTTAATACAGGAGACAAAGGGAACAATGGGCCAAAAACAGAAAGCTCCAACACAGTAAGTCATACATCTCTCTCTCATTGAAACTCATACAACTTATCAAGCTGCTTCCTGACTATTAATCTTCCCTGGCAGCACTATTTAGATAGGTAAAGGTTTAATCAAACAGAATTAAAGTTTGTCCTCCCTCCTCTAGAGCCAATTTCAACTCAACACACCAACTGAATTTTTGAGTTTAACCACAGACACAAAGAGAATCTCAAATACATTGACGGAGAAAATATAAGATTAATTCATTGATCAATACTTTGAAAGAAAAATGGTGGAGTCACCGAGATTTTTGAGAGTTTTTTTTTATCATCTGGTCCAGTTACACAATCATGTCAGGAGGGGTTGTGTGTGTGATAATGCACACACATCTGTTTCAAATTGACTTCAAAGCTCAGCTCTGTCTCTGCAGAGAAAATCTATTTCATAGAAAATAGTTTTGCTCAGCAGATGATGAGCTTGAACTCTCACTGAGACAACTGAAAGCTCTGTTGAAACACTATAAACACTTGAAATTACATAAATGTTGAACATGAATTGGCCATTTTTCTCACTGTAGCGCAGCAAGAAGACTTACAGTCACACAGTCAGTTTGTTTTTGTACAATATGAGTGTGTGGATTATGATCGCAAGTCTACGCCGCAGGCTGTGGAGGTGTTTGCGATAGGTGACTCTGCCCTGGTCTTTGTTTGTATTAGAGATCTGTGGTCCAGAAACTACTGCCAGAGTTCGAGATCCGACTGAATACTTCCCCTATTGTTGGCCCAGATGAAGCTTTTAGACTATAACTGTGCAGGATCCTGACAAACAGCACGGTGGCTTGTTTTGCATGAACCTTGGCCAAGGGGTATGGTGTTCGTCAACTTACCACACCTCCACAAACTCCACTGATAGCACGCTGCTGTAATCTGTGAATGTGCTTCGCTTGAGTGGGGTGTGACCATGACAACTGACACTGATGACAGAGGACAGTCTGGTCAAAGTGGAGAGAAACACACATGTGCTCAGAGATGACGTGTACTTCACTTTAGTTTTGGTTGTAACAGCAGACTTTAGAGTTTTAGAAGGAAATGAGGAAAATAAAATTATATATTAAACAATAAAACAGAACAGCAGCCTTAAAAGAATATTTTTTTCCCCTTTGGAGTGGGTGGGTGGTTGCAGGTGGGGGTGTAGGGCTTTGTTACACTCACTTGCCAAGAGTCAGACCAGAGGATCAGTGTCTCTGTTGTGTATGTAAACTAAATATGATGCTAAAGCCAGCATCCGCTTTAGCTGAGCTCAGATCAAACAAGTGGTTTTATTCTGTCCAAAGGCAACAGAATCAACCCACCAGCACCTGTGAGTCAAAAAAAACAACACAGAGGCCAGAGCCAAACACTTTCTCTCTGCCTCCAGTCTTTGTGCTAAGCTAGGCTAACAGTATATATTGGTTACAAAATATTTGATGCATGCAAAAGGTGATGCTTTGCAAACTCCTTTGTACACAACAACAAGTGGATGTATAATGTGCACGTAAGTATTGAAAAAAAAAAAAACAACTCTACTGAATTCAGTTAATTATAAATAACTTTAAAAACAGTGCCTTCAAATCCCAGTTGTTAGTTGTTTTTTTAGGTTTGTCCCGCACTGAAAACAGTGCATCGTTGTTAGGTTGTGTTATTTCATCACATTCATCACGGCACATTTTTCTGTCAGCAGTTGAAATGACACCTTTCTGTCAGCGATCGTTAAAACACAGGTCCTCTCTGGAGAATTTGAAGAAGAATATTAGAGGTCAAAAGGTCGAAAACTCACCTCTTTGTGTTGTCTTCAGCTGATCTCTGTTCAACACTGATTTCACTGAGTGAAGCTACTGTTGTTCCTTTGAAAACACTGAATTCAAAATACTCAAAATAATAATTAGAACCTTTATTTATGCAGCAGTTTTTCAAAACATCAGTCATACATAGAAGTGTGTTTTGAGAAGTGACTTGAAAGACTGGACTGACTCGACTTTCTGACATTTTAACATTATTACGTATATTTATTTACTGAGAATTCTTGTTTTAAACAAGTTTGCACATAAGCTCTTCAATCTTTGATCTTAGATCTAGTCTTTAAAGAAGATTGAATGTAGGTCACTTTTTCTGGGTTTTTTGTCTCATTTTGGGAAGAAAAAGAGCAAAAATAGGAAAAAGAGGCGGCCACAAAGTGAATTAAGGAGGAAGGAAATGACCCATTCTCTGTCAGAGATATGCAGAGATACTATGTTGCAGCAAAAACGTTAGTTAAAGTGGTGCATTGCCATAAAATGAGGGTGTGTGCTGCAACCTGACACATTATGGACACAATCCAACTAGTGACTATGGCCTAGATGAGATGAAATACAGCTGCACCATGACACACACACACACACACAAACACACACATACACATAAACACACGCCAACGTGTAAAAGACATGTTGCTACATACAGAAGTTTCTGCTGCGACAGCGTTCGATTTCTTCTCCACAATGTTTCAATGTGTCTTTAAAGCAAATATGATTCAGCCCAGTGAGTTACGTGAGAGGGTCTTTGTGTTATGACTTCAAATACAACTTTCATGTCTGTGTTGGGAATAAGGAGCTAATCCTATTAACCAGGCCTTTCACTATTCAGCCATATGACAGGGCAGTAACCTTGTGTCCTAATAATAAACAGCACAATGAAATTTAAGTTATTTTTTTCTCACATATTTGCATGATTCAGTCAGTTAGTGATGATCAAGACAACAAAGACAAACCCTGTGTCCCTGCCACAAAAATAACTTTGCAGCAGTTTGAGCTATGAAACACATTAAATTGTCTGGTTTTCCCTCCCATCCTCTGGAATTCACATCCGCCTATTAGCAGACCATCACCATTTCTCAACAGCATGTCCACTGTAGATTAAGTGGTGCAGAAAGCTGAGGCTCGGCTCTGTCCTCTTGACAACACTGGCGTCTTTGTTCCAGCTTCTCTTCACTCTTATCTTTGTGAGATGCGGAGGCTGACGCCTCTTTCACTATGTAAAAATAGTGAGAATATTTAGTTTGGGCAGATGTTTTTAAAAGTCATCAATCTGTCTGTTAATCCATTTATCTTGGAAGAAGGTTTTTTTAATAAAACTAACTAGTGGAAAAGTCAGTTTCAGCAAAATTATTGTTCATATATCAGGCAGATAAATAGTCTGATATTCTTACGCTCATGATGACCACATCCTCCCCACATTCACCACCACCACCGAGAAAAAATAAATAATTATTCATCATTGTCACAGTAGGGGGTTGTGGGGGGAAAGATCAAATAGCTCTTTTTGGAAACACACATCCAAAAAATATTAAACATACATCTTCTACCTGCTAGACACAAAAGATAAACAGGAAGACGCCATCAAAATGAACAGGAATGTCGTAAGATTGACAAACATTTTTAAGACTGTGACATCTCACCAGGAACAATGACAGACCAGAGCACTTTACTGTGACAGTAACTGGTGATTAGATGGTGTCAGTCGTGTGGAATGTTTGCACCAAATAATAACATTTAATTTGTGTCCACACATTGCAATGAACTTAATCATTCACTACAGTCATCTCAAATCTTTGTTGATGATGTTGTTGTTTTTCTTCCCGTCAGGCTGAGAAAGAGAAGGAAGTCAAAGGTGCAGCGAAGAAGAGGAACGGGTTGATCCAAAGAGAGAGGCCGGCTGGCAGGGAGTCACCCCAGCAGGTAGACAAACACATCCACCGTGTGAATAATAAACACGACAGCGTGACACATGTGTCACTGACATCCTTCTCTCCCAGACATTCCCAGCCTCTTATTAATAAACTCAGGTAGACGATGATGATTTTAAGTTTTAAGGACAACCATATATTTGTCGTCAAAGGTTTTGTTTTTCTTTAAGTGATGGGAAAATGTTGAACAGACACAACAGAGAGATACAACAGGAGATTAAATTTCTTCTTCAGAGTTATTATGATTATAGATGTAAAGATATAATTCTGTTTTTATTGGCTTCTGTGATAATAAATATTTTTGAGCCTCTGACTGTTGGAGACGAACCAAGAGATTTAAATATGTCTGAGACTGACAGACATTTCTCATTATCAGAAAAGATTTATTAATTAATCATTAAAATAATAACAATAACAGTGACTGTTAGTTGCAGCTCATAAAGACAGTTATTTTGTCTTGATATTTTACAAACAAACCCTCTGCCTCTTGCTTGTGTCACTGAATTATTTATTGGTTTTGAATCAAAAAGGCCACAAAGCAATTTGTCTATTTCCATGACTATAACTGTGACTTGTTATTCACTTATTTCACTGTCTAAAGTGCTGCGTTGCTCCTGTGCTGGTGTGCATCTGTTGTCATTGGTGACCTGGCTGTTAGAGGCACAATAGGCAGAAACGGCAGCAGCTCGTGTACTGGGTTGCAGAAACACGACACCTTCAATACACCCTGCACTTTTTCTAGCTGTCTGTTCCCAACCTCGTGTTTCAAGTGCTCAGCTGCAGCAGAGGTGCTGGAAATACATGATCAAGTTTACATATGCAGACGTGTGCATTTACACACAAACACATGATCTACGTCAGAGCGCGCATGTCTGCACACAAGCATGCACAAAAGTGCACAAACACAAACACAATGACAGTCTTAGTCAGCCTTAGTGAAGGGCCACAGAAACCTGACCGCTGTGATCTTGTCTCCCTCAGCAGCACAGAGACATGACCAATGGGCTGCCAGAGTCCTCGACGCTGCAGCATCATGGACCCAAAGTGTATGGAATAGTGCAGAGGACGGGCTCGGACAGACAGCAGGAGGTGATGGCGCGAGAGTGGACAGTCGATCATCTTCACGATGAGATGAAGTACATCCAGGAGGTGAGTGGAGATGAACACAACAAGCAGTTTACGAGAACTCAACACTGTTTTACTATCATCTGTGCAAAGCGGTGTGTTGTTATTGTCTAGATAACATCTGTGTGTATGTGTGCACAGGTGAGGGATTCTCTGGAAAAAGTTAGAGAGCGGATGTACGGGCAGTTTGGAGGAATGCAGCAGTCGATACAGAAACTTTCACAGGAAATCAGGGTAATGCATCACACATCAGAGTGTAAACTCTGTGTGCATAAATCTGTGCAACTGTGAATTTATATGAAAATACAATGTGTCATTTAACTCCACAGACTGCCAACTCACAACGGAGGAGTCTGGAGTCGGAGGTGAGGGTTCGGACAACAGCTATGGAGAGTTTTGATTCAATGAACAGCTCCCTAATAGCTGCAAACATTGGCCTGCAGGTAACAAATCAGTGTAACTGAACTATTGAAAACTTCCTGGTATTACAATGAGGGTTGGTTCAATAAGTAAAAGTAACTTCCCCTTTCAGAAATCCCTGCTGGAGAACTGTCAGAGCAGGGTAGACAAGAGAGACGAGCTGAAAAACCTGCGAAGCACCTGTGAAAAAACACAAGAGAAACTCAAAGATAAAGAGCGGGAGCTGGCTGCAGCGCAGGCTGAAAACCAGACTCTGAGACTCCAGGTCAGACTGAGCACACAGACACACTCATTCACACTAACCCACATGCATCATCAAATTTAAAAACATTACTGTGGAAAGACCTGATCCGATACACTCATTGAGATATTCAAAGAATCTGCTCATTCAGCTGCTGTGACAAGTAACTGTTCAACGACGTGCTGCACAGGTCTGATGAGACAGCAACACTGGACATGTTTTTATTGTCGAACAGCTGCTTAACAAAAAGCAGAAACACAGAAAAACTTGGAGATACGTGGAGATAGTTCATCTCCAGCTGAAGTCTTATCATGGGTAAAAAAAAATCCTGGCGTAAGTATATGATAAAGATTTACTGATAATTAAAACATTTTCAAAAGTTCTGAGGAATTTTCTCGTGTTCTGGTCTTTGAGATGAAAGTCGTTTCCCATTAGAGAGAAACATTCAAGGAATTTTGACTTTTAAGAAGTTCCAGATAAAAGGAGTTTGGCTTGATTTGATAACAGATTATCTTGCTGCAGTGCAGTTACACATCAGCTGCATCTGCATGTTCTGCTCTGGTGTCAGTGGGGGGTAATCATCCAGTCTTAATTGTTGCTGTGCTGTGAATCATCCAGGTGGAGACTTCGCGGGAGGCCAACACTCAGGCGCTGCATGAGCTCTCAGCCAAGCTACAGAGGGAGTATGAGGAAAAGCTGCAAGAAGAACAACGGAAACACAGAGAGGAGATTGAAAACCTCCAGGTCTGCATTCTTTACTCCTCGTGCAATTGCTCTCACCTTAATAGACCTCACATACTGTCAAATCAAACAGAAACCACAACTGACTGTCTGCGTCAAAGGAACGAGACAGACGTGCGACGATTGCCTCAGATATGACTCACATCATGACACGTTTTACAACCAATATTAATGTAAATCTTACTCAAAAGCAAACTCAAAGAAGTAGATAAATGACTAAATTCTTTAAAAGCAGTCCAGTATCCAATGAAGTGAGACGTGTATCTGTTCACACAGGCCCAAATCGATGAGTACATCAGGCGACTGCAGGAAGCAGAGAGTACCATCAAGAATGCAGAGGCCCAGATTGCTGAAAGAGACCAGAGGATCGTTGAGGTGGAGCGTCTGCGGGACTGTATGGAAAAAGTGAGGAGAATCTTATATCACAGACTATTATTGGTGCCCTCTCTGTCTTTAATTAAGCTTATCTTGGTACCCACACAAAACTACCTACATTTTACAATGAAACTGAAATGATCATTTCTACAGGAGAAAAGTCAACTCCAAAAGAAGCTGCAGGAATGTGAACAGCGTATTCGTCTGCTGGAGCTGACGGACATGACAGATTCAACTGTAGCCAAAAAGTACATATTAAAATTAGAAATAAAGCATTGGTTTGTCAAATCATTTCCACCTCCAGGTCTTTAGGTCTGGATAGTCTTTTGTTGAATAAATGGTTCCTGGTTGTGTTTTAGGTCCAAAGAGCTGCGAGGTGAAGCGAATGATCTCAATGAGAGAATCAAACACTTGGATGGCATGGTCTTCTGTCAGCAGAGGAAAATCAGAGACTTGATTAAAGAGGTGAGGAAGGTTTTATTTGTCTTTGTGTCTGTAACAGTCATGATAGGTTTTATTTTCCTTGTGTTTTGAAAGTGGGTGTGGATGCCTATGTCAGTCGAGAAGTTTATATATCAGAGCACCAAAGCACAGATGAAAACAGTGCACACAAGGATTGTTTGACTTAATCAGTATCAGCCAATAAAGTTGTGCATCATGTTGACTGACTGGTTTAAATGTACGCTTATGTCCTGGGAATAGTAGCATGTATTGAGAGAAAACAGTGTTGCTACATTAATCATTAAACAAATGAATAATTAATTCCTATTAAGTTTGACTTAAACTCGTTTTTCCAGACATCAAATTACAGTTGTTTCCAAGAAGCGTTTAAGAAAATTATGATTATTGAAATTATAGACATAATTGCCAATAATTCATAAACAGGAAGATCACAATTGTCAAAATCAGTTTGGAAACACACAATCTTTTATTTTTATTGATCGTTGTCTTGTTGTGTTTGTGAAGGTTGAATTCCTGAAGGTTAAAGTCGCTCAGAAAGACATGTACATCTCAGAGCTTCTGGACAGAATTGCAATTGTGGAGTGTGAGGTAAGTCAAGCGCCACATAAAAGTGAGTGCATATTTTTTTTAGTTTTGGTGTGGTGTGGTGATCTATTGCATGGCTACAGATGACTACCTGGGCTGCTGAGCATGCGACAATCCTGAACTTTTAGCGATGCCTGTGTGGTTTTTCTTATATCACTGAACCTGTCGTGTCACTTTTACTTTTAAAAGTGACTGGAATCCTTTGCATGTGTCTGACCTGACAGTGTTGTTTCCTCTTTCCCCCTTTCCTAGAATAATGAGTTAGAAGACAAGCTGAAGTATTTTGTGTCCACACAGAATAGGCCGCGGGAGGTTTTTGAAACCAGGGAGATAGGAGTGGGCTGTGATCTGCTCCCCAGGTAAGAAACACAGATGGAGCCTCATTAGTTACGTTCAGTATGTTATTAGATTATCTGATCGGAGGTGGTTTCTCACTCTGATGTCTAACTGTGCATCTGCAGACATGAAGCACAGAAACATGATGTTCAAACTTCTGTTCAGAGAGAACCATCACATCTCCATCCTGTGCAACACCCATCAACAGATCAGCCTCCTCCACTATCTCCACCTCCATCACCTACACCTATTTCACCTACACCTATATCGCCTACAGCTCTATCACCCACTCAGCCTTTATCACCTGCACCTCTATCACCTACACCTCCATCACCCACTGAGCCTCCATCACCCACTGAGCCATCATCACCCACACACCGTTATTCCTTCTTAAAATTCTCATCCTCCTCACAATCTCCATCCTCATCACCCATCGAGCATCCATCCATCCACCTGTCGAGGCCCACCCAACCACGGACGTTCACATCTAGTAACCCTCCACCCAGCAGGCTGGAGTCTAGTTTACTCAGGTACACTCCTGTCCAATACAGTCGCTTCCTGCAGTCGGCACCGAATGGGACGTTCTCCTACAGCCACCCGGTCCAGTCTAACAGAGATGAGGTCGACGCAACGAAAGAAACAAACACAGATGAATCCCCTTCATCCCCTTTATCCCCTTTATCCCCTTCATCCCCTTCATCCCCGTCTATGTCCAGACCCCGATCAAGAGCACCTCAGGTTTTCACGCCATTTATGAAACTCATGGAACCAACAGCACAGATAAACATAGAGTAATCTTAAAGTAAAATTAACAGTAATATATACGGGCATCTGATTTTTTTTTTTTTTCTTTTGAGGGGGAAACACTTCAACATGAAGATGTTTTTTATACTAATCATGACCAAAAGTAACAAACTCAACATGTCTGCAGCTGGAAGAAGAAGGAAGGTGTAAAATCTGAAACTTTACAAGGATTTTTAAAGGGAAACCAGTGAAAGTTACTGCTCCCAGTCAAGAAATAGTCCAGTTGACGACTTCCGTTAAAGGGTCATTACACTTTTTTTTTTTTTTTTTTTTTTTTTTACTACCATGTATGTTGAACAGCTCTTTAAAGGTGTTGGTAATTAGAGTTTAATACCATTGGGTCAGACAGAACAGGGTTGTCTTTTTCTCTTTGTTTCCAGACTTTATGTAAACCTAAGCCATATGTAGCTGCAGTTAGCTTAGCATTGAGCTAATCTGTACATCATGACTGTGTAGGAACTATGTTTCTGTACTTGTAAAGTCATGAGAGTTGTTGTAAGCTATTATTTGCCAGCTACTTCCTAAAAAATGTTGAACTGTCCCTTTAAAACTAATCTTCTGTCTTATTTTCACTGTTGATTATATTTTTAAAACATCATGTGTGATGGAGATCATTTAAAAAAAAAAAAAAAAAACATTCACTAGTTGACACAGTTACATGGTGTATAAAATTATTCCAGTCAATGATGGAAAAAAAGGTATTTTATAGGTTTTTCTACTCTATTCTGATTTTATTTTTTGCACGTAGCACTCAATGATAATTTGAAATTTGAAGGGTGTAAATAATTTGATCTGTAAAGATGTTTTGTAAATAATGTACTGAAGGATTATATTTGTTGTTTTTGTTTTGTTTACAATGAATGAAGCCCATTTATGTTGCTCTTGGAGCTTTGGAGTATTCAGTCCTGTATGAAAGTTTTTAAGCTTACTCTGTTCATTTTTCCTATCATTTTTGTATCGGCTCTGTACAAATTAAATGAATATTATTTTGTTAATGTCACATTATGTACAAAATATTTATTAACGTGATTTGTGCCTTGTGTGAATGGCCCATTGTTTGATACTGGTGATGGAAATGCAACTCTTAAATTGGCAACAGGGTAAAAAAAAAATAATAATGAAAGGAAATTACTTAAATTCTGTGTTAATGATAAAACGATTCAAGTACTTTAAAGATGAATCTTATTGGGGGGGCTGCCATTCCTGAGCCACGGGCACAAGTATTATCCAGCTGTTGTCTGTACTGCCACAACTGTGCCTTTTTCATAACGTTACATATCAAACTGCATCTTATGACCAGAGGCCAGCGAGTGTTTGGCTAATAAAGACAATACTGTACAAGAATCCTGACTGTGTCACTGGACGCCCTCAGCATGTCCTATATATATATAACTGCTTCATTGTTCACTAATGTGAGTCGCTCTGTTTGAGAGAAAACACAAATACGTCTTGTTATAACTCGTTCTCATTGTGTTCTGGACTTTTTACATAAATGTCATAAAAACAGACTGAAATAGAGAGAGAGTTTATGAAAATATGCAAAAGTTTATGTCACCAACTGTGAGGACCTTTCCCCGGTATAATATGCAAACTGTTGTTTATTACTTTTTGCAGGAAATGATATACACAAGCCTCACAATGCAAATCTGTCACTGACTGGTTGAAGCTCAACTGTTTCTCTAAACAAAACAGTATCCAATGTTATAATTCACATCTATCCAGACTCATACAAAGTGAAGATGTTTTAACATTTCTTCATATCTCTGATGCTGCAAGAAAATCTATATATTCACAAAACAAGCTGTTAAATAGATTGAATCAAAAGGACAAAACCTGAGGTGGTTCAGGCAGTGATATTGTTAGTAAAGTAAATCCACCTCTGTGCTTCAGGTGGTGATAGATGTGTTTCCACAGTTTCATGTGATGTTTATTAGAAGAGACAGATAGAGGTGAACACATGTGGAGAAAAGTGCAAAATGCGTTGGGGGTCGTGAATGTTTTCCGGTCATTTCTGTTACGATCAAAATTGTGACTTTCAGTCTGCTGAGGTTTTTGTTCCGACTGTGCAGCTGCAGCCAAAAGTGAAACTGACTTTAGATCCTGAGAGGAGGCAGAAAGGACACAGATGTAACCTCCAACTTGAAGTTTGGGTCATTGTCTGTTGCACTGCATGAGAAATGAGTTGGCACGCTGGTTGGGAAACATATGGATGGAAAATAGAGCAGTGGAAACTCTGACAATGTGAAGCCTGTTTGAATGGACTGTGTTGATTACAGAGAAGAAAGAAATATCTGAAGTGGCACATATTTGAGTAACAGGCACTTCTTGAGATCTTCAGTTGGTGTTGATGTCAACATTTAACCCACAGAGGGCAGCAAATCACCTCCGCTCTCTTGTGAGGTCCAGGTCGCCACTCTCACTCACTCCTACTTTAGACCTTTACTTTGAAAAGATGGTTAGAAATTTCTGTTATTTGTTTACTTTTACTTTACTCGGGCAACTTAAGTATCTAACATTGATCTGTTTGATAGTGTAAAAAGTTTTGTAGATCATAATTCTACCTTTCTTGGCTTCATTTAGTTACATTTTTCTTCATAATGTTGATATCTTGTAACACTAGCCAAATAAAACTCAAAGTTGTTTTTTTTAATTCCTGAAAAATCAATAACTAAATTGGTTATGTGCTCTTTTAAAACTAGGCTGAAAATTATAGGAACTGGTCCAATACTGAACCTAACTCCAGGATATTTTTAGCATGGGACACAACCGCAAATGTTTAAATGCTAAATTATTTCAGGTTCATTCAAGAAAGAGACATACAGGTATGTTTACATGGCTCTTTATCAGTAAAACATTCTTTCAAAAAAATAGGCCAAAACACTTCATGTTTGAGTGACTTCTAGCTTCAACATTTTAGTTATTAAACAAACTCACATCCAGTTACTGAGCTCCACACAATCCTCTCTAAGTTGTTGTCATCACTTTGTAGCAGAGTTGTTCTGTTACAAAGTTTTACTTTCATCTATGATCATTAAATGTCCTGTTGATCAGAGGAGCAGGTGTGATTCTCTTGCTCCTCCCAGACAGAGCTCCTGGTCTGTGGAGGAAACATGGTGGAGGAGTCCAGCTCTCCTCCTGTGATCCTGCCTCAGGATGTTACTGTCTTGTATCACCTCAGTACCGTCCACTTCCCAATTCCACAGTTCACCACAGTTCATCACAGGGCCTGAGAGTTTATACAGTATGAATGAATGATGTTGAGTAACAGTCTGTTCGGGTGTATGACAGCTCCTCCAAGAGGAAACTCCTGACATTACACACACTGTTTGTTGTCTACTGTAGTCTACTTTATTCTACTGTAGTAATATGGACCAGAGGAACATTCTGGATATTGAATACACATTATGAACATGTACATTAATTAAACACCACCCAGCTGGTTCAGCAAAAATATATTTAAAATTACAACATACTTGACCAACAATATAATATAATATAATATAATATAATATAATATAATATAATATAATATAATATAATATAATATAATATAATATAATATAATATAATATAATATAATATAAGGTACCCTGCAACACATAATATAATATAATAAGATATAATGACCATAATTGTAGAGGTCTATCTATCATCACATTATATATCTTTCTAATCTATCTAAATATCTATCTATCTATCTATCTATCTATCTATCTATCTATCTATCGATTTTCTGTCATGTAGTAACCTATAGCCATAATTTCTTTATTAAAACTATTATTAACAAATGATTATTAACTTAACCATTTTTTTATTTTATTATTTGTTATTTGTTTTATCATTTCTGTCTCAAATTTTGTCATTTGTTTATTTGAGCCTAAATGATTGTCAATTAAATTAAAATTAAATTTAAAATCGATTAATAACAATTGGTTAAACCTAAACTCTGGTGCATTTTATTCTGAAAAGTCACTACTACTGTGACGTCACGCTGAGGGGGGGGGGGGGCACTTGGGTGCGTTACGCTGCCTCGTACGTTAGGGGGCGGTAGAGTCACGTTTATCACGTTTCAACTGAAGAAGAAGACGAAGAAGAAGAGCTGTAGTTTGAAAGGTCTCACGTTGAAGTAGTGAATCTACCTCGTTTAGCCGGTTTCTACATGTCTCTCATCGCTTTTTAAAGTGTCTGTTAACTGGCGTTTTCAGCTGGTTAACATGTTCACAGAGTTTTTATTGTTCATGTTCAACTGACAGACGTTATTTCCTGTTATTTGTGGATGTTTTGTAGCTAACTATCAGTAGCTAACAGTGATGTCCGCGTCGTGGACGGAGCGTCAGGGACAGGTAGGAGACCTGAGGAACCAGAGCAGAGAAGAGCTCCAGGAGCTGCTTCTCCGACAGGAAAAGATACTTTCTAACAAGTAAGTTGACTGTTTGTGAAGTTTGTACCTTTAATATTTATCCATGATACAAAAGAGAAAGAAGGAGACTTTGACTCATGAGTCACCGCGTGACTTTTCATCGCGCGCATTGACTGTCACAGTTTAGCCACAGTATCAGTATCATTTTATCACAGAAATACGTTTGTTTTAATAAGAAATGAGGCAGATATTCTCTACAGTTTTCCACCATTATAGTGTAGGATGTCGTGTTTTATATTTACATTGAAATATATTAATTTTACGGAGCGTAAGTCATGTCTGTGTGAAATGATATGAAGTTTAGCTCCAATTAACTTGTGTCAAATGTTTCATGGAGCAACAGTGATACTATAATTCTGCTTAAATATATTCAGAATGATTGTTGTTAACATAAATGTTCTTATCAAGCAGTGTACACAGGTTGTAAGTGAAGTAGTGACGCCTTCAGATAATAAAGTTTAGTTTTTCTACCAATTCTACCAAAGAACATTACTGATTATTTTTATTATTATTATTATTACAACACCTCCATAAATATCAGAATGTAAATACAGATCTTTTCATACAAAGAGTGAAAATCATTTAATGTTCAAATGTTCAGTCATGTTCTTTTCTTTTCTTTTTCTTTCTATGTTTTTTCTGTCCTGTCTTATGTGTACATTTATTTAAGGATATTAGTCTGTTTAATAAAAATTGATTGACTGCCTCCTTCAGTTTTGTCAAAATGTTGAATTAAAGAATATTTTTTTGGTTTAATGGGGTTCAAGTGATTTGTAAAATCTCTCCATGAACATTTAATATTGGTGTATTTATTAAATGTGTCCTACCTGTGTTGTGAAGGATAATGTTAATGTTAATTTAATATGTAATGATGTGGTTGTGTTGTTCACAGGAGATTGTTGCAGTCTCTTCCTGACAAAGGGAAAAAGATTTCAGACTTTGCGGAGAAAGTGCGTCTCGCCATTCAACACCATGATGAAGAGGAGCAGAGACAGAGTTTGGTGTCTGCTGCCAGGACAGAGCTACAGTCCAGGTACCAGCAGGCGCTCAACATGCGAAAAGGTTCTTCTCTCAACACACCAACAGCGTCGCACCAGAACAGGCAAAGTGAGGCTGCTGCAGGCGATGTGGAACATGAGAAGAAGACCTCACCTGTCTCAACTCATGTGCAGGAAAATGCCTCTTTGGACGAGCAACAGGACCAGTTTGTCTCCAGAGGAGCTGCTGGTGAAACCATGGAGACGACAGACGCTGGGGCCTCTCTGAACTCTGATGAGACAAAAGAGGGTGATCTTGCAGAGGCCTTGGAAAGGGTCAGACTGTCTGAAACTAGTACTGTTAGAGAATCCAAAGACCCAATAAACAGCACGGCAAGAGACAATTACTTTCTCAGAAAGCAGACACCAAAAAAGCCTCACTATGTAACTGTTTTGGAAAAAACTGAGAAGACACCAGCTGGGAAGCAGAAATTCAAGCCAAATCAGTGAGTGTACTTTGTTTGGTGTAGTGGTTAATTTTGTGTACATTTATAAGAGTAAATAATTGATAATTATGTAGATCTCTTTCTCTTGTATGTGTCATTATCATTTGACTGTTGTTCATAGTTTTTGTCAGCTGTTTGGTTTTTTTTTTTTGTTTTGTTTTGTTTTTCCAGACTGCCCCACAGAAGTGACATTTCTCCATCAGGATCTTCGTCACCCAGTCAGTCTTCATCGCCGCTCTCCGTCCAGGCCAGAAGGGAGCAGGACAGAAAACATCTGGACGACATCACTGCAGCTAAACTCCCTCCTCTTCATCACAGCCCGGCCCAGCTCCTGTCTCTGGAGGAGTCGTCCGTCCTCGTGAGGGAACAAACCAAGAAGCAGCAGGTTAGTGTGTTTATTCTACCTTTAATTGTTCATGAATCCATCATGGAGCAAGAAATAAAATCTTCTTTTGTCTGTCAGTGAACAAAGACGGCTTCTTTACTATGATGAGTGGGGATGTTTAAAGGTGACTGTTTAAATGTGATGGGTCATAATCAGCCATGGTAAACAACAAATGTCTCTACGTATATAAAGGTAATTGGACTTGCTTTATGTTCACACAAACCCAGCTTTCTTTATATTGCACAAAATAAATTAAACAAACATTTGCAAGACATTGGGATCAGAAACAACCCTTTGTGAAATAACAACAAAAGACACTGTGCATTTCATGTTTCTAATGTTGAGACATTAAATTAAAATCCAGAAATTCTAGTTTGAGTTACAGATACATTATTTTGAAATATTGTTTATTGAAAAACAGAGCAGTGTTTTATTTAATAAGAAACCTTGTTACTGCTCTGCTTATCAGATTAATTGTATCTTTCATCACAGTTACCGTGACGTAAAGAGAAATCCAGTTTTCATTTTATAGAAAGTTGTAATCCACCAAGAATGTGGGCTTCTGTGTATTTGACTGACCAGCGCAGGTCCTTGTTGGATGATGCTGTGTTGTGGACGTACAGCAGTTGAGCAGATTGAAGTATTTTACCAGTAAAACCTGCATTTTTTTTGTTGGAGGCTCTTGTGTCAAACCCCTGGTCTGGCCTCATTCAGATGAATGAGAGGGCTGCGTCTATTCACACACTGCGAAAGTAAGTCTGAACAGAGACTTAATCTCATAAAGAAAACAAAATGCCGTTAAAAATCCACAACGTTATCACATTTTTACTAAAAAAATCCTCAATATATATAATTTGCTAGTTGTATTTATTTTAATTCAGAGCTGTACAAGTAATTAAATCATAAATATGTGTGAAAAATGTGCACAATAGATCAAAATAGAAACTTTTAACAGTCAAATCATTACATGTCTATTAAAATATTATTACAACAAGCTGCTGTATTGGGCTGAACTCATTTTGATGATGATATTACATCTGGTTCAGACAAATTGAGTTTATGCAATGACAACTTGTAAAATGTTCTCAAATCAAATTTGGAAGTAATTAATAATGAATTCAAGAGCGAGCTCATTGTTCATCAAGTCTTCATTGAGTCCTTTTATAAACTCTAGAGGGCAGCGTTCAGGCAGTGTGGGCACCGTGCGTCACTTCACATCCAAAGTACTGACTATAGAGCCAAACGTCAAACAGTGTGCTGTTGTCAACTGACGGAGGCCTGTTAATCTTATTATCAGTCCTACTTTTGTTGAGGGTTTAATAGCTATGGCTGTGCGGCTTTATAATAATGTGCTTGGTTACTGTTTACCAGCCTATTCATGTCAACTTTTTTTCTCTGTGTTGTATTTAATTTCAGGAGTTGCAGGCCAAGCTGGCAGCCCAGAAACTGTCTGAGGGATTGAAGATCTCTATGGGGAGCTACACTCCTGACAGTGGCCCCATGGCTGCCTACAGAGAGGTTCACGATGAAGGAGCCCAGCTCTCCTCGGAGGAAGACTGATCCTGGAAGGCCAGAGCTGGGGAAACCAGTGTGACCTTTGTCCTTGAGGGAAACAGGCTTTGGACCTTGCAATCAGGACCCATCAAACAGGATTTTCACTCCAAGGACAGGAATTCTTCAGTGAGGAAAGAGGTCTTTGCATGGTGTGAAGGCATAGTTGGTATCCCAGACTCAGGAAATTGAGTGGCAGGTTGAGAAAGTAGCTTACTTAATTGTCATTCAGTTCGTATTGGGATCAGTTGTTTCTGTGCCCTGCGGGAATAATGATTCCTGTGGTCGACCGGGGTCTTGAAGGCTGAATCTGAACCATGTGCAGCATAATGAGGGAGATGCTTCTTATCAGCAAAATGAAACTAATGATGTTGTGGTTTTCTGAGACTGAGAGTATCGACACGCTTTCACATTTTCTATTTAATGTGTGGATTATTACGTGCACTTAAAGGTTATCAACAGGTGGAGCAGACTGACTGTTTACAGCTTTGTCTAGAAAATAGACATGAGCCTGAAGACAGTTTTGAATTTTTACAAAACATGTAACAGTTGAATAAATACATCTGATTCCCCAAATGGTTGTTGTTTGTGTAAAACTGCTCGATAATTCAGTGTTTTTCTGAGTTGAATCATTAGTCTTTTCAGTTTAGATTAAAAATATAATTTCTCTTCATGACCTGTGCACTTCCTTGAAAAGAAGAAGATCAACCATTTACATTAAAATATCCTTTATCTACCATCTAACATTGTGTAATGAGTATTATAGTGAGTCGTGTTTCATGGATTCAACTCACCTCGTAATCACAGATTTATGTTGAGTCATAAAAACAAACATTATTTTTGCTGAAATAGATCAAAAGTGTCAGGTCTGCAGTCCAGCAGTGCTCATGTTTTATCTGTTTTTTTTGTGAACTGAATATTTGTAGGTTTAATATTTGTAAGTGTTGTGTTGACATTTTGACCTCTTTGTGCGTTTGTTAAGATAAAATAAGACCTGGTTTCCCCTGTGCCGATTATTTAAGTTTCACAATTTCTGCGAGTATTAAATAGATACAATCTATTTTATTGTTAAACTTTCAGCTTTTTTATGTATAAAATAAATCTGCAGGGTGATATCAGTTTCAGTTTCTAGTGAAGCTGTGGTCTGCTGCAGACTGTGATTTTTCTAAAATCCCGTTAGATGTTATCAAGCAGGGATCTTTGACACACTTGATAAGATTAATGCAGAGGTAGTGAAATATTGAAGCTTGATGGTTGAGACATCTGGACCGCATTTGGATCATGTTGTTGTTGGGAATGGCAGGCGATGATAAGACGGCAGCAGGCTAATGCAACATGGCAAATACCATTTCTCAACTTTGCTAATATGTGGTAGATAAGAAGTGCCAGCTACATTCAGCGTCTTTCCAAACTGTCTTTCCCATCGTTTCTCTCTTTCAGCTCTCTCAGAGGACTGCAGACCGTCTTCATTTCAAAAGATCCAGGAGTTTTAACGAGGAAGAAATGAGGCACCGAGGAGTGTTTTTTGGGGGAAATGAGGGTGAGTTCATGTAGGTCAGATTCTGGTGAAAGATGCCCCTTGATAACCTTTAGTAATTGTTGCTGAGACATTGGTGGGAGACATTTTTAAAAGAAAAGAAAAAAACATCTGATTACTGTGTATTTAGACACTGTATCTGATGGGCTCCAGAGTGGCCCTGTGGTGACGTCCAACAACAAATACACCAGCACGCTCCTCAGAGGATCCTCATTGTGCTGGGATTAATTACAGCTTTACCTTGCTTATATAAATTCACAGACTGTTACCAATTATGGGGCACATTTTTGCTGTCGTTTTTTCTCTGTGGTATCTGACGTCAAACCTGACTCTGAATGTATGATGATGTTGTTGAGGTGGAACCGAGCACCCGCTCCATAGTCAAAACTTTTTTTTCTTTTTTCAGTGTTGTCCATTGATGATGAAGTTGTTTATACTTCAACTTGAATCCCAGACCTCTTGTCTCAGATTAATAAACTCCTCATGAAGTAGTCTGCAAGTGATTTGCTCCAACTCTTGAGTCCGAAATCACACGTCTCGCGGGAGTAAAAATAATTTGCTGTTTGGGAGGGGAAGCTGGAATGTGATTTCAAAACTGCCTCTTCAAAGACCAGTCAGCTCAGCCTTAAATTAGCTATACAGCATGATGTATAGACTGGCGTTAAACACGAGTTAGGCCCTCGGCAGAATGATTGGATTATATCTGCCAGGTTTCATAGTCTGAGGTCATGTTTTTTCCATTCTCCTAGGTTTTTGTCATATTTTTTAGGGCACACAAGGAGATGAAATAATGCAGCACACAGCAGTTTTGTGTAGATAAGGTTACAGCCTATCTCCTCATCCCAATTAGAACCAGCTCTCCCTTTTCTTACGGCACCAGAAGTGAATCAAGCCAAAGTGTTTCTTACCCTGACATGGCAATGTTTGTGTGTTTGATGGACACAGACATCCACGGTCTTCAGACCTACCCTAGCATCAACCCTAATGATTTAATTCTTCTTTCACTTTGTTTTTCTTTTTAAATTTGTTTGTCGCTAATGGATTATATAAAAATTTATGACTGACGTGTTCTTGCACCAAATGGATGTTTGCAATGAATCTTAACACATGGAAGACGGTGCTGCTCATTGGTGTTTGTCTCAAGTGTGAAAGTTGAACAAATGTTTCATATGCAAATGAAAAGAGCTGTGAATGACAAACAAACAGCCGTGCGTGTTACCGACTTCGCTCTGTGTTTGTGTGTGTTTTTTCTTGCTGAGGAAACTTTCCTGACATGACCGAGGTGCCGAGGTCTCCAGTTATCTCACCATGAAACTCGTGTGCGAGAGGAAGCTTGCACATAGCTCATGTCATGACTGCTGACTGCCTGAGGAAGCATGATATGTGGCTGTAACATTCATGAGAGCCCTGCAGCTGTTTCACCAACACTGCAGATAAGAAAATATTCCCCAACTGGTGGGTGAATCAGTTGAAGGAAGAAAAAAAAAAAAACCCAAAAAAAGACAGAGGTGTCTGGAACTGAGTTCTGGTTGTAAAACATAGTCATGGGAATGATTTATTACATTTTTACATTCTTAGGATTGTTTTCTTTTTCATTTTTTTGTAACATTCACCAGACATGGCTAGTTTATCACAGATGAACGTGGTCAGAGTGCAGCATTTCCAGTGACTGCTTGTCTGTTAAATACACAGACACTGGCATAAACTTATTATCAGATCGGTTCACGTCACTGAAGCCTGAACTGTCCCAGGTGTTTAACGGGGACTCGGACAATTTAATCTTTTATTTTATCTTACCAACAATTTGCAAAGAAATACCTATTATCTCCATTTTTCTCCACTTTTCCTTCCATGTTTTTTTACAAACACTACAACATAATGGTAATTACCGATAATTACTATACAGCAATAATATGTGAAGTATTTCCTCTTTTGTGTCTCAGAAAATGGCAACCATCAGTGAGCTACAAAATTGTGGGAAAATGTCAGATGTGCACGTCACATTTGATTTAGTGCCATTTAAATCATTTACTATAAACTAAACTATGCGTAAAGGAAAAAGGTTTTCTGACGTTTTAGTCTCTTGTGGTCCTTTATTTTACACACACACACACACACACACACACACACACACACACACACACACACACACACACACACACACACACACACACACACACACACACACACACCAGAATTCATTAAAGAAACTCATAGTTTTTAACCAGCTATCTGCGACCACACTCAAAATGTGTGTGGTCACTGTCAGTGGTGTGTGTCTTTGTTTGTACACATGGTAAACTGTTCTAGTGTGAAAATCTCACACTTTCAAATGTTTTTCAGGGCAAAGGCTCATTTCTCAGTCCCTGATAACAGCAGCATGTGTCTTCGTCGTCTCCGTCCTCTTTAGAATGAATTAGACCTAATGGATGTAATCAATAAGAAATTATAGATTTAACTTTGTTTGGTTTTACTTCAGAGAGAGAACACTTGCTTTTAATGTTCAGTACAGCTCAATATGATGCACATGCACTGATGTTTTTATTATAAATTTAATCCTTATTTTTCCACCAACACATTTTTTGTTGCCAGTGGTTAACTGACTAATTAACTGAGGTTTAATGTAAGTGCAGTAAACCAGCCACAGAGTTTCAGAGAGATAAGAATGTCACAACACAAGCGTTATGTGTTTCCTTCTCCTTGGAACAATGTTTACAGTTCAAAAGCCATAAAACTGACCACAAATGGAAAAGGCATGGCATAGCTGTGATGAGTTATCCTTGTGTAGTCACGTCCTGTAGCAGATGGACTACATGTTTACTTTAAGTCTCTGTGGGTAGTGCTCACTTTTCAACACTGGAGGGCAGTAGTGTATCTTTGTTGTTTGTCTTTGCAGCCTGAGCTTTTAATCTCATGCTACACTTTTTTATGCTGCATCTTTAAAAAAAAAAACGAAACAGTTGTTTTCACGTCATTGAAACTGTAGATGTTTCTAACCAGTCGCTTTGTTTGTTGTCAAGAGCAACGCATCTGTACTATTTGGTTCCTAATTGTTGAAACTGAAAACTTTCAAGCGAATCTTGAAGATCAACAGCTGTCTGCAGTTATTTGAGACAAAGAGCTAAAGTTACTGTTTCAGATAGTGAGACGATGTGATTCAGAGATGTGGTACGTGTCCCAGGTGAGGCCTCAGTCCTGCACCTGGCCACTCAGACCAGATAACAGCAGCTCGAAACCCAGACCTACATCCCTCACTACGACGGGAGATTGTACAAATATGATGTGGATACATCTGTGCTTGAAAGAACTCCCACAATCTCTGCTTGGAAAGCTTTGCATAACAATCCTGAGGCACTAGAAAGAAAGGGTGGAGAGAGGGAGAGAGAGGAAAAGGAGGGGTAAAATGGGTTGAGGCCCGTGATTCATGGTGTGGGCCAAGAAGCTGCCAGCATCCCAGCCGCTCCATGTCTGTCCTGGCACAGCATTAAGCAGGCTGTTTTGGGGCCTGTCAAAAGCTCATCACGGCAAGGAAGCTGTCTCTGTGGGGATGCTGCGGGGGTGCCAGGGCACGGCAGGGGGGAGAAACCAGAGACCCTGCCCGGCAGCTCGGGCATAATGAGAAAGAAAATTCTTATTCTTGTATTCCCATTAATATTACAACAACTAGTTCACCTTTGTCCAACTTTTTTTTCTGCTTTTTAAGCATTTTTATGCTTCATATTTTCTTTGTTTTCTTGCCTCATCTGGTATTCAGGGAAACTTGGATATTTTTACAGTTTATCTTCCAGCTTCCACATTGTGATGGACGTATCTTTTGAACCAAGACGTCATACACCTTGATACATCTGCCGGTTCTCAGTGAACTCTGTGCTTAATATTAAAACCACCCTTTACGCATTTCTGACGCAAGTGTAAAAACACTTGATTATTTCACTGTATTGTATTCAGCAACCACCTGGTTTTGAGAGATTATGAAACTCTGAGTAACGTCACTCAAGGCAATCAAGTAGTGTACCATTTATTTGTGTGTTAAGGTGTAATTTCTTGGCCATTATTGTTTGTGACTTTAATTTGAAGCTGTCAAGAAACGAGGGTTGTTTCTCATTACAGCGTGAGTGAAATCATGCCTCTTTATTTGAGAACATCGCGGCAATAAAAAGCAAAAGACGTGTAAATTCAGCTTCTTGGAGTTTTGCCAAAAGTTACAAATTTGTGAGATGTCATGAAATATAACATCTAAAATAACAACAAAAAAAAAAGTGTTGATGCCGACTCTTTTTTTGTTTATGTGCTGCAGGTGTGAAATGCTGTTTGTGTGTGTGTGTGAGAGAGAAATCACTTAAAGTCAAAGGACAATTGATTTTATTTCCTCATGCCAAGCTTCAGAGTTTCACAGCTCCGATGAGCTGGTGTCACAAGAGTATTTTCCTTTTTATTTTTAAAATCATGTTCATAAAATCTGTATTGGACGGTTACGTTTGGCTCTGGATCTTCTGTCTTACACCAATAGTAAAACTGTGCAGTAAAAAAAAAAAAAAAAAAAAAAAGAAAAGAAAAAAAGCAGAAATCCTCTTCAGTCCAACAATTATGGGGCCTCTATATGGAGGAGTTGGCTCATTTATATGCTGTAATGTTGTGACCATTCCAAGCCCCGAGGCCAGGTGTTTTTGATTGCAGTATAGCACGTTGGAGCGCAGACTCTGCAGCACGGTTCTGGCCCCACAGGATGGTGGGATATGAGTATGATAAACCAGAGGAGACCAAGTGGGAGTGGGAGGCCCAGACTGTTTTCCTTATTTATTTATTAATGTTTTGTTTTCTCTAAGAGAAGCTGTCAGACAGACAGGCTGCTACACCCTCTTATTAGATGACTTCCTTCACTGTGTAAATATATTCCAGCTGAGATGTAACTTTTCAGCGTGCAAAGTGTTTTTATAAACAAGTACAGATAAGGACAACATTGGATTTCACAGCACAAACAGACGAAATTCTGCTCTAATCTCAGTTTCACACCATAAATGCAACAGACTAGAAACCGCAGTGACTTCATGGTCATTGCATTAAAAACAATCTGTAAATTTTCTCTGCATGTTGTAGATGTTTAGATTGTTGGAGTGGATGTCTTCGGGTTTGACGTTCTTCTCTCCAGGGTGTTGTTTCCTGTTACATCTCACATGTCACTGCAGTGAGTTTGTTTCCAGTGTGGTTGAATACAAGGACATCAGCCCGATGTGAAAATCCTCCTGTAAGCTTTATACAAAAATAAATAGATGAATGAATTGTAAAGAGTTAGTGATTGTGAGAATGTCACCCTCTAGTGGTAACATATCTACCTCTGGAGGAAATAGTTTAAACCCTTCAATTAATTTTATTTACAAATGCAAACATCTTATGTAAGATTTTAATGTTAATTAGTAAAACTTTGATCCTTTATGTAGTTTTGACTGTCATTCCATGAAAGATGATATGAGTTTTACTTATAAATTTTACTGCCAAGTGTTTCTAGAAAAATGCATTTTTAATTACATCTAAATCTAGTCAATTAATACGTGTGTATGTACAAAGTTTTGCACTAGATTTATGGAAAGAAAATAAAACAATTCAAATCAATGAAAACAGAAAAAACTGCAGATAAGTTGAAGAATTTGTTGGACTGTTTTCTATTGATGAGTCGAAAACAAGACAAATTTAAAATGTATTAGTAATATGATCAAGTCTGTGTGTGTGTGTGTGTGTGTGTGTGTACACACACACACACACACACACACACAGACTTTAAGTTTCTCCCAACATGTGTATATAAGGTCTGCAGTTCTTTGTCCTGTTCAGGTATTTAGATCAAGTTAAATCAACACTGACGTGCGCTTTGATGCCTGTGACACTTTCATTACACAGGTCAGTAATGTCCCCTCTGACATAACAACAATAACATATATACGATAGTGAGCAGAAGATCATTCATGTCTATTGAAGGTAGAGTGCCACTTAACTAAATTCATAAAGGCTGTTTGTCTTCCTGTTGCTCTTTCGTCTCTTTCAGCAGAAAACATAACAACGTTACAAAGAGAGCCATGACCAATGAAGAATGCATCACACTTTGGCAAACATTTACAGGCTGCAGATGGTCCTGGTTGATTTGTGTATACATCCCCGTCTCAGTCCCTACAGGTGCCACGGCACCGGCTAATAAAAAGCAGAGTGTGGAGGGTTCGCGGATGCAGGAGGAGGCGTAGGAGAGACCGAAGCTGTGCTCCTCTGTGGTGTGTTTTACACACTGCGTGGTTTGCTTCCTCTGGCAGGTGCTGGTAGTCAGACTGTAACTACAACATCCATCTTCTCATTCCAGCTCTTTTTACTTTAGGACATACTGGTTATAAAAACCCAGTGTAACACACACACCAACTTTTTTAGATCATTTGTATCCTTGGATATAAAATATAAATGAACCATCCAAACTTCAGCTTCAGTCCTTTTTTTAATATGGTCATACAAAATAGTTTTTAGACAGATATTAGTTGTTAACACCATAAAAGTAATTTCAGGGTGGGACTTATGAGAATATTTAGAGGCGTTGGGATACAAATACTAAATACTGGTGTGTATATAATCTATTCATTTCAATCAAACTAGTCTGATGCAGTTCAACACCACAGCTCAGTTTTACAAAATCAGATGAGATAATTCAATTTTATATTAACAATAGTCACATTAATGATGAAGTCACATTGTGAGGTGATGTTGTACTGCACTGCATCATACTGACAACTGTTTCTAATAATTTGTCTGTTTCAAATTTGTAAGTGGCGTGGTTAACAAAACTTTTTGTGAAAGTAAAACAATAAGTCATAGAGTATCAATTGCATTAGATTGTGTAAATGTACCTAAAAAAGTGACAACTGTGTTTATTTGTACAAATGAAGAATTTGCTGCTGAGCTGATATTTAGTGGTTATGTCCCACATTGGATACATGAGGTCTTTCAAATGACAACCATGAACACAAAGATGCATTGAGTCAATATCATGGTAATTTTCAAGGCCTTTTCGTTTTTTTTATGAGCTTCATCTCACAACAGGTGCTCGGCTGCACCGTTGCAGTTTGTCTGTGTTTAGGTCTGGAGGTGATGACTGTCAGCTCTGACACAGACTGGGAGGAGGTGGTGAATGTAACATGACTCAGCTGTGTAATCACCTTTGTAATTTTGATGTCAGTGCTTCAAAGTAAAATCCCCTTTTTCATGTGGTTTTTCCATTATTTTGTTCATCCCTCATACCTCACACACTGAGCCGGTTGTAAAACTGTCCTGGGAGTAATTTCTCCAAACTGGCTGATTTAAGTCTCTCAACAAATTATAAAAGATGTTTACCATGATTCAAGCTGCTTGAAGACTGGATGTAATAGTTTCCTAAATCTTCTGACAATTCTACTGACAGCAACTATAAATAAAATACAGATATGGAGTCATATTGATTTATTTTGGTGTGTGTCACTTTAATGGCCGTGCACACACACTCTCTCTTTCACACACACACACACACAGGTGTTTTTTCAGTTACGCTCATCACACCTCTGCTGTGGTTGATGGTGGGCGGAGCTTCGATGGGAAATACATGTTGTTTCTGGACTCTTCGTGCTAATGGGGATGATAATAGTGTGAACTGTCAGCATCAGTTGTTTGAGCAAATGCCTAAAATATGTTTTCTTCAAAGTGAAAATTAAATCCTCTTGCTGCTGTAGGAATAAATGCGAGATGTTATGATAAGATGACACATTTCTGGTAGAAAAGAGTCTTGTGGTGGATTATTGCGTCAACAAAACATCTCATTTCAACACAAAAGATGTGTTTTTCTAAAAAAAAAAAAAAAAAACAGTGTGTGACCACAAATGTCCCATAATTTTAAACACGTGTTTATTGTTGTAATCATGACACAGCAGGTCCTCTAACCTTAGCAGCTTATTCTTTTTAACCCAAACCACATTGTTTCCACAAACCAAACCAAAGTGTTTCATATTTTTGACAGTAATTTGTAATTGAGACATCAGATCAAAATGTGCTTCTCTGTTTTTTTTAGAGGTCACGGAAAAAACAACTTGTTCTGTTGTATCATTTGACTTGCTTTAACTCGTCTTGCTTACATATTTAATATATTTAATGCATACTGTTTTACAAGTCTGTTTACAAATTTTTGGAGAAATTTGAAGTTGCGTAAAGTTTTTTGTGGCTCCAGAGGGAACTGCACAAAATCTGATAAACTCTTTGAGTCAGCGTTGTTCTTGAAGAATGTATGGAATTAAAAAGAAGATGTCTGGTTCTGTCCATCATATAGAGAAGAGTGGATGCTTTTTATGAATGAATGAATATCAGAGTGATAGGTGGAAATGGAAAAAAACAACTATGATGATATGTTGTTAATATAAATATTATTGAGTGTCATAAAATGTATTAAATTGAAACAATGTCGACTCTCTTATGGCATTGGATAAATAATGTATTTTTATGAGTATGCAGTTTGTGATGCTCTTCATTAGATTTAGCTGTCATAAGTTTCAAATGCCAGCTGTGTTGTCAACTATGTAGAAATTGACATTGTCGTCATGTGCAGTGATGTGGATGCAGTGCAGATTTTTGCTGGAAATGTCATCTTAAGGTTTAAAATGATGAGAACTGCGTGTGTGAGAGCGTGTGTGCCAAAAATCAATGAGTTAAAAGAGGCTATAACCTGAGTAGAGCTGCGGAGTCAGCTGTTAATACTCAGTAGGTTTGACAATAACAAGTGACCCTTTAACAATACACAGTTGCTTCAGTGTTAATCTGAAACAAATGGTTGTTTTTGAACGTGAATATAATGCCTTTATTGGGTAGAATGTGTTACATTAAAAAGATGGACAATATTCACTTAAATAAATAAAGAACACTTTGTCCAGATGGTGCCTGTTGCAAGGAATGTATACTGAAGGAAACCTCAGACTCACCCTATCTAATCCCAGTGGGTATCCAGTTTCCGTTTGGCCTTGTGAGTGGTGCTCATTACTGCTCAGCAGACTCATATAATACCTATAGTGGTTTTGGAATCAGGGTGCAAGGTAATCCTAATTATAACTTTGTTGCATGAGAGTGATAAAGCCAGGACAAGAACTCTAAACACTCGTTTCAGGTCAAACTTGCATGTGAAGTGTGGCTGGTACGTGCTTGGAACTGCTCTGCACTATATACAAGTGGTCCAACAAACTGCACTCAGCAGTTTGATCTGCACAGTTTCACTTCGTTGGCACACCTACATACTAACCCAAACTCCCTCAACAAATTATTACATTTCCTCCCTACACTGGTGTCAGCAAGGTTTCGAAGGAAATGTTCCTTCAAGTCTGATTGATTAAGAATGATTTTTGTTTGTACATCTTGTAATGTAATTAAATATAATTCAGTGCTTTGACAGATAAATGGCATTAAAGAATACGGAGCGTATCACAAATGATGATATTACTTATGTATGAATGAGTTTATACTCACTAATCTTTTCTAATAGTTGATTTTCGCAGCACTTTGACTTGTCAAACACAGGCGTAGTTTAAAGATGGCTGGGTTCCATTTAGCTGCTCCAGTGCCAGGATCCTGCTATTGTGCTCTCTGGCTCACTGTCATGGCTTACCGAGAGACCTAAATGGAACAGAGCCCTTATTAATGTTATTAGTTACACCTGACAAGTCGAACTGTCTACTGTGAGAAAGATCTATATTAATGGCTGTGATCATTTTCAATTTGAGCTGCATGTTTACCATCATGTCAAGTATTTCCATGGCGACGACGCCCATATGATTGAGACCATCCTCAAAGTTATTATGACCCATAGTTACTTTTTATTTTTAGACACTGTCTGGTAACTATAGTAATTTTGACGGGAGTAAAGGAGGAAGACAGGTGACGTAGTATATAGTAGTCTATAGGTGGGTCAACGAAAAAACAAGACTTTCACACGGGAAACTGCCGTTTGTTTCACATTTGAGAACAATGGTGGCATTGTTTTTGTTTTCATCCACGACCACAACCTGAAAATCTTTTTAATTATTGTATCCATGAAGGCAAATTTCCTCAAACCTTAAGGAAGAAATTATTTGAACCCAAACCCATTTTTTTTTCTAAACCTAATCAAGTGGTTGTTGTCTTTAAAACCCAACTAAACCATGGCCATATCGTTGTAAACATGATGAATAACATGTCTGCTGCCATACTGGGATGGGATCCAGGAAGTTTTAGGGTTTATGCCACATTTTGAGATCTAAACAATTACTTTGGAAGGACTAATGTTTTCATAATCGACAGAAAACTATTAATTTTGATTAACTGTCAATAATGACCATAATCACATGAAGATACTTGTGCATTTACATTTGCTTTACTCTCTGCTGAGAAGTGACATGTATTTATTGGTTCCAGAAATACTGGAACAAGGCAACACTTGTTTACATAGTCAGAGGAAAAATTAAGTTACATGCTATTTACTGACAGGAGGCATATAAGCTAAACATTCTTGGATATCTGAATGCTTTCTTTAATTCATTAGCTTAAAGGAATCATATACGTCAGAGCACTTATAGTAGATCTCCGTGTGGTCTCAGCCCTCTGGTGGTTGGCCTTTCATCCAACTGGTACTGGCACTGGTACTAGAAGACCATCACACTAAACAGAAAACAAATAGTAATAAAGGACCTTGCAAAAGGAGAGAAGCAGCTGTGACTGTGTCTGTGACCCAAAGTCCTTTGAGAGTATTCTTTAATCCTGACACCTGCAAGCCATTTCATCATGATTTACAGTGGGGAAAATGCAGGCTGGGGGCAGGGAGTCCGCCAGAGAAACTGTTTTCACAACAAATGATGAGGAACACACTGTTGTTTCTTGCAGGAAAGGTATTTGTAGTGTGTTGTTCACTAACATATGGATAGCTTTATCTGACAATGAAAGCATTGACTAAAAAAGAAAGCTCCTCAAGAGACTGCATGAATGTATTCTTGTAGTAATGTAAGTACTTACTGTATACTCTTGTGTTTTGAGAGGAGAGTGAATGAATTAATGAATGTGTGCGTGAAAGAGAGAGAGAGAGAGAGAGGAGGAGGGAGAGAAACAAACTAAAGATAAATAGGCTGGAGATTTTGGGACAGGATATGGACCACATGAATGATCATTAGCAGGATCTCTGCAGACCAGACCAGCACTGCTTAGTGCCTGAAAGTCACCCAGCTGCTCACCCATAATGCCTTGATATTATAATATTGTTTACTTCCATTCATTTTCTCATGTCAGTGAATTTGCCACATGCTGAATTGCTGAAAGGAGACGCGCTACTTGTGTAACATTACGCTGTCTCAAACTTCTCAAACTCACCGCAGAGATGATAAATCAAACAATTGTTTGTTTACTTGCTACTGCTACCTCTCAACACTCAGGGAGAAAAGACTGTTGAAATATTTTTCTAATGTGTATGTACAGTTTCCACAAACATCTGTGCACGTGTATAATCCATGCGTTATACTGACTGATCTCCAAACAATGGAAGCTGAGTTAAAGGCAGCTTGAAAAGCCCATTTTAGCTATAGCTTGTCACCATCAAAGATCATAGGATTATCCTCAATGCATTTTTTAATCTTCCAAAAAAAACAAAACAAAAAATGCTGCCCTCTGCTTAACAAGCCCCAGCCTTAGTTAATGGGACACTGATGGTGCCCACAAAGATGATAGAAACAATAAGTCAACCAAGCCTCCAGAAACAATAGACTGCTGCAACCACAAGGGGACAGTACTTTAGAAGATGGATGAAAACAGATAATTATCACATACTAAGGAGAAATATTGTTTATACCTTTGTATCAGTCTAACTGATGTCTATTTTACCTTTAACTTGTTTGCTCATTTTGAATAAACTAAAAGATGCCAGGTTACATTGTTTTTTTTAGATATATTTTTGGCCATTTGCCTTTATTGACAGGTACATGAAGACATGAAGAGGCAATGATACGCAGATATGATCAACACAGCTGGTGTTCTGGCAAAATGCCCAACAACTTCCTGCAAAACTTCCTAGCGGAGGCTGAATTGACAGTCACAACCTTAATGCACACATGTTAGATAGGACGAATCTCTGGACATGTACATGTAATCCCAAGAAATTATGTATTGCCTTGGTAGGATGTCTCGCCAGGTAGGAAGGAATTCCAAGACACCAGGATTCGAACTAACAATCACTTATGTGCCGAAGTGGTGCGCCCCAACCACTCAGCTATCTGGGCACTCCCCAGGTGACATTGTTAACAAGAATTATTCAGTGAAAGAGGAAACTGTCTTAATTATTACAGTAAAAATTAGTATTCTTTCAGTCTTTCTTTGTATTCCCAACAAAACAGATACTACTGTTGTCTCTTTTGAGTTTAAACAAACAAACCACCTCTATATTATCCAACATGACCCACCCCACTGTGCACTGTATGTACAGTATACATAGCAGTTACAGTTATTGTAAAGTCTACTTTAGATTGCATTTTTTAATATAAATGCTCTCTCCCAGGTTTTGGGATCTCTGCCTGTTAAATCAAAAAATGTCAACAATAAGGCAAACAAAAACACACTAAGAAACTGTATTAAGAGCTTTCCTCTCTCAGCAGAGTGCCATTTAATAGTAATCCCCAACTGTTACGCCGACTCCTCCAAGTCTGCCCAGAAAAACACATCATGTGCAAAATCTTTTCTTTTCCACTTAGCTCACTCAAACCAGAGATGTATGGAGGAAATATGGAGCTGAAAGTGAGATCCTTTGGTTCCAGTGGCATCACCACCTGTCAAGTGTATGACTCTTTCTGCAAACTCCATCAAACATATCTGCTCTGAAAACCACTTCTTTCATGAGAAAAAAAAAAAAAATCAAAATACATCACATTCACAGTTTTTACACATATTACTTTTGTGACATATGTGACATATTAAGTCTCACTTTATTTATTAAAATCATCTGAGAAATGATTTTTTTCTATATGGAGAAAAAAATGGCGGAATTATTCTCTCATATCCATTAGTATGTTCTCAGTATTGATTTCTCAAATGCATATTGCATATTGCATAATGCATATTTTTTTCTTTACATTGAACCAACCTGATGAGAATATTCTTGATTAGCTACACCACAAACTTTTGATGTGTTTAGTAAAAAAAAAAAAATTTGATCACTTCTTTGCTTTTCACAGTGATGCAGTTCATTCTCTTTACTTATTTTTACTCTATAATCTGACTCTAACTTAATTGCAAATTAAACCTGTAGAAGCTGCCAGCACACAACAGACAGTAGAGGTACCAGTCGTATCAATGTGAACCAAACAAAGGGTAAGAATATCACCATATGCAGACGATGTTCTTCTGTACCTATCTCTGCAGTCTGTACCTGAAACAATAATTACAGAAAATCCATCAGATACGATGATGCTAAAACTTGTCACATATGTTAAATAAAACCCTTAATGAATGACCCTATTTTTTGTTTAAGAAATAACAATAATAAAGACAAGAAAAATGTGAAATAAGATCTGGAACAGACAATAACTAATGTGTTTTCATTGATGTTTGCTACAGCAGAGAACATCTTTATTTTATTTATGTTTGCTGTGTTGTCACAGACATAAATAGGCATGACGAGTAAAAGGAAGACAAAAGGTGGCACTGTACTGTCAGGTGGGAATACTGTTGGTTTATAGACAGATGTTATTAACTATCCCTGATCACCTGTTGTTTTCAATTCCCTGATAACTATTCTGAATATCTGAATGAAGGTTGTGTGAAAAAAAACACATGCCATGCTCAGTTTCTGATATCAGAACAGTATAGATGGGAGTTCTCAGTCTTTGTTACATCATCTAATAAATACTTCCTTTGAAGCTGATGTGTTGAAACACCATAGGTCCAAAATGTCACCGATATCCTCCACAGAGTGAACTTGTGAACTGTCATGTGTCAGTGAAACTGTGTAAGTTTATTGGCTATTACCCAACATGGGGTTTCTTATTATTTCAACACAGAGTACCCTTTGTTTATTTCCTAGTTTGACCTCTGGATTACAGATGAGGAGCCAACCTGTCATGTACTCAATCCAAAGTCCTGTATCAGATTTTGTCTTTTGTGTTGGCAATGAAATCTTCTTCCTTTCTCAAGGAGAGGTAAACTCTGCCAAAAACTAAAACTGTATCCACCCTCTTCCACTAGACGCTGCCATTTTGGACACTTTCTCACCTCGTTAACCATAATAATCGTCAAATTATAATTCACTGAGTTGTTGTAAAGAAATGTTCACCAACCACTTTAAATTTACATCTACAGAATACCAGACAAAAACGTCTAACATTTTTAAGTAATAAAAAAATTGTTATGCTAAAATATTCAATGTAATTACAGTAATAGAACGGCTGAAAACAAATGCTCATCTGATATCAGAGAGCCAAATAAGACACAGGGGACTGGTAATAGTTATGAGTGTTTTGTGTATACTTTACCTCAGCAGTAATAATGAGAAAAAAGCTTTTCAACATAACACTGGAGCTCAGATGGAGAGTTGGACAATCAACATGCCCTGCAGATCATTTGTTTCCACCACACTTATCTTTCCATGATATAATGTAGTGTTGCGTAAATCACAGAAGTGGGCTGGTATCAATAAGCTCACTCAAATGGTTCCTTAACACAAAACATGTTCACGACATAGGATATTTATCTTTTGACCTGGGGATCTTTATCTTGAAAATTACAAATGAGCCTGATGTCAGTAAAGGTTATTTAATATACATCAGCTGACATGTAAATCAACCAGAAACAGCCACGAAGGACCAAAAATACACTGGAAACACTGCAAAATACTAAATTGTAAAAGAGTGCAACAAGACACTACAAATTTTACACAGTACATGACTGTTTTTGTCACTTTTTTGTGATAATTTGTGATTCTAGATCTGCTGTAATGTACTATGATAATTCCGTGACATAAATTTTAATATGATGTTGTAAACTTAGAAGATTATTTGTTGTTCTTTGGCTTTAAATCGTAAAAAAAAAAAAAAAAAATCATGATTAATGACAACTGCATGAGCGAAATTTCTTGCAAAACAGCTTCTTGGCATTGAGCAACAAGACTTTGTTCATATCATAGTTGGAATTTACTTATGTTTGGTTTTATTTGTGTTTTTTATCATTGTGATACTTTAAACAATCTTACTGCACAGATAAACTAAATAAAAATTAATATTGATTAAATATGGCCACATCTGGTTATAAGTAATAAATATTAGAAAATTATTGCAGTTTAACACCCTTGATGTAATTTTACCATTTAATACTGGGTTGAAATTCACCTTCCAACACCAGTGAACTTACCTCGCGCTCTTTTTTTCTCACACTTTTCTCTTTACTCTTGTTTCCCTTTTCTCTCACTGTGCTCGCTTCCCAGAGATGACACTGTCATATTTTGAAACATCTCTCTCTTGGTTGGCGCTGCTGTGCTTCCCTCTGTCTCTCTGTTTCTCTTTTGTTAAGGACCACACAGAGGGATGACATGTTGGAGGCACATCCAGGCTGGGTGGCCCGGCTGCAGGAAAGATGTGGGTGACAGGATCAGCCGTCAACAGACTATGGGAGTAATGCGTGTAGACAGTGTAAAACCAGTCTTTTGGAGACCTGTAGAAAGAGCAACGCTGGCAATTCTGAATAAATGCACTTTGAAAAAAAGGAGGAAAAAAAAAGTTCTTTGGGAGCCTTGTTTTAGCTGCAGCCTCATGTACTGGACTCCCATGCACTGCTAATGTCTGTAAACATCCTGGACAATAGAAGTAAACTCTAATTTATCTCACTTTCAATGCCTCCTGGTTTAATAAAAGAATCACCTAGTGAAAAGTGGTGTGTACACACCTCCTTGTCTTTACAATGACATGTTTTTAAAGAAATTAATCTTAATAAAATCAAAACGATTACAGTGCGAAATAATCACCTAACATCCATCAATGAAGTTTCCCCCTCTTTTAAACTGCACTTTAAACTAATAAATACAATGTATTTCAAAGTTCATAGCATAAATAATTAATGTTTAATTTTCTTATAGACAATTATTTCTTAAGTTTGTTCTTTGTGTTTAAATCAACACTGAACCACATCTGTGGAGCCGAGGTAGGTCTGAGAAACCCCTCGGGTCGAGGTGTTCCTACCAGCATTATTAAAACTTTTAGGTTCCAGCAGAAAAAATGGAGAGGATCACCCCCTTTCCTGATAATTGGCTTGTAGCATTTAGCACATACTTAACAAAACAAATGGCCTGAGTGTGTGTGAGAAGGAGAAAGAGGGAGATGCTGGACTTTGTCAAGGCTGAGAGGCTGCAGAGAAAATAGATCAGAAGTGTCATCACTAACAGGCCCCTGGATCCAAGTGGTCCGACAGCTTCTACATTCTTGCACCGGATGAGAAATGGTGCGACTGGTGATTGTTTATTTGGTTTCTCTATCTTGTTTTAGCAACCCCCCCCCCCCTTTTTAATGAGAATGTGCAGTTACACATTAAGCTCTGGTCTTTATTTCTTTGCTGTTAACCACTTTTGAGGCAGATAAACATAAAATACCCTTTGTTCTTTTTTTTTGTGTGTTTTGTGTCAGTTGTGGAGATGTGGGAAACTGGAAATGTCAACAAAAAACACTTCATTAAATTCACTTCATCCCCGCCTGAAACTCACGACTTTGAACATTAACTTCAAAATTTGTCTTAATGTTTTTCTCAACAAATGTTGAGGTAACATGAGTCATGAATATCCCAAGTGTAAACAAATAAATATGGAGCCTCTACACCCACAGGCCTTGTGTCTGACATATATTATGAACATACAAAATATTCACAGACTGTAATGATGTGTCAGATGAAGTGGTTGCAAAAAAACAAAAGAAAAGAAAAAAAAGGTGGATGATCTTGTGAGTGGAAAAAAACAGTTCAACAGCTTTATCACTTAAAACTGAGAAAGAAGTCTGTGCGTTAGTTTTCCAAATAATCCTCTGAGCAGGGACCAGTTAGTTGGGACATGTAAGAGCCTGTTACACTTCATAGTGAATGTGGTTTCATATGTCAACATAGAATAAAGCATGTTAACTCGCTCTATAGCAGAGGGAGGAGAAATAAAGAAACACTCAAACAAATCTGCTGTCAGTGGACAGATAAAGACACAATCAGCAGTGTGTGTGTGTGTGTGTGTGTGTGTGTGTGTGTGTGTGTGTGTGTGTATTAGTGTTCCCTGGGCACCAGTAGGTGGTCAGGTGGTCCTCTGTGCGCTCCAATCGAGCGTCTCACCATCCCACCAACCACCCCAACGCCATTGTGCGACGCAGAAGCTGCATGACTGAAGTAACAAAAGAGGAGACATTGATCTTCCAAGACAAGCTCTGCTCTCAGCACGCTGTGTTGTGTGGTGAAGGAAATGAGCTGATCCTCCTGAGCAGACCGCAACTAAGCTTTAACTTTTTTTTTAACCGTAGTAGGACCTAATCCACAGCTCCAGGAGGACAGAAAACTTTGGGAACAAAATAAATTTGTGTAACAGGCCTTGTAAGATCCAAGTAGACTGTGGTAACAATATTTGATTAAGGCTAAAAGGGAAATACCAAGCTTTTACAAACTAAAGTAAATTCAGGAAACTGGAGTATAAATTACGTACGTAATACGTTTTATGTTTAGCTATGATGTGAACACATAACTTTCATGACATATAGTCAGATCCATCTAGTACACAGCACTGACAGGTGTGGCATTTCTAGTGTACCCTTGAGCATGGTACTTCAGCTCACTTATCACAGCTTTATTCAACTGCTCTAATAAACCAATCCAGCTGCATAAACATGTTACAAAATGTGTGAAATCTAAAACAGAGAGCATCTTTAATGCTCCCTGGATAACACTGTCTGTTATAGGGGCCAATAAATCATTTCACTCTGTAATTTAATGATTTAAGAGCTCACTATTTGTCACAATGTCAAGTGGCACCATGCTGGGCCAAGGTGTCGTTTTCTTAAGTGTCCATTACTGTGAAAGTCCACTCTCCCAAATGGCAGAATGGGAGGCCCCATTTGGGGTGGCTGCTTGAAGCTGTGACAGCATGAATCTGTCCTAAAGGCCTGGTCTGTTACACCTGTGTGTGACACAGGGGATGTGCAGCAGTGAGTGGGGGAGGCAGCCAGCTGTGCTCTCTTGTGGTAGCTCTGGGGATAGCCTGGAAAATGTCAAATGTAAAATCCCTTTTCTGTAAGCCACTGAAGTCACTGTATCTGTTCTCAATTCTCTAAATTGATATAAAAAACACTTTACAACTTCTGAAACACACATGTTGTTGTGACTCAACGGTCCTGATTTAGCTGCATTTTTTATGTAACTGCAGATGTATGATCAGTTTTCACACTTAACATGAAAACTTTACATGTTGAGATGAGGTCACGAGATGAGAACTACATCCAGTATTTTCCTGTGGTGGAGGGGTGGTGGGGGTGGAGGGGTAATTACTCACTAAATAACCATCTCTCATGGGTGGCCAGGTCTGCACAGTATCCTCTCCCGCTCTGAGGCTGGTCTAACACGTACAGTGGCTTTCCTCTGTCTCCCAGGACAACTCAACCAGCAGCTTCATCAAGGCTGATTGCTGGAGACGTTTCTCTCCCTGCAACATATTCACCTGATGTGAAGCAGACCAGTGTGTCACATAGACTTACTGAGGCTGGGAAACGAGGCAACTCTGCAGGAACTAGAAGGTCCAATTTAGTAAAACACCATGGTGTAAGAGCTTGACAACAAAACTTTTCATTATAAATGCTCAGATTTAGTGGCTCTTGGTGTCACAGAGGTCTTGTTGAGCCATTCCTCATCACTGTGGAGAGCTACAAGAAGCCCTGCCAATCACTTACTTCAAGCAGACACCACCCTCTTTTGGCTAAAAATCATCTTTTAATATTCTTTTTGTCTTATTTAAAAAAAAAGAAAAGAAAAAGATACGACCCTAGAGACATATCTTGTTGTTTACACAACACCTAAAGTTGCTGTAGTGTTATTTATACAGAAATCATTTCATCAGAGGGAAAAAAAATCTTTATTTATGACACTGACAATGACACAAGAATAGGTTCAAGCCCTTCTCCATCTGTTTGCAATTCCAGTGCAATGCTATCATCACCTGTTTCCATGGTCCCGGTCACATCTGGCTTGCATTAAAAAAAAAAAAAAAAAAAAAAAAAAAAATCACACAAGGTGCATTTTTTTCTCTCCCTCTTTGTGTGTGCTTTACTTTAGTATTTGGCTCATATTTCTGAAATAGGCTACAACAACAAATTAAGATCTAAGACAAGGAGAAAAAAAAAAACACTAATATCGAGCAGCAATTTTCTTTAAATTTCAGAATCAGACTCCCTGGGGGTCTGACCCTGTGAAACACAGGAGTTTAAGTGCTTTTTAAGGTTTATTACAATTTAAAGCTAGTACTAATAAAACTGAATTTTCAGCTCTCAAAGTTGGAAAAAGAACTTCATATTGTTTCTAGTTAAATCTATTTATTTGTAAATGAATAAAAAACTTTCTGATGTGTCTAATTTGAAGGAACAGCTGCACTGAAAATAGTAGGAAACGAAATGATGATTTATTAATCTTATAGTGTTCCAACATGATGTTAAATCAATATAAGTGTTTTCTGTATTTTCAGCTGAAACATCAACCACATATTCGATGGTCTTTTACTGAATAATTGCTTGTCTGTGGCTTAAGATGTTGTAACATTTGCCATATGATACCATAATAGTAAGGACATACGCCGTAGGGTGTAGTAATGCACTGTAAGAGAAATCTTGCCCAAGGAAGTGTATTTCTCTGCCTCATAACAGTCTGGAATTTGTGTATCCTCTCTGTCTCTCCCATGGACACCAGCTGTGCAGCTGGTGCTCGCTGGAAACTGCAGTTAGTCTGTAGTCGTGAGGGATTTTTAACACAATTCTCCCATGTGCATTCAAGGAAGCAGTAATGTCATGCAATCGGGGCCATGTTATCATTGTGAGGATCCTGGAGAGTGATGTCAGAGGAAAAAGGAAACTAGCTAACTCCCAAACCAAAAGAGCAAAGGTTAGAGGCAGGTTGGCAGAGACCCAGACTGGCTTAAAGACTTTCCTTATTCTCCTTCCCTTTTTGCTTCCCTTAAAAGCATAGTGGCTTTATCCAAATGGCTTCACATGAACAAGATGCTGCGTGCTTTGGCATATCTGGTTATAAGCTGTGATTTATCATAATGGAGTAATAGTTGTCATTTTGGGGTTAAATATAACAGCTTTATTAAATGGAACATCCTGTGAGATGGCTCTGCATTGATGGAACGAACTGTTGTAAATGGATGAAACTGAGAGAAATGGTTGGATGGACAAACTAATTCATTTGCTACATTAACGTAAGCGTTTTATCTTGTGTAATGAAAAATCAACACCCACTAATTTATTGCGTTAAAGGTCATTTTGCATCCCTTAAATGTTCGTATTCATCATTTTTTTTTTTTCATGAGGGAGTCAAAGCTGACTGTCTCAACATTTCCAGTCTAAGACTTGAGCAACTTTGCACACATTAAAGCATCTTAACAGAATCTGTCACAATAAAATATTGTCAGATGTCACAGCACTGAAATAGACACCGTCTGTCATGCGGCTCATGGCAACAAATCTCTGATCACTGGAAAAATCAAGCAAAAAGAGTTAAAGATTAAACACTAAATAATTTCAATTTCTAATGGTTCTGATAGGCCAATGAGCCCGGTCTCTCATCGTGGTCATAGCGTGCTCTCGTGCACACCTCTAATGACAGACACACAGAGTGAGCTGTGTAGAGATGACCTGCTGGGGTTTGATATGATTTGATATGCCTGATGGCCAGTCCCACACTGATCTGCAGTAATGAGACGAGACATTTTGGTGTTTGAACAAGTGTGATTCAGTCAGGAGTGGTTTCAGATCTCAGCTGTTCTTGATGGTAACACCAGTATCGAGTCATGACTCACATATCAGAATAGACATTTCTCCCCAAGAGATTTACAAAGTAAACACTGATTCTTATAAACTGGTTAGATGAACCCCAGGACCACAAAGAAGTCTCAATGTTATGGTTTCATTTTACATTTTTTATAATAAGCTGATGCAAAAAATCTTTCATCAGAGCACTATGATGTCGGCAAGACAACTGAAAAGATACTATATGTGTAGATTGACAGGTTTGTTCATTAAAATATAAAAAGAGACAAAATGAAAATGGTAAACTGAGTGAATATAAAGTTGAGTTATACTCAGAGGAAGTGCACCTGTGTTACATTGGATGTACACTGATACTCTTGGTACCAAGACTGGATCAATGATGTTTCCAGATGGCCCAAAGGCCCCAAGTTGGCCATGTGTCAGTCGGTTTGGGAAATTTGATTAAATGCAAATTTGTTTGGAAATTGAAATATCAACCAGAGAGATAAGAACCTTCCAGCAATAATACTCTGGCAACAGGCTAATGTCTGGATCCTGGCGACCTACAGGCACAACATACTGTAATTTGGGTTTGTTCTTATCTGAGTTTCGTCCCATAAAAGGCCTCAGATTCTGTGCAAACAAGTTATGATTAACTACATGCACAGTGTTCAGATCTACAGAGTGCCTTGTGGCAGTGTAGTAGTGCAGAGGAAGGAGTGATGGGAGAGTTGTATCAGTTACTGTGTTAGTTTCTTTAATTTATTTCATGCCCTGTAGAGAAAGTTTAATTGCTTCCTGCAACTACACTGTCCCAATGTTGTAAGTTTTGTAGGAAAACTATTGCTTTGTTCAGCTGAACTGACGCCCTGCAAGAGGACTGGTGTTGTCGCTGAATCCAACAAAAGATACTGGTGTGTTACTGTTCCTGTACAGGATGCAGCCTGCCCCGGGATCACACACGAGTATCATCTTAGCAGTGAGTCCTGGCCGAGCCCACGTCCAGCAGACCTCACCGATGTCTTCTTGTGTTTCAATTTTGCCTTCCTTGGAAAATCCAACAGATATACACAAGATAAAAGCATGTCTCGTCTCACCAACATCAGATTAATGAACAACTCCTTTTCACTAGGGGAAACTTTTATCTTTGCCACATTAATACTGACATCCATCATGATTTGACGAATTGTTTCGCAAGTCTGAAAGTTTGTAGTCATCGGCCTACCAAGGTTGCAAAAGGCATCTCATCAGACTGTTAGTGGTCTCAAGTAACAGTGCCAGGCAGCCTAAAAGCTGATAATCGTGATGGATGTTTGTTATTGAGCCAACTGGACTTCACTTATTTGGTTTTGTTGTTTCACAGCTTGTTCTATCTGCAAGGGAAGAAATGATGTAAAAGAAAACAACCTCATTGTGCTCTTGAACACTGAACTGCAGCTGACAGAATCTCAAAACATACAATTTTATTTTTCTTTACTGATCAGAACATGAGCAAATTGAATTTAAAGAACAATATAATTAAGTGGATCAGTTACAACTTATTATAAGTTATAGGTTTAGAATAAATGTTTGACTGGCAACACAGTCACAGGAGGAACTAAAAGTAAAAGCTTGACTGTAATAAAATTAGCCTACTTAAGAAACACTGATGGCATGTCTACCCTCCCTCCTTCTGGGAACAGAGTTAATGGACCAAATGGTGCTTTTCAGATGGGCATCAGCTGAACTTCCAAATGGTTTGTGTTATTCTGTTTGTAAAACCATTCCTGTTTCTATAATACACTCCAGTAGCGCTGTATTATGAATAGAAACAAATAGTTGTGTGTAGTACAGTGAAAGCTCTGCTGGATATCAGCTCCTACATGCTGCCTGTTGTAACATCCAAACATGTAAACAACACTAATTTGTTGTAAACATTTTGAAGTTTCTGTGGGGGTTTTGTGTTTGTATACTTTGGTTTGTAGAGTTATTCTTTAGGTTTAGAAGAAAGACTTATTTCTTTTCACTCCCACATTTAGACATTGCTTTTTTTGAACTGTTTGAAAACTGCTATAAACATTTTTTTTAAAAAATCCCCCTTTCAGTAATTACAGGATATAATAATTCTTCACTGTATTACTAACATACAGCAAATCAGTTAACAAAATTTTTACTTTGGCAAATGGCTAAGTTACACAGTAATGTGTGACGTTTTGGGCTGTTCTTCTCTGCCAAGATGTCTCTGCATTTTAAGTTTCTGATTGGATGAAATTGTCCAGAATCAGAGGTTAAATTGGTCACTTGTTGAATCTTAAAGACAAACAGGCCAAACTACCATCAACCAATCAGCTCTGAGGAAAATATATCTTGCATATACATTGACTGATTATGAAACAAAGGGTTTATCCCCACAGACATTTCTTGTTTGTGGTAGTTTTGAGTCATTTTGACCAAATCTTCTACTTGTTATTTCATAGACTTTCCAACAAGAAATGCTAACATTCAGAGTCCTGTTAGGCTTGTTGACTACTGCATCCATGTACATACTTATGTATTATTATGTAACAGCCTGTGATCTTTAAGATACTTTTGCTTGTTTGACTTGTATTACCTTTCTTCCCTAAAAATGTTCTCTTTGTACCAAATTAAATTAGTAATGTGGTATTTTCTGTCTGTACTGCACCAATGTGTCACTCCTTTATTCCTTGTTCCTCTTCTCTAGTATCTATAATTATGTAGATATCCACAAATACCCCCACTATAATACATACGTTGTAGTCTGAAGCAGAAAGAGAAAGAGAAGAAAAAAATGAGAAGCTTATAGTTCGTACAATCCGTCTTTGACTCATACTCAATCGTACAGGCAGATGGAAACTATTTCAGCATCATTAGTGACTGTGAGTGTTACAATCATTTTTACTGACATCACTCTCGACACAGGCTCGTGGTTATTTTTGGATATTCTCTGTGAAAAACTGACACCCCTCCCAGCTTTCAGAAATAGTTCACGATGATGTAAAATGTGATGTATATGTCAGATTTGCTGTTACACTGATGCATTTACCAAATCGAAACAGTTGTTATATTTTCAAAATCGGCTGAGCCTTTACTATTAGTCGTCTCCATCTTCATTTGAGAAGTACTGATGATTCCTCCTGGGTCAATCTGATAGGCGTCATTCTCTACCTCTCTTGCCCCCTTTGTATAAATAAAGTACTACTCGAGCTTGGCCATAGACACGTCAAGCACAAATTTTATGATGACATTCAAAGCCGCAATGTCACCGTCTCATTTAAGTTCTTCAGGTACAAATGAGTCATTTCATTAGTCCCACAATGAATTTGGCACACCATGGAAAACCAATAGATCACTTCAGTAATTTTGTTCTTAAGGAAGTTATATCTCAGTGGTTGAATCAAAGAATCTGAGCTGCAGAGTTGAACCTTTGAGGCTATTGAGCCGATGGTGAGATTAGCATGCAAATGGCCTTAATAGATCATCTTTCTGAGCATAGGGTAATGGCTGGTGAATGATACTTATCAAGCTCCATAAGTGCTCCTTCCAATAAATACATACTCCAGGTCATTTGTACTGGGATTCAAGTGTTGATGGATATGGGATTACCACTTAACCTTGGAGTAATTCCAAGACAGGTCTTAAATCATCTAATCCATTATCTATCCCATAACGGCTTGACCAGTCTTTAAGGATATCACTTCTTAATGCAAAATATGTTTTATGTGATAAATTAAACTGGAGGTTTTAGAGATATATAAATCACGTACTGAAGATGTACTCTTGACAGAGCATTGCTCCCATTTCTTTTTTAAAATATTGTTTCTTTGCAGTATGTATCTTTAGCATGTGTCTAACAGTGCTGTTATTGTTCTTACAGCTATAAACAACTTTAGGGAAACACATTACATTTTATTCAGGTTAAGTAGTTTTGAATTTGCCCTCTAACAAAGCAGGAAACTGATATGTCACATTTGATTGCGATCATGTGCTTCCTGTTGGATTGACGGCTTCATTTCCCAAACAACACTTGACCCTGACCCTGGCTACCACAGTTATGTTTGAAAGGTTTCACTCTGAAACACTGAAAAATCAAAAAGGAAGTTTGGTTTGGCGCACGATTTCTTGTTTTTATGAGATCATCTTAACTCGTGTTCGTACTTACTGTGTATTGACTTGAGTTATGTATTTTAAATGTGTAGTTTATCTTTGTGCTGAGAAAGTTATTAGCCTGTCTCTCATCTTTTCCATCCATTCCTCTACTGATTTTTTTTTCTGGTAGCATGCTAACATTAACACTGAGCATGACGCATAGATAAAGATGATGGTTTTTTAGTGGGGTTATTTCATCACAAACGTGTTGAATTAGTAAGAATTTTGACCTTATAGACTCGAGGCATCATCGAAATTGTTCCAATTCATCCTCGAGGCTTCATGAATGTCTGCAACAAATTTGTCTGAACCAATCCATTCAATAGCTGTCTTTGAGTGTTTAAGTAAAACAAACAAATGTATGAACCTCATGGCAGCTCTGAAGAGTGAGGGGATTATCAAAGTGAGTACAGTACATCCTCCTGGGGCTTATGAACGTCTTTATACAATGTTATGCCAATCCAAAGATGCTGAGCTCTGAAAACAGACCAGAAATGTCATGCATATTGTCATGCTCCTATCATGGCCAAGACTTTTATTGTCTTGTTTTGCTTTGGCTGAACATGTGATAAAGAACGTGACTGTATGTTTTTTTGGCCTAGTCTTTACTCCGGATTCCCACTGGGATGGGATCTGTCTACAGCCGGTACCAAATCAGTCCAAATCCATCCTTTAATACTGGAACATTTAGATGTTTTCATAAATGGTATAAATCATTACTAACAATACAAGAAGCAGCAGTAATGGTGGATGATAGTGTTTTGTATTTTACATTTCCTATCACACAAAAAAACAAACCTCAGATCAAATGAAAACCTTCATCATCACCAACCCCCTTTGTTTTACAAGAAGCTTTTATTCATTATTATTCATTTTCTAATTATTTTCCTGTTGTTGCTTCCTCACATTGTTTAATTGATTCATGTTCAATTTGCTATTTTCAAACTTTTAAATCCTGTAATACCACAAAAGGGCACTTTATTTCATATTCAGTGGATTTACTGATTCATGAAAAAATTATTTTTGTAAAATAAACAAAATGAGCTCGATACAGCATCACTGTGCTGGGAATTTAGAGGAGTCTCTGTTCACTCAGTGAATCCTGACTCACACTGGAATGAGAAGCATGTACAAAAACGCTTGCACAACATTTAGTTAGAAGACTCAGACCTTTCCTGCAAGCACACACACACACACACACACACACACACACACACAACACACACACACACATACCCATACACGTACACTGCACAGAGCAATACATGAAATTTTTGGGGGAGTTAAAAAAGAAGAAGAAGAAGGAAATGTCCATTGAATTACAAATAAAAAGGACCAGATAACATCGCACATGATCAACCAGAAATGAAAAGACAAAGTCTGTTTCATTAGTAAACTCATTTGAGAAAATATTATGAAAGAACAGATAACAGGAAAAACAGTGCTATCTTGCTGGAATATTAACTAAAGCTATAAACACGGCCTGTGAAGGATAAGGGTCCATCTGGACAAAGGGTGAATGTCCCTGTCAGTGTGTGGTCTGTTTCCAAGCTGATGTCCTTAACTGCGGGGTTATGCTTGTACACACTAAGAAAATGAGGCTGTCTAAAGGGTTTCTCACGAAGGAGATATGGACCTGATTTCAGGCACTTTTCTTTTCGCTACTGACACATTAATTGAGGGAAGCTGGCAAAAACACTGAGTTCATCCCTTCTGTCATTTGTCTTTCTCATATTATCTCAGTTATTTTAAATCAATCCAATGTGTGATGTTGCAGGCTCTATGGTTGGCTTATTGCAAATAGCTGTGAAAATTGTGTGTTATTTATAGCGGATCAAGGAGTTAAAGAAGCAAAAAAAAAAAAAAAAAAAAAGTTACAGCAGCAAGAAACTAACTATGTTTGAATGAGAAAGAAATCATTAGTGGTTTTCAATGTGCATGAAATATTTGTGGTAATACAGAAAACCCGCTCAACCACTCAAAGTGTTTTTTATTGAGTTAAGTCTGTTGTTAGAGGACACACAAAGGGTTCATGGATGGACTTTTAAGTTCAGAGTGCGTGTCCATAGCCTGCACTGACATTCCCTGTTGTGTTAACAGAGTGCTGCAATAAGGAGATCACTTTTTCATCTTCTCTTTGGAAAGGTTGCAGATACCAACTGGGAAGGGAATTGTGGGAAAATGTACCCAGATAATTCAAAAGCTTATTGCCAGAGAAAGGCTCCAGTGCAATGTCTTCACATCTGTTTGACAAGAACAGCAACACCCTCCAGGTTCATATTTCTGCTGATGTAGCCCCTCTCAATGGACACATGTCTTCACCTCTCTCTTTTAATATATCATAAGTTGGTGGTGGAATAATGCAACTGTGTGTGCTCACTGTTTAAAAACAGATGAAATGTCAGTCAACATTCATGCAAGCGCACACAAAATCAGTAGTGACAATCTTCACTGAGCAAAAATACTGAATAAAATGATCAATATTTTACTTTCTCTGACGTTAACAGTTTATTTGTTGCCTCTATGGTTTAATTAAAACTCAGTAATCCATGTCTATGTTTTATACTATTGAACTCATTTCATGCAACTGCTTCAGTTGCAGAACCTTTCTTCTATAATCTATTTTTTATCTACACGTTCATGTCATTTTCTTGTTTTACATTTATTCATTCAGCTATTTTTATTTTACAATATTTGTCAGAGACTCTGAAAAAGTCTAAATTTAGAGACCAGTACAGTTAAGTAACCAGGCTTTAGGTCACATGTCTAAATGTTATAATTTGTTATTGAGTAACTTGTGACCTTGGCTCGTCACCTGGTGGTCAGACTCGTCTCAGACTATAGGTGAGGCCATGTATTACTGTGTCTAAAAACGGCTGTTTATTCATTTATGTGTTAACCAAATCCTAACCAAAGTCAGTTTGGTCATGTCGGTCCAAATCCTCCAAGAACCAATCCAGCACAATCGTGCTCTTAATCAATCCATCTCTTACACTCCTGCCTCATTCTTTGTTCAGTGTGATGCTTATCCCAGTGTGATAAGAGCTGTGGGTAATGGTTAACCCTAACCCTCCATCTTCTTAAATCAAATAAGAGGTTCTCCTGTGCCCGTGCTCCCCTTGGTGTCTATTTGGGCACCATGAAACTACCAACCCTAACCCTAACCCTAGACCAGTAGGGGAACAGGGATGCAAACCAGCCAGAGGAATGGCCTGTGCGTTTCCTGTCCCCCGATCCAGGGGACGCGCTCAACTCCCAGCGCCTAACCGTTAAATAACAGGATAACGCTAGTTTGACTTGCATAAGCCACGTTTTATTGTTCAACGGCCACTCGTCCCTTATGTGATGACACGTAATGACTATATACGTTGAATCAGTCTTGACCTCGGAAGTTGCTTGTCTCACCCTCCTCCACCTCTGTTGGTCACTACCTTACTCATCTTTATGAAACAGTCGACTTTATGAAGTAAATGTCAACTCAACTCATTTCTCCTCCTCTGTGGTTTTAATTCAATGTAGCTATTTTTTCTAAAACAAAATGTATTTTCTTCTAATAACATTATTGATGCAAGAACCTTGAAAACAAACCTAAAATGAATTAATCCTTTGTCAGTCTTATTATCTACACATGCACTTGTCTTACTTTATTGTATTTATTTTGAAGCAGTCATGACTCTACCTGTCCAGTAGATGGAGCTGACAAGATTTTTTTTTGTGTAATTTTGGCCATTATATAATTGGCACAGAGGAAGATTTTGTCCAAATATGTCTTACAGCACAATTTAAGTAATTAAATTGCAATGTGTTAAACATGTGTGTATAAAATAACGTCTTCTGCACAGTTTTATTTCCACATGAGATGCATTAATAAAAGCATTTTTATTTACAAGTCTGTAGGAGGCCGATAGATGATCTCTTTTTGCTAGTTCACATAAAATATGAACATCTGGACCTCAGCCCGAATAAAACTGTAAATTGTGTGAGCAGCGTCTTGTGCAACAGAGAAAAGTTGGACACGGAGTCTTAATAAATTAGTGAACACACAGAGAAAATATGTTTTCCAGGTAAAAAGTTTTTACTGAAAAAAACTATGGTCATTTTATAATTTTATAGCATATGATTGTATAAACATAAACATAGATGGACATCAATGAAAATCAGTTACATGATGTTTAAAATACATCTACTCCTCTTTTAGCAGGTGAGAGTAAAATGCTTTTAAGAGGTTAAAATCTTTCACGTTTACATCAGTCAAAGGTCGACATACAGTGTTAAGTCATATGAGCTAAAATATAAACAAAAGACAATTAGAAATCCATTTTCATTCCGAATTAACATTTCATTCATTCATATCTGAGGCTGATAAACATCAGTGGTCATGAATGAGCTGACATGCTTGCATAAATTCTACCAAGACAATGACACATGAGGTTTTTTTTTTTTTTTTGATGATCATACCGCACAGTACAAAGAAACACTGCCTCTCAACACATGACAAGTTGCTAGTAAAGGGTTGAATGCAAGTGCGGCGACTGAGTCTCTGAGCATCCAGCATCTGGGGAGTGAGGAACAGGATGTAGCGGCTGGGATGGGAGAAAGGGTTGGAGGGAAGGGAGAGAGGGAGGGAGGGTTGTTATTGGGAGTTTGCAGTCAGAGCAGCCTCCCCCATCGTCTCTGTGAGTGCTTTAGTGTAGTTAGTGGAGGAGGTATACAGTATGAGGGGTAGTTCAGTGGTTGTCAGTTAGACTAAAGACAGTCTGCAAATTCAAGGCGGGTGGACACAGCTGGACAGAGATTGGCTGACTGTCCATGGCGAGCAAAGGCGGAGCTGGAGAGAGGCAGCGAGTGGTCACAGCCTGTAGTTACCATGGCGATAACTAGTTTTGATGGTTAATGTAGTTTGCCACTGTGGACGGACCGACAAGAGGCGGGTCAGTGATGAGGAAGATTCTACCTCCTCCCAGAAAAAAAAGTGTGGCTGCCTTAGGAGTTCTTGGCGACCATTTTCATCGTGATGGTCTTCACTTCAGTGTACTCCTTCAGTCCGTTTTCTCCCCTGAAATCACACAACAGGAAATAGTAATGACGCTGCTCATTTTGTTTACACTACGCTGAGAAATCATGTTGAGAGCTACACTAAAAAATATTGTAGACGCTACAGGCAGAAATATTGCAATATCCTCTTAGATAAAGATTTATTTGATGTTATGCAATTTCAGAAAGAACACAAAGTCAATATTTGTAATATTGTGGTTAATTTGTGTATAGTAAGTGGGCAGACAACCTCTGATCATACTCACAATTCACGTCCATTGCCAGACATTTTATATCCTCCAAATGGACACTGTGTGCTCAGAGCGTTGAAGCAGTTTATCCTGTGAAATACACAAAACATTGATCACTCGAGTGCGTTGTAAAATGGTGCATAACTTTGTCCAAAGCAGTAGAAATAAACTTATATTTAGTACAACTAATGTAGGTAATGTATTGGGTAATATATTGTCGTCATTAATACTAGTTGTGAAACCCTTTAAGCTTAACTTTATAATTATATTTTTATTATTAGTGATTTCTCTCACCACAGCTGCTTGGGAAAGAACTAGTGAAAAGACGTTACGAAGCAGAAATGAAGAAGTGAAAGTAGTGGGGGCCAAAAACATGTCAAAGTGAAGAAAGTGGGTGAGTAAAGTTTGGGATTGAGAAAGTTGTAGTGAGCAGTGTGACTGCGCCTTGAGGATATCTTTTACAGTCAACACTTTACAAAGGGGAACTGAGACTATGTTGGAGAGCAAATATTAAAAGATGGAAAAGACTCGAATGTCATATGTTTTGAAATGTAGCTTGAAAAATGGGGTGAAGGGCAAAGAGAATGTATAATTTAATAAGTTTAGACAAATGAAAAGTTGGTTAAAGCATTGCATGGTTAGAGTTCAAAGTATTCACTGTTTGGCCGCATGAAACAAATTTAATATTTTGAAAATGAAAGAAAGAAATCTAGTGTTGTTGGTTTTTTGGTTAATATTTATGACGATCCACAACTGATCAGTACAGTGGTGCGGTGTTCTTCAATTTTGATGGGAAACTGACGAGTTATGACTAAATACTGAATAAAAGATTAAAGCAAATTCCTTCAAATCAGCAGACGATATATATCTATGAGATCAGGTGGCAGATGGAGACACAACTAGTTGTCTGTGGTTGATCCCACATGTCTTTACATTATGTTGTGGTTGGCATCAGCAGAGAACAAATGTTGTTCGGGACAGGCAGGATTTGTGGAGAAAGAAAAGACGGTAAGAAAAAAAAAAAAAGGTTGGGTCCTTCACAGGAAATCCTCAACAGAGGAAGAGAAGTAGGACGGTGATTGGAGCCGCATCGAGGCCGAAGGACGAGGAAGAGAAATGTTTTCTCAGCTAGAGGAGGATTGCAGTCAAGTATGACAAATTGTGAAAATTTCTTGGCCGATGATTCATGTTAGCTATACTTCTACTCCGCTCATAACCATCTGCAGGTAATTACAAAGGGAACAAGGTGAAATCAAGAAGTAACATTTTATGACCAATTCATTTATACAAATTTTAAAATTAGGGTGTCAATTTACATTTATAGTTTACGTTTTAGATTATTGTCTTGCACTGGCACATGACTTCTGATATTTAACATCCTGAATGTCTGAGCTGAAGGGAAAAAATGAGGAAAGAAAGGAAGGAAAACATTTCTTTGCGGCTTGTGTAATAATGTAAAGTGGCACTTTGCCAGTTTATGGTTTCTGGATGCCTGAAATGGTTGATACTTCCCACATGAAAAATATTCCTGATTGCAGCTCAAGAAACACAACAAATGAAACTCACCATACAGTGCCAGCTTGCATAGCTGTGGATATGGTCATGGCTTTGTTGATGTCATTGGTGAAAACAGCCGCAACCAAACCATAATCTGTGTTGTTGGCTCTTTCTATCACTTCCTCGATAGTTTTGAACTTCATGATCTGCTGGACTGGTCCAAAAATCTGTGAAGACAAAACAAAACACAAGTTTGATGTTTAAATCTTCTTATATATTTTCGTCTTCTCTACCAGTTACCTGTTTTATTCTTTAAGTGTATTCATTAATGATGGAAAATAACATAAGTACATTTACTGAAATACTATACTTAAGTACTATTAACTATTGTATTTGAGTTCTTCAACTCTGCTACAAATCTAAAAAGAATCATGTTTTTTTACTTTAAAACAATCCAATAGTATATAGTAGTTAAAATTAACTTCATCTGAATGACAGCTACAACATTAATTACCAGTTAATGCACCAATAACATTTTATATCATATAATATTGATAATACAACAGTCTGGGGGAATTATACATATTGTTTACTTTTAGTTTTTAAGATTTAAATGGAGTACTTATTATGTTATTGTTACTTTTATATAAATGAAGACTCAGAGAACTTCTTCCACCACTTTTCACGTAGCTTATACATCCATTGTTGATACTAAAATCTCTGCTCTTTATCACCGTACCTCCTCTCTGGCGATGCGCATGTCATCCCTCACATTTGAGAAAACAGTGGGCTCAATGAAGAACCCTTTCAAGCCCAGAGCTTTGCCGCCACACTCCAGCTTGGCTCCTTCGCTGATGCCGCTCTGGATGAACTCCAGCACGCGATTCTGCTGCTCACGGCTGATCTGTGGAGGTGCAGACACAGGAGATGAAGATAAAGAAAGAGATGCTTTGGATATAGAAGAAAGGGGCAAGATACAGAAAATGATACAGAGAGAAAAATGAAGTTGTCGTCACTCACCTGTGGTCCCTGCTCAGTAGTTGGATCGAAGGGGCTGCCAACTATCCTCCTCTTAGCTCGCTCCACACTCCTTCGAACAAACTCGTCATATATAGGCTCCTCCACGTAGATGCGAGATCCTGCTGTGCAGCACTGGCCTGCGTTGAAAAACACTCCCTGGTGGGCCTGTTCTACAGCCAAATCCACTGTGAAGGAAGAGATTTTAGCTCATCAGTACCAAGTCACACTCAGTTTTACAACTACATATTAATGAGAGAATCGTCTTTAATAAGATTTTTCATAAACTTTGTACATATAAAAACCTCATCCGCTTAAAAAAAAAAAAAAAGTTGTGGAGGTAGTGTATTGTTACAAAAGTTGTCCCAATATTTATTGGAGCTATCCGGTGCAAATCTGATACCTGACACCTGAGAGACAGGACCCTGCTGTTGCCCACGAAGGGTTAACACACCCCTGTGATTTATGGGTCTCGGCTGAAGCACCCGACTGAGTCCAGGTCCATTCTCCTGATTTACAGGCCTTAGGGAGCCTCTCTCACGGCTGCTGAAAGCATTTGAAAGACTCAGCACCCCCAGTTTGGTGAGACTTTATATGAAACCAATCCATCCACAGCTTTTCACAGCACTACAAAGTAACACTTTTAGCATTTAACATTGTGAGATTCTCCATTCATGTCTGCTTTTATTCACAGACCAAAGAGCCTGAGAGTGGTGCACATATCTGAACAAAAAAAAAAAAGTGATCAGGCAGACCACCTGGTGAGAGCGACAGGTAAACACAACAATGAATAAAACATTACTTAAAAACTCACAATCAGCATCTGCAAATATGATGTTGGGATTCTTTCCTCCCAGCTCCAGCGTCACTCTCTTCAGGTTACTCTTCCCAGCTGCTTCTTGGATCAGCTTGCCGACCTAGCAGAGGAAACAGATCTGAGCTTTACTCACAAAGATGCAGGCCTGCAGCCAGATCAGTAAATCAGCTGGAGCCATTAAATAGCTTAAAGAGGTTTGTTAGCTGCAAACGGGGGAATGCACCAGTAGGCCAGCTGAAACATGAGTTCTGCAAACATACACACATAACAAATATCTGTGACAGGATTTGGAATCAGTAACAGGAAAATAAAACTGTATTTTAGCCAGGAACAGTGTCTGATGTCTAATAAAGGGCAGAAACAAACAACCACAACCACAAGGTGTGTGGGCGGTGTCCTGTGATCTGAGATGGAGGAGGCCATTTGGTATGAGACGAGTCTGTTGTGTTAAAATGGAAGAGGACAAAGACCATGTTTTAACCAAGAATCATGCATTTGTTGACAAATATGTGTTTTAGATTTTGTGATGAATTCAACTGTTTAGGAACAGAAATGATAATTAAGCTGTAAGTAAACAAGTATGTAGACAAGTTAATGTGGACCTGATGTTTTCCCTGTTGAATTTAATCTGCAGCTCAAGCTATTTCAAAACCTATAGATGTCTGGAACAGTTTACAAAAAACATGCGCACAGTTTGCAAAAAGGGTTTGTATAAATAATTTGTAATGAATAAGGTTTTAAAAAATGCATAGCCACCATTCTTTAAACAAACTGTCTCTTCATATGATGCATGTATCTGGAGTCAGCGGTTAGTTTAGTGGAACAGATCAGCATGTTACTGTTTTTTTAATCTATACGACAGCTGAAGTTTATGTTGTAAAACGCAGCTACAGGCAAATTTATTTGTGTGGGAACGTTGTGTCAGTGTCAGACACCTGAGAGGACAAAGTCAAAGACAACTTCAGTGTGAACTGACACTAACATAGTTTTGAGCATTTTGGCAGATGTTTGTATGTCTGTTGATATATTTGTCTCTCTGTAGACAGAATTTGTCATTGTGATAGCATCACATTAATGTAAGACTTTACAAATGTGTAGTCAAGTTTGACCCATGTGTTTAGTGAGAGCTCAAGGGTTGGGATAATAATACGTTGATGGGCGTCATGCTGTGGCCCGGTGTCCCAACACAAGATTGTGTCAATTTTTCCTGAGTTTTTCTGCAAAACTCCGCACATACGCACACACACACACACACACACACACACACACACACACACACACACACACACACACACACACACACGCACACACACACACCCTACACCCTACACCCTAAACAAGTACTCATCTTCCTGTTACTCATAAAGACTGTTTGGTTTTGCTGAGAAAACTGACAGAATAATATGGAAAAATATCCTCACGATAATAATGATAAAATAAAAACCATAGACACAGACGTTGTCATGTTACCAAGCTGTGGCTGGTTGAGAATCTGTGTAAAAACATAACAGAACAGTTTCATTGTTTCTGATTTGCTTTGTCTTAAGGGGAGATTAGCGTGCGTTTACTCAGGAGTAAAGGAAACTCCACGTGGTGTCACAGTCACATGAGTCAGTATGAAGATGAGCTGTGGTCCTAAAATCCACCTGTAGTTAAACCACCACCGCCGCCACCATCTTCCACCCTGTGAGAAGATGCTGTGGTGGCTACTATCCCCCACCACTGCTACTACAGCTCGATGACTCACTGTCTGGGCATCAGCAGTCTCTTACAGCACTGGCTCATACGCTCAGTAATTGACTCCAGATCACATGAAACAACAGGAAAACTGGTGTAAAAGAAAAAAAAAAAAGACAAAACTGGGCCACTCACAAAGGAAGTGTTCAATCAAGACGAGATGATAAAACAAAGAAGATGTTTGTGTAAGAAGGTGCGTTTATGCAAGTTTGCGTGCACACGCTGATTGGGTGTGTCTCTGCGTGTGTGTGTGTGTGTGTGTGTGTACGTGTGAGAGAGTTGGACAATAGGAAAATGTATGTTTTATGTTATACCCTTGTGGAAAATCATACGCACATGACGTTAGAGTCAGGATAAACATTTGTAGATAGTTCAGATTTGTTCTATTTAACTTTCTAATGATAATTAGATCAATATTTTGGCCGGTAGCTTCTGCTAACACCTGTCATTGTGATTAGTGCTGATTAGTTTGTCTATTATTTAGATGAATAAATACAAAACCTGGTGAGTGCAACTGTATTTGTCCATGTTTTTCATATTTATTATGTTTGTCATGTTTTGTTATTATGATTCTGTTTGTCTTGTGTTTTTCAATTTGCAATTTTCAATAAATAGTTGAAATGTTTGTAGGAATTTTTCAAGAAACAGACATAACCACACTGACACACAAGAAAACAATTAAATGGACATGAATTAGGGGAATATAAAAAGAACTGGGATACATAAGGATTAAAATTAAGTGAAGTAAGAACAAAACTAAGATGTGTAGTCATGCTAGCAGCTGTACATAGGCACAATACTGCTTTGATCTTAATGCTAACCACAGTGTGCTAGCATACACTCACTATGCCATTAATATACTTATATTTTTTCAATGTTGACCATTGCAGCCTATATAGAATCCTAATGTTTGCAAATCAATGGTGCAGCTGTAGCTGGTGGGAATGTCATTAGCTTAGATCATAAAGCAACAAACTGAATGAATAAACATTTTAACCAGATGCTGCCAATAAAAAAAATGTCCAACAATGACCAACAAAGTTATTACAATTGATCCCGAGAGAGACAATGACGTGTGTGACACATAAAGTCCAGTAAATCCAAATGATGTTCGGACGTTGCACTACAGAACAAAAATGCGAACATCATGATGGTTGCCACAGGGAAATTCAGAGGATTAGTTGCTCATCAAAGTGGTGGGAGGTTAGATCAACCAACACAGATAACACGGCTTAAAATCCAACTCATTATGTTTTGTGCAGTCAACTGATCGCAATATCGCTGAACAAAAAAGACTTTTATGTTCAGATAAGTCTTACTCATCGCACCGTTTTGGTTTCATTAGAGGGTCTGTCTGTGTGTTTGGCTCCATATCAAGAACAATAATCTCTAACGTCTTCACCTGTGTGGGCTTATTGCTTCTCACAACACATATACACAGTATTTCTTAAGCACGCCACCAGAGTCAAAGTAGACGTCTCCATAAACCACAAAGGCCGATCCAAACATTATATAAACCTGGTTTATTTACCAAAGATGCGTGTGAAATACAGACTAGTCACATCAAAAGAAAAATGCTGCATTGGAACTGCTGTAAACGGTTTTTACCAGAGGGTTTATTTTGCAGTTAGAAATAACAGATGTTTATAAATGATCTGCAGAAAAGGAATCTGCTGTCACTCTGGCTGTTACCTCCGACCAGGGGAATGCATTTGGACCGCAACACCTCAGAGCGCTCAACACCTAACATGGTATGTCCTTGATGATTTAGCTTTCCACTAACTGCTTCCCTGGTCTGCAAAGCTACAAGGGTTTATCCTGTGTGTGTGTGTGTCTTGTGTGTCCTGATAATAAGTTCGATGAAAGGCAGTGTGGAGGTGCAGATACAGCAGACACAGTGGAGAGAAAACAGAGGAGACACAGTGTTTTCAGAAAGATGTGTTTGTATACTCAGTGCAAATATGTGCATGTGTGCGAGATAAAATCAGAGCCCCTGTCATGAGGAGTAATGACAGGGCACGCAGCTTATGTAAGATCCCATTTGTTTGTCATTTAGACTTCACAGGCACACAACGTCCCCTAATTCCCCAGCCCGCTCTTATGCTGCACACATGTTGGTCACTGTGTCACTTGTGCTCGCTGACAAAACTGAGCAACGCGAGGCAGGTGTTGGTCAGAGCCAATTTGTGAAATGTTTGTGAAACGTACCTCAGTTGATCCTGTGAAGGCCACTTTGTCTATGCCCATGTGTGAAGCAATTGCAGCTCCTGCCGTTGGCCCGAATCCTGGCAAAATATTGATGACTCCCGGTGGAAACCCGGCCTGTCAAAACAATATGAGAGGAAACAAGCTTTAGCGGAGATGACAGCAGAGCCAAGCAAAACCACAGGCAGTGTGGGGGAATCCGGACCCAACCCAACCTCCCTACCAGCAGAGGACGGAGGGAACATCAAAAAGAAGAAGAAGGCAACAGACAGATAGTCTCCGAAAAGAAGAGAGGCAGGAGGAAGACAGGGAGGATATGGTCACAGCGTTATTTAGTTTCACTACATTAACATTCAGCGCTGCATTGTTCTCTTTCTGCTTTAACTTGTGTCTGTTCTTATTGTACAAAACTAGTTGCTCACTTCACTTCTATTAAGATTTTTTAATTATATCATATATTCTTTATTGTAGAGGGTAAAAATGTCCTGTGCTCTTTCCTTAAGTCAGTATTGGTTACTAGTATTATTGAGTTTCAACTTAAAGGTGAAAATGAATGAATCATTAATTGTGTTGCATTAGATACATCATAAAACAAAAGAAGTTGTGTTCAGTGTTGAATCTGACTTTTTTTTTTTAATTCAGCTCTTTCAGTCTGTTGCTGATTTAAGCTGTTATGTTCAGATCGGTACTGAATTAGGCCTATAAAAACACTGTTGTAGAGTCACTGCTGCTTTGCACAACAGGAAGAAAAAGGAACAGTTTGTTACCAAATTAAACCAGATACAAACAGAATGTTGCTCCTATAAAATGAAACTGAACTGACTGTATTAGTCTTAATGCTGGATTTTATTTTGATGTATGGCCATTGTGACAATAGTTTGCAGACGTGTCTGTGGTTCTGTTCACCATGTGGGAGTTCCTCCCTCTCAACTCGTCTCTGTGACTTTTGAGGTCTTTTAATAAGATTTGAACCAGGAAGTATAAGACTATAAGACTCAACAGAGAACAGTTGTCCATTACTCAAAGCTACTGATATGACCATTGACCACAATCATTCAATATCATCAGTTTACTTAAAAACTCCTTGATGGAGATTAATTTACACAAAACATCTTTTTTTTTTCATCTGGCTCTATGAAAAACTGTTGTTCAGAGGATATATCAAAAAACTAATTTCTGTTTTACTCCTTCTCTTCAACTCTTACAAGTGATAAAACTTTTTATGATTTAAGTGAACTGACCCTTTAACTGTTGCTAATGTTTTGGCTGGAGTTAATCTAAGGGTGGAAATTAGGATTACATACTCCGAATAGATGCAACAAATAGAGCAGTGACACTTTCGTTAAACATCTGTTTTTTGTCACTTTGTGGTTACATTAACATCGAACTATCCAAATAAAGTGTTGGCCAAATTCATAGTGAACACTGTGTTCTTGGCAAACTGAAACCTGTAAGTGATTCTGATTCAGTTATTGGACTATTAACGTTGGTCTGTCCAAATAAAATGTTGGCATGAAGCCTTGTGAACACATTTGTGGTTGGCAACATGATTGTGTCATTTACCTCCTTGATGAGAGCCGCCATGTAGAGGCAGGTGAGCGGCGTCTGCTCAGCAGGTTTGAGGACAACAGTGTTTCCACATGCGAGCGCCGGGCCCAGCTTCCATGCTGTCATCATCAGAGGGAAGTTCCACTGTGCATGACACACACACACACACATACACACACACACACATGCCGGAAAAAGACATCATGCATCTGACTGACACACTGGGTGGTCACAAGTCAAGCTCAATAACTCATCGCTCTTAAGTCACTTACTCTCATTCTCACTCTGTCTAAACATAGTCAAGTGAGAAAATGTTCTCGGCACTTGTACAGTATTTTCTCTTCCCACAGTATTCTGAGAAAGCCGGGAAATTGCAACACATGTGCAATAGACCCATATCACTGTACAACACACAGGCCTGTGTTATTTCTGCTTTACACAGGAGCCCATGGGGCTCAACACAGAACCACACGCTTTCTGCTCTCTTGCACAATCAACAGTGTCTCTTTCTCCTTGATCTTTTCCTCCTTTCTCACCATTCTCCTTTCCTCGGCTCAGTTCGCTTCTCGTTCCCTATTACTCAAACTCACTGGCACAGTCGCTCTGGGGGCTTACCAGCAGGATTTACCCGAATAAACAGTGACTGTCAGGGAATTACTGGAAAATGCAGAATGTAATGACAACAAACAGGCGAGACTAACAACTACCAATATCTCTTTTAAACTCAGCCAGTTTGCTGTTATCTGTTGTTTTCAATCTTTTGTGTCCATTTGTATCCATCATGTGTGACACATGTAGGAAGGGTAATACTCACAGGGATAATTTGTCCACAAACTCCAATGGGCTCATATCTGGTAAATGTCAGAAACTCTCCATCTGTGGAGGAGAAACACACATGAGGATGGACACACACACAAAAGAGAGTTCGTTTTAGCAGTTTAAAGCTTGAAAAATGCCTCAAACACATGAAAAATGTCACCACCTGATACCCCTGGTGTTGTTGACTCAACATGTTAATTTGTAAGTGAATCCACACGCAACATTCCTGGTTACTTTACCCTGGTGAGAGATTACATTTCGTTTTGAGCCTCCAACAGCACAGGCATGTGTGTAACTGTTTTAGGTCATGGAGATGGGTGTTATGTTGGAAAGGTTTGCTCATTCCTCTTGCATTACTTGAATAAAAGGAGGTACTTATTGAGGGTGTGCCATGCTTGTTCATCGTCCACAAAAACAATTGATATTGAGAAATGTGTGTATAAATTTGTTACAATAGTTGTCAGCTGATGAAACATTGCTTAATGTCGCATTAAGCTAAAATGATCAATGGGGAAGAGAAGCCAGAGAATCATTTTCAATGAGATTTAGTGAAAAAATTACAGTGAACACACAACTGAATGATGAGATGAAGTTAATGTTCGTACACGTCAAAGTTTTCCTTAATTCCAAAGTTGATGTTGGATCTTTCAAAAGTGTTATTGTTTTAGAGTGAAAATATAACTGTATTAGACATGAGACCTTTAGGAGGAACTCAAGTGTCTACAAAGTTTGTTTGAAAGTATGACGTCTGTAAATGACTTATATTTCAATTTGGAACAAGAAATGTAAACTACACCAAAATGTGTAGCCAGTGGTGCCCTGCATTATGACACTCCCCATTCATTGCACACTGTCGATGTTACAAATTTAACACCATAATTGTAGCATAATGTGAAAGATGAACAGATGCCAGGGGATTGCTGATGATAGATGTTGTTCACCTCATCCTGACAGGTGAACAAATATGATTACGGAGTGTGTTACATCACACAAACAACAGGAATATCTATGTTTATTTTCTCTGAAGGTTGACAAGAAGAGTAAATCTCAAACCAGGGCCAAGAAAAAACATTTACCGAGGTTGGTTTGGCAGCAGTGAACAAGAAAAGTTCTATCTTCTATCTTATTATCTTATTTCCTTCTTTGTGTTTTTGTTAAAACAGGAATGTCTCTTGGATTGACTGATGATTTGATACCTTAATTATTTTCATTCAGTCATTTAACTAAATAAACTTTAAATAACTTAATAACTTAAAGTGGCTATGGTCAATGCTTTTTGAATAACAATGGATAAAATGACAATGCATAAACTAAAAACAGCTGCTCACTGTCACCCACATTTAATTATCAGACTGCAGACCTCGAATTTATTGTGTAATGATGCAAAAGCTTTTCATGAGCGTTATTTTGGTAAAAATAAGACTGGTCCTGCATTAAGTCTAAAGCTGCAATACTTAAATTTTAACAGCTGATCAAAGGAATATTTAATCCTCATGCTGTTGAACCCACAGAGCAGCTCGAGTCAGCATGTTAGCATCTTCCAGCTCATCGTTTTGGTTCATTTTCGCTGCTCTCACACCGTTGTTTTTGGCAGGAAAACAGCAGGCAGCTGTTTTCAGAAAAAAAAGCAGTAAAAACCCCAGCAGACAGACAAAGGAAACTACGAGCTGGTGAACATAGTGGAGCATTTAACAGCTTAAGAGTCAGATATTTCCCTCAGGATTTGGCAAAAACCAAAACAGAGCTAAAATATTGGACTTTAATTTATCTAGTGGACAGAAATATACTTGATAGAGAATAATTTCACTCTGTAAGTGTTGGATGTTGGCTATTGGAAGGTAGCAGCTAAAATTTACTTGACATATCCATCTGATTAGCTAAAATGACAAAAATATGTTTAAAAATCTTGTTTAAAAAAAATTATCTTTGATGGTTTAAAGTGCATCTGTGTTTGAAGTCCTAACACAAAGAGTTTTGTGCACTTAGAGAAGACCCAGTCTTGGAGGGTTGATGCCCAGTCCTGATAACATGACAGGAAATTTTCCAGCACCTCTGTGTTCATCTCCACTCTCCTTCTCTCTCTCTCTCTGTCCATTTTCCTGAAACTTTGTTGTAAGTGCTCAAAGAGACGTCTCACCCATTGGAATGGAAGTGCCGTGGATCTTGTCTGCATATCCAGCAAAGTATCTCAGTGTCTTTATGGTTCCTTGGAGGTCCACAAACAGGGTGGGCAGGAAAGGTTTCCCACTGTTCAGTGACTCAATAGTCTGAAAAGAGACGGGGGAGACGTTTGAGAAATATGTGATATAACCTTGTGATCCTCACATAATTCCATACTGTTCCAGCCTTTACACTCTCCCGTGGGTGAAACGTGACACTAAGATAACACTAAACTACAAATACAGCCCCTGAGTTACAGTTATATGTTCTCTTTAAGGAAAAGTGAGTTCATTTGTGTTTTCAAACACAGAGACAACTCAAAGTGTTTTGCAGAAGTTGTAGACAATGTTAAAAAGAAATAATTACATAAACAGGGGAAGAGTCATGTGCATAAGAAGACTTTTTGTTGTTATAACCATGTGGAAAATAACTTCTGTAAAGATAATGTTGAATCTTAAAGTTTTCATTGATTCAGAGAAATGTCAGTCCATGTTAACTCACTGCTAGATAGACACTGTCTCTTTCCACCAGGTCGGCCAGTTTGGACAGCAGACGACCTCTCTCAGACGCGTCCATCCTTCGCCACACGGAGCCCAAAGAGAAAGCGAGGCGAGCTGCCTGCACCGCTTTATCAACATCGGCCTGAGAGACGAGAGGGAAACATAATAATTTTAAAAAGAAAAGTGGATTTTGATTTTTCCTTTTAAATCTGTCTTTTCACGCCAGTAGCATACCAAAACATTTACTGAAATTCTTTTCGTTTTATGCTCAAAGTTAATAAGGAAGCATCAGAGAAACTGCCAATTCATGAAAAATAATGGCCTGATCTAATATTGAACTTTTGCTTTTCTTACTTTACCCTGTGTGTTTATGGAACTAAAATAAGGTTTCAGACTGTGGCTAGAACAAAAACCACAAGTAGCCATTGTATGAAATTCATTGTCAAACTATAGTGAAGAACAGGAAAGTGGAATAATTCAAGCAGTTTTGCTTTATATCCTAAATTTCATGGGAAAACACTGTACTCCTAATGCACCACAAAACCAACCACTTTATGGAGTGGTTAGAAATTCATATGAATGCATGAATAATTATACAAGTTATTATGACTGCCATTTACCATGAGGGGAATAAAAACTATTATATATCTATATTTCTAATACAACTTGTACTCGCTGCAAAGGTTTGTTGACATAGTGTGGTGTTTCTAACTTTACTTGTCTGAATGTTTTAAACATTTCTTCCAGCACTGAAACTATCAGGGAGAAAGAAAAACCCTGTTTTCGTTGGAAAAGGCCAAGAGAAGATATTATTCTGATTTATTATTTATTATTCTGATATTTACCTTTTCTGCTTCCTGGACCTCACAGATCTTCTCTCCGGTTGCTGGGTTGTAGGTAGGGAAGACTTTCCCACTAACGGAGTCCTGCCACTCATTGTTGATGAAAATCTGGAGCAGAAAATTGTGGTTTTTTAGTATTTCAGTGGTTGAAAACCTTCATTAAAGCATTTAAAAGTCATGGATGTATACTTTCTTTTTGCACAAATAGATTATTAATACTTTGAATAAAGCAAAGATTTGCAAACATACTGATTTGAGATTGAGAGAAAGAGAGTAATGGCTACTTTTTTCATTTTTAAATATTGATGTTATGTTGAGTAATCATTTCATTACACCATGTTGGCTGCTGTAACATGCTTGTAGCTGTGAAACACTAACAGCCCTCAAGCAGCAGCCCCAGCACTTCCAGGCTCTTGTGTAAGGGATATGGGAGAATCTCTGGAAATCTGGACAGAGATTCCTGCCTGTCCAGCATTGCTCTCTGGGGAGTGCTCCACCATCCAGACAAAGGGGGGTGGATGTGGGGTGGGTGGGTGGGTTGGAGGGTGGGGGCAGATAAATCCCTATCAGACACCAGACCCCCACCCATCCACCCCCAAGCACACAGACACACGTTTCACAACATCACTGCTCGTTTACGAGATCATAAAACACGTGCCGCGCTTAGTTTCTGTGATGCGTTAAAGCAAGTCTTCCGTTAAACAACCGCCTGGGATTCCAAACAGGACATATTCAACATCGACGGACACTAAAACACAAATAAATGTTTACACAATCAGAAACTGGCCACCGGTTTCCAAACCAGTCCTTCATATTTTGATGAAAGAAATGCTGAGATTTTAAACTTCAACTAATATCTTGCGTAAGTTAAGTCACCTTTAAAAAAGGCCCTTTCTTGCTGACATGTTTAGATCCATTAGGCAGACTACTCACACACTGTTTTTAATGGCTGTCAGTCTGTCTGATAAATAGAGTGCAAGGAGAACATCTGCTGGCACAAATCCCTCTGTGTATACATATGCTCTTACCGTCCTTCTACTTTAGAGGAGTTCAGATGCACTGAGAGCAAACCTGAGAGCAGGGTTCAAGTATCCCACTGGCTTAAGCCTCCCTAAACTCTCCAACATGTTTACCTCCATAAACGCGGGGCTTTAAGTACTATTTAATTGGCTGTAAACTGTTAGCCATGTTTATTTTCAGGCTGGTATAAAATGCCAGGGAGTCTGAAAACTGCTGGAGTGACTGTTCCTGCCTCCGTCTCCTCATTCCCACGGCCTCATAATGTGGACTCTGCATATGAGTAACTCACATGTAGACATTTAAGGTGTTCAGTATCTGTGTGTACCACCCAACAGAACCATACGTTAACAGACTCATTCCTCCATGGTTCCTTTGTGCTGGTCACCCCAAACCATCCCCCACACACCTAAACACACACACACACACACACACACACACACACATATACATACTTTCATACATAAACACATACATACATACATATATATATACATATATAGACACAGGCCACAGGCTGGAGTGGCTTCTCTCTCTACCAGTCCGGTATTCTCAGGCGCCTTCCATCAGAGGCCACCTTTAATCTGCCGCTCATTAAGAGCACTTCATAAAATTGTCAGTAACGATAAGGAGCAGAGGGCCAGCTACAAAAACAGAAAGTCCTGTAGAGCACTGAATTAGCTTTTAAATTTATAGGGGCCACTGAAGTGGGGCGCCCTAAATCAGAGGAGCCCCCTGACAGCCTCAACAGTCCGAGCAAGAATGCAGACCATGGGTAGCTTTATGCATGGCGTAACCCCTCTCACAAGACGCTGCTAAAGGAGAACGGATGAAGCACGAGAACAGTGGAGCAAGCCGCCACCTAAATCACGGCCAGAAAAGGACAACTGTCAGCCGCCGCTTGGCTCGGCCCTCTTTCTGGGCTCGGACTGGTGTTAGACTTTTGTCTCGTTCCATTGAGAGACTTGATTAAGATGACAGGCCTGAGTTGTAAATCAACTCTCAAGGTTTCTTAAAATTGCTTTTAGGATCATTTGGACGAAGGGCAAAGAACACAAGAATGAAAAAACAAGTGCAAGAGTGCACATTTTCAAATGACAAATAGTGTTTTCTTTCCCATTCCCTGCGGGGTCATTACTATCACTTCACATGACGGTTTCATGTTTATAAAAATCTACGCTGCCAGTGAGAGCTGAGAATTCACTTGGTACCCAGATAATGATAAGACTTTCAGAAATAAACAGGTTTCTGCTCACGCAATGATGCCGTTCTTAGTGCCACTTTGGTTTTAGACGTTTTGTAATGCAAAGTTAATTGTAAAAAAAAAAAGCATTTAAAGCTCTAATACGTGATGCCTGACATGTAACAAGGAGGCGTGATGTGGATGAGAGTTGAACACTCAGCTTATAGGTCAAGACTTCGTGCTTGAGCCGCCGGGCAGCTGCAAACATTTAGCAACTCCCATGCTTTTCCTCAAAAGCTGTCAAAGCCATCATCCAGAGACAGACGGGGATAATGAAAAGATGAAACGCGGCATAAACAAACACTTGTTTTTTTTTTTTTGTTGTTGTTGTTGATGTTTTTTGTATCAATAGTTCAATAATTTATTTAAAAAATTGGTGCTTTATGCTAATTTTCTTGTTAATTACAAGTTGTTTCATACGATAAAAATGTTAAAGCCCAATATTTTTTCACGTTAACAAAAGTTAGCGTGATTTTTTTTGTGAGAATTCATTTTTTAGGAATGAACTGTAATGGGAAGTAAGAAACGCCAAAATAGTTTCTGCAGCCAACAAAACATCTGTTTGGCTCTTTTCTTCTTCTCACAGCTCAGATGCTAACGGATGAAGGAATATGTAATGCTACTCAGTTCGTGTCTGTTTTTTTTTTTTTTTGTTTTGTTTTTTTTTTTTTTATTCTTTTCTTTAAGAAAGCAGGAGGAGGAGGAAGGGGGAAGATGTGAAGTTTGTGGTAGTGATGTGTGTGTGTGTGTGTGTGTGTGTGTGTGTGTGTGTGAGAGAGAGAGAGAGAGAGAGAGAGGGTTTATATATATATATATGTGTGTGTGTGTGTTTAAACACAACATGCCAAGATTCCACAGCCACATGAATCCTACCCGGGCACCTGCAACACTCGTCTGCTCAGGAAGTTTCATATCCTCTTCTATCACAGGACCTCTATTTCCTTTCTGTTTCTGGATGGGTTTCAAAAGTCTTATAATTACTACTGTTACAAGTGAGTGGAGAGCATGTGAAAGTAGAGACCAGCTGGTGTTTTTTCTCCTACTCCTCTCCACATGTCTGACACCATGGAGCCATCATGTTTTTCACTCACACACCCGCAGACAATGCCACCCTGCGCTCCTGGGTTTTGGCGAGGGGGCGACCTCGCTGTCACCGACTGGCAAATGTCTTTGTCCCGTCCGTGTGTGTGGGCAAGTGGTTTTAGTTGTTCGTCCTGACTCAGAAGTTACGTGAGAAAGACTAATTTGATGCATTGCTGTAATTACAAAGAACTTCTTATCCACTTTTAAAGCTAATTGCTCATTTCATACACTTCTCAGAAACCACAACAAACTCTTATCCAATTCATTAAGTTTTACAAGTAGGTAATTTATCAAACTGGTGTTTGTGAATCCCAAACTTCAGTCCCTATCTCCAAATATCTTATTGGAGCAAATTTTCAGAAAACTTGTTATCATTCAAAATAAAGGTATCAACTTTCAGTATTAACATAAATATTAGTACTACACTCTTAATGAAACGCAGAACAAAAATAACTCACTACTATTGTTTTTTCCCCTTTGAACATCTGAGGTTTTCTATACATTTACACATTCTTGAAATGTCAAGTGAAGGAAATGTTTAAAGAAACAGTTTATGTTGCTTTCACTCGTGGGATCAGTGGATGAGGAGGAAGTAATTCCTAAAGAAACGTGACGCTTTTCCACAGACAAATAAACATCTTAGAAAAAAAGACTTGTGTCTCTGCTGGTGTCTGATGCTCGCTAGGGAAGGTGCCTATTCCAACAGATTTATGAAGCCAAGTGTTTTTCATAATGACACCGTAAGGATTTACACGTTCCTTGTCAAGAGGGCTGCAGACTGAAGGTATGGGAAGTTAACAGGGTAACCTCGCTGTCACTGCTCTTCCTTAAACAGTGATTAAGAGACAGGGGACATGATGTTGACGTGTCTACTAAGATGATAATTTACACTCGCTGCACAAGTAGGCATTTCACACCAATGGACATATTAATGGCGGTGCACACTTACCCTGTCACAATCAAAGAGATGTGTTTTAGAGAGTATGCGGCCGTGTGTGCGAACAGGGAGATTGTGTAAGCAAAGGCATAGAAGGGGGTGGAGGGGGTTCTCGCTGTGCTCGTTGTGATAAATCATTTAGTTGCACAGTATCCCCTAACTTTGGCTCTGTTTGATCTTGATCACAGTAAGATGGTGGTTTTGAAGTGAAAAACTCCAGAACTGCAGGTCAGGCTCTGGCGAGGCAGGGCCACTAACCCACACAGTGAGACGGGGTCATAATTTATACCCCAGTGGACAGCACCTAGCATTGGGGAGCCCCAAGCCTCCATCTGTACTATCTCAATCAGTGACAGATTGATGGAGCCTCTTATTCATCCAAACTGAGTAGATGTCTCTGCATAGACTGTTTTACAAATAGACGAGTCCTCAGCAGACAGGTTCTGCACAGGTTCCTATGGAAAAAGTGCACTAAAGCCACCATGAGTAAAACAACAAAAGAAAATTTACAACTGTTGATTAGATTAAGACATCTGTAACTCAGACAATTAACAAGGCTACTGAATCTGATCCCCCAATGTGGTTCTTGTTAGCTCTTTATATTTGTTGCACTATTTTCTAGGTTATTACCCCATTAGGGTTTCAATAAAAACAAATTGGGACTATAAGACGCGTTTCTAAAAATGCCGTTTTCTTTTTGCATATATGTTCTTATAGGTCGACTAAAAGGTGCACTCTCTGTTAAAGTTTGACATAAACTTTTGTGGAACATTCTCACACTTTAAAAAAATAATGTGCAAAAGCTTTAATTACATCAAACTAAAAGGGTAAAACATGTTCTGACCACACACACAAAAACATTTTATAGGCTATTCTTTTCAAAGTAAAGGCAGCGAAGCCGAGCTTTCATTTCCATCCTAGTTAATTGTGTCACACTGAGTGTCTGCTTTAACAACTCATTATGCCTAAACAGTGTGAAAAACCACAAAGGCCAGAGGTATCACCCGCTGAAAGAGTGGGAAAACTTTCTCCTTAATTATTCAACAAACAGAGTCTTTCTTCTCCACCTCCTCCACAATTGAAAAACATCAATAAATAGCGATCATGACTCTCTTATTTATGGCTTCCTCCATGGTCCAATCAACCCTCAAACTGTTTCTATCTTGTAACCCAGCTGCTGAGCCTTCCAGCGATAGAAATGTGGGGGTAGGGGCATAGGAAGAAGGCTTTCCCCCTGTGGTTTTAGCTGCGAGAAAAAAAGTTTATATGAAAGCTACTAACTATAACTATTAACAGAACAGTTGCACATAAGGATTATCGCCACTGATTCAATAATACAACATGTCTTTGACGGTGAAAAGTTCATGACTCGGTGAATAGGACAAGGGGCAAACCTCGGGTGCAATAACACTCTTTATCACATGTTTCCGGGTTATGGAAAGAAACCTGTTAAGTAATGATTCTGTATCAGTTGTATCTCACATGTTGCTTGGAAGTCATCAGGATTTTTAATTTATAAAGCTCCTCAGTGCTTTTATATTGTAAAATAAATTGCATGTATCTTAGTATAAAAACTATCTGTGAGTTAAGTGTGTGTGAACGCTTGAGGCTCCATCCACACGCCCTGTAGGCCAGTGAACAGAGCTGGCTGTTTCCCTTGCAGTCAGTGGGGTGGAGAACAGGAACAGGGTGTGAGGAGAGCCCACGCCAGGGGTGCCCATAAATCAAGGCCCTTCTGCCCCCTATGTCCACCAAACCAACAGGGACTGGATGATCCAAATTCCTGGGGGTTAATTCACCAAGTCGCTCCCTAAATTTCCTCCTGTACACCATTGTGTCCATCCGTTTAACTAACACTCTCTAGTACCATGAGAGAATGGAAAACACGACAGAGTCTCTACACACAACATGAACCGTCCTGTTTTGCAGCAGCAGAAGCAGCAGCAGCGGCGTCAACGGCGGCGTGCCCTTTGCACTTAAAACACACTGCGGTATGTGTTAACACATAGCAATGATAGCACAGAATGAACTTACACCACACTATCATTTATCTGTCCTCTATGAGACTTGCCCTTTAATCTCACAATCGTAAAAACACTTGTTCTGCAGCTAAAAGACACTTTCGAGACTGATGATAAGACCTATGATTAGATCCATAGGATTTAAGCATAGTTAGATATGTTTACTACAAAGATATATATATATATATATAAAACAATCAATACATTCATTAAATTTGTAACTAAACAGGAACAAAACATTTCCTATTGTGCTATTTTCAATATGTGTCTCTGATGTAACATTAACGGTGGATACACACTCACATTCAAAGCATGAAGACATAAAATGAGAAAGTAAGGGTTTGAGGATTTATTGATTAATTATTGCTTCAATGATATAAGATTATTTACTTTTCGTGGGAACAAACTGCTGAAGCTTTTCACTGGTAACAGGATTTACATGCAACATCTTGAATTATGACCAGAAGTTTTAATTAAAATCTCTTTGAATTTTTTAAATCATATCTGCAACATGATTTGTTTCATGACTCAAATAAAGTTCTTTGTTTGACTCATGCTCCTTTGTCCAGCTGTTTCTACATCTTTTTTTTTTTTCTTTCTTTCTTTTTTTCTTTATTTCTTTCTCCCACCCACACACTCCTGGCTATGGAGCGATCCAAAAACTGCTCTGATAACACTTTTTTTTCTCTCTCTCTGTGACAACATGCGTTTTTATTCTAAACAAATGAATCACTAAACTTTTTGTTTGTAACATAATAAAAAAAAGCAAATAAATAAAAAGTAAATGCATTAGTGAAATAAAATAGAGTTGGAGACCAGGTAAGAGGATGATGGTTGTATTTTTCCTCATTCATACCTAATATGAGTGTGAGTAATGATAATTACAGCAAATTTAGACTCAGTGAAATATTAAAAAGTTAAATATTATGATTATAATGGAAAAAAATCTGAAAAAAGTCAAATGTTTGGTTCCAAACTTGCAATATTTCAAGATTATAAATTTCATTTTATGTCTCTTGATCAAGATACTTTCAATAAAAAAATTAATTTCTTTAATCTCTGGATTAAAGAAAGCTGGACGGATGTTAACTTGTGTGTGTGTGTGTGTGTGTGTTGAATAAAACTCTACTTCAGGTGCAATTAAGAGTTAATGTAAACTATAAAAATTTCAGAAAGTGTAGCTGATTATTTTAAGAACACGCTCAAACTATGACACGCCCTGATATAATCTCTTATAGTCTCTACTGAAATCATCTTTAAAAGCCTGTTCAGTTATAACAGATTAAATCATTAGTTTTAATAATCTCAGGTCTAAATTAACCAATTTGGATTTAATAAAAACATGTAACGTGATATCACGATAACGTAAAAATAGAATATTATTTATAAAGAGAGTTACATATTTTATCCACTTCATCGGTGTGAAATAAGAATCGTCCATTAGTTATGGATCATTTAATCCTGATCTACACTGAGCACGTGGACGTAAGAAAAACCTTCCTCGGGACTTTAAAACTTGCAGTCGCCGCTGATCAGGTACTTTTTTTTGTTCGGATAAGTTTAACATCTCCGATTTAGACTGAGCTGCAGTTCAGCTGCTGACACAGAGAAAAGTTTTTTTCTGAGCTTTTGGATGAAGGTACATGAGACGTGGACGCGGAATCGTTACGCACAAAAGTTATAAGTTAAACTGAAAGTCGATGGGGTGTGGAGAAGAGAAACAAACCTTAGTGTACTTGATCTCCGGGTTGGGCACCGGTGAGGGCATCAGCTGGAGGGATGCCATGAGAGCAGCGGGGTCGCTCTTCACCTCTCCGGGGATCTCGATCTTACTGGAAGTCATCGCGGGCCGTCTCTCCGCTCGTCTGCCTGCTGCGCCTCTCGGGGTTTTTTCTACAAATTTCTGATTAGGACTTTGGGTTTCTTCCTGTGTTTATAGCCAGGTGTCAGCCGCGGTTCATTTTCATTGGGCAAAGAGAAAGGGTTGTCCTTTTGAAAATTAAATTCACGCATTTACATAAACGACCTCAGCCATGCGTGTTAAGGAGGAGAAACGCGTCCACCCCACCCACCTCAGTTTTCACTGCTTTCACTCACCGACAGCTGACTGTTTGCTACGCTAATTCACACTCCAACATATTTCGGAACATGTGGAACTGGTCATTGTGTAAATCACAGGTACATTATCTGAACTCAACAGTAATATATTCAACATGTTCATACATTTGGCTCACACGTTTCTCCATTTTGGCTCCAACTTTTTTTTTTAAATTACGCAGATCCTGTGTAACAGCAGATTAAGTGAATAACAACATATTTATTTCAATCAAAGTTTTATTTAGCAGCTTCAATCCTTTTTAACGTGACCTTCCTCTGCAGATTGAGTTTGTAAATGTTGAAATATGCACTTTTCTCAGCACTTTAAGGGCTTTGAAATGACACTTTAGATTAAAAAGTTAATTCTTTACCTTGGAAACAGCAGTTAACAACCTCTCCACAGAGACACAAAGACACAGACTATCTGCTCCTTATTGAAAATATAAACTCACATTCTTGCACCATCATTAACCATTTCCTAAGTGACATTAAGGTGTCAACTCGCTTTTTGCGGGATCACTATCACCCTGTGGTCTTTATTTGCCTAACACAACCTCCCCACGGCCTGAGATGTTAATGTAAATGTGGACTGCTGGGGATCGCTGCTACTCGCTGTGGTGTTGTTGGCAGAGATTTGTCCTGCAGGTGATAATTCCTTCCAGCGCCTCCTTTTAAACCTCCCAATAAACATCCACCAATTAGCCTTGAAAGAGAGTCTGTCTCACAAAACTACTAAAGCAAATCAACGCATGAATAAAGGTTTATCTTCATGATACCACTCAGGTAAGAGGCAGACAAGGTTAAAACTGAGCTAATATATATGTTTAAGTTTAAATACAAACTCAGGTTTATTGGTGGAAGTCTTTAAAAAAAAACTTGGATTTCATAACTTGCGCCTCTTGACAGGACAAAGGAGTGTGGAGACAGATGTAAGACCATCATTTGCAAATTCCCCGGAGGATGCTTTTTCTCCATCAGCACATCAGCCTTTTTTCACAGCATGGGCGACACTCTCAAAGTGTCTGTTTCACATCAAAGCGGGACGTTGCTTGAAACGGTGACATTGATTAATGCATTGAAAACATCCCATCCTCACTCCTGTCGCCCCACCGCTTCACAGAGCTCAGTGAACGGAGAGATAAGACACACGAGACAAACCGGAGAGAGACGGAGGCTGTGACACAACTTCAGCTGCTCAAACGTATTCATGGAGCTCCCTCTGTTGGAGGAACGGGCACACACACACACACACACACACACACACACACACACACACACACACACACACACACACACACACACACACACACACAGTCTGGATTCCATAACTTCAGGGGACATTTCATTGACTTGCATTCATTTCCTGGAGATTTTCCTGGAAAACCTTGAGAACCCAGTTGTTGCTACTACTTGTCTAACATTTATCTAAACCTGACCCTAAAATTAACCAAACCTGAGATCATGTGCTCCTTATGTCCACCTTATTTTTATTTATTTATTTATTTATTTTATTTTATTTTTGTTCTGTTACATTATGGGGACCTGCTTTTTGTTCCCATAAGGGACAATAGATTTAGGTCCCCACAACGTAAGGAATACCTAAACCACACACACACACACACACACACACACACACACACACACACACACGCTCTTAAAATTGATCAAGAACACTGTAAAAAATGAAATGGACCTGAAACTATTAAAACAAATAAAAATATAATTGATGAAATCTTTGTCCCAAGAAGGAAACTGAGTTGTTTCCAGCTGTTTACTATAAAATTACCATCTATATTTTCTCTTTTCTAACAACGAAGATAAAAACAAAATAAATACATTTTTGAAGAAATTCACTTTCCCCTCCACAGATGCTGAAGTTTAAGTTTCTTTTTTATATTTTAATGGTTTGTATCTTCACATATCTTGTGGTTGTGGACGTCAGAGTAAAAACTGAGTAACAGTGTGTGACAATATCTTACATGTAAAAGTAGTTTAAACACCATATTTATCACCGACAAAATGTTCTTCCATTTAGACTGAATAAATATAAATATTGCATTGCATTACATTTTAAAAATGTAGAATATAAAATATAACATCAAAATGTACAAAACCAAAACGCTAATAACTTAATAATTTATCTATCATTTATTAAACTGAGAACTATGTAAATTAAGTTCTTCAAGAAAAAAATATTTGAATGATTTAAAAACTTTTCCCATATTAATAACAAATGTTTCATAAATTCTGAGAATAAACATTAACGTATGTGTCATATGTTCACTTCGTTGTCAAACATGAACTCAGCTGCACATTTTTCTAATGTGTAAACAACACGAGAAACAACACGAGCCTTTTCACGTGTGTTTGATCAAAACGAGCAAAAACGTCCCAAAGACTAAAATAAAGTTAATTCTTATCTGTAATGACTTAATTTAAAAAATCAGTTAGAGGAAATGAGAGAACATCCTTCAATGTGCCAATGTGTAGCAAATGATCTTATTTACTGTGTGTAAGTATTAGAAGTGAGTCCAGAGAAGCTACGTTATGTGGATCACAGTGGTCCGGGTTCGTTATGGGACAGTAGACCCCTTGTGGTTACAAAGAGAAACGGACGCAGGAGCTTAACTAACGTGACCGTCAGGCTGCTGAGAACTGATCGGTCCGAGCGCACCGACAGGGAGGCGGCGACCTGCACCCACACACACACACACACACACACACACACACACACACACACACACACACACACACACACACACACACATTGAGGCTGTAGTTGTTAGCTGTTTGTTCTTGTCGGAGGAAGACCATCATCATCATCATCATCAAGAAGAAGAAGAAGCACCAAGAGAGAAAAAATAATAATGGAAAACGAGAGCAGGAGAAAGATGAAGGAGAGATTTGGCCTGAGGCGGGACATCTTTAAGGAGTTCCTGGCGGAATTTCTGGGGATATTTGTCCTGATTGTGAGTACCTCCCTCTGCACCTGTCATCCAGCTTAAACAGCCGCTTTAAAGCTGTGAATCAGTATGCTAATAAGGTGTCAAAGCAGGTCTCCAGGGGCTCTGACTGCTGTCTCTCATATGTCTCTATTAACAGACACTATATTCTGGCAATAACACAGTTTCTCTTTGATGTGCTCAGATGTAATTTACTGCTGACAGAGTGTTTGTAGAAATCATAACAAGATGTGACTGATGTGGGACTGTTTTCTCTTCCTCACACCTCATCCAGAAAAAAACAAAACACAACACAAAAGTTGAATCATGACAAATGTACTAAGACATTTACGTTATGTTCCTGTCATATTATGTGTTTCTGGTCTGGTCTGTTCTGGTCTGAGTCCGTTTTAGATGCCACATCAGAGTGATGCTGTCTCCACACTGGTCCTTTTTATGTTTGGATGACTGCTCTCTCTCATCTCAACACCTTTTTTTCCTCTAAATTGCTTCTGCCTTTTACCCAATAAGTGGGGGATTAATTATTTTCCAAAAGCTCTGAGTTGGACAAATTGTCTGTGGCAGTCAGAGGCTGTTGGTGGACAAGAGGGCTGGTGTTAATGGTGGGTATAATTGGAATAATTAAAAACAATGAGTCTTTCTACATCCACCCTTTGTGTTTTTGTTCTTGTGTGTGTCCCAGCTCTTTGGATGTGGTTCAGTGGCTCAGACGGTGCTGAGTAAAGGGGCTCTGGGGGAGCCTCTGACCATCCACGTTGGTTTCACTCTGGGAGTCATGATGGCTGTCTACATGGCCGGGGGAGTGTCAGGTAAAAGTCGAACACACTTCATATGGACACATACACACCTCACAATCATCACAATATTAAAATATCCACCAGAAAATGTTGAAAACTGTCTTCAAATTGATTTTTATTGGTTTTATTGCTTAAATTGGTTTATTTTTATTTATTTTTAAACAGATAAAAGCTTCTATAATTAGATCAAAAGTGATGTTTGATACTTAAATTATAAACTGACTTGATTTCTTAATAAACCAGTCACTGCTGCTCTAACAGTAACTATTTCGACACAAATGCCATTTTGTTGTCAGCTTGTTTTTTCATTAGTTTTAGTTTTTTTTTTCTCTGTGAGAAAAATGTGAAAATGTACAGTTATTTAATATTTCATCCTAACATAAAGACACAAACAGGCTGGTGACAGTGATAATCAGTCAGTCAGTTTGTCTGTAGCGGACATGTGATCTTTGGTTGTAAATTTTCAACCTTTTCTTTCTCAGTCAAGGTTTCTTTGTGTCACTATTGTTGCCATGTTTAAAAGTGTGAACATTATAAACTGTCATGCTGCATTTTCATCTACAGTCGTTGACATCATTGCATTAGTTTACTGACCAGATAAAGTAGACGAGGATCGGTTATACAGCGTTAGAAATGACATATACTGGCCTGTTTTCTCTGTTCTAATGTCTATTTTTGTTTAATTAACCGTAATGGACAGATTTGTAGTGTAATAGTGGTATCAGTGTGATTTGGGACGAGATATATTGTGTCCTGATGTCTAACAGAGACTCTGTCAGGTACATTCCTGCAGGATTATAGCAAGAAGAGCCTTCTGTCGTTTGCCAGCAATGATATGGATAGGAGGGAATAGTCCTTAAATGTCACCGTGCTTCTCATGTGCTTAGAGTCTCTTAAACAGCATCTCAGGGATTATTTTCAGTGTATATCAAGGGTTGCATTATGTGGGTTTCCTGAGTTGTTGTGTGGTCACTTCCTCATGAAGTCTAAAGGTGAGAGGAGAGATCAATGCTGTGATGTCTGATGGGATAATTAATGCTGAAGGTCTGAAGTCTGACATTTTAGAAACAAAGTAGAAACCTGACTCTTTCTAACAGTTTACAAAATCAGTCCGGCAACATATATAAAGCTCTGATTTACACATCATGATGCGTTTGATTCATTTGTACAAAAAATAAATGTATTGTTATTGTTGTTATGGTCCGACTGTAAAATGGCAAACTCTTGTTTTTGCACTTGGGATTTTCTACACATTAGAAAACAAACTATAACATGCTACTTTTAGAGTTCATCCAGGTTTGTTGTTTTATTGTTTCCAGTCTTTAGGCAAAACTAAATTTATAGGCTCATATTTAACACAGAGAGATGAAAGTAGTGTCTCATCTACCTCTCAACAAGAAAGTAAACAGGAAATATCAGATTTATTTCCAACTCAGCGGTGCCAGGATGTTTAATGAGTCTGTGTTGATGAGGGTTTGTGTTTTTAAAGAGATTAAAAATTCTTCCTGTTTGATAAAAATGATAAAAGTGGTAAAAATTTAAACAAGCGTTTACGTGTTTCTGTTGTTGTTTAATGTGGTTTATTCTGACTTGTGTGCTACACGTTTAATGAGCGGAGCCGTAAAGCTTCAGAGGAATAGTAGACAAGCCTAAGGACAGGGAGGTTAATATATGGAGAGCTTTTGCTGCATGACTGGGCCATTCAGCCCCAGGGTCCACAGCTCAGTAGGAAGCCTCTGTCCAACGACATCTCTGAAGATGATCATAGGTATTGGACTAATGAGCCTTACTGGGGCATGGGTCTCTGGAGAGGAGGGGGGTCAGGTGTGACAAGCTTGGCTTTCTAGGCTTCCCTGGCAGGACGGCCCCGTAGGAGAAGAAAACACAATTGTTTTCACTTTGTAGTCGCAGATTTTAGATGACAGTGTACCATAAGTGTGACACATCATGGTCACTCTAATGACCTGCAGTCTACGTGTGCCTTAAGCAGATTCAGGCAGATTATGTCAGATGCAATTCAGACAGGCAGGTCTGGCCGGTTGTCGTGGTCAGTGTTTGTGAACAGGATGGGGAGATTAACAATGGGCGCATGGCTGATACCCCCAGTGGTGTTACCACAGCAAGGTCAAAGCCAAGATCCCAAAGTGTTAAATAAATGACCCCACACTGCCATCACAGCCCAGAAACAACTGGCTGGAATGTGTTCAAACACGCCTCCATAGGACAATGTAGAAGATAGGAAAACACTGAAGGCCCACAAACCCGGTGCCCTTTGTTTGAAAATATCCTCAAAGTTTTGAATGATGAGAACCAGAGGGTTTGAACTCAAGCATGAAATTATCAGAGAGCTTGTCGCTGACTGTTTTAATCCACTGAACTCACCTTACCTCATCTTAGTACAAGATGACAGTTTAGTTATTCTTCTCAACTCGGTCACAGATGTGTGACTTTTTTTTTCTTTATAGCAGAAGCAATTAGTCAATTAATCAATTAGTCAACTGATAGAAAAAAAGGAACCGCTGATGTGTGTTTTAATCACTTTGACTGACTTTTTTTTCTTTATAGCAGAAGCAGTTAGTCAATTAATCAATTACTCAACCGATAGAAAAAAAAGGAACCGTTGATGTGTGTTTTAATCACTTTGACTGACATTTCAAAGACTACAATTTGATTTAAATTTTGAGCTTTAAAAATGTTGATACCTTTAGGGTTGTTTTCTCTTTGTCATCTGCAGTGTTTTAGATCCAGATGTCAAATGGTTGTTGTGTTCGTCTGTTTTGTTATATTGTTCCAGGAGCCCACGTGAACCCTGCGGTCTCTCTGGCCATGGTGATCCTGGGGAAGCTACCGCTGAAGAAGTTTCCTGTGTATGTGGTGGCGCAGTTCCTGGGAGCTTTTGCTGGATCCTGTGCCGTCTATGGGTTGTATTATGGTGGGTGTAAATGTGTAAATGTCATCACTATCAGAGAACTGTCTCAGAAAACTAATTTAGTGATCCTGCTTCACAAGATAAACAACCGAAAACAAATATGTTCCCGTAATGAAATTTGAATGGTATTTTTATGTCTGACTTATAATAAAATGAAAACTACTCGCTAACAGTAATTTAACTAAACAGTTGTTTATCATTCTTGTATTTCTATTCCTCAGATGCTTTGATGGAATACACCAATGGAGACTTTGTTGTTACTGGCGCCAACGCCACAGCCAACATATTTGCATCTTATCCTGCGAAACATCTGTCAGTGTTAAATGGGTTTGTTGATCAGGTAGGAACTTAATATCTAAAGGTAGATAACATAAAGATGAAATATGTTTTTGTATCTAAAACCAGCTCTTGGCTTTGGAAGTTTTCACCTCTTTTTGTGTGGAATTATTGATGTAATGGAGATACCAAGCGTTTATATATAGAAAGAGAGAAGCTACTAGAGCGTGTAGAGATGCATGTGAGAGAACATTTAGTTCAGTCATGGGCATCAACGTAAGGATCAATGGACATGTGAGTTGTTTGCTGATGTATGAACAATTCTGCTCCAATGCTAAGAATAACAACCATCTGTTCTGGATGAGAATGGGACGTGTTAGTTTGTGTATTTGTAGCATTTGAAATACATTTACTTCTTATTATCATTTTTGTTACATGCTTTGTATATACTTTATTTTAAATGAAATGTTTACAATCATTACTGATGTAAACAAAGCAACTGTTCCAACAGGAATATTAATAATTAACTTGCAATTATTGTGTTATTTACAATATCTGTAAATGATTATAAGAAAGTGATATTTGATGCAAATTAGAATAAAAACGCACTCTGATTTCACACTTACTAGATAGATAGATAGATAGATAGATAGATAGATAGATAGATAGATAGATAGATAGATAGATAGATAGATAGATAGATAGATAGATAGATAGATAGATAGATAGATAGATAGATAGATAGATAGATAGATAGATAGATAGATAGATAGATAGATAGATAGATAGATAGATAGATAGATAGATAGATAGATAGATAAAACTACATTGAGCTAATTGGTGACACTGTCTTCTATAGACTGAAACGAGGGGAAAGGGGAAGCCCCATAATAAGCTTAGACAAAATACTATAGGTCAGAGGTCACCATACTAACTGAAAAACATCCTCTTGACTACAACAACAACAACAATAGAAAAAAAAATGTAAATATAACTGTTGTGTTAATAATCTGATCTGATTCTTTTGTTTTGAAGGTGATTGCTACTGGGGCTCTGATCCTGTGCATCCTGGCCATCACTGACAGGAAGAATATCGGCGCTCCGAAGGGAATGGAGCCTCTGTGCATCGGTCTGATCATTATGGCCATCGGAGTGTCGATGGGTCTGAACTGCGGTTATCCCATCAACCCGGCTCGAGACCTCGGCCCGCGGTTCTTCACAGCTGTGGCCGGCTGGGGCATGGATGTGTTCAGGTAATTTAGATGATGTAGAAAACATCTGAGTTATCTGAGTTTTTATTATTTGTGTTTCTGCTGTGATCTTGCCTGAGACATAGTCAACATGTGATGTCAGAAACAAAGCTTCACCAAGTAGCTGATGTTTTCTGTCCCACATGAAGAACAGTATTTGTGGCTCCATCTCTACTCTCTTCACAATCTGAATGAATATTTTAGAGACCATGTATGTATTTCCTGCATTTTGAAAAAGGGGTTCTGGGATGTCATGGAGAGATTCTATCCACATAATTATGAAATATTCAGCGTGTCGTTACTGAAGTGGCATGATTGTATCTTCCTCACTCTGTCTTCCCTCCTTTTATTTCTGCTAGTCTTCACAGCTGTCCCCCATTGTTTTTATACTCTGAAAGATATCATCAGAAATAAAAAAAAAACAGCCTTGTAGTGTAACTAGTGTTAAACATTTTCACAAAAAATAATTTTGTAGGTATAAGATTCTTGTTTAAAGGTATTTTGTTGAGGTTTTGACCACCAGTACTGCTACGGAGCAGTGTTTTATGTGTAATACAGGCTGTACAAACACAGGAATAAGGAATCATTGTTACTGTGTAAACAGGAGCATGTAGATTTTACCATATTACCCTGTTTTTCTGCTGGTGGTTTTACACCATCAGCTATTTTTCTTGAAGCACCATTTCTCACATTTAACACTTTTTGTAAATCTGTTTCTTTGGTTCTGGCTCTAAAAAGTTGGAAAAATCAGGGAATCTCTCATTAACAAGTGATAGTAACGGAGATCTTTAACATTGCAAGCTTCCTGGACATGCAGAAGATAAATATGTATCTTGTTTCTCATGTTTGGTCCTGGTTCCTCATCCCACGCCCTGATAATGTCACATTCCCAACGTTTCAGGCACCAGTTAATTAAAGCCAAAAATTTACATGTGACATAATGTCTGCAAAGAGAAGAGAGGACAAGGTGCACCCCTGTGTCACTTTCAGTTTGGACTTTGTCAAGAGTGTAAACAAAGCTCTTTAACTCTACATGTATACAAACTCATTGGCTCACAACGGCACATTTTCAATGTCACACTCCAGCAAGATACCTCTGGAAACAAACCAAAACCTGAAAACATAAGCTAGATAAGAAAACCTGAATGTACCTGTTTTAAATTAAATGTGTAAGACAAAAATATTGGTCCACTGATATGGTCTACTGATACAAAATACTGTGCCCTAGACATAAACCCAATATTCTTCCTGAAGTTGAGTTTCATGCATCTTGATTTAAGCTTTAATTCCTACTGAGGCAAAATAATATGAAAGTTGGAGCAAACTCCTCTGGTCACCTTCTCCAGGCTCAGTGGATAACATCATTAATGATGGACCTTTCTAACACCAATGAACTCTGCCAATGAGCTAGTGAAGGCTCAAATCTTCTCGATCCGTCTATGCCATGTTTAGGTTCTTCATGTTTCTTGTTCCACTTTTCATCAACACTCACAGCTGTAGTAAGTGTTGTCCCTGCCGTGAACAATATTCATCAGAGCTGAGGTCATATTTAATGAAAACAGGCACAAGGAACACACACACTGAAGCAGAAAAATGATATAAAAATAAAGAACTATCAAATTAAAACAGGTGATGACTGAGTCCACTTGGGGGCAGAGCACACTAAGATGGACAGTAGTTTACCAGAACCTTACTAATTACAACCTTAAAGATCATATATTTGATGACAAACAATCTGACAGAGCTGCTGAAAATATTCACCTTTTCTGTTAGAGATACCTTACGTAACAGATTGAAGCTTTTAATTTACACAGAAGTTGCATATCTGTGTTTTTACAGGTGGCAGATGTACCGCTTGCGTCTATCATTGCCTCGACAAAGGTCCCTTTTTTAACCCGTGAGCGGTTCATATGTATCTGCCATAATTGAGATGGATTAAGTAGTAAATACATGGTTGTTAAATTAAGAACAAACGTTTATATTGCTTTACAATAGCATCAGAGTAAACATAAACCAGGATAAAAAATTGACAAGTGCAACTAAGGATTTAAAGTGTTCATTTTTTTTACTCATCGTCAGAATAACATTAAGAGGATGTAGGCGGTCTAAAGATTCACCATGGGAAAGATACAGTTTCTCTGTTGTACCACAGATTTAACTATCACCAGATGGCTCGTATAACTATATATATATATATATATATATATATATATATATATATATCATAGCAAGATGACTTTAATGCACATATAAGCCCCTGGTACAACCATGTGCATATCAAGCATGAAGTTTGTATTAAATCTGACATAATCTTTCACATTTATTACTTAAATATGATGACTACAAATGCATTGGAAAAAAACATTCAAGGCTGTGGATTTTGTTTCAGTACAGAGTACACACAGAGTGATGCAAGTGTCACTTGGCTCCACACAATGACCACATGGCTTTAATGTGACCCACTGTGTCCTGGTCTGATCATCCTAGTTATAGCCATAGATTAAAGTCTGTAATCCAACCGCCTCCCTTCTGTACACTGTAAAAAATACATGTAAAAAACGATAATATTTTGGCAGCTGTGGTGCCAGAAAAACACTTTTAAAATACAGAAATTAACTGTATTGTGAATTATTATATTTACCGTAATTAAAATATAGTTTTATAAGTTGAATTTCATATGAAATCTTCTGTATTTTTTCACATTTTTAATATTAAATCAAAGATATTTTCATGTATAAAACCATTACAAATATTTTGATATGGTCAAACACCGTTATGATAAAAATGATCAAATGAAAGAAACATCTTTCTAATATCTGACCGAGTGGCCCTGGTGGTTTTTGAAGTGAAACACCTGATGCAAATCAAAGGCTTCAAGAAGCAGCAACTGGATGTCTGTCGAAATAGCTCAGGTGGTTGGAAGGCGGCCTGTTGGTTCTGTTCAGTGTGTGTCCAACACTCAGATGAAAGACTTAAAGACTCTAAAGGAGAGCAACTTAATCATGTTGTGGTTGGTAGCTCAGGTGGTTAGAGACTTGTCTGCAGTTCTGAGGAGCTCAGTTCAATTTTGACAAGATTAAGCAAATTTTGAAGTTCAGTACCTGATTCAAAGACTCTAAGATAAAGCTTTAAGGTGTGTGGGTAGAAGATAGCTTGGGGATGACAGGATGTTCAATGATGCACATGATGACATTTGACTTCAGAGGCCCAAAGCAGAGATTGGAAAGCGTGCTGACAAAAAGAAAAAAAGTTCATGTTACATTGTTTTCCTTTTCAGTGAGTAGTGACTTTTAAGGAGTATAAAAGTTAAACTGCAGGTAGCTCTCTAACCACCTGAGCTACCAACTCCAACATGTTCAAACTCATCGTCTTACACCTCTTTTACACTAGCACTACTCAGCTCTTCTCGACCTGGCTCCACTCGGTTTATAGAGTTTTCCACTTGGTGCTAGTACCTGGTACTAGGTACTTTTTAGTATCTATTTGGCCTGGCTTCCAAGCGAGCAAGTGATGTGAAGAGACTGCCGGCCACTGACTGATCAGAGCGGGTGTCTTCAGAGGACACTTCTTCGAGGAGGAACCATTGTAATGGAAATCGATGTTTCTGGTACCAAACTAAGTAGAACTGAGTCGAGTAGCACTAGATGCTAGCACTAGTGGAAAAGAGACATTAGTCTCTTAAGTCTTTGATCTGAGTGTTGGACTTCGAAATGCACCAAACCTTGCAAGATTTGATCTGACAGATATCTTGTTGCTGCTTCTTGAAGCCTTTGAACGTTTGCATCAGGCGCTCGACTTTCACCAGGTCCACTTGAGCCACTAGGTCAGATATTTAAAAAATGTCTTTTAGAGCCTTTATACATTCACATTGGTTGTTAGACTTTAAAAAAATCACCATGCTTTCTAAGATTTGAACCAATAGACTTCAGACTTGTTGCAGTCTCCTAACAGCTTGAACTATTCACTCAGAGTTGTGAGAGGACCCATGTTTATAGAACTTAAGAAGTGTAGTATTTTGATTTAGCTTCAAAATCCAAAATGTCAGCTTTTACTTATGTTGTTTATTTCCAGTTACAGCTTGTTTCTGCTATTCTGTATTAGATATTTTAATTCACAATGTGTTTATGTAATTTTATTGATATTAAGTGTTTATTTTTATCAATACAGAAGAAAAACGTGGAATTTGCAGGAAAAAAATCTGTTAAATTACAAGGATTTTTTTTTTTTTTACAGTGTAGACTACTTCCCAAACGCCTACAGGATGGAATGATAAGTCAGATGCTTGTTTACTTTCAGGCCTGCACATCAACTCTGTTAACTGAAGCCCTTTCACCTGCAGTTAAGGTTCCTGACACAACATTGACCAGCAGGACGCTAATCTCCCTCTGGCTCAGTAAAACGTCTGTCTGAGGTCAATCACAATGAGGACACGCGCAGTAGATCAAACGCACAGAGCTCCTAAAGACTTTACTGTAATCTGGGATAACTGTGTATACTCACCTCAGCCAGGATGATACATACAAAAATGCTGCACTTTAATTCGATAACATTAAAGTCAAAAGTGAAGCAGCAGAGGTTGAGACTTTAATCTATGATTTCAGGCTGTAACACAACAGTGTTTAAAAGCATAATCATGTCTGGAAAACATTTCTGATATTGTCACTTAATAATACATGAGCATGTACAAGGGAAAAAAAAAAACGAGCCAACCTTTTTTTTTTTTTGAGATAATTAATGAGCTCAAGAGTCACAGATAGGTGGATCTTATCCTTATCTGAAGATCAGATCTTATCTGGTCATTTAGAAAGTTTCTAGTCTTTGTGCTAAGATAAACTAACTGGCTGTGTTGAGCTTCTCCTGTCAAACCTTTATTTAAAAATATAATGTTATATTGTCCATGTGCTACTTTTAGACCTAAGATGAACGGCTCAGCATTGTCAGATGACACAAATGCTCACAAGTCATTAACACAGGAATCTTTCACCTCTCTCTGCCATCTGCATCCTCATGACATAAATTTAATATTTGATGTCACTTATAATAAGTAATTTCCTTAGACGTGACAAAGCTCCAGGCAAACGTTCAAGATTTCAGTGGTTAAATTAATCAGGAAGCTGTGTGAATAATAGTAACTACACTGTTAAATGACATTTTCTTTCTGCAGAGCTGGAGGTTGCTGGTGGTGGATCCCCGTGGCAGGGCCAATGGTGGGCGGAGCAGTCGGAGCGGGTATTTACTTCCTGTTTATCGAGTTGCATCATCGCGAACCGGAAAAACAGGAGAACAACATCCAAGACAAATATGAAATTGTTACTATGACTTAGAGTAAAAGTTGCAAAATGAAACAAAAAATGTGCTGTTTTTTTTCTCTCAGACGGCGAAAAGGTTTTATACAGGTCTACAAAACATTTACACTGAATTGTTTAACACAAATAATTATGCATAAACAAAGCTTTTGGTCTGTTTTTATCTATTTATACATTTCAGGGGTTCTTTATCACGATATTAAACTTGCTCATAAAAGATTTTCTAATTAGACATTAGGCTTTTACTTTTATTCCATGATGTAATAAACTTTCCTCTCTATTATATTTATGCAGTATTCTCTGTGTTATCTTATTTCCTTACAGGGATCATCTCCTCTCATTAGAAATATTTGCCAAGTTTCTGTACAGCTTTTTATTTTTACTACTGTCTACCTTACAAACAGGGGCATTAAATATTATGTAGCTGACAGTTGATGTTGAAATATAATTTCTATTGTTTTTAGTCAGCATGTTATAAAAATGTGTGTTTTGTGGAGTAACTTTTTTTGCTTTGCTTTACTTCTATCTTTTGCATGTGTGTAAAAATATGTCATGAATCGGTATCTTGTTGAAAGTATTGTAGCTTTACAACACATTCGTGTAGAAAGTCCAGCCTTAAATGATTACACTGATGTCGCTTATCTTTTTCTGTTATTTCCTAGAAATCTGTGACACACAAACTCATGACATTTTACTGGAAAACAAACAAACTCTTCACAAAGACTTATGGTGTTGAAGAGCAATGATTTTACACAAGACACTCATGACTGCTTTCTGTAATATATATATATATATATATAAAAGCATTGTTTTTAAATGTCACTGAACTCCACTGTATCATCTGTAAAATCCAAACACTGACTGTAACTGTTTACATGAGAAACTCTGCAGTTTTTCTGGGAGTTAAATGTGGAACAGAGGACACATGTTTGGGAGGGTTTAGATTTGATTCTATGTTCAACAATGAAAACTGAACAAAAACATCACAAGTGTTACAAAAAGCACAATAAATAAAACTACAGGGAAATATAACATGGAGTTGTTTAAACACTGGATTTGTCTGTATATTAAGTATGTTTTTATGATTCATTATGTTTGTATCCTGTGACCACAGAAATGTTGAAATTGCAAAGACAATCATAACGTCTGCAGGCACAACATGATGTCTACCAACCAACATTATGTTTATATTAACTTCTGTATCTGTCAAACAAATACTTATATGCATTAATAGTGAGATTTATTGTAGTGCTTTTACAACGGCACAGTGTTTGTGTGATGTAGGAAACACTCGTGTTGCAACATGACAGTGACTTTTTTTTTTTTTACTTTTGTGAAACAGAAAATTGTGAACACAGTTTGTCTCTTGTAGTGACGTCCGATATATTTCAAACCATGACCGTGGCCAAAATAATTATAGTTAGTCTGGAGATGCTGTTAAATATGTTTAGATGTTCAGTAAAGTGGCTCGTATGTTGGTATTTTTCTCTCCCTGTCCTACACTTTCACATTGTCTGTTGTTTTTTTAAAGTAGTTTCTTAACTTTACATTTCCACGTATTGTTTGTTTGAATCAATGTTCTTTTTTTTCCTCTTAAACTATTCAGTCTATCATATCTATTGAATGAAGTTTGTTGAAATGATTATTAATTTTCACTTGTTCTGTAGATTTTCTAAAAACTACAAATAAAGAGACGTAACAGATGTATGACGGCACAATATTTCATGTAGCTATGATGCCTCAGGAGATAATAAGATATTCCTCGGTGATGATTTCTATTAAGACTAAATAGCTAAGGTCTTCTATAGAAATAATTTGTGATGTTATATGGATATTTTTTGACAGTTGACTAGTTCAATTACTCACACCTACTGTGAGAGAACAGAACCAACATTAATGTTTTAACATGTATTTTTCCTTATTTAACCACACGTCCGGTGGTTATTAAAGAACAAGTGCAGATATTGACTGTACAAATAAAGTCTTCAGTTATGACTCTAGTTCAGAGCACACTATAAATCATCAATAGGAGAAGCAGCTATAACAGTAATACATTAAACTTTAAAAGACAACTGCTGGAAACGCTTATATAACTTCATAGAGAATGGATGAAGTGTGTAACTTCTACACTTCAATAGCTCTTCCCCCCAGAGGTTTTTCTCTCTTTGACTTGAATTATAACAGCTCTACATCATGATGGACCACACTAGCTGCACATCAGACTTTCACTCATGTGAAAATTATGATTCCTTCAGGATTTTGTGCTTAATTCGAATAGGAATTATGAATTTAACTACTTATGGCAGCTTTAAACCCTATGATTTGATTTAAAGGTGACAGAGAGACAGAGAGCGTGTCCAGACACGCAGGCAAACACACACAACATCCAGTCGCACAATACTTGGAAAAGCAGAGGCTGCAGATATGACATCACCCTTTAGACAAACTGTGACTTTAACTCTTCTGCTGCTGAACTGAAACAAGCGTTTGTGTTTACAGTGAGAAGAGTCACTATGGTCATATTTAATGCAGCAAACAGAGGAGGACACTCACTTAAACCTAAATTATAGAAACTATGTTTCAGTGTGTGTTTATATATGTTTGATAACTGATTGGATAGAGAGTTCTTTACTTTCACATTCAACAATTATCTAATAATATTTTAAAAACTAGTAATACAAAGCCAGCTAAAGTATTACTGTAACTGTAATTACAGTCTTGTTTATTTAATTAGTGTTGCAGGTATGAATGAATTTAAAACCACTAGTTATTAAAAAATACTCAACATTACTTTTATGATAGAGCACAGACACATCCAGCTGAATGAAACCACGAGTATTAAATGAAGCTCCGTGAATTTCCAAAGAGACTGAGAAAAGATCGACCCAGACATGTCACATTAAATAGCATCACACTGAGATTTTAACATTTAACGTTGCCATCATCCATTTCTGACCATCGTCAGGAAGAAAAACATCAACATAAGATATAATAACGCTATAATGTCATATTCTTATAAAGGTTAATGCAGTGTGTCGGGGACAAATAGTTTATTTAATATGTCTAATACAGGAGAGTTGGATAGTTTAAACTTGTATGAATCAAAAATATTGATTTGTGCAAGTTTAAGCAATTTTATCCAATTTTATCCCATCACTTAGATGGCTTAATATTTGTGTATTTATTTAGGAGACAGAATATCGTGCAGATATTGAGTATAAGTACAATTCTTGCATAAGTATTTAAAGTGGATAATCATTAACCTTGTTTGTGTTCTGTGCTTACTCACCCCATTTGTTCAGACAAACTGACACTTGAAAATAGTCCAGAGAAAAAGTAACAGTACAGGTCATCAGTAGCAAATCATTGATTTTGTTGAAACATCATCTAACATAAAATAGATAATCTCTGGATACAGGCCATTAATGGTCTGTCTGCCCTGTTCTACCTGAACTTTGCCTGAAAGTGGAACTTCTCTGTCCATTTATAATAGTATTTAAACTGATAAACTGAGTTTCATAGAATTATTTTGAGAACATTGAAGTGATTTCTTTTTTCTGTCGTAGGTGGGATATGTACTTGGTCTGACAGAAGGACCAGGGGTCATCTCTACCTATCGGTCACTTTCAGCTCTTTATACACATCCCCTCCCTGTTCATGCCTCTGCACTTTCACAATGTGTTCGATCCTCACAGCCTCCAGCCAATCAGGACGAGACCAAATCCTCCTGATCTATAAACCATTACTCCCGGTGTCCTCTCTTCGTCTGTACAGTGCAGCACCATGTGTTTCCCTCTCTGATTTCAAACTCAGGCCTTTGATGAAGTTTCTTAAAAAGAGATTTCATAAAGGATCTCACTATCAAACTGTCCATCACCTGCATCTAAGATTTCACCTGTGATTCAAAGAAAAGAGGCTAAAGTGTGAGAGACAACATGTTTGTGGTCAAACTCCTGTGTTGTTTGCTGTTAACTTACCACCTCAGTGAGGGGAAGAGAATCGAAGGAAGCAGATCAGGTGAGTGAAATGTCGTGTTTAAATCGTCTCAAAACAAAAAAAGTGTCAATGGTTTAACTGGTTTAATATTAATAAACATATGAATGAATTTAACAGGCAGGAAACAGCTGATCCATTGACAGTTCGGGATTAGTTGGCAGATGTTTTTGTAATATGAGACTGTAATATAATACTGAAAATCTAATGTGACACACTGTGAATATATCGTAGACATCTTAGTCATTCTTGACAAACTGTCAGATCAAATATCAATAAATAAAGTTTCGCTTGACAGTTTTCTCACGTGGCATCAAACTGTGTTTTAAAAATTGGGACTTTGAGTTCTTAAATTAAGATGAATTAAGATGATATCTCCAAACGTCTTCACATCTGGTTACTGTTGTTAGATTATAAAACACTGTTTGTGTGATACTTTGATGTATATTTTATTATTAGCCTTTCTTTTTTAAGGCTTATAAGCCTTTTGATTTAGGTCATACATGGAGCAATCCAGCCTTTTTTATTATGTGCTGAACAACTAAATGCTGTGATGTGCTGCGATTATATTTTATGTTTCCTTTACATCTGGTTGTTCTTATCACTTAAAAACGAAATAGTGCCACAAAACTACAGCGCTAGTTGCTGCTAATAATAATAACTATAAAACATTTGCAGACAAAAAATGATGTTTTTGCAAAGAAAAAAAATGTTGCAATCACTTAAAATATGAATTTAATAAGAAATGTATTAATGAATCAAAGTTTTCATTCATTCTGGTTTTACATTCAGTCAGTTATCTCGCTGTTTGTCTGATTTTTTTGGTAAAATCACCATCATTTCATTTATTTATTTGTGCAGTCATAATTACCGCACACGATCTGTAGAGTACTCTCAGTTCTCAGTTGGTACAGTGTGTTTGTGCTGTAATCACACAGACTGTTTTTAATTGCTCTCCATGTTCATATAAATAAATAGTCATAACAGGGAGGAGACACATCAGAAAAAAATGTGGGACTTAATTAGCAGAGGGATTGACGATGAATGATGAATGGATAATTACTGTCATTACTTTCACTGTCAAGATGTTTTTATCGTAGGCTTCGTATCAGCAAACAGAGCTCATCTGTGTCTCTGAGTGTTCAGGCGCCGGGGTTTCTGGCATTATTAAGGCTAAAATTTTAGAATAATAAATAAACTGGATAGGATTCAAAGATGAAGCATAAAGGAAGTGTAATGATCGATTTCTTTGGAGAAGGATTTATTATGTTTGCAAGTAACATTTCTGAGGTTACTGGGTTGTGGTTTTTAACATGTAGAGGGAGGAGGAGTTTGTATAAGAAATTACAAGAAGAGTCTGGCAAAGACTTACTTGTTTTTATGAAGTGCTATCTTTAAGCTTCTGCCAAAGAGGTCTGCATGACCTGGAAACACAGTAAAGTGCCTCTGAATGGGCGTTAGTCAGCCCAGTGGGCCACAACAGGAAGAGATAGATCTGATTTCTCCCTGTTTACTCTCAGATAATTGTATCAATATATGAATGAAAACATTTATGCTGCTCTCAAGTGGCTCCATGCATTATTAATGTGTATGTGTATATATATATATATATATATAAACACACACATATATATAAACACACACATATATATATAAACACACACACGTTACAAACAGATAACATCTGTACTGTTTGATTTCTGAGATAGTAGTGGACCTGCAGCGGAGTCGAGTCCAGAGGTTGAAAGCGCCGTATGTCAGCAGTTCAGTCTTCAGGCTGTTTTTAGGAGGTGAGGACACCTGCACGCTGAACCCTGTGCAGCTGCACACTCTCACCTCCTGTGGTTTCAACAGCAGTAATCCCCTCATCATCATCACTCACGGGTGGTCGGTAAGGTCAACTCCCGCTTTCTTTACACTTCACTGACTTCAACCACTACATTCAAAACACAGGACGTTTACTACAGGAGAAGAAACATGCCTCAAAAGGCCTAAAATATCAATGAAATCAGTTAGATATTCAAGATTTTGAATTTCAGGTTCACATTTTTTACTCAATAGGCCAATGTGGTTGATTGTAAGCTAATTATTTTCATTACAAAACTGAGAATTATCACTAGGAGTAGAAAAATTTTTCTAACACTCATTTTTTTTCTCCTAAGGTGGATGGTATGATGGAGAGCTGGGTGCTCAGGTTAGCCACAACACTAAAGACAAATCTGGTAGACGTCAATGTGGTGATCACTGACTGGCTGACTCTGGCTCAGCAGCACTATCCTCTAGCAGCACAGAGCACCCGCACCGTTGGAAAAGACATAGCTCACCTGCTGCGGTCACTTCAGGTCAGGAGACGTTTCCCCACTGAGGGTCATTTTATTTTCACATGTGCAATTAATTAAAATCTGTCAAACTGTTCAAGTTTTACTCTGAGGAAATACTATACAACTCTGCTGTATTATGGCTGATGAAATCATGTTTTTGTCCCCAACAGGAACAGTATCAATACCAAGTTAAAAAAGCTCATTTGATCGGCTACAGCCTCGGTGCTCACATCTCTGGATTTGCTGGAAGTTTCCTAGAAGGTCCTGAGAGAATCGGAAGAATTACTGGTGAGTTTTGAATTCACAGGTTAAAATAAATACAATTTGCAAGAAGTTATTTTGCATATATCCTGATCTATTCTGTCTTTTAACACAAAGCAGCTGATTGATTGATATTGTGTTTTTTTTTCAGGTCTCGACCCAGCAGGTCCGCTGTTTGAAGGCATGTCTCCGACAGACAGATTGTCTCCTGATGATGCTGAATTTGTCGATGCCATTCACACCTTCACTCATGAACGTATGGGGCTCAGTGTGGGCATCAAGCAAGCTGTGGCACATTATGACTTTTATCCAAATGGAGGAGATTTCCAACCCGGATGTGACCTGCACAACATCTACGAACACATAGCTCAATATGGGCTCCTCGGTAGGATTAATAATACACTGTAACATCTGTTGTTTATCATCTGGGGACAAGGAGCAAGCTCAGTTTTTTGTGGTATCACATGGTCAGGTTGAAATTGTTGTCAGCTTTTTATAAACTGCTAATTGGAGTCATATGTTTTTTTTTTTTTTTGTTTTTTTTTTTTAAAGTCAATCCACTGGGGCAAATGAATGTACTCAGTTCATTTTATGACTTTCAGCTCAGTGGATTTTAATAGTTCTTATATTAAGAGATTTTAGATGATGATGGTGGTGAACCAAATGTCCACAGATACTATAAATATCAAGATTCAACCTCTGGGGATCATGAATATCCTCAAATTTTCCTCTGATACAGTTCTTTCTTTAGGAGACAGGAGTGGACTGTGTGACTCTGAGAGTGAAGGAGGTTCTTGTGTAGGAGTCACAAATATCCTTCAGCTCTCTGGTGCTGCTTTTTATCATTTACAACTCTGCATCAGAGGAGCGTGTACCGCTGCTTAACTGCTTTCTGGTTTGCCTCCATCATAATATTTTTTTTCTTAATTGGTCTTGCCACCTCAAAACACAGTTTTAGAAGCCATATCCTGGGCATCGGTTCATCTTTCGCTTGTTGACAGTTTCTCATTTAGTGTTCAAGCAGATGCATTTAATTCCCTTAAGTCAAACACAAGTGGCTCTGGGATTTATGGAGCTTTTCAATCCAAAACACATCCGCATAATATGACAGTGAGAGCCACATTAAAGCATCCGTCATCCTCTGGTGTTAATTAGCAACATGTGCCTTCCTCTGCTCTGTCCGTCCCTCTGAGCTGCCTCCAGGCTACAAGTCTACTCAGAGAAAAGGCCTTCAGAGCAGACCAGCTCCAGATATAATGAGACGCTTTTAGGAGACGTGACAGGACAGTCTGGGCACTGTCAGGATTTGGTGATAACAAACTCAGTCAACAATAATCATTATGATTAAGGTTTTGCAGAGCTTCTCAGTCCCCAGGAGAAAACATGCTGTGGAAGTAATGTTTAAAACAAAACAAAAAAAAAAAAAAAAAAAAAAACAATGTCTCACATATTTTTTATCTTCTGCTGCAGGTTTCGAGCAGACAGTGAAGTGTGCTCATGAGCGATCAGTCCATCTATTCATCGACTCTCTGCTGAATAAAGACAAACAGAGCATGGCCTACAGGTGCAGTGACAACAGCGCTTTTGACAAAGGTGTGTGTCTGGATTGTCGGAGGAATCGCTGTAACTTACTGGGCTACCACATCAAGAAGGTTCACCGTGGCACCAGCAAGAAGCTCTACCTGAAAACACGCTCTCGGATGCCATACAAACGTATGTAGAGGTTCACGATACATTTATATTCACATCTCTGATCATCACATACGTTATAGACCAGACCTATTGTGATTCAAGCCTTTCCTTGAAACCCAATCATTTTATACATAAATACATTTATTACATAAATATACATATTTCATGTTTAATTTAATTGTTTAATCATGTTTAATTACCATGAACACTGATGAAATGAATATTCTCTAAATCACAAAATCTGTATCAATCCACCTTTATGATACTTCAGGTCCTGACAAAAGAATTATGTCTTTTATATAAATAACTACACAAATGATGATGTGATGCAGTTTATATCTTGAAAAGAACAGTTTGGAGGTTGAGAATATCTCAGATGAGACATTGTTGGTTTGGGGCTTTTTAATAAGACATGGGACATTAACATTGTCCATAGAGTGAGATTAGATTATGCATTTTTTGACGTCTGGTGCCCCTCTGTGGTAGTATAAAAAAATTCAATGCTCATCATCCAAACCCACAGAACTGACCTGAACACGTCAGTGATCTAAAGTAATTCATTATATTTCATCAAGTTCTATAATTCAAAACTATTGTGAATGAAAATGCTGCTGCAGTTAATCAGTTTGTCAACTTTAGTTCCTACTTACTTTGCAGATTCAGATAAATTAATCTCACTTCATCTGATTTAATCTTCAAATGTATCATTATACTTCAATATGACTTTATTGATTCCTGTTGTAATTAATAAATAATCAAATCACCGCTACCTGAACCACCTGCAGTTAAATGTCCACATAGATCTGTGTCAATAATTATATTCCAGTAATAAAACAATAATACAACATTATATATTACTCTGAAATGTGCTACTTAGCACTTTTACGTCAAGTATAGAGTATATCCTGTTTAAACAACTTTTGTACTTTTACTTTGTTAATTTTCTATGACTCTGACTTGTAAAAGATTATTTCTATGCTGTGATTTTGTAACTTAAGTCAAACTTAAGTCAAATGGTCTGAAAAAAGATTATAATTTGTAAACCGCAACAAATCAATAAACTTATTACACATTAACATCATTTTGATCTTTTATGCATTATGCATTCTCTTTTCTTCTTCTTGTTCCCTCTCTGAAGTGTTTCATTACCAGTTCAGGATCCAGTTTGTCAACCAGGTGGAGAGGATTGGACCTGCTCTCGTCATCTCTCTGACTGGAACAAAGGAGGAGAGCGGAGACCTCCACATCACCTTGTGAGTAGTGTCCCACCTCCCATCAGGCTCACATTACATCACATCTCTGTCTTTGATACATACCATACACAGCTGGTCTCTAAAGACTAAAATAAAGTTGAGGAACACAGCTGACACACATGGGAACAATTCGAGCCCCTGCATGAAAGAGATCTATAAACGAGGATGATATGAATCAAAATGCCTCAGGCGAAGAAGATCTCATGTGCTGTCCTGCTTCAGTTGTGGAGCATCACAAAAAAATATGATAGAGGATGTTCTCCATTGTTATAATTTAAGTCTGTCTTGTTTTTGTGTCTTCCACCAGCAACGAAAATATTTCAGGTAATAAAACCTTCACTTTCCTCATCACCCTGGACAAAGACCTGGGGGATCTGATGATGCTCAAATTGCACTGGAAGAGACCGGCTCTGTGGAAAACCATTATGAGGACCATCATTCCCTGGGCCAACCGAGAGAGACCACAGCTGACTCTGGGCAAGATCAGCATCAAAGCAGGCGAGACACAGGAGAGGTAAAAGTCCTGTAGCAGAAAAACGTCAATAACTGACGACTAGTCTTGATTAGTGATGGTAGGACAAACCAAGGATTTTCAAGGATCATAAACTGAAAATACAAGCAAATGAATGACTACTATCAAATATACAGGACTAGAAGTATGAACAGTCAAGGTAAAGGATGAGTATTATTATTCTTATTATTATCTTTTGAGGATGATTAAAACTCAAGTATTATTATTAAATGTATACATATCATGTCATATTTCAGAAAACCTCTACAGTAGATATAATACCAGTGTTTCTCTTCTGCCTCCAACAAAAAGCCCCTACAGCTACAACTTTGTAGACTTTCATTGCCACCTAGTGGATCATTTCTCAAAACACAGAAAAAAGCTCTGCTGCTCTGTTTCACCGCTCAAACACTTTCTGTGTAACCACGCCACCTCAGCAACACTGTTTCTGTTTTCTAGGACGTCTTTCTGTGCCCTGAAAAACGACGGGCAGCATCTTGACGTGTCGGAGGATAAAGAGTTCGTTCGTTGTAAAGGCGACGAACCAAAACAGCGCAGAAGAAAGCACAACTAGTCGACCTGTGTGGGTGAAGATCTGGTCGATGGAGGCCTGGAAAGTTCACAAATGGATAAAAGTCCTTAAAATCTTAAAAATGAGGCCGTGCAGATTTAAGGAGCACATTATAAAACGTTACGAAACATTAATTATTTGAAAAATGTGGCACTAAACAAACACTGTTACGGTTTAATAGGAGAATTGAATTCTGGGAAACTGAAGCTAGAGAATAACTAGCAACATTTGCTAGTAAACTATGTTTACAATTTCCAAAACATGTTCGAAATAAATTTGATTATGTAATAAATGATTAATAAGATAAGTACTGCATAAATGTGACCTCCAGCTCAGATTTACATCTGTGATACAAACATTTTTCAGGAATATAAACAAAAGTTTGCAGTTGAAATATCAACCAGACAGTGAAACAGGATCAGGCGTTCGATAACCTTATGATGACACAAATTCAAAACCTATTCATGTATTTTTAAAGTATGTATACTGTGTAAAATAATCAGAAACAACACATTATTTTTGCCAATAACTTCATATAAATACTGCTGCTAATCAAACCCAAACCAGAGCAATAAATAAACACTGTTCTTTTCTATTTTATCTTGTGGTCTGGTTTTATAAACACAAAGGAGACTGACACATGGATTCAACCAGTGTCCAAAATAAATCAGAAACTGTTCCAGTTATTTTGTACATGGTGACGCCAAAGGTCAAATGGTTCAAATAAACCAAATAAAATCAAGTTTAATCGCAGACAGAATCTGTCTCAGTAGCTGAATCCTGACGCACAGAAACAATCATTCATCAGTCAGAATTGGCTGATAAACAATTTTGACTCATAACTACAAACAGGGAAAACAAATGTTGATCAATTCTGGTTTATTGATGCATTTCAAGTAGTTCAAAAGAAATATATATATATATATATATATATATATATATTTATTTTTTTTTTTTGCACATTACCATTGCAAATTTAGTAAAATTTTCAGTAAGCAGTGTGGGAAACAGAACAAAAAAAAAAAAAAAAAAAAAAAAAAAAAAGGAAATAAAAATATACACTGTAAAAAAAAAAAAAACATGATACATCACACAGCAGAACTGAAACTTTTATCATTTTGGATTTTCAGTTTAAATCACTGACGCTTCAGTGTACATTTTCGCAACATAAGAAACAGAAACAGAAACGCAACAGAAAGAAATTTTTTTTTTCCAGAGTGAATTAACGATAAACGCCCACTACTGTCCGCGACAGAAAACTAACGATTCAGCAAAACTGTTCTCTTACACACACACACACACACGCTGATACACAAAGCTTTAAAATTTGCAAAAGATAATGAAAAACATAGTTGAAGCTCTGACCAAGAGAAAGCACTAACAGTAGCACCAAAAATAAAATCAGCAACATAAACAACACAGGACTGTGATTTTTGTCTCTTCAGAAATGCTGCGGTCGCACACGGACATGACACGAGTAACTTGTGTTTATCTTTCTTATGAGAACAACAGATTTTCCATGCCACTTTTTAGGGAAAAACAAAAAAAAAAAAAAAAAAGGCATTTCTCTGTGAAGAGGAACATTTGTTTGCTGTTGACTGCTGTGATACTCTGCATAGAAACTAGATGAAATCTGACTGAAAAAAAAAAAAAAAAAAAAAAAAACCTGACGTAGATAACAGCTGTGCTTACGCAAGTGGGCAAAAGACAAAAATCAAAAAATAAAAGTCTATCTTTGCTCCACCACATTTCCCCTCTTAGAATAACTTCTAGTCGACATTAACGTTTCTATATTTGCCACCAACTCAGCTCAGAGCACTTCCATTGATTTAATGTGGATGAAAACAACAGAAAACAGTGAGATAATGTTATAAATATTAAGTAAATACTATTAAATACTCACAGTCTCTGTAGATAAATGTTTGTAGCTTTAGGTTTTTCATGTGTAGGTCAATATACTATATATCTGCCAATCGTCCCATACATTCACTTTGACTGTCACTGGACCACATCATCATCTCCAACAAGTTCAATTCCTCACAAACCGTTTTGTTTCAGCCTCGGTAAAGCTCACTCGCGCGCGTACACCAACTTCAGTCACACTGTTCTGAGTAGGCACTTTTTTAATGCAATAACACAAACCAAGAGGATGGAAACAAGGGTAACAAATTTATGATCCCAAAAATCCCGATCAGTAATAAAAGAAAAGGACAGTAAAGAAGAGCTGATGGCTGACATAGTGATTGTTCGCTCTGGTAAATGTCTGTTAAACAGCAGCAACAGTGCAACAATAAAATTAGACTCTCTAGCTATTCCTCATTTCATCTCAAATATACAAATAATATGAACTGCAAGTAAAAATCAATAAAAGCAAAATCCACAATCACATTTAAACCAGACGGGTTCTTCATCTGGCTTCAGAGGCCGAAAGGATCGAACTGCTTTTGAGTGGTTTTAAAGATTTTGTTATTTCTTAAAACTGCAAGTGTGTGAAATTTAAAAGTGCGATACAATCAGTTTGATAAAAAGCTATTCTGTGACCATTTATTTCAAACCCAGATTACAGACCATTATGTAAACACAGCTGAAAAACCGTATCACAACAAGAAATACACACATCCCCAACAAAAAACATTATCTCCACAACCAACCATCTAATGACAGATGACTAGATGACGCTATAATCTGATTAAGATCATTTATCTACATTATTTCATTCAAACTGTCTCGACTCATCACGGCAGCTGACATGAATCGTGCTGTGCAGCCGTCAGCCAGGAGGGACTCTAACCGACACACATGCAGCCATCGTTTCCAACCCATGCACTTGTTGTTTGTTTTTTTATTAATCCTGAGAAAGTGAATTAAAACAGTAAATAATCGATAATAATAATAATCTTCATCATACAGAAAATCCATTTTCATTTGAAAAAAATCTACTGCAACATCTGTACAATTGCACATGGAGAGAACACGTATGTTTTAGAAATAAAAAGCTTTTGACAGTTTTTTCTTTTGATTTAAATTGTCTAATAACATTGGCAAAACAAACAAACAAACAAAAAAACAAAGACAAAATAAACAAAAAAGAAAAAAAACAAAACGATTTCTTCCAACACAAAGTCTCAATCTTGTTTTTGATTGGCAGCAAAAACTATTGTGCTGATGATGCAATTCAACACTTCAGAGGAAGAGCAGGAAAGAAAAAAGGTTTCACAGATGAAAGACAGAGGAAGACAACTTCAATGAAGCTGCTGCTCTTTCCTTCACTCTTAAAAAAAAAAAAAAAAAATTCAAAAAAAAAAAAAAATACTAAAATTAAGACCACATAACAGAGGTTGGTGAATTTCTCCTCCTGTCCCTCTGTGGAAAAATTATTTATTTCCTATAAAAGCTGTGTGAACCACTGCTAATCTGGCTCTCGGAGCAGAGTGAGTTTGTTAGGCCTGAAAAATTTCAGGCTTTGTCCAGTGAAAGGGTTTCAGCTGCAAGTTCTTTAAATTTTGCAATATGTGGTAAAGGTAACTCTTTGGAGTAAAGTGCTCCCACTGTAGGCACTAGGAGGAACCAAGGCAAAGAGCAGACCAGTGTCTCAGCGTCTCATCTGTCCCATTTGATACATTTCTCTGCTCTGACGGTGATGGCGCTGGCCCTGCTGCTGTTGGTTTGACTGCTGCTGTCTTCTACGTTTCAACGTACCTACAGGACATCAACATGTCAGTGAGGGTCAATAAGACGAGCAATGAGAGAGTCGATGTATCTGGTAAATATAAACATAAGGTACCTGGCAGCGGCTTTGGTGGGGGCAGTTTGGGGTTACTGCTGGGAGTGTGGACGCTGCAGATCTTGATGAAACCGGCCATCAGCATAATTAGAGCGATGCCCATCAACAGCACTGCCCACCAATGAGCCTGGACAACACAACATATTACATAATATTTACATACAGGTGGAAACACCTTGGATGTCTTTAGCACCGCTGCACAAAGCGTTAGCACTCACCACTATCCACTCTGCAATATTCTCATAGAGCTCTGCATTGAAGATGGCTTTCTTTAGCCTTGCCAGCGGCCCGTCTGCATCCACCAGGCGACATCTCGTGAACACATCACAGTAGCCTTTGAAGTCATTGCAGGGTGAGCCTGGCTGCAGCGTCGTGACCCTCTTGTTGAAATATTTAACCCATTTCTCTGATCCTGTGCTGCTACAGGTGCTGGGGTTCACTGAGGGCAGAGAGAGAGAGAATGATAAAGACAGTAACTTAGTCCTTTAGCTTGAAGATAACACAACTAGGTATAAGGAGCAAAAGTAATTATCACTACTGAGATGTATCACACAATTCTAACATTACCACTGTATCATGAACACTCTTGGAGCCTGTCACTCACTTTTCTCCATGCAGCACACGTGACACAGCTCAGCGGCCTCATCCTTGCCATCTTGACTGGTGCAGGTACACACCTCCAGACCATATTTCTGACAAATGGAACCACTACAAACCTGGTCCGAAGAAGAAAAAAAATGTGAAAAGATAAAAACATTTTAATATTAAAGTTACACTATGCAAAACGTTTAATTCAACAGACACGGAAGTGCTGAGCGTCTTACAACTACTTCGTCGGCTTTTTAGCCATCAGCAGGGATTATATACATGTTGGCGCTGATTGGGTAACTCCTTGAACACGCCTACTAAACTGAAGAAAACTACCTCAAAACTACCTGTTGCAAACTCTCCAGCATCACCGGGTCTTAAAACCTGATCTTGCAAGTGTGTTTTTTCTCCAAGACACAGTGGGGGGCAGTAGAGAGACCCTTCATTCATTTAACCATCACAGTGACTACGAAGCTGATACATTAACTTCAAATTCTTGAATAGTGCACCTTTAAAAAAAAAAAAAAAAAAAACACAAACTTTCAAACAGCAAGAAGGCAACTAAAAGTAACTTACCCCATTGATGCAGACTTGTGTTTCTGAATGGCAAGAGGTGAAGTTTTCCTTTGGAGCAGAGGTAGGACACTGAGCCGTAGCTCCGTTGCATGAGCCCTCTAGAGCACATTCAGACTCCATTCGGCATCTCTCATTGGAGCCCTTGAAAGTACACTGTGGTGTGCAACATGGTCCTTGACTGGGACTGTAGAAGGATTACGAATATACGATCAAACATTGAGACAATTCTACATTTTTACCAAAGCTGTTTTAACAAATTTAGGAACAATACAAAAACATGCAAATCACATCTGACCTGCAGAGTTTGTCTGGTCGGAGTTTGCACTTTTTGCCTTCCCCTTCGTTGGCGCTGTAGCAGCACATGTCCTTACACTGATCACTGTAGCCACAGTCACAATCTTCTCCAGCTTCCACAAGTCCATTACCACAGATAGGCTGGCCAGACTCTGTACACACAGACACAACAGCATCAAAACTGAATCTCTCTCTCACACACCCACACAGTATCAGATGTGTTTATATGAAAGAATTTACCAACAAAACATTCATCTCTCTTCTTCATGAGAACAGCACTTATGTTGCGGATGCTGCAGATGGAGAACTTATTGTTGTTGGATTTATCCCCAGAAGTAGCTCTGGCGTACATGATGTAGTTTCCCTTCTCCTTTTTATCCTGTAACTTAGACTCTCCAGGGGTGCATTCGCTCCCAGAGTCATGCTGTAAAACAGAAGGCAAGTTAAGGAGACGATAGAGGTGTGAGAGCTGCACATAATCTGTTAGTGCACAGACAAAGGCCAGGGTATAAAATGATCTACTTACAGGAGAGCCAAAGTTGTGCCCGACCTCATGAGCAAAGGTGATGTGTGACACCTTGGGAGGGACATGAGAGGCGTAGTTCTGCACAGTGATGATCCCAGTGTTCAGAGACTTCCTCTTCCCGTCAGAGTACAGTTTGCTCCTCTCACAGATGCCTCCAGAGCTTCCTGTGGCAAGACAAGGAAAAAAATATAAGCATAGAGTGGAACATCAGCTATTTTTTATAAGACCTGAATCTAAACAAACTCTGCCATAATAAAATCAGAATATTCTATTTTTTGCCAACGAGAATACGAGAATCATGAGCTCAACTTAAATAAATCACAAGTATATGACCAGTGTTGTACATGATATATACATCTATTCATATATATGGGTGAATATACATTTGTGATGTTTTTGAATGACTTTTACTATTCAACAGTACAACATGCAGTTTCATTTGTAGCTTATTTGTTGATTTTTTTATGTTAGCTTACACAAAGATACAGCATATACCAGTATAAACATGACTGTATGCGTAATCATTATAATGTCTATAAGAATATACATAATAAAAGGAAAATAAACAACTGTGCACCGTCTGTGTAACATGGCACCTCAACAACATGAATTTCCGTTGCTGCTTTTCCCATAAATCCATAAATTCAGGAGACTTCAGACATAGCTTCTATCCACCCAGAAACATGGGACCAAAGCACTTAAAGCAATAAACAATGTGCCCATTATGTGTGGTTGTACATGAGCAGGCCTATGACTGCACATTATTTGCTGTATCCCATGTGTACGTGTGTCTGTGTGTTCTTTCAGTGTAAAATTGTACAGTGTAGTGTTTGTGCGACTGATCACATCAAATAAGACACACGTTAGTTGTGCTTCCTCGGTTTCCCCGAAGGCTGCTTGTTTCAGACTCTCTTTGTTCGAACATTCACCCCACAGCTCACTGCAGCCCATCTCTTTCCCTCAATTGATTCTTTCAGCTTACAGCTTTGCTAATTTGCCAGTATTGATTGTCTGAGTTTGCTGCTGTATTCTTCATGTTGAGATGGTGGTGGCTAAACCTATTCAGAGAAATAGGAAGGAGAAAAACCCTCTAACTATAATTCATATGTGATGTATTGTGTTTGTGAGCAATGAGCCAGTTGACATTGTTTTTTGTGAAAGAGAAACCAGCTGGAATCCTGAGGAGGACAGATAGGAGCATTCTTGTCATTACGATATAAAAATACTAGATCTGATATGTAATCTGATCCAGCAACCTGACTTCTCAAATGTACAGGAAAGAAATGTTGGTATGTGTATATTGTGTGTGTGTGTGTGTGAACTCAACACCCAGACTAACTCCTCCACTAAACCAAAGCAAACAGATGTGATAAACATGAGTCTGTGGTGGTTGTTTAAGACAAGGCTAATTTAGACTTAGAAACATAATAGAGTCATTGTTTATTAACTCCCTTATCAATGCATTTTATATCCTAGTTTACAACTTGGCCGACTTGATTTCACACCACTGTCTGCTCAGCTATGAGGCGTACTCTGAAAATCCGCTGAGTTATTAACAATGGAGTCAAAGCACTGACAGATAAAAACTCTGTGATGTCACAATTTCTAAATCTTTACTCCATTATACACCAACACAGATTTATACCTCACACTCCAATATTGCATATGAACTAGTAGGGCTTTGTTTTGCATCATTCACAGCACAATTACTTTCAGTTAAACCTGCATAGTAAGTTACTATGAAATCCAGGATAGAGCACAAATCCCTGTAACACATTTTCCTCCATGTCTCATTTCCACCTTGTTTCACATTAGCTGTTAGCTACTTTCATGCTCTTCAGATGATTATCACAGCAGCACAAGGCCATTCATTCTCCCTGTCTAGCAGCTTGTAGCATACAAAATTCCCGCAAAATAAGCAGGTTATTTATGACAAATTAGGGAAACTGTGTGTGTGTGTGTGTGTGTGTGTGTGAAAGAGGTCTGGGTTGGTGTTGAATTAACTGACAGTAATATATAGGTTATCAGGGTCTGCTGGGTTATGATAACAGCCTGTGCTCACTCTGATCACCACAGCAATTATAGCAAGGATGACAAGATCTATAATTTCAAACTAAATTTAACTCAGCTTAACAAAGTTACAAATGAAGTGATCCAACTTTTCAAAAATGTCTAGTATCTAGTATGTATAGTAGTATCTCAGAGAGAAAAGTTGTACCTGAAAGATGACTGGAGCCAAATCGCTGTTATAAAGCACCTAAACCATTTTAAATGTCTCTGAGTGACACAGAAATGTGTGTGTGTGTGTGTGTGTGTGTTTGTGTTTCACACTAACCTGAGGGAGCCCCAACCCAAGCCAAGCCAAGCACACCATCATCAAAGTCCCTATCAGTGAAGACGTAGGCCAGACAGTAGTCATCGTGGTTCTGTTCAGAATTAAGCTCCAGAAACTTCTCCACTCCGATGTTGGCAAAGCGAAAGGGATTGGATTTGTCCGTTTCTTCTGTGGTGGTATTTATCTGAAAGAAAGAGATTTAAATCACTACAGGGGAAACTGAGAAATTAGAAGGTTTTTGGCATGAAATAATACATATTCACACTCAGGAAACCATGAAACCAAACTTCTGAATTGAAAATATTAGCAGCTCACCCTGATCCTTTTAACCATGAAGCTGATGTTTCGGATTCCCATGAAGTCTGTGGCCTGGTAAATGGTGTCGATGGCTTTTACGTGGCTGGAGATCTGAGTGATGAGGTGAAGATCGATAGGAAGACAAATACAGCAGAAGAAAAAAAAAAACAACATCTCATCTTAGCTAGGTTATTTCCAACTGATTAAAGATGCTAAGCAACTAAAGCGATATGTGATTGAGTACAGTGCTGTAGGTACTAAAATCATGTTTCTATATTGTATATATGGCTGCATACCTGGGCAATAACAGCCTCTCTTGAGCTGTAGAACTTGAAGAAGAGGTGATCGGTCTGGATGAAGAGTTGACAGGTGTTTTTCTCTCTTCCCGCTGCCCTCTTCTTCCTCAGAATGACAGGACTGGAGGAGTGCTCCTCCTCCAACACACTGCTCTCCACCTGAACAAATCACCCACAGCAGACAGGAAGAAGACAGAGCAGGGAGGAAAAGGTAGTCAAACATTGAGGAGAGTAAAATAGATGGTTGATCTAATCTCTAGCCAAACACTAATCAGTTCATATTACAGTGAGTCTGTCTCTTTTATGATTGTTTCCTTTTAGCAGTAGTTCAATAGTGTCTAGTGAATTTAGCCACTAAGTGGAAGAAAACTCTTTCTGCTCGCAAGACGCTGCACAGAAAGAAAAGGGGTTTGTATTCTATTCTATCTATGCACAATAATAGGTGTTCATATTGCTGTCTTTAGTCTGGAGAAAATATCATACTAAAGGCTGAGCAATATTTCCAATTACAGGTGTAAGACGGAAAGTACGTACACCCTCGCTGAAAATATACACGTTGTTAATGTTTGCATAAGGCAGGTTAAATGTGAGATGGGATCTTTTTAATCTTATGAGTCCCGTCCATCTGTGTGCTTAATTATGAGCTGGCAGGAGGGGGAGGGGCTTCACTGGCACTTACTTTGGCTGGCTCTTCTACTGCAGACGCCTGGTACTTCCTCATTCTCTCAAACACGGAGTGGTCAGCGCAGCCGCCCTCTGAGCCATACTTATGTGGATAATCTGGCAGATAGGGAAGAGATAAGGCAGCGATTGTGAAAAGCTTACACTGCATCGTGGAGTTCTTTAGGATCATGTGTGGTGGGCTAGAGGAAGTGAATCAGGGTGGGTCAGTGTGCAGGAGTGAAGGACTTGAGTCTGGTTTCGACTTGTCTATTTACTTTTTCACAATATTTTTTTCAAACACAATCTGCCACATTCATTTCATGACTGCACTCAGTGTACAATAACAGTACGGCTTTAGCGGCCATCTTTACTGGATGTGAAAAACAACATGGGATTAGTCTTGTCATTTATAATCACCATCTCTTTACTTAAACTCATAGTTAAAGTTAAAGTAAATACCATTCAGACAGTATTATAACTTTATGAGTCAAAAAAAGGCCTAAAAGCCTGAATTTAAGTTCTGATTTACATGATGGGCTTTTGGCCATTTCTTTTTAACTGGAATAATCAATATATCCTTATGATGCTGGTTTCTATAAAACTGTTGTGATCGAATTGATCATTTGCCTGTGAGCAGCTTGTGTTCCCAAAACTCGTGATCCCATTAATCGTAAAATGCACAAGTTCCGCCTGAATGTGTCACGTCCGCTGTTGGTCATTCAGTGAAGAGATCGGTCCTGTGCCGGTTACTACACTGACTGGACACACACTGAAACAACGCATTCAACCTCCGACAATGTGTTTTCAAGTTTTACAGAGAAAGACGTCTTTGTCCCTACAGTGAATGCCATCTCATTCAACTGCTCATCAAAAGGCCCCTGCAGTTTAGAAAGAAGTAAAAGAAAAGAAAAAAAAAGTCGGATGTGAATGATTTTATGTTTTATTGGAGCCTTTGCTCTGTTGTTTTCACTGGTACCAGCATCAATACTTAACAAAAAACAAGATTTCATTGCTGGATAGATATGAGCTGAATCTTAAAATGTAGTTTAATTCTGAGGATTGTGTCATCTGAAAAATATGAAACATCTTAAAAGAAATAAATCTTGACTATTTTTCAAAGCAGAGGTTTAGAGACATAACCTAACAAATGCTTTTTGTTTTTATTCAATTTAGTGTTATATAAAAATGACAATATACAATGTGTCTCATTACAACTTAATGCAAGTGTAAGAAGGAATCATTGGAGTTAGTAAGGGCCTGTCTCTCTTCTCTGTTTATTACATTAGGAATGAAGGTCAAACCAAGGATCTTCCAATTATCAGACAACTGTGACAGCAGCAGTGAGACTCAGTGCAGAGTTTATCTCCAGGGCTTTCAGTCTTCCTCTTTTTCAAATGCAAACTTCCCCTCCAACCCTCCAAACAGGTTCTTCTCCCTTCATTTGCTTAAATCTTGTTTAACAGTAGAAAAGAATCTCGGTCTGTTTGTGTGTAGGTGGGTGTGCTTACTTGTGTGTGTTTACATGTGTGTGTGTGTGTGTGTGTTGTCCAGAGAAGTCAGCGACAGGACAAAATGCAGTGAATGTCAGGAAGCTCTAATGCAGGGTGGGGTTCACATCAGACTCACCACCTGGTGTCTAACTGCAGTTCTTTGAACAGGAATCAAGGCTCCCAGCTCACTGGATTATGTATTTACTCATGCTGTGTTCATTTCATTGTGTTCAGTCACAACCACACCTTGCCTGTATGAAATCTGCTGATTCCTACTTGAGTCGTGTGTTCTGGAGAAAAACAACAAGAAGCTTGCTTTCTCCTGACTGAGAATGTCTCTGTTGGTTGTAATCTGACCTTTAGTGATGCCTATGAGTCACGCCTGTGCTGTGGTGAGCTGCAATCACGCTTTCAGTACAAAAACTGGTCACCTTGTCCAATGACTCAGGAATCAGAGCCAAATCCTGCTGCTACCAGTCTGTCAAACATAACCTTTTCTCTAATCTTGTCAGGCAAGTCTATAAACTGCTCACCCATTAGTCCCCAAGTACTGTTTTTATGTGTAGCCAGTACATTTCTACAAAAAAACATTTAAAACTTTAAATATATTTACACTTCTACCAGTTCAAAAAGCCACATTTCTGTCTCATAATATTAAGTCAAGACAGTTTCTTTCACATAAACAAGAATACTTACCGATGTCATCCTCATGATAGATGACAGAGTGGAAGGGCACCTCCTTGTTCTGAAGGTACCGCTCTGAGGGCTCAACATAGTATGTTCCTTGATGAGTTTTAATGAAACCCTCGAAGCGGCCATCGACCACAGAGCCATGGGTCAGAGTACCCTTCTCACCTGAAACACAGAACAGGAGGAAAGGTGAGTAGAGGCATAACAATACAGTGCTGGTCTGGAATGAAAAGTCAACATTTCAAATGAAGATTGAGTGTTTGAAACTAAACATACAGTGAAGCACATTTGGTCTGAATATTCAATCAGTTTAAGGGTAGAAACAATTGTTTCAATGGGCTTATCAGGCAAAAAATGTGTTCACCACCATCTCAATTGGTGGTGCATGACATCTAGAAGCTATCCTGACATAGAAAATGAATATGAATTACATTATTATATGTTGTGTATCTGAAAATGAATCAAGTTTAATTTGTTTAAGGCTCAAAACATTTATAAAGATTATTAGTTAGCTTCACTTCTAAACATTTCATACACTTGTTTTTCCTTTCTTGTATTTGAGCACTGCAGGAGACTAGCAGCAGGAAGATGCACAGGAAGATGCACAGGAAGAGACGTGACCGAGAGTGGAAGGAAGAAGTGGATGAAAGGTGAATCAAGTTCTGTGTCTTTTGTGTTGTGATATGATAAACACTTGAAAAAACATCCTTTAAATTTCTCTCTCTCCCAAACACACATAAACACACATACAAGCATGTGCACGCACACACACACATTGAACATGCTGTAGATCAATTTCAGGTTATAATTTAACTGACAAATAAACATCATCACTGGATTAGAGTCATTTCCTGTAAATACACTGCACCTCCAGCTCAGGATGTGGTGTGTGACTTACCGAAGATCTCTCCACTGTAAATATGTGATGTGTCTATAGGTGCTTCCTCTCCTGAAATCTCAATGATGAGATCTGGAGAAAATAGAGATGTATCTCTCTTCATCCGCAAATTAAAATGTCTACAAAAGAAGATGAGAAAATAGTTGGTTAGCATAATCTTTGACACTAAACTGTACACACTGACACATGGGCGATGTGATTGATATATATAAATATTTAGAGATAGATAGAGACACACAGACACACACAGTTTCACACTAAAATCCTCAATGTTGGCACCAAGAATATCTCAGGCTCTTCATAGTTTAAAGAACGGCAAACACTTACACACACACTTACACACACACACACACATGTACGCACAGAGGGAAGCAACAACAGCATATAAAAGAAAAAATACACTTTACACGTTTGGACTAAGCTTTACCGCTTCACTATGCTGCTGTGCCCAGTGAGTCTGAATAATCATATCATGAGGAAACACACATGAGCATTTTTTTCAAAGCCACAATATTTTTTTTGTGGTAATCCCCTCATTAACATAACCATAATGTCAAAAAAAAAGACCTCAATCACATGGGGAGCACATGAGCCCCCAGCTTATAAGAAACTAAAGCAATGTAGGGAGAAGTTCAGAAGTACATTCCCCAACAGGGATCTCTTTAGTAATCACATGACTTGGCCTCCAGGCGACTCGGATGATTTTCACATAATTCTCTCATACGGAGCCTTTTTAGGGATTGTACCAGTTCTATTTTCTCAGGAAAACAAAATGAGCAACAGGGATAAATTAAATTTCCTGAACTGTCATCTTAAGTTGCCTCATCTAACTTGTGGGTGTGGCGATGTCTGGCAGGGGTAAAAACTTTGAAGAAACATCCAACAAGTGGAGTCAGTGCCCCTGTGTTTCATTTAATGTTTCCAAAAGTACTTAATCATTCATTTCTCTTGACACCACCAACAGCATAATTTCCTCTGCCCCTCCCTGTCTGCTTAACAGTCATGTTATTCAAAATCCTAAAAATTTTAGTCCCAAATCCCAGATTGAGATAATCACGTAGCATCATCAGGGTTATTTTCTCAAACTCTGGAAAACACTTCTCACACCCACAGAGAACATGAGACAAGTGATGTCAAAGGAGCGATGCTCTTGACTCATAAAATCTGACGAGCGCAGGAACATTTGAGGGACAGAGATGATGGAGGTGTTTCATAAGAATCTGTAAAACCTGTACACCATTATTAAACACCAGGAATGAATGTATGGGAAGAATAAAATACAGACAAACATGAGCACAAGGGACTGAATGTAGGGAGGAGCAGAACATGTGATTGGAAAAATGTTTGGGAGAACGAGATAACAAATGATGTTGTACGAGTCAGGCGCTGACCAGGATTTCCTCCTCCAGGATGAAGGCTTGACCTGCACCAGCATTAGTTTCTATCACTGCTGCTTTATGTTACTGTCAAAAGTATTCTCCAACATCTGGGAAAAACTTTCCATTTAGTTTCCACTGAACTTTTTGTTTTGCTTCAAAATTTAGTACAAATAAAGAAGCATATATAATCAGTAAAGACGGGCATCACCGGACAATAGATTAGTATATGATCTACTGCTTGTTATTCATCCTGACACACCCACTACAGTTGCTCCTGGCCTCTCCCCACCTTTTTACTGGCCTCTACAACAATCAATATGACCTCATGACTTCATCTATGCCCCATCAAAAGCTCAGTCAACCCATAACACACGCTGTGGCACACTGGTCTCTGCCAAACTGAAATCAATAACAGATTGTTCAGTTAGAAATTCAATCTGTATTATCAAAGATCTACAAAGCATTTGAATGTTGAGTTTCAGCCGTTGTTTTTAAACTTCAACCACTTATATCCTTATCTATTCCTCTTCAAAGTACCTATATGAACTCACTGACCAGTGAAACATCCTCCCAGATGGTCCCGAGTCTTAACCAACTGACAAAGAAAGAAAGAGAATCACTGTATCATGTTCCAGTCAAAAAAAAACCTGCTGACAGACTTGCAGAAACACAGCAGCAGACAGGAGGAGAGGAGGCTACAGATCAAGTCAGTGCTACTCATCTCAGAGAAGCAGCTGACTGATAAATTATTCAGACATATCTCAAATGCTGAACATAGTGACTCAAGCAGCTGATGATCATATACTTTGCTCAGTAAGCAGGTGAGCTCAAGGAAAAGGAGAGTTGTCAGGCCATGTTCACAGAGATGGTACCTACAAAGATGACAACATCCATCTACTCTATGTGTAAATGTATATTTTCCTGATAAAGTGAACATGTTTGATTACATAATTACATGTCAGATCATCCTCTACTGCCTTGTTTTGTGTTTCTACTTTTGTGCAAAGTGCAATATTTAGGAAAGACATCTATGTCCTCCTCACTTTCACAGAAAATCCTCAGTTAGAGGTCAAACAAGAATAAGCTGCAAGTCCACAATGTGTGAGTTGCTACAAACAACATAGATTCGTATCAAACATGTCTAACACGCAACATAATGTACATAGATTTTATCAGTCAGGAGGATGTTTCTGTGCTGTTCATTTGCACCTACAACAGAAAACTTAATATGTTAGTACTTTGATTTCTCTTTCTACCCTCAGGACAAGAAGAAATTATATCAATAAACAACCACCTATGTTAATACATTTAATCCTTTCACCACATGAACACAAACTTAACATGACCGGAACCAACCGTGGATCATTTGTTTGTGTTTGAATACTGCAGGAGCATCTACCAGTAATGTTGCTGTTACGTCAACACACAAACCAGATGACAGTTATGTGTGCGAGTGCGTGATCCATTATTTCATGATCATGCAGGACAAGTTTCTGTGAATTCACAGCTGCTGTTTAATATGACTGAGCTTCGGTTTCTGGACGCCACTGTAACTTAACATTTGGCAAATACATTCATATGTATGAGAACTACAAAGTGGAAAAATCCATCTTTTAATTAAGTCTCGTTCTTAGAAAGCAGATCATTACCATGACCTGTATCACTTCCAGCAGCATTGTATTATCCAACACTTGACTACTTTTTGGCACCTCTTTCTGTAAAGAAGCCCCCCACAGGGACAACTGTCTGCCCTGCCTTGTCCTGTCACCTGATCCAGCCACAAATATGTGAGTGGGCATACACACAAGTAAGCTTCTCTCTTGTTACAACAAACCTCTATGGTGCTACACAGCCCTGCAGTCACTGACGACAGCGCGTTTGTCTGATTGTACACACTGAACACAGTCATAAACCTTTATTTTACAAATATTTAAAATAATTTGTCCCCAGAAGACAAATGTTAACAGTCGCTTTACATAGGAGTCAGAAGGATTATTGTGTTCATTTCTGACAATACAATACTGTTTTAAGTGTTAGTAAATCTTTCATTGTGTACCTGTTACCTGTTTAATTAACTGGATATGAGTTTTCTATACTGTTGTTTGTTATTTGAAGTACCCATTAGAATAACTTACACTAGATATATTGCAGGTATGTGTCCACATTGTACCTCAAACTGAAAACCTTATCTAATTCTACGTCTAAGAAAGATTTCATGTCCTCTTTAGAAACCACAATATAGTCAACACTGAAAATGGCCTCACTGTATGACTGTGAGGCTGCACCATCTGTTTCTAGAAGGCCAGCAATGACAGGAAAAAGCACAATACACAGGAAAAGGATCTGTCTGACAGCTAACCCACAACAGACAAGTCTGGTGAGGAGCAAACCAAGGGGTTGCTGCCTAAAAAAAAAAACAGTGTTACAATTGTAAATCATTGCAACACTCTTCAACGCTGAAAAAAAAAAGATATATAGAGATGGAAAGCAAGTGAAACATAAAAAGGACAAATGGAGAGATATTTCCTATTGCTAACATCAGATGCCAGAAATGTACAGAGAATATTAAATTATATTTGCTGCCTGTGTGTGTGTTTGTGTGCTCACATTTATGCGTGTGGTTATGTGGAACTTGAGGAACATGAAATATTATACCTCCATTGTTTGTGAGTAAAGTCAAGCCAGCTGGGCCACATTTTCTATGTCATGTGTTGAGGTATTACGTCGGCCTGACCTGGGGTCTGGTAAGAAAAAAGCAGCTATGACTCAGTGTTTCCCTAGAAGTGCAATGTGTTATCTGTTATAACTTGATATCTTAAATGCCTTGAAGCATCTACAGTGTCTAGATTTTAAAAAATGTCAATTTCAAAATATTTATCTTGTAAGACTGAATTTGTATTGTCAAGACAGAACATGTGTGTACATGTTGCACTGAATTTCTTTCAGTTTATTTATGTGGGATATGTCCTTAGAGAGAGGGAAGAGTTCACAAGTTTACACAGCGACAGCATCAGCATCTAGTTTCTGTTTTCATCATCGTAAGCAGTTTAGTTGTGTATGTTTTTTCTCAGTCACATTCTGCTGCATCCAGCTGTCGCTTATTAACACGTGGCACGAACAGTTACTTACAGTAAGAGTAACTGTCAACAGTCAAACAAACAGTGCTCGTGTTTGAAATCATCCGTTTTCAAAACAGAGGTGGGACCGCTACGCTCAACCTGGCCTTGATACGAACTCAGCTCAAATTACACATCATAAAAACTGAATCAGAAAGAAGCAGAATAAAAGAAACACACACACACACACACACACACACACACACGGGCTCCATGGGTACAGATAAAAAAATGAAGAATAAGAGACAGGGATTTGATTACAGTTTACAATATAATGGTTAGTCTTTACTTTTTAGTGTCAATGTTGCCGCTGGTTTTCCCAGAGAAGAGTGGCAGGTATCTTTTAACCCAGATATGGAGCCAATTCAACTCTAGAACAATGATTTCCCTTTAAATGTCTAAGGTTTATTAAAAATTTAAACATTTATTGGCTAATTCAAATAAAAACGGTAGCTACAGTCTCAAAACGAGTACATTTAAACTCTGGTTTTCAGCTCTAATACTAAGTCAGCATAATAGTAACTTTTACTTGGCTACAGTTCATTTTTATGACCCAGTGGTTCAATAAGGAAATAGTATAACTGAGGAATGAATTATATGGTGGGCTATATCAAAGGCGCTGTGGGAATGAATGTACTTGAATGAACAAATGCACTGCGAAAGAGAAAGTACACGACGAAGAGTGTGTTTACTCAAACTGACCTTCCATGTGCATGAAAGTCCAGGTGCACAGTCTTGTCTTGAGGAGAGAGTGCCCTCTTTGCTCTCTGGTGACGATTGTGCAGAGCTTCTGTGTCGTATGACAGACCTTCATAATGGCGAATATATTTGTTCAAAGGGTTCCCAAGCTGACCTGAAAGAGAAAACAATGAATATTTGTTAGTAGGAATATGCAAGAAGATGGTAAAAACAAAGGCACATTTTGTTCTGATGTTTCATATTACTCTGATTTTAATTAATAGGATATCATTCATCTCATATAGGATTTGATACCAGATATTGTAATTTAACACACCTACATATATTCAGAAAAATAAAGTGTTTTTTTAGTGATTATTAAGTGTGAATGAGTCACCTTATGTCTCAATAATTTCAGTAAACTCTATTGCAGCAAATAGACAGATAAATCTGACAACGCCCTTCTTCTTTTCACCACTAGCTTTCAGAGGTATGTGTCTGTGGTTAGCACCTTTTTTAAAAGACACATTATGCAACCAGAGGGCAGGTTGACCTGAAAAATACGTCTTAATGAACAAGTCGTCTGGTGCGAGGATGGAGGAAAACAAGGATGAATTTCTCTGTTAGAGGCCACCTATAGTACAAGCCGTCACTCACTAGATATGCTTAACAGGCTTACTCAGCTTACTGATGCGACCACACCGAGGTAATCCTGCCAGCTTTTACACTGACCATTTTGTTTGTTCTTTTCACAAAGACAAAGAAAGCGGTCAGTTTAAAGCACAAGTGAGGAGCATGTGATGCTCGTCAGGTGACTGAGGTTTTGTTTCAGCAGTACTGTATGTCAGTGTGTGAGCCCAGTGGCTGAGCTGCAGCCTGTTCAAATGCTAATTTACATTCCAAGGCAACACACTAAGCAACTGATCAAGTATCTGTCTGAAGGTTTTGGTTATGAAAGAATAAAACTGCTATGAGCTACAACATAATCCTTTGGAAATAAGTTCATTAGCAAGGGCTTCATTTAAAGAGCTGGGGCTGATACTAAACTCTGAGCTTTCAGAACGAAAGACCTTGGAAAATACACAATACAAAGAGGCTCCCACAGGCAAAAAAAGGATCATGCAGATGTTCCACCTTCCCTGTAGTTTTACACCGGGCTGCTTTGTTCATTACTGTAGGGCTTCAATGTGGTGGGAGTCACAACTCCCCAAACAGGGAGAGGCTGTACCAGGCAAGTATCAACTCGTCCATGAATGCAACCAGAAATATTCCAACATTTACCATCTTTGACAATAAAAATAATCACAGTTGACTAGACTGAATGAATAACCTGTAATCTAAATAAAGCTACGTAGGCTTTAGAGATGAAAGAATGAGGAATTCATTCATTTATCAGGGAATATTCTAATTTTGTACAAAAAACAACCACTTTCTGCTTAGGATATGCAAATTCTCAGTAGGATGTGGCGACTCAGTTAATGTATAATACTGTGATAGTGCAAAGCCAAATTATCAACAAACAGACATTTGCTTAACTGATATTTTGAGGCTGTATAACAACACAGAGACAAAAATATAAAGAATTCAGCAACTGCAGCATAAATTGTTGCTGTGGTGATTACATTCTGTGTACTATCGTGGCTTTATAGCATATAAACATTAAACCCTGGTTGCAGATAAAGGAATAAGCCCTTTGCACTTTCAAAAAAAAAAAAAAAAAAAAAAAAACACGCACAGCAAAGAGATGAAAATGCTGAGCTTATGTCATTAATATCTCAATGAGTCAAAACCAAACCTCCACAATGATAGAATAATCTGTACACACACTAGTGACCTCTTTATTCCGTTTTACATGTAAACATCACTTCCTGAATATGAACAAAACTAGAACAGTCATCCAGCGATCAGCTATACCACCGAGTAAGCAACTCATCTGCATGTGTTTGGATTGAGGGATTAAGTCAGAGTACCTGAAATAACCCCCACGCATGCACGGGGAGGCCCCAGTCAGCCATCGGGTTTAAACCGAAGCCTGAATTTTCTGGCGACTGAACAATCATATTCAAAACAAACAAACAAACTAATATTTCTTCTGCTATTAAAAAATACAGTCATTTCCAAGCTGACTAACACATCATTCAATACAAAAAGCTAACGGTGGAGAACAACAACAGAGTTAACGAGATTGATTGTGCATTTTATTTAAGTGTTTTATTACTTTAAGTCCCTTGTTATTGCTGAAATTTTGGGCTAAATAATGACTTGGCGGTAACACAACAATCCTACTTTGTTTTGGCATACACAGATTACCTCACCAGGAGGTTGTATCTGAAATTTCTGAGCAGGCAGCAAAAACTGAAAGAAACACTGGCAGTGGATTTCACTGCAAAAGCACTTGTCTCGATGATTTCAGTGCAGTTTATTTCAGCCCCAAGTTCCACCGGTGATCAGTGAAGTACAATTCTTGACAGAGAGGAAACTGCTGACAGGAACAGAGGCAGTGGTAACAGCATGGATCACAACTGATCTGAGTTTCACATTACCATACATGCTGGGTGATGGCACACCAGCAAGCACAACACATCTAAAAGCACACAGCTCAGGGCAATTCACATGCTTGTCCTCAATACTGTGCATCACACAGCACGGCGAAGCAACAGTAAGAGGGTTATCTCAACCGTCAATTATCAAATCGGACCAACACCATAACAACACTTTTAAGAGAGTTTAGGGAAGTGAATTGTCATGTCTTTGTAAAAATTCAAGGTCAGATAAGGATTTCTTCCACTCCACATTTCCTATCACTTGAGAAATTATAAACTGCTTTCCTCTTTTGTTTTTTGTGCACAGGCTCCATGGTGCAGCTGACGCACTTCAATTCATTGAAATGTAAACATGTAAGGTAAAAGAAGAGGAAGTGTGAGAGAGAAGGAGAGAGAGAGAGAAAGCTTTCCCAGAGTTCACAATTCAACTACAGCTACAACAACACAAGTCCACTCGAGCTGCTGATGTGCCAAAGAATTAAAGGATCAAGCGACTGCACCTTAAATCAATCAAGGCTTGTGCAGTTAAGATTTGACAAGTTACTTTATGTATAAAAAAGAACAATGAATTGTTCTTGTTTGTTCATTTTTTAAATGTTCGATGATGAAACATGGTGGTAACAATAAAGAGGACAGTTTCCTGTTCATCTTCACAGCTTAGCTTTTTTTTTAAAAAAAAACACCTCAGTGATCTGTTTGTTTCTCAGAAGTTATAGAAAAATATCACATATAAAATAAAAGGAATAACCCCAATTCCCACATTATTTACTTGTATTTGTCAAAAATCCCCTCCCCAGCAGTAAGTGTTAAATATTTAAGACACTATCCTCATGTTCAATTAATTGACTTTAATTAACAGTCAAAGTTTCATGGTGACTAACATGGACGGAAACTATGATTAAGACTGTTTCAGTGTCATCTAACGCAATAAAAGTAAATTATTACACAAAACAGGAAATAGTTAGAAATTTACTCTAAATAGTATAGATGTATTTTATTTATTACAGATTGGCTTCAAACAGCTGTAAAAACTATCAATAATATCATATATCTACATAACAACCTGCTTAATATCTTCACCAAGCGCTGCTAAATTTAACCTTTACCAAGTTGTTTTTGTAATTTGTTAAAATATTAGTCAATTTTATCAGTGTTAGCAACTTCCCTGCCTTTCTCGTGTCAGTTTGAAGACGTTAGCGCTGCAATGTTAGTTCAACACTAAAGTAACTGTCAAAAAAAAAAAAAAAAACACAGGCTGCTGGTACATGAGACTACTTTACATATGTCACCCGGACCTAAATTAACTTCACACCGAGTCAACACGGTTTAAATAACCCGTCCTGAGTTCACACGGTGACATTAAAACACAGGTTAGCGACCACAAACACTACAGTTGTAACATTAGCCAGCTAGCTTAGCAAGTTGAATAGCACGAGTACAAGTGCTTGATCCGATTAGCGCTAGCTCCACTGACGATCACTCAACACTTCGCTTTCACTGTAAAAAAATAAATAAATAAAGAGAGACAAACTTACCTGCGATATCTGTTAGGAGACAAAACAAGAGAAGTGATTTTAAAAATATCATATCGAAAGTCCTTGTAAAGCACAGTTTGCAAAAACAAATAAAACAAACAAACAAAAAAATAAAATAAAATAAAAGCAGCTAAAAGAGAACCGAGCGGTAGAAGCTGATTGCTCCTTCTTTTTTTTTTTCTTTCACTTAAAGGTATAGTCGCTCTTCCTAGTTAGCTGCCTCCCATCACAAACACCGGCTCTGCCTGTCTCCAGCGACCCGGACGGCAGACAGACACTCAGGCAGACAGACCGACAGACAGACAGACCGACAGACAGGCCCTCCTCCCTTCCGCCGCGGTTTGCTGAGAGAGCCTGGACACACCCATCTACTGTTGTAGCCACAAGTCGATGGACTCGGAAAAAGGCATCAAAAACCCACCTTTACACTACATATTATAAATATACAATAACAATAAATCACTATGACGGCAGCTATTTCTACCAGAAGCATAAAAACAGACTCCAATCTGCAGTTTGACCACTTATTTCATTCATTATTAGACAATTTGTTTACTTCCTCAAATCGGGACTTCCGTGTTCAGCAGCAAGTTTTTTATACCAGTGACGAGATTATATGAAGCAAAAAGTAGCTAAAACAGAGAAAAAAATAATACAAATATATATAATATATTAATCTCGATCCTCCCTTTAAAAAAAAAAATACATATTACTGTTTTAAAAGTTGTTTTTATAATTACTAGATTATTTGACGGATTTATTTTGGTATCAACTGGAAACAAAAACAAATAAATGTTTCATAATGTGTATTTATTAGAAAGTTTCTCATGTTGCCATGTGTATGTAAGAAACAAAGTTTAGTTGAGTGGATTGTGGATTTTCATACTTCCTCAATCGCAACAAATGAAAATATTCAATCTCTACTGGTTATCATTTATTCCTCATATCCACAATATTCACTGTAACAGAGAGTAACACGAGTGTAACACACATACACTACACACACATTGAGCAATAACCTAAAATAAAAATACAATACAAACAAACTTGAAACAGTCATTATTGGTGTGGTGATGTGGTCACATCCTGCAGTGAGCAGATAAACACTTGTATGTATTAAGGCTGAGCATTGATTTCCTGGGTTGGTTTCCTTTGTAATCCACGAGTTACATCAAATATTTTCACCTCAACCAAATTCATTTGTAAAACAAATATTATTATCAAGAATATTTCTGACATCTCTGTTTCAGGTGATCACACCAAGAGAGTAAAATAATAATAATAATCAGTTCGAAATACTCTCTTACCAGCACTTATTTTTAGATACAGGATTTGATGATTAAGTAAGAGAGACATCATACGTGGTTAAAACCATCACAACCACTCACTTGAAGAACTTGTAATTGATGGTGTGAAAACCTAGATTTAGATTTATATAGATGGATAGACGATTTGACCCGACATTGAAACAAAATCTTTAAAATCTACTAAATCTTTAAAAGTACTAAAATAGTTTTAAAATGACAATCACCAAATAAAATAATACACAACACATTTTCAATGAGGCATTAAGAAGCTTTATTTGTCAAACAAAAATCAGATCAATCCCAGATGGTGTCATTTACCTTGAGTGTGGTATTAAGAGTTAACCTAAATGTAAACTAAAAATAAAATAAACTAAAAATACCTGTTGCATCTCTCCCCTTGGCAGCAATTTATCTGTGCTGGTACTGTATTACTGCCCAAAACAAATACATTAGTGCACAGGTTGTTAAGGTCAGGGATATATTTGTGTCAAACTATTAGAAGAAGGGTTTTTATACAGATATAAATGTATGTTTGTTCAGCTCTAGCAGGTCCCAGGTCTGTCTATTCGAGAAATTGCTGCCACCCAGCGACTATACAAGGTTAATACATGTGTATTGGTGAAATCCATTGATCCAACCAGATTGATTTATAAAAGGATTACCTGTCTGGAGGATTTCAACCAAACAAAATGTGGAGATAAATTCACATTTCAGTGTTTAGAACAGGCAATGTATTTGGGTCGAACCCGGTCTGTTCAACCTCACAGATAATATCTGCCTTATCATTTCCAAAGTCTCGTTTATCCGTACAGTGGTGAAGACTCAGGAGGTGTAACAACGCGAGATTACGATAGGCTTCACAAATTTGCGTGAACGCGCACGCATGACGGTCACGGCAACGGCGTATTCTTTTCATAGTATATTCATAAAACCTCGTAAAAAGGACTACTCGTTTGTAAAACGGTTTGAAAATGCAGCCAAAAACGCACTTGTTCAACAACATGTATATTGTCATAATAATCTTACAGTTTTATAGAGAAAAATCTTGATGAATAATTTAAATGTATCGTATCTTATAACAAAACAGGTGCTGCTGAAATTCAGCTTTATATATTGAGGATATGAGCAAAATTAATTTAATAACAACGTGGTTACTTTGATTATTAATTTTTATGGTTAAAATGTAATAGTATCCAGTATAGTCAGTATATAAACTAATATAAATACGTCGGAAAGGTCATAATTTTTAGTCCGAGTGACTGATTTTACGGAATACGAACAGACTCAAACGCAGCACCGCCTGGCCGTTAGCTGACTACCGCCCCCTTGCTCGGCCTGAAAGCAATTCACTCTGATGACGTCACTCGCAGAGTTGTCATGGCGTCTTTGGGACCGAAGCTGCTGCTGCTGCAATTTAGCTAAAATCTGTCGACAGTCTGTTAATCGAAATGGAGAAAAATGCAAACCTGCATCGAGACACTGACGGGAGCTCATTGTGTGCCACGATTGTGCCAGATATGGGCGATGTTACGGTTGTCGGCGGAGCGAAAGGAACAGCCGAGAAATGCAAGAATAGTGAGGAGCCTCTCAGTACTTTGGTTAACGTTAGTTGTAATGACAGCACCACAAATGTTGGTGCTCCCAGCGCCGCTGATGTCACGTCCAGTGCTGGAAAGTCCGGCGTACCCGAAACAGTCGAAGTCCTCCCGGATAAGAAGACGGACGTCGAACCGAGCGGATCACAGTCCGGGTCCGAGGATCAGATCAGTAACGGGATGGGACATGACTCGGTGCTGGCTGCAGAAGATAGAGAGGGTGGTGCCTCAAAGTTAGTAAACAACAAAACCGACGGCCCGTCTTCACCTCCCGCTAAGGAGAGCACGGATGTTGAGGTGGAGGTTTTGGCTTGTGGAGAAAGTGAACCGACAAAACTTACCAAGCCGACTCATCTATGTCCGGACAATGCAATCACAGCGGACGTCAAGTCGGGGCAGTCCGGTGATCGCACCTTATCGGAGGGATTACCGAGTGGGAGTGACCCCGATCCCAGCCTGGGTGGAGAGTCTCGCAGCATAGATTCACTAGAGTCCTTCTCCAACCTCAACTCCTGCCCCAGCTCCGACCTGAACAGTGAGGGTCTGGAGGACAGAGGATTGGCCCTGGCCCTGCAGAACGAGTACGGGGCTGATGGGACAAAGACTTCGTGCGTTAAGGACCGGGCCGCCGGTCAGTCCATATACCACATTAAGTGGATCAAGTGGAGAGAGGAGAATACACCGATCATCACCCAGAACGAGAACGGCCCATGCCCATTACTGGCAATTATGAATGTTCTTCTGCTTGCATGGAAGGTAAATTCACTGAGATAACCACAGATCAATAGAAAATTGATTTTAATTGAGTACAAATAGACTTATTTCACAAGGTAACAATGAGCTTTAAGTATTGGTGAACAATAGATCTGCTGTACAAGTCCTAGTGCTTCTCTATTATCATCCCTCATTACATCCTGTTAACAAATAACATTTAATAGTACACACTCATCCCTCATCACTTCCTGATAACAAAATAATAACATTTAACAGCACACACAGATGTATTTCATCACGACACACCTTGAACGCTGCACATCTGAGTAGTTTTGTTCTTTTCTTGTTGTGTTTTTGTGTGATATGTCCATTTTAAATGATCAATGAGCATCCATGTGTTGCTGTCGCAGGTTAAGATGCCACCTATGATGGAAATTATAACTGCTGAGCAGCTGATGGAGTATCTTGGTAAGTGTTTGTCACAGTTAAACCACTTACACAAGAGCAAGTTGATGCCACATCACTGATCACTGAAGGCGATGAGTGAATCTGACCCTAATTTGTCACTTGCAGAAAATAACAAATTTGTAAAGACACGTTGGCCTGGTTTTAAAGGGTCAAACGAATTTGATTAAGTGTTTCCCATGAGTCCACACTTGTAAACATACTAACCCGTAAAGCCCCTGGCACAGAGATAAAGCGGCCTAGTAAATAATCTTGCGTTTCACATCCCCACAAATGAGTGGGTACATACTTAAGGTCAGATATATATATTCCAGAGTCAACAAGAGGAAGAGACCCGAGCAGGGGGAAACCCCCATGAACCAATCCCCTGCTGTTGCAAAGGAAACAGGAGCTATCTCCTCTCTCTGGCTGTCTTCTTTCCTACGTAACTAAAATTACTTGACAATATCAAAGCAGAGTGTCTGATTACAACAGGGGTTCTTTAGAGGTAGAGTCAGTCCTCACTAGTTTCTCTTCTAAACCCCATCAGACCCATCAGTATCCACTGGCAGCAAAAGAATAAAATGTTCCACATCACAGTGATATATGTGAACGCTTTCTTATTGAAGATTTTCCCTCACACTGGTTGTTAACCATATCTGTGTCTGTGTCTCAAATAATTCTATGAATCATCTTCTCACCTTGTGCTTTTTTTTTTTTTCTCCATTTTGTTCGATATTTGGAAGCAAGAGTTCATTATGATTTCATCATGAGGCACACAGAGTTAATCTTGTGTAATATCCCGGGACTGTTGGATAAGTGATAAAGTCATAACACGCAGACACAAACACCCAGGGTGACAGTTCAGATGTGGTTTTCATACTGGGCGGTGGCGGTCACTCAGCAGCTTCGAAACAGACACTGCGCAGCATGAACCATGATCCAGAAGCACAGAGGCGGACAGATACAGACATTAAGGCAGAACCAGAGATGAGCGAGTTCACAGTTCAGTGGAGCACAGAGCAGCGCCGGGTTTTCCCTCTCTTTGGACATACTGTAGTAAAACCACTCAGCTGGCTGGCCCCCTGCTGGAAAAAATCTTGGCTTGCGTTGAAATCTTCATCTTGTGTGACAACATAACAATCAAGTTAGTTTTTTTTTCTTTTTTCTTTTTTTTTAACTGCAACCAGCAGCTCATCTGTCGGTCAGTTCAAGACCAGTTCTCCACTTTCTAATCGTAACATTAGCAATAATCTGTTTTTAAATAGGCCACTTCAAGATTTAACAGTTAATCCTCACAGCATAAACACGAAGAGATCACAATGCTCTTTTTGGTCGGTCATTAAAAAATGTTCTAAAACTCTAATTATAGGAAAAAGGCGTAAAAGCGCATTTTTCCTGGATGTACTCCATCATATTTTTTGATGAACAAAATAGACATGAAAGTGTTTTTATTTTATGCGGCCATTTAGGACAAGAAGTCGATGGGTTTCCTGTGAGTAATTCTCTGGAAAAATGTGCGTTAATAGTGTAGCATCACACTCTGACCAGTTTCTAAGAAATTAATGACTATGAACTGTGAGAAAAATACTTATAGCAGAGTGTTAAAAGGAAGAAGACTGCATTAAAAACATTCCACTGCAATAGCGGGAATGTTTTTGCGTGGCGGTTTAGAGTTTGTGTGAAATGCCTTTTAAATGTCGCAGCACATTTGTAGTTTACATCAGGCTGAAAACAGAGCAGGAGTCAGACATCTGCTACAGCTCCTGCTGCTACAGAGCTGACATCTCAGGTGACACCACAGTGGACAGGAATACAACTGATTGTTAATATTGGGTATAGCTTTTCTTTCCAGTTGGTATTGTCCATAAACACTTAAGCTTGGAAACCTATAGTGATAATTAGTGCCAGTTAACATTGGTGATGGTTTGGTCTGTCAGTATAGTATCACTTAATATATTTATCAACATCTTTGTCTCTGTCCGTCTGTAGGCGACTACATTCTGGAAACCAAACCCAAAGAGATATCAGAGGCTCAGCGGCTTAACTATGAGCAGGTAAGGCCCGTTAATCAATGTGGAATGTTAATATTAATAAACAGGAATGTGTTTTTGCTTACATGTGTATTTGTGAGCTGCTGACTCTTCATGATGCTTGAGGAATGATCTCTCTCCCTCCGTCTCCCGTCTCTTGTGTCGAAATGGTAACCGTGCAATTTGTACACGAGTGTTCGTGTTGTCTCAGCGACACTCTCACAAAAAATGTCTGAGCCGTTCCCACGGCCATTATTGATTCATTGTGAGGTGCATGCTGCTCTCATGTGTCACACACCCATTGAGCGTAGCTGCATGCTTTAACTGGGTGTGCTTGTTTGCGTTGAGGTGGCAAAGAAGGTCAGCGTATGTACCATGATATGTAAATAAGCATAATTGCGCATTAACCCCATTAAATTGCAGCTTATCTTTTTTTTTCTTTTCACTCTTCTGCTCTATATGTTACATAAGATGTGTCTTAGCCTAGAGAACAACAGGGGTCAAGAGTGTCAGATTATGTTGTTTCACGTGGCGGTGAATGCTTAGAGACGCATGGCTGGGTCCAGCTCCCAGCTATTACTGAGGGTGTGTGTGTGTGTGTGTGTTTGTGTGTGTGTCTGTTTTACCATGAGAGGTACTCGTAGATGGAGCTTCAGCTCGAGTTCCCCTGTTTCCTCCCATCTCTGCTGCTTGCTGACGGTGTGGGAGGGGCCCTGCCTCTCCTCCTCTTCCGTGGCAGAGCACCAGCACATCTGTGAATGATTTGAAGCCACACTTGTCCCTCATTTAGGGAAGAAGGAAAAAAAAAATAATGTACAGCCTCCTCATAGACACTCGCTGAATGTCTCTTTCTAATTTTAAGTTGAGTTGAAACACAACCTCTTAAATAAATCACTGGTGTCCTCAGCACGCAGGGTTAAAGCAAGGGAGTGGTTTGCAGTTTGTGTTGCATAGTTATTATGGTGGTCTAATCCTAGACGTTGGCCTGGGAACTGTTTTGCATGTGGGTGTCTTCATGTCCGTGCGCCGTCTGTGGTCGGTCACTGTGTGTGGAAACTACAGTGGGCTGGGCTTTGAGATGCTGGAGGCTGAGATCTAAGAAAAAGCAAGTCTGCAGGATGTGTTTATGTGCACGTCACGCACACATGTGCTCCCTTATACATCTTAAATAAATATGTTCTCGGTGCTTATTGAATTGTTGTAAAAATCCGACTGAATCGGCCCAGGCTTTGAAAAGAGCTTCTATGAGTTCATAACAGAAGTAGTTCTATTTTTAAATATGCAGCTTAAAAAACATCATCTGTCACAGGAGCGTATGAGGATTAAAATAGCAGTTGCATGGCTGCTCTTTAGCTATTGTTAAATATTTACTTGGAGGAGCTGTTGAAGTGAGAGCGTAGTTTGGCTCAGCGTTTGTCTCAGTGGACTTAGCTCAACACAGCTCAGTTCATCCATGATGACTGTTCAACCGTCAGAGGAAATGGATTATCATGTTCAAGAAGCTTCTTGTTTCAACATGATGTGATTCACAGAAATGGGCGTCATTCACAAATGTTTCTTAACACTTTGTTTCGTTTTCAGTAAAACCCATAAAAATCATCCCAACGTGGATTTTAAATAACAACACTTTTTATGTAAGTTCTTCACCCGAACCCACTAGATAATGAATTTTAATATGCAACTGCTTAGGTGACAATCTGAATATAAATCAGCCTGTTTTGTTTTAAAGTTTAAAACTATAAAAGGAAATAGAGCAGAGTATATTGGCTACATATGGAAAGCAAAGTAGTGAAAGGATCAGCTCTGTGGCTTATGGTGCTGGACACCAATTTAATTCAAGCAGGATCCATCTGATTACGAGATCAGAGATAAAACCAAACACAGGTTTATCAGTGTGTCACTGTGCGATTTAATACAATGGATTATAATATCTTCAATTTAAAATGGATGATTTTGAAGGTTTTTGGAGGTGTTCGGTCCTCTTTGTTGTTAATCTAAAAGATTATCATGATGAGTAAAGTCATAATCTAATGATTTTCTTTTGTCCAGTGAAGATGTTATGTTGTTTTCCAGGTTCGTAGATATACTGTATATGTTTTTTAAAGATTTTTATTAACATGGATGCTGCTGACAGACTTATAAAATATGCATCATCGTGCACGCACATACAAATATCTAACAGATGCGTTCCCTAATATAATTTTATTGAGCAATGACACAGGCATTTGATTGCTGCAACTCTAATATGTAATTCTCAGCTAAAAACTGCTTCAGATTTAGAAAACTGAAGATATAAGGTGAAGAAAGCAGATCGTTTCTCCAGTCTAGAAGTCTAATTTTCTTGGTTGCAGTATATTTTTAACGTGGTAACTGTTTTATGAAACCCTTCCTTCATCCTGGAGATGTAATACTATGTTTTACCAATTAGTTCAGTTGATTTTAGGTCAATTTCATTTGAAAATGAGTATAGTGAGAGAGAGGCAGAGAGGTTAGGAGTGGAAGTAAAAAAAAAAAAACATACATAGGCCTGAGGAGCGCATTGTTCTAACATTATATTGTGAAAATACATCAAGCGCAGATAAACGTGAGTGATGCAGTGCTAATCATCCGATCTCTAAGAGCTCATCTGCTCTTGGAGACCTCTGCCCGAAAGTGAAGAGATGTGGTCCATTACACAGCTCTGCTAATCCTTCCATCACTGCTGCTCGTAAGCGTCCTAATCCGTTCACTCAGATGGGCCAGCTGAAGGCTTTTCACCTCAGCTCACCACACCAAAGCTGGGATAGCTCTCTGCTCAAAGAGATATACAGTATCTCTACTGTAAACTGAAACCACACACTGCACCGTGAGCACTTTCAGATTTGTATTAAAATGATAAATTACGTGACATTTAGAGTCATTGTGGAGTCATCATTTATCAGCTTTATGGGGAAATTTGGGAGATTATTTCTCATATATATCATCAAATATGGACAAGTCGCATTCACAATGATGCAACAATGATGCCTTTTTACCGTTTTACCAACAGTGTCAATGCTAGATGACATTAGCATCACAGACTAATAAGAATATGTTTACCAAGTACCAGTATCGATATGATAAATGAATGGAAAATCATAGTTTTGCTCGTATCTTTGCGTCTCAGATAGTGTATTGTTAAAAGAGTTGAAATCAAATGGAAATAGCTCATAGCTAAACACTTGTAATAGAGTTGTAGGGCTCAGCTGTGAGGTTTATCTTGATCTCACAGTTAAATGGCAGCAGAGGTTCAGAGCCAGCTGGGAAACAGCCCCAAGGCAGAGAGAGAGTTTGTCGGTTTCACTGGGTTCTCAGGTGTGTGGTGTAAACATGTGGCACATAAACTGATGTGTGTGTTAAGTATTTTCTCTGATGTACACACAGCACAGTAAAGGCTTAGTTTGTTAATTAAATGATCAGTTACAATTAACGGAGAAATGTTTGTTGTAGTGGAAACATTTCATTCTGTTCAGCTCTTCAGTCACTGATTCGAAGGAATTTCCTTCTACATATTTATATCATGTGAAAAAGACCTGGTGAGCTTGTGACCATGTGCTATTTGAGTCTAACAGTCAGTCAAGTGACGTCTCTACTACCCACCATCACAAATAAACTGGAAATGCCGGAAATGAGCTACTGGGTCGTATCATATTCTCTTGTCTTCCTGTTGTTTTATCCAGTCATAGTTAATATTATCAAAGAAAATGATTGTGTAACATGATGATGAGTCTGTTTTGATTAATATAATTTAATATCAGATGTTTCCTGGCAGAGATTTCCATTTCTCCCTTTGGTTGTAGGTTGTTTGACGGGAAACGGCGTGTGACCTGATGAGAGCAGTGAATATAAAAACAGCTCAGTGAAACAACTTTGACAAAATCAAACAAAGGCTTGAGTGTGTGGAGGTTGTGTGTTTGTATTTATTATACAGACATATAAAGCAGCTAATGGTTTCTTCTTGCAAAGGTAAAAAAAAAAAAAAATCAATCACTGATAGCTTCGGCTATGCAGACAGCGTGCAGACATTCAGGAATAATGAGAGTAACAGATAAAGACAGATTACAGCATGAAAACAGCTGGACTGACCACAACTCTTAATACAGTAACAAACATCTTTTTTTTAACTGTGTCCCACTGCTGCATCACTCTCATACATTTTAACTAGAACCTGTTTTTTTTTTTTCTTTGTCTCTTTGTTTCCCAGAACATGAGCGATGCCATGGCCGTGTTGCATAAGCTTCAAACAGGTCTGGATGTGAATGTAAAGTTCACAGGGGTACGAGTCTTCGAATACACCCCAGAATGCATCGTGTTTGATCTGCTAGACATCCCACTTTACCACGGCTGGCTGGTTGACCCGCAGGTGAGATGTGAGACGGAGCTTCATCACTTGTTTTGTTGTGCTCCCGTCCTGTAGTTTATACCGAAATACTTGCGATGCTTATTTCTGTTGCTTTTATATCTAAAGTTAGGATTATTTGGTTCAGACCAAGGACAAAAAAAGTTACCCTGTTTTCATATTTAAGTTCTAGATAAAGTAAATATGAAGTCATGTGAGCTCAAAAGGAACTGATTTGATAACTCTGGCATCTATGGTGTCAAAACAAAGCAGGCCAATCATAGCGCTGTTTAACCAGTGTACCAGCTTTTCTCACATTGTAAATACTGTATGATCATAAACTATATTAGGACCAGTTGGTCAACCTCTTAATGTTTATCATGAGGTATTTCTTCGTTAGGTTTTTTATATCTTCAGAGAACATACATTAACTCGTGGGGGTTTGTGTAAAATGTTACATGATTTCACCGTAGCGGTGACACAACAGTTGCCACAACTGTTTGATCAATATGTCGGTTTATATGAAACCGCAATAATGTATCTTTCTTTTCTTCGAGCCAACCTAAATGAGCCGCTGTAATAGTAAAAGCACCCGAGCTTATCTCAGACATACAAGGTGTAAAAGTGTTTTAGTGCTGCGTTTTAGTGAGTGTGAGCCTGCATAGCTGGAAAAAAGACAAAAACAAGTCATTCTGGTGATTTAAACTGAACTTAATTGCGTCCCATGAGTTTATATATGTTCTCTAATGCCACAAAGAGCTCAGACATAAGTAGGTTATATAGGCTCTAAGTAGTTTAGTCATATCTACTGCCACACAAACACAAACTAACGACTCCAGAAGTCTCTAAGAAGCAGACTTTCTCTTCTTATTGTGGCCTGTGTTCACTTGTTTGTTGTGAATTCAAATGACAGCATTCACACAACCGCAGTAAATAAAAATTAAAGGATAAATGTACCAGAGTAAAACTGAACTGCACCAAAAAGATGTCAGGATTACATAACAGCAGTCATAGTAATTTCAGCTCAGGGTCCTTTATCACAAGAACATTTCTCTGTTATAAATTTTGCATAAATCTACTGTGGTTTCTAACTGAACAGAACCAAAGCTCGGTCAGTGTTTTCTTTCTCACAGTTTTTATCTTTGTTTTCAGATGCAGGATATTGTCAAGGCAGTAGGCAACTGCAGCTACAACCAGCTGGTGGAGAAGATAATATCCTGCAAACAGTCAGAGAACAGCGAGCTGGCAGGTGAAGGTGGGTGACTACTCTGCCCGACTCCCCCTCTGTGTCCCTCATCTCTGCCCTTTCACCTCGATGTACCTGGATGTGCACATGTAAAGAAGAAGACTAATGTGCAGCCAAATTTAAAACCAGTGACACGTTCATTATACAACATATGTTAAGTATAACAAAACTACAGACCAAATTCAAATAAAACAGGAACACATGGTGATACTCATTGAATGACCTACATCAACGACAAACAGTTTTCTCACCATCTGTCGCTAACTTCACTAAATATCTGGTCATTCAACGTGAGTTTCCTGTATGGTTATTAGCTGGAGTCCTGCCAAGTCAACACACGGAGGCTTCAGTCATTAATGATAGTTATGTGGTAGTTTCACAACTTTTCTATTATATTTTTGAATTTGCGCCATAGAAACACCTTCGGCAGCTCAGTTTTAATGGTTTATTTCAGATGCTCATCACTGTCTGGAGAGAAAAACGTCATAGTGTCAGTTAGTTTTTCTTTACAATCCACATTTTCTTTGTCCTCTTAAGTATCACACTGCATTTGTGGGTGTTTGCTCCAAATCGGATGCTGTTGCTGCACAGATGTCACTCACCATCTGCTTCTCAGCCTATATTGGGTTCACTATAGTAACTGTGACCACTTCTGGCAGCAGAGTCGCAGTGTTCAAATAGCGACCACAGACATTACAACAGGGTTTCCAGTGTGCTTTCCAAATAGTGACCTATGTACATGAATGAGTAGCCGTGGCTTGATTGTAGTGTAGATGACTCATCCTGTGGTTTATGGTCTAATGATGGAAAATTTTGTGAATGTGAAAGAGGACAGTAAAAAGTAACAAATATTTTTTTGCTTATAACTTGATTGAGTCAAGTAACAGGAAAACACAAACATCCTCACTCATGTGTTAGGACAGACAAATATAACAGATACGATATTCAAAATCTACGCATTTGCTTATCAATCCTAAACTGATTTTCTCTTTCTTCTTCTTCCTTCTCTTCTCTCATCTCAGGCATCGTAGCAGAGCAGTTTCTGAACAGCACAGCCACTCAGCTGACGTACCACGGCTTATGTGAGCTCACGTCCACCGTACAGGAAGGAGAGCTCTGTGTCTTTTTCAGGAATAACCACTTCAGCACCATGATCAAGTACAAGGTAAATACTAAAGGATACCAACCGCGCTTGCAATGTCACCGTCGACATTTGTTGTAGATTGAGATTCATGTGTGGAGTTTACTGTAGAAATGAGACTGTATTCAGCATGTCAGGAGAACGTGGTGTCGTTTATCCTTTCGGTGACAAGAGTCATGGAGGATTTTATTTTTATTTTTCATTTTCTAGATCTATAACCACCAAGTGAAACTAGATTTCTGTTGGTCTGCAGCTCTTCACACAGATTCTCAACAGTGTTCACTACATAGACTTATTATAACACATTGTAGAAACTAGTGAAAGCTCTGCATGTGTTGGTAACAGATACACAGTATCATGTCAATCATGAAGACCTCTTTGAGGTCCCGTTCAGTACACAAAGGTCTGCAGACCATCTTTTTAGCCTCGACTCACAGCAGTCTTGCCATATCACTGCAGCTGGAACAGACTTTTCCTGTTGTCTACAGAAAGGGAAGTGATGTCTGTGTACTTTCATTTTGAATAGTACGCTATTGTTGCCAATATAAGCAAAGCTTGTGTGTGTGTATGTGTGTGTCACCTATAAACTCAGACAAAGCTCTGTTGTAATTATTCAGCTACACACAATCACGCTTGATAAACAGCTATATTCAGGTCGTGTAGGTGTGTTATAACAGTAGAAACTATGACATTATATAAGTCTGTGCATTGTATAATGGTGTTTGTGATGAAGTATATGTGTGTATGTGGTTGTTCCCCAGGGCCAGCTATACCTCCTGGTTACAGACCAGGGTTTCCTGACGGAGGAGAAGGTCGTCTGGGAAAGTCTGCACAACGTTGACGGAGACGGCAACTTCTGTGATTCAGAGTTCCGGTTGCGGCCTCCGTCTGATCCAGAGACTGTTTACCGCGGCCAACAGGATCAGATAGACCAGGTCTGAGCTCTGAGCACAGGCAAGATTAGCAGAGCCAGCAATTATCTACCACCACATCTTGATATGCTTAACTGTGATATGTTGTTCACACTGAGAGTGAACCACAAAAGCCAAAGGACATAATGCAGGTTCAGTAAATAGTCACTCTCACTGATTATACTCTGCTCCCACAGTTTGCTCACTGGTTAACCAGCCTTCCTTATCTGATAGATATGGTTGGTGAGAAAAATCTATTCAGGCAGTTTAAACCCTCACAATCAATGTAGTTAGACTGAAGAAAACTTATAATTCCTAGTGGAGAAAGTGGTTTTTTACAGTAACTAAGGATATAACATTGAGAACAACTTCAACATAAAGGAAAAGTGTAATTTGTATCAACAAAGTAATGTAATTAAGAACAAATGAAAATGTATGAACACACAGGCAGATTGCTCAGTTAATAACAAGGTACTGTAGTGGTGATATGTAGATTACATAGACAAAGGAAACACAAGTTTGGTTATTTGCGTAATCAGAAGATAGTGTCTATATAAGCAACACAGTAACGGCTTTGCTCATAAATAACCAACTCTGTCTCTGTCTTTGTTCATGTTCATGTGTGTTATCAGGATTATCTGATGGCGCTGTCACTGCAGCAGGAGCAGCAAAGCCAGGACCTTCAGTGGGAGCAGCTCCCCGAGGGCATCAGTGACCTGGAGCTGGCCAAAAAGCTTCAGGAGGAAGAAGACAGACGAGCCTCACAGTACTACCAGGAGCAAGAGCAGGAGCAGGCGGCGGCAGCAGCAGCAGCACAGGCGCAGGTGGGGAGGGAAGGACTGAGGGAGGCAGAGGCAGGTGGGAGAGGGAGGAGAAGTAAGAGTCTGAACAAATGTGGAGCATTTGATGTAGTAGGGAGGGAACGTGTTACCGTTTTGAAATGCATCAGAGATTGAGCTATAAAGGAGCAACTGAGGATGGAAGGAGACAGTGGTGTATTTTTTCTTGTAATGCGTCAACCCTTTACCATGAGTTCAAGACTCAAGCTTTGTCAGCAGAGCTGCGTAGGCGCTTTGGACAGTCATTACACATCCTCGTTGCACATACACAACAGTTGAGTGAATTCAGTGGATCTTCTGGAACGACCTGGTTTTCGTGCTTCACTTGGTCATAAAATGTGATCTGATCATCTGAGTCATAAGTACAAACAGAGACAATGTGCTCATGTCAGCAACAGACAAACGGTTCTAATGTTTCATGTCTTTATTGAACACTCCCTTCAAACATTCACAGTCATGTTGTAAAGAGGAAGTAAAACCCATCACTTTAATAACTGGTTGATTCTCCTTTGACGGTAATAACCTCAAACCAGCTCATCTTATAAATGTGGATCAGACCTGCAGCTCAGACATATTCTTAGGACATCTGGTGAGAACGTTTCTCTTGACATCGACCTTGACATTATCCTGTAAGATACGTCAGTGAGTTTGGGAATTAATTTTTCTCTGTCCAGGCTCAGAGGCAGCAAAGCAGCTTCAGTGTGTTTTCATGTTGTAAGACACTGCCCTTTTATGTCACAAAACCACAAACAAAATCCACAAAACATTTTTATTGTAACACTGTAAAGTGTCATGGTGTTTTTTTTGCAAACTTGAGGTTCACTGTGATTTTCTTCTGCCCTGCTCTGTGTAAACATTCACCATGAATTGCACTGGCTTGTTAACTTGGTTAACAAATATAGATTTTAGATCTTCATGATATATTTTAACCTAAAAATCTAAGAAAAATCATAGTTTTTTTTTTTAAATAATGCCTATTCAAAAACAGTAGAAGTGAAAACAAAATAAAGGCCGTATCACATCTCATTATAAATAGATTCATTTCCTATAAACTATATAAAATTAAAACATTTTTAAACACATCATTGCGTCTTTACAGCGTGGAGCAATAAGTAGGACATGACTTAATACTCTTTTGTTCTTTTGCTCTGTGGTCGTGTTTCTGCAGCAGGGCCAGCAGGAACCTGGCGAGGGAGACGAGGCGGACAGAGGAGGTGCAGGAGGAGCAGGTGGAGCAGCAGCTGGCGCCGGGACGGCAGCGGCCGCCGGAGCCACGCCCAGCCCGGGAAAACAGTCATCAAGCGGGGAACGCAAAGCGAAGAAGGAATCGAAGGATAAAGACAAATGCGTTATTTTGTAACATACAGCGTCTCTGTGTGAGTGTGCGTGTGAGTGTTTCGTGCATTTGCTAATTCGTGAGGAAGGGGATAGCATTTGTTTCTCCGTGGACTTGGACACACAAGCAAAGTCCCCTCTGGATGACAAACAAGGGAAGGAGACAATTTAAGAAAGATGCAACCAGACTAACAGAGGATGTGCTGTTCCCAAACCACTGGTGCCTGCTATCCTCTACAGCTCGACATCAGAGGAAGGGACACTACAACGACAACTACCCCCTATCTTTCATAGTCAGCCAAACTTTGTTACAAGTTGCACAGTGCACTATATTTGTGATGTGGGGTCAAGTTTATCCAGGTGGTATATTTTATAGCAAAATACATAATCTGACAAAACACAATGTTACCATGTTCTTTAAAAAACAAAACAAAAAAAAACCGAAAAAAAAAAAAAAAAAAAAAGAAAAATCAATAATTTTACTAGTTTTTTTGTTATTGCAGCTCATAAGCTTTTTTTTGTACTTATCAATATTTACAAGACATATATAGACAAACACACTTTTTTTTGGTTTTGGCTGAGTTTTTTAATTTAGCTGTCGATGCCAAGATTCACATTTTATTTATGTATCTGTGTAACAGGTAGCTTTTGGGAGCATTTTTTTTTTTCCTTTGAGCTGAAAGGGATTTTCTCATAATATTGCTTGTTGAAAATCAGTGTAACACTTTGTGTCCCCTCCGAAACACTATGTACCTAAGGGTTACTTAATACCAGACAGCTGCCAGATACTGTAGCTTCTTAACAACACTCATCACAGCTTTCTCATTTCAGATTTGCCTTAACGGAGAATGGCAGTGTTGTATTCTGCTCTGTTTGAATGTGAACGTGTTTGTTTTCACGTGTGTGTGTGTGTGTGTGTGTGTGTGTGTGTCATGTACAGTGCACGGTATGCGATATACATGTCCCATTTGCTGAACATCACTGATTGAAATTGAAAACAGCCAAATCTTTTATGCTGTATTAGTTGAGCTACAAATTTCTGGGACATTTAATGTCTTTTATGCTGTGATTCTGTTTCACAAAAATAAGTCTGAGACGGTCGAACCTCGGAAAAGCATCTGAGATTTTAATTGACAACTTTTTCTTTTCTTTTTTTTTCTGTTTTGTCTGAATCTGATGTTTGTGTGTGAGACACTTTGAGCTTTCGGCAGATTAGATTTGTATGAGAACGCACCCAGTTTAGAGTGTATGGTGGTTGTGAAAAGCCCTTTTCTTTCTCACAGTCTCTTCTTGCAGCTTCCTGAAGAGACGCGGTGTATGAGTGCAGGCACTATCATGATCTCCTCTGTTTAAGTTCTAGATGTAGACGTTTCAGGTTGTCAAAAGAAATACCACAGACTTCAGTTATTTGCATGTTAATGTTCTTCTAAAATGAAACAGTTCAGTTTATCGTGAACATGTGAACATGTTCTGTTCTTTTCCACAAACCAGAATCCAAATAGATTTTACAACAAACTCACACTGCAGTTGCCAAGTCTTTGCTCTGTTGAGTAGATATTTTCCTCCTCGTCTCATCGCCTCTTATAGAAATTTACTTTAACTTGTGTCAAATTCAAATGAGACGTTTCATTAATCGATTTGCCGTAAAGATGTTGAATATTTGTTCAAAAATACTAAAAATCTGTGGTATCACCTTTTAACTTGTGTGCGTTTCTCTCCAGCACCAAGCTCGCAACCACACAATGTACATATTTACCTAAAGCATTCTTATATTCGATTTAGTTTAGTGGTTTGTGCCATTCTTGTACCATGGGACTGCCTCCTGAGAAACTTTTCTATATATACATTCCAGTTGGATGCCTTGACTTAAGCCTTCTGTTACAGACTGAGGGGGTGGGGGTGGGAGGGCAGACAGTTGTCGTTTGACATCTTTGCCGCGCTTGTAAAGTGCTCTCTGTTACAAGTTCAGTGTCTGGACAGGACGATTACATGGAGGCAGCAGGCTACCTACTGTGTGGGAACCATTTCTAATGGATTCAGCGTGATCAGCTGGAGTTTGTTTGGCTCTAACAAGGCTACGTTTTGTGTGTGTGTGTGTGTGTGTGTGTGTGTGTGTGTATATATATATATATATATATATATATATATATATATATATATATATATATATATATAAATAAATGACGCCTTACAACATTTCAGCATATTTTATAGGACAAAAGGAAACAGGCGTATTACCAGAATGAGACAATCCATGCATTTTTTTCACACAAGCATCAGAAATACTCTCAGGCCTTTTACTAAAGGGACATATCCTTGTGTCTTTTTCAAATAATATACTTTATAATGGCACAGTTCCTTGGCCTGTAGTCACTTTCTCTGTCAGTACCTGTGTGTGTGTGTGTGTGTGTGTGTTTACTCACAGCAGCTACTGCTTTGACACTTTGAAGGACTGAACACTATATTATTTAAGACCCTCATTGTTCAACTTCACACTAGAAAACAATGACTGAAGCTGCTCCTCTTGTGTTAACTTGGACTACCTGATGAAAAATAAATCCCCCTCTTGGTCAGGGTTAAGGAACATCGGTAATTATGTTCACTTTTCAATGACTTTTTTTTTTTTTCTTTTTTATGCCGCTTAAATAAATAACAGATATAATCATTAGGTGAATGAAAAACAAGACAGTAGAAAGGAGTTTTTTTTTTTTTATTTGTTTGTCTTTATCAAGTTTCACCTCATTTCTGTCTCGGCCCTTCAAGTGAACATGCTGATTAAACATTCCAGTGGAAGTTTAAAAAAATGAAACGTCACTTGGGGCAATTTAAGTTGATTTGGACTTTTTTTTTGTTTTTTTTTTTTTTTATGTTGGTTGCTGTTTGTATGAGTAAAAAGAGCATGGAGCGATACATGCCACCCACTTTTATTGTCATCGTGTCAGATTTACTACTGTGCATTTGCTTGCTATCCCTTGCCATTATTACAAGAATTTGATATTTTTGTTGTAATGTGTTTGTTTCACCCTAGTTCCTATGATGAATTGATCAGAAGGATATTGTGATTAATGTCTCAGTGGTTTTCTTGTTTGCCTTGTAAAAGTGATGGTGGGGTAAATACTGTAAAATTAGTACAAGGTGGTTGTTGAAACATATAATCGTTGTAATTGGTTTTGCACTGTTAAAGTTATATGCACTAACAGAAAAGAAACATACCTCATTTTATACAGAACATAAAATTGTGCAAGAGTGCTATTGTTCTTTGGGTACCTTTAAAAAAAAAAAAAACAAAAAAGAAAAAAAAGAAAATATCAACTGAATAATGGCCAAAAGAATTATCTAAAGCAGTTGCATCTTAAGCCAGGTGAATAATATTAATTTGTTAAAAGTATGAAAGGGCTGTTCAAGTGTTTTGGCGTAAAAATGATGACGAGTGCATTTGTTAAAAAAAGAAAAGACAATAATAAGAAAATAGTGCCACTTCAATAGAACTTGCTATAATTTGACATGTTCACGTTAGTGGTTCACCTATACCAGACCGGACTTAACAGATGATGAGGAAGTTATGAATTACAGCAGGAGCTACAGACTGGTGTCTAGACAACACTGGTGTCCATTCAATCCAAAAAAACATGGTGTAGGTGCGCCCCTTCAGGTATTTATTTTCCATTATTTAAACACTCGATGTTCACAAACTTACCCAAACTTCAACACACAAAAAAAAAAAAAAGAAAAGAGGGAAAAGGCTGTTTACTAAGGTCTCAGTGCTGTAGCTGAGTGAAAGGTGTTGAAGTATCTGTTGTATGAGACACACGTCCAGAATGCTGAACAATCTAAAGGGAGATGTTTTTTTTTTTTTTTTTTTAATGCAATATCAGACTCCTAGGTCTTATTCTGTTGGGGATGTATAGTAGCGTGGACTGAAAAGTTAGGCTGAGTGAAACTTTTTTTTAGGATCGACTTCCCCAAGATTATAATTTCCACTGTGCAGCTTATTATGTTTCTATTTCACATAAAACATACAAGCGAAAGGAACGTGTTTGTGAATATGGCAGGTTACTCATTTGTGTTGATTTCAATGTTCATCTATTTACATAAATGACCAAATAATGTATGTAGCCTTTCACATTACAGTCACATATTGTATATGGTGATATAAATATATATATATATATATATATATATATATATATATATATATATATATATAACAAAATGCCTTATAGACGAAGGACATTCAACCTGATTAGAAGTTACTGGGATAATAAAAGACTAAGATCAATAGTTGGTTTGTTGTCATTGACTGAAATGAGCCCAAATCTCTCTGGAGATCAATCCAAGAGATTTGTAGAAAAAAATATAAACTTAAGTTGCATATTATTACTCCTTTTATCCTGCGTGAATCAATTTCACAAAAGTCTGAATTTTCCGATTCTTAAATCAGATGAAAGCCAATAATTTTAACACACTTTATATATTTTAGTTCAACAGAACGAGTCATTCGTTTGAAGACGCTGACGGGATCAAACACACAGGAGTCGTCTGCTCCTTCGGACGACTGCAAACGTGCAAAAAGAGAAAACGACAGAGAAATTCAAAGAAATGTAAGTAAATCTGAGCGATGTCTGACACAGCAGAAAACACTTAGATTAACCTAAGCACTGATGTGCCCATGTTAAACAAATTTAAGGATTAAATACTCTAGAGCTGCTGACCCAGTCAGTGCAGCTGATTACACATGTTGCTGATTACACTGTTTGACATTAGACAGAAATGATTTTTAAACTCACAAGTCCCGAAAAGTTCAGTTTAAGTTTGTAAAATTATCCTAAATCTTAGTAAAAATGATTTAAAAATTGCTTAATTTTATTCCCACTGTCAATCAATGACATCATTAAAGCAGGACTAAAATAAAATCGTAGTTTTTGACTGAATGTGAAGACTAAAGAGATAATAATATAATGTTGTTGACAATTTAAGCAGCTTTTGGACAATTACTAACAAAACACACTTCCTGCAGTGTAGCTGATGTCAACAATAAAGTGGTGGAAAATAAACACAATGTATATGAAAGACAGGAGATCCAGAGGCTACCGTCCTTTTGTAGTTTAATCAAGCTTTATCAACCAATAACAACAAGTTTTGTAAGTAAAGAATGTGCATCACGAGTCTGGGGAGGTGCACGGCGACCCTGTGTGTGTAGTACTGGTCCAACTATAAAAAGCATCAACAAATGTGACAGTTTAAATTCATCGAAGAAATAAATAGAGCTGAAAAGACTGTAAAGGTAATGTAAAGGTACCTCCTCACAGAGGGAACATGAGGGTTTAGTCACAGTTTAAACAATGTCTGCGCCACTCAAGTGTCAAACTGTGTCGTCCTTTCATAGTGCAGATTATGTTGCGTGTACCACATTTTTCAGGCTCAAATATTTTCCTTGCTGCCATTAAAAGTACTTCCTGCTTGTATCATAGGGTTAAATAAAGCACACAGTCCCTGATATCATGCGTTTAACAAAGTCACTAAGCTGAGAAATGACTGAGAAGCTCAATCGACTGAGCCGTCAGCCTTTACTTGACCTTCAAATACCCAGAAATATAAAACAATGTGTCTGATACTCAGCTGGAACAGACTTCACAGTCAAATTTTACTTCAGAGTCACAGGCTTGTGTATGATTTAACTCAAAGCCTGTGAAAGATATTTGGCTGCAGTGCAGGTTATTTTGAGTCTGATGTTGCTTTAGTAAATCCAACAAATCCAAAAACATCAATACCATGTATGACTTAAAAAAAAAAAAAAGACTCCTATATCATCTGTTTCCTCACAGAGAAACATCCAAATGAGTTAATCATCACTTTATCAGCTCTATAATACACTAAAACAAGACAGCACACATGAAAACTGAGTGTGACACGGGGCTATTGAAATGTACATACAACACTCAATTAGAGAAGAGTTGGTAACGTCACTTGAAAACTTTACTTACAAAGACCTAGGGCTGTACAATAGCTTTCTAAATATAAGTAAAACATGTGCACAGGGTTGTTTAATGGTAACAGCAGAACTGTCAGGAAAACCCTACACTGAGGTAAACACTTGTCTATACAAAATAAAATAGTGTTATCAACCTCATGGCTACAAATGTGTGCCACCTAAAACAGTTGATATTCTAAAAAATAAAGAGTTCAGAAAAATTTCCAGGTGCTTTAAAGTGGCAGAATTTGTGCGCAGTTAAAACTGCCGCTGTGTTCCTTTGAACGGCTTGAATCCTCCCACGTTGCCGCCACTGGGAATGGAGTTGCTGGTGATCTGTACAATTCGGTTGATTCCAGATGAAGAGTGACTGCAGAGAGACAAGGTTGAGTTTAGGTTTAAGACGACTGATAACAGGACTCGCGCCGTTCAAGCGTTCTCATCGTTTGTTTATGTATCTGCTTTACCTGGAAGGAGCCATCATGCTGCCACGGGCGTCTCCCATCCTTCGATTATCAGGGAAACCTCCTCCTTGAGAACTCGATCCACCGTGCCATTCCTTCCTCAGTCCCTGCTCCCGGCCGTGACGCTCCACCACAACTTGGCGGCCGGAGCTGAAAGGCTACAGACACACAAGAGCCAAGAGTCAGGAGGATTACATGTACAGAGGAACTACAGCTAAAGACAGAAACTATTCTTAAAAACTTCAGATGAGTTTTTAAAGACTAAAAAGCCTTTTTTAACTATCAGACTATGCAAGTCTGGTTGCTTATTCTCTACAAAGCTCCTCTCCTACAGTCTCCGAGTAAGGCCGAGATGATGCACGATATGTAGCAAAATGTTAAATTCAACAGAAACAGAAGTGCTCAACGCCCATGACACAAGACTTATGACTAAATATATGTTGGCGCTGACTGGCTGACTCTTCGAACATGCCAACCAAACAGGAGAAAACTACCTAGAAAAGGCTGTTGCAAATTGTTGCACAACGTTGTGGCTGAGTTTGTCAACCCAGCATCACTGGGTCGTAGACTCCAATTTTACAAGTGTGAGTTTTTCCCATCAAGAGACAATAGAAACAGCAGAGACCCTTTATTCTCCCTGTATGGAGCCATTTAACCATCACAGTGACTACACAGCTGCTACACTGTTTTTAAAGACTTAAGTTCGACCTTAATATCTTTTTACGAATCGCTGTCTTGTACTGTGTTTAGTGCAGGAGAATACGACACGTTGTCAACTGACCTGATCGTTCATCACCATGGGTCTTCCTCCATCTCGGTCGTTGAAGCTGCTCCGTCCACGACTGGCGGATGAGCCTCCTCTGAGTGCAGGACCTGGACCCTCAATACTGGATCGCTCAGTGCGCATCCGAATCGGTCCACTGCTCAATCCAGGATCGCATCAGGTGACAGATTAAAATAAAAACCAAAACAGTTAGGTTTAAAATATAGGAGAAAACAATTAAATCACGTTATTGTTTTCCAAACTATTATTTTTTACCGTATATCTCCTTTATTAGTGTTCATTCCTCCGTCATTCTTCCACCCGTGCCCTCCGTCCCTGGGCGAGCGGTTGTGTGACATGCCAGGCATCGTAGCTCTGGCTCCCATGGGGCGATCGTGCATAGGCACAGGTCGTCTTTCATCTCTGTCCCTGCGGTCGGTGTCGCGGAGTTCGGTGCGTGGAGGTGGAGGCGGCTCGGCTCTGCGGACTGTTTCGAAGTTCTTGGGGTAGCGTTCAAAGCCGGAGCCTTCTCTGTGAGGAGCAGGCCGACTCTTTTTAACCTCTGGCTCACCTTCAAATCTGTTGCGTCTGGTAACAAAATAAAGACCAAAATGAGATCAGCGAGACTGTGAAAAATCAAATAAACCATTAGGCAGCAGTGAACAGTTAATCTGTTAGGTCAGGATCACAAAGCCTCAGTGTTGTGGACCAGACAAGAAAACATACATGTCGTGTTTTCACATCTTCTTTCTTTTTTCAATTATTACACTTGCGCAATATTAACAGGTTGTTTTAATGTGTATTATTCACTGCTTTGCCAACTAGAGGCTGACAAAAGTCAAGAAGATTTGTGAGTGCAGCACTTGTCATTTCTATTTGTTCACAGACATTTTGACTTGACTGGCTCTAGTTCTAATTAAGTGTCCTGACCCGTCACAGTGAGCGACAACTCCAGAGCCAGAAACTGAGGCTGAAATTGAGTCATTATGTTTTCTGTTATTTGCACAAGTGCTCTTCTGTTACTATCAGAGCTCTTGCGACTGACGATCGACTACTTTCAACACTTGTACCTGTCGTATGCGTTGGGCTGCTGGGCTTGAACAGCAGGCTCTGGAAAGCGACCCCGCTCTCGAGAAGTGAAGTTTGAAAAACGGTTCTGCTGCCGGTTGTAGTTGGAGCCTTGGTTCAAACGGACGTCAGACTCTGACTGCATCTTCTTGTTGCCGTTCCAATAAGGGTCATCTCTCCGACTGAAACAGCAAAACTTTGTCAATTCTCAGGTCATCTTCTAATATCCATAAAACACCGGGACGTAAATTTCAACACGTTAAAACTAGAATTTGAGTCTATAGACATTACACTGAGCCTTATAACTGAGTTAATTGGAAACCAGGGAAATAAACTTCACTCATTATTAATCAGACAAAGAACAGCTACGTCAGAGGCGTCCAAACTATTCCACAAGGACCATGAGGCAGCAGGTTTTTATTCCAAACAAGCAGCAGCCACGCACCAGGGTTGACTCATTTAATTAACTGATCTCAGTCTTCAGTCGACTGGTCAGACTATGTGCTCTTGACTGGTTGGAACAAAAACCTGCAGCCATACGGACCTTTGTGGAATAGTTTGGACATACCTGAGCTAAGTGAGCAGGAAATAACTCAGCAGTCCAAAAAAAAAAAAAAAACATAACTTTACTAATTAACCAAGAGAAAAAGGATCAATTTCAATTTATACACAAATGTCCATCTACAGTTGAGAAATGGACCTGACAAGGAAGTTTCTCAGTTTCTAGTTTTCATGAGTCTGTCGTGTGTGTGAGTTCTCTTTAATGATCCCTGATGAATGTTTTAAATATTTCAGTTTGTGAGTTAGTGCTTTATAAGTCATAGAAATCAGTGCATACTTGTGTTCAACTTCACGGCCTCTTTTCAGGTTGTTTCTCTTTTCTTGCTCGTAGCGAAGCTGCTCCTGCTCTCGACGCAGCTCTTCGCGTTCGCGTGCCATTCGCTCGGCCTCTTTACGGCGTTCCTGAAAGGAGCAAAACGGATATGAACTCCTGAGAGACGTGAACAGCGTTTCACAGTTACAAGCAGTAATAAAAACCAGAGTTAGGTGTAAATTACAAACTAACTAATGATTTAAATGGCCAAATCTTGCTGTTGGATGCAGCTATCTACCTCTGGTTTGACAAACTGGATCACAACTATTAAACATAATTATTCAACCTGCAGGAAGAATTTACTTTAACGAGCAGATGAATTTGTTCGTGTTCACTGTACCTGCTCGATACGGATTCTCTCCCTCTCAAGCCTCTCTCTCTCCAAACGCTCCCTCTCCAGTTTTTGTCTTTCCATCTCCAGCCTCTGACGTTCCCTGAGCAGGTTCTCCCGTTCTTCGCGCTCCCGCAACAGACGGACGCGCTCCCGTTCCCGTCGTTCTCGCTCAGCAATTTCCCGCCGTCTAAAATCAAGAAAATGTCCTTCCGTCTCAGAACTTCAGAACAATTAATAACATTACAAACATGCCTTAATGCTCAATCTACAAAATGTACTCGAGCCAGGATACCTGCGTAACTCCACGGCTCTATGTGTGCGTTCCATCTGAGCTACACGCTCACGCCACCTCTGCTCTTTCATCTTCTCAAAAGGCAAGATGTCTTTGTTTTCTCCTTTGTTAGTAAAAGGTCGCTGCTTCTCTTTCATCATCTCCAACTGGGAGAGGAAAGTTGAAATTTTAGAAACTGGTACGAGTAAGTGAGCAATTTAAAAAATATATACAAAGTAAGAAACAGACAAACCTCTTCGGGAGGAATCAGCCATTTTGGTCGCCTTTGAACATTCATGTTAAGAGGAGCCTGAAAAAAAAAAAATCAGAATGAGTCTTATTCTCATGAAAACATCCTTCAAAATAAAATGAAATGAAATGCAAATAAAGGGTCTTACTTTGTCAAAATACCTCCCCCTCCTGAAAGGTCTCATTTTGCCAAAATTTGACTCTCCTTTAGTGTGATCAATCATCATCATTTTAACTGGACTTTTTGCTCCTAAAAGGAAAAAGAAATATTGGTAAGAACAGACACATGACCATTGATTAACTGCGATGGATTCTCTAAATTCGCGGTGGAAAAGACATAAAACCTACGGCCATGCTTTCGCTCGTCTTTCTTTAAAGGATCTTGTCCTGAGTTTGATGAAACGGAATCAGATTTTCCACCTTTCACCTCCTGTTTCTTGGATAAATCTTTCTCCTTTTCTGTAAGTTTGTCTGATTTTTTGTCTTCTTTCTTGTAAGATGGCTGTGCTCTACGAGTAAGAAGAACAAAATGCTTACATTTCTTTCAGTGCAACGAAGGATTAATATTTTTCATCTGGTTGCGTCACTCACTTGTTTGTCCATTTTAACCCCGTGGAGCTGCGCTTGTCATTTGATTTGCTGGAACCTGCTTTGTCCTCTGCTTCTTTTTTTGAGGGTTCTTTTTTGAATGGATCATTTTTGGCCTGGAGAAAAAAAAAAAAGCAGCGGCGACATGTAAATAGACGCAGACCCACATTGTTTCCATATTCAAGACGATGGTATTTTATCTGCTACTTCATTTACCCTCTCGACATAGATCTGCTGTCCGTGGAGCTCCGTGCAGTCGAGGTGAGAGACGCATCGCGTCACCTCCGTACTCGAGGACATGGTCACCAAGCCGTAACATTTCGAACCAGGACTGCGAGCGTTTGTCACCACCTTGGCGCTTAAAACCTGTTGGCACCAAATTTCATTCATTTCAATATTTTTCTATAACACTAATTATCAAACAGATTTTTAAAAATAATTTTCATAAGTATTTTTTTTTTATATAAATACACGTTATTTACCTTCCCGTATTTGCCAAACAGGTTCTTCAGATCAGCTGCTTTGGTGTTTGAGGACAGGCCGCTCACCCATATGTTGCGAGAGCTGCTGTTGCTGCCGCCGCCAACGACTCCTGTTAAAGATGTTTCCGAAACATGTTCAGCAATCATGTTGGATATGTAAGAAAATAGCGCTTCCCCGTATTTCTTACAAACGTCATTTGGACAATATCTTACCCTTTTCATCTTTTGCAGCTTTTCCATCTCTGTCTCTTGAAGAGCTACAAAGCAAATGTTGCAACAACAAACAGATGAAAATGAATGAAGGTAAATGAAACCGTGATGTAAAGTTAGAGGCAAACATCTAGTGGAATAGAAAACATGTATTTTGGTTTTTTTTTTCAGAAAAACAAAACAAAAAATAAAAACAATCCTGTAGGCAAGGCGTGGATTTGAACCAATGTCTCAAAGGCTTCCAGTGGTGAGATGTGTCAGGTTGTCAGCCAATTTATTCCCTGGACCAATGAAATCTTCGGAGGTTTGTTCAACTTCACAGCGAATCATTTGACCAAAAAAAAAAAAACTGCCATCACGGGGACTAATGCTCTTTTACAATGCCTTGTGAGGAAACTGGAAAAGGCTTTAAAACTGCCCGAAAGGTCAAAGTAACAAAATAAGAGGTGTTCTCTCAGCTCCTGGTTAATGTCAGAATTTAACCAACTTCAGAAAAATAAATGAAAGTAGTAAATGGCAGGATTAGGTACATCAGTGAACATTTCCCTTATGGCAAAAAAAAATCTTGAGGCTACCCACAATGTTGCGTTCATAGTGAGCTGGACTTGGTAGTAGTATCAAAGAACTGACATAGAAAGACAAACCTCTTTGCTTGACCTGACGCCCCAGTAGTGGAGGGGCCTTTCTTCCCAGAATCCTTTTCTTTATCTCCCGTTTCAGCTTTCTTCAAGGAGTCTCTGCCGTCTTTCTTCGTGGACTCACACCAGGAATCGTCATCTTTCTTACCATCGGTGTGGCCCTCTGTGTCTTGCGAATTCATGTCATCATCTGCGCCCATCTCCGCAGAGGCCTCTGGCTCATCAGTGCCCTTCTCGGCATCTGGATCTGGAAGTTTCACATGTTTACCTGTTTCCAGGAGGTCGTCGCCATCAACATCTAGGGTGATGGCATCTTCGTTTTGGATTGAGACGGATAGGTGATCGTCCTCGGCTTCTTTAGAGGAATTCATGGCTTCTGCGTCCATCTCAGCCAGTTCGGCCTCCACCTCTGGCTCAGTCTCCCCATCCATCTCTGGGTCGATGTCCTCATCCGCCTCCGGCTCAGCGTCGGCATCGACCTCCAGCTCAGCCGCCGTGTCCGCCTCTGGCTCGGGCTCTGAATCAGCCTCAGCTGCCACAGCTTCTGACTCTGGTTCAGCATCAGCCAGGACCTCAGTCTCAGACTGAGCAAGGCTGTCTTCACAGGGTGCAGACTTAGAATTTTCACGAGTACCATCATCTGTATCAGTTACATCTGAGGGATTGAATAAGGATAAACATGGCAAAACACAACTTTTAACATTCACATGTCGCATGTTACTTGACCTAAAAAGTAGAATAGAAAGCACATTTAGTGTTAATGGCCCTCGAGGGCGTAGACACCACAGGAAGACACAAAACACACAATCTTCACTGAAAATTGTGCCGTTTGATTCAGCTCTCTTCATTTCTTGACACATGTTAAAGTACTGATTCATTTTGAATTCATACTGAATGTGCAATTCCAGATGTTGCCTACATCGAGTGGCAGTTCTCCAGGTGGGAATGTTGGAACAAAGTTCATATACGGAGGAAAAACTCATCATTTCATCCTTTAATTTTCTCCATATTGCAAAATGGATCCCCAGCTGGTCAGTCCATGGAAAATCATCTGAGTTTTAGGAAATCTTCAACATCTTCCACTATTTCTTCAATAATCGGTGGCATCAAAATCTAGTTAGGAGATTCCACAATGTTGTAAAAACTTCTTTCATCGTCAAACCCAACCTTCTGTGATGTGCTGTGTCGGCCGTACACAATCGTATGCAGAGAACGTGTCCCTTTGGTCATAACAATCAGTCCTAGAGAATGCTGAACGTCAGATTTCTTCCCTGCAAACATCACGTTGAAGCTGCAGTCAGCCGGTAAGTTTATGTGCAATTTTGTTGGATGATTTCTGTGATGAACGTATGAAGTCTCTTGATCTTTTAAGTGCCTCATGGCACGAAGCCTTGGCGTCTTTACAAAGTGTACCGAGGAGCGCAGTGGTCCATGAAGTGCCCAATCCAAACCTGATTCCCAGACTGTCTCATCCGATTCCTGTGGTAAAGGGAGTGACGTACTCAGATGTTCCCAGTGCGCTCGTCACTGGCCTCTCCACCCATCTTGGCGCTCTTATTGTCATCAGGATCCTTAAGTTCTACAAGTGGTCACTTCTTCTGATTCACTGGATGTAATAAAATGTCAGCTTGTTTATGAATCCTCGCTCTTCGTTTCGGTGAGGGATGTAGGGATTTAAATGCCAAATGCTTTGGAAATCCACTGAAGCAATGAGAGCTTTTACTTCAAATATGTTGAGAAATCCAAGGAAATTTAGTACCTTAGTCAAGGCAATGCGTCACATGTACTAATTTGGGTGAAAAACTTGAGTCAGTCTTCAGAAATGTCTTCATTAAGTGCGTCCTCGTTGTTCCCTTTATAACATATTGTGACCTAGATAGCACAGTGGCTAGCAGAAGCATGAAATACCAACAACTCATCATAAGTTAGCTGTAAAAAAAAAAAAAAAAAAAAAAAAGATGACTAATGTTAGAACTGGACATTAGTATACCAGCATACAAACCTTTTTCTGATTCGTACTCTTCAGTTTCCTGGAAAAGAAAGAAAAAAAAAACTTGAGCCCACAAATTTCAATAAAAGACAACACAGGAAAAGATACTAGTAAAGTACTTGATAGTGAGATTTGTGCTCTATTGATAAAAATCATCCACTGAACTATTGCAGTTTTGTTTTTTAATTAAGTATGTGCCTCTACTCTACAGTTAGAAATGTGACAATTTTTAATCCGTTTGAGGCTGAAATCAGCTCTCATTATAGTCGTCAGGCACAAGATTAAAAACACTTCCTCTACACAAACTTTCTAGAAAAATAGTCTGAGGTTATCACTGAGAAACTCTCGTCACTCAGACAGTAGATGAGACATAAATCAAACATAATGGTCAACGGTGCTACAGTTACCTTGGACAAACTGTCTTCTTCCACCGTGGTGTCCAAATCTGAATCAACTTTTTTCCCTGAAAGGTGAAAAAAATAATAATAATAATAATAATGATGATAATTTACCTTGATCATACCAACAAACTGACTTGCTTCACAGCCCTTTCACATCAATGAAGTCAAAGATTACCTTTAGTTTTTCCACCTTTGCGAAGTGATGCATCACTTGGAAGTTTGATCTCAAAGTTTTCTGGGTCACCTCCTTCATCCTCCACAGCCTAAGACACAAACACACAAATAAACCAAACAATGTTTGGTTAATTCAAACAAAACCACTGAAGTTCTACAACAACAACAAAGCTGCAAAGTTTTATCCATTAACCAACCAACAGAAGGTTAATCAACAACTACTAATCATGATCATTTCCCAGCATCTAAGTCATGATTATGATTTGCTGGGTCTAGTTCCACAAAAGTGAAAATTTGATGTTTTTTCCTATTATTTTAAAATGAAAATGTGTGTGTTTTTTTATTTTTATAGTGCAGACTGAACTAATCAACAGATCAATTAAGAATGAAAACAATCCCTGCAGCCCAAATAACCAAATTTCAAATTAGAAAACACGTGAGAACAACTGAATCATATAACATATGCTCAGGTGGTGATCAGCCTTTTACTAAATATGTTTGAATGATGTAGCTATACGAGTTGAGACATCCCTCTGTCTATACATAAACACCATCTATTTCTGCAGACAAGAGTTTTAAACCCAAACTTTGAGCATCATGTGCAGTTAAAACAACATGCTACACGTGAACAACAGCTGCGATCAATCAGGCCCTAATCTGCTACTGTGCATTACACAGTAGCAGATTAGTAACACCGGGGACTTATATAATCTTATAACCTAAACCTTTAAAAGGTTTATGAATATTTACATGATTAAAATGTTATTAATATGAAATTTCGAGGCCTTTCGTGTCTGTTTTGATCCTCCTCCCTCGACGAGTTAACGTTTTATTTTCATTTTCTAACCGTATCAGATCAACCTCATTTAGCTCACGAGCACTTTAATTTTACACAAACATCTATGTGCAGCCGTATACCTAAGTTTATGGTTTCTTAATTTGACCTATATGATGTTGAAATAAGACAGCGCTCACGTCGGTGGTTTAGGTTAACTTAAGCTAACAGGAAACCTGTCACAACATTAGCTAACGTTAGCAACTCTGCAACGCATTCAATTATTCTCGCGTAAAAATAAAAAAATAAATAGCTTCGGTTTTAAATTACCTGTTTTAATCTTGCGAGCAGAACGCTCTTTACACCAGACGTGTCCAAATTTCTTCGTTTAAGCTCAGATTTAAGATCAACAACTCTTAATTCTGTTATTTTCTTAGACTCCGTGGAAATGGCACCCGACGCCATTTTACCTCAAGACTACTGAATTGTGCGCGTGCGTTCGTGGACCGTTTTGTTTTTCTTCTTCGGTGGTTTCATTTGTGGTCGTTAAACGTCACCATGCCCCCCCCACACACACACACACACACACACACACACACACACACACACACACACAAACTGATGTAGTTGAATAAATAAAAACACGATCCAGGAGCATCATAACAAACCTTTTTTTCCCCAATTTAAATACAATTTACTCAGTCCACCACCTTCATTTTATTTATTTATTTGTTTATTTATTTATGATAAATAAAAACTGGGTAATCTATTTATCACGAGTTAATTCCAGCAGCTTGATGTAACTATGAATTTTACAGACTCAAGTTAATTGGTTCATATCTAATGTTCAAAATAGGCTCCTGCAATAGCAAGGGAAGATATTCATGGACATTTCGAACAAAATTGAATTTAACCTCAAATTTTAATCAGGTTAAATTATCCCCTTCAACTCAAGGCTTATTACCTATAATCATTCCCCTCAGCTCAACACTGCTGTGTGTATCCAACAGTTTCACGAGCAAGCAATTAAAGTATTTCTACTATAGTGAGCACAGTTTTAATTTAAATTGGCTTTTATTATTGAAGATAATTTTAGGGATGTTTTTATTTTTATCTTCAGGGTTTTCTCCCTTCTTTAGCCCACGTACATTTAGCTGTTGCAGAATATATCTGGTTTCTTTTAGTCTTTTTTCAAAAGACATTTAGGCTCCTCACCTAACCTGCTCCAAATGTTTCTACAGCAGCCTCAGACGCTCATAGATTAGTTATTATTCTGCACAATAAACAATAATTAGCCGTGCTCTTCATAAATCTCACATCCTCACCAATCTAGGTAGTGAAGTACCCTAAAGATGATATAATATAATTATACTACAACATAACCACCCATTTATATTTAATGTAAACAAGAACATCTGCATGTTTTTGTTTAAAATATCACCAATTAAATGTCATCTTTCTCTACATTTTCATCCCAGCAAGTAAAAGTCAGCAAGTCAGCATCCTAATGTGCAAACATTCTTGGTGATTACATCTAAAAATTACCAGTTAACCAAAGGCATTTCTCCTCACTTCCTATCTAATTTTGATGTCAGTGTGTTTTTTTTTTTTTTTTTTAGCTTGGTTTATGATCTAATGGCACAAAACTGTTTTTTTCCCTCTAAATTTCCACAGTGAGTCACAAGATAATCACTGAGATAATTTATTTTCTGATATTTCCTGTCTTTTCATTTTTTCCCCTTTTTTTTCCCCAAAGACTACCGTTCAAATTAAACATAATTAGAATGAAAAACAAACAAAAAACACACAAACAAAAAACTATTTTTGATCAACTTATTCACCAGCTGCTATAAAGACACTGTGTTTCTCTGTAAACATCAGTTATTACTTCACTGCTGTGGGTGTATCTGTGATAAATGATGATAAAAACATCTTGTGATTAAGGGAGTGATTTGATCTGAAATGTTCCATTTAAATAAACACATTTCTGCATTGTTTGAATAAAAATCAAATTGAATCATATGGCAACCTAATATGTAATATTATAATATATTATAATCCAGTAATATGTGTCTTTCAAGGTGTTTTTTTCTCGACATTTTTAATTTATGTCCACTAGTGGGCGCTCTAGTATTTAGAATAAAGATTTACAGAAACGAAACACAGCATCAACTATTATTATTAACAATACAGATGACTACAAACTTATAACTGCACGTTATGTTTTGTGAGCAGTAGAAATGGGTCAAGGGGAGGGAACAGATCATATAATCCACAGCTTCTGTTTTTAAATGGATTAATTCAAAGTGTCGTAAAGTGTCGTAAAGCAGCCGCTCGGCCGGTTGAACGGTGTTGCTCCCCCTTGTGGTGCTCGGGTGAACGGCTGCGCTGTAGCCGTGAGCCGTAGCCAGCGAGAAGACGACCTGCTGGGTAAACAACAGTGGATGCCTCGGAAGGCAGGAATGGGAACTTCGTCGAGGGCAAATAGTGAGACATGTTTATCTTGTCAAATATAAACAAAACAGAGTAGTTATGGTGTCTTTTAAAATTCGATAGGATTCTAATGCGAGTCAAAATGGCTGAGTTAAAAACGGGAATTTGATGGGTGAAGTGAAGCTAGCCTTTACGTTAGCTTAGCTTGTAGCTACCCAGGGCCGCTGCCGTCGATTTTTTTTTGCCTCAGCTCGGGACTGTGTTGTCAGTTTCACACTCCCAGCCTCTTAACGTCCTCGGACTGCGATTCCTCTCCGGGCCCAGTCTAGTTGTAGCCAGGGCTAATATACAGATTACGAGTCCCCGATTTCAACGCTTGTCATTGTTTCCCACAGGATTTAACCTCACATGTTTGAAAAAAGACGGTGACACATTTTGAAAACAGGACTTAAACCCAGGTACGTGTTGTCTTTGTTGTCTTCTGTCTGGAGTATGTGTCAGGCTAAGTGGTGGCTAGCCGTCCACTTTGGTTTCTCTTGATTCGTTATCGAAATAACAGCAACATAAGTAAACAATGTTGAATGTAAACATTTTTAATGCTTCTCCATTAACACGACTTTATGTGGCCTTAGTCTCATCATCTTCATCAGTAGCAGCAGTAGTAGCTGTAGCGTTTATGGGACACAGATGGACAACAGCTGAGCTTATTGTAATTGAAACTTAAGCTTTGTTTCAATTTCAACATCGACACTGTCAAGGTATATAATTGTATGTAGCTGTGGTTATTCCAGTTTATTCACAGTGACTGGTTGTCGTTTCTCAGACAGTGGACATCGTTAGCAGCAGCAGCAGCAGCAGCTCAGTAGTGCGGGATCAGTCGTACATCTTGAATTGGTTCACTGTTGCCATTTCTGATACTACATCATATATTTTCTCCTATAAGTTGTTCCGACTGGATCATTTGATCGTAGCCGCATTATCTCTCACTTATCTTTATTCTAGACTTTTAGTGAGAGGTCCACATTATTCAGTCATGATGTATGGGTATTTTTTTCCCTCTGAGGCCCCTGACTTAATGCATGTCATTGCGCAGCTTTCACTGTGGCACCTGAAGGACTCTCACTCACACAGTGAGTTGTATATAAAAGCAAAAAGAGCAAAATCTTTTGTGGTATTAGTATCAGGTACACTGTATTTTGCAGTTTCACTAATTTTTTGAGACAACTAAACTTCTTACGACATCAGTTTCATCAGCCTCATTTCATTTTGACTTTCGAGTCAAGTGAAAACTAACACATTATTATGAAATAAGCTATGAATGAAGAATGTATTGGCATTGCTTTGTGATCTCTCTCTCTCTCTCTCTCTCTGTTAGCAAGTGAAATGTTTTGCAACATACAGGAACATCATGTGCATCTTGCAAAATAATTTTATTCCAATGCAATGTTTTGTTACACTTTACTGAGGCAATATTCTTCAATACACGAAGAGTGAAAACAGCTGTATTTGATAAAATCTTGATTTTTGCTAACAGTTGAGCCCCTTACATAGAGGAATAAAACATCTTAAGATATACCCAATGCAGCAGTTTGATGTTGAATTTTCACCATGCTTGGTATGCAAGGCTTAGTTGCTAAGAAGATGAAATTATAAAAGGATTTTGACACTCTTTACCCCTAGAGATATTCTTCAAAGTAGATTTAGAAAGCAAGGCAGCCAGAGATCTTAACGTTTCTTGTTGTTTCTTAATTGTGTAGTCTCAAACAAACAATGTGGATGGTACTAACAAGGGGTTGGTATTAGTTTCTTCTGCTATGTTACATCATTTATCCTTCCAGATGGTCACATAAAAAGGACTGGTACAGTATGTTCCTAAATCACCTGCCGAAAGTAGTATGAAAGTAACTAGTGCAATGATTTTGTTTTCTGATTATATTATATCAAAGAGTGTGGTTGACTCGTTGCTGTGTGTTGTATCATCACATGCAAAGTGTAAGCATGAGGCTGCACTCATTTCCTTTGAGCTGTCGCTAACATTATGTGACCATTTGCTGAAAAATGCAGAGCATTGAGTGAACGTTGCTGCAAATACCTGACATCCTGTGTGATTAATGACACTTTAATTACACACAGATCAATCAAAAGAGATCCATCAAAAAATTGTATAACCAGGACTGTATCTAGTTTTATGTTTTTTATGGGATTTTTTTAGTCATATATGTTTACAAATATGTTTGTTTGTTGCCTAAAATACAAAATTGCAATTACCAAACTGATCTGCTGCATCAGTGTGTATGAAGCATCTCTCACCGAATTAGTATTAGCTACATAGAAACTGATTTATCACAGATTTTTGATAAACCATAATCCTTTACTGACTGTTTGCATCACACGAAAAACAAACCTATTTCACGTTTGTCTCTTAACATACGGCAACATTAAATCTTGTCTATGAGAACAATAACATCATCATACGACATGTTGTTGAGTATCTGATATATTATAAATAGCCGTCGACTTTTCATCAGGATGTTAGTTTAACAGATGAGTACATGCCCCAAAATAGCACAGTTTTCTAATAGTGTCGTAGTGATCGGCCATATACCAATTTTATTTACTCCATTGAACACAGCTGAGGACTCATTTCTAGTGGTGAGGTCGCAGATTGCAACTGACTGAATCACTCTCCATTTCCCATTTATATTAGTCTGATTCATACATTGAAGAGTCAGTCTTTATTTTTAACTCATCCTGTGGATATTTATCTTCTGTCTTTAATCAGCAGCCTTGGGTCACGCTATGTTTATTTGAACTAACAGAGTAACTCAGGATTGTTATGGGTGTATGGCCACATTGATGTTTCTTCTGTGTGCTGCTGATTGGTCAGTTAAATGCCAGGAAAAAAAAATCTGACATAAATGTTTAGTTAAGACAATATCTGATATTCTCTAAGTTGTTGATGTTAAACAACAAATTGCAGACAGCACAATAAGACCTGCGATTATGATATTATCATCATGCATCATGGAAAAATAAATAACAGATGAATCCAAACATAGACGACACATCTTCATAGACTATTTAATGTAATTTGTGATTTTTGCTCTTCTGTTCCTATTACATTATCTAAATATTTCCTGCTTAGCTTTTGCAGTTGTTTTTCTGTTTCCACTTTGCCACGTCGCCTGAATTTATTAGTGATATTTAATTTGACAATTGATGACTTGCTTTTAATTTATTTGTCAAACAGTTGTTTTCGTGAGTGAATTACAACATGAAGTATTTTTTTAGCTCATTGATCAGACTCATTTACAGATGTAAATACTCTTTGTTTTTGATTTTTGTTGTGAAATTAATTTTGCTAAACCAGAAGCCTATAAAGGTCTTAATCCTGTCATTGACATTTTAATGATTTGTCTTTTGTCCTTTCATGAGAATAGACCTGTCACCATGAAGAGTGAGGTGCCATCTGAGGCCTCCAGCAGACAGGAGCATCTGAAGGAGCCACTGGTGAACCCAGAGCCAGTGGAGGCTGCCAAGAGCTTCCCTAACAACATGGAGGTGATTGGAAAGGCAGGCAGTGAATTTGAAACCCTGTGTGAGTCCAGACACCGGCCCCTGAGGGATACGGGAACACATAGAGACTCAGAACGAAGCCTCCCTGGTCGTAGAAAAAGGAAAGGCCAACAGGCAGGGCCGTCAGACTGTTCGCTGAAGGAGGGTCACATCAGTGAGGGCTCACTGGCTTCGCAGCGTCCAAGGGTAGATCTTTTACCGCACCCCAGTGAGGATGAACACAACCACGAGTCCTCTTTTAGTGACTGTGCTTCCTCCCCTTCCTCGAGCCTGCGATTTGGCGACTCGGACACTCTGAGCTCAGAGGATGAAGGGGAACCTGGAGCGAGAGGGGGCCAACACAAAGCTCCTGCCCTGACAACAGGAGGGGCCACTGGACATACCCTGCGCGCCGGTCTGGGTCGAACTCGGGGGAATCGCTCTCATAAGTGGGTGCGGTCTGACGCTGAGCCAGTGCTGCTGAAGCGGCCATGTCTGAGCAGCCGACGACCTTTGCATAGAAAACGCTTTGTGAAAACAACTCCTGGAGGGGGTCAGCGGACTCAGAAGCAGAAGGAGCGACTATTACTGCAGAGGAAGAAACGTGAAGTGATTGCACGAAGGAAGTATGCTCTACTCCATAGCACCAGTAGTTCCAGCGACGAGCTGAGTAGTGACTCCTCCTCCCCCTCTTCCACTGAAGCAGAAGATGAGCTGTATGTAGATGTGAGCAGCACCAGCAGCCAGCCCAACAGTGCTACTGTAGCCACAGGTAACTACAAAACCGACTACTGCAGCTGTATGTTCGTGTTGCATTTGAATTTCTGCTACATCTACATATGTTGTTTTAGTCAGGCTATGTCAAATGGTTTAAAGCATCCGTCAAATTCATGAACCACACAGAGATGACATATTTCAGTATGTTATTTTGTGTTTTTGAGATCACTCCTGTTGTTATCATTTCAGTGTAAGATATATGAGTTATAGTGATTTGTTATTCTGCAAATATTAGCCATTTAGGCTAAGCTAATCTGGCTACCAGGTCAAGTGCACACTGAGGGCGATTTGATTTGATTAATCTATGAATCTATTAATCTAATATGCTTTTTTTTTCCTGCGTCCAGTTTGATCGGTTGAAGGCTGTGTGATTTTAGTCAACCAAGGTTTATTTTGACGAAGGCACAGAAAAATATCAACCGTCAGAATGGTTCGCGTGGGAATATTTATTTGTATGTCTTATTTTTTGTTGTTTGTTTACAAAGTAGGCAAAGAGGGATATCATCACAGTTAAAACATTATGATGGAGATGAGGTATCCTAAAGCTCAGAAACACCACTGTCTCTTAAATCTCTAATATGACATTGGATTGATTCACATATCTTAATTGGTAAAGTACATTGATGCAATGTGAATTATGCAAAGAAAAACAGGATCGATGTTGGAAAACACATTCACGTTTTGTACAATTTGCACCGAGAGCTTGATTTAAGCCCTTATAAAAAAATGTAAACACCTTTAATAGGCATGTGTTGTCCAGCTTTCTTCACTGCACAATAAGTAATTTGGCTGTAGCAGAAGTGTGATGACTGCAAACAGTCTCATTTCATTTCTGTTTGCTGAGGCAGGATCCAGTCTTCTGGTTTTCTACACCACCATTTCAATTTAGTTCCCAAGTAAAAGGAAATTAAAGGGCATGGGGATTGATGAAAGAATCATGATTCTTATCTTCTACTAATCAATTTAAAAAAAAACCCAAGTTAGTAACAATATGTTAACAAAAAAAAGGTGTAAGTAAACAGCGAAGACACGGTGCAGCACCAGGACACATACATGCAGATTTTTACAAAAACATTTAAAGTTCAAAGTTTCCCTTTACCTTATATCCATATAGGGAGATGACTGTGATGTGCTCAAGTGAAGTGAAATGAGAAAAAGCTGCATGCCTTGCTTTGATCTGTTAGTCACACGATGACCCACATCAGTATCAGTCAACTTATCTGTTTCATTTGTTGCTCAGCAGGTAAAGGAAAATAGTCTGTGGTTTGGCCTTTAGAGTAAAAATCTAAATATAGTGCTCACTTTCTTTTTTGTTGAATCACAAATTGTTTTGATTTAACAACCAATTCTGGATTAAATCATGACACACAGAGAATAACAAAATTAATTGAACTGTGAAATGATCAGATTGTCACCCCTATAAGCACAGGATCTACATGGCATGGTGTTTAGCAGTAGTGAAAATATACTCACAAAAGGCTCTTGTCCTCTGTGTCCCAGCAGACTATAGCTGCTGTGTGCCTCAAGTATGAATGGAAAAAAACTCAGCTTAGTGAAAAATGTAATAACTCATTTTATAGTTTTGGAATTTCCCATAAACATGATAAATTTTGCAACACGCATTAGCTTATTGTCTGTATGTTTGGAAATGGCTCCTGCACCTCTGATAACAGAATAACTACCCCCTGTGCTTTTCAGGGCCCCTCACCTGGCAGCCTGTAATGGAAAGTGCTGCCCTCTGTACCTGTTGGAACAACAGGTTTATGCAGACACTAAATCTAAACCATCACTTTCTCCTTTAATTCTCTGTGAAGTTACACAGTCCAGTGTGCGTATGAAGGGCACCTTTTACTGTCTAATCTAAAATGTTTCAGCTTTTACAACAGGAGCCAGTATATCCTGTGAAAAAGCCACACCTATAACTGTGGTTCATTGTTTTCCTCATGTAGCCATTTAGCCTCAGCAATATTTCTGCTGCTGCGGTGTGGGCCTAGGGGAGAATGGAAAGTTAGTTGTTTTGCCTCTATGGTGGGAGGCAGGTGGGAGAAACTCAGACACTGTTGAGTGGCAGCCTTTGCATAGAAACAGCAGGTCTCGCAGGGAAAACAAGGCATTTGTTTACAGCAGGGGAAAGCAGGAAGGCAAGTGATGAAACCTGCTTTCATCACTAACCTACTCCAACTCTGAAGTAGTTTTGTGGCACAGCCAGGAAGAAAGTTAATCTCACACCCAACCTACTAAGATTAAGAGAGGACACTAAAATGTCAATGAACTCTATTTTAATAAAGTTGATGACTAGATTTTTGTTTTACACACATAAAAAAAAATCCATAAATCTGCCCTGTCCTCTTATTATCAGCTGCGTACATGTGGCTTTTAGTCTGTTTGCTGCAGTTTTTGTTGTATAGTTGTGTTTGAAATGGTAGCAGAAGGATGTATTTTATCTGCTCAAACACCACACACATAGTACATACAGTTCTCTACCAAGTTGAAAGCTGTTTTTGTTTGTGTAATCTCATGAAGGCTTCACCAGAGTGCCAGGCAGCGAGACGTTCAGAGGGTGCTAAGCAGCGATTCTCATGAGACATTGGAATTGAAATCACAGTGGGAATTTATGGACTTACATTAGCACGACAAGTCACCTAGTGATCTGCACAAAAACACAGTGTGTGCTACTGGAGCATTAAACGTGCACAAATAATTGATACTCAGTCATGTAACTTTTGTAGCATTTTTGTAGCATTATATTAATTATTTTAAAACCATCTCCACTCGTTCACAGGCTGCAGTATTTAAGATTTTCTTTGCTATTCTGGATGAAGTGAAATCTTCATTTATTGAATGTGATAAGGTTTCGCTCACAGTCAACGTACATTTAGCAAAAAAAACAAAAAAAAACAAATCCATCTGAACGTGTCCGTTCTTAAAGGTTGATGTACATATTTAAAGTGCAGCTTGCTAATGGTATAATTAACATTTGATATCTGACTTATAAATTTGGCGTGTGGTTTGAATAGAGGACTTAATAATGCACAAGAGAATTTTTGCTTTGACTCATATAACAGAGGCATGAGTCAGCAACTCTCACTTACACTGAAAAATAGTGACAATAATTAGAAACAGGTATGAGCACAAATAAACCTATATTGTCTGTGACCATGTGCTTTATAATATCTTCATCGCTGCTGCAGACTTGAGCCTACTTAACGCTAAAATAAACCGGTGGAATAAGAAGTGTGTTCTGTTATATTCGGGGAGTCGCTGCCCTCGTTGCCCTCCCGTGGCACAGACACGGCCTCTATGAAGACGGTTGAGGAGAATGATGCATTTGTCTCAAATTAGTTTGCCATGACTAACTTGTTTGAGCTGCTTCTGTGAACTAGGTTCCCTGTTTATGACGTGAATGGCACCAATACACATCTATACATCTACAGTAAATGTAGTCAATTTAATTCTGAAATATGCGACACTGTGCAAAAGTTTCAGGCCCAAAAATGTAAATTGAAGATACTCTCAGAAATATTGCCATGAATACTTTTTTTTTTTCTATCAAGTAACTTCATACAAAATTCAGTAAGTAGAAAAAAAAAATCAATATTTGGTGTGACTACCCTCTGCTTTCAAAACAGCGACTATTCTCCTCGGTACTGTTGTGTGCAGTTTTTCAAGGTACTTGGCAGGTAGGTTGTTGAACTTGCCCCAGTTCTTTTGTGGATTCAGGCAGTCTCACTGTCTTCTGTCTCCTTATGTAAACCTAGAGTGATAATGTTGAGATCAGATCAGGATTCTGTGGGGTCATAATATCTGTTGCAGGACTCCGTGTTCTTGTTGTTGCCAAATATATTTCTTTGTAACTGTGGCTGAATGAATTTGGGATCGATCAGATCAAATCTAAACATCCAACGTGCCTAAAACTTAAACACAGCAGGGACTTTACATATAACAACATCATATCTCTGTTTAAAAACTTGAGTTTAGATGTTGTCTAAAATTGAAATCAGCATTAAAAAAACTTGAGTCCGTGCTGATTTAGCCTTTAGGTTTGCATTTGTGCCACGATGTTTTTGTAAAATTGCTGTGTGGAGCCAGAGACGGAGTGAGATCTGTTGTGTTGCTCTCAGGGCAGATTTGTAAAAAGGTGAAGGAAGAAAGCCAAACACACTGAGTGCTGCTGACCTACATTTCTTTTGTGACCAGTGGTAGATTGTTAGCCTGATGATACTGCTGTTAGCTGTTAGCATGATGACATAAGTGAAAAGGCAAGGACACACAGGGTTTTTGGATGAGACTAGAAAATTAAAGGAGGAAAAGTATTTGAAAGAAAACTGGCTTTTTGGTTTGTTTCTACTCGTCAATCCAGATACTCAACTTTTAATGTTATTCTCGATAGAGCAAAGCATCAGAATTAAATGAGGAGTAGACAAAACTGCCAAGAATCAAAGCTTTTATTCCAATTTTTTCCTGTTTTATTATTTCCTTTGTGAGATTGAAGGGTTTATTTCAGGACTGTACTAACTTCCCCTGGTGTGTTCAGGTGCTCTAGATGAGGACGTGGTGGTGATTGAGGCAACTCCAGCTCCAGCTCCTGCTGTCCCTGCAAGCGAGGAGATCAACGTCACGTCAACAGACAGCGAGGTGGAGATTGTCACCGTTGGAGACGGTTTCAGGTAAACACCACAGCTTTTTCAGCAAACTCTAGGATCTGTGTTATGTGTGGAATAACATGGCATCTCCTCTCAATGTGTAGCCACTTTATGCACGATGTACAGTAATATTAAGCTCACATATAGTATAGAGTATTTTAAAATACTCATATGACCTTTTCCAGATCTGCAGAATATGCACTATTCTGTTTAGTTTCTGCTAATTTTAAAAACACAAATTGTGGTGTAGGATTTTATGTCCAGGGACATTTTCCATGTTTTTTCTGTAGGTGAGAGTCACATGAAACAAACAAACAGCAAAAAAAAAAAAAACAACCCGTACTATCTCTATTATCTCAAAAAGGTTTTTAACATTCAATAGCTGAGATCAACAAACATGTTTTTAAAACAAACATGGTCCTTTGGTTTCACAGATTGATTCAGTAGTGTGTTAGGTGATTAATAACAATAAAGATCGTAGTTTTCTTAGTGATACTGAGCATCTACACACTAAAAAGATCAGGACCTACTGTTGAACGCTGATGTACACCTTAATTATTATGAGTGACTGAAAAGCTAAACTGACCTTTTATAACAGAACATTGTTTTGAAAAGTTACAGTAAAGCAAATCTTTGTCACAAATCTTTGTAATTGTTTAATAGTTGTATGATTTGTTTCTCTTTTCCTTGTCGGTTTTGTTGGGTTTTAACTTGAGGTGTCAGCAGGGCTAAAACAGAACAGTAGGCTGAGTGCAGGAGAGTTGGTTTGCAGTGTTATAAATCAAACTTCAGCCAGATTGAAAAGTATCAAAAATGTTATTGTTTGTCAAAATTGTTCAGACATTTTTTACGTGTGAGTCATCAGCTCTGCGGTGCCTCGGGCCGAGGACAAGCTTCTCATCAGTATCTTTTGCATGACTGGTCATGTGGTGTTGTTCCCCTTTCTTTAGAGCAAGAAGAACCCCCTTCCCCTCTACTGCCATATCGGTTATGCTATTCCTGTGTTTGTTTACCGGTGTATTCTTGTGATCTTTTTTGCTTTTATAAAAACAGTGAGTTGAAATGTTACTGCCCCATGTCTGCTTTTGGAGAGGGGTGCTATAACTAACTTGGATGTTAGCTGATAGTATGCCCTCTCTATAGCAGCGAGTGATTCTCACATGTCACTCATCCTATAACTGAGCACCAGTGTACCAGGGTAGGACTGACTTGCGCGCTGTTGGAGGAATGCAGGGGTGAGAGTTGGTGGTATGGGTTCAACATGCTTGTGAACCAGTCACTCTTTTCACTGCTCTCATGAGCGAGTAACAAACAGAAGCAGTGTATGTGGCAATATTCAGGCAAAGTGCTGAGGGTTTGGAACAAACAATGGAGAAGTGGATGATGCCGTAAGAGAGGCTGTGAGGTTTATATGAATCTTTTGAATTACTTTTTTTCACACTTCGAAGGCAGTCTGTAAATTAAAGAGCTGACAGTTGCTTCTTTCACTGTTGTTTTTCATTTAGGCCTTTAATATTCAAGGTTAGATAATGATCGTGGATTTAGATTTTTTGCTGTTCTTATTGTTCCTATACAGTAATAGACACACAGATACTCTGTTGTGGATTAAATATATATTATACAAATGTGTGATTTGTTATGATTTGTGCATGCAAGCGTAGCAATTATGACACAAGTGGAAATGGGTTAAACTCATGTTGTTAAATGCGAGTTTTTAAGCGTATGAACAGCTCTGTAGATGAGAGCAGAGGGTGGGGTGTGGTGTAGTGCTCCACTGGATTTGCTTTGCTCATGGATTCCTTAGCTCTGCTTACATTGCCCAGAGAATGCAGCCATAGTGGAGCTGCATACCTTGTTGTTTACAGAGGTAAAATCACATCACTCTGAGGCGACCTTCACCGTACTCCTCTTATTTAACTTTTTCAAGCGTCGTCACTCAGAAAATGTACAGATTGTCAAACTAAACGTCCATTATTAGCTCAGCAGCGGATGGCTTGAATGGTGTTAGTACTAAGCATGTGGGGTTGTTGTGTTACATGCCAGTCGCATATTAAAACCATATGTTGCCAGTATTTGTTAAATATTTGGCTATTAGCAGTGACAGCGACATCTTAGAAGCGTCACCTCATGTGAAATACTTCTTTTATTAACCATTAAGAGGATTTTTAGCTGTTTTTTATTCATTTGTCTCGTATGTTTGAAAATCCATTTGTTGAGGATTGAAACTTACGTGAGGTAGATGACAGATTTCAGTAAACATCGTTTCTGTTTGTTCGTGACAGCTCAGATTTTCTGACACGAGTTATTTATTAGTAATAACATTGATTCATGCCCAGATAGTTGAACGATTGTGAGAGGATTAAGAAGAATATTCCTGACAAACTACTTACTCACTGACCACGAGATCAACACAAAGCCGGTGTCACTTCATATGAGTAACATGTCCATTACCCTCTCATGTGGTTAAATATGTTTTTTTTGTAGATTTTTAGAAGTTAGGCTGTTTTTTCTTTCACAGTGTGACGTGATTTAATTAATATTCATTCTACACTAGAACAAAAACAAAACCATCTGTTTACAGCGACATAGTTTCCATCTGTAACTGGTATGTGACTTGGTTAAATGGGGTAGTTGATAAGACTTTTCTGCCTTTGCATTAAGAAACATACAGAGGATTATCTGTGAATTGAAGCACGATGTTGTGTTTCCCACAGGACCAGCTAAATATTTAGTGTGAGAGCAATACATTTAGGAAACATATCCCCTACCACCATTTACTGCAGCCCACTCCATTTTCCTGACCCCGCGGAGAGTCTCATTTTCTCACTCTCATAATATGACTTCCTGTCTCAATACTCCTCTAATTCCTGATGTAGGTGATTGTGCCGTCCACATCACAAACCTCTGTCTTTGTGTTAACTCTCTGTGACTCTCTTCCAACAGTATCTGTCTATTTTTTTTTTGTTTTTGCTCCGTTTATATTAATTTATCAGTTATATTTGAAAAATAGTTTCTGGGAATGGTTACACCGAGCTTGTAAAGTCATAGCTGGTCTAATCTGCCCCTTTTTTCCTGACTTCCAAAGATGTCCCGGCTCGCCGGAGAATGTAGAGATGAGCCTTAGTGAAGGGGGGGATGGGCGGCAGTGGAGCAGGAGGGCGGGGATCAAAGGCCACCAGAATGAGCAATGAAATCTTTGTTTATGCTGCCAGTGGGTCCAATTCGTGATCGTGTGTTTGAGAGTAGTTTATTTCAACATGGGCACAATGCAAATGCACACGTTCATAAACACATACAGACCCTATAATGTTCTTGGCTGGGTTTTATTTTTTTATTTATTTTTGAAGGAGGATTTTTCATTTGGGTCGTTGTTTGATTCCATTCATTTCATTTCAACTTTGTGTAAATACCACACTCAGTCTGGTATTTACATTCTCCTTTATAAAGCAGCTTCACAGTCTCAAATAGGCTCAATGTGATTAAATAAAAATCCCTTCATATTCACATAAACATATAAAGCTTTTCTTTTAATTGCTTCCTCTGATATTGCTCATAGCATCTAATAGTATTTATTTATATGTGTAGACAGTCAGTTACTGCTGCAACACAAAGGCTTGGACAGGGTTTGGTCTTGGAGAGGCTGCTTTTATTCTCCGCTTTGTCCGAAACGTAGACGTTCAAATAAAGTTTTCAGCCAACAGCAGCAGTTTAGGGACTTGGAACAAAATGTTACTGAAGTCAGAGCAAAACCACATTGCTCAGTGACATGCCGTCCGTGTGGATCTTTAATTTGAACTGCTGGCTGTTATTTATTTGTTCATGCTACTCCACACCTCGCTCACTTGCAAAGCAGTGCATTAGGAGAACATTCCAGTGTTTTAACAGGGCACTGTGGGGCGTGTTTGGCAGCTGTGTTACCCAGTGTGCACAGAGTTACAATAAACAAGGATTATTTAGCTGATATATATGTATGTATGTTTTTTTTTTAAAGGCCTTGATCAATCTTCTGCAGATCACAATTCTGCAGTATAGTAGTAGAGTCACACAACCTTTTTTTAGAGTCATTAGATTTTCTTCGTGTACAAAACGTACTGACTCATGTAGGTTCTCTCATGTAAAAAATGTTTGAAATGTGTTATATCTATCTTTGAGGTTGCTAAAAACAAACAGGTATGAAAGTTACTTGCACTGCATGACAGATCTAGGACCTGTTTCTAAAGTACCGACATTTCAAGTTAAAGATTAACCAGTCGTTGAACTTGCAGCTTAAAATATATTTACCCTGTTATGACCTAGTGTATCATTTTCATTTTTCATTCGTTTTTAATTTTAAAAGATGTCTCCTTTTATATATGATTTATCTATTCTGAATATATTTTCTCTTGCAATGACAGGAGGCTCAACAAATTACGGGCTACTCAAATACGACACTCGGTAAAAGTAAATTGCCAACAAAGCTGTGTGGTATGATATTGAGCCATTATGACTGCTCACAGATAAACTTAATAACCTCGATTATCTCATAGCAGCGGTGCATGATAAGTTCAGGGATATATTAAATGATAAGTGAAGAGTCCATTCTTGTAGTCAGCACATTGGATGTGGATAAACACGCAGGCGTAAAGACCTGAGAGACTTTGACGAGGGTGAAATCTTTATGTGGAGACAACTGGGTTGTTGTAACATCACTGGATGCTCCTGGTCTTGTTGGTTTGGTGGCTACAGCGTATTAGACAGGGGTGGTCATAATGTTTTAGTTCATGAGTGTGTACTTATTTTTGTGCCTTACACTGACGATACTAAGCAACATGTCATGAATCACAATGAAGGGCTTTAATATCACTCTGTCATCGCCGAGTCAGAAAGCGATGCCATAGTATTCCTTAATTGTGTGGACGAACTCGATACTTTCATCCGTGCAAAGCTCAATGCCTCAGATGTTTTACCACTCTTACACAGTGCTATTCCTGCCTCGTGTGATCCCCTCCCCTTTAACTCCCAAACTCCCAGCCTTGGCTGTCAGTAGCATCAGTCTCAGCAGTTTATTCCACATTACCGCAGTGCTCAGCCCTGCTCTGATCCCTGGGGTATGTGGCTCACATCACATTGGCTTGGCACAACCTCAGCTTTGCCAAGCCACCCATTCCCATAGTGTTCATGTTTACAATGTACTGTTTTCCTCTTGGCTCTCCCCCACACACACACCACCCCCTTACTCTGGAGGTCACGGTGGTAAACAGATATTTACAAAATAATCCCAGGTCTACTTAATTAGGAACACATCCCTAGTGGGTAGTCCTTCTCCCAGGGATCAACTGAGAGCTGAGGAGCCCGGCCAATTAGACCAAACACAACCACCATGCGCCCCCCCCAGCATACCACCCTCACTGCTGTGTGTTATTGATAGTCACAAGCATGTGTGTGTGTGTGTGTGTGTGTCTGCATGCATGTATTACAGAGTTAGTTGTTTGTTTGTGAATTAAGAAAGTTAATAAGCTTCCTCCTCTTTTCCATTTTCATTGTTGTGCAGCACGTCTCACAGGAAATTGAATTGGATGCACACAGTATGAGCAAATGGAAATCCCCTTATTCCAAACAGCAGTAACAAAGGCATTTCCTAAGTTGAAACATGGATGTAGAAAGGGGTCAAAACCAAACTCTTAATTGAGCATTTCCCATAATTAGGAATAGATCAATAATTTAACAAGTGCATAAGATTACATGCGATTATCCTTACTTTATTTGGTATTCACACTTTTATTTTAATCATGTTGTCACGGAAACTACACATATTATTCTTAAATTGAGTGTTATAGATATTGAAGTTATTTAAAGGCTTTTTATAGACATGATACCCGTTATATACCTGATAAAGAAACTTGAGATAATGTAATGACAGCAGTCATAAAGAGGTAATAAGACAGTTGTTGAGGCTCAGGTCGATGCTTTAGCATGTTGCTAATATGTCAGAAGGCTAACGCAAAGACAAACATATCACTTATTCAAATCAACCTCTTGTGTCTCCTCTTTACAGGAAACTGATGCAAACACAGAGAGAGAAAAACTGTTGTATCATCACCAAAAAAAAGTATTGAATCACTTGATAATTTCTTATGTGTCTCTTATTTAATCATTAAGAATCACACACACACACACACACACACACACACAGCAGAAGCTGTGTTTAACAAGGCTGTGCCGTTGGCACACAGATACCCAGTCCTTCCCTCCTGCTTCTGTGTATTTTTTAAAGATCTCCCAGGTGTAGCAGTGAAATCCCCCAGCCACAAAGCACCATGGTATCCAGCTTTACGGCACTGGCATACAGTTTGTCCCACAGGCTCATCCCTCCTCCCTCTGATCACCTGACTTTACGGCACTGAGGGAGGAGCAGCTATTCCCTGGCCTCTCACTCCAGCCTCAGAGAGCAAGAGGAGCCTTTGAGAGAGAAAATTAAAAGGAACACATGAAGCTGGGCAGGCAGCATGGCAAGAGTGGCACAGAGCATTTGAGCACAAAATTTAGATTAAAGTGATGTGGGAGCAGTGATAGCTGAAACCAGACAGTCATAGACCAAAGCCACAGTTTTGTTATCAGGTATGATGCAGAAGAAACCACATAGCACCATCATATCAACGCATATACAAGCGTGGGAAAGTGTAGTTTAAACTTTTAAAGACTCCTCTGCTGAAATAGACCTTATGTTACTAATACATACTAACAGATTACAAAATAAAAGCAACGTAGCTTCCTTGTAGACTTTTGACCTGGAAATGAGCTGGAGGTTCTGGCTCTGACAAAACAAATGCTTCACTGAGCTGCGAGGATATTCCTGGAGGTCCTGTATTACAGTTTGATTTAATGTTTTTTTTTATGTTTGTGTGTCTTCAGGTCACGCTCAGTGGGGGGTCTTAGCAGGATTTGGGCTAATAGTTGCTCCCAGAATCGCCTCCAGGAGCCACGTGGACGTCACAGACTCTCCACTGTCATCCAACCACTGCGTCAGAATGCTGGGGAGGTGGTGGACCTCACTGTCGATGAAGATGGTAATAATAAAACTAAAAAAGTCTTCAATCCAAGCACAATTTCAGAATTTAAGAGTTGCTGCCGTCAGAGCAGCCTGAAAAATTAGTTTCACAAATATGCAAACAATGATTGTTAGCATTATAGCTAAAAGAGTTTATTAAATCAGCCAGTGAAATAATATTATTCTGTGATTATGAACTGAAATGGACATTAATTTCTCTCTCATTGACATTAACATTCAAGCAGTAGCATTTTTATTTTCATTTGCATTTCTGTTCAGGGTGAACACATATTTTATTTTCTGTAAAAAAAAAAAAGAGGCTGTTTGTGACCTTTAAGCAATTGTGACTTTAATGCAATGTCAGTCTTTTATCAGTTCATTCCCATGACAGACAGTAAAACTCCAGCACTGAATATTAGAATATTTGCATTTCATAGGAGAAAGAGGGGAAATTAATTTGTGAATATGAAAAGCAGATGGAGTTCACACACTGGAATGCTAATAAGGTTTGCTCTTATCCCTGACCGTTAATTTCTCCTCAGACAAGAACACACATATTAAGATTATTCTTCTCCTCACAAAATGGTGTCAAGATGGATGCGAAAATTACATGAATTGCGAAATTGCGAAATTACGAAAATCATTCGTTTTAAACTACAAGCAGCAACTGATGCATCTACATATTGTCATATTATCTATTATTGTACATCTGTTTGAAAACTGGAAGACGAGACACACTCAGTCCAAACCACTCTAACTGTTGGGACTTTTCATTTGTTATGAAATATTTACAGGAATCATTTGTTCTGCCAGTAATTTGAAATGAAATCTAGCTAAGGAGTTGTGTGCTCTTTCCTTTCTCTGCTTTTAAACACATGATCTCGGAGGATATGATTCCTATATCTTTCTGTCAGAGCTCAATGTTCCTTTCCTCTCGTTCTTTTCTTTTATTACCATCTGACTTTAATTTTTGATTCTGTTTATCTGTTTTATTCTTTATATTTATTCATGTCTTTTATTCTCCTCTTTGCTCAGATCTCTCAGTTGTGCCAACAACCTCTGGCAGCATTCACCCTCAAACAGTCAGGTCGTCCTCGTCATCATCCTCCCATCATGCCTCTACCTCAGAGATCAATGATGCCCCAGGCCCTTCCACTAGCTGCCCAGGCTCAATACCTGAAAGTATGCACACACAGAGGCCAAGTGGCTCTTCTCGCACAGCCACAGAGGGTAAGACGGCATGTTGTGGCATGTTGTAACCAGCTGCTCTAGTCCACTTCATTTGAGTTGTTTTTGCTCAAAGGTAGTTTGAATACAAGATTAAGATAATATGTTCATACACTGGATTTTCACATTGCTTCTTTTTCAGCCCTTAAAAATGCACTAACCCACCTTTTTGTCCTGTGTTTTCCTAATCGCATATCTTTCTCTCATCAGATGACAGCAGACCAGGTCTGTCAGGTACAGCAGGGGAAAGTGCAGGCACGGCCATGCCCAGGCTCCCATCCTGCTGTCAGCAGCACTCCCCGTGTGGAGGCCCCTCTCCTGGTCACCTTTCCCTGAGCCACTCCCACCCAAGCTGCCTGCAGGCGTCATCCTCTCAACAGATTGGCGGCTCGCAGCACAGCCACGGCCACAGCCACAGCCACAACAACGCTCACCACTTCCTTCACCATGTCCATCACCCAGCACCGCAGCCCCGGGAACCCTGCCCTTTCAAGAGCCCAGCTGCCCCGTGGAGAGGCCCAGCGCTCTGCCTGCGTCCTGCGCCGTAGTCAGCAGCAGCAGCAGCAACAGTAGTAGTAGCAGCAGTAACACAGCCCACTACCATGACCAGGTATGTCTCAACACCAACATGTCATAGTCGTGTAATATTGATCAGTATGACTTTTTAAGTACACAGCACTAATATTTAAACCTTGTGTCCCTGACCACATAAATGAAATGTTTAAATGTAATATTTTGTGTTTGTAATTTGTAAGAAAAGGGGTTATTTAACACCTAAATGTGGCAACATGTTGACGACATCTGTTTGGTCAGGTTAGTGCTAATTATGTGGTAGCGCAGTACAAATTCATTCAACCTCTGATAGGAAGTCATTGTATAAATATCTTCACTGTGTGTCACCTCAACGTTAATGCTGTGTGAATGCATTTAAAGTATTAAAAGTGTTAAAAAGTCTTGATATGATTGAATTGGATGCTAACGTCTTCTACTTTGTCGAAGATTCACTAAGCATCATCCATCCTCCTCCCTCTCAGTTAGTGGTCATGATGCAACAGGTGTCACTACAGACACAAGCTGAGTTAGCAAGGGAAACTGAACAAACAAAGGTACTGTTCTCTCAGAATAAAAATACAACAGTGAAAAGAAGGTTTCATTGTACATGGTATTTGAACTGGTATTTGAGAAATGTTCCCAAAAGGAAAACATGCTCTGTTCAAGATTGATTTAGCACAGCACCAGAGGAGTTTGTTCCTCTTCTCTCTGTAATATCTTTGTCTTCATTCCACAGCAAACTCTGCCAGTGGACCTGAGCAACAGCAGTGTTCGGAGTGGTGGAAACAGCGGGGCTAGTTTCCATGGCAGCACCTCGGCCTTTGACCCCTGTTGCCCAGGCTCCACCTCGCGGCCTCCCGCTTACGTTTCCCAGGCCACGCCTGGGCCCAGCCAGCCTGCTGTGGTGGACTCATTCAGCTCCTCCATTGTGGCTCAGCCGCAGCCACAAGCCCAACCCCAGCCGCCCTGCAGACATTACATCCACCCCTCCTGTGAGTGTACCACCTCTATGCAGCACAGGAAACCAGTGACCACGAGGCTTATTTCCCTAAATTTTTCAAATTAAAACCTCAAGCACCTACTGCCGCATTTGGAAAATTCACTCATTTGCAGTGATTATGAAAATTGGCAGACAGCTGCACTCCTAAAACCTAATGCTAATAGTAATTAACAGAGGCTGCTGGTTAATGTGCCAAGTGCTGTGGGAACTGTACCAGGCAGAAGTGGTTAATTGCTCCTTTTACTCAGAATAGCTCAGTGTTGAGAGTGAAGAGCTGTGACAAGGATGTCTCGTGTGAACAGAGTAAAAGAGTTAGTTGCAGCTGACACTTAGGCTCACCTCTCTCTCTCGCCTGCCTCTCTGCTCCATTTCACTGCTGCTCAGACAGGTTAAAAGGAAAATGCACCGAGAACTAAAATTTAAAAAAGAAGAAATCAATATTCTTTAAATGGATGATTTTATTTTGCCAAAAATCTGTCATATTAATAGCAGAAGCTTTGTTCCTAACGCAGCAAAAATGCTGCTACAGATGCATCATCTGTTACATGATGAACTGGGATGTTTATGCACTAGAATAAAGTATAAATGTAGAGACTTTTCACTCACCACTTTTGACTGATGCACAAGATCATAAATGTCTAAACTTGTATCTTTTCTTTAAAGGACGAGTCACATGACACACTATGTTAGTTTATTGTCAACAAATCTTACAAATGTAACAACATCAAAAACTACAGAATGATATTAACAAACATTTGTATTCTTTGATAATATTACAGAAAAAATATCAGGCTCAACCAGTTAGCAACACATTGTTTGTTGATCAAGGTGAACATGGGCATATAAATGCTCATTTATACCTTTTTTTTGTAAATGAAATTATAAATTCATTACCCATCAATTATAATATATTTAAAATATATATATGATCAGTAAGAATAAATGACAAGGTTGGAAGTTGTCACGCATGTGTATTGTTGTATTTGTTGTTTTTGATTATAACAAAAATCTTTTATCCTTTAGTATTTTAAGATGTTTTATTACTTTTTCTTCTCCTTCTTCCATTCCAGATGGTTCTCTAGCACGTTCGCTGCATCATCAGACCTCCTCTGCATGTCCCCATTCCCATGGAAACCCCCAACTTACACCTCAACCCGCTCCACAAGGCGATTATGTCATTCCCCACTCTGTTACCTTTCATCCGCCACTGCCATCTCACCCCTCAAGCCATGCTGTGCCCCCAGCCCCTCCCCCTCCCCTGTCTACCCACCACCTCTCTAGTTCAAGTGCCCCACTGGCCCAGCATCTGCCTGCGGACCACCAGAGTCTACCACACCATATGCCGGCACTGGGAGCCTCCGTACAGAGGCTTCATCAACACGAGATGCTGCAGAGAATGGAGGTCCAGCGGCGCAGGATGATGCAGCATCCCACGTGAGTATTCATACTTCTGAAAGAGACGAACTACAGCTGTGAACCGACTCCGAATCAAATGAGTATTTTTCTTTCCCTTGCAGACGAGCACACGAGCGTCCACCTCCACACCCCCATAGAATGCACCCCAACTACGGCCATGGACACCACATCCATGTACCACAAACTATGTCTTCCCACCCTCGCCAACCTGAGCAGAGAACAGCATGGTCAGTATCAGAGGCGATAAGACCTGGCATATTGTTTGTTTTAGTTTTAATTCAACTCAAATGTGATCTCAGCTGATCAAATATTACAAACGGTGAATGCAGCTCTACCGTTCTGCGGTTTAACGTTCAGGTGGCTAACTGTGAGTGTTTATATGTTTGTCAACAGGGAGCTCGGCATCGAGGCTGGAGTGACTGTGGCACCGTACCCTTCAGGGCACCTGCACTCCCACTTGCCCCATTACCACCCACCCCCCAGACTGCACCACTTCCCCATTCCCTTCATGGTGAGAGAAACCCTCAGCACACATGCATACATTAGCATAAATGAGAAAATCACTTTTATATGAAGTCTGGCTGAGATTAATGGTGCTCGCTCCTTATTTATAACATCAGTTATTTCAAGGATGGTTTGGTGAACTACATGAATAATGCATTAGCAATTAATAGTGGCTCATCAAGCATTTCAAATGCACACTCAACAAATCCCAAAGCCTTGAGTCAGATCCCGCACAAGTATAGTCGACACTTTTTTGATATTATTATTATTATTTTTGCCGTGGTCACTCTCAAACAACAATGTAAGTTGTCCCCTGCAGTCACTTTGTCCCTGTAGCATCAATAAAAGTTGAGATGATGAAAATTTTCTGCATCTTTTGATCGAATCCACGGTTCATCTCAACGTACACACTCAGAATTAGGAGGTAGAGAAGTGGAACCTTAAGGATATATAAGTGAATTTTGATGAACAGTCTCAGCAGAGTTTATTAGTTTTAATTTGTATTTATTTGTCACTTTCATCCTCTTGTATTTGCAATGTTAACACTTTTAAAAACTCCTTCTTAATACCAATAACACCTACCTGCATCTTAAATAGATGGGTTTTTTTTAAGAAATTGGACATTTTTAGACACATCTCTCTCTCCATCAGAAACACTCAGCTTTATTTCAGACCCTGATATTTACCCAAATACACGTACAAACACAGTAATGTGGCAAAGGTGAAAGTCAAAGTACACAGCCACTAATGGCACACATTATTATTTAATGCTTGCTAGAGGTTTAGGACTCTGTCGAGTGAAATAAACTCTGTAGAAAGTGTGTGTTAAATGTGTGGTTGTCTTGTGGTTCTGAAAGACTTAAGTATAATTATGTAACAAACCTTTTTTTTCCTCAAGCCTAAATGTGATGTGGATGTTTTCCTTTCTCCTTCACAGCACACTGGCATATCTGAAGTGACCTACCCGCACATTCGGTACATCTCATCTAGAATGACTGGCTTTGGAAGAACCTATGAGGTGAATACTGTTCTGTTGTTTGTTTGTTTGTTTTTTTTAGTCAAATGTTGCTGGTGAGGAATAATAAGGCAGCTTAATGAGGTGATGTCTGTGTTATCATGTAAGTCGGTGTTAGTTTTGTTTTATTGAGAATAAACACAAGTGTCACGGGACCAAGAGAAGAGAGAAGAAAACGAGATAAAGTTTGAGTTTAAGACAAAGAAAACAAAATCTCATCTCATTAACTAATTAACTAATCATTCACTCATATTCATGTGCAGTTTAACATCTTAAGGTGGATCCATGTGGTTCGAGATACTAATCTTCAGTTTGCCTCTCGTGTGCGTTTGTGTGAAAAATGAAAGTTACCTCGAAAGAATTGTAATTAAATGTCACTCACTTGCACTGTGCTGGAGACACAACTGGTTCTTCAGCATATTTACATCAGCACACAACAACATTTGGCAGAGAACAGGTGTGGGTGTTAACACGTGAACATCGCTGTGTTTCTTTTTTGTCTTTTTTTTTTTTTTTCGACTAAATAACTTGAAACTTAAGTTGCTTCTAAATCGGTGTGAATTATTGAAGAAGCACTCGTATAAAAGTGAAATGTATATGTGGAGATTAAAACCCGTACGTTCATGTGTCTGTCAGACTCAGTTTGTTTATGATATTTCCCATCAGGACCTGCTGCATTTAGAGGAAAGATTGGGGACTGTGAACCGAGGAGCCTCTCAGGGAACCATAGAGAGGTGCACTTACCCACACAAGTACAAAAAGGTGAGGATCTGTCAAAGTGTGTGCAGTTATGTACTTTATGTAGTGTTGGATGGATTTTTACAGACACTGTATATAGTTGTGCATGACTGTTACAGTTTTTTCTGGGACAGAGTAAGCAGTGGTCTTTTGTGCTCATTTCAAACGTCTGATGTTTTTGCCAACATTTAGAAAATTACTGTAGTGTCTTTTACCAGAGATTGCAGCTGTGAAGACATTGTTGGGAAAAGGTTTCCTTAGAGGTTTCCAAATGTATCTAAATAAGCAATCTAACACCCTGCCACCCAATACAGAAGGTGTTGGAGAGAGACATTGACCAACAGTTAACCCCTGAAGCTTGGGCATCTATTGGGAAAAATATGCACGCAACCCCAGAATCGGTGAGAAATAATGAAATAAATCAATTTGGAAACATGTCTCTGCTCACATGTACAGTAGATGTTAGTCTTAGTCTTGGGGGCCAGGGAATTCGGCTACTAACTTTAATTTGATTAACTTTGATTTTTTTTAGTTTAGAGACAACAGATAGAAAGTTTTTTTTTCTGTTTTCAGGACAAAATGACCATTCTCTCTGTCCCCAAAGGATTTAATGTTTTTGTTGAACTGTTTGCTCTAAACATAGATAGTATCATATATTTTTAAACAAATGTAATATTAATGTATCTGTAATGTTACCTCAGTGTTTTAGTTGAGCAGTTAAATGTTTTGTTTTTTTTTTTTTTTTTTGTTGTTTTTTTTTTTTTTTTAACAAAGAGCGGATTAATATAACATGTGATATATCTGTTGTGGTTGCTTCACTGATCGATGCCGCATATCAAAAAGTCACGTGTCCAAATGTTTCTCACGAACAGAGAAAGCTGCATGGTAAGCAAGAGGAAGACGAGGGAGCGGATGAAGACACGGAAGAAAAATGCACCATCTGTCTGTCAATACTGGAGGAGGGGGAGGATGTCAGGTAAATGCTTCCCCTCCTGGGTGTTCGCTTGGTTTGTCGCTCGCAGTTTTTTCATCGGGGCGTGTCTGTGAGTCTTTAAACACAGACATGTGGGATGGCAGGTGTAGTTGTTCAATTTTGCTACAGCCTCTTGAGATACGTTTTTAAAAAACCCAGTGGTATAGTAATCAGCAGAAAACCCCAGAGTGCCTTAAAATTACTGGCCTCAAGGAATTGCTTTTTGGCACTCACTCAGGTTTTTTTAAGAGGATTTTCTGCCCTCTGTTGGTGCAAACGGAGGTGATGAGTTGTACCTCTTTTAATTTGAACACACTGAGGAAAGAGGTTTGAAACCAAAGTAATTCACAGACATGGTGTTGAGTTTATCCACGTAGTTTAAATGGTTCTGGTCATTTTCAAGTAAAACCTTCATTGTTTATTTATTATTTTTTAATATAAACTGTGGACAAAAACTGATGTTTTAGCCACTTCTGATTCAGTCAAATGTTCACACTTTGTATTTTTTAATTTCTAAAGGTCATGGTCATGTGTCAACACTGTACCACAGACAGACTAAAACCAACAATGTGTTACACTGTCAGCACTTTTCTCTGTCCGGCCTGTCCGGTCTGTGACATTCATCCACAGGCTTGTTTGTTTCTACTGAAGAGTCACACAAATATATAGTTTGTATTTTTTTTTTTTTTTTATTTACAGCTGGACACTTTTTTTTAAAACAAATTTTAAGCAAATGGTGCGTGTGTTTGGGGCCCGGTTCATTTGTGTATTTAATGCTCTGCTTGGACAGTGTGTGTGTGTGTGTGTGTGTGTGTGTGCGTGTGTGTGTGTGATTTGGTGGCCGTAAAAAAAAACGCAGGAAGTCGCCAGGACATAATCAGGAAGTGCATTATTAAGATGTTGTCTATGCGTTTCCCTCCCTCCTCCAGGCGTCTACCATGTATGCACCTCTTCCATCAGCTGTGTGTGGATCAGTGGCTCCTCACCAATAAGAAGTGCCCCATCTGCAGAGTGGACATTGAGGCACAGTTGTCTGCTGAGAGTTGATGCTGTTTTTCTAACAAACCCCTTTTGTTCAAAGTTTATTTTGAGTTCATGTTAATTTTCTCTTCAGTACTGCAGTCAACCAAAGATGGCATGAGTTACCTGTGCAGCTCCACTACGAGAAAATAAATAATAATAAAAAAAAAAAATCTGACAAAAAAGCATTGAGCCTAGAGTGCCAGCTATTACATATTACTACAACAGCTAGAATTCTCCATTAAGGGTTTAAGATTTTATTGTATTTATAAAGCTTTTATGTAGCTTTTGATTGTTTCCTCAAGTGTCATTTTTGTTTTTTTTGTTTTTCTCTGCATGTTTCCTTGCAATGCATTTCTTTGCACATATAACGTGGGCTAAACGGAGCCTAACAACTTGCAGGTGAGGATAGCTGCTCTAGTAAAGATGCATTTCTGTAAACCTAATGCCTCGCTTTACTAGAATAGAATGTCAACCTCCGGTTTAAAAAAAAAACAAAAACATTGCAGGATTCATTTTACCAATCATTGTATTGATTAGTTTATGTTTAGAAGATGTGGATTGTTAGTGAAAGATGTTTTTTAAGTAAATCAAGACATTCCTAACTAGGGAAATATGTTAACAGTTCAGCTGCTGTATTAGTGCACACCCAGTATTTCTAGAGTGGAAATAAACTCCAATGTTCACCTCACTCCCAGAATATGCACATGCTTTGCTACGATGACACCTCCCCTCCAGCACCTTCATTTGAAAACACCGTTATCACCACCATCCGATGTATTTTAGAGAACAAGAAAGTAATGTCACATCCCTCTCTTCGACTGTTCTTTCTAAACTGATTGATTGTTTGGATCTGCTGTGAATCTTCTCTTCATTTTTGTCGGGGTTCTCTCCCCGTGCAGACAGGCCTGTGACGGTTCATTTTCTGTAAGATGATCTCAGGTCTACATGTGTGTTTGTAAGAAATTTCGCATGAGCTCGCGACCTGGGATCTTTTTTTTTTTTTTTTTTTTTTAATGTCAATTTCATGGCGGTCGCGTGGACTTTTTTCATTTCCACTGTGTGTGTTCAGAGGGAAATACACAGCTCAGTTTGGGATTAATATTTACTGTTTGTTCTCACACTTCAAAAAACAAAAACATTTTATCCACCCTCCCTTTTGTCTCTCTGTAGTCGAGCAGCAGCGTCCATTTTGGCTGCTGCGGAAAAGAAAAACACTAATACTGTTGACTAACTCACTCGCATAAACTTGCACAAGAGAGAAAAAGGTAGGAGAGTAGTAGTGAATATGACAGTGTGCTGAGGCCATGTATTTCCACTCTGACGAATATGAAAAAAGAAGAAGAAAAAGAAGAAAAAAAGATATTTTGAATGGAGTGTTGAAATGCAGTACTTAAAGCAGGTATCCATGCATTCATTGATTTAAAGGCACCAGGATCATATTCTGTGGGATTTATATTAGTTAATAAATAATATTAATAAACTTGGATAACTCTTAATTGAGTCGTTTCCTTGGTGTTCTCTTTGAAAATCAAATGTTTGAGTAAATTGAATTTTGAGTTTTCTTGATGAAAAAAGGGTAAAAAGTCATTAGTTATTAGCATGTCGACTAATCTACTGAAAGAACAAACAATTTGTCCAGAAAAAGACGCTCCGATCGGACTGTTGTAGGATGTGGGGCATCTTATTTATTACTTCATTTAATCTGAAGGTTAATTGATTTGACTTGATATTTAATATAAAAACAGTCCAGTTAAAGTTAATACACGTTTCCATGCGCATGGTCAAAGTATATAGGATGTATTATATAGTATGAGTTAGTTAGTGTATTTTCTGGCTCTTTGTAAAGTTATTTCTACTTCAAACCATCATCACATGTTGCCTACATCTGCCGTTTATGACTGGTTCAACCAAAAAGTGATTTTTCTTTCCTTGTGATATAGAAACATTTAAACGTTTTGAGGAATGAGAAGGGAAATAAACAAAACTTAAAGAGGATAAAAGCACATGAATCCTGCTGTGACGTGTTCCTCAGGTTAAATAAATCACAGCCTCGGATTAAGACCTGAGGAATTCTGGTTATTTACCTCCGTGTGCTTTGTCATCTTTCTCATTTTTCACCAAATTTAATCCCAAAACAATTTTGTTTGTTTATTTGTTTCTTTTTTTTTTCACCACGACAGCCGACTCAAAATGTAAACCTAGTGGTTAAAAATGATTGTAGCAATATAAAATAAATAAATTCCATCCCTTTTGAAGGTGAGTTCATTTTTTATTTTTGTGTCTGGCCTCTAATCAACGCTCCCAGTCCAGAATAGACGAGGATTATTCTTGTGCATGAGTCCAGATTATGAAGCAGGTGTGAGGGATGATCCTGTTAAATAAATCAACTTAATCCTTTATTTACAACGTAAAGAAAAGAGCAGGTAGCATCAAAATAGAAAATTCACTAACATAAAATAAACATGTCTGAAAATATCTGAAAGGATAAAAACACTGTCCTTAAACAGAAACATGAGAGAAGTGATTCTCTGTCCCCTTTAGAACAACAAAGCTGGATGATGATTAAATTTGGTGAAAATTCAGAAATGTGTCATAGAAGCTGCAGCTACAAACCTCACGTCTCCGGAGATGAATAGAGACAATGAGCAAATGAAACGGGCTGAATAGATTCAGTTTCTTCAGATGTAATAAAGGTGGAGAGGTTGTGGAGCATGGAAATGAATAGGTTTTAAATGTCAATTCAAATCGACTCATTTAGATAAAGAAAAACCTGAAAGTTAAAGCTAATGTAAGATGTAGTACGTGCTTGACAGAAGCATTTTTTGTGAGAAGAAGAAATGACAAACTACTGACCTGTTGTGTAACAGAAGATCAAGTAGATATGTCAGCAGATTATTGTCATGTCAGTTATAAAGTAACATTTCTCTAAAATTTCCTAACATCATCTTTCCAAATAACACTGTAAGAGCTGTAAAGAGTTCAAGGTTACTTTAAAGTTTTATGAATTCAGTGTTTCATGTGTGATGTGTTGGTAATACTCCTCTTTCTCTTCTAAACACAAGTTCAGACAGAAAATGAGAAAGTGCAGTGCCTCCTGTAGCCACAAGGTGGACATGAAGCACCATGGATATGTGAGCACAAAGGACTCTTTGAGAAGTGAAGCTGTTAAAGAACTGCACCAAATTACACATATGACAATGAAAAGAAACTTTAAAGGGTTTGATCCGTGACACGAAACAGCCTGTGATGTTCTGCCCTCAATCGTATGATCAAGAACAAAGTAACATGCAACTCAAACCAAATGATACTGATACTAAACTTACAGCGATGATGCAGAGATGTGTGAGGGATAGAAGTTAGTATTTTAATAGAAACTGCATCAAAATTCTTCAGCAAAAGTGTTAACATCCCATAAAGAGACACTGATCTGATCTACACAGCTGTGCTGTAGGATTCACTCATGCCACCAATGACGCTTCACTAGAGGCAAATAAGAATGAAAGAGGATTTTGTTGCAGTGCAGCAGCAGCAGTAGGTAAAACCACACAGACAGCACACAGTGTACTATGTTCACGTACAAGTGGGAATCAGTCAGTTGTTTCTTAAAGCGGCACAGATGCCTGATGTCCACACCCACCTCTGTCAACAATGGTTTGCATTTTGATCTACGGGCATTCATCCAACATTAATAATCAAAAGATCATGTTAGAGTAAGTTTAAGTATCTTAGCAACAACAAAACAAGAAAAGAAAAAAAAAGAAAAGACTGATTTAGAGGTTAAAATGAAGCTGATAATCTTAAGTGTTTGTAAAAGTCCTGATGATATAGACGTGGCAATAAACAAACATTAGACTGATCATTGTTCATTTAATGGAGTTTTCTAATAAAACGACAAAAAAGCAGTCAAATATACAATATAACATGCTTTATTAAAAGACTCGTCTACTGTTTTTTGTATTGCACAAGGATGTTTTCAACCATCCAAGACCAAACTATATTTGATGATGCAGAAGATCCAAAACAGAGGTCCCAGCAATTTTAACTGACTAGAGAATAATGTGGTTATTTAATAAAAAATAATAAAACAAAACAAAATAAAAAAAAAAAAAAATGACTTAGGAATGTGTAAGTAATGCAACCGCAGTGCAAAAGATGTGCAGGAACAGTCGAGCAGAAGCTAAAGGAATTTTCTGCAGTGCCACGGAAAAATGTGAACAAAAAAAAAAAAAAAAAAAAATACTTTCACCTAAAACAACCTTTTCAACTTTTCAACAAAATAAAAAATCCATTCACCCTTTTTTTTTCTGTCATAACCATTATTCTCTATTTGTAGCCAAAAAATGGAGATAAAGCAGCCCCGTGAGTATCAAAAGCAGAGAAAACAAAAAAATCCTTCAGAGAAAATACAAAAAAAAAATTAATTTAAAATCTAACCAACAACAGATGTACTCCTAAATATGAACACATATACAGAATCAGATCCAAAATGCCTGTTTTATTTTTGTTTTTTTTTATAATTTCATGTAAACAACTTATTCTCTTCAGGAACTAGGCTTATTGCGAGCTTGGCAATCTGTCCTTCATACACTTGACTTACTGGCTGTGGCATGAACGAGTGACGGTGTCTGTGTCTAAGGTAGTACCTGTACCAATAAAGTGCTAATACACCACAGACGATATGCTCAGGATACAGTATACATGGTCTCTACTCTGTGTCTAAAATATACTGGTGTGATAGAAAAACAAAACAACCAAAAGAAGAAAAAAAAAACAAAACAAAAAACAAAGATGAAGTTAGTTTTCCAGGTGATTCACCACTTTACTGTGTTGTCTTTTGACTGAAAATGCTAAAATTGATATTGCTTTGGTATTTAAAAGAAATAAATCTAAAAAAAAATAATCACAGTGTGGTGATTTACTGAGTCTCTATTCCCGAGAAGTAGTTACAGTTTTGCACCAAAATGAAAAATAATAAATAGACCTGGTAAAACATCAGTCGCTACAGTTGTGACACTTGAGACAAACACCTTTAAATCAGCAATCAAACCTTCATCTGCTTAAAAAAAAAAAAAAAAAAAAAAAAGTGTTGAAAAAATTAAAATCACAGCCTGGTCCCACAGATTAAGTATACTTCATTCCAGCGCTTCAAAAAAAAAAAAAAAAAAAAAAAAAAAGTTTGAGCTCAAATCCTCAGTGAGATATAAATGACAATGAGGAGAAGAACACAGAGAAGCTATAAATACAATAAATAGTTTTGTTCAGTACTCGAGGGGACTGTGGAGGAGACAGACCCCAGGTCAAACAGTCTTCTTGTCTTTAAAGCAGAGCCTCGTTTAAAAAGCCTGATGGTCTCTCGGTTTGGTGGTGGAAGCAAGAGTTACATTCATTTATAACAAGGCAGTAGTGGAGGAACTGTGAGTTTCTCTCCTCAGGAAACCTCACAAGACTTCTCTCTCCAACCTTTAGCTCCGTCTCGTCGTCTGAGAGACTCGACGTTGACACAGCAGGTTCTCTCCTCCTCTTTGTGCTGTGAACCAGCAGCTCTCAGATCTTGGTGACGTAGTTGTTCGGGAAAAGTCCCTGTTTTCCACGAAGTCGTCCCGTCCACCATCCAGACGCATCTGATCAGAAACATTAACAAATTACTATCACATTTCAGATAGATACATAGATACATTGTTAATCCCAAAGGGAGATTAAGGCATCTAATATCTTAATACACACGATACACAAAATATTATAAAAATAAAAAACAATAAACAATAACCTTAAAAAATGGAGATAAAAAGGGGTTAAAGGGGGATAAAAAAAAAAGGGGTCAGCCAGCCAATCACGTGCACTTACCCTCTTTGATGATGTCGATAACGTCGTCAGCGTTGAAGCTGAGCTCGTCTGTGTCCTGAGCGTCGTAGGCGTACAGAGCTTTACACTGAGGCACCTGGGGTTTGGGTTTGGGTGCAGGTTTGGGTCGTCCTCCTCCGGGTGCGGGTCTGCTGGCTGAAGGTCTGTGAGCTCTGAGGATTCAGGAGACAAAAGAGAGAAAACCACACGACTGTCAGGACCATCTGTCCACAAGAAGGACGCTAAATGAAAGACTCACTTCACGGTGCTGCAGTGGCTGTGAAGGTAATTTAGAAGCAGTTTGTTTATCATAGAGTTGATCCTAAAAATCACCATCTTGTTATTCTGAATAAAAATTGCTACTTTGACTTTAATTGCTTGTTCTTTTTTATTTTCGCCTGTGAAAAACTACAAATCCAGCAAATCTATGTCAGACACAGAATAGAGAAGCATAAAAAACACTTAAAAATAAGAATTAAAGTCATTAGTTATCAGTTAATAAAAAATCTTGCTTCATTTAACAGAAAGTAGCTGTTCACAAATCAGCCACAAGATGGTGATGTGGTGCATGCTACGTTTTTGCCTTCACTTAAAACAGTTTTTCAGAGCAGAGAGTTGATCCAGAGTCAGTGACATTGAGACGTCTGTTCATTATTCTGTATCATAACTGGATCATTTACTTGCAAAACCTTGTGTATTAACTTTTGAAATAATTCAATAACAACAAAAGACAATGACAAAGAATCACTGAACTAACTGAGGATCAAATAGTAACAGTAGCATCACCCTGTTGAGCAGTAAACAGGAAATGAAGTAGTTAGTTTTTTACATATAAGATATATTGTTTACTGAAGCAACTTTCACCTCTAGGGTTCATTTCTTTAGTAAAGACAATCCTTTGACTAAAAAAACTGATCTTTCATTACGGAGATGAAAGATCGATCATATTCAGGTGAATTGTGAAATAATTCTCCTTTGATATCAGTGAAATTGAGCAGCAGCAGAAAATGAAACATTAGTTGCATTCTATGTTTGGATCCATTAATCAAGTTGATTAAAAAAAAACAAGAGAAGAAGCATCTACATGTCCTGCTGCTGAAAGCTTTTCTCAACCTGCACCACCACCCACAACACCGCAAACACTCCAACTCACATATCTCCATTTGAAGCTGGTCGTCTGCCTCCAGTACTACAAAAGAATAAATGTTCCAAATTATGTTGAATTACAGTCATGGATGTGTACAAACAGCAGAGCTACACACTCACCTGTGATCTAGATTACGACTAAACAGCTACTTAATAACTCCTTTAAATCACTATAACATGTACATGTTAAACAAACTAACCAATAAAGACATGATAAAGAGTTGGTAAATGATGACTGATTTTTACCAGACGTGTGTGTGTGTGTGTGTGTGTGTTTTATCTACTCCTGTGTAGTTTTGAGCGTCTCACCCCGCAGCTCCTTGTTCAGGTACTCTAAGACAGTCCAGGTTTGGCTGCGGTCGGTTTCCTCCTCGTTCCTTCACCTGGTTGATGTTACTGGGCAGGAACGGTCGCGTTGAGTTACCGGACGAAGGATGCCTCTGGTTGTGATGCTGCGAGTTTCTCTGATTGGCTACGTGATTGGTGTTTTTCAGGCCACCGTTCTGATGAGAGACTGTTGGAAGAAATACTTATAAGATTAATAACATGCTGTGTTGTACATCCATAGAGGAAAAAGCTGCTCAAACGTTGTGTGAACGTCGTACCTGGAGGTCCTGGTGCAGCTCGTGACGGGGTGTGATGGTGAGTTCTGGACGCGTTAGAGCGACTCTGAGTGAAGCTCTTCTTGGTGGGGCCTGAGGATGAGATGATCAGCAAATAAGTGTTACATACAAATGTTAAAACAATTCAGATTGACCACGAATGGAGGTAATGGCTAACGTTTTAAAGGAAAAATTCAGACTTACAGACATTTTAGAGCTATTTTCAGATTATATGGTTCATACAACAGCGTAGTTTAACTCTGCATTCAATAAATCAACATTTAGGACTTTCAAGATGGCGTTGACAGGAAAACAACGACACAATCTTCTAAAGAACCTGTCTGTACATTTGCAAAGTTAACAACATGTTGGTTTGTCTGTAGAAACCCTCTCCTCACTACCACAGAAGTCCAGTGTTATTTTGAGTCTTACTGTGGTTTAAAAAATACAGATTTGTCTCGATGCAACTTTATCCTCCTCACACTGTCGTTATGCCTCTTTAGGTTGAAATTGCAAAACACAAACTTTCTCAAAACTCATCTGATTGATGTGATTTTACTACCAACACAAATTATGAACATCTGTAACATCTTTCCTTTAAGGTATGCCTGATATGCACGGGTACATTTTAAATCGACACCTCTGTGGGTCAAATCTGACCTCAGATCATTTCTATGAATGCGTGTATTGATACTCACGTGTATTCTTTGGGAGCCCAGGGCCGATGCTGACCTGCAGGGATTTGCTTGAAGGCTTCAGAACCGGCATGTCTCCCTGACCCTGGACAAAAACAACCTGCCTGGAGCCGCCACCGCTCAAGAAACCCCAGTTCTCTTTCTTCAACTTCATCTCCAGTCTGAGAATGACAGAAACAAATCTCTCATATCGTGTATTTTTCAATTTAAAGTGTCGTTGAACTTCTTCAAGTTGATATTAAATGCACAACATCATCAAGAACACGACACAACCACAACATAACATTGAAGTTGAGGTTGTTTTATCGGTTGCATGTGTTAACTTACGTGTTACTAAACTTGAGTGGTAGTTTCCTCTGAGTTTTCTCCTCAAACCTTCGAGCCAGTAAGCTGATGAACTCCGTCTTGAACACACACTCCAGCAGGCTGTCGTACTCCTGCTCATGAAGGATCATAAAGTCATCCTGCATTGTGCTGTAAAACATGAGGGAAGTGCTCAGTTAAAAGGCTCGTCTGTGATGGAAAATTTACAACCCTGACATTAGATGTGGGCAGGACACAAATCTCACAAAGAGGATGGCATTAAAAATGACTTTCACATGGTTGTTTGGGTGATTTTTGTCCTGCTTTCTGCTCTGCTTTGATGAAAGCTAAGATGGAGGGTCAGAATCATCTTTCACATTTGCATAGACACAGAGGGAGCCTCACAAAGCAGCGAACATCTGAAGAGGGAAGACAGCTTGTGCCCGTAACCCGCACAAGGATACTTTGTTCCTCCCAGTGCAGCGGAGTGTTTCTCTGATGAGCTTTTTACAACTCCTGCTTTCGTTCATTGCACCACCTGGTCCATATTACCCCAGTGACTCAAAAGCCACATGCTCGTACCAACAGCTCTGTGATTTCTACCTCTGAGACGAGTTACACAGCGTTCCCATCAACAACAAAGGCCCCGCGAGTCTCTCAGTCCCTTTTTATTTTCATACTTTTCTTTGTAGTAAACTAGTCCACATTCTTTAACGGGACTGTGAATTATTTCAGCTACATTTCTAAACTGCACGTACAAAGAGGGACAGATGCACGGACGTATACAAGAGGTAGTTCTGATATACTCCACATGTTTTCCCTTGTGTGACATTTAAGGGAACATGGGAACTTGTGTGATTCAAAATCCAGACTGTGGCTTTGAAGTAGATTCATGACTTTGTGCATCACAGCGGCTGGTAGATTATATAGCAGGTCTCTGAGTAACAACGTGACACTGGTGTATGTTGAGCAGACATTGTCTTGTTTTGGAAACAAGTCATTATACACTGGTGTCTGACTGACTAGAAACACACAAACACTGGACTGTTCATACCTTAGTGACACTGCCAAGATCTTCTCCACTTCAATCCGCCTCTTCAGCACCTCAGTCACCTGCCCTTTCTCTGGTCCCTGTTTCACCTTTTCTCTTCCAATCAGGTACACGGATTTTGGCGTCAGGATCAAGTCTCTTTTAATTCCCTAAAATATACAAACACACACACAAGTCCATGAATGTTTTGTTCACTACAGAGTCAAAGAAGCAGGCCGCAGACGAGGAAAACTAACCTTGAATCTTCGGTCGTATTTTGTGACTTTGTCTGCAAAGTCGATCTTTTCTCTCTTTCCCAGAAACTGTCTCAGCTCAGGCCGGTCGTCCATGCCCAGATAGTCACCTACGAAGTTTCTATTGATGCTGTGTCGCCGTCTCTCCTTACGGTTCAACAGCAGGTCAGAGGCTAAATCAACCCAGACAGAAAACAGATTGAGAAAGCGAGAAGACGGATGGACAGAAATTAAACTGTAAAAGTTGTTATTCACTCACCTTCTTCCCTCATCTGGACATATTTCTTGCAGGCCACATATTTCCTCCAGGCTTTCTGGATGGCCCTGGCGTAGCCGTCAAACTTGCGCTCCCTTGTTTCTTCCAGCAGAAAGAGCTGTGAAGACAAACAAAGAGAGTCAGTGCAACACGCAGTGACAGACATACCTCAGACTCAAACACAGACGCACCTTTAAACACAATGAATGGAAGGAATGACTGCACATACATACTGAACGTTCCTGTGTGCAGCTCAGCAAAGCAAAACAAAACAAAACTGTGGTGTCAACGATTTCTGAGATCATTTCAGTTTGACTTAGATCGATCAAATCCTTTATTGCTCGAATCGCTATGGTCGTGCCAGCATCGCTCCTCTAGAGCCGTAGAGCAACATTTCACAAACCGAATAAACACTGAGGGCATAGATCTTCAAACCGCCAACTGAGCTACAACATCGATTCTGTGTTTTTGTGGTCAGAAGTTGGACAGTAAAATGTTACTTCAGTCATCTGCTCTCTCCAAAACAAATGATTGCTGTATTTAAATTATATGTAATTACATTGGATTGCTTTGTTGTAATACAGATAAAGGTAAATAAATCAAACTGAGGATTAATCCTTGTTTCATCAAAGGTTTATCTCTCAATGTTTTAATACCTGTAACCTGTATTTTATAATTCATATAAACACTTCATTTAATGTTCTTTTTTTTCCCTCAGATTTTAAGTTGTGTGGAGTTCATACGTGGCTTCAACAGACTGAACTGGACAAATCAAAGCTTCCAGTTTCAGCCTTTTTAGTATCAAATTCCCTTTGTTTTACTGTCCCACCACAGCAGCTCAGTGAGGAGACATTGTCTGTGGAAACACAAAGAGAGGATTTTATACTAAAAAGACTTGATTTGATTAACTCTGACTGGCGATGCCTCATTTTGTCCTTTGATAAATGTAGAAATATGTTAGGAAAATGTTAGAAAGATGAACAGGAGGGAGGATCATGATGTTGAAACTTTCCTGTTCCATGATTTCAACTATTTTTTAGTCCAGGTTTGTTTGTACTTTTATTCTGTGTCATATGTATGATGCACTACACGCAGAAACTGTCTAGTTTTGATCTTCCTCATTTCGCCGCTTCCTGACTCCAAACGTCAAGCGACCACCAGTCTTCTCACACATCTATGTCATTTCCTGATGGGCCTCTAGACGTGCAATCACACTCTCTGTCCTCTCCCTCTCCCAGACTAAACATCCTGCCCTCTGCCTACACTGCTGCGACAGGCCTGGCATCCACACGGCTCTGGCCACAGGCCGCACTGTGACGGGTACGGTAACAAAATAAAAAACCACAGGCAAAACCAAAACACATTATGACAGATCAAACTTCAGTTACAAAAACTGCGAGGACAAAAAATGCACTGAGTCACCAGCTGAGACGCTGACACCACGCACTTACTGAGGCCTCAGTGTTTGTTCCTGAGAAAACAAATCCTGCAACAAACAGCAGGTGGAGTTTGGTTTATACGAAACAAAAAACAAAGAAAAACTGTTACAGATTTCCTCAAATCTTTACTGACCGGTACTTCATCCTAAAGCAGTAACGATCATCATGATTCTCGTGTTAAATATATAACTATTTTCTAATACGTGGAGGTTTAGGACGCATCATAATGCAGCTGTAATGAGATAAACGTATAATAAACAATAAATGAAATAATTACTGACAAAGTCTGTCCAATAGTGAATTTTTGAAATGAAATGTTAAGCTAATGTCTAAGCTTCTTATAAAAGCTTCATAGAGACATTTAAAGTCTCAACGCAGCCATTGTGAGAAGTCTGAGAGACAGTAAGTGACCAGCTCATCCATCACCAGGAGGACGACTCATCTCCCACATCTGGCTTTGGCGTCATACAAACTTAACTTATTCCATCCAACAGAGAAAAAAAAAAGTCATTCAACTAATTAGCTGTTGTCAGTTTCTTATCAGGCAGAGAGGTTTGTTTTCAGAAGCCTGGCAGCTCATGTCAGCGGTCCGCCCTGTGTGATATTTGCGTTTCATAAGCACACCTCAATAACCTGGACTGTCAGACTGGCAGAGTGGGGGATGGGAGAGGCTCCTGGCAGCGCACGGCTGCAATGAATAAGTAAAGGCATTCAGGATCAGCTGGAAGACCTGAATTAAGACTAAGATGTCTGTGTATGCACTTATAAATCTGTGTGTGTGTGTGTGTGTGTGAGTGGGTGTGTGTTTGTGTGTGTGTGTGCACACCAACACTCATTTGTGCGTGATGTGTACAAATGTTAACAAGTGAGGGCAAAGGCATCACACAAGTGCTGCTTTCATGGAAATCATGAAAAAAAAAATCAGTTATGGTGGAAAAAGACAAGCCTTTATGATGTCCCCCCAAACTCTACAACCACAGCTTGTGCTTGTGTTTCAGTTCCAGAGTCGTGTTGACTCAGTGCTGACGTGGTACAAGGGTCGGGTTCAATCTCCTCCCCTACAACAAGCCTGATTTGGGACATTAGTGTCCTTTTATGGTATTTAGTGTAAAAGTAGTGGGTTTAGTTTTTTCCTTGAACACAAACAGGCTTTAACACGCCAGCGGACGCCTCTGACATGTGATCTGAGTTTTACGTCTCCACAAGAACAACATGTGAAAGAGTTGGCTTGCCAACGTTTTGTTCTGTACAGTTTCCTGGACAGCGTTCTCATAAAGACGCAGTGCAGAGAGAAATAAAGACGTGACAGTCTGATGACAAACGTACCGACTCAGGGGCTTTAATGAAGAGCTTGGTGCGACCGAGTTGGAACTGATCCTGGTCCATGTTGACAGACCGCAGGAGATGAAGGACGCCTTGTTTCTCGTCTCCTCGCCATGTTGGCCAGGACTCTTTGGTCAGGATGGCGTACCTGAAAACAGTTTAGCAGATTTAACAACTTTAATATTGATGTTACACAAACCCAACTGTTTCTCTTCTGTATCTGATTCTAAAACCTAAGCAAAAAGCAACAGGAAGGCACTAAAAACTATGAATGAATGACCAAAGAGGGACAAAGACAGAAAGAAAACATCAGCAAGGACCTGAATCAGTGACAGCCCTTCTCTTAAACCAATTCACTGTCAATAATAAATGACATCGGTGTGAGTCTGAGGTGTTTTACCTGTTGAGGAACTTCCTGAAGATCCTGCGGTAGGCGTAGCCAGCACGCCTCACCCTGATGTTTTCCTTCAGACCCAGATACTCAACCTGGTGCTTCACTCTAAAGAAAATAAAAGGAAAAAGAGCGTGACTCAACATGAGGTTTCCCAAAATAACCTGTACAATAAATCAGATATTAGAACGGTTTATAACTGATTTTATGTCGATCGACTGATAGTTTTAGTTTTAAATTGAAGCAAAAACTACATACAGCTGTAGATGATGATAACCGACTCCTCTGACTGGCTTATTGTTTTGATTCATGTTGGATTTCCCCCCTTTTCCTCTCTTTTTTTGTCATATCACGTCTCATTTTATAAAGTTTGCTTTGAATGAATTAATGAACACTGAGAATAGTCAATTATATGAGACATATAACAAATCCATGAATGAAAAAATAAATCAACGAAAAGATTTGTTGTGAGAAACCCGGCAACAAGTCCAGTAAAACCTTCAAACTTTATGTATTTGATTTGATTTATTGCCACAACAAACTCACAGTGGTTACAGATATCAGCTAAAACATGAAACATCTTTTCTCCAGATCAACGTAACGAGAAGCTCCCTCTACACTGGCGGAAGACGTTATCACATATCATTGTATGCTAAACAGCTTTTTTTTTTTCGCAAACTTTTTCCTCTGACAAAGACCTTAAGTACTACTTAGTACATTCAGACTTCCTGTAAAAAACAGCAGTTCCGCTGCTAATTGATGAGCCTCACTGTGTTCAACTCACAACAGGAAGGTCATAGGCTCTGAACAATACAACAACACTCTACGTCTGAACACACAGTGCCCAGAGCCTGTGAGCTGAGACGAGCGAGCGGGAAACTGAAACAAAGGGATAAAGAGGAGGAGGGGGGACTCAAACATGTCTCACATGACTTAGTCATAACACAGAAAACACAAAAAAACAAAGCAAAAAACAAAACAAATGCAGGGAAAACAAGGAGAACAATGATCCAGTGTCCACCTTTCTGTGTGAGAACAGATACAGATACAGGACGGTGTTTATCAAACTGCTAAAAATAAAAGTTTCAGCTTAAGTAAGTAAACTGTGAGGATTATTTTGTAAAGAACGAACAATATGGCAGATGGAAGTTAATCCTGCTCAGAGTAGGCATGTGATAAATCACGTGATCAGATATTATTACCTGCTCCTCTGGGTAGCACTGTAGGACTGAAGTAAAGTGTGTTTTTTTTTTTCTTCAACGTCAGAAAATGTTTGTCACATTTAATATCACAGCGATCTCGTCACTTACCGACTCTCTTCCCAGTCTCTGGGCTTCTTGGTTTCATTAGGTTTGATGCAGCGGATGTAGTGTGGGGTACATTTCATCAGTGTGCTCACCAGATCGTTGGCTTGTCTCTGAAACATGGAGATGAAGATGCTGATCAGACTGATGATTATAACAATGTCAAAGTTGTGGAAATTTACAAAGGCATTTCCCACAGTGGTTTCTAATAAGAAACAGGGACAGAAACACTGAACACACCTTTATTTTGCTGCCTGCAGTTGTGGGCCGACCTTTCTTGTCAGCGTTGAGGTTTTCTGGAAACAGTGCTCTGATGAAGGCGCTGTGAGAAAACCAAAGGAAAAAAAAAAAGACGAGGTAAAATACCGATACTGAAAAGTCTGTATCAACAAAAACAAACAAAACAAAGTATCGTAAACCACAAGTTTCACTGGCAGCAAAAAAACAAAGATGCAGTTAATGATTAAAAGACCAGGGATGTTTAACGAAGGTCACTGGTTTAAATTCCTGAACCACTTGGGAAGGTCTGGGAGTCGGTGGGAAAACAAGAGATTGTGTGTGTGTGTGTGTGTGTGTGTGTGTCGCTGTGAAGCATTTGTACAAACACCTCTCTGTGCGGCGGCTCCCTAAGGACGCTGCTGTATAGAGGAATGTATGCTGCTATTATACGACGACACGCTTCGTTGAACTGAATAATTACTCTGATTTTAATTGCTTAGAAATAAAGAACAACAGAACAAGTTATTTAGATTTCAAGCGATAACATTTTCATCTAATCCTGAACTTGGTAAAAGTTAAAAAGAGATGTGACATTTATAGTTTATAGAAGTGATAGACAAAGTAGCCACAAAACACTTCATACAAATAATAAAGTATCTCATCAAAACACATGCTTGTGTATCATCATGTCAAAGGATTATGGAAAAGTCCCAGGAATAAAAACTCTTGAGACTGAATGACTTGCCAGTGTTTGACTCAGAAGCATAAATTAAAACTAATGATGATGTCTTGTAGCTTTTTTTGGGGGCAGTTTTTTATGCTGTAAATCGCCCACTCGTTTAAAGACGCGTTTATGTGCATGTCTGTGTCGACAATTTCTGATAAAACAACAGTATTATTGTTATTTTCACCTCTGTGACCATCACATCTGTCATTCAGGCACATTCAAGTCTTTGGCTCCTTTTGAACTGTGTCAGCTTTGAAAAGTATCATAAAAATGTGGTGACTGTCTAACTGTCTAACGTCGACACGTAGCGTCTCTTAACATTCAACTCATTTCAATGAACCGATGGCGTCGTCTTCTGTGTTTATTATTTTATTATTATTTCCAAATGCTTTCTTTTCTTTTTTTTAAATTCCAGACCCTTTCTCTGACATGGGTATGTGTTTGATGTTGAACTTCAGACTGAAGGACACACAGTGTGTGTACAAACAGATCAGAAGTCTGTTAATATTGTGCAGCTGACAATAGTGGTCATTCCTTTCTTCTCTATTCAGACCTTCTGCTCGAAGGAACGAGGCTGCTTCCTTCCTTCTCCTGCTTCCTTTATGTGTGACTGTGCCAAACTCTTTCATGTATATGTGTGTGTGTATATAAGTTTGTGTGTATGTAAAGTGAAGTTCATATATGTATTCTCCAGCACGTGCCTGAGTGGGATATCTTTTCACGCCTCACAAAACGCGCCCACAAAGAGAGTGACTGAGGCCTGTGGGGGTTTCTCAGACAATGTGGGCTGTTTGCGCAGATGGCCACTTTGACACAAAGAAAATCCAAGAGACTAAAACACAGAGGGGACCACACTCTACGACGTTTCTCTGCATGGAGACTGCGTCCCCCCACAGAAAGCTGCACATCGTGACGGCAGACAGACGTGATTCAGGACAAAGGGCGTGACCCAACCCAGTCCCGCACACTTCAGGAACGTCACACCAGTTTCCAGATGCACTGGAACGTCTGAGGCTCGCATTCAGATGTATTCAATTATATCCATATGCATCACAATAGACGACTCTCTTGAAGTGAGCGCCATAGAAATCCTCACCACCTGTTGGTGTGACGTTACTTACATTTCACTGCTCTGCATCAACTCAATGAGGTCATTAAAAAGGACGTCTCGGTTCCTCTCGCAGAAACCCTCAGCGTCATAAGACACCTGGAGGAGAAAGATAGAGGAAGAGAATAGTATTTATCAACGAGGAGGTTGAACTGCTTGAAAACCTCCAGGAAAATGAAACACGACACCTGTGCGAAAATGAAAAGTAGTAACTGATATTCTGACCTAAATCAACGGCTTGAATTTTATGGGAAAAGAAAATGAGGGGTTGCAGATGCAAGCTTTACACCTCCCAGGATTAGCTTCCTTATAAAAGCAGCAGTGGTCTGAAAGTGTATAAATTAAACCGTGTTATTTCTGCTATAACGTCGTCTGAGACTGGAGCAAAAGTTTTGAGCTCGGTCATGGGAGCCCCTCAAGTCTTTATAGCACGGCTCATTAAATCTGTGGCATGTGTACCAGGCTGAGGCCACCACACATCTGGAGAATGACATGGGACAAACCTCGGCCCGGACCACCGAAATGAGAATACATGCAAAACAAAGACATCCAATGAGCTGTAATCTATAAATAAAACAAAGCTGATCAACCTGTATGAAGCAGATACATTCGAAGGAGGCTGAAGATGAAAATAGACAAAAAAGAAAGATGGGAGGTGCAGGAGAAAGAGAGGCGTTTGCTCAGAACTGGAAAACTTAAAAGGACAAAGATGACGACACAGAATTAAAGTACCAGCTGCATAACTGGTATTTATGACAGATCATACAAGTGGGTAGCGACAGGAACAGCTCCCACACCAACACTAGAAACAATGACATTTTAATAAGAATATTTCCAGAAGTCACCATCGGATCTTTACTGCAGACTGTGACTGCAGAAAATATTCATACGCAGTTAATACCACAGCAAGAGAGAGTGCATAGATCCATCCATCCAATGTAAACAGGCAGCACACGGAGGAAAAAAGATGGTTTTCTACATGTGTGTTCATTCGAAACTCCCCTGATGACATGAGCAGCACTAAGACTGACCTTGCCAGCGTAGTGGTGGATGATGAAACCCTGGTTCCAGCTGTTGAAGTGTTCGTGAGTGTTGATCTGGACCCTGAGCTTCTGCAGCATAGTCTGGTCGGCTCCTTCGCCCACTGCGTGCATCGTGGCGCACACATCATCGAGGATGCTCATGATGCCAGGAGGATTCTGGGAAACACAACATGAGGAAAAACATTTCACATTCGTACTTCAACACGTGGCCGTGACACTCACCAAGAGGTTACTGACTCATTCATTAGATATTTTGAGGTTAAATGTTGACCTGCTGCTGTTTGATTTGTAATAACTGAAGAGGAAAAAAAAGAGGAAAAAAATTGAACAAAAGCAACCTTTATCAGTGAAAATGGTTTAAATAATTCAAGCGAAAATGCTAAAAATTAAAAAAACATTGTTGTTTAGACTATTGAACTCAAGTGTCTCTACTAAACTGCAATTGGCTTTTTATTGACTTGCCGATTAATCAACAACCTAACACACAGATTAATCAGTGTTCATCGTCACTTTTCATCTTCATTGCTATTGCATAGAGCAGTTTGGGGAACTCCCATGATGCACTTCCTCTCTCTTTTCATCTCCGTCTCTCCCTCACCCTCCATGCCTTCATGTCACTGTGCGGCACATTATTAACAATTATCTGCTCTCTCCCATAGCTGCTGAATAAGTTGAACATTAAATCAGTATCTAAAGGAGACGGAGCAGCATTAACACAAACGTTAGTCTCACACTGCTCTGTTTAGCTCCATTATGTCCACAGTTGATCATCCGTCTCCTTTTAACACAGTAGTAACAGTGTCTCTGACTGGGAGAACACAAGTCTCTGTCACTGGATTAACTAAAGTGGGTCTGAACTTTCAGGCTGTGACACAGATCCCCCCTGCTCCTCTCAGATGGAGGCTTGTTTTAAAGCCTTGTTGTTGATTTCATGGATTAGACCTCTCAGTGGGAAAGATAAATCAAATTAAGAGGCATGTCGGCACATTTGAGGATGTTAAGCTTCAAGTCGTGGCAACAAGAGCAGTAACTTGGCAGGAAAGTGCAACTCAGTTTATAATATGAGAACAATAAAACAATAAAACAAATGTTCCTTATGAAAAAATAAACTGATGACTGTTAACATCCTAGTTTGTTGTGACTGTAAACTTATTAGCAAATGTTCACTAAATAAAATCGAATTCACTAAGAAGCTTGTAGGTATTTTTATCGTTCACTTACTTTGCTCTCGATAAGATCACAGACAATCTTATTGTTGAAGTACTCGATGGCAGTCCACTTGATGCCCTCCTGTACATACTCCTCCTACAAAGAGAGAGAGACAGGGAGAGAGAGAGAGCAGTCAGAACATAAAACATCTAAAGATGCTATTGTAAAATTTTAAATGTTAAAAGACAAGAAGACAAGCGTTACCTGCTCTGCCTTCAGAGTCAGCTCGATGAAGATCTGCTGCAGCTTCTCATTCACAAAGTTGATGCAGAACTGTTCGAATCCATTTTTCTAATGAAGAGACAACAAAGTTAATGAAATCCATACAGGCTGAGTGGACGTTATCTTCAGCAGCATCCGGATGTCCTCTGGGTAAAGTGGCCATTGTTTCCAGAGAAGAACCATACACAAACTCTGGTATTTAAGGAAACGCCATATTGTGCAATTAACAGCACATACAATGGTCGTTGGGCCTGAGCATTATGAGACAATGGTCTGCATCTTCCTGTATGATAATCTATAGCCACAAAAACTCAGCTGACCTTCTCATATTCTGTGTATACAAAGGGGAAACCTGGTGGAGCAGATATATAATATTATCTAGAGTAGATAATGTCATATAGTGACATGGGGCACACTAACAATCTTGATATAATGGTTTCAATCTGCTTTCAAACCGAAATAACACAAAACACTTCTGCTTTGTTTATCCAGTTTTTCTTGAGGACGTCTGACAAAAAACAACTAATCAGATTAGAAACACATGTTGATGTCTGTTGTCTCAATCAGGAAATGGAACTTAATCCACGTACTTTATAAATTAGACTTATCCCTTGAGTCTAATCTGTTTAAATGCTCAAAGTTAATACCTGTTAATCTAATTTATGTGCCACTGCAGTGTAAAATACCAGTGACCGTTGTTCAGATTGTAAAAAAAAAAAAAAAAAAAACAAACTCACTTGGAAAATTTCAAATCCATAAATGTCCAAAACGCCGATATTTAACTCTTGATGATCTTTCACCATGGCTCTGTTGATGGACTGAAATGAAAATCAAATAGTTGATGAAACATAGATTTATTGAAGGTTGCTGCACCTTGTTATGTTTTTTAATGAGAGATGTACAATCGCACCTCGACCAGGTAGTCAAACACACGTGAGTGCAGCGCCTTGGAGAGGGCGTCACGAGTGTAACACGCCTGCTCCACGTTCAGCGTCACGTCGATAGACTCCACCGCGTTTCCCCACTTGCTGTCCATCTTCCGACTCGTCAGTTTCTCTTTCAGACGATTCTGGTCGATTCCAAGAAGAAACGCAGGAAAAGCTAAAACTGTTTTCAAAAAAAAAAAAAAAAAACAAGAAATGAGAAAAATAAATAAAGACAATGGAACTTTAGAAATGCTCATTCTCTCAAACTGAATCATTCATTTTATTGTCTTCAGAAAATTCCTGAAATGATGTGTGATGTGATGGTTTACTGCTTTTCTGTGTCTTATGTAATCGTAACGGTATGATTAGGTGTTTGGTGTGTTGGACAAACCCACAAATTGGGCAACGACAACTTGGACACTGACATTTTATAATAAATTATGAATCCATAAAATAACTGGCAGATGAACCCGTTATGATTAACACCACTTCTTTTAGTTTATTGTGTTATGGCATATCAGTTTGTTGCTGTAGTAATAAAATGGTAAAGTGAGAAGTAAAGTTGCAGATCATCATACATTTGAAATGTAACCATATGTTACATTAACTTGGCAGAGAAAACCGCTGCAGATACAGTACATATCTTTCACACAACATTTCCTCATATCAGTGTCTCACAAATCAGAAAAGCTTTTACTGATAATTACATCTCTTCATGCATGACAAACTGAGGCGATCCGATCGCGTAGCAGCTGAAACGAAACTTCCTCTGGAGAAAATTCAGCGCAGATCAGCTTTATAATTACAACTGAATGTAAAATAGAAGAAGAATAGTTTTGGGCTAACTCTTAGAAAAAAAAAAAAGTGTTGACGGCCCCGACCTGGCGTTGATATTGTCCCCTGAGAGCCCCTCCCTGCCTTATTACAGTGACTCACTTCCCCTAAAAGGAAATAGCTCTTAAGGCTGCAGACTCACTGTGTCTGGGAATGCATCAGACCACTGCAGTAGCTCCCCTTTTGGGACGTTAGGGTGTGACTGACCATGCGCCTGCTGAAACCATGAGGAAAAGTCGTCCTTTGTGTTCAGACAGGAAAGGTATATAGATTGTCAACTCCGGACTGGAGGCTTTTACGCATTGTGTGTGTGCGAATTTCAGGAACAATGCACTAGTTCTCCAGTTGGAAATTTGTTAGTCAAAGTGGCAGCAAATAATGAAACCATCAGCAGGGAGTGTTGTCAGTACCAAGGTTTTACACGAAGCCTGGGGCTTCACACGTTCCATCGAGATGTGACACAGACAATGATCCTGTAACTTTCATTATACAATATCAATTCATTCATCAACATTAACTCGCAATGGAAATAATATTTGGATAATAAAATGTTGCATTTGCATATCAGAGCTCAGGTGTAGCAGTTGGTCAGCTAAAGTAGTCCAGGTCTAAGACATGAAGCAAAACCATGTAAGGCTCAAGAAAAAAGACAAAAACAAAAACATCATAAACGGATGAACAAATCCGTGGTCAATAAACATTCTATTCAACAAGTTTTTAAGGAAATAGTTCGACATTTTAGGAAAACTGAGAACAATGACACCGCTCTCATGTCTGTGCACAAAATATGAAGCCACAACTACCAGCTGGTTAGCTTAGCTTAGCATAAAAGCTAAAAACAAGGGTAGGCCTAAACGGCTAAATCCACCCACCAGCACCTTTAAAGCTCATAAATGATCTATTAAATCTAATTGAAGTGGCTTAATATTTGCAGGGAATATGTGAAACAACAATCAAGATGTTAAATTAATGTATATAATTATTTTCTTCTTAATATATTAAAAAAATAATTTTATATCAGTGTAACCGTCTAGTCAGGCTCACAGACAACACAATCAGGATGAAGATACCCCTCCCATCCACATATGATTCACATCATTTTTCCATGTAATCTCATTTCAACAAGAGATAACGCAATGACTCTTCTTGCAGAGTAGATGTTTATACGATATGTGACGGGCGTAGTTTTGTACGAAGAGCTCGGGTATGGCCGTGCAGTTTAAACACACAGGAAGTGAAGCCGGAGGGAACAGGAAAGGCAGAGATTATGAAGTGCCGCTGTTTCGTCTGCGCAGAACAGACCGAGGCTTTGTACAACTGGCAACTGTACTCTCATCTGCATCATACAGAATTGGCATGAGAAGGAAAGAGGAAGGAAAAAAAGGAGAAAGAATGAAATGAGGCAGAAGAAGGCAAAAGGGAAGGAGACAGAAGAAGTAGTGTTTTTCCAAGTAATTTTAGTTTCTGACGAAATATGTCCAGACCTTCAATAATAGCGTTTTATTTTCTGGTAATCTAGCATGGGCTTGGATTAGTCCAGACAGTTGGCTGCAACCCTGCATTAACACAATAAAAGTTTAGGGAGTGAAAGTGGTGAGAGGGAAATATCCTCCAGAACTAACCAGAGAAAGGAAGGGCAGCTCAGGACACTGAAGAGAGGAGAAACATTCACAGATATAAGAAGAAGAGAAAAGATTCACCACATCTCAACTATAACATCAGCACCATCAATCATCTTTATTCTCAGTCAGAGCCTGAGAACTGGATCTGCAGCCATGATAGTGATGAGACTGAGCCGTGATGGTCATCATCCACTTGAGTTCACACTGAAAATATCTGCGACTATTTGTTAAATTGTCTGCACATTAATGGTCAGTAGATGATAAATCCTACAGACTGTGGCGATCTCTTGTCTTTTATATATTAGTTTGATTTAGACTTAATAGATAAGTTGAAGTAGGTACACAACATGATACTAGAAGAACTAGAATATAAATTTGGTGCAAACATTCATGGTCTCCAGAGGATGAATCATAATGATGTAATGCATCATCATCAGGTCAGAGTTTAACTTTTATTTATGAGTTAAAACCTACAGAACTTCAGACATTCCCATCGGTCCAGCTGTAACTTAGCAGAGCTAGGATGTAAGGACACAAAACTACACCTACATGTAGCATATTGGCATTTAGCTCAAAGTACAGCCGCAGAGAGCGAAGGCAAACCAGCAGCGTGTTGGCGTGTGGTAGCATAAGCTTTTATCTCAAATACATCTTCAACACTCACCATCTTGGTTACAACCATTAGCTTAGCTGCCAATGTTTAGTCCTGTCTTAATTTAGCCTGATATTTCATACTCCTTTAAATTTCTACCTGCCTATAAGCAAAAAAAGACATTTCTCTAAGAAATGTCTTTTTTTTTTTGAATATTTGTGCATCCCAGCTAACTTTTCCTAAAAGATTTAATATGAGAACTGGTCGTTACCATCTCATTTAGTACGAACCACATAAAACACAAAACGAGTCAGTGTTGTCGTGAACACGTGTGAGCGTACTTACACTCTTCACTCTCCACAGCAGCGTAGTTGCCTGATTCCCTGAAACTGATATTTCCCAGGTGCAGGACTCCAGCCACAATCTGTAGCACCATGGCACGGTCCTCTGCTGAGATGCCTATCACATCCATGGCATGCTGGGAAAGCAAAAGAGGGGGGAAAAAAAACATGCTAAATCAGGGCTGCAGTGTGGGTTTACTCACTCCTGCGGTACCTAACTTATGTCCTCTAATTACTCCTGTTGCGGTTTGACTGGTAAACAAAAGCAGGAGGAGATCGTTGGAAAAGAAAACAAAAGAGGACTTGTGAGAGGAGAGACAGGAATGTAAAAGACTGCGAGACGCTTATATACACTGGTACAGGATTTACAGACAGATGCAGCATCACTGAGGGCGTAGAGTAAAGATCTGTCCGTACCATTGTCTCCTGAAAGTCGTTCTTATCGTTGATGTCATCCACTTTGTATGAACCAGACTGATTGAGGTAAGTGTAGTAATCCAGGCTTGTGATTCCCAAGCTGCTCTTCTGTTCTCCACTGGCTCCTTCTATCAACTGTAGAGCAGAAATTAATAGTTTATAATTGTGCATAAACTGCTTAGAGACATGCCATTATGTTAATTCAATCATAGTGTCATTTGTATGTATTTTATGTGCTCCATCTGTGTGAGAAGAAAATTGAACCAAACCAAAATGGAACAGTTCTATCTTTTCCAGAGGCCTCGGGCCGCGCACAACGAAAACAGATTGACCCTCTTCCTGCAGCCAAATGGCACATCTAGTCCAACGTGTCCTGAAGTTCCCTCACAGACCCTTTTCAAGAACCAAACGTGTCCCATTCATTTGAGAAAAAAGAAATAAAACAAAACAAAAACTCTTACCTGATAAAATATATGGAAACTCCTCTCCCCAGGATTCCTCATAACGACACGTGACTTCTCCAGAAGGAAGTTGGAAATTTTCCCTCCGTCTGGTTCACCGCCAGAGCTGAACTGGATTTCAAAGTATTTCCCCTGATGGATCAAAGCATGTTTTTTCTTTCAGGATTGGATTGAGCTGTAATAAAGCTTATAGCCAGGGCTATAAGATCTGAAATCCTAGCACCTGGTTGCTCTAATGTTGCTGGTGGTAGGTGTGTGTGTGTGAGTACATTTCTATAAAAAAAATATAAAATAAAATAAAAGAGATCTGCTTTTTGTCTTACTTTCTTCTCCAGACAAGTCTGTAATGTAATATTTGTTCCGAGCTGAGAGAAATCTGAACACAGACACTACCTTAAAGTAGTGATCTCAGACAAACCAAAAGTAATTTTCCAAAAATCTTCACCTAAAAATATCCAAAGCCCTGAGACAATGTTGCTTTGTATGTTAACCTGACCACTTAACCAAATACACTCGGAAAAACATTTTTAAAGATGTGCTATGCCTTAATTTCAAGCCCTTGCTGACTGACTTCCTTTAGAGGATGTTCTACATGTATGTTTTTGTGTGCGCTGTTTCCTTACAGCACAGCTCTGGTTAACCAAGACACACATGAGGTTTGCTGTGTCATGCAATATAACAGGAATTAGACAAAACGCCGTTACTGTGAATCTTTGTTTTATGATTTTCTCAGCTTGGATCCAAATTTATTCCACAAAAAAAAAGTTGATTCTTCAACTTATTCTGGTCTAAATATCACCTACTACATCTTTGCCTCTGAGAAACATTCGTCCTCACTTACGCTGCATAATTAGATTTGGCACAAACACACACACACATAAAAAAAACTGTCTGAATGTGTCCTGTGATGAAGATTTTTAGCCTCATATGTTTTCTTTGGTTAACAAGAAACAGTTATGAAGTGAGCTGAGGATGCCAGGCATGTTGATTCACTAAATGCTGAATGAAAGTCTTACAAATCTGCTGGAGTTGTTGTTCCTCACTGTCTTGGCGTTGCCGAAGGCCTCTAGCAGCGGGTTGGACTGCAGGATGATGTCTTTGACGTGCTGCGAGGAGAGAAACGCAACGAGCTGTTAAAGACGTCACCGACGGCTCAACACTGCAAACCGACGCTGACGGGCCGGTGAGCGCAGCTCTGAAACTTTCCACTCAAATACGAGCACATGCATGTACATGGACACACACACACGTCTACAGACAGACACAAAATCTGGAGGACATTATCTTTCCTGTGAGCCATCTGCACGTCAGAAACACATGAGTTTTAAATCTGGACAGCAGTCACAACTATTCCCACTTCTATTATTGTGTACAGAAGTTGAGTGGAAATTATTTCTTGAGGTTTTTTTGTGTGTGTTACTAAACTTAGTCCTGTATGAAAGGAAAAAATTTAACGCTGCCATTCACACTTGAAGCTATTTATTGAGGTCCAAAAAGTGATTTTTTTTTTCTTGTTTTCTGTTCATTGTTTGATAGTTCACTCCTCCTCCTCCTCCTCCTCCTCCTCCTCTTTAATTTAATTTATTTGTGGAGCACAAACACAATGAATATTGAACTAATATCAACAGCTATTCAGTAAGACGAGGTGAACTGTTATGTTAGTGACAGAGATAAAACTATTCACACCTGTTGACACGTTTGATGTAATTAACATACCGCACATTGGATGCAAAACTGAAGGAAACAATGTCAATAAAAAACGATGTTCTATGTGTGAAGTGTTACTTCCACTGTCAGACCACTTTTGTTTAAACTAACAATATCCAAGTTATCTTACTTTTTTTATCTGTGGTCTCATTTCATGTGTGTTTGCAACTCTGAACATCCAAAATAATAATAATAATAATAATAATAATAATAATAATAATAATAATAATAATAATGCTACAGAAGTTCAACAAGTTCAAGTCGAACCAGTCAGATGAAGGAGCAATTTAATGCCTGAAGATGATTTCTGATGTCATCCTGGTGGTCGCAGCTCTGAGTAGATTAGGTATAAAAATCCCACAACCATCATGGTGCAGGCATTTCCTCATCAGACTTTAGATCTTTATCGAGCTTAGGAACTGGACATCTGCTGATTTGGGAGGCTGCCAGGTGGCAGAGGGGGAGGCTGCATGAATAAGAGGCTGCTGAGTGGCTGATCACAGGATATGAGGAGGAGGATGATAAGATGAGGACTAGATCTGATGTAATGAGTAAGAATGGGAACAAAGTAGTAACAGGTTGATATATTTCCTACAAGTGTGTCATGACATTATGAGTCATAGTCAATTTATTGATGATTCAACATGAAGAACTGACAAAATATAATCAATTCCTTCAAGAAAGTGGACAATAAATGAATTTTTTAAACACTTTTCTTGTCATTAAATGTATAATTTCAGCCTTACACAAATATCTGTGCAGTAGGAATTTTTCATCCTTGTCTCTTCAGCATAATTACATAATATAATGTTCAATCTATGTCTTCCAACATTTCAACAATCTCAAACATGCCATGCATCTTTTACATAGTGTCCTGATGAAGAGAAAGCAGCTCGTCTCACCTGTACTTTGGATCCGCCCCCTGACACTCTGGAGATGTAGCCCATGATATATTTGGCTGCCACAGTTTTCCCCGCTCCGCTCTCTCCGCTGAAAAACAGAGTTTGAAAACAAATGAAGCACATGTAATCTGAATCTCTGTGTCACATTCATATCTGCCCAGTGCACTGACTGATGGCATGTGACACATGAGCACATGCTCAGACGTCAAATAAGGTGATTGATGTACACCTGGATGATTGTGTGGTATTATGGCCTACGGCTGAGGTGGACCGGCGAGTTATGTACCTTTTCAGCAGCTTCCTTCAACATTTTCAAGAAGGAATTCAGGAACTAGACATGTTGTATTTGTGTGTCTTAATAGTCTGAAGTGTGTATATGTTACCACCAGCTGTGCATCACTTGATGTCTAATAAATAGCTCGACTCTATAAACTCTGTGGGTTAAATAACATTTATAATGTGTCACCTGTGCAGAACATTTTATAAAAAGAGTCCAGGGCATTTCTTTACAGAAAAACTCAGGATAATGTTTTCTTTTAAGCTGTAAATGTTTTGTTTCAGCCACATGAGTTCTGCTGAATAAACACTTTGAGTTCCTGCTCCTGGCTTCAAGTGTACACACTTCATTTACTGATAAAGCAAAATGTGTTTTGTGCAACTAAAAACCAGTTTCACCTCAGAGGTTAAATGAATAAACGGTCTCAGCACATCTGGGCAGCTGAAACTGTGCAGTAATGAGGACATTTATTCTGTTTTGTCACATTTACAGATTTTCTTCCCATATCTCTCTTCCCTCACCCTACACTTGTCTATTTTCCTCCTTGCCTTTCACTTTGCCAGGGTCATACTTATTTTGACATATGTGGTTTGGCAGTGGATGACAGTGGAGTCTGTTTTTCTTTCTGTGCCTTAAAGCAGGGTCAGGTTGGTAATGCCTCTGTGAGAAACACAGCTGCAGACTGTTAGAGGCTGCCAGAGGAAGTCATGGGAGCCACTCTATTACACAGCAGTCTCTATATGGTTATAACCCTCCCCCTATATGAACCACCTGGTTCCTTCCAAGTCCTTGCTATTGTCTGAGGCTGCAGAGGACTCAACTAAGAGGTGGGGGAACTAATATGCTGAGTTTCAGCTCAGAAAGCCCTCCTGAGCTTCATCTGTGAGCATTGTTTCTACTCCTGCAAATTATTCTCTGAAGAGTTATTTTCAGCACAAGCTGCAGGGAGATCCAGTCACATTTTGAAGCTCCCAGAAGGGCGAGTCTCATTGTTGTGGAGCTTGACTGCTGAAAACATTGTTAACTTCCGCAAAGATTTATTAACCAAACAAGGGCATGAGCTAAATAATGGGAGGGAGTTTTTTTTTTCGTCATTACAAACACTTGCTATATGAGATTTAGTGGTTTTACACTAGTGAATCACACTGCATTTCCCTTCTCAGAAACAGTTGAAGTTGCATTAACAGTATGTTGAAGAAGACTTTTCCTCTGTCATCATGCGAGAACACTTCATGTCCTGCACCAAATTTCTCTTTTGGATTTAAGCTACAATAGCCTGTGTCCATCTGTTTTACAGTTTAATTTAACAGTCCAAAAGAAGAGGAGGATGGAGCCAGGGAATTGGAAAAGGATGAAACTTGAAATGAAAAACAACCATTCGAGAACAAAAAATAGTTCATGCAGAAGCAAAACTTCTGTTTTTATTTTTACTGTAGCAGATTTAAAAAAAGAAAATGAACAAATTGGATAAAGTGGACAAATTCGACACGAGCACACACGACGACAACAGTCCTAAAGCGTCTGTGAAATAAAATGGATGTGATCAAAGTCATTGATCAAGAGTCAATTGATAGCTGAAGAAGGATTTAAAGTGTCAGAAGACAGAAGGTGTTGATGATCCACCTCTTTATATATGACCGATTGTTATTACAAAGTAAATACATTTTACTTTTTAACCACTATTACAAAGTAAAAGTGGTTAAAAGCTCCCAAAGCTCCATCATTGCCTAGACTTTTGTTAAACATGTGTAAAATAATCCAGGTTGACCTACATCCACAATGTGATTGAGTTGTCAAACATACATGTAGTTATTTTGGACGTTTTCCAAATTTCAAAACCAACAAAGCATCAGCAGTCAAAGCCATAGACATTACTGCATCATGTGGCAATTATCCAGAAGATCAGTTTAAACAGGAAATTATAGGTGCAATTAAAGGAAAACGCCTAAAAATAAACACAACATACACTTACTTACATACAGTTGGGTGCTGTATGTAACACCCTGCAACTAAGTAGCTTGGCAATCTCTCAATACATATTGTCCTTTTTAAAAGTGCTATAATTATAGCACAACTCAGCTCTGTTGGCACCTATGAAAAGAAAGACGCAGTCATGTCTGGAAATGAGCTCATGGACAATTATTTTAAAAAGAAAAGAAAAAAAAAGGAGTCCTGGTAATAAACCAGCTGACACTGAATAAACGTGCTTTTTTTTTTTTACAGGATTAAGGAGCTGTTGTTTGGATGACGTGTTCACAGAAAGACTGAAATTTAAATCTCCTTCGAGGAACAGTTTTTTTTTTCCTATTTTTTTGTCTGGTTTTATTTGTGCTTTAAGCTGAAGTGAAGCAGTTGGTTGTTGATTAACAGACGTTTTGTTTGAACCTTTAAAAGACGTGACAAACTAGATTTCATCTAACTGGTTATACCAACTACATAACTGCTCCTATTCTTCCTTTTTATATCTGATTGACATTTCCAGGGACAGACACGAGTCATATGCTATAGTGATCAGATGGACAACAGATAAACTGCTAAATGCAAATTGAAAACGTTGTTACTTTATACAGAAATTGTGAAAGTCGCAACTTCAGAGTTAGTCAAGTGTAGTTAAAACTGCTCAACCGCTTCATCCTGAATTTCCCTTAAGGTTATTTCATACATTTTCTTAGTAAATGTGAAAAAAAATGCTGGCACAGGCCGATGCTGACCGCACTGCCTGGCCAGCAGTTCGCAGCAGCCTTTGTTTTCTGACACCTGGTTCGTCATAAAACCACTTCCATGCTTTTGTTTGCTGATGTAGTCGATTGCAAAATCCACCTCAGTGCCTTTATGTGGGAATCTGAACAAGCAACTGCGTGGCTGTTCAAACAACGGGGCGAAAGTGCTGAAGCAGGGGTCATTCATCATGAGGTAAGCACTATAGTAACCACGCTGCTCAGGTGACTGGACGACAGGATAAAGCCCCGATCATGACGCCGCAGTTTGCTCTTAGTTCTCAGCCAACAAATGATTCACCAACAAACACAAACTGTGGTAGTAAACGAACCTAAACACTTATCAAATATAAGAAGAGAGAGTGATTCTGGACTAAAGATCACACAGGTGTTCTTCCTGTTTTTTAAACCAGGAAGTTGTTTAAAAATAGCCTCTATAAAAGCTGCCTTGTTTCCATCTCACATCCTGAGTGAACAGAAGTCAGATCCAGCTGTGAAAAGTGCATTGTTTTCATGTATCTGCACAAACACATTTTCCCAACTTTAAATTTCACCACAGCTGAAAATAACATGATGGAAAAACACCTCAGACAAATGTCAGTTTGTCAATCAGCTGTACCAAGTGATGTGGTGAAACCTGTTGGGTCTGTTCTCCTGTTCTCCTCCCAACCATTGTCATCACCGCCCCGCATGGGCTCGACAACAGTTCATCTTTATTATATCATCACACATCACGTGGTACAGATGACAATCTGCTTTCTTGGTTTTACTCCCTCCCATCCTGAATGGAGATTTGACTCACTGATACGTGACGTGAAGTGACAAACTTTCAAACATTCACTGGTATTATAATAAATTGGTTTCTCTTGTGTATCTTGTTATATATCCTGGCTGTCACATGGCATTGGTTCATGATGTGTTAAGAGGGAAGTCTTACCTGATAATAACACACTGGTTCTCACGGTCAATCATCATGTTTCTGTACATGTTATCGGCCAGGGCGTAGATGTGAGGAGGGTTCTCATACTGAGCCTGACAGGTGACAAAAGAATTTGATTGAGATCAATCATGTAACAGCTTTTGTAAAAATGAATTATCGTCAAATCTCATGTAAATGTTCACTAGTGCAATGTGTGTAAAAATATTTGGCAAGAAATTCACCGTTTCTTCCTGTTTGAGTGAATATCTTCACGAATGTAATATTCTGGATATAGGGCTCAAAACACTTTGCAAATCTGAACCCAGTGCACTTACAAGAGCATCAATAATTTGCCAAACTGTTAAATTTGGCGTGCGCGACGTTGAGTGTTTTCACAGTCGGTTGGGATTTTAAAAGTCTTCAAGTGGTGCTCCTGGCTTAAAGCAGACAAGCCCACTCTCTCAGCAGGCCGGCCAAGAGGAGGCAGACTCGAACAGGCTGTTCTGTGAAGGTGCTGCCAAATCGTCTCAATGGTCGAGTCAAGTTTCTGACGGCAACATCTGTGCCAGCCTGCTGGAAAGTTCGCACCGCATCGAACCCAGTTCATTTAAAAGCCTCTGTCCTTCGGGCTGTTACCATCTTAAATCCCCTGAGTGCTTCAGTAACACATCAATAACTCTAAGTGTGTGTTTATAAGTCATAGAGTATCATATGTCCTTTAACAAAAGATGAAGTTGTACTTACTGCACCCTGATACATCTCAATTTCTTTATCCCCAAAGTACGGCATCTGCTTGAAGGGGTTGACGGAGATGAGCACAGGACCGATGTACGTCTGATAGCAACATGTATTAAGGATTATACAGTGACAACAAATTAGGAAAAACAGCAAATCAAAATGGTTCAAAACATCTATGTTGAGTTGAGAGAGATTATGAAACTCTTCAGGAAAGAAATGACTTAATCTTGGGCTCCATGACGTCAGACAGTGCAACAGTGCAGCAGTGGAGTATTTGGTGATCACGCCTGAGCCTAAATAAGTATCTAGTGCTTACAAATGACAGAGAGTGGACTGGCCGAGTAACACTGAGGTTTTATCACCCGGAGCCAAAATGCCGCTCAAGGCAAATAAAGCTGCTATTGTGGGTGGCCTACAGCGACCCGCAACCTTGGCAGCGAGACCTCACAGTTACGGCTATTTATTGACCCAAATCAAAGGCCTGACTCAGAGCTGTCGGACCTAAAACTGCCAGCATTTACTAAACTTCATAATCCTGAGCACTGCCAGAGCGTGGACCAAGTTTATGTAATGAACTGCTTTGAGAACGTTCTGCATTGCTTTTCAAAAGAGTTATTCATTCATTCATCATCTCATTTCACGTCATGAACAGCTCATGTATGTATGAATGTGTGTGTGCAGCCACAGCTATACTTAACAAACCTAAACCTCGCATTTTGAGTAATGTTCTGTATAAAAATTATAGCTCATCATTTTAAATCACTTCCAGAATGAAAAGAAGAAAAAAAAAAAGACATCAGCGGTGATACTGTGTTTCAAAAAGATTCCTCTATTATGCAATCCGCTATTCCTCACACCATTTTGTTCACATTTTGCACCAAAGTGAGACCAAACTAGAGTAAATGTGAGAGTTGGTGGTCTGGGTGGAGGTACGAACAAAGAGGCCCTTTGCCCCCGGCTCACGGCAGTGTCTCTTGGGGAAGGCGTCACCGTTCGACACTGACCTATTACTCACTGATACTGTGTCGCTGTGAATGACCAACTATTCTAGAAATAGCTCTGATGAGATGAGACTCAGCTATTTCTCACTGGGGCGTGAACTGAAGATTGTGAGCAAAGGATACAAAGATGTAGTCATCCATGTATCTCTTCTTGAGATTGTCCACGATGGCGTCCTCGTTGATCTTGCTGAGCAGCACCATGTCGTCCACTCCGCTGTGTTTGACATTGTGGCTCTGCCAGTGGTACCGGTAGTGCCCCCGGCTTCCCTGCAACAACACACACAATGTACCATTGTTAGTTCACTGAGGAAAAACACAATAAGACGACGTGGGCGAACTAACAGTCTAATGTCAACGTTAAATAGCATTGCAGCGTGGGTAAAATGTGGCGATAAAGCAGACTCAGAGGCTGAGGTAGTGCGGTTTTATCACACTGTTGAGATAATCAGACAAAATGAAAGTCATAGGGAAAATGGTTATTATCACTTCAGCAAAAAACCTCAACATGTGCACATTTTCTGACCCCGGCAGCATGATGAGCCATGTTTACTTTGAAGTAGAGCAAAGTCAAATTCCCAAAAGTGCTTCGTGTTATTTGTCCAAGTGTTAAAGATGCACTGAATCGACTTTTATCCACATCCTAACAATCTGGTTTCTCCCTACATTCCTGTTTTTGTTTTAGCTGAGTGAGTCTCCGGAGGACTGAGGTCATCCATCATGTGCTGTGAGTCAGTGTTGTCTGGCTACTGTGGACGAGGGTCACAATATGCTCCGAGGAGTGAGTCTCTTTCTCCTGGATGGAGAATCACTCAGAGCCACAGAGAGCATCCAGCACATTAGTCAACACACAAGTTAACTCTTGACTTCCTCCCTCTTTAGTGAGGAAGTGTGGGAAGAGGAAGGAGCTGAGAGGCAACTTAAACAATACTGTCAGAGGGGGAAATCAAAATCATTCATTCAATGAAACGCTGTACTTTATATCACATATGTACAAATAATATCTTTTAATCATTTAACTGTATCTTTAATTCTAAAATAACCACAAATGTAACAAAATGTGGTCATTTAACTGCTTGGTATCAAGTACTGCAACTATTTCTCCATGTTTATGTAGATTTGATCATCTACTATATATAGTTAAACATAATTTCCTGGTGAAAATCATGTAATATGATGAAAATACACAATACATAACCTCAACTGGACTGAATTTTCTCACTTTATGTTTTGACTTTCAGAGGTTTTAGCACCTTCCTGATATTATTCAATATAATTCAATGCAATATCTCAAAATACAGCAATCTTTGATCATTTTCTATAAAACAATCAATCAAAATACAACAAAAACTGTGAGCAACCAGGTACAATAAAACAGTAAAAGGTAAATATCCGGGTAAATTTCAAAACCCACAAAGAAACACTACTGTACAAGATAAACCAGTGGAAAGTCATTCTGCTTTTAGTAATTAACTTTAAATTACTAAATCAAGGAGGGGAGCGAGCAAGCTTTTAATATCCTCGAGGGTGACTGTATTCTTTACAGCAGCAAAATTAAAACCACTTTACAGACTCGGTCATAGCATGGGAGATGGTGAAGAATGTTAACAACTTTTCAGCCGAATTTAGTGGGTATTTTCCCTCAGGAGGGAAGCAGCAAATTATAGCTTGATTAATTCTCCAGATCACGCCCATTAACATGTTTTACAGCTTTTTAGATGCAGCAGAGGGAGATGCTGACTTCCTTCCTCAGCAAAAAAATATGACAGGGTGACGTCAGGGGAGACAAGGAAACGAATTCATGGTGTGAACACAGTCAAGACATAAAGACAAACAGGTAAATGGCGCACGAACAAACTTGTTTTTAGTGTTGTTTGTAGGTGGTGGTGGAAAATACACGGTGACCAACGAAAATCACTAATTTGTCTCAAAGGGATCAATAATCTGCAACAGTTATGACACTGAACTAGATTCAGATGAGGAAAAACTCCTTAAAAATGTAAAAAAAAAAAAAAAAACAAGAAAATCATCTTTAACAGAGAACAGGTATTTGATAAGTGTCATTGATACAGTCACAGAACCAGAGCTGGTAAGGTTACATAATGAAGACACATATTAACTGTAATATTAGAGTTTCACTTTACTGCAAGTGAAGTCAAAAACTGTACTCATGATATTCACTTTCTAGGTTGAAACTAATCTTTAATAATAATAGATCATGTTTATTTGAGTTTACTTTGTCATGTGAGGAGCCGACTGGGCCTCACTGATGTCCACAACCAGCAGCACCAGCAGAACCCTGTATTTACTGATCTTCTCATCATCAAATGTTCTTTTTATTCAGTAAATTGCTAGGTATCCTTTTTATTTTCTTTTTTTTTTTACTGCCACCTACTTATTAACAGTGGTGCTTTGGCAAATGAAAACCTTTTCTGTAAAAGCAGACGTAAAAGAAAGTGCTCGTCTGACCACAAAGTGAAAACAATTGAACGTGCTATATTTAACCTTTCTCTGCTATGTCTGGAATGAAAGTGTGCAGATTCAAGGCGGGAGAAGTAATAAGCTGAAGACGTAGGAGGTAAACGTCAAATATTCTGAGGATTGTTTCATCTGTTTTGACTTAGGCCTTGTTTAATGAGGCAAGAGGAGTAAGAAAATATTCCTGCTTAAAGAAGTGGACTTAGGGAGTAGCTGTACAGGGAAAGAAAAGAACATCTGGGAGGTGCCCGAAACAATCTCCACTAGCAGCCACACAGCCAGGGGTTGAAGGTCGTTCTACTCCAGTAAATGTAGCATGGGATCTGGAAGAAGGAGGTAACTTATCCTACAAAGACGTTTGTTCTGTAGCAAATTTGTGAAAACGCTTCCTTGTATTAAACATTAAATTTAAACTGCTGCACTGATTTAAATCAAGAGCGGCTGCTGACTAACTAGTTACACTGTGATGTGGCTGAAGTATGCAGAGGTTGTAAATACACACAATACAACTTTCAATGACTATAATGGGACTAGCATGTAAAGATTTGGCAGAACACTAAACATCACTCTCTCTCTCACTCACATGCATGCACCAGTTTGTTATTACAACAGATAACTAAAATTAGATTTACATTAACTTCCACTGATCTTAAACCAGGCATCTCCTTCAATTAATGTCATTTTAAAAGTAACAATAAAATAAAATGTAAATACAATAGGATATTCAGCTATACTTTTGTTTAACGAGACATCTGTTTGGCTTGGATCAGGTGAATTAGTGTTACTGTAGGTCTGTGGCAGAGGTGTAAGAGTACACACACACACACACACACACACACACCCACACACACAAGGGACATCTGGCACAACTGGTGGTCATAACAACACCATCACCATGGATCCACAGATTTCCTTTAGAGCTCAGCAACACACACAGGCACAGTAAAGAAACAAGCATCTGACAATCAAATCACTAAAACACAGTGACAGGACAATCTAATGATGTGATTTATTATGTTTGACAAATATCACAACATCAGTTATTAATGAAAGAAATCAGAGAGTACAGTTTTTGTCTTGATTAGTTTTCCCTCTGAGAATCAAAGGTAATCAAATCACCCAAAACCAAACTACAGGACCAGACCTTTTCCCAGAAGTTAATACGAAGGAATTTAAACACCAGTCCTGATCCATAAGCCCAGGCTTTCCCTTCATGCAAATACCATTACCATATATGGAGAGTGCTGAGCAGCCCTGGCTCGGGGGACAGGAAATGGCTGGGTTTGATTCAGTATCATAAGCGGCACTTTTCCCCTCATTTCTGCCTTCTGTGTTGTTCTCCTTTTCCACACCAGGATCTGACACAGTCCACCATGTGTTTGGACTACGTTTCTGCTCTGCCATCTGAGACAAATCTGGACTAAAGCCATGAGAACGAATTCCTCTCTCCTAAAATAAGAAGCAACTTATGTCGTTAATCATTCGAAAGTCTGGAGAAATCGCACAGCTCCGATAAAGGCGAATGACTGAGGAGAAATATGTGAACTTAACCACAAGTGGTGTTACTAAATCGAATAACTAAACAACCGAGAGTTTATTTGTCACACAAACAGTTTGGGTTTCAGTACAGAAACATGCTACGTCTTTTGTTTGTCATCATCAGTTAAAAAAACGCATTTTAAATGAAAAGCCTGAAGCTGAAGCCTGTGAAACTAAATCCAGCTTAGAAACACACTTTCTTGTGTTACAAGGTGGATGAATAGGTCATGTTTTGAATGTGGGTACAGGAAAATGCCCCACCAAGCATTTCAACGGATATGATTTTGTCCTGGTACAGATTGAGGCAGGAGAGACCAGCCCATGTCTGATAAGTTGCCATTTATTAGATAACCAGCATCCAGTGCCAACATGTAAGAATTTATTTACCCCGATTTCTACAATCATTGCGTTTTAAAATGTCTTAACATCATATTGGCCTTTTACAATGTCTCATTTACACTTCATATCCCAGACTTCATCTACTACTTGTTTATCTTTCCAAAAAGTAAAAGTGGTGGTCAGATGACAAGTTAATGCTCCATGGATGTGGTACATTGACTATGTGGTCAGCACCAGTGATTCAGATGTGATAGCCAAATGATTATCAGCACTCACCAGTGACTGTGAGGAAAAGGATGCTGGTGAAAGAGCCAAGGACAAAGACCCAAGTAATCTAATTTAGTAAACATGTGTCACAAATTAAAGCACAAATTAAGGATAATTCCACTTATGGTGAATGAGTCCAAAGAGTTTCCAAAGAAACTTTCAACTCATCAAATTCACTTTGTTTTTTGTTTTTTTGTTTGTTTTGGTAACCTTAAGAGGGATTTTATAAATGCTCTTAGTAATCTGTACATTTTGTAATTGTTGTAATGGTTTTTCTGTGAGAATCCACACGTAGACAGAAGAGTTGGCTCACCATCAAAATAAAAATCACCAGCTGTTATCGCTCCCCACATAATTAGCAAGTTTCATTATCGCACAGACTAATTCCAGACAACAATGATACACGATTTTAATGTTCTCTGAGAAACACTGAACCTCTAAGCTTTCGAAACACGCATTAAAGATTTTCTTTTATATCTATAACAAATCTTATCCTTCCACTCAATGTGTGAGTTTGTCTGTGATGTTAATAGTCCCTAGAACCAGCCTGGATAGGCCCACCCAGGTCATAGCCCGGTATAACCAGTCCAGATGCTTTCAAGTGAGTTCCCCCCAGATCTGGCTCCATTGAGGTAAACCTTTGAGGGTGGCATGGAGCTGATCTGAATTGCTCTTAGTGTGGCCCCTGGAACTAATTTGCCTTGAAAGGCCCAAACAAGGCTCCCGGAGGAGGAGCTGGAAAGTGTTGCTGCATCTTTTTGGCTCAAAACCTTTTAAAACATTTCAAAAATTTCAACTGCTTCAGTTACTGTTTGTCTCCCTGGCTTTACGTTTCTCCAAATTATAAACTTCAAACTTTGTGAATTCAAAGTAAAGTTAATAATCATTGTTCAGAGCTTCCCTAAAAGCTTCAACAAGACATATTTCAAAACAGCTCATGCTCACAACTGTACTATCACACAAACATGTGGTCTCTATTGCATGTACACATCTGCCTTAATAAATTACCCATTTTAAAAAAGTCTGAAACTGCTGCAAATTTCTTAAAAAGTATGTATGATTCAAAAATGGTATGCTGTACATATATGTTAGTGATATTCTGTACAGCTGTATATCTACTTTGCAGTACACTGTCGTAAACACACATATAAAAACACCGACCAAACAGTAAAATACTGAATATTTCTGTCATGAGTCATTCTTTTTGCCCGGTACTATGATCCATCCATCTAAACTGATCATCCACAATATTAAAACCACCTGTGTTATGTTGTGGAGGTCTTTCTTGTGACGCCAAACCAGCTCTGACCCATTAGGGCATGGACATGAGGACTCTGGGAGTGTCCTGTGGTGTCTGGCACCAGGACATTGGCAACAGATTCTTTGGGTCCAGTTGGTTTTGGGGTGCGTCCTCTGTGGATCTGGTTTATCCCAGATGACCCATGAAAGATCAACAAAGATCAGGACCAAGGCAGTTTGTAGATTTTGTGCTGCTGTTGCCATGGGTGTGTTAGTTTTGGTCTGAAACAATGTTTAGGTAGGTTTGTATGTGACCCAAAGTTTCTCAGCAGAACATTGACCTGTCAGTGGTTTTAATGTTGTGGCAGATCATCATCCTCATCCTCGTGGATCACAGATGAGCTGGAGTGTGTCCTAGTTGATCTGTTGCCATTTACTGGGCTAGTATCACTACTTAATACTGTTGGATAATATTAAAATTTATTTAATTGCTTCCAAGACTCTCCACTCCTGAGCTGCACCTAAAGTTATGTAAAAAGTCCAACACACATTCACAACAATAATATGTGGATTTATTTTGACTGATTTTTTTCTCTCCTCTTGTTGGAACCCAAAATATATTGAGCTTAATCACAACCTAAAAGAGCTTAAGGAAGTATTATACTCTAAACAGCATTTCCACCTGGTCTCTGGTGCTTGCGTTTGCACTTTTGTCCAAGATCACTCAATGTGTGTGTAATCAGGCCAGATGATGATAAAATTGCTGACTGGGACAGCTGGTCTTTCCAAGGTAGAGGACAAAGATAAACAATGATGAGAAACAGAAACAGAGAAGAGTTTCAGTTGAAGAAACAGTGTGTGTGTGTGTGTGTGTGTGTGTTTGTGACCTTAATGAACATCCCATCCCTCAAAAGTTCAAACCGGATCAGAATCTCTTACACTGTGGGTGATTGCTCCTCTGACACACACACACCAGCTTCTTCTTGTAAAGTGATACTGAAAACTACAGATGAAGCTACAACTTGATTAAAGACTAAATCCACATTGAATTACACGGCACAACAACTGTTAAAGAAGATATATCTAAGTTTTTGATATTGTTACACAGCCAATGTTGACATTAAAATCTGCTGACTTACTAATCTAACAGAAATGTTACAAACTTATCATCAAACTTTATTCCTTTACTCACTAAGAGCTGTCTCCAGTCTAGGTTAACCCTTGTTTCTATTTCTATCTCGCCTTTGTTTCTACTAAAGTTAACATGCCAAGCAGACTGGATAATTTCCAACTGTACTTGACTTGTTACTCAGGAGATTTTAACTCTTTGCGTCAAGCTCAAGCACTTAACAAGAAACCATCGCTTGGCGGTTTACTTGAGCCAGAAATCACATCATCATCAAATCATCATCAAAATTTCCTGATAACTCTACCCCCAATAACCCTGTACAAAAGCCAACATGCACCACGTCATACAGAGAAGCAACACGCAGTTACACATGTACAGGGAAGTAAGAAAGGAGGCGGCTTGTTGCTTTACTTGACAACAGGCCAAGGAGAGATGTCTACCATGTCTGAATTAGACAACAATCAGTGTAGCCTGAAGCCTAACTTATTAGACATGTTACTTTCTTTACTGAATATCAATGGAAATTACAATGCATTGTACTGCTTTGCACAGAAATCATAAAACTGCAGTTATAACACTGAAAAGAAAGAAAACTGGTGGTGAACCATTCAACAAACTAACTTGTATCTGGCCAAAACTTGGCATGACGAGTTTCTTTTTTCAGTGTGAAATTGTCCTGTCCATTAACTGAAACATAGTAATAACAATATGTGAAATCCTGTAATGATTTTTAACCCTAAACCACAGCTACTGTTTATATGTAAGTGCCTGAGTCACTTCCACAGAAAGAACAGAAAAGTTGCCAGTAAAAATGATTCAGGCCAAAACCCACCAGATCTTGGTGAAGAATCATCTCATTAATCAAAACAGACGTGACAATTGTTGCCATATACTTGTTATATTAGTACCATAAAAACAAAGACTTGAAAGACACTGGACGCTGTAGAGATAAGTGAGATTGTTGCTGATCTTTGCATGTGATAAGTTGATAGTGACTTGGTGTCTTGAATGTAAAAGGGACACCACTATAAATAATGCAGCCAACAGGCCTTGTCAAGGTCTCGGTATCTCACACTGTTACAGATCTGAACTGTTAGGGGTCACATAGAAGGGCAGAAAGACCAGATATATATTATTCTCCCCAGTTTTAGTAACATGAGAAGTGACTGGTGGTGACAGTGTCATAATGCAGTGGCTGTAGGGCAGGGCTGAAAACCATCACACCCAGAGAGAAGACATAATGATCGTGTAAGAAGATACTGGGTAACTTTTAACACGTCTCACACTGAATTACACAAAGTTCCATCTTCACAGCGGTGGCACCTTTCTTTATCTCAGTGTAGAAAAACTGTGGAAACTTGATAGCTGCTTATTTTAAACATCTCAAACTAAGTAAATCTCTTAAATAGATGAGCGGCAATAAGGCTGCTAATAAATATAATATCAAAGAAAATGTGGTTTTCGGGTGTAACTCAGCTGAAATCCTAGACAAGAAACATGTCACAAAGTACTGTATTTCCTTTTTAAAGCAGCTTCAGTAGTGGTTGAATGTAAACAAACCAATGGAAAGTCATTCACAGCGTTGCCTTGTGCCACAACACGGCTGCATTCTCACATTTCAATCAATGAAACCCAAACCAGCATCTTCTCCAGTAGCACTTAAAGACAAGAGAATACTCATTAGACATAAATTGGACATTAATTGGAGTTCAACACAGTGAATCATGTGTTAACTACCAAGCACAGTTTACTTTAGTCGAAAGCCACAAAAGAGAGAGTTGTCTGTGTTTCCTACAGCTCCTGAATTATTTGAATCCTCACAGCTCAAGGCTCAACAAATGTGGGTGTAACAAATAAACTGAGCCGATGAAGTCGAAGGTCTGGCTTTAGAGAGGACATCGTTTGAAGTGGTTCATAAGGAGAGCATCTGTGTATGTGATGTTTCTGTTAGAACAGATAAACCTCCAGGGTTCAGTCATCACAAAACAGGTATCTCAGAACACAGAACACAACAACCCATTGGAAATATTTGCCCTGTGCCAAAACTGTTTGGTTTGTGAATACAGTGTTGTTACGGGAAGAGGAGGGCAAAGGTGACTGACGTTACGGTGAGAAAGGTCACACGAGGTCAACCCTGAACTTTAACTTGAGAACAAGGATGTATCCTGACACAATGTTTCAGTAAACACGTCTGTTCAAAAAACTATAGGAGGCTCTATTAAAAACCATTAAACACCATTGTGAAAGAAAAGCATCACTGTACCTGTAAGTACTGTTGTTGTTAAGTTTTAATGTCTGAAACTAAAAAAAAGGACACAAGGACACATTTAAGATGTTTAAGACTGCGATGACATGGCTGTTCAATGACAATGATTATGTTTCTTCCCAGCATTTGAAGAATGAGGCACCATTGAAAATGCATAATGTAATTCTCCATTTAAAACAGCTTCTCCGGTTTCATCTCAGTAATTACATCCTTTAGTCTTTAAATTGTTTATTAACAATAACAAGTTTTCTGAACGTCACTGGATTTAAGTGCAATTAAACTCCCTTTAAATCAGTTTTTGTTTACACTAATGTCCAGGATAGTTTGCAGCAGTAAAGTCACAGTTCATAAAAAAAAATCATTTCAACCACAAACAGCCCATTTCAGTTCGATTATCACAAAATAAATCTGGTGAATGTTTTCTTAAAGGGACGTTATATGTGTGTGTGTGTGTGTGTATAGTGTGAGGACAACAAAAGGTCCAAGAACCATAACACATTCTATTTTTGCATTTTTATATTTTTATTTTTGGAAAAGTATTTAGTTTTTTTCATAATGACCCTGTGCTGTGATTCAACCACTTCAGTCAGTAATGTCACGACTCCAACTGAAGCAGCCAAACCCAATGCTTGTTATAACCAAGTCAACATTTGTTTTGGCCTGCTACTGAAGTTATAATCACAAAAAGAGAAGTCCACATGGAGAATAAAAGTCATTACGTGATAACATTACAGTGCAGTGACGACCCATATTGATAACAGAGCTACTGAATGCTGCATAATAATGAGTAATGAGCCATATCAATTATATAACGAAGGAAAAGAACTGTCTGATTTTTTTAAAATTTTATAACACCTCCTGTATTGATGCTATTTTCAACTCTTATATTACATCAATCTGGCCAGGTAAGCGTATACATCACATTGTAAAACTAATGTTTATAAATGAAAACAACGTCAAGTTCAAGAGGAAACTATTTTGATGCTCCAGTCACTGCATGATTCCTCAGTGAGAAATGCACTGACTCAGCCCCACAATGGGACATGAGCCAGAGGAGACAGCTAATACAAACCAGCTAATTTTGACTTTGTTTCCAGTCAGTTGGTTCATGTTTTTTTCAATAAAACAGCTGACAAACCTTTAAAAAGCTCTAACTCAGTTCTTGTTCCACATTGATCACTGTCTGCAGCCCTGTGAGTTTTTCCTTGGTGGCCTGTGCCAAAATTACACATGTACAACTTGGTATTTTGAGAATCACTGAAACACGTCACAACTGCCAAACAACATCAGATAAACACAGGCCAATTTTAAACTCTTAAAAAAACAATGTTCAGCTCTGCAGGACAAAGCAACAAAAGAGAGGAAAGATTAAGAATGAGTCAATCAGTATTAGAATTGAGCTTCATAATAAATCACACTTTTTCTTTTTCTTTTTTTTATGACAAACACTGTAATTCCCTGTGCCAGCACAGCGGCTTTGTGAGGAATTAACAACAGCAATCTCCAAGCCAAACCTACTGTAAATGACAACACAAAAGACAAATGAGGTTTCCACTAAAGAGAGTGAGAGGTTGGCCACTGAGACCAAACACTGACTGGTATTTGACAATGGGAAACTATCAGAGCAGATAAGCAGAGCACAGCTGCATGAGTCTGACCTTGTTCCCTGTCTATGGGAAGTCATACATGCAAATCGAGGGTTAGAATAGGACACTGCTCGGTTTATGATCTGTGGAAAAAAAAATAAACTAAACAAGCATTTTAGCAACTATCACAGCTGATCTGCAATCAGTTCTATACCACAAGATGATGCTGTAAAATAAAATTAAGTTATACATAAAGATTTGTAATGATTATCCAGACGGGAGAAACACTAACATGACCTTTGGTGATCAGGTGACTGACTGTACAAACACGGTGGCTGCGACTACAGAACCGGTCCTGCAGCTGAGCTGAGTAAAGGATCATACAAAGTTTCCATGGTTGGAAGTCATTATAAAGACAAAACTGAAGTGTATACACAGAAACAATGTGCACACAGCTCTGGGGACACAGTAAACAAACCGAATCACAAGGAGAGAGAACCACTAAAAGCTCATCAGCTCATTACTTCAATAATCAATACTATTGTGTTTCACAGCTGCACAGATACTAGATGTCTTGCTGCCGCCACTTCACAACTCAATAAGGAAACATGAAAATAAGAATAGACTTTTATTGTAACTCATTGTACCAAAGTAACCAAAGTGTCATTAATCCTGCCTTCTGGATCAAAAACATATAGGAACTGTGTGTAAAATATAGCACTTTATTACTGTAAAAACTATGTTTAGCTTTAAAATGTTCCATAGTAAAAGGCAGATGTTTGGCTCTATGCCTGGTTTTGAACAAAAAACAAGATATTTTGGTCAATAAAACTGTGGTAGGGAGTCCATCTCTATTCTATAAGACTATAAATGTGTTTTTATTGTTTTTGTGTCATTGGATGCATTCATGTGAACAAAACCAAACAGAAAAGAACAACACTACAACATCTGCTTTCAATAAATGCATATACTAAATAATAAAAGTTATGGAAATGTTACATTTTTGTTTGAAAATAGAAAAAAAAACAAGAGATGCAAAAAGAAGAAAAGCCGGGTTTGATGCAAATACAAACTGATGCAAGATGAAAAACTCACAAACTTGATGGCCGCTGACAACATGAATTTACAGTGTGTACTTTATAAGCTTATACCCTTATCCTGAATGATTTACAACGAGGGCAACAGCAGAATAAGTCAACACTGATGAAGTCTGTCACATCACAAAAAGTAAAGCAGTGAAAACACAGTTGCAGCTTTTGTAACAGCGACGTATGGAACTGATCATGAGGAGTGTGTGAGCGTCCTGAACCACAGTGACAAGCCTAACGAGTTCCCCAGGTCCACAGAATGGGTGTTCGTCCTGTTTTCAGAGAGAGGGCTTGAATTCCTGAGAAAATCTCTACAGCAGTGATGGGTTTGAAAATGGAGCACCAGCTTTGAAATGAAGGGAGAGGGGGGTTGCTCAGTACGCACCTCCTTGTAGGAGAAACTAATGCAAACCATCTGCTGTCAGACCGACTTGCTGTGCTATTCAGCATCTGGCTGAGACAGAAACAGTGAGTGATGCTGGTGTCTGCCATTCCAGACACTAAGGATGACAATCAGTGTTTTCTCTCATTTCTTTATTCTCCACATGAAACTGAAACTCTCCAACCTCCTGTAAAAAGTGAAAAGTCAAAAACAACCATCGACCGAATCTTAGAAAACTTTCTTAAAACCATTCGATTCTTAACTCTGCCAATAATGTAGAAAAAGAAAAGAACAGAGTGAATAAGTGAGAACAACTACACTGAAGCAGAATTAAATCAGGAATATATTTCATCCTTTGTTGTTTTTAAAGCTCTGTTACTCTGGCCTTTGACTTCTGAGTTTCTCTCTGGGTAACCTGACATACAGGTTCAATACAAAGCCTTTAGATGGCATGATGGTAACAGGTTTCATCCCTTTTTGCTTTAAATAGACATGATTTACATGTATGCGAACACAATAGCGGGTTTGAAGATGTAAAAAATACACAAAACATACTGTTGACAAATATAAGATTATTTAGGAAAGGATGGTATGTAGGGTATGTCTTTATCGTGTTAATTTATAGGGTTTTTGGTAACATTTCTGATGGTGAGAAGACACATCGTCCTATAAGAATGTGTTAGGAAGCTGCCTCTTGTATTGTGTTCATATGTTCAACAAGCAGTGTGGTAATTCAGCCACAGAGAGACAGGGACTTGAGGAATTGTTGCCAAAACACAATGATGAGGCCACAAAACGTCCTCCATAACTTGGCTCTAGGCGTGTCAGGAATGGCATTCAGTAACCAGGAAAAACCTGTCTCTATGTAATGCATGATGCGCACACACACACACACACACACACACACACACACACACCTGACACATGTTCCCAACCTGTCTCTTTTTCTCAGACATCTTCCAAAATAATAGCAGACTGGACCTAACTCATCTTCTCACCAATGATTTTAAATGACGCGCGTGTGTTTTCACATTCAGCATCTCTGGGTCAAACGTTGATAATTAACATTATTACAGGAATAAAAAGTCTGAAACTGTCAGACGAAATAAATGTAAGAAAGTATTCCATTAAAAAACCCTATAAAGATTATTCAGTTAAAAGATCCAGTTTGGTTTATATATATATATATATATATATATATATATATATATATATATATATATATATATATATATATATCAAAGAAGTAACAAGACTTATGTTACTTCTGTTAGTAATTTTAGAATATTATTGGTTATATATTGATGTCGCGTGTCTCTGGTGAACATTAAAATTATATTGACCATAATAAACAAACAGTGTCATAATAAAACGCAGCCAGTGTAAATATTACTCACCATCCTCGGTCCTCAGCTCAAAACAGTGGCAGTTTTCTGTGTCCGCAGTCCAAACCTTAATACGAACCTAAGTGAAACTCCAGCTCTTTCAAAAAAAACAACACCAAACTCTCTATAGTTGTTTGACCTTAAAAAAAAAAAAAAAAAGCCAGAGTACAAAATCCAAGTTTACAGAAGATATTCCCGATAAAGTCCGGACAGCATGGATGTGGATGCGGCGGCGCGTTCAGCGGTGGTGTCCTCCTGCGTCCATTGTGCGGTCGGTGACAGACAGACAGCGAAGCAGCGCAGCTCCGAGGATTTACACGGAGAGAAGTGAGCTCAAAAGACATAACACAGGAAACTGAGCCAGGAGGTCCAATCACAGGGCGCTGAATGGGAAAGATGCTTAATTATTCATTAGTCACTGGGAGAAAGACGACTGAGCATGCGCAGCAGCAGAGAACAGGACTTAACAACAGACTCAAACACAAACAACATTTTACACTTTAAGTTCATCTCTACTATCAACTTCAGCACAAAATGAAGTAACTAACACTGATATAATTCACATAGTCACTAATGTGAATATTAAAATTATGCTCAAAATTACACTTAAAATAACCACATGTAAGAAATGTAATGAAATATAAATTACAACAAAAGAAATGTAAAAACTGTAAATATATTTCAAAATAGTATATATGATAATAATTTATAGATTAATTACCTTATCTTGATAAAAAAAAATATTTTTTTACCTTATTTTAATCTATAATAATGTATCAAAATTCATTTGTTTATTATATTTTGTATGATTAATTAACTAAAATGATTAGATAAATGTAGAGGGAGTAGTAAATGACGACAATATTTGTCTCTGAACTGATGTAAAACAGATATAAAATACCTCAAACAGTCTTATAGTACTTTAATAAACATATACTCTAAATTAACTCATTAAAAATGATGTAATTTAATAGTTTTTGTTGTGACTTCTTGCTGTCTGTTTTTGCGGCCGCCCATCAGACTTTAACTCAACTTGTTATTTTTGTTAAACAAAGCGTTTTCATAGTCAAGTTAATTGGTGACTAACACAAATTTGTTGAAATACAACTGATTACAGCAAGTCAGAAAACAGGATCTCGTGATTCAGTTTAACTGGTTGATGTCTGATTAATATCCTTTGATTTTATCAGATGGACTTTTTTATAAAATGCATCAGTTTAAAAAAAAAAGAAAAAGGAAGTTCCCAGTTTCTCTGCAGTATTTCAGACTCCTCACTGTCTTCAGACAAATAAAAATGCACCTTACAAGCTCCGTAGGAAACTTCTTTTGAAGTGCATGGGTGGCACTGGAATCCACTTCTCACGACCAGTCTCTAGTCAGACGAGGTCTCGCCTTCAAATGATGTTGGGCAGGGAGGCGACTCTGGGTGTAACCTGTCTAACAGGCTTCCTCTGTGTGCAGTTGACACATAGGCCTAATGTGTGTTGGTGTGTGTGTGTGAGTGTGTGTGTGTCTGTTGTGTACTGTAGTCAGATGTAAATATTATTTTTTTTAATTAAATACATCTAAAATTAATATTGAACTAATCAATCAGTACATAATTAATCACCTGAGAGTATCAGATAGATGTAACACTTGCAGTCAAACAGAGCTTTTCTTCTGCGTAAGTAGAGATAAAGCTCTAGAGCTGTGGTCAAACTGATGCTGCAGTAGTTTGCTACCACCCAGTGGACTTTATAGGAAAAGGCAGGCAGTTTAAAAACTACTGGCCAAAGGTTTGTGTGTGTGTGTGTTTTCTTATTCAAATCACAGTGGGAAAATGACTAAGACTATTACGGAAAAAAAATGTATCATCATGTTCCTAATCAAAATACTGGCATGCTTGTAGGATCTTGTCAGACTCAAAGTACTTTTCATATAATCCCAGCGCACAAAGATGATGTCATATGAGATCATTTAATATAAACAGAAAATCAAATTCCCTTGTACACTGTGCCAATAGGATAAAAAATGCTTTTGGTTACAATCAGTTCTTAGATTTCCATTGTTTTGTGCAGAATTTCCAATGAAATATTAATCATTTCATTATAAATGTAATGTAGTCTCTTAAATGCCAGAATCTTACTCATCCTACCTTTAGTGAACTTACTGTTAGCCTGTCTTTAAACCTGGGTACTATTAGTGGATCATGGTTTACTGGTTGAACTTGTTTGCTGTTATTTTCCTCAGTGTTTTCATGCTGAGATGCTGCACTTTAAACTCATCATCCTGTGGTAGATATAAACATAAAGTCATGAATTACTCACTGACTATAACAACATCTATTATCAATGCTTTTGTCAGTTTGAAATATTTGTGATGTTTTTTCAGTGAATATGTTATTTGATTAGTTAATACTACAATTTCTTTCCGAAATAGACTTAAAAGGTAGAAATATAGATGTAAACCATCTAATAACACAACACTTATTGACTTGTATTTATGTGCTATTAACTTGATATTGTAATAGTTGTAATTCATGGTTTATCTCAAGACCATGTGTGGTTGTTTTGCACCGCTCTGTGGTTTTCTGGTTTACTTTCCATTAAGAAATGATAATAATTAATTAAAAATTAATAACAATTTCTCACAGTATCAGTTGGCTATGTCCAGTAATTCATACATAGTAGTTTAAATAGTTAAAACTATGTATTATGTTCTAATTAGTTAGTACATAATAATTATGCTGTGAATGATCTGTTTTTAATCCCATAAGAGTTAAAAATGACGTCAGCCTCTGACTGACTCAAGGTCTCATGGGAAATGTAGTCAATGGGTGGTGTTTTTGATAAACGCTAACAAAATAGTTGGTGTATTATCTCTCAATGACAATATTATCTTTTTTACTTTTAGTAGTAGATATAGAATATGGGTAGAGTTATATATTGTCTTGTCACAGCTTTACAGAAAGTCTGGTAAAATAAATAAATAATATCAGCTCAACAGCAGAGCCCGGAAGTAGGGCGGGACCTGAGCTCTGTATAAACATGGCCGTTAAGCCCTGTCCAGAATCAGGTACTACGTTTGGCTGAATTAGTTAGACTTTAAGGAAGTCAGTGGGGGTAACTTGTACAGTAACAGGTGGAAAGAAAATGTAGACACACAATGGAGGGTATCTAAATCGCTTTTATTATTTAAACTCCACGCGGGAGCGGCTTTTATAAACTTCATGCAGTACTTCATGCTAGCTAGCATACGAAGCTAACGCCGACGTCTCAACGGTAACTTCTGTCAACTTTTTTCATCCAGCGACACTAAACTGCTACTTCACTGCCTGTCGACATGGAGGAGTGCCGTTGGTCCACCAGCTTATCTCGATGAATATTTTTACACACCCACATTCAGGATTTACTCAGCTAAAAGGCTGAACCTAAACTTTCTTTGGAGATTTCCTCTTGGTTTGTGTGTGTTTTTTTTTTCCACTGGCAGTAGCCGAGCTTTTTTTTTTTTTTTTTTTTTTTTTTTTTTTTTTTTTGCCAGGCGCCCGTTCAGGATTATCACCGACAGGGCGGATATAAACAATGTTCTCTGGCAAACCCATGAAACCAACCTTCAAGTGTTATCTGCCTCCTACACAGGTATTTATTCATTTAAAGAAAGTGTTTATCCTCCCTCCAATACAAAATAGTGTCTGGAGTTAATTTTAGCCTGATGTGAATTGGGCTGTTGCATTTGGGAAAGTTGATATTTGACTTGTAGCTTGTGTCAAAGAGACATAACCACATTACATTTAAAGATTTAATAGTTAGTTTGCATTAACATTTAGAGTCATCACAGTGTATTTTACTCTCCTTATTGAAGAAGTTGTATAGGTTGTCTTCCTCTTGATAAATTTGGAGAATTGAAACCTTTGTGGTGAAGCTGACAGCATTAGGTACTTTTCGATAATTTGGCTTCCTCTGTGGATATGACATCCATGTTTTGCCTGCAGGTGTCTACACTTTTGCAGGCAGCAAGTGAAAGACTTTGCTTACAGACACTGGTTGAGCAACCCAAACAAAACCAGTGTTTGTACGGACAAAGTCAACACTAGTGTTGTTGAGGATTTATTGTTTAGGTAACATTTTTTTTCCCATTGACATCCAATGTTTTCTAGTTTAAAATGGGCATTGTATGATCATGGGTATCCTCTTGGCTTTGTTGTCAAGTTAAACCAGTTTTATTGATATAGTTCATCATCACACATCTCTCACACAAGATCCTTGACAGTGACTAAAATGAGACAACACCCACTTTTTTTTTTTAGATCCGCTGCTAAAAGTTTTAAATAGCAACTAGAGGAGACAGACGTTTCCCATGTTTTTTTAGTCCAGGTAACTATATTTAAGTGCACAACAGAGATTGTAGGAGAAATATTCAATGATACGTTTAATTCAAATGATTAAAGTATTGAGCTGAGGATGTTTACTTAATCATGACACTGCACAGTCACATACATTAAGATCTGGACTTTACACTTTTAAAGAAACTGCTTTTCTGAAGCTTTTAGACTTTGGCCATTTCACTCTTGCTTTTCATTTTTCACACACAGTGGAGTCCAAGTGTTTGGAAAGGGTTTGTTTGTTTGTTTTCCATTACATTATATTTCAAGCCAAACAAATACAGTAACTTAACGAATGTGCTAACTATTAGCTTAAGTTTTACTTTTAGTGTTAGAAACAAAAGCTCCTTTAATAAAACATTCACCCCACACACCCTTGAAGATGAAAATCAGCACTTTTTTCAAGTCATTCATTCACTAATCAGTTTGCTGACACAGATCCAAAAATGAATAACACAGAGGCGGTTCAAAAACTTTTGGACTGTTACTATATATGCAAGTGTCAGCATATTACTGGATGTGATATTAAAAGCATTAGTTGACTGCCGTGTATCTTTGCTTCCTTGAGTTGAGTGTAGTAAACGGAGCTTGCATCAGATCTGTTGTCACTTATTGCATATTTTAACTGTTTACGAAACATTAACGCTCCAAAACAAATCATAACAAATGTCAGGATATTTGACCCAGTTTAATAATGACAAATACTGACTCTTATGTGTCCTGTTAAATATTTTTTGCCAACCTAACCATCTCAGCGTCTTGTGTTTAACTAACATCAATGTATTTTGTGCTTTTTCTCCAGGGTGATGTGAAGAAAACTGTCGATCTGCCTATTAAAAAGTTGGAGCCTGAGTTACTTCCAGGTATGTTTATTTTATGAATAACCTCAAGATTCATTGGCACCAAGATACGTTTCAAGTGTTTTATTAAAGGCAGACACATTTGACCTGCTCGATACTGACATTTTTTACCCGTTGACATTATATTTAGACTGTTAATAATAACTACAAGCCTATATTTACATGGTAACAGATGGTACCATGACTTTTATAATAATGTTAGTTTTTAGAAGTTCGCTGAGTAGCTACTTCAACACAGCAACACAAACTGAAACTGAAGTAACTGAACCAATTCAGACCATAATTTAGATGCCAGGGTTGACTTGACAACCTCAGACATGGGCAGTGGGTCCACCTTAAAACTTCTGAAATAGAGAATTGGGTGTGTTACTTGTGAGCTTTCCACTTCAAATGAACATCCTGTGATGACTATGTGGCCTCAGTCTTTAGATCTAACTATGAAAGAGTGGATGAAGCTCGTTTTGTGGACTTGGATAATGACTCTAATTAACCTATTTTAGTATTATAGTTTAATCAGACTTGTCTAACAAGCCTTTCAGCACAGGTAAACATGTCATACAAAGTAAATTTAAGTAGTCCAAAATCTTATTGTGCTTAAGACTTGTTATAGACATTATTGCCTTGATGTCTTGTAGTTCCTACTTTCACTGACTAAGTGTTTTCTTGTGATTTCTGCATACAAAGCATTAGCTTGTTATCACAACAACACAAAGCCATTTAGACGCACAAAAACGTCTTTGTCATCAAGATAAAGATTGAAAAAACACGGTGGTGAGCGACTGTGTACTGACACTGGTTCGTATTAGCTTTATAGCTTTTGGATGTTGATTAGCATCTTTTTGCAACTTTACAAATTCATCGTTGGCAGCAGAAGAAAGATACGAGAGACAAAGCTTCATACTGTTGTTTAAATTTATGAGAAATTTCTCTTTATTTATTTAGTTTTTTTAAAAATAGAATTTGGCCCCAGGTCCTGTATGTGTTTGTCTTCACTTTTCAGTCTTAACCGTTGAATTATCAACTCATACAAAATTACAAAATCATCATCCTGGCGAAAGCAGCTCGCCTTTTTTTTTGTTTTACACTTTCTGACGAGTTCAGAAATCTCACGCTGCAGCAGATTAGTGCAAAGTGCACTTTAGGACAGTTCCTCTCCTTCACGCTGTTTCTTCTGCTCGTCAGTTTTGGTTATTTATTTGTATTTATATTTTTATATTGAAGAGACAACTCCTTTAAAGCATTTTAAACTCCTTCAGGCTGTAGTAAAACGTAATGCACCTATTTTTTTTTTGTCATCGTGATGCCAGACTATTACAGTAAGTGCAGCTAGTTCATTAACTGGAGCAGCAGAAATTCCCTCATTTTCATTTATCTTTGTCGTAGTCTGCACATTTGACTCAGGAGGCTCACGGGAGTGGCACGACACTCCTTTAACATAGTGTTGTTTGTAGAAAACTATATAAAGCATTCATTTAAGCTAAGTGGGTTTTATTAAGGACACAATCAACATTAAACATAAGAGTTTGAAGTGACTACCTGTTGAATGGCAGAGGAAGCAAACTTTCCATCCACTCCCAGGCAGTGTTTACTGCTCCAGGGTTGTTGCTTCCTCACCATCCTGCTTTTGCTGGACAGGCGAGTCTCAATGAATCCATGATCAGCTTCCGTGTTGTTAACATACTAATCATTGCTGCTCAGAGGCAGAGCTTTGAAGTGACTGTGTTGGACTCCACCCTGCTGCCCCAGTTCTCATCTCTGAAAAATCCCTGGGGCAACTTTTTATAACCACATTTTTGTCACCGCATTTATCATTTTGTTGTCATGTTAAGGGGCAGAATCTGTGTTGCTTGCTGAAGTCGTGTAGCTTCACTTTGTTAAATCGTTTAGCTTTTGGTTTTGTAACACAGTTTTTTCACAAGCGCACTTCTCTTACAAAAAAAAAAAAAAAAGATTTCAAGATGCGATATGCACCTCAACTTCCTGCTACGTTTTACTTTTATTGATATGTGAAGAATAATATGTCGGCGTCAGCTTTTCTTTTCAATGCCTGTTCACTGAAATGTAAGTTTTGCAGACGGCCGCCAGGTTCAAAAGCTTTGCAGGATTGTGCGTTTTTTTCCTGTTTGCTCCAAGTGAAGCAAGATTAACCAATGGTATTTGGGAAGTTTGAGAAAACATTGCTGCCAATTCCTGTCTGCTAAAACAAAAGGGAAATGTTGACGTTAAGTCAGACAACACAGACGTTCGTTCATAGGCAGCAAATCTCTCTCTGTTAGACTAGTTCAACTTGTTTTTTTTTATTTTTTCTTTTATGACTGGTTCTGATGTCAGTTTAAATCATGTGAAGACTTGGCTAAGTTTGTCAGTGTCATAAAAGACATCCACCGTAGCCACGTGTTTGTCTATAAAAATGTGTTGTTATCTATCGGCAAAGGTTGTGCTGCTCGTAAACAGTTATATATAAACACATCAACACATTTTTAAAGAAGTGTTTGCAAGTGTCCTTATCTCTAAACTCTACAGTGTCAATAAGACTAAAACCGTTAAAGTTGAGTTATCACCTCATATATTTTAAATGCAGCAAGTAACAGGAACAATGGTGGAAAGAGATAAATGTTTTCTAAGAGTTTTTGTATATGTGCAAATACAGAAATGCTAATATAGTAACGTATAGTGGTGAACGGTGGATCTAAAATCCACAAAGTAAAACCTGTGTCTTTTATTTCAAAACGCTGTTTTGTAAGAAACAGGATGCTGCCGGACACTGCAACTTCCTCAATTTTACCTTTCTAACCTTAATTTTCTGAGGTATTTTCCCATAAGCTTTGTTCTCACATCTTTATTTATTTTTTTTCTTGTTTGTTTGTCACCAGGGGAGATAGTAGTTAATGAGGCGAACTTTGTGAGGAAATGCATCAGCACTGAAAGCAGCCAGGATGACCTTTGGGGGAAGTTGATATGCACCAACTTTAAGGTCTCCTTCATCCCTCAGGATGCCCCACCCAAACAGGTATTTGTGTGGACAGATTTTTTTTTTTTTTTTTTTTAAAGCAGTCATATGGAGTTGTTTAAACATTTACCTGTTCTTTAGGTGGTCGTAGTACAAAGTTATACTTCTGTTTTAATTCAATTGCAGATACTCTAAGTATTATGAAAAGTTGTTTATTAGGCCTAAATGAAAAATCTGTGCAATTTTAGCTTTATTTTTTTGTAAAACTTCCACTAACACGTTCAGTGGAATAGCTTGGATACTTGGACTTCCACAGCCATGGTTATATGTGCAGTGCATCTGGCAAGGAGGAAGGAAAACTTGTGTACTTTCCTGCACGACATTGTCGGTGATATCGCACAAGAAGTGAGAGAACAGACGTCATTTCCATCTATGCTGCAGATTGTGACTGCGATAACAAAATGGAACCCGATGGTTGCTCAGCGAGGGCATTAGCTCACGCTACCAACCAGCGTTAGAGGTGGCATTTTAGGAAGTTAGGGATGTAAAAGAGCTTCATACAGAATGTCACGTTCATTTTTTTTTCTATGTTTGCATTTATAACAGAAATCCCTGTTGTCCCATCTGCTGCTTGGAGAGCACGACATCCCCCTGACCTGTCTGGAACAAGTCGTAACAGGTACATCTGATGCTAATAGTTGAAATGGAAGAAAATATTTTTAGGAGAAAGTATTTGACATTTTGCTTCAGGCATTTCACATTTAGAAAATGGATAAAAGTATGTTCTTCATTTGTCTAATCTCTAATACAATAAAATCTCTTTAAATTAGATAATTAATCAGCTCTTTCTGCTTAAACAACTAGGATCTTGAAGTGTATTTATCATTTGTTTAATCTCTAATTTGATAAAATTTCTTTTCGTTAAATGACTGAGGATCCAGCAAACCAGTCAGAATTGAAGTTAGATGGGTCGAGTCCTCTCCTCATTAATCTTTGACACACTTGGCTGGCTGCTCGGGTTTGTTGGTTATTCCTGGTCAGAAACCTGATAACAAGTGGTGGTGTTTAGTGGCAGTGCAGCCTGACTGGGATTCACTTTACTTATATATCTTATTGCTGTCGATTGCTGACAAGCACAAGGGCAACCGCCCAGAGAAAGGTTTGTTCTCTCACAACGATGAAGCATGAGGCTTTATTTTACCCAGCGGGGCTATTAACGACCACACTACCATTATAGGCTTCGTACAAATATAAGAGCATCAAGAATAAAATGAATTAGTCTCCGCTGATGAAGTGATATTTTCAGAGTTCGTTCTTGCATATCTAACCACACTCTGCACTTATCGGGTTATGCTTTGTGTTTGTTCCTCACAGTGAATGATACAAAGGGGAAGAAGAAAAGGCTGGGGTCAAACCAGAAGCTGAAGTTTAACCCCACAGAGCTCATTTTGTACTGCAAAGACTTACGCATCATCAGGTTCTGCTTTGACGAGGCCGGACCTGAGAGTGCCAAGAAGGTGAGTGATATAGTTATCCGTTTTGGTAACTGAGTTGATATTTAAGAGCTTAAGGGCTTAGAGTATGTAACTTCTGTGGGTAGATGTAACAAATTATAGACTAAATAAATAGAAAATCATAAAAACTGGATTGATCCATTTCCTTTTCCTAACAATGTTTTTTTTTTTTTTTTATGAACACTATAGTTTCTCGGCATTACACATGTAAACTGGTTGAGCTGGTTCTCTATAATGACACCAGAGAAAGCCATGCATCTGCAGTGACACATGTTTTTGTGTGTTATGTTGCATTAACACTGACACATAGTCTTGAAACTGCATCTGTGTGATTACTCTTGCTGTTAAACTACAGGTTTAATTACTTTAAAACCACTAGATGAAAACAAACAACACAAAACTTGTGTTTTGGTGCCCCCTGTAGTAATATCAAAACTAAATGCCAAACCTCTACTTCCCCTGTAAATCCATCTGTTTGAGGTTTTAATCACATGACTTAGTGTGAACTGTATGTTAATACCTCAGTTAATAATAAAAATTTACAGAATTTCCACATTGTTTTACTTTCCTCTGCCCATTTCACTTATTGTCGCTGACCAAACATTTCCTTTCCGGTCTATGCGAGCTCACTTCATGCAAACACTACACACAGCATGGTGACCACTTCCTCAGTGACAAGGATATTTATATTATGCAAAGTATTAGCTGTTACTCTCTCACCCGTAACCTGAATAGAAATGACTAACTTCTCTAAGCAGCATTTCAGTTTGGCTACTAGCCAAGTAAAGGATAGGAGACATGGAGAACAATACCATTCAAGGGAAAGGAAACTGAGAGTGATCCGGTAGAAACGACTGCCAATGTGACTCTGACTCATCTCCTGCTCTGTGAGATCCAGAGAGACAGATGTTTCATTCTTCAAACTGGAGCTCAGTTGTGTTGGGCTCAAGTAGGCCATTGTGATAGGATGAATGTTACAGTACCGATGCATAAAAATCATGTGTTTTTCAAATGATGTTGAGGAGATGGTGAGAAATGAAACATCATAAATGTTTAAAACCAGATATTTAATCACTGTTATATATTAATATAATATAATTTAATTCTTTAGAGGACTTTTGGTGCTTTCAGATGACAGTTGCAAGGGAAATTAAAAGAAATGATTAGTAATTTAAATTCAGTCATAAAGAGACATTCATGACAGCTTGAAATTGAGGCTACTCATACTCATACCCTTCAATGAAGTCAGAAGACACATTGCCTGGGTGTAGGATGAATTATTGTGTTAACAGGCTTGTGTGACCTACCAAGATATTTAGGCTCTTTAACTAATTTTGGAAAATGGTGAGAAACACACTATTTGCACCAGTGTTGTGTTACACTGTGGAGCGCTGATTTTGCGCACAAAGGTTGGAAAGAGGCTGCACGTCTCTTTACAATACAGCAGTAAAACACACATGAATGTGAATGCACACAGTTGCATGTCTGAGCTCTCATTTAAGCTGGGAGTAATTTTTATGTAGGTTTTGGAAGACGAGAAGGTCCAGAGCACATTCCTCCTGCCCATTTGTCTTACAGCAGCATCATAAGATGGTGCCGCCCTCATTAGGCCTCATTACTTTGAGTGTTACACATTAATTTTAATCAAAAATGTAACAGGTGACACTTTATTTTATATATTCTAATTCGTACAAGATGTGTTGGGCACTAAAATAGAAATGTGCCCATCCTCCCTCACTCTGTGTGAGTGTATTTATGGACACCATGTATGTAATTACAGTGTGAACCTAAAACAGGGCTCAGGTCTTTTTTTTTTTTTTTTTTTTTTCTTTGTGACATATGGAATTAAGCCAGCCTATAATAGCCTATTTTACCATTGGAAATTACAGACTTGCAGAGTAGCAGCCTTGTTTCTACACACACACACACTCACAAACACACGAACACACTTTCTGTGTCCTCTCGTGTTATTCACAGCTTTACTGCTGAATGGACTGCTTTGTGTGACTCCGGCAGGCCACAGAGAGATCCAGTCCAACCCTGAGCAGTCAGACTGTCAAACATTTACTTTCCCAGGTTTCACTTGTTCTTGTGTTTGTCCAGTTAAAAGAACATGCCTCAGTTCATTTTAACACTTTTCAATGAACCAGAGTTGTGAAGCTGATTGATGTTTGGCTCCACAGTTCCACAAATTATATTTTATTACTTTTAACATCTCATAAATCACCTTTCTTCTTTTAATCCTAGGTTTGCCTTGCTATTGCTCACTATTCCCATCCAGCTGATCTTCATCTCTTGTTTGGCTTCGAGTATCAAGGACGACGATACCATGAGAATAAAGGTACTTTTCTGCAGGTTATACATCTCTAAAAAACACAGCACATTATGTAAATTAACACATTCAAGTGTAGCTTTCCGTGTTTAACATATCTGAATTATGAACAGTAGATAATCTCGAGGTGTATCTGTATTTTCCAGAGAAGCGAGTCAATGGCTCCACCCCCCGAGGAGGATTACAAACCCCCATTTTTGATTGTTCACCTGATTGGGATCGAGAGATCAAGAGAACGAGCGCTTCAGAGTGGAGGGTGTGCTCCATCAACGAGGGCCACAACATCTCATCAAGGTTTACAGCTAATGTTTTTTTTTTGTCATAGACAATTTATGAAGGGCGTTGTAGGCAAAGCGACGTCTGTAGCTCCTACAGTTGGCCTTAGTTGTTATGGACACTCTAAATTTCACTCGTTATTCATACTTGGTATGTTTTGGCAGGACACTGTATTTACACTGAATCCCTTTTTGCTTTTTTTTTTCATGAGTGACTTGTCGAGGAAAAATTTTGTGAATGCCTCAGTGTAAACCTGCATGTCTGTTTTAGACAATAAGTGCTATTCATCAGAGCTCAGTGGTGAGATCATGGTGGGTTTTAAAGTCAGGATTGTACAGTGTTTTATATGGATTTAGTGAAACAACTCAAATTTGCATAATAGCAGCTTTCACCAAACTGTACACATCACACACGGCTGAAATAATTCACATGATGCTGTTTCTAACAAAACTTTGCAGCCGTAGACTCTCACACAGTAAAACAAATCAGTTTAACTGTCTCTTGACTGTGTTTTCCTCATGTTTTATAATTGTATATAACATGTGTTAGACTCCTGTGTAACACAAATCTTTCTCTAAACTTCTCTTCAAAGTCTTCCAGAGTATATTGTGGTCCCAGTTTCTCTGACAGATCAAGACCTAAAGCAGTACTCAGAATCCTTCACTAGCAAACGCATCCCTGTGAGTATCCAAACTCTGATATAAGCTCTGATGTTTAATGTTTAGTAACTGGTCCGTGTCTGATTTATTTGCTTTCTTTTTCGTAGCATTGGTGCTGGAATCATAAAAATGGGAGTGCTCTTGTCCGCATGGCCAGCATAAATGATCCAGCACAGCAGAAGAAGATTGAGCATAGGTAGTGAAAACTTTTAAGATTCAAAACATGATTCAAATGTTTACTTTTCACTTTCTCTTTCTCTCTAAAATTCAGCGGCAGCCTGTGTATATTTAACTGGAGCAGTGGGATAGAAATTGTTGAGACTCGTCATTATTAGATATAAATATTATTATATATTTTAGCTCAGATTTTTGATGATTTAACTGTTTATTTCTAATGAACTGAACTATATTTTCTTGTATTTTTTTTTTTAATAACATCTGCTTTGTGTTTTGCCAGGATCTTTCCTGCCATCACAAAAAGCCACCCACAGCGAAGTGAAGTCTTCATGTTGGATCTGGACAAGTGTCTGCCCACCATCCAGGAGATCCAGGGTGCCTTCGTTAAAGTCAGGCAGATCTGTGTCATAGGTGAGCACCATTGTGAGGTTAATCAGTAGATAACGAAGCTGAATGCAGGCGTGCGGTTTAATCTAGTGCACATTATTTTTGCTCTGGAAAGGAAACTGGTTTATTGACAGTTTATTAACTGTTTTGATTATGTTCAGATCCTTTTGAGGAGTCTGAGGAGAGGTGGCTCACAGCCATTGAAAACTCACGATGGCTGGAGCACGTCAGGTATGTAAACAAACTAACACCACAGATCACAATAACTTCATAAACTACCAGGTATAGTTGGTAGTTTCTGAAGTAGTAGACAGACGTTCTTGTTTTCATATTTCCATCTGGAATATAACACACCTGCATGAATGTGTTATAGTTGTATCTGACAAATAATTATTTATGATCCATTTACATAAAATATATAAGTTTAAGTTCTTTTTCATGATAACGTATCCTCATTACACTAGTCTGATGAACCAGCTTCAGTGTATATATATAATTATATGAAGAACTACAGTTTTGAAGAACTTAAGTTTTGTTTGTGGACTATATTTTTTGTTTTTCTGTGAAACTACATTATATTCCCTTAATATTTCAGTATTTTAAGTGCAAAGATACGATAATTAGACAGTCGTTTCTTGTCTGGACAGGATTATTTAGCCTTGACGTCCTGGTCTGTTGGTCTGAGCAGGAAATGGCTCCTGACGTCTGCTCTGACCTGTCCAGTAATTAGTCCACGACCTGAAAAAGGATTAAAAATAATCAAGTTCTTATTAATATAAAGTAATGAATACTAGGACAGGTAGTTACAAAATATCACTACATGTTTTCAGAGTCAGTTGACATGTTTGTTCTGTTCGTGACCCCAGGACCTTTTTGAAACAATCAGCTGAGATTGTTTACATTCTGGATGGAAGGAATTCGTCAGTCATTATCCTTGGTAAAATCCTCATTTTTTTTAAATTTTCACCAGTCATTAGAAGTGTTTTTAGGAAACACTATTCTGTTTTTTCCTCACACTTGCATGCTGCATATTAAACTTTTGATTTTTATTACTTCATCATTTGTGACATTCAAACAAAATTTTGCTTTAAAAAGATACAGATGAAAATAATTGTCTCATAAACAACTTGTTTACATGTTTGGTATTTCTCATCCTATGTTCGTACAGAGGAAGAAGACAGAGACCTGAACTGTGTAGTGTCCTCACTCGTGCAGCTCATGTTGGACCCTCACTATCGCAGCCTCATTGGCTTTCAGAGTTTGGTCCAGAAAGAATGGGTGATGGCTGGCCATCGCTTCTTGGACAGATGCAACCACTTAAAGAAGAATGACAACAAGGAGGTATACACTGTTTGTTTAATGGAAATGAAGCCAGTGGTGGAAAAGCTGAGCTGATGATTCCCTGAGACACTCATGTTTCATGTTCCTTGTTGTTTGTTTTTCCTCTGTTCTCTCTGTAAAGTCCCCACTATTCATGCTGTTCCTGGACTGCGTGTGGCAGATGATGAACCAATACCCGGCAGCATTTGAGTTCACCGACACCTATTTGACAGTACTGAGTGACAGCATGTGGATCCCACTTTTCAGTACTTTCCTCTTCAACTCTCCCCAGCAGCGTTCTCAGTACTTAATGGTAAAGGATCCATTGATATCTACCAATGATTGTTTATATTTAGTTTAATTTATATGTATATTAGTGTAAATGTAAGAAATAGAGTCATAATCCTGAATAAATGTTTTTTTTTTTTTTAAAATGAGAGTTAATGTTGAAGGTTAAGGAAATGAAAACACTACATTTTGTTGTTTAAAATAAACAACATTAAATATTAGATCAGTTATAATGTGTTTATATGCTTTAAAAAACTGTGTACAAGTAAAGAGTAAGAGTAAAAAAACATGTCAAATCCAGGTGGTATTATGTAACAAAACAACATGTTTTTGTGGTATCAGTTCATGTTGGAGACTATAATTTCCTTCTGTGGGTGTCAGATAATAGACAGGAAAGAGAAGAGCGTAATGCACCCAGATGGAATAACATTTAGCTTGTGGTCAGGAAAGTAACCAGTAAATTTGACAAAAAGAAAATTGTGATCATTATGGTTTTCTCATCGTTTTCATAGTATATATGTACATAAATACATAATACTACATACAGACGTGTTCAGAGAAGGAATAATGTTTTTTTTTCTTGACAGGACTTTGCTAAGAATAAAGCCATCCCTCAAGGAGAAGACCAGGTTGTGTATTTCCCTCCTGTCTGGGACTGGTCACAGCAGTTCTCCACCAAGGACCAAACCCTCTTTAACAACCCCATGTATGTAGGCAAAGGAGCTGCCTGTGTTCAGAATGGGGAAGTGAAAACCTTTAAACGCACAAAGGTATGTAACACTGAGATTTACAAGATCATAGGGGTAGTAAGTGCACATTGTTGTATGCCCTCTTTTTTTGGCCACTGTGAATATTTTGTAAACACTTTCAAACTTAGTTTTATGGTTTTCAGCTGTGTTCAATCAAAGTTAGTATAAAGTCATATGTTCAGTTTGCTCTGGTTGTTTAATTCCCAACTTTATGTCGACTTTTAGTGTTTGAAGACAACACTTCTTAGTTGATAGTTGGTGCCCTGCTAGTCTCCTCTACAAGCTACATATCAAATATGATGTAACCTCCTCCTTAGATTTTTAATTTTCTTTCTCACCACTCAATAGACATCTAATTTTAAAGGTCACAATAGGATCAATGATGTTGTGTAGATATTTTTGATGTAGATCAATTCTCTGCCTTCTCACAATTACCCCAGAGTGGGAGGTCTGTCTTTTTTTTTTTTTTTTTTTTTTTTTGCTGAAATACATAAAATTTCTGAAGGAATAAATGTTTAACAAGGGTAATCCATCCAGTCAGCAGTTCTTTTTATTGCTGCTGTGATTTTACGGGCAGTCATTATGATGTCTTCAGCAATAACCGACAACACACACACACGAGGAATTATCATAGAAAATGAATCATTCTTCCTATTAAAGTTGGAAGTTTTCAGGGTCCTGAGAATTTGATAATGCAGGTGGAGAATAGATAGGAGTGTGGAAAAAATGAGCTATGAGTATTGACCTAGCTGCTGCAGTGTGTCATAGGATGGAAATGAAAATAATCTTTCCTTCCTTCAGCAGAAAACCTACAGTTCCACAGTACGAGGAACTTCATCATCTATGCGTAACGGAGTGAAGGGTGGAGAAGAGACGCTGCCCCGACGGGGCTCTCTGGTGTCGGAGCTGAAGTCAGATTTCTCACCGGTCAAAGACGAAAGCCCATCAGAGCGTTTCTTCAGAGACTGGTTCTCTCAACCCGTCGACCAGCAGGGCCTGTTGATCCCCCTGCTCATGCCCTCACACATGGCTCTGTGGAAGCTCTTCTTCCTTCGCTGGGTGCCAGAGGCCTGTATTCCCAAAGGAGGCCCCATCACCACCTACCACAAGCTCTCCCAACTGGTCGATGAAATTGAGATCTTGCAGAACCAGCTCAGGCAGTATAAGGGACCCAGCCTTGGCAGCACACCACTCCCCAGCCCAAGCGGGCCTGCTTTAGACCAAAGAAGGATGTATTTTAAGGCCAGTTCCCCAAATGACCCCCAGACACCTCCAGACTTTCTTACCTCCTCATTTCCTTTCACCCCAATGGGCAACCTGTGCCGCCGCAGCATCCATGGGACTCCCATTAGCAAATTTCTGAATGGTGCAAGAATTTGGCTCTCCACAGAGACTCTGGCTAATGACACTGTTTGAGGGTGTTGGGGCTTTTGGGCTTTACGTTACTGAGCTTAGTACAGGTCTGTTTAACAACTAATCATCTTATTTTCTATTACCTCTTTCTTAAATACCAAGAAGGAAAATGTAACTTTGGACTTCTGATTATGATTTATTTATAAGCTAGAATTTGCATCATTTGTGCTGCAACAAAATCTGAGGTAATTTCAAAACTGATGTGTAATCTGTTGGACTGAATCACGATTGTTCATCACAGCTGAGGAATTCAGATTCATCTTATTATCTTATTGTCCAGTGAGTGTGTTACTGTGAGGCGTCCTCTGACTGTGAAACGTCGTCGTCATCATTATACATGTTTTTTTTTTTTTTTCGTCTGTTCTTGTTAACTGGTCTTTTTTTCGTCTGAGCTGATCTTATGACTAACACAGGTTGAGAACTTCTTTTCCAGCTAACTTGTGATTCTTTGCACATATTAAAGCAATAACTGAAATTCAGCTGTTCATTGTGTGTCAACACCATCAGTTATATATTTTCTTTGAACTCTCACTGGGCAGTAAGACTCACAGAATGACACATAAAATCAGAAAATACTTGTTTTTTATTGCAGCAATAATGATGCATTTCACTGAACACTGATTTTCTAGTACTCAATTTGTTTGTGACTTCCAGGAAATTGAATTGAGATGTAATGTTTTACCTTATTTTTCAGAAAGAGGAACAGAAAATAACACTGCTAACATTTTTTTTTTTTACTATGTGGTAAAAAAAAACAAAACAAGGAGGCCTGGTTGAATGTAATGGGGCGTTAATTTCTTCTTTTTTTTCATAAACTTAATGCTATTTGCTCCGGTTGCCCATATTTGAATGGTTGTGTTGGGTTTTTCGCTGTAAGTAGCAAATAGTGTGATTTCAGGGTCTTAGTGTATAGATGTACTCTATTTTTCAAGCAGAGATAAGGGCTTATGTTTTTAGTATCACAAGTTAGGTGATGCTGAGAGGAGAGTGGAGCTGTGAGGACTTCAATCTGTGGTAGATATTACCTTTTCTCATTTGAGGAGGTTTTATTAAAAGTTTTACAAGAGGCCTTCTGGTAAGGCACTGAGGAGAAACTGTTCATTTAAAGTAGGTGAATGGGCAAATGTTTGAAAGCAAAGGGACAGACAAGGGCTTCGACTCAAACCAGTCCCTAGTTAAGTTCATAGTGAATTAAATTTCAGGCACTGAAATTTTCTAATACGAGGCGTTATGACCGGTGACACTGCAACAACACAGCACATAGAACAAAATTTAACTCACCTGAATGACAAGTGTCTTAACTACACTGTGTGTATGAAAAGCCTTTACTGTATTCACTGTTCAACTGTATGTGGCTTTAACAACACCTTTGTCCTTATGCTTTGTATCATTTTCCTCGTTTTTCTAACAATGATGCCACTGTACTTGCAGATATTTTGGCATCTGAACTCGTTTCTAATGTCTCCCTGTGTATTTTACTAGCAGCTGATTTAGGGACTGGTTTGAGATGCATCTGGGGAAATGGATCAGACATCTAGAGCCCCCTTCTTTAAAAAAAAACTGGTAAACAATCTAGACGTGTTAAATCTAAGAAAAATATTAAAATAACATTTAGCATTTATCATTAAAAGCCATAGGACAGACTTTATATCTGTCCTACGCTATGCAGGAGCATTGATCTTTAGAAGCTAGATTGATCAGTTTCCAGTGATAATCATATACACTTGTGATTCTTTGGCAATAACTAGGTCAGGTGGTGTTGTGTTTTTTTTTTTTAGTATAGTTGTGTTGATGTGAGTGCAAACCTGTTCTCCTAAATGCTATTCATTGCACATTTTACTCAATATATATAGGATAATTTGTTTTAAGGTGGTTTTTGAATATAATTTTGGCAAATGTTATAAATACTGTATATGCTTGAAATCTTCCAATTAATATTTTTTGATTAATGGTACTAAATAACGTTTATCTTTGATTTAGTCTTTATATTTTATGGAGAGATATTTATATGCTGTGTTTTTTTTTTGTTTTTTTTTCCACTAATTCACGATGTTGCACTCTGCTGTGATTGTATGATGACTGTCGACACTGTGACACAGTTTGATATTGATTAACGGCAGATGTATTTATTCAGTAATGCAAATGTTCTCTAACAGGGATGCGGTCGCTGCTGTACATCCCCAGTGCCTTTTTTTTTTTTTTTTTTTTTTGGGAAAAAATTGACCATTTTTTTGTAACTATACTCTAAATCTGTCGACTTATTTTTCTGTTGACTTACTCGTTGATTTGTATCGATTCTCAAAATCTAGTTAAATTCAGAGGTACTGCACTGAAGCTGTTTTTTTTTCTCTAACAGAAAAAAAGGCTCAAATGTGTACCAGTAACCAATCATTACATTATTTTTAAATGAAACTTTGTCATGGCTTTTATTTCACTGATATTAGACTCAATAATGCATCTGAAATTTTTTTTTGCACCTTTAAATATTGAACAAAAGATTAAAATAAATAAATAAATACAGTAAAAAGGGATGAGAAACAAGTCATTACTGCCAATAGTATCACTAGTTACATAAAAAACAAGCTCTGATGACTAATAGCATTTTTATTTACCTTTAAAGTTCCCTAGGAAGTAAAAGAAGGAATAATTATCTCTAAATAGTGAATCATGCACATGTCAGGTTTTGGTTGATCTCAGTGCACCACTCAAACACCTGGTGTCCAAACATCTCTTAAATCTACAATTACAGTGTGATCCTCTGTCATTAAACTGGAAAAGAAACAAAGAAAGAATTGGATCAAGTGGAACAGAAAATTAGCAAAGACATATAATAAAAAGAAAGGTTTTGTCCCATCGTGACCTATGACGCTGAAGAAATTATCACTTCTAATACACTGATATTTACATTTAAAGTACACAAAATTAATTTTAATTATGAGACATGTAGGATTTATTTATCTTAATGGCTATAATATTACAAGATGAACATTTTCAGATGTACTGACTTACTAATAGGCCCTTTTCACTGGAGACACACGGCTCTGTGTGTTTTAATTTACTGAACTAACACTCGTAAAAGTATATGATTATGGTTTGTGTCGAAAGCTTAACAAACTTTCCTGGTCCACAGACCCGTGAGGGACCATAAACTCCAACATTTACTACTTGTCATTTGACAACAGGCAATCTATGATTTAAAAATTAAATCATTTTAGTTTATATTAATCTAAGTGAGCACAGAAATACAGGACAATAGTATAGTACCAATGAAATGGCCCATTTTCTGGACCACGTTACAAGAATTATCAGAGCAAGTTAAATCACTGAGGTGTAGACGACGTGTACAACATCCTGGTTCTGTCTGTGCTCAATACACTTTTACACTTTTCTATAATAATATAAGGTTTTAGAAATTATTTTAGGTACAGATATACACATAATTAATATATAATAGTTGTGATGCAGCCCATTCAGTGCACGTGGCTGCAGCGCCCCCTACTGTATAATATTTTATAATGTGCGGGTGGTGCATTTACGCAGACTCCTCACTTTTCAAAAAAAAAAAAAAAAAAAAAAAACCCAAAAACAATATAATTCATTCAGTTATTCAGTGACTGAGTTTCTGAGTTACTTTACTTTAAAAACAAAAACAAAAACAAAAAAACAACTGAGTTTTCATGATGGTTTTATATTTGAACTGTAGTCAGATAACAGCGCAATATATCAGAGTTACCACTTTTACTAAAAACGGACTGATTTATTGTGTTATTGATGTGTACGTGTTTGACTTTTGCGCAAAAAGAAAAAGAAAAAAAAAGAAGAAAAAAAAACAGGAAATTGAATAAACCTGATGACGTCATTGGTGAGCGCCTCTGCTGGCCTTCGAAATGGGCTTGACTGCTTAGCCTTGATTTCTTCAATTGTCCCTCCGCATATCAACTTTTTTTTATGCAGGAAAGTCTGTCCGCGATGACATTTGGAGGTACGTCCACACACCCGAACGGAGCTTAGACACCTGTGACGAGCATCTTACGCCGTTGCCATGTTAACTGTGAGCAGATGTGGGTCGAGTTCATGTAGCCAGTTGTAGCTGCGTTAGCATTGTAGCTAACCAGCCTGAACCTGCCCACTGAGAAATAATGGTGATAACTAAATGGGCTCTGATAACAACAGCGACCATTTGAACTCACCATCTACTTTTATTGTTAGTGTTTGAAGTGTCACGCTGTCACTTTCTTGTATTTACGCGGAAATGATGACTCTAAGTAGCTAGCTAACTTTAGCCAAGTCAGCCAGTAGCTAACGGTAAACACAGTTACTCTTGAAGTGAAGTGTGGCGGCAACTGGGAGGAAACTGACTAAATTTGTTACTAAATCTGTTACTAAATGTTTAAATCAGTCTTTTATTTCCTTCTGCAGCTAAGGGGGTTTGATTCAGGAAGCAGGGTTTTACTCGGCTTTTGTGGATGAATGTGTAGAGTGAAACCAGGAACCCACTCGAGTCTGGTTCGTGTGGGTTGATGTAAAGGAAAAGGAGGAGCTATTTAAATTTAAATTTCTTATAAATGAGTAAATCTTGCTACTCAGACCACACCCTAGAGCTTTACATGATTCTGTTTTATCTCTGCTGGTGCTTCTGTAATACAACCCGAGCCAACAGGACTGTAGTGGATCACCTGAACTGGATCATGTCTTTCTTTTTCTCTGTGTCGTGTAAGAATAGAAATGATACAGTCACAACAAAACCAGTAGGTAACAACAAGAATGACTGTGTTTAGTAATATTTTTGTTTGCTCGTGTTTTGCTTATGTTAAAGTGGGTTATATGTGGACAAGTACAAGTACTTTACTGCCTCATAGTTTTATTGTAGAGCAGGTAAAGCTGGTGATAGTAAAATTTCATACTGTGCAGTTTTGTTTAAACCTCCAGAGATTTGATTCAAATAGAGAAGAAATCCCAGTCATTTCTAAAGAAATACTCAGCTGTGAAGTTGGATAAAGTCGTGTAAAATCTTGAGTATGAAGCTGACAATGAATGTAAATATACTGTTAAACAATTTGGGAAAAGATGGTTTGTATAAATTATGGGTGAGAATAATAGATCTGCTGGACAAATTCAATAATAATATACTGATCATACTGATCATACTGCTCGTTACTGTGATGGTATCACTGTGCAAGAACTGCAGGGATTAGCTGATTGATTGATCACTCAACTATCAACTACTTTAATAATTAAATTACCCTTTTAAGCAAAAATGTTGCTGATGCTAATTTTAGGTCCTTAAATGTGACGAGTTGCTGCTTATTTTGTTTTTGTCACACATGATGATTAATTAGATTCAGAGGGTTTGCAAAATAAAGTGTCTTCCGTGAACTCTGGGGGGAGGAGACGTATATTATTATATTCATATATTATATTATATTCAGATATTCCCAGAAAAATTTGAAATGCAAATAAAAAGAAATAGTTACATTGCATATTAAACAATACAAACACAAAAACTTCCTTTAATTTGTAAATATACATCTATTTCTGCTAGTCAGGCCTGCAGCACATAAAAAAAAAAAAAAAAAAACCTTTGATATGTCCATATTTAGCTTGTAAAAACAATTCAAGCACTGTGTGATTAGTAACATGTGATATCAACTGGAAATTATAATCATGATTTCCAGGAAAAAGCTTCCAGGAAAAGGAGCAAAGACAGACCAGTCTGCCAACAAATCTGTGAGAAAATAATTGAAATGTAAAAAAATAATTAGGGGGAAAAAAAAAGATTAAGAATCTGAAGGAATTTCTATGCAAGACCGAGATGAACCTGCACCACATTTTGAAATACAAAATGAGACAATTAAGACCGTGCTGTGTTGTGCACCTTAGGTTCTGTTTTTTTGGAAGAATTGGTCAAAATTAAACCTTAATTGCCTTGTGTCTTCAGTCCCTTAACATTAAGTGTTGTGAAGAGGAATTGCAATATAACACGGTGGTAAATTCTTCTCTGAACCGTTTTAAAATGAGGCTTTATTTTGAATTCAGGAAATACAACCTCATCGGAGATGCTGCTGTATTGTTTTTAGAGAACCAAAAGACAAAATTAAATATGTAAATCACTGTTTTCAGTTTTATATTTAATTTAACAAACTGTTCTAACTTTATCTTTAATACCTTAATATTTTTTGGGAAAAACAACAATAAATTACATAATGTTTTAAATGTGTATTAATCAGTTTAGCACTGATGTGATCTGTGTTCTTTTTTTAGGTGACTTGACAGATGAGGTCAGCCAGGTGATTTCAGATCTGGTTCCTGTGCTGGCTGACTGGCTTACACGTTTCAGTTCCTGTGCAGTGCTGTAAAGCGACTCGCTCGATCAGAGGATTGCAATGAAACCAGCTCAGGAGCGCAACCAGGAGTGCCTGCCTCCTAAGAAAAGGGACCTCCCCATCAGTAACAGCAGCGGGTCTGGAGGTCCGGTAGGAGGCGGGGCTATAGGAGGAAGTGGTGGCAATACAGGTGGAAGTGGAAATGGTGCCGGTGGAGGTGTCGGAGAAGAAGAAGTGGTTTCCATCCAGAACTCTGCAGGCAACAGTGACACTCAGGGAGGGACCCCATCTGCAGAGTGGCTGCGAGCTCAGCCAGGACTTCATTATGGAGTAGATAACGCTGATGGCATACCAGCGGTGCCCGTGGACCAGTACAGTATGCTCTACAAGGTGGCTCTTCCATCTGTTACCTACTCACCAACCAGTCTTCACCCAGTGTTAAGCCACATCTCTCCAGCCTACACGGTTCATTCTCCCCTCCTGCAGCACCCAGCCATCCCCTACCCTCCTCTCGGTTACACCCAGATCCCTCATTCATCTCTACAGTTTGTCAGTTCTCCTTATGCAGCGGTACCATACGCTCTAACTCCTGGTTTTGTCCCAGGATCATTAATCTCCCCCTCAGGCACCATCCCTCAGCCCCACTCTGTGTCCCACCTGGTTCCCTATCCATCTGTCATACAGGAGGGTGTTGTTTCCCCTCCCCCCCAGGCCCAGGTAGCTGCTCATACCTTTGCCAAAGTTGCAGCATCCAGTGGTGTTCCACTGATGCTGTCCTCAGAGCAAGCTGCCCAGCAGCACCTCGGTACAGTAGGAGTCATGCCTGCAGCAGAGCACAGCTCTCGAGGGCTGCCGGTCTTCTACCACCCTCAGGGCCCCAGGGTTGCCACTGCCAGAGATCCTCACAGCACCCAGCAGGAGAATGAACCCGAGATGAATGGAGGAGATAAAGAGCAGGGAGCCAGGGAGGTCGCAGCAGAAGCGGCTTACGCTGCCAGAAATGCTCGTCTCTCGCAGGTAGCACCTAACTCTGCAGCACAGGAGCACAGTCAAGACAGAGGCCTTCTGAACCGACGTCTGGAAGGGAGGAGCTCACCCGGCCAGCGCAGCACACCAGACAGTGACCTGGAGGTAAAACACACACAGACACGGTCTTCTAATGTGGTTTGTGCTTTTCTGTTTAACTGCGGTGATGGAAACCAGTTGATGTAAATGCAAAGTAAAAAATAACCTGATTAACACGGTTAAATACACAGAAGGGCTTCACATTGCTGCTACACTGCAGATAATATTTTGTGTACAGTTTAGTGCACACAGAGAACTAATTAAAATATAATAAATGAAATGAAATTACTTGTTTACTTATACCCATACCTTACTGTCCACTATACCTCATTAGGAAGGATGTTAAAATCACATCATTCTAAACAGAAAAATCTTTGATACAATCTGGAGACAGTTTAATGTTCATCATGTAAAGACATTTCAACACATTATAACATCAAAATAGACAGAAATACCTTGAATATTAAAATGGCTTTCAGCTGTTTTATCATGTTAGAGTTATTTCCATGTGGCCTTTTAAAAGGAAGATTAGGTCTGTATTATTCTGTGATACTGAGCACTTTCTCACCTCAAATTTTCTTGACATTGCGAGTCAATTTTAGACTCTCCTTCCTTCCTTTATCGTGTGCTGTGGGTCTGTATGTTCTTGGGCAATCACTCATAACCAAAAATCCTGAGCCACTTTTTGCCAAAGCTGTGCTATTTGTGGTCACATGGAAATATTTAGTAAAGCCCACAGTGCTTCCTTTGTGATGTGTAGAGGAAGCAAGCGTGCTGATTTCTTAATAAGTCAAATAAAAGACAGTAAATGTTGGTTTGTGTTGGCTAACATCATTGGTGGCTCATCTCCTGAGTAAGCCAGACACGCTAACATCACCAGATACTCACTATCTTGTTACGTCTTGTAGAATGATCAGTAATTTTAACAACATGCTGTAGACGTATATATGTCTGCATGTTTTATTTGTATTTGGCCCCCAAACCAGGAAATCCCTTTCCTGATGTCAAATATTGTAAAGATATATGTTTGCGTGCATCCTGTTTGTGGACTGTTAAGTAAGTTGATAAGAAGTGAAAAGAAGACAATACCAGGGTGCTTGCGCCGCTCTTGAAAGTCCTAATGGAATTTGACACATTGTTTTCCAGACTTTAAAAATGTCTGGAATTTTGTGTGAAAGTCTTGAAATTATTTGGACAAAAGTTTAGCTCATAGTAACATTTTAGAGGCCAAGCACCCTGCAATATATTTTACGTTGGAGTGAAATTAATGCTTGCCCGATAAAATGGCTAAAGTGTATGCATTTATTGAGATATTTCAGAATTACACAGCTATAATTCAGGCTGCTGAAATCTTGTTTAACTTTAACTAACACATTCTTGAAATCAACTTCCAGGTGCAGCAGGTTGTTGGCCGTTTGGTTTCCTCTAGCCAAGGTGGTAGTGGAGTGCGGAAAGAAGTTTCCTTTGCTCCTCTGAACCTCTCTCAAGGCGCCCAGAGAGGCAGAGATGTCCACGGAGAGAGCACCGGCGTGATTTCCAGCCGGGCTGCATACACTCAGTCAGCGACTTACAGCGACCCCAGAGTGACCGGTCTCCAGCAGCAGACGGGACAACCAGGCCACGCTGTTGTTCTTGCTAATGGACAGCCGGTTCTTATTCCCCTGGAGTATCACCCGCAACACCATCCCCAACCTCCACAGCAACACTACCCAGGACAGGCTAATGACACGCCAGCCAGCCATGCCTCTACCACCATGGCCTCCATTAACCCTAGCTTTAAAGCCTCTGATTCTTCAGCCAGAGTGTGCCTCCCTGAAAGGGCAGAGCCGCCCACAGCTCAGCAGCAGCCTCCCCAGCAGCCTCCTGCCCAACCTACAGCAGATGTGACTCAGGCCTTAGGTTCAAGCCTCGCTCCTGCCCTGACTCCCTGCACCCTGTCGCACTTCATGAAAGGGGCCATTATCCAGCTGGCTACTGGGGAACTGAAGCGTGTGGAGGACCTGCAGACTCAGGACTTTGTGCAGAGCGCTGAGATGAGCGGGGGACTTAAGATCGACTCCAGCATGGTTGTGGACATGCACGCCAGCCAGCAGAGACCAGGTCTCGTGTCGCTTCACTTCACCGTGGGCGAGCAGCAGAGCAAAGTGACCATCGACGTGCCCCCGGAGCATCCGTTTTTTGTGTTCGGACAGGGTTGGTCGTCCTGCAGCCCCGAGCGCACGGCTCAGCTCTATGGCTTGACCTGCCATCATTTACAAATAGGAGATGTGTGTGTGTCCATCACCCTGCAGCAGCAGCTTCAGCAGCAGCAGCAGCAGAAACAACCACAGCATCATCATTCACAGCAGCAACAACAACAACAGCAGAACATGAGCAGGACTTTGAGCAAAACCAATGCTACATCAGTACCTGGTCACCAGCTCATGGGGCCCCCTGCTCCTCAGCAATCACGGGGGCCTCCGTCTCATTTTAGGATAGACCGCATCCACCGAGAGAGACAGAGGGACGGGGAGAAAGATGTAGTCAGTAAAGATGAAGCCACACATTTGGGGGTTGTCGGGCACAGTGAGTCAACCATCAGATCAAGTAGGACCTCCGCAGAGCATCCGAGGAGCCAGAGCAGTTACCACTTGCACATAGAGGTCCCTGCTTTTGCGGGGGCAGGGATGGGAGCGATGCATCCTGCACTAGGTGCTTCTCAGAGGCGCTGGTCCTCACCCGGCCTCCAAAGACACAGTATGAAGGGAGACGAAGGGCAACGCCCTCAGATAAGCACCTCCGGCCACACGAGGCCCTCTTTCATCCCACAGGAAGTCAAACTGTCTATTGAGGGGCGCTCTAATGCAGGGAAGTAGCAACAAATATGGTAGCAACTATGTAAGAGAGACTGCCATGAGTAAGAATGAGACTGACATGGAGAGAAAGAGGAAAAAACGAGTGCAAATGTAGCCTCAGAATGTTTGAGATTTTGCACACCGAAAGTATAAACATCTTTCTCTGTTTGGTGAGAAGTTCTGGTTTATTTTGGTCATCGCTCAGCCAAAGGATTCGAGGCAGTGTTTTCCAGCCTGACAGGGACATGAAAAGCTGAGTAGAAAGTATGTAGCTGGTGAAATGCCTACCATAGTCCTCACACACTGCATTTTCTCCTCCTTCACTCCCTCCCTCCTTTGTCACCACTTCCTCACATCACATTCGGAGGTTACTATTGGAATTTTGAACACTCTTGCTTCCTTTTTGCCCAAACCATCTCTTTTTTGGAAGACTTCGGACTACTTTGAATGTGTTTTTTTTTTTTGTAGAGGCTACCACCTCCTTCTGCAGGTTCTGATTAGAAACAACACAGCCAGTGATCTTTTTTTATCTCTGAGGATCCTGTTTCCTTCACAGCCATTACCCCCACCCCCCACCCCTCCTTCTCCTCTGCCCCCTGAAAACAAAAGAGTGGCGTTGCCGACATCAGCTGCTTCTCAGCTGGTGATGTCGATGCTAAACGTCAGTGTATGTTACATTGTTCTTCACTGGCCGGAGTCTAAAACCTCAGCAGTCAGCAGAGGTGCTTTCTCTTTAAGAGGCCGGTCTGTTGGAATGAGATTCTATCTCAGGCTCAGCTCAAGTGTGGCTCGTCCTGCTTGTCTTACAATCAAAGTAGTGATAAATCAATCAATTTTGTCTGTTCAACAATCAGTTTCCTTTTAAACACACCATCACGCCCTCTGGTTTAGGCTGAAGGTCATAACACAACACGTGTGTGTATTTCCATAAAAGTTGCAGACTAGAATTTATTTTCCCTTTTTTAACTAGAAATATTTTGCATTCCAGTTTCATCCAGTAGAGTTAACTTTTTTCCACTTGGAAAATCATTTCCATCTTCCATCCTGAGCGACACCCTCCCTCCTCCTCCTTTATACCTCAAAGCTTTTCCCAACCAGACTGGTGACTTTTAATGCAATTTTTAATGGCATAATAAATGGAGGAGGCACTCGCTGGTCATCACCAAAGCCACCTGTGGAAACGCACTGGAGTTCATTTTGTTCACCTATTACATCACTGGCTGCAGGTCACTTGAGCCTAAACCCCCTGGAAGAGTGAAAGGGCCTTGTAGTTTGTCTTGTAGTTTGGTCAGAACCCCTGTGTCCTCTTTGTCCTCAACTTGAGTTAATCTCTGCTCAGTTACCAAATTAAAGCAATAGTTCTTTTTCACAGCTCGTGGCTTTACCGCTCTCTAGTCTCTAATCATTCGTCACGGGCTGTTTTACATCTCTGTGCATCTGAGGTGTGAGATCTGATCCTCTTTTAACCCAGACTTTTAAAAGTGATGCACTCAGCTCTACATGAAAAAGCAAAGCCTCTGACGTATTTATTAAAGAAGTCATTGTAGATAAAACACCTCCTCCTCCTTGATCCCACATCTCACCGATGATCTTTTATTTTACGTGGATTTACTCGAGTGCATCTCCACGAGAGGCTCGACTAATTAAGTTGTGGTCATTATCATGTTATCTTCTCTTCTGTCTTTTGTTTGAACATATACGGTCCTTCGCTTATGTACTAGGAGAAACTTTATCCAGTGATTCTCACGATTTGTCTCGTGTTGCACATAGAAAACGTCACTCTTTGATTTCACACTGACCTTGTTAATAGAAATCACAGTACAGTAGGTGTGTGTGTTTATTTTAATGAAGGGAATATGTTTGAAGTATTGTTGGTGTGTTGCGGTGTGAAAAAAGAGAGAGAGAGAAAAAACTGACTTGCATTTTTAACTCTGTTTACAAAATTAGCCAAGATGAATGCTGCAGTTTCCTCCTGACAGATTTTTATTCTCGTCACTCAAAAACAAAAAATAAATAAATAAATAAAAAAAGGATGAAATTAAATATAAGTGCAATTAGACCACACATAAAATCATTCAGAGGTTTATAATCAGACGGCATTCCTCACGCAGACATTCCCATCACAAAATGTAAAATCACACGGTGCCAGTTTCTTTTTTTTTTTTTTTTTCCTCCAGTCTCCTCCAGTCTGTTGACTGACTTCTGGCAACAAAAAACAAAACAAAACAAAAAAAAAACACTTGATCATGTTTAATATTTTCTTGCATTTTCAGTTTTTATTTCCATTTTTCTTTTTTTTTTTTTTTTTTTAAGTTACATGGTTGACAGTTTTGTGTCTGACCAAAGTTGTTGGTGCTTCACTTGTAAAACGTCGAACTAGTTTGTCCTTGTGTTTGTTCTCTTCATCTTGACTCTTACAGCCCTCATGGTTCACACAGTGAACGACCTGACGCTCTTTCTCTGTCACGAGAAAAAAAAAAATCTGACTGAGCAACTTGAACTCAATCTAGTTGACTCTTATTCTCTGGTGCTGTTATTACAATCAGCTTTTAAAGATAGTTACACGTTTTTTTCAACGGTTCTTAAATCGCCATAAAAAGGACTTAATGGTCACTGTCGTGTCCTCCTGCACAAACTGATTATGTAAAGATTTTCTTCATGAAGTTTTTTGAATGTAAGAGATAATGGACATAATCATCAGTCATTTTTACGTCGGCATTCACTTAAACAAATTAGCTGGGTGTCCTCTGAGACTCTGAGGTGTTATTATGGGAGGGAGACGTAACGAGACGAAGCTAAAATAACAAACTCTGGAAGATTCACGCGCATGATCTATTAAATTCATATAAAGACAGAAAGAGGAGGCTCGTTTACAGAGACCAGTAACTCCATGTTCGTATGGACAAACTAGTATTACATGAAAAAAATGTGAACCCATTCTTTTAAAATGCTGTTCAATGGGACATTGCCATTCAGAAAATCATTTTTTACCACAGCTGAACATGAACACATCATCAGAATCTAATCCTATAGAGATTTTCGTCCCCATGCTTAATAAGCAATATACATAAAACCTTGAAAACATTTCATTCAGTCATGGCCGTTTCTATGCAGTAAACTCAGTATTGTACCCTGCATTGTCTTAAGTGCAGCTCTGCAGCTGTGGGGCAAGTTGCCCGATGCAGTCGATTTACACTAATGTCTGAATATAGGAATTGTTGTTTTTTGCTTTAAATGACCTCTTCATAGGAATATAAATCAATAGTTTTGCTTCTTTACTTTCTATTATTTGCTCAGTGGTTCCAGTCTTAAGTGTAACACACTGACAGATCAATTACGTTTTATTGGTCTTTGTCTTTATGATGCCAGATCAGTTAGAACCAAATCACTCGAGATGAATTTCTACATGTTTATTCAGCGTTATATTTTTTTTTTTTTTTTTTTGGCTCAATTGCCAAACCACTTCAACATTGTATTTTAGGTCAAGATGCATTTGATGGGAATTTAAATGGTGCAAGCAGTGCCTCCAATGACTTTACCTCCTGTTAATTCTCACAGCAAGACCATCCTGTGCAGCCATGAGCCTTTTTTTTTTTTTTTTTTGCTTTCGCCCTCTGCTCTGAGCAGTGTGCCATGTTAAAGCAGGAAAGCTCGATTTCTTCCAAGATGTCCAAGTGAATCTTATTCACATCACTGATAGTCTTTTGCTGTAAGTAATTGCACTAAAATGCCCTCCTTTACAGTGTTTAAAGAATAAAATAAAATAAAATAAAACTTGGTAAATTGAAGAGTTTCAAAATGTAAAAAAAAAAAAAAAAAAAAGCACACAAAATCACGGTGAAATCCACAGTTGTGTGTTTCTGTAGATAGATGTATTTTTTTGTATAGATAGTTTTGATGACGCTTGTCGATAATGCCTTAAAAAAATCTGCTGTGTACAATGTGTGAATTCCAAAAAAAAAAAGAAAAATGGGAAAAAAAGTGGAATAATGCCTCTGGGTAGATGTGGTGTTACCTTTTCAGGCTGTACAAGAGCAAATCGGTAAATATCAGTAAAAAGCCTTGACACTCTTGTTAAATTCATATTTAAATGTCTCTAAAGGTGACGGTGAATCCTCTTCAGGCCCCGGACAGTTCGACCTTGAAATCTACTATAACTCTTTTTATTTATACGTGAGAGTTGGTTTTCCCCTCGTATTTTCTATTTTGTTTTCTGATATATATATATATATATATATATATATACTTTTACATACTTACTACATACTTTTTGTCAGTGTGTGGAAATGAAGTAAATGGAAGCTCTTTCTTTGCACTTTTTTTTTTTTTTTTTTCAATACGATGCCAAGAGTGTCAGCAACGGAGAGCAGTACGTTAATTACATAAACACACACACACACACACACGTAGACATAGATGTAGACACACACACACACATACACAACGCACATTTGTTGTTTTTATTATTGTTGCACAAGTAGTTTTTTTGTCGTTTTTTTTTTTAATCCCTAGACTTATTAGTTTGTGTTTGGTGTCCTGTGTTTTCGTCCGACAGTCTCTGGCCGTCAGAAGGTGGATTTTTAAGGAAAACTGCATAAATCAGAAAGCTTTCGATCGGTGGTGATGTAACGGTTTCTTATGTTTTATGACTTTATGCGAGTGGGGATTTTTTTACCTCCGTGTGTAAACTGTGTCCTGTTGTTTGATCCAGTATTGAACTGAAGAGATGAATTTAGGACGGTTTTGTTTTTGTTTTAATTTTTGTGTTGCTGACATTGAATTAAATCAGGAGAAAGAGAACGGTTAAAAGTTTTAAAGAAGTCTGTGTATTTTCAGATTTGACATCGTACTTTTTTGGCACAAGGTGACACTGCTTTTTATGTAATTGTGTAACTATCTAAAAACAACAACAACAAAAACAGCATTTTTTTTTTTTTTTTTTTAATGCCTAAATCTGCAAAATATATGCAATGATGTAAATGTAACATTCAATCCTCAAGTATAATCCAGGTTGTTTGAACTTTGTATAGTGAGTTTTAATATCGTATGGCCGTACCAATATGTATTGATCTTTATCAGAAGCCTTAGAGTTGTTGACCCAAAGTGCTCCCTTAGGATACCCTACACCTACCTGACTTTAACAAAGCATTAATATCTCTATTTTGTTGCATTTTTATTTGTACCCTTTTTGAATAAAATAGATTTGTACTGTATATTTGTACCTCTGTGAACTACTTAGGGCGTTTTTTTTTTTTTTTTTTTTTTTGGTTTTTGTTTGTTTTTTTTTTTGTTATTTTGTTTTGCTGTTTTAATTCTATGTACTTTAAGGACACAAAGATATTGTATTTTTATTGTTACAGCTAACTTGGAGACATTGCATTTATCATGTTTGTTAAGTAAACACAATATAATATAATATAATATATATATATATAAATATATATATATATATATATATATATATATATATAAACAAATATAAATATAAACTATTATCCAACTAGTGTGCTGTGTTTCTTCCATCCTGTGCATTTATATACTTAATTGTATTTCATTTTATTTCTATTGCAGCTTGTTTTTATTATCACTGATGCATTAACATTTAATAATCATTTAATTGAGTAAAGAGCAACTAACTAATTAATATGCTGACAAGTAGTTTAACTACTAAAACAAGCATCTGAAGGTTAAATCTTGATCTCAACAGTGAACATACGAGGCAGTAACACACCGTTATAAACTCACTGATGCTAATAACTGAACCGTCAATGTAATAATGAAACTACTACTACTAATGACTAGTATTGACGTATTTAAGTGATTTGAGGTTAAAGGATCACGTGGCTTAAATCAAAATTAAACTTTTAAGGTCAAATATTAGGTTAGACAAGATTTTTAGGTTGACTTCTGATTGAGGTAATTAAAAATTAAGATTATTAGATTACAAAGGTCACTTTTGTGAACCATAAACACATAAAATTAGGTATAGATAAGTCTCAAAATGACTTATTTGCCTTGAAATGCAAAGAAAAGCAGTAACCAGTGTAAGGTTTCCAACAAATGTCACGAAACAAGATCCAATACAAGATTAAAAGACCCATTAATGTTGCATTTGTGTCCATTAAAATACACACGCATTGATGTGTAAAAGGTCACAGAAGAGGGAAGCGACACTGGACGCTGCAATTATAGTAAAGTCAAAGTTTATTTCCACATTCTTCACCAGGTTTCATTATAATCTGTACATCTGTTCATCCAGTAACAGAGGATGGCGTCCCCAAAAGACCATCCAGTCAGAATGCATTGATATCACAGCTAGCGTGAATGTTCTCATTAGCGGTCAAGCTCATTCATTTGGCCTTAATCAGAGAGATTTATTTTGTAAACATGGACATTTAGAGAAAATCCTGATAGAATTAATATAGAAAGGCCAACATTTTTTAACAACATTTTTTTTTTCTTTTTGATTAAGCTGTAAAAAAAAAAAAAAAAAAAAAAAAAAACAGGCAGGCATAAACTAACAGTAGAACACAAGCTCATATCGAACCATTCTAGGACAAGTGCAGTTTGACGACATGCAGTGCTTACCTAATCCATACTGAAAGTACTGCTCGTAAAGACACGCATCACTTCAGAGTTCGTAGTACGTCCTTTGCAGTATTATGTCAGACCACAGACGCTGAAATTTTCTGTCCCATAATTCTTTTCTGTCCTCTGTAGGACAACGTGGGGGGAATCACAGCAATTTCAAAGAGCAACCTCCGAGAATACCTAGTATTCATAGTCTGAGAGAAGAGCGAAGTGACACCTGAAGCCTTTGTCAAGACCACTGATCTGCCCTTGGTGCAGCAAGTCATGAGTAGGATGGCAGTGAGACCCTGTTGCTTTCATGTGCTGAACTAGGAAGAGAAAACGCATTTCATAGGACAAAGTGTCTCTGGAAAAGTCAAACAACTGCCTAAATGTGACGCCATCACATCTTATGATACATCTATAAATGATTCTTATGGACCAGGGTGTTGTATCCAGGCTCTGAGCCCTCTCACTGAGTTAAATTGCCTGAGAAGCTAAACTCTTTACATTGAAGTCTGTTTAAAATTAAAATTGCATTCTGCATAGTTTCAGTTAAAAGTTAATTAATTAATTTATTTCCCTTGGAATAAATAACACATCTGTTGCATAGAGGTTTGATGCACTCCTAGAAAAGCCTATTGAGAATGAAACAAAAAAAAAAAAAAATTTTTTTTTTTTTTTTCTTTGTTACATTTGCTGTAACAAACAGCCAGGTAGACCGACTCTTGTCTAGGAGTGACTCAAACAGAGCCAGTACTCGTCCCTGTCTCTGATGTCCTGTGAAGAAAAAAAAAACAACACCACAAAAACATCAGAAACGTCTCGTTTTTTGACACCGTAAATGTTTGCATCTGGAAAAGTGAAGTCAGGAGGAATCAGAGGTAACCTTACAGGCAGGAAAATGAACACGGGATATCCCAACATGGCCTCCAATTGAAACATTAAAATAATACAATTTTTTTTTTTTTATATATACCACCGACGAAAACGAAACAAACTCAAACAAGAAAAATATATTCACATCATATTGCATAAATATGTGCTGGAATGAGGTTAATGAATATAAATCAATAAAAAACCTCTCCTGGTGTGGACTGTATGTGCCGTGAACATAATGTTGGTGCTCAGTAACAGATCGGGAAAATAAAACCTAAAAAAAAAAAATAAATAAAAATTGTAGGGGAATGAGTTTAAAATAATTTCCATCTGTCATAAGATTCAATAAATGTATTTTTTTCTGGTGGTGGAAATAAAAAAAAAGGAATTTAAAAAAAGATTGTAAGTGGTACTGTTTAAACATTTTAAAGGTACTGCAGCCTACAAAGCATGTAAATGCTACACAAATTGCTTGAAGCAGAGGTTGCATTAACTCTGTATGATCCTCTATATAATAATAATAATAATAACAATATAACAACAATAATAACTTTTATGTTGTAATTTGATCCATAACCAGGAAAACAAACGCAGAATTCAAGTAATGTAACAAATTCTGTGGTCAGTAAGTAACAAATAAGGAACCGTTACATTGTAACCACTTCATGGAACATTTTAGCAACAACATTCCTTAATGTGATGAGTCCAAAAATATATATATACGAGGTAACTAATGTATTGTACAGTACAATAACAGCAGCACAGACTGAGTTTCTATGAGCTCAAGAAACGCCCTGTAACAGAAAGTAAAAAAAACAAAAACAAAAAAAAAACATAACATTGGCAAAATATTCGGAGTGTAACAGCGTAAAGAAAAGAAATATTGGCAAAGAGAATATAAAGAGGCGAACACAGTAAAATGTACAACTGAGGAGATGTGGGGGAATGTTGCTCGACACCGGGCGAGTTCAATAGGACAAAACATCCAGAGTTTATCTCTGAAATATTTTACTCAAACTTGGTAGTGGGGCATCTGTAAATTAGTTTTCTCTCCAGTGAATGTTTATGTCCTATTAAAGTGCCTGAGTGACAAATGCAAACTCAAAATTGTGGATAACAACCCGCATCCTCTGTAGTAGTGTGCAGTAGAGATAAAGAGATAGAGCTTTGGAAGCTTGGAGTTGGAACGCAGTGAGCCACAGGACAGAGGGCGCGCCAGCTGAGGTAGTCGTTTTACTGAATATGAACTTCCCAGGGACCCACGGTGGCAGCTTGAAGACAGAGGTGTAGCTACCGGTAAACCCGAGTCACTGGGCTGGCGGAGTGGACCAGAGAGGAGGAGTAAGGGGGGTGGGGGGCTGTGGCTACAGAGTCCCCGCTCCCGTAACTGAAGGTCCATGTGCAAAAGATTTTTTTTCCCCTCAAAGGAAGTATAACTGCTCCTACTAGTTATGAACCGTGTTGAATCTGCTAGTCCACTGACAAACAGATAAATCTCTTTACAACATGCTTTATTTCATCATCCATACAATACGAAACATTCTCAACCCTGTTCCCAAGGTTTTCTAGAGTGTAATAAATTAGAGACTGATGTAGTTTTTTTTTTTCTTGCTGTGTTGAACAAAGCAGTTTGTGTGTGGAGCTGTTCAACACAGACGACGCTGGGAGTGAAGCAGCAAAGAAGTGTTTGCTGTGACCATGGCAGCCTGATGGCAGAGCGCAGAGGTTAATGATGCTGCTCAGAGGTCGGTTTGTCGACCCGCCCTCCCCCGGTGGCCTCATCCAATTAGGGCAGCTTCATGAACAGGCCATTATCAATGGAGGGGACAGGCATAGGGCAGGGGAACTGAAAGAGACTCATGTCTGCCGTGAGGGCAGCCATCGCAGCAGGATCATGCTCGATCTGTGTCCTCAGAGCGGGGTCGATCTTCTCCAACCGCCTCTTGATCCTCTTTGCTTCGCGCTCCCGGATCAGCCGTGCCTGCCTCTTCTCCGGCGTCTCGTTGGCCCTCTTTACACGCATGGCCTCCCTGTCTCTCTGCAGCCTGCGTGCCCTCTGCTCCTCTGTCTCCTGCATCCTCTGCATACGTTTTGCTTCACGGTCCCTCAGTCTCCTCATCTCCCTCTCCTCTTCTGTCTCACACGCTCGCTTGTTCTTCTTTGCCGTGCGCTCACGCTCCAGTCGCTGCAAACGAGCCTCCAAGGGTTCGTTCTTCCGACGCAGAGCCCACTTTCGCATCGGTGACTGGGCCTGCACCAACTGCTGATAAGCCACACAGCTATTACACACGAGCAGCACCCCTGCAGGATACACCGGCATGGGACTCAGGATGTCGGGGATGGGAGGAAGGCCTGAGGAAGAGGAGTTCAGAGCATCAGGGATGGATGCGAGTGAAGGCCCTTCAGAGAGGAGGCCGTCAGGCAGTGAAGGAAAGGAGGGCCCTTGGTCAGAGCCCGTGCAGGGTCCTGGGCCTGAGCAGGGTCCAGATCCTGGGCCTGGGCCATGACATGGTCTGGGACCTTGACACTGGTTGGAGATGTTCCCAGGTCCCTGGCAGGTGCGATGGCCTTGACATAAGTTGGGGCTGTGATCAGGAGCTTGACATGAGCGAGGACCCTGACATGAACTGGGGCTGGGGCCTGGTCCGTGGCAGGAGTGGGGGCCGGGGCCCGGGCTGTCCATGGGGCTACTGGAGAGGGACTGGGACATGGAGCAGCTGTCCCTTCCACCAATGACATCTATTCTGGACGTGTCGAGGACATCTTTGAGCTTCTCCCTGTGATAGCATACACAATCAATCAGTTTGATGAAAATAAAACCTCTGGAGTTTTTGGCTCCATTTTAAATCTGACCTCCTCATTAACTTCACTGTTTTTACTGTTTCAGCTGTGATTTAGTGAGATTCATCATTACATTTTGATAATTATTACCTTTTTCTATCTCACATGTACTTTTCTGTCTATATTTTTTATTTAACTCTCAAGGACACACAGGGGCCCTAGACAGTCACAGCTTTATCCATCAAGTTTCTTCAACTGACATGATTTAAAATCATTTTGTCCAAAATAGCAAAAAAAAAAATGACTCATTTCATCTTCCTTCTTAAATTCCCCAATCAATTATTTCAGAGCTGAGCAACATATCCCATCATGTGACCTGTGGTTAATTAAGAGAGGAGTTTGCACACCGTTAACAGCCCAGGGGGAGGTGATACACGACACTATAGAAACATCTCCACAGCCACGTGCTTTAACAGTTAATTTATTCATAGTTAATTATAGCTGGTTAGAACAACATCAAAAGGCTGCTCCACACACCAACAACATGCAGCCTCTATATTCTGTCTTGAGCTTAAATGTCCATCTGGCATCATATCTGTTTTAATAAAACCCGAATCACTCACTCTTCTCTGGTTTTGCTTTTCACTCCAGTCAGAACCAGAATAAGGCTTCTCATAATGATTCTCCTACTACCATGTGTGTTCTGACCTTGTCGATGCTGTTTAAATTTAAATGTAATGGTAGTTGCTAAGCAACATGCGAGTTTATTTCCATTACACCTCAGTCATTTTGGTCCTAATTTTATTCATCCCTCCTGTTCTGCATATGGCACAATCTCACACTTGGAAAACCACTGCCTCATTGTCTTTGAGTACGTTGTCTTCAAAACTTATTTTCACCTTTTTTTTTTTATAGATTTGGCTTCTTTGTTGAAGCCACAAACTTCAGTCATCTCACACTAGTTGTCTAATGAAGAACTGTGACATGCAATTTATGACTTAATTTATTCAATAGACGTCTGCCAAAATCATTATTTGATGTTCTAGGAAGAAACTGCACTATTAAACACAGTTTCTGAATCAATTTGTTCTGTTTTCTATGTGTCTTTTATGCACTTTTACGATGTGGAAGCAGCTGCCAAAACATTTTTAACTGACTCAATTAATAATATGTTACTAATCTGAAGTAAACACAGAAACTTTGAAGTCCGGGTGGAGATGAGTCGAACCTGTTAAAGTTGTTGGTGTCTGTGAATCGTGCGCCACAGACAGCGCAGTTGGAGAGGCGGTCCTCAGAGTGGATGAGAAGATGCCGTCCAAGCGAGCCAGGCGAACTCAGGGCTCGCCCACACACTGGGCACACGTAGCTCTTAGTGTTGCTCATCATAGTTGTGTGCTGTTAAAAAGACAGAAAAACAAGATAAGAACAAGAAACCAACGACAAACAGACACAACTAAAGTCTCAGAGACAAAAAGTCTGTTGTCAAAATCTAGAACAAGAAAAAACCTGTATCCAAAATAAATAAAACTTTCATCAATAACAAGACATTTAAGAAAAACAAGTAAACACTTGTTTTCTGCTTGTGTATCTTACCGATCACGGAGGAGAATATATTTGCAAACTTATATAAATATTTTAAACTATTGATAACAAATGATTTTAAAAACAACATGTTAAGGTTCAGAAGCACTTATCTAATTACACCAATCATTATATAATTGGTTAAATATGTTAATCTGGCAATACAGGAGCTACCAGGAGTTAAAATGAAATATTATGATGATGCTCTTAAAGTCATATAAGTAACTGTGGTTCTGTAAAGTCTGAACTGATGTGATAAAATATATGCTCCTGAGGCTCAGTCAGACTTTCTCCCGTTGTGAAACATTTAATAAAATATTGAGAAACATGTAAATGATATGAGCATGTAAAGCTACTATTTTATTTTTAAAAAGTATCTGGTCTAGGAATTGGAATATTACAACACAACCGAAATAACGAAGTTAAAAAATATATTATAACAAACAAATTGAGCAGCATTCAAATGTGGTTCTATGTAGACTACCCAGTGTCTTGTAATTAATTACCTAATCTTTTATTAAGTGTCTCATGCCACTGCCCCAGCTGTAATTCATGTCGGTGAGCGAGACAGACGCCATTGTACCTACACGACACTATGATGTCAGAATGCACACTCATCATTAAGCAACTTTAAGTGGAAGGGCCAAATTGGCTGACATTTGCAAGAAAGAAAAAAAAATCATTGCTGACGCCGTGAGTCTCAAAATGCTGACGTAAGATATAAATCAGCTGCTGAAGGTGAAGAGGGTCTTCACAGCCATTGATGAAGATGCATTTAATGAGAGTGGAAGGTGTGGATTACTGGGAACTGAAAGATAAAGAGCCTGGGGGAAGAGATGAGGCTGCAAAGGGAGAGCTTTAAATAGAGAATCAGCAATCATTTGCAATGAGATAAAACTAAAGGCTAAATGCTAACAGATGCTAAATACTACTAATCATCATCATGATTAAAAGTTCCCGGATCCGCACTGTAATTTTATAGGTTCTTCCCTCGCCCACACCTCATCCATTCACCAAGTTAATTGTAAATTGGTTCAGGAATTTCTGTGTAATCCTGTTGATAAAAACATGACGTCCTCGGAAGACGTAAGAAAAGGATCTAATGCTGCTGTGTTTTCATGGTTCTGTGAGTCTGTGTGGTTCAGTGTTGTTCTGACCTGGTAGACATGGGAGATGAGTTTCTCAGGGCTGCTGAAATCCAGCGTGCAGAGAGGACAGACGTAGTTGTTGATGTGGTCTATCCCTTCTTCACTCTCCTGAAGAAAACCAAGCACCATTAAAACACACTTCAATAGTATAAGTACAACCTCATTTTCAGTGTACACTCACTTTTATGTACATGTACATAACAGTGGCAGAATATCACATTCATTTAATGTTTTTTTTTTTTTTTAACCACATCAAATTTGTCCCTATTGACAAAGCTGACAAAGCTGAAGTAGGTCTTTGTGTGGTGGGGGAGGGTCACAACTTGCTTCGAATGTTTCCGTTTCTGTTTCTTGGATGACGATGTGTTAAATGTACGAGCCAAAAAAAACAAGAAAAAAAAAAAAACCCTGACGAGCCGTGGTGACTCACTGAGAGTGACATGATGCTGGTTGGTGTCACAGATGTGACTCACACACAAACTGATATACAAAACATCATCAAACAGAAGGTCTGAGTACAACACATATGGGTTGATACATACCAGTGCTGTTTACTTCAAATCTTTTATCTAAAGATACGTCTGAACACTGTGGTGCCACTACTGATCTGATGAGACAACCTCTGAGAAAATGTCACATATCTTATCATTACCTCCTGTTACTATTGACCCCACAGTTTAAATGATCTATAATTTTTCTTACAACTCTATATTAGCCACAGTTAAAAAGAACTGCGCAGCACTGAAACTTCAGCAAGTGCTATAAAACATGAAATAACAATAAATATTAAACGCTGCTTTAAACTGCTGCTTCGCTTGCAGCTGGTGAATGACAGTTGAAAAAACCTCAAGTAACTAAAGATGTCATTTCTAAAGCCAACACAGGTCTCACACAAATCTCTATAATCACAACCACGTCCATGTTAAACCACATGCTGTAGAGCACAGTCAGTGTAATGTGCAGCTGTGCACCTGCACATATTTCCATGTCAGTTATTTATCTCTGTGGATCTTCATAGTGTAACATAGGCAGCACTCAAAACTACCTTAACAAACAATATCACTATAAATGAAATAATTAAAAAGCACTAAGTTTAATGACATTATTATTACTTCAGCCCATTTGTTTTGCTGTTTAATGGGGGTCCCTGTCCGCTCACCTCTTTGACTCCCGCTCCTTGTAGGCGGCACTGCGTTCTCTTGGTGGACATGTGGTCGTCAGCTGAGGTGTTGGAGGATGAGTCTTCGCCGTGGTTGTCAAGGTCACTATCACTGTCTTCTATGGAGGCAAACACAGCCCTATCAATACAGACAAACAACAGAACACAGAGCAGGGCTTACTCTCACTAACACCCGTCAGTCCGAGGACGTTCCCACAGAGTCCATCCAGTCCGTCCCCGTCCCGTCCCTCCATCCTGTACCTGTGATGCTATCCTGCCCTTGGATTTCCTGGGAGTTGTTGCTGCAGCATTCACTGTCTTCGGTGAATTCGTCCCTGCCATCCATGTTAATTGTGTGCTGAAGTCCTGTGATGCCTGAAGTGTGGAATGGCCCTGGAGGTACAAACAAGTAGAAATCATAAGGTCAGTGCTTCCAGTGGGAACAGTGAGAGTCTATATAAAACCAACAACAAGGATGAGCAATACGATGGACAGTATAGAGCTAAATATACCGTACAATATAAAGCTATCATCCGAGGTTATGCAATGACATTTATATCGTATATGTATTTTCCTCTGTAATATTTTGGTTAATTTTTACGTATTTATTTAGATTCTGCACTACTTATGACTTAATGTTTAGTTAATTTCAAATTGTGTTGTATTACTCTTTGATAAAACCTTAACCTTAATTAAACCCTGAAGTGTGCGTGTTAGAAAAGAAAAGAAGTGTGTGTGTTTGCTGGTGGTTTTATGTTTTCAGACTTTACCATGCAACTCGCTTTATACCTTCGTACCTTTATACCTTATGTTTAGTGACTTTGTGCGCACAGAGCAGCAAATTAAACCACACACTCTAAAGCTGGACCTCATTGAACTTTCACTTTCACAGTTAAAATTGTGTCTGTTAACATTACTGTCATTTCATATTACTAACTACTTCTAGCAGCAGCTGTTTTATATGATGAGACGCGACGTTAGCCCACAAACCACGATAATCTCAGACCAGGATCCACTTTGTCTTAACAGTCGTTGGTTCAGTTTTGGTGATCAAGACAAATTTCTTGCGAAATCACATTTCAAGAAAATTCAACGTTATAAAAATAAAATTAGCTTTTAAATAAAAATCAAGAAAACCCTTCCACCTGTTATTTCACAATATATAAAAAAATGTTTTGTTTTGCAACATTTCCTGCATACCATGATGCATGCAGACAAAACAGACAGGTGCTATTAAGACTGAATCATGTTGGCGTCACTTCTGGACGAGGAACAAATCATCTGCTTTTTGAAAATGAGTTGTTGTTCAATTTGATGTTGATAGATACATTAAGGGAAAAATAATAACATCTGGTGTTAGATGACACATTTTTAGCCACACACAGTTTGCATTGTGAGTGTTTTATCTCCATGGCAACATAGAAACAGCATCTATGCAGCACACAACATACCACAAGAAGGTATGAATTTTTCAAGATGAATGCATACACATATGACTAATGCTTTTTTTTTTTGTCTATGGTGACATATTTAAAATATTTGGAGGGTATAAAATGTACCACTGCCTCTCAGAATAATGACTGATATTATTATAATAATATATTGATTTCTCTTTTTTTAATGACAGCAAAAGTACAACCTGTTGTCTGTTCTGAAGAGTAAGAAAAAAAATGAGTAATTTATACAATTCTATATTTTTCTAAAAAACTTTTGGGATTCATTAAAGACGTGGACAGACTCTTCATCCATTAGGCTGATTTCATGTGAACGCACTGACGTTAAAACATAATGAATGCTAAACCGGCGAGGGAAGCTCACTGATATGCATGCACACATTAAATTCATTTGCATCCCAACCCCCATTTTTTCACACACATATACACTCACAGATACATGCTAGCGTTCGACAGCCATGCTGCAGTTCCATGGGGGAAGCAGCCTGCACTATTTTCCTCTAGCAAACTGCCGTGCTACTCTCTCTCTCTCTTTCAGTACCACCCACACACTGAACAGCCTGGCTCGCCCTCTGTCCTCCCTGCTTGTATGTAGCTCTGACTACTTTCATATCTATACCATCAGCTCTGAGGGGGAGGATAAAGAATCATACCATGACAGCCCATATGTGGTTTATTTAACTCCTTGCGATGCCATTCTTTGTTTAATAACGGCCCTGTTGGTTGCAGGATTCAGTGAAATTCCTTCACCTTTAATATTATTATTATTATAGCTGACCCTGTTAAAAAAAAAAAAAAAAAAAAAAAAGGCTGAATGCTGCTTCGTTGCATTCACACACAAAAATGTCACATTTCAGATTGCTAAAAATCAATGACGACTTAAAATCCAATTTTCTTCCCTTGTGTGTTCTCCTGCCATTACCAGAGATCAGAGGTGGGAGAGAGATCTTGACTTTAGTTACCTGAGTCTGACAGAAGTAATTACAGCCGTCGTCACAATCCTGAGGTACTGCACACACACACACACACACACACACACACACACACACTCTCTCTGTCTCTGTCTGTCTTTCTGTGTGTCTAAAGGAAAACAGAGGTGTAATCTTGAGGAGGTTTGTCAATCCATTTTGCTACTGGTGAGAAGTTTGCATGTGAATGGAGTTTGGGCACTTTTCCCATAGTAATGTAAGCATTCATTAGCACTGGGGAGTGGGTCTGAGTATTGAACTATGAACTACTTCAACAAGCTGGCTTCACCGCACATAGCCAATGATTGATGTGTGAGAGATACCCATCCCCCCACAGCCAGAGCTCTGTCTGTACATCTGTCTCTCCTCGACCCCCCCCACCCCCACCCCCTCCTCCCTCCCTCCCTCCCTCAGTCTCTGCCACTGTGATGTTATCTCTGATTCTGTGTGTCTGTAGGCAGGAGGTGACGCAGTGTCTGACTGAATCCAGACAAAGAGACAAACTCATCAGCCAACAGACACACAGAAGAGGGAGAGAGGAGGAGGTGGTAGGGGAGGGGAGCGCGCAAAACAAAACAGACAAAAGATAGAATGCCAAAACTCTACTCAAACACCAAGCAATGGGGGTCCTGTTGGATTCAAAGCCCCCTCCTTGTCCTTTTCAGTCGCCGTCCCCTCCAAAACACACACATGTAGACACACAACACCGTCTGAATCTGCAGGAAGTGCTGGGGCCCCTGTCTTCCATCCACACACACACACAAAGCAGAGAACAGGGATGGTGGACCAGACATCTGATCAATTCACCCTCAATGATTGACTGGTGACCTAATATTGCAAAAGAAATAAAAGATGAAACAGTAAGTAATTTTTCCTGAGAGAGACTTTCTCTTATAATGAAGTTTAGATACTTGAGAGAAACAGGTGCATGAGAAGCTCAACTTAAAACTGTACTTTTTATATCAGGTTAAATGTAAAAAAAATATATCATTTTGTAAACACAAACATGTCCAATTATTCAAAACTATGAAATTTACTGATTCTTCTTAGATCTGAGTTTTTCAGGACATGATTTTCTGTTAAACCACAATTACACAAACAAATTTAGTTTTTGCTGCAACTTGAATCTAAAGTACTCGCCCACAAGCGCCACCTCCTGCCTTAATTAACTTTTTTTAAAATGCTGTTTATCCTGGTGTGGTTGCACATTAAACTCAAGTAGGAAAACAAAAAGCATGACAGACAGCACTGTTGTATTATTGTCTGGAATTCCCTGTGTGAGTGTGAGTGTGTGTGTGTGTGTGTGTGTGTGTGTGGTGTGTGGTGTGCGTGCATGTCAGCCTGCCTGCCTGTCAGACTGTCTCCCTGACTGTCTGGTCTGTCAGTCTGTCTGTCTGGTTTGACCCTCTCCGGGGAGAAACGGCTCTGAGCGTACGATTCATACCTCACAAGAAAAGACAGGTAAAACAATCAAGACAAAGCAGAGCAAAGTCAATGCACAAAACACAGCCTACTGAACTCACGCTACCGCGACACGATGGGAGGTAGAGGCTTGTCAGTCTTAAAAAATGTTCTGCCATTTGCCACAGCAGGAAATTTACCAACATATGCCAACATTACGTGGTATTAGGAGCTGCTGAGGGCCTGTTAGCTCCCACTCCGGACTCATGTGGAAGTGTTACTCAGCGGCAAATGAGCTCAGTAGCTCACAGGGATTACAAGCAGTCGCAAGTTCAAGATGTATTTCAACAGCAGTTTAAACTAACTATGTTTAGAAAGGAGGGCTGCAGCATACATAACTTTAGTAGATTACACCAGGAAATCTCCTTGTGTGGACTGAGGCCTGTTTGAGAGGTCAGCAAGCTTTTTCACAACAACACTGCATCAACTACATCAGAGCTCTCCACAGAACCAATACTGTCTGCTTCTATACAATTAACTTTACATAAAATACACGTGGAAAGAAGCTGCTGCAAAATACTTTTAAGTTATTTTCATAAAGGATCAGTTTACTATTATATCAAACAGAGACAAGCAGCAAATTCTCACATGAGAAAAAGTGAAACCACAATGATAATCTAGTAATCTTGATTTTGTTTGCAAAATTGTCGTCAATTTATTGTAACAACTCATTTGACTGCGTTAGAAAATGTGCATCAATATAAATAGTCTTAAGACCTAATTCAGAAATTATCAAACACAAACAGTCAAATGAAAACATAAAGCGATAATAGAGCGTAGTTTGAAAAGGCTGCGCTTAACTTAGCTTTGCTGACAAAGTGCAGAGCCTTTGTTGCTCTCTGGTTATGTTGTACTGAAACTAACAAGTCAGAACAAACTGCACTGACTGAAAGCTCGATCAGGTTCTCTGCACTGTGCAGCTGCTTCTTCTTAACACCTTTGAAATGTTTTTGCTAAGTTAATCGACAGAGAGCAGAAAAGAAAGACGACAGAAACTCCTCAGGTTAGACACAGGGCTCGATACACTGCCTGACTGGAGGAAGATAAAATCAGACAGCTCCATGTGAGATGTAATTAGTTATATATAGTAACAAACGAATTATGATATAAATCAAAAATGACTGTTTGCAGAAATTACCAACATGCAAAGAGAGACATGTATATGGTTATGTTGAAGGAACATGTATCTCATGTTTGGCCTGAGCATTTCAAGGTGATGATGATATATAATATAGATATATTGAATAATTAGTCAAAATAGTAACAGCTACATTAAATATGTGTGGGATATTTTCCATATATTTATCTTATTTACTCAGTTATCATTTAATTTCACTGTAATTTGTCAGTTTAACTTGGTTTCTTTCTCTTTTCTTTAAACACAATGGCAATCCCCAAGATATGATATATATAAAACATATAAGAAAAGCTACAAAAGTCTTGTGCTATAAACTACACAAAATTAAAGATGAAAAATCCATCATCACTGACAACGTTTTAATGCAAACTCAAACCTACAAAATGTACGTGATATTTAAATGTCAGCTGCCAACATAATGTATATTAATGGTATGTGTTTGGTTGAATCCATCAGAGAAAGTAAATGAAACCAAACGGACATGATGTGGTTAAATAAGTGGTGAAATAGCATTGGACAATACCTGGAATACCTACAGTTAACTTTGAAGGGGTTGGTCTGTTTTCTCCTGGACATATTACTGCCCACTCCCGGTAAAAAAATTAAAATAAAATAAAAAAAAAAAATAATGATGATAATAATAAAAAATACAAATAAAAAAGAAGAAGAAGAAACTGGAATCTCCTCCTCACCCCGGACGGTTCCGCCGAGACCAGTTCAGGTGTAATTCCGCACTGACGAGAGAGACGATGAACGAAAAGACCAACAAAAACAATAATAATCTGGTAGAATCACATCGTTTACACGCTCAATTTAAAAAAAAAAAACCACGAAACCGAAAAGCGTCACATTCTTGCGGCCGTTAATGAAGCCCCGACTCCGGTTGATCGGGGAGAGGGGGAGGAGGTTTTACGATGATGTCTGAGACACCGAGCAGCGCCGAGCTGCTCCGATCCACGAGCCGCTGGCACCCGTGCGCTCACTGCAGCGATGCACGAGCTCAGCTGATCTCTAACGTAAAGGCGTTGAAGCCTCCGCGAACAGGATTGTGGGATAAGAAGCAGGGACGACGGGGAGTGTTAAAGATACAATGATGCGTTCAAGTCGCGTCGGAAAAAAAAAAAAAAAAAAAACGGAGTCAAACCACCCATCATGTGTCATACATAACATATGACATTGTTTTATAACTTATTTCCTGTAATATTAATGTTATTATTACTATGTTACACTATTATGCAACTATAACTATAAAAATATAAGAATGAGTACAATTTTTTGTGTTCAAAATACATACTTTCCTCTCATAAGGATAAAGTAAGATACACATGTTCCTTACATGTCCAGTATAAAATAAAGCCTAACAGACAATTAATTTGATATCATACACCTGCCAATATTTGTTTAAACAATGTACAATGCAAAGATTTTAAATAATGATATCCAGATTTAGTTATGTATCATCTACAGTGCTCAATGCTTATTATAAGACCACAAACATATTTTTAGTATTCGTGTGCAGCCAAAAAATACAAATATTGATATAGTGCATCTATAATGAGAAAATACTGGCAGATGATAGTATTTGTTAGTGGATAAATATGATTATTAATGGTTATTATTTTCGGAAGTGCCTCACTAAATAGGATTGTGTCTGTAAATCCCATAAAATGTGTTGATATTGTGGATTACCCACAGTTATTTGAAATGTCTTTCTGGAAAGCATTATTGTTAAATACACAATGCACAAATGCACGCACACACAATCACAAATGTATGTTGAATTTTAAAATAACCCTTATTTTTGCACCACAGTCTGAAGAAGTTTCACTTTATAGACACTATTAATAATCTCTGAAGAAATTTAGGCAAAATTCAAGTTTAATAATAAATGTAACTGATAGATAAAGTTGATCATACATCTTAACATCCTTTAGTCCGTATTTTGAGAGGCTTCATGTTTGTCAAAAAGTCAACTAAGAGCTTGTCAAAGTCAGTATTTTCATATGATATGAAAACAAAGATCATCTGTTTGCTCAGATAGTTTTATGGTCATTTTTAACACAGTCAGGCTTCAAACGTCACATATTTCTCACTGCATTTTATCCTTGGATCTTAAAAATAACTCTTTTAAAAGCTTTGGAACATTTTTATATTCCGTGACAACAATGTTGCTTTATATTACACCACTTTGATCGGTGTTATAGTGATTTGATCATTCGTGACAGCTAACTTCAATGATGTGTTGATTACCATATCAACTTGACAAGATTTATTTAAGCCTTAATCTAGATATCACCCGGTATTGATGAAGGTTTTATAACGTTGTTTAATAAACCTGATGCGGTCCAGTATGTACAGTTAATAAAGCATTAATCAGACCCAGCCTACAGCATCATTTCTTGGCTAACACATCATTAACACTAGAGGTCGCTGTAAACCAGTGGACTACTAATGTCATAACATTACATGTAGTCGTCATCACTGACTGCCACGAGTAAACGGACCGCAGCACGACATTGACAGGGTAAAACTGTATTCTTCCGCAACGTTAAGAGGAAAATATGGCATCTCAACAAAACAGTCTCGTCGTGTCATGGAATTTACTACGTTTGTATGACAAGTAAAAATCGACATACATTTATACGGAAACTAAAAAATCGACGTTACGTACAATTATTTAGGGTCAAACAACCAATGAGATCAATGAGATAACGCTAACGTTAGCTAACTGGCTAGCGTTAACGAGCCTAACGTTAGCCCTTTATTGTCAATGCGAAAACGATAGAAGAGATGGAGCTTTCTTAGCTAGACAGCTACAAGCAAATGATATGCGGGATTAAAAGTACAGTCACCTAGCTATAACGCTCATGAGCATGAAGATACAATTCAGTTATTACCCATGGTGTCCAGTGAACACTGGCATATCAGATGGGAGTCCCGGTGCTGTGCTAGGAGATAATGTTGGTGTACGTTAGTGATGAGGTTGAGCTCGGTGCGACAGCCAGTCCGCGCTTCTTTCACAAACCTCTAGGATATGTCACTGTAACCTTCCGCCTGCGGTAGATGTGCTGAGGCTGGAGTAGCCACCATTTTGCATGTCTAGTGTGTTCCTCCCTCCATTGCTAATAGAGACGATTCCAGTCATTTTCTGGCATCACTACGGCTAGTAAGTATCTCCTAAGAATAATATGTCGGTGTAAATGAATGAAAATGTCTTCACGTGTGAGTAATTGCCAGCCGTTAGATTCTATCTACGTTGACAACTCTCACTGTGGCGCTGCATAGGAAGTCGCAGTCTTCAGTAGACCGGGGTTGTGCCTGTCAGCAGCTAAGCTAGCTAGCCTGGTTAGCATACCCACCTAGCTGTAGCCCGGCTAAGTACCTGCTGTGCTAGGGATGTGATGCTTCATAGCCATTTATATTGGTGTGATCGCCAACTAAGTTATAACCCTCGTGACAGCGCATATCGCGAATATATATTTTATATGTTCTTTACAAGTTAACGCATGTGCTATTTTCATTGTCAGTTCAAATACTGGTCGGATTAAGTAATACAGAAACAAACGAGTGGTCAGGTAGCTAGCTAACGCCACTGAGGACTCGCTAGCTTGATAATCCAAATGCTTCATGAAGGCCTGAACTGCATCATGTCCTGATCAATCGGCGATCAGATTCAAGTGTCATGCCCAACGTGTAATGGCCTCTCGTCTCTGTTCGACAATGCTGTCCGGTGGTGTTGATATAACCCTTCATTTGACGAAATATCGTCGGCCAAGGTGAAGCCAATGCTGTGGTGTCACCCTAATATGTTGCCCTTTCCTTGAAAAAACTAGTGTATACTAGTGTTAGCTCGTCGTTAGCTGACTCTTAAGCTAGGTTTAATGTGCGTTAGCTACATAATAATAGGCGTTTGGTGCTTTGGCTTTAAGCCTCGTTATGATGTCAGACTTTCTTAACATTTGACAAATTGTAAACATTTCAGTCGATAGGAGACGTTAAATGTGGATACACATAAAGTCAACGACAGGTAGCTACGTATGTCAACGACGTTGATTCATTTTTGCTACAGTTTCTCAAGTTACCTTCTCAGCAGCTAAAGTAAAGAATGTAACACCAGGATACACGCCCTTTTAAAAATGCGCATACCTGATCTAAAGTTCAGTCGTTTTCAGGTAACAAATTGTAGGTTTAACCTTAAGGAAGTCAGCTGTAAGTAGGAAGTGGGCAAACGAGTGTGACGTGTAGTATGAATGAGTCCTCCACACCTCTGTCAGATCCACTTTTTAATAGCTGTTGGTAAGATATAACAAGTAATACCACAGCATATCAACAAGCTTCTATGTACTAATCACTGTTTGAAACCGATAGCTACCAAAGATTTACTTTTGGTCAAGAGATACTCAGAATTTACAACTGTCTTTCTGTGTTAAGACAATTCAATGTCATGACATGACAACTTTTTGTTCTTGTAACCAACATTGTGACATGATACTGTAGCATACACATCAAGTAGCTTCATTTCTCTTCAGTAGGTGTTAGCAATCATTGCAAAGGTTTTGAGTGAAATATTTTATACATTTGCACCTGTAAATGTTTTTTTACTTTGTAATTCAGCTTCCTGTATGTTGTGTTTAGCAAGCATCATCACTGTTTTGGGAACACGTTTGACATCAACAAAGAGCTTCACAGTAACTGGAGCCTGGCAATATCCATAATGTCAGCCATGAGTGAAAGTACTGAAAGAGTAAGACACATTAGAAGTAGAGTTGGTTGCTTTGCAAGCTTTCCCTGCTGGTAAATTTGCAACAGAACGAAGCCAAATAAATAACTATTTGTGCAGATTAAACGAGCCAGCATCTAGGGAGCAAACAGATGATGATGATTAGGACTGAGGACATAAACTCTTGTTTGCACAAATAAAGTTCTTCTCTAGACCTCAGTGTTGCCATCATTGGTTATTGATTGGGGAGCTTTTTTTAACCTCTACAGGTTGAACCATCAGTTCACATGATTTCCAAATAGATAGAAGTTAGCTAAGTAAATGTGCTGTCGGACAGGCTCTGAACACCTACTTGAAGTCATTTTACAGACATCTTCAGTAGATCTGGAATTGAGGTATTGAATCCTAGTAGGAGGAAGAGCGTGGGGAAAAGGCACTGCAACAGCATTGGCAAACAATCTTATATTCATAAGCTAAATAATGTTTGCACATGAATGAGACAATATGGTAGACTTTTCAGTCCATCTCTATTCTACATAAATGTTTGAGAAGAAGAAATGATGTTTTAAAATGTGAAAAACCATAAAAGTTGGAGCCTTAATGTGGCTGTGCCATTGTACACATAGGAAACACTGGTCATAAACTTTATACATTTCATATCCTCGCTCTAACACAGGGCTCAGATTGCAGTCTTGGCCTGATTTATCTGTTTCACCCCTCCTGACAATTGGAGGGGAAATCTGGTCCTGGGCCTTGGTCAGTGATGTTAGGCCCAGATTATTTGGTAATGTGAGGAGTTTACACTTCCAGTCTTAGACTTCCTGGACGGCTTACAGACTCATTTAGTCCATTTCATTTGATATTTAAGGCTTAAAATCTAAATGACCAAGGATATGTCAGCATTTTCACAGCTGATGGTGCCATCAAGTAACAGTAAACAGCCCAGCCCTTGAGGCTAACATTAGCTAGCATGCTACTGTTGATGGTTATTAAAGCTGACGGTCAAAATCTCACTGCCAGTACTCACAGAAGAAAAGCCTACACATGGTAACTGCACTAACCAACCAGTTTAGCCTCCTGCTTTTGTTTTTCTCTCACTGCGAAGTATAGATAACATTACATCAAGTTGTTGCACCTGTGTCTCAATTTTCTTTACGTCTGCTTCAACTTGAGATCAGGTGAGGTTATGCATTGCTCCCTGTCTGACACAGTAATGTTAACGATATCCTGTGTAGTGTGATCAGTCATTAATTTAAAATCTATTTACGTGTACATGTGTGAGATTAGAGAGAACATCTGTGAAGTTTCTTCTTGTGTATGCAACGCAACCTGATTTCAATATCTGTGGTCTGCTTTGCTGTGTTGTATTTCATTTATAACATCTAGATACACAGCTGAATACACTGAGAAAATGAAGAGACACACAGTGCAGGTTACAACAGCTGGCCAAATTGAGTAGGGAAAATGCTTCTCCCCAGTGGAAGCTCTGTGTACATTTCATCTCGCAGCCATCTGACGATCTTTTTTTGTCTTGTTTAACTGTGCAATTCTTTCCCCCCCAAACAAAGTACAAAGCTTTCAATTTCTCGTCATTCTTCACTGCATTAAAGTGATTTCGTGTATTTAAAAAAAAAAACATTTGCAGCTGTGTTATAGTTCTGGATGTTTATAGTATGACATCTGAGGCTCGACAGGTTGACTGCTCCCTGTGGTAACTGAGAGGTGTGGCATGCTTTTTGCTTGTTGCTGGTTGTCAGGCTCTGAAAGCTAACCCAGGTTTGTTCTCCAGATCTCATGAGAGAAGAGCTTGTTATGAACATGTCTGAAGACACACAAAGTATCCCTATTATAGATATATGAAAGATGAGTTAATATAATTGTAATTTTGCATCATGGTTTTGATGCTACAACTTGATGTGCTTTGGCTTTTCCTGATTACCTCAAGTGTTTTATGTTTTGTTTTGGGTTTGTAGAAATTTAGAAGTCATCAAGCCAGGTTTTTTTTTTTTTTTTTTAAAATAAATACCCCCTATTGTGACTCACCTGTGTGGTCGCCACCTTAATTTGGATAATATGATATGGGGAACAGTTGCCTTTTTGTCTTTCTAGTGAGGCTGAGTAAGGTTGACCTTGGTTATTGAACCGTACTCCGTTGCTGCCTAGCTACTGAGTAAACTCATAGGTCTCTTTTCCTATGTTTTTTTTCCCCCCCTGATCGGCCTACAATGTGTGTAAACCCTCTTAATTTTTCTTGTGTTTTAAGACAAAATGTAACGGAAAAAGTAATGGACAGTAAAAAATGTGTTGTGTATTGAGTTTGGATTCTGTTATACTGCAACTGCAGAATGAGGAACTGTAATTTAATCAGCTTGCAGCAGAGGCTGGATTTACTTTCCTTAATGTGTACACATTTGATTATAAGCACAGCGAGAGACTGGGAGCCATGATTCATGGAGCTTAACACTAAGTCCATTCAGCTCAGGTAATTTAAATGGTGTTAAGACAGACAGTAGATCTCAGGCTTTATTAAAGTGTGGCCTTGTCTAACCAACCTCCCCATTCCCCTTTGATCACGCTGAATTCTTAGATTCTCCACAAACCACCACTTCAGTCAACAAAGAACGTCCTCATTCTCTGTATGTCTGGATCATTTTTCATTTCATTTGAGCTTGTCGGCGATAGTTAATGATAAGAGAAGGTATGGAATGTTTTTTTTTTTCTGTTCAGGTGAAATATACTGCAACCTCTACAGTTTACAGCTTCAAAAAAGGAATGAGAGGCAGTCAGGTTTGTCGAAAAACATTTTTAAATATGATGTTGCAGTATGTTAACTGTCATAGCAGCTTACTGGATACAACAAATACTTTCCAGACATTTTTATTCATAACAAATTTTTTCAGCTGGATGGATAAAACAAAATCAAATACAAAAAAATGTATATTAAAAGTCAGAATTCACAGCTACGTATGTTGTTGGCCTGTGGTAATTGTCTGGGGTTAATGGATTCCTCTACCTCACTAGGATGATAAAACCACAGACTGACTGTTTTTTTAAAGTTATAAACATGCTTTTAATATATGTATCAGAGCATTGCCCCATTTAGAATAATTACATTATTCATGAACAACCAGTCATCCTCTAGTTTACATATAGTATGATTTTTAAGGCCCCTTCTTTGGCTGAATGCATTGTGTCTCTGTCTACTAAACATTCACTTAGAGACTGGGTACTTGGATAGAGAAAATGGATTTGCTCGACAAGTAATTACCATCACTTCTGTCGCCATAGCTGCTTAATTATCTACTCTATGTTACCAGATGAAAGGTGTCCATGAGATGGGAAGACAAAATGCACCTCTTTCCAAACAGACGCAGCAACATTAATAACTTTCCTGTGTGGTGTTCAAAACCCTTTCTGCCAAAAAAATCATTGTTAATGGGGGAAAAAAATCAAAACTTTGGAATATACTTCCTCAAATAAAATGCATTGTGCGTGTGTGAAATACATTAATTTAGTGAGGATACAACCGCTCTGCTAAAACCTCCTCAAATCCTCTGACAACCTGACAGATGCCGTCTTCCTCATTAAAACATTTAAATTGGTTTGCTCTCATAACTCTTGCAGTTGTCATCGAACATTTTGTACCACAGTAATCGTGTTTGTTAATTTAAGACACTTAACAATTTGGTAAACTCTGCCAAAATGTACCAAAGTGTGCTGTCTGCTAGATAACTGATTGAAAAGTTTTTTGGGTTTTTTTTTTGTCGTGTTGCTCTGCAGAATTTGAAGTTCTGTTTTGTTTTCACAGAGGATGTTCTATCACTTCTCATTTTTCTTTATAGTCGCATTAGATCTCTGTTCGTCAAAACGTGTGAGATCAATTTATTTGTTTCATTTCACACCAGTTGTCACGCTGCATTAAAGAGTTTGTTCATCTTATATTAGAAATGAGTTTTGTGCCTTTTTAGTTTTACAGCAACTAGATTGGAAAACTTTGACACTGTGCAGAATGTTTTGCAGAAGCATATTTGCTGTTGGATTTGTTTTGTTTTGTTTTGTTTTTTTTTTGGGATATTTTTTTAAGTCTTAGTGAATCTCAATGACAAGTCATTCTCACGACTAAGCATGAAATGAATATTTAAACGTCTTCCTGTGGCTCAAAGCTCGTGTGCTCCAAGAAGCTTACCCGCGAGGGAATGGAATTTCACCTGCCATTCTCATTTCCCCGCGCACTTAAATATTATTAAGGAAATGCGGCTCCAAATAGACAACTGTTTGTCTCCTAAAGCCAGTCATATTTTCAGAGCTGGTGTTTGGAACCCAAAACACAAAATCTGTTTGTTTTTTTTTTTCCACAAGTAAAAACAAGAAACCCAGCGGCCAAATTTCTTCTCTACCCACTACCATATTGTGACAAAACCTTGGTGACGTGCAGAAGTAGAATTAGACACTGCAGCATGAAGAGCTTTATTTTTATTTATTTATTTTTTTAAATTTTATTTCAGCTTTGAGTGCTAACCTGTTTCATTTTCTTTTTTTCTCATGTTTTTCCAGAGAATGCCAGCTCCGATCAGACTGCGGGAGCTGATCCGGACTATCCGGACAGCACGGACCCAGGCAGAGGAGCGCGAGATGATCCAGAAAGAGTGTGCTGCTATCCGCTCATCCTTTAGAGAAGAAGACAATACATACCGTTGCAGAAATGTGGCAAAGCTACTTTATATGCACATGTTGGGCTACCCGGCACACTTTGGGCAGGTATGTTTGGAGATGTCAGGAGGATAACTAAGAGGGCAAAATGAAGTCTTTGTTACTATAATGTCACTGGAAATCTACAAAGGTTATACCCTGCATAATGTTGTGCCATGATGACTTGTTTTCTAGCTGGAGTGTCTGAAGCTGATTGCATCCCAGAAATTCACTGACAAACGGATAGGTTATTTGGGAGCTATGCTGCTGTTGGATGAGAGGCAGGACGTTCATCTATTAATGACAAACTGCATTAAGAAGTAAGTGGAGGGATCATCTGAGCGTTAATATATTTCGTGTTTGCCTTTTAAGATGCTGCACACTTGAAATTCATAGAGACAATGACTTGTGCTCAGTTCAAGATGAAATTCATGACCTGTGCTCATACCTATCTGTCAGCTGATGGCCGTTCAGGCTTCCTATATCCCGACGTATTTTACAATTCAAAGTTGATCCTTGTTTGTATTCCTGTCTGTTTCCACGGCTCATTCAACTATTCTCCCTCTTCAGTGACTTGAATCACAACACACAATACGTGCAGGGTCTTGCCTTGTGCACTCTGGGCTGCATGGGTTCCTCAGAAATGTGTCGTGACCTTGCAGGGGAGGTAGAGAAGCTTCTCAAAACATCTAACTCCTACTTGAGGAAAAAAGTAAGCCTCTTTGTTGTCACGTTTCTTTGAAAGATCTTAAACCTGTGGCTGCTATATGTGAATGAAACTGTATGTATGTAACTGTTGCACTCTTCAAAGTGAAACATTGTGTTAAAAGGTTGGACCTTTTCTTTCTTTTCATTGATTGCCTGTGTGTAAATATTTGTTATCAGGCGGCGCTGTGTGCAGTTCACGTCATCAGGAAGGTTCCAGAACTCATGGAAATGTTCCTTCCAGCCACAAAAAACCTGCTGAGCGAGAAGAATCATGGTAAGTGTAAACGGTTTGTCAGGGTACAGTTGCTGGCTCCTGGGGAAATGTGCTTGTCCTACACAAACGAAGAACTTCGTCCTACTTCCTGCCACTCACAGCGCTCTGCTCAGAGCAGCTGGACAGCTCATGTCCTTTTTGTAATGTCCTTTGCAGAGGAGATTGGAATTAATGAGTCTGTCATAAACCCCACGGCTTGTGCCCCCCCCCACATAAAGTGCCACATGAAAAGAGTTGAAATAACTTGATCGTCTTTGACATTGTGTTGCAACACAATTTGTGAGTTCTTCAGATAGCACAATTTTAAAAAATACATGTTTGATTGCTGTTTTATAGATTATCATTTCCTCCCCCGTTGTGAATGCACTGAATAATTTACTAATGGAAGATAGTGTGATGCACAGATGCACCAAGCATAGTCAGGAAATCTACATACAGCACCCAGCCTACACATAAGTGATGTTGTTGCAGGTGTAAAAATAAGAAATGAATTATGAATTTTCAACATCTCTTAACGATATATGACAAATTTACGGCTGCATTGTGTGATGTCAGAGCTCGCCCATCATTACTTTCCTCTGCCGTCCCTCAGATGATGAGTTTTCAACCTTGTAACATTCAGATCAGGTCACTAGGAAATGATTAGCTTGTGCAGATTTATGATGTTGTCACCTGATGTCCTCTATGGTTAATCATACGCATGCTTGTATATCATATTTTTTGACATCTAGCTTGGGCTTATGTGTGCTTTGTCAGCCTAGATACCGGTACAAAGAACTACAGGAGCAAAACCTGCATATTAGCAAATGTGTTGTAATGTGTGTGAATCATATTTTAATAACAACGTGACAGACATTTACCTCATTTATCAGTTGGCACATATTGTACAAAGATCTCATGAAATCCTCTTAGAAAGCAAAATAGTTTTTGCCATGATGTCTTCCTTCTAACTGACAGTAGCGCTGCGTAGCAATAACACAGCACATTTATTTATTTGAGAGAGATGACTGCACTGGCAGAGTAGAGTTTCTGAAGGAGAAAAGCTCTGAGGAAAAACTGCAGGCTCGTTGAATCTGGCTCAACTTTTGACACAACATCACACAACATCATCCTGCAACGTACTGTGTTGACTAATCAAATGTGTACATGTGCACGTTACTGCTGTATTACCTAATAATGTGAGTGAGTAATTCTGCTGCTAACCTCAGACGCATAGACACAGGATACAATAACTGTCACCATGAGAACTTTATGGTTGTGAAATCTCTGATCCGTGATTTGGTTGTGATGAGTTTTCTATTGTTCACGCTGGTTCTTTTTAATTCTGTAACAATAACAATGATACCCGGTGGCATACTCCTGTTTTATTTATTTATTTTATTTATTTTTTTGTTTATTCTTCTTTTAACGCGGGTATTAATTTCCTGGAATTTCAGACCTGAATTTCTAGACACACTCTTGTTAAAATGGTAACACAAAACAAATAACCTTTCCTTTATATATTCCCCCAGGTGTTCTCCATACATCAGTTGTCCTTCTCACTGAAATGTGTGAAAGAAGTCCTGACATGCTGGCTCACTTCAGAAAGGTACAAACAAATATTCTCCCTCAAATGACCTCAGAGGATTTACCTATGCATTTGTCTTAATCTCATGTCACATTTCATTCTCCCTTTGCGTACACATTTCTTTTTGATACAGCTAAACTAGTCACAAGTGTTAAGCTTTGTTGAGGTTTGGATTGCACTGCAGGTTTCCTCTACATTCAAAGTATGTCTCAATCTTTTATCTCCTACCACTGTCTTTTTCCTCTTGTATTTCAATTGCTGCTGTACCTCTCCTTCTCTAGGTGTAACAAAACTGTGCCAGAAGCACCACTCCTCATGCTCATGATCTAAACATTATTTTTTGAGCTCTCTGAAAGTGAATGATTTCCAGTTTCCCCTCCCTAACATCTACCTCATATTTTTTCTGTCATTTGTCTTTGTTACAATTCCTGCATTGTGTTAGAATGAGAAGGTAAGAGTACATTCTGATCTCATAGCTGGTGCATGCTGTAAATAGTAATCAATCCTCACAGTCACCTCAGATGTAACCAAATTTGTGTTGAGTAATGTCATGTTGTGTTTAATTTATAATTTATTTTTTATTTTGATTTCTTTAACTTACACGGTGATCATTACCATGTCAGTGTCTTTGAATATTATAAATGCGTTTTTTGGTCCATTTGTCAGACACATTTTCCACTATTGTTTTTCAGTGTCATTATTTTTGCCTAATATGCAACTCATTTAATCACTGTCTATTTAAAAGCAGTTGGGTGGGTGTGTTTTCACATGATTGCCACAGGCGTCGTCACCAAGAACAGATGATTTTCACTGTGCCTGTGTCACTGTAAAGGGGGTAGAGTATATGTTATGTCAGTAACGGTCTTAGGTCTCTATAATTGTGGAGATGTTTTCAGTAAAAATTACAAGTTTAACAGACATAGTACTAGGATGTTGTGGTAAAAGACAGATGTCTTCAAAGGGTTAGATTTCCTTTTTCTTTTTAAGATCTCTGGCATTTTATATTGCTTGTTTGCCCTCATACACACAGCAGAGTTGAACTCTTGCATCAATTTCATCTCTGCACTTCTTATTAAGTGATTTGGTCTAAAATGTGTTTTGTCATGTTTAACTGAAAGACTGGAAGATGGCTGATAGACCACTACTAGTGTTTCGTTTAAAAGCTCAGTATTTTTAGCGAGTATCGACCACTGTATCTAGAAATCACCAATAATAAGTGTAGTTTTAAGTTTCCCTGCTGCCAGTCTCTGTGTTATTTAGACTGAACACATTCTTGACCTGTTGTTGTGCTTGGGTGCAAAGAGATGAAATGATGCCTAACCATATGATTTAATGTGGGATAAGACAACAGGTTCAACAAAAAATATTAAGTAGAGGCGTATTTCAAGTTTACAGTTTGTTTTGAAAGACACTGAGAAATTGAAATAATTGTAATATAATTATAAGAAGTTGTTTTTTATATGATGCAGTTTTTGGGACTGAATTCTAGTCTTAAATACACATCAGTTTATTCAGCTGTGTTTTGTACCAGAGGTACGTATGCAAATAGTCCCTTAGCTCAAAGGCAAATGTTCTAACCTAATATTTTTCTATGATCAAGGTTTTCAATCTTACATACTCAACAATTTGACTATGAAATCACTTGATTTTTAACCATATTACTCTACAACACAATTTTTAACCCCTTTGCTTTTGATATGGGTTTGGTTGACTGCCGCTGTAATGAGAAGTAATTAGTTTTAAAAGTTAATGAAGGACAATGTTGCATAAATGTTGATGAAGAAAAGTTGAAACATTTGTGAGATCCACGCAAATATTGTGACACGTCTTCTTCTGTCTTCTGTTGATCTTTTTGTAGCTGGTTCCACAGTTGGTGAGAATCCTGAAGAACCTAATCATGTCTGGATACTCTCCTGAGCATGATGTGTCGGGCATAAGTGACCCTTTCCTGCAGGTAAATCATCTTTTCTCTTTCTTAATGCAGGTACTATGTAATTTAAGCGCCCAGTGACAGCATTAACTGTCTGATTAGGACAGAAAAGTTTAAAGCTGTTGTGTCTTGAGTTTGGTGTTGATGATAATAGTCGGATTTACAGTTGAACACATCTCAAGCAGCACACATGGACAGAATATTGCGCCACTGAAGCAAAGAATGAGCAGAATTTACCTGTGCAGGTCAATTAAGTGCGTAAGATTTGTCAAATAAATGTTTCTCTTTTCTCAGGTGCGGATATTGAGACTACTACGTATTTTAGGCAAGAGTGACGACGACTCCAGTGAAGCAATGAATGACATTCTCGCACAGGTCACAATTGCACTTATTACACAGTTATTGCTTTCATGTCTTGCGGATTTAAATGTTTTTCTTACGAAATCATTTTGTTTATTTCTGCAGGTTGCAACAAACACAGAGACAAGTAAAAATGTAGGCAACGCAATCCTGTATGAGACTGTACTGACAATAATGGACATCAAGTCTGAAAGTGGACTGAGGGTGAGTGAAGTTAATTTAAAAGAAAAATTTAGTATGAGCTGTTTAAATTATTTTTCCTGCCTAAATGTCTCTTCTCTTACAGGTCTTGGCCATTAACATACTAGGTCGCTTCCTTCTTAACAACGACAAAAATATAAGGTAAGTTCTTGACCTTGCTGGACTGAAACATCTTAAATGTTACCATGAATTCCTGGATACCGATTTTTAATTGAACCCATTATTTCAGATACGTGGCTTTGACATCCCTACTAAAGACGGTACAGACAGACCACAACGCAGTGCAGAGGCATCGGAGCACCATTGTGGATTGTTTAAAAGACCTGGACGTGTCCATCAAGAGGTGATTCACCGGGCTCATTGTGGACACGTTACCTAGGAGCAGTAGAGTAGATTCTTGCATATCTCATTATTCCGCCTGGTTGTTTCTGACCTTGGTCTATTTTTCATTGAAGACGTGCAATGGAGCTGAGCTTCGCCCTGGTGAACGGCAACAACATTCGAGGCATGATGAAAGAGTTGCTCTACTTCCTGGACTCCTGTGACCCAGAATTCAAAGCAGACTGTGCATCGGGAGTCTTTCTAGCAGCAGAGAAGTATGGCACCGACACACAGACTCCACGTTATAGCTTCACTCAGCTGCTTTGTAGTAATTTGATAACATCCTGAGTGACCTTGTAATGCTGAAGAGATTTTCAGCTTTTTGATTTTCCTCCTTTGTCCTTAAAGAACACAGGTCCAGGTTGATATAGATGGTTAGAAGTAATAATATCTTCATTAAATAGACATTTGACGACTAAAAGTCACTTAACTCTATGAAGAGGGAATAAAATTCACGTGTTTCATTGTTTAAAACATGTTTGTATATCGGTACCACAGTGAACAGGAGATGTCTTGAAATGCTGTATGATGATAAAAAGAGTGATCCATCGTCTGACTGACAATGTTGACATTTATTTTCTGACAGCATCTGTCTCCTGTCCGTAGAGTTTAGATGATCGCATGTTGATGGTTTTTCTTCAGACCTTTTACTGGAACTAATCACTGTATTTGTTGTTACAGGTACGCCCCTTCGAAAAGATGGCACATAGACACCATTATGAGAGTCCTGACAACAGTACGTATATTATAAAAACATCCCTGTAATGGTTTTGATTTTATTCTTTATAAACAGTCTCGCCTAATCTGGTAATAGACCAGTCGTCATTAGCTTCAGATTTAGTATAAATCTGCATATATATTTGATTTATTGTCATTTTATCACCATCCATACAGGCAGGAAGCTACGTGCGAGACGATTCTGTTCCCAACCTCATCCAGCTGATCACCAACAGTGTGGAGATGCATGCCTACACAGTACAGAGACTCTACAAAGCACTTCTGGACGACATCTCACAGGTCAGAGCAGTTCTGGTTTGGGTCGTGATTTGATTTGGAATATCTCCATCACTGAATAACAATCATAGATTTTATTATGAAGTGCACCGTTGTATTTTTAGTTGAAAGTTTCTCTGTGTTCTGTAGCAACCTCTAGTGCAGGTGGCGTCCTGGTGCATAGGAGAGTATGGGGACCTGCTATTATCTGGACAGTGTGAGGAGGAGGAACCCATTCAGGTATGCTGGCAGTGGCACATGCACACAAACACACACGTTAATTACTGACAATCCTCAACCCTGAGATAAATGTGTTATTCTCTTTTCTTTCTAAATAAAGGTGACTGAGGATGAAGTTCTGGACGTCCTGGAAGGCCTCCTGGTGTCCAACCTGTCCACTCCTGTGACCCGAGGTTATTCCCTCACCGCCATCATGAAGCTGTCCACTCGCTTTAGCAGTGTTAAGTGAGTGATTGCCCGTTACATCTCCTTTATTTGAAGCTTTGCCGTCATCTGTTGCAGTATTAATTACCTCTCATCTTTACCAACCTGTGACATTTTACGTTTTTGTTTTAGCCGAATCAAGAAGGTGGTTTCGATATATGGCAGCAGCATCGATGTGGAGCTTCAGCAGAGAGCTGTGGAGTACAATGCGCTTTTCAAGAAATATGACCACATGAGGTGAAAATGCGTTTTCTACCAGAAAATACTGTCACATCCTTCACAACCACATTGTACCTGCTGGGAGATTTATGAAAATCCTTGCATGGTTGAGTTGGTGGCTCTTTTCCCTCTGTCCTTACCTCTGACTCGTTCCTTGTCAATAGGCCAGCTCTCCTGGAACGAATGCCCATTATGGAGAAAACTGCTACTAATGGACCCACAGAAATTGTACAGACAAATGGGGAGACAGAGCCCTCTGCTGTGGAAGCAAAACATCCACCACCTGTCACCCAGCCAGCCAACCAGGTGAGAACAAAACTGATCATCATGTAGAAATTAAATCGTGAATGCAGGAGCCAGACAAACTGTTGGCAGAATACGCCTTTGAAACTTGATTTTAAGATGGAAAATTGTTGGTTGAGCTTATTGAAACTGAGAATTATTAATTATTGTATTTAATATGTTGAACATTATTATGAATGTATGTGTACACTTAGATCTTTACAGGTATTTGATCATGTTAACATGTTCTCTTTGCCCACCAGGCAAATGAATTATTAGACTTGCTGGGTAGTAACAATGTGGTGCCAGTAATCCAGACCACGATGCCGACCAAACCTGCTTCTGTCGGAGGAGAGCTGCTTGATCTGCTGGGTGACCTCTCGCTAAGTGGTAGGATGCTCTGCATAAAGCTCTGTAGTAGCCCTTTAAAAACAAAGCAAATATCTGGTACAAACACACTTACCTCTGTTGTAAATGTGTAAATATTTGTTGTAACTTCCTGTTTTTTGGTATAAAATAAGTAAACCAGTGAACTTCTGTTAAGGTCATGGAATTATACTGTTTAGTACGTATCTATATTTTATTTTAACATTTGTCAGGAATGCTGCAATGTCAGTGAAACCATCCTCTCATTACAGGAAACATATGGAAATATTTAACTGTATGTTTTGTATCACTGTGCCAATGTCTTAAACCCTGGTGTCGCTCTCCCCTCCTCAGGAGGTCCAGCCCCTGCTCCTGCTCCCTCTGTGCTCACTTCCCAACCCCCTTTCCTCTTGGATGGTCTCTCCTCCCCACCTCTGTTTAATGACATTGCAGCTACAGGTGAGAGTATGTTGCTCTCCTTCACCATTCACTTCCAGATAAACTGTAACAACTGTTTGGTATTTTTTGTCCTAATATGTATCAAAGAAGACAGTTGATTTGTTTTGCTTTTCTTGTGATTATCATGACAGATCCAATGACATGTTAGTAAATGTATGTAATCTTTTGATGATGTGCTCCTCTGAAATCTCTATAAAGGTATTCCTCCCATGACGGCATACAACAAGAATGGTCTGAAAATAGACTTCACATTTGAGAGAGCTAACCCTAATCCAAACATCGCGGTCATCACCATCCATGCTTCCAACTCCACAGAGGCAGATATGACAGACTTTGTTTTTCAGGCTGCAGTACCAAAGGTAAGCAGGGACAGTCAGATGCAGAGTGGCTGAACTGTACTATATCCTATTGCATAACAGTGTTCACTACTGATATATGTTTATAGTTTCAATTGTTTCAACAGTTTTCTACTAAATACTACTTTGACATAGAATGATACTAATGTTTAGATAATGTCTGCCAAACCCACATGACCTTGCTAACCATAAACCATTTTCTGTCACATTGCAGAAATTCTTTGACCATTGACCTTTGACCAATAGCAATTAAAAATCCTTTTGTCTTTTACTTATTTTGAAATATTTTTACTGAAATCTCCTATGATAAAGAGATGTTGTAAATGGAAACACGGTGGTCTCATGTTTGTCATATTTTATGTTCAAAGTTGGACTCAATCATACTAAAATGTTAGTATTTCTCATTACCGATAGTTACATATTTGAAATTAGTGAACTGTTTCATTGTGAAATATTCTTGAGATAACAGGTCCACTTGGCTCACGTTTTTATGGAGCTCATTTAGATTATCACAGTTAACTATTAGTAAGCTGTCACAGTCCATTAGGATTCTCCAGTCATCTCGAGACATAGTTTATTTGACAGTGTCTCGTGTCCTACCGTTACCAATGTTACTATTCTGAGGATGTTTGGTTGTATAGGAAGCTGAGTCATAATCATGTGTCCTAGAGAAATGGCTGCCATGATGGATCAGGCAGCAAAATCATTGTTTTAGTGTCATTTATTTTTGCCTGTGTCACATATTTTACAACCACCTTATCTGATCAATAAATGTGAAATCGTGTAATATGAACTGAACATCTGTGCATGATCAATAAAAGCATCTGTGTTTTACACGACTGTAATGATTTTTCCATTGGTATCATAAAATTTTCATTTAACCTAATATTCACTGTGTTTTTTCCCCCCAGACATTCCAGCTGCAGCTCCTCTCCCCTAGCAGTAATGTTGTCCCAGCACTTAACCAGGGAACCGTCACACAGGTCATCAGAGTCCTCAACCCACAGAAGGTGAGTTTGTCCTACACACACTTTCATTTTTTTCCAACATTTTTTTTTGTCCTTTGAAGCACAGAGGACAAAATGAGCTGTAACAACCTTAAACGATTTTCAAAAAAAAAGAAAAAAGATTGTGCTCATTTTATAAACACGATCATCCTTACAAAATTTCAGCAACAGCTACGAATGAGGATCAAGCTGACGTACACCCACAAAGGCTCACCCGTGCAAGACCTGGCTGAGGTTAATAACTTCCCCCCTCAGTCCTGGCAGTGATGAGCTGCTTCTGTTGCTCTTAAAAGCCCCCCCCAACCCCCACCAAGGGAACTATGAAAACGATTTTCCTTTCACCTCCCTCCTTTCTTCCAACGGATCCCCCTGTGACGTCACTGCAGACCGCTGCCCTTGAGTTGCATGGGAAGCAGCAGAGCATCTAACACAGGAGAAAAATACGAAGACCCTATTGACTATCGACATCACCAGAATAATTGGAAAAACATATCAATCGATGAACTTTATCTTTTCTTTCTTAATTGGTTTTCATGATCCCTTTGCTTAGTAGTACTATGTTCCACATAAACCCTCCACCCAGCACCATCACCATCCACAAAAGCACATATGCACACCATTCACTGTGGTACGCTTCGCCACTCGAGTCACTCCAGAGAAAAAAGTGTTGGCCGCTATGAGCACTGCAGTAATCATAGTTTTATTTGAATTCGTCAATAAACAAAAAAATACAGTTGAAACACTTTGCTCCACTGATATTCATGATTGGCTTTGCATTCAGACTTTTTATAACCTGAACATTCAGTCCTGTGATGGCAGCAGAAAAAGTTTTGAAAGGTCTATTTAGTGCAGTCATGAGTCATTTCTTGGCTAACCCCTTTTTTCCCGACCCTCCATATCATGAGTGATATAACTTGTCAGAGTTGTATTCATTTTGAATTACATTAATTTGCTTAAAGCATGTTTGAGCATTGTTAGGATCACAATCACACCTTGACTCAAGCTCGGAGGGGTTCTCCTGGTTCTGGTTGTAGATCTCTTCATCCTATGTTTCTATAGGAAGTAATCTACATTTGTTTTGTCTCAATGATAAGAGCATGAACAGATCCAAAATGTCCGGTTTGATCAACTGTGGGAAGTTAAAAAATAATAATAATAAAAAAAAAATAAAACTTTCAGACTTTCCCACACAGCTCTCCTTTAAATCATCTCATCTGTAGCTTTAGTTTTTGGATATGTATATTAAATTCAATGGTTAATTGCTTTGCATAGGACGTTTGAGGATGTTCAATCACTAGGATGGATAAAATCCAAGCCTGAAACTTATCTGAACACAAGTTGTTTGCATCTATGTTGGGGATCTTTGTTTAAACTTTTCCCGCATCTGTGTCCTCACAGTCTAGTTTGCAATTCAGATACATTTCAGATTTGTTTAACCAGGTTGAACTTAGTCATCATGCACATACATGTAAATGAAGCTTGTTATGAATGTAGTTACATGCACTGAATGCTTTTTTTTTCCCCTCAAGTCTTCTTTTTTTCATGGCTGTCTTCTTTGATGGGGACGCTCATCTTATTGGCACTATTTTTGTGAGTCATTGTTTTATTTCTGCAGTAAATTTGACTTAATTATTTATGCCTGATATCAAAGTGATGTGCCTTTCTGACTTAGCTAGATAAAAGCCCCTGAACTATTGAGTTCTGTATGAGCTTTGTTTGTAAGTCTGCTTGTGTGCTGATAGTGATTTCAATCTGAGAGAAATGGTCCTGACGGATATTAATCGGTATATCACTTCATTCAATCGGTTTTACTTTTTCAATTCTAATATCCAATAAAATAAATTAATATTAGTCATTCATTAATACTGAAGTACTCGGATGTCCAGAGCTGTCTGTCTTTTTATCTCAGTTTTGACAAAAACTTTAATTCTAGCTACAGGATCTTGACTGTTTTTCCCCTGTTCTGTGTGGCAGACTGTCCATTAAAACGCCTGTCGGACGTTATTAATAACACAAGTCCTCGAAAAAGCAAACGTCAAAGACTGTGGCAGCTAATAGATGTAAACTTTTCATAAGCTGGCATCAAGGTTTAAAGTGTTTTTTTTGTTTTTTTTTAAGTATAAATGTTCTACTGAAGTGAAACGTCATTAAGACTTTCTTCCCGTCTACAACAAACATTGGAGTGTGAGATCGGATCTGGTGCTGAGGTACCGGGGCAGGTTGTTCTGTGGTGACTGTTCGTATATTTTTTTCTTGGCTCTCATCTTCTCCAAATCAGAATTTAGACCATGCTGTCGGGGACAGTAACCTTAATACCTCACAATGTTCTCTCTTTCTGTTAACTTTCAGTGGCAGTAGATTGACAGCTTTGTTTAGTCATGAATTTCAATCAAGGGGAGCATCTGCATGAGAGAAAGTAATGTTCGTTTGTACATCTCATCACTGAACAAGCTTAGCAGCTCTACGACGCTGTGTCGAGATCCTCAGATGTTCAATCAGGCTGTATACTTCTTCTTTTCACTATGCTTCACTATCTTCTAACTTCTGTGACCAAATCAGAGAGACTATTAGCTTTGGAAATATTTTTGAGCTGTGATATGTGTATATGGAGAAAATTATTTCAGTTTAACTTTTTTCTGCTGTTGACAAATGCTATATTGGCTTTTTTCTGTACATATTGAGGGCTTTTACAATTTTGTCTCTTGTACTATCTTTCATCCTTTTTTTAGATACCATTTTCTAAAAATTCCAATTATTCACAATGTATATTGTCTAAATAGATTATCAACATTAGTCTAAAAAGACTTCCCTGTATCATCACTCATTCATTGTAAAAGATATATGATCTGCTGCCTGTACATTGTATATAGTTGTAAAACAAACGAAAGCTGATCAAATTAAATAAAACCCACATGAAGACTTAAAAAGATTAGCTAGGAAGTATAATTGTATGCATATATGTACAAAACAGAATCTTAAAAGGATGCAATTGAGCTGCATTTGATTTACTATTCTTCATGATCAGATGTGTCATCTCTACTTGTTTTACAAAGATAGTTGGTGAGTCAGTAGGTGACTTGTTGGGGTTCCTTTTAGATGTTGAGATAAGGGTTGAATCTGTCTGGACAGATGCTGTCTGAATGATGTACTGTACTACTGAGAAACCTAAGCACAGTGCTGCTCAGCGGCAGAAGTGGCACCTTAACTTCATCTGCTTCCCTGCCCCTCAAACGCCTCATGCATCCGTGCCCTCTTTCAAAGAGGAGCAAGGTTTCTTGCCAAGATGTAACTCTTCCTTCTGGCCTTATGTGTGGTGAAGTGTTCTGCACTCTTTGATAATTTGCATCTCTTAAACTTTCTTCTACCTACAATTTGATTCGTGAAAATGAACCCCTCTGGTTTTGGTGTGTTTACCCTCATTGGTTGCCTGGTTACTGTTTTTGTCTGCAATGTAGCACCTTCTAAAAAAGCATCATGTCTCAACCAAGCGAGGCCACTACTATTGCCACACAAAGAGGTTTTTATCCTCACTCATTTATTTTTTCTCTCCTTATGGCCAGTAGGTCTCAATTGAAAGAGAGTTTTATCAAGACAAGAGCCGATGTGAGGTTTTTTTTTTGTGTGTGTCCTAAACGGTTTCAGATTTGTACGTTGGAGGAGCAGTGTCCTTTCCCTGCATCTGAACAATACAGAGCTTTTCTATTGGCTTCCCTTTGTCGCTTATCACTGTTATTTGCCTCTGCATGACACCTTTCAGGCGCTCTCTGTGGTTTCTGTTAGGAAAGGTGAGGCTGCAACATGTGTCTGATTAATGTGAGCCCTCACTATTTTGGCAGGATAGTTAAAAAAGGAAGGCAATGGACCAGCTCTTTTTCTGTGAGGGTTTTTTGTGTTTTTATAGAGCACTGTTTTATCACCCCACCCACCCCCACCCCCCCAAAAAAAACAAACAAACAAAACAAACCTGGGACAAGCCTGTGCTACAAGTTTAATAATAACCACAAGGGGAGCTGTGCAAATCGGAAGGCTGACGGGATGAGAAAGGAAGTTTCATACATCTATTCCTGAATGTTTTTGTTGGTGTTGTTTGTATTATCTTATTCAACCAGTATGTACCCTTGTTAATCACATCCGATCAGTTCTTTCAGTGATAACGTAAAATCATGCAGTTTTAAATGTAGAAATGGAAATGAACCCAACAGAAGTGCTCAAGACTTAAAGGAAGAAAAGAAACGGAAACAAATTACCCATCAGCGGTGTGATCAGCGTTTGAGGTTATATGTGTGTTTGTGTGTGTGTGTGTGAGTGTGTGAGAGTGAGAGAGAGAGAAATAATTAAGCTTGAGAGATGGTGCGAGACATCTTTTATCTAGATAGGACATGATTTTCTTTTTTTTTTTTTTTTTTTTTTTTTCTTTTTGGCTGCAGTTTCAACTTTCAGCTTCTAAGCTGCATGTGAAAACCAGTGTAAATAATGTCATTTCTACTCTTGACCTGAGATTCTTTTTGAAATGCAAGAAAAGTTCAAATTATAAAATCTGTCACACCACCTTCATGGTCAGGACTAACATGTACAATAGGAAGTTGTTCAGATAGTGCTCACAATACTGTTAATGTTTTTAAGAGGGTGTTGAAAGTGCACATCCATCTTTTGGATTAATTGGATAATTGATTTTTGTTTTTGTTTTTTTTTTTTTTTTTATTATTATTATTATTTGTTGGGGTGAATTCAGTGTGTAAAGGGCTTGGAAAAGCATCTGAATTATCACCACGTTCACTTTCCCTGTTTAATCAACGAATGCATCCATTGTATTTTGAAAAACAAAACTTGTTTGTAACCCCCCCCCCCCCAGGTCTGTCCTGACTATAAAACAATATGGTATCTGATTTGTTGGGGGGAGGGTGGAGGCATGAGGTTCACTTTTTCCAGTCCAGTTTGACATGTTGAACTGAACCCCAGGTCCATGGCTTCAAGGTGAGTGAATGTCAGACTGAAAGTATGAAATGATTAAAGATGAGAAGTTGTAAACTATTAAATGGGATATTTTCAATTTATGCTGTGTATTCTTGTCTTTGGGTTGGAGAAAATGATCAAGTGAATAAAAAGTCAAATAAAAATCTAGTTGAACTATGGTAGTTTGTTTTCTTGGTTTTGGGGTGTGGCGTAATAATCGGATTTATCTAAAATGACTACTGGGCTTTTTTTTTTTTTTTTTTTTGGTTATTTTCTGAATATTTTCTGATGTCACCCGAGATTATACAATAGCATCTACACCAAAGTAGCCATCTCTTTTATCATTTTTAGATTAGATGGGTCATTATCAACAATTTGCAAAATTGTTCAACAGGACAACTCAATGTCCTTAATGGAGTTGTAATGAAGCCATTTATTTTTGCTTAATTTGCCAGAAAATGTTTTTTATTCCTAGTTTTTTTTAATTGAGTTCACAAATAATTTACCATATTGTAACATTATATGATTATAATTTTTCATTCAACTGTAGTGCAACTTGGATTGAATCCATATTGCCCACCCCTAGTTCAACAGATTTTTTTTTTTTTAATTACATGATAAACTATACCCTGTGGCTCTTAATTCAATTATAAAAAACCTAACAGCGGAAAATAAAGTAAGTAAAAAATGTAAAATGAACAACTAGTTATGAAAATAGCTGCTTTTTTTTTTTGCATGCGGTAGTGTGATGAGTGTGTAGACTACACCGCGAGCAGAGAGAACCTCAGTGGGATTAATAACACCTGCACTTTTCTTATGATGAATCAGACGTCAGCTGTGAAAAAGGCCTGTTTTTGTATCGAGCTGGGAATAGAGGATTTAAATTTAGTGTGAGCAGGTGTGTGACTCAAAAGTTCATACCACCTGGATTTTTGTGTCTTTGTTAGTTAAGAAACAAAACAAAACAAAAAAAAAAAAGTCTCTTGAACCAACTTTCATCCGGTATATGACACAGATGATGGTTGTGAAAGAGAATCAAATTATTCTCATTAATCAGTTTATAAAGTACAATAAATCGTATCATATCTTGTCCAAAAATACAAAAATATTCAGCACAATTTGATGTACAACAGAGGGAAGCAGGAAATGTTATTTTTTGTGTTTTTGCATTATCAATGTTTTTTTATATATATTTTTTTAAATAAAGTGAATTTAATGACAACATACCTCATTTACCTACTTAATAAAGAACATTCTGATAAAATAATAAATGCAGAACTGTGAAATGTGAAATGTCAGTAGTTTTTTAAGACAAAAGTAAAAAAGTAAAGTAAAATCTTGTGTCTTGGTGATGATGAACGACTACAAACACCAGATGGGGGTGTTTGAATTTAAAATCCAAACATTTCCCTCATAAATAAAAACTTTTAAACTCTGAAACATGAAGTTAGTTTTCAACCAGTTAATTTACATTTCATACACAGATTCAATGAAGGTTAGAGAAAGACACTAAAAAAATACTGCTTAAATGTTAAAGAAAGATTATGAAACATTAAATAAATGTACAAATAGACACATTGGGTTTGTTATATTTCTATTTTTCAGAAGCTGCATTTAGAGGTAAAAGACTGATCTTTATGTTGAACGTGATGAGACTCTCCCCCCGGAAAGGGGCAGTGTCTGTTGAATAATAAATACCGTGAACACGCCCATTTAATGTTTATTGATCAGCTCCCGGGCAGGCCTATCTGACAGCAGTCAGATTCAGTCTGGATATGGCGTCGCTGCACCGACACAGGATGAATTTTCACTTCTCCGTGGGAATTTGCCAGTCACGTACCGGGACTTCACTCCGTGGCTCTTGTCGCTGTTAATACAAAGAATCATCCATGGCGATGGAGGACGAGGACACTAATAATAAAGCGGTCGTCGCGACCAACATACAAACGGGCATCAAGAAAGGAGGTGATGTCGGAGGAGATAACGGGGCTTGCATAGACAGGCAGCCGGACACGGTGGTCCACAGAGCGGGCTTGAATCAGACTGCAGGTCGCGGCAGCCGCAGTGGCACCGGAGCTCACGCTGCAACGGGGATCCGGGTGTTAAAGGCAAGTCATCATGAGAGGATTTAATATGATGTGATGATGCAGTAAGGTGATGATTCAAACAGGTCAAAGTGCTCAACACATTTATTTCTCTGTATCTGTGTTTCATGTCATTGCAGCAGGTGATTGAAACAGGACATGACAGTTTAAAACGCATCTTTGTAACATTATGTAACGTCTGTTGGTATCAGGTGTTTGATATTGTGTGGTTGGTGATTGATCTGTGGATGATTGCCGTTCAGTCAGGAATGTACCAGAGCCAATTAACAGCCACAAGACACACACACACACACACACACACACACACACACACACACACTGAAGGCTGTTAGAGCTTTTATAGAAAGGCCCACTTCTCAACAGTTTTTTCTATAACATGAAACACATGATGTGTAATGATGACACATTATGTGACATACTAATCCCTGAGGGACACACACACACACACACACACACACTCACATATGTCAATATGTCATATATAATAAACAATTCAATGTGCTGCAACACTGTTTATTGTATTTAAACTGAATAAAATAGGTCACCCTGTTGATAAGTGAACAATACAGACTTCAGATTTTAATTTAGCCCTTTGATATTAATGCTGAACCATCACGGAGTCAGTGTGAATAGTTAACAGGCGGCGTTTCTTTAGTTTTATTTCTTGCCTGTTAACTGAGGAAATGTCTTGATATATTAGCTAAAATACATAAACATTATCTGCGTCTGTTGGTTTTTTCCGGAGACACAAGACGAGGTTTGTGTTACAGTTACTGTACACACTGCATCATCATCATCACCACATCATCATCACATCATCGTTACCATCAAATGTGCGAGCAGGGGACCTCCGTCACTAACTGACAAACTGAGTCAGGTCAACCATCACACACTGACAAATATGTCTTTTATTTATCACGAAGTGCGTTTACATGTTCTTATTTAACATGGTCACGTGTCACATTAGCATCTGTAATCGACTGAGCAAGTTCCAACAGCAGCAAACAGTGACTTCGCTGACAGACTCTGACAGGTTGACATTTTACTTCAATCATGGACACACATTTTTTTCCAACAGATGTGAGACTTAAACTAACATCTGTTTCGTCATGTTTTTGGTTCCTCTTGATTCTCGCTGCTCCAATTTCTTTGACTTTTCTGTGTATCAACAGTGAAAGTTTATTCTCAACGCTGGGAGTAAAATTTCAAGTACATGTATATAAATTATTTAAATGTACTTAAACTGCTTCCTCTCAGACATCAAACGCTGCAGTAGAAAATAAGAGGCGTTTAAATAAATGTATTACTTAAGTAAAATTCATCTCTTATAAGAAATTAATCATTAAATCTTTTATCAAGTAATAAATACCAAATATATATTGATTAGGGCTCAAATGTTTTGACAATGATTTTATCATGATGTCAAAGTCATTGTTGTCATTATGACCCATAGGAAGTTGTAACCAGGATTTGTTATTGTTTACTGATATTTAACCAGAAATGAAACTTGAACGTCCTGTTGTGGTTGTAGCGTCAAATTGTGGAAAGAATTATTTGCATCATTGTAGGTGGGTGTGTTTGTTTTGTTTGTGTGTGCGCTCATGTGCTCTCTATGAATATTCAGAGTAGCTGTGAGGTCAAGAAACATCCTTGACAAAGTCAAACTTTTCAGGGTGTGTGTGTGTGTTTGTTTGTCCAGATGTTGTGGGGACTTAAATCTGTTACTTTACCCACTCACATTATGGGGACTTTTTTTTTTTCCTCATGTCGACAAAAAGTCCCCATTATATAAATCACTGAATTTTAAGGCGGAGACCTGTTTTAACCTTAGGTTATGACTGAGGCAGAGTCTCCAGGAAATGAATGTAAGTCAATGAAGTGTCCTCTGATGTCATGGAAACCAGACCGTGTGTGCTCATAACATTTGTCTTAATTAGTGTCAGATTTAAACATGTCTCGCATTACATGATTTTAAGCAAAAATATTAGGCTGCTACACATCCAGCTAATGACTTCATGACTGAATAAACAAGATAAACAGCAGCGACATAGCGGTCCCTCGTATTAATGCAGAGACTCCGTTGTTAGTGGTAACTCAGTGCAGAAACATGTGGGAAGGGTTGGTTCTTCGCTACAATAAAATGCCACTGCAGCAAATTTCCACAGTATCACCTACCCTTAATTCCACAGCGTAGTTATTATATTAAACCGTATACAGATGGACGTTGTGTGAGGTATGTCCACAGCACCTGTGGAAGGGTCAACATTTGAACCATCTCTAAGCTCTGTATGCAGCTAATGGCTGTTAAACGTCCAGCATGTACCTGAAGTCAATCCTCTGTGTTAAAATGACTCCTTCTGTGTCAGCAGCGCAACATGAAGCGAAATGGGAGTCGTAGCTGTGTAACAAGAAAGACCAGATTTGGATCACGAGAGCGGGACTGGCTGAAGGGGGACACCCAGCGGGGCTGTGTGTGTCTATATGGGGCGACTGTGGATCCTCAACCACCTGCCTCCGGCCCACAGGCTTCCTCCACCCCTCAGACGGACCTGCAGTTGGTGCTCTGCTCCACCAGCACCACAGTGGAGGAGCTGTGTGCTCAGAGGGAGGGACAGGAGCTCTACGTCCAGCTACACGGAGACTTAGTCAGGTAATACACATTAAGTCATGAAGGTGTAGTTAAACAGTGTTTTCCGCATTAGAGCATTGCTAACAACCCCTTTCAAAGCAACATGCTGATGTGGGTTAAAGCTGCATTCATACTCTGAATGGCCAAACATATGCATCCAACAGCTGCAGTCCTGCATCAGCGTCATCATTGTATCTAGTGAAAAGAGCACTGCTGTGTGCTCCAAAGCATATGACAGTTCACAGCTTAATGTATAATCAAGTACAAACATAGAAATGGAGAAAAAATGAAAGGAATAACACATGAGTTGAAGCATAAAAAGATGGTTTGGGTCGTGTTTGTGGCAGTTAAGTGCAAATAAAACATGAGACGATAGGCAGCAAGTTTAGACAGCTGCACTGGTTAAAATGGAAGCACATCTCTTTTGTCAGACACACAAATAAACACAACTGAAATTTAGAAGTATTATGTGTCTAAAGATAAGGGAAAGAGGGGAATCACAGCACTGAGAACCTGCTGTAGTTTTAACATCCCTTACTCCTACAGCATCTCATCCAGGATAACCTCAAAGAACATGACTATATGCCTCTCTCAGCTCTAGAAGAAGAGTGTATGTAGACTGAAACAGACTACATACACGCACACAAATGACCAAGTGACTCCTTGATTATCTGTGAAAGGATAAAAAGCCGGTTCACTGATCCGTGGCCTGGAAGGAATCTTGGCTGTTCCTCCTGTGCTTTTGTGGGAAAGCCTATGTGAGGATATTAGAAGAGAGAGTCTGAAATGAGAAATCAGTTATAGCTTCAATCACTGTAGCTTATGGGGTTTTCTATTTGAGTCTTACTGGCTCAGGTTTTTTTTAATGTAGGGATATTGACAAGGAGCAAAATGGTACCAGCAAAAAATTCCAGCAGGTGCATTTATAGCAGAGACTTGTTAAAGGCTGTTTTAGTGAGAGTTAATGTTGGACATGCTGCAGATACGATGCTGGAAATATCCCAGAGACAATGGTTTGATCAACAAACAGCATGTGCACCAGCTTCATTATATCAATGCTGATTAAAAGCTGCAGGGGAATGCAGAATGGTAATAAATGGAAGGCTCTTGGTAAGCCTGTGGATAGGCTGTGTTGGTTTTAGTTTGAAATTACTGTCTAGTATGACCAGGTGGATTTAAATTTTATATTAAAGTCTTCACCATCCCAAAACAGGCTATTGGGACTTAAGAAACTATGATTACTGTTTATACAAAGGAACATTTTCATCCTTGCAACCAATTCACACAGTAAAGACAAATCATGACTCATAAAAACTCTGTATGTTCACTGAAACACGTTACACGTACACACGCTATGTGCTTTAGTTTTATATTTTCTCTTCCTGTGAATGCATTTTTATGCTCATCTATAAAATAAACATAAAAAATTGTTGCCACACTAACACTTAAAAGATTTGTAAGTAAAGACATGATTGAAACTTTTTTTGTTGTTGTAATTTTCTTTTTTTAGCTTGAGTGTAGTCATGTGCTCACATGAAGGTTTGGTCTGGATTCTTTCATGCTTAGGGAACATGTTTATGTCAGACAGACTCCCTGTTAAGACAAATTTACTGTGGCATTAGAGCTGATTGAGGACGTCCATCCCTCCATTCATCTACTTTTGAGCTACTGATGAGACCCTTAACCCACAAGAGAGTCCAGTGTCGTTTTTTCCCAGCAACATGTTCTTCCATTGGGGATCTCTAATTGCCCCCAGGATAGATGGAGTATGTAATCCCTCCAACATGCTCAGGGTATGCCAGGGGTGTCCTCCCAGTTTGTTATGCCCAGAATACTTCCAAAGGGAGGCTCCCAGACATCTCAACTGGCTCCTCCCAAAGGAGTTAGTGTCTTGATACCATGGGCCTCCCAAATCACCGAGCTCCACTCTCACTCTGAAATATGAGGCCAGCAGCTCTGCAGAGAAATCTCATCTGCTTGTATCTACAGCACATTCTGCAAGGACCAAACCAATTGCAATCCAAGTATACCCCAGTGATTGCCTCTGGATGATCACAAAGAACCTCAGGCAGGATTGTGACACATTGCATTACAGGGAGATATCTGAAGGTCAGGTACAACCCAAACAAAAAGTGATACAGGCCTTTTGTTTCAAATACAAGCAAAGTAAAAGTGGACAAGAGCACAAGTTCAAAACTTTAACTTAGATTATTCAGTCCCGGTCTTGGCATTATTGTCTACCCACACAAAGTATGATTTAGATTATATATATCGTAACCTTTGCTGTGTCGTGTGATTACTCACACTCACAGGCAGTATCTGTCAGTACAGTATGAGGATTGCAACTAATTAGTTTCATAGAGTTGGTAATGTTTCTTTTCTTCGACTTCTTTTGTTACCAAAACTGTCTTTTTTCAGCTCTTTGTCTTTTTGGTAAGAAATTAAAACCTGACTAAATGATCTATAATTGCTCCAGCATCACATCTCCTGCCAACTCATAAAGTGAAATTATACACTGATGATTCTGAAATGTATCTCTTTGATTTTTTTATATATATATTTGGGAATTGAGTCAGTTTTTGCACATCCAGTACACTCACACCCATTTCTGAATTATTTTGGATGAGCTAATGTCTATTCAGTTTGAAGGTGAGTGACACTATTCTGGGAATTACCATCACAAAGTAATGATAAAAGTAAAGATGTGAAGAAAATGAATCAATCAATCACTGTCTGTACACACTGTTCCACTGAGTTCAGAGATATCTAATGAGCCAAACTAGGTGGGGAAAAAAACCTGTGTGGGAGCACCATTGTTTTATCTGGGTCTCTATAAACACCACCTGTCTCTTACATGGGCCAGAGGATATGGTTCAATACACCGAGAGCTACATTTCCATAGTTTGCTGCATAATTTACCTTCCACCCTGGGGATAGATAAACACATTGAGTGGCATTTGACAGAGATTTACCGGCTTCTTGCTGCATTGCCCGAGGTTGAAAGATTTGTGAATAAATGAGGCAAATCTTTGTAAAGTGTACATGTCGGTGTAAATGGTCACTAGGGACTGCCTATTGCTGCCTGCTGAAAGCTGCCCAAAAACCTGTATTGAGGTGATGAGGCCACTGCTCTCTCAAATCAGTTAATATGATCCAGCAAAACTAATCGTATGACAGAGGGAAGACAGCCTTTGTTTTTCTCCTGTCATAATTTAAGCATTTTTTCATTTTTTGTCAGTGCTGTAGATGTCACACTTATTCAGTTATATGTCCATGATAGCAGTATGATCGGAGATATAATAATTTAAAATGATAAAGATTGATTGCTCAGACTATTTCTCAAAGTAATTGAGTGGTTTTTCAAGAGGCGAGCTGGCATGATTGGACTCAAAGCCTCAGTTTTGACCTTTTCCAGGTGATCAGTTTGAAAGCAGAAATGTGTTATTGTGTATTGTTGCACTGACTTGCATCAGGCTTGGAAGACTTCCTTCATGCAGCCAGACAGTAATCATCGATGTGAGAGGCTGTTTGTATCAGACAGAGGGGGACCGGATGTCAGGCCTGATGTTCATCCCATTGGATAGCAGCAGCAGGAGTCCTTAAAATGATTACTGGTGAAGCAAGATGATTTTTCCTCAGATTAAGTGAAATGATCTGTGAAGATTCTCAGTGATCCAGGTCATGGAAAGGATTGAGCCTTTTTGATATTGAGAGCTGAAAGTCTGTCTGTCTTTGTGTAGCACAGAAAACATAAATCCTCAGTTAGAGAAAAGCCACTAAAGGTGCAGCTGCAGTCCCAGTAACATTTTTTTTGGATTGTACATAATTGCACTTTTACCACTTTTTGGTTTGGTCCATTTTTGGTGCCAAATGGCCCTTCTGAACTCATTTAACAAACACCAAAAACAGCACTTTTCACCACCATAACTCTAATTTAGTCAGTCTAAGTGGTGTTTTCAGCTCTGCCAGGTAATTCTTCAAGGATGGGACATTCCATTCAGTCACAGATTTTTGTGTATTCCTGCCCTACACAGTCTGGTCGGGCAGATTTCTTTTAGACTCATTTAACAGCAAGCTATTTTATAAAAAGTTTAACTGTGCAGGTGCACAGATAAATCAAGTAATTCACACTTTGCACCTTCTGAACATGAAGACCTTTGATCATCTGCTGTCCCAAAATCATCCGCCTTATATTTGAGGCTATTATTCTGTAGCAGCATTGTCACTTCACCTCTCCTTGTCTTTTGTCCCTCAGGCGGTTGGATTCATCTGAGCGTCCTCTCCAGATTCTGTACGACTACCTGGCAGCTATGGGATACACGGACCCTGTACGGGTACAGCAAGAAGCAGCCAACTCAGACCTCAGCTGTCTGATTCGTTTCTACAGTGGTGAGTACTGAACCCCAGGGGCAACCATCCCCTCTGTTCACTATCTGCTGCTTCTCACTGGGATGTTGTAGGGACACAGACCAAACGGTTGTGTCATTTCCATTTTGATTTCATGTCTGTGGGTGTTTCTGTGTCAAAGTGTTTGTGTTTACAGCATTGGTGTTTCCTCTGGGTGCAGTGAAAGCTGTTGTTGTTTGAGGTTCTCTGCAAGTGATGCTTTTCTGAAACTGTGTCTAGTATTCGGTCTAGCCCCAGATACCAAAAAAACACACTTCCATCATGGCTTCATGATGAATGATTCTCCGTCCTCCGTCCTCTGGAGGACTACCTTTCACCTGCTGCTGTCAACATGCTCCCATGACCCCAGGAATGGACTGATTAAATGTTGCCTGTGTCGATGTGATGTATTCATGCAGTGGCAGAATTGATGTGTCTTTAGAGAAACAAGTGACAATTTTGTATGAAGCTGACAGTTGGTCTAACTGTGCCAAAGACCTGCATGACTTTACATTAAGACCTACACGCGTCTTATTACGGCTCATATAAACCCACAGACTTGTTTGAGTCCCTGCATTGGTCTAATGATAGTCTTACAGAAGTAGCAATTAAGGGATTTGCCATTAAGGGTAAATGGTGAACGATGCTCTGTAATGCCTTTCCATTTAATTAATCTACTGATGTTCCTGCTGAGTCAGTGGAACTCTTTATGCTTTGGGTTAAAGCTGCTCACATGCCGCTGTGCCAAAGAGGAAGACGGAGCAAACCACAGCGTCTGAAGGGCTCACATGTAATTCCTCCCACATAAAACACACTGCTCTTCTGACACTGAAGTGCAGTGCTGCTACACTGAATAAAAATACATGCACGAAACACGAAACTCAGCAGCTTTGTGTTGAAATTCTCCGGTTGACGAGGAACACAGGAGGAGACTTTAAAAAAAAACCTGACTGAAAATGGATTTAATCACTTTTATTAAGTCATGTGAAACCACAAAACAGCTTTAGGTGTAAAAACATAAGGTGTCTGATATGGGTGTAGGGCTCTGACAAACAAAATTATATATATTAAGTGTTGTGCTTTATCTTTTATACAGAATTGATAATCATCATTGATCAGAACAAAATTTGGGTTGTAAGCAGCTTTTATGATCTACTTTGTTTTTCAGACATTAGTTAACCTCTTCAGAATGAATACAACTTTGTCTTTATATCTTCTCACTGATACAACGGATGTTTATTTGTTTACTTGTCAGTTCTCAAGCTCGCTGTGGCCTCAGTCTTATTCCTAGTCCTCATGTGTCCAGTGCAACTATTGTTTGCTTCTTGCCAACATAAGAACTGGTCGGATCTTGGCTACTATCAGTAGTCAGGCCACATTGCCCAGAGTCTAGCCGGGCCCCGTGGAGACTTCCTGCCTCCTTTTGTCAGCTCATGGGAAAAGAGGACCGGAGAACAGGCATGACTGGAACTTAGGCACTCTTAATACCCGGCTATGGCCAAGAGGACAACTTGATTTGGTCATGTCATTCCCATTGGGGGGAGAAGTAACTGTCAGTAAAACTTGCAGATTGTGGTGGTTGTGTTGAATTATCTGAGTATGTTCACTCACGTTATACATCGTAGTGTTCAGGAGCTCTCCAGTCATTAAGCTTCACCAGTCCAAGTCATTTTTTTTTTTTTTTTTGGCCACAAGGTAACCCTGGCTTTTCACTCCCTCCCACGCTGGTGTTGTAGGTGGGCAGTGATGTGTTGTTGAAACACACAACAACAGCTTTTTTTCTGAGATCTTTCTCCCAGGTACTTGCTCGTCTAACAGCTGTTGTCAGGGGTAATGATCTGACTAAGCAGATGAGGAAGACTGTGGTTCAATGGTGAAGACTGCAGCTGCTGAACCACCTGATGTGGTGCACTGCAAGAGTCAGTTCTGCATTTGATAGTCTGAGAGTCCACAACACTGGTTTCCTGCCTGAAAACAGTTGCACTGTGAATAAATCTGTGGGACTGCAAATTGATTACAAGGAATCTAATTTTGTTTTTTGTCTCTGACATTTCTATCACAGCCACAATATAATACAGACAAATGAGGTTTTGTTCATAGTGTTTACAGAATTTAAATGACAATATTAGTTGAACAACAGCAGCAGTTTGGGACTTTTCTTTCAGGGAAATAATTCTGAAAGAAAACTGTTGAGCAGGATTATGTCTTTTTACAACTTGACTAAACTCTCTCTCTATTAGTATTATAAAGAAGAAAAACATATTTTTGGTATATAAAAAAAGGGTAAGTTTCTCTCTCTCTCAACTTTTTTCTTGCAAAAAAAGTTAGTTTTGCTTCTTTAGACCTTCAACACATCCAGCAAATGAATCGGTTAGAGATGAAAATTTGGTTTTTGATCAAACATAGACATTGGTTTGTTATAACAGGTTGGTGTCATTTGCATGTTTGTTCCTTTGTTTCATCATTGGTCATTGTTTTCTCTGAAGCCATTTAAGTGTTTCAAAATGCAATGCAGCAGGTAATTTATAAAACTTCACTAATCTCTTATGTGTTTAGAAACTCATCATGAACCGTCTCTACCCTCCTGCTTCTCCCACACACACCCTCCTGCTGTGGTGCACAGATGAGACAAAAACAAACATGAATGAGGGAGTAAACACTTCTAAATGCTGACTTAATAAAAAAACGCTTCCAGTGAAAACAACTGGAGAGACCTGAGGGCCAGTGGCTCTCAGTGTCGGCTCATTCAGCTGCAGCACAGACGAGGTCTGCCATAAGCTCTGGCGTTTATCCACTGGGACCCAATCCACGTCTGCCTGGATGATCTCTTATATCACTGTCTCTGAGCTCAGAGACCACAAGCTGCTGTGTGTAGTCCATATCAGGCCTGCTGTCAGTGTCAGAGCACGAGGAAATAAGTCATCTATAAGCAGCGTGAACTCACCTAATAAATTATTAATTAAGCTGTTGAGGAAATTAAACCTAAATGAGGAGTTTGAGGATGTTCTAAACCGTAATGACATGGATGATGAACTATTGTGTGAAATTCTGAAGTCTCGTGGTTTATCATAATAATAATCATGTCGTGGAGGAAGAGAAAGTCTAAAATCACCGTGAATAATTACGAACAAGTTTGCTTGAGGAAGAATTTGTTGCATAAGAATTGCAGAACCAGTCAGTCTGAGATTTAAGAGAGAAAAATGAAATTCTGCTCAGATCTCAGTTCCCACAGAATCGCCTGGAGCGACAGTGCTCTGCAGAGAGCAGGCTCTCTGTGGTTTCCTGTCAGTTCCCTTATAAAATGTTGTTTCGGTGATGGAGTTGTGTTTCTCCGGAGGATTTCCTCTTTGTCATTTGAAACTTGCAGACATTCTGTAGACTCACAGTCAATTTTCAAGTCAGATAGCTTATTGCTGCCAAAAAATATCTACTATTTTATTCGTGAATAGCGCTCGTCCGTGTTCTGCACAATCCAGTACTTTTTATATTTCATATCACAATTGAATTTATTTCAAAGTTTAAAGATATTTGTTTGTTTTTTCTTTAAATAGAGGTAAACTCAGACCACCAAGAGAAAGCATCTGGGTGGTGGGTTGAATTTGAATTTCTTGCCAAGAAGAGCTTGCTGTTCTGAGTCGAATCAGTCTGTGTTTCCGCCTCCACTGACCCCCCACTGCATGCTAACGCAATCTATGCAATCTCAAGCAAGACAAAAAAAACTCAGAGAAACAGGGAATAGTGTTTCCAGCTGAGATCCCAACCGTTTCCTTGATATCAACCAATACGTTGTTATAAACAGATTTTTTTAAAACAAAAATGTGATATCTTTCAGTCTTTTGATCAAAACATACAAACCCCCCCTCCCCTATCCTACCTCCACCGACAAATCATTTTAAATGAAGCGTTTTGCATTGTTCATTTACCCGTAAGAGGTTTACAAGAGAACAGATGCTTTAGTTGAAGTGAGAGCTGTGGCAACTCTTCCCTCTGTATTCTGTCATCCAGTTAATCAACAGCTGCTCTGAATTAGGAAATCGCTATTCTTGTTCATCATTTAAATCACGGCTGGAACTAACAATTACTCGATAAGCATCAAAATGTTATTATTATAAATTATTATTGTCTCATTAAATTAATCACAGTTTGAATGTTCATCACAATTTCGTAGAACTGCAGGTAATTACATCACAGATGGCTTCTTCCTGATTAGAAACTATTATTTTAGATATTCTCATATTTCAGAGACAAGAACCATCAAATATAAAATGTCTTGAATAGTTGAAGATTAATTTTCTGTTAATCAACATCCCATTCTTAAATCCATTTCTAACATTTAATAAAACATATGCTGTTGTCTATTTTAATAAAAAATCCCAGTTCCTCAGTTTACTACTTCTCATATGTTTCATAACTTATTCTCACTGTGTCTCATCAACAACTGTCATATCCCCCGTCACTTCCTTGATTCCTTCTCTCCGTCTCCTCTCTTGCTTCCTTTCGTCCTTCCGTCTGTCTCTTCATCCACTTTTACTCTTCAGTGATTTTAAAACAGAGTTTGACCTGTTGCAGCCTTGTTGAATCATCAGGCATGCCATATGAAGCGAAGTGTCACTTAGTTTTCAGGAGGAGAACAGAGAATCTGTCACTTGTCACATCGTTCGTGTTTGGCAGCTTCTCAGAAGAAGACGTTGGACACAGGTTTATGACTAATTCAGTGGAGGCAGCACAGTTTCTCTGTGGCCTCGCTCCACCAGACTCCCATTACTCAAACAGAAACATCAACAGAAAACTGTGTTACACCACATGTGTGGCCGTGTCACTTAACCCCTGTGGAGTTAGCGGCTATGGTCAACATTATTCGTCATCGGTGAGATTGGATTGATTTGGCCGGTTTAACAAAGTGCACCCAGAGGTTATTGCAGACGATGTGGAGGTTTACCAATTCAAATTGGACTTTGATTTTGTGAGCAACCTGTTTCCCTAGAAACTAACTGCCCTGCAGACTGTGAGGCTGCACATTTGTGTTTGTTTTAGAAGTTGTCTCTTTATGGCTGCATAATGAGACCAAAGATTTTCAAATGGACAGTTGTATTGATATGAAAGTGCTAAAAGCAATAAGTTTTGTGCTGTGGATTTTTTATTTAGGTGAAGAAAAAAAAAAAACTACTTTGAATGAGACGCAAAACCAGAAAATTACAGTTTTACAATCTGACATACGTAATGCACTATTTTAACATTTTCCACCCAGTTTATTTCATTGTGGTAATCCGACTGAACACAGTCATGCTCTCCTCAACTTGCCATTATGCAATGGCCTGTTTCTATGTGCTGTCAATTCCTCAGTGGAGACAACCCAGTTTTACTGTGTTTTCCAGATGGCAGTTGTTGACCTGGGTATCATTTGAAATGTATTTATACTTGTGCCAATATGATACCTCGGTGTTTGGTTTCAGTGCCAGTGTTGTACAGTAACAAAGTAATAATACTTCACAACTGTACTTCACTATGCTTTTTTAGTATCTGTGCTTTACTTTTTATATATTATATATTTATATATTTTATATTATATATTTTTTAATTCTGTCAATTTTTACTTTTACTTCACTACATTTCCTAACTTAATGACATATTTTAACTCCAAGACATTTTCAATGTTCACTGTTGTTACAGAAATGAAATGAAATGTGGTGTTTTCTCTGTGACTGTTTAGACTATCAAAACCATGTTTGAGGGTTTATGTAGGCTCCATCTTAAAAGGGGGGTGGATGGAAAAAACTTTAAAAAAATATCAGTATCAAACTGAAATTTAGTGAAAAAAGAAAAACTTTAGTACTTTTGTTCAGGCTGTTCAAGACATTGTCTAAAGATTGTCTGAAGATTGTTGTAGCTCCAGGTTTTAAAATGCTAGTTAAACTTCACCATATTCTTCTGTTTTTATTAACATGTACTTGTACTTTTACTTTCATTACTTTTAGATTACTTGTCACACTTAAGTACAGTAAATACTAGATACTTCAAGCTTTTACTTGAGTTCCATTCTAGTCGGTGACTTGAACTTGAACCCAAGTCATTTAAGTACAGAGTATGTTATGTGAACTTCTACTCTGACTTTTAGGTACTTTATACAACACTGATCAGTACCAACATAACACATGCTATTTTAAACCAGTTAAGCATTCAATTCCTGCCTTTTGTACTTGAAAATATCCTCATCCAGGTTTATTCCCATCCAGGACAATTAGTCCAGGTGTTTCCCTCTTTTTAGCTCAGTACGACCCATTATTGGTCCTCTGAGAGTATGTGAGCTTGAGTTTTCTCTCTGAGTGCGGGGGACACCCAGGGATCAGCCACCACTATCGATCTGCTGGCCGGCTGGTTTGTTGTCAGATGCACTTGTTCATTATCAGTTTCCCTGGTGAAGAAAAACACGAGGAGGTTTTTATTACATTTGGATGCCCTTGTGAAGTGAAAGAGGAGGTGGAGGCTGAAGTTAAAGACGAAGTCAGACAGGGAGAAGCAAAGAGGGAGAGCAAATTACCCATGTGTGGGAGGGAGACAGCATAAGTTGGTTTGAGGAAAAGTTAACAGCAGAGGACAAGAAGCTGAGGCAGTGTCTCTGTGCTTATTTGACCTGCCATTAACCCGAGTGTACTTGAAGCCTGGCAGAGTCAGCAGCCCTCTCGTCTGCTGTGTCCTTCAGCCTGGGCAAGCTAAAGCTCCCTGCTGTTCAAGTTTGTATAATGAAATTGAAAAGAGTGAAACTTAATGTGACAAAACCCCTGACTCATTCATCAATATGACGGACACTTCCTCCAAGTTACGACAGCAGTGGGTCAGACAGAAAGAAACAAGGTGAAGGGAAGAGACACATAGTTACAGGGCATTTTGGCACTTTACCTCCTGTTCCCGTCAGCCTTGATGTGTTGACTGGCAAGTTCATTTCTCAAATCTAACTTTCATCTGTTAACACCTGAGAGGATTTTGTGATGAAGGAAAAGAGCTTAATTGTAATGATCCTTTGAGTCTGTTTGGCTCTGACAACTGGCAACCAAAACCAGCTCATATCAAACCAGCGTCTTAAAGACTCAACCTGACTGAGCTTCACTGGTAAAGCCATTGAAGACTTGGATCCATCCCACAGCTCTAATCTGTTCTTGGTGTTACTGGCCATCAACTTACCAGGCGAATACAACACACTGACAACACTTTTGGTGTCTTTGCCTCTTTGTTTATCTTCAAATGCAACTGCAAACTAAACCTGAAGCTTTATACCACAGTGTAATACAGTTTTTTTTTTATAATGGAGTTAAATGTATGAACCTTCTTTCCTCACGGTCAAACTTTTCAAAGTGCATTAATCTATGCAGATGTAAAATATATGAGATAATAGGGTAGTGTCCAATCTAAGTGCTGATGTAAGACCAGTTCCTGGAACTACAACGTGAAGGAGTTGACTACTCTATGGGTGATATCATACTGACCTCTCAGTATCTATATGACTTCATTTTCTGGAAGGATCAGTGTTGAGTGTAAATGCAGAACATTTGCTATTAATTAGCTGAATTCATTTATCACACGAGGGTGTGGGTTCTTGTGCGCTAGATCGATGTCTGTAGATCAACAATAACCTCTGTGTCTGGACTTGTTTTGTATTGTCTTTTTCTTTTTTTCCTCCAGAGCATCCGGTGAACGCAGACCAGCAGGAGCGCACTTTGCTGAAAGGCGTGTTCAGCGTCAGGAAGGGCAAGACGCAGCTGCACAAGTGGGCGGAGCGGCTGGTCATCCTCTGCGGCACCTGTCTAATCGTGGCCTCTGTGAAAGACAGTCTGACTGGGAAGATGCATATTTTACCCCTGGTGGGAGGAAAGGTGAGAGTTCGTCATTTGGCCTTCAGACAAACTGAAAGAGAGTTAACCTTTCACTTTCCCCAGGGCAGAGCCCATGCTCCAGGCTGAGTGGAGATACGCTGCAACAACACAGCTGTGTTCAACGGCCAAAACGTTTTAACTCAACCAGAGTTTAAAAAAAATGCACTACTGTACACAAAGAATTGTGTTATCTATAGTAATGCATTAAATACGTTGTTTAGGCCACAGAGGTTTTCCTTCTAATTTTAAAAATTTAGCTTGAAAATAATTTCACTACATATAGTCAAGGAATGCAATAATTAAGTGTTTTTGACTTTTGACAAAATATAGTTGAAAAACTTTGAATCTATTTATCCATCTATTAATCTTGATAAGACTTTATCTGCAACTTAGATGGTGTTGAGACAGAGACACTCTCTTTATATTATCAAATGTTTCACTTAAAGAGGAATTCCACCACTTTTACATATCAAAGTTTGTTTACAAGTCTACCGAATGATACAGCAAATGTGAGTATGCTGTGAATGCAGAGTAAACTCCTCCATGAATGTAACTTGACGTGGTTGGTTGGAGCCGGGGATTCACAGCTTGAAGCCACATCAGCTGCTACTGGAATAACATATGAACTGTTGGAGAACTCAACCAATAATGAAGAAATTTTACAAAAATATTATGGTTGATTAAGTGAGACAGTTTTATTTTCCTCAACACACACTGGCTTCACACTCTCCCTCTACTCTTTTATCACACAACTGAAGTTTACAGTTGATGTGCATGTTTACTAAAGTGTCTTTTAGCAAATATATTCACTCAGTAGTTAAAGTAGAGGAAAATTAGAAAACTTCACTGAAAATCGGGCTTCAAATATAAAAACTGTGACATGTCCTCACAAAATGACATTTTGAACAACTACAACTGTACTTGCTGTCTCTGTGTTATGATTTTAATAACTGTAATAATGATTATCGATTACCATTTTCCATTGTCGTCGTCTCTGCCAGCGTATCTCATCGTATCTCTGTGTTGTGTTTGTGTCGAGGTGGAGGAGGTGAAGCGGAGGCAACACTGTCTGATGTTCAGCTCAGCCGGATCACAGGCCCAGACCTACTTTGTCAACTTCGACACACTCGTGGACTACCAGCGATGGTACCGGCAGGCATCAAAAGTAAGAGAGTAAGAGACACAGAGTGTGTGTTACTGTGCGTGCAACACACAATATGTGTCTCCAACAACTGCAGTTTGTTTAAGGGTTTTTTTTTCATCTTAATCCGTCTGTGGTTGTACCTAAATCAGAGATTAGATGTTAAGACTTCAGTCATCCAGTCAGAAACTATCAGCCTGAGTACGTCTGATTGGCTCCACAGAGCCAGACTTTCTGCAATGTCCAGCACTGATTGAGCAGCACACTGCTACTCACAAAGTTAATCTTTTTTTACTTCAGACATCAGAAAACTTCTGTTGAGTTGTTTTTACAAAGGCTCTGAGTTGTAGATCTTTTGTTTTATAAGTCTCTGTAGATTAAAGTTTTGTATTTTTGTTGTGCTGTGTGTCTATCAGAGAATCTTATCAGGTTTTCACAGCTGCTCTTTAAAAAAATCATTTTTCTGTTCTTTTCTGATTAAAAAAACAAAAACAAAAGAAAAAAACAAATCCTATTTAATGGCTATTGGGCTGCTGCATCTTTCTGGAGGTGAACAGCTTCTACCAGAACCAGTGTACAATCAGCCATGAAAGTAGAAAGTCAAGAGAAAAAAAAAAAAGGCAATTAGTTTTAGATTCATGCAAAGTCCAGGTTCAGTCTGTAACATGGTGGTGTGGATTACTGGGTTAGAGTTACATGTTAATGCACAGTGTTTAGGCTGAGACTTAAACGAGAGCTTTTTATGGAGACTGACGAAGGTTTTTGCTGGATTTGGGCCAGTGTCTATGCTACATTGCATAAATTGTACAGGCGTGTGTGAGAGAGACAGAGCAAATCAGAGCATTTGTGTTCCCAAAATGAGCATTTAGGAAAAGACTGAATGCTGGAGTATAGAGAGACTTTAACTTTACAGCTTATTACAAATTAGAGGAAGAGGAAGTCTAGATTTTAAACTTTTACCAAAGAAAAACTATCATTTGCCAGATGGCAGTTGATGCAAAATAAATATTGTTACATTATTAGTTGTTCGTGTACAAACTGAATTAAAAGTGCAGCACTGGTGACACATCAGCTTTATTTGTGAATGTTATTTATTGTGTAGCTCAGTATCGAGTGATCCTCACACCAGAAGTGGGACATATTTCCTTCATATTTAAAACAGACAAGCTGCGTGGAGAAGGCTGGTGAACTGCAGCACCTTGTTAATGTTTCTATAAGAACAGAAGATTTTAAATGTGATATTAAATAAAAGTGGAGATGTTTATGAAGTGCTGCCTGTGTCTGAGCTGTGCTGTTAACATATGTGTTAAGAGGAGAAAAACGTCTAGTTACAAGTTTGTTAACCATATAAAACAAAATAAAAGGGTAAGTCAGCCTAGTATGAACGTATGAATCATGGAAATGATGTGTAATGTACTTGGTGAAAACAGTAACTGGTAAAAATAACTAAACCTCAATTCATGCAATGAGGATTTACTCTGTTTTCGCACAGCAGCCACTTCCAGTGTTTTCTCTCTCTTTGTGCTCTTCCTCTGTCACATTACATCCAAATGTTTCACATTCAAAATGTTTAATCACTATGCAAATAATCTAAAACAGCAAATCTGTCTTATCTTCAATCCACTCTTATATAACTTAATTACTCTTTTTAAAGAGCAGATTCTTGTTCAAAGTGTCTGGCAGATGAATCGTTTTTTTGGGAGACGTCTTCTCTAAAATCAGTGATGTGATGTCATGCTCTGTTGAGCCGCTGTCCCATTTTCTGGCTTGTTGAACAGCATGCGGCTCTGTAGTTAATGGAGGGGACTGACTGTCCTCAGACTGGACTACATGAGTGCTGCTACACAGCCCGCACTAATGTCTGGGCCTGCAAACAGTCATTTTTGAGATTATGGAGGGAAAGCAAACGGATATTTGAACTGTATTTAAACAAACACAAAATTACACACCCGCACTATACTCTCCTTAACACTCACACAGGTAGGAACTTTGTGCTTTCAACCCCTGTGGACTTACTACTGTGTCGTAGTAGGACTGTAGTCTTGTATCAATATATTTTCAAGACAAACAGAACAATAAAACATGGTTGTCACGGTGATTGGATTTATTGCACGGCTGTTGTGTTATACTGCATTAGTTATAGGTAGATCATAAACTGCCAACCCAATGTAGATACAGTATAAGACATGTCCTGGTCAGCTTTTTGTCCCCTGATTCTTGTTTAATATCGACTATCTGCTGATACCAAAACCCTATCTATAACTATTTACTCGTTAAAAGTAGTTAAAATAGAAAAGTAGTTATGATTATGAATAATACATGGATATGTTATAGTTAATGCATATAATACATCCATAATACAGTAGTTGAAATAGCCTAAATACAGAAAGTCTAAAATATTTACACACTGTTATTATGTCTAGGTTACTTGTACATTGGATCCTGATGCAAATTGAACTCAGTTTGCAGCAGCTGATATAAAAGATTGGGGTGATTGTCGATTGCTGATCATGTCAAAAGGCCCAGATCAGCTTTGATCTGATACTTAAGATCAGCGTCTGGACTCAGTACATATGTCTGAGAGTGTTTCCTAAGATCTGACTGTGACTGATTAGAGTTAGTTGGAATTAGCTGTTATCCTTTTAATTCACAACCACTTTGCCTCAGAAGATAAAACTTTACTGCTCTGGAAACTGGGGCATTGTCTGACTGAAGACATTTCTTGGCACGGCAGCTGGACGCTTGCATAATCTAAAGCCAGTATAGATCCTCCAACTGTCCATTAACTCGCTGAAGGTAAAGACTCCTTAAATGATGGAGGCAACCGGTGTATTGAGGGTTGGAGTTCATTGCAAGTCATGCAGTTTAGAGTTGATCAAAGGCTCCTGCGATTCTTGTGCAAGAGAGAAATAAAGTGGTTTTATTTTCCATAACATAAAGGGAGCATGTTGGCCTTTGACTGCAGGTGCTGATGAGAAAGTCATTAAGTTTTAGTCCCATGTCATAAAACTATCAATACCACATAAGGATGACCTACAAGTCAACCCTTCCAGTTTAAGGAGAAAAGGCAGGTTTAGTTGATGAATAAAACAGCAGGTGTTGGAGTGGCCTAGCTCTTAGTTTTAGTAATGGATCCTGTCATCTACTTCTGAAAATAGTGTTATTTCAAAAACTTTATAAACTTTTTCATGTATGCTGCCACCAGCTGCATTTTATATTGACTGTGATCTGTCTTCCTGCAGCATCTGACTGCTCAGTATAACACAGAACAGATGTACTGTTAGATTTCAGGTCTTCTGATGTTACGATGCTGATACAACAAACAGAAAATAGTAGTAGTTACTCCAAGCACTTACAACTTCTTTTCATAACTCTGTGTGTGTGTGTGTGTGTGTGTGTGTGTGTGTGTAGGTGGTGTCTCAGACAGTCAGTATGGTGGATCTGTCCTGCTACAGTCTGGAAGTGGTGCCTGAATATCTGTTTTACAGTCAGGATATCACTCACCTCAACCTGCGACACAACTTCATGAGTCTGCAGGGCCCTGGAGGTCTGCTCAACCTACCCAGGTAATCACACACCCTTAACATGAAGAATTGTAAGGAAAGTCTTGGTCTTGCTAAAATATATTGTAGCATAAAAGAAAATCCTTATTGTATTATTATGTCCTTTTTTTTCTTACCTGCCTATGTGCTGTTTTCAGTCAAACCGGTCAAACTTTGCCTGCTGAGAGCCTGACTGTGGTCTTAGCTTGGTTTCTAAACTATAGTTAGCTTATTAATGACACAAAACTTTAGGTTATTATTAGATTTTTTCATTAAATGTAGTAGCCCATGTTTTTATGCCTCCACACTTGTGACAGCTGTCGCCCGAGGCGTTATTTTTTTCAGGTTGTCCGTCCCATTTTTGTGAACGTGATATCTCAGGAATGCCTTGAGGGAATTCCTTCAAACACTTCACCTGGATTCAACAATGAACTGATTAGATTTCAGTGGACAAATGCCAGAGGTGACTGTGATCTCACAGAACACGTTTTTGGTTCTTTGAATGTAAAATCTTAAGACGCTCTTGAGAAAACGTCTTGAAATGAAGTGAAGGTCAAGGTAACCTCACATTGGTTTGAACATTGGTGGCTAAAGGTCAAAGGTTAAGGTCGCTGTGAATTCACAAAACCTTTTTTTTCCTTTTGAATGTGACATTTTAAGATCACCTTGAGGGACCTGCCACAAACTTACCACTTGAACTGAAGGATGAACAGTTTTAGTGATCAAAGGTTAAAGGACACTGAGATGTGATAAGATTTTAGTCATAACTGATAAAGTTAAGCTATAATTATGTCTGACTGGAATAGTTGGCAGAGACACATACAGCACAGCTTCAATTCTGTTTATATCAAAACATAACTCAACACCTCTGTTGTTTTAGGGCTAGCATATTTTTTTTATTACAGCAATAATGTAAACACATGCTCTGCAGGTATTAAAAAGTATTATGGCAAAACTAGCGCTCACCACATGTCGTCACCGGCACCAAGTAATCACCAACTTTCCAGTGTTTGTTCTCCAGTGTGCCTTCAGTGTTTCTGTCTTTATTTATCCATCATCTCATCATCATCTCTTATTTATGCCACATGTATGGAAACATCTGAAATTAGTGTCATGTCCAGTTCTGTGTTGGAAAGTTATCTTATTTATACAAGCTGGATTAATCAGTAGATACATTCCTATGAAGTGTTAATCATCTCCAGTCTCTCTGGTCTTCTAGTGTATTATATTATGAAAGGTCTTATCCTGCAGATTTTCACTTCAGTTCCTTGCACCCCTCTGTTTTTGGCCCTCCCTCCCTATCTTCCTGTTGTGTGTATGTTTAGTAAACGGAAGCATGGATTAAAGGAAATTGTCTGTACCTTGACCAATGTCGTGATTCATAGCAGCCACATGCAATGCTTCCAGCACCTGGGGGAACAAGCGGACGGTAGAGTTAATATGCAACATCTGATTGTGCAGCTGCACGGCATCATCACATTCGTCACAGCCCAGTCTCTGGGACGCACGATACACATGTGGGATGTGCACATCAGAATTTATTCTGATGATGTATTTCACTTTTAAACAGACAGGTGAGACCTTAGTATGTGACAACACAAAAAATTCAAAAAAGTTCAACATAAAAAAAATATTTGTCCTGAGTCTAGTAAAAAAAGGGAGTGAGTTCAATCCTTTTCACTAGAATTTCAAAAACGTAAAAAAAGCCTGTATCAAGGAAATACGACTGATTATTTGTCTAGAAAGAAAATTACTCTTGTTGAACATGTTTTGCATTAGAAAAATAACCCAATTTTAAGAAAAAGCAGCTAACATTTTCCTAATAAGACATTCCAGCTAATTTTCAACTAGAATCAACATGTAAACACTGTCCTTTCTCGCCAGCTTTTGGTTGCTTTTTTTCAGCCGCTTCTTAAAATGTCTTAATATTGTGGTGCAAATCTGAAGCACAAATAACAGCAGAAAAATCCAGTTTTCACCCTGGATTTCAACAACTGCTGTTTGTCCTCAGCTTTTACTTTTCTATTCTTCACCCCTCGTCCACTGAATTCTCCTGACGCTCAGTAAATAGATCTGCAGACCAGACTCGCTGAAAATGTGCAGCACAGTGGCAAGTCGGCTAATGTGTTGCTGCTCATCTGTCTCATTAATCTTCCACAGAGAAATTTCACTTCCATTCTGAAGCATAGAGACACCAGCCTCGAGTTTCTTTCTTCACATTACAATGTCGTTGACCAGTCACCTTCTGTTACTAATGTGGAAGCAACGATAACAACAACAATAACATATGTCAATAGTTTAACTTTAAACTAAGTTTACAACAGTTGTTAAATGCTCAAAGACTCATTCAGAGACATCAGACCATGCTGTTGTTTATTGACTGATGTATTACAGCCATCATCTTCTTATTATTCTCGCTAAAGCTTCTTCATGCTGTTTCTCTCGTTGTTTAGGTTTTCCCAGCTGAAGAGCCTGAACTTGTCTCACAACCGTCTGGGTGTGTTCCCTGAATGTGTGTGTGAGATCCTCACCCTGACGGAGCTGAACCTCTCCTGTAACAACCTCCACACTGTCCCTGAACAGATCGGCAACCTTCAAAGGTGTGACACAGGGACACACACTTACAGAGTGATACATACAGTAAACTGCATGCACGTTGTGTATAGATTACACACAGTACATGAATATTTAACATGAAAGACAGAAAATATGAATATAAATCAGTAATAAAAGAAATTGCTGCAACAAATTTCAGATAGATGAAATCCTGCACAAACTGCAAATTGAACAGATTTCGTCATGATATAATAATAATGATAATAACATAACCTTCCTCTCACACATCTGATGATTATGTTGCCCTATTTTGAACTTTTCTGCAGTTAAGCAGAATTTGAGATTTAAAAAAAAAAAATATTAGGCTTTTATTATATTACAGATTCTTATTTGTGTGTTTTTTCATTTTGTGTCAAATTCGCACATAAAATCTGTAATCTGTATTGACTCATTGCAATTTTGTAAAGTTTAAATATTTTATTTTTGATGCAATCAGTGCAGGTTGTGTTGTTCAGCAGATGATGATGATAAGTGCAGATGGACACAAGAAGATATTTCACCCACTATTTGAAGTAAGAGAAAGAAAAACACAACAGTTTTGACCTTTCATCTTTTAGTCTGCAGACGCTGTCTTTGGATGGAAATCACCTCAGCTCTTTGCCTGAAGAGCTGGGTGGCCTGTCCCAGCTCAGCTGCCTCGGGCTCTCCTTCAACAACTTCTCTCACATCCCTGCTGTGCTGGAGAGATTGAGTGCAGTGGACAAGTTGGCCATGGCTGGGAACAGAGTAGAGAGTTTGGAGTTGTGTACTCTGGCTAGAATGAACCACCTGAAAAACATCGACCTCCGGTAAGAAGCCAGCCAGGGAGCACACAGCTCTCAGCCTCTGCAGCCGCTCTCTTTTTCTATTCTACTCATCTTCCTCCTACATTATTCCTACACTGTCATCTACAAATCTTCTCTTTTTTTATTTCTTTTCTTCAACGTTCACAGAATGATAAATGTTTTTTTTTTCTGCATTGACCTGCTTCACATCTACATTTACACCTGAGAGATACACAGAACTACAGTCTTACATAGCTGTCGGCTTCTTAGCAGCTTTACAGCAACAGCTGGGGGGTGTGAGTGTCTGACTCAAGGGAACCTCTGTAGCAGGTAATGAGGGAGGGGAAAGCTCTGCTCACTGATTTTTCCTACCACTGCTCCACCCACAGCCAACTAATAATTCAACCCTGGGAGTGAAGCTGTGGTTCAGCTGTGGCAGACTATATCTACGAGGGCAAGGTGCATCTGTGGTAGATTAGTGGGCTGGCATAAAAGAGAAGTTGTTGGTTGTTTATTAACAGGATGGATGAGATCAGCATTGAATCTCAACACTGTGCCTTTCCCCACAGTCATGAACTCAGATTTTCCTCATTCTTTGTTGACAATATGAGACCTTTTTATGCCAAATATGAATGAAAATGTGATTAAAAACCATTAACAGATGTTAATATTTGTATGATTTTTTGCATGCATCTCATAATATTTAAAAAGAATTGAATATCTTCAGATGTCTACAAAAAAACATGTCATATGCAGAGAAATGTGTCTGGAATGTGTCTGGTACAAAATGTGATACAATAAACCAGAAAGTTTAGAAAACAGTGCATTTGTTAGAGTATCATTAGCCCCAGACACTGTACAAATGGTTTGTCTCTCTGTCTCTAAAGGTGGATGAAATATTTTAGTGGTTAAATTTTCAATGATAAATGTGATACTACTACTTTATTTTGCCTTATGTTGGCAAATAACATTGGCAGTGACATATCACAGTTTGTAAAATGTTGTAACTTTCCATCTGAAGGCTTTTTAGCTCTGCTTCAGTGGCAGTGACCAATAACCTTGCATGTTTTTTTGTTAAATAAAGGCTGAATGGACTGCGCTCAGTGAAAAGTGAGAGTCTAGAACCAGTGAGCCAAGTGACCCAGCTGGACCTACGGGACAACTGCTTGGACTCCTTAGACTTGAGCTCCGTCTGTAACCTGGAGACTTTGCACTGCCAGCGCAACCAGCTGGGGACAGTCACAATCAGCGGTTTCACACTCCGCATGCTTTATGCCAACAGCAACCGTGAGTCAAAAACCGTGAGCGTCAGCTAGTTGTTGTTCTTGCTTAATTGTCTGTCTTATTATGTATGTTCAAGCCTCTCCCTAGTGATACCTGCATCTTATAAACACAAACATGAATCGTCTAGATGTTGATTTCTTCTTTTATCTGCCCTCAGGCCTCACAACAGTCAGCATTTACCCAGTCCCCAACCAGCTGACACACATGGACCTATCACAGTGAGTTCACGCAGAGAACAAGAGACATAATATGAGAATGACTTGGTATAGATTTTTGATTCATACATCGTTTTATCCTTTTTGTTGTGTGTTTATAACTTGATGGCTGCAGGTCTATTGTATAATATGTATGTATATATTTACCTTAAACTGTTGTTTTGTTTGTTTGTTGGTTTGTTTCAAATGCCAGGTGTTTGTACTGATCTATACAGTTAAAATCAAAATGACAACTCTGCTCAGTTTGAGTGTTTATGTGTGCGTGTGTGTGTGTGTGTGTGTGTGTGTGTGTGTGTGTGTGTGTGTGTGTGTGTGTGTGTGTGTGTGTGTGTGTGTGTGTGTTGAGACAGGAATCTTTTGGAGTACCTTCCAGACTGGGTGTGTGATTGCAGAAAAATTGAGATGCTGGACATCACACACAACCTGCTGTCTGAGCTTCCTTCCAGGTTATTAATATTTTCTGTCACTGATCCTGAACATTTTTATTTATATTTTTTTCTATATATGTATCAGGTGTCTCATTACGTATAGTCATGCTTTTTAACTGCTCACGTCACTAACTGACTTTCATAATTCCCAATTATATATTTTGTCATGGTCGAGGAAACATGGAAAGAACAGAGCACAAATAACAGCTGGTACTCGAGTCTCTGTGGAGCCAATATCTGTGTGTTTTGGTTGCAGCAATAAAACATGGCCGTCCTATAGTGCCTGACTGAGAGATGTCATCACTCACTGCCAGCTCTCTACACAGACATTTGCATTTGAATCGAGCACCAGGAAAGCCTTGGTGAATGAGATAATATTCCTCTATATCTACTCCTGACTTTTGTGATGTCTCAGGAGGAAATAAAAAAACTGCTGTGTCGGCCTGTTTGGGCCACCAGGTTGAAAAGGTCATCGATGGATTAGTCAGGATGGGTTGCCAAGTCTGATAACTGTCTACCACACACTGAGAAGATGTTCTTTAGTTCTTTACCTTTACTTATCTTTTTTTTTTTTTTCTAATCTCGCTCTCAAATATCTCTTCTTGTCTCTGACAGGCTGCTCAACAACTTGAGTTTGAGAAAGCTTCTGGCAGGGAACAATCGTTTGCAAAGAGTGCCTGACCTACTTGACCACGTCCCTCTGGAAGCCCTAGACCTCCAGCACAACAAGCTCGCTGAACTCCCTGAGAGTCTTTTTTACAAAGCCTTAAAGTGAGTCTCACAGCCCCTTTTCCTCTTTGTGCTTCCTTTTCCGCTCTTTCCTCAAGACTATTTATACTATTCCTTGAGTCCTTTTTCAGCTGATTCCTCTGCTTTGAAACCGATTTGTTCCCTGTTATGCTGCAGTTGACAGTTATTGTTTTAGGGATGCAGTGTAGTTCATATGTAGAGAATGTGGTCAAGATAAATGGAGCTTTCTAGATCATAACTGGAGGCTCATTCTGCCTCCTATTTCCTGTGTGGTACTTGTACTTAACACCCATTAGCAGTGCAGATGCTCTAATGTACTTTACTGTCTCTAATGCTGAGATTTAATGGCAGTAACTGCTTTGTGCACGATGGGCTTCCTGATGTGCTTTCTAAGAGCCGCACAGCTTAAAAGGGAAAGCAGTTACATTAAAGACCAATGGAAATAGTATGACTAAGGAAACTAGGTCGATAACCTCACACTTTCCACATATTCATATTTGAGATGTCAGTAGTCTTGTAACATTTTATGTGCTGCAGAGATATCATTACACCGACATCGCGATGTCTGATTCAGTTTTAAAAGAACAGTGTGACATGATTCAGGGCTGAAAGCATAGATTTTTATTATTGTTCAGTATGTGATCATTGACACTGACTTAACTACACCAATTACACAAGAACCGCTGAGCAGCTCAGATGTCTGCCTCTCTCCTCTGTGCTGGTTCAACTATGTAATGCTCCACATGCAGAGATAAATTAAGTATATTTTTCTAAGAGTATCCGCTGTAGTACAATAACAATCGCAGTGGAAATTTGAAAATCGGGAATCTCCAAAAACTTCTATGACCACCACAACCAGCTGACACCTAAATCGTCTATATCATCTTAATCATCTTTAATACTGTTTGTCCTCCACCCTCATTGACCAAGGGGCCCCAACAATTCAATTTGCTGTGTACGCCAACACAGCAAATATGGTACAATATTCAGATAAGATCTTGTTTAGATTTGTTTAGATAGATGAGAAGGGACCCATATGTATATTAGTGCAGCTCTACAATACATTGCCCCATAGACGCTGTTCATAAACTCTTCTGAAAATGACAAAATTCTTTAATGCCTCTGCTGTTTTGATACACAAACTATTTCAACTAATGCATCTCTTGTTGATGTTCATTTTCCTTTGCAGTCTTAAATACTTAAACGTGTCAGCCAATGCCCTGGAAAGTCTTCCCCCCAGCAGCCAATCAGAGGAGAGCCTCAGCACACTCCAGGAGCTCTATCTGACGGGGAACAACCTGAACGAGAACTGTGGTGCTCTGCTGGCTGGACACCAAAACCTGCGGGTCCTTCACATCGCCTACAACCACATGCTCTCCTTTCCTGCCAGGTGTGTCACCATGGTTTTCATCCCAGTCTGTGATATTTAACAGGCTATTTAAAGTGCCATATATATCCAATATATCTATGTTAATCCTAAAAGGTAATAATATTAGAAATGTAAGTGTTCTACATCTTCTGCTCACTGGAGTTTTTACATGATTATATTTGTCTTTCAGTAAGTTGAGTAAACTGGAGCTGCTGGAGGAGCTTAATCTAAGTGGCAACAAGCTAAAGACGATCCCCTCCACTGTGTCCAGCTGTAAGAGGTTGCACACCCTCATAGCACACTCGAACCACATCACTGTCTTCCCAGAGATTCTCAACCTGCCTGAGATCAAGGTCGAATTTCTGCTTTTATTTAAATACAATGTGTTTATGATTCTGAATCAGCCTGTTTCAGCTCTTTTTTTGTAGCTTGTAGATCTAAGTTGTAATGAGCTGACTGAGATCCAGCTGCCTGACTCGCTGCCTGCCCCTCTGCAAGAGCTGGACCTGACCGGCAACAGCAACTTGATGCTGGAACACAAAACCCTCAACCTCTTCAGGTGAGTCGCAAAATCAAGACCTGTTGAAAAAAAGAGTTGCAGTTTAGAATGAAATGTAGACAACATATTGGCCTTAAATTATATACTTATAGACACATATGGGAATAGCTATGTTGTGCATGTCTTTATACCATCTCCTGTAATGCTTTCACTTCTATTCTAGTCACATCACCACCCTAAAATTAGACCAGAAATCCACCACGACAGCAGGGGACTCCACTCCATGGAGCCATGGTTACTCTGAAATGAGCGGCCAAAGGAACAAGTGAGATTTGCTTTGAGTCTCTATGTGTTTTCTTTGATTGTTTGTGAACATTAAGAGCTAAGCAATGAAATGATGAAATTGTTTTGGTACATTGGATATACTGTATATTTCTGTCTTTTCGGATCTTGCCTTACAAGCTAAGAGCAGGTGTTGACCACAGAATCATTGGCATCGCTACACTCAATCGATCTTTTTTAAGAATATCTGAGGCTGTGAGGCCAAACAACTATTTGATTTAATGTCTGTAAGTGCAACACTGTTGACAGCCTTGAATGACTGTCTGCTCCTCCAGAGTCATGGCCACCACTGGGGCCTGGACAGCAGTATCTTTTATCAGTTGTTACCCCTTACTGTTTCTCTTGACTTGGAGCTGATGTGTTGCACGCTGCTGAAGTGAAATGATTTTAACCTGTGACACAGAGTCATATTTCTGCTAACACAGCTCTGTCATTGGGGACAGGTTGTGTGTGTCTGTGCTGACTGTGGACCGGTTTGGAGATGGTGTGGAAGCGTGTTACGGTATTTTTGACGGAGACCGCAATGAGGAAGTGCCTCGGTTGCTGCAGTGCACCATGGGAGATGTGCTATGTGAGGAGCTGCAGCACTCCAGTATCGACAATGTGTATATGTGCAACACTTTCCTCACCTCACACAGGTAATACACAGCTACTCTTTATTAAAAACTTTTTCTCTGCTTAAAAGTAGACTGCTGTTGTGTTTAGGCTGCAACAAGCAGTTTTGAAAATTTATAAGCAACTTTTTTTGTTTCTGAATGGGACAGGAAACTAGGTATGGCTGGCCAGAAACTGGGTGCCTCTGCTTTGCTGTGTTATATCCATCATGAGCCTTCAGATCCAGGAGGAACTCTCAGCCTCACTGTGGCCAACGTGGGCACATGTCAGGCAGTACTGTGCCGGGACGGCCGACCTGTGCCTCTCTCTAAGGTTTACAGCTTAGAGAACTGTACTGAAGAGATGGAGAGAGTTAAACTCAGTAAAGCTATCATTACTGAGGTAAGTCATATATGGATGTTTGACATTTTTACAGAATTTTTTTATCTATATGCATACATATTCCAAGTTGGACATATTATGAATCTATACACTCATCTGCAATTCTAATGGTTCTTCTGTTCCGTAGGATAACAAAGTGAGTGGAGTGACATGCTGCTCTCGCCTGCTAGGCTGCTCTTATCTGTCTCCCTGGGTGCTTCCAAAACCCTGGGTGCACACTGAGCCTCTCTGTTCTCAGGATGAGTTCTTGATCCTCGGGAATCGAGCTCTGTTTGAACGAGTTTCCTACCAGGAGGCCGTGTGCACTGTGCAGGCTGTGCGAGATCCACGTGCCGCTGCCAAGAAGCTGTGTTCACTTGCTCAGAGTTATGGTTGCAAGGACAACATTGGCGCTGTGGTAGTGTCCCTGCACGTCACTGAAGACAGTTGTACCTGTGGGCCACCTGTCACCACCACTGAACCCCGAGGTCCCCCTCCCATCACTGTGCCTGTATCTGTGACCCCAGGCCCCACTGATCCGACCGCTCTCTCATCCAGCAGCGGTATTGTCTCTGAGTTCAACAGTGAGACGTCGGCCTCAGAGGTTGGCAGTGAGGCGGGTTCCACCGCTTCAGACGAGCACCAATCCTCTGGCCCTGCAGCTCGTCCTGAGAGACGATGTAGCCTTCACCCTCCGACGCTGTGTGGGATCATGGTGCCCGGGTCAGGTGGTGGGGGAACACACCCAGGTCTGTTCCAGCGTCAACCTTCCTGTGCGACGTTCTCCAGTAACCAGTCGGACAACGGCCTGGACAGTGATGACGAAGCGCCACTTGAGGGTGTTATCTCCAATGGCAGCAAGTTAGAAGTGGAGGTAGACATTCACTGCTGTGCTTTCCAGCTACGGTCAGGGGCTCCTGACAGCCCCAAAGACTCGGATCTTGAAAAACGAGGCTCTGATTATCCCAACGGTAAAATGCGCAGACAGAACAGTGTAGTGGTTTCTGCTACAAACGGCTGCCTGCTGGCTGTGTGTGGGAGAGAGATTGCCGACCTCAAGAAGTCTCCTTCCACATCCAGCCTGTTCGGGAAAAAGTTGTCCAACGGCTCTGTGGTAGTTCCCGAGGACAGTCATAATATTATCGAAGTGGCCCTGGAGGCTCCTAAGAAGAAGTCTGGCTACTTCACTGCTCCAGCACAGCAGGACCCCGAGGATCAGCTGATCGTGCCTCCGAGTCTGGAGCAAGAAGTGAGGGAGCAGCTAAGAGGCCAGAGCCCTCTGGTCATAGGGTCCATGCCATCCACAACATCCTCCTTAAAAGACCATGTGTGGGATCATCCACACCCTCCTGCGTTTGCCTCCAACCTGGTTCCAGGTCCAGGCCCAGTTCCAATCCTACAGCAGGAAGTCTACGATACTGCCCTCTAGAGGGGGAGCACAGAAAAGCAGCAAGTGCCTGCAATTCTGTGATCGTGCCATTCCAGGGAAGAAGAGATTTTTCTCCAACATGTGGGATATTCCAACTGAAGTTGTCATTCAGATCTTTTGTGAGGATGAGATCGTCATCATCAGCGATGCTGTGCCATTGATTTGAAGTAATTGATCTGTGCATGGTCTGAATATCCAAGAAAATAGGGTTGACCACGGTCCAAGTTCCTAACACGTGTTGTGAAAGGGATGGCTGACTGTCACTGAACGAAAACAAAACCCTGACTTGAAACAGGACAATTCATGTGTTTAAACATGTCAGCAACTATTCCCTTTACATGGAAAGTCAAGCAGCTTAGAGGGTGTGTACGAGAAGATGTTCGAATCTCCTCTTCAGGAGCTCTACGGTCTCTCGGGTCCTGGAGAGAAGCCGGGCGACTGGAACGTGAAAAAGTGCCTACTGTGGACAATTCAACTGAAAGCTCTCCCACATCCAGGCTGTGTTTGGGCGTGTGAGCTTGGTTCAGTTTGGAGGAGGGGCAGCAGTGTCTCCAAGAGACCAACACTTGGAACAGCTTTAGCCCTACTCCTCCTCTTCCTTCTCCTCTTCCTCCTCCTCTTCCTCCTCCTCCTCTTCCTCCTCCTCCTGTGGCTTACAAAGGAAATCAGACAATATAAATGCTTGTAAGACACAGAAGATTTGAAGACCAACTACATTTCCATGGCCAGAAACATTATAATTATCTTTTATTTTTAACATTACCATAAACTATGTATAGAAACTTCTATATAGTATAATTTAATTCTATAAAGCAGATCGCACACTCACAAAGAAAATTTTATATATATATATATATATATATATATATATATATATATATATATATCATTCATATATAAAATCAATTGTGTATATGCGCCAACCGGTTTCCATGTTGTGGCTGATTGGTGTTATTAATATTGTCATTCAACTGTACAGAGCTCATGTGTTGTAGAATTTAAAAATCCTTCTAATAATCTAACCTGTGACAGTGGATGATAAAGTAATCTACTTTAAAAACTAAATAGGGAAAAAATATTTAAATTTAGTCAATTTTATGATTATGTGAAAGTGGACTGGAGACCCCAGAATATCATTTTTTAATTTCCATCATTTGAACAAACTGGTCAAGGCACAAAAGTGAACTATTGAATTGAGTATTGAGATGAATGGTACATAAACAATATGTATCTACTGCAGGTTAAGATTGTTCGATCCAGACTTTGGATGCTGCTACCCTTGAGTTATTGATATTTTTACATCTAATTTCAAATCTTTTTCTTTTTTTTTTCTTTTTGGCTGAAGGGAAACCATCATCTGTATTCACAAGGCGTCACAAAGTCTGAGGCAGATGCAACAGCTCTAGAAATAAGCGCACACATTTGCACATACACAATATAATTTTATATAGGTCTCTTTTACACTCACACTTATCCTTCCTGATCAGAGGGTGGTACTGGTTGCGTAATAAGCTGTGGACAAAATGATGTGTAGTAAGAATGCATTCATTCAGTGGATGTAATCTACTCATCTCCATTTACTTACATAAAGTGTGTTGCCAATTTTTTTTTTTTTTTTTTTTGGAACGTGTTGGGCCAAACATGTAAATCTCATCTGAAAGTAGGCGATTTAAACTACATTATTGTGTAAATTATCAGTTCAATATTCTGCAGCTTTGGAAACCTCCGTTTGCCTGCTCCTTAGCTTCCCCACCTTGTGCCAAAAGAGATGGCAGCTCTGCTGAGGCTGCTGTGGTTTAAAGAAGGCCAAAGTTGGGTAACTGCTCGTGTCGGTGTTTGCTACATTACATGGATATTTTTGGTCGGCACGCCAAGCTGGTCGTGGTGCTGTTTTTGCTTTCCACAGCTACTGCATTTCTGGACCATTCAGCGTTTCCTTGTAGCCTTAAAATAACACAACTTAGTATTTTTGAAAGGAGGAGCCCTTTGTTTCATCCCACTCATGTTCGGTTTTGTGACTGAGGTCTACAGCTCTGGGGGCGTTGTTTATTAAAACTGACCCTCGATATCTTGATTTGCTCCAATGAATGATAAGTTGCCTTAATTAATGTGTGAGTCTGAATCTTTTGTTGTTTTTTTCTTTCTTTTTTGTCTCTTGAAAGGAATAAACACTGTTAAAAGCACTTTGTACATAAAAAATAGTGATTTTCAAAATGATGTTGATTTGAATTTAATATGAGATATTGATCAACATAGTGTGCTGAGATTAATGTGGCCTCCTTCAGCCCAACATATCACCTCTTGATGATGATGATAAAGATGTAAAGGGACAAAATAATAACAATTATTTTGTATTATTCCCTTTTTGTGTCACATGACAAACATTTATTATTTGATCAGATATTAAAGATTTTGTTTGCAGACCATTATTTTAAATCCTAACATCAGCACCACAAACAGCATAATAGGCTTTTTTTTAACAACTAACTGCCAACTTTATTCTAACTGTAGAATATAACTGACTGGGTCCCCTGGCTGAAAATGAGGATACGTGGATATGTTTTTTGTTAATATTTGTAAAAACATTAAGGAAAACCACTTGGCATAGCTGAAATAAAAAAAAAAGAATCCTCCAATTGAAGTTAATAAGTTTATATGAAAACACTGGTATTATTAAAATTTCAGACATTGATTTCAACAACCGTTTTGGATTTTATGATTTTATCAGTCACTTTATTGATCAGACAGAGCAGCGTCTGAGATGCCAAACCTTCGAGTGTATCTGCCACAGGAGGAGCTAGAAAATCAGTGAGATAACTGAACGTGAATAATATTCGTACACATCTGAGAGCAGAGAAAGTGGGCTCTTTAGTTAAGTGTGGAAAGGAGGATTGATACAAAGTTGTGGTGTTTGCAACAGATGTTGGGAATTCCTTCACACAAATATGCAAAGTGTCAATTATATGATAAAAATATTCACCTAAAACCATAAAACTACAAGAATATTTTTCTCAATATGTCTGAAAATGAACATTGACTGACGTATGTATGTTGTATGTAATTGGATTCAGTGTGTTAGATGCATTGTTTTTTTTTTATATTGTGTGACTGTCTTTTTTCTCTCTTTTGGCTCATTTACAGTGTGATGTTATTATTCTGGTCATAGTTTTGCAGCGTCAGGCTCTGATTGTGCTGCACTGCTACTTTTAGTGCTCTTCAAAACCAACTGAGTCCATTTGTTATACAGTCGTACACTCATTGTACATTAATCTCCTGGTTGACACCACATACTCACTTGCTCACTTGTCCTTTTCAATATACATTTCCACCATGAAGCATATTTGAATAATGATCCATTAGAAGATGAATCAGTGCGCATGTACATAAGCCAACTGTTTGCAGAGATGCAGGAAGAGAAAACGCAGGGTATAGTGCATTGAATTAAATATTCTCTTTAATTCTATAGTGGAGGGGGTCTGGTAGTTTAATACTCATCACCCCCTTCCTGCACCTAAATTGAGTGTATGTGCATTAGAGTTGGCTACAGTGTCAGTCTTCATTAGTATTTTTTTGTTGTTGTTTTTGTTTAGCTGCTGATCATTTATTAACTGTAAAGGATCATTTCCTCTCTGCACAACTTTAACAAGCTCCTCGTACAACTATAGTATGTTGCGTGTATGTAAAAATGAAGCTTAAGTGCACACGTACAGTAAGTGTATGCATGCTTGTGTGAATAATGGATTGACTGTAAATCTGCGTGAATATGGTGAATGAAACTGATCAAAGATTCCTTCCCGGTTGTTTAACATGTGACCAAAGTAGCCATTGTTTAATCTCACAGTTCTTTTCTGTATATTATTTTCTAGAAATGCTTGAATATTTTTTTCTCAATGCCAAGAAGCTGATGTTTATTTTTGTACTTCCATTGTTTCATGCAAATCTATATTTCCCTCTCCACTACAGAATTTAAAGTGACTGGGATTCTATATGAAAAAAACAAAACAAAACAACTGTCTCTCATTACGGTACTTTTGTTTTTGAAGGTACTAATTATAACTGTATTTAATGTTGAAAGCATGCCCTAAATATAAGTCAACATAAAAAGCATAAGAGTGCATAAAAAAATGTGATTTATTTGTACAAAATTGAGCATATCTAATATTTTTTGGGTTTGTATTCTAGCATGCAGATCACTGCTCGGAATTAAGTTTTTTGTCTGTTTAATTATTACATGAAGGTTTATTATTAGGAGCGGGACTAACAATGAGCACTTTTGCTGTTTGTCAGACAGAACTGTACTGAGAGTGGACGCTAGTTCTTTCATTTGAAATGCTGCTATCATTAGTTTTGAGCAGACGAGCAGTTTTTAAATTAACTTTAAGCCAAGTAGCAATAAAACTTTTTACTGTTCTTTTTTTTTTTTTTTTTTTTTTGTCCAGTGTCCATTTTGCTCACCATTTTTATGATGATTTCATGCTAATAAATATCATCAAAATGACTGTTTTTTTGTCAACATGAGATGTGATGTTTCATCTTTAATTTTATAGATGATGTAAGTGTGGAGGAGGAAGTTATTTATGTGCTTACAAAAGTTTCTATTAATACTTTCTCTCATTTGGTTCTCAGGTCAAGAAATGAATCACTTGCTGCTGTGGAAATATTGACAATCAAGCTCCAAGTGTTGAAATCATGACTACACTCCTGAGCGCAGTAGATGCCACCTATTGGTGAAGTTTAGAGCGACACCTCTAGTAAAGTGGTTGACAAGATGAAGGGAAAAATAAGATGATAATAATAATTTATGGCCTAAACAAAGTTTAACTTGTTGCTCTTTTCAAGTGAAGTCTGAAAAATGGAAAAACTACTGTTGTTCAGTGGATGGATCATTTATTTCTAATGACAACTGTGATAGGCTTTTATCGGCTCAAGAGTTTTAAACATAAGAACAAGATTTAAATGTAAAAAAAAAAAAAAAAAAAAAAAACAAGTTCAAATAAGAATTTTTAAATCAAGATGTTTTGCTGCCGTTGTCTCCCTAAGAGGAGAAAAGACATTTGATACCAACAACAGAACAGTTTCCTTTGTAGTCAGTTGTCTATCACAGGAACAGTCTGTATCAATATTCAGCTGCCAAGATTAATTATCCACAGACTGAGATGAAATCTATCGAACAAACAGTAATCTCAAAATGGTTTTACTTTGGGTAAAATATATAGTTCATGTGTCATAAAAATTGCTTGTAAAAAAAAAAAAAATAGAAAAAGGTTTTGAGCAGTTTATTATAATGATTATCGCTACACATTTGTACAAAATGTAACAGACACTACACAAAGAGATGTAAACTGGAAAATAACAAAAAATACGTGCTCTTCAAAATCAAATGTAAACACTTCATCAAGGTATAAAAAGTGGATAAAAAAGTTGATTCACCAAATCAATTCACTAACACTTAAAACAGTTTGACCTTATATGATAAAAAGGAATTTCTCTTTCTCTAAGTCAGATTTGTTAATGTTGAGGACAAAAGGCATCTTAAAAGTTATTGTCCTCATTTGTCCTTTGTTTCTTTAGCTCCCTCACTGACCTGAAAGCTCTGAATGCTAACACAGCACCAAAGATGAAAACAAACACCCCCAGCACCCCGAAGAGGCCTCCTGCTATATCTGCACCGTGGAACTGGCACTCAAAGCCTTTATGCCCTTTACTCTTGTACATCTGCTCTCTCTCCGTACAGATGGGATTATTGTAGGTTTCCTGTAGCTTAATGAAGTAGAAGGCCAGAGCAGGGATGTAGCCCAGGCCAATCAGGAAGTTGAGCACAGCCTCCCCCAGCAGCACAGGGGGCCAGCGGTAAGGCACTCTGAAGATCCCCAGGCCGAGCATGACACAGGCGTAGACCATTAAAACTCCACCGCAGGCCATGGTGAAGATGTACGGAGGACGTTTGAGCTCGTGGAACAGCCGGTCCAGCTCCTGCACCTTGTCCACATCAGTTCCAGTGAAGGCAGTGGCTCCACCGTAGTAATAATGGTAGAGGCCGCCGAGGCTGGCCAGGTCACGGTAACCTCCGTTGTTGCTGTGCGGGACTCCAGCACAGATGACAATAAGAAGATTCACAAACAGCTCCATGATCTGGCACAAACCTGGGAGACGCAGGATGATCACAATGTTGACATGAAGACATGGCGATGTGAGGCAGGATAATCTAGAGCTCAAACTACAAGTCAATCTGTGGTCTCACTGGTTATTTATTTAATTATTTTCATAGCCTCAATAGCCTCATATGGTATATTACATTATGATATAATATCACATCATACAAGGCAAAAATTTTAGTATTTACTCTGTGAATTTAACAACTTTGGATTAAGAGTGAGGAGCTAATGTCACTGGATTCCAAGACATTCTAGATAATTTCTGACGTATATGAGCTTTAATAGTCACTGACATTAAATCTCAAGGATCCTGAATTAAACATACTTGCCTCTACTGGTTAAGACGTATCTGAGGTTGTAAAGAGCTTGTCTGTGTTGTGGCTCATAATACTCCCCTTCAGTGTGATACTCTGATGTCTCTCTGGACCTAAAAAGATAAAGCATTTTTTTAGCATGTGTCATTTTATATAAAAATTTAAATAAATGTGTTGCATGATGTTTCCACAGATGCTCTTCAGTTTGTGAGGAAGGACATGACAGCGAGTGCAGGGCCTTGTTAATAGAAAGTGTAAGTGTGAGGTCCCTTACAGTTTCAAGGGTCCTTCATGGTTGTGGTCTCTGTGAGCAGGTGGCTCATTGTGAGAGCCAGTTGTCATCTCCCTCTGTCTGTATTGTTTGGCTCTCCTGTCAGGAGCAGAGCCTCTCTCATCCATCTCTCGTGGCTTTTGGTTGTGGCCTCTGCTCTCGCTGGACGATCGCTCTCCATTGTGTGGATAATAATCCCTGTCCCTGTCTCTATCTCTGTCTCTGTCCCTGTCTCTGCTCCTGGACTCTGCAGCCACATCACTCCTCTGGTGGTGTCTTCCCCTCTCTGGCATCTTCTACCTACAAAAGAAGATTATGGGCATGAATCCTATTACAGACTCTAATAAACAAAGTGGATAGTTGGCTTGTCTGTCTGTCACTGCAACTGTGGACGGTAAAACAGCACGAGGGATTATTTAATGACGATTAAGGTGAAGCAAAGGCCAAAGACAGGGTCACAAATAAAGTGGTGATGACTTTGGGAAACACAAACAGAAGTAATCTTTATTAACTACGATTTAATTACATTGTTATACTAGTTTTATTTCTACGTGTTAACCCAATGGATCCTCTTTTTACAGGCTCACAGCCACAACTAACTCTCTCTTCTTCCTCTCCTGTTAAATTCATTTTTTTTTTCTCGATGATTTACTATAAATACTTGTATCCTCGTGAAAGCAACAAAAACATAACATCATTATTTACCTACCTTTGGATTCTTTCCGCAATCTGGTCTGGTTTCGGTTAATGCCGAGAGAAAAAAAAAACAAAAACAACGCACCTTTCACAACTTCCTGTTTGAGATTTCCTGTCGCTCACCTGTGCTGCTGCCACGCCCACAAACGTGGACCTGAAAAGGAAAGACGATTTAACCCCAATCTAAAATTAAAAAACACATTTCCCCCACATCACACAATCATACTGATTATTGATATATATAAACCGTGTATATGTATTACAGTAATACATTATTAGCCCTTTATTTTCTAATGTTTATGATGAAATGTATAAATTCATCAATTCGTTTTAATTCACGTGTTAGTTTATATAAACATGTTACGGTTCTTATCAGCTTCATTTAAGTTTAATAAAAATCTGTTAAACTGTCAAAACATATCTTCTTTCATTCGCGTTCAACTTCCTTCCAGATAAATTTTTACGACTCATGCCTGAACGCAAAAGCGCACGCGGTCACGCTCAAACTATGAAGCTCGAGGTAAAATTGTTTCTCTCATTTCCGGTAATGTTTGGTTATCTTTCAAAATAAATGTGACTTAAACTGGTGTCTGATGTTGACTGAGTTCATACATTAGTCGCCACTTCCTGTAATTACTCTTTATAAGTATTTATTCACTTGTTTGTCAACATTCATCTGTTCTCTGATGCAAGTTATGACCAAAGGTGATTTATATCTCAAACGAAGAATTGATTTTCCATGACTGAAGCTTAAAGAAATAAGATTAATTTATTTAATTTAAATGTTTATTTGATGTGGACACAGCAATTACATTGGACAAACCAGATGCACTGTTTGAGTGTTTTAGCACAAGTGCTAATTAGCAACACTAGTCCACAGATCCCTCTACCTCTACAGTTGATCTTACCCTACAAAAATTTTGTACCTAGATTTGCGGTCATAACAGGTTGTTTGGACATACAATCACTACTTTATTTTTTTTTTTTTTCAAACTATAACATGCAGTGTTTATTTTAATGTGTGCATGTATCCCACAGCATCACTGTTTTAATCAGCTTTCGATATCTTCCATTGTTATAATGGAGAGGCGATAATATAATGTGACAATATGTGTTTCTCTGTATACAGGAAATATAAAATTACATTTACGGTTAAGTTCAAATTTGAGGTACTTTTGGTGCTGATATATTTCTGAGGTTCAACTATTTGACATATTTAGTTACTAGGTGTTTACAAATTAAAATGTTTGTTGTTCAATTTGCATTTTGGACTGTTTGTTTGGATAAAAAACAAAACTGTAAACGAGTGCAGACAGCTCTGAATAATCAGAGTTGATTATTATTATTTTGTTTTTAGTCAAAATCTCAGCATATTGGAAAATTAATTCAAAATAACAACAATAAAAAGAATAAACAAAAACAACCAATATTTACAGCCTTAAATAAATAGTTTGAAAAAAAAAGAAAAAAAAAAAAAGATGAATACTTTTATTCTGAAGTCCAAGAATGAACCGCCACCGGAAGTATTTGCCGTTATTCCTGAAGCTCACGCCGCCAGTACAACCGACCGCGCGCTGGCTCAGCTAGCAAGCGAGGAAGATGCTAGACAGAAATGGCGGTGACGGCAAGACGAGCAGCATGAAGTGCTGATGCATTACATGGATCGAAACTCACGACTGCCAGGACAACGTTGGGAAATGACAATGACGTCGAAGTAGGACACCTTTTGTAACGGTCATTACAAACCTGCAACACCTTCCCGGGAGAGTTTTCATCTTGTCTGTGGAGGAGAGAGAACCTCACCGGGAGCATGGCTTCTCACAGCAACCAGGTAGCTAAGCTAGGAGGCTAACGTTAGCCTGCAAAACAACTCCTGCTGCACGCCTTGTAACGTTATTTAGAAACTTACGACCAGCCCTTGCATGTAAAACATTCAGACCTAAAACACTCTAATGCTGTAGTATTAATTCAGTCAGGTGTGTGCTGTTATTTTAAACATCTGGCTTGTCGTGTCATTGAAAACGTAAGTACTGAAAAGTGCTTGCTAATGCCCCCCTAAGCCTCATTGAAACACCACCAGCATGGGAGCTAACAGGCCCTCGGTCCCTCCATTCAAATGAACCAGCGTTGCTTTTTGCTGCCATTTTTAGGACATGACAGCCCCGTTTAGCTAAATGACATAAAAGCGTGTTAATTCTCAAATCGACGACTCTTTGGTGCGAAATCCCACAAGTGTCATGTGTCATTTCTCAGAGAAAAGTGTCACAAAACTGCTGCGTGTTTGCATGGCCCACCTGCCCAGTGCTGCGACAGGCCTCCCCTTATATATTTTTATAACTGGGTGTAAGTAATAATTAGTTTTGCTTTGAGTAGTTAGGAGGCATAATGCCAGATTTGTGGAGTGTTTAGCTTGTGATGATTTTCCGTTAGAAAGCAGTTGAAAGCTAGCTTGTGCCAATTTCCTGCTGTTCATTTAGCTGTTAGCTTGCTAACAGCTTTACACAGGTGGTGTGGTCATACTTTGCAGCGAGTCCGCTAGCCGGTTAGCTAAACAGAAATGCGACAGTGTGGGCCTTTTTTTTTTTTTTTTTTTTAAATGAAAATGAATTTTGATTTAGAAACGATTAGTATCACGATTGAGCTTACAAGTTAGCAGGAGGGTGTGTGGTTTACAGCGGCGGACTCAGGCGTGACTCGGATTGTAGGTCAAGTTTGGTGTTATATCTGAGGAAGTTAGCTGTCATGTGGGAAGGCCCATTTTGGAAGTCTAGCTATCCATGCAAAGACATGCTTAGATCTGAAGTTTGTAATAGTGATCCAAATTAATATTGAACATGTGATTTAAGAGGGGGAAAAAATCACATGAATAAGAAAATGAAACTAATTTCAGAGATACTTGCCTTGCCAGCTCCAGAAGCGGAACATGGTTTAAGGGACCACAGAAAAGGGAAACCTCACCAAACATCCAATTCTGCATGCTTTCACACACTTTTTTTGTTATTAAACTCAAGTCTTTGTAATGACCCAGTGTTCTGCAAAGTGAAGGTATTAAGAGGATATAATGATAAGCTTTTTTTATTTTGCGTTTGGTGTTTTTGAATTGTCCCTTCTTGACGTTTTCATTCGTTATTATATTCTATGCAAATGGTGCAAAAATAAGTAAAATGACAGAAGAGCTTGTAGCTGTGCTGCTGATCTTTTAGCGGGCTGATCAAAGCTGACATAACCAAATTTATGTATTGACAGACAGAGCTTCACAGTTGACAGTTGCTCAATTTCCTCAGGCAACCAGATTTGGAGTCCTATCAACTGATATTTGGTTTGGTGTTTTTGTTTGTTTCCTTCTCCCCCTTGTTCTTCTTAACTGTCAAGTCAACCAAATTAACAAGAAAGAAGTTGTAAAACTGGTGGGACAGGCAAATAATTAAGAGCATAGTGTAGGACAAGACACCGACAGCAAGAGGGATTTCATTCTTCTGAGAATGAACTTAACAAAACAGGTATTTCTGGAAACACTTATCAATACTTCATCTACTTTACAAAAAGAAAGAAAAAAAAGAAACGGCTTTAATTTGACAACTGGCAGTTAGAAGAGCAGATGGTAAAATTTGGCTAATGGCAATTTGTCCTGCAAGTACATTAGTTTGCCAATATACTTCTACACAAGTAGTATGCTAGCATATTTTCATCTAATTAGGAAAGCTAAGCCACCGTGACAGATGATGGTGGAAAAAAAAAAAGTTTTTATTTTCTTTTGGCAATTCTTTGTCAAATATAATCAGTGAGTTTAGTTACAGTAACCTCTTACAAAACTATCATGAATAACAGGTAACAGTAAAGTAGTATGAGAAAAAAGTATCTTTAAGTTTTTATAGTTGGTTATTTAGTTGGTTAGTTGGTTTGGTCAACTTGAGAAAGATCAATGCTCCAGGCAAGTTTGATGTGATCCAAAAACTGTTGTAACATATACAGGAACTAGACTTGCCATACTGTTCTTTACTACACTGGATATAATAGCTGTAGTTTATTTCTTTCAGCTCATCAAACTAGTAAAACGGTGCAGACGGGGAGCTTCCTCCCAGAGCTCATATACTGATGACTGCGTGACACAGATCTGCTCTCCTGAAATTAAAAATCCAGTCGAGTAGAAGTTTCAGAATAAATCACGTTAGTCGAGTTCATTGTTATCAAGAATACGCAATCCAGTGGAACAGTATGGCTCTTAAGTGCTTTTGCAACTTTAACAGTTATTGCAACATCCCTTTTTTTTTTTTTTTTTCTTTTAATGTCTATTTTTGCTTTAGCCCGATGTTCCACTAAAGCATAAATCTGAGTGGGATAATAATCCTCACCACTACTCCTGGGAAAACAACACGCTGTAAGCACAAACAAATCAGACTATCATCCAAGTTGCTCAAAGTTTTTTTTTTATTTTTGCTTAGTCATGCCAAATGCATACACAATGAAAATGCACCACAGAATGCAACAGAATTCACTCCAGTTGTGCCTCTTATGTATGCACTGAAATATCTCGGCCACTATTGCTCAGATTACCCTCAAATTTGTGGCATGCAGTAATGATATGTGTGGTGTGACTCATAATGTTTTGGTTGTCTGATTTTTTTTTTTTTTTTTATTCTTTTTCTTTTTCTGTTTTTTCATTTTCCAACATATTTAATCAAGAATATTCCTGCAAAAGTGCTAACAGGCTAAATGCTGCTCTAAATACTAAATGTTCCTGTTTTCTTTAAAAAAAAAAAGTGTTATGAAAACTCAACATTATAACATATTTACAGTGTAATACCATGTGTTAGATGGTTTTAGTTTCAACTAGGCTTCATCATAATGTGGCAGCACATTGTGTAATAATAGTAATTAATGGGGAATAGTTGAGGGGTTGATTACAGAGCAGAGCAGAAAAAGGGTTTTCCCAGTCATTGTAATTTGTACAGCACTAATTGTCCTCTTGATAATTAATATCAAGAGGCTGGGGGTGGAAATTATCATGACAGTACTATCCTTTTTACTTCAAAGTCTAGTGGGCATCAAAAGTTCAAATTGCTTTCAATGAGGATAATTGAAAAGTGAGAGTTTTGTTTTGTGGTCTATTAATAATCATATGAATAAATGGTGTTGCCACATCAATAATTCCTTCGAGGTGTTCTTGTGTGACAGCTCCTGGCTTTCAAACAGAATTGATGGCAATAATTCCTTTTATATAGTGTCATCCCGCTGTGTATTTCGTGTTTTGTAATGACTGTGTCACCCTGTTACTACATCGCACCGATATGCAGGCACAGGCATGCTCCAGAGATTCATTGAAAACTAGTCTGACCTTATTTGTAGCGGTGCTGCAGCATTTTACTGCTCAGCCAAGTTGTCCATTAATAACACTGCATACTAATTTAAGAGAACAAGGCCAGTAGTACTGTCTCTACCCCTTGTTATGGTTTGGATAGATTGTCTGAGCAGTATTTTTTTTTTTTTTTTGGGTGTTAAAGACATGTAATTGTAATATGTAAATATTCACAGTCATGTTTTCAGTGATTGTGTATAGAGAATAGATTATTATTCTTCAGTATTGTCTGTTATAATTTGATGGCATTTTAAAATACCACCCACCCTCTGTAGCTGTCAGCAAGTTCTCATATGTCTATTTTTAATAGCTCACGTTTGTAGATAAAATTGGCTGAGAAGGAAACGTCTCTAGTGATGTTAGTTTCTAAACCAGAGTTAATCTCTGAAATATTCTGCCGTTTTACTTATTATTTACTTACTTTTACTTGCGAGACATAGTATCATTAAAATTGTAAGGTATATTGAAACATATAAATATTTTAACACTGTTCCAGGCCTGCTGTCTGTTGGGGTAGTCCCTTCCTATGTCCCTGGTGTGTGAGCATATACGCATATATGTGTGTCGTCACTAAACTGTGTTGAAATCATACAGATGGCTAATTTGTTGTAATCCTCAGTCCAAACGAACAGCAAGGGAAGCTTAGTGTGGTACGTGCGGCACGCCTACGGAAAGAAGCAAAGGGACATTCTTTCTGTTGTGATTGTATTAGCCATCCCGAGGCCATCGGATTATGTCTGGCTGTTTGTCGCTTGTAGTGCCATTTCAGCAATGTGGGTTCTCGCGTGGGGCCTCGTTTGCAAAGAGTTACATATGCTTGAGCTGCACTTTCTTTTCTGTGCCTCCCCTTTCACGTTCCACTGTTTATTGCGCTGAGAGGATTAACGGCGTGGCCAGTGAGTTCATTTCACCTTTTCTCAGTGGCTTTTGTGGTTTCTGCGCTCATGTGGACCTTTTCGTGTCACAGTGTGGTGTTTCCCCCCCAGAACGGTCATCTGTCAGTGGTGGAGCAGAACTACAGCTAATCAGCTATATGAAAATGTCAGTAATAACCATCATACCATCGAGTAATAAGAGTAAAAACAGTGAACCAAATAAATGAGGAATAATGAGATGGCTTGGAAATGTCATATTGCATCTTTCTATTCACTGATTTATTTAATTCATTTCTGTCTGGATAACACCTGCACAGTTCCTCCTGTTAATTAGAGCTAATGTCTGTTTATCATTTTGTCGGTTCCCCAATAATTAAAGTTGTCAAACAGATGACTCTAGCTGCAAACTGACTTGTCACACTTGGTGGAGAAAACTGTCAGTAGAGTCTGAGCCTGCAAGCTAATTAAATGGTTTGTTGAACTTTTAGCTCCAGGTAAATATTCTATCCAGGTTTATGTCATTTCTCTTTACTCACCCTAGTAATTATTGTTTAGTGCTGCAAGATTACAAATTAATCTGTTCTCAAATATGTGATTATTCTTTGTTTCACAGTTTCCAAGAGCAAGAGCTTGTTTAAACAGTATTTGCTAGTTAAACATATTGGAAAGAAAAGCAGAATCATCACATTTGAAAAGTGAACTGGTGATCAAAACAAATGACCCATGATCAATACTCAACTGATAGATTCAGCTCCAATTACCTTTCTCAGTTTTTTGGACATAACAGTGACAGGGCATTTTTCCTCCATTTATAAATCCCTTAAACTCTTTACTAGTTTTCAGCCGAGTCATTGGTTAACACGATTAAAGTTAATTAGTAAATACGCAGGTTAAGTCCTCTGAAATACAAGAAAATAAAGTGGTCAAGTTTTGTTGATTATCAGAGGATTGAAATCGATTCCATATCTCTTGTTCAGCTTAGTGACTGATTAATTATTTTATTACTGACAAGTTAGACTTTGTTCTTAATCTCATTCTGTCAAAAAATATAATGTAAAGACAACATGTTTACTTGTTTTTGTTTGTTTTTAGGATGATGCGTCTTTGTGATGTTTGATTTAACATGTGAACAGTTGTACAACCTGTCTCATGGAAAGTAAACGGTCCTGAAAGTCCTGGTCTTCATGGTTTATGTATAACGCAGCGTGACTCATCACCTTTGTACATGCTGGTGTCAGCTTGTACTTAAACATCCAGCGACACCACCTTTTGAATCTGCTCCAGCTATGGGGTGAAAGTCCTGCCTTTCTCACTGTATCTTATTTGACTTTCCCCTTTTATATTGATGAACGGTGTCATGTTTTGTGACTTAAAAAATGTGGTAACTCAGGATCAATATCCAAATTTTAACTTTGCATTATATCAGCAAAAAATGTTTTGAGAAGTAGACTTGTGCTAGTGTATTTTTTTCTAACTAATGGCTCTATTGATTTCTTTCCACAGTACATATTCGGGGAATTCAGCCCTGATGAGATCAATCAGTTTTTTGTGACTCCACGATGTTATGTCGAGGTAAGGAGGCGGGATACAAAGTAGTAGCCATTGTTTTTGCATGAATACATTATTATTACATGGGTTTGCCTCAATGGTTTATTATTTAATAAATAATTCTGAGCCCAATACACTATTTTGACCACAACTGTGAAGTTTCTACCATTAAATGACTCAAGATGTTCAACTTGCATGTTTTATCCTCCTGTCAGTGCTGCTACATCCAGAGTCAAAGTCAGCTTCCTTTATTTCTTTATTTTTTTTCCATGTTTTTTTTTAGTAGTTTGATGTTTAGACTCAGTGTTGGTGGAATTATTGGAATGTGTTTTTTTTTCTAAACTTCTAATTTTTTTTATTTTGTCTCTACAGCTTCCTCCATTCAATGACAAAGTTCCATGCATCAGTCAGTCTTCTGGTATGTACATTTCATATACACTAGATTAAAACATGATGATTTTATTTATTCAGTTATTTGCATCAAAATAATCTCCCCTCTCAGTAGGGGGATGTTCTCATGCTTTTAGCCGATATCCCTCAGGTTTTTTCAGAACAAGTCTTTTAAAATGTGTTGTTCATACTAAGCTGAGCTGACCTGACTATTTTTTTTATAACTATTATTTTTGTATAGATTTATACGTACCAGATCTTTTTGTTTCAAATAGGTTGCAAATCTTAGTAGATCTTTATTACCGTAAGCGTAAATCAACCGTTATTAGTCTTTATCTTTATATGTCGAGCCACCAAATGAACAATGTAATAACAGCCACTTTTCTTTGATATGGTTCTCATTTGCACATGACAATTGCCTTACCATGATTTGTATTGACTATTTAGGAAATTACTGCACTCCTGCTGTACCTTTTATTATGGAGTCTATGGGACTGCAGGTTTGCGGTGAGTTGAGGAGTCTGACACCCTGTGGCTTGACTAGCTGTTGTACGTTTGCTGTAAAACTCAAAATCCAAGTTGTAAGAACTGGTGGCTTTCTAAACCTTGCGCCTGTATTCTTCCTCTTGCCTGTTGGTAAAATCTGTAGAGCTTTGCATGCTCAAGATACTGCTAAGTATCTGATCTTCTCTTGCATATAATGCATTTTCACCTCTGCAGGGCTCCAAGTTGAATTATAATCGGACTGAATTTTCACATGATTTAACAATCACAGCTTATTTACTAGGGGCATAGTTATGGTTTTATGTGGTTGCTAACATGTGTGTACATATTAAGCCTTACATTGTTCAGGTTTTACTGCTAAGTGCATTTTACTGTCGTGAAGTGTGGTTTCAGTAACACTAACAGAAGATCTTCTAATCCCAGTAGAGGAAGTAACTGCTATTTTCATACTCTCTTAATCCTGCAGAAAATCAGGTTTACTTGAGGTGAATTGTCAGCTGTGTTGTCATTAAAAGAAAAAAAAAAACTTGGATGATTTTTTTCTGATTTGCACTTACTAATGTTTCCTGTTTATTCACCTTTCTCTTTGCACCTCTGACTGCATAGTCATTTACTATTAAAACTGCTGTGCAACATATTTTAACAAATGACGAAGTACGTTTGTCTTGTGATGATGATTATGTATATTTGTTTGCATTGCTGAACTAGTTAGCAACACGTGGAAACATATAAACATGACATAAAAATACTGTTTTTAGGAAATGATGCACATTGATGTACATTATGAAACAACTAAGACTATTGGCATACCAGTGAAATTGGGATTTTGAAATGAAAACTTTTAAATTAAAACACACACACCTTCATCAGATGTGGCCATCAAAACATTCAAATACATAAGCTGTAAAGTTTATTTGTACAACAAGTTGCATTTTTCTTTTAAAGGATGACATTTGAGTATAGGTCTCGAATCAGAATACAGAAATGATCATCCTGCCTTTACATAAAAAAATCACAATAGGACGTTATTTTATCCTCTAGAACTGGACTATAAATTCTGTTAAAGTTTATAAAACTCAGTGTTTGAAGTTGAGTTGTGCTGTTAAGTATAAGGTAGGTCTGCTATGTTCTAGTGTGCTTTTTTTTGTTTTGTCCTGTGTTTGTAAACTATATTACAAATATTAGATATTCTATAGTCATTAAGAGATTGTACCCTCAGTGTTAGTTATTGTCCATCACTCTTACAGGTTACATCAAGACCTTGTCTTGACAATATTCTCATCTGGTTCTGCTTCAGAGGGTTTATTAAAACAGGACTACACACCTGTCACAGCTTTCCAGGACTGCTCATTTGATGGATGGCTGCCATTTGTTACCAAAAGAAAAATGTGTTGTTTTTTTTTTTTTTTTTAAAAAGCATGTCATAGAATTTCTAGCATGTTAGATTATCCCCCATCCTCTAGTTGAAAATGTTTAATGTTAAAACCCCTCACTTTCCTTTCACATAATCCAAGAAGGAATAGGTTTAGCCAAGCAGAGATGCAACAGTAGTTGCTGAAGCTAAAAATAGGTCCCGTAGGAATTATTTCGTTATTGGTATGTCTGATCCTGTCAGAGAGCTCCCACGACTCCCGTTGAGTGATGGCTTATTTGTTCAGGAAAAAAATGGATTTTATACCCAACTCCCCAACAGAGAGCGAAGTTCAACAGTGTCTATTTTTTTATGTTTAGAATTTAGGCTGTGCAAACACAAAAAGGTTGTGTTTCTAATCGGTTGAATTGTTATCTTCAGCAGAAGACTTTCAGCGCATCGAGTTTGGCGTTGATGAGGTGATGGATTCCAAGCCTGTTGGGGTGAACGATCCTTTGTACAAAGTGTCGAGCACCCTCAACCCCCAGGCTCCGGAGTTCATCCTGGGCTGCCAGCCGGCCCAGAAGACCCAACAGACGGCTTCTTCGGAAGCTGACGTCCCTGATGGAACTGACTTCAACTCGCTGGACGGCCCTGACTCAGAGGCCTCAGCCCTGGACAATCACCAGGCCTGCCAGGACATGGATGGACTCCCTGGCAGCCTGGGACAGCGAGAGAGGAAGAAAAAGAAAAAGCGACCGCCGGGATACTACAATTACCTGGATCCATCAACTGGCCAGAGCAACAGCGGCACAGATGGGACGCCTGTGACGGCCCTGGTGAACGGACATGTACTCGGTGGCCCTCACCACAGTGCTGAGGATGTGGACAGTAAGGCATTGTCAGGGGCTGAACTTCCCAGCCCTGGACCTGTTTCCACGGCAACATCAGCCGTGGCTGCAGCTAAGTTTGCCCCCTCATCCACTGCCAATCAGAGGACTTGTGATAGCCCTGATGACTCTTCTTTGGACTTAACAAGTGGAGCTGCCTCTTTATCAGATGGCAACAATGCAACTTCCCCTCCTTCATCTTCCTCTCAAAGTAGAGGGATGACAGAGGGACCGAGGACTGCAGATGAGCAGCCAGAACATTTTGCTCCACAGAGCCCCGAACTTTCAGATACTTCACACAGCCCATGCTCCAAATCACCTCTTCCTCCTTCAGCTGCTGTGGCCACCCCCTCTGTTGCCACTTCCATTACGACTACTGAGCTGGAGGGAGGGGAGGTAGCAGACAATGGGGTAGCTAATGGGTTAGCAGAACGTGAAACTCCCATCTGTGCAGATGGACACAAAGAAGACTGTGAGAGTGGGGAGCAGGCTCAGCAGGTCTCCTCAGACTCCGCTGCCCAGCCGGCAGCAACCGAACAGGCTCATTCGCCTGTGATTCCAGCTGCACCTACTGCCAACCTCCCCAAGTCCTGGGCTAGCCTCTTCCACAACTCCAAGCCTCTGCCTGGGGGCCCTCAGGCCTTTGTGGAGGTAAAAAATGTTGTGGAAGTGGTGTCTCCCTCCCTTGCCACACCAGAGCAGCCTGAAAAAGTTGGGGAGGTCAGAGACGGCCCTGTCCATGTATCAGAGGATCCCATGGCCCCTAAACTTGCAGGTATTTTATGAAAATGCTTGTATGTTTTTAAAAATAACCAAGCATACCCTTTTATGTTTGATTTTTTTTTTTGCAAGAGAAATGTGCTCTGCTGCTAGACTCGGTTCATCTCCACTTGGTGGCAGTGCTGAGGCACTTCTACTGTTGCTACTCCTTGTCTTTCTATATAAGTATGAGCTTTTAATCTCTTGATGTTATGAAGAGTAGAAGTGACCACACTTTATGTTCTTCTGCTCATCATCTTGTGTCTTGTGCTTATTTTAAGTTGTTAAAAGCTGAGACTGTTCAGTAACACCTCGCCATAGGCAAAGGTCTTAGACACAAAATTCCAGAAATGAACACTAGATGGTGGTATTACATCCAGAATAGGTTTTTAAGATAGCAAGTCATTAGTAATTATGTTGAAATGCACTTTGTCTTATAACCCAACAACATTATGATTAAGCAGTGAATACTTTTTAAGACCTTACTAGAGAAGAATGTGTTCCCTTTAGAAAGCTGATGCACAGGTTTTTCTTTCCAAAGTCATCTTTGTCTCAACTGTACATATTTATATCCCCTTTAGATATAGTATGTAGAAAGAAATATTAAATGTTTTGTGGAATGTTTATTTCATATGTGAAGTTGTGGTGAGGTGGTTGGACCATTATTTCACATTTCAACCTAGATTTACTTTCCCTTCATGGTTTGTTCATTCAGGTAATTCCCAAGAAAAATAGATGTGAATCCTCTTTGAAGACCTCATTTCTGTTTCTTAGTGTCATGATTGCCTGATGCAAACATAACAAACCTGTACATTAACCGTAGACTTTGCTGTGTCCACGCTGGTGTTACCGCATCATTTCAGACAATGAGAGAAAATGATTCCTCGATCAGGTCTGACTAGAGACTAAACTGAGGCCAGATCATTGTGGTTTGGCTTTGTGAGGGGAGGGATCAAGTGAAACACACAAACAAGCACAGTTGAGTTTGATTTGAGATCATTTTGGGATTCATTTATTTAAGAACCTGCAAACATACAAGATGCAAAATATTTATCTGTGCCAAACTATTCTGAGTTGGGTTGTTTTCCATTCTGTCTCTTAAAAACAGTGCACTGTATTCAAATTTTGTGGATTTTGATGAACCTGATGATGCAGCTTGTCTGTACGTATTTGGTTGTTATACAGTTGTTCTAGCAGGAGGATTCAGAAACTTACCTGAGACCTCAGTCCTGTCTGTCTACACAAACACACAGCTGCTTTGAGTTTTGCTTTGAATACAGCACATGGTCTCTAGTCACTGAAGTACTTAACACTTATCTGTTATAACTAGAGATTCAGAGTTTACATTTTACACTTGGTGTGTTCAATTTTTAAGATTGTATTTACTTTAGCTGACAAACTAGAAAATCCTCTGGCTGTATATACACACTCAGTGATCTTTTTTTTTCTGTCAACTGTGAGACGATGTATCATAATTGACAGTTTGGTTACTGACAAATGTGAATGTGGTGGACTTTAGGTTGCTTTAGTTTAAGAAACTTGTTCTCTCTGAAAAGCACTACTACACCGCCACAGTGAACTAACCCCTGCATCACAGCAGAGAATTGGTGTAGAGATCGTCACCGTTAACAATGGAGACCACAAGCAACCAGTTAAAAACACAGGTTTTGAGTTTACACAGGGCTTAGTGGGTTTACGTCTCCACTGGATTGTCCACTACAGCCTCTAGTCTCGATGTGTCAAGAGAAATCTTTGTCAATCCGTATGACTCACTGACACTTTCTGGTTTAACTTCTTAATACTTCTCTTGGCCGTTAAACTGCTTTAGCTCAGGATATGTTTAATAATACACAAAGTAAAGTGTCTGTATAATAAATGGGTTCTTATTAACAAAGGAATACACACTTTCTTAAAAGAAATGGATCTGTTCATAAAGGGGTTGTTACAGTGTAAAGTGAACCTGCCTGTGAGTGGCTTGTTCTTTCTTTTTTTTTTTTGTAAAGCAATAGTTGATATTTGTATACAAGTAGAAAGCTAACGGATGTTGATACTCTATTTTTATTTCCTTGGTTATATGTGTCATCGCTCATGTGGTCACAGATTTACAGACTGCATTTTTATTTTTCAAATCAATGGTCTAAATGTCCACGTTACCTTGGGAGCTGTGTTTTAATGGCAGCCGCCCTTCCTAGGCGTGGTACAGCAAGTTCTTGCTCTTGCTCTGACTTCTGTCTCTTGTGCTGTTGTCACATGCGGCAGGAACAAGAGAAAGAACATTTTTTTTTCTGTTCAAATGAAAATGGACTTACTTTGGAGTGAATGTCTGTGTTGTAATATTCACCACCACATCACACTTCTAATGGCTGAAATCATTCTGTTGTACTGACATGGATTTACCTTGTTTGTTGAGGTCGTTCACAGCTACGTGTTTATGAATATTGTTTTTGTTTGAATCCGCAGAACTTATTGAGAATGTGAAGTTGATACATAAACCAGTGTCTTTGCAGCCGAGAGGACTGATCAACAAGGGAAACTGGTGCTATATCAACGCTGTATCCTTTCACTCACTCACTCACTTTCTTTCGTTCTGTTTGCACATATATCTTGGGGTTAACGTGATTTACTCATAATTTGTTGCTAAACCAAATATCACAGCAGATAAATTGAGTCCCAGACAGAGGTAATGTGTGTTTGAAAAAGTTAGTTTTCCGTTGTGAAATGTAGTTGTTTTTTGGCTGGCATTTCCAGAGGAGTGAATATCACCTCTGCCAGTAAAATTCCTAAAAATGTAATTGTTAATTTTTATTTAAGCTTGAAACATTAGTTTCTTCACAGCTGGCTGCACATTAAGGACCAGACATTAATCAGGAGATTAATTGTTGATCCGTAGTTGGAGAGCAGATGATAATTTGAGACCTGCACTCTGATTAGAGAAACATATTTTAATAAATAAATAAATAGATATTGAAAACATTTCACAAAATTACAGCTGGAGTTTAATCATATTAGATTATATTATTCCATTTGTATCATATTAGAAATGTTGAAGCGACACGTCATTGGCTTTTTCTCCATGGGTTTCCTCCCTGACTCAAAACACTCAGACCCTACAGGCCCTGATTGCATGTCCTCCCATGTATCACCTGATGAAGTCCATTCCTCTGCATAATGAAACGCAGAGACCATGTACCTCCACACCCATGATAGACAACTTGTAAGTAGCATCTCTGGAAGCGGATATCAAAGTGTTAAAAAGCGTTTTTGCTCAGACACATCATTGTTTCTTTGTCTCTGACAGTGTAAGACTTGTGAACGAGTTCAACAACATGCCTGTGCCATCTAAAGCCAAACAGCAAGGTAGGATGTGACACCGCCCGTCCAAGAACATTTAATGTCATTTCCTGTGGGCATCACTGAAGTTGTTACATTTGTGTCCACAGCTGTTGGTGATAAGGTCATGAAAGACATTCGGCCCGGCGTTCCCTTTGAGCCAACTTACATTTACAGACTCCTCACTCTCATCAAGTCAAGTCTCTCTGAGAAGGTGAGTTACACTGCACCATTTACTGCAGAGCTGTGGGTCAATATGTGTTTTTTTTTTTTTTTTTTTTTAATGATCACTGTCCGTCGTACGGTTCCTCTGGAACAGACTGTACTTTAAGAAACTGTTCTGTTTTACGAAGACAGAGAATTTTACAACTCTTAATAAAGCTCTTAATAAAGGAAGTTTGTGCCACATACTTAAGTTAATTCTGTCTTAGTTTTCATTAATGATGTTGCTTAATTAGTGGAATGGTCATCTTTTTATACCTAATTATACCTAACTATATATCCTGTGTCACATTGTAAACATGCCTCCCTGTCTGTGTTTACCTCACTGAGGAGCTGTGTATGCACTTTTATGGTTTTTTATTTGACAGCGAAGTGTTTTTAATTGGAACTGATGTCTGCTCGCTCTTCTCTCAGGGCCGACAAGAGGATGCGGAGGAGTATCTTGGCTTCACTCTGAATGGATTGCATGAGGAGATGCTGGCATTGAAAAAACTTATCTCGCCTCAGGAAGAGAGTAAGCATCTTTTTTCATTAATTAACCTTTAGGCCTTTTACTTTCTGCAAAGTCAAATGGGACCAAAAATATAATATAATAAAGTGGAGGGGAATAGATTAATGACCAGCTTGGTAAAGTAGAGCACAGCAGAAAAGAGTGAGGTCAGTCTGCAATCATAGTGAATATGCAGTTTATTGATGCAGTAGATTGATGAACAGTATTTTAGATTTTATTCCTGGAAACAATAATTCAGCAGTTTAAAATGAAACTTGTGTTATCATCTACTTAAACTGCTATTAGTTGAAATGCTATTGAGTTTCCTGTAATCTATAAACTGACAGGTAGCTCAGCAGGTCGTTCATTTTACTTACATCAAGGCACTTGACCTTTAAAATAGTTTGTTTTTATTGGTTTCTATTTATTTATGCATATATTTTTCTTAACAGAAGCTCCTACGCCTAACGGGCCGGAGTCCCAGTCAGGAGGTGTGGAGGAAGATGTCGCTGATAAGGAGGAAGAAGGAAGCGAGGACGAGTGGGAGCAAGTTGGTCCCAGAAACAAGACTTCCATCACTCGCCAAGCTGACTTTGTCCGCACGCCCATCACTGATATCTTTGGTGGCCACATCAGGTACGTTGAACAGAAGATGTTTCAGAAATACTTTAAATGAAAATAATGAACATTGATCTGTAGAAAAGAATAACTGAAGATTAGAATAGGTTCAACATCTTGTTCCACCAAAATCCACCTGTGGGTAAAATTTGTAGTAATGTCACATGTTCATGCTGGGTTGGTTATGCAGTTCTTGAAGTTGAAGTTTTAAGTTTGTGACCTCTGTTCATGGTCATCACAAGTCGGTCTGCCACCAGTCATCTCTAGCTTTTCTCCACCAAACACCACCAGAGTCCTTCAGAATAACAGCCACTGTGGGTTGATTGTGGTCAGAAGTCTCGACAGCAAGACATGGGGCACCCATCCACAAACAAAGGTCTTAGCTTTCAGACAAATTGGAAAGTTAAGAACCTGTGCGGGCGTAGCTTGCCTAAATAATATGTTGTATGAGGTTCTGGTCTGGCACAATCCTGGTCTGCACTGGTTGCACAGTGTCTTGCAGGATTATTTTCTCAGAAATGGTTCGTACCAGAGAGAAATGGAATACAGGAGTGTATGTTTACAGAGGGTAGTGTGTACGCCCACTGAGCTTGGCTACAGCCCACGGGCTCCTTAAGGCACTACTCAGAGTAATCGGTTTGTCTTCAGAAATCACTGCAACAATTTGAAAATTATTTTTGCTGCAATTTAAGTCTTCTAGTTTAAACCATCAGTTTGACCATCAGCAGCAGCCAAGATATTAGAGGCTCAGATTTCCTGGGTCAGATGTTGGGTTTAGAAGAAGCCTGGTATAATTACACTGATATTTTAAACATTAACCTGCTCCAGTTATTGTTCTACCAGGTTTTAAATGTCTTTCTTTAGGAGCTCTAACTGTTTTATTTTGCTCTTTTATATCAGGTCGGTGGTGTATCAACAAAACTCAAAAGAGTCGGCCACTCTGCAGCCTTTCTTCACCCTGCAGCTCGACATCCAGTCAGAGAAGATCCGGACAGTCCAGGAGGCTTTAGAAACTCTGGTGGCGCGGGAGTCGGTCCAGGGCTACACTTCTAAAACCAAGCAGGAGGTATGTTCACAGAGCGGATACTTCACTTAAATTCACTGTCACACGTTATCACATTATCAATGTTGCACATTGCTGCATTACAAAAGTGCACAAGACCTCACAACTGAGAAAGAAGCACTCGTCTGTAAACGGTACAGATGGTGAACATGGAGCTGGACCAGCTGGTGCAGGGAACATCTGCTTTACAGCTGTACAATGGGCATCTTTGAAGTGTGTTTTTGTGGTGACATAAACCTGTCGTTCTAGTCTTGATCATTTTAAATTTGGTCCACAGCCTGATGCAGTTTGTCTTGTGTAGTTTAAAAAGCCCAGAAACCCTAGTGATTCACGAGTCACTACTTTGAAGAGAGCTCTTGTGTTTCCAACAAAAGAACAAACCCCGATCTTCTGTTCTGTACTTGTTTTTCTCTTTCCTGTATTGTTTGTTTTATTTTATTGGGCTTTATCCTAAGTCTACAATTACAACCTTTTTCCAATTTCTCTGCTCTTTCATTACGATCACAGCGTGTTCTCACTGCTCGTCTTTCATCTTTTTGTCCCCGTTCTCAGATTGAGATCAGTCGGAGGGTGACTCTGGAGGAGCTGCCCCCTGTGCTTGTGCTCCATCTCAAGAGATTTGTTTTTGAAAAGACTGGAGGCTGTCAGAAACTAACCAAGAACATTGATTACCCTGTTGACCTGGAAATCAGCAAAGGTATGGACCCACACCCTGTGGATACTGTGGATTTCTATGGATCCAATATATGTAGATTTCACACTTTTCACTGCACTATATCTAAATTATAGTGTTGACCCAGTCTTTATGATCATTTCTTGACAATGTTGACACTCACCCAAAAATGTTAATCTTTTAATTGATTGTGGGACACATGCACATGATTCAGTTTCCAGGACTTAGACCTCTAGCTTAGAGAAAACGACTAAGTTATAAAACATGCATCAACAGACTTCACAATTTTAGCTGTCTATAATTAATTCCATGAGTTGGCTGATATGAAAAAAAGCCAGTGTCAGTGCGTTTCACTAATGGCTCCCCAGAGAAACAATGATTGTCTTAATACTCATGAAAACCAAGTGGGAAATGATTTGTTTGTGATACTGATGAATCAGGGTAATAATGCTGCTGTGAAGTTTGTAAAACACATAAACAGATTTTAAAGTGAAGTTTTTTTTCCCCCTTAGACCCATCGTATATTATGATGTGTATGACATTTTTAACTGAATTTCTAAAATAATATTTGGTAGAAATGTGTTGCTCAGTTTGAGGTTGTGGCTGCAGTTGTTGAACTAATATGGTTTAAATATCTGTGTTTTGACTAAAATGTTTAAAAGCTTGTGCAAACTGTGAAAACTGACTTTAACAGCAGAACACGGTCCAACATGTCCTGTTTTATCTGTAATTGAGGCAGTGATTTAGGGCGACATGGTCTAAACAGTGGATTTTTCTTTTCCAATCACGGTTTCTTTTCAGATCTCTTGTCCTCTGGAGTACGAAGCAAAGTTGTGAAAGGCCAAAGAACTTACAGGCTCTTTGCAGGTTCGTTTGTGTTTCATTTAATTTGCATTTATTCCCTCATGAACACAAATGAACAACGCTGTGAATCCTCATCTATCTGGTCGACAGTTGTCTTTTTATTTAACATCAGGTCGGAACAAATGATAAAAGTGATTTTAGAATAATGAAAATAATCATACTAAGAGTACATTTCATATGTCACAGTATAAATTGTTTTAGTTGCATTGATGATAGCATCTCCAAATCATGTCCCAAATTTCTTAAATATCTTCTGTCTTTCAATGTAACTAGTTGTCTACCACCATGGGAACAGCGCGACAGGCGGTCATTACACCACGGATGTCTTCCACATCGGTCTTAACGGCTGGCTGCGCATTGACGACCAGACAGTGAAGGTCATCAACCAATACCAGGTGGTGAAGCAGACTGCAGAGCGCACCGCCTACCTGCTGTACTACCGCCGCGTCGACCTGCTGTAGACACACACATCCGAACACCCAAACACACACACACGCAAGAAATACCCCCAATATATTGACAAAAACACATGCAACAACATACATGCTCAAGATGCACTCGTTGACAGAACAGTACATTGACACATGACACAAACACTCACCAAACTAATGAACAGGAACACTGCCCAACTTGTTCTCTTGCAAGATTTTCCTCTTCTGCCCTCCTCCTCCCTGCTTTCCTGAAAACCAGCTTTTCCTGCACCCTTTTCCTTGTCTCTTTTCTTTCCGGAAGAAGAGAAACAAGCTGCATTCACAAAGATTTCCCTGTGACTGCTATCTCTTCTCTGTGCACCACTGCTGTTATTTTTTCTTTTCTTTTTTTTGTTTCGTTTTATTTTTAAAGCAGCAAGGAAGGACTTGACTAGACAGAGGTTGGGCTGAGGTTACAGGTTAGGACCTGAGACTCACCTGACTGAGCCCAGAACTTGGCTCAGATAGCAAACAGTGGACTCACTCACACAGGAAGAACTATCTACCACAGGCTACAAGTGGACTGCTGGGGTAATTTCTCTTGGTTGAATTACCTTTTTTAAAGAAATGACCTAGAAATATCAGTGTTTGCCTTTCAGTAAAGGAGAACTGTTGGCCTAACGAATTCGCCGCAGTTTAAAAGCCTATTTGAATTTGCCCCTAGTGCATTGAAAAGGCTCAGCACCAGCATTATCATGAGTCTCTCCTCCCAAGGCCAGATTGTCTTCTTCGCTGCCACCGACACCAACAAGTCCTCCTCTTCCATTTCCTCACTTTTACGATGCTTTCAAATCTAGGTACTTGAGCCATCAAAAAAAAAAAAAAAAAAAAAAAACAGGAGAAAAAAAACACAGGTGGTACATTGAGTGGGAACTGAAAAGCTTCCTTGTTTGAGAGATCCTTGTTATGGTATCTGGGTTTAGATTTAGAAAGACTATCTAAAAAAAATTAATGCGCTTTAGAATTTAATAACAAATAAGCTTCTGTGCACAAAGTATAAACTGATTGAATACGATATGACAGGCAAATGCATATTTTGCAAATATTTAGATTAAAATGTAAAAAAAAAAAAAAAAAAAAAACTAAATATAAAATCTAGCTGACTGAAAACTTGTTTGGGTCCTTAAAGACTGCACTAGTTTTTAGACTCAGTTCTTGCACTGGAGAGATGGCATCCAATCAAGACAGATTCCACTGCAAAATCCTCCCCTTGTTTACTTTGTACATTTCCTTCTCTATCCATTGTTCATTTTTTTGTTGTCTTTTTCTTGTCTAAAGGTTCCACCTGTGTATAGGTGGCTTATCAGTGTAGTTCTGAGCCACACCACCCCTCTTTCCCCCCCAACTCAGCAGAAAGCGGGGGCTGCCTTAGGTTCAACGTGTGATGTTTTTCCACTCAGTGTACAAGTCTAACCCTAATCAGGCAGCAACGAGAGTGCGTCTAATGTCTGAAGAGTTAGAGGAATGTACCTGACACCTCCGTGTTTTACTCTTTTGTGACTCAAATTCCTCAAAGTCGAGGACAAACTGAGTGTTGAGGGGAAGCGGGACTACATCTGTGCTACGCTCTGCAGAAAAACCTCGGACATGCGCACAAAAGGAGATAGTGTTTGCTTTTGTTGAAGATATTGATTTCTTTTTTTTTTTTTTTTTTTTTTGATCATTCATTGATTGTGATGACTTTGTTGGAGTTACTAAAAAAAGATGTTAGTTTTTTTTTTTTTTTTTGTCATTGATCATTTATTGGATGTCCCCTTGCTCTCGCTCCCCTTCAGAAAAATATGCTTGCATTTGAATTGGTGTTTGAAAAGAAATTACACAGGCTAAAGCACAATGAATAAAATTGATCTAGTTCTTTGCTTGATATTAATTTCCTTTTTGTCATTTTCTCTTTCCATATTTTTTTGTTTTTGTTTTTTTTGTTTTGTTTGTTTTTTTTTTTTTGCTCAAGACCCATTTCATTCCAACCACCAGTGCCACAGTGTCAGTATTATCACTTCACCAAATATAATCAGATAAGAAGTATTCCTATATGATTTAGGCTTTTATTCTTGAATCTTGATCCAAAAGAATTCCTCTTCTATCTCTTATAGAATTCGTTAGCTCACATACCTGCCCATCAGTTGAAAAAAAAAAAAAACAAGGTACACAGGTGAGAAGGCAGTCGTCCAAGACTTGGGTGCTTCAGATCAAAGACAGTGCAGTGAACATTTTCCTGTATATCGAGAGCAGCTCATGGATTTAAGTTGATTGAAAATGTCTCTCCCTTCGTTATGAGGTCACACTAGACTGATCAGGGTCAGTCTTTCAATTAAAAAAATGAGATTTAAGTAATTTTTTTGTTTTGTTTTCAAAATTACATGTGGGATTTAAATTATATTTTAGCTTTCTGTGCTATAACATCATTATATGGTGCGTATATTGACCTTTCTTGTGGGTTTCAAAGTCAGAAACTTTTTCCCAGATAAACCAAAGGAAAACATTCTACAGGCCCTCCTGCCTTTCCTTCAATTTACATTCAAACTTTATTTTTGCCTTCTCCATCTGACGTCTTGTTGCCATGTCTTGTCACAGTCCACAACTCATTTCACACCAGAAACGGCATGTTGTTTAGACAGTCGATTCATCTTACGACTTAAATGATAGTTCAGTTGTGCCGCCGGCTTCGTAGTCATTTCTGCACAAATTGTGACATTGTTGATTTGCGTCATTTCTTTCCCCTTTTTAAAGAATGTGTGATCGTTGGGACTTTGAAATGGACACCTTGAGCTTTCTGTTGTACACTTTAATCTCAGTCTCACATGGCTGGTCAGGAAATGTGCTGGTGAAATGCTTCAACAACATGTCTCTCTTTTCAGTATGTGCTCCTAACACTATTGTCTGCTGGGAATTGTTGGGATATTGACCTAAAAACAAAATCTATTCTGTCTTTTAATTTTAAGCCTCCAGCATTATATTTTGTTTATTGTTCAAATAAAGGATTGTGCAAAAAGCAGTTTGCTAATGAGGTGTAGTCGGACGACTACTTGGCTTTCTTATAAAACAGTCTATACTGAAAACATCTGCATCTCTAGACCGTGGACTGGCCTACAGAACAATGTGCACAATAAACCAAAACAACAAAATGATCCGTAGAGTCTTGGTGTACCACACGCTGTTAATTGGTCTCTTGTACCTTTATGCCAACATATACTGTGTAGCATGTCTCATCTCCCCCTTCTGTGGTTGAACTGGCTGCCTTGGTGCCCACAGTGCTCTCTTTAGGGCTGTGGCTGTTTGTTTTAATGGGAAGCAGACCCATCATTGAAAAATTTGCTATGTAAGGTTTTTTTTTTTTTTTTTTTGCCCTTTAGTATTCCTTACTATTTATTCCCTCTTTACTATAGCTCAGCCATCCACTGAAATGTGGCTTCGCTCTGAAACTTACAATCAAGTGTAGTATTTTCCTTGTTAATGTCAGAAGGCAACTAAAAGATCTTTTTTTACAGGCCCGCAGCCTGAAGAGAAAATTACATGTTTGAACACCCACTGATAGACCACCTATACTCACAAGTGTCTCATGCCATTCTTTAGGGATGATGGTGTATGTATGTTAGCCTTCTCCTCGCAGGCCTATTTAAGACCGTCAGTGGTTTGTTGAAACTGCAACACAAGCCAGTAGTTTTAATGGTCAAAGCGCTGAAGCATCCAATCGGGCAAAGAACAAGAGCAGCTGCCCACAGGAAGGGGCTAGTACTATGTGTTATTCTTCTTTTCTAATTTAAGGACGTTGTTGGACCATTTCAGGTAATTAAACCGCCAAGGATCAAAATAACGGACACGACTTACCAGAACTGAGAATTGCTGTATCGGGGGCAACAAACTGAAACCATGTGTGTCAGCAGCAGATGAAAACAATGGGTCCTTGTCACATCTGTGTTATTGCTCCACCAACAACTCAACCCAAGTAATTTGTTATAGTAGAGGAGATTGTTATCGAACCTGCTTCTGAAATGACCAACAAAACCACAGCCCAATAACTAACAAATGGAATGACAATAACTTACAGCATGAGATTGTTTCTGCTCGTTACCTTTTATGACGTGAGTCACAACTGCCTTCTAATGTAATAGTGCTGCTCCATGACCTAAGGTAGATGCAGATGAGTTGTGCAGCTCTTGTTAAATGTACAGTCAGTTAAACAGTTTAAGTGATGATGCAGGAAGTTTGAAGTAATTGGGTAAATAAATATTGCAAGTTGTCACTGTATCGGCCGTCTGGTTCTCTGGGTTTATCACCAGAGGTCACTGAGGACATGGAGGCAACAACCGTCACCACACAGGAGACAGTTGACAAGATCTGTGGTATGATCTCAACAGATGGATGAATCGTACAACGCTATATTGCAACGGAGCTGTGTATTTCCCAGGAATGTGTCCATGAGGTTATTCAGCACAAACGATCCATGTCATCAGGTTGTCAGTTCTCTGGGTCCCAAAACTCATCTGCTGAGATCTGATGAGAAGCAGATTCTGTTCCATGTGTTGAGACGATCTTTAAGGTGGATTCTGAGAGAAGAAAGAACCTTGGATGAGACTGATGCATCACCTCCAACCAGACTGGGAGGCACAATGCACTGGGTTGCAAAAACAACAAAAAATGAACTTCCTGCGTAGTCACACAAAAAGAGCAGGGCTGCATGTAACAACAGCTGTATAAGACGACATCTACTGTAGTCCATGAATTTATCAATTGGTCTTCAGTTTCATGATCTCTGCTGCCTTTTTTTTTACTTTTTAATGTCTTAGTGGTGAGTTCGAGTCTTTTCATTAATGTACAGACGAGTTGTTTTGGGCTGTTTTTCATTTCAGCATTTCACTGAATGCTTTGTTTATTATGACAGTGAAGTGTATCATAGGATATGACCTCCACAGTTACCAGATTTAAAGATCCAAAAAGCTTCAGTAAGCAGGTTTCTCCAAATGCCTCTTCTGACCTCTCTGGCTTTCAATCAACTCTTAACTTTTAGGAGTGATTTTTGTGCATTTCCTGTTATGATCCAGTTTGTTTGTTTTTATAATCAGTTTTGCTCATCATATGGTGTCTTCATTCAGTCTCCCCCACATTTTTTTCCTTCTGTATCTCATTTTTGCGTCTTGTTTAGAGGTCCACCAGCTCTCCACAGTCTCTAAGGAAAGTAAACATGGCAACCAGAGATTCAAGGACCTCCACAAGCCCCTGTACAAATAAACCAGCTCTCAGTTTTGGTTATGAAGGGTATTCCTGCAGTGTGTGTGTATGGGAAGGTGGTTCCTCTTGAACCTCAGAAAAGAAAAACGAAGGTTCCACCTGTTAAAGATTATATAACTTCACAAAGTAAACAAGAAAAGGATGTTTGAATTATGTAATCCTTCTGTTGTCTTCAACTAAGACTGATGCAGTGTTGTAAATTTCCTGTTCCAACATCGATTTGTATGACTTATGATTTGGGAGTGATGCAGCTGAACAATGAGTAACCCTTCTCTGAAGACAACCCTTGTCCCTTGGATATCTGAAATATAGTCATAGTCTCTGAAAAACATGATTCCTCTTTCTTGTCTCAAGGGACCAGGGGGGAAAAAAATCACGTTCTTGAACCTTCACTCTTTCTCGCTATTGTATGTCTGTCCCTTAAAAAACTGTATTTGAAAAGCCATAAATAAGACGAGGTCTTTTTCAAGCAAGCTGTTCAGTAAATCTCCAAATTTGTGTTTCAAAGTGTCTGTGAGTAAAGAAATATGACACAATAACAGTTTTTCAGAGCACAAACAGTTGGTGGCTGGTGTTTGTTGATGGTGTCACATCAGTCACAAAGTGATTTAAAAGAAAATATGGCAACACAGCAAATATGCTCAAATAGAAAATATGGTTTGAATTAGATTTTTATAATTGTTCAAATCAGAAATGTTCCACATCACAAAGCTCTCACGTTACCTCTGAATCTAATCAGTGCTTTCACAACTAGTGCCATGATATCTTGTTATGAACGGTATTTTAGGGTTTCCTGGTTACATGTTCAGTGTTTAATCATTATTTCATGGTTCCAGAAACAAGTATCCTGGTTTGGAAAAACCTGAACAAACATATTGTCCCATGTTTCTGATCACAGTCCCTGTTTGTGTAGGTGAGTTGTTTAACAAAAATTAACAAAAAAATATTTTAATAAATGATGTAATGATGGTTAAAAGCAAAAAAACAAAAGCTGTGGCTTCAGTTAAACAGGAAGGAATAACAAGTGTTCAAAGCCATGTTACCACTTTGTACAAGGGGTAAAAATAATAATATTTACAGTCTTTTCAACCTTGTTACCCACATGGGGAGATAATCAATTTATAAAGGAGGATGCAGCCAAGTCAAAATCTACCAGGATCTGATTGTATTGTTGTCTAACTCCCAACAATAACGACGTCATTATCATGCCGTTTCTAAATGTTATAACTGAAGGAGCAAACACTTTATATTGTTCTGATGTTCTGCATGAATCATCTGGATCTATATAAAACCATTTATAGAGTAATATAGATGGTTGAAACTCTATACCAGGAACAAAATCAGATTACGTAAACCAAGTTCCAATATTTTAAAAGCGATGCAGCATAAATGGTGAGTTGTGAGGAAAGTCATGACTATAGAGTATTAGATATTTCCAGGCAGTTTGCTTGTTCAACCATGAGGTCATGCTGTCAGCTTAACCTTTGGATTTTCTTTTCTTATGTCTTTGAAATGTTATTTTCCTGTGAACATGGCACTACAAACCGCAGCCACCCTTGCTTAGCATCTCTGCAGGACATTTAAGAAAGAAAGCAGATGCATGATGGGCCAGACTTCCTGTTAAACATGTATTTTGACTGAGTGCAAAGCCCAAACTGGCAGAGTCCTTGTGGGAAGAAAAATCTGTCTGAGGGTTCAGTTTGCTGGCATTCCTCCTCAGTGACCATGTACTTGTAAATATGTGAAATCAAGCTCATGGTGGAATAAAATGTCAACTATGTGGGTCACAACGCAGCGAGCTGTCTGAGGGTATCAGTAAGGAGATACGACCCTGACTCATGATGTTAAAGAGCAGTGGATCCTTGTTTGCTTGTGTCAGCAGGTCAACTCTTTATTCTCTCTGACACTGGTTCTAAGTTATGTGAAGAATTTAACTAATGATTTACCAATGAACACGTTCACATGATTGCAATCTGAATAAGGTAAATGTGTTTTTCGTAATAGGTTGCCCCAGAAAACATCCACTTTGACCACTAAGCGTCTATTGACATTTTTTAGGCAACTCTATTTGATTCTGTTTTTGGCTTAAACTAAGGATGTAAACCCATCTACAATCAGTGTACAATCTACACACTATAGTAAAATAATATAAAATACAGTGTTATCTTTCACTCCTGTTCCCTACATCTGGATGGCTTTATTTTTGGATAATAGATGTGTAATGGCAGCTGCAACCGACTCAGAAACCACAATTGTTGTGTAACTGCATTATTGTGTGTGGAAGGAATGAAAGCCTGGGCATTGTACCTTATTTGACCTTTGACATCTTTGGTCAGTTTTTTAGGGAAAAAGATGTGGTGACGTTAAAGAGAAAATTCTGTCCAGAAGCGTTGGTAGAAGTAGAAGTAGAAGTTATTGTTCTGGAGCTCCATCAGTGATTGTGAAAGATTTGTGAGGTTTGTGGTGAAGAAACATGAACACTGCAAAACCCAGTGATTATAACAAGACAAATACATTGAAACTTAAGAGGAGATCAACCTAAAATCAAGAAAATTCACTTGAATTATAACAGTTATGAACATTAACAGATGTCACTAGTCATAAGCACTTTTAAAATAATGTACTCTTTATAGAAACTGTCATTAATGGTCAATTACTAATCAATCATTTATTAAAACTTTATAGATAAGTTATAACTCATCCATAAGAGCTCACTTTGACTAGTTGGAGCGCATCTTTCTAGAGCAGATGACCTGAACCATAACCCAGAATTAAACATGTTTTTAATAATGAATTTGAATGAATAATGAAAATTTATATCAAACTATTGTCACTAAATGGATCAGTTCAGTTCAGATCAGTGTGTGTGTGGTTGGCTGTGAAGATACAAATCCGGGGAATTACCATCAGTCAAAGGTGAATCAGAGATTTTGATCTGCATCTGACTGGTATGACGATCACGCTGATTTACGGTGTTTTCCCTCCTGACTTGAGTTTGACTCGTAAGTACGCGCGTACTGCGCGCTCTTTGCCAGGAACATAGCCTACTTCACGGAGGTTGGCGAGTGTGGGAGTGAGGAGAGACAGTAATTTTTTCCTCTGGTCCTTAGGGGTCTCCTTCTCTATATAAGGCTCTGAGCTGCTCAGGAGTTACAACAGTTCCTATGTGTCTCAGAACAGAGCCAACAAGCAGCAGCAGCAGCAGCAGCTTGGTTCTCTAAGGGAATAATCCAATCCACTGTGGTGCGCGCCGAGGAAACTCAAACTCTACAGCAACTGGATACTAACTAAGATAGAGGTGAGCATTTACCTGCACGTACGTATTGTATCGTAGCTTTCGTGTGCGCTGTGTTTATCTTTTTTATTTCAAAATGTGCATTTTTTTTGTTTTTGTAGAAATAAGATTACATCTACAGACTTTCTGGCGATGCATCTCAGTTCAGTGACTCAGTTTTTCATTCATTTCGTTTCAGTTTTATTGATTATATGAACTTGAGACACCAGCAACTCTGAAATTTCAGCTGCGGGTTACAACGCGTGCCACTGTTAAAGAGGCTGTTGGCAAGACACTGCCATTGATTGTGAGTCTGCCTCCTTGAGGAAATGTCAGTGGGAGAGCACAAACTGCCAAGATGGAAAATACTATATACAGACAGCACGCGTAGGAGAAAAGTATTTTATGCACTTTTAAAAAAGTTTTTAGTACAACAAATGTCACAGTTTACCTAAAAAAAATTAGTTTTGTTGTTCTAGATACAAACAATTGGATATTAGAAAGTGGCCACTTGTTTTCCTGACTTATAAAAGTGGATTTAAATCCAATGATCTGTTTTGGGGCATGAGTTGTGTTTACATTCAGCCTCATGATGAGGTAGAGAGGAGGTCAGTCCCTCTTCACATCAGAAACAAGCCTCTCAGTGGCAGAGAGGACTCCTCTGATATGTGGATACGTATGTGTGTCGGGCTCTCCTGCTCCGTCTGTCACTCGGGTATAAAATTCATGAGAACCATGAGAAGAGCCCAGACACAGATGCTGGTAGAGTTTCAGTGTGAAAAGGGGGCACAGGGGAGAAGAGAAGGGTGTGGTGACTGGGCTGCCCGCTGGCTCACAGTGCCCAGACCTGGCACAGCATGTTGACACGGAGCCGGTGCCAGACCTCAAGTCGTCTTTTCAGCCAGAGGGAAAGAGGTGAAGGGATTCAAGGATAAGAACAACCAGTGCATGCTAGAGCTTGGTTTATTTTTATTCTTTCTTCTCTGATCACACTGACTGACTGCTCTGCTCTCTTTATAAGAGCTTGTGATTTTGTGATATTTGGTTTCGTTTCAGCTTTGGGCACGATCCCTCTTGCTTGTTGCTTTCCAGAAGGAGGTCAGATGCAGGGTCAGTTGCAGAATATTGACCTTGGATGTGACAGGAATGTAGCTCAAAGACACTTTCAGCAGGATGAAAGCTTGTCAGGATGAAGTCAGGTGTCCCTTCCCAGTGTCACATCCTGCTCCTCAGTTTGGTCAGAAAATAATCAGAAAAAGTCAGGAGATGAGGATGAAGCGGTAGATAATATATCTCTATTTCTATTCTATTTCTTTATCCTAAAACCATGGTGATGAACCAAAGCCAAAGCAGAATGAGTGTTACATATTTTGATGGATGGTTTGTGAGACACTGAAGGTTAAATAAACTTCTGTTCATTCCTGAAGTTCATTGTTCTTTTGATTGGCCAAATGTGGTAGACTTCATATTATTTTTGTGTTTGTGTGTTACAAATTTAGACAATGACATATTAAATGAACTTGCAGAAACTTAGGGGTTAGTAATCATAGGATCAGTACCAAGATAAAAACAATATAATGTCATACAATATGTTGACCAAACCAGTTCTGTCATGGAGATATATTATCTCTGCATCAGATCATCTGTGCAGAGAAACAGGGAACATGCATCTGAGGCTTAATTACATTATATGCTCTAATATATAGTCAGCAGTTTATGTAATATAATGTAATATAATGCAACACATGTGCAACCATGTAATGTTCTGCTTGAGTTGGTCTTTGTGAAGTGTGTAGGTGCTGTAATTGAAGTATCTTTTGTCCACCTCCACTTATATATGATAGAATATCAAAAGCATTTTTCAGTGTAATGCATTGTAACTGGTTGTGCATTTTTAAAAAGGATACGAAACAAATACCAAATTGCAGAACAGCTGAGATGATTGCATCAGGATTTACTAGTTTACCAAATAAATTAGTCACATTTTAATGCAACAACCATAAACTGGAAGGGAAGTGAACTGACAGAAAGCAGAACAGTTGGAATTGAAAAGTCCAGAGTTGAGGGAGGACAGTCAGACTCTCAAGGGAAACTATGAAGAATTACACTTTTCCATATCAGTAACAGGGAGGCAGAAGACAACTGATGAAAAGCTTTTCAGGATAATACCTTAAAAAAAGACTAAAAAACTTAATTAATCTGATCAATTTGTCATAGGTAGTGCCTCCTACATGAGTTGAAAGTTGTAATTTGTATGCCCAGATTTTGTAATTTGTACCCTACTTTATTGGCTCACAAAGTTAGGAAAGACTCATTAAACACTTCCTTCCTGCAGGTTGCGTCTGGGACTATTGAGGACAAGCATTCACACAGAAAATCCACCGTCTACTGCAGTTTCACCGTCCAAGCCAGAGATCTGCAGAGTCAGAATGACCTGTGCTGCCGTGACCTGGATCCCCGTCCTCTCCATCTCCCTCCTGCTGTTGTGTGTAAGGGACTCAGCTTCCCTCTTCCTGCCTGACTCCAAAGAGCTCAGGCAGCTGCTGAGCCGATATGAAGATGAAGCAGATCTGAACAGCAGCAGCAACACATCTGGCAATAGGATCCGACGTGCCATTCGCTGGTCGGACCGTGAGGAGATCATCCAGCTGCACAACAAACTGAGGGGCGGTGTTTACCCCACCGCCTCCAATATGGAGTACATGGTAAGACATGCCCCATTACCTCTTTCACTGTTATTTATAACTGACACTGTGACACTGTAAATCTTAAAAGACGAGAGAAAAATTATCGACTTAAAGTTTTGGCCTCACCTCACAAAGAACATAATTTTAAACATGTCAGCAACACTGAGCTCTGAAATGAGCCTGCTAAATAGGTTTTAAAGTTTTATTCAACTTAGAAAAGAGGTGTTGCTCTAATAAAAACAACCTTTTCTCTCTGCTGGAAACATGCAGTCATGATGGTGAACTATTGCCAGTCTGCTGTGCTGCTCTTTTACAAGGAGGATAATAATGCTGACTCTGTCCTACCTGCAAACAGCTCAGCGCCAGAGAAGACAGGGAATGAGGGAGGGTTGGGTCAAAGGAGGACAGAGAGAATAAGGCTAGAAGGGGGAAAATTTTGGGACAACGTGGCACATCAATGGGTGAAGGAGGAGGGGGATTATTGTTGAGACACACAGAAAGTTATTGAAAACCACAAGGTCTATAAAGTTGAGTGGAGCAATGGTGGCCTGTGTGTCTCTGGAGTGCGGTTATAGCCGGGGAGGAAAGTGTCTGTAGATTTACTCTACCCAGTGCTCTCTCAAATTCCAATGAACAGGCAGTGTGTGTGTGTTTGTGTTAGTGTACGGGTGTTTGGGGTTACAGCGGTGTCTGTGTGTGCATGTTTTAGCGACCACCAAAACGCTGGAAATTTACTGAGGAGATGTGCTTTGAGGGGCCATGCTGTATACAGCCTTCTCTCCGTTCATTGCGCCCCCTCCATGGTGGGAGTCAGGTGTCTTCTCCTCTTTCCACCCTCCTCTCCACCGCTGTAAAGAAACCCACTCAGGAAATGTGGATAATTCAGCTGTGATTGCTGGAGATTTGTAGTGGACCAGGGCCAGGCGCCAGCTGCTCCACTCAAATGTCACTGTCTAAGGTTAATGTTGTACTTGTATCCAGCTCAGTTTCATCTCACCGAGAAGGAAGGAAGTACAGGAGCAGAGGCCTTGAACACATTGTGGTTTGGTATCTACTGAGTCAGAGCAAGATGTAGATTATACAGTTTCATATTAGTGGATCCAGCAGGTGAATGTTTCAAAGTCTGCACTGTTGGTATAGTTAATGCTCTGTAATAAAAAAGCTTTTAATTGACTTAATATGTGCAGATTTGGGATGAAGAGTTGGAGCGATCTGCTACTCACTGGGCAGAGGAGTGTCAGTGGGACCATGGACCTCAGGATCTGCTCATGTCCATTGGACAAAACCTGGCTGTTCACTGGGGCAGGTGAGATGAAATAACACACATTGTGGAAACACAGTATCACCTTTATCAGGACTACTTTCTGATCAGACATGAGTCATAAAACATTTATAAACTCTGGCTCTTTGCTTTAATATTCGTTAATTAATACTGTAGATTACTAATGCTTTATTGACCAGTTATTAGTGATTAGGTGCAATAGGGTGCACAGTGTAGATTGGCCAAATTCTTCTCAGCTATGCTAGTGGAATGATTTAAAAGACAGTGGTAGTATAGTTGTAGCTCAGCTGGTCAGTCACCACTGGTCCAGCCTGAAATATCTCAGCAACTCTTGGCTGGATTGCAATGACATTTGGGACAGAAACTGTCCCATTAGGGATGACTCTTGATTATTTCAATGATCTCAGACGCAAATTCTTGTCAAGGATTTTTTTTCCTCCCTGTGAGACTCTCATCAGTCTCAGCTGTACAGTTTTGGCATGCTAACATACTAAACTTAGATGCTTAACGTGGCAGACAAGTATTTTTTAAACTGACTTGTTTCCTTTAAACTACAGTAACGGGCATTAATTTGCAGCAGGAAATACAAAAACACATAATCAAAATCAATTTAAACTGATCTGCTATGCATATGTATAGGTAGTCAGTGTTTAGCATATGACGGCTGATGTTTGACTGCGCGAGTGTGTGTGTGTGTCCGAGTAGACAGCAGACACAGAAGGCCTCTGTTTATACCAGCGTACGGCTATCGCAGCAGGTGCCCTTCCAGGAATCTGCTCTCATTCTCACAGCCTCTGTCTCCTCCCCTCCCTAACCCATTCTTTTCTTCCTGTGCCAGCAAACTTTTTTTTTTTCCTCACTCCTCCTCTACTCTCCATTTATAAGCTCAGCACATTTCAATACCGTAAAAAGAGATGTTTATAATAAGAGTTAGAACTGATTTGTTAGGCTGCAGAGCCATGTTTTGATTCTTTTTTTTTTCTTTTAACCTGATTTGATTTCCCCTGTTATGGACGGGAACAGACTGCCGTTCTGTGTGCCAGGTCAAATTCAGACTCATCTCTTGAGGCTTGAAGGAAGGAGGGTGGGAGGTTGAGGGTTCATGCAGTGTTTCTCAAGTCAAGCCAAAGCAGCTGGCAGCTCCCTCAGATATTTCCCTTTTTGCCCCTGGTACCTGGATGGCCTGTGACTGAGCGTACTGTTTGTATGTGTGTGTGTTTGTGTGTGTGTGTGTATGTGTGTGTGTTTGTGTGTCTTTGCAGATACCGCTCTCCAGCCTTCCACGTCCAGACTTGGTACGATGAGGTGAAAGACTACACTTATCCTTACCCCCAAGAGTGCAATCCCTGGTGCCCTGAACGCTGCTCTGGACCGATGTGCACTCATTACACCCAGGTGAGACAAATAAAAAATAAAAAAGAGGAACAGAACTGGAGGTGAAAGAGTTCGGGAGAAATTTCAAACAGACACAAAATAGATTAAAGGGAGCTGATTTTACACATCAAAGGCTTTTGTGCCTGTGGAGGGAGCTGTGTGAAGCATGATAAAGTGCCTAGCAAAACTGACCCAAATCTCCATCTGAATATTTAGCGATCAAGTTGCAGCCATCAGATTTTAACAATAAAGAAAACATTGTTGGGCAAAAAACATTGTTTTGCTGCATTAGATTTGGCTAAATACTTTTCATATACTGCTATATTTCTGATAAAATCTGTTTAGTATCAGGTCACGCTACTACTACTTTTATCTTTAATATGAAACATGTGTATCCTGACAGGTGTTTATAGGTAATATTAGACTGCAGCATATGGTGTGCACCCTGCATGAAATTCGCCAGTATTTATGGGTAGAGCTGTGGTCTGATGTTGGGGTTGAATGACAGGTTTGCATATAGTAACTTGTAGACAGTGAGAACGTCTGTCTACTAGATAAACAAGTAGTAATTGAACAGAAGAGAGTGTGGAGACTGACAGAAAAGTTGAAGACTGGATGAGAAAGCGAATAAACCAATTAAAAGGAATCAGCAACGACTGAGCTGGATTCATCTTCGCCTAGACTTTACTTAGTAGCTGCTGGGATGAGTTTACAGAAACATCCAGACTCCTCCTTCTGCCTTCACTCTGAAACCTGATCACTGCCATCTGGTAGTCATTTCCAGACACACCAGACAACTCTCACTGCTTGACCTGGATTCTTGTGAAGATGCTGCAGAGAGAGAGAGAGAGAGAGCGGAGCCAAATATGAGCATCATCACCTTGTCTCTGTCTTTCATTCGCTGGAAGTGCTGATACATCTGCAATGCAGGCAGTTATACTCTATTATGAGCCCTGCAGAGAAGTGGTAGATCCTTTGGAGTTTGAGACGACATGGTGCTGAGCTACCAGCGCTCAACGCACATCAGTCTGTGTGCTGACTCACTGCTTCCAGTGGCCTCTCGCTGTCCCAGGAAAAAGATGAACATTCCTAAGGAAGGGAGAGTGCACATGTTTGAAAGTTTGGGAGGAAAGTAAGGAGGAGTTATGGAACATGCTGTGTTGTATTCACCGTCAAATGGCACATCATTCATCTGTAACACCATTGCAGCAGCTTTCCATTTAATAAGGCATTTTATTTTAGCTTGGGCTGTTTTTAGGACGACGCTGGCCTGTTTTCTTCAGATAATTTTTTCCATCTCTAACTGGATGATGAAGATGCTCATGATTGTGTCACAGAGGCTAAACTGGGTTTACACACGATGTGTAACTGACTGGGGTAGAATAACAGACCAGGAACCGCTGGACGTCCCAGTGGCCCCATAAATCCTACCAATCTAGATTCTTCCTTCAGGATGATTGATTAGGCTTTAAGACACGTGAGGCAGGACATCTAGGCTATAAGTTAGTACTTTACTCTGCTATGTGTCTGTTCATTCAGTAACTACTTTCACTAACTTCCAATGTTCTTTTATTTCCCTCTTTGCAGCTGGTCTGGGCAACCACAAGCCGAGTGGGCTGTGCTGTACACGTGTGTCCGAGGATGAATGTGTGGGGAGAAATATGGGAAAACGCTGTTTACCTTGTGTGCAACTATTCCCCAAAGTAAGATCAATATTCCACCATTTTCCGCTGTTCATCAACACCTCTTTTCTCTGGACTTCCCTTTGCATTCTTCCTCCTTATGGTGCAGGCAAATGTGGAATTGCATGCTCCTTATGTAACTATATGGCAGATATGTAACAGTAATTGTTTGAGAGACTGGTGTAACATATTGGTGCCATTAAAATTCCTCCAGAAGTCTGAATAAAAAAATAATAATGAAGTACAGGGAAAGAAAAATAAAAGCAGAGCAGGCGTTTGTTTTCCAGACAGCCCACAGGATGTAATTGCCTGAGAGACAACGAGAAGTGTGGGACTAATGACTATTAGGACTGTTGACTATGAGCAAAGAGTGCTGGAGTAATTTCAAGGCCATGAGCCCAGTGATGCCTGACTCATGATTAATTTCCACCTTAGTCAAGCTGTCCATTGTGCACTTTCTTTAGGGGCAACTGGATTGGAGAGGCCCCATACCAACATGGTCGCCCTTGTTCCCAGTGCCCCCCCAGCTATGGAGGAGGATGTAGGAATAACCTTTGCTACAAAGGTGAAAAAATGTCCATGGGTTTTACTCAAAGATGTTGAATTAAAGTTAATTGTCTCACCAACCTAAACCCCATGTCTTTGTCCATGTTCAGACTCTCAGCGCTCAGAGACAGAGGACATGAACGAAGTGGAGAAGCCTCAGGTTCCACTTCCTCCTCGTACCACCGCCAGACCAGCCCCCAAACCTAGACCAGCTCCAGAGAAACCAGTGTCCAAGCCCTCCACTCCTAAACCTGCCACACCAAGGACACCATCCTCAAAGACTCCCAGCAACACCTTCTTGGGTATCTATAGGAATTATATAAAAAACAAAACTCAAACTACCATGTATGCATCTCTAAAGTTTTTTTTCTTTTGATCTTTTTTGCAGCTCAAACCATTAAGTGTGAGACTAGACTGCGAGACAAGTGCAAAGGAGCAACTTGCAACAGGTCGGGTTATTTTGATGAATTTCAGTGTCTGTGAATTTGCTTTCTCTTCCACTGTCAACTCACTCTTGTTTCTAATTTATATTCTGACTACAGATACAATTGTCCTGCTAACTGCTTGAATAAGAAAGGCAAAGTCTGGGGAACTCTATTTTATGATGTGGTGAGTTTGTCTAGAATAAAGAACACCATACATCATGCAGCTGTTAATACTGTGAGTTAATATTTACACTTATTTTTTTGTTTATTTCAGCAATCAAGTATTTGCAGAGCTGCTATTCATTTTGGTGTGATTGACAATAATGGAGGACTGGTGGACATCACCAGAATGGACAAGTTACCATTTTTTGTCAGAGGCACAAAGAATGGTATTGAGTCTCTCAGGTAAAAATCTCTGCTTGTGCTCCTTAATTTTACAAGCTATGTTGAAATCTAATTTACTGTCATAGCACTTATGAAACACACTTGACTCACATTTTGTGCAACATTTTTAAGCAACATTTGTCTTCCTAATTTCTAAACACTATCATGTCTTTTACAGTAAATATAAACCCGGCAATGCCTTTGTGGTGGCCAAAGTGGAGGGTAAGTCAAGCACTGTTTGAAAGGGGAACTTTGAGTCATAATTGCATGAATACAAATATCAGATATGTTATATTAACAATTTCCTCATTTTATTTACAGAAATGACTGTTGACTGTTACACCACAGTGGCTGAAATCTGCCCTTTCAAAAAACCCAACTCACACTGCCCAAGGTGCATTCTCACATCCACCATCATATCATTCACTAAAGTATAAAATCATTCACCCCTATAATGTTTTTACCTACTGACAACTGAAAACGTTTCTATTGATTTGATTCTTATCTGTTGCATCTAATTCATCCAAACATCCACTCTCTTCCTCAGAGCGCTCTGTCCATCCAACTGTAAGTCTCAGCCTTCTTACTGGTCACCTGTTATTGGCAACAACATCTACGCAGACGTAAGTGATACAAGTTTTCTGCATTCATGTTACAAATTAACTTCATCTGACTTATCTGAATCACACCAAAGGTCCAGGCCCAATAGTTCAGACAGGATATGTGGATCTGCATCAGGGTTCAGTTCCAACAACATTGCAGAATTCTTCTCTTGCATGGTAGTTATGGGAAGCCATTGAATCATAGTCTGAATTTGACTCATGGAGAATGGGAGTAATGGTGAGGCAAGCCATGGGTTCATTACCCTGCATGTGACCGGACCAGTCAGCAGATTACTAATGTGTCATCACAGAACAAATGCTTGTCTCTCATAGTTAGGAAAAGCAAATGTGCCCAAGAATATTTTGCAGTCTTATTCAACATATGTGTTCCTACAGTTATGTAGCCACTGAATGTAGGTTAAAGACATAAACTGTCTGGTTAGAAATGCAGGGTGCATGGACATTGTGATCTGTGTTTTGACTAGAAATGAATGATTTTGCTCCAGACGGCTGATAAGGGCTTTGGTCTGTTGAACTGGAGCCAGACTTCTGGCTCAGATTGTAAAACAAATGCTTGAGTGTTGAGTGTGTGTGTGTGTGTGCTAATTTGTGTGTCTGTGAATTACTACAATATATTTTGTGCTCTATCTGTAAGACATGAATTACAAAGGAATTTGTGTAGTGACAAATTTATTTTCCATCTATAAAAAAACTTTCTTATCTCTGCACACTTTATGTTGACAGAACTCCAGTATTTGTAAAGCAGCCATCCATGCAGGGGTAATCAAAGCAGATGGCGGTTTGGTGGATATCCTGCCACTGGACAAGAGAAAGAACTATGTCGGCATCTTGAAAAATGGCATCCAGTCTGAAAGGTACTACTCGATTTTTTTGAGGTCAACAAATTTTTCTTCTTGTATGAAGACTGTTGAACAATAACAAAGGGTACAAAGACAAATGGATGAGGCTTCATGTAAAATAGTTGTTATCATAAGGACATTAGAGATAGGCTGACTCCAGAAATCCATACTTTTAGATTTGGCTCCATGCAGTCTCGCTGTAGAGTATTTTTAAGAGGGCCTGTATCTAAAAATAACAACAGCCATGTTTAGACATGGTGCATGACAATTTCAAAAAAAGTAAAATAAAAAAATCTTTTAGTAGCTGTGAACCCGCCAGCCCCTGTTAGTTGTAATATAAACTATCACTTGTAAAATGAGTATGTTAACTCATGATAAAAACAAAAAGTAAATTTGACAAGAAAATTAAAAATATGCCTGAGAAAGGTGCTATTATTCACTATACTCTACCTGATTTATGTTTCCTATAATACTGCATGTAGTGGGTCCCCCGCATGCACGCCATGTTTCTCACATCACTCTCATGTCTGTGGCTGGCTCCAGTGGACTAAGCTTAGGTAAAGAAGCCTTTGTGGCCGGTCCTGCTGGCATGTGGGGCTGTAAGAGTAATGGTGTGGTTTGGTGTGTGGATGGGCCACACATGGGATCTGTGCTTACTTTACCCAGGCATTTCAATTGAGTGTGCAAAGTGCTGAATGGCCAAAAATAATCCAAGTCTGATTTTATGAAATCTAATGCAGAATTGCACAGGCACCACGCAGTGCATTTGGAGAGGAGGTCAAACAGCTGAGTGAGAGTCGCTGCCATGTGCCAGCATCATGGCAGAATGGGCAGTTTGGACCGGACTCTGTTACTGTGGAAGTAATCACGGCCTATCCAATTACTTGAGGATGGAAATGCTGTCAGCCTCTTAGTCAGTGCTTTCCTATAAGGACAATTATCTGTGATCTGATAGCAATCACACTGACCTATCATGATTATTGATCATGGCACAGCTTCAAGGTCTATCCACTAATGAACTAATTACAAAGTCATTAAGTTTAACACGTGCGGTAGCTGGAAAGGTCATTCTCAGAATTTCGGCAACAGTGAGTCATACTGCCAGTGTGTCATTGGATGTTTTTTTCCAAAGATGCTGTGAAGACCATGACTGTCTACTTTTTAATGGATCTGGCTGAAGTGTGGACTTGGGCAATAAAAGAAAGACTTCCAAGTATCACAACAACAGATTTTTGAAAAATATGTTTTCATTCACTCCACCTTTTTCAGACTTGAATCCCACTTTAATCATTCCAGGGAGTAATAATCTGCTTTTGAACACAGTTTTTTTTATGTCTGCTATTGCTCTAGAGGGAAATATCTTAAGTCTAAGAAAACAGGTTATCTTTGCTTTTGCTTGAAACTTGTATTTTTGCAAAAACAAAGCCTGCACTTGCATTAGAAGCTGTACGATTGAAAAAAATGAAAGATACTGTTGGTCACATTAGGGTTTCATGATAACTTGACCTCTGCTGCTTCAGTTTTAATCGTTCTTTTACAATCTGTTTCTCACAGTTCATCTGTTTGTTTTTGTTAGTGACATACTAAATAGCAGGATAAGTCGTATTTGTGCTGATGGTTACTGTAACGTCTGTTTGCAGTAAGAGCAACACAGAAGGAGGCTCCTTCCGGGTCTTTGCTGTAAGGGAGTGAGACTTCAGTTCATAATGCCTGAAGACCAGCAGAGTCACATCAGCTGCTCTGAAAGAGCAGGAAGTGCACACAGGTTGGAAACCGAAGCTGTTCTTCTACATCTGTGCCTCCAGTGGAAACGCAATGTTTCAGCAGGTGCATTGACACTTTTCCCTCTTAGTTATCAAACAGTAGCCACCCAGTAAAAGTAAAAAGGTAAAAGTTTAATGGATTTAATTTTTTTTCTTGTCTTTTGACTCCAATTATGGGGATTTCTTCGACATACTTAATCTGTGAAGATTTTTTTTTATATATATATATATATATATATATATTATGATTCATTGAACAGCTGGTGCTGGAAGTTTTGTGTTAGACATGTTCTACAGAAAGTATTATGTTTACATTGATGTTCTTATTATAAGTATAAGTTTGTTTTCATACACAGGAATGTATACTGATCACACTGTATTTAATCATTGTGTACAGAATATATGATATTTTGTTTGTTTTAAAAATGGAGTACCATATATTAACATTTTAATGTTCTAATGTTTTCTTTTTCTTTTTTTATTGCCTTCTCCCTCTTCTTTACCTGGGTAATATTTGCTTTCCTGCTCTTGAAAATTTAGACTGTGAAACCAAATCTAAGTCTAAATTGTATTTATAAGTTAAACGGTGTGTTCATTGTGTGTAGGGATGTCTGAGTAGACCAGAACTCATCAGGCAGACATAAAAGGAGAGGAAACAGTGTGGTAAATGTAAGTGTATACAGGCAGCAGGCACTGCTTCAGGGGAAATAATGTTTCCCCTAAGAAGGCTGGTGGCTCTTCAGTGCCAGACATGTGGAGGGAATTAAGTGGAGGTTTTAAATTGCTAAGTTCACTGTGGTGAAGTTGATAGTTGAGATTGGCCTCCACAATGGTGGCAGTATTGTGGACAATCACAGAAAGCAGATATATGTATAATAATAATAATAATAATAAGCAGTTAATATGTCATTTTATATTTATTGTTGCTTTGTGCTTGTCTTGTTTCTTTATTTCTCTGGCTTTTCTAACACAAATGAATACTAAATTTGCCCCACCCCTCACCAGACAGATGAATGTGTCACAAGTTTCAGGTACAGAGATTTTTTAGTTCAGACTAGGCCATAATCTGCGGTGTGTGAATGTGTTTTAGATTCTCACCATCAAACTGTAGTTAATGCACTTTGGAACAAACTATGCTACAGTATGCACAACGGAGACGGCAACCTGTGGCCAGTGGTACAGCCCTCATTGTAATTTCTTTCCTCTGTACATCTGCCTTGATTTAAGTCTCTAAAATGTTTTAGTTATGTCACTTAAATGCACAGAAAAACAAGTTAACAAAGTTAGCATCCCTAATTGAAACTAATCAAACAAATGTAAAATGCTGCAGGGCCTGATTGTTCATATAAAAGTCCTAAATCACACCAGACACATTAGAGAACCGTTACACATCGTCACTCTCCCTGTTAATCTCCTTGAGGATTCAAAAGTAAAAGCCAAGACAAAATGACTAACTATAAAATCTTTTCCTTCAAGCGTATTTAAATTTTTCTCTTTATTCTACCTCAGTCCTATCGCTGCGCTAGGCATCTTAAGTCTTTTCTATATGGGAATTTTTATAGTAAATTTTAAAGGTTTTGTAAAATTACAGGAACTGTAAATACTATGATTTTTTGTTTGTTTTTAATCAACCTGTATGCAATAAGATTATAATTAAAATATGTGAATTTATTGCAGTTGTCTTTGTCGTATTGTTTTTATACAGGTGTAGGATGAGCTCTGTATTTCTGGCACAATTTTAAAAATAAAGTATGCTTTACAAAAAATACAGAACATGCTTTTATTTCATTAAACTATGCAGTGCCTATTAAGATTGTTTTGTGTGCGTGTGTTTTACAAATGCTGTATGTCACAGCAGCATTTCAAAATGAGAAAAAGTGATTATTTATGCTCTGCCAGTTCATAGTGGGTTGGGACGGAACCACACTGTCATGTTTGGTTCAGTGTAACAAGTGAAGTCAACTGAGCAGGACAGACAGTGTTTTACTCTCATCACCATGAGGTTGTGACTTTGTGAATCAAACTAAAACAGCTCCAAATTACACAAGTGGAATATTGTATTTTAAACAAAGTGGCTGACAAAAGAGTTTTATTAAATATATATATATATATATATTGTAATAAGATCTCAAAACTCTATCAATTGCTCTCTGACCAGATTATCAGGCCTTGGTCATAATGAATGAGATTTAGACCCAGGCCACCCAGAATTTGCCTGTTATCTTTGGAAGAATATCACTGACCATGTTCATAACCTGGCTTTGCTTCTCGTGGTCAAATGCATGTCGGTGAAGTGGAACAATAAACTGAAGCAATCACTTTTACACTAAGACCACATGTATAATCTGCCAATACATAACGGCTTTGGCTAATGGTGGAATGAGTTCAAAAGAGAGGAAGGAACTTCCTGAACTTGGATATATCTCGGGACTCTGTAATTTCCTATTTCACACCCCAGGGTGAAGTTGTCAGTTGCAGCTTACCAGCTGTTTGTGACTGTGGGTGATAAGATCACTGTATATATGCTATTTGATAAAGGCATCATCTACCTAAAACCGGAGGAGGTGAGACATGAGGAGAGAAATGGAGAATAACGGAGAAGAGCAGAAAACCTGTAAGCACTGATAACCCTTCATACTTCCAGGTCTTTTATTATACACAGATGTTCAGTATCAGTTAAGCCTGTACTGGACACAGTCCTGACTATCTTACTGATAAACAGCTGCGACTGGCCAGTGTGATGACTATTTTACTCCCTTTGTCAATGAAGATAAAAATTTGTACTGACATTGTAAATCCCCTGACTGTTAGGAGAAAAAGCACTGGAGCTCTGTCCAATTTTGAGTTTTCTTGTCCTTAAATGTGCTTTGCACAATAGATTGTACTGATTGTAAAACAATGTCATCACGTAATACAGCCAAAATGTTTTGTTTTTGTTATTATCTCTAAAGTCTATAATAAATCACAAATATTCTGTTTTTTCCTTATTCAAAAGTACAGACTCTGCAACATATCTCTTCCTGTAATGTCTATTGTTTACAAAACCCCATTAAAGCCACTTGTAGAAACATGCTACCTCGTTATTAAACATTATTTGGCTGTTATGGATATTTCTTTATTAGTCCATAATCGTTGTAAACATATCACAAGAAGTTACATGACAATAAAGAAATCCCTGTGGGTTCCCAACTAGGTTTGGAAACATGAATGACACTGAAGTCATTGCTTTTAAGTGATTCAAACTGATGCTCCATCACACAACTTTTAAAGATGAAAATACTTTCTCCACATTGTTGTTGTACCATAAATAGAGCAACACAAGAACTCATCGACTGAAAACATACACTATCTGGACTTCACAGGGAAGAGATGTTAAAATACTACGCTGCATTATGGCTGCCAAGCATTTCTACAGCACAGTAACAGAAGAGTCAGTGATTATAAATATTAGTAATAAGATTTTTATGAATGTAAAATAGATTTGCACATAATAGATGAAACCATGGTAATACAGCATCAATAGAAAATTGCAACATTTGTAAGTTCACATTTGACCCCCAGTATGAGGCCTGCTATGCTCACATGTGCAATTTTATGTGGCTATAAAGGGAGAGTCATGTCTGTGGCTGTTCTAACTGTATTATTACCGGAATTGAATACTGGAAATTTTATTAATGAGGTTTTGGAAGGTAGGATGAGAGCTTATTGCATTATAGTTCATATTGGACCTCCAGGCAAGATCTTGATCACTGGACAGATAATAAGTAGTAGAGTCCAAATGATGTGATTGTGAAGATATTTTTCAGGTCACAGAGGACTTATGGTACAGCACATGGTTTCAAAAAGGAGGCTGTTTGTGTGAAGGGAATTTAGATTAAGAGAGACTAGAATTACAGACTACCATCTTCCAAAAGAGATGGAATGTTTTTGGAATTTATAGGAGGATAGGTTTACCTCCTCCATCTCTGTCTTCTAACTCTAACTTAATGTTTTACAGTCAACATACAGTTGGTGAAGAATTAAGGAGATTCCATGAAAATTGTTGACTTTTTCAACCTATTTCAACATGCAAACATTTGATCCTCTTTGAAACTGTTCCTATTAATAAAGGAACACAAAAACAGACATTTTGAAACCATTTTCATAATTTAACACAAATATTAGATCAGTCTCATGGAAAGAGTCAGTACACCCCATTTATCCCCATCAGAGCCATAAAATTAGAGTCAGGTGTTCTCCGTGGTGTTACAGATTAGGTGCCGATGATTATTACCTCCTTGGAGTACAGGTGGAATCCGTCTTATTTAAGACTCTTAATTTCTAGGGTCTTTGCTGATGAAGTGTGCGGTGTCTCCATGCCAATAGCTAAAGCCTTCAGAAAAGCCTTTAGAAAAAAGGTTTTGGGTACCAATGAGTCTAGCAAGAGATGTATAAGATCCCCAGTTTATTATAGATGTCGATTGCCAGTTAGTCCAGGACAAATTCATCCCAAGAGTAGATGGTTTTCTATAAAAAATGCTCCAAGAACCAAAAATTTTCATCACTAGATCGGCAGGTAACTCTTGGAATTGTTGATGTCCACGTTTATGTGTCTACAATCAGAAAGAAGAACATTAAAGCATTAGAGTAAGACTATAGTTTGCCAATACAGTATACAGGCAAAGACCAAGCCTTTGGAAACAGCGTGTTCTGGACAGATGAATAAAAGACAGAGTTGTTTGGCCACAGTAACAATAGACATGTTTGGTGCAGACCAAAGACAACTTTTCAGGAGAACCTCATACCAACTATGTTGCAAGCATAGTGGTGGAAATGTTATGCTTTGGGGTTGCTTCACTGCCTTGTGGACTTTGAATTCTACATCATGTCAAAGTGTGACTGAAGTAATGTGAGGCTTTCTGTCTTAAAGTTGAAGCTGAAGTAAAAGTGAAGCTGTCAACAGGATAATGATTCTGAACACGCTAGCAAATCCACTAAGGAATGGTCTAAAATAAAAAGAAATAGAGGGATATGTTGAGCTTCGATTTGAATTTCATTGATATGTTGTGGGAGAATTGGGAATGGGCAAGAAAACCCTCAAACATCTTGCAACTGAAGGAATGCTGTATGGAAGAGTGGTCAAAAATTTCAGCAAGTCAATCTCAGAGGCTGGTCAACAATTATGCAAAATGCCTGCAAGGGGTTATTTATCCTAAAGGCAGCAATACCAAGTTTACCAAAGCTGTACTTACTTTTTCCACAGAAGAATAGCACAGCTATTGGTATTTTTGATGAATAAATGATTGAAAGAGCTAAATTTCCTTGGGTTGTTGTGTAAGTCAGGGTTAGTGTATTTGTATCTGTAGGCACACTTTTCGATTTTTTGTGAATTTTTGGTTGTACTACATTTCTGCTTTTTTAATATAAAATATTTACATGCAGTTATAAGAGTCTGTCAGACTGTTTTTTTTTTAACAGTCTCTGCATTTGTTGTCAGATTATGATTGTCGCTAAATGTGAGGCTTTTAGTAGGTTACTGGTAGTAAAAGATGTATCTGTATTCTGTCTGTGAGGGAATAAACCAAGACGACATTGTCATGGTCTGTCTTTTGTTGGTTGTTTTAGTTAAGGTTGCATTACTTACTGTTTTATTTTGAAGTTGTATTCTCTCTGTGATGTCTCTTGTTCTACTTCCTGTTTTCCCTCCTGTTTGATTACATGAACCCGCCCTAAATTGCTGCACCTGTGTCTTGTTGCGTTGCACCTTAGTGTTCTTTGTTGAGTTGTCTGTGTAAACTCTGTTGACGTCCTCTGAATTCTGTGAGTTTTCTTATCTTTTTTGTCTTGTTTTTAAGTGTAAGTCCCCACTAAGAGCCCTGTTCTACCCATGAGTTGCTGCCTTTGTGCACTCTGCACTGTTAAGTAACCCACCATGATAAACATGGGCCAAAATATACAGAGAATGAAAGAACAATAAACCCCAACCAGTGTAACCTGATTTATTAAAAAAGTCTTATGAGTGGGTCTATGCTCATATTTGAAGGTCTGTGATGCTGTTGATTCTACATATCTAAGCCTTGAATTAACATACATTGGCGAAAAATATGATCTGCTTTACGCTCTCTACATAAGGAATGATACATGTGAACATACGTTTCGGACTTTCTTCAGATGAATTTCATCTTTCTATTGATCACAGTTTCTGTTTTGTGGTTGGTCATTTTATTGTGTGTGAGGTCAGTTCATTTCATAGAAATGCTTACAGAATATGGTAAGGGTAAAATAAAATTGCTGCCAGGTAAGATTGATCTTTGCCGTTCTTTGATTCACATTTTGAAATGCCAAAAAAACAGGATTTTGAGACATCTTCCGGCACTGATGTTGCCAAACCACTCAGTGAAATGCATGAGATGATGCTCTCCTGAGTAATGTATCTCCATCATTTTTTTATTTGGTTTGGTCTTCTTTGTTATTTTTCCTCCTGAGAGCCACCGCAGTGAATCCCTGGCTGTGTTCCCTCAGGGCTTGGTTTGAATTCAGGCCCAGAGGGAGGCAACCCCAAGTGAGAGAACAAAGGCTGTTTGTCAGAGAGATGATGAGGAATCTGTGTGGATGATGTGTAGTCAACCAATGTGGACTGGAATAGTTGAAGCCACGCTGCCCAGGACCTATAGGTTCCACATATTAGTCTGAGACGATAAAAACTTGGTGATCTTCATGTTGACAACCACACACACAGTTTTTCTTTCTCCCTTGTGACGCACTTCCATTCTGGGAAGAGTGTGCTGAAGAGTCAAAGCCCATTGATCAAACACAAGTGTGTGTGCACATATGCCTCACTCAGCACTCAGTGCCTTGTGGTATAAACCATAATCCATGTTGTTTTGAAGATGCACTTTTTCCCCTTATTCGGGGAGGAATTTATTTATGTGGATGATGATTAAGAAAGTTTTTTTTTTTGGATGTATTTCTGTCAGTAAGTGATGACTGTTGTCTTGCTCAAAATGAAGCTCCCATCCAATAGAAAGTTCTTAATAAATAACCTCGTGGCACATATAGTATTTGCCAAAGTTTGATCACAGATGTTGGATCCAATATTGTTATGAAAGATTATTTGATCTTTTTATTTGGCATTGTGAATGAACTGATTTAAAGGTTAAGATTATGACTGTAATATTTACTCTTCAGTGTTCAAGTCAAATGACTGTACCAAAGCATTAATTTTTATTTCTATAGGCTATGTTTTGCATATTTATGTATATTGAAAATACTGATGTTTATAGCTGCCTTAGGTGCATATTAATCTATATCCATATTTAACTATATCATGATTATAAAAGTGGAATTTTAGTATTCTCTGAGTACAGAGGAGGCACTGGAAGCTTGACAGTTTTTCCACCATTGCTTTTCACAATGACAACTACAAAATAATGAGGTCTGGTAAAAGACCACATTAACTCCTCCACATGACTTTCCTCAAAGGATTCCCTTCAGTCCAATATTTGGCGAATGATGGGTACATAAAACACTGTTACATAAACCAACTGTCACCAAAGCTTTCTAAATATAGAGAACCTTGTTCTAGATGTTACAACAAAGAGCACACTCACAGCCCAGTTTTGTTTTCCAGCATCACACAGTGGAGCTGACACATAATCACATGCTGTTAATGGTTGGTTGCTTCTTTTATTCCTCCTCCGCTAGTTATTCCCCTGCTGGGTGAACATATGAATCCAATAAGTAGCAGAAGAGTTTGTCATCACTTTGTTCTGAGTGGGGCAGTAAGAAAAGGTGGAAAGTTAAAATGAAGTAAACAAGGCTTGAGGGACAGTGTTATTGTTTGTTTAAATAACTCTATCCTCAGAGGGTTTGTGTAAGTACACAACTAGCAAACCACAGAAGAAGAAAGAATAAGCTGCTTCGGCAAACATCTACTTTGTTAAAGTTTTCTTTCTGTGAGAGGCTTTGAGAGTTTAGATGAAATTGACCCCGGCCTTCTACGGGCTCTTAGTTTGTCTAATCAGTCTAATGTGCTGACAGCAATGATCAAAACATCGCATAAACATTTACCCTTGGCGAATATAGAACAGAGAGAGGGAGCAACATCAGTGGTGCATGAGCTGAATCTGAAAAATAAAATCAATAATGGAAATTCAGCATTATCTGGAAAATATAACTTATCTTCAACTGAGCTATTTATGTTTCAAATAGCTAGGAATTCACCGTATTATCATCATTCAAATGATAATAATACTTTTGATGATAAAAAAATGCATTTATATTCTTTGTTGTTCTTCTAATGTTGTATTTAAAGTATTAACAGTTCATGGATACACTATGATGACAATATTTCTGTGGATATTAAATAATAATTAAGTGCAGAAATGTTAAAAACAAAACAAGTTTAACATATAAAGCACATTTAGGACTGGATTATTTCCAGGTGCTTCTACAGTATGTTGCTCATGGAAGAGTAATGAGTAATTTTTGTTTTCTTTACGTTATATAACCCGGCTGCCTCCTACTCTGTGTGTCACACACTGCCGACTGTACTGTGTATTGGATCGAGGACGAGGCCATAAATAGCCTGTCTAGCAGTCCTTGTGTCTGTCAGGTTCTTTTCAAATGGTGAAGACAAAAACTCCTCGAAATTGAAGAGCTACAGTACTTCTGTCGCCACCTGGTATGGATATAAACCCTGGAATCGTTTGACCTTTCTCAATTCTGAGAAAAACGGATTCCCTACCTGTAACTAGTAACAATAACTTACAACTGTGGCCATTAATTACAGGGAACTGAAAGGAAACAAATCGCAAATATGTGATGCATCCATCACATCACTTGGAGAACTAGGACTCTATTTGAATAATGAATTTTGAACAGGTTACTGTACATATTAAGCCAGCAATGGCTGGAGCTAAAAAAAAAAATTCCAGGGAGTGAAGTGCTGGGAGTTACAGTTTTGAAATTTCCTTTTATTAATTTTTTTGTTGAGTTTTTCATTTTTTTTCCAGTCTAGTTTTAAGGGAGCTGTTGAGTGAGATGTTTTGTTTTATTTTTAAAGAAATTAAGAACTACTTTAAGTTTTTATTCACACTTTGATTTAAAAGAGCTAGGACAGGTTTGATGAAAGAATGCATGATGTTAAATATGATAAAAAAAAAAAAAAAAAAAAAAAAACATTTTTTACTGAAAGGTCAAACACTATAATTTTTGTTGTTTGACACAACAAGAGCAGGAGTAGCCCTGAGTGTAAACCCTCATCCTCATCATTGGCCTGGTCTGATCCAAGCACCTTTATTCTTTCTTGTTCCTCTGGTGTATGCCAGGAGGCAATACAGGTGGTCTTTATATAAAGAAAAAAACAAATCTTCTTTCGGTGTGAGACCATCTTCCGATAGCTCAGGTCCACCAGCAGTAGTGACCAAGACCCACAAATATGGTGCGCTGTAGAAACCTGTCCAATCACATTAAGAAAAGAATTCCAATTGGACACTCATAAAAAGAGGTTGTGGGTAAATCTTGAAGCACTCGTTCATACATTCATTTGGCTGGTGCCCCAGCAGGTGAAAGAGTATGAGAACTATATGTATTCACGTAAAGTTTAAATAAATACAGTTTAAAAATAGTTGCAACAATTACTACATGGATCCAGGGTAAAGTACAAATAAACAATTTTGCTGAATTAATTCATGATCAATATAATGTCATCTTATAGCATCTAGACAATTGGAAGGGGTCTGGGTGGGTGGCACCCTAGTGCCCTCTATCATCAAGCTGCCATTGTAACAGACAATGTTAAGATGTGCTGAGTATATGCTATGTTGACCTAATCTCTTGCAATGGATACATGGAGGCCTATGTTATTATTTGAAATGTGGTCATAAATACAGACTTTAGATATTAAACTGGGGTGGGATGAATGAGCTGGTTAGACCTCCACCACTCTGCTATGTTTTCGCTGAGGATCAAAATACTGGACTCTGCGGGACTCTTCTCCTCAGAGTTTTATCAGAGAATCCAGCTTTTAGCTGCCAACTGGGAGCAATTACAGTCAAACGTTTGACACAAAAGTAAGTGATGAGAGGAGTTGCGACAGAGCTTATGCCTTGAAACAATTCTAGATAATGGACAGAAAATAACAGAATAAGTCAGAAACCACCTAGACTTTGTCTTTAAAGAAGGTTGTGGGCACTAAGATGCCGTTGTAACCATTGTTCTGTGGCATACAGTTATATAACATCCAACACACCCTTTAACATGCTGTTCTTAGGTTTTACAATTTACTATTTATATTTTTGCTCATGTTTGCTTCAGCGTCTGCTTTATATATTTGTTGTTTTTTGTATTCCACACAGCTGAACCCGTCATAAGTAGCTGCAGTACTTGCCAATTGAATCAGCCAGTTACGACAAAGCTGTAAAGGGTTATTGTTTTACAGTAATCCTCCACAGCTGCAACACTGTAAATAACATTCATTGTCTTATGTCATTAATATGGGTTCAAATGGAACCAAATAGAAATCAGTACCTCAAGGAATACCCTGAAGGCCACTTTTCCCATGTTACTGATGTCAGTGGGTTATCTCCACTAACGTTGGCACTGCCAACTCATGCCAAGACAAATGTCAGCCTGAGCCTCCCAGCATGGGGTTGTGAGTTTATTTTATTTGACTATACTAGACTGAAAATCCCTTGCTAGCTGCCTTTTGCGTGCTGGTACTGTAAGGGCTCTGGGAAAGGTTTGGTTCCCAGACAAAACTGGTTCGCTAGACTTGTCGGTGACCTATTTCCCCAAAGGTTAGAACAGCTGACTGGTGGGAGCTACAAAGGAACTACTCATTTTTATTAACAATTTATTTAACAATTCCCACATTTCTATTCTCCACTCCAGAATGTATCAGTATGTGGGTGATTGTCAACTAATATAACTGTCAGTTTTCCTTTAGGAGCTGATAGTGACTTGCGTGTAGGTTTACACATGGTTCAGACAGCTGTGATGAATGTATGTCGTGTTTGCTTGTGTGCGTGTAATTATGCATGATTTTGTATGAACAGCCTTCACTCTAAAGGAATGTTTCTCTAGCTGTATCTGGACTTCATTTGACATGCACTGTTTCTTGTTAAGACAGCCATCCAATATATTATCATGGTATAAAACACAAACCAGAAGTGTTTCTATTTTCCCTTCTGTAATTTATAGTCACTAATTATGATAGTGGGTGGATGGCTGTATTTACAAGTGCAGTTATATTTGAAATCAGATTCAGACAACCAGTCTAAGCAAGAAGAATAAAGAAAAAAAAATGTTTCTGTCTCTCCAAGAACCATAAATTATGTTTTGGGAGTGGTGGTTGGATGTTGACGTCTGAGCTAACCAACTTACTCGTTGTGGCGTTGTCTCTTTGGAACGAGTGGTAAGCAGTAACAGGAGATCAGACTGCTGACATGAGCGTGCAGCCATCCTGACAGGCTTGCTGACGCACATCAACTTCAAACGGATCAATGTATGCTGCTTCAGCTAGCAGAGATGCTTTCCTGGAACTCATGAGTTGTGTCTGACTGACAAACCATCCTGGGAGAGAGTCCCTCAGGAGAAACTGGGAAATGTTGTCTGGGAGAGGGAAGTCTGGAGTACCATGCTGAACCTGCTGCCACCCCGACCCGACTCTGGATCAGCAGCAAAAATACGGATGGATAGATGGAATATGAGCAGTGTAGCTTCATGTAGGTCGACGTGTGAAAGGCAGTGTGAGAATGACAAAATATAATTCAGAAACCAAACACAGCACATGGAAACAGAACCTCAAGAGCTTGCGGTGGCGGCTGGCAGCTTTTATGATTTTCATGATGCACACTGGCAGTGTTAATGGCAGCTTTCCCCACTGCCCCCTCTCTAATGTTCTGTGGGTGTTAAATAAATAATAGTAGACAATCAAAACAGAGGACATAGGAGGTCCTAAATTCTGGCTCCTAACTGTTTAGATCACCAAAGTTTGCACATTGCCAGAAACTTCTGTCCCTTCTCTCAACAAACAGCTGGTTCTACCAGGGAACAAGAGAAACATGTTTATTATCGGCCTGTGGTCTCACCTCCGTAGAGTCTTTTTGTACCACAGAAAGAAAATTGCCCTGCAGCACTAGCAGAAGACCAGTGCAAAAGTTCAGTGGTGGGCCAGTTACCTGGAGAAACCAGGCTGACGTCTAATTTAAAGATCAAGATGGATATTGTGAGGTCTAGACATAGAAATCGGGATGGTCTGGATGACATGACAGATCCTTCCATTGAACAGATGACATGGCCTCGCAAATGACCCAGTACCAAAGGGTCATGTATGAATTGTACTCCTAGAGAATGGCAAACTATTATGTTTATCATCAAATCTCTCAGGCAGTTGTTTGCCAAAACAAACATTTAGGTTTTTTAAAGGTCTTTGAGATTTTGTTAAGAGATGATGAACCACTGTCTTTGTCTTTACAACCTATGAACTTGATGATAAAGTCTCTTGAAACTTCACAGTTTCAAGTCAAGCTCAATATTTGTGCAAACTTCTGGCAAAAATAATGTTGAAAGAAGGTTTTTTAAGTTGTGACTCATACATTGAATACAATTTTTTCTGAATACCAATATGTCTCTGTTTTTCAATGTCTGTCATCATCTTCCTGCATACATCTTTCCAGTCCTGCACAGCTGTAAGTCCTTCCTAGGAAAAAGAACATAATTTTTGTTTTGTGCTGGCAGCTCCAGTGCTTTTGTGGATTTTGCTGTCCTGGATGTGCTCTATCACAGTTCTATTTATCATCATCCCCCTTTTGAATTAATGAGTCTCTGAAGTGATTATATAACACAGAAATGAAGGGAGTGAAGAGTTTAGAGTGGCCTTTTTTTCTGGCAAGTTTTTTTTTTATTTTCCCCCAAAATTTGTTTTTATTTTTATTTTTTATTTTTTGCCAAAAATGAACAAAGTGATGCGGATTTGTGTGCTGCTGTACTCTGCTGACTGTGAAAGAACATTACTACAAATACAAATATGAATAGTACTATTACCACTCCAGATACCTCTACTGCAATTACTGCCACTGACTTCTTAGAGATATTTAGAACCCATTAAACCAATTTAAACAAAAAATAAAAATCAGAAAAGGAGTTGGAGGCTGACGTGAATTCAAAACAAAATTCAAAAATAATAATACATCCAGTAATATATCATACAACCAATGTAAATACAGTAGTCCTAAAACAAAAATGGTTTCACCACATAAATACACGATTAGAGAATCTGTTTGAAGATGAGACCGAGAAGATGACTTATTCTGACAGCCTAAGCTCCTGGATGGTCCTGAGCCTTGAGGCCCATGTGGAAAAAATTGTCTGATTGACAATTAAGATTCAACAATGTGGAAAGTTTTGTTCCACACTGGAGGCAAAATGTCAAGTCAAGTTCTATTTGAAACAGCTTGAAAAAGATGTTGATGTATAGAAATCCCTCATCTGCAACCTTTACTAATTTGTTAAATCTTACAAAATCCCCCCTTTACTGATGTAGCCACGTTAGCTTACAGATGTCCAATAACGTGGAGTGTGATCAGGAAACTCACCTTCTCACAAAAGGTCAGACACATTTTGGCCAGGTGTAACACTGTGTTCAAAAAATGCCAGATAGGATTAAGGTGAAATGTACTGTGGTTAATAAAACCTTGCTTTCCTTCTATTTTCCTTGTTAAATATCCAAGAATCATGTGTAACCATCTAATGTTGGCATTAGTAAGTGCTGAAAGGAGCCGGGTAGTCAAATCATATTGTGCACCGTGTATGTTTGCTTAAAGATAGAGTTATCAGAGGTGAGCCAGATCTAAGCACACTGTAGGTCATGTTATTCGCTAAGGCTGACAAAAGTTTACAGGAATTTTGACATGTCCAAATGTGAAATTTCATGTCACTGACTTCATGTCATGCAACTACTTTTTAACATTTCAACTTTAAATTCCACATTTAATACGCACTATCGTTTATCCTCACAAAGATTCCCCGAATTGAGCTGCAAAAACCCTCCACATTTGTTTAAAGCATGGCTACTACCAAACCATTGATGTCGTGTTTATCTCTTTGTGGAGTTTATAATCGTCTGTTTCAGTGTGATGAAAAGACCAACAACTCCACTGCTTGTTTAACTTCATGTCTGTTCTCCAGCTGTATTCCCGATGAGTCCAGACCGCAACATTTTAATAGTCGCTCTGTCATATCTGACATTCGAGAAATCCCCCGCCAGTGACCGCATTGGAGGCCTTCTTAAACCATGATATAAATTTACATGACATGTTGATTTGGGAAAACTAATGCACATTCTGAAAGACTTTACAAACCAAAGAGCACATCTTGGGAAGAAAAGATGATCTTTGTTTTTCTGAATTGCACCATTTATTGTGCAAAAACTGTGCTTTTTCACAGTGAACTTCTCTCCAGTGGAAAAACCCAAACAGCGAGGAGTTGTATTGAGGTTTGGTCCAGCTGGAGTGTCTCTGTTTCTCTATGTAAGCAGGTGCTTTCCGGGCTCCCCTGCGTCATGGTGGCCAACAGCCCCACAAGTCTGCTGCCTGTCATCCAGCCTTCACTTAAATTGCGTCACAGATCTCTCGTGCTTTCCCTGCCTGTATGTTTGTGTGTGTGTGTGGATTGCTCTGCTTTAGACGTATAATTCATTCACAAGTGGAGCAACAAGCCTGGCTTAAACCCAGCATTGTGAGGTTCTCGGAGCGGACACAGGAAAGAAACTTGACGCACGTTTCTGCCTTGTCCCTAGCAAACACAGCTGTTCCTGCATCCCCACGTCAACTTTCTCTGTCTGAACTCTCTTGCCCAGAATTCCCTCGGCCAAACAAACCATGCAGGTCAACACAGCAGCGGTGAGTTTGTGCTGATCTGTGCTAAACAAGTATTAGTTTAGAGCTCAAAGGCTACGCTGGTGAGCACCAACTTCTGCAGGGTCTCTGCTTGTTATGCTTTTGTCAGTGATATTGATATATTATGAAATGTATTGCCTATAAACACCCTTATAAAAGGATGTAATAGCACTGACTCACAAATTAGCCTTGAATAACTGTATAATTGAAACAATTTGATCAAGTTTCACTTGTGTTGCAGTTTACTATCATGCAGTGAGTCAGAATGAATAATTCTCTTCGGTCCTGATTGTAATTGTCTACACATGTGGTTGTTTATGACTGTGTTTATTGCTGTTTGTATCTGATGACATAATGCTGACATATCATTTAAGGGGCAGCTTTAAAAGGAAAGCTGTTCTGTTTAGACTGTACAACTTTATTCAACCACAGTTTTAATGTTTTGTCATACCTCAGCAACAGTTATGGAAATAATTATGAGAAAGAATGACATGCACAGAGACACTGGTGTTTCTTTTACTTTAGTGGACTTTACATCCACTTACTTCCACAGATCCTAATGTTAACCTTAACCTTAAACCAAGTCTTTATCCAAAAATTCAGTGATTCATGTTGTGAGGACTTGATTCTTGTCCCTAGAGTGTATAAACAGATTTATGTGCATTAATCCATTTCATTTTTTTCTGTTCTGCTCCAATCTTCTGCCACTCTACATCTGCCCACCAGATGTCCTCACACTTTCCTCCTTGTGTCCCTCACCTGACTCCCCATACTCACCTCACCTGTTTCCCATTCCTCAGTCTGCCTACAGTATATGTACCTGCCGTCTTTCCCCACTCATTTGCCAGCTTGTTGTACCCAGCATGACCTGTATTTTGCTGTGTTAGTTACTTCTGACTGCTCGCTCTCCCTCTTTGATGTGCACTGTGCACCAACCATGATATTTAAAATAAATCAACCACCCATACACACTCTTCTCACCCCTTCCAAGTGAAATACTTTATATCTATGGGACAAAGAAACGTGCTTTTGTAACGTTTCCTTATTTTCTACATATGAAGAATGTCTATCATGAGCTAAAGCTGCGTGACAGCGCTGTGAAAACCCCCCAAATTATATTTGAAAGCGAGATTACCGATAGAATGTTGTCATCTTTTTCCAGCTCTATTTCATGGTCTTTATGATATTAAGAAGTGCAGAGATGTACAGCATATTGTTGGCAAAGAAATGTTGGCAGATTTTTTCAGTCACGAGCTTACGATAGAGGGACTTTCTCCAGTAAAACAGAGTAGTCGTCCGTTAGCTGTTCTCGCCCCTTTGTAGCTCAAGATTGTTCAGATCTTTTTTTTGCAGTAAAATAGATGAAACTAGATACAAAGTTAGATATTTGGCTTCATCTGCAGAATCAGTCGAGCATTACATTGAATTACACATACTATTTGTTTTTACAAATTTTGAGATTTTATCTGTGTATAAGTTTGTGTTGGCTTTGAAATGCACTGCCTGCCTCGTTTACCCTCAACAAGCTAAACTTTTCAAAGATTTCTGGTGAATTTTAGTCGTATATATTGTCAATTTATCACTTACATCTGGCGTCATCCCCACTTGCTTTAAAACCGCTGCAGTTAAACCGGAACCACACCTTGATCCAGGTTTTCTTAATAAGTATCAACCAGTTTCTAACCTTCCAGTCTTTTCAAAAGTAGTTGAGACAGTTGTTCCTCTCCTGATGCCTCATTCCAGATGTTTTGGAAGCGGATCAGCCTCCTCCTTGTTTCTCTTCCCCTCTGTACATTTGTTTGATACTTTTAGACATGTGAATGATGCGCTTTGGTTTGTATCTTGTATATTTGTATAATCTGCACTCTTTGCAGAACTTTCTGGTGGTGAGGAAGTTTTCTGTTTGTAGCATCTGAAACTTTCTGATCGTCTTCCTAGATCATAATATTTATTAAAGTTTACAATCTATAATGTTGTCTTCTTGATTGTCCATGCTGTCTTTAAAAGACAGTAAAGACTCATCTTGCTCTTCCTGAGGATCCTTCCAAGGACAGGTGGTGTCATCATGCTTTACAGACTCTTAGGCCCCTTAAGGCAACTTTGTGGGCTATATAGATAAAATTTGACGTGATGTGACTCTTTTCTTACTTTGCTATGTTATATAATATGGTCTGGTGAGCCTTATACACTTCTACATTTCTAACAACCTCATGAAACTTAATACACCAAAAGCAGAGACTTCTTCTTCTCATAAAAAGGTGCTTAAAATTTCACTTGGGTATTGTATGTTCAAGATAAAGGGGCTTTAAGGCCATCTTGTGAGTTAGATTTGGATCACTGAGCTTTTATGGCTTGAGTAAGGATTACTTTTTTCTTGCACTTTAGTTGACTGATGTAAGAGTGAAGTGCTGTTTGATGCCTAAATTTGTCTGTCTCCATCGCCAAGTGGGACGAATTTATTGGGCAGGACTGTGCACTTAAGTTTTTGAGAGTACTCAAAGCTGACAGTCTATTTGTTCTTGCTGTGGTAAGTCTACGGACCTGAAAACAATGTGGACTGTTTCCAGAGTTGAATGTACCTTTTTTATTTTGGACTCACTTTAAAGAATAAAAGGTAAAAAAATAAGACCCTTATTTTCTCTTCAGCAGAATGATTTGCGAAGGACTGACAGCAGATCTTATCTTTCTCAATTTTCTTGCCACAGCAATTACTTGTACTTCAAAAAGTAACTTATTTTTTTTTTTAAAAGAGTTTTATTTTTTCATTCTTTTTTTTCTGAAATAACTGAGCTAATTTGGCACACAGTCGGACATTCACGTTCAAACTTAAAATGCTACCTCTTCTTGCAGGGTCCCTGATTGAAATTCAGACCATGGTGAGAGCAGCTCTCTGCACTGCTATATTTAGGTAGAATGGTTTTCAGTCATGAATCTGTAATACAAAGAAGACTGCTGTCTGTCTCTGCTACCTGAGAGTGCAGTGAAAACATCTGGATAGTGAACTTCACTGGTCTGACAGGGAAGAAAGACACATTCTCTCTTTCCTTACCACCTAACAAGAGTGTTTATTATAGAATATGATAACTTCCTCACCTATCATCAACTTAAAGGTTTAGTTGTATAGTCAGAAAGGGAAAAAACCCAGATCTGAACTGAACTGAACCTTTGTTTTAGCACTTCAATAGCATCAAGTCTCATCGTGCTGTTGATGGTGTTGTAAGCCATGATTCCTGTCTGTCTGGGCAACAGACAGCAGCTCAGACAGCAGGGGGTTCATCTCAGTCAATCCTGACCTACAAAAGTTTCAGTCTTTCACCAGCAAATGTTGATCGTCTATTCCTTTTTTCTCTCTCACAGATTCAGTCTATTTCTCCCTCTTCACCTCTTTGTATACTTGTCACTGGTGGTTTGAAAACCGTAGCAGGATTATAACTGAGACATTTCTTACAAATTTGTCATTTCAAGTTGGACCAACACTTTCTGACATTTCTATAATCATTGATACTGTTTTATGTGAACCACATAATTTTAGTAAATCATAAGAACTAAGGCTACGTCTATTATCATAACCTATTTAAACCAAAATGTTAGTAGAAACTTGGCTTTTCTGCCAAAGTCCAAAGAAAATTCAGTACTCTTAAAGATCAAATTAGATAAATATAAATGAATGCTCCACTTGTATAAATATTAAAGTTCGTTTATAGAATAATAAACTGTTCTCTACTCATGTGATTTTTCTGAAATATCATTCTCAGCTATGAGATGGAAAGTTTTACAGCCTCACAGTTTAAAGTTTTGAATCTTTGAAAAGCAACAACGTGTGCTCAGTTGCTGTCTGTGAAATATTTCCTATTGTTATTGCGAGCTGTGGGACAGTGTCTGCACAATACTCTGCTTTGAGGATGCGACTGACCGCATTCTCCATATGTGTAGAAAGATGGCTTTCAGCTAATCCATAGTGTTTATCACTCACTTTTTTATGTGATGCTCATCTTCATGGTTCAGACATAATTTTGGCTTTAATGTAAGATTTTGAAAACTTGGAAAGAAAGAAATTTGATTTTAGAAACTGCTTGTTTAATGTCAGTGTTTCCCCTGCTCTTTTTTCCACTGCCTTTCCAAATAAGCATAATCAAATAATATTGTGGCATAGCTAAACCCTTGTTGCCCTTCAGTAGAGAGAATCAAGCAGGGCTGTGGTCAGCCTTTGGAGATTGCGCAATATTTATACTCGAGTTGATATCCAAGGAGCTCCAAGATATTTGGCAGTTCAAACACTTTCAACAGACAGCTGGTCTGTGATGCAGAGAGAGAAACTAATGTGGAGAATTTGCATATTGTAAGAAAAAAAGAAAGGAAAAGAAAGAATAAGGTCAGTAGAGACTGAACTCGTGCCTCTGGACTCTATCCACTCAGGATGTGGGGAATGACATTGACAGCTGAGAGCTGAGTGTTCAGCTTTTAACACTGATCACTGCGTTCTGTGCTGAGCTTGACAGATCAATAGATTGCCAGCAAACAGGCCCCTGGGAAGTAAACCAACATCACAGCAGTGTCACTGTTGAACCTCATAACAGCGGGTGACAGTGAAACTCGAGTATAACAAGGAGCCCATTTTCAACTATCTCATGTTCCTGTTTTAAAGCCTGTTTGACTGTGTGAGTCAATGTCAGAGTGAATGGAGGGTGAGTGGGCACGTTCTTTTCTGTGATCTGAGGAACGTTTTGTAAGTTACAAAGTAATGAGGTCTGTGATACAATACCTACATTTTAAATCAACCATAGCCTGTAATGAACAATATAAAACCATTCATTTGACTTAACATGCCCCTTTGAAAATGCCTACATTGGCAACATCAGTTTGAGACATTGAAGGTTTGACCTGTGATAACATCTAGTTTATACAATTAGACCATATTCCATGATTCCTGCTGGGATTTTCACTGTGAATCTTTTCATAAAGGAACCCTTGTATTGCTTGAAAAGACTCATCACGGTATGCTTTTTGTGGTGGAAAAGTGGGAGATTGCATGGAGCATAAATTTGTTTACAGAAGGAATGCCCATTATGCACACTTTTCCAGGCCTGTTTTTGTTTCCAAGTTTCCTCCTACAGGATAAAACGATGATGAGATTTTGCTTCTCTGTCCTCCTCTCACTGATGGTGAATGCAGGTCACCACAAATACCACAAATCTCTTAACCTAAATATCAGACAGAGCTTACTGTTGGACAGCCAGAGGATGAGGACAGTGGAGCTGTTGAAAGATAAAAAGTGTATAACTTTGAAACTACAAGATTTGATCCTTTTTTTCAGTGAAATTGTCTCACATGGCAGTAGAGTTGGAATGTAAGTTTATGAAAGAGATAAAGGAAGGTGCAATTTTGTGCCTTATGCACAACAAAAAGAAACACTTTTTGGGGCATTTCAGAGCTTGTACATGTAAACTGTATGCTTGTGTTTGTGAAGTCCCTGTAGTCTGGACTATTTTGAATATTCTCCAAATTGTATGTATTTAGATTGTAGGTGTGAGTTGAAAATTTCCTTTAAGTTAGTGTATCAGTACAATGCACCTCCATCAGTCTGCCTCATAGTGTAACCATAATACCCCATAGTGACAACAACAATATGTCTTTGTTCAGTTGAGATGAATCTGGCTGGTCTATATATTGTATACTTAGAGTGCAAGTCAAGCACACACTGTATATGCTGTCAGGGAAACATAAACTTGAAAAGACCTCCACCATCTGTGGAGAAGAAGCTTTATTTCTCTGCATACATTGAACCACTTAGCTTGATGAGATTACATAATATTACGTAACGTCTTTCAACATCAAGGATTCCTCCACTGATTGGATAAAGAGTAAATGTCCCAGACTTGATGGTGTCTCAAATGGAAAGAAAACACGTCACCATTTTGCAAATTTGATTTCTGTGATGCATGTGTATACATTTTAAGAGAGCACGAATACTTAATCTTCGGAATAGAGGAATTAACAAGCAATATGATGTTTAGATTATGTGCACCATTGTGGTTATGGTTGCCATTGACTGCAGGGTAGAATATAGGATGGATTTCTCTCTGTGTTTTTGTAGGGGGTTGGTAATTAAGATGTAAAAGCAAACAGAGTAACTAGAAAGAGAAAGGCTTTAATTGTGAAGAAAACACATTCATCATCACGTTATACTGAGTCATTGTAGCAACTCTCAGCTTCTTCACTGACTCCCCTTAGTCCTCATCACATCAGTAACCAGTGGACACTGTTTCCACCACAAGTATTCAGGCAGGAAAGTCTACAGGTGGTGTCTTCATGAGAATGTCTGCAGCCAGAGATCCAAACAAAAATATCCAGTTTTTAATTAAGATCAATATTACTTTTCTTTTAATCAAAATTCTGTGCTCATTTTTTACTTTGATCCTCTGTAGTGTGAGCTGACCCTGATAAGTCCCAATTTGCCTTGTTATTTGAGATAAAACATTTCTTTCTCTCTTTCAGATTTGCATGACGGGACATTGACCACAAAAACAGAGTGAATTTTTTTCTTTTCAAAGAAATACCTGACTCACAGGGGCTAGCAAATATGATTTAGACATGCTTTTTGTGCCCTCTGCTGACAAATGTTGGGTCTTGCACTTTGACTCTAAATACATGTTGAACTTGCTGTAATGTGTTTTCAGCGCAGTTCTCCTTAGTTGTAGCCTGGTGCAAGCTTCAATTATTTGCATATGTAATTAAAAATCTTGCAGTATGTTGAATGTTAATCAATCCAGAGATTGATATGTTCCTGTGTAAAGTATCATCAAAATGTTATGTTTTCCATGTCTCTGACAAAAGATGTGTGATTAAATGAAAAGTGAAAATAGCATTACTGGGGTGATTGCATTTGTATGTATGCATCATTGTCTTTGACTACTGTATATATATATGCCTGTGTGTATAGATTTGTTAGTCTCAAACTCATAACATCCATCCACTCCTTGGTTAAGGGGTTGCTTCTTGCCATGTTTCCTGCTGTGGACTGGTTCCTCTGCTCTGCTGTGAGCACATTGGCAGCGTCGCCGTGTCTGTACACCTCAGTGACAGTTTGTGTGGGCGGCAGGAAAGCCACTTGGAGAAGCTGTGTGAGACAGACAGACATTAGTAATGGCATTTGGCACAGTAGGATATAGAAAATACCAATATATTTCCATTTCAGCGAGTCTCACAAAATACTGAGGTGAAAATATTTGTTATTGTAATTGTAAAAAACAGTTAGACTTGATAAGAATACTGTTTGGAAATAAAACATAGTTACTGTTTGAAAAGTCAGTGCTGTAGCCAGATATATGTTCAAAACAAGTAGTGATAGATTGATTTATGAGTGCTCACATGTTGAAACATGAGCATCGACAGGGGTGAAGTTTGTGGGCGAAGCTCTTTGCTCATCTTCATTCTTGCCATTGCCTGAAGGAAGAAGAGGCACCAGGGGAAACAATACTGAAAGTGGGAACACATGAACGAACTGAACATGCAAAACAGTGTACTGTCAATGGAAGGCTGAGTGTGAATGTGTAGTTATGCAACAGATATATCTTGATTGTGAAATATCTTGAACTTAAAGTTCCTCAACACAGATCACAAATTATCATACTGTATAATATAAGTCCACTTCTTGGAAGAAAATACTGCATCTGTGAATTACCTGTGCACAGTTCAGATCCTGTTTTGGTTCCCTCTCCCAGCAGCATCTCCTGTAGCAGACTGTCCATCCTGGCTTCACCCAGCAGCTGTGCCAAGTGGAGAGTCTCCACCATCTGCCAGGCCACACTCTGCAGAGGAGGAAGGATCAACAACAGCTCCCCAAACCGTCCACGCTGTTCTCGAGTTGCTTCCTCCAGCAGCAGATGGGCCTGGAATCGTAAATGTCGAACCAGCTGAGGATTCTGCAAACCTGGACAGTCTACGAGACAAAGGTAAGAGGATACACGCTGAAGAGAGCAAAGGAACAATAATGCTCAATTGTTAACCACCACATCAACCACAAGTGAGAGAAGCTGTAGGATTTTTTTCATTGTTAGATAAAAAAAACCAAAACAATAATATGATGGCTGATTGAGAAACAGAATAGTGAATGAAATAAATATGTGTGATATATAACAAAAAAGGTTTTAGTTTTGATATTCCTTCTATGAAAGACTCATTTCATTATTTAACTCACTACTTAGCTTCCTGTCCATTAAAGGAAAGTATGACTTTTAACCAATTACTTCTTCTAATCCATAAAATTCTATTCAATCTGACCAAACATAATCAATATTTAATTTTTTCCCCCACAAACCGGATGACTGATAAAACTAAGAAATATACCCACAGTAAAATCAGTAGTTTGTTATGTTAATGAGCAGCCAAAGGAGTTTCTCTGGTTAACCCCATCTCCTTTCAAATGAAATAACCTATTTACAGGAAACCAAAAATATACACAAACTGGTCACAAAACTGTAGGGTATAACAAGGATAACAGGAAATGATACAGCAGTGTTTTTTTAAGTAAATAGTAAATAGAGTAAATAGTTTAATGAGATGACTGCAAAGATGTTTGTAAAAGTTGTGAGATGATCTCAGGTCAATGTGACTTCATCTTTGCTGAGTTGTTGCCCAGAGTTGGATCAATTTGTCTTCAGTCCTCAGGTCCTTTGGTCCTCCTGTGTCTACTTCAGCCTCAGGTAAATGATCCATGAAGTTCAGCAGGCAGTCACCTCTGCCTGACTGCCAAGAACTTCACCACATCCTGATATTATTAGAAAATCTCCCTGAAACACTCTAAAAGCCAGACCACTCAGACTAAACTACACATGTAAAAGACTAAGAAAATAAACAGATTGTCCAAGAGAGAACTTTAGAAAAAAAGAAATTTCTTTGTCTGGTGCAATGGATGAGGTAAAGTGGTAGAACTTTAGGACTGACTGAACTGACCTGGTGCAAAGAAGACAATGGTTTTGAGGCAAGCAAACTCTTTGTCTGTGATGTGCAGCTCTCTGAGAGGTTTGATCAGCTCCTCCTGGATCCTGAAAGCCACTCTGGACACTTCTATCTGTGCACTTCTGAGGGATATCACAAAGTTGTTACCTGCTCAAAAAAAACAAACAAACAAACAAAAAAAAAAAACATATACAAGATGAACGTCACTGAAGATGCATGTGATTCCTGAAATACAGCACATCAGAACACTGAATAACTGAATAATAGGCGGGATGAGTTTAATCTGTATGACCTAGGAGAATGAGATTGTTGTAAGGTAGAGAGCGTCTTGCTGCTCCTAGAATAAGATGTTCTGCAGAACAGATTCGGAGCAAGGTTACCTGCAAACACACATACACAGACTTCATGTCAGACCCAGCTTTGAAATGTTAAATGAAAGTTAAATAGTTGGCCACTGTTAATTATTCCGTATAGATAGTGATAAGTTAGATCCTCAGATATTGTGTGCTGTTGTTACCCTATCATCTATGGGGAGGCTGCAGAACTCTGGGATGTGTTTTGCCCATTCCACCAGCAGGAGGAGTTGCTGCTTCATGGACTGAAACACATCTCCCACGCAGGCTGTCTTCTTGGTGTTGATGTCATGACTCCCGGGTGAGACCAGCGCTGGGAACTGAGAGCAGCAAAGCAAAAAGTGAGTTCACAGTGGGCTCAGGTGATACTGCAACGTGAGAATGAACCTAAGACAAAGTGTGCTAGTGTGTATGTGGGACGGGTGATGAATGGGGGGTGAAGAAAGTGATGGTGCTGACAGATGTATGAGTGCTTTGGCTCTCAGAGAACTGTGAAGGTTAAAACAAGACAAGACAGGTAGAGGATGTTTGGTGGACTGAGACCACATGATGACCAATATGAAAAACCCTGCAGCAGCATATATTGGAATATCTCTTTTACCAATCATCTCATTTATTTCTGCGCATTCCTTTTACATGCAAAAGCGTATATCTGGTTGTTATTATTCATTTGGAGGTAATTGAACATTGGCACACAATCCCAGATCAAGTGGTGCAATTAAGTGAGCTATGATTAGATGGGGTCCCTCGGCAATTTTGTCATTTCTAAGCAGTAACTGAATCCAGCCTACAGCTACAACCTTCGCAGAATTGAATCACTGCCTGTCTGAAATGTAACTTATATCCACTTCGTCTCTGACCTTCATCAACATGATTTCCAGAAATAGTGGAGGGATCTCTTGACTGGCATATATATGAGAAAATCTCCATTTCTGTAGCAGAACTTTGTATCTTAAGGTTTTAAGCAACAGCGTGTTACCTGTTGCACACTGGCTTCGGCCCACAGGAGCACACTGATGGACAGAGTGCCCACTGTCTGTCCCTTGGCTCTGTGACTGTTGATGCAGTCTCTCTCATTCTGAACAGCTGGAGATTAAAGAGAGGAAAGAACCATCAGAGAGGTTTCTTGGCTTTCACCAGACATCAGTCCTGCACTCCAATTTTTTTTTTACTCACCTCAGCTGCAAAACAGGTTCAGAAAGAAAAGACCTACTCTTTGCCTCTACAAGGTCCCTCTATCCTCTATGACATTGAAGTTGCTGTTCATGCCAACATTAGCCATGCCAAATGTTGTCCACTTTGCAAATGTGGCAGAAATTAGAGAAGAAAAAAAAATCTTCCGTCCCCAAAAGTCTCCTTCTGTTTGGAAATTGAATGTATCTGTTTCATTATGTAAAGTAGTATGGAGTAATTAAGCATCACCATCTCCGATGTGAAATAATTGGGGAGTTGATGAAAATACATTTTAAATTCTGTAAAAAAATGTCAAAACAGAAACCCAAATATTAGTTTACATTTTCACAGAATTATGTCTTAATCCTGTAATGTCTCTGTGGCTTGGCTGTGGCTCAGGAGGTTGAGGGGGGTCGTCCACTACTCAAAAGTTTGGTGGCTCGGTTCCAGTCAGCATGTTGAAGTGCCCCCGAGCAAAATAGTGAACCCTAGTTTTCCATTGGTGTGAGAGGTTTTCACCTGTAAGTCGCTTTGGATAAATACATCTGTCAAATGACTAAATATAATGTATGTTGATTTAATATTCTGCTGCTGACAACAGCCTCTTACATTTGCCGCCGACAATATAAAGCTGGTGTGGATGCCTGGATGCTTGATGTTGTGGATTATGTTTAGCCGAGGAGATGTCATCACATGTTGATGACTCTTCTGTGAAAGTCATTAGAAAGAGAGCAATCTGGAAGGCCTCAGACTGATTCCAATATGGTTTTACAAAGTCAGACAACAGGGCCGAGTGTCAGAGTAATCATTCATCAGTGCTGTCCTCTCAGCAACCAATCAGGAGTGTATTAATCAATCCAGAGGAGGAGAAGGAGCGGGAGGCTAACTGTGTCACTGACATGGTGCTGCATGACAATGTCAAAAACGAATCTTCTGCAGATCATCACTTAAGGCTGGATCGGGAGTAAACAGTAACAGTGAGCGTGCTCAGAGGTCAAGTATAAAATGACTGGCTGTCAGAGGAGTCCTGTTGAATATTTTATTTCTACACCAGCTGTTCTTTTGTCTTGATATGAAAATGATCCTTCAGCATGTTGTGGGAAATTAGTCAAGTAAACTTTTAAATTAGTAGCCCTGGTTTTCACTTCAGGGATTTGTGAGCGACATCTTTCCAGAAAAATGTAGAACAAATATTTGCTTCTGCTCATTCGTGTTAATTATTCATGTGTAGAGACTACTCATGGCTCCTCTGATCACATCTCTCTCTTCCTGCTTATCTGTAAGAGTCAATGGGAGATAAGGCCAAAGATACACATACTGCACATAAATACAAAAGCTGACGCACTCACTGTTGCTCAGTAAATCAACAAAATATCTTTGTGTCTATTAAACCACATATGATCCCACTCTTCTCCTTCTTTCCCTAGAAGTAGAAATACAGGCTATACAACATATTAAATTAAATTGTTTATTTGAATCTTTCCTGCAACTTAGTTGTAGTATACTTAGATTTTCAGAATTTTCAGCATGGAAGGTGCTCTGTATTAAAACAAGAAAGATGCTTAAGGAGATAGAAACATTTTCTGACCTTCCTTTCTCATTCCAGCCTTGAAACACTTTTGTAGTCTGCAGTAACGGCACTGGTTCCTTTTGTCTTTGTCCACAGTGCATTGCCTGTTGAACCTAAAAAAAAATCGAGTTGCCCTTTAATTTTTTTGGAAAGGAGACCCAATTACACATATTGAATGCTCTGAGGTTTTAGGAATTGATCATATTTTGTGCTCGAGCATTTACTTGTAGTGACTTGACAACTTACTCTGTGCTCAATGACATTTTTTAATGCAAGCTGAGACATGACAGGATTGAATTGTTCAATCACCTGTTCACATGGGAAAGTAAGAAGATCCTACAGCTATATCTCACCATTGATTTAGATTCTCCTGTCAAAATATATGTAATGACAGGGGACACTGTTTCCATGTCTGGACTGGTCCCAGTGGCAGTTTACTTCTCTACTGCAAGGTGAAATTTTCCTCTACAGTACATTTCAACCAGCTGTATAATAGGTGATTGTTATTGTTCCTGGTGTGTATTGTCTCCAGTTTATTTAATATGTCAGTGGATATTAAGATGCAAAGTGAATACAAGGTTGTTGAATAGTTTGTTGTTTTTGTGTGGGTTTATTATGAAACTCACCTGCAGTTGTAAGTGTGGTTATTGCGAATACTCCTCCTGAAGAAGCCTTTACAGCCATCACAGCTGGATGCACCATAATGTTTACCTGTGGCTCTGTCTGCACATATCGAACACAGAGTCCCACCACCATCAGGCTGAGATGGTGATGAGGTTGGCGCTGACACTGGTGAATCTGTCAATTAAAAGGCAGTAGATGTTGTATATGGTGAAAATGCCTGATGAAAAAGTTTGAATAGGAGACATGTGATCGGCATTATCATTGCAGGGGAGAGGGATTTTCTATGACCTTTAAGACATGGATGCCTTTTATTTGGTTGCTAATGAATAAATAAATATCTCTGAGCCTAATTTAACAAGTCCCACAAGCATCTGTGATAGATCACACAGCTGAGAGAACATCAGCTTTATTAAGAACAGACAGACATCTTGATAGACGCCATCATTCATGATCCCTTTTATCAACTGAGGCACATAATGAATCTCATTCCAATTCTGTGAACAGAAATAACCTTGTACATGGACGCAGCTTTGCACTGAGGTGTTCATCGTGAACTTATAGCCCCTTAGGATTCACCTGTGCACTGTTTCATAGGTCTAGCAGGAGCAGTCGTGATGATAATAAAAGCAGAGTTACAGGTAGAGATATCACTGCTCTATGCGACTGCCCGTGCCATAGGCCTCAGAGGAGAGCTGCTGGTTATTACTCAAGAGGAAGAGAAAACTCCCCATTTAATTAAAGCAGTTAGAGGTCAGTGGTGAGTCAAAGTCCACCACTCTCCTCTGGCTAATTTTACATTGGGTGCTCTGTTTAAACTCTCCTTCCATGTTGCTCTAAATTGCATCTCGCCAGTGTTTGATTGCCGCAAGATTGTCTCTCTTTAAAAGCACTGACCGTCAAATACACATTCTTGGTGCAGTGTTCCTGCACTGATGCCTGTACTGTACAGACCCAGGGCTATAATGTATGTAAATTGCATACTTAGTTTAGGGAGATGAAGCAGCTAGGGATTACAATTTAACAGGGAAAATGCTTTCTGTGGTCAAAGATCAGTTAGATTGAATTAAGAGATTAGAATACATTTGCCTCGCAGTTATCTGGATTTGAAGAGCGGTCTGTTGGTAAAGCCTTTCCATTTAAAGTGGCAAGGAAAGGGCCTGATTCAGCTCAACGGAGCCCTAATTATAATGATGACAGTGGATAAGATTATGAATGGAATTAGATCAAAATGTAAACTTATATGGAATGCTGAAACGATTAGTTGGAGGACAGAAAATTAATCTTTGCCTATTTTGATCATCGATTTATCGTTTAAATTACCTTTTTATGCAAGAATACCAAACATCACCAGTTTCCAGCTTCTCAGTTGTAATGATTTGCTGCTTTTCTCTGATGCATATCACTGAAAGAGCCTTAGGTTTTGCATCACCAAGGAAGTGATTTACAGACCTTGCACACTAGGAAGGTTGTGATCATTGTTGTGAGCATTTCTTTAGATCATACAATTAATTTGGAAAAATAATTGGTAGATTATCTAAAAACACAAAGTATCTGCAACTCTGCAAATGATATAAATGACACTGACAAAGCTTAGATTGAGACTTCAACAGAGTGATTTATGTGGAGTTGTTGTCATCATACCTGTTGTATCTGTTTGCACTGGTATCACCACCATGTTGTTTAAATGTTCACTGTCTGTGCTGTAATGACTGTTCTCCACTTTAAGAATAGATCCATTAAGCTTCATGGTTGAGGTCCTGATGAAGCCGGTTCTGAAACTGGTTCATATGCAAAACTCTACAAACATCAGCTGCACCGTCCAGATTGCCTCAGTTCATCACAGGTATCCCATGTACACTTAGTTCCTTTCTTTTGTTTTTCTCTATTTGACCCTCTCTGTGGTTGTTAACCTTCTTTTACGATGCAACTTCTAACATTCTTGTGTTGGTTTGCAAAGCTGCTGAAATTTGTCCCACTGTCTGTTTGCTTGTTTCTTATCAGTAAAGCATACAAAGGGGAGAGTTCAAAAACAGATAAACAAGACTCTCTTTGAGGGCAAACAGCAGATAAGACCTGTGAGAAAGATGTTTGATTTACAATATATTCATGACTGGTTAATGTTATTGTGAAAATAGATTTTATCAAAAAAAGTCAATGAAGTCAAAGACAAGGTTGCACGCTGGGATGTCTTTTATCAAATTTTAGCAAAAAAAAATTTTTACATTTTCTTACCTTGGATAATCAATATGGCCTTGGATAATCAATATGGCACAGTGGAGTGATGTAGCACAAACAAAGTAAGAGACTTGAAAAGAGTATGAACTGTGTCTGATTAACCTTTGCTATTACTTTTTGTGGTTGGTGTCTCAACATCACGCCACATTGCAGGGAAAACACACAGGTTTGTTTATAGTGCAGACCCACTTTAGAGTATTTCAGTTTCATGACGATGATCTTACTAATCTGTCACATGTAAAACTAATCTATACTTCTTTGTTCCAGATAACAGAAGTATTTAAACAATTCAAAAACAGGATTGCTCAATTGCGCAAAGGAAATTTGGACAAAAAAGGTTTTACTCAATTCTCTTTGTGTTTAACACAAATCCTATGACGTCTATCAAACATACAGAAGGAAAATTTTTAATTGTGCATTTCTAGAGACACAGTAAATGTATATTTCTGAATAGCAATTAACTGTTGCACATTTGAGAGGTTGAACAGTTCATGTCATTAAAATGGCCGTGGACACAAACACAAATATATGATTAACAGTCTTATAGATTTTAAGCAGAATAAAGGACAAAGGTGAACGTGGCCATGCCCCTTTTTTATCTTTTTTTTAAAAAAATACAAATTATAACAAAATATATGTCAGACCACATATAAGCTTTCCTGCTACTGATATCCATCATACTTTGGTGTAATGGGATTTGCTGGGTGAGTAGCACTCCTTCCTTGAATGTCATGCTGGGCCGCAGGTCAGACCTCCCCTGGCAGTGACTCGCACACTCAAGCTTTGTTTAGGTGATTGATAGATCATAAAAACCTCCAAGTCGTAAGATGACTACAGAACAAGCTTCTCTGGGCTGCACTTAGACTCTGACGGAGTAGGGTTAAAATGACCAATGATTAGTTTGTGCATCTAAAAACATTGTTTACAAAATGAAACAAAGGATTCTATACCATGACAAACATGACATTTTGCAGGTCACTGCAAACAGTTTCCAACTATTTCCAACTCTCACACATTTAATGTATTCATTTAAATTGATAAATATGCAGTTATTGTGTTTTTTTTTCAACTGAATATAAACTAATCAAATACAACAAAAATATTTCAATTCAGTTTTGCGTACCTTTATTTATCAGTCAGTCATACAGATAAGCAACATTCAAGACAATAGAAAAGACAGGATTTTCTCTGTCCACTGGGGGGAGACAGAGTACACTATATCAGGCCCAACTGGCCACAAATATGATCTGTGCAGGAGCAAGAAATTACTTAAAACTGGCCTCATCAGGGTGGTCATGGACCACTTCCATAGATATGATCTACTCTGTATTTATTTGTGTGCTTTAAAACAGTAGATTTCTTCTTTTGTTTTATTTCCTATAATTTAACACCTGCACATACATGTCAGCATTGTATTTAGGGTCTTAGTTAATGAAACACTAATATAAAAAACATGTATTGACATTCCTGATTTATTCATTGAAGTACTTTGTCCTCATTGTTTACATACATTCCAAGCATTCACCATATTTGAATGCAAACTCACACAGTAACCTCACTTTCAGTTGTTTGTCAAACATTTTAAATGTCCTGTGGTTCATTCAACTTGAGATATTCTCTCATGCTCAGTCATTGTATACCAACTTAATTTTGATGAGTTTACTTGACTTTAGAAAACAAATGCAGAAAAAATGACCTGAAGGGGTTAAGGCATTGATCTAGCTCCTCAGTTCTCCTGTAACAGGTAAGTTAGACCATTGTTTGTCTTGGGGACACATGACAGAGTTCAGTTAAACTCACTATCTAATCACACTAATCATAACTGGTGGCTTACTCCTCGTCAGCTGATAGAATTATATACTGTATCAAAAACATAGACTTATCTATAGGGAAAAAAATAGACAAGGACAATGAAAAACATAGAACGAATTCCATAATAAAGTAATTTAATATACCTTAAGATAAAAAAAGAAAAACAGGTCTCTCACCAGACCTCTGCCCTGCCCTGACCTACTGTCTGTCTGTTTCTGGATTCTGAGTGTGACATTCAGTCACATAAATTATTTATGCTTTCCAGCAATACAATAGACATATTCCTGCCTATTTGTCAAGTTATTACTCAGTGGGTATTAAAGACGGGAGTGCTGCATAAAAGATAGAGGTTAGAAAACAGTAAATGAATGAAATGAAATATTCTGAAATATTTGCTCTTTAGATAAGAGCATTTTCAGTTGGAGCATTTCTCCAGTCCAAACATGGTCTGACACATTTGTCTCAGTGAATTCAATTAATAAGACTAGATCTCAAATCTCCACCAGAATACCAATGCCGTGATACAACCTGAAAGATTAATACAATGTGCAGTGAGGGAAAGAAAAAACAAAACCACAGCCTTTGGACTTTCATTCAAAAAATAGGGGGATAGTAAAACAAAGCAGCAAAAATTGGTCATAAAAGCATGGTAAGCACATGATTTAGTAGGGTGATAAAGAGCAGAAAGGTGGCCATTCATCACGGAGGCTAGCTCACCAGGAGAGGACCCGTCACAGACACCACCAGGTCTGGGAGGCATTTTGAGAGAGAAAGAGAGAGTGAGAAAGAGACTCCGGTTGCCCCTACAACCTGTTCGTTCCAATGTCTTTTCCAGATGGACACATACAGTCCTTAGATGGGTGAGGAGTGCTTTGTCTTTGCCACTCGGCAACTCCATTGTCACAGCAGTGTTGAGGGATGGATGTTGTTAACTGCAAAGTGGAGGACCAGACATAAGAGGCCTTGGAGTTGCAGAAACACTTGATGGGAAGAGAAAAAGCTTTATTGTCGTAACTTCAAATTTCATGGTAACAATACAGGGATAATGTAATGGAAACGGTGACCCTCATGACTGAATTGTCAGTAGCTCTGAGGAAGGACCCAAATTTGGCTTGTATAAAGTTGTAAGAGCCATAAGGCAACTATGAAAGGACAAGAACGAACAAAACACCAAGAGGAAGTAGCTGTTAAAATATTTAACTTTAATTCACTAATAAAAAACACAAAACCGTTGCATAATTTGTGTATATTTCATAAATCATCTGTCTTTTCTTGCTCAGGTTCATATTGAGCCGTGGTGCCAGCTCCGACAGGGTGACTGAGGACATTCTGGACTGAGGGAGACTTTGATTTCACACTGTCCAGTCCACTGGGAGACACTGGATCATTGATGCATGATGTCCATTAGTGTCCATTACAGAGAGCCTAAATGAAACTTTGTGCAAAATTAAACATATTAGGGAAAAAGAGATTTAGGCTAATGATTAATTATAATCATTAGTTTTACATTTTACAAAAAGACAGGATTTTCTCTGTCCACTGGGGGAGACAGAGTACACTATATCAGGCCCAACTGGCCACAAATATGATCTGTGCAGGAGCAAGAAATTACTTAAAACTGGCCTCATCAGGGTGGTCATGGACCACTTCCATAGATATGATCTACTCTGTATTTATTTGTGTGCTTTAAAACAGTAGATTTCTTCTTTTGTCTTATTTCCTATAATTTAACACCTGCACATACATGTCAGCATTGTATTTAGGGTCTTAGTTAATGAAACACTAATATAAAAAACATGTATTGACATTCCTGATTTATTCATTGAGGTACTTTGTCCTCATTGTTTACATACATTCCAAGCATTCACCATATTTGAATGCAAACTCACACAGTAACCTCACTTTCAGTTGTTTGTCAAACATTTTAAATGTCCTGTGGTTCATTCAACTTGAGATATTCTCTCATGCTCAGTCATTGTATACCAACTTAATTTTGATGAGTTTACTTGACTTTAGAAAACAAATGCAGAAAAATGACCTGAAGGGGTTAAGGCATTGATCTAGCTCCTCAGTTCTCCTGTAACAGGTAAGTTAGACCATTGTTTGTCTTGGGGACACATGACAGAGTTCAGTTAAACTCACTATCTAATCACACTAATCATAACTGGTGGCTTACTCCTCGTCAGCTGATAGAATTATATACTGTATCAAAAACATAGACTTATCTATAGGGAAAAAAATAGACAAGGACAATGAAAAACATAGAGCGAATTCCATAATAAAGTAATTTAATATACCTTAAGATAAAAAAGAAAAACAGGTCTCTCACCAGACCTCTGCCCTGCCCTGACCTACTGTCTGTCTGTTTCTGGATTCTGAGTGTGACATTCAGTCACATAAATTATTTATGCTTTCCAGCAATACAATAGACATATTCCTGCCTATTTGTCAAGTTACTACTCAGTGGGTATTAAAGACGGGAGTGCTGCATAAAAGATAGAGGTTAGAAAACAGTAAATGAATGAAATGAAATATTCTGAAATATTTGCTCTTTAGATAAGAGCATTTTCAGTTGGAGCATTTCTCCAGTCCAAACATGGTCTGACACATTTGTCTCAGTGAATTCAATTAATAAGACTAGATCTCAAATCTCCACCAGAATACCAATGCCGTGATACAACCTGAAAGATTAATACAATGTGCAGTGAGGGAAAGAAAAAACAAAACCACAGCCTTTGGACTTTCATTCAAAAAATAGGGGGATAGTAAAACAAAGCAGCAAAAATTGGTCATAAAAGCATGGTAAGCACATGATTTAGTAGGGTGATAAAGAGCAGAAAGGTGGCCATTCATCACGGAGGCTAGCTCACCAGGAGAGGACCCGTCACAGACACCACCAGGTCTGGGAGGCATTTTGAGAGAGAAAGAGAGAGTGAGAAAGAGACTCGGTTGCCCCTACAACCTGTTCGTTCCAATGTCTTTTCCAGATGGACACATACAGTCCTTAGATGGGTGAGGAGTGCTTTGTCTTTGCCACTCGGCAACTCCATTGTCACAGCAGTGTTGAGGGATGGATGTTGTTAACTGCAAAGTGGAGGACCAGACATAAGAGGCCTTGGAGTTGCAGAAACACTTGATGGGAAGAGAAAAAGCTTTATTGTCGTAACTTCAAATTTCATGGTAACAATACAGGGATAATGTAATGGAAACGGTGACCCTCATGACTGAATTGTCAGTAGCTCGGAGGAAGGACCCAAATTTGGCTTGTATAAAGTTGTAAGAGCCATAAGGCAACTATGAAAGGACAAGAACGAACAAAACACCAAGAGGAAGTAGCTGTTAAAATATTTAACTTTAATTCACTAATAAAAAACACATATAATAAAAAACCGTTGCATAATTTGTGTATATTTCATAAATCATCTGTCTTTTCTTGCTCAGGTTCATATTGAGCCGTGGTGCCAGCTCCGACAGGGTGACTGAGGACATTCTGGACTGAGGGAGACTTTGATTTCACACTGTCCAGTCCACTGGGAGACACTGGATCATTGATGCATGATGTCCATTAGTGTCCATTACAGAGAGCCTAAATGAAACTTTGTGCAAAATTAAACATATTAGGGGAAAAAGAGATTTAGGCTAATGATTAATTATAATCATTAGTTTTACATTTTACAACTTTGTACTGATGATTCAAGGTCACAGACAAAAGCTGCTCAAGGGTGAAATTAGTACAAGGCAAACTTTTACTCTTATATCCATCTGAGACAAAAAGCTTGAGCAGGATGCACAGGAAGGATATTTACAGGTTACAGTTTATTAGGTAAAATGTAATTATAATATAATTATACATCAAGTTATTTTAGAAAGAGATACTACTTAGAGAGATAACAGTATTTGTTGTGGATGTACAATAATATTTATTTCATCACATCCGGATCGTTTTATGCTTTAATTGAAACAATTTGAACAACATCACACGAGAGTTCTAAAATTTGAAATTCAAACAGATAAAACATTCAGGTTTCTCCCACAACCTCAGCTGAGCTCCAGAAGCATAGACACAGAATTGTGTCTACATCTATGTCTATGTCCAAAACCATAAACCGTCTCCCTCCTCTACAGATGAGGTAGCGCATGCCAGAGCGCGTGCACATAAGTTAGAAAGCACGAGCACCGTATCCGTAGCAACCGGAGACTCGGAAACCAACACATTCCATATGAACACATGAAAGTAAAAAGTAGCCTGTTCTAGTAAACGACCTCACTGATACTGACCTTATACTGCTGATAAAATTACACAACACTATACAATATTTATTTTACAATAGTCCACTTTAATATTCAAACGAAGTATTCAATGTTTCCTAAAGTACAGCCTTTTCTCTGCAGCCTTGGCGAAGTTAGCCATCTAGCTAGCTAGCTAGCTAGCTATTTATTAGCACTGAACTCGCTAGTTTATATTTGAAACATGGCTAATATTTTTTGACCTGTGTGTTGATGCAGGTAGAGTTTGATTTCCATTAAAAAATAAAACCGATAAAGGATTAAAAACACATTTAAATCCCGCAGTTCCCGCCTCCTCAATGGGAACTCTGATGGCTCGGTCAGCTTCGGCTCGGCTCGGCTCGGCTCGGCTCGTGGGCGGGGTTCGAATCGGTTTGAAATGTTTGTAGCGTGCGCACGTGATTGACATAGTGGATCCAAAGGAGCACGATTCGCCCCTAAATAACGTTTTGTGTCTTTTCAGAACATAGTGACAGTTTCAGCAAATATGACTAAAAAGATGTGAATAAGCAAGATTTGCATTTATCACGTGGACACAAACAGCCAAGAGTATCTGTTAATGTTGCGCTATGTGGGATCGTTAGCTTAATGGGATCCACCTTGTTGCACGATTTACACGCCTAGACAGGTAGGAATAGTCAATTGTGTGGCACATGACCCTTCCTACAGCTGCAACCTTTTCATTTTCACACTTCAATTCTTGTTTGAATGAAAGAAAAATAGGTATGTTTGCTAAATGAGCTTTAAAGGCGAATTTAGTTACCTTTTGTACACAGGCTCCCTGCTTCTAGTCCTTTAAGGTTAAGATAACTTTGCATGATGGTTGTAGCTTCATTGACATGAAAACATCTATGCTCTCATCTCATTCTTTGCAAGAAAATGACTAAACATATCCCAACATGTTGAATTCTTATCTTAACTGGGGTTGCTATAGCCCTGGATGGCTGTGGCTCAAACACAGATTGTTTTAATTGTTTTTTCAGTCATATTGGAAACTTTAGATGTCTTTACCAACGTGTATATAAATCAAAGCATTTTATCCGAATTAATATAAAACTCAAAAACACTGCCAGATAAAGTTGCTTTTTTGTATTCTTTGATAGAAATGGAACAAGTCTGTGACATCAAAGCCCAGTGTCACTATGACCATGAGATTTGAATGTTTTCAAGTGCTGTTGAATGAGTAAGTTGAGATGTGGATTGAACAGACTACTGCTAACACAAGTTCAAGAATAGCCCAAGTGGAGTGCCTCTTCTGCCTCTTTCCTTGTCAGAATTGATAAAGCAAAACTTTGTGTGGCCTCTGAAACATGCTTTCATATGCCACCCATCTGTTTTAAGGACTTTTTTGTTATGTAAACAGGAAACCCAACATCCTTAAAACTGTTGGTGTCAGGATTTAATTACACTTTGAAACTGTATCTTAGCATATTTGCTGTTTCTCAAGTGCCAGTGCAGAAAATGTGATTTGAATACTGAACTGTGTTTGAATCTGTATCACTTTCCTCCCACTTGTAATTTTTTTCTCTTTGAGGTTTGTCTGTGTCCACGATTGCAAATAAAAGAAAAACATACAGGGTACTGTGAAGAATGATTTAAAAAAATCCCCTTTTCCAAGGTCCTCTGTGAACCAGCATTTTAATTAAAACCACTTGTTCCCAAACCTGCACTTCCCATTAGTCATGTTTGAGGGATTACAGACAGCACCAATGAAATTCAAAGATTAAATGGAAAATGCAGATGTGTGAACAACGTGGCTTATTTTATAGCTGTTGCAGCTTTTTAGTAATTTTGAAAAATTAACTGGGATTGACAGGGTTCCTTAAGTCCACTTTAAAGTAAAGATGACATTCCTCAGAATAAGAAAAATCTGGAAGTGTTTCTTGGTTGTGGGACAGCAGGGGAGCTTTGCGGGGAAGTTGGAAGATTTGTTAGAGAATGTTTTATTCTTTTCAGTCACATTATCACTTAATGTATTTAGCATTTATTTGTGTGGACTAAGGCATGATCTTGGTTCATGATTTTGAGACTTTAAGTTTAAAGAGGCATCACAATCAGGCAGGCAGAAGGATTACAATGCCTAGTACTTCGATGTCATTGTCTGGTTAGAAAATACCTTTCATGTAAGAGTGACCCTGCTAACAGGTGCAGTTTTCTTTACATTGACTCTATACATTGTTAATTGTTAGTGACCCTTGATCCAGGGTTAGCACCCCTTTCATTCAGGCCTCTTAAAGTTTCTTGCTCAAATTTCTCAGAACACAAAAGGGCAGACTGCATAGCCTTTGTCTCTTTCTCATTTCCCAGTGTCCTACATTCAAATATCACCTGGGCCTGGCAGGCAGTTAGAAAAGCAAGCCTTAATTATGTTGGTGAATATAATGTTGGTGTGTCTTTAGATATGTGGTCTTTATTGGATGTTTGGTTAAAATGTCTTTTCAAAAGTGTCTTAAACCTATCCCCTACTGAGGGGTATCAGCAGTATGTTTTGTCATCTAAAAAGAGGAGTTTTATTTGAGCAGTTAAAAACATGATCCTGCTTGTGTCTTGATGAGAGATTGTGGAGAGAAGTGGGCAATGGAAAAGCAGTTCATTTTCTTACTGCACCCACCATTAGAGGAAGGGAAGGCAATGATCAGTAATGACTTTGGCTGTTGGCCCAGTATGATTATTAAGAATTGGTACTGATAACAACAAACACTATTTGAATTATGTCATAGCTGTGGCATTTATAATCACATCTTTGCTTTCTCCTCTCTCTTTCGGTTTGTGAATTAGCACCCTGTCAGCTCAAGCCAGATTTTCAGAAACGGAAGAGAAGAGAAAAAAAAAAGAAGAGAAATGACTGTGCAAGGGTTTCAAAACCAGGTATGAAAGTCTTTTTTTTTGTGCTGTTCAAGATTTTGGCATATTTATGGGGCATTACTGTAGGAGCGGGCCATTTAATGTTATTTGCAGAAAGCACACATTGTTCACATCAAGCTTACAAAAGCTGAAGGCACAGCCATGTGATCCTGACCTCACAGCTGAAAGGCCAAACTGCATGACGCAAATGGGATTCAGCATTTGCTAGAGCTTCACACAATTAATAATAGAACCAGGTTATGAAAATAAAAAGATGTAGGAACATTACTTGTCCCTAAAGCTTTGTGTTAACTAGCCTAAGGCACCCACACAGTGCTGAACTGGAGAGGTATGATATGATGCAATTGCTTAGTCTATCAAAACACTTGCTCACTAAGCTGAGAGAGAGAACGAACAGGTCTTGGTAAGTTGTGGGGGGATGATCAAAAATTAACTCTGATCCTCGCTGTGCTCCCTAAAGTTGTTGTATGGGTGATTGTGAAAAGGGAATACTGCCTGCATCATCACATTATCTTCGGTCAATAGTGTTTTTGTTCTTTTTTCCTGTAAATTAAAATAGTTCAGTGCAAGTGTTGTCATACTGAAAGAAAAAATGAGGATTAAATATTTGATGTAGCATGTTGGGGAAAAAAAAACTTGTTTATGTTTTTTTTTTTTTTTTTTTTTTTGTAACATCTAAAACTCATGAAGCTCAAAATGTGATTGGAAAACATAATAGCCACATGTCAAAAGTAGCAACAATTGTGGACAGACTAACGTCTTGTCAGATTATTCCAATCTGTTAAAATGATACCATGTTATACAATATCTGTGTGAAAGCCAAGATGGAAAGCTACAGGCCTGCATTGTCCTGACTACAGAAATATAACCACTGACTCTTGGGGCTGAGTCAGACAAAAATGTGGTGTGCTTTTATGCCGCTCGGCCAAATGTGAAATAAATAAAAAGAAAGGAAAATGGCTGCTCTCTTGGCTGTACCCTTGGTCCCTTGCTCTTTGTTAAAACCATATCTCTGCTGCTCCATTGCCCCCAGCTACATTAAATCCCATTAAATTCACCTTCATTAAAGCAGTCCTCTCTACTCCTTGTAGCAGCCCTGGTGCGGGCCTCTCAAGGACAGAGCAGTAATGAGGGTGGACTGGGTTTAACCTTGAAGAGTACAGGTTTTCATTTCCAAATCAATAACTTATGGTTCAAAACTGCCACTAGATCCAGGCTATAATTTTCAAGCATTAATTGTGTGGATTATGTTTCTCCTGCAATGAGAAGGTATTTAACTGTAAGCTGCAGTGTAGATTGTGCGTTTATCATTATTTTTTTCTTTTCTGTGCAATACGAATTGACTCCTTGAACATTTTTATAACAGTGAGTTTGTATTCATGTGTACACTATGGCGCACAGATGGGATAACTTAGAGAGATTGTATTTCAAAGACCCTGCATGAGTATAAGTAATTAGGCTGTTGGTGCAATTTTCCTCAGTGAAACCAAGCAGAGGGCAGTAGGCTGGAATTTCTTCTCAATCTAGTATTGCAGTAAAGTGTCGTCATTCACTCTAAAGAGGTAGAAATATAAGAAATCTCCTTCACAGCTGTGTAAGACAAGTTTTGGCAGTCACTTGCTGTCAGAAGAAGTAGGAAAAAATGAATTGTTAGTAAAAAAAAAAATTAACACGTGGATGATAGACAGACAGCAGGGGCAGGGGGAAAAGAAAAAAGAAAAAAAAAAACGTCTGACCTACAGTAAAGGAGCGAAATTACTTCAACTCCTGTCATTCTCCACGTTTTAGTGGGACATTCTCCATAGTGGGGTTTGTCATCATTGTCATATGATTGTATGGAAAGCATTAACTTGTCCTGCGGTGATAATTTCTGCTCGACATGTTCATAATATGAAATATTGGATCTTTTCATAAAATGGGGAGGGCTGAGGCTGTGGTGATCACTGGAGCTTAATTTTTTAATCAACTTCTCTTTTAAATGAAGCTTTATTAAATTACAAGGTTCACACAGTGGGAGTAGGACACAGGCAGAGATGGCCTGGTGTAAAAAAGTGCTTTGTGGGATAATTAAATAAAATTAATAAAAAACCCCTCCGTTAGCATAGACTGAGGAGAATGGGTTGGAGAGGAAACCCGGTAGCCATTTTCATGCTCTGCTTTTCTTTCATTTTTTCTCATTAGGGTTTCAGGAAATTTACCATGTGGAATTATGAAAAGAAGAAAAGGATACAATGTCTGCAAGATATTGATGGATAGTAAATGAAGACCCAGTTACATTATTTTCTACTCACATTGCAATTCATGCACAGTGTATACTAAAATGAAATGTGCTTATTGTTGTTTCTCTGCAGGCGATCGGCTCACGTGTGGTTCATTTACCAAAAAAACAAAAAACAAAAACGAATTCTGAGAATGTAAACCACACTTGTCATTTACAGGTGACTCAAACCAACAGTAAAGTACCACAGTTTTATAATTTAGCACAGTTGGAGTCAGGTAACTTAATCCCTTTAAACTTCAAAATCTTTAATAAATTTGTGCAGTGTCATGAATTAACATCCTGTGTGTTTTGAATAACCTGAGAAATTGTTGCTGGTAGAATCAGTGTCATCTTGTCAACTGCTTTTTTCCTCTTAAAGCTCCATTAAATTGTGTTTGTTACTTTCTGTTCTGGTTCTGGTATTCTGTAACTGTAGGTCTGAACAGATAAAACTGTAATAATGGGGTTTTAAGATCTAGTTTTATGTTCTAGTTGATATAACTATCTTTAGCATTGAGAAAAGCATTGAGATATCAAATAACAAATTAGTCTGTTTATATTAAATACCTACAGCTAAATGAAATACATAAAATAAGTCTTAGGCATTGCATCTATGATGAAAACTGAAAAAAGAAACAGAAGAATAGAAGAACGCTTCATCATTGTGTTGTTTAGCAAAAATACTTAACCTGACAAAAAAATATAGTATAATGCCAGAGTCAGATCATCTGGCGTAATGGTATGAAGATAGAACAGTTATTACTGTGATAACTTTCCAGAGCTCCTGCTCTGAGTAGTATAAATTGTTGTGCTGAGTTTTTGGTGTCCCTTCAAACATTCAAACCCATAAATCTAATAATTTCCAACTGGACTTCCTGGATTATGTGTCATTGCTTCCATCCTCACAGTTCCCTGTCCTTTTTTTTTTTTTTTTTTTGTTTTGAACAATCTGCTTTTATAATATTTGTTTGATAGACAGGGAAGGAAGGAGAGAGAGAGGACATGCAGCGACTGGCCTTGACTGAACCTGGATTGCGTCTATTGTGTATGTGCTCTACCAAGTGATCTACCTGGTGCCCCTGTACACTGTTTACACTCTTTTAACGCACAGTCGCAGCAGATGATGAATATTTAAGGAAAACAGTCTGAGAAGAGAGACTCTTTTCCAATATTTTTTTTTCTGGCAAAAACTTACACATGCACACAGACAAAGAAAAGAAAAGTAACCCATTTTAAAATGACCATCTACACTTGGTAATTGTGCTGTGGTGCACAATAAGGCATATATTCCCTAACCCCAAGCTACATTTAATTCAGTACTGTATCCGTAGCACAAGAAAAATCAGTTTTTATCTAACTTTGGCTTCACTCATAGTGGCTTTGCATTGGCTCAAGGCATTGTTATTTTACTGTACCATCATATTAGATTGTTGTCCTACTCGTGTAGACTTGAAAGGTTTTTTTCCTGGACCTAGATATGTGTAAGAAAACTCGGGGGACATGGTGTCAGAGGGTGTTGCTTCCACCACATGTCCTATCCACAATACCTGGAAATCTGCCATAGAGAACATACAGTATGCAACTAGTATAAAACCTGGTCTAGCCAGTGTTTTGACATCGTACTAATGAAACAGTCTACAGTCTCTACAGTAATGAATTGGAAAAATGAAATGAAAAAATGAAAAAGTCTCGTAATATGTAAAGTATTGTGAAAACTAACAATTAACAGTGTAGTTTTCACCATCACTCACATTGAGACTATTTTTCATCCTTTCTCTTTTTGGTCATGCCTTACTCCTCAACAATGTGAGCAGACTTCTTAATCTTTAATCATCACAGACCTTTGGGTTGAGGGATTAGTGTGAAACTCAGTAAATACAGGTCAGATGTGATTATCCAGCAAGGTTAGCATTGAAATTGAAACTGCTCTTTGTTCAGCCTGTATGCAGCTAATTGGAGCAGTGATGTATTATCATTTTTTGACAGTTGGACAGGTCACATTTCTTTCCCGTGGCAAAATAGGATGAATTGTAGGTATATAGTATAGTGGCAGTTTTTGTCTCGAGCTGCTCAAGAAGTTGGATCCTACTCTGTGGCATGTTCTTTATTATTCTGTTTTGTGTTTTTTTTTTTTTTGTCTTTTATGATTTGGAGAATCCTATGATCACCATTATTATTTCTAGTCCAATGTGTCTAGTGCTGTGGGCTTTTACATTAAGATGTTGTCTCATTTACATTGCCATTTTTACTCTCATTCTTTTATCTTTTAGAGAAGCAACTGATAAGGAGTTGGAGCTAAAAAAAAATAGTTTAATTCTGTCTAGTCTCAGAGTTAAATCGCTTACAGCTGTCCTTAAAGTGGTTTACATTGTGGTAAAACTCCTTTAAGTACTCTTAGCTGCCCTTCCTTCTGATACTCCGTTTTGAACTGTATCTGTCTCTTGAGCACTTTGCTTAATGTAACCACACAGGCAGATTAGTTGGAGAGTGTGGTAGCTTTAATGGTGCTTGAGATTAGCCTTCTCCATCCTTAACACGAGTGATTAATCTCTTACGTGACCAGGAATGCTATGTCAGATGGTTAAGCAAGTGATCCAAACTGAGGAGTCTCTTAGGATTGGATATATTGATATGATTTGTCACATTTATATCTTCCAGAGAATTATCACTCACTCATATTATAAAGGCTTGTTGTTCTGAAAAGGAAAGTAGAACAATTGTGGCAATAATGTAAATATTTGGATTTACACTTATTGAAGAATAACATACAACATTTTAAATTCTGCTTCATTCAGATTCTGATCATTGTCAAGACAAAATGTATTTTATTCTGATGGAGTTGATGCCTGTGGAGAAGTTGTCATAAAACACTACAAACCTGCTTTATTAGACATTTGAAAGACATTTCATTGAAATTAAACACAGTTGTTTTTGAATATAATTTGGAACATCTGTATTTGTGTGCTTGTCTTTGTCATAGAGCATCATTCATTGATATCTTTGATGTCCTTAGAGGAGAGAGTTTTTTCTAACCCTTATGTCAAGGTTGATGGTGACCACCTTAACCTATTTAAAAAAAAAAAAAAAAAAAAAAAAAAGAAAAGAACCAACCCCACTCTTGCATTATCTCCAGACTCTTTGTTCTGTGGCAGCACAGGATACCAGTTTGGCTGAACCCGCTGTTTTTTCTGAGATAGATTAGAAATGTTGTTGGGTTGATGAGTTTATTTTTCAAAACCACTGAGCATAATCAAAGACAGCTTTAACTGTACAAATCTCGTTGCTTGTGTGTAAAAGTACTAGAGGAAGCTTTTAGGTATTGTCACAATTGGTTAATAGGTCATTATTTATCCCAAGCACTAACTAGCATTTGATCTGCTCTTGGTTGACCTTTATTTTTATTTATTTATATTAAATATTATATTCATATTTTAAACTGTTCTGGACACCAGGTAGTGGGCTGCTTGTCTCAGTGATACACTAATCGGTACGGCTTCACCGTCACATTTTTCACTGAAACTGTTCATAAATATTGGACCTGATTGCACATGGAAAACCTTATATGCTGTAAGATGTTGTGGCTAATACACTAACCCTAATTCATAATTCAACTTTTCTCTGGAGTTGGGCCATGTTGCTGTGTTTGAATTGGTAATCCAATTTTCATCCTGAGTTAAACATCAACTAGGTCAGGGGAGTTGGAGGTGCATCTGAAGAAACTATCCAAATGTTTTGAGTGATAGCTTTTTTTTTTTTTTTTTTTTTTATATCAGATCCAGTTTACGTGCCTGACTTCTGTATGATGCGTGCTCAGCTAGGCTCAAGCTCCTGCTATGCTGTGACTAGAAATGCAGTGGTAAGATCTCTAAAAGGATGTATTTTGACAGGGATGCATCTAGATGCAGCAGTTTTGCAAACGACTGTCTCAACTTGACCCTCTGATTTTACAGGGTTTTTCTTTTCCATATAAAGTTGTCATGTTGTGCATGTTGTTACTGGTTTCCAATTGTGCTTTTACTCAAAAATGTCAAAACTGCAATGTTACCAGGAAACCCTGTACTTACCTGTGCTTTTAGAGAAAAATAAAAAAATACCTTTGGTGCACACATTGCACACAGTTCACTCATCCTTGCATGGCATGTTATCTAATGTCACTCACAAAATCTTTGGCTGAACTTCAAAGTTGAAATATGGTAAAATTTCATATTTCAGCACCTAATATTGTGCATATAGTGACTACAGAGCGTGTAGTTGGCATATTCAGTTAGTCCAAACCTCTTCAAGCCAAAGCTCTGAAGTTTTACACTCGTGCCCAGTATGTGAAACTGCAAACACTTTTATGTCTGTCTGTCTATCAAACTTTATAATGCTCTGATTTCTACCCCACTGGCAGTGTCTTTTAATTAGATTATACTGGAGGAATAACCACAGTTCAGAATGCCAATTTGTGTCCCAGACGGTGTAAAATTTGCTGTTACACTGCCGCCAAACAGAGCAGGTGAGAGCAGACAACGTCCTTAGGCAAAGAGCAGCTGACTGCTCCTTAAGCGTTTCTCTCTCTCCCTTTCTTTTGCCTCTCTTCCCTCTTCCCAGTCAGACATTAGAGACATGAGAGGATAAATAAAAATGATATTCAGGAGTCTGACAATCAAAGTAAAATACAGGGGTTTGGGTTCAGATGATGTCTTCAGGGTTGAATTTTCTAAACTATAAAGAAAAGTGATGTTGGCGAACATCCACGTGTAGTGTACATGCTGTATATTGAGCCTGACAGTATGTTAGTCCACTTAGTCATTACACTGATTTCTAACTGAGCAAGAGGTCAAACAAGTGTCTACAGCTGGGTGTAAAAACAAATGTTAAGAACATTTACTTCACCTTATATTTTGCCATTAGTGGATCTGTGCCACAAAATAATATGAGCACACCCTGAGTTATGTTACATCTTTTGAGCCCTTGTAACAATCAGACGTTTTTATTCGGCGTGTTAGAAATCTATAATTTCCACTGAAAATACTAACCCCATGTTTAAAGAATATATCCAATGAAAGCAGCAAAGTGAACAGCTGCAGGTAATTAGAGCTGGCCCGGGAATGGCCAGGGATTCAAAGTAAACATGGACGGTTTCCACAATCAACAACATTTACAAATGCAGAAGAAGGAAGCTACTGAATTTGTGAAGAATGTGCAGTGGGAATGGAAAGCATAGAAGCATGAAGCCAGCAGATGTTGAAAATTAAATACATGCGGCATGTGGCTAACAGGACTGTGGGCTTATTCTTCTGATGGCAGACCCTGGAGTTCCCGAGGGCTAGAGGACAGCTGTTCCGGGTTAATACTTACAGGTTTACATCCAGCCAGCCATAGCTAAGATTTTTTTAAAATGGATTTCCTTCAGGGGAAACTGACCTTAGTTTTGGTGCATATCTATGGTGTGCTACTGTTTTTTTTTTTTTTTTTTTTGCTATAGTACACCTATCAAGCCTGATTCTTTTAAGTTGGTCAGGATTTTGCAGAACGGTACAATTGGCTGTTGAATTGGTTGACTTTAAATGGTTGGATGAAACCAAACTCTTATAGATTCATGACCCCTGAGAGCTCAGATTGTTTCAGGCACAGACCTGAAATACTTCAGTCTGTGAGTGCCAACTGGTTCTACTTTAAATTGCTGAAAAGACTTGAATTATAGATGATTAGCAGAAGGAACCTGATGCACACTTGTGACTCCTTGTGTGCCGAGGGTGGTGAATGGCAGCACTAGGTAGATTTCTTGCTTCCCTTTGAAGTAAACAATCTTTATAACAATCTTTAAGAGTCACCATGGAGAAGATTATCAGGCATTCTTATGGGTAACATTGTCGTATTTGCTGCCTGCATACATTAGGTGAATCTTTTGTAGAAATATGAAAGAACTTGAAATTCAGAAGATTTCTTTGGGAGATGCACTGTAGGAATTGTGGTGAAATGTGTCAGTACTCAGCCAGTTACTTTGCTTTACTTTGCTTCTGTGCTGTGAATTCAGATTTGTCCTTTTTTTTTTTTGCCTGAAATGTCTTAAAATGAGACATATTCTCATATATTTATATTTGTGGCATTTAAAAGTAGTATAGTGGTAAGAAAAAAATGGCAGGGAGTTACCCCGTGGAATGCATTGTGTTAAGTCTGTCGCTGTGTGGCATCCCTTAACTAAATATTAGCACACAGACTGGGCAACCTGAGTGTGGTTCTTACTTCACCAGCGTCTACTGAAACAACTGAACTCTGTTTATTTGAAATAGCTGCCTGAAATTTTACTGTCAGACTCTCTGCCTCTCTTGGCTCTTTGGCTGTTGCAACAAAAACATGTCAGTAGTATTTAAAATAGTAGTGTCATAAATTATTTGCACTACTCAGTGTAGGTATTCGTTCTGACTCATGAAGCAGTGGGTGATTCTAGGCTGGAGAGTATAGGTTTTGTTTTTCAAAGCCCGGCACAACTTCACAGAAACGAAGTTTAACATTTGCTTTTTGTTTAGCCCCACAGCCTGTAGAAAGAAAATACGACTTTTTTACTAGAATAGAAAGCGCTTCATTAGAAAAAACATTCAGCCTAGCATACGTTGCCCATTCATTTCACTGTTAATATTTCAAAAGGTCAGTAATGTGCATAGGTTATTCGTTACAGCAATGCTTCAGTTTTCTAGTCTTGGTGTTACACGACAGATTCTTGGAATCCATCAAAGAAAATAATCTTTCCGTCTTAGCGGATTGTGGTGTTCTTCATTTTGATCTTAGGAAAAAAATTCAACAATTTCAAGCCTGAAACTATTTATTAATTATAGATATTTTGTTTGTACTTTAATTAATGAAATTAAACAGCATTTTTTGTTTGATTAGAATAAATGAAGTAGTTACAATTTCTTTTTAGGCGTCTGTCATTTACCAAATGTTAGTTTATGTGTCCACACCTGCATCTTCTCTGTGAATCAGGGCAGTGTGTCAGCTTTACCATCGCTGCTTCCTGCCACTTTCACATCTCAAACCCCCTCACACCTCTGCCCTGTCTGACCAGGTGCGTCTGTTCAGTCACCCCGCTCACAACTGCAGGTTGGGTAGCTTATTATTACTAAACCTTTGCCGTCAGCTCCCATCAGGGTTCAAGATGAATGTTGCCAGCTGTAGTTTCCCTACTCCTCTTGTTTCCCTCTTTTTCTGACTGCCCTCTTTCTCCCTGTCAGATTTGCTCCTCATGCAGTGGCCTCATGGTGGTGGTGAAGCTCCTTCAGTGGTGAGTACTTTACTGCACACCTAGGCAAGTTCTTAAAATTCTTTGAAGCAGTAGTCAAAAAAGTGGAGCATATCACACTACAGATGAAAGGGAGGAAATTCTGTAGTGTCTCATTTTGTATGGTTATATTGTGGATTTTATTTTGCAAAGACAGGATGAGATGTGTCAGATAAGATGTTACATATTCACCATAACTACTCTCCAGTGTATTCAGTGATGGGGAGATGTACATTATTGATCTCATGTTGAATCACTTTTAAATGCAGTAGTAGTAGGGTTGGACGAATGGTCAATCTTCACTTAAAGGAGTGATTTTTTTTTTTTGTGGCCAGGGGCATGTTGGACAAAGTTGAAGCCCTCCTCCTCCCTGGAGGTTGGCTACGATCATTAGTTTTAGTTTTGAAGTGTTTGGCCTTTTGATGTTTCTATGTTCTCTTTAGGCGGCCTGGCCTGAAGGATATTTAATATCACTCCTACAAATTTCCAGTTAGGAATAATTTGAACTGAGCATCTGTCAAAGAAACTGCCATTTAAATACATTGGTCATGGTTAAAGAGGCATAAAATGAGGCCAGATTAGACAGAGCACCTTTTTCTGAAGGCTGGCTCTGGCTGAGTCGGGGCCAACCTGGGGCACAGGGACCCAGCAAAACTGCTCCTGCTTCCAATTCATTAAGTATAACTATGTAACACCTCTGGGATCCAAACTCTCCCCTGGCTGCCCTCTTCATGACCAGCCATGCTTGCTTCTCCCGCAACTATGGCATGGTGGGGATTGTCTTATGCTCTCAGTTACTTTATATTTTATTTATGAATGTTCAGGGGAGTTGGGACTAGATTATATTTCGCTCTGTCTCTGATGCTCTGAGCAACAGGGGACCAGTGTATCCCCAATGTCTTTACTTCAAACATTCCCCTTGTGTTTCCACTAGGGTGTGCAGGAGGACCTTTGTCGGTGCGTGCAGTCTTAGATTATGACTTTTTAACCAAGAGAATCAAGGTAGAGCATGCATTACACTGAAAGAGTTTGTACATAAAGCAATAGACTGGCTGTGTCTCAAAAATGTTTTGATGATGTCTTCTCTTCTCTTTGTCTTAAAACTTTCTGCACAGTCACTCTGAAAACTGCTGGGGAAAACATTATGAGGCTGAAGGATTCATTGGCAGCAATGAATTTCCTTTTGTGCGCATAGAGTTGTTAAAGTATGTTATTTTGAGGGAAAAATAAATGGCCATGCATTGTTTGGGAAGTATAACTCTAAGTATAACTCTTTTCCAAAAAAATTAATTACAATTGCCACATAACTCATCACACATTGTCTCATCATTTAATGTAGATACAACATACAGTAATGGGTAATATGAAACTTTTGGGCGAAACTGTTCAAATTGGTGGAGAACATAAAACATCACGAAACTTTATTTCGTAGTCCCTATCCCCGTCTTCTATCACTCTCAGTTGTGTCTAGGTGTCTACCAATGAAGATGGGTTGCGTGAGCAGAACATCTCAGACATTATCTGGGGGGAAATAAACAACGCATTAGTTCCACATTGACTTGGAACAGAAACAGAAGAAGGGTTAGAGGAAGTCCACCACAGGAGGGAAGCTGGGGCGTGTTAGCAAACCGAGACATTTCAGTGCATGCTCAAATCACTCTGATCTGAAATCCCTCCTTTTTTCTTTTTCTCTTTTGGTGCTTGTTTTTGCTGTAGATAGATTAACTGCCCCTCCCCTCCTCTGTCTTGTCCCTACTAGTTTACATTAGTTCAAGTTCTGTCTTCATCTGTAGAAACCACTAATAGGAAATATGTTTAAATGTGGCACAAGCATTTCAGCTCAAAATTTTTACCAGAACATATACCCAGATGTCAATACCAGTTCTTGAAAAATTCTTATTTTTGAGATTAAGTTTTAGAAAATCATTTTTTAACAAAACAAAAGTGACATTACACACAATGGTACAAATCTTAAGATGTATTTTCAGTTCCATGGCTTTTTTACAGTCAAAAGAGATTCAGAACTTTAAAAATATTTGTATTCACCACCAGGTTAGATTAGTTAATTTATGTTAATTAAATGTTGATGACTCTACACTCCATGCAGAGAAATATTCTATGTACATACATTCTCCTTATTTTTTGTGAGCTATTTGATCCAAATACAAAAGGTCATGCTTGTAAAGCATAAAATCTATAATCATAAATTTTATATATGCTTTATATGAGTGAATGGCATTTCACTCTGGAGTTCTTGGAACTCAAGAAACATCAGGTCATCTGTGGTTTTTCAGTTGTGTCACAGAATGAAGGGTCTTCTGTCACAAACTTTGATAAATACTATCTTTGATATGTACTGACAGCAGCGTTCAGCACATAAAACTTCGGAAGATAAAAGCTAAACTTGGCTGAGCACACAGCGCCTAAGTTTAGTGTCAGGTCTGTCATCAAGTTACTGATAGAATGAACATGAATTAGTGACTGTAGCTGATGTGATGTACCACTGATGCCTTTTGTCATCAAAGAGCGAAGGAGACACTCAACAACGGCCAAAGTGAGAAGCTGCAACTAACGCTAATGACTATTAGTTTCAGTGGTTAGTGGATCTATGTATATTTCCAACCTCACTCTCTGAAGTCAGTCACTCACTGCTGCATCTAGTTAACATTTTACTTTCTCATGCAAGCGGCATCAAATCCATATGGGGAAATGATTCATTGTGTTGTTTAATGATTTTGAGGATTTGGGGAATCTGGGTAACAGCCTACAAAAGCATTGTACAACTTCAGATTCTTTTCAGGATTTGTAAGTCTTCTTCCTCCTCCTTGACATGGTTGCCCTTATTCTATCACGCAATAGTACCAATGCAATTAACCCTAAGATTCTTCATTAAAAAATTAGGTAAGCCCTAAGTGTTAATTGTCTAAAAATAGTTATCTCCATGGTAAATAGATCACCTAAGGCCTGAACTAATCACTTATGAGTGCTTTGTGCAAATTATAATCTAGTGCCGAAATGATTGTCTATAACAGTGATCATATGTACACTGTGCTAGATTTTTTTTTTTTCATCAGTTTGAATCTGCCCATACTGATTTTCAAACCTGAACTCAGTATTGACAGACACAATGCACTGATCTGCTTTTACTTTATAAATCTGTCCACCTCATTGTGTGTAGACAGTGTTTTGCCAACAATAGGTAAAAGTAAGCAGTAGTTTAAGACCAGGGGGGGTCTACAGGTTTGGTGATATGTGGCTTCAAGTTTACAAGCCGTTGGTTGCTAAGTTGTTGGCACAACCAAGATGACGTCTGGTGTATTACTGTGTGTTGTGTATGTTTGGTAAAAGTTGATTCTCGAACAAACCTTGATTGTGCAGAATGAGGGAATTGTCAGTGCATCTGATGTGAGAGACCATGCTGCTGCTGCACACTTTCAAGTGTGATTGGGTGTTAAATAACTAGATAACAGGGAGTAGTTAATCGGTGTGAAGTTGTAACTTTATCCTCTCTACCAAGGCTTGTTCTGGTGGTGGGAAGGGACGGTGTTGGAGGTGAATGCGCTGTAAGTGTAGAACTCCTGTGGAATAGGCTGTCAGGGTTCATTAGCCCAAGCCATCTCTATCTCAGGAGGAATGTGGCCAGTGGTTTAAAACCAATTTCCATTACCTACCTTCATTTTATTAACTTCCGTACCATTACCAGGGAGCTTCCCTTTGACGTTTGTTCCTACTCACTGTCTTGTACTTTTAAAAGATCCCTCCGGGGGCAAGGTTGTGAAACCTCACTTATCCTGTACTGTGTTCTCCCTTTAATCGCCAAGCACAGTGCTTCAGCCCTCTTCAGTTCTGTGCCAGAAGTGTGTGGTGTGTGTTGATCTCAGATTTCAGATGTGAGGGCCCTTTCTTAAACCTTGGTGACACCCACACTTAGAACAAGAGCTGACACAAGTATCCAGTAAAAACTATAGTTTACTCCGTGTGGGCCTCTGATTAGCTGTACAGAGAAATCCTGCAGTAACATGAGTAGGGTCGTCTTAAATGTTCAAAACAGATCTGTTAGCTTAGTTGGAATTGTCAGGAGCTGCTGAGTTTTGAGTCGGACATATTGTGTTGGGATAATCCTGTGGGAGTGTGGGATGTGTGGTAAATAGTAACTGTGAAATCTCCTCTGTGACCCTAGACCGCCACCACTGATTAGATCTGTTGGGAGTGTTTGTCCATGAATAAGATGGGCTATTCTTGTAGCCCAAGTAAAAAAAGAGGAGTATGAAGCTTGCGAGACACCCCTCTTCATGGCTGCCACTTGGGAGCTCAGGGAAATGGAGGAGGAGGTGAAAGGCCAGGTGTCTGCCACAGAATTTAATTAGAAAGACTGGATGCTTTGTCCTCTGTAAAGTTGCTTCAGGCATTCTTTAATTGCCCCATTCCCTATTTCTTCCAGCAGTCCCCTCTCTAAAGTTCATTAGTATTCATCTTGTACAACCATTTGAATGTTGATTTCAAGGATATTCTACTTTACTGTACTTAAATCCATTGTCTTTACTCTCAGCCAAATTGCATCACCATCTAAATGTATATTGAAATACATTTCTAATAGCACCATTGCAAAAGTTGAAGTTTAAAACTACCATCTGAAATGTTGCACTTAAAGCCACTCTAGCTAGCTGATGAGATCAGTAATTGACTGCACTGATTAACTTGCCAGCTATTAAAATCCTCCCAGCTGATGTTTCAGAGAGCAACAAGATAGATTAAGAGCTGGAGAAAGAAGATGGACTCAGGAGACAGAAAAGGCCTAGGCCTGATTTCATAGTGTACGTTGTGAACAACATGAAATATTTTTGAAATGGTTGGAATTAATGGTGTGTGCAAAAGTGGGCTGTCTTTCTACTGAAGCAGGGTTCTGCCTTTTTGCACATTGACATTGCTCTGTGTTTTGAGGAAGAATAGTAACTGTTACAGAAAATGGTGAGAAAATTTGGTGTCTCGAACACAACAGTCGAGTTGACAAATATGCCTTTGATAGCCCTGTTTTCAGTTTGATAGACTACAACAAGCCAGCTCAGGCATAAACTGAGGTTCTAATTCTACACCGGTTGTTTATGAACTGACAGTTTTGAGCAAGTGACTTAATAAGAGGAATTTTGAGGTCAATCATTGATTGATTTAACATTTAATGAAATCCATTTGGGAGATGTGATTTAAAGTTTTATCAGAGTATGTAATAGGAAATTAAGTGTTAAATTTTCATGATTCATGTGATGGTATTACCAAATATGTTAATAATGTAAGAATGCTTTTAAGACAAAGCAAATTGCTTTTTTGAGATCTTTCCTCCGTCAGCGGCCTTGAGCTTTATCAGCAGTATTTAGCCCAGTTACTAGCTTTTAAGAAGAGAAAGCTGAGGTTAACCTCTGCAATAACACCCACCATCATTCATTAAAACTGTAATCATGCGTAACATAAGATTGATATAAAAATTTACAAAAAGGCTGTGAAGAGGGAATAGGAAATGAATTATATATCCTGATACAGGATTTAATGGACAGAAAGTTAATTCAGCTGCTTTCAAAATATTGTACGGCAGAAAATCCTCCTGGGCAAATTATAGACCTTTCAACCATCATCACAGCATTTCTAACAGGAGACAGAGGTTATGCCCCTTCCAGCGCGCGCACACACACACACACTGGTCTGGAATATAATATCTGGTTTATCAACTTGCTGGGAATAGTTAAATCCTTCATGGGGGAAGCACTCTGTTGGTAGGATTACCTAGGAATTCGCTCACCATTTCTCCCCTTATTATCACTTTTTTTTTCCACAACAGCCAAGTTTAAGGCCAGTGTTTTAATGTTCAGCTCTATTCAATCCCGAGCTTTTACACTGGATCTAATATTTATTTTGGTTAATCACTTAAGTATCGTAGTGAGCTCAATATCTTCAGTAGTCGATAACAGGATTATGTGTATGGGTGAAAGTCAGGGCACAAACATACTTTTTTTTTATATATACTGCATTAAAAAGTTTCCAAAGTAAATTTTTACTTTAAAACACCCTTGGCTGACAGTAGTCTGTCAATTTTACCAGCTCTGCTAGGGATAAATTTTGAATACATCTTTTGCACTTGAACCCATAAATGAAATGGAAATTTGCTAGCCTTTTTCTCCCTTTTATAGAATTACAAGTACCCTACTGAATATGGATAGAGCGTGTCAGAAAAGACACCAAAAATAAGATTAATGTAATATAACATCTTTGCTGTGCCTGTTTTCTCTGCTTGTATTTTTTTTTTTTTTATTCGCTTTTTCCACAGCTTGGGTCCCCCCTGCGTAGTTCACTTTACAGTGGACCCTGTACCTGCTGTTTTAAAGGTTCATTTTGAACTTACAACCACGGCTGACACCTGAGGAACCCTGCCTTTGATTGATTGTTGAGACCATTGATCTAATTTTGAAACCTTTGAATTTCTCCTCTGCATCCTTCCTTTTTTTTGTATGGAGCAGAAAACCTAATTTCCTCATGCCTCATACAGAGCTTCACTCTCCAAGGTGGGAAAACAGAGTGAATAAATAAATAAAGAAACCAAAGAAACAGGTCTTTCACAGCGGCACAGAGATTTTTATAGACTGGATCAATTAAATTTGTCTTTGGAACGATGGGGCTCCATAACTCAATAAGAGGTAATGTGGTTGAAACTGCCTCTCACTGTGCAGCCATTAGGTGTGAGAATGTTACCATGGGAGTATTAACATGCAGGGATTACACAGGCATAAGGCTGGTCTGAGCCAATTAGAATCAAGAGCAGAGTTAGCAAGTGGGCATGTGCATGGGCATCCTGAGCTATCGAGTCCTGCTGCGAGTACGAGAGTTGGAGAGAAGACATCACAGCCAGGGCTTGATGGAAACCAGTTGTACTTCAAACAGCAGAGGAGGGACACTGGCTTTTAATTTCAGCAGCACAGAATAACAACGTTTGAGTAACTGGCACCTTTAACAAACTCAGTTGCTCTGGTAACATGAAGCTATGAAGGATTTCTCATAGAATTAATTCTATGGAAAGTGATCAATTTTAGATAAAGTCAAATATAAACTGATTAGAATTGACAGTTTTAGTTTGAAACATGATATGCACATTTCACACTTGATAAGAAAATGTTTTTTTTTATGGAAAGCTGCTCTGCCAAGAAAAATTTAATTCTAGAAATACATATAAACACAAAGTGTTTATACAGGGTCTGTATCTAATACTGTAGAGTTGAACTGTAGCAACAAATGTTTTGTGCCTCACTGAGCGTAGCAAAGCAAAGGGCAAGACCTTTACAAAAGCTTCTCAAAAGCACTTGTGCAGCCTGCGTCAGTCTTGAGCTGTCTATCTGGGTGCTCGTTATGCTCCAAAGAGTTAATAATAATAATGATAATTTCAGGGATTTCTGAATACAATGATGATGCCAAAAACGCAATTTATATTCATTTGGCAGACATCCAAGGTCCCTTTTTGCCCCATATAAATACACATCATCGTGTTGCTCAGAGGCGCTATGAGGTTTCAACGATTAGTGGATGATGCGCTCTACCACCTGGCCTACAGCTGCCCCCTTCAAAAACACTTCTTCTGCCTTGGTTCTTGTGCACCCCAGTGACGTGATGCTTGTTTGCATAATCCTGCCTCTTTCTCATCCATTTTGCATGATGTATGATGGCTTGAATTTCTAATGAATTTTACTGATTTGGCTCCAGGGCAACTCCTTTAAAACGATTACTTCTTCAATTAACAAAACCAGGAGGCCGGTGTGTTAAACACATACCCACACATGTAGTGACTAACTTGACACCAGGGTTGAGCGTGACAACCAACACAGATGTTGTGCATTTAATCATTTTCTAGTGAAGCTATGTGTGTTTGAAACACAGCCAGCGTACGGATAGAAGTGGACTAGAAGGAGAGAAATGGATTATTCCACCGGGATTATTTTAGAAGTTGTTGTTTTAACACTTTTATGAAAAAGTCAGTATTAATTAACTTGACCACAGGTGAAGGTGAATAACTTCCTACAAGTAACTTCCAGACCTATGGGGCCTACAGGTTTGAAGACTCAAAAGGTAGAAGGTACCTCTTTAAGTTTTTCTAATTGTCATTGTGTAATTAATCGCTTAGTGGATAAACTATGTTAACAGTACATTATGTGATTTATTTAATAATTCCCTCGAGTGTTTTGATTTTAATAAATACCTTTTTGCAAAAACACTTCTAAATGAGGGCTTATTTTTTTAGCCTCTCTGCTGAAAGCATGCGTGTGGGAGAGAGGGAAAGAGAGGGAGGGAAAGAGACAAGCACTTCCCGATCAGTGAACTCAGATGTGTCACTTGCTATGTCGGAGAAGGATGGAAACACAAAGTGCCTCAGGACATTGTAACAAAGTCCCCTGTGCCACCAGCCCCCCCGACACAATTACCCACTCATGTCTAATTGGCATTTGAGGCTTCTCTGCTTGATCGACCATGGCCACATCAGCATGAAGTGGCAGGGCAATGCTTGCCAAGCTGTGGCTTAACTGGTATCACGCTTTGTTACTCTTCTGGCTGCTTACATAATTTGCTGATGTAAATTTACTCTGCCTAATTAACATCGTCAGTCTCTCATTTAATCTGAACAGACATGGGATGCATCCGGTCCCTGGTGCGACTGTCCGTTTTGCTGATGTCTGAATGACGGTGCGTTGGACTGTCTGTGAGCTGCGATGCTGGAATCTCTGCCACTTTGTTACACAAATCCATTACTCATTACATACACAACCTAGTCTTGGCATGTCGAGTCAAGAGGAAAGGTTTGGCATGAAACTAACTTTCCAGAACTCTCCTCGAATTAAAAAATTAAGTTCATCTCAGTTGTTGGTTGATTTAAACTGAGCACTTAACTTGAGAGTGGTTTGGGTGCTGGTGCGTGGACACAAATCTGAATGACAAGCCTCGCTGTAGAGAAGAGCTTTGTGACATTTGAGGTGATTGCACTACAGACAAATAATCATACTCTCAATTAGAGTCCCTTTCTCTACTTTATGGTCTCTCTGTAATGCTTAATGGGCTGTTCCTAGATAACTGTCTCTGGATGCCTCCACAGTCATCATTATCCAACTAGATCTCCTGTGTTAATAAATGACAAGTCTCTGGATTATTGATTTGTTAACCTTCAAAGTGGCGCCATCGAATGCAGACAGAATTATATGACTTCAACAATACAGCAAAATACACTCAGAGTATGTATGTTTGGTTTCGTTTGTCCATGTGTGAGGATTGATTTTGACCTGTGAGTTTCAACTCTGGACTTCTTTTTAATGGTGCAACAAATCAAGTCATTGCAGACACATCAGCAGTAGTTGTTTTTTGTATTTTTGCAATGAATTCCCAATGTTTGGGTTGTAGAAAAAGTGGCTGATGCTGAAACAAGGTCTGCAGTTGGGCACAGTTGGGCTGGTATGTAGTGAGACACCCACTCATTCAGCCACTAAGGATATTAGATCAGACTGGTGGTTGGTGATGGTTGCAGGGTCACTGAGCATCTCATTCGCATACCACCCCACCCAGCTCACTCCCACCGCTGCTCACCCCATTTGCTGTTCTGCCGCACTGCAGGGTAATCAGGACAGTGACACTTTATGAGAGTGGGGACAACAAAAGGATTTACACTCAAAGCCTGGCAGAGGAATATATCTCATTCGCCTTCATAGTTTGAACCCGAGTGCATAAGGACAAAAGTTAAAGAGAATTAAGTTTGAGTACATTTAGTTTTGCCTAATTGTGAACTTTTACTTGGATCAGATGATTTAGATGCTGACTCACTCATAATTTCTTTCTTTACTTTCTGTAGTCACACAGCAGAGAAATATCATCTTCCAAATAATGCCTCCTTTTGTAATATGCTTTTCACAGTTTAAACCAATAATAGTGAAGATGTTTCTAATGATAATAATAATTCACACTTATTGGTTCAGCCTTTTGTGTTAACATGTGTCAACTCATTCAGTGATTCACAAGGTAATTAACTCGCAACTAAACTCTAGTGTGATATTGCAAAAGTTGTTCCCTCTAGATATGGTGAGTCTACTTTTTGTGTGTGTGCATTCTGCTCCTGCTAATTGGAAAAGGTTAAGAATATGTGGTAGGACATCAATAGCAATCTGAAAGAGTGAGTATGAAATTAGAGGTGAAAGTATTAAAATATTGATAACACCTCTCTGTGTCCATTGCTTGCCCATATTTTATTCATTCTACCTTGAAGGTAGCATGCAAGATGACCCCCTTTCATTCCGGCCTCTACCTGCTTACTCTTGCTTTCGTAAGTTGCAGTTCCCTATCCCTCCACTCCCATTTTGCTCTAGTTCTAGTTGAGTGATTGTGAGGATTTCATTTATTCTTCCTTTAAATCTGTTTTATATATTTCTTCTATCTTTTGAAATAAGTTTTTAAACACCCCTGGTGTATATGTTTGTCTCTTTGCTGCTGGACAGATCTTTTCTGTGCATGTAATGATTTCACAACATTGTTAGAAGATTGTATTATGTTACTGGTGGAGTTACTCCTCTTCCTGAAGAAAATAGTTTTGAGTTCATTCTACAGCTGACACCACTTAACAAAACGAGACACACTCACAGTATGTGTTGTTGACGGCCTTGATGATAATTATTTCCAACCAAATTTTAAATCAGTAGAAATTCCCTGAATATTTTAAAATGTCTGTTTGACACTTAACTGTAAAAAGTGTCTTCACTCACACACAGTGGTGTGCTATTCACTTTCTTTTATTTAAAACGTGTGTGCAGTAAACCACCATGCTACTATCATTTAGGATGCAGGTTTTATTCAGTAGTAAGTTAATAAGATTCACCTGTGTTTTGTAGATATTTGGCTTAAAAGAAAAACTCATTCAGTATGTCAGCGAATTCATTTGACAAACTTTAATTTTTGTTGTTTGAGCTGGGTTTCTGTGTAAATCGTAGAGTGCTGTAGCAAGTATACATGTTGACTTACCTATACACATAGAATTACTTCAGATTTCCATCAACTCCCGCAAATGATTCATATTTCTGAGCGGGCATATTTGCCAGTGCTTCTTTGAAGATCTGTGCAGAGCTTCTGCCCAGACTTTGGTCAGTAATAAACAGGAATTCCCCCGAGGGTAAGGCTCATAGGTGCTGTTTATGTTGACCAATGGAACCACAGCCTGGAAACTGGAGGAGTAGCCCTGTTGGGATTGAAGCAGGTGGGTTCTGGGCTTCAAAGACCAAAAGATAATCTGCTGAAAAAATCTAAAGCCAGGCTCTGAAATGTGCTGAACATCTACGAGCTTCTGCTCACAAAGACACAAGGCTCATCATGTGGTTCGAGCCAGCCCAGGAATGCTTTGATGCTGCTGATCCCCTAACTTTTGTTAGTTTATTTGACTGAGTTTTTATGTATAATATGTATTCCAAATGCCAGCTTTTCTTTAAAGAACTTAAAGGAAATCCTGAAGAAATAACCTTGGAGTTGAGAGCTTGTGCTAAAGCATCAGTTGATTCAAAGGCTCAGCTCCAAAGTCTTCCATAACACAGAGGGAGAAGTGCCAGGTCAATCGCTGGATAAATTGTTGCAAAAAAAAAAAAAAAAAAAAGGCACCCCATGAGCACAGGAGATTTCTTTATCAGGTTTATATCATTTTAATTTTCTGAGCAGAATGGTGATGTTAAAATATTGATCTTGAATATTGAGCTTATTTAGTTTTTTAAATTATTCAGTTTCATGAAGTGACCAAATCTAGTTTTAGTCTTAAGCAACAGCTGATGGCAAATTGGGAAATTTCGACATTTATGTCAAATGTGTATCACAAATATTAGTCACAGTGTAATTAAAGTATAGTGAGTGTACGTAATAAAGAAAATGTTTCTTCAGTAATGTTGGTCATGTAATGTAATATATTTATCACAATCCTTAACTGCATGAAAAGGTGGGACCAGTACATTTAACTCTCATTTGTACCAAGAATCATTTCAACATATTTTAATGTTTTAAAGAAGTGAAAATCAGCAGAAACTCTCCTGTGACTGATGCTAATTCTTGCACATTCTTAACATTCAAGAAAAAAAGACTAAGACTTTACGGGTCATTCTGGCATCAAGATCAGCTCTTCTACCACCTGCCATTTCTAACCTTCCCCCTTTTTTTGCAGCATCAAGATGAATATATACTACATTTCTTAAGCTTATTTAAGCCAAAGCTGCAGACATCCACTTTTTTCTTTTTATTACCTATAAGATGAAGATTCAGAGTAGGCTTGAAAATATGGAAGTACATTTACACTCACTTTCAGTTTATTCATATCTATGTAGAGTGCCAGTAGTATTTAAAAGGGCAGCAAATGTAGTCCTCTGACTGAACAACTTGAATGTGGTCCAATTGTGACCCATTAAATTATACAAACCCACCAGTATTTTTCATGTGCATGCTGAGAGGGGGGGGGGCTGCTAATACATTTTTGCTGGTGCAAAACAAGTAGGAGGCAGCACAGGTTACATATTTATGTCAAACTGATTTCAAATGAAAATTGCTCTCACATGATTATGAGGGCAGAATGAATAGTGCTAAGACTGAACCAGGAAATGGACAAAATAAGTTGATTTTGTTTTTCCCTCAGTATCCAGTGATATTTTAGAAGTAGTTCTTCTTCTTATGTAACCACTGAGACTAAGGTTTGTCAGTCATCTACAGCCTTTAACAATAGGGAATATTAACTTTTTTCCAAAGTGTTCTTTTTTTTGAAGGTGGTCTTTAAATTTAAATAGTAAAAAAAACATGCAATAAATGGAAAGTAATGAAGGAAATGGCCTCCAAGTCTCCATCTTAGTTTATAAAATAGGTGTCTTTGTGGAGAGTGATTGTGTTCTCTTTGCCTGCAGAGGGGGGTGTTGCCCTGGACATGAGCTTCTGTCCTGTGTTTTAGGCAGTGGCACGCTCACTACCTGCACTGACGTTTCCCCACATTAATGTTATTGAATGTGGGTCTGAAGCATTTCATTATATTTTGAAAACCTGTGTATTCTTGGTATTTCGATGCCATTTCATACGTTGCCCTTTTTCTAATTTGACATATTCAGCAGCACACGTGTTTGCTCTGTTCTGTCTTTATTCACTTAATTGTATTGTTCTTGATACTATATGCACATGGAACTCTTGCTCTGCAGCCACACGGACAGATTATATTTACCCGAACATTAACATTAAAAAAATCAGACTGATTTAGCAGATTTCATTTAAACTGTGCAAGTAAAAAGCCACTCAGCAGAGTATTGTATTAAAGCAGTCCATAAATATGAGAAATAGTTGAGCCTGAAGAATAGGTTATGGAGGTGGGAGATGAGATAGTGGTGGTTCAGATGGCCCCCCTCCTCGTGCCGGCCGTCAGAAGGAACGAAGTAGCCATTTTGTGGCGAGTGCGGTGGTGCGGTAGAGATGAGATGGTTAACACCCTTCTGCAGTATAGCCACCCTCCTCTCTCTCCCTCTAATTTTCTCTCTCTCCCTCTTTCTTTCCCTCGCTCGTTCGCTCAGTCGACTATGAAGACACTTCATCTTCCCTGACAGTATGACCACTGCTGCATGTTCTGATGCGTTCAGCATACCTTCATTGCATCATAAATAAATCAGAGAAATGACTTTTTCTTTCTCTTTCTCTCACATGTTCCTTTATCTCACCCTCTTCTGTGCCTGTTATCTTCAGGAGTCGCTGGAAAACGGGAAATGGTGTGCTGGTGGATTTCCTGTGTGCTCCCGCTCTTCCACTGTTCTTACTGCATCATCAGCCTCCAATCCCCCTTTACATTATCTCTCAGGAAAGAAATTATTTTTGCTCCATAATGATATTCTGTTCTTGTTATGACATTATCTGCTTTAATTTTAATTTAAATGTCATGGATGTGAGGGATTTTCTTAATTAATGAGCACAAAGGATGCAAAATACGAACTTATATGATAGTAACCAAGTGTCATTTTTTTTTTTTTTTTTTTTTTTTTTTTTTAAAAAGGGGTTTGGGGAGGGGTGCATTGTGACATAGGGTCTACACAAATAAACTTGACATGCTTTGTTATTCGTGTTGGAACCAAAAAACACACAGCTACACACCAGTACGCATGTACATTTTATGGGGATTGCAGATTACTTGAGCAGGCGGGGTGGTGATGGGTGGGTTGAGGAGAAGGGGGATGTTGAGAAAGATTGTCAAGACCCCCCCCACCCCCACCCCCACCTCTCCGACTCCCAGTTACCCAGTCCCTCCACCCCTTCCTGTAATCTCCACTCCTCCACGGGTAGTCTCAAACCTTGTGTACGTCCACCACCAACCAATTACCTGGCAACCCTGCCCTTATCCCAAGCACAGGCGTGATGCTGCTGCATGATGGGGTTTTTGTATATTGAATTCCATCTCCTGGTGAGATAAAGGGTGTAGGAACAGGGCTCTGCCGCTGTGCTAGATAAGTGTTTCTCACAAACCGTTCCTTGCTGCTTCTTCTGACACTGATTGTGGAGAAAAGAGACATTGGGGATGGCAGGGGGGAAAAGGCGTGGGGGGTGGGGGGTTGATGCAGCAAGATGGGACCCAATTTCAGTATGATTTTCCTCTTGTTTTTAATTTGTTATAAAGCAGCTCCCTGAGAGAAGTTGGATCCAGCTCTTAAATGCTTTCCTGTTTTGTGTTCGTAACGTCTACATGTCACTGTTGAGATCAGTATTCAAAAATCAAGCGATATTTTCTCTGGCATCTCTTCTTCTCATTGTAGACTTACCAAACACCAGATATTACTCTGTGGATCGATAGTTTATCTTCATTTAGAAAGGCTGTTCAATCTGCAGAGGTGACAGTTATGGGTTGAGCAGCTCTGTGGAGTATCAGCTTTTATTCAGCTTCATCCCTTCCCTCTCAGTCCTATTTGTAAGCTGTCCTGAGAAGTGTCCCTTGGTACCTATGGCCTGAGCCAGGCCCATCTATCTGTCTTTGTCTGGCCCACTGCAGGGAACCACACACTCATTGGTTGTCCAGGGGAACAATGTAAGTGATGGACCACCGTTCATACATCAAACCTGCAAGGCGTTTGACAGTGCAGGACAGAAACATTGAAAATAATGACCACAGCAATATGTATCAGAGGTTAAAAATAGAGCACCGCAGAGAAGTGCTGGCAAAGTTGAAGCTCCTCTGCGTGACCCACCCAACCCCAGCCCTCCCACTGTTTTAGAGGTTAATGGAGGCTGCCTTGAGCGCACAAGAAAAGATGTTTCTAGTTAGCTAGAATGAGTGATATTCAACTACTCGGACACTAATATGCTCCAATTGAATTTCTCCCTTTGTCAGAGGGGAGTCTGTCCTGCTGTGGACCCTCCCTCACAGCTGTGCCCCTGCGTCTCTGCTCTGCCAGTGCTGAGCCAGGACCTGAAGGTCAAGTGTGAGGGGTCAAGTTTAACCTGAAACCAGACAGGGGAGAAAGGGAGGGGCTGGTGTTGTGAATGTTTGTGGTTGTATGTGTCTGTTCTGACATGGACAAGACCAGTGTGGAAAAACTGGGATGTGATCGCTTAGGCCCATAAATATGCACAAGAACAAATGTATGTCCTACTATAGGAGCGTGTTGACTGGACTGTACAAAGTATATACAACAGTATTTTAATTTTTTTTTTTGGACAATAAGATGCATACATTGCATTCCTTGTGTTTAGTAATATGGCAATGATTTTTTTTTTTCATTAACAGATGAAATCAAATGGGAGATGTGCAGGAACCTGATCTGATCAGAAGTAGTCAGTAGAGACACACTCAAATGCTATATTGAATTACAATCAGCCTCAACTATGTGTAGATACGGTTGCATACAGATGAGGCTATAGATACATAGATATCTGAATACATATGGTTTGTGTACAAGGCGATCCAATTGCTTTCACATGTTATGAACCTGATGTCCAATGTGTTTGTATTGCTGTCCTGTTTTAGTTTAGTAAATTGCTTGTGGATTTTGAATCTGTTCATGTACATAAACATCTGTATTTCTCTCTCTCACTTTCTTTCTTTCACACACACACACACACACACACACACACACACACACACACACACACACACACACACACACACAGCGTGAGTCAACCCACACCTGGAACAGATAAAGGGTCTTTCATGTTTGCAAGGCTATCCTGAGGTCAGTGAGTGCTGGTGTTGAGAGCTAGTTTTACTAGGAGTGAGTGGAGCTGGAGAAGAAATGAAAAGAAACCATATATATCCAGGTGTTGCAGAGTTAAGGAAGTTTTATTAGTCTACAATTCCTTCCTTGATTCCTTCCAGCACCACTACAGAGCTACACCCTTAACATCATATCTTGCCCATCTATTGCACCGTTAACATTTTTGGCAAGAACATAGATAATGGTTTCCCTGACTCTTTTTGAATTATCAACAGTATGACACATAAATAAAAGCCTACATTTTGTCAAGTTTCTGTTTCAGTCTTGTTTCAGGCATTTATGGGAGAATGTGTGCTTGTTGCTGAATCCTCCATCGAGTATTAACTTTCACTGTATTAACCTCTATCCTCAAGGCTTTTGCCTGACAGTGACTTTGAACATAAATGATATTTCCGAGCTGTGAACTCTCGTACACACAAACATGCACAGAAAAAGAATAGAACATAATATTCACAACAAACAGGTATATGCAGAAAGCAGCACCCACAGCTCAAAGGGTAGTTGATCCAACACACATTTGTTGAAATTGTATGTGGATTTTATTTTTTACCTGTGTTTGTTATAAATGTACTGATAAAGAAAACTGGGTGGTTTCTGTTTGCAGATATGTTTAATATGATTATTAATGAGAAACCTGAGTTTATTGTCATACTAGTGACATTTTCTGGTAGCATTTTTTGTGACCCTGTGTATTTTCTGTATATTTTTTGTTGCGATAAAACTTTACTATTTTTAATAGAGATGTAAAATGAAACAAGCAGCAGTCCACAGGACTGTTAATGAAATGTGCCTGTTTGAAATCTAGTCAGGGACTTTTGTCGCATGTCACCCCCCTGTTTCGTTTACAGTTACAGTGTTTCCTGTGACTCCGCTGCCAGGAGTCCAATAAAGGTAAATGCCATATAAATAGTATTTGAAAATGTCTCTTATAGAGCTGTTTTCTCTTGAATGTCAACGTTCTGTGCTGGAGGAAACCTCTGTTTATGTGGTTGTGTGAGTGCTTGCTTTAATGTGTGTGATTGAAAGGACTGAGCGGAGCTCCCATGTCCAGTTTCTCACAGCGGTCTGTGGAAGAGTGCGGGAGTGGTGCATGACACCCGTATCCCTGTAAAGCTTCCGGTGCAGGTGTAATTCCCTGTAAAACGCCCTATAATTTACTGCCCTTTGGGAGCGCACTGTCTCGGGGTGTGAAAATCAATAGGGTGGTGGAGAGGGATTGGGCACGGTGTCTATGCTTAGCCACATTATAGCAGCAGTTAGGGTAATTCTGTAATGGCAGGCGATGAGCTTCAACCTATCTAACGCTCTATCTGAAACAGATAAATGTTTTACAACACCATCGTTTAACCCATCCTACCCACCGCACCCTGCCCCCAGCGTCTCTGAAGGCTTTACCAAGAGACTGTCCCTAGAGCTGAGGTGATGGTGTGTTAGTGTATGTAACTGTGTCTGTGTGTGTGTGTGTGTGTGTGGGGGGGTTCACCCCTTTACCTCCCTGGGTGTGCATTCCGACTCTTAATGCTCCGTAACCTTGAAAAGATAGCCCGAGGCATTTTAGCATATAGCTGATCTTCAAACCCCCCCAGTTATTTCAGAGAGATGCCATGCGGAAAACATGCATTGAATCTTACAAGATGCTGCATGTATAATGTAGCATACATTAGATCATATAGGGAACTGGATATAACCCTAATGTGGTTTACCTCTAGGCTTTCAAAATAGGATATTAAACTGTGAACTGTGATAAGATTGATAAGGATGGCCAAAGATGATGTGGACTAATTGGGGAAGTAGTGATGATGCAGAGTAAATTCCAGAATCAATCACAATAAAGTCTCATTGCCAAGACTTTGTTTCTGATAAAAGCATGAATGAGGGCCAGAGTGAGTGTGATGTGAAGAAATGGCTTAAGAGGGAGATCCCACGCAGACTCTCAGCCCAGTCTGCATGACGTGTCTCGGCTTCAGCAGCGACACGCAATTCATTCTGCCAGAAGGGAACGAAGAGATCTCATTGTGCCTGCCTGGATTGGCACCAACAGCAATCACTTGTTTCTGATTTATTAGATAGCCAAGGAAATTAATTTTGTTCCAAAATGCATGGTCGGAAATTAGATGGTGAAATCACTGATCCCCCCTGCCCCCCCTCGGGAGGTTCTGATAACTGCTGATCTCTGTGACACCATTATTGAAAAACTTATTCAGATTCAGGAAAAAAACTATATTCAGCAATGTTGTAATTAACTTAGCTATCTCTTCAACCCTTTAATATGATATGAAGCATTCATTAACATTCCCCCAAAAGGCTGGTCGCTAGCTTTCAGGTCATAGGTGGCCATGGACCTTAGGAAGTTCTTCCCTCCCCTCTACTTCCTGTTCACATGTTTGGAGATCCGGTCCTTCTTACACTAAAGGAAAAAATGACTTTCATTGTGGTTTGGTTTATCATTCATGCAATTGCGTTCTCTATAACAGAAATCTCCAGTAACCCTTTCTTTGCACTTTGATGGACGTTAACAGAATTCAGCAAAATGAAACAGTTTAGATGTTGCTACTTTAAGTAATACTGGGGTACACATGGACAGCCACATTGATTATACCTCTGCTTCATGCTTTAGTAATAGTTTCACATTATTTGCCATTGTGGTCACACATAATGTCCATGGATGATCACATTCATTATCTGCCACAGTGAGTATCAGTAGCTAATAGCTAATGCCATCTTGGTGTGAGACAATTGACTGTGGAGAATACCTGTCTCACATTTTCACCTTGTCACGTTTCTTTATTTGACCATGAATAAATATCATTGCCAAGGTTATGCAAAATGAGTTTAGACTAAGAAGTGAAAGGCATTAGTTTCTGATGATTCTTTTAGTCTTCAGTTTTTTCAGCAGCATTTGGTCTTTTTCACTCAGATATATGCAAAGCCATGGTCTTTTTAGCACTTAATAATCTTCTACGTTTTATGAGTATGTATTATTTTGTTGTACCGCCCCCAGGGTAAGAAGTTGTCTCATGTTTATTTTCTCTACTCATTTATACTAAAGGCAGTGAAAGCAGAGAACAAACTGCTATCTGTCCTCTTTACCTATAAGCTAGGTGAGCATGCCAATATATTCACATTGTTATCTGTCTCCTAAAGTACTCACCAAGATCAGGGTTTTTTATTTAGACCATTTATCCATGAAAACATTGACAGATAGCCGTAAACGTATAACGGACGCGATCATCTAAAACTTACAGCATCAAACTACAATAAATTCATGCTAATCCCTGCTGGATATTTGATAATTCACTCTTATCCTCCTGTGTTTCTCTCTGCTACTCTATCCCCTCCACCAAGGCTGTGCCACCATTTTCTCAGGATTGAATGCAAATTGGTTAAAACACTGATCAGAACTTATTACAAAATGGAGCCTTGCTTAGAGAAAGAAATGGTGCATCACTATGAGGAGCGAAGATGGGAGGGGCTGGGGGAGCCTGAAAGTGGGCTGGCAGCGGTGGTGGGTGGGGCTACTGGGGGTGTGCGTGTGTGCGTTTATGTATGTATATATATGTGTGTGTATGTATGTGTATGTATATGTGTGTGTGTGTGTGTGTGTAGTGGGGATCCTATGGCAGGGTTGGGAAAATTAGATTTATTTTTTTCACATGGTGAAGAGAGGGAGGATGGAAGGGGGTTTCGAGGTTCAGTAATGGCACCAACTGCATTTTATATATGTACAGATGGAAGAAAATGTAAATGTTTTCTGAACAGGTTTTCTCTGTGCATTTACTTTCTGCTCTGATGTGTGTCTTTCTGTCTGTACTTCTCTGTCTGTCTGCCTTCAACCCACCCAGATGTGCCCCTCCTCCTGCTTTCCTTTTTTTTTTGCTGGCAGATCCCCAAGGTTATGGCATGTCTGGACATCTAATCAGGCCAAGTCTTGATGCTGAATATGTTGTGCCCCTCATCCCCTCACCCCCACAGCCTATACTGTATATCCTATAGCTGCCATTATACATTCAGGCCTTTGTCCAGTTTCTCCTGCACACCCCACTTTGATAAAGGAACATGACCTTGGAAAATAGAAAGGTTGAGAAACAATAATTCCACTTTTTATGAATTCATTTTCTCCTAGGTCGCCTGTGTTCAGCAGGTACAGAGGTAACACATAACTCACTCTCGCCCATGCCTAATAAAGGTATGCATTTGAGCATTTGAAATTTATTGAAGTAAAATTGGCGCAGGCTACATATGTGAGCCATTATGGGTAATTTAGGCAGTTATGTCTCTTGTCCCTTTGACCTAAAGGGATCATTTTTACACCTTGTCAGTAACAATAAAAAAGGAACACCTCCCTTTTTTGTTAGATTTTCAGATTGTTTTGCGTCTTTGCATCTACATGTCACTTTGTGGATTCTCCAGCAAATTGCGTTGCAACTGCTGAATAGTAGATTTTCTGGCAAATGTGCTGAAAGACATGGTGGAATGAAGTTGTTTAATCTGTCCAAGTATTCAGTTTTGTAATATTTCAGGAGATGTGGACAGTGGCACATTGAAAGTAGGTTTAACAATAGACAGAGACTGTGTTATTGACCTTTTAGTGAAGGGAGAGCTCTCTCTCTGTCTCTCCATCCTTGTGCCTCTCAGTAGACAGCAGTACTCGTGCTGAGCCAGTAGATGGTGTGCCTCGTTCAGGTTTACTCGGTTTTCACTCACTGAACCCTGCTTGCTCACCCGTGACTTGTGAAAGTGCTCTGGGGTAGGCCTACCTAACCTATCATCCCACACCCCCCCTCAACACCCCTCTGAGCTCCCCTTCCATCTCTGCCATCTCCCCCATCACCCCCCTACACCCCCACCATCCATCCAGGGGGCAGAGTCACCGAGGTGGCAGTTCTAACAAGCTGCTGGGGACCGCACTGCTCAAATGAGCCAAATCAAAGAGAAAAGGGGGAGTGGGGTAGGTAGCGCCATGAACCCCCTGCAGAGAACAACCATTCTGATGAATATGAAATGAATTTGTATTGCTTGACACGATAAGCCCAAGGATAACCCTGTGCTCAGCCGACATCTTTACCCCGACATCCTTCAGACATTAAAAGATGTGCAAGAAAACACCAAACAAAAAATTACTACAACAACTGGGCAGCTAGCTGTGAATTACTGGTGGGCTGATTTTTTTTGAAAACATTACATAGTCAGTAAATTGCAAATTAAGATGTCGGTTTTTGATGTGGACAAAAATGTTCATCTAACATTTCCATGCTTGTTCATGTCCTTTCTGAAAAGGACATGGGACAGGTGGATGACTTGGGCACCACCACACCGCTGACTGACTTTTTCTAGATTCATTGTCTGCTGGACTGGCATTAATAAGAGAGCACTCCTGTATCATTTTCTTTTTCTCTGTCAAGTTCCCATCCTCTCCTCCCCTCCTGTCTTCATTCTTCATTCTCTCTGCACCTCTCTGATTTCTCATTTCATTTTGTGGTGCAGTTGTTATCCTCCTGCATCTTACATCTCTCTTGGGTTGTCTTCTTGGGGTCTATGATGAAATGGCATCGGGTCAGTCCACCAAAAAATATACAGGATCATGGAGGAAAAAAAAAAAAAAAAACCCACCATATTGTGTTCTCCTGCATCATGCAGCTTTAGTCTGTCACTTCTTCAGCACACATTCAAACATGTGTGAGCGAGCGTGCACATACATGCACAAACACACACACACACACATATGCACAGACACTCATGTGGTTGCTGCACAGTTCATTTAACACATACAGATGCAGAGCTTTATGGTTTTCTTAAAGCCAGAAAACAAGGAAGTGCACAAAAATTGTAAAAGCCTTTGTTATCATTTATGTTCACAAATGCTCCTGGCATGGAAGAAGAGCCATTGAAATTGCTCATCCAAGAGAAGGGAATAGGAAACTTTGTGTATAATAACGGGAATGGTAATGCTTCAGTTTTATGCCCCTATTTCATCTGTATGTGTGCAGGCTAAGAACCCTGAACCTAGATTTCACAATGATTTCACAATTTACAAAATGTAATGCATACAGAAATGACAATATCAGATATGTTTTTTCCTCTTTCTTTTTCTTCCTCTTGGTGTTTTTAAGCTTCCTGTGAATTTAAAGAATTATACAGTGAATATGGCTTCACCTGCACTACTCAGCCTTTTATTTGTCTGGAAGATGTTATTTTGGTGGATTCCCATCTGAGAGATGCCTGCATAGTTATCTAAAAGTAATAGAACCTGCTTGTATACGAAAGTGTGAAAGTAGGACCTCTAATGCGACTTGGGCCTGAATATTTCTCTTTTTGCTTTTCCTTTTACTGTGATTCAGTTGTGTAATTGTCCTTTAGATTGTGTAGATGTAAAAAAAATAAAATAATGATATATAGTTAGATATACAGTACTAGTAGATGTAGTGGTTTAAAGTGTTTTTTTCAGATCAACTGTTTACAGAATTATTTTCTTAAAAATGATATGTTGATATTTTTTTAAGGTGTTGAGTCAGTATCTTGTTACTGAAATTTTAAAAATTAGAATCATCTTGTTACTTTTAATGACATAAATAATATTTTAAAATCAAAAGCACCAAACAGTGTTACAGAAGTCATTCTACTTTTCTGTTTCACAGTTTAATTTTGCTCAGTGGACGTTTAAGACTTAAGTATCTCTCTGGTGCTTGCACCTTACCTCATTGACCTTAGGAAGACACTTGTGGGCCTGTGTATTTTAGTGAGGTACAACTGACTTCACCTGCGACCCCTCTCCAAACAATGGGCCAGGAAGGCGCTGAGGGATACTATCACTGTGCAGTTTAATATGGTGCACTGTCACTATATTACCTCTGACCTGGGCTGTCCATACTATCAAAATAGGGAGTTTGAGCTACCTTTGTGACCTCTCTCGATGCAAATGTTTAGTTTGTCTTCATCTCTCGGCTGTCAGCCACATATTGATGGAGGAGGTGCATCACGCACTGCCAAAGTTTGCTTTGAAGGAGCAACATGTGGCGGGGTATTCATTAAGAGGGAGATGTCATTCTGAACAGCTGAGGGAAAACTACAGCTTGTATGTTGATCCTGGTTGGTAAGTCATTTCCTCAATGCTTTTGTGAGCATTGTCTTCAGACTGAATGCTGGAGGTGTTTTTTTTTTTTTTTTTTTTTTGCTTTTGGTTTTCCTGAGTGGACACAATAAAAGCAATTTCTCTATAAAGCCACTCAAACATGGAGTGAATGGACAAAGGGGATTGGAGAAAATCTGGGCCACAGCAGAATCCTGCCTGCCCTGCTGCTAACCTCCTCTCAAACAAACATAGCAGCCATTTCCTCCCTCTGTCCCTGGAGCCCCTCGCCCCTCGCTGAAGCACCAATTCATCCGGCTGCAGCACAGGTGTTGTGACGTGTGCCATTTCTATCCTATTGTAGTAAAACATCATGTTATCTCAAGTTTTTATAGCATTCATACACTGCTCTGTGTATGAAACACAGTGTGAATAAAACAGGTTTATATCTTTTAATATTTTTGTGTCCAAGTTTATTTTGAGTTTAAAATAAAAAAGACGTTAGAAATTATTCTAAAGCAAAAAATATATAATTGTATTTGTATATTTTAATTTTTCTAAAAGTCTTTTATGGAAAGAATAATTAAAGTGAGATCTTAGTTGCAAGAAGTTTATTACAAAATAGTTTGTCAACAAACAGCAGTTTATCTATTGTATTAGTATTGAATCAGAATTATACCAAACTATGACATCTTAGTTTCCTGCTTTTTTTTTATTTTGACATGCAACTATTTATTTAAACCTGACTGAGGGACTTTCACTGGCTAATGGTGTATTTTATGTACGGATGCATCTGGTAGGAATCAGTTGACCCCGCTGAGGGAGCTGAAAGTGAAAGAGGCTGTTATGCTTTAGCACTGGCCGAACTGCCAAAGTCACAGCCCGATCGGACTAAATCCCTGGCGTGTCCGCAAAGTCAAGCGTGATGGAATCATTGCTGTGCTTTAGCAAGCGGTGAAAAACACCACCAACATAATCCAGCAAATGGAGAAAAATATTCCAGTATTGTCCCATACTGGGCTTTTTATGTACTGTCAAAAAATAACTCAAATTATCATAAATATATATTAATATATTTAGTAATATCTATATTTTAGTTACATTTTCATTGTATTAATTTCTTATATTTCTTTCTTGAAAACATTTTCTGTTTCATATTCATGTAGCAGTTTAATTAAATTTGTTTTTGTTGATTTACTTGTTAAATTACAAAAAACAGTGACCAAAATTCTATCATAAATATATTTCAATATGTTCCCATATCATAGATTGTTATTTATATATATATATATATTTTTTATTAAATCTTATTTTGCAAATTTAAATGGAATACTATTTATTTGATTTATTGTTTATTTGCGATCGTCTTAGTGTCCAAGACAGAAGTAATTTCTTTTTGTTCCTGTTTCGCCCCGGACATGGGTGGGGTATTAAGGTTTGGGGACAGAGGGAGGGGGCTGTGTGTTTATTTATTTTTTACTCTCTGTCTCTCCCTCTCTGTCTCCTGACATATGTGTATCCCTCATCTCGTCTCCTCTTTGAATAGTTGAAGAAGGGTCCGTTTTTTTTTTTTTTCTTTCTTTTTTTTTTAATCGTCTTCTCGTCTTACCATTTTCATCAGCTGCTCTGATAGCCATGAATCTTGTCACTCATGTTTTTCATCAACCCATGTCTGTGGAGCGTGTGTTGAGTCCTGGAGATGGCCGCTGAAGCGAATGCAATGGTCAGAAAGAGACTCACACAACCAAGACAGAGAATAACACAAACACACACACACACGCAGGCGATGTCAGTGTCTCCATAATTTCAGGCTGGAGATGCACTAAAATACAAAAGCAAAAAACAGAAATGAAACATTGTAACAAAATGTTTGTATGTCTGTGAATTACATGTACATCTTTCAGAGGTGAATCAACTGAACAGACAGAAACGAGAACAGTATGTGCACTACACACACAAAAACACATCGTTGCATGGACTTTAGTTTTTTTTTTTTTTTTTTTTTTACTGGCGAAATGTTTTGTAAGACGTGCAGGAATTTGGTAGCAGGAAAACCATGTTTTCTTGTGAATGCTGGAAAAGAGAACAGAAGACAAGAGTGTGGTGTGTACTGTAATGCTTCCTCCTGGTTCGATTCTCAGATGGCAGGAGCCAGTTACTATCACTGGTGTTCCTCTCTGCATCTGGGTTCTGCTGCATGTCAGCTCAGCTGTAGTTGTTTTCATATGTGAGCCATGTTTCTTTTGGTGCAATTTTTTCTGCCTCCCGGATACTTTGTTCTTTCAACCTGAACTTGACATTGTTTTCTCTGCTTATGTTCAAGGCTGGAGTGATTGGCTGTGACAAAAGGGGCATCTCCCTCCATCCTCAAAAAAAAAAAAAAAAGAGTGATGGCCTCTCAGACAGCTGTCATTTACCATTAGTCATGCCCCATTCTCCTCAGCTAATTTTATTTCTTATTGCTTTTTGTTGTGTCCATAATGTTTTTCCCTCCTTTTTCTTATCATTTCTGCTAAGTACAAGTTCTGCCTTTTCCCTAAACCCACGACTGATGTCTCTGAAATAATCACTTATTCCTTAGGCGTTAATTGTGATTTAATTGGTCTAATTACTTCATTATCTCACAAATGATTAAGATAATTAGCTTAGTGTTAAATACTGTGACTTTTTCCCTGTCAGACAAGAAGACTTCCCCTTGATTAGCTAATGAGATTAATTATACTCAATGATACACCAGGTATAATTGTGAAAATTCCCACCTGCAATTCCACTTTCACACCATTAATGTGAAATTACTGTAAATTAAGATGTGCATATGTCTTTATCAGGTAATTAATTAGAAACAACGGCACACACAGTTTAAATGTGAAATGTGGATAATGTATGTTCATTATGAATCCTTTAACTACCGTAGTATTTAACAGAAGAAAAAGTGTTACAGCGTCATGGGGAGTTTTCTGTTTTGAGAATTACATTTTCTTTTTCAGAATGACATTTTTTTTTTAAATCATTGTGTATTTGTATATATATATATATATATATATATATATATGTGTGTGTGTGTGTGTGTGTGTGTGTGTGGTGTGGGGGGTTCTTTTTTAAAGAAATATATTTCTCAGGTTCAGGATTTTTTCACATATCTTTGTGTGGATTGGACTTTACTATCTCTTAAATTGTAATTTTTCATTAAGCAGTGGATGGACTTTGAAAGTGACCTAACATCTGTGTCTCTGAAGAGTTTGAGACAGATATTAGGCCGTTTCACAGAAACTGTAACTTGAATGTGGTCAGCATGCGTTGAATCATGCTGAATCAATCAGCGTGGTTAGCCTTTAGTGGAATTTAACCATTGTGAGCATAGTAGCCTAAGTTTAATATGGGATGCAGCTGGAAAATCTAGCAGTGTGCTGAAAATCAGAGGATGGCAGGCAGCCTCGTCTGTCTATGTCTGTGTTTCTCTATCTTTCTCCTTTCCACCCTCCATCTCTTTCCCTCTGTGTGTCTGCAGTCAGAAGCTAGAGTCAGTTTTACTGTCACTACCTGTGAAATTGTATTCCACGAAGATGGATGCTTTCTCTTATATTCATGACATCCAGGGAAGCACAGTCACCTCCAAAACTGTTTAATATGGATGCCGTGGAGGCGGACACATATACACACACACATTCATACACGCAAACACAGTACATGCACGCACACACCAACACACAGACGTAAATGTACTTCTGCACACCTGCACATTCACTCACACACACACACACACACACACACACACACACTTTTTTTTGCCCCAAAGACAATGCATGGCTGGTGTTTTGCTCCTGCTGATGATGAAGAGTGGTAGTGACAGTACTGCTCTCAGTAGGGTTGATGCATTACAACACAGTGCTGCCATGTTGCGTAAATTCTCTGTCTCTCCTCATTGAGAACATGGAGGCTTCTCATCTAGCATGGTACACTAGTGCACTTTAGCTTCTCTACTCTGTTGTTTCATCTCTGGAGTTTCATGACGACACTCACTCCATGTAGGCTAGTCATCCATTTTGTGGTATTGTCATTTGCCTTTTTGGTGTGTGTGTGTGTGTGTAAATTCTCTTTTCTGGGCTGAGTGGCAGTCCAGCGTTGTATTGTACTCAGATGTGTTTACCATGGATCCCTGTGCAGTCACTGAAGAGTACATGTGCTGTGCAGGTGTAGCGCACCTTCCTCCTCTCGGAGGGGGAAACCATGCAGAGTAATCTGCTCCGGTTGGACTGAGAGAGAAAAACCATGAGTAAATTGGTAGGTTCTGTGCGTGCAGTATTTGTCTGTTGACTTGTGGTTGCGCGCTGGTGTGTGTTCATTTATTTGCAGACAGAGAGGATGTGATGGAGGGGCGTGGTCTGTGGGTCAAAGGGGACAGAGGAGACTCACAGTTGAAGGGTTTGAGGGCTGAAGCCACAGAAACACACAAGATTAATAAAACAACAGTGAGCACAGGATAGGACTCTGAGGGAACCAACAGACCTTCACTCCCCTCTCTTTTCACTTTAACCCTCCCTTTGCACTTCCACTGCTCCCTTAATATAACCAAGAGATGGATCCCCAGGAGTCTTTGAGGAGGGGGCATTGTTGTATTTCATTTGGGGCTGTGTTTTCCCTCTCAGCTCATTGCTACAGTACACAGTGGGCACCCTGAACCTGTCTGCATGAAGCCATCAGGTCCTACCAAGCATACAGAGTTCCTTCCTACTATATTGTCTGCACTGTCTAGACCCTCAAGTATCTCCCCCTGACATCCTGATACAACAGGACAGTCAGACACAGTTTTTGCATGTACCACGACACAAAAATACAGCGCGCATGTGTACTCTTTTAGGAATATCTCCATGGAGAGACTCCTTGAACAGTCACATTGTTGCTACATTTTATTCTCTGTGTTGCTTGTTTGGTTGAGCTCTATTGTAGTACTAAACTTAGGCACCATGCCCTAGCTGCGGTTTGTATAGAGTTTCTGCACCTCGTTCTTTGGTGAGGGGGTGGAGAGGTATCACAGAGTCTCTAGAAATGGGGGTTCTGCTCAGAGGTTCAGAAGAGAGGTTTTGTGTAATCCTATGCTAAATTCAGCATCAGATCTTTTGGGGAGCTGTGTAAAACCAGTATGTTTTTCTTGTCTTTACTTTTCGCGCACATCTCAAAAATGATGATAGCACATGGCTTTTCAGCTATCTCACCCTCAAGGCAAAATGTACGAGGCTGCTAGGCAGCGTTACCTCTTCCTCTTCCTAGAGACAGCTAACCCCCTCAAAGGATGCTGATGTCTGGTGAGGGAATGCCTATGAGCAGAAATGGGGAAGAAGGAGGGAGGTTTTTTGGGCGGGTGGGGGTAAGATAGGGTTGGGGGAGAGCATTGAGTAGAAGGAAAAGAGGAGGGAGGGAATGTGTGTTTGATTCAAAAGGAAAAAAAAAGTCAATTCGGTCCCCCTGTTCTTTGTAGAACATTTAGCTTTGACCCTCCCTTGCTTTCTCTACTCCCTCCCACCACCACCCCCCCAACTCATACACACACAGACACACAGGGTCCAGCAGATCTGCAGGATATCACACCAGCGAGCCTTTTCTATCTTCTGCACAGAGATGCATGCTTCTTGATATATAACCACTGTATAGTGTGTATATGTCCACACTGTTGCAACAGGCAGACACTGAGGGAGGAGAGAGGGAAATAGGGAGAGAGAGTGACAGGAAGGGAGTGAGGGAGGAAGAGAGAGGTAGAGTGAGAATCAGACTGAAATAGGAAAAGGGAGGGGGAGAGCTTTATATGTTGCTTACATGTTTATGATGCAGTGAAAAATATCAATTTAGTTAAAAAAATTATTTATACATATATGTAAGGCTTGAGGATAGAATCAAAGTATTTGTGATATTTGTGGTGAACTAGTCCACATAGCTGCAGCCAAAGCCCTGACCAGACCTCTACTTGTGCAGAGCAGACTGGAGGCGACCCAGGGTAAGTTATGGGCTTTTTTTTCTTTCTCTCCCTCTCTACGCTGCTGATTACGATGCTGCTGATTGATTGGTTAGAGGCTGTGGATTATCACGGGCCGCTCGTCACCAGGTACCTGATGATGAGAGGAGAGAGAGACGAGAGGAGAGGAGGAGGAGAGGAGGGAGGGAGGGAAGGAGGGCTGGAAATTAGATGAGCATGGCCAGTGCTCACATCACCAGATCTCACTAACTCCCTTTCTGATTTCTCTGTTTACTCTGCCTTTGCACATTTGTATACGGCATGTGCAAAAAATTTATTTTGTGCATTTGTGTGTGTTTGTGTATCTTGTTGATGTGCGTGTGTGGTCTCAGCCGGCACACGTTGCCAGCACGCCCGCCTGCTTCTCCTCCCGTCAAACCGGCGTGTGCTGATGAGGTTGTGGGGAGGGGTTTACTGATGAGGGAAAGCCAGAGGGGCCTTTTTGTGAATATGCAGATGAGGGGCATGTGTAAATGGGAGGGGGCTCGACGTGAGTGTGTGCCACACGCTTTACTGTTTATATGTTCCCCATAGGGAGCCTGATCCTCAACAGATTGCCGGTGTTTGGTGTGATCTTGCCGCTGCTTTTGTTTGGGGCATTCGGTGACAAAGATAGAGAAAGCAAAGAGGACAGCCGGAGAAGGGGAAAGTGAAGGTAAAAAAAAAAAAAAAAAACTGATAGAAAAACACAGTTAAAGAGAAGGCAGGAAAAAATGGTAGAGCCGCTTCAGGGCATATTTTCACCCCATTGACAAGACGTGATGATTGCTGTTTTGCCCCCTCCCTCCTCCCCTTTACCTCCCTAGACGTTTTTCTAATCCATTTGCATGTCAAAGCAGTGGAGGCCACTGCGCAGATTAGTATGAGATGACATAATGATGTAATGAATTAAATGCTCCTGTTTAAGCACTGCACTTTGCTATAGTGGGAGGCAAGGACAGGGGGATGAGGGGAGAATAAGAGTGGAGCAAGTAAGGATGAAAGACTGACGTGCTCTTCTGCTGAGTTTTACATTCATTACTGATTGAAATAATCCGCATGGTTTAATTACAATTCTACTTTAGAGCTTGCAGTGAACATAATTATATTTACACGTTTTATTTTTATACTTGTATTTTTTTTTTTTACCGAATTAACTAATGGTCACAGCCTGTTAATTATAGACTCATCAGTTCTACTGTATCAATACAGTATTTTTTGTAAATTATGCAATTTTATATATCCACTTTAATTCTCTTTTCAGGATCTAATAGTAAGTATTAGGGATTTATTATTCTAACATAAGCTTAATTTTGAATAAAAGAAAACATGTATTTTTCAAATTTTTGAAATTTTATTTTTGGATTTTTCAATGCAAGTAAAAATCAATTTGTGCCAATTTATTGAAAGAACTAAGGACCCTCTTAGCTGGTCCTTCCCAGCTCCAGCTCCGTATTTTGGAGATTTCTTTTTGAAGGAAAAAAAAAAAAAAGAAATCACATTTTGGCTTACACAAGAAAGGGGTTAGAGGATCACACAGGGCTGATTACTGCGCCTTCATCTCCTCCCTCAGTTTCTCATTTCTCCCTCATTCCTCATTTTTTTGGGGGTATATTGCAAGATTTTAAGGTTACTTTTTTCTTTAACTATAAACTATAAATGCGGTATGGTTTTACATGGCCTTTAACACAGAGCACTAAAGTGACTGTGTGTGGCAACAGTAAAGGTGTATGGAGTATATCATCGATTGATGCACTGGCTAAGGCAGTGGTTTTATGAGGCCGAAAAGATCTGAGACACGACACCTGGGTCTCAATGGAAAAACACCTTCTCTTTGACAGAAGCTGGAGTGTGTCACTCTTGTCATCTCTCACCCCACCAATGACAGAAACTCTCTCACACACACACACACACACGTACACACACACAAACACACACACTCACACACTTGCCCACACACCTCAGTCACCTGTAACAATCAGGGCAGGTGCCTCATTGAAGACAGGGGCCGTACACGGGCTTGTTGAGGAGATAGATATGTCCCTCATCTCACTAAACTTTGCGTTATTCACACCACCTTACTTCTCTCCACTCTTATCGATCTGAGATGTACTACACAGATTCAGTTTTGCTCGCCTGATGGCTGTCTCCTCTATTTGGTCATGATTTGCCTCTTCCTGGAGTGGAACAATTGGCTCGATTGACACAAATATCAATAGTCAATGAAGATGTCGTGATGGATCAGTGGAATAATTACAGAATTTATAGATTTATCAGTCTATCAAGTCTAAATAAAGAAATTATTAAAAAAAACACGAGCTTCATATAACTAGATTCTGTGAGTAATAAAATGTTTCCTTGAATAAAAAAATACAAATGTTTATAATTTTATATTTCCAATATTTAAAGATATATATCCAACATTGTGTAAATGTATTTTTCTAGTTTATGATTTCTAACTGTCCCCAGTGTGGCCCCGGAGCTGTGTCCAGGCGGGTGTGGCCGTGTGGAGTCAGCTGGCTGGTGCAGGGGGTAATGAGTATGCACTGTGACAGCTGGGATAAAGTGTATGGATGTGTTTGGTGGGAGTAATCAGCTGCCGACCACGGGGTGCAAGAGGGTGATGTGAGGCTTTATGACTACAGAGCTTACACACACACACACACACACACGCATACACACACACTCAGACACGCACAGAGGTCTGTTGGGACTGCATGCTTCACCTCACCCTTGCACCGCTGAACATATCCTGAGCTTCACAGCTAAGGTTCTCCTTTTTGCTCCCAGTAAAAATATATTTTCAACATTTGCTTCCAATGCACATGAAAATGAGGATTTTTAAAATGTTTAATCATACATAATTCACTTATCAGAAAAATGTAAACATTTCTTTATAACAAAACTCTCCTGCACATCAGAAAATAATGAATATTTTAATTTGCACTCGGCTGTATGCTGCACAGATGAAGCTCCATTTCGTGAATCGGGATTGGGTATTTGGTTGTTAAACAGCACATCCAGCAAAATATTGAATATGTGGTATTTTAAACAAATGCTTTTCCAATATTACAGAACAAAATGAGTAATGTGGCATCATACATTTCTTGTGGTGGTGTTGTCTAATTGCTTTACTGAAAGGATTTGCTTTGTTACAAACTACATTTCAATTGAAGTTTTTGGAGCCTGTGGCTAGAGTGCTTTACAAATAATTGACATAAAGTAGGCCCTACTGACCAGTGATATTGAACACACTAATAAATGCATAAAAGGAAAATAAATATTGACCACTCAGTACATGAGAATAGTATCACCTTGATTTGATTCCTACAGTTTGTGTGGTGTGTTGTTGTCTGTGGGTATTGGTGGTGTTGGAGGGGACCTGCATGTGTTTTTATTTGGCCGTGGGGATGTTTGCGTTTGCCTCCCTGTAAATGTGCCGCTCTAATCTCCAGCTTGGGTTGTCTGTGGTCTTTAAATATTATGTTTGTGTCTGAGAAAAGTGTTGAAATGCCTATGTTGTCCTCTGTTTTAGCTTTTGCCAATACTCCTGTGTGTGTGAGAGGAAAGTGAAAGTTGGTTGCATGTGTTGGAACCCTTGCCTTGAACTCCTGGCCCTGTCACTCTGGGCTGCAGTTTTCCCCGGCTCCTCCAGGTTCTCTATAGTCAATGAGGAGGATAGGCGGGAAAGAGGATTATTGGTATTGATCTACCCAGGGGGATCATTAGGCATCACTATCAATTCACAGCTCCTAGCACACTGCACCGGCCCGCACAGACATTGCCAATTTGTCCCTATTAGAGAACCCAGTTTCTGGGTGTCTGCTGTGAGAAGCTGCTCAGGCCCCACTGGAGAGCAGCCAGTCAGGGCCTGGCTTAGGCCTGACCACACTGGGCTTGGCTGCACTCAGCAAGGGTGATGAAACACCTTCTGGCTATGCTCACCTGCTTGATATCATGAGGCATACGCAGCTGAATATGCTATAAAACTCTTTTCTATCTTTTCTTTGGAAAAAAATACTTCTGTGTTTTGCATAAAAATGTCTGGGACTTTTAGTATTATTTAGGGAAACAAACGAAAATAAGATTTTTTTTGTACTCCCTGCATGCATTCCACTTCCTGTCAGTAGTTTCCTCTACATCCCCATATTATTTACCAAGGGGTAATTGGCACTGTAATGGAATACCTCAGTGAGGCTTATCCAGCCTGGCCCACTTATCTGTGTAAGCTGGCTGTTCTGGGGACGAAAGCTGCTAGATCCGTTGTCGCTGACTTTAACCCTCTCTGCAAGAGTCAGGTGTGCAGTGAGCTGCACTACTGACTGCCACCGCATGCCATGATGGGTGGTGGTAGATATCATTAGATACCAGTCATTCATTTTAGAGGAACTGTTAATTCGCTGGTTTTATGTAGAATTATTATTTGAGTGTACGATTGTCAGTCTTTTCAACTGATTTTATTTTTTATTCTACAATGCCATCTTGTTATAGGTTTGTTTCATCTTTTTCCTTATATATCTGTATCTATCTATCTAGTTGTTTTTACAAGTGTTTTTATTGTTGATTTGATAAGATACAACTACTTCACCGGTTTCTCAAGACATCTACTGTATTATTATTATTGTAAATAGGAAATATTTATTGAAAAAAATATGTTTTAAACCAACTTAAAGTACAACCGGAAAAAAAAAAAATCTGTTATCTATTTTGGTACATTTATTATATTGTGACTAACCATTCTCTAGGTTTATAGTCAATGTGTGCAAGAAGAACATTAAATACACTGACACAGACAATGCTAAACAAGAGAATATGTACGTATGTTTGGTATTCTTTTAAGCACTGCACAGCATTCATAGAGACAGAAGTAGTGGTTTGAAAATTCAGGGTCAGAGATCATAGAACGATGACGACAATAGATAGATGTTTAACTGATGATGCATATGTGTGTATTCAACTTGAGGTAGGTGTCAGTGTGCGAGTCAAAAAAAAAAAAAAAAGTCACTCACATGCTATGCTAGCCACACATTCACACTCACTCAAGGAGTGAGGCAGACATGCAGTTGACCAAGCGGGTCAGTGAACAGCAGGTGATTTTTTTCTCACGCCCCTTGACCTCTTTCTTGGCCTCTTTAGCTGCAGTCCAACAAAATCTTAATCATGCAGAAAGCAGACACCACCCACACAGATTGTAACCTCACTGTAGCCAAACAGAGCCTGAGCATGCTACACATAATATATTTAGGAATATAGTGTTTGAATTTGACAGAAAAAATCCCTCTGACTTTGTAATAGTAGCATGGTTAGTGAAAACAGCGTCATTTCACACTGGGGTCTGTTAAAGGGTGTGCTGGGTGTGAAGGCTTTAAGTGCCCTAATAAATCATCTTCAACACATTCAAAATTCATCAGTGCTAGCACTTTGCCCTCTTTCTTTCTAAATCGGCCCTGCGTGGTCAGACAGGCATACCACATGAACACAGCAGTAGAAACCGTACTCCAGGGGAGCAACACATTGGGCTTCAACCTGAGGTTTTGCATGTGGAAATCAAAGGCTCGCTGGTAATGACTTCAGCCTGGCCAATGTGTGGGGGTCCTTTTGAGCTGCTATTCCCCAGTCGCAGTGCTGCTTTCACACATCCTCATTCACGGGCTGTTCTTAGGACACTATGCAGCTCTGCCGTGCTAGGTCAACGACCACACAAATGACATATGGAGCTGGCTAGTTTTAACCAGCTCATCCAGTTTGTCTCACTTCATCAAATATAAAAGCAAAGGAAATGTTTCTAAGAGTAAATCACAAGTGGCGTGCACTGGTTTACTTGTGAAACAGACACAGATTTTTTTCAGTTTTTTTAGTTAAAGTATAAAAGGTAAAAGAAAAGAATCAAATTGTTTTTCTGTTGGATCTTCAGCAGCATTGATCTGGAACCACCAAGAGAGGGCAGTGTGGCCTGCCTGAAAGCATGGCACAGCAGCTGCAATTCATGGTTGGAACATTGTGATCACCTGACATAAGCAGACAGACAGACACACACACACACACACACACACACACACCATGCCCCTTGCTTGGTTGTTATATACATAGATGATATACAGACATGGCTGTCTTTTTTTCTTTCTTCATGGTGGTGTGGAGAAACTCTCTGATCTTCTCTCTGGTATGCATGTCTGTCTCAGGTTCTGTTTAATTTCCTCACAGTTCATCTTTAATTGATGTTTGTCCAAACACAATGAATATGTTATAGTTAAAAAGCCAACCCATTTACTACATCACATAAATAATAATATCCCTAGTCTCGATTTGATATATATATATATACATATATATGTATGTATGTGTGTGTATATATATATATATATATATATATATACATATATATGTATGTATGTGTGTATATATATGTATATATATATATATATATATGAACTGCACCAATATTAATGCAGAAATGAATGCAATATGAAATGAATGAAATCTAAGCAAAAGCAGAAGGACATTTGTTAAATGAAAGGACTACATGGTTGTGTGCCATTTTGTTCCTATCCTTTGTGTTTTTATGAGGCAGTGGAGGCAGACTGTCTGGGAGTAATCAGATAAAAACAGGAATCATTCATGATCCTTAAAAATGTACAAATGAAAAATAAACAGATCGCACAGAGCCAGTGGGGGCGATGTGTGCTTCCGCTGCTGTAGATTTTACCCAGAGGACCAGTCATCGGCGGATCTCACTGGTAGAAATCCAGCATCATCTCAATGCGCATTTGTGTCATCTTGTATGTTTTGTTATCCGAGAATATAAGACTGTGTATGTGTGCTTTCTGGTGAGGAGGGAGAGGCTAAGTCTGTGAGTGAAGGAAGAAAAATAGAGAGAAAGAAGGGAGAGATAGATGAGGGCAGTTCGGGGGCCCTGGGTGTTTTAATTATCCACTGCTCTGTCGTTGGGTCAGAGCTCGCTATCTCTCCCCGGCTTTATCCCTGTCTCATGATTTGAGCAGTACCTTTATCCCTAAGCCTTCAGCTCCTCTGGCCAAACAAAGAAAAAGGGAGTGCAAAGAAGGGGTTTTACAGCAGTAACTATGCCACATTTACCATTAATATCCCTCAATCTCCTCTTTTTTATGTGGTGCACAGCAGAGTAACCTCAATAAAGTGACCCCAGTGAGGCCTGGTAGTGTATGAATATGGCTGTTGGGATGGAGGATCCTCTTGCACACTAGGGCAGAGCCGGTCTAGTTCTGCTCAAAAGCTGAAGCTAAGTGCTGGCAGCCTCCTAAACAAGTGGGGTGAAGGAGCACATTTTTTATCTTCTTTCTCCCTTCACTCTTTCTGCTTTTTTTTTTTTTTTTTGTGAGAGGAGATCATTGAAATGCCAAGCGTTCCAGGAATGCTGTTTATCTGATAACACTATTGGCTGAGGAATGGCTACTGTGGATGGGCACGGTGGTCACATGACCTTGCTGTAGAATTTCCCTGAAGCGGAAGCATTTACACGTCCATGCTAAGGATTGGAGTCGATTTCACTGTTACTGAATATCCAGATAAAATGGTACTTACTGAATTTAGGTTTTACTTTCACTGACAACATTGGGTGGAAGTTTTTTTTTTTTTTTTTTTTTTTTTAATGCTACTGTTTAAAATAGAGAAGTTCATTTACTATTTCTCATTGTAAAAGAAAAAACAATTACAATTTTATTTATTTTGAATTATTGAGTTCAAGTTTTTTTTTTTCTTGTAAACTGTAGGTTTTATTTTTATTTTTGTTTTTATTCAAATCAAAAATAAATTTGAACACCGGTTGTTTAGGCTGGAATTCAACTGAACATGTGATAGTAAAATTATTTGGTTAGAATACGACAGTCTTTTAGTTTCTAAGCTAAAATTATTCTTTTGGTAAATTTTGTCACTGTTTCTATCTGTTTATTTAAATATATTCACTAAAAAAAATATGCAACCGAGGAGAATTTTGTGTAGAACAAAAAAGTCAGTGTAAGGAGACAAAAGCCTTCTTTTCTTTTTGTCCTCTCTATACTATGTACATATTTATATAAATATTTGTATGGTGTTTGTCTAAAAGAAAAAAAATCCACAAAGCAAATGTACCTATCAGGGTGTGCATAAAAGCTTGTGTGTGTATACTGTATATCCTGAGTGCCTATGTGTTAGTCTGTAATTTCTGGACCGTACTGTATCTCCATGACAACGTGGTTTTGATATGGGTTCCCTTCCTGACATTTCCCCATTTGGGGAGGCTTGTGAATTGCCTTGCCTCTCCTTCAGTCAGCATGTCACATGAAAAAAAGGTGTTGGGTGGGTGGGTAGGGGGGTGTGTGTGTGTGAGGGGAGGGGGTTTGAAGGGGGGGGGGGGTAGGAAGAAGGGATGTGCATAGGGGGGCAGTATGAGGAATCTAATGGCCGTCTGGTCTGATGGTCCTCAGCCGTGGCAGTAGAGACAAAGCAGATGAATTGTGCAATGGATTCGAAGAGATTGGAGACAAGTGCATGTCAGCAGCCCCTCCATCTCTCCTCCTTTCCTCCCCCCCATCCTCCAGGATCCCTCCCTCTCCATCTCTCTTCTCTTTTTGTCTGACATCCTGAAAAAAGCAGGCATGACAGCAATGCTCTGCTTGAGCAAAACATTAAAAACAAAATGCAATCCTCACCCATTTTTCTTTTATATTAGATATTCAGCCAGACATTCGGTGTGTTGGGCCCATTCTAATTGTGAGACACTACATGACAAATCTTCATAATATTAATCTCTAAGCAAACATCAAGGACATTTTGATTTGTGCTGTCTGAAATGCTAGAAATAAATGACAGCATTTATAGAAAACACATTTAAAGACAAATGCACTTAACTAATCAGTTTAGAAGAGGCACAGTGGGATGAAATGTGATAGACTTTTCCCCCTGAATATTTTTGTCTCATTCTCATAATATGTGTCAGCCTTTTTTTCTTCTTCCTCTTTTTTTTCTTTGGGAAAGATAGTGTAATAATTTCTTAAACCTTCCATGGTGAGTAAATGTCTAGCCAGTACGTCTGACCCGAATCTATCTTTTCCACTGGACACTAACCTTCAGGAAAACATTGATAGTCAGCATAGGCAGCTTCAAACACCCCACTGAACTTGGAGGTAGAACAGAGATTCTTTGTGCTTGAACATGTTTATCGCTGAACCCTGGAAGAAAAATCACAGAGAGCTTTATTTTTTTTGGCTACTTTCTTTGTCATGTAAGGCTCTGGCCAGCGTCTTAGCTTAGGTGAGTGATTATGATTTGTGGTAGCAGTATAGACCGGGACTGTAAATGTGAGGATCTTACTGTACACTATATGTACTGATGAATTTTAGACAGCTGCACTGGCTTTGAAGTTTCAAAGAGGAAAACTCAAACCTCTGAGGGCTATCACATTTCTTCCACAAAACACGATCAGTTATTTAGCTTTTTTTTGAATAATAAAATAAATCTTTAATATTTTTATATAGGTTAATAAACAGCACCTGAAATAAATCTGACTTTCATATCATTAATTACATCAATACATAATTTTCAAAAGAAAAATGGGTTCAATCCAAACAAAAGCAATATTAGGATTGTTGAAATTTTAATTTGTTTATGTCATAAACATATCCCATTATTAAGACGAATAGACACAATACATTTTCATTTCTATCAAGTGACCACCTTGACAGCAGTGGTCTGCCAGCTTTTGTTTTGTGTTGACTGCATTTATTATTCATCTTTACATCAGTCTGTATTTTAATATGAATAATGGAGGAGGTATCAGAGGAGGAAGAGGGATGTGAAAGAGGGGTGCCACACAGCATGTGTCCTTGGCTGTTCTCTGCTCCTGCACTCTTCAGAGTGGAGCAGGTGGGGGGTGGGCTGAAGTAAGAGGAGGGCTGTTGGACTCGGAGTCTAGCTGTGCCTGGTGCAAGGCCAGGTTTCTAGGTCCTCCTCTCTCTTTCCTCTCCACCTCCTCCTCTCCTGCCTGCTTACCTGGCTGGCTCTCTTGTCGGATTTAATAACAGTGTATAAATCAAAAGCCTCCTGTCAGCCACACAGCCTTCATTAAATTCAAATGGGGAACGGGTCTCTTTGGATCCAATTTTAATAAAACCAGGTAATCAAATATGGGTTTAAAAATGGGTCATCATTTCAGGCCCACAGATGTCTGGTTGCCATTGGTTTCTTGTATATATGTTCTAACATTTTGGGGAGGAAGATCCAACTAATACACATAATATACTGTATACATGCTCTCCAAATGTGCGAGTATATTGTTTCTTTGTATGCAGACACAATGAAGATTCAGCAGCACAATATGTTCTGTTCAGTCTAAGAACTTCAATAGTTTTGCATTTTCTATTTATTTACTTAGTTTACTATTACTGTGTGTTTATTTTTATACAAGCAGTGTATACATCCTAGATCATCATTTGTATTCACTGGATGAAATTAGAAGAAGCTGTTTCAGTTAATTAAAAGTACATGTATTTTTTCAGTGTTTATTGTTACCTAATTGGTGTAGTCTGAGCCCTTGGGCCTTTAGATATGTAAGGAATATTATATTATGCACAAATATAGTATAGCAACAATAATAGAGTAGTCAAGTATAGTAAGATATTCTCCACATCCACAAATGTATTTAGTAGCTTTAGAATCAGTTTTCTTTTCCACACTGTATAGATTTAGAGGGCATGTAAGCCAACAAAGTTGAGTGAGTATCTGCTGGTTTATATATTAGGCACAAATAGATAGATGAGCAGAAAGACACAGATGTTCAATCTTCCATGCATGTCATGTGGTCCATCAGGTTGACTGTTATCGCTCAGCTGGGGTTAGCGCTGCATCTGGACTGAGCCAAAGCTCAGGGTTTCCAGGACACGGTGATGAGTGTGTAGCCACCTTTCTTTTTATTGTTGCAGATTTGTTGGAGGTAGATTCAATGATTCTCTGACTGAACACAACAACTGTTTGAGTTATTTCCGTCGAGTGATTTTATTGTGTCCAGTTTTGTACATGTTGTACATGCATCAGTGCCGGCTCAGAGCTACCATTTTTGTTTTAATGGTGACAGTTCCACAGCTTGTAGAGTATCTGTTTACTACCTGATGTGTGAGGTGTGTGCATTATATAGACAGTTGCATGAAATAAGGGAATGAATTATCACGTATTATACAGAACTGTAAAGAAAGAAGCAGGACTTTTGTATTGTATCAGGTGCTTTAGACTTGTATTTTTTGATGATCAGAAGGAAGAAGCCAGTATCATACAGCTTGTGAGCAGAAGAGCTATGAGTTGCTGATGTGTTTTCTCCTTCTCTGTCCATCACTTTCTTTCTCTGTCTGTCTGTCTCGGTTTCTCCTCTCTCTGTCCTCTGTGTTCACTTGCTTTTCTTCTCTTCTTCTTTTGTAACAATGAAGAATTTTTTAAAGCCATAATTTTGTTTTTCAAAGACACAATCAATATGAATGTAATTAAGGGAACGGAGCATATATAAGACCATATTCAGAACAAATACCTTAAAACTTAAGTGGAAATTATACCTGTTAACATTATTTGATAGATAAAATAATGTTAACAGATATAATTGATTCAGTTTATTGGTTTGCTAAGTGGTTGTTTACATATCATTACATATTCAACTGACACTTTTATTTTTTCCTACACAAATGCAGTAATAATTTTAGATATTCTGGACATACTTTTTCGAGGTTGAGTCTCTAATCATACTACAAATTCTTAATGATTTTCTAGATAAACTTACATCTTCATCACGTTTGTTGAACCTTTCACTAAATAGCAAAACAGTATTACCCACCAAAACTCATCCGTTTAATTCAGCCTTTAACTGATTTTTCTTTTCTTTTTCTGCTGCTGGTTTAGAGAGGAAAGTGTAGACATATGATTTTGTGTCCCAGAAAAAAATACAGTTGTTTTTTTTTTCCCAGCATCTCTTACACAAAGTGTATTAGGATTTTGCATCTTATTTAAATACCGAATACAACAGAACGACACACTCATCTTTACTGAACAGCAGGAACAATATTATAAGTAAGCTTCAAAATTTTCTTTGTGATTTTCAAAATGTCTCCTCTTTCTGTTAAACCCATCTGTCCTTTGTTAGAGAGTAGGACATGCAGCGAGAGCGCTGCCGTGATCATTTGACGGCCTCAAACAGCCAGGTAATCATGGTCAGCTCTACCTGAGCATTGTGTCCTCCACAGGCAGGTCAGAGGAGTTCCCATCACCCCCCGATGTGTCGCCCTCCTGCCTCTGTTCTTCCTGCCCCCTTTCCTGTTGCCATCGTGGCCTGCCATGTTAGTGCAGGCTCCCGCTGCTCGGCCCTCTCCTTCAATAAATCTTCATATGTGTTGGAGGGAAGGTGGAAGGTACAGACAACAATAACCACCGGTACTCTCCATCAAAGAGTTATCTGGCTTTCACAGACGCGCTGACAGACTGCTTTCTGACATGGAGCAGAGGCCGAGTGCTGTGTCTCTGACAGGAGACACAGCACACGGAGACCTGGCTTTGGAAACAGGAAAAGGGATTCATTTGTACGAACTCAGAAATTTTTTAAAAAGCTCAAACACTGAGAGGACAGAAATAAACAATCAAGTGAATGAGAGATGTAAAAAAGTGAAATGTCAAAGAAAGTTTGAGTAATTAAGTCACCAAAGATACATGATTGTCAGTTTTTAGCACTCACTTTACTGCATTTCATTGTCATATTTGTTTCTATTAATATTAAAACAGTATATTTGCAGTTTGACTGTCATTTTGATTAGGATAATTTCATTGATATTCAACAAATAACCTCAATACTTTTATGATTCAGGTTTGCTGAGTTTAAAACAAAACCGTTCTTTATTCTTTTTTTTCTGTGTTGAGTTGTAGGGGCCTATTCTTCAGTGCCGTATTAGTGTGTCAGCGAGGACTGCCGTTATGAATTACCAGCCCCAAATTTTGCAACTTAAAAAGTGGGAATGAGAGTAAACCTTTTGTTTATGTCACCTATCATCTTGAAATATTTACCATTCTGCACCTCTCAGCTCCCTGTCTCCCTCCAGTGTGATAAAAGGTTGCTGGCTCCCAGTCTTAACCCCTTCCTGCTTCACCCCATCTCCAGCTCCATCTCCTCTAGGAACAGACATCATATAAACCTCTCCATTCTCCTCAAATCCTGCTGCTTCCATTTTTTTTCTTTCTCTCCCGCAGGAAGTAGTTTATTCAGGGTGGCTCCATTGGGAATCATATGAGCATTTGACCAGGTGTCTGTGACACTTTTCAATATTTTATTCCCGAGCATGTTTGTGTGTGTATTTGAGTTGTTATACGTTCGACTTCTCAGTTCGAAGAGCAACAATACATGCGTGTGCTTTTGTGCTTTGTATGTCTGTGTGGTACAGAGTGAGGGTGTGTGCAGTGTGTGTGTGTTTAAAAAAAGAAAGCGAGGAAATGAAATTCAATGCTGAATGAATTATGGAGTATGTATCGTTACCTACTGTGTGTTGTTCAGAGTGCGTGAGTGAATGGAATTCATGTGCGAAAGGTGCAGAAATAAAAACAGAAAAACTGCAGTGTGTTTTAGGCATAGTGTCAGGTACTGTATGAATTGCCTGCGGTTGCCTTGCAGGACTGATACCTCTGAAATCCACCATTTCTCTCCATTCGCTTTCAACAAAAACATGTCCCCCAGCTAAGGTGCACCTTCACTGTTTTTACCATCACTTTTTCAAGAGAAAACAAAACTGTGAAGAGTAGCAGCCAGATACTGGGTTTTGTAAAGGTGTATAGTAGTGTTTTCTAAGGTAAACTGCATTGTGCTCGAGTCCCGTTCCATACATTTCTTTTCACTCCGAGGGGCTAGCTGCTGAGATCAAAATGACTGCAAATTACTGCTTTTGTACTGTTGTATGTAAGTAAAATTATAATGTTTCATTAAATGTCCTAGTTGCCTGTTTCCAGGATATTTATTTATTTTTTTATTATAAAAAAAAAAAAAACAGAATGAGTTTTTGCAGTAGGAGGTGAATAAGCAAACTGTATTTTTGGGAAAGATTTATATATATATATTATTGACATAAAATAGATCTGTTAATAGGCTAGTCTACTTGTGTTACATAGAGTTTATTGTGTTTGATCATTTTATCTTTGAATTCTATCTTGCATTTTTTCCATTTGGTTGAATGGAAACGAGTGCTTACAGAAGCGTACTGAATAGAACACGCATCTGTATTTTTAAAAAGAGAACAAGTTCATGTCCAGAGTGGTAGTAAAGGATATTTTGTTTTACATTTGCCTCAGCAGTATTTCATCCTCAATAGTAATTCCTCCTCTTGCACATATTGTCTTTGTCCGTGTTGTCTTCCACTTGCTCTTCCTCTTTGGCATCATCTTATCCCCTTTCTGTGTGAATGTTTCTCAAATATTCTCTATGTTGCATTGAGTAGTGCAACCTCAGGGTTGGACTCTGGCTCTCCACTCTGCCAGCCTTGTTTTTAAGTCCTGTCCAGTTTTTTTTTTTTTCTTTTTCTGTAGGATGGGAGGGTGGGGGTGGCAGGCCTGATGTGGGGGTTATGTTAGGAAGGGTGATCATAAATATTAGGAGCTGCAGGGAGACAAAGGGGCTAAAATGGAAAGGCTTGGCTGGACGAGGGGACCTGGCCATGTCATGTACCTCAGTCATTTTTCTTGTGTGCTTAGAACTCAGTCAGGGGTTTAATTGGAATCCAGACTTCAAAGAAACCCTCGGCCCATCCAGCAGCCCCCCATCCCAACTCCACCCCTGCACTAACTCCCCTGGCTGGATCCACTCTCGTCCAAAGCACATACACACAGACCATGACCACTACAATATCAGAGAGCATCACCATGTACGACCCTAGCTGAAATTGACTTTGTTCATATTTGCACAAGATGTTTAGGTTTTGTGTGGTGTTTGGATTTGTGTGTCCTTTGTTTGTGTTTGAATTACACAGCTCAGTTTTTTTTTATACTCTATGAAAATCTCATATATATGTTATTTGTTTGGGATTGATTATAGCCAGATGGGATATATAAATGCAGAAGAATAATGTATTCAAAAGTGCTGCATACTATATCATTGCTTGTCAAAGTATATGGCTATTTAATGGTTGGTTTGGAATTGTCAACACAAAATTAGCCTAAACTTCTGCTTTTTAATGTTTTACTACAAAGGTAAAACATAGACTCTGTATTGCACAGAGTAGTTTTGATTTGCTACTAGGTGGACACATCAGGGTTTCTCATCTTGAATTAGATATATAATCTGGTGACAATGGGGTCAGAATAATAGTTTAACCTCATCAGGAGCTAGTTACAGGTATATGTGGCCTGTTAGGAGTCCACTGAGTGGACAAACTCAAAAGTTAAACATATAATTGTGTTGTAATAGTATGATATTTTCACTGTTGTGTACTGTCCACTGCAAATATTAATTTATGAGGAAAACACAGTCTTATTGTGTCATTATTTTTCCAGTGAGTATAATACAGTTTGGTTTGATATTTGATACTTTCAGACAGTTTTGTATGTTGATTCCTTTCTACTCCACATTGTCCTATATTTATGCCATAATTGGAAGAATTAAAAATATGCAAGACATGGTTCAAATTAAAGTGATAGAAACTTTGTAATAAGTGAAACCAGAAGAGAACAGAATAATTAATATTGTAGCGGAGCTTCAGTAGGCCTTGTTAGCACTGTGTGGAAGACACTTTGAAGCCATCTCTGTGAGATAATATGTTTCAAAGCAGTAATTATAAGTAGGGAAAAAAGTAAGTATTTTCAGACCTCTAACACATCACTTTTTCCATTACACCTGGTAAAGATGTTAATGACTCCTTGTGCTGTTGATTTTCCCATTTGAATTATGAAACAGCTGTATCATCTGAAGTACAGCTAATAGGTGAATTTAAAGTAGCCATGCATAGAAAAAATGTGTATCCGGCTTAAATGGTTTTCACTGAGAAAGACCATCTTAGCTTTAATCAATGTGAAAATAAAGCTCGTTCCTCATTAAAACTGAATATGAAAGGAAACTTATGAAATTTTGAAATTAAGTTGCAGCTTAAACCAAAATAGTGTGATGGTAGAGTCAGTTGATCATTAGTAAACTAAAGGTTAATTCTGGCTCAAGTACGATATTTACTGATAGTGGCTTTTAATATTTCCTTGTGACCAAAAGTAATATATCCTTATATACATGTGTCATTTTTTAGAGCTGTATTTTGTATTTGTTTTTCATTCACTATCTATGTTTTAGACAATAGGGTCACATTAAACAAGAGAATAATTGTACTTCATTGCAACATGGACTTTGTCCCCAGTGTTTTCATTGCATTTATAAAGCGTTTTTATATGTCCAGCAATGGACGCTGTTGTTACAAATTGGGATTTCATTTCTTTTTTGAGGATACATGGTAAGTTTCAGTCTGCCATATCATAGCAACTCAGAGTCGACACTGTAAATATATTCAGGCAGATCAGTTTAATGCAGGAGCCATACTAACAGCTGGTGGCGGCGATGATGATGACTGATTGTTGTTTGACAGAAAACAAAGAGGTCTTTTCAACTATCCTGCTGTCTTGTTCAAAAAAATGTATGGCCGTCTTGAAGAGAAGCGTGGGCTTTGAATGACTAATAGAGCTGCTCATACAGAGTGGTTTGTAATGGAGGTGTTAATGACCGTGTTGCTTAAAGGTTACTTCTGAGTGGTGTTTTCTTTCTCCTTCACGTCAACACCTTTATGCTGCCACCAATGTGATCACTTTGTTTTCCTTTATCTTCCCTGTTTCAAGCACACTTTTCTGTTCTGCTCAGAAAGTAGCTTTGATTTGTTATCAGATAGATGCATTAGGCTTCATAATATATTTAATCTGATAACAATAAGGTCAGTCTCATATTTTAACCTCATCAGGGGCTGGTGATGGTTATATGTGGTTGACAAGGATACGTGTGTGTGGGAGTACCATTGAGATTCTCTTAACCCCATCATTGGACACATAAATGTTAAACATATAACTATATTATGGAAATTGAACATTATTTTCATTGCTGCATATCCCCCCCAACTGTTCACCGTTCACAAAAAAGGCAAACACAGTCTTATTTTGCTGTTATTTGCTATTGAGTATAGCTTGCACTTAAGTGTGTTATTTGACACTTCCAGACAATTCATTTCTACTCCACATGGTCCTATATTTATGGCACACTTGGGGAAATTAGAAATGTGCCATACATGGCTCAAAATTAAAGTGAGAGAAAGTTAACTTTGTAATAGGAAAAGCCTGATGAGAACAAGTGGAAGAAAATGTCTGTTGTACAGGATAATTAATATTGGAGCAGCAGGGGTTGATATGTAGTAATATATGCACCTGTATAATTAAGGCTTCTGCCTGCTCCCATGGAGTTTCAGTAGGCCTTGTTAGCGCTGTGTGGAAGACACTTTGAAGCTATACCTGTAAGATAATGTTTCAAAGCTATAATTATAGGTAGGGAAAGAGGACCTATTTTCAGACCTCTAACAAATCACTTTTTCCATTACACCTGGTAAAGATGTTAATGACTCCTTGTCTTTTTGATTTTCCCATTTGAATTATGAAACAGCTGTATCATCTGAAGTACAGCTAATAGGTGAATTTGAAGTAACCATGCATAGAAAAAATGTGTGTCCGGCTTAAATAGTTTTCACTGAGAAAGACCATCTTAGCTTTAATCAATGTGAAAATAAAGCTCGTTCCTCATTAAAACTGAAAATGAAAGGAAACAGTAAAAAGTTTAAATAAAGTTGTAGGTGAGTTGATCATTAGTAAAGCAAAGTTTATTTGCATGAAGAAGCAGGAGAACTTAGGTAGATTTACTGTGGATAACAATACAGACAGCCTTCATTTTTCCACCTGAGGAAAGTTAGTAGTCGGATGTAATCAGTTGCATTTATGAATTTTAGGACTGTGTTTAGTTTTTTATTTGTAAATGATGGGGTCATGTTAAACAAGGGAATCATTTTCCTTCACTTCAACATTTTGACAACTGCTGTTAAAGGACTTTGTCCCAAGAGTTTTCTTTATATTATATGGATGCTGTTGTTGAAAATAGGGATTTCATTTCTTTCTTGAGGATACCTGATCAGTTTTGACCTGCTAAATCATAGCAGCTCACAGTCAACTCTGTAAATATATTCAGGCAGATTGGTATAATGCAGGAGCCATACTAACAGCTGGTGGTAAAGATGATGATGATTGATTGTTGTTTGACAGAAAACAAAGAGGTCTTTTCAAACTATCCTGCTATCGTATTCAGAAAAAAAATGTATGGCCGTCTTGAAGAGAAGCGTGGGCTTTGAATGACTAATAGAGCTGCTCATACAGAGTGGTTTGTAATGGAGGTGTTAATGACCGTGTTGCTTAAAGGTTACTTCTGAGTGGTGTTTTCTTTCTCCTTCACGTCAACACCTTTATGCGGCCACCAATGTGATCACTTTGTTTTCCTTTATCTTTCCCTTCTTCCAGCGCAACCTTGAGAGCAACTGCAGCATCTAACAGATCAAGGGAAGACAGAATCAGATGAGAATGAAAAAGATAATGAGAGAGAAAGAGAGACTGAGGGCTACAGGGTGGGAGGCTAAATTGGAACGGTCTCAGTTCATCAGGATTTTGACTGAAAGGGATATGTGTCTAAACTTGGTTGGCATCAACCAGGTCTCAGACAGGCCTCTGCAGGATGAAATGAAATACATGCTGCTCATAATGCATAAACACACAGAAACTTGAACCCACACTCATTCACATTCATTGTTGTAAAATATATTTAAATTCAGAGATTCCTGCTACCACTGAAGCTCCACAGGCCCAGGACACAATGGAACTATTTGAGGTAAAGATTTTTGGAGAGGCGCAAATGGGGAGGCGGTGCCAGCTTTTACAGCAATTGCATCTCAGCATCCTATTGCCAGTGTGCTCAGTGGTCGGTCTAATTTAGGAGCAGAGGTTGGTCTGTTGGTGCAAAATGACTATTGTCAGTCCAGTGGATTAGGAAGTTCTGCTACTCTTTCATGTCTGGTCTTTATTGAGTTGTTCAAACAAGGAAATGAAAGGTGAACCTTTCAGTGAATGGATGTCTTTATTTGGAAATAGGTGAATGTTTGGTCAAATAGATATTCTTGTTTTGGTGGACACAGCTTTGGATTCAGAGGGACTTATTTTCTTTCATATACTTATAGGACACTGGGAAACTCAATTAAGACTTTGAGCTCATACAGCTGCTCTACATATACAGCTGTCAATTTTGGTGAATATTAAAGACAATTATATGATGCATGTCAAGCTACTAATAATCATAGATGACTGCTGTCAAGTTTAATTACGTGTGAGGAGCAGTTCATTCCCTTCACTACGAGAGTATTGCATCAAATCTTTTTTTTTTTTTTCCCCACAGCTGTTTAATAAGATATTTTATATAGTGTTAACAGGTTCAAGTTTAATAAATAATACTTCATAAAATGCACTGACATATTTTGGATAAGCACAAAGTAATAATAAGTTTGTAATATCTCAGTTGGCCTTGTCCTGTAGTCAACAGTCTTGACAAGACACGAATGAGATGAATCTAGAGGCAGGCAGTGCTGAGTATCAAACTGAAATTATTTTTGAGTTTGTATGTTGTGAGTCAAGAAAATAAAGATGATTATGATATTTTACTTGGATTACATTTTTGTTGGTTTTGCCAGAAAGAACCGTGATGATGATTGTATAAAGTATTGAATGTGAATGCTATGTTGTGGTCATGTGGTTGGTATTTAAAGCTTCCAAAAGGAACATACCATTAGTAGGTAGAGACAATGAGTAAGCCTTATCAGCCAGAGACCTTGCCAAGACTTGAACTGTACTTCAGCTGGATTTGTAAACAGTATCCAGCTGCAGAGTCGAAAAGTAAACTGACAAATATCTAGTTGCCAATTACAAGCCTCAGCAACTTGAATGGCAGGTAAAATTCAAATGAATTGGTATAGATATGAAACATTAGAGACAGGTTTACCATACAAAAAAAAAAAAACTAAGATCATGAAATTTAAATAGGAATAATAAAGTGTATTTAAAGAAGAAAACAGCAATGATGTGATGGATGAGGTGATTAAATTACTTGGCAAGAAGTAAGAAAAAAAAGCCTGTCTTTTTGTCACCATTGAAATCCAAACCTGTAACATTTCTGGCAGTAGATGCAAATCATAGCCACATTAGATGTTGATCTTTCTTTTGTGCTGTGGAGAGATGTTTGTCTGTGAACTGTTTTGGACAGCTGACCTTGGACAGAAGAGGTGTGATAGGTAAGAGTCAGAGAGGAAAAGGAAAACAGCAGTGTTAGGTTATTCCGGTCTATTACCTGAATGCCTCAGGTCCCCTGAAAACACAAATCCAGACTGGAAGTTCACCCAAAACAACGTGCGCGCGCGCACACACACACACACACACACACACACACACACACACACACACACAGAGGCATGCTCACACCTACAAACGCACACACGCTCTCTTACTGGTGTATCTCCCTACATCATCTGGGCTGATAAGAGACCGTGGTGCAGAGGAGCAGTGAGAGGAAATGGTACACTACCACACTTCTTACTTGTACGAGCACAGACACACAGACTGGGACCAGCTCGGCTAAGCAGCATACACTGTCTTCACCTGCCTCTTGCCCCTCGTGCAAACATCATGCCCTCCTGCTTTATCATTGCAGGGAAACACATGCACACACACGCACGCACACACACACACACACACGCATCAGCCCTCAAGTTTGGGCTGAGCCTATAGTAAATGCTGTCGTTTATAAATGTCAGGAAGAATATTCCGCAGCACAGAATCTTCAGACCATAAATCTTTCCAGATCACACCTATGGTGGTATTTAAACAAAATGACTAGACTGGCTACCAGCATCACAGTGGAATTATATTTGTTTGGCCTTTTCCTTGTGTGTTTTAAAGGGTATGGCATTACAGCCGGTGAGGAGAATGGCATGGTACATATTTTTAAATGATGATTTAAAAAAAAAAAAAAATCATAGCCCCCAAAAAAAAAAAAAAAAAAATCACATCAAATAGCAGTCCTTATAAATGTGAACCAACAAAAAGCACAAATCTTCCAGTTACAGATCATTGTTAAGTAATTATGAAATTCAATAGTGGGGGAATTGTAAATGGGTAAAAAATAGTTGTTTCTTAGTTTCTATGAAAACAATACACACTGAAACATTTTCTTTCTGGCACAGTTCCTCTTCATTTCCATTCTGGTTGATATTAAGGTGTGTGTTTATATTTAGTTTCTAAATGCAACCTTAAAAAAATCTTAAACAAGGTTAGTACATTTTATTATTAGAGCCAATGTTATAGAAAAACAAATAAAATATGATTTGTCAATATCCTGCAAACCATTTGGCTGATGTCTTCATTAACACTGTTTCCTATATTAATAAAAAACATAATTCAGGTGGGGTTTTGTTTCTCTAAAAATGTATTTGCTCTCGTAAATTACTTAGAAGGCACATGATGAAACAGACAAACAAAAATCCCATACTTGTTAGCATCGATGCACCATGTGTGTTTTGCATAACTCTGCATATTAAAATTAAATCATAAATAAAGATTGAAGCCCATACACTAAATACCTTGAATGCTAACAAAGTGTTTTTGATTTGTTTGATAAGGACATGGTGATGTTGAGTCTTTAGAGGCAGACCTCATGTATCCTGCTGAAACCACAGGCTGAGCCACTGTGGCTGTGACAAAGAAGAGTTTTCCTGCTCCTCCTGTGGTTCTGTGTGGTAACAGCCCCCACGTTTCAGGCCTCTACCAAGGGGATTAGGCCTGCCAGTGGGGAGAAGCAGACTGGAGACCTGTGTTCCTAACATGGCAGTGATCCTCTCCACTGGTGGCTGTAGTGGGTGGGCTTTTCCACCATCTGAAACGCAGCACTATGCATTGTGGGCCACTCTACCTACACCTTACTAAGAAATCTCTCACAGGTTATGAGTACTTGTAGTTTTTATTCTCACTTTTATTGCGCCTCAAAAAGTATCTCTGAAGTACATCAATCATTTAAGTGTAAGGAGTTCTCTCTGCTGTTCGCTTTAATCTGCTTGCAGTGTCCTCTGTCCTTTGTGGTTGTGTTCTGTTCAATACTTCACCCTATCATGGATGTGGTTTACGATGGTACAATTGAGTTTAAAATGAAAGTGTTTGATAAGTGCCAAACCCACTAACACAGGGAGACTAAAGGAGTGCTGAGGCAGACCCTCTTACAGCAAAGGCCCCATGTTCCATAAAAACCTTAATTGGGCTGTTAAACATCACACTGTAATCACATGTGGTGAGCCTGGAGAGATCTGTAAACACCCTGTATGTGGTGTTTCTCTCCCTCTCTTTTAATTCTTTCTTCCTTACATCACACCAAAACAAAACCATGTGTTCATTTTAAAGCCAGGGAGTAGATTTTTAAGTTTTTTAGTTTTTTGAAAAATTATCAGAAAATCTGTAAGAAATTATATTGTATCTTTAGGAGCTTAAATTTGTTGTGTTTGATCACTACACATAGCTGATGAAATATGTAATACATATAGACAAAAGGCTGTCAGCTGTTTTTTTTCCATAACTAAATGACACACATTCACCAGTTGAAAATGTATTGTTGTGAAAATGGAAAAAGTTAATTTTAGTGTTCTGCTGCATGGAGGACTAGGTCATTTGAAGGGCATTATAGATAGGATGGAAAAAAATCACCTGCAGAAGGTGAAAGCTGTCTGGGTTCAGGTCAATCAGTTTTCTTTTTCTCACCCACACCCCCCTGCTCACTCACTAACTCCATCTTTTTCTCTCCCTCTCTGGAGCATCGTAGCCAGTCGCCATGGAGCTGAGGTTGAAGTTCAAAGTGGTGCTGAGGACGTGGTGAACTTGTGACAGATATACTTCTGATGGCAACACTTAGACAACACACTTTTTTTCACCAGTGTTTCTCTCATCGACGCGGGTGTTTTAACTAACAACTATCTTTGTTCAAGTAGCAGCAGTTTTTAACATATTTGCATAAATCTAATATTTAGCTTTACGAAACTTAGGTTTTGCTGAAGTGAAACTGGCTTGTTCCATCAAGCATGATTGACACAGGGGAAATACAAAACTGTTCATCATGTAAATGTAAAGACCGATTTAGTTTGTTGGTTTCTCTACTCCAATGTAATCCTCAGTTCATTTAAGCAGATTGGTACCTACAATAGTAGGTACCATAAAGTTAAAATAATAATGTCAAATAACAATCTGATCTTTAGTTTTTCCTGATCATGTTTGGCGTTTACACTAAAGGGCTGGGGAGCTCAACACTGCAAAAGCTTTATTTATTTTCTACACCACCTTTATTTTCGCCATTATTTTCTACGTCACCAGTGGTCAGGTTGCTGACTTTTTTTTCTTTTACTTTATGGACATTGTGTTTTATTATGAGTGTGCAGTCAGCAATGTAAAATATAAAAAGTAAGAAAGACAATATTCAAGAAGGAAAACAGCCAAAGACAATATTTTAAATAAGCAAACATTATTAGCTCATAAAATGTGTCAGTTACACTTGACATTTCAGGCAGCAAAACTGTCACAGAACACAACTCTTGACAGGTGTTGAGCACTGAACAGGTCGTAGTGAAGGGTCAGCTGATCAAAAATCCTCAGTGTAGTCTATCGACTTTTTTTTTTTTTGCCAGTTTGTGGCAGGAGGTAACCATTCTCCCGTTACGCTGATATTTATTTTAAATACTTCCACAGAAACTTTTCCTTTTCTTTGGCCCCGTTAGAAACAAGTCAGACACAAGTATCAGCCACAGAGCAGCACCAGTGGAGCTGGTAGGGATTCGGTTTTCTGTTCAAACACACAGCAGTAGCTCCCACGCTTCCTGACACCGGGTATTGAGTTGAGATCTCTGAGTCCAGGAGTGGTCTCTGAGCTCATCGCTCCGCCCCGTATCCCAACACTTAGAAATGTTAAGTTTATGTGTTTTCTGACATGCATAGTATATCTTCATGTGTCTTTGGTGAGGTGTAATCCCCCTTGTGTCTTAACCAGTGTATTAAATGTGACTGCTTTGACATTTCAATGAAAGATTTCCATAATATGGATTGTATATAATTACAAAGCTGGAACATTGGTGCATCTTTTTTTTTTTTATCATACTCTTGAGGCTTTTCTTTTGATGCAGGTGAGTTTGTGTCCTTTTCTGTTATTACACCCAGAGAGCTGATAGGTAATGTAGATACACACTGATAGAAGAGGTTTATCACAACAAGCACAGCTGCATTGATGGCTGCTCTCTCCCAGAGGGTAGAGGTGCTTATTATGCATCCCATATGAAGGCACAGTGTTTACTCATAAAAGCCCAGTCTGGATAACGATGCTTGAACACTCACTCTCCTGATTTCATCTGAAGACTAATGATGAGTTTTCCTCCTAACTTCATTTCCTCTCAACATTAAAGTGCAGCTGTGTATTTCACAATGACCAAGTGTTATAAAACTGTGGACAAAGTATCTGAGGTACATTTGTGAAATGAGGCATCACAAGTCCAGCTTTTCCAAGAGATGGAATGAATTCTTTAAAGTGAGCTGTCGGGTGTAATGCAGAATGGCTGCGTCTTTTTTCCCCCCTTGTCCTTGTTCTTCCACTTCCTCAAAAACACACGGTGCTGCTGGTGACAGCACAAGTCCTTAATTTCCACCTGGATCAGGATGCTGTACTTTTACTCAGGCTTCATGTTCACTAAATGGTAAATTTAGTGTTTAACAACAACATTGGAAATGTAGAAAATAGATGTTACTCTGCATATAGCTCTGCTTTGTATGCACGTTAAAGCATTTTAATTCAGGAATTTTTAAAGACTGGACTATAAAACATTAAGTATCATTTATCACAAAAAAAAAATCTCATGTTAGAAATTAAAGGACAAGGAGTGGCATGAGCAAGTGCCAATGATAGAAAATGTCTGAAAGGACAGTCTCATTTAAAAAAATGAACTTATGAATCCTTCAGATACTTGCAGTGTCTGGAAAGCTGGACACAAATCATCCTGATTTAAAACACCGTCAAGTGTCATCATCATTTTTGTGTAGAAGTGGCTATTACTTCATTTTGATTCGACATGAACAGAATAGTTTTATGCCCCTCACTTGCATACATAGGGAGGATATTAGGTGGTAAACTAAAATAGAATACTACAAATGTGTATGTCATTTACACTTTCAAACAGAAGTTAAATCCGGCCTTAAAATGTGAACACTAAGAACACTCATGTATTTAGTTTTCTTGGTCACCTTTAATACCTTTGTGCAGCTGGTAAAACAATATATACATATAAATGTTCGCTGTGTGAGTGCCACAGGAAAGGCCTGCTATGCATTAGACACGGCAAAGTGGAGGCAACATTCTCTACTCGGGCATAAAAGCATTTAAGACATCTACTTAAACACACCTCTAAATATTCCTCTCATACACTCTTCCCTTCATGCTTAAAGGTATTTTAATAAAACTATAATATGAATTAAGTTGAGCCTCATTTTTGTTCGGACCAGTATGTCAGCTGTACTCCCACGCACTAGATACTATTAAATTATCACATTATTGTTGTTTTCACAGGAGGTATTATTAGTTTTTAGACAATAACAGTGCCGATAATAACAATGGTAAATTACACTTTTGACTAAACAGTTCAGTCTGGCTCTTCTTGTGTCCTTGTTTAAATGCTTCAGTGAGTTTTAGAAGCTGTATTGCGCTGCACTGCACTACTCAGCTATAAAGTTGTTAAGATTAATTTGTTGATTCTGCAAAGAACTGCAGTTACCACTTTGCCATTACATCTGATGACAGCTGCTGCTTCAATGGATTTTATTGTTATGGAATGTTTGCATTTAATTTAAAATATATTATAGAAAATGAAGCAAGTATATTAGGACTTTTTGAAATATGCATCTTTATATTGTATTAATAATTTTAATAAGAGACAGACATGCAGTAAAAAAAGTCTGTGATGTAGACATTACAGTATGTACCAATGCACCAGCTGAGCCGCTATGTGTGTGTAAAAGGTGAAGTGTGTTACACTAAATACTATAGTAACAAGGTGCAGAAACCAGTAGCCATGAAATCTGTGTTGATCACATGCTTCCCAGTAGTTTCTAAAGTGGAACAACTGTTTTCTCTGCAGCTTGTAACCACCCTTCCATAAACAGTGACCTTATGCCTGAAAAATCAATTGCCTCTCTGAAATCCTACATTTGTCATCACTGGCCTATTGTGAATGAGCTGAAAAATCCCAATATTATCTTGTTTATGTGTTTTTATTCTGGCCATACCTGTGTTAATGATAAACAGATCAAATAGTCTGACATTAGTCCCACTAACCACAATCACCACTAAATGATGTTACATTTATAGCAGCTGCATTCAAATAAAATGACTAGTAATAGTAATATTAATATTATTAATAGTAATGTACTGGTAATATTGCAGGTTATAGGTTATTTTAAATATGATCAGTTTGAAGTAAGAAGAAAATTCAAAGAATTTGCTTTATTAATTTTTGAAGTTATTTCTTTTGTGTGTTACCTGTTTTTATGGAGACTCCAGACAAAAAGAAAAGACTATTTTCTTTAACAGCTTTTGTGTGATGTTACAGGTTGTTTGAATGGATAGTTAAAATAATAGCTGTAGTTATATACTTGCATTAGGTAGTGCCACACACACACAATGTAAAGAACCACGCAGAACACATAAGATAAGGAGAGAGTGTTTGTTTGCTTCAGCAGTGATGGGCTGTCGGCCGGCAGGAGCCTGGTGAGGCTTCATTGAGAGGATGTAGTGTCCCTTCCCCCTCCTCACTACTGTCCTTCCTTTGAGCCACATTTGAATTTAATATTCCATGAAATAAGGCAGCCCATCAGGCTATTGTAATCACGTCAGGTTAATAGAAGAAGTAAAATTACTCATACTTACTCTCTCCTTCTCTCTGACACTTTCTCAACCTACCCTTTTTTCCTCGATCATGAGCGTATTTGAAGCCAAACTGTGCCACAGTAATTCTACCTCCTTAAAATTCTTTATTCTTCCTCCCCAAGTGTTCAGATTATTATTAGGATTCTTCCTGAATTGTGATGCTGATCCTTTTGAGAGTGAGACAACTGATTTTCCAGTCCTAATAGGATGTTCATATTTATGTGAAATAATTCTGGACCCTCATTCTTTCTTCACTTGTTTTTTATTTTGAACAACGTCATGTTCTCTTTACATTTAATACTGTTGTTTTTCAGTCTCCACCTTGCTAACCTGCACTTATACACACACAGATGCCCCCTACCCACACACACACATACAAACATGGCTGCAGACTGTGGGTGTCAGCCTGTCAGGGTTCTAGATGTCATGTAATTGTATGTATCACCTGCAGCATTCCTTCAGTGTAAAAGCTTTCTCCGGCAGAGCCGAGGCCTGCTGTTCCATAGTGATACGGCAATGCCATACATGTGCCACCCCTGCATTGCTCCCTGTGGATCACGCTTTATTACTCCCATCTCACATCCATCAAGGCCTGGTCTGCTGCCATTATGACACCTGAGGAGAGAAGGAGGGAAGGGAAAAGAAGGAGAACAGTCACACTCAAGGCAGTACAAGCCTGACAGACTTGTCTTTTGGACAGGCTGGGGACAAAGAGAATTTCCAGGCAGCCAGCTCCCTAAGTAGAATTTCTTCTCCTTTATAGCACACCTTTTCACAATAAAGATAGTCTCTAAGGCTGCAATTCTGAGTTCACTGACTTAAGTCACACATAGTTCTTCAGATAAGTTAAGGAGATGTAGGATGAACGTTATTCATCTTCAGACTCGGCCGTCGGGTGTGCTTAATTTTGATTTTGTGTGATATCTTCAAACTGTCAAAATTAGGCATTTGCAGCACACAAATTCTCACCAGAAATGTTTCAGTAAATTAGGTTTTTCGTGTGTTTTATAAGACCTCTACAAAGGAAACTGGTTCCCTGGTTTACTTTTCCCTCAAGTAATTGTCATGTTAAATTAACCAGACCAAATTAACCAACCTTAAGTTGTCACTTTTTGTTATATAATTGAGTTAAATGTGTTTTTGTTCAACTTGGAATTAAAACTATATTATATAAATCAGGATTTTAGATTTTTTCAAAAAAACATTAATGGGTATGAAAGGTATGGCAGATATTACAGGCTCACTAGCAGATACAGGCTCATAATAATGCCATAGTTTATATTTCACTGTTCAATAAATATTTTTTACACATGCAGTGATGCTATCCCGTGTCATCATGACCTAAATATGTAACACCTGGACGCACACTTAAAAGTACAGGACATCATTAAACCCAGCCTTCAGTGACTCTCTCTGCTTAAATTACTTTTCACAGCAGAACTGACTGTCATATTAAGAATACAAAATTATCCAGCAGGAAGAAGGGAGGAAAAGAAACTGACAGCAGTGCTGGCATCATGTCTCCTCTAAAACCTATGTCTGGTTTTCAAAAATGAAACAAAGAGGAAATGGGGGAAAAGGAAACTATTATTTACACACTTTTTTGTCATCAGCAAAAGGTTGGTTTGAAATCCATGTTTGGCTTCACATGATGACTATACAGTTATATCAAATGTTGACATTGTAGGCTCTATTTTTGGCAAAATGGAACTTGTCTCCAGCATGTGCTGACTTTTCTTGTTCGATCTCGTTTGGTTTTGTGGTGATTTGCCACGAATCTCGCTGTGCAGGAGTGTGTCAGATGCAATGAAGTGACACAGTGCAATTTTGGTGTCAACCATCACTGGGATTAGCACTTTCATCACATGGACCAGTAGTGTCACTGCTATATTTTAAACTTTAATTCTTTTTGTTAATCTCTGTTGGTGCCTAAAATAGTGCCATAGGCGTTCAGTCCATTTGTCATAGCTTCTGGTTTTGCTATTTAGATTATTGCTGTAGTCAAAGGGAAGCTGTAATGTATCTGAATGGTTCCACAGGCAAAGTCTGACAATAAGCTTCTTGTACTGAGTCTTTGAGTTTTTATGTATTCCAAACATTTTAAACAAATTAATGGTGATATCTGCTTTACTGGTTTTAATGAATGAAATGAAAACTGCTGTTCAACCTTCCTGCGTTGTTACGTTGTAACAGCGTTGTTGCATCGTATTTCCTTAATTGCTTTGTTGTATTTTGCAGTGTTTCACACACTGACAGGGTTTTTTACTGTGGGAACTTTAATATAATATTGCACCTTTAGTAAAGTGGGGGGATGTAGAGAAAAAGATGGGGATGGGGGGGCTGATGGTGTATGTTGATTTATAGCAAGGCCAGAGAGCAAAGCCCTGAAGCAGCAAATGCAGTGCTTCAAATAGAGATTGCCTGTGGCCTTTGGTGTGATCGGTGACCCAAGGTGAGGCACTTAGTGATTTATCTCTCACATATCCCCTCATCTCTCTTGCACTGTGGTGGAGCAGGGCAAGTTAAAACATGTAGCACCTCACTCGGAGTTCTGGTCCTGGCCTTGACTTCCTGACTGACCCAGGCGCATCGCCTAGACTGGGCTGGAGAGTATAGGACATGCAGCCCAGGACCTCAGGCAGTCAGGGTTACAAACATACAGATGATGGGTCAGAGATGCAAGTCAAGCTGGCAGACCTCTCACCGCTGCTGGAGTGCACCCACTGAATATGCTGTGATTTTGCTGTTTTTGTAATCTTTTTCTTTTCTTCATTAGTCTCTTTTATGCTGCCTGTTCAAGCTGGTAATTCTATCCCACCTTATATTTTTGTATAAAAGATACAAACATGGAATAGCTGGCAGCAGAGGTAGCCACAAATCAATGTGTGTGTGAACAGGGCGAGCTGGCGTTGATGCTGATTTGTTACATGTTACGTATTTGATTCCTGATCAACAACATGTGATCACATACTGAGGCAACAAGTGCTGACTTTATTTGGTTCATTGTAAACAAGCAAACCCACCATTATGAGGGAATCTACTTAATAACAATATGGCGCAGTCTCAGTCTGAAAAAGGCTCAATTCTTTTACACACTTTTGCACCACACTGTGATATGATTCTCTCTCTCTCTCTCTCTCTCTCTCACACACACACACACACTCACATGCACACACTTGCTGTGCACACACTTGCTGTGCACACCTTCATATATACAGTCATGAACACTCTCTGAGCCCCACAGCTGTCTAAAGCTGAGGTTGGCTAATGAGGAAATGTCTTTTCAGTTCAGTGGACTTGATGCCAAGAGGAAAACCTGCAGAATCAGCCTTACAGCTTCATCTGTCCTCTCTGGTAAATGTGTGTGTGTGTGCACACGCGTGGACTGTATCTGCGTACATACACATTGTTCATATGTGTGATGTGGGGAAGCATGAGCAGTGTGTGTTTGTGCATGCGAGGCCGAGAGAGAGAAAGAAAGTGTGTGTGTGTGTGTGTGAAGCTCGGCACCACTCTTAACATATTTCACTGCATGGGACTGGGGCTGACATCTCCCATGCCCTGGGATCCTTTAGGAGCAGATTTAGAGTGATTTTCAGTGCAATTATACCTGCCAGCTTTGACTGGTAGAGTTGCCCTCTTCTAGGCTCATGTCTTCATGCTGGAGAGCAGTTCCAGTAATGCTGAGGAGGCTGGTGCTGAGGACCAGACCCAGCAGCCAGACAAACCAGAGGAGGAGCTTTCCCTCTCTGTTAGCTGCTGTAGCCCACAGCCAGGGCCCTGCACAGTCCCCAGGACAGGAAACCATTCACAGCCAGAGGAAGGTGATAATGAGCTCCTGTGCTGAATACCAGTCACACCACCACAGCACCAGGCTCTGCAACTGTGTACAGATGTACACAGTGTGGATTTAGTGGCCCATTTTGAAGAGGCCATGGGTGGAGGTGCAAATGACAGCATTAAGCCACAGCGGGCGATTAGTGACCTCTGTACCCCTAAATAGCCTCTGCTCATGTTGTATGAGCTAGTAAATGCAATTTTTTAAGCTAAATTGTTAAATTAGATCAAATGGTCGGTCTTAGACGATCAATATCTTGCTGTAATAGATACTTAAAAATATCTGACAGTTTTATGAATATTACAAAGCTTATGATCATACAGTTTATTTGTCCAATTACTGCATGTGCTGTGTGTGCATGTTTATGTCTGTGTGTATGTGTGTGTCCTCACATATGGGCGCATGTGTGTCATTTCCCTGACCTGGACCCCGGTGACCTCCGTCTGTATCTCTGTCTGGGGCCAGACTGCAATGTCTTCACATCATATATCAGATTAGCCATAAAAACGTGCCTTGGCCTCACTCTGCTCCAGACACTGGGAGCTAATGAGAGACGCACCATCACAATGAAGACACTCACAGTCTCTACTGGAGTAGCTGGGTAATAAAGAGGGGAGTGGTGTTGAGGACATTTTGATCCCTTACAAGAAGTATAGTAGCACTTCAGCTGCCATGTCAGCGAGACGTCCATTTTACCTGCATCATGATGGTAGATGGTAAACGCAGAGGCTCATTTACTAGGTGAGAAGAGGTTCTGCACAGAGATGTGAGCACTTCTTAAAGAAAAATCACAGATATTTATCAGAAGCTCAGAAGAACATTTTCAAGAGATTTGTAGAAAAAAAATCCACTAGTGAAGAAGCTAATCAGAGCTAGATTGGATTGAAGAAGGCAAACACATTACACACATTCATTGTGATTGTGCACAAAATGGTCATGATGGATGTATAGACACCTCTTAAAAGCAGCCACAACCAGTTCACCCAGCATGTGTGTGTTTCTATGATGTTTTTATCATGTGTTATTTTTGATGTTTGTATTTGTGTGAAGAAATTATGGAGGGTCACAGAGTAGAGATGTCATATTAATTTAACTTTGAAATTAATTTGAAACAATTTGAAATATCTGTGCAGGGATCAATTATAGTTACCTCAAGTACAATTACATATAAGTAATAGGTTACATGACTTCCCATAATATTCTAGTCTGTTGGCCTGGATATTGAAACTTTTTAAAGTAATAACAACAAAATAATGACTTAAACTAAAGGGTTAAAAAGTTCACATTCCCTAAACTCAGGTAATATGAGTCAGATTTTGGGAATAGAAACTTGTAATGAGACAAATATTGAAAAAAAAAAAAAAATCAAATGATACTCAGCTCTAGTTATGAGAGTTACTGTGAGGGGCGTCATATTTAAAAAGTGCACTGGCTTTCTTGGTTGTTTTTGCAGTGTTTGTGTTCTGACACTGTGGTTTGAGATGTTGACAGTGAGATAGTGACTTACCTTGTCGAAATTCCCCGACTCCACACACCTGACACCCGTCTCCTCTGCGCACAAACTGGCAGGCATTGTATATGGATGGGTGCTCCTCTGGTCAGTGCATTGCATGTTGCTGACTCTCAAAAAGCGTCTCCACCCAGATTAATAATAGAGCCAAAGAGGCTTTCTCCTGTCACTCCACGCCATCAACACCAAACACCAAAGTCAACGACTCAGCTGTAAGTTGTCCATTATCTGCCGTGGACACAGTAGTTGAGCAGGCTCATCCCATAGGGACCACGTGTTAAAGCATGGAACAGTGTATTTGGTCCCCCTGACAGTTCGCGTCACTTCACCCTGTGCCCTTTACAGTCACAGTTAAAGCCAAGGCGATGGCAGTAGACACCCATATATATTAATATTGTCCTCTGCTCAATGTCATTTTTATTTGTCAAGGTTGTTATTAGGATAAACTGCGATTAGCCGTGCAACTGAACCTCACACACACTTTTACATGCACACACAGACATGTAACACTTTTTATGTTCGATACCTCCACCAACAAACGCGTGCACACGCGCACACACGCTACCCTGTCAATCTCCTGAATTCTTCACACAGTCAACAAAACCATTCAAAGGCAGAGTGTTTGATGCCTCTGCTTTCTTTCACTATTTATTCTAATATCTTCTGGCATTATAGCAGTAGCTCATAATGAGTTCTGATAAATTAAAGGTTGTATTGTTCAGCTGCCATGGCTTTCCTTGATCAGGATGCCAATTATGGAGGGTAATTTTCCCACTCTCGTCTTTTCTTCTATATGTTTCTAACAAAAGGAGGTTTCTGCAGGGTGGATCAAGTTGACAGATGGTGACAGATTCTTTTTTAAATCTTTTTTTCCCCAATAATATTTCAATGTTATGATGTGATGGCACTTTCTGCATTTTTATTAAATCCTACCAACTGCTTTGTGGTCTTTCTTTAGGGGTAAAGTAGAAAATACCACTTCTTTGACTTAATTGAAGATGTCACCCAAGAATCTTTAACATGAACACAATAGTTTTAACTATGAGGACACAGTCTATCTTTATTTGTACAGATGTAATAAGACAAGTATGCCTCCCCGTAACTAGTGCAGGTCTAAAAATAAGTAAATAAAACTAACATGCTCGGAGGCAGGTGAAGGGAGGGGAACCATAAACAATATATGAGGTGCTTTTTGCAAGTCAAGTCCTTAAAGATTTACCGCTGGCTCCACTCTCAGTGCTTTTTAAAGAACGGGATAGCATGCAACGGAAATGGTGTGGAAGTCTAAGATGGAGTTGGAAAACAGAAAATGAAGCCCCATATAATTGTTAATGGATAATATTCAACCTGAGAGTTGCAAACTATCAGCAAAACTATGTTTCTGGTCTTTTTTGGGATCAGCTAGAGGATGTTGACATCCACAGCGTTTATTCTGGGCATGCTCATGTCTGTGCTGCCACTACCTTCACAGACCAGTGTGAACTCACCCAGAATCTGCGTAATATCTCCTCACTGAGAGTGACCAGTAATTAAGGTCCTCAGATTCCCGCTACATGTTATCACTTTAACAATCTCCAGGGTAAGATGCTTTTTGACTGCTGGTTGTGCAGTGACCTGTGCACATCAAGCTTTTTCCTGTTTATTGGGCTGTCTTCCTTCCACACTAATAGCCATAGGGGGCTGAGTCCAGGCTTCACCTGACCACTGCTCACAAAGCTGGGTCTCTGGAACCGACAGGCGGAACAGAAATCACATTAACCCAGCCCGAACCAAAAGAAAAGCCTACATACTCTTGCACATACATTCTAAACAAAAACAGGAGAATCTCACTGTTTTCCCCTTCAACAGCAGCATGTGTCAGTTTGACTCATTGTTGTTTACTGGTGTTTCGTGAAGGCCGTCTGCCACCCACACCTCTTTCCAGAGGGCAGTCGACAGGCACCTTGTGAGGACACTGGGCTGAAGATGTAAAACACCCTGTGGGTGTTGGCAGTGTCTGACCTCTTTAGACAGCAAAAAAACAATAGTGTGATAGTGAAGGGATAATTTACTGGACTTGCTGCCAATTAGTATGTCATTTCTCTAATACAGTTTGGTTTTTCAAACAGGTCAAATGATGTGATGGCTGCTTCCATGTCCATAAAGAATCTAGGCCACTGCAGTCTCACACATCACATCCTGCCTGTAGGCTTAAAGGGAAGGAATGGAAGGTGAATTAAAGCTAAATTAGTTATCACAGGAGTCATCTAGCAGCATGATTTTTTTTTTCTTGTAAAGATTGTGGGTGAGTTTTTTAGGTGAGGCTGCGTGTCTCTCATCTTTCATCTGCGTGTGCAGTTCTGTGTCCAGAAGGCATCTAGACTCATTTCTTTTCTACCCTTTACATTGCAGCTCATCATAAACTCCCCCCACCCCGACAATGCTGTGGAGAATAAATCGACCATATTTCAGTGCTGATGCTCCCTGCCCATCCCCAGTCCTTCAGAGGGGAGGGCAGTAGCTCTGGCAGTTTGTTGTTTTTATTTAATGCACTCCTACTTCCATGTCATATTTTCTCTCTTTAATTGATGCCCATGCCTGTGTTGTTGCCCAGTGCACCATTGAGAGGATGCTTTCTCCAAACAGGCCCTTATCTTGCTCTAATAGGCCTGGCACTCCTCTGAGGCCTTCAGCTGTGTCAGGCCACTGCTGCCTCGCTGCGCCTCCGGTTTGAACTGTTGCTGTGTTGCCCATTAGTTCTCTCTCCAGGCCTCTCTATTCCCTGTGCTCATCCCTCTGCCACCCCACCCCCTACCCCCAGCCCCACAGCCTTTCTAGCCCTATCGTTCACCTCTGCCTACTCTGTTCCCTGCTCCCCACTCCCCAATGTTTCATCAGCTATAATATGAGCGTGCTTTCACAGCAAACATTTTTCTTTTCATTTTTTTTCTGCAGTTCCCCACCGCAGGTCTGGTCCTGTCTTGGTAATTTGTGTTTTTTGGAGGTTCTTTAGGCCTTGTGCCACCCATCACATCCTGCCCCCTACAGGGGTTCTCTCTGATAAAGCTAATGTGTAGTGTGCATGATTGCAGCTTACATTAAGGTGGGATGAGATTTGTATTTATATATGTATTTTCACACTTATGTATGAAAGTGATGGCTCCATTACTGCACTTTAGAGAAAACGGTAGACAGTGGAAAGTGTTACATGTATGGTACAGGACCTGGAGGCCATCTTTGAATCAGAGCCTCTACACGCATTGATAGATTGGCAAAGCAGTTTGTTCTACCAAATTTAACAATGATATATCATTATCACAACTTTGGGGGAAATCTATAAAATCAATGTGCCTGCCGGTGGAGCAGGATTAGTATTACTAACACGCTGAGAGAGTGTTAAAGTGCCCGAGTATGGATCCCAGTTGTGGCTTGGATCAATGGCATTTGTGGACACTAAGCTCAATAACAAGCCATCCAAGAACTGGTTAGAAGAAGAAAGAAATAGATGTGAAAAGCAAATTTGCTGGTAGAGAAGCTAATATCCTGTGCGCGCCTGGCTGAACATGAGCTGTGTAGCTGCTCACGGGTGAAGAGGGAGTCGAGGGCAGGAGAGGAATAGATTCCACCGCTGAAATGATACAGATACAAATGTAGCTGTCATTATTGATATTCCTCCATCATTGATATTGGCAGACCAGGATGAAGGATGTAAAATACATTGATCTCAAAGGGTGGGAAAAGTGTATTGAGTGACACAATTTGATTTATATATTGAGTGTTTTCAAAAAACACAGCTAATACTGACGAGGTTATTGAGAAAACTGTATAACGAATATCTTTTTTATTTTCTTTTTTAAGGGCTAAGATTCTCCCTCAGATAAGAATAATGACTGACATCCCTGTTTGAACAGTGAGATGTAGATCTCTGTTTGCACCATGCAGCAGTAAGAGGTGAGGCAAAAGCACCATAATTTGATCTGTAAAAGTTAAATTTCATTTTTAGAGCTCAGTCTTGACAAGAGAGTGTCTTGTATTTTGGAAGCGGGTCATTGTGTGACTTTTTGATGGTAACAATGGAGACAGACAGGAGACGTAGAGAAAGAAAATAGTGGAATGACATGCAGCAAACAGTCCAGCCAGCTGGGAATCAAACCAGGGACTCGTTTGGGGTCTTTGTGCGCATGTGGTATGTGCCCCAACTATTTGGCTGTCAGGTCGCCCCTGAGTGTGGTGATTTAAAAGATGGACATGCCTGGTCACTAGCACAATGATATTTTCTGAATACAAAAGCAGGCACAATAAAAAACATATTTTTCTGGACAGTGAGCAAAATAGAAACACAGCCTGAGTATTGTACCTCCACGAAGAACAAAGCAGCAAACTCCACTTGAAATGGGCTTTCATCAGAACATATGAAAACTGCAGTGATGTTAACAAGGCTAGAACGAGGTAAATATTCTGAGGTAGTTAGATAATGGTGATGATTGTGAAAATATACAATATACTAATTCTCATTTTTTAATTTTTCCATTTATTTTGACAGCTTCTGAACTGAAGAAAATGAACAATGTGTACATGCACAAACTTAATATAAAAGCAGTATGTTTGAAATTTGAAGTCAATTTGAAGTAGCTCTTCATATTCTAATGATAATTTCAGGCAAAAATTGCATGGGTTTTGAGAATTTAACACATTAAAGACTCTTAAATCCTGTAATAGTTTATAAAACATGTTAATCTATCACTTTAAATATGGTGTGTTCTCTGACCACGTCTGTGCACTTTGCAACTACTTGATGCAGCAGCCCCAGAACTAAGAGACTGAAATGATGTATCGGGTTGTAGTTGGACAAAGTGATGAGACACAGTGAGACATATTCATTATAGTACTTATGATTGACAAAAAGTGAAAAATCTCTCAATAGTTCACACCTTTTGACTTTCAAAATGCTATTAAAGCAACGCCTGCCAATAAACCTCTTCACCTAATTTTCTTCTCTTTCACTCATGAGCTTTGAAAACATTACCTCACACTAACTATAGTTTGTATTTGCAGACAAAATCCATTCTCCTTATCTGCCAAAATGCTCTCAGAGATAAACAGGACATTTTCTTTCTGTCATTGAAGCTGATTGCTTATGTGCTGTTGCTCTGTGATTGTATATCCTGTAGTGGTGGTTGTAGCTTTAGAAGTAACTGTTGGCAAGCAGAGGAAAGGTTGTAAGTGAACTATAGTCAAACAACATCACTTCCCAAAGAACACAAGTGGGCCATATATAGAAAGGGATGACGATAACAGCAAGACAAAACCCAACTTATTGGTTTGGGAGAAAATACAAAGGAGAGAATGGTAGATTGAGTGGAAGGTGAAAAAAGGGAGAGATTCTGTTCTTCAAGGCACAAAATAAGGCCAGGTACAAAAGGGAAGGGACAAGGTAAAAGGCAGATGAGATATCGTGCCAAGAGGGTGGTGTATAAAGAAAAAGAGTGAAATAGAAAGCTGTGTTGAGGTCCAGGACTTCTTCTAATGGGGCAGTTTGTTTTTACTTCTTTTTTCTCTGAGATGAGAGATAGATGGAGAAAGAGACGCCAACAGGGCGTAATTAAACAGCCTAATGAGTTTGTGGCTCTTTTGAAGACTGTTTTTAAATGGAGCCCTGGTTTTGTGGTAGAAAATCTTCTCTTTCAGAGATGTCAAAGAAGTTTCTGACAGAGCAGTTATCACAGCATGTCAAATTGCTCCAGCTCAAGAAATAATTTGGATTTTTTTCTTTTCACAGAGTGCTGCGAAACAAAAGCCCCCCCCCTTCTTTCTCTAATTTGCCTTGGCAGGGTCCCTCTGGGTGGGGGGTCCGCATGGACAGAGAGGGCTTTGCCAAAGGATTATAGGATGAGTGGGGGTGAGATGAGTGAGTGTATCTGTCTGTCTGTGTCTGTGTGTGTGTTGGAGATGTGTACGTCTGTGTGTGATGGGCATGGGGGTGTGATGGGGTTGGGGGGGTTTGCAAGCAATTTTGCCCAAAATGCTGCAATTGTCCCCACGATTGAACAGTGCAGAGTGGTAACGCTCATTTTCCAGTCTATTCATTATCTCCTCAGTATTTACTTATCTTTGTCTCACAAGGAAAAAAAAATCAGTGTTAAAAGGGGCCTTTTCACGTTGAGAGGGTTTTTTTTAACAGAGCTTTATGCCCTGACATGGTTGAGTTAAACGAAACTGTACTGTTATGTCATGAAAGCAGTATGAATAGCAAATTAGTACTTTCTGCTTTTCAGTGGTATTATAAACTGTATTAGATTCCTGATTTCTTCAAATTACATTTCCCTGCAGTCTCATGTAATGCCTTTTTTTGGATTAAATTCCCAATTTTGTGGTGTCAAATTAGCTCTAAGAAAATTACACCATTATTTTAGAACAGAAATAATTATATAGTGTTTTTACAACATGTGCCATAAGAGTTTATGATTTTATTTCTCTTTGAAAATAAATCCCCTCATAAATGATTCATTCATGGTGAGAGATCATCTGACAAGGAATAATAAACCAGGACTAGCTGAGACGTATTTACATTCAAATAAATGCAGACAAAGGAAGTTCATATGAAAAGATATTTCTTCTGCGTTTGCAACACAATAAAACACAGTTGTCATTGTCCCTCTCAATGACTGTCAAAGCTGATTTACAGGTTTGTTTTTTTTTGCATCTAAGAGTTTGACATAACATCATCACAGATATGTGTTTTTTTTTCTCCAGACATCACTTTACTGTACATGTAGAAACCATGTCGCTTTGAGACTGAGGTGATAAAAACAGCTTATTTTGTTCAGCTGCTTCAGTGTCAAGCACAGTTATGTGGTTCTAGTTATGCTGCTGTGAAGATTTTAACTTATAATCATTATTAACAACTTATTTTCTACAATTTAAGATTAAAAAAAAAAGAAAAGAAAGAATGAAATGTTGTCCTTGATGTGAGTGGATATTTGGAGAATTAAGGCTTTTATTGCTACATTATTCAATACATAATGTAGGAGTGTCATTGTAAAATTAATATCTCAAATCCACACCGGACAGTTTGAAATATATATTAGTTTAGTATAACCACTGATTAACCGTCTAACCTCTTGACCTTTTGTGGTGAAATGTTTGCACAGGGAATCTGATTGATTAAATTTTTTGCTGTGCTGTGGTGACACACACAGCTTGACCAGCTCTGATGTCAAAGGATGTTAAAATGTGCTTGAAGGATGCTGATAAAGTAATGGTGCTGCACTGCAGATACAGTAAAGTCTGTGATAGAAATAGCTTGAAGAAACATTTCCTTAGGGCACACCTACTGCACTTACCAATCTAAAAAAAAAAAAAGTCTCAAAAGAATTCTCAAACAATACATTTTTTTTTCTTTCCGACTTAATTACTGATATTTCTCTGTAATAGGTGCCTGATTTTAGGAAGATAATTAGGTGTGATATTGAAGTGGGCCTCCAGGGGACTGGAGTCTTGTGGATCAGGAGCAAGAAGATGAGGGGAGACACCATCTTTTCAAATTATTCTGGGGGGCCAGTGCTCCCAAGCAGCTTATGCAGCTAAGGCTTGGTAATTAAATTATAATTTAACCTGCTGAGGGTGGAGTGGCAGGACCGGACCAGGCTGGGGGTAGAATGGCACTGACAGGATTTACACTTAATGAAATAATAAAGCAACACCAGAGAGGTAGCTGGTACTGAAGGAACAGGAATGACGCCACTTGGCTCTGTGTTTATCCTCTCCACAGCGTTGGGGGCAGGTTCAAAGATAACGAGTGTCTATTCTCCTCTGTTTCTTCTTCTATGTTCGACTTTTTAAGTGCAAGTTAGTTTAGTAGGTGGCGGCGCATTTCGGTCAATAGAAACCTTTTTATAGTTGTGTTTTTACTTTGTGGGTGCAGTTGTGTTTTGCTGAGATTATCATCTCCTCAAGTTCAATTAATGATTTGCTATAAAAATATATTAATGTTTCTCTGTAATGGTTATGGGTTAAGGCAGTTATAGTTTTTCATCTTTAATTCGATCCATTAACATTACTATATATAGACACAAAAACAGTCAAAGATTACATATTTGTTTCTTGGTTTTTTGCTGATGACTGTATTATTCTATTTTTACTCCACCGCATTTTGCTCAGGGGTTGCGTTTCTTGTTGTGCATGCTAATTCTCTGTTGATTAATTAAAGTCTCTCTGTGGGGAACCTTAAAGTGCATGTAATTAAAAACTCTCAAAGTACAGAGTACCCGCAAAATAGCTGACTCTTGAACATAAATATTGCAAAAAGCAGTAACTCACATTGAGCTTTAGTCTTGGATAAATTGATGTTAGTTGCTTGGTATTGTGCACCAGTAATTATGTTCTTGAATACAAGAACATAATTACTGGATCTGGATCCTAATATGACATGTTTTCTTTAATGTCACTTAGCGCCTATATCCACCGGCAGGGAAAATGCAGCGTGGTTGCCATCAGACAGTCAGCTTGATGTTTTAATGTAAATTATCATTTGAGTCTGTAATATTCTACATGAAATATGAGAAGACAGAAAATGAATGAAAGAGGAAGAGCGAGTAAGAGTGAAACAGACAAACGGACATAAAGTGGGATGAGGTAAAAAGAAATATCGAATCCACTACATCTGTTTTGTGTCACTATATCTTTTCCTCCCCTTCCTTCCCCTGCCTTTCCTCCATCTCTGCAGCTGTTAAGATGGATGCCTCGCAGTGGAGGGAAGAACCACGGCGTGTTCCTATAGCCCTGCAAGCTCATTACAACCCTCCCCTCCAAAATCACTCCCGCCCTCGCCTGCCCCGCTCTCACCATTCACCCGAGCCTAAATCTGCCTCCACCCCAGCCTCAGCCTGATATCCAGCCCCAGCCAGCATGACAGACAGGCCCAGTTAACAGTCCCTGTAAGCGGGGAAAGAAAGCCGAACAGAGAGGTAAAATGACTGGACCGCAAATGACAGGTGTAGTTAAAATAGTGAGGTGCAGAAAGGCTTGAGGACAGAGAGCAGGGGCGGCACTGTAATAAGCAGGATGAAGGAGCTCAAGCATTACCTGAGTTTTCCTCTCTCTTCACTAACATCCTTCCTCAGGCAAACAAAAGGAAAAATAAGAGAAAGTTAACTTTTTCCTTCAGACACTCCCTCTCTTCATTTCTCTCATGTCAGTCCTACCTTGCACTGCTTCCTTTAAGGACGTTAATGAAGCATTATTGACACAGTGCAGGATATTTTATAAAATGTGGGATTTTTAATATCAAGCTGTGTGACAGTCCTACTTGAATTGTAAATGGGCAAGGGAGGCCATTTTGTCTGGTCCCTTTCGGACTCATTTAGATGGACACAGGAGGGATTTGCCTCCACTGCTGATCTGCATCTATTTTCTATGCCTTTCATCCATTTTCTATGTTGCCTTTTTTATCGCCACCTTTCCATCACATCCCATCCAGCCTCATGTTTAAAATAATCAGTTTTTTTTTTTTGCAACATCTCCATGCTGGGCAGGGACAGTCTGGGATGGGGGCTGTGGGGGAGTGGAAGGATGAATAGATTGGAAGTGTGTAAACGCCAGTCAGAGAGCGAGGGGACGGGGAAAGCCATTGCCTGTCCCTCAATTTTCTCCATTAAAAATAAAAGACATAGCCTTGAATGTTAGCGCGCTAAGATTTGTTCATAATCACGAAATGCAACCCTGAGGTTGATGTAATGTCATGATTTGGTCAGAAGCAGCACAATAAATTTTGATTTTGATAATAATACAATAGCAATCAATAGATCATCCAGTTATTAAAACTCCTCCATGATTGTCTGTAGCACAGCAGTCTATCCAATAGTTATCAAGACAAAATGAGTTTGCTGACGTCAATACAAATGTGCTGCTTGTGTAGCTACTAAAAAAATATGTGCCTCTGTAACCCTGTATGGACAAGTCTCACTTGTCAGCCATCTTGGTAACACCCTCCTGCAGTTATATCAGAATAATAAGGCCGGGCTTGTATGTAAATTAATGGGAAGAGAGTCATAAATGTGCTTTCAATGGTCACTGACACATAAAAACATGCATGTATTGCATCGCTAGGCTAATCTGATAAAACATTTACAGCAATTTTTTTTCCCATGGGTTACATTTCTACTATACATACAATTTTTTAGTGACATTATACTGTTATATCACTCTACCATAACACTTGACAAAGTGCAAGTGTTTATATCCAATATTTCCTAAATCCATCTTCACCACCAGTCATTTACCTTCACTTACCTTTCATGAACTGTGTGCTCATGTGAGCACAACATAATGTTTTGATGACTGGTGTATTTGGGACAGGACATGTACGGTATCATACTGTTGCCATTTTTTAGTTTTAAGGCTTTTGTTCCGACTTTTTTATTCAAAAAATCTCTAAGTGGTTTGTTTACACCAATTTATGATAGCACACAATATCCCAAACTGAAACACAATTATGATATTGTGAAGCCTACCAATATATATAATACTTATGGTTATTACTGTCACCTGTATTTGAGTATTTGGTCCATTTATGTATTTGTGTTCTTCCCTATGAGCATTGTTCTTCGTCTGATCCAGCTCCCACTGCTGTTTGAAATGATTGTGTTCTCCCTCATCTCCACACTTTTCTTCTTGCTTGCCCTCCCTTAACTCTGAGTGCACTGCCTATCTGATTGGTATTAACAGGATTATCAATGCTGCTGCCATAATTAGAAGTAATGCACCACAATTACTGATATAGATCAGGGGGATTTAACTTCATAATGTGGTGCTTGCTTCCAGGCAATAAATCTAATGCCTTTTGATCATATGGACTGTTGATATCTACATGTCAGTATTATAAAACACTCTTCCACTATTTCCACAAGACTTATAGAGGCTGATAATTGTTGGCTCTCAACCCGCCTTAAATCTGGCAGATACTGTACAACTGAGTGAATGAGTTTTCTATCACAGACTGGAAGCTGACTCCAAGTTGAGGTGATGCCAGAGTCTTTATTACAGTACAATATTTGGGGTGTTTGATACTGCATTTCATCTTTATTGAGCTGTATATTTAGAGGGGAGTGACAGGAGAGATGGGAGAAAGAGTGCGGTTATTGTTTGACATCAACTCCCAATGTCATGGCACATCTTATAGGCCAAAGTCCACTGAGCTGTATAACCCTCCCACAGTCAAAAACATAATATTATATGTTGTAACATACTAGTATGTATTACATTATTCTTCAGACCATATTAACCCAAATCACTGTGAGGCCTGTGGTTACTGGAGCTCCCCATCTATGGACTCAGAGACATATAGAGCGAGTGAAGAGTATAGCCATCTGGGGGAGCTAAATTTAGCAAATCCCTGTGCAGAAGAGGAACATCTGTCTTTATCAGCAGTGGTTAACTTGGTACAGGAAACCCAGCACATGTAATTCATGCAATATTTAGATGAGAGGGTCAGAGTGCTCCTGTGGGGATGGAGGCAGTCTCTGTTGCGTAGACTGCATGATTGACCTGGGCCTGGTCTGTGGAGAGAGGTGCCAGCTCTGATCTTTTTAAAGGACAAGACGGCACACGGGAATGTCATGCTTTAACTCCCCCATCTGCTGATGTTGTGCCTTTGAGTGATAAAGTAATAACACAGCAAGACTGCATATTAGACTTTAGAAGCTAAATGTAGAATGTAGTTAGTGAAGTAGAGATAAGGATCAGCTGTGATTCAGATGGTGACATGTGCTCTCAAGGTTATCATAATCAATTGGTAACTACATTTGCCCAATTGTGAGATGCTTTACCACATAGTTTAATTTAGTGCTACTTTATACCTTTCATTACTACATTTAGTAACGAGAGGTGATGAGTGTACACATTACTCTCATTACCTACATTTCAGTTGTACTTTTAACTGAACTATATTGACAGCTTTATTATCTGCAGATTCATTTTACAGACAAAACATATGAGCATATGAGCAACAATGCAGTTTTAAAAAAAAAAAAAAAAAATTAAATAAATTAAAATTCGCCCCATGTCAAGCAACTTTAAATTACTACTTATTTAAATGCAACAGACATAATAAGTCTATGTATTATTATCATTACTACTACTACTATTACTATTACTACAGTAATAGTAATATATTCTAAAACCTTGTGAGGGACTAGGAGACATGAAAAGCAGTGTGTCAATAGATCAGTCCTGATTTTACCAATTATTCTGTGTAATCTCTTAGTGAAAGCTTGGGTAAATGTCCACACTTGTGTTCGTAACATTCAGCTCAAGTGGTAGTCTGTGATGTGAATTTGGTGATCATTATTTCTCTGCTGTGGAAACACAGAAGCTGTTTCATATTTGATTCATGTCTGGGCAAACCAGGTGTGTTTGATGTCAAGTTTTTTGGCCGCGTTGTAAAAGATTTCTTCCTGTCTGTCTTATAACATGAGACAAATGACAAATGTGACTATGTCTGAGACAATGGAGAAACATATGTGTACAACATGTAAAGGCAGCACAGCACATTTTAGAATCTCTCCCAGAGTTTATTTTGCTTTTACTAGTTTCCAGTAGCATGTGCAGCCGTTGTTGGCGAGCACAATGCAGCTATTATTTCTTTCTTCCTATGGCTGTTGAACCGCCACCTCCTCTGCCATATTAAACACTCATTCAGTGTTCACTCAGTTTTTCTTGGCAACAAACCTGTCTTTTCTTAAGGGTGTCACGCTGTAGTGTTGCTCCTACATTGCTTGAATCAAAGCCCAACAGAAGAAGAGAGAAAGAAGGAGGCTGAACAGACCTGTAGTCCTCCCAATCCCCCACCCACACACATTCACGTGTACGAACACACAGACATGCACTACACACAACAACACACACAAGTATCCAGCTCAGACACACATGTTATGAAGCTGCAACAGGAAGGTCACCTGCTCCTGTAGCTGTGTATCTCTCTGTTAACACTTGGGGGGTGAAGTACATACAGAGTAATTTCTGCTTCATTAGTTTGTGTGCATACATAATGGAATTGCTTATTAGCAAGACTGAGGTGTGAGAAATAATGTAGCGCTAGTTTTATCAGTTGAATGTATTCCTACTAAATACTAACTATATGTTAGTTAACTTTGTTGCCCTGATGCACCTTTCAGGGAACAGATATAAGCACAACTTTTTCACAGAGGGAAAGACAGAAGCTGCACTCTTGCAAGCTGATAAGCTTTTTTTAACCACTCCAATAAGCTCCCACGGGAAAGAATCTTCGTCTTATTAAACCAGTCATCCACTTGCCAATACACAGCGATGATAGTTTCATAATAACTTTAAACAAAAAGAACAATCTCTTTCACATGAGCAGAGCTGACCATTTTTTCTTTCCTGCTAAGTGATCTACCACTGTGCAACAATAGTTCCATTCAGAATATAACATTATTTAGAATTGAAGCCAATAAGCCGTTAAGATATATGAAACTCACTTGTAAAATGTTTGAGAAATTGCTGCCAGGGGGTTCTGGATTAATGCGGTCTCTGGCACTAGTGCTGAGGACTCAGAAAGGGGAAGTAAATATTTCAACAAAAAATAATATCACCATGAAATCATTTGCAAATTTAAATGACAGACACACATACAGACACACACATATGCAATCTCCCAGGCTTTGAAATGACACGATATAAAAATGCTGTCCTTCATGCTCTGTATCTGATGTCTCATATTTCATCATTGTTGTTTTATTAAAGATTTAAACAAGTTTACATCCTCAACAAATACAAATTAGCCAATTTCTCCAACACCCACTCTGATCTAATGTGGAAGATATGAAGAAGAGAAGAAAGAGAAATGAATGAAGAAAGTGAGATTATGCTGGTATATTGTATTTCCACTTGTCAGTTTAATACATTTAAAGAAAACATTATTTCAGTTATCAGTGCTGGGGGTGTTACATTCAGCTGGATGTGACATGTCAAAGTAAGACACAATGGGAATTAAACATGCTTTTGGAATTCACAAAATAACTTCATGTCTTTACCATTGAATAGATGGAAGCAGACATAATCTATCTCAATATAATGTGTTCACGTAAGTATTAATAATAAATGTATAATGTTGTGTTAATGTAAAGCTACAGCCTATCTTATGTTAACTGCACTGAATAAATAGGAAACTCTAGCATCTTCCCTGCAGCCATCATCTTATTTTTTCCTGTAACTTTGTCGAACGGCTTCTTGTCCCATTGTTTTATCTTCCACATTTACTATGTTTAATTTCTCTGTCTCACTCTGTCATCGGCTCTTATGTCTTTGCTTTTCTCCATCCTCAAAGTCAATCGATTATCTCCATGGTTGAGGTCTTTGCTCTCATCGGATGCAATGGGTATCTATCCTTGGCTCTCTGACCTGGGCCAACCCCCGCCTCACCCTGTGGCTCCTTCCGAACTTTGATGGCAGCATCCATATCCATGTCACCAGTCTGACACTGTCCGTCCTGCATCAATAAACATTTGGGGACGGCAGATTTTTCTAGGCTGAATAATTTATAGTGCATGATTAGAAACTCTATCCTGAGTGGAGGATCTAGTTGCTTGTATGTTTGTCTTGGATCTTTACAATAAAACATGACCCAGTCTGATTAGAAAGTCCAGTGCTGCGTGTGTGTGTGTGTGTGTGAGAGTGTATGTGATTGTGTGTATGAAAGAGACAGACAGAAGACAATTGGATATAAGGTTTAGCTTTGTTCTGAAGTTAGACTGGATGAACAGACATATTAAGAAAAAAATTAATTGATTTTTTTTTTTTTACCTGTGTCTCTGTAAATGCTGGATCCTCAATTGCAGTCACGAGAAATTGTCAGACTGTAGACGACCAGTTCTATGTGATTTAATGATTCACAGACAATCGTACTGGATATTATCCCTCCAATTATATGAACATGACACACTTTATCATTGTATAACAAATAAGACATGCTTCTAAGTGTGACAGTGGTCGCAAATATTAAGTACAAGCCCATCAAAAATAATTCATATTTGAACTTCACACCCATAGTTATTATTACGGCATGGTTATGGCTAAATGTGTAGTTTAGTCTTTTATGTAGATCAGTAGTCTTTTTTTTTTAAAGTTTATTTCAGCAGATTATTCCAACAACTCGCTAAAAATTTTTGCAGCAGCACACTTACTCACTAGGGTGCCACCAGCGAAAAATACAAACACTGCACTGTCAGGGAAAATAAAAACTGAAACTCATTATCTTTGTTTAAAATGTGCATTTGTACCTACATGGTTATTTTTCTTATGATTCAGAGACGGTCTGGAAAATTCTGTACCATCAACATTTGCGAGGATACTAAACTTTAACTTGAGAAGTGATATATTCTTCCCATTCTGGTGCCACATAAGTTTTACGGATTGGTGAGGAATATTCTGCATGTTAAAAATGTAAAATATTTCAGCTGCTATTTCTCGCTGCTGATAGAGGCAGATATAAGCCGAGTGTCTGACAGCCGCTGTTGTTCTTCACTGGGGCCTGCTCCTCTTTGTGTTTGAGAGGGACAGTAGAGAGAGCGCATCATGAACTTCTCATCATACAGTAGCTAGCAGTGTGTGTTTGGGGTGGGGAAGAAGTGTTATGTTCATTAGCACAGTCAAAATGCCTGGAGGCATAAGCAGTGGAAGAGTGAGTGAAGGAGAGTGGAGAGGGAGGGGGTGGCTTGTATGGAAATTGACCAGTGTGCTATAACTGTTCATCTGCTGTAGGCCTTTGAAGTGAGCTGTTCAACACTGCAGCTGGCCTTGTTCTTGATAATTGCCTAAATGATCTCCGTGGAGCGCAGGGTTGTGTTACAACTGAACTAATCCAGGGGCAACCCGCTGATTTGACAGAGAGCTCTTCGCTATGTCAGCCCACCCCCGCCCCCCCATCCTCGCCCAAACAACAGCCTATCTTCCATTCTGTTATGTCTGTTTATTAGACTAACACAGCAGGGGGTGTCATGGTAGTGATGTGGATTCTGGAGGCGCGGAGGGGGGGGGGTTCTGTTTGTTGTAGGGATGATGGCCTCTGTGCTCCCAAGCTTAGCCACACGCTTAACCCGCACTCCTTGACATCATACCCTCCACTCGCCCCCATTGATATGTAAATGAGCAGCAACCCCGTTTGCAAATGAGGGAGGAATAATTAGTCAGGAGCACTTAGCAACAACAACAATAATACACGCTTCTGATCCAGGCTGAGCTGCTCTCTCTTTGTCATTTGAGCTCCTCCTGGCAATCAGACAAACACCCCCCCCTTTCCAAGCCCCCACCCCCCAATGCAACACCAGAGACACTGGTGGGTTGTAGGGCATCCACAACAAGTACAGTGTTTGGCCTTTTGGAGCCTCACCAGGGTTTAGGGAGCCAGTGGAGCATGGAGGCCAAGCAGAGCCCTAGGCCAGGAGCAGCGAGTATAGAGCACAGCCTGGGTTGAAGACCTCTCTGGTATGCAGGGAGGTCAGAGCAGAGAGCGAACCAGAGAGGAAGTAATGTGGATACCCTGAGACCTGAGCTTTACAGGTCCTCGAGGAAGAAAGAACACCGTCACACACGTCCATGAAAAAGACATGGCTTAACTGAAAAAAACAAAAAACAAAGGTCAGTTCAATTTTTAGTGAGGAAAGTACTGTTTTAATCTTTGTGTTTGTCAGAAGGAACAAGAACAAAAGAGTAGATGAGTGAGTAAAAGACTGAAAGTTGATAAAAACAAAATGGCTGGTGGGTGGAAAAAAAATGAAGAGCATCCATTTCGGGAAGAAGACTCAGTACATTGACGGAAAAATAGATTATTATGTCCCATTTACATACAGTGCTTCAAAGACGTGGGTGTCATGTTAGTACTCTGGTGCCAGGCGTAATGAAGAGCCCCCCTCCCACTGTCCCAGGACAGGCCCAGTGGCAGGGTATCAGGTAGACTAAGGTCCCATATAAAAGCGGCCCCTATGAATTATAAATCATAGGCCACTGGAGCCACAGCCTGTGGGATACAGAGGGGGTAAGAGGGACTATATTCCCGGAACAAAGGATAGCGATGGGAGGGGGTAAGGAGGAGAGGTGTGGTGGGTTGGTGTCATACAGTAAAAGTTAAAAAGGACAGACCGTGTGATGGCGTGTCATTGTTGTCATTATCTCATATAACTAATGTCTCTGTGCTAATGAGCATTTTAACCAATCATCATTTAAAGAGTCCATACCGTCTTTATTTACACCTTCTCCTTTCGAACTAAAATATATTCCACGTTTCCCTCATGAGGAAGCAGAAGTGACTTGTAAATATTTTCAGCACCATTTTGTGTTTGTGCGCACACGCATGTGTCCGACTTTATGCTCATATTTATGTGAAAAGATTTTTGAGCCAGCAGGAGTTTTTTGGTTCTCCCCATTGGTCAGTGGGTTTTAGGCCTGGTTCAATCAGAGGTGACTGAATAGAAATATTGTTTTTTTTTTTTTTTTTTTTTTTTTTTTTGGGTGGAGGGGTGGGGGGGCATGCTGATGAAAGGTTGATTGATATGGTGTCAGGCGCTCTGTGATGGATTAAATTGTGTGTGCAGATGTTGTGGCCCTGGCCAGTCATGGCTGTTGCAGCCTTTTCCGCCAGCCACTGCTGCGGCAGCTTTAAGAAAATTTGATTTTCGCAGCTCAGAAACATACGGCAGCCCCTTTCTCTCCGCTGCCTGACTTCCATTTAGTTTGAGAGTGCACAAGTGATTCTTTATTGGATGAAATCTGCGCCGGATTGGATAAAGTGTTAGAGCGCTGAGCCATCTATCACTATCACCGCCCCAGCTCCAGTTTCATTTTAAAAGAAAAGAATGAAAGCAGAAAAAACAGAAAAGAAAAAGAAGAAAAACAGACAGCCATAGGATGTTGGAGATTTGAAAATTAACTGTGGCAAGGAAAAAAAAGATCTATCCTCCAACCACTAAGCCTGTTTCCTCTGTTGGAGGATACCAAGCTTTTTTCTGTAGAGATGCCTCCATGAGTCACTAGTGTCTCGAGCTCTCTTTCCTCTCTGGTCTCATAATGTCTGCTGACCAGCTCGACTTCACACCTGTTCACACCCTCTGTTCAATAGTTTTGTTAAGTTGGTTTACCTCAGTGGTTCTTTTTTCTCCGTGTGTGGTCCTCCACATAGTCTCAGCGTCTTACAGCGTCTTACAGCGTGTTACTATTGTAAGTCAAGGCAATTATTTTGTTGTCAGGCCTTTTGTTTACTTTTGTAAAACTAAATTAAATGAATTAAGAGTGCACGCACTTTGTGACAAAACTTTAACATGAATTCAACCAAGAGCTGAATCTCGGCACTGAAGACTGAGCTTTACACACTTTACACACTTTGGACAATTTTTAAGCAATGGGTGAAGTTATATATCTATTTTCAGAAACAATGCTCATTAGAAACTTGACTAAAAAAAGATAAATTGGTTCAGTCCATTTTGTAAATTTTACCTTCTCTCTGCTTGCAGATGTGCAGGTCATGTAAAGTTATTTTTTTCAACCACTGAACGTTTCTGTATAAACAGGCCATACTTACTAAAATCACCTGTCGATGATTTAAAGTGATTGTTTTGCATCGGGACTTTGCCTTTGTGCAACTGTGGCAGAAATATATTTATTATGGACGTGAACAACTAGTGAGATCAAATAGGTTGTTGAATTGTTGGTTGCTCTACAGCCAAACCACCCTGCAGACTTTTTTCTTTCTGACAGTAGAAAAATAGCAAAGTGCCAGATTCTTGGTCCCACAAATGACAATCACCATCCATCACGTCCTACAGAGGTTTAGTCAAACTTGTCTCATCAGTCGAGCATCTCCTGTCCAACTCAAGACCACTCTAAATCTGTGAATTAGTCAGACTTGTTTGTTTGCTCACATCTGACCACCGCTCTTCCATTCATTTTTAAACACAAACCCTTATGTTCCCCTTTCTGTCCATTAGTGCTCTGCTGTATAAAGCAAATGGCCATGAATTTACCTTAAGGCGATGCAGTCAAGAGCTTCGGGATGAAGGAAGGAAGGATAAAGAGCTGGGGGGGAAAGGCGGCAAAATTGTGCAACTCCTATGTATTTCATTTCATCTTACATAATTCATTTTGGAATGCATCTTGGATGATGTAAATCTGTTCAGAGGCACCCTCTATTTCAAGCCTTTACCCTTAAATGTCTCTGTGGTTGGGGTGTCCTAAGGCAGTTTGCACCCACCAGCCTTCCCCACCCCCAGTCTTAATAAATCATTATGGAGCAGAGCCGCACTTATCATGCTGGTCAGAGACCTCTAATGAGCGCAGGGACCACGACTCCACACAGCCCCAGAAATATTTTATTAAGAGCACATTTAAACACACACTACTCAGGATGTATGACCACATTGGTGAGCCCCTGTATAACATCTGCATCAGAAAGAGCAGGCCCAAGACCACAGAGTGTCTTGAGTGAGATCCACACATTGTTTAAGCTGCCCACTGCGATTCAGATAACACCGTCCTCAAGTCTTTTCTCGTCCACTAGCCAACGTTGAGTGCCCTCTGTGGAGCGCTTGGGTTATTTTCTGGATCCAGATGGCTCCTATGGGGACTTCTGACCTTTGCTCTTATGCTCTAGTTATGATGGCCCTTCAGAGAAGAGAACATACTTCCAAGTCAGGCTCAGATCGTCTCTTTGAGTAATGGTCGTCTGCTTCTTTATCTCTAATGTGAGCTTTATGGGTTAAATTAAATAGCCAACATGATGAAAATGCAGATGTTTCTTTGAGCCAAACCTTGACCAGGATAATATCCTGTTGTTCCAAAGCTTTTTTGTGGTTAGTTTGTATGAAATCTTCTTTTTCTTTCAAATGAAACACAGGTCCCACTGATTTCATTATTCTCTTGGTCTAAGTATCATGCCAATCAAATTGTGTCTTTATGTGTCTGGTTGAATTAATTGGTTCAAAAGTCAGATGCTATACTGTTACATGGAAATGTATCAGTTCTGAATAGCTTCAACAGTTGTACCAGAGAAAATACTTGGTTTTGAATACCATTTAACAATCTTGTTCTATGTGACAGCTTTGTCAAATGAAATAGTTTTGTGATTTACAGAAATGTAGCAGGTATTGTATGAGTGAAGCTACTACTGTTGTACTTTTAAAAATCCATATGCCTCTGCTCATGTATTTTTTCCTAATGAATTAATGCAATTTAAACCTGTGGGTTAGGCCTTTGGAGGTAAAATGAGAAATAGAAAGAGATCATATCACAGGTTAAGGCCAGTTTCTTTGATACAGGCAGGCCATCATTAAAGAAATGCCCAGGCTTTCAGCCATGAATCCACTATTCAAAAATACCTGACCTTGGATAATGACAAGTGCATTGTTAATGCATCATTTTTTTTAATAAGTTAGAAAATTACTCAGACCACTGAACAAAGTCAGAATGAGCCAGGACTCACTGACAGTAATAAAAGGTAAGAAGGTCTTTCTTTTACATTCCTTTTAAGTTTCCAACATCCAAGACTGAAGAAAAGTAGTAAAAAAAAAATCATTACGTGGTTGTTTCATCTGACTCTTTTCTTCCCCAGCCCAGAAACACTGGGCTGATTAAAGATGACTAAAACCTAAAACCGACCAAGCTACGCACTTCTTCTCTTTCCTTTTTCCTCTTCAACTTTTATTTTTAATGGAAAATCGGCCCTGAGCTCGTTTACTCAGGAACAAGGGATATAAATGTTTTAAAATTTAACCAAAAAAGAAAAAGAAAGGAAAGAAAATGGAATGAAAGGAGGAAAGGATAGGTAATACGAGAAAGATTTTAATCTTAATAATTCATAAAGCAGTCCTTCAATCCCCTTTTTTCTCTCTGCTGACTGGTGTTTGATGAAGATACAGGCGTTCTCTCTGCTGGGCTCCAGCAAGGTAAATGTTGTGCAGTGTAGATAGGCCACCGATAAGGCCAATATATGAGACAGTTACCAGGAGGAGTGGGAAAACGGTATTACCCAGGCTGGACATAGGGGAAGAGAACAGAGCAGGATAGCATCAGAAACGAGGTTAAAATGGCAGGAAAGGCCCTAAGGGAAGCTGGGCTTGACAACAAGTCAGACTGCACAGTGGCTGTAGGACCCAGGGTCACGGGGTCAGTGAAAGGATGGGACATGGATACATAAAGTCCTGAGGAACCATGTTTGCTTGTGTGGAAATTCATTTGAACATATTGGATTTCAAAATGTTTGGCTTTGTTGGGAAGGCATTGCATTTCACTAGAATGATGCATTATGTTTTTTTAATCTGAAACGGTTGCATCTGTGTATTATGTAGCAGAAATGTTATTTTCATAATCTCTCAATTCTTATATGAAGGTATACCTCAGCTGTAATGGCTTACTATGCAGGAACGAGCTTGTGTATTTTACATATTTTGTATAAAATTTGTATTATCTTTGTTGAGAATTTACAGTGAATTTTTCAGTGGTTTGTAGTAAGAAAAAAAGGACAGGTTGAGGGTATGTATAGAGAGAAAGAGAGAAGCAGAGATGAGGAGGAAGGAAGAGGGCTTTGCTGCTCTGAGGTACAGCCCTCTGATCTCCTTTTAAGTTGTGGCCCAGCATGCTCAGCAACATAGCCAGTCAAACCTGCAGCCCCCCAGGGTTCAAACTCTGCTCAAAGGATTCTCCTCTGTGAGGCTCCTCTGCGTAACCGCCGGGCCGTGGCTCCTTTCCACCTCAGTGATCACACACACACTCCCCAACCAGGACTTGCATGTTGACACTGTGTTTGAGGAAGCATTCTGTGATAATGTCCCAGTATTGATCAGCTATCTGTGATGATAGCTGTTGGGAAAGCGACCTGAATTCAATCTGGAATGATTGTTAATACGGGAAAAGGTGGCTCAGTCTGTGGTCTGCCACAGTGGGGGTGAGGGTGTTGGGGTCCAGGGTTCACCGAAGGTGAGGGGCCCTCCTTCCCATCTGTAGTCCTGAGTCCTGGGAGTCAAGTTCAGCCAGAGGGTCTATGGGGGACTGGAGGTCTGGACGCCATGTCCATCTGGATCAATCTGCATACAGAGGCCAGCTGACTGAGACAGCCCCTCCTGGTTAGTGGCAGGAGAGGGTGGCTAAAGGGGACGGTTTATTTTAGAAATGTGATTTTTCTGAGCAGTGGAGAACTGAACTGCTAGCCTTTATATTTGGTTAATGTAATGCAAATTGATTTTCACCATCGCCATCATTTCTTATATCTCACTGGGTCGTGTTTATTTTACTTACAGTATGTATGCAATGGAAGGATGTGGTCAGTAAATATTTTATTTCAAAAAAAAAAAGAAAAGAAAATGACACTGAATTAAAGTGACATTAAACCCTGAACTTAGCAACTTAAATGCACACTCATAAAAAGTGGCAGCGTTTTTAAAAAGCACATTTGAATTTATATGTCAGTTTTACAATTTTTTGTTCTTCGGGTGGCTGCTGACAATTGTTTTCATGCATTTGTGAATGTGTATGTGTGTGCATAAGGCATTCATGAGATTAGTGTGAACCTTGTCCTCCCTGAAGGTGCAGAGGCCAGGCACACTGCCGCCGCTCATATGCATCTCTTTTATTGTCTATTGTGCATAATCACAGTCCTCTCGCTTCTCAGTGCCAGACTTTTGACCTTTTTTATTTTGCTGCCCATTTTCAGCTGCCCCGCAACCTAACAGGAATTAGACTACTGAACAGATGTGCAGGGAGCAGCCAGTTAATGCTAATGAGGGCTTCTGAAACACCAAATCCTTTTCATAGTCTGGATAACAGAATGAGAAAAAGTAGAAGTGGGCATGTTGAGTCCAGTTTTAGTCAAAAGATGGATTTATTTTAAAAAGATTTAATTATAGCTAGAAGTTGTACGTCATTGTGTGGGTCATAGGCCATTCATGCGTTTGTGTTTATGCCTGTATCGGTGTGTGCACGTGACTGCGTGTGTCTCCAACATGCAAGTGCGTGCATGTGCATTGTGGATGGTCGTGTGTGTGTGTGTTTATGTGTTTGTGTGTGTGCATGTGTGTGTGTCCTCAGGCTAGACAAAGCACGCTGCTCCATGGCAGTTCCCCCCTGTCACTGCAGAGGCCTCAGTATGTGTGTGTGCACGAGTGTGTGATCAATCTCACGTGGACCAGTCATGGTGTCAGGGCAGCAGTAGATCTGACTCTCTCTCTCTCTCTCTCTCTCTCTCTCTCTCTTCTTTCCCTTGCTTCCTCTCGTCTCTTCTCGTCTCCCATTTCTCTTCCTCTGTCTCCCTTGGTCCTTTCCATCCATCCTTTCCTTTCCTTTGACTGTGGGACAGTTGGAGTGCCAGGTCAGGAGCGAGCCAACCCGTAGAGCGTCCATCTTTCTAGAGGATAATTAATGCATGCCAAGCTGGAGGGCTGATCCTGCCACCGGACTGCTCCAAACAGGTACCTGTGCCTTCCTTTTCTGAGGACCTGCCCCGCTCTGTTTCACTTTGTCAACAGAGACTTGCTGACTGACTGATTTGCTGACCGGCGCTCACTTACGCTTTCACTTTTTAACACTCTCCCTGCTCTCTCTCTCTCTCTCTCTCTCTCTCTCTCTCTCCCTCCCTCCCTCCCTCCTTCTCTTTCACACCAACACACACACGCACACCATACACATACACACACTGTACACAAGTCAGTACTCACGTGCACATCCATTACAGAGTAACTTTTATTAGTGTTTTCTGGAGTGAGAATAGCTCGGTTTCCCTCTTGATCTACATTGTGTGGGTTTACAGGTTTACAGGTGTAGAGTTAGAGAGACACATTTTATGCTCTGAGGTGGCAAATGTCATGTTTTTGAAGTTGAAGTGGGTTGTCTTTACTGCTCTGGGCTGTACTAGGTGCTTCTACACCTCTGATAGCCTCTGATCGACTTTCTCAAAGGTTACTGCTTTTCTCTTTTCTGTGATTTTGTGTATTTGATGTGTTATTCCTCACTGAGATAAAAACCAAAATGTGTGGCAAACGGTGATAATTCTGAAGCATTTCTATCTGTTTGACTACTTTGCTACATTGCTACTTTTTACCCTGAAGTGTTTACTGAAATGTTGCCATTTTTGTAGAGTAAATGAATAAAAATAAGACAGAGACAGGCAGGTATTCTGATATATTTTCTAAAGGCAGTAATGGTTTGTAAACTTGCAGTTATCACAAAAAATACTATTTCCTATATTAATTATTTATTTGTGGTGTATTATAATATTAATGCAAAGGTTTACCCTTTTATATATATCATATTAACTACATTTACTTTACAAGCATTTTTTATTCTTATAACAGAGCAAAATTATATAAAATTGATATCACATGGAGGCTTAAGTTTTATCTGCTCCTTTACACTTCTACAAAGTGACTTGTTTAGTTTTTCTTTGTCCATTAGTTTGGATTGACAGAGTGGATCAACTTTCAAAGTCCTGTAGACATGCAGGGAAGCAGCTACTTCTTGGATTTGAGGAGAGGAAAAGGTGTTTCCTGTAAATGTCACTCTCATTTTTAGAGATGAAGAGATATTTTTCTAAAGGGTCAGCACAAGAATTCATGGAAGGTGCAGTTCTGGGAGCTTTGAGAGAGGGTTAATTTAGAGAGCATGTGATGGTCTTTCAGAAATCTTAACCTTTTTCTACTCAAGTACCCACCTGTCAGATGTGTTAAAACTGTCATCATGTATGGTCTTATTGTGTATTGTAATATAACTTAAATATGTTACCATTCCATTTATTAGATGAGGCTAGGTGACCCATTTAGAAGTTGTTTTAAACTTAATTTACACATACATAGCCACCCGTCCAAAAAGGTTAATGGCTGACAAATTAACCCCTGCAGCATTATCTTACAAATGGCGTGCAGCATATGATAACCTATAATCAATATCACCAATTATGTGTCAGACAGAGGCTATTGGCCGTGACCTGTCTCTCATGAAGAGACTTTCTGAGGAAACAGGATCTCTTCCACTATGCAGATGCAGGGTCTCTCCCATTCTGATGTCATTACAGACACCTGGGACCACCTATCATCCCCTGGCTGCATCTATCCATCTGATTCTGTTGCTTCTTAACCTCCCACTCTGCTTCTTCTTCTTCTTTTCTTCATCTTTTTATTGATCGCATCTTCATCCTCATTTCCTCTCATTCATGTTCTTGTTTTTCTGTCTGGTTTGTCTTTTAGGTCAGTCTGGCCTCCTTTTGTTTTTAATTAACAAAAGAAAAAAAAAAAAAAAAAAAGAAACCACCAAAAAACTTTAATAGCTCCTTCAGGAAAGAGGATACCAACATTTAAACTCACATATTCACACATAATATGACTATGTTGAATTTATATGAATAGAAAACATTGTTTTAGTCTTTAAAAGTCCCTGAAACATATTTTTATTAGTTAGTTCAAATAAAAATGTACACACAGTCATTTTGTTTGATTGTATTTGCTGGAGCAATATGTATAATTACTATGTTAAAAAAAAAAAAAAACTATTGAAGATATTTAATTGTTCATAATAAAACATACATTCATAAATTCTGTTCATGATAAAAGATGGAGGCACTGGACATGAAGCTGACGTGAAACCAGGACAGGAAGTTAAGGACAAATGAAATGAATGAATGTGTTGATTTCTGAGAGATTCCACTTGCAGATAATCTCTTTAGTATTTTTAATTTAATTTTGTTCTTAATTTTTTTTTCTAAAGAGGCCACATTAAAATTCCAAGTATTGAATCGCAACTACAGTTAATTTACATAAATAATTAATTAAATAGATTAATTAATTAATAATTAAGCTTCAACAATCCACAAATATTGCCATCTTTAGGAAATATATTTCAAATAATCATTTCTGATTCAGATAAGAGTCTTTTACTAAACATCAGATCTTAACGTGTTTTTCGGTTTATTTGTTGTTAATTAAGTCGAGTTTTACATTTTCAGCCTGTGGTTATCAGCCCTGTAATGTTTTAAAAAAATAATGATAATAATAATAAATTAAAACAATAACTGTGTTAATAGAAATGTAGATCGTGGCCAAAGCTTTTGATTTCACGAAGTATCGAAATAAAAACAACCTAATTAGAGAAATCAGAGAAATGTGGAAGAGAAACTTTACAGGATTGAAAAGACACAGATTCGTGACTTCTGTTTTATATAAATGGTTAAAAAAAATAAAGGGGCACATGAATCACACATCTATAATTCTGAAAGGTTTTTTTTTTCTTAAAACAATGTGAGATCAAAAAACAAATTAAATTCTGTTTTTCGCGAATATCTTACTGAGAATGGATTTAAAAAAAAAAATATTTACGTGTTTACTCGTGTTTAAATTCTTGGTAATGATGAATATTGACAGAATGTTGACAGTTTAACTACAACCAATAAATTGAATAAACTGAATAAACCACACAACATGTAATGAAAACCAAACTCATCTTAACTAATCACTTAATAATAATAATAATAATAATAATAATAATAATAATAATAATTCGATCATGTCTCGTTAAAATGATAAAAATAAAATAATCCTCATTTTATTTTTAACATGTCTGGAGGCGTCCAGACACAAGGCGCCTCGCGGCTCCGATGGTCAGAGACCTTGAACTTCACCAGAGCTGGTTGGGGGTTCAAATGCAGCGTGTGTGTGTGTGCGTGTGTGTGCATGCGTGTGCGTGTGTGCGTATGTGTGTCTATGTTTATGTGTGTGTGTGTGTGTAAAGGAGGGGGGGGGGGCAGCTGAGGACCATATGCCTCCATGTAACTGCTGTGACACCCAGCGCAGAGTGAGTGATGCTCACCGGCTCCTACGGTGAGGGGGACAAATACCTCCGTCTCTCTGGCTCCTGGAGATATATTTTTCTAAGATTTTTTTTGCAGTTTGTGGATTTTTGTCTACTGATTTGATAAATCAGTAAACAAAAGATGGCGTTCATGAATTTGTCGTATTCCTCTGATTGATTAGGTTATTGGCCTGTATGTAAAAAAAAAGACTTATTAAGAAAACTGATTTTTTTTTTTTTTTTTTTAAATAAGTATTTATTTCTTATTCTTTCTATTTTCTGTTTCTTGCTTAATTTTCCATGATGCTGCCTGTGTGCCTGCGGATGGTTTCAGCTGGTGTGGCCTATAAAATATTCAGTCTGGAACAAGGTATAAGCTCTGAGTGTAAGTGATGTGTAGTGTAAGATTCAAGGGGGGGTCAAGTTGAGGCGGGTTTACACCCTACATCCACACACGCTGACATCCACCCACACACACACACACACACACACACACACACACACACACACACACACACACACACACACACACACACACACACACACACACACACACACACTCACATCCACACACGAACCTTCCTGCTGTCCAGACGTGCTTCACGTTTAGGCCCAGCTTCGTCCTTCATGGATAGGATGGCACACAGAGAGGGGGGGTAGTTTACTGTAACCAGTATAAATAGAAACACGTAGGCAATTAATTATTTCTTTTGCTCTTTTCTAAATGTCGTGGCGGTGGCTCGGCTCCTTTCATCGTCCGCTTTTTTTTTTTCCAAACACGGACTATTTTGTTTCACAAATGTTAATTGATTAATGATCAAACATTCTCGCGAGTAGATACATTTACATCCTGCATCGATGTTTCAGGTTTCTATTTTTGTTGCACATCAATTTTGGCTATGTAAGACTACAGGCCCTATCCTCTGTACGATATGTCAGTTCTTGCAGTAACTATGATGTCATGTTTGAAATCCCTTTGGTCTTTGAATGACTGAGAGTAACTCTTAATAACGTGCTACTAAATGAACATTATTATTTCCTCCTTTCGGGGGAGAGAGAAAGAGAGGGGGGGACTTGAAACTTGAGGGATAAATCACTAAATCACTAAGGTGAGGGATAAATAAATAAATGATGTTTAGAGTTGAAACTTGAAAACAAACTCAGTCAGATGAAAAGATTGTGATTGTGACAGGTCCCAATTTATTACCAATTCAGAGTCAAAGTAAGTAAAAAAATAGTTAAATGAAGCTTTATCTTCATCTGACTTTGATGTGATGATAGATAAAGTAGGAATATATATATTTATATTTTATTGTGCCAGAACGGTTTGTCACAGCTCTACAAAGCATAAACAACAGGCCTGTACTGCTTTAAAATATATGAACCTGTTAATTAGTTTTGAGTAAAACAAATCCCTGTATATTTGTTTGTTTACAGAGTTGTTTATATTAACATAATTTATTAAAATATATGCATTTTATTTTTAATTTTAAAAGTAAACAATGATCGAAATGTTTTAAATTTGAGCTTTATGGAGTTAAATTTAAAAAAATAATCCCACCTTGTTGCTCGCATTTGTGGATCTAATTGTTGTATTCAAGCTAACAAGTGTCCAATTAGAATATAATGAATATTAAATAGACGGAATAAACTTGTCAGTTTCTGTTGGATCTCTGGCCAAATTCCTCAACAGTTGGCCCGCGAGGCAATTAATACAAGCTATTACCCCGCGATAAAGCCTAATTAGGCCCGATTAGTTGGAAAAAAAGGGGAGGGTGGGTGGCGCTAATTGAAAAATCCTTCAGAAAAGAGGTTGTGTATTGTAGACATGGGGTCCTTATAAGCAGCTCTCAGTGGTAAATGCCATTCACATTCAAATGAGAGTGACAAAGTTTGGCACAGAAACAAGCACACGTCCGCCTCCCGGCCTCCCAGTCGGCCTCCATATAAAAAAGCGCTCCGCCTTTTGTTAACCTGACACGTGTTTAGAGGAGCGTTATTTGGTTAATTCTGTAGGAGGATGGCACCGTGCCCGACTACATGGAAGAGAAACCCAACCTCTAAACACCAGAAAGACAATACATTAAAATATAAGAACACATATCATATGATTTTTATTCTTTTTTTTATTTTTTTGGCTTTTTCATCTGACTAAAATATAAAAACACACACACACATATACAGATAGATAGATAGAGAGAGACAAAGCACAGAGACGAGCTAACAAAAGCACAGTACAAGAAAAATCTCATTGAAATAAAAAGGGGGAGTGTGTGTTAAGAATGGACTTTAAATGCATTTAAGCAGTTACAGTGTAGAGGGGAGAGCCTTGCACCTGTCTCTCCCTCTCGCTGGAGATTTGCACCCTCCTGCTGCCGGCATTGAGAAGTCGCTGTATGTGTGTGTGTGTGTGTGTGTGTGTGTGTGTGTGTGTGTCAGGCCATGCATGTCATATTCGCGACCGAGACACACTCGCACACACACGCAAACGACGTCTTTCCTGCGGCATTTGTCTCTTTCTCGTGCATTACAGTGAATACGTGACCTAAATAACCATTTTATTGTCTGTTCCTCTGTTTAGACTTCTCATAAGAATAATCTGTAATTTTGCACGTTTTGTTGGGTCGCCCCATCACCCCCCACCACCACCACCACTACCCTACCCGTCATCCTCCTCCTCATGTTGCAGACTTCTTTGATGAGTGTAATATTAACATGATAAGGAGATGTCAATGAAAAACTCTACCTGACTGAGCAGATGGTTGTGTGATACGGGTCTAATGTAATATTAATGCATGCAGGGCTTGTTTCTTATCAGAAAAGATCTCCCCAAAATTGTCCTCCACAGGGACCCACTTAGATTGAAGCACACATAATAGAAATGATCACTCTTTTTAGCTCACATCTGAAAGATATCACTCCACTTTATACAGTAAGTGACACGAATTTGAAAAGCCTGGTTCATTTAGGCCCAGCCTTTCAGTTAATGAAAGCATATTTTCCACATAAATTTGCAAGCTAAGTTTCAGCTTCTATTAAATCATATTTTACGATGAAAAAATAAAATAAAAGACATTTTAACTTACCAGACAAAATAAATAAATAAAATAAATAAATACAACAACAAAATAAATTAGATCAAAAATAAATTAATTCAATTAAGATTTTAATTTCACGACCATAATTTTGGTGGAAATCTGACCTGAACACTGAAGTAAAACTGGAAAGGAATTTTGGAAAAATCAATATTTAGTCAAAAGTCTTTGAACTTTAATTTTAAATGTTGTTAATCCTGTATGATAGATTTTTTTTAAAGATTTGTCTTTTGGTTATGTTGCTGTAATTAATTTGAAATAGTTTATGTATTTGTGTTAAATACAGAGACGGTTGTATTGATTTATATTTATAGGTATGTCTTATTGTATTATACCATAAAAGATTTCTGAATAGCACTTGGGAAAAAAGCTGCATTTAAAAAAAAAAACATAGCTTGAATATTGACTCATAATCTTGTGTTCAGGGCAGTTGAGTTGTATTTAAATGAATAATGTTGTCAGTTGGAGGTATTGATTGGAGGATTGTGAAGGTGTAAGTAAAATGGAGTGTTGATGCATCTGTTCTTGGCTGTGCCCTGTGAACAGTGAGGACCCGAGGATAATGAGGCATAATGCTGCCTGAGACAGGGCCTCCTGCCGAATAGACCCCAAATTATACCCCAAACCAAGTGAACATTCTCCTGGGGGCAACAAGGTCAAGTCCACGACCCCTGACCCCAGAGAGTCTGGCTCTGGAGAGGAGGTGAGGCAGGAGTCTGACCATGACTCCTGCTGCCGTTGATGATCATGATGATGACGAGGGAAGTGCCTGAGACCTGGTTGTTGTCCGTCTCTGCAGCCTGCTGTCCTCAGCCCTGCTCTTCCCTGCTTGATTTTAGCCAACACTTCATCTATTATTTAGCAGACTTATTAAAAGTTATTTCAGAGCCATCAGGTCCTGCCAGATGACCTGAGAAAGGGGGCCTCCTGAGTGGCCAGACAGACTGGAAAATCCAAATGGACACAGTGGAACTGCTAAAACACACAGGCTCAAAACAAACAGCAAACACTACCTGCATTATTAAGAGGTGCATTCACTTATAGGAGAAATAAAAGCTCTTCAATATTTCACAAGTACAATCTCAAATATACATGAATGTTTAATTAAAGAGAACTTTTGCCGTATATGTAAGAATAAACTAAATAAAGGCGAAGAAAAAAAGAGTGAGAACATTTTAGCAAAGCAACAAATAAAATGCCAAAATGTTTGCACAAAATAAACAAATGTTTGTGTTTGTTATTAAAATAATAAAAAAACAAACAGTTAAAAAGCTTTAATTTAATTAATCAAATTTAAGAAAAAAATTATTATTTCTGTTGAAACAATAAACAAAAAAGTGCAATAATATAAGTTTATAAATTTAAATTCTGAATATTTATTTAGTCAGTTGTCATTGTCTTCTAGCATTTAACTACAATAAACAATCAAATCAGGAATTCAAAGAGGAGAATGTTTTTTTTTAATCCCTTTTGAATATTATTTGATTTTCACAACCAAAAAATTCAGCACTCACTTCAAATGTATTGGCTTATCCTCTTCAGGCTGACCTAACGTGTGTCTCGACACAGCGTTTGGTCTGTGCATAGCTTTGAATATTCATATCTTTGCTGAGGAACCGTGACATAACCTTTTCCCCCTTAATGTGATGTGTGCACATGCACTTCCCAGCTGTGTCCAGAGAGGGCTGGGCTATCATGGGGAGTTGAGGGGGGTGAAAGGCGTATAGAGCAGGAGCTGGCCGAGGCGGAAAGGTCAGGGGAGGCAGGAGACAGGCGGGCTGGCTGACTGCTAAAGCTTTGAACCTAACAGATGGTGAAGGTTAGGTGACATCCCCTCGCCTGGCCTTTCCCCAGTAATTGAGGATAATTTGAGCACCAAAGAGAGCAGGCCTGTCCACTGTCAGGCCCAGAGAGGAGAGACGAGGTTAATATGAAAATGATTTTGCATTACGGCTGGCTTTGTGAGGCTGGCCGCAATCCTAATCCTGGCCTGAGGCAGCAGGAATGAAGAAGTGTCACCCTGGGTCCAGGCGCCACGCCACGCACATGAATACATCTCCAACCCATGGCCGTGTGCCCCCCATTAACCAGCACTCTGCCAGGACCGATTACACACTCCCACTCAGGAGCCAGGCAGGCTTTGGGGGCATTTTAGGGAGTCTTGGGAGTGAACTGACATCACCCCCTATCCCATAAGAACAAAAGAGGTGCAGAGAGGCCGTGTGATATCAATGGAGATTTTTCACCTCTCTCCACAGCTACTGTAGCTGAGCACATCTCTCCCTTTTTTCAACTAAACTTGGATTAGGTGCCCTTTTTGTTGTTGAAGTTGTTAAAGTTCTTGAAATCTTCTAAACATACTTTTGATTTAGGAAAAAACTACCAATTATGTGAAATTAGCAGCCAGTTGGATCATTTATTTGTTCTTACACTGTTTTACACTTTTGGAGAAACACTAGATTTGTAATGTGACTGGACTGACTGGACTCCCCCACAGCACGAGGCTGTCAAGCTGCAACTGTGGGACCAATTCTGTCCAGAAAGTTGCCTCTTTGGTGTGATGAAGTCATTTACAACTATTGATCTAATAGTCAAACTGGGCATGTTAACCTGAAGAGCCTTGGAGGGAGTTTCTGGGAAATGGAGGTGCCCCAGGGACCCTCTCAAAAGCTCGAGCAAGACACAATAGACAGAGATGTAATTTAAAATGTTAGTTGTGGTCTGGGTCCTCTTATAGGTTGGTATAATGCTGCAGTCCTGCCAGAGCTCCCTGGATCTATTTTAATAGTAAAAGTTTCATAGCAAAACCCAGGACATTTTTTGTCATCCTGAAATATATGATTAATTAAAACCAGCTTTCGCCGTAAAATAACTATTTTACTGTGCAGTAAATTAAAATGATGAATGCTACAGGGAAACATCACTGTTTGTACAGATAAATGAACTAAGATTAGTTTTATGAACATAGGAACATATCACACACTGGAAAAAGTCAGACAGGAACATGCAGTGCAGGAGGAAATATAATAAAACTATTTTGTTCTTGTTTTCATCATTTTAGATACTAATCATTTGTTGTCCAAGGTGAGATTCATATTTCAGTTTGGAAAAAGTAAAAAGTACATTTAACTCGAAGGGAATAGTAAAGACAAAAGTTTCATCCATCATGAATAAATGTGATGTATCAACAGTCATCACATGTAATGTTATCAAATATTTTGTCATTTGTTTGTTCGGCACTCAACCACTTTGTCTTCTATCCCGGATAAGTAACTGCTCGTATTAATTTACTTTAACATAATTCTATTACGTAAACACTGGTCAATATTTTGTTCATACACTGAAGTAGATTCACATTCACAACACTTAGTGCTGTGTATACATGTGTGTATATGTGTGTTAGTAGCTGCTGTGCTGTGCTGTCGAGCCAGGTGGCCCATGGGCTCCCCCAGGTGTAGTCCAGATGAAGGGGTCTTTACAGAGGCGTCCCTGCTGCTGTGCCCTCTGCTTGTCCGTCTTGTTCCCCAGGAGCAGTGAGCTTTAAACCGGCTCGGCCTGTGACCTCCTCATCCAGCGTGGCCCGTCTGAGCTGGAGTAGGACCCTCCCAGCCCTGGAGGATACACTGTGGCTAGAGCCTCTGTCCCCATCTTTCTCTATCTCGCTTTTTACCCTCACCGAGAGCCCCCACTGAAGTTCAAGTTCACATACAGAATGGAGATTCATTTTGATTTATTGTCTCAGCTAACACCACTGATTTTGTTAAAATACAATAATTGTCAAAGATGAAGGAGTTTGGTTCAACAGGGCAGCCGGTGGGGTCCTCATCCTGAACCCCACACCCCCCTTGCCTTTCTTACCACCCCACCCCCCCTTATGCTTTATGAGGATTGGTCAGTTGACAGGTCAGTTGTTCCCTCTGTGGAAGAAGGGTGAATGAAAATCTTAGGCTGCTTCCCTAAACAATGAAGAAAACATCTGTTTTCTGCAGCTTTTAGGTCATTTTCTTTTCATTGTGCAACACACACACACACACACAAAAAAAAAACAGGCAGACAAACTGAAGACACACACGCACTTGCACATAGTAGTGTTAGTAGTGTTATTACTGACTGATTTTTTTTTTTTTTTTTTTTTACCATATTTTGTGATGCAACTCATATTTCACTAAATCACACAAATGAAAATTTTTCATGCAGTTCAAATTTTATATATCTGCTCTCTCACCAGGGGTGTATTTCTTCATTTTTTCCCCCCTATACTCAGAGATGCTATCTTGCATGTGTTTTCTATTTTACATTTGCAAGTTGGAGACCAGCAAAGAACCAGTGGCGCAACAGGGCTTTTCTGTATTATTATCTTCTGAATATTTAACTTCTATTTTTTTCCAATTGGAAAAATAACATTCATCGTTCTTTTGACCTACAAGATCATGGCAGAAAGTATGTCTTTGAAAAGTAAAACAAAAAATCCACTTTTAAATAAGATCAATTGTAAACAAACCCAGGGCAACCCTTTGAAAGGCCCCGCCAAGAGATTTACCTTGCCCTGTGGCAAATAATATTTCTTGAACTGGGTTTAAATTTCAAGTGTCTTGGGTTTATAAAAACCTGGAACAAAAGAAAGCCAGCCTCTGAACAGCAAATATTATCTGCTAGTTGGGCAAGATGTCAAGATTGCCTTTTTTGTTGTCTCAAATACAGGGCCAGATCTAGTGTCTGGCAAATCCCAGAATAAACCTCAGAATATATCCCTATTTACTTGAATTTACTAGGATCATTTTAAAACCACATCTGCATCTACAGTTTGAGATGGACCTTATCTGTATGCTGAACTTTCTCAAGCTATATCATTTCTTTAAATTTGACTTTTAACAATGTAAAGCCACTGCCTGTTTTCCATTGCGTCTTAAAATATTTATATCTTTCTTAGCTTATATAGCATTTTCAACATTTTACATTTTTCCTGCCACCCAACAATTGTGAAATCCTGAACACGTTTATTGACGACATTATTTTAGGCTCAGAATAATATTGTACATCATTAGAATAATTTTATTTTTAACAGTTTCGCCTTATGCACTATAATTTGATGATGAATTATAGAAAGAAAAAAGAGATTGTCCTGGCTTGCTCTGTAATAGCTATCTTTCAGGATGATAAACATAGCAATAACTATTTACTGTTTCTTGGTAATAACAGTACTAGGAAACCAAGTAATGACCTGTTCCCTTCATCAGTCTCATATCGAGCCAAGATGAAAGCATATGTGAATTTGTTATAGGGGCCCGGTATGACACCCATTACTCCTTAATATCCTGCAATCTTTCCACTCTCCTCTCTCCTTTGCCCCAAAAATCCACAGCACTTAGAATAGAACACCCCACCTCAGCATGTGCATCCCACCTCTCCATTCTGCATACTGCCACATATTTTGTCTTTTGTTTGTTTATGTTATTTAAAAAAGAGAACACATCAGAGAGGAATGGCCAAGTAATCATAAAAGAAAGCTGCTGCTGCACCTCTGAGTCACTTTTCTTTTAATTGGATGCAGCTTTTAAGTGAACTTCACTGGCTGGGTAGAGGGAGGAACGGTACTGTCTGTAATTTGGTTTTCCTTGTAGTGAGCCCTTGTCAGAGTCAAATAAGCCTAGTGCAGCTCACCGACCAGGCAACCTTTCCCTGCAAACCAATGCACCCCAGCAAGCGAGCCTTCTCTGTCATCTGATGTTCCACTCTACTTAAAACAGAGGAGAGGGTGGGGAGGAAGTGTGGGGTGTAGAGAATAAAGAGAGAAAAGGCACAGCCCCACTATCATCATTTTATTTTGATTTTTTTTTTCCCCATCCCATTCTTTAATCCCTCTGATGAAGTCTGGACAGGCAGAGGCATGCTCTTGCAGACAGCAATTTCACTGCACCATATGCGCCTCACACATCGGATGGCAGGGAGGAGAGGGGTCTGTCGGGAGCACAGCCAGGAGAAAGGAGAGAGGAAGAAAATACACGGCATGAAATTCAGAATGGGCTGCAGTCGGGGAACACTGATACCCCGTGATGTTTTGTCTGCAGCATCCGCTTATGCTCCTTTAGCAACGTGCCCGTCATGCGTTCACTGTTCACTAAAAATGCATCGAATGAAACATGTCGCAAATAACACTCGACCTGTTGTGAAATATTAACACTTATGCAGGTAAACAATTGAGCCAGGTACTCACACAAAAGGAGCCAGGTACCCACATAAAATGGTGGTGAGCTGAGTGCTGTTTGGCCCCTCCCTACGCTGAGGATGTGGTGCCGACACCCTGATCATGTGATTAGAGAGGATGGAAAATAGCTGCGTGTCTACTGTGGTTGCCTTCAGACTTCCCTGGTTTATTCGTCCGTCCAGAGGAGATGCCTTTAATTTACTGTAGACAAGCAGTTGTGTAAGAAAGAAGGACAGATAGAAGGGCCACTAATATTTATTCAAGTCACAGTTATGAAATATTTAAAATTAGACATTAGGCATTAGACATTTGTTTTTGGGGGCAAAATTAAAATTTGTGTTAAATGTATAAAATGTGTATAAAAAAAATCAAGTACTATAAACAAATCAAGAGAATCAGAATTTGCATAGTAATAAACCTTAAATATTAAACAAGATATTGCAAAATATTAAGAACACCTTCTGCAGAAAGAGATGCATGTCACTGTAAAGGGGACAGAAAGGGGAAAGGGAATGGGCGGAGGCTAAAATAATTAAATTTGGGTCAATAGACCTTGCCCAGTTACATACAAGGGGAGATCCATAACCCTGCTTGTTCCTTGATCTGCTTGCATTTTCAGCACACTCTGTGCTGACCAAGCAGGTTGCTCCTTAAATCTCACACTTGCTTCCTATATACATAATATATCCATCCCATATCCTCTAGACCTGTTTACTCCCCCAGTGAAATACTGTATGTGTGTATATGTGTATGTGTGTGCATAAACCTCAGGACAGATGCACTGCACTTGGTTGTCTCACAGAAGAAGAGAGAGAGAAAAGAAAAGAAAAGGTGTTAGTGAGTGTGGGATGGTGGAGGGTGGGGGGTGAAAAAGGTTACACTTAAGCCCTGATTGGGTAGTATGTAATTAAGGCTGCATTTGGCAGGTTTCAATTTTGGGTGAGAATTGAGGGAGAATTAGAGTGACTGTGTCTATTACTAAGCTCACCTGTGAGCTCTGGAGCATGTATCAGTTCTCTGAAGCTGAGTCCTGTCTTAGAGATTACTCCACAATGGGCTGGCCGGGTTCCCTGACATCGAGATGCTGTTAAGATGGGCCGACATCTTTGATGTGAAGTGAGTAATTCTGCAGAGGAAAAAACAAATTACAATTAATTTACTCAGTTTTGATGATGATGCTTGAATAAAAGACTTTTCTTCCCCTGCAGAATAAAAAAAAAAAAAAAAAAAAAAAAATAGAACACAAAGGTGTCCAGCTGTTTCTCAACCAAACCACAACTTGAAACATTCTTCACATTAACGCATCAGTATCATTGCATTCATGCCGTGTTGGACAGTGGCTCCAGTGAATCGTTTTAAATGTATTTTAAATGGCAATAATAAGACCTGCTGAGTGATTGATGCTGTCAGCGTACAGCGTATACCTATGCAACCCTGGGCCCAGCAGGTGTAGATCAGCAGCACATTAGACAGACAGGGGAAATGTGGCACACATGTGGCGATGTCTGAGAAAAGAGACATACATCAGCTGTCCCTCAGCAGCAGCAACACAGTCCGTAGTGTAGCCCCTGGAAGTGTGGTAAGAGCTCTGCCCAGGAGGATCTGTATAATGCTCTTCATTTGCTGCGGGGAAAACTGAGACATCCCAGGGTATTGATTCAGGTATTGACATCATTTGATGGTTCCTTTCAAGCATGTTATTATGCCGACAAAAAACAGAGAGTGAAAGTGTATAGTGGTAATCTCCCTGTCATCAGGGTGGCATGTGTGTCATGTAGTAACTGCATATTCAAAGGTTACTCTTGTTCAAAAAAAGATTAACCACAACAGCTTGGCCTCAGCCTCCTCTAACCTCTGAACCATGACGCTTGTCATCCCAGTCAGATTTTACCGTCGCCGTGGGACACCACCTAAAATTTGAATTATCATCAGAAAAAAAAACAAAAACACAACAAAACATTTTATTTGATGTTTTTTTTAGGTAAGTAATTATAAAGAAATTCAGAACAATGAATATAAACCAAGAAAATGTTAATGTTTAAATGAGCAGTTTGTTGCTGTGAGAGGCCGTCGTACTGTCCTGTCAGCATTTGAACTGCGGTGGCTGCCCTTGACTTTGAGCCGTTCCCAGGCTCTTGAGGGCGTCAAGGGGCTCCGAGGGGACAGCTTTGTGTGACGCACAGAGAGCAGATGTTCCTCTGCATTTGTTGTGGCCAGTTTGGGATGCTGTCTCTGTCCAGACATGACCCGACTTGACCCTTTAGGTTGATTAGCATGCTCCCGCAGTAGGCGTCAAAGAGTAAATCTCACATGTTGCCTCGGAGTCAAGATGGAGAAAAATCTGTTTCCCATGAATAATTTTATTTCTATTTCATATTCTTGAATCAGTTTATCAACTGATCAGGTGTTATGCATGAGGGTTAAATGAAAACAGAGCAGAAAGAAATCTGCAGAAAGGCTGGTGAGCACTTTTTGTAGTTTGCCGAAGATAGGAAATTAATACAAGTTTTTTTTTAAAAAATGACAAGTTTTTCTGATAAAATGTGAATTTTTACATGTGGAATATGTTGTATAAAGTCCCAGTAGCTATAAGAGGTGATAAGACTTTTTTTCTTTTTCATCTTCTTTCTTTGCGTTTCTTCATTTATTGTTTCATTTAAACTACCGAAACTGAGAACTCTCTGTATATACAGGACAATAATTTATTTTTAAAACACTTTTATACCTATATAAGTTTAGCTTCAAGATGCTGTGGTGCAGCAGATACTGAGATAGCCGATATAACACACTATTTGTGTGTACTGCCCTTAATGTATGCACAGTTGGTGAGAACTCATACATGCTGTGATGGAGTATAAGGGATGCAGTGGATCCCGGCTGAACACTGGGAATATATTACGCTGGTCTTAAATAGTCAGGTCATGAATTTGCAGTGGCACCTCTCTCAATTGGGGGTCCTCCTCTCTGCTTTTCCTTCCTCTTACTATGTTTCGTACAGTGGTGAGATGTTGTGAAGCTGTTCCCCACTGACCACCTTCAGGCCCGGGGCTTTCTGTGGGGAATGAGCTACTTGCTGACCACTTCAATAAAATTCAATCACAGGTATCATTCGCAATTCTTGTAACTATGTTCAGACTTTATAATGTGACAGGCTCTGTCAAAATCTAGATTATTGGAATAGAAGTAAACCCAAAAATTTCCTCCAATGGATCATTTGTGAGAGGGTCTAATACTGTTACTAAGAAGTGTGCTGAAAGGATGGAAAGACTTTCAGAATATTGATTCCTGTTAAATCAGGAAAGTTAACTTTCTGTGAGTTTATCAAACTAAATACTGTGTAGAAAAAATATACGCGAAACCGACTTTGTCACTGTGGCTGACAGGAAGATGTAGGTAGTACTTAGCGTGGAGTTTGATGCTTACGAATTATTAACAAATATTGTCAAAGTGATCCTTTTGTGTATTTTAGCGTGTCTTAAATTTTTACGTTATCTGTAATTCCATGTGAAAAGTAACGATATGCCACAATGTGTAATAAGGAAGAATGCTCCAACTGCTGAATCTTATCTATCTTATCCTGTCAAATTATCATTCATTCACTGATATCATACATTATAAAACATGTGCATTCTGTAATTTCACACCTGACACTGGAATTTAAAGAGGCTTGACATTTTTGTCAGTCTGTCATTAATCAGAAAGAGAAAAGATCTCCATTGGTGTGTATTATTCTGATCAGTTGCTTTTAATAAACCCTTATTTTCAATGTAACTAGACATTAAAATAAATCAGAGCAGTTTTAGAAATGTTGGCTGATTCTCTGTTAGACTTGTTAAAAGTTTTTATTGGGTGAAGATGACAAAAATCTGATTTGCCTGTAGAAGAAAGCAGTTTTGTTTTTTAGCTGAGAGGTGGCAGCTTTGTCTCGTCCCACCCCTCTGAGACATGCTGCACATACTCAGGTTGATTTGACCTCAGCCACATTGTTGACTTTTTCAAAGTAATGGGAAGCATCTTATTGTGTTGTCTGAGGTACAGTGATTACTGCTTTCCCTATGAAACTTTCTCCAGGATCAAAGACTCTCTCATGCATTAATAAAGGGTGTTTTGTGAGAGTCTTATTAGCTGTAATGTGCCTGTCGGGTAATTCATGTCTGATGGCAGCAAGCGTCAGTTGTAGGCGGAAGAATGAAAGAGCACAGACAGTGTTGTATTTCAATATTGCTGCCTTTTATGGGCACCGAGGCTAAATTTATATTGATCTGAATTTGATAATGATTCTATTAGCTCTATTAAATTTGTATATATTCGAGGGTTCAGTTACACACTGAAACAGAAAAAAGAGCCAAAGAAAACAAATTAGTGTGTAAAGGGTGGATTGTGTTGCATGTAATTTAAGAGGGGACCATTGGTGGGGATCATCAGGAACTGTCAGTGAAGTTAGAAAGGAGAGAGAGTAAGAGACCTTGTTTGTATGTGTGTGTGTGTAAATATCTCTGTCTAAATTGGTTCTGGCAGATTGTAATTAATGCAGATGTAATCAAGTCTTTATTGTGAATGTGTGAAGTGTGTACACACACCAGAGCTGCAAATATTTGTATTCTACAAACTAATAATTTAGATTTGTCAGAATGTATTGTCTTCTCTGTCTTAAGGTTAACACAGTGAATGACACTGTCCCTTCTCTAACACACAGACCACTGTGGTTACTTGTTATTAACACACTGACCAATTATCGGCACCTCACTGACACTGGTCAGCGGTTCTGCCAATACCTGTCTCCTACTATCAAGGCCAGGCAGAGGTCATTATCAGAGATCTTGGCTACAATGGAGACCTCGGGGACTCCCACATTCACTGGCTCTACAGGCCCACAGCCAAGACAGGTCAGGTCAAAAATGCAAACTCTCAGCCCCCCTTACCACCCTCCCACCCAGCTCACCCCAGCCCCTTTCTGTTTCTATCTCATCTTCTTGTTTTTCTGCTCAACACGTGCTGCAGTTTCTGTGAAAGAGTTTACTGACACACCTTGATATTTTCTTAGTTTCTGGGGATGTTTTCTATCAGTAGATTTACAGCTATGTAGGTTATCAGCACTGAGTGCCTCCGAGCTTTGCCTGTGGCCCCTGCAGTTACAGTTGATATGGAGGAATCACAACTCAGTGTCAGTGTTTTCATTTCAGTTGGCAGCATGAGGCTGATAAATCTTCAGGAAAACACTCATTTATGCATATGGATTCGTCCCTCGAAAGTAATGGGTATTGTATACTTAGGGAAATTAACATAAGACATTTTACACAGTCTAAGAAAAATATAATTCATGCATAATTGATTGGCGGCATGATTGCCTGAGTTTACTGTCATTTTTCTGTGGTGAGACAAAGTCTTTCCTCAGGCTGTTTAGCCTAATGGACTTTGGGGATATTTAATTTAGGGCTGTCCAGGAGCAGAAATGTAGCTCCAGAACTCTCACTCTCTCTTATATAGCATGTATAGCTTCAAACACTCAAATGACTCTCATTTAGCATGCAAACCCATGGTCAGAGCCAGTCTAATTGCCTGTCATTTTGATAAACTCTATCAACTTATTTAAATGTGTTGTGCCTCACATCCCAGTTTAAGGTCCAGGTGAGAGGAGGGTGTTGGCAACTTCTCATATGTATTTGATGAGATGGATTGACTATTTGGTTTAGATATGTATTAATGCAGCTGTGACATAATATAGTGTGAAAAGTAGGATTAGGAAAAACAAACAAATTAAAAGAAACACATCTTTGTTTCTGCTTTGGAAAATTGCACATAATAAAATCCACATTAAATCTATATGGCAAGTAAATTATTTAAGCACATTCATTTTGTTTAACCATTCCCTCAAATACTATAATTATTGTTGTTAATGTTTTGAAACACACCTGTAAGATATGATGAGATCTATTTAAAAGCATTAATAGTGAAGTGTTGGGAGACCTGTGTATCTTTAAAATATCATTATCATTTATTGACAGCACATCTGTGTTGAAAAGCTACACAGATGTGTGTTGTCATATTGTGGGAAATAATGATGCGTATATGAATGTTTGTGGTCGTCCCAACAGCTGTGAGGCATCTAAATCACACACAGAGTTTAGTTCTACTTCGCTAAAGTTTTAATAGAATTGCTGTGATGAATGTGTATCTCTTTCATTTTTTTACAGTGAAACAAAAATATATGTATAGTTGTTTTTTGAACCTCTTGTCCATAAAAAATGCTCACAGTGGGAATGAAGCAGGTGGTTGGTTGATGGTGCTGTTACAGTTGCTTCGAGTTAACTAGTTCGTATGTTGTGTTGTCTGAATATGTTTGACAGTTTTTTTTTTCAGTAATTCATACTTTTTCAGTGCCGGATAAACCCAGGTATTGGTCGGGAAGCTGCCTGTCATAAAGAGGGGTGGGATTAGAAAGATGGGTAGCAGCGAGAAGATTCTTGGAAGGTTTTTCCTCGGTTATTCATAGCGAGCTGTTGAACATTCCAACATGGTGCTGACTGAAGAATGAAAAGATGAAAGCTGCAACGGACCTGAAACCTTAACCATTTTCACACATAAGCACTTTCCAAGCAGCACCTTGGTTGAATCGTACATCGGGCCTTATGATGGTTCAGAAAAGGACGGGCTAATAGCCATGTTCGGCAGCTGGCCCTTTCACAGCAGGGCGGATGGGGCGAAACAGAAAATGAGTGAGCCCCCGGTTGCCGCTTCATTATCCCTCTGTAACCATCCACATCAGCACACACCTCCGCTCCAGCCTGCTGGGCCTGCCACTGCACCGGCCACTTGCCCGAGACGGAAGGCAATGAACTCCGAAACATGCCGTTCATCTTCCAGATGGAGTGATTTACTGATTTAGCATGGGCTCTGTCCCCTAAGAACCACTGCACCCATGCACCAGCATTCCCCACTCTGCTGAATAAACATTTATATTCTTTAACTTGATGTTCTGATATTATGAAAATAGAAATCAAGCAGTCAAAATACATTTGGAACATTCTGAGCATAACCAACCGATGGAGAAAATAGAGAAAAATGACACTGGGGGAGTAAGTGAGGAAAAATGAATATATCTGACTGGACTGTGGTGCTCTGAGGGGATTTGAAATTGTACTGGGGAGGGATGGGAGTGGGGGTTGCTCCTTTTCCTGCTGAGCTGTACCAAAGAGGGGAAGAGGCACAGTTATTTTTATTTCCTTTTTTATTGCCTTCCATGAAGGAGAGTTTTGTAGAAGCTGGATTTCACTTTCCTAATTTTCTCATCACTCAGACGCAGCCACCTGTCTCTTCCCAAGATCCCCTTCCTTTGTCTCTTAAATAATAAGTCTACATCCGCATACGAAATGGGGTAAGGAAAATGACCAAGGAGGGAAAATAGAAGGTGTAGGCAAGGGAGACAAGAGATGAAAAAGGGGGGCGAGAAAAAGGAAAAAGAAAAAAACATCACCCGTAATAGAAGATAGGGGGTGGGGGTACTAAAAGATGAGAGAGGTGACCTTTTTCTCCCTGGCTTACGTCTGGCCAACAGTAAGCAGCCATGTTTGAGAGGGAAGCCATTTTCTTGCCCCATTCATTACTGTGTTTTATATTCAGCTGTGTTGGGAGGTGCTGGTCACTGTTCAACCCTGCAGTCATGTCAGGCGTCAGTTGAAGGGTGTGTATTGTGTGTGTATGTGTGTGTGTGTGTGTGTGTGTGTATGTGTGTGTAAGGTTTGAGGGAGGGGCTGTGAAGGAGAGCCAGGGGCACTCAGGATTAGACAGAAAGACCCCTGGGTTGGAGGCCAGAGCTCAAGTTCATCACTGCAGACAATGGAAAGCTCGTCAGAAAGCAATTGGGCTCTCAGTGATGTCGGCCTCTGTGGCGTGGGCTGAGCTACGAAACTATCTCATCTGCCGCCATCGCAGCTGCACCTTTGCTCTCACCCGCCCGTTGATTCCCAGTCTGGTTTGAATCCACTTGTGTTCATGCAGCTACTTTTGATTATGACCCATAAACACGACCAACTGTCATTACGACCACGTTCACTGTTTATTTGTACCATTTTTGTATGTGAACGAAAGACACAGGCGGTGTTTTTCTGGGCATGCGCGCAGGGTCAGATGGTGTTCTGAGTACAATACACAGCGACAGTGCAACCACCCTCCCCACACACACACACCACCACCACCACCATTCCTCCTCCCTCCTGTCCTTCCTCCCAACCCAACCTCCTCCCTCTTTACACCCCTTCACGAGGACATCTGCTCCCCCAGTGTAGCTGCCATTGTGATGCTCCACTCTAACAGGGGTTTTAGCCACTGGTGGTGTGAAATTAAACAGCCACCTCGTCCCTTGATGATAAGTGGCGTCCTGTCTTCATGCTGGGGCTATCTCCTGTCACACAGCACAAGGTCACGCTTTCAAGGGTGATCATGGGAATTAGAGTTCACTATTGTAAAAAAAAAAAAAAAAAATGAAGAGTGAACATGAAGGAAAGATAGTTTCAACTATCATGTTTGGGCCTATTTTGATTTTTATTCTGTGCTTTTTTTCCCGTTGTTGACTGAAGCTCAGATAGTGTATTGGGCATGAATTTTACACTGCATCACCTCGCTCATGCTGCACTCATGTCCCTTTTTTTGTGCCCCGTTATGATGAACGTGAACACAGGCGGTCCTGTCTCATAGTAAAAATATAGTATTCATTGATATTTGATGCACAGGTGAATATTTAGTACATGATAATTACATATTATTCAAAGACCCACAGTCACAGACGTATGCTTCAAAATAAAGCTTATAAAGTCAAAGAGGTAATGACAAGGCTTTTTTTTATTTTTTGTGGGCAAATTATCTTTTTGAAATTAATAGTTAATATTTTAGTATTGTGATATATTTTTAATTCGCCCTTTGCATTTTTGCAAATATAATGTATGCTTTCACATTCATTTCACTGCACAGCCTTGATGAGTACTTCAAATGTGAATTAAAGCACTCCATTTTAGGAGGAAAATGAGTAATAATTCAAAGATATTAATAATACATAATAATGCTCTTCAGGAAAATTGGAAGTTGAAAAACAGGGGAGAGGAGAGGAGGAAACATTAACTCCTGGATTGTTTAGTGGTGTTTTTATGTTTACAAGTCTGGAGAGTGACGTGCTTAGAGAACACAGGGGAGCAGCTTCATGTATCATGGGTCAGATGATGTGGTGAGATTGAGGAGGACACATGTTGCCTGTGTGAAGAAGACTTGTTTATTGGTCACATAGTTATATTAGACTACTCATTAAAGTGATTGTCTTGTTTTCCTTTCATTTTCCTGTTTCTCGTGACTTGAAACTCACGGTTGTGAGGCTGGCTGAGCGAAACGATGCTGCAGGAACACAGAGGTGTGTGGCAGTGGAAGGGTCAGTAGTGGTGTAAGAAGTGGAGTGGGGGAAGGTGGGGGGCATTAGAGGAGACTCTTTATCACTTTCTCTTCCTGTCTCATAAGATATCACTTTCTTTTCCATTCACTTACTCTCTCAATTTAAGATGGTTAAGCAAAGGAAATGAAATTCCTTTTTTCTTTCCAAGGCTTTTAAAAATAATATTAGAAATTCTCATGATTATGATAGTATTAAAATGATTGAGATGGACTGTTAATGCCAATGGAGTAATTTTCCAGTTCTGCTTAAGCCCTAATGGTGGTGATAGAATGGCCTGGCTGGGCCATGGGCCACATCATTTCCTTTCGCAGGTACAGTAGATGGGCACCCTGTGGCTGAAGACCAAGCTCTTAACAGGCTATACTGGGGACAGACAGCTGGAGACTGAATTAGACTCCTGTATAATAAAGTGTTGCATAGTGAGCATCACACAGATAGACATGGATTGCATAAACTATTAACTTTAAATCTTTTTGTGTTTTTTTAAATTGTGTAACTGTGTTCTCGTTAATTGTTAAATTTATCTTTGTTTGAAGCTTTTATGCTTGAGATTAAATTTTTTTGCTCGACTGTGGTGTGAAGAAAATGACAAGTGCGTATTTAGCAGAAGGTAGTGGACTTCTGACTGTGTGATTTTAATGGATAGTCATGTTTCTGTTGTGTCGGCCTGTTTCTCCTGCTACAGGAGAGAAGTCAGACTCATAGTGCAGTGCTGACAGAGTCTTGGGGGTCCACTCTGCAGTCATGACTCTTGCCCGGCTGGTTGCCCCCATGGGTGCACATTGCGGTAGCCTGTTGACCAGTGTGGCAACTCCAGCTTACACAGTCATTTCCAGCCGTCACCCCCTCCTCTCTAAGTCCAGGCCTGATTGTAACTCACCTTTGGTCATTCCCCTTTACTCTTATAGACAGGCTCTTATGAGTGCTGCAGTTTCGCTCATTGTTTAGTGGTTAATTATTTGTAGCAGTCACAGTAATTAAAATGAACATATTGTACCTTGTTCTCCAGTTAGTTTGGATATTTTAGAAGTCTAACTCAGTCTGTGTCACACGCTCACACTTCATATAAGTGTGTCATTCACACATTCAAATTTCTCATTCTCTGTATTCAACTTGCACAAACAGCTGAGATACTATTTTAAGTTATTGTTTATTTAAATGTTATCTCAGACTGATATTAATATTCTATACACATTTATGATATGTTTTATGATTTTATTTCCTCCTGACTAGATCTGTAACAGCTCACTGGAGGGGTAGAGCTTCAATCAGGAGTTTGTTTTTCTTGAATATTCATAAATGGTTAATAAAATAAAGTGGTAGACAATGCCTCTATTTAATTTTAAATAAATACTTTTACTTTTTCTATATTTAGTTAAAGTTGGAAAATTCAGATGATGAATTAAATACGAATTAATCATCTAACTGACTAAATAATTAAAGATAATTAAAAAAATATTTCCTATATTTTAGGCATTTGTTGTTCATTTACACAAATATTTTAATCAAGCATTTAGAATCTGACTACAAAAATTCCACATTATTTTTTTTTAATTATGATAAAAATGCAGAATTAATTAGAAATTACAGAAACTGAAGTAGATGTAGTGTTTTATTCGTGGCTTTATAAACACAACAATTTCACCTATCTATTGAAAGTTTATAGGTTTTAGTATAAACAGCCTGTTTTGTAAATTTTGTATGAATTAAATTCTTTAAAAGTAATTTACACTGAATTAAAATATTGATCAAATTTTGAAGTATCACATGCATCTTTTTTGATTCTGTGATATTATGTGGATTTCTAAATATTTTTTAATGGTTGTGTATTTCAACCTTACTCTATTATATATCGCTTTTTATCAGTCTCTCTCTCTCTCGCTCTCTCTCTCTCACACACACACACACAGTGCAATACATTGAAGTAATTTAGATTTTTTTTTTTTTTTATCAAATGAGGGGCAGTGTGATTCGGGACAGAGGCCATCAGTGATGTCATTATACAGGACCCTGGATGATAAGGAGATCCCTGTCAGTGAATAAATAAATAAATTAAAATTGTGCTTTATATATTCTTTTCACCTCCTTTCAGACCCCCACCATCCCAAATCCTGACCCCTCATCCCTTCCCCCCCACCGCCACCTCCATCTCCCCCAAACACTCACATCATAAATACACCCCTTCGCTGCTGATGCAGTCCACTATCGCTTCTCCCTTCCCCCACGTGTCCACTGGAATATCAGAAAAAAATGAATGCAGCTTTGCAATAAATAATGCATTTTACTAATACGCATTCAGGTGGAGTCTGTCTTTGGCCCCATCTCATGCACATTCAGAGAGAAATATAGAATCCAAGAAGGGAAGCCTTTCCTCCTGAACTGCAAGCAGTGACGGCTCGATAATAGGCTAAAACAACGAGCATGAGAGCGAAAGAGTGAGGGAGAGAGAGAGAAACTAAGAAGGGGAGACAGAGAATGAGAGAGAGAGGGAACAGAGGAAAAAGAGGGGGGGCAAGAGAGAGAGGGAGAGAGAGAGGGAGAGAGTGGCAAGCATATTATAACTCATCCATGTGGATCACCCTAGTAGATTGGGAGCAATCCCTTGTTGAAATTGTCTTCTAAACACTTAGAGAGAAGGAGACAGAACGGAGCAGCCAGCCCATCTCAGTGTGCCTGTGTGTATTCTCACACTGCCTGCTATCCCAGCCAAGGTAGAGAGACTTCTGATAGACCGCTTGCATGTGTGTGTGTTTCACTTAGCTTGTGTGCGTGAGTGTGTGCGTGCATGTGCATGTGTCTGTGCAGTTGTCTTGCGAGTCAGCCGGCTAGTGAGTGAGTGTGTGCATGTGAGCTTGAGAGAGAGAGAGAGAGAGAGAGAGAGAGAGAGAAGATATGTGCATGTGCGTGCGTGTGTGTGTGCATGTGTGAGTGTGTCTGTGTGTGAGTGAGTAAGGAAGAGGGGGTATTATGCACCCTGGATGTTGCCTCGTGCTTTAAACAGCTGCCTACAAGCCCAGGTAGTGCGCGCCGGCTTCTAAATAAGCAGCACATTCACCGTCCCCTTCAGGACAGGAGGCTAGGCTGCAGAGTGTGAAATCAGACTAATACAGTGGCGTAGGGCTGAGCAGGAGCAGGAAGCGGCTCCTGCATGACTTACTTAGACTAGAGGTTTAGAGGACAAGAACCAGCAAAAGAAAAAGAGGGGATTGGACGTCAGACAGAGAGGGGAGAATAAAGACAGTAAGGTCAGTAAATCCTTTTTTAATTTCTGCTCTGTGGATTCTTTCTGTCAGTCTACAGTACTTTGTACTACAGTTAGTGTGGAGCTCCGACTGAGGCTGTGACTGTTGTGTTTTGCTGGAAAAAGTATTGATTCTTTGTAAGTTTGTGGGAAGTGTGCTCTTTTTGATCCTGCAAGGTGAGAGCAGATCAAAACACACTGGATGTGGGGGGGCTGGCTTAGAGCGGCCCAACTCTTTACTTTGTTAGTGTGTGTGTGTGTGAGTGTGTTTGTGTGTGTGTGTTTTTATGTTTACATAACTATATGCATAGGTGTATAGATTTTATATACAGTGCATTATGTACAGCCTGAGTATAAAAAGAAAATGTTGTTTTTGGAATTTCGGAATTTCTACTGTAACAGGTGAATGTGTGTGTGTGTGTGTGTGTGTGTGTGTGTGGGTGCTGAGATGCTGTGTATTAGAAAAGCGGGTGACTCTGCACTTAGGGCAGCAGGAGAGTCACCGCCCAGTAGCACTGAAGTGGACCAGATAACAGGACTGGGATTAAAACAGGTTGTGCCGGAGCAACAACAACAACAACAAAAAAAAAAAATATACGAAAATCACCTTTTCATGCTCAGTTTGCGTGAACAGCGTGAACAGCAGACGTCACTGACAGACTGATGGTGAACGCCACAAACGCACCTAACAGTCACTGTGTCATGTGGTGACATATCACCCAATAAGAGGGTCAATGCATACAGGTACAAAAAGAACATGTGACCATATTGTTCAACTACACACACACACACACAAGATGGTGTCCCCTGTCTGATTACAGGAAGTTGTGTTTACAGTACATTTTCAGACATTTTACAACAACTTTTAATTTATGTAAGAGTTTAATTATAAAAACTTTAAAAATATATATATATATTTTCTTTTTTTTCCAAAAGAAGTTTTTGAGGAGGTGTGAAATACTATGTGTAGGTATGAGTATGTGCCAGCATTTAGATGTGTTTAGCCACACACAAGCACAGGAAAAGTGGAAAAGCCAGGACTACCAAATTGTCAGCAATACTAAAGACATCAACACAAAAATTTCAGCCATCCATCACAGCTGTCGGCCTGTTTCTGTGGCGACAGTGATTTATTCTAGGGCTGAAATCCATTTGGTCTCTTTCTCTCTCTCTCTCTCTCTCTCTCTCTCTTTCTCTCTCTCTTTCTCTCTCTCTCTCACTCACTCACACACTAACTTACTCAGTGACACTCACTCATACACCCATAAACCCAAATACCATGCACAGCAACTCTCCCAGTGTGAATAAATGTTGATTTTTTTCAGTTGCAATTACTCGGAGTTGACAAGTGTTGATTGGAGAATTATCTGTCCTCTCACAGAGCTGACATGGCTCTGGGGCAGGTGTTCAAAAATATCAAATGTGTTTTACTCTGGTGAGTGTGGACTTTAACACTGTTTATTTTTTGCACTTTCAGAATAATATTAACCCAGAGAGTTTGGCAGTGTGTGAGCACAAATAATCAGTGGAGTCGCTGTGTTTATTTAACAGCCATTTAAAGCATCAAATTGTGATTTTTTTTTTTCTTTAAATCAAAGCATCTCTCTATATAAATCATATAAATCTAGTCTACTCTCATTCATATAAATCCAGTGGAAACAAAACATCAGACAAACCTCTCAATATATATAAGACAGTTCAAACTGCACTATAAACTGCAGCTTTCAAAATGACTATAAATGAAAATTACCAACATCCTCCCTAAAACTATTAAAACATGAACTGAATATTTTATGCTTCATAGAGAGGGAATGATTATTTGGATGGGGGGCTGCATTAGATTTAGCTGGGTATACCTAATAAACTGGTGACTTAAAGGTGTATCCACACTCCACTGTGCCAGAAACTAGCCATGAAGCCCCCTGCCTCATGAGACCTCCCTGCTGAACTGAGAATATAAGACACAGAAAAAAGGAAGACTTCACTTACACATTTTCCACTTTCCAGTCAAACAACCATTATAATTACATTTAAAAAAAAAATATTACACTAGTTTTCAGCAGACGTCCTTTTGTCCTTTGCAATACAGTAAACAATCTATATACATAAAAGAAGATCCAGATTCAGAGCTCCATAAATCCCACACAGGAAGTAGAAGGTAATCTTACAGCATACAAGACTATTTTAGACACATACTAGACGTACAGTGTTTTAGCTCCTGTGGTGCTCATGACACAAGCAGAATAAATGTAGAAACATGAATGAAATCTTATATGTAGATTGAACTGACTGTGTGTGTGTGTGTGCGCGTGTGCACATTCACATGAAGAGTGTGTTTGTGGGTGAGGATGAGGAGCAAAACAAATGCCTGCTTGCGGTGCTGCCCCACCCCCCACCCCACCTTCTTATTTCATTTCCTCCTTCCTCACAGCTTTTCTGGCATTTTTTTCATATGTCAGATGATAACTCAGGTCCTACATTGTGCATGGAGATTTATCAGTCAACACACTAGCCCCCATCTGCCAACAAGCACACCCAGTGCCCAAATCCCATGCTCTACCCCTAAGATTTGGCTCTAAGCCTGTGGCCGTTGATTGGTGTTTATATGTGTGTGTATGTCTGTATGTGCACGTAGTCACATGACTGTGTGATTGCTGTGCTGCTGTTTGGCTGACGGGTATTTGTGCCACCGCTAAAACAAGATGATGCTACTTTTGCAGATGAATGGTCAGGAGCTGTCAGGTCTTAATACAGTGTGTGTGTCTGTCTGGACAGATATCTTAGATGTTGATCTGAGCTGCCCTGTGTGTATCTGGAGTCGAATGGAGCAGAGAAGGCACTGCTTTGTGCTCTGCTCTGCTCTGGCCTGTGTGCGTCTGGAGGGGCGAGGCTAGTGCTGAGGCTGAGGCTGGCCAGAGAGGTCACTCAGGCTCCGTGAGAGCCAACACTCTGAGCAAGCCTTGCTGGAATGCTTCACATAACACTACAGATCAGCATCTGCTGGAGAAAAATGTATGAATATTGATTCTGATATATCACCAGTATATCTATTTTCGAAATCTATTTTATTATTTATTTCTGGCAAATTTCTTAAGTTCAGATAATATTAGGCCAAGTCAAAATTAAAATGCATGATGAATAATTTATCACTTAAGTTTTATTTTGTATTATTATTATTTATGAGCACATGTTTTACTTCAGTCATGACTGTGGCCTGAGTGACTGAAGCTGTCAGTGTTTCTGCAAAGTGTTTGAACCCTGGCTAAGGTCTGGACCTTGCCATGATAACGTGCCAAACGTAGCTTTGCTCCTAAAATCCCGGATTAATGCCTGCTTTAAGAGCTTAACATGGTCAGCCATTCAAACATGCACTGGATTGACTGCGCTACCTTGGTTGCCTGTTATCTCCTGTAGAGTTTCACAAGTGCACTACTCAGTGGGGGCAGAATGTAAAAAACCTTAAAATACTGCTTATGTTTCCGGATCCTGTCCATTAATGAAACACATGTGAACCAGACAAAACATTTGCTTGTTGTTAAACAGAGATGATATGGTATATTATTACTGAAATATCTGTTCTAATTAATGTTTTTATGATAAAATTATATTCTTCTTCTTAAAACTTTGATTATACATAATGTGTGCTGTAATTCTATATAGTACAAAATATATTCGTCTTTTTTTGCCTTTCCAATTTCATTTAATATCATTTTCATATAAATGCATCAATATTTAAAGTTAATAGAGTCAAGTTGGAGCAAAATCTACAGACACTTTTTTCAGGGACTTTTTGCTGTTAAATGTATTTATTATATTTGTAATATAATGTTTAATATTCTAAGAATTATTAAGATTGTAAAATTGAGTTAATTTGCTGTAGTTCATATAAACTATAATATATTATATAACTTATATTATTATCATCTTATACATTTACACATATAAATTTAGGCACTTTCCTACATGAATACAGGAGTGTACATTACATCAGATGATTTATTAAAGTCACTGATTTCGTTGTGAGGTTTTTGTTGTATGTGAACACTGGTTTGATAGTAACTGTGCTCGTTTTTTTCCTTTAATGAAACAAACTCCTCTATTGGCCGCTCACAGAGAGTGGCACCTGCTCTCCTCCTATAAGATGTCCACCTCACTGCTGCCAGTGTTGTAGAGCAGCTTTAGTTGCTGCCGGCGAGTGTTTACTGACAGAGACCTACATCTAACACCTGTCACTGCTGCTTTGGGCAGAGTTTTTTCTGTCTGATGTTTTCTGACTAAATCAGGTACATTTGTGAGTCTGATTAATGTTATTAAGGTTAATACTGTGATGGTCAGATTTTTTTTTTTGAGACATGCTAATGTCTAATGGAGATTGTGAGATATTGCACAGCCTCCAGAAGTTTTGAATCACATCAAGCAGATAGAGAAGCTGATGCCTCCAAGGCTTTGGTTTAATTACATTAATGTTCCTGATTTCTGATTCCCCTTGACATCCTTGTTGCCTCATTTGCTGTTGTTTCCATATTTGTTTGCATGTTTGGCTCGAGGTTCTTTTGCTTTAAATCTCTAATAACCATTGGCTAAAAATACAATGTAATCACATTGGCCTGTCTCACACAATGAGTGGATACGTATGGTCATTCCACATCTTATTACAGCTTATTATTGCAGTCATGTGTACGAGCACTTGATGCTTCTTTCATGTGTGAGTAACTTTCGCACCCTCATCTGTAAATCGGACCAAAAAATTGTGCTTTTTCAGCCATGCTGTTTTATCTAGTCTGTCTACAGGACCTTGTTGCTCATTTTATTATGATGCCTTCTGAAGGATGAAAATAAGAGCATCGGCAGTTTACCGAAAAAAAGCCTAATCATGTTTTGGCCTTCACAAGCAAACTACTTATGTATACAGCAGTATTTTTTTTTTTTTTTTTACCATAATTTGCTCTTGATTTAATGCACAAAATGTATTTTAAAAGTCCTATCGTCCATATGTGCAATTTGGTGACATAATGCAAAACAAAAAAAAGTGAGCAAGGTGAGCTGTTGTGTTGTTTAGCTGAATTTTTCACAGCAGAATTTCTCATTATGATGTACGGGCACAGAGAAGAGCGGAGCAACGCCATGTGTTTCACAGTGTGCTGTGTGTAAGAGTAATGATGGTGAGGTTTGGTGCTATGTTGATTCCATCTTGGCTGTTCTGCAATAATTCAGGAGAGGAGGAGCGGCAGGGTGGTGGGGAGACACCATTTTATTCCTCCAATCCTCCTTCACCACCATTGGAATATAATCCGCTGTCTCCTGACCTTCAAATCATGCAGCACTGCAGTCATTTCAATTGGCCTGGCCGCCATTAGCGTGAAATGTCCTCTAGCCACTCTCCTTCTGCACATGGAAGATTTCCCTTCTCCCAGCATGGTTTCCCTCTTCTACTTTGCTCCTTCCCTCCATCTCGTATTCTCTCCACCATGCCCCCTGAAGCCTGGCTGCGATGGAGGGTGGGAACCTCTTGCACTAAGGAAATGAGCCACCACAGGAGATGCTGTTGGTCAAAAGACAGGATGAAAAACACTCACTCCATTAGACTCTGATATGTTTGTGTTGCACCGTGTTCCTGTAGAAAAAAAATGTTTTAGTACATACATTACACAATAGATACTCGGTTTTTACAGCGGCTATTATTTTAAAATGTCTAATTGCATGCATGACCTTTACAAATGAACATGTTTTTGTCAGGCAGGAGACTAACAGTCCAACGCAGACCAATGTATTTTAAATGTAAGATATTTTGCACAGGTAATTTTGTGGGATTTTTTAATAGCAGCAAACAAAATAAAAATAAATAAAAAAGACTGACAGTTTGTGGTCGTGGGAGTTCATCGGAGCATGCCCCGGGTCGTTCCACTGGCCAAGTGCATCACATCCAGGGAGAAGCCAGGACCCTCCTTCTCATACTGAATAGAGAGAGGAAGATGTACTGACAGGGGCATAGAAATCACATGCCAAGGCTCAGCATGTGCTATGTTGCAAGTAGATAGATAGATCAATTATTGAAAGAGGACATATTTGATATGATCTGAATATTAAAAATATATCAGAGGGCAAACAACATTCATGACTGTCTTCAGATCTTTGCTGAGAGATGTGTGTCAAATCTCCAGAGAGATGCGTTATTCAGAAGGGTCAAGGGTTTCTCTGGATGTTTGATAAGAAGCAAGAACATTTTTTATTATTATTATTTTTGTTGTTCATTTATAAAAAGTAGTGTAGAAATGTCAGCAGCACCTTTCAAAATGATGTTTATTATCAGCATACCACATAAATTATTATTCCACCATATTCATAACCACAGATAAATATTCTGTGACCTAGAATTCATCTCATGATAAAACATCATTACACAAACACACATCTCATCATTTTTTATATTTTTCCTTTTTCCAAAATATGTTGTTTTCTTAGTTGAGCTCTGAGTGAATTTGGCTCATCCTGTCACTACTTATTATGTTTCTGGGACAATGACAATTGGAAATGTGTACTTCTATATACAAACACTGACTGTCTGACTGTGTGCCAGCTTTGAGAAAAGGCTGACCCAGGTGCAGTGGGTGAAATGGTGAGATTTGTTTACATATACAGCCGTTGTGTCCTCTTATGTCCTCTTGTGTCTTATACAAGTCCTCATGTGAAACCTTCCCTAAAGTCTATTTCTCCCTGCTGGTTGTTATTACATACAGTGTATGTGTTTATGATTAATGACCCCACTGGGGTATATCCATAATGCTATGACCTCAAGGTAAAATTGAAATGCATACACTGGATGTAGAGCATTCTTATATTATTGCCCAATATACTTAGCAGCCATTACATTTGTTGGCAATGGTGAAAATAAAACAGAGGGCTATGAGGTTTCAAATCAACAAGGCCACTCTAAGAAATGGACTTATTGGAATTGCATTAAGTTGATTAGACTGAGAAATGAATACTATTTACAATGGAGTAGTGTTAAACACTCTTGTTTCTCCCAGCTATAGGAGTGCATTGACAGTCGGTCAGCATCAATTAAATCTGCTGATCTGTATATCCTGAGAGGCTGGACTTGTTGTCTTCTAATAAAGCCAGTCTGTGGTAGCAGAATGTTTCATTTCCTCTTGGAGATTGTCTTCAGTAATGCAGAGTGCTTATCATAGTCCTGGAAAAGGACTGCAACAAGACAATGCTCTGATGCTTGATACCCAGATCAACCTGAAGCCAGTGCTTATGGCACTTCTAAGCAGCACTTGGTCCTATTAAGTTGCCCTGACCGTAACATTTAGACTCAGAAAACCTCTTTAATGTTTTTTTTTTTATATTTGTATGTGGTTTAAAATTCATAATTATAGGTAACATTTTTAAATTGAGCTATTTTTTTGGAAGAGAATACTTGTATTTGGGGAATATTATGAGTAGTTGTGTGTGTGTCTGTTTGTGCAGATGAAAATGAAAAATGGGGTCTGGGAAGGACAGGGTTGTGAGGGGGCCAAGCTGTCCCTGGCCGTTCATTCTCTCTGGCCCCTCTGTCTAATTAATGGGCGACGTTCATACACGTTATTGCACCAGAGGGTCTGTCACTCATTAATCATGTGACCTTCTGTGGCTCAGTTAATGACCTTGGAGGAGTAGATCAGCTGGAGATGGCTGAAGCTGTGGAATTAAATTGTTTCTGGAAGTGGTCATGGTCACATCAGGCACTTTAACAGCCACTCTGCTCAGGCCCTCTACTGTTACTCTTCTGCCTGTGTCTCTACCCAAAGGTTCTTTCAGGCTCAGCTAGAGGGCTGGGCAGGAGAATTTCAGACACTAGGGCTCAGGATTAGAGTAGGCAGGCGATGGAACCAATGTTGAACTCAAATCACTCAGTTATGACATTACTGGATGATTTCTTGCATGAACTCTGCCTGTCATTCTGAAATTGCTTATAAAAGAACCAACTTGTGCCAACTTTCTAAAAATAACTTGTCTCATCTGAGCTGTGTGTTGCAGCTTAATATTCAGTGAAAGTTTCACTGGATGTTTTACAGTTTAATGAAACCTCTAAATTGATTAAATTGTAACAATAATTCAAATATGTTTATATGTAAAATAATATTTCATATAGTTGCTGAGGGAGTATACACCTCTTGTAACATGTTTTCAAACATCATTCTGAGTTTGTTATCAATGATGACACTAGTTTAATGCTTTTGAGTAGTACAGGATGATAATGATAAAAAAAACAATAATTATGAGACATGTCATTGTCATTGACGTGAAGATGTCATACTGTGTGACATCTGCAGAGCTGCTATTGTCTCAGAATAGTATGTTTCAGTGGAAATATTAAATAGGAAAAATCAATGGGCTGAAGACAGAACTCTGAGGTACACCACAGCTCATATGTGCACAAAATGACTGAAAAAAACAACTATGGATTTCGTTTTCCCCCTTATTCTACTGTGTATCAGTTTTTCTACATGACCACAATGTGAAATTATATCTTGTATAGTGCGTACACAAGTGTTTTAGTATTAAACCTTAAAATGTAGGCTGCAACTTTTGCATCGTCTTACTTTTTTATAATGGTTTTGTTTCTTTCACAATAAGATCCAAAAACAGAATTTGTACAAAATGGGGACACTGTTTTTTTGTTTTTTTTTTAAAGTATCATTATCATTATCAGGAAAAATCTAAAATTGTTTTACCTGAAGTAAAGGTGAATAAAGGAAGGATTAAGGAGAGAGATTATTTTACCAACTCATAGCTGAAGCAAACACAATTGTATTCTTATAACCGCCGTATTTATAATTAATTGCTTTGAGGGAAAAAAAAATTAACAGTGTGTCCAAAGTTTAAATGATTATCGCATTATAGCTGCTACCTCCTTTTTAGAATCGCAGCATTAAAATGTTAGCTTTCTTCTCAGTGACATTGAAATGGAGGGATTTTGTTTATCCCCGCCTTTGTTTATTTAACATTTTGCTCAGCAGGGGAGTTTCAGATAGATTGTTTTCAAGACAGTCCCTGCAGACAGCGAGCAAACACTCTACAGCTTCATCAAACAGAACAATCTTCAACTTTCCCCTTCTGCAGCGTGCAGGGAAATGTGACTGAGAGGAACATCATAATGGAATATGATTGAAAATGATCGTCATAATTTTTCTGTCTGAGTCTGTAACAATATGCCAGCGCTGGTTTTTAGAGGATTTATTTAGAACTATGTGTAAGTGTAGCCTTACACAGAAAAAAAAAAAAACACATGGATGTTGGATGATGGATGAAAACATTTCATTTTCATGAGGCAAACATTTGCAAGTTTTGGTATTAATGAATTCACCCATGTGTGATGGATTCTATATTTTTTTTCCCCGCTAAGAAAACGTCACCACATGTTTAGCCACATTGAATTCAACCTGAAATGCAGAAAGTGAGTGAGAGAGAGAGCTAAAACAAATCTCTGTGAACTGAGAAGTGGGTTCACCTTTCTATGAAATGAGTTCTGAATTGAGCTCATTTCACATTTTGACTCCTCTTTGAGCAAATATGAGCAAGACATGTTTAAATGATAGCTTGGTAGCATTCTTTTGGTTCAAAAATATATTTTAGACAAAGGATTTGAAAATCTATTGTCAAAAACGGCATATTTAATGCTACCATACAGCTGTCAAATAGTGGGACAGTCACAGTCCTTTACAATTGTATGTTTTAAAATATATAAAATCAAACATGCATCAACCATATGCACATACAGACTGTGCTGTTATCTTCCAACCCTCTCCTACCGCCCTCCATCTCTGTCACTGCTGCTTTCCTTCTATCTCTCCTTCTACCATCTTTCTCCTTGTTGCAAGTGCAGGCTTGATTAATATTTTCCACTGTTCCGTAACCATGGCAATAAGGTCACTGCATATGATACTTAATTGAATCTTCCCAGTGCTTTTGTGTGCATCTCCTGTGTCCGGACAATAAAAATCTTCCACTGATGACTCCAGCCCCCTTCCTTTACTCCGCTCCCCTCCATCTGTCTTTTCATTTTTTGCCCCATGAATTTATTCATTTGTTTCCTCCGCTACCTCTTTCTTGTCCTCCCTTTCTTTCCTGGCCTCTCTATGACCTAGTCTTCCTTGTCCTGTCATAGTGTTTTACTCTTTTTTCCCCCTCTCAAACAAGTATGCCTTTTCCTTCATCAAGAAGCAAGACAATCTTATTTTAATAGTGTATGGACAAATTCTGTTTGTTTTCATCTGATGATACACCCACCTGCTGGAACAACACTTGATGACTTATTGCTGTTTAATGCACAATATCCAGTTCTCCTTCCTTGGGCCTCTTTCTTATGTTCTTTCTCTCTATGTTGCTTACTCCTTTTCTCCTCATGCAGAATTTGCATACTCAAATCAGTCTCAGGCACAATCGTTAAATTGATTTCAAATGACACTGATGACTCAAGTGGTGAAACAAAAAGCCTGGCAGCCAGGAAACCATTGGGACGCAAAGTGAGCCACTGACACAGGGTGCTCTCTGAGCAGGTGTTCTGATTAATGCCTAACAAATTGGGGTCCTCTAAGATCCGGACATAAGTGGGAGACACGTCCCCTCTTCACACAACACATGGATCAACACATGCTGACTGAGTCTTTGTTCACGCAAGTATGGAGGCTAATCCATGACAAGAGGGGATACAGGTTCACAGGGAGAAAACACTGGAGTGGATAAAGAGTGGAGGGGTGAAGAGGAGGTGGTCTGTTAGGGGAGCTAGCTTTTCAAAATGACATTATAGATGCACAAACAAAATATAGTTTTTTTTTCTCCAATGTTTGATTGTGATAAATTAATTTTTGCATTTTTTTTTTATTCAGGTTTGTTCACATGTCTGTTCATTAGTACAGAGTGCAGTGAATGATACACCACTAGTAACTTCAACAATACAAACAAATATATCACAATCAGACAGAGTTTTACAATAAAAAACATTATTAAAGAAAAATATTATTTTTACAGTGGCACTTGGCAGGTAATTTTCTTGAAAGGTCAGTTTTGCTAATGTTATTCCATAGCAAGGTACTTCTGTTTGTTCTAATAAAATTGTGACAGTAATCTGGAGTCAATCATTAGACTCAAATAAAACAGAGGGAGATAGAGTAAGAGACAGGATGAAAAAAAATGTACACATCACATTTGATATGTGCACCATAAAATAACCATTAGCAGTTACCTACAATCTGAAGTGACAGTCTATCAATAATGTCACTCTGAAAATGGGACAGGTTTGTTGCTGTCTTTAAATCACCAGGGACTCCATATAGCTGAAAAGCATGCAGGTATAGGAAATGCATTAAGGCTTGATGTTAATGGGTGTGGTGGGAGCAGTGGGACGTACAGGGGCACTGGAGGACATCGCTCACCTTTCACTGGGTCACGGGCTTCAGACACCGACTTGGTCTGGTGCTTATTTCTGGAGCGTCTACTGTGGGCAACACAGTTATTTATCATGTGTTTTATTAAAAGTTTATGGGACAAATTTGTTTTATATCAAAATTTAAAAATATATAAAAAATATAATTTTAGATTTTTTCAGAGTTCCACGTGTCTGTCAGGGTAGTTTCGTGTGACAGTATCATTTGATTATTATTAGTTGTATTATAATCTTAAATCCTTGGTTTTTATATGATCTTTGGAATCTTCACACTTTGAATGCGCATATTCCAACCAACAGGAACAATTTCTATAAAATTATATCAAACTTTGCTATGAAAATGTTCTCTATCAGTCAATGTTAGTGTACATCTGCCAAACCATACTCTGCTCAACTTTATATAATCGTTATAAACAGACACAAAAGAAACTCACTTTGAAAGATATGCAAACACGCATGCAAACAAGCACAAGCAACTCCACTCGCAATAAAAACACACACACACACACACACACACACGCACACACACTGACTTGCATTCACCAACTTCGTGTATGCATATGAATGGAGCTATTAATGAATGGGACATGCATGCAATGTCCGCCAGCTTTGAAAAGCAGACAGCAGAGCACACTTCTTTTCTACTGCCATGTTTAATATGGAAGCACGTGGAGGCTATAGTATGCCCATCTGCTCATTACACACGCCCCTCAGCCGCCCTGTTTCTACCATGTGCTGGCGTAACAGGCAGGCATTGTAGCAACAAGTGTCTCCACATTACCACGCTTGCCAGCTCCCCTCACTTGGCAGCGAGCCTGCTAAGCTGCCTGCCCCCTTATGAGAAAAAGACTTGATTGTGCCAGGGGAGAGAGCTTAGGGGGTAGACAGGGAAGAGGGACGAGGAGGGGGATTTGATTTACATACTGCAGCTTAGGCGACACTCATCTGATTTTAAACAGCTCCGGAGTAATTAAGGGTCATTAGTCCTTTTGTTTTCTGTTGTAGTATAATGTAGCAGTGACGGCATCTGGGGCGCAGTGCCCCTTGTGGGGCCTGCCTGTGGGAATGTCAGCATTATACAGGGTCTGTCTCCCACCCTTCCTCCCCATTCATGTCTCCTACTCTGCCATTGACACAGCCTTCCTCTGTGTGTAAACAAACACTCAGCACCAGCCTGGCACTGCAAGGGAAGCCTCTTTGGCAAAGACCCAGCTCTGAAGTATGCAGCTGATGACGGTGCAGGCTCAGGAGGCACTGGCTGCTGATCCTAATTATCCTGATCATGACAACAGTTTCTTTCATATGATATAATTTGCAAATTGGCAGGATTCAATTAAATTTGTTTCTGGCGATGACATGTTTTCACACATTAGCGCAGTGTAAATCACAGTCTGTATTTACTGTTAACTGTTATTTTAGTTTTCCTTGTTACATGGAGTATGACTATGGATGTAGTCTGTTATAAAGCCATTTGTGTGTAATAAATGTAAAATCTAAATGCAAGTATATGAAACAGTTTATCACAAACTATGATTTTGTTCTTTACATGTATATAGTAGTTATCTCCATTGCCAGTGCTTCCTATATGTTGACTGTTTACTAGTCCAACCAGCAAATAGGAGTGAAATAATATGAAATAATTCAAAACTATCTCCCTGAATATAATAGTGTTCTAAAGAGTGGATGTGATCAAGCAGATATTTTAAATAAGACATAACACAGGGAATAACATTGCCTCAAGGTCAATTGCGCAGCTGCAATGATATATTCTTCGATATGTTTATGTCAGTATTTTCCATTACTCACCTAGCAGGCAGCAGTGTGTTAAGTACCCCTGCTACTGTGAAAAGGCATCAAAGGCAGCAAAAAGACAGGTATGGTGTGGAATGTGAATGTTCACATGTCCATTTGTGTGGCTGTAAGACCCTCCTCAGTTGGTATAGAAAAACACTTACTGCTAATGTAAATAGCAAGGCAGCATAAATCAGGAGCCACGCGCAGCCTGGGAGAATATCGTGTAATAGTTATTGCGAAATGAAGTGGCATTGGGATCAATATCCCACTATATCTCACTCTGGCGTAATGGCGCAGGGGGAAGCTGGAGGCCAAGGGAGTCCGGTCCCTACGCCCCACCACGGGCCTATAAATCTGCCTGACCTGCAGCCCGCTTATTAAAGTGCATAGACAATCGGCAGCAGCCTTCCAAAAATACAAGCTTACTTACTGACCTAGAGTCAGGGGAATGGATGCCTTTACCTTGTCTGAGGGCATGGGTTAAAGGCTGATTGAGGCTACAGCATCATCATGCCATGCTGTACAGAGAAACAAGGAAGTGTTAGTTTCAGCTCATCATTGATGATATTAATATAATTTGAAATTTAGTTTGAATGTTATTAGCACTGGAAGGAAGACTGCAAATTAATCTTCTTCTGTAAAGCCATGTTGTGTGTAGGTTTTTATATTCCAATTATTAATGAATAAATTTGTCTGTTTGTCTTTTATTCATAGCATCTTGAGGCAAAACTTCTTTCCACCACCGTGAAGCTAGCAATTATGCTGTCTAAGCTGTGGCTTATGCACCAAAATTAAACATTTGCGTGTTGTTCACTCAGTTCTGTCTGTAATTGTTTCATATTAAATGAAAAGGAGGAGGAAATTATTTTCAAAGTTGTGATTCTGCAGAAAATCTTTTAGATTGAGTTTGAATTTTATGACCAGGCAGCAACATCAAGTGAGGTTGGCTTTTATTAATAACATAGTGATTAGTTTGGTGTGATTGTGTGTCTCATCTGTATATGAGTTTGTGTCATCAGGACATGTGTTACCATCATACAGAGCAACACAAACAGGATAAGAAAAATAACTCATCCAAAGCAACATCCAAAGCATGTGTGTGTAAAACAGTATCACATTGAATGCCTGGTTGTTTTGTAGTGGGTAATGTGCTCTATATTAGCCCTGTGAGCCCTAAGATTTGGTTTGAGTGAGGAACAATGTACAGCGCTATTTTTTTTTTTTTTTTTTGTAATGAAGAGAGATTGGCATGTATGCATAAAAAAGGAGACTTTTTTATATATATATATATACATTTTTAGTGTCTTTTATTTATTTTATGCATATGTCTATGTAGTGTCCTTACCCGCAGGTTGTAATATAACTTTATAACAAACAGTACGAAGCCTGGAGACAGAAATGAGTGTAAAATGACAATATAGCAATAATGATTGTCTGTGATTTGCCCATTTATTCAGGTTTTATCCTTTCATACATAAGAGCTTGTTGCAAGCTCAGTGCAGCCTTGGGTCAGATATTATTGGTCACTAAGATGGATGTTGACAAAAGGTTATGAATAGTAATATTTAAAAAAAAACAAAAAAACAATATTAATACTGAGACCTGTGGCTCACTTTTGTTGTCCTATAGAAAATGTTCGACAGATTGAGGACCGTGGACAATGATGCATTTCTCTCATGTTTTTCAGGACTGTGAAGGCGTTCCTCTGCTTTGCAGTTGGTAAGTGTTTCCTTGAAACTTTTTTCACATTGTAGTTTCAGCACGTGTATGAGACTTGAGCAAAAAAAGAGACATTCTTTGAGGAAAGTTTGTATTTCACAGATTTAATCTCCAAGCAAAAATCTTGAGATCTTGACTTAGAAAAGAACTTCAGAATCAGCTCAAGGGTTTAGAGTTTAAAAAATAAGAGCAGGTGTGTAGAAAGTCTCAACTGATAGATCCATTACATCCACACATCCCATTTTTCCTAAATCATACCCTATTTTTTTCAAAAACAATGTCATGGTTCTTTTGGGTAGCAGTTTAATTCACAGCCTGAACCACATCATGTCCATTTTAATATATCTAAGTAATTCTAAAATGTGATTGGAAGATCACGATGAATGGAAATAAATGGAGGTATAATTTTTACATTTATTATATTTTAATTTATTGAGTCTTTTCTCAAACTCTGAGTGGTGAATCATATTTAAACTGTGTTTGCCAGTATTAACTGAAAATTAAAAAAAAAAAAAAAAACACATAAATAATAAATTATTTAAATATTTCATACAAATATTCACAATAAATTGGATTCAGCAAAAGAGACAGTAAAACAATGAGAAGTTCAACAATCCAATCAAGAAACATGAAAAAAATAAATCTGTTTTCTCATATATAATTTGATTACATTGTATATTAACATATTCATCTCTGAGTTTCTCCTTTTCACATTGAAACATGTTTGTCAGTTGTAACGGTCCAAATGCTAATTCACTGCAGAGTTTTACATTATATAATAACAGAGATAATAAACTCTAATGGGTTTGTAATAGGAACATAAACAAACTTAAATCTTTTGACATGAACATTGAAATCTCAGTCAGTTTACAAATTATTACCAGGTATAAACACATCTAATGATGCTCTATCATCAGCGAAGTGCACTATGATTGAAAAATAAAAAAGCAATAGTGGTTGATTAATTTATTATATCTTACTGAAAGCCCCTTTATTGACATCTTCGATTTGTATTTGCATTTTAAATTTCTTGTGACACAACCTAGTCTGAATCTGAGTTGGTTTAAAGGCAAGCTGATAATTATATGAATACAAGTTGGTCTTAAAAGATAAATTGATGATGGTTTAATGTAACTGGTAATTCAAGCTTTCCTAATGAGCTGTCTGTATTGAGCAGAAGTACTAATCAGCAACAGTAAAATGGTGTTTTATTTTGTCTAATTCAATAATCTACTCAAGTGTAATTTTATAGCTGTGAAGAACACTTAGTGTATATTATTGCATGTGCATGCACGCTTACACACACACACTAACACACACACACACACACACAAACACAAACACACAGGCACAGTGGTTCTTTATGAGTATGTACATGCAAATGAATCTGGATAATCATTACAGAGCAATTTAGTTGTCAGCATCTTCGCATTCGCTAACTGTTCTGCAGTGAACTTGACCTACCGGGCGTCTTCTTACGCAGAAACACAAGCAGTGAACATCTGTCACTACTTTGACCTTGAACCTAGAAGCAGTTCAGAGGACAAAGGTGAGGACGGTCTGGTTGTCTGGACTGGAACTGGAACAGGAGCTGATTTTCATGTGGGCAAAGAGAGAAAAGGAAAAGATTAGAGCGAGAGCAGACCTAGCCATGATGAGACTGCACTACAGAGCTGTTTATACCACAGATGATATTCTTAACAAGATTTGATGTGTGGAAATCACATGTAAATGTGAAGCACAGACTGACCTTTACCCTCTGTGTGTGAGGATCTGTGACCAGCGGCTGACCTGTAATCCTCTCTCTAAATGGTTTGACAATAGACAGACGTATTGATCTGGTCAGTCCTCTGGCAAAAGGGTCAAGAGCCTGACACATGACCCGAGTCTGCTTTGTGTCTGCAGGTAGAGGGGTGTTATCATTATTGAGGCTCCTTTTGTCTCTCCACCACCTGTAGTCATGTGCTAGAGAATGTATGGATCAAACCCCTTGACAGACAGGTTTCATACGTCTATTCCTACGTCACTTGACATGCCATGTTAATAGAGATTACAATGGAGCTATGTGTAAAAAATTGAAAAAATAACACATTAGTGGGTGTATGACAGGCTCAGGAAATACCTTCTTTTTCTCTTTAAGACAGCACAAATTGCTTAAAGCAAAACTTATGCATGAGAGCTTTAGTAACCTACACCATCTAACCCCCCCTCCGATAAAATAACACATGTCTGCGAGCTCCCTCTCAGAGCCCCCAGTTTTCCCCACTGCGCCTGGGCGGCTGCTCTCCTATGGGCTCAACCAAAGAGAGCTGGCCAGCTCCCACATCTGGCCAGACAGAAGAACAGAGAAAACACTAGGAAATTCTCCTGCCGACCACTAGTTCTCCCTCTTGAATACTGGACCCTTCCCTCCCTCCCTCTCTCCTCTCTCTCTCTCTCTCTTTCTCTCTCACACATGGATTCTTTTGGAGTGACCGGTGATAGAGCAACATCTGGAAGGAGCAGCAGTTTTCTTTCCTTGTGTTTTTTTGGGGAGATCTAGGCCCCCGATAATCCGTCTCCCTCCTCATTAAAGGAGCTGAATAAACACAGGCCTCTTCCAGTTGTTCCTATGAATTTCCTCACCAGGCGTCAGGAGACCCAAGCAGGGGCTACTGGATCAAAGCAGCTGGCAGCCCCATGTGTGCCGAGAGTGAGAGTGCGTTCCGGGGTTGGGCCCATTACCTTTCTCCCTGGGAGCTTTGGAGGCTCCTAGGTCACTGGCTGTCAGCTCTTTGGCCCAAGCTCAGCACAGGAGGAGGAGGAGGAGGGGGGAGAAGGAAAGGAAAGAAAAGGAAAGGAAAAGAAATGAAAGGAAAACAGAAAGAGGAAAAGAAAAAGGGAGGAAAAGGAAAAAAATAGATGACCATTGGAGATCTACAGATATTGTTGTTAGAAGAAGACAAGACAGAACATGAGAGGACAGGGGAGCAGTAGATGGAAAAAGGCTTGTTGCTACATGAAAGAGACCTGTGAAGTTTTAGAGGGTGTTGTGACAGTCTTAAGGTCTACGTGTTTGCCTTGCCTTTGTGTAAAACAGAACTGACCACTTACATCTACATTAGAAAGTGGAGCTGAAATTGCAGTGATTATTATTTTAATGAAAAACTAAATGCATTTATACGCATGGATAAAAGTGTAGTCACAGGTCTTGCAATATTGTCAACAGAGCAAACATATTGTCCAGGTTTATGCGTGCGTCACTCTAATGCACTGACCCTGGTGTGACATAAATTTTCTAATTCCCTGCACTTCCTGGCAATCAACTTAGAGGGGCAGTGGTTCACTGGAAAAGTTTGCAGTGGAGGCAATTAAAGGCAGAAATCTAAGCAGTAGCAGTAACAACAGCAGCAGCAAAATCAACCGAGGCAGAAGAGGATGATGCCTTGTGCTGTAATTGTTACTCACTTACACAGAAAGATGGTAAAATTTATCAAATTGCATCCCTTGCTTACTAAAGGAAAAAAATCACCAATATTAAATGCTCAATGTAATTAACTTACCTGGATACTAGCTGAATGATGGGTGCAGATGTGGTTGGACATGACCATGTGTTTGTGTTTGTATATGTGCACCGTGTGTATGTGTGTGTGTGTGTGTGTGTGTGTGTGTACAAATGGCCCTGCGGTCGTCATCAGGCTCCCATCAGCCCCTCCATTAGTTACTGAGCTGTGGGTCCGTGCTGGAGCCTACCTGCCCTGAATACAGATTAGCAGTGGAGAGTATGGGCAGCAAGCGCAATGAAGACAAACACACATGCACGCACGTATCCACAATAGATAACATTAACATATTATCTATTTTGACATACAGTGACATATTTTGACGCACACACTCATAATCAGAGTAATTGCATTTTACACACCTAAGTGACCGAGATGTTGCATCATACGCATGGAATAATAGTAAAATCATTAAAAACATTTCTGTCCAGTTCTTCTGGCTGATAAAAGCATACATGTCTGATTACTGCCTATCAATGGACACTGACACACCGACGCCTGTGGAGAGCACTTCATCTGGTACAGGCAGATCATAGCTTGCACATTCTGAAATAACGTCACACACGGCAGAGTACACACACTGGCAGCACAGCACAAAGGCAAATATGGTTGCATACTTCTCTTCTCCTTCTGGAGCCAGAGACTCTCGTGCTCGTGACAGGAAATCTGCAGGCAGTCATTACACTGCGCCGAGCAAACACGCAGCCGCCACGCTCACTGATGATGTTTTCACATGTACCACTGCAATGTTAGAGGCACGGGCACGCGCCTCTATTTGTGTACAGATCCACAAATACACCTTGAAAATATGGTGATAAAATTTATGTGGCAGACCAATCATGTGTAGGAGTTGTTGTAAATGAAACCTTGTCAACATTCAAGTTTTACTCACTTAATTTTGTGAAAACACTTGTCTCTTCCAAAAAGAAAATGGTTATTTGGAAACAATTAATTTTGTTTTGCTGTTTTGGTTTTGTTTAATATGTAAAGACAGCAGATGATAAATGCACATTACAATTTTCAGAAAAAAAAAAATTAAATTAGCCACAGACCTAAGGTAGACAAATTCTTTTTTTTAAAATAAATATCATCAATAAATATGAGGCGTTTTCACCTGTGAAGTTGGGACAGAGGCAGAAATGAGTCTCATTGGTAATGATGCTTTTGTTTAAAGGGATGTCAGGAAAAAGAAGAAGTGGGTGTCCAGGCTGAGTTCAAGGCCAAAGAGCAGGGCACTGCCTTAGAGTTCAAGCAGGAGCTGTAGGGCAGGAGGGTGGGGGGAAGGGAAGAGGGCTTGTGATGGCTTTTGTATGTCCCTCCGGCGGCGCAATGGGACCCTTGGGAGACCTGGGTCAGGAGGCCTCCCTCCAGCCTCCCTACATTACTGTGCCATTTAAAGCCACCCAGCATCTATTTCCTCCAATAAAAACTAATAACCTTTTCTGTCGGAAATCACGGCAGCTCTTGAGTGCTAGAGCAGAGGCCTGGCTGGATGGCCTGTAATTGCGGTCCAGAAGTCCCCCTGTAGTTTATTTTTTGCAGTGTTTTGGATTTGATTTTTTCCCCCAGTCCTCTTGGTCCTCTGCGCTTTGCGGCTGATTGCCTGCGCAGCTCGCCCCACACTCAGTAATCAGACAGGAGCTGGAGAGGGGGCAAAACAGCAACTCAAGGACCTTTTATAATTGGGAGGGATTTGGAGGGCAGTTGGACTTTACATTTGGTATCAGAATAGGTTGTGATGGTGACTGTGCTGGCTGAGTAACAGAGGTGGTGAAGCCCCCATTACAGTCAAGTAGTTCATTGTGAACCAGCTATGAATAGTCTACATGTATGTCTGCTCTGTTACTGTCCATTTGTTGTTGGGAGCATCATGGCATAAATTTGGAAAGCAGCTAAAACAGTCCAGAGCAGAGATTCCTAGAAGTCTTTACATTTCACCTGAGTTTATGTTATGCTGCCATTTTATTATGGTAAATAATATTGAAGGATAAGAATAAGAAACCACTATGTGTCTGTTGGTTTGTTTATGCTAAAATACAATAAACCGATTTGCATCAAACTTGGTGGAAGAGTGAGGACTTGGCCACAGAAGAACCCATTACTTTTAGGCATGGATACGTTAAAGGATCTTTGTTATTGCTTTCTTTAACATTTTGAGGCATTTTCCAACATTTGATCTCATTTCCATTTACTAGGAAATAATGTATGTATTTTTATATATTAAAAAATGTAATATTTTTATGGTGTTGAGATCTATGAGTTTGTACAATTTGCTGCCGATCCAGTTAATATTTTGGATGTGATTGTTTGGCATTTGTGGAGGTACATGTTCCACTGAGTGCCACTCTATTTTATTTTAGTTGATTCATGGTTGTTCAAAGTCTCTGTTTAATAGCAAATTGTAATAAACAAGATTTTAAATGCAGCTCTGTTACCTAATCTGCACTTCAGTTTGTATATGTATATGCAGAATTATTAATACTTCCTCTTTTTTGTGACATTTTGTAATTTCTTGCATTACAGTGTCTTTAAAAAGGCATAGAAAGGGCTTATCTAGTTAATTATCTCCCAATAAAACTGCAAAACACTGATATACTATATTTTTATCACACACCCTTTAGCAATTATATCTGAACCTAAATGAGCTTTCATTGTTTTTTTCCTAGTAGGTTCTTAGCAGGAGAGTATACATTTAAGCAGCAACTTAGCAACTGCTATGGTTATATTATGAAATAATTTGACAAACCCAACAGTGTTAGATACTTCTACACTAACAGTAGTAAAACAGTAGATTAATTCAGATTCAGGATGTTCAGGATTCAGGATGCCCTGGAGCTTAGAGCCCCAGCTCGTCTCGGACTGCAAAAGGTCTTGAGTGTAGCCATAAGCAAACTGCAGAGTAAAAAGAACTGTTACTGTATGATTCTCCATCTGTCTTTGGATAATTATAATCTGGTTCATATAAGTGATCTGCTATAATAACAGTCAACGGTTGCATCTGTATACAAATATGCATGCAGCTGCGTGATTTCTATTTATCACATCACCTATTACATGTACATACAAACATACACAATATAGTTCAAAATAAAATCATTCCTAGTCTCCTGGACAACTACAGCAGAGCCAGCCATATACCTCAATATCTGACAGGGTGAGGAAGTTACACCACCATCCAAGTGCCACATGACTCAGTGATAAAGTGACAAGACTGGTACTAGATTAGTCTTGTTATTTCTAGTCTTGTTATTTCTAGTTTGGTTATTTCTAGTTTTGCTATTTCCCCTTCCTCTCCGATGAATGAAACAAGAAGTCACTGTCAATACGCTAACCCACCCCACCCCCACCCCCACCCCTCACCCTGTGCAAATTATTCTAAAACTCACTAATAATTAACAGTTTGCTCAAAATACATCACAGACTATTGTTAATATTTCAGAAATTACTTTGATGAAATCTCTTGAAGTGCAGAGATGAAGTCAGTGTGGTGAAGCATTTAGGCGGCAAAGGACAGTGAAATGGAGGGTCACACTAGTGGAAACAAACTGTAGGGTCTAATGAACTGGGTGGTTTTTCAGGGTGTGCTTCGGGAGGCTCTACTGGATACTAATTGAAGTGAGCCGTAAGCACCCTTAGGGTCATAGTCTGGGTCTGTCCATGCACTGTACCGATATAAAGACAGCATGGCTCCTGTGTCACAGAGTCACTGCCCCCGGGGCATAGAGGCCACAGCCGAGCCCTGCTGTCTGACAGTACACACAAATATCTGTGATCCAACAGAACAGACATTCTTGTTTCCACAATGAATGGCATTGGATGGACATTACAGTAACTTCTCAGAGTAGGAGGGCAGCACGGCCTTTTTTTGTGTCTCTGTGTCCTTCTGATGTTTCAGTCTTGAATGAAAAGTATTTCAAAGAATTAAGAAAATGACGCTGAGACAGACCTTGCTAAACTTTTGTCAGACATTGGTTTATTAGGTGAATTAGTGAAGCATTTGCAACGGTGCAATAATATAACACATGTGCACTGTTGATTATGAGGCATACTGAACTTTCAGCCAGCAAGTAAGTGTCCCATGTTTAAAGCCATTTCTTATATTGATTTCACAGAACATAAAAATACCCTTGAAAACTTGACCCTTGAAACCTGTATTATGTTGAACAAGATTATGAAATTGTTTTGCACAAAAAAAAAAAAAAAAAAAAAAAAAAAAATTAAACCTTGAAAAGGTAAAAATACCTTAATTGGGTTCACAGCATTACCTCATACAGGTGAGGTGTGTTTGTACTGTGTGTGTGTGACAAAAGACAAAATTGAAAAGGTCAAAGTAAGACAAAAAAAATAAATAACAAAACTCTGTGGGCTGCAAACAAAAAATATAAAGCATAAACAAAAAATAATGACCAAGACTAAACCATGATAATTTTGAGCTGTTACAGCATTGTATGTTTGTGTGTGTGTAGTAACACAAGTGTGAATGTTTCCAGTGTGTGAACTCTGACAGTGTCTGACAGTGACTCGAGCAGCTTAGGTCAGATGAGAGATGTTTTGCCAGACATCTTAGTTTGGCTTTTGTCACTTGCAAAGCAATGAACTTGACTTGACACGTAGAGAAATTCAGTTGGAGAATAATACACCGTAATGAGCAGATCAATAACAATAATGGAGCCTTCATGTCTAACAAAAGATAACACTGTGTGCATACTGCTGCTTGTGGCCTGTGTAAGCACTTTTATTTCCGTTTTCATTTATACATTCATGTTACTGTGTATATGAGTGACTTAACATTGTGATGTATTCGTCTGTGTTATGTTTAGCACATGGAGCCGAACCTGACTCAAATTAATTTTCATTATATTCATGTTTAAAAATTGTAGCTTTAGGAGCGCCCAGGCAGCCGAGTGGTTATGGCGCACCACTTTGGCACATAAACCGTCCAGCGATTGGCAGTTCGAATCCTGGCTGTAACGATCATTTACTGCGTGTCATTCCCCCACTCTTGTCTACCTTCACTTACCTATCAATAAAGGCAGAATGGCCAAAAAATATCTAAAAAAAACATACTAACTTTAATATCAAATTGTTGAACCCCCCATCCTTGACGGCTACTTGTCTGTTCTGGTCCGTGATTGTTTATTACACACAATAGTGATGGAAGCAGAAGAGATGAGTCTAAAGTGAAAGAAACAAGTGAATGAATTACAATTCTTTACCATATGAAGGGACAGCTGACAGTTATCAATAACAAATAATCTGCACATGCAGTAGAAAATATATTCAGTGTTGTGATGAAGCTGTTTCGACTGACTTTCACTAATCATCTAGTCTTGTAATCACATACTGTACGTCACAGGTGTTCTTGTAGAAAAAATTGAGTCATTTTTATTCTTTTTGCATTTATTGTTCAAGTTGTGCATTAATAATCTTATCAAATTATCTCTGACTCTACAACTTTAGATTGCAGTCTTCCTTTGTACAAGCGGTTCTGCTTCTACTAGTAGAAACCTGTAATACTATTATTCTTTCTTCTTTGTACCCAGTGATGTATTCAGGGACTCAGGAAGTATTTCTCAACACAGAAATGGCCAAGTATTTGCATGCCAGGTTTCCAGATTTATAACTCAAGATCAGAGGGCAGTTTGAGTTTTTATGTTTGTGTTTTAAAACCTTATCACGGGGTATTTTAGCTTAAACCAAGACCATGAAAGATACTGTCACTTATGACGGAGACAAGCCAAGAGCTTACGCTACCTCATAAATTAACCTTTTCCGCTTGCCTTTTTTTTCCCTGTGTTCTTTCTATGTGTTCCTGTTTTTGTGTTTCAGCGCATTACTGTATGTTTGTGTGCACACTTCCTTAATTGCATTAAGAGGATGACGCACTTTCTTACTCTGTTTAAGCTCACTTTAATTGCCTCTGAATGGTGCGCTAGGGAAGCAGGGACTCGCGGCACAATGCGGACATGCAATTAGCTATCTTTCATGAGACGCTCCAGGGAAAAAAAGAGAGGGCTCCAATTCATAAAGGAATTTTGCACAGAAGGCAACAAATGCTATTTTGTGTCACTGCTGTGGTGGCATCTTGATAGAATGGCATTTCATTCATTAAAGAAACAGACATTCAGAGAAAATACGAGACAGAGAGATCCAGTCAAAAAAAAAAAAAAAAAAAAAGAGGGACTGTGATAAAAGGTGAAGAAAAGCGCAGTGGTAGCAGGAAACTCCAAGATACAGGTGAGGTGCAAATAAAAAATGAGAAGGGAGAGAGACAGGAAGAGTTAGAAAGATAGGAGAAAGAGTGAGGAAAGAGTGATCGAGGTAGATTGCACTAGAGACGGAGAGAGATATGTGTACCCTGGTGAATTTTCACCTCAGTTTGGAAGGAGTGCACCATTGATGGCTCAGTGACAGAAAGACTCCAGAAACTGCCGCCCTGCACTGTAGTTTGAAATTACAGACACATTCATTTTACATATTCCATCCTGCTTGACAAATCTAGTGGAACGAGAAGAAGGTAGCAAATGTTTTTAAAGCAAAAACTTAAACATTCAGGATGTTTTATTAAAAAAAAAACATTACTTTCGATGTGAATGTTTTGCTGCGTATTAACTACATTGCAGTTACTTCTTGCTTTTGCTCAATGGCAAACTGGCGAAGTAATGAAGACCCCTTTGTCTTATTGCAACATATACTTTTCACATGCCTTCGCTGATCATTATTGTAAGTGTGCAGTCCATAAAACTGTTATACATTATAAATATTAATTTCTTTATATCATTTTTTTGTATGTCTGATGTAGATTGACAATAATATTGTAAGTAGCTCTTAAAATGTGATATTAGTTTATGACCCTTTATCTAGATTGGGACAGGCTGCACATGCATTTTTCATGTGTATAAATTTATAAGTGTACGGCATTAAGTAAATGACGTCATGCATTAGATTAATGGCATTGCTGTGACACATATCAGAAGCTTTTAATACCGTACTATGCAATAGGTAGCTCATACAGTGCCACTGATTTTCTCTATCTCCTCCAGCTGCCCCTCCTTTTCTCTCTCCCTCTCCTTGTACTCATTTTTCTATGCTTTTTTTCCCCTTTTTCATTTTCTATGCTCCCCCACCCACACCACCCCACCCCTGATACCCCTTCCCCCATCTTGGACAATCTCTCTCTGTCTCTTGCTGTCTCTCCTGTTCTTCCTCTCTCTGTCTCTCTCTCTCATCCCAACTCCATTCTCCCTATCCCTCCCTCCACTCTTCTTCATTTAATAGTGGACCTCAGAGTGGTTGCCATGTCGACCAGCCGGCATATTACTATGGCAACCAGTCTGAGCGAGGCGAGGCTGCTGATTAGGGAGAGATGTGTAGTGTAGCCTGGCCAGTGGAGGGTGGGGAGGAAAAGGGGGGAAACGATGTAGGGGTGCTTGGGGGGCGCGGGGGTGGGGATGTTGTTTATTGTAGTTCTGAACGTGTGTGTGTGTGTGTGTGTTTGTGTGTATATGTGTATCTGTGCTAGTGCATTTCAAAAAATAATTTGTAGAGACTGGTCAGCTCTTTAATAGTGAGCCAAAAGACATTTTACTTTGGATTTTCACACAGCTACCTGCAGCCATGTACTGTCTGATAGTCTTTTGCTTTTTGTTTTTTAGAAGAAGAAATAAAAATCTCTTAATGCCTCACTGTGCTAACCATCATCACATAGGGTTTTTATTCACAACATCAGATTCTTTTAACTGGAGCAGACTTGTAGAAAAATGATGATTAAGACTATATTTCCATGTATATTACACAGGACCTGCTTTAACGTTCCTCTCTAGGCCCATGGTCCTGAGCTACTTTGTTTTGGTGATATATAAGCAGAACAGAATGTAAATGCTCCTTTTCTTGTATTTGGGCAGTATCATATCTAGTGTTATGACATATGAGGGACAGAGCAGGCAGAGCTTTTAAAAAGCTGCACCCTCCTCCAAGAACACTAATGAACACTGTAGAGGATGCCTCAGACCTCCCAGATCCATCAGAGAAACTAATTACAAGATCCAATTAAATAGAGAGAGGGAGAAGAAGGGGAAAAGAGAAAAAGAGAGAGAGAGGAGAAGTGTGGAGGGTGTGGGGGGTCTCCGTTTACCATTGACCTCGCCAAGCCGTCAGCTCATTCAAGACAGTAATTATAGCTTATTTATTATTCATCCTTGAGCTAAATAAGAGCGTGACATTTCAATAACAATAATAAGTGCAGGGAAAAAAGGCAGCACAAACTACAGACTTACTAATTGCAGTGCTCAGAGATTAAATGACTGGAAAAATGTTGTTATTTACTTATTCATAACATCTAGACCAACCATAAGAGCACAGCAATGCACTTTGCTGAAAATGAGTCTAAGAGGTTTTCTCATGAGATCTCTCTCGTGGACATAATCCTTGACAAAACCCAAGATGCCGTGCTTCTCTTAACAAGTGTCTTCAGGGTGTGTGTCACTGGGCAAGACTTTCTCTTGCAGTTTTTATTGTGACTGTGTCTCATTAGAATGAACTGTGCAATATGGTGTGTCGACTTTCCAATAGAATTTTACAATCTGTCAATTCACCACACACAAGCAAAGAATGTATTTAGGTAGTAACTGAAAAAATATATTTAATGTTGAATTTATTTCTTTATCATTCTTTATCATCTATGTCATGATTGTCAGTTTATACATGCATGCTTGTATGAGGCCTACACTCCTCGCCTTCTCATTGTCCTTTTTTCTTTCTATACTCCCATCTTCCCACCTCTCTGTCCCTTAAGCTGAACTCTGAGGCACCTCATTAAGACTGCCAGCTCTTGGCCCCATTGGCTATGGCAGAGGTGAAGAATATCACATAATCATGAAGTGGAGATGGCATTACACTCATCACAAATTATAGATGAGTTTTATTGTGTGGCAGCAGGCCTGTCAGACTAGTGCTTAACTTAAGTGACTGTTAAAGGGGGTCTGCGGGCCCCCACCACCCCTCTGAAACCGTCCCTATCCTTCCTTTTAAACTAGAAGAAACATTCATCGTGACAGTCTGTACTAACAGTAGGCATTTGTGTCTTGAATCACATATTTCTGATTATTTTAATTTGTTTTTTCCTCTTAACTGCTATACCATACAGAGTTGTAGCCAGATCACAGGACTACACAGGACAGTACTGCATTACTAGTATGACTTATTTGTATTAGATGTGGTCCTATTTTGTCCAAATCAAATCATGTGATGGGCACTTTTATGCTCATTAAACATGAATGTTGGTATTAAAATGCAGTATAGTCAGTATTGGCCAGGCGCAAAGCAGTAAAAGTCCATAAACAAACCTCATGACGGTTGTAATTGATTGGTTGTTGAATACCTATATCTGCCTTTGAATGTATTTGATCAAACAGAGAAGACTTTGTTGTCTTCTGTCATTTACCTGCCAGGCACTAAGAATAACTGCTTTTGATCATACAATTCTTATGTTAGGTCTCATGACTCTTCCATTGTGGCACTGAGCTAAGAAACAAAAAATAAATAAATAAAAAATAGGAGGAAACCAAGACAAACAGCAATCTGTGATTTCCCTTTGATTTCATCTATTTGCATTTATGTGTTCACCTAAACCACCCAAGAAGTCCTTTAAAGCTCCATAAGCTATAATGTATAATAGCAGAATGCAACATAAGCCTTGTCATGTGTCCCATTGTCATTGGGAAACAATAAACTGTTCTGTACTTTGCTTCCTTTTGCTCTTAATGCCTTTGTCCTTGAATCTCAAAAGAGCCTTGTTAATATACGTCTATTAGGTGAATCAAGCTGCTGCAGGATTCAGACAGTATAAATTAATAGTCAATATTTGGAGATATAATAAAGGCATGTTAAGAGACGACTTTATCTTTGCAAATTGGTGGGCTTGCTTTTGTATTTAATCTTATGAAATGTAAGATTGTGCAGCTGTGGTTTGTTCCTTATATTATAGTGCAGTTGTACACATGCATGAACATACACACTGACAGGCAGAAACCTTGACCTTGCAGAACTGAAAGAATGGAAATAGCAGCCCAGTGACCTATGGAGGACTGGAGGTGGGGGTGGAGGTTCATTCAGAGGACTGGAAAGCTTCTCTCCCTCTCCCCCCGATTTCCCTCCTCTCCCACCTCCAATTCCAGCCTCACAGACTCTTCATACACTCCCAATGTCTGACTGGAACGGGAGGGGAGAGGTTATACCACTTATCAGCTGATGCGGGACATGTCCTCAGACAGAGCCATTGATTTTATTGATTGATTCATTTGCGGTTTTTCCCATGCAGTTGTCACTGGTGCTGAGCTTCCACGCAGAGTTATGGAATTTGGTTGAAGGGCTGGGTTGAACCAGGGGAGGTCTCATTGTTTTAAATGTGGCAGCTCGGTATCAGTTATAGTTTCTCTGTTAAACAGGAGATGCATAAAATAAGAATGCAGTTATGCACAGACATAAAAAATGTTTTTGACTCTACAATGATTTTTCCTATCACCACCTCCTCATGCAAATGGTGTGGAAACTGTCCACATGATTGCACATGCCAGACCAAACTAACAGGATCACATCTGATACACGGACAAACACATTGCCCTATTGCTCTCTCAACACACTCATACAAACACATACACACTGACCAGATCACACCCCCCCGGGGCTGTGGGGCAGTGCTTGAGCGATGTCTCCCCAGGGGGCTGATATTTTATAGTTTGTGTCCATCAGTGCCGTAGCCCGGGGCACCAGGGTTGACAGTAAGTGCTCTCAACACCGGTGACACTGATTCATCTGAGCCATGACACAGATGAGAGAGAAGGAACAACCAGAAAAGATGTATAAAACACCTAGAGACCAGATTATGCTCATGTACTTTGTTTGAGTTACCGGGTCCTTACATTCAGCTTTTGAATGACTACAATCCATGAACTGTATACCTGAGCATATTCTACAGTGCGTACTATTAGCAAACCCCTAATTGTCTTCTCTTCAGTGATGGTTGGTGCATATAGATTCATGGATGTTCACCATAACACATGTGACTGTGCTATGATATAGTGGTGTAATAAGGACTATGCTGGGCTAGACTAGAGAGATTGGCTTGAGGAAGGGACTCCAATCTAACGTGGCATTTCAATTTCTCATCCCCCTCATGGCTGTGCTGTGCACTGCTGCACCTCTTCTACATATATATAGGGAGGACGCCTCTGAACCCCAGCCTTCTGGATGCGCATACTAAGCAATCAATGTGTCACCTCCTCCTGACAATCCTATTTTTTTCATATGGGGGCCATGCTCATTTTTTCTTGTCAGCAGAAGGTAATTTGCTGTATTGTGATTCAGTCCTAAAACTTAGTGACGAGGTGTCTGATAAGTCAGTACCTCCCCTCTGTCTCCACCGTAACTCCCTCACAGACCCTCCCCATCTCCACCCCCCTGCATCACCCACAATATGGAAAAACCGAAAGCAGCACACCAACCCCCATCCTATCTACAACCAACTGCACCCCCCACACCCCTGTCCCATCTCTCCACACCAAGCCCAACATAGTTGTATCAGAGGCGGGCTGCTAAATTAGATAAGCGGGGCTGTGGCGCAGCGCCCCTGATTAATAAAAGATGCAGTGCTCCCTGGGGACGGCCCCTCTGAGGGCCGAGCAGAATCTACCCACAGACAATGGAGTTTGCTTGCACACAATGAACAGGAAATGGAGAGAATGAACCCATCATGGAAATATAACATTTAAAGCAGAGCTATCCTGTGACCCTCTGTAACATTATGCATGCATCATAATAGATAATAACTAATGTTGGAAATGAAAAAAGAACAAAAATATTAAAATATTCATTTATTTAGTAAGCATATCCTGCTATTAACATCTGTTAGATAGAACTGCCGATATCCTGCTGTTTTATGACATTCAGGAAAGGATTTGCAAGTCCTTCAGCAGAACTACTGCAAATTCATGGTCAGTTTCACTTTTTGCTTCTAACAGCGCACATTTATCATATTGGTTACTGTGCATTTTTGCCTTTGTAAAAGCAGCTAAAAATATGAAAGAATCTTGGTATTGGTATAATTTGGTTACTGACACTGAATCCAATTATAAAAATAAATAGTGAAAGGCTCCTTCTTATGATTTCACACTCAAACCTGAACCAACTGAGCTTTATGGAATTACAAAAGCAGTAAATTAAGCAAATTAAAATTGGGAGTTATAAAATACACATATATATAATTTGAGGATTTTTTTTTTTTTTTACTTAAAACAGCAAGCCAAAGAAGGCCACTGCAGTATGTTTTAAATATATTTGTTCCCTAAGTTTTGTTTTTAATCCATGGTGCAGTTCAAAATGTATTCAAACTACATAACCACACACCAAGGTTATACTTATGTGCACCTAAATCCATTACGAATACACTTAAAGTTGTTTATTACTCACCAAGAGCAAGGGCAAGATAGGAAGATGTTCTGTTGCTACTGTCACATTTACTGTTCAGGTTCACTGGGACTGCAAATAATGATGAGGTGCTCACCTAGAAATGTGGGTTTTATTAATTTGAATATTTCATGGTCATAATTAACTATTAAGTACATGAATGTATAGCAGTGAAATTGTATTTGTTTGATAAAAATGGGATGTAGTAGTTTGCATTTGACTGTGATTTTGATATGTACAATTTAACTGCATTTCAAAAATTCTGTTTTCCAAATTTATAGTGAACTGACAGTGACATATTTAGACGGACAATGGAGACTTCCAGCAGGACTGGGTCTCTAGCTAACAAGCTATGTTTTAGTGATGTTTGAAGAGAATATTTGTGGATTAGTCTTATAATAAAACAAAATTTCAAGGGCATTGCTGTGGAGCTGAGTGTAGGTCTGCCTTCGATTATCTAGATTTTCCTAAGAAATAGTAACAAATGAGTCCTACCAGCTCTCCTCTGCCAGCAGTAAAGGCACACCACTAAAATGTTGTGTGAAGATAGGTCTGTCAGAATGAGACAAATACCAAAACTTCAACCAATGAAAGCTTGTTTGTGACAGTTTTGGAATGAATGCATAGTTGGTGCTTCCCAGCACAAATCTGTTCCCATCTTACTGTTTATATTGTGGGTAAAAAGTCAAAAAGGATTACTATTTTTTTATTTTTTAGATTTTTTACATCAATGAAGTTAGCTCAGTATAAGTATGCTCATTGGAAACATATGCATTTCTGACACAGTTGTTAATTTCTTTGTGTTACAGCTGCAATAAAACATAATGTGATATTTTTCTTTGAAAGATTAAACAGATTTAGCTTCAAAAACATGCATTTTAATATTTGAAGAGATAAAAACATTTCTTAAATGAGAATTTTTCCCATTTTAGATCAATTTTAACTGGATGTTGGTGAGACTGGTACGAGTATGGAGTGTCTACCTTTGTGGGAAAGTGGGATGCTCAGCTAGTTTTCACACCCACAACATCATGTTGTCATGTCATTTCAGTCCTATACCAGCTTTATTCACATTTGTCACCTAATGGCTTTGTTACCAGGAGGATATTATCCCTCTCACCACTCATGTTTATAAGACAGCCAGCAGTGATCCAGCTGCCTATGGAGACCACTGAAATCAAGGCTGTATAATCATCTGGCTTTCCTCTCAAAATTTGTGCTGTAAATTGTACATTAAAGCTGTTCATTACAGTGCTCTCATAATAATTCAAAAGCATTCACTGAAACGTTCTTACCCAGCGCCGACAGACAGGTTTACTAGGCAAACACAAAGCTACATCAGCAGTGAACACTCAACATGAATCCATTTACACATAACCTCATATGTGCGCATGTGCACTCATGCAGCCACACTGCTTCAGCAGACATGTTTCTCCTCTGCTCTGCATTGGTGGTGTGTGATTGCCTCATGGATCATGAACACTAGAGCATTTATCATTAAATAACCCCCCACCCCACCCCACACACACACACTTTGCTACTGAACAATAGAGAGACGCTTCTAATTTTCAGCAAGATAATGGTAGTCATATTGAGATGAAAAAGGTCAAGGGTTGGCTTGTGAGGTTCTGATTGGTTCGGAGCATTATGGTGCCCCTGGAGATAAAACAGAAAGTGATATTTCATTTATAGCATCACCCTTCCAGACTGCATAGCAATTTTAGGTGATAGTTCCATGAGGAGACCCAGTTGTGCAATGATTATAGTGCATCAAGCAGTCAAAGACTAAACACTAAACACAAAAATGTGTACTCTGACGTCCTGCATCAGCATTTTTTTCATCAGAGGTTGTATAGTTTTCCACATACTGTTTTTAATATTTAGTGATTCAAATGTTCTCCCACCTCTTCCAACCAGCAAAGATTGATGGCTTTTGTTTATGCATATGTATAAAAATGTGCATATGTAGTTGAACTTGCCTTTGACCTTCATGCTCACAGTTGTCTGTATTCAGTATTCACAGTATTCAGTGAGCTGCTGCTGTAACACTCTGCTTTGTGCTGCTTTAAAAAGAAAAATATTTCTTGTTCAAGTAGATACTGTTAAGTTATAACACACAATGCATTGATTCTCCTCAAGCCTCCGTATATCATTATTCAAAAAAATGCAGCCGTGCTTTATTCTGTACATGTATCTATAGAGATGAGGGGTGATGTCACTAAAGTGAGAGTGGATGAACCTACGCTGACTTTAATTTTTTTTTTTTTTTTTAAACATCCTTGCATGGTAGTGTGGTGTTGTTCGCTGAAGATAATATTTAATTCAGGCTTTGACCACAGTGGTTAGAGGATCACCACTCACTGGTATGCAGATGTATTGAAGACCAACCTATAGCTGATGTGTCGACATCTACTATAGTCTGGTGTCTGAGTGCACGCAGCCTAGAGGATGCATATAATCATATAACTAAAGCACTACACATTGCTGAAACCATTACGCATCATTGAAAAATAAATCAATGCAACTATGCTCTTAATAGAGGTGCCCTTGACACCTAAAACAAATGTATGACAAAACTTGCATATTCATATCACATGTTATATTATGTAAATTCCCAAAAGTGTTATGGACCAACAATAGTAGAGAAACAAACATTTGTCTTTGTATTTTTTTGTTTTGTTTTACCCTACTTGGTTGCTTTTGCATAATCTCTTTGGCCTGGTTTCTATGCATGTTTTTTCTTCTTTTATTCCAGCCTGAGGGCCAAATGCATCACACATTAGGCAGTGACCCAAACTGCATTTCCCAAAGAGCAGTCCAGCCGGTGGGAGTGGCCTGAGCTTGTTGCAGAGGCTGCCCTTTAAGGTCATTACAATGGTCATGTGATAGGCCAGCCGAGCCCCCTGGGCCATATGACAAACTGAGCTGCCAAGCTGAGGTGTGTGTCAGGGGTGTTTTTCCACAAAGCATTCTATAAAAGTGTAACTGGGCTGTATTTGCCCTTTCCTCCTGCTATGCGTTCAGCCAACAGGCCCCTGAAGATCTCTTAAAAAGTGCTGATCCACAGAGCTGGGCTGGTGCTCTTGTAATCCTTCTAGCTCCAGTCCCCCCACAGTCCCGCCATCTGTACCTCCTGCTTCCGCCCTCACATTCCCTCACTGTCTCCCACTGATGCATTACTCTGATGTGAGCGACAAGGTGATGGGATGAAGGGGCTTGTTTGGGCCCCAAGCTAATTACCACACATTAGAGCATGACTAAATAAATCTTAAGTGCTGCTAATTGCTCAGCAGTGAAAACAATAACTGTTGTACTTGCCCAGAGGCTCTGGGGTAGTCAGGGGCTGGGGCGCTGGGGACCAGGGGCCCTGGCACTGGGCCAGCAGAAGACACCAGCACCATCAGTCAACTCCCTCACCCCACTGCCTTCATGTTAAAGTCACACGCCACTTGGCACTGTCACTACATGCGCCATATGCCCCACACCCACCACATCCACCACCCGATTGCTAACACACTCCCTGCAGCCCTTACCAGCAAAGAATAAGCCATACATGACAGGCACAGACAGGCTCAGTCTGTCTGTAGAGCCATCATACATCACTGCATTAATAAACATGAATTAGTAATGGCACAATTAGAGGGGGTTGTTCTGACATTTACTAGTACAATAATGGTGTTCTCTCTGCAACCCCCTATTGCCTGTACAGGAGTGACATCAGACCTCAGACCTTTGGATGTGAAGGCTGGAGGGGGTCGTACTTAGTATGAATATTATTGAAAAAAAAGGGAAGATCCATTTAAACATTGTTTATATTTTATTTTGATGGATAAAATAGGGTCATTGGATCGTTTTTGGAAAATTCAGTGTTTACTCAGCTTTATTGTGTATACATGTATGCAGATGTGTGAATGCCATGTCGTGTTTGTTTTCTCTCTTAGGTTGCATTGTGCCATTGCGCTGATTTTGAAGTGGAGGTTTGAACCACCTACCAGATCTCCTGTGCCCCAAAGGTATGTTCAACACAGCCACAGTGAATGTGGCATCACAAAGTCTTTCTCTCTGGCCCATCACTCATAAAAGATGTGTACCTTAAGTAACAGAGGGAATTTCAACTAATTCATTGTAGTTTCTGAACATTATTTGCAGAGCAACTAGACTTGACTCAGAGATGGAGACTTACCATCTGCCAGATCTGCACCATATAAAACTGTATAAATATAAAACTGATTCGAAGATTAGGAGCACTAGATTACTCTAATATAGGTTATAATTAGTTATAATTTCATTCAAACCTCATCGGTATTAAAGCACTGGTCATAAACATTAACCAACAGTTAACACGTTAAACTATGATCAAAAATCTTCCGGCTTCTTTATTCCTGATTTTTGTTTATTTTCTTTGAAGTCTTTTCATTTACTCCCTGGTTAGTTTTAATTATTTTTCCAGAAGCTGACAGGGATGAATGGTGATGTGATCTCAGTGTCATATTTATCCTCTGCCACTTTCTGATCCTCCCCTTTCCCTCCTGAACCAGTTGCCTCTCATTTGCACTGTCACTCTTCTGCAGTGTTTTACAGCTTTCCCAGGGGAATCATGTGCTTTTGTTAGCTTTTCTGTGAACACACACAGCCTAATTGGTTGATTAGTTCAGGTTGACTGGCCTGTTAATTGAATAGTAATTTAAATTTGATGTGTCTAATGAAGATCCTAATTTATTGTTTGGCACTCATCCAAGGATTTGTTTTTGAGAGCAGGAATCAAACAAAACGGATGAAAGGAAACAAGAGAATGATTCAGTGTCTCAATGCTGCTTATATGACACACGAATTTAATCTTTGTTCAAGATTATAACATTTAAGGATGTTTATCTCCATGAGATTTAGCTGATACCAACAATAGGTGTAAGCACCAATATGAGTAAGAGCCACTGCAAGTTCAGCACAAACTTACAGCTTTTAGCACAACTGTATTACGTTTTGGTTGTTTGTCCTCATAGATCTATGTGCCTATTATATGCATTTTTATTTACTGATCACATACACCAACTATAAATAATACACAGAAATTCTGAAAAAATGAAGTGAAAGATACAAACATTATAAAACTCATCCACTTGTAAAAGTGGGAAAAGCTCTCTCACTGAAAGCACTGTATGTAACAATTTAGCATCCATTGTTAAATATCACATTTGAGTCAAGACATATTTAAACTTTACCGAAAACAAATGAAACAATGACTGAGAAGACTGACTGCCATATTTAGCCTCTGAGTGTAAACCACTGATTTGAATTTGGGGGGACCTCAGTGTGGTTCCTTTATGGCACGAACTGATTTGGGACACAGAGTAGGTGTAGCAAGTGGTGCAATTTCATCAGTGCTACATGACAGTGAAATAAATAAACAAAGAGAAATTTTGCCTCCTGTCACAGTTCACATGGTTTTTTATCCATCTAATACAGCAGAACAAATGCAGCCCTCTCATTCATGTGATTGCAGCCAAGATTGTGGCACAGAGAAGCAAATGAAACAACAAGGATTGTCTGGCAAGTGTTAAAACTTGCTCACCTTTTGCTGCAACTCAACACAACATCATTTAGTAAGGCGCATCATTGGCCAATCAAATACCAATTAGTTGATTTGTTACACAGAAACACCCATCATCTGTTGACCTGTCAGTCCTTAAGGCCAAAGATAAAATATTTTCTGCTGTAACAACCTTCCACAGATGTTAAATCTTGTCAGATACTGTTGCAAACTGTTATGAAGTGTTTTTTGCAGTCAGATATGCTTTTAAACACATATCCTGTTATTCCAATTGCACTTCCTGGATCGTATTTTATTGCCTCGGCACTACTTTAGCATACTCCACAACCAGTGCAGCAAGCTGTGTTAATTTTAAATCTCATGAGCACTAACTGTTTGATACCAATGCTCTCTGCATTGTATGAATATGAATGTTTTTCTTTAGTAAATGTAGTAGTTTGTGCTTCTTTGATCTGTATTTGGATCCTGAGACATCCAGTTTTTATGGGCACATTTTTAAATATCAATTCACATGTCAGACCTCACATGTCTGTGATACTGCATTTGTCCTCGAACTGAAGAGGAGTCCTCTGCAACTGATGAACTCAAAGTAGTTTACAAGTCAATCACTTGATGAACTGATCACAGTTGGCGGTTTGTGTGCATTGAACAACTTTTACGCAAGTGGTCATGTACTGTAGTTTATTTTTCTCTTTTCACTTTAACATTAATTGTGTCTCTTTTGTTACTATTATTCATTACTGTACGGCACATGTTCATCTGGAGTTTCGAGTGTGGTCTGTTTTCTTTGCAAATGATGAAAGTCAGTTCACTGATACACATTCATAGTGACGCATGTTAAAATTGCCATTTTTTTGTGCTGTAACAAAAAGTCATTAGATATTTAGTAAACATTTTGATTACTTGTTTTTTTCTCTCTTCTTGAAAACGAAATTACCAAATTGCCACTTAAATTGAAGACTTGGAAACCATTAATTCCTGTCATAGATTTTTTTGTTTACAAACTGTCAAATCACTTTACACACATTCTTATGGTGTAAGTATGCAGTGTGGAAGTTGAACACAGCCAAAGATAAGTACCACCACCCACTTCAAAAGATTTGCATTGTGTACTGAACAATGATCTTTTAATTTCACATTGCAGTTTATTAACAGAATTGCATGTAGGTGCCTCTTGTCCTTGGTACAAAGTGTTGATTCTTTCACATGACATTCTCAGAGGAGTGAACTAGTAGAGTGTAGGCCTGAGTGTTCCCACATCAGAGCTCAAGTATAAAGTCAGTTCATGTGAATCTGTGCCTTTCCGCACAGTTTGATGGAGAGATTTATCTTCCCCTTAAATCCACAATTATGCACAGGGAAGTCACATTTAAAATCAATCAATGGAAACTTGATTTTCCTTCAGCATTGGGGGATGATCCCAGAAGCCTTTCGACTCCTCCTCCTGTGCATCACTGCTTGGGGCCTTGAATCGAACATTCATTGCTGGTGTTGAATGGTCCAGTCATCGCCAGTTGGTTGTCTGTTCAGTAAAAATCCAAAAAAAAAAAAAAAAAAAAAAAATTAAATATAATAAAAATTAAATCCAATCCAGTGAATTGTCAAAATGTCAAAAACATCCCAAGTTACCTATATCCACACCATTTTAATTATGTGTTTACATAATCTGGTTTCAGCCATTTTCATCTTTGAGTTTGACATCAGTGTTGATTATATATTCAATTTTTCTTTGATCGCAAATGTTCCTTTTCCTTCCTCCGTGGATGTTTGTATCCTGGATGCAGACTATTCCATTCGTCAAGGTCTTTGATTTCCAGTTTTTGTTTTACCACAACAGCTGAACTCATGAGCGCAGTACGTGCTGGGCCTTCTCTGTCCCAGGGTGTCAGCAAACTGCAGAGCTTTCACGTTATTTTTTTCCTAAACAAAACATAAACATAAAAATGCTGTTAGTAATTAATTAGGCAAGATGATCTTTTTCTTTTTTTCCGTGATGAAAATTTAAATTACCCGTTAGTCGATTCCCCGATGTCCTTGCATATTAAATCCTTTTAAATATCATGCAGCATTCACACGTACGCACATGCAACAATGTACCCGTAGCTGCTACATAGCAGGCCAAACTAGTTCAGGCATTAGCAATCTCTCAGGTGAGGGAATCACCTTCTTTTTTTCACACATTTCTCCATCCGTAGTATTTATCCATCTGTCACTTACCCGCATAGTTAATGCAGTAGTCATTAGTCGCTCTACCCCTCCCTCCCTTAATGAGAAAGCGATTATCATAGGCTCTTCCCCAATCCCAGTGGCCTGAAAGCGTTGTCCGAAACCTGCCTCCCCACCTGCCTTCAGCTCTGCGTCTGCTTCTCTCAGATTCCCTTCTCTTCCCTTGTACCTCTTCTCCCTTTCACTGTGGCTGCAGACTCTCTCTCTTTCTCCATCCTCTCTGCAGCCTCTCTCTTTCGCTCCTCCCATCTCTGAGCTCTAGGCTGCTCTGGGTTTTAGACGGATCACTCTCACAATGGTTGATCAATACAAGTATTGATCCACTGGCAAAATGTTTATAAAATCATTCTGGGCAGCTGCGGTGCAGCAGGGAGGGGAGGCGGGGCGACGAGAGGGCCAGCATACCATGCCATTCGTTTACGGGAGAGCCAGCACGGATCTGATTGGCTGCCCGTCCGACCGCCTTGCCAGGAAGAGGGCTGGCATAGTTTGCATTTCTTTGTCATTGTTGCTTGGTATACCACAGCCCTCCCTGACTTACGCTGTTAAATGTTCCAGACCACCAAAGCGGAGTGCAGCAGTTTAACCTTTTTGCTGCTCGACGTTGACTGCTGGCCAAGCAGTGACTCTGTCTTCTTTCACCTCAGCCAAGAAATTAATTTGCATAAATTAACAAGCTGCAGGCAATCCCAGTCTAATGATCCTCTGGAAAGGACTTCCCCTCGGCTCTCATCCTTGTCTCCCTCCAGACACTCATTTTGAAGCTTACTGTAAATGAAAGGACTCCACTCCAGTCTTTGTTACTCTATTGTGACGATCATTAGCAACATTAGCAGCAGCACATAAACCTCAACAGGCTGCTGTGCTCTGACTACAGTAAAAACACACTGTTGCTCCACTTGGGAAAACTACTGACAAGGCCGGCTAACTCAAACACTGCAGTGCTTCAATGCTAACCGACTAGATAGCATATTCAAGTGGTTTTGTTTATCAAATGTTTTTTTAAATCCAGGGAGCAGCTTTTCCTCATATCTTGTTGAGTGATGATGTATGAGATGTTTTTTTTACACAGAGAAGATAATTGCAGTGCAGCACACAGTGTGGTATAACTTTTTCCAGCATCACAACTCACGACTTACTGAATCAGACTAACATCTGTCAGCCATAAGGCCAGGCAGCGTCTGTGACATGGAATCAACCTCACTCCTCTGGGGTGTGTGGCTTTGTCTGTCCCCCTCCTTCTCTGGCACCTACCCTAGTCCCAGATGCCCAGACACTGGCCCAAACCGCAAAGTCTGGGCCTGCCCCAGCCCATCTTCTATTAAAGAAAAGTGGTAAGCTAATTATGGGAGAAGATACATATGACAGTCGCCTGTCTAAGTGTTGCGTTCTTTTAATTAGATGCAGCAGTTGCTTCTGCTTGGCACATGATGGAAAAGACCTCCTGGATTTTCTGAGGAGTCCCAGGAATATGATCAACGCACATGTACACGCAGACAGACACATGACTTCACAAACACATCTAGGAAGTGTCACTCACACATATGCTGGAGAGTGGTAATTACTCTAACACATTCAGAACTGGCCACAGCCCATTCATTACCATAACATGTTGTAATGAAGTTTAATCCCTCATCATGTTGTCTGTGGTTGGAGAGTGGTGTGTGGCTGTTATCCTCCAGTACTCCAGATGGCTTCCAGGCTGTCTCTCTTCAGTCCTGTACTAGACTAAAGACATGTCATTCAGTTCTTCACCTTCAGCCATTCTTTTTTATTCTTTTTTTTTATCTCTGCTTTTTTCACTTATAGATTCATTTTGACCTCATCTATCTTTGTTTCTTCCCTCCTCCCCCATCCCATTTTTCACCTTCTTTCACATACCCTCCCATCTCTAAGAGAGTGTGTTATTTATTTCATCTGAATGCAGGGGCTCTTTGGTGCATGCTTCTCACAGAAATCAATTTCAGCTCAGACAGCATAACCAAACAAAGCACTGCACTCATTTCAGCATGGGCATAGATGTAACCCATCTCTCTCATTTTCTCCCTCCTGCTCCTTTATTGGAAGACATTTTGTTCTCACTCTGATGCCATTATGTCAATCACTGCAGACATGTGGTGATGTGTGAATGCAGCTGCTAAATGAGTCATGGCAAGTAATGATCATTACAGACTAGGGAGTTTGCATCTGTTAATGTATATGTCAGTCTTGTTGTAAGTGATTGTCACCTTTCAGTCTGTGTACACACATGGAAGTTTTGCAGTTTTTACTCTGTTTTTTGGCTCTTAGGATACATGAGTGGTTGCCCAGTATGTTATAACTCTGTATGACTGAATATTTTCATTCAGTATTTCCAGAGTTTCCTTGTCCTTACTGGATGACAACACAGAGTGTAAACAAGAAGCAGGTTTCTCTCACTGCTGTCTGAATGAGAAAGACTGGATCTGCCAGCTCTCATGTATCCTTTTCTCTGCCAGCCATCCTCTTTGTGCAGCAGTGGAGACCACCAGTTAATGCAGCTGCTGGATTGGCCTCTTTCCTTGCTCTGCTTTTATTGATTTCAGCCAGACACAGAGACAGACAGCAAGAAAGGGCCTTTTCAGGAAGAAGTTAAATGGTCAAGTAGCGGGTGGAGGGTGGCTTTCACCACTTTATTGACGAGGTGGAAAAATGTCACTATTATGGAGGCCCTTGCAGCAGATAGCGAGCTGATTGGATGAGTGCCCCCAGGTCAGAGTGGAGCATGTTCCCCCTGCAGCCAAACAAGAGCAAATAAAAGGGCAGAGGAATCTGCTTGAACTGGAGGTGAGGTTTCTCTCTACCAGGCCTCTCTTTAGGCAACATTTCTCTGGGTGTAGAAGGCAAAGTTGTTGGAAACTGGACGTAGAGTGAATCTCTGGTGGACCTCATCCCTCTCAGTTCTCCTCTCAAAGCATTCTGGGTTTACAGCATTTAATAGGTCTAGAGACTTTTGCATTTTATATGTTACACAAGTCTATGATATATACAGATGTTGAACTTTTGCAGATGTTGCTGTAACTACCGCTCAATACTTGATAGATAGTGTTCATAAAAGAGGATGAGAGGAGTAGAAAATGAAAAGAAATGTAGAACCTGAAGGAAAATTGAGAATAGTTTTATATGTGATAGGAAATATACAGGGATGGAGCATAACTACAAATTTATGGTGCAATGCACACCAGGCTCACTGCATCATAAGACAACAGGCAGGTGTATTTCTGAAGTCAGAGGAAAGAGTTTATTAATGCCAGAAAGTGAAGCGGAAATGTATAATGGATATCTACAAAGAGGAAGTGGATATGTGGGACTGTAAAATGACTCTAGGCTTTGAATGTTACTTGTGAGACTAAGGGCCCTTGATAGAGACGCATTTGAGGGTTCAAATACAAGCCACTCTCAGGCCCTGACTGCTGACGTCAATCAGTCTAATTACCCCAGCATATCATCTGGCTGACCCTTCCTAGAAGCACAAGACAGTCCTCTGGAAAGGTCAGCATGCCACAGCAGAGACAGAGCACTGCTTAATCAGAGGTGAAATGGTTTCTTTTCCAAATTGATCCCCGTTTGGATCAGACAAGAGTGTCTTGTGTTGAGCCACTTAAAGACTTAAGGGAAAAGTGGCAGCCACTTTTAAGGGGGCTTTTAAAACAAGACATTAACAAATAAAAACTGTTCTGGTGGCATCTGGACCAGAGCCCAAAGAGCAGAGGGCCATATGAAAGATCTGTCTGTCTGTCTCTATCGTCATCTCCTCCTGGTCTCTTTTCTCTGTTTGTGTCTCTGTGTATAATTTTATCTCCTGCTCTGCATGTGACACAGTACGCAACTCACATATGGACCCACATACTCAGATGAACTGATAAAATTCATGCAAACTCTGCAGGAAACTTTTTCCTTCTACATTGAAAGAATTGCAAAATCACTTTTATAATGTTGACACAAAACAGTACGAAATAAATATTTTGTCTTCTCTCTCGTAAAGTAAACTAAGTACCATTAACGCTGGACCCCTGAGGCGTTATATCTTTTTACACCCTCTTTAAAACTCTTTTTACAACAGGCTTGTCACAGTCATGTATACATAGAAGGAAACATCTGAGCTCGCCCACACCCACACACTTACACACATCTGCACACTGCACATTTACCAACTCCCTTATGCTGAATGCATAATATATGTAATGAAATAATGTTTCCAGTGGGGATGGTTGTGGCTGGGGGATGGAGATGTGAAGTGAATATCAATGTGGCTCCCCCCAGACCCCCTCTTTTCAATTGGTGTGATGGTGGGGGGTAAATGAATATGTGGGAGTTAGAGAAGCTTTATCCCTTTGCCCAAAGCTACAGTGAGGAGTCCACATAGACAGAGGAGGGGCTCTTCACTGGCCCACTCAGTCATTCTGAACTTAGGATTCATACATTATAACTAATGATGTGTCCTCTGTTGTTTTCTACATCCCATGCCCAACCCGGTGCTAAATGGTTTAAATCACTGCTTCAGTCTAGATAGCCAATCCTGGCTCCTCCTTTTGTCCCACGCTAATCACTTTTCATTAGGAAATCTGAAGCGTGATGCATATGTGGCACTTAGACAAAATAAACAAGCAGCAGAGAACACACGTTACTTCTTATGTGGTGGCCAGTTCTGCTGGACCACAGACACTAGGTACGTGAGTTTAACCTGCTCTGAACCACAGCTTCTCCAGGAAATCTCAATGAAAATCAATGGAGAGACAAATTACATTTTCCCCTGTGCCTCACCTTGACTGACTCAAGTGAGCTCATCTGTTCCATCTTGTCAGAGTTAAGATGCTGTGTCTCTGTCAGCCAGTGCTTTGATGTTTTAAACATTACCATTAATAATGTTTTCAGCATCAAAATTAATTGCTTTGCTGCTCTGTCCTGCTCTCTTCATCCTAAGCTGAAGCATGCATAAATCAAGACTAACTACCTTTGTCTTGAAATTTTGAGGTCAGGAATTTTGGATGAGATCAAACTTGAATGTGGCCAAGTGGAGTATACGCTCTGTGTATCTGTGTCTGTGTGTGCGTACTTTATGTTGCAACAGAATTACATGAATCAAGTAGATGTTTTAAGAGCTTGCCTTGTACATATGTTTGTCATTTACATTGGGAAATACCGGCATATGTTCGTATGTTCACAAATGCCATTATACGTGTAACAGAAATTAGACATTATGGTGCAAATGTGCGAGTGAGAGTTTGTGTAAGAACTTTAGAAGTTTTAGGTACTTTTCCATGACTTCCATTTCATTCTAATGATGAATCTTTAGCTAAAGATGCTGCATGATGTAGAATGACTGAAATTCTGCCCAAATAACTGGAATGCCATTCAGACATTGCCACTCCTATTTTTATTTTTTTATTTTTTACAACAAAATTTGAAATATTGGAGCTGTCACTGAGTTAGCTTTGGGATGTCGTTCATTGCAAGATGTGGTGACTTTTGAATTAGTCTGGATTAAACGCTAGAGAAGTATTTTTGTGACTTCCAGATGTTCTGTTATCTATAATTCCCAGCTGTGTTCTGAGAGATTAAATGAGCTGGAACGTTTCTGCCCAAGTTCTGTTATACTCATCAAACTCAGGGAAATGTAATTAGTGCCTTTTTGAGTTCACATCGCCTAGCAACTCACTCCTAAATAAACAATAAAAAAATGCCTTCCTTTTTCATTTAGCCACACCTCTTATCTGCCAAGCACCTCCTCTTGAGTGGCTTTGGCCCTACCAGTCTCTGGGGCCCTGCAATGTGAAGACAGGGTGAGGAATGTGTGAAGCATCCAAAGAAACATGAACTGCTATTTTCCCACAAGTATGAAAAAACAGAGGCCATGGCTGTGGAATCTTTCTGACGCAATCAGCTAGTGGGATGGCTGCTGTACAGTTGGGATTTGGACGGGGGCTCAGGTCAGGGTGTTGTTAAAGCTGTAGTCTTAGGACTTAAAGATCTAAGCCGGACTTGGGTGGGTTAGGGAGCTGCTGATGAGGTTAAAACCTGACGAGCAAAACTGGATGGAAAGATAGCATGAGCTGCTGGATGGCCCCATTTGGGATACTCCACATTTCATACTATTTCATTTTTTAACAGGCATCTGTGGGGCAGCCTATTAATTGTTTGTTGGCCAAACCATCATTAAAAAAGCAGACAGCAGGGTGGCTTTTACAGAGATGTGAGAGGGAGCAGAGAGCTGAAACAGGAGAGAGGATCACTGAAGAGGCCCCAAGAGGCCCTCCTAGAGACCCAGATGATTACCACACTACTGTTGCCTCTGTAATTCTTCATACATTAAGACACAAGGTTGAAAGGAATTCCCAAACACAAAAACAGAGAAAACTTCAATGAGTCTCTCTTTCTTTCCTGATCTAATTATCGCTGCCCCCATAATCGCTGTTATATTCATCATAGTGCTCAGTATTTATAGGGTCTGTTTTCATCATAGTAATAATGTCACTCTGGAATTCCCATGCAGAGAGAAAGAGAGAGAGAGACATACATCACAGAGTATATAGAGGGAGCAGCTGGAGATAGGGAAGACCGGTTCTTGGATCCAGAAATCATTTGATGTTAAGGAGGGCACAACAACAGGACTGCTCTACTACCTCACTGCAAATGCCCCCTTGTTTTGTCTGGACTTTTCCCTGCGTCCGTTCTGTGGAGGCTAATGCTTGAACTGGGTCCAGCTGGGCCCTAATGTCTGATCCTTGTCTGGGCCTTGCCTGGGTCTTGGAGCTGGCACTTAGCCTGTCTCACTTTCTTAGGCCCCTACAAGCTTGGAAAGCTTACACAAACTCATTCATCTTCCCTCATATTTGGCTTTTTGCGCTGTGTTAATAGTCTTTCTTTCTTTCTGTCTGTCTTTCTCTCCAACCTCTACACTACACAACTCTTCAAATCTGTATCCAGCCTGTTTCAGACTCAACTCCCCTCTTCCCTCTCTCAACTCTCCATCTCTCTATCTGTCTCTCCCTTTTTTGACCCCCCTCCATCCTCAACCCGCTCCTATTCCAGCCCACTGCCTCCTATTCTCTGCCCCCACAATGTTTCTCCCAGTATTTGGGTATATATTTAACACCCACATGTGAGGCCTGGTGAAAGTGCCTGGGGAATGGAAAGGAAAACAAGCATGCCCTCTCTCCCGGTCCTTTAGTGCTGGCCTGCTATAAATACCTCTGGGTGGTGCGCCAGTTCCAGCATCAGTGGCATGGGAACCTCTCTCCCTCCTCTGGTCCATTGCTTGGCCACTTAAGTCCAGTCTGGGAAGGCTTTAGCCAGCAGGCTGGCCTAAAGGGTGGGTGGGTCATTAGGTGTGTACAGTGTGGGCGGTATAGGGAAAAATGATGGGGGGTTGTGTATGGTAGTGGTGGTCTTTCTGTTTATTTTCTCTGCTTCTCTGAGGAGCATCCCTATGTCTTCTCTCTTTCTCTCTTCCCATCATCTCCCTTTTCAAAAGCCTTCATGTGTACTGCATTCTTGCTGTTTTGCCTTATGAAGATTGTATGAATACGTGCTTTTCAAACTGTTAAAAAAGAGATCCCCTTTTCTTCACTGCAGTGAAGCGTTTGTTATGTTACTCCCCCAAAAATTGATTTAGACTTTTCAAAGGTTTGTTCTTCACAGTGCTGTCTCCCTGTGTCAATGCACGACAGGCTCAGCTCATATTTTCAGAGTTTGAGGTAATAGTTTTAAACTGACAGACTAAACATCTCTCTCCCCGGCTGTTCCACTTCTACAGAGTAAATAGTTTTATGTGCACAAACACACACTCACACACGCGCGCACATACACCCAAACTAAGTGACTGACTTAGTCTAATGATTATTTCTTTTTGGTTTGTGGGGGTTCAGGAGAATTTGCTGGATTGTAAGTAAAACGATATGGCACAGTACCCTTTAGGACTCTTTCTTGCCTTTTATTCTTCTCTTCATTTGATGAAGTTAGACAGTCTATTTTTATACAGTATATACCAGAGGGAATGTATCTTTGTAACATATGTCTCAGCTATAGGATCTGTTTTTGGCCGCTTATATATCTATTAGTTAGTTATTAGTTGATTTATACTAATAGACTGTGGCTCTTCCAGTGTCAGTTGAAAAAGAGACACTTGAGATCAAAGCTTTTTGTTTGGTCATTGACATGGTGAGTCCACAGATTAAATGACTCTGTTGTTACTTTTCCCTCTCACACCTCTTAGCATTCTCCCTATGTCTCTTTTTCTCTCCCTCTCCTAATACTCTCCTTCCCTCCTCTCCCACCCCTACAAGGCTCACTTGTTATTTTTTCGTACAAGGTCCTGTAATTAAGTTTGACATAAGCACAGGGATTAAATATGCGGTTGAGGAGGGAGAGAAAGGAGCTCTGTTACAATCTCAAGGCCAGCTGTAAAATGGAACCAGATTGCGACACTTGGAGTTGGAAAGTTTGGGAAAGGTGCCGAGACTGGAGCTGTGTTCTACCAACAACGGGATCTGAGTCTTTCTCCAGCTTTAGAGCAGCCAAAAGACTACTGAGTCTCTGGCCAAAAAGCTCGTATTAAAAATCCTTAGGCAGGAGACTAACACACAGTCCAATCCAATGATCTTTTTTTTTCAGTTAAAAGACAATGCCATCTCTTCCAGCTAAATATTAACTATTGTCTGTCCAAGCAGATGACTGATACATTCACCCCAGCCAATCTCTGCTGCCAAAATAATACTAGAAAGCAAAATGATACCTAGTTAACTACTTATTTACAATATACGAGTATAGTATATATTTCTTCTTTTAACAAAGCGTAACAGATTTTTCTGCCAGTTTTCACATAGTTATCAAACACAAGCTTATGATTAAACACAGATGGTGAATTTCTAACACAAGTAAAAAGCATAGTTTTTTTTATATATGTCTACAGGTAGCAAAATTAATCATACGAGACAAGACAAGACAAAAGAGCAATCCCACCCATACCTCCCACAAATACTGTAAGAATGGAAAAGTGATTGTAACTCTAAACCATAATGCAGCAGGAAAAACCATTTCACATGCTATCACTCAATCACTGACACCAAATATAGAAATATAGGCTAAGATCAGCCCCCAGTGCACCAAGCGTGTCGATAGGATTTTCTTCTGTTCTGAACTCTGAGAGGTCTCACATGGAACTTTGCATTCTTAAATAACTCTGGCAAAACGCTTTAATCTTAATGAGTCTGAACAGCAAATCTCTCATCTGCAGCAAAAAGGATTAGAAATGCAGAAAAAAAGACTGCCGTTCCACTTTGATGAATTGTGTTTAGAAAATCCCTGGGCATGAAGTTCCCCCAATGAACAAAGCGTTAGGCGAGAACGGATGCTTTTAAACAACACAACTTATCGGAGAAAAACAGAACATGCATTTAAGTGAAAATACAAAAGCAGAGCTGATTCGACTCCTCTGAAAATGATAAAAGTGACGAACTCTCTTCCTCAATCCACTTAGCTACTTTTGGAATCAAACCTGGAGTAGCTTTGCACAAATTACGTGCATTGTGTTTTCAGTGCTTCATCAGTGGTGTGTTTATTTACTCTGCATGTTGCATTCTGCCATTGTTAAGTATAAATAAATGAATTCATAATTTTTTTGCATCGTGGTAGAAGCACTTGAAATGGGTGATGCGGTGATGAAGAAGGGACTTGATGAACAGAGACAGTTAAGTGCCAAGAGGTGTTGCACACCTCGCAACCACAAAAACCACAAATACTTCAGCTTCCAGTGTAGTTGGCTGTGTTTTTTTCTTCATTGCTTTAAGAAGACGAACTTTACCGAGTGTGAAAACGGAGTTAGTTAAGTATGCTATTATGCAGAGGTGTTTATTTGTATTTGATTAATACATTATTGATAATATGTTAATGTAATCCAAATCAAAGAAGTTCAGCATTTACTTGATTAATTATTACTCTGCAATGTAATTTCCCCAAACAGTCTCTCTGAGTGTTAAGGGTTAGAGCAGTAAGCCTCTGGCTAGTTTAGACTGCTCAAACTACAAAGAGCCTTACTGCACTGGGACCTGCTCTTGGTTCCCCTGTTCCAAGCCCCCATCCACCTCCCTAAAAGCCCCCAGGCCTTTAGAAAACGACTCTGGCTCACTTTCACTGTATTTGTTTTACCTTTCCTTCCAAATCAGCGTTCCCCTTTGTTTGCTATAATGGGCGTAGGAGAAGATATTGCTGATACAGGCCAGACGTATTATCCATATTAATGAGAAAAAAACATCATGCCAGATATATATCCACCTGAAACAAATGGGAATATCAGTGGGCTATGATTTTTTTTATTATTTATACATAATTTTCTTCCTGCTCGGTAGAAGTGTCTGTGTTGCAAAGACATCAATGCCTTGTGTGTGTGAAGTAGTGATAAATATTACCATGCACTTGACCTATATTGATCCCCCAGTAGGATACCCACTCCACCATGTTGAGCCTAAACATCTGGTCACCAGAGTGCTCTTTTGAATGACAGATAACATCTGGGAAGTCTGCTGCTATCACAGGAAACAATGTTCCTATCTCCCCTTCCCCGCCCCTCTATCTCTCTTCACCCCCCGCCCCCAGCCTCCCACCCCCACATCCCCGTCCTGCTTTTACCATGTCCTGCTCATAAGCACATCCCTCTCATTGATTTCCCATTAACCCCTTCTAGACTGTGAGTATCTGCCCACCCAGACACACAGACACCAATGGATTGATTAACAACATAATGGCATCACTATGGCTGCCTGTTCTCATCAGTCTGACCAAGTCTGCAAGCTGGTCACACTGGTCAAGTCCATGTCCAACTGTCTACTGCACTTCTCCATCTGTGGCTTTTCGCTGTGTTGTTCCATCTTTCCTCTCTTTCTTTCCTTTTCCCTCTCTCTCTTCCTCCTCTTTATATACCGTCCTTGTGTCCTTTACTCTCCTTCTTTATTTTCCTGCCATAAATACTTGTCCTAATCATCATCTGTCATTTGCATCTTCCTCCTCCTCTCAGTACTTGTTAGTATTCACCTGTCATTCAGCCTCAGGTCACACATGTAGAACCACTATCCAGAGCACAGTACTCAATGTTCCAGTCTGCTTTCACAATAACATGATAAAACCTGTGTGTGTGTGTGTGTGTGTGTGTGTGTGTGTGTGTGTGTGTGTGTGTGTGTGTGTGTGTGTGTGTGTGTGTGTGTGTGTGTGTGTGTGTGTGCAGATATGACACTATATGAGCTTGCAGGTATGTGCTGATTAGTGCCATTGAGGACAGAAGTTTTCATCTGTGAGCAGTAGATGAACCGTGGTCTACACGTGTGTCACGTGCAGCTAAAGCTTCAATGATTGTGAAAACAGACTAACTTTAAAAAAATACTTGCTGATGTTATTACAATGGATGAGAAAATTAAACTTGTTTCTGTGTGTGGGTGGGTGTATTGATGTGTGCATATGTTTAGATTTTTTTTCTTTTGTTGTTGAGCAGACTGTGTGTTAAAATATATACTTACATAAAAGAATACCATCATATCTGTTTCACCGTGTATTTCCTCTTTCACGTTGGCAACTGCTTTGGCGGCAGAGATAAAGTAAATGTGTGTTTGTTAGGTTGTGTTTGTGAGCCACAACGGAGGCAAGTTAGAAAAAGCCCTTCATTTAAGCATGGCGTGCCTCCATCAGTCCTAGTCTCTGATGTACAAAGAGCCCAGAGGAAGGAGCTTCACAGCTGTTTGTAAACTATGAGAACAGGAAAGGTCAACAAAGTAATGCAGTGCGTTTTTTGTAACGCATTTTCATCTCTCTCTGTTCCATAGTGAGACAGCAGGGCTGCGCCCTGCCTCAGTAGTACTGGTGCATTTAAATTACTGTTCTTGCCTGGAGAATAATGGTGAAAGCATAACCCCATTGTATTCTTTGATAAACTCTGGAAAATGCATGGTATAAGCTGAGGAAGAGGCGCGGTTTAAGGGCACAATTGCCTTGCAAATCTACCATGGCAAAGTTTTTCTAAGAGAGGGAGAGAAGGAGAGAAAGAGAGAGAGAGAGACAGAGAAGGGAGGAAGAGGAGAGTGGTGAGTAGAGGGGGAAATGTGAAATCGAGGGTTGAGGGAGAAAGAAAAGGGGAGCGGGAGAACAAGGATCCAGCATGTGGGTAGAGTGGGGGGGTCTGTGTTGCAGGGACATGTGTTATCTCTGGGTGCAGAGGTCTTTGTTTGCAGGGCAGAGAGGTATAGATTTCCTCTCCATGTCAGTGCTTTTATTTAGGGCTCAGCACAGAGGGGACAATAGCAAACTAATCCACTACTGAATCAGGATTAATATTCAAGCTGCAAATATTAATTCACTGCCAAAAGGAGGAAATGCAGAATGTGTCAAAATACTCAAACAAATAAAGAACAAAACAGCCCAAGATCCTTGACCAAAAATTCCATCCCGAGTCTTTCATATGAGTGCATTATTTTCACTGGGTCCTACAGTCTTGTCTCAGCATTCTGTTTGATTTCTGTATTAATCTTCATAATGATTTTCTATAGAAGAGCGAGAGCTGGGGGAAGCTGAAGAGCAGCATGTTGTTTTTGGCTATTCTCCTCACTAAGCTCTGGATTTAAGATCTGGATTTGAATATTTATGATAGAAAATAATAGAGGTTATAAAAATAAGTCCCTGCAGAGCCTGGCTGTAAGTTATAAGGGTAAGCAATGCCTCCCACATCAAAGACGCCTGGAGATGTTGGCCAGTAGTTTGATACCTGTAAAAGCCTATAGCTCTTCAGCGCAGCAGAGAGTGAGGTTCTGTTGAACATGTACTGTATGATCCAGAAGTGGCACTCACTCACTATCCTGAGCACCCAGAATTCAAATTTAGCAAAATTGAAGTTATTAAGTTCATTTAGTTTTGTCTACCTCAAAACAAAAGAAAACCAATGTGCCATCAGGGTGAGATCATTTGACTTGTTTCAAATATAGTTTCACTTGTTTTGAGATTGAAACAAGTCACAGTATTTGTAACTGACAGATGGATTACTCCTCTGGTCCCAACATAATTTCAATTGATCCCTGAAAATGCTTTAAACTCGCTGGTTTGCATTTGAAACACGAAGTGACACTTTGCCTTCCATTTGACAGTTTTTTATTTTATGTTTTTTCATTTTTCAGAATACTCTGATGTTAAGATTCAATACCCGACATTTGATGATATTTTGAAGATGTGCGACAAAACAAAATGTTTTCTGCTGTTCGCCTCTTGAATGTCTCACTATCAGGGCAGAGCGACCTGTCCTAACAACATGAGGAGTTAACATGAGGCACTCAGGAGCCAAGCCTGATGGTGCTGTGTGAAATACACAATGTTTAATATAGACTATTGTACACTGGTCACACTGTGGTGATAGTACATTGCTTAAACCTGTTTAATATAACAGACCACATCACTTAAATTGAGACATTACCCGTTTTACGTCCCCATCCTGAGATGTTCTTTTTAGATTTATTTTTGTCGCACAAGACCATGAAAAAAAAGACATAGAAGTTTTTACACTGGATTAGTTCTTCTGTATTGTCCAAAGAAGCAAGCATGCATGTCCACGCCACAGCCGTCTCAGCACGCGCACACACACTCACACAGGCACACAAGCACAGTAATCCCACACTAGGGGGTATAGGCCTGTTGTATACCAGCCAGAAACACCATTGTGATGTTCAAAGGGGTTTCACAGAGGCTCTAACCATTGATAAGGTCTAATGTGATGAGGGACTGTAAACTTCATCTTTTATACATGGCAACATAATGTGAAAGGTCATCTTATCTTAATCCTCAAATCTGCAGCATCCAGCCTGTGACCCCATTTCATGAAGTTAAAGAAATAATCTTAGAGTCCATTCTGAAGACAGCCCTTATTATCTTCTCCGCAAGGTCCAATCAGAAGATATCATTAGAGTTTACTATGAATGCACTGTAAGGACTGATTATTTCTCTTTTCTAATCGGCCCCAATCATATCATAGAATCAGCTGGACGGTGCACTCATGGTGAGAAGCTTTATTATGTCCAGTGATTAATCATCAAGCACTACCTTATCCCTCTTAAACACACAGCACACTGCTGGCCTTGCTCACAGAGGGAAAATAAGAAAACATCATCTTCGTCAGCACAGTGCTTACCTGACTTTCCATGCTCTTTACAGTAAAATGCTTCGGTGCATCATCATCTCAAGGATACCAACATTGTTTTAAGACCAGCCATTCAGGCTCCATTAGAGGCTAATTAGTGTTTGGTATCAATGGTTATAGAGTAGTACATCTTTATGTTCCTCCCCTCAATTCATTGTACCAAACAGGCAGTACCACCCTGATTTGGCTTTGTTAGATTTGTGTTTGTTAACTTGATCTGTTTCGATCAGTTCTCTTCCACAGCTGCCAACAAAATTTCTTTTGGACATAGAAAAGCAGAAACAACACTTCCTTATTTCCCAAACACACTGAGGACAGATCACATAGACTATTGTGAAGTGAAAGTCGCTATCATGTTTTGTGAATTAATGCAGGTCAACAAGGTTATTGTCTCAAGGCCAAGTTTGGGCAATTTGTTGTTTGGGAATTCTTTGTTCTCAACTGAAAGTGTGTCAAATGTAGACAGATTGTGAAATATTTATTCATTGACTGCAGATCATATTAGAGTGTTATTGTTTGTTTCGTTTTGTATTCCACCTCTTAATTTGCCAGTGGTACAGTTTCTCGGGAAGTCTAACAAACACACATCAACTTTAACAAAGGTACACCCCATCCTGTAGCCTTAATTAGAAGGAAATTGTAAACAGACGCGTGCCTTTCTTTCACGGATTATCCATACTTTATGACTGTATGTTTGAAGTTATGAGGGATTCTGAATCAGCACTGCTCGAGTGGTGCTCTTATAGGACATTGTTGTCTTCAATTATTTTCAGTTATATTCCCGTCTGTAAGAGGCAGGGGATCATTTATTATTTAAAGATGCAATCGTTGCTGTTTATCTGGGATTTTTAAAACCGGGTTATCTTTTCACATAGTTTTTTTGATTAAAAGGAACAAAGTGTAATAAAGTGCAGTTTCAAATAGATTCTTGTCTCTCTAGCGCGAGAGCTCATCTGCCATTATTGTGATTTAATATGAACGGTGCCAAGCAGCTGCCGAGAGACAAGATCTAACAAGCATCAGGGATGCTTTAGTATGTACATAAAGGGTCTCACACAGACACAAGCGAGAACAGATGCACACATACACACACACAAATGCGCACTTAGTTGCAGACTAACAATCACACGTATCTCTATCCATCTGTTCTAAATAAAGGTGGTTGACAGAAGACTCACACTTAATTGTTTTTGCTTCTAGATTAATGAATTTTCGAGGGAATAACTAGTGATGATTTGGGCAAATACTCATCACTACTTTCTTGGCTTAATTTAACCATCTCCGGAGCAAGCAACACTAAACCAAACAATTTAAAGCAATGTGAACAATAGTGCATGTAGCGTTCACAAACGCAGATGATTGGTATCTTGTCTGTGTCTGCCTGTTTATAAGACAGCAAGAGGGAGCAGATTCTAAGCCTGCAGACCCATAATCAATCACACTACCGCACTGTAGTTGTTCGGTAAATCTCGCTACAACATCCTTTATTTCATTACTTAATAAAATTGTCATGCACAGAGCTTCATCCCCCAAGTGCATCCTAAGAATAGAACCTTTTTTTCCAGATTTAAACAACAGTTGTTGTTCCAGTCCTTCCACAACATCTTCACTGTTCCTACATGTGTTGTTTTTTTAAACCCCAAAGCCCCACAACTCTTGTTGTGTCCCCCTTATGGTCAGTAGGATCCACTGGCCCACCATCACTCTTGTTACTTCCAATACTTAACTTTACATTGAAGCCTTTGCCCCTGAGACCCTAGGGTTGGGAGATTAGTCCAGCCTCAACTGAAGTAGACAAACTGCAATCAATACCTGATATAAGCAGTCCTCCTGGGTCAGGCGACCTTGCTGTATGGAACCTACGGGAACTCTAGTAAAGTCCTTATAAATTCTGGGTGACTGACCCCTGACGACCTGGCCAGATAAGGTCAGTCTGGCCACAGTGACCTAGAGCCAAGAGGCCAGTGTCCAGTCAGTCTGGCTGTCCTATAATGAAGTGGTCAGTATTGCCTTTCTGTCACTCAGCAATTACTGGGAGAGATATGGAGCCATAGATAGGCGCTGAATGCACAAGGAGGCAGTAGCCACAGAATTACATTCACGAGGCAAAGGACCGGTAAAGTGACATGTAAACTACTCTAATATGGACTGGTAATGACTGGGAACAAGATGGATCGAAAGGAGTCTGACAACTTCAGTGGGACTGCATTACATCTGTGCGTGCAGTCACAGGAAACACTACTGTAAAGCCTATGTTTACTAGCTGCTCTTAAAAATCTGATGATTTGTTGCAGGAATAAATTATGAACACAACAGTCAAGCTGTGCAAACATCATTCTATGTCTCCTTCATGGGAAACAGTGTGCTTTACATTATACTTCAAATATTTCTTAAATTATTTCATTATTCTATTTGCAGATTAATTTACTTTCACCATAAAGAATTGTGAACAGTGAACATCAAGCAAACATCATTACTAAAGACTTGATATCGTATTGGGAATTATCCTGCATATAATAACATTAATAGCTCACTAATAGCTAGCTTGAGGGAGTGGCAGATATAAAGTGTCCCAAATGTATTAATGACTAAGGTGTAACTTGTAGAGCAAGAAGTGACCATACAAAAAGACACACAAACTGATACTCAAGCAGAGGTCATGCTTTCTGCACAAATATAGGCTTGCGTATGTCATAGTGTTTCTCCCATGGCCTGTTGTGCTCCCCCACACAGGTCAGGGGCTAGGAAATCCCCGAAGCCATCCAGCTGCTGCCATCAGAGACTCTGCATTCTTCTGTCTGCTAACTATTTAGTTGTCAGTGATTTGGTTAAGTGGAATTGACTTTTATCTGCAGTGTGCTGTGGGGCTGCCACTGGCAATTCAGAATCCCCTTTCCTCAGCTCCTGTCTTAGCCTGGTGTCACATCCAGCACATTGCTATTGGCAGCTGAGCCAGGCCTAATCAATAGCTCAGGTCAGGGATGGCCCGCGGCTCTGCTGTGGGTGGGCTATTGATCCGACACACACACACTCCCACAGGTTGCCCTGACAAACCGGGAAGTCGTGGCCTTGGATGGAGTGAGAGAGAAAGGGAGAGAGAGATGACAAATTAATAGGGCCTGCTTTCTGTCCGCTGTAACTGCTGACAAAACACTGTCATAAAAATAATTTATTTATTGATTAGGAACTGGTGTACTGAGTAGGCTTTATCTAAGATAGCTTAGAAAGATCATTATTCAAATTGAGATTTCAAACAAAAAATATCATGACGAAGAAAAACTGATAAAACCATTCATTACAAGTTTATCACAACCACACACAACCTCTGCCCCGTCTGTCTCTTTTTCACTTCTCTTTTTACTTCTCTTTTTTCACGTTGCTCTGTAGCTCCTCTGTTGTCACTCTATCAGACTTGTGGCCAATGAGCAAGAGTCTAGTTATTTTTGTTGCAGTTTTAAATGTTGCTCCCCGAGCTCCTTATCAGCACCACAATAAGAACTCTTGGGAACAATTAAACATGGGCTTTAACTCAAGTCTAACCACAGAGGTAAAAATAATCGCACAATGTTTCCAAATTGAAGTGGCTTCAAAAGAGCTATTCAGTTATCACAAGCTGTCTGCCTCTCCCGCCTGTATTCCCAAACTAAATCTCTGTCGCTGTGGAACTATTGGAACATATGACAAGCATATTTACCCAGCTTCAGAAACCAGGCCCATGTGGAATTCAAGGTCTTTTTTTACTTTTTTTTCATCGCTGGAATTGACAGTTGAATAAATATGTATTGTCTATGAGACTTTGTTGTCGTGTACGGGAGATCCTCTGCAGAACAGCCAATTATATATGCTATTACAGGAATATGTCTTGTTCTGGTTACAGGGAAATTAAGTTTCTCCGGAAATCTTTTTCATTTCTCATTTTAAAAGTCTTCAGTGGCATGAGAGGAGAAATTACTCGCAGCAGTTCATTTGCTATTAAATGTAATCTCGAAATCATAAGAGGCTGTCCAGCAGTAGTATCATACAAATAATTATAGATTAATTTTGTTGGCTCCAAAAACAGTTGATTAATTTTGAAGCCTTGATGGAAGTCATACTGCTCTGGTTTGTTTCTCCTGAAAGACATTTATTGTGTGCTCAGATTTTAGGGATGAGGTACAGAAATCGTGGGTGCTCCGACAGGACTGCAGAGGGAGTTTTCCTCTGCTGTCATAATTTTCAGCAGTGTTCAAAACATGTTTCTTATGCTGTTCTTTCTTTTTTCTTTTTTCTTTTAGGTGATGGTGTCATCCTGATTTCTTCTTCTGTGACCCGGGAGTCCCTAAATCCCAAACCATATAGCTTTGGAAAACCCTGGAAGTACCTGGAATTCTAGGAGTATATCACCAAAACTTCTTAAGGTGCCCAGGCACCGGATCAATAGCTTTACATTCTCCTTTATTATTTTTTGTGTATACAAAGAGACGAAAGTCTGAACATTAGCAATAGCCGCTGGCCATCTACCATTGCTTCGACGAACCTGCTGTGACCAAGAGGGCGTGACCTTTCTCCCTGCTGACTTCAAACAGACACTTGAAAAGAAAACGCAGTCAGAGAGGCTTCCGTGTGGTGCCAACTCAGACCAAATACCCCATCAGGTAAGGCTGTGAAGTCCCCCTTGCTCCTGCTGTCCAAGCCCTAAGCCCTTTAACTTCTTCAGGGCTTTGAAGCTAACTTGTCCCCAGTCTGTGTTCCCCCCACACGGTTAGCTCACCTTCAGAGTTGGTGTTAAGGAAAGGCTGGCTGATAAATGCTCTGCTTTCATGCTTTGCTCACCTGTTTGTTCCTCTTGGATTAGAGGCTCTGAATATGTTGAGGTTGTTTGGTTGATAGACGATCGCTGTGGGTTCTTCATATGGTCCTTGCAGTTTCAGCCAATGACCAACTAGAGCAAAAGACAGAGAAAAGTGGCTCGAGGTGTGTGTGTGTCTGTCTGCCTGTCTGTGTCAGTCACATGCCACATACACATGCATATTCTCATTAGCTATTGTACGTGTCACATTCTGTGGATCAACATATGTGATATTCAAACAATTGGATAAGAAACATATTTCATTTATATGCACACAATGACGCGTCTACATACAGTTTCTATCTCAGTTTCGTCTACAACAGTTATCAATAACATTGTCAGTAATGGGATGTGTGAATGTTCTAAGATGTGGTTGTTCTTTAGTTTACTAAGGAGACAAAAGTGATTTTTCTAGCTGATAAAATACCATCACTATTTCTGTGTGTGTTTACAGGAGAGTGCATGTATGTGTTTGAATTTTGGCGTATTTCTGATGCATATGTGCATTTGTTTTTTTTTAACATCACAGCACATGGTTGTGAAATGAGTATTTCCTTTCAGAGTGACTTTGAAATTGATTTTGCTCAGCTTCACTCTCCTAGTTTTATTAAGATTTGGTTTTCCCGGTTGTTTTGCAGGAGACTGACAACACATTTTCAGTCAGTGATTAAGACCTGATCCCAGGTTATCTGGACTATATTAAATTATTCTATTTGATAAGAGAATCTGTATGATTTTAGTTTTTTCTCAGGCAATGACTTGGAATCAAATGGGGACAGAAATAAGAATACAGAGATTAGGTTTTGCTCCAATATGGCAAAGCATTTCCTTTCTCACTGTGCTCTGAAAATAGACTCAATTAAAAATAATAAGTGTTTATACAATTAAGTGAATATACTGTAATAAAAATAGCAGTGAAAGCAGCAGGACCCAGTGAATTAGATTGTTAGATTGATTATATAATTATGTCTCAAAATAGATTTGTTTCCTAAAGTTCAAAATAATTTGATGAAATTCCGGTCACTGAAATTTGATACAAGCTAGAAAGTATTGTTTTAAAAAAATGACAATGAAGGAAGGAAGAATAAATAAACATCCAATCTTTTTATTTCTCCTGCATCTTTAAATGTTATTTTTAGTGTGGGAAAAGACTTGATAGGACAGGAAACTATATTTATTATTGTGAGACTAATTAAGGATGTTATCTGAAATGAATTTTCTGTAAAGTCTTATTTAGGACCCAGAGGGTCAGCTGCCTCACAACAGGACAACGATAATACAACAGGAGTGGAGAGGAGAGGGCTCCAGTGTGGGGGAAAGCAGCTCCCCTCCCTGGCCTGTGTGCTGATGGAGCTGCACTCCTTGCCCAGGGCTCCAGGGCTCCACCTTATTTTTCATGTGGGCTGCACACTGCTCTGCTGCAGTCGACGCTGCTCCCTTTGTGCCAGCCCTCCCCCTTTCAGACAGAAAGACATGCATGATTTCATACATGAAAGATATATGTAATTGGACAGCATGGCCTATGCAATACATTTACAATTCTAAACAGAAAATGTTAGAACCAGTTTCCCCTTTTCTCTCTCCTCTTTTTATCCTCAGGAAATGTATTTGCACATATTCAAAAACATTTGATCAAAAAATAGACAAAACACAGGTTATCGTTAATGTTACATGCTTTATATCTCATATGAATGTTCTAAATGCACAATATATTACATTTCCACTTTATCAGTGTGTGGCACAGGCAGTTATGTGATATACTGAGGTTGGAGAGTATGTACTATACCTGTAAGTGGATGTATATTCAAACTGAAACTAGTTAATGTGTCACTCTTTCATGTGGTGTAAGGAGAAACTAATGTGATCGCTCATCACAGGAAATCAGGGTTTTAGTTCAATCAGAAGTCTGGTCTTTATTTGTCATGTTTCTCTTAAGAGTTCAAGTCAGTGAAGAAAAAAATAGATTTGACAAACATACATCATTGTTTTAATCAATTTTAATTTACAAATACTAGTCAGAAAAATACAATGCATCAATGAAAATACAAACCACAATGTGAAGATTACACATTATGAACCTACTAATTCAAGTTTCAGATAACGTTGGTTGGTTTATGTTCTCAAATTGAAACATACAATTGTCAAAACTGAAAAGAAAAGAAAAATATGTAATTGCAGTACATTCAAATGAAAGGTTAAATAGTTCAGATTGACACCTGTTCAAAAAACAGTCACATTAAGCAGAAATCTGTTATATGTTATATTTCTTAGAAAGCCTGAATCCTTCAGGATACATGTCACAAAGATCAACTGCTGTTGTGTAAAAACTGGACACTGGGGTATTTAAAAGATTCTGCTGTGGCAAAAATATGTCTGAAAGTGGCTAATTTATGCATATAACCATTGCAATTTCAATTATATTTCAAGTTCTAGATAAGCAAAAGACCAACTTGATGATTCCAGATTAATTTACAAGCTGCCATGAAGTGAATTAATGTGTGTCTGTGATCCAATGCACACATTTTATCCTCTAAGCTATGAAAGAGAATATCACATCAATGTCTGTCATTTGACCACAGGGAGGGTATGACCTTTTGGAATTCAAAGGCAGTTTTTCATGTTGATATCTTTTTGCCCTTATAAGCAGAAAAACAACTTGTTTAACTCGATTAGAATCAGCTGATACACCACAGGCTTGTAGAGATGCATATTACACATTATTCAAAAAACACATATCTGACAGAATTGGAAGTAGTTTTACACACTTCCTAATTTCTTCTTAATGCAATGGCAGTCATACACTTGTGAATGCCTTTGTGAGCATTAACACAGGTAAGATAAGCCCATAACCCCATATTGCCATGATTCACTCTATAGAATCAAACCACCTGTGTCTCACACACAATAGACCGGCAGCCAGACTACTGACTGTGAGCTAAACAAAAATGTACAGTACGTGCACAAAGTCGTTGAAAGGCAGTATTTCTGCCACAGCAGTGAGGTAAGCCGATTGTTACACACACATGCTGAAATTCATAACATAAGAGTGATCTTGGCAGGAAAGCAGGCGATGCCAGATAGGTGAGCAGGTAGAAAGGATACAGGTGCCATTCTCCAGCATCATCACTTTGCCAGATATACAAGGACTCTGCTGGTATGACTATTTAATCCAAGTTGAAAAAATCATAATAATGTGTTTTACTTGAGGACTGTGGTAATGAAGCAGCTTTGACTTCAGCATTTTGTTATGCACACCTACACTAGTGCATCAACATGTGAATGGAGCACCGGTAGCTGGACTGGTGCAGACCTCCTGGTTTAAGGTCTCAGCCCACCCCTGCTGTCGTCTGGCTGTCATGCAAAAGTAAACACCTGCCCTATTAACTCCCTTAACAAGCTAACACCTAAAAAGGAACAGCTCCACTAATCACTTGCTTTTATAGGCTCCAGGAACATAGGACTATGGGGGGCTCACCTCCACTGTGCTATTTAGAGCACGGGGGCCAAACCAATTGATAGACGGGCAGCGCTCCATGACCCCTGCCCTCCCAAACCCACCACCCACAGCAAAAACCAGGCAGGATCACCTGCCACAGAGGCAAAGTTTAGCACCGCTGATCGGGGTTAAGCATCCACACTTGTGCCTCAGTTACTCTGATTATATAAAATGAAGTTGAACGGAACTGCAGGTAACTTTTGGCCCAGGGAGCTGTTCACAGCTCTGCAGGTTTGATCACACGAAGCTTCAGCTGAGCTTGTCTCTAACTAGATGCTGTCTCTGCATCATTAGGGCCTTGTGTGGAATAGTGTGATGTGAGTTGTTGATTGCCACACAAGTAGATTCCTGCAAGATCACTTTTATTCACTCCTCTCACTTGTTTGAGAAGCAGCCCATTGTGTCCATGATTGTGTGTAAGTGGGTTCATGTTACTCTGTATGAACACAGTCGCTGCCTTATTTAAACCTCATGTGTGAAATGTATAAAAGGCCTCTTTTGAAGATTATTTTGCATTTTCTGAATTTAAATGTGCTGTGTGATTTTTTTTTTCCTTTATGAAATATTTTGAAGACACAGGTCATACACTGTATATAGATGATGCTGCGTCCAGAGGCTGTGTGTGTGAAGCAGGATTTGGATTTGACCCCTGGTCATAATCCTAGATGTTTATGTGCCTTGCATGTCTCTTCCACCTGTCATCTTTCATCTAATCGTGATGTTTGAGATGCTCGATCTGACATAAAGGAAATTACTCTATTTAAATTTATTTTATTCAACTTGAAATGCAGCGAGCACGGAGTGGTATTTTAATAGTTTTTGGCGATGCAGGGATCTGTGATTTTCCTCCCTTCTGTTTGGGTCGGTTTACCACCAGCTAGTGTTTCTGTTGCCTGGAGTGGTCATATGGCTCTGATTTGGGATCCCTCTGTTTCAGTGAGCCTCTCCAAAGTGCGTAAAACCCCACGAGTCCCGCTGTCTCTCACTCACAGTCTGTGACAGCAGCTTTCTCAGGATTTCTCCATTATTCACTATATCCCCGACTTGAAATATGCATTATGAGAAGAACTGGTCTGTGCTTATTTCTTTCTTTCCAAATTGATCTTCAGTTGAGGGTGTATTAGAAACGACATATTCAGAAGACAATTTGCTGTGACACGCTGATAAATTGTAATCCCAACTTGATATTTTGTAAGACTAGTGCGTTTTGTTTTTATAACTATTTATTCTGCGTTCTTACGCATTTGATTGCAGAGTGTGTTTTTTTTCTATTCGTGAGCTTGGAATTTATATCTGAATGCACTTGTAAGGAATTGAGATCTGACGGCAACCAGCAGGCAAACAGTGAAGGCATCTACTATTTTGAAAAATACACAGAGTGAAAAAACACACACACACACACATAAACAATTATTTTAAATTTTATTCGCAGGAATTTTAATTGATTACACAGCTAATTATAAAATCAGTGACGAAAAAAAAAAACAAAACTCAACGTCTCAAATCTACTGACAGCGATTTTCTTACAAAAATCAAAAATGTGTGGATTGGAGGTGGTGAGGTGTGATGAGGCAGACTGAGGCTTGGCAGGCTCAGATACAGGTTTGTGTTGTTGTCGTGGTTGTTGTTGTTGATGTGTGTGTGTATGTGTGTGTGTGTGTGTGTGTGTGTGTGTGTGTGTGTTAAATTTGTACATCTTAACTGCTGTAATATTGAGAATAAGAATATGTAATTTTGTATATTTATTTGTTTTAAATTTCCGTCTTTATGTCTTATACATATCTCACACACACACACACACACGCTCTCTTTCTCTCTCACATACACACGCACACAGACACGCACACACACCGTCCTGCACACACGCAGAGGAAGGAGGCAGCAGACACAGGGAGCATCAGACAGAAAGAGTCACGCTCGCTGATTTTTGGGGAATTTGTGCGTGTGTGTGTGTTTGGGGGGGAAGGGGCGGACGTGTGTGTATATGTACGCGAGCGCGCGTGTGCGGGCGTGCATGGTGTGTGCCCAGTCTGGCGAGTGGAGTGTGTTCTTTGACTCGATTTAATCGCAGTGGTCAGGATGAAATAATCTGTGCAATCAAAGTGAAGTCAGCAAAACAGCGACGAGGAGGTTTTTTTTTTTTTTTTTTTTAATGTTTTACGACATTTTTCAAATATTGACAGACTTCAAGTTTGGAATGATTATGTATTAACTCGACTATTTTTTTTCTAAAATGCAAACGTCAAAAGTGTTTCTGAATTATGCATTGAATCATTAATAAGGTAGCTCTGGCAGGACGAGTAAATTGATGAGAGAGAGACGAACTGATGCCTCCTTGTTTCTCATGTAAATGAGGCAGACTGACCAGACGGCCGCTCCTCACTTATTCTATTCCAAACTCTGAAATCACACACCAGCAGCAGAAACAGGTCCTGTTTGTTCACCTCGAGCTGCATTCACACAATATGATTTACCCTTGTGTTAGTGGCTTTCAAACGATCTATTTTCATTTGAATGTCAGGATGTAATGTTTAAAAAAAAGAAGAAAAGAAAAGAAAAACGATGTAAAACAAACGAGCAGAAGCTACTACATTTTTTTTTGTCCAGGATCATTTTAATATTAATACTTTGTTTCAAGAATATTTATTAAGATCAGCAAATAAAAATAAAAGAGCAATAAAACAATAAATAGAAACATACATGGCTACAAAACAAAAAACAAAACACAGGCAATCGTAAAATCAGGTAGACAGAAAAAGAGTAGGCAAAACATGACCATAATAAGACACAACATCACACAACATCTGGAACAAAGAAAAATAAAAAACAAACAAGCAAACACGAAACTGCATCAACACACGTGCGTTTAACATAACAACATTTTTAAAACATATATATGTTTATATATATATATATATATATATATATATATATATATAAACAGCAAAACTTTGAGTCATGTAAAGCTCTGAGGGCAAGTTTCTGCTGAGAGGATACATTTATGCATCTGTGATCAAGTTAAAAATAGTTGAACGATGAATAAATGATCTGATATGATGCATGCGATAAAACAGACAAGACTGAGGAAAACTGCAACAGTTATAAACGCTGAACTTGAATTTGATACAAAAAAAAGAGAGAGAGAGAGACAAAAAAAATCACCAGACTGAGTTGTATCCACTTCAAGAACATTCTCCGTGAGCCAAACGTGACACAGGGATGAAATAAATAAATAAAAATAAAAAATAAGACGAAAACGAAGAGGCCACAGAAGCATACAGGGCTGAAATATTTTCAAATTCTCGTTTAGAAAATTAAAATCAAATAAATTAAACGTATTTAAGTAAGAATTATAAAAAACGGTGTATTTCCTGTCCATCAGGAACACGTGCTTTGATCACGATAGTGGACAATGATCCAGAGTGTGAAACATGCTGCACACACACTCACAAACAAATAGCAACGTCTCTAAAAAGTCTTTTTTTAATTATAGGTTTATATTTTTTTAGTAAATTCATGATTTTTGCTGAATGTAGATCTGTGTGTCAACTCCTCTGATTTCTGCAGGATGTCTCGTTAATTAGGCTCAAGTTCAAGTTTGAAGTTGAGTTTTTGTTTCTTGTCAGTTTCAATCGTAGTCAAGTGGCTATGTATAAATAAATATGTGTGTATACATTTCGGCCAGTGTTCAGTGTTATTAACTGACCTGGTGAAATGTAGAACCTGTCTGAAATGTTTCTGATTTCCGCCGTGGATGGTCTTCATCTGTTTTGATAACGCAATAAACCATGTTGATTTACTTCATTTACCCGCGAGGCAGTCTAATATATAATGTTGGGGTGAAAGGCAAAGGTGCGCTTTTGCAAAGAGCAGCTGGTCCGCAGGCGCTTGGCTCCTGTGAGGAGTTGATGCGCTGCTTGATCCCAGTGGTCAGGCTGAACATAAGAGGGCGCTCCCATTGCACCTGGCTGCGCTCCCCTATCCACCCTAGACACATGGAGAGCCGGACACCAGCCTCACATATGTGCACTCGTGATGTTAAACAGCACGTTTAACGCTTTTTATACAGTCGTGAACAGACAAAGAACTACGGGTATGAAAAACAAGTCTGTAAACATTTTATTTAAAATTAAAATGTGGCATATTTCGCCACTTAAAACAAGTTCGTCTTTAATATAAAATAGCTGCGATGATGCCAGTCTGCTGACTGAAGTCATATCAGAGCGTTAAAAAATATAAAGAGAGTAAAGTGAGTGAGTTTGGATGAAGGGTTTGTCCTTCATGGAAAAGTTTGGCTCCAACCCTGAGCTTGTTACCAGCTCAGCTGCGGCCACTGAGTGAACATCAGTCTACAGGTGCTGCAGCTTCTGTATCATCTTTAAGATGTATTTTCATTGACTTCATTTACTTCAGTGAAGTAACAATGTCATTTTCATTTTCAGAATTATTCCGGCGTTTTTGCTTTTTTGTTTAGTGCCTCACCTCGAGCATTCAGTCCACCTACACTTGGTTTTTATTTAGAAATATTTTCATATCATTATCAAACTCAGACTGTTTTCTATTGAACGTCTGATGCCCTTTTCATCTCTGTTTACAATAGCCTGAACATATGACTGACACCCTGCTTGTTAATATTGCAGCCTATAAGCATCTTAAACCCCCAAATCCTTGGGAATATAATGGCTGTTATCTCTTTATAAAGTTATATGACTTTTTCTCGATAACATGCTTTTATCTTTAAATACGTTCACCCCTGCTCATTTCCTCTGTTTCCCTTTGTGCTTTGTCTGGGATTGCACGTGCATGCGTACACGCGTGTGCACCGTGCGCGCCCACGCACATGAATGGCTGATACATAAATAAGAGAACGTAAATTTTGACTTTAATTTAATTTGAATGTATTACAAATAATATTTTAGGAGTGGTGCACGTGTGGGCTAAGAAATCCCCATCACCGAACAACGATTCAGGCACGTTAGAAAACGATTATGAGGCTTTGGCCTGTGTGTGAATACACTGTTTTGTTCCTTCAGTTCTGGTGATGGTCAAGCGCTTTCATGTGCCCCCACGTCTACGGAGCATTTTGCATTTTAAGCCACTCTGCCTTTCTTTGTCATATCCACGGGCTGTCATAGCTACAGGTTGTGTTGAATTTGCAATGCCACTCATCGATGTATGCCTATTGAGGCTGGCACGTGGACAGTTATCCTTCCCACAGAGAGGCGCAATTGAATGCTGGTAACACAAAAGCTTCAGACCCTGTCAGTTCCCCCTTTTTTCCCCTCTTTTCACTGATGCATAGGCCCTAAAAGCATCAAGGCCTCCGTCTGGCTGCTTCTTTTGATTTAGCCAACACCACACTCAATATGGTCACTGATGGACTAATGTCAATCAGGCCTTTGCATAAATTTGTAAACTTAAGTTTGCATTGTTATGCTTTAGGCGACTGACTGGCTCAAAGCTGCCTCCTACAAGCCTCAAATTACTCCTGACTCTTTTATTATCTCGTAGCCCCTTTAACTCCACTCGCACGCTATTTTCAACCTATTCATTTTTACAATCTCTTCTTCCCGTGAGAGCAGACACGTCGCAAATCCTCGAGATTCCTGCAGTCTGCCTCTCACACTGCAAAAATGTGAAGCTGTTCGACGGGGCGATGCAGTTTTCTTGTTTTGTTTTTTTTTTCTGAGCGAGGCATGCCATACAGCACATGCTACATTGCTTAAAACAGGTATGAGTGTCTGCCTCGGCTTGTGGAAGGAAAGTGCTGAGGAAATACCGTGTTACAGCACACCATATATTTTAGTAGTAGTGAGGAGAGAGAGAGAGAGAGAGAGACAGAGGTGTAAGAGAGAGAGAGAGATGGAGAGGGGAGTTTGGTCTTGGTCATATAGGCAACAAAATAAGAATTTAGATTTTCATAGGCTCTTCAAAGATAGCCCACATATGCTATTGGATCTGTAGAAACGCCGTGTCTCGTGGGGGTTTCATAACCTTTCCAAAATTTAAGTCAAAGGCCTTTGGAAAATATAGAATATAGCCTATATGTTTCATCAGCCATCTGCATCACTACAACATCACCAAAGGCTGCTTAAGATATCAGTTACGTGCAATCTTTGAAAATAAAAACAGACACTACATTTATTTATCTGTGCCACGCATTTCTATCAAACACACGCCTGACAAAAATATCTAGTCATCTATTGTGCAGTTGTGCAGTTGTGCATTGTGTTTTCTTTAAGTTATATAGTAGACTATGTTTGGACTCGCCTGTATGTGGCTTTTAGTTATTAACTCTGTATCGGAATTCACTACATAGGCGCACACTATCAAATCCGTATTGTTTCAATAAACATAGCACGTTATGTGATCAGTGAAAGCTGCTACTTGTATTCAGTGGAGCAGGACTCTATATGGAGCTGTTTGCACAGAAAGTGTGCATACTGAGAGTGAGGGATTGTCCATTTCCTCAGAGAATCAACAATACAATTATCATAACAAAGAGCACTGAGAGACTCAAAGGTTGATTTTTGCAACACAGTCTTTTCATTCGGAGGAAACGAGAGGACGTCAGTTACAGAAGCAAAGTGCTTTTTACAGAAAGATTAGTAGTCTTAAGAAAAATATATATATGAAAAAAAACAAATGAGAGAACTGATCAGAATTGATCATAAGAAGACATTTTGAAATTCCTAATCACGAATCATATCAAAATGAGACGAGACATTGACCATCTGGGCTTCTTGTCATAATATCAGAATAACGATCTTACTATGGTAAATTGAAAGCATACAGGCCGGTGCTGACCAGGAGCCTCAATGCTGAACTGTCACGTTGTCACACATTTATAACGTTATTATTATTTAAGAGAACCTACACGTATTGACAACGTGTTCCCACTAGTTTCGTAACAGATGTCACGATAACCTGTTTCTCCATCATCCCTCTGTGTTACACTCACAAGGCTTTTTACTGGCGAAGCAGGGGAACAACATAAACTTATTCTGGTTTTCTAAAAACCCGCGACACATATTGTAAAAAAATAAATAAATAAATTGTCACACCCATATAGGACACAACGAGCTTCAACAAGTATTTATTTAAAAAAAATGGAAAAAAGCTGAACTTGCTTTGCATAGTGCATAACTCTCTGGACTTTCCCAATTTCACATGAAAATGATTTAAATCTTTGTGTTTCTATGTCATCACATCATCAAAAAGAATTAGTTTCTTTTGTTTTACGTGAACGTTATAAAGTATTATCCTGTATTTTAACTTACACTTCATATTTTTACCTGAGAGTAAAGTGTAAAAAAACGACACGACTTTCATATCCTCTCCGTCTTACTTCCATCTCTGACATGTTTCACAAAACCGAATTTTACTTTTTAAAATTTAGACATGAGTCATATTTTTACACTTTTGTCTAAATTAATATACGCATACACACCAATGTGTGAGCTGAGGAACAACCTATTGCTCCAAGTTTCCTAAAAGTGTACTTCACACTTCTTTTATCATCAAAACTATCATCGGTAAATTCATATTTTTATTTTGTCTAAACGTTCAAATATCCTGGGGTTTCTCTAAAAATGACGTGTGTAGGTTAAATTCCGTAAAGTTTATGAAAGTTTAAGAATAATTAGAAATACAAAAAATAAAGATACGCATCAGGATTATTTAATATCGTCTTCTGTGTCTGAACAAATGTTATTTCTCTTTATGATTAAAATATATATTTACTAATATAAATGGAGAGTTTAGTGTTAATATTCAGCAGCCAGTGTGTCTGCGATGAGCAGTGCAGATGCAGATAGATTGTAATTGTGCACCGTGATCGTCTATACGTTGTTGTTACAGTAGCTCTTAGTTTTTGCATACATGTAGAAGTCGTCTTTTAAACGTGCCTTTTTTTTTTTTTTAATATTTTTTTGGCGAGTGGTTTTGCGATAGCGAGTTGTTTTCGAGCACTAACGTCGTTTGCATAATTACAAGTGAACTGTGCTGAACAATACAACACGTTTCCATTTTCGCCACTTCAGCCGCCGAAACTCACTTATGTATTTCAATAAGTTGTTCAAACGCAGATCAACTAAGTATAGAAACACACGCTCTCGCTCCGTGTGTGTGCAGCTTTGACGCGACCAAAGTGACAGACTTTTGGTCGGAAGAGGCAGAATAAAATAAAGCTCGGTGGTTTGTGTACTTTCAGTAGCCACCGTATCTGTTTATCTTTCGTTTAAAATGCAAAAACAAAAAAAATGTTTGTTTTTTTTTAAAAAAAATCGGGAGTAAAAAAAGTGAAAAAAGAGCGAAGTAAAGCTGCGCCTGTAGCGCCGGGCTTTGCCTGCAGCGGCTGCCTGCTCCGGTATTAACTTTCACAGTCTTCCGTCTAATCAAACTCTTACTTTCCGCTGTTCTTAATTCCATATTTTCAATTCCTGATCATTACTTTCCTCTTTTTTTTCTACTTGTATCTATCCATCCCTCCCTCCCTCCTCTTTCTCCCTCCCTCCCTCCCTCTCTCTCCCGAGCTCTCTCCTTTGCTGAATCTTATTGATCCAGAAGGCGGCTAATTAGCCCTTCCCTTCGTGCCTGTGTAATGAAGCACATGCGCACTGAATTAATCACAGCCATTTTTTGCAGGAAACTAATTAGCAGGAATAAAGATCCAAAGAGTTTTTTCTTTTCAATCATCAGATCTCACTTTCACCTCTTCCTCGCTCCCTCTAACACAAGACTCATCGCCTGCTTTGCATCCAAATTATTTTTATATTGCCTTTAACAACTAATAGTACCTAGGCTACTTCGTTTTTTACACTCCGCAACAACAATGATCTTTCTTTTGCCACCCTAAGCGCAAACTGACCAAAAGGGGACTGCCTTGATGGGATCTTTAGCTAAATCATCTCAATACTGGATTAAAAAGCGAGGATCACAAAGCGGCAGCGAGAAATTGTAAGTTTCAACTTTGCGTTTGTCTCTTTTCCTCTCTGTGTTTCCACGATCCTGTTCTTTTTCGCTGTAGACTTATCTGAATCTCTCTCCTATCTGTTCGTAGTTTACGTGTAGCGCAGCTGGCTATTCTTACATTATGAGAATATGCTGGCGACCACAAGTTCATTTCATGCAAGTAGTTTGGTTTATTCTCGATTTTATTCGTGTCGTTACCTGTGTTTACATCAGCGTTCGTCCTCTCCTCCTCATGAATGGAAGATAAGAAACGGGCAAGACAGCGATCCTCTCCAAGCAGTTGATCGTAGAAAAACACGGTTTTAAAACAAATATGTGCATTTCGGTGTGATCGGGAGAAGGTATAGAGGGCTTATGGTTGTCGAGAAACGTGTTTTGAGGCACAGAGGTAATAAGAAAGGGGGGCTGTGTTGAGCGGACGAAGGGCAGCGGCAGCTCCACATGAGCGCAGCCCAGAAAAGGAGCTCCAAGTCCAGCCTGTGGGTCCGTGCGCGTCCGGCAAAAAGGGAACAGCTCTCGCTTTCTAATTTTGACAGATTTGACACTTGCGACATCCAGGGGTTTTCAGCACCGTCGTATGGTTATAAAATCCTCCTCTGGATAAACACATTTTTTTGTTCTTCTCCAATACGTCTCTCTCTGAAATGTGCAATCCCTCCGCCCTGTCTTAGTTCCTCTAGCTACACTTTCCTCTTTACCCCACTTTGTCCATCTTTTCTTTTTTATTTTTCATGGATGTTTGCCTCTTTCAAGCGTTGTTTTTAGCTCGATTCTCGCTCATTCCCTGACGAAGTCACATGCAAATCGATCGACGTGTGTGTGTATGTGTGTGTATATGTGAGTGTGTGCGTGCGTGCATGAGGGGGTTTGTGTTTGCGAGCGCGCGTGTGTGTTCTATGAATGCGGTGTGTTGAGAAAAACGGATCCCCGGGTCTCCTCCATGACAAGATCGGATCAGCAGGACCTTGTACACGGACAGTCTGAGAGTCTGAGCTGCGTCTCAGAGAACAGACATGTGGTTCAGGGGGGAGACAGACGAGGCTGCATCTGCTGCCTCCAACTACTTGGCTACCGTATCAGACTTTCAGGACAACATTTTTCCCCGAGAAATGCTGACCGGAATGAAAACAAAACATTGCCCTATTAGTCTGACCTTAAGCAGACATAATCATCCTAAAGTTATTGCCGGAAACTTAAGCCTGGTTCAGTCTAAAACTAAACCTATAGGTTACTGCATGCGTTTAGTAACCACTTAACCAGTTAACATGCGTAGGATATTTTTAAACTTAAACTAAACAAGATATCTTCCACTTAGTCTGCTCAAAATAGAATAATCTGTACCCTCGGAGGAAAAAACAAAAAAAACAAACGAGGCTTGTGAAGAGAGTATTTATGAGCTGAATGGGCCTTTTTCAAAAATCCAGTTTATTTCTGCGCGTAACTTACATTGTAACCAATCTCGTCAAAAAATGGATCTGATCGAGGGTAAAAACGAAAACGGAGGTGCAGCTGATACCTAGACGTTTAGGTTTAACAGCAAGCCGAAAGTCCTCATAAATATGAGCAAAAATAGCGAGTACTTTTCGGACGCGTTGGAACTGTACACAGTGAGAAAGAGGAGGAAAAAAAGCTGCAAGAATTTCAAGTCAGTCATGGATATTTTTCGCTACAGAGAGACGGAAAAAGAAAGAGTAAAAAAGGAGGTTTTGCGAGCGAGCTGAGGCAAGATAGTATATGTGTACGGTTGTGGGAAACAGAAAGGGGGATGAGAAGGTGTGTGTGTGTGTGCGTCTCTCTGTGTGTGTGTGCGTGCGTGCGTAGGTGGTGGTGGTGGTGGTGGGGTAGGTCAGACAGCAAGAAACAGGGGGAACAGGGGTCATGGAGTGAATTCAGAGATAAAAAAGAGAGAGGGAACCCCCCTCACAAACAGCCGAGGGATGGTGAGGAGAGAGTGGGTCTGGTAAAGTAGGAGAAAAGGGTGATGGTGTAGTTGTTGTGTGTGTGTGTGTGTGTGTGTGTTTTTTTTTTTCTTTCTTTTTTTTTTTTTTCTTTTTTTTTTCGAGGGTTAGAGAACCACACAAAGCACTTGTGATAGTCAGCATCTGCCTGATAAAGACTTTTGCTGTAGTTTAGGATGAGCAACAAAAAAATAGTGGCAGCAGGTTTAATAAAATTAGAATTAAATCTTAATGTCAGGCAGTGAGAGAGAGAGAGAGAGGGAGGGAGAGGGATAGAGAGGGGGTTGGGGGTTAGGGATGGGGTGGGGAGGGTGGGGGTCTCAGGGTAGCCGTGTTGAGGAGGCTGGGTGGAGGGGTCAGATAGCCATGGGCCAGCGAGGAGGAATCGGGGGAAGAGGTCAGATAAACAGATCCCTACCTTTCAGACGGGAGAGGAGCAGACGGAAAAAGATTAGCAGAAGGGAAAACGGGGGAACAAGCATTCATGCAGAATATTTTTAATCAGTGATTCATATTCAGCTTCTTCCTTTTTATTTTGGTATTTCTGTTTATTGTTTTTAAGCCGGTGAATTTTTGCGTTTGCACCAGTAATTTTAGTGTGTTTCTGCTCCAGTGATTAGAAACTAGAAGGTGTTATGGTGTGTAGGACAGGTAGGCGGCTGTGCCAAAACTTGAGTGAGCTCCCTTCCTCCCTTGTCTGACAGTAACACTCCTATCCTCTTCTTCCTCCTCCTTCTCCTCCTCTCCATCTTCTGTTACAAAACAAAGACAGAAGAAATGTTTACTGTCATCTCGCCTGTCTGATGTTCTTGTCTTGTCTCATTGTCATATTTATGTTTAATTATAACAGTTCCTGGCAAAGATATAGGAATGTCACTGGCTTCATTTCTGTGTATTGTATTTCAAATACGTGTTTGGTGTGGCTAACTGTAGTATCTCCAGCTCATTTCTGGCTCTGACACTGGGTGTAATCTGCTCACGTTAAAGTGCCACTTGAGTGATGGTTTTGCCACAGACAGGATTTAAGATAAAATAATAAAAAATAAAAATGGGACATTTTTTTTTGAAAATTAAAAAGTCATTATTCAGTCATTTTTTGTCAATATGTTTATGGAGACTAGACTGTCTAACAGTTTTTTTTTCCTAAAATACATTTTTAGGATTCCTACTAATCAAATGGATTGTTAATATCACACATGAATGTTCACAGCAAATGAAAAATATTCGTAGATATTTCACTTGTATTATTCTAATTAATTGTATTAATTAAAAAAAATACTTGGACTTAATACATCTTTGTGACACCAGGTAATTGTTTTAAACACTGCATATATAGTTATAACAATAGAAAAACAATGTAAAATAAAAATGTTACAACATACATTACAAAATCCTTTGTGTGGATAAAATAATTAAAGATGCTTTATCTGTGATGGTAGTGCTGTGTATTTAGTGGTTAAATATGAGTCTGTTGATATGATTAATCAAGTAAGTGCATATGGTTGAATTACTATCTGTGTGTTGCTGCTGGAGTGATTATCATTCATAACATGGAGAGAATATAGTGTTGTAGTGCTGTGATGTTTTGACTGTTTTTTCTGTGCACTTGCCTCTGATCCTGCACAGCAACAAAATGCTTGTCCACTGTTTGCAATCGGTCTCCCTCTATTACCATATTTGATGACAGGTGTATTCAGGAGTACTCGGATACCGCTTGACTGTGTGAATGGGGAATAACACGTCCAGTTGAGGGTGGGGTGGGGGGGTGTATAAAGGGAACAGCAGTCGTCATGGATAGGCTCGTTTCATGGTTTGGGGGTAACACAGAGAAAGGGGAGACAGCGCCTCTGGCTGTCATAAACCCTTCGCCTCTGCTCACTGTGCCTCTCCCCTCTCTCTCTCTCTTTCTCTCTCTCCCTCTTTCTCTCGAAATCTAATTCTCTATATGTCTGTGCATATCTCTCTACTGAAGTCCCACCTTTTCGTGCTCGGCATTGGCACCGTCCTCGGTCGGAGAGAGCCCTCTTTGGGTGAATAGTAGGCTAAGGCCATCTATGAGATACACACAGTTTAGATTGGTGTGTCACAGAGCAAAAAAAAAAATCTATTTATTAATTCTCTATATAATTAATCTATTATTATTATTATTATTATTATTATTATTATTATTATTATTATTCTTATTATCATCATCAGTCACTTTAAATGCATTCTCTCCCACTGTACATTGTTCACTGTAAGAGAGGCAAAGCAATATAAATATGAATAGGTCTACCTTTGTGTGGATGCGGCGCCACTGAAATCAGAGAAGAATGTAAAGTCAGTCTGTAATGTCTGTTTGCACCATTAGCTGTATAGACATGTGTAGATGGGGGCAGTCAACACAAGTGATGGCTTTGAATTTGATGTGTGGTTTTGAATATGCAAGGTTGTGCAGCGAGGACCAGTTCTTCCAGTTGTCCTGCAGCCGAGGCCAGTGTACGTGTCATGCTATCATAAAGGAGCAGGCGGTGGGAGGGATCTCAGCTCAGCACAGGGGTGAGTGAGAATGTGGGAAGGGAGAGTGGAAGGGGTGATTGTCATGCTCAGGTGTGTGTGTGCGCGTGTGTGTGTTTATACTTGTGGTGTGTATGAATGCAGTACCTGAACTTTAATCTCAACGCCCCCCGAGTGTCCAAAAGGTCTGCTCTTTATCGACGGGAAGCACCCCTTTTTCTGTAAAATTCCCCTCCTTGTCTTCTTTTGAGCTTTTCTTCTTCTTCGTCAATGTCGTCCTTTTATCTTTTTGATGTGAAGTTGGCAGGGATTTTTGTGGTTTGTTCTTTCACAATATGTTATCATGTTAACAATCTTGGTTAAATCATTGTGGTAGACTAGATTTATGACTGAGAAGATGCGCATGTGTCTCTGCATATGTCTGTGCAGAGCCGCATTCTGATTTATGTGTGTAGTTGTGTTATGAAAATCTAATTTCTTTTGAATGTACCACATCAAGGCCTTGATAAACTTTTGTTGTTTTTACAGTCATTCTTTTTTTTTTTTTTTTTATTAATTTTGGGTTATTTCCAAAAAATGTAAGTTAGTTCATTTTCAGACAAATCACAACAGTTTTAGGTTGTGATAATACAGCTCTGCTCAGATTATATAGCAGTCATATGGAGAGTAGAGACAGCGAGAAGGGAAAAAAAAAATTATTTTTCCTCACCTACAGTGAGGGGAATTCATGAGCTACAATAGAAGTGAGAACAATAATGTGTAATACAGATTTACACAAATTTGTGTTCCATTTCTAACAATAAATTAATGCTATTCTAGTCATGGAAGAGAGTGTGTCCTTGACTAGAATCTCAATATTGCGTCTGTAATAAATGTACAATATCAGTTTTGTAGCAAACAGGGCTGTTTATTAGGTAGCAGTTTTGTGACAGTGATGAAGACTATTGTGCTACTGCATTACTATATCAGCTGTAAGTAGTAGACCTGTGTGATGCATGCCTGTCCTGGACTGGCAGCATCGTAAAAGCTCAGTGAGTGAGTGAGTGTGGAGTGTGTGTGAGTAGCATAGCGGCTACGACTCACTGTGTATATATCCTATTTGGGGCAGGAGCAGCTAGCTCTAGTGTTCAGAGATGGGAGGAACAACGGGTTTGTGTCTGTATAGGATACATATGCCTACGCACGGGTAAAGCAGGGATGACAGGGACCACTCCGAGGACTACAAAATTGAACTGAGCTGCACCCCCAGCCCCCCATAGGCCCACCCCTCTTCTGGACCCTGGAGGCCAGCATTCCACCCTCCGCACTGGCGCTTATCATCACAAAGGACAGAATGCATAAAACATGGAGGACGCTTAGACAGAGGCGGCCCAGGTCGCCTTTCTCTCCCCACGCTGAGCCCTGGAACAATACATGGGCCCCTCTGGCCTGTGACTCTGACGACACACACGCCGTCTTTTTATCCTCCCCTGTTTCTTTGTCATCCTCTTCCTCTTCCTCTATGTTACTGTGCTCCGTGGAGTGATAACTGCCCTCACATTGTTTATCTGTGTCTGTGAAATCTGCATTGTGTAACTGAAATGTAAATATCGGTGCGGTGTGTGTGCGCGCACGTGTGTGTGTGTGTTTGAGGGAGAGTGACAATAATATCTAAAATAATGTCAGCGTATCAGCGGAAGAGCTACTGTTTTATTATTTCATATCATCTATTGTGTTGAGTATTTTCAAAATAGAATTTGAGCTACTGTAAAATAAAAAAAGAAACATTGTTTACTCACCAGTTGTTGTATTTATGTAAAGTAATTACATTTAATTATTGTTTTTTTTTTTCCATAATTCGCTAATTTACAGCTAGGTCACTTAATGATGCAACGTCACAGTTTGTATGGGTACCTGTGTGTGTGTGTGTGTGTGTTTGTATAATCAAGATATCAGCCTCTCAGCTTTTCTGTCGCTCGGTGTGCTGGGGCTGGTTTGAAAGGCCAGATAAAGAGCTATGTGAAAGTGATATGAACATTATGCTGCTATAGACTCCATATTCCCTTTCGCCATGCCAGTCATTCCTTTCTGCTACTCTCAAAACATCCTTAATATTTACAAAGTAGTATATTAGATACATTTGATTATAATTATTTTATCTTATAATTTCACATCTCAGTGTTGCTGTTTCTCTGTTACATTTTTTTTTTTATCATTATTGTTGTTATTTGTTTTCTCACTTGGTTTCATATTTACGTCATACAAATTTTAATTTCCTTTCTATGTTGTTTTTGCTTCAACCAATGCGCTCTGTGGTTGTGACGGTAGTAGCACAACGATAGTAGCATGTGGTTGAGAGTGTTTTAGTCTGAATCTGTCTGTATGTGTGTATCTAATATCTGGGCTGTAGGAATGTACTGCTTGGATGTGCTGGACCCCAGCAGGTCTATGGCACTTCCTCTCTGTGTACCTCACAGCTTATCCTCCTCGGGATTATGGAGAGAAGAAAAGAAAAGAGCGATGGCAGGAGAACCCTTTTTCCTCTCACACCCTCTTCCCCATTTTTACAATACACACACACACACACACACACACATACACAAGATCGCAACAAAAAGTGTAATTCACTTGCAAATGTGTAGTAGACCAACCATGTTCCCAGTGGAGGAGAGAGAGAGGGAGAGAGAGAGGGAGAGAGAAGGAAAGGGAGGGGCAGACATGGTAAGACGTAGAGAGGAGGTTGCAGTGTATTTCAGAGTGAGAAAGAGCTGAGATGAAGCTACCGACTGCTTCTTCCTGGTCAGGGAAAGCAGTGGACTCCATCTGCCCATTGATAGGTTCTTAGGGGGTTTGTGTGCATGTTAATTTTTACACTGTGCGTAAGTTGTGTGCGTGTGTGTGTGTGTGCATGAGTGCATGTGTGTGTGTTAGAGAGAGCTGCTGCCATGAACTAGGTACATACAGTAAATTGCAACTTGCTATTTGTCATTCCCATAGCTTCTCCTGAGGTGGCCCAGTGTTGTTCGCTGAGTGCCCCAGGCGACTGATCTACCAGTAGTGAAGGGGTTAAGAAGCAGGGATAGCCCTCTTTTGTCTCTGCGGCCCTCTTTGCCATTGTTGTGGTGGAATTGAGCTCGGTGCACCTCACTTGACCACAGCAAAGCAATAAAATGGCCTCTAAGTGCTGTAGCCTCCATAGTCCTGTGATGTCAGCTCTCTTCCAGCTTCTACTGCTATATTTTCCTCTTTTCTGCTAACACATTGGCATTTCTCTGTGTGCAATGTACAGGAAGTGTACACACACACACACACACACACACACACACACACACATACTGTATACTTATATTCCCAGAATAACCCTAGCTATTTTATTATATACTTAACTGAGATTAAGCTTAAATGTTTTGTTTTTCTTTTTGCAGAAAAATACACACGCACAACATACAAATATACAAAAGAGTATTTTAGTTTATTTTTGACCTTTATAGTTGCTTTCTAAACAAGAATTAAGGGTTTGATCAGATCACATAATATTAGAATATATATTGTAAAAGCCTTATTAGTACCTCTAGTGCCAGAAGTGCCTGAGAAAGTGTTAGCTGTTCTTGGAAAGCCACACACTTTATATTTTAATGATCAATGGAAATTATGTGAGTATTTAGTATAGTTTTATAATTCAGCAAAATGGTAATGGTATTCTATTTTTTGTACCCTGTTAGCGTGCGTCTCTACCTCTGTGAAAGCCAGTAAATATCTGGGCCGATTTGACCACCACCACTGCCTGATCGTCATTATTAAATCGAATGAAGACATCCCGCTGTTATAGCTGCTGAATGAATGACTGAGTTAGATACCTCACTTATTTAGCTACACACTCTTACATTATTTTACAGTTTTTCTTTCTGTTATAGTACTGACAATAATGATACAAATACTATGCATGATAATTTTATTTTTCAGGCTGAGAATGTATTATTATAATGCATAGTGTTGGTGTGTTTTCACAGATGATTGTTTATAGCGGAGTCCCACCTCTGCAGACATTGTAATTAAAAAGAAGATATACTGCAAGTGCGTCTGTCTCCATCCCATCTCATCTCGTCAAATAAGCGCCTAGCTGTTGCAGTGAGCATGTCAGTGGATTTATGAAAGATTTCTGATTGGCTGAATTATAATTGGCACTGTCCCGAGTGTAAACCATTTATGCCAGGTGTCATACAGACCACATTAAATGTTACACCAAACTGCAATTAAACCAACATTTCCTCAAAGCCACAATATTACCTTTGCATTATTCTGAAGAGTGTCTGTCTTGTGTACCTTGTGTGCCTCATCCTTCTTTTCTGCTCTGCTCATCCTGAAACATGTGTGGTTTGCTCTTTGGGTCTCACTATACTTAAAACAAATGCTCTTTCTCATTTTCCCTGTGTTAAATGAACAAACATAAGGACCTCGGTGCCTCCATAATAAATTGATTAGAGAGAAGCAGACTCCCACACAGCGACGCAGAAAACTAAAGATGTTCTGTGTGTGCGTGCGTGCATGTGTCTTTAGCCTGAGGAGGAAGAGACATGCTCTCCTCCTCCCTAACACACACACACACACACACACACATACACCAACCCAGCAACCAAAAATGTATATTTATCCAGTTTAATGGTAGTTCTTGTCAGCTGGTCTTCATGCTCCCACCTCTCTGGCAGGTTCTGCTCTAGCTGATGTTTTTCACCCAGTGGCTGATGTCTCATGACACTGACAGTGCTGTGGCGTTTACATATTCGACACGGAGCCCTGTGTGACTGGTTTTGATTCTGACGTTCAGTGCCAGAGAGCAGAGATTTGGTCTAGGCTGGAGAGGGGGCAGGGCCAGTCCCGTGGGACTGACACAGGGCTAGACGGCCGTTGCAGACTGGTGACCTCGGCTTTGTGACGTCATATGCCTTGTCTGGTCACCATGGCATTAATTTTCCCTACTGTTTAATGAATGAAGGTAGAGGCCTGGACTATTTTATACAGCTATTGGTGATATGCCGGTGAATTCAGAGGCTACAAAGCAAACAGAAGAAAGAGGTATGACAAATTATTATAATGGCTTGAGTTTAAAACACTCCTTCTGTCAATTTATCATCTACTATATGTCTGCAAGTCTTTTGCATTTCAGTTAAGGTTTGATTAAAGGTGACAGTTTCTTCTCTGTTTTTTTTAGTGGGCTGCTGAACATTTGACTTTTCTGTTTTACTCAGGTGGTAACAAGTAGAAAGCGAGCATTGTTGTGTGAAGCAGTAAAACAAAACACACCCTGACCACATATAGGAAGTCAGCCTGAGGTAAGAGCTGGGCTTAAAACGGATACTGACTGTTACAACAGTTTTTCTCTTTACATGCCAAGTGCCAATTCTCGATATGCTTTTCCTTTTTTCAACTACACTTTTACTCTCAGGGCAAGATTTTTTCCCTCCGGAGCCATTTAAAATAATACAAATTTGATAAAAATATATAAATAAATCACTCAGAGATTAGGTTTAATCTGTGCAGCATATCCTCCGTAGATTAGGTGTTGTCCCTGCAGCCCAGACAAGGTGCATATCTGTATCAGGAGGATGGCTGTTAAACAGGCTCCTCTTATTGCCGCTTTTTGTTGGAGCCAGGTGTTTCCTCATGTTGGATCATGCCCTGATAGGGTACAACAGGCCACATGGCAGGTGAGAACCAGGTTTTTAATGCTAGCGGATACCTTTTCATTCTGAGGTCTTCCTGTGTCATAAGCAAAGCTCACAAAACTCGTGCAAGCTGAGCATACTAGTAAAATTGCACTTCGAATTGAGGATTAACACAGGAAGTAGCCCTTGTATGGTGCAGGAGCACTGTGGATGTATTCTTTGCCTTTTCACAGCACCAGGAGCAGGACAAGTGTGTAGATGACACAGCCTTTGTTTACACTGGAGAGAATATGGGTCTGAAAGGAAAAAAAAAAAAGAGCGAGGCAGTGGTCAGGGCATGGGGAGGGAGGAAGGGCACAGACACCAGTCTTGTCTCTTCCTTCCTCTCTATAGTTTTTACAGGGTTTTTTTGTTTGTGTTTTTTTTCAGTCTCCATTATCAAAACAACATTAGACAGAAGAGGAAGTGTTGAACTGAGGCAGAGGCCCCTGTCTCTAATCTACCAGCTGGGTCTGCCCTGTGACAACTATAAAACTTCTCTTTTTTCTGCCGGACAGGAGACATTAAATGAGACTATATGTTGGACCTTGATCAGAAAAGATGACTTATTTCTCACACTGCAAACTCCTTGCTTCCTTATGACATTTCTGTCCTGCTTGTGTTCATGCACACGTGCAGAAGGATGCATGTTTGAATGCACATGGTACATCAATATGACTTATTTCCTGCCAGCCACTTAGACTTTCTATAAGAAAACAGCACTCTGAGACCTGCACCCATTGTCTTGTTGAATGTCAGTCCTGTGGTCAGGGCAAAATGTACTTTCACATGACAGATGGCTGTGTGGGCCTTCAGCAGGAAGCCTGGCTACACTGTTTCACAATCTCTAGAAACAAGAACTGAGTACCCGCGCTATAGTTCTCCCTCCATGTTTTGTGTAATGGATGCCATCTTGTCTAGTGGGTACCAGCACAAGGCGAAGGGAGGGGGCACCCCAGCATAAGTGGACCCCTGAGACCTCCTGGAGGGGTAGAGGTGTGGCGAACGTCTGTTTTGGGCATGGCTTGTGTCAGCCTGTTTAGCGTTTGCCTGTGAGGGCATTTATATGCAAATGCTAAACAACCTATTGGGGTGGCTAATTACAACAGGGCTTTTGTGTGTGCCAGGCAGTGAGAGGCAGACAGGAGTTTGTAGCACGCCAGGCCTGGACTTCCCCTGCTTGTTTACTCATTGTCTTTCCTTATTACCCCCTCATTGACACTCCCCTTTTGTGTGGCTGTGCCGTTTGCCTGCATGCTGGCTCCTCCCCTTGTGGTGCTGGAGTTAATGTAGTAGATTAAAGAGGCAGCACTCTGGCCCTGTTTACTTCCTCTTTCATCTGGTGGCCTAGCTCAGCTTTACTGTGTAGCCATCCCTCCTGGAGCTCTTGTCTAGCCACCACCCATTCAGGAAGGATTCAGCCTCATGGTTCTCTCTCTCTCTCCTCTACAACTAATGCTCAGCTAATTACTTTGGGTGATAAAAATGCATTTAGGTCAGGTTCTAATGCAATGCAAATTTATGAGCATGCAGAAGCAAATATTAACTTGTAGAGTCAGTGATAGTCATTGGCTGGGGACAAAGGTACACCTCCCTTAACTGTCAAATTTGAAGAATTGTATGTGCTTTTAGTGTCGCTGCTGTTTTTTCTCTTTGTCATCAGGGATCTGAGGATGGTGACAGCAGGATGCACTGAAAATGTTCCAAATGTATGGGCTCGTGTATAATGATATTCCTACCGTTAGACAAAATCATAGTGCAAAAAAGCCTTACTTAGCCCCCCTTTTTTGTCCTTTTTTTTTTTTTTTTTTTTTTTTTGCTACTGCACAGAATCAGACTACAATATGAAATCAAAGTTTCTTTTCCTCTTCCTGTTGTCACCAATGAAGAGTTGTTATTTGTTGTTATGAAACCACAGTCAAGTCCTTGTGTTAAAAGGTGTGAATCCAGTGTTTAATAATTAAATAAGAATATTATGAATATTGCAAGTGAGAAAACTCTAATAAATTAGTAAACATGTTGTGTGTGTGTGTGTGTTTGCGTGCATGCATGCGTGTGAGTGAGTGTAAGCGCGTGTGTGTTTGTGTGTGTGTGAACATACACTTTAGAATTGCGTGGTGTCTGTGACCTCATGGCATCATCTGGTTTTGTGATCTAGTTGTTTGGGCAGAGAGATGCCTAATCTTTAATGTTTTTAAAGGTCTAACGCGAAAGCCTCGGACCTGGAATAATTGTAGTTTTTTATCCTCTGAAGATGAGTTGGTTAATTCTGTTTTTATCCCGTGTTCATCGGATATCAGCCGCAGCAATCCTCTGTTTATTATTCAAAAAAACAGCATGTATGTTCAGCATCTCTGCTGAATACACACGGTATCAAACTGGCCCTGCTGCATTCCTGTGAAATTATTTGTCTTATGTTAAAACAAAGAGAGGGGAAGAGAGTGGTTTGCATTGGTTTAGAGTTGCCTCACTTTATTTTACCATTTCACGTTCAATGTTTGTTCCACGATTTGCCACCACTTGTGCCTACTTACTACGCCAATTACACCCCCCACTTTCATTTGTTCCCACCCCCTGACATACATATACCCTGACACACACTCATGCATACATACGCAGGGGGAGACTTGGCTGGCCAAGGAAGCCAAGCGGGATCAAAGGCCGTGTGTGAGGGAGTCATGGTACCTCGTAGAAAACAGCTGCCCCTTGCTGTCTCTGCTTCTCACCCCGGCCTGACAGCAGACAGAAATATGAGGCCTCTCCAGACCTCTGTCCTGGGAAAAAAGGACAGGACAGCACACATACACTCAGAAAAGCTTTTGTCTCTGCTCTCTCCCTTGCTCTCCCTCTCTCCCTCAGACATACAAAGAAGAAAGAAAGCCATTTGTCTATGCTCATTCACTCATTCAGCCACAAATAGAAATCTTCGTTTCGCATATACACTCCCTCTGCCACCCTCACAAAACCATTAAATTATCACATGCTTTATTTCTCTTTATTGTCTGTTTGTTAAACTCTTTCATTAGTTGTTTTAGTCAATTTGGTGCAATTTTTCTGTCAATCTTACTCTGCGTTTGCCTTTCTCTCTACTTCTTTCCTGCCCTCAACATTGTGCACACTCTTTCTGTGACCCAGGCCTTCCTAAACGCTGTCCGAGGGTGCTTTTCTTCTCCTGTACTCTTGTCTCCACCTTTCCTCGCCACATGTCTGGGATTTCTCTCCCTCTGCTCTGCTTCTCTGGCGTGTTCAAACTCTGACAGAGTTGAGAAAGGCATTCAGCTCCCTAATCCGGGCTGCCTCTATCAGGAATGCTAATACGTGTGATTGTGGGACCCGCTGAAGCCCGGCAACATCTGCAGGAGCCTATGGCGAGCCCTCACCCTCACACACCCACCCTGCCCCCTGCCTTTGAGCGTTCACTCGCTGCCATTATTTCATTGTTTCACTTCACGCCTGTGACCGGGCAGTGCAGTTAACCCTCTGCTGCTCAGGCCAGTTTAGCTGCAGTCCTGCACCAGAGAGGTACTGCGGAGGGGTGGATGGGTTTGGGACAGCCCTTTCCCAGGACAGGCCTTCCTGCCTGCCCATCTGGACCCCTACATGCAGCTTTACTTCTCAACACTGTTTACTTATGCATTCTGAAAGTACTCAAATGCATTTGTGTTTTCATATAATCGACTTCAAAGTGGTCACTTGTGAGTTGAAGCATAATTACAGGAATTACCATCTGTTTCTCACTTTAGGGCGTTCTATATGAATAGACTTTGCTTTCTCAGGGTCACCAGGAAAAGGAAACTTACACTTGATAGGATGAGATCTGAAGACATTGTGGTGTTAGCCAATGAAAACCTGTTATTAAATTTTCACCCACCCCTTTGCCAGGTATTGGAGTTGAAAGAAATTATTGTTGGGATAGTGTCTGTTTTCAGAAAGATGAATTACTGGTAAAGCACAACTGACAAAGTGAATCTGTGTCAGGCTTGAGTGCTGCTGATTGAATTACCCTTCTCCTCAGTCCTGGCTGTACTCCTTCATATGTATTCAAGCTACACCATACTATAGACAAGCAAAGGAATAGATTGGATTTCTATGTGCTTCGGTCTCATCCTAACATTAAGCTATTAAAGCTCTAGTATTGTTAGACCTGTCAGAATTCAGTCCATGTAATCTGTTTGTGCTGGATTCCAATAAAAAAGTGTGCATATCTCACACACAGTCTAGTTTCAGGGTATCATGAGGGGCTTTTGGATGTGAAGAGAATCCCAAGCAAAACTAATATTTTAGAGTTCACACAAGTTGATTTTGGAACACATTCAGTGATGTCTAGATGTCCCTGTTCAAGTGTCTCCGTAGTAATTGTTGATGCTGCTGAAATCCATTATTAGGCAGTTCACCATGAATGAAGGTGTTGATGATTTCCTGAATTCTCCTGCTGTTGAAATCTGCATTATAACTATTAAAGCAAATTCTAACTTAACAATTATAGTTTTCCAATTCAGTATCATAACTGTGTAAAATCACACTTTATTTTCTGTTTGACTATTGTGTCTGTTTTGCTTTGCAAGGCCTAACATAACAGAAAGGACATTATCTACTGGTTAGAATTAATTTCAGAGGAAAAAGAGCGCAAATTATAGTAATAGAAAATAGAGCAAATGTCCTTGAACACCGTTCAGATTCACTACCACAAATCAACAAACTTTTAACAGATGAGACTAAAAGTTTTCAAGAATAATCATCTTGTGTTTTAAAGCACAAGAGATAATTGTGTTTAACTTTCTGGCATAGTTTCTAAAATGAGCCAGTCAAGATCTGTCCATGTGTACTTTAGTTTACCGTCCTTCCCTACCATTCTGTGTCACAATTTTTTTCCTTGTTCCCTGTAAAAACGATTTAAACTGAAGATTAGCCATAGGGGAATAGAAGTTGGTCTGCTATTCCAGTTCCCATGATGGTTCATTGAAACCAGGGATTTAAGAATATATCCTCCTCTTTTTAAAAAAAAGTCTAACTTCATACCATAGCAGGCTTTTCTAGCGTTCATTTACATCTAGAACAGCAGACTGCTGTGGAATGATCATCTACTGTGTTATGTACACATAGTCTGACATTGTTTTTAGTCTGTACATTCTGTCTTACCAATATAAAATATAAATGTTTGATTGAAATAACTGCAGATTAGAGTTCCTCCATTCCTTTGTTTACAGGCATGTTTCAGGGTTTCAAGACGGTTTAAAAGGAATGGGCTCTACAGAGCCAAATTGGATCTGGGTATGTAAATACTGCTCTGATGTTTAATGAGAAACAAAGTTAGCTAATTATAGCAGCTCTGAGAAACATGAGGAGGACAGTGGGAAATGTTTCCATCACTCCCTAGCTCTATAGATTACTGCCTAATTGCCTCAATCGAATCAGGCGGAGACATTAGCCAGAGAGGCAGAGAGTGAGAGAGAAACATGGGGATGGGGCTGATTACACATATCTGTCGGTGGCTCTTTAGATAATCCAGCAGAAGACCAGCAAGTTGGGTTCTCTAACATAGTACGAGCCTGTGTGTCTTCTCTTGTCTGCATGTCTCCCATGCTCCGCTCCCCTCCCCCAGTGTAGTTATGAAGGTGAGGATAGCAGGGTATTCTCTCCTGCCACGCCAGCCAGCTGCAGAGGTGATTCATACTCCCATGCGGAAGTTTTTCAACTATAATTACATGTAATTCTGACACATGTTTATGCCTGATTTTACCAGACAGCTTCTCCACTAATAACAAAGCAGTACATAACATCCTCCCAAACATTTGTTACAACAATATTTTTCTACCTTATTTTTGTATGTTGTAATTTTAAGTACTGGGTGGAAAAAATGCAGTGCTAGTTTGCCTGACCTGTTGAGAAGTAAGGGAAGAGTTTCTTCTTTTACAACCAACGCTGTATTACCAGCTATATTTATATTAGCAGTGGAAGGGAGAAAAAGTTAAGGCAAACAGAATTTTTTTTATTTAAGTTTTTAAAGAATGCCCTGATTATGGAAAGCACAGCTTGTTTTTCCTCTTTTGTTTATGTGTGTGGAATCAAGGGAGGAGGGAGGAAACCGACTTTGTACTTTGTTTCTCTTAATTCCTTTAATTCCAGGTAATGATGGTGCAGGAATAAAAAGGAGAATTTGTTTATAGCATTTAAATATGTGTCCTGCTATTTTTTGTGGGCAGGGTGGGGGGAGGATAAGAAGCTCTATTGGATCTGTTTCGTCCTCAGAGCACAATGATATTGAGGTCAGCTGTCCAAAATGATCTCATGTTAAGGAATCGGCGAGTCAGCAGGGTCAGAGCAGAACCGCCATGACGACACTTTCTCCACAGTGATAACGCTGCCCTCTTTTCCCTCCCCTTTACTTCCTCTGCAAGGGAACAGCAGAGTGGAGTCTGAACTATATCTGCGCCCTTTTACTCTGGACCAGAATGACACTGCCTTTGTCTTCTCACAGAATCACACACAGCAGCCAGGTGAAGATAGTCTCAGTTAAGATTAATTGGACTTTTGCAGTTCTGATGCGCCAGAGCTACATGGTTGATTCTTTCTATCGTCTATAATCCTAAACAAACATCTGAACTGCTGAAAATAGCCAACAGAAAATAACTGTTTCCTGGATGTCATGGCAGTGTAAACAGGTGCCTGAACAATCATTCGCTCAGTTTCCCAGGCAGTGTCCTGCAGCACGGTGGAGGAACTGTATGTAAGAGCTGTGTGGGGACCCAGACCCCAGCAGATTCCTTTTTAACAGTTCCGTTGGGAAAGTAGGCACTGTAAACAGATAATGGCGCTCATGCAGAAACAACCGGAAGTGGGAGGTCTCACTTGTCCAGACATTTCACATGGGCACTCTGGGTGTGAATCTTTGGAAAGTGATGTGGGAGTGAATGAATTTGGCATTTTACATTGATGCTGCTTCTCATTTACATTCCACTTCTCCCTGCCATTGTGTTCAGTGTAGGTAGATTTGGCTGTATGGATAAAATACCAACAGTTGGCTTATTGTATTATTGAATATTGTTAAATATTTAGAAGAGCTTCCTAGATAAGTGTGTTTGTGTTGGTCTTGGATCATGTGCACCAGTCTGAAGTGAGTGTCTGTTGGTAGGCGACTGCTCACATGTCTTTTTATCCTAAAATCAGTTACATATGACCTGACTGTTTCACTTCTCGCTCTTGCACTACCTTCTCACCCATCCTCTTTCTCTCTCACACACATGTTCCCATAATTTATGGCTGCCGGGTCCTTGATCAATTGATAGCAGGGAATCCTTTGGTAAATAGAGTTTTAGACACATTGCCAATAGACCTGGGCTATTGATTGGGGTGTAAATTAAAAACTTAATCAGGTCTCTGAGATAAGATTTATCTCCGCCCCAAGCAAATTACAGGGCTGACTTGGAGACATAAAGGCAGGCCAGTGGGCAGATGAGCTCTGCCCCTTTGTGGGTGCCAAGTCTGGCCACGATACTCCTGACATCTTTCTCGGTCTTGGTGTCATGCCACCCCACGCCACTTTTAGACCCACTTCCGTCTTTTGGACCATGACAACTTGCAGTGTTGACATTATGGACGGATGGATTTTTTTAATCTTTAGCTAGAAAAAGTCTCACCCAGACAAATACTGCTTAAAGCATCTGGTAGACATATTTATCCAATATGTCTTATTGTTCTATGATGACTTTTAGTACAGCTGACCCAAGTGGGAAGTAGTTTTATTTCTTTATCATTTTGTTCTGTTTAGCAGTTTGTCTTGTTCAGTCTTGTCAATATTCCCTCTTTTCCCAGCTTTCTCTCTCTCTCTCTTTCTCACTTTGTGTTTAATCACTTACTTTCATTGCTGCCTGTGATGAAATATGTAAATCATTACACCCAGCTTTTATTTCTTCAATAATATTCTCATCTTGTTGAGGTCATTTTACGCCACAATAAATTCATGCACATTCATACGCACATGCAGTGTTGTCTATATTTTATATGTATTAAGACAATCCTTGGGATTGCACATTGATCAGTATATGGATTTCCATACTAATTGCTGAGGGAAATTTTCTCTGTCTACTCTTCTTCATTATTAATATTGGGAAATGGGTATACATTCAAAATGTCTCTGAGTATAATTTCATTTTAAAATAACGAGAGCACTTTTAATTTATGCCAGCTAATACAGACTAGCGTGCGTACTGAGAACAGGGCTTTCCTCAGGTTTCACAGATAAGAAAGACACACTAACTAAGGATCCTGGGACAGGTAGTTCACAGGTATCTGTCCAGATCTTTTAGTCGGTAATTAAAACATACACTTTTTTCTTGTGATTAAGGCTGGTATTAGGCTCCTCACAGGGATTATAGCTCTTCCCATTATCTCTGGTTATAGTCCTCATATAGAGAAGCCATAGAAATGACATTGACCCAGCGAGAGGGAGACAGACAACGAGGGAGGAAGATGGAGGTTGAGGAGGTCACAAGTCCATTAGCAGATAACCGTAAATATACATAACTATGAAAAATGTGCAACACCCCTGAGGACTATTATATTGGTGGTGAATATATGGACATCATTTTGGGTTTGTGAAGTGCTGTGTAAGTGTTAGAGGTCCCCTAAAGAGCCATGCAACCTAACCCATCCACTGGCTACGTAATGGTGGCCAACCTCTCTCTTTGTCTAGTTGTGGGGGAGGCTGAGACCATCAGTAATAGGCTTTTTGCCTGATAAGCCCGGAAAATACTCGTTTAGTTAGTGAAAGTGCAGAGGGATCCTGGCCTGATAAACCCGCTGTTTCCTTCTGTAATACCCAACAGCTAAAATCAATAGTTGGGATAATTCTCCCGCTAGTCGTCCAGTCTCCTTTATCTACAGCCTTCCTCAACTCATGTACATGGGGGTGGTGGTTAGCAGGAGTATGCCTATGTGTATATTAGAGGTGATATAGTTGTACTTAAATATAACTTTTCCTTTTGTTAATATTGCATGCATTAGCTTAACTGCTGTTTTTAGTGCCACCATTTGGCAGCAGTGGCCCACAGGACTGGACTGCTACTGCCAAATGTTCACCTTAAACCTTGGATATTCCCCAACTGCTCACTACCATCATTTTGGCACACAGTTGCTGGATGGGAACGTGACATCAATCTTCTCGTGATATGGGTCCAACTCTCAGCAATCAGCTCAGGTGTTGTCTCAGAGTGAGTGCATGTATAAATCTGGTGGGAGGAAGTGGCTGTCAGCACTAATTCAGCCCGGCTAAGAGCCCTGTGCTCTGTCAACACAAGCTCTATGTTCTGACACAGGTGCTTGATTAGGTTTAAAAATACAGTACAGGTAGTTCGTCTGACAGTCGCAGGGCTGAAATGTTCTGACGAGACGAGAGAGGTCTGTCAAAGATTTAGATGCCAAGTGCATAAGATTATTGACCCTAATGAGGGTTTTATGCCAAAAACATGCATGTTTTTACATAACATATTTCTTGAGATTTTTATCTTCAAGTTTGTCACAAACCTTGGGAGGAGGTGAAATTGTGTCAGACTGTGACTGGACATGGCAAATACGAATTCCCCATATCACAACTCTCCTGTCCCACTTTAGCCAATGTTATCATTTGGCTGGCAGGCTCTCCCAGAGTTAGTTTCTGTGTAATCTCTCTGGCTATCACAGCACCGCTGTAAAATATGGCCTCAGGTGTTAGTAGGCAGGGTGGTTAGCCTGCGACACCGTTACCTAAAGTGCAGTGTATTAAAAAGCAGTCAGGGCCCTGGATCACAGTATATCACTAGGGAGAGGCAGCGATAAGGCCCGCTTGCTCGTCTGCAGATCAATGAAGGTTACTGACATCATATCACAAAGTGAAAGCGAGTACTGCACCCCTAGCTATTTATCAGCAGTGGATCGGACATGAAAGAGGTGGAGGGGAGAGAGGACAAGACAGGACAGCACTTTTCCCAGTCTTGCGGGCTCAAGCCCTGACTCCTCCCTGTCACTGACTCCTCCCCTGAACTGCTGTGCCTCACATATGACATGAGATTGACAGTGACAACTTGTTCTGGCATGGGCAACCACATGAGATTTTTGTCTTGTGTTCTCTGTGTCTCTTTCACTTCCTCCTTCTTTACTTCTTTATATTTCAGTCTGTAAAAGCACCTCCAAGGTCCTTGATTACTAATTGAGTTCAGACATTTTTATTGGAGAAGTTTGTCTAAAATTGTAAGTTCTTGACCTCACCCTGTCAATTGCCTTGAGATAATACATTTTTTGCTATACAAATAAAATAGATTCAAATCGCCATTGTACATACTGGGCCTTTGTCCGTGTGCTACTTTTCTTTCTGTTATCTGCTGCCATCTGAAGCCCATGGATTTTTAGTTTTCTTATGCAAGGTTAGAGACAGAAAACACAAGATCCACTGTACCCTTATGCGTAACCCCTTTTCCTTCTTCTCTTTACCACTCCACAGCTTTATCGGGTTATTACATTATATATCATAAAGTCCCAATTCTCCTCACTTATGTCTGCATTAGTATGGTGGTATTGAGCTGTGTGTACGCGCAAATGCACTTTTGCGTGTCCGTAGGAGATCATGCTTACAGGTACTGTATGAGTTCCATTTATCAGCTGCCTGGGGCACAATGTGGAGGATTTCCCCCAATGGGTTAGTGTGTAACTGCTCTGTCAATACATGCTTGTCAAGGCTGGGAGAGTGTGGGGGAAAAAAGGCCCCTCACTCCAACGCACTGAAGCCACTTATTGAGCAGCCAATAGCTATTTACCTCTTGATGGTGGCAGGCGGAGAGGGGGCCCAGCCCGGCAAGAGGAACTGTGGCTCATTCCCTACTCCCAGGATTTCACTGCTACTAGCTTTCTCTGAACCAAGCCCATCCTGAGCCAGGAAGCAGAACCAGTGGCTCACACAGGAGACAGGGAGGTCTGTGTTTATGTGGAGCAGGTTGTCCTCTCCTGGCTCCTGGTCTTTGCAGGTCCTGGCTGTGTGTGCTGCTTGCTGCTGTAAAGCCCTGCTTCCTCTCTGGAATCTCGGTGTTGACAGAGAGCATCTGGGCCCTGGGAGAGCTTCCAGCCTGCTGGGTCCTCACATGTACACACACACACAAAGGCAGGGATGGTGGGGGTGAGAGTAACAGAGTTACAGCACAGATCTCAGTTTATAAACTGTATGCCATATAAACTGTATATCCTGTCTAACTTTTCTATACTCATGAACTTGTCTCTTAGTCTGTTGTGCTCCTCCTTTTACCACAAGCCCCAAAAGGTGGTATGTTTTATGAATGGGTGTTTTATTAGGTGTTTCTTTTATCCTCACCTACTATGATTCAACAAAGAAAAGAATGTTGTCAAGGAGGTGTTCATCTTTCCTCCTCTCCTTTTGTTTTCTTAGTCCTTCTTTGCTCTGGTGAAAATCCCCCTTTTTTGTGGGCTGTGCAAATCCCTGCACTGTGTGTTGGAGTTGTGGGTCGCCTGTCAGAACATGTCCCATATACCTGAGTCACAGAAGGATTAGTTAACCCTCACAGTGCTATGGAGCAAGAGTCTGCCAAACTATACACAGCTGGCGTTGAGCTATGAAACAGAGCAAAGGGAAAAGGAAGGGAAAAAAAGTTTTCCCAATATAAAATGTGCCACACATACCCGTTGGTTCAATTCCACAGGCTTTATCACCTAAAGAAGTTCCCTCTCACAGCCAAATTGTATATGTATTTCATGGATATTAAACTGAAATGAGATGTCAATTTTGCTCAGAGTAAGCCATATAAGAGCAGCGCAGCGAGGTGCCCCGCTGTTAAAGAGCAGCTGTACAAACAAAGAGAAGGGAAAAAGAACAAGAAAAACACATTATATCAACATTTAACAACAGTTGCTCTGTAATCTGGTATTACTTCCACAAGCAAAGGAGGGGCCTGTGTCAGGCCAAAGCGAATTTGGATACTGTTGTGGCAGGAGGAAGCCAAGTGCTTTCAAGAGGTTAGCCCAAGATGTGAAGGTCCACAGACTCATCTTAATCCAGGAGGCTTGTACTTAATCGCTTTTGATGTGCATGTGAACATGACCTGCTTCAACATTCCAGCCCTGACCATACCAAGTTCAGAAGACCAGTGCAACACTGTGTCGAGGGGCAGGGGTGAGGGGGGTGGCTTCAGCTTGCACTAATTGGTTGCCAGGCTTGTCTATACAGCCTTGGGGTAAAAGGAATACCCTGCTCTCAACCCCCCAGTGTCTTCCAACTGTCCTCTTCCCAACTCTTTCTTTTCGCCAGACCGTCTTGTGTCTCTACAGTTTTGTATGTGTCTGTGTGCACGCCTGTGTGTGCACGTGCATGTACGTGATACACTGTGTAAGCTGGCACATTATTAAGGGGAATTCCAGTGAAAGAGAGAAGTTGAACAGAGAAGGGTCTGTCCCATGGGTTTGCAGTGGGTGGCATCCTAGCATTCTTCTTTGTGTGTGATTTCTGCCCACAGTGACCCTGTGTATGTCTCTGGTGTGGTCAGTGTTATATTACTGGCTGATGGCAAATAGGACTCTCATATAGACCATGAGAACTCCCATCTGCCTGCAGTTCACTGAACTTATTGTGGAGGTTTGAGAAGATTTGGAACTGTTGTCAAGCCAGGCTTTCAGAAGACTAAGTTAGAGAGATTTGACTCAGGCGGGCAAGAGCTTTGCAGCCAGGCAGTCATCCAGAGTGACAGAGCACAAAGATGGAAAGGGAAAGACGAGGGTAATAGGAGCAACAGGGGATTAACAAATGAGAAGTCATGACTTGGCATCTGCAAGTGTAGTTCACACAGGCACACACATATACACATGCATACACACTTTACTATCGTGAGGAGAAACGGCTGGCACACTGTAACGTCTTGCCAAAGCATTGGAGAGAAGTGCAGGCTGTGTGTATGCTTCTTCCTGTTTTGTCCCTGTGTGTGTGTGTGTGTGTGTGTGCACGCGCGCGCACGCGTATGTATGTATGTGTGTTTGTGTGTGTGCTGTAGAGTGGTTCAGGTGCGGTTAATGTTGGCACCAGATCTTCAGGCCCGCGGCAATAAACAACAGAGCAGGCAGAAGGCCAGATGCAACTCCACAAACTTTTAACCTCTCCCTCAGCTAATCCCTCGCCACACTAGTAACTCTTTCTTTTTTTAACTCATTCTTTCACCTCTCACTCTCTCTGTTCTTTATTTCTCCTCCCACAGCCTTCTCTTCTTTCTTTCTCTCTCTCCCTCCTTTAGTCCCACTCTCCTTTTAAGTGAAGTCAGTGTGCTGACCTCTAAATAAAGGCTGGAACACTACAGCTGTTACCAACTTCAAACAGCCATTGGCTCAGAGTGGAGCCTGTGCGGGTGTTAGGGGTAGAAATAATGTGCCTATTAAAACTAACTTAGAGCCCTCTTTACTCTCAAGGCTCCCTGGGTCTAAGTTGACCACACCAAACCAGACTTGATAGTTACTTCAGCTCAGCTGGGACAATCGCAGTGCAGCCAGGCCTAACCCAGCCCAGTGTGAGATAAAGAATGAGCTAAGACAAAGACGCTGTTCATTTTGAGTCCACACTATCTGTATAATTTCCACCCTTTGATATAATCTTTCCATGGTTGAGAGCAGTTACAAAGGGTCACCTACGCTTCCTCACATTAGGCGCCAGTTACATCATTTGACTGGATGTCACTTAATGTAGCCTCATGCAAAATCACTGAGGCCCCCAAATTGTGCACTAGTGGTTAGTTCTCTGTTTGACACCGTGCTTTTATATTTCTTTTTCCTGGCACATACAACAGTTAAACAAGAATAAAGAACAGTAAGTTCACAAGGGCACCGTTAAGTTTTTAAACAAATGAATGTGTGCTGGTCATACTTGTTATTAGTTAGATCTAAATCAGTGGAAAATGTTAACCTCTATATTCATGGAACAAGTTAGGCTGACAAAACCCAGGTCTGGTTCTCAATGAATCATCCACCTCAAGCCCGTATTAATAGAACTTGTAAAAATGGAAGCTGTCTTTTATCCAAACACTCACAGAATGTCTTTATGATACAAAGACTGAGCCAGAACCAAAATGGAAAGCATCAGGATTAGTCACCCCTCTCTCGTGTTTGTTGTCTCTTGTTATAAAAGGAAGGACTTTGTGATTTACTGTCTGTACAGATGGTTGTCGTACCTTAACCTACAACGCTAACATAAGTAACTTTTAAATTTAGACTCAGTCTTTATCCTGTTTCTTCATAGTTGCCCTATAGAGCCCACTGCCTGTTTCCTGGGTTAGTGTGCTTTCAGTGGGTTCTCTTGCATACCAAAGCCTTCTATTTGTTGAGGGCACAAGCTACATGTAAAAATAAGCAAGAAAACCTCACAGGGCAGTGTTGTAAATTAGTCTCAAATACAGTTATGCAATTTGTTTAAAACCTTGCTTGAAGTGTAATTCAATAATGAAACGACAATGTAGAATTTTTGTAGTAAACATTAATCTATATTCAGAACACCAAAATACTGTCCAGTGCTCGATTTAATTATGCTGTGGTGTTTCTCTGTAGTAAACTACTCTCATTGCCTTTAGACTGAAATTAGATGTTGGCTGGTTGTTATGACATTTGTATGTCACCCTTGTTGCATATTAGTTACAACACATTTTTTCTTGACTGCTGTTACTTTGTGTTTGTAGGCATTATTATCTGCAGGTCCTTCTTTTTCGTGTGCGTGCGTGCTTATGTGTGTGTGTGTGTGTGTGTGTGTATGTATGTGTATGTTTTATGTGCCCGTGTGCCAGCGTCTGTGTTTGTGTTTGTCTCTTGAGAAAAATAATTACAAGTTGTACGGGTTGTCATTATGAGCCTGGCTGTCCGGCCTTCCCCCTGACTGCATGGCTGCAATAGGTTAATTACATGTCTGATGTCAATGATGTCACCATGTTGGCAACTTTTCCCAGCCTTGTGGACACAGACTTATTTATGGTGAAACTGAACTGTGTCTCCATGTTCCAAGTTTTGATAACCACTTAAGGTTTTCCCCTTTTTTGTGTCATTCTTATTTTAAAAATTTGTTTCAAAAAGAGGCCATTATTTCAAGCCTGTCTTAGTCATTTATCCCAGAGATTCATTTCTGCTTACAGCTCTCTTCCTCTCAATGTTTGGTATATGTCTCAGATTTATTAGTACTGCGCATGTGATTATCTGTTGAACAACAGCTAATATCTACAACTCTAATAAGAACTGACTTGTGTATAAAACAATAAGATTTTATATATATATATATATATATATATATATATATATATATATATATATATATATACATACTGGTAAAAATGAAAAAATGTAGGAAAAATGTACTTTTTTTTCAAAAATACCCCACTCAACTTTTTCTGAATGGTTACAGGTAACAAAAGGGCAGAGTTCCAGAAGTATTAAAAGATAAAAGCTGCCCTTGTTTTGAAACCAGTTGAGCAGTATTATCAAAGCAAAAGAAGTACACATAGAAAACATTCCAGGCTGAAGTAGGTGAATGAGCAAGTCTAGGTATGGACCTAACATTCCTCGTGGAACACCTGAGAGGTTAGGCGGATGGTGACTGTAAGCTAAGAGAATGCTGAGTGCAAATCTCTGTCGACAAGCAGTGCCTCCTGCTCTGCTCCACCTGGGGAATGTGTTACCTAATGGGCCACAAAACTGCCTGGAGACCACAGCTCTCTTATCACTGATATTAGATGACCCTGCAAAAAAACAGGAATCCATCATGAGGAATAAGACCCTTGCAGAAAAGTAGGATTGAAGGCTTTTCTCTTTTTCTGTGGACAGAAGGCAAGAATGGTAGGTAATGTTATCTTGTTCACAGTTACAAGAATCCTGCTTGCAGAGGCTATGAGTTTCGAGTTTCTAATATGTATATAAAGTTTCACTGCACAATGGATCTTTTGTCTAGAGCAAACTGAACACTCCCCCTCCTTCTCTTCCTCCCTTCTCTTGTAAAAAAATGCATTCATGTGCTTGTGGGGCAGTGAGGACTCAGGTTTCTGCTATCTTTGTGTGCCATGTCGTCACTCGCCCCCGCGAGCTGAAATGTGCATCTTGCACAGGCAGGCGCACTGCCAGGGCTGCTTCCAGCGATGGATTAGGGAGAATCCAGGAAACAACGGACTCCTGACAAAACAGCAGCATGACAGGTAACTGAAGTTGCACTGGGGAGAGAGGAGGCAGACGATAATTACAGAGCTTTTTGTTTTCTGGGCACTCTTAGCTGGCTACTTAAGTGCCTGATCTGAAATCTGTGCCTTGTAATTACAGTAGTGGGCCCCATTAGGGCAGAGGTCTTGGTGGGGATTATTCTCCTTCTCTTCTTTCCTGTGTATGTGTATGTGTGAGATCTCCCCACCTCCTCCTGCGTCATGTAGAAACCACAGCAGTCAGGGCAGAAGGAGGAGCACGAATTAGCCTTCTGCCTCTCTGACTGTCCTGTGTGTACAGTCACATTCACACTTACTGCCAGATCCCAAAGCCGCTGAGATTGTACCACGACCTGTACTTAGTATGTCTGCCTTTCCTTCTCCCTCCTCCCGCTCCCTTTTCTACAACTCCACAATACCTTAGCTCCTCGTGCTGACGCGGAGAGATTTGTGTTGATTATGACAGGGTTGTCACAGTGATGAGTGTGCAGCGTGGCGTGTGTCACGTTGAGTTGACAGGGACTTTTGGCATGGCGTCTGTGGAGATGGATTGTGGGGAAGCTGGCCCTCACACCACCAGAACTGTGTCACCAGGTTGATGGAAGACTGCCAAGAGATTTGCTGGTGGAGTTCAGAGGATAAACCTTGGCAATGCCTTGGCCCATTGAATGTATTAGTGTGCCACCAGACGGAGAAATGCACAAACACAGTACAAAAAAAAAAACAAGAAACAGACCATGAAATCAATACAGAAGTGGCCATGTGACTTGGTGTTGGGGCTTAAAGTGGGTCAGCGCAGAAGAGGTCATCAAACACCTCCAACCTTTAGGCACAGAAACACAGATCTAGCAGTCAACATTAGATAGATCCTGCCTCTTTAAGCTGCAAGCTCTCCTAATAGTCTCTTAAGCACTGGCTTTAGTGCATGTTAAACCAGGATTACCCAATCAATTATGGTCAGTACAAACAAGGATTACTTAAAACAGTACATTTTTCTTGTTGAGAGGCTAAAAGCAAGGTAAATGGAAGAAGCAGCGCTGCTGTTGATGTGAGGAGCAGTCGTGATGGGGTCATGATAACCCCAGACGTGGGCACCACAGGGAAGAGACGAGTCTTCATTTTTAACTGACACAATTCAGATCACTGCACAGACTCTTCTTTTGCTAGGATTTTATTTTTATTGTTTCTTCAGGAAGGCATACGTTACATCAAAAGAATTACACCAGGCAGAATTTGCTGTATGTATACAAGTATGTTTTTGATATAGTCCAGGCATATATACTGTGTGAATAGCAAAAGTTTTTCAATGGGTGTGGAGATCTGTGAGAGTTGATCAACCCTCAAACTCACATACTCGCCCTTTCACTGAACTCAGCTTTTGTTTACATTTTAATCACAATCAACAGCTGTGACCTCCTTCACAATACCCAGCAAGTAAGGACATATATACTTGCCAAACCAGATCCCTGCGCTCATGTGTGTCTGTGTTTACACATTTGCTGTCTCTCTTGCGTGAACCACCACATACCCCTTAGATACTGAAAATACATAACCTCAGTAGCCAGCATGGACCAGTGAACCAGAACTATTGTCTTAAAGTCCCGAGACAGTAAGTACTTGTCTTTAGACGGGATCTGCAATGAGCTTATGTGTCACTTTAACCTCTGCACATGTGTCCATCTGTAGAGAGCAGCCAAGGATGTGGCAAATTCTGCAGAAGCTTACACAGTCAGAACTGTCTCAGAACTCTCTTCGTTTCACACACATGCACCCACACACACATGCACCCCCCCACACACACATGCACACCCCACACACACTCCTTCTCTCTCTCTCTTTCAGTTTTCTCCATGTTGTCAGTCAGTGCTGAGTGACTAGTGACTAACAGGCTTCTCCTGTGTAAAGGTCAGCAGGCTCCTTGGAAAGAAAGAGTCAGCTGTCTTTTTGGAAAGCAACTGGTCTCAGAGCATTCAGTTTGTCTGTCAGTCAGTCTGTCAGTCAGCCATTTCTAATCAGAATACATTGTTAATGGCGGTGAAGGATTTCGAGACAGTTCGGGTCTAGATAGTGTTTTGTGACAGGAGGAGCTCAAGGCTTGTAATATCTTAGGCTTCACGGAATTAATCATTTTATGACCACAGTCAGACAGGAAAGGCTTGTGGCATTAGTGCCATTATCAAAAGCTGCTGTTTAATAGCGCTTCTTCCACAGGCTTCATATATCAAATTATGTTTATACTTGGGTCTAATTATTATAGATCCATCTGTTTGACTGGTTGGGTGGCAGGCGGAGGGTGTGAAGCACAGCCTGTTTTATGTGGCTATGAAGCAAATGTTAACTAAGAGCTGTGCAGCTAAGTGCCTGTGTTTTGAGCATATGAAAATAACTCACCAAATTGGTGAGGTCAAACACAATTCAAAGGTATAACAACCACCCTCCCTTTCTAAAAAGTGACTGTTTGTCCCCATTTTGAAATGAATCTTACTTAATTAAGAAGCAATGAGAGTCCACAGATAGCATTCCTTAATTAGCTTAAGCTGGCTGCTGTAACCAGATCCACTGCATTAATGACAACACAGCCCCTGTGAAAAGCATCATTGTTCTCAAGATAATTGTCCTTTTAGTTAACGCGGCCCGGGAAGGGCTCTCCTTGTTAGAGAAGCTGGCTGGGACCAAGGACAGCCGGAGGCTAAGAAGCGACCAGGACTGATACTGGCCCAGTGCCCGTTGTGACAAGCCCACTTGTGCCCTCTGCTGAAATCCCCTTGGTATGCAGTGGAATTAGTTGTCCCCAGGGTGTGGCACCAGGGGTTGGTCATTAATTATATACCCTGAATCTTAACGAATGAGGGGCAATCAATAAAACAAAACAGATGTATGCAAATAACATGTGGGTTGTACTGCCTAATGACATGTCATGTTGGCAGGAGAGGGCCCAGAGAATAAAAGCGAGGAAGGAGACGGAGATAGAAAATGAGTCAAAATGCCAGTCTTGTGTCATGTTGAAAGCACGCATGTGTTCAGACATAAACATTTACTGCATTTTTTTATAGCAGCAGATTTTCGTGTTTTGGGCTATGAACCTGCACTCTTTCATTAGCTCATTAGATTCTATTTCAGATCTTATCATTGCAGTTTTATGTTTCTCTGCAAGATGGGGTGCAGTGACTGTCAGCCAGGAAATGGTGTGAGACGTAAGGGCTGGGTCGCCTGGAATTTAAGCAAGATAGGGTAAATGTGGTAGAGTCTGGTAAAGGTCTGAGGGGTAGGGGTGTTAGTGGCACTGCTGTTGGAAGACTGATAAGGACTATAAGGGAAAAGAGGAGAGGTTAGTTCACCTGCTTGGAACTCTGCCCCTGCACTAAGATCTCCATTGTATCCAGCCAGCTGGAGCTGTTGGAAACTCTATACCTGCCTTTAAGCAGAGAGGCAGGGCAGCCAAGAATTAACTGCTGCCTCATCCTGGCAGCCGTCAAGGATGCTGTCTGCCTCCATTCATGGTGAGTGTGAGAGGGCAATGAGGGAAGAACAGAAAGGGGAGGGGAAAGAAACAGTGCTGGCAATGTGTGTCACAAAAACCTGAAAGGAATTAGGAAGAAAAGGGGGACTAACAGTGCTGCGAATAATGTATCACGCTTTGGCTCTCTGCATTGTATGTGGAGATTTCCTTTGTACAATAGAAGTACAACAGAAAAATGCACATCTGCACTTCCTCAGAAAGAATACAGCTCAGATTGGTGAGTAGTGTCGATTTCATGGCCCAGCTATGTGTCTGCTTAGACTGTACTCTGACAAAAGATATTATATCCACTCTGAAAAATCTTAGTACAATGCAGGTACCATTTGGCTACAATGAAAATATTTGATATTAATCTATGAGAGGTGTCATCTACAGAAGGAAAAGATTTGTAACAGAGTGGGTATTGATTGACAGCAAAGTTGACAGTGTAGATTACTGCCCACTGATGACCTGTACATGATGTTTGAGATGACTTATTATCAAAGTCCCTGGGCAGCTCCAGTGTTTGGTTACGAGCCCCCCAATAGTCTTCCAGTTTGTCTTCAGGACAGTGAAATCCAAGACTTAGGCACTTCAAGAGGCCAGGACAGTCCAAGGAGAGGCCAGGGAACAGGTGGTGACCCTGTGCTGGCTGGGAGTGTATTATTGACCAGGGTCCAGTGGCCAGATTGATTACTTTATTGTATTGCCATGAACCTCAGTGGCCAGAGACCTCTGGTTGACCCTGGCTGGACAGAGCCTCGCTGTGACCCTCACCTTAGCTAAAGAGTTATGTGGCTTTGACCTGCTCCGTAATGAGGAGGTCTTGACCCATTCAACCACTGGTTTCAGTACAGAGCTAAAGTAGGCCTCTGCCTCTCCCTCCCTGGTGTCAGCCTAGGTAATTTAAAGGCTGGGGGTAGGCCAGGGTCTTGCAGGGGCCACCTTGTTTTTAGACTGACTGTGTCCTGACTTTAGACCTTCCACTGACCCACCGGTGTTCATTGTGTCAGCAAGATGGGCAAAGCGAGCGAAAATGTTAATTAATCTTCACCAAATTACACAAAAAATGGTGGAAAATCAATACATCTCTATCAGATGTCTTCACTTCCCGCTAATGGTTCAGATAGATGGCTCATGGTGAAGGGGATTAACAGTTTTAATACAGCATTACAGTGCCAAAAAAGTTTGTATTATTTTTATTCATTAATAATTTCAAAAAAGGTATGAATAAAACAATATTCCGTGTTTGATTGTCTGCATGTGAGACTTTCACATAGAAAGGGAAATCTCGCAGTGCCTCGTGTGGTGAAGTTTTCTGGGCTGGATGCCACATTGACTAACCTTGTGCCCTGTATAAACAGAGAGAGACAACAGGCAACACAAGGGAAACAGCCTTTACTCTGATAGAGGCTGTTTCCCCTACCATCACTTCCTACTTCCACTTAGCTGACAGACAGAATATCTGTCAGGCAGGTTTTTCCTGTGCTCTACATACTTTTTTAGTTGTCAGCTGCAGCTTCTCATCAGGAAAAAAAAAACAACTATGCACTAAACAAGCTGGGTAAACAATTGATTCTGTAATGTCTCGCCTTCTGCTCCCTCACTCTGTCTCTCTTCAGTCATTGCCTTGTTTAATTTATTCATTTCTTCAGCGGAAGTTTCCATCAAAAGCTGTGAGGTGAGAGAAGGATGCTCAGATGGTTTAATAACACAGTTTTATTTTTAACGGTGTATGATACATCTGAGCCACTCTACCCACAGAATGAACAGCAAAAACATCTCCCAGCTTTACAATTCATATTTATTTCTCATTGCCATCTTTAGCACTTGTTTCTCCTCAATAAATGGGAAGCATGGCTGTTCAGCGGAGAGGAATTGATTTACTTTCTTTTTGAAGTGGATACCACGTTTCTGTTCAAAGCAAAGTGTGAAGGCCACCTTTCTTTAGAGCAAGTATCTCCTCGCAGCTGAGCACAGTGGCTAAGAAACCCTCTTGTTGCATTACTTTTGGCAAAGGAAATATTTAAGTGAACAGTCACTGCTGGCTGTAGTTGGCCTTTATTCATTTCATCTCCATCATCACAGTTTTTGGTGCTTTCTTCTATCATTCCTGCTTTTCCAAAATAATGCATCACAAAGTACAGCCTAGTAACAGAGGGAGCAATTCCTTTGTAGTTTGAGTTTCCATGATGGTACATGTTAGAAAGGCCTACTTTCAGACGACTGTATGACTCATGAGCAATGTAAGGGGCCGGCAGCAGGAGACAAGAGATAGACTGTGTTTTTGTCTTTATAGGAACTTCCTGCATACCTGCCCAAAGAGGGGAATGTGTGACCACACCCACACATCTGCAGGTGTTGTGGTTAATTACCAGTAATCATATGGTGATGAGCAGGACAAACAGATGTTAGAGCAAAAACCCCCTCTCTCTACTACCACCTTGAGACACCATCCGCTTATTTTTACTGTTCAAAAACATTTCATAACCAAGCGATTAAATAAGAACGCTGTCAACATTAAGCAGCTTTTTATTAAGACCTTGTCCAGCAATTCTGATGCTTTTGCAAAAAGTGCATTGCACTCCATCACCCGACCTCCTCTTACTATGTCCCAATTAACACTCAGCCCCGTTACATTGATTGGGAGAGGTGTTGTATTGGCTAGGTAGGCCATGAGCACATTGATCACATTGACCCAGCATGTGAACCATGAGAAAATGTTGAACTGCAGATTTCTCACTCCCAACAGTGGATTGAAAAAAAAAATTGCCCATGGACATGAGGCCATACTTTATTATTGTTTGAATGAGTGTATTTATATGTGAGCCTATTGGCATTGGGCGTGGCCCTGCCATGTTGTGACAGGTTTCTGTACTTGGACTTTCATGTGGTTTTAAGGACCTAATAGGCACACGCCACACCTAAAGTATATTCTTTGGGGGCACTCACGATAGAAGTGTTGCCCCCCCCCACACACACACTAATCCTCCCTACCCCCCTATGCACAGCACACACACGCTCTCTCATAGCCAGTCAAAGGGCAAACCGCTGCCCCACCTCCTGAAGGTGCACCTGGCATCTGTGAGTCCACTCCAATTACATCTCCCCAATTACAGGTTATGAACCAATTAGTCACCCTCTCATTTTACACTGCCCCTATCACTCTCCCTCCTCACAGCTCAAACACGGGGCATCTGTTAGAGATGGGGCAGAAGGTCCTTTCATTGACAACAAGCTGGTCTGAGGCATTATTTGGTCAGTGTAGCTTAAGGGAGATTATACACTATACGTCTTCTTTTTTTTTTTTTTTTTTTCTTTTTTCCCTTTTTTTTTTGGAAAAGATAATGGTTGACGTGTAAATACCTTACCCAGAACAGCTGTCTGGAGGCAGTTGCCTTAGCAAACTCCAGCATGCACATACATTGTAAGAAACACGCACTGGGGATAATTTTAACTGTCAACTTGTAATTTGTAGTGGTACTCAACTTGAACTTTCAGGGTGAGCCAGTTGCCCCTGCTCTAATTCTCACCTCCTTCCTAACATGTTTTTTTTGTGTATATGTGGTGAGGAGGTGAACACAAATGTGGACAAGCAAGTTCACTCATGTACACATGAATGAGTGGGCGTTTTTTTATATTGTTGTCTTGTGTTTTTTTAATGCTTTGTTACTGTCTGTGGTATGTGGTGGGTTTTTGTGTGCTTTGTAGAGTATATGTCTATCCTCCCAGCCTTATGGCTTAATTCCCAGTACTAGTTGGCATGTATGAAGACTCTTTGCTATGCCCAGTACATTGGCATAGCAGTCTCAGTGGAAACTCGCCACTCCATAACAAGAATTCATTCACAATATGGCACTATGTTTGGCTGATATTTAGTCTCATGTGCATATGACCTTACACGTGGGTGAATGTAGTGTATATTCACACATGCAGTGTGGTGTGGAGCTACCAGTTGTGTGGCGTGTGTGAATATCTGTCTCATTGTGTATGAGATCGAAAGAAACAGTTGTTATGTGCCTTGGGTTAAGATTCTAAGTGCTTTGGCTGTGAACTCACAGATTTCTGTTTCTTTTGGTATTCTACTCACATTCCTGGCAGAGCTAGGTCTTGTTTATCTTGTTTGCTAACATGGTCTTTCAATGTCAAAGCAATGACATCTTTATTTAAATGTGTATTAAATGTGCATTTTTCAAAGACCACGTGGCGGTGCTGAATCTTCTGCCACCAAGTAAAGGTTCATTTCCCTGTGAAAAAAATATTTCATGGGTTTTATACTTGCTGGGGCATTAATGTTTAGTGAATACTTTTACCATATTTGTATGCAGCCACATGTTTTCTGCTTGTGGTCGCTCCTGTCATCTGCCTCTGGAGTCCTCTGTTTTGATGTATAGTGTGGTTTTATATGTGTGTAAGCATATGTGTGTGTGTGCACATGTGCACAGAGGAAAGGTAAACAATGTCGACAAAATTATCCAATTCCAAACTAAGCCTTCACTTATCATAACCATCTATTACATGTCAGTTGTAGGGTCTCATCATCTTCCCCACATTTAAAATCTGTTCCTCTGTTATTCTGTTCATGTGTACCAAAGATAACCTTAACTCTGTGACCTGATTTTTTTATATTCTGTATCATACACGTGGTACTTTTTGTGTCCTTGACACGTGCACTCTCTGACAGACTGAATCAATGAATGTTATATGTAATAGAAGTAATGCCTTGCTCCTCTTTGCATGCTTGCTTTTTCCCTGTGAGAGGCATCTGTCATTGGCTTGAGCCTGTGATCCTGAAGCTAATTACCCAGCAATGTAAATTACAGTAGAGTTGAGCTGAACCTGGGCTTCTTATACTGTCCACTCTTCTCCTTTTCCGTATTTCCTTCTCTTCCCTTCTCTGTAGTTTTCTTTCTTTTGCTCAACCCTCTGCCTCACCTCAGCTCTCCAGTGTGACTTCTAGCTAAGAGGAGCAAGACATCATACCATCCCCATCTGTGAAAGCCCACAACTTAATCCTTAGCAGATGATAATACTCTATCCTCAGCCTTTAGCTTCCTTTGTCCCTTTTTTCTTTGTTTTTCACAATGTTTCTATCTTAGTGAGCTCTGTCTTATGACTGTGTGTCTTGTGTATATATATATATATATATATATATATATATATATATATATATATATATGAAGTGTAAAATGAGAATATATTTAATGTGAACAAAAAAGCAGTGATTATTTTTAATCACCAGTCAGTGCAAACTTACACATGCTCATGCAGTGAAGATGTGTGCCTGTCTTCTGAGGAATGTGCGCATTTTCTTGCAGTGTTTGACCTTCAGACCCCTGGCTCACGTGACTGAAATTCACACACACACACACACACGCATACACAATCCTATATTACATACAATATGCTCATATAACATACACCCTGCTACTTTTATCTCCTTGCTCAGAAATAGAACTTACACCACTTAAAAAACTATAGTAATACCCACAAGCCCCTACAGCTCATGGATAAGAAAGCCCAAAGATAAATGACAGCAAGCAACACCCATTTAAACATTCAGTGTTTGGAGGCTGTTGATCCCTGCAGAAGGGAATCTTACTATGATTCCATGCAGTTTGGGTGCTCCAGTGTTGCCCTACCTAGCCTCAGTTATGCTATGCTGTGCTCAGCAGGCTATCCAGCTGGGGCCCAGATGTGGCAGCCATGTCATGCAGAGCTGGGAGGCAGAAGATAAGAGGCCGATGGTAGGCCTGCTCCTTGGTTTTGGGTCTGTTCCATAGCGGTTCAACTAGATGTTGCGGTCGGTGCAATCTGAACTTTGACAGCCCATGTCATGCTTAATGCCTCACTTCCCAAATACAGCTCAGTAGGGCTGATTTATATCTACCAGGTGCTACAGTGTGCAAGCGGCTCTGAGAGGAGGGAGGCATGTGGCCATTTCATTAAGGCAGATGAACAGGGGCTGCTGTGTGTGTGTGTGTGTTTCTGTGTGTTTCTGTGTGTGTGTGTGTGTGTGTGTGTGTGTGTGTGTGTCTGCGCGTGTGTGAGAAGATGAGGGGCAGGAGGCTGGTCTTTCTCAAATATATCTCCACAGCACTGTAGCTGTCACAACACTCCTGACCAGGCCAGGATAGAGGAGGAAAAGAAGGAACTTTTTAACACGCTCCACACTTCTTAAAATATCACACCACTTTTTGCTTCTCCATCATGCTCATTTGTCTGTTTCCTCTTGTCTTTTTCACCAGTATGTAGAAATAGAATTTTTGAATGTGCTTCCAGTCCTTGGGCATCCGCCACCAGTGACTAGATACTTAGAGATGTCGCTGTGCCAAGTTGTGGCGCAAAAACTGAGCTGTCAACAGCCTTAATGGTTATGTGGTTGGTTTTCTTTCAGCTGATGTACAGTAAAGATACTTTGACTCTGCCCCTTGTTCTCTTAATGTGGTGCTTTTCTGAAAGGGCCGTGCTCGTCATCTCCGCCTCATCACTGTCTGTGCCAAACATGCACCTTCTAGCTATACAACTCAGGAACAAACGTTATCTAATAGGAACTGCTTCATTGTTTGCAGTTGCAGTTTAAAATCTTTTTTTCTCTGTTTGCTTTTTGTAGTTTGATGGCAGCAGCTTTCCCTCATGTTAGACAGGTCTCCCTGTGGTTTAGAGCAGAACTCAGATTTAGTGCAAACAAACACTTATGATTACTACTGCAGGAGGAACTGATGTCTTTTAGTCACATTTTACCTCTTTATTTTCTGACAAACTGCACTGTTTTTCCTTCACACAAGGGTCTCTGAACACTGTGGTCGACTCTGTCAGTGCTCAGTGTAGCTACAGAAATGCTGTTTGATGTTCCTTGCACACTTCAGAGTCAAGTACTGAGGTGTCTTTCAGCATTGCCCTCCAGGCCACCTTGTTATACACTTAACAAGTTGTTTTCTTTTTGTTTTCCTTCCCTTTTCCTCTGTTGACAGTTCTTCATCACTGCTCTACTCAGAAGGAATGCGCATCACCTTCCAAGCTTTGCCTTGGAATCTGTCCTTGTAAACTGTAGGGCAAGCTCTGCTCTCCTTTTAAGATGACAGTTGCATCAAGATCTGATTTATGAGTGTTCTGTTTATAAACTGCCAGTGTAAAGATTAGACATCCCGTTGGCATGTAAACTTGCGCTCAGTAGGTTTGAATACACATTAGCGTTTCATTTTTTTTTCATAATGAAATACTCAAGTTGTTGCAGCAGTTTGTAGTGGAATCTAAAATATATTTTAGTGAGTGTATTTCAGTGAATGTGTCTCCTTTCAGGGAATTTTATTAATCTGAATGTGATGAATATAATTCCACGTCAGATTCTGCCCTTTAAATTTCCAATTAAGATCCTGGTTAACAACACCACACTTGTGGAGGTGGCACATGCTTTAAGTGTGAGCACTAACGGGAGATATGTGCTACTGTTACACAACTATAGCTGTGTATCAGAAGTCATGTGATGTCCATTAAGGCTGGGGTCATTTTTTATATTGATAGCAGACTTGCAGACTCACAGTTCTTTGTTATTCTAAAATCTAAAACAGTCTTTGTTTTTAGAGTTTCGAACTATTATCTCTCTTTGCTTTGTGTTTTCCTGTTTTTTGACATCCAGTGTCCCAACATTTCTTACTCACTTCCTCTTTTAAAACACAGGGCATATTATTCTTTTAACTTTATTAACTCTCATAATTCAGCAGGGGAAGGGGGCAATAGAAACACTTTTCCCCTGAGGTTTATTGTTTAAAACGGGTGCAGTTCTTTCCCAGGATAAGGGCTTCAGCTAAGCAGAGAGGAATTTGGGCCAGGCCTCATAAAAAAAAAAGTATTTGTGTACCAGAAAGATTTTCGCTTTTCCTTTCTAAATCGTTGTCATTAATGACTTTAGCAAATGTGAAGTGGGGAGTGAATGGTTCGGCTGTGCAAGGTCTTCAAAGGAACCCTCTAATTATTTATCCAGGATATCCTACTCTAGAATTAGAGGCCAGGTCACCATTGGCTTTCATGCCTTTTTTTCTGCGAAGAAATAATTTCCACAGAATGGTTTCACTGGGACACTCTCTAATCCCTGTGCGTGTGTGTGTTTGTGTGTGTGTGCATGTGTGTGTGCATGCGTGTGTATATGTGCTCCCGCAAATAGTGGGGTATGTGCACATCAGTGTGTGTGTGTGTGTGTGTGTGTGTGTGTTGGACTACACCATTCCTCAGTATGAGGTGTGTAAAAGAGATAGTAAGTTTCCATTTTCCACACATAACACTGCATGACTTTCCACATCTCTGCTCTCACCGTAGACAGCTTTCACCCACATTACTCAGGTTTCCTGGTCATTTGGCCTTCACATGCTTTCTAAAAGGGATCTTATCACCCTACTCAGGTTTAGACACTTAGCCGACACTGGGCCTAACCCTCTGGCTTGTGGCACTGCCTCACTGTTTCGCTGTTGAGCCTCCGTGTGACAGAAGTCATCCCCTCACACCACTGCATGTGCCTCAGACAGTGTCCGTCCCTGTTTAGCAACTCAGTAACTGATTTTCTCTTTGTTGTGTTCTGTTCAGACTTTTCTTTTAAGAAATTATATTTTCACCATTGTTCCATATGTTGGTGTCTTCTGAAATACCACTCAGCATTTTGCTGAAGGCATGTAACCCTTTGAGAATGCTCCGCAGTAGATATTTGTCTAATTCCAGGTGTTCGTGAACCCTGTGTTTTACCAGGTGCAGGCCTGGGTTATTACTGAGGTATTAGTTTTCCAGATTACACAGAAAGGTGCAGGATTATAGACATGTTATCCATGTCCCATATCTGTCTGTCAGGGTGTGAGCCCTGTATGGTGCCTGGGCCTGTTGCTCCACTGTATGACCCTGTTTACTGTCATGCCTGTTGGAGATCCTTTACACCACATCCCAGAGCTACCAGGTTGTTGTGGGGGGCCAGATCCCCCTTCTTCTGTCTCTCTGTCAACAGTGGCTTGGTATACTGATCAGTGTCGGCTGCCCTTAATGGAAGTAGAAGTAGTGGTAATGACATCCCCCTGTTGGCCCCAATCCTTCCAATCCCTTGGGTTTTGGATGGCAGGGTAATGGCAGAGCTGAGTGGTGAGTGGGTTGTGGGATATGTGTGTTTGTATGCAGTTGGAGGGGGGGTCAAGTTTAGCCAAAGCCCATGGTGGATGGACAGCGGATGGTCTCTCCAAAACATTTACATAAAGCCCACAATTGTGATAATAAACCGTTTTATCATTGGCCTCTCAATCAATAATGCGGCTTCTTAAGGTTTAATATTTCAATGGTATTGATCATTTTAACAACTGTGTTTGTGGTTGGCTCGCCTTAACTGCAGCGCTGCGGGAAGGTGTGTGTGTGTGCGTGTGTGCATGCGTATGCATGTGGGTAGTTGTGTATGGAACCATATGATAGTAGCCCTCTGCAAGAATTTAGAGTGATCATGTATTTTACATTTCACTCTGCCTTGCGTTCATAGTGTGTACATAGTGTTCAGTGCTTTTCTTTCATAGCAACAATTTTCTCAAATAAGTTGTAGTCATCTGTTCTCTTAACTCCCATCTACCACCCTCATCCTGTTACTGTAGAACAAATGAAATGGAGTGAGTGCAAACAGAAGCTCTGAAAGCACTGTAGTTAGCAGATTTCACTTCCATCCTCTCTTGAGAGAACGTCTGCTTCCCATAGATATAAATAGGGGCAGATTTGATAATTAGTAGAAATGAAGGTCCTGGGGCTCAAAGACTTTGATCAGCACATTTCCCCCTTGTCCCTGACCTTTCATTGGACACGTGTCTTTAGCTCTCTCTCACTTTCTCTCGAGCACCGTATCTCAATCTCACTTTGTTTATCTCTCTCTTTTCCCCCCCTCTGTCTTTCCTGCTAATCTGCAAACACAACAGAAACACAGTTATACATACCGTATATCTACAAACATCTTTCTGGGATTTCTACATGTTTTACATTTACAGATCTTCCCAAGGATCAAGATCAGTGTGTTGTTTTCTGATTGATTAGTGCCAGACAGAGCAGGGTACAAAGTATCAAGTGTCCTTTCTGCCTCTCTGCATTCCACTCTATGGGAAAGTCAGCACTGCATGTAAAGGATGTGAGGTTCCGTGTCAGACTGTTGCAAATCATTCAGTATCCATGTCTGTTCGACTAAAATTGAGCAGAAATGGGGGATGTGTATCTAACTAATCTGATAAGTATTTGAAAGACACAGCTTCTCCCTCTCTCTCTTTCTCACTGTCTAGCAATTTTACTGACACCCTGCTGAGTGTATACTGAGTCTGTGAGTGCGCTCTGTGCACTGAGTTGCCTGGGGGCGAATGTTAGTTTGTGCCCGATAGCCCTGTTCTGATTATACATCAATACCTTAATTCCAAGGATAATTTATGCTCTTATAAATTACAAAGCTTTCTAAACAAACCGCACGGGACATAACAGGAAAATAATACAGAGCAGTCTTTCAGTATGGTTGTTAAATGAGGAAAGCTAGCTTGTGCCTGCTGTAATAAAAAGTTTTGTTTTGTAGTTAAATTTTGCTGTTAAAATAGTATCACTCTTTTAAAAAATGTCACTCTGGCAAATGTTTTCTCAACAAAAACTGTATTAAAACTGCCTCTGACACCATGCATATTTAAATAGATTGTATTTTATCTCCTCTCACTTTATTGCCTCGCCTGAACTGAGGTTTGAATGAAACGATACGACTCGCATTTGTACTCATAGTGCACCACAGAAGTGAACCCCCCTCATGCTGGTTGCTAATTGGAGGGAGACTGGGAGCTTCCTGCTGTGTGTTCGCTGCTTCCCTTTGCTTTGCCACCCCACCAGGTCTTTCACCAACACACTACAGAACCCAGTAATTAACCCACAGCTAATTAACTACTTCTAATTACACCAGCATGCTGTTTCTATCACACCCTCCAAAACTGAGGAAACACTCTAGTGCCATGTGCAAATCCCTTCTGGATGGTTTTGGAAGTTAGCTGAGCTCCAGTCAGATCATTTAATCACATTGCCTTGTGTATAAGTAACATAAAAATCTGCACTGTGATTTCACTGCTGCTTTGTCTTAAATCACTTTTCTTCCGTTTTGCAACATGGAATGGATTAGCAGAATTTGATGGTGTTGCGTAAAGGGTAAAATCATTTTCAAGGTTCTATTTCAAGTCTATTAACAAAGGAGGCAATTGATACTACAAACAAATCAATTTTGCCTTTTCTGGCCAGTATTGCTAGTGCAAAATGGTTACTAAAATTGAGTGCTGTGAAAGTAAAACAATCAGTACATTGCCTCTTGGGTATTTGAGTTTGCTCATACTGTAATCAGCAAGGGTTATTTTAGCTGTAAGTGACACATTTGTTCCAACTCTAGTTTGAAGAATATAGTGCACATAAAAAAAAATCTTTAAGCTGTGGTCTTGTCTGTGTCGTACCTAATACCTCTAGGATTTCAGCAGCTGTAAAATGACAGAAGCTGCATGCTTCAGTTCTGCTATCTCTGAGAAATACACCCAGACATGCCAGCAACTGGCCCCCTCTACTCACACACACTCATGTAAACACACAGCACCGTCCTTCTCCACCTCAGACTCAACACAGCCATGGCTATTTCTGTTCCACAGACTGATAGCTCCTACTGAAGATCATTGATTTTACGGGAAGCCCTGTTTACAGGCTGAGTGCCATCGACCTGAGGTGACTTTTTGCCTCCTGCAGTTGGAGCAATACTGGAGCACCCTTATGTCTGCATTAGCACAATAGTGGACAGAATATTTACAGCATGCAATAAACAACAATGCTGTATGTGGTTAATTGTCTGATTTACAGTGTTAGGGATCAGGGAGAACAAGAACTCTGTGTACCGAATATAATTATAATGGTGTGTTGTATTTACTAGTGGTTTACAAACTTTTTTGCACGTACCTTTAAGACAAAGTGACCCTGTGACAGCAGCAGTCCTGGACACTTAAAGTTGATATGGATTTTTTTCCTTTCAGAAAAATGATTGTCACTGTTTATTATTTCATAAAGTATTAATAAAGAAAAATTGTTATTTATTAGAAAGTTTTGTTAATGACAGAGTAAATTATTTATAAGTGCATACATGTATGCATTTATTTTTGATTCTGTACCTTTAAACTGCTGGTTCAGGACTGCACTTGTTCACTCGCATGTTGTACTTTAGTTTGTTATCAGATTTTGTATTATGTATGTATATACTACAGTAAGGTTTAACAGAGAGTAGGCAGTACGCAACAACAGAAAGAAATATAATTTCCCTCACTGTAAGAGCACAGTGTTAAAACCTGAATTTAGTAAGCCATGTCAGGCATTAAAATGGACTTAAGTTAGAGAGTGCAACGCATGCATGCCTTTTATTGGTGATTAATTGGAATAAACCTAGCAGATAAACCTGGGCCTTACTCTGCCTGAGGACTACAATGGTTCCCCCATCAATGAGCAAGTCCCTAGTGCAACATCAAAGGCCTTCCCCTGCTTTATCAATAAGAACCCTTCCTTCCCACATCTTCTTGTAACTTGCTTAGCGTTCACGCCATTGATTTTCCAATAAGCGCCCCTTACCCTGCGGTGGCTGGCCAGGCACAGTGATGGCTCAGAGACCAGACACAGACAGGCAACATCACTGAGAACAATTGAAAATCAGATCTGGTATATTGTAGGGGTCCTCTAGGCGTATTAAGAAATAGTGTCTTTCCATTTTAAAAAGGTGTTCCCTCACTGCTGACGTGCATGTAGATAGGAGTAAGGGTCAGGGCTGCATCATGCCTGTAGCCCGGCAATATTAACAGTTAAGGCTGAGTCAGAGCTAATTCCCTCAGGAAACCCTAGAGAGCAGGGTTCTCTGGAGGCAAGGCCAGGCCTTCAGGCAGGTGATCAGGCATGCTTATAATCAGATGGTTCCTTAGCCTTTAATTCCTCCCTCAGTTGGCCGGTAAATCCCACCTAATGAAAGGACCCATAAGTTAAAACTTATCTCATTTTCCATCCCTACCAAATGACATCCAGACCCACTCTCTGACAGTGTTCATTAGAACTGAGGCCTTTTCACAGGGTTCAACCTTATCTGCTTTGTTACAATGGTAGGAGGAGGTGGAGTGTGACTTCTTTTTTTGTCAGTGGAGAGAAACACACAAAGCTGGGAGACCTGGCATAAAGTCTATGAAGGCAGGTGACAGCAAAAGAGTTGTACAGTCAAGATCTGTGCATCGGCATGCTCTCCCTCAGATCAGCTCAGGAATCCAGCCTTTTCTTCTCACTGATTATCTCTTATTGTCAACTAGAGCTTGTTTTGGCTGCATACAACCAGCTTATTGTTAACCTAGTTGGCCCATATTTAGAAATGCAACACAACAGAGGCCACAGCAGGATCATATTGTTTTGTGCATTAGTGCCAGTACAAAAAATAAAGAAAATTATTATTATTATTTTTTTTTACATATTACAACTTATTACATGTAAACTTACATAATACCACTCGGCAGTAGTTACCTTTAGTGGGCTGCTTCATCATTTTGATTTGTGGTTATTAACACAGTCAGCACACAGAGACACCGGCCTCCTCCACTTCCCCTCTCCTTCGACCGCGTCTCTTTGTCTGCCTCCCGGACTTGTTTAGTGCCTCCCAGAGATTAAAGCTTTTCCTGCTTTAAACAGGTGTCACTGAGCCAGGCAGACCTCCGAGAGACAAACAGCGTTATATCAGTTGGCCCATCTGCGACTTACCGACTCCAGACAATCCCATTGCTCATCAGTAACCACTGCAGGTTATTGAATTACACCATCTTGATTTTAAAGGACAATCCTGTTTTCTGTAAGCAGTGGACACACCAAGCTGGCTCAGAGCTCCAGCACTGATCAAGAGTCATCGTGTTATCCTGTCTACTGCTAATTACTCAGGTATCTTAGAGCAGTAATGGGAATGGATAGGTACATACCCTCAGTACAGTAGACTATAGCCACTTTGTACAGACTCATCAAGACAAAGATGAAAGTAGAGAATTTTAGAGGTCATTGCTAACTAGCAACTTTAACTACTAGCTGTGCGTGTGGGCCCAGTGTGGTTTCCAGACCTGGTCAAGACAGACAGTGGAATCTGGAGGAGGCGCTGATGGAATAAATTACAGGGAGAAGGTGTGAAACGCTCCATGTTCAGACAGGATACATGGAGACTTTATCCTAAATCCTTTTAGACAAGTCACATTCTCCATCCTTTTTTTTTTCATTTAATTTTGTTCAGTTTATTCATGTGCTTTTAGTTTGAAGAATCACTGTCTGTTTGACATGTGGCATAATTTTTTTTTCTTGCATTAGTCTTGCTGCCCTCAGTCCATTTGTGTGAAATGGCTGTTGAGCTCATAGCCTCTTATTAATGGAGCAGATAATAAATACAGACCAGTAGGGCTAGTATCCCCTCACTCAATATGGCAGACATCTCTAAATCATGTCTGGCTGTATAAAGCAATCTTGTTAATAAGCCAGCCAGTCTAATATCTTTCATTTTGTATGCAAAGCAAGACAAGGGTCATTGAGGTTAGCTTCTGTAGTGTGTAAACAAAACAATCGGATGGACCATAGTAACAGAAAATGTCTGTTCCCAGGTATTTATGATATTAATATCTACATCATATTTGCAAAAATATTTTATATTTCCTTCATTTAACTGATTTCTGTATTATTATGGTGCTTCTTAGTTTTTTTCATTTTCCCTCAGTATGTTGTTCTGGTCCATTATCATTCACTCAAGTCCAAATACAAAAGTATATCGTAGTATTTTGTTATTTTTGCATTTGTGTGTACATAAGCTGGCGAGGTTGCAGGTATGTTGTTTGGGAGGTGAGGTTCATCAGACATTCATGAAGAGGCAGACAGACATTATCAATCTCTCCTCTCCCTCAGTGGTTAATATGTTCGGGTGTGGGGGTAGACTCCATTCTGATCACTGCTGAAATTTGCATCCCTAAGTAAATAAGTAAATAAATCAAGTTCAAGCAGTGAATGTGCTAATCAACTGGGACATGGCAGTGAGCTTGGTGCCGGGAAACTTTGCTCATGTAATATTCAGTGCTGGTGGGTTAAAGGGCAGCCCAGAGTTATTGGTTTCAGCCCGATTGCCCCCTTTAATCAATGTTGGCTGCATCCCTTTAATAAAATTATTAGCTCAGCAGTATCTTGCGCTATCATTTTATCTCTTCTGCGCTCTAAATTGCAGCCTGTGTTGGGCCTCTCAGATGCTCGGGGCATGGCCAGCTCCCGAAAGCTCAGCTCCCATTTATTATTTCAGAGGCGGAGGATGGCTGGAGTGTTTGAAACCAGGCTGAGCGTAGAGGTTATTGGATGCAAGATCTAAACACAGCTGCAGTGGAGTCCCAACCCAGCTTATGTATTTTAGGCTCATAGAAATTACTGCCTTTTTTTGCTCTTGTTACAATTTATACACATCTATTTCAATAATGCACATGTATTATATTCAGCTTATATGTACACAACTTGAAGATGGTAATGATACCGTTAAAAACAACTTTTAAAAAAAAAATGCAGTTCTCTCTTTCTATTTCAGTTATGTAAATGTAGAATGTGCTGATGGGTGGCTTCTCAGTGTCTAATTATCTCACAAGGAATCTATTTGAGCCATTAAGTTAGTCTGTTTCTCCTTATTTCTGACTGCAAGTTAATTAAAAACGGATGTAGGATTTGCAGAATATAAGATTAGGGGTGTTGTTTGGAAGGTGAAGATAAAAGATGGTACCTTCCTGATATGGCAGAAAGATGAATCATGGATGGCTTATTAGTGCTTGTCTCAGGTATTGTGTTTAAGTACCTAATCTAGTGTAATGAGCACGATGTCATTTTTCCAATTATATCTCAGACTTTTGTCTCTCACCCAATGCACCATACATTTGATTTCCTTCTTTTAAGGTGCCTATACATATTCTTTCTTTCATATTTTATCTATCTGATCCTCTCTCAATATGAATAGAAACACTTTGAAAAATATAGACAACACTGGTGTGGTAAATGATGTGTGCTTGTGTGCAGTATATGCATGTATGTTTACATTAAACATCCAAAATACAACACTAACCTTTTACCTCAACCATTTTATGTCTCCTCAGGCCTGGATGCGATGAACGCCTCATGTAGGCATCAGCATGGACAGCTGTGAGTCTCCCGTGGTTTCTGGGACAGACGATGGGCTCGGCTCCTCCCAGCAGCAGCAACCACCACAGCCCTGGAACGATCACTCTAGCTCACAGGTCCCGTGCACCAACCAGGCCCCTTCCCTGGACCCTCTATCTCTCTCTGCTCCTTACCCTTCTCAACCCCAAAACCCCAGTGCACCTCATGACGGGGTGAGAGAACTACAGTCCCAGCAGCAGCAGCTAAAACAGACAACACCACAGGCCCGCAGTGATAGCTCTGCCATAGGCCAGCTGCATCCCAGAGGAGAGGGTCTTGAGGACGAAGAGCAAGAGGGAGTGAGCTGTGGAGAAGAGGAAGAATCTGAGGACTTAGATGAAATGGAGATTGACAGCTGTTTCCCAAGTCTTCAACCTTTTCCTGGGGTGACAATGGCTTCAGGGGGAGGAGGAATGCCCACCCTTTTACGACATCAGCCCACACAACAGCAGGGAGCACCTGAGAGTGGGAGTGACGAAGGAGAGGAGGAAGAAGAGGAAGAGAGCAGTGATGTGGAGAACCTGGCTGGAGAGATAGTCTACCAGCCAGATGGCTCAGCCTACATCGTAGAGAGCCTCAGTCAGTTGATCCAAAGTGGTGGGGGCATGGTACCCAGCCTGCATCCCACAAACTCTCTTAACAGTGGGGGAAAACCGGGGGAGCCTGCTGGGACTTCATCTTCGGTCTACCCTCAGATCATCAACACGTTCCACATAGCCTCGTCCTTCGGGAAGTGGTTTGGCAATTCAGACCAAGGTTTCCCCAATACCTCAACAATGGCAGGCCTCAGCCCTGTCCTGCACAGTTTCCGTGTCTTCGATGTGCGGCACAAAAGCAACAAGGATTACCTGAACAGCGATGGGTCTGCCAAGAAGTCCTGTGTATCCAAAGATGTTCCCAACAACGTGGATTTCTCCAAATTTGATGGGCTAGCCCTATATGGCAAGGGTAAGCCCATTCTCATGTGTTTTCTCTGCAAGCTGTCCTTTGGCTATGCGCGTTCCTTTGCCACCCATGCCGTCCATGATCACCGCATGACACTATGTGAGGACGAGCGGCGGCTGCTAGGGGACAAGCATGCATCTGCCATCATCCAGGGCATTGGGAAGGACAAAGAGCCCCTCATCAGTTTCCTGGAACCAAAAAATAAGAGCACTCCTCTGCCACCTACTCTGCTCCCCATTAACTCTGGCCAGAGCTTCTATGGCACATTTAGTGGTGTCCATCTGGAGCCTGGAAGCAGCAGCGGGGGCAGCGAGGCCCTCTTGAACAAAGACTCTGACTCTGGCCTCCAGCAACAGCAACAACAACAAAACCAACTAAGCTCAGTCCTCTCTCTTGGAGGGCTGACCATTCCCAAAGCATCCACTCTTACCTCATCCCCAGGCTCTGCCAAAGACTCCAGTGCTCTGCCCAAACAGGGAGGGAGAACAGAGGAGCCTGCTGGGAAAGAGTTGGCATGCAAGGGAGAGGATGGGGAGATAGAAAGCAAGGCTCACCTATCTAGCCAGATAGGTGGCTCAGAAGAAGAAGAGGAACTGTTTTTAGGGGAGGACGAAGATGAGATGGAGGCAGAAAGCACTGCAGTGGCCTGTGGTGGTAACAGTAGCAGCGGCGGGGGTGAAGCGGGGGAACCAGCTGTCTCAAACCAAAGCATTTCCAAATCTCCTTTATTAATGCCTAGTAGCACTCTCCAGCCTTCTGCCTGCACCTCTGCAGTCAGTTCCACTCTCAACAGCAAAGCCCCTGTTTCCACTTCCTCCTCTGTCAAGGAAGAGGGTTCAGCTGCAGATGGTGGGGGGAGGACCTCTGAGCTCCCTCTGAGCTTTAACTGCCAGGGGCCCACTGTTCCCATGGCAATGGCGGCAGCTGCCGTCAGAAGGAGCGAGGATGACACTGCTGGCACTTCCTCCTCACCTCTGTCCTCCAATGCTGCTGCTGATGAAAGTGCCAATCGAGATAGTGCCACAGCTCCAGAACCAAATGATTGCCCAGCAGATGGAGAGGAGGAAAATGGAGCCCTTCTGCACCATCACCACATGCACCACCATCATCATCACCTCCACCCTTCATCTCACTCGCACTCTGGCCACTCGCACTCCCTTCCAGGGGGCTCCTGTGACATAACAGGCATGGGCGAGTGTTCACAGAACCATGGGCCTGGTGGCAACGGAGGAAGTGGGGTAGAATGCCCTAAATGTGACACTGTTCTGGGTTCCTCACGCTCCTTGGGTGGTCACATGACCATGATGCATTCACGCAACTCGTGCAAGACACTGAAGTGTCCGAAGTGCAACTGGCATTACAAGTACCAGCAGACGTTGGAGGCTCACATGAAAGAGAAGCACCCAGACTCTGGAGGCTCCTGTGTGTACTGCAGCAGCGGTCAGAGCCATCCACGTCTGGCTCGTGGAGAAAGCTATACCTGTGGATATAAACCTTTCCGGTGTGAGGTGTGTACAGCAAAAATTGAAATGTTGATATTTTGTCTTTGAGAATTGTGACTAAAGTTGTTTTTTTTGTTTGTTTGTTTGTTTGTTTTGTTGTTGTTTGTTAAGCAATTTAACCTAATGTAAGATGTAAACTGACATTTAACAGTAATTTCTTCAGTAATTTTTCACTTTATTTTGAGATGAGAATGAAACAATGTTTTATATCTTCTAGGTGTGTAACTACTCAACCACCACAAAGGGCAACCTAAGCATCCATATGCAGTCGGACAAGCACCTGAACAACATGCAGACACTGCAGAATGGAGGCACTATTGGCTCTGCTCAGGAGCAGGTGTTTGGGCATACCCCAGGAGGGGTGGTGGCTGTCCCTTCAGTGACCCAGGCCAGTAGCCATCATCCACCCCATCACCATCCCACACAGTCGTCCACCCATATGGCTGGACCGTGTGGAGCTCCCTCTCCGACCAAGCCGAAGAGCAAACCTACTTGGCGGTGTGAGGTATGTGACTATGAGACCAATGTGGCACGGAACCTACGTATCCACATGACCAGTGAGAAGCACATGCACAACATGATGCTACTCCAACAGAATGTGACTCAGATGCAGCACGGCCGACTCGGATTGGGAGCCATGCCTTCGCCTTCTGAGGCCGAACTCTACCAATATTACCTGACTCAGAACATGAGCCTTCCACCAGGCCTCAAGATAGACCCAGCTGGAGCTGAAGCCCAGTTCCTGATGGGAAGTTTTCACCTGGATCCCAACATGGCTGCCCTCGCCCCTGCACTTGGTGAGCTCCATTTTGTCTTTCTTGCTTTCAATAATACTCCCTGTTATCTGCAAAATCAACAGTTTAGTTAAGAGCAGTGTATTTTATGTGCTTATTTGATGTTGAACCATAATCCATACATTTACTTAAAACGTTGACAGTATCCACTTTTTATTACCTTCACAACATACAAAATGATGAAAAAGAATGTTAGCTAGATATATCAACACTTTTTAGTTTTGTCAGATACCTTTTATTCTCATGCCCTTGGGTATGCCTGCCTTAGTGAACTTGACATCTTCCTCTCATTTTACAAGGAGCCTACACTGAAACTGAAAGAGGGAGAGGTGAAAGAAAAATGATCTATAAGCGATAAGTTGACAAGAAGGGCTTACCATAGGCCCTCTTCATATTTTCCCACTGAGTGCACATGATAGTCGTCTTCATGGAAGTAGGCCTATGCTCAGTGACAGTGCACACGGTCCGCCTTCTGGTTAGTTTCTTCTACAAATGAATAACTCTGAATGTGTGTAGTAGCATGCAGATCCCCAAAGGTAAATTGTTCTTACTCTTATGAGGTCTTATGAGGACACCTAAGTGACCCTGTATTGATTTAATTTTGGCCAAATTTTGAAGTTCATTTTGCGATACTTCCTTTTGCTCCCAAAAGGTGAGTTAGAGGGTGATATCTCTGTATTCACTTCTCTCTGCCTCCTCAGGCAGCCAGCCTCAGTCTTTTTATGTCAATATTCCCAAACTGCTGCTGAACTTCTCCACTGGAGTTCTAGCATGTTTTACAACTTTGTAATTGCAGCTATGAATTTTATCTTGGTCAAAAAAGGGAGGTTAGAGGGCTCAGCATGAATAGTTCAGTGGGACAGCAGAGTGTTAGGCGTGCCATGTAAAATCCCACAGTTTGTACAGACTTGTCTCAAACTGTCACCAGTTCAAAAACACAAACAAGAATTGATTGCTGTGACTAATTCTTGTCTCCCTCTTCTGCCATCTGGTTCATTTTCCTGTGAGGTGAGTTGTAATAAGCATGTTACAAGGGAGGCGATGATTACACAGTCTGGGCCCATAAAGTACAGTGGTGTCATCCTCTGTCACACAAGTCATCATACACAAACAGTCTGATATTAACTCTGCAGAAAGAAAAAGAAGGCTCAGTAAATCTCTAGAGAGAATTTGCTATCGAAAGACGTCTGGCCAAAGGGAGAAACACTGATTCATTCCTTTACAATGAATTTTGATTGTTGACTGTTTTTTCAAAGAGCTAGATAACAAAAATTGACCTGATTTGATCTATGGTCCACAAGACTTAGCTACTGTAGAGCTATACAGAAGTTGTACACAGTGAAAGTCAGACAGCTTCCTATTAAATTATTTATTTAGGGAACACACAAAAAAGTAAAAACGGTTTGTGTCAGATTCCCACTATCACTGGTAATCTAGCCAAGATTTTTGTATGAATATAATATGGTTTAAATTAAAAAAGAAAAAAGAAAAAAACCTATGTGAAAGCAAATTCTAAGCTACAAATCATAGTCTCCGTCTAATGGTCTGCAGCTAGAATTTAGTGAGGAACAGAATCCAGGTCTGTGGTAAATCACTAAATCTGTGCTGTAATGGAGCATGAGAGCCAGGTAGAAATGAGAGATGTAAGGTGCAGGAAAGGACAGGGTCAGGATTGCGATTGGGCGTGTGTGTACATCTGTGTGTTTGTAAGAGAGAGTGTAAGGAGCTATGACTGGAGAGCTGGGTCTGTGAGTGATTTCAGAGGGCTTCTCAAAGGTCTCCCTCTCCTGGCTGTAAAAACTCAGGTAATGGAGAAAAATCCAAGAGCAGGCTGCATACTGCAGCAATAAATAAAAAGGAGCTGCTGGAATTAATTTAGTGTAAAGCCAGGCGGGGTCAAGCCCGTATGCTCAGTCTGGGCAGTGAAAGATTAAAGATCAGCAAGCAAAGGCAAAAAACTCCGGCTGCTCTTACCTCATTTTTTTTAGCATTCATTTTTAAAGTCAGCATTCCCAGACTGTATAGACATCAGTTCTGTGGTTGGTGTCATAGGATATGTTCTTGCTGTGCCCCCACCACCACCCCACACCTAACCCTACAGCATTTAGACTCCGTACCAAGCAAAATTAATCTGTAAGGTGTCCATATTGATTTAGAGGCAATCTGGAGAGAAAGAAGCAGAAGAATCTGAGCAGAGAAGTGGAATTTTTTTTGTACTATTATTCGGTGAACAAGGGCGATGGATTTGATTTACAATAATGTGTGCCTGGGAACTTCTTAGTTCTTCAGTAATGATAAAATAACTTGTTTTTTCTCTGGAGCTCATGGCCTCTGGAGTTGATTTACTGACAGGCCATGAACGTGCACCAACCCAAACAGGGCGAAGTGTATGTTCATTCTCTGGCATTGTGAGGTTTTGGTCCCTAAGGACAAGTCCAGGCTTTCTTCTTTACCAGCTCAAAGGAAGGATAACTACAGGCCCATAAATATATACATACCCATTATACTCCATATTGACAGACAGAACATGGGTTTTCAGAGTTCAAGAGCCTTACTGTACTCTGAATATTATAATGAGGGTGGAATAAAATTAAAACATAAAAACAAGAAAAAACTGCTTTCACTAAATAAAAATGTGGAGGTCATTTACTAAGAGATAAAACTTCACTACAATGTGTACAATAAACTTCGGATATGACTAACATGATGATAAATGTATATATGTAACCATCTAAATTTTTTCTTCAACCTTTTCCTCTTTCCCTTTGTCTATCCTCATATTCCCCTTTTGTTCTAGTAGGAGGGGAAATCCCTATGGATGTGCGGCTGGGCGGTGGGCAGTTGGTGTCCGAAGAACTGATGACACTGGGAGAAAGTCTGTCACAAACCAGCGATCCCTCCCTCAAACTCTTTCAGTGCGCCGTGTGCAACCGCTTCACAACTGACAACCTGGATGTGCTTGGCATGCATATGGGAGCTGAACGTAGCCTACCGGAGGAGGAGTGGCACGCTGTGGTGGGGGACTCTCACCAGTGCAAGTTATGCCACTATACCACTCAGCTCAAGGCCAACTTCCAGCTGCACTGCAAGACAGACAAGCATGTGCAAAAGTACCAGCTTGTGGCCCACATTAAAGAAGGGGGCAAAGGCAACGAATGGCGCCTGAAGTGTGTGGCCATAGGCAATCCAGTGCACCTGAAGTGCAATGCCTGCGACTACTACACCAACAGCCTGGAGAAGCTGAGGATGCACACGGTCAATTCCCGACATGAGGCTAGCCTCAAACTCTACAAGGTTAGTGATGCTCAAACTCTTTCAACACATCCATCACCCAGCCTTGTCTTAATATTGTATCATTTTTCTAATTCATAGTTGGGGGGAATCATGTGTTCATAGGTAGCCCACACTATGGCCAACCCACATACTACAGTTACTATGAGTAACTGTATTGTGCTGTAACGGTATTATTGCACAACAGGTGAAGTAGTATGTTTTTGTCATATTTGGGAGTATTTCTGATATAATTGACCTTTAAGTCTTTCACAATTGGTAAAATGTGTCCTTAATCCCCTCCCTGCTAACTTGATACTTCTCCACAAAACACAGTAAATGCTCTAGTGCTGCTCACACCACTGTGCTAGCTACTCTCTCAAGCCATGAATGATAGCTTTGTTGTGTAACTCTTGCCTTCCCAGTAGTCACACAGAAACAGGGCCACGCTGCTGCCATGAGGAGAACATGGCAGGTGAAGCTGGTTTGGAGGCTTAGGGCTGAATCACATAGAGACGAATGAAGAAGTGTGAGGAGACAGAGGTTTGGTGCTAATACTCTTCGGAGCGGGAAAGGCTGAATCGTTCTCGACAGCCGTATTGATTTTTGCTGGACTTGGAGCTTCACCTTCTCCTCTAATCATTCCATAATAGCCAATGGATGAACACTCTCAGAACAAATGGCCATAAATCTAACAGGCCTGATTCCACTTAGGTACCTATCCTGTGTGTCTGCGGCTTCGGCCACTCTGCGCTTAACCCAAACTGGCATAGCGGTGCACCCACACATACAACACAGATAACAAAACACATACAAGTAACATATACAAGCACTGGTAAAACACACTCCCTGTAAACCTACACTACATATAGTCCAACATAATCCTAGTCCTCCAGTCCTTGCTATAAGTCTACTCCATTAGAGTCTTTTACTCCTAAAAAGTCAACAGGAAAAAGTACTTGAGCAGTTCTATTACTTAATATTTTGTATTGAAGTCTTAGTATATTATAGTATGACTTCTTTTGGAAAGGAGCTGTTAAAAGGCATGTTAAAAAATGTGCTGCTTCAAGCATGGTGTTTTTAATCACATTAAAAAACTGAGGTGAAATGGTCGCTCTGTAAAAGGCTGTCTATTGAAAATCATCCAGCATTATGAATGGTTCCTTAGATCCGCTGGCATGGCAGACATGTTTCCTGTCCACAGTGCATTTGTACTGGAATGACCGTAAAAGAGAGAAATCAATTTTCAGTGTTTTGTTAAAGGAGAAGGTGTAATGCAGGGCTCCTAGTGCAGCCGTTAAAGAGGGCCAGGGGACACAGGGGATGTTGAGGGTAGAATATGTAGTTTGGCTTGTCAGTCTGTGGTTTGAACCAGGACAACAGAGAGAACCACAGAACATTTTCATTTATTATATATATATATATATATATATATATATATATATATATATATATATATATATATATATATATACTGTATACATAAATTCAAATATGCCTGTGAATAAAACCATAGAATGTGTTTAGTCAGTTGTGACGCAGCAAAAAAAGGTATAACAAGATATCCTTGTGTTTTCTCAGACCATGGTACTCTTCTCCTGGCCTTCATTGCTGGACTTACTGGCTCACATTCCTATGACAGTCTCACATTAGACCAGAATAGACAAGCACTGGCATACTCTCTCTCTCTACCACACACCTATCTTGTGAGATGTTTTGTCTCACAAGATAGGGTACAGTTTATATTACATTATCTGTCTGCTTTCTACTTTGCTGGAAATATATCAACAGATATTTTTTTTCCTCTGTCTCTTTTTCCGCTCAGGTTTTTAAGAAAGAACAGACATATGTCATACTGCTGCTCAGGCTGTGGGGGATTAAATATGTACAACACATCCAGGCATGATCATTTTTTATGACTTAAGCCTCTTAAGATGGCTCCATATTTCTTAAAACCAATTGATCTTTCGAGTAAGAGTGTGTGCATTTGTTCAGAAATTACCTGCACTCTCAACCCAAGAATACTGCAGTCCTCACACACTGCTCATCCCGCATACTACTCAAAAACAGAGATGTTTGCAAGTTGACAAGAATTATTACAGTATTTTATGACTCACAAATGTGATTAGCGGACAACAAGTACAAGGCTGTGAGGCTTCTTGGCAGAACTGACTCCCCACTTGACAATGTCACAGTCTTCTTACTGCGTGGATTTACTGTCCTGGTAGAGATACTGACAGGCAGAAACCACCAGTGGCCCACAAGCCTGTAAACCCAACTTGGTATATTATGCAAGGACGAAAAAGGAAAATCACCATTCATTTATTCCTCCCCAAAGAAATCTGATGCAAATAGCACCATTTTTTAACCTTTTTGGGAAGAAAATAAATCATCAAGTCAGCATAAAGAGGCTGTAAGATGTGGGAGATGCTTGGGACACTTCACCCAAATCAAACTGGTTTGCATTAAACAGGCCCTTTGTGTGCACAGCTCCATATAAATTGGAGCCTGTAATTACTGGAATTAAAAAGGAAGGTTTAAACTGAGGGCTAAGCTGGATGGGATAATTTGAGAGTCTGTGGTATGCGGCCCATATTAGGGCTTTCTAAAAATATCACCCCCACTACCCCATGTATTGGAATGTTCCAAAAGACCACAGAAAGATCCAGCAAGTCATCCTGACCACATGGACCACCACACAGTGGGGGGTGATGCTGTCTTCCCCCATGCTCTGTTGAAAGTTAACCATTCTAGGCCCTGACTATTCTGCCAACACACCCCTGCACTCTGAAGCTAACTTTCACCTTCTCTTTTTTCCCATAGACCATAGGGTTTTTTAACTCCTCTGACCATGGCATGATGGTCAGCCATCCTTTCTTCAAGTGGTCACTCTTAAACACAAACAGATGGGTTTTGTTGCCCTGCAGATAACCCAAACCAAACCTTAGTTTTTGTAGTGTATATTTTTTTAAATATGTTGCTCTCCCTCTTCACCAAGCCCAGTTTCAATTTTCATTTTGCAGTTATTCACATACATAATGCGTTAATGTGATAGCCCTCATATCACCAACGCTATGTCTCAGGGGTTGGCTATGTGCAAGTGTGGAGGTGAGATGAATGGAACCAATCCAGCTTTCGGGCCTTGGCTCCTCTGGCCAGACAGAATGGGTGGGGCCTAACCAGGCCCAGCCACAGGCCTCAGCTTCCAGTCAAGGGTTGGGGGAAAGGGGAGGAGCATGGAGGGGGGGTTAGCTGGCTACCTTCCTTGTCTCGGGGGCCGGTGCAATTGGCGGTAATTGAGATTGATTGGATGTTATTTTTCCTCTTGCAAATGTAGTCCATTAGCTTGGCACATGCATAATCAGTTTAGAGCGCAGTTAGCCGAATGTAATCATGTTCCTCGGTGTCTGCTAGCACAAAATCCACTCCAGATGCCGCTTGGCCATGGAAAGAAAGGGAGAAAGTGCCGCCACTATCAGATGGGGAATCTTTAACCAAGAAAGTCCTGTCACCCCTCCCTCTGTCTTGGTCCCGCTCGATTGAGCACACACATAGCTGTACAAACTTTTCACCTATCTCTCTCTCTCTCTCTCTGCCATTTACATACAGTCACATCCACTATCTGTACTTTACCTATGAAATCAGCAGCTCTGCTCATGTGCTCTCCACATTTAACTGCATTAACATGGTGTTAAATGGAACCCATTAACAAACACAATACATCTGTATGTGCGATAGAGTTACTGCTCATATTTTACCCTTCATTGCAATCCAAAAGAATCGCTGAACACTGACGAAAGAAAATGTCTACACTCTGCAGAGAGCAAATAATCACAATGAGGAAAAGAGACTGTAATGTAAATGAAGGAATTAGTGGTTACATGAAAAGGCATTAAGGTGTCTCACTAATGATCCTACTCAGCAGAAGCACTGGCTTTTCAGACTCTTACCATTAATGATCATAACTACCAGGATTGACTCCAATCCTCTTGGACTATACAATCATAAGTAGTTGGGGAACAACCACAAATAGCTTGTTTGTATTCCAGCTCAAGAAAAATATTGCAATTTTGCAATCAAATAAAGCTAGTGTGTTTTGGACCCATGCAGGAGATCAGTCCTGCTGACTTAGACAAGCTCACTGGTTGACAGGATTTCTGATTTAGACATCCCAGATGAGTTTTTCTGATTTTGCCCATCAACACAATTTTCATGGAATCATGTTTCCTCTCATTCCTCCGACGGGGCCAGCATGTCCATGCTAATTCCTCCCAAGCTCTCGAACTTTTTTGGGATGACCCAGTCGGGCTTGATATTTTATTGGAGGTGGTATAATGTGGGTAGATGAATGAGCCTGGATTTGTCACTGGTCAGCACCAAGACAAAAATTACAGCAGGTAATGTGAGATGGTGAAATGACGTCTAGCGGGCGCCTGGCCTTGCCCACTCACCCACCAGACATTTCTAAGAAGAGGAGGGGTAGAACGATGGAGAGACAGACAGGAGAGTGAGGATGGGGGGCGACAGGAGGGTTGGAAGGATAGATACTCTGCTAATTATCATGGCTAGCCTATGATTGTTCAGTAATAGTGCTCAGTGGGAAAGGTTGCAGCAGTTCCAGGAAGAGCTGAGCTCTGATTTACTGGTACTACCGCTCTAATAAAGCGCTTGCTGCACATCCTGGGAGACAGCCCATTCTCCCCTTTCACATGCACAAGCGTGTGAATGCACACACAGATGCGTACACACACACACACACACATACACACACACACGGTTCAGTCTTGTTGCTCTGTATATAAAGTGCAGAAAATGACAACATAGGGCTCATGAAATTTATTATTTTAATAGCTCATAGCTCATATCTCATAATATGATTCTGTATAAGTAATGAACATGTGATCAAGGGTGTTACATTACACTAAGGAAGTATTTAGATTCTACATGAGCTCCCATAACACCTCTTCAGTCAACACGGTCATGATCCTGATCCCTGGTTACCCTCGTTGTGCCAGTGGTTGCCTGCAAAGAGTTGCACTTTAGTGTCATACCTCAAACTGATCTCAGTTGCTTTGAGTGGTGGGTGGAACAAGGAAGAACTGGCAAACAACAAAAAATCAGGGTGGATTGGAGAGAGAGGGGCTGTCAGGCAAATAAGGGGGGCTAGAAGGGCTTAGTGTTTGGCAGTGTGTAAGAATTTCACAACTCTTATAGCTCCCACCCCTTGAGAGGGCCAGGGAAAGGGTCGGGCTTTGACCCGTGGCACAGCTGCTGCTGCTGCTGCTGCTTCTGGTGATTGTGTGTTCAATCGCTCTACTGTAGGTGTTGCTGGCACTTACAAGATGACAGTGAAATAAGGCAAATGAAGAGGGACAGAAAACTGCTTCCCTTTTCTGGTAGCTATTTTTTTCAATGGCTGTTTACCACAAAGGACTCATTGCATTACAGACCAGGTTCTCCATCCTGTTGCTGTGGTGGACATAGATATTAATTATCTGTGTTCCATTGCCCAGAGCCCTTGATGCTTAGAAAAATGATAGAGATGTGTCAGTTGGGTGTCGGAGATCCTTGTTCATTGTGCTAATGAATGTTTGTTTTGATTTAAGTTTTATTTTGTTTGTTTTTGGACAAGAGCAACAGAGCACACTCCTGTTAATGTGCAAGGAAGTTGCTGATCCTGTTATCACAAGCCTGATCAGCAGAAAAGGCAGATTGGTGTTTGAGGAAGGAAAGGAGGGGGCAAGGCTATATCAGTTTTTGTGACTGGGGTTCATTATAGTTCAAGGGAGAGATAAGTTCCTCTTTGTGTACAGCAGGTGGTTTTGGCACCGCAGGCAGTGATGTATGGTGTAGATATATAGTTTGTTCCTCTCACCAGATTTCCCCTTTTGACAAACAAGAAACAGTTTCTTAAGAATTACTGTTACCCGGCCTCCTATCTATCCTAAATGGCTTATGTACCCCTCCTCTTACCTTTTCAACCTCTTTCTTGTCTCTACAAATTAATAAACATGACAAATACATTACCCACAAAACAAACCAGTGCTGATAGTGAACCAGTGGGTGGTCTAGAGGGTTAAATATCTTTAATCCAACAATTCTGGAAAACTAAACATTCTCCTCATATAAATCCTCTGTCTGCACCCCCATCCCACTTCCTCTACTTACTTGGTTTTCAGCTTGTTAGATGTTGCTCGCTCCTTACGAGTACAGTACTGTTATTGCTAACACACTGATTCTTTTATTAAATCAACGGACCTAGCTCCCATAAAGAGGACACATAAAGTCTCAAATTTTGTCTTAATTTTTTTTTTAATTATGTCAAACTGTAAAACAAAGTTTGTGCCTTTCCAGTGCCTGTAGGAGATAGTGCTGTTGATTGCATTATTGAGACAACAGTTACATGTCGAATAAACTTCCTCCACCAACCGGAGGGTCGCTGTATCTAATCTGCATTATACTCTGGCTGTGCCTGCTCCTATCTTGTAAAGACGATATTACAGACATATCAGTCATGGTTCTATCTTTATACCACTCCCACAAAACCCCCACTGCAAAGATGCCAAAGAGATATATGCCTTATCTTCAAAAAGCTGTCTTTAGGTTCTCAAATAATCAGCAGCCTCTACAGTTTCCTATAAACCTACTATGCATTTGGTAGGCAAATTGTAGTCAAATTAGTTGCCATGAAGACTGACATTACATTTACATGTGCACAAATAACGCAATTATTATGAATACACAGATTGAAGTGATTGATAAACACATTTTTTGAATTGACCAGACTTTCCGGAAATTTCCATGTGTTGTCTGAAGGTCAAGTGAGTCACCGAAATCATGTGTGGTTGCCAACAGACTCACAAGAAATATGAATAAAGTTAAACTGGTACTTTTAACAGTTTAGAGTCTAATGGCCCCTAGAGCACTTAAAGGTGATGTTGAGTAATGTCTATAAGTTGTAGTGAAATGAGAGCTGCTACATATTGGTTAAAACACAGACATATACTTGGATCTTACTTATACAGTATATGATGAATGCATGCAAACATGCTGTGGCTACCATGGTGTTAATGAGTCATCTCACAGGTCCCGACTCATCTGGCAACTTGTATCAACTACACCTGAAACACTAACATCCCTTAACAATGGCAGTTTGCAGGTAAATGCTGCTTTGATGAGGCTTGATGGAGGCTGTGAATCTATGTAGTTCCTAAGCTGAAGGAATGGAGAGAGTGAGGCAGGCAGGCTTACCGGCTCTGTGCCATCAATACATCAGTGGCTTAGCCACCAGATTAATGGCCCCCGAGTGGTCAGGGCCACAAGACTACTCAGCTCTGAGGTCTGTGTTCAGCGGAGCTGTACATGAAAGCAAGGTAGGGTGAAGAGACAGATGAGGAGAAAAGAGGGGGTCTTAGGTACCAGGATGAGCACACAGGGACCTCTATTCTGTTTGGGTTTGGCCTACAGAGTAGAGTCATGGGACAGATAAATTTCACAGAATGATGGATATGTGGCCCTGGCTGTTGTTTCATTCCCCAAGCCATCTTATTTTCCACTTGTAAGTCCAAAATGATGTTTGAGTAGCTTAATGCGATATTAAACTATAAGCAGTGAGTAAAGTTATACACATTACGTAAATTTAATTTTCAAAAACAGCATATAGTGCATTTACCAGCTCTTTGCGTAACTATGCAACCTGTTGACTCAGTTGTTTGTTGGAGGGCAGAGAAATTTTAAACCTATTCTTGATTTACAGTGCTGCAGCCATTTAAATTGCTCCTAAGTGCACAGAGCATGTACTGTTTTTGTTTTACTTAGCGTTTTCTTTGTTTTAACAAATCTGCCCCTAAGGTCTTTCCATTTTGTGGTGCATCGATTACTGTTGGATTGCAGAACTTCAGCAATTTCTCGCCTGGATTTCATTGGCTGTTTGTTGTTAGTGATGGGTCAGGTAGATGCTGATGCCTGCAAGCATGATCTCCACAAAGCAGTCTATTTTGAATGGGTTACGTTGTGCGAAATCCGACTTATAGTTCCCTGTGCAATGAATAGTCTTCCTCACCTCCCTGTAACAACTATCAAGGCCTGACTAAAAATTAACCATCCACCAGGTTCTGAGGACTTATTTCAGGGTAGAACTTTTGATTGAAACTGTGGGGCCTCCAAGTTCTTTGCTATAGTGCCAAGAGAGAATAGCCATCTCTTCCTGAACTTCACGGCACTGGTTGTCCATCCATGTTTTGCCTAATTGCTGTGCGCTGGAGTCCGGGGTTAGAACTGGGAGCTGTAAATCTATCAGTGCTATGCAGACAATGTTTTCTCCAGATGTAGAAGAAAAGATTTCATCCTTTTGTAATTAAGCAGTGCAGCCCAGGGTGTCATGTGGTTTTTATTGGGGGCTCTGGAAAAGATCATTTTGCACCTTGTTTTCTCATCATGCCTTTTATTCGTGAATGCAAAAGATGGATAAAATGGAAAGATGAAAATGACAAAAGTAGCAGAGAATAGAATCCCTTGTTTAAATTATTATATGAAAATTACAAGGTAGTGATGTAAGAGGTAGCGGTTGGGAGTGTGGGGTGGAGGCACAAAGGGGACAAACGCATAATCTTGGAACCAAGGCAATTACATAGTTCCTGAGATGAAGGATATCAGAAAAAAAAGTTCTTTTTTAACCCCAGGAATGTTCCCAAATGTTATCTTTCCCACGGGTGCCGTCTTCCACACCTGTGTTCTACTTTAAACTTACTGCTGGAATAAGAGAGAGAGCGGGGGAGTGAGCTGGGGAAAGTGATAGTGAGTGAAAGAGAGGGAGACAGCTTTAAGAGTTGGGGACGAGAATGCTCTTTAGCTTCTCAAGGGCACGGAGACTTTATGGCCTTCACATTCCTTCATGACAAACTGATGCCCAGAATAGAAAGAGTGGTGTTGAGAGGGAAAAAAAAACTTTAACTACCGAGTTGTCGTTAAGCCCCACCCCAACATACAGTATCATCTCTGTTTGTTACTCACCTTCACCTCACCCTGCTTCATTTATGTGGTAAACCTCAGGGGTCACGCTGCCTGACGTTTCTCTTTTACGTTTTTTTTTTTTAAAGCTGGGGAAAATAAGACGCTGAAGTGCAGGCTTTTGTTCAGTATAAGAAGCTTCACACATTTGTGTTTTATAGAGACTTTTTCAATCTCATGTTGATTTACACAGGACTCTTTCCTCTGAGATCTCCTCTGAGACTCAGACAGCAGAGGAAGTCTCCATAGCCACTGAACTCTAAGGCTCTCTCCCAGATCATATACTGTCATCCCTCACTGCCTTCCTTGCCAGCCCCACACACTCTTTTTTATGTCACCACATTCAGTCAACACTAGCCCTAAAATTAAGGACTGCTGAATAATTCAAACTTGGATTCTTCCTTCAGATGGCCTATCTCTGTCACTAGATAGGAATTTCCTTAATTTATGCTTGTTAGGTTGGAATAGTCATGTTGAAATAATTTGAACCATAAGGGCTGTCTGTGCAGCTACTGTTTAAATGAGAACTCTGGGAGCCGTTAAAGTTTGAACATGAAATTGTGAGATCCTGAATGCAAATTATTATACAAATGATCAATGTATTAATTTGCATGCTGAAAGGCGTGAGAGGGAGAGGGAGGGAGAGCGAAGGGGAGAGAGCAAGTGTCTTTTAAAGTTCTGCAAAGTATTGTTTTATTTGTTGATGTTTCAGAAGTGAGGGTGTATTAATTTTGCAGTTGTGAGTCCCATCGTGACCTAAATATCTCTTTCTCTCTCACACACACACACACAAGCACATACACATCATCCTCATCATCAACATCATTATCATCATAACGCACACAAAAATAAACTGCTTTGTGCTCACCAGTGTTCAGACACACCTTCCTCTGTCTCAACAAACCTCATTTCACAGATGACTTACAGTCAATGTGAATAATAGGCAACAGCAGCATCTTTAGAGATGACTCTGTCCATTCTACACAACCAGATCAGTCTTTTCTTGTTATTTCACAACAAGCACATGCCATTTATTTCAATGTAATCATTCTTGGTTTGTAATATATTTATTCTGTACTGGATATAACTTTTTATTCTTTCTAGACGATGCAGATAGTTTTACCACCAAGTGTTTTTTTTTTTTTTTTGTAATCAGCTCATTTTATTGGTAGATTAAATATCAAAATTTCTCGACTTATGTATAATGAAATAGACTTAAACCACAGACTTAAGCTTTAAGCAGTTGAAACATGAAATTGCTCTGAGAAATCTGAGATTTCAGGACCTGCTGTTTGTACTCTGACTTCCTTCCATCTTCTCCTACGCATCAAGTGGAGCTTATCATTCAATTTTGCTCCATTTACAACTTTTTCTCCTTTTTCCAAGGCTCCTTTAGGCTCAGTTTCTAGCCTGTGCTGTCATTACTGACTGGTTGGGTGAAAGGAACGGAACAATTTGGTGAGAGGTCTTTTGTGGGATTATCTTTGATCTTTTGGGATTTTTGATTCTCTGAGTGGTCACATGACCCATGGATGACATGAAATAGAGGAAAAACATGTGCTATGAATTCCATTCTAATAGTTTATATTGAAGGATTGAGTGCCTTATAGCAGAATACTAACCATGAGTGGTGCATGTAGTTAAGAGAGATCAGTCATTACATCTGGAAGGGAGGTTAGGGCTTTTTAAATGAGAGATCCAGCACTGGAGTATTCCCAGTATTCAACTTAACTTTTAAATCATTAAACATGATGAAGCCATCTCCACAAAGTCAGGGGTTTATATACGAAAATCAAACACCATCTGCCATCTCTGATCAGAAGCAGCAGCCATCAGGCCAGGGTTACCAAGGCAGAACAGGAAAAGCCATTAACTGCCAATCACTGCATCGATCGACAAGCCAGTCCACCACCACCCCCCACCCCCGCCCACCCTGCCCACAGACACACACACGCATATAGTTCATCAGCTCTTACTGTACAGGGCACACACGAACAGACACGCGTGCACCTAGCCGTGCATACGCTGCTATCTTTTTGTGCACTAGCACTACATGATGGGTAACATTTGGTGGAGTTTGTCTCTTTCCCTCTTGAACCGTGTTATCTTTTAAATTATCTTGAGTCTAGATTGCAGGATCAACATTCTGTTCAGTTTAGATAAAGGTTGTCTTGCTTTTTTGTATTGGCTCAGTAAACCCAATGTGTTACTTGAAGGACAGTCAAGATGCTGTTCAAAAGATATTTCCTTCTGAGCATAGGTCTGTAATCTCCTCAGTACCGAAATGCATCTCACAAAAAGTCCAATGCCCTGTCAAAATGAGAGCAGATGCTTTATTCTGCTTGCTGTCCCTCCACATTTTTGGAGTCAACCCTCAGATAAAAAAACGAACTAATAGTCAGTGAAGGGCAAAAAGGAAAAAAAGGGAGATTGATTTTTTTTTCCATCCATTTTCAATAGTGTCGCTGGAACTCAGGGTCATTAGAAGAATATTTACCTACATCCCAATTTAATAGAGATGCTGTATATCAGAGTCATCTGGACCAGAGGTCAGGACAGGGGGGAGCAATTAAAGAATATGGATCGAGAAACTCAGGGCCTGTCCCATCGTGTGTGTTGTAAGCAGAAACAGATAGGTGAGCTAAAAGGGAGGCAGAGGCAGTAAGTATTGAACATGGCTTTTTTAATTTATTGAGCTTTATTGGTGATGAACTAGTGATGCATTAGTTCCTGGCACGAATACATTTGCGTGTGCACACACCACACAGCAGTACGCTTGCATTGACATGCACGGGCTTGTTCCTGCCTGTGTTCTCAAATTGCACTGTCATTATAATAGTACAACTATTACATATTAAATTATACAAGTTAAATCAGTGACCTTTTATTCATTGTTAAAGTGGCGTCTTTGCTGTCACTTGGTTTGGTTAGGTCAGCCTTCTCTGGAGTCACACAATAGCCAACGACAGAGTAGATATGATGGATGTGGCCTGAGGCCTATACGCTTGCTCTGCGTCTGTGGTGGCCTCATCCACGCATCAGCCACAGGGAAGGGGTGGGGGTGGGGGGTAGTGAACGCAATAGGGAGGGAGGAAGGAGGGCAGAGATACAAACCAGACCAGCCATTTTCCTCGTTCCGCTCATAAATATTTGTGTGGCTGATTTATAAACAGTGGAGCAAGAGAAGAGATCAAAGTGAACTGTAACGCTTATATAAAACTGGGGCTTTTTCACGACACTGCCCTACACACCATGCTCATACCTATTAAAGACAAAGCTATATATCACCAGGCATATTGGCAAGAGTACTGAATGGCCACTCACACTTTAAGGCTCGGTCTTCCCCGAGTTGTGAGTGCAGTTCTTATAGCACCACCCTCCAAGGTTCTCAAACACTAGTTAAAGGCCATCAATATGTGTTATAGCTAAAACTCAACCTGCTCTCAGCCTGTGTAAACTCCCCAGAGGTCAGTGGCTTCTTAGATGGATTTTAAATGGCTGTAGTAATGCCAGGCAGCCATATTAAAACACAGCAGTGCAATGAAGAGTCACCGTGTCCTGGTCGTGGTAGAATAGTGTTCGTCACAGTAGACAGCTGCACATGCTGATTCAGGCAACCAGCTGGTCAGACGCGACACAAAGGCCAAGTATCCTGTATGGCAGAGAGGAGGGATTAGGGTTGGGTGAGACTGTGTGTGTATACTGTATATATGTGTTTGTCTTCTGGAAGAGAGTACTGGCTTTACATAACTCCATGTGTCAAAGCAATGGCAGAAAGAGACACACATACATAGCTAAAAGCATTGCAGGCCCACTAGGACCAAAACAGACATACACCCTTATCCCTCTGACCCCCCCGCCCCCAGTCATATACACATGCATACACACATATATTTCCCAGTCCACCCCCACCATTCATTCCCGGCCTGGGTGCAAATGTGGGGGAGCAAGAGGTGCTCTCTGCTGCCTCTGGCCCTCTCCCTGATTAATAACAGTTATAGCTGGCAGATGCACAGGAGCGCCACGAAAATGGCTGTTCGCTGACCTCTGTGGGAGGGAGAATAGCATGGGTAATGAGAGAGAAAAGAAGGCCTTTTTCAATGGAGATTCCCTCCTTTGTCCAGCAGCAGGACAGGGTGTGCTCAGTGTGGTTAGGCCTGGGAGAGTTGCTGCTAAACAGCCTGTCTCTCCGTCACTGTGTCTATGTGTGAGTGCCTGGAGACATCTGTTTCTCTAGCTGTGGGAACACAGTGGCATATTTTTTTAGGCGCTTCACCTAGTGCTTACATAACACACTATTTTAGATATACATGAGCTCTTAAAGGAAATGTTGCTTTTTGAATGGACTGTGTAATTTTTTTGCTATTGGCCTCAGCTTTTTTAACTCTATGTATGTACTGTTTCTACACTCACTGGAAGAATAGTAGATCTGTTATAGCACCCTCAGTAATATGATGGTGTGCTCCTATCTTTAACAGCAGTAAGATGAACTGCCCTTGACCTATATGTTGCTGTCCTCCTATCTAAATCTCTATGTGCATTGTATATAGTGTGTGAGTCTGATCAGGTAGGTGTTGTTGGAGGGATGGAGAAGGAGAAGACTGCAGATTGTTTTACCCCTGGTGTGTCTGAGTTTCTGTGCAGGGAGTTCAAAGTCCTGCTGAACATCAGAGGACTGATGCTGAGTGAGGCTGACTAGCTGCAGCCTGTGGTCTGGGAAGGGTTACTGAATTATTACTGATGGTTTCAGGGGTAACTGTCTGACCACAGGACTGGGGAATATTAATCATTTATTTGATTGTCCGCATGTGCTGATTAATCAATTTGAGTAGGATCTGCAGGATTAACTACCCTATTATTCCCCTGAAAGAACAGATAAGAGATAAGACTTTAAAATATCATATTCCATTTATCATTTATTTTTAGGTCCCTGCTGATGAAAGTGAAATAAAAACTGAGGTGAGATTAGGCAGAACAGCAACAAGGGAAAGTGTTGGGGGAGGAGGATATGAGAAGGAGGGATAAGGAGTAAAAAAAAAATCCCTTAACTGCAGATTTGAGTATTAAAAAGGGGGAGTGGGGGGGCGTTGTATTTCTTCAAACATGGCACAGGAAAACCAAGTTGTGCAGCTGGGAATGAGAGAGCAGAGAGAAGAGGGGGGTGGAGAGACAAGAGGAACAGGAAGTTGATGGGAAAGTGATAGCTGTCTCCACCTGGAGTATAGCCTGAGCTGTGTGTTAAGAGCGAAGGCAAAGCAAGGGAAAGGAGGGAGCTGCTGCAGTTGACTCCTATCCTGTACTCTGGCTTAGGTAAGTTTGGCTCTCATACCAAGTATAGCTAGCTAAACTGATCCAACAATGGAGCTATTCCTGTTTATCCCACTCACTATCTATTCAGTCTATAAATTCTCAATCTGCCAACTGTTTAATGTGTTATGTCATGTGGTAATGCCTTTGATTCCAACATGCCTCCGTTTGTAAATACAAGAGGCACTCAAAAGGCTGTGGTTTCTTTACAAGCATGGCGCCCCCGGCGCTTTGGTTGGGAATGCACTAAGAGGGGGAAGGATTGAAAGAGTAAGGGAGGGAGTGAGAGGTGGTTAGAAACTGTATACACTTCCCGTTGCTCTTCTGCCAACCCGTCTCCCTGCTGCCTCTGGTTGCGCAGGCAGTGAGTGAGAAATGTGAGAGGGAGGAGTATATCCTCTCTCCTGGCTCAACACAGCACCGTAATTATGCACTTTTCAGCAGGTTTTACCTTTAACACTTTCCTCCCGGGGTTGAGATTAGTGCTCACCATGCTTGATTTACTGCACAATTACTGAACAAGAGCTCCATCTAATCAATAAACAGGAAGGGGAAAAGTGGTAGGCTTTGAAGTATAGTTTGAGATTTTTTTTTTTTTTGTACAATTGAGCTGTGTATATGGTGGTAGCCAGTACGGGCAACTTGGCTGTGATGCCAGCCTGTGAAATATCTATTATATCAGACACGCCTCTTTGCTTTACCAGCTCTTTAAGCCTCTTTACAGTGCCCAACTACTGGAGTGGAAAATGACATCTTTTTTTTCTGACCACTGCTTAACACAAAGGTCAGCAACAAATTGTCTAATAAGGACATTCCTCCAAAACATTAGATTAAAATCACACGGTGTCCTATAAAATTAGGGTTTAATGTGATCTTATAACTTATGTGCACAAGTTACATGAGAAAGGATACAAAGCACTCTTGTGTGGTAGCTTGCTATGCCCTGTATTAGATGTCCCCAAATGGGCAGCCAGCACAGTGACCTCCATGATGACACTTGCTAATGGTATGAACGGTTATTTTGGGAAGCTCCAATGACTGCCCATCACAAGTCTTTCTGGGGCTTTGTAAAGCTTTTTGCCAGCATGACCAAAGCGATAGGCCTCTTCCAATTAGTCTGGTCTGTGTTTGATTTTTAGTGATGACAACTATATCTCAGCTGCAATTACGCCAGTCTGGAAATGATGAGAGTTTAGTTTATTGATCCTCAATTGATTAGCCTGATCAATGAGCACTTTTGTTTCTGGTTTATGGAAAGTGGAGTTATGTTTTTTTTTTCTTTGGCTAATGAGCACGCCCAACAGAGTGACCCTGTAAATAAACCAGTGTTAGCAAGGCCCATATGTATTAGTGATAGAGTTAGCTATGCTCATGGGAAGGACGGGGGCACGGCACAGAGCACCATTTTTCAACAGCAAAGCACTATCTCCCTGTGGGCATAGGTCAAAGGCTACAGTGGGTCTTATGAAGAAAGAAAATCAAAGTTTGCTCCTTATGATGGAGAGACAACAGCTGTGTCTTCCTGCATCTGTAGTTCATTAAGTCCTGTAATTTAAAAATGTAGCAGTATAAATACTTCTTGAGAATAAACTGGGCATGTGTATAATATTTTCTTTATTGTACAAAAGGAAGTATTGGTATTTTTTATACCATTTGCAATGTTTAACATTTTTATAGTTTCTAGTTTCTGCAAAATTTCATGGAAATTTTACTCATTATAAGTTGCAGCTTTTTAGTTGTCTGATATGGAAGAATTGACTGGTGAAACCAGTAGGTGTTTGATGTGTGAATTGCTTGAAGAACCCTCAACAGTAGTTTCACTCCAACAAGGTACTTCATGTTCCACATATAGGCCTAGTCTGTATATTCACCTCCACTCAACCCCACTCATTAATTTTCATTTTAAGAGGGTGGCCTCTCAAAGAACCATGTTGCTCCTTTTGTCAGTGCAATGCTGCTAATAAAGATAGCTGTGTAAGACTAGGTTAAATATTGACACTGCCTGTGCACATCATCACTGTTCTTAATTAGCTGGTGTCTCTAGTGAGCTTGCGTGAGGGCAGTGCATGAACAACTAAACATTTCCTTTTACAACATCCCACATATCCTCTTCCCCAAACACATTTCTATGAATTTTACATAAAAAAGGATACAGAATAGTGAGAAAACATACAGCGTTACAGCTATCACAGCCTTATTGGGTAGCCTGAAGCAGCAACCAATTATGTGGTAATGAAATATTTACACTACCAAACTGAGAACGCCAGGGGTGAAAGCTAGATAATACAAGCCTGAGGAGACTGTATTCTGTGTCTCCTCTCTGCCGTTACGTCAGCGAAAAGGTGGAACAGGAGATCAGCTAACGACAATAGGCTTAGACGCAAGAGCGTGGGCAGATCTGCAGTTTAGTAAGCATGACTTTTGGTCACCCTTATTGCTGTGGGCATGCTTTTTTTGAGTCAAGAAGCCATCAAAGTAGAAAAGGGACATATGATCCAAACATTGACACTCTAGAAAACCACATCAGACATGTTAAGTTTTAGCTCAGTCCTTCTGACTGATGATGACGACTCCCTCAAGATGATATGGCAATGAATCTGCATTCATGGCAGAGTGTGATGTTTGTTCTCGAGGACTAATTGTGTTTGGGTAATGTTCCTGCTCTGAATTTAATTCTCGCTGACTGCATTAATCATTACAAGTGGTATCTTAATCCAACAACCCCCTATGCCCTGACTCGCCGTCTCCCTCGCTCTTATAGAGTTCGTTCCCGTCTGCCCTCTCCAAATTCTTTTTCGTCCACGAGACCATGCTGTCATTGTCTGGCTGGCAAGTGACAAATGAGAGGCAGCGAGGTGCTGGAGACTCTTGTAAGCTGTTCAGGTGAAGGCTTGCTGCCTCTGTCTTTGCCCTACTAACACATCAATGAACTGAAGTGCAACTGCATCCAGATCTTGGTAGTCATCCTATGTTGTTCTATTGTATGCACAACCATTAGCAGCTCATAGCTGTTTGGACAATCAGTGTGGTGCTTTTTGTATATTTGTATAGATAGTTCTGTCAAGATAACATCATGCCTTATTTCTAAATCAGAAGACAGAGAGTTATTTAGTGTAATCTTAGTTGTTTGGTTATGAAACATTTAGATAGTACACCGGAAAACTGAGAAATTAGGTTGGTGCTGAAAGCCGGGGTGCTAATTCCTCATATCTGCTTGTTTTCTATCTTTCTTACTAAATTCACATTGTATCCTTCACAGTTTTAGAGATAGAGATGTCCTGCTTTCTATCAGCACTATCACAGCCAAAAGACTTGTTAAATCACAAAGCTTGTTCTTTTTTCCTCCCTAATGTCATGAGTTATTATTGTAATAAGAGTGTTAGTGAAATACTGATGCAATGAACTGTCATTCAAACTTAAAATCTGAACAGCTCAGCCTGCTGAGTGCCTCCTGTTACGCTGAAATGAAAATCAAAAAATGTTCTTCCCCCGCCTTGTACAAGTAATTATTGTCACCGCTGTCCAAAATGGAGGGTTATGTTGACACAGTACTGTGGGTAATGGAGAGAAGGGCAAGGGCAGGTCCTGATTTGCCCATTCAGCTTCCAGATGGTACCTTGCCAGGACACATGTCATCAAGTGGCTGTAACAGTTGTTTGGGTGCCCCCATGGCTCCACCCTGCTTTCGCCCCCTGCAGGCAGACGTATTGTACTGCAATTTTGGCAAGCTCCTCCCAGTATGGCTTTCATAAAAGCACCAGGAGGTTAAGCTGTTAATTAGCTACTGAAAGAGGAGGCCAACAGCTTGCTGTTAATTTGCTTTACTCTTCTTTTTTTTTTTTTTTTTTTTTTTTTTTTTTGGATGAGGGGGGGCATCATTTCCTGCTGCCTTTTTGGAATCATGGCTGCGTGTCACAAAAGCAGGACTGAGCTCATTAAGATGGGGGGTGAAATGTGTTTATCTGGGTACGATTAGGAGTGCACATTATGTATGTATAGCCATGCTCATCCAAATGTTCTTAATGAGAGAGACCCTGGACACCAGTGCGGGGCTCTTGTGGACATAGGCCCAGGCTCGTTATCACCACACAGGGCATTGATCTCTCTACCGCCCGCTTGCTTATCCTCCTCCTCCACCCCTTTCAAAGACAGTGACTTGCACATGAATTATGTGGACACATTGATCAGCTGATTGAGAGCTATTGTTTAGAGCCCTGGGTCATTATTGAAGGAGGGATTACTCAACTCTTGTTTTGTGCGTGCGTATGGGAGAGTGTATTACTCAGCTCCTTGTCACAGCACATATTCCCCTTTGCTCACCTTAGATGTGCAATGGCAACACAAATGTACACACACTTACACACGCACACACAGAGCACATACAGCAGCCTACACAATCAACATGGCCCAAATGACTGCCTGCATTGATTGCCTTCCCTCTGCAATTATGTTCCCATTGTTTACTTTCTAGCATCTTACTCATTCAAATGGAATTCAATAATTATTGCTTTATTTAATGTTAAAGTAAGTAAGAGTGGTGGGTGTGGAGTGCCAGTAGCTGTATTGTCTTTAAGTGTCTGTATGACCGCTCTCAGGCTACTTTGTTTCATAGGCCTATGTTAAGTCATCCTCTCCAAGGACACCTACAGCGATCCATCTTTACCTTGCTGCCCTCCCTTACGACACAGAGGTCCGTTTTGTTTCTCTCTTCTCTCCCAGAGACAAATATGCAGTCTGTTTTTACTCACTGGTAGCAATGGATCATTTCTGCAGCAAAGCGGTGGAAGAAGCAACTTACCACATTATGGGCTTTGAGATGAGGGGGGTGGGGCGGGTAGTAGGGATTTGGGAGAGTAAAGAGTAGGAAAGGACAAGGGTGGAGATGAGGTTCAGGAAGCAGCAGGTAGACGGTGTGGGTCTGGAAAACACAGTTCCCTTAAGCCACAAGCTAACTTCTAGGCATGTTGCAGCTTGCAGTGGCTAATTCAAAGCAGCCACCGCACTTGGCACCCAGTGGGGCCTCTGTGGTTGGAGCTGTTGTTCGTGCTGCTGGCAGACAGGGAGTCACAGGCCAAAATGCAAGCACTTGCTGACTCCAGTCACTCTGCTTTGCTTTGCTAAATAACCTGCTTACATTCCAGGGGAATCCCAGAGTGCAGATTTATGAGAATCAACTCCACAACAAATCTCTGCACATGTATAAAAACACTGCTGCTGTGAAGAAAGGCCTCATTACATTTAGAACATTTTCATTCTCTGGACCATAACCTCAAACTTAATCCTCATCATTAAAATAATCTGTTTTTAAATTTAACTTAATCCTGATTTATAACTTTGAGAATAAGGCATGTGTACTACGGCCACAGTTGACACAGACTAAGACTCAAGCCAAACAAGTTTTCTCCTCCCTTTGGCCACAGTGGATTTTTCAGCCCAACAGGCACATTACATTGTCTCCCTTCAGAGTGAAATACAGTTACCTCATTGGTTATAATTGCTGCCATGACATCACCGTGTTTGAAAAACAAAGGTGCTGTTTGACTTATTCTAACACGTCTCAAGCCAGGAACTAGTTTGTACATTTTCTTGTCAGGTGATAAAGAAAACCTCAGTTGTACCTTTGTGATTTTAGAGGATATATTTTGGAGGATTTTGTGCTTTATATCGGGAAACAAGGCTGTGATATCACAGTACTTTGCTTCAGGTGTGAATTTCAGTTTTGTAATGCGTATTAGATTCCCAACACATTTATGTGTGTGCATACACACATACACACATACACAGAGAGAGAGAGAAAGAGAGAGAGAGACAGACAGCAGCTTTTAGTGCCGAGAATCAGCGAGACAATTACAAAGCAATATCCAGGCAGATACTCACTGGCTCTCACAGAGGGAATTTGGCAGCTGTCTTAGAATTGATAGCTATTTAGCTCACAGATAGTCATCTGTTTTAATGCATTAATTTTGTATTAACAGCACTGCCAAATTTAATGGTGGAAATTAGGGGTATGATCATAATGGTATGTGGCTGTGTGTGTGTGAGTCTGCATGTGCATGCGTGCACGTTTGTGTGTACATTTTTAATTTTCTTTTTGTCTATACTTTTGTATGTGTTTGTTGCGTGTACATGCCGCATTATATGGCTCCATTGGGAGCTATTCTTCGGAATTACCGGCTCTCTGTCTCCCTTCCACCCTTCCAGTAATACCCACCTCCATCTTGTGTGAGTTGGACTCTCTCAGCAACCACACTGTTTTGTGTTAAAGGTGCACTTTTACTTTGCATTTAAGTGGATGGAAATGCAGATGTATGCAGTGCTCTGGGTGGGTGGTGAAACTGATACAGGCGTGTATTGCCCACTCAGAGAGCAAGGTGCACTGCACTGTAGAGTTGTAGAGAGAGGGAGGATGGGGTGGTGCACACACCGCCCCTGTCCCTCTTTACCTGAAAAAGCACAGAGCACAGCTTCTGCCTCCACAGAAAGAGACAAGATGCTTCATCGAGGAGAAAGGCTTGAAAAACCATCATTAAATTTTTAAACTGTGAAAACTACTGCTGTGTAAAACAAGGCTCAGAACTGGACTTTATGCAGGAAAAATCCAATTAAAGCTAATCTATCATGTTAGATTTAATATGTGAATTAATTTTACTTTTTTTTAAAAACACTGCAGAATACAAAATACAAAATAAATGAAGTATGTTAATACACCTTTAAGGTAGCTACAATCAATGTGCTTTTGTGATCTTATCTATTCAATCAGACCACACACACACACAGTACATTCATGTGCACATAGCATGTCTCCCTTTCTCAGTTGCTGTTGAGTACATCGCTGGTGCATTCTAGGCAGTCACACACTTGTACTATCTCTTATATGACTGCTGTAAATTCCCAGACAGTGCAGTGGTATTGAATCCATGCCACTGATCCAGCTAGCTTCCCCCCATTATGCTCCACAGCTCCCCTCTGGTTGGGGCCTCGATAGGGCGCTTAGAAACCCCAGAGCCAGGCCGACCAACTCCTCCCAGCTCAACATGACTTTTTCATTAAGCCGCCAAATTCCTGCACTCCAGTTGGAGGTGATTTATCAACCAGGGGCTTCATTGCAGGTTCATAGGAAACAGACATAGGCCCTGTCTTGTGTATTATTATGTTTCACATTCACAGTGTCTATGCATGCATGTGTGTGCTTATGATGTCCATACACTTTGAGTCTCTATGAGTCATTCACATGGATAATTCCTTTAAGAATCCAGTGAGAATTCATATTAGAGGAGGTGTATGCATGTCATGATCAGACAGTTGTTGTTCTCATATGGGAAACATCTTCCCTGGGAAAGTGAACAAACAGAGACCCACCTCACCGATCACCCTTTACTGCTATGATCTCTTACCTCGTTCACTGACTCTAAAATACCCCAGACTGCCTCGGGTCATGGCCAGTGCAGAGATGGTGAAAGTGGCAGTTTACAGGTGTAAACGTTTGACATTGTAGACAGAGCTACAAGCACTGGGGCAGGCCGGTTTTGGCCCTGTTAAGGCCATCTTCCTGGCCAGTCAGGTTTATAGTGAATTATGGCTGATTCTGGGGCAGGCAGTCTCAGGTTCACTCCTATATAAACCCTGTGGTTTTTATGGGAAACTATAAAACTCCCAGAATTTTTTTTCAACCTCTTGAGACTACCTTTGAAGTTTTGGTCAGGTGCTGTCATTTTTTTAAACTTGTCTTCTTGTAGATTTTTGTAGCCTTGAGTCATTTGCGGCAAGAACTCTGTTTTTTAATTCAAGACATCTGCTATGACTAAACGCAGTTTGCATGATGGATTTGGTGTTATCTATAACTGAATCTGTCTCTCAGGTTTCTTTCTACCTTTTCTTCTGATGCAATATTTGTGCACAGAGGAGAGGGAGGAGAAGGGGGAGGGCTCCCACAATATCCAGCAACACCTATTCATGACATCATGGATGGCTTAAAATGAGGCGAGAAAGGAGAGCACACAGAGACACACAGCCTTTTACAATCACCTAATAACTTTATTACACCGTGCTGTGGGGCTCACAAAAAGGAGGAAAAAAACTCCTATTCCTTTTCCTGGAAGCGGTGTCTTAATGCACATTTTAGGTGTAGAAGTGAGAAATAGGAAACCAAGGAGAATGAAACACAATAGCTCAGAAAACCCCATAGCAATATTACAATATTGCCAGAAAATTAAACATTAGGAGAAAGGGACAAGAGCATTTTAGGGAGGCATAATATTGTTATGACTCTTTTTCACCAGGCTGTCAACACCTGATTTAGATGTAATGTGGTTAAATGTCTAATGTTTCCATTGCTTTTACATTTTACAGCCAGCCAAACAGGCCATCCACTGCAGGAGAGGATAGTTCAGTTTCCTGCTGATGAATGATTCAGTTTTCTGAACCTTTTAAGTGTAAGCCTGATATATAAGATAAATGACCACAGGGAATTTTATTCTCTTTAAATGCAGAATTGCATAACTCTTGATCGAAAATATTGAGGAGACCTAACTTTAATTACAATTACAAGCTTTCAGCACCATTAATGACATGAGTAATTAGTTTCTTCTTACTGCAGTTTAATTTTCATCAGTATGTTTGACTCACAGTTGCATTAGTTAAGATATTGTCATCACAATTTACATGTATTTATTAAAAGCTTTTAAAGTGTCTATTTTAGAGACGACTGTGTAGCTTAAAATTTATATTACTGTATAACTTGAAGCACGGACAGTAATATACAGTACAGATGGTATGTTTCTTCATGTATTCCTATTTTTTAAAACCACTTTAACTGCTGTCAACCAACATAATTTGCAGACACCGCTCATGCGTGTACTATTTCCTCTGTCCTTTTAATACTTCCTGTACAAGGTAGGTATGTTGCACCATTACTCCGCCTCACTGTTCTGTACAAAAGGTAAAAACACAGATTGGATGTTGTTGAGGGCAGAGGAAGTTTTCACAGGGCCAATTTTATGTCTGCATAAAGGGACGATGTGTCATACATCACGTCTCTGATTCTGGAACAACTCTAAAATCACGGATTATTCTGGCTTTGTTTCCAAACAAAGCAGCATAGGTCCTCATGTTTTCCAGATGATTCTTATGATGACAAAGTTTGCAGAAAATATTCTTCTTTCTGGCAGACTAGGCAGGGTTCAGTGCATTGCTGTCTCCCACTGGTGTAGTAATGTTATTGCCACTTCAGATGTGAGAGGGCTCTACGGGTTAGCATGGTATGGTCAAACTCTACACTGTATGTTTATTCCATTCACCTATATATATGTATATTAATATGGGTTATATGTCTATATTCGTATAAGATACAGTTAGCTTTTTGTTATCCCAGCATGTCTCGCAGGAGATATGGGGGCCAGGAAAATTAGTAAAACTTTTGGTGATTGACATCGATTAGAGCCACAGAAATCCACAGCAAGACTCCAGAGTTTGATATTGAAGAAGCACACGACAGGCATGACACAAGTGGCCATACTGGGCCTGAGGCTTTTTATTGTAAACATGCAGAACCCATCAGTGTGATGCTTTAGGGTAATGGTCAATAACTCTGTTGCTCACACCAGCCCCAGCCATATTGTGTTGGCTTTGCATCATTGATTGAGCCATGCAGGAGGTAATTAGACTGGAGCTCTGTGGTGTGACAAGAGGTTGTGGTGGTATGGTGTCACTACGGGGTGTTGGGCATGTTGTGACACTATGGAGGGTGGGCTTAAGACTGGACCAGGCCTGCTGTTGAGTCCTGGAGGAAGCTCTGGGGTTGACAGGTCAATACTGGTGCTGATTTCCTGTCCTCTGAAGGTTGTCCTCCTGTTGCGGAATGTTCCAGTTTCTCTCAGAATGTACTCAGCCCCCTTCCTTCCTCACCACCAGCTGACTTTGCCTCTCTTTCTCTATAAGAGAGTGAGGATTTAACTCGCCATGATCAATATTTAGTATCCCATGCGTGAAACAGGCAGATGTTTGGAGTTTCCTTTTCAGAGACGGGAGGCTTCTGTTGAGTGAAGGGGATCAATGCTCCCTTCCGTCTGTGAGGCTGTAGACCCACAGCTTCTGAAGGGTGGCTGATGTGATTCCTCCCCGCCCTTGGGCCCCTGAGATTTGCGTGCCTCCCAGGCCTCTCCTGTCCTTTTAGCCCACTGATACAGATACTCACGCAGGCAAAGTGCGCAGTCCAAACAGTTGTCCTGAAGTGGAAGAGGTCTGGATGTTAAACAACAGGGCTGTGATTGGGAATTGATTTGTTCATTTGCCAACTGTGTGAGTGAAAGTGAGTCGGTAGTGCCTAGCCAGCTATCTGCCATCTACAATAACCTCTTTCTCACTCTTTTCCTCCTTCTCCGTCCCTGTATTCCTCTCCTTCTCTGCCTCCCTCTCTCTCTCTCTCTCTCTCTCTCTCTCCTCCCTCTCTCCATTCCCTCCCACAGCACCTGCAGCAGCACGAAAACGCGGTGGAGGGTGATGCCTGCTACTACCATTGTGTGCTGTGTAACTATTCGACCAAGGCCAAGCTCAACCTCATCCAGCATGTGCGCTCCATGAAGCACCAGCGTAGTGAGAGCCTCAGGAAGCTTCAGCGCTTGCAGAAGGGCCTGCCAGAAGAGGAGGAGGACCTCAGCTCCATCTTCACTATTCGCAAATGCCCTTCTTCAGATACAGGTCAGACCCTGGCCCTGTGGGCCTGTTTTAGTATCTCTGTCTATATATGTGAGTCTCCGTTTTTCTCTCTCGACCTTTCCACCTTTGCCATTCTGTTTCTTGTACACACAAACTCACACCATCCATGCAACTCAGATGCTATACTCCTGCAATGGGAAATTTGCAATTATCAGTGGTCACATTTTTTTCTTCCACAGATCACATCAGTATTAAAATCAATGAATTTCATCTGCAAAGGCAACAAAACAAAGGCATAGTTGTTGAGTATGGTTTGGTGTTGTTGTTGTAGTACTGTTAGTTGCTATTTTGGTTCAAAAAAAAAGTTGAGTGAGGTTGTACAGTTATAACTCAAACATTTAAATAAATAAAGTATTAAACACAAATGTTTATTACCATTTTTTAAACAGCTCATGACTCCACTAAATATGGTTTTTTACAATGACAGGGCTAAAATAAATTCTCTTTGTCTCTTAATTTGACTCAACAATAGTCTTTATCAGAACAGTGCATCTTATTCAAACACATGTCATATAAATGAGATACAATTTTAGGTGTCAACACCATTCACCCAAAATAAAGCAAAGCCTGTATTCCCTGTTAATGTGAGCTGTCCTTTTTGGCCATTGAAGACATATTGAGACAGAACATTAAGGCCAAAGGAGGAGGAGCTGAACAACCGCAGCAGCTGCAACAACAACAAGAACACCAAAAAACAGACACAGCTACAACAACAGTAGCATGTCTGAAACAAAGTGCCTCAACTGCTCATTTATTATGGACTGATTAGGAAGAGTGAGCTGTGGTCAATTAACACTCTTTCTTAGCAGAGATTTGGTTTTCTAATCACTTTAACTCCTGTGCCCTGACAAAGGGGCTCTATTGTGTGTCCCTCCAAGAGGGAACCATTACTTCCCTTGCACACATACTCGCTGTCTGTGTTATGCAGGGGGAAAAAAAGGCCAGCCTGTGAAGATGCTTTGTTCCAAAGAGGCAGGGATAATGAAGCCAGCGGCCGGGAAATTGCGCAAAAGGCAGTCACAGATCTGAAGCAAATCATTAGAGAACATATTTAGCTGAGCAATTAGGGACAATTAAGCTTTCTGCTCGCTGCACTCCAAATATGTTAATGACTACAGTACAGTGGACAAGCGAACATGCAAAGGCAAGAGGAAGGGCCATTTAGGTTAAAAGGCTTGGGGGTTGGGAATTTACTTTTTTGTCTTCAGACAGGAGGAGGAGTTGTGCTGTTCACAAATAAATGTGTTTATCAACCTGTTTTTCCCTCTTTTAACCTTTGATGTGCTAGATGTCTATATTTGTGCCAGGGAAAAGGATCCTTGCCTTAGTTTAAGTAATGGGCAACTGCAATGAGGCTGTGTGTGGATCTTTATCGTTACACCCACACACACACGTACATGTAATTCCCCTGCAGAGTTGAATCAAATTACAATAATCCTCACACACACAAAAAGACCACAAGTGTCTCACAAAATGTTAGAGAAATTGAATTTTAACATAAGTTTTCAGTGCAGTTTAGATTTGATGTGGTTATATTATGATTGTGTGTTTTGCTGATGATGATGCTTGATTATTGTGATTGGTGATGCCTTTTTAATGTTACCCTTAATTTGACTACCGCTGCACTGCTGTATAATATAATTGGTTTTGTGTTGCCAATTATAAGCATCCATAGGGAAAATTCATTTTGTCCTCCTACAACAAGCTGCAGACAGATTAGTGTTTAAAAAAATCTGTGAGTTAGGTGTTAGTCTTTGCTTTCAATCCAAGACTAACTCCATTTGTTTCTTTTTTTAACGTGTTAAATCACACAAAAGTTATTAAAAAGGGGGGAGAAAAGAAAAGTGTTGACTGAGCAGCTTGATCAAATTGCCTCAATAATGATCATACCTTTTCATCTGTAATCATTAACTCTGAAAATGCTGACTCCACACCCTTCACTTCTACCATTTCACACCCCAAATGCCTTGTTCCAGCAGCATCAGCTGCGCCAGTCCACCTCATAGCCCCACCCCTGCAATAGGGTTGAACCATTCCCTCCCTGTGTAATATTTAATTTCCTCTTCGCTAGCTCTTCTGTGGCACAGGCCTCTTTTTTGTGGTTGAGGCATAGTTGCTAAAGTGGTGGAACGTTCCCTGCCTTGTTAAAACAAAGTTGCCCCTGGATTTCTGGGTCACCTAGACAGTAATTCCCTTGCCTGCTGCTGTTCTGTGATCCTGTGAGTGTTTCTCTGCTGGTGTTTGGTGCTGTGCTTGTAGCTTGCCAGGGATTTTTCCAAAAACACATGAAGTCTGCTTATTCCCACAGAAAACTCACAACTGTCGTCAAACATATGACAACATTACACAGAAAGGTGGTGAGAAATGGCAGCATGACATATTTCCTGCATAAGATCACTAGACAATGAAGCATTAGAGCCATGGTCTTTACACATCATTGACTAATATCGTTCTCTAACAACAGTGTAATGATCTGGTATGTTGTTCACAACATTTTACTACACAACTGTGCATAACAATGCTCCATATGAGGATTTAACAAACATAGACTGTAGGGATTTGGTGCCACATATCTCCTCCGGGCTGGATGTCCGAGGAGAGCAACGACAGCAGAAATGAGGTTTCTTTCCAATTAGACTAACGCAGGGATAACAGGCCTGCATTGTTTTAATTCTTGCTCACAATGAAAATGTGCTGTCTAGGCATGTTGCTCTGTGGCCCCGCCTCCATTTGTCTTCTTTAACCCTTTATCTATTGGGGGGGAGAAAGAAGGCCTCGGAGGAAGCCCAGCTCCACACAGCTGCCCTGTGTGCAGAGACCACTAAACAAAGATCATCGCTGACATGAACCTCTGCAGCATAATCACTGGTGCCACCTTCTAATTTTAAGTATGGCAGGTCATTACCAGGTGGCAGGTATGCACAGAAAATAGAAAAGAGACATGTGTTTGACATAAAAGGCACAGAGGGAAATGTTAAAATTCCCACAAAGTGTTCACCTGCAAGGACAGTTGGTCTGACAGCATCAAGACAAAATATATTTTAGGTCTAGATGTTACAGAGAAGAAATAAAACCTAGTGTCATGTTGATGCCTTGTGTAGGGGTTAATGGTGACTACTGACTGCTGACAACTGTCATCGAAAAACATCAGGTTGTGTATGTAGAAGAGAGGCAAACACATGGAGAGTAAGAGGAAAATACACAAGAATAAATGTAGGAGAATTGGGGGGAACGGGTTTGGGGAGCTTGCGTGTGTGTGCTAGTGTGACACTTGAGCGTATGATGACCCTATTTCGTATGAATGATGTTCACCAGGGCATATAACTCAGTGACACATTGAGGTTTCTCATTTCTTAACATTTAATCGACTAAAGTTATTTTTTGAGCATATAACAGAATGAGATCACGCTTTTAAAAAGGGCAAAGTTAAATTGCACTTAAGGGTGGATGCCCTTCTGCAAGAGATGTTTGCTTTGTTGTGTGTGTGAGAGAGAGAGAGAGAATGGATGAGATGCAGGAGAGAACATTTTATAAGAGTAAAATATTCTTCAGTGGTGGTGTACGTGTGTGTTTATATGTATGTGTATGGAGGAGGCAGAGATGGAGAACAAACGTGGCTGACAGTGTGGATTAGCTCCTGCTGTAAATCTGCCTCAGTCACAGATGGCAGGCCCTTGATCGCTGGCCTGTGACGGCTTGGCTCTCATCGCAGGAGGAAATCCCTGTCTGTGAGCCTAGAAGGCTGGGAAGGAGAAAGCTGGGGCTGGGGCCGCCTGGGCAGCCACCAGTCATTGTCTTCTGTCTGCATAGATATTGAGGCCTGGGTATTCAAGGGCAAAAACTAGTTTGGGGAGGGGTTATCTTAGTTTGACTCTGCAGTTGTTTCGTCCACCACACCATGAGAGCTTGTAAGTGGAACTTAAGCCCCCAGTTTAGATCAGCATTACTTTTAATGACCAGTTTGAGAAACTGGGCAGGGGAGCTGTGTGCATTATTAAATGGAAATGAGACGAAAGGATGCATACAAATTACTGCATAATAGTGGTATCCAATATGAGATCCATTGCTTGTTTCGCTAAAAGGGGTGCGCTTTCAGGGTCACACACCTAATAGCAAGGCCTGTCCTGACAACAGAGGCATTTCTCTTCCCTCCTCACATGCCTCTCTCTCCCTCCCTGCCTCATGCATAATTCTTGAGACAATCTTAAAAAGCTGGAAAATGGACTGTGACATGGAAAAATGTGCTAATAAAGCAAATAAGGAAAAGTCAGTCATATTTTAGGGTTTGCACAACACCTTGCAGCTGTTGTTGAGATTTGGTTTAGGATCTAGTCTGTCAAGATTTCTTTATCAAATGTTCAAAATGCATTATATAGAATCATGCCTTCACAGTTTTCTTTCATCTTCTGCTCATAACCGTTTTTTGCAACACATTAACAGAGGTTTACCTTCTCCCTGTCATCTTTATCTACATGTCCAGCGGCTAAGATAAAGCTTTTAAAACCAGGTAAAATCAGAGGTGAGCCAGGCCACGCTCTGATGGCATGCAAAGGCCGTAGTCCTAGCTTTTTTGCCCCCCACAGGCAAGAACAGAACAGACGGTAGCCATTTCTGGAATGTCCTCCTTTATTCATGCCTGTTAAAATGCAAAGTAAACCTTTCCAGAAACAGGATATTGTAGCCCCTAACCACCAGACCCTTTCTACATGCCACATTATGGCCAATCTGAAAGTAAGTTGTATAGACAGACACTGCTGCAATGCGCTTTTAATAAAGGCTGTTATTGCCCTGGTGATGCAGAGTGGATATGAGGATGAAGACAGTGCAGGCCTGGATGAGCAGGGCCCCAGAGGGCCAGCAGCTCAGTCAGGCCTCTGTCAGTCGCCTGCCTTCTAATCCTTGTCCGAAGGGCAACTACGCAGAATAGGAAATTGTTTGCTGTCCGCAGAACGTGCCAGGAAATTCATAAATACATTACTTTTCATTTTGAAAATATTACAAAAAACTAGACATTTATTAAAAAGCCAAAATGATGGCTTTATAGATTTTCCAGTTGTGTATCCGCATTCATATGACCCTGCCGCTCTAACTAACACAAGCAAGTCTATTCTTTCCATGTGCCCCCTGCTTCATAGACAGGCATGGTATGAATTCCTCTGCTGGCTCATCTTGTAACAGCAAATTGACCAGAAAGCCACCACCCTATTCTGGGATAGACTGTGAATAAAAGTGTCTCGTGTCCAGATTTTTACTATCTCCTGACTGAACCTTTATTCTGTAAACACTGTCTAGCTCTGCCTTCAGGCTTGAAGGTGGGTAAAGTCTGAGTCTCACTGTACCAGCCTGTCCAGTGCACCGGGCCCAGGAGAGACGAGGCAGCATAAATGTCAAATATTTAACTCTATTGACATAGTGTTTATGTACTGAAAGAAAGAGACAATCAGAAAAGTGATAAATTCAATGAGGACAAGTTGAGTCATGTAAAAACAACAACAGTAATCCTGTAGTGCCACTCAGGATTACATGTTGTTCATTGGGGAAGAGCGGTCAAGCTGAGTTCAACTCGTGTGTGCTTTGTATGTTTTATGCCCTGTGTGTGATTTCACCGTCAGTTATGTCATGTGGGTGTAAATATGCACCAGATTTTATTTTGCAAAGTCGCACACCCATAAATGAGCACGCACATAGGTGTCCGCACTAAGAACCAGGCCGTGTGTGGGTGCAAGAGGCTCTCCCTGTCATCAAGCCCATTTTCAGAAGAGACCGGCAGCACATTATAATATTGGTTTCCCTCTCCCTTGTCATTACCAGACACTCTCCTTGAAAGCTGATCCAAAAGATAGACAGTCCATCAGGAGACAGTCATCTCATTTGTACTTACTAAACGTGTTAATGAGTTCTATTTTCAGGCCTAGAGGCTTTGCTGCTAGATATTGGAGCAGAGGTGACGATCAGCGGTGTGAGGTGCTGGATTGTGGGATCAGGAAGATCTTGAAGGGTGGGCAAGGAGGTAATGCAGTAGACCTGCTGCCCCTCATGTCAGTCACATGGAGTGACCACAGCCTCCGCAGGGGCTGTCAGTCAGGGCTGAGGGCTGGAAGTCTGTGGTTACACACAGAGACAGAGAGCGGAGGAGAGAATAGGTTAGGTGACAAAGACACAACAGTTGTGATGGATTTAATTATAGCAGCAGTCATGTCACTGCCATACAGGTACATGAGATGAGGGTGAAACAAGTTCATTTAAGACGAGAGCTGCAAGACAGTTTCTCCTCTCTAATGACTGATTTATAAGAAATCTAATAATAGAGCAGAGAACTAATGTGTAGTTTGGTTTTAACGTCAAAAACCTTATTTTCTAAGTGCCGGGGTGGGTGTGAAATACACAAAACTGCATTCACTCTCTCATTAGAGAAAATAATAGTTTTTTTCATCATAAAATGTTTTGTTTTATTGAGTAATTGTAACTAACACGACTCCACTGACTCTTTTAATGTGATAAATGTGAGTCTGATTTTAATTCACATATTATCAAATATGTTAAAGAAACAAGCACATTTTTACACAAACTGTACATGTACATGTTGTTGATACAATGTGTGTAACTGTGATACAATCGAGTTACATTTTCTTTCTTGTTTGTCTTTTCTTTACTGCTAATAGGTAGTAGTTGTAATATTTTATTTTTTCATAAGTTTTCTGCAAGCTACTTACTTGAATTTCCCCCAAAGGCACACATTATCATCTCACATTCAGCATGTTCTCATCTATGATATTGATTGTAGTGCAAGTGTTTGCCAGGTAGTCTAGGAACTAGAACCAATAAATTGTTAAACACTTAGATTGCTTCATTTGTTACTGTGTTTTGGTATTGGGTGAACATTGCTGCTCGCTGTCAGAATTAGGCAGCTCAATTTGACCATAGGCAGCATCAGAGAAGAAGCTGGGGTAAAGTTTGGGAACTATCGAGTCGAGGCTAGGAAAGTTTTATTTAGCCATTTTTAATAAGGCTGTTTGTACCCCCCAGAGATAGCTGGTGGATCAAAGGGCATGATCTGCGCTATGGATGAGTTCACCCTGGGTCCAGCAGAGACGATCGGCCTCGCTGACAGCAAAACAAAACCAGAGAGTGAAGGATGCCCTATCCGGCAGCATGTTGCCCTCAAACTCCGAAGGCTCCATTAGAATAAAGGCAGATGAAACAATGGCTGGCTGAAAGCACAGATGTTGTGATTCATTATCCACTCTCTGATAGATAGGCATGAGTAGTGAGCAGAGTGTGCATAAGTGTAGGTGTGTGTGTGTGTACATGCAACATGTGCATAAGTACATGTGTGTCTGTTGCTTAATGTGCAAATTCATGTCATGTTAGTTACATTAGAAGAAAAAATACTTACAGACAAAAAGGATACAGACACATGCAGCATAGACCCGAAACACACATGTGTCCATGCTTTGAGTGCATTAGCAGAGAGTCCCCTCCAGTGCCTCGACCACATCGACTAAAAGCAGCCAGGCAGATGGCAGCAATGAGAGAAGTGCAGAAATAATTCAGTAGTGAACCTTTCTAACCTTTACCTGTGGGCGTGAGCACCAGTCATTGATTCACACTGTGCTTGACAGTACACTACACAGCACCTGAGGAGGGTGAGAGGAGGGTGGATGAAGAGAAATGGATGAGTTTGGTGAAAAACACAGAACGGTATTATGAGTGGGAGGGAGGCTATGCTGTATGTAGGTGATGGTGTGTGTGTGTGTGTGTGTGTGTGTGTGTGTGAGTGAGTGAGTGACAAGAGAGAGAGAACTTTCCACAGATGGATATTAGGAATTATTCTGGATTTGTCTAGTTTCCACAAATATTTTCCCCCCTTTGTTTTTACACAGCTGGGTTTCAGCAACAGACGGAAATTCTCACACCACCTTTGTGTGTGTTAGCACATTAATGTGGTGACCATATTATGCTGCCATTGATCATGTGTCTTTTAGTTATCTACTTTCATTGTATTTTTCAGTAAACCTGAAGTACAGTAAGTCAGAAGCAATTTAAGGATTAGTGTTGTGAAACACACAGTAGGTTTATGGACAGAGCAATGATCCTGTTAAGGCTCTGTATGACAAAAAGTGGAAGTCACATTTTGAAGCTGTTGCACCTGTAGGTTATATTAGTGCAACCCCAAATAGAAAAAATAAAGTTTAGTCAGTATTGAAAAGACAAATGGAAAAAAAGGAAAAGAAACAGAAAAACATGATGACAAATCCAACAAATCCATAAGAAATAATTGAAGTATTTGAAAAATAATGTTTGTCAAAAAAAGATTGTAAGGGATTTGGATACTTCAGCATCTACAGTGCATAACGTAATTAAAAGATTCAAAGAATTTAGAGGAATTTCAGCGCATAAGGGGCAAGAGCACAAGCCTAAGCTGAACACCTGTGATCTGCAATCCCTCAGACAACACTGCATCAAGAATCGTCATTCATCTATAGCTGATACAACCACATGGGCTCAGGATTACTTTGGAAAGCCTCTGTCAAGCACTAAATTACATCCACAAGTCTTTGGGAAAAAAACATCTTATTGTTTAAGAAAAAAAAAAAAGTTACATTTGTGAAGTAGTTTTTCCAGGTCAAAAATAATTGTACAGTTTTCAGTTTAGATTTAATTTAAAATATCATCCAAACTTTGATTTCTGGTTGTATTTGTTTTGTAATATTCTGGGACATTCTTACTCAGTCAGATTTATGGTTTTCCTCCTGGTCCAATGGATGACCTGTCTCTCACAGTCTCTCTTTGTCTGACTGGAAACGCTTCTCTGCCACTGCTGTTTTATTAGTTGGCTCGGGATGTATTCTTCCCACTGTCCATTTGGAGCAAAGGAGCTTGGATAAGTATAGTAATGGATGATATTTAATGAGGAACCAGCCATTTGAAGACATAAAGTTCCACTTTGTCCATTGAGAGGGTAGTTTTAGTGCAACAATGTGATTAAAAAAAAAATCAGAGCAGTATCTGAGGATTGGGTGTATAATTAATCCCTTTCAAATACAAACATGAAATTTAATGTACAAGCAATATCGTTTAATTACTTCTTCCCTGTAGAACTGCATGTGTTTTACAAGATACGTGTCCTATGACGCAGACCTGGATGATGAAGAAATTAAAGTTTGCATATGTATCCTTGGTTGACAGACGCCAGTACTTATTTCCTTATTTTACTAAAAATAAAACATTACAGGCCACGACAAGAGCCCTTAACTTATCGTAAAATAATATGTAGCTATAAATCAATGTCTTGTGTTAATTTACACATTTTGCTTTCACAGTCACTGCATATTTAGTTATTTTATGATGATTTCTAAATCCCGCTGCAGTTTACAAGAATCTCTTGTTTTTTAATATATTTTTTAATGTTGATTTGTGGATCACTTTATATTCTTTAAAGTTTATTTTCTATTCAAAACCAAATTTGTAAATATACTGTAGTAGAAATAAGAGGAAAGCAAATATGTTTGAAACAGCAGAAAAAACCCACCCTGACCAATTCGAAGCATTAAGATAAACAATCCACTGTTTAGAAAGCAAGCAAAGGTCAATTTTCATGCTACTTGCTCAGTAAGCATACAGGAGAGCATATCGAGTCGATTCAGCTGCGCTGTACAGTCAAGAGGGAAGGACATGCAATTGTGGGTGCTTTTTTTTTTTTTTTTGGCATTACTTCGCTATGTAAATCCAGTGCTGCTATAAAAAGATTTTCCAGTTTCCACTCAGGAGGAAGAAGGCTGTTTTCTTGAATTGCAAGTTTAACAATTAATATAAAAAATATAGAGATATAGTTACAAGTCTTTGAAAAGACAAAGTCTTCATAAAGCTGTTGATGATGAATCATTAATCAGATAGGCAGCATAGGCATAAGTTTTCATATCAAAAATGTCGTAGCGTTACTAGCACAGTTCAACACTTGTTCACAAAATATAACATAAGTATGCAATGCCAAAGGCTCCATCTTTTTTGATCCTTTGTTAGTGTTTATGATGAATGAAAACATTATAAATCAGTAAACAAGCCCTTGCAAAATTAAAACACAAAAATACCATTTGCAGTGCAAACTGTACTGTAGTTTAACTGTTTATTGTTTTTTTAAACCGCTTTTAGGGACTCTGGTACATAATCATCAGCCCGTTTTCTCTTTACTCTTCTCTTTACTTTCTATTAACAGAATCATATGTTGAGCTGTTAATTTCGTAAAGGGACTTTGTTTGTTGTAATCTGCGGTGAACAGTGTCTTCTTTCAGCAGGAAGCACATAAAATATGGTTAAAAATCTGTTCATTTGAACAAAAAGAAAATCCTTTTTTTAGTGCAAGAAAGGATGAACAATAATTAACCTTAGCAGTTCCTGATGACTGGAGGTTTTCTGGAAATGAGTTCCTCTCATACATATGTTGAATATTTCAAGCACTTGGGAAAGCTGAGACGGGGCACATATTTGTGTGTGAGCTGTAGAACGGAGAACACAGTGGATGTGTTTGAATCCATGTCACAAGTCGTTGACAGTCTAACAGACAGGCCAGCACTCTGAGGCTTACTCGATTTAAGGTGGCACAGAGGCCAGTATGGCAGCCAGAATTAGGAAAAATGGCCTGTGTTTTTGTCATGTTAAACCGCGCAAAAGAATCTAATTGGGTGGGGGAGAGTGAATGGCAATGCCTTCTTTGTTTAAGGGCCCTCTGCAGTCACTTTGCAGGACCCATTGTGCATTGACCACAATAGCATTAGCTTGTGCTCTTGTTCTGGGCTCCTCTATTCTCTGGCTCTCTGCAGTCAGCTCCTGTCCGTTCCACTCTGTCTCGACGCTTCACTTCCACGCTCCACCAGTGCTCAGGAAGGGACTCAGAAACATGCCCCCCATCATGATCACTTCAACCTTGCTCTCTTTCCATCCTGTATTATCCCACAATCACCATCACCATCCTCAATTCTGCTTTCTTATCCACACTATTAAAAAGATAAAGATGGTGAAGGTGAGGCACCTTTTTTCTGATCTGTGTTTCATTTCTCACATATTCTCCTCACAGTTTTGCCCTGAGAAGACAATTTTCATATTTTCTTGTTATCATTTTTAAAGAATCCAATCATTTAATGAGAAATTATTAAAATTGATTACTCTGAGTAAAGCCACAAGGGTTTGCCACAAGGGCTTACAAATGTCCAACGAGTGATTTGTAGCCATGAAAATAAATGTGTTTTTTGTAGAATCATAAAAAAATAACATAATAATTAATATTTTTTCTTGTCTGGTGTCCCCAAGAACCAATATAAAACCACAAAACAGCTGCATTGATGGTCTCAGTGGAAGAGAGCCCCCGTCCATGTCATAAGTACAAATAAAGGGCTCAGTTTTACATCAGTTTCACACAATTCCTGTTTTCATGTGATGGTAAATGAATGAAAATATTATTATGATTTGTGTAACATTGTAGATAAATTTTAATGTGCAGCAATCACAGGTGTGTGCACCAGTAATTACAATGACCCCGATCACCCCCTTCCTCACACACACACACACACATTTTTTAATCTGAAAACAGACACCATCTTGAAATCAGTGCTTGAGCTATACAACAAAGATGAGCACTTAACTTTCACCCTCACAGAGAAAGCCAGTGTAATTCTTATGTTGTTTGGTGACCAAGGCTACTACCTACAGTGGCTTATAATGCAGAGGTAAAAATAAATTTATTGCTCTGGTATGATGTAGGAAGTTGATGTAAGACCCTATTAAATATTTCTAAAGCCATGCATCTTGGAGAATGCACTATAATCAACAGCAGGTAGCAGGTGAATAAATGAGGCCTCTCTGTAGTAATCCGAGGTTACAGTCAACCACCACCTCTAGCAAATCCATGTGCAAATTGTATAACAACTAACCCCAGTATATTTAGTGCACTGTTAATGGCCTTCTGCCTTGTGAAGGTGTAATCATGCGTGATAAAAACCGGGCCCAAGTTACTAACCTAGGAGCAATCTTGTGTGCATTAAAGTGTCCTTTTTTTTGTTACAAAGGTCATTCATAACTTGGTCGCGTTGTTGATGTACAGTGAGAGATATTGATTGATTAATGCATTAAGTGCTCACAATCCATTAGGTTCTGTGAAAGGGACTGGAGAGGAGACTTGCTCTTTCTCTCACTATGTATTTTCACCTCTCCCTGTTATACAAAGGCCATCATTTTTTCTGGCAAAGTTTAAGGGACAAAAGCATGAATATCTGCCAACTAATGCATTCAAAAGAGCATTGGTTCTCATAAGTGTCAGTTCAATTACTCTGAAAACCCTGACAAGGGATTGCTCTTACATTAGCCTTCTGCCTCTCCTGACCCAAAAAATTACATTGTCCATACTCTCACCTACCCTAAAACAAGCAAACGTACTCATCTGAAAGTATGAAAAAAATCACTGTCTTCTGTTTAATTAAAAAAGAGAGATGTTTATTTTAAACACACAATTATATGAAATGCTACCTGTCACCTTGCATTGCTATCACAGTTACTGTCATTAATTTGAGAAGCAGAGAAAAACCATGTCATGAAAAATATTATTTTCAGCTTTGCCTCAGTTTTCAGATTACTTTGTGTATTCACTGACTAAATCAGAGAAAACACAGATATGCTTTTTCTTCCAAACTCTGTTCCTTCTCCTAAAGAGCAAGGGCCACGGGTTCATCAGACTGCAGACTACTTAGTGACAAGGAATAGGAGACCTAGGACCTAAGAAGGGAAGCCCGTGAAAGGGGCCTGAGAGTCAGTCATTACCTTAGAAACATGGGCTGCATTAGAGATTCATAACAGTGTGCCATCTCTGCACCTTTCATCTCCACCAGGGCCAGCTCCATTAGGATCTTTTATCTTTGTGCTGATGGCTGCTCTTGATAATGGGGCTGCCGAGAAATCCCAAAAAGTAAAGACTCAACTCTGACACTATTGGCCCTCCCTTTCTTCAAGTAGAGTAGTACATCAGAGTATAGTAGAAGATATACACATGTTTATTCGCTGTCTCAAAACCACATTTGCTAGTTTTTAGACATTTCCTTAAGAATTTGATATCCATTACTGAACACCGTTGCTTTTACTGTCCCTCTCATGTCCCACCACCTTTGAGTCTGAAGTCCGATGATGATGCAGCCAACAATGTAAGAAAAAAAAAAAAAAAAAAAAAATATATATATATATATATATATATATATATATATATATATATATATATATATATATATATATATATATATATATATATATATATATATATATATTTCATGTCCTTTTCTGACATGCTATGAATAAGTGAGTCGCTGCAATCCACATGACCAGTAATCTTTTATAAGGTTAAGGTGTAGTAAAATATTGACATTAGTCCTGCTGATGCTCTCATGAAAATGCAATAATGACATCCCATGCAAAGCCTTATTGAAAACTTTGCTTTTGGGCAGACAAACACAACTGCATAATGGTATAGTAATTCATGCAAGCCAATGTTTTTCAAATGTTACAGTAATTATGAAAAATATTCTTACTTTTCCTCTACATAGCCGCAGCAGAGCAAATCTCATTTCCAAGGCAAAGCGGGAAGGAACACACTGAATAATCATTGTGTTTAATGCTCTGGTCATAATCCCAGGTTTTATGATGGTTTTCTAATGATTTTCTAATGATGTTAAATATTAGTAGAGAGTACAGCTATAATTTGAACACAGCAGTCGTTTTTTCAATGCTCTATCAGCACACCCGATTGCAACTACAATGAATATTGCACTGGGAATGAGATTTAAGAGCCATCCCTTTTGGTGTTTTATTTTGCCGTCTCCCCATCTGCCATAAATCCTCATTGCTGTGCTCTTGAAGCCTCCACCCTTGCCTGCTTTCCCCAGGTGGGAATACAATTAGGTGCAGGGGCCATTTCATTCAGTGCCACTGTCTGTCCACCACAGTCATTCGTAAAAAACGCTGGAGCTGTCCCAGTGGAGAAAACAGTGGACTCCAGGGAAATACAAAAAACAAGAAAAGAAGAGAAAGAGAAAGAGAAGAAAATAGTGAAGAGATGAGCACAAAGACGGGAAAAAAATCTCCAGAATTGCTGTCAGAGGACATACAAGCTTAGCCTCTGATGAGTGACAATATTGAGCAAAATATGTATTGGAGACAAAGGCTTTGTCTCCTTCCTGTGCCTTTTCAATGAATTACACCTCTCCACCCCCTACCCCCAGCTTTTTAATTAAATGGCTGCAGCTCCATCTCTCTATCCGTAGCTCCCCATTACAGAGGCTAGATAAGGGATTGCTATCTGTAGCATGTTAAGAAAGGCTGCTGGGCAGCCAAGCCTCATGAAATTTGTCACAAGATCTCATTTTCCTCATTGCCAGACGTGATGCTTATAATTGATGTGGAGGCAGCAGTAATTTATTGGCCGTCCGCAATTATCATCCCCTTCTAGCAGGGGGATGTGACTGCAATTTATAAGTGTGTGCGTGTGTGTTGTTGGTGTGTCTGGGGTTGGTGGTGGTGGGGTGACATTGTATCGTATAAATTAACGCAAAAACATGTTTCTCCTTATCACATGGTAAGTGTATATATGTATGTGTGTGTGTGGGTTTGCCACTTAAGAATGCAAATTGATGACAGGCTTCATATCATAAACAATATGGGGCCTGTAATGCAGCCATGTTCAGTTTAGGTGTCGAGTCTGTCAGTGCGCCAGCTGGACTTTCACACACAGCCGGGGGGTGAAAGGGCAGCCAGAAGCCTGGAAGGTGAGGGGGGGTCGTGGAGGGCGGGCCACGGGGGCAGAGGGGGCTGGTGCTGCAACCCTTTGTCCACAGCTCCTCCTTATGTCTTTAGGGTTTGTTTTCACATGGTAAAAACAATGACCCTGGGGGTAGATTGTTAGTAATGCGTCTGTCTAAATAGTGAGATTGTCAGGCTTAATGCAGTCAGTCATTTACAAGTGTTTTTAATCAAAAATTATTTCTCCTCTTAACTTTCCACTGGCATATACAGAGAAGGAAATGTATATTGTGTCCAGAGGCCATTTGCTAATATGATACAAGTGACAAAGTGAAGTGAAGATAAGAGTGAGTAATAGAAACCATCTCCCCATGTTATACACACCTGAAATGGTTAATGAGAAGTACAATTTAGACAAATGTCTTGAATTTCTTTGTGTTGTGTATCATTAGAGAGTCAAAAAATAATATATTTTCACATTGCCACCATCATCTGCAAAGACATTGTATTAATAAAATGTGCATTCATTAACATAGGAACATCATTAGTGGTATCAAGACAGCACTTCGGTTCAAACATGAGGCAATTCATAGCTTCTTTGTACTATATGGGTAATGTGAACTCACTAGGCTGAAGACAGTGCACTGCATTCATCGCTGTCCACACATTAATAATGGTGGCTGGGTGTTTCTTTGGCGTGGGTGTATCCATTTGTCTTCATGCACAAAGCATTTTTATTACAGAGTAATAAAAGAAAAAACTACATTCTCTGAAAATATACAATGCTTTTTTCCCCTCAAAATCTTATAATTTTCTATTACTTGCTAGACAAATAAATATTCACAGTTGTGAAATTAAGATTATTAATGATCTTATTTTCGTTTTAAAGACAACATCAGGGTTTAGCTGTGCATGCGCACACACACCTAATAATGTAATTGAGGGGAAAGGTTTCATGTTCTGTACCATGTTCTTGCAGCGTTTTGCACTCTTTCATATGCTCTGCTGTGCAGACGAATAGCCGCTTTAGTGGTGCGCGGATTTCCCTGTTGCACAGCGGTGAGCTCCATGGTCAGAGTGGATTCCTGTCATGCCATGGCGGGGAGCAGAATGAAGAAGATGAGGACTGTCACCAGTAGCCACTCTGAGCATGCTCTGTTTGTCTGGGGAAATGGAACCTGTTTGTTTTGTCTACCTGCACGCCTGTTGTGTGCAGTTGCCAAATTAGACTTTCAAATCAAGAAGCCAGTGGGAGACCAAGACTCTAGTTTTCTCCTTCCCTTTAATAATCATCCCTGTTTACTCTTCAGGGAGTCATCTTTATATATTTTTTTTCCTTAAATGCATCCTCTAAGCAGGGAGAGTGTCTTTAATAAAGCAAGCAGGCAGAGTGCCATTCCAACACGTGAATTGCACAGGAGAGAATTGAGAGATGGAGGCAATAGAGGAACACCGGGGGAGTGGGGGCTGCTGCCGCTGCACCCTTCATGCTATTATCTTTATGGCATAGCAAAACATGCTTCAGGCAATCAGCATGAAATTGTTAATTGCTCAGCCCACTTGTGCATTGCTCAGGGGACACAGGCCTTCAGGAGGTCCTGCATCATGCGAGTAAGGGGTGTCCGACTAACTGCCTGTGTGTCTGGTCTCCCACACGACACATAACACTGTCCAACAAACATGTTGCCTTCTCTCACTTTCAGTGACCTTCATAGAATTGTTCTGGCTATCACCAGAGGCACACTCCACGTAGTGTATTTAAAAATTAATTGCTGCAACGATAGAATTCAGCATGTGTTTGATTGGGCATATCCGTTTAATAAATTGTTACAACAAAATGATACAAAGTAAGACAAGAATTTAGGCTTCAATATGTGAGCCATAAATTCATGTTGTCTGTTTGTTACTAATGTAACAGCTGGACAGATATATTGAATACTGTGTGAGATAAGATTCAGTAGGAGTAGGAGTGAACTCAAAGCTTATCCGAAAACAGGTATTTTTCTGAAAGATTCAAAAGACAAATCGCGTCTTTGTCCTGTGGTACAGTTCACAGGTGGTCCTGTTGTTTCAGATATGACGGCATACATACACAAACAAAACACACCTCCCTCCTAGCTTTGTTCCATGCATTTCTCTCAAATTTTTAGAAGTGACTTGAGGTGACAATATGTAAGACATCTTTTCAAAACAAACAACACCACTCCTGTTACATGCTCAGTCAGAACATAATGCCCCTCCTCCTTGGCTATCAGTTTTGTTCCCGTTGGAAGAGAAGGAGCAAGGTTACACAGGGCGTCATATTAATAGGGCCTGTCATGTGCGTTGATCGTCTTAGGCGTGGAGGAGGATGAGCGCTCAAAAGGTGTTGTCTTCAAATAGGATTTCTGCAAGTGAGACATCCTCATTGGGTGATATCCCTCTCAGAGCAGCCACTTTCTTATAGAATGATCTGTTATTAAGCAAATGAAGTGCTGCGGGCCCAACGGTAAATCCCTCCACTTTGTCATGGTGTGCTCTCAGTTATCACACCCTGCTCCCTCATTCATTCCTGATGTTCTACCCATTTCACCATGTTATTCCAGTGCACAGCAGCCTTGTATTTGAAGTCATTCGCCCCCTTTGGAGCACGCGTGACACGGAGAGGATTCCAAGTTGTAATCAATGACTCCTCAAAAGGCACATTGATCTTATATAAAAAAAAAAGGAAATTTGAAACTGAGCAGGCTTTTCCTCCTGACTAAGATTAAGTAAAAAGTAAAAGAAACAAATTGCGATCCAAATGTAAATAAGGTGATAGACTCACTAAACTTCATCTGTAATGTTTTAAATATATTTATTTTGAATCATAATAATCACTTGATCAGCACATTAAACACACGATTGACTTAAATTATGTAATTATGTACGTATGTTGATATGATTCATGTTGCTTTGCTTTAAAAACTGACAAGTGTTTAAACAAAAGCGCTGATGTACAAGTTCCAGTTGTAGCGTGTGTCAGATAAGTTTAACTTTCTTTTTCTCAGTGTAGTGTGCAGCTTGAACACAGCATGTCCTGTGTGTGTAATTTCTGGTCTGATAATCTTATTGACTACTCTTACTAGTGGCTAATCAGAGGAATGTTTAACCCGCAAACCTAACATCAGCTCAATCAGTCTTCTGTGCAACCAACCCGACTTAAGGAACAATTAGGAAATCTCTTAATAAACTTTAGTTTGACATGGGCCTTTTGTCCAGGCCATCCAGATACATGATAGAAGAGAAAGAAGGGGCGATTGGATAGGGTGGGGTAGACAGGGGGAATGGCAACTGCTAGACAGGAATTGATTACATTAATTGATATGCCAATATGTAAGCTTGTTACATCCACCATTGCTTAGGATGATGGCTAACAGGTCCTGCTGATCAATGGAACCAATAAAGGCTTCATCCATTAATGAGCAATGTGGTAATTAATGTTATCCCTAAACCAATTACCTCAGGCAGTGCATCTACAGGAAAGCACAGCAAATAGTCCGACCAGGTTATCTCTGTTATACCGTTATAGCAATTTTCTTTACTGCTCTGTGAATTAACATGGCTGTAAGGCTGCGCTGGGACCCAGTCTATTTACAGCTAATAGGAAAAAAAATGTATTTGTGAAGTGATTCTAGAGGTTATCAAATAAATTGAAAATACATATTGAAAAGAGTCATATTTAATACTGTATTTACATTATTTGTTGTTGCCGCCACAAAGTTTTAGAACCAGCTAAAGACAATAGCTTCGTATTCTCATCTAATCCAGTTTATCTTGTTCCTTCATAGTTCAGCTTGTAAAGCTGAAACATGCAGACATTGAGTCTCCATGTCTTTCCATGTCCTTTCCCCTCTACTATTTAACTATATGTACTGCTGCCACAGAGGTGCACAGTTAGGGCGAGGTTTCAAATGTCCCCCCACCACTTTGGCAACAAAAAAAATGAACCTATTTTACAGATGATGGTAATATAACAAACCCGTTTGTTGGACTGTAACTCCAGAACCATGTAATTATTACACCTCTAATTGTATGTTACGTGCAGTGTAGTTGATGTGGTGTCTGTAGTGCGTGTTCATGGCCACAAAACCCTGATTGTCTTGACAGTTACAATGCAGAGTACGCCAAAGAGTCAGAGCCAAGTAACAAACCACAGCTCTCTGATAGACGCACTGTCTGTACATGAATAATAGCAGGCGTATAAATCAATGCTGTTGTTTTTATGTTTTAAAGAAAGAATGGTCCTACCTGGAATTCATTACCTCACTCATTTCTCAACATTTTCATTCATCTCATCATTTACGTGTACGGTTACTGTCAAGCAACAAAAGAGAAAGTATAGTGTGACAGTTAGTGCCGTACGCTCAGTCTGGCCTTGGAAACAATAACGTGTTAAATGACAGTCATGCTGATCGTTTGGCCCTGCCCTACATGTCTTGTTTTACTCATTCACAGTAAATGTTTTTTACTCACTGAGCATGACACAGAGGCTGCAGTTGGTTGCAGTTCATTGTGAATTCTTGTCTGAAAAACGTGTTTTAGTATTTAAAGGCACAAGTATGGCAAAAGTGTGTTAATTTTGTTGTATGTTTAATAAGCAACACTTAACTGTGGGAACAGTACTGTGTCTGTATTTAAGCATGTATAATGAGTGCAATTATATATTTATCACTTTCTCACCTTGTAGGGGAGAGCTGTTATGAACCTGTAAAAACAAATAAGATAACAGAAAAGTTCACTTTTCTCCTTTAAATATTCTCACCTAATCAGACTTAACAAAGTAAGAAAGAGAACTAAGTGTGAGATGATGACTTATTAGTTGGGACAAGCCCTTTAGACCAAAATCCAGTTTATGTAATGGGTGTTGCTGAAGTGCAGAAAGGGCCATCTGTCTCTCTGCCTATTATCCGAAGCCTTAATCAGGACTTACAGCAGAGCAGGCTAAATAAACAGTAAGTAAGTTGTCTTGGGTAGAGGAACATCAATGCCTGCAACTTGCTCATGCCTTTTCTCTGAATGGTTCTGTATTGACCCCGCAGGACCCCCTGAGAATTCCCTAATTGAAAATTAATATTGAATCAATGCCGCGGGCCATTTGCATATTGATTATAAACATCCAGGAAGGCACCAAGTATGTCTGGGATCAATAGGGCCCTTCTGCAGCAGGCCGAGTGCACTACATCACATGGCAGCTGCCTGCTCCTAAGGTTAATGACTGCTGCTTGTTAAGGAGCTCTTGTCAGGTAGAATCCAGCTGCAGGGTCCTTCTGTTGAAGATGGCAGCAGGTGAACTGTGGATGGTGGTTGAGGAGATACAGATAAAGGAGAAGTGTGGAATTTGGGTAACCTCTTTTTCTTTACGTGACATGAAATTCAGGTCTCTTTATTAGATGTGTTGGCAACTTGCAGACATTGTTGTTACTTGTTCTCAAACAAAGTTTATAGCCTCTTTTTTACTCTTTTATCCGTATTTTTGGGGCGTGGTACTCCAGCTTTAACTCTGACCACTTCATAACACAGAGTATAACATCCTGCAGTCATATGAGTTTGTTCTGTATATGTATGTGTGTATGAGAGGATAAGGAAGGGATGATGATCAAAGATAATGCCAACCATTTTCATCCCCTGAAGGGAGAAAAAAAATATTAGGTAGATCAAAATGGCCCTTTTTAATTTGAAATGAAACTTTCACCGCAATACAAGACAAAAGAGGCCCAGAATCCTCTATTTTAAGGCGCCAATTAAGATTCAACACATACATTCCTCTCCCAAACTCCCCATAATAGTTACCACATGTTGAGGAGATGTTAAGAGGTGGAGGCAGGATCGAGGGGATGGCAGTGGAGACAATGAAGTGGAAAGGTTAGATGCAGATAGAGGGAGATGAAGAATGAAAGTGATCTCCATCAAATCACCATCACTGGTAACATAAGCATAGAATCCCACAGAAACCTGACTGGCTGGTTTAGTGGCAATACTGCACCCTAGTTAAACTAATGGGGCTCTCTAAAACTGGATGATTCTCTGAACCCACAGGAGACAGCAGACCTGGTGTGAAACACATGTGAGAGCAGCTTATCCTCCAGTCTATGAAAGGCAAGGTCTTGAATTAATGCCTCCGTGCAGGCTGTGTCCATTCTCCCCTCATCAATGCCCCCACCTCTACCCACACCCTGCACTGGGAGCTAGGGTCTGGGAGCCAAGAATGGAGTGCTGGGCCCGGAGAACCAGGCTGCATCTGATTGCTTCATTACAGGCCCTTTCATTGACTTGGTTGCACTGAACTGATGAACTGAGGCAGTGGACAAGAGCACATAATAGGAAGAAATGAATTCTTATCACAGCCTTCTCAGGAGGCCACTGGTCCTGGCTGGAGCCAACAGGGGCCATGACTGAAAGAAGATGAGGGGGCAGCATCTGGATCTTGAACCAGGTGCAGAATCTAGACAGAGGATGTGTTGAAGCTTTAGGATGTTGGATCTGTACACAGGGGAGGAACCGTGAATCCACAGAGAGGCATATTATTGTAGGCAGCTTGTTTTAATGATTAGTTTGGTGATTAGTGTTTGCTTTCTCATGGTAACTGACACCCGCGGCATAACATTTTTTCAATTGTTTATTCCAGCAGTCCTCCAGAGGCAGACCTCTGTTAGTTAGAGTCCCTGCTTTAGGCCCCATAGCAGCACCCAAACACCAACCACTGAGATGAATAATTAATTTTGTACCTTATTGGGCTCTCAGCTCTAACTGCACAACCTCTGGCTAATGAGTGAGAAGAGTCTTCTGCAGTGAGGACAATAACGGCACCCATTATAAAAACAACAGTAACACTAACAACCACAGCCATACATACCATAGAAACGTATTATGTGATCTGGCGCAGCACGAGTTTAGCTGCAAGCTCAGTCTCTATAGGGCAGGGGTTGTTAATCCCTGGCCATGCCTCAGAGAGGCTAGGGACTCCGCAACTCTGACCAACCCTACTCATTTCCATGCCTGTATGCACAGTCAGCATAAAACCAAGGTGGAGGAGGGGAGGGAGAGCTAACATTTTACAAATGCTGCAGTTGTGATCCATTAACTGAACAGTTTCCAATAAAAGTTAAAGTTACCTTAAATTATGTGATGTTGTGTCATAATGCTCCACAACTGTGCATAAATTGAAGAAGATATTTATTGGAGTGTACTGATGGGCCAGTCAGGTACCACACCTACCTGCCTGTGTGCTCCGCTCTTCCCTCTTCCTCACCGCTGCCATCAAATCTTTCCCCTCCCCCTCCTACTCATACCTGTTCACTCGGCACAAAATGGATGCTGCAAAGCCATTTAATTGGCCTCCACTTCAGAATCCAAGGGCATCTGAAATGTCTTTTTAATAATATTTCTTCCCCTACAGAGCTGGACTGTGTCTAGGAAGAATGTACTTTGTGGTAAACGGTGTGTTGTAGCCAGTGGACATCAGACGGTCTTGTTGCTCTTTCTAAAGATCTTTTGGCCTCAGCGACTGCTACTTCAGGTGTTGTGTGTTGTCTCGCAAGGTTTTTTAGCAAGAAATAAATGTAACAGTAAATGTTACAATTTGTAGTGTCTGACATGTTAGTCACTCTGGTCATTTTAGAGCAGCTGGCCTATGTTTTAGCCACATCATCAGTTTCATTTTTTTCCTTTCCTGTCTCGTCCTCTCCCTCTCCTGTGGCTGAGCCAAAGATAACTGAGTAGCAGTGTTTGACTGTAATCACTCCAAGTCTCTTTCTCTGGAGAGCAGCACAGCGGGCAGCGCATTTCCACCCCTCTAGGAGCTTTCAGCCCACTTTCATAGTATCATGGTATGTTTGTGAAAAATCAGATAAAGCCAGGATTGTAAATCGGAATACATAAACTTAATAATGATAATGCACAAACACATGCCTTTACCCTATATAACTTTATGTTATTTTGATAGGACTATCTTCTAAAACTAAACAATAATCAAACTGTGGTTAGAAAGAGAAAGAATTTGACCCACACTGAGAGGGTGCACTCAACTGAGCGAGCAGTAAAACCAGTCATCTGAATAAACTTAACAGCCAAAAAAAGGAGCCCTCATGCAGAGTGAACCGTGGAGGCCTGCTCTGTGTCATTTTGAGGCATTTCTGAATCTCTCATTTTTTGAAAGCCTATAGCAATTTGGCTAACTGATTAGTCTCAGATTAATACAGGTTGGATATACCACTGAGATTAGAACGATAACTAGTTTAAATGACAGTTGAGTTGGTGCATTATATCTCATCATCTGGCTCCAAGACTGTTTTGTAATTAAGGCTGTAAGGTGTGTGCATAATCAAATAAATAAATAATGCTGGCAGAATTATGTGATAATAAATTAATACATTACAAGAAGTGAATAAAGGAACAGCTAATTGCACAAGATGAGTCTTTTTCATTAGCCTTTTGAGAGGATATTTCATTCTATGCATTGCGAGCCATACTGCCAGATGAAAACCAAGTATGCAAATAGGGACAAAGTAATGTATTAGGAAAACTGCTACACAGCATTTGAATAGACACCTAGTTGTGATTTTGTCATCCAGTTTTCGATCTAATTTAATGGAATCTCTCCTCACTCCAAACACAAACCACAGACATTAGTCAGGGAAAAAAGAGGACAACTGAGTCTTAAGAAGGAAATGCTTCATAATGGAGAAAAGAGTATGAGGTCTCAGAGTGTTTGTAGATTTTCTGTGACATTTAGTGTGAGACTTTATGGGGAACAAAATAAAAATAACACTAAGAAATAATATAGAATAATATAAGACTGAAAAATAACATGAAATATTTAATTATCTGCTTTGATGATCACAAAATGAATATATCAAAGGTTTACAAAGCAGCCATAAAGGTGCGCTTTGCTAGTATTTATGCCCACAGAATAAAAAAAATAAATAAAAAAACAACTTACAATGCATCTTGCAGTATAATAGTTTTCTTTTCCTCCTCTATGCCTTGTGTTGTAGGGCAAAAAAAATAAACTTGGTTAAATGCATCTCCAATAATTGCGCTGCAAAGTTGGTTGATTATTTTGTACATAATTACAGTGGAAAACAACCTGCCTATTAAGCCTTTAATGGCAGTAATACAGAAAGCAATTACCATTACTTTGCTGCTCACACTGAAAATAAAGATTTCTCTAAATTGAAAGGATCCTCTGACTACTGCTAAGGCTAATTGTATGGGGTCTTGTACAGACATCTGGTTGTACATCATTTGTAAGGACTAAATGCTGATCAGTTAGGAAGGCTTTTACAAGCTGTGTCCTAAGTGTGTGTTTTTGGGACTGCTCTGCTGCCAGGGAGTCTGATAGCTCTTGAATTATTTATCTATCAGGCTGCTGGACGGTAGTCACGGCGACCTAGGCCCCGTAGTGTTTGTCTGGCGACATCTCCCTCCAACAGTAGCCATTGGCAGAGAGGGGTAGGGGTGCTAATGAGCAGGGTGCAGTGTGCATGCGACCAGAGTTTTCTAACCCTCCAACCCCTCTGAACACACAGACCCTCCTCGGTGAGTAAAGGCGCAGAAAAAGATTTGCAAAGATCTGAGTGCAGAACTTTTTAATTAGGGAAAAGATGAGGTTAGAAAAAGAAAAAGATTGAAAACGAAAGATAGAAACAACCACCCGTTTTCCTATTAAGGAGAAATGTCAAGCGCGGTGGTGAAGCAATAGTCTGTGTGCATCCCTTTGTTGTCCTCCCTGACATTGAAGGCTAATTTTTCATGGTTATTTGAACTGGAAAATGAAAGAGAGGTTTGTGATTATTTCCTATAAATGACAACACAATCGCATTACGCTTCAGTACAAACACAGAGAGGATATTGCCTTTTCATATTTCATGTGAAAGTAATGGATGGGCTATGCAAAGAGGAACAGAAAGAAAGACAAATGGTGAAAGAAAGCTGACTGTGTTTGATTTGTATTAGAAACAGAATGGATAGAGGTAGCGAGAATTTTTTTTCCAATAAGTGGTAGCACTTTCATGGATGTCTTAAAGTGCCTGAGCAGTGTAATCATTTGATTTCTTTAGCAATTAGCTATGAGCAACCAGCCGATCCAGTGGTGGTTAGAAGCAAAACTGGTCAGTGTATCCACTGTGCTCTCTCAAGAAAAATATATATATTCATCTTCAGGTCCCACACACACAGTCTCCATGTATATCTGTACAGCTGCTTGATGTAACAAATAAAAACAAGTGTAATAGATAAAATAAAAAAATAAAAAATCAGTCCTCCAACCTCCACCTCTCCTCAACTATCCTGAAACATCTCAACTCATGAGGCGGTTAAACTTTTGAGAGCAAACACACGTCAATGATAGCCTATATTTTATATTTTAAGTAAAATTGATTAGCAAAATTGGTATTCATAACCTTGTCAGATTCTGTTTTATCTCGCCGTACGCTTTCATAAACAAACAGCCCGTCGGGCCCTGGGCGGTATTTGGAGACTGGGAGGCAGGATGACCATCAGGGAGGATGGCAAATGAACCCACTCTTGAGGGGCAAGCCGAGAAAAAAGTGTTTGTGTTCTTTAAGTTTACCAAGATTGAAGGACCAGCAGGAAAGCCTCTGCTGGCAGGACTCATGTAAATAGGACCCATGTGGGAGCTGTGAGCCGGACTCCTAACACGCGCCGAGGTAGGCGCTACATACATCCAACCATGGCAACATTGATTTTCTGAGCTAATACCTCCACAGAACAGTCCACAGGCAGATGGATGCACTACAAAGATATGCAAATGGTGCATTCGATAAATCGACAGGCAGAGATCTTTCTCAGACAGTCCACTGTACTGGTCTGCAGTGCCTAAAAGGAGAGATAAACAGATAAGTACCTGTTAATGGACATACACATACACAAGTGTGCACACTCAGACAAACATACAAGCACCTGCCTGTTACCTGGCAAAACTTAGATCGATAACAGAATTTCGTGTTAAGCAGAACCACTTCAGAAAAGCACATCAAATAAATGTTGGGACTATCCAACATTAGTTTTTTAAGTGAAAGTGGTATTTTCAATGCTCTACTGTACACACACACACACACATATATATTTTAATTTGCAAGGTTTTCTTCAAGAAAGCTTTTTGCACTGTATCCTGTGTATAATAACAAAACAAACAGTGGGTATAGTCATATTCAGTGTGCTTATTAGTCAGATATGAAACAAAAGCTGCTGGGTGTATGTCATATATAATAGATGTGGGCTGTCTTGTTAAGCCCAGCAGGCTGTATGTGGCTGTGTCTCTGTGGAGAAGGGCTCTGAAGCTCGCTGTACCTGGTAATTAAAGAGAGTTTGTGGCAAAAGCCAAACATCAGGAGAGATGAGCTATGAACAAAAGAGCTGTGACAGTTTCAGGTTATGTGATTTTTGTGTCCCTTTTTTGCCAAATGAAAAATCAATACATTTTCCGGGTTATACATATTCAGAGTGTCTACCATGCTTCCGCCCTGATGGAGAGAGGGGCGGGGGACTGTGGCCTAGAGTGGGGGAGTCGCCTGTCCGCCTGTCATAACTGTACCATCGCATTTTCCAACCCACTGGTGAATATTTCAGAGTTGATGTGATTGCCCTTCATGACAGCAGTGATGGGTTTTTTTTTCCTTTCTCTTTTTTTTTTTTTTTTTTTTTTCCAGACACCCCTTCAGCCAACCCCATACTCCGTAAACTCACCCTGGTTCTGTTTGGTCCCTTTGAGAAGCTGCAAAATAGGTGAAGGCATTGTTGTGTGAGCCAGAGGAAAAAAAGAAAAAGACACATTAATAACAGGAGGTTGATTTAAGAAGAGGCAGCAGTAGAGGATGATAAGCATAAATGCATGGCGGGGGGTGGCAGAGAGGCTGAGTGACTCTTTGTGCAGGACAATGTCCCTTAGGCAGAGGAGATGGAAGAGCACTGCCCAGTGATGTTTTTGCCCCCCATTCAGGCTTTTAGCCCACCATCCGAGCAGGGAAAAGTACAGCCTGCATCTTCCATTGTGGCCATAATATGTGTTAGTGAGCGCCCATCATCTTGGACATTCAAGGAAGTCACTGTGGTGTGTGTGTGTGTGTGTGTGTGTGTGTGTGTGTGTGTGTGTGTGTGTGTGTGTGTGTGTGTGTGTGTGTGTGTGTGGTGTGTGCATGTGTCAGTTGGGGCAGAAGAGTGAGCAGTCCCTGAATGCTCTCTCCCTGTGTAGCCACATTAACCTAGATCCTCCTCTCCTTCATCACTCAAGTAAAACACAAAGAGAAAAGAAGTAGAGCGGCACTCACTTTATCCACTTTATTTGTAATGTATCTAAACATGCCATTATCACAAGAAGTATTTCTAATTAGTGTCATTCCCCATGAGGTAACACTTTAGGGAAAATATTTAATACACTGCATTGTGCTCAGTTCTTAATTTATTAAGTATCAAGAGTGAAAATAAAATAGTTAGCCATATTAAGTGTGTTTGAATGTTTAGGGGGTAAAATATTATTATTAAAACAGTTCTTTGTGACCTGAATGTACAGATTTTTCTTTAAAATAGCCAGTGCCTTTGAGAGGCAAGACGGATCAAATTAAGATTTGTGAGGAAAACCTATGAGGCTGGTTTGATGAGCAGGCACCACCGGGAGAGCAGAGGAGCAGTGGAGGAGGGGGCTACTGCGATATTGTTCTAAGGCAGTGTGAGCTATCACTGCTGTTTGTGATTAACTTGCCGTTTAAAGTTTTTTTAGTTATTAGCTGCCCTAACCCCGTACCCCTCCTCCACCTCGTGCACCTCCTCCTCCGCTACACCACCTCCACCCTCTCCCCTCCTGCCCTCAGCCCCATGGAGACACAAAGTATTCATTCACATTTAGATCCTGAGGTCACAGCAGGGCCAGCAGGGAGAGGCCAGTGTGTCCCCCCATAGACAGGTCAGGAATCTAACACGTAACTCCGACCAGCAGCTCTGAGGTAGCTTACTCTTCTTTCCTTTCAAAATGTGAAAGTGTGTGAGGGAGGGAGTAAGGGAGTGAGAGCACGAATGAGAGAAGAAAAGACAGATACACTCTCTTTGTGTGTGTGTGTGTGTGGTAGATGTAGAGTTCTGACATTTTACTACACTGATGTGTAGTTATGTGTGTTTTACTACAACTTTATGAATGTTAATCAACTTTTATGTATCAGTATTAAATAATTTAAAAGGCTGTTTTTGCAAAACACTTGTCCATATTTAACTCTTCTTCATGTTCGCTGTGCAGTGATCATTATGGTTATAGATATTACCAAATCTTGGTTTATTGGTTTTTCATCAGCAACCTGCCTCTGACCGGGTTGTGGTCACGTTTGTTCTGTTGTGGTTTTATGAGAGAAAGCTTGTGGGGACCTGAGAAGAGAGCTTCTGTGTGTGTGTGTGTGTGTGTGTGTGTGTGTGTGTGTGTGTGTGTGTGTGTGTGTGTGTGTGTGTGTGTGTGTGTGTGTGTGTGTGTGTGTGTGTGTGTGTGTGTGTGTGTGCGAGGAGAGGGGGGTCATGAGAGGTGGGGGTATTTTCCTGCATGTTGTGCTTTAAAAGGGGGTCTTGCGTATGGGGCACAGAGGTGCTGATATGAGGAGCGGACAATGCATGAAAGCCCTCAGCATGGGTCCTGTGTCTCATTGTCCCATGGTACCCTCCTGTCACTTTCATTTTGCACCCTCTAGTCCAGAGTCAGGCCAACTTTGATATAAGGAAGGGGTGCAAGGGATGATGGGGGAGCAGGAGGGAGATTTTTAAAAGAACTAGAGGAGAAAGATAGAGTCTGTGAAGTGTGAAATAAGATTGCTTTTTATCCGACAGTGCAGCGCTAAAGAAAAGGAAGCTGTCCGGCCTTGGATAAAGCGGGGGAAGCGCACCTCTCTGATTTACAGTGTGGTCTTGTGACACTTGGTTAAAATGATAACAACAGCCTCAATAATCATAATGAGAGTAATGAGAGCTTAGACACACAGTTCCTTACAAGAGCCCAGAGAGAAGCAGAGCTCAACTCTCGCTCCTGGTCCTCGAGAGCCGGGGAAAGGGAGAAACTCAGCACAGCCCCCGCGCTGGTTGTCCAGGACTTACGAAAGCCGAGGGAGAAAGACAAGACAGTGTTGTTGATTAAGACTCTGAATACGCAACAACAAATAGCAGAGTATAACTGCTGTTTAAGGAAAACTGAAGCTGTTCTCAGGTAGGACTGGGATTCTGTACTTAAAGAAAGGCAGTTATCATCATAGCAGTATATTCTGCTGAGGCCGAGGATGGGAGGAGCCTGACCTAGTGAAAGATATCTAGAGTGACTATTATTACTTGCTGCTGCTCTTCTCTACAGTCTGGGAAGGAATACTGGAAAGTGCAGTGGTTACCATCAATTATTTATTAGGCCGTTTGTGCTTGTCAGTCTGATTAGCATTAGTGTAATCACTGCTCTTCAGGGGAAAGGAAGGCTGCTCTCTCTCATCTGAAGGTAATCTTGCTGTTTTCAGTGTCTTATCTTCACCGGACGCCTCTTGCATAGCATCTGCTTTTGTCATCTCCACATATTTCTTTCCTTTTCCCTTTGCCCGTGTGTTTCTGTCTGTTGCTGTTCAGCCCCTTCCCCCCGCACCTCATTAATGCGTGTGAGCAAGTAGCACTCTCCCAGCTTGTAGAGAGTGACACCTATGGGCCTGATTAAGCCTCTGCACTCACTGACAAAACACGAGAGGGGAGGACTACTGAATGTGTAGATGGTGTGAGCCTGCGCATATCAGTGTGTGTGTGTGTGTGTGTCTGTCTGCGAGATGCTGGAACAGAGAGTCCACGGACTGTCCCCACTGAGTGACTGGCAGACCAAAGCTGATATTTATATGCTCAGAACAGATGAGTGTAATCTCTGTGTCGGCAATGGGGCTTATTCAGCTTGCCTGATTAGATTAATGGAACTGTTTCATATCATTGTATTAGGATGGTTAATGAAGACAATTAATTAGAAGACAACCTTCAGGCTATTGTCCTTTACATCTCTGAAATTTGGGTTAGAAATGGCCTGCTGCCATAGCTTTGAGTGTTTCTCCTCATCTATTTTCAGAGTTAATCTATGGCTACAGTTTTAGAGTCTCTTCCATTTGCATCCTACTCTTAGGCCACTCATGACCTTTCATTAATTATGGCCAGCCTAGCTTTAATCATTCTGTAATACCGTTGAAGATGAGACGAGAAATAGGCAAAGCCATTTGCCACTTAAAGATGTAACGCTGCTCCTGGAATTAAATGTCTTCATTTCTGCATAAATTATGGATGGAGCTGTGTGTTGTGTGTGCTAAAAGTGTCATATACGTTGATTAAACATCTAAATAAAAATGGATTAAAAACACAAGGAAGGAAAAAAATATCAGTGCACACATGAGCATGCACAGCGTGTGTGCAGGAAGTTGTGGGTAAGTACAGGGAAGCTGAATGGCATTAGAATATTGGCTGCCTAGAACCGTAATGTTTAAGCACAAAGTGTGTATTAATGTGTAGGTGGGGAATTAGTCTCACTACAAGTGTCACATGGCTAAGAAATGACACCTTGCCCCGTTTTTAAAGGTGGAGAAATTTACCTGGGGATTATTTTGTAATCTCAGCACCTATGCAGCTGTACAGTATCCTAATTCTCGTGCAGTTTTGGAGATTTATGCAGGCAGGAGTTAGATGGGATTTTGCGACTCTGGTTTTCTGGGAATGTTTAAGATCCGCCTCACTTGCACGGGATGGGCTGGGCTGGATGGAATTCATGGGTTGCCTTGGAAACATAATAGAAACATGGTTAAAAATAAAAGAATAAAATGTATTCATTTGTGTGGGATCCTGGAAACACTTAAATATACTTTTTACTAGAAGCCAGTCATCCCTTTTAAATATTTTTATTTAAACATGAAATCACTGGATCACAGGATTGGCTTTTAGCCTTAATGTGTAACAACACAGTCCATACATCTATCACTCTGCTCAGCTGTTTCCTACGTATATGACCAGCAAACAGGAAATGGAGATCCTACAGAGGCCTATCAGTAATACAGAGATCTTTTCCACTGACTTTGATTTTTTAAAAATGTGTAACCACATATGTGCAAGCTGTTGTGTCTCACTCAGTCAACAAAATATGTTAAATACTCCTAAATATAAAGCATTTTAATTTTAAGCCAATGAAAAAAAGACAGTTTCCCACACAAAGCATAGGATGAAATTTGAAATTTAAAAAGATTTTAGTTGTTTTTTTTTTTTAGAACTTTTTTTTTTCTTTTTGCACAAGGCACCTTTATTTAGCCATCCAATTGAAAAAAAAAAATGTGATGTTTCTTTATATTCTATCTGTGATTTAAGATTGTCACTTGAAAATGAGAGTGAGAAAAACCACATGCCTCTGAGATTAACAAGTGTAAGTGATAATGGCACATAGTTTGACAAAATATCGTAACCTCCATATACATTGTATGCAATGTTTCATAACTGAGTGTTGGGCATAATGTAACATCATAAAAGTGGTTTTGGCTGTGGGTAGTCATGTGGTGAGCTAAGATTGGATGTGTGATGACTGCAGGGCTGAATACTTGAACAGGATATTTCAGTAGCTGTTGTAGCATTGTCAATATATCAATAGCTCATAGAGTAGAGACCTGAGCATGAAAGCATTTTCAAAAGAGCATTTAAGTACATTTGCTGAGAATTAGCTGACTTGTGTAATAGCTGATAGGGCCTATTGACTGCGGCCTAGTTTACTGTTGTCAAATCAATCCTATTGCATGCAAGTCCCGCTACTTTTAAACAAACTTAACAGGCAAAGGGAATGTTCAGGGGGCACTGGAGGGAAATAAACAAGATTGATGCCCTTTTTATTATCTGTTTTTGCTATCTTTTCCTCTGTGTGTTACTTACAAATGGCGTTATCGGATATCCATTGTTTGGACTTCGATGCTCCTAAATGGCCTGATGTATTGAGCTGAGGCTTTTAAGGTGGTTACAGGGGATTTCTGCCTTTGACTTGGCATAAAAATAAAATGAATTGTGGCTTTGAAAGTTTTAAATATTTATGATTTTTTTTCTTTTTGGCAATAGTCGCATAGAATAAGTGAAATGAGGCTTGTATTGTTGGTAAGTAACCTAGCAGATTGCTGAAGGGGACAGTAATGTATGTGTGTGTTTGTGTTCATGTGTGTGAGAAGGAGAGAATGGGGGGCTTGTCTAGTATAAGGTCTTTCTCTTGAAGGATACTGCTCTCACAATTATTTTTCCATCTGCCCACTTCAGACCACATGTGTGCTTTTTTTTCCTGCAGTTTTATGTCCACATTAAACAGAGGAAACCATATTTGTGTCATGGTCCTGAATACATGGAGAAATATAATAAATTAGTTTTCAGTACAACATACAATCCAACACTATAACTACCAATAATTAGTAATAATAATAATAATTAACAATAACAAAAATAACATATTTGCCTTTCCTTCTTACCTATAATTCTCCTCAGATTTTCTAATCTTTCCTGTCAAAGTAAATTTCACACTGATGTGTTCAGACAGCACAGGACAGAGAGCCGAAAGCAGATTCTGCCCTCTTTGTCTGCTAGCCTTGCAACTGTGTGTCAGCAAATGTAATTGTTGCAAGCTCCTATAGAAAAAAACGCTGCCGTCCCTTTAAGTGCTTCCACCAATTCTGATGGCGTGGTGATTTACATATCCCGTCCTCCCTCCCCCTTCAGGAGAGCTGAGCGAGGATGTGGAGGCTGCTAGTGAGACCACCACAGACCAGGAGGACCAAACCAAAGACAGAGAAAGTGGGGGGGAGAAGGAGCTCACCAAAGGGACAGGTAAGGCCAATATTTACACCACATATATTTAAGGATTACTATTCACTGGAAACATGTGGCCCTGCTCCTGAATGGTGCTAAACAACAGGCCTCTTATCTAATTAAATTACACATATTTTTTAACAAAATTTAGAACCATTTTAAGCATTAAACACACCATCCCAAAACTCCCTAAATCCAGTACTGCTTTTTAGAGGTTGCAATTTCATGCTTCAGGTTTCCAGGCATTAAATCCCATCAGATACAGTTAGGATAAACTGTCAATTTAGGTAATATGCTCAGGTGACATGTGACCCATGTTTTGTCTTTGCTCAATAGGTGATGTGAAGAGAGAGGCCTGTATGTGTAATTCCAGCTGGGCCATGTGGATGTGCACATGTGATAGCACTGCCTCTTCTCAGTTTTGTTGCACACAGAGACAACACGTACCTGAGTTCACTGCTGTCAGATCAGGATGGTTTTATCTGTGGTCCTCTGTATTGACAGGTGTAGGTGGTGACTCCTGAGCAGGGGGCTGGGCTTAGGGTGTGGGGAGGAGCTTTCATCCCAAACAATCTCTGGCCGAGGCCAGGCTGCAGCTCCTTTCAGTTATAACATTTTAGGATTTGAATTTACAGATGTTTTGAAATTAGTGGATGTTTCCAGTTTTAAATGGTTTAACACTGACATGCTGCTAAGCCTGAGTTCAAGGTAGCATGCATTTATGAATTTTCTTTTTTCACTTTGTGGATCCTATAATTGCAATTATATCATACTACATGGCAAAAACTTGTGATTTTTGGGGTTTGTATTGTTTTTTTGTTTTTTTTTTAACAAGAAAAGATGACAACATTGCTGATTGCTGATGTAAAAGTTGATTTTATGAACTTACCAGTTATGTTTTGTTTTAATACTCTTACTGGTTGCTGGAAGCTTTTAAGTGTGACTAATGGTAGTGATGGTATTACAAGTAAAGCAGTTATACTGTATGTATTAACTTAATAAGACAGGGTAAAAGTGTTTCCACTACTTTTAACACAGGGACTATATGATCATCTTATTATCCTCCATGTGAATGAAACTCGATCTCAAACACAAGTTTAGACCAGACAGAAGTTTTAAGCAACAGTCTAAAAGTTGATTTTGTTCCAAGCACTGGACAGTGTATGTGCATCACTGCATCTAATTATATATATTGCATTTGCTGACTGATTGTATTCAGATTTCTGAAACGTCAGTGCAAATGAAATTTATTTTTATTTTTATTTTTTTATGCACAATTTACTTTGTATGCCTGTGTTGGAAAAACAATGCTGGCAGTTCAGACATATCTTATTCAATAGAAGAGATTTCTGATAATGATGACATTGAACAGTAACAGGCCTGAGTAGATGCTTCTCACTTGTCTAACTTCTTATGTTACTGCAGGATGTTTTGATTTACACTAGTCAGGTTAAAAACTGGAAAACAATTCAGACCTTTTGCATACCTAAGTTTTTTATAAAGTGCAGCAAAAAAAATAAAACTTCATCACAGTGTTTGAAGCCCAGCCTTTGTAAAATGTCTTTGATATTCGAACTTCTATTTTAAATGAGGCTGAGTTGTTTGTGCTCTTTGAAAGGGCGACACTCTTCTTTGATGGAAGAAATAATGATATGCATGCCTGACTGAATATGGCTAAAAGTATGTTTTAGCACATCAAAATAAAGCACTTTAAAAAGCATTAAAATGAGCTGGCCGATTAATAATTCACTCATACCTGTGGTGCACAGGAAGACGACTCCTCGCATTAGGATTCCTCCTTTTTGAAAGGCATGCAATTTGATACAAGCATATTCAGTTCCTTTCCTCCCCTCTGTCAGTCGCTAATCACCAAATAAGTGTGTTTCTGTGTTTTCACAAAGGAAATATGTGCTTGCATATGAAAAATTTACAGCTTCCCAGCAGCTTATTAGAAACGCTTAGTTAAAAATAGCATGTGCATTAGGGAACCAGGTCTGAGGTTCTGTTTGATGTCAGTGAAAAGGTGGGTGGGTAAGTTGGGGGGTGGGTTGAAGGCTGTGTTGTCAGCGAAAGGTAGGCAGTTGTAGTTTAATGGAAGGGTCCCTTTTTGTACTTTAAACTTTTTGTGACTGATGAATACAATGCCCATTCAAAGAAAATGTGGAAAACCTATCTTATAGAAAAAAAAAGAAGGAAGACCTCACAATGCATTTGGTAAACATAGGAGCACTTGTTTGGGCCTATGTTTGTCTGGCGATGTTTGTACATTATATATACAGGTTGTGTGTATGTCAAAATATGGCACACGAGCGTCTCGGCCAACCTGTTATTTATCTGAAAGGTGCCCAGTCTCCTACTGTCTGAGGATGAGCTGTTTCTAAGGTCCATCATTAGAACTACTGAAGTATTTCTTCTCAACGCTGGCATGTAGCTGTTGGAACAGAGCACAACATTGTTCCTTTACAAATGACAGTCACTGTCAGACAGACAGCATTAGCGAACAGAGAAAAAGAGCCTTCATCCTTTTTAAAGCCACTGTCAATCTTATTTTCTCTTTCTTCTTCCACAGCTCCTCAGTATTCATTATAATCATTTAGAGGTACATCAGAAGCCTTTGTAAAATGCATATGTATTTGGCATGTCATCTCTTGAAAGATGCCTTCATCATTTGGTCATTTCTTATTTATCTCAAAGATAATACATATATATTCTGTACATGTACAAGCATTCAAACATATTTCAATGTCATGTGCTCCCAACACTACAGGCAGTGTGGGGTAGATTTTTTTTATTATACGGTATATTATCATAGGGATATATCCTGACCGAAGAAAATAGAAGTTAACAGTAAAAGTAATTATAAGTGGAATACTAAAATCTTAATGTATTTGGACAATGATGTTCATCTTGGCAGTAGCTACAATTTAATCATCCAGCGTGATTAGTAATTCAAAGGGTCATTTTTAATCCAAGGTATGAAATATGCATAAATGGGTAGCCATGAGCCTTTTTCCTCTTTCCTCAAACCTTCTACACCTAGCTGAGACAGCACTAGCAAAAGAGAAGAGCTCCTGCATAGGAACGAGATCTGTACCTTCATTAAAGCAGGTGGTGTATTTATGCAGCAGCTGAATGTATGGGGATGCAGCAAGGACAAAGGCAGGAGGGTGGCAGCTATAGAGGAGATAGGAGCAGAAAGTGGTGGAAGGAGGGGTTGTTAATGCACCTGCAGACCTGGACACAATGTGATTTGACATATTTAACATAAATGTATGGGAAAGGTTGTATTGAAATTTGGAGCGACATGTAGGAAGACGGGGAGGTGGGAGCGAGAAATAGTCTCTCCATTCTGACACTGGGAGGATGGTACTCCTCTGAAATTGAACTTGATAAATAATTCTTTTCATACCTCTTTACTTACATTCAATTTATGTGAGAAGGAGTAAGGTGGTTGAAGAAATGTATTTCATCCAGGATCATCCACATTCTCAGACCCGTGAAACCTGTGAAGACAGACTCATAACTAGACAGAAACAAATTATGGTAAATAGTGAGAAGGTAAGACAGAGACTTATGCAGTACTTCACTTACATTCTGTAATCTGTGAGTTTTTCTCAGAAACCAAAATTACACTGGACTTAAATGATTTTAATATTATATTCAGAGAAATTTAAAAAATTCAGGATATTTAAAACTCTTAAAAAGTACAACAGCTTTTAGTGTTTCAGTGTAAATTTTGCAATATTCTGTGCATTTTGTCAGCCTGTATACAGCTTGCAGACATGTTTGTGTGCAGTAAAACCTCTTTTTATTATCATTTGTTATGAAGTCTCTTTTTTGTCTCTTTAGCTTTGGAGTAAATGTTATCGTTGTATGGATACAAGTGTGCAGGAGTGCTTGTGGTTTTTTATTTGATTATTTTTCTATATTTATACAAAATTAAATCTTTGTGCATTGTAGACTGAACATCCACAGCACAAGAGTTGTTCTTGAATATTGTGGTGAGGTCTTAACCATGAACTTTAGATGTGTAAGAGCAACTGTAAATTACTTTTAATGATACAGTGACAAATTACTACTTATTATCATTAAACTAAATATTTGTTTATATTTACAGAACCTGTAAGATTAGTTTACACCTTTCTCAACACTGTGCTGTTTTCACCTACAATTAATTTTCACACAGATCAGTTAAAAACATGCTACGAACTATCCTCAGTTAAATCTTCACACTAAAAGGAAAAAAAAACAGAACAGCTGGGTGTGTTTACACTATACTCTACTGTATTCTAGGTGTGTGCCTCTGTGTCTGTTTTTGGAGCCATATTCCAGCTGTGTTTTCTTTTTTTTATGAAAATGTGTGTGGGCATGCACATGTGTACATTCAGGTGCCGAATGTCGGAGAAGCAGATGTTGTGCTGTACACTGCAGATGCTGCATTTAGTCTGTATAATTCACATGATGATTAGCATCCCCTAGACGCAGCAGTGTGGCACTGCAGTCTTCTCACTTTTTTTTTGGACTTGATATTGTTCCGTTAAGTCCTCTGGTGTTTCTCACTGAGGTGCAGATACCAAATGTTATAATATGTTGTTTGTATAACAGTCAGATATGTAGATTTAATATAAGCCTTAGCTGAAGTCAAAATTGCATGCATATGGTTAGTTACAATCAAATTATTTGAGTTGAAGTTATTGATACTCTAAGCTGGGGGGCATTCAGTGCAGCCGTGATTTGTTATTGCTTTTAAAAGCTAAGTAATATAAGGATTCAGGAGACGGGGCAGTGAAAACGTGTACATATTCATATCACGTCCTTTGAGTGCTTGTCATCCCTCAAATTATAATTCCTTTTGTCTTTGAAGATAATAGGCCATAAATTGTCCTTGTTTGTGAGCCAACTCCTGAAAGCTCAGTGTTTATGGGTTTTACCACAGGGTGTCTAATGGCCAAGCACCAGAGCTGTGTCTCTGAGCGTCCTGTAAAGGTGAACGTCATGTCATCTTATTGTTCACTGGCCTGGAAATTATTAATGCTTCTGCTAATTAATAACTCCTTTCAGTTTCCTCATCTTGGATTTGCCTGTCTTGCAATCATGTTGTTAGGCTGCGTACCACACTCTCACACTATTTCACTTGTTCTTATACGATACAGTTTTGTGTTTCTTCTATAAATGCAGATTTGGACTTCAATGAATAATAAGTAGTGATTTCATATGTAGCTTCAATATCAGGTTTTAGTTCAAGGTTTCGCTTTTCTTGTATTGTCTTTATTAATGCAGAATAATTACCTGAGAAATATAAGATGAAATGGAACGCTGCCCCTTATTGCTCTGGGCTCTGACACAGGCTGTAGATTAAAAACCTGGATAGAAATGGGGAAAAAGGAAAAGACAATATTCAGGTATTGTTAGCATAGCATTAAAAGAGAATGACTTGTAGCACTGGGGGAGTTGAATCATCTCCATATTAATGGCCAACTTGCTGAGGGAATAGTGGAGAGGATTTTGTATGTTACAAGAAGTAGAGGGGCATCTGAAGCCCTCTGGTGTGAAGGTGAAAGGTTTTAGGGAGCTGGAGATCAGAGGACACACTTTTCAGAAGATTCTTGAGTTTCACTAGAGATATTGTGAGTGTGAGCTGAAGTTTAAAGTGATTGGCAGACTGTGGCTGTTCTGGGCAAAGTGACAGAAAAGCTTGAAAAGCTTGAAAAGCAGCCTCATTGCCATGGACCTACTGGATGATAGTCTATGCTTTTTTTTTTTTTTTTACAACCGGAGGCCCGAATCTGCCACGGCAAGACAGGAACTGTGGTAATGAGGGCACAGAGGCTCCAAAGATGATGAGGACCCAATGTCAGTGAGTGGGAGGGGGATTCCCCTCCAAAACACCAGGATTTTTTACCCCATCTACCACTCTTACATATTGCCAACTGTAACTCACATTTTAGGATATGGATAACCTCTCTCAAGGACAAAGCAGATTAATGGCAGCTGTGATTACAATCCTGGATGATTTCGATGGCTGATGACCTGCCGTGGTTAATTCAGCCTGTGCTGTGTCAGTCACTTTGTCCAGCAGCCATCTTTTTCACCCTTTGAAAGCACAACAAGGCTGTGATTGCTCCAAAGGCTGTTGTGCTGACAGCTTTGCAGCTTGAATAATACAGTCCGGCTATGGGAGGTGAGACAAGGTGCCAAAGTCCAATTCACTTACGGGACTCGACAGCACAAAAGCCTCTGGTTTACGGAAAAGGGACATGAATTAATAATCACCTAATTGACTCTTAGTTTTTTCTCCACTCCTGCTCTACCTTTTGTGCTTTCAAACAAAAGCCCACCCTGTGTATCTGTCAGAAGAGGTTTGGTGTGGATGGGGCCTCTGTTTCTAATGACCAGGCAGGAGAGTCCAGCGTAATGCACAGAGTCCTGACACATCTTAAGGTCATTGACCAGGACGCTGGTCTCTGTCCAACCACTGATGTTTATGTACATACAGTAATTATACTGTTGTTTTTGTCCTTTTAAGTTCTGAAAATCTTGACTCATACAGATTGAAAATGTTACTTCAAAAGTAACTTGGCCAGTGTGACTGTAAAGAAAACAACAGAAGAAATCATTGTGGAAAACGTCAGGGTGTTTTTTTTTTTTTTTTTCCTTTTTCTCTCTTGCTGTAAAAATCCATTTTCACTGTTTCACTATCATTGCATTTTTGTGTGCTCTCTCACTTGACCCCATCAGCACAACATTAAAAATTAAACTTTATCTCTAATCGTTGTCAACTATTTTTGACATCCATAGTATCGTCTCAGCAAAGAATCCTTTTCTGTTCTTTTTTGACAGGAGAGTTCCTGTAATATCCATACATCCTGCTCCATCAGGACCCAATGTTTTGTACATTGGTTCTGATCACCTGCTCACATTGTTGATCCATGTCTCTTATGTTCTGACATGAGTGTCCAATCTGCTGCGTTTGACTGTACATCTGTACAGACAACACCGACAACAACAAAAAGACTTTTTTTTTAAACTCTATTTCATTCCCGGCTTTTCACTGTTTCGGTCATTTTTTCATCACTGTTGACAAAATAAAACAGGATACAGTAGTTGGGTGTTAGTCACAGTGCCTGCGATGGTGTCAGGGTGTAGGATTCTCAAGAGACGGCGATTGATCAGATTTATGGAGTCCTAATTGGCCGTGACGAGAGAGACTGTGTCTTAGTAAGCCTCCACAGCCCTTCATCTGCCCCTCTCTCTCACTTTCCCTCTTTCGCTCACACAAACATAAAACACCTTGAGCAAGATGCTGGGTTGGGCCCTTATACAGCAGCTCTCCAGTGCCTTGGCATAAACAGCCACTTGTTTCACCCCTCTACTACTAATTGAGTAATTGTGGAATTGAAATATACTTACGATCATTTAATTATGTTTATCCTCTTAATCATGAGGCTGAGAGCATACCTGTGTCTACTTAATCCATGCTCACTTTATACAATATATGTAAGTGCTTCATGGGTGCAAGATAGAATTTGTTTTGTTTTTTTTTTTGTTTGTTTTTTTTGCACTTAACCTTTTTGTTATCTCCAAATGTTAAGTAATTCACATTGTCCTAATGAAAATGACATATATGTAAGTTGTATTTTAAAGATTATCTAAAGAATATTGGCCTGTTATCCCTGTTGAAATGTGGAGGTGACCACCGTTCTTGGTTTCCTCGAGAGATGAGTTCAGGGGAAGTAGTAGTGGACTGAAGTGGAGTTGAGGAGGAGGAATTGTTGAGGACAGTGCCATGACTGAGAGGTTAATGTCAGGGAATGGGAGGTTCCTTTTGTTTAACATTCCCTTTGTTTATTGGCGGATGTGTTTAATAGGATTGACTGTGACTGGACCATAATAGGGCCTCCCTGGCTGATCCTGGTGTCTCTGGGAGATCTTGCAGGCTGCTCTGTCCAAAGCCAGGTCCCCCACTGGGTAATCAGCTCAGCTGCCCTCGTCCTGATTGGAGCTGACATTTTAATGTCTGGAGCAGGAGCGTGGTCAGCCCCGCTTAACCTGACCCCCCACCAAACAACCCCTCCCTTACCAATGCCCTCTGTTCTCAATTTGCCCTTCCAGGACTGTACAAATCAGGCCAAATTTAACTCTTTATGGGCTTGTTAGGGGCTGGAAAGACACCTCCTTAAGTTTCACAGTGAATTCTTTCCACTGGTGACAAGGCGTGGGGCTACCACGGCTGCCCCATGCTGACTCCATGTGAACTTACCTCACTATGAACCTGTATGTAACTGTGATGCCTCTCTGTGTGCCACCTCTGGTTTCCCTTTTCTCTTGATAAAGTGGACTAGATTTCATTTGGTTTGCAGAGGTTCTTCTGTGAGGCCTTGTTCTGCAGATATGAAAAGAAAAAGACATGATATTTTGTGAATATTAAATGTTATTAGCATTGTGTGATTGAATTTGTAAGCTACTGAAACATTTGTCGAAACTATATAGAATAGAGGTCTTTATTAAGCTTAGCAATAACTTTATAATTTTTCTTTTTCACATTTCCACACAGAGAGCACCAAAGTACGGCTGTGTCCTGTCAATACACTTGAGTATTGCTAATCAGTCTTATGCCATCTTTGAGCCCAGTGGCATGTTTTTTAAATAAAAGCTCGTTGTCATATTCAACCTAACATTAAGAAACTGAGATATGCTCAGGGGTTGAAAAGAGGTTTTCTAATCTTGCTGTTCTATTTTTCTCTTTGTTTCTTTTCTTTTTTTCACAGTCCGCTTGCACAGAACTACAACAAACAGAGGAAGGCTTAGTTGGTTTTCAGAAATGCAGGTCAAACAGAATTTCATTGGCATTTACCTGCTTACATAAACTAAAAGCTGAAGCATTTTCAAACCTGGGTTAAACTGCAGGCGCTGTTTGATTAAAAAAAAAAAAAAAATCTCTCTTGATATTTTGTTAAAAAAATTGCCCAAACACTTCAAATTTTGATGAGGCAGAACTGTGTTAATCTTCTCTCTGACAAGGACACAATGTATTTAAATGTAGAAGATGTATTTGGAGATTTTTGTATTATCTCTGGTGCTAAATTTGCTCCTTAATATCCTTGTGTTACAATATAAGGATGATTTAAAATACTGTGAATTTACTGAATACTGTGAAAAAATAATTACAAGTTGTGTTTCTCTTGATCCTCCTTACTGTGTAATAAGGGTTGCGAGATGTTTGTGTATCTTGTCTCAAGTTTAGAAACTCATGTGAACTGAAAATATGCAGTGGTGTGAAACTTAAAGCTGCACCCTGTGGCAAACTAATGTTTTTATTAGCTGTTTATGGTGTTGTATGATATCCTGACAAGCCAATACTGAAAGAGACAGCCCATCAGAGCACATTGGCTGTGCAGCAGCTACAAAGACACAAGTTGGATAACAACACTCTCACTGCCCAGTTCCCATTAAAAGCAGTTATATCACATTTAAGAAAGACATTCCAAAGCCCTTTATCCACAGTGTTATTGACTGACCTCTTCCCAGGCCGCCAAGTTCTCTTCTAGTCTTGACATGTCTGCTCTTCTCTCTTTATCCCTGTGTGTTTATGTGTGGTTGTGGGAATGTGCGCGTGTTCAGCAGTGTCCGGCAACTTGGAACGGCACCAGTCAGACTCCCCGGTCCCCTCCAAAAGGCCCTCTTCACGGTCAGAGACGTCTGAAAGCCCGCTCTCCTCGAAGCGTCCCAGGACAGCTGAGAAGAACACTGCGGAGCAGGTAAGTTACAAACCAGAGAATTTTGCTGTCATTGATTCCTTCAGATGTTCATGAAACTCTCATTAAACTCTTTGAATTAGAGGATTCTTGCTAAAGGTTATCTCATCCTCAATTACCAAGCCCTCATTATGAGCTTAAAACTAAAAAAAAAAAAAAAAAAAAATTAAATAAAATGTAAAAAGTTCTAATAATTTTCAGCTATTTAGTCAGTTACCTCACTAAGGCTTTTTATATTATGCAGGATTTTTTTCAAATGTGCTTAAAATTATTTTAGCCTTTCTGCTGCAGTTGCACTGCTAATTGTGTATAAGGTGGAAAATCAATATAGTATTTGACAGATGAGAGCACTTTGAAGTGTGTGCCAAGACTCAGTGGTGCTCAGTGTTACACACTTGTCTGTGATCAGAGGGACCTGCCTGCTTGAGGGAAGGGGGCCCCACTCTTCTTCATGATCTACAGCTCGTCTTCACGCAGGCCTGCTGTACCCACCACACCCATTTCACCCCATTAACCCTGTGTAAATCTGTTCCCCACTCTGTCTCTCTTTCTCTGTTTCTGCCTTCACCTTCACCCAGATGTACCAGTGCCCCTACTGCAAGTTCACCAACACAGACCTGAATCGCCTCAGAATGCACGTCATGACGCAGCACTCTGTCCAGCCCATGTTACGCTGCCCATTATGTCAGGACATGCTCAACAACAAGATCCACCTGCAGTTCCACCTCACACACCTCCACAGTGTGGCACCTGACTGCGTTGATAAACTGATCTCCACAGTAAGTTCTACGTTGTTATTGTTGTGTATTTTGGATGCGATCAGATACAGGGTGGTGAGAAATTTTAATATTTCGAAGTGTGTTTGAATACTTCTCTTTACCGACTCATATACATGAATTAACTTGGTATCATCTTTTTTATGTAAAATACTTATGTACACTCACAAATAAATAAACTTCATTCATTTGTGTTTTGTGTTAGAAGCAAGGTAACCACAGCCAGTAGAAGCTGCTCTGGGTGCATTAGCCTCAGCATATAGTTACTTATGCACATTATGGGCAATCAGATTGCAGGCAGTGGGTCAGGTCAAGGACCAGTGTAGGGATTTAGCAATGCCAAGAAGATGAGTCACTTGCTCTTAATCAATCCCTCACCCTGAAGTGGCTGCCTTAGCTGCGTGAACAATTGTCATTCCTGTCTTCACTCTTCTAAATTGCCAACATTCAGTCCTTTATCAAGCACAGAGAATGCAGTTAATTGTGAAATGACTGCAGGCAATCCCATTGGCTCTTTGGAAATGATTGGGCCTTTTTTAGATGCATATTTTTCTCCTCTTTTTCTTTGTCTTAATGTACCTATCATCAGAGAGCCTTTTTCCAGGTCTCTTCTAATCACAGTCATTTGGGGAGGGGAACTCGTAATCTGTTTTTGTATTTTTTTAATGATTTCACCATGAGCAGGTTTTTTAGCTCTCGGTTCATTTATTACTACACTGACAATGCCATGTCTACAATCACCTGTGTGCTAGTCAAAACAAAGCCTTTTATTATGAATATGTTAAAAATAATTGTGACTCCGATTCATCAGATTTAATGAACAGTTTCACCACTTCATGAAATTCAAGCGCGAGCAATGGAAATGCTATTATTCACCACCAATCAGGCCAAAATCAAGTTTCATATAAACAATGCACAAATGTGCAGACAGTGTATAAAACAAAACACACATTTTTTGGTAATTGTTCAGGTCCACTGAGAGGCAAGATTTATAGTGTTTGTTGCTTCAGTCGTGTGATCGTTGACTCTCAAGGTCTGAAGTTAGATTTACATCAGCTGCAATGCACTGGTGCACCTCCCTCTACCATGAAAGAATTCTTTCCATGCTTCCTTTAATGCCCATCAAGGGGAAATAAAATTTTATTTGCCCTCTTTTCTTGTAAATCACTGAACAAATCTTTGTTCTGTTCTATCCTGTGAAGCTAAATAGCTTGCTGGACAATCACCGAGTAAAACATTACTCTGTCTGCTGCCTAGCCATCTTCATCCCCCATCTAGAAAGTAAATGGCAAGCACATTAGTATGGTAGACGGCAATATTTATTTCTTTTATAGGAGGTAGTAATGTACTGAACCACTACAAGAGCACCGTGATAGAACAGAGGTAATATAACACACATTAAAGCAAGCACCTTTTCATAACTGGTGAATTCCGATGGAAAGGTACTTTATCCTTTTCACATGTCTAAGGAGAATAACCTAATTAAATCTGAAATAGGTGACTTTTATTTCTTGCCAAGCATGCATAATGATGCGTCTGCTCTCCCACCTCTCATCCACCCATTGTTTTGCCCTCCCTTCTCCCCATCTGATGCCTCCTATATCATTTTGTAGAATATATGGTGCCTCTCTCTCTCTCACCTATCTATCTATCTATCTGTCTGTCTGTCTGTCTGTCTGTCTGTCTGTCTGTCTGTCTGTCTGTCTTTCTTCTCATAGTCATATATTTCATTAATATCTCAGACAGAATATTATATGTATATACTATTTTACAAACACACTCCTTCAGTCCTCCCTCTCATTTTCTGTCTGTATAAGGTAGGGGTAATGAAAATAATTGTGCTTCATTAATTCTGAGGCTGTCTGGATGATAGCCATTTTGAACTATGTTTGCCAATTAGGCGGTCCAAATTAAATGTGACCTTGGGATACCCTGCTCTTTCCTATAATCTTCTAATGAAGTAGTTGTCTAGAAACAGTCCACTTTGTAATGTAAATCACTGCTTTTCTGTGACTTTCCTTACTAGTTGCTTTAATTTTCCACTTTTCATTTTGAAGAGATTGAGAATAACAAAATAAACAAGGAGAAGGCTTGTTATCTTTTTGGACTTTTTTTCCCTGCTGGACCAACTATTCTACTTAACCTCGAAAGCCCTGTTGCTTGAAGGATGATTCTACTCCAGTTGATTCTGGCCTTTTGGCTATGTGATATGCAATAGTACATTCATCAGTTTTTTTCACTGTGTGTATCAGGAGTAAACAGAAAGCATATGGTATATATGGTTGATTAACCAAACTATCAGGAGTAGAAATGTGACAATGTTGTCTTTTACTTTTCAATACAAGTTACAGTGTAAATTAAGGGGTAGTATGAAGAGACATTGCCTGAAGGAACACAGCAAAGAGTTTTGATAAAGATCCCTGTCCAGGATCTGACCAGGGAATTCAGTTACACTGGAAGTGACTTAGACCATAGGCACAATGAGATGCATTCTTTAATATATTTCCTCCCTTTGTCTCCCTCATTTAAGACATCTTTATTGATATTACTTGAAAGGACTACCAATAAGTCTTATTAAGGCTGAGAATGAACGGTAGAGTGTCGTAAAAGTGTTAAAATTAAGTTAAAATTAAGGATCGGCAGTGAAACAGAAAGGATAAGAGGAGGCGGAGAGTTGTGAATTAAAATGCAGCATGTAGAGTGAAGCAGATTACTCTGTGAAGTTATATTTTCGCAAGAGGGAGAACAAGACAGGGCCTCTCTTCCAATCGTACCCAGTTTCAGCTAATGATTATTGTTAAATGGGATCTGTTACTGACTGATATTAATGAGTTGTCAGGTTTGGGGGGTAAAAAGAGGACAGAACAGGAAGAAAGTTTGGGAGGCAGAATAAATGGAGGAGGAATAAATAGAGGTTGCTGTCGTTCACACATGATTGACCACAACCTTTTGAGAGCACAGAGAACCAGAGTTCCCGTGTACTTTTTCAATCAATACTTATTCGTCCTTGAAATGTTCAAATTAGAAAGGTAAAAAGAAAAAAAAACATTTTCTTTTTCATTCCAAAAACATACATTTTTATCAGCAATGAGATTGACACTATTCTGCTATTTCTTCCACTTTCTTTAGGAATTCCTCTTAGTTGTAATTTCACTGTCACCACTACAAGACTGAAAATTACACTGCAAACTTTAAACATGTACAATGGATGAATGTTTACCTACTTTTCATCATGTATTAAAATAGTCATTTTCAATAGTATTTTCATCAGTTTAGTTTTATTAGTCCTCTCTAATAAAGCTCTCAGTAGGCTGAGATACTGTATGACCTGAGGTTCTATTATCCAAATTGGCTGCAGCAAAACTTAAATAGACACATGATAAAGTATGACAAGAAAACTTTACATTCTGTGAATGGCTAGTATAGTTATAATTGTCTATGTGTACATATGTGCTCGTTGAATGATTCATATGAAAAGAGTAACATACAAATGTGTGCGATTCTCAGAATTGACTCTCTTTTGTTTGGCATCCTTTGTACAATGTGAAAATGTAATTGTTACCGTATACATTATTGATCTGTCTGACTGCCTTCTTGGTAACTACTTTGTGTATCCTCTTGTTTGTGTCTGTATTTTCCCTTGAATCATTTAAACAAAAATATAGCATTACTTTGTCACTCAGCATGATGATTAAACTAGAGTTCCTTTGTGCTTTGTTTTTCAGGTGACAGCAACTGAAGTACTGCCAGCAAGCATGTTCATACCTGTACCTAGTCCAGACAGAGAGTCCCAGAGCACCCCTCATGCCACAGCCAATTCTAACTCTGAGGAAGCCAAGAAACAAGCTGGTTAGTGTCTAACTCTGCTCAAAATTTAGGGTTAATTTAGGAACATCTGGCCATCTAGCCAAAATGTTAAAGATCAATCATTTACTGTACTTTCATCTTTGTGGTCTGTATAACGCATATTATCACTGACTGTAAAAAATCATTACTTAGGTAACCTAGTGTTTCGTAAAAGTAATGTGAAGATAATGATTTTGTTGCATTTTTGTTTAAGGGTAATCTTCTTGTTATGATAAGGCCTTCACTTGAAACAAGAAAGTGTGAATGCTAATTAATTATTTGTGACATCATTAGTCATTGTTTTTTTTTTTCAACTGGAATTACAACAATGATGCAGGCTTTAATTATAACATACCATTATTGATAGTAGTCTGAAAAAATAATTACTGCAAATACAGGCAAATAATGAACTGCATTTATGTCTTGTCTTATTTTCTTACAGATGCAACAGATGCTGATCCAGAGAAGGGGGTGTCGCTCCCAACAGAAACAGTTGATGCTCGTAAGTCACCTCTGGAAGATCAACAATCAGAAAGAGATGATGCCACAGGATTCCTGTGCTGGAAAAAAGGCTGTAATCAAGTATTCAAGTCCTCCAATTCCCTCCAGATGCACTTCAATGAAGTTCATAACAAGAGGCCACAGTTGCCCGTTTCAGATCGCCATGTCTACAAGTACCGCTGTAACCAGTGCAGCCTGGCCTTCAAGACTGTGGAAAAACTACAGCTTCATTCTCAATACCATGTTATCAGGGCAGCTACCATGTGCTGCCTTTGCCAGCGAAGCTTCAGAACGCTACAGGCCTTGAAGAAACATTTGGAAACCAGCCACCTGGAGCTCAGTGAAGCTGATATCCAGCAGCTTTATGGAGGCTTATTGATGAATGGTGACATTATGGTAATGGGTGATCCATCACTTGGTGAGGAGCATGGAAGTCTGGGAGAAGATGACAAAGAGGGAGATGAAAGTGACCCAGAGGAAAAACAAAGCCCAACAGGCAGTGACTCTGGTTCTCTGCAGGAAGATTCTGGATCTGAACCTAAACGTGCATTGCCATTCAGAAAAGGTCCCAACTTTACTATGGAGAAGTTCTTGGATCCATCTCGTCCGTTCAAGTGCACTGTATGCAAAGAGTCTTTCACACAGAAGAACATTCTTCTGGTTCACTATAACTCTGTGTCCCACCTACACAAGGTAAAGAGGGCTCTTCAGGAGTCTACTACTGGTCAACCTGAGCCTACCAGCAGCCCTGACAACAAGCCATTCAAATGCAGTACTTGTAATGTGGCATATAGCCAGAGTTCTACTCTGGAGATCCACATGAGATCTGTTCTACACCAGACCAAAGCTAGGGCAGCCAAACTCGAAGCAGCAGGAGGGATCACTAGCTCTGCAAGTGCTCCTGGATTAAGTGGTGGAGGGTCCAGCATCAGCACTTCAACATCTAGTCCAAGCCCAGTGACTAACTCAACAACTAGCTCGACCAACCACAGCTCCTCTACGTCTCAAACAACTCAGAGTATTCTCGGAGGAAACCACATGAGCCAGACTCATTGCATTGAAAGCCTGGGGAATTCGTCAGTGAGCTGCCATTCCTCACCATCCGAGAACCATGAGGTGAAAAAGTCTAAATTTGCAGACATGCTGTCAGCTAGAGGACAACAACAGCAGCTTCAGCAGCAGCAGTTGGCTCAGGCCCAAGCCCAAGCTCAGCTTCAGCAAGAGCTCCAGCAGCAGGCTGCTCTTCTACAATCACAGCTCTTTAACCCAGCACTTCTGCAGCACTTCCCAATGACAACTGACGCTCTTCTCCCCTTGCAGCAACAGCAGTTGCTATTCCCTTTCTACATCCCTGGAGCAGAATTTCAGCTGAACCCAGAGATCAGCATCAGTAATTCAGCACTTGGCCTAGCAGGATCCTCCAGCTCCTCGCTGTTGGAAGAACTAAAAAATTCAGCTCAGCAAGCCCAGCAAAGTTGCTTGCAGCAGCAATTGATGCACCATCATCTTCAGCAGCAGCAGCAGCAACAACAACAACAACAGCAGCAGCAGCAACAACAACAACAACAACAGCAGCAGCAGCAGCAACAACAACAGCAACAACATCAGCAGCAGTCTCACTCACAGGCCCAGGGTCAGATGGCATTGCTGCAGCAGAGTGCGTCTCTCCTGCAGCAGGTTGAAAAAAAGCAGAAATCTTTGTCCTCCCACAATGAGAAAGACAGAGAAATACAAAGAGAGAAGGACACAAATGAAAAAAATGAGGAATATGTTAACAAAGATTCAACAGACAGCAAGCCAAGAGAAAAGAAAGACATTCAGCATATTTCAATTAACATAAATCATGATATTGGATTGCCCCCACCAAGAATTGCCTCAGATGCTCGAGGAAATGCAACTAAAGCCCTTCTGGAAAATTTTGGGTTTGAGTTAGTAATTCAGTACAATGAAAACAAACAGAAAGCTCAGAAAAAGACAGCTGGACCTACAGGATCAAGTGGTCCAGGTGGTATAACAAGAGTGGTGGACCCCATTGAGGGATTAGAGAAACTGGAATGTGAAGCCTGTGGCAAGCTGTTTTCAAACATACTGATTCTAAAGAGTCACCAGGAGCATATCCACCAGGCTTTCTTTCCATTTCGATCCCTTGAGAGATTTGCCAAGGAATACAGAGAGCATTATGATAAACTCTATCCACTGAGACCCCCTACACCAGAGGCTGCTCCAGCTCCTCCACCACCTCCTCCTCCACCTCCTCCTCCACCTCCACCACAGAGAGCTCCCACACCAAATATTCCTGTCTCTGCTGCTTCACTCACACCTCCAACGGTACCTCCCCCACAGCCACCAGTTCAAATGGCACAAATTCCCATGCCAATGGATTTACCACTGTTTTCGCCCCTCATGATGCAGCCCATGCCTCTCCAGTCTTTGCCCACTCAGTTGCCTCCCCAGCTACCGTCTGTTGAGCCAAGTCTTGCCTCAGACCTGGCTCAGCTCTATCAACAACAGCTTACACCAGCCATGCTACAGCAGCAGCAGAACAAGAGGCCACGGACTCGCATCACAGATGACCAGCTTAGGGTCCTGCGCCAATACTTTGATATCAACAATTCACCAAATGAAGAACAGATTAAAGAGATGGCAGACAAGTCAGGGCTTCCACAAAAAGTCATCAAGCACTGGTTCAGAAACACTCTTTTTAAAGAGCGGCAGCGCAACAAAGACTCACCATACAATTTCAATAATCCACCAACAACAACTCTAGAAGATGCAAAATTTGACTCTAAACCTCCCTCACCAGAACCTCAGAAACAAGAACTGTATGGAAGCAAGAGATCTTCTAGGACTAGGTTTACTGACTACCAGCTAAGAGTGCTGCAAGACTTCTTTGATGCCAATGCTTATCCTAAAGATGATGAATTTGAACAGCTCTCCAACCTTCTGAGCCTCCCCACACGTGTAATTGTTGTGTGGTTCCAAAATGCTCGCCAGAAGGCCAGGAAGAACTATGAAAACCAGGGTGAAGGGGCAAAAGATGGTGAAAGACGAGAACTGTCAAATGACCGCTATATCCGCACCTCAAATCTGAACTATCAGTGCAAGAAATGCAGTCTGGTTTTCCAGCGCATATTTGATCTAATAAAACACCAAAAGAAGCTGTGTTACAAAGATGAAGATGAGGATGGACAGTATGACAGCCAAAACGAGGATTCACTGGATCTTTCCAATGAATGTTATACTCCGTCTGGGTCTTCCTGTCATACTCCAATGCCCTCCTCTTCAAGTCTCTGCCCACTTCCACCTTCCACTTCAGCATTCTCACACCTCCCATCTACTGAGAAAGAGGAGGCATCAACAGCATCCACCTCAAACCTCTATGATGAGAAGCCCAAGCAGTTGCCAGAAATTTCTGCTGATCTACGAGAAAATCAAACCTCTATTAAGCAGGAAATTGTGCATCAACCCCAGTCTGAGGTACAACAACATAGACCTCAGAGAGAAGAGAAGATTCAAACTGTTTCCAAGCCCAGTAAACATTCATCACCTTCCTTCTCTCAGCAACAACAGCAGTGTGGTCCCTCAGCCTCTCAAACAAGCCAAGCCTCATCACAAAGCTCTCATATGGGCCTCAATCCACACCTGACATCCGCCACACAACAACTGGCACAACAAATGATTCCATACCAGTGTGAGCAGTGCAAGATTGGCTTCCCCTCCTTTGAGCACTGGCAGGAACACCAGCAATTACACTTCCTTTCTGTGCAAAATCAATTTATCCACCCTCAATTCCTTGACCGACCAATTGACATGCCTTTCATGTTATTTGATCCCAGCAATCCTCTCCTGGCAAGTCAGCTACTCTCTGGGGCAATGCCACAGATCCCCAGCAGTTCTGCCACCTCTCCGTCCACCCCCACCTCCACCATGAACTCCCTGAAGAGAAAGTTAGAGGAGAAAGCTGGGACAAGCCCAGGTGAGAATGATAGCACAAATAGTGGAGAAGAGCCACAGAGAGACAAGCGGCTCAGAACCACCATCACACCTGAACAACTAGAGATCCTTTACCAGAAGTATTTATTAGATTCAAATCCTACACGTAAAATGCTCGACCACATTGCTCATGAGGTGGGATTAAAGAAGAGAGTAGTGCAAGTCTGGTTTCAAAATACCAGAGCCAGAGAGAGAAAAGGCCAGTTCAGGGCAGTAGGGCCCGCCCAAGCTCATCGCAGGTGCCCTTTTTGCCGAGCTCTTTTTAAAGCAAAAACTGCCCTTGAGGCACACATTCGCTCTCGTCACTGGCATGAAGCCAAACGTGCTGGATATAATTTAGCTCTCACTGGTATGTTGCCTGAACAGGAGGGTATGCAAATAAAAATGGATGCTATGGAGACATCGAGTTACTCTCAAATGGCACCTACAAACAGTGATGGACAAAGCTCCTCAATGTCACCAGTGAATAAAGGCATGGATTTGTCTCCCAGGGCTCTCCTGAGTCCTTCATCCATTAAAGTTGAGGGAATGGAAGATTTTGAGAGCACAACTATGTCCTCTGTGAACCTCAGCTTTGATCAGAGCAAACTGGATAATGATGACTGTTCTTCTGTGAATACCGCCATCACAGATACAACCACAGGTGATGAGGCTAACGCTGATAATGACAGTGCTGATGCAAAGCACAGCCAGAGTAGTGGTGATTACCTGCCTAAATCTGGAGGCACAGCCCCCATGCTTGAAAATGATGACCAGATGTCATCGGGGCTTGTGAGCCCTGCAACAAGCTACTATGCTAAGGACTATGAAAATGAAAATATGATTGACCACAGTGAGACATCGAGCCTGGCTGATCCCTGCTCACCAAGCCCTGGAGCCTCAGGTAGCAGGAGCATCGACAGTGGAGATCGACCTGGCCAAAAGCGTTTTCGAACTCAGATGACTAACCTCCAGCTTAAAGTGTTGAAATCCTGCTTTAACGACTACAGGACTCCCACTATGCTGGAATGTGAGGTACTTGGCAATGAAATTGGCCTTCCAAAGAGAGTGGTTCAGGTGTGGTTTCAAAATGCCCGTGCCAAGGAGAAAAAGGCAAAGCTCAACATGGCCAAGCACTTTGGAATAAATCAGACATCCTATGAGGGGCCGAAGACTGAATGCACTTTGTGTGGTGTCAAGTACAGTGCTCGCCTCTCTGTTCGTGATCACATTTTCTCCCAGCAACACATCTCTAAGGTGAAGGATACCATCGGCAGCCAGATCGATAAGGAAAAAGAATACTTTGACCCAGCCACTGTCCGCCAGCTTATGGCCCAGCAAGAGATGGATCGAATTAAGAAAGCCAATGAAGTTTTAGGACTGGCACAGCAGCAAGCCATGCAACAGCAGGGGATGTTTGATAACCCTGCAATGCAGGCTCTGAATCTCCAGTCAGCCTACCCAAATCTGCAAGGCATCCCACCTGTCCTTTTGCCAGGGGTTGGCAGCCCCTCTCTCTCCAGCTTTAACTCATCTAATTCAGGTATGTCATCATTTTATATTGATTTACTGATATACAGCTAAAATTTGAGGTGCAGGGCTTCTTCAACTGAAAGCTAACTCAAACAATTATTATCCATTACTACAGGAAATATGCAGTAATCGCATATTGTTCTTAACTGTGCAACCTAGAAAAGTGAAACACAATAGCCTCCTAAAAAAATTCCTATTCCCATCCATCAGTCTGCCATGTGTCCTCATTTACACTGGTTCACATACACACCTAGAATGTGTAAAAAATGTAACGGACTTTTGACATTGTTTATCTTTGTCGCTGAGCAGAGAATCTACCTCAACTGCCTAAACTTACTTTATTATAAACTTGCTTTATTATACCCTGAAATACCAAGTGATCTTACTATCATCTGTGTACCGTTTTTCATTAAACTCATTGTACTATTTTTAATACGGTTATTTTTGTTATATTTTAATAATATTTTAGCTTTTATTCATAAAAGATACATATTAATTCCTATTGTTTTTCTGTGTTTGAAAAAATTCCAGCTTTAACTCCTCCAAAACCTTCAAACCTCCTGAACATGCCTGGTGCCAGTGTTCCCTCACCTAGTCTCCCTACATCTGGATTACCCAATAAGCCTCCCTCTTCATCGTCTCTTGCCGCAACCAGCCCAGCCCGGACCAACACATCTGCTTCCCATTCAAGCCCCACCTCCACGTCCAACACCACTTCGTCAACCACCCAGTCTAGCTCCCGGCCTGAACCCCCAAAAGAATGTGATACTGAGAGGGTAAGAGAGAAGCCCAAGGAAAAGACAGAGAAGCCCCCAACCCCATCATCAACTGGAAGCACCCCTGCTCCATCCACTTCTGCTGCAAGCGCCAAGAAGGAGAAACCAGATACCGCCGTCCCTGCCACTTCTATGCCCACACCTGGTATGGAGTATGTGGTAGATCCCGCCCAGCTTCAGGCTCTACAGGCTGCTTTGGCATCTGATCCAACAGCTCTTCTCACAAATCAGTTCCTGCCCTACTTCATGCCTGGCTTTTCCCCGTATTACACCCCACAGATCCCCGGAGCTCTCCAAGGGGGCTACCTGCAACCAATGTATGGTATGGAAAGTCTTTTCCCTTACAACCCAGCATTGTCACAAGCACTGATGGGCCTGTCTCCAGGGTCCCTACTGCAGCATTACCAGCAATATCAGCAGAGCTTGCAGGAGGCACTACAGCAGCAGCAGCGGCAGCTTCAGCAGATCCAGCAACCCAAGGCGAGCCAAACCCCAGTTCCCTCTCAATCCTTGGGGGATCGTAAAGAAACTGCCAAAGATCCAGTGAAAACAGAGGAGCAAAAGGGCAACCCCCATAATGACCCCACCACTTCCTCATCCTCGTCCTCCCATAGTAAAGTGCCCTCTGAGCAGAACGAGATGGATGGCAAAGCTGGCGATTCCCATCTAGACCAGTACATCGTCCCCAAGGTGCAGTATAAACTGGCATGCCGCAAATGTCAAGCAGTTTTCACCAAGGAAGAAGCGGCTATTACCCACCTTAAATCTAACTGTTTTTTCGGTCAGTCTGTGGCAAACCTGCAAGAGATGTTGCTGCGTGTCCCCGGTGGCGTAGGTGCAGGGGCTGGAAGTCTCTATGACTGCCTGGCTTGTGACACTACGTTGGATGGGGAGAAAGCACTCAGTCAACACCTGGAATCGGCATTGCACAAACACAGAACAATCAAGCGATCAGCCAGAAATGCCAAAGAGCACGCTATTAGTTTATTACCTCACTCTTCAGCCTGCTTCCCCAATCCTAACACCGCATCTACCTCGCAGTCTGCCACTCATCCCATCAGCAGCCCCCCTCCCCCGCCAACAACATCAGCCACCATGCCATCCTCTGCTGTCTCTTCTTCCTTGTGCTCCTCCTCTACGACCCCACTCAACACCACAGCTGCCGGCAAACCCTGGCCCCAGGTCCCTTTCTCCAGAGCTTTAGCTGGGAAGCCCAATGCCAGTCCCTCCTCTTCTTCCTCCTCTTTTCCTCCAGTGTCCTCACCTTCAACGGTTACCTCAAGTTCATTGAGCACCTCAGGAGTTCAGACCTCGATACCAACAGACGTCTTTACCGACGAGTCTGACTCTGACAGCAGTCAGAAGTCAGCAGACAGGCTGGGCAGGACGGCAGAGGAGCCGCAGCAGCCTGGCTTTGTCAAAGACAGTAGTAGTTGTAGTAGTAATCTTGCTAGTGTAGGAACAGACTCCATCAGATTGTAAAAGAGCTTTCAGTGATGGACAATATTTAAAAAACACTAAAAAAAGACAAAAAAAAATCACAAATGAAAAAACATAAAAAGCAGCAATGTTAAAAATACATTAAAAGTATACAAACCAATTTCAGAAAAAGATGTGTAAAGACTAACTGCAATTCCAAAGCTTGTAACCAAAAATTTAAATGTTAGTGGATTGTTTTCCCATATCAACATGCTGGTTTTCATATTTTGTTTTGTTTGTTTTTCTCAAATTAAATACATGCATACTAATATATGAGAATAGAAAAGATCGCTGCAGTTATGTTTTGGGTAATGGTAGAGGAATGCTGTACTGTATGGCAATGGACTGCCTCAAAGTTGACAAATGGCCCAAGAACCCCTTTGAAGAAACACAAATCAACAAGCTGTCTCTTTGTTTTGTAATAATTTCTACTCAATAGCACAGTCACAAAAAGCCAGTATGTACTGTATGGGAGAATAGTCTATCAGTTTTCTTGCTATTTAAGCATTCAGATACCAATGGCTTGCAAAACTAAAAGAATAATGTAATGTCTATTTTATTCTCAGGTCAACAGCTCACAGATGTTTTTTTTCTGTTACAGAAATCCATGTTTTATACTTTTTGTTTCCAACGGGAGATGAACTTTTTTTTTTTTTTTCTTCTTTCAAAACTTGATTTAATAATAGAAAGTTTTAAGTTGAATGAAATTTTAATAAGGCATTGTTTCTGGGCATTCAAAAAAGGGTAAATGATTTGCTAATTTTAACATTAGAAATCCTTTTAAAAGGGGGGAAATGGCAATCCCATTATACCCAAACAAGGAGAGCATTGCAGACATAATAACGGGCGATAAAAAAAGTTTTGATTAAAAAAAAAAAACAAAAAAAAAAAAAAAAAACAACCTTCTGTATTTATGATAGATATGAACATTTTTGGTGTTAAGTAGATTGTTGCATTGGAAATGAATTTAAACAGTATGGTAGGTTGAAAAAAACTTTGTGTACATTTAGCTTTTGTATTGTCCAACTTTAAGACGCTTCATTTGATGTTGTCTTGGTCATTCCAATAGACTAGATTTATGGACAGGTAATTTATCTAAACTTTATTTCTGTCTTATTCTCAATTTCTTGGGAAACACTCACCCAAAAGCCCCTCCTGACAAGGAAGGATCCTCTTTTAGAATTATTTAAATTTTATGGTATGGTTGGTATTACGCTAACCAAGACGAAAAAGATCCTGGGTGAAATATTGAAAGTTTTATTTTATTTAATTTTGTGTTACCTTTGTGCACTTATCACTGTCTGACTTCTATTTCTCACTCTACTTGTTCCTCTTTAAGCACTTATTTTTTTTTCTGCTCTCCTGTGTTTGTAGATATGTACACTACAAAGCAGGTCTTTTGTTCTTCATGTAGTGTGGCTACAGTCTTTATTTTCATTTTGACATTTTTGTTGTCATAAATGAAAATGAAAAAAGAATACTAATAATAATTCTCACGCTTTAAGACAAAAAGAAAATCCAAAGACTAAACACTTTCACCATTGGTGCATAAAGATGAGAAAAGAGGCTTCTTTATACTTGAGAATTTGTTGCTGTTTTTAGAGGAAAGAAAACAAAGTTTTAAAAGATAAAGGAGTACGCATCAGAGTTGCCGTTTTTGCTTCTTTGCAAGCAAACAGGTAGCTTTTTTACGTAAATACCAAAAACCAAAAAGGGCCCTTGTCCTTGCATTGTGGAGTAGCACCGTTACAGAGCCATTGCAGTTTGTAAGATAGAGGTTATTAATCTTTGTTTGACTTTTTTGTCACATTCAAATGTCCATTTTTTTTAAAGAAAATGTATAAGGTCTGGTCTTCAAGGACATACGTTTTGCTGCTAATGTAGAATTTTGAAAAAAAAAAAGAAAAAAAAGAGAGTACCTAGATGCATGCTCATTTTGCTTTTGGCTAAGCTTTAACTAAAACAAACAATAAACCAATTTCTTGCCTCTGCAACACCTTTTTTTTTCTTGTTGCAAAAACGGAACTTTGAAGACTGTGAATATATGTTCCAAAGGACATTTTGCCGATTTTCTTTTTGAACAGACCAATGTTTAAAGCCAATGATCTATAACGTTTGTAAAGAACAGTGCATTCCAAATATCACAATGGATTTTTCTTAAGCAAGGACTGATCCTATTTCATTTAATTGCTTTTAAGTGTCACAATCTATTTTTTTCTCATTTTTAAAGTGACTGTAAACTGTTGTGTACATTTTTGCATCATTGGTTACTGAACAAAGTGACCTCCATATGTCATTTTGTGCTGGCATGGAACATTGCTGAAAATCCCTCCATCCAGTCGAGGTTGTTGCTCACTTGTTAAGCAAGTAATAGTGGTTACCAAAAATGTATATAATACATCTGGTACTGATGCGTCTCATAGGTTTAGTAACATTTATGCCAGTCAACGTACAACTAGTCTCAGAGGGAAATGATGGCTGTTTTGCTGAGGTGTCGTTGCCCCCTTCTTGGGAAATCCACCAGTGACTTGTCCCATGGGTCTGCAGGGTGCCACTTCCACACATAGCGTACAGGTTTTAAGGGACATCTTCATTCCAAAGCATTATTTCTGGAAAAAAGTAGGAGGTTTTTTGGAGATGTCCCTTGGTTTCAAATAGGTTAGGATGCTTTCATGTCCAAAGAAGTCACCCACATCATTTTATTGCAATGGAGATGGATGTGCATACGTATCCCCACCCTCTCACTGATGATCTGAAAAACTAAATTTTTTATTTTCTAAACCAAAACCCAGACTTATTTAAATTAGAACTACTTTTGGCCACTATTGTATAGCCAATATATTCGCCCTGATGAATACAAGACACAATCTCTGAAATGTGTTTAAAGTGCTACGTCTTGCAGAGCAATGTGATTTGGTGTTAATACTACAGCATGCTGTTGAGAGTCAGTAGATTTGGTCTGCAAGCTTGCTAATTCTCTAAAGTCCAGTTCCCTGAAATACTGTTCATATGTACTTTCTTGTTTTGGAAAAATCTTAAGTTGTACAGTTTTTTCTCAAATATGTTTGCTTTATTTTAATTTTCAGATAATGTCAGACCTGTATTGTTATTTTCTTATAAGTATTTGTATTTTAGTTTCTGTATATTACTTTTTATCATAAATTAACACTAGCTTTAATTTGAATTGCTGAAATTAAGAAACAAAACAAAAAATATGACCTGGCCACTTTATGGTGTGATAATGTTCTTTATATTCATTGTCTCAATGATACTGTTTGCTCTCTTATTTCCAAAGTGTAATCTTTTGGGCTCTTTTGTAGGAGACAAATACGATGTCTCTACATTAGATTCAGCCAGCATGGACTGTGTGAGTTTGTATGTTTGTGTGTGTGTGTTTCATAAGAGCCAGCATCAATTCAATTTTTTCTTGTTTGCCTTTTTTTTTTTTTTTGTATATGTTACACACCAAAACAAACTGAACCACAAAGCTGAATTATAAATAACTGAAATTTAGGAAATCAAATTTTAAAGCAAAGGATCAGAAATGAGAATGATGATACCGAAGCACTGAGCAGTTTTTACTTTGATTGAATATATGAATGTGGCCAAAGCTTTATGCAGTTGAAACTAAAAGATAAAAATTACAAGCTGTGCCCCACATAAGTGTATATTTTATTGTGGCACAAACTGTGGATAATTTGATCCACTGACTTACATTGGGATACTTGATTTTAATGGACATTTACAAAGAGAGAGATAAAGACAAGGTTTTGCTGTAGAGGTCATCTTTTGCCCACTGTGAAAACGAACGTGTACCTGTATACAGATATAGATATATTTAAAACAAGACATCAACTTTTTTTCGTTTGTTTGTTTTTGAGATGAAGAAGGAATGAAAAGGAAAAAAAGGACTCTGGGAAGCTTTGGAGATCTTGTTAGGAGGACATGAGAGGCTGTGGGCACACCAAAACTGGGCATGGGAGCCGAAGGCAGGCTCAAAACAGCTTTAAAACCACCTCCTTATTTGATTACTGACAACTCTGTAATGGGAATGGACTCTGGAACCAATGGACATGTGTGACACAGAGAGGAAAGTCCTTAGATGAAACTGAACTTAAGTGGCTCCAGCTGCCTCTTTCTCCTTTCTGTCTGTCTCTTTCTTTCTCCAGCTCTGCCTCTGCTTCTGCTCTTTGATGGACATTTTCCAAATTTCAGGACAGGATGGACAGAGATGCTTTCTTCATTTCTCCCAGTTCATGTTGCTACCTGTTTCATTTCCCTGTGCTTGTCTCTGGTCGACAAGTAAAGCTCTCCAGTCAAATGGCGGCTCACCCCTCTCTCTGTTGATTACATTATCTAAAAAGAGAAATAAATAACAGAGAGAGGGGACGGGTTCTCAAAGCTGTCATTCTTAAAGAGGCAGTTACACTAAAAAAGCGTATTAACCAAAATTAACAACCAAACTAACAACCAAACAACCATTTGCTCCAACTTCAAAGATGAACTGTTACTTGGAGCTCTCTGTTCCTTTTGTGACTTCTGGTGCCACAATGTTTTTTTATGCTTTTAGTTTTTCTTTTTGTTTCCTTGAAGTACTCCTCCTTCGAGCCTCATAAGCATGGCTCTGTGGCTCCAGGCAGCCCATCCGAGGGTAGAAAAAAACAGCCTTGCAATGTACAAAAAAGAGCAAGTTAAACCAAAAATGTTGTTCTTGATGTCTTTTCTATACTGTAGTCTTGTTAGCTTTTTTGTTACTGTAATTATATGATGAAGATTTCCAAACTGTACCAAATTACATGGAAACTAACATACATACAACCACATGGAACTTCAGACTTTTAAAGAAACTTTTGTCACAAAACCTTGTTGTCCTAGTTAAGTTGATTGTAGATGGTAATTGAATATACTCCTTTGAAAATATTTCATCAAGTATGTTTCTTGCTCATTGTGATACATTAAAAAAGTATGAGCATACATTGTACTGGTTTGGACTCGTTTTTCAGTGTTGTTGGGTGTGATCACTTGCTGTCAACTGACTACTACGTGGCAGTGGTGTGTGTGTGTGTGTGTGTGTGTGTGTGTGTGTGTGTGTGTGTGTGTGTGTGTGTATTATGAACAACAGCTTGCCAAAATTAAGCATCTGAAGTCTCTGAACCATAACTCTAACCTCATTACTAATCACTTTAAAAATTGCTAATAAAAAATACTGAACAGGAACAGGCATCATCTATACCTGATGCAATTTGAATAGAGATCCAAGAGGGTGGTTCAGGATGTTCACTAACTCACGCTCAGCTACATACAGCATAGCACAAGATCTTCTACAGTCATGAGAGATTGTTGTTATGGACTTTTCATCAGTCTTTAACATAATACAGCCACATCTGTTAGTTCAGAAGCTCAAGGGACAGCAGTGTTGTTGGCTGGATTCTAGACTTTTTTACATGCAGGAAGGAAAGAGTGAGAGTAAGCGGTCAATTTTCTGAGCTGTCCCCAGGGATGTGAGCTCTCCCTCCTCTGCTGTACATATTGTAAACTAATGAATGCCACAGCATTAATGAAAACCATTACATCTTGAGGTTTGTTGCTAATACAGTCATACTGAGTCTGCTAAACAGCGAGGAAATTTCTCATGGTTCTGATGTGGATTACTTTTCAAATTAGTGTCATAAATGTTTTTAGTACTGGATGTCTCAAAAAGACAAAGGACATGTGCATTGATTTTATTCCCGCTCTCTTGACAGTATAGATATTAAAGGCCAGAATATGGAAAAAGTGGAATCCTGCAAGTATTTGAGAATTATACACAGACAGTAAACTGACATTTGAGAATAATAATGACATGGTGAACAAGAAAGCCAACAGTCTATATTTTGTTTCAGGAAAGTTCCGGGTTGACAAGACCTGATGACAATATTTTATTGATCTTTTATTGAGGTTGTGTTCACTTTATCTCTTAACTACTGGTATCAATCTCTTAAGGTCAAACACAAAAATATGCTCAATAAAATGTTTAATAAATAACTGGTACTGCACAGGCAACTATGCCAGATCCTTACAACAAACAATTCTATAAGAAAGCAGAATCCAACCTGTCTGGTTGCTTCCATCCTTTACATCAACCATTTGAGTTTCTACCATCTGGTACCCTCCTCAGGCTTCTACAAGATAAAATCAATCAGTTCAAACACTCCTTTTTACTAGGACGAGGACGAGGTAGTTATTTGCATACGTTTTAGCCATTTGGATTTCTATGTTTTAAACTGAGTCTTTTACTGTGGATTTATGGATTTTGTATAATGGTCTTGTGTTTTATATGTGCTAAATGTATATATTTCTTTTGCTGCTTAACCACATGCCACACTGGGGACAAATAAAGTTATTGATTGATCGATTACAATGACACAATTAGCATTGTTGAGCACAATCAGTCACAATGTTAAAAGTACTGACGGGTGAAGTGAATAACATTGATTATCTTGTTACAGTGGCACCTGTCAAGGGGTGGGATATATTAGGTAGCATGTGAACAGTTGGTTTTGCAAGTTGATGTGTTGGAAGCAGGAAAAATGAGCATATACATAAGGCTGAGTGACTTTGACAAGGGTTACATTGTGAGGGCTGGATGACCAAGTCAGTGCATGGAAAAGGGAGATCATGGGGGGTACTCCCAGTATGCAGGGCTTCATACCAAAAATAGTCCAAGAAAGGATACCCAATGAACTGGTGAGAGGATTATGGGCATCAGTTGTTTAATGATTGGGAAAGAAGGCTGGTCTATGTGGTCCAATCCAACTACTGTAGCACAAAATGCTGAAAACCTTAATGTTGTCTTTGATAAAAACTCATCAGAACACACAATGGGTCACAATTTGTTACACGCGGGGCTGTTGATCTCTACTGACTACTGAAGATGCCTGCAATGGGCAAGTGAGTGTCAGAACTAGACAATGGGCCAATGGAAGAAGGTGGCCTCGTCTGATGAGTCATAGTTTCTCTTACATTATGCAAAGAGCTGTTTGTGCATGTGTGCTTTGTTTACCTTGAGAGGAGATTGCACTTAGATACACCATGGGAAGTGACAAGTTGGCGGAGGTGTTGTGATCCTTTGGGTAATGTTCAACTGGGAAACCTTAGGTTCTTGCATTCACTGAACACCATTTAATGGCCATGATGGCAGTTGCCTCTTTCAGCCTCGTCAATGTAACCATATCAATAACACAACAACAAGTTTAAGGTGTTGACTTGGCCTCCAAATTCCCTAGATTTCAAACCAAATAAGCATTTGTGGGATTTGCTGGAAACACTGATGTTTCAGGATCTGACTCCAACATCTTAGTGTCTGACACCACAAGACACCTTTAGAGGTCCAGTGGAGTCCATATTTCATCAAGGCAGAGCTGTTTTGATAGCATGAGGCAGACCTACATAATGATTAACATGGAGTTACACCATTCTTGTTACAATTAAAAGATAAAGTTAGCAGTGGGAAAAGGAACAAGTATTTAATGGGGCTTGAGAGCTTCTACCACTCACTGAGGAAACACAGTTCCTCCAGCTCTGCCAGTTTAACAAAGTTTAATTGTAAGCAAACACAACCGAGGGACTGATGTTTATCACCAACACTTGTGAGGCTCCATTGATATTTTGTAGTTAATTCCTACCATGAGCCAGTAAGACATTACTGATTGTACCATTAAATCTTCTGTTTTGTTGAAATCATAATGACTCAACTGTTTTAATGAATATGTAAAGTGATCTTGTCAGATCCCTTCAGCCTCAGATTCTGTCTTTTATATTTAGACAACTAGTAGGCATTCTAAGTGCCCCAGCCAATTAAAACATATTAAGTGATGACTAAGAACTTCTTAATTAGGGGTGGCTGTGTGCAGCTCACAATTAGGCTTGGAACAGTGTAACCTAAAATGAAATACACTGTCAAAAGTAACAATGAATAAAAGAATAAATGTCTCTTTGTTTAAAGAGAACTACACTGATCTTAAAATGTGTTTAGTTTTGTGTGTTTTCCTTTGAGTATGGACAAGACAATGACAAAACAGTGTAAGTCTTCATGCATTTTGCCAAATATACCCTAAGTGTATTGTTGTCATCTTGGTGATTTTATACACATTTCCTACTGATTTTATGCTAGGCATTAAGTTAGGATTCTTACCATTAGGGCGAATGTCTCTTGAGAGATTCCAGCTTATCAGAAAAGAAATTCTCATAGAAATATCTCAACATAAACACTCACTATGTGGTTTTAAATGCTATAATTTTGTTAGACCAGACCAGATCTATCATCTATCCATCTGTCTGTCTATCTATCTATCTATCTATTAGATATACTATGAATGTGAATTTTTGTTTTATGTCGAAGGAGTGAACTGATAGATTATTCCACTGTGATCTTTGAACTGTTGTACTATTCAGTGAATATGATTGAATTGCTTCATATTTTATATACTAAATACTTTCTCATAAACTTTGTTGAAATCATATTACTGTGTAGGGAAAATATGCGGACAGCTAAAAGTGAAGAGCAAACCTTTGGAGGGAGTTAAAGGAAGAGGCCACCCTATGTCAAGTAACATGCAAGATTCATTGGCCATGTTGAGCCAATTAACACGCAAGGGCACATCCCGAATGAATTAAAAACACCCTAATCCGATCAGTGTGAAAAGCAAGGCCATTTCCTTCACAGGCCTGGACCAGATGGCACTCACACTCAGATGCTGCATTGAAACAGGCCAGGCCCAGTCACACAGTGTGAAATTGGGTTAGCGCCTGAGTCTAACATAGGCCTAGGGCAGTGTGAGCTCCAAAACCCATTCTCCCTTGGCCTAAAGGTACAGGGCCCACCTTGCCAATCTTTGGCCTCATATTTAATTATCATTCTCAATGCACTTCACTAACTCAGTCATTTCAGTCAGATGGGGAATTGACAGCTTCCTAAAATCATTAGTCTCTTTAGACCATTCAGCCTTTTACATATCCCAAATAGCCAGCGACATACCACTGAATGTTCTCTTTCATTGAACAGAAGACAAGCACAGCTCTGTTGGATAGAATATCACAGACTCTGTTTGTACACTCTGACCAGGCCTGGGTGGTGTTACCATGCTGAGGTCTATGTTCTTGCTTTGTTGGAATAATGGCTTGTTCGGGTTTCCAAAGGTCTTTTGTATCAGCTTTCAGCCTTTGCAGGAAATAAATTTTACAAATGCTGGATAATTCTCGTCAAAATGAACTACAAAAGTTGTGGTTGAGCTATGCCATCTTGGGCCTTGTCTTAAATAAAAACCATAGCTCTGTAATGGTTGTCTGTCTCAAGATTGGTATTACCACTTGACACCACAAAAGCAGAAAATGAGGAGCAGAAGCTGTAGGGAAAACCACACCACTACGCATCCCAGCATCCAATTCTACACCGCTATGGTCAGTACCTCATGCCTCCCATGAGTCCCCCCTGCCAACGTGCTATGTTCCTTGGTATTCACCCACAGGTAGTCCAATAAAACTACCTTAAACTGCCTATCAACATCATACAGTATAAAGAGAATTGGAAGAGAAAGTATGTAGACTTTAACAGTCAGAGTACATGTTAACAGAGTAATATGTAAGATCTTTAGTGCTTATATGTCTCTTTAATCTCAAAAATAATTAGAATTATCAACTAAAGCTGAATAAATAACAGTTCTGATGTTTTGTGAAAGAGATGTCAGCTGAAGTTAGCAACCTAATCAGCTAACCTTTGCCCACCCCATCTTGTCATACTACTTTGTACTTCAAGTACAAACTAGGAAGTAGGAAGTCACCTTCACTTCCAGTTGCCCTCAGTTGAGTACATGTGAGGATGAGGACGTCATACTGCACAAGAAAAAAGAAACACATTAGGAAAAGAAAACTGATGTGAATTAAAGCAAAACATGATATAATGTTGGTATTGTTTTCGTTGCTGGAGACAGCTCCTCAGAAGTACAAGAATGATGTTTAAATGAAGTCAAAAGTTAACCCCTGACAGGAGATCTGGTGAAATAAAGATGACTACATGAAATACAAATTTCACTGTGAAGCCTGAAAGCCACACAGTCCCTCTCTCCACATCAGAGAGCTACAGCTCTTCCTTATTTTCCAACTGCACATATACATCTTTGTCTTGCCACATTGTCTTCTTTCACTATCAATGTCAAAGCCAAATTACACTACAGCCTTGAGGACAGGTCAAACTAATTCAATCTAATCTGTCATATAAAATGACGGGTGAGTGAAGATCAAAGAGAAATTGAATGAGATGAAAAAAAATCCTGGAACGGACAACTAGGTTTCTTTTAAAATTATAGCCTAAAGTTTCCTTCATTCTGGGGCATCTTCACATTTCTTCTGACATATATAGATATATATATACAGTATATATATCTATATATGTCAGTGTTTGCCCTGTGCTGGTTAAGTTAGTGACCTATAAACCTCTCTGCCTAAACACAACCTCACTGTCTTCCCATCCGTGTGGGATCCATGCTGAGGAAGGTGTGGAGGGTGTCTTGGCAGCCACTTGGCCTTGCCGAAGCGTTTCCCGTCTCCTGAACACAGGATCAGGTGTCGCCATTTTCACAGCACCTTCTGGTTCTGTTTAACAGGAAATGAGGTCCATCAGAAGAACTCTGACCAAAACTGAGCCAGAATGGGCCCTGACAGGCAGGAATATTAGCCTGTGACGGCAGTCAGTAATTGAATGATCGGCTCCCCCTCCTCACTCGTAATGAAGAGAATATGTGCTGGGAATGTGTTTGTCCTTCTCTATCCTTCGTCTGCTCTCTGCCTTTTCTCTTTTCCCTCTTTTTTTTAAACTCTTAAATAAATCATTTATGGGGGCAGAAATAAGGGATAATTTTACTTCACTTCAAAGTGCTTCTCATGGTGTCATTTCTGTAACCTCAAAGTGATGATGCATTAAAAAGGCTTCGGGTAAGCACTGCCGGAGAGTGTTTTTGCCTTGAAACGAAGCTGTTCTGATAGTGTCGTGAGAGCATGAGTTGAAGTACATGAGAGTTCAATTATCACACCTCATTTTGTTCTCATATGCAAAATGATAATGGGTGGACTATGTCAGACCTGAAACATCAGGTGGTGTATCCTTTCTCCATAAATGTGTTTCACAGATTGTCTGAGGGGGTCTGCTAAATCCCTTTAACAGTTAAAAAGCTGAAGGGAAAAAAAATGGCTTCTCCTTGATCTGTCTTCAAATATCCCTCTGCGGACAAGATTTAGGAGTGATAAACCAATAGAATAAACCTAACACTCAGCATGATATCACTACACACTTGTAAACACTCCTTTTATATTGTAAGGTTTTTAAAAAAATAATGCTACCTTGTAGTCGTCCCTGAGTGTTTGTCAGCAAACAGTAGAACAACTGTGTATCTATGTTCCAGTGAGACAGAGTGCATGAGTCACAAAGGAGGCTTGAGTTTAAGGCATGGGTGAGGGAAGGTGATGCTGTTGAGAAAGCGGGAGGCACAGCTTTGAGGTGCAGCGTCATATTACACAAAGCTTTGGGGAGAATGTCAGCTCTGGGAAGAATTCTTAATACAATAATTGCTTTGAGACTTGTTCTTTTTAATATTTCTCTGACTTTGCTTTTGTATTTTTTAAACCCTAACCAAAATCAGTTGTAGTGTATTGCTGCTGGAATGCCTGTCAGACTGGGCCCTGACCCTGGGCTGGCTGCTATAATGATGGGAAGATGAAAGAGCCAGGCCCATTCCCAGGCTGCCCTGTTAGGGGGTGCAAGCCTGTGAAATGGAGAGATAATGGAGACCAGGTGTGCTGTGGATGCCTGAGATACTCCTCAGTCAGTCTGAGAGCTCCTCTCAGTGAGAGGGAGGGCACACTACCACTGTTGAAAACAGCCTGGGAAACAGTCCAATTTCTCCCTACAAATCCTACACATATATTTATACACACTTCTATAATATATGTAAAGCCATATACAGTAATTATTTCACTATTTATATATATGCTTAACTTGTTGGAGCTGGACAATGACCAAATGGTACACCTGTATTTAAAGTAGTAGTGCACTATCTTTTTGGCCTCTACAAAACTACATTGTGGCTTGTGTTCATAAAATAAGAATATGAGATAAAAAAAAAAAAAATCAATATTTTGCCTGAATTATATGAGCATGTGTGCCTCTGTGGTATTCATAAATATAATAATTTAACCACTCTGAACAACTATTTTGAGCATTTACCCCTTGTATCTGTTAATTTAAAGTAGAGAAGTTTTAAAAGAAAGGTCAGGCAGACTGGCCGCAAAAGTGTTTCTAATTGGAACAGACAGGCACGCAAAGCTCTGCTGTAATTACAATCTAATTAGCAGGCAGCTTGCAGAATCCAACATGCCATTTAACATCAACAATTTAACCCTTTAAGGGAACCCTCTAAGAACAAATTTCAAAGATTCTTACAGATCCTGTGGGAGAAACAGTCTGACCCACTTCTGTCTTCTACAGGAGGTCAGTAAATGTCAATTGAAAGAGAGAGCTGAAAATGTTGAAGAGGGACTCAAGTGAAGATAAGTCCTCATTAAAGCCTTCTCCATAAGAGCTTGTTGAATGTTAAATATTAAACATTGATTACATACAAATAGGAATGACTCTCTTATCATCACCGACTATTGTCTTCCTGAGATTATCCCATAATTAAATCTAACAGGGTCCTACTGAGGCCTTTTTGTCAAGTGAGCGAATTACTCATTATTCCCACATGAATAAGGGGCAATCACAGCGTCTGTTTTATGAACAAGCACAGAAAAGGTAGTCAGTCTGTAAGAATATGAAAAAATTGCAGGAAGGCAGATTCCTATTTGATTGACTGTGTCTGGCTATTAATATGGCTGCCACTCAGGATGGGTTATCTTGTTAGCTAAAAAGTGATTTTGCTTTTCAGAATGTAGCTTTTTATATTGCCTAAATTAAACACGAGATAATTTTAGAGGAGGTACAAAGGCTTACTCAAAATGTTAGAAAATGTAAAATGCACAATAAGGCTATGAAAGTGTGTGAAAATGCTTTGAGCATATATTGTGTCTGAAAGACAACAAAAAAAAAAAACATTTAACAGGTGCAAATTTTGCAGGTCCAAGTGAACAACCTCTTCAACTTTGTGAAGGTGTTGTTTTCAGATGAAAAGCAGCTCTGTTTGCCAGTTAAGTAGGTGACATTTTATGTGAGTTCAAGCCTCCAAAGCTGGAACTACACCTGACCTGTCTGAGCAGAAAACAAGTTTGGTTTACATGAGTCTAGAGACACGCATCTGACCCAAACTGTGTCCATTTGTCTCTTTACTCTGCCTTATAGATGGTATATGCCTCAGCAGGGTCTGTCTTTCCTGCCATCCCTATTCTGACATACATTTCTGATTTTTTTTTTAAAAACATAAAGCCTAATGAGAAACACATTCACTCTTTTTTTCTCTCCCCTTCAGTCTCCAAAGCATACCATTTAGTCCATATAACACCACCTACACAGTAACAGGAGTCAGTCAAATGGTCTGAACAGAATGACTTTTGAGTATGAGTTATCTGTTTATCTGCTACAGTTCTTACAACTGTGAATCATCTGCAATTAATCTGCAGCATATTGCCTGGAGCCCATCCTTACCCCCCAACACACACTGGCTCACACTAATGCACACACACCCTATGATTTGGCCTGTCTCTTTATCCTTCTCACTGTCTTCCTTGAATAGATGTGACACACTCACCATATCAAGCCAAGGTCACTGAACATGTATTTCAAATTGTTGCCTACTGCTGCAGCTTGAAATTAATAAGGCCACCGTTTAAATGCTACAGAAACCAAACTCATAACAAATGCTGGGCAATCTTCCCACAATGCACTCTTTCCCTCTCCCCTTCCCCTGATATATTAATTTTTGACCAAACGTCCCCGCTTGACTACTGTAACGAGGTATGATGTATTGAGCCTTGGCTGTTGCCATGGAGACAGCAGTCCCCTCTTACTTGTCATTAGAGCACAAACAAGCACTGGCATCTAATGTCATTCCAGTCAACATGAGGGAGAGCGATGAGAAAGGGAGAGTGTTGGATCCCCTACTCCTGTTCCTCAGTTTGAATTGGTTTTTCTGTGAATTATTTGTCTTGTGCTCGATGTTATGGGCCAACATTCTCTGTGCAGGGGCATTGTTGGGTCATATACCTGGGGAGAGACACATTTACTGTTGTCTTTGTATTTGTCTCACATCCCGGTGCTTTGATGTTGGCCTGCAAATGGAAGTAGGTGTCTGGATGTCACTGAATAATTACCTGTCTAAGGCATTCCTGCTGCTTGTTTTGTCCTGTCCTCTGTCTCAGGTTGCAAATAATTAGAAATTCATTTTCTATAGCCTGACTTCATTTGACTGTGCTTTAAAATGTAATACTGTTCATTTTTAGTAAGGTGTTTATAGTAAATATCCATCTCAAAGAAAGTTAATTAGGATAGGTTTGATGGAAAACAAGATAACATCATGGGCTTCTCATTTTCTTTTCAACTGTTATGAAATTACATGCTGATTGGGTTTGAGGAAAAGAAAGCAGATAAATGCACAGCATCTTCAATAGAGAACAGAGAAAAAAGAAAATGCAACAAATGAGTCTCATCAAAACTGAGAAAATGCTATGCAGTTTTCTCTGCCAGTATCATTTTAAACTGTGGTTAGATAATGACACTGTAAATGAGTAATAGTATTGCGGCCGCTTTGGAATATTCCAGCCTATTTTAGTTCTGTGTAAAATAAAGCCTTATACTTGTTGTTTCAGCATGAAAGTGTGCTTCATTTTCAGATGTTCTTTCTCCCCTCATTTCAGTTTTAATCAGTGGCTGCTTTCTAGTCCCGTTGTCTGAGGTGAAAGTGTAGCTACATGCCTCCCTGTCTTCTCTCTGAACATAATCTCTTCCTCACACAGAACAATAATCCTACCTTATTTTCTCTCTCAGTGTTGGTCTTTTATTACTTCCAGGTGTTAAGGCCCTGTCTCCCTTGCAAGCAGATGTGCTGAGAGAAAATGCTCTTTGTTTGTTGTTGTGCTATTTCAAAATGAATTTTCGGTTGGCAATGCTCTCTGACGACAGACGACAGGAAAAAAAAAAAGACCAAAATAAAACTAGGTGAATGAGTATTTGCATTAAAGAAAAACAGCAAAAGATGTAGGAGACTGAAAAAACAAATGGAATACAGATCAAACCTGTGGTGCCGTGGGCACAGAAAATAGTCACAATGGAAACTACGACTCCAAAAAAAGAGGCAGGGGGAAAAAAGGTGAAAAAAAAACAGTGAAATGTTATTGTGTTAAAGCTACAGTAGATTCAGTGATTCATGGAGTCTGCTGCACAACACATCTGTTAGTGAGCTGTCTGTTGACTGGTCACTTTCTGTATGGAGATATATGACTTTCATCTGGTAAGATCTTCTGTGAGAAGTTTTTTTTTTTTTTACTATAGTCATTTTCCTCAAGTGAACATTTTGTTAGTTACACAAAATTTTTACACTACCTATTTTATAAAACCTTTGTCTACTGAATAATAACTTGTTGCTTAATATCTATTTTTTCATGTACACCTGCCAAGAGTAATATTAGATTTTAAAGACAAGAAATACAGAACTTGTAGCAGTTGTGTTACAGACTCTCTAAAAAATCCATTTTGGACTTTCCCCCTTTTTCTTGCAAGCAGCTAAACTGAGATCACATGTACTTGCAATGAATAGTGACAGGAAATTGACTAAAGCATTGGAAATCAATGGAAAGTAAATGTGCTCCCTAAGTACAAGTGAACAGCTGATAGCTGCCTTCTGTCTACCTTTCCCTTTCTGCCTTTCTATCTTCTTTTCCTCCCTCCTTTTCTTCCTTTTCGCCTTCTGTTTCCTTTTTTCCCCTTCATTCTCTGCTTTCCTCATCTGCTGAAGCAATATGTTCATACTTGGAAAAAAAAACATGATTTATTATATTTGTGATCATGTGCAAGTGTGTGTATTACATGTATTACATTTGTTCTTTGAATAGATTCCTGATCAGTGTCAACACTAAAGACAAAGTGGTAAGTTTTATTTTTTTATTTATTTTTTAATTTTAAGCGGTGTTGCACTTTTCTTGGTGTGATAACTCCTTAATAAGGTTATGGAAGACGTCTTCCAGAAACATGCAGGTAGGCTAATTACTTATAAACTCTATAAATCATGCAGGTTAATTCTTAAAAGCGGACAATTATTAACAAAATAACAACAATGCTGTGGCTCACCTTACAGCCAGACAGTTATTATTTTGACCTGAAATTGCAGCATGTCCCTCTGGCCAACCAGTGCAATAATAGTACAATGAATCATTTGCCAAATGTATATTAGATCTGCTGGAGATATTGTTGATACTGGAGAAACCAACAACCAAAAAAGGACAAGGCCACTTTGCAGTGTAACCCTGTTAAGCTGGAACGCAGAGGGTGAAGGGCCATCTAGCCAGCTGAGGTTACTCCAAGATGGTTATGGATAAAGGTAGAGTGGAGCAACCTGAACACACGTGTAATCTAATCAGAACTTCCAAGCTGACCTGTTACAACTAAAGTTCTGAGACAAGAGCCACTTTAAGTATCTGTTTTCAAGTCCTGAAGACATCTGGGTACTGGACTTAAAAGTGTCTCATAGGAACTCAGCCCACATCTTCAGAACTATTAGGTCATCTTCTTGAGAAGGAACACTGTGAACGAAGCAGGTCTGCCACATGATGGCGGCTGTTTTTTGGCATCTTAGAAGACATTTACTCAAGATGTTGAAGTTGACTTTTATATGATTTTTATGTTACATGTAAAAACTTGTATTATACTTGTTATAAGTGAAAATTAATGGTTTATTGTTTGTTGTAATTATGTACACAGTTACTAGTTTTACAGCAGTATTTTGACCTTTTTCTTTTTTTAAAAAAAGACAAAAATCAAAGTTATTATCGATTGTGCATTGAATCACATTAAATATAGATTTTTTTTTTACATAAACATATAAAGTAAATATCTTGGATTTAACATTAAAAATATGAAAAAATAGAAGATAGACAATTGTGTTTAAATGTTTTTCTATGAAACAGTTAATTTCTGTAATTTAAAAATATTCATTCTGGCGCCACAGCTGCTGTAATATTATCTTTTTTTTTTTTTTTTTACAGAGCAGGCTCCAACCGGTCCACAGGGATGATTTCTTCAACAGAGATCATGTGCCGTACAGTATGATGCAAAAGGAAATAGTATTTTTTTAAGCACTGACTGTGTTGTGGATAGTTGGCAGTTGGTTTTATTTACAAAAAACCCTAGGTACCTTTAATAGAATGAGAAAAGAACCAGAACAGAAATGAACAGGGTGTATTATGACAAGATACTGATAGCCTCTAACTTATCACCCCCCTGTGTGTCCAGCTGTTCCATCATATCCTTAAATCTGAAATGTGGAACTTTTGTCTCCCCCATCTGAAAGTGTGAGTAACTACATGAACGCCACTGATTTCAAGATAAATTTCCACTGCTCCAAGACAATAATTCATTATTTATGTAGAGTAAATATAAAACTCCAAATATTTTACAAACCAGTCCAAGAGCAGTAAGGCCACATCTGTGTTTGACCTCACTTTCCTTTTTTAGACTGTAATCCTTCTTCTAAATGCCAAGTTTCTTTTCTGTCTGGTGCATCAGAAACTTTCTTTTAGATGTTTCCTCGATTTCTCTGCCAGAGGCTCCACCAGGCTCTTAGTTGTTATAACCTATTCCATCTCCATCACTACAGTTGTTCTGTTTCCTCTTCAGCTTTGGCAAACTTACTAGTAATGCATGGCTACTGATGCGCAGTGGGAATGCTGCCCCACACACCAGATTTAAAACTCCAGCGTACTGTGAAATACAGACATTTTTATCAGGCACTGATAGACTAAATCAGCACTGTGTGAATTTGCTTGGCAAGAGGCTGAAAATAATAAATGCTTATTTATATGTAAACGTCATGCTCTTGGCGGCTCTAATCAATGTGGTGTTGTTGCTACTGATGAATCACAGAAATTATGGTGAAAAACCTGATGCTACTTTGTTGAAAACATCAGCTATTTTGGTTATTTAACAACTCTAACTGTTTTGTAAAGATTTAAATGTTATTTACACAGCTATTTGTCATTTAAAAAATACTGAATATACCATAAATACATTCATAAGTCTTTTTCTTATTGATAAAGATATTTCTTAAAAGTTCATTGTGGAAGTACAATAACTAACATGTACATGCAAGCAAGCTTGATAAAAATAAATGTTCTTTAAGACTAATCAGATACAGACTCTGAACTCCTTGGCCTCATTCTAAACTCACTAGAAACTCAAAAAAAAAAAAAAAAAATTTACATGCTGGTGCTTCATTTTCATAATTATAATCCCATCATGAACAGCAACATAATAGGAAAGTCCATTCACCAAGTCTGAAGAAAAGAAAAGAAAAAAAAAAAAAAGGCTTAGGCAATTCTTACATGACGGCAGGTCCCAAACAGGTTTTGAGGACATTAATCCTAATCCAGATCTCTTATCCCACAGGGGATCAATGGATGAAGTGCTAAATTGATACAATTTCATAAAACTATCAGTTTTCCTCTGCGCTTGCCCATGATCTGTCTTTCTCTGTTCAACCATTTCATATCACCAAGTGACTCAAATAAAAACGATCAAACTCAACACTTACATACTGAGCCTGTGGCATTTTTCAAAGAGAGGAAAGTACTTGCTATAAAGCACATAATATTTAATGTGAGAAAAAAACATTTATTTTTCTATATTTGCAGTTTTTTTAATGATGTTCGTTTCTTTCTTTTTCTTTTTTTTAAAAAAAGAGCAGCAGAGGCCATATGCTAGTACTTAACATTATGCATGAGAGCATTTACTGTGGTGTATATATTATGAATGAAGAGGAGTTACTTGTCCAAATATGTAGACTGCATAAAGAGAGCAACGGGACTGTGGGTAAAAGAACCCTGCTGAATTGTTTTTTATGGTTTTGTCGGCGAGGCTCCTGAGTGTGTTACTACTGTTCCCTAAGTAATGCTTTTTTTGTAAGATGTAGTCATCACCTGGGGAAATCGAGTTTGGGTAAAATGTGGTTTTATGAAAACAAACAGATGGCAGAAATGTAAATATAAAAATAAAAAGGTTGCACGCTCTCTCTCTCTCTCTCTCTCTTACTCTCTCTATTTCCCTTTCCATCTCTGCCCACACCACCAACCCACCCACCCTCTTTCTTCCTGCACAGACTGGTGTGAGTGTGACCAGGCAGGGGTTAAATCCATTGCACCATAAAAAGGAGCTGTTCATAAAATGGAGGAATAAGAAGCAGAAATAATATTTCAAGTATGATTAGTTCATCCGCAGGGCACCTTGTGCAATTGAGAAAGGGGGTGAGAGTGGGAGGGGGTATTGTGCACGGCAAGCAGTAAATTATATCTAGCCTTTGAATGATTCCTGCAGATCCTATTACGACAGTGAGGGGGACTGGGGAATGGTGGGGGGAATGGGGCAGTTGGGAGAGAGAAAAGCAGCAGAACGAATCGGATGAATTCTGTTTCCAGCTGTCCGAATGATGGGGGAGATGAGGATGCATGCGTGTGTGTGTGTCTGTGTGTGTGTATATGAAGAAAGGACAATAAGACAATTATTCTTTCACTGCTGTAAAACACCGTGATGTAAACATGAACACATACAGAGGTCCAAACACAGCTTTTTCACTTTTACTCCAGAATTCTCTTCCTCAGATTTTACACCAAATCCTCCTGCTACATATACAGATAAACACTGTCCCCTATTACCAGCACTATTCCACCCTCCCTGACTATTTGAGAGGCGTTTGTCTGCCATTTGTCACTTTGACTGGTGATATAGTGCCTGATAGTAGCATTAATGTGCTGCTGCTGCAGATAGTCCTCACAGGGACACAGTGATGCTGAATTTATTCACCCACCACCTCAATTTTGACAGTGGTTACCAAATATTATGCATAATTTGTATTCCCTATCTGGCTTATTACAGCACAAAGACTTCTTGCACCAGTTAATGCATTAACCTACTGTTAACATCTGAAAAAAAATTCTGATATAATCTGTATTGCAAACTTTCAATTACATCTGTATCATAAAAATATTTAAAAATTCAACTAATGTTGAAATCTATATAAACTGTCTTTTTTATGTCCCATTATATGCACAAAATTAGTTTTTACGTCTTTATTACATCCATCTGTATTCCACATAATTTTCATCCTATTACGACTGTTGAAGTTTCATTTAACCTCATCTAATGTGATCCAAATATGGCAAAATTTGAAGGGTTTTAATATTTCGTTACACTTTTCATCAAATAGATGAAACTGAAAAGAAACTGTGAGAAGGCAAAAAGCTTCATAAATTGAAAAACATTTATTTCATAAGTTAATTTAATTTTACATTTAAAATAAATTGATGAATTACAAAATCTCTATAATTTCTTGAAAATATGGCTGTGCATAGAAAATAACACCTTGAAGTATATTAAACAATGTGAGCTGTAAATAGTTTGTGAAGGGGAATCAGATGTGAAACAGGTGTTAAAGGTCCGACATTCAAAATCTGTTGACACAAGTGCTGACATGCATCACTTAAGGCTCAAAATTCCTCTGATATGAGCTATATAAACAGGTCAAGTGTTGTAGAAATACCATCACAAATTGTCAACTGGTTATTGGCATCGCATTACATTTCTATGTCCTATATCAGTAAAAATCTGTCCAGTGACTGAGAGGCATTGCAAACCAAAAGCTAAGGGCTATACTGTTTGAATGTACTGATGTTAAAAATCATGTTTAATTCATAAGTTCTATACACTGAAGATAAAAATAGGAGTGATCACAAATCATAGGACAGAGATACTGAAGTTAAAATGCATTTTTAATGTATTTCTTTTTCTTAACATGATGAGATGCAGTGGTTTGTGGAGCCTGGAGGAATATGTATAATCTTAATTCATGCTCCATTTGTTTTGTTTTATTTTTTGTTGTTTTTTTAAGCAGTCCATCCAACAAAGGATAAACATCCTATATTATAAACAGGGACATGTAAGACTACTTTTGCATATTTTGTTCACCTAAAAATGGGCCAGTGGTATTTGCACATTTTCACTTAACTTCTGCTGCCTGACTTCAGGAAGTAAGGATCATTATGAAATTAACATAAGCCACAGACTTTGCAATCAATACTGGCCCACAGACTGAAGGGTTATCTTCTCTGACTGGGAAGGGGGACTGAGTGCACTTGCGGAAATGTGTGTGTGGGAAATGAATGGACAGTGCTTTTTCCCTCTCTTAATATCCATGACTGCAGTGCCCATGAGCAATGCACCTAAGTACCCCCCCCCAAAAAAAAAGCCTGGGGCTGCAGTATGTTGCTAGTATATGTGTCCAATACTCACAAATGGGTTGAATGCAAATTTCAAATTTCTTGTGTATGTAAATAGGAGAGGATTTATCTTCTTTTAGGAATATTTGTTTGATTAGGTTGTGCAATTTTTCTTATTAATTCAATTAATTATTTTTTTTCCAAAAGATGTTGTTGCATCATTGTTATTGAGGTGAACTAATAGTGCAGGACAGCAAATAAGTTTTTTTTTACTCAGGATAATAAAATGAAGAGATCGTCAGAACTACGCTGCCTCTGATTGGCTTCTCAGCCCAACTTGAACCACTCATCACTCATGCCTAAACATTACTCTAAATCTAACAAAGAAGTCAATAAGTATTGGCCAATCAGAGGAAAAGTAGGGCGATTCATGCCCTTGTCATTATAAAATATCTGGCTTGCAGCCCACTATTCAATGAATGCAACACATGGTATTTAGTGTCAACTAAAACATAAGAAGGTGTATAATATAAACTTGTATATACTTCGCACTACACTATTGATGAGATATACAGTTTCCCTTATTCCCCCCTTAGTCCCCCTCGTCCAGCATCCCTGTTCTGAAAAAGCTGTTTGATTTACTGTATGTATGAGTTCATTAATTAAGGCCCATTTTGGCAAACTGTGGTGGGTGGAAGGAGAGTGCCAAAGCAGAGAACAGAGGGCCTGGACATTTAATGCAGAACATTAATAATAACAGGGGAGGAGGAAAGGGGGGGGGGGATTAAAATGAACGAATTCTGCACCCAACCTCCCTCTTTAATTGCAAATTTAAATTTCCTATAATGGATTCTGACATCTCAAGTCACCAAAATCCATCATTCTGAAGGGTATTATTCCTCAATTAACCTGTCACCCCTCCCCACCACCACCACCACCCTGCGTCTTTCTGTGGGGCTTCAAAGAGAAATGAAGAATTCTAATTACTTTCAAATATAAAGCAGATAGATAATTCAACCTTCGTTCACACACATACACAGTCACACAATCTGTAATCTCTGTGCAGATGGTAAAATATATGCAATATTATTCATGTACATTTATATATAAAAACCTAACTATTAACAGAACAGTAACTATTGAAGTAGGCATTTAACTTTAAGTCTTTTGTCAATTTTGCATATTCCCCAACCAAACTGTCTCCAAAATGTCCTGATCATAAACACTTGACAGTTGTGTTCACATTCACACTTGTAACAGCTGAAGCCACATCCACCACAGCTGCTGCTAATGTCACACTCGTCACAACTGTGACTAATGTCATGCTCATCTTTTACGCTGCAGTTAGATCTTTCTTATGAGCACCCAGAGTCCAGCTTGTTCTAGCTGTATGTACAGCCAAAGCAACAACCACTCCAGTTGTGTGCTGAAGCCAGTTTATACGTACCTTGAGATGCAGATGAGCTAATGGCAGCTAGATGCTGTCACAATGACTATGTTAACGTCAAGGCACAAATCCTCAAACTTATCAATTTAAAAAGGAAATCTGTGTTCTTTTACTTGAGAAGCGAGGGTCTGAAACCTTGATTTAACTCCTTTAGTTATGTGTGTCTGTGACAAATTTGAGAGTCAATGCGTCATCAGGGAGATATCAAGGATTAAAGAAAGCTACGTTTTGTGGGGTGTTTGCTTGAGTTGCAGGGTTTTTTCGCTGAGTTACACCCATCAGCTGCAGTATCCCATATCATCTCACTTCTGGTAAACTCAGGCTGCGTCTCCTTTGCCAAAATGTGGATAATTTTATGACCACAGTAACTGACAAGGTTACTGTGGTCAATGTTATATCTGCATTTTCTGTTTTGTGTTATGCAACTGTATTACTGCTGAAATGTGCTTAACATACAACCACATATACCACACACACAAAACCATTCTCCACTCAGCTCAAACCATTAAAACAGATGCGGTTTCCTAAAAAACACATTTTTTCAGTGTTTGCTCTTAGCTGCCACAGTGATTGTGTGGTACTTATTCAAGCAAAGGCAACAGTTCAAGCCAAGTGTTGCCACAATATAGTTATTAAAAAGTGCAATGTGGCACACATACATTAAACCTGAACTACTGTGTTTACTCCAGAAATGCCAGCATCCATAGATTTGTGTGTGCTGTACTTTGTCTTTTTTCCTCTACTTGACACTATCCACCTCACCTATGACCGCCGAGGTGGATGGGAGACAACCGTATTTTAAAAGTATTGTGAACTGAGAGGAGATGTTCAAACCAATCTTCAAACCAATAAATCACCATGTAAACAAAGAAAGTGGTGGGAAAACGGTGTTTCAACAGAGGGAACCAACAGAGGGCAGTTACAGACTGTGGCTGTGTGAAAAAACTGGGAGCAAAACAAGAGCTTAGGTTTCACACATCGAAGATGAGTCTGAGGGTCACTTGCTTTATCTTTTCTGTCTCATTTGTTTTGGACAAGTCAGACACAAAAACAATGTGTCTGCTCATCACCAACATCTATTTTACAAACCTACTACATTTACTATTAATCTCTGACACCCTGTTGGTGGCTGGAGCTTTCACAATTAAAAAAAAATGTCATTGCTTAACGTAAGAGGTAGCTGTTTTTAGAATAAATTAAACAGGATTATACATAATGTTTCAGAATGACAGGTGAAAAATGCTAAATGAGAAATTAAATTGAGTTATAGATGTTAGTGCAACACAGACTAGCCAGGATGTGGTGTCATGATTTCCACTCTACAGACTTGCTGCTTGTACAGAGATTTATCTCCATCACTGACAAGTGCTGTTGAAAATTGTCTGTTTGCTACTTTTGTTATGACGGCACTGTGTACCAGATACAGTACACTGTTACACTCGTGTGCTGCTTATACCCCGCTGCTTTAATTTCTAGCTCTCAAAACCATTCAAATGTTACTTTGGCATTGCTTGCTTTCTGCATAACTATCCACTTAACTAATGCCACAATTATCAAATTTTCCAGAATAAAGATCCATTAGGAGCAAGTTGGTGGTGGGAACAAAGCAGAAAAATGTCTACCTGTGCTTTATGACATTCCACTCCTTGCTGGGTTGGTGGAGCTGACATGCTGGCATATTTTAATAAGATTCAAAGGTAACTGTTAAGCTATATGTTAATAAATCAAAGTAATTGTTTATAATGAATAAGGTATGATGAAAGCAGGCCTTGTTCTATTTTATCCCAAGAACTACATCTATTAATATAGACTACGCCTTCCAAACCAAAATGATTTAGTGATCCATACGATTTGACTTCTACCTCTGAACACCCTTCATACAAAATATAAGGTTTTTGTTGTGTTTCTACCTGAACTGTTAATTCTTCTAAAGATCATGCCACATTCAGGTTCTACTGTGATGTACTTTGGTCCTTTAAATTCCAGCTCTTATAAGCACTAAATGATTAAACAACATCCAAATTTACCTTGACATAACTTGCTTTTAGCATGTCTATCCACCTGCCTAATACCACAATTATTCAATTTTTCTGTATAAATATTCATAGAAAGGAAGCCATGGGGAAGAACAAAGGACAACAATCACAACCTCTGTGACATTCCTTTACTTACTGGGGCAGTGGAGTTGACACAGTGATTTATCCTTTAATTAGGCTCATAGTTAAGTTTTACATGTTAATAAATCAGTATAATTCTATACTGTACAATGAACATGTTGAGATGAAAGCAGCCCTGGTCCCATTGTATTGTGTAAGAATGGTCCAGATCTATTAATCTACATTGTTTGCCAAACCATTATATTTTTCAAAAGACTTCTACCCTCATAAATGTCAAAAAAATACATATTTTGGGTGATTTGAATTATAAACCCGCAAAAAAAAAAATGCAGAAGAATGGGAGAACACAGAAACAATAAGGGGAATACAGAAAGTAATAAATGTCAACACTGTGAAGACCAAAAACATGGCAGGAAGCTGTGAGCATGTATAAAATAAAGGAAAAAAAAAAAAAAGAAAAAAATGTCATATGCCTTCTGGCACAATGCACTTCTAGCTGGAAGTCATGTGTCTGTTGACTGTTCTGTACTTTTGTAATCATTCAGATTTAATTAAAGGCTTAAGGAGAAAATGGCCTAAGCTGATGGTATAATGAGCTGCCAAGGGACATTTTTTTATAATCATGGTTTGTAATAAAGATGTCGCCAACTCATGGTTGTATTATGTGCCTTGCATAGCCACTTTTACTGACAAAATAGTTCACACCGGCCCCAAGGAGTGCTCTCTTGCCCACAAAATCTTCTGACTAAACTGATGATTTCATTTCAGCCATCAGCATTAATTAACATCAACAAACAAAACAACTTAAAATCAAACTGCCATTATTATTGTTTTATCATATCAATGTCAGGGTCTCAAATTACTTTTAAAGGTAGAAGATACAATTTATAAAACTGATTATTTAAAAGACAAAATATCTTGTAAAAGCTAAATAATCAAAGCTACAAATATACACGAGCATTAAGTATCTGCTTCAGTACTTTATGTCCTGCTGTCCATTAAATTGCCCCCTACTTTTATCTCTGCTTTTATTTCTGCTTTTTGCTCTTACAGCTATACATAGCATTTTGTCTTCTTGGGTCACTGGCCACCTTATCTACTCATACAACTGCCACTAAAATAAATCCCTGCCAATGTTTTATGATTGATCTATGACAGAAACTTTTCAGATGTATAATGTGATGTTAAAAATCACCTGAATTTATTTAAACTTCGTTGATAAGCCATCAGCAGGGCAACAAACAAAACCTACTTCCAGGATGAAATATGAAATAGGTGTCAGTCGTCTCATCATAAACTGTGAAACATGAAACCCAGTCAGGCATTGCGTGATGCCAGCACAAAGAAAAGTCTGAAAGGGTGGCTACTAAACAGATGCACAAAACCAGAAAACCATCTGTTGCAAAAACTGTCCCCTGAGTGAGGATTACAATCCAGTCCAAGACCAACTGTCAGCTCAACAAATTCCCCTCATAAAATGTTGCAATCCACCCACATTCGCTCTCTCACTTTCTGCTACAAAAATCAACTGTCAAAAAGTATTAACTCAGTATGAATATTTAATGCTGTTAAATTAAATGCTAAATAACTCTTGAGAAACCATTGTTCTTTGTTAGTTCTGGGTCCACCAGAACTGTACTTTGAATAACTGTGTATATAAATAAAATGCAGTTGTGGTCTGTTTTCCCCCCCTCAATTTTCTAAAAGAAGAGGCCTTAATGCCGAGAAAACAACACTCTAAACAATGTATGTTTATGAAAATGTCTTCTTGACAATATTAATGCTTGAAACCACACAACTCATTTACTGCTCATATATCCTCTGTCATGTTGTGTATCCTAAGAAACCAGACAAGTTGCTTTCTTTCCACTATTAGCATCCATACAATAGCCTGAGCTTAGCCAGTTGTGCAACTGATATCTCAAATTAAATGGTAGGTTAATATTTTCAATGTTTACCTGGTAAACCTGCTGCTTGTTTGTGTTTTCTCCAATTCCGCTCTGTTCGCTCTGTACATTTAAAGTAAACAAATAATAACATACAAAGCTTTAATAGAATAAAAAAGTGTGTCTGTGTTTCCTGATTCTCGGTGACGTCAGTCAAAGCTTAATGCTGATAGGCTGTCGCGTGTTCGGTCTACTCATATGGGTCTACCTGCCACCTGTAAGAAGCTCTCACCAATAAAACCTGAACCCGCTTTTAAGAGGCAAAGAAAACAACAATTTGGGAAGGTAAAATTATTTTTACATGCGCGGAAGGGTGGGTGGAGTATTTTTTCACTTGAAACTATAGGGAAATCTTGTAACACGATTTAATTGATGTTTTCAAACACCCCTAAATTGGCACATACCATTTCTCCACTTTGGCGTCAGTTGAGCGTCTAATTTTTCCTCAGTAGCTTCACTGCGTCCTGGTAGCGGCGCTGATTAACGCTGATTAATCTTTACTTTTGTCTGTCAAACTAATGGAAACACTACATTTTAATGTAAGTATGAGCTATCTAGATCGATATATGAACTTTATCTTATCTTGGATCGTGTCAGGTGTCTACAGGTGAATGCTAACGCTAGCGTTAGCTAATTGACGCCAGCTAGCTAACGTACAGAGTTTCCAGTGTTGGGCTGCAGATCAATTCCAGGCCAACACTGGATTATTTTTATTTTTATTTTTCAGTATATGTAAAATAAATAGGGCTTTAGAGCAGAAGACTGGATGAGGTCAAGGCTTTTGTGACTAAGGAAACATGTGTCTTCATTGTCATACTCATCATATTATCAATCAGTTTGTATTCTACACAATATTTTCCATAGGAACCATGTGTTTCCCATCTGTGAATTAATGGAAAAGATCAGAGGCATTACAGGCCTATAGATGGACATATCCTCTTCATTCGTTTTGCTATATGACCATTACTCAAGTGGACTCCATGTTTTACATTTGTATTTTTTTTCACACAGAGCATATAGAGAGGGTTTAGATGGTTTCTTCAGTGTTTGGAGTTTAGTTAGATTTAGTTAACGTAGATTATTGAGGGTGAGATTATGTTGCTATTAACAGGCTGCTCACACTTTTAGAAATAGAGCTGCAGGAACTTGCCTCCAACGAACTTCTGCTTTGTACAGTTTTCCACATTATTGGCCTTGCAATACAAAGTAGGTATTTCATAATCAAATAAAACTCACTAATTGCTTAATATTGTTAGCACATTTATTTGTGATTCACTTAACTTGTGTAATGTTTTTCCCTATAAATTGATTAGCTGAATCCTTTGTCTGTCAATTATTGCCATTTATATTTTATTCCATCTTTTGTGCCACATGCATATAGGATTTTTCTCAGCAGACTCACAGCGGGAAAAGCTCAAGTGTTACTAATAACATTAATGATAGCTCAATTCTATTTCAGTGTCCCGCTTGGCCGTGAGCCAGCATACGTAATACCAGGACCCTGAAACCACAGCTTCTTAATGGAATTCTTCCATCATCAGTTTTATCATTGACACCTGTACTTTCCCTGTTGTGATCTGTCAAAATATCTTCTGTGAAAAAGATGGAGCAGGTTGCCCCGGATGTGAAGAAAAACAAAAATGTTGTTAGATTTATATTGTTTGGGCATTTATTTGATACACTGTCATTAACTGTATCATTAACTACTGTCATTAACTGTTTTTAAATTCATTTATTGATTAATTTATCACAGACTTAGATTTGTACAGCATGAGTATGCTAAAGTTAAATTCTACTTTGTGATAGTTTTAAACTTTTCAAGGTTAAATGTTGATATGCTGTAGGTAGCAGCAATTCCGTTGGTCTGCACAGCTTCCTGTCTCTCTGTCAGTACTGTCCTTACTCTCTCTCAGTAGGATCACTCTAATCCAATCCCAAATATATTACTTGGTCCTCACTGAGATAAGGCATACTGGGGGATGTTAGTGTATCCATATGAATTAAATGGACGGCAGCTCTATCGAGATCATCCAGCAGGTCAAGGCTACTCTGCAAAAGGATACGATGTAGACAAACTGATTTTTTTTTTTTTTTTTTTTCCTTTTGCCACACAGCCTCCCCTTTACCCTCACCCTGAGTTATCACCGGCCACCTGTGTTTGGGGGAAAAAAAACACTTACTATCATCAACACACAATCACATGTTTTTTGTTGTTGTAGTTGATTTTAGGGCATATTTTAGCCATTGTTTAATTAGGCTGTTGATTTTAAATCTTGCAGTTGGGAACCACACTGATTTTACACCTAATGATTGGCTTTAAAGTTCACATTATTTGATCTTAAATCCAATTTACTGCCGACTTTTTAAAACATGCCCAATCAGGTTAGAGTTAACCACAGCATTTAAACGTAGTCAACTGGACTCTAACAAACTCTGAGCCGATGAAATTTGCTTTGCTACGGCATGAATTATATGCTTGTTATTTATAGATTACATAATGATACATCAGCGTCGAGATTAGCTCTTGGCTCTGACTCACCCGATGGCCATTAACTGTCTGAATTTCAGTTCGTACCTTAGTGGCTTAGTTTATGTTCTTTTAAAAGAAACTGTGCCACACATAAGATTAATTGTTGCTGGTAAAGGGGACACATAGAGACTTGCATCTTGGAGTAAACAGCTCTTGGTAGGTCCCAACACACAATTTAACACAATGACATGTAGAACAAAGACTGAGTATTCAGTTGTGTTATTAAAGCCATTTATTTCAGTGGCTTCTCGGGGCAGTTGTGTCCTACAGAAGGATTCTAAAGTATTACATGACCATTTAAATTTGACAGCGGTATTGACACAAATTGCATTTTATTTCAATAATTTACGTGGTGTTATTCTTTTTGGATGTTGTTTTTTATGTCTGGATGTTGTCGGCCATTAATGAAAACTTTTGTTGGTATTGACAGGACGTCAGTGATACTTGGAGACAAGTGGAGATGTGAGCATTTCTGGAGGAGGTCCAGATGATCTGCCAGGAGACTTATCAGCATATTGATCATGATCAGTAACTGCACAGATGATCCACCGCATTGTTGTTTTGCAGGTAACCACACAGGAAACACCGCACCTCTTCATCTCTGCATGATATGCAATCGGATGTAGTTTTTAAAAAAGTAAAAAACAGGATATTTTAATACAGCACAGATTTTTTTGTTATTTCAGGTTTTGATGAGAATGAAGATGAAACTTTAATGGTCTTGTGGGGAAATATATATTTGAACGGAAAAATAATTGCAAAGAAAAATATAACAATGTAAATGTAAAATGCTAAGTAAGAGCAGATCTAAGCCAGTCTGATATCTGTTTTCATTTGTACATTGATTTTTTTTTTTTTTTTTTTTACAACTTTAACTTGTACTCAGGAGTGTAACTGGATGTATTTTGGGAATGTTGTAATAGTAAACAAAAGCAGAATGGGTAAAAAATATATTGTGAAACGATTCTTAAATTGTTTCACAATATATTTTTGAACAATTCATAAATAATAAGTTATGAGATAAGGAAAACAGTGTTTTCTGTAGCACTTGTTGTGCTGTAAAGGTGAAGTGGAGATGGCCGAGCTAGTACAGAAGCTCTGAGCATTTTCAGTTTTGTTTTGGACATTGTAGTTATTGACAGTGCTGTTAAAACTCTGTGACAATGTTTTTGTTGCAGAACTGTTATTTTTGCCAGATTTGCAGTACTGGCTTTAATTCCATACTCAGGGTATTTCCGTCCACCTTCATGGGAGGATGAACATGGAAAGAAGTAGTGCCTGTCAGACATAAAACTTTATTAAACTAGCAGATGGTTGCTAAAAGGTAGTGTGTCTTGAAAGCATGACAGTTTCATCAGTGTTGTTTCAGGAATTAGCATTTCTACATCAAAAAGCTTTTTGCCATTAAGGAGAATTCATTAAATATTTTCAGCTGTAAGGAAAATGTCCCTTTTACCAAGTGCTTACCTAGGAAAAAAAAACTATAGATATTAAATATTAGTGATGGCATAAGAAGTAATTTCATTTCCCTATGCTCTTACTCTCTCTAAGTTTATTACTAATTAATTTTTTTCTCTTCATCATTTCACAATATGATGTTTTCTTATAACCTTCTCCACTAGACGCTAACAAAAAGGAAGATGAGCAGATCTCAAGCCTTCCTCAGCCTGTGCATCATGTCAGTAGTTTTAGGATTAGCTATTTTTTTTTTTCTTTGACCTCAAGCAAATAGCTGTCTTTGTGTAATTCACTATATTCCTGCACTGATTAGTGTTTTTTTTTTTTTTTTTTATTTAGCTTGTCACCAAGTTACGAAGAAAGTCTCTCTCTTTTTGCATCTTTATAGTGTCTTTATAGACACAAGGGAAGAATTAAATTGTATTTGTGGTTTGAATTGTGTTGGACACAATCCTCAGAGATTTAACAGTGAATCTCTACTAGTGCTTGGGGCCATATCCTCATTGGGAATTTCTTTGTCTCTCTGTCTGAGTTTGCTTTTTTGTGTGAGTACATTGTCTATGATCTAAAATATTTTCCTTCATTATCAGTATCTTGGTAGAATTAAGCATCAAAAGCAGAAGTGGCCAGTTATTTGCCACTATTAAATATGACTCAATGAAACACAAAAACAGGTTCATTTACTTTTACAGTCATTTTATTTAAGTGTTTATGCCGTATGTGCATGTTTGATGTGCAAGATGTTTGTTCTAACCAAGGTTTTAATTGTTACTTCAGCAGCATCAAGTCATCTCTTAGAAACAGGCTATGGTCCAGTTCACACATTGTGATTTATTCAGCTTACAAGCTTCTAATGAAGAGAATAAGCACAATTATTTTTTCCAGTGGTTTCACAATGAGTGATTATTTTCATAATTAACAGAGAAAAAATAAATAAAACAGACAAAAACAAAAAGTCTTTATATTTGCTGGAAACACTTTTGTTTCAGTTACTTGAACTATGAATGAAATAGCAGAATTGTTGATAATCAACCAGTCAAGGCAGATGGTCGCCCACTCTGAGTCTGGTTCTGCTGGAGGTTTCTTCCGGTTAGAGAAGGAGTTTTTCTCTCTTTTCTTTTCCACAGTCACCAAGTGCTTCCTTACTGAGCACCATACTATTTTTCTCTATACTAAAGTGCCTTGATAAGTATATTTTGTCATTTGACACTATACAAATGAAAATGAATTGACCTGATATTTTTTTTCTGACATTCGAACAATGGTTGCTGCTCTACTTGCCAATTTCTTAGTGACCAAGGGGAGGTGAGTAGTAATTTTTCTGTAAATGCAAAGTAAATAGAACATGTTATCCTGAATTTATTGTAAACCTATGTTTTCCTTTTAATTTCTTTATTTTAGGGCAGGATGTCAGAAAGCCTCGCACCCACATAAAAGATAGTTGGCACTTACATTTGTCTATATTTTTGTGTGTGTGTGAGTATGTACAAGTAACTGTGATCATTGGCAGTTGCAGGAGATGGAATGGATGAGTGAGAGATGACTAAGATGAGAAGCTGTCTGTTTGTGGTCAGAGGATGTGGTAGACTGCTTGTGTTGGGTGATACTTGATCTGATGTTAATGTGCTGCAGTGTGTGTGGGAGGGAGTGAGTTGAAAGAGGGAGAGGGGAAGATGGGCAGATAATCCCGTCTGCCTGATGAGATTGAATGCTGGGATTGATTGATCGCCTAATCATAGGAGGAAATGGGCCTGAAAATGAATGGGACTCTGCCCTTGGCTTGCTGTGGAGCTGGGTGGTTGGGTTGGAGGGGATGTTAGCTGCAGAAAGACATGGCCTTAATGTGCATGGGACCTGATTTCATTTGTGTCTGATATACAGTTATATGATCCTGGCTAAATGATCAAATAAAAAAGGAAGAGGGGGGACAGTGAAGGGGATGTAAATCAAGCTTTATTGCTGGAATATTACTTTTTCATCTCATCTGAAATGGATGCTTTGAGAAAGAGCAAGAATGAAAATTCATCATGAATTTGGAATTGATGGAACTGTGTCATGGTTCACATATCCACTGTTCTGGATCTGCTTGATTGGCTTGTAATAGCCATTGGATTCTGATAATTATATTCACCATTATTTAGTTTCCAGATAAACTTGGCCAAAAATATTTTCAAATTGTTTGCAGCTGGTTGAGAGGATTTACCAAAGGTTTAAAAGATAACATTCTGCTGCTATTACTTTGTCTCTGTTCTCATTCGTCTATGTTGTCTATCCCGTCTCACTGGCACAAAGACTCCCAACAATGCACTGGGATGGGAAAATTAGCCCTGTGTTTGAGCGTTCTTGCTTTTTATGTAGGGTCTATAGTTCACAGAGTGAACACTGCCAGAACATATCGCCCTGTGCAATGAGTGAAGTGGTCGATTTGGCTTGACGTCAAGGCAGATCAAGCCGATAGGTTGGCCTTGTTGTTTAAGTTAGTTGTCACTTTGAATTTGTTTCACCAGAAGATGCTTTGAAAAGTAAATAACTTGGATCAATTATCACAGTTTCAGGTCAGCTTCATTGCCGAAGGAGTACCAGTAATTTTGGTTACGCTAAATGTAACTCAATCCAAGTCCAGTATAAAGAGCATTGAGCTGAAAGTAAAGTGTGCTTTTGAGATTATGTTGCTTGAATGATAATATTTTCTTCCAGTTTATCTAATGTGTGTAGATTTTGATCTGGGTGCAGTGTTCAGCAGCAGAAGATAAAGTGGTCAAAATGTTTTAAGGAGTTGTTAGTATTTACAATCTCGGCATTTACAGTGGATTTGTCTAAAAATTATTGTTAAGCATTTTTGCCACATCTGATCAAATCCCAGTCAACATTTTATCTAACTCTATTTTGGTCTCCACCAACTCCTGGGGGGTGGGGCATACTTACATATATAGACGTATTTGTTGTGGCCTTTCTCTCTGTCTCCCTCTAGAGATAAGAGTGCAGGCTGCATTTGTTGGTGATTGAATAGAAGCTTGAAGGCTGACAGTTGGATGACTGAGAGGAAAAAGAGCAGCCCTTACAAAGAAGTGGAGGAACTGTGGGCTAAATGATCAATGCCATTGACCAGCCAGTCAATGCTGGAGTCTATATTCTTCTCTGTTTACACTCTCCCATTGCCACTGTGTTAAACTGAGCATGATCTAAGCAGTCACCTTAGGGACCCTCTAAAAGCTGGCCTCACACCCATCATTGATTGACATGTCGATTATCTTGGAAGCTGTTGACAGCACAGTTGTTAGCCATCTTAAACATTAATGATGATGGGGGGTTGTTGCCTCAAGTTACACTCCTGACTAAGAGAAATCGACATTCATTTTCCAGTATAGGAATACTTTTAATGATGGGAAACATCCAAAAAGAGTGAAATGGATATTCATGATGCGCTATAACTACCACTGTATGAAAGCTGAAGATTGTTTGTGAATGTATCATCTCTCAACATGTCTGTGGTTTGGAAGGTTTGGAAATATTTTTTGTGCCCAATCAGACTCCTCCATGGGTTTTAAGAAATGTACATATTTGCAAGGGTGACAAAAGCAAACTGAGTGCTTTTCTATTAGTTGCAAATATTAGCGTTAAAGCAAATTTTCTGCTTTCTCCATCAGTCACTGTTTTGAAAATCAACAACTGAGTGGGAATTCACCTTTCTTGAAAATGTTGAAGTTTTAATATGAAACAAAAGTCAGTCTGCTTATTCAGCACATCTCTGCTCAGAAGAGAAAAAGCACATTTATATTTATGTCATTTGGAGGCACATCCACTAAGACAATATTTAATGGATCACGCTCATGAATTTGATTTTGCTGCTTTTTAAGCAACGCTCTAAAATAGGACAGGTTGACAGATTATAGAAATGATTTGTGATTTAACATTATATTAAGAATGATTCCGGTTTAACACACACCTTCTTTGGTTTTATGTAGTGATTATGTCATCGTTGGCAGGAACATCTGGAAGGTTTGGGAAGCGTATATGTCTAGTCATCCTCTTGTTAAGTGTAATCAACACCAGATCATGTGGAGTGTGTGAGAGTGTATGTGTGTGTATGTGTGTGAAGGTAATTGTGTTAAGTGTGCAGACTCTACCACATTCCCCTAGCTCCAAGCATCAACCTCAAACCTGTTTCTTCTTTTATGCGTCATTTACTGCCTGTAAACAGTTTGTGTAAAGAGGTTTATGGATAGTTCTAAGTTCTTTGTGTTCTCCTAAATATGTGCTTAAGTTATACAAACTCTTCACTTTAATAGACACCCAGTAATGGGCTGACACTGGCCTGGCTGCAGAGACCAGTGCCTCTGGAAGTTGGTTGTGTGTCAGTAATGTTAATGATCAACCCCCTGCACGATGCTCCACAGCAGGGAAAGTGCAGCCTCAACCTGACATGAAGTCTTTGTCTGGGTTTCCTCTTTCTCTGATCATCACTCTTGTTACCTTAAGCTCCCTCTCGCTGCAGCCAGCTTTCATAGGTCTCTTTTGGTTGGTCAACACATTAAAAATTGTGCTGCCTCTTTACAAGATTGTCTTTAATCTTTTGCCTCTACCATGTCACCTCGAAACGTGTGGAAGCTGATATGATAATGATGTGGACCTGTCCAGGGTATTAGAGTTAAGCTGGCTGATTAGGCTGCACATCGATTAGTCTATCACTCAGCACTGGCCGAGTCTGGGCATTTGGGAGGGTTGGGCGGTGGGATGAGGGAGGATTGACAGCCATTTTGAAGAAATGACCTCATTTGAGGTGACTCAAATATACACCAACAACAGAACATTTGAATATTTGCACTCAGTATGCAAATATTATAGTTCAGCCTTTATTAACAACCTTTTAACAACCTATTTTTAACAAATGTGGAAGTTATGCATTTTGTAACTTTAACTACCAATTACTGAAAAGAAACTAGCATGACTTTTAAACACTACCTTTAACAGTGTGCCATCAGTTCTTAAGAATGTCCTTGGGCATTTTTAGGCCTGTGTTAAATTCCCTTGGTGGGAGAATCAAATTAAATTACTGCATTAATTACTAAATTACTCAAATTACACAAATTATACAAAGATTTTTCATTTCATCCTTACCAGCTGAGTTATATTGTAATCTTGCAGTATTGCTGTGATTAAACTCTTCATGACTGCACCTTTTTATGAATGAAGCAGATCATAACAGATGATGTAATGATAAAAACAATATTGAAGAGATCTCTTAATGTGGGGGAATGAAATAGCTATTAAAATAAAGACAGGTTCTTTACACCTTTAAGATTGAAATTTCAATATTTCAGGCCCTCGGTGCAATGGCTGCACAGTGGTAGTGGTATCTACGTTATGATGCATTTCTTTCCATACAGTTGATGTGTGAGAAGCCAGGTAGTGTCATTTCAGGTGTCTGATTAGTCATAGCGCCTGCAGAATGGTGTTCATTATAACAGGAGCCATAGTATGGGAGAATGGCAAGGACTACAAGTGAAGGAAAATTAATTGATTAAAAAAAACAAAAACAAACTAATGCATTATTTTTTCAAAAAATGACTATAACCTTGGATAAAAGGTTCAGTGGTGTGGCAAAAAAAAATATAATGCCAACTGTGGTAGGGAAGTTGGCAAGCTAAATGTAACACATTAATGCAAAAATGGATGGTGGTAGAGAGAAAGAGACAGAAGTGCGATGTAGGGGGAAAAAAGTAAATGGTAAAATAAATCTGGGGAATGGGAGGAGTGTAACAGGAGAGACAGAGCAGCCAAGGAAAGGTTAGAACCCTTGCCTTGCCTGAACACTCTGAGGCCTTTAATCCCGGAACAAAGTCATTAAGGTCCACAGCTACAGAAGAGGCCAATTAAAAGCAGAGAGTAGGCAAAAGTCTGGAGAAAGGCATCATTTGCTGCAGGAACCCAGGCCTTTTATCAGACCAGTGGGAGACCCCCTCCTTATGCACCCTGGGAATCAGAGGTCCTGTCAGACTTCTCTTAGAGATGTTTTTACTTCCAATAATTAATTTTCACTCAGAAACAGACCAATAGCAGAAAACTAGCTCAGATCAGCCAAAACTCAGTGAAAATGATAGAAATGTTTTTGCACCTCTGATGATGATGTTCATTCTATACAAGACTTATAATGCATCGAAAAAGTATATAAATTGAAACAAATATTGAAAATGGGACAACTGCTAAAAACATCAGCTCCTTAAATACAGAAACTCCACAATAAGTACTGAAATAACGAGTGGGCTGAACTTAGACATACATTTTAAGGTTTTCTGTTTGACTTGAGTCATTTCTTTACCATTACTGTCTGTTTAACTTTAATTGTCTCCCTTCATTAGCTGCTTTCCATTTCTAAATACAATGTTTTTTTTCCATTACAGACACATCTACACACTGTATAGAGATCCTCAGTTATCCTTCAATAAGCTCCATTTTGTTCCAATTAGCTGCTAAATCTGTCTGCGTGGTGATTTAATGCAGGGATTGTGTTGGGGGCAAAGGCTTGATCTAGACTTCCTTGTTTACTGAAATAATTGATATTATCAGATTCTTGGTGATTAATGGGCTTACTAAAGTGTACCGGAGCTCAGCAGCTTTGTCTCAATGCTAAGCTCAAGAATCATATTATGTATTTCCCTGGAGTCAACTAATTACTGTGTTGAGTTAGACTTGCTGTGGAATAAAGACTAAAGAGCCATGGGAACAAATGAGAATTGTTAATCTTCTGATGAAGTAAAATATCACTAGAACTTCTGGGGTTTCTCAAAGATTCTGTTTCCAGTGTTGTACAAAGTATGGTCATTTACACTGCCTCAGTTTGTACTTCAGTCATAGCACCGTTGACGAGGCAATAAGCTGTCTAAGACTTGAGAAACTTGGGTAATTCAGATTTTGAATGAGAGCAGATGCTGACTGTTGCGTGTGTTAAGATGAAAGAAGTTAATTTAGGTTGTTTTGTACTGCTTTTACCATTTTTTTTTTTTTATGTAATTACTTGTGATAATAAAGAACTGAACTGAAACTTTTTACATGGCTGTACATGGCATAGCGACCTGCTCACAAAGCCTGTCATTTCAACTCATGGTTAATGCCTGATGCACAAATCTCTCCATCATATTTATGCATCTTTACAGCCTTGGCCTGGCACAGCTGGTCACAGTAGTTTTAGTTGTAGCAGCTCATGTCCCAGTTCTCCACCTGAGCAGAACAAAAAGTTTTGCACAGAAGAACTGTTGGCCAGGAACTTTTATTAGGCAATAAGTAATATATTTTTGTGTAAAGTGTTAGAAACATTCCTGGCTACTGTGACCCCAAAAAGTTGAATGTTCAGTCAAAAAATGTCAACTGTATTTTTTTATTTTTTAAGACAGTGCTTTTATAATATATATATATATATATAAAAACAGTGCTTTTCAAAACGACTTGGCCTATTTAATTACTCGCTCTATATATTGTACTGCTTGATCCAACATATCGAGTAAATACAATCTCTGTGCTCAGTGTTTTCAAGATTTTCATTTAATTACTTGGTCAATCATGTGAATAATTGGTTGAATACTCATTTATGAAATTCATCACAGTTTGAACCCTTGATCTATGTGAAAGGGAGATAGTAACAGTCATCAACTAACATAAATAAACACACTTTCCTGGATACAAGGCTTCTAGCTGAATGGAGAGCAAGTTATAAGTTGAGTGAACAGATACGAACCATGTAAACTGCATTGGGTTCAGTGGACCACTGTAGGAGATTCTGTATGAGGGTGGATGAGATGAGCTGTCTTTCTCAACTAGCAGAGTCTCCTGAGAACGATTAATAATGAAACAACATGCTGGTTTCGACAGATTCATATGTCATGAAAATGGCTTTTTAGTTGCTGTAACAAACCTTTTACCTGTCTGCTTGGCTTACACTGGTGGAGGAGTTTGTGAAAGGCACAGTGGGAGCACTCTTTGCCCTCATGGAGAGCTTTTTAGTTACTGCATGAAACTGGAGTGTAGAGTCTATGTGGGGCTGTAGAGATGATCTGTTGAGCCGGTGTTAAACTTTCTGCATCTGTGAATACGCATGGTTCCACTAGAGTCTGAGTGACTCGTTATTTGGCGTCAGAAGGTGTATGCGAGGGTTGGTGTAGGTGTTTGTCACAACAAATCTGTGGGTACACTATGATACAAACTGTACATGTGTCGTACATATGGACTACAAGCACATGACCATATGTGCATCTTTAGATGTTCTATCACAGGCCGTGTTATATTTGGATACATTTTTTTTCATGTGGCATTTGTCTAGTCTTTTTTTTTAAATCACATTTCATGTTTTATATTTTCTCAACCATATTGAGGGAAATGCTGAAATAGCTGAATAATTGATCTGAAACATTTAGTCTGGTGGAGGTGACAATACAACTGGTATCACTTGGAGGGAGCCGAACCACTGCCTGCCTGTCTGTCAGTCACTATTTGCAATGCTGATTGATGGCTCTTTCTAACCCTCTTCATCTCACACTGCAACTGTGGTGTGTTGCCTTTTTTTTCAGTCACATTTTTGTTCCTTTTCCTCGGCTTCTATCGCTTTCTTTGTGTCTTTCTGTAGACTGTGAGCTGATATCATCCTTTGAAAAGGTAATGATCCCACTGTGTTGAGATTATGTATGTGTGCTGCACAGTGTAATGGCCTGGCTTTTTATTGCCTGCCGCATACTAATCCCATAACTGAAGGAAGGAGATGACACCTGCAGGGAGCTGTGTGTGAGCTGCAGCCTCACATGAAAGAATGGCCATTAAAAATGATCAAAGAAATTACTGCACTCGGCTGCACAACACTGCTCTCACGCCTGGCTAGGTGCACATCCCTCTGCCCCAACTCCACATGCACAGGCATGCACACACATACACACACAACATGCATTCACAGACTTGCACTAATTAGTATCTCCCTCTGATGGATATTTTCCAAGTGATCCTCTGTGGAAATGTCCTGCGCATAGTTGCCTTAGGCTCTCTGCAGATACTGATGCACCCACGCTTGCTGATAGGAAATGGAGGACAAGCGTGAGTTCAAAATGATAGTCTGTTCTCCATACCCCCACCACAAATTATTCATGGACATATTACCACAAGTGTTTTCCAAGTGAATTTTTATCAGACCTTTTCTTCAGGGGTCTTTTGTTGTATTAACGAATAATTGCAAAGTTTATCTGTTGCTTTCAAATGTTTGTTGTATAAATGGAAAAAAAGACATTTGCTCTGTAGGAATGCAGTCATTTTGAGATTTTAGAATTTCAGTGTGCCTGAAACAACATATTTACAATTAGCACAGTGGTCAACGTTTCAAGAATAACCATCATGTAAGGATTTGGACCATGTTCTGCTGCAATATTGCATCTGCTGAACTGCCTGAGTCTGCATCCTTCTGTTCATGTTGTTGTTCTGTTGTCCCGTGTCCTTGTTTGTGTGTGGTCTTTCTCCTGATTATGTAGCTGTCTGTCTCTGCCCTCTTTACCAAGTTCAGCACCTCGCCTGCATGTGCTCTCTGGGAGGTGACACAGAAGGAGCTAGGCGGCTATTCTTATCAGCGAATCCTCTGTGCTGGCTAGCAGATGACATTTTTGTAGTCACTCCATTGCTTCTCAAAACAAATTTATTCTTTGAGCAGAGACACACTGATAAATGCTATTTATTTTCTATAGAGTCTGGAATAATAACTCTGTCACCTTATTAAATGTCTGGCCTGAATTGGCGAGCACTACTTAATGTGCTCAACATCAACACCTAAAGAAGTGATGGGAGGAGTCTCATTTATGGCAGAAGGAGTACAGGAATTGAGAAATAGCCTCTGGAGACATGCAAAGAACCAAAATGTAATTGCAATTTTAAATGAATATTGCAGTATATATTATTTTTCCTACACAGAACATAGGCTCACCATCATAGAGAGAATGTGGTTATCACAAGGATCCATTTTACTAAGAGATTCCTTTTCTCAGTATTTCTCCTTCATCCCCTTAGCCCCTCCCTCCCTCTCTCTCTCTCTGTCTCTCTCTCTCTGTCTCTCCCCCTCTCTCCCTCTCTCTCTCGGCGGTCCATTTTAGAGCCATGCTGCATGGTTTGGTAGGTAATTTCACTGCCTTTTCATGTTTCGGAGGGCGAGGAATCCTCCATTAGGTAGTGTCATCTTGTGATGTATGATGTATGCACAGAAAGGCAATCTGATGTTTATTCATGACTTTCAAGGCAATGCCTCAGCTAAGCCCTCTGATTTCCTTTTAAGGAACAAAACTACGTGAGATTGAGACTTCAGTTTAAAGGCACATAGACCATCCTGCAGCACTTCTCCTATGTTTCTCTTTTCCTCTCTCTCCCCCTCACACACATATACTCTCTCTCATATCCCACACCCACAGCCCTTTTTTTATCTCTTTTAAATTCTCCCTCGATATTTTTTCTGTCAGATTTAATTTATTTGACCCTTAGAAAAAAGATCACATGCAGTTATTTCCTTCTGATTTTGCTTGACTGTCTCCCCATCTTCCCTCTGTACTTAACTAAGGACTTTGATGAAGAGATGAATTTAGATCGTTTTTATAGTAGGCTGGCACATTAATGAGACGCCACCACTGTGAAAGTAAAAGGCCCTCTGGTCACACTTGTACTCACATACGTGCACACACACACACACACATACTATACATAAATATAATGTGTATGTAGAACAGTCACAGCTGTATTAACTTGTCTCTATTTATGTTCACCACCCTTGGTTAGTTCATTAACACTGTTGACTATGGGGTGACTCTGATGCAGGATGCAGTCTGTAGTAATCAGTAGTTGTCACAATTGCAAACCAACAGCTTGTTTGTGTTTTGACTGCAGATCCAGGCTGTTTGAAAGTAACCATAATTTAAAAAGCGTAACCCTATTTGTCTTTTAAATGACTTTTTAATGGTAATAAAGCCACATCTATCCATCATACCAGCAGAGGTCCACGCCTTTGATGCCTCTCCTCCTATTCTCAGTGACCAACCTCCCAACAGCACATGCATCATAATGTATGAGAGATCTACTGCTGGGTTTAGCCTTTTGAGATGTTCATATATGATAGCCAGTCATGCATTGTAGCTGTGTGTTTGTGATTGGATGTTTTGCAACTCAAGACTGATGTGCCACTTGTCAAATGCAGTTTGGCTGCTGCCTGCTCATTTTTGGTGAATCAAGCTACTACTACTACTTACTATAGGGACTATACATGTGGATAATATGTAAACCAGGAAAACTCAGTCTACCGTACTTTGCTCTGTATGTCTTTTTAACATCCATTGGGTCCATTGAGCTGCTGAAGTGTAGTATGATCCCAGCTATTTTGGGGATGCTTTGGAGCACAAGTGAGGCAAATGAGTGCATTTTGTTTATAACATTTCTAATACTGCACTAATAACCATATGCTTTTGCCTTGAGTGGTGCATATTCCAACCTTATATGATAAATAATGCAAATGTAGCAACCTCTGCAAATGCCAGAGAAAATGAGGTAGAAAGGAGGGAGAGGGCAGGGAGCGATGGAATAGAGGGGAGAATGAGAGAGCAGGAGCTAGCATAACTAACTGATTGTTGTGCTGTCAAATTGATTTGCATGAAAAAGGCCGGCCTAATTGCAACACTTAGCTGCAACGTACTGATAATACAGAGCGGGATTACAAAAGGACATGGAGGAGGTTTTATTAAGAAGGATTTCCTGGGTGTCTTTAAGAGATGCACCACCATCTTCTGTTTCTGTGGAAGCCATTCAAAGCTGTGTGTCCCTCACCTTGTCCTGTCTGACATGACATATCTATCATGCAGATGCATACGCATTGCTGTCTCAGCATTCATTACCATATAAATCATTTCTGCTATTTCATACCAACAATTGAACATAATAAGTTTGGACAGAAAAGCAAAATTAAAAATGAGTATTTTTCCTTCAAAAGAGGCAGGGTCCTTCGACACAAACTCCCTGCAAGGATGATGTGTTTCTCACAAACAGATGCCGGATTGTGCCATTGAGGTGAATAAAGTGGCGGAATAACTACTTTTCACAAATGAATTTACCTCAAATTTTTATACAAAATTCTCAAAACATGCTGAAACTGAAAAAAAGTTATTCAATCATTCAACAGACTTGTTGAATAGAATGAAATGACTGATGTCCTGTTATTGTCCTTTGTTTAATAGTCAATATGTAAACACAGAATGAAGATTGCGTCAGTCCGTCAATAGGATTTTAATTTCAGCCAAAAAACAAAACATCAGTGGTGTTCTCATTGTTTTTATTCTGATAATTGATCCTTTTTTCTTGTTCTCTTGCTTTCAGTTTGACTTTGGGTTGTATGACATTAATACCAAAGAATGAATGTACTGACAATCAGTGGTATGCAATATCAAGGTAACAGAAGACTTATATGCAGATGTATTATTTAAAAGATTTAAAAGCCATGATAAGTGACTGTGATAGTTTTCAGGAAAGAGAAGAACAAAAGATAGCAAGCCTGTTATCACACTGACCTGTCCTGAGAGAGTATAAACAGTTACGTGCCTTGAAAGGGAAAGGTTGTTGAAAAGCACAAAGTTGTGGGTAGTGGTTTAGCACAGGGCTTCCTGATGCTGCCAAAGGCAGCACTTCCTTTCTTCCCTTTATTTCCTTTCTTTAATAATAAATGATGGATGCTTCAAATTACGAAATGGTGCTGGGAAAATCCAATTTAGTCTTGGGCCTTGTAGGGAGGGTATAAAGAAGAGTTCTGTATCAAAGGCCCTTGTTTTGCTTTAATATTTGCGGTGGGGCCTATTGAATGATGTAATGTGCCATGTAATAATGGGTCTTATGTGCTTATAACAAATCATCTAGTTCCTACCCATGAATGAATCCTACAGATAGGTGCTGCTGGTGGTCTTTTCTTGCCAGACATAGATGTAGACCCAATTCATAATGTTTTTTGTTTGTTTGTGCATGTGTGGATAAAGATAAAGAGCATTAAATGCATTTGAATTTCCTATTCAGGCCCTACTGTCACTCTAACTTATATATCGACTTAATCAAGGAACGTTTGGATTCCTAATCGTAAACTATCAATAAACTCTTTAATTATCTTTCTAAAAGTTTTACTCATACAAACCAGATTTAGCAATTTAACTTTACATACAAAAATTCACCATTTCGTGTTCAGGTTTTCCCATTCCAAGTTCTATTCACAAAATGTTGCTTCCCATTTAGAGGCTCTTAAAGTGGCTCCCCTGAAAATTTCATTTCATTTCCTCATTTACATTATATTTTTGTAATTATTTACTTCACACATTGATAGTATGTGTTAAGACCAGCACATGAGAAAAGTTTATTGATTATGTAGCAACAGTATCACCCAGGTGTTTTATATACCACATATAAAATGAAACTTAAGTCACGACGACATTGTTTTAAAATGACTCATTCCACATTATATCGACCAAAAAAAAAAAAAAAAACAACAAAAAAACAAGTTGTTTTATTTACTATTTATTTTATTTTTCAGCGTCAATTAAGTAAATTTGAACACACAGGCACAAATCAAAAAAAAAAAAAATATTATATTGGCATAATATCACAACTCATTACTAATTTCAGTCAAAGTAAACGATACATAATTGTTTAAGTGGTTTTGTAAACACTGAGTATAACCTCACATGAATGCAGCAGTAAATTCTGTCGCTCTCGTAAATTGTTTTTGGAAAATCATGCTGGATGTTTAGGAAGGCACTGACAAATAAGCCATTTTACTGTTTACACGCTAAAGTGTAGTAAATCAAAAATCCATATTATTTCCATTGTGTGGTGCTTGTCACACCTGATTTGTAGCAATTATCTGTGTGCAACCGTTTCTACAAAGGGTTTCACTGATTGACCAAGAGACACCTGCTGAGAAATATATGGTGCAAATCCTGTGCTTTTCTTCCTTAAAAGCTGTTTTTGATTTGTCAATGTAAATTGAACTGTTTTGGTTATTTTAGATGTTCTCTTTATTTAATGAGGCAGCCTCATTGGCAGGATCAGTTTTCCAAGAAAGACCTGAGAACAAGAAACAATTAAAATCAACAAAAGAAACGGTGGCAGGATTGAATAATTACATTTCAAAAGTGCTTCAGTTTCTATGAGACAATTTAGGCTCTGTACATTTTAAATATATAGTGATGACAGATGGCGTATAAATCTATAGTGATGAGGCTGAAATCAATCATGGTCAGTTGCAGCACAACACAAAACACAAATGCTTGTTCAAAGTAACTACAATTTTTCTAAGGGACACTGGTGTTTCCTGTCACTGCGGTTTCCTCCAGACGGCAGCTACTTAAGAGTATGAAGATATATCTGTTTACTCTTTCTTATCTCAGTTACTTGTATTTGTTTTGTGAATGGTTTTCTTTTTTAATTTCTCTCATTCCCTCCTCACCACAACTTCAATTACAGTAGATCCAGATACTTATGTCTTTGTGGTGTCTCCATCACTCTTATGTGCCTTCATTTGTAATGTTCCTCTCTGCTGCATCTGAGACTGTGTTGCTGTTTTTCCTCAGTCATATTTAATTCCACTGTTAACATGGTTTCTGCTACTAAGTGTCATTAGAGTGGGTCAATCATCTGCCAGACAGCATCTTTGTGCCAAAAGAACTTATTTAAGTATACTTTCCTTTGGATAGTATATTGTTTTTTAGTCTAATCAAAAGATCATTTCTTTAATTATAAAGAGTCTGATGAATTGGACGATTAAAAGATGTTGACCCTTTCAACCGTAACCCATTAATTCTTCCCTTTACAGTAATTTGAATTGTCAATCTTTCTTCCCCATGATAGTTTTTTTTGTGCAAGTTTTAATCAGTGATGAGTTTTGTGTCTCACTGTCCAGCCCAATTCTGCTGATATGGCCATAAGGGTCAAATTCAAAATGGAGTTAATATCACTTGTGTTTAATTTTACAGTCTTCTCCTCAATAAACCTTTTCTAATTTTTCATAATTTTATATTTGAACTATTTCATACTCTTTATGTTGCGTGTACTGTATAGCCCTGTCTCATCTTCACCCAGACTTCTAATTTTACTTTCTTCTAACCCACACTTACTCTTGTGCACCATCACTCTTCTTGTTCCTCAGACCCCCCTGTCCTTTTTTTCTTTCGCCTTTCTCTGCTTTGTCTGATCCTGCACCTCTTCTTCACTGACTTGTGTGATGGTTAGAAGGCAGAAGCACAGCGCTGTAACGAAGCCAACATTACCAAAGAGCTTTGGCTCGGAGCAAGTCTGGCTTTTTAGTTCCTGCAGAGATTGGCTAATATTTCTGTCCACCACATTAAGAAATATAAGGAGAAATAGGCATTTCATCTTAATGAACCTCTTCCTCAGAGTCGACACAGAAGAGGAAGGCAAATCTATAAAAAAGTTCTGAGAAATAAAAGGCATAAAAGGCTGTTAGCTCTAAAAGGTACATTTCCTGCTTTTGTTCTGGCCCTGATCGAGGTAATTCTCCAGAATTTGCACTGAAAACATGGCTTAATGTCTTTGGCCTGTAGGAATAAAAATGAAAATGGCTCTCAAAGTCCTTAATACAAGCCTCTTGTGTCAATAATTTTCAAACAAGGCCTTTATCTGCAGTATTTCCATTCCCTCCATCCTACCTTTGGAACCTTATATAAGACTTACAGTATGCGAGAAGCCGGCACTGATGCTAAACTTTTATCACAAAGTCTAGTGAGTTAAAGGAACAGAGAGCGGACTTGAGATGTGTTTTCATTTTAAGATACAACAGATAAATGTTGCCGACCGTGTGCCAACCTGTTTCCAAGAAAATAACTGTTGATCTGCTGACACAATCAATGAACAATTGCATAAGAGCTTTCAATAGAGACATGCAGACACAATCTACACACACATGCGCACACATACACACACAGTCGTGTTTACATGACTTAAGGGGATGTTTCATTGATTTGCATTCATTTCCTGGAGACTTTCCTGAAAACCTCAGATCTCAGTTGTTGGTCCCACTTGTCTAACCTTTATCTGAACCTGACCGTAACCTTGACTAAACCTTAAGTCATGTCTTCACCTTAATGTTTTGTTTTTTTACATTATGGGGACCTGCTTTTTGTCCCTATAATGGAGACAGGTCCCCATAATGTGAGAGTGAAGACAAGTTCAAGTCCCCACAATGTAGAAAAAATATGTATAGACACACACACACACACCACAGGCAGAAGACTTACTGAAGAGTTACATGAGCAGAATGTTTCATTTTGTTGTCACAGTTTGAACATTGAACACTGTTGATTTTTTTTTTTTTTTTTTTTTTTTTTTTTTTTTGACCTCTACATTTTATAAAACATGCCATTTCCTTTAAATGGCATGTTTTGAAGGATTTGGAATAGACAGCAAATGGTTCCCTGCAGATATTGTTTGCTGCCACCCCCTCTCCCCCACAGGACCGAAACAGCTACAGATACACGTCCACTTGTTTCACAAAGCCTTTTGTTTAATTTGGCTCATTTTTGGAGCAACTCTCATAACCTTAGTAGTTGGGTTTGCCAAAAAGTCATGAAGAAATGTCTTTTCATTCCAATTAAGTCTGTCATTGCCCTTTAGCTGTAAAGTGTGGAGGCAGCATATTTTTCCCACAGCCAGCAGAGGTCATGTTCATATGTGCGTGCCTAGCTCTATTCTTATGACCGCCTCTTGCCTTTTTCTCATCACATTCACAGCTCAGCTCATTTTGAGTGGGTGGGACAGGGGAGATTTCAAGCAGACAGGTTGTCTCCTGACAGTACTGTAAATTGTAAGTAACATGTAATTTCTGGAGGTACTCAGTGTCACAGGCTTATAGTGTTTCAGCAGGACTTTAGTATTATTAGATCAGTCTGGCATATGGTACAGAGAACATCCAGTTGTAGGTAGTACTGTAGCTGTCTATCTGACATGCTGAGCTCTGGGAGATCATCTTGGCAGCCACAGTGCATCACGATGATGCTATCAAAGTAGAGGGAGCCAGGGGAGTAATGGAGGTGAGCCAAGTAAAATCAGCATATTGTATTACAGACAAATTAATGGATAGAAGAAAACTGGGGTTAAAGAGGTAGGTAAGGTAGAGGAAGGGAGAGGCCACTAATGACAAGGTGATGAAAACTGCAGGAGAAGTGGACTCCAGAGAGCAGTTTACTCCAAACTAAATAAACTTTGTCAAGTATGCACATTCAGACAGGCAGTTTTATAGCCAAAACAAAGTGCATCGTTCTGCTTTGATCAGTGTACACACGGACACCCACACAATGCACACGGACTGGTCAGCCAAACATGTCAAACTTTTTCACACACAATCTCATTCACTGTACTCTCTGCTAACCTCTGATTGTGTTGGGTTTTTTTTTTTACATGTATCATTGTATTGTAATGACTTAGTTTTCTGGTGTATCTCCTACATCTGTACTTTGTAAACTGCTTCCTCTAACTTGGTAGTAATTGGACACCCCATATTGGATTTTTAAAAGATGTTTTAGATGTTCCTGTAGTGTGATATAGTTACAGTCTTGTTTTACAGTGACATACACTGTACTTGCATATCCCGATTGTAATTTTTTTAAGCTGAAAACTACTCCTCTCTCATTATTACTTTCAATATAAAATGTGACAACATGCACACATTTATATTTTCAAGACAACATATGTTATATATGTATCGGCACCATAGGCGTTGCTCTGACTCTTCATTTAAAACACAATGTAAAAAATGTCTTTTTTTGTGGAAACCTGGAGCAGTGCTGTCTGTGAAAAGATGCCATCGCCTGACTACCAAGGCAAAGATATAAACTCTCTGCTTGAAGTGACTCTACAGGGCTCAGATGTAAAGTAGCATACTTTATCAGTTGCTCCTTCAATGCATAGTATATCAAAGCAGCCACTAAAACTATTAAAGTGTGTTGGTGGGTGATGATATAGCCTGCATTACAAAGCTGGAGTGGAAGAGTGCTGGTGTTAACTGTCTGCTGGCCTAATGAGACAGTGAGCTGTCATAGACATGCATGTAATGGCTCCCTTGCCAGACGCCCAGTTCAGGCCCTGTGGGACACAGCGCAGACAAACCGTTCCTTTCACACTGTCTTTTCCTCTGCACTCTCTCTCTTTGTCTCTCTTCCTCTCTCTCTGTTGCTGTCGTCTTCCTCTTCCTCCCCCCTCACTTCTTTCCCCTTTCTTTGTTGTTAAACTCTGACCCGAACAGGGACCATGGCAGGCCTCGCATATCTTTTCTCTCTTTCTTTTGCACAGATAGTAAATCGTATACATGCCAGCAATGGCACACACACACACACACACATAGGATCTCATTGAGCATGCAGGACTCAGGAGGGGCATTTAGTGGCTATATCCCACAGGACAGCCTGTTCTATTCAGTATACAGTAGGTTTCTCATGGGTAGTCAAGTCTCCACTCACTGAAACAGCCAAGCAGGCAGCAGCTTCTCAATAGACCAGGCAGAATAGTCACACTCTAATGGTACATCTATATCTCCTTGACAGCCATACTATGCTTTGAGGACTGCTCTGTTAGAGGTGTGAGTTCACAGTAAGCTTCTAGCTGGATAAATCCTTCAAGTGCAAGGTCATTTTAACCTTGTAATTACACTGAAAAAAAAAAATAAGGATTTGTTCCTTTGACATTAAATTGTTATATTAGGAAAGGCATAAAAATCAGGCTATTAAATGCTCTCTTGCTATTTTGTGTACAGAGTTCTTGGCTAAAAGATGTTTTTAATGTGCAGTGCCACTGATTTCACAAATTGCACACTCACGCTATGGTTTAGTTTTCACCTTCTCCTCTTTCTGTCTGCTCTCAGACAATCTATAAGCATTCATCCCTGGAGGCTTGTGGTTGTGACAGTTCTTTCATCAGCCATTACTATTGGTGTTAATGGCATCCTCATGCTGACTTTAAAGGCTGATTATCATATTGCGTAGGTTGATTGACAGTTGACCTTCACACCAGTTTATGAAGAACTGGCAAGATATAGTGGGTCACCTCGCTTGCCTTCGTGTCAGCATATTAATACTAATCTGATAGAATTACCAGGAACCAATTAATCTGCAGACCTCAGACAAGACAGTTTAAAGAGATAGTGCTGCTTTTCCGCTTGCTGAGGCAGTTCCCCCTCACAGAGGTACATGGATTTCACTGCAGGAGTGGTTAATTCCCACCAACTCTTCGTCAGTCTAAGCCAAAAGGTGATGCATCATGGCTGTATAAATGCTTAGATGAGGTTACACTGACCCAGCGTGGTATACCGATGATTTATTAGTGCAAGAAATGAGGAGGAGCAGAAAAATCTGTCAGGGTGAACCATCGTGTAACCTGAAGATCTGATATGTTAAGGAGACATCTGCTTTTTTTTTTTTTTTTCAGAGTAATTAAGGAGAATCTTTCTCAGAGGATGTTGTAGACAGACCTGTTGTGGTTCTATATTCGCTGGATAAACCATATTTTAATTTCCGTGAAAAAATTTGGGTATAGTAATTGCATGTAAAATGATGTAACATGTCAAGAATATTTCACATAAAGGTACAATATGTATGATGTCTCTTGGTTTTAAAATAGATACTGAACACACACGTTACTGTTTATACACACAGAAGACATGTCTGTCATTTGATGTATTCATTGATGATGCTTTGGTTAAAACTACCCATGAAATGACATTCATAATGTATGGATCATGTCATTCTACTGACATGTTTACCATTGTTAGATTTTCTCCCTGTCAGCGGTGCAGCTTGTCACTTGAAATTCAGTGTTTCCTTTTTCAAATTGATCTCTGTGCATATGGCTGATAATTAAACATTTTGATAGGAGAGCGAGGAAATGAGAGCTGTGTTTGTTCAGAGATAGATAGCACTCAGACAGTAGCCGAAGCATGGCAGAACAGCCAGGCAATATTACCTCACGCTGAGCTGCATAATAAAGAGCGCCCACATGCATATTAATATCAGCACTCTGCATAATGTCTACATCCTTTGACAGGCTCAGAAATACACAGGCACCTCACTGGTGTTTCTTCACCTTTCCCATTCTACACCATGGTTATTTGCTTCCACATTCCCTCATACAGGGAAGGATCTTCCCTAACCCTGGTCTCACCCACGTCAGCTCCTCGAGCCCAGGCTGCCAGCCTCGTTCCCACACTCAACCAGTCTTACACATTAACACTCCTCCATTGAAATGCATGGCGGAGGTGTGCGATACTAAACGAGTTCCTCGTTACCTCCCTTGCACTCGGTTGGCAGAAGCTTTTGGAAGAACTACAGCGACATCTGCATGTGCCATGGTTACAAAGCGCCAGGCTTATACCCACCCCCCCTTCGCTGGGCTTCCCCTGCCAGCCTGCTCCCCGTCTGTACTGCCCCGCCTTCTCGCCCCTGCGGCGCTCATCTCTCAAATTACTAAACATCGCTAATTGTGTGAGGCGTGAAGTTCACTTCATTTGAATATTCTGGCTTGGGGGGGATTTGCCTTGCATAGGGGAAGAATTAAGCTAGGATGTCTGAAAAAGGGAGGATCTGCAATTAGATACACAGATCTCAGTAGAGCGCAATTTTATCGTGGAATTGTTGTTTTCCATGTTTTTATTGTCATACCTCACTGGGGTATTGTTTTATGAGAATTAAGTTTTGTTCAGTTAAGAGCTGAATTTTTAATTTGGCTTGATTCTTGCCACAGGTATCTAAATTTTCAAGTGATTTGTGGTTTTTGTCAGCTCTTTAAATACTGTTGTATTTTTTAAATATTGAAGTTAGATAATTGTAAGAGGAGGCAGAGCTACAACATTTGCCTATCTGCTATTCCTTCTTTAGCAATTGAATAAAATGTGTAAAATGCATATGTGTGTATTGTCGGGGGCAATTCATTTATTACTAATTAATCCAAATATAATGGGCCTGTTTTTAAAATGAGGGCCAGGTATGACCTTGGTTTTTGGGATGTGTTTATGTGAGAATAACTTAATGCAGTTCTTTTTGTCTTGTATAAGACAATAACATAAAAGACACATAACATAATAGTTATTTCCATCAATGAAGAGGTATTTTATCCTTCAGTCTCCCAGTCATATAACTTGCACTCAGCTTGGCTCACACCTGCTGCCAACACACACCTGCAGTTTTCTGCTTGTTCGTTTAACATTTTAAACCTTTAACGAACTGTCACAAAACGGCGAATTGGTCTTTTTTGTATTCATGATTTTGCTGGTGACATGCAAATATTTCATGAAGTCTGAAATCGCAATAATGATCAAATTTCTGTTCCATTCACAAATCCACAAACATCCATTAGTTCTACATGAACGGACATTCACTGTATGTGAGATAGATCCTTGCACAGATTGTAAGATGCTCAATTAATCCGTGTCGGAAAGGTTGAGCGTTTTGATTTTCTTTAATTAATGTTAAATTAAACGAATTGGCAGGTTGCCAGAAACCCGGCACACATCTTTGAAGATTGTTATCGCATAATGAATCGCTTTTTTTCCTTTATATTTTAAGCTTTTCTGTTTCCACTCCCTCGCTCTCCGCTGCCATTTGCCCGTATGCCTTAGCGATTTAATGATATGCAAATGAAATATGCATAAAACCATTCTGCTGTAGGATGATTAAGCACAGAGGACATTAGCCAGTGCCCGCCACAGTGTCTGTTGTCTCCTCTGCATTCCGCTTCGGCTAGGCGCCAACACCACCACTCTAATAAAGATCAATGCTGCTAATGTACTAATCATTTGAATAACACAAATAATATCCAATCAGAGAGAAATTAGATTCCAGGAAGGTTTCTTCTAGCTCCAGTTTTGTAAGATCCAGAACCAGGGAAGGCAGATGTCTTCATATGTGAGAGATGCTGCTCAAGAGAGCAGGCAGAGAGCAAAGAGACCAGATTTTCCAAAACAGAGCACTTGAACATCACTGGCAATGCAGGAGATTTTCTCTGCTTGTTTGTGAGTACTGTGGCATTATTTGACTACTGGCATATAACGAAGGAAGAAAAATATCCCCGTTCTTGCTTTCCCTCTCTCTCTCTTACCCACACACTCACACACACTCACTCCACCCCCCATTCCATTCTGCTCTCTCGTGCAAGCCCTTTTTTTTTTTTTTTTGTAATCCATTTGTGTAATGAAGACGTTGCACAATTAACATCCCCCATGGAATTAAATAAAAGGGTGATTATCCGAAGTTCATTAGCTCCGAAAGATTAGAATATCCATGTGTCTCCCCGTGATGAATATGGAAAAAATATGGCACCAATTACAAATTAAATTGTTAATTGTATTTGTTGCGATCGCGATTATCGCTTTTGAGATGCCCGAAAAGATGCCATCTTTCAAGCGGTCCTTCCTTAGTGCTGGTACAACCAGACATCTTGGTAGTGCCAAGGTTGGGTAGGAAGCACAAAGATGTTATAATCCCTCCCTTTGGATGACTTGCTTAATTATTCATATTGCACAACCATGCCTCTTGTCCAAAAAAATCCAGTAGGAAAAAAAAAAAGAAAACAGTAATTGTTGGATGCCAGTGGATGGATATCCATGCGTTGCTAATTACTGTTTTAATTCCGACTGTGCATATTAATAGTGAAAACGAACTTGATGAGCGCCTCCGTTGTGCGTCTTTGCAGCGATGCCCATCCTTGGCTCCGTGCCCGATGCCAGCACTCCTCGCGGGAACCACAGCAATGTTCCTCCGGACCCCGAGAGTACCCCGAACCACAACTCAGACCAGTTGGTAAGTCTGCATTGCATCTGTTTATGATAGTTTAGCGCAGGAGGAGAAATCCTGAAAGGGTGGAGTTTGTTCATTTCTTTTGGATGGTTGGCAAGAAGGGGGCAAAAAAGTCGTGTAGATGTGGGGTGTGGGTGTGGAGGATGTAATGAGTTCCCACGGCCTCACTACCCCCAGTTTGGTTTCTGGCAGGCCAGCACCTCCCCCTCAGTGTCTCTTGAACTCAGGTTGCCTCCTTCTTCCTGTGCCTTCTGTACCCAGTCCGCTGAGTTCCTGTTGTGTCCATGACACCTCTCTCACTTGGTTCCTATGCTGATAGATGCTATATTGAGCCTATAGGAATTCAAATCCATAATGGTTGCTGTGAATATAGATCAATTTACGTCTCTTCCTGACTTTTTGTATTTTTTTGGACTTTGTTGCTCCCACAATGAAAAATCACTTTGATGAAAACAGGATGTGTGAATAATTTTGATCAGCTCAAGTTCAAATGGAAGAAAAAGAAGTTAATGAATTCCAGTCTGTCCACTGATTATAATTTGTTTTGGCAGTTCATTAGTATGCACTCTCAAGTTTGCATTTTCTGTCTCCCTTTTGTGTCTGTGACATTGTAAACAGCTGCTATTGAGCTTCAGGCACAGTCCCTGAGGTCCATCCCCTCCTCCTCCTCCTGAAGGCAGCCACGCAAACGATTGGCAGATTGGCAGCTTCTGTTGTAGCAGTGCCTATGGTAAATGTTCAGTGTCGTTTCCAGCCAGTGCAGTCAGAAATGGCAGTTTACACTGGGGAAAAATGTAGGGTAAAGGGGGAAGGGTGTTGGCACAAAAACAGGCACTCGCTTCACACCCTCTACCTAATAGTTGAACACTTCGCCGCTTTTGTCTTGCGTCATCTTGTGTTTTGGTTGTTGGTTTATCCCCATAATGGATTCTTTTGTTGATCATTCAAGTTGTTCCTTTGAGTCACCCTAATTAACGAAGTAAATTTTGCCTTAATTAGTCATATCACGTGCTGTAATGTCTCTATTTGTTCTGTTCGCTTTTGTTTTTGGCAACCGATACGCGAAGGGCATCCGATTGTGTCGATTTGGCTTAATTGTGGTATATCTCCCTCGTCCTTCGCCCCTTTTCATGCCAGATGCCATCACATTCCCGCTGGCACACCACTTGAGACCCGCAAGTGCCACATTATTGCTCCTTGGGCATCCTCCAAACCCATGACTTTTTACCCAAGTCCATAAATGCCAACTGTGAGACTGAAATGCCGTTTGTCATCTTCCAAGGGTACATCCTTTACTGCTAACAGATGAGTTGGCATGGCGTCTTCTGCCCAGATGGCTGGCTGCCTGGCACAGAGAGCTGTGCCTCAGATGGTTAGAGAGAGAGAGCAGGAAGGAGCGAGTGGGAGGAGCTTTCTTTTGTGCCACCGCCACCCCCCCCACTCCCCAGTTATCACTAGAACAACAAAACAGTTTCTACTGTTTTTGTTTTTTAGAATTTTCATTTCATTTATTAGTCCCATGTGACACGACTCCATCTCCTGCTCCTGTGCACATGGCACCCGTCGCCGTCGGTTTACTTCCTGTCTGACATCTTCCGTGATGCACAGTTTTGCTTTATTTTTGAAAGCTCGATATCCACCCTCGTACCACCATCATGGTGCCACGAAGCAGCAACTAATCCATATAAATGGCAGTTCCCAAAATTCACTCGGGTATAGGTCACATCCTGAAGTCTTCGTCAGGAGATGTTAACTTGTCCTCCAAGGCGATAGAAGTGTCTAAAGAACAACATCTTCACTCCAACTTCTAAGATTTATAAGACAGTCCCACATCCAAAAAAAAGGAAAAAAAAAAAAAAAAAAAAAAACAATACGAAAAAGAACAACTCAAAGCATGGGACGTTAACAAAATGACTGCTGGACCCTTTTGTCTCCCTGGCTACATCTAATCACCTACCCTAGAGAGCGAACAGAAGTCCGCCTTGGTGCTACCACTGAATGGATGGCACTGTGCCAACTTCTCTCTGCCATCAACTGCATTCGCTCCTTGTTTCCCTTATTTGCCCATCCCCTTTCTCTCTCAGTCCCTCTCTTACCCACCCTCCTCCTCTCTTGCTTTCCCTCCACATGCCCACTACACCCACCTTCCATTGCCCTCTTTTCTTTTAATTCGCTGACATTAATTAACATCTGGGTTAATTGATTCTAAAAGCTGATTTCTTATAACAGCTCTCGCAAACCAGCTGGCGAATTGTTTTTCGCCCTGCCGTATAACCTCGGTGTTTGGTGCCGGGCATGCCTCTGTTTTGCCCTCAGTCCGCACTGGTCCAGGATGGAGAAAGAGAAAGCTTCGAGTGTAATGCAACAAAACCAGGATGAACTGTGTTTGTATGTTACGTAGCACATAGGGAAGAATCTCAAGCTGCTTATCCAACTGTTTTGGATCGAAGTTGACGTTTTGCTGACTGATCCCAGCACAGGGTGTCGTCCGTGCATTTAATAAATAATCAAAGTCCTCCTTCTATCACCTCTCATTCTTTTTCTTTCTACATTTGTCCCATTTAATCTGCTCCCTCCCTACCTCTCTTCCAATTCCACACACTCCTCTCTCCATCGCTGTCTGTTTCTAATTGTAATTTAATTGTATCGCAATCACTTATCCTGTCCTTTTTTAAACCTTATTTTAACCCTCTGCTTTGCCATTACTTTAGCGGGACAAATAAAAAGTGTAACGGGTTGAAAACAAATGAATGTTTATTGCGACATGCATGCAGTAATTATCGTTTCTACCTTTTGTCTTTATCCGTTTTTTCATTAGCGGTTTTGTCAGTGGCGCATATTTTATTAAATAATTATCCTGGCCACATCTGTTTTTTCGCTTTTGTAGCTTTTTATCCTGGTCCTTAGGTATGAAGCTGATGAGGTTGAAAGCGGGAGAGCGAAATAGTTTAATTATTTAATAAACCCTCCCCCCTTAGAACGAGGGTATACCCACTGCTCTTAATTAGCAATGCAGCGGCTTGCTTTAATACTCGAGGCAGAATATACTAATTGGGAAATAAATTTACGAACGTTCGGAAATATCGCACGACTTACATTGTGCGACTGCTGTATTCATTCCTACATACTCTCCCTCTCTCTCGTATGTCTGTATACGTTCTTCGCTCATTTCGTGTTCGATAGTCATTTAGCAGATTAATTAAAGATGATCTGGGCACGTTTCATTTTATAAAATCTTATTCAGTTTAGTGTTTCCGGAGCGCAGTACTTAGTGTGGATCAAACCTGCTTTTCTCTGTCTCACTCTTTTGTTTTATTTTTTTTTTTTTTTTTTTTTGGTCGTTATTAAATAAAAACCAGCAACTGGGCAATTGAGGCAACAAGATGAATCCATTATGCAAATTAACCTGTATTTGCATAATGTTTTATGCCAGTAATATGCAAATGAACCGTATAATTTATGAGCGCTTGTGTCTGTCTCATAGTGTTCCCATAACTTACAAAGACTTTTTTTTTCCTCCTCTCTCCTCCTATCCAAGCTGGCACGACGTGCACCATACTCACAGACCAGACCCACACTAAAAAAATCACACCCACAAAAAAGGAGTTGCAGGCTGGGTACTATGACTGGGTGGGAAAACTTGTCTGGCAGACTGATGGGGGATAAGGAGGCAGGCAAGGGGAGGGGACGTGTAGTATGGGAGAAATGTGTAGGGGGGCACATAAATCCCTCTACAAAGGCTCGGTAGCAGATGCTAATTCTCTAAAACAACTGTGAAACTAAATAAAATGAGACCCAAAAAACAAAAGCGGAAGATTTCGTCTGGGTGGAGCGACAGCGACTTCTGACTTTTCTTTTTGTCTTGTTTGCGATAGCGTTGGTTCTGCACCCTTTCTCTTCTTTGATGCCCGCTTTTGAGAATTTTTTTTTCTTGTCATGGGAGCTGGCAGCTTTTTCCTCTTGTGGAGGATTTCCTCATGAGTCAGTTGGATGAAGGCAGCTGAGTAGCTGCTGGGTGTGATGGAGAGGAGAGAGGAACACAGAAGGAGAGAGAGACTGTATCTCAAGGCATGCGTGTGTGGGCTCCAGTTACTCTTCACCAGTACCCTGGAATGCCACCACTCAGCCCGGCCAACCCAGCACAGAGCATCCAGGCTGTATCCAGGGAGACTGGGACCAGACACATCCTGATATGTGATACAAATTTCATGCCAGTTATTTGGGCTTTCTCACTCCCCAGCAGGATTCTGTTCGCCGCAGTTATTCTATTATGACTCGTTTGTGATGATTGGCCTGCTTTGCATAGTTGATGTGAGTCTAATGGCTAAAGAGACAAGTCTACATTGTTCTGTGGAAAAAAAGAAAAAGCCACAGGGGACTACGTTGGAGAAAAGGCTGCCACCATTGCACTCCAATTCACAGAGGACATGAATGCTGGAAGAAAAAAAAAAATGTGTTTGTTTTTGTGAATTCCTCCTCGGGGCCTGTTCTCACAGGAATTCCAGACTTCATGTCGTCATATTTTTGCATCAACTGCTTCTGTTCTGGAAGTTGGAATTCACTCTTTCAATGTTTCCTCACACACGTGGACACTGCTGAGCTCGTGATTGTAGAAAGGTGTTTGTGCTAAGACCGCCCCATTGCACACAACCACAGTGAGCGTGTGCCCGCCTTCCCCAGAGTCTGAAGGGGCATCTGTTCCCTCCTTGTTGGACAGCGATTGTGTAGCAGCAGACATGTGTGTGCAGTGAGTGTAAGAGCACATGTGCTTATGAGAAGCAGAAAGAGACAAAGGAGATTGAATTATGTAAGTGAGCATGATGTGCCTCTCCTTTCTTCAGTACATGCACACGAACGCACACATGTGCTTAAATAAGTGGAGTGTGTCACCTTTTCTGTTGCTTTATCAGGACTTTGGATTGGAAAAGAAAGAGGACTATTCCATGGAAATACCGATCCTGCTCCAATGCTGTGTATTTTCACCTCTTGGTTGTGGTTCTTTCTCTCTCGCACTTAATTGTGGCTGGTGTCGCTAATTCCAAGTCGGACCTCTCTTAATTAGAATGTGAAGATCATCATCCAGTGCTATTTAATGTCATCATGGTTCCTCGTTTGCATTTTTACTCAAGTTATTCTTTTTATAGAACAGCGCTTTGAGATTGCCAAGATTAATTTTCTGTATGCACCATATTCATGTGAGCAATTATACCCTGGAATTTGCATTCAACGGGCAGCTTATCATACCACCCAGACCTTTCATTATCGCTAATGAATCACTCATTTAGATGTGGAATATGTGGACTTAAATGCTGCTCCTAAATATATATTGGAAATTTCACATTCAGGCTGATGATTGATGTGTTATGATTGCACAAATTGGTTCTTATGATATGCATTCTTGTATGTAAAGTGAAGTTAGTTATTTCACTTTATTTCTCTTAGACTAAAGTGATGGTGATATTTTAGCTTATTTTACTATGTGTGAATTAACCAATGATGTAGTATTTGTTTGTTTTGTTGTAATAGAAAATAACTATAGTAATAATAACAACAATAATGATAATTCATGAGTAAATCTGTATTTAATAAACATTTGAGATTATGTGGATAATAAATGTCATAGCTGATTAAACGAGGAAACTTGTAGGGAACATTAGGATTAAAACAAATACATGTTGCTGCCAAACCTCACACACACATCACATATCATCAGACAAAATGAGGAACATCAAATATAAAAGGACATATCAACAAAAGAGTCAAAACAATAAAGACTGTGATTAATATCCAGTATGTCACATGTTTTAAATATGATGGGAACAAGTTTAATGGTGACAACCTTTTTCAACTGGAAGGAAAAGCTAAATAAGTCTGATTGTGTCTGATTCATCAGAGACGAAGTTTTATTTCATTATTTCTAAAAAATCAAATGAAAGTTAAGTTGAAATTGTGAGATATGGCTGCTTGTATCTGTCAAAGTGTCTCCACAACAAAGTCACAAACACAAGCTAAAAATAAATAGTCAAATAGAAAATGAATAAATTCAACATTGATAGAAACATGTTGATGTGCCATTGTGCTTTCAAAAATGATTAGTTCCAGTTGACGGTGAAGAAATGATACTTTTGATTGTGTTTGTGTGTATATGTGCATATAGTTTTTGTTATTGTTCTAATGTTATGTACTGTACCTTTGATCAAAATAGTAATTACAAAGATTGGGCAATAAGGATTGCCTAAAACAGCAAGTTTCCAAAGAGAAAGTAGACCTAAGCAATTCAAACCTTTTTGAGGGTCAAAATCAATATTTTTGTTTAACAGAAAAAAAGGTTGTGTTCAGAGTGTCTTAAATATGATTCTGTTTCATAAAACAGTGCAGAGAATACTGTCCTGAAATTAAGACATGAAATACGTAATGTAAAGTGATTTTAAGTTGGATCCGACTTTCTAATACGTCTTCTTTTTACATGTTCAGATTTTGTAATCGTAGAAGTAATAAATACATTTTAGGAATAAGTTGCACTTACATTATTGTTCTTAATGCAGCAGTTTGCTCCTATATCAAACCTAAGAGTAGGACTCACCCAAACCATACTATTCAGTCCAGTAACAACGTGTACAACACAAAGGCTACATCAACATGACCATATTGGCCACATACATGGTACATGTGCAGGTATCATGTTGACATCACAACAGAAAATGAAAAGCCAAAGAGCTACAGATTGACTGTATCACACAACTTTCTGAACTATATATAGAGCCTCTCTTCTTCTCTGGTGTCTGACTGAATAATGACTAAATAGTTTGTTCATGTTATAAACATCTTAGCTTCCAGTGGCAACTACAGTAACAGCCTTCGTTTTATTACGCTGTTTGATCTTGCATTGAATTAAAGTGATGCCCTTTTAACTGATTGTGTCTTTTGTTGAATAAAATCCAAATGACTTTTCTGTCTATTGAATGTGTTTAATACAGTTTTCCTACTGTCATTTTGTTTTAAGTTGTTTTTTTTTTTTGTTTTGTTTTTTTTGTGAATTCAGAAATGTGCCTCTTTCAGTAACTGTGCAACTGTCATGTTAAGTAACAACAGACCTGTTCAGGAAAGAATTACCCTTTGTTACATGTAAAATTATCAAATAAGTGTTCTCTAAAAATACAAGGCACTCGGTTATTTATCCAGGTATCAGGAATTGAAAATTTGCAGAATTTAAATGTTACATACATTTAAATGAAAATACTAAAATAAACAAACAAAAACTCTTCTTTATCTGAGCTTTGTCTGACCTTTGGTTCCATGATTGCTACAATATATAACACAGTGAAAACCTACAGTTTTCTGATGTCGTTATTTTGTAATTATTTCATTTTACTTGTGTTTGTAAACCATGTGTAATTTCAGACATCGGTGGTGAATGAGTTTCTTTAGATTATATTAACCATCTATGTGTCAGTCTCTACAAAAACAACAAAAGCAGTGAAAATGTCTTTCCATGTCAGATACATTATTAGCCAGGTCTGTGATGGGTCACATAGAAATCCTTCTTTAATTTATACATACTAATAATTCAGAATTTTCAAACCTTGATTAGCATAATGATTTATTTTCCTCAAAGCTTAACACATCATTGTGTTGCTGCTGCTGCAGCTGCTGTTATTGCACAGACAGCATAATAAACTGCAGTATTTATGAGCTAGGTGGATTTTGTAGCGTAGTAGTGACTATATGTATAAAATATAATGATACTAAATGATTGTGTTTTGAAGGAAATGTATAAGTGAGATGTAAGGCTAGATTGCTACCCTCGCTGAAAGCTGCCTTCACTTTCATTGCACCCCTTGACCCCTCAGCATGCATTAGCAGGTGAGGATTTATTTCAGTGCAAGATGTTCCCATAAAAGTGGCAATCTTGTTCCACTAGCATGAAGGTTTTAGCATTCTGGATAACACCATCTGAAATCAAAGAGACGCAAATGGGTCTGTCCATAAATACCGTCCATCCATGAATAATTGAGTCAGCCTATGTAAAAGCACAGTGTTAAAACAGCTTGTGCTCTCTCTATGTAATCATATACAGTAATTGCTCTTCTCCCATCTTGAGTAAACTCTCCATTTCAGTTACGAGAAGATTTTAGGATCTGATGGGAATTGAAAAAGTATCTGTGGGTAAAATCTCACTCTAATGTGTCACAATGTTTTTTGTCTGGATAAGACACTTATCACAGTGATTTTTTACTTTTCTATTCTTCTGTTTAACTGTTTATCTGCATCTTTTCACAAATCTTATAGCTGTTTTTTTAGATAGATGACTGATCGTCACCAGTTTCCTGATCGTGGGGGTGATAAGGTTCAGTCTTATTTAATTTGCTGTTTGGTTTCACCTTTTAACTTAACAGGTTGTCTTTATGTTGATGAAAAACAACATAAAATGGTTTTTCTGTCCATTCAAAATGTGTGCTTTTTTTCTAAAAATAACTGACTAATTATAGTCATTTTTATTCCAATATCAGGCAGAATAAACCTAATGTTCTAGTCATAATTGCATGTACTCGTTGCCCAGCAAAGGGACTCCAATCAAAAAAAAAAAAAAAAAAAAAAAACAGTAGGGCAGAGTGGATCTGTCAGATCACACAGCTGGCACTTTTTCCTGAGAAAGGAGGCTGTTGGAGAGAGAGAGAGAGAGAGTGAGAGTACATTACACTGACTGACCCGCTTTTAATTGCACTGCACAATCCTCTTTCCTTTTGTTTCACTGTCAGCTCTGCTAAAGCTGTCAAGTGTGCGCTGCACTAAAATTCAGGCTGTGTGTATATTAAGACAAATGGGTTGTGCTCAGAAGTCGAGGGATGTTGTTGAGTTGATCATAAAACATTTTCTAATAGAAATGTTAATTGTGTAAAAGATAAACCCCTTTACTCTGAGTTTATGACATTTTTTTAAGAAGCCTCATATAAAATCATATTTTAACTTCTTAATCTTATTCTACAGCATCTACATTTAGTGTTAGTTAATAGGAATTACAGTTGTAAAGTGGTTTAGTTGGTTAGGACTAATATGACGATGCTCATCTGAGCTGAGAGCCTTTATTCCCACTTGAAACCTACTTGTAACCCAAATACTGAATTTAATCATAATTTCAAGGTAAAACACTAAACTGGACACTGTTATGCAAAGTCACTTTTTCTGTTCAGTTGTACTGTTGTGACCTGAAACTCAACAGGTTTTTAACTATAGATGCCTTGATTACAATTTTTTGGCTTTTCTACACTTAGCTCCTGATTTTGGCTGATTTTATAAACACTTCTGTAGCTATAATAATAGCTGTTATTGTGGCCATAATAAAAATACTAATGAATAATTTTCAATTTCTCCCAAAACTGTGCTAAGTTATAAAACCATCTAAAGATATATTTCTTTTGTTAACATGCACTGTTCTGTGTGAAATTAGTGAAAAGATTCTGTTTGCTGTCATGTGGACATAACAGCAGAATTGACTCTTTACCTTGTCATCATGATTTCAGTGTTGCTCTTAACAAGACTGACTGAACAAGATGACTATTATTAATGACCATTTTTAAAAAGGAAAGGTGGGGCTGGAACTAAACACACATGCAAAGTGTTTTTTTTTTTTCTTTTGCCAGTTTCTTGAAAATAAAGCATGTTCTGTGGAATGATGAGTTTGGCCTTTCAGTTGTCACAAACGGTGAATTGTGTGTCTTGTTCACACACGGTGAAGAACACCCCATGCTGACTCCGATGCAGACCTAGTCATAACCCTTCCAGAGTTCTTCTGTGGTAACATTAATGAGCTGCACAAAATTTCTCAAACTACCCACCCAGCACTTTACTAAGCCATATAAAGTGCTGTTTAAATGGTTTGTGAAGAAACTGCCACTTTCACATTAGCAGAACTAAGGACCTGATTTGGTCTGACAGTACAGAGAAGACAATGTACAAGAGAGAGCAAAGTAGACTGGAATAGCTGAGGGGTTTTTTGTATAAAATGGATGACACGTTGTGTCAACTGTGGCCAGTGGACTGGAGTTCTGGTAGAGTCACCAAAGCATGCATTTCAGGCCAGATAAACATCTGGACAGTGGATCTGGATACTTGAGAAGAACCGGAGGGAGGATGAGGACTGAATTAAATTCCGTGACAGTCCACATCTATTTCATATGAGCTGATATGTGAAAAACACCTTCAATCTCCAGCTTATCACAGGTCAGACTGCAGCTCAGAATTCAGTGGAAGGGCATGTGCAGAGACAGAAACTTGGTGTGTGAATATTTACAAAGTGTTTGACAATTGATTGTAGCCAGGTTCAACTTTGCATCACTGCTTTGTAACATTTTAGTGTTCTGCAAGCTGTACACCAAACAGATCCTCATCTGCTTGTGTATGACCCACCAGCTCTGAAACTCCTGTGTATCTATCACTGTCTAATGTCATTTTGGACAATCATTGCATAGCAGATGAGTTTACTCCCCAGGCATAGTTACATTTCACATTCATTGTGTCAGCTATTGCTGTGCAGGTGTGTGCGCGTGTCTGTGTATTTGTGTATGTCTTCTGCTTCATTGCACTGCATTTTACTTTTACCAGCAGATGCTTCCAAAGCCTCCTGTCTTCTCATATCCAATGAACCAGAGACAAGTGCCAGGATATAAACATGTCCACAGCCACACGTCTTTTTCCTGAATGGCTGCATTTAGCATGCATGACATCCCATAGACTTTGGAAGCATACACGCCTGTGTATTCACACATGCATGCACATCTCTAATGAGTCTAATCCTGAAATACACACCAGTCTAAAGGGGCCCAGGGCTGTGTTAAGTAGTTGTGTTAACGATTGCATGCACTGCACACTAACATGGTTGTAAGCAGAATCCTGCATTATTCAGAATGGGTGGATGAGGTAATTAAGAGTCTTGTAGTCACTTCATAATTCATCTGCATTAAAGGCCTAGCAGTTTTGCTGTGATAAACAGAGTTGGCACATGATATGATATAAGTTGACACAACATGGCACTTGTTCATAGAACTGCTGTCTTTTCTTATTTAGCCTGTGGCTAGTTAGGGTGGAGGTGGAATAGTAGCAGTAGAGATTAGACTTCATAGAGTCTATTTGTGTACAGTTGCCATCTTCCACCAGTGTCTCTAGTAAAATGTTCACAGAACTCACTGAAGATTTGACCCCATTCACTTACATGTATTTTCTGTATATTCATACAGGATTTATATAGAGTTATTCATACCAACAATACATATTGATCAGCTGGATAATTAATGACGCACTAGATTACAAATAATAGTTGCAACTAATGTGTGTGTCAGATTTTTGCATTTTGGCTCCACTTGTGATTTGTTACAAATTCTGCACATTTCATTTGGCTGTTGACAAACAGAATTTGAATTGTTGTGAGATATTTAGTGCTTGTGTGTGGTGATTCAAAAGTTGTAGGGATTTATTTGAGTGAATAATACACAACTGTTATTCTTATTTTAATCTCTTTTTTTAATGGTCCACGATACATTCACAATGACGTTTACCATAAAATGTGTAAAGTGCTATTGTTAATTTGAATAAAAGAATTAATCAGTGATGTGACTGAGTGGCTAATGCAAGAGTTTGAACAGATAGCAACAGATGATAGCTTGGCATTGGAGACATTATTGATTATGCATGTTACATAATCTTCCCACTGCTGCTGACAGAAAAACTTACAGGCCCACAGCTAATTAGTCACTTGTCAATAACTGACACTAAGATGTATTCCAGGGGAGAGGCAGCTGTAGCTCAGTGCAGCTAAAAGAAGAAAAAAAATCTGGAGGACAACGAAGGCAAATGTCCACATATACACATCTGACAGGAACTGCCCTACAAGACAGCAAGTCTTGTAGGGCACATAAGTAAATAAGTGGTTGTTTTAAATCTGTCAGTTTTGAAAGAACATGTTTTTATTCTGGACACGAGTTGTTGGTGATAATCATTGTGTCATTGTGCAGAGCTGAACAATGTTTTTGTTCATATTTGTGTTTTTTTTCTACAAATAGGTTTACTAATCATAGATCATAGATCCCTGCAATCATGAATCACTTCATGGGAAGTTAATCATTTAGAATACTTAGCGTGTGATGAAAAAAGGATATGAAGTACACTAAGATGTAATTGTATTCTGAAATTAGCATGACTGTTGTGAATAGTAATGACCTAACTTGACAGTACCTTGTGAAATAGCCTGGATTATCACTCTGGCTATTTTCACGTAGCCTCAATATTTTAGCAGTATTTATGTGTTAGATAATCAATACCAAACATATTTTATTTCAGACAGGGATCCATGATTCACAGGAGAAAAGCTCCCCAGGTTTACTTGGTAATTTAATAAACAGCAGCACACAATCCAGAAAATTAAAATATGTACAATCATTTCTAGCATAATATGGCACCCCCAGTTACAGGAAGACCTGTCTGTTTGTGCGTGCGTGTGTATTCTCTGCTTACTCCTACTCTGACATATCTCAGCTCTCAAAAACACAGGAAGTGATCCCAGGGCTCTTTAAAAGGTCAAGACAGCTCTGCTTTTTTCAGCCGTGACATTTGACTGGCAAAGATAGAAATGTTAGTTGTAGGGATGAGTCAAAGCCACTTTTAAATGCTTCAAAATGTAATCTTAATAGAAGTGGGAAGGGGCTGCTTCCCTCAGACAGCCACCTGCTTTGATTTGTACTTTATGCAGTGTACCATATATAGTGTGGCCGTGTTTATGCTTTAATTGCATAAAGGTGTAGTTTTACATTGTTTGTCCAGGACATCATCGGACGACATCTTTCCTGATTTTAAGATTTTGTTACATTTATGCAGATGTGGTAAACACAAATAAAGCATCATGAGGATGTCTTGGCATTTCAGATTGAAGACTTTAATTAATATCATTCTGGTGACGGTTGCATTCTGATTTCACTAAGGAAAGTGTGGTGCTTGTGTTGGGTCATCAGCGTCATACATCCTGATTGCCAGTCCCTCCTCCTTTAGCCCTTAGCGCACCTCCTCTGCCTGCAGTCTTGCGTGTAGCGTGCTCTGGTGGCTAAAGGCGCTCGTTAAAGTCCATAACTTATCTCACGTTTGAAGCTAATGGGAAGAATACTGGCTGCAGTGAAAAATAAATTACATTTTTCCCCCCTCTCTCTTTCTGCCCTCCTAACCTGCAGCGTAATATAGCAGCGGTGAGAGTATGCATTACAGATCTTAAGCATTAGAATTTATCTGTGCTGCACGACGCTGACTGATGCATTTGGAAATAATGTACTGGAGCTGGGCATTACAGGAACCCCTGTAACTAATGGACAGCTCTCGCCTGTGGCCGGCGATGTATATCATTCAGCTGGACTACCTCATCAACTCCAACAGTTCTATGCAGGGCCTCCTAGCCAGACCAGCCACTCAGGGTTTACATTAAAGACTGCTGCAATAAAAGCCCCTCCCTTCTTACTCTGTCCATCTCCCTCTCAACCCATTTATTTTGTCAGTAAAACCTTCAGTTATACACTAACTCACTGCACTGTAAAGAATATGCAAACTTAAAGCAAGGCTGATTGACAGTCAATAGATTTTATCTCAGTGTTTCAAATCATGTTATTTATATCAACTCTCAATCACATTGCTCTTTGTGTTCTTAAAGGTTTTTAACTACTGTCAAATCCACCCATACATCTACAGTGACCTACAGTACTATACAGGAAGGTCAGGGAAGGCTGCAAGACTCAACAAGAATTTATGAACAAAATACAAAACCAAAACAACGGGCGCTAAAAGATGACAAAATGTAATCTCCTGTGAGACATTTGTATGTCTGCTATATAAGTACACAGTTGTTTGACACAACATGTCATATAATATTGGTAAGCCTAGCGTAGTCCTTATATGTGTGAAAATGTTTTCAGGGACCCCACCCCCTGGTGGTCAAGAAACATTTAGCACTGATTTAAGCCTTGGCAATAATGTTTTCTGCTATTTGGAACAAGGTACAGTTTAATGGAAGACCTATAATAACTGTGTAAATGCATTCTTTGTATTTGAACTCAACTGATTTTGTTCCTAACTGTTAAAGTTGAAGTTGCCTGATGAAAATTGCATGGCTGTACTATGACGCATTTAGTTCAATGCACTTAGCGAAGCAGGGGAGCAAAGCAATGCTTTTAAGGACCACAATAGCCAGCCAACTATTCCAAACTCAGATACTAATAATTTTTGATATTCAGAGCAAATTCCAAATCACTGCACATCTAGATGTCCTTGATAGTCCCACTGAACAGGCACCTGTGAGGACACAACACTACTTTATTACACACAGCTGAAATGCTTTTATCTTTTTTAATGCTTTTTTCTCCTCAGTTTGAATCACAACTGTATTCGCCAAAGCAACTAGTTGAAATTAGCTGTTGCTATTGTTACAAGCTAAATTGACCACAATGAAATTAAACACTGGTTCACCTCCCTCTTGGTAACTTCTTTGTTTGCAGTTGTGTACCATGCCACTAATTTTAAACTTTTGGTACCATTATTTGTAAATTATTATTGTTGGAATGTGTTGGAGCCTTTGTTCTTTCTTATTAATTCCAAATGTATTTCAAGAATACATATTACAGAATAAAATTCGATATAGTTGCATACGAATATGAGAGTTTTTCTCTGCCTGCTTCTGGTCTTTCCACGTCTCACTGCTGCACATTTTTATTTAATGGTGTTTATGTTTTAATAGCTGCACCAGACAGTAGCTGCTTGTCTCCAAAGTAATGTAAAGAACAAGGGATAGGGCAGATGAATTCCATCCACACAGAGGTCAGAGAGACAGAAAATGAATAGCAATGTGAATCCCCCAGTAGGCAGCAGGAGAGACAGACTAATAAGAGCATAACAGAAGAGGAGAAGGGTGCTCTTGGGAACCAGCATAAAGGTTTTCAGTACATTTTTAAAAGAAAGTGGTCTGAAAATATAATGATGCCTGCTTTGAAATGCATCAGTAATCAGGGAAGGAATTTGTTCCAGGATATGAAGTAGGACTGAAATTCCCCAGTTGTGTTGAAGAATGGGGTTTGTAGGTGGAGGGTTGGGTTAGTAAGGGTGAGAGAGGGAATGAAAATGTGAGTGTGAAAGATGGAGGCCTTTTCTAACTCTCCTCTGCTCCTCTTACGGGTACATAAGGCAGGGATGGAGGAATAAGCCCTTGTTATTCTGGTTTCATTATCTCTAACAGATTTTTTTTTTTTTTTTTTTTTTTACCATTTTTAAATATGTAGTATTCCTCAACAAGTTAACTTCTACAGAAGAGAACTGCATGCAGAGAAAACTGACAATCCAAATAGTTTATTTCATGCACAAAATGTGATCTGATTCACAAACCCATGAAGAAATGTTCCAAAATGAAATAAGTGATTTACTCATGAGTATTTGGTTAGTTATTACACGTAATGTCTAACAACATTTAAGCCTTGATAGTACTGGACAGTGTCACAACATTTTCTCGCAAAAAAAGAAAATAAAAAATGTAGAAAAACCTCCATCCCTGCACTGCATACTTACAAAAACTTGACTCAACATTTATTTAAAAAATGCATCAACTTACAACTGATATCTCTTTGTCTATTGTCTGACTTTTGGAGGAGTTGTATTTTTTTCCTCTTTGTCTTCGCAGAGACTGAAGAGGTAGTCTGAGTGGGACGCCAAGTAAGCAAAATGTGATGCCAAAACAGTTAAAAAAAAAAAAAATTACCACCTAATCTACATTAACAAAACAACAGCAGCAGACTCCATTCAAATCTAAGAACAGGTTCATTTAGAGCCAGGAAGCTGACAAATGGCTGCAATCAGAAAAAAAGGACTGACATTTAAGAATAATGACTTTGCAACTTTGTTTACTACTACTGGCTTTTGTCTAGTGTAGCATCAGACACTACAGACTTTTCAAAATGTAAATTCAGTGTTAACAGGATTTAAATCTATTCTTTAACAATATAGTAAACTCAACAGAACAGTGTCAGTGCTTGAATCTTGTATCTTCCTTGATTTCTTGCCAGTCAAACCTCTTAGTAGGCATTAATAAAGTGATTGTCTAACTCTAAGAAGGACAGTGCTTTATATTTTCTCTCCTGTTTTTAATCACAATAAACATCTAATTATATTAAACTTTAATAAAGTATGCCTTGCTTTATTACCCATCAGAGCAGTTTTGTATTGTGCTGAGTTTACAGTATAATGCTGTCAAATCCATGTGTGGATGAAATCTCAGTTGTTAAAGTGTAATATAATTATATCACTCCATAATTGGAAAATGCATGGTTTTGTGTAATGAAAGGAGAGACTAGGAGCCATGTGGTGGCCAAGTGCAGTCTTAAGCAAATTTTCTGCCCCTGTGGATATAAGAAAATCAGAAGTCAGCAATCCTGCTTCCTAATCTTTTGGTGTACATAGTATGAGCTGTACCGGTGGGATTATACTAAAGATGTGGCTAGTAGTAGCTCTCATAGAAAATATTACCTCTACCCCCACTCATCATCGTCACCATGGAAAAAATCATTCATTGTAATCCTTTTTTTGCCGGCATGTTGAATTATTAGTGTTGGTAGATGAAGTCACAGTGAAATCACAGGGTAAGTTTTGGTTTTTAATCATATTCATTTATCAGTACATTTTCACCTGCGTGAAAAACAAAGAAAAATGCTCATGTATTTCTACTTGATGACTAGAGTTAGAATTGGTCTGTGTCCCTGATCCGTGAGCTTGAGGATTGTTGTTGATACAAGTGAGACAACATCCTTTTTTATTTTTGTCTTACTGCACAGTTTGTGAGTGATGTTGGTCCTTTTTGGTTGTCAGTTGAGATGGTTGAGCAATAAACGTGGGCAAAACTATTTTCAGAGTCTCCAGCTATGTGAGTTGTACAGAAATAGGCCATACACTGAACTGTCATGAGCCTTTGCTGCAGCTCTCAAGATGGCAAATCTGGATTGAGAAGGAGGCTAGAGAGAAGGAGGTCAGGTCTAGGCCGCTGACCTCTACCTCCACTGTGAACTCCTTCAATCTCTAGACAGAGTGATGAGTTTGTCTGACTCTGTAAAACAGGCCACTTTCAGGTAACTGTGAACCAGCGCTACCGCTCTATAATGGGTCTGTGTGAAAAGGATTCACTGAGAACTCAAACTGGAAGCCAACAGACAGCAGGCTATTACCTAACAGCTGCCATTAAAAGGTTGACTGTGCCAGTGCCAGAATAGAAATGCTCCATAGCCAGCCCAATTTCAATAATTGACATTGGCTGATTGTTTACTGAAGTGCACATTTCCAGTGTACGTTCATCATGGCTTCACTAGATGTTTTATTTTATTATTTCCTTTATGTCATTTTACCGTGGGGCTATCATTTATAATTTACCAAACTACATCATCCCATCTGCTCTGGCTTGCCTTCAACTGGGCTCATCAGCCGCAAAAAAGTGCCTTTTCCTTTTGGGAATGGTTACCAATAATACATTTCAATTTCAGAGCTGTGAATTATCCCAATTGTAGATTGAGAATTTCTGTCTCCCTGTATTTATTTTTGCTGCGCATGTGTTACAGTTCCAGTTCCCCAATGGATGTCCCCACACCCTCAGCCTCTGCTTTGATGTGGATTATCACTGAGCTACATCTTTGCCCCCAGTCACCCTGTCAGCACCTTTTGATGTTTCCTGTGTGCACTTCTAGATAGAATTTCTAATAAGGAGTCATTATCATTTTGATTGAGAAGAATGAGAAAAGTGACCTCTGGCATTTAACCTACAGTGTCTGGTAAGAGGAAAAACTAATTGAAGTGGTGGTGATATGTGCAAGGTTTAAGGTTTGGTGAGGTTGCAGGCAGATTTGGCTGACTATTAAAGTCTGTAATGCTCACCATGTGCATTGTGGGAAAAATAGGTTGACTTGAGCAAGATGTGACACCCACCTGTCTAACTTGAAGCAGTTTTTAACCTTTTTTCGTTGCTCTTTGTTTTGATTTACTAACCCACACATATCACACAGTAATTATTATCATTTTAGTTATTTTCTTATATTTTGTAAACATGCTTATGATGATAAAATTGCAATAAACTTGCTGCTTAAATGAGATTTTTATTATATAGAAGTATGACACCTGAGTGCACACAGGAGAACGAATATGGTTTGTTTCAATACAATTGCAGTGTCTCATACAGTCTTTTATGTATTATCCCACATATTAATTCTTTTAATCAGTCGCGATTTCATTCAAACACAGTATTTCTCAGAGCTCTTCATAGGACTGTTTGTGTTCAGTTAATCTTTGTATTTTAGCAATTGAGCAGTTGTCTGTTTTATTGGTTAGAGACAGGAAAGACAATGGGAATGTTAAGTGCTTTCTAAATTTAACCCCATATCTGTAATTAAAGAGCTTTTTACAAGGTGCCTGTGATAATTATGGCATCAAAAAACAGGCCTGTGGGCTTGCCTCTAGTGAGTTCAAGGAGCACCTGCACTACTTCAAGATGCTTTTTACCAGGCTTTATTTATAGGATGTATTGTAATTTAGTCCAAAAAGCTTATTTTTTCTTATGTGCAATGGAGAGATCTTTCAGGACCCCGGGATGACAAAGACTCTTTCCATGTGCTTCTTTTTTATTGTCAGTCTGGAAAATCATCTGTGATTAGCATGCTAATGATTGGCACTGAAACCTGTGAAGATCAAGACAATTGAAGTACTTTCTGGGTGCCTGAAGATAACAAATAACCTTTAACAGATGAAATGTTCTGCTTCTATTAAGTAAATTCCTAATTTACAGAGCAATTTGTGAAAAATACTGGCAGTAATCTTTTCTTTTATGTTTTGGAGTCGCACATCTGCCTCCAGCTCATTGTAGTTAATTATACAGAGGACCCTGTATTCTCATCTGTTCTTTTTTTTGTGGGTTCCTAGTGGATCTGCATATTTTTCCCCAGCTCTACTTGATGTTGTTGCCTGCTGCTTGAGTTCTGAGTGGTTCATTTAGGAGGCCTGGTGGTACTGCTTTGGCACAGTAGAGAGAGATCAAAGGGTCTACTTAATGCTGAGGTTTAGGAAGAACTAGAACACCCAGTTCAAGCAGTGTGCTGGGCCTCCTGTGGCTAGTATCAGGTCAGAAATAATGAGCATAGTAGGTATAATAGCCCCTTTAGAAACACAAAACTCCTCAAATGTGGACATTACACATGGAAGCAGAGGTTTACCAAGCTCTCCTTAGGGAAGCTGGAGATAAAAACAAAACACAGGTATACATGTGGCCAGGTCACAGTGCAGCACAAGTCAACAATGAACAAATAAAAAAGTGTGGGTGGGAGACCTTGGCAGAGGGCAGACACAGAGACTGGCTACATAGGTGAAAATACTACTATGTGTTCAAGGAAGCTGTTTGTAGTTACTGAGAGGGCTGCCCTCAGTGGAAGACATCTGGCCCCACTATTCACTGTGCAGGGATCCCATGCACCCGGCTCTGGCAAAGGTGTGTTAGTAAATGTTTCATTGAAAACCAGCACTTTTTTTCTTCTATTTTCCTTTTTCATATATCTACTATCTTGTATTTCAACACTATTTTTTGAAATGTGTCATTCAGACACACATAAATGCGCCAGACACTAGTAGATTGTGACCCACTGTGCTACAAACCTAGCCTCAGTAGTCGTTAGAAGAGTCGAACCATTCTGAGACAATGCCCCGCAGTGTGCGCACCAGCTCATCTCTCTCCATGCACTGCCCCAGGCCATGGGCTCCAGACAAACCCCTGCCTCGCTACACTCCCCCCAGCCACCTCACTTTTGCACTCATTTTCTATTTCTTTCTGCCTCTGTATATCTCTCTTTTTCTTTCCTCTCTACATCGATTCACATCAGGATGTATTCATTTGTGTAGACAAAAGGTCCCTTGGAGTAAACACATCTCTGAACAGGTACTCATACAATAAATTAGATTGATTGGTCTTGATAAACCAATAAAACATGAAATTCCATACATTAGAACAATGGGAGCAGATGTGCACAACATATGCAGTATATTGAACATACAGGTATCTGTCTGTGGGTTTATAACACATAGACAAACAATAGATGACACTTCATGATAGAAATAATACTCTGCACATAAATATTTTGAATCACTTCCAGTTTCAAGCTGTTATCTATTGTGCACGTTAAAAGTGAAAGAACTATTCTTTATTTATTTGTCAAGTGCAATGTCATGACATTTCTAAAGTTTTAACTGGTACACAGTAGAGCAGCCTTAGAGTCAGTGAGAAGTTGTGGAAATGTTAAAGATTTGAACTTAAAATATATATATGGGCAACCCTGTGTATGTGCAGTATTTGTTCAAATATTGTTTAGATTTTAAATTCAAAACAAGCTGCTGTTTCCTCTTATATTCTTTAAGATACAGTTTTTATATAAAAAGCATCTGGTAACTGTGTCCTTTCTTTCCAAATGTATCTGCATCGTGAAATAGGGTATGAACCATTTTAAAGATGCTATTTGTAAGTTTTCTCTGCTGCTGAACGTGTTTTCTTGCTGCTATCAGGTTAAGAAGTGATAGAAATAGAAAGAAGAAGAAAGTATTAATATTGAAGTTGCTTTCCACCACTGGAGACGGCCTCGTAAAGAATGAAGTGTGATGCAAATGGTGAAACTGCAGCATTTGTTCTAGATTGGAAGGAATCAATTGTTAATTTTAACATCTGTTACGTCGAAATAACAAAACTTACAGATAGTACCTTTAACGTGCCAAAGAAACAATCAAAAAATTTCATTTTTTTTGAGTCTAGCAGTTGATGCAGCACATCGGCTTCATGTGGCGTGTCCCTGTGTTTACAGCTTCTATTTTCTGAGGATTTCATCGTGCTCCTCTTGCTCATGTAATGCTGTTGCCCAGATAGCAGTGATTGACAGTAGAGCCACCATAGTATTGACTGTGCAGCATTTAGAAAGGTGTAGGCCGGAGGTCTTCAAACTATTCCACAAAGGCCCATGTGGCTGCGGGTTTTTGTTCCAACCAGTCAGGATCACACAGTTTGACCAATCAACAGTCTGAAGACTGAGATCAGTTAATTAAATGAGTCAAGTCTGGTGTGTTGTTGCTGCTTGGTTGAAACAAAAAACCTGCAGCCACACGGCCCTTTGTGGAATAGTTTTGGGCCCCTGGTGTAGGCAGAGAAACCATCGTACATGTTGATACACTGCTCAGTTCATCTAAATCTGTTATTTCATCCTTGATTAGGGTTTGTCCTTATTACCAGTATTATATTAACTTAACAGTCAATGTGTATTGTGTTTCTCTTTCTTTTTTCATTGTGAATTTCTATATTTTATTATCATTTTTTATTGTGGGTATATATAGTGTTTTTTGATTGAAAATTTACTTTCTCAGGAAGCGGTCTAATACAGAAATGTTGATCTAATGAGAGAATTGGCTCCTCCTGCATGAGCAGTTGATGACACACAATAAAAGGAGATAATACAAATTGCTTGTAGGTTTAATTTATCTTTGATAACACTGTTTTAGTCATGTAACAGCTAAATAGTGCACTGAGGTAACTTAATTTACATTTCATAACTAACACGTGTCATATAAGACTCTTAACTGTGCATTGAGCCACATTTTATAAAAGATTCTACTGCTGTGCTCTCGTTTCTATAGGATGTGCCTACTGTGTCAGCTGCTTTATTTCTTATTAGGGCAGAAGTTAATAAATTTTTGAAATACAAGATGGCTTATGAATGAAATATATGCTTGTTACTTTTTTATCATTGTCTTTTATAACATCCACATGTGTGTATTCGTTCTGCACTCAAGTGATCAAGTGTTAGTGCACTGCAAGATTGTGTTTTATTTCCTGTCATAGTGATTATAGAAGGACTTCCTTTAAGCCAGCTGGAGTGCCTTTTTATTCATGTTTTCTGTATTTTGAGAAAACTGGGACATTAAGTAATATTAACATATTTTAACTGCAGAATCACTTGACGTGTAAGTAATGTCTGTTGACATCGTTATTGCTTTAGGATGGTTACTACTGTGTGCCAACTAAAACCTCATTTCCAAAGAAGTACACACACAAATGTACACAAAATAAAAAACCGTCTCCTAAACTGTGCATTAACATAAACACCTCAATGTTTTAATGAATACGGTTTCTTTAACTGTTACCATAATCACTATTGCCATACTTTCATGCATAGGTTGCACAGTTATGTTATTATTGGCCAGAGATGTGATTGCTCTGGCTCAGCACTGGGACTTTTTGAAAGGCTGCCTGTTAAATGGGTTTCTAATGATGGCATACGTTAGACTCAATGTGAGAGCCAAGGCCAAGCAGAATAGCAGTCTGTCCGTCTATAACAATCTCCAGCCTTATCTCCTGACATCTCTACACATCTGGCAGTCTAAGACCATGGTATTCATTTAGCTCTAATGAATTGTAATATTGAATCGCTCCTAATTCTGCATAATTATAGTATAATTTCTGAATGGGCTTGATTGCAGTGTCATCAGTAACTGAAAGAAGGGCAAGAGTTCAACCGGTGAGTAAGCAAGCCCACTAAGAGAGGTTTGCTTTTTACTTATTTTAATATGGAAATTGTGCAAAGAAATGCGCAAAAATGATGAGACAACCTTTATACTCTGCTTATTAAATTTGCAAGGTCAGGCACAATGAACAAGGCTCTATTCGCCGCTGAGATAGTAGATTGCTCAATTAGATGGGGTCCTCCCAGTGATAAGCTCTCTCTGTGTGTACTAAAGCACCGTGACCTTGAAATCATTGTAAAGATCAGTTAGAGCTTTCCTGATTAACAGGGCTGGCTTTTCCTTATTCAAGCTTTTCTGGTGGGTCTATAGTCAAAGCAGCATCCTGTGTGGTTGGTAAGACTTGGGGAAACTGCACAAATGTGTTAGGAATGGTGAAACATCCATGTCATGTCTTTGTTTATTTAGGAGTCAATGAAATTGAATAGTGACTGTGAGAGATTCTGTGTATGTAGACTAGCCCCCCCCCTCCTTCACCCCACAGTCTTTTTGCCATCCCCTTCTTTCTCACTATGGTGGGAATGCATTGGAAAGGAGAACCAAAGTCACACTACATTAGTTTGGTGGTGGCTGTTGCTGCAGAGAGCCATTACTCTTCCCTGACAGTATCAAAGAGAGCAGCAGAGTTGGGCTGCGCCTAGCCTCCTGCTCTCTCTCACCATGCGCCACTCACAGGAAATTGCCTCATACTTCAGCAGGCAGGAGGTGAAACGGCAGCGACACCCATGCATGTGTCACTTTCTGGGCTCAGGGCTTGGGTGGGAGTGGGCTTTGGTGTCACACACAAATGCTGCCTGGGGAGCAGTAAAGGAGTGCTGCCCAGGGGATGAGAGGCCAGGCAGTGCTGCAGAAGCTGAGCTCTGGGCGAATACAGTGATGACGGTGTTTTGGAGGCCGTGTAGACTGGACTATATTGAATGTAGTACTAATGTGGAACCTGATTAATCTCATGTGTGTTGCAGTGACTGGCCAATGCATAGACAAATCATTTATGTATTTTACTTTTTCTCTTAACTTATTTGGAATTTGCGCAAATATGTGGTACAGGTGGGATCCCCAGGAAAAATGATTTTATTGCACCTCATTCGGTACTTTTAAAGGCTTGAGTTGCAGCTAAGATGAAGAGGAGATTGTTATAGAATCTAATAGTGTAAAAATGCCTATCTGTGTTGAGTATTAGAAAAATAGAAAGTATACAGTAAATAAGAAGTGAGGAAAGAAAAAGAAGGTGAATTGTTTTGGCCTACTGCCTAGGAAGTTTTGGGTGTGAGCAATAGTGAGATGAGACGAAGAGCAGAAATGTGCTTTATATCACTTTAAAACTCGTGTCATGGGGGCGTTATTGGACTTAAATTTGAATACACATTACTTGTTTTTTAAGAGATTCTGACAACACATACACGTACAAAGCTTGTTAAAAGCTTTTATGCCATTGTTCCAATCTGTAAAAGAGAACAAGCTAATGGCAATTTGTGATAATCTTTCCTTAATAGCATTTTCAGTTGGGGCAGGATTGTTATGAATTCAACAGAGGCACAGTCAGCACTAAAGCCTCTGTAAAGCCTGGGTTAATTAGACTTATGCCCATAAGATAATGCTGTTTTTCCGCATCTTATGGAAGGAATATTAGACATTTTATCAAAACCCTGCAAGCTAAGCAACATGCTTCAGTGTGTGTTGGAGTAGTATGCTGTTTGTTGTTTGCAGATAAATTGCATATACCATACTTGGAGAGATAGGGGTGAACCTTTTTCAGGGTGCAGTGGGGGTAAAAATGTGTTGATGCCATTCCAGCATCTTTCACATCTTACCACACCGCACCCATCATTCTGTGCAGCTGTCTCGAGAGGACAAATGTTTATTGCTATTATAAAGCAGCCTTTGCTGTGATCGTGTATGCTCCCTGTCCCCTTTTCCTTGTTTCTGCTCTCTTTTCATTTTGTGCTGGGCTGGGGGGATTGGTGCAGCCCGCCGCCTCTGCGGCTCTGTGATTAGAAAGGGAGGGAGGGAGAGTGCTTCTCAGCAGGACTCTCTGTTTTATATTCATCAAAAGAGCTGCCTTTGATTTGCTCCCTCTTTGACGTGTGACAGCATGGACTGCAGCACCACACTGCTGCTAAGGAAATCGTGCGCTTACCACCCCCTCTTCCACACCACCATAACCTCCCCACCCTTTCTCCTTTCTCTCCTTCCTGCCATCCTCTAGCTCTGCCGCCACCCCCCAACCCGACTATTACAGCCTGCCACTGCCACCCCACCACATCACCACCTCCACCCCCTGTAGTCTAACCCTCAGGCCAGTGCACCAGCTTATTAATTTCTCCATTATTATTGATATTGCTGCTCTCCTCAAATCATCAGACTTTTACCAAGGTCATTCTTGCTGAGAATATGCCCCCACCTCTTCCTCGCACCTCCCATCTTGAAAAACAGACAGATAGACAGGCTGAAAAAATGGTAAGCTCACAGGCAGACAGACTGTAACAAAGAGAAATACAGGCAGATACCATATAGAAAAACTGAATCCTGGAGCAAGGTAGGATGATAATGATAAGATGTCAGTGATGACAATAATGAGACACTCATTAAGTCACTCCCTTATTAGGACCTGTGATTGATAGGGCTGCTTTTTGTTAATAGTCATTGATTGCACCATAGATTTTAATTGTGTTTTCTTCCACTAATTACTGACCATACGCTTCAATATTTGATTTAGCTTGTGCTTACTAGGACAGCTCAGTGTGTGACCTTCATCTCCTACGCTGTTGGAGGGAATCTGGTTTCCCCTATGTTGACACAAGAGCCCACTCTATAACTACCTTCAACTATCACACCAGTCAATCCTGCCTAGTCTGTGATAACTCACACTGCAATCACATACACATTCATACATACACTCTCACCTCCCTATTCAAACACTGTCCCATTTTTACTGTGGTGCAGACACACATACACACACATGCATACCTATGTTTGAACAGAACTGCTCTGTACCACAGAGACTGAGCTGGTTATTAACAGCATAAATTATTTAAGACATTTCCAACTCTGCAAACACCAGTAGGAAGAGACAAGATGCAGGAGGGAGAGTGTGTATCTGTGCTGTGTGTGTGTGTGTATGAGTTTAATCCATAAGGGATAATCTAAGACCATTTCTTTCTTTATCCTTGCACTGATGCATTGAACAGGGTTGAAAGTGTTCTACACGAGGGAATGTTAATGCATTCACTCGTTCAAGTTTCTTTCAGAGGCTCATGACAATTACATATATATGCACCTGACACCAAAATTGTTCAAATTCAGATTGTATAGTAGCAGTGTTACACTATTGTGGAGTGTAGAAGCAAAGGGAGGGAACCTTTGTGAAGTTTTTGTTTCCTAATCTATATATGTCTCATTTCTGACGCTACATTCTTGCCTACAGCATTTCATTTGACAAGAAGCCTTCAGTTCATCAGTGTTAGTTTAGCTCTTGAAAGCTTTTTGCTTAGTTGACCAATACAGGAATGCCAACCGAAGTGAGAAAGCATCACAGTAATAGCTAGTCACTGTGCATGAATAATAACGGGGTGTGGAGGTCACAGCACCTTTCGGTGTGTGTAGGCAATATTTTTGATTTTGCTGTCAACTGCACTGGAGTTTGATTGCAGTTTGATGCTGTGCTCTCACTGTGTGATAGTCCTCTCCAGCAGATGACACCAGACTGTTCAAGGTGAACACTTGTAGCCCTGTCTACATGCATGCATCTTATCACCGTCTCTCTAATGGTCCCTCACTTAGCTCTGAGGCATCTTCTCAAGCACTCAAGCCAACGTCACCCTCTGTCATTTCAAATGTTCACTTGCTCCAGTAAACAGACACAGACATTTGGCTCTTTCTCCTCTGTGCCTCTTGGTAGAGAGGGGCAGCAAAGGAGACAAGTAGATGAGAAGAAAAAAAAAAATGAAGAGAAAGAGAGGTGTTAAAGTCTCCAACACTGCACTTTGTGTCAGAAATGGCACATGTAGTCTCAAAAGCCATGGTGTGGTGTGGTGTGGTGTGTGAGTGTTAAGTTGATACCAAGCTTTAGGCCTTTGTCTGCGGACTCGCGCATCTGAAGCCCCACAGTTGCACCTAAACCCCATAATCCTACTCAAAAGGACAGCTAAGTGTGTATGTGCTAAAGATTCACCGTTCTTTTCTCTGAACAAAGTATTCTTGCTTCTTTCCTCTTTCCTGTCTTTCCCTTGTGTTGCTGGTCTGCTCTTTGGCCCCACAGGACCCCCCCGAGGCCTATGGGTGAATCTAGCATTTATCCTTTTCCTTCAAAGTGACTCTGGCCAGGAAGTAAGTACAGAGCTCATTCTCTTAGCTTGGCACATTGCCTGTTCCCAAGGCTTGATGCAGTGACAGTATATATTTATACAGTTAACCCCTAAATTATTCATCTCCATGCCAAATTTTGAGTTTTTGTGAAATGTTTTTATTTTTCTTGCTGGAAATGACAAAAAGGTGAGAATGATGGTCTTTCATTGGGAAATAATGAAAAATATGGCCTTCTTTTTTATGTTTTAACTAAGACTGTCAAAATTGAAGCGTTAACACGGATTAATCCATCATCATGATTAATCTGATTACATTTTTTAGTGTAATTAACCCATGTGCACCGCAAAATGACTCAAAATCCCTGAAACATCACTGGCAATGCATTTCAGGTAGAGTTAGTAAGTAGAGTTGCTGTCACACATGTGCAAATGGGCAGTTGATCCGGTAGTGACAGAACCAACTAACTCTATGGAAGCATGGTAGATGCTAAACAGCATGTTGGCCCTGTTGGTATGAAATCTGAATACAAAAAACAAACAAGACAGACCAGTTGACCGGCATAAAGTATTATACACACTCTGCAGGAGTGTGCATAATAACGCATCGCCCAGCTTGCAACAAATCATCCTCACAATAAATAAACAGCATGTTAAGTGCATATTCTCTTCTTTCTTGAGTCTGCTTGCTCATGCATAATGAAACGCGATTTCATTTTGAAAAATGAATGATATTTAATCGTGATTAATCGAAATTGAGCTTTTAATACATTTCCTTCTTTACTGTCATTCTGGTCTTCAGATGCCTTCACAGATTCTCTCACTGGGCCACTCCTAAACATTGATATTGTTTCCTGTTAACCATTTCTCAACCACTTTAGCTGGAGGCTTCAAATTATTGTCTTGCTGCAAGGTCCAGTTTTCCCCAAAGCCAGATTTTTCTGCTGATTGTCTGATGTTTTCCTTCAGAATCTTAATGTAGTCCACTTTTCTCTTGTTGCCATTTACTGACAAGGTTTCCTGGCCCAATATCTCCCAAATATTGACTTCTAACCACCACGCTTGGCTATGGGGATGGTGTGGTGGGGGCTGAATGCTTCTTCATTCTTTTGCCAAACAAAAGTCAATTTTTGTTTCGTTCAACTAAAGAACTGATGACAAAAAAAACATTTATCAAGCTAAGCTTTTTTGACGGCTCTGCAAGCTTTTGTGTGCCTTTCTTGGAGTTGTGGAGTCATCCTTGATTGGTGCACGTGGAGGCCAGCATTGTACAGTGTCAGTTGGAGATTGTAGTACCATTGCAAATTATTTGCAGTGGCCTTGGATTCTCACACTACCAGCACAGGGATCACTTTGGCTTCCTATCACTCCCTTTGAGAGTTTTCACAGTATGTGAAAGTATGCTTTGCATTGTAATGACTGGAACCTGAAAATAATCAGACAAGGCTTTGTGGCAGTGTGTGACTTGGAATTGGTGATGTCAGCAAGTAATCATCATTCAATCATCATCAGAGTCACAATCCTTGAAAAAGCAGCTTCCTGTAAAAGAACAAATTAATGGTATCACATTAACAGTGAAATATATAAAGTTTTTAGAGCAACATGTACTGTATGTTGCCTTCAAAACATCATCTCTTCCAAGGACACTTGTGTATTTCAACAATCATAAAAACACATACTGCACAGAAACACTTTATAAAGGCACAGCTACAGAAAAAGAATGTAATTTTGAAATAGTAGATAATTTTCTATGTCAATAATAAATATTGGCACAGATAATATTAAGCAATAGATAAATGCCTTTTACAGTAGCTTTAACCTTGTTTTTAGTGGCAAATATTTGGTCAGTGAAACATGTTAAGTGTTATCTTATGTCTCATTGATATGTAATCCATCTGCAGTTGTGCCAAACTCCTAATGCCCTGTGCAAACCTCCTACAAAATGTCTGTTTTTTTGTAACTGGGTTGACTTTTCTTCTCTATCTGACAGATCCACTTATCAGTATAAGCAGAGCGATGTAAATTATTTCAAGACAAAGAGGCAGAAGATGCATTTGTTTTCTTGTTTTTTTTTAAGGGCATACTGTATTCTGTTTTATTTATGGTGTTTCTGTATTATAAAGTCTAGTTTGTTGTGCATCACTATCGTGTCATCGGTTTATCTTTAATGTGCTTCTCCATTGTTTGCTCTCCTGCTGCTGAAGTCAAGAGTATTTGATAGGGCTCTTGACACAGCTGAGCCTCGGCAACTCACCTCCTTTGTTCTCCCAGGAAAGGGTGCCAAATTCAATGGATGGTAGTAAATAGGAAAAAGCTTCAAAGTCAATGCTTCTTACCCATTGAAGGAATAGACAGATTTGTGCACTTGGCACACAGTACCATTCTCTGGCTTCTTAATAGAATGGAAAAATAAACAGCTAATATTCGTGTTAAAGCTGCAGCATTATTACAACTACCGCACCAACCATAACAGACCTAATCTTATCAGTGACATCTACCCAGGAGAATCTCTTGGTGTAGCTGAGCTGAACACACCACAAGGGAAGAAAAATACTCTTTACATTCAGACACCTGTTCCCACATTAGAGTGGCTTTGGCAGAGCCAACTGCAAGCAATTATTTGCCTGTGGTCAGCATTTGGCCTATCTGTGTGGATTAACAGTGAGAATGCTGACCTGGGAGCTGGTCAGCCGTGATGCTGTCACACCTGAGTGAGTGGACTGTGGGCTCGTCTAGGGTTGTAGATAGGCTGTCCAGGGGCCCGGGGCATTAGGAAGGAAGGCTGAACTCAGTTGGAGAAGCATTTGGGCTGATCCCTATATGCAATCAGAGTTCCTCTCTGTGTCTTCCATACCAATAACCTCCAACAGAGGTGAAGCTTTTGAAATGAACCACTGCATAATGGAGATAAACTCAAGTCACGGGTCATAGCAAGAGATAAAAGCCTGTATTTAACTGGGCAGTTTCATACATCATCTCTCTGCCTTAGAGCAGTGGATAGTCTAAAATAGGCCGAAGTGTGATTGCATGGGACAGAATGTGTGTGCCCATGTGTGACTGCAAGTTAATATTTTTCTGTGAGTGTGTGCATGATTATGTGTACATTTGTTTAACAGTGTTTGCGTGAAAAAGAGAGGGAGTGACTAGGAGTTTGCTTGGGTGTGAATGTGAGTGGAGAGAATGAGTGTATGGGTGCAGGCCTGTTTGCGTCTGTTCTGGCAGTGAACGTGATTGTGTTTTGATTAGGTCTCAGTGGTGCGCCAAGTTCAGGCCTTGTTGAGATTCTTGCTGCTCTCACATCCCCATCGCTTTCCCAATTTGACAGCTGATGGGATCTCAGATGGAATGTGCGTGTGTGAATTGCCAGCAATATACATAACAACCTAATTTCTCTTCTCCATCCCTCACTCCCTTTCCCTCCCTCTTGCTTTCATTCCACTCCTCTACCTCCTCTCCTCTTATCTGCAGTCATTGCTCTGTCCCTTTACTTTCTTTCTGTCTCTCCATACAGCTTTCATACACCTCTCATGCAATTCACAAGGGTCAGGAACAGTGTTAACCCCTGCCTTTTAGGCTGTAGTTTTTCATCCTGATGGTTCCACGCTGTCTCAGTGCCACAAGTCCCTTGATCCAAAGTAATTCGGGAATAGTAGGTTGGCCAGTGAGAAATGCCAATCGCATAACAATATTTCATTACAAAGTTCCTTATTTCTGTAAATGGCAACAGTGTCTAGAGCTTAACACAAACACAGACCGCTGATCTGTTTATGTACAGTTGATTGTGCATACTAACTGTGTCTGGGATTTTGTTATGAACCATATTACTGACTAAAGTTACTAACATTTTGAAAGCATTTTGGTCTGAAGTCTATGTAATTATAATTTACATAAATAACCTTTTTGTGGCTACACTCAATAATAGCCCCAAAAAACTTGTAATAACAAACACTTTCTTTAAAGGCATTTTAATGGTACTTTCTTATTGTGTGATGTGATTTTAATATTACATGGAGTGTGTAAATAGTTGGTTGGCAGTCATTGACCTCTTCTGATTGCTCAGGTTTCATCTCCATTGACAATCCAAAAATATGCATCTCAGCTGAAGACTCTATATTGATGGATCTAAGTGTTTACAGCTTGTCAAAGGGCATAGTGTAATAATGATTTGAAGTATAATGAACAAAACAAACTCTCTCTTAAGAAAGAAAACTACATTACCATGTTTAATGTATTATGTAACAGTTGTGTAGCACCAGCAGTGAACTTTAAGTTCACTGCTGGTGCAATTAGAATTGCGAACGTGTAGCAAAAAAAATCTTTTTAGTTGATTCCCAACAAAAAAATCTTTAAATACAACTGACTTCTCGACTTTAACTACTCAGTAGACAACAGAAACTTCCCCAAACGTAATGTTAATGCAAAATAATGATGTTACAGCATCAGGGAGACCAGCGCTTCTTATCACCTGAGCACCAACCAATTTGCTCTGCTTGTTGGGTAGTTTCCCAGTAATTAGTAATTTAATTCTACAGCAGCCTGTTTTCTAAGGGCAACGTTAAGGTGGCTTAAACTCACAGGAATAAGACATCTTGTTGGACAGACTAAATAAGTGGATGTATTTCTGTATCATATTCCTTTACTGTTTTAAGTCTTTTAAACCTGTTGTTACTGGTCATCATGTTGAACTTTTTTTCTTGAAGTGTGTTCCTCAGGATTTCATTCCAGGGTCTCTTGTTTTTAATCTTGAAGTGTTTCTCAGTGGGTAGCACAGTGGTGCTGTCGTGCTGTCAAAGTCCTGGGTTTGATTTGAACTTGATTTCTGTGTGGAGTTTACATATTCTGCTTGTGTTTGAGTGGGCTTTCAGTGGGTACTCTGGTTTTCTCCTACAGATATAGTTAAGGTTAACTGGTGACTCTAAATTGGCTGTAGATGTGAACTTGTGTGTGTGTGTGTGTGGTTGTTTGTCTGTATGTGTCCAATATATGATAGATGTGCCCTCACTCACGTTCACAATATGTTTTGTTTTCTGTAACCATGCTCTGCTCCTCCCCTGTATATTCTGTACATAAAATAACACTTACCACAAACCCTCATAAACACTCTCAAATCGAAGCTGAGTCAGCACTTGAACCACAGAGTCATTGTTTCATCTCAAATCCAATTTACTGGAGTTCAGAGCCAAATCTGTCATTCTCCTAACATTTTAAAGGGCGCTGGGAGGTTAGTAATAAAGTCCTGTCTCTAATGATAGCCTGTTTCAAATAAAGGCTCAGATCTCTCTTATGTTGAGGTAAATAAATGTCCCTGAAGCGATTTGAGAATTTACAGAAAATATTATTGTTAATATTTTTTGTTTATGTATGTTTACATGCAGCAGCGGGGTACACTGTCTGCTGGTGCATGTAGGGATCTGTCTTGTGTGTTTGCACAACCTGTCATTTCTTAAACAAAATGTTGTCACTGTGTTATTCATCATTAAAAAAAAAAAAAAAAACGTAGAGGAATAGTTGATGTAGTTTTCAGAGCGCTTTATTAGTCAAGTGACATGCAATCAATTTTTAAATAGCTAAAATGTGTTATGTGTCTGCATTTGTGCATGAGGGTGTTTACTCGGTATATTCTGGATAAGTCTGCAAGCATATGATAACATGGGAATGTAAGGTGCACCCGACTTGTGTGTCTGTTGATAGGTGTATGAATGTGGTAATGAGGCTTTGCAGCAGCTTGCTTTAGTATTAAATGCACATCTCCCTCTTTTTAAAGGCAGTAAAGCATGTTGGGGTGCAGTGAAATGTTTACAGCACTGTGGTTGGCTCCTGCAGCATGTCTGGTCATGGAGGATATTATTGCAGTTCTAATCACTCATCCTTGGCCATCAATCAAGACCTCACTCCCCCCTCTCATCCTCCCACAGAACTTCTGAAACCCGCATTACAAGGACACATTTGATGGCCTCCCCGAATGCTTATAATCATCAACCTCAGTTAAATAGTTTTCTCATTATTCTTCTTGGGTGTTAGGTGGAATTCTATAAATGTTGAGGTTCTGGTGTTTTGTAGCTGTCCGTAACCTCAAGGTTGCTAAGAAGTGTGTAAGGTGAGAGATTTTACTGCAGGGTTTTGAGAGTCAGGCTCTTGGTATGAAAGTGCAGCAATAAAGATGAGCTCAAAGTGAGATGGGAGAAACAGTGAAATGATGACTGTGTTGAGAACTAAGAGTGTTACAGTGGCACTTTGTTATACTGACAACGAATACTCATTTAGATTTCTTGCTTTATTCTACTTGACATTTAAGTATAATTAACATTTACTCCACCTACATATTTTTTTAATGTTGATTTAATGTTAAAATAGGAGAAGATTGATGAAAAATAAAGCGTGACTGCAACAAAGGTCTTTTGGCTGATTCTTAGACATTGTCGTCTCAGAGTATGTTTCTGGATCATCTCACTCAGCAGGATGCTGCTGTGAACTGTGACTTACAGTATGTTTAGTGTCTACATGATAGTTTCTAGGGATACAAGTAGCAGGTGCAGTTTATATATTCAGTTTACAGGTTACACATGCGAAGACATGGCTGTCATTTGAAATAATCTGATGATTTTTCAAATTATTTGTACTTAATGTCCATGCAAATACAACTTGCTACTCATTCTAATAATGTGTCTTATTTGAAATACATTGTGTGTAGCTTTTCCTCACTCTCCATTATATACCGTGATGTGTAGAAAATGATTCTAGTGAAATGTATGAAAGATAAGGTATTTAAAAAATGTTCTCGAACTCTCACAGCAGGGGGCATCCCTTTTAATACAGTAACTGGAACGAGAGCTATCATGTCATACCTTGGTGTAAACTTATTGTAAAATGTATTTCTGCAAATATGAAAGAAGATAATTATAAGAATGTTTTTTTCTTCTTCTATTTGGCCCAGTCTGAAATCTGTCACGTAAGACAAGATGGAAAAGATGAAACCAAACAGAGAAAAACTATAGTTGTACCTATCAGCTGCAGCTATGGGTTTTAGTTCATGATGAAAAGAAGTCTGGCTTTGTTTATTAGTAAGACGGGAGTAGGTTGCTGTGCTCTTGACTGAGCAACACTAATTAAAATCCCTGTAGAGCGAGGACTTTTGTTGCTGTTGCTAAACTTTGCTATGCTTTTGAAATATATTTCTATTTTTAGATGATCCAATTTGTGTCATCCATGATAAACTGTGTATGTGTGTGTGTGTGTGTAGGTATTCCTCATGTTGTGGGGACTTAAATATGTTTACAGTACCACAAGTACCATAGTACAAGTACCATAACGATAATCATTAAATGAAATGAATATAAGTCAATGAAATGTCCTCTGAAGTCATGAAAATGTATGTGTGTGCCTGTGTGTGTGCGTGTGCATGACCACATCTATGTGCTACAAATGGCTGTGCGGTAGAGTTTTAGTACTCTAATCTCTGCAAGGTGTGGTAAAGCACCTGGAAGGAAAAATCTCAATAGTTCATCTAAAAACAACATTTATTATGTTATTATTGGTTCACCACAGCATATGCGAGGTAATGGTGGTAGTCTATCTGTATTGCTTACAGTTACATAGATGATTGTTGTATATTATGATATTTCTGACTGGCTGTTATTTTAGCTCAAGGGCAATATTGTTTGCTGCAGTGCTGCCTCAGTGCAGGCTCACCTCTTATACTACATGCACAGATGTGGAAGGCAAGAAATAATCAGTGGTACTGCACAAGACAGGTGTCAGCGTGTCCTCTTCGCCGGCCATAAAAGTTAATTAAAGAAAAGGAATTTTTATTGCGCTCGGTTGCTCAAGCACAGGCACTGGGCTGCTGCTTAATAACAGCCTCTCGTGGAGCTGCTGTCAAGAGAGGTGCACAGCTGAATAATGGCTGACTGCAGATGTGTGTGCAGCATGTAGGTGTGTACAGTACCTGTGACCAATAATTATTTCCATGTTTGCTAAAATTTCAGTCTATATATTCAGTCATACTCTACATCTACTACCACGTTAGGTACTAGTGACCTATTAGTAGTCAGGACACAGTGGCTCTTTATATGTGGTTTACATTATGTGATGGTGATAGTCACTGTCTTTCAGAACTGTTATAAAGATGTCGACATGTAAGGACTTGTTTGTGCATTAAAATTTAAAAACGTTTGAGGACACTTATATTTCAAAACAACTGATTCATCTAAATCAGTTATGTCAGTTTTGTTCTTTTTATATCAAATGAACTTTAATTTTGATAGTTTTTCACTTTTTGTAATCAAATTCACCCATATAGAGTCAAATCTGTATATGAGCCAACTAATAATAGATCAAACCAAAAGGTGCACTGTGTTTACTTAGCTACAGTGCAATATGCCAACTGATATAGATGATATAGTGTCACACTGCAAAGTAGTGTGAATGTACTTTCTAAATATCTGTGGATGTTAAATGTGTATAAAATGTTTGTCATTTGACAAAAATATGAAGAAAAAAAAAACCCTAGCAGACAAAAAAATCCCAGCAATGAAAGAACATCTAAATAATCAATGTACCTTCCCATAATGTATATTATACTGTATTCAAAGGAAAGCAAGTATTCAAAGGCCTTTGTGTTATGGATGGATGGAGAGATAATGTATAATTCCTACAGATAAATGCAAGAAGCTGCCTCAGATTCCATGGATCGTGATGAATTGGCAGGTTAAACACATTAACAGCATTATTCATGTGACTGTTTCAGTATAGTTAGTGGTCTGTACAAAGCTGTTAAAATGCTGCATCAGTAGCCGTTCAGAGCTTTGCCAGTTTAATGATCAGTAAATGAGGTGATTACAGAAAATGACGTGGTCTCCCACAAATAAACAAACCAACCATTTTAACATCATTTCACAACCTCTCTGTATCGTAGTTTTTATTGGTCCTGACAAAATAGTCTGTTCTTGAATTTAAAGTTGGGTACATTGTGTATGAGGGATTTACAGGAATGGATGTGATCCAGTGTTCCAGTTGGTAATTTTATCTAATTGATATCAGAGTCACTGTTTACTGTTCAAGCTCAGACATCTGTTTACGAGCTCCATTGAGTTTGTGCTAATGCAAACTGACAACAATATGCATTAAATAGATACATCAATAGTTTTTTGTTGTATTTCTGATAAAGCAGCCGCTTAAGAAGTGTTTGTTGCTCACAGAACTGTCAGATCTATGAGTATCATCCTATTAACCAAATCTAAAGGATTATATCACTATGGCACCATATTGGCAGGAAGGAAGTTTTACCTTGATGTGCATCAGATTCAAGTCACAAATTGATTCAGAGTCAAGCAAAACTATCTTTGTCTGTTTTTGTTTTGTATATATATATATATATATATTCTTATTTCCCACTTTCTTACATTTATTGAAAAACAACTCAGCTTTCAATGCCTGTTATGCCTGAAAGGAGAATTTCAACTTGGACTGAGAAATAAAATGATCGTGATAATTATTACCAAAAAGATTCCACAATAACAATGGTAATGATAAACTGAGTACTTTTCAAGAAACTCTATCTTTTCTGTATCCTCCATTTATCTACAGCAGTAGGTTTACATACCTGACGCAGAGCCAAAACAAGGGAAAAACACACACACAACAATGAAATTGTGGCAAAGAGCAGTCACAAAATATGAGTGATTTTAAATTGATCCAGTAACTAAAGCTGGATAAAGAGCAGAGCGATATTCAGAGTGATTGTAGCTCCGTCTAATATACATAAAGCCGAACTCTGCGCTCCCAAAGTGCTAGCACTAGCAGCTAGGTTTGCAAACAAGCCTCTTGTGAAAACATTAGTTCAATCCACAGCAGCAGCAGCTCATTTCTACCTTTTCAGTCATTACCCAATATGATAAAAGCTCAAAAAGAAGCAGAGACACAATTTCATATGCCAGAACAAAAGACATAATAGCAGCTGGAACGGTGGAAGAACTGGATTTAAAAAGTAATGAAAGTGTTTGACTACTGATATTATGTTCCAGGACAGAAACATTGTACGAAAACAGCACTACCTTTGAGCACTACACAGAATACAGGGGTATAAGTGGAAGTGCAGTTTCAACATGTGACACATTGTCATAAGAGTGGTGTCTTTGAAGGCTTAGGCTGCATTAGGCTCATGTAACGTTTCTGACAGGTAAGAAAACTTGCCATCCATGTAGTCTTACATAAACCTAATAAGCATTAATATTGTATCATGTTGGCTGGGGAAACTATCAAATTATTCATTGGCAAAATAAATGATGGTTTAGAACTATATAATAAATCTTGTGATTTATGTAGGAGTCAATCCTGAACTGAAATTACCTTTTGAAATTCAAATTTAAAAGGAGCAAAGTCGTCTTGTAAACAGACAAGGTTTCCATTCAGCGGTACTCACACAGTGTGTGTATCATTTAATCTAACCAACATTTCTATTCTCAACAATAGTAAAAGTATATATTGATGATAATCAGAGAACAGTGCAGTATTTGGCTTCTACTTCAGCTGTTGTTAAAAAAAAATCATAGGAGCAAAGCTGGATCAGTCTTCAGTGGACAATAACTTTGATTCATTGAGCCTAGAACTTATCATCAGTATTTGTTTCACACCAGTATTGAGGATGTTCATCAAATTTTTTATTAACTTATCAACAGTAGCTCTTTTGTCAACTCATTTTGTGTTAGCTATGTCCTCTGGTTCACAGGGAAGAAAAAAAAAAGATTTGATTGCAACTTGAATGCAGTCGTCATCGGTGGTAACACATTATTTGAACTTTCACACTGTTATCAGAACATCTAAAATGCACCCAAGTCAGCACACTCATGCTGATGGTACAGTGTTATGTACTCAGGTCTCACACAGTCATTAATAGCACATCTCGTTAGAGTTAGCACCGGCGTGAAACTTAAAGAAAACACAGCACTGAGTAGTTATCGGCTAATTGTGCCAATTTTCTGCCCTTAAACTCGGGGGCTTACATGTAGTTCAGCTTTAATTACCAGGCAGAATGTGGTAGTAAATGAGGTGGCAGTGGAGAAGATGAGAAATGGAGGGTTGTAGGGAGAAATGATGAGATGGAGGGGGGGACAGAGAGGAGCGGAGCGCTGCAGCAGTAAAGGATGCATTAAGCAATTAAAGTTGGGGAGCTGCAGAATTAAGTGATGCGATGATTTTTCCTGTAGTTGTCATAGCTATCACAGATGATTACAAGGGAGCGAAGGAGAGAGAAGCAAACAGCAACAGTATGCTGTACATCAATATACTGTTTTGACAGTTTTCATACATAATCACAGTCAACCGACTACACATAAATACGGTCGATATAAAACACATCATGTGCTCATCTCTGTATTATGACAACATAATTGTGTGTATCCCAAGGTAATTAAGTCTAATAAGATCCATCAGAATCAAATTTGATTTTATAAAGCTGATTCTAGAAATACCCCTGCCACTGAAATGTATCTACATATTCTCACCATCTGCACACTTATGCTTAAATAATTATGTATGCATCAATATTTGATGAACAACAAAGACATTAGTGCCCTGCAGTATTTTTGAGCTTGAGCCATGGGATTATGTTAACAGTGTTCACACAACCTCATCTATGATTCATTTATTGCCAGAACCCAAGCCACCACTGTTTTTCTCCTCAGAGCTTTGTCGAGCCTGTCTGTGGGAGATAGCCAGTGGAAAGACAGAGGGCTACAGAATAGAAAGATAGGTATAAAAAGGAAGACAGTAAGACCACAGAGAAATGTAGCCTTTTGTGGGTGTTCAATTTGAAGCTGTAACTGCAGCTCTCTCTCTCGCTCTCTCACCCCCTTTCTGTTTTTGCTTTTTTTTTTTTTTTTTCAGTTCTTCCCTCCCTCCTGTACTGCAGGTCTTTCCAGTCCTCATTAATGCTAATTTATGCAGCCTGGCTGGCGCAAAACCAGCAGGGAGGGGTCCTCTCCCTTGATTACCAGCAGTGAGAGTGGGGGGTGTGGGAGGCTGGGGCGAGGGTGACCTGGACAGACACCTCATTTAATTTAATACATTGGAGCATGCAGCAGCGGGGGAGTTGAAGCAAGGGAGGGAGATAATCAAGAGGCTGGGCCCTTAAAAATGTGCTCTGAGATGACATGGAAGAGATTGGATTTGGAAACGAAGAGCAAAGCCAAGCGGAACACAATTGATTGATTCCATTCAAGTAATCGTACCCACTGATGAGGAATGAGTTTTTCTTTTCTTTTTTTTTTGGAGGGAGGAGGATCTGATGAGATTTTTTAAAATTCAACATAAGTATTTTTATGGCAAATCCCTTATTCAGCAGACCCCCACCCTCCCCACTCTTTACAGTCTCAGTAGCAGAAATAAACAGTCACCATAAATTCATGTTATGCAGCAAAATACTCTGCAAACAGCAAACTCACCACCATTAGAAACATGGCTACCTGGTATACAAATAAAAAATATAGAAAGCCACCAAACTTTCAGTTGCATGAAACAACGTCAGCAGTTCTCTCACTGTATTTTTTTTTTTTTAACTGAAATGCAAAATTAATTCAAGAAATGCTCATTAATACTTTTTTATGCAATTAATTTTAAACATTTATGGAAGAAAAACAAACTTATGTACAACATAATATGATCCAACAGAACTGCTACATTAAAGAGACATGCATAGCACGAAACCATACACTTTAAATAAAATAGTATCACAATAATTCACAATATAGTTTCCAGTATGATACCACTGTAGACACTGCCCTCGATTTGCACGAAGATGGTGTTCATTGTAAGAATCTGCTACTGGATAACATTACTATATTATGTACTGTAAAGGTGGTTTCTATTTTTTTGGTCAACCAGTTTAGAATTTCACTGTGAACCAAAGATGGGAAACTGACATGACAAATGTTAACATTATACAGATGTTTCCTGATCTTTGGCTCTGCCTGATATTCTAAGATTATTATTTCAACATCCAGGCCCCAGTTTCAGATAATGCAGAGCTAACAGCCATGTCTGCCAGTGGCCCCGGTCATGTTTTGCAGCTCTTTAAGGTAAGGCGATACCTGAACCCCCGTCTTCTTCTTCTCCTCCTTGAAGATGAGCAGCCTCATCCTGGGGCTACTGCACCTCTCAAGACGTCAGCTGAGCGTTTAAACACGACCCACCCATCCTGCCATCCATACTGTGACGAATGGCAGGAAATCAGATGGTGGCCATGACAGGCAGATTATGAGATCCCTCTGTCTACATGACTTAGCCCTGTCTCTGCTTCTTAATCGTTAAATGTGATTAAAGCAAACAAACGAAGTATTATTAGATTAGTCAGAAGGACATGGAGTCTTTGTTGCTGATTATCTTTTCCTTTTTAATGAAATGCTGCTTGAAATTAACATTGCTTTGGCTAATTTGATTTAACATTGCCTCGAGAAATACCAGACAGCTCTCATTTGCCTGCAGACAGTTTGAGATCGTTGTCAGAGACTGGATATCAAATCCTGGAGCAAGGCAAACATTTCATTCTTCTACAAAGTTCACAGGACTTGATTGAGTTACTGATGCTGAACCACATGTGCATCACAGATGCATCACAGACTTTAGGTGAGACCAGAGAGAGATGAGTTATAAAGTATGTAACTCTAGAAATGTAGTAGTGAGTAGTAATTGAGTAGTGAATAGTAAAGGTGCAAAATATGTGGAAATATAGAAACAGGAAACTTCATGAGATCTGAAAGTCACCGTCAGAATGAGTAAATATTTTTTTATTTACATTCAGTGGATGTTCTATTATAATAGTGCTGATAGTGTTCGTAGGGAAGCTGTGGTGTGTTAGGATTGAAGAGGTTTAGTGTTTGCAAGAATAGCATGCGTGTGTGTCTGTAATTGGCAGCGGGTGCCGCATTGTTGTTGAAAATAATCCTGTCAGCATAATCCTCCTTTGTGTGGTTCATTAATTGCATTTAAGAACAGATGCAATCTAGCTGATTCAGAGCCTGCTTTTGAGCCCTGCTCAGCTTTTACTGCACAAAGCCAGTGTGACTTCAAAGGCTAAAGGGTCGGGTAAAGGGTGTTTTCATATTTTCATTTAAATGTACACAGCTTTTTTTGCCCCTTTTAACTCGTAGCTGTGGGGTTCTGTTGTGTATACAGTGACAACATTAATTTAACAGTCCAGCCATCTTCAGAGTGCAGCTGCTACCAGTCAGTGCTGCTTGTGTTGCTGAGCTGAGGTCAGCACATAATTATTCTTCATTTTTTTAAACAGTACACCTTAGATCATATAGTGTTGCACATCATACATTTAAAACATAAAACTGAAATTCTCATTATGGTTTAACATTGAGCACCACATAGACAATGTAGGATAACTAACTCCAACATTAGTAAAGACACAGTTAAGATGTAGAACCTCTCGTCAGTGGGGTCCTCCATCGAGAAAGAGCAGGAATTTTGAACAACTCGAGCTTGAAATACGGATTTTTCTCTCAAACCTCGTGTATGAATTACTCTCCATTTTTATTTTCCTAAATGAAACTTTGGAAAATCCATTTAGGATGGCCTTTGTAGCTTTGGCTGCCAGAGATACAGCTGCTTAAAAACAGAGGTCACCTCCACACTTGTTTAATAGCTACTCAGAGCACCTTGGTGAATATGTCTTTACCCTGACTGGCAATAAATACACACAGACAGGGCTGGCTTTATCTTTTCTCTGTGTTTTAAAGGGATACATTTTTTTAAAGGAATATAACATTGAAAGCACAATCAATCATTTTCTCTCTTTTGGTTTGAATAGTGGCTCTGAGGATGACGTATACCGTAATTGTTAATTCTAACGACACCAAAGGTTATGATGGTCTCCATTGGTCCTACACTTATTCAAATGTTTAGAAATAATCCACGTTTCTTCAGGAAACAGGTAGCAGTCAGGTGTTTCTATTATTTCGTCCACCCCATTTATATTAATGAGGGTAAGCTAAATAACACCAACATCTCTCTGTGTAATACACAATTACACAAAAGCACCACAGTCTCCTTCCTCTGAAATGATCGGGTAAGTGCATTAACACCTCCCTGAAATAGCTTCAACAAAAGCAGAACATTATAACCTTCACGAAGGAGGATTTATTGCCGGATAGTTGTATTAGACTAAATTAGTTTTAGCGATGATACCTAATAAACTTCCACTGAGTATGCAGACTAAATACTCAATGGGTATCTCATGTGTATGTTTTGTCGTTTGTACCGTGATTTATTTGGCGTTTGTCTCACACAATCCTGTGTGATTTACTGATATGAGCACTGATGTGTCATTATGTCGTCTTTGGACCACTTAATTTTGGTTTTTCAGACATATCTGCTTTTTTTTCTTATTCCTATTCGTTTTGCTTCTCTCTCTCTTTTTCTTTGGTGGCACGGGGGAACTTGCCATGAAGTCAGTATGTTGCTATGGTGGTTGCTAGGGATTTAGCCTAGAGTGACGTGGAAAGTCAAAATATTAAAGGTGTCCTTCTGATGCAGAGTCAGTGGAAGCTGAGTGGAGGGAGAATTCGCCTCAGAGAGGCTTTGTATGTGCCCTTTCATTATGATGCCTCTGAAAATCAAAATTGATTTTCAAAACACAAGAAAGGACTATGTATGAAGACACAAACCAAAAGAAAAATGGAAAACATCGCCTTTGCATTAAAGGCTTGTGCATGAATTTCTTCATTTTGATATGTGCAGTGTGACCAAAAGCTGAAGATACTTTGTAACATTCTTCTCCATTATCTCCAAAATGCTTGACGGTTAAAATCTAATGTGTAATGATTTAGGGATATACAGAAGCTGGACAAAATAGACAAAATAGGAGGATGTTTTTTGTCAGACAAGTCCTGTTTTATGCTAATTTCTTTTCCTTTATAAGATGTTCCTTAAAGGTTGAATGATGATTAGTTATTTTTACCGGAAGAACCATGGATGGAATTTGAACATCACACGTCCACATGCTAATGCTGAGAAGGAACTCTTCTATTATAATCAATCAAAAGTGGTACAGTGCAGCTGTTGTGTACGACGCATGTGACTGATGTCTATTATTTTCTATTAAAGTTGGAAACTATTTCTCTCCATGTGTTCTGATTTTCAACACTTGAAGATGCTAATTATTATAATTATTAAGAACTGCCATTTTGATGATTGATGTTCACATCAAGTGCATATGCTTGTTTTCTGTCTAACAAAGAGATTAATATGTTCTTTTGTCTTGTTTTCATTTTCTGTATTGACTTGGTCTTAGCTTCACTTAGTTTTCTTGAAATCAGAAATAAAAATATAAGGAAAATGTATTTCATTTTTTTTCATTTTACCCGGCCAAGAAGACACAGAGAAAATTCACAAAAAACCAACTCAAAATTTAAAGTCATCCTCTTTTTTTTCTTTAGCAGGACAAGCTGGTCACTGGAACCTCATGGAGGCACAGCAGTTTACACAAGTGCTATAAAGGTGTTTATAAAGGTAAGACTTCTGGGATGTTATGTGCAACAGTGAGTCTTTTTGTTGATGTTGGGATCAGTTCAAGTGAATATGTGTATTTATTGTTTAACAAAAGCTTTTAAGTTTGTTATTGTCATCAGAAGCGGCCAAATTACAGCGTTATAATCTCTCTTCATAATTTGAAGCTAAACCTAGAAGGTAGTAAGCTTTTACTACTTAAATTGTCTGTCTAATTTAAACATGTTGACACTTTCAGTTAATTTTTTCAAGTTGTTCCTTGACACTAATCTCCCTCATTATCCTGTAAATTGAAAACACAACACTCATCATCTTAGCAAAGCATCAATGGCAGTAGCTGTTTGCTTTCCATAATATCTTGAACTGGATGTTTGCATTCTCTTAAGTGCCTTTATTTCTGTGTGTGACTGTTTGATATGAAGGCTTATTAAACCTGTGACAATCAATAGCAACCTAAATGATATCATCCGGTGCCCAGCTCAAGAGCTAAAGGCCTGGGGAGAGAAAGACCTGCCCTGCCCTTCCTGCCACTTCGTCCTGTAATGCCTTTCCCTGTCTTGCAGTCCGCAGCTGTAGCAGCCATCACAGAACCTCAGGCAGCCTAGTTAGCCCTGAGAAAAGAGCCTGAACCCCCAATCAATAACTTTAGTCTTGTCTGCCTAATTGCTCATTGGTCGACATTGGCGCCAGACTATATGTAAGTGCATGTTCCCCCGAGTGACCGACTTTGGCTCTATTTCCACCACTTCCCGCCTTGTGTTGGGCTCACGGTCTGCCCCTCTCTCCTCTCTCTTTTCTCCTGCCCTCGCCTCTGTTCACCCATGTTCTGAAAGGAGAAATCCTAACCTGATCGGCTTTTCCTCAGATATCTCAGCGGGATGAGACCATCCAGAGACTCCAGCGAGATGTGCCGCTTTCTCACCAGGCCCGTGACTCCCGAACTGCTCAGGTAAATATCCAGGTTTAATGACGAACAGGAAGATTAGCCGGTTACTCCCGCTCGCAATTTCAATGAGCGCCAGGAAATTAGCTGGTCTCGTTTGGGGTTTCTGAACGGCTTATTATATGATCTAATGCAGACGCACTTTATGAGCATGGAGCAGAGTATGGTGAGGGCAGTATTGATTGTGCTTATTGTGAATTATGTGAATAGATAAAAGTGTGAGTGTGCATATATATTAGGCAATTATGCGCTCAGGTGCTAATGTAAAAATTCTGCTGAATAAATATGAAATATGCCTCTATCAGCATCCAACTTGTGTCCCCTCAACACTAGTCATTTGAGATGATAATTGGGATAGCATGTTTGCCTTTTTCTGATGAGATGAGATATTGTGATAGCTCTCCTCAGCCTGGATTTAAATGTGTATTGATCAGTGTGAGGCTCAGGAGCTCAAATCAAACCAGCAGTACAGCCCCCACACACTTGCATATACTTCTGCCTTTGTTTTTCACGTTATGTTTTTAAGAAATCTTACAATCCTCGGACATAAAACATCCATTACTATGTCACTTAACATAGGAAGCTCATTTGTATTTGTTTTTGCCCTCTTTTCCCACTAGTAGTGTGCTAATGTCATGATTTAAATGAAGTATTGATCAGTTTAGGAGGGGAGAATAGAGAGAGAGGGAGCGATTGTGAGGGAAAGAAAGCAAGACCAGGGTTATCGGTGTGGATCGCACACAGAAAAGAGAGTGCTAACGGATGAGACACGTTTTAAGCGATTCCGTGAAATGGATTTCTGCATAATCTGTATTTTTAATTCAGGAATAACCGCAAGCCTCTTTTGTTTGACTCATTCCAAGAAGCAAAAGTGGACATGGAGATGACAACAGTGCTTTCAACACGGCAGGAATGGAGAGAATGTCTTTTTTTTATTCTTGGTTTTGTTGATTTCATGGAGTATTTGCCAGCCCTTTTGCAGATTGGTTAAGTCAAGGTTTGTCCTGGTTCCTGTGTGGGTCTCCATCTTGTCTGGTTACGATTCCCCCTGCATCGACGACACTGCAGCAGCATCAGGCACACTGGACTAAAGCCTCTGTCCAAGTGAACGAGGAGCTAGGTCTGTTTGTCTTCCTCTTGCTGTCCTCCCTTACTTTCTCCCAAGCTCCCTCCTCTTCCTCTCTCTCTCACCATCTTAGGCTCTCTCTCTCCCCCTCCATCCCTTCCCCTCTCGTGATTTAGCACAGCAAGCTTGTATTAATTAGTAGCCTGTTTATTATTGTTGGCGGACTTACTGCGCTGCCAACTGTTTGTTGCCAGTTTTACCAGAAGGCTTTTTCTCTCTAGCCACATAGAGCAGTGAAACTGCTTCACGTTGTGATTCCCAGCACTTTTTTGTTAAAATTTGATATTTAACTTTTGGTTGTTTATGTTTATAATATAATACTCTTGTGGTGTCTTGGAATAATACATTTGCTCAGGCTTTGTCATTTAATTTTTACACATCGATGGCTTGTCAGCGTGGTTATGTCTAAGATTTTGAAGGAATAAAAATAAAATTAAAAATTATTGAGATATATAATGAAATTGTAGCTGAATCTCAAAACTTTGGTGATTTTTGAGAAATGAACACTTTAATTCATTTGTTCCATTTGTGAATATTATTAATCTGCACAGATTTTGCTTCTTTTTTATTTTATTTTTATTTGTTGTTGTTGTTATTTTTTTGTGTTTTCTTTTTTTTTTTCATTACAGTCATCAATAAGTGCAATATTTGTTGTTTCACTGTGCAAATATCAAACATTTGCTGTATGTAATATTACATTTAGTTTCTGGAGTGTTCAGCCATATCTTTTGCAATCCTACTAGCACCAGAGTTACCAGATGAAGGTAGATATTAGGCCTGTCCTTGACAGGACAGAACTCTGGCTTTATCTTTGAGTATCAGCTTAGGAGAATGGGAAACCATGGTGCATCTTAGCTCCAGCTACAGTGTGAGCAGGTTGGCTGCGCAGAGAGGATAGGCTCTATCTACTGGTTTGATTTTTCACCTCCTCTCGCCGCTCTGCCTTCTGTTGTGGTTCAATAGCTGGATATCCAGGGGCAAGGATCTCTCACTTGCTGCCCGACTTGCAGCAGAGCCGACTGAAGGTGCTTTTGATATTGCATTCGACTGTTCCTCCAGAGATCCAGAGCAGGACCAGCAGGCCCAGGAGCTCCAGAATCAGGTACGGTGCGACCTGCTAGGCCTAGAGGTTTTACAACAGGCCTCAGACTCAGACTCATCATGCTTCACGCACTCATCTATTTAAATGAAGTTTAAACAAATCTGAACTAGATCCATCTCAGAGTTGTGTCTTTGGCTGAATTTGGTTTATTGTCTGTCTTCTGATGTAAACTAATGCAGCTTGGGGAGAAAAAAAATATATGATAAGGATTACCAGAGAGTTGTTTAAAATAAATATGACATTTGCTGTAATTTGTGATGTATTTAAGTGTTACTAAGAATGAATTACTAAAGTAATAATGTTGCACAGAAAAAAAGCTACACATTGCAAACAGGTGGGCGTGGATGTAATATATGTCCACTGTACCAGTAAACAGTGGAGTCAAACATGTTCTGTGTGACGAAAGAGCTACTTAGTCACACTGACAGGCAAAACAAATGCTGGGGATTTATGTCCAGTGTATTTGCAATACATTCAGAGAAATAATATGCTGCTCACCACCTTCTGAAAGAAAATACCCTGACCAATCTGAAGCCCTGCCTGTGCTGATTGCTGACGTCTGTGTCACCTGTTGCTAAGCCTCTGGGCAGACTCTGTTTGCTGTGTTCAGTCGGAGCCTGAGGTGTCATCTCGGTCACACTTTCTCAGTGTTGTTGACTGGAACATTCACAGTGCTGCCTAAGTGCTGCTTTTCCTTCTCTCTGCTCATTCTCAAAATGTTTCCTTAAAAGTCTTCCAGATATTCTTGATATTGATGATATCTCATCATTTTCACTCACTTTTCACCAACTCTGCAAGTCACTCACTCACGGAGCTGCTGACAGTAATTTTTTCCTGGACTTAATTTTTGTCCATTACATGTTGAAGATACCCCGTGGAGTTTTGGCCACAAGTGGCACTGTAGAGCAAATTAAGTCTCACCAAATGTTGTGCACACGTTGGAGCAGTAACACCCGTGAGTGAAGCTTTAAAAGCACCAGATGTTTCAGTAAATCACACATCCACTGATTATGTGCACATGTTGCCTGTGTTCAACCTCATCACATAGAAGAGATTAGCCCAATGCTGTAGCTACAGTACATGGCCTACAGTGGAGGTGTGTCATTCGGCTGGGCACTTTAAGTTTTTTCTTCAGTCAGAATAACTTATTATCACAGTTATTATAAAAATGTCAGGAATGATCCACAAATAAGTCCTCCAGTACCCCTGTTTTGATCTAGATAAAAGCTTCCTTTTGAATTATAAGTTTATAAAATGTAAAGACACCATCTGACGCTTTTACTGTAGCTCTGCCTCAAATATGTCAGGATAGATTTTCTGATCACAACCACCTAGTATTTACCATGTCCAGCTGGTGCTCATTTAACTGGAACATCCCATCTATCTAGATTTAACTGCCAAGTCATAATGCACTTTAACTAAGCAGATAGCTCAGCTGAAACCGGTTATTGTAGAGCCATGGAATTGAGTATGAACAAGAATTGTCAGTATAATTGTTGTCAGATCAGACTGTATTGTATTGCTAAATAACTGAAACACTCAATGCTTTCAGTCACATATAGTGGGCAATAAGCATGTCAAATGTCAAAGATTTCTTACCAAGTTTTGTATATATATAATTTGAATAGTAATGTGTGGTGTTAGAATGTCATCTCCATCTTTTCCTTCCTTGTCGTGTCTTCTTCAGCAGCAGCTAATGGGTATCTGGTGCAAATGGAGGCAGAGAATGATTCACTAATGGAATGCAACCAGGAGCTAACGGTCCAGGTCAGCCTTGCTTGAACAATGCACAACCATACATTCTGACCAAACACCTCCACAGACATGTCCAAACAGCATTCACATATACAAGGTTATATACACACATACCTGGGGAACAAAGGAGTGAGCACACCTAAAAGGAACTCTGACACAACATAGTCCATCCACTGCTATATATTAAGCTCTATAAGCCATGTCTCTCCTAATCCTTAAACTTAATAGCCTCAGAGTTGTTAGTTTGCATACCAAATCTGGAGTGAATGTTTCTGTTGGTGCGTATGGGATGTGCTACAGCTGTTTTATAGATATTTTGTTGGCTCATATATTCTATCAAGAGACATATTTTGCACTGTTACATTATGAAACAAAAAACTAAATGCTAAATGTGTCTCTTGGTGCTTTGGGGTAAAAAAAAAAAAAAAATCTAAAAAAATAAAATAAAATCTAACAACAAATGTGCTAAGTTAGATAAAACTGGTTGAGCCAATTTGGCATTCGTCCAACCAACCAATTGTGAAAATGGATCACTCTATCATGTGACATTCAGCTGACCGAGCATGTAACTTCATCATTCAGTCAATGACATTTGCATTTCTGTCACTGGCCACATTGTTGCTGTCCAGCCAGAAATACTGTATAATTGTCATAGCTACAGTCTGAAAACTACAAGATTTAAAAACAAAATATATCCCAGTGACTATTATGGCACACCTTTTCTGTGGTTGAGCCCAGATTTTGACAAGAAATCAACAATGTTCGAGCTGCTAGCATGAAGGAATGAAACTAAAACTATTCACTAAAATGCCAGGAATTATACATAACATAATAAAAGATGCTAAATAAGCACATACTTTTTTTTTTTTCTTTCATTCGATATGGCTAAAATCTGTCAGTTAGACCTTAAACCTGAAGGTCCCTTTACAGCAACAGGTCCAACTAGACCAGTCAGTCCATAAAACCTTTAATAAACTGATCCTAGGTCAACTTTACAAGTCTGCCTTGGCCAAACCATTGCATGAGGACATAAAAGATGTGCCTGCACTGGTCTACAGGAACCTGCAGACCCTCTTCTCAAAACTCCCACTATGGAGACCAGGACCTCACAGAACAAGAAGAGCCAAAAAATCTGAGGAATGTGACCAGTTAGACATTTTATGGAGCGAATATCCTTAAAATCTCTGAAGACCAAGAAATAGCCTGATACATAACCCTCTGCAAAGCCCCAACTTTTTATTTTTATTTTTTTTATTTTATTTTATTAGAAATAAACAAGATATACATTGTTAATCAGTAAACACTGAACAGACAGGCAGAATGAAATATTTTATACAGGTAACTAATGTAAATGCCTAGAAAAGCTTTTTTTGTGGACTACTAAAGTAATGCTATGACTGTTGTGGTTCATAATTCAGCACTACAATGGATTCATTAAGAAAATACATAGAGAATAAAAAATATATCAGAAACATTGTTAACAAGCTCCAACACAAAATTTACTTACTCTGTTATTACTCTCACTGTCTCATAGTGCACATGCATAGTTTTGTATTACTGTCTTAGATTTAATGCATTTCTTTTCTCATAGACATGCATTTCCACAACACAAAATTATATTTATTCATTGGAGGTTTAGGAAATTGTATCTGAGAGAAAAAGATTTTTTTAGGTGTGTGTGTGTGTGTTAAAGAAGAGAAACAATTGTGTAGGTTTGCAAGCAGAGCAAAGGTTTTGTTTTTTTATTCAAGCACATGTGCATGTGTATACATTTGTGTGTGCGAGTCTATGGGCACATATGGGTTTCTGAGCTTCGTCTCCCCCGTCTCCGTGTCACCTTTGTTGACTTTGTCTCTCTCCTTCTGCAACGCTGTGCTCTCCGCTTTAATGACGCATACATCCTATCTCCAGTTGCTGCCTAATCCCAGCAGCGCTGGCTCAGGAACAGATTACTGCTTCCAGACACCAGAGGAGAGAAGAGCAGAGCAGGGTGGGGGTTGGAGGGTAGAGGGAGAGAGAGATGCCTCAGTGATACAATATACAGATAGATCAAGGAGACCAGCACACGCATGTGAATGTGCACACACACTTGTTCATATGTCAACATGTTTACAGCAGCAACATACATCAATATATTTTAATCAGTAAATCACTGTCTGCATTTGACTTGTTCTTTTATACCTCATTTACCCATTTATCAGATTTGACACTGACCCCATCCTCCCAGTGCAATGTGGATGTATTTAGTCACCAAATGTCTAGTGAAAAATATAAGATATGAAATATGTGGAAGAAAGTTGTAAACACAAGGCACTGGACATGTTACTGATTGCTCTGTTTTCTTGTCTTCACTGCAGATTGAAGAAAGGATCGTGCAGAGTTATCCAACATGGCTGCTTCAATCAGCAGGTGCGCTGCTACTGACTGTTACAACCTCAGCCCATAAAATGAAAACAGTGATTTGATGTTATTCTCCCTGGCAAATCAATTAAGTCTGATGTTATTGTACCATTTTGCTCAGATTATTATTTATATTTTTTAATTTACTTTTTGGTCAGCCAGAGCCAGAGACCCTTTGGCATTTTTTATAAACTGGTAGACCTGCTCTCTGTGGTCTGCTGCTACTTAGTGTGCTTCTTTATATAGCTACTGATTATTATTCAAGATATAGTATATATGAAAGCATGGACATGACAGAGGTGTAAACCTCAGGTAAGTGTACCCTCTTCTCAACGTAGTTATCTTGTGGTTAATTAGAGCCTCTCGTGGACCTGTGGCTTTAGGTGTAAGTAATTGGAAGTGGTGTATGTGCTGAAGTGGCAATGTCTGTCCAGCAGCTGCTCTCATCATGCCAGCTGCTTCCCAAGAACATGACTTTTAGGACCAAATGATTGCTAATAAAACATTTGATTGAGAGGAGAAGAGAGTGAGAACCATAAAGAGGCTGGATTCTGCCCTTTAATTTCACCATCTCCAGAGAATTGGTTTTGCTGTGCTGCAGAGTAGGTCCCACACACAAGCAGTTTAGTTGTCTGCCCAAGGACTGAAATTTAATTTAGCCTATGTGTTGTAAGTGCGGCTGTGGCTGTGGGTATTGGAGTGTGTGTGTGTGTGTGTGTGTGTGTGTGTGTGTGTGTGTGTGTGTGTGTGTGTGCGCGCATGTGTCTGTCAGTCTGACTGTCTTTGTCTGTGTCCCTGTGTCTGACTGCATGAGTCGGTTCAAAATACTTCACTGTGCTAAAACCAACTTTACATGTACTGCATATGTAAGAGTTTCTGCTGTCATGTTTGTGTGAGCTTGCTGTATTTTGTGCTCTCTTATTCTCTGGTGACTTAATAATTTTACAATGCCAGGTTGTTAGAGTACCATTTTACATTGTCTGCCTTTACTTAGGCATTTATTTTCTCTGTCCACTGCTCTGTTGTTTCTGGATTTGAATTATTTTTTTGCATAGTTTTTGCTATTGATGTGTTTGCAGTGTGTTAACCTGTAATACCCCCAGTTAGCGCTGGCATCTTCAGTTTGCTATAGAAAAGTTTTTTAGCTGTAATTTTCTGTTGAGTGTATGCTGATTGCATGTTTGGAGAGTACAGCAGTTGAATTCTGAATTGTTTAATAATGGTTGCGTTGGGTTTTCAGTGTGGCTAGTTTATATCAGTTCTTTGTGTGTATGTGCGTGTGTGTTTATGGTGCAGGTTTCTGATGAAAGCCTAGAGCAGAGGCATATATCAGAGCTCCAGCACTAATAAAAGGCCAGCAAGCTGTGCTCCTCTCCTTCTGGGAACAGCACTGCTTTTTACTGCTTCTCTGACAGCAAGATAAAGTGCCCTTCCAATTAGAAAAATATTTGGCCACATACCTACCAACAGCGATCCTAGGTTTTTATTTTTCATGCCATTTGATCAGGAATCCTTGCTATTTTTACTGTGTGCTTTCTTGTCATTGTGTCATGGATATGCACATGTTAATGTGCACCCCACCACTGCACCATAATGCTGTAAAATGAAATAATGGCAGTTTTATTTTGGTGTGTCTCTTTTTTATTTTGGTCTTTCCGGAGGATAGGTCTGCGTACAGTTATGTTTTGGTTCGGGTTTGGGAGTGAGACTATATGTTTTAGCATCTTGCATGAGAGGATTCATGCTACTGTGTACTGTGCCGTGTGTGTGTGTTTGGGTTGATGTCATTCTTGTTGCCCCTGTCATCTGTCTCTGCCTCATACAGAGATGTGTGCATATATACTTAACCGCTGATGCTAGTCCCCGTCTCTGTTTAAGAATACTGTAGATGATTTTTTTTTCCTTTTTTTCCAGAAAGTGCATTAAAATTAAATTCTCTCTTGTTGTTGTGAAAAGAGGCACACGTAAAAAATAATTGGCTGTAGGAGAGAACAAAGGGCTGGCTCCTCTCTCCTCCCTGCACACCCCAGCCAAGCATTAATACCAAGCCTGCTGCATTGTTCTGCTGTCTGCAGCCATCCCCCTAGCCAGACACTCAGCTCTGGAGAAGTCACTTTTAATGTCTGATAATCAAGGTGAATTTTCAAAAAGCTGCCATTTTCAAATGATGGTGTATATATTATGTGTAGATGGGAGTTCAGGAGCAGAGGAGCTCCACTGGGTGAGAGAGAGAGAGCTGCAGTCATGCGAAGTGAAAGAGAGACACCTAACGGCCACACAGGGAACTGCAGCCTGACTTCAGCTCTAATCAGAATTCTGTGAAAGAAGGAAACCAGCTGGAATATTAGTGTCATTTCTAAACTTACCCTTTTTACAAAAAGAAAAAATCAACATGCATTTTTATGTTTCATTGTAACTAGCACCTCAGTGTCTAACAGTTAAGTACATAGTCTAATATTGCAGCATCTGTATGTGTCTCCTGTGGCTGTGGATTGTCAGGGGGATGTATTTCTAGAATACAGACACTGCCTGCTGTTGCCCCATGCTGAAGGGAGCTCTTGTGCAGTGTTATTGGGGAATCAGGCAGCCAGCAGCAGAGCAGTGGAGCTGCATTTCCCTGCTACAGGGCACACTCATCTTCCTCTTGCTCCTCCCATCACCCCTCTTCCCCCACCACTAGGTACGATTATTTCTCCTCCGCTCCACCGCACCATTATATTCCAGGTCCGCACTTACCCCTCCCTGCTGTCATTTTTCATGGCATGTTTTTGCCCGTGTGCAGAGCTGCACATTTGCACTGTGCCTGTGCAATATGTTAAGGAGGTGAATATATGCAGTGTGCAGAATGTAATAAGTATATATTTATTTTCTTTGCTGGTGATTTACTGGTTTTTCCGGTGCTTGAGAAAAAGGCCAGCTCTAGCCATGTATCTTAACAAACATGACTGCTGCGTATGCACTCGCCTCCAAGGCTTTTTACTCACCAGGGAAACCAAATTATACATCTGAGGCAGACTGCTTGTTTTTCGTGCTATGATTGTTAAAAACCTGCTAGGTATTATAGGGTATAAACCTTGCCAACACCAGTGGGGTAAAGTTTGGGTTGTGTATGTGTCATTTGTGGTGTTACAAACAAGACAACTTTGGATCCTTTTTACTTATTTATTTATTTGTTTGTTTTATTTTGCTATAGTAGCAGTGTTGACAGCTGATCAGGTGTTCGGACATGGTTTGCACATTGTTTGTACTTAAAATACCCCTCATCTCATGTAACTGACACCAAGCCAGACAGCCAGCCACTAACAGCACGGGTTGTTCAGCACCTTCTGCCCCCCAGTAGTCCTGCAAAATAACACGGGCATAATAGGAGTCTCCAAAATCAAAACGCAGATACACAAGACACACACACATGCTGAAATTGACATTATACTCAGAGGGGAAGTAGATCTAACCCTGTGAAACAGTAGGATTTAAATGGATTCTGTGCTGGGAGCAGCACGGTGCACAAGTCTCCCTCTGTGAAGCTGTCACAGTGGGAGACTTGCAGATTAGCAGAGCAGACAATAAAAAAATAATTCTTAAAGATACACTACCTGATTCTGTTATTGTGTCCACTACCGCCCATAAATCCCAGAATTTCCTCTCGACTCAGTGTTGATGAGCTTAAAAAACATCAACCGTGAGCAGAACCTGCAATAACTATAACTAAATCAGGCAGTGTGCTGCAGAGATGATGTAAAATATGATCCACTGTGTGAGTTGCATTGATTATTTGAAGCTATCTTGCTGTAAAGGGTGAATTTAATGCAGTATAATCAGTATTTTGTGAAATGAAAAGTCACTTGTTAATTTACACCTCCCTTTGTAGATTTGCATTCTCTTAGGTGATTGTCAGTATTATGTTTGCTTTTGTTTTTCTGCCATTATGGATAGTGTACTATATAGTGGATGACAGTGTGAAAACATATTTTATATAGAATACTTAATCATTTTGACATTCTAATTTTAAAATGTTTACTGTGGTGGTTTTGTTTATATTCAGTTGTATAGTGCAGCTTCTATACGTAGAGTAACTGTCCTCCGGCTGTGGGCTGCAGTGCACTTCATAACATACAATATCGTCTATCAAGAACAACTTTCCAATATGGCAGTTCCATATTGGATTGTCACATCTGTCAGTGTACAGGCTGCCAAACAAGGAGTCTCAGATTCCATCTTTTTCTGTCGATTCATAAAAATGTACAAAATTGAATACATCTCAGGGCTTACAGTGCCTGCTCATATTCCCGTACTATGCACCTGATACCTGATACGGTACCTTGATGTAACATTGTTTATAGATGACTTGGTTTTGCCTTCAGTATGATTGCATAATAACCAAGCATTCAAATGTGAGAGTGCTTTATTTGTTCCCGGCAGTAGTAGTGGTAGCATTATTTTTCTCTGGCTGGTTGGAGGGCATACTTTCAAAGTGTTGATCTCAGCTGTGGTGCAGAATAAAGACAGAGAGAGGAGGAGGAGAGGGCTGCAGGCATTCTGATGAAAGGATGTGTGGGGAATCTGGAGTGTGGAGAGAGAGGGAGCGTTTTGCCAGTCCGGTGTGGCAAAGCAGGTCTGGCTCTGTGCCAGTCTGGGCATCGTGCCCACGAGGAGGCAGTGTGTGGCTAACACTGACTGTAGCACACACAGACATACAGATAGCAGGAGAGAGACTGAGAGACACAAGTGTGTCTGTGGGGGGTGTCTGAGGCTGACTGGCAAAAGAAATGTATTCTACATTTGCATGTGAAGTGGCCAGGTTGTGATGCAGCAGGAGGAGGAAGCGGTGAGAAGGAATGAGGGGAGATTTCCTGAGTAGTGTTATGTCACCAGCACTGTTACTGATCACAGGCTTGGCATGCACAAGCAATGCTGGTTCAACACACAGTTGATCTCGTATCCTGTTCTTAGCGACGAGGAGTCAATGGATTAATCAGCACAGTTCATTTCATCAGGCAGTTGTTGTTTCATTTAATCATGCACTTGATTGTCGCTGTTAATTGCTTGCCTATTGTTTCTTTTTGCACTGCTTGAGTAAATACCTTCCATGGGACACAAATGTTATCTTTCTGCTTTGTATGCATTTACATAGTGTTTGCTTTTCTACATATTATCTCTCTGGCTCCCTCCCTTTCTCTCTCTGTTCTTCTCTTTGTATCCTTAAAATATTCTGCACACCCCTCAGCAGTTCCGCATGGCAGACAGCCCTAATATAATCTGTGCGTCTGAATTCTAATTTATACCGTCAGGATAAAATAAATAGTCTGCAGTTAATTATGGGGAGCCAGCTCCTGGCTTTGCCCGGGTGATTTATGAAGTGCACGTACGCATTCTGCAATGCATTTTTCTTAATTTATTTTTAATCTGTCTTTCAATTAATTTTACTGCAAATGTCTTAATGATGGCAGAGGGCTGTGTTAATGAGGCTGCTAAGGTGAAGTGAACAGGCACTGGCCCCTGTGGGGTGGCAGTGAGAGGCTTTAAGGATGGGGTCATTCAAGGGGTCTGACGTAGCTGTAGAGGTTTGGTTCCTGTCATGTCTTCACACGTGTCAAAGTAAATGTTTCTTCTGAGAAAAATGGTAATTTTCCAGTTCTTTTGTAATTGTTTGTTTCATCATGTGAAGCAGTGTTTTTTTGGAGTTTTATGCCTTATTTGACCTCTCCAGTGAAAACAATACAACACAATGTCAGTTGTTCTCAGTGATTGACATCTTTACACCCACCATCACTTGTATTTCAGTTAGTTCACTCAAATGTTGTCACTCCATCCTAGAACTACGCCCATTTCTCCAGTGATTTTGACATTTGTGTGATTGTCCAATTGACACATCTCATAGACCACTGACAAATGCAGCCCACGAATATGAGTTGTATTCACAGTAGAATTGAAAGCTTTTGTCCTTCTAACTGTAATGACTTCACAGTTAAGTAAAAAATCTGCAACTGTCATAGTGTGGCTGGTTGCTGACTAACCAACTGGAGTAAGTTGATTTCTGATATTGTATCTTTGTTTTTGTTGTTGTTTTTGTCTTAAAGCTTAAAAATGTGCATTCACAATCCACTTGTTCATATAGTCTTTGTCCTTGTGTTTCTTGAGTGGCGGGTCTCTGGAGGAGAGACAGAAAGTCTGGGCCTCACAGACAAGAAAATACCTCATATGATTAGAGGCATTTTGTCCATCGTTTCACCCCCTCTCAAATTAGACCAATGTCTTTTCTGTACTTGCTATGCACCATCGTTTTATGCCAATTAGCATGGAGCGTGGTTTTCTCAGCAGTGGGAGGACCTGGTGTGGGGTAGGCAGGAAGGCAATGTAACCATGGTGGTCAGCAACCAGACAGCTCACATCAGCCTACCCCATTAGGGACATCCGCACGCAGCTCTCTGCATCAGGATGCTCTCATTTACCGCCTCCACATCCAGCCATTTATCTCTCCTCTCCCTCCTGCTCTCACTCTCTTCTCTCTCTCTTTTTAATTTTCCTCTCAAAAACAGATCCCACATTAAGCAGCCAAGCATGGCTGGCTGCAGTGCCTCTCCTGAAAGAGCAAAGGAATGATTTAATTTCACCTCCTCTCTGTCTCTGCGGCCTCCTCTCCCTGCTCATACACAGATCATTACACACAGAGGCCTCATTTTCATGTCCCTGTGAGGGCACATGCAGGGCTTTAACTAGTCAGCCACGCCATGGCCATTGCTGACGATCAATACCTGTGGTCAGGACGGATCACGCAGTGCTTCCTAAATAGGCCCTGCAGGTCCAACCATAAAACACCTTAGAGGCCATACATGCCACCCCATAAATCGCACCCCCTTTTTTTTTCTTTCTTTGGCTTTCATTCTTATGAAGGAGTGAAGGGTAGCCAAGTCTGTGTTGGAGTGTTTGATAGGTAATCTGGGATAATGATGATGAAGAAGTCCAGAAAATCCAGCTAAATTAAAGGTTTAGGGCAAAGGTTCAGTGTAAATAAGTCTTGTGAGGGTTAGAATGGGACACATTTGGAGTGTTATTATGTTTGTTTTTTTGTTTTTCATACACACTTTAAAGAATCAGCTATTAGAATATGATCAGTTCTAAGTCATACCTGTAAATATCGAGGTAATAAGGTGATATGGCCATGTCAAGACATTACAGCCTGCTGAGATTGGTTTAATTTTAACAGTAGGCTACTCACAACTGACAACTGCTAATGAGATTTTTCTCGGTTAGAACTTAAATGAAACGTGAGATAAGCTCAGAGGAATAGTCGGTGCAAGTTTTTCTATATGGATAGTTCCCTGTTTAGTTTGTGGATTGCGGGAGTAGAGTAAGTGATATATGGACCAGATGAGAGTTAGCCTGGGGGCTGGTAGACAGAGACAGAAAAATGAATGTGTTTCTCATCTTGCTTTGCCTCCAAGGCTCTCAGCTGGCCTGATCCCTACATTAACCAAACAGATAGCCAGCAACTTTAATTACCTTTGCATCTAGTCGCTCTCCCCATCCACCACTCCCCACTTCGTCCTGTGCAAATGAAAGAAAGAGAGGGATAGAAGGAAGAGAAGCATAATTACTTATTTTACTGGAGTGCAGCAGAATGCCTTTTGCCAAATGACTCTAATTCCAAACGGTTAACAAGATTTTTCTTTTTAATAGAGCCGAATCCATGTGACAGCAAATTGCTTTCCTATTTGGGGCCTTAATGGCTTTTCATACCTTGCACTTCCAATAAGCAGTAAACTCGGAAATTAATATTGCACACTGTGTTATGATGCAAATGGGAGCGAGATAGGAGAGCTGTACCTTCATGCAGAAACCTCTGATTAGATCCATAATTGCTCTGCTGGGATGATTTTTCCCTTTTGTTTGAGCTTATTTATTTATTTGTATAATTTTGGCCCATGCGCTTCACTCCAGTATCGTTATCAGTGGCACATCTGCATTGCTGTATGTTGAATTTCACTTTTGAATGACTTTTAATCAGTTGTAATAGAAAATAAACATATTCACTAGTTTTAAAAATGATAAGAGAGAATGATTTTTGCAGCCCCGCCATGCTGCCACGGAGCTTCACTTTTTTCTCTTTTTTTTTGCTTTGTAAGAAGAGATTCTGTCAGAAAAATACCAATAATTCTCCTCACATTTAAAGTACATTTTCAAGTAGTCTTTGTCTTCTCATGCAGACAAATATAAAGAGTCAAAGACAACTTTTTGCTTTTCTCTTGTTTCAGAATCGATCTGCATTAATGTTCTGTTGACGGCTTCAGTCAGAACAGTTTGAACTGTTCATGCTATCGTATGAACCGGTACAATCTGAAAAGATATATTTGTGCAAGCTGTTTCTTAATTAACTTTTGATCCAAGTAATTTCATCTCTAATTCCATTTTACACATTCTCATATATTAATCCTTATCATTGTATAAAGTGTTGTCTTCTTAATAAGGAGGATCACTGAGAGGGACTCGGTTCACGCAGCACATATAGATACAGAGGTGCATACAGATCAAAACTTGCACATAATTTTAGAACTGTCACTGACAAATAAAGTCCAAACAGCACTTTCAGGTAGTTTGGCCTTTCTTATGTGCAGTCAGTCAGCACTTTTTTTTTAGAAATGCATTTTTGTATCATTAGAATGAGTGTTTTCTGACTCTTTATTATGCTGCTTCGTGTCCACAACTTCTGGAAGTTGCAACACTGTCAGAAGCCTCCTTTTAATGGAAATTTTGTAAATATTTTACGTTAGCCTCCCTTAGCGCTGTGCTCAGTTCTCCAGGGCTGTCATTAGGAAGAGAGGGGTTGAAGAGTGTCCTAGGTTTGGCTGGAGCTGCAACACCAGACTCACAGCCAGCTTGACCCCTAGACAGAATAGCAAATAAATTCAGCTGGATGGGCCTGCAATTGCTGCCAGCGATTGAGGTTAAGTGTCCTTTGGTGTTCAGGGCCTGAGCGTAGCAGCAGTTCAGCCAGATATTGGTCACATGGCCACACACATGCAGTCTGATTCTTTGGCTATATCACCATGGCAACCCTTCATTTCTTCTCAGCTCGCTCCCGTTTCACCTGTCATTCGGGTAATTGGCTCTGAATTTTTCTGCATATCTGGAGAAAAAAGTCATGATGATCATAATAAGACAATATTTATGAACCGAACGGTGACAGGAAATGTAGGGAGATGAGGGGGGGAGGCTTTCATTAAGCTAGAATATTAATGTAGCAACAGGGCTTTTTAGGGACTAATAAAGCTTGTTCTTCTTGTTTTCACAGGTTCCCGTTCAATGTGTGCATGAGCCACACTATAGAGTGAGTCTGAGTTTCGATTTGGTTTTAATTGGGTCACCCTCTCCTCTTCTCTCTCCTCTCATGCAGCGTTTCTGTTGAACTCAGTTTAATTAGACCCTCAAGATTGTGACACTACCAGAAACATATTATATCTGCTCTGCCTCTATTTCCATTGATGATCTGTTTTTAGAAGTATTGATAAGACAAGCTATGTAATGACATTTGCTATACTATGGCAGTCATTAACAGCCCTTGGCCAGTGTTAGACAGTATAGCAGCAGAGAGAGAAATGGATAAAAGGTTTTATGGAAATAAAAAAAATGCTCCTGAAGGTGAAGATTTCCAGGCCTAATGACTGTAGCACCAGCTGCTCTTCGTTACCAAGGTCACTGGCATCAGAACCAGCTGAGATCTGCTAAGTGGTCTACAGCTTTTAAAATGGCCACGAGGCCTTTACATCAGCACTGTACTCACTGACACCATAAACTCTGTGAAATGCATAACAAACTTACATCTTTCATTAGCCTCACCTAAACTGTTTTTTCACAAGGTCAATGAAAAAATGTGTGTGTTAATGTCGTATTTACATGACAACTGTGTGTTTGTGTTACAGTTGGCTGTAGAATCCTATCTATGAACGAAGATGATGAAGAAAGGGAGTAAGCACCTAATCCCAGCTTGCATTATTAAAGATAATACCACTGTGGTTTCTGTGAGACCACCACACTGAATCAGAGTCTGACATGGACTGATTATGTATGGATATATTATTCAGAGCATTGCACGGACCTCGGAGCAGTGTAGCTCCTTTATCTGCCCTCCCAGTTCACTCTGTCCTCATACATACACACACATGCTCACAACCACCACTCATCAACCCCTGGAGGGCACCTGTGTTTTCAAAGTAAAGACCACTTAGAGAATAGCCCCAGGCATCTGAATACTGAAGTGCCCTGTGTTACACATTAGAAACCTCTGTACAAGCCAGGAATATAAACACTCTCAATAGCCCTTGTCTCCTCACAAGAATACCCCAAATACCACCGAACAGGGGGAAAACCGCTTACACAGGCCAGAATATGGAACAGATAGTCTGCTGGGACGTGACCACATTAAGTACCACTCACAGAGATGCACAGCTCATCGGACAGTAATCTGGCCAAGAAGTATATGAAGAAAGGCTGACAATTCGATTAAACTTGACATTTTATTTTTGGCTACTGACAATGAAAGTAAATAGCTTTCAAGGACACAGAATATACCTCCTGTTTGCTTTACAGGTTAGTGATCTTTTTTTTTTTCAGTCTTTAAATCTCTGGTTCTGTGGGCTCTGTGTTATATGTATGACTTCACTGATGTTTGCAACATAGAAAACGCTATTTTTAATCTGTGGTTCACCAAAAGATAAACTGTGTAGGAGTTAAACAACCAACCTCACTCCAGAGGCAGACACAGGGTTAATGATCAGGCTTTTTTATTCAATCAAATGAGGTTTGATCAGATGCCAGGCGAAGGAGAACAAGCAGCCTACAGAGCCAACCTCACAATCTGTCATAATGAACACTTTAATATTAAGAAAAACAATCCACTTAACAAGCAGAAAAGACAGGAGTTTTCAGGGAAAGCAGGGAAGCTGTAATCTGAATTTTTAATGACCATTCCTGCATGATGACTTTGTCTATGTATTTTGTCTGTTTGGAAAGGGAAACGTGTCAGTGCTGTCACACTTAATTTAGGCTACCCTTTTGTGCTAGAGCAGTGAGTAAATAGCTGGGGGAGACATTTGAATGTCTTAATAGACATAACTGCACCAACTCTAAATGTGTTGAAATGGAGGCGTGAGGAATGGTATCATTAAGGTAATGTGTTCAGGAAGCCAATGAGTTGTGCTCTAACCTCTGCTGCTCAGCCTGAGATTCGGTAAGTGCACAATCTAAGGTCACCTTAATCAGAGACAGGCGCCACTTACAAACACACATATACACAAAGCTGCAATTACATCGTGAAATTGCTCTCAAATGAGTCGTACAACATGTCTAGCTGCTCTGTTTATGTATTCTTCTGAAGATCCTGCGCCTGTTATGTGACTGCAGTTGTACAGTAGATTTGTTTGTGAGATGTATTTGTACAGTTGCTGCGTTAACACAGACAAACTGCACTTCTGTTGGGCCTAATGCAAAGAGAGGGCAGTTGTATATCACAACAGCAGATGCTGTATTTTTATTTAGGCCAAATGTAGCACATGGTAGATCTTCTGTATGTTTCATCTGTGAGTGGGAAAGGATTTGAGCTACATGCATATTTTTCCTTCCACTCAGTGTTTCTTAACACAACAAAGCCTAAGATTTCTTTCTCTTTTTTCTTGTCAACCCTGCAGCGAGAGACAACAACAACAGCCGTCCTGTCTCACACACATTTGTCCTTTAAAGTATCTTCTCGCAGAGTTTGGAGGCAATCAGTAATGACCAGAGGTTTTTGTGTCATTTGCTGCTCCAATGTGTGTTTTGTTTGGGCTGAGGAGATTTTAGTGATGAATTTCACCTATCACATTCTCCGCTGTGGTTGACCAATGAGTTTTGTGAAAGCATAGCCTGTGGTGTTTTTCTTTAATAAGTCCAGAGGTGAGGCAAAGCAAGCAGGCCATCAGTCATCCTGTCAGGATCTTACCCTCTGATTAGCCCACTATATCGGTGGAGATATTCAACCCACTGCACCGACCAGTCTTATCTTTCATGTAATGACTTCTTTAGTCAGCTAAAAGTTGTATTTGTGGTGGTCGGATGCATTATGTTGGATAAGATTAAAATTAGTCTGAGATGATATGTTCACTCTTCTGTTTTTGTTCAAGCATAAAAAAAATACTTGCACTCTGACAACAAATGCATCCGGACATTTTATTTGTTTAGGAGCAACATAAACACATATAATTGATATGGTGTTTTGTAGCTTAGCAAAATCCAATGTAGACACTATTTAATGCATTTAAGATGGACATGAACGCTAGTCAAACAAGTCAAACTACATCTCTCTGGATAAATAATTACATTGGTTTCACTGCCACGGAAAAAGAGACTGAGACAGACAATAATTGAAACAGGAATTGAGTGTTTGTGGTAAACGAAGGTCTGTCTGAGCTCATGTGCTGCGGCTGTGAGGGAACATCAGACAAAAACCACCACAGTGGATTGTCAGCTTTCTCTACTGCCCTCTGTCCCTCCTCTGTTCCCTGGCCTCCCTCGTCCTCTGATCAGGACGTTTGTGTGGTCCAGCACAGCACATGCAGGGCTAACCTGAACAGTGGCACTCTCGCCTTTGGGCCTCAGTTACACACCTCAGAATGGATCTTTATTTACAACACAGAACTCGGAAACAGCTGGTCAATCCATTTAGCCTAAGGCCACTGATTTGTTCGTATTTACTACAACAACCAAAGAAAAGCCAGGGTATTTTTCCTCTCTCCTTCCTATTGATCCGGCGCTTAGAAAATCTGCCCTGCTGTCTAAACACTATTGATCCCTCCCTCTCAACGACAGGCTCTCGCACCAGTGTATAAAGGGACTGGATGAATTGAAATTTCATTTCCGACAACTTGTTCCTGTTATTTTTACCCTTTTTTCAATAGTAGGGAACATGCACTGGCGGACTGCCACTCACAGAGAGTCGATCAGCATTTGGCTCAGAGGAGAAGGGGGATAGAGGCGAGACTGTTTAGATTACCCTAAGCAGGTCTTAACACCACTGTGCTATAGACAGGTCCTGCTCTGTTACTTAGATCCCAGGGATTACTAATGGTTCATAGTTTGGACTGATCCTGAGCAGTCAAGATCTGTCAGCCTTGTTAAAGTTCAGCCAGCGTGGAGTCGGTTTCAAGGAAAATGTTGAACATTCAAGATTGTTTATGCCTTTTAGGTTGTGAATGTAAAGTCATGTATATTGATCTTTATTGTTTAAGGGCTTGTTTTAGTTCCTTACACTATAGATTTCATTTCATTTCTCTTTTTTCTCTTCTTTGCTGGAAAACAGCTAAAAGGTGGAAATGTTTCAAAACTTGATTTGCTTTTACAGAAGTTATTGACATTTACTGTACATCAATACTGACTCATCAAACCCAGAAGGGAAACAAAGAGCAGATGTCAAAATTATGAAAGCAGTAATTACATTTTTATTTATTTATTTATTTTACTTGAACAGTTAATGAGTAACTGTGTAGTCCCAAATGTCCAGAAACCCTGGAACATGCCAACAAGATTTAAAAGATTTTAAAGCTGGCCTTTCCTTGCAGCTGTATTACATATTGATAACAAACATTTAACAAAACCCTTTGATTTGACATCCAGTACAGCAATGTTCACAAAAACTTAAGCAAGTTTCAAGCGTTATTTTCGTGACCAAAGTTGCATGAACTGGAACCAACTGGTGCCTGGAGCATTCAGAAGGAAATCAATCTAATATTTATTGTATGCTGTGGAAAAAGGTCAGTAATAATTGTTTGAATTTAATGTAATAAAACATAGAAGCTTACAGGTAAGGCCCTTTTTTTATGGCTTCTCACACAGAAGTTGTAGATCACGTACCTTCCTACATAAAAGAACTTCCTGTGTTTTACAGGCAAAAGAATCTTGGAAGGAAGTACTGAACACCTATACATGTCTTTTAGGAAACCCAGCCAACTCTTATCACAGCTGTCATTTGCATCATGAACATCTGGATTAACAAACAAAGTTTGGAGGCAACATTAACCAAAAACACATTTCAAGAGGTGACCTTCAAGGCCCCTAGCACATTCAAAGACTTTCACTGTGTGTCCCGCAGGGTAAACCAACCAGTAATGACTTCTGCTCCATCTGGCTCTGCACCGTGTCCAACTCTTAAAATTACAACAAGATAGAGTGTTACATAAAAAGGGAGGTTCTGTTTTAATTAACATCAATATTCATGTAATGGTCATAAAGCCAGCCCACATTCCATTTCAAGCTCTTAATGTTAATGCATATTTTAATACATTATCATTGCCACCATCATAATTCTTATTATGATAACTGTAATCATTAGATTTATGACAGAATTATGGTTTTGTTCCCTGAAGGCACATATTTTGCAGTGAATTCAATTTTTCCCTGGTGTATAACGCTTCCAGTCTTTCCTTTCCAAAATACTGAGCAGACACTGATAAAGATAAACACACAAACACCCTAGTGTGTCTGCTGCTGTGCCTGTAAAACACTCAATCTGAATTGCATATCCGCCTTGCCACCGAGCTTGTCATAAGCTGTATTAAGAAAAATGGTCACACGGTTTGACATAAATTGGAAAATGACATTTGGAAAATGGGCGCTGCTGTGGAAATTAGAGATATTAAAATTATAAATCAGTGTCTGGAAGTGCAGGGGGTGTGGTGGTTTGCCTTTTCTCTCTTTCTGTCTGCCTCTCTCTCCCTATGTTCATCTATCGCTCTATTTCTCTTTTTCTTTCTCTCACACACTTTGTCTTGTGCGCTCTCTCTCTGGAGGCAGTGTAGGGTCGGAGCCCAGAAGTCAGTGCAGTAAAAGTGGTTTTAAATGCAGCCACACACAAGTCTGCCCCACAGGGACAATCCCACCCTTTCATCTGGCAGTAAAAGTGGAGAATATTGTGTGCATGTGTATTTTTGTGCAATATGTTTGTCTTTGTGTGTCTGCCGCAGCGCTATCTTGTCAGCTTATTGCTCAGTTCTCTTGCTGTAACCTGCTAATGGATCATCTCTGAGGTGTAATATGTATTATGCAAAAGTAAGGTGTGCTGACACCTTTAAAAACAGAGAGCTTCAATCCTCCATACGCTTCACCTCTGCTCCCTCTCTCTCCGGTCTGTGTGTTGAACAGGAGGAAGCAAAGAGGCAGAACGAAGAACAGTTTTTTGAGCTACAGGTGGAGAAAGACAGACCAAAGACTCTGTTGGAGAATGAGAGGCAATAGTCTAAGAGAAAGGTCAGTGGCCTTCATATTGACCCCCACAAACACAATTTTACACATGCATACATCCGCATGACTTGTGGCCTCAGATTCCCACAAGTAAGTGTTTATGTGTATTTTTAGTTTCTTTGGATTGAACTCAAGGAAGAATCCAGTAAGGACAGGGAGTATTGTGAAGCTCCATACCTGATCACCTCTATAGAAAGAAAAAAAACATAGCTTAAACGAGTTTCACCTATGCCACATATGCTGCCTTTAAGATGTAGGTCAGAAGCTCTTTTCATTTGTGATGCAGGAAGAAAACATTCAATCTTTGAGTCCTTGAAAGGGATGAATGTTACATTCAGATTTACCTCCTTACTGTTTAGACTTCCAAAGTAAAACCTTTTTTCTAGTATGTGAAAGACAGGAGGTCACCCATTTAAGAGCAATCACTTTGTCTGACATGCTTTCCTCTGCCTCCACAACATGTCGGCACAGTCACTTCACTCTTTTCCTGCTTGTAATTTGATTTGACTTGCATGACAGGTCAGTATTATATGCTATTTACTATTAAATTTCATTCATATTCGCAGTCATCCCAACTTAATTTTCTCAACACAGTAGCTCCTTAAAGGTCAGGAAAGACACAGTGTAGCTAATGTTCATGAAACTCATGGATGCTATTAATTCTGAGGTTGGACAAGTTGGTACGAGCCTCATCTCAGCATCTACTCTGCCACTGCACCACTGCCCAGCCGACAGCTTCCCTCCTCTTCAATACTTCAGCATTTTATTTACTTCCATTTTAAATTTCACTTGCACTCTGTGTCCTAATATTAAAGGAGGTATTCTTGAGAAGGTCAAGTAACAAGAAGAGGCATTTTGTTTTGTTAAAGTTTTAGATGCCTCTCGGTGTAGTCAAGAGGAAGGAGGATGTAGGAGGGGTCAGCGTCCCTGGCCGTGCCACTCGAGAAAACAAGGAAAAACCTTGTCAAACCTGATGAAATGAATTTCTGAAAAGGCACTTCATTTGTGTCACAGTAATGAACCACGTCCTCCCGATGATGGACCTCCACTCAGTGCCACTAAATGTTTGCATTGGTGTCTTTGTGTGTGCGGGTCAGCTTTGCAACTTATAAAAAGAAATGAAGAGATTTAAGGAGTGCAAGCTGAAGGACAAGAAACAATCCCCAGGATTCATACAAGTGTAACCTACACACAGTGACACGTTCAGAAACACACATGTTGCTGTCACCTTGATATTCTCAGAGGTCACATAAAAAGAAATCTGTTTAATAAGATGTCACCTTTTTGGAGTCAGATAGATGGTAAGATCATACTGACCTTTTCATAATACAACCTCTCCAAGCAATGCTTATCTTAAAACATCCATAAAATGAGTTTTTCAGAATTTCTAACTTTTATGTTCACCTGCCATGTTGACAACATGTGTAACATTCACTTAAAAAATGAAGCTATTAAAGGGCACAGTCTTAATTGTCCTTATTTATGACAAGAGAACATTTTCTTTTGTTGCTGCTCATTTACTCCGACCAAGCCGAGGAAAGGCCTATACTGTGTTTAACTATGTGAGCAGAAGTGGTTAAGGAGGTCCAGATAGCCATGTGTGAGGTGTGTAACTGGAGGCAAGTGTTGAGCACTGAGATGATGTGTTTTTACAGCGCAGTCTCGCTGTGCTTTGGGATGGCAATAAACCACGGCCTTCAAAGCACAGCCAAGCGCCACTTACTGCTGAGTGCTTCTCTGGTGGTTGGACGAGATTACTCTCAAAACAAAGTGCAGACAGGTTGATTAATAGAAGGGTCTGCAGAGGTGCGTGCCGCAGTATATTTTCACACCCGGCGAACACTCGTTCATTTCATTCACATGGACTTTTATGGGCTGATCCTGTCACTGTGTGAGTTTGTCACTTCATAAAAACGGTCCCCCTCTTGGAGTGTCTTAGTGAAAACTTATCAGAGCTGTTACAGACGTGTTGTTTTAGTGTCGAGAGAGCACACTGTGACTCGAAAGGGCATCGAAGTTCACGGACCATATTAGTCTATAGCAGATTTTGGTGTGAGGAGACCTGGATGTAAAATCTGTGCTGTATACTCCAAACATCTCGGTACAAACTTGTCTGTTTTAACCTCTGACTGCACTCTTACTGTCACTGATCACAGTGCTGTATAGTAACTCCCACACTAACCCTGCTCCTCTATGTACTGTCAGGTATCTTAGCTCTGCTCCAGAGCTGTGCTGATTAAGATGAACACAACCTGAAGATGGATCTGGGATGTCTGCAGGATTGGGAGCTGCAGGAGTAAAAAGCCCACATCTGTACTTTCCTCTGAGGCAGTGAGGCTTAAGTCGGCTGAAATAGAGAATCTACCCGGTCTCCTGGATATGCCTGCAGGATGAGAGAAACCTCAGCCGTCTCAGTCATCTACAACTGCTGGACATGGTAAGACACAGAGGTGAAGACTGAGAGAGGGGAAAACAGGAAGGAGATGGCAGCGCGGTTGGACCCTCAGTCTCCATGAGCTGGGCCTGGCCTGCAACAGTAATAATGAGTAGGCTTGGGGTGGTTGCAGCCGTGGAGGAGGGTGGGGGGTTGTGACGTGCGGTCACCCCCTCATCACATCAGATCACAGGTTTCTAATTAACTTCAGCACCACATCAGACTGCAATCAGCAGAACCACAGAGGAAATGAGATTTTTTTTCCATGGCATTCAAAAGTGTCGTGTTAAAATGCATATTAGCCTTGTGTTTTTAATTAACATTTTGTGCTTAGGAAGCATGTTAACAGTATCCTTTAATGAGCTTTGTGGAAAACGAGCCACGCAGAGGACAAAGGGCAACTTTCCCCTGTGTTTGCTGATGTGCTGTTCTTTGTTCTACTACAATGACATTAGTAATCATTGTTTAACTCCTTATTCAATATTGCCTGCATAAGCCCCACCTCTATCACCTCTGTTTGTGTACAAAAGGACATTAGCTGTGATAGAATGAGGCCTTTATTTGTTCAGATGTTGAGTTGTGGAATGGACATCTGTCTTGAGTTTACTGTTCACATTTGTTGCTGGACTTTTCACCCACTTGACTAAACAATATATCCTCACACTTTTCTGTTTTTTCTCACAAAAATAGAAGATTTCTAACTTTAACAAATCTAACAGAGACCTGTTTAAGGACAAACACATGGCTACCTAGCCATGTAATAAGATATTTATTGTCCCACTGATAGTTTCATAGTAACAAATGAACAAAGTTCACGCTCTTTATCTTATCGGCAACAACAGCTCTATTGACGCATCACTGACATCATTTTCATCAGACATTCAAACAAGTGACCAATTTCTTTTGAAAAGAGAGAAAGGTGGTTTGTAAAATCGAACCATTTGATTCACAGTGCCTTTGCTTCTGGTTGCAATTTGCTACAACCTGGGTCACATCGCTTCTTCTGTGAGTCTCAATTAAATGACTATTGTGGTCCAGTGTCCAAACGTCCCAATATCTGTGCTGGGTGACAATTCAGCTTGTCATCATAGCTCCTTTTCTGTAGAACTAAAAAAAAATACGGTTTCTTTTCTAGCTCTTGAAAGATTTTTCTTCTTCTAATGATCTGCTGGATTTTTGGAGATCCTGTCAATGGCTGCCAGCTCCTTACTGGTTTATTTATTCCATCTTGCATCTGACTGGTCAGTTATTTGTTTTCCACAGTGTCCTTGTGTGTTATAAATGGGACAGACCTGTCACTTCAATGCTGAGAGAATGTTTTGAGTTCCTTGAGAGATTTTTATTTATTTAATTTTGGTTTGACTAGAGCAGTGAATAATGCATCTCAACCCTGCTACATGTACTGTTTTTATCATTAGCATGCAGCCCAAGTTATCTGCAGAATACTTATGAGTACAGGCGAAATGTTTGTGATGTTATTTATTTATGTTGCTCCTTTCAATTATTCATTTGTTTATTTATTCATGGAAGAACTAACTGAAATTGGAAAATTCATTTTTGCTGAAGGGCACTTGGCCCCACTCTATCCCCTCCCTACACAAAGGGAAAGGGGGGGTGGCACATCAGGGCTGTTAGTAATTGCTTTATGTGGTGTTTCCTTAGACTCACCAGAGGACATCATTTTCATCCAAGCAGACAGGTCAGCAGACAGAAGAAGACAGACAGGAAGAGAGACCAGCAAATGGAAGCTGAGAGGTGGAAAGAGCATCAGAAACACAGGAGGATGAGACTAATTCTCTATTTTTCTTCCAAAAGTTACAATTTAACTTGTTCTTAGGGCTGAGTTGAATCAGCAACCAGTGATATGCGAGAAAATCAAATTTTCCAAACACCCAGACAGGACTCCACAGGTTGGACTGGAAGCAAAGGTTCAGATAGAGAAAGAACATAATAGGCTGTGGTTGCCTTCGGTTGTATCCATACCTTCACGCTCTCCTGGCCCCTCCGTGTTATTGTGTGCTCACTGTGTTTTCTTTAATTATATGGAGTGGGGTTTTGTTCAATTTCACACTTGCACAAACATGCAGCAATTATTTCTGATAAGTGATAACGATTCGCTGAACATTAAATTAGTGTGTTTGTGTGCGAGGGGCAGGCATACATGTATGCTCGTGTCTCTGTGGCATTGACTTGAGCCTTGTGTCACAAACTATCCATGGTCATAGAATTCCAACAAGCATTAAATATAAAAAGAAAAACAGATTTACTTGCCTGTGTGAATCTGTAATCATATTCACTTTCATCCTGACACTTTTGTGCCCTTCAACCTTGTGTATTCGTGTCTCTCTTCTCTCATGTGTAACTCACAGAGTGCGACAGTGCTGAGTTCATGCTGCAGATGGAGGAGCCGATCCTGTGGATGAAGAATCTCCAGACTTTTCAAAAGTGAAGAGGCTGAGAAAAGTTTGAGCAGGAAGTTTCAGAAATCACAGGTTTCAATTCACAAGCATGTACATATTTGAATAGTATATCTTCAGCACATATGTACATATACCTGCTCTAGGGTCAGTACATCTTATACCAAAAGTCTATATTCTCAGTCACTCAGTTCAAAGTGCACCAGTTCTCCTAAAATCCCCAAACCACTTAATTAGGAAGTGTGTTTTTTATTATAATTTTATTATAAATTCTGATTAATTTCATGGTCAATTCAAATGAGGTCACCGGGATCTGAAATGGTTGTCAGTTTTTGTCAATTCATGGCTGTGATCTAAAGCTGTATCATCTTTTACTGTACATGCTCAAGATCAGAGCCAAAACGTACACAGATCCTCAATGATTTTAAAGCATCTGCAATAACAAATCAAAATGCACATGACACATTTCTTACTTGGGAACTTTTATTGAAAAAATAAACACACACCGAAGGTTGTAGGTGGTTAATAAAGAGGTTCTCTAATGGATTCACAGCATGTACCCTGGGGAGTTTTCCTGTAAACAAACTTAAGTTTACATTCAAAACGATACTTGAGGCGTGACAAACATGTTGAACACGCTTCATCATTGCAGAGCTGATGTATTAAGTATTTTAAATTCTGCATTTTTATATCCATGTTTGCAAACAGTCAACAGTGATATTATTGTGTGGTAAGTCGATATGGTGACCCTGTTGGCAAACAATTCATATTTTACACATTCAGACAGCAACATTAGTATTCATGTACAGTCATGTTTCTGGCCACCTGTTAATTGTAAGTCCAATATTCACTCTCTTATTACTCTCAGTTTCTAGGTTTGACTAACTTATGCAGGGATGCTACACTATGTTAAGAGTTAAACTGAGGATAAGTCGGCCGTCTGGCCTGGACAGGAATTCCACCACGTGCCCTCAGTCTAACGAAATCTCTTAAAGATGCAGTAGGAGTGGGCCTCATGAGGGTGGTCAGGCGTGTCACGCTCTCTTCTTCAAGGTGTCAACAAACAGTGCACAGCCATGGAATGACAATTTGTATCATTTAATTAGAGCACGCCTCTCTTGGCACAGTTCATTTATTTTAATCTTGTTTATGCATCCTGATTGTTTCACAATATAGCTTTTTTTAATTAGCTCAGATTGATTAAATTGCATTGATTCTGTATCCTTATTAAAATAACCCCCCGCTGCTCTCCTTCCTTATTTTTCATAATTAATGGTACAGTCTGGCGCTTTGGGGGAGGCACCAGTGACACTGTTGCACATTTTTGTAATTAAAGCATTGGTTAGAATTATTTATTGTGGTGGCTGTCAAAGAGTAGCACATTGACAAGCTTTTTATGTGTTTGTAGAGGTGTTGTGCCTTGTCTGGTGATAAATGCAAAGACATGACAATGTTGTTGCTGACTCAAACCACCAGAGGATGTGGGATTAAACACAGCTCATGTTGTGTTTTTTTCCAGAGTTCAAATCAAAACCGATGCTGCCAACTCACCATCTATTCAGTACTGACCTTGGCTATTGGGCCCATTGCTGCATGTGGACATGGATGCAGGCGCATGTATACGACTGCCTGCTGGTACAGAATCTCATTGCAAACCTAGTGCTTATTTTAATTTTGATTGATGACTCCGTTTATCTTTGGAATAACAATCCCGTGATACCCCCCACGCTTTGCTGACAGCCGCATCGTAGTCCCTGATTCCTCTCCCATCACACTCCTAGTATGAAAATGATATTAGAAACAAAATGAGATTTGAAATTTTGTGTTTGACAAGCAACTTGATGAAAGGGTTTCATAGCTGGACGTGATCCATGGAAATTTTATGCAAATAGTGCAGCTAGCCAAGCAATCTAGTTGGAAATTAATCAGGAGGTTGGATGGATAGAAGGAGAAGAGAGGAAAGGAAGCGAAGGGAAAGGAGAGAAGTGGAGAGGAGAAGAAGGTTGCTCCATAAACACCCTTCCCCCTCCTCACCTTCATTCCCTCTCTCCAGCTCTGAATCTCATCAGAAATAGCCATGGGGTGTTGTCTGTGTGATGGGGTAGGGAGAGAAATAGGGAGTTAGAAAATTACACTGCAGCTTAGCACTGATTGATGCAGTAATGTATGCAGCCATGCAGCGAGCTGCCATATTATGGATTAGACCTCTCCCCTTCTCAAGCAGTCCCCTTCTGCATTAGAGGACACACACACACACACACACACCTCTTTAGCCATGTCTGTTCTCCTGTTATTATTCTATTTATCCTGCTCAGCCTTTGGTGGCGTCTTTTCTGCATGTATCATTTTCTTCCATTTTTGTGTGCGGTTAGGTGTATATCTACATGATGATTCAGTCTCAGTGCGTTTGTTATTTCCTCTGTCTCGTCACACTTTGTATCATACGCAAACACACACACACACAGGCAGAGAAAGACACAGACAGACACACTTTGTCTCTGTGTATTTATTCCTCTTTCTCTCCAAACCCTGGGAGTCATCATTACACTGAGTCACTAATGAAGTCATTATCAGATTGCAGTCATTTAAAACAACACAATTAGAACTGAGGCTTTAATGATGTTTGCAAGTTAAATGCAAACTAATCGCTTTTTTCCCTATTTCTCTGTCTCATTTCCTCTCTCTCGGCTTGCTGCTCAGTAGGAATAAAGAGAGTAAATGAATCACTGAATGTTTTGTGGGTGTGGGTGTGTTTGTGGGCGCATATTTCTCAACCATGTTACAAGTCTGTGTGATTTATTATTTTTACCCCGAGAGACATCTGTTACACCATTCCTTATTTTTGTAATACATCATCAGCCAGAGGAAAAAACAATATTATCCAGTCTGGGATATTGTACTCTGGAGTCTAATAATCTAATGTACACTAGAGCTGGTGTCATTAAAGTGCCAGTAGAGCTGTAGGGAGATAGTAGCTACACATCTGTCTGTCTTAAATCCCCACAGGTGTTCGCACTCACATCCTTCCACCTGCCCTAACGTAAATACACACATACCAGAACACAACACAAACTCATACACCTAGTCCCATAGCTAGTTTTGTTGCTGTTTCAGTGGTTGAGCCAGCAGGAGGCAGACAGGAGAATGTGACCATGCACTGAGCTCCAGGCATCCAAGGACATTTTGCAACATCAAAAATTCAGAGGTAATGCAGCCCTGCTCTGACATGTAGAAGACACAGAGACTCTAGAGGTTGCATTGCTTACTAGAGGATGGTGAGTTGGGTTGTGTGTTGTCAGTATCATTAAAAACTAGGGCTGATTAGCTGGATGGAAGAGAAGGGTTATCAGGTGTTGTGAAATTTAGAAGGAGCTGAACAGCAGCTGTTTGGTGCTTGGCATCTTGCAGCAGACCAAGTTATTGTGACATTCACCATCTTTACCAACACTTAGACACACCATTATTAGGCTCTTGTATCATCTTACCATCTTATTCAGTCAGGTTATGGTGTTGGTCGTTTATAGGCAAACAGATATTCTGTCAGACAACCTCACTAAGTGCTTCTGCTGATTCACATTGATCGCAGTCATAGCTGCTATACAGCTGGGAATGTAGCGAGAAAATGCTTGACAGTAAAAAGAGCAGAGGCCATCATGCCTGGCAAAGAGAATCCTTTTGAAACAGGGATAAATTCAAGAAGGACATTTGGCATCGAAAAAGACACGATTCATTCAGCAAAAAGGCTGAATTGATGTTTTACTGAGTGATGACCTGTTTTAGTGTTTGTGCTTGTGTGTAAATGTGAAGGAGAAGAAACAAGTGAGTGTGTTGTACTTGCATATGCACCTGCAGGATTTCCTGTGCACACATATGCATGTATGGATGGATGGATTTGGACATTGTGTGCACATACTTACAGTGAATTCACAGTTAAACGAAATTGGATTGAAATCTCTCATTCATCAAATTATTTAGGTTTTTATGAAGCCCCTTTAGTAAATATTACAACTTTGACTGTTTTTGGTTAGATTATCTCACTGTACCCGGCTGGTGCTGGGTAGAGTTATGCTCTGTTTGATTGGGTTGTTGCATCTGTGACCTCTGCACCAGAGATGTTGGACTCACTTATCTTGGCTGTATGTTTAAGGATGATTTTCCTGTCTGTATTGATGGCATTAGCCTGGTGCTGGGCATTTCTTGGTGTTTTTCAGATGTTGTGTTTGGAGTTCTGAGTTTTTGCCTCATTAGACTATGATCCAAGATACATTTAGCAACATAAAATCATGCTGGAAAAACTGAGTAACAGCTCTGTAGATGGAAAAACCTTGCTAATGAGAGGTCAGATGAAATAACTTGACTGGTTGGAGCTCAGATGTCCACTCTTTACAACTTTGGTGAGCAGCAAAGCACCTCAAAATACATCAAACATTGAGGTTGGTGGGCTGCAAGAGAAAAGCAGATCAGGTTTAATTCCTGTCAGCCAAGAACAGAAATCTGAGGCTCCACTGGGCACAGACTCACCAAAACTGGACAGTTAAAAACCACAAGAATCTATTCTGATGAATGTGGATTTCTGCTGAGGCCTGAAGATAGAAAGGTCAGAATCTGGCATGAACAGCACAAATTCATGCACCTAACCAGCTTCATGTAAACGGGAATATTTTCTTGGTGCACCTTGGACTCCTTTATCACTATCGGTTACTTTTTGAATGCCACAATTTGTCTGAGTTTTGTTGCTGAGTGAACAGTCTAAAGTCACTATAACACAGGCCTTTGGAGAGACAAAGTGTACTGATGTACTAAAGTGGAAAGTCGTGTGTGTTGGATAATGGGTGTTGATGCCCAGTGAGGACCAGTTGTAGAGTTGAAGTGGCTAAAGGTCTGATGGGGAGCTCACCTCTATCTGCGATTGAAGTGTGGAGGTGCTGCTCTCTACACACTTACTTTCACTCATTTTCTACTCGGCCATAAGCTCAGTAAACAGAAATAACAAATCCACAGTCCTCAGTTCTGCTCTTCTAACCTCAACTTTCCCTGTAAGAATTCAGAGCATTGAAATCTCTTAATGTAACCCTCTTATGCCAGACCTCAATTAGCAATACAAAACCTCTTAATCACACCCACATATGCACATCTCACACACTAGTTCTCCAATGGGTTAATCAGTTGGATCTTGTGTGAGTTACAACCTATGGCCTTTATAATTTGAATACTTGTTTGTATCCTTTGTTGTGTTGTGTTCACTGATGTTAATACATTGGTTATGATCATCACAAGAGGTGCTGAAGGTCTAGTGTTTGTCCTCTTGATTAAAAGTACTTGTATGTTGAGAGAGTCAGTGTGGTTATGTGTAATGAGTTTGTGGGAAAATGTTAAAGGATGTCAATAGGATCTTGCAGACAACATGCAATTTAATGAAATTCACATCACTCTACTCCTTTTTATGACAGAAGTGAATAGAATATGATACTTTTTTTTTTTTTTTTTTGAAAAGTTATGGAAAAGATTGGTGTTTTTCAATTTCTGGGTCAAGAACCTAAGGTGTTATTCCTTTCAACATAATATCAGCCTCTACACTAAATTGGGTCGGTATTCTAAATTATAATTATATAAGCTAAAAAAATCATATTAACAAATTGAACACAAGGAAAAGGAGTCGTTAGACCATTACAAAAACTTTTAACAATGAGCTCAATTGTGTTAATTAACTTGCAGAAAACAAATCGCACAAAAAAACACTTCAGTTAACAAGGTGAAACGCTGGCGTGTGAGCAAAGGTTAAGCACAAATTTAGAACATGTGTTTCTAATGAGAATCAGTGATGCTTAATGAAGATTTAACTGTTTCTAACAGGAAGAGGAGCAGAGGGAAGATATAATGAAGATGAAGAGTGAATGACTCACGAGATACAACTGTTATAGTGTACAACCAAGTAAAAATAGGTCGTTATATCATTATGCTTCTTAACACAAGGAATAAGAAAAAAAAAATGACTTGATTACATTGATATTGTCTGTGAAAATGTGAGGCTGAAACAGTGAAGGCAAGTTTCCTTAAAACTGTATCAATGTTTTCCAAAGAGCTTGTCAAATAGAAAAAATACATTTCCTGGAAACTGCAATGCATAGCCAGCATTTCTGCTCAGACAGGACGACACCAAATAAAGGCCAGAGCAAAATTACTGATAGCAAGTGTTCAACCCTGCTGAAGAGTCGTGACATCATGTTGGCTGTTGGCACAGGATTGTGATTTGTCATGTACAGCTGTAGGTAAAAGTTCCCTCGGGGTTTTCTTTTAAACAAAGTTTCTGTTTGGTGTTATTCACCAACTGTAATGTTTTCCTACAGGTTTACTTCCTCTTAACTGCTTTTGTTGGCGCATTGCAGAAATTCTTGGTGCATGACTGCTACCGGTCGCTCAGTATGAAACCACTGGTAGGGTTATAGGTTTTATCTCAAAGATGTGTTCTCAAGTGCAAATGACATTGACAAAATATTGTTCAAAATCATCATTATTTATATGTTCCTTTAGATAAGATTGAACTATAGAACCTGTTTCATATGGCTCATATAGACTTGGAGGTTTGTCATGATCATAGATGATGTACAGTATATATGTTTTTAATATTACAAAAGAACCAGGGACCTAATGTTCTTCAGTGCCCAAGAAAGTAGGTGAGTGCCCATCACCAGACAGGCCCTCGGCATGTAAAGTCCATACCCACAGCAGTGACTAATTGTTTGTTATGTCAGTGCTTGTCGTGCCCGTTTGCCTTTAATGGAGTGTAGTGTGGTGATCCATCAGGCTGTCGAGCAAGCCCCATGTCAGTTGAAGTGGCTGTGTGTCAGTGGGGCCAGCGTGCCGTGCAGATGTGATTTACTGCCCTGCTTGTTGCGCCGTGTTGTGCCTCGCCTCTTAGCCATGCAACGCAGCCCACTCCTCTCCTCTACTCTTCTCCCCTTTCCTCTCCTCTCGCCCCAGATTGATTACCAACGCAACTGGCTCATGACACTCGCCATCTTCTGGCAACCTTTTAGTGCTGTTTTATAGATGGTTAGCACACCTCATTTGGCTATTTATACATCTGTAAGTGGCCATGAAATATAGATTTGTCTTGATGGGTGTCGACATTGGAGCTATGGAAGCAGAGCTCGGTGACAACTCGTTATTTTAATGGTGTGAGATGAAGAGGCCACATGGCAGGAGTAATTTTCAAACGTGGCTAAATGATACTGTTTTTATTTTCATTTAATGTTTGCACTCATATTTTACTCAAAGCACTAAGGCTTATTTCATGCAATTTGTTTTGTGCCAAGAGACGGAAAGAGGGAGGTTGGAGGGGAACACCCTGCCTCTCTCTCTCTCTCTCTCTCTCACACACACACACACACACACACACACACACACGCAAGCACATACTCTAAACCACGTCTTCTATGTGAATGTCAAGGTGGTTCAGAGAGAGAAGAACCCTTAACAGTAACATGATGTGTGACCTGTCATCCACACACACGCATGCACATATTTCACTCCATTCACAGGCAGGGTCTCATAGGTAATTAGGTGCTGGCACCCACTCAGCGCAATGTGCTGGTTAATTGAATAGTTAACACATCAGAGGCAGGCCTGTGCAGATTGGAGGTGACACCTGTCAGGAAGCTGTTCTCTGTCGACCCAGGACATTTCCTGCTCTGCCTGATACATATGTCATCTTTGTGGAAATACCAAATTAGGGGCAGGCAGCTGAGTGAGTGCAGTACAGCAGGTGTGGAGATAGCTTGGGGGTGGAAGAAGGAAGACACTTTTCTGCTCTGTCCTTCAAGAGGATTTGTAAAGCTCAGGGCACCTATCCTTACTTCACCTCAGGCCATTTCCATGGATATGTGACAGGAAAGTGACAGCGCTGTGTGTTTGCGTGCATGCATGTATGCACGCACATGCCTCAGCAGGCTCTACCCCAGACCCCGGAGCAGTGTGCCCAAGGCATCCAGGAGTACAGTGTGCATCTCACAGAGGTGTGTCAGCTGGGTAGAGGTGTCCAGACTCAACCGACTCAACCAGAGTCAGCTGTCTAGTGGGCAGACTGGAATTTGCCACAAAAAAAACAAATCACAGTTTTTCAAATTATACTTTTTATTCCCATTTAAAGTGTGTGAGTGTACATATTGTCCTGAGTGAGTGCTTCCATTCTTGTCTAAAGGCAGGCGATTGGCTGCAGGAAGAGGTGTCCAGGCCAGTGTAGTCGGCAGGAGATAACAGGAGAGGGTTTTCACACTGGAGACCAAGACCTGGAGACTGCTCAGAGCCAAGGCACTGCAGAGAGCAGGTACCAGCTGGACCTACACTGATGCTACAGTTAGAAGCCATTTCCTACATGTGAATTGAGCAATTATTCTAACACACATACACTCTCACACCCTGTACTCATTATGTCCTCTCACCTCCTCCACAGCAGCATAGTGGATGAACTACTGTGTAAGGTAGAGATGGATCGGTTGAAAACACAAGAATCAACTACAAGGGTTGTGCAGGCACAGCAGCAAACAGCTGGAGGCCCACACAGAGTGACCCAGCATTGCCTCCCCTTAGCACAGATTCTCCATAATATACAGGAGCTCATGGAAGAACAAGACCACTGTAAAGACTCAGGTGTGTGAAAACATTACAGTCCTAAAGTGGTTTGTGTTGCAATACTTCACAGTTTGTCTGATGGACATGGAAAAGAAAGATATAGAGAAACATAGATAAAATAATTGACATGGTATAAGTTATGGAGAGAGAAAAACAAAGGAAGGGAGTAACAGTGACAGGCTTTCGTGTCTGGTCAGTTATCATCCACTGCTGACTTCAAAATATTGCGTGCGATAGTCACCTGTGTGTGATGTGGCAGCTGCCTCAGTGACTTACTAGCAAGGAAATTTTTCCATCAGTTTACAGCCTTAGGCCTTTATTTGTAATGCACACATCTAATTGACACAACTTACTCTTGCCCAAGGAAACCACAGGAAAAATATTCCATTATGCATAGCAGAAGAATCTCAACATATGGATGCACATGGCAAAAAAAGATCTGAAAAAAGTAAAGACTTTGAAGTCTCTATTAAATAGGAGCAGTGAAACAAAATAACATAGTTGAGATGTATTCAAAAGAGTAAGTTTGCTTGGCAGGGAACTGTACAAAACAGTTACCTGAATACTTTGTAAACACTTTTGGGGACCACTCTTTAAAGTGTCACCCAGGAAAGCTGCAGGTAAAAATGTGTGTTTAGGAAGTTTGTTTGTGTGAGCGTACATATGCATTTCTTTTTATATAGGTTTTACTTTAGATGTCTGTTTTTGCATCTATCCAAACAGGAGAAGAGGACTTTTATTGTCAGGAAGTGGAGAAATATGAGTGGAGAGTTCGAGACGACTCAGCTGCTTCAGGTATGTTCCCTGCAGTGTTCAGAGCGAAATCCTGAAATATTTGCATCTGTCAGAGTTGTTGTGATATGAATTATCATGAGACTGCATTTAATTTATCTTTTATTTTGTCCCTTGTCAATATGAAAAACACCAGGAAATCTTCTGACTGTGAAACACTTTAAAAACCCTGCTGTGTGACTCACAGACACAACTAGTTGCAGACATGTTTTAGGACTCTGGCCAACGGTGCCCTGTTCCCTCTCTCCCCTCCGCCCATCGAGTTCTTCCCATTCCTCACTCTCCATCTGGCCTGTGTGTGGGCTGGCCGCTCAATAAGTGGATCATTTCAGGTCGGGGCCCTTGTGTGAAATCAGATGTTTAAGCGGCCAGCTGAAGCGGGACAGGAGCATCTTAACCAGCACCTTGCCAAAGGTCTCATGTTCACTCAGCCACTGGGGCTGCTGTGAGTACGCTCGCCACCTGCCAATAGGCATTAGGGAGGATTCAGTAATTAAGTGATAGGCTGAGGACTAAATTGGGTGTTTGTGGGCTGGTGAGCCACCCCAAGGTCCCTACAGCCATGCAGATAGGGGATTCTAATTGCCAGGAATATTGATCAACCTGGCAAGGGGGGTGCGCAGGGAATTCAGTAGCCATCGATTAGCTGTTACTGCACCTCACTTGTCAATGGAAGAGGGAGGTGCACATTGGAAAAGCTCTGGGCTTTTCCCACAGTATCTTTCACCACCAGCAGCTGCTGACACACTCACATACAGTCAGAGTCAGTGACACAGCAAGTTGTGATGAAATCGTTCTCTAAACTTCCTCACCTGCCCTCCTCTGTATCTGTAAACCAACTTTATCTTTCACAGGCAATCCAGATGTAATGCTGAGATTTTTCCAAAGGGCTCACTTGTTCTCTTTTATTGTACTAACAAATCACCATCCACTGAGCTGCACTTTCTCCCTCTGTGCTTCTTCCTTTTTTCCTTAAAACTTGTCATGAGTTTGTAAGAGCTCTGACCCTTGGCTGTGGTGCTGGTTAATGTTGGAGGGAGAGACGGGACTCAGCTCGGCTCCCCTCTGATACTTAATTAGTTGCTTCACCTGGCAGTAAATAGGCCCTGGTCAGCGTTCTCACACACTCACAAGAGTGCGATTCTAGCTCTATCACTTATGCTCCAGTGATACATCACCATCGCAAAACAATGTGCCGAACAAAGCAACACTGTGCGGACAGAATTGCTGAACATCCCCTCATTAAATGTTAAAGCTTGCTTGGGCAGATTGAATCTGTCACCAATGCACACATTACCATGTATTGATTTGGCTCCATGCATGACATACTGTACTTAAAGCACTTAAATTTCCCATGAATGTGCTCAAATCAATTAAGAGATGTGTGAAAGGAGTTGGCTGTCAATATCTTACTTTAAATATAGACAAGGTTTAGATTACTCATTACTGTCACATTTAAATTGCTATAAAGTCCAATGTAGTTAAATGTCTTTCATATCTTTTGTTTGTATTTTATGTCTTTATTTTAAAGGTGTTATTAGAGAAATGTGATGAAAGAGATTAAATGATACGAAACAATGTTCTCCAGCCCCAGTTAATGTTTGTCATCATGTTATTCTTTCATCCTATGAAAATATGATTTGTTTTTTTGTGTTTTTTTGTAAAGTCTACGACCCAGACACATTCTCAGGTCAGAGTTCATCTTTGGTCAACTGTGACTGAGTGGATGTTCTCTGTCAAACAGTGGGAATATTGATCTGCTGTAAATGGTAATGCAGATGTTTTTTATCAGCATGTGTAGGATTATCACACCACAATACCATGAAGTGTACAGCTGCTCTTATACACTGTTAAGTGTTTACAGTGTGTGATCAATATTTATTAGTGAGCCATGACATTACATAATGTTTTGAGACAGTATGGGACAGTTTCCTCAGACATCAGTGCTGTATATGTAAAGGTTGGTAGGATGAGTCACTTTACAGTTTGTGACCATGTGAATCTGGACCAAGAATCTGAGAAGATGAAGGTTTATAAAAATCACAAATCAATCACAAGTGCTATAACACTAAACACTGAATGATGTTACCAAAATGTCAGCACTTATTTCAGCCTGTAACCACGACAAATAACAATATCTAGCACACATTGTGTTTATGATAATCGTAATAATAATAACAATCATTGTAATAATCATGGTAACATCATTCAATGATTGCAAACCAGGTGCCCTGATTTTCATTTAGTTTTCCTATTTTTTTCAACAGCAGCATAAAACTATTTAGTTACATTTCATCAGAAACAGACTCATGTAAGATTTACCATCTGACGGTCTTTGACGAGGCCTCACTGCACGTGCATGTCTTGTCAACTGACTCAACTCAACAATTAGACTCGTTTGTAGTTTTTCTCAGCGATCTTCGCTTGTGTTCTGTGTTCACGTTGAAATGAATTGCAGAGACAGAAGCAGTGAGATGGTTTGCTTCCCAGCAGTCTCTACCCTGAGTCATTTAGAGCCTATTACAAAACATCAATATATTGATTGAAGTAAGTGTCTCTGTGTACTGCTCTGTAAACACACAGTTGGGTCAGTTGTGCATGTTTTATCAGCTTAAATCTTATCAGGATTTAAATCTATTCATCTCCAATTCACTTAATCATGGCACTATTGGGTTTTGAGGCCAAGGTTTGAAACACTCCACCTTAGTTTCTTTGCTTTGTAATACCTAATGTTAATAATATACAATATTATCTAATATACTTTTATTCTTTTATGTCAGCATAATTTCTTGTATTGAAATTTCCACATAAATGATTTCTACTGGGGCCCAAACCAACTGCTTGTTTTAAACATCTTAAAAAATGAATTTCCCTGCATAACTCGGTGCAGCCTGTGGTCTGTGCCGCATGAATGAAAAACAAGCGAAGCAACAAGAGCAACAGGTCAGAAGGATCAGTAAATAACAGAAGACAGCTCATAGTCGGGTCAAAAAATGTTTCCAGACGTAGAATTAATCAAAAATTTCACTTTTGGTTGCCCCGGTGTTTTGTTTTGTTTTGTTTTGTTTTGTTTTTTGTTTTTTGTTTTTTGTTTTTTGTTTTTTGTTTTTTGTTTTTTTTTTTTTCGTAGATTTCATGGAAGATTTTTTGTAAAGATGAAAATATTTTATTTAAAAACTTTCTCATGATTTTTATTGCACAGTATATCCAGTTGAAATGTGGTAATACTGGGAAGGAATGGAGGGAAATGTGAGTTAAAACAAAATTTAAGGACATTTCCATTATCTTAATTAATCACTGTACTTAAGTACAATTAATGAAGTTAGTATATAAGACTCTCATACTCTGGCACCATATATACAAGCAAAACTAAAGAGACATTAATCATTCAATGGTTTTATATTTTCCTTGTGAGAGAAGACATTGTCAGTGTCTTCTCTGGATATTTATGACACCAAACCATAAGTTCAGTTTCCTGATTTGAATCAATGATCCAGTCAGTGTCTGAACTATGTGATTTCCAAGGTCATTTTTTTTCTTCACTGAAGGGGGATTGTCCCCCCATGCTTGTCCTCTGATTGAAGCCTAGCTGCAACCGTTTATACACCACTCATAGTCACCCTCCAGCCATGCTCACAAATTGAATTAGTTTCAGACTGAATTTGTGTTTCAAAACTAGTAATTATTTTTTAACCCCAGAGGAAGCCAAGAGAAATGAGTCAGATCTTCACAAGTCATGAAATTTGATGATATATGATTTCACACCAACCAAAGGGACACAAGCCTGAAGCACAGCAATTTACCAACCATTCATCTGTTAGCAAATTAAATCACACCACATTTGACATCTTTTAGAAAGTTAGATAAATCTGATGAAAAAGTTTCTCTCTCAATTACCATCTGAAATTAATCTCCTTAATCCCAATTTGATCTCTTTCATGCATATAAGGGGTATCTTTCATCTGCCCACCTATGTGCTTTAAATCTCCACCACAGAGTTAAGATGGAACGTGACTGTCAAACTTAGTCCTTCGTGAAACTCCAGCACCCATGCAGCTCCATGAGATGACAGAGCTGATTAGGGGGAGATGAGGACAGAGGTGCGTAACTGACAGCCATCCATTATCTCTCTCTCTCTCTCTCTGTACCTGGTGGAGTACTGGGAGGTCTCCAGGAGTTCATGATGGAGTTGCAGAGTGCCATCCAGAGGCAGGCATAGTTCAGCTGCTGCAGAGTCAGATTTACAAAGACTTCTCATGTCCACTACAAATCTTCGTAACCAGTGATTTCTTTTTAGTATATCAAATGTTACAATCTGAAAGGGAAATTAAATTTGGCATTTTACAAAATGAATGCATGTGATGATGTGCAAGCAACCACAAAAAAGTCAGAACATCTGTTGCATACTGCACATTTCAGCTGAAACTGAACAGATTCTCTGCAGCCATACACCTCAGTTTCTGCTCTGTGCGTGGTTGTGATGTGAAGACAGTCAACTCTGGAGTCAAAGAGCTAAGATAGAGCTGCTCTTCACCTGGGAGAGTAAACAGGTGCTTTAAGTGCAACTGCTGCTAATATTGTTAGATAAATGTTAAAGTTCTTTCAGCTCCCTCATGTAGGAATTGTCTTCAGATTTCAGTGACGTGACTGATGCCGCCCCTCAACATGGCATTAAGCATTAATTCAGTGTCAAGGTTAAAAACATGTCTATAAATAGAAAGAAAAATGTATAGAGTTGTGAGCATGTAGCAGTTTTATCCTTTATATCTGTGTGTGTGTGTGTGTGTGTGTGTGTGTGTGTGTGTGTGGCAGAACGAAAACGTGGGTTGGCACTTTCTCTCAGTGTTATGTCCCATCTGCAGTGGAGGGGTTTCCAGCTGACAGAAGAGAGGGAGGCCCAGCAGGAGACAACTAAGCATCAAACTAAAGAGATGATCAAACTACAGGCCACCAGCAGACACTTACATGGTGAGCTCCAGATTCAGAATATTCACTGTGTGCCTCAAACTGCTCCCAGCATCTGAGCAGCTGGCACCAAAATTGATAGTGATCAGGCTTAGTTACACACCAGCTCTTCCTTCGTTAAGCGGCACTTTGTCCAGCCAGTGGCCTGCTAGCCCTGAGCACAGTTATGGTGGGAGCAATCTACAATAGGAAGAAAAAGGAGTCTCATCTCTTTTCTCAACAGTGGTATTAGTTTAAGATAGCCAGAGCTGAGAAGGGGCACGATGCCAGCCCCTTCACAGCGCTTCCTGGTCATTAGCGTGGACTGTACCAACTTTCTGAAGTAGAGTCGTGACCTCTCGGGGTCACTCTGTTCACTAATTGTACACTTTAGGCAAGATCAGGTTCTTTTGTCAAGAAAGGGAGGGTGAAACTTGTAGCTTTGCCCTTTCAATGTATTCCTAAAGTTGATTAGATAATGAGGTATTTTTGCAGACTCGAGGCCTGTATGTGCAGTAGTTTTCAACCCTCTGATATTATCTGCTGGATGGTGCAAGTTTTTGTTTTTTATTCTAGGAGACCTCAACACTGTGGACCTCATGTTAGTGTTTTGTCTATGTTTGTTTTGGTCCTGAGCTCTCTGTGTACACATTGTTACTTGCTTCTGGCTCTACAGTGTCATTTTTTTATTGATGTGTGTGCGACTGTGCATGCTTGATTGTAAATATGTGTGTGTGTCCACGTCAGTGTGTGTGGTGACTTCTGAGCCAAGAGCACATCTCTGGCTCATCTCTGAGGCCTGGCGTCAGCCTCCTTAAGTGCTGTCAATGTCACATGGTAACAGCAGCACTGCAGCCTCTTAATTGGTTTAGGAAAAGCATCCTTGTCATTTTGCGGTCAGTAAACTCCGCTAGAGAAAATGAAGTCCAAGCTGCTGCCACCTCCTCAACCCCCACACAGCCAGCCTAACAAAAAAATAATGATTATGTGCCATGTATATTTGTGCGTTCGCTGTCTGTTTTCACTTTTTGCTTTTAGAAATAATTGCTGTTGGTTGTGTGGCTGCATCAGAGGAAGGGCATTAATGATTCTCACTGGCCGTGAGGAAACACTGCGCTGCAGAGGGTGGGAGGGGAGCAACTCATTTTCTAGAACTAAACGTGTGTGGGTGTGTGTGTGTGGGTGTGGGTGTGTGTGTGCGTTTGGTAATTTATTTTTAGCAGTTTCCTCACTTTGTCGTGCAGTACATATTGTATGCAGCCTATAATAATCACACTAGCAGTGTGTGCAGAGATGTGTGCACATCTGAATGACTTCAATACTTGTGTGTTTGTGTGTGTGTGCATGTGAGCATGCACGTGTGTGTGCGTGGCTGTCCTTTTGCACGGATTAGCTGGTGAATGCAGCTAGAGGATGATCAGACTGGGAGCACACCAGGGTTGCTCTGCGATCACACAGGGATTACGGGGGATATGGAGCTGTAGTGCATTCCAGGGCTGCCTCCAGTTAGGCTCATCTCCGCCACGCTCCCCTCACACACACCACTTTAATTGCCTTTGCTTCTTTCATTACTTTTATTGCCTCTCCTCTGCATTGCGTGCTCCCTGGGCTTGTGGAAAGGTCATTGTGATGGTGGGGCTGTGCTCACAGCCTCCGTCTCCCTGACTAGCAGGAAATGGCTATGGATCTCAAGCTGAGGAATCAAGTGACACACGCCGAGCCACCACCAAAGGGACATGTGCACATTTTCACCATAACACCTATAATTCACTATTTCAAAATCCAGAGTTTTATTTCTAAATGCCCCCCAATGTGTCTCATTCAGGAATGAAATGGATTTCAGTGGGTGTTGTTTAGATATAAACCCTTATTTTGACTAAGCATGTGCAAACTAGACTTAGAAGAAACATAACGTAAATACACAACCACTGCAGTGCAAAGAAACCATCTGGAAATGGAAGAACACCAGCTGCTATAGCTGTCAACATGCTGACATCCAATATGTCCAAGTTTCATTACAGCATCCTGCACAGTTCTGATGCTATAGCAGTTATACATTTACCAACAGACAGGAATGAATGGAACATGCTGTAATAGTTCCTGTTACAATGTGAGTCAATACAAATACAAACAGTACCAGCCAGTTATCAGCTCGTAATCATTACAGTCTCTGAACAGAGAGTTTGTCACCACAACAGATTCACAACAATGCAAGATCTCAAAAGTCCACAGGTTTATGTTTGAGATCAAAATCCAGGTCAAATTTCATGGGATTGAATGTCAATATATTGGCAGACGTTGCAGCTGGTGTGATCCCATGGCAAAAATGTCTTCCATCACATAAGAAAAGGGAGGAGCTGGACAGCTGGTGTTAATAGCATTGACAATATTGTAGGTCGGAAGCAGTGAAGAGGTGACAGCCCTTGAATGAGGGACATGTGTGTGCCTTATTGCATCCCCTGAGCACAATACGAAGGAAAATAGAGGTGTTAGTGGTTGTCAGATCCTCAGGTGACTTACACTTTGAATTGTGGTATAATAAAGTTTGTTTTCCCTCGTCAGTTAAAGTTACAACTCCCAAAACATTTTCTATATGTTCCCCTTCCTGATGAGTACAGGCATAGACCGTATCACATTTTATTACTGGTATATGTACCATTACACAGATGTACCATTTGTAGTTGAATTTATCCTGTTAAATTACATTCCAACATGAGAGTTGCACTCAGATGAGTTCAGATTTTGTTGCCCTAAAGTATGTTTGCTTTTTATTATTATCATTCTTTTGCAAGTAACCATTGCTTGTGCCATCTTTAATAATGTTTAGTCTCCCTGCAGGCTTCCAGAGCTGAGTATCCAACTTGCAGTGGGGGAGAAGTGTCCACTGCAGACAGTCTAGGAGGAGTGTTTCATTTTAATAAAGGTACAGATAGTACCTCTCAGGGACAGCCATAACTTTAAGGTAATTCAGGTCAAACTGTATTACATGCATACGGCTCATCAGTCTGACACCATAACTAGTCATCAAAATGTCCTGCCTCTAAGTCCCCATGCACGAAGTCTTACGATCTAAGCTTAAGCTCATAACTATAAAGGAACAGTAAAGCAACAGCTGATGTATTGACACAGTTTGCTGTAGATATGTTGTTATTTTTGTCATATCTTACTTTCCTCCCACTACCACTGTCTCTCACTCTCTACGTCCCTGTCGCTGCAAAAGGTGAAGATTTTGATCTTGCAAGGACAAATCTCATGACCACAACACTCCACACTGTTGGTCCACTTGGTACCAAAACACAAGTAGAGCCATAATACAGCCCACATCACTGCTGAGATCTCGCTGTGCTTCCACAGTAATTGTGTTCAATCTGAACAATAGCTAATGCACATTTTATCATATTCCAGCATTGCTGCAGGCGAGGAAATGAAAAACTGTCAGTGAAAATAAAAGAACAAAGTAAAATGATCATGCATCTCCACCAAGGCAGAGAAGATGGACAGATGAGAGTTATGTGCCAGCGCTTTACTAAATGCAGCAGTGTGTGAAATACAGTGCACTTGAATATATGCATGTGTGTGTGTTTGTGTTTGTGATTTACCTACAGGAGGGTGTGGACGCTCTGTAAATTGAGGTCAGGAGACTTAAAGCCGACTTTGACAAGGTGAGGATAGACAAGGAGAAAATGCAGGAATAGAACAAAAACATACTAAGAAAAAGGCACATTTTCAGTTTTATTTGTGTTTATTAGGTAATCACAAAAAAAATCCCATGACTGATGAAAGTGAAATCTGTATGCAGCAGGATGACGTAGGCTGCTCACTTTTCTTCATTCTTTAGTTAGTGCTTAACTGAAGCGGCAGTAACAATGTGTCATGTCTGGGATCACAGCCAGATTTTACAACTAGTATAACCATCCTCAATTTGCCAAGTGTTGTTCATTTCCTCTGCTTCCTCTCAACAAGTTTACAAGCGACACGCTGCAGCCTCTGACCTGAGAAAGTCCGGGGACTGTAAAGATGATAACTTTGGCTTTGATCAATTCACTGTGTTAAACCGTAACAATCCTGGCAAAGACCCCGCTTCTCTTCCAGAGGGGTGGTGGCAGATCTATACGCGATCCTCTCTGTGACTACATGTCCTCTGCTCTTGCTCTGGCCGACTCCAGAGACAGTGTTGGTGACGAAGCAGGGAGCTTTTAGAGACGAGCGTGAGTGTTTCTGGAGTGGCTCATCTGAAAACTTGGGTCAATATAAACACTCACCAACACATCACAGACAGTATCACTGAAAAGCAAAGCTGCTGCATAACTCTCTGGATTTTATTGGCTGTCATGTTGATTTTTCTTGTTGTGGGATTAGCATAGGCCTCAGTGTGTTTGTGTGACTAATGGTCTGTGTTTTGCGGCTGTGAAATCAGCAGCCTCAGAGCCCCGAACAGCCTGCACATCAGTGTTTGAAGTCCACCCGCTACCCCCCACCCCCCAGGGTTGTGCCTGTGGGTCTTGCTTCTAATGCAGCCCCAGCACATTTCTCTCTCCATCTCACAGAGCAAAGCTTCTCCTTTACATGCAAAACTGTGTAGCACTCTTCTCCTCCTGCGCCACAATAACCTGTAATCTGCACGACTGTGACCAGCTCGTGTCATTCCCACCTGGGTGACCCAGCTGCAACTGATGGCTAAAGCTTGTTAACACCGAAGACACATTTATGCAGTTAACTCGTGCTGCGGGTGGCTGTGATCAAAGGACACGGTGCCGCAGAGGAAGAGGTCTCACCTCGCTGGCACTGCTCAGAGTTGGCACAAGTTTCACCCAACTGACCCAATGACATTCTCTCCTCTGGCTAGATAAATGTTAGTTTCTGTTAGTCCTCACCCAGACCCACGAAGGACACTCACCATGGAAACGTATAACTTCTAAATAAAATATGAATTTTATGTGTTGCTTGAGAATGGGTTGTTTGATGGAGGAAAGCTGTCTCAAAGTTGAAGCCATCTCATTTTTCTCAGCCAACACCACCCCGTCTGACAGTAAGCCAGATTTGTGCTACCTGGCATTTGCCTGCAACACATTCCCATCTGATATCCTCTCAAATTGAAAAGAGTGAAATAAGGACTGATTGAAGGATGGAAGGACAGAGGCAGCACGCGATCGAGGGGAGAAAGATGTGAACCCAATCTTCCATGTGTTGACTGTACTGAATAGGGGCTTGTGCTAAGAAGAGCCTTTCTATCCGCTCATTCCCTCTGTTTACTTTGAGCCTCACCACCTTTCTCAACACAGGCATCACTGTAAATGAAACGCCCTCCCCATCCTTCTCTCCTCAGCTTTAGCAATATAACCGGCATCACTGGAGACACAGTTGCTCTTTTATATTCCAGACTAGTCCAATTAAAAAGGTGACAACTTAACTGGGGTGAGAAGACATTTGGTTAAGTTTGTTAAAAGTGGAGTAAGCAGTGTGATGTATTTATTTAGTGAACTACAACATGTCTGTATATTTGTTCAGTTTACAGTGGTCTGACAGTTTATTTGTGAAGACAAGTGGAGAACTGATGCAAACTCAGCCCATTAAGAGCCACAGGGTGACTGGGGGAAAGTCCAACTAATGTTTTGGGGCATTAAAAAACCGACAGGCGTCCAGAAGAATTGAGGTGGGCTGAAAGCATGCCAGTGGTCCAGGGAATAATAATAAATAGATAAATAAGTGGATGAAATGGCATGAGAAAAGCTAGTGAAATACAAAGTATTCTCACGCAGCACGTTAGTTTATTTATGGCATCTGAAGGCTCGGTCTGGATGCCGGGTGGGGGCTGGGGGAATACATGCACAGGCTTTCCCTCTCAGAGCCCAGCTCCCAAGCTTTCATTAAGTGTCATTACCAGTACTTTCACAAAGCTGGCCAGGCTGAGACCTGACATCCCCTCTACAGATAGTTGGCCATGCATATGGATGGATTTCTGATCCCTCTTATCCACCACTGAGGAGGGAGAATTAGGCCAGCACGAAGGAGAGTAAGGGGCTTAAAGGGTGCATCCATATCTGACTTTAATGGCAAAGATGGACCTATTTCTTCAATCGCAGGACAGTGTTCATGCTTAGTTTGTTGTTGTGTTAATGTCACTCAGGTTATCAACACTGAGAGTGTTTCACTTGATGTTTTTTTCTCTTTTTTTGACCGTATGGGTCATGTATACCCGATCAAATACATTTTATGCTCTTGTGAAGAATTATATTTCCATTTGAGCCAGTTGTACAACGAGCCCACAATGCCATTTAAAATGTGCATTTCTAGCAGCGTGGCATTCATTAGCAATTTGCTCTTCCATTTCACTTACTTTGAGAAAGTCCCCTGATTGATGGCGGAGCTTGTTCTGTTTATTTGTATATCAGGGAATGAAATATTCATATTGTACGCTTTTCCGAGCAGAAGTTATCTAGATTCAGTGTAAATGGTACTTGGGATTAGATTTTCACAGCAGATTGCTGTTATTAAGGGGAAAAAGCCAACTCCTTTGAGCAGTCATCTTCCTGGGAGGCAATCTATTTCTCTTTCACGCAGCCAGAGTGCTGGACCAGGCTCTTAATGCACTGAAGCAAAAGTGCTTCGGTCCGCAACCTTTCACGCCTTCAGCTCTCCTTTATGTGATTGAATAGTTAATAACTGTGAGTCGCCTTTGAAAGCTCTGTGCCGTTGGTCCTTCTGAGGCACTTCTCTTCTTTTTGTCTGTTTGGCTGCTGTACCTGCCCATTGCTCTGTCTGGCTGCATGTCTACTTGCCCCAGATGCCAAGTCAACTGATAGCCCACCTCTTCTCCACCAGCCCCTCTTACTTTTATCTTTGTCTCTCGCCTGACTTGCCACTTGTGTGTCTGGCTGTCTGGCTGTCTTAGTCTGTACATCAGAATTTTGAGGGCGAGAGATCAGCGTTTTCATCTCCTGCTTCATCTTTCTCTTCCTATACACATTCACACAAACAGGCACACACTCGCTCACACAGCTCATTAGCCCATCCCACGCTCACAGCTCTGGCAGAATGTGACCCTGCCTAATTGTGTACCATGCTCATTTGTTCTCCCTGCATGATGTGACGATTGCTTATTTATTCTCCTCAGGGCTCCGATCTCACATTAAAATGATTGACTCATTTCATTCACTGCACATTTCAAGCTTTATTTGATAAGCTCATTTCAAATCCCTTCTTTTCCCATGCTTAAAAGTTATAATGTTAGTGAGGCACATTATTATTCATACTCTGGATTGTTTCTTCTGCTAATTATGTGTGTTAGAAAATCATTTTGCACATGTGATTCTGTTTATTCCGGTGGAATTGAGCAACACAAAAGGGCAGACATTACCGATGCAGTTGGAATAGCTGAGGAGCCAATTGTGTACACAAAGCTGGCAGACGCGGTCAACAAGAAGCTTAAGAGGGATTGGGACAGTCTGGAAACTCGGCCAGAATAAGCAGAGCAAATTTGCATTCTATTAGAATTTACATCTGGTTAGAGACCTGTTTTACAAATAAAAAAGCCATCAACCTTTCTGTCCAATCATGTAATAAGGGTGTGTTTTGACACAAAAAGGAGCATAACAAGTGATTTCTGATTGGGGATTTAGGCAGGATTGTTACAGGAGGATTTTAGCTCTTGTGATCTCACCAGCTGACAGTCGATGTTTTCTCCCTCCAGCTATCGACCGGTCCTCGGTGACACAGCAGCTGCTGGAGGCCTACTCGCTGCTGCTGTAGGTCAATGCAGACTGGGATATGTGATAGTGACAAGCGCAAAAAGGTGTGATCGGCAGAGGTTAGTAATCTAATTCACTTGAGACATCATTAGGGCTGAGGATTGAAACTTTCCATTTTTGGCAACGACCAAACCATCCAAGTATCAGAAAGTGTCAAGTGCAGCAGATCAAGCTGAAGTTCTTATAATGTTGCTGATTCATAGTCTCTAATATGGACCAACTCCAAATATATACATTTCCCATGATGCAACTCATTTGTGTCTTATATTAGACATTTTGTCAAACATGTCAAACTTGTGCCCGTGTTGTGAAACACAAGTGATAAATGAACTCAAGTCAAAGAGAAGATTTTTATAAAGTGTTGAGAGAAGAGAAAAATCTCTTCAGGATCGGAGCCAAAATTGAGATCTCAAGATTAATATATTGGCAACTGTATAACAAATATACAAACAATATCCAACCCAAGGCATTACCTAGTTGTTCTCTTAAATCCAATGAAACATCCCTTGTTTCTAACAACTCTAATGTTCTTTGATCATCTGTTTAATGACGTCTCTTTTGTTTTTGCAGTGTTTTGACTACCAGAGGAGCTTTGATTAGTCAAGCAGAGTCTGTAGAAGAGACAAGTCAACTGACAACCTCTACCAGGTCGTATGATCCCAGCAGCTGTGACTGTCAAAGAAGTTGGGACTTGTTCCATCAGCTGCAGGAGACGTGGACTGTGTCCTTGGCACTTCATCACACTTCAACATCATTTTGACTATTATGTCCCCTGGACTTTAACTTATTGTTTGCAAGCGCTAAAAACAAATAAAGGTTTTCATGAACATTTTTTTAGTCTGTTTAAAAACATTTTGTGTGACAAAAAGACTTTTATATTTCATATTTTGTATTTAGTTTTATTTTGAGTTTGAGATGTCATTTGACACTCTCCAGATGGCCAATAATGTTGTTATTATGATCCTTTCAGATTGTATTAAGTTAAAAAACTGAATTCTGAACTGTATTCAAAAATATATTTTTTTTAAAAATAGGCCTTGCATATTTATATGTCAGAATGTCCCAAATCAAGTTGAAGTTTTTAGTTCATGTAAGTTGATACATGATGGAGTATTAATCTATTCTTTATGATTAAGTTTATTTACACAAAAAAAGAAAAGCAGTTGATGTGTTTTGAGTCATATACGGTAACTCCGCTCAGAGGCATAGACCCCCACTAGCCAATATAACCAAAATCTTAATGAATATGGTCAGATAGACAAGAAATTGCAGCCAAATAAAAGAATAATAAAGGCATCTAAATCCTAACAAGCTTGCCTTTGTTCTTCCACTCCACCCACCACAAGTTGGCTGTGTGAAAGCAGGCATTGTTGCAGCTTTGAGGGCAGCTCTGAGAGTTCCATGCCCATCGGCCTTCAATCACATGGGATGTCTGAGTTTGACAGTATAAAGTCTTTCTTCTAGAACAAAATAAGACCCCTAAGCAATAGTGGATGAGCTGTTAGTAACCACACAGTCCACAGGGAGGTAGACCAAGCATGGTAGTACAGTACACACAAAGTGTTGGTTAGGGATAAGACAATGGACCAGTAAAAACATTACTGGATGCTGCAATACTCTTAAATTTCTTACATTTACTTACAGAGGTAAATACTATCTGTTATTTTGTGCATTAAAATTCAGTTTTCCCAAATAAAAAGCAAAACAAAAGTTTTGTAAAGTATCAGTTAAGTATGGAGATACTGAAAAGGAGATTATGGAAAAAAAAAAAACACTCAAAATTGCTAAGTGATAAAAACGATTCCCTAAAGAAAAGTCGTATCACACCGACTCTCCTGCTCCTGTAGAAGTCGCAGCCACAGTCATTCCATACATTTGCAATGACTGTGGCCGTCTGCTGTTTCCTGTGACTTTTCAAAGGGCATCAGTGATGATATACTGTTCACACGGAAGCGGTGAGGTGGCTCTTCAGTTGCTGAGTTGTAGTAGGTAAGTGATTCGCTCAGTGGCAGCATGTAAGAATTAATTCCAGCCTTACTGGAAGAGGACACCATCGGTTTCTGCCTCGGCCAAATCAATAGGCAACATTCTTTCTAGCATAGCAGTCAATACACAACACTTAAGGTGTCTGAGGAAACCAAAGAACACCAATAATTGTTATTAGTGGCTTAGATATCCCCAAGCATTGCATTTAGTAGCCGTAAAGACCTCTTTGGCCCCAGTAAAGGGTATCTGAGTACGATGTAAAGGAATGTTAAAACAAAAAATGGTGGCCAATATTACATAATAAATATCTTTCCAAATGCCCGCAGTGTTGACATTAGGAGGAGATTTAAGCCACATTAACAGTGTGACTCTAAGGTTAGTCATGTGAAACATTGATTACAGCGACAGTCATGGTTCCCAGAGGATGAATCCTAATGATTTGGTTGATTTCTGTTCTTATTCCTCTAGCACCATCATGAGGGTGATATTTTTTGGAGTTTCACTGAATTGATTCAGTTCCAGATGATGAATTTTAATAACTTCAGGTGCCAACATCTAATTTATCCCAAACTTGTCCAGTACTGCCAGTTGTTCATTCTTCAGTTAATGTAAACATTATGCTTGGGTGTGGCTTGTTATTGATAACTTAATTTTGGATAAACTTGATTTAAAGGAACAGCACATCTTTGACAAAAACAGCAAAATGAAATGGATTTTTCATTACTGGCTGATTCAATCTTTATTTGAGAAAGTGATGAAACAATGCTGTGACTTGTTAACGTTACATCAGTGTTTTTTTTTAATTATATGTTTAGATTTGACTCAATTTACAACAGTTGTTTTATTCAATCTCATCTGCCTTTATTTAGTTTAAAAACACCACAGTTCACTGGAGTGTTCACACAACAAGCAGACATGCAGACATAATTCTTGCCACTTAGTACACATGGTATACAAAGCCACTCTATCAGTGAAAGCGGTCATCAAGTGAAGGACAGCCAACAACACTGCCTCCTGCTTCCATCATAAACCACATGTGGTGGGTTCAGAGCTAGTGAAGGTAAGGGACTACCAAAGAAGGGGGACAGGGGATTTGTGTGTGGGGAAAGGCGGGGGTGGAGGAGGGGGGGTAACATTCAAAATTCAATCAAGTGAAGGCCATCTCCAGCAGGGGAACAGGGAGCAGGGGGAGGGAGGGAGGGGAACTCAGCTGAAGTTTCCACTGGGCCTGCTGTGCTCCTAATGCAGCCTTGGATGTAATTGGGTCCCAGAAGGCTGTTCATTATCGGGGGTGAGCGAGGCAACAAAACAGAAAGGGGTGGAAAGAGAAAGAAAATGTCTCATTCTTTGCTCAGTGCCTCCATCCCTGCACTATTATGGGACAAGAGTTAATTAAAAGAGCGGTTGATGCCTCTGTTTTTCTCATCAATCTCACTTCTGCTCTTATTAAGTTTGTAATGACAGAAGAGCTTGTCCCTGTCTACCACCAGACACAAAAACAAGGGGGAGGAATGAAAGGACAGGAAGGGTGGGGCAGTTAATGTGAGGGACGGCTCATCTCAACAAATCTCCCCAGTGTTCGATGACTAAAATTCACCATAATCCCTCCATCAAATCTCAGGGTGATGATATATAGTCAGAAGAGGAGAGCTGAACTCATGTGCAAAGGCTTCTTTATTTAGGGTGTGGCAGAAAAACCCCATTTAAGAGGTGTGGCTTTGCACCTTAATCCTGTGGCTCCTGTCTCCACCATCTTGGAGGCCATTTTAATTCCCTCCATCATTACAGGGCCCTTTCCTGTAAAGCTTTGGTAAAGGTGACTGCTGACACTGTCATTCACAAGAAGTATTTGAAAATGTCAGCCCATAGCTGAGATTTGTCTCATTAAAGTTTGTGGAGTCCATTATATTCATCGCCTCATTCGCCTGCCGCACTCAATCAAGACGACTTGCAAAACTGGAGGAGATCGAGGGAACGCTCATAATCATGCTCATTTACATAAAGGCTACAGAGAGACAGACCATCACTGACCAACAAGAAAGGAGCTGAGCAGCTAAGAGGAAAAACACAGCAAAGTGTTGCACAGTACATTTGAAGTGGTTGCAGACAGACCAGCTTCTTTTTGTCTTTCTTCTTCCAAATTGCTGGCAGCAACTCAGACTGTTTTCAGCTGAGAGACATCAAGAAATATCACCATAAGCGTGATGAAGACACTGGAACACCATCCAGGCTTTTTGTTCAACAGTCTTGTGACCTGAAGATTTACATACCGCTTCAATAAAGCCAGACCCAAGATCCACCCACACGCAGCCAAGGCTCTTCATCTAAAGCATATCAACATCTTTACAGCTGAGCGGTTTCAAAGCCCTGGGATCACTCATGTAGATGTGTGACATTGGTGGATGCGAGCGTCTCAGCGAGAGAGAGACGGACCCAAGCTTTTTATTTCTCTCTGATCAGTTTCACTCACCTCAGCTCACAGTTGTGAAGCTGTCAATGAAAACAAAAGAGAATTTCATTATGCACCTCACAGGACATTCCTGTGTTTACATAGTTTCGTATTTGTATTCATATATTGTCCAACACCTCAAAGCAGCTGTAAGAAAAAGTTCTCACGTTGGATGATATGAAGTCCTGACTGAAACAAATAATCAGTGTCTTCAACATGTGTCCACATTTAAATGGGCATGTCTTCTTGCTTTGTAGCTTGTTGAGTGACAGAAAATTAATCAGAAACAATTAAAAAAAGGTTGTTGTTTTTTTTGGTCAAATACTAACTTATCTTTGTATTTGATTACTAGTAGAAATGGTAGAAAGTAGTGCAGAAACAAATATCACTCAATTATTAAACGGTCAAAAAAAATGAATCAACACATACTTGAATAATAATTGTTAAAGCAAAAATGGTAAATGTGGTTTCACCAACGAGAGCGACCAGCAGCTAAAACAACTTGTTAGTCAATAGAAAATGAATCTGCATGGATTTGATTATCATCTGCTTCTGCACTGAAGTCAGTTTAAGCAAAACTGTCAAACAATATGTGGTTTCAGTTTCACGATTTTGAGGAATCGCAGCTTTTCTTCGTGGTTTCTGATTGTGAACTTCAGATGTCTGGAAATGTTGGTCTGATGAAACAAGTTTTAACATGTTAACTTGGGCTTTAGAAAAGTGTGAATTTACAAACGACACAATCAATCTTGACTGAAAATGATCATTAGTTGAGGCTCTCATTTGAAGACATCCACTTGGGTTCTAAGAAATTATAATGGGAATTGCAACAGTTTTTGAAATGTAATGGAAAAGAAATGTTAATCCAGAAGTAATCAACAGATTAAAAGCTAATGACAATGGCAGCGCTATTAAATGAAATCACCTCACGTTGAAAAAATAGCAAACATTTATTATTTTTTCCATTTACAAAAGATGTTTGGGGGAGAAAATAAATATCCATTAGCTGCCTCCCTGCTGCCTGAGCTCCACGAGGAAAAGACAAAACAGAGGTACTGTCACCATCCAAACATGGCCTTCACTAAACGCTTTTGTTACAGACCAGTTTATCTGTAGCTGCATGACATTATGATCAGATGAGAGGGCAGAGGAGGCAAAAATATCAACAAAAGCACATAGTTTTACTCTTAAAAGATGTTTGCAAACATTTGTTCAGAGGAAAAAGAAAAGGAAACTGTGTGCTATATCAAACAGCTGATATGTTTAATCCAACATGGAAACATTTCGTATGAAGCAAAGCTGTGGAACGTTACATAACTGGAACAAGAAGAACCAAAAGCACAGAAAGGACAATTGCTTGAGCCTGCATGAGTGTGTTGGGGTTATATTATAATACAAATCTAGAGTGTGAAGACACTCTAGAAGCCACAAGTACAGTTAGAATAGTGCTTCACTGTCGAGGAGCGATTCACATTTGCAGACGCGCTGCTCACGCTGCCAAAGTAAAAGAAGCAGTAAATGCACAAAAGACAGGTAGCACTGAAATTAGATCACTATTTATCAGTCTCCCTCTGATAATACATTCAGGATGGGGGGGAAATGCAACAGAAGAAATAGAAAAATGTTTCCAGCTCAGGTAAAATCATTATAGAGTCGCCTGTGAAAACACTTTTCAGTAATGACCACATATAAATACAGTATATACAAGAAACAACAGCCATCCTTTAGATTTCCTTAAAATGTATTGTGGAAACAGCTGGCAGATGAAGGTGGAGGGAGGCATGTTGATGGTCCTGCTTCATCTCTTGTGCCTTATACAAGTTCTCACTCTAGTGGTGCGTACATGAACTGCAGTTATTGTGGCCATGCTGGGAGGGACAAACGGTAGCAGAGAGTGACAGCGTTTCATTGTGCTGGTGTGGTCCGAGTCTGGATGACAATGACGTGGCCTTTAACTTTAAGGTGAAGGAAGTTACAGTCCGAATCGAGCAGGGGTACGTCTGGGCGTCATGGGAGCCTGCTCTTTTCTTCCTGGTGTGCAGATTTTCACTGCCCTAATTTAGAGAAAAGACAGAAACAAGACAAGTTTTATTTTCTGTGACAATATATTGTTCTGCCTGTTTTTTTTTTTTACTGCTCTCTACAATCTAATGCCAAACATCCTTTACATTAGGTAAGCAGCTTGTCTGTGCAGCTGAATGTGAACATGGAAACAGCAGCAGAGCTGGAGGAGACGAGCTGGTGTCTCTGAACAGTGTCGGGACGTAGAGCCTGACGCCTCTGACAGCACAATCTATCATCTTTAATTACAGCAGCGTGACACCTTCACACTGCCCACACTTCCCTCATCACTCTCTCTCTTCCTCTCTCTCTCTCACACACTCACACACACACACACACAGATGCTTGCAGCAATTACAACCATCAGGCCATAACCCCCTTCTGTCACTGTCCCCCTTTTCTCTGCTCACTTCAGGAGAGATTTTCTCTCCATACACAAGCATCTAGTAGTTTCATCACAGCAATACACACATGTAGACAAAGACTTAACAGTTTGCTTCAACAGGGTCTTTTCAAGGACCACACCGTTTTTGTATTTTTTACACAACCAAATACAAATGATATGTATTTAAAATTTTGAAATGCACACACAGTCCCATTGTATTATTTGTAATGTTTAACATTAGTGAATATGTGATACCAAAGTTTCAGTTTTTGGTTTTCAGTTTTTTGTTTTGTTTTTAAGTCAAACTTCTCAAACTCAAGTAGCTGTATGAGAGAAAAATATATAGAACTTTAATCAGAAACTGCCTGAAAACAGAATGACTAAAAAGTATAGATTTGATGCCAGCTGTCAGGAGGACTGCAACTGTTCTTTTTTTTTTTTCTTTATGAATCAATTCGTCTGCAGATTATTTTCTTGAGTAATGGACTAATTGCTTGGTCTACAAAAATATTTTGTCCAACCCACTGTCTGTCAGAGACCCAAAGACTGGTTCAATTAGTAGTTACACAAGACAAAGAACAAGAACTAATCCTCATGAATGACTGAAGAAGTTGGTGGATACCGAGAAAAAAAAAAAAAAGGACTGAGGTTCAATTCTCTGCCCAACTTATACAAAACTTGTGCTATAAACCTGCAAATACCTCATAAAGAACAACAAGAGCGTCCCAACAACCAGCTCACACACTTCTACATTTATACACAAGCAGATGACGGGGACGTTTACTAATTCACACCACTGATCTGTGCTGGTGAGCAGGGAGACAGGTGATAAGCTGCCAACACTTGGAGGTGTACCCGAGGAAATATTTCATCCTGGTCACAGTGAACCCATCGAAGAGATGCTTGTGAGGCCTCCTGAAGGACAAAGGAAGCCAAGAGCCCAGGAGGGTCTTCAATGTTGATTATCAGACATTGAACTTCCTCTGCTAAAATTTAATTCTTAATCACAGTCGTGTCGTCAGATTATTTTCGAAAGATCTGTCACAGACGTCGTCACACAAACTTAAGACAGATAAACCAGTTGGTTAATTAACTATAAAAGTTCCTTTTAAAATCCGTCTTTATAACATTATTTCTCTGTCTAAAGCTTGTGGATGGGTGTGAAATTAATTTTTTGGTCTAATTTGAAAATGAACGCTCCCCTCCTTTCTCTGCACTGCTGTGGCACAATTTAAATTGCTGCAGTAATGGGGGTCAGCCAGGAGTCAATATTATTTCTTTTTGTCTCGTCTGGAGGGACCAGAGGTGAGAAAAGCTCATCATGAAGAGTGAGAGAGTTTGAGGAGAGAGAGTGGGAGAGGAGGAGGGAGTGGTGAAGATATGGGTTAGCAGCAAGGTAGGTAAATTAAACGTTTCTATCTGGGCTGTGTGTGGAAAATGAGGGCCATGGGGAACTATTGTTGGATGATGCCCATGTGTGAAACCATAAAAAAAGAGGCGAGATGGTCGCTGACTTACTTCACAGTGCCGGCGTTGCTCTTCTTCTCCTGCTCCTCTCGACGCGCTTTCAGCTGCTCCTCGGCCAGAGCCATCTCCTCCTCCATGTTGTTGATCTCCTCTTTGGCTCGACGACGATTCTCCTGAAGGATGAAACCGAAAAGATGAGCGAGGTAAAACAGACAAGTGTATATATGCACAAGATACAATGTGTGACCAAAAAGTATGTGGACATCAAAATATTAATATGCTGCTAGAAATATTTTTCACTTCAACTACATCTTTGGACTTGACTGAGGGAATTCACTATTATTGAACCACAAAGGGAATAGTGATGTTTGCCTCCTTATTTCATTTTTTGTCTGGGTCACAGTTTGTATTCCTGTTTTTTTTTTTGTTTTGTTTTGTTTTTTTTTAAGTCAAAGAATACTTCTAATCGTCTGGTCTAATATCTCTATATGTTGTTACACAAAGATCTTTCTGGACTAAAGGACAAAGCTCCAAACCAGAGGTAAAGTATGTGTTCATTCTTAGCCTCATACATTTGACTGTGTTGTACATAAACCTAATGTAAATTGCAGTAACAGTCAAGTCACTGACTTACCTGTCTGCTTTTTCCTGCATGTTTGATGCTGTAAAACATCGGCCCCAGTTCTGCCAGCCACTCTCCATCCACTGCAGTCACACACTGCATGTACTCCTACAACACAAATCACATTGAAGTGTAAACTAAACAAATAACATTTTTATTATTTTTTCTACGCTGACTCATTTCAGTCATCAACAGACTCTTTACCTTGGTGGTCATGACGAGCTCGTGGTAGATGATGTAGTCGGGGGTGTAGCCCATCCCAAACAGGGAGCTGGTAGGATGGAGGTGGCATGGCATGCCTGTCCTCACGTTCACATATTCCCCAATGCCCTGGGAGCAAACACATGCATAAACAACAAATTAAATCTGCTCTGAATAAGGAAAAATAGACCCCTGTGAATTTTAACTGTGTACTAGTCTCAGTGTGTGTGTTTGTGCCTGCATCTATGGATGAACTTCAAGGTCAGAGTAAAGCAGGTCATCTGGGCTAATTTTCTTCTTCACCTGGCTTAGGCGGTGGGAAAATGAATTTTAAGTACATCCAGTACAGCTCTGATTGCTTGGGTTACCCAGCTACTCATAAGTCAAACTGAGAACCTTGATCATATAGTCATGATTTCAAATTCCCTTTCAGATTTTAGCACTGTATTAATGTGAGGCCAGAAGGGATATTTCACCACTCTGTAATTATGCTGCTATAAATCTGCCACAACCAGTTGCCACTGGGCATAACATATTAACTGAGGAAAACCCAGAGTGTAGAAAGTACCTTGAGCTTGGCGGCCTGGTGGAAGTAAGCAGCACATATGCACTTTCTGATGATGTCCCAGTCAGAGCCACAAGAAACCAGATTCATCCTCTGCTGCACCATGATGTCCTTTAACTGAGAGCGCACCTCACGCACCTAGACATGAACAATATGCATTAGAAGTGGAACCATATAGAAAACAAGTGCAACCTGTTGCAAGAACAGTTGACCTGAGATAATTTCTTGTCAAGGGAAAAATGCCTCAGTGAATGAGTAAAATGTGTAAAAGTGGCCATTTGACTGAGACTGACAGCCGTTACATTTAAAATTATTCAGCAGGAAAACTGAACAGGCCCCACAGGACACGAACTGTACGCTACGAAGAAAACAACACAAAATTTCGACAGTGAGATTTCCATTTCCATATGTTATTGTTGACATGAAGGAATTTAACGAGCAGCAGACTGACCTTGCGCATGGCCTTGGTGTGGATGAAGTGCTCATTGCACCAGATGCTGGAGTAGTTGTTGTTCTTCCACTGCATGTAGACGTTGAGGTAGGTGAGGTGGTCGCTCTCTGGGACTGAGAACTTCTCCCTCACCTGGTCACTCTCCTCCTCACGACCCTGGAAAAGGCAAAATGCAGTAAAGTCACATTTTGAGATGATGTGGAGCCACATTAGCATTAATTTAAAATCATAGCTATTGTGCAACTGGAAATATTTATGTTGAAAATACTGTGTTTTACTACATTCACCAGGTTATTTCTATAGTCAGAAATAATAATACTATTATTAATACTAATACTAAATTCTACTACTACTTTGTTGAGCAGGTTTTGGACAGTGGACTTCAAATTGCTTTTCACTTAAGAGCTGCCTGCTGCAATATTATGGAGCAGTGAGGGTGAGTAATAAAATTATGGCAAAAATATGAACAAACATCTGCCCAATCATAATTTTCTGTGGATTTGGATACAATATAAAATAATGCAAAAGTATGATTTACTGTCACATTAGCATCTATTTCCTACTGCTGCTTTAGAGTAAGTGAAAAATGAACCGTGGGTATTTCAGTTATGCAGTATCTGTACTGAAAAAACATACCTTAGGTCTGTAGAAGATGGCTGGTACAGACAACATAGAGACGATGATGAGGATGTCAGCACTGCAGCCCATATCACAAGACACAATCAGCATCTTGGAGAGCGCAGGGTCCAGAGGAAACTCCACCATCAGACGTCCTGTTGGTGTCAAAGCACCTGAAAAGGCAAAAAGGCAACAGAAAACACAATCACAAGTTCGCATGAGGGAATGGGATGTAAAAAAAAAAATGTAGAAAGGACAAGTGTAAGTCAAGTGATAAGCTTCTTTTCCCATCAATGGCCTGCTGGCGTGAGGGTGAAGCAAATATAATTTGATACTTATTTGTCTATCACTGTGAGAGAGGAGAATGAACTGCTGACAGCTGTGAATACTTGTAGAGAGAAAAAAATGTGAGTGAGATCAAAAACTTTGCCAGTTCTGATTTAAATGATTAGACGACAGAGTCTAAGAAGCTTATGTGGAGGAAAAGCAGAGAAGCAGAGCAGCCAGTTTGGGGCAGGTAAGCCTTAATCAGAGATAATCTGCTGTTAACACACCATACAGGGAATCATCAAAAGTCCCCCTTATCCCCAAATCCCTAAATCCCCTGGAATCTGGCTAAGGATGAGACAGAAATGAGACCCGACCAGTCAAATCAAACACAGGATCAGTTACTAGGCAATTACTGCACTGACTAAACCTCACAACTACCTCCTCCAGGCCTGTTTGTAGCATCTACATCATCACTGCAGCACGATTTAGAGAAACTAGTCTCCTGCCTGTGTTTGTGGTGTCAGCATCACTATGTAGCAGCTCAAAGCAGCTCTGATGAGGAAAACACAACCCTGGAATCCACAAATCCACAAGATCTTCATCTCAAAAGGAGAAGGATTTATGTTGTGCGGCTCTGCTGTGATATAAGTACTGTATAAGACTGGTCTAAGCTGGGTAATGCCTGCAACTACTAACAATACAAAAAGGGACATGGCATCAAATTTTAATGCTTTTAAAAAAAGATGGGACTGTATTGAAAATGCAAATGAAAAAAAAGAAAACAGACATGTTGCACTGTAGACAAGATAAAAAAAAATGTTTTCTTTGTTCCACTCGATTTACCATCATATCTGTGGTAATTCGAATCTCTGATCACTACCCACCTGTGTTGTCTAGAGCTCCCAAAATCCACAGCTGGTACATGGAGTTCAGCATATTGTCCTCAGGTGGCGGATCCATGAAGTGGAAGAGAAGCAAATCCTGAACACCCAGAGACTTCAACAGCAGGACAACATTGGCCAGATTGGTCCTCTGGATCTCTGGTATGGTGGTAGTCAACATCTCATTCTTATAAGCGCTCTGAGTATAGAGCCTGGACAGAGAGGGGGAGACATAGATACATGTGAACAAACACAAAGTGAGAATAGACTGAAAGATAAACTACAATGAGACACTGTGCAAACTGGGTCATGATGATCATCTATCATATTATGTGGCATAATTGTGGATTATTTTGTTCTTCAATATGTAATAATAAAAAAAAGAAATAAGGATCAGATGAAGCAGAAAAATAAAATGGATTTGATGAAGCATCACAAGCCCAAGTTACAGTGAAGGACGGGATTTCAAGCTCTCTCAGCAATTAGGTGTCTAACGTAGGAGCTTATAATTGCAGAACTATTTGAACATATACAGAGGTTTTGAGCTTGTGTGGGAGTACCTGCAGTCACAGTTAAAAGGGTCTTTGACTGGGGATCTCCATTCAAGTTGAGCAAACCAGCATGACTCATTCTGTGCTCTTTAACACACATAACTACTCCACTCAGGCCATAAAAAGAATTACAAAACAAGAATATTAGAGCTTAACTATTACCTGTAACACTGGCCTGGTCCCGTACGTCCTGCTCTACCTGCACGCTGGTTGGCATTAGCTTGGCTGATGGGATAAACCTGCAGTGCATCCATACCAATACGTGGATTGAAAACCTGTTGACAGAAAAAAAGAAAATATAAATGGTGTCAGGACCAAGATCTGTCACAAAATAAAACACAAAAATATAATGTGTGTTTGTAATTTATTTAGAGAGACTGATGTAGGAAGTACCTTCAGTTTACAGTATCCAGCATCCACAACAAACATGATTCCATCTACAGTGAGAGATGTTTCAGCGATGTTTGTAGCAACAATGCATTTTCTCACACCATCTGGAGCCTAGCACAGGAGAAAATAAAAACAGCCAGCAGGTGGGAAAGTTATCCTTTGTGTTTATCACAAGTACTAAAAAATAGATCATAACAATACATGAGTAACAAGAGAAAACCATTCTCAAGTTTAAAAACAATTTTATGAAAACATTATAAGAAATGAGTGATAGGAACCTTCTGGAAGATCTTGGCCTGGAGGTCAGACGGCAGCTGGGAGTAAATGGGCAGAACAGCCAGAGGAGGAGCATTTTCCAAGTCTTCCAGTCGTTCAACGATCTGATCTGATGTAACCTGCACAGACGATTTAATACTTCAATTCCCCTCAGAACGCAAAAGCAACAATATCTTTTATCGGGATGTACGGAAACTTTATGTTTGCCTAGGGTTGTTTAACCAAATCAGCTCTCTCATAAATGAGGTTACTGCTTAACTGATATTTTATGTCTAGAAAAAGTCCTAAGTTGTTTATGTGGTGGAAATTAAATCACAGTCCCTAACGTGGCAACTTATTACACAACATCTGTTCCAGTGACACCAGCAGCCATGTCCCTCACCTCAATATCCTCCTGCCCGGGCATAAAGATGAGGATGTCTCCAATCAAACCACTGAGGTGGATCTGCAGCGCCTGTTTCACTGCTGCCTCCACGTAGTCCTCCTGAGGAGTCTACACATCACAACACAACAAGTCAGTACAGTATCATTCAAAAACTCTGAAATAACCTCAACAACCAAAATCAGTTATTAGAATTCTGTTCTTATGTTTGTCATATAGATTTTCTAAAAGTTACACAAATTTTTAAATGTTTTGTAAATATTTGATTATCATCTCTGATTATATTATTTGTTAAGAGTCATATTGGGCAAAAGGTTCCAGTGGCATCAATGTAACCTAGCACCGATCTAGCATAAGTGCAAGATCATAAGTGCATAAGTGAAAATAGAACAGAAACATAAACATACCTTGCTAAACAAGATGTCTACTGGGAATGTTCTCCCTGGAATATGGAATATGGGTACGTTGCCAAAAAATGCTGCAAACTTGTCTGAGTCCATAGTTGCAGAAGTGACGATGAGTTTCAAATCAGTACGTCGGGATACAACCTGGTGGGAAAACAACAGACAGATGTGACAAAGGGACAATGATTGTGACATAATCGTCATCACACAGAAAATACAGCAGCTTGTCTTAGAGACGACAGAAAGAAATCTATCTTTAGTAGGTAGGGAGTTGAACACTGACCTCACGTAGGAGCCCAAACAGTACATCAGTGTTCAGGGAACGTTCGTGAGCCTCGTCCATGATAACAGCACTGTAGTGGTCCAGGTCTGACTCCCTCAGTGACTCCCTGAGCAGGATACCATCTGTCATGTACTTTATCAGAGTTTTCTCTGATGTGCAGTCCTCAAAACGGATTGCGTAGCCCACCTGCAGATAACATTGTCAGTCAGTAATCAACTAAAAATAACATGTGCAACGAGTGCTCTCTTATATATCAATTACTGACACTATCAAATGCCTTGCACAGAGATTACAAAAGTACCCAAAAATTTCACTTACTTTATTTATTAAACTAAAAAATGATTTCTTATATCAGGGTTTGTGGAAATAATTTAAGTGTCAATTTATGTGTGAATGAAGAGCTACAATGGTTCCCATCAGTGACGCTCTGCGGTTTAGTCTCTGCTGAACCTCAGGCAACATGTTAAATCTTTATTTTGTCCACTAGATGGTGATGTTCAATCATATATGACTTCATAAGGAGTTTGTCCTTAGCTCTCATATTGGATTGAGTTTTCTTTTTATTTCTCATGGGTCATAACAAATTAAATACAATTTCGAATCCGGTTCGAATCCCAACCGAGTCGACCTTTCCTGCGGGTCCTTCCCCCACTCTCCTCCATGTTTCCTGTCTCTACACTGTCTCTGATTAAAGGCAAAAATCTCCAGACTGTTTACTCACCTCCTCTCCAAGGTTGGTGCCAATCTCCTCACTAACTCTCTTGGCCACACTCATGGCTGCCACTCTTCTGGGCTGTGTACAACCCACCAGGCCATAGCTGGTGTAGCCATCCTCATGCAGGTATTGAGTCAGCTGAGTGGTCTTCCCACTGCCTGTCTCCCCAACAACAATAACTATGCTGTTGTCCCTGAATATGGACATTGAAACAGTGGAAGTTATGATTCAGTCTAAGAAAAACTCATCACAGTTCTGATGTTTGATGAACACTGTCTGTATTTTGATACCTTATGATGTTGAGGAGTTGCTGTCTGACAGCGAAGATAGGCAGGTACTGTCTCTGCTCCAGAATACTCTTCTTTTTCGCAAACTCACTGCTGGCCTCAGACTTCTCTTTCATGTGGTCTGCAAATTTCTGCTCTGCTCTGTAAAGCAAAGAGATAAAAATGATCAAAAAATGTGCACAGCAGGCCAGACAATGTCAAACTACGATTTAAGCTTGTGAATTCTTAAAAATAAAACTTGACAGTCTGGTCACCTGTAGTCTACTTTGCCATCTTCGCCTACAGGTTTGCCTCCAGAAGCATCTTCTTCCTCTGTCTTCTTGATGCCCATAATATCTCCCAACTTGGTGCCTGCCAGTTCCCAGTGTTTGTGTTGAGCCTGAAACAGAATAATTTCAATCATGATTTAATAATGAATCTGGCATCAGACTGCAATTTCAAGCAAAATGAACTCACCAAAAAAATGACAAAGCATCTGCTGTGACATTTGTCAAGTTGATTCACCTCACTGATGATTATTTGCAGTGAAAATGTCATCAGTCAAACAGGTAAGGTCATCATGAATACATTACTAACGAAAGTGATGAATTGAGACAGAATTGGCATTTTCAACTGGACAGGTGCACACCAAGAAACCCCATTAACATTTTTCAACAGCAGAGTATGAAGCTCATGGGTGTGTTTTTATGTCGGCACAATGATTTTAAATGCATACTGGTTTTAAACATACACATCAACAACAGGCTCAATTCACATGCGGTATAATTTTGTTTGAATTAAAGGGGAATAGGATTTAATTTGATATTCAGCATGTCACATTTTATTATTTGGTTACTTTAAAGGGTCACTGTTATTTTCAAAGTGCATTTACAAGAGAAAGGTGCAGAACCAGGACTTGTCATTAAGATATGATTGTCATAGTAATTTCATGATGACCTATATGTTCTTAAAAATATGTTGACCTTTACCCTGGACTGGAGCAGGATCACAAAGTAAACAAGTTTGTTTGTTTGTTTTCCATCAGGTCTCTGCATCATTTTGAAAATAACAAACATTTGCTGCAAATCAGTTTAATTGTGTTTATATTATTAATGAAACCAACCTTCTTGCGTTCTTTCTGCTCACGATGTTTACGAACAAGCTGGCTGCCCTTTCGTGAGATTATGGCCATGTCAGAGGTCGCATCTTTCACAGGAATGACAGGCTCAGGCTGCAGGAGGAAGACAAACACACAACCATTTAGATAAGAACTTCTTCAAGTATAACATAGTTCTGATGAAAATGACATTTAAGACACTGAATTATTAACTATTTGAGTTTCAGTCACCTGTTTAGTGAAGACTATTCTTCCATCCAGGAAAGGAGGAACCAGGTTGTGAACCAGCAGGTGAACCTTGGCAGCATTATCCTCCTCAAAATCTTCATCTACCTCCAACCTCTGCACCACACCACTGGTCAACATACGGTTGGTCTCCCAACGCTCATTATCCTGAGACAAAAAAACAGATGTTACAGAGACATGCTAAAACAGACAGACGCACTAATGAGATAAATACATACAGGTACACACATGTACAATGTAATCCTGCACGTACAGATACAGAACTGATAAAGTTGATATGTACCTCATTGATCTGTCGCTTCTGGGCAGATATTCTTTTCTGAGTCTGCTTCTGGAGGATCTGTTCTCTCTTCTTCACGTAATCATCAGATGTGGAAGTGAACGGGTTGTGGAACTCATCATAGCCTTCATCCATCATGTACCAGTCTCTGTCAGCTTGCTACAAACAGCAGAACAATAAGACGTGTTAAAAAAAAAAAAAAAAAAATCTAGAATTCAGAGAAACAGCTAAGCTAAGATATAAATGAGCAGTAACTGTACCACTTACCTTCTGGTCCTCCTCCCACTGGTCCTTCTCATCCTCATTATCAAACATAATTCCTCCTTCACCATCTTCTCTCCTACCTGAAGAAGAATACAGTATAAGTAAGAACAAGAGTAAGAAATTGTTTCAGACAATATCTAAATCTTGTATGTGTGAAAGAATGGCTTGTTTTGGAGAACAGCACCTTTTCCTTGTGATAAACGAGGCGTAGAACCCAAATGCTTCCTGTCATTGGCCCATTCGTTGTACTTATAGGACGGGGTAGGCAGAGGGGTGTCATCAGGGTAGCGGCTTCTAACTGACCTAAGAACACAGCAAAGTGATGTTATATAGACATCAAGTAGTAGGAAAGTGCACTAAACCATTCTTTATCAGCTTTATGTTGAGTCTCATAATGAAGTTAGATTGTACCTGTCCCTCCGTTCACTCTCTCGGCCGGAGCGATGGCTTCGTTCTGAGCGATCTGACTCTCTGTGAGATGGAGCAGGAGACGGAGACTCCCACTGGGAATGCCTTGAACTGCTATAACCACTGTCATCCTCATCCCAGTTGGAGCGTGAAGGTGTGAAAGCATCTGTTTAAAATGAAAATAGCTATTCAAACTTTTCTTTTGTGTAATTATGATGCAAAGAAAGAAATCAAATGATTAATAACACTACCTCTGGGACGATGCTGCGGTGTCATGGGTTCATCTCTCTTACTCCCTCTGCTGATACGTTCAGACCAACCATCTCTCTGTGAGCGTTCGCTCCTCTCGCCACGCTCACTACGCTCGGACCGGCTGCTGCTGCTGCCACGACTGTGGCCACTGTCTCGCTCATCTGACGAAAAGACACAAGAGAAAGTTACAGTCAACAGCCTGGATTGATTCACTGAATAGAGCTGCATCTAACATTTGTTTACTTTAGTGAGTTATTTGGTTATTTGGGTTTCAGATGCATCCTATTCACAACAGTGTTTCAACTTGATAAATGATGTTTAACCACAAGAAAAACCTAACCTCTATCACTTCTTCGGTCTCTTCCCTTGTCTCTGCTCCGTTCTCTGTCTCTGTCTTTGTCTCTTTCTCTTTCTCTGTTCCTGTCCTCTTTGGAGGAGGCGTAGACTCCATGCTCACGTCTGTCTTTTTCTCTCTGCTGGTGTCTTCGTTTGAACTCTTCACTGACCCCACCAGGGTTTGAAGGAGTTTCTGAGCCACTCACACGATACTTCCTGCTGTTAAAACGAAACGAAAAATAATTACACATCAGTCACAATGTTCTATTATGTGTTATTACAGCTACAATTATTAAAAGGGGAAAGAAGAATATTCTTAGAGGTTTCACGGGCTAAAATTCCTAAAAAAAAAAGTGCTTTAAAAGTCCTCAACTGGGAGTCTAAGGGGATACAGACCCCAAGTTTTCAATATTGCTTAAATAAAACACTGTGAAATTATCATATATAGTAAAGTAACTCAATATATTCCCCTGAAATACATTTTAAATATTTAATATTCAGTACTACATTATTATTTAATTCAAGCCATTTTTGTCTCATAATGTCCATTTTCTCATCTTGAAGTCTTGGCAAAGCAACGTGACATGAAATTAAACAATATATTCAGTTTGTATTATTATAATATTATAGTTTTATGTCTTTTCTAATTTTGAACACATTTTGGTCCTCACAAAGTCTGATTATTTTCCATTATTATCAAAAATATCACTCTATGTGAATCACTAAAACTTACCTATCCTTCTTAGTAGCTGTGTTCTTATCATCTTCCTCATCATCAGACCCAGAGTCACTTTTGCTTTCTTCCCAGTCCTTGTAGGAAACTTTTGACTTCTTTCTATTTCTGTCTTCAGCACCACCATCTGCCTGTTCTTTACTCTCACGCTCCTTCCTCTTCTGAACCGCCAGTCGATCCAAACCCAGCAAAGATGTGCGTGGAGTGGGTGCCCGAAAAACATGGGGCTCTGCAGCAGCGCTCTTCTTCTTTACAATAAGACCACCAACTTGAGCAGTTGGATCGGTTCCCTCCAATCTATGAAGAGACACGTCGTCATCCATTATCTGTGGGGTAAATTAAATTAAAATGAGCAAGAAATGAAACGTGCAATGTCACTAAATTATTGTTCATGACAATCCAACTAACAGGTGAAGATATTGAGCAGCTTTAAACTAGTGCGGCAACTAATGACTAACTACACAGTCAATAAATTTGTCAACATCCTTACAGATTAAATGCTTCATATGAGTAATGTTAAAATGAAGGATCCTTAAGTTTCCAGAGTCAAAGGTGATGCCATCGAATTTTTCATTTTGTTTTAACATCCATCAAAAATGTAAAGATATTCAGTTTATTGTCAGACATGACTAATATAAGCAAACATGGATACTGGAAAAGCTGGAACCAGTTAAATTTAAGCATTTCAGCTTAAAAGGACAGAGATTTTTTTCTATTCTTCATTAATAAACCAACAACAACAACTGTTCACATTGAGCTGCTGTTTGTGTCATTTTCCAACATAGACTGTTATTTTTTTAGGCTAAAGAATAAATACTTGATTTATTTAATTTTCCCTTAAACTCAGAAGGATCAGATCGTACATTAGTCCAGACAGAGGTATAATCTACATGTATTTAACTACCGCTTGTTTCATGTTACTGGTAATACTGTTTTATAGTTTAGTGTCACACAGTTTCGCGGGAGTTTTTATTTACATATATTCACATTTTTCAGAAGAAGAAAAGCGACGGAAGATAATTGTGATACGTCAAAGAGTCTGTGAGTAAAACTATTATATGTTCCCGCATTTCATAATATTAAAATTCATTGAAATAAGAGAGTTACATACCTCGGACGGAGCAGCTAGCGTTAGCTGAGAAAACTGCGTTAAACTGACGAGTTTCTTTGTGTCTCAAACGCAGAAACTCGTCAATAAAGATGAAGAGTTGAAGTCAGACAACGGACCGATATATTATCCAGAAAATTAGTCACCTGTGACATTCACTGGATAATATTTACAATTCAACTTACGATCATACGACGCATATGTTTACAGACAAGGCGGCAGCCATTGCAATCCCACAATCCTTAGGGGCAGGTGCGTCAATAACTGCGTAAAACTTTATTTAAATATGTTGCGTTAACAGAGCAAAGGGGGTGAAAATGACTTTCAGGCAGTAAATATGAACAATAAATAGATTATATGAATAGAGACAAAAGTTTAAAAAATATACAGTGAACTGAACCATTAAAACTGTGACTGTAAAAGAGGAAAAATACAAATAATTGTGTTTTAAAGTTTCCCAACCTCCAATCCAGCATTGAAAATCCTTATTATTTTTGCCTCTGTCTATGTAGTTTAAACGTTTCCGTAGAGAACGGTTTTATAAAAATAGATATTGTTTCAATAAAATATCAAATTTGAGATATTAAGTACAGTTTCTGAAAAACAAAAGTACAGTTGTGTGGGGAATTACCTTTAAAGGTTTTTACCCAACTCCAGCAATGATTTTATGTTTACTAATCAATTTAAAGAAGTTGTTTGTTTGTGATAAAAAGAGCATCACACCTAAATCTCTTAAAATCACACAGAAAACAAACCAGCTGCCTCATAAACCTGAAGAATGTGTAACACCTCTGCTTTATGTTCATGCAAAGAGCTGTGAGTTAAGAAGTGGTACATATGTGGACTATATTTTAAATTAAACATACTGATGGTCATATTAAAATAATGCATTTTCACATAACTTAATAATGACCACAATAAAGCACTAAACTTACTGACTTCAATTATAAATGCATGCACATGGAGAAGAATGAAAGGTTTTTCATTTAAATCATTTAATCCAGTTTAAATATTGCCCACATGATATAACTTATGTTTGGGTCTTATTTCATTTTTTAATTTATACAGCAACTCATCAGTCGAATATATGTGTATCAGAATGTACCATGTGTACCATGTAGTATTTGACAAACCAGTGGCAAACTTCATATCTGCCCCTGTCAACTTGTGGTTGGTAAATTATCAGTAGAAAACATTTGCTCCACAGGCTTCATATCAGCACAAAGGGAGGGACGTCAAAACTTTTATCCTGCTGTTTACCATAGCAGTATAGGGCATAACTACAAATTATACAAATCATACAAATTATTCATGTGTGTAAAAATGTTTAAAATAAATCACTGAATTTTGATCAATTAAAATTTTATTTGATATGATGCATCACTCTTTATTTAATCCCAAAAATAAATGAAAAGTCAAATAACCAAGATGTCTTTTGTAGCTATGTTTCTATATACATCTTTACTAGAATAGCTCTAAATCGTGCAGTGTTCATTGATTTATTTTCTGTTACAATTTTTCTGTTCTAAAATGTGCATGTCATAAAGTTTAAAGTGAAAACAGTAAAAAGTGCTGCAGAAGTGCTTCATTGTCCTCAATGCCCAAGAAAACTAGTATGCGCACTGACAGCGCACAGTTGACAACTATGGCGGAATTTACCGTCTCGTGATCATCAACCGGTCGATTCTGATTGGTCGCCATCCTCAAACTCGCACTCTGATTGGTCAGTTGTTGTGTTTGCGCTCTATGGTAAAGTTACATAGATATCATTGGTCTGTTTCACATGTCTGCTGATGTGCCGGGTTAGGTTGTTTTTTTTTTTTCTTGTTTCGCAACCCATTAGTTTGGTGTTTGAGTACTGTTAATGCCGTCTGTTTCGCGTGGTGTCGTTAGGAGTAATTTGAGACCCGATACTTCTTTTCAAACACGGAAGAAACCGATCTAGACGTAGCTAGCGCTCTATCGATCTCTACTTGGCTAACAGAAGCTAACGTTAGCTAGCTGCTCAATCGACACCTGATATTTGAATCAACGTTATATATTGAAACAAACAATGGGTGAGGAAATTAACGACAACCTCATTAACACGGGCAATGGCTCGGCTAATAATACAAATGCTGAGGAAAACGGAGAAACAGCGGCGAGCGATGTAAAATATTACACGTTAGAAGAAATAAGAGTGCACAACATGAGCAATGACACATGGCTCATCATCCACGATAAAGTATACGACATCACAGGTTTCCTCGATCAGGTAAGCTACATGTATCTTCAAGCTGGAGGCAACTATTTAACCATTAATTCTGGTATAGTATACATTATTTTGAGTTAGCCTTTAGTGACCTCATTGAGGCCAAGTCTACTTCCTGGATTTAGTAACGTCCAGTGTTATCGTTATGTATTGACGTGTAACCATGTCAGCATTCAGGGAGTCGCTGTCCTGCACTTAAACCCTGTTGCTTCATAACTATGACCTAAAGTTACCCCAGAGTTAAATAGTGTCCTGTTTAAGAGATTTAAAAAAAAAACGACCTCAAATATTAGCTTTAGTTAGCGTTAGCTAACAAGTTAACTAACTACAAGTCGTTGTTATTATGTCACATAATTACATCATAATAAGAATAATGATTACAAGTAGAAGTTGTTTATTCAAAGATTTAATAATAGTAAGTGTATGAATGCATAATGATGTATACGTAACTTAACGTAACTTATATAACTTGAATTATATATATTATATCATAATTCCTCATGTGTAAGCGGCCCCTCAGAGTATCTAATCCAATAGGCTTATCGTTAATCTTGTAGTTTCTCTAACATGTTGGCAGCTTTTTAACGCTGTAGCTGCTTCAGTTGGAGCTCATTTGTAGTAGAAAAAAAAAAAAAAAAAATACAATAGAGAAAAATATTCATGGACTATTAAATGTTTAATAAACTGCACAAGTATATATAGACTCCAGGTTATGTCTGCAACAACAATTATTTTAACTATCAATTAATCTGTAGATTATTTACAGATAAAAATGGGGAAAATATATTTCTAGTATTTTATTTAATAAGTAAGGTTGATGCAAACAACTTACTTATAAAAACATAAGTATATGCACATAAAAGGTGTAAAAAATAATAAAAATCATTATGTAGCATTTTTTTACACAGAGACACAAGTTAATATAATAACTACTCATCTAAAATTCAGACAAATAAAATAAGATTGATTTTTGACCGACCACACCTCCCACCATTAACCCACCCCTCTTCAACTGATTGCTTGATTCAAAAGAAAAAAAATATCTACAGATTAATCGATTATCAAAATAATTGCTAGTTGGTGTTACACTGGTGTTTTTGTCCTGAAATTTTCCGTATGATTTCCAGGTGTGGAGTGTTAACCTAATCTCTCTGAATGAGAGACAGATAAGGAAATTCATTAATGAATTTAACATTTAATGAACTCGTTCTGTGTTTTCAGCATCCAGGAGGAGAGGAGGTTTTGCTGGAGCAGGCAGGTGCAGACGCCACTGAGAGCTTTGAGGATGTAGGTCATTCTACAGACGCCAGAGAGCTGCTCCAGGACTACTACATCGGGGAGCTTCACATGGTAAGAGGAATCTCTCTGTGAAATATAGAAGTTAAACATCTCACAAGTCATTAGCATTGGTTAAACCTGTCCTGATCAATCAGAGTAATTAGTCGGTGTGACCGGACCTCGGAGTAAATGATGACCTTTGGTTAGACAAAAGTCACCAGATGGTGTTTTGTGTGATGTTTTATCGGATGGATTTGTAACAGTCTTTAGACCTGGTTGTCATGTGGACTTCAGTTGAGAATCCAAATTTTACATCACATAATTTTTTAAATGTCTCTTATAAGTCTTATTCGGTCTCAGTGTTAAGAACTAATATAGAAACAGTGAGGGATCGTTCTGCTACTGAACCAAGTCACTTATTGCTGCAGGTTAAGACCCTGTCTCTTCTGGCCTATATCACAGTTTGCCAGAAGACAGAAGCCTCCTCTTATGAGTAAGAGGAAAGTAATTGTGTTGTGTGATGAAATAAAAGCTGAACTTTTCCACCCAAAAGCAAAATGATTCACATTTTTATACTCCTCAAACCATTCAGTGACCCATCACGACCTATGAATGGGGCCATTGTCCTCCCTTGTCTTTACTCATTTTCAAGAGTTTTTTAATGACTGCTAAAGGAGATATTTTAGAACATTACAATTTTCTTTAATGTGTTAGCCCTTCTTTGTGTCACTATCCTTCTACTGCAACGAAGCAGGGAAACACAGAGATATATTTTTGTGTTAAAAATTCTAACTTTGGAAGACGTCCCTGTGAAGTTTAATATCATGTTCAGCTGAATACACTGCATTTTTACACAGGACAGGACAAGGGTTTTTTTCCTCATCACTTACACTGAAAAAACTTTACGAATATCAGTCAATATAGATTAGGAGTAATGATTATAGTTCCTAAATATTCACCTTTAACTTACAGTAACTACAAACTGAGCCCCTCCTTGACTAGATGTTGACAGACAGTAGTGGTTATTCAGTATTCATTTTCAGTGGCTAATGCAAATATTTAGAGAGCAGGGCCCCCTGATGGCCAGTGAGTATCATAGTGAAATACAAAAAAGTTAATAATATTAACAAATGAAACACAGCAATTCAATCTGTGGATCTTCACTACTTATTGTTTCAATAAAAAAAATGTCCACAAGTAGCTTGAATCCTAAAATCTTTTTTTTTATAATGTTCCTCATGAGCCTGAGTCATCAGCCAACGCCTGTTATGCCAGAAATCAGCCCAATTCACTCATCTGTCATTAATGAAAATAGAGAAATGTTCACAATTGTGCTTCATTAAAGCAAAGTATGTTTTATTCCCTCAGTAATAAGATAACACATCGCTAGATAGCATACTGATGAGGATAATCTGAAATTTTTATAATCACATAATATCATATTGTTTTGTGTCTTTGTAGGATGACAGGAAAAAGGAGCAAGCAAAGGTAAGATCTGTTGTTTTCTTATCTGAACTTATTTTAACTGTATGAGAAAGATCATCAAAACAAACAAGACAAAGTATCTGGTTTGTGTCTAAATGACACAGTATCTATTTTTAATTTTAATTTTTCCTTTTTCTTCTCTTGCAGCCAGTTCACGACACATTTTCAGGAGAATCTACGTGAGTTATTGTTTTCAACATCGTATATCAGATTCATTGTTTCTAGTTCTTACATTTGTCTTCATATGCACCAAAAAGTGTCTTCGATATTGATCTCTCCAGTGAAGAAAAGTTTGCTTGCATTGTTGATCGCTCAGAAAATAGAAAATCCAATTTTCCACCCAAAATAAACTGGCACAAAAAAAGTAATGTTTTTACCTTTTCCCCACAGAGGCTCCTGGACCACATGGTTGATACCTGCTGTTGTTGCCATCATTGTTGGCGTCATGTATCGCTACTACATGTTTGAACACAAGTCCTCTTGAGTGCCGACATCTTATTTTCATCTCATCCTTTTCATTTGGAGGCCTTCAATTATTTGACCAAATCCTCCTCACACAGAATGCACAGTGCATCTTCTGCAGCAAGAAAAGGAGAGGAGCACTTTGACTAAATACTTTCGTCCTTGTTCGTCTACATGGCGGGCACTAAATGGACACTTCAGAGTCTATAATTGCCCACATTTTCTTTGTATTTCATTGTCACTATGCCTGTTGTCATTATTGTTAAATGTTGTCTTTAACTTAAAACTTGCATTAGACTCAGTTTTGGTCTCTGAATGGTCATTATCCATTTGCCATCACAGAGAAAAAACAGCCTGATTCACCTCCACTAACATTACAGTCAGTCAGCCAAAACAGCCAAAACAGAAACATATAATAGAGGTATACATATGTAGAATCGTGATTAAATCAGGGTGATAGTAAAAAGGTGACCGTTCTAGCTTTTACACTGAATGCATTTTCTTAGTTTTAATTAAAAAAAAAAAAAAAACAGATTATGAGGAAAAATGAGAAAAGTTATTCCAACCTCATTCAGTCAGACTCATTAGTTTATTTCATTCATTCCTCTAGTTCACAGTTCTGGTGTGAAACGATGTTTGATCACAGTTATTATTTGGTTGTAAATGCAAAAAAAAAACAAAAAACCTTTCAAGTCTGTAAATGCAGTGTCAAAATCTTTGTCTGTTCTTTTTTTTTTTTTTTTTGAAAATACTTGTGAATTATATTGTATCAGTGATTATTTAAGGTAGAATGTGTTTGGACGTATCTCTTTTTTTTTTTTTTTCTACAGTGTTATCAGGAATTTGTGTTAATGTTTAAAATACCTGATCAACAGAAGAATATAAATATATACATTGTGTAATGATACAATAATATTTTATTACCCAGATATAGTAACAGACAGTGACTGAGGAAATCCCCTTGAAATAATTTAGAGGAATTTATTTGTTCTGTGATCGTTATTTTCAAAACATGTTTGTTCTTTCTCACTATGCCATTTCTTATTTAACTTGTGTTTTTTCATGACTTTGCATTTTAAAGCATCTAAATTGCAACAGGCGATTGTTACAAGTGGATTTGAATCATACTGAATGAAGTCTAGCGTGTGTTTCTTGTAGGACACTTGCCAGTTGTCATCTGTGAACATCTATCAGCCTTTTTTAATTGTCTCTGTCGCTGGTCAGATTTTGGCAATGTTAAATATATTTTGGTTTAAACGATGTGCAGAGCACTTTTTAAAAAAAATCACTCAGCTTATTGACTACTTTGAAATACTAAGAGACATTTATTCATACTATTTTAAACCATTTTTCTGGTATAAAAAAAATGATACAAAAATGCATTTTTTTCAAGTACAACAATTTCTGAATATAACTTGCTGCTATTTTTTTTTCACGTGACTCCACGTCACGTTACTTGCAAATGTCAACATTTAACAATTTGACTATACATTTTAGCCATCTCTTTACATTTTAACTGCCATTTCATGTCATTCAGCATCTGTTTGAATAAAAGTAATCTTTCGAAAGAGTTGATTCTTTATGTACTGCAAATAAAACATAAATATGTATAAATGGTATCACCAGTAACAATTTGTTTATTTAGTTTAGTTTCTTGTCCTTTTCCTGAGCCTTTTTAAGGTCTAACTATACAGAGAAAAGATAATAAATGTTGTAAATACATCACTAAACTACCAAAAATCACAACCACATCTGGTGTGAAACTAGTTTATTTGCTCATGAATTATTTAAATATAACAGATGGCTGTGACGTCAGTTTAGTATGTTCACAAAGGACGAAACCTAATAATAACCTTATCTGGAGACCTTAAATCAGTTCACTGGCCAGAAAGAACAGACGTATATTCATGTTTTTGAGTGAAACACTTGTAACTGCTGAAAATCTGTTTGTGAACTGAGCAGCGAGTTCTTTTAAGCCAAAATATTGACCTCAAATAGTCTCTACGGACGCTCACAAGTTAAAAAGATGGTTGTAGCTGTAACAGTAGCTGAGACAACAGCAGGTGTTGAGCAGCCACACACTCATAACGTTGCCATTAGATGAATCAGCTGTTGTTAATGGAGCTGCTGCTCCTTTGTTACAGCTTTGTATCCTGTGTGTTTATCACTGTCAGGTTTGCACATTATTCCCTTAAAACATCTGGCCTCATCTGTACAAATACAGTCTCAGACAGATAACAAATTCTTTATATTGATAAATATCTACCATTATATAGTTCTCATATCCCTTTAAAAATTCATGAACCCAATAATGGATAGTATGTCATGACAGTGCTGTGCTAACTTGAAAGTAATACAGATGAAAAATTTAACAGCTGGGTTTAATTTCACTCTGTTGTCCTGCTCTTGGCTGCAGTGGCTGAGGTAGGTGTTTGTTCATACTTTGATGAGCTCCTCTGAAAACAGCGTTAAAAGCCTGTAACACAATATGATGTTTGGCAGTAAATATATAATATAATAATTGTACAGTAGCACAAAGAGTTGTGAAAAGAACCGTGCATTAATAATCTCAATACTCTGGTATCATTTTATAAGAAATACGATCACTGTTCCGTTATGATTCAATAGAAAATGGAAATTCTGGTATCTGATATACTTATACTCTGATTTGTTTCTCTTAGGTAACCATTTCATAGTGCAATACTGGCACAAAATGAATAATACTTGAGTTCTGCATATGCCTGCTCCCGTCAGCTATTTTTCCCGTGGAGAGGAGCAGGAAGCAGTGATTGAAATTAAAGCCTTTCCATCTGCAGCCTCCACAAGAGCCCTCACAGCGAAGAGTGTCCATGACCAGCGAACCACAGAGAGCACAAATCAACACCCATTGATTCTTCCTTTTTAATCAGGTGGGACGTTTCAATTACCAGATGAGCTCTTGTTATATAGATTTAAAAAGAATAAAGAATGTAGGTTTATCTGAAAAGGACTCCATTGACTACATATGGTGACCTTTGTTAAATGTACACACGAGTCATAATTTTAGAAAACAACAAACAACAACAGAGCATCTATTAATCACAAAAACACAGACTCAGAAATGAAGTAAAGTGACACTATTTTATTCTGTTCAATACCAACACAACCAGACATAAATGATCACATTTACTGATTTTAAATGGTTTCATCCTCTTCCCAGGTTATACTCTGTATAAACACAAGGTGTCACTATAACCTCAAGATGCTCATGTCAGTTGTTTAAATTGGTTTGTACTAGAAGAACACACACACACACACACACACACACACACACATATATATATGACAAAATAACTTCTAACAGTTTCTTTTAAATGGCTGGCCAACTATGATAGAGTGATATTGACTAATTTGACAATAAAGAAGCTTAGTTAGTTTTAAAAACAATGCTGGAGCAAGACATATTTTACAATAGAAACATTCTTTATCTTATTAAAGCATTAAAACATTAAAACCAATGAATGATTGTACATTTATGTCTGCTTATTGTGGTAGCCCAGACAGAATAATATGCTTTCACAATGCAGTATGTTGTATCTGTGAGACTATATGAAGCCCTCAGATAGACATCCTTTCCTATTGACTGGATTGTCTGTCATTTCTATGAGCAGTCAACCCCATGGAGATCTGAGGCTGCTAATGCACAACACTCCTGTGTCCTGTGAGACCTGCTCCATAAAAATGGCTGTAAAAACACTTGTAGACCTAGTAGGAATGAACATGATGAGTGACAAATGGTCCGAAAAGGGGTCATCTGTTCATTAAATACATAGTCGGTATTCATTTGGCACAGGATAATGTTAAAATAAACACACTGTTCTGTTTCCATGCATGTAAGGATACTAATAACATAATCCCATATGGATTTTTCAGTTTTCCCAGCTGCCTAAACAGTGCTTTAAGAGCTCTGTTTCCCTGCTCTGAAGGACTTACTGTAGACACATTCATGCATTTAAGTTTGATTTTCTTTCTTTTCAAGTCATCTTATGCTTCCAACCTCTGGTCTTTGAATCATATCACATCATGTGTTTGTCTTGCTTTACTAATTTTTAATTAATTTTATTTGTTGTTGCTTCACAAAGAAGCTGTAAACACAGACCTGCTGTACTGTTGATGTTCATCTTTCAGTGAGAATAAAAATTTGTACCCATCCATAACGCAGACGCATCTTCCTCTGATTATTTTCAATAATGTTCTTTAACTCCAAACCTCTGGCTCAACCTGTTATCTAACGTGACACTGGTAGGTAGTAATTTGAATAATTCAATTCAAACTATTCACCATAAAACATTTCATCAAATCATATCAGAAGAAACTCGACACTGAGTGCAAACAACAACAAAAATACAGTCATTCTATTTTTGCTAGTTTCACTCTGTTTTAGAGTTTAGAGTGAGTTTCCTCCAGCCTGTCCTGTCAGCAGTAACTCTGACACTACATACAACTCTCCAGAACACAGTAGTCTTTTCACAAATCCAATTTGGTTGAGGTCATTTAATCTAATTTACAGCTGAAGGCTGTTTATTTTGTATGAGAACAGACGATACATTCAAATCATGCAGAAATGCTGAGAATTGTACTTTCCTCCTCCATTCTCAGCCATGAGATCTGCTGGTGTTGAGGAATGTTTTACACTTCTATTATAGACTTATCCTCAGGTTTTAGAGACATATACACAGCATGCTAAAGCAGTGACGTTCACTGTAAGACAACTACAACCAACTTTGGCTGAGAAGTGAATAAAGCTCATGTTGTAAACAGGCTGTCAGAGCACTGAACAACTTTATGAGATAAGTTACATTATTCTTCTCTGTGTGTTGTTGTGTAACATAATAATGTTCTGTTTATTTACATTTTCTAAATATCAAACTAAATAAAGACACAATTCAAAGGCATAATACTTTATTTCATATTTCCATAAACAAATACAACCATTTTTTTGTTCAATCTTTATAATATTAGGAATTTAGAAACGTAACAAAATATATATATTTATTTACAAAGGACAGTTCATTTCCTCTCATATGTTAGTGACAGATATTATCTGCTGTTCAACACATTTTAATAATTTATACAAGTTCTTGAAGAGACACTCGGTCTTTAATGACCGTGACACGAAGCAGCGACCTAAAGTCTCCAATAAAATGTATAAAGCAGTTTTGAATATTTGCTCCTTTTGAATGTTTCTGTACTATTGATCAACCTTCACCATGACAGGAAACGCTATTCAGACAGTGAAGATGTGAAAACGGCAAGTTTAATTCACACTTTTTTAGATGATGCTGACAGTAAGATGGTGGTTTTAATATCTCTAAATAAACAACCGCAGCCTCTGAAGTTACCTTAGTTATCTTGCTGGCACAAATGTGGTGACCTTTCTACAGTGTTGCTGCTTAATTACGTTTTTCCTTGCATACACTGAAATGACATGACTTAAAGGTTAACTTCTCCTAGCTGTTATATGCCAAGGTCTTCGAAACACAGTTTAAATGGAGGAAGAGGAAGATGCCCTCAGGTCTTCAAAGTGTTTGTAATCAGATAGTGAAGTTTGTTCACAAATACCTCGTATGAATACAAGTTTAAATATCATGTTCTTGTGATGAACTAACACACGAACCACAAATCTTTGATGTGAGATATGTTGACCTAAGCGACAAGTCCAACTACATAACGGCTGACACTATTAAAACACTGATTATACAGCTGTACGCAGAGTAATGAAAGGATGCAGACAAGGTTGATAGCAAACTATAAAACTACTAAAAGGTGGTTTAAGAGGACGTCTGTGACAGTAAATTAAATCTTGGCAACGCTGTGTGCATGACTAAAAAAAAAAAAAAAATCAAATTAATTTATAAATTAAATCTATGTTCTAATGCTATTCTTAGACTGAAAATTGATAAAAAATAAAAAAAATAAAATAAAAAAATTACAAAAAACAAAACCAAAAGAACTCAAAGACTCATTTTCATTTACATGTCAAACTATGTGAAACATTAATCTACTTCTTATCCTTAGTTTCATGTTTAAGAATATATCACATAACAGAGCTGCAGTTGACCAACAAGACAATTCATCAACTGTGTATTTTACCATGCAAGTGGTGTTCTTCAAGTGCAGATGTCTCAGGCTAAAGACAGCAGGGTGCAGGTGGAGGACACACTGGCAGAGCGCTCGTGGACAGTGTTGTTATTATCCAGAACTCCTGACACAAACTGTGTCTTTGAGATGCTGCAGCAACCGAAGGTGTCGGCCAGTTTGGGGCAAAGGGACAAAATCATCTTCCGGAGGACGAGGTAGAATTTCCTACGAAAGCTTCGGTTTATCCAGAAGTAGAAAATACAGTTGAGAAAACCGTTGGATGTCGGCAGCCAGACCACCACAAACTCAATCCACTCTGGTACATTGCTGCCCGAGACTGCTGCGTACGTGAAAAATAAATAAACAAATAAATAATAAAAGAACAAATTAGGCAGGTATCAACATCATAAATATACAACTGAAATTAATATAGTCTAGCTATAGTTGATCTGTGATATTAATGCATCTCAAATGACTTGGCAATAATCTAAAAGTACAAAATAAACTGACAGACTGGAGGGTGTGAAAAAAAACACACCAGAGTATCGTTTGGACAGCATCACTTAAGTTAAGACCTCAGCGTCATTTTGCAGGGATGTTCATCTGTATCTCTTTAGAAAAAGGTCTTCACTTCTATAAATATTCAGCTGTGACTCCACTTTAAGTTTGGAGTACTCCAAGACAGCACATGGTGGGGGTAAATGAGAAAGACACAGAAAAGGTCTGAGTCATAAAAACTGGCTTTGATTCAGTGTGTTCATGCCCGGCAGTAGATAAATAACTTTGACCACCATTTCTCTCAGTACACTCCCAGCTGAAATCGATGGAGGAATTAGCCAGAGGAAAAACACATCAAATGCTCATTTAAAAGAGAGAGAGAGAAAAAAAGGAAATTAATCTTAGGTCATTTCAATCTTCGAATACTTCCTTTTGAGTTAACTTGCTTCCTTTGAGACCAGAAACTCAACTTAAGCATAAAGACCTGTAATATCAATAAAGTCCTGCCTGAACACTGACTTCTGTTTTCTGTTAGATTTATTACACATTAGATGTTTATTTTCCAAAACAAGCTTAAAGTTAAAAATGATGACACGTCACTCCCTAGATGTATGAGCCTAAGTAGCCGTTACATAATAATTTTGTACTTCTTCAGTCACTGAGTCCACATCAAGAGTTTTAGCTCTAAATCCTTAAGCTACCCTTTATAATGAAAATATGTGGCTTATGTTTACACATCAACAGGATGAATTAGTTAGTAGGTCATAATTAATTATGACCTCTCCAGGTTGTTCTGATGTGGGAGAAGCAACACGCATAAACTTGGTACTTTGCATCATGATAGCTGCATGTAAATGTGCTGACAGGAGCTAAATACAGCAGCTTTAAACCTCAATCATCCATCATCTATATATCCCAGGCAGTTTCCCAACAGGTGTGCCTAAACAGAATAAGGGAGTCACCCAGAAATGTCAGAGCCTTCATGTTTTTTTTAGCTCTCATTCAACTCCTTCCCAGGTCTATTCCCACTGGTTTTGCTCACCATTGTAGATCATAGCTGCCATGCAGGGCGTCCAACAGGTGTAATATGCTGTCATCACAGGCACGAGCACTCTGGACGCAACGTCGTGTCTATTGCGACGCGCACAGCTGAACTTGAGCAGTTTCAGTCTTTGCCTCTTGGCAGCGCACCACACTCTCAGGTTTGCGTAGGTCATGATGATGGAGCAGGGGAAAAATATAAGACACGTCAAACTCAGGGAGTAGCCAACATTTGTAGAGTAGGATGGATTGCATACCAGTGATGCAGTAGAAAAATGAACCTCGATGATGCCATCTGGAAATGAGATAGGCGACAGTAAAAAGGGAGGGAAGCACCAGGCAAAGGCGATCAGGAGAAGTGTCCTTTTCCGTGTCATCAGAGTTGAGTACTGCAGCGGATAAAACACTGCGATGTACCTCTCCAGGCTGATTGTAGCCAGTGTGTACATGCATGTGGAGTAAACGGTGGCGTTGCAAAAGGCCACGACGTGACAAAGAGCATCTGGTCCTTCAGTGTAATCCTTCAACAAACTCACCGACAGGTTCAAGGGCATAACCAACAGTCCAAACGCAGAGTCTGCAGCCGTGAGAGACAGAAGAAAGTACCGAGAGTTTCTAGACCAACCAGCCACAGATGAAGTAATAACGAGGAGAACAGCGACGTTTCCCAAAGTGATGATCACTCCCAGGGTGATTATGATACTGATTTTGATGGAGCGGTGAGTCAGCTCCATCAAAGGGTCGACACCGGATAAGTTGGAGCTGACACAAGCCGACAGGTCAGCTGTTGTATACATTGTTGTACATTTGTTTTGGTTTTTCTTCACGTTGACATGAGTGCGACCAGATCATCAGTCAAGTGAGGCAAAGATTGTTAAAGTTAGTACAACTTTGAGCAAAGACGTTGAACATTAGAGACGCAGCTGCTGCTGCTGCAGCTTCATGTCTCTTTTCACTGCCACTTCAACAATCAGCAGCACACCTGCAGCAATCAGAGCTGCAAATCCACTGCAGCACACTCACCTTGTGTTTTACTACATTCATTCATCTAAATTTATAACGGCTTTAATATGGTGAACATATATTTCTTTTATTGACTGTGCGTAATTGAGGGATATATTTAATTAATAAGCCCTAATACGTTTTTAAAAAGATCACATTCAATCCTCAATCAATCCAGAACTGGTAAAAATGTTTCATTAAAACATAAAGGCAGATATTGATGTTTGTATATGTGTTTTATATGAAACTAATATGAAATATTTCTGTAGCAGCTTTTTGGTAAGGAGCAAGGGAATAGGTCATAAATAAAACGTGAGGGTCGTAGTCGCCCTTGTCTCATTTAGCACCAGTGTGATAGTTTGGTATAAAGGAAAGATTTATGTTTTGTTCGTCTCATTGTCATATTGTCATTAAGAGACTTAATGTCATAATTTTTATGTCCTCTGTAGCTGTGAAGTGATTTTATTTCCAAGTATGACGATTCTGTAAGAGACAAAAAACACAGCTCTGTTTCTATGTAAATATTGTAAATTGTAAATTCAGAGCTAATCACTATTGGCTGCTGTTTCTGCTTCATGCTAGTACAGTCGTGCAGATACATGGCAGTTCTTTTTCTACTGTATAGACATAATAAAGATAGATAGATAATAATATTTCTGTATGTATCTGGATATTTACATAAAACCAGACTCTGTGAAATCAACATACTGGTGTTTTATCACTTATTACATTAAACATAGATGCAGATTAAGCACACTTCAGTAAGAACATGTTGAAGCTATGTCCTGTATGCTCCATCTGTGGCTTTATTAATTAAAATTAGAGAGACAGGTTCAGCTCTGCAGAGCTTTCATCGCCTGCAGTAAGGTTGCCTTACTAATTTGCATTAATAAGGGCAGCATATGAGTGTAAAGTGTGGGCTCTACAGTACCCAGTATTAAGACTAAATGTATCCATTATCTCACATGAATAATTAATCTGACAACACTGTCGGACAAACTATCTTGTAATGTAGAGATGCTGATGTGTTCAATTAAAATGATTATTTTAAAATGTTTGTGTTGCAAATAAAAGTGGAAACACAAGAGATGTCACATGTCACATCACACCCCCGAACCACTCCGCCGAGCTCCAAGTCTGCAGGCTCCCCCCACCAGCAGATTTCATAGCCAGCAATAACAATGAGTCAGTCAACAATTCATCACTACAAAAAAGACCCCACAGAAGATGTATGCTCTGTCAGTCTGACATCTCACATCCAATCACAGTCCAATTTCCATGATCTCACACCATCAGTGTCAGGCAGCTTTCCTCCAACTCCCGTTCCAACGACAAATGTTAAAAGTGTTTTGTCTGCGGTGGTGAGCGGTAGCTGCCAACTTCACTCCAAAAAAACTACATGACACAAGGACAATGAGAAGGGCAGAGAAGATTGTCACTGACCTTTCCCACTGAGATAACCATCTGTTTCTGAGGTATTCTTCTGTGAGAGTCAGTCAGTCAGTCTATTAAACTGCACACAAACACACTCTCTTTAGGGACTGTCACCCACTTCTTACTTCCCTAGGGACACCAAAACCACCTATGATTTATGATATCACTATAAAACTGTCGAGCAGTCTTATAGTCTCTCATTTCTAAGATATAGTAGAAGATTTTAACCCTTGAGAGTCACTGTTAATTAATCCTCCAACCTTTAAAAATAGTGGAAATGAATCAAACATTACTATAGTGCATCACTTACTTCAGGCAGTAAACATTTAAATCAATGAACAATCTCACACATGTAATTTAGTATTCAGTTAATGAAACAATTTTCAACAGTTGACCTTTCCCAGCACAGTAACACAGTAACATCAAAGTTATCAATCTTTCCCAGGAATCCATTGCTAATAATATTATTGTGTTAACTGTGGTTAAGCAGCTTCTACTGTTTGATATTGGATAAACTTTTCCTATAAAAGGTACAAAACACAGAGACTGTAAATATACATATATAGTATATGGCCCTAGGACACATAGCTTTTCTGTTCTGCTATCACACACAGATCCCCTAGAGGAAAACTGACAGCTTTCTGCATTTGATATATGTGTTTCTCGGCGTCCTAATGAGCGGATTTCTCTTGGTGATGTCTAACACTAGGCCTGGAGGAGGGAATGGATTTAGGCTCTTGGGTTAATATTCTCAGCCCCCTTCTCCCAGTTGCACTCCTTCAAGTTCATTATGAGGAAAAGTCATGCATTGAAATGTTGGTAGAGTGAAATACTGCCAAAAGAAAGATTAGTCATCATGCAAAATACCGCACTACAAAATACTGTTATATATTATCAGATTCAAATTATTGATATATCAACATGTGCATGACTTTAATTTTGCTGCTGGTAAAAATGGGATATTTTTGATGTTTAACACATTTTAAACTACCTCTATAAAAACATACATCATCAGGTAGGTTCATCTAAACTAACACACCATGATCTGATTATATGGTGTATTGATAATTATTTTCTTTGAAATGTAGCGTACTAGAAGTATAAATTCACATAAAATGGTTCAGTGGTTTTTAAATGGATCTACTTTGTCAATTTCCACTGCTGCCGATACAAATCCATTTATTTCTTCCCCAAAGATGTTCCAGTTTTGCTCCATTGCCAGAAAAATATTTACTGCTCATTCTCCTGACACTAAAAAATTAACTCACAACCATTAAAGTGGTTTGTCAGCTGATGAAGCCCAAAGAACTGATGTATTTCTATAGAGCAATTTAATGCACATGAAAAACAAATCATTTTGTGTCAGTTCATTCATAAATCCAGTATTTCTGTGCGGCTTAAACTATAAGGTGCTTTCAGGTGACATGGAGGGGGTGTTTGTGTGTCTGTTTCTATGTTAAGTCAACATAAGCAACACTTGTCCAAAGGTGTGTGTGGTTGATGTGGACATGAGTGAGGTAAAGAGAGGATGGAATTGCACATGCTTTCCAAATGAATGAGTGGGTGGACTCCTCCATTGGCCACCTACTGAACAACATTTCCTGATGTGGAGGAAGGTAGCCATTGATTTGATCTGTCTGTACATGTTTGTGTGTCTGTGTGTGTGTCAATGTTTGTGTAGGCAGTAAAGACTATCTAATTCTACCAGTGAGGGTTGATGCATGATGTTTAGAAGAGATAGGATAGCAGGGAGGTTTGATGGGTGATTGTGTGAAAAACTTGATGTTTGTCTTGACAGTCTGTCTAACTGATAAGGGGGCTTTGCCAGCACAGACAATGCCAACCTGGCAGGTTGAAGTTATTAAAGTAATGTCAAAGATTTATCCTCTTTGTGCCTACACACCAATGCGTACTCCCCATGGACACAAATAAGGCAGACTTTACAATGCTGCGCGCAGAGATAAGTGCAGAAACCTAATGGAGAAAATAGCATAAGTAGGCTGCTTATACTTTATCATGTGTTGCACATTGAAAAAAAATTGAATAAATGTAGATTAATCTCATTCTGATTTAACTGCATACAAATTGTATTCATATGGTTCTGCAGCTGCATAATCCTCCCATTCTTGGACAAAATCTTTAATCAAAAAAGTGACTTCAACACAATATTTAATGTTTTAGCTGGATGTTTGTATGTATGAGGTTTCCTTTGTGTTTCATGAACGCTTTGGAAGAAGCTGCACCAGAGGTGTGACGAGCAACACAACAACAGTGGGAGTTTATTGATTAGGTTGAGTCAATTAAAACACGCTTATCTCAGGGGTTTTGCAGGGAAACATGCCATGTTCCTAAATACTGTGTGCAGACCAAAAGATAGCAATCTGCTGCTCCACATTTCTAAAAAAACATCATGGGTAATTTAAGCAGCACGCACTGACCCTGTTACACAATGTTTGTATGTCAGAGTGCCTCTGCCTCTCTCCCTTGTGCAAAAAAACTAAACTGAGACTAGAAATTCATCCTTGCATAAGAGCCCTCTCATTTAAAAATCCAGGGTACTGAATATCATTGAAGATCTTTAATACTTTGAGTGTTTTTCAGTGAAATGGCGCTGAATTCAACTAATGCGTCTCTCTGTAATTAATCTTATGCAACAGGCGCCTCATTCTTCAACAAGTCTCCTCAAAAAAGGGTTGTTGGACATTAAAATTGTGTTCAGACAAAAAGGGGCAAATCCTAATGCTGTGCATCATGAATTAAAACATTATACCAGATTTAAACTCAGTGAATAAAAGAATTTGAATCAGTTTAATTGAAGGCTACTTGAATATTCCAGTAATAAATGTGTTTTTGTGGTCTGTGTCTTCAATGTTTTTTAATTCTTAAAACCTCCTACGCTGTAAAACCTTAAGCTGTTTAATTGCCAGATAAGCTGCTGAACTGATTGATTTGACCTTTCAATCGTTGCAATTGACACACAAACACACAAACCTTTGTTAGTCTTGTTGGTCAGTTTCTTCTCATTAACTTGTCCATACTTCAAGTTTAAATTTATACTGAAACTTTTAGTGATCGTGAGTTGTAATATAACAACACAAAGTAGGAAGTATTTCTATGTTTTTTTTTTTTTCATCTTAAGATCAAAATCTGATTTTTTTTCTATTTTCTATTTCGATCTTATATTAAACGAGATAGAACAACAAAATAGATGTGGATGCTGAATAAACACAGTTATTTCATTGTTCTAATACAGAGACTCAAATCATTTCACAAAATAAAAAATGACAAATCAAACACAGGACTTTTGTTCAAAAAATAATTTTGTACATGATCTGTAACTTGATGGTGTTTTTCCTGGTTCTTATGACATTCAAAGTTTAAAGTAAAATCTAAATTGCTGTGTGTATCTAGTGTCTTCTCTTTCTATCCATTTTGGTCAAAAGGCAAGTAAAACATTATTATTTCTTTGGTTTTGGGCATTTGAACTTTAACTCTCTTAAAACATTTGCTTTATATTTAACTTTGCTTTATATATATAAGACAATGACAAACAGTAGAGCAGTGTCTTATAGATCAGTAAAGAATATCTGTTACATTTGTTTTTTATTCATGAGCATTTCATGAGAAATCTGCTGATGCATGATGTTCAGTGGTTAGTGAAATGGAAAAATGTGAACACTGGGTCCTCAGGAGCTGTCACTAGAGATGACTGTTCTTTTTATTCTAGCAGAGGTCACAACTTGCTGTGACAAAAATCACAAAGACATACCCTTGGCTATATCTTCTCAAAGCCATCAAAAATGAGCCATTTTTGTTTTTGGTCAAGGTTGACTGTAACACAACAAGCCAAACATGTTCGAATATAAAGTTTGTAGCAGTTTTGTTTAAAGTAAGAAGACAGATTATTTAGTTTCTGAGTACTTATGTCTCTGTGTGGACCAAGAGGTTGAGGACAAGAAGAGAAAAATATTGTTTGAGGGACTGACAAAGAAGACACAAACACAAAACAGTGAACAGCAAAAAATTTAACATGTATTTTTCACTTACACACCCTGCTCCCCTTACAGAGCAGATGACAACACTGTCTAGCTTTGCTCAAAGTCTCTTTCGTGATTGCCCTCTCTGAATATACAAGTGGTTACATTTCTCTCTCAACAGTTGGTTCCTGTTGATTGCGCAGAGAAATGTTTACAATGTGACGTCACCAATGTGTGCGTCAAACCTTTGATGCTGAGTAACATGCAGTGAATGACAATGAGCCCACTGAGTGAAGAGGCTGCCCATTACATTTATGACAAAACCTCCTTTGTAGCTGCACTTAACTCAGAAGATGTTGCCTATTAGTAGCTTAAGATGCTGTTCTATAAAAACAACACAACAATTACAACAACAACAACTGGCTTTTAACAGTTGTTCTTGGATGTGGTTTGTAATTTAGATGTGGTTGTTTCTGAATTTTAGCCTAAACATAACAAACTCAAGCAGTTAATCAGGGCTAGTCATGTTGTTCACAGTCAGTGTCATAATGGATTTAACAGTTCAAAATTTCAAAAGTGGACTGTCTGTCCAAAACATCCCACTCAAACCAAATCCTCTGACAAGACAAATAAAAGTCAAAGTATAAAACTGTAGCATGTTTGTAAAAGAAATCAAAGCAGCTTCAGCTGAAGAAATTCAAAATGACACCTTTTCCCTGGATGTACAATAGCAACTGCAGATGGGGGGAAATGCAAAAAAAAAAAGGCTAAGAGTCTACAAAGCACTGATTTGAGCTAAAAGTCTTTGATGTGCCTGTTGGGGATACAATAATTTTTTTAAATATTTGATTAGATAAATTCTGACCTCATGGTAGAAGAAAGAAAAAAGTCCTGAGGAAACATCCACAACTACCATGAATATGAAGATAAAATGTCAATGCAACCCATCCACAATAACAGACTCTCTAACACCTGCTGCTGGTGTGGTTGAAACAGCAGAACTCATTGGGTTGAAAATCAAAACAGAAAGGTTTTATAATGCAGTGCTTCAGTGTGTTTCAACCATTGTGTACTATACAGCACAGTAGTAAACACTTCATATTATGTTTACGGAGTATGATGCTATTTTTTGTTGCTTGTGTTGTTCTTCCATAATGTATTCTTCTCAGAAAGGAACAAAAAAACACGTTCACAGGCAACTCTGCGCAGTGTGTTGTATGTCAGATACAGATTTGTTTATCTCACATTTTGAATATCACATAAAGAGATCAAAAACAGAATCAATGCGATGCACGTATCTTCAACTCTTTATCTCTATCCTGGGGACTGCTGTCAGCCTTAATAATCAGCACGTATTAACAGCACCTATTGGGTAAAATTACTTTATTTACTGTGCTAAGAGAAAATCAGATTGCAGCTGCTGCAGATGAAATCTTGTTGGAGAAAATAAAAAAATAAAACAACAAAAACAACAACAAATTTAAAAGACCAATGAATGAAGAGAAGAAGGCTCATCTGCTGCCTGGGTTATCACTTCACCACCAGACTGTGGTAAGTGTCATCTTCAGGCTTCATCTGCTGGAAGGAGGAATGTTATTTTGCTGTATGACCAGATGGCTCCAATCATTGTCAAGCCTCCATAACGGTTTTCTCAGATAAAAGAGCTTTTAATGCAAATAAAAAAAATATATCTGTCAAAGAAAAAGTGATTTTCTTTGTGCTGCAATCACAGTTAATATATTTCCGGCAGTACCAGCACTAGATAGTTGATGTAGATGTCGACATAGTCGACATAATTGTGAAAATATATGATGCCTCATCAACAACAATTAGATACCTCAATGGTATCTAATTGTTCTGCTCTTGTCAACAAGGTTGTTGAAGGTCAGGTCATGAGGGTCCCAACACCGAATAATTTCTGATGCTTAATATAGGAACACATTTTGGTCACAATTCCCATCTGTATTCATTTGTAGAACTGGCTAGAAAAGAAAGAGGAATAGAGCATTCATGACCCTGTTGGAGCAACCTGGAGGAAATATCATTTATGAGGAAGCAATAGCTGCATGGTTCACACACCAACAATGAAAGTGACCTGCAGGTCACTAGGTATCTACTAGACAAGGATTATAATATAGAGCAACACACTGAGATACAGAAGTCCTATCTTTGTATTGTCGCTCCATCAAACAGAGACATGGCCATACGTCTGCCAGAGTCTTATAGGATAAATGATCCTGGACCTGTTTGTAAGAACTGCTGTAGCATGTTGTTTATATAGTGCATCTGAATTTGCGTGGTTTATTCATCCACGACAGCAAAACAGGTAAATGAGACAGATGCTGATTTAAAATAGAAATGTGTCCTTGTTTGAAATATGATAATTTGGACAACAAAGCTATTACAGATCATAAATTTGTCATATCAATCCATCTAATAGACACTTGAGTCAAAACCACAAATATCAATCTCATGTGGTTCTGAAGGAAAAGTCAGGTGATCACTAAAGTTAGAAGAATTCATCCTATAGGGACCATTATTGATTATAGTTACTTATATATATAATTATAGTTACTTATATATATATATATATATATATATATATACATGTTCACATTAAAAAGAAAATAACTGAGGTAAAGCTCATTGCAGCAGTTCAAATATCCACAGATTCGATGTTGAGCTCATGTTCATCTTATATATCCATTCTACATCGGACATAATAGAGAGTGTACGTCTCTGCCTCCCCACCCTCCCCCTCAGTCTACATCCCCTCCTGTTCTGGATTCACTGATGTTTATCTAAGAAGGAACAGGTACTTGCAGAAGAATCCCTCAGGATTTTATTTTCATAAGAAGCATGTTTACCATTCACATATTGTGCCCTGTTCAGTATCAGCCTGTAGCTGTTACCCACATGTGTAGAGGAGACACAGGAAGAGATGGATTTCTGATATCTACACGTTTCATAAAGCAACATATTCTACAAACCAGATTAACACATATTAAAACGTATTGAGAGGTTTCTTTTTAATATAACACATTAATTGCTTAATACACCTTACTGGTTGATAAATAATTGGATTTATGTGTTTTCTTTTATCATTCTCTCCTGAATTTTTTATAACCACTGTCCTCATGTTGTGGATAACCACAGCTACACATGTCTGTGTCTGACCTGGTGAGAGAACAGACTGTCCTGTTCCTGTAGGGACCTTGATGAGACATAAAATACGAGAAGTCAGTTTGTTTCACCCAGAGGAACCACATGTAGAGAAATGAATTTCACTGCTAACAGAGGTTGCTTAAAAAGCATATAATGTGTTTTACAAATTTCAGAATTTTGCAAAATTCTGAAATAATGTCTTCCTCACAAATAATTTCTTTCCATCCTAGTTGTGTTAAATGTGTTTTTATGCAAACTACATTCTCCTTAGCAAACCAACATGATAAAATAGAAGCACAGACCCCAGAGATCCTTCCAGGGTAAATATGTCTTTATTCTGGCAAATTTAATAAGCAGTGGGAGAATACTTGGGCCTCAAACCCATTCAGTATAAACAGGCACAAAGATGTGCAAATGTAGACTTCCTAAATTATTTATCCTTTTAATTTTCTCAAAGACAACCAGGCAAACAGTCACTCAGGGACTGGCAGAGTGTTTGTGTGCTTTCACTTGAATTTCTGCCGCATTTCGCCTGTTCAAAGCTGTGCTGCATAGGGAGCCATTTATGACTCATTTTAGGATTTTTTTTTTCATGTTGCAACATAATATTACATCTTACCCACTACAAACATTTTCATTCTTTGAAGCTACACTTAACAATGCATGATGCACTTGTACGTTATGTATCATAGAGTGAGGAAGTAACATTAATGTAGCAGCAAAAGCTCCAGAGATAGAAATCCCAACAATATTAGTCCCATTATATAGAAGGAAGATAATAGAAAAAGTTTTATGACGACCACATACTTCCAATCACACTCTTGGGTATCTGTATACTTTGTAATAATAGTACGTTGCTGTTGTTGTTGGTTATTGTAACTTGATCAAAAACCCTCAAGATATTGTGTAGCTAATAGCAAGAAATATTTTTTTTTGTCTCAGTAAATGTTTAAATGGCAAATGACTACAAGTTTTATTCTAGGTAAGTTAAATTAAAACTGTTTCTGTTGATTTTCTAGACTTATTATATACAAAAAAAAAAACTACATATTATTTACAAAACCAAACATTTTCTGGGGGAAATAAACTGAACTCAAAGATAAAAGACAAGTAAACACAAATATCAAAGCAGCTTCTGTTGGGATTTAGACACTTTAGGTAAGTTGCCGCCCATATTCTTCACAAGTCATGAACATGTAGTCAAAAAATCTAAAAACATCAAAATGCACTTAGAGTCCAACTCAACAAACTGAACCTTTCCTCTTGTATTCTGATGTTTATACTGAGCACCACATCCAGCTACTGAGTCTCCACAGTGTGCGTTATAACGTAATGTACAGATCTTTTATTGGCTGATAATCCAACACAGGGTCTTTTAATGAATCATTAACACAGCAATACTGAGGCAACTGTGGTGCTAATGAATATGGATGTTGGCAGCATCGTGTCTGTCAAATGGAGGCTTCAGTGAGAAATGTGTTTTCTGGCTACTGCTGCATCCCATGAGTCACAGACCTGACAACTCTCTTTCATCCCCTCCATTTACCGTCATTTCCACTTCCCCACCACCTGTGATTCATCACAGCCAAAAAGAATATGAAATTAAAGTTACTTTACATTCATTTCTGTTCTGTTTGAAAAAAGGGAGATACCTTTCAATACATAGAGAGAGTGAAGTATAAAACATCTCTTTATTTCTTCAATACTATGACATTATAATATTTAGCATCTATGGCACATTGAACACAACACATTTCATTCAAAATATAGTCAGATTGGGAAATAAATTCAGCCCTGGTCTTGCTGGAAGGGACCGGTCTGCACCCTGAAAGACAGACACACACAGAGAGGGTGGATGAAGTGGCTGGTAAAAACCAGCCGGTAAAAACAAACAAACAAACAAAAATTATACAGCTGTTTTTCTCTCGATGGTTCACCGGTCGACTGATGTGGTGGCCCATGAGGATTTGTCTCTCCTGAGTCCTTCTACCCAGTCCAACTGTGGCAATAGATGAAAACAACTGATATTGATATTCTGTTTGATATGTATTGATACAAGAACTCATTGCAGAATAGTATCATTTGTAAAAAATACTTCTAAATGTTGCTCAGATACCATTTATAACACTATAGTAGAGGAGCAGCAGAATCACTTCTATCAAAACCTTCAGTTCAGAATATTTAGCAGAAATATGATGGTTTTAAAACTTTCAGTTAAGGTAAGAGTTTTAGTTATTATGTGGTATGATGAGTTAAACTTTATTGTTAACTTAAACTAGGTTATTCCTTTGAAAAAGGTTCCTTGTATTCTCACCCACTCGTTTCATTCTTCAGTGTAATTACCCACACAACTTCAGCAGAAGAAGTAACTCTATTCAGCACTGCAGTTGCTTTATAAAAGGAATAGTATTTTAGTTTTTTTCTCATTTAAACTGAACGTATAACATTGTGATGTGTCACCACTGGGCAATGAATCTTTCAGCTTAAAACAATAACATCTACTGAAAGTCTTCAACAAACCTTGACTCTTCTACATTGTATAGGCGTTGTAGTCTGAATTTAAAAGTGATTATTAGACTGATGTTGTCTATCTCTACCAAGTAGTATTAAGGTCAGACACTTTTGCTTAATATTTGATCATGTGGTAGACTTGTTGAGGACAGAAGTCAAACTAATTGCTCAGAGATGCCCTTAATACCTTAATTACACTGAAAAAGAGGTCATAAATACTGAACTTTTTTGTGTGTGGTCACATACTTCTCAGGTTTGTCACTGAGCCTGTTTTATTTGCCTCTGAAAGCAAAAAGAGCACAACAGATTTTTGTATGCGACGTCTACAGCTCCTGAGAGATTGGTAGCTTTACTTTTATGAAAATGTGCGTATCCTTGCTTTTTTATTCTTAAGATTCTTTAAAAAAAAAGGTTGACGTAGCTCTTCATGCTTGTACAGAAACAAGTATATGAATATATGCAGAGAGACACAAGAGATGAGTTTTAAATCAATTACTGTGCAACAATTTCACAATCAAAACATTAAATTATATGCACCGACTCACCTCAGCACTCGTCATAAATATTCTGTTCTCATAAGAAGTTCTTTGGTATCTTAATGACTACCTGGCAAGCAGAAACAGAAACAAGTTAGAAAGTAGATTCATCTTGATCAGCATCTTCAGGAGATCAGTTTCCCATTATATTTGTAATTAATCATGAGTTGAGTGTAATCAGGGCTGCAGCTATTCAATGTGAGAAACATTTCACACTGGCTCCGAAAAGAAGCACTAACTGATAAAATATAAAACCAAACAAAGTGAAGAAAAAAAACAACAACCTTAACTTAAACTTAACTAAAATCACAATTAAAAAAGAGGTTGTTGTCAGATGTAAAAACATTTTTGTTCCCCAGACCATAATGTCAAGATATAGACCTCTGGGATTAATCTTTGTAAAGAAGAAAAGAAATAACGAAGAGTTTTGTGAGTGAATGTGGATGTGAGAGATGGAGCTGTCTACCACTGACCGATGACTGTATGATGATGCAGTAACCCTCATTATAAGACAACTCATTTACCCTGACAGAATGATTCACAGCCATTGAAAATATATCTGCTGTACCGGCTCACTAACACACACACACACACACAAACCAAGCACTATGTCTGCAAACTGCACCACCAGAAAAGAGTGCATCCAGGAGCAGAAAGTGGTTGACACCCAGAAATCTTACCAGTGGCTAGAAAATAAGATGTAATAACATCTGAAGTCTGTGTTCAGGGGAGGACAGTACAGTCTGTGGCACATAACTAACTTACTGGATACTGCACAGATCCCCAGGTCTCTAATAAAGGACCTGAGCTGTACATGACACACAGATTTGAATCTTTTATATGCATATAAGACTCATCTGCTGTTTTCAAACATACAGAAAATGTGAAAGTTATATGTACTTACATGACTTATGGATGATTTACACCACGCCACTTTTATTTAAAAAGTGTGAACTTTTGTATCATTGTGTTTACATAAGAAAAAAGAAAATCCATTATGATATAATGTCCTCTGTGTAACTCAGGAGGTTGTGCTTTATGTTGACAAAACAAATGGATACAAAGATGTAAAATTAATGTTGTGTAAAAGTGCAAATGAAAAGACTGGTATTTTTCAGCCAATGTCAACGCCTTTATGCTAATTTTACAAACACATTGCAACAGCAGCAGTGATAAATAGCAACTAACTAATGTTTTATTTCTTTTATGTCTCTATCAAAGGGTTTAGTACATCATGAGATTAAACAAAAAAAGCCTGAGATGTTGTGATGAAAGGCATTCATCAAATCATTCTGCTGTAACTGTCTAAATTAAACCACATTCTACCACACCATTAGTTTTACTTTACCTGGGGCAGATTCTACATTGTAGCTGCAAATTCATGTTGCTTTTAGTAAGTCCTTTTTAATTAATTTAGTTTCTCTAAAAACACTTGTTATGCGGGGTATCCTCACGGGTCGGTTGAAGCAGATTAGCTCAGTTCTGGTGGTTTGTACATGTCCAGACACAATCCCAGTTTAATTCAATTCAATTTTATTTATATAGCACTAGATCATAAAAAAAAACATTTATCTCAAGGCACTTTAAATAGAGAAGCCTAACATTTCCACAATGAGCAAGCACTTGGCAACAATGGAGAGGAAAAATAGAGACTACATATTTACAAGAAGTTGTTAAAGCAAAATTATCATTACCATAATAATAATAATCATCATCATCATCATGTCATCATCACTAGCATAGAATCTGGATTCAACAACTCTGGAGTCAAAACGACCTGAAAAACTGCTAGAGAGAGCAGATAAGTGTTAATAATATGATATGTAATATATTGATATGAAGACATACAGTGTGAGAGAGAGACAGAGACGAGAGGAGTGAGGGACAGAGAGAAGAGGAGCAGTGTATTGTCAGTTGTAAGTTCCCCAGCAGTCTAATCCTATAGCAGCTTAACTAAAGGATGATTCAGGCAGGTCTATGTCCCACCTGAACCAACCTTAACTATAGGCTTTATAATAAAGGAAAGTTTTCAGTCTAACTTTAAATGTAGAAAGGGTGTCTGCCTCCCAGACCCAAACTGGGAGCCGGTTCCATAAGAGAGGAGCCTGATAACTGAAGGCTCTGCCTCCCATTCTGGTCTTAGAGACTCTAGGAACCACAAGTAAACCAGCAATTTGTGATCAAAGTGATCTATTAGGATAATAAGGAACTATGAGCTCGTTCAGATATGATGGAGTCTGATCATTAAGGACTTTATAGGCAAGCAGGAGGATTTTGAATTCTATTCTAGATTTTACAGGAAGCCACTGAAGAGCAGCCAATACAGGAGAAATATGATCCCTGGTCCAGAGCAGGTTAGGCATTCAGCATAAGTTACCATGGAGACATACCCCAGTAAGAAGTGAACCACCTTCATAGGATGGAAAACCCAGAGTTAACCCTGAAGTTACCACGATAAGAACAGGTCCTGCTTCGTAGTACAGGCCTCTGGTTAATTTCATCTGGCTTCATAGGTAAATATAACTGGGTATTGTCTGCATAACAATGGAAGTTTATATTGTGCTTCCTGATGATATTGCCTAAGGGAAGCATATAAAAGATAAAAAGGATTGGTCCTAACGCAGAACCCTGTGGAACTCGATCACTAACTGCAGTACGTAGGGAAGACTCGTTTACATGAACAAACTGGAATCTATCTGATAGATACGACTTAACCCAATGTAGTGCAGTGCCTCTAATCCCAACAACATGTTCTAGTCTTTGTAGTAGGATCTTATGATCAATTGTATCAAACGCAGCACTAAGATCCAACAGGACAAATACAGAGACAAGTCCACTGTCTGAGGCCATAAGAAGGTCGTTGGTAACTTTCACTAATGCTGTTTCTGTACTATGATGAGCGCTAAACCCTGACTGGAAATCTTTAAACCTACTATTTCCATGTTGGTAATCACAGAGTTGTGCAACAACTCACGTCCGTGATGGAGAAAAAAGTTCCTGAGGTACTTTTTACAACGTCAACATTGTAAAAATCGATCACAGAGCACAGAAAGTAAACTTTTAAAAGTCTTTCAGTCCAAACACAATATATTTAACATCTCAGCATCTTCATATAAGATGGGAAATTAGTACAATCTTGACACAATCTCTTCATACAAAATCTGTGCTACTGCTGAAACATCAGTCAAACATTTTAAAATGTCAAGCACATCGATATGAGGCACGGCGTAGGTGGAGGTCTGTGTGTGCCAGAGGGAGTATAATAGAGAGAACTTCAGGGATGGATTTTTCAAACTGCTGGAGACATATCACACTGCCTGTAACATGAAGCCTCAGCCTGAATATGTGAAGAGCATGAAAGCAGAGAAAAGAAGAGGTATGACGTGTAGATAAAGAGCCTGGTGATATTACCATCCCTTACCTTTTCATCAGAGGCGATTTCTCTTAGACTGCAAAGGAGGCTCAGCTTCCCCTAAAATGTCAAAAATTAAATGGTCAAATATGTACTTTTGTGTTAACATTTCATTGACTACATGTTCATCTTGAAGGAAAGTTTGTTCATAATCAGCTGCTTATCACACTAAGTCAATGTTGTTAACTTCTAATACATTCCCATAGCACCGTTTTCTTATACGTGTATGGTCAATGCATTTGTCCATAGAAGCTGAGTGTCCATGCACTTTAATGGAACTGGATAGAACAGTTTTTTTCATTGCCTCGAAACTCGACGGTCATTGGATAAATGCCACAATTTTGTCCCGCCCCCAGACACTCAGCGTCTCTGGGGGTGAACGGAGCTGTGGGTGGGCCTCGGCTGGCCTGGACGCTGAGGTTCCCCATGATGATTGAGGATCAGTCAAAAGGCTGAATCCTGTTTTGACTGACAGGTATTTTGAGGTATACACCGTCACCTGACAGCTCAGCTCAGTCCCATCATGGATTTTGCGAGTGAAATCGAAAGACAAACTGCAACCCATTTGGTGGCATTTGCTTGGCAAAATTACTTGTTTATTTCTTACACTGTAAATAAAACACACTCATAGTATTTCCTTGTTTAAATTTAACAGAATTTCATGATTTCCTTGTTCGAGTCTAATATTGTTTCGTTAAATCGTTCAATCAGTCATTGTTGGCTTGGTCGGAGTGAACTAGCAAGCAAGGTGCACATGATGGCAGACAATGCTAATATTGTCGACCTGATTTTGGCAAAGCCATTTCATAGTCTTCCTTACGAGGAGAAACTTAGAATTAAGTTAGCCGACAATGAGCTTCCCCTCTTTGAAAGACCAGCAGCCGCCACTGCTTTTCATCTATCGCAACTTCAACTGCTCAGTCTGTTATAAAATGTAAATCATATACTGTTATAAGCTACTGATTATAGGAATTTTATTCATGGATGGAAGCCAAACTTTTTTGTGTGTTTAGTCTTGTATTCACAGTCCAATATGTTATTTGCATAATAATGCAATGAGACAAATAACAGCCAGAATACAACTACACTGTAAAAAGAGACTGTAATTTGACTTTTCTGCATTAAGAAACTATATATATATATATATATTTAAAATTACAATATACATGGTGAATTAACATGTCTATAACTAAATATATATATATATATATATATATATATATATATATTAAACATAAAAAATTTAAAACAGCATCATCCAAAATGAGATGACTGATGACAGCTCAAGATGTTAGAATACAAGAAGTCTGAAGTCTGTGGGTTCAATTTTTACAAATAATGGTGATTTTATTTTTAAAAAAAACTGTACCTCGTCTTTATTGGGGAACGGTATTCCACCCTCATTCACGAACATGCAAAAAGTGCTAGAAATTCTGAACATCTTTTCATAGATATTCCTCTTTTAGACATGTCTGATAGGAAATGGGACAATTTCTAGATGAAAATGTACAGTGGATATGAAAAGTCTACACCCCCCTGTTCAAATGCAAGATATCTTTTTTTTTTCTTTTTTGATAGAAAAAACGAAATCAAGATAAATCATTTTAAAGTTTTTTCCACTTTAGTGACCTATAACCTGTCCAATTCAATTGAAATAAAATGAATCTTTTAAGGAGAAAAATAAAAAGTAAAAAATGTACAATTACCGGGTTGCATAAATATGCACACCCTCAAACTAATACTTTGTCGCAGCACCTTTGGCTTTTATTACAGCACTCTGTATTTTTGGGTAGGAATCCATCAGTGTGGTACATCTTGATGTGGCAACATTTGCCTACTCTCCTTTGCAAAAACACTCCAAATCTGTCAGATTGTAAGGGCATCCAGTATACAACCCTCTTCTGATCACCCCACAAATGTTCGATTGGATTCAGATCTGGACTCTGGCTGGGCCGTTCTTTTGTTGATTTGGATGTGAGCTTTGGGTCACTGTCATGCTGACAGATAAAGTCCCTTTTCATCTTCAGCTTTCTAGCAGAAGCCTGTAGGTTTTGTGCTAACACTGACTGGTATTTGGAACTGTTCATAATTCCCTCCACCTTGACTAAGGCCCCAGTTCCAGCTGAAAAAAATAGCCCCAAAGCATGATGCTGCCACCAGCATGTTTCACTGTAGGTATGGTGTTCTTTTGGTGATGAACAGTGTTGTGTTTGCGCCAAACATTCAGTACCTTTTGGAATTACGGCCAAAAATTTCAACCTTGGTTTCATCAGACCATAACATATTTTCCCACATGCATTTGGGAAATTTCAAGTGTGTTTTTGTAAAATGTAGATAAGGCTTCCGTCTTCCCACCTTACCCCATAGCCCAGACATATGAAGAAGACAGGAGATTGTTGTCACATATACAGCCTGTACTTGCCAGAAATTCTTCCAACTCCTTCAATATTGCTGTCAACCTCTTGGCATAATTCCTGACCAGTTTTCTTGTTTTTTCATCAATTTTGGAGGGACGTCCAGTTCTTGGTAATGTCACTTTTGTGCCATATTTTCTCCACTTGATGATGACTGTCTTCACTGTATTCCATTGTATATTTAATGCTTTGGAAACTCTTTTGTACCCTTCTCCTGACTGACATCTTTGAACAATGAGATCCCTCTAATGCTGTGGAAACTCTCTGTGGACCATGGCTTGTGTTGTAAGATGTGACTACAAAAATGTCAGGAAAATCCTACTAGAACAGCTTCATTTTATTTGGGGGTAATCAGAGGCACTTTAAATGGTGGCAGGTTTGTGCTGACTCCCATTTAACATGAGTTTGAATGTAATGTTAATTCTGGGCACAGCCACATCCCCAGTTATAAAAGCGTGTGCACATATACGCAACCACATTATCACAGTTGTTTAATTTTTACTTCCCCTCTCTAAAAGACTTCTTTTTTCTTCAATTGAATTGAACAGGTTATAGATCACATTGATGGTGGAAAAAGTTTTGAAATTTGAAATGATTTATCTTGGTCTCATTTTTTCATATCACAAAAACCTGACAGAGGTTCAAATGCTGATTCCATTCTTTCATTATCTTTAATCTGTAAAAAGATGGTCTGTCTATGTTATGAAGCCAGCGAAGTTACATTCATTTGAGTGGCAGCCAATCAGTGTCAAGTGCTTGCATTTCATAATGAGGTTGCCAGTTAAGCCCAAAAAAGATTCCAAATAGGTGCAACACCACATATTTAAAACCCCCCACCCTAAAATAGCTTTCTGAGAGAGGTTTTATGAAGCTTCTGAGGTGTTACACATCCACCATTTTATTGCGTATGTGTGACATTACAGAACAAGGATCAAAACCCTGTACAACCACTTCCTGTCACCTTTAAAGTCCAGTAACCAATTTAAATGTTTAAAAGCTCTAAGAAACATCTTTCCAATATCTGACCAAGCGGCTCAGATGGATCTGGTTATTTTTGAAGTCAAACACCTGATACAAACACTTAAAAGTGTCAAGAAGCAGCAACTAAACATCTGACAAAATAGCTCAGGAGTATTACTTGGTGGTTCAGGGTGTGTGGGTTGAGATCTTACAAGGCACGGTGCATTTTGAAGTTCAATACTCAGATGAAAGACTTAAAGACTCTAATGTTTGGACTAATCTTTGAACTACACGTCAGCTCTCCCAACACAACACTTTTGAATCAGAGGATCTCAATCTCAGAGGATTTGACTTGGTTTGGAAACTGTGATCCAGGTGGCAGACCCAACAATGTAACACTTTAAACAATTGTATCTCATTAAATATGGATGATTTTACTAAGTTTTGTTTTGTTTTGTTATGTTTACATACAACTACATATAAAAACCCAAATAATAACTGCTCCTCTCTGCAGTTTGAAATCTGATTATTTGCATTACAACTGTGTTTTACCATGTTTAAAACTAATTTTAATGATTTTACACGTCAGTGTCTTTGACTTAACATCTTTTTTTACAATATAGTTTTTCTGTAATTTAATAGTATTGTCAAGTGCCACAGCTGCCAGAATATTGTTGCTGTTTTGTTTGTTTGTTTGTTTTTACAGTGTAGTCAGTCAGTCTTTATTGACTGACTTCCAGTCTCATAAATTAAATTGTGACGATGCAGCTTTTATTTTTATGTCACAGCTACAAAACAACCCATGTTACAAAAATATTTTGGTCTCTGTCGCTGTGGTTAAGGTTAGAAGAAATAATACTTCTTGCAGGTAGAAAACAAAGACTATTGTAAACGTGAACAAAGGACTGATGCTGCTGTTTTTCTGATGAGCACAGCTCTGCTGCTGAGATGCTGCCGGACTTTTCCAGATATTTCTATTTTTTCTCCTTCAGGCTTATGAAATTGCAGAATGTTTTTTTCCAAGTAGAGGGCAGTTTTTGTCAGTGGGATGTCTTCAGTGACTAAAAATGTATTTTATCTGCTCACACAGTTTGACCTTCAGGCCTTACAGGAGCTCAGCTACTTGTTCAAGACTGACTTGAGACCTTTATGTTAGTGGGTAAACATTTCTTTGTCAAAGGATTCAATTTTGATGTTTTTCTCCTCTTCCTCTCCCTCATTTGTGAAGATGAAGGGCATCTTTTCTCAGCCTGTAAGCAGCTTTCTACGTTTAATTTGACTTAATTTTGTCGATTATTTTTTCTCATGGTTATGTTTCTATTATCTGGAGTTGTGGAAACCTTGATGATGTTGTGAGCCTACGTCATCTTGGTGATTCAACACCGTCTTTCAAACTACTTGTGTTTCCACTTGTTCTCAATATCTTCCCGGTCTCTCAGGCCTGTCTTTTCCTAATCTAATGACACTCTCATGCTGGAGGATATATTCCATGTCCGTTTAAGTGCCTCCACCTCTCTCCAGGGATCTGTCTTTCTCCAGCTTTGACCAGGTCTCTGTCTGAAAGCACATATTTCTAAAGCTCCATTTCTGTATAGAAACTGTAATAGTTTACTCACTCTTGCTTGTTAACAATAAAAATAGTCTTTTTTGTTTACTTGCTTTGGAGTTTTAGCATTTTACTTGTAGGTTCCCAAGGACTTCTGACTGTCCTTAATGTGATTTAGTATTTTTTTTAAATTCTTTATATGGTTGCAATGCTGTGTTGTCTGACAAAAGCCTTGTATAAGTTATTGTCACTGCAGTGAAAACTTTTGAGAAAATGAGTTGAAAATCAGTTTTTACATTCACTGTTTCACAGTTTTTCCTGAATGGTTTTACTTTACTTAATCCTCACTCACATGAACGTCAAATGTGCAGCCTGTAACCCAGAGTAAAATTGTAGAAACACAAACTGCTGTAATATTTTGTAATTGAGTCATACCCAACAGTGGGGCAGTAAAATGTTTGGATGTTGTAGGAACATTCTTCTAGCTTTAATATTTACTGATTAATGTATTTGATGTCCTCTCTTTACTGTTGTCACTGTAGTTTGTATATATTTACTACACAGAACTCTTATTTTGAAATATTCTTTAACCATTGCTTGGTATTAACTGATGGAAAAGCTGAAATAACTCTGAATCACATCATAGTCACACAAATAAAAATAGTTATGGCTGTTGAATGGTCAAGAGAAACAGCAATGATGATCAGCAAAATCATTATAATTGTATTCATTTTAATTGTGAAATGCAATTATTGTTTTGCCAGAGAGGTAGTGTTTGACTTGTATTAATTAAAATAACAGTTCGTCCTTTATCAATTTAATAAATGAATCAGCAAACACAGATAAATAACAGTGTCAATGTTATAGTTCTCATATCTTCTAGCAGTAGTGACGCAGAAACACTTGGCTTATCTAGAGCAGAGATGCAATTCATATCTATCCTACCACCCTGAAAATGTGATGTATAATATTTACATCGTCTGATCCATCATTAGATCATTTAAAGTACGGATGATGTAGTTGTGTGTAAATAGTTCATATTCTTCTCACAGAAAGAACCTCTTGTGGCTCTGTATTCATTTTACTATGCTAGATGGGAAAACACAAATATTATTACTCATTATTCCATGAAACATCTCTCACTAATGATTGTCTTCCTTTCCAATGACATGTCCATGAACTTTGTTCACTTGCAAGTAGTTTGGCATTGTAAATCTCACTACAAGTCACTGCAGATCAAAGGTATTTGTTCATTTCAAGGTATTGATCCTTCACTGACAGAAATGACTTGTTGGAAGATTTAGCCATCTTCATTTTGAAAGTTTGCCTTTGCCTATAATAGAACAGAAGAATAAAACAAATTAAATATGTTAATTTTAAAATAAATTTCCTACTATACTTCTGGATGTTATGGCTGTGCAGCCCTGCTTTGTGATCGATTTATCAAGCAAGAACATTCAATGTGTTCAGTCTCTAAGCAAACAACACAGAATTCATCCTGAGGTTCATAAAATCCTCCTGATAGTCAATAAACACCAGGCAATACTGAGCAGAACACACAGTGGCTGCAAGAAAACTTTCCACTGAGTGTTTTATTATTCACAGCAGGTTGCTGAGTATATATGCTGGTGATCTTTCTGACTGTGGGTCAACCTTGTCCCAGCTGGCTTCTGCTTTGTCACTGTGACCTTAAAACATCTACCTGTCAAATAATAAAAATAAATAAATACAAAACAGCATAGTCTAACAACGTACTCTGCTGCATACCTAGACAGAAAAAGGCATGAAGACGTGGCATTTTATCTCTAAGAAGAACTTTGTCTGTCTGTTTGTTCTTATCTCATTCTAAAGTAACAATGTCCAATATTATAAATACAAAGCATAAAAAATGAAACACATTTTAACAGTCCATGTGCACAATGATCACTGGTGCAAAATGGTGTTACTGCTGACCAGTTTCTAAGCTCATACCACCAGGGTTTTGCCCTTACAGTACATTGATTTCCTGCTTTCCACAGAGCCATTATCCATTTCAGCACATCACTACACTAAACCAATTTGGAGAGACATAAAACTTGCTTGAGATATGTAATCCATCACTGTAAACAGTTTGTCACTTTCAGTCCATGTTGTTCATATGCTTTGCAGAGGAGCATTGTTCATATTGCAGTGAACAATAAGTGGATGATTACCTCCCACACTTAATCACAGATATGTATTTTGTGTCTGTTGATCTTTAATTTGATTTCCAATGTGTTTTCCATGGTTATGGCAGTACAGCAAATGAAAAAAAAAAACAGCAAAAAGGAAAGGAGCAAAAAAAAAAAATATTTTGTGCAGCTTTTTTACTCCTCTTCTCCATATTTCTTCTTCTCAGATGCATGTTTGGGATCTTAAATTTAACTGTCTAACTTCTGCAGCTCAGAAAAATCTAAACATATAAGTGGGCGATCTTTCAAAGCAACCAGCAACACTGCTGATTTATGCCAAGTGCATCCTGCGCCTGGCAGTGTCTTGTTCTGTTTTTGCAGGCAGTGAACTGTGTAGGTCACTGACTACTCAGACCCCTGAGGACACCTGCTCTGCATCAGCTCAGGTGGATGACAACTACACATTTCCAGCTTTAAATCACCTGTTTACAGATTTAACATAGCGAATGTGTTTGACCGGGAGGGTAACACTGTCTGTGATGCACTTTAGTGTGATGAATATTTCCCCAGTGGAGCTATTGCACAGACAGTGTGAAGTCAATCACAGTCAATTTTGTTTCCAGTCGTTGGTTTGGACTTCAGCTATTCATGCAGATTGGGTGTCCTTGTGTCTTGGCAAAGAGCTCAATAAAAAAAAAAAAAACATGAACAAATATGTGTAGCTGTATCAGATTGTGTGTTTGGATTGCTTGGATTGCACAGACAACAAATGTGGCTTCACACCTTCATACATGCAAAGAAATGGCTGTCAGTCCACTAGAAGTGACATCTAATCTGCCAAGGAGTCAATGAAGCTTTGGAGTAGTGATAGAAGAGACAGACGGGACGAGCCATATTGAGTGAGCTCTACATCTGATCTTAACCACACAGCGGACCTGTGGAGAATCAATGTCATTGACCATAGCATTGTGTTACAGGCCAAGAAGCATAGGAAGAATAAACACCTGGACCCATACATTGCTTGACTGCCACAAAACAAAGCTTATTTAGCTCTTTAAAGGTTGTTCTGTGAAAGACAGATGCAGCCTCACATCTCTGTTAATCTAAATCTCTGTAAATTAAGTGGAGTACTTGGTCTTAATTCTGTTGCTTTGTTTATCACCAGCAGAGACCAACCAATCAATCCTTTACCTTGTGAAAAATGTTACATTGTAAAGTGTATGATATGCTCTTTTACAATTTCACTTTTTATTACAATTTTTAGACATCTTATGCATAAATTGCATTTCTTTGATGGTATGCATATTTTGTTATTAAAAATCAATTTATTTGGAATTATGATTTTCTATATCTACTTAAAAAAAAACAGACAAGGACATGGGGAAAGTCAAAAGCTTGGAAAGAAGGTTGTCATTCACCCATGTAGTCAGTCAGGGAGTAAGCACCAAAAGCACCGGTGCTTAATCCAGGATGTACAGGACGGCAGAAATCTCATACCTACTGTATCAGCAATTCAGTGCTCAGACTGGTCTTCTTCATCTCTAAGCTTATTGAGATAAGAAGGAATCCCTTGCAAACCCACTGCTGATTGATTGTCCAGTCAGCAGAAATTTGATCTGAAACTTTTCCCCAATGAAACACAGCCCAGTCGCAGAGACAGCATGAGAGTGCCAGTTGAAGTGTTGCAAGAAGCCATTGTACCAAGCACAAGGCAAATCTAAGAGTGACACGTGTACCCAAGCTAGAAGTTATTCTAGAAGTCTACATCCATGCTAGAAGCTTTTTATCTAGATGTTTGCTAATTAGCATTAAACAGGACAGTGCTTAGGGCAGCACTTTAAAATACAGCCTCAAATTACAGTGTAATTATCATTGATGCATGTACCACAGTTAAAGGAAATCATAATTACAGATATTTCAGAATGACCCAGAGTTGGACTCATCATTGTCTTCCCTGAAGCCATGGCACCATCAGTGCTACAAAGTTAATTTTAGAAAGTTTACCTGAATGTTACTCTTTGGCACATTTGGACCACCACAAGTCAACAGCTGAGTACACGACGTGCTGATCTGTGAGTAGTAATCTCTTGAGGATACTGATTCTGGAGACCTCTGAGGACTCTTAGGAGTTGGACCAATATCAATCTCTACCAGGTGTTCAAAAACAGATTTACAGGGATTTAACTCATCTGCCAAACTCCACTCTTCGTAAATCACACTAGACTTGTGTGTTTGTGCACATTTTTGTGTACACGGTGGAGCTTAGCCACCGAAACACAAACCACCATGGGTTAAGAGAAACTGAGCCGTATTTGTTGACGCAAAACATACTCTCTCCTCCGTCTGGCCTCCAGATTAATCTATAATTAAAATGATGACTTCATTCCCATCCGGACATTTTGTTATTGTAAAACAGCCAGACTGTTACGACATGACTGTAGCAATAAGTGCTAATGTGGAATGGGACAAGGACAATGGCAATAAATCACAACACACAGTCCCAACGAGGCTTTGACTTTTTCCTACAAATTCACATGGGCAAACATTAAATGCACCAACCAAACCATTATCAAACTCCTAATGGACTATGAACTGTTTCTGTGCATCAACTATTCCTTTAGCTGTTAGTATCATAAATCTGTATTGGTGTTAAAGCTGAAAAGAGAGGCTTAACCTTGAGTTGATGAAGTGGCCCAGTCTATTAAAAGATGTGCTTTAGGGATTAATTAAACAAAGACCTTAATGCCGGAAATCTTATATATACATCAAGTTTTACAACCCAGTATGATTATCAGAGTGAGATTAATAAAGAGGCGTATAAGAAAAATGCAGCATCATTAGCTAACCTCCTCCTTAATTCTGATATAACACAGCACATCTTTTATAGTTTTCTGTAAAATAAATTTGTACAAGAAAATGATGATGGAAAATCTATTTAGCTACTTCCTGCACTCAAATGGTCTCCTTCAAAAAAAATCGAAAGGACACAAGCCACAGTGCACACGTTGCATGCTGGGAGATAATGCCTCTATAGTTTCAGTCAATGACAACACACGATACCGTCTGCAGACATACACATCAGATCCCTCCACAACTGAAACACAACTCCATTGACACATATGCACAGGATGTGGTCGTGACCAAGGACAGCTTCTTGTTCTGATGAGCATATCGTCATTTTGGAACTTGAATCTTCATCACGGGAAATGAACGATAAAGACGATAAAAAGCATAATTAGGAAAAAATATTAAAGCTGTCATTTATTCATTCATTCTTTCGTAGTTGTTCGATCTGAACCATCTGGCAGCAGATTACCAGCAGCAACTGATCAAACAAACACATTCAACAGTGTGAGGCTGGCTAAAGGTTAGTATTGGTATGACAATGATACCACTCCATTAAGTGTTGTTATTTTCTATGTCTTAGATTTAATTTCCAAATAAATATGACTGGTTTGATAAATAAGGCTTTCATATACACGTATACAAACATATACACTGTACATGTAGAGAAAGATTTGGGCAAGTAATAGCAAAAGCCTCATAAATATTCTGAACTCAATTTGTAGACTGAACCGTGACAGGGATGAGAAACAGAATTTAGCACATTTAAATCAATTTAACCACAAATGAATAAACAATTAAAACACTCAATACACTGATTGCAATTATCACTAATATATGTGTGACTTTTGGTTTAATTAGCGGTAATAACTGACCTTGGACACGGTAGTTGATAAAACAATGTCAAGCAACAGATCAACAGCAACTAAATGGACATAAATTGACATGGTCAACTGCTGCTTCAAAGGTCAAGAATTAGTTTTGAATTATTCACATTGAGGAGAAGACCTTAAAGGGCTCAGGGGAAAATGGAAATGTTCCCATCTACACTTTCTATGACAACGTTTGGTCAAACTCCATCTGCTGATTAAAATTATGTGATATGATCAAAAGCAGAACAGCTACTGGATAGACTTTTGAAATGAGATTACTTTGTCAAATACTGAATTCATGTTGCATTCAAGTTGATCTACTACACCAGACTACACTACATCAGACTTGTAAAGTCGTCTGTCTGTCTATCTATCTATCTATCTATCTATCTATCTATCTATCTATCTATCTATCTATCTATCTATCTATCTATCTATCTATCTATCTATCTATCTATCTATCTATCTATCTATCTATCTATCTATCTATCTATCTATCTATCTATCTATCTATCTATCTATCTATCTATCTATCTATCTATCTATCTATCTATCTATCTATCTATCTATCTATCTATCTATCTATCCTTTTCACTGAAGTAGTCTATTGTTTTAGCCAACATAAGACAGACAATATGGAGCAATAAACTGTAATATGTATATGGCAGCAATAACATACAATTGTTTTCAAACTTTAGTTTTCTCAAATGTCCTATATTTTCTGTTGCAGCAATACAGCGCCTTGCAAAAGTATTCACCCCAGTAAAGTCAGTACTTTGTAGAGCCACCTTTTGCAGCAATTACAGCTGCAAGTTGCTTTTGATAAGTCTCTGTGAGCTTGCCACATCTTTCCACTGGGATTTTTGCCCATTCCTCATGGCAAAACTTCTCCAGCCCCTTCATGTTGGATAGTTTCCACTTGTGAACAGCAGTCTTCAAGTCAAACCAGAGATTCTCAATTGGACTGAGGTCTGGGCTTTGACTAGGCCATTCCAACACATTTTAATTCTTCCCCTTGTACTATTTGAATGTTGCTTTAGCGGTATGCTTAAGGTCATTGTACCGCTGGAAATGGAACCTCCATCCCAGACATAGCATTTCTCTTTGTGGCCAAAAAGTTCTATTTTCGTCTCACCGGACCTGAGCACCTTCCGCCATACATTTAGGGAGTCGGCCACATGCCTTTTGGCAAACTTAAAATGTGCCTTCTTATTTTTAACACTAAGTAATGGCTTTTTTTATGGCCACTCTTTCATAAAGCCTAGCTCTGTGGAGTGTACGGCTTATTGTGATCCTATACACCTATACAGGGGGCAGTGGTGGCCTGGTGGCTAAGGAGGCAGACTTGGGTCTGGAAGGTCCCAGGTTTGAATCCACCAGCTGAGGTACCCCTGAGCAAGGTACCGTCCCCATACACGCTCCCCTATCCAGGCTGCCCCCTGCTCACTAAGGTGATGGGTAAATGCAGAGGTTAATTTCATTGTGTGCTCAATGATTTATAGTTATCGCTTTCACTTACACAGACACTCCAGTCTTTGCTGTGGAACTCTGCAGCTCCTTCGGGGTTACCTTTGGTCTCTGTTGCTTCTCTGATTAATGCCCTTCTTGCCCGGTCTGTGAGTTTTGGTGGGCGGCTGTCTTGGCAGGTTTGTTGTGGTCCCATGTTCATTCCATTACAAGAATATGGATTTGATGGTGATATATATATATATATATATATATATATATATATATATATATATATATATATATGTATAAATATCATTTCTCTTCACCAACTTAGACTATTTTGTGAAGATCCATCACATAAAATTCAGATTAAACAACATCTAAATTACAGGTTGTAATGTAACAATATAGATAAAAAGCCAAGGGGGGTGAATACTTTTTCAAGGTGATTGGCACTCTCTCTTGGCACAATACTTTTACAAGGCACTCTACTGCTGGTTTCTGCAGCAACAGAGTGAGAATGTGATTAATAGAGACGCTATCATTTGGCCTGTTCCAGAGAAAAATAGTGGCAGATGTATTTATCCACTTTGTCACTTCTGATAAATGACACCTCTGTCATGAGTGTGCAGTTAGAGGAAGCTAACGTCAGCAGCCATTAAGACAAAATGTGTTGTTTCAAAATTCCCTTCAAACGTTGCAGGGACATTGAAGGAAAATGGTAGCAACAGGACTGAGTGCTCTGTCTTGTGGACGCCAAAAAATAAATATAATCAGACGTGTAGTGGGAAACATTTGTCTCACAGATATCCCGACTGTTAGTTTTAAAAAGTGCAGCTCTGACAGCACCTGTCCACAGTCCCTCAGACAACTAACAAACACAAAGAGACCATTAGATATGTACATGCAAATCCATATGTAAACCTATTAAACACTCACTCTGCCTTTTTCTGTCTTCTTTCTCACAGACCCAGGCTGATATGAAATATTAGAAAATGCCAAATAAAACCACAAAAAAACTAAATATTATAGCAACTGCAGCTATGAATCCCTGTAGAGACCTGGTCAGTATCTACCGCTGTGTTGAAATATTACCATTATGGTAGTAGTAGCAACAGATGTAATGACATGTTTATCATTAATTATTTACTACAATATATCACATGTATTGTATGATTACTGATGTGATGTGATCTTAGTGGTCATATTATCACATTATTTACTACACTTAGACAAATACAAATGCCAATCAAACAGTAATGTATGTGTGATTATATGTGTGTGTGTGTGTGTGTGTGTGTGTGTGTGTGTGTGTGTGTGTGATTATTTCCAATGTCTATACACAGTATGTCCTTGCAGGTCAGTTACATCATGTAAGGTTTGTATTGTTTATGTCACATACTTCATTCTGTTTTGTCTTGACATAAATACAGTACTACAGTACTATTATTGCATGGATCCACTTTTCTGTGCTATGTATCTGTTGTAAAAGTTGAGAAAATTAAAATTCAGTCCAGTGTTGAAATGTGCTCATTGCAGTAAGTGACAATATGACTGAAGCTTGATTATACCTACACAAAAGATGCCAGTAAAAGAGAATGCTGTCATAATTTTAATAAAGAAAAAGGTCAGCAGAACAATGAAGAACCTCTGTCTGTGCTCATAATGATGTTAAATTACATTTTCACCGTTATGACCGAGGTTAAGTCCCATCTTTAATAGGCTTTTCTTCTTTATGTTCTGGATGGAGACTGGGCAGAGATCATTTTCCTTCACTCTATTACATTACAGTTATCTGTATTTTCAGCTCCTCGGGTTGAATAAAATCTATAAATAGTATATCTCAGTGCAGCCACATGAGATCAAATTAGGAAATTACCATTTACCTTACAGCCTGTGATCATCTCAGCAGTGGAATTTTTGAACGAACATGAATCCTTAAACATGTCAGCATGATTTGACAGACTCAAAATATCTCCTGGGGCTACTTTTCCTCCATGACTCTGGTCATATCTCCAGTTTATGTTGGTGAATGAGACTTTTTGGTGCTCAATCATTTACACTTACTGTGGTGTAAATGTCAAGTTAGATCCCCTCTCAGGTATCTGACCTGGTAGATACTGGTTTTAAATAAAAGATATTTAAAGAAGATTTGTTTCAGGGTTGAAATGCCTCACCCAAGCTAATAATTAAGCCATTTACTATTAATGGCTTTAGATTATTCTTCTTAAAATTACTCATCTGCATCTGTACTGCAGGGTATCTTCACTCTGTTTTTACATATCCTCACCATTAAGAGCCAATAGAAACCTCCCTCTTTGTCCTTTTTAACCAGTGAATAATTTTTTCAAAGACTTCATAGCTGGATGGTAAGTATTCAGAATATCCCTTTTAATGTACAAAACTCGAGTAGGTTTTAGAAGTATTTCTAGTAAAGGAACAACTGTTTGTTGTGAAAAGGTGACCTGATCCGTGCCATCTGTGCATTTTAAGCATAAATAGAAGCAGAGATATGTGTGGTTTATCCTATGCTTTAGCTGGTTGAGCCAGGCACGCTGGACAAAATTACGTCCATTTATCTCCTACAGGGTCAGTGAGACACCGGAGGCTTTAAATTGTTCACTTATTCAAAAACACAGAGAATGGGTTATGACACATTAGGTTTTTTATGTGTTCATTTCTCTCACTGGTAGGATGGTAAAGTATTAGGAACAGCAGATAGAGCCACCCACGCTTTCATTCTTCAGTGTCATTGTTAAAATACTAAAGTCAGAAAAATAACCAAATCAATGTAATATCACTGGTGTCATGGCCGGAAACAAAAGCACAAACCATAATGGGAATCAGGTTCAATCCTATTTAGAAACATCACCTCGCTGAGAGCATTAGGGTGTGTTTTAAAGTGTGGCTTAAGGTATTGATTAGGTTGATTGATTGTTGGCCAAAGAAACCAATGACTGGGATGTAATCACAACTTCCTGGGGCATCGATAATCTCCTCAAGCTGGTTACATTAACTGTGTACGCGTCAGAAAGAGGATATTTTTCTTAAAGAACATCACCAATCAATCAAAAATCTTTTCATGAGCCCAACTGGATTTTTACAACTTGACATCAATAAATACAGAACAATCTTGCATTGCAATGTGACCTCAGGGTCAACACAGCCTACGAGGATGAGGAAGAATATGCCTGAGCCTGAAACCTTTAAATATTTGCTCAGACTGACTGAAAATAAATAAGTAACTGTCTTAATAACAAGCCTCAAAATGTATTATCTTTGTTATCTTATATTTAATGTTACATACATCCTTGGAGAAAAATATAAAATGCTTAATCTAGTTATAGAAATGAAATGTTCCCATTGTCTGTGGATGGTTTGTGCTGCTTCACAGATACACTCTGCCCTTCTTCTTCAGCTGAAAGCCTCATAATAGCATTTTAGTCCATAAGAGATGTCATTTTCTGATAAGATAGCACACAGTTGTGACCTCTTAAAAGTATGTCCAAAAAATATTAGGTCTTAAAAGACGTCAATTCAAGACAAAGTCTTTAACACTTGATGGAATTATAAGAATGTGTTTCTTTAAAAAAAAAAAAAATCCTACTTTCTGGATTTCAAGGAAAGTCGTGTTTTATAAAATTATGTTTTTTTATGTTACTAAATCTATTTCACAACTTTGTTGTAGAATCACTAAATGTTCAGAAGCATTGGGCTTTTAAGTGATTTTTTTTTTTTTTTTTTTTTTTTTTTTTTGACATCATCTATGTCAATGTTATATTAAAAGAAATACTAAAAAATGTTTTAATTACTATTAAAATAATTTTGGAAAATTCTTTAGGCTTCATAGGCTGCCATTGTTGTTTAAGTCATGGTAGTGATGTAAAATGGTTGTGCTACTCTGCATCCAATTCTCTTGACAGTACAACAACATTATGAACATATCTTCCATTCAGACTTTTTTTTTTCAGTTTTAACTTGAACACACCATGAATCAGGAGGACAACGGGGAAGACAGTTCTTGAAAATGACATGAAAACGAAGACGATCAGAGACGTGAGGGAGCGAGAGTGGAGCAAAATTAATGGTGTCAATAAGGTTATGGCTTGCTAATGCTAACTGAGCTAAAGAGCTATGTTTTTTTATCAGCAGCTGTCCAATGTAAGAATATAGATCGAACTATCATATGATAAAATGTAAAACGTCCATAACGTCCGTTTGGTCCGGACCATGAACATCAGCTGGTTCAACTGGTGGATCATTGGTTTCCTCCATGATCAAAGTGTCCGTTGGTTCAACTGTAGCAGCGGGTTGTTTACATCCTAACAGGAGACCAGGCATGTCGACTCTCCACGGGTCTTCAGGAAGCTGTACTCATCAGCACACATCTTTTTTTCTTCTTTTCTCATCGTCATGAAAGCTGCAAGGGTTTACATCTCTACTCCTGCTGCATTTCGACCAGAAACCACAACCAAAAGCCGCACAATGTGTCCCTGTCTTCCCTTTTCAGGTGTTAGCAACAGGTTATCTTAGCACCGTTAGCTCACCTGGCGGCACGCCATTTTACGTTGTGTACCCAGAATGCATTGCGCATGCTAAATAATGGCTGCGTCCATAGCTAACAAGGTGTCTTAAACTGTGATTATTTTTTTAAATAGCGAAAGTATTTAATGTGTTTCTAATCATGTTTTTGTAGGACATAACTGTAAATGACTGTGGTTTTGATTCTATTAAACAAACCTGTGATTCTTCCAACTTTTTATTTATCAAAACAAGATCATTGTTTTGTTGTTTAAATGACCATAAAAGTTTAGAAATCTCACTTAGCAGATGTTATATAGCAAGATTTGCTATTGTTGGTGATTTGTTCAGTAATAAGGTTTTTTTTTATTATTATTATTATTTTAACTTACCAGATGCATTAGTGACCTTTTTCTCATTATATTAGCAGTGTTGTGGTCTGTCCCTTTAGTGGCTTTTTAAACTGTTATAATTTCCTGTTTTAATTTGGTAGTCAGTTTTATGTCTGTGGTTGTTTTACTTGTGGTTGTGTGTTTCCCTCCTGTTTTATAACCATATTAGTTGCATCTGTGTCTCATTATTTCCACCACTTCTGTGTATTTAAACCCCATGTTTCCCTTCTTTGTTTATCAGTTCAGCTGTTTTAGCTCTTGGTTGTTTTCTTTGTATCTTGTTGTCTGGTTAAATGTTAAGTCACTGCATCAACTTGCCTTTCATTTGCAAAATAAATGATTTTTCCTGATATCTCTGAATTCTGATTAATATAATTAATTCATCATGTTCAACATATTTTTAAGAATTTTTCTGTTTTGCATTTCTTGCTCTTTAGCGCTGTTGCCTAGGAAGGTCTTGGGTTCGACTCCTGGGTCGGGCGCAGGGTCTTTCTGTGTGGAGTTTGCATGTTCTCCCCGTGTCTGTGTGCGTTTTCTCCAAGAGCTCTGGTTTCCTCCCACCACCAAAGACATGAAACATTGGGCATAGGTGAATTGAGCATATCAAATTGCCTGTAGGTGTGGATGTGAGTGAGAATGGTTGTTCGTCAGTAAGTGTTGTTCGTCTACATGTGACCCTGTGACAAGCTGGTGACCATCCAGGGTACCCTGCCTTCGCCTGTAAGCAGCTGGAATAGGCTCCAGTCCCTCCTGACCCTGAGTGTGGGATAAAGGGGTAAAAATAGATGGATGGATGGATGGATTTCTTGCTCTTTTGCAACACAGTTGTCCCTGTGTGACTTTTTGTGTGTTGGAGAAAAAAGCTATCTTCCGTTCATGAAAGACGTACTAATCTGCAGTGTAGCTGCAAACATCTGAATATGAGGTCATACTGTCGTCCACTTATCTGTGAGAACAAGACAAATGAACACCCAGCTAACGCCTAGAGGATAAAAGACATAACAAGTGGCACCATTTTTCTTTTCTTTATTGCAAACTGTTCTGATATTATTTTTCCACATCATGAGTTAATGTAATGTTACTATAATTTATTTAATAACCAAAACTGACTCATGAGCACACACACAAATTTAAATTTAAGTGAAAATTGCACATGACAATTCATTTGGTGCTTTCTAATCATGCAATATAAATGTGGAACAGCAGAAACAAGACACAGGTCCCTTTAATGAATCATAATTACTGTGAAAATGTGCACAAGTGTACAATCCTGATGCAGACTCCCACACTTTGCATGAGTGTTTACACAAGCTCATTTAACCTGTTTAACACATAATTGCCAATCATAATCATGGACCAGAAAATCAGCAATGTCGCTGAAGAATCATTATTTCCTCACATTAGTGACATCCTCCAAGCATCCATTGTATTACATACAGATAATAAACACCAATATTATTTATTCTATTATTAAGTATATGAATTATTCTTCTAATGCAATATTGTACGATGTGTTGATATCTGCTTTCACTGGGAGAATCCTATATTAAATTCTGTTTGATTTATTCTGTTTCACTGATTCTGTAATGGATATTATATCCTTATGGCTCCTATACAGATGTACGGCCTTCGTGTTGCAGATGACACCATTATGCATAACAATTATCAACATGTTTAACTCATCACCCAATGACACTAAAGCTCAATAACAACCGTGCCTGAGGCAACACTACATGTGCAGCTCAATAAAAACATATTCATCTTTTCTATGTTAACAGTAATTATCTATAAAGCAGCTGTAATCAATATTTTTTTATAATAACAAATTATTTAAAGGCAATGTGAGAGGGTCGCTTGTAGTTATGAGCCTACAGAGAATTATCACCAGGAACTGCAGCTCCCCTAAGCTTTATTGAGCTTTAAAGCAATTTCTAGCTCAATGTTTAGCTGTCCAGCCCATAACATTACTGCTTTGGTTCTGTCTCACTACTCTCATAATATTGTTTTGTGTCTAAAAACCCACTGTGCAGGAGCTGCTCAGCACGAAACAGCAGGCAAACACAGTTAGAGACTAGTTGGTGAACATTAAGCAGCTAAAGACCCTGATATTTCCCTCAGGAGTTGGTAGAGACCAAAAACAGAGCTAAAAAGATTCAATATTGAATTTGGCAATGTCATTTCTGTGTGAAGCTGTGGTTCGAACAGACTCTTGGTTTTGTCTGCCAGGAATTCAGCAAGCTGTTGTCCACAGCAATGAAACTGAATACAAGTCAATACATAAACAAGTCTCACAGTGAATGTGCCAGTTTCAACAGCTAACAAAACTCGAGCAGGCGAGCAGATGATATGCATCCGTACTGCATTCTACTAACCTCTCACTGCCTTATGTCCTCGAGGATTACAATGAATTATGCTGATTTCTCCGACACAGAACCTCTGGCTGTTTTTGTTTCTTCAGAAATTGGGGGAAAGCACTGAAGAAATAAATGCAACACCAGAAAATCTTCCAATAAAATGGGTTCCCAATTCACAACCTAGCATGTTAGCTTGTCTGGACTGATTACATCCAGGTTATGTTGCTCCATCATATCAAAGTTTCCCACATGTGGAGCATTCGTTTAATTTCATATCAGTCAATGGACACGAGGGAAGGTCAAGGAGAGTGTAGGGCTTTGTCATTGGGACAGCCCCACAGGAGATTTTACGAAGCAGGGGATGAGGACTGCTGTGGAGAGCTGAGATCACAGCAACTGGTCACCAAGACACTCCAAAGCTTAATTGAATTACTATATCTGTGGGTGTCAGAGGTATAGACAGCAGAGCCTGGATCTGTGGTTCAGCATCATATCTGAAAACCTCACAGACTGAAAGACTCACTACAAGTTTCTTTCATAATGACCCTCCTCATGTCAGGCTGAACATTGTCAGGAACAGTATAAAAATGAAACTTGATCCCTTGATGTTTTGACCTCAGTGAAACATTAAATGTACATATTGAAAGACTGGCTAGTACTTCCACACATCTGATGGCTGGCTGCTTATGGATTTGTTCAAATATTTATGGTTCCCAGAGGATAAATCCTACTGATCCCCTGATTTTTTCCTCGAAGGGCACCTTTGTGATAACATTTGAAGAAAATGTCACAACAACCATAGAATTACCATAATCTGAATCATGTCCTTCTCAGGGTGAAGTATAACCAATCTGCTGATATGCAGGTCAAATGTAATCTTATTTTTGTCCCCAAATGACCAGATACCTGCAAAGTTAATGACATACACATCTGGTTCAGCTGTATTTTCTTTTTAGTGCACACTAAACACTAACACAGTAAATTAAGACTGTGAACATTACTTGCTAAACATAATTGTCATTATAATTATATTAGCATGCTGACATTTATCTGAAGGTGCTACTGTTCAAGGTACAGCCTCACAAAGCCTGTGACTTGGCTGTTGCCTCCAGCATTATAATGAGGAAATGTTCCTAAACCAATATGTTATGGGGGAACTCATATTGAATGCTCATAGTCGTAGTCATAAGAAACGACAATTACTCATTTAAATAACAAAACAAACATGAAAATTGAATTGTGTGTGTGTGTGTGTGTGTGTGTGTGTGAAAGAAAGACGATGTGTGAGAAGGAGCAGGAAAGGGCGAACACAAGTGAGACACAATGCAACACTATGATATATCACTGCTTGACAGTGCTTATTTTCCCCAGAGGTATTTAACCGAACTGAACATCACAACTACAGTCCCGTCTTAAATTCGTCTGATGAGCTGTGTCTTTTCCATCAGTGAGTGGATCTTATCATGACTCATGACGTCATGTCTGTAGACTCACTTCAATCATGCTTTTTGCCTGTTTGCTCAGCCCACTATGTTAAACATAGTGACTGAGAAGACTACATTATCCTTAAATTGTACATTATTTAAATAGCAGTAACGTATAGATGAAGAGAACATTTCCATTTTGTAATATGCTGCATATGCAAAATGGTGCAAGCAACCACCGTGTCTCAAAATCCTCATCATTTATTTGAGATGTATTCTCAGCTTGACTTCATTCTTCAAAGTATGTTTGTGTATATATATATATATATATATATATATATATATATATGCATGTATGTGTATGAGTGACTGGGGTATAGAAAGCAGAAGAGAGACAACATCAGAAGAGCAAGCTGGAAGCATTTCAAAGGTGTGTTCTGTTCCCTCGGGGGAAGGAGGAGACAGCTAATTACAACTGAGATTTCCCATTCTCCATCTCTTATTAGTCATTTCCTCATTATAGGCAGGCGTTCAGCAACCAGCCACTGAGAATAAAGCCAATGAGTCTTCTGTCCTTCCTGTTTGTGCAGCGCCTCCAGACAGACCTCGAAGCCACACCGCTGTCAGGGAAAACCAGCTGAGTTTAAAGGCACTAAAGTTAATCTGATAACATGGAAGCAATGAGTTGATTCCACTAAACAGCAGCACCTTGTCTGGGGGAACATGCCTGCTGTTGATTTTATTGCCAGTGAATGTTAAGTGGTGGTGAGCGTTCTTTAATTGCAGCTATAAATCAGTCCGGCAAGCACAAACAGGATTATAGGATGGAGAGGAGAGAGGGGAACTGTCTATATTGAACACAGGGCTCACCTGAGGCTCACGGTCTTTCTGGACGTTCAGTGGCCCTGAGAAGGACGACGACTTCCCAATCAAAGCCTCCTCTTTTTTATAATTGTGTGCAGATGGCCTCCACTCACCACATACTGCATCTTTGTCCCTGAATCTGACAAAAATGAAGGTCTATGTCTCCCCACAAGTAGGTGTCACCATGGAAACAACCGTTATTCTGTGCACTCAACAATAGAAAAGAAAAGGAGCTGTCTGATGGAATTAAAGAGTAGGCTCACTCTCTTTCCATGCAATAAGTACCATCAGCCAAACCACACAGGGCAAACGTGAACATGATCGTATAACTTACATGTTCATAGAATCATTTCTCTTCATGAAACATCTACACAAACAGACACACTCACTTGACTCCATGAGCATCTGAGCTGCAGAATCTGCATATTCCTCACAATGCAAAGAAAAATGTAGGTGTGTCTGCTGATGTATTCAGAAATAGCCTAGGTTGCGAGATTTTAGTTGCATTCGAGTCATTTCCATCTGTCATTCTGTCACTGCATTTCCTGCATTACATTATCTCTTTGCTAGCTTGCTATTTTCTTTTAGCCACAAAAGGAAATGAGGACGTCCATCTTTCTGTCTAACTTCACCACTTATATCACCAAGTATTTCAAAGAGTGACTTTTGTTTTTTGGGCCTGATCACTGAGTATAATCAGAAGAAATTAGATGACAACACATTGCAGAGACAGTTTGAGTTAAATGATGAGATTTATTTACCCAACTTCAAGACAGAGAGCATAAAACTACAAGAACAGAGATTTGTGCAAATGCAGGTTGCATATTAGCATATCATATGACTCCACAAAGGAATGACTGCACAGCACAGCTTAACAATAAAAGTAAGCATGCAATAAATCCCTTTCTTCCTCTTGAAGAAATCAAATATTTTCTTACGATGCATGGGTTGCTTTTCACCCACGCAGCCTGCAGTTAATACCTGTTGCATATTAGGGTTATGGACTGTAAACCTTTTTTCTGATTAACAGTGGACGGGTGAAAAAACAGATAAGAGAGAGTGGGTGTGTGGGAAATTTCAAATTCATCAGTGTTGTATAAGACCTATAACTTGTTAATTTTGTCTGACAATGGTGCGAGAATAGATAAGAGGAAATAAGCAGCTCAGTGGATCATTCTCAGCTTCTTCTTCTTCTTTTTTTAATCCACAGTGAAAGATGGTCACATGAACTGTGGTCTTATTGTCTCCAGTGTCAGCTCACTGTTATTCTCACCACGGTTCCCATTGAGACATGAATGTTTTTTTGTTTTGTTTTTTCCATGAAGCTGTGATGACACCATATGACCGTGCACTTGAGTTCAACGAGCTCTTGCACACATTAATATTCTTTGAATATTTCAGTTTTTATACATGGTTGATTGCTATGAAAAATGGTAATAATTAAAAATACTTAATAAAAAGAGAGAAGTCTATTTGGAAAAAATCTGTCAAGGCATTACAACCTATGTATCACTCTTTAACACATATTACCATAAGACATTTAATATATTTTGTAATTCAGAGAAAGCCATGTAACATTTGCATGGCTCATTATATTGGTGCTTGAACCAAGTCATAGCATTTTTGTATATCTTTTTGACAACAAAACCAATAAAAAATGTCAAAAACGTACTTATTAGATAAGGAAATAAATTGTGTTACGTTCTGAGGTCAGTCATTTATCAGGTGTGAAATCACATTTTGTAAAAATTTTAAGAGCATGGGGTAATGAACCATTTGAGCTGGTGCAGCTCATAACCTGAGGCAAAGTAGCAATAAGGTGATCCATGTAATAAGGGATAAAGAGTGAATTGCCAAGGCACAAAATGCAGAGGAAGTGCCAGTGCCTTTTGGATATCAGTATGTGAGCTGGTTCACCCTCCAGGAACAGATATATTGGATATTTGTACTCCCTGCCTAGTTTAGTCAAAAATAAGTAGCCACTAAAGGTTTATGGCAAAGCTCAAAGCTAGCTTTCAAAAGTTCTTTACTTTCTCTTGACAGAAATTATTATCTGATATGGTAGCTTCTTAGTTAAACTTGCCCTGGTATGTCCTTTGAGAACCAAAAATGACTAACTATAAAATGAAGGATAGGTAATGTATGAAAATAAGATGCTATTTATTCCAGCAGAGTATTTCCTAATATTTTGCATCTGTTTTTACCCTCTTGTCAACCGGTCACATGGAACTGAGCTCCTTCATAACTCATGAGTTAGTCAGTGTGGCTCCAAATCTAGGCCCTGCTGAATCAATAAGCTTCATCCTGTGATCCACGGTGACAGAGAAAACCTCAATAGTTGTGATCTTCAAAGGAGTTCAGAGAGCAGCCAACAGCAGAGCTAGCTGTGTTTAGATGCATTAATGAGAAGTCAATTGTCTGTATCTGGGGAGGACCAGTGGGGCTCTAGAGGACAAATCAAAGTCAGATTAATATTTGTGGCTAGGGGGTGGATATGTGTGTATGTTAGAGTTGCTGTGAGGACTAGATAGTCTTCTTATGTATTTAATGGCAGTGACAGCTTGTTTCCCGGCCAAACGAATTAATCATCACTCAGAGTTACAGAGAGCACAATTTACACCATTAAAGAGAAAATGCAGGAACACTAAGCAAATATTCAACATATAGAGTCATCACTAGTCAGGTCCTTGAATAAAAAGGTGCTTTTGGAAAAACACTTGTTCTTTCCATCTCTCCTACTTTGTTTGTTCAGTTTACTTTTCATTCCCTGAAAATGTGTAATTACATGTGATTTCAACACATCCTGTCTTCTTTCTTGGTTGGTTAGATGTTAGTACTGAAACAGGTATTTACAACAAAATCATTTCAAACAGCAAATTGCTTTTTTGTTTTTCTGCTTCAAAGAATCAGTGTCAATGAGAGCTTGTAGTTTTCTCTTCGTGTGGCATAAACATGTTTCTTTAGAAAATACACCACAACATCACACAGCTTTTTCTGACTTGTTACAGGCCACACTCTGAACACTATGAAGACAGACGGCCAAGTTAAATGGAAGCAAAGGTTAGAGGTCTTTTCTTTAATATGATGAACATTTTAAAGCTTAATAGAACAGCAGGAAAATCAAATGCAGCCTTTTTAGTAAAACCTTCAGGCAAGTGTTAACTTGGAAATGAACAGAACAGATTCATATTACTGTTTGTTCTGGGGATGCACATAAAAATTATGAGCAAACCCTTAAAATTATTATTCTTCTAGAAAAGAGTTTAATAACTTGGTAATAATGATACATTTTATTTTTAGATTTTTAATATTCTCATGTAAATTTAACACATTCCACCGCTGATTTCATGAACATTACTGTGTTGTTTTACAGCACTCACTGTCGTCAGTTTTGTGCTTTCGTTTGATCTAATCTGTATGCTCACCAGTCAGGTTGCTTGTGAAACACTGAGTAGAATAATATTGCAGCAGAGAGAGAAAAAAATAATGAAAAATACTGCAGAGATGTGAACATGGTACCTGGCTCTGGGATGACAACAGTAATGGACAATTCGGAAGGAAAAGATCCACAAGAGCAACTAAAAGACCAAAAATAAGGGGTAATCATTCATCTTCTCTTGGAGAAAGAGTGTTATTTCAGCTTTGCTCACAGCTAACCTCAGAAAAGGCAACTATTTGCAACCATTTGTCACTGCACAGCGACCGAAACACTTCAACCTGCGAGCTGATGACCTGACAGTATACTGTCTTGCTGTGACTTGTTAACTCCCTGCTGCAACTGAAAATACATTAAAAAACTCAAGCTATGGTAATTATCACACACTGTTCATGTTAATATGTCACAGTTTCACAGATGTACAAGGTAAACAGGTCTGAAACACATCAGAACCAAATAAAGATATTTCTATAGTGTTGTGTTTTTCCCTCATTAAACAAGTTGCTGTTATCTAGATATTTATTTTATGCAGAATATACTAATTTGGTAACCTCAGTTTAAGTTGCTTTTGTGGTGGTTGGCATCATTCATAGGTCTTGATGTTGATTGTTGAAAATATCTGGTGCACTTTCAAAGTTTAAGCTTGAGAAACCAAGTAAAGGAATTTATATTTTACCACAAAAACAAAACTGTCTTAAATTTGCATTTAACTTGTTCTGTTGTTTGAAAATGTGAAGTGAAATAGTCCATAATCCAGTATAACAGCAGTTCTGCAGCAAAACAGACTCATTATATGAGGGAAGGTCAGTGTTATTATAACTCATCCTGTAATTAATTTATAATATCTGAATTAAATATTGTCAGCATCTTCATCTAATTTAGACACCCTTCACCGTGCATCTTCAAAGTGATTTGAGACAAGGAAAATATTAATATAAAACACACACCTGAGGTGTTGAGTTTCATGGGCTCTGAGGAATAATAAACCTGCATCCAATCGGTGGATCAGCACTGAGGAACTGGCCTGCATGCATAAAGATTAAGAAAGAAAAAACATTATCCTTCTGGACTCATGATGCTGAAATGAATTTGCACAGCCAGGGAAAAGCACTGGATCCACACTGAGCAGAGAAACATAACCCACAGTCTCTGGGCAAGTGTCCTCATGTAAACACTTTGCTGGGCGTGAAAAATGAATTAAATGAGTAAACATCACATCTAGAAAGATTTTTCTCTTCAGTTCTTGTCCAAAGTAGCAAGGCATGCGTCCTCTCTCCCTCTCAGTTTGACTCATGCTGTGGTCAAAGCTTGGTCCCGGGGACAGAGTGGGTTGTTATTCTGTTGGGGTGGTGGCAACTGGGCTGAGGATCGGTGTTGGTAAGTCCCTCATCGGACACATGGGGGAGATGGCCTTATGGCTGTAGTACTCCACTACTTGCTTGGGTACCTCTGCCAGAACACATTTGGCCAGAGCTGCAGGTGAAGCCTGCAACAGAAACACAGGAAAGCTGGATTTATCATCTTATATACACATAATTTACCACCGCTGGGGTTTATGGAAAGTGTTCAGACAAGAAACTATTCTATTTGTAAATTATGGGGGAAAAAATATTGTATCTTAATCCTAAAATCATAAAACATAAAAATGAAAAAGTGTCTTGCAGTCATTACATTGGTGCCATTAAATGCATAAATGAGTCTAGATTTCTCACAGTTTATGTGCAAAGTCTAAACAAGAGGGTGCAATTAATAGTTTTTGCAGTTTCGATTTTTTAAAAACCTTCTTCCGCAGACTCGGTTGATTACTTTAGATAAATAATCAGGTTAAGAGTCATGCCAAACATTCTTGTTTGCACTTTTAAACGGTAATGGTGAGGGACCTTAATAATGATTTAATGTTAATCAATATCACTAACACAGCAGTCAGATGAGTGGGAGTTGGAGAAAAAGCTGAGAGATAACAAATGAAGATTCACAGATGGAGGAAAAAAAACTGACCGTTTTGAAGTCTCTGAAGGGCACAAATTGCACAATGTCCCGGAGGACCGGTTCACCCTTTGGTGAGCGTAGGACTCCATCATCTCCATCCAAAATCTGCATGTCTGTGAAGTCTGCATTGCCCACACCAACAATGATTATGGAGAGTGGCTGGTAGGAGGCTCTCACAATAGCCTCACGTGTGTCTGCCATGTCTGTCACTACACCATCCGTGAGGATGAGCAGGATATGGTATCGCTGGAAGAAGATAAAAGCTTTCACAGTGAATTAATCCATGGTAACGTTAACTCATTTTCACACTAATGTGTGGTTACAAACAAGGACACCTCTAAGTGTGCAATATGGTCTGAAGTAGGTCTTTCATGCTGTCATGAATAATTTTCCCATCTTCCACTGAGTGAAAAAGATTATGTGTGCTATGGCACTTTGTTTAAGCGATACACAGAAAAACAGAAAATCATCAACAGATAAAAAGGAGAATATACAAATCAAAAGACCGAGCAACTATATGTGAGTAAGTGTGTGCATGTGTGTATGTACAAAACTAATTATGATGTCAGTTTTCAAAAATATTAACATGGCACAGTATGCTGATATTATACTTGATTGGTTAAATCAACAGTGCTTAGTTTGTTGTGGAGTAGGCTGTTTACATATTACTTAATATCCTGAATGTGTATATTTCTTAAGTGTGCCCTGAAAGCCTAATTGTTTTCTACAGCTCATTTACTGATCAAAGAGAATCTGACACTGAGTAAATAATGATATGTGGGTTGGTGCAATTACCTTAGTTTTATAGTTTAAAACACAATGTTCATAAGCAAGGTGAATAATTTAAGATGGTAAAAAGATACAAAACTAGCATTTTTATTCCTATAGGGATATTAAGAAAAGATTTTAAAAACAAACAGCTAATACATTAGTTACTTTATTTAAATTCAAATTTAACTAAACCTCCTGGGGTCATTTAACACAAAAAAGTAAATGAAACAACAATGTACTCCAAATTAAACAATTGGGTAGTGTATGACAATCTATAATTTATTTGATAACAAGCTTCTTCTTCTGTGTTGTAGCACAATAAACAAAGAGGTGAACCAGAGGCTGTTTACTCGAGGAACTCAGTAGGAGGCACAACAACAAAGCCTGTCTTACACACGTAGATTTCGAAGAAAGTATAAAGGGACACTCACAGAAGCATCTTTAATGTTGCCGTCGCCTGCTGCCAGCTTGGCTATCCTGTTAATGATGGGAGAGACGTTGGTCGGGCCATACAGCTGGATCTTAGGCAGGCAGTTCTGGTAAGCCTCAACAACTCCTTGGATCCCTGATTAAAGAAAGAACAGAGCACACTGAAGGAGACATCGATACAGATGTCTACACTTTAATAAGCCCTAAATGAGCCACTAAAAGGTTCAGTCAGATGAACCATTCACAACAAGCTGAAAAAGAATTAGAAGAATAACTTTTATGTTTCACACCAGTTAAAACTTTTGTATTTTTGGCTTAATCATGTGCTTGTTGGCAAATAATCTCAAATTAAATTAATAAATACCTAAATATTAGTATTATCAGTATTCTGTATGAATTAATTTACCTGAAATCTGTAATATGAGTTGACGAGAACTATCAGTTTTGCAACGGTTGCATTGTGAGATTACAAATGTTAATTCTAGTATCATCAGCATAATGCTGCACTTCTTAGACAGAGTTGTGTAAAAAGTCCTTTCTTACCTTCACATTCATCATCCTCTGGGTTGAAATTAATGGCAAAGTCATGAGACACCTGAGGACAAAGTAAAATAATTTTGTTTATCTTAAATCATAAATTCTGTTAAGAAGAGGCCACCTTTGATGACTAATGATAGATGATATTATAATTTTGTTGATGACAATATTATAATAAGTGCACAAAGGTACGACCCAACAAGAGACCCCAGATCCTGGTGGAAATAAGTTGGAAGAGAAGTGGATGAAGAGCCGGAGTAAAGCACAGTGACAGGAAAAGATGGTAGAAACCATCAGTACCGTCTGTAACTATGGGGAATGTACGATCTCTACCCAATAAGATGGAAGAACTCACAGCGCTGACAAGGCTGCAGAGGGAGTTTCTACTGGGAGAGCAGCATCATGTGTCTCACTGAGATGTATCAGTGGACAGGGGAGCTAATGAGATCGGCAAGAGAAAGAATGTGATGATCACAATGTTTATTGACAAGAGATGATGTAACATAGGACACATCAGTGTTACAGAGCAGTGCTGCAGTGCACAGGACATTGAGTTGTTTTCTGTTAAAAGTTTGGCCGTACTCCATCCAAAGGAGTTTTCACACATCATCACAATAACTTGCTGTCGGCCAATGCTACAGCCACCTGTGAACTCACACTCTGTTGTGTCCCAGCTGCAAACATTGCACCCACAAGCCTTCCTTCTCATCTCTGGAGACTTCACTTTTTGTTTTTGTTTTTTCTACATTTTTTTATAAACTATTTATTTATGAAATATATTCTATATAAAGTATATTCCATTCTGTTCGATCAATATTACAAAACAAATGTAGTAAATGCAGATGTAGATCATTAGCCTAATTTTTGTTTTGGGTGTATTAATAGTGAGCGTTAGAAATTATAAATCCACATGGTAAAATATAAAGTGATTTTATCTAACACATTCCTTCAGCAGGTGATTTGTTTTGCATATAGATTAAGGTGTGTGTTCTGGTTTGTGTGAGCTACAGTTTGAATGGACTGGACCACAACATATCGTAATGAACGTATAGTACATAGTATATGAACAATGTCTGGTTTATTAAAAGATACTGAAACCCATATTCAGGTCAATTGTTGGCATCCAAACATCAGATTGACTCTGTTTATCTCAAAGCTGACAAAAATGAAATCCCCTTCTTGATTCCTCCTCTCACAAGAAACTGTTTTTCTCTACAAGCACCAACTGTCGTCCAGATCAGTGACAGCTGACGCCCCTCCAGCTGGCTACTTTTTAAAAGTCATTTTGTCTTTAATATGATTAAGAGATCGAATACAGTCACAGTATAGATGGATAATATATCAACCATACAGAGCATTTAGTTGTTGCATTCGAGGTCACTGAAATTGAGGGAACCTCATTTAATAGCCCTGTTTCACTCAGACCTTTTCAAACAAAGGGATGTCACTAATAACATTAATTATGGCTGTTCTCCATTAAGGTGTTCCAGTAATGTGCATGGTTTTATGGGAACACCACTTAATTGGACATTGAACATATTTAACACCTGTATGAAGTCAAATGTACGTTTTGGTTATTTCTGCTGCTCAGGATTCAGATCATCAATCAGTGTGCATATGTACTTCTACAGGAAATTTTGTTCCCCAGAAGCAGCTGTAGAGTGAAAACTCCTCTCTCACACTACTCTCCAGGATAAAATCACTCCACTGTGTCAAGTTGTCAGTTGAGTGTACAGGTACAGGCAGCTGTGGACCTGGTCACATGATGAGCCTGAGTGAGATGAGACAGAACTTGTTCTAACATATGTTATATCTATTCAGCAGTAGTGGATTCACAGCTCACAGCAACATATTACAACACAATACGCAGCCATTGTTATTTCAACAGATAAACAGATTTTGTCTGGCGCTTTCCAAAACAGGCAGGGAAAGGTAATCTCACATGTACCGGAGAAGTTATCAGGATTTAACATTTGAATAAAAACTTGATCACATTTATGGAGCTGTTTACTTATAATGACAAATCACTGTCAATCAAATATAATGAAACAACACAGAGTCAGAGATTAATTGTTTTTTTTTTTTTTGTTTTTTTGTTTTTGTATTCAAATCAATGTTCAAGTTAAAGAGAAAAATATGAATAATTACCTTTCAGTTTTTGTTTGGCTCATACTCTGTTGGGATTTTTACCATTGAGAGTCTGGGAGACTAATTAACGTCTTGGATCTTTACTCATACTTGCTTTCCAATCATAATTTGTATGCACGATGCATAGTAAATGATACAACAGCGCGTGACAACACAGAGCACAGGTTCATCAAACTTGCACACGGATGTAGCCTCTGAGTTTATGGAAGCAGTTTGTTATTAGTTTAATGAATTAATTAGCATTCACCTGCACCACCACACACTATGTGGTGGCAGCACGCAGTAATGGGAATTGACTCTGCAAGATGGTCACTGTCACGGTTAATTCAGAAATTAATAGATTGTATTTCCTAAAGCCTAATTAAAATAATAATTATGTGTTTCACACGTGCAGAAATGTTACATTGAACTCAAGTTTGATGTTGAGGAAGTAACCGTTAGGTTTAAAAGTACAGTTAGCTTTGGGTTAGGATTAATTCAGCTGTGATGATTAAGGGGAGAGTTGAGGGGATGGCTACAGTGTGTGTGTATGCTCACACTCTCTCACACGTCAGACGTCTTCCTTCCCAGAGTTCTATTTACAATCCCTGGACGTTTCTGCTTCTCAATGTCCAATTTGCTTAAACAAATGCTCTCACTTATGAATTCTTATGTAAATTGAGCATCAACACTACAGAGCTTTTCATTTCATCTGAATATATTATTTTCCCCCAGACATGTTGATATTTTAAGACAAGGGACTTATGAATAAAAATAAACCCACTAATTAGGTTTAAATAGTTTTTTTTTTTTTGACAGAATGATGAATAGTGTCAACTTTCTCAGGGTGGAGGGAAATATCAGGATTCAATAAGAGTGCATGAATATATAGTGTGCATTATGCAGTTTGTGTGGAGAGAAGGTCAGTGTAAGAGAATAAGTTGGAGAAAAGGGAGGTTTAGCTTGAATGTAAAACAGGGAGAGCAGAGATATGAGATACTCACCTCATAATTTGGAGGGATTCTGGCACCAAACCCCAGAGCTGAAAATCTCTTGTCACTGAAACGATAAGCAAATTAATCAGTCATATGTTACAGTTAGTGCATTTTAAATCTGGGATAGCTTTTGACAGCAATCTGAAAAACACTGATGGCTTATCCATCTGTTCACATTTCCAGGGGCAAACCCCCGGCTTGTTTGCATTTCATAAATGTTAAAAGCTTGAATTACAATTTGAAATCTATCCAACGGTCCCTGCAGACAAAATTTGCACCTGTTCAAAGCATCTTTATTCTCTCCATTTTTCATCACATCATGGAGATGAACAGATATAACTGCAAGAACCTCTGTTATGATGGATCATGCGCTTCTTGTCAAAGGTTAAGGTGCGTAAAAAACAAGCCCCCACCCCAGATAGATTCATGAGTTTGTCCTCGGTGAGTATGACATGTATCCATACTAAGTGCCAACCAGATCGACTGACTGATAAAAATCATTTTGCGATACTTAAGTGAATCTTTCATTTTATGACTTTATCTCCCACAAATGCAATCTCACATCATCTTAAAATAAAATACACAACAAAAGCTAATTCACTGCACAATGTCTAAACACTAATGATGGTACCTGCAGTAACAGAACCAAACTGTGTGTGAGTCTCTGTTTTGTTCTTCTTTTACTTATCTTGTTTGGAAGCTGCAAACTTTTACTACATGCAGCAAATATCTATCAGAATGTTTTGGCCATTGTTTGTTTTGTTTTTTTTTAACATTTGTTGTGAGTCCCAGAGTTAAACGATATACTGTGTACTAAACACATGCTAAAAAGATAACACTTTAATAACACTTAATATTTACTGCAACTGCAGAGCTGTCACAGCCTGTTTTCAGTCAGAGCAGTGATTGTTTGCCTACAGATAGCTCCCTCCCTTATCAGTACATTCACTATATTTCATGGATGCATGGCTGACAAAACAACCCCAAATTCATTCAGCCTAGTTCCATAACAAATCCTCTGGCTCAACAAAAATGTGAAATGAAATGTTTTAATTCAGTAACTCCGGACATGGTGTGGGAGCATCAGAAGGTACAAGGCAAATTTTACAGTGTTAATAAGTCTTTATTTATTTAGTGTGTTGACAAGTGTTGATTGGGGAGTTGTTTGTCCACTCACAGAGCTAATATGGCTTTGAGGCAGTTTTTTTTTCAGAGTGTATAATTAACTCTGATGAGTGTGGACCCAGATAACCACTGGCAGAGTGATGATTTTTACACTCCCACAATGACCGATACATTTCTAAACCATGAACACTTGAAATGGACTGAAAAGATTTCAATTTGGCTAAAAGATTTTTAGTTGTTCTACTTAATGTATCATTATTATAATAGCACCAATACAGATAGGCTCATGTTTTATTACATTTACTTGTTTGGCAAATGCTTTTATCTAAAGCGACACACAAGTGAGGGATAACATTAAAGTTTCAGTACAGTAGGAAATAGGCCGGTTAAGTACCGAATCTGTTCAATAAGACAAAATGGAAGATCAGGTAGAGAAGTTCACTGAAAGTGCACATGGGGAGGAGGCGCTCTCAGATGAGATGTATCTTCATGACATTTTTTAAGACAGTGAGGGTCAAACTCAGCTCTGACAGCATTTGGTAGCTTCCTCCACCATTAGTGAGCAACAAACAGGGACAGTCTGGACTGTGCTTCCCTTTCTGTACAGTGATGCCAAAGCCAGACGACGTTTCTTAGAAGAACACAGGCAGAGAAAGAGCAAAAGCCTGTATGTGTGAGCAGCAGACAAGTGCAGATGGGTGGTAGTTACTATTATTGTTGTTATTTTTGCTCCTCCTCGAAGGAACTTGGAGAAGAAAGAGGATAATGTCTTTTCCCTTAACCTTACTGTCTTGTATTTACAGTGACTGCCAATGGTAACAACAACAGCCTGCAGGCTTGGAAGAATTAGATTCAGTGAGAAAGACATCACTGAATACAATATGGACCATTTTGAGCGCACAGTTGGTTGCAATCATTATCCTCTGCTCAAAAAAAGAAAAAAGAAAAAAGAGTGAATGAGTCCAACTTTCATTATCTACAGTACAACATGCCCTGGCTAATGTTCTGTACTGTATCCAGAGATAAATACACTGAGCCACATTTATAGATTTCCATGTTCAACAGGTGATAAAAGACGTCTGTCTCTGAATTCACCTTCAATAATTACATATTTCTAACTCACCTTTATTTTCACCTAAATGCGTCCTATGACATATAAAACACACTAAAACATGTTCTATGGATACAAAATAATAGCAAAAACAAATCATGTTCAGTATTATATTGTTTTCAACATTTTTACTGATGTAGGAAAATAATTTTAATAACACAATTTAATGGGGAAGAGGTTATTCATGCAGAGCCAATTTTATTCTGAGAGGTATTCTTATTATTGTTAACTAAGCAATATACAGCACTCATTATCTCAACCTCAAAATTATTTCTATACTTAGATAAATTGGCCCTCAAAGCTATAATGAACTGCTTTCTATGTGTAATTTATAAATGTCTAGAGATTGTCAAACTCCATAGTCGTAGAGATATGACAGAGCACAATTCAGCTTAGACAACAAGAAAGTGAAGACAATTCAGTCAAGTTATTTTCATCATATCAGTTCTCTGCGTATGTATCAGCATACGGGAGGAGCCTTGGGGAGATGTGCCCAGTGTAATAGCATTTTCAGAAAGGTAAATGAACCTCTGCCCACACAGACAAAAGCTAGTCACTCCAACTACATAATGCACTCCTCTGCAAGGACTCTACAAGCCCACATCACCTATGTTCAGTAAAGGCTAAAGGGTTTGCCTGCCCACGTTTTACACCTCGATAACAATTCCAACTTAAAAGGAGGAAGAGCTGCCCACACTTGCAGTCACTGTTCCCCCTGAGCCATGTTTTCATGTATGATGTTATTGTGTATCTGTGTAAACATGGAAATGATAAAGCTACACGGCTGAACTGCTAATTTTGAGGCAGGTCCTCGGTGTCTTCGGCTCTATCTCTTAGATGCTATAATTAGCCAGACGGAGCTCCCCTGATATTCAATAGGAGGATCTGCATAAATCAGGAGTCACAGTGTTAATCCTCATCTGGCTTCGTTTCCTTAAAAGGCATCTTTCTCACAAATGATTGTTATAAATAATTCACCATTAATAAAGAAGTTCCTGCAAGTCTGTAATAATAATAATAATAATAATAATAATAATAATAATAATAATACAGTTTTCTTTTTCAATTGTTGTAAATATGTGATTGAACATTTGACAACTTCTTCATTCAGTAGATGCATTTACAGTGACAAATATTCTCATATGACACAATAATTTTGTTTGAATAACTTCAATGTGTCGATTCCTCAAACATGATTCATACTGCACCTCCTCTGTTATTTCAGCATCTGTAATGCCTCCCACATCTTTTTTTGAAGTGCCTGTTATCCTAGTACCTATCTCTGCATGTGTTTGTCGCTGGTTCAGGGTAATGACCATATGCAAGCTAAGAAGGACCGGTAGCTGTAACAGATGCTGAGAGGAAACTGTAGCGTTGAAACATCCACAGGAGAATATACATGTGGCCACCACTGTGAGCAAAGAGACTGTGAAGTTTATGTAAAGAAGTTAAGATGAGAAGTCCTTCTTCCTTTGACTTTACTTTATGGATTTTACTAAAAAATAAATCACTTTATCTTTCACCTATGACCTAAATTACACCAAATCTATTTCAAATCACATATAGTAAAATAAATTTGAAACGACCAGTGTTTTTTTTTTTTTTTTTTGTCTTTATTTTTGACCATCTGTTTTATTAGCCTTCCTAGTTTTCCATCCCACACACCACAATGGATGAGTACACATCTTTCATTGCTCTTTCTTTTTCTAAAATCAATTCAAGTTTTTTTCAGATATTCCCCAAAACACACACACACACACACACACACACACACACACACACACACACGGACAAATTTGCAAATTGTGTTTAAATAGAGAGTGGGTGTGAGGTGCAGGTAAGTTGAGCAAGACTGAAAATGATACTGCTTATTAGGATGTTCATGATTTGATCATAATATTTCCTCAGCTGAGACATATTGAAAACTAAAGGAACAGGAAGCTGAAAGGACAGAAGTAGATTCTGATGTGTGATATTCCTGATATATCTTAAGTATTCAATGTCATATAAGATGCATTTGTCCAAAGTTAACTTATGTTTTATTGTGTTATTTGTGGATAGAATGACAACATTGCTTGGAAACGTTTGCTAAAAGCAGACAGCAACAAAATCGACATCTGCACAGGATTTAAATGTCTGTGGCTGATAAAAAGGTCAAGATGTCATATTTATGACAGATTCTTAAGAGCTGGTAATTCATGGATATTTTGAAAAGACGGCTGGTCATTAAAGAATCATAAAGGAGTGTGCACAGTGTTAGCAGCAACATCTTCAGCCCCAGATTTGCCTCATGCATAAACAAAACCTGCAGAGGCCAAATTTGTTTGCTCTAATTTCTCCAGATATAGTTTCTCATACATTACTTAATGACGGGTTGAATGCAGATTAATGAATTTGATATACCAATGTGAACATGTGGAAAATGAAGGATTGTATTTGCTGTAAGTAATTAACTGCTTGTTTGACAATTTGAGGCTTGTGACTCTACTAATGAAGAGAATATCAAAATGCAGAATCCATTTCAGTGTAGAAATGAAGTGGAGATGGAGGAGCCGGTGGTCAACAGTTCAGCTCCATTTGCTCGATAACAAAATACTGAACAGAAATGTAATAACCTGCAGGATTTTCTGCCTTCCTTTTTTCACTGCTGCGCAATATCCATTATAGTCCTCGTGTGTGGTTCAGAGTGGTTCAAGTCAGAGTGAGAGATTCCACCAAATCGGCATACAAGAAACACTCTGCTGTTCCATTTCACAACAGGAATTACTGACAATTGCTATAGGCGCCAAAGAGCCTTTTCTGAGAAACAAAAGATTGACAAACCTATCATAGTCCTGACAGATCTCCCCCACTGCGATCAGAGCCTTCAGATACTCGTTGGGCTGGTATGGGTTGATGTAGTGCAATGAACAGCTGTTCCTCGGGTCTCCGTTGGAGGCTGTAAAGTCAATGGCAACCTGATAGAAAGAATCACAAAGTGTAAGATAAACAACATGACATAATCAGTTCAGACTTTTTCTATTGTTAGTCAACTATTTGTAAAGTCTAATATTTGGCTGCTTCTGCTTTTAGAAGTTATTCTGCAAGTTTGAAATGTTCCTAATGGCAGTATAAATTATTTGATCAGTGGTATAAATTTGCACTGTTCACACCCACATAGATTGAAGCGTACACTGTGGATCCAAGTTGGCTATTTCAACAAGGATGAACTGTATCTAAAACAGCAGTCATCGTGATTAAAATTCACTGCTGCAGCAATCCAGTCACAGAGTGATATGCTGGACTACAGGGAGCAGACCAAAGGGCAAGAGTGGAAGAAAATTTATTCCACCAGAATGCTGACAGTAAGAAAAACTAACTGTGAGCATGGACAAAACCATAATGTTGTGATCCGTGGACAAAAAAAGACTGTTGTTATGATTAGAAAATGCAAAAAAAAAGATTATTTGGCAGTTCATACAACCATTGCCAGCGCACACTAAAACACAGAAGACTGCTCAATTTACCGTAAAGTGAATCTGGCATCCTCCCATGATGTAGTCTAAGAAGGAGTACACTCTGTGGAGCTGCAAGATAAACAGAATATTTCTTAAAGGTAAAACCTCACAGGGAGGTGTTTGTTTGGATGCTCGGCTACAGAATTTGAAGCATCTGGTCATAAAAATGCAATTAACTCAACGGATATGACGACTGTAAAGGTGAAATGTGATTTATCTTGTCAACATCTCATTTAGGTTTACAACCACGAGGTACATGCATCCAAACAAGTCATATTGGTTTATGTAACAACTGGTGAAGATGTTTCATTTTTTTTTTATTCCTGTCATAATTTAAATATGGTAAAAAAAAAATTTAAAAAAAAACACAAAATTGTTTCATTCTGATAAATGTGATATATTTGTGCAGCAGGTTCTTACCTTAATGTCATTGAGGATGACAACTCCTGAATTTTTGTAGTTTCTCTTCTTCTGTTTGTATTTGGGATTCACACAATCCCATGTCACCTTACACAAAGAAAAGAGACAAGAGACAAAACTTCAAGTATTTTGAACGTTGTTCATGTATTTTAAGTGCAATAACATTTGTTTCTTGTGTGATGGATTTCAGCAGAGTTGAATGAGAAACGTATTGGAAATGGATGAAACAGTTACACAGTTATCTGTCTGCACCGCCTCTACGTTCACTGACCTTATTTCCACTGGAAATTTTCTGCATTTCCCTGAAAGTGGCATAGAACTCGCCAATGAAGTCGTGTTTCCCCCTGGAGTCATAATCCCACACTAGGCACTGCGGCAAATACAGACAACACAGTTTACTACTTTCTCACAGACACCTGCGTTTTTTTACTAGCGTAGACTTAACAGTTCTTAAAGTTCTGCTACCTTGAGCTTGCGGTCTTCATCACAGCTACACAGGGATATGAGAGATACTTTGAAAGGCTCCCACACAGGGTTCAGGTTGTTTTTAATCACCTGTTAGAGTAGGAATGCATTACATAGGAATCAAAGTGGTGGGAGAGAATTAACAGCTGCTGGCAAACCAAAGAGGGAGTGTGTGGTGACTTTACCTCAGTTCTGTGCACAAGCTGTTCGGTTTCATCGTCATTGATTCGATATATTTCCAAAAATGGGTCTGACTTACTGAAGAGATCCTGCAGAAACAGAGAAAACAAGAATATGAATGTTTTTAAAAAGTATACTTGAATAAGTGTTTGTCCAAGTAACATTAGGTCAAATTCTTAACACTTCTCTAAATTAAATAAAAATTGTGATTTTCAGCTTCATTTAGATCAAAATCTGTTTTAAATAAGACACAAATAAGAACAAAGGGTATTAATATACAGTGATATCACACTTACTACATACATGTACACTGAGGGTGTGATTTGCAGTATTTATAACACTAATGAGTCAGAACAGCATCCACACTAAAATTTCAATATTTGGGTTAATGCAGTATTTACATACAAGTGGTTCAGATTATTTCAATGACAGGACGCAGACATTTTTACACCGTTAACACTGGTTTGTCGTTTCTACAGCGCAGAGCCGGAAGTACAGTAATTGAGTCAATGATTAAAGGATTAAAGGAAGATGCAGGTGTAAAATTTACAGCACAGCAGGGTGGCTCTTCTGGAGGACACTCCAACATGAGATCAATGTTGTGTTGTAAATTTGAAAAAAAAAAAAAAAAAAAGGATGTTTGTAACTTTTTTTTTAATGTGCATCATTTCGTATTCTTTCTGGTTATTTGCAGCAGCCTTAAATCATAAATCATCCCCCGGGTCTCAAGTACATGCATCTAAGAGGAGAGAGCAACACTGATTATTTAGGTCAATTGATTCTTCAGGCAGGAAAACAAATGATTAGCGTGTGTGTGTGTGTGTGTGTGTGTGTCTGACTGTGACTGTAACGGTTGCGGTCTGGGGGTGGGGTTGGTGGTTGGGGGGTGGGAGGGAGGAGATGGTTTTGTGAACACTGAATGAGACAGTTAATGCTGCGTTTCCCGCCACATTAGCCAGATACATCTCCTGAGGGATAGGAGCATAAAAGTGCTGTAGTATCCCTCTCTTCGTTGTCATGGAAACTGCTAGCCAGTGGCATCAGCAGCATGGACTGATCAGATGCACGTGTCAAAATTGTATCCTACGCTAACGATAACAGCGGTGGTAACCGTCAGCCTGTTACCACCGGTCTCTGATATATCTCATCACGACTCTCATATTCACCTTTGTTTTTACTGCGATTCTCAATATTTACAACGTGTTTTGATTAATTAGCCTTAAAAGGGGTAATTAGAAACTCTTTGCAGCTTTAGGCATTATCTGTTGTCAGTGTTAGATAATTTTTTATCTGTTAATTCTAATTTTTAGGATAATGCAACTCAATAAAACACCTCATCACTGATAAAAATCTGATTTTCAAATTTAAATAAAAGTGAGATTATAGAATGACACAGTGGCACAAAATGTCATTGTCATATCTTAATGTCTTTGTTCACATGAATTAAACCGCTGAAGTTTTAGTATTACTGTATTTCATTGTTCACTAGTGGTGTTTGGTTTTATGAGCAAAGTTTAACTTTTTTTTTTTTTTTTTTTAGTTCACCAAACATTTAATAGAGCTAAATGTTGTGGTTGTGAAGAGTAATTATTGGACTTGGATTCATTAAGTGGTCAGGGACATGAAGTTCTGTTTGCTGGATGAGAAAAAAGGCTACGCTCTCTGAGCAAATTATTTAAAAATGTAATTTTTGTAATTACTCAACTGGGAGAGGCAAGTGAAACAAAAAAAACAAACAAACATAAATTAGGATGAATCTTTTTACATCTCAGAATGACATTCTGCTCTATAAAGGATGTGACATTAATCAAGTAAATTACAGGCTACTTGTGGCAGCAGGTTATTGCCTCTAAGAGCTCAGTTGAGCAGGAGTTACTGATGTGTATCATTTTTATTATTTTCATGGATGTGTCCCACTCACAAAAGTCAAAATCTGAGACCTGTCAAACAAAGAGAAGAGCAACACCTTTGACATTTACGCAAGCACCTTGAGGATAATCCTGCGATCTTTGATGACTGACTTGCCAAAGTGAGCTTGTCAAACTGTCTTTCACTTGTCTTCCACATCCACCTGCAGAAGCTACACTTTCATCCTAAGATTTAAGAGGTAGCAGTCGAACTTTAATGAACACATTACAAAGCTCTTTATGGTCTCAGTGCGATATCTAAGTTTGAGAAGTTTGAGAAGAATGTTCTTATACAATCAGCTCAGTGCGTAGGTCGTGTCCGTAGCAAGTGGGTGAGAGAGAGAGAGGAAGAGCGGGTGTTTGAGGCCGTCCACCGCAGCAGACAGTTGGAAGTTAATGGTAATGTATGTACATTTTTGGCAATTTGTCAGTAAATAAAAACTCAAGCCAACTTCCCACATCTTATCGAAACTTCGGTCCTGAGCAGAACACAAAGACTCACCTCTGCTCCTCCACTGTTCAGGCAATAAAACGTATGAATAAAAAGTATGATTCACAACATTGAGGCAGGAAGGTACAGGATAATTTTTCTTCAATACCGCAAAAGTTGATTGTTTGGCTCTTTTTGTCACGGCGCACGACTGCTCAGTAACAGTAAAAGTAATTATTATTAATATTACTCTTTACTTTGCTGATTTTTAACCTGCACGGTTTTGAGGTGTTTTCTCATCATTTACTGCTTGTTCAATGTTTGTCGCAGTGACTGCATAGGGTGTCGTCTTCATAGTGCAGCTGCAGGGATTTACACTCCCTGACTCCCCTGACTGATTCCTGCTGTAGCATCAATGATGTTAGAAGCTACTAAGACACAAACTGAATATAAGATACTTTAGCAGTATGTTTAAAAGAGCTTAATGCCTCTATTAGTGGTGACTAAATGTCGCCCTGCACCCCAGCCCTTGTATCCAGCTACCAATTACTGATACCAGTCTATCTGCTCAACACAGAGACAAGAATTTAATATCAATCGTCCATCAGTCTACGAGCAAGACCGCAAAGTAACCAAAGTAATGAGGCGGTAAAAGGAGCTTAAAGTATAATACATTTAAAATTGTAACAGTACGATGTTACAAAGTTACTTTTGTCATCCTGACATTGGAAAATTAAGACAAAAAAGAAATGTCTGACAAAAGATATCCCATCCCAACATGACAGGGCAGCAACATGATGCAAGAAAAGTAGTCACACATTCTTCACACCATGTTTGTTGTCGACTATATCTTTCTTTTACTCCAACTAAAAATGTTTGCAATCAAACCTCCTAAAGGTGAAATATTTTCTGACAATAATGAAGCTGTCTATGTATGTGAGTGTCTCTAATTTTCATCATCTGTGTTTGGCATCGAGAACTAGGACGTGTAGGTTTTCATTTCAAGAAAAGAAATAGACGGTTGCTCTGTTTGTTCATACATAAACATAAACACTTTAGTGTCTCAGTGGCACACCATCACACCGATATGACACAGCCACAGATGTAACATTCAAAAAATCTAACCGTGATTTATTTGAAGGCAAAAAACTCAGAGGCAATCATTTCAGTTTAAACAAAGTGTGTATAGCTCCATTACCCAGAGTGCACAGGATACATAAAACAAATATCACACGCGAAGCAAAAATTCTTTTAGGTTGAGTTTCACAGTCAGAGCAGCTGTACACTTCCAAATGTGGTTTAAATAAATGAATGTACACGTTATATAAAATTTGAATTCCCCCCCCCCAAGTGCCACTGGGAATCCAGGACAACATGTGAGTCTTTCATCCTCAGGCCTGCTCCTCAGAACACGATGGGACTTCACATCATCTGAGTTGTAATTGGATGCAAGCTCCTGCTGTTATTCTGATTGAAATATGCCTAAAGCGAAGTTTGACAGTGTAAGAGACGGAGTAACTGAGGTCAGTGATGTCCAGCCTCGAAGTGGAACCATATTCCAAATTCAACAACTAATAACACAGATAGACTGTGTGTGATATTATGTTCTGTCGTGTTATTTATACGTCAGACTGTCCGTCCTTCTATTAACTTATTATGAGAGGGTTGTGTGGGGCCTGGAGCCAATTCAAGCTGTCACATTGGGCAAGATGTAGAGTAGACATCATCATTAGCCTTACATTCATATCTATAGGCAATTAATAGTCACCAATGAATCTAACCTTCATATTTCTGACTGTGAGAGGAAACTGGAGAACCTGCATCATTGTACCTGTCCATGTTACCTCTATAGAGATGTTATATTAAATATTATGACATTCTTTCTCCTCCTATAACATGAAATTATGATGACTTACAGTAACCTGGAAACATAATCCTTAATATGTGTATAACATCAGGGCTGTGAAAAAACTATGGCTGCTTTCTGTGCTACAGTATCATCACATATCATATTACTACTACTCTGATCCCTGTCTAGTGTCACAAAACAAAACTAACAAAAAAAAATGTGTTCTCACCTTATCATCAAGTTTCTTGGCACAGAAGGAGAGCTCCACATATCCGTTGTTGCCAGAAATTTCTTCAGCATGAACCTGAAAGGAAATAAGATTAGATTTTAATCTTATTAAATAAAATACGACGAGATTATTGTTGTTGTTGTTGTTGTTGTTGTTGTTGGCCTCGCCACATGATTCACATTGTGAAATGTATTGGTTGTATTGTTGCGAGTCACAGGTAAAGTATTAAAATGACTCATCATAAGAAATATAGCCCCCAAAAAACTACTACGATTACCTTCCCTACGCAAATGTCTAGATGTAATACTCCTCCAGTCCTGAGCGATGTTAAAGGCTTTCATGTCTTTAAAATGTGTCCTTCCTATTTCAAACAGTAACTACTTTTTGCTATGATAACCAGTTAACTTAGAGAATCTTTTTTCAACACAGTATTTTTGGACATTTAAAGACAACAGCATCAAACTAGAGCCCCGTTGCTCTCACAGGCTGTTCAACTTGTACATTAAACTTTTCTATAAATATCAAAGTCACCACATACAGTGCGATGCAGTAAATAGTAGTTTTGTAACAGCTGACCTGCTGTTTTGCTTCTTTAGTCTTTCATGTTGTTTGAGTTACAAAATGTCATTTCTAAGAATCAACAAATGGCCTCTACTTCTATTGGACTCACTCCCAGAAAATTGATGTTTGCTCTTTCTTTGAGTTTTCATTTGAAACTGACAGAAACTTTATATCATAGTGTCAGTTGTAGCTGTAAAGTACAGCGAGTAAAGCCAGGACCTTAACAGGCTTGATAGGTGTAACTGGCAAAGTGGGAAACTTGTGCTTTTTCGCAAAACTGTATATAAGTATAAATATGTGTTAATGTGTCTGCCTGGATCGTTTACACTTGTATATGAATATCCTTAGCTGCTACCACATACAATGTATTCATTGTTTTATTGATGCATATGTTTAAAAAAATAGCATTTAAGTGTATAATATTACTAAGGTAACTAAAAATGATCATATTTTAATGCTACAAAATATGGTTTATGACTATGCCCTAAATTCTGTACATCTTCACTAACGTAGTCACTAAAAAAAAAAAAAAAAAAACACCCTGTGAGCATCCTCACACTTATCTATCATCCATCATGACCATTAAAAGATCTTTAGTGCAGACTCCACTTAGAGGACAAAAAAAGTCTAACTGCAGCAAGAGATGAAAAGGCTTAAGAGATTTAAAATGAATGAGTTTGTCTTTAACTTCTCCCTCATAGGAATCTTTATTTAAATCTCACACCAAGTCCTCTCTGTTTGCAGCGCCTGAGGAGAATAGATGAGAGAAGAGACAAGTTTCCTGCTTGTGTGAGAGAAATGGGTCTAAGCTGAAGAAATGTGTCACGATGTTGTGTCATTTAGGTGACAAATCAGATTTTATGAATGTAAAAACCAAGCGTTTTATTTAATCTGACAATAGATGTTTGGACAAATCTTTGTTGGACCAAAACTAGAAATTGACCATATAAATTATGAATCATAAAAAGCTACTGAAATGTGGTGGTTGTCTGTTTTTTTCTGATCTTTTGAAAACAAGAGGCAACCAAAATAACACACCTTAGAAATAGAAAGACCTATAGAATAACCTGAGCTACAACCTCATGTCAAAATATTTTATGGTTTCAATATTCAATCAGATTTCAAAGACAGTGCCACCAAAAGAAACTAATGTTTGTTTGCTTGTTCATGGTCATTTTGAGCCAACAGGGACTTTGTTTTGAATCCATCTCATTGTGTATGATCCACACCAACAAAAGAAAGTCCGATCCAATCTGGCTGCTGCGATGGCCTGCTTGGCCAGTGGTCCCTCGATTTCATACAGAATGTGCTGCTGCCATTTTTGTGTTATTACATGAGGTTCAAATGCAATTGAAAGCACCTTTTATGAACACACAAACAACAAAGCGCCATCAACACACCACCACAACAGCACCTTATCCTTCTGAAGACCCAGAGAAAACCCTGCACTTTCAACCACCATTACCATGAAAAAACAACTTTGAAGGATTTTTCTCCCTCAAGGTGTTCCTGAGATGTTTGGTTCAAAAGGTCAAAAATGTAATTTGTGAGTACACATTAACCTTAACCTTTGACACTTGACCATAAAAATCTAACCAGATCATCCTTGAGTCCTGGTATAAATCTGTAAAAAGTTTGAAGAAAGTTACTCAAGATGGTACTGAAAACGGGACAGATGAACACACAGACAACCTAAAAACATAATGTCGGCAAAACACAGTGAAAACATAATGCTTCTGACCACAGCACCCACTATTTTCCTCAGCTCTCAATGGCCATTAGCTAATAACTTCCACTTTCTTGATGCCCAGCAGTCTAGGCAATTACATCTCCAAGAGCAGGAAGGTCATCAGCGCAATGTAAGAAACCTACTGTGATGGTGGATTTGCCAGCATATTTCCCGTATTTCAGTAACAAAGGCTTCACCATCTTCTTCTGGGCCACAATCTGCAAAGAACAAGATAAACACAACGTTGGTCTTGAGCTTGTATCAGTAAGAGCAAAAAATATACAGCATCAGGTATATTTATCACAAACAAAAGGTGGCGGAATCACAGCTTTTAAGGAATAAAAATAACTGAAAAACAGACTCCCGTACATCAGTCTTACTCTGATAAACACAGCGACTACAAATCACAATCATCACAGTGGATTAGTTAGATTGTGACCTACCTGGCCAAGGGTGCACTCTACTCCACCGAGGAAGTCATCATCACGAGTCCCAATGCTGTGAGTGCCATGTATGTCGTAGACTTCAAATCGCAACTTCTGAACCTCCTCAAAGTAATAATCCAGTGAGAAAACCTTGGCAAAGACTGGATGCAAGTTGCTCTTGATCACTTCTGTCCTGTCCAACTGAAAGAAAACACAATATAAGACTTATAAACTCTCATATTCATTTATCTGGCAAATGGAGACAATATTTCTTACTAGAATTCACTCACTAAAACTCACACACTAAAAGTGCACTTCTACCAGTTTTAGCAGATATTATTTTACAGTGAGGTAAAAAACCTTTTAAAAAAATGTATATTTTTCTACATGCTTACAATATTTCGAGGAATTCCAGTTCACAAGGGTAAATGTTATTACATTCTGTCAAGAGGATGACATAAGAGAGGATCGGAGGACTCTGACATTTAATCTTAGCGTACAGAAAACATCCGTGCTTGTCTTTGACTGCTTGACAAGAAAAAGCTGAGCCCTCTGACATCCAGTCTGCTCATAACGTAGGAATTAGTTATCACACAGTTTCATGAGCGTGTCTATGCCGTTCCAGTATTTCATAAGGACAAATTATCATTGAGGTCGATGTTTGCATTGAAAAATGTAAAAGTTCATCTGCAGCTGTGGAGCTTTATGTCATTATATCATCATGTGCACAAAAAAAAAATATAAAACTTGTCTAAACCTCGTTTGTCCCTTTGATAAACTGACAACATGTGTACCCCTGAAACTGGCTCCAACCTCACCATGACCCTTAACAGTATAAGCACATCCAAACTTACATCCAAACTTTGTGCGAGGATGAAAGTAGATTCACTGCATTGTTTTCTTAAAGTCGCTCATTTCTCACCTTTGGCAGAGATACAATCTTGATTGAAATTTGAGCTGAACTCTTGGCGATTTTAAGAACAAACAAGCATTTTAAATAAGAAAAATGATCCCCACAGCACGCACAAAATGCACTACATTACCAACTGACAGATAAAACAAAACACCCGCTGTGTTAGTCAAAGATGTTTTATCACAAGTCAACAGGTCTTAGTTATCAACACGTCTATGGGGATTTCACTTCTGTGGCATTTAGGTTTGATAGATCTGAGGTTTACTGGAGGAACTAATACCATTCTTTAAACAGTATCCCCTCATGGTGTTTTGAAGATGGTGGTGGAGAGAGACATTTAACATATAACACAAAATCTTAGGAGAGGTCAAGAGTGATCACATGAGCAGCTACAAATGCACATTTTAGAAAATGTATGACACCAAATGACACTAAGTTCTGTCTTTATACCCATGTTCAAAAACTGTTCATTACAAATAGAACCAAATCACATTGCTGCAAATCTTTCTAAAGTGAAGTAATTATTACATTAACAAAACTGTCTTGTGGAAATACAAGACTAGTAAGTGAACTGTAAGATTGAAAGACTGAATTTTAAAACAAAGACATTATAAAGTAGATTTTTTTAAAGGAAATGTCTGTTGAGACAGACTGTGTTCTCAGTTATAGAGAAGAAAAAGAAACAATTCAAATATACATTAAATTATCATCATATTGACACATAACTACAAGAATAATATTTTATATAAGTTCCCCAGTTTCATACCACGATATATCAGAACATAATGTTGGACAAAATGAATGATGAGTCAATTCAATCTTGGTGTGAAACTGTGACACTTTTACAACACTATTATACACAGGTTGCTGGCTGGTGCTATATTTGCAGCAAGGCATTATGGGTAGACATATGTGCAATTCTTATTTTACTTCAGTCAGGACTAAAGAATCACATTCACCTTTGCTTCCTTATACAAGGCTTCTGATTTTTTTTTTTTTTTAAGTCAAAGTTTATTATCTTGGACCCCAATGTCTGTGTCGGCCATAAAACAAGATTGATATCATTTTCTTTCCCATAAAATCATTTCGGTGACCTCTCACGTCTTGTGGAATTGGACCATTACCATCCAGGAGGAGCACACTCGCATCAGGATAGAAATGTTTCATTATGAAATAATGGTGATGACCCTTCCCTCTGAGGGGACAAGTGGACCAAAACCATGTTAGGAAAATGTCTCCTACCTCTATGAAGGTGCCTGCATACAATATACAATATGTGTCGCGGTTCATTTATGTAGTTTCTACCCTGATTTTCCTTTTTAATTGAATTTCTTAACGTTTGATTCTGGTGTCAGACTGTTTCCAGTTTGCACACTTTTTGATTCTTGTTTTGGAGCATTCAGCATTTTACACATAACAGATGTAAATGTGTTGATTTATCATCATTTGTATTTCAATCTGTTGGTCAGTGAACAATAAATCATATTACATTTGAATGTTTTTTATTCTGTCTTGCTTCAACTTAGCAAGAAATAATTACCAACAATATTAATAATAAATACAATAGATGGTTAACAGCAGAGTTTGATCTATCGTTTCAACCAGGAGAGACAATTAACCACCAGGTAGGACTTGGCTCCTCATTACCCCACGTTTTTTTCCTTCTCCTCCTCCCTTCATGCCATCTGGATGGACAGATTTGGGATGAGTCTGATAAGTCTGTTTGTTGATGAAAGCTAATCAGGGCTACGGAGGATAGGTTGTGCCAAAATCTGTGATGCCTGTTTGTTATTGGTGTGGTGCCAGAACTATAGAGAGATCCCTGACGTCGGATATTAAGCCTTTCTCTAATCAGCTTTGCCATGTAGGTAGAGTATTGTCTATGCAGCTCAATCATAACAAGACCCTGGAGCTTAGATTAGATATTAAAGAAAGATCAGGATTTTTGAATGAGTTCATTATCATCAAAAAAAAAAAAAAAAAACATCCAGTTCACACAAAAGGAGAAAAGAAGAAATCTACAGCAGTTGTAGAAAATGTCAAGTCATCTTCGCCTCGTTTTTTCTTCTCTAGCGAGCAGGTGGCGAAATAAGGTAATGAAGAAATGAACGCAGTTCAATAAAGAGCAGCGGAGCCATACAGTGTGAGCTCAAAAGGGAGAAACAAGGCGATATGGTGGTGATGTGAGTGGGCTCAGCTTCTTACTCAGATCTGATGTAAGTAAACAATTTGCTCAGGCAATCATGCTTCCCAGTACTGAGGGAGGGATTTGACAGAAGAGGACAGGATGACTTGTGTACACTGTCATGACTGTCAAGACTGTAGAGAGATAGAGAGATAGAGAGATAGATAGATAGATAGATAGATAGATAGATAGATAGATAGATAGATAGATAGATAGATAGATAGATAGATAGATAGATAGATAGATAGATAGATAGATAGATAGATAGATAGATAGATAGATAGATAGATAGATAGATAGATAGATAGATAGATAGATAGATAGATAGATAGATAGATAGATAGATAGATAGATAGATAGATAATCCTGACGGTGAAATTGTGTTACTGCACCTTAATCTCTCTTATTTTATATTATGTGAATTTGCTTCACTTAGTGGAGCTAAAAATAACCACTCATGTATTCATGCTACATTGAACCCAGGTCAGTCATATCATGTAACAACCTCCTATCAAATTACAACCAAGAAAAATCCATAACTCTGTGCTCAACACTGACAGCCAAGTGTTTTTTTTTTTTTATTATTCTTTTTTATCATCGCTCTCTCAAAATAGTATCTCGAGGTTCCACATTCATCCAACCCAAACACTACAGTGAGCATTTTCAATAAACAGCTCCCCTGTGGCAGAAATCTGGCAGAGTTACAATTAATTATTATCTCTCATTTTTCCTCAAAATACAGCTTTTTTTGTTAGATAAACAGTTGCAGAGGGGAAAAATCTATATAATTAGATATCTTTGGCCATGTTTTAACACACCCTCTGCTTAGTGGAGACCTGTGATTTGGCTTTCCCTTATGAACTAAATGACTTAATTAACAGGGAAATGAGCGACCTGCTGCCTACACTCTAAATTGGATTGGGACCCATCCAAGAAAATAGAAGAAAATAAACTTTTCCAGCTAGAACACAAGTCATTACACTGAATTACCAACATACTGTTTGTCCATGTGGACCAATGAAATGTACATACTTACATACACTGACTATCCTATAGAGCAGAAAACCCATCTGTGTAAATTATTAAATTGTTGGAAACAGACTATGTTTACTATCTCCAGCTGAATTTAATTCAGAATGAAACAGCTGTTGATTAAGATGTGATCATTCAAAACAGAGTAAAAACTGCTGCTAGGTCATCAAACCATAATACAATTATCTTGATCACTGGTTGATCTTGTTTCTTGTTAATCTACTGAGGTTTTGGTTAAACTGGAATGAGACAAAAATAATCTGATCACCTGATGTATGATATTTATTGTTTAATTTAATTAAAATCGTTTTTTCCAGGGGGATTATAAGCAACTAGTGTCATTGTTGTCTTTATGTGCAACAGTTCTGTTTCACTATTTTGAAAATATGTTCCTCACATCATCTGGAGGTGCTGTAATTTAAATAAATTAAATCCTTATGAATTTCTCATGAGCCAAGATACAATCTTAATCTTATATTAAATAATTGGGTTAATGATGGGGAGATATCACACTTTTGCCCTCAGACCAAATAAATAATGAAGAGGGTCTCACCTCCGTCCACTGCCCGTTGGTCTGCACCATGAGGATGACACAGGGGTCTGATTTATTCAGCGTGTCTCGGTCCAGCAGAGCTTTGCAAGACACACGCAGCTCCACTTTGGAGACGCATGTAGCTGGACCACTGAGGCTGGTTGCAGGGGAGGTGGCCTCCTGAACGTCATTCATCCTGGCTCAGGGCGAGAGGAGCTGCCAACCAGCGAAGCTGTGCGATGTCAGGCTGTTTGGTAAAGCTCCGAGAGATGTGAAAATAGTAGTGGTGCGGTCGAGGGATCTCAGTAAAGATGTGGTGCGCTCGCAGAAGTCAGGCTCTTTTGACTTGGTGCAGATGTCACAAAAAAAGAGAGAGGGAGAACAGAGATTCCTGTTGAGTCCCTGGAGACCAAACCAGACCCAAGCTGTTATTACTGGCTGTCAGAGAAATCCCCTGTGAGGAATAGCATCTCACTTCTGTCATAATGAGAGACGGGACTTTAGGGTGGTTGGGTTGTGCTTTTAGGAGTCTAGATCACATCATCTCTCTTGATAAGAGGGAGGGTCTCACCCACAATTACATAGTTCATGAAAATATGTATACAGAAACATTTAATGATATAAACAAAGCAGATTTTGTGAAATCTATACAAGATACAACAATATGGGACACAGGTGGAGGTGGCAGATAAAATCATAAACCCAAAAAGCACATGGCTCAGTGTTTCTTATGCCCAGAGGATGATATAACATAACACACCAGTATGAAATCAGCTCCAATGTGACTAGCATCCACCCTGCTGAAGTGTCCTTGAGCAAGACGGTTTGTGTCAGAGCTCAACTGTTTTAAAGAGCAGGAAAGTGTGTGGGCGGGGGTCGGATTTCTTTACCAGCATCATTTACTGTAAGTGTCACATTATTAGAAGACAAATGAACAAGTGTTCGTTTGGCTTTCAGCACCAGGGACAGCGCCCGTGGGTTTTTCTTTTTCCTTTGCCAGATGTGGAATCTGGAGAACCCAGATGTTTACCCGAAAAGCAACGCATTAATGAAAAAACTTAACCAAAGAAAGCTGGGGGTAAAAATTAATATGATCAGTTGTAAAAATAAATAAATAAATAAAATACGGAGAAAAACTTGTGACGTGGAAATGTGTTAGTAAAACAACCAGAGCGAAAGAAAAAAAACCGCTGCAGATTCAACCCAACAACTTCATGAAGGCGACGCGTGAAACGCTCCTGAACGGTTTGTTAATAATTCAGTGACAAATAAATAAACTCCTTCACAGATCAATAATCCTTATTTAAAAAAAAAAAAATGAAACAAACCCAACCGATCAGCCGAGCTCAGGGTGATAATCCATCTTTTAGTTTATCTAATTACAAACAAACGAAGCGTCGCAACATCTCTACTTTAATAAAAATCCTCTGTCGTTCACTCACTCACTCATCACAAACATCAGTCTCAACCAGACAAGTTCAAGAGACACAAAGTCACTTCCTACCTGTCGTTGTCCTTTTACTCTTTAACACACTTGTTTAATCCGCTCCCATAAGACGCTGCTTGATTTTTTTCTTTCCTCCGCTGAAACTCATTGGTTGATGAGGCTGGTGAGGAGGTGAAGAGGGAGTGGGCTGAGCTCGGTTTGTAGAGATGGAGAGGGAGTGGAGTCCAGCTGCTGCTTATAGAAAGAAAGATGGGCTTTCCGCTGTTGAGACTCGATCATTGGGAGTTCAATTCAAGAAAAAACAAACCCGAGCCTATAGAAGAGAGGAGAGGGGGTGAGCCTTTTTTTTTTTTTTTGGTTGATAACGACTTGTATCTGACAGCTCACACAAAGCACAGAAGCAGAGATAAAATATGTGCATAGCTTTTGTGTGATGTGCTGACAAAAGAACCATTAAATTGTGACCCATGAATAAATCAACAAAAATCTACTGGAATCACAGGGACATGCATGTCATATACCTGCTCCTTCACCCTCTCCCCCTGGGTCTATGTGCTAATAAATCCTCTGTAGACTCCACACAAGGTTTTTTAATATAGATTTAGACTAAGATCCTTCACAGTCCTCACACTTTTATCTACATGTCACATGTCGCTGGTGCTTCATTGTTTAACTCTACTGTACCTAGAGGAACATATACCTGCTGACAGTGGAGCTGATGTACCAAAAAAAAGAGATTATAATAGTTTATTCACTATATTATCACATTATTATGTAAACAACACAGATGTATATGTATACATGGTCAGATCAGCTGCTCATGTTAAACATTGCCTCGTGTTCAGATGAACAATTTATTGGAACTTCCTCACAATCTAAAATGAGATGTATGAGCTTCATCTCCTGAACTTAAAAGGTGAAATCAGATGCTGAGATGGAAATCCTCTCAGTAGGATCCATATTTGTCAATTTATACTCGTGCAGTTCACGTCCAAACCAGCCTTGTCTCATCTCACGACTAAAAGCATCGCAGCAAAACAACAGGAACTCAAAAGAAAAGAGGCCAAATCAAATCTCTGTTGGAGCTCCAGACTCTACTTTCTGACCACAAACCACATCCAAACTGTATGTACACATATAAATTAACATTTCTTATGTTAAAATGAGCATAAACTTGGGTCATAGTGAAGATTTTCAATCATTCAACAACACTGTATGTTACGTAACATATTGTTTCTACACAGCGATCATGCTTTGGACCTTTTCACAGTCCACCCACAAGTGTATTATTTTCATGAATGTATTTCCAGACATTGCATAACATTTATAGATTTCACTGACAAAACAGCAGCTCCTGAATTTTAGCAAAACAGAAGCAAAGGCCACGAAAGACAAAGCAGATAAAACAAACTGACAAAATTACTTACTTACCAACATAAAAAAAAAAACACAGAATGTAGATGAAACTTTCTTTTCTTTTCTTTTTTCTTTTTTTTTTTTTTTTTTTTAAGAAAAATGAGTCTGGCAGTTAATTACACTGACCTTCTTAATAATAGAAATGTGTAGGCTGCACCTTTTGTAACATTTTGTTCCTAAAGGCTTTAAAATTGTATAATGTTGAAGTGTCTGTCAGACAAAAGGCTGATTTTTTTCATCAGAGCTTTACAGCATCACAAGTTTTTCAGATTCCATAACAAAGTGGCTGATTCTTTGAAAGTTGAACCATTCAGAAGCTTTGAGACGTTAAAGTGATGATATGTGCGGCAGACGGGCAGGTCCATCAAATGTTTTAAGGATTAAAAAATAAAACATTTGGCTCTCTGCTTTTCAATTATCTGCTCTGATGAGCTGATCAAGCTCTAAGTTACACAAGAAAAACCATACCGAGACCAAACTAATCCAGCTCACAGGTTTAAAAAATAAATTACATTCTTAAGAAAAGAAAAAAAAAAGGAAGTAACAAATCTGTGCCTGCACACACTGTGTTCAACATGCAAACTTGCTGCTTTGTGACATGGCCATAACCTGAGGTCAGTTCCTCTCCTGCGGTTTTCATTCCCGCTGCAGAGTCAGTAAGAAAGCATCTGCTCAGAGGCGCACACCTGAGCCCTGTTATGCCACAGCTCCAAACAACAGCCATCTGCTGCTGTGTCAGTTCAGCACCTCACTGGGACACTCACTGCTTTTACACATGGATTATCTATTCACTCACACCCCCTCCGGTCACATCCACCTTGCTGCTGCCGACCACGTTGTTTGTGCATCTCTGAACAAGACGTGATGCACTCAGTCAAATCTAAGTCAAACTGGGTCCTGGTGTTTGTGTAACATCATCCGTGGTTTTCCACCAGCAACTCCCCTGAGTAGATATATTTTTTATTTAAAGGTAGGTTGTTTTTTTTTTTTTTAACATTTTCCAAGGCACTATTGATCCTCAAGTCATACATCATGTTAATGGGAATCAATCACTGGGTTGGTGTTTCACCAGGTTTTACATCAACTAAAGGCTCAGTGAATAGAAACTAGTCTCCACTCTTCTCTCACCACTGAATTTGCTTCACTGACCTACAAATATGGTGGTCAGAAAGATCCGTTTCCCCTCAGAAGAAACAGGAAGCTGACTCTGCAGAATAGAAGCACACGTCTCATGGATTTCATTTAAAAATCAATGTAATTTGTTAATCTGTTATTTGGTTTAAATGCTGCTAATTCACTTTATAAATTGTCTTGCAGGACCCTATCGTAGGCTTAATCTCACCACCTCCATTTGAGTCCCTAATTCATCCACATCGATCACCCCTGATCCAAAACAACCTTACTGTCCGCTCACCTTCATTAACTAAATTATTTATTCACATTCAGACTGTTGGGACACGGACGAGGGCATTTAGTTTCAACCACATCCTGACTTTTCCCAGCATGTTGACATGCCAGACGTTTTCTAAAACAGCATTGACTAATACATTAGAACAGGTCTCACTCAGTAGGGGGATTTCTCCACACACATTTTTATTTCTATCTTATTTACTTTATTTATTCATTCATTTCACCTTATCAGAACACCACAGCACACCCAACATATCCAAACTGTATCCTCTGTTGTCATAGCAATGTTTCATATTATCCGTCCATTCTGCCGGCACATAACCTTCTGTCTGGGAAGGAAAACACACACACACACACACACGGTTTAAAACTGTCAACACTGGGATGAGATTGTTTTGTTTTTCTCCACCTCTCCTCTCTATTGTTTGCCTCAGGTGTTGTGATTGACCTCCACCTCTTCCACCCGTGCCGAGGTGGAGGTCTTGTCCTTTTAATACGCGGATGAACAGCCATGTTTGGTTTAGCTGCTGAAAAAAAAAAAAGCTCTAGTTGACATATGCTTTCCAAACAATGCAGCTTTTTAAAGAAATTATTTCACATTGCTTGAATTAATCATCAAACCCCAATCTTCAGTGCTTGTGTGTCTTCATCAATGAGCTACATTTTGTGCCTCTAGTGCCACCTACTGCTACAAGTAAACACACTGAACCAAAATTCAGGGGTGAGTTCAGTCTGAGGCTGGTATAAATCTGACTTGAGTAAATAAAGATAAGTTTTGATTATGCAATATTCAGATCTTCTCCATAGAGAACATTATGAAATGTCAGGGGAAGAGTAGCTTTAAGGTGTTACCATTGCACGTTTTCAGAACAACACCAAGCCTCTGAAACCGTTAAGGACACTAAAGCAACTCGGTTGATTTATCTTGATGTCAACAATCCTGACTTCAAGTTATATTTCACAGTTTATATTTCAACTACAATGCCAATGCATTTACTTTTGATATGACCACAGTTGTGTGTTAAGAGCACCAACTTATTTTAAAGCAATTGATAGCACTTATAAAACTAAATCTTTACAAGTGTTGAAAGTGATCCAGATGTGGACTGGTACTTAAATGACCCTCTGTCCCAGTCTGATCTATGCAAACTGGGACAAAGGGTCAATAGTTTAACCTGTGATGTGAATGATGACGCATTCTCACATGGATCTTTTTAAACACTTTATTTTGCAAAGTTCCATAGTGACTATGTTTACTTCTTCTTCTCCACATCCTGCTCGGCAGCCTCTTTAGCTCTCTTGGCACGGATGCCAAACAGACGAGCATTGGCGCGGGCCATACGCAGGCTGGCGAAGGCCTTGAAGTTCTTCTCATCCTCAGAGATGACACGGGCCTTCTCCTTCTTGTGCACCTGAAGAGGAAAAAAGACGATTGTGAGTTTGTATAACACGTCCCTGCATATTGGTAAACAACTGCCTGTTTAATGTTTATTAAAACAGTTTGTGATGTCAACATTTTTTAATAGCAGTCATCAGAAAAAGGGTTCAAATGTTTCATCAAAGAAGTACAGAGATTCCGGAGATTTGTCATCATCTGACTGCTGTTTTGTAAAACAAACTGGTTCTGTATTTATTAACAGTGTAGTAAGATATTCTAACTTTACAGTGATTTATATACTTTTGAAAATTTACATTAAGTGCAAGGAGAATCTTGAAACTTACTGTTTTGATGGGCATGACTGGACCAGTGAGCTGAGTGGCCATCTTAAGTTCCTCCTCCTGAAAACATTACACAGTGTAAATTCTTCACAACAAAAACAAAACATCCAAACTGTTCCGTTTTGACTAGCAACAAGGCTGAAAAACATTTTTCTTTAATTAGCTGGAAAATCTCAGTAACATCCTCAAATTCATCGTCATGTTGGTGAATTCAAGTCGCTTGTTTAATAAGATAACATCAAATCCCATGCAGTTAAATAAAACTATTCAGTGGCATTCAGAATGCAAATTATGATCTTTCAGTGAAGGTGTGCAGCTGTCAGAGACGAGGTTTCAAACCCCCACGACAAAAAGTCTCACGCTGAGATTAAGAGACAAAGACAAACACAGCAGAATGAGAATGAGGCTCAATGAGACTAAAAGCTTTTGTGTTAATTTCCATGAGTTGCATTAGTAAACAGTCTTGCTCTGAGGTGATTTATTCCTACTGACTGGGATGATTTAAACACTTGTTTTCAGAAAAGACCAAACATAAAATGTGTTGATTTTAAAAGCTGCTGCTGTGAACCATTTACATCCTCTACAAAAGTGAACTTTCTTTTCAATCCACAGTTGTTTGTCATAAAATGAGACTTACAGTGCTGTCTCCCTTCTTGGGGGCAGAAGCCTTCCTGGGGAACAGGATGAGTTTGGAGCGGTACTCCTTCAGGCGCTGCACGTTGGCCTGAAGAGATTCTGTGGACCTGTTACGACGGCGGGGATCAACAGCGATGCCGATGGTGCGGGCTGTCTTCTTGTGGATGCCGGCCGCCTGCGAGAAGCACAACACATTTGGACTTTAACATATTTTTTTCCCCTGATTCAGATGAAAGAAATTTGTGACATTCAATGTGTTTTTTTAAAACATATGCAGTCATCAGAAAAAGGGTTCAAGGTATCATCAAGAAAATACAGAGATTCCGGAGATTTGTCATCATCTGACTGCTGCAACTCACAAAAAAGGATTGTTTTAGTATTTTTTTTATTCAATCTGCCACTAAAGACATGACAGATGTACGGTATCTAGTCAGACTGGCTTCATTAACAGAGCTAATCAATGTAATTTACATATATATTTTTAAAAAATTAAAATCTGGTCGTGAATGTTGAAAATCTTAGTTTATTAACATAACCTCACATTTACAAGAGCAAATCAAGATGTCCTTATAAATTATGTATAAATAAATGCACTAAATTATGACCCATTCATTTTGACTCAACACACTTGAAGTCGGGTCTCTACAGTCTTGTAGATGCAGAGTGTGACCTGAGTGGACATTTTAAAAGGTTGACATTTTTACTAAAGTAAGAGCAGCTTAATTGATTTGTTATGTAAAAATTTTATGTAATTTTTGCTCCCATAAATTTTGCTGATGCTGTGAACACATTCACAGATAATGCCGTTCCATTTTCCTCCCAACTCAAAGTAGTTTTAATTTAGTGATTCAAATGAACGGTTGTTATTCAGGGTGACCTGGTCTCACAAATTTATTATCCAATTCATTACCTTTTAATTTAACCAAATGATAATTTCTACAAGATTACCTTATTAAAAAAACAAGTCATGTGTGAGTATTTCGTGCAGAGGAAAACAGACTGGTCCCACATGTTGTGGTGTGATGCACATCGTTTAGCCTTCCTCCCACAACAGGCAACAAAAAGGGAAAGGACAAAGTACGCCCTGGCAAGAACATCAAGTCTGTGAGCAGCACTTTGTGTTCTGCAGTTAGTTTTTTTGTTTTGGAGGGAAGGCGTGATTCATCAGAGAGAAGCTGAACCTATTTGTTTCTATAATGCTTTTCTAAAGTGCAGTTGAAACCGTTAACACTAGGTTAACACTGACCAGTGATTTTGGACACAGAATTAAATGGCTGATTAATTATTCCTGTATATAAGCACAACTTTATTACAAAAACAAGGCAAAATTACCTTCAGCTCCTCCAGGGTGAAGCCACGTCCAGCACGAACTTTTGTGTGGTACCTGATGGTGGGACACCTGACCTGTGGCCTCAGTGGTCCGGCGACAGGGCGGGGAGCAATACGACGGGCCTTCGCCTGACGAGCCTTTCGCCTGAGAAGAGAAACCTTTGTTAAAATGGAATAAACAAAGCCCCTTTTCTGTCCCAGAGGAAAGGAATTATACAACTCTGCACAGCTGCGCTGCATTTTAATCATAACAAAGAGGCAACAGACTGAGTTACAAAAACAGTTTATAATGTTTCTCTGTAGTTTAGTTTTCTTCTCCTTACATTTGATTTGATGTAATGACTAAATGTGCGCACACACACGGCAATCAGAGTCAAAAATTCAATTATCAGTCAGAGGCTATTAAGTTTACTGGATTTCTGTATGTCAAGCATTTATTTTGGTTTTGTTTGTCACTGCAGAGTAGTTTTGGGGATTAAAATATCCCCAGAAACAGCTGCTGACTGAGGAATGTTTGCTTTCATTTTATTGAAGAAATCAGCTATAAAACTTCCCCCCAAAAATACAAAATACCAATTAAGTTATCGCATCAACTTCGACACACAAAAGTGGCTGCATTTATTGAGTATTATTTTCTCATACTTTCTTTCTCCATTTCAAATTAAAATCTTTTTGATTTGAAGAAGAAAAAGTCAATTCACTGACAATGTTGGGCTTATCTGATAAAAAACATCAGCTAATGTTTGTTTACTGGCATCCCACCCTTAATCCCCCCTCCATGACAAAAATACACATGCAAAGACACCAAAACAACACTTTGTTGTAACATTTCATTGTGGCTAAACATTTAAAACATGTATTAACATCACACTGCAGGCACATGGCAGTCCAGACCAGATTTGTCTGTACAGTGTGTATGCTGGCCTCATCCTCAATGAAAATTAATTTTAAAAGTTAATGCGAACAGCTAAAATCCTCAGTAACCATTGTTTTGACTATGTTAACTTACTTATAATTCAAAATTTAACAGCATGTAAACTGCGATCTACATATAATGGTGATGGACGCAATTCACAATCAGGCTTAAAATAATCAATAACTATTCCTTCCAAACCATTACAGAAAAACATAAGATACATGGACTAGGATCACTGACAGAAACACTTAATTTCCAAAGTGGTCCTGAGTGATTTAACTGTATTTGCTTCCTCGTCTTGGCAACTACTAAGCTTGTTGGTTAATCAAACATGAAGCGGCTACAACGCGTTAGCTTAAGTTAGCTTCGTCGTCCCAGTACCTCCAGGTGGTTCTTACCTGCGGATCTTCCTGGCTGGCTGGTTGAACCAGGTGCGGACCCTTTTCTGCCAGTCTTTGTGGAAGTGTGGGTTCAGGATCATTCCATTCCGGCTGGGGGCCATGGCTGCCTACTTCCCTGCAACACAGCACAGGCACATGAGCAGACTGTCATGCCGGCGTACTGTTAGCCCTCACCGGGCTACGTACGAGATGCTAAGCTAGCAGGTAACCAGACCGTTTTTGTCAAACCGCATTCAACATTTTATTGCCATTTCAACATTTCTTACGTATTCTCTACGTTTTTATTTTGAACATGTTGACCATTATTTAAACATGGACCTATAAACGTGGCCCTTTAGCGGCGAAGCTAACAGCTACCCACTGACACCAGTTGACTGGGCATCACCACTAAAACAGACGCCACTAGGCAATTCAACGAGAAAATCTACAACAATAATCACCTTGTTACAAAGGTGACGAAACACACTATTTCGGGTTATGAGTGAAATCGATAAATATTGCCAAATAACCACGGATTAACTAAGATTGTTTTTGAATCTGTGGAGAATAATTTTCTCACCTACGAGGGAGGAAAATGGCCGAAAGGAAAAAGGAAGTTGAAGAGCGGTGGGTTGTGGGATATGTTTCCACCAACCAATCAGAGAGCAGATGTATCATCAAAGAGTATTTAAAGGAGCAACACCCTCATACGAAAACGATCTAAAAAAAACATAAAACTGAATATAGATATATCACATTACTTTAATGTATGAATAACTACTTTTGTGTTATCAGAGTAACTTTTGGGCGTACACTGGGCTAAATTTATGAGCACATAACTATATACTAAGTCATGAAATCACATAAACCGAGGAAACGGGTCATTTAAGCAAAACCGGAAGTAAGAATCGATGAAAAGACATCACTTATCTTTGTCTATTCAAGGCAGCGTTTGAAACTTTTGATTTTGTTAATCGTTTTAAGGTGAATTTTCACCATAGTCTGTATATTAAAATTTGCAAACGTTTTAAATAAGATTTTATTAATATAATAATTAAGAACGACTGTGTTGCTTCCAAAAGGTTTAAATATTTACTTTTTTCGCCAAAAACTTAGAATAGAAGTTTTTTAGACGGTCTGAATTTATAATTGTCTGTTATTATTATCTTAATTGTGTGGTTTATTAATTAAATGTCATTTATTTATTGCAAAGTTTTAGCAATCTGTGCTCATATTATTACACATTAAATTTATTGTACAATGTTGGATGTTAATGTCGCGCTGTCATTTGGACTTATTTTAACCTCAAATGTGATGTTCTTGATGTGACCACTAGATGTAGGTCTCTCACTTGACACTAGGAGTCAATAGTAGGAGGTGCTAGATTTTATTTCTAGAACACTATGTCAGTGTACAAACGATATGAAAAGTACACATTGTTGAGCATGTTGAACAAAATCCATAAAGAATTATTTTATGATAGTTTGGTATTAATATTAAACATATGTGGCACGAAGAGCTGCAGAGGACAAAGCGATTTTCAAGTTGTTGTAAGTGTTACTTTTAAGAGCCTTTCTGGAGTTGTGTGGACTAATCTTGTCATTTTCCACAATATATGTTTCCCACATATGATTAAAGCCAAGCTGTCCATCAGAAATTACAGAACAGGCCTACTACACAACTTTCCTGGTCATATTTCTGATTTTCTCATGTTATTTTTGTCACTTTCTGGTTGTGGAGTGTAGGCCTTTAACATGTCTCTGTCCAGGGACTCATTTTCTTATAATCCACCCATCTGTTAATAAGTTATCAGCATTATTATTTCTATTAGTTATCAACCTCCACACAAGAAAACAACATTTAAATCTGTAAACACAGAAAAATGAGGGAGAAACCCCTCTCCAAAAAATATAACTCACCTGTCTTATTAAAAATAGATCATTTCTCTTCATTTTGTGCTTCATGCACAATTCAAAGCATTTTATAATTGACCATCTCTTGAAGAGGAAGTTATTTGGATATAAAGTAAAAAAAAAAATTTTATCAACAAATGATGTTTTATGAACTGTGTATCATAGAATAAACCATAGATCCGTTTCAGCCAGCAGTGTCAATTACTGCTCTTTTTCATCATTAGCCTCAGAGGACAGTTTTTTTTTTTTTTTTTTGCTTAGTCACTGATTTTAAAACCACTATTTCATTAATCATTGATCATCTCGCTTCTGCAATCGCTTCCTATCTTCACCTGAGGGCAAAGGTCAAGGTGTGTGGAACTAAAAGCAAAAAGAGACAGTGTACCTTTTCAGCACATGTACAGCAACATGTTATGAACATGTCGACTGTCTACAGCTCGTTACTTTTAGTGTTGTCGTAATACAATCATGCATTTTGTGATTAGATTTATCAATAATACCAGGATGTTCTTTTATTTCAAGTTTAAATTTTATTAAAAGAATGTGACAAAGCACAATCACCTTCTTTTATGACTGTGCACATTTGTGCACATTTAAAATTGGAGAAAAAGCACCAGAAACAAATAACATGGACAGATCTTGAGTTTAAGAGTCCATTAGTTTTGCTAGTGGCTAAAACAAATCCTGTCTGTCTAAGTGGAAGTTGTTATGGAGTATTCAAAATTATTTTGATAACAAAATTCCAGTATCAAAATAAATACCACAGATGGAGAAGAGAGTCACACAGGATGTTAGTAAGGCAGTCTACTATTCTTTGATTGAAATTACATTACAAAACAAGGCAGTGGATTTCCTGATTTACTCTTCAAGTGACTTAATAAATTTATCATACACAGCTTGATCCATGAGTCCGTCCAGTTCTTCAGGCTTTTCGATCTTCATCTTGATTAGCCATCCTAGAAAATAAGAGTTCATGTTTAAACACGAGAAAAATATAAATGTTCTCATGAAAAGCTCTTCCTGCATTATACTGACACCTTGTCACTGACACTGGCATCAGACTGATTGGGAGACATGTCTAGACGTGATTTTTACTGGAAAAGGGTGACTGTGTGAATGAGATGCTCACCCTCTGCGTAGCAGGCTTTATTCACAAGTCCAGGATTCTCTGCCAGCTCTGTGTTGATTTCAGTTACTTCTCCTGTCAGTGGTGAGTAAAGCTCACTGGCAGCTTTTACACTCTCCAAAGCACCGAACTCCTCTAAAACACACAGAAAGACATAAAACTGAGTTGTATGAAACCATTTCTAGTTATGTTCTTCCCCTTAAAAATCCAACAAAACAAAGAAATTGATCTGGTCTGCTCAAAGTTGTGCATAAAACTGTATTTCATATCACACTATAGTTGCTTGGAAATCCTTCAAGTGTGTTAAGGGCTTTTACCCATTTGTTCAAGTCTTTGGCCAACTTCAGGGAGTCCACAGTAAACCACATCACCCAACGCTTCCTAAAACAATAAAACAAACTACATGAATTATGAGCTACATCAATTATTGTATAAAAGTGAAGTGAAGTAATTTAGCCCAAAGCCCATTTATTCCAGATGTATGTATACACAGCACGTCTCATTTACAGGCTCTAAATAACCTGCTACAGTCAATGGGCTCAAAATGCGTCTAAACTTTGCTCATCTCTGGTTTTAATGAGAAACAGTCGGAGATAAGGAAACTATTTTAAGACCCTACAATTGCTCCAGTGACAGAGGTGAAATGTCTGACTTGTGTATGTGCATTTAAAGATCATGAACCTGCACAGGGCAGTAGATTTAACTGAACCCTTGAGTTTGTCCTTGATCTGCATTTCAACTGCAATATCTGCATAAACACAGCACCTGCAAAATAGTTCATAATCTAACCTTCACTTTGACTCTGATCTGTTGTAAATCGGCACATTTCTGAGCATCAAGGCTTTGCTATCATTGCTCCAGCCCATAAATCATTATAAGTCTTCATCTGTGATAAAAACACAGATCATGGCCACATAATCTTTACCAGCACCCACTTGGAGTCTAAAACTGTCTGAATCAATTTGTGGTGAACATAAAAAAGAAGTAGTTTGGATTCAACAAACTTTCTGGAAATAAACACTGTGTTTTGTTTTGCATGTGTTGTAGGCAGCCAATCAGTGCTAAATACTGCTAATTATTCTTGTTTACAGTTTTCTAATTTGTTCTATAAATGTGTATTTAGTCAATTCTTAGTCAATTTTGTCGAGTGACATGAAACACTGTGTATGCACGTTATTGGAGGTTTGCTCAAAGTTTATATTCCTTAGTGTTGTATAATAGTGAATTAATTATTCAAACTTAATCACATCTATAGTTTAAGAGTGTTTCTTGTTTTAATGCAATGACATGTAGGTAAGGGAGTATGAACAGAAGCAGTAAAACATATGTCGGCACATCTAATTATTCAGCAGCAGAGATCAGATAAACTATCACTGCTCCAACAACATCTCTAAATATAGTAATGGTAATTAAACGCCTCATTCAAGTCAAAGATAAAAGACACACGCTTTCACTCAAAACTTTGAACATCTATAGGTATGAAGTGAATGCCCTTGGGATTTTCTGCAGACTGCTGCATTCTGTCAGTAATCAGCTGTCTCAAACAATAGTAATAAAACAGTAAATTAGCTTCTTATAGTACAGTTACTACAGGTGAGAACAAAGTACAGAACAGAGCCAAACACTGCAGACAGCGTCGTATCTCTATATTTAGATTGCCATCAGTAAACCTCTGAACCAAGTGTGTCATAAATCAATGATTAGTTAAAAAAAAAAAGAAAGAAAAAAAAGACAGAGCCTGCATGCAAACCTACCTGAGCATAATTACTGATACCAACTGTACCAATTGAACCCTCCACTCGCACCCACTCGTGCTTATCTGTGAACTTTAGGGCTGTGGAGAGACGGCAGAACATGGTACATGTTAATTCATTAGTCTCTGAAAAAGAAACTGGTGTTTTGATGAATCTTGAGATATAAGAGAAAGACAACCAGACTCAAAGCACTTTCACTGTACGTTCACTGTTTCTTATGCAGCACCATGCGCTGTCAACTACACACACACACACACACAAACTCATCTATAGTTTACAGATTAGTTTCCACACAACCTCAAAAATCAGTAGCTTAGCAAATACTCAGAGGAAAGAACAGTAACGCCTGAACAGCCCGGGCAGACAAATACAGGTTTGAACCAGATTGTGAAATGTGCAAGATGCTGATACATCGCCAGAGCGTGCAGTCATTTCCTGATGGAGATGTATGTTTTTCCAATTATTTCACAGTTAGAGAAGTTTAGAGACTTTTAGTGTTTAAAACAGTGATATCAGAATGACTGAGAAGAAACTTTAGACCACATGTTCACATGAAACTCTTCACTCAGCAGCTAATTTATGGCATATATCAAACATTAGAGCTGACGTTTGCTTTAATACGGTACAACTTGGTGCACGAGACGTTTGTAATCTGACGTTTGCGCTCGTTAATTAAAGTTCCAGCATCGAGCTCGTGCTCTGATTGTCTCCCGATGACATCAAACGAGCAACAAAATAAAGTTTTATTTTTATTTTTTTTTAAAAGCAAACTACATGTGGCAACCACTTTTTTTTTTATTCTGTAGAGAAGAATAAGCACTTGACCGCCTCCAAGTTCAAAACAAACTTTTCGCAGCCTCCCTGTCGCATTCCTCTGCTCCACTGTGGGAAAGTGACAAACTTTTGTTTTTTCTTCCATTGGAGACACAGGAATGTGTGTGTGTGTGTGTGTGTGTGTGTGTGTGCGTGCGTGCGTGCATGCGCATGTATGTGGCACTAAAGCCGTAACGTGTGTATCTTTTTTTTTTTTTTTTTACTATTATTATAATTACTCTTATTTAGTACCTGTGGATAGGACGGAGGTGGTGCTCAGTGCCCGCGGAGAGCCGCTGCTCCACAGCAGCCTGGTCGCTGGAAGCTGCGCTGCCGACGAGAGTTGAGGCAGCCTGGGCGAGAAGTTTGTAGAGAGGCACCGCAGCGCTGTTCTCATCGCCATCTTCACTCACTGTGTGACGACCTTTTAATCCACTGCACATACACTTTGCTGCGGGAGCGCGCACCATCCCACTGTTTGCGAGCTCACGCCTGGAAAAGGGGAGTGTGTGTGTGTGTGTGTGGGAGGGAGGGAGGAGGAGGCATGTGGTGTGGCGGGTTAGGTGAGTCAGTTCTGCAAAAATCTACATTACAAAAGATTTTTCATAACAAAATATAAATACACTTATTTTAAGAATGATTTACTATAATAAAACAACAGAATAACAGCTGCAGTAACAAGTTGTAAAAAAGTTATTTAGGTAAAAGTACTGAAGTAATCTACCACTGTTTTATTATTGTATTTTATATTATTGGGATGTTATTATTAATGCATTAAGATCTAATTGAATTAATACTTAATTCTGAGAATTTTACATGCAGTTTGGTGGTAAAACTAAAACATTTAATCATTTGTATAAGATGTACACTATGTTAAAAAATAAATGTGTGATTGTATACGTGTTATTCAGTAAATGTACAAATTATTTTGTTGTAGATTAAAAATGAAAGCACAGTACAGTAGTAGCTGAAACTTACCAGGTAAAATACAAAAGCATTATTATTATATATAATTTTGTTTCAAAGTTCACAGCACTTCAATGTGTCCATATTTTATTTTGTAGGTTTGTGACTAACAGGAAAATGAAATGAAAGGCAAAATTATGTCAAATCTTCCAACACCACAATAAAAATGTCATTATCAAGATCTCTATTTCATCATGCTTCTCAGCTCAGATCTCTCAACCCTGTGTGGTGACATTAAGGGAGTGTTTTTCCGTCTAGAAAATGACGAACAACTGGTTAAACAGTTGTCTTATCAACATATCAAATCTGAATGAAACAACAGAATCATCTGCTCCTGTTCTGTAGCTGTCTGGGTGTTTATTTATCTCCCTCTTATTATCGGTATCTGTTTCTGATTGAGGATGTTCAGATTACCTTGGTGACCTGCAGCCCCCGTGGCCAAAGGTGACATAAACCTACTGTGAGCTTTGCAGCAGACACAGAGCCTGCAGATGAGACTGCAGATACTGTTAACATCCCCATCCAAAGAGAGCTGACCCAGCTGGCACAAATCAGCAAGGAGGTCGTCTTTGCAAAGGTTGTTTCAGAGCCTGAAGAGAAACAGAATGAGCTGTTCTCCTGCCTCAATAGACGGCTCACGAGGAGGAGGACACAGATGCACAAGCACAAAGGCAGCAACCTGTAGCACTTTGAGCGTTCACGTACATTTTATAACAACTTTATTACACATTTTATTGGTACTATGTTGCATTAAACAAATCATGCATGTCAAAATCTGTTATTTCCAACAACTTTTGCCCAGTTTTCTTGTGTGTATTGTGCAGCTATGAGCTGTGTGCTCCAGGATCTTTGAGAGTGAGTCTGTATGTCTCCATCTGATTGGCTGAAGTCATTTAGGAGTCGTTTGACAGATATTAGTCAAATCTTTAGCCAGCGGATGAAATGCCTTTTTATTTATTTTGGCATTGGTTCCGCTGACTGTGCCAGTCACTTCACCTTTTTATAGCAATAAATGATTTAACTTTAATTGCAGTCTAGTAAGTTTAGGAACATTTTTTAACTTTTAAACTTCCCTAAAACTGTGTTAAAATAGTTTTAATTAATCACAAGATAGAAACACTAAGAAAGACAATAAACTATAAGACACAACATGATAATGAAATGATTAAAATAGTGTTATTTTTGTAAAATAATGTAAATATGTGAGAACTAGTGAAAGAGAATAACTTACTTTTTAATTTTAAATGTTCCAGCTTTGTTTTTGCAAACTGTAAATGTGAACTTATTGTTCCAGCTACAAGGTCAGTGTCACTATGTCAGATCCTCTGCTCCCTCCCAGTGGAGGAGTCAGAGAATTTCCTTCCCGGAAATAACAACCATTATTATTTATATACTTTCACTTTCAAATTATTTCTAGTTGTTTTTTTTCCCCATAAAAATCTGTAACCCTTGAAACTCATAAACCTTGGTCAACATTGTTCAACCTGATGACAGGTTATATCTTCACAATATCATTATTTTATTTTAATTGCACTGTAATGATGAGCATTTAAAATGCCATAAAAAACATCTGAAGACAATGAACAATGTAGATTCACTTGCACTTTATTAAGATATAACCACGTTTAAATTTCTTGGCAGAGGAATATTGAATTTGTGGAATCCACCTTGAAAAACCTATCAGGCAAAGAAAACAAGCAGACCTGGTAAAAACAGACAAATGGATATGAGATCAATTGCTCTTTGAAGTATCTTAAGGTCTAATCAGGAATTATTTCATCCATGTCTGCGTTGGACAGCAGATCACATGATCAAATACCATCCATTTACTGTCTGGATGACTAAACTGTCTCCAAGGAGGATGCAAAAGAGGTGTAAGAAAAACAAAAAAAAAAAAAAAAAAAAAAAAAAAACTAACTTTAAGTGACACAAGATGATTTCCCTTCACAGCAACGTTTCAACCGTTGACAGACTTAACATTGATAAAAACGAAACCCACAGACTCCACTGATGACCACAGTGAGGTAAAGGCCCCTACGTCACCGACTCCTGCACTGGTCTGACAGCAAGAGAAGATCAGTAGTAACGTCATTAGACAGAGGTGCCCTCTGTGGGCGCTGATGTCTTGTTGTCGTCAGGTTTCATGGCTGGGAAGAGCAGCACTTCCTGTAAAAAAAATAAAAACACATAATTGAGAAATACAGCATTTTGTCTTTTTTGCAATAGATGTGAATTTCTTTTGGATCTGTGATTCAAGAAGAGGGCAGCACAGAGTTAAACATTCATCCCAGAGGCCACTTAGATTAAAATGAAGCATTGTGACCTGACAAAGATCTGACTTGGATCTAATCATCAATCAAACACTTTGTCCTCAATAGTCAATTAGTTGTGTACCGTCTTCATGAATCAGCTTTGTAGCTTTGAGTGTAGGCGTTACTTTTTTTTTTTCCAGGCAACATGAACATAAAAGAAGATCACATCTGCCTGGCAGATTCGATATGCATACAATGTAAGAAATGTGCCTTTTACATGATGTTATCACTTTAACCCATTGTATCTCTTAAATACCGTGTCCTTCTGTTGTATTTCTGGAAAGTATTAAGGTAGAAGTGCCACCAGATTAACACTAAGCATGTTTCATTGATGTTAAATTTTGTTAATTTCCTCAAGAGAATATTAACAATTAGTCTGAAACAATTAACAGCAGATCTCTTTTTAACCCTGTTCTTTAAATGTTCTCTTAACTTTACCCTTTTATTGGGCTACAACTACAGAAACTACAAACTTTTAATACTTCTTTTTAAGAAATTTTATATTTTACAGCACTAAGATGGAGAAACTGACAGTAACGGTGAACTATGAAGTATAAAATGTGCTTCTAAGTGGTTTTAAACTGGAGGAGTAATCTCTTGTTACAGAGTTTCTGTTCAATGTCAGCTCAACACTAAAAGTCAACAGTGCAGGTCAGACACTGCACTTTAAAATGTGAGGGTGTGAAGATTATGGTGAATGATAGATGTGTGAAGCCAAACCAGATGAAAGGTCTTGTGTCACACTGACCGAGACTTTCACAATTCTTTTAACTGCGAGTCCTCAAACATACCACATGACAAAAAAAAAAAAAAAAAAAAAATCAGACCAGAAAATGCTCAGAAGTAGCCTGGGCTCGCCCATACTGCCTGTGACGCTACACTGAATTTCATGTTCAAGTCAGTCTGGCCAACCTGCCTGTTCTCTGCTCTTCCTGATCTTGAAAACTTGGGACCCAATGAAAAACGAGCTTTTACACCGGTGCGGGTTTAACGTGATGACGCACTGGTTAAGCGATGTTAAACACATTTGTGGCGGCCATGAAGGAGCGGAAATTGTTCGATTCAGCTGTAGCTGCTGTTTTATGAGATTTTAACAGCGAATTTTCTTTGAAAATGGAGCAAAAGGTAGCGAACTACAATCACTGAGGTTTTCTGTTTCTGTCCCTACGCATACGTTGTCAGAATCAGTGGTCTGATTGGTTGTAGCTTTGTCCAGTAATGAAAAGAGACATGTGACAGACGCCCGTTGATCCTGCCTCTGAGAACTTCCCGTCTATAGGATCTTTGCCAGACCAAGCTCCATCTATGAGCTTGGTGCGACAGCCAAGCTAGCTCAGAGGTTATTTTAGGAAATAATTTAACACAACCTGTTATTTAGGTGTAAGGACTACGTGCGTCATGCTTCATATGACACATAAACTTTACCTTGATGTTGTTTGAGTTGGTCAGGAACATTGTGAGACGATCAATGCCCATTCCCCATCCTGCAGTGGGTGGCAGACCATACTCCAGTGCTGTGCAGAAAGTCTCATCGATGAACATGGCTTCATCGTCACCTTCAGCTTTGGCCTGAAAAGGATTTAGAAGAGAAGTTTAGTCGTCGACATACACTGATATATGCACGTACACAGTAGAACCCTGAAAGAAAGTCACTATATGTTTTGTTCACACCTTGGCTTGTTGCTCAAAAAGCTCCCTCTGTCTGATTGGATCGTTCAACTCAGTGTAAGCGTTGCAGACTTCCTTCTTCATCACAAAGAGCTCAAAACGCTCCGTCAGGCCTTTCTCCGATCTGTGCCTGGAAGAATTGTGGACTTTCAATATGAACCTGAGCATCATATTTCTTTTTGATGATGATATAAATGCGAAACAACGATTTCTCACCATTTTGCCAAAGGACTCATGATCTGAGGATGATCACAGATGAATGTGGGGTTGATACAAGTCACCTCCAAGAAATCTCCAACCAGCTACAGTAAAAAAGAAGTTAGTTAGAGACCTTAAGGCAAAGGAAAAAAAGCAATTAACTATACAAGGGGTGGTAATATTCATCAGTGGGGCACCTTGTCAAGGAGACGGGCAGTGGTTCTGGGTGGAGGACATTCAACTCCTTTCTGTGCGCACAGGTCATCAAAGAATTTACGTGTCTCTGAAGAAATGAGAAATCAATGATTGTCAGATTATTGTTAAATGTGAATTACAGATGTCAAATAAGAAACTAATTCTGTGGAAGACACTGATGAAGACGTGTCCCAGAGGCAGTGTGGTTCAGACAAAATGATCCTCCCAGGTTTCTGCAGATTCTTACCATCACTGTCGTAGCTGTCAGTAGGTGGGAATTTGACTCCCATAATCTTCTCCAGGTCGTGAGTCATGCTCACTCTTCTGAATGGTGGAGTGAAGTCAATCTCATAGGCCTGTCCCTCTGGACCATCAGGGTGGTAGGTCACCTTATATCCTCCAGTGATGTGCTTCACCATCCCTGAAACAAAGAGGAAATCACTGAGTTATATAGTTCACTGTACAGGCAGTATAAGATATAAATTATATGATTCATTCCTGTTTCCATCCTTAGTGACAGTTCTGCTCTTGGTGAATTTCATCTGAAGTTCATCTAAAGTTCACACTGTGAAAACTAAAAACTCCAAACCTAAACTCCACAGACTTTCTGAGAAAGCATCCGACACAGCACTTCCTCTTCATTATTGTGCTGAAAATCCTCCAGATCAGTTGTTATGTGAGGAGGAGGATCACCTCATGACCTGCTCCAGTGTCTGTATGTGAATGCAGTGTTATTATAAATGATCTTAAAGGTGACAGAGAATGGTTGAACAGACTTTTGTGATGTGACATATACGAAATAAAATGTTGGTTGGATGTGTAACGCCTCAGATGCTTCATAAAAAACTCTTAGAAAGCTATTTTAAAGGGGGTTAAACACGTGGTTTTGCACCTATTTGGCATCTTTTCAGGCTTAACTGGAAACCTCATTGAGAAATACAAGCACTTGACACTGATTGGCTCCTTCACTGCCACTCAAATGAATGTAACTTTGCCGGTTTCAGAACACACAGGGCTCTAATTTACCTTGCTATTTTAATCTGGCCTGTTACTTTAGGCCTAAAGCTTTCCTCATCAAATGTTGTTTAAAGAATAACTTTTATTTTGTGTTCAGTATTCCAAGAAGCAAATATAAAGAAGTGTTTATTTCATTATGATACACTTCATAGAAATATACATTTTAATTGGCTTAACACTTTGAAAATAGCACCCGAGATATGTTTAAATCAGAGCCACAAGAGGCAACACATTGATTTTTTTTTTTTCCACCACTGGGAAACAACACAAGAATAAACCATCCCTCAACAGTTTGTTGAAACCAGATGACAACACCAGGCCTGTCTGCTACACCAGCTGTGCCACAGGTGTAGGATGAGATCAGATTATAAGTAGGTGTGAGCGTGAGAGGCAGTAATGATGTTTTCAACTTTGTTTTCTACTTTTAACCCTTTAAAAAACAGATTAATTTATGATTTTGATTTGCTGAAGACAACTGTTAGATTGTCTGTGCACAACTACAGTTGTTATCACACTGCTCAATAATTATATGCCGTTAGAAACCAAACATACGCTGTAACCTTGCTCTGAAAACCGCACGAATTATTGGCACCTGCTTTGTTGTGTGTTACAGACTTAGCATCGTCACGCCCTCTACAGTGCCTCGCAACCCACTGAAGCGCACGGCTACAAACCAAAATAACAACGTCTAGGAAACAAAAATACGCCGCAGGAAAATACCACTTCACCCGTGTAATACTGCAGTGGAACAAAAATAGAGCTATATGTGCTCCCACTTACCTGAGAGCAGTTTCTCTGTGATTTCCATCAAGTCATGGTAATCTGCATATGCCATATAGAATTCACAGGTGGTGAACTCTGGATTATGAGTCAGATCGATGCCTTCGTTCCTGAACTGACGACCGATCTCATACACTCTGTCCAGTCCACCGACCACAAGCATCTGTTGGAAAGATATGATGCACAGTGAAACAATGCCTTTACTTTTAAACATGAAGTGAAAGTTGATCTCACAAGCCTGATTTTAGTTTGATAGAACAAGGTTACTGAAATATTCCCACTGGAAGTGATTCATTAAAAGCACATTACCTTGTGGTAGAGCTCAGGAGCAATCCTCATGTACAGGTTCATATCAAGCTCATTGTGGTAGGTAACAAACGGACGGGCCACTGCTCCACCAGGAATAATGTTCATCATTGGTGTCTCAATCTACAGGATTCACCAAAGCAAAGGTATAAGTGCCACATTCAGATGTAAGTTTGTGTAAATAAACACTTTCAATCTCATTAAGCGGCAGAGAACAATTCTTACCTCCAGAAATCCGAGCTGGTCCAGGAAACTCCGCAGATATGTGATAATTTTGGAGCGGGTTATAAACTTCTGCCTCACATAGTCATTGAGAATCAGATCCAAGTAGCGCTGGCGGAAACGTGTTTCCTTTGAAAAAACGGAAACAGCGGTGAGAAAAAAAATGTAAATTGCTGTTGTAATGACAGATCAGTTCATGTTTTTTTTTCCCCATCAACACTCAGTGTAACCAAATGAAATAGATAAAAATTTACCAGTGATTTAATGCTAAAAAGTTTTGTGGTTTCCCACTTTTGGCTTGTGTGACAGTGACACTAGAACTAAAGAAGATTATAAAGAAGACTATAAGACTGTCTTGTTTTTAGGAAGAGATGTTTTTAACGTGTCCTTCCTCAAGTTTAGCGTCTAATTGTGGGTATTTACCTTGTCTTTAAGGCCGAAGTGAAGGTGGGGAAGCATGTGTAGACAAGGTGACAGCAGAGTCATCTCGATGGGAATAATGCTCAGCTCTCCCTTTTTAGTCTTTCCTGGGTTACCACGGACACCGATGATGTCACCACGCCGCAGTTTGTTGTTGATGGTCACAAATTCTTCCTCAGACTTGTACATCCTGATAATGTTAGATAAGATAAACAAAAATAAGTTTCTGCATGATTCACACATAAAAAAGATTATTGGAAATGTAACGCATGCTGTATTTAACAATACGGGATGACGTTGATAATATGACTGCTGAAATGGTTGTGCAATTTGTATTTTTTGACAACAAACAGCCAATAAATTAACAGTATGGGTATTTGCTGCAGTATTAAGCACAGACACAGTGTGTGACATCAGAACAATTAGTTATAAAACTTCCAAAAGACTTGACATTTACTATTTTTTCCTTCAACACCTTCTCCATTCTCAAATCAAGTATTATAACTTATAAATCTGAAATGTTGTGACGTCAGTGGAAAACTCTTCAGCTAAACTCAAATGACTCTGCACCTGTTTTATGTTGTTTAATACAAACAAAAATATTAACTAGTGTTAACTTTCACTCCTACACAGAATACAAACAATTTTACATTTTTGTGTTTTGATCTTTGTTTTGATGCTGTACCTTGAGGTTGCCATAACTTGTAGCTTGACACCTTCACCTCGCAGGTCATAGAAGAGCAGCTTGGCACCAGAAGCTCTCTTGGCGTGGACGCGGCCTGTTGATCACATACAAGGTTTAACAGGGCATCTACTGCTAAACTGCACTCTATATTTAAAATAGCAAATAAGCTTAAAATCAAACAATGTCCCTGATACCTGACAAATTGAGAACAACATCTGTCAGCTGGTCTCCGGGCTGTAGATAGTTGTATTTTTCAATGAACTCTGTGAGCGACAGGTCTACTTGGTACTTGTGTGGATATGGGTCTTCTGCTGTGTCCTTCAGGTTCTGGATGGCCTGGGAGCGGATCTTGAAGTATTGCTACATCAGAGGGAAGATGATTATTGTGTTATTATTAAAGATATGTTTTCTTTAGTAAAGAGTAAGGTATAAAGTCAATGTGAAAAGCTCACATTTGGATCAAGTGTCTCCTCATCGTCCTTTAGGACTCCCTGGTCATTGGGCTCCTTCTTTTGCTCCACATTATCTTTGACCTTGGCTTCTTTCTCAGCTGCCTTCTTCTCAGCTTTCATTCGCCTCTTCAGCTCACTGATAATAAAGAAAGGAGCGAACAAAGATGAGTTATCAACTACATATTAAAATGCTACTGCTGTTGATGATGTAACTACAACTGACAACAGAACAAAAAACAAACAAAAAACGAGTGGAGCACGAAGCAAAACAAACAACCATGCACACAGAGGAAAGGGAACCATGTTTGCTAAGATGACAAAAGGTTGGTTGTTTTTCTCACTCGATAGAAAAGCCACCAACCTTTTGTCACCTCTCCATTGCTTCGCGTAATTTTGAGCTGGGACTGCAGCTGCACATGGGGATGCGCATTTTAACCACTGTCCCCTGACCCCAATGGCTTGGCATAGCTGCTGTCTGGCTGCTCTGACCAGACACTGCATTCTGACCTACCACAATCCGCAGAAGGACCTGAGAAAATAAGACATATATACATACAAAGACAGAAAGCAGCATATACAGCTGTTTATAGTCCACCAGGCAAAATGGGGTGACACTGGGGTCACAACAGACTAATCTGCAGCCAGTAAGACACAAACGAAAAGCAATACATTTAGATACGCCGATATCCTAGATAATCTGAAATTAGGCTAAATTTTACTTTCGATAGCCACGCGGGCCTGTCAGAGGTGACTTTATTGATGTAGCTAGAAGGTAAAGTGAAACAAGCGATATAGATGCGGTTACTTTAACTTAACAATTGTTCTGACGCATAACCTTCTTAAATTTTTTTTTAAAAAAACAGCAACGTGCTCTGCTACAGGAAAATGCCACATACGTTAAAACTATAATTTAACCCAAACGCATACGAGATAAATGTGCGGAAGACATTGTTTTCAATGTATTTTGGACCTTGTAGTTTTTCTTATTAGTAATATAAACTATCGCTACCGTGTTCAGCTCATATTCAGGACTACAACTACCAGAGATACAAACGAAATGTATCATGGGATGTGTAGGCCCTTCGCGTGCCTCCATATGGAACCCTCACTTCGCTAGTACCCTCTGACCTGATGTAATATTTAGTAATATAGCATAACCTTATTCAAACGGCCCCATATGTTGAAAAATCGAATTATATGTTAAAATTAGTATGTCGCTGAAGCCTGGGAGTGTTTTCAATGAGACGAAGAGAATTATCACGCTTACTTTTTGCTGAGTTTCTCGCCGTCCACCGCTGTCACGTCGGCCATGTTCCCGGTCCTGCGCTCGGAAAGATCAACGAACGCGCACGAGCTGCAAAAACGCGAGAAGTTCGTGGTGGTGCGTTTAGAGGCCTGTCGGAAATCAGCACGACAGAAACAGAAATAACGAAACAAATGATATAAATATGAAAACAGCCGCTTTTTAAACTTTATGTTAATGTAACGTTAAATTTTCAGCTGATGGGACCCTATGGGTGACACCAGGGCCGTTTATTGATAAAGGGTGATAAACCAGAGCTGTTTATTGATAAACAGCTCTGGGTGGCAATACTGGCAAGATCAGGGCACCACCAAGATGTCACATAGATGCCATATTTCTACACACATAGATCTTTTCTTTGATTTAATCTTAATTATTGAGAAGATCTACATGTGGTCTTACAGTTTATAAAAGCAGACAATCATAACTCATGATCCTATGAATATACTCTGTAATAAAAACATAGATTTGGCACAGGGGCTGTATATCTTACAGGCCTATAACCACATTAATTATATATATATATATATTATTATTATATATATATATATATATATATATATTATTATATATTATATATATATTATATATTATTAATATATAATATACTATTATATATTATACATTAAGTATGAATTCATGAGAAACAAAGGCCTATTTTTCAAATTAAAGCCTCAGGCTGGTTTTTGTATTGTTTCTGTGTCATTTATAATTAGAAGTTTATGGAAACTTGCTATTTATAAGCTTCCTGAGGTCAAAGGTCAACTGATGAGCACCACAAATCAGAAGATAAAATGATGACTGAAAACACCAAAATTAGGCCCCGTTGTCACTTGATTGTTGTCTTGATGGGTGATAATTTTATCATTTGCTTAGAGCTGCATCACAAATTGTAACGTACTGTTTTTCATCATGTATTTAGTTACTTCTCAGGTAGATATTTTGGATATTTTTTTCCCTTCTGAGAGCAAAAAAAAATCAATTAAAGCAGCTTCAACCTGAAAATATTTTTTAGATTTATAAGTATCTAAAATGTTGGCTTAGAAGATGAATCCTCCAAATCTTGCCTATTCTTATATAAAAACCTGCAATGAAGTATATGTGGAAGCAGCTTCGACCAAAACAAAAATAAAACCCTCAAAATCCTGACATTTAACGCATATATGTTTAATATAGATAGCAGCAAGTTTACAAAACTTATTTGCCAGAGAATAAAAATGTCCCAACAAAAGCCAAATATATAGAAAGTATTTTTTTTTTCTCCCAAGGGTAATTATTTGACAATTGTTCACATTGATAGAGACAAAAAGGCAAAAATTCCCTCCTTGCTATTTCCAGGACTGAAAAAAAAAACTGTTTCCTAGTAGAGTGGTTCTCTTGTGTTAGGAGTGAAGATGTTACAGAAGTGTGGAGTATGTACAAGGTTTTTTTGGGGGGGAAATATTAGATATTATAGATAAATGAAATTGAATACTGATGTTTTGCAGAATTTCCAACCGACAAACACAAATCTGATATGTGTTAACATTTAATGGTCTGGATAAGAAAATATGTGTGAATCACATGACACTGTGGTAACTCAGAGGTTCTGAGAGAAACCAGAAACAATTGTGAACCACTTCACCAGTAAACAGTGAAGCCTCTGGATATAACACGACCCTCTACATACAGCGAGAACACACTAAAGAAATGTGACAAACAATTTGTGACCCTTGTCTCATCAAAACAAAAAGAAACAAAACAAAACAAAACAAAACAATGTCTGAGATGGTTGCTGAGAAGAGAAATTTGAATTTTCATTCTAATTTTAACAATTTAAAAGATTTGACATTGGGTTGAGGCGGCACTCGAAAGCATCGGAAAATATTTCAACAAGCAACATAAATAATAGAACATCTATTTTGGTTTCTCTTTTATGCTGAAAATGGGAAAGGCTATATAGAAAAATAATATATATTCAAAAACTAACAGATCTACATTTACAGTATATTAGCTGCATAGCAGTTTCAGAAGAAAATTTGTCTGCATCTATGTTGTACAACATAAATGCAATGGATATTTCAGTACAAACAAGTTAGATGCATGACAGAAATTGCACAACACATTTATCAACCACAACCACATTTATCTGGTCACTGTTGTCGAGCATTTAAAGCACATCTACAAATTCTTATGGCTTGAAACATTCTAGTTAATGAGGACTAATCATCACTGACCGGGCCAGTGTGTTGTTAAACAGACAACATGGTAAAACATCGATCTGGTCCATACTACAACATCTCCTACAAGGCACATGTACAGCATATACTAGTGTCTAAAGTGACATTTTAGAGAGAAAAATATATATATAACTGTTTAAACCTGGAATTAGCAAACTTAAGTTTGTTGGTATTAAATCAACTGTGAAGTTGAGAGAAAGCCACATCTTGTTCTGTTGCAGGAAACAGAGAAAGTTAAGTTCAGAGAGTTTGTAGCATGTTAAGAGAAAAAAATATGAGAACTTTTATCATCCCTCTCCCTCATTCCCATACGATGAGTAATAACTGTAAAATTAGTATCACTCATGTATTTCTGATCCCCACCTACATTGTAAATACACAAATGAGGAAACTGTAATTTCTAAAAAAGTAATTACCTCCTCGGTATGTGTACAAAAAAAAAAAGAAACATTCTGGATCCAAGTGAGATATTTACAGCCACGCTGTACAATCACATTCAGTACTATATTTATAGTAAAAATACTTTAAACTTGTTGGTCCTGTTTTGAAGAATTAAAAAAAAAAAAAAAAAAAAAACGTTTGGTGCCATTTTTTCTCCTGATGTTGTGTCTAAAGAGCCGGTGGTCGAATTACAAACCTAAAACACACACATGACGTGTACATTGGTTAGAGTAATTGTGCGCTTGAATGATAAGTATTATATTGTGTTATTATTCCTCTTATTATTGCATTATTCAGAGTGTCGAGGGCCTAAACACTTTGCTGTCATCAGTACACTTAGAAAAATATCTGAACACAACTATGATTACGGGAAACAATTTAGATAATAAGCAACACACAAATAAATTAGACATGCCTCTTTAAAAAGAGGCACAGATACTACACCTATAAAAACTTTGTAAAACAAACAAAAACAAATAAAATCATAAATACTCAACACTGGAAATCTTAGTTCTTCTATTTCACAAGGTGAAGAAAGCCAATCACAGATAGCTCTTTTCTCCAAAGTCAGGTTTCCTTCAGGAGTAGGGTCCCTTTAAAAACCACTCAAACTGCTCAAACTGACACACTGTAGTTCCACAAATCACATTAGTCAAGTTTACATAATCTCCATCATAAAAGAACAGCTGTTTCTGGTTTTAAAGTGTATAAAATGTAACTGTGTTTGTGTATTTCTAACAAACTGTACAGAGAAAAACAAGACAACAAGGTTTTAAACTGAGCTAATCATCATCTGTCATCTTCAGAGACCAGCCCCTTGTTCATGCACACACTTACATTAAAACCAAACATGACACACACGCGCACATGCGCGCACGCACACACACACACACACACACACACACACACACACACACACACACACACACACACTTTGTGTTGTTTTTGCTTTTTTCTTGCCCAAACAACACAACAAACAGAAAGACTAGAGTGACAGCAGGACCTCATGTCTATACATTTAATCTACATCGATTCTTTTCTTAAAGTAAATTGCAAGTAGGAAAAAACAAAACAAAACAAAACAAACAAACAAGAAAATAAAAGCTCACAAGCCATAAAACTGGCCTATCACCAGGATTTATGCAAAGCAAGATTCAAGTCAAACTTTGGTCCTGAGGCCACTGGCCAGCTGCAGAGGAGAGCATTAAAACTCTGTAGAACTTGTACAGTTTGAATTTACAAGAAAACATGTGAAATGGGCTCTTTTCCTGCATTTTAATACCTTTTACGCCAGACGAGATGTGTAATGTACAGTTGTAGCCGACAAACTATTTGCTTCTCCTCAACATTCATTAAATCCATCACATTAATAAAACTGATGAAAAGGCTCTTATCTAGCTGGTTTAAGAATACTATTCCAGTTCATGCGTTCCTGACGCAGAATGATGACATCACAATGATGCTAAAACACAATGATCTAACCTTTATAACAAAATTATATTAATATACTATATTACATTCTATTCTCTCTACTGCAGATGTGTGTATTTAAATAAGAGATAACTGAAATTATTACAATATTTGAATAAGAGTAAGTCTTGATCCGCATTTTTCATTCAGATTTTGTCCAGATTTCTAAGCAAATGTAAATGATACATTAATTTTTTGGGGGGAACAAAAAGTAGTAGTTCTTGTAACATGGCTGGCGCTGAGCTGCACTGTTGTGTGTTTAATTCAATTACATTAGCTTAAAAGAAATTCAAGTGAAGATTTTGTAAGTCTACTTGATGACATAAATGACATGTCGCCATGCAAACACAGGACAGTAATGACAATAGTTTCTGATCCAAGTGCAGATTCATAAATGTATCTTCTTCACTGTAAACAATGAGGAAGAGGTGGCTGTAACAACAACAACAACAATAATAATAATAATAATAATAATAATTACAACAACAATAATAATAATAATAATAATAACAATAATAATAATAATAATAATAATAAAGCCACCTCTTGTGGGCCTGTCCTGTACCCTCGATGAGTTAAGTGGTCTCAAAGAGCAGCACCGTAAAGTGCTGAACACACATGTAAGATAAAGTCCCGGCCATTGTTTGTTATATTTCTACCACTGCGATCAAAAGTTTATGTCTTTGTAATGTCCTGAAAGGATAAAGTGTTGTAAAAAAAAAAAAAAAAACAGACTAAATGTTAGTCTGAACACACATTCATAACCTACATTACAAAGTGCCTCCTGTGCACTTGGTGGAGTTGGCAAAGTATCTAATGTTGAAAGATGTTTCACAGCTGGATGAGACCGTCTCACTGCTACTCGCTCAACTACAAATATTCTTTTATAGATTTTATTGTGTCAAACAGGCCTAATCGATACTAGACCTAATTTAACACCTATTGAGTGCAGCGTCCCTCTTTACCATATCATTAATGAAAACCTAAGTCAATTTGTGGGCTATCAGAAACAGCTAGAGTGAATCTATTCATATTATCAGGCACAAACTAGCTGCTACATCAATGAAATAAGCACCCACAGATAATGATAATACAATGTTTGTGACTCCACATCAGATTAGTATCGACAATGTTTCTATTTATTTCTGTAATCTTCTGCTTCTCAGTTCCCTGCCTCCTCTCTGTCCCTCTAACCGCGTTTCTCTACACATTCTGCACTGTCGAGAAAATCATTTCAAACCATTTCAACAGCGGAAACCTTCAATAGCTTTGACGCATTCAACCAAACGTACCAGAGTCTGTCTAAACTTTCCTACCGTACCACACACTCCATCCTCCTCCATGACACAAAAAAATACAAAAGGAGCATTAAAGGGAACACTATTCAATGGAAACCATTTAACACTTTGGAGAACACTTAAGAAAAACACCACAAGAACCAAAGATGATGCAGATAACATCACTGACAAACTACTTAGAGATATAAACAAAACCTACAAGTTAAATTAATTCCAAGTCTGGTAAGTTTTTGTCTTTCCAGAGGGAAAACTGAAGAAAAGAGCAGATCTCCACCTCTTTCATCAGACAGTAATAACATTTTTTCTCCTACTGTCCTAATATAGACACTACCTCAAATTTCACGTGTATATTTTAACGGTCAGCCAGTCATCTAGTTTGTTTTAATGACTGTTACAATTTTTGCAACTTATTCTGCCTTAGTTTTAGGATGTGACAGGTTTACCTTACATTTGTTTACCTCCTCAAAAATCTAATTATGTGTCAAGACAGAAAAACATCTGGATCCGAGCACATTATACTCAGTTTGTCTCAAACTAAATCATAAACATTTACTGACATTACTGATTTTTTTTTTCAATAGAATACGTTTTGACTTTTCTGCCTACGTTTCACAATTACAGATATTATCAATTAAAAAAAACAACAAAAATCAAAAGACAGGTTAGTATGAATGAGTTACAATGTCGCCCGACTCCCGTTCTGACCGGCGGGTCATCAATCCTCTACGTGTTTTGCGAGGCAGACGTGCTGTTCTGCACGGTCCCACACCGAGACGTGGGACTGGTTGAGCAGGGACTGGATGTGTGCGTCACTCTCTCTTTGGTTCTGACCAGCCTGGCTGATGGCTATTATCTGATCTGACAGTGTGTTTCCAGGGCTGTTCATCAACTGGCCACATCCTGCTGGGAAGGGACAGATGAAAAGAGAAAATGATGTTTACAGTTAGCAGCTATAAAAGATATTAATATATTATATTTCAGTCATCAGTTGAGGTTGAGGAAAAGTGGGTAAAAATCTAATAACATCATCATATCACAATATGAATTCTCTGAAAGACAATGAATCTAAAGAGACACTAAAAAATTATAAAGAAATAAATTACTACAACTTCTATTAGATGAAGAAGGTGAACAACAGAGAGAGAGAAGTAAGAAATCCTAAATAAACATCCATTAATAAATTATTCAACTACATCTTAATAAATTACATAAAACAATGAAGTGAAAGTGAAAATGCCCTGGGCACTAATGTTTCTAATCTTTCTCTTGGTCTTTTATGACGTGAAACTTGGTAAAACTACATTGACTGGTTTTGGCCACTTGGGGGCAGTAGAAACAAGCTGTGACTACAACAAAGACATTATACGTCAGCATTACCAGCGAAAGGGTTTCTATCTACATACAGAGCAGATGAGAACAATGTTTAGATCGATTTCAGTCTCTGCAAACTCTTGAGAAAACTCTCTGGCTGTGTGGCTGCAGGTCAGGTATTGTGAAGCTTTTTGCTGAAAACAGCTGCCTGCTCCATCTGTAAACAAAACTGATGAGAGCAGTGAGAGTGAACCAAAGCAGCTGTGGGTCATAAAACCTAAACACTGAGTTCAGAAGAGAGTGGAATGATAATTCTTTGAGGCCATAGTAGTAAATAATAGTCATTTAACATTTGAGATCCAAAAATACTAATTATAGACTTCATTTGAACTTGAAGTTCATCTGCAACATTTCTCAGCTTGTTGACATTTTTGTCCTCATTAGTTTGGAGGATGTACACAGAGGTAATCAATTGCTCACCGTTCTGAATCCCAAAAAGGAACAGGCCGGGTTGTTGAGGCTGGCTGGGCTGATTAATGCTCCCACTCACAGCGGTCTGAAAGAGACTTCCTGGCTGCTGAACGGGGGAGGAGGTGGTTGTCTGGAGGTTTGCCACACCGTTCTGTGGGGCAAACATGGCTGATTGTGTGAGATCTTGGGGCAGTCCGCCCTGCAGAGAAGCCATGTTGGGTTGAGACATGAAGAGACCGACAGGCTGCTCCTGACGGTTGTTTGAGCTGCTCCCGAGCTGCATCGGCTGCTGCTCCTGAAACATGACTTGCTGTCGTGGGTCGGTGGGGTTCCCTAAAGCCATGGGTTCAGAGCGATCTTGCTGGTTTACTGTCACCATACTGGCTTGAGAAAAAAGCAGAGAGGGGTTCTGGGGCTCTTGTGATGCTAAACTGCTGCTGGTCAAAGGAGGCATCTGGCCCTGGCTGCTGAACAGGAGGCTGGAGGCCTGGTCTGGTGTGGACAGGCTGCTGTTACAGAACAGCAGGCCAGCCTGCTGTTGCTGCTGTTGGCCAGGAGAGAGTGTGTTTGCAGATGGATGTGGGGAGATGTTCTGAAACAGAGAAGCCTGTTGGGTTGGTTGTGTGTGGGGCTGAGGCTGAGGAGGCTGCTGCTGCTCCATGGGGCTTCTCTGCTGTATCGGTGAGAGCTGGGTCTGAGGCTGAAATACTGATTGTGGTTCAGTGGGAGAGGATTGTAGAGCGCTGAGAAACGCCAGCTGCTGCTGCTGCTGCTGCTGCTGCTGTTGTTGTTGTTGAGAAGTGTTGTTTGTAAGTTGAGCGGGCAAAGAGTTCTGCGGGAGGAAAAGTCCAGGTGTTGAGGGTTGTTGCTCTGGAGTCTGTAGTACTGTCATGGTGTTTTGGAAAAGAGCCTCCTGAGACGCTTTCTGAAACAGCTGTGGATCTTGTGTTTCAGCCAAAGTGCTGGGATTGTGGAACATGGGTGGTGAAGGGTGAGAAGGTGTCTGTTGGAGAAAGTTGGTCTGAATTGGAAGCAGGTCATTTGCTTGTTGAAACAGAGCTGCTTGTTGTTGCTGTTGCTGCTGCTGTTGTTGCTGTTGTTGAGCTTGCTGGAAAAGAGATCCCTGGTTTGGCACCACTCCTTGTGATGAGCCCTGCTGTTCTGCGTTCTTGCCCTGGGAGGCATCCTGAAACATCCCACACTGCATCTGAATCTGTGACTGAAACAGCTGCTGCTGTAAATTCTCCAACGCCTGCTGTTGCTGCTGTTGTTGGAGCTGCTGTTGCTGCTGTTGTTGGAGCTGCTGCTGCTGCTGTTGTTGGAGCTGCTGCTGCTGCATTTGTTGCTGTTGTTGCTGCTGAATTTGTTGTTTTTGGATCTGTTGTTGGTGCTGGATGTGTTGCTGCTGATGTTTGGCTATTGTGTTGTCAGACTGGAGTGGTAAGGAACGAAATCCTTTGAGTTGTCTCACTGATTCCTCCAGCGGAGCCATGTCATCTGGGGGGAAGAGTGGCAGCTGCTGCTGTTGGGGTGGAGGCTCTGCTCCACAAATCCTCCCCACAGGTCCAGAGCCGCTGCCAGGCCTCTCCTGCACCAGGCCTTCTCTGGGCTCCAGGAGGAACTGCTGTGAACCTTGCTGGAGCAGGGGGTCTGCAGGTACAGGGAACGAGCCAGCGGGAGCAATGTCCTGTTTCTGGATAGTGCTTAAGGGCTCTGTGTTTGTAAAAACAGGCGCCTGGCCTTTGTCCGGGTCACCTGCAGGCTGAGACAAGTTGTTGGAGAATGGTCTGTTTTTATTTATATGTCCTGCAGTCATGTCTGGGTTCTGCTGGGCCCCACACAGGTCACCAGTCTGTTGGCAACACAAAATAGAGATAAAAAGATAAAAGGCTTGCTTCATTATTAACTGTTAAATCTCTTTATGACAATGACTATGATCTGAAGGTACATGCAATACGAAATGTCAAATTGCTTCCAATCAGTCCCAATAACAATCTACACTAAGTAAAGGATAATGCACTTAGGAAACAGATGAATACTTTACCTTAAATATTCCAGTAGACTGAAGGTTGCTGGTCACCTCCATTGGAGTGACATCTTCTCTCTTTACTAAAGGCAACATGGGGGTCATCAAGGCACTGTCTAGAACTGTAGGAGCAACAGTAAGAAACATATTAGAAGTATACTACAGAGGAATTGTCAGCTGATGTTTGTAAACTCCCCAATGAAGAGAGGGTGTGGTGTTGATGTTGCTGTTACGTTATAAACCACAAATAAACAGTCACACTTCCACATGACCCAGGAAGCAATGACACAAACAGCGACATATCCTGTTCACTGTGTTTTTATAGATTCACACCCTCACACTGTGAATGCAGTTACCGGTTGAGAGCTACATGAACTAAGTTGTGACTGAGATTAATATGGATTTATTTTTATGAATATATATATATATATATATATATATATATATATATATATATATATATATATATATATATATATATATATATATATATATATATATATATCAGCTATTTTTCAACAGATTTTTTTTAGCCATCATGAACAATGAAAAGCTAAAAAGTGAAATAACGAAGACACTGGTCAACAAACTGAACATATTTGTCTCAATAAATGTATAAACATAATGCAAATACCTTTAATTTGTTCATCAAAAGTACACGTCTTCACTGGAGAAGGTGCCTCTTTCTTTACAGGAACATCATGTGTTGCTGTTAAAATAAACAGATTCCACAGAGTCAACAACACAGATATCTTTGTAATTGTTTATGAACATCTTTTCATCACTGTCCTATCATAAGGAATAAGACTAAATGTTCTCCAATGAACTGCAGATGACTTTGTTGGTCATATCTGTCAGTTCCTAAATGTCTTGAATATAAATGACCTTTGTTTGGAAATGTGTATTGGGCTCTTGAAACTTTTGGCTTTTTTGCTAACTGCTAATTGTTGTTCTGATTCAACTAAACTGTAGATGGTTGTGTTAAAGACCCAACAAAGCTGTGCTGTAGTTCTTGTCTCTTTAGTACAATACAGTGCAGATGTAGTGCTGTAAACAATATCCTCATAATCTGCAGGTTACGTGATATTGAAAAGGCTTTTCTTCCCATCAGTTGATTGTAAAAAGATACAAACATAAACTCTGTGTGATTTAGTAGATTAACTGAAATTGGATGAAACAAACCTGGATCTGGAGTGTAGGTAAAAGACTGAACATCATGAGATCTCCCAGCGTTCGTCACCACGTAGATTCCCACACACACTGCAGAGGTGATGGTTTGATTCTGGTACGGAGGAACCTTCACTATCAAGTGATTCTTGGGGATGAGAATATGAAAGAAAGTCTTTAGATTTTAAAGATTTTAATGTTAGGATTCAATAGTCAATATTTGCACTCATTTTTACAAGAAACCTACACAGTGAATCTTTAATAAAAAAAACAAAAGGACAAAAACCTTTCCTTTTAACTGCAGATTTATCAAATCATGTACTTCTGACCATCTTGTTTGCAAGGGCAAAGCACCCACAGAGTCTTGAGTGTAATTAGCTCAGAGCACAATGAGACCACTCAAACCTTTGAACCAGTTTAAGATGATTACACGATTACAAGCTCCACAGAAATCTGGAATCTGGCTGCGTCTATCTAATCAGCTCATTAGTAACCTGCATTAATCATTTGGTACCGAAATTATACACAAAAACAATCATCACATCATTTTTACCTGGTGAAAAAGCTCCATGTCAATTTCTGCCTCTGCCTTCCAAGATTTCTCATCTGGAGAGAAGATGTAACATGTTGATTGAGGGAAAAAAACACCACATCAAAAAATGGATGAGACAAAAATAACTGTGGCCAAAATTTCTTACCAGAAACATTCTCTTGAAATATGACTTTGGTGTCTTTAAGAAAGTTTTTGCCAATGATGAAGACTTCTTCTCCGCCCCTCACTGAACAGCTGTGTAATGATTTCTTCAGGATTTCAGGCACCCCTGCAGGCTGAGCTGTAAACCGAGCAGAGACAAAGGCAAAGATTATTTTCTAGCATTTTCACCTTAATTAGATAAAGATTGTATAAAAAGAGAGAAGCAAGATCTTTGTTGTTATCTTGTATGTACTGTAACTAGTCAGCTTTTCATTAGAACATCTCGTCATAAGGTTGGTATTTACATGTACGTGATAATCTATTTGTCATTCACGAGATGGAAACTACAAAGATATTTTCACAATCTTTACAACCAATGCAGCTGTAGACCTTAGTTCAAAGGCTCATATCTTCTGTGTGGTTTTAATTTTCTCTTTTTCTAAATAAATAACTTTTCTCAAAGGCCTCCAAACTGGTCAAAAGTCCTTTGAATACACTAATGGTCAAAACCACCCCCCTTTTTTCCTCTAATATATTTCCCAAACCTTTTTCATTACACTGCATCACACACGCACAGATGCCTGGGGGGGATTAGTCTTTTTTCGTTTTGTGGAAAGATATTTCCCTGGATTGCATGCTAGCTCTGTGTAAACAATAGAAGTCCACACTCCTCTATTGTTTTGTCCTTGCCTTCTCTTTCTCCCTTGTCTCTACCTAATCCACTTACACAGAAACTTTCTTACGGTCCTAAGCGTCTTTCCTGTTTATGAAACCAACCACACCCACATACAGCACGATGTATTATCAAATAACACTTGGGTCTGAAGGAATCTTTATACATTGTGTCCAAATGCTGACATGAAAAGACAACAGTCTCCTGACCTCAGGCTACACTAAACTTTAAAAACAGGGCATCTCCTGTTCGAAGAAGAAAAAAGAAAATAGCTCAGTTTACAGTATATGTAGTAATTATTAACTATGTAGGTAATAGGTCAACTGATCCTTTTGTCATTTTTATACTATATTACAATCTATTTCTTTGGAAATGTCTCCGATCTAACTACAATAATTGATCCTACAGAGACAAACATGAGGAGGTCGACGTACTACATAATATTGGAGATGAAGGCGTCTGTAGTGTGAGCACTGATCCATCTGAACGTGGGATGTTGACTCGAAACACCAGTCGAGCCCGTGTGCTCTTCTTCTTTGACCCAGCGACACCAATACGAGCCTCGACATCAGCGTTACGGAGCTTCAGGATCCCGACACAGTCCACCCTGCACAGAGTCAGAGCTAGTTAGAAAACACTGAGAAACAATTTTTTTTCACTAAACTAGTAGCTCTAAAGTTTGTGGCTCAACATTAAATGATCAAACAAAACTATTCAATCTCATTCTCCAGAAAAGTACATACGCTAGTGTCATGTTGGTGCTTGGGTCGAGGGAAACCTCAATGACAGTTGTGCCATCGATGATCACTTCCTTGCAGGCTGTGGTGTTGCGGCCAGTCACTCTGCACGCTTGGTAAAATCCATGGGGCTTCACACGGCCCGCATCGTTGCCCACGAATACTTGTAAAACCACTGGTTCGTTCACTCCTTCCAGCTATGGAGGTGAAAAACACGGCATAGAGAATTAAAAGACGCCAGCTAAACGAGAAAGTCTGAATTTGATACATTTTGTTGGACGCCAGAGACGGTGGTTTAACTTTATGAGGTTGAATGAGAAGTAAAAGAAACAAAACGTCAGTAGAGACTGTGCCAAGAAATTGACCCGCTAAATTTTTAAAAAATTGTCAGAAAAAGATCAGATCATTTTTTAATCCTGTCATGGCTCTATCACAACTTGTCTCTTCAATATCTTGTTTTAACTAAGTGTATTTTCCTACCTGTCCAGCAGATGACCTCAGTGCCTTCTACCAAAGTGCATTTTAGCATTTTCTCATCAAGAAAACACAGGTCACCAGCTCAACTCAATTCCCAATTTCTTCTACTAGATGTAGTAAATTCTCAACAACCCAGTTAAATACACCACTCAAACCTAGAGACTGAAACATGGTGGGTGGTTGAGTCTCCTCCAAAAAATGTTATAAATGACCTCAAGTGAAAACTGGTTTCCTGTGAACTAAACAATGGTCTGGAGAGTCTGATTTCCTCTATGATTAGAGAGGATACTTACGTACATGATGTATCACTGACTCCCTGACCTTCCCTTTTGGATATCCACTTGGACAAGAGAGAATCAAAATCTAATGAGGTAATTGTCACAAAATCCTGGATGGATCTGCAATCATCTAAACAATGAAGCCTTCCAAATGCTCCATGAGTGTTTTATTGTTTTAGCTGTGAATATTCATCGTTTAAGAGAAGACGAATGAAAAAATATCAACATTTCATCTCACACCACATGACTAAGATGATGCAGCTTGTTGTCAGCCATAAGAAATGTTTTATTTATGCTAAAGATGAAGAGGTGTTGTCTAAACCTTTCTGTCACAACAGTTTTACAATGTCACGACACATACACAATAAAAACACCAAAAAACATAATGACAGTATTATAGGAGGTGTTTATGCAGAGCGGATAGCTCCATTTTGTTGCTATAAAAACTTTAAGGGCACAAACACACATCACAGATGTTAAATCAACTGTTTGATGCACTGATTTTATCCTTCAACCTTAAACAGACTGACCTCTTTTTGTCCTACAAGTATTTCTGACACATATTTCAAAGCCAATAAGCCAATCATTAACTGAACATAACTTGACTTCAAACACAGGCACACTATAGCTCAAAATTGTATAAACAAAGAGTACAGAGTTCACTATAGAGGCTGTGCCAGGGGTTTAACGGTTACCTTTACTGTTGGGAAGCTCTGCTGAGTGCGGTCCTTCACTGACCCTCTGCTGCCTTCAGTCAGGTAGCGAGCTCGGTGTTGAGTCTCAGGCTGCACGACGATCTTTAGCTCCTTTCCTTCACTCTTCTGTGGGTATTGCATCAACAGAGTCCCTGATTTCTGGTTAGTTGTCTGAGGATCATCAGAGCTGCAACAAAGATCAGTTTCACAGGAATCAGCAGCGCATTTTAAATATTTTTTAGCATTTCGACTCTAGTACATGTAACTTAGGTGTCATCTTCAGGTAATGTGGTGGATTTTAGCACTCAGTTCTTATTCCTTTTAATGAAGGTTCATGTTAATGTTGGTACCGACTGAAGATACAGAACCTCCTGGTTAAAATGGAAGATACAACACAACCCTGATCAAAATTAAATGCCTGCATATATATCTGTCTGAAAATTGTTCTCCGGCCTTCTGCAGTAAAACAACTGTAATAGCGTCAACAGTGAAAACACTCTGAAGTTGCCATGGTGCACTGAGCAATGCAGAGTTAAGAGGCCCTCCATCAACCAAGCATATTCTATCCTCAGCTCTTAAAGCATTCAGAGTTATCTGTTTATTTAATCTGTTCTGCTTATCCTAGGTCTTTGAGAGAGGCTCTGTGATTCACTGTGGCTGACCATTGTTTGTACTTCAGTATCCTGCCCCTCCCACCTCTCTGATCTAACCGCCCTTCTTCAGTCAAAACCTGGTGGGAAATTTAGAAGCAGAGTAGTTTATATTAAAGATCTGTCTGTGTGTTTGGATGTCGTTTCCTTATGATACAGTCAGGATGAGTGCTAGATGAGATTATACAGAGGGTCCTTTAAGACAACGGTGAGAAAAAAATAAACACTACCAACTACCAGTAATGGAATATCAAATAAATGAAAAGTTTACTAATTAGAGTAAATAACTAATTGGAGAACTTGTTTTCTCTGGGAACCTCTAGGTGACAGATTACAGGAAAAATAACAAATGTAGGTGCTTCTGTTATGGTTCCTCTGTCAATTTGCCCATTTTGATGAAATGAAACAAGACATGATGTGGACATGTTTGAAGTATTTCAAAATAAAAACATCTACAGGTCGCACATACCCTCCTTTAGGTCCAGTCTTGCTATCGGGGCCAAGCTGTGACAGGACAAAGTGTGGTGCTTTGGCGCTGTCTGCATCAAACACATCCATGCTGGCTTCCTCTGCACGTACAGACTTAGGACCAGGTCTCTGGCGAGGGGTACGTTTGCGGGACTTTCGTGGTACCTCTGTGTTGTCATTGTAAGAAACTGTGCTCATGATGCTAAAGTTGGAGAGAGAGTCATCAAGCCAGATGCTGTTACTCTGCTCTGAGTCCAGGGAAGCTTCATCCTGGCAGGACATACGACTGTCATCAAACAAGTCCTGAGGAGGCGGAGAGATGTTGAGCACGGTGCGGCGCTTCGACGGGGTCATCTGGAGATGCGCCTGGGCCTCCTGCGATGTCAGACCTCTTCCTCCTCCGAGCTCATTCCCGGTTTCAACCTCTGGTACCGCCCTGCTGCTCCTGTTGTCCTCCGGGTCCACATTGTTGCTGTGAACTGGGTTTTGGTCACTTGATGAAATACTGGAATGCATGTTGGAGCTGGAAGAGGTGGAAAAAGCACTGCGGGGGCCTTCCATGGTCATAGAGGAGGACATGGCATCTACAGTGCAAATAATTAGACAGTGAATAAAGGCATCCCAACCAGTGTTGGCTAGCAGTCCCATTTAAGCAGCAAAATTTGTTTATGATTGTTTATTTTTTACTTTTTTTTTTTTTTTTTTTTTAGTATTCTTTTTTTTTTAATAAAATCCAATTAAAATTCCCCCTTTTCATTGTATTCAAAATGTGCGTGTGTGCCTGTGGTGTCGATGGTATCTGATGAAGTGCAAATGTAAAGTATGTGAAGCAAGTATAGTAAGTATAGGTGTGACTACAACGGTGCCAAAGATGAGATGAGCCGTTACTTAAAAAAAAGAGATACGAATGAAACTGTGTGTCAACAAATAACTAAAAAAAACGAAAAGGGATAATTGAAGGGATTTATTGTTACTACTAGCATTTTGTTCATGTTCAACTGAATTAAAAATTAGCAAAAATGATGAAATGGAGAGGGAAGTTCAAAACACTTATATGCACAATAAGATGCATGCCAATTATTGGAGCTTTTTTTTTTTTCTTACTTTTTTCGATTTTGTTTTGTTTTTGCTACAAAAGTTCATTTCGTTGGGACTGAACGTAGCCACAGAGACAAAATAAACAAGCTTCTGACCTATGAAGCAGAGAACTGCAGACCATTTTATATGCAGACACTCCCTGCTTCAGAGGGAACTTCCTGGAATATAAAAACGAGACAGCGAATGAGCAATAAGAGCTGAACAGTAAAAAAAATTTATTCAGATTGAAGAAAAAAACAAAACAAAAGATATTTGTTTGTTTGTCAAAAAAGTGTTGCTCCAGCATGCTGACATACACTGTAATTTCAAAAGCATTCAAATAGTTACAATGGACGAGATGAAGAGTGGGGAAAAGTGTGGTTAAGTTGCAGATCGTTAAAAAAAAAAAAAAAAAAAAAAAAGAGTTAGAATGCTGTTGACATTCTGGATGTTTGGTGACTCATTAGTTTGCAAAACACACAGTCGGAGAGAAAAAGAAGCACATACAACACATGGAGGTAGTGTCATTTTCAGCAAGAATTGCATCATAAAAAAAAAAAGATCACATATCATCTTAACCCAAAAAGTACAAACAATTACTAAAAATATAAGTTGATTCCTGTCTGACTGTCTTTGTTGCATGAAAACAATCGAGTTGATTCCTCTAAAAGCATTAAGACTCTCACTGACTGAAGAAACAAGCCAAATAAAAGCCATTTGTTAAAAACATAGTTCAGTTTTTACATTGGTTTTAAGTAGTGACAACACAGAAGAGAACTACATGTTGGGTGTTGGTTGGTGTCTTCCTTTAATTAATTTATTTTTTTTCTGCTTTTTAACAGGAGATCAAAACAACTTTACTGATGTATTCATGTCTGTTATTAACCTGCTACTGTGACCTGAGGGAAAAAAAAAAAAAAAAAAAACATTTACTGGCTCCCTATCAACATCCTGCTCCACACACTCACTGTGTAATGTGTACAGTTCAGTTCATACTGGAATAACATCTGGCCCCAGGTTTGCTGCATGATAATTTGATTAATTAATTCAGAAATATGCAACATTAAACACAAAACTGAAAAAATAAGGGTCTTAAAATCATATACTGACACTGACCTCTGGAGTCAGACTCTTAGGATTAGGCAGTGAAGACAAACACATTATAAAGTCTTCAACATGCCTGTGGATATTGTGTTTTAATTGTGCATAATCTTGAGCTAAATTTCAGTAAATATTAAAACAACCCAGCTGACACAGAGAGTAGACCTGAAGTTTCTAAGCTCGCACTCATGTGCCTGTTTTGCTTGATTGGTAATCCAGTCTTTATGGTTCATATTATTTCTTTAATTATTTACCAATGAAGGACGTCTGAGCAGTCACCTCTCAGAGGAACGTTTTGCAGCTGATCATCATATAATAAAGGGAAAAGGGGAAGAAGAAATGTGATGCAGCATTAGTGTTTCTAGACAGTTTCCTAACAGAAGCGCATATTGAGAATTCAAAAAACTAAATATGATTCTTTTTATATGCTCCAAACCGATATGTACTTAGCTGTGTATGCACTGTACACGCATCTCAGTTTGCTTTTGCGATGTTTAATGTTAGCATAAAACCAGAAAGTCCAATTGCTGTCTAATCGTCACATATCCAGCAAAACATCTGTGGTTCATCTAAAATATACTGAACCAAAAAAGTTGCAAGTGACCATTTCTTTCCATCTGCTGACACTGTAAGAATAATGATGATGTTTTTTTATTTCCTGCAGGAAAAAAATATTTTAAAAGTGTGGAGAAGTGAACAAACTCATCAACCAAATAGAAAAAGGCCACAGTTTGTGCATCAAAGATCGACTAACAGTATATCTTATTCTAAACTTTATTTATGTTATTTTCTTGCTTCATCTTGGAAATGCAAAAACAGTCAGCAGAGTGATTTGAGTGATTACAGACGCACAAAGGTTCCTAATTTTCAACAGCAGCGACAAAACTGTTAAAACAAGCTTGTACTTTGTGCTGAGCATGCAAACTGTGAACTAATAGGCTTTACTGGGCTCACTATGAGCAACTGTATTCAGATTAAACCATTGATTAATCAGAAATTACATGCATTAAGTAGATGATACAATAAAAAAATAGAAATCGCTACAGGGCTCTAAATGCTGTCTAGACCTGTTGTAAATAATCTACATTTCACAGCTTTGTTGCTGCAGGAGACGACAATATACAGTAGATCACAACATCCCTCTCCAACAAATATTTTAACTGAGTACATGCAGGTACAGACAGCGAGCATGTTCACCTGACTCAACTTCAATGAGATACAGTAAACTCCCAACTCGCATTGTTTTTTTGTACGAACGTGTGAGGGTCAGAGGAGCGAGCGCTTGTCTGACTGGCTCTCCTGTGGTTTTGCAGGTGTTTATTTGCCTAAAGGTACCGACTGTTACACGAGCTGTGTTTTCTGGGGTGAGGCGTGATCGGTCGTGCTCGCAAAGGAGAAAATAAGAAAATGAGGAACAGGATCCTACCTGATGCTATGGAAGCTGAAGGGGGAGACCCTGCCTCTCCTCCGCTCTTTTGACTCATGACTTTTGGATTCTGTTGAGTGGAGGAAGGCAACTGCAGCTCTCTGGGAAGAAGGTCATACACTGATTCTATTGAAAAAGAAGGGGGGGTAGATAAAACAATACCAAGATGATAAATTAACAAAAGAATTCATCCAAATGCGCTGGTTCATTGATGAATTTGCTATAGATATGAAAAATTTACATAACAATAATATGTTGCTTCATTCTTCCCTCAGAAATGACACATGTCTATGTATTTCTTAATCAAGTCTCATGATGACTTTAAAACTTCAATTCACATTGATACTGTTACACAATATTGCACAATAATCACAGTTATTATGCAACTGTGAGAATGTATCTACAGCCTTGATTGTGAGCAACAAATCTGATAAATGACAGAATTTACAGAGATATGTTCACGGGAACAATACACACTGACACTTCAGATGTTCATTGTCACCATCATCAGTTTTTTTTTTCTTTTGTTTTTGGAGGAAACTTCAATATCTTGGGAAAATGCAGTTAAAACGATATCAAACATATAAATTAAAGGGTTCAAACCAGATGGGAAGGAAAAAAAACAAAAAACACAAGTTGACCAGACTAGTGATGTCAAAGTAAAAGCGGTAGCGTACCAAATAAACAGCAGATCTCATTACAAACAGGCAGCAGCGTCGTACAAAGCCTTTTTCTCTCTTCTCTGTGCCTCCCTCAGGCCCAATAGGACATGGTGAAGGGAGAAAGCCTTGGGTCAACAGCATGACAACACATTTACTAGCAGCCTGATTCATCATCCAAATATTATGGTATGAACTTAGTGCGGCCATTACAGTCGCCTGACTCTCTTCTCTGCCAACTGCCAGCTTTAATTACTTGCAGCTGAGTCCCAGGGTTCGGTGTGTATATCAGATACTTAACCCTCCCATTGTTACCACTCGCTGTGTACAATAGACAAACCTGGGACATACTGAAACCAGCCCATGCCTCTTGATTCCCAAAGCCCTCCAGTCTCTTACAGCTCGCTTTAGAAGAGCAGGGAATGCTGGTTCCCAGAAAGGAGCTTAAATCTGGGCTCAGCAAACTCATATAACTCACACCGAACCACACATACACACAGGGCTCTAGTGAGGTTTTCCTGGTTATTTGTTCTCCAAACAAATTCAGAGACACACATGCATGCATATGCACACAGACGCCCCCCCACCAGCTCGGCAAAAACACTCTCTCTGCTACTTTAACTCTACAGTCTTCTTGGGGCTCGCTGACTGACTGCACATGCAGCAACATGTGCTCTGAGTGAGCAGCCCTTCCAGTAAACAGATTGCCAACCGCACAGACAGAAAATATGTACTCTTCTCTCAGAGCAGTGGTCTCCAATCACTGGCTGGCCTGTTCAAAGTGTTTCCACAGTCCCTTGACGTTTTTAAAAACTGAAAAAGAAAAATTCTTATTTTGCTGCATATTTGTTTCCTCATATGCAGACAGACTACAGCTTTTTATTTACACGTGACAAAACACTGTCCCTTTCACACAGGAGAAAATGTTTTTTTAAAAAAAAAAATGGTTAGCCTCATTAGCTGGGAAATAAACCCTACTGACTCACACACACACTCACATACACACCACGTGATGTTTTGATTTTAACTTAAGACTTGCAGTCGTGTTTGCAGACCACTGACCACTGAGGAAAACCTTTCATTTTCTGTCCATCTGTGATCATCATAATAACAGATTAAAGCTCAACCAAAAATATTCACACTGACAGACACCATGCTCATGTAGTTAGTTTTGACCAGATCTTCTCTCATTAATACATCTAACTGATAGAACTGATAACAAATGGCCACTTTCATCAACTTCCTTTTCTCCACTAATTTCAGTTTGTACTCACTTTCAGTGCAAACACAAGGATAAATAACAAACCACATGCACTTTCAAATCCAACTCTCACATCGCAAACACTGCTTTAACTTAGCTACGTTTGGAGTCTACAGTCAAATTCTTCTGCTCTTTAGATCCTCACCATACCTTGTGATATGTTTATATGGTAAGCAGCGCAGGCTAAAGGTGAAAAAAGAAAGCACTCACCATGTGAATGGCAGGACTTACACTCCCATTCATTTCTCTCACATTCCTGCTGCTTGCTCTTACTAGCCCTGGCACCTGGGGCGTGGCACTGGTTTTTTTTGGCTGAGTGACTGATTTAACTCCCCTTCTGTCCCCCTCCTCCACTCCACCTAGCACCCTCCCTCTTCGCTGTCTTGTTTACTGTGCTCCCAGACCCTTTTTCTGTACTTCAACTCGTCCAACAGGTTAGAGGTATTGTCATGTGGAATCTCGTCAAGCAGAAATGAAACAACAGAATAACTAGTTGTATTGAAAAATTCAGGCTTCGCCAATAAACAAAGGTGGATTCACTGAAATCAGTCGAATACGACAAAAAAAAGTGATGGGGTTAAATTAAGATTAAGATCACCTAGTTAGTACATTTGGAGATTAATTCGAGTGAAGACGGAAAAAAAAAAAAAAAACAGTGAAAGGGCTGGCACCTGCAGCAAACCATGTACAACAACCCTGAAATGTTTACAGCCAAGCCTACATGAAGGCTGCCTGGGACTCCATAGCAACACAGATCAGGGGACAAGTCTTTTGAGCGTTTGTGTCTCTCGTGAGATAATGTGGAGAAAATGAGACATTAAAACGGTATAATCCACACTCAAAATGAAGGAACTGAGAATTAGCAATGCAGGATATTACGTGAACAACAACCTTACAAAACTGTAGCGAAAATCTGAGACTGAATCACTGTGAAATATCACAAAACAGTTTATCAAAATATCAGTCTTTATGAGTACACCATTCATGCTTAGTCAATGCATGGTTAATGTATGCATTAAAGCACAAAAATGACCATAACGTTGAATCAACAGCATGTTTCGACCTCATCTTAAAAATAACTTACCTTGACAAAGGTAGGATTTATTGCAGGACTGTTTTAAAGTGACACAGTCATTCTTAGGTCTACCTAATCAACTGGCAACTGAGTGCACATTTACAAGAAGTAGAAACATCCTGAAGGCGTTACTTCTGGTCAAAAATATACACAAAAAAAAAAAATCACCCAACGAGCCAGCAGATTGGAAAGGCCACGTCCACAAAACGCGTTAAAATAACTTAACAGCAACAAACAAAGAAAAACAAACAGGCAAAATGATAATTGAATTATGGATAAACACCCTGCAAACATAACTCCCCCTAATTTCATCACCATCAAAATCCCCAAATTTCTGATTCATGTCGTGCGTCACATCTTCAGTAAAAACATTCGGTGTAAGTAGGAATGTTGTTTGCAGACGTGGAGATATCTGTAATGTTCATAAATCAATAACATATTTACTTAAACTCAACACAAATGTGATTTTGCACCAAATTTTAACAAAATGAAGTCTAACGAACTGAAAAATGAAGAATCATTCATGAGAGATTAGTTGTGATCTTAAGTTTCAAAATCACTTATGACTCATCTTCATGTCATAAGTTGAGCATTTGAGATTCTATCATTTATTCATGATCATTTTATAACAGGTCAATACAAACGATAAAGGCTGATGATAGATAATAGTCATAATTTGAGTCATATAAAGTCTTTGCAGTGTGTTTGATCTATATTCTGCATAAACTACTACACAAATAACATCATTTCGTTTGTGTTTATAGAAACTACAACTAATGTACGTCAAACAATTAGAGCAGATGAGATGACTCAAACGTGTTGAAAGAAAAGTCGGTGCTTCCTGAACACTAGCAGTGGTTATAATTGCGGTTATAATCACTGCATCTGCCCAGTTGTTGCGTTCAGGAAGGATCATGGCACCATCATCGCATTTGACAAAATGTTCACTCAGTGAAGAAACTGACCGGAATTGCCACATTACAGTAGAGAACAAGTGAAACCAAAGTTATTGTGCACATGAGCAGCTGAACTTTAGCTGCATTTCTGTCATAACTACAGCAGCATATCACCTCTGCATGTTTGTTTAACTGAATAAGCAGGGAACTCACAACCACACTCATTAGTGCACATTATGATGTAATCTATCAACTATTTAATAATGACCCAACATAATATCAGATTCAATATTAAGCCAGTCTTTCTACTTTGGCCTTTGCCTTCGCCAGGATCAACAAAGTATTTCTGATCCCGACTAACCATTGTGTCTGCTCACAATTAGATTTATTTATATTTCATAACTTGCACTTTCATTTTGTATGGACCTTAGTTATGTAGAAGCTAGACTTGATGACAGCTACAGCGAAGAGTTCATGGCCATGATGAGCAATCAGATCATCCCCAAATAAAATGTGTAATAGTGACAATGAGAAATGCGAACACCTTCCTGTAGACCCACTAATCTTTAAGTTTTGACGGCGAACTGTGAGGCTTGTAGAAAAAGGGCTTATGTGCTGTATTGTTCCTACACAATTATTTGAAAATGTGAAGGTCAGTCGGGCTTCAGAGCGAGCCAAGTCATTTGTGTCACACCAGGCTCAAGGTTTGTGGCATGTAGCTCTTTTGAGTCCAGCTAATCCTGAAGTGACCAGGAACAACCTCCAGGCATCAGTTTACATGACTTGCTTTCAACAAACACCAACCGCTATCCTGACTTGACAAAACACTCCACTGAGGCTCCTGTGAGGGCCAAATCACCCGGCTACAAGTCATGTTGAAAGCAAAGTAGGTCGTTAGTAGTATTTAATATCCCCACAGCAGAGCAACAGCATATGTGTTACTATCTCTTACTTGGGCATGAATATAACAGAGACAATATTGTGGCTTTTTGGCTATGAATAATAGTTTGTATCGCATCTATCTTTACCTCTGCGTTTGCAGTGCAATTCAAACTATTGACAGGCAACAACACGCACAAGTTCACACTCTGAGTAGGTTGGATTTAGCTAAAAATAAGTGCCACTTCTCAGAACTAAACTAACTGTTTGACCCAAATTAAGGTTCAGTTTTTCTAGTTGAATGTTCCAAACATCTATTTGTGTCTTACAGCAGAAGTTTTGGTCCATATAAAGCAAACGAAGCATCAAAGGGATCGATCTCACTCAAAGAAGGGTTCAATAGACTTAAATGATGAAAAGAAAACAAGAAAACTGGTCAGGTTGGCCGTCAAGAGGCCTATAGCAACATTAAATGAGCTGCAGGAATTTATGTACTAGTTAATTTATAAAATATTATTAATATTATTAATATATGTTTAAATAATAAATAATAAACATATATGTTTAAGTCTGAAGGTGAAGTCTAAAGGTGAAGTTTGATGCAAAAACAACACTGCACATCACCAACAGGAGAAAAGAAAACCATATCCACTGTGGAGGATGATGGTGGCAGCATCAGGCTTTGGTTTCTTTAGTTTAGATGGTGGGAATTATGAACATTTCCTTATAACAGTCAATTTTGGCACAAACTTTCTGAAATTTGGAAAGACCCAGTCAAAGCCCAGACCTGAAACTGATGGAAAATCTGTGGGGTCTGTGTGGTCACAATCTGATGGATTTGCATCCATCAGATTGTGAGATTTTTGTGTAAGAAAGAGTGGACAAATATGTTCCTTTTGGTTTGTTTGTTTGGTCACATTAAAAGGGAAGAGTTGTGAAATCATTTATTATCACGGCAATTTTAGCCACAAAATGTCCGCAATCTTAACACAGGGTGGAGTTTTTTTTAAAAACAATATAACTACTGTAAATACACTGAAATACGCGACGCATGATACTTCCAAAGAAGTCAGGTTTGATTGATAGTGAGAAATGACTGCCATGACGCTTCCTGTGAGTCAGCTGAAGCCACAAACACACAGACGCAAGACTTTAAAACCTACAGTATAATGGAGCCGTTCAACAAAGCATTAGGTTTGCCAACATAGGCATTTCTGCCCTGCTCACAGGAAAACCGTGCTGAAGCAACAGGAAGACACTTTAGCAATGCCACACGCATGTACTGGTCAAAGATGTGACATCACCAGATGTGCTAACTGCATTTAGTCTCAACTTGGACAGAAATCAGAAAATATGTTTTTATAAACTTCACACAACATGCAAAACAGTTGGTGAGTTTGTTTTAACTTACACAAGAGAATACAACACACACCACAACACGTCATATCAATCATAGATCTTCAGGTAACACATTATACGATGACGTCAAAATAAAAACATCCATTATATACTGGATAAATACCACGTGCAATTTCTAATAAATCATGCGTAGACTGGTAAAAGTAAGAGAAAATAATTAGGGATAAAGCTGATTCGAGGAAAACTTCCAACATTTTGGAAAATGTGCTTATTTACTTTGAGTTAAGAAGATTAAAACCACTTTTACGTCTTTGCAGTAAGTATGACGTTACAGCCAGTTAGCTTAGCTTAGCATCAAAACTGGATCTGTCCATGGACAATAAAATCCACCTACCTGCAGCTGTAAAGTTCAGTAATTAAAGGATCATATCTTGTTTGTTTAAATCATAAAGAGAGTAAAGTGTAAAGATGATGTGTATTATTTAGATATTCATTATGGACTTTTCTCTTTCTTCTGAGGATTAAACAAGAGATAATTGCTATTCCATCTTTATGCGAAGCTAATTCACCTGCAGCTCAGTTAATATGCATATCCTTGTTCCTTTAAAAACAAAATCGAGCTTCTGAAAGAGATGAAGACTCAAACAAGTTGTTGATTGTATCAATAATAAAGTTGATATAAACAGACAAACAGTCTTGCTGGCATTGTGACAACATGTAGAGTAAACTAGAAAGGTGTGTTTGAGTCTTGAGGCTCTCAGTTCAATTTACAATTGAACAGTAGAGTAAAAGAATGTACAACCAGAAACTTAATGCCAAAATATTGTAAACTGAGAAGCCATTTCATAACAATCACTTCTTTAAACAAAAAGGATTAGCAGGTTTCCTCAGGCCTGGCAAAACAGTAACCTGTTCCTTTAGCACCAAACATCTTTTCTGCCTTATTTTTCTGAAGTTTTATTTTGTCAGTTCTTGCCATGTTTCAGATTTGCACTGTTCTGAGGCAAAATTACTAATTACTTAAGAAGATTTGGTGTAAACTCTAATCAAGCAAACACCAAACTTAATAAAATTGATCCGGTCTTAATTGAACTGATTTACAGAAAACAAAACCAAACAAAACAATAGAAACGAAAAAACAACTTTGTGGTGACCTGCTCATTCTTGAGGTTATATTTCCTTCTCCTCAAAATAATCCTTTATTATGCCCCTTTGTCTAGCCCACATGCTAAAACAGGAGTTATGTCAGGATACGCACTGAGTAAATAAGATCGAAGAGAAGAAAGGAAAGAAAAAAGTTGTAGAGTAATTTTTCAGTCAGGGGCAGGTTGTAGCTTGTTGAACACTGTAATTTCAGTTGATGACATCTTTTACTTAAGTCAGCAAATGAAAAAAAAACTTCTCTTTTACCGACAGTCATGTCACAGGAAGACACAGGAAGGTGTGGCAAGGAGACCAGCCATGACTAAACAATATTTACATAATGTAATGCAGTTTTTATAGCTTTTAAAGAGGATATAAAGAGATGTAGTCAAACATTGTGTCTGAAATTAAAGTTAAGTTTCTCAAGAGTCTTTTCAGCCTACGTGATGTACGGTAGTTACACTTTTAAGAAAATACTGGAGAACGAAAATGAAACACAGGGAGTAACTCCACTGTTTTTTTAAACCACAAATTCTTACAACAATATAAAGGATATGATTGTATAAATATTTAAAATGAACAATAACGATCATTTTCTAGAGTGTTTACAAGTTACATGCCTGAGGGAAAGATGTGAAAAGTGACACTTTAATCCTGGAAAATGGGACATAAGGGAGAAAACGATCAACATAAATATATGTAAAGTTATTCAGCGAGGACCAAGTTCACCTTGACTTGCCTTGACTTGTCTCGAGGCGAGATTTTCAGATTCTCCTGAGTGTGTGAGGGTTAGACGCAGAATGTGACCTTCGATTATAAATTAAACCACAGTATAATGTGATCTGGAAGTAAAAAAGACCTACGGTTGATAATGAATATTATCAATGTTTGAACTCATAGCTCATTGATTTTTAATCAACTTTCATAATCCAGTTTATTAGGTACACTTAGATTATGCAGTCAGAGCCAGTAGTCCTGCAGTAATAATAATAATAATAATACCAATAAATCCTACCTTGATATCCAAAAAAGTATGAAAAGAGTTTGTACCCAAATTAATTCAGATTGTCCCTTTAACTTAAACTTGTCTCCAATGTCTGAGGAAATGTGAATAAATGCTTCAGGTATGACTTCTCCAGTGTGCTTCAGTCTTTCAGTGTGAGTCCTTTTAACCTCTCACCAACAATAGTTGTCAATCAACTTATAACCAAAGGCTGCACAAGTGGCTGCCTGCAGACAGAGGCTTCCTCAGACCTGGTTCACACATTGTCTACTTTTCGAGTTCAGTACTAATGAAAAAAAAAGAGATTTTTTATTTAACTTATCTTCTTTATTAAGTTATTTGTTGGTTAGTTGGTTAATGCCTCAACCCATGTTCACCGCCAGTATCCATCCTTAAACAAAACAGAACCATATCTATAGTAGTTATCAGCTTACAAGTTAACAAAGAGCAGACAAAGGTTTTACTTCTGCTTTCAACTCAGGGAATTCCTCTGCTACGATAACCTGCCAGTCTCTGTCACGTCCTTGTCCCTACTGGGCATCACTCTGAATGTCTATTCCCATATGTGTCACTTTAATCAACCAGAAAAATAGAAGCACAAAAAAAGAACAATTACAGGATGCAGCAGGAAACTAGACGAGCCAATGCATCTATTCATTCCACCCTACCAGTCTTCCGAGGAAACAGCAGATGACTCAGAAAAAAGAAATTAAAACACAGGATACGGGGATGGATACTTTAACAAAATCAGGCCAAAGGTATTCGGCTTTTCTGACGGTGATTAAATGTTTCCCTGAATGAGCCTGTATTGGGAAACTTTATGTGAGGTGACAAACTGTGTCAAATCCAGAATCAGTGGGTATAGATCCATCACCCAAAAGGACACAATAAACCTGGATCGTGTTTTTGAAACCATTAAGTGACTGTAGCTATAATGTGTCTCAAAACATTCACAGCAGAGAGAAAACCTCAAGGGCAAATCATATCATATGGTCACGAACTAGCAAAAACAAAATTTGGAAAAACAAAATTGTGACCTGGAAAATTCCTTAATACTGACAGCAATTTGACATACAATTAACTAGCATGCAACCATCTTTGAGAAATGGCACATGTAGTGATCCAGTAAACTAAGCCCTGCCCCTCTGATCAGCTCAGGTATTTGACCTTAAACACACAACCACATTCAGGTCACAGGTTATGTGTTGGACACTAGCAACAGAGTCAACCACTGAAGAAAATCTTCACTCAGAGGATGTTGTATAGTTTATAGTTTCTGAGTTACTGTGGGGTAAAGCTCAGCATGATATAAGAAGTTTTGTAACATGTTCTCATCTGTGATGATGATGATGACCATAAATGACCAATAAAAGTCCACGTTGGCATCTCTGTCAACAACTGCATCTACATTTTTCTCCAAACTTTGTGTTAACATCAAAAACACCAAACCATACTGGTCGTTACACACCCTTCCTTCATCAAGATTACAGTATTTAACACATCACTGCCAACTTTAAATAGCGACGGTAAAATCAAACTGGGGTTAAAAGGCAATATGGCACAATGATTGATGAGCTGATTTATTAACAGGCACAATTCATATTAACAACAAGATGCAGTAAATTCCTCTGACAGAAGATGGAGTGGCTGTGTTGGAAGAGAGAAGAGACAGAATCAAAATGTTAAAGGTCACCTGGTTTCAGTTTGAAGCTTAATTTTGTATTTTAAAATCAAACAATAGACAACCACAACATTTAGCCTCCAACAAGAACAAAGACTTGAATCAACAGCTCTTTTGGCACAGTCTCAACAAAAACTGAATATGATAAGCTTCACAGAGGCAGGGTTTATTGTAAGGCCGGTATATTGGATTACATGAAGCCGGTGTTCTGGTTTGTGGTGTTATGGTGTACCTGTAACTCCTGTAAACTCCACACTGTACAATAAACATGTGTTTTCTTTTCTAACAGGTGGATTATAATCGCTCTTTATATTATTTGATGTTTAACTATATTGTAAACACACATCCATTCGATTATTAGTATCAACACAGAGAACACTGACATGCTGTAGGTTTATTTTCCTTAAAATAAAAAAAAGAATTATAGATTACAAGTTGCCAGTTAAGGTTCAACAGGTCCTGGGTTACACGCAGCCTTTCTCTCATGTTGATCCAGTAGATCTGCTGTCTGCTGTGTAACACAGTGTGTTCAGCCTCATCTAGTTATGAGCTGGTGACACCTTAACTGCTGCTTCTTTTCTGCCAATGGAAAGACTCTTGCCAGACAAGGATCACCACTCTTAATATTTAATGTCTTAGTTCAGAATCATCTTGCCCTGGAGAGAAACACATGAGGTGGATGTTAGATCTCACAGGTGCTTTGGGCTTTTCACAGAAACGTGTGAGAAATCCTCCACAAGACGAGTGGAAACAAAAGCGTTAGGCATCATGGCCTCCAGCGCGCTTCATCTCTCTGTAGACTAGGGAGTCTAATTAAACCCAAGAAATCTCTATTTCTCTCTCCCGTTTGGGCCTAGATAGATGTTTACTACAGATCAATTAGCAGAAATAAACCTCTGCTGCAAGTATTGACTGAGGATACACAGAATATTATTCCCTTTAGTACAACACTGTGGTTTTTTCCACATGATTTTCTGTTCCACATTGACATATACCCGGAAAATACACCATTCACCTAAAATAGGCCTTGGAGACAAAGGTCTGCTGCTCCCCTCTTAAAAAAAGAAGAATGCACAATATACTTTTTACGAGTGTTCTGCTAACTTTTGATCACAGATCATAAAAAAAGAAAAATCTTCAACTATCAAAAAACGTAAACCTGTCATGATCCATAAATGTTCTGACAAAGCACATAACGTATAGTCACTTATAAGTGTTGACACATGATATATGGTTAGAAAAACATCATCAAATTGGCGATTTAACTGTCAATAATTTAAATACTGCAAATTAGAAAAAAATAGTTCATAATGCAAGTAAGTAAGTAAACTTTATTTCTATAGCACTTTTCACAGATAAAAATCACGAAGTGCTTTGTTAAGAGTTAGTGTTAAGAGTGCAGGATGTTTTAAAAATATATTTTGATAATATTTTTCAGTACTTTAAAATACATTTTACACATTTTAATTTTAATTGTGCAAATAGCAATTTTAAAATGCATGAAATTACCCAATACTTAAACACATGCACACACACACACACACACACACAAAGAACACCTCAGTATGGCTTCAACAGGTTAAACCACTTATACATTGATTCACCGCGGCCAAAACAAAGTCACAAGTGTGCAGTAAATACCAGAGGAGGTGACATTTTGACCTGACCCTGATTAGAGTTTTTACTGGAGTTTGGTTAGTGTCAATGATTAATCAGAGGGATTTAAAAGAAGATAAGGAAGTAAACTCACACCAAATTTAAGAAGTGTGAGTAATTTGCATACCTACATAATGTTGTTTTACCGGACAAACTGAATGAGAAGTCTGTTCTGCACCATCATTCAATCTCTTCATTTAACTCCTTAATAAAAGGTTCGTAAACTGTCACTAGTTTATTTATGGCTGCAGCATTCATTTAAATAGATTTAAATCTATATTACACAACTCTGTGTAAAGGTAGTATAAGGTAGTAAAAAATATGGTAGACAAAAGGTAGAAAAGGAAGACCAAATATGTCTACATACGCCCCATCTCTTATCTTTTATCTAGCCTTTCTTTCTTTAGGAGTATCGAGAACTCAGCTGTTCATAGCTTTGTGTAAATGTCAATACACTGACGATGTTACAATACATTCCTCACCAATTGAATGGTCACAAACTCTACTCCAGCATTTTTGGTACATGCATGTCTTCCTCTAGTGACAGAGTTTGTGCAATGCAATGTGGGAAAGATACAACAACGTAGCGATGGAGACTTCAAAGACTGAAGGTGAAAAGGTCCATGGTGAACATTATGAAACCTCCAAGAAGTGTGGCGCTATTACCTACAACTAGATCCAGGTAGCAGATTCTCATATAGATAGCATGTGACTTTTTGACCCATTTTTATTGGGCTCATATTGGTGTTTCATCCTGGGTTGAATGGCTTCATTACTGAGGATTTAAGTGTGTGTTCAGAGACAGAGAGAGGAGAGAGTATGGGTAACGAGTCTTTCTACGCAATAAGATTTCAAAAGTGGAAATAAAAATATAAACAAAAACCAACAGAACATCAAGGAGGATCACAGAGTTGTTCGCTTGGTAGCACCTGGAAACAAGCCGTGCAAAAAAAAAAAAAGAAAAAAACACCCTAGCTAAACTAAAATATGCAGAACAGGTTAGGGTTGATGTTAAACAGATGAAAACACTGTAAAGAATGTCCTCCATTGCAACAAAACACCGACTCTACTTCATTACATTAACAATGAGCTCATGCTCATGGTAACTCTTTAAAATGAGTTAATCGTGAATATTAAAAACACTAAGAGATGATATTTTTAATAATCTGTCTATGACCAAAAATAGACACTTACGTAATACAACAACAGATTTTCCAGATGTTTTCCCGGTTCTAATTTTTTTTTTTCTCTCTCATCGCTACATATCAACAAGCTTTCAAGATAATCAAGTCTTTTTAAACGCATGCCGCTAAGTTTGTTTAACACAGCAGTCAATATTAATAGAGTGCCATTTAAGCCCAGGTTTACACACAGAGCAAAGCGGCCACAGAGTTAATGATTGACCGGGCTATGGTGGACGTCAATAAAAACATTTATTTATTTATTTATTTTAACAAGAAAGAAAAAAAAATTAGGAGGATATGAGGATATGTGTTTTCTTATCATTTTTAAGCAAGTTTGATGGAACTTATGGGAAAGTCATAAAATTCTTCACCTATGATGTTAAAACTAGTGGGAAGACATTTTATGGCGTCCATTAACTCACAGTCATTTACCAACCACAAAAGGTTAGAATGACTAGCAATCCTATTCCTGCTCTGAGTGCCATTGTTACAGTGTGTTGTTTTTCCTCTGTATTCCCTGGACTACACAAATTCTAAAAATATGTGATCCTCATCATGTTTTAGCTGTCCAGTAAAGCTCTGAAAAATCGCCTCACTAACAAAACAACCTTAAAAATACGTCCAATTCCTTTATATCCAGGCGAACGGTGTGACTTGGCAATAAATACTGAGTATTTGAGGAAGAAGTCGTGCAAGAAGGGGGCAGGCGGCCTTGTCGGCAAGATGCAAAACAAACTTCACTTCTCACGCGCAACCGAGTCGACTGTCCGACATAAATACACAATAGCGTGATTAGTAAGCAAACAAAGCGGGCTAAAGAACAGATCTTTAGTCCAGATCTCTAAGGAATTTCAGCTGATTTATTTGCTGCACGAGAAATGATTAAAGTCTACCACAGGCCTTCAAAAAAAAAAAAAATCTAAAGTGAATGCATCAATAAATAACACTGAGTGAGTAAATAGAAAAAATAAATAGAAAAGCGCTTTGAGCAACAAACTAAATAGAACTCGCCTGTATTGTATTGACAGAAATCTCAGAGATACGTATATCTTGTAAAGAAAAAGAAGTTTAAACACACTGTCACTCAGCTCTTTGTGGAGTAATCACTTCTAAATGCCAGAGAATCCAAACAACAGTGATATTTAGAGAGAAATACCAGAAATCCAGAGTTTTTAATGAAATCATCAGTTAACGATTTAATCTTCATACGTCGAAGCCACAGGCGGCAACATGAAAACAACTTAACTTAGCAACAGTAACTAGATGGGTAGAAAGAAAAAAACAAAGCGGGTTTATATTTTCAGGGATGACTATGAAATATGAGTCAGTAAAACAACAATGACAACAATAACAATCTGTGATATCATGAGGATGATTTTTTTTTAAAACTCTTGAGTTGTCCCTGTAAAGCTGACATCTGTATTCACATTATAATGAGACTCCACTGTTGTGAGTGTGAAGGTCTCAGTGAATCATGAGAATGAACCTCTTCATGCAGAGTTGGTGTCACTGTGACCACAGACTCAGCCTAATTTACACCGAGTTATTTCTTGAATCACAGCAGCTGGATGCAGTGGTTTCACACAAGATCTCAGAGGACCTGGGTAACTTTGTTTATATATGAGTCAATTTAAAGGAAAATAAAGATGATGTTATCATAATGTTACTTTCTCTACTGTCATCACACATGTTGTCCCCACCAATTAAACTGATTTGCAACAAACATAATAATATGAGTTTTATCCACTTTGCTAACAAGTATTTTGGATAAATGTCTATTTGACATAAAAAAAAATGTAAAAAAAATACACAAAAAGTTTCTTAAGTTGTTTTCTTTGTTGATTTTTTTCCCCTCACACATATTTTTTTCCTGGCCTGTTCAAACAATCCAAAAGAAAAAAAAGCTCTGCTTTTTGGTTGGCAGAGGAAAAATAAACTGGTCTGACCGGTGTGCATGCTGAGGGCTTCAGTTTGAAACACACACACACACACACACACACACACACACACACCACACACACACACACACACATCTACCAATTCACCACCGCGCGTATAGAAGACACACACACACACACACACACAGAGAGAGAGAGAGAGAGAGAGAGCATTACTTTATATGCAGAAAGATTCGAAAGTGTCTAATCAAACTATTACCGGTGAAGCACGTGACAGGAGATAGTTTATAGATGAGTGGCAATGAGGGGGCTGGGCACACACGCGCGCGCGCGCGCACGCTCACACAGAAACGCGCGCGCGCACACACACGCGCACGCACACACACGCCCACACATGGATACATTGTGTCAAGTAGGTAGTAGACTGAGAGTTATAAAGTCATTTCTATAAAACTATATTAAAGACATTACAGAAGAAGCTGGTGTCGTTACCTTTAGAGTACAAGGATCTGGGAGAAGTCAGGTCGAGGTCCCCGCTGAAAAGGGAGATAAAGTCAGAGGGCATCGCAATCCCTCAGACCGAGGAAACCGGACACCTTCAGAGAGACGCGGCGTGACGACGCTGAACGTCTAAAGTCTCTCTGTTTACTGTTAGGAAATTTACAAACTTGTCTTCAGACCTCTACGGTCTTCACTCTGACTTGTCTCTGACGTTACAGGTCGTCGCTCAACGCTGTCACTCGGCGGCCTCCGCCTCCTCTTCCTCGCTCCGCCCACTTTGTTCTAAGCGGCTGAGAGGAGGAGCCACGCCCCCCTCAACGATGACGCAACACGTACGTATTATTATTTATAATCATAAATCAAATTATTAGATTCGAAAAATCCAATAAAACTATTACTCATCTTTCTATGGCGGGATGTTTTAAATTATATATTACTAAAAATAAAACACCTAAGATAATTATAGGAGGAAAGATATAATTTTATAACAACTTCAACATTATCACCAACATCTTTATTTCACTGGAAAACTTCAGCTAAATCATTTAATTCAACACCAGGTTTTGATTAAAATTATAAGTAAATAATTGTATTATTTACTTAATAAAGTTTTCTAATTTAATAATATGTGCACTGTGTTTCATGTATTTTGTTTACTTTGTTACTAAATATTTCTGTTTATGTTATGAACTGATATAACTGATTTGTTCATATGAATGTGTTCAATAAACCAATAAAATGATTATGAATTATGATTATGAGTAAAATCTCATCAGATTTCATTTAAATGTGAACACTAATGTGAAATATTTGCAACTGAATATACCTGATATTGTTATTATTATTGATAAAAGTCAAGCTTATCTGTGTTGCACTTTCTTTTTATACATGTAATTGGATGCTTCAAATATATATAATGTAATTATATAATCATAGAGATATATAGGTAATTAACAACTTAAGGTCTGTCATTCATCTGGATGTTTCTTTGACATGGACCATCCATATTAATGTTGTTACAGACCACATTTCTCCAGCAGGACAACAGACGCCACCATATAGACACAGGTAATAAGCAGAAGAGCCAAACGGCTCCAAACTCACCAGATCCCAAATATTAATAGAAATATTCTCATCTGTGAATGTGTATCTGAACTAGTGTTAGTGGGAGTGTGTGAGTTTGCAACTTTATTGTTTATAAGCTCCAGTCTGGTATTGCAATCAATTGTCATTGTATATACCTGAGGCCTGTTTCACAGAGCAGGTTTAGTGAAAACTCAGGGTTAGTTGCCTTAGACTCTAATGCAACTAATCCTGAGTTTTTACTAAACCTACTTTCTGAAACAGACCCCTGGTATAATGACAATAAAGGCATTTTGTTTCTGATTCTGCTTCCGAGGTCTATAGAGACCTCGTCCTGCAACCTACAGGACCAGGTCCAGTTGCTCCACCTCCGCATGTTTGATGCAAATCCTGCTGACAAATAACGAACAAGGCAACAGACATAGGTGGAAACATAACCTGCTTGGCAAAGTGAAAAACAACATAAACAAACTAAATCTATCTTGATCCTTGTAGAGGTTCAGGTCGGCCGTTTAAACCAGATCCTCAGCTGTGTAACTATTTCTTGTAGCTCATGCTGTTCTAAAGTTCCCTCTTGTTTTTAATATCATTCCCTCTGGAGTTGTTAAAACTGCTGAAAGAAATTCGTTTTCATTTTCCAGTTGCTGCCTCTCATGAACCTTGTAAAACTGATGTGCTTTTTTCAGTTTGGGAATTGCAACAATAACAAGAAAATCAGAGCTCTTTTTTTCTGCATAATAACATCTCAGTTCTTGCTGTAGTCTCACACCAGGCTGCTATTGTGGAGAATATTTCTTGGAAGAGAGTCTGGACTTTGCCCTTTAAGATTCTCATAACTAATAAAGTGAGGGAAGTCACATTGAGACTGTACCATAAATTCTACACAGCTAAATCAGTTCCTCTTAATTTACCATGAAGATACTGACACATACTAAGATGTGTCTGTGGAAGCAGCGTTGAAACACCAGTGCAGCTGTTTTGGTTTTGTAATATCATGAGGGAGGAGCCTGGAGCATTACAAGAAAAACAAAAACAGAGACAAAGACAATTATATATCTATTTTATACCTGACAATAGTGAATTAGATGCCTAATTAAATATAAACATTTTGCCTACTCCAGTCACTTTATTTTTAAAACATTAGCGATATAGATAGCAGCAACAAGTCGAAGTGGTAAAATGGCGTTTAAGGACGATGACTATCAAAGTGTGTGTCTTGTATTACATAGTACTATTTATTTTGACTATATACATACCGTAAAATGATAGCATGTTGACTCTAATAACATCCAGAGGTAGATGCACTATATGTCTCTAACTGTTGTCACATTTCACTAGTATTCATGAATAATTATTTAGTGGAATAGTATGCCTCACACAGCATAACATAAGTATCATCTGTCTTAGCTTCTTCTACAACAAAGTATCAGTACAGACAACTGCTAATAATTTATAGACGAAGGTTAATATTCAGCCACAAAGCAACAATGTGTTGATTTGAATAAAAGCAGTAATCTATGGCAGTAACAGCAGCAACAACTGACACAAAGCTTCATGGAGATCTTCTAATACTGAGCCTCTGTCTGCCTGCAGTGCAACATATCATCCTTAATGAATGATCTCAGAGGAAATTGTTGGTGTCATTGAAAATGATGAAACAACTGGTCTGTCAGTCAGACTGCCGCCCTCTTGTTTCTTAAATTTGAGTCCGAAAAAACTGCAGAGTTTCATCAGCATCATGTCCACAATCTCATCCTCCTCTGACGGCTGCAAAGTACAACAGAGAGTTCCATTGCAAAATCTCATTTTTTCAACAAAGTCTGTTCAGCAATCTACAAATACTGGTTGCACTTTGCTGCCACAAGTCAATGCTGACATCAGCGACATTATGGGTGAGTTACCTTGTGATGTATCTGCTCTTGACTGAATGCCACCAGGATGACAGAGATGAAGAGATTCAGCACCACGAAGGTCATGAACACGATGCAGGAGCCGATGAGAAAGGCACCAAGTACCGGATTGTAATTCAGAACCTGAGGGGACACGAAGGAGAAATACATTAATGAACAGTCAGCTGTCATCATCTGCTGTGCTACTATTATAAAAGTCTCACACTAACCTCTTCGTAGTTAAAAATGCCAAGCTGCAGGCTAACAATTGTCTGTGCAGCTTCCACCAGAGTCCGATAGGAATACAACTTCCATCCATACATCAGGTTAGCCTGGAAAACAGAGAATTCATTTTTGTGTTAATAGCCATCTTTTGAATTGAGTTCAACTTCACAAAGTATAGATTAAAAAGAAAACACTGGGTCCAGCAGTATGTTGATTTTAAGTGTGGGAAACTACTCACAGCAATGGAATAGGCCAGAAACATGATGGTCATGACCACCAGGAAGCCTGAAATATCAGTCCAGGCTCGCTGCAGTGTGGATGTGATCATGTGCAGTTTGGGGTTCAGTCTCAGCAGGTGCCACAGTTTGACTGTAGCCAACAGTACTAAGAAGGCAATCAGATAGCCCAGCACCGCATCAGCCTTGGCTGTCTCATGGAAACTGGCATATCTAGAGACAGAACATGAGAGTAAAGAGCCTTAGTGTAACAAAACTTTGAACAAATTATAATAGAATTACTATAAAATTAAAATTATAAATTACACACTGGGAAAAGAAAGAGAAAAAGCTTTGTATAGAACTTCTACTGTGGATGGAGGATGTGTTTATATCTATATCAAGATCCTACATACAATACTTGGTTATGTTTTGTTATTGCTTACTGGTCTTTGTTGTTCTGGTAATACTCCATGTCCCGCTTCCCCAGTAAAGTCCTCTTGATGAAGACAGATAGAGCACTCCAGCTGAGGATGATGATGGCCAGCTCCAGCAGGTGCCACTTACTCTTGAAATAAGACCATTTCTGCTGCTTCATCAGCTTTCCCTATCAAGGAAATCAGTGGAGCATGTGTCAGGCAACTATTTAAGCTATCATCACCAGTAGTGTTGGATGCAGATAACGAATTATATACCTGAACAAACATGTAATGAAAGATAAAGAGGAAGTAGATGGCTTCAGAGGCCAGGACGAAGATGTGAAGGCCGCCGGTCGACTGATAAAGACGCACGTTGTGAAGTTCACTGTGAAACTGAAAAGCTCCTGCAAGAAGCACAACATAACAGACAACATGGCCGTGTGTTTACAGACAACAGACATGTTATTATGCAGCTCACACACAATAGATGTACATGGACCACTTGCCTGTGGCTGTGGTCTCCAGCATGAGCGTCACAATGCAAAAGAGGTTGACGTTGGCATTGTACACAGTGAATTCAACAAAGACCGCTTGGGTGTACACATCAAACCAGGTGTTGTCATAAAGGTACTGAAGGGATCTACACAGACACAATATGACATACCATGACTTATACAAGTTATATTCAAATCCTGATTTCACAAACATCACAGCAGTGCAAGGTATATAAAAGCACATTTACAGATCTAGATTCTGTATTCAATCTAAATTGTTTTTTATATTCACTAAATTGTATTTTTATGTTATCGTCTTATCACCCTCTGCATTGCTATAGAAAAACGTCTATTGCATTGTCCTAAAAACTTTTCAGTACTGGACATTTTTGCACCATCTACTAAGTTCAGTTTAATAAGTTCAGATGCCTACCTGCTGGAGTTTTCTAAATCTGGCCCCAGATCCACCACAAAGCCTCCTCCTCTGTAGAGTTTCACACTGCCCCAGACAGGGTGGGACCTGAGTTTTCCCTGAGACTGGTATGTCCAGGGACTGTGAAGGTTTAGAGACGTGTTACCTTCCACAAACTGACTCCAGCCTGGACCGTAGGAACCCATGTCCTCCAGCTCCCACGAGTATGGAGCGTGACAGTCTGACACAGACTGCTGCATGGCGCGAGCCACGTGGCAGGAGTTTTCCTTCACCCTCACCTGACGGAGACGAGCGTTACCCACCAGCTTTGAGTTTCCATCTGTGATAAATCCTGTGAAAGATAAGATACAATATTCATATTATTTGTCACTGTCACTCAAATTAAATTTGATTCATGGTATTGAGAAAAAGCTCAACTCCACATTTTTAACCACACTGCACAACAGCCTCATTACATGGCATTTTTAAATTAATGACAGACACCTTGTAATAATATTCTCCATAAACATACTGTTGCTGAACCAGTAGTTTATGTGTTTTCTTGTTTTAATAACCTCACAACAAACTGACCTGGGTGCTCTCCAAACAGGTTGCTCAGCAGGCTTGTTTTTGCCCAGCTGAACACATCCTGAATACTCATACTGTCTGAGATGCCTTTACTGAAGCTCTGTCGAATGTGATGTGTCAGAAAGTAAGCGTTAGGGTCCCTCTGGCCGTACGCCACCAGGAGTAACATCCACATAAATCCCATGTAGGCTGCATCAAAAACAAATATCTCACATCAGCATTTCACTCCATCACTTTCTGTTATGTATCAAATACAATGTGTTTGTTTTGCGTATCTAAGTGTTTCTCTCACCAAGAATCTCCCCCATGAGAGCATAGACTTTCTGCTCTTTAATCATGTTGTTCCTAATCTTCTCAATGTCAGTGGGAGGTGGTGGCTGATAAAAACTGCATGTGCTGTCTCGTCTCGCTGCCCTCACTGCATCAGGATCATCTGAGGGAGGAAGTTTGTACTTATATCCTAAGTTTTTAATAACATTTTTTTTGCAATAAATTGATGGTAGAAATGCAATAAAAATGAAAAATGAGGGAAAAAAAAGGCATGCCTGGGTTTCTGAGACTCTCATCTATTTGAGGCTCTCCGTACTCCTCCTGGTCAACTTTCTTCAGAACTAGAGCAAAAAAAGCAGCAAAACCAAGAACCTGTGACAGAAGATTTTCAGATTATTATCATTAGTATTACTGACAGGGAACACCGTGATATAAAATAAAAAGTGACTTAGTTTTGTTTGTTACAGCAAAACTATGAAGGGGTATGAAGCATAGTTACGAGGTAAACAAACATTTACATCATCAATGTATTTCCATGAGATGTGGTTTTGAATGTTGTTTGAATACACAATAGCTAATGTGACATAAATGTGTGCATAAATGTATTTGCTTTGCAAATGTTGACACAGCAATGCAAAACTTGATATAAGATTTGTTGATAAAAAAAGTCAAATTCCAATATAAAAATGAAAAAAAATATTTGTAGCTTAATATTATTTCAATAAAAAAAAAAATAGGAATTGGTTGGAGATGCTCCAAGCTCCAGTTAGATATGACTTAACAATATCTAACATTTCACATCCTGGTCATTCAGTGTGATGTTCCTCACCTTCAGAGGTTGAGTAATAAAGAGACTCTCAACGAAGGAGACCACCATGGAGATGAGCCAGCTTATAGAGCGATCCTTCCCATACGTCAGCCCATACATCATGGTGAAGTAACCTGACACACCGCTGGTCGCGATCACCAGTATCCATCCAATAAAGACAAACCACCATGGCAGACCTCCTTGACTGCGCTTCTTGGAGGAGTCCTTTTTGTTTGTGCACTCTCCCGGACTGGGGCTGCGGTCCAGTTGGTCTCCATCTAAACCGGACCAGGACGATGGGAGGTTGTCCTCCAGAAGACCCTTCATTCCTTGAACCTGCTGCAGGGCGCGATTGTAGCTTTCTGGGTTTGGGAAACGAAAGGGTCCCAACAGATCAAGCTCTTTCTCAACGTGATGCAGTTGTCTGTACAGGTACTGGCTGTTGTTGCTCTTCTTCTGAGCTTCATTTGACGTCTTCTCAGAGTCTTCACACACGCTGTCCTCTGTTCATGCAAAATTCAGCATTAGTCAGTTGCATTATCACATAATTTAATATGTGAACAAAGAACTCAAAGTGCAATTAAAACTTCTTAATTAGGGTAAATAATTTCAAGAGCATTGTAAAGTTCAATGTGCTCTCACCTTGTAGACTGACTGCACCTAAACTAAGGATCATGGAGCGATCCTTTTTAGTGGCATCAGTGTAAAAGTCTCCAGACACTTGGTTCTGCTGTCTGATGATGTCTTCCACCAACGACAACAGAGTGTTGATATCTGTCTGCTGACCAGGATGGAGCTCCTGATGAGGCAATGGACTTTTCATGGCCCTTGACAGTGACTGAGCGATTCTCTTTATGTCCTAATGTAGAAACCACATCTTCAGACATGAACAAAGAACAGAAGAGTAAGTACATCCAGGTTTTGTTCAGGATACCTGTGTCCTCACCTTGATCACAGTGTCTGGCGTTATGTCTTTCAGCTCCGTCTGAGAGGATGGGGACGTCTGCGATGGAGAAACTCGACCGGTCTTCCCCTGTTTCAACACATCTGTTTTGCTGGTTTTCTCTCGAGGACGAGTGTTTCTGAAGATACTCACAATAAGGAGGTTGATGGGAAACATGATGATTGAACTTTGAAATCCAATCATAACCTGCTGCCAGGTAAACTCAATGTGACCTGCAAAGTAAAATGCCATTTTTATATCAACTTAGAGGAGTTAAATAAAGTCCTTAAATAAAGATTAATAAAAATATTCTATAGTATTTCATCTTAATGGTTTCATCACGTTATTGTTTGATGAAAGCTCTGTATAATTCATATGTGGTTACCTACCCAGGTCCATGGTCTGCTCGGAGGGGTCTGTTGGGATGCCCCAAAACATAATACTGGTCAGCATGGTGCACAACAGAAGAGAAAAGCAGCAGGAGACTCGTTGCACACGAGTGAAAGTACTATAAGGAGGCCGACTGATGACAGAGAACCAGATATGACCGTCACGGAAATCCTTTGCTGTTTTCATGAAGAACAGGTTACTAGAAAGTGTCAAAAAATAAGAATAGTTTAGAGGAAATTAGTGACGATTATGTTATTGAATTTATTATAATTTTTGGTAATGTGTCTACCAGATCAATGGCAGGTCTCACCTAAATCTCTTCAGATCCATTTCTGTGGCCACTGGGAAAACTTTGTCAAGAGTGCACTCTCCCACATCTACAGCCAACCACGAGTTACACAAGAAGTGCCATTTCTGACCAGTCTCCAGATCCTGCACCATTACTTTGCTGACATACCTGCACATGGCAACAGTAATTAGTAAATGTGCTCAAGATAATAACACATACAGTGACCCACTGACCCATACCATGCAGGGTGTTGTCCTGAGTTGTCATGCCACAGTCTGATGCTCTGCAGATCTCCAAGAGAAAAGTGTGTGGTCAGCAGGAACATGTCGACTCCGCCCCTCTCAAACACGGGCTTCTCATGGTCTGTCAGGTGATGGGGGTCACTTTCTCCCTCCGTACCCAGCAGAGTTATGGTCACCTGAGAAAAAACAAAATCAGTCAAGATGACTAGAAATGCCTAGAGTTGTGAGAATTTCAATCATAAATGATAAGGCATAAACATCAGATATTACTGACCTGAGAGGAGGTGGATGCACCATGGCGGTGGCCTGTGCTGATATTCAACATATAACGATACTCAGCCAAGGGATCATTGTCCTCAAGCACTGTTACCTTCACCTACAAGTAAATGCAAAGACATAGCATTCAAGGATTAATGTTTACATGGTTATTTTTAATACATGATGACTAGAAAATACAACATACTTAATAAACAAAATAAACTAAAACCTGGTCAATAAAGCAGCAAAGTCAGAATAACATTTCTTCCCAAAGGTATTAACTGTACCTTGACTGAGTCCTGGATGTCTTTCCTTCGTGCCCATATAACCACAATGAGATAAACCAAAAAGATGGCTCCTACAAAACACACCACTACAGGGTTGTTGGCAAATGTAGCAAAAAGTTCAGCAGTGCGTGACACATCAACCAGGTTTGGCATCACAAAGAAAGAGCTGCCAAAGAATGTCAAGTGGTTACAGAGACACTGAGTGACTGAAGATGTGGTGCGTGGGCCGACCTGTGAAGAAAAAAGGAAACCAGTTCACCAAACTTCACAGCTCAAAGATGCATCTGTGCAGTGACTGTAGATTTTGTTTAACTCACCCTGCAGCCGTCTTCACTCCAAGAAGATTCAGTTTCATTCCAGTATTTACACTGGGCAGCGATGGAAATGACATTGACAGTAGCATTGACAGATTTGACGCCTGGTTCTACAATTGGTTTTATGACAAGGTAGTGAACTCCAACATCTTCTGTTCTGTTTTTAGGACTTAGCACCCAGGTATATTTGTCCTCTGTGTTATATAGATGAATGAATATGTTATTAGCAATCAAGTTTATTTCAAACATGTTTTACCTGTAATTTGTACATTGTTACAAAAAGTAAACCAAATAGTTACCTTCTTTGGAGTCCTCTAGGGGGATCTGAGTCTTTGCTACATAATTGTCATCATTGGGGTAATCTTTATAACCCAGGAATAGCATGAAGGAAATGTCTTCAGATGGCTCCATTTTCAGCACCAGTGTTACATCCGGCGAGGGGATGTCAATTATTAATGTGCTGAAATTGGCAAGGTCAAGGACTGTGCTGTTCTCCTGCCCAACATCAGGCCTCGGTAGGAGAATCTGAAAACCCAGAACGCACATTATACTGTACCACTTATACTGAACTGCACTGATCTGCCAGTGTCATCTGAGGTAAAATAATTAAACAATAATTACCTCAATCTCATCGGGCAAGTTCTCAACTGGAATGACAGTGCCGTTCGTTCTGGTTAGAGACAGGGATCCTACAGTTCCTGTGATGTTTTCCTCGTTCCAAGAATATGGATTTTTATCAAAAGTCATCATCTAGAAAGAGGTAGATGTGTAAAACAGGCAAATGGTGCAAATCTGTGACAAAGAAAACCTGATCTGACTTGGTTTTCACCTAAAATTTACAGCACGCTTGAAAAAAGATGATGGACTTCAGGCTCCACTGGCACCTTTAAATTCACTGTAAATATATTTTGTTTGCATTGTCCCTACACTGTGCGCACACACTTACTCTCACATCCACTGGCTCTTTTGGAGAAACAACGTCTTCAGAGAGTTTAGGGAAAGAAAAGCTGGATGAGCTTTTCTTCTGGACATTTATATCTTGCATCTGCATGGTTTCTGAAGAGACTCTGCAGAGAAAGTAATCATTAGTGTTTCAGGGATTTAAGCAGTATAATCTTTCACAACATGTTCTAGCCATAGTCACTCATCTCTTACCTGTTGACATACACACTGATCTGACCAGAGTCGATGATTGCCGGGTCTCCATTCAGCTTCTTATTAATCAGCAAAGCACTTTGAATATTGCTTATCCCAGTCACAAGGTAATCTGAGACTATTCTCTGCAGAACACATTAAATCTGTTTAGTGGAGATTGTGGACAGTTCAGCAAAAAAAGAAAAAAAGCATCCAACATTTTTCCAGCAGATTTTATTTATTTCTTACATTTGAGGAAACTGTCAAAATATTACTGGCTGCTTCAACTATGGGCGTAGCTGCTTGCACAACTTCTCCACCATCCTCTTCGTCTTGATTAACACTGATAGTGCTGAGGGAGGAGCTGAGGTTTACCAGCAACAAACCTGCTTCTTCCTGGACGAACAGGAAGAGAAAACATTTGAGTTGATCTTTGTCCAAATTTCAGAAAAGCTGGTAAACAAGCACAGCAACCACTGCAACATACTTTATTACTGAACTGATGTGCTCAGTAAAGTTTCAGGCTGACAAAGACAGTTTATGTTCAGTACACAACTATTTCAGTGTTTGATTCTGTAATAAATCTTTACACATGGATCTGGTGTTTCTGATAACAAACAGGACATTTCTTGAATTATTCTGATGCACTGTACTTGAGCAGTAGGACTGAGTTCGTCTGAGAGCTGGGTGAGTCCAGCCACAGCTCTGGCAGTCACTTGCACTCCCTGAGTTGTGTTAGAGGGGCTGTCCTCCAGCGCTGTGGTCATTTTGGTCAGCATTTTCCCTCTGAGCTGAAAGAGAAGGAAGTACAGATTAATACCACGGCACTCTCCACTCAACCGCATTATTAGCTGAAAGCCTAGCAAATATCGCAGTGATATACATTAGCTTGTGCTGCTTTAACCTCGACCACGCTCTGTTACCTTCATCCTCTCATCCTTCTGATCTTTGCCAGCCTCTGTATTCAGAATGTCAGAAACTGAGGTAAATATTTGTCCGAGGGCTTCGCCAGAGAGCAGGCCCTGCTGCACTAAACGAGCCACAGTCTCCTCCACTGCAGAGTAAAGATCCTCCACTGAGGTGCTGGAGTTACTTTTCTTTACCTTGAGAAAGAATAACAACTTTACGGAACGATTGAAAGTCCTTCAAAACAACTGCACAATGTTTCAAATTTCACTTCTCTAATCCTAAAAAAAGGCAGAAGACAAACCTGAGCTGTGACAGTTGTGGTGGTTTTCTGGTGTGTTTTCTGGTTTTTCACAGTCACATCAACAGACAACTTGTAATCGTTCTTCTCATCTCCAAGAGGTAGGAAAATAGATTTCACCTCATTTGTGTTGCTGCAGCGCAGATGTTTGCCTGAATGACAGTTACAGACGATTTAGTAAAAATGTTTTTTCAGTGATTTCTTATTATTATGTTATTTATTTCTTTGCAAATGTCAATATCATTTCCATAATTGTAAATTCCATTTATTCTCTTTGAGCCACGTTTTACTCACTTTACTTTCCTACATAAGGAACAACAGTTCTCAAGCTCTCACCTGTTTTGGTTTTGAAGCAGTAATTACAGCCTGCAGAGCAGAAAGAGCTTGGTTCGCAGGTAATGTTAAACGCATCAAGAACTGTTCCTGATGTGGGAGAGATACTACACGAAGGGGCGGTGGGTTTGGTGCTTGTATCAGTTGTCTGATCTGGGTTTGCAGGTGATGTAGTCGGTTCAGAACCTGGTATTGGAATAATGAATTTGACAAAACCTGGCTCGTGTTTACCTGTAACAAAATAAAATAATTAATTTCCAAATCAATGTATCAGTATTTTTGATGGACGCACTAAATTATGGGATGATGGGATTAACACACCGTAAGCAATCACAGTGATGCTTTGCTGTTTGTCCTGTGACTCTTGGAGATTTTTGTTTTCCACGCTATATTGAACACCACCATCCTGCTTCTGAACAGGTGGCTTGCTTCCTGATGTGAAGTAACATTTTTCATCTTCATTGTCCTCCTGGGAAAAGATCAGATACTACTTGTTTGACACATTTATCTTTTACAACACAATTTAAAATGGACTGAGGGGCTATTTTAGACTTACCTCCAAAGGTTTAAGATCCTCAATAAACCAGACTACGTGTGGACAAGATGTTGCACAGTTCAGCTTTAGATTTACTTGGCTTTTCACATTTATTGAGTCACAATTATCACAACTGAAAGAAAAAGGTATATATGACTTTAATCTCTTCCAGTAAAGATAAAGATTGTAAAGATCCTCAATCTTTTAACGCTGTCAAGTTGTCATGTGAATTTTGTAGATTTTTTTGCTCGCTATTTTCAAGAGTATGAGGGGAAGAAAGGTTGTATAACACAAATATAAAGCTTACTGTGTCATGTATATCTTAAGTTTGAGTCAAACTTAATTTGCAAATAGTTTCCAGTATAATTTTTTGGACATATTTAAGTATTTTGGCTCATTTTACCTGATGTGGATATCGCTGAATTCTTTTGGAGTCACAGTGATGCACTTTGAAGCTGAACCAAGGACCACCAAGGACTTCCACACTTTTACGGTGTATTCAAAAAATTCAAAGGGATCTGGAAGGCAATCCTTTCCAATTACAAGCGTTTTATCCGTTTTTTTGCCTTTGCATTTGCAGTTTTTGTCTGTATGGACAGAGACAGAGGCAGAGAAAAGAAACTTACACAATAAAGAAATAATAGCATTTCTACAAGAAATATTCATTGAATACAACCTGAGAAATCATAATACAACTTAATCAATACTTAATTAATGCAGTGAGTGTGATTATTTGTGCACTAGTGATCTAAGGTTTTGAAAAACTACACATTCCAGTCGGATTGAATACGGTGAAACCACAAGACCTCAGGATGTAATCGTGCTCCAAATGAAAATGTAAATCTGACACCGGTAATGGTAACAAAAGTGAAAATTGGACACCCATAAAACGTAACGTGTATTGGACTGCTCATCTTCTATTACTGGTGAATGGATGAGGAAACCAAATCCAACTGTGTGGAAAAACACAGCAGTGTCACAGCAGCCAGAGAATGAGCTGAGAGTATGTTCAGGTACAAAAATAACCGCAGTTTGTGAGGGCGGTGCAAACAAAATGATCAGATACATGCATTGTCATGTCATGTCGTTTGATAAAGAAATGTCGCATCCTGAATATTTTCAAAATCAGGATTAGTCTCAACACACAGATATTTGGTGTGAATGAAGACGTTTTCAAAGTCAACAAACTAATTTAAAAAAGCTTTAAAGTTGTTGAAATGTTACTTACTACAATTCCATTCCATCTCAAGTAGATTGTAGGCAAAGTCTCCAGTTCCAGTTACATTCAGACTAACACTCTGACTGTAGTCAACCACGGTGTCAGGAGTAGCAGTTATTTTCAAATCAATTGCCAGTCTGAGGTTCTTTTGTCTTGTCTGTAGAAAAACACAATGTCACTGTGCTGCAACATCAATGAGCAGACACATATATGTATTTATTTATGATTTGTGTGTTCATTAATCAGTGTTTGATACAAACACATACTCTCCGTTCAGGATCGTCTGGTGAGTCTTGGCAAGCCTTGAATATGTTCTCTAAGTCCACGTCCACATCAGCGGCCGAAAAGGCGTTCATGGCTCGTACTTTGATATTTTGTAATTCTTTACCAAAAGAGTTGGTATTTAAGTATTTTAACTATATTTTAATAGCAGGATTATGTCATTAAAGTACAACATAGCTTAAGTGTTACGCACCTTCAACCGTGCTGGTCAATGTAAAAGTTTGTGAGGTTCCACTGAGCATTTCTCTGGTTTCATTCAGTGAGTCACTGGCTCCAGTTAGAGTGAAGAGAAGCTGCACTGGGGCTCCAGACTCCAACGAAACATGGATGCTGATATCACTGGAGTCTGGACACTCGCCTTCTTCTGATATTACCGAGGCCTTCACACCTTCAACGGGCTCCAGCAGACATAGCTCCAGATCAACAGACTCTGTATGTGATGTAACCTTGTTGGATGCAGCCAGAGTCAGGTTGTGGCAGCCGAGGCCGAGTTTCTCTGTCACACTTGGATTTAGTGTAATGTTGTGGGGTGAAATTCCCAATTCCACTGATGAGTTTGCAACCAAATGGTCTTCATGTTTGACTGTGTAGGAAACATTTGTGCCTATAAACAACAAATAAGAGAAGTTATTCTGTATATTTATTAAATGGTTTATTTGAAGCATTAATACTCATAGTATTTTGTTGACTCACCTGCCTGCACTGACACCTGAATTTCAACATTTATGCCATAAAGTGCATTGCATTTAGTGCCATCTGTTGACACGTTCCCGCTATAGCACTTGATCACACTAAACTCTCCAACAGGATCCTGAATGGTTATGGTTTTCTGAGCTGTGACGTGCCAGTCACTGGTGGTGCACTCAACCACGACCATGAAAACACCAGGACGATTAAATTTGTGCATAACTGTGCTCTCTGTCCTGTGTGTCAAAGGTCAAATAAAACTTTAGTTACATAAATAGTTAAATTCTGGATCTATTTCCAGTATTTGGTATTTTTGAAAGCAAAGTGTTGCTCACTCCTCTGGGCTGTATGGTGCAATCGCGTGACCGTCTCCTGTGTTCAATGTGCATGTTAGGTTCCCTTGAAACGGATGAAGGAGCCATTTCACAGTGATGGTGACGTTATCAAAAACAGCTGCTAGCGTACTCATCAATAACTGGAGTCCTGAGAAGAATTCACACTGTTACTGTATTTTCAGATATTAATAAATAAAACAGTAGAATTAACTCATGTAATCACGTGATTAAGTTGAAACTCAAGCTGTGAATTCAGTTCAAGAGGCTAAAAATCTCTGCTAAAAAAATTGAGAACAGGAAATTTGGTTGCATCACAAAAAGAGGAACAGAATGGATAGAGGATCCTGTCTAAAGATGAAAACATCAAGTGCAACTTTAAAAAAAAACTGAATGAATTAAACAGATTAACACAGCTAAAGTTATACTGGACGACCCTTTCATCTGCTAATGATCCACAACATTATTTTAATGAACATGCCTATGCATGAAAGTGAGAGTAAAAATGATTAATTGTGTAACTGACCCTGTTTGCAGTGGTACTCTACAGAGAGGTAACTTCCCAGAACAGGGCATGGTTCACCAAAAGAGCCGAGATCCACCGGAGCCTGACAGGCCTGCAGTCCGTGGCAATGGGCTGGAATGACAAATAAATCAAGTGGGTAAAAGTGTGTGCAGATTTACAGGATTATTATAGGTTAACTGAGGGAGAGCTGATAAAAAGATTCTCTTCATGGATTTACAAAATATGACACCATTCAATTTTCATCCTGCGAATGTAAATAATCAAGCTGTTTCTATTACTTTCTAATAAAAACCCTTTTTAAAGAGACGTGTTTGCTTAGTAAATGCATGAAGTCTTCCAGCATAACTAATTCCAGACTGATATGAATGTGAGTGTATATTTACCCCAAAGCCTGTCTATTCAGCTCCTGGGAGGGGATTTGCCTAATGTCTTTTCTGGCAATGTAATCCTTTTGTCTGTAGTCACAGAGCAATCATGGTTTTTTGTGTTTGACACAAAGCATGGGACAAAAACATAGTTTGTGGTGATTTTAGTATGTTTATCTTGCCTTTTAGCTAAAGATGTTTTAACAAAGCAAAATATGTTCCCATAGATTTTAATATAGATACAAATATTCCTTTAAACGATATCAGTGGAAACCGTATCTATTGTATATATAGTACATAAAATATTGACATAGACAATTGTGTTGTTTCCAGCACATGAAAAACATCCAGGTCTCTACATTTTATCTGTCTTGTTAATGAAAAAAATTCTTATACTTAGATAATCTTTAATGCATTATAATACCTGTTACAGTATCTACCACATCAATCCAACTGCACTCTTCTTGGGAGGATGTAGGTGAAGCTGTAAGTTTGGATCTGCAGTAGTGAATTGTCTTTCGTCCATAGAAGCTGTCATCAATCTCTATAACATGACCAGAACCACACTGCAGTGTGGCATTTTGGCCATCGCAGGCAATAGAGCTCCCAGAATCTGAGGAATATAAACTATTACATAAAGGCAACAAACACAACATTAGTTTAATGCTGATCATTAGTTGGTTTTTGCAGGAGAACATACCAAACTGGCAGATAAAGTTAAGTTCCTGGCTGCAGTTGATTGTGGCTTCCCACTGGAAGCTTGAATGTTTCAGGATGTGTCCACAAGCTGCTTGTGTTTCTGGTATGTTCGCCCAGTTACTGTAGCTGACATCTGAGCCATCCAGCCACGCCAGGGAACCTTGAAAAGGATAAAACAATCCCATCAATTAATGTAATCAAACTTGTATTTTGAAGTCAGATACACTTGTGTTATCTCCATATCATTTCTTTCTTGTAAGTTAATTGCTAAGATCCTATTCAGGGGATCATAAAACAACAGCACAATAGATTACACTGGTGACACAGTGAACGAGAGATAAAGACTCTTTCTCTGTGAAGAGAAATAAAACCTCATTTGTAAATCAGCCCACTTGACAGCGAACCTATTGAAAAGTTTAAATGGGTAGGAAATCTTTCATTACACCTGCTGCTTGAGGGAGATATCCAAATGTGCTGCTCTTCCAACAAATGTCAGTGAACAAACACATTTCAGACCTTTACAACAGACGAGCAAGCTGCCCGATGAGATAACGCTTGAGGCAGTGTCTTGTATTTTTCTGTTAGTGTTGAGATATAATTACTGACCACAAATATATTTCCAAGAGCAGACAACTTCGTTTTAATTACAACTTTAAGGAATAATACTTTAACACAGATTTTATTCCAGCTATCACAACACTATCACAACAAAAACATTTAAAATCACACAAATTACACAACTCTCTCACCCTCAGAAGCAGCATCAAGAGTCAGGTTTGGAGCAGCAGGTGCGAGCCCAAGCCACCAGTCCCTGTCCGGTTGCAGGTGTTTCTGAAAGAACTGCTGAGTTTCATCGTTCAGGATAAAAGCTAGGTGTCCTCCGCCTCGCTCACACCATTTCTGGGCACTCAGGAAAGACCGCTTCAGACCCACAAACTCATAACAAGAGCCGTCAAAACCCTCCTGGTGCTCTGAGCAGGTCAGAACATCTGTAGTCTCCTCGGCAAAACAAGTCCAGCTCAGGAAGAGAACCATGAATATGGGGAGAGCCGTGCTGCCCATCTCTGTCTCCACGTGTACACACTGCTCAGACTCTCTGGTAACAAGTCTTTAAAGAGTACTGACGTCAGCAGCTCCAACACTAATCACCTAATTTCTCACATTAGGACGGCTTCCTTAATGGCTGTCCGCCTTCGTGTTGCAACCATAATTCTTGTGTACAAACAAAGCTCAGACATGCAGTAAAAAGGGACATGGCAAGTGTCAACAGCCACTGATTGCTCCACTCCCATCGTTACTGTCACGCTTCAAACCTGCAGAGAGAGATAAGCTCCTGTTTAACACCAGTTTCTATTATGAAAATGTCACTCTGAACTTTAAGTGGAACCAGGGGTTAAAAAATATGTCATGGGTCTATTGTTCTTCAGGTTGATATGGAAGGTGAACATCAAAGATTTAATTTTCTAAATTAAAATTATTGTAAAATGTGTTAAAATGTTATTATTATAATAGAAAAATTAATCAACCCTTTTTCATGCCAGACATTTTGTTATAGACGAAAAAAAAAAAAGATTATTATTAACATTAATAGCGTCTGTTTTATTGACACAATGTCCCATTAAATCATGAAACTCTGTAAAAGGTAAAAGTTGGTGTGTGTGTGTGTGTGTGTGCAGAACATGAAGCTGCTAAAATAAATAATAAAAATATATGAGTTTATAGTTTAACAATTATATTAAAAAAATTGCATTGAACAAACTTGATAAAAAATTATGTTTTAGTGATTAATGTGATTTGTGTTTGTCACGTTCATATGAATTTTATTGTGATTTAAATAATTTAAAATGTAATCATTTTATCATAATTTTGACTTTACTATTTGTCAAAATTTGTGAAAACATCTGAGTTGCAAAGTAACGACATTTTACTTAAATTAGATATCTATAGTTCATAATTAAACCTCAAATATTGCAGTTAAACTTTCCTTAAATATTAATTAATAACTAATTTGTTCTTATACTTTCTTTACACGTACAAACTTTTACTTAAATAAAATTACTACTTACGGTTATTGTGGTTGTTATTTATGTCGTTAAAAGCAGTTTATTATTATTATTATTATTATTATTATTATTATTATTATTACTCTATTTTTATTACGAAAATTAAAAGAGGGAAATAGCGGTAGCGCCTTTGGGTAAGTACCCGGATGTGTGACGTCATATTCCCGGGACGGAGCTGTGTGAGGACATGACTTGTAACCAACCTGTGTGGATATTAAACGTCCCGTGAATAAAGTCGCTCCACTTATTTTAATTTATTTATTCTTGAGCCATGTTGTCTTGTACGCGGAGCTTCACCGGCACCGTGACATCTGCTCTCCGGACTCTCCGCAGTGACCGAGTAAAAAACATTTATTATAATTTTTTTTTGGAGATAAATATTTATTATATCGTATTGAAACGTCCGGAGCTAAAGTTAAAACACTGACACCTCCTCGTCTTTACCTCCTCAGGTCGTGGTCTGCAGCCAGGTGCAGAGATGTTTGTCCACACAAACAGAAGGAGAAGTCCGCATCGCAAAGGTCCTGAAGGAGAAGTTTCCACTCGCTTCGTCCCTCAAAGTTGTGGATATTTCAGGTAAACACACTGGTCCACCATGTGAGCGGCTGCATGGACTTATGGGTACACAGTTTATTCAACAAGGACACATTCAATTATCAGGATTAAGGCTGCATCAGACATTTAGTTAATCTTTAAATCTGAAATGTTCATGGTGTCTTCTGTTACAGATGATAATGACATTAACAGAAAAAAACAACATTAATGACATTAACAACAAAATAAACATTTATTAAATTATTAACATAGTTGATGATTATTTTTTGTTGATCACCTAATCAGTTTATCACCGACTCAGTGTAGAGGCTTGTTGAACCAGGAAACAGGCAGCCTACTACTATTAAATAATGCAAAACAAACCTGGCATATTTGGTATTTTGTGGATCTAGACTTTAAAAATGCAAATTATATGTTTGCATGATGCTTTTTTTTTCCTGAACAGCTTTAATTCACAGTAAAAGGAAAATCTATTGCATGTAATCAGAGATGCATGAATGTTTTAAACACTATTATATTATGTTATTTACTTATTCGCTTATTTTCTATTGAGTTTTTAGTGCAGCATCTGTTCATCATTATTTATATTATTTGTATATAGTTCTTATAGTTGTAGTAGTGTTGTAATAGTGTTGTTTATGTGGTTCTCTGTGTTATTTAGGAGGTTGTGGGGCCATGTATGAGATCCATATAGAGTCCAGTGAATTCAAAGGGAAAAGGACGGTGCAACAACATCAGTTAGTCAATCAGGTAAATAATAAAAACTGTAAAACTGAATAGTCCAGCGTTAAATGTGTCATATTGTGTATATTTTAATTGTTTTGTTGATTAAATCACTCTTGAGCTTGTTTGGTCAGTGTGAGATTTTTAAAACAATGTTAGAAACAGGCAGATTTTTATACACTTTTTGTTTTGTCCTTCACAGGCACTTAAGGAAGAGATCCAAGGAATGCATGGGCTGCGAATATTCACCGACGTTCCAAAACATTAGAGCAAGTCTTTCCTCCATTGACCTAAAACTTTATCTCCTGCTCATGCTATCTATTACAAATGTACATTATTAGAGAGTAAATTGTGTCGGCATTGTCTCTGGCAGTTGTACATTAACAGTTAGAGATGCTTGATAAATGTTTTATTTTTTACATAGTGGGATATCATCTCCTCTGTGATAATTTATATATATATACATATTCAACCAGTGAAGGCTGTGATACGCACAAAATGTCTTGGCTAGTTAGATGTCAAGTCACGTAGGTCTTCTCAGGGCTGAAATGATGTTGGTTTAATGAAAAAAACAGTCCCAGGAGAAATAAATACTAAATAACTACCTTGAAGATGGCAGAGTTGCTACACGCCCTGGTTTAAAATGGAGGGAAATTCAGTTTGTGGAGCATTATTTTTACAAAATCACTCACATCAGTTAGAACACGTTAAACTGCATCAGACAAGGACCTTGTATTTATGCTACATATGCACTGATAATTCAAATTGCAATAAAAACACAGTGGCTTCTCTTCGCACATACTTTTGTGGCTTTTGTGAAAAAAAAAAAAAACTCATGTCAGCCTGTAAGATCCTTAAAGATGCTTATATTTCTCCTTTTAAATGTCCACTTTAATGTTTGATTCACACAACTGAGCTCGGAGGAGTGTTGGACTTTTGATTCTTGCAGTGCAACAAAATAACGTCACCTAAAAGTCTCACTAGTTACTATTTTCATATTCTATATTTATATTTGCTTGCAGAGGAACCAAAAGCTATCACTCAAATTTACAGCTCTTTTATCTCCCATCTGGATTAAGATAAATCTTCAGAATCATGCTTTTTGTTCAATCAGTCATATAAATATAACATACGTAATATTAAATCAAATAAAAATCTTTAATTATAACTGGAGCTATTTTCAGTTCAGACATTTTTTTTTAGCATGTTACAGGTCACAGTTATTGTAAATTTATTGTACTCTTCATAAAACTTTATCTAGTAAATAAATGTTTATTTCTGTAATTTGAGTGTTGTTGCACAAGTAAATATGGATAGATTTTTAATGGAGTTGAATAGAACAGAGTGCTATAGAATACAAAATAGAGCCAAATAGATCTAAATAAGACCGTTTATGTACAAACTACACATCCTCTATGTTCTACATAAATGAGTGTTAAAGAATCATTTTAAAGTGAATCAATTCAAGTAAAAAAACCTATTTGTTTGTACAGTAAAGACTAAACATAGTTCTTACCACTGAGTCATGGATCAGTTCTTAACATCAGTAAAGTTTGCACAGTTTTCACCAGCAGATGACGCTCTTCATGCTTCAGATTGGTGCAAGCAACCGGATCACACAGGGATGAATATATTAGTCCTGAAAAGGCAAAGTTATGTAGAATTCAAATATATTTCTGTGACTTTGAAGAAGATTTTCTTTTGTTTATCGAAGAGTTTAATTTCTTGTGAGGAAATTAAACTGCAGCTGATGAGATTTGTGGTTGGACCGTCCATCCATCCATCCATCCATCCATCCATCCGTCCGTCCGTTCATCCATCCATCGTGTGTGCGCGCAGGCTGCTTCACCGCATCAGTCTGAAGCCACCGAGGAGGAGCGGGGAGGAGAGCAGCGGGGTCTCTGACATGGCTAAAGAAGGAGCAGACATGACGGAGGAAACCGAGTATATGATCGATAGAAATGTAGGCAAAGAAGCAGAAAACGTGACGGAGTCTTGTGGCGATGCCAAAGAAATGCGAGCGGTGATTCTGGCAGGTTTTGGAGGTTTGAACAAACTCAGGGTAACCAGGAAGGCAATGCCCGAGCCTCAGGATGGTGAAGTGAAGATCCGCGTCAAAGCATGGTAAAATGGCTATGTCATTGATATATTTCATATGTTTTATTGTGATGTGTGCAGTGTTTTTTTTACCCAGTGTTGAACCCTAAGGATCATATCGCAGCAGTGAAGCCACAGGTCTTTTTCTGCCACCGTAGGTTTGTCTGCTACCAAGCAGAACCTGGTGTCAGTCTGGGCAGCAAATGTTCATGTAAATTCAGTTATTATTAATATTTATAAAAAAAAAAAAAAAAAAAACGTTTCTAAACCGTTGTGTTTACAGGTCATTGATCCTGAAGTTCTGCACAAACTCATAGTTGTGGAAAATAAAAGTGTTTTTCATTCTATTTCATTGGAGAACGCCTGTTGAATGTGGCCTTGTTTTCACAGAGGTGTAGCCAGTGACTCATTCCTGGTTATCAAGACATAAATAGTAACTGGAATTTCTCTAAAACAGTTCATACTTAATATTTGCATTATTGATTAAATAGCTGCAAGTGGTCAGAGACAGTTCAGGAGTATTGTTTCCATTCCGATACTAAATCAAGAGGAATTTAATATCAACAAACAGACAGTGAGGTTTCTTTATTTTTTTGTTGCAGTGGCTTGAATTTCCTGGATCTCATGGTCCGTCAGGGGACTATTGATAATCCTCCAAAGCCTCCTCTTGTCCCTGGGTTTGAATGCTCTGGAATAGTGGAGTCAGTGGGTGAAAACACAAAAGGATTTGAGGTGAGTGAGGCTTCAGGTTGATAATGTGGTGATCTGTGACTAAATGTAACTTCTTTCTCAGTGTCACACGATTGTTTTGACACACGTTTCTTTCAGATAGGCGACAGAGTTATGGCTTTTGTGAATTACAATGCCTGGGCAGAGGTTGTTTGCACGCCAGTGGATTTTGTCTACAAGATGCCAGATGAAATGACTTTTGCTGAGGCGGCAGCGTTCGCCCTGAACTTCGTGGCCGCCTATATGATGCTCTTCGAGGTTGCCAATTTACGAGAGGGGATGTCAGTGTTGGTTCACTCAGCAGGAGGTGGTGTAGTAAGTCCATTTCTTATCTGACTGTTGTTGAACCATTTCATCAAACCCTCATTATAACTGATGGCTTCATACCTACAACTGTAACAGTACATTGCACGATCAAAATATGCACAAATAGACAGTCTTTACAATTTTTGAATGCCTGAAATATGTTGTGTTAGTTATAAGTAAACCTAATAAATTGTACAAATATGAATGATTAACACAATGTGTTTATTACAGTGAATTCTGTCGTATTTTTCTCAAGATTGTGGTTTATTTAGAGTCGAATCTCTGTGCTGCTGATAAATTGTTACTACTGTTATTTTCAGGGCCAAGCTGTGGCTCAGCTGTGCTCCACTGTTCCTAATGTCACTGTGTTTGGGATCGCATCGTGTTTCAAACACGCAGCCATCAGGGACTCAGTGACTCACCTCTTTGACAGAAACGTTGATTACATACAAGAAGTCAAAAAGTAAGCATTAAAAGTTGGTCTGTGTTCTGTTTAATTTGAGGCTGAAGAGTCTGGATTTGGCTCCTTGTAATATATTTTGGAAACATTATGTTGTTAACTGTAAAAAATAAAAAAAAGATTAAATTTGATGACGTCGTCATGTGAGCTAATGTGATAACGTGGCCGTCGGCCGTAGAGATCACAGAGGACTGTGTGAGGATGCAGATGTTACCTGTCGCCTTATTTGGTCTTGTGGTCCCCATGGCAACTCACAGCTCATCTCAGAGAGCAGCAGCGTTGTGTAGGGCGGCGGTCTGCTCCGGCAATGTGGAGCAACTGAGCCAATTAAGGCTGAGCAACGATACCATAAACAACAGCACGCTGTTAGCTGATTTACACCACAAAGAACATAACTTATAGTAAAACCTGCCTAAGAAATGTGAGTTTTACTGTAATTATGCTCCAGTCTTCTTTTCTATCTTTTGCAGGGTTTTTATTATTCTCCTAATCTACTATCATTTGTTTTTATACTGTTGAATCATTTTAGAGGTATACGTATGAAGGAATTCAAATGTTATTCCTTTTGCACTGATTGTTATCATGCTTTCTGCCCACATATCTACAGTAGTAGTGGATTAATGTTCCTTTCATCTCTCCAGCCCAGGCATATTTCTCAGGATCAAGGGCAAAGTACAATTAAATTAATCTTTTTACAAAAGGCAAAAACCATGGGAATCATAAGACCACCAAGCAGTTTAGCCTAGCAGGTGTCCAGGGCCACAAGGCAGAAAGTAAAGAATTAAGGTGCCCTTGATAACAGCGTGCCTTTCATTCTTTTATATCCGTGCCCTTTAATGAGTCTCATTACACCAGACTGTTTGAATAGAAATATCAAGCTTTGGAAATGTGATATAAAATGTCTCACTGATGAGGTGTGATGTGGGCACTGCAAAACATCGATAATCTTTTATAAGAACAATGTAGGCAGAGTCAAAAGAAAAACGTGGGCTGCGTGATGCAACTTTTTCCCAGAGAATCAGGGCTTGTTTTTTTTTTTGTTTTTTTTATGAATTCATGATTAAACAAAACGTGAAGTTGGCTCAGAGTGTGAGTCACAGGATCAATATATGTTTTACATATTTAGTAGAATCTGGAAACAGTCCTTTTATTCCATCTTAACAAAATGACTCAAACTACGAATTATCAGAATAGCTGCAGATTAATTAAATTCACTGAATTTACAAACAGTTTCAGCTCCAAACCATGTTGATAATCAAAGAATCACGTGGTTGTAGCTTTTCCAACATGAGACTTCTTGTCTGACTTTCATCACAGTTCACTGTTATCACTATCTATCACTATCACAGTTCATGGTATCATGAGCAATACTGCTAAAACAAAACAAGACTTTAATTATCTTGAATCATCTGCTTGGGTTCTGGGAAACATTAACTGGATTAACTGACAAATGATCAACACTTTTACATGTATATGGCCGATAAAAATGTAAAAGTTTTGATCATTTTTTAGTTCATATGAATTCCCTTTTAGTGAAGCTCAGCTTTCTTTTCTTCTTGGCATTTTAGAATTTCTCCAGAAGGAGTCGACATCTTGTTGGACTGTCTCTGTGGGGAAAACACAGGGAAAGGTCTGAGTCTGCTCAAACCGCTGGGAACTTACATCCTCTATGGTAAGAACAACAATTTTGGAAATTTGCAGTGTTCAGCCAAACATTAATCAACCTGCTTCATGTTTGAAGTTAATAATATTAGAGTTCAGCACATGGTTTCTTGCTGAGGGTTAAATGGGAAAATTGATGTTGATAATGTTGTAGATAGCTTAGCTTAGCTTAGCTTAGATACCTAGTGGCAACAAATCCTTGTCTAAGACTAAATCTTACACTTTACCTGCACACTGATGTTTTTATCTTTTCATCATGGTCTTAGTGCATCTTAAAAATATTTTTACCACTCGACAAAAAAATGTGTTTACAGTCTTATGCTGAGCCAAAGATAACTGTCTCCTGGCTGTACTTGAATATTTAAAACATAAATAAAAGAGTTATTCTCATCTAACTTTCTGCAATAAAGCGAATAAACAAATTTTCCATTATTTCGAACTGTTCCTATAAAAATGTCTTGAATTAATTAAATGTGTTGGCAACTGGACAGGCTGTGAAATAATGAGGCTCGCATGAATAAAACTGGCTGGATATTAAATGTATTGTCCTCCACAGCTACTATTCTTATCTGATCTCTCTGTTGGTTGTTAATTACTGTAGTACTTGTCAAGGCTCATGAATCAAACAACAGCATTAGGGGGAGATTATTTTACAAATTTTAGTCTTTCTGAATACGTGCAAAGGCATGTTTGCACAGATCTGAGGGTCTTAATGTGCCAACTGTTTCTCCCCCACCTCACCTATTATGTTTCTTAGCTGCCTGTCTTGACCAGTCACTTCTCTCCGGCCACTTGCACCGCATACAGAAATCCTTTTATTTTTGTTTTTTCAGGCGCATCAAACATGGTAACTGGGGAAACAAAGAGTTTCTTCAGCTTTGCAAAATCTGTGAGTCAGAGATGCAGTCTGTCATCAACATTTGATGGAAACGGTGTTGTGTTTCTACCCTGCGCACATTTCATGGCAAATGTAACACACACAAATGAGTCACTGAGAATGAACACGTCTCTCTGTGTGTTTTTTTAACCTCCAGTGGTGGCAGGTGGAGAAGGTGAACCCGATTAAACTATACGAGGAGAACAAAGTGATGGCTGGATTCTCGCTCCTCAACCTCCTCTTCAAACAAGGGAAGTGTAGTCTTGTGAGATCAGTGATGGACAAACTCTTGTGTCTCTATGAACAAAAGAAGATCAAGCCAGTAGTGGACTCTCTGTGGGCCCTGGAGGAGGTAAGAACCGAGGGGCTGTAAACTGAAAACATAAACCGGTAACAAGTCGGGGTACCAGGGAGGAAATTTTATGCAAACCTCTTGGACGGCACGTAAACTTTTTTTTTGGTCCCTGCTGCTTTCATGTCAGCTGTTCTTGGACATTCGTCCACAGATGGTGGGTAGGTTGCATCTTCCTGTTCCACAATTATTTCACACCCACACAAGAATCCCAACTGGCCATATGTCAATCACTTTGCTCTTGATTTCTACAAACTCCTGCATTCCCTTTTCCCCTTATACATTGGGATATTTTACATCATTGCTCATTTGGTTAAGTTACAGAAAAAAAAAAAAGCTTTCTGTATACATAGCTGAAATAATTTACTTGTCTGATTAGATCATTTCTGACTGTGGCTGTGTACAGATTGTGGTCCATAACCAGGAGCCATAATAGAGTTAAACTGCTGTAAACATTTGTCTTGGTAATCAGGGTTTTATCTCCATTTCCTACATGTGTGTTATGCTACAATTATAAGTTACTGACATTTCCTCAGCATAGAGTTTTATTTGAAAGTGAATTGCCATTTTGTCTAAAATATTTTGAATTCATTTTACACCCACAAATGCTCTAATAATTCAGATGTGAGCACAGGTCATAAATCACATGGAGACGATATAAAGCACCAATCTAGAGTCAGAGAGAACTTGTTGATGAAATAACTGCTGTCTTCAGATTTTCATTTCTCATGGGAAACTTCCCCCGTAGTGTTGTCATTAAACTTTGCCAGATTGCTCAGGCCATTCACCGGAGCCATTGCCCATGAAGAATTTGATTAGATGGAAGGATGGCGTGGGATGTGGTGTCAGGGGCGAAGCCTGCCTCATTTGTTTATATGCCTGAAAGGATAATTCAGAGGGTGCTAGTTTACATGTTGACCATAGCAACCCTTTTTGTTTTGGATAAAAAGTTGTAGAATATGCATGACTACAGCAGAATAACAGGTTAAATAAGAGATTTTTCTGACTAGCAGCAGTGTTGGTGGGTGAAATATGAGTTTGTCTCCAAGGTGAATGCTATAGGATACTAAAAAATTAAAGTGAACCCTCATACAGTATCTAACAGTAATTTTTTGTTCCAGAAAACAACTTGAACTTATCTTACCTCTCCTCACAGCCAAAGTGCTCGACAAGTTTCTGACCTAATTTTTCTCTTGGCTTGATTTCCAGTATTTCATTTAACGAATGAATGGCTGTGACACAATGAATTCCAAACAAAGAGGCACATTCAGTTGTGTCTCCGTGTAGATTGTAATGAGAAAGCACAATATGGCGTCCCGAGTAATCCTTAATGATGTGTGATTTTTTTCTACATTGAGGCAGATGAGTTTTAATGAGTCGCATTGATTTTTCATTTTGCTGATGGTTTTGATCTTAAAAAAATAGTTTCATTCGCTTCGCATGACTTCATAATTGCACATCTGTAATATTAGTTAATACGAACGTGATATGTGATATCTCACAACAATCAATCGATAATGTACTATCATATTAATTAAAGCAATGGGATGTAGAGTTGGAGAAAAATCATTTCGCCAATGGTGCCACCATCCTGTTCATAGCAATAAAACTGTAAGTGAAGAATATGCACCACAATTGTAAAAAGAAACATGAAACGTTGCTCAAACAAAGCATATACATATTTTAGATGTAAGTATTAAATTAATGGCGATGATTAATGCAAACACTACAGAAAGACAATATTTTTTTTTTTAAGTTTTATTATGTTGATTTAAGTTAAGTTCGTGTGTAAGTAAATATTAAATCATGTGATTCTACAGGATGTGAGTCACTTTAAAATTGTGTGAGTATACATAGTGTCCAGGCTTCAGCAGAAACATTTATTATTCACATAAAAGTTATTGACAAAGTAATTTTTTTTTCCCCGCAGGTATTATGAAATATATTTTCAATGTTCCAGCAGCTTCTCTCTCACTGCCGCAGACTCCTTTCATAAAATGACACAATCTATCAATCAATTTTAGTGACAGAAGCTTGAGCATATATATATATATATATATATATATATATATGTTTTGTTTTAGCAGTGCTGTAAAGACCAAACTTATTTATCTCTCACTTTCTTTATACAGACATTATAAGAAAATACAGGAAATTTGTAGAATTTAACAACACATATAAAAAGTACTAATGATTCTGGAGTCAGACTCTAGCCACCCCCATATTTTTTTCCCCAGCAGTGCCTCAGTGACCAACAACCACAAGGGGTAAGTTGTTGGCCGAGTCACTGTTCCACTCTCAGATCACTCATAGACATGTCTAGCCTACCATAAGCTGTTGGCAGATCCAGATATGACAGGGGTCTCGATGTCAGCTGCTGATCTCACCTTGGTCAACATGGGAAAAGTCAGTGGCCAAAGGATGATATCCAAAGAGCTGACAACTGGATCTGCCAACTGTTTCTGGCAGGTTAGACATGTCTGTCGCTGATCTGGGTGTTGAACAATGACTTTGTTATCAGCTTATTCTGTGTGATTGTTGGTCACTGACGCACTGCTGGGGCAACAAGTCGAGGGGGGAGTAGTCTGAATTCAGAATCATTAGTATATTTTATGTGTAATATCTGTATTTTATTATTTTATCTTAATATATCCATATAAATATGTATGGTCTTTAAAGCACTGCGGATACACAACATGTGGGGTTGCCTATGTATATACATATATATATATATATATATATATATAGTTCGTGCACACATTTATGTGCAAAATTATCACAAATCTGATTTTAAAACATTGAAGATGTGATTCACTGGACTCTTTGTGGTTTTTCTGTAGAATGATCCGGATAAAACTTGAATGTAGAAGCGACCTAATGCTGTCTAACAGCAAGTTTAAATAAACTACACACCACAGAGAGGAAATAAACAAATTTGCTTTATGCTAAATTAAAATCACACAACCAAAATTAAACATTGGTTTAAATGGATAAACTATGTGTCACAATTGTATTTGTGTTTCTTTCTTTTTTCTTTTTTGATTTTTTCTTTTTTATGACAGGAATAGTCGGCTATTTTTAGATGTTGATTTGATATCTGTCATATCATAGTTAATGTCTGCACCTTTAACTACTGGGAGAAAGTGAACTGTTTGTGTTTTATTGTCAGGTTAAAGAAGCCATGCAGAGAATTCACGACAGAGGAAACATAGGAAAACTCATTCTGGATGTCGAGAAGTCTCCCACTCCTCTGGTAATAACAATTTAAAAGTTTTTTTTCTTAGTAATTGTATAAATTATCAGAAACTTAAGTAGCTGAGGGTAGCTGCTGGCTGCCACTTCTCAATAAGGACTGTCTTTAAAAAATAAGAGCTTTTTTTGTGCGGTACGTGATCTTAATCAATCTTAGCGTCATCCATTCAACCATTAGCTGCACCACTTTTAGGGTCATGAGGGGTTTGGAGCTGGTCCCAGTGAGAGGTGCTGGGTGAGTCTCAATGCCAGTCTGAACAACAAATGACCAACACTCACACTTATGTGCAATTTAGATAAACCCCAGCTGGCAGGCAGGTTCAAACCCAGAGCCCTCTCGCTGCAAGGTGACACGTTAGATAAATATTATGACCAAGAGGAGGAAGTGGAGACAGAGGAAAGATGGCAATTAACTGACAGATGTACACAAGCCAGATAGTTCCTGAAAATTAAAGAAAATATCCCCCCCTTGTGGTTTCCATGGTGTCATTAGTGTAGTAGACTGTGTAGGGTTTGGTTGGAGACTGTAAACTTGAGAAGACGATAATTAGCCACAAAGCTAAAGGCTGGCTGCGTAGCAGTGTGGTGTTTGTTGTTGATAAACTTCAACGTCATTACTTAAGTCAAAGTACAGATTCCACTGGTAAGTATTAAAAGTACATTTTCTTTCTTTTACCGCATTGTTGCCACAAGACTTCCAATACTTAGTGCCTGTGATTAACTTGTAAAACCTGTAGAATAAGAAAACCAGTTATTAGTTTATATCTTTAAATGAATTGTGATATTACACACCCCCACAAAACGGCACGGTAGCGTTGTGACACAGCTCTGACAGTGTCTGTGTATGATAATCAGAAGGACAGTTGAATATCTGTAAATAGTTTGATCAGAAAATAATATTGACATTTAAACACAGGTCCACACCTCTAGCTTCATGATTGTAGTAATGTAGTAGTACAGTATTTGACTTTCTAATGTAGTGAAGTTAAAGTTATTAAGTTTGAAAGAAAATACTACTCGGGTCTCATAAATTCAGTACTCAAGCAATGGTACTTTGTTACTGTCAACCTCTTTTGATAAATAATAAAATGCACATTTTCAGGTTCAGTCAGAAGGAGGCAAAGAGTGGGATTACTTCCTGTTATGATGGTTGTTTTCATGATGATCTCAGCATCTATAATAACTATAAAACATATAGACAAGCTCATATTGAGTTTATAAACCAGTATAGAGCTGCTCATTTGCCAAGAGCACATAAACATATTTGCTGTGCCGCTTTACGTCAGTTCAGAGCTAATGTTTGTCTCAGTTTTTCTTAATGATAGCTGAATGATATTTGATCATCGCTGTAGATGGCCAGCGACAGCACAGAGACCAGTGAAGCAGGAGAAGAAGAAGAGGAGCCGGAGGGAGACAACGACAGCAAAGAACGAATGCCTTTCATCCATTAGACCCAACAAACAAACGCTCCTGCATCGCACCTAGAGACTGAAGACACTGCACTGATTCACCACCGAGGAAACTCCACACACACCAGTGTCGAGCAGTGTGTGCTGCATGCATGTATGCATGAATGTATGTCTGTGTGTTTGTATGTATGTATGTACAGTGTATGTTTGGTTTGTGCCTTTTGTCCGTTTCCTATTGTTTGTCAGTTGTTTGGTCGAGCAAAATGTTTTGGATAAATGAAGATTAGTAACACGTTTGTCACCCAGGCAACAAGACAGAGTGCCATTCTCAAAATAGTATTTTTTACTGTTTTATCGTCATTCATAATACAAATAGGTTTGTGTCCATTTTACAATTAATTGTATCTGCCAGCAATTTATTGGCTGAGAGCACTTAAACCATTTAACCAGTTATTTTAATATTTTATTACTTTATTTATATACTCACAAACAAACACCTCCACCACACTGCACTAAACATTTCACAAGACAGGAAAACATTTAATCGAGCTCTTGATGAAAATCAGACATAAGTTTGAGGGAAATGACCCCAATGACAAAATTAAAGTAGAGAAGTAGAAAAGAAAAGTCTGTGTGTAGATATTTGCATGATGTTTTATTCTTATTTGCCAAACTTGGGGTAAGACGGGATCACCAGTGCCTTTGAGCCGCAGACGAGAGTTTGATACTTGAAATTCCTTTGTCATGAAGTTCATATTGAACAAACGAACAAAAACAGTATTAGTAAGTGGAAAGTGAGACTGGGGGTGTACTCGATTAAAAGTTCTTCCTCTTGTGATTTTATAATTAGAAGCGAGGAGGACATATTTCCCCTTTAACATGTTTCAACTTTCACTCAGACATATAATATACGACACCATATGAGGTTATATCACAAAACTTTGATAATATTGTAAAAACACTGAGGTAACACAGAGAAAATTAGACTCTCCAGACATTTAAGTTTAATAAAGTCTTATAGAGTATATTTAAATACAAGAAAAACTAAAATGAAACAGTATTTTCTTAAAGAGGGTCATGAGACAGTCAGACTGAAGTCTGAAGGTTTCACATGTTTGACCAAAGTTGTTTACTTGCTGGTGCCTCGCAACAAAAGTGCCATAAGACTAAACAAGTTGTTTTTTTAAAGTTAGCTGGTACATGAATGCAGGGAGATTATTTCAGCTGATGAAGATAAATGTGTTTGCCGCACACTTGCTCCCATCGAATCTGTTAATTTGATTGAGTAAACACAAACAATACTGTATTTGTTTATGGTATTTAAGCTTATTCAGTATCTTTTATATTGCCTACTTATCTCAGTTGATATGTCAAAAAGACTTTTTTATTTGCCTCAAACATAGAAACAATACAAGTCTGTCCTTAAGCCTTTTTTTTCCTGCAACAGCGAAATAAACAAATACACAACAAACAGTGGCGACAGTTACTGGATGGAATTAATCATTTTAGAATAATGGATGCAGAGAAGCTACAGTTTTGATGCCTTTAATGTCAGGTCTGTGTGTGTGAGTGTGTGTGTGTGTGAGTGTCTGAGAGAGAGCGTGCATGTTTGTGTGTCTATTCACGTGGCCTTGTAAAAAGAAAAAAAAAGAAAGAAAAACGTGTCTGAAGAAGTGTTAAGTATTGTAGTATATTCACAAAATTCCTCATAAACTATGGTTTATCTGTGGTCGTATATTTTTGTCACTTTTTTTTTGTTGTTGTGTATTTTCTTTGAGCACAGCTCTGTTTACTTGAATAAATTTATCTGCAAAGTATTTTGATGAAGTGTTTTATTTTAGCTGAGATGTTCCTGGTTTGAAATCAGTTGTTTTTTTCAATGATCATCATGTTTGATAAATTTAGAATAAAGTACAAAGTCTACTGCAAAATTTCAGCATAACATCATAGTTTGGCACCAGACGGCAACAACATTTTAAACACTTTTAATTGCTGCAGGCAGTTTGAATATTTTTGTGTACCTGACTGACTTGTAAAAGGAAACATATTTCAGTGTCTAATTAATGATTGTGTTCTTACATTACTCAAATGTGCAACCCTTGACCTTTGCGGCGTCGTTGCTAAGGAATCAGCACGATTTGTCAGAATCAGTTTGCGAACTGTTGGCAGGACGGCTGCAAGCCGTCTTTTATTCATGAGATGTCTTAATGATTCATTATTAATTAAACCACAACTATTGATCCTCTGTGAAGAAGCTGCCTGTGTCATCTTCAGCTCAGGGCCTGGTTTTAGTATTTGTCGTTGTTCCCGCCTCTAGATGGAAACAGAGTCGTGTTGGAAGGGATTGCACTGAAATGGCACGTGCTAATACAGCTTTTTTGCACATTAACTAAACATAGAACTTGGACTCAATGCTGTGCAGTGAGCCTAAGTTTAAAAAAAGATATTAACAACACAATTTCACACAGTTTACACTCACTGTTCCTCACAGTAAACATAACACGATCTTATATATACCAGTGGGTCTATCTATTTTATCTATTGCAACTTTTAATTATTCACCATGTTTTGTTTTGTGAGAATATGTCACTTTTAGTGCAGCCTTGACTAAAATCAAATGTACAATTTAAAGTTTGTAAAATAGGAAAACATACATGAGTTTGAGCTTTGAGCGTTGTATCGCTATATTGAGCCCCTTATGCCCAGGGGTGTTTCTTATTTAGCTCCCCCCTCCCGTCTGTATACAACATCCCACTCTAAAAATAACTTCGACTGCACCAGAGCTGTGAGCAAAACTTCCTCACTGCTTCACAGTAGCTTCATTTTTAAATATTATACAAGTGAAAGTGTGTGTGATTTAAAATATGTACAAGTGTAGAAGTATCTGTGACATTTACCTTAGGCCTGCTGCCAATTAATTCAAAAAGAAGTGCTGTATTATTTGATGTTTTGCATTTTTTTGACGCCATAACAAATTCTTTTTCACATAGTTTGTCAACAAGTGACTTAACAAATCCCCAAATTGACACGAGAGATGGAAGGAGGAACACTCTGTAACAGTCAATGAATTTCCAGTTTGTTTGTGAAATGAAAGGGAATACTGCTTAGTGCACCTTGTCCCATGTAAATATTTATCAAAAACCAGACACAAGGAAATCATTATTTGCCACTCCACCCTTACACCTCCCTCACCTCCTCCTGATGTTTGGACAAAAACAAACAGAGTTGGAGCCAATGTAGGGATAGAACGCAGAAAAAAGGCATACAGAGGTCTAGTATATATTGAGCTGCCCACAGTGTTTTTGGGTCCTTTCACAGCAGTATAAGGTGTGCCACTGTGTCCCGTAGGATCCACTGGCCTCAGACATGGCACGTCTGGCCCTCCCTGTCTTCCTCGTTCTTTGCCTCTCCTTGCCCAGCTTCAGCTCCAGCCGCCCATCTCGTACCAGAAAGGCTGTGACAGCTCGGCAGTCCGGAGGTAACAATGCACAAACGTCCAGTGATGCTTTGCTCTGTGGTGATGTTTATTTGACCTGCTCTTTTATTGCTTCTTCGTTGTCGACATGCAGCTGCAGAGGAAGATGATGTGACGTCTCAGCTTCAGAGGTTATGGCAGGAGGTGAACTCACTGAAAGAGATGCAGGCACTGCAGACAGGTATGTCTTAAAAAATAGACTCATATGATTCACTTTATTCCACTGGACAGTATAAATACAATCAGATTGATCTTGGTAATATTATGAATGTATTGAATTACTTATGGCTGTTAACCTCCTCTTACTGTTGCTTGTAATTTAGACCATTGAGCCGTCGTGCAAGAGTGTAGATGTTCCTGAAAGATAAGTGATGAATTAGTAACTAGATATTGAACCACTTGATGAGCTGAGTCACCAGTAGAGGGCAGCAGGGCTCATATCAGTCATTGAATATTGAAACAAAAGGTTGAATTGTGCTTGAAGAGTGTTAGAAATAAATTATTTATGTACATATAAAAAAAATCTACAAAATACTAATTGAAAAATTGAATATTTTTCTTTCTGATTTTTCCACTGATATTTGATTTTGTTTGTAATGATGCATTCATTGTATAAAATGTTACAAATGTTTTTATTTTTTTTATTTTTTTATGTCCCCACTAATCTACTTGTGACTCTAATGATACAAGTTTATGAATACTCCTTTTGGAAAACATTAATCAGAAAACAGGGTTTAGTATTTAAAACTAATATATTATATAATGTGCATCGTGATTATTACTGAGGAAAGAAACATTGTAAGAGTTTTGATCTTTTTTAAACACAACAAAGTTGCTCATGAAGTAAGTGCTTTGTGCTTTCAGTCTGTCTCCGTGGCATCAAAGCTCACAGGAAGTGTTATCTTACTATTGAGGAGCCCAAACATTACCATGAGGCGAATGAAGACTGCATTGCACAAGGAGGAACTCTTGCAACACCACGAGACATGATGGAGAACAATGAACTGAGAGACTATGCAAAGAGGAGCGCTCCTGGATCCAAGGACTTCTGGATCGGTGTGGCAGACATTGTGAAAGAAGGCCAGTATGTTGATGTCAACAGTCTGCCAGTCAGTTTTTTCAACTGGGACCGCTCCAAGAAGCAGCCCACAGGAACGAAGAGGGAGAGCTGTGTTGCTCTTTCAGTGGCTGCACAAGGAAAGTGGTACGACGAGGTGTGTCGCAGCCTGAAAAAGTACATCTGTGAATATGTCATTCCTTAAAGGGAATGTTGTTGACAACTTGATGGTCACTCGTGCGGGTCATTAATGCAACAACGGTGTTGTCAAATCTGTGGCAATTCATGATGGAAACATGACCTGTTATTGGTCATATGTTATAACATTTCTTTTGTATTAAAGCTCATCTTTGTATTAATTAAAAATGCTAATTTGCTTGAACCCACAGAATAGTAACTGTCGACATTATTCACTTTATTTTTATGTCCCAAAGACTCAGGTGACGAGTGACCAGCATGAAAAGTAAGAGATTCTGGATGAAGTTATGAACTTAAAGAAATAAACAAACTGTAAACTGTTGTTTTGTTACAGCTCCTTCATTTTATCTCAGAAATTTACAATAATTTTCTGCGTTCAGTAAAGTGTCAAAACTAATCTAACAAAGCCAAAGAAAAAGGCCTTAAACTAACTTTTGTGGAACAATGTACATGGTAGTAAGAGAAGAAAGAATTTTTTTTTATAAAAGAACCTTGTTTTATGTTCAAATCTGCTCAAATTTATTGACTAAAAATGCTAAATTTATGGCTTTAAATGGTGAGTATGTTACAAACAATAAGGGCCTATGGAGGAGTATTGGCCTATTAGATGTACATATTTTTAATTCTAAAACTTTAGATAAAAATCCACATAAATCATGTCATATTGTTGCATTTTAGCACAATAATTCATGCAGAAACTGAAGGTTTTACATCCGTACATTAGTTTCTATCTCTAGTAATAGATGAAAGTGTAATCTTTTCCTTTTCCCATTTTAGCGCACACTGACTCTGTAAACCCCTTCTCACTATTACAGCCACATCTACTGTATCTATAAACCAACCCACTGATGAATAGATCGCTATGTATTTCTGTGTATAACACGGAGGATAAATATGCATTCCAGTGCACTGCATGGCCTCTGTCTCCTTCTGATAATCATAATCTAATGAATGTCTAGTGCAACAATGTATCCCTTCATCCAAACAGCACTGATGCCATTTGGTTTGGGGACAATAAAGAAACTACTCATATCATATTTGATTCCTTATACTGTTGATGTTTTGATCCTTTTTCTTTAAAAGTCGCTGTAATCCCTCTCTCATCCCCCAAACCATATCTTTATCTCCAGACTCAACAGCAGTCATATACCAGTGAAATATGGACCGTATGATTACGGATTACGTTGAAGAAAAAAAAAAAGAAAAAGATACAGTTTAGAGTCAGTTCAAGTGACTTCTCTTTGGAATGTGGAAGGAAACCCACATCACCAAAAATAAACTTGAACAAACACAGTCGGGATATTCAAACATACAGAAAGAAGCTGTTATCAAACGTTGACCCTTCTTGCTGTGAGGTGACAATGTAAAATATGTGGTGTATTTGTTGTATTACCCCTGGTAAAAATATAAGTAAGTACATTCATGGTTACTGTGCTATTTTCTATGCACTAAAGAAGTATTTATTGTGTCGATGATATTTCATTAGTGTTACTAAAGAGATGCTGGAATATAAAGAACCACTTTGAGACGCCATGAAGATGAACTTGCACTTCAACTTAAATTAAATGTAACTGAGTATATTCAAATTAGAAACCATTTTGTATCATTTTAAATGATTCACTTTATTTAAACATTTAATAAAAATGTAGTTTCTTAAAAGCAAGTTGATGAAAATATACTAAAGGTGAACTCATAATTAAATCACTAAAATCAGATTAGTAAAATTAGTACATTCATAAAATATTTATGCGTATTTTGTCCTTAAATTACAAATTTCAACTTAAGTATTGGTACCTCCTAAGAAAGTAGTGCTGCAGAGGAGGGAATGAGCTTACTAATTAGTTGCAATGGTTGTTTGTGACATATATTTAGTACACACAAGAATGGTGTATTAGAAATTTATTTTTCATTTTTATAACATTGAATTATTATTTATTCATGCCTGAAACTGCAGGTCACGTTTTACAGTTCAAATATAAAATGAATGAAATAGCTCTAGTGCTCCATGTTAATTTATCATGTTACATTATTATTATTCATAATAAAAACCATAGCGAACACTTTCATTTCAGTTGTTGGAATTATTGCGATCGAATTGAAAGAAGGTCATTGTTTTAAAAGAAATAAAATCAAATAAAACCCTGTTTTCATATTGGTTATAATTTTTTTATTTATTTTTTTTTTTTATAAGTCTTTTTTCCCGTGTCTGTCCTTTTAAAAACAACCAAAAACACACAGACACTTACCTACGTCATCCTGTCCGCACACATCACGCACGCTTATCTGGATGGAATGTGACGCCACAGCTCCGTGCGTGAAGTCTCGCAGAGTTAAACACCGGCCATTTTTCTCCCGTTTACAGCAGGACACTTTGTGCTTGGGCAGTGTAACCGAGATCACTTTTTTTTTTTTTTTAAATATATATTTATATATATATATATATATATATATGTAAGCAATACAAGTTTTGGCAAGTTTAATTTTGTCATCCAAGCATCCAAACTTGCGACCCAACAGGACACAAACAATGTTTGTGTCTACCGCTGCAAAGTTTTTTCGCTGACATCCTTGTCCGGATAGATTATTGTCTCTAAACTGTCGCTCAAATGGAAATGGTGCCTAGCGAGGAGAACCAGTTCGTACCCAAAGAGGTGAGGTTTAATACGTACCCAGCCCAGGTCGGAGAATCAACCTCTGACCGTCAGCTGTCACCCTTTTACAGACCACGCACATTAATAATGACAAAACTTTTGCACCACTTTGGGAGTTTGTGATCTTAGTGTAACATTTACATGCTAACTCTCAGCTGCTAACAGTTAGCTAAACATGACTTGAACGGCCTATCATGACATAGCTAACTAGCATTAGCCAACAACAGTTAGCGGCTAGTTTCATTGCATCTCAGACAAAGTGAGTTAATGTGGTTAGCTAAAGCTTTTGCATAAACTGTCATTAACTTATCTTAGCTCGTCATCTAACTTGTGTGTTAATCACAAACACCAGAGGTTTTACCGCCTTTAAACCAAATAAGGACATTGTCAATATTAGCGAGCAACATTAGCTGGGTACAATTTTAGCTAGTTACTGTCGTTAGCGTTAATGGCAACAACTCTTAGCATATCTGGATATTTTTGAAGTTGCTAAACCAAATATAAATAGACACACCAAATGGACATGACATGCGGTGTCGAAGCAACGTTTAACCCAACGTTAATTTTCCAAACACGCGTACTTTGATTCCTTTTTGTCTCCGTTTGTAGGTTGTTTTGAATGAAACTTGTAGCTTAACTGTAAACGCTAACGTTAGCTTGTCAAAATCGCTAGCTAACGCTAATGCTAGCTACCGCCGCTCATGTACATGCAGGTGTATTTTACAAAATATTAATGTTTGTTAAGTGGTTGATTTCCAGGGTAGGATAATAAATATATATGTGTTTATATATACATCTGTCTAATTTAACATAATTGACGAGCTCCGCTCCCACTATAATGGGAAGTTATTTAGCCATCTCGGCTTATTTATCTTTGTTATGTTTGGTTTGGTAATTAGCTAACATAAACGTTCAGAAATGCTGCCAGAAACCACAACCTGTCAATATCTATCAACGTTTTACTGTCATGTTTTCACACAGTAGACATGATGGTTATCAGATTTGCAAATATTGGCATTAATTTGCATCTAAAGGTTATTGTGATTTAACTTTAACATCCTAGAGCGTTGTTATTGTTATTGACACGACAGTCATGTGCTCATGTTATTTCATTCATAGCGTTACTATAATTTATATATAATATCCGTATTTGAATATGTGTGTGTTTTTTTTTTTTTAGCACTATGGCTGCATTTACGTCAGCTACCAAGTCACACGTCGACTATGGGACGTCACTACATGACATTATAGCCTGGTGGGAAAATTGTATTTGATAATGCAGCTCTGCTCACATCAGTGTATATAATAATGACATGAGTCACATTTAGATGCATAGTTTACAAATGGATCTAGTAAGAAAAAAAAACTCTGCCTGAAAAGCTTTTTATTATAAACAAGAAACATTAACCTGCACTTGTGAGGCAAAAATAGGCTTTTATTTTTTCCTTATCACCTTTCAGCGGAAGAGTTTGTGCACCTCAGACATTATGTTTAACTGGTTTAAAAAGGTTAAGGTAGAAGGTGTTTCTCTGCTCTGTGTAGGATCAAATTGCTTTGTGACCTCAAAAACTGCTGTATTTTAACATTTGCAACGTCTGCTACAACATCAATTTCCGTGTATGTGATAATAATTCCTGTGTAAGCTGATATAATTTCACTCTGAATTTTAATGAGATAAGTGTATGTGATTATTGTCCAAGTGTTGTTTGGTGTTTTTAATTTAATTTTAGTTTTCACAGCGAGCTGACAGATGAGGAGCATAATATGAAAATGATAAAACGAACAGAGAAGCCTCCTGAATTGTAGTTTTATCTGTTTTGGGGTGGAAATAACTGGGGTGTGGAAATAACACATGGTGAGACCAAATATCTGAAATGATCTTGTTCATGCAAGGAAAACTAATTAGTCATTTATTCCATACAGAAAGTTTCTCCGACAAGAGAATTAAAGGTCATGTTCAATAGCAGAGCATGCAAACGACGTTTTCCTCTTGTCATAATTCATAATGCTGTGATATCATTAAGTATGAAAAACAGATAAAGAAGGTTAATACTTTCAAAGTGCTGCTCACTGGTCTGTTTTCTGTTTTGCTTATGAAAGTCACAATGAACCAAAAAAAAAAATTGCCACAAATTCACTGTGTTTTCACAATTTATAAGTTACTTTGGTATGTCGTTTGTTATTAATTCTCATAGAGGGGAGGTGATGCACACTGTTGTCCCTCTGGCTTTGTCTTTGACTTTGTCTTTCTTAAAGTGGAAGCTTAATTTGTCCTTTTGCAGTTGTGCGTAAGTAGTTTTAGCAGCTCTGTGCTTGTGCTACAACGCTCTGAACAAATTAAAAGTCTGAAGTAGCTAGTTGGTTTTGTTGAGGCATGATTTAAAAAGGAAAAAAAATACAGATTAGGTTGAACAGTATATAGATGTCACCTAAAACCATTTTTTGGATGCACTATTCCTTCCAAATTTATTGCTGGCTGTATGATAAAATGTCAGGTTTATTTCACGAATGTCACATGCACATTAAGTCGTATTTGAATTGGATGATATGGCTTTGCTCACCACCCACGTCTCTGTTTTGTTTTAAGGTTTTGAGTGCTCGCTGGGCTTGCAGTTGCAGTTACAGTTGCATTACATTATATTAATAGGTGTTCATGGATACTGATATTTCACAACATTTATAGTCTATCATTATTTTTACAATCAGTCACAGCTGTAAAGAAATAGTGCTCATGCTTCGCAGTACCTGTGGCTTCATGTCAGCGCCTTGTGATTATATCCACGGTAAAAATAACCTTTAATCTCATAATACACTTGTGTGTTGTCAGCTGCAGCTTCTTTGTGGGACCTGCCAGTTACATTTTGCCAAGATCACAAACCTCACAAAAAAGTTGTAAAAAACTGGAGTAACTTGAATGTATTCCTGTTGTTATTATACTATAACCACTCGTGAGGTTGATTTGCCAGCCAAACAGTGGTAGGTGTACAACTACTAGATATTTATAACTCACATTTTATTTCTTCTGTATATGTTTTTTGTTTTGTTTTTTTACATTGTTCCTCATCACAACTATCTCCACATATTAATAGGATGTGTTTTGGAGATGCAGGAAAAGTATTTTTGATGAGATGAAGAGGATTTCTCAGGTAGATGTGTATATGTGTGATGTGGGAGAGTGTTCTCACAGTAAAGCATGGTGTTAAAATGGATGGATGCATGAATTTTGTGTGAAAAATTACATTGCACCTAAATAAATTAAACTTTCTATATGATAAAAGAAAAAAATAATCTGACATACTGGCTACATCAGTGCTTGCTGAGTGAGTGAGTGTTTTTTCCTGCCATTTTTTATTTTATTTATTTATTTATTCATTTATTTTTTTGATGCTTACATTTCTGGATGGATTTAGCTTTCAGTCTGCGAACCATCAGAGCATGACCAGGCACAGCGCGTACCAGTCCGGTCTGACAACAAACTACAGGAAGTTTTTAGACAACAAGGCGACTTGCTGCCTCTTCAAACTCCTGTTCTGCTTTGTGGAAACAATTTCCACCGTGTGTTTTACAGTTAAATGAAGCATGAGTCAGCAAATGCATGGCCTGTTTTAAGAATAAAGATGGTGGTGGATAGGTTTGGGAGAATGTTTTTTTTTTTTTTCTTGGCAAGCTGTAAATGGTTTTTGTTTTGAAAATAATAACAAAAGACCAACGACTGCTTAGCAAGTGGGCTTGTCCAGTCATGTGTAGGAAGGTTTCTTGTTGATGTTACACTGAATGACGTAACTGTCAAATCATGTATTATGCAGCCTATTCAAAGCGTCTGCCTAAAGCACATTCCTATTAAGCCTTGTGGAACCACAGTGATGGAAAATAAAACGCAATCTGCCTTTGAAACAGATACTCTCCTGCTTGTCATGTTGTGTTGGTTAGAATTTAATTTGTTTTTATCGCTGTGATGAAACATGGTGAGTTGGTTTTATGGAAAACTCGTGTTTCATATTTTTAGTCGAGACACAACTGATTTCATGGCGCAGTGATAAATACAGTTTATAATTAAATGAATACTCAGATCAATCATATGGTCATTTTTTGCATTTGTTTGTTAGATCACTTTAAGTACCTTTTTCTCATTTCTCGTAATGCTCAGATCCAAAATGCAGCTGAGGAGCCCAGAGTGCTATGCATAATCCAGGACATCACCAGTGCAAAGACGGTAAACGAGAGGTTGACCCTGAACCTGCCGGCTTCGACCACTCTCTCCAAACTTTATGAAGATGTTGCCGTCAAAGCGGGATATGTAAATGGCTCCTTCGACCTCGCCTGGGGAAATACACAGGAGATGGTATGGACATTAATTTAGACTTTTTTTGGTTCATGCTAAGGTGTGACAATGTTGTTTATGTAAGTGTATATGCACAGCTCTCAGTACAAGTAAGTGTAGTTGAAATATTCAGTGTGACTTAAAGGTAGCAGTGGCACCTAACAGGTTGCGGAGGCGGCGTGGCATGCAAAAGATGTTGCTTAGCTTGATTGTGTGTTGTACATTTTAAGTTTACAATGGCAAGGAGCCCTTTCACCTCCTTAAATGTTTAAACAGAAACATAGTGAGGGCAAGTTGTAGCTCTGTGTATGTTTGTGCAGCATTATAATGTTGAGGTATCAGCTCAGACGTGGTTAAATATGCACTAATCAATAGTTTTTTGAATTAGCAATAGATCAGATGACCTTTACATGAATCTTTGATATGAAATGCCGTGCACTGAAAAATATTATTTTGGTTTTTATGTCCCACCAAGTTGCTATTATCTCAGAAATCTCATAAACCTGATTTCTAACAACTGATGGCAGCTGTTTTTAGTAAAAATGTGTCTCTCTCGTCAGCTGAGGAGTCGGTATCACCAGACTCTGATAGAGGAGGTTGTAATATCTTGTCCAAAAGTAGTTTAGCCAACATTGTTGCATTTACTGCTAGAGCTCACAAGCCTCAGATTTCCTGCCTTCTCTTTCAATCAACATAGGAATTTTGGTTTGGAGGAGTTGAGTTGAGTTGAATTCAGGCAAAGTATTTCAGGTGAACTAACTCCAGGGAATTTTATCAGAATGGTTATGAACCTGTTTGCTTTTGACTTATCCTCCACTTCCAAGAAGTTTATGTCAGGACACATACAGCAGCTGTGTAGCTTAAACATTGGAGAGGCAGTATAACCATATCATGACCTCAGTGAGGCTGATAGTGGTAGAGATATGTTTGAAATTCACATGAAGAAACACCTCTTTTTTCATGTTATCTCTGTTCAATTGATTTTTACCACATCATTGTTCTCTTCTGCAAAGAAAACAGTTCAAGAACGGAAGCTGTGAAGCGAGTGTTTTCATATTTAGAGCAGAAACTGACAGAATGAAATGTTTTATTCTCTCTCAGTTTTGACCGTGTTTGTTTTCTTTGTCATCTGTTTGTGTACATACAACTCCCTTTTCTTAAATGAGCCCAAGCTAATCCTGCCGCTGACCCAGGCCAAAGCCCAGGTGCTGTGCCTGTTGTTATCTCACAGAGTAGGTCAGTGGATTAAGCCTGTGCATGTTTCCACTGCAGCACTTTGCTGCTGGCTCGTCCTCAACCGGGAGAAAGACGACTACGTCGTGTTGTTCACATGTTGGATTCAGGTTTTTTTCCGCACACACGTCAATACGAGGAATTTACTCAGAATGAATTCTGTGGGATTCTAAGTCTTCTTGTGAGTTTCGTCAGTTTGGAGTTTGTAGACGACTTTCTGCCCTTGTTTTTCTGTCTTGTTGCCAGGGATCATTAACCTTTTCGGGAAAGCTGACTGTTCACATGTTTTTGTTTATGTTTTTTTTTGCTCTACCTCCCTTTAGCCACCACTGGACCATAACAGTGAGATGTCCCTCTCAGATTCTGGATTTGAGCCCGGTGGTAAGAGGAATTTCCTCCAGCTCACAGACAAAGATGGAGAACAGCCCCAGGTTGCATCAGTAAGTGCAACAGGATTAATAAACAAGTTCCTAATGTCTAAACTAGGTCTTTTTTTTGTTGCTGTGTCTCAGCTGATTGATTTCAGTTTTGGAAGGTAAGACTATTTTATTAAATGGTTTGTCTCTCTTTGTTTGTATGCACAGGATGAGTCGGGAACAGCAGATAGCAGTGGTCTAGATGACAGTTCACAGGAGCGGTTTATCGGGCCCCTTCCAAGAGACAACACAGCCGGCTGCAGCGGCGACTACAGCAGTCCGTCTTACTCCTACTCATCCATCCTCAACAAATCTGAGACCGGTACGTTTCCATCAGCTGTTGAATAAGTGACATCACTTCTTTTATACAACCTCCATGTAATCGCTGACTTCTTGTCTTTTGCTTCTACTGTAGGTTACGTGGGCTTGGTTAATCAAGCTATGACCTGCTATTTGAATAGTCTTCTACAAACGCTGTTCATGACCCCAGAGTTCAGAAACGCCCTCTACAAGTAAGGAACTATTGTTGTATGAAGTACCTGAAAGTCACACTACAGCAAAAGTACAGATACTCGACCAAAAATGACTTTAATAGATGTTCAAGTCACTGACTAGAATTATACTCAAAAGTATCTAGTATTTAATGTATTTAAGTATGACAAGTAATCTATAATTAAATGTACTTAAGTTATGAAAGTACAAGTACATGTTAATAAAAACAAAAGAATATTATGAGGTTTATCCAGCACTTTAAAACATGGATAACAAACAATCTTCATAGACAATGTCTTGAGTCTGAACTAAAGTACAAATTTGTTCTTTTTCCCCAAAAGTTCTGCTTGATATGATATTTAAATTTCATCAAACTCTTCCACAAAGGGTCGTGTGGCTGCAGGTTTTTGTTCCAACCAGTCAAGATCACACAGTTTGACCAATCAACTGTCTGAAGACTGAGATCAGTTAATTAAATGAGTCAAGTCTGGTGCTGCTGCTTGGTGTATTTAAACAAAAAAAACTTGTTTTTTACTTGTGACGTACAAATTTTAAAATTCTTCTATAACTTCTGTGACATTAGTTGGGAGTTTGAGGAGTCGGAGGAGGATCCAGTCACCAGTATCCCCTACCAGCTGCAGAGGCTGTTTGTTTTGCTGCAGACCAGTAAGAAACGAGCGATTGAGACCACCGATGTGACGCGTAGCTTTGGCTGGGACAGCAGCGAGGGTGAGTGTTTGTGCTCTCCTGTGACTAGACTCACATGGCTCGTCTGCGTGTTTATGTGAAAGGAGAAACCATGTGCCCCTGCATCTGTCTATTAAATGACCCTTTGTGTGTGTTTGTTTTTAGCCTGGCAGCAGCATGACATCCAGGAACTGTGCAGGGTAATGTTTGATGCCCTGGAGCAAAAGTGGAAGCAGACAGAACAGGTAGGAGGAACCGAAACGTTTTTCCCTAGACTTTTGACTACCAAAAAAAAAAAAAAAAAAAAAAAGTCAGTCGCAAGTCTGAGGAGCCCCACCCCCCACAATGGAAACAAAGAACATCTGTGAGAAAAGTGGAATGGGCCAGTAAGCCCCAGGGTTAGCTATTTCTTATCTTGGGAGTGAATTATAAACTGTAAACACTCAGTCCAGTGTGCGTATTTGCAGCCATGTGGCCTGTACACGAGATCCTTGTCTGGATCTGAACATAAATGCTGTAGTCAGCTGTAGATCAAACAACAGCGAAGGACAAAACACAGTTTGGACTAATAGAAGTTGAGCTTGACATCATTGAGCTGAGCCTGGTTAACTGAATCCAAGATGACCCAACATGGCTGCTTTCACAAAAAAAATAAACATTTTTGGTGCTAGTAACAACATGGTAGCTTTTGAATGTTTCACCTCACTGATGATACAAATCTAATTTGGGTAATTTACTCATTTTACTGCTGTAATTTCTCTTTGATGCCTCCTTTAGTAAGACACACTAGCAGAGCGAGAGAAATTTGATTTGTAACTCAAACAAATGCTTTATTGTTACAAGTGAAACATGGCTGAGGTCGTCTGATTGTCATGGCCCTCTGTCTTCAGGCTGACCTGATCAACCAGCTGTACCAGGGGAAGCTGAAAGATTATGTGCGTTGTCTGGAGTGTGGCTACGAGAGCTGGAGGATTGATACGTACCTGGACATCCCTCTGGTGATCAGACCCTTCGGAGCCAGCCAGGCCTATGGCAGTGTGGTGCGTTTCATCGCTTGTTAAAGATTTAACAAGACTCGGCAAAGACGATAAACACTCTTTCAGTGTTTGGTCTTCGTCTAAATGTAACAAACTATCATTTTTCTGCTGCAGGAGGAAGCATTACAGGCTTTCATCCAACCAGAAACTCTGGACGGGCCCAACCAATACTTTTGCGAACGTTGCAAAAAGAAATGTGATGCTCGTAAGGTGAGAAAACTGAAAATGTGACATGGGAGTCATGTTGACAGAATACAGTGTTCTGCTCTTGACCCATCTGATCTTTGATAAATGCTTCTCTGTACAGGGTCTGAGATTTCTGCACTTTCCCTACCTGCTGACTCTGCAGTTGAAGCGGTTTGATTTTGACTACACCACTATGCATCGCATCAAACTTAATGACCGCATGACTTTTCCTGAGGAGCTTGACATGAGTCCGTTCATTGACGTGGAAGATGAGGTGAGAGTAGCAGCCATATGAAATTTGCAGAAGCCTTTAAACCATGTTAGGGAAAAGAAAGATGTCAAAGACTCCACTTTTATGTGTTTTTTCATTGTGGTTATATAATCCATTAAATGTAAGATTTTCAAATGTTAAATCCAGGAAGTACAACATTAATACGCATTAATTTCCTCTCAGTACTAATATATTTAGTAGAGAGTGAACATGTGACACACTGAGAAAAGTGATTTGGTATTATAAAAAGTAGAATAAATAGACAAACACATTTAAGTCCATTAAGGTAACAGCTGATTTGTTACAGTGCACGATGGACAATATTTGCGTTTTATAAATTATATTTGACAACTCTGCTTGTCATTATTTTTAAACCCTAATCCTTTGTTTTTGAAATTGGCCTCTCCTCCAGAAGTCACCTCAGACCGAGAGCTGCACTGACAGTGGAGCGGAGAATGAAGGCAGTTGCCACAGCGACCAGATGAGCAATGATTTTTCCACTGATGATTGTGTGGATGAGGGCATCTGCTTGGACAGCACTGGCAGCACAGAGAGGGTGTTAAAGCCAAAGGTAATAATCACCTTGACCTCATTGTGTAAATGTTGATGTTGTTGATTGGCGTTAATCTCTTTAATTAGTTTACTGTGTGTGAAAATATATGAGCAACTCTATAATGAATAAATGAATGTGTAAATATTCTGGATGCAGACAGTTTGACATTATACATGAGGGGTAATTGAATGATGTGGATTCATTGTGATTTTTTTTATTTTCTTATTCTCGTTTCCCATCTTTAGTTTCCATCCTTTAGATGTTATTGAACAGACAGCTGTAGTGTTGTTTGTTACATGAGATGTCTCTTCATTCATAATGTCCACTGTGCTCTCTAGATAATGACCTAGACATCACTTTTGGGGGTCGTGATCTTTTTGTTAGATAAAACCAAACGTGTGACTTTTCTCTGTGAATGTTTTCCACATTTGTGCAGCTGCTAATGTCATGTGACTGCTGATCTGTAACTACAGCATTATCTCGAATGTCCAGCATCCTGCAGGATGACTACCCACACAATATAACTTGATTGTTTCTTTTATCTGAACAATAAAATGTTCTATGTCTTATTCACAGAGTCTGCTGACCTTTGAGCTGTTCTCCGTCATGGTTCATTCTGGGAGCGCTGCAGGTGGCCACTACTATGCCTGCATCAAATCCTTCAGCGACGGCCAGTGGTACAGCTTCAACGATCAGCACGTTAGCAAGGTCAGCATCAGCCCATCAGTGACTTCAAGCACTTAAATGTCAGATAGAATGAGTCACCAGATGATCTCAGAACGAGTTATTCTTATTAAACTGAGCCAACAGTGTGATAACTTTTGTATGTTTCTGTTCATTTCTTTTGGGCAGATCACCCAGGATGATATCAGGAAGACGTATGGGGGATCCTCAGGGAGCAGAGGCTATTATTCCAGTGCCTTTGCAAGGTCAGTTGTCTCACATCTGTATCCAGCGTACACATGACATGATTACTGCACATTGGCCCAGGGAACAGAGTAGAGTAGAAATGAACTGAAACCAGTTTTTGTTTATTCTTTGTTCCTTGTACTTTCATTTTCCTGTGAAAGGAACAAGGATCTACTCTTATCAGCAACAAAACAGTGTCTTTGTTTGTATTCTACAATATTCATTAACATGATTTTTTTCTCCTAACAGCTCTACAAATGCATATATGCTGATTTATAGATTGAAAGATCCCTCAAGGAATGCAAGTAAGAAATTCATTCAGCATGAATGTGATGATAGTTACTGCAGCAACTACACAAATAAGATGCTCAGTTTTTGTCATTTTGTTGGTGCAAAGTCTCTGCTCCTTGTAAAAACACTGCACTGGTGTTTTTTTTTCTTGTGTTTTCTGCTGTATAGACCAGTTTCATACCGTGACTATGCTACAAAATTGGTTTTGATGTTTCCAGATATTGTTCTCTAAATATTTTGGAGCTGGTCATTATTGGGTTGTTGTTTTCCAAGCAGACAAATCCATAAACCCATACACTGATACATCCATAAAAGTTAATGCTGAGTTATATTGATCATTTACTGATCTTGGCTACATAATTACTCACTTTTCAGAGGCATTGCACTGCATCATTTTTGCAGACTGTATGCTCTTTTGTTTAATATGTCATTGAACATTGTTCTGTACTATTATGTTTGTTGCAGTCTGAGTTTCCAAACTCTTATACTGTATGATAGAACTGATCGAGCTCATGTCCTTGTATTGTGATATAATGTGTGCTTTGTTCGTCCTCAGAGTATTTAGCCGTGGACGACTTCCCAGAGCACATTAAGAGTTTGGTTCAGAAGGAGAAAGAATCTGAGGAGCAGGAAAAGAGACAGAGAGAGATTGAACGCAATACCTGCAAGGTATTTGGTCCTTTGGCTTCAGTTCTGCTTTTCAAACAAGGATCAATTGATAAAAGTAGATTTTTTTCTAAATTTTATCCTCTCTACCTTCAGATTAAGCTTTTCTGCATGCATCCTGTAAAGATGATGATGGAAAGCAAGCTGGAAGTGCACAAAGACAAAACTCTCAGAGAGGCAACAGAGATGGCCTACAAGGTTTGTTGACTCACTGCTTTTCTTCATTGTAATAATATTAAGTTATTCTACTCTCAAATGCTGGGTGACTGTGGTGGTAATGTGTGCACTGTGTACCTCAGCTGATGGAGCTGGAGGGGCTCGTCCCTCTGGACTGTTGTCGCTTGGTCAAGTATGACGAGTTCCACGAGTACCTGGAGTGTTCCTACGAAGGTGAGGAGGACACGCTGATGGGTCTCCTGCTGGGAGGAGTCAAGTCTTCGTACATGTTCGACCTGCTGCTAGAGACTCGTCGGCCAGACCAAGTGTTTCAGCCTTACAAACCTGGAGGTCAGACGCCTGCTACTCTTCATAGCTTTTCATGTTCTTGTTATTTTATATAGTATCCTCTTGTTGTAGGGGTCGGTGTGTGTGGGGGTGTTTATTTAGGTCATTTGAGACGTTAACTCTACTGGTAACAGTAAACACCCACCACAGTCAGACTGTACATAGTGATAGATGTAGATTTATGTTCAGAATACATAATGACTGTATGTCTTGGTGTGTTTCTGGTTTTCTACAGAGGTGATGGTGAAGGTTCATGTTGTGGATCTGAAGACTGAGACCATCGCTTCTCCGATCAGTGTTCGGGCGTACCTGAACCAGACCATCACTGAATTCAAACAGCTTATTGCACAGGTTTCTCAATTTACTCACTTTCTTCACTGTAACTTCTCTTCCTTATTTTCCACTTCCTGATTTTAAATGGAGAACGTGAGATCAGTCTTTTAGACTTGTGTATGTATGTCTTTTTTTTCCCAGGCTACAGGGCTTTCTGCTGAATCCATGCGTGTGGTCCTGGAGCGCTGCTATAATGACCTCAGACTCCTTTATGTTCCAAACAAGACACTGAAAGCTGAGGGATTCTTCAGGAGTAACAAGGTCTCTTCATTTTCTTTTAAGTTTTAACTTTTGTGATCTTACGTGTTTTTATTACTATTATTATTTAATTTGAGCTATTTAGTTTAATTGTCTCCTGTTTTGTTCTCTGTGTCTCATCAGGTATTCGTTGAGAGCTCCGAGTCGACCGATCATCAGGTTGCTTTCACTGACTCAGTCTTGTGGAAACTGTTGGATCGTCACGGGAACACGATCCGACTCTTGGTCTTACTGCCTGAGCAGTCTCCTGGTACCTTGGCCAACAGAACTCTTTGCCAAAAAGTGGGAGGTGACTCTGACGTGTCCTTTGATGGGTCAAAGGGTAACAGGAAATCCGTAGAGGCTATACTTGAGGAAAGCACAGAAAAGCTAAAGAATCTGTCTCTGCAGCTTCAGCAGCAGAACTCCAGTACCAGTGACAGCCAGAAAAGCTCTGACGCCAGCGACTTCGAACATATCGAATCTCCAACTCAAGAGGCCGACTCAAACTCTTCTCTCTGCGTGGCTGCAGACAACAGAGACTTGGAGAACCGGATCCGAGCCACAGCCGGGAGCAGCGGCGGGGCCTCTTCTGACCCCGAGAACCACTTTGCCTGCGAGGAGCGCTCAGACTCTGAGGTGAACAATGACCGCAGCACCAGCTCAGTGGACAGCGACATCCTCAGCTCCAGCCACAGCAGTGACACTCTGTGTAACGCAGACAGCGGACCCATACAGCTGGCAAACGGCCTGGACTCGCACAGCATCACGAGCAGCCGACGCTCCAAAGCTCACGAGGGCAAAAAAGAGACCTGGGACACTGCTGAAGAAGACTCTGGGACTGACAGCGAGTATGACGACAATGGGAAGAGCAAGACGGAGGCTCAGTACCTGTACTTCAGAGCAGAACCTTGCTCCCAGGACGACTCCTCATGGGATGCGCAAAAATGTACGACTCCTCTATTAATGATGCTTTTTAAAGGATTTAAAAAATTATTATTAATTCTATGGAATTGTGTGGAACTCTTCTTTTTATTATTATTATTATTCTGAGATGTTTATTGAACTTTCTAACAAATGTATTTTTATTATATCATTTTATTTATTTTTTATTTGATTCGTGTTAAACATTTTTACATGTTTAATTGTTTGTTTCTTGTGATCTTCTGCAGGTTTAGTTGTTCACGTGGACAAGAGAATAACATTAGCAGCGTTTAAACAGAAGCTGGAGCCCTACGTAGGCGTGACCTCCACCCAGTTCAAGGTGTTTCGAGTTTACGCCAACAACCAGGAGTTTGAGAGCGTACGACTCAACGAAACTCTCTCATCGTTCTCTGACGATAACAAGGTCAGGATGAACATTCATCAGCATTTTAGCACTTTTGTGTGAAAGTAATTAAAAACTCAACTCAACTATTTACTTTCTGTAGATAACCATTCGACTAGGACGAGCACTGAAAAAGGGTGAATACAGAGTCAAAGTGTATCAGCTACTAGTGAACGAACCTGAGGTAAGAGCGGATTGAATTCTGTCACAATGTTGGACAAGGAAGTAATATTATGTTAGAAATTACACATGGTGTTTGTTGTTTTTTTTTTTCAGCCCTGTAAGTTCCTTGTGGACACGGTTTTCGCTAAGGGAATGACTGTCAGACAGTCCAAAGAGGAGCTGATTCCTCAGCTGAAAGAGCAGTGCAAGCTTGACCTCAGCATTGACAGGTAGGAATCTTACACAGTCTTTTAATAGAAGTTGTGTTTAAAACATTTACATTACAGAGGAACAACATTAACAATAACTGAGATCCTCAACATAAATTCTTGTACGTGTGTTTTCAGGGTTCGTCTCAGGAAAAAGACGTGGAAGAATCCAGGCACAGTGTTTCTGGATTATCACGTCTATGAAGAAGACATCAGCATCTCCTCCAACTGGGAAGTGTTCCTGGAAGTCCTCAATGGTAACACCTGCTCTCTGTAGTTTTATTTTGTGTGTGACACCTTATAAATTAACTCCAGTATTAGGTTTTTTTTATTCTACTTGTCATACAATTCCTCAAAGCTGTTTTTTTTTCACTTCAACAAATGTGAGTTAGAAGGTGAGGAAACAGTCTAGAGGTGAAAAACACTGTTGCTTTTGGCAAATAAACACATTAACGAGCGATCTGTAAAGTTCATTTCTCTTTTTCCATTTCCTCCTGAAGTGTCAGGTAAAGTCTTGTTTATTGTGGAGATTGATGCTTGGTCCCTTTATCTTGTTTCTCAGAACCGGAGAAGATGAAATCCATGTCGCAGCTGGCTGTTCTGACCCGGAGATGGAGTCCAGCTACAATGAAGCTGGGGCCTTTTCAGGAAGTGATTCTGGAGAGCAGCAGTGTAGAAGAACTAAAGGAGAAGGTGAGTGTGTCATGTCATTTATATGATATGATGAACTTACTATTGATTTATTATTAGTGATATTTATGGAAGTTTGTGACTGATTTATTTATGTTCTATGCAGCTCAGTGAGATGAGTAATATTCCTCTGGAAAACCTGGAGTTTGCAAAGGTTTGTGAATTTTATTGCCTCAAATTAGATCTGATTTTTTTCTGTTATGTCACTTAACTGCTAATCTTTCTCTGTTTTCTCTGCGCAGGGTAGAGGAACTTTTCCGTGTGATATTTCCGTGTTGGAGATCCATCAGGATTTGGACTGGAACCCTAAAGTGTCGACTCTTAACGTGTGGCCTCTGTACATCTGTGATGATGGAGCTGTGGTTTTCTACAGGTAAAAAAAAACGAACAAAAACAACATTTAAGTTTCTGTCTCCTGAGTTTTGACACATTTGATTTGACTTACAGAACCATGGGGAAGCATATTATTATGAGCATCACCTCATTTATTCATTTAAGTTAAATTTGAGGGGGTTGAGGTCACTATTGCTTATGTCCGTAAACACAATAATATCTGGGAATTTTATTTCACAAATTGCCATAATACTAAAGGAAGCATCGATGCAAAACTGTATTTACCTTGATGTTGTTGAATAAAGACAATTTGTTGTGTCAAATGGACAAAATCAGAACCGCAAACCCCGTCAAGCCTCCGTCTCCTAAAATCCTAAAACTAGAAACAGTCGTTGTAAAACGAGCTCTGATGTGTGGTCATAGGTTCAGACAGGAGAATACTGTTTTTTACAGGAGAATACATTTCTACAATCAATCACGTGCAAAATAATTGCCGTTAGAATAAGTCTTCTGATGCCACAAACAAAGATTAGACATAGTTCTGCTGGTGTCTGGTCTAGAGTGAAGTGAAACGGTTACACTTGTCACGCTAGCATTATAACAACTAACTTTACATGCTACATATAGTTGCTACAAAGGCTACAAATGACACATTCATTGTGGCTGTTCCTCAATATATGACTCAGACTCAGACGTGCGGTTGTTTCACAGCTCAGAGCACAGCTCATTTCAATATTCTTTGAAATACTCATGATGAGTCGGGGAAAACCAGTCGTTTCATTCTTGGGGTATTTTATGAAGTTTAGGATCCTAGGCCTGTTTCAGCCCAACCAGTATTACATACACTAGTTGTAGACATCAAAAAAGAGTTTTCAATCAGTTTACAGTTTATAAACCCTTTAAAGTTGTTCTCAGAAATATAAAGTCTATTGTAAATGAAACATTTGTGATTGAGATTAAAATGTCTGTGATGTTTGTCTGTGCAGGGACAGCACAGAGGAGCCCATGGAGCTGTCGGAGGACGAGCGCAACGAGCTCATGAAGAAGGAGAGCAGCCGCCTGCTCAAGACTGCACACCGTGTTAGTTACTCACCGCGCAAAGAGAAAGCCCTCAAGATCTACCTGGACGGAGGCCCTGCCAAAGATCCAGGGCAGGACTGAGGTGCTGAAAACCTCTCCAGGTTATTTGGATCATCTGGCTGCTGTAGAGCACAGCAGCCAGACTTTGGGTCTCAGGCTCAGTGTCGGGCCCGATAGTGACTTGAACATCAAGCAGCGCTGTGAGACGTGCTCTCACGCTCCACTCTGAGCCACAGGACTTGGCTCAGAAACCCTACTGTGCACTATAGTGTATTGTACTGTAAAGATTAAAGGGAAGTACAAAAAGCTATTCAATACAGAAAAGAATTAAATACTGTATAGAAAAATTCAATTGAACGCAAGAGCTCCAGAGATGGATGCAGACACGTTAGGACTGTGAAACTGGGCTGGAAGGTGTCCATCTTGTCTATTTAAGTCTCCGTCTTCATCTACATCAGTCTCTATCACTCCTCTTTCTCTCACTGCGTGTTTCTCTTCATGTTCTGGACATAGTGTTAATGCTGATTCATCTGTGACTATCTTTGTGAGTCACCTTTTGAGCACTGCTCTATTAGACATAATTCTTACCTTTACATTGTTCTTTAACAGTACATACAACCTGAGAACTACTTATCCAGCCTTCCCTGAAGTAAACCTCTTAACTCTCACACTCTCCCTCTCTCTCTCACTCTCAGTGACTTTGACAAAACCGAGGCGTCATTCATTCACAAGATATGATGAATCGAAACGAAACAAAAAAAAAAAAAGAAGGAAAAGAAAAAAGCAACAATTATAAATTTGTGAAGTAAAGTGGAGGTTGTTTCTGCTCCACTGTTGCTCCTATAAATGCCAGAGTACTGTGTTGTCATGGGTTGTCATTACTGCTGCTCTTTGTGCTTTATAGGAGCTTTGCCTCTGTTACATCACTTCCACTAGATTTACTGAGACATAGCTACTGGTTCTTAAATACAAAGTACAATGAAACAAAACCAAGTAGACTGTTAAGAATCTCCTTGTTTTGTTTTGTTTTTTCGTTTGCTGTAAATTATTATTTTCGCTCCAAAAACTTGGATCATTCAGTTAGAGGTCTCATGAGGCACCAGGCACACATCTGTTGTCTTTATTAACCTATAATTTAGAAACTGTTTTTTTTTTTTTCTTTCTTTCTTTCTTTTTTGCACCATGTGAACTGGGTATACATCCACGTTTGTGTATGTGTAGTGTTGTACTGATGGGAGGGAGCTCTCTGGGTTTTTAGCAGAGAGTGTGAGGTTGTTGTTTTTTTTTTGTTTTGTTTTGTTTTGTTTTGTTTTTTTTGGCGCTTCTACCTGCTGCTGCTGCTGCTGCTGCTGCTTGATAGACTGACACCAGAGGGTGTAGAAAACCCACTGGACCTCTCAGTCTTCATGGGCAACTGCTCTGAGGACTGAAGCTCAGCGTCCCAGGGCTCATCCCGGGCTCCTGATGCTGTCACCAGCTATTCACTGTAGAAATGCCAATATCTGATTTTTTTTTTTTTTTCTTTGTTGTTGTTGTTGATGTTTATTTCTTTTGAAATTTACATTCTGTGTGAAAATAGTTTAAGATGATTTTAGAAATGAATTAAAATGCTTTTTTTCATAACGGTTTTCTGTCACTGTAAATTAAAAATGACATCATTGAATTGATGCTAAATTTATGACATTTTTCAAGAAAAGTTTTTTTTTTTTTTTTTTTTGGTTGATTGACTGTGAGTCCAAGTGAAGGAAATATCACAGAGATATCCCAACACACCGCACACTTCCCCCAAAAATATAAAGTCTCTGGGCACAGCTGTTGTAGGGTTTACTAATAATATGGCTCCTTCCAGCCCGGATATTGAAACAAGAAAGGTCAGTTTGCTGTAAATAAAAGACCCAGATCTCATTCAAGCAACATGAGAAGTTCAGTTTTATCAGAGGATGAATGTTGTGTCTTTAAAAAGTCATATTTGACAAAAATAACAGCTGATATTGTTTGTTTGTTGATGGATCAGAGAAAAATATTCATTAACTAAAGCTGCAGAGCTTCAGAGCTGAATTTAAAAGAAGGTCCAGGCCTTGTTGCTGTGTATCCTCTTACTATCTGTCTCCCCTTTAAGTTCTCTTATTATTAAACAGAGTGAAGTTCATGTAATCAAATTATAGCTTCCACCAACTTCCGCCGGAAGAGGTTTTAAGTGCCAGGGTATTTATAACTCGTCTATCTGTGAGACCAGAGCGAATGTGCTGCTGTAGCAGCCCAGTGAGAGGAGACGCTGTCATATCTAGAGGTCGTTTGAAACCAGATGAGACTTTGTTTTTTTTTGTTTGTTTGTTTGTTTTTTTTCACAATGTTGTGATGTAACATTCATTGAAGGGCAGTTTTGGTCAAGAGAAAAAAATCCTTCCAGCTTTTTTTTTTTTTTTTTTGAGCAACCAGTTTATTAAGTAACATGATACAATCTAATGTGTGTCAATAGACCTTTAGTTATGACACCTACATTAAGATTCTGTTAACGGTAATGTGGAGGAGAGAATATTAAAAACTCGTTACACAGTGATGCCAACGAGTACAAATGACGTGTCAACAAAAATCAGTTTTAACCGACTCGTGGCAGAGCTACTGAGTCTGCGTCTGCATTAGATTGTAAAGATGTTTCTGTTAAACAGGTAACAAATAAGTTGGTTTCAGAAGTTTAGAAATGAATTTAATGCAGCATCACAACGGTTTGAAGCTTTTCATCTCATGAGGAACATTTTCACTGTCAGCTCAGCACATTTTCAACAAGACCTGAAAGAAATCTGATTAATCAAAACAAATATAACTGATAAGTAACTGCTCTGGTATCATTAGTTCTTGTTGACAGGAATGTGCAGATTATGAGGTACTTCTTGACAAAAACACATCGCATAATAAATATATAGCTTTCCCAAACAATATGGACATAATAAACCACACCGCTGCATGTTGGACAGGGTTTCTTTTTCCTTACACATACGACAACGTGTCATCTTAATAAAAGCAATAAAAGTTCAGGTGTCACATCATACTTCTGTGAAACAAAAAACAAAAAGCAACGTGGCAGCGTTTGTCAGGTCAGACGTTAGAGGATCAAGCAGCCATAAAGTTTTACCAAAAGGGAAAGTGCAGAGAAAAATAGTTTAGTTACCAAGTAACCAGGCAGCCAGAATAAGATTTACTCTCAAACAACTTGAGTGACAAAGTGCTGCAGTCGCTGGCAGCAGCTAAGTGTTTAGTGATAAATGACACATGTTCACCTGATGCCTTGTGGTGGTGTTGGCCTCCTGTAGAGGAATCTTAGTGAGATGGTGAGGGAAATGATTCCTAGCGTTCTGATCATTATAAACTGTAGGTTTTACTGGTTATACAGGACATGAAGCATGACTGTGTTTGTCTTTTTCTCCCTAGAGAACAGGAAATGGGATGAGACAGCAGATTCTTCGGTTCAAAGGTAACTTTGTTCTATTTTGGTCTCGGTGCATTAATGTGATGCAGCGCTGCCACTCAACACAAAACATAAAACATCAGCTGATGGTTACAAATTTAAAAAGCGAGGTGAGTCTGCAGATATTCAGCATCTACAGTTGTATCTAGTGCACTGTGATTCTCTTTATGGCTAAAATTAGCATTAGAGTTATAAATAAACATAGAGATGCAGTAAATAGTGCAGAAATTAGTGTTTAGTGTCAACACAAGACTTTGCAAATATAGTTTTCCCCTTTTTTTTTTTTTTTGTTAGTGAATTGTAAACTTACACCTCAGATACAACAAATAAAATAAATATATTCATCATTTCATCGTTTTCCATGCTGTACAGCTTCAGCACTTTGGATTAAGCTGGCAAACAGAAAGTGCTCAAACTCTTTGCAGCAAAGCTCTGGACTCCAGTATAGTTGGTTTCAAGGCAGTTGAATGAAGCATAAAACAAATCAAACTGTGTCTAGATTATATAATCTATCTCTGAGTAAAGTGTGTCAGCCAGGTCCTCTTCACTTGAGTCCTCTCCTTTAAGGCACATGGACCCTCTCCTGTCAAAAAGGAGAAAACTGCAGTGTAGTATCAGGGATAAGGGATAAGTAGGTCGCATGCATATATTGCTTGAATCAACTGGATTTATCTGAATGTAATCAAAAGCTACAAGATTTAATATAATCTGCTCTGTTAAATGTGCTGTACTTTACCCCAGGTGCTGGCAGTGGAGGTTTCCTGCACAGGGACAATGTTTCCTGGGTCCGTCATCCTGAATGTCCCAGGACAACAGCTCCATCAGGTGATTGGAGGCGCTGAAACAGCGCTCACGATCAATGGGTTTGGCCAAGCAGACAGGGAAACGTAGGGCTTAAAACGCACACACACACACACACACAGAGAAAATACACGTATACGTTTCCAGAGAGAATGACTAAGCAGCATGTAAAGTGCTGCGTGCTGTGCTGTACCTTTATGGAAAGCACAGCAGAGGTCTGGGTTGCAGTCAGTCTGGTATTGACATGTGCTGCCTGCTTCTCCTTTTGTTACATTTTGACTGCACTGACCCCAAACACACAGCTGTTCACCGCAGCACTCCTCATCTTTACTACACGACTGAAAGGACAGAAAAGAAATGTTTTTAGTATTTCAGCAAACAGCCGACATTTCAACAGATCATCAAACTCTTTAGTAACACGAGAATTAAAACCATTCATCTTTAGTTTAGTGAGAAGTCTGATGTTTCTTTTAGTTAAATATAAATGAGATCAGCAGGTCAACGTGTCTCTGATAGCAGTAAGAGAAGTTCCTCTTCCTACATATCCTCTATGAATTGTTAATTGGGTCTGATTCAGCAAGCTGGTTATTTCCATGCAGAGTTTCTGTGTGCAGTATTTTTTGACAAGACACAGATCCTGGTCCTCTGTGTATTTACATCCCTGCACATTGTTTCTTTCTTTGGGAGACTGCCAGGATTTTATCATTACTCTGCTACCACAAGACCAATTCATCTACTGGAGACAGAACAGGACCAGCAGTAAAAATGAGTCTGAGTATCTACAAAGAGGACTGTCATTACTGATATTCTTTTTGTTCTTTATGTCCTGAAAGCAAGAAAATAGGAAAAGGAATTATCTTATTTTAACCTTGACATGTGCCGTCCTCTCATGTAGAGCTCACAGGACAGAGCGCTCACAAACAACACACTCCTCTTACACTTGTAGACGCACTGCAATGCAGTGAAGTGTAACCTCAGCTGCTGGTGACTGAATTGACTGTGTGTGTGCGTGTGTGTGTGCGTGTGTGTGTGATTGAAAGTGACAGAAAAAGAAAAAAACAAATTGAACTCCTACCACATCGATTGCTTTGCATGGCAGACACTTGGAGTTGTGCTCTGCATTCAGGCAGTACCTTCCCTTCCCACAGTCCTCATCAGTGATGCATCCCTGAGGACAAGACAGGAAGAATTACATCTGGAGCCTGATTCTCACGAGGACACCAGTAATCCCAGAGCTTGTCAGGTTATTTACAGTTTCAAGAGTCCGCGAGCTCTTTGTGGTCAACTTATACACCAAAATGTTCACATAGGCACTAAATATTATTAAATATGTCAAACAAATCTCTGTGTATCGATCTGAAATCTCTGGATGTGGAAAAAGCTGCACATCACGTGACGCTGCAGTATTTTATCCAGACTACAAAATTTTTTTAGGTTGTACACGCATCTTTGCAGCTTATTAAGCGGGCGACATATTTATGAGGAAAGAGATGCCTCCTCTGGTTTTATTTTTATATCTTGTATCTAGGACAGACTTTATTTCCAGTGTTACCATGTAAACAATAATTTAGCTCTCGTCTATGATGTATCTAACAGCACACAATTACATGGACTCGTAAAGCAACGAAAGTGGCCGTGTGATTATTGTTTTGACTCAGTAAATTCTATTTGTATTATTTTTCCTAAATTTGTTTTTTTTTTCCAGCTAAATAGATAAGAATTTTATTTTAAATTTGTGAATTTCAGTTACAAGGAGCAAAAGAAAATGCAGACATTATCGAGTATGAATAGCTAATTTTGACAATTCATCTGCATGTCAGCATTTTTCAACCTAAATATATATAATATATGTTGCATAAGAAAATAACGTATGAAACTCATATAATTCACATTGCACAGCCTCCAGAGAGACTGTAACGCGAAGTCAGCAGCTGTGTTGCTGCTACCAGACTAACATTAACATCTGCTAACAATCCTAAGGCCTTATGTTAAAAAAATAAATGAATAAATACATTGATTGATTTTAATATATATAGCACATGTATAAACTTACACGATCAATGTTGTTTCCCAACTCACTGGATTCGTCAGTTATTGTGGTGATGTTGTTCGTCTCCTGTGTGAAGGTGAGACGTCTGTTAAGTTTCATTCATAAATATGGTCTCACATTGGTTCAGGGTTTATTATTAAGCCCACCTGGTCCATTGAAGAGCGGATAGATTCATTATCAATCACTTTATCGGAAGCATTTTCATCATCATGACCTGGAGGAGGGTTAGTGGGATCATTACTGACACTCTGGTTGTTCCTCTAGGGATTGGAGAAAATAATCAGACAGATATCTGGTTAAAACAAATATGCATTTAGAAGTCACTCCCATTTTCTAGAAAGCACTGCTGCTCCTGCCACTGAGATTGTTTAAATATCTATATATACCTGAAGAGATGCACAAAACAAGACAATAACTTAAAAATAAAGGTTTATTTTGTGCAGTGAGCAGTGAAATAATGCTGTCATGTTAAAAATATACCAGAGTAAAAGGTGCAACTGGCTGCCTACTTGCTGAAACGCATCCTCAGGCTTTTGCCTCGGATCCTCTGGTAGTTGCTCCACTTGCACAAACATGCGGTTCAGATCCGTTTGTCCCTGATCGGAATTATCCTCCAGGATGTGACTGATGCCCGAGTCCACTATTTCAGGCAGGATGCCATTACAACCTGCTGTGAACGCCAGAAGTAGCAGAGCAACCCGCATCATGTTGATCTCGGTCCTGGTCCTGGTCCTGATGCTGATCCTCCTCCTGCTGCTGCTGATGCTGCTGCTGCTGCACTGTGAAGAGGGTGTGGCGCTGATGTTAAGAAACAAACAGCGTCACTACAGCTGATACGTGTCCGTCCCCAGGAGGTCATTATTACCTCAAATATGTAAATAAATAAATAAACAAACAAACTGCACATTAGTCAGTTTAAACACAGTTATATCGTATGAAGTGATCCTAGCTTATCGATAAACTTAATCAAGATACCGAATAAATAGTTCATTATTAGTTGTGATAGTTTAACACTTCCGGTCTCTCTAATTATCAATCCAGGTGAACAGGTAACCATAGCAACCATTACGTTAATGCTAGTTTGCTAGCTGTTTAACTCTGTAAACTGGCACAAGTTTCCTGTATTAAATAGCAAAAAGACTATGTGAAGCCATGATATTTAAATTCAACATGTCCTAGTCTAGTTTATTTAGAAACTACTGGAGACGACGCTCTGACGAGACGATCGAATTAGATTAATGGAATTCGAATTGTTTAAATTCGAATTTTATCTGTTACAAACTAAAACTCAGTTCAGAAAAGAAAACAACACAATAACAATTAAGGATATAAAACATTTAAGAAATGACAGTAACGATGCAGCCAAACAAAACAATATCTCATAAAACAAACAAACAAAAACAAACAAACAAACAATGTAAATTAAAAAGACAAAGACAAGAATGAAAAATGTCTAATTTTTCTATGAAGCTGCTTTTATCTGATCAATAGTCGACACTACAAAGAATTTATACAGGAGGAAAAATTAAGCTGATATTTACAATTGATCAAGTGCTACCAGTTAATATATCTTCAATAATAAAACCATTAAATAATGGTGTGTTTTTATACTTCCACCAGAGGGAGACAGATATCTGTCTGTCTGTCTACCTACCTACCTACCTACCTACCTACCTACCTACCTATCTACCTACCTACCTACCTACCTACCTACCTATCTATCTATCTATCTATCTATCTATCTATCTATCTATCTATCTATCTATCTATCTATCTATCTATCTATCTATCTATCTCTCTGTATGTCTGTCTGTCTCCTTGCTGGAGGAGACTGAGGGCTGAGGATTTATACTGGAAAGAAATATTTATGTACAAAAATATATTTATGCACATCTCTCAATGTATTTCTGACTGAGATATATCATGATTGCATGTTGTTGCACTTGTTACTCATTACTTCTGGTTTTCGGACCAGGAAGTTCTCACTGAAGTAACAACAGACAGATCAACAAGGTACTTCTGTGTTATTAGGTCCCTATGTTTACTGGCAAGCTCAGAAAATGCAGAAAACAACATATAATCAGAAGTAGTTCAACTAGAACTAGTCAAAGTTTAGTTATTTAAAATTATTATTAACTTCATGCAACATTTATAGCCTATATTATAGTAAACCTTACCACTTATCAATAGGGAACTAGTCCTCCATCATGGCAATAACTTCACTAACTATGTAGATTTTCTTTCTTTTTGAAGTCAAACTCTTGACATAGACCATTATACTACAGGGGTAGAGTCACATGATCTGTTCAACTGAGGATGTAGCTAATTTTACTAGAGATGGCCAACACCATGAAGAACTGATTTAGGGGGAAAAAAAACATTTCTGTTAAAATTGACATAGGTCATTATATCTAAGACAGTAATTATGTCTAAATTAAATAATTAAATGTGTATAGACATTAAAAACAATATGCATCGTGCACAGTAAATGTTAGTATATACAAATAGATAAAAAAAAAAAAAGATAAAAAAGATTATAAAAAAGTTTACATTTATCATTTCATTCCGAAGTCTTTAAAGTCAACATGGCCACAGATACTGAAATATATGTCTAATATAACCTACATGCATGTGGATTATAATCTTGTATATTGTGTGATGCTGCCCCCTATCTACAGTACATTTAATAGAAACCAGTAAATAAACAATAACAATCTTATCAGTTAGTTCATCTTTGACTTAGAGTGAATGTTTGTGCCAAATGTGAGAGGATTTCCTCAAATTGTGCTTGAAACACTTATAGTATATTCTATTTTTTGTACAGTTTTACTAATTCACCAGTGTCTGTTGTTACTGTTGCTGGATCATGTGACAGAAATGCAGGTGTGGCAGCATTTCACAGAAAACGAAACTTAACAGGTGAGTGAAAGAGAAATGGCGCAGCAAATGATTCAGCTGGATCGAGAAAAACTCAGTTGTTCAATCTGTCTGGAGCTTTTAAAGGAGCCGGTGACTATACCCTGTGGACACAACTACTGTAGGAGCTGTATTGAAAGCTACTGGGATGAAGATTGTCAGAAGAAAACAGTCAGCTGCCCTCAGTGCAGACAGACCCTCACACCGAGGCCTGTCCTGGTGAAAAACACCCTGCTGGTAGAGTTAGTGGAGGAAGCAAAGAAATTCAAACTTCAAGCTGCTTCACCTGAGGAATCCTATGCTGGACCTGGAGACGTGGCCTGTGATTTCTGTACTGGGAGGAAGCTGAAAGCTTTAAAGTCCTGTCTGATGTGTGTGGCCTCTTACTGTGAGCAACACCTTCAGCCTCACTACCAAGTGGCCCCATTAAAGAAACACACGCTGGTCAAAGCCACTTTGAAGCTTCAGGAAAACATCTGCTCTCGCCACAATGAGGTAATGAAGATTTTCTGCCGCACTGATCAGAAGTGTATCTGTTATCTCTGCTCCATGGATGAACATAAACATCATGACACAGTGTCAGCTGCAGCAGAAAGAGCAGAGAGGCAGACGGAGGTCGAGGTGACTCGAGAAAAAATCCAACAGAGAATCAAAGACAGAGAGAAAAATGTGAAGATGCTTCAACAAGAGCTACAGGTTTTCATTGAGTCTGCTGATCAAGCAGTGGAGGACAGTGAGAAGATCTTCAATGATTTGATCTGTCACATTGAGCAAAGAAGGGCTGAAGTGAAGCAGGAGATCAGATCCCAACAGGAACCTGAAATGAGTCGACTTAAAGAGCTGGAGGAGAAGCTGCAGCAGGAGATCAGCGAGCTGAGGAAGAAGGATGTTGATCTGGAGCAGCTCTCGCACACAGAGGATCATCTCCACTTCCTAAACAACTACCGCTCTCTGTCAGATCTAACAGGATCACCAGAGTCATTCAACATCAATGAGAAGTCTCAGCAGTATTTTGAGGTCGTGACAGAAGCAGTGTCAAAGGTCAGAAATGAACTGCTGGATTATCTGAATAAGAACTGGTCATGGATCTCACAGACAGTGACTCAAGCTTTACTGCCAGGGACCCGTCCGTCTGTACCTGTCCCCGTATCCTCGCCCTCTTTAAATTGCTTCCCCGCATGGTCCATGGAGGAACCCGTATACGTTAATCATTTCTACATGAAGGGGGTTGTATTGAAACCTTGAAGCCTACTGGGATGAGGATGGTCAGAAGAAAACACCAGCTGCCCTCGGTGCAGACAGAGACTCACACTGTCTCTGCTGCATGTCCATATATGAGTGTTTTACTGTTATAATTACCACTGGGAAATGCTGAGAAATGTCAGTAAACTTTTGAACTTGATAAGTCATTCTTGGCTTTGTCTTGTTTGATTTCTTGTTGATATTTTTTCTCAAATAGTATATAGGTATCAGGTATCATACATTATTGTAAAGGACAAAAATTAAAGGTTTCATTCTGCAGTGAAGTGACTAATTTATGATTTTTTATGAGATTGTTAGACTGTTAATGTTAATGTTAAGTCCTTGAGAAAGTGTTCTTAGATACTTTCAAACACTGGCTCATCTCATCACATATATTGTTTTATTTTAATTTAGATGCTTCTCATTTCATTGTTTTACTTTACATTTTACTTAATTGTGTATTCTCATTCTCATGCTGTCTTACACCGTGTCCTCTTGGAGTTGCTGTTGTATGTCTGAGCACTTTCCCTCGAGACTTATAAAAATAGTTTTGAATTGGAGAACATCATCATTATTCAGCATCTTACACAGACATTTTGAATAGTGATGCACATTTATTTGCACAATTTATTTGTGCATCACTGCCAACCTCACAATCCAAATATTCTCAAAGTTTTTCATCCAACAATCTGTTTTTCCCACAGCGCTATGCTCTCCATCTTCATGAATTATGAATGAAACAACATTCAGTATTTATCCATGCCAGCCATATAAAGTACACATGTGTGCTACAATTCAACTGGCTACTATTCAGGTCAAATAAGTGTTGGCCATCAGTCTCTCCCTAAGTTTTAATAAAATTTACAGGGAACTGTTGTGTAATTGTAAAGATGTTGTGCTGAACAAAATAATACAGGTTAAACACCCTATTAAAGTTATTAAAAAAATAAAACAACTGCACATTCTTCTCAATGATAATATGAGAAATTATTACAGTGCATTTATATAATTACACAATATGTTTGAATATTGAATAAAAATTATATTATTTGTATTTGGAGGCAGAAAATCTCATGCTGTGGTAATGAGGAATCTGTTTGTCACATTGTGTGAACTTTTCCTTGGATAAACCGATTGACAAAAGGTTTAAATATAACCCATTACATTAAATATTTGTAATTAGTAGCTTGAATCTGCATTTCTGTAAATCTTACATCTATGAAATGATGTAATGATAGATTACATCTATGGAAATTATGAGGATTATTATTATTATTATTATTATTATTGAATATTCTTGCTTTAATAATTTATTTGCCTCTGATTATAAATAAGCATCATTATATATATATATATATATATATATATATATATATATATATATATATATATATATACTTACATTACAGTGCCACTGCTCTGCACTGCAGCATCGTCACCGTAGCGACGTTTGCCGTTGTGACGTCATCACGTAATCGGAGCGTAGCGCCGTAGCCGTCCCTGCCCTTCACATCCGTCCACATCCTCCCAGGCTCGTCTCCTCAGTGCAGCACAACGATGGCCCTGCTCAAATCCAACAAGGTGATCTACTGTCTCGGGAACATTTCCCCGTCCCTGGGAGTTCTGTCCACCCGCCACAGGTAAAAGAAATAAAATAAATTACAATAATTAACAGTAATGCATTGAACCCCAGCGCGCAGAGAAACGTTTAAACACAACTGTCATGTTAATTATACGTTAGAATCACAGCTAGCTTGACTAGCAGATAAGATAAGACATTTTAACGTTAGCTTAAATCGTTCCGTCGCTTTAAAGAATTGTGTTTAAGCTTTTTATTGATTGATTTATTTAGTTTTTAACGCAGTGGTTACTTTAGCCATACTAGCTGGCTAGCTTACTTCAGACAGGGGTCAAACGGGGCCCAAGTGTTGTTTGCAGTTAGCTTCCGTGGTAAAGCGTTTATGGCTCCGCAGCCTCCTTAGGTCAACACCTGTGGTTCTGGTTATTCTCTCTGCTGGACTCCAATCTCACTTTGATATGGCAACTTGGTGATGCTATCAGTGAACCGCGCAGGTGGTGAAAGTCACGCTGCGATGTGTCAGTAGCATAAGTTCAGTGAATCATTCACCGACGTGAACAAAATAAAACAAATTTAATAATTTGGTGCGGCATTCGTATTTACTTACATATTGTTTAGTTTGGGATCGTTTGTTTGTTTGTTTGTTTGGCTTGGGTTTCAGGTTTAAAGGGTACATTTTTGTGTAGGATTTACACGATCGCGTTTCATTCAGTTTTCAGAGCCCACGCACAGTTTGAGCTAGGCGACTTGTCGTAGCTGGGGAAGTCGTGCGCGCTGATTGGTTCCCGGGTTCCGTCGTTGATCGCTGATTGGCTGCCATGTTCCGCCTTCGATAGCTGATTGGTTAATTTCTAGCGGTGAAGCTCAGAGCAGGAACGATGTCCTTTCGAGCTTCACTTGGAGGACAAAGTAGTCCGGATCTTCCTCTGCACCTTTACTTCATTATTACTTCTAACATGTAAAAACAAACCGCTTCATCTGACTATTTTATCTCTGTACTTAAATCGTCGCTCTGCTCCTGTGTTCATGCTCACAGGTGTAACGTTAAGGTTGATGTTTCTCTGATATCACGTTTCTGTTTGAGGGTGTTTGTGCTTTTGTTTCAACTTGTTGTATCATGTTCAAACACACTGATCTGGTTCGAAAGAATAAATGAACATACAGTACATCCGTTTTTTTTTAATTGTTTCCAAACACCTGTAGTCAAAAGGGAAGAGGTGCGACTGACACTCACTAAAAAGGCCTTTGGTCTATTGATCACTGATAAATCATCCGTCCCTGTTATGTTGTTGCTTAAGTTCAAAGGTTCTGTGTGCATGCACACTGCAGCCAAGGAGACCACTTGAACCCAAATGATCCCCAAACATGTAGCAGTTTTTTTGCTCCTATAACCAGTTTTATTAATGTTGTCACATATTCATACATATTATCATATTTAAATCTATTCATGCATTGCTACCATATATATATTTTTTTTTTTGCCTTGTCATGATATCACTCACTCTGCTAACAACAACAACACTACAGACTACAGCCTAAAAATATACATCTCTAGTGCAATCAGAATATTTAAAGCTTCATAAAGGCGTTTTATTTTTAGTGTGGTGCATTGTAAAGTGCTGCTTTGACTGTGCTGTCTTCAGACTGTCGTATCAGTCTTCAGCCTATCGTATCAGAGCGTCAGGATCAGATTACGAGGCTGGGCCATTTTGATATAAGCACAACTGCAGGTGTGAACTGTTTCTGTTGTGTTCATGCAACCAACCTGCCTTTCAGTTAACGATAGTAACTGTTAGATTTAGTGTGAATTTTAAAATGATCGTTGGGGCATTGGAGACTCTTGCCCTTTGCAAAGCGTTTGCTCCTAAATTTAGCTGCAAAGTTTATAGGGTTTACAAAGCTGAAGAAACCTGAGATGCTGTGTGAGCAGCAGTGCTGAGAAGGTTACTTTGCACAACAATTTAAAAGTTTCAAGGAGGTTTATGTCTGAATCTATTCAGTTTAGTAGTGTAGCACATTAAAGGTTGCAGCTACAAGATGGTTATTAAGTTAGTAGCAAACCGTTATGACGTATGAGTCAAATATCCAGAAGAAAAAAGTATATGACACACGCCTTTAAAGGCCAAATGGTATCCAGTAATCTACCACCGTATAGTTGTAGTTAGTTAGTATTCTTTTCTGTAATCATTTCTTTGTTCTTATTCATCTACACATCAGAATCTTCTTGTGGTTGCTGCTTAACTTGTGTTTGTAGAGCTAATCATTGATTTGCTTTTCACTTTCTTGGTATGTGACAACCTTCATCAGAGATAAAAGATGGATATAAGATAGATATCAACCTATTTTGCATTAGCTTAACTTTTTTTTCGTGCAGAGCCGACACCACGCAGAGATGACTCAGAAAATGTTTGAGTCATCCTCAAACTGAGAAGGACACAACCTGAAACTCTTAAGATGTTTCCCTTCCCACTCACATCAAGTTTAACTTGGTTTAGAAACACGTTTTTTTTTCAGACGTATTCATGAATAATAGATATAGATGTATTATAGAGCATCAAGAGTATTTTTATAAGTATAAAACATGTTCTGATACAGTGTTTGGGTGTATTATTGTTTATTGGTGTTTTTATTTTCTCTAAAAGTTGATTTTATTTAGATGTAAGATGCGTATCTCACTGTGGTTCGATTCACACTGATGATTGACATTTCCATCAGCTGCACCACCCTCATGTACATGATGAGCTGTGGACCGTCTGGCTGAGTTGAAGAGGTCAGCGTACACGACCTCTTTACTATTCTCATGAGCTCACATTTACCTTTTTGCCTTTACTTTTGTTGTTTATGCAGGAATTGTCTCAAGTCTTCTCACTAGAGATATTTCTATTTTCACAGATTAATAATTAACAACATTATAGACATTATAAATCAACATTAAATCAGCAGCAGTTTAAAGTCAAGGCAAACCACAGACCACGGGATTGACTGTTTAAAAAGATACTAAAAACACAATTAAAGGAAACAAAAGTTAAATTAAGTTCTTAAGTTACATTTGCATTTTCTCTCTGTTGAGTGCTCAACTCTGAATTATGTAACAAACAAAGAAATGAGTTCATTGGGAGTCAGCATGTGTTCAGACCCAGATTAGCTGTTACTTTTTTTTTTTTGGACTCTGGACTTTCTGAACAGATTATGTTTGTTTCATGGATCCTGTTCCCTCTGACCATGTGTCGTTCATGAGATCTACGTCAGTCTGGCATCCTCAGGTCACATGAGGAGTTAAGCTCGAGCATTAGGTCCACAGCTTGTTACAGGAACGTAGCTAATACGGCCATAACATTAGTGCCAATGTCAATCAAAATAGTAGTATCTTGACCTTGTAAGAATGCAGTGAACTTTTGACTCTCCTTGTTGTTTCTATTCAAAACCACATCATTAATCGCTTGGGTTGGTGTTTTTGCAGCTCATGGTGGGGTGGAGTGCAGATGGGTCCCCCCGATCCCATCCTGGGGGTGACCGAGGCCTTCAAGAGGGACACCAACCCCAAGAAGATGAACCTGGGAGTTGGAGCCTACAGAGATGACCAGGGCAAGCCCTTTGTGCTCAGCTGTGTCCGCAAGGTAGGACTGTCACCAAGGCCTCCAGGAAACTGTTGTACCATAGTGCTGTCTTGTGTAACACACACAACATCGCAAAGAATTAACTCTACAGGCCAAACAGGATTACACCATGAGGGCGAGCTTTGTTTGAAAATGAAGGTTTCACTCAGGGAGCTGAATAGTTTACACTTTCACCAGTTGTCCCAAAGGTTAAAAGGCTGTTTCTGCTCAGGTTTTTTCTCATTGATGCATTCTTGCTTATTCATCGTGAGCACAGCTTATGTAGTTTTGTGGACCATCAAAATGTCAGAACATTTCAGAATGTAATGTTTTTTTGAGGGGAGGAGGGTGAAACACATGTTGATAATTAGGGTTTCTGCTGCATCACCATGAGAGAGTCTGTTGCATTTGTTTTGAGTCTGACAAAATGCTAACTAAACCTTAGAAGTGACTCATGTTATACCTTTTGATTTTCACACTTTCCTTCTAGGCTGAGGGTTTGATTTCAGCCAAGCAGCTGGATAAGGAGTATCTTCCCATCGGTGGTCTGGGGGATTTCAACAAGGCCTGCGCCCAGCTGGCTCTTGGTGCTGATAATGAAGTCTTGAAGAGCGGCAGGGTAAGTTTAGATGTCAACTACTCCCAAATAAATACAGTTCACATCACCCCTGGCAGGTTTAAGTCCAGATCTTTTCTTCCAACAGAGCATCACTGTCCAAACCATCTCAGGAACTGGATCTCTGCGTATTGGAGCCAACTTTTTGGTGAGGTCCTATATCGGCCTTTTGATACAAATACAAACTTTATGTTCAGATAAAACTTAATCATAGCATCTTTCTTTTGTCACAGTCTCGATTCCACGGAGGTCCAAAAGACGTGTACCTGCCCAAGCCCTCATGGGGAAACCACACACCCATCTTCAGAGACGCTGGGATGCAGCTCAAGGCGTACAGATACTACGACCCCTCCACCTGTGGCTTCGACTTCAAAGGAGCCCTTGATGACATTTCTGTAAGACATTAATGATGGACTCACTAGGCAGGGGCGTGTGTGAAGACAATAACTTTTTCAAACATTATTTTACAATAATTGTGCCCTTAATCTATAATTTTGTATATATTTTTGATAAACAAGTCTACTTGTTCTTCTTCTGAAACTTTAATTCCATTGAAAACACAACCACAGAGTATTTATGATGTTAGGAAGCCCCAGTTATTATATGTCCACTAACTCAAACCTCCTTTCATGCAGAAAATCCCAGAGCAGAGTGTGATCCTGTTGCATGCTTGTGCCCACAACCCGACCGGCGTGGACCCCAAGCCTGAGCAGTGGAAGGAGATCGCTGCCATCGTGAAGGTGAGTGCACATTATCTCAGAAAAGGTTTGTGAAATCTTTGCAGTTACATTTTAGTAAAATGTGGGGACATATTTTCCTTTGTCTGAAAATCTAAAGGTCAAAAGACACAATTGATAAGCAGTGTACTTTTATCTATCTGTTATCAGTTGAAACATTATTAACTGATTGTCTCTGCCCCCTGCCCCTTTTTGTTTTTCACCTTGCAGAAAAGGAACCTGCTTCCGTTCTTCGACATGGCCTATCAGGGCTTCGCCAGCGGAGACATCGACCGTGACGCCTGGGCTGTTCGCTACTTCATCGAGCAGGGACACAACATCGTGCTGTCCCAGTCCTTCGCTAAGAATATGGGACTTTATGGTCAGAATCCAGTACAAACTCTTAAATATCTGAAATTTTATTCTAGTGCCACGTTTATGTTTAACCAGCGTTAATCAGGGTCTGTTCAGAGTATGTTAATGTGTTGAGGGTGACTAAGACACGAGAGAAAGAATAATCCGCAATGTGACTGAGTTTTACCGCCACCTAGTGGTAAAAAATATTACAACATATTTTTAATTCAAAAAAGCATTTATATTTACAAAGCACTGAGAATAAATTGTACTTAAATGTGAGTTAAATGAGTTACCTCCTTAATCAGCTGATCAGCACTGCTCACTGTGTGGTGTTAAGTCAGAATAAGTGCTAAGCATTTTTTAATAAATACTCATTAAAGTCTCAACACAGTCAGGACTGTCATGTAGTCTTCATAAAGATCCTTCCTCCTTATTTTACATGAGTCTTAGTGGAACTGAGAAATTGTGTTAGTGAAAATTAGTAGATCAGATTCACTATGAATCATTTCAATAATCATTTTGCATCTTGATATTTACAGGTGAGCGTGTGGGAGGCTTCACTGTGGTGTGTGGCGACGCAGATGAGGCAAAGAGAGTCGAGTCTCAACTGAAAATCCTCATCAGGCCCATTTACTCCAACCCACCTATGAACGGCGCCAGAATTGCAACAACTATTCTCAACACACCAGACCTGCGCTCGCTGTGGTACGTGCTCATAGATCCACACACACACACATTTACTGGATGTAACCTAAACTAAATGTGTAGTTTGGATTTTTGTTCAGGTTTAGGTTTTTTTTTTTTTTCACACACAAGATTTATTCCAAAACCCATGTCCTGATGCATTGTGTCGTGTCGTCAATGATCGCAGGCTGGAGGAGGTCCATGGTATGGCCAACCGCATCATCAAGATGAGAGAACAGCTGGTGGCGGGCCTGAAAAAGGAGGGATCCTCCCACAACTGGCAGCACGTCATCGACCAGATCGGGATGTTCTGCTTCACAGGACTCAAACCCGAACAGGTACATAGTTAGAGAGTTATAGAGAGTGACAACATTAAAATGTGCTCATTGTTTAATTCTAAAACCAAACCACCTTGTTGCTGAAAAACTAAAATGAAAGGTTATATAGTTTGATGTAGTTTGACTTTCTGCTGTTTCACGGCGGCAACATGGAGCCAAGAGACAGTTTTTACAAAAGAAACAAACAAAAATATAATTTGAAGTTTTAGCTTTTGATGTCACAAATGTTTTTTTTTTTTTTTTTTAATTTGCCCATTGGAGAGGCTCTAAATCTATTGCAAATTTGTTTTTAAAGTTGTCCAACATAGACTTTGTGTTCTGGCTGATTGATCTGCTCATCACAGAAAGTGGCTGCAAAAAGCAATTAATGAAATTGAAGTTGAATTATTTAAAAGTTTACGATGCAGAGAAACGCTTTTATTTACCATGTAGTCTGTATTGATTCACAAATTAAAATGATACTAACTGACGCATTGATCAAAGCGACAACAACAGCAGCTGAATGCTACAAAAGAAATTGGTTTCTCTGGGTTCTGTCACATTTTCTGGAAACAGTCGACACTTCTTTTGTTATACAGGCGCTGAAAACTGTAGCTTTTAAATCGCTATTAAAGAAACAGAACAAGCTTCACTAACCAGCCATTATAGGCAAAAATCAATGAATTGTTTCAACTTTTTTTCTCGCTGAAGTCAGTTTTAACAACAAGAGAACAAAACTCTGGCAGTGTTTGTTGTTCAAGTCCTAACATGTTGAGTCATTGTGTGTGTTGATGTGTTTTCCTGCAGGTTGAGCGCTTGACAAAGGATTTCTCCGTGTACATGACCAAGGATGGCAGAATTTCAATGGCAGGCGTGTCCTCTGGAAACGTGGGCTACCTGGCGCAGGCGATCCACGCCGTTACCAAGTAGAGCGGATCCTGCTGAGAGAGCTACGAAATCAAAGCAGCAGTGTCAACGAGGAGCGTTATGTGTCTCTGATTCTCTGTCTGCTCCATTCCACCTTTAGAAAAGAGCTCGGTATTTAGTTAGATATTTTCTTGATTGGATTTCATCATGAGTTCAACTTTGTCCCAGTTTGAGCAGATGCTGCTGCTGCTGTGTGTCGTCGTTGTTGTTGTTGTTTTTTTGTTTTTTTTAAACCCTCACCAGGCTCCCCCTGCCAAATTGTTACACATGATTTCTCCCTCTAATGACTGAGCTGATGTTTCGTCTTTGCTTATTTATTATATGGAACAACGGTTCGCCGTGCATTTGAGTCCTCTAAATGAGCGCTGTATATCTGCTGTGGCTCCACTCTTTTCCAAAAAAAAAAAAAACATCAGTGAAATAACATCGGGGTATTGCGAGCTGTGTATGGTAAGAAAATGTGAGTTTCTTTTCTTAATTCTTAGTTATAGCACTTTATAAGCTGCAAAGCACTGTTTGAGTTTCAAGATTAAACTGGCACTATTTTATCATTGGGTTAATAACAGGCTTTTCTCAATCAGTACTCATTCAACCACGGATTGGATGATCTGTGGTCGTTCATGTGAACTAATAAGTCATATGATAATTTAGTCTCTTTACAATCTCCGTTTGGAATTTGCCAATAAATTTCACTTGTAGTCAGTACTTTTCCATCAGGATTTAATGTTTTTTGTTTTGTTTTTTTTGTTTTTTTTTTTGGTTTCAGTCTAGTCGGTTACATGGCAGCAGTCTCTCTCAGTCAGTTATTTTAATCCCCAATAAACAAGCACATCAGCCAAAGAGTTGAACTCGACACAGAGAATCGATACACATCGATATATATAAATATATATTCATATTCCAACAAAGCCCCAAATCACATCCTCACTTTCTGCTTTTCATAACGGTTTGTATTTCATCTCGGTACAAATGTCTCTGCGTGTGGTGTAATGAAGACGGTAGAGGTACGTGAGTCAACTGGACAGCTCATGAAGAATAATGCACTTCCTGCTCATTCACAAAAGAACCATCATGTTTCAACGTGTGAATCTGTTCATCAGTAAGACTGTGAGACACAGATGGCGTTTAGTAACGTGATGAATGTCATAAAATAATGGGTCATTGGTCATGTACCTCATTGAACGAACAATAAACAACAATAGAGTCGTGATCTGTTTCACTGTGTTTGTTCCGGCACCTTTTCATACGTGTGCGTCTGCATCTTTATTTAACTTCACAATAAAGTGTGAAACTGTTAGTCTACATGAAGATACTGAGATATCATTATGCTCACATTATCTCTGAATGTGAATGAAGCTGTTTGATAGCTGATAATCACTGACTGGGTCACGCTCTCATCCAGACGTTGCATTGACCTACTAAATTTCATCACAGTAATAATGAGGTGTGGGACCTTAAAATGTCTTTATAAAAAGAGGGTTGGGTCCCAATCATTTCAGTTTATCTGAGCACATTCCTACATGAAACTACCACAGTGTGATAAATTCACAGTGAATGTGTTTTTTATTAGATCGTCGAGGAATTGATAACTTTGCCCTGTTGGTAATCAAACCCTAATTCACATTGGATGGAGATAATTTAACTCTTCATATTTAAAAACAACTCTGAACTGATATTTCTTCTTATTAAATTTTAAATAATTGTGTCAAATACTAAAACCTCACATGAGACTTCACGAATAAAATAGCTGTAGGATATCACAAAGTTATTTATTTAATGGTAGTTTATATAAATATACCAAAGTCTCATGGATTAAACTTTAATTTATTACCATTTTAATTTACTACTATTTTTTATTCATTATTATCATTGTTAATTATTTATTATTTATTCACTATTATTAGTTTATTTATTGATTTATTACTTTTAATTAATTATTAGGCTTAATCTAAGGCTCTGGTGTATTTTTTTAAAAAAACTATTCTCAGATTTTTGCGCAGATTAAAAAAGTACTTATATATTCATCAGTAATAATCTAATTATATAATAATATATCATAATCAATTATTATATCATAGTAATTAAACACTCACACATTTTTCATGTTAAATTTAAAACTTTAAGAACATAATCCTGCTTCAATTTATTTACTTCTACTTTTCTAAGATTTTAAACGTTTGTATTGTTTGTTTGTTTGTTTGTTTTTTTTTTAACGGCAGCAGCGTTTTTCCTCGATTAACACTTTAAACTGCATTACCCATAATTCATGACGACCAGCGGAAGCAGGTCACGTGACGTGGTGTCACATGTCCCTCGGCTTCTTTACGTTCTGCCAAAACACAGAGGGGCTCAGTCATTCTCTGTTGGCGGATTGACACTGAAGGTAATTTTGTTTCAAATCAACATTTTATTCTTTTGGTTTCATTTCACATTGAAGATAAAAACCCACCGACTGAAACAGACGTAGAGATATTTAAACATGTGTTCGTGTTGTGTTTTGTGCTCGGTTGAGGTGTAAACGTTTGCTAACTAGCTGTTTGTTAAGACGAACAAACAAAGGGCAACAGATGTTTTTGTTGAATTAATGAAAAAGAAGAGCGATGGTTTGATCAGAGCGGATTAAACTGAGGTTTTTAGTGAAGCAGGAGGCAGAAGAAGCTCAAGTCAGCGGATCAACACTGACATTAGCTTCACTTCTCTGTGCTCACACACTTTAACAGACTCAAATGATCTTACTGTGATTTAATCACGTCACAACAAGATAATAGCAGTGACTAGTTTATCTTGATTTGTATTAAACTCTTGTTTACGTTTAAGACTAAAAAAACATTAATGCCAGTTTCAATATCAGTCAGAAAAAGGAAATGTGAGGCTGTTTATCTGTTTTAAAGGTTCCTAGTTTCCACTGTTTCTGCGGTTAAAGTTAAACGAAGAGTCTGTTATCATGTGTTTGTAATAAGGCTCCACGTACCTGCACAGTATTGTCCATTCACTCAGCTACCATGGTCCATGTTATCAGTCTGCATGCTTTTAAAGTGCTTTAATTTACTTTTGTAAAATGGAAATGAATCAGGATGTTAACTTTAACTAAGTAGAGATGTAGCAGCAAATAAAACAGCCTTCTGTTACACATTACACAAGATAATTGTGCTGTAACATGACAACAAACTGACCAAAGATCATCTTTTTATATTATATTTATTATTCAGTAATTTTAACAAGCATGTAAGCATCTGTCAAAAGCTTGGAGAGACAAAAACAACTCAACTACTACTATTTTTATGTATTAAATAGTATGGTTATATATATATATATATATATATATATATATATATATATACTGTTATTTTCACCTGTACGTATCTATAAATATGAGTAATATTTCATTGCAGATCAGTTGAATGGCTTCATCATCACACTGACACAGGTTGTAACTTTGAGAAACATCAGCTTCTCTTCACTGTCGTGGGAACCAAAGACGCTGGACGTGAAGTTTCAACAACAGCTGAGCGTCTCCTCCCTTCCAACACTTGAGTTCAGACACTCGGATACTTTTGTCTGAGAACTTTCACAGGCCGAACCGCAGCCTGTTGACCGATGGCGATTAACGCTGATGTGGAGGACTGGGGTGGGGTTGGGAGTAATGACTCTGGAGAGAGGGCGTGGCTCCTGCAGAGCCCCAGCGTTGACTCTGTGCAGCACCTGGAGACGGACAGGAGGAGGAGCGGCGGTGTGTCGTCCTTGGGGGCGGTCTTCATCGTAGTCAACGCAGCGTTGGGAGCAGGTCTGCTCAACTTCCCTGCAGCCTTCAATATGGCTGGAGGAGTAACTGCAGGAGTGATGCTTCAAATGGTGAGAAGATCCCAGTGAAAATAATGTCCACGCTCGTCTGAACGATGCATCTGTTCATCATTTGGTTTGTAAAACCACAAAAATGATGATAACGCTGAAGTAATGAGCAGCGACGTCTAAACTGAAATTCATAACTAAATGGACAACATTCTTAGTTGTTATTTATCAGGAATTTTAAATTGTAGGTTTGATATATTTAACAGACTGTGATTGAAACTTCATTAAATCCTGATTGGTGCAAAGAAAAGACCGATGTCACATTTCTACATCTGAGTGGCCAGTTTTACTTTGCTTTAGTTCCAGTTTTGTGTAAATGATAACTGACGCTGAATCTGGCTTTAAGACACACACACTTACACACTCACACATCAATCTTCTCTGGATATTAAAAAACATTCAGACTGTCTGCATTTATGAACTCTCCCTTCAAACTGCTTATAGACAGAATAATGTGGATCTAAAACGTGATGTTTCCTCTTTCTTTGTGTTTCAGTTTATGCTGATATTCATCATCAGTGGACTGGTGATTCTGGGCTACTGCTCCCAGGTTTGTGTCTCATGAGGACTGAATATCTTTACCTATTATCTTTCTTTCATTTCCCTTGTGATCTTACTACCGTTCTCTCACTTCACAATATTTCCTCCTTTATTGAAGCAGTTTTATCAGAGGTTTTATTCTTATTTAAATGACCAATAAACCACTGCACAAAAGCTCAGACTTTCACTTCCTGAATGGCTCAGACTTGTGCTTACATGCTAAAAACTTTAAGGAGAAAAATCTGCATCTGAAATCTGAGTCAACTGATCACAAAAATCAGCCACATTCAGCTGTAAGATGAACTTTGTCTTAAGGCACATGGTTCTATGAAAGTTGTTGATTTCATAACTGTGACTCACACTGCTCATCCTGCAGCTGTAAAACAGAAAATACTTTCAAATGAAGATGATTACTGTCTGTAATGAGGCTCCTGCTGCAAATTCAAATGGGACATTTGATCCTTTCTTCATGATTTGCAGTTTATCTGATTACCTGATTTGGACCTGAGTTGACTGTGAACACAGCTTTCCTAATCTTAAATCACATGAGTCGCTTCAGCAAGTTGTATTTGGGTTTTTTTTTTTTTTTTAGTTTGTCAGCAAAGAGAAAAAGAAAGGAAATAAAGCTACTGTGGACACGTGATTACACAATTGTTCCTGGATACAGTATATTGTAGTTTCTTTTTTTTTTTTTTTTTTTCATTCCAGTTCTGGGTCTTGGTGATGATCCAGCACTGTCACAAGTTACATAAAACATTTAAGGTTTTAATATGGCTCCATTTAAAGCTCCACTAATTCCTCTGGATAACTTCAGAAACCAGTGCTTATTATTTTAGAATCATTCGCCATTTTTCTTCTTATTATAATCGTCTGTTTGGTTTCTTCAGGTCAGCAATGAAAGCACCTATCAAGAGGTCGTTCGAGCCACTTGTGGGAAAGTCACAGGAATCATATGTGAATTAGCCATCGCCGTCTACACCTTTGGCACTTGCATCGCTTTCTTTATTGTCATTGGAGACCAGCTGGATCGCTGTAAGCACCGTTACAAGCTCTTTAACCTACATTTATCTGAACTTTGTCAATTTTGCCCTACATTTAGCTTAACATTCAGTGTTTGAACAAAGGAAGATTTAATGCAGCACCTTTGTTAAAGAGGGCAAAGAGCACCAAGGACGACACTACTCAGCTTTTTTACTCAATAAATGTGTTGATCATGTGATGTGTGTGATTACATGTCCTTCCACTGAGATGCTGACAGTGTAGTAATCTTAGTCCTGTGTGTTTCTGGAAATAGACTATGACCGTCTACTTCCTTTGGTGGTTTGAAATGAATGAATGGAGAAGCTGTGACTTAAATTAACCACTTTGCTTAATTTTTTACCACGTGAACAGCAGTTTGTGTCTAATTCCCACCGTATTTCCAGCAAACTGAAAACTGCACCGCCTCCTTGTGTTTATCTTTCTTTCTCAATGGTTTCTGTATCTTTTTTTTTTCTTTGCAGTGATAGAAGCGGTGGCTCATGACACAGAAAGTAACGATGGCCACTGGTACACTGACCGCAAGTTTACCATCTCTGTCACCGCGGTCTTGGTTATTCTTCCTCTCTCCATCCCCAAAGAGATCAGCTTTCAGAAATATGCCAGGTACAAAACTCTGTCACACATTCATTGCACACAATGTTAACATCCATTAGCTTCCACAGAAATCACATCTCGGTTATCGTCCTTCGTTGCAGCACACTGAGTGTGATGGGAACCTGGTACGTTACAATCGTCGTTATTATAAAATACATCTGGCCGGATAAAGAAGTGACACCGAACTATGTTCCCACCAGGTGAGACTTGCACCCACTCATGTCACATTACATCACATTTACAAATACTTTGTACAATTAGCGGTTTTTCAAAAAATATTTCTAAATCTTTGTGTTTGTTACAGTTCTGCTTCGTGGACTGCAGTTTTCAATGCAATGCCCACCATATGCTTCGGTTTCCAGGTATTTTCTTATTTTTTCTTTTACCATTTGAGCTCATAAACTGATGAGCTTTTTCTATGATTTGTTTGTTCCAAATTTGATTTTGTTTGTTCCGTCTCTACAGTGTCATGTCAGCTGTGTGCCAGTGTTCAACAGTATGAGCAGGAAAGAGATCAAACCTTGGGGTCTTGTCGTCACTCTCAGCATGATAATCTGCCTCTTTGTTTACACAGGAACAGGTATCGCTTGTTACTCAATATGTACTCAGGAATGACGCAACTGAAATATAAATGCGCCTTTATTGATTCTCTAGTGTTAAAGTTTCAGTATTGAGTGTCTGTATTCATCAGTCTAAAGGCAAAAGACAAACATTGCGCTGAGTCTTTCATTCACGATCATAGACACCGCTCGTGTTTTGTGTTTGTTGTTTTGTGTTCGATCAGGTGTCTGCGGTTTCCTGACGTTCGGCTCCAACGTCAGTCAGGATGTGTTGATGTCGTATCCTCCTGATGACATCGCCGTGGCCATCGCAAGAGCTTTTATTATCATCTGTGTGGTCACATCCTACCCCATTTTACACTTCTGTGGCAGGTAAGACAGTGAAAATAAAGCTGGACTGGACTTTTGAAACAATCACTGATTTAGTCTTAAAAAACCTAGTTTTATATAAAGTAATGTTTGTTAAAGCTCCTGAACTGACAATTTTTTATTCAGTTAATGACTTTGCTGATGATCAACTGATGTATCATCCAGAATAATTTATCATATTTGATCTTTTTTGTTTCGACTTCTTGATGCTCTGATCAGATGCTGAATGAAATAAATGTTTAGAATGAGCCTTACTATGTGTGTTCACAGCAAAATGTTATGTAAAAGGAGGTAAAGAGTCCTAGTGTTACATTGTTTCCAGCTTGTGTTTAGTTTTCAGAAACTGTATTTTAGGTGAAAAACCGATAACACGAGTTTCTTCATTTAACGCTGCACTTTACACTGCTGCGATCTTGTGTCTTTCCAGGGCCGTTATTGAAGGACTCTGGCTGCGCTTCCAAGGCGAGCAGGTGGAGGTTTGTGTACGTCGAGAGAAGAGGAGGAGGATTCTTCAGACCCTGGTTTGGTTCGTCGTCACCCTCGTCCTCGCCCTCTTCATCCCAGATATCGGTCGGGTGATCTCGTTGATCGGAGGACTGGCAGCTTGTTTCATCTTTGTCTTCCCAGGTAACACTGCTCTCCTTGTGTCACTGTTTCTGAATTCCTTATATGCAAAAAAACTAAAAAATATAATAAAGTAATGTCTTTCAAACTTTACAGGTTTGTGTTTGATGCAAGCAAAGCTATCGGAGACGGACGTCCGATCTGCCAGGTGAGATGTTATTTCTTAAATGTTTCAGTTTGACGATTAGATCCTGGTGTTTCATAAAGAAATGTTAAATAAATCTCTCTTTTTTGTTGTTTTACAGTTGGCATGGATTGGTAATCCTCGGTGTTGTGATGGTTACAGTCGGAGCTTTCATCTTTGGTCTCACTACGACCAACTCCATCTATCAGGACATCGTCAGCTGAGACGAACGTTTTTATCGAAGCTGCTTAGTCCTGTGCTGCTAATCTGAACTGCTGGAAAAAACGAAGAAGCATCTCATCACACTCATTTAAAAGAAACAAAAAAAAAAACAAAAAACAAAACACCACTGCGGCATTTCACATCCCTGCTCCAGAGGTCAGGACGCGCCACATGTCATCGGTTGACTTCAGAAACGTTTATCCCTCTGTCTTTTATTTTCTGTAAAGTTTAAATCGCATGTTTTTATGTTTTTACGATGATTTTAACTTGCAGTGAAAATAATTTGACAGTGTCGTCATTCAACAGAGACGCAAAAATGGCTCGTCTCTGTATGGAAGACGCAATCCTGTCCAGAGTTGAAGGACTTTGTACAGAAAGGTCTTACAATCAAACTGATTTTTTATATATATATATATATATATATATATAATATAATGAAATTGTACCATTTTGTGTATTTTAACTTGCATGTCAAACTACATGTTTATCACGGAGGATCGAAGAGCTGTGGATCACAGGTCTCATTCAGGTCAAGACTTTACTGATAGTTTGTCTGGTAATTCTGCATTTTGTCTCCCTGATTAAAACCTTAACTGAGTGATAAGTTTGCACAGACTAGGGAACAGCACAGCAGGTATATTTTATTTTATTTTCTTGGTTTCATATATATTTATCATGAAACTAGAAGTACTATAATGGTGATTTTTACAATTGGGGTAGAAATTACATAATTTATTTGCCAAGTATAAGGTGATAACCATGTGAGCCTGCACGCCTTTACAAAAAAGTGGTTCGGTCAGACAGGTTCCCTAAACACTGCGCTCAGATCAGATCTGCAGGGTGCTCAAGACGAGCAGCGTTTGAAAACGGTACCGTCTTTGTGAATGTGTTCATGCATTTGATCAAAACAAACTACTTTTACATCATCACTTTGCACTTGTGATTCAAGCTCAGTAGTGATTTTAGTGATTTTGTGTTTTGTTTTTGTTTGTTTTTTTTTTTTTTGCCAAAACCAAAGTGTTACCTTTCATTTAGCTTTTATACCTCATCATCATTTAAAACCTTATTTAACACTAAAAGGTGTTTTTTTTTTTTTTTTCCATCAACCAAACTGTAAATAGTTAGAACATATTTAAATGGTTTAAAAAGGCTTTAATCACCAGTTTTACATTTATTTAATTATTCCAACAGGTCTGGGGGATGTCAAATGTGTTATGAACATTAATTCAAATGTGATTTATTCAGGTTTTATTAACTTTGAGGGACATAAATAAAGAAAGGGACTTTTTTTTTTAGTTAGAAATTATGTTACTTTAGTCACAATGGTGGACTAAAAAAAATGTACAAAGATATATAATACAGAGAAAAGGGAACGAAGCTGCAGTCAAAATATTAATTTGTGCAAGCTGACTCTTTATTTTATTAAAATGTCTTGCAATCATTCTTGAAATACACATTGTTTTTAATCAATCGTGTCATTTTTTTCTGAGGATGTTTTTTTTTCCCCACTGCATTTGTTAATGAGAAATACACATTTTCTCACATAAAATAATTGCTTGCATAAATTATGTTTACTATAGAAATATTTTAGGAACCAGCCTGTGACACTTCAGTAAATTAACTAACTCAAGGCATGTGAATAAATCTGACCAGTCATGTGGCAGCTCGGCAAAAATGTTTAATAAAAAAGACAAAACAAATGTCAAGTTTGAAGTGACAGTTTTGATCATGTTTGATCCAATTATTCACAATGTTCAATCACTGAATTTCATTTACATCAGTGCCAGAGAAAACTCTGTTCATTAAAAACTGAGTTCATTAAAATCTTAATAAATGTCACAATTGTCCCTTTTCCGTGATCTTCCCTGAGAAAAAAAAAAAAAAACTATTTAGCAAGTGATGAGTGCAGGTTCAGATGCATGTAGCAGTTTCTATCGTGACTCAGTAAAAACCATTTGTGATAAAAGACTTGAACATGTGAAGAGCTGGACCTGGAGCCCACTGAGGAACCATGTGACCGGCGCCCTGCAACACAGAGCAGCAATATTTAACACCACATCACCAATTTAAAGCAGAAGATAAATGCTTTTAATAACAAAGTGGTGATTACCTTGACTGTCAGGAAAGTGATGTTGCCATACTGTTGGTAGAAACCAGCAATCTGGTCTTCATGAAGCCAAGTCTGATACTTTGTGGTTTCCTGAGAACATTAGAAGAGTGTGTCCGGTTTTAGTTTGTGGTTTCCAATAAACCTTTATTTATTCTTAATATTTTCCTCCTACCTTCAGGCCAAGATCCTCCACAAACCAGTGGTCTCCCAGGAAATTACAGGCCATGTCGGTGTCTCCGTTGTAGACGAGCGCCCGCAGACCCAGAGAGAGCAGCTTCAGATACACGTCCTTCACAGTTGAATACAGGTTTTTATACTGTCCTCCAACAACATCACTGCAATGAATGAATGAGTTCATCAGCATAAACATCTTATTCTCCTCCAACATAACCAATATGAAGTCACTTTCAACTGCATTTTGAAATAAAAGTACAAGAAAAATCATTTCATGCCATAGCATCAAATGCCCAATAGATGGCAGTAAGAGAATTTGTATGAAATGAGGCATGAGAGATTATATATATATAGACAAACATTGATCATGAAACAACAATACAAGTTGTTTCTAATACTGAATATGAACACAAACACAATTTAACATTATGAAATTTGATTGTGTTTGTCCTGACAGGCTGAGATGAGGTGGTCAACTCAGGCTACGCTACATTCAACAATTGATAAGGTTGTTTTTCTAGGATACTCTACACGGTGGTTTTGTTTACCTAAATCAGTCATATTCATTTTATAATTAAGATATTTAAATGCAAGATACTCTGCACTGTGTAACCTCTGATGGATCCATTAAACAGAAGTTTGTCCAAACACCTGTTGCCAGATTAACTTTATGTTTGAGATTAAGAAACATCTTTGTCTTCTGTTTTTCCTTTTGATGCATCATTTAAATAACAGGACATTATGACATTTTATGCTTATTTGGTTTAAAAACTCCTGAACCTTTTTACTGCAGGAAAAAATATGTACGTTTACATCCCTGTGTGTCAAGACTCACAGTAGATACAGTGAAGACTATGGGGAAGTTTAATTAAAAGTTTTTCCTCTGGCATTTACTTCAATGATCACTGACTGATTCCAATGAGAAATACACTGTCTATAAATGTATAAACACAAATGAATTATGTTGATTTTGAGAGAAACAAACAGATATGTTGATGTTTCTATGCTATGTTGTAGAATAATGATCAGTATTGTCGTAATTTTCTTCCACCTTCCTAATTTTATTGCAACATATTGCATTACCTGCAGATGTCCCATGGTGGCAGTATATCTGGGATATGTAAAGCTTTCCTCACTTTGCCGCTGTTGAGCCAGTTCATCTGAGCCGTACTGTTGATGCACGGAGGAACTTCACCCAGAGACACAGAGGAAGCCACTCGACCTAGAAACTATACGTAAAGATGTTTATCATTAATGCAACACGGCGATATGACTTTGAAAGGTCACGCGATATTTATTCAGAAAGAAGAACGCTCACTTTGTGGGTTGGTGGACGCTTCCTGTTGTTCTTAAACAGATGACTCATGGTCCTCTCGTATCCTTTGTGAGATTTCTGACGACCCTCACAATCCAAGTAGAGGGCGTACTCGTTTAGTCCACTTTCATACACAATAGCAAAGGCCACAGCGACCTAAAAGGAGACAAGGATGAAGTAGAAGCGTTAAAGAGTAGCACCAGAAACTTCCAGAGATGTTTCTAGAGCGTAGAGACAACGCAGACATACCTGGATCTTGCAGTCCTCTGATGTAGAGTTGTAAAAGTTACATTTCCCCTTCTCACAGCACTTTGTGTTCAGCTCACGCCACAAACTACACAAGAAACGCAGCTTTAAAATGACAATACCTGCATCATCTAATGATCAACTTACACCTTTTTCATTGCTACACCTGCCATTTAGGAAAGAAAAACAGTGTCTCCCAGTTCTACACTGCAAAGTAAATTTAGTAATAAGAAAACTTGGGATAAAATGATCCAACAGTTAGTTATAAAAAATATATTAACAGTAAAAAGTCACAACCAAGATCTTTTTAACTTTTGACCTGGTAATTCCTCAATCATGTGGAACTTCCTGTTTGACGACACATTCCACCAACATGATCAGATGGACATTTTTAGAGCAGCGTGCACAGCCAGATTTATTTAACTCGACGTGCTTGTTGTGTGAAGGAGATCACACTAGCATTTCCTGACTTGGCACATTGAAATAAAAATAAACAAGCTTGTGCACAAAGAGCCACTTACTCTTCTCCAAAGAGGCCGTGGTAATAAGCGAAGTAGATCAAACTTTGATCATTCAGAGGAAAGCTGCTGATACCGTTCCCCACTGCAAAGCCCTGAAAATAAAAGTAATAATCAAAACAAAAACATCAGGTGCCTCTGACGGGAAAAGTAACATCACTTTTTATAATCGTGAATCTGTATTCACCTTGAAGTTGATTTTAGCAGTTCCTGTAGCGACACGCAGGCTGAGGGTCGGAGCATATATTCCACCGTAACTTTCTCCAAAGATGAAAAACTCATTTTGAGTGAAATTGGGGAACTTTGAGAAGAAACTCTGCAGGGCTTTGTAGTTATCATCAGCTACCTACAAGAAGAAAATATGAAATGGTATCTTATCCAGTCTGTTCTCTGGATAAACTTTTCTTAAAAAAAAAAAAAAAAAAAATCTAATCGCATCAGTTGAACTGTCTGAACTCACCTGGTCATCATCAGTTGCATATTTTTTGTCATCAGAGTAGGAGTATCCAACTCCTGCAGGAGATTCAACATACAACACGTTGGCGATCTTGTTCCAGCTGAATTTGTTCTCATACAGCGTCACCCCATCATCATTCACCTGAAAAACAAAAGTCAGATAAACCAATTAATCTGCCAAAATCATTTATGAAAACAAAGCACACTTTTTTGTTACAATTCCCCCAAATATGGTCCAAATACTTCTTATAAAGAAACATACTGGAGGCAGCACATTTCATTGTTTGAAAATAAGTAACTTTTATTGTACAAAATGAGTAAGTGTAACAGTGCAGTAAACTTCTAGGGAGTGTTTTTATAAAATAATTGTATGATTGTAATTGTATCCTCAAGCTGAATGAGGATAACAGGAACAGTAACATGCCGCTGTATGTACTGATGATAGTGTTTGAGAAACTGATATTAGCCAGTTTAGTCGGTCAGGTCCTAAAGTTGATCACACATCGAACATGCTCACATGCAACGGTCCATTCTCAGACAGGAATCCATCCAACGAGCTGCAGCCTGGGCCTCCGTTCAGCCACAACACCAGAGGGTCTTTGGCTGGATCCCCCTGAGACGTCACAAACCTGCAGGAGATCAGGACCAGGACTTAGAGAAATCCAAACTGTGAGATACAGTTATATATATATATATATATATTTATACACAAGTTCTGACTTTTGTGTTTGTTTTTCGAAGTCTGTTGGATGCAAGCTGTTCCTTTCACTTTTGTTTGCACACAATTGTTCACTGACAAAACAGACATTATCTACAAACCTGCTGCAAACCACACTTCACCCTCAAACAAAGGACACAACCTGAACAACAATCAAATTGACTTATGTGTTAACCTTTTTCAATCATATCATCTTTAGGACTTTGTTTTTTCTTCTTTTATCTCCCATTAACACTCACATCCTTTTGATTTACTCTTTGACCTTTTGATCACAGTTTCTAAACTAAGAAACAATAGTTTACATTTTAACTGCACAACTTTGGCTACTTTAGGCACATTTTACTGACAAACTTTTCTTTTGTCCTTTAACTTTGGTAGCTTTTACACTACTTTTAGTCAAATACAGGAACAGAATACTTATTTCGCCACACTGTCTTACCAGTAATGAAGGAACTTCCCCGGGCCAGCCTGGAGGTACCCAGACCACTGTCTATAGTTGGGTTTGAACGTCATCCCCGGCAGATAAGTCACCTCATCCGGTGGGTACTGAGCCCGGGAGCCGAGCTGCAGCGCAGCCAGAAAACACAGCAGCAAAACCCCGGAGAACATCACCGAGCCTCCCTTACTTCTACCCACAAAAAAACACAACACTTAGGACACTTTAACGAGGCTCTTCGGTGGCTACAACCCCAGAAACGCAGCATGAACAAGAGCAGTGATGGTACGTCACATGATTGCTGCTGCGGCCCACGTGACCAGCGCCTGATTCCACAACCCGGAAGTCCTGAACAAAAACAAGCTGCAGGAAGCAGATGTGTTTACTTGATGTTTATTAGACACATTAACATTAGATTTAAAGGAGTCCAACCTACTGTAATTATTAGAAGCTTAGAGCAACGTTAGAGCAAAGTTTATAAAGAAATGATAGTGAAAAGCTAATTTAAGTAAACTTATATAGGCCACAGAGACAGGAAAGATAAAGTATAGAAAAGTTTTGAGATAGATATATTTTGTTCCTTTTTGATATGATGAGATATAAATACAAAAAATGAGTCTGTCTTCAAATTATTATTTCATGAATTAAAAAAACAGTTGGAAGGTCTCAGAACTTCATTAACTGCTTGGATCTTAATTAGTTTGGCTTCATTAGTTATGACAAAGATCAAGAAAAACTAAAATTATGATACATTTTTTGATTCTCTAAACCTTGATGTAACATTCAACTGACTGAGGATCTGAAAATGAAGCTAATTGATCCCAGTTTCAAATATCCACTTACTGAAATGTCAGAAATGCCCTTGAGGAGGAGCTGTGGAAGTTATGACAAGATCTGGAAAACAAAAACTAAAAACAAACAAAAAACTTTCACATAAAATGCATCTCTCTGCTGGACAAAAAGACAAAATAAAACCCTGTATTTGTATTGAAAGATCTGCAGCGAAGACCTGGAGTGATGGTGCAACCGAGTCCAACACTCAACATTACTCAAGTTTATGAAGAAACATCTTGACTGAAACATATCTGACAAAAAGAAGAACAACATGAATATGAATATTAAGTACTTGGTCAGAAGATTATAGTGATATGTGTCTGATTGACACAACAGAGCAAAAACAGATTTCAGAGCCACTAATTCACAATATATCATCCCTCATGCTCTTGTTGAAACTTGAAAATTCAATGTCAGCTTCATATTTAATGTTTTAATTTTTAAAACATATTTAAATATAATAATATTTTTATATTTATATAATCTTTTTAGGTATCAGATCAAAGCTCATTAGGTTGTAAATACTTCAGAATAGTGTCCTTGATTGATCAATAACCTCAGGGCCTGAGACCAATCAATAGCTCATGTTCTGTGCTAAGTTAGGTAATTTCATTTATTTAAAATTTACAATAAAACTATGCTGGTATACAATAATAACTAAGCTGTACCAGTGATATTATTTATGTTTTTGACAACAAATAAATAAAGGATCTGTCATGTCCCTGAGATAAAGTCCTGACCAGGTTCAGATAATAACACAATAGCAAATATTTTTCTTTTTGTTACTGCCCATTTTTTTTAGTGTTTTGGATAATATGTGAAATACACATTAAATAATAAATATTCCAGGAAGATTAAATATTATTTTTGTGAGAGGATTTTATTGTGATTAGTCGAACTCGTGGACTTTTATTGTGAAGGCCAATACTTGCGTCTACCGGAAAAATTACGCGGTTAACTCCATAATAATGGTGGTGGGTGGGGGTGAATAACAATAGTAGTGTGGAAAACTATAACTCCAGAGTGGAATTAAACGACTGATAAACTTTGCCATCCGACAAATCTCGCAGTGAAAGTTTATTGTTGCCGGTTGTCGTCGTCAGGACTGTTAGCTTTAGCTTAGCATCCTCCGCACCGCTGTTTTCTGCAAAAATTAAGGTAAAAACGAAATATTCTCATAGTTTTCGCACTTGCAGCTGCAACCATATAAACAGTCTGACTGTCTGCACGTATCCGTGCTCTTTTCAACGACTAGAAGTCATAAAAATAAATGAAACACTTAGCACTTAGCGTAAACTATTTACGTGTGTAAAGATAACGGATGTGATAGCGTTTCCGGTTTAAACCTTTCAGAATAAAGCCATGAAGTGAGCGAACGGCGAACGTAAAGACAAAAAAAAAATGCATGACAATGTTGTTTTGTGAAACATTTTCTTTATGAAGCGTGTTAACAGTCACACACACTTCAAATGAGTGTTGCTACAGGAGACGCGTGTAATATTTTATTTCGAAAGAGTGCTTCCGGTTGTACGAGGCGGGTCAAGGCAGCTGATTCAAAACAACAGAGCGCAGGAAAGATCCTGACTTTACTTGTTTCTTCTGTCCTTTGAGGCAGCATGGACATTGAAGAGGGTCCACACAGTCCACATGGAGACACCACCAGTCTAGACCCGACCCTGAAATACCAGAGGAGCCTCAGGAGTCTTCACATGCTCGCTGTGAGGTTTGTCAAGTTACTGCAAGAAGCTAAAGGAGGAGTGCTGGACCTCAAAGAAGTAAGTGAGATAAGGAAAAATCAGGCTCACAGCACAAAACAACCCTGATCCCATCACTTTAGACGATCTGTTATGTTTATTCAACTACATCTGAACTCAAACTGCATATTCATATAGACTGTTTAACTGTATGATACAGATACAATCAGGCAATTAAATTAGATAATTGATCACAAAGAAAGGGAAATCAATTTATAATTGATAATTAGTCATTTAATTTTTCATTGTAATTCTTCCAAGTAAATATATACATATATTTTATTTTCCTGTATATTTTTTTTATCACTGTAATCTGAATATCTTCGGTTTTCAGTGACAGTTTTAGGCTCTAGGAAGATGCACATGGAAGTTTTAAACTTGGTGATAATGTGTTGACAGGATTGTGATTACTGCCCCAAAAGACTGGAACATTTTATGCAATTTTATGCAAAAATTTTATGCTTAATGTTGCTTTAAAGTTGTTTTTTTTATTGTCTAATTTTTTGAAGAATGAAGTAAATGTTTTTTGTTGCCTAAATGTTTCCCACTGTATCTAAAGAAAAGCTAATTTAAAAAAGATTAAGCTCTCGAATTAAGGTCCAGTTTTTATTTCATGTTATGTATCAATAAAAACCTGACAAACGACATTATAGTTTATCAATTCGTCAGGTTGTGAAATGACTACAATAAGTCATCAACCTCCACAGAAGCAAAAACATCATATTTTAAAAACAAAACTAACAAAGAGTGTTTTTGATTTTACAGTTCAAATGTTCCAGTAGTGTTTTTTGAGAGAAGTTTTCACTTTTGATAACTACTGTCACTCAGATTTTGGCCGACTAGGAGGATACTTGCGGAAAAAAGTTCCCATAACATAAAACTGAGGCAAATAAATCTTTGTGTGTTGTTACAGGCTGTCAGGATCCTCGCTGTCGGACAGAAAAGACGAATCTACGACATCACCAATGTGCTGGAAGGCATCGGTCTGATTGAGAAAATATCCAAGAACATTGTCAAGTGGAGGTTGGTTTTTAATCCAGTCTAGTGTTCATGCTTTTGTGTTTGCGCGTGTGTGTATCTAGAGTGTAGTGCGAAATCTATTTTACAATATGGTGCATTACTTTTTGTTTTTATTATTTAAATCAGTGGTACAGCACCAGGAGAAAATTCATATGAGCTCAACAAAAAAGTGAGTCAGTTAAAGTTTGAACTGGAGGATTTGGAGCAGAAAGAGTCTATGTTGGACCAACAGAGACTCTGGGTTGAACAGAGCATCAGGAACACAACAGAGGACTGCAGCGAATATCCTTTTTTTTTTTATTCCTGTTTAAACTGACTTCTAACATTTTTTAAATGTTTTAATCTGCTTATTTCTATTTACAAAAACCTAGCAGAGAATTCAGAAATGCATTCGTGAGTAATATTTTTCTTTTTCCTTTGACAGTGAAATTGAGACGTTAAACATTGAAGCTTTTTTAATGAGATTCAACGTGGTTTATTCTTTTTTGACACAATTGTGCATTTTCTTTTTTGGCAAAAGAAAATGTCTTAATTGTCATACTGAACATCTGTCACGTAGTTCTTCTAACCTCCTCAGTATTTCAAGTTGAACCTTAACTCAGATCAACTCTGACCTATGTGAATCATGAAGACATCTGCAGCTGCTTCGGTGGTAATGTATAATCCCTCTCTTGTCGTTGAACAGTGACTCCAGTACATTTTTTGTGCCTGTGTGTTTTTGATACGGTTGAAAATTTAAGCAGAGGGGCAGCGAGGGAAAGTCTGTTTTATCTGCTTTTTATTGCCGATGTATTTTTATTCCACAGAGGAACGTTTGAGTCAGTAAAGTGAAACACATATCCTGGCCTTGTTTTTGTTTTTTGTAGGTTTTTTTTTTTTTTAGTATAAAAACAAAAATATCCTCAGCACATTTCTCCCTCCCTCATCACTGCTGCTGTTGAGCTGTAACGATTGATGTTTGTGCAGGAAAACGGAGAAAGTTACTACTACTAACTTTCCTTAGTAGATTTATGGCAGCTACACAAAAATGAAGATTTTAGTGCATCAGATTATATTTTGGTGATTCAGAGTCATCATCGATGTATAAAATCTTAATGGTGCTTCATCACCGCAATGTCTGACATTGGTTGTTTAGTATAGAAGCAAACAGAACAGCTAGTGTTTTGTTTGATCATTGTTTTTTTTTTTTTACTTCTCTGTGTCTCTGATCAGGTCACACACTCTTGGCAGTACGAGCACCATCTGGCACACAGTTAGATGTCCCTATTCCCAAAGCTGTAAGTCCTGCATCACAATAACATGCTGCATTTTGTTGTTGTTGTTTTTAATTCAGATGGGAGGGACTTATGGTGTGTATGTGTCTTCTTTCAGGTCCAGAACAGTCCAGCAAAGTACCAGATCCATCTGAAAAGCGTCCGGGGACCTATAGATGTCCTGCTTCTGAACAAACAGTCTGCTGGGTCTGTTCCTGTTGTACTGCCAGTCCCACCGCCTGAAGAAATATTACAAAACGCAAAGTTAGCCATGTCGTCATCAGACGAAACAGAAAGCGGTGCTGCATCTTATCAGGTTTCATCTGATACCGAACATTGCACTAAATTACAACAGACGACCTCGGATGACACGCAACCTCCTCTTACAAGCGCTGAGCCGAAAAGAACCAATGCACCTAAATGTGAGTATTTTATTCTGTGCTCTGTGTTAAGTGTTGTTTTTTTCTATTTTATTGACAGGCCACTTAAAGAGAAACCTGACACTCCAGTTGAGTTTGAACTCGACCCCTTATTGATCCAAAGTCTAGATCAGAGAGAATACGACTTTGCTTTGAAACATCTTCCTCCACTCGCTGATGAAATCACTTCATCAGTTACACACGACAGCGGTTGCTAGTTCATTGTGTCTGTGATTATTTCTTTTATACACATAGATACTCACGCAATAGTGTCGGTGTGAAGGGCTTTTGCATTAAGTTTTAAAAATCTTATTTGCAGTGCCAGATTTATCAAAGGAACTGAAGGAGCTTCTAGACCCAACCAAAGGTATTTTCTTTTTGTGATATCGATGTGTTTCTGAATTGTTTCTGTTCATTGCATTTTTAAAATCAGTTAATTTGACTCTATATTATTGTCTGATTCAAACGCGTCTTTCTTCATTTTTGTAGAAATAACGAGCACAGATCTAATCACAAAACTTATGGCCTCCGAGGGTGAGTCCACTTTCTCTTCTGGCCTCATATCTTTCATTAGTGGGTATTTGTGTTGATTACATTTTTTCTCTGCTCCTAAGTTTTTTCTCCTCTGCTCCGTCTGTCTCCACCACCATCTGAACTTGAATACGTCTATAATCTGGATGAGACTGAAGGCGTCTGTGACCTCTTTGACATCCCTGTGCTCAATGTTTGACCATGAAATCCTGTTTCTTGTTTGAGGATGAGATTTTCTTCTGGAAATGTACATAGCTGTTTTTAAATAGTTATTTGATTATAACAGATAATAAAGTGATTATTTCAAATATTGTCTTCAAATATTTTTAATTTGTCATCACCACAAACAACAGTCCCAGAGTTTAATCTTTATATCTACTCAACAACAGTGATTTTAAGTAGATGTTATGTTTTATTTTCTCTCTAGTTTCTCTAAAATGCGAAGATGTCAGATGTCCACCTCATGATGGCGCTACATCCAAAACTAGGTGATGACCACAGTGTTTGGGATATTTCAGTCTGGACCAAAGTGTTGAACCAATAGACAGGCATTGCCCTCCCCAGAGTCATGTTCCTACCGTGGTTAAAAATACTACTGACTCACTGAGCACAGAACCACCGAGCAGATACAGTATATCTGCTGTAAATATCCCGGAGCTGTCAGGGATTTAACTTTCTGTCAGGAAATGTCTGCCTGTCTGCAGGCGTAGCACAGACGGATGTATCCTGTGCATTTTAATAAGCACAATGTGAGTGTTAGAACATGATGCACCTGAAGAGGAAGAAACGATATAGAATAATTCAGCACATGTAAATTTAACAGTGTTTTGGTTTTTCCTACTGTTCCAGGTGATGAAAAGTGTGAATAATTTTTACATATTTGAGAAAAAAATCAGTTTATTTTGGGTGAATTATTTTAATATAATTTAGTATATTCTTGATAGTGCCATTGTATTTTATATAAGAGTAACACAACCATGAAAGACACCAGGATGTGGGAACAATAAATACCTAGATCGTTCATTCAATATTAATGTAATAGTATAAAAAAGTGCTTAAGACGGTTTATTTTACACTGTTGTATTGGGACCTGACTAAAGGGACACAGGATAAATGTAAAAGAAATATAAAATATTGTTGTAGAAAAGAATTTAATTAGATTTTTTGGACTTTACTTCTTGTTTTACTTACATCAATTCAATTTTATCTCTGGGAAATGTTATTTAAATGAAATGAGTAACACTGTAAATTAACTTGTTAGAAGTTCCTCTATCTAGCATTTCTTAGCAGCACACAGGCATGTAAATAACACCAGACTGTGATTGTATACTGCTGTAGTGGCATTTTAAAGTGTGATCTCATTCATTTTGTGTTTATAGACCAACCTCTCCACTACCACAGGAAGAGTTGAGGTTGTTGATTACTACTTATTTTGTACTTTCAGCTACATTAAATAGTACTAGATGTTTTTATGTGGTGTTTATACAATGCTCATAAATGCTTGAGAGGGGCAATAAGAGTAAAATAAGTATAGCTGGCAAGTAAACATAGTGTGGTACAACATTTACATTTCTTCCTGGAATGTAGTAGAAGACAAGTATAAAATAAAATAAAATAGAAATAAATATATAGATAATTATATAAATAAAAAAAACGTGTTGCAGTAGTTGGTAAACACAGTGAATTAATGTTATCGATTTTTTTAAAAAGAAAGAAATGAAAAGTTATATACTTACTGTGGCAATTGCGTCAACGTACTTGGTCACCGTAGAACCTTAGAACCTTAGAACCTTAGAACGATGACGCGTTGCTATGGTAACCGATACAAACGGTTGTTGTAGTTGTCTCCAGGTTTTAATAACAAGTGGAGACGATAAAGAAATAAAGCTTTAAAACTATCCGGACATATATCTCTTCGTCTTATCTGTGTCCTATAAACAATGGTAAGTATATTTTTTTTTTTAAATAAATGTATCACAGCGGTTTACAGCAGGATAACTACAGTAAAGTGCTAACATTAGCCACCTAGCTGCTAATATTCTTTAGCTAGCTCGCTAGCTGAGTGTGATATAAGTTGCTATAGCGGTTGTTTTTAATAATATTGACTTATGTTAATGTCTCTCGCAGCCTCCCAAAAGCAAAGGCGCTGGTAAAAAGTCTGCTAAAGCAAGGACGCCCACTCTGATAGACGGTTTAACCAAGGAGGAGATGAGCAAGGAGCAGGTCAGGGCTGAGTGTTTTACACTGCGGGGACTGATGGAGAAAAGTTCCCTCCTCACAGTGATTTATATTTTATATTCAGTCAGTGTTGCACTTTCATTCACTCACATTCAGGTTTAAACTAGTGTTGCATGTTGTAGTAGTTGTTTACTTAATTACATGCTTTTCCCTCGGTTCACTCAAGTTTACCTGTGACTGTTTAGACTCAAACCCATGTTTGAGGGTTGAAGTAGGCTCCATCTAAAAGGGTGAATGGATGAAGCAACTTTTAAAAAAAACCTCAAGATTATTGTAGGCTCCATATTTATTTTGAAGTCTCTGTTCTGTTCTTATTAACCTGTACTTGTACTTTTATTACTTAAGTATATTTAATTATAGATTACTTGTCATGCTTAAGTACAGTAAATACTTGATACTTTAAGACTTTGAGTATCATTCTTGTCAGTGACTTGAGCTTCTACCAAAGTCATTTTTTGGTCGAGTATCTGTCCTTCTGCTCTAGTGGGACTTTCAGGTACTTTATGCAACACTGATTTAAACAAAACTACCAGGGACATCTGTCATTGGAGTCTGCAAAAATGCCTGTCACGCTTCAGACAATAATTTTTTTTTTGTGTGTGTGTTAAATTTGTATACTCTTTTCCCAGATAAGCCAGATGCAATAAACTAACAGTGTTTGATTGTTATAGTAACTAAAGCTTAGATTTGGCTGCACTGCAATATATTATAGCTTGAAGAACACATTGTGCGTCTGCGGGAGGAGCTGGACAGAGAGAGGGAGGAGAGGAACTACTTTCAGCTGGAGAGGGACAAGATCCACACTTTCTGGGAGATCTCAAACAGACAGCTGGAGGAGGTCAAGGCTGATCTGAAAAACCTAGACAAGGACGTTGAAGAGGATGAGCAGCGTCACCAAGTAGAGATCAAGGTAAAGGAGAACACACACGTACGAATGCAGCTACACTTGAAGAGTTTCACAAATTTGTAAATTAATTCATACTACTTTATGTCAGGACAGGTAACTAGGCTGTACTAACTAAAAGCTCTTCAAATGCAACAAACACAGGCAACCTTTGTTTGACCCAATTTTCAGGATTCATCCAGCTATTCTCAACATCCCACAAGCATTAGTCATCTCTCTAGTGGTGTAAACAGGTTGTCCTCTTAACTTTTAAAGTCAGGGAAAAAATCAAGCATTTGAATGACATTTAGAGGTTACCAGCTCTCACTTTGAAATAATTTCATCATTTATTGAACCACTAGAGTGGCATAGAGCTACATGAAAGTGTGGGATTTTTATAATAAAATGCAGCATGATAATTAATGCCACTATTCGTTTTAGGCAGTTAATTGTTACGGAAAGACTGGAACCATTTTAACATTTATGTTGTAAGTTAAACTTAGCAATATATATTGTAAATACACATATGATGAAACATTCACAGAAAAAAAATATCACATTTTCCACACATTCAATGAAACATAAAAAAGGAGCATCTTTATTTCTTTTTCTGCTCCGAGGGCAGCTCAAAGATCTAATACTTCTTATAACAGAGAAGCAAATATTATCGACATATAATTTAAAGAGCTGAATAAGTTTTATATCACACCTTTGATGTTTTTCTCCTTCTCTAGGTGTATAAGCAGAAGATGAAGCACCTCCTGTGTGAACACCAGAACACACTCTCTGAGTTGAAGGCTCATGCTGAAGACTCCGCTGAGGCGGTGAAAAAACAGCAAGAACAATTAGAGACTGCACTTCACAATGAAAAGGGGGGCATCATGGCCGACATGCAGGAGCTCGACAATGAAAACCTCATCAGGGAGCTTGAACTAGTTCGTACTCACACAACCAGCCTGTTTTGTTTTTAAGATCAAACATCTGTGGTTATGATGGTTGTCACATCTATGTGATTGTTATATTAACAGAAACATGAAGAAGAAATAACCAAAACAACAAGCGCGTTGGAGAAACAACTCACAGGTAAAAAAAAAAAAAAAAAAAACTGGTTTTATTTAAGCTTAAATTTGATGTAAAAGAGAAAATCTAAATGAAAACCATCATTCTTGTCTTGTGTTGTGATTTAAGTAGAAATTAAAGTCAAGTATGAGCAAAAGATAACGACGCTGGCACAAGAGTTGGACAACATGAGGATAAATGAGATGAGAGAGAGAGAAGATCACTGGAACAGCCACATCACTGGTCTCATTGAAGACCACAACAAAGCTCTCAGTGACGCAAATGTGCTGGTTTATCGCATGCAACAGGATCTGGAAATGAACACGTCGCTCAAGGTAAAAGATGAACACGTATATCTTCTATTTTAACCTTTTCATTTTTTATTTATCCTCGTCAGAATAAATAGAAAAAATCTTTGATGGTTTATTTAAACATTGAAAAAAGTCCTCAAATATGAGAAACTGACGACATAATATTTCTTAGATAGGTGAAAAAATTGTTAACTAATTTACTGTTGCTTGACTAATTATTGTAGCACTGCTTTTGATTCACTTATGCTTTTTTTTAAAACCATTTCTTAGACACAGATTAAAAATATGAAGATGAAACAAAAGGAGAAGGAAAAGGACCAGAAAAAGACCTCACAGGACAACAAACGTCTCACTGAGCTTCTCACCAAAGATCAGGAGGAAATTAATGAAATCGACAAAAAAATGAAGTGTCACGGAATGAATGAGGTTAAGTTGGTGTTTGTCCTAGTGTTTGTCTTAACTGGCTCTTTGCTGAGTTTATGTTTTAGTGACCGACTCCATTTAACACCAGCGTAATTTGTGACCCTTTTTATGACAGGACACAGATGAGAAGGTGAGAGAAAAGGAGCTGAATGATATGAAAAGGGAATATGAGGCACTGGAGCAAAAGTTCAGCAAGGTAAAAGTTACGATTGAGTTTCACACGTCACCTGTTGTGGCATGTTATGAGCCTGATACTTTGTGTCCTCGTGGAAGTTTAATTGGATGCTGTTGTATCTGTTTGTGTGCGTGTCACAGCTTCAGCAGGAGAGAGATGAACTGTACAAGAATTACTCTCAGACAATTCAGAATGTGCAGGATGAAGCAGGTCTGAAGAACATGAAGCTGGAGAAGAAGATTCAGACCTTGACAGACAGTTTGGAGAAGACGCAGACTCAGCTCAGCTCGGTGCTCGCTGCCTCCAACATGGACCACACTGCCCTCAGTGGAGTCATGAACAAAATTAAGGTACTTGTATGTTTCTCTCATGTTTTCTTCATCTGTAATCATCTGATTTCCTGATCCACATGACGTTGCAGTGCTGATTACACATGAAAGAAATTATGTTTTTACTTGTAGGAAAATCTCGATTCCAGCAACAATTCCATCAAGATTTTACAGTATCAGAAAGCTCAGATTTCCAGGGTTCGTACTCACACGTCTGTTTAAATAAAGATCACATTCACACTATTTTTGTGGTGATATTCACACAGTGTCATGTGTCTGGCAGGCACGTAAAGATTTGCAGCTGGCTTATGAAGCGAAGCTGCGAGCTCTTGGTGTCCCAGTGGAGGACCTCTGTGCCGAGCCCTTTGAGAGTCCTCTTCCTGTCACAACTCTGAGGCAAGAGCTGGATCTTGACTTTGCCCTTTGAGAAGCAGTGAATCTCAAGACTGAATCATTTTCGGTGAATCTCACTTTCTTTCCACCTTTTTCCGATCAGAATCTGTTACATTTCTCGTGTTTTCCTCTGTTATATATTTGATATTCAATAAAGTAAAAAAGATGAAAAAGATTGTCCTATCTCATAATAATGGCTCAGAGTCACGCTGCCCTCCAAAGGCTGAGATATGTAACTACAGGAAGAGTTCAATTTCAAACATCAATAGGTTGTAATAACTCTATTTATACTATAGAGAATAAAATATATATCTGTTGTATTTGACCCTATATTATTAAAATTTATCTTGAAATTTGAATTTTTATCTTGAAATAAAATCTAAAATCATTTCATTTTCTTTTTGAGTTTAAGTAAAAACCAGGACGTCAGTCACTCATCCTCCTGTCTAACTTGTTACAGTAGCTTCTCCAGCATATCATGACAGATCCCTGACTGGTCACATTTGCAGACAATTTTCAGTTTTCACTCCCGAAAAACCACTGAACATTTTCTCCTCCCGATCTCTCTCTCTGTTTAAACATATTTCAGACTTTATTCACTTTGTTCTTGCTCTTCTTTGTAAAGCTACACTGGAAATTTCTATTCTGAAGATGTACATCATTAATTATTTATTTGCTTGAATAAAGAAAAGAGAAATACGGAATTAAGACAAAGTATTATTGCAGCTTGATTAATTATAAACCATTGTGTATTTTTTGTCTCTAGCTAACTGGGATATTTACTCTTCAGCTTTCATCTGTGGTTGCATTAATGTTGGAGCATCAGCTGTTTTACTGCAGAGAAAGACATGCACGACCTCCTAAATATCAATTATAGTAGTTAGTGAGCATAGTTAATATGCATATTTTATATAACAACGTGACAAAGTATATTTTATATAAACATCTACTGATGCAGTGAATCTGTTCTGTTTATTTCATCTGTACAATGAAAAGAAGGTAACAGCTACACCGACATGATACAAGCTGTTTTTGTTGAACAGCTTGAAGCTAAAGGTGGCATAAAATAAATCTCAGAAAAATCCCACATATTGTTTATATTTGCCAACATTTAATTAAAGTCATTATAGTTAAAACAAAGGAAAAAAATCTTGAATTCATGCCAGTTAATTAAGGTTGAAACCAATTCATTGTTGAGGAAATTTGAGTTAGTTACGCTTTAGTATTTCCACCGGATGATGGGGACAAAAGTTGGACTCAAACCAAGTTTTCCAATCTGAACAGCTAGTTTCATCAGCTGATTTCCCCACCGCCATGACTGAGTTTCCAGCAGAGAGAAGAGGGACGTATGGGGTGGATCCAGTTTCTCATTGAATATTCCCGAGGTGAATCGAGCCCTGCTGCACTGAGTGATCGCTGTTCCCTGTGGTATCAATAATACAGGAGGAAGTTATTGTCCCCGTGCAGGCCACAGTATCATACAGCTGAAGCGACTGGAAGGAGGGGGTGGTCCTTTCACTCAGCCCTCTAGGGTTTCAGGGCCTGCAGACAGCGGTCTGACTCTGGGGAGACTGCTGCTTTGCCCTTGCACAGGGCTCAATTGTAAGTCTGCATGACCGAGGGATAAATGTGTCTAAACAGTGACAGCCTGCACAGTCCTGCTGGCTGGGCCACGACGGTAAGACTACACCCCCAACAAACCCAGAGTCACGAGATGAGTCCCAGCTGAGAGACAGCTCAATAGAGGATTAGTCAGTGGGAGACATCGGACAGTTAGAGAATCGGGTAGATAGCGTGGGTGTGATTAACATGATCCAGATTTTCACCTTGTTTGAGCACCTAGCTGAGTGGTGTGACCTTCCTGTAGCCTCATGAAAATCCAAAACAACAAGTGGGAAAACAAAAACAATGAAGTGATATAATTTAATCAAATTATAAAAAAGTAAAAATAGACACGTTTGCTGTTTTATAGGGATTATAACAAAGGTTCATCTCTGATTTTGTCTTTTTTTCTGTGCATTTTTATACAAAAATAATCAGCTATAGTATAAAATGTCAATAAAACTAATGAAAAATGAAGTCAAGTGACAAGAGACAAATATATGAAAATGCTCTAAAGAGAGAAAAGTAGAGAGGTAGATAGAGGACAGTGGTGGGAGGGGTGAGGAGAGTGAACGGTAGAGAAAGTGATGGTGAAACGGAGAGTGCCACTCAGAAAGAGGTCAGCTCTCTGTGTGTTGACACCGTTAAGGTAGAGATGCTGGCAAGAGCTTAAAGAGGATACTTCAAGACGTCAATGGATTCTTACTGTTGGTGAGTCCTGGATATATTTTTCTTCCTCCTTTTTTATGATAGTGAGGGATCATTGATATCTAAAATGTACAAAAAAACAAAAACAAAAATAGTTTCAGTATGAACATATTTTGTATTATATATCTAACTGTCTTAACTGTATTTAGCTTCATCGCTTTGCTTTTGATCCTCCTCAGCATCACATATCGACCTATTTTTCATACTTACTTACTTACATACTTCACACCACAGTCTTCTAGGTTTTTTGAGTTAATTACACTACTGATACTTGTTTTAGTAGCTGTGCAGTGAAAGTGGTAAGGTGATGTGGCAGCTAGTCATTAAGGTTTAATATCCTCTCTCAGGTGAGATACTTAACTCCTTGAGTCTGTTCCTTCACTTGAAATAATAATAATGATTAAAAAACCCCACAGCATTCTTATAAATACAGGGTTTTGTGAACTCAATAGGAAAAACATCTCAAAGAGAAGGATGTGACACCACTGTGCCACACTGTTCGCTGACATGAGATGAAGATGGCAGAGAAAGGGCCAGGTATGGCCACTCTCGGATTCACAAGTGTCATAGTTTGTGCTGTTTTGCTGGGACAAGTATCCCCTGAGAAGACAGGTGAGTGTGTCATTTCTTTTCTCCTTACAATATACTTGTGCATATTACATGATACTGACTCAGACTGACTCTTTCAGGAGGTGCTAAAGAAGAACAAAGAGATGCTATTCTGAAGGAAATCATTTCAAAATGGAGTAAAGGAGGAGGTTGGAGCCCTCAGAAAGCTCCTCCAGAGACCAACAAGGACCAGTCTGTGCACCCCTGGGTGAGGAATATCATGGGGAGCCTAAAAACACTCGGCCTTCTTCCAAGCAAGAGCCTTCCCTCTCTAAACAAGCCAATCGACAGACACCGACTCTCTGGTTTCCTCTACAACATTTCCATGTACCTCCAAGAGATGGGTGCTGAGCTGGAGGAAGTGCCAGCGGAGCCAGATGACGAGCAGCTTTGGGAGAAGGTGCTTCATTTCTTTCTTCAGTCTGAAGAGAACGCTGCTCTGAACCAGTGGAACGGCCGAGTGCCGCCTCGACCCAGCATCAAAGTGCAGGACTGGTTTTTATCCCTGAGGGGCAGTCCTCACTGGGACTGGCTCCTGGGGCTGCTGCAGAGCCTGATCACTCTATCAGAGCGTCAGCCACACAAACCTCTCTTGGCTTTCTTATCTCAGAACTGGAGGACAGTGAGCGCCGTGCTGGAGGCTGCGCTTCAGGCTTTTGTCAGTGGCACTTATGGACAGGCCAGCGCAGGCCTGCAGGGTTTCATCTGTGCTCTGAAGGGTCGTAGTGACTGTGCTTTCAGTGTTAGTTGGCTTCAACAGCTGCTGCGTTTCTTAGAAACACGCAACTGGAAGCCTGTGGTCAGTTTACATCCAGCAGGAGAAGGAGCTGAACACAGTAAGGGCTCCAGTGCGTTTGGGCGTCTGAAGCCCTTCAGTTTGCTTCCTGAGGCCATGAAGCAGGATGGGTTGTCTGGAAATGCATCTCTGGAAGACACAGCAGCCACAGAAGACGGTCTAGACTCCATGCAAAGTTTTCTCCTGCAGGCGTTGTCACGTTCAGGTGGAGGAGAGCGAGGGGGACATATGGCACAGAAAAATTTAGCTCTTGTGCAGAGTTTGGATGGTCTGAGGAGGGGCCTCCTGCACAGGGTGGGTAGTTCTGTTTACGGTAACCTGAGGAAGAAAGTGTCACGAGTTACCATGGCACTGCTTGATGATGTCAGCAGCCTGGTGGACGTCCCACAGCCCAACGCTCAGGGCCGGTGCTCTGTTGGTGAGTTTGTGGAGCAATTCAACTGAGAGTTTTGCACAACCACAAGTCATATCTCATAAACATTAGACAACAAGTATTCACCTTTGCTATTTTGACAGGACATTCAAAGAGAGACTTTATTTTCAAGGAAAATTATCAGAAAAATCATAACAAAACAACCATGCATAATTATAACAGTTTCACTCAAACATGTGCAAAGTAAAAATCAAATAATAATGAGCTCAGATTGTATTTTTTTTAATTTCATTTATTGACTAAAACCCTTTTCAAGAGGCTCATGAGTTTGGCCCTGGTTTCACCTGAAAGCAAATGTGACAGTGACTGACACTGCTTTAAAATCTTTATAATCATCCCAGTCAATGAAAGCACCTGTTGTTAGCTTGACTAATCTCTTTATCCTCTCATTGATGTCAGTAACATTATATCGTAGGCATTGTTAGTTGAGCTGCACTGTTACATCAGGTCTAGTTGTGCTGCACAAGCTTCCAGTTGCTTTTTCCATCACTCATTCACTTTGATTTTCACTTCATATTTGCTCTTATTTTTCTTTTTGAAGGTGATCTGAGACAGCTGATCTTATGGTAAGATGTTGTATGTGTTTTACTTGTTGCATTTCACATTTCAAAATAAATTATTGCAGGAGAAAAACATCTTATTTCTACCATCTGTCCCTGCGTATGTAGGGGGATAAGACATAATGTGACGTGGAACACACAGGCTCTGGGTGTCGGTTCCCAAGGTCTCCCAGACTCATTCCCATTCATGTCCTGCCCCCCCACTGAAGGAGATGGATTAAGATCACAACAAACATCAGCTTACTCATCTAAAAAAACCCCAGTTTCCAAACAAAACATCCTTCGTGAACCCTCCACTGCACGTCACCGTTCTCACATCAGCCAACCACAAATGGGGATCACGAGAGAGAGCAGTGACCTGCTGAAAGAGATGGATTTCTCTGCCTCAACAGAAATCCTGGAGGCAGCGTGTAATGAATCCATCCCGGGCTTGACAGGTGTCTCCAACTTCACAGTGTTCCTCTACTGTAAACTATTTGAAGGGCAGAATGGGTCAGTGAACCCAGCGGTGGCTCAGATGGGGCTCGACCTGCACGCCACGTGCTCTGATGCAGCCTGGTACCTGTCTGCTGCTGAGGAGGACTTCCTGTGGGTGCACGTCTGCAGTGAGTTCTTCGCCCATGAATTCAACAACACAGTGTGTGCCAATTCTTCTTTCTGGCTGCAGAGAGCACATCAGGTAATGGATCTCTTTTCTTGAGTGTTTCCTGGAACTTTTTCATAAATGTCTTCATCTTGGCAAAGGCCATTCACATTAACTTATGCCTGTTTTACTATTTCCAGGCTGCACTGACAAAGGACTACCATTTTTTAAACCAGACAAGCATAGATGAGCTGTGTGTGCAGCTGTCGGGTGAGGCAATAGGAAGCCCAGGACTCGATGAGAACTGTCTGGCTCAGTTGGGCCACAGGTCACTCAGCGCTCAGGCTTTCAGACACTGCTTCCTGCCCAACAGCTCTGTCCTGATCTCAGGTTTGTGCGGCAGAGAGTCACCCGACTCACACCGATCCTCAGCAGAGGCCAGCTGGGCTGCAGCATACTGTTCAAAAATACTCAACACTTCCCACACTGAAACCAGTGAAGAGTCCTGCCAGTACAAGCAGTGGGCAGTGCATCACTTCACCAACGTCTCTCTCCTGGAGCTCTGTGGGCAGACGCATGGGCTGAGAGAGTATATGTGTCTGAACACCACTCTCTACAACCAGCTGCTAAAATTGGTGCCTCAGTTTGCTGATTTCTGTGCTGATCTACAGGCAGAGCTAGAGAACAGGAAGTGCTTCCTGCAGAGGTTTTTGACATGCTCCCAGCGCCGTATGAATTTGACACATCACAGTTGTGCTTGGACCCGGCGCCGCTGCTGGTCGACATCCTTCACAAGCTGAGTGTGTGTGAGGTCGAGGGAGGGGACAGAGAAAGGTTTTTAGTCGCACTTGGATATGTGCTGCGAGTGTTGGACATGATGGTGGGCCTCTCTTCAGGTCTTGATGAAGGGGAACGAGAGGCGAGACAAGGTTTGGGTCAGGCCATCCTCCTCTCCAGTCTCCTCGACAACGCGTCCTGGGCCACGTTGCAGCCGGAGGCCTCCACCAGTGTCCTTCACACCGTGGGAGTCTTCCTGCGTCGAGAGCAGAACTCCACTCTGAAAGAGGACCTGCTGAGCTGCTTCAGTGTAAGATAGCTGACAGACACACAAACACACTCACTCACACACAAAAACACCTCACAAAGAGTGAATAACTTTGTGCTGTTAAACCAGCCTGTGCTGTGGGACCTCATCCAGCGGGACGACAACTCATCTGCCCTCAGGGTTCTGCTGCAGGTATTGGCCTGTGTTTTCACATTCACATTCACATTCACATTATCATTTCACAACAGATCAGCTCACTGAACCTTATATTTTATGTAATGGCTTTATATCACCAGGAGTACCTGCAGATGCCAAGAGACAGCATTCGTACTCTGGTGATGTCTGCTGAAAAAGATGCAGTTAAGAGATTTATCTCTCATATGCATCAAAGTTGGGATCAGCTCCAAGTTGAAACCAGCCAGGTAAAAACCTTCATCCCATATTATAATGAACAGCTGTAATTGTATCTATTACACTCTCTTGTGTTGTATCTATTTTATTTGAACCTATGTCATGACCCCATTCATGGTTAAAGAGAGCCAAACTGAATAGACATCAGTTACTGCTCTTTTGTTTTCTCTGTCAGGCGTCTCAAAAAGAGCTGCAAGCCATGGAGACAATGACGGCCGCTTTCATCCACAAGTTCCCCCGAGTGACCCCAGAACTGTTTGTGGACTTGTCTCAGTTCATCCCCTTCATGTCTGTCTCTGACATTATGAGATTCCCTGCTTCTCTGATAGTCAATGACAGCGTGTGAGTTATTGACCCAAGAAACATTTAATTTGAATATTTCTGTCCTGGACTGTGGTCTACGGTTTCTGCTTTTTCTCTTCAGATTGATGGCCATTCGCGACCACAGTCCAGGGATGAAGTCGCTGCAAAAAAAGGCCTTTGTAAAACGACTCCTCCAGTCAAGCATGGTGGGCGATGTCCCTTCATGGCCGCCATACTTTCTTAGCTCCATCCTCCCACTTCTGCCTTACCTCCCGGTCAGTCATTTTCAGCAGCTGACGTCACAACAGGTCAGAGGCCATTTGACTTCAAACCCTCAGTTCACAGATGTTGTATCTTTACGTGTGTGCAGACGACACATTGATACATCTGTGTATAGTTTGTGTATTTTATTTTAAAGTTGTTGATCTTTTGTGTCTTGCAGCTTGCTCCTCTGGTTGAGTTGCTCGGTAATGGCAGCCTGGATGGTGTCAGGGGGCGTCATGTGCTCAGGACCCTCTTCAACAAGAAGAAGAATCTGACAATTGACAACATACTGAGGTGGAGTCTGTTTTTCTGAGCATACACAACTTAGCTGTGGTCAGAATCTCCAAGAGAACCTTTAATATTACCGCTATTAATGCTACTTTAAGTTTAGTAGTTTAGGTGTTAAAATGTCGCATGGTGGTGTTACATCTAATCTTCTTTCTCTTGATAGATGCAATCATCATTGTTTTTATTTATTTTATTCCATTTATCATTACTTCATGGTTTACTTTATCTGCTTTTGTCTTAAGAAGTTAATAATTTCCTCAGAATTGGAATCTTATACAAAAAAACATGATATATGTTATAATTTCAAGTTTCAGGTTTCAAGTTTTTATTGTCATATACAGATAATAATAAAACATCATGGCCTGTAATGAAATTCTTGAGCTCGGATCCTCCTAAATATTACACATAAAAACACACACTAATAGAATACTAGTAATTAAAGTAGATAAATTATAAAAATAAGAAGAAAACTATGATAAGAATCGATATAACATTCTAAAGTGGCTGTAGTTTTAATGTGTTGATTTGACCACCTGCTGTGGTGGGACTTTTATAAGTTGATGTGATGACTAGAAAGAGTGAAGGATCAAGTCTTTTGCAGGTTAGGAGTCCTCGCGTGTTACCTGGATCCAGGAGACCTGGCGTCATATGTTCAGGACTCAGCTGTGTCCTCTGCTCTGTGGCAGCAGCTGGCTCAGTGCATGTCCAAGGGCTTCATCAGTGACAGCGGCAGGGTGAGGGGGCAATTCAGCTACTCAACTATGCTGTTTTCTGTGTTTCACTCCACATAAAGTCTGACTATCTCTGTTCAACTTTGTCTCATGGACAGTTGTCCTCTTGGTTGATACCAGCAGTTCAGACTCAAAACATCAGCAGCATGGCTCCTCCAGAGCTGTCTGCTCTCAGTGGTCTGCTCCCACAGTTAGGAGCTTCCTTCCTGCTGTCTCTCTCTTCACAACAGCTCCTTGAAATCCTTTCACAACCTGGATTACACACATTTCCCCCGGCACAGGTCAGTAGGAAAAGTGCTTTCTCAATATTGCAACAGTTATGAGTTTTGTCTGCACACTAATGTTTTTTTTTTTTTTTTTTTTAAATGTTTTCTTCAGGCATTTCAAATATTATCCAAAATTTCAGAGGACACCAATGTAAGTAGACTTTTTAAGATTATTTCTGCTGAACTTCAAATAACTGCACTCTCACCGGTGTATTTCTCTCTTCTCCTTCAGCTCACCATGGAGGAACTGTGCCGACTGAAGCCGTTACACTCTGGTCTCTCCCCTGCTGTGCTCAGAGACCTCCAGTGGCCTGAGATCAGTGAAACTGCCCACTGTCGCTGCTGGAGAACGCTGCTAACTGAGCTGAAGTCTGGTCATAGAGCAATGTTGTACAATGCAGTCCAGGAGGTAACAGTTGTTGTATCTTTTCATCCCTGCTTATAATTTGCAGCAACTTTTTATAGTTGATATAAATGAAAATCTCACAATAAAGAGAAAAGAAACATAGCCCCTGTAACGTTAATCTTGCTAATCTGGTGATACAGTTTCCAAAGAGAGTTCATTTGATCCATATGTGTGAGAGCTGCTTTGTGTTTGCTGAAGGGCCTTTAAAAGCTTCTAGGTTTAAATTTACAGTGTTTTTCTTTTTTGTTATTCTGTCTCGACAGGTTTTACACAGAGAATTACACAACATCACACAGCTGGTAAACTGTCTTTTACCGTTTGTTCCTCTGCGGAAACTGATCGAGGCCACGAATGGAGAAACAATCCTGAAAGATATCAGCCGGTACAGAGACGTGCACTGGTCTCCACAACAGGTGCCCATATTAGTTTAGTCTACTTTTATGTGCTGTTTAACTTTGCATTGAAATGACGACAATAGGTTGCCAGTTGTCAGACTAAAGGAGAAAATGTTACCAGCTTCGTTCTTCGTTCCCTTTAATCTGCGACTCATTGGATATGCTTCACAAGAGCCTTTCAGGATATTAATACTCCATACGCATCAGCCACCATCAAGCTAATTAGTTTGGATGTAGTACAATGGTGTGGAGGAGTGTAGCATAAATTAATAATGGCTGCCTTAAAGGGATTTTGTCACAGCCAAGAGTGTATTAGCCTGCTTTCACCATCTGTTCTCAGCCTAGAAAGACGGTCAAATCAATAAAGATCACCTTTTTCACTTAGTAGTTATACAGCAAAGTATTCTGTCACACTGCATATTAAAGCTTAAACTACTCTACTTAAATATCCGAAGAATTAAAGGGTTCATTGGTTTGTGGTAATTGTGTTTTGGTCAATAAATTAGAAAGATATCAAAGAGGTTCAGGATATGTTGCAAAAACGTCACCTCTAGCGACTTAATGTACGTGATTTGTTGTATATGTACTGCTGGCATGTCCCTTAAAGTAACTACAATTGATTAAAGTGTTCATTTTACAGCACATGTTCATGTAAAAATGCTGACTCTGACATTTTTTCTTTCTGAATAGGCTCAGTTTCTGTTCAAAAAAACCCATGAATTTAAAAACATTACCGACAAGTCAGTGAGGTAAGTTGAACCTGCTGCACACAAGCATCCACGCCTGTGATTTTAATCAATAAGTCATTTTTCTTGCCAACTGGAGTAAAACAAAACAAAAAAAAAAAACACCTCAAGACAAGCACACCCCAGTCATTTTAAGGTCACATTCTCACTCAATAAACAATTTAAATTATAACCTCTCTTTCACTTGCAGAGCTCTGGGTCAAATCGCCGGTGGAATGAGCTGTGACTTTTTCAGGCTTTGGACCAACAATACAGATTTTACAGAGCTGCTCCAGTTTGTTAGTGTACTGCCTGGAGGCTTGAGACCTGCTCTGGTGAGAAACACTTCAACACCCACCACTCACTATCTCTTACACACAGTCAAGATTCATTAGACTGATTTTCTTATAAATATGCATGACGTGAATATTACCATAACAGATTTGAAATGTAAAACATGTTTCATACTAACAAGTTCAGATGGGTTTTGGCTGTTTTCCCAGCGGAAATGTGTTGTAGAAGAAATAAGGAAACAACCAGAACTCAACCTTAGTATTTTGAGCCCTGGGTTTGCTGCAACGTTACCGTAAGAGTCTCCTTACACAACACATATTTTACTCTTTTTTTATCCAGAGACTGCTACACCTACACCTTTGATCTGTTGTTTTTCCAGAGTCACGATGGTAGAAAACCTCTCTAATACATCCTTCAGAGCCATTCTGGATCACTTCCACAAACACTTTACTGATTTCCTCAGGCTGCCACATTACAAGCAGACAAATTTAGCTGAGAAGGCCGTAACTGAGCTGGTAAGACATCTGCACAAAAACTGCATTCACTCTATATCCTCATATAAAGAGCAGGAGATGACACAATGTATTTAAGCTAGAAAAGTTTGATCTGCATGTAATTTCTAAACACGATTAAGATAAAATAGTAAATGAAATGAAGTGTAAATATGAGCTTGATTCATTTTAACTCATTAATTGAACAGAGAGAACAAATTCTTGTGCAGCTTGAACCAGTAAATTTTGGGAGAGAAGCAGATGGAGAGAGAGATTCAAACCGTAACCTTCCTCCTCCTCACAAGAGCTTTTCACACAAATGAAAGTCATATCAGTGTGAAATCCTTGTAATCCAGGCTCACTGTGCTCATGTGGTGCTCTGCAGGGCTCTCCTCAGGCTGAGGAGGAGATTGATGGTAACACTCTGGATGTCCTGGGGCCTTTGCTGCCTTTCTTGGACCGGGACAGTTTGGCTCTGGTGGAGAGAAGAGCACTTGCTCTGCGGTTGGAAGAGATAAGAAGTTTCTGCTTTCCTAAAGAGGCTCTGAGAGATATTAGCGCCCTGCTCACACAGAAAGACTTATTCGGGTAAAGGAACCAGTGTGATGGAAAACACTGCAGTTGAGATTGTAACACTTGGGCCAAATAATAAAATATTGAGACTAGTCAAGCAAAAATGTCCACTGATAGGAAGGGTTTAAGATGTTGGGAATTGATTTGACATTATTAAGACAAATACTAGATAAGATACAAAATATTTTGACAATTGTTAATCATTCAAGCAATAAAAAGAAGAGATGTTTAAACTGAAGTTTCAGCTTACTCATGTTGCTGAATGAAAATCTAAAATCTTCATGATTCATCTTCTGAGGACAATGAAAATCTTTTGCAGTAAGACGTGTGACTTAAAACAGCAGTAATGGTGATATTTGTGTTTGTGTTTGCCAGGGAGCCTTCAAAATGGCAAGTGGGTGATGTTGAACATCTGGGCCGGTTGGTGTTTTCTCTCTCACCAAAGCAGATAAATGCCATCCCACTGGTAAGTACCTGGAAGCACTGTGTCATGCAAGTAATGTATCATTGTATCATTATGACTGAACTGATTTATCCTGTGATATTCTTTGTGCAGACAGTGTTGAATAAAGACACAGTGGAGCAGATCCTGGTGGGACAAAGGTGCTGGGAAGACAGCGTGGTGGGTGGAGTCTGTGTTACTCAGTGTGTGGACCAGCGTCGCCAGAGACAACAGACTCAGAGTCTCATCCGTGGGATTGTCAAAGCACGTAGCAGGAGGGCAAAAGGTTCAATAAATATGTCCTCTAACTGTTGTTGCACTGTGTCTGATGCATTTTACTTACGGGAAAAGTAACTGTTTTTGATGTGCCACTCCACTAGTTGTGAAATTTCTTTTCCCTTGGTGTGATTGCACTGAATGCACCCTTGTCTCTGAGTAGTGCCAGTTCCAAACTGTGCAGACATCAGAGGGACGTTTCCTTCAGCTTGGACGTCCTTGCAGCTCAGCCGTATGTCACAGGACGATCTGAAACCGTGTGTGGAAGTGATTGGTCAGGACGTCTCACTGAGCTCTGAGCAGCGTCGTGCACTGTGGGTGAAACTTAGACAGGTCAGTCAAATGCTGACTTCAGAAGACCATGATGAATTTAAAATGCCTCAGCTCAATATTTTTTTTATTGTTTGATGTCATTTTTAATTTTCAAGAGGCTCTCTCCTAGTTTGAATACAACACATTCTCTTTCATGGTTTATAAAAACACTATCTGAGTCAATATGAAACATTATCATTCAGATTATTTCAAAGTCTGACTTTTATCTAAACAACAGATGTCAGAACAGTTCTTGGTGCTGTGAAATGTAACTTTAATGATCAAACCTGAGGAGTAAACAGGTAGTTGCGTCCTGGCTGATCTATGTTTGACCCATGCTCTGGTTCTTCACTCAATCCAGTCCTTTAGTCCAGTGAAAGATCTGAGCGCGGATCAGGTTCTGGCTCTGGGTTCAGTGGTGACTGAGATGGGAGAGAAAGAGCTGCAGGACACAAATCTCACTGACCCAGCTGTGTTGGCACATCTGGGGACACTGACTGACTGGAGCCCTAAAAAGGTGAACTTCCTCCATTCTCCATTCATTCTTGTGTAAAATGTCAGGAAGGCAACGTGAATACTTTGTGATAAATGCTGCTGTCTGACTTTTTTTTTAGATGAGAGCAGTGATTTCAGGTTTGATGCGGAGACGCAAACTGAAAGTGGAGCAGTTAACGGTCGTTGATCTTGCAACGTTTGGCCATCTGATCTGTGGTCTGTATCCCTCAGAGATCAAGAAACTGTCCCCATACAACCTCAGGTCAGTCAAATAACTGATGTATGAAGCAGAAAATAACTTGTGGCTAATGTGGCAGATAAAGAAAGACCTAATCATTTATAAGCTACAATGAAAACAAACAACAGCCAAATGACTCAATCTTGTGGCCAATCACATGACATCAACATCATCTTATCTGTAAAAGTTTAAATAAAACTCCTCCATTACCTGATATCAGAATAACCTGCTAACACATGTTGAGTGCATATTTCTTCCCCTCAGAGGAGATTAATGTCCTGGATCTTTTTCTGCAAACTGCAGCGTGGCGGTCCTGTTCCTGCGGGACTTGTCTCTCCCGTGCACTGAGCAGCAGATGGAAGCGTTGGCAAGTCGTTTGTCCAGACCAGAGGCCTTTGGTCCTGTCAGCGCCTGGGGACCAGAGGTTTTCACTGAAATTGGGACATTGGCAGGTATAGTATAACACAATGTCCCTGGAGATAGAAACTTTTTTTTTGTGATCAACTTTCTTTTTTTATTGTTTTTTTTCTCAAAGAGTGAAGGGGGTGGGAGAGGGAATTGACAGCTTTTGGATGGATAGGTACATTTCTAAAATATCCCTGAGGGTACAGAGGGATTTTTTTTTTTTAACTTTGAAACTTTTCTGCTGATTTGATGTTGGAAACATCAATAATGTGAATACAGTGTTTGTGTCTCTGTGCAGTGGGCTTGGAGGATATGGTGCTGTCAGCTCTGCTACAAGAACAAGTGGAGGGAATCACCCCTGAAGCCATTGCCCTGATGTCACCAAAAAAGATGGCTGTGAGTTTCAGCCATGATTTATTCAACAGAATAATACTCAGCTTCAGTACAGATAGATACACATGTACAATATCAGAAACATAAATGGACATTTTTGTTTCATTTTGAAATATTATACTGTGGATCTATAACAACATTAGTCTCTATAAACATAAAAGAAAGGAAATATTACACTTTTTTCCCCCCAAAGACATTTTGAAATAATCTCATCAGGAAGAACAAACTGTAGGTGTGAATGATAAAAGTAAAGAAGGATAAATTTCATTTAGCTGCTTCAGTTTCAGTTTCAGAGTCGTGATGTTGTTTATGCTCTGCTCTCGTTCTGTGACACTTAAATAGAAGAGAACAATTAAAAAAGGTGCAAAAAACAACTGTTAACAGATATTCTAGCTTTTTATTTAATCACGTAATTATCTCATTTTAGCAACTCTGTGGTTTTCCACTTTTTTTTTTAAATCAGACTTTGAAAAACCTCTGTGTTTATGTTTTACGTAGTCTTTTAAATATATTTATGTGACATTTAAAAACAAATTTATAATGATATTGTTTTCTATACTTTGCTAATTATTATTTATTATTTAATGCCTAGATGGTATTTAAGATTAAAAAAAGTTTAACCTCTGGATGCAGATGTGCTTTAGATGTGTCAAGTTTCCATGTCAGACTTGTATAACCTGCAGACATACAACTTGACAGACCTGACCTGACCTGACCTGACCTGACAACATGGATAACAAGCAAAGAGAAAGAGCACACACATAGAATATGGACACATAGAATACATTAATGATTTAGGAAGAGCAATATCAACCATGTACCACAGTATACCTCTCCCATCCCCTGTATGTATAAATCATGCCTTATGTTGACAGTGTTATTGCTATAGGAGTTTGTTAGTGTTTGTGTTGGGTGTGTGTCTGACAGGTGGTGTTCAGTGCGGTTCAGCTGTCGTGGTTGAACACGGAGCAGGCGTGGGCCGTCACCGAGGAGCAGTGGACTCAACTGGACACCGAACAGAGACACGCGGTCGGACTGGTTCGATATGAAGGAGACGTCCTCCTAGAGATGAGAGGTGAGTCCTCGAGAAAAAAAAAAAAAAAAAGTAGCGATAAAATCTCATTTTAATAACCTCCCTCACAGTGAATCAGTGACTCAGAGTTTATCTTTTTGAGAAAGTATGTGTGAGCACATACACTTTTCATTACGATAATGATCGCCTCCGCCAAGCAATCAATATGATTTTATGTTGTGTTTATAAGGTGATGATAAACACTGTGTTCCTCTGCTTCCACAGGGAGAAACTCGGCTCCAGCAGACCTGAACACATACAGCCTCAATTTCCGTTCTCTGGCTCTGAGCCTCTTGTTATGGAAACTAATTTAAAACACTGGAATAAATTGAATTGTCCGCTGACCTCTCTTGGTATCATCATATTTGTACTTCAAATAAATATTTTGAACTGGTCTGTTCTTTCTCTCTGTGCGTTGGCCCTTTCCCTTTATTTACACTGCTCTTGACAGTGACCTGACTTTATTGCATATATTTCACTTTTATGCGAGTTATCAGCCTGGAAGGATATAAATCACTGTGTGTAGCTATAATATTGTTTTGTCAGAGCACTTACAGGAAGCGATGCAGTGATTAATGTTCGTTTGACAGAGGAACGGGCTTCTCAAAATGCATAGGTTGTGTGATCACGTAAACAAACTTGTAATAATATTTTACTGCGCTGACTATACACCACAACAAGATCATGACATCTATAACGTGTGATGTGCATATAGATATAGGAAATGTCCTCCATCTTGTAAAACCTTGTTTAAAGTGCATACGTTTATCTAGATCTAGATGTCAGCATCTTTTATATTTTCTATGTTTTATCAAACATAAACCAAGTTTCTTTAATATTAGAATAATGTGTGATAAAGATATAACCATCATCATTATCTGTATCTGAGAATTAGTTTCAATTCACTTATAAAACTGCTGCATGAAAATGGCTGAAGAGAAAATGCAGTCAATACACATCAGACAGTTTTAACGAACAGATGTTACTTTCTTTTAAGCACAAAGGAACAAAACCAGAAAAAGAGTCAAGCTATAATGTCAGTGCAGCTAAAAAAACATACATTTATTAATTCAAAGTACAATTATATTATTTGAAATGGGGTTTTGAACCTGGTCTCATTAGAGGAAGTCGACAGGGTTTGATCTGTGGCTTAGGTTTTTAAAGGGAGTCTAAGGACCAGCAGGCTTCCTGTCGAGCTTTACAGGTGGCTTGAGGAAAATAAAGGAGGATGTAGAAGAGAAAAGGATGAATCATCAACCAGACAACGTAATAACTGCACTGGGAGCAGATTGCACATTTAACTACTTTCATACAAGAAATGAGGAGAGAAAGAGACATGAAACTAAAGTCACCAGCTGGATGGGAACAAATGAAGTTGTGGTTTGTGGTTCACATTTTATAAAACTCATCACAAACTGTCTGATGTAGAAAATGTGGGATCTGATAACATTATTCCAGCGTACGGGTAAGATACTGACTGGTCCAGGCAAACGATGATGAGGCTATTGTGCAGTTGTGTGCAGACATTTGATCACTTCTGGGAAAATTACTGTAATTATTGTTGTTGCTTGTTTGAAACAACAGACATTAATATGAGGCTTCCTTCAAACGTTAATGTACTCTTGCTCTTTATAATTGTAGCTCATGAAAAAGTTTGGACACCCTGCTGAGTTAGTAGTTAATGACCCTACTGGCGACTGACACACACACACACACACACACACACACACACACACACACACAGATGGAAATATTGTGCATTTGGTTTATGTGGCAGCCGGAGGCAGTTAGAGAGAAGAACTGACAAGACAATGATCCAACGCAGACCTCAAAATCCACCATGATCTACTTCAAGAAGAAAAACCCCAAAAAAGAACAAAAGAACAAAAACAAGCTGAATCGTTTGGAAAAGCCCTAAGAGTCCATCTCAGACAGAAATAAAAATTATATGTAAATAAATAATAAGATCAAGATGCTGCAGTGAGTGGCAGCCTGTTGCAGCACCAGCTCCTGCATGTTTCTTTGTTACTATTTTTGTTTATTTGTTGGGTTTTGTGTGTGTGTTACCTCTCGAGGATAGAGTTAGAGTTAGCTTCTTATCTATCTATCTATCTATCTATCTATCTATCTATCTATCTATCTATCTATCTATCTATCTATCTATCTATCTATCTATCTATCTATCTATCTATCTATCTATCTATCTATCTATCTATCTATCTATCTATCTATCTACATACAACAATTATTATTTTCTTTTCCATTCTTTAGGAACAATGTCAACATCTATCCTCAAAACAGGTTAATCTGGCTCAAATAAATATGATGATTTATTGAGTCTGAGTACTGGCAACACTTTTCTCCATCAAGCTGACATTTCTTGGCATTCAGCCGGTTTTATACCGGGCACCTATTATACGCTTTTTCACTGTAATAAATTTTCCATCTGGACACAAACAGTCTGTTTAGCCTCATACTGGAAAGGTGGTTGTTGTTGTTGTTGTTGTTGTTGCTGCTATGCGGCGTGTGACCACCAGGTGTCGCTGTAGCTGCGCCGCTGCTGGATAAGTAGGTGTTGCTCTAAAACGTCTCTACTTCGTCCGTGGTCGTGACGTATTTCCTGGGGCTTGTACGGACCACTCAGCCGTACACCGGAGGGCTATCATGACTATTTATAACCAGCTATTCTCCGTTATCAATTATTTGCTCGCTTCACGGTGCCGTCGTCGTTTGTAACGTCGCGGTGTGAGACAACAACAACCGGCCGGTGTCGAGCAGGATGTGAACGGACGCCGTTTGTAAGTTTCCCCCCTCGTCTCTCTCTCTCGCTCTGCTTCGGTTTGTATTTTTTTTTTACTTGTTTGGAGCTGGTTGAGTTTTTTTACCGAGGCTCCACCGGCTCCGGTGCCACATTCACACACACGCCAGAGACAGGACAAGAGAAGACGGGTTGTTGTCTTATTGACTTCTCTCCACAACCTCCTCTCATCTCATCTCCCGTTAGTTTGTATCGGTACGAAAGGAGGAGAAAAAAGGAGCAAGAGGAGGAGGTGGTGGAGGAGGAGGGAGAGATATCACAAACACATGCCGAGCTGACGTCGACTCTGCGCCGCGTCCTTTTTTTTTTCTTTTCTTCTTTCTTTTTATTGTTTTTTTTTAAGATTGAGGGAAACATAATTTGTAGCGGTCGTGAACTATTATAAGTAGTAAAAATATTTAACTATATGAGTTAAATTAAATTAAATAAATAAATCGGAAATGTGGTTTAGAGGAGAGGGGGAAAAAAGGGGGAGGCACCTGTGAAACGGAGCAGGTCACAACCAACCAACCTACCTTCCTACCTCCTCCCTCGGTGTCAAGTTTGCGTTAACCGCGGTGCAGTTTCAGACATTTGTCAAACGGAGGAGTCATCATCGGATCACACACACACACACACACACATTATTACTATTATTATGACGACGTGTTGTTGTCACCGACTTAACTTGTGAGGTGAGTCCAACTAAAAACCTCAAACTCTCAGCTTTGTTTCTTCCTCTTCTGTCAGCTGATTATATTTAAAGTTTCAGGCCTGAGGGGGGGAAGTTTTTCCTCTTTCCTTATTCTTTGCTGCATGTAAACACGATCACGATGTGTTTTTATTTTATTATTATTTATTATTATTATTGCTTCGCTTTAAATATTTTACTTACTTACTTTAAGCACTGGTCATTGTGAATGTGAACAAGCTTTTTAATATATAAGATATTCATTGTCACAGCAGATGTTATGTTGGGATATAATAGGACGTGCTTGTGTTGTTGTTAAACCAAACACTGTAATTTTATCTCTCTGGCGAGGCAGTATTGAGCTGCTGATTATTACAGACAAACACTAGAGTAGGTTACGAAGCAGTTACATGTCACATGAAAACAATGCTCCTCAGGTATATAAAGCATATTGTTTTTTTGAACAAAGGTGGTTTCAGTGTTCACTACGATGACATGTAGCCTCTGTTGTCTGTCTTCATGTTGAGAGAAAGAGTATTTTCTCACTATACAGGCTCCATAATGGGATTCACATATGTTTTTGTCCTTATCTCTGGAAAACTGAAGGAAAGGAGGTGACACAAGAGTTATTTTTGTAGCAGAAAGTGTTTTAAATTCGTCTTGAATTAATCCATTGTGACCTTGTTGCAGGAAGTCTTGACAAGAGTTGACAACTTCTGGTTAAAATTACAAATATAGTGAAGAAACAAAGGAAGAAGAGACAACAGAGAGTTTTTGTGATGTTTGTAAGGAATCAAATAAAACTAGTGAAACATTTAACAGTGTTACTATGTGTATTTGCAAAGATGTTTGGAAAATTTAAAGTTATTGCTGCAGTCTATATCACAGTTCAGGATATTGAGTGATATTTCACTTGGGCAGGTAAATGTTGAACTATTCATTAAGGAGCATTGTGCCATATTAATGACTTTATTTACAATCAATATCACTATTGTCTTTTCATCACGCTGCCACAAATAACACTCTGAAGGCTGCTTTACTGAACTCGCACTGAGAGATTGATTTCATATGGGTCATAATATGAGAACTGGCAATAATTCGAAGATATTTGAGTCTGAGCAAAGGATCACATGAGCCAAACACATGCAAGTTGTTTTCTTTTTATTTTATCTAATTAAAATGTAAATAATAAACTAATGATGTGTAAGTGTAAAGTTTCCTTTTTTAAAACGTCTTGATGAGTTTGGTAATGAGGCCGGTATTATCCTCTGGGTTTAATGATACTTGGCCAATTATAATTTGCTGTTAGTTTTTCTGTGACAACCTCCGTTATCGCTGCCTGACATATGGTATCATTTACTGTGGCAACGCTAAAGACCACTCACGTTGCAACGCTTGGCTTCTTCTTTGTCTCTGTTCACGAGCAGTAAAGTAGCCGGGCAGGTTTTATGCCACGGTGTGTGGTTGGTTTTCACACTGACGTTAACAAGACTGAGTGGTCGAGCGCTCTGATGAGGTCACAGACGTCTGTACTTTAAAAATCAGAGCGAGTCTCCAAATCAATCAGACGTGAGCAAACGTTCACGTTGTTTGGTTGTTGCAACAAGAGACAGAAGACAGAGTTGAGTGAGTGATGCACCATATTTCTCTTTAGCTGTCTTTATCACTTTCATTTCTTTTTGTGTTCTGTATTTTTTAACATTTTGACACATTTAAACCTGATGAATACTTTATTGGTATTGGCTTAAATACTCAGAGTTGAGCCTTTTTTTTGTCGGAGTCTGTCAAAATGAGGAAAGATTTAGACAGGAAACAAATGTTTGATTCTAACTGATGATCTGTAAAGATGTCAGTTGTGGATTTTATCTGTTCATAAAATGAGCTTAACCGATCATTATGAAGAACTGTGGCTTTGAGAGATGCTTGTTTTTTTACTTTAATATATTTGCTACTTCTTTTTACACCATATAGCTGTTTCTGGAGTGAAATGAGCTGTTCTCCAGGTATGTGTGAACTGTCGACAATGCCTGGCTTTGGATTAGTATCTTGTCAGCTTGTCTGCCGGGCTGATGTGTGAAACTGCTGTTTGCTAATGATGTGGTTACCTGAACTGCAGCTTCACAACACACCGAACCAGGTCTGCTTCAACCCTTGAGGGTTTTATTTGTCACTTTACCCAGAAAACATCTCGGGATATTTCTGTCAAAAATAAACTGGTGATCGTATCTTTACGGCAGATTTAAACTTATCATTCCTAGCAGCTTGTTGTTGTGGTAACTGCAGAGGGTACAAGGGTTTTAAGTATTGATTTGAGTTGCCATTGACCAAACACAACTTGTATTTATATCAACATGTCAGTGTTGTTTGACATGTGACTAAATTTTAAGTAGCTGTATTTGTTTGTGGCTCTGAGAAGGTTGTTGTGACAGTGTGTAGTTCAGCAAATGTACAAGACTCATGTTTTAGCAATGTAGGAAGAAGGAGGAAGAAGAAGTGAGGGAGTTCCTTATAATTTCTAAGGAATCAACCAGATGGAAAAATTAGTCACCAAAGGGATTGTCATAATGGCAAGAGTAATTCCTCCACAGAGGCCATTTATACCAAATTAATGAAAACCTGATGAAGATTTATTTGTGAAATGTTTCAAGTTAAATGAAGCTTTCCTTTCTGTTTCAGTGTAAATGGGCAGAATATGGAAGGATAACTCTGTCTCTCTGTCTCTCTCTCTTTTTTTTTTAAATTTTTGGCTGTTTTGACATATTTTCTTCCTGGTTCACTTCTGCTGTGAAGACCAATTGAAACACTGTGAACTTGTTTTAATTAGTTTTACATTTATTCAAGCTGTAGTCAAACCAGCTCTCAGAAACTCTTCAAACATCAGAAACTCCTGCAGGTTAAACTCGTCCAACAAAACACTTTCAATGTGAAATTTAAAAAACAAACTTATCTGAAAAATGAACTCTTGAATATACATCTGTGTGATAAGAACCACCTAAAATAAAATGAATCATGTTAGGCTTTGACGTGTACTTTGCTTGTTTTTAGTTTGACTCACGCCTCCCTGCTAACATGGGGCGGATGAGGTTTATCAGGGACTGATCAAGATGTGTTTGCTTTAGTTTTGCAGAGTAGTGCGTGAAAACGCTTATTTGCCCGGCTATGTTATAATGATACAAAGAACGCATAATGCAATACTCTGTAAAAGAATGTAGATTCGTTTGTGTTCTCATTGGTCCTTGTAAAACCTGTTTTCCAGACAAAGAAATGTTCTTACATTCAAGCCAGTACATTGTCCTTGTTTTCTCACAGCAATGGAAAACTCAAGTGAAAACTAATCTGCCTATGAGGACTACTTACTGATGGCTATCATGTGTCTGTGTTTGGTAATGTTGTTGGAACTGTGTAAATTCAATTGTATGTTTATTACTGAGGTCATTGTTTGTGGTGCTGTCGTATTGGACTGCTTTATGTCAAGAGGTGTAAGGAAAGAGATTGTTACAATACACTGAAGATTTCATCCCGATGATACTGAGAAACCAGATGAATCAATGCCATCTGGTGAATGTTACTAAAAAATGGATGGACAGCAGCTGGCAGCGAGGGAAGCAAATGATATCCACCTCAAAGTCTTCCCAAAAATCAATGTACCTAGTGGCTCAAATTCCTAAAAATTTTAGGATGTTCAGTCATAGACTTTGGTGGTTAGATGAAGGCAGCTCAGCTCAGTTAAGTTAATGCACAGAACAATAAATGTGAGTTTCTATCAAAAATATATTGAATGTTTAAAATAATTAATGGTCATGTGATGAGTATTGAGTGTTTTTTAATGTGAAGTGTCTCGGTAATAGTGTAATAAATGACTGTTTGAGTGCAGAAGAGAAAGCACCAGTCACCTTCAAACACCACCATCATTCATTCTTCACAACAAAACCGTCCAGGGAAATTTCAGGCGATTGTTTGTTCATTTGAAATGCGGCGTGATGGTGCAGCGTTTTGAGATTCTCCATTTCACTCACTGGTTGGCTAACCCTGGAGAGAGGGTCATTACAGGAGGCTATTACACCTCTGAAAATGAGTGGAGAAACACCGTACTACAATAGACTAGAGTCAGGAGAACAAGCCTAACTGCGTATACTAGGAAACACAGAATAGGAGCACTGTATTCAAGCCAATCCAGTCAACTTGGGGTTACAATGGAGTTAGCACTTTGGATAATTGTCTTAACAGACTGGAGGCACAGCTGACCGTACTGGCTTGAAAACAACAGCTTAGAGGCAAAATTATATCATAAAACAACTGCACCATGAGCTGTGTCTCTACTCACTGCAGCTACTGTAGTCAAACTATCACATGTGTTTTTGTGTTTTTAAGATTGTTTGAGACATTAGTATTTATAACTTGTGGACATATCAGTCTGGAAGTCAGTGTATTTGTAAGCAAACATGTTGTATGTTTTCTGTTTCACTGCAGTCATTCACTAGTCTGCCATTGCTGCCTCAGACTTTTAAACTCCACCCTCAAGTGGCGACTTCACCTCGTAGTGTGACTGACTCTGCTGTGATCCCTCAGCATCCAGGGCGTAGTCTAGATTTCCAACCACACTTCTCCACCTCCTCTGCCAGTCCAGTATACCTAAGCATTTTCCTTTCATAAGCCTCATCTACTGTATCCTCCCATGGGAGTGTAAACGCCGAACTTTGCTGCTGTGTGTCTGACCACAACATCAGGTCTGGCCATGACGTCCCGCTCACTACTTCCTGTGGGATTATCAAAATGCCTGTACTTAACTGGGCTGAAGTACGCCTGCTCTAAACTGCTGTGGGGTCGGCTGCTCTTCTTTAGGAGCAAAACAGATGAATACATAATTGAACGTGTTGCACCAGGTTTAGTTCTCTTTCTGTTTATATTCCATCAAATAAGGAAGTAGCTACAAAAAGGAGGAGCAAAACCTCAAATTTGGACCAAATGTTCTTTGTTTGGCCCCATGTGAATAGTTTCCTCGTGAATCTTCACATGCCTGGATTATCCAGGCTTTTTTTTTTTTTTTTTTTTGTCATTACACTTTTATGGTCAAAAAAGGCTCACAAGCAATAATTTGCCAGTGAAATCACCACTGGGGTTTCTAAACTTTGCAAATATGTAAATGTATTTTTTTTTTTCTTTTCTGTTTTTTCTCGTCAGGTGAGCTGCGACTGTCTCCTTTATCTCCCTGTGCACCTGCATGAACCGCGGACAGCCCGGCCTGTCGGAGAGGCGTTGTGCTCAGAGATTGTGCTGCACTAGGAGAAGCCATGGCTTCTGGCCCTCCATCTCCCTCTGAAGGCCGTAGGCTTGGGGTGCTGGAGTTGCTACTTGGGCCTCTGTTGCTCTTGTTGGTCTCTGGCATTGGACCAACACTGAGCCAGAAGGTCTACACCAACACATGGGCTGTCCACATACCTGGAGGTCAGGAGGAAGCTGATCGAATTGCCAGTAAACATGGATTCATCAACCAAGGACATGTGAGTAAAAAAAAAAAACATGTTCTTTTGGCTTCTTTTCTTCAGCATATGCAGCTTTATGCAGTTGACAGATAATGAGGAAGTCATTGTGCTGACTCTTGAGTGTCGACGTGTTAGGAACACACTTTGACTATGCAAAAACACAGTGGAACTTGTCAATTTCAAAATGGTTGCATATGAAGCCTCCCTGTTTTTACGTGGTGCATCACTGCTGCAGCACCAGGTCTATATTTGTTTTTCTGTTTTTATATTCTGTCAGTATCCACACATGCATGCATTTACAGCTATTTATGATACTTCTTTATTAATTTAAAGTTAATTTTATTGCCCTTTACTACTTTCCCAGCTGTCAGAGAACATTGTTATTTCCTTTTTCTTTGTGTTTCTATTTGTTTTCTCGGTTTTACCCCTAAAATAACAAAATAGCAGATTTTTCTAAAGGTATTAATCATTCCAAATGTCATTGCTCATATTTGTCAGAAAACCTGCAGGAAAAAAAAAAGTCAGCCTAAACATCATCTTGCAAGTTGTTCGTTTTCATTGCACATGCAACGTGTTAACACGGATGTGTTGCAATGTCTCTTGTATGTTTCCGTCAACGGCTACAGTCAGAATAATAGTTTTATGTCATAAGGTGAACCTGATGAGTTCAGGCTGCGCATTTTATTCCCTTTTTTTATTCTTTAAATCATACACTTCAAATATATTAGAAACAAGCAGTATGATTTTATCTCCCTCTTTAACAGCCAGTTGTTCAGACTTTTACCAGACTGTGTCTATCATGGTCTGATTGGTTTAGACACTCTGTCCATAAAATTTTTTATTTATAACTGACTCAACAATTATAAAACTTGTCCACCCTGCTCAGATTAATCAACAGGACACAGTTTTGGGTAAAATGATTCATTACAGATTGTAGTCCAAGTCTTATAGTCAACTTGTGGTTGTGTGTGACTCCTACAAAAAGACAAAAAAACAAATATATTTGTTATAAATTTGCTAGAGCTGAACTGAAAAGGCAGCTGCTTCTTTCATATGAAGAAAGTTTTAAATTATAATGATTTTATGGCGCCCATAGTTTCACTGGAACTTTAGTTGTGGGCGTTGAATTACAGATAAACATTTCCTGTCCAGCTTCAGTGACGTGTTCCTGTTTTTTTTTTTATAACTTCCTGTTTGACCTCAGTGGAAACTAATTAGACAAGTTATCCTTTAAAAATCATCACGTCGTCTGGCACAAAAAACAAAACGACCAACTTAACTTAAATTAGTTTTCAGTAGGACTGAATATTGTTGCTGAGGGAGAGTGATGGGAAAGTGTTTGAACTATCTTTATTTCCCACTATTCACGATGAAATATCTCAAGGTTGAGGCTGTTATCTTGATGCAGACTCTTCTTTAAAGAGAAATTTCTATACGTGAACTTAAAGTATGTAAATATTTGTTCTAATCTTTCTGGGTGGGTGGGAAGACCTGGCAGTTGTGGAGCTTGTACTCACTGATATGATCAAATACTCCAAATACCATGTTGTTTTCCACCACTGACACCAACATTTTAGGCTCTTCCCATGTTAAACCGTAGAGCTGTAATTTGCTGGTTGCACAACATACCTTGAGGCATTCAGGTTCAGTTAGAGTAGGTGTGACAACACTTTCTGTGGTTGCAGCACAAAATTCATAGGACTCTGAGGAAAGTTGCCATCTTAAATACGTCTGTAGTTTTTTTTTTTTTCAAGCAAAATCGCACATGTGGCCTATTTATACAGATGTTTCAGTCTCTAATATCACCACTTTTCCAGGGAACACTGTCCTGTTTTGCACCATATGGTCTCACTGGTCATGACCAGGAATGTTATTTGTGCTCTGAATCACAGCATGCTGACTAATGAGTAATCCTACACACTTAAATCCTTTAACTATGTATTGGCCGTGGACAACGGGGAATCCAGACAATTACACCCATGTACTTACAAAACTGCATACTGGAGATGATGAGCTGTGTGGTTTGGCCTGTCTCAGCAATTTGCTTTAAGCCTTTTTATGATATCATGAGGGCGAGAGAAAAGGGACTATTGTGTCTGACGAGGGATAGATTGACGAGTTAGTTTTGACATGGCCTCTAAAATGGAAAACCAGCAGAGCAGGGGTCTGTCTAATGAAGCAGCCCTAATAAAGTTAGCTGGATAGATGCTGAGTAAAGCATTTAGCTCTCAAATCTCAAACATTGATTCGAGTAAAAACAGATGTTCTGGTACGTGTGTGTTTGAGAGAATTAAGGTCAAAATAACCCAGCTCTGACCTACGGCTTTGCCAACAAAAAAAAAAAAGGCCACTGTGACACAGCATGTCTTGTGTGGAAATAACCACAGAAACCAATTTGCAATGCTCAACGTTTTACCACTTCCCATGCCCTAATGTGTATGTGTAAGTCTGCCGATGGCAACAAATGAAAAAGTCAGTTTGAAGTATTAAACAGAAATTCATGCGACAGCTGCCTATTTACTGCCAAAGAGGACAAACACAATGTGCGTGTGCAAGTTATTGTTTCAGTTTTATGAGATTTCTCTCGTGAAATGACGGATGAATGAAATACGTCAGTAGATCAATGATCATTACAACTCACCTGCTTGTGCTGACCCACATTAATTGTAGACGTCGGCTTCGTGAGGTTTTCTGACATACAACCCGAACTAAGCCAACATGACGCTGCTGTGATAAACCGTAGAGTAAATGATATGGAACAGCCACGTCTGTTTGGCCCTCAGCATGTTATTGATGAATTCTCTCTGTTCATTAACTTTGAAAGGTGAGATATAACCACGAGTAATTAAAATAAAGATGCTCTTGTGTTCTGCACTGCCCCGACTGCATAATGTCACCGTTCACTGATTAAAATGAAGCCATTACTTAGGGACTGAGAGCAAACAAACCTTTTTTTTTTTTTGTTTGTTTTTGTTGTTTTTTTCTGTTTTTCCACCTACGTCTGATGGGAAGTGAGAGTTGCTTTGTGAGCAACGTGTGGCTGGACATGCCATGTCTGCGCTGCTGGGCTGTGCTTGTAGCCGTGTGTCCGTGTGCCGTGTGTGCAGGTGTTGAAATCAGGCAGGAGAGATCGAGGGGAGGATCAAAGACTGCAGCTGGGCAGGTTTTATAGCTCTGAGCTGAGGATGGTTGTTTTTATTTCACCCTCACTCATTCTCCTCACACTACGGCATCCATACACCCTCCACTCTCAGTCTATCAGTTTTTTTTATGTTCCTCCACCGTGACATGTTCAGCATCATGTTGTCATGAAGGTTTCTGTGTGGGCGCAGACATGTTTTTTGCAAACACGTTAATGAATTGCAACAGCATGTTAGCTCAGTGCTCAGCACAGCTGTTGTATATGGTTTTAATTCCCACAGTAATCAAATCACTAATCGGGAGGCTGGCGTTTTCATGCCCTCCTGTTCAAGTGTCCTTGAGAAAGATACTGATCCCCAAAATGTTCTTGATGGTCAGATTAGTTTGGCTGCGCAGTGGAAAGAGACAAAATTATAAAATACTTTGGGTGAAACACCAACCAAACAGCTATTTACCATGCAAAAGTTGTGCTTTGGATTATATAATTTGACTTAATGATACGGCTTTTTAAAAAAATTATGATAATACACTATCATGCTCTAAGTGTCTTAAACTGCAAAATGAATTTACCGCAATGCAATATGTCTTTATCTGCTTGTCACAATTACGACTAATGATCACTTACACTATGGATTCATCTGCAGGTTATTTCCATGATTAGTAATCTTTTATAAAATGTCAGTTTTGAAAAATGTCCACTGGTGTTTTGTAGAGCACATGGAGAAAAGCCAATGCTTCTTCCTCTTCTTCCTCTGTGTTGTTAATACAGATATAGTGATGATGCCAGTAAAGAATATTAATATTAATGTACCTGAAATGAAGCGGACGATCACTTTTAGAGGTAAAAGGTTGCTGTGACCATGTGATGTGCAAATGTATTACACCTCTCACTCCGACTTCACTTTTAGATTATAGGACCATTTAAGAAAAAAGGGGATAATTAAAACTAAGTTAAAGTAATAAAATAAAAAAACGGCTGACTCACTCAGTGGTAAATGGGAATTAACTGCCATCTTGCATCTCCTGATGGTTATTTTACATTTTAAAGACCTTCTCTTGCCCACATCATCAGACTCGCTCTGCAGTTTTTCAAGGGGAACTTTTTTTGTGCTACGTCCTTTTAAACTGCAACTCCATTACGCCTGCATTTAAATAAATAGCGAAATGGTATCAGGGAGATCTCTATTAGTAAGTGATTTGATAAGCAGGCCTGACGCAAGTTAAACAAATCTTAAGAATCATTATAGTGTAATCTGTGAATGGCATCAAATAGCTACAAGATCAGAAGCTTAATTGAAAATTGTATCAATTGTTGTCTTTGCAACATAAAAGCAACTTTATTATTTGATCTGTAAACCCTGACAGCTGGTTAAAAGGCTAAGACAGATAGAATTTTTTATGATATAATAATATAATTTTTTGTTGTGAAACATTGTGTCTCTCCGTCTGTGGCCTGAGGCTTTCAGCATCGTAACCATTGTGTATGCAGCTCATGAGAGCCTTCTCACTGATGATGTGGCCTAGAGTTTCAATATTTAACTCGCTCTTTGCAGTGTTGCATGACTGCATTCTGGCTCTTCCTTGTGTTGCGTAATTTTCTGCTTGTGGATTAGCTGCATTAATCTTCCTGTTTAAAGACAACCTATTACTGTAGATTACCAGCATTACAGGTAAAGGAGCTAAAGCGCCAGTGTTATTATTACCAAAACAACTTTTATCCTGTTCAAACCATGTTTGTAGTTATTCAGAGCTTATGTTACATGGAGTTATCATATAAGAGATGTCAGCAGCAACTTTTCCAAGAAACTATTTGTTTCCTGCTTCCTTCTGGTAGAAGATGAAACGGGTTATTGGAATTCATGCATGAAAACCGCATATAAAAGTATTTTTAAGAGTTTGAAATAAATCTTTTTTTTTTTTTCATAATCATTTGTGTTAATGTGAAAAATAAAAGCACAATTAATTTATGTCTACGCTCACTTCAAAGTAAAACATGTAACTTTTCCAAGCAGCGTGTCACTTCCCTTCTTGTGAACAGTGGTTTCTGTTACTGGTCGCGGATAAAAACAGCTTCTCTGTTCATATGGCTGGTTTGTTTGAAGCCCAGATGCCTTCAGAGCTCGTTCTCCTGGTCCAATCCAAGGCTGTGCATGAGAAGGAGGATTGTATTTGGTGCACTGTGCCCTCACTGTACTCCACGGCAGCATCTTGGCCTATTTGTACTATCAGATGTGCTGATTTATTTCTCCGTTCTAAAGAGGTTAGACCCCTTTTTTTTATGAAGGTTATTAATATTCTGTTCAGCCCAAGATTAAAGGAGACGCAAAAAAGATGGATATTATCTGTAGTTTTGATGAAGCACATGAAATGACACTCTCTCTATCAGTAACTCAAGACACTGCACTGCACTGCACTTAAAGATGGCCTCTGTAAGAAGTTCATTTTAATGTAGTCCACAATTTTCTCACTGGTTCTAAAGATTCGGTGAATGAATGAACTTCTAATCTCCTTTTTCCATGTTTGGTTGGCATCCCCTCGCATGTTTTACAGCCTACTTTAGATTAAAACTCCTTCCTCGGAGGACTTTGGAGTATTATACCAGAATCCATCTGTAGCCGTAATATCGACAAACTGTGACATGATTTGCATTTAACATTTGGTGCTTTTATACCATATTGACACATAAGACGTTTCTCAGAAGGAACGGTCTCGGTTTTATTAACGTGTTAATCATTTAGCTTCGTTTTCATCCGAATCCTAAAAACACACTGGATGTTGACAAGTTGTACAGTTTTTGTATTAAGTCACACCTACACAGACATAAATATTTTCTTTTATCATTTCACAACCTGTGTTATTGCCCTGAAATGTTACATTTATCTTTGTTCAGTTTAATAATGTAGTTTGTATATATTATGTGGGTGAGATCTGTGTTATTACAAATGGTGCTATTTCACATTGATTTTACACTGTTTACCTTATAAAGAATGATCTCACTTTGCTCTACTTTGTTATGAAGTTGATAGTTTTGTCACATGTAGAAGTTGTTGAAAGTCTCACTCTCAGCCTGGATTGTGTGAATTTATATTTGTGCAAACTTCAGCTCTACAGTTTAGAAGCTGTTGGTCCTGCGTCGCCTGATAAAGGCTAAATTATTTCTGACCCATCTCTCCGTTGAAACTTCAATACAACGTACAGCCACTGTGGATTAGAAAACACCAGAAATGAGAAGCTGCAGGTATAGAGTCTATAATTGGACTCAGGAGAACTGAAGCAATTAACTGTTAGGAAATTGGGGAGTGTTGAAGAAATTTGCTGGAAAATCATCTGACAGAAAATGATGGGCTCAGAGATGGTGAGAGAAGATGATAACACGCTGGGCACTGAAAAGAGAAACTCTGCATGATTTGTATAGTTTCACACAGGTGCTTCCTTTCTTTTGTGCTGCTTTGCCATTAAACACTCATCATCTTCCAGAAATTAGATTCAACACTTCCTGAAAGCCCTATCAGGATCTCATCCACACCTCTACAGTTCTTCAAACTACTGCTCCCCTACCTCGATACTAACATGTTTCATCTAACTTTTATAACAAAGTGTGAAATGAACGCTTGAAATTTCACAAAAACTTTTTTTCCCCATCACCTGCATGGAGATGAATTCTAAGGTTTCTTCAGCGAAATTGCAGCTGTGTCGATTTATATGCCCACATTAACAATGGAAAGAGCAGTTTAAGTATTAATTAGCATTGAGAAGGTTATTGCTCATTTATGTCAGCTAATATCTGCAAATATTTAATGCTTGAAGGTGAAAAACAAAGACGTGTTTATGGCGGTCTAATGTAAACACAAAACACTAGTCATAAATTAGGGAAACGGTGTCTGTTTAATATGCGATTGAAAGATAATTTACCGTCGGCCGCTGGTGCAAACGTCACTAAATCACTGTACATGAAAGACTTTGTTAATTGAAGAAACAACCTCCTGACTGAACAACACTTCAGTGTTTTTAATCGTATGATATACAGTCTACATTTAATATAAAGTTGGATAGAAACCAGCTATTGAAACAACATCACTGTTTCTATTCATCCGTGATGTGTTAGTAACCTACTACACCCTCAGGGCCTTTTCCAGGGTCATTGAGTCAAACGTGTGGCTCAAACACAGCAGCTGTATAGATTGCCGCCTCTAAATATTTTATCATGCTTAAGCATGTTTTGTAAGCTGGTTTACTTGTGCAATATCTTCATTAATCTTTAACGCAGCGCTCTGCGTGATGTGGCTCTGCCCTACTTTATCCATCGAGAGCTGATGGGAGCTAACGGAGTGAGCAGCCCTATGCAGTTGGTGTAGCACGTCCCTTAGAGATCACGTTGCTTTGAAGTGCTGTAATGATAACGCTGCACACTGTCAGAACTGTTGGATTTGGGGCCTTTCTTTGGTTTGGTCCCATTAAGAGGCTGGGTAGAGTGGAGCGTATCCTTTCTCATCTCAAGATGGTTTATCGGCTGCAGAGTGGTGCATCTCTGCAGTGCCTTTGGTGCCACTGCCTTTGGTCATTGTGTTGCTGCTCATGAGAGAGCCTCCCTTTTTTTTATTCAGTGCTCTGGGCTCTCTCACACTACAGAGACCCAGATCTCACTTCATCTCAGTGCAGGTGCTCTTTTTTGAAAGTTAATGAACTGCAGAGATTGACTTTTCCTGTTTGCTCTGCTGGAGACTTGTGTTTTAAGAGGAAGGACTTTGTAGCCAGTTTATCTGAAATCAAATCCGAACCCATTATCACCATAAAACAGCACATTACAATACTTTTGTTGATCATTGAAAATGTGAAAAACTGTTAAATATCTTTGGAAACAAAACTAATCTTTCTATTATTTTTCTGAAATGATGGCAAAGAGGAAAAAAACCCTTTCAAGGGATTAATGTTTCTGTGAAATCTGTTAGAAAACAACACGTTGTGATCTCATTTCATAGCTTAAATCGTTGTAATGAAATTCATTGAGGAAAATCTTTTAAAAATGGTTTAAGGAAATGAAAAGATGACACTTCATTTTAGAAATTCAATAACTACACGAGGTGAACCTGAATTATCCACATGTTTCAATATTGCACTATTTACATTAACGGATATTAAATTTTCATAAAACTTTAATTATCACTGTGGCGTCTCAGTGGATCCCCAGACGATTGTTTGTTTAATACTTGAATGGATCTATTTGTAAACAGTTTGTTGTAGAGAGAAGCTACAAAAATATAATTTGAGGATAAAACCATTCTTTAAAAAGCCACTTGTTAAATGTCTTTTTTATATTATTATCTAGTAACGTAAAACTTTTTGATAATGACAAAATAAAAAATAAAAGGAATATAAAGAGAGACAGAAGTTCTGAACATCTGTCATTATTCTTCAGTAGCTGCTTCATGGAACAAAATGAACTGACGCCTACACATTTCTAACAGCTGCAAAACAAGCTGGACAAGAAGAGAAGTGTCTTTAGTTCAGTTAATCCCCACAGCAACCTATTTTTATGCATAGAAGTCGTTATATCAGAATAGTGGGAGGGTGGTGGTTGACCAGTCTGATCTTAATTAAGTTTTAGTAGGACGCTTACTTACTCCCAATATTTCTTTTTCTTTTTTTTTGTAAATACCTTTATCTCTGAACCTTCCACATGTTGTTACCGATTTCTGCTCAGTCCTTTATACTTATGATACAACGTTTTATCCTCAACATCATGGCTGCTGTGTGTCCGACATCATATGTAGACGCTACATTCCTGTTTGTTCTTGAACTCTCGAACCACCGATAACTGTTTATAAGCCTGTACGTGTGTTTATATTTAGAATCGGTTATTAATCAAGAAGACACTTTATGTCAAACTAATAGTCGCTACCTTTTCCCAAAAAAAAAAAAAAAAAAAAAACCCGTCCAGTGTTTTGTTTCCTTTAGTAATAGCATCTGAGGCCAACATCCTGCGAAGACAAAAAACAGCACATGAATCAGGTTTACTGGAGACAATGTGAGGATGACATAAATGTCTGGACGAAGCTCCCACTGGATTCACTCATTTTCCTTAAAAAAACATCAATCTGAAGGCAGAGATTTAAAAAAAAAAAAAAAAGAAAGAAAAAAATAACAAATTGGTCAGCATGAGGCCATCTCCAGCCTAGAGCAAAGGAATGAACACCCATGTTGCCAGGGGTCCTGGGAACTGCAGCAGCAAAGGCCCAGCAGCACTCAGTCATTACTCTGCTCTCCCACAGAGGAGCGATGGGGGCTGGGATGGAGCACATCCACACGCAGGTCACAGGGGCTGTAACAAGAGCCAGATGTGCTTAGGGGACATGAAAATACATGAAGAGGCACCTCTCTGGCCTTTTAAATATATGCACACACACAGTAACTCAGAGGTGGTTGAAGTATTTAAAGAATGTCAGTACTGAGACGGAAAATAACTTTACTTTTTTTGTTACGTTGATATTTGATAATAATAACATATGGAGTAATAAAGGGCTGCAGTTTTTGAAAGCCTCACTTAAAAACACTCAACCCAACCTCTTCTAAATAAAGTAGCTACTTGTCAAATGTATTATTTATTGAATATATTGTGAAGCTTGTGCGGTTAAACCTGTAGGGGAGGTGAGCTCTGCTAGAAGAGGCATCTGGTTGGTAAACAGGTTTAGACCAGGACTGGAAAACTGGTTTTCTGGTATTTTAGTGGTTGTAAAGGTCGTTTTCACTTTCACTTCTTATACACTGGACAATAATTCGAACTAACAAACTAAATTACGTTGGAAAGTGATGATTGGTTGTAGCCCTCAAGTATTTTCAATTTAATAAAAAAGAAAAAAGGCAGGAATATTTTGGTGCACAGTGTAACATTTTCAGCAGCAGCATGCCTTCAGATCTTCAGCCTCCTGCTGTCTGGTGATTCATTAAATGCTGCAATACATTAATTTAATCAAAACCATAAGATTCAAGACTTTTTATTTATAGATCCACACCAAGTAGATTTAATGTCCTTTGTTCACTTGTGCGTCCATCTTCCAGATTCTCCCGTTTCCTGTTATTTTGCCTTTATTTTAACCGGTTAAAGGCAAAATGTCAAAATGAAGTGAGTGTTTATAATTCTGATTAAAATAAAGCCAGTTTTTAATGTTGCAGGTTGAGAACGTCGTAGTGTGTATGTGATGAAGAAAGTCTTTGAACTGAAGGTTGAGAATTTGATCCCTGGACTAAAGCTATAAATCTGAGAGGGGAAATGAACACATCACCTTAAGGAAGCAAGACAATTCATGGGGTTGTTAACAATGCACTTACCCATCTGCTCCAGCGGCCATGAGATAAGACTGAACTTGTACTGGTCAGCATCCACTTTTATTGTCAGTGGAAACTAGTGTCCTTCTGTCATGAAGGACACTAGAAATGAATGTATACATAGAAGGTACAAGAAGAAAATTACTTTCTTTTTTTTTTAATGTTTTGTCATCAAATTATAAAGTTTAATTATGAAAGCCTTCAGGTCTCATGTTCTTCTGTTATCGTCAGCTGAGCGTCCGGACAAAGAAAGTTAAATTGTGAAGCTGCTGGCAGCTAAAGCGAGTCATATTGTTCAACACTCTGCTAGAGGTAACTGATCCGTCCATGGAAGTTGGTTTTGGCTTGTATCTCGTGTCATGGAGCATGTAACGAGGACAGAGCGCTCCTGTCTAACCTGGTCTGTATGACCCAGCCTCCACACACACACACACACACACACACACACACACACACACACAAACAAACTGACCTGGGAGGCGGAGCAGTCATTTGTGGTGCAATTTTGAAAGGGTAAGGGCTCTGATCTGATAAGTCTTTTTTACAATGAAATCAATGAGGTGAATGTTTAAAAGCCTGTAACTGGTCTAATGGAGGCAGCAGTGTGGGAGGAATGCAGCATTTGGGTGGAGCTTTTTTTTTTTTATGATGGCTGCAAGTGATTTTTTTTTTTTTTCCTTTTTCTTCTTTGTAATAGGAGGCCTGCTAAGTTGTAACAGATCTGCAGTTTTGAGCTGTATGCTGCAGTGTAGCAGAGATGCTGGATTTAGATTGTGGATCAGGTGTCGTTATCACTTTAGACAGAATCACTTTCGTTACTGAGGACATCTACAGGAGGAAAAACAGGTTTCTTCTGGTTGTCATGAGGATCAGATGAGATATAAATGTGTGACAACTATAATTACACTGTTTCGTTGTAGTGATGTACATGATGTACAATTTAGAAGGACATGCGCAGCGTGTTTCTTGTTCCTACCAGTGAGTGTCACTGAATTAGAGTCTCAGGAACGTCTTGTTCCTCTCGTTAGTTGTAACTGTTTCTTCTCTAGCCAGAATAACTTGAAGATGTTGATTTAGTTATTTTTGTTCACGTGGCTGAGTCTGTCTCAGAAAAAACAACTAAAAAAAAAACTTATAGATCTTACAATGTTTGCATAAATGTTGAGAGCAGTTGATAAAAAAAAAAATAATAATAAAAAAAATCAAGTGAACAAACAAAGAAACCACCTCTGTCTTCCTCCACCTTCAGGTTTATTTTTCAGAGTTTTTCAAGCGCTTCCAGTCATGTACTGAGCTGTTTTCTTCTTACAGCTCAGCGCTCTGTGTAGGTACTTATTTGTTTTGAATGTTCCCACTGATGTTTTGGTAACCTGGCAGCTTGGCAGAAATGGCTCCTAAATGCACTTGAGGTAAAGTTTATTTCTTTGCTGATATCCTTTGGAAAAAAGGGAGCGTTAGTTCTTCCAGGGCATCAAATCAACCGTTTCATTGATGTCATAGCCTCGTCAAGGTCTCTCTGTGTTCTTCAGTTTTTTTCGTGAAAGTCCTTAAAGTTGGTTAGTTTGAGCTTGACAGTCAAGCGACTCCAGCTGCAACGCTGAATTTCTTTTTTAGGTTATCTATCCATGTTTCAAAGAAAGTGGAATTTATCACACTTGTGTACAGTATCTGTTGATGCTGTGTGTTTGAGTACTCATGAATAATTTATTATCTGGTCCAAGCTAGCGATAACCCACCCTCCCCCTCACTCTCAGGTGTTAGTGAAACCGACTCCCTTGATGCCAGCTATTGAAGATGGAGCCCATCGTCTTCATCGTGTGATGATTTTGCTGACTGCAGCCATGCTAACTGAAGTGAATTAAAATGCGGGGGTTTGGTGTCACTGGGCTGTTGGATGGAGAATAAAACGATAATGATAATTGTTGTGAGGAACACGGTGCAGCTTCTTGTTTTTTTTTAAGCTGTTTTGTCATATATACTGCAGCTGAGCGAGATAAATATATGATAGGATTCAGTCATTATATAATATTGTTCAAAATTATGAAAAATACCAATAACAGTTACTCAACAGTTACTTCAAATTGCCAAGAACTAGTGATGTAAAACTGAGACATGTATTAAATGTCACCATTAGATCATAGGTGATCAAAGATCAATATTCTTGGCCAATAAATTTGGTAACTAGTTAAGTACCTAATTGTTTTATTTCTTAAAACACATGCAAGGACATATAAAGTCAAGCTGACATTTAAAGCATTAAATTAGGTTCACCTCTTATACATCATATCAGACAAAACTTCATGCAAACCAAATGTAAATGTCAATGATAAATGGTAATAATTCATTTAAAAGATAGCACCGCGCCGTATGATTATATTATCAAATAAACTGAATGTTAATTGTTAGGCTAATTGTTATTTTAATTGCTTATTTGGCTGCAGCATTGCTCATTGATCAAATGGGGAAAAGAGAGCTGTTATTCCCAGAAGGCTCATTTTTGTTGATAAATGATAATACTAAATTATTGCCCAGTCCTAATTTACACGATGTAGTTGAGTAATCAAGTGGCTCTTAATGCCTGTACACCTCCTCCAGCAGTGTTTGATTTCACAGAATTATGGATGTCGTTCCAATTGAACATGAATGTGTTTCCAACACAGAGCAGTTTACTCCTACATTCATTTACATTCATTTAGAAATTTGTCCCCATTGTTATGAAAAACTAGCTTCATTGCTTTGCGTTATAACTGGAATGCAGTCCATATATCAAGTTGCACGTCCAAATATTATTGTATTCGTATAAGAGCCATGACAGCTGATGTTTAAACAGGCTCTGTGATGATGTGGGGTGGTTACAACCTCAAAATGTGCAGACTTTACCCAAATTTACCACAATATTCAGGGAAAACGTTTCACAGGAAACACTGATGAGATTGTTTTGTAAGAAGTGTCCATCTGTTTGGATCCGTTTCTCTCGAGGCTGCTTCAACTTAGGGAATGTTACCAATGTTTTGGACAGGACGCTGTGGTGGCTATAGTTGGTGAGCCTCAGTGACTCGCTGCTCATTCCCAGGGCAGCGGTCCAGACAGATTCAACCCCCCATTTCCCTCCTCGTTTCTGCTCGGCCGTACACTGCTGTGCCACAGTGGAGACACTCCAGCTCCCAGGTTTCCCTGAGAATCTTAGAACCGCCATTCCTTGTCTGTCTAAAACACACAAAGTAAACCAGGAGAGCTACAATTATGGTGCATTGGAAATAGCTGATTCCTGTGCCGAGCTCAGCTCTGAGGGAGCTTTCCCAACAAGTGGGTTCAGTGTTTAGTCCACAGAAAACAGTCAGCCTCCCACTGCTTTCCAGACCTATAATACTAGCTGTTTATGAAAGAATCCCCCCTACACACACACACACACACACACACACACACACACACACACACACACAGACGAAGCACAGTCTGGAACCTTTTATTATCCTTATTTTGGCACCAGGTTGACTTGTTCATCTATTTTGGGACTGTTCTCCATTTTCCTTGTTGTCCCAACTTACAGTAATCTTTCAGACTGGTACGACGTGCTTACAGGAAACAGGGTTTTTTTTTTTTTTTGCACAGTCACACACATTACATACTGAGAGAAATAGCAAGGAGCCTCACAGTCACTTCCTTCATTCCACTGAAGTGTTTCTTATGCTGATAACACAACATTATTCCCAAAAAAGTTAATATGTTAAAATGTAAACATATATATTATCGTCTCTAAATTCTCTTTATGCTGAAAGGAAATGAATGAAACATGGATTAAAAGCAGCAGCAGCTGTTTAATCATATAAATAACATGTTAAACAGAGAAGTGAAGGATCTCAGTAGGTTTGAGAATCATGTTGAGAGTGTTTTCAGACTCTAGGAAATGGTTGTGGTCAGCCTTCCTGTCATTGTCCCAGCAGCAGCAGTAGCAACAGCAACAGCAGTGGCAGCAGCAACAGCGGCAGTAGTGTGGTTTGGGTAACCAGAAAGCTGAATCCAGCAGTTGTGGCAGTCAGCTGGACGCAGACTGGACTGAACTCTTTAAGGGAAAGGAATGTTCCTCTCCAGAGTGACCTGAAATGGCACCACAGGACACACACACACACACACACACATACACACACACATACACACACATACTTATCAAGAACCAGCGCACATAAAAAAGATGAAGAAGGGAACATAGCTAAGTTCAAGTGACCCATGTGCACCCATATACTCTGGGTAGTTGACTGAGTTGATTTATTATTCATTTCCACAATCCAATGCAAGTATTTGTAATTTAAAGGGAACCTGACACATTTTAATTTATATTTCACCATCCGTTATGTTTTATTGAGGACACATACCTGTAGGTGCCACTGATGTGCTTTGCTTGATTGCATCCATTTATATTTATAGCAACTGAAAACTGTATTACACTTGTGCTAATTAGTTTCACACCATTTGTGTGGGCTGATTTTTCTTTTTAAGTTTTTTTTTTTTAATGTTTTTTGTTCAGATATGAATCAGGTTGAGATATAATTTTGTATTGTTCCCTGCCAGCTTTGCTATCAGCATCTGAAATGCCACAGACATCAATGTGGTGTCTAGCTTTTAGAGAAGCAGTAACATGATTATGATATTTAAGTTTTTTCTTTTTTTCTTTTTTGAAAAGCTTTTTTTTTTTTTAGGGGGGTAAATATACCTCATCAGATAGAAGCAGGATAATGTCACAGAGCTGTATGAGCTGATAACACTGATGTGTAGTGAAGCTAATAGGAGAATGAGGGAGCTGTTTGAACACACACCCTTACATCTTAGAATCTAATCATGCAGCATTTGTGAAAAGATTGGTGTGGGTTGGTCATGGGTGTGGACTTACCTTTAATAGAACCTACCAGAGATACTTGCGCTGCAGGTTTTGATTATAGTGAAACATCTATCGGTATGAACACTGCAGTGTTAGATACATGTGTTGCACATGACCAGGCCCATTATACTTCTATTAAATTCCCTCACAGTGGTTACATCTGGATAAGCTCTACTCCACCATGTCTTATTGGTGAATAGGACGCTGCGTTTGCATCCCACCATTCACTGTAATGAAAAGCATCAGGCAGTTATAACGTCACTGCCCGCATGCAGCCTTTGTGTTGTGAGTGACTTTATTGTTATTTTGCTCTTGCTTTCTGTGACAAAGATTGAAGAGAAGAGGGTTTGATAGAGACTTGTTCAATGTCTGTGTAGTAAAACAACGCAGAGAGACGACACGCACCACGTTTCACTGAGGACTCGTCCAGTTGTAGAGTAATGTCTGTCGTTCTCTGTTGTTTAATGTCCGTCTTTATCAGTGTCTCATTTAGACTTGTACAAAAACAATGTTACCTTGAATTCTTTAGTCCCGCTAAGTTTGTGCAACATAATATCCAGCAGCCAGATTACTGAAGGAAAGAGTATGAGCTTGGAGGATGAGGGGAAAACAAAGCTGTTTTTCCAGACAAGGATGTTGATGATGGGGAAGAATGACTGCTACAACAAGCTGTATGAAACAGTCCAAACTGTGCTATAATTCACAGAACAGTCTGGCGAAACTGCTGAGAAAATGAACCTCTGTTCATTTTAATTGATCGTGTTAGGTAAAGCACACAGCCCCTCCAGAGCTGTAAAAAAAAAAAAAAATCATTATCTGCACTCACTTTCATGTGAAATTTAATTCCTCCAAAACAACCGTCTCTAATGATCTTTTGGACTTGGATACACACCAACGAGCTGCAAACATTGCATTTGGAAACGACTTGTGGTCTCACATTGACGTTGTCTGTCGAGACAGAGAGAGAGAGAGAGAGATGGACACTGTGCACGTAATTACTTTGGTAATTTATCTCACACGGACAGCTCTCTCCACTCATGTTGTCTTACTTAAACTTTATTGATGTCAGACTTGATAGTGACGTTTTCTGTGCCAGGATCACATATTATATACAGGATAACACAGTCCTTAAATATCGATACACTCCCCGCTCTCTGGAACGAGTGTCTGATTGATATTATTTTTATGCCGGATCCAGTGCAGCTTTATTTGACAGGGAGCTGAAATAAAGGCAGCCATGTCACATAAGTTTAATGTTCCTTGACAAGGCAGTGACTGCTTTTCATTCTCATAATGTAGACGAAACCTGAACTGTTTTGCTCTCCGCTGCTGTCTGCTATGAATAATTCTGTTGTGGTGTAACTGCATTCAACATATCTTTTCCCCCCATTTGTTGAATTATTCGGCTGGAAGAGCTCATTTGCTCATACTGCCTAGGGAATAGAAATTATTGAATAATTGTGTTGATCGACATTCACCCATATAAATGAACACATCAATTTGAGATCAGGAGGAACAAAGTGTTGTGGCAGCGGCTGCAGCTGGACCCTGCGTCCGTGTTTTTTATCTAACGTAAGATTAGAAAATGATACTAAAATGAGGTTAAAATGAACCACAATGACGAGTTAAAAACCCAGTCCAGGTTCTCAGAAATTGACTCACTTCTCTCAGCAATTTTCAGCTCTATTTAATTGCTGTTGACAGTGTTTTCATTCTGCTTCACTGTAAATCAAACTGCCATGCTGATTAACATTTGCTTATTATTCTCAGGACATTATCTGCATAATGGACCACGCAGCCTTGATTCAAGCCACAAGGACAAACTGCACGTTATGTTTTATTAACGCGTCTGTTTCATTTCTGTGTCCATTTTGCACAAAGTAACTTAAAAGTTCCCAGTGGAGTTTTATTTAAACAAAAACAAGATTTCAGAAACATTTACATTCAGTCCCTCCACCGGCTGGCAGTTTTTTCCTCAGTCACCGGTTGCAGTATAGTGTATTCACATGTACTACTTGTCTGTGGTATTAGTGCTACTGTTATTGTAGTTGTGGGGGAAAAAAACAATATTCCCCGCTTTCACTAAATGTCTCAGTCTCTAGTCACATTTTTTTTTCAGTAACCACAGATTTGACACCTTAATGTCATTTGGTACGTTAATGGAGCAGATGTGGTTACGTACAAACAGTCATTGACCTACTTTATAGCTGCGTTTAGAAAGTTATCTCTCAACTGTTGTTAATATTTAAAAGACATTTCTATAAATTCCTTATCAGATCCAGTCGGCCCGTGTTATGCTCAGTGTTGTAAAGTAACAAAGTAATAATACTTATGTAATGTACTTATGTATGTGTACTTTACTTGAGATTTCTTTTTTTAATTTTGTCAACTTTCGCTTTTACTTCACTACATTTCCTAACTTAATTACTTTAACTCATTTACATACATTTTCAATGTTCAGTGTCGTTAAAACAATCACAGTAAAGTAAATGTGGTGTTTTCTCCAGCGCTTCGGTTCACTCTAACTTTACCTGTGACCGTTTACACAAATATCAAAACCGTGTTTGAGGGTTGATGTAGGCGCCATCTTAAAACGATGGATGGATGGAGAAACATCAATATCAAGCAGAAAAAAAGTACTTTAGTTCAGACTCGACATTGTCTATGAAGATGTTTTAGCTCCATGTGTTAAAATGATGGATAAACTTTATAATATTCTTCTGTTATTATTAACATGTACTTGTACTTTGACTTACATTTAATTATAGATTCCTTGTCATACTTAAGTACATTGAAAACCAGATACTTTAAGACTTTTACTTGAACTTCTACCAAAGTACTTCTACTCTAGTGTGACTTTCATGTACGTCATACAACACTGTTTGTGCATTACAAAAGGCCTGGGTGTGATGTGTTTTCAGCTTATACCTACCATACGTTGAGATATTCAAGGAAATGATCCTTTACTCACAGGATGTCCTTTGGTTTCTTTTTTTTTTAAAGATAAATATCGAACGTGCTTTCGGAAATGGTCTGTGGCTGTTTCTTGGTAGTGTTTACATTTGTGATTCTGTTCGTTTGTGGGAAACTTTGATGTTAAGATAGACTGTTAAAAAGAAAGTAAGCCCTGCCAGGTAGCTGTTCGAAATTGGATGTTTCTCTAATCTATGTTTGTGCGCTGGCAATGACTGTGTGTAGACTGAACCAATTATTAAGAAATAGTATTGTGGGAAAATACAATATAACCTTTTTTTTGTTGTTGTTTTGGGCGACATTAGTTTCTCATCTATTGCTGCATGTTTATGTGTGAAATTGGTTTGTGTATTTGTTTATGTGTTGTGGCCTTTAAGCCACCAGGTACCTATTATTGGATCAAATTCACCATTTGATGTGTAGAAGAAGAAATAAAGGTATTTTGTTCAAATTAAGTGCTTTGCTTTAACATTTTAGGTGGAGGAAACTGCCTGTAGTTTTCCCCTAAAGTAAGAGAAGGTCATCACAGACAACTAATGCTTGATGAGACAGTCAGAAAGACACAAAGACACAGTTTTTCCACATAGTTGAGTCACACATTGCGCCATACCATACCGCACCGATGCCGTGTTTGTGGTCGTTGTCCTGTTTTTCCGAGGCCTGGTGGCTCTGTAAAAGAATATAAGGCATAATAAAATTTGTTTTGCATCTCTAAGGATAATCTCTCAAATAAATCATCCATTTTATTGTTGTTAGTTGAGAAAAGCAAGCTGTAAAGTTGTTAACATTCTTGCAACTAAAACTAAATACTTTTATCACCATCTCTTGCTTTTCTAGCCCTCATACAAGATACCACATTGTCCAAACTGAGATTTAACCTATTTCCATGGAAACTCCAGTAACAAACAGTCCTTGAGTCCCCCCCACTCTTCCATCTGTGCGGTAGATCTTGTTTTGTGATCTGTTTTTCTTTCACCCCACTTCATCTACAGCCTAGAGACGAGGATTACAATGAATTGGAGGCTTTTTGTTGAGCAAAGGGGATCACAAACTGTAATGTGTGTAGCCTCAGGCGTTGGCAACAGAAGAACAAGGTTGTGGCTCAATTTCATGCTAGTGGTGTGTGGCGGGGACGCGTTGGAATAACCCAACCAGAAATAATGTGAAGATGTTAAAAATTCAGTCTGTAAATTGATGTACATAAACACAGTCAATAATGTCTAGATTTTATTTATTAGATAAAACCTTTTTTTTTTTTTTTTACTTTTAATGAAACCTAAAACCCTTCACCTGCCAATAAGGAAACATTTCATCCTTCTTACTTTTCTTCTAATTAGTTTTTCCTCTCGTTGTCTGAATAATGCTGCTGCACATCTTAAAGACATGAAGGACATTCAGGGCCAGAAATAAAGTTAAAAACAAGTGGAAAAGTTTTTTTTTTTTTTTTAATTTATTTATGCAACAAAAAGTTGAAGTGTTCATTATAAAGTTGATATTTTAACATTGAATTCAAACTTTTGAGAGTAAATCAAACTACTGGCATTAGAGCCCGTCATCTACCTTTTTTTTAGAAAAAAAAAACCTTTCTCATTTATTCTTGAATTAGAAAAAAAGCAAAGCAAATTGAACGTATTGATTTTTTTCTTCTTCTTATGTTTGTCACCGATTTAGTGTAAATTTGGCTTTTTTGTCTACAATATTGACTTTATTCTGAAAATTCCTCCTTCAATCTTTTTTTCTTTTTCACCCTGAGTCTGACTAATACTTTAGTGGTATTAGAGAAACACCTCATGACGCTCCATTAAACTGAAGTGCTTTAGATGGAGCACTGCTAGGAAGTTAAGAGAGTGAAGCTTTTTTCTCAAATGGCCCCGGTGGTGCAACATTGAGGTCGGAAGAACCTGTTTGGTATTTCTGTCCAGCAGCGCTGCTCTATCAGTGCTCTAAGAGTAAAGAGGGGAGATAAAATTAGACGCCAGAATTAAATCTTAATAACTCCTGTCCCATTGGCAATCACCTTTTGCGCGGTCTTCATCCTGTGTGTGTGTGTGTGTGTAAGGGACAAAGAGAAGATGGGGAAATGTAGCAGGTTAATAATGAGATGTTATATTTGAAATGAAGACTCTGACAGTTTTGTACATCCTTGAACTCTCAGCATTTAGAGTCCAGAGTCAGTTTTAACGCAATGTTAACTTTGCAGTAAAAAGCTTCAGATTCAGCTGTCAGATTGTTAAGAGCATTACGTCTGGGCACGTCTCCTAAACTGACCTGAGAAATCTCTCTCACCGAAAATGTCTCAAGTGATTACTTTTTTTTTTTTTTAAATGAAAAAACAACATCAGGTGAAGAAATAAAGCTGTTGTCTGTGGCTCTGTTCGTGTTCTGTGACTCATGGACGTAATCACCCTTCATGTTTATCCATTGGTTTGTATTAGATCTGTCAAACCCAGGATTTTTTTGGCAGCGTGCTTTTATGTCTCTCTTTTTTTTTTTTTTTTATATAACGACTGATATTCAGGTACTCCTGGCAGGGGACCATGTATCTGTAGAGCAAAACACCCGAAGCAAAGACTTTATCTTCTTCTGTCTTCCCAATCACTTGTCACTCTTTATTTTGTCCCACATCGAGTGGAAAATAACTAAAAAAAAAAAAAAAAAAAGACAAACTCAGTCCTTGGGTACAGGATCCTGCTGTTCTGTGCCTCCTCATCATTCAATAGATTCTCAAAAATGTATATAAATGCAAGTTTAATACTAAAATATTTATGTGTATTGAGTGTTATGTTAGTTTAAGAGTGAATCTGATTAATCTTAAATTCAAGGTTTGGTAAAAACACACTAGATGTATATAATAATTCAAGCAACACATTCTGTAAAAGCATATTTATGTAGTTATCAAAAGGAATACACAGAGGAAATGGAGGAAAGTAAAAAAAAAACATAAACCCAGCAGTAAAGACTTGGTTTACCATTTTAAAAACCATATGTTGGTCACTTTTACTGTACAGTTTAAGACAGATTTAGTTTTCCCTCATGGTGTCCAAAGCAATCATACAGTTCTTACTCCCAGTGATAGAACTGCCTCCCCTGTGATAAAAACTTCCTCCCTGTCCCCCGTCAATTTCCTCCATCTCAGTGTAACTACATCACACAAACACACACACACAAATATACACACACATTTCCACAAACCTTAGGAAACAAGCAATAGATACAGTTGAATTCCTCCACTAATGAGGACAAATTCATCAATGCATCAGTATGAGAGCTGACGACGTGTGTGTAGAGATTATTTTTCAACTGTTAATACGACTCTAATGGGACGACCTTTGATTTCCAGCAGCCTGATCGTGATGAGTTGTTTCTTTCTTGCTCTATCACGTTTATCCAAACAAGTGTGAGCGAAGATTCATCATGTTGGAAGTTGTGTGACACTAATCACACAGAAGACCGTTGAACCAGTGAGACTCATTAGGTATTAATATCTTTGAAACTCCATACATCAACAATTCAGTCTCTTTTTTTTGAAAAAAGAAAAAAACCTTTATGAAAGACATCTGATTTTTTTTTTTTCCAAAAAAAAAGAAACTTTAACTTTAAAATGCAGGAATTTCTTACAAAGTAGGCCACAGCCTGCGTTGCTCAAGTTGGGTGTGTTGTTAATGTGCAGACTGACGAACGCACAATATAAGAAAGCATCTGTAAAGAATTTATATTTCGCCACCGTATAAAACTCTAACAGCCTCGTAGAGTTAAGGGATTTTTCAACATTGTTGGATTTAACTATTTTCTTTGTGAAAATAGAAAAAAATTTTATAATTATCTTTGCATTGTTAAATTATTTAAAATATTTTAATATTTCTTGGCCTTTTTCTTCGGATGGGAAATGGAAATGGATTGAAAATTTTAATTAAAATAAAACTTTTATTAAGCTCTTTTTTCTTTTTTATTATATTCCTGCTGGACCTTGTAACATTTGGCAGTTTATAGTTAGCGATGGACACTAGTTACACTCAGAGCCAAAACAAAAAAATTAAATAAAATAATTGTCCAGTTTAAGCAGAAGTGTTGGTCCATTATTAACAGAATTAAAAGTTAATACATCAACTCTTTGTTGAAAACTATGACTTAGATACTCGGTTATTTTCTGAGCAGGTTTTGCCTGAAGACAATACGATGAAAAAACATTGTATTGTATTAAAGCAGTGGGTTTTAAAGTGGGCAGAGGGACTGCAGCAACCTGGAAGGTGATTATAGAAAAATAAATTAAACAGTTTTAAATATTAATGATAATAAAATGTTAGTGGAGGAGTAATGATTAGTGCTACGGCACCATCACTACAGTCAGAAATAATAATACTGAAGCTGAAATGTGGATTGTAGCATCAGGAGACATAAATGTGCTTTCATCTGAGTAAAAAACTGTGACTGTGGACGATTCATATCTTGTTCTTGCCTTTATCTTTTCTGTTAAAAGTGAAGACGTTTGTTCTGTCAAAACCTTCAACTGCTGAATTTACAGATTCGGGAACGACTTGAAGAAAAATCAGCAGCTCAAACTGTATGCACCGTCAACTTGATTTTTCCGCTTTTTCAGAAGAAACTTGATGAACATCAAGACTTACAGAACATTTTTTATAAGCTTCATCAGTGACAGTTAGAAAAAAAAAAAAAACGTGGAAGTGTATAAAGATGGATGACACGACAGCTCCTGAAAAGTTAAGAGAAAACATCTCTATAGATCTGTGAGGAATGGCTGCTGTATCGGGTATAAACCCCCATCATCTGGGTTCACAGACTGAGTTTTGGTTTTACTTTTGTGCAGTGGAAGCACATTGAGATTTGTTGTCTGTCTATGTTGAGTCATTGGTTAAATCCTAAATAGCCTTTACAACGTTCCCCGTTTAATTGGCCGTCCACCAAACTCCATTTGATGGTTGAAGAATTGATTCTTCCATCTCGAGTGGATGTGGTTTCAGCTATACTGAACGAAGGAGAGTTGTCTACTTTAATGGTCTGTCTTTCTTTGTAGCAGCTTCGTGTGAAGACGTTTAATTGATATTTCATTGGAATCAGAACCACAGCTCACAGAAAGATTCAAGCCCATTAGTGTTCAAGTGGATTGTACCATTGTTGTTCAAAGTTACTGAATTTCACTTGTTCTTCTTGCATCAGATTTGAAGAATAACAACTAACTTGAACTTCAAGAGCTTAGACTTTTACGTTGGTTTCACTGTAAGAGATTGAGGCAAGTAAATGATTTTCTTTCAAAATCTTGAGGAGCTCCTACTGATCCCGGATGTCTTTTGGTTGAAGGAGCACGTCTCTGCTTCGAAAGGTTATTTTTAAAGATACTTCAACAGATGGAGGTCATGGCGACTGAGTCAGAAACCCTTAGCTGCACCTGCTGGTTGTTGCACTTCTCAGGGCGGACTAACTCTTTAAGATGACGTCCGACTCCATCCTGAGGCTAAAGTTCACATTTCTCACACAGTCACGGCCTGGTGGGGGAGTGAGAGTGGTCACGGACCAGGGTCGTGGCTGCTCTTTCCTTTGTGTCACGTCAATAATGTTTTTGATTTTTATGAAACATGAATGCAGAGGAAAGGACTTAAAGAGAAATATTCACGTGCAGGACCACGTGTCCATGACTTGGTTTATCAGGTCACTGATTATCACAGTAGGGAAACGAGAGCATTGAGTGTTTGCATGTCTTCTCAGATGTATCGACTTTTCCTTTATTGATTATGATTGTGTGTATGAACCTTACACAACTGGCTGTTTGGTCTAAGGCCTACCCAGCGGTTGTGTGCTGTCTTGTGATTATCTGACTTTATCCCCACCGCACCATAAAGACCTCGCTGTGAAGGGTTAGTCATCTGAGGACAGCTCTCATCGACCTGTGAGCTAACAGCCCTGCAGCAGTTCTGCCATGACACTGTAAACTTTTTACACACTCGTCTGCTCCATAATGTCGAGGTGCACTGCAGTGGATGAGTTGTTGTGTCGCCTCTTTTACTTATGCAGAAACCTCGAGAGAATGCAGCACACCATAACCTCCTATTTGTTTGTTTATATTTATTAGTAAGTAGACATTTCTACCTTTACATTGGGATCTCAGAGGGCAGTGTTTTTATTGAATTCTGTGTATTTAGAATTTATCATAATCTTGGTCCAACTTTGACGGTAACTGTGTACCCACAAATTAATAAGTAGCCAGTGTTGTTGTGGGATTTGCCAACATTGCATCACATCACTGTATCATGCCTGTCAACATTAACTTTGTGCCAATATTGCCGGCAAGTAAACACCATGCTTCCCAGAAATTATGCAGACACACGTTCATGAGCAATTACTGGGTAGCATTAACTCTGAATTTCATCAAATATGACTGTTAGTGTTACAGTACTGCAAAGAAGTGCAACCTTCACATCACTTCAACCTGAAACCCAGAACATCCCATAATAATGCACTTGTAATTAAACTTGTGAGACAATTTAAATAGTTTTTCTTTCTAAACATACATGTGGTATCTCAGACTATTGCCTATATATTTGAAGCAAACCTCATTATAGAGCTTATCTAAATGCATGACCTGTGGTATTGATTCTTTTTTGTGTTTTGCATTTCTTTCTCTTGAGATTTCCTCAAACTTACCTCAGCAGCAGGAGCTGAAATTTATGCCCGGGAACTTTGCTCACAAAGTGGAGAGATAACAGTGGAAACAGAAGCAGAACTTGTAACAATGGCTACACCTTAAGTCACGGCTCGTTAAGTTCCTGCAGTGGAAAAGTGTTTTCAAGACCATGATATCTTTAGATTTCAAGACTACCGAAGGACACTGAGAGATAATGAGTTTCAAAAACGATTCAGAAGAATCTTTCCCATGAAAAAGTGAAGAAACAAGTCATACAAGCAGAGTTTGTATTTTCTTAATGTTACCCAAGAGAAAAGTTAAGTGTAAGTTGGACAGAGAGAAGTGGAAGTGAAGGGTTTTAACTCTCAAGTGTTTTTTATTTATTTATTTTATTGAAGAGCGATAATGATGGCGTAGAAGCCGGGACTGGGTGATTGATAGTGAAGTTGAAGAAGTGAAGGAGCAAATCATCTGTAAACACAAAGTAATCTGATGAAAGGAGAAGAATTTATTTGATGTCTCGGCCAACGAGAGCCCATGTTGAATGAGATCCAGTGTTTTTAATTAAAGGACAAAATGAGTCAGTTATTGAATGGTCTGGTAAATTGTTGTGCAAAGGCTCATAAAAACACATTCAAATGTTTTTATTGTGGACTGATAGGGATGTAATAATTGCACAGCTTTTCTTTTGTGTTCTGTCTGCTGCAAAACATTGGCAGAACATTGACAACTCTAATCACAATGTTACCCTCCTGACCCTCAGTACAATGAAAAACAAAATGATAATAAAACAGCTGCCCAGTAAATTACAGATAATAACTAGAAAATACAGTTTCTGAAGAACTGAAGAGCTGTGTTGGTGAATGTTGGGCCAAGCATCGCTGAAAGGTAATCCACCAATCACAATAATCTCAGTGTTAATTTATGTGCAGCCTGAAAATGCTTAGTCAGAAGCAGTGATAATACACAGTTCTCTCTGTAATCATATAGCTTGTATTGCTGACATTTCTCACACTGGGTGTTAGGAGACTTGCTGAAGATGTATTTGTGTCATTTGTGTAGATAAAGTAGAAAAAATAGCTCATATTGCGGCTTTCAGATGCCTACTTTTGTGTATTTTTCTGTGAAGAGTCTATGGGGCAGCAGTGGGCGTTTCTTGACGTTCAAAAACAACAAATTAGTCATGCTGCGTGAAAAAGCACCGATTTCTCCACATTGCTTTCATCTCCACCCTTGTCAATTCAGACATGGTAAAACAAAAAAGAGGAAAAAAAACCCCACAACTCTTAAACTAAACTAAACTAAACTCAATACAATTTTAACGTCTTAAATCCCTGTGATGTGTTTAAATTGTAAATTAACTCTCTAGCTGAAAGAATGAAGTAGTTCAACTTTGTGAAGAAGATTTTTGAGGATTTTAACAACTTCATTCAATTTAACAAAAAATAAAAATTAGATTTTTTTGATTTTGGGAAAGTATGAAATGATTTAACATTTCAAAAACTGATTACATTTGATAAAGTTGAGTTTCTATGACAACAACATTGCTTTTTTTCTTATATATCTCTGATGTGTTTAGATTTGTCAGACTGAATGGGGATTAATACTTTCTGTCGACATTGAAGTTGATGGGCCAATAGTTGGCCAACCTCCTATATTTCACCATCTTATTTAATTAGTTGTTTTTGTCAACACCATTAAATGATGTAATATAACTTCTTCAGAACAATCAAGGTAAACTATGGACTGTGCCAAGAGTCGTGGTCGGTGTTTTCTGTATAAACACAGTAGAGAAATGTGGTCAGTAGCTTTTTGGGAATGGACTGCATGTTGATAAATAAGGTAGCATGTATTTGCCTTATAAGGATTCACAAGTTCTAATAGTTTATTTCTAGGGTAGTGTAGAATAGTTTATTTCTACGTGTTTTGGATGAATATGGACTTTGTGCAAATAAACCACCAAAAACTGTCAAATTTATATTGCATTAAAGTGCAAATGTAACACAGATGCCAAATAAAACTCAAGGTTAATGAGAAAGGTGAGGCAGAATGACTGATGAAGGACAAATAATGAAGGGAGGGAGGGGGGGGACAATGAGGTGGTGACTAAGCATATTTTGGCAGGAAGTAAGACCAGCTGTTCAAACCCATTTTCAGGTGTGTAGGGCAGCTCAGTCAGCTTTGCCCTGTTTTAAAAGAAACTGCTGGTTATGTCCAGCTGCCACTGTGGTTGTCCGTGCCCCTGTTCTCCCCGTTCACCACGGTGACTAATTAGTCTCCAGCCTCATTATATAAACAAGTTGTTGAACTATTTTAGGAGGCTACATCATTTGTGCCTGCGTAAGTCTCATTTTCTCAATTAATCTCAACTCACTGGTGCACAAACAAAATATGGTAATGTCTTACATGGTAATGCTTCTAAATCACATACAGTTTCATGTCAAAACAGAAAGGAAAGGTGTCACAATGGATGATTTAACCAAAATAACGACAGTATCCTCAAGCATAACTTCCAAAATCCTCAGACTTTGTTCTTGCCATTCACGACTCTTGTGTGGAAAACACTTTGATATCGTTTTATTGCAGCCCTCAGACCTCTTACACAATTTGTCTCCAGACATTGTTTGACTCATTGTAAAACATAATTGTGTCAACAATCACCAGACCTCTTGATAAGTCCTTTCCCACAAGGTAAATTTGGCAGGGGAGGATGGAGCAAACATGCAAACAAATCAGCAGACAGTAATTTTCCACTGTCTGTTACTGTGCATTTTAATGAGGTTGATAGATTAATGGCTCACCTCAGTAATAGGCTACTTGGAGAGCGCAGGTTAAGCTTGTTCTGCTCAATCAGTGCACAGCTTATCTCATCAGTAATGGTCACTCATGATGTCCTGATTCCACATCATTCCACATCTAAATGTCTTAGTCACAAATGGCCTGATTTTTTTTTTTTCCCCAGAGGAAAAAAGGTTAAACTCCACAGAAACAATATGGTCTTGAGATTACATGCTTGAGAACATACGCTTTTAAGTGTTGTTGCTGATTGCCAGATGATGATTGAGCTGCAGGCTAGACATTTAAGTGCACTAGAGCTGCCTTCATTTTGTTGAATGAGGGAAATGTGTGTGTTTTTTGGCATATGTTTGAAACAGTTGAGCTGTTTTTAATGTGAGAAGACCTTTGCTCCTGTATGCAAATGCGTCCATTAGTGCATCTGTACAGACCTCAGAATAAATCTGTCCAGTCTGCTGCTGCTCATTTTAGTTTTATTAATTGTTGCAAAAGTCCAAATAAAACTTTCCTTCTATTCTAAAATCTAATGACAGGTTATTTTCTTAAAGGGTAGGTGTGTAGAAATTATAGGACTTAGTGAGTATTATACCCACATTTTCCCATCAGATAGTGATTTCCAACATTACCTCCAGATGTTTGTGAACTTGCCAAGCTCACCAGATTGCTATACTTAAAAGGCGAAAACGCAATTATCAATATCAAAGAGAGAGAAAATAGTTTACCAGTGGGCAAAAGGAAAAAGTAGCACTATTTTTTTAAATCTGTCGTTGGGAATATTGTGGTTTACGTCTTACAGAATTGGTGAATTTAGAAAGAAGATTGTAATATTCTAACACCATATATATATATATATATATATATATATATATCAAAACAAAACAAAAACATCTGCTGCATCAGTGCTTTGTCTTTAAGGAGTACCTACCTTTGTATTGGTGTTATTGGTTTTATTCAGACTCCTAATTGACCCAGCTACTCTCCACTCATGTCTCTGATTAGTGTCCCACCTCCCAGGATTTTATCTGGACCGATACAATGGACCAGCTTCCTGCTCTTATTCTTCTCCTCCTCACATAAAACAGCATCTGCTCAGCTAATGCCTTTGCATGTCAGCGTATTATTCCCTTTTATAACTCGCATTTTCTCATTGGTTTTGTTCTGTCATTGTTTTACACATGCACTCACAGACGCGCACATACACACTTGGTGGTGGTGGTGGTGGTTCCTCGTCTGAGCTGAATATCACTGTAAAGTGCTTCTTCCCTCATGGTCACTGCCTCCCTATTGTCCACTGGCTTTGTGTGCAGGGGCCTTTTGTGTCAGCCTGGCTGAAATCAGCCTGTTTACTGTGATTAAGTGGGAACAGAGGAGGCCGGGGGACTGATCCATGCCTCTTTTGGGAGTGTAGGAATGTAGCTGTGCACACAGCAGCACCACAGATCTACAGCAACCGTTACTGGGACACAAAGCATCCCTGAGTGATGACAGATATCTGTTTATCTTTTTATTTTTTATACCACATCCTATTATATTCGTGCCGGCCATAATTACATGCGTGTGTGCACACAATGGTAATTTTGTTGATGACTCTCAGTCTAACCTCGTTTCTCCATTTCCACTTTAATGAAATCATTCATTAACAATTCATAGCAGTCGGAGCTTTGAAACCCACCTGAGCACCCACATGGATGTTTTATAGGCTAAACAAACTATTTAACCGTTGATGTAAAAACGCTCCTTTGTACCGTTTTCTCGTCTAATTACCACTCATGTAACTATTTACTCTTTAGCGTAGATACTTCATTGAATTCTCAATGAGTTATCAAAATGGTTTCTTTGTCAGTCAGTTAATTTCTTCTGCTAAGGATGTGAAGGTTTTACTTGCAACAGACATATTGAAGGCAGCGTCATCTCTCTTGAAACTCCTCTTCTATGATGTATGGTTCTTTTCTTTGCTTATAAACACAGAAAACTTATTCCCTTAAGTAAAGTGTGTCTATCAACATGCAGGACCTTGTTTACACTGCGGTAGCAGATAGAAGAAGTCAGTCCAAAAAATAAAAGATTGTACACAGAGCTTCACTGTCAAATACCTTTTGATGCTGGTGTTGGTCAGTTGATGCTAGGGCACTGTGAACACTGTTTTGGTCTCAGAAAAATAAATTCATAAATAATGGACTTTGTCTCTTATCTGTGTATTTCGTTGCAGCGTCGTCCATGTTTGGAGGATCAACTTTACTGTTTGTGTTTCTGTCAGGGAGCCTGAACTTGATAGGCCTCCATTTATATTGCATCTGGTGTTGAGTTTCCACACTGAATGCAGCGATTAAACAAGATGGCGGTTGCCTAGATTGAATGTATCATACATTATTCGTTCACATTGTTGTAAAAACCGTTGCACAAAGAGTCGTTTCATACCTCACAGAATCATTTCTTACACAAACAGGTATTATCAGATTTACTGAGAGACGGATTTGAATGGATTTATGTGATAACTGATTTGATCTTTTTGTCTGTCTAGGTATTTGGTGATTATTATCATTTCCGGCACCACACAGTGGTGAAGAGATCGCTGTCAGATCACAGAGGGACGCAAGTTCGTCTACTAACAGATCCCAAGGTAAGAAGTTTACTTCAAGCGTTACGGTTGACAGACTGTAACGCTGATGAGGTGCGGTGACCTAACTAAAGTAAAGCAGGAACTATTTAACATACTATATTTTATAATATCTTCTTAACATATTGAAGCCGCAGAGAGAAAGCTTAGAGAGGGATTAATTTAATAAAAAATGTGACGAGCTATATCTTCTCAATTCTTACTGTTAATGCTTTGAAAATTGGTTTTCTAGCCGACTTAGTTTCTGTCAGTGTAACGCTGTTAAATGTCTTTTTACTTGCTTTATTTGTGATCCTACAAGTCAATATTATAACCTCTTATATTAACAGCTAGAATCGTGTTTGTCACGTTTGAAAATATTGAACACGATCGTCTTTATTAGGAAAACTTTAAATAAAATGGGCACTCAAAGATCTCAACAGGGTATACAATAATCTAACAGCCACAAGACAAAATAACAAATCCTTAACCTCATTTGACACCTTCTCTTTTAAATGATTTTCTTCTTTTTATTCGAGTGTTCAGATATGACCTGATGTTTGTAAATGGACAGAAAATGTTTTTCTTTCCTTCACGATTCATTGAAAATTTTCCACTTGTGTTTCTTGTCACTGTTTTGTTAGAGTTTGAACTCCCAAGAATTTGAAATTTTTTCTCCTACTCTTTTGGTGAAAAGTAATGGGAAGAGTATGAAATTAACATTCATGGCCGTTGGAATAAAGCCAATATATTTGTGGCTGAGAAGGAGATTTTTATGTTTTAATAATTCTTTTAAAGAGCCTCTTATCTGCCGATCTCGGAGCCATTAAAGTACTTTAATAAAAATATATTTTTAAGGGTTGATGACCTTTTGTTTTTGAATTTATTTCACTAAATTGCAAAAACTAAAATTACTAAATGGCTGACAACGATGAGCATTAATGTTTTTTACACTGTAGACAGTACATTATAATGGTTTTATTTCAGTAGTTTCATGTAATGTTCCCTTTAGTTTTGTGTTAATATGTGTGGACAGAGTTTGGGCTGAATTCAGACATCCTCTGTTTAACTTCATCAAAAGTTGATTGTCACTGAAATGAAAACAAAACAGCCTTTCATGCATCACTGTGAGTTTTCACTATTTTCCAATTTTCTGCCTTTTCCCTTGAATCATATCAGCGTGTTTACATCTGATCTGAGTCCAGACATTTCATTTCGTAGAGATTTTTTCGGGACAGTTATAATAATTTAGATAAGACTGTCATATAAATCTATATAAGGGTAATTGCAAATGCATTACATACACCAAAATAATCTTCAGGCTTAAAATAAAAACCTGATTAAACTTGCTTTTAAGTGCCCCTGACTGTGCTGCCATGTCGTGCCTCAGCACAGTGCAGGTGCACACTGGGAATAAAGGGACTTGTGCTTGGTTTGTTTCCGTCCATATTAGAAATGGTCCACCTCCCTCTTTGGGATTTCCTTGAACACTGCAGCTCCATTTCCTGTTGTTGAATTCCTTTTTTCCCACAGCACCTCAGAGAAAGTGGAGCATTACAGTTTCGGGTCCCTCCTGTCTGTTCAGGAAGGGTCAACCCTGCTTGTCAGAACCTACACTAACGCACAGGAAGTTTATCTTCTTCAGTTTTATTTTTTGTTTATTTGTGTAATGACAGATTTGCAAATGTTGCAATAACTTGTAATGTTTACCAAAACCCCTTGGTTTCTCTGGAAAATGATTTTTCCAATCCAAACATCAATATATTTTTTATAAACTTTGCAGAAAATAACAGTAGGATCAAAGCTTTTTTTAAATCATCATCGCAAGTTTGATGCGGGTTTGCGTCAGCTGCATAGCTTTTCTCAAAACATAGCAAAAGTACCTTTTATTTATTTAATATTTCTTTTGAATCCTTAATAAACTGTCACCACAGTTTTGAAAGTTGTGGAGATGAAGCCTGAACAAAGGGCTCGGTAAAACTCCCTTTGAAGAGTGTCTAATTACTGACAAAACCACCTGGACTTCTGCCAGAACTCATAGACTGGCTAACAGAGCCCTGTTAATGGGCTCTATTGAAGATTTAAAGCTCTGGTCTATCTGCTACCTCCATGTTTTCTACTGTCTTGTTTCATTCTGTTGTTGCTTTGTTGTTGTGGCTCGGTGGTTTTGTTTAGTTAGTTAAAAAGCAGAGGACTGACACAGCAGAGTAAGTAGCTTTGACTATTAAACTAGTGAACTATTTGTCTGAGTGTGTTCAGGTCGATTACTACGACCAGAATAACAACAGCTGTAACATAAAAGTTTTAGAATAAGATATAAATGACTTAAGTCCTGAACTTTATTTTACTGGTGTCAGGATCCTTTTGTAGCAGTAACATTATATGTGTACAATTTAAAAAAAACAATCAAAACGAGTGTATGAGCCGAAAGAGAAAGGTGAGGAATCTATTTTTGGACAAATAACACGTTGCTGCCTAAACTTGAACCAAGCAGCTTGTTTGTGAACATTAGTTCTGCAGTGGAGCGGTCTGGACGTGTGAGATAGGCACTGTTTCATTTTTTCAAAGCCCATTTATAATGAAAATGTTTTTTGTCAAATTCCGTGGTTCTGCGTTCTGTCACAGGCTATTAAAACGTTTCAAAACACCCTTCACATGAAAACTGCAAAATAAAAAATGAAAATGTTTGTTGTTGCACTCATGCCAAGAGAAAGAAAATCTGTCAATATGAATTATGGGTTTGGCTGTGAAAAAATATGTTAGAGGTGTTTAGAGGTGGAGGAGAACATTTTGTTGAAAGTGAGAACTTTGATCTCAGGTATCCAACATACCACTGCTCATTACAGAGGATAGTTACTGACGCCTAAGTGGAAGTAGTGATTAGAGAGATTATCATTTGTTTTGTTTTATATATGGATTAAACAACAATTGTATCTGTAGGAAGAGAAAATAGTTATTTGGTCACTGTGATCTGTCATTAAGTTAAAGGAATTTGTGTCTTGAAATCACGCCTTTCTCTCTACACAGGATCCCGTAAATCAGGAAGTTATTTTTTCTCTGGTTTTACTGATTCCACATCCTCATTGTGTGAATGGTTTACAAACACACCCAAGCTGTTAATCTGTGTCGCCATTTACTGGAAAGTCTGGTCTTTGTGTACAGAAATCTTCCCTCACACATTAATTGGTGGGAAAAAAATCAGGTATTTTCTGTGTTTTAATGAACATTTCCAAGACGTCTGCATAACTGTTTATATCACCAAATAAAAAAAAAAAAAAAAAAAACAACTATTCATGGTCCTGTCTTGACAAGTAGACTCTTAAAATTCAATCCAAACACTTGTTTTATATTTTAATTATAAACTTTAAGTAAATGCATTCCCAGTTCAACATGTTGGAGTAATTGTCAGTAAAAACCCGTCTGTTTAGTCAAACCCAGTTTATTTTTCTGTAACATTTTCTTCACACCTCTCATGTGAAAAGAAGCTGTGTCACATTGACAGGAAAAGGCATACGCAAGACTAGAAAGTCATCACATTTGATGGTATTGTGTTTAGTCTGCAGAACAATACCAAGAGAATTAAAAGTTGCACCACCCTCCACATTTATATTGTGAGTTGATGAGCAAAGTTTATGCAGCAACAAGCTTCACAGGCCACAGAGAGCAGTAAACAGTCCGTCGCCTCGTACATAATTTCCTGTTTTTCTCAAGAATCCTGTCATGTTTGAATACAATCAGGATGGAAATGTACGACAACAGAGCTGTGCTCTACGAATGTGTGAAAACCAGATATCATGTGTGATTGAAAAGCAGAGGAGGAAATGCAACAGGGGAAATCACACGTATCGACTTATGACGCAGGAGAAAAAAAAACTTTTCAGCCTTTCTGACTGATGTACTGATGTAATGAAGCTGATTTTACGAGCAGAGACAAAAACTAAAAGCCTGACTGAGAACAGAGCATCAGCAACTGCCTCTAAACTGTCTTGTCATTCCCCCACGTCTTCTCAAATTAATTAGATAATGTATAATGTCATGCTGCTTTGTGAATCCGTGGGGATGCGTCACTCCCCCTAAACATTTGATATGGATCAAGAGACATAATTAGTTATTCAGACAAGATAAGTTTTGAGCTTTCATTTTTGATCTGATATTATTTACTTCAGCGCTATGAGAAGCAACAGCGAATACATCTATTTTTTTCCATCATGTCACTACATAGAATGTAGGTAATCTACTTGATATTGCTAATAAATGTAAATAAATAATCTTTTTACTGCTCTAATATAGAAGATTATATTTGTACTAGTTTCTGGCCGGCTCCACATTGTTTTGCAACTTGATATACCATCCTGATTTATCTTCTCGCTGTTGCCTGCAAGAGAATTTGCCAGAATAAAATGCAGTGGCAGTAGGACACAGGCATTTATTTTTGGAATGAGGTAGATAAGATTTCCTTTTCCACCTCCAAAAGGTTCAAGTCCACAGGCTCACAACACCAACGCAAAGAAAGTTTAGAAAACCAGTTTCCATTTTATTGAAGCATTTTTGAATTTATATTCTGAGCAAATACAATAGAACAGACAAAAGATTCACCAAAGTGTGACAGTCGTTTGTGATTTGTGTGTGTGTGTATTGTTCATCTCTCCCTTTGATGGTTTTTGGAGCTCAGATACAGATAGCTCACTAATTATTTCCTCTCACCCCAGGCTCAGAATGTACACTCTCATTGGCAGATAACTAAATGTTAGATCTAGCGCTTTCAGCTTATGTCATCACAAGTTTTTTTTTTTGTGTTATCTGTCCTCGTTGCCTCGCTCGGCAGTAGTGCAAGAAGCAGTCATCCAGTTCGTGTGTACTGTAAACTGCCACAGCTGCACCTCACAGCTCTGACCTCATCTTCCCAGTAAGAATCGGATGAACCCTGGTGGAAATGTCTCCTCCACTCAGACTGATCGAGCCGCTCAACAGTGAAGGAAGTGACACCAAACATGAACTCGCATCTCGTCTCCTTAAAGTGAAATTATTCCACTGTGGTGTTATATTATAGTCGTGTTGGATAGGCATCGCTTCGGCGTAGCGGCTACAGTGACCTTCACTACTTCTGTTCCTCTTTTGCTCTTGTGTCTCTTGCGATCTGCAGAGGCGGAGGGAGAGAAAGAGAAAGAGGTGCGCTCTGATTTGATTGTCCTTCACATCAGGTGCTCCGTCCTTGCGGCAGGCAGTTCTCTGTCTTGTGTCTGACAATGTTTTTTTTTTTTTTTTTTTTTTTTTTTTTTTTTTTCTCGTCTACCCAGGCATTTTCCTGTACTACAGCAAGCACAATTCTGCAGAGGGAGTATGATGCAGGCTTATTCTCTCTGTATGCAATCTGCTACTGTCAACACTTTCTGCAGGAGAATGCACTTTGCCAAAGCCTGCTGCAGACTGGGTTGCTCTCATCACACTTGTGTTGGATTTGTATCTGTGTGTATATTGTTAATGGGTATACATGTCTAGTTGTACCCATAAACATAATAGATTCTAGTGAATCTCCTCTTTTATACCAATACAAAAACATTTTAATTAGTCTCCGGGTGCTTTGGAATTCATCATCCAGTCTCATTACTGAGGATCCGTGATACCTCAGCGCCTCTAATCTCTCTGTGTCTGCTGTCATCCTGCTGAGAATTTGGATCAGTGTAATGCATTAGATATGGCGACCCTCATGGCCAGCACATATTATTTCTTGTTCTGTTTTAAATTTTTCAGCGAGCAGTAAGCTTTGCGGCTGGAATATTTATATTTGACAAACACCACCAAGGCTTTTTTGTTTGAAATATTAATCTCCTCATGTGTTTGTACATTTCTTTGTTTTTTTTTTATTAGGTGACCTGGGCAGAACAACAGGTGTCCAAACGAAGGAAAAAGAGGGAGGCGTTCGTCGAACCTCTGGATCCCAAATTCAGAGACCAGTGGTATCTGGTGAGTATGAAGAGAAACTTCATAGAACAAAAGAGTGTTTGTGTGTTGTGATTGTTTTGTGTGCGTGTTTGTCTGTGGGACATGATCCTGCGCTGCACTAGTGGTTGAGCTTTTCATCTTCCCAAAGTCAATAGAAGTAATTAAATTTTAGGCTGTGATGTTTCCCCCGGGTCAAAAGACAAGCCTGTATGAATCCAATACACTGTCTACTGTGGAATGCTCTTGCACAAAAGTCTGTGTGACTTCAGCTCAATGATTCTTCTTAAACAATAGTGCACACACATACAGAGCAGAGTGTCTTTTGAATTCTGAATCACATGCGTTTAGAAATTGATGGTTTACTTTAGTCTATGGAAAGCACGGCATTAAAGAGATAAACCGAGATAAAGAAAGAGACGGTGGTGATTCATTTCGTAGCTCTCTTGTTTTCAGCTGATTGATTTTCACATTTGACTTGAAGAATGTCACTGATATATCGGCCTGTTTAAAAGCAGCAGTAAGAACCCCGGAGACTTTCTCCTCAGCTCCACTCTCTTCAATTACTGTGAGGGTGCTTCAGGCGGAAGAGGAAGATACATGGTGATGTAAAACTTGACTTGCTTCACCAGTTGTTCAGAACAGACTAAGAGCCTCTGTTCCTTGGTGTTTTGGAGTAGTTAGTGGCACCTTGACAGGCAAATAAGCAGATGAAATCCTGCTGCCTTGTTGCATTAGTGGCACTAGATGTAATAGATTCTGCCATATGCTCTCAAGTGTTAATAGAATTTAAGTGGTAGTAAAACCTGAGTGTGACACATGGAAATGTCAAAATTAACAAGAACCTTTAGTATCCTGTAGGTCTGTAGCAAAAGATAATTTTCATTATTTATTAATCTGCATTTTACTTTCTCAAGTAATCCAACACTTTTTGAAATAACCAACGTTAGTGCACAGACACTCATGACAATATGAAAAATGACTTCAGGAGTAATTACGAGTTCTCATAACTTTTTTTTTTTTCTTTGGGCATAATTTCCAATGGTATTAAATAAAGAAATGTCGGATCAATATTTATGATTCATGAGGGATATTTATGATAAAAGGATTGTGGAAAAAAATGTTATTGCTATAGCTACCGAGCTGCTATTTGCCAATGTGTTTAACTTTCTAGTTCTTGAAAGAGGTGCTGAACTTGTATGAGTTGAAAACATAAAAATAAAGATTGATTTCTATTCTTAGTTCTGTTGGCACCTCATGAGGTTGTAAAGCTCATTAAACACAAGAGGACTTGAAAACTGGAGCAACGCCTTTGTGATTCTAAGATCCTTTCCACTAATGGATCATCTGAGCTTTGAACAGAATATAAATCTTAACATGTCAGCATGGGCTGTTTTAGCTTTCATTTATTTATATATTTATTGTTTGGTGAACATTAATCTTTGATGGTTATTCAGTCTCATCCTCTGGGAACCATGAATCTCTAATTTACGTTGGCATATTTGACTCTGGACTAAGTGTTTTTTTTTTTTTTTTTTTAAAGCCTAACATCAATTCATCCACAAAGATTAGTTACAAAGATCACATTTGTTCTCATAATCAAGATACATTTAATGGATTTTAAATAATAGATAATTATATTAATTATTGATTATATTATATAATAGAAGTTTAGTAATTCTTCCTTCCCATTCACAGTAAATATATCTGTGTCTCATTAAAAGTGAATCTGGTTGTCCAGAAAGTGTGGGTGGTTCTGTCGACAGGCTGCCTGTGATGGACAGATGCTAATGATCAGCATCTGCTGCTACAATTAATAGTTTTGAATGAATATTAATCTAAGTGATTGATGATGAGACAGATTTTTCTCTTCATCTCAAGCTGTGCGTATGCTTACATGCTGAAGATGTCAGTGTGCAGAAGGAGTGCTGACATCAACGAAGAAGGAAAGGGACTTGATGAGCTATATTCAGAATGAAACCCTGTCCATGCTTCCCTCAGATTTATTATTCTCTCAGCGTGTCAGCCACAAAAGGCCTTTTTCAATCTGAATCAGCATTGCAGATCACAACTTTCGGCTTTAATTGATTTTCCTCTTGATGGTTTAAGTATCAATGACGTTACAAGGTTGTGGAACAAACCTCATCCTGTGTGATACACTACATCCACAAAGGTCTGAAATCTAAGAGGAAACTGGTGAGGATGATACATCTGACGCCTTAGATTTAACCGCTGATACATTTAAAAAAAAAAAAAAAAAGTAGAAGGGGGGGCCTTTGAACTAGATGAAAGCTAGACATAGCTTTTCTCCAAAGGTCAAGTTGAATGTCAAAAGCACATCAAAAAGCATACAGGATGACTAATACAAACCATCACCAGTTCACTGATGCTTTACTTTACTTTACTTATTGTTTATTAATTAAGGAGAATAATAGATGAGTAAATACAAAGAGGGCAACAATACTTTACCTTGTAATACCACTCACTTTTCACTGAGGAGGAATGACTGGTTGATGGTTGACTGGATAAACAGCAGCTTTGTTTTCAGATGCTTCAGGTAGAAGCTCATTCTTCATCTAAATGTCTGAAAAAACTGCCTTTTTTTCCTCCCAAATTAGTTAAAAGCACATACTTGTCAGCACTAAGGTGTCCCTCAGATAATTAGTTTCCACTTATTTGCTTTCTCCGTTCTCAGTACAACAGCAACCACCGTGACCTGAATGCCAAATCTGCGTGGCAGTTGGGCTACACAGGTAAAGGAGTGGTGGTTTCCATCCTGGACGATGGGATCGAGAAGAACCATCCTGACCTGATGCAGAACTATGTGAGTATAAATCTTTAATGAGCTTAAGCTTCGTGATTTCCGTAGAGATGCTGTGTTAATGTAGCCACGAACAGAAAAAGATGAGAACACAGTAAGTAGAGCAGACACTGAATTGAACATAGTGTCTTCCTGCTGCTGAAACATAATACCTGATGGATTTTAAAAATAATTCCTGTGTAGACAGATTTGGAGTTTTTTTCTGCTCAGAATGAGCCGTTTCTGACTAAACGTCTCCTTGATGTCTCTTTAGGATCCAGATGCCAGTTACGATGTGAACGACGGCGACCCAGATCCTCAGCCCCGATACACTCAGCTCAATGATAACAGGTAGAGTAGAAATGTGCACAGATAACATTTCAATTTCCACTCATGTCTTTGTCCTTTTGGCCTGCACTAGAACGACCCTATCATATTTCTGTAAATGCCGGCTCTATGTAAGGAGGCATGTCAGAGTAAAATTGCTCTTGTGCATTAATTTGCTTCAAGCTGACATGTAAATAGGCTTAGAGCTGTTTCCTGTCTACTGTCGGGTCTAAGGTCATCAGTTATGAGAACAAATCCATTTAAAGGCTGCAGCCTGTTGGATTCATTTTGTCCAACATATTTGAGTTTTTTTGCCAATTAATTTTTGTTTTTTATTTTCCAGACATCAGCAATTATTCCTTTATACAAATCTTACACCAAACTCAGTTTGTAGATATGTTTTGGCCACTTAAATCACCCAGTTATAGCAAGGTTCTTTTTTCTATGGCTTGGATAATCAGGGTGAACTAATTCTAGGATTGAGGTTGTGTGTGTGTGTGTGTGTGTGTGCTTCATTGCAGTGGTCTCTGCAGATGGCATTAGGAGTTGTTTACCACCAAAGCAATGTCTTGCACAGAATTGATTGAATTAAGTTGATCAGTTTTAAGGAAACGGAGCAAATGTCTTGGCTCTGGAGCACCGCTGCTCATCTTCCTTCATTCCCACCGCCAGCCTCCCTCCTGACTCTAATTTCTGAATTGCTGTAGCCTGCTGTTTGTGGCCCACTGGCCTGAAAGGCTTTTTTATCTCAAGCCTCACCATGATTACCACTGATAAGCACAGAATATATAGTTAGACATGGTTGGAAACCAAACATCCCCATGTGAGACCGAGGCCTAGAGCCGGCTCCATCATGGAGACATGAGGGACACAGAGCTACAGAGCTACACAATGATCCAGACATACTGTAACTCGGCTAATCCTGTATCAACATCTTAAAGACTATGTCAAACATGAGAGGTGAAGGTTAGTTGTAGAAGGTATTTGAGTGTATGCATACTATAAAAATAAAGTTTACTTGGTTTAGACACACACACGCACGCACACACAAAACCAGAAGAAGTTTGTATAACCTAAAAAAAAAATGTAAACAATATTCCATCGCCATCTCCTTCAATCCATTTGATTATTTTTAAGATTTTGTGCCAGATCCTGACACCATTTTCACCACCTCAATCAACAAAACCCCTAAACGATGGAATTTCTTGTGGAAGAATGTGGGAGAACATCCCTCCGGTGCAGCTCTACAGATCCACAATCTATGCCAAGGCACGCTTAAGCTCTGCTGGCGGCTCACAGTGGCCCGGAGCCCAGCTAAGACACTTAGTATTGATGTTTCCTTCATTTTGGCTGCACCTCTTTCCAACCCTCGCTCACCTCGGTCCTTATCTCTTGCCACACAGCTCTCCGTGTCTTCCTTGTGGCAGCACCAATAGAGAGAGTGTGTGTGTGCGTGTTTGTGTGTATGTGTGTGTGCGTGAGCCCATTACTTTGCTGTGGGTTGTTGCAGATGCATGTGTAAACAACCTGTGGGCGGGCATGAAACTGCGTAAGGCTGTGTAAGACTGTAAGTGTCTGTTCCTCGCAGAAAGCACAACTCTGTTCACCTTCATAAAGCTGTCTTTCTTTCCCAGCATATGGGCAGCACCGTGGATGGCTCGGTAGCAATGTGACCATTCACCCTCGTGTTTATCTAAGACAGCATGTGATCTACATGTTGCTCTTTCCAGGGTTTCCTCTGACCTGTATCAGCACACTTTCCAAATGTGAATTTTCTGGATTAAACCAGGATAAACTGGCACAGAGACTTTTGCAGAAACACTCTGCTATTGGGCCTCTGGTTTAGTGCAAACACAGAAATAAGGATTTGAACTCTAGTAGCTCAGAATGACACAATTTAACATGTACAATAAACATGCAGAATTTGTCTTTATGATGATAATGATGCACATTAAAGAAAAAAAAAAACAAGATAGATTTACTCAACAACACAAAGACGCAGTGCAGACTCACTACACATGTAAATTCGGAAACATTCAGTACACAGTGATGGATGAAAGGAACTACACTATTTAACTGCACTGCAAACAGAGGGCTGATTAATTTTTACCAAGCCGTACATTAATCTCGCTCTAGACGTTTACTTCATATTCCTCTCTTTACTGTGCTCTATAAACATCACCAGACCTTTTGTCCTGCAGGCCAGCTCATTAGTAAACTGGCAGAACCATTAACAGATTTAAGAATGAGCAGAGCAAAACAGTTGTTCAGATTTACCTTTGAGGTTCGATTCAGCCCAGCGACTAATGAACAGCAAATGCTGCTTTGCTCAGCTTCAAGAGCCTCAGTGCTTTTGTATTTATTTTTTTCAAGTAATTAAACTAAGGCAAGATTTAGAAATGTTGTGTACCAGACTATGAATCTATGTCAAGACGAGAACATTGAAGATAAAGATCAGTCTTCTCTTCATCTATTCAACCACCATATCAAATCCCATAGTAATGTAATAATTATGCAGTTTTTTTTTTGTTTTCTTATTCCATCTCATCTTGTTTTTGTTATGTATAAGTTTCTATGTGTCACACACTGCAGGAGGCACATTTCTAACTTGTCAGATATTATTAATCACGTGTGGCACCTCGGAGGATTGCTGTGTATTTACAATTGATATAAAAATTCGATAGCACGTCTGTGAAAATGCCAGGTTTTTATGATCTAAAAAATGAAATCTGAGATCTTTTAGGGTTGGTGGGATTTATCGTGGACTCCTTTTCTTTTTTTTATATCACAAAAACTTATTATTAACAGGGGTGTGTAGACATTTTTTTATATCCTCTCAGTGCAACGTAAGAGCATCACTGACAGATCCTTAACTGCTTTTGTACGGTGTCTGCTTTTGCTTTTTCGTAATGTGCTGTTGGCCTATGCAGGTTGGGGTGAATTTTCCTGTTTTCCAGTTTGGATACATGTGTATGACAAAAGCATGTCTCTTTAGCTGGTCTCCAGAGGGAGACAGTTTAAGTTTCTCACAGTGATAATGGTTCTGCCAGCTGTGGGTATGAATACTGATCATGTTCTTGGTCTTGGGCCTGCAGCCAGCTGTAGTTGCTGTAACCTGAGTTGTTCTTTCTGTAATCGGAACAAGACTTTAGTGAAATTGCTCTTTGTTCACCACAATCTCCATTGTCACTGTTACATATGACATGGGAATCCTGAGTTAATATAAAATGAATTGGATACAAAAGGTGTTTTGAAGTTTCTTTTAAAAGGATTCTTTCATTTTTTCTGAGAATTGAGTGAGTCCTCAATCACGATTCTGTTGAAAAGCATTGGTAAAGGCATGACCGTGTTTAAAATAAAAAGCACATGTGGTCCATAAAGTAACTGCTGTGGTGTGTTGAGATGAAAACTGATGTCGTAAGCAGCACAGAAATATAGCTCTAAGTCTTAACGTGGACAGTTTGGATACATATTTCGACCCGAACTGAGTGTTGTTTCACTGCTACAAGCTCATCTTTGTAAACAGCTTCTAAAACAGTAGCTAAGTCAGATCTAAGAAAACAAAACTATTGAGGAATTTAGTTGTTGAATAGTGGTTCAGTCGTTCCAGATGTTTGATGGGACAGTGACTCGCTTTGTACTTAATAAAGTTAACTCTTTGATGCTGTTGAGTTAAAACCTCTGGTTTGAGTTATTCAGTCTGGTAAGTGAAGTCAGAGTATTTATCAGACGCATCTTACAGGTCTGATAATGAATCTGTGTGACTTGTTAACAACTGATTGAACAGTCATCTCAGACGGTGTCTGGGAGCACTTTCCCTCACGACCTCCTGCGCTGTTCTGTCGTCTATTTAGCCTCATTTCTAAACTCTGAGCCTGGAGGTTGAATTCAGGTTTTGATTCATGTGATGCTAATCTTGTTAGTAGAAACGTGTGCATACAGATAAAATGAGGACATTGAGTCATGCCTTGTCCTCATTGTCAGAGGACTGGTTGCTGCCTCAGGCATCTCATCATGACTGATCATCCTGTTGATAAAAGAACTTGCAGAGTTTCTAATTAGATATTTAATAATTCTGTGTTTGGGAATATGGGTTATAAACTGTTAAAATCTTTACCACGGGTGCTATTTGTAACATTATAAATTAACAGCAACCAGTTTAATGAAGCATTATGAGGGCTTAGGGCTGTGTTTATATGCATACAGGTAAAGTAACTATGATAAACAATGTTTTTCAAGGTCAGAGCAGATTCATGATTTTATTTTGCACTGAGCACCAAGGTAAATGTCATGCGTTTACATTTGCATTTTTTAGATTCAGATCCTGTTTTAGGACCTTTGTTAGTGTTTTATTAAATCACCTATTTGCTTGAAAAATTGCAGCCCTCACCCAAGAGTAACTAATATATTATAATTCATTCTTAGATACATCACAAGGGTTAGAGTTGACTTTGTAAACCAAGGCCAAACACTCAACATGTTCTTGTCTAAGTTGCTACTGCAGCTGGTGTTTTCCCATGAACATGTGAAAAGAAAGAATTTAAACCAACAGACCATAAAATAAGATTTAACCTTGCATGTCTTTTGTTGCACATAACATTGTAGATTGGATTAACACAGAGCAGTTGGAGCAGTTGTGCTTAGGCCTGTCACAATAATTAAGTTATTGATTTATTGGAAAATATATGACCTATAATGAATGACCTCCAGAGTTTTTGCTGATCTCAGTGTTGTCCGAAGTGTTTGTATGCATGTTGTAGTTTTTTTTTTTTTTTCATAAGCCACCAACATTTTAACCGACATGGTTCCAACGACTAAAGAGCAGGATTTTCGCTGCCATTATAAAACTTGGGCACAGTGCCTAAGCATTTTTCACAATGTCTAAGCTGAACGAACAGAAAAAAATCTGCTGAGAGACACTTTCTGGTCACGCTGCTTCTTCCCTGTCATCTGCAAGTGGAGCTCCAACACACACAAACATAAACACATACACACACTAGAACCAGGTGAAGTGGGGATGATGTGTTACTCAAGTCGAGGAGGAGTTTTTCTCGATAGTTTCCACCTAGAAAGTTTGGAAGAATGAATTCAAATGGACTTGGTTGCAATTTTCCTTCTCAACTCTGAAAGGGTGGACTTATGATGGTATCATCCTATCCTAGCAGTTGCGTAAATTGGTTTTGACAATAACCTGACAATAAAATAGTTTATCACAATTATTTCTAGGACAATATATCCTGAAACATAAGAAGTGACAGGTCTTGTTGTGCCCACAACCTGCAAACTAAATGAAAATGCCTTTTGTGTTGAAGAGTCCTGAAATTGAATAATAAAGTTGAATAAATAGAAAGAAACAAGCTGCTTTCACAAGCAGAATTCATGCAGTTGTTTGGCACATATTGTTCTCTTCCTCACTCTTATTGACCCAAACAGAGAGTGGGAGCAGTAAGAGGATATCTTCTTGTATCCACTTCATTGCTCCCATGGAAATCACTCCCAAAAATCTGATTATGCAAGAGGGTCTTGCATAATCAGGTTCAGAATCTGAGGGCTTCACCTCTGTAGAAGCATTCGTACGCCATGAATCAGTCACCCGCATAAATGACTATAATGAATGTGTCAAAGGGAGAGTTGGGGGAAAAAGGCTCAGCTGAACGCTGTAGGTATACGTCTGTGCATGTCTGGCATCCCATTGCAGACACCTGAGCTGTTCCTTATCATCATGTGCATCACAAACACGGATGCTGCAGGACACGAATCCAAAGTCAACAGACTAGCACTTCCAGGAATGCTGAGATAAAACTATCTGGAAAATTGTCCAGCTGATGTGTGTGTGTGTGTGTGTGTGTGTGTGTGTTTACTTTTGTCTGTATGAGGATGTTGTTACGATCCAGCAGTGCCTCTCACCAGTGGACTGTACTGTATCTGGGCTTCATATAACTGACGCCCTGTGAGGCATTCGAGATGTGGTGCTGATGTTGACTGTGGCAGTGGCATTAACTTAATTAGGCCTCCGGAGACTAACGGATGAATTACAATATTCTGACCTTTTGTCGTTATACCTGCGTCTGTAAAGACAGCTGAGGTCTGAGGGATTCTCAGAATTAGTTAAAGAAAAATGGGTTGCAGCCTCTGTGATCACTGGAATCTCTCCTGTGAATAATTGAAAATGTACCTTGAGATACATCTGATCTTTTAGTTCTGATGAATAACTGAAAATGACACTTTGGAACTGCTATCATCAGAATAAATGTCCATATCCTGACAACAGACATAGTCTACCGTGTCAGGAGAGGATTTAACTGGAAATGTGGGGATGTGATCGCTTTGTTTTAATTTTAGTCGGATACCCAGCCTGCCTTATCAGACGCCTGTTGGTGGAGATAATTCCCCTCAGTAGTAAACTATTTTTCTTGTTTTCTGATGTGGTCCAATGTTGCTCAGGCTCCAGCATTCCTGTCTGGGAATAGCTGCAATCCATTGTGAATTGCACCACAGTTTTGAAGGGCATACCCCCGGCCATCTGGCAGACCAGGGGTATGCACCTGACTGGAATGTGATGATCAGCTCTTCTGTTGCTGGGTCTTGGGTCTCTACTGCAGAGCCTGCAGCGTGGTCTTACTTCAGAGGCTCAGGCCTAATGAAAGACCCATTGTGGAAATGGCAAATCTAATTCGCAATTTCCCATCATGTGTGATGATACTATGCCGTCTTATTTCCTTTTTCCCTTGACTTGACTTGGGCTCCAAGGCCACTAATGCCAGAAGGCAGTAGATAATTCATGGTGAGCTCCACTCATTGACTGTATATTTTTTTTTTGTGGACAAAATGTGAATTCAGATTTATTTAAAAGAATCAAAGCCAGGAACCTGTCTCGATGAGTTTGTTTTGTCTCTGACTCCCTCTCCGCCGTGGTACTGAGGGGAGCACATTCTTTTCACAGAACCAACTGTTAGACAAGTACCAGTAGGTGAATGACAATGAAGAATAAATTATTTTCCTTAAACGTGCTTCTCACTTTCTCATTCTCCATCCTTTCCAGACACGGAACACGATGTGCAGGAGAGGTGGCAGCAGTCGCCAACAATGGGATCTGTGGAGTCGGAGTAGCATACAATGCCAAGATTGGAGGTACGGTTAAATAACAAAAAAAAAAAAAGGTGGATTATTGATTTTATCTCAAAGGGCAAACCATAGTCTCATTTCAGTTTTCTTTTTTGACTGCCAGAGGAGCTGATTACATGTTCAGCTGGGCCACTTTTTTCAGTCCATTTCCCAGACACAGCATGCCACTGATACTTTTGAGCATCAACACAGTTGTAATGTGGATTGCCATTGTGCTGATAATGTATTGGTTTTGCATGAAGTAACAGTGCTGAAAAATTAATCTCAAGTTTCTGAATACAATGTAGCTTCAGGGAATCCATGCTAACTCAATGCCAAACCTACTGTTCTCAGCTTTTACTCAAGTTAAACAAAAATGGCCGATATAACTCAATGTTCTTCCCCCTCATGTATTAACTGTAAAGTTGTGTTGACAAAACATTATACACTTTTCAATATGATTAAATTCAACAGTCGCAAATGTACCGGAGTTGACACTTTTCTGGCACAGTGTCAACAAAGGAAGATGTTTTGTTCTGGATTGTGTTCAACTGTACAGATGTGCTTGGTAAGCTGCTAACGCATTGTATTTAGAGACATCTGGTTGTACTGGTCATGTCTCTAAAGATGCCGGGGGGGTGGGTGGGGGGGGCCTTACAATTTGACTATAATATTGCAAAATTGAAAAGCTGTCTTTATAGTTTGTGTGAGGCATAACGCCAACTGTAAGATTTGTTTTAAAGCCACATCACAGACGGGCTGAAGTCAAATTGTCAGAATATACACTTGGCAGGTCTCCTCAGCGTCCTGCTGTGATGATGGCCCCCGCTGTTCTTGAGCGACGCACGCTTGATTATTGATTGTGTCATTCTGGCCAAAGAAATTTCATCACCCGGTGTCTGTTACAGCCATTATGTGCAGTCAGAGTGTTGCAGACTTTTATCCTGCCCTATTTTGATTTAATGAAGTAACTCCAATAAATTAAAGACCACTTTAATCTTTCTGTCTGTTTGCTGCTAATTGAATAAATTGAGTTTACAGACATTTACTTGGACAAAGTTAGAACATTCAAAACACCCCCGAGGACTCCGGGAAATTGGAATGAGCAATTGTTTTCTAAACAAGATTTTCTACTCAAATAATAAATTGTGAAAATAAATGGTCTATTAATAGATAATAAAGTTAATAGTTCTACTTTTAGTCTTTAGAAAATGGAAAAATGAAGAATGGCACAGTGAGCTTTTGTCGTTCTAGATAAGAGTTTGGTTCCATTTACTGCGTTGATTGACATTTTTAATTGGTGAAATAATAATTTAAAGATTAACTTCACTTGCTTGTTTTTTATGAGAGATACACAAACACACAGCAGAATTTGCCCATTACTGAAGACATACAAAAGATGTGAGTGGCAGAATATGGTGAAATATTAATTTGTTTGTTCTGAGAAGGATTTGCACCCTGATGAGTTGTTTTTCTTCTGCCTACGGGGAAGAACAGTTTGTGTAGTTTCTGTTCCCATTCTTCAAAGAAGCTTCAGTGGATTTCTGATATATATAAAAAAACAAAACACCCACTCCATTGATTTGTGTAAAAAAAAAAAAAAATAAACAACTTATTGCTTTATTTAATGAGGGTTTTTTTTTCTCTGTATGATTCTTACATTGAAGCCACATTAAAAATCCCTGAAAGATTAAAGTTAGTTGTTGGTGCAGTCACATTTCCAGTTAATGATCATGTGCATTGTGTTGGTGACTGTTAAGCTCTTTGTTCCTTCGCTCAGGATGTTTTGTCCTTTCAGGCTGAAGGTGCACGCTCTATCTCATTACCCCTCTGCTTATCTCAGTAGCCTCCAGTTTACTTCCAGCTGTAATTAAGTTTGAACCCAGTCAGAGTGGTGCCATAACTCTAGTCTTTATTATCCTTCCAGATGGTGAGTGGGAATATTCCACATGGCATTCAGCTTTTCTAACATAACAAGTGGGCTGTGTGTGGTCATGTAGGTGGAGCAGGAGGCTGCCGGCGTTGTGAAAAACCTACATATGATTTTATCTACACTTAAAGCTCCTTCCCATCGGTAGCATGAGAAATGAGAACTTAAACAAAGTTGAAAAATGCCTTTTTTTATTTTTTTTTTCTCCTCCACTGCACTTTGAGATCTTTGAAGATCAGCTGAAGCCGAAAAAGAGGAAGAAGTGCTCTTTCTGAGATCTGAAACTGTCTGTTCTCTGAGGTGCTTGTGGCACTGCTTGTACTTACAAAAAATATTTTAAAAAAACTTTATTCAAAAGCCAATATTTTATTGACAGGTGTTAGGTTGAAATAATTAATCTTCTCTGGCACAAAGTGCAGTAACAGACCAAACAACAACAACATTAAACTGACGCATGAACAGAACAGAAACACAAGTGTCCAGATTGTGAAAGTCATACATGGCCCGAAGCCCGACAGGCTGAATCCTAAATATTCTTTTTAATTCCAAAGCAGTTGGGTGAGTTTATCCATGTTGATGGCCAGTGAGTGTGTATTGGAAAGGCAAAGTGCAGAGGGAACAGCGCAAAAGCATCATTGACCCGTTTCCACAAGATCACCTGCCCCCGTATCACCTTTACAACCGCAGCTCATTATTCAACCTGCAGACTCTCTTGTGAAATACCTCCGTGCTAGCTCCAAACACAGGTCAGCTGCCTTAATACTTTAAGAATTCACAAATATGTGTGGGGTAAAAAAAAAAAACATGAAACTGAAAAATTCTGAGTTTCAGCAAAAACTCCAGTCAGAACTGATGTCTGAGGTTCATCTCCTCAGCCTGTCTCCATCTTGTCAGTACTTTTATAGGCTGCCAGGAAGCCAAACTTTCTTCAAAAGTCCAGTCCTGTGCCAGATTACATCAGCTGCAAAAACAGCTAAATAGTCCTGATGGTGGCGCCACAGCAAGTTCAAAATTTTGAAAATTTACAACAAATCAACCATATGAGCTACAGATTTGCGATTTGCAGCTTTCACCAAAATATAGCCGCAATACTGAAGATGCTTATTCCAGCACTTTTGTACATTTTAACCTATTGCAAATTAAGAAGTCATCACTGTTTTTTTTTTTTTTTTCAAAAACTGTAAAACTTATTAAAACTCCTCCCACAGTTTTTGCTGAATTGACACAAACTTTCTGATTTATTGAAAATTGAGTCTACAGTACATCAAATTGTTTGGCTGTAGACTGTATTTTAAACACATACTTGCAAATTTTTGCTAAATAAATTTTCAATGTTCATTAAAAAATGACTACATTTTGGAGTCATGGTAGATGATATTTGGAAAACATCACTATTTTATTGAATTTTTACAGCAGTTTGAAATTCGCCTTCATGTCACAATTGGAGTTGATGCAAAAATAGCATTTTTAAACATCACTTATGAAGCCAATAAATTGTTTTTAAAAGCAATTTACAAACATGTCCATGCTGTTTAGATGCAGTTTTGTGTATTTTTGGATTTTTGTCTTTCCTTAGTTTTTGACAGCTGTTTGAAATCTGCCTTTACACGCTAACAGCTGCTGTCTTGTACAATTTGTGAAGCTACATGTGACGTTTCCACTTGCTAATTAGCTCAGTGAGGCAGAGGATGGTTCTTGGTGTTGAAGATTATGAGTTCAAACCTCAGCTGATGTAAAATGCACGTTAGAGTGTCACCTTTTATTCATCTTTTACCTAAAATTGCCCGACCGTTGCTGAGCAGCAGCTGTAATTTTTCTTATGTTTCACTTGAAGCTACAACTGTTGAAGTTTGTTGTAAAAAAAAAACACTTTTGATATTTAAAGGGATAGTTCCTTATTATTAGAAATATCTGATTTTTTTTTTCTTGCTTTCATGTCTTAAAAATATTACAACCTGATATTTAAAGACATCTATTTCTTTGTATGGACTGAATACATGATAAGCTATATATTAGGTAATGTACATTACAGAAGCTGGTATTTGGGTTTTCTTACCTGCAGACAGACACAATCCTTTTCCTTCTGCTTGTTGTACTTAATTATCTCCCATTCAACCACATGATCCCAAAAAACAATGTATTCCTTTTGAAATTAGCTCTGATTTCTTGACATTTGTTTCTCGACTGAAGGATGCGGCAAATCAACTTGTGATTTTTTTTTTTTTTTCTCACAGACACAGAGTTTATCAGACAAGGATAAAACCAAATATACTTTTAATCAGCAGATGTTCACATTTGTCTGATGTGTTCAAATGGTTTAAATGACTTGTTTTTCACTGTGTGATCTGAAAGTTGATAAGCAACCCAACTTTTTGTTTTATTTTTTTTTTATAATACTACGCTATATATGCACATAAAAACTGTGATGAACGTTGAAGAACTGCTTGACCTGATTTTGCGGTACATAGATGTTTTGGAGAGGGACAGGAGGTACTTGAGTGTCCTCAGTGAATCACACGTCCCTCTCACAGAGGTGCAGGCTGTCATGGAAAAATTAGCAGCTCGGTGTCTGTTTGACATTTTTGGAAAACTTCAAAGATCCACTGCTTGGTTGCTTGAACACATATATTGCAGGAAAGAGTAACCTGACCCCCAATCCTTCCGAGGGAGAAATTAGTTTGTTTTTTGTGTTTTTCTTTGATTTCTCACCTTTCTCTCCCTCTGCTGAGCGTGTTTTGTTGCATGAAAACACTAAAATTGAAGCAGGAATAATTGGTTAGAACAAACACCACACTCCCTCTATCTCTTGTGCATTGTTATATGGCTTTTACGTTTTATCATCCTCAATACTTTAAATGTACCTTATATCAGCAATTAAACATTGGCTGAGATGTTCACCTCTCTAAAAGAAAATGTAATTCAATTTATGCTCTGCTGCACCGATTTCACTCAGGCACAAAGAGGAAGACAACTAATGCTCTCTTTCATCTTTTTATCTAAAATCTACTTCACACTTGAGGACACACTTCACCCAAAGTGCAACTGATCTTGTTCCATTTCCTTTTATTTTTTTTACCCCCAAACCAGCTCCAGCGCCAAAGCAAATCAATAGAGATGGCGTTTGATTTGCACGCTGGAGTCTATAATAACATCACGGTGGATGCACAAATAACGAAATGCTGCGCCGCTTCGTGAACCTGACTGCACAAACATGCACGTGGACAATGTGCAGTGTTGCAAACACATGTAAAAATCAAAGAGAAATCCTTGTCTCTATGTTAGACCTTCCTGAACATGTGTACACAATAAAATGAAACTACATTTTACTGTAGTGCCACAATAGGAAGTATAACACTGATCTGTTGACTAGAGGAACAGGAACATGTGATATCTCCTTCACCTGCAGTGAACAATATGTCTTCTTTGTGGTAAAACAGCCTCCATTGATTGTATAGAAATAAAATGGTTGCACTCGTAATGGACACTGTAACAAAGAGAATCAACACGAGCAGAGAAGACGAGATGAGTTTTTTTATGTCACACAGTCTCTCTCCATGTCAGAAATTGTTGCTTTTGTTATCTCAAGGGCAAATGTGGCTTTGGTGGAATTTGTTTGTGTTAAGTTTGCAGCGACTTAAGACAAAACTATTCAGATGTATTGAAATGTGAGTGTTTATAGAGATAGTAAAACCTGCCTTGCTCTCAGTCTTTAGTGTGACTGATCCTCTACTAAGACTTTTACTTACTCACTGGTTTTATGTTCATTAGGTCTCCAGTTTCATTTGACTCTGTATTAATGTGGTCGCAGGTGTGCGTATGCTGGATGGCGAGGTGACCGACATGGTGGAGGCCCAGTCTCTCAGTCTCAATCCCCAACACATCGACATTTACAGCGCCAGCTGGGGTCCAGAGGATGACGGCAAAACCGTCGACGGACCCGCAAAACTTGCCAAAGAAGCTTTCCTGCGTGGAGTTACAGAGGTGTGTGCGTGCGTATGTGGGCGTTTGTGTGAAACAAATTATTTACTGTCTGTGTGTGGCTTCCTTTCAGCACTCGGTAATTGAACTGTTCAAGCATGAGAGGACACAAGCGGCAAGAACAAAGCAGTTTTTGACCCTGACAATTATGAATAGAGAGGAATGTCCTCTAAAAAGCACCAGGGAGGAACATCTTGGAAAATGAATAGAGGCAGAATTGAGAAAACTTAAATATAAAAAATATTATTATTATTTAAAATGTTCATTAGTTGAGGGCTGCGTCTTGAAGTGCCAACATTTTTTTATCTCTCTCCCTTTTTAGATAGTCGGCATGTGGGCTCTTCAAGTGTGACCTAAGTGTTGTGTGTGTGTGTGTGTGTGTTTTTTTTAATCAAGCCTATTTCAAAGAATTCAAACAAACAGTTACTGAAGCTTGACATTACTTGACAAGCACTTCTAATCAAAGGCTTCCAGACACATGTTTAACTATGTGGATTTAGCAGGGATAGAGATTTTAATGGGGTTATTTTGAAAACTTGTTTCCCATCATCGAACGTTGTAATCTGAATATCAACGTTGTCGTGTCCTGTCGTGTTGTGTCCTGTCATGTTGCGTTGTTGGTAGCAGCATTTGTTTTAACGCGAGGCACGTTGGGACTGTGTCAGATATGTAAATTGAACAAGTCAACAGATTAATAGGCATATAGATCGCACCCCGAGCTCCCACATCTGCACCCACATGAATAAAAACATCCATCAAGCTAACTCGTCGTAGACCAGTAGGATTCAAGGCATGTGCCATAAAGCTGATTGGAACCACTGACACTGACTACTAAGATAATTGCTACAGTGACGGTGCTGTCAAATGGTGGTGTGGGTGGCGCATAGCTGGGTTTGATCAATGCAAAGAGACGGTGCCATTCAATACAATAAAGTGGCTCTTAGATGAAAATTATTGCACTTCAAAGGCTGAGAGGTTGGATGATTTATTACAATGTGCTGTTGTCATATAGTGCCTTTTTGTATTGCGCTGCTGTCGTGTGATATTTAGCTCTTTTTAATTTACTGTGTGACCACCCTGGCCTCTGTGATGTATGCTGAGTTTTAATGGGCCCTTTTTGAAATGAGCCCTGAAATGAATTTGCTCTCATATAATTGGGATTCCTATTAAGATTGAATGAGATTTTGTTCTTTTCTGGACAGTGGTGGTCGGTGAACATGAATGAATGAATGAAGGGGTCTGTGGTCATGTCTGTTATTTTGTTTATCTGAACTCGCTGTACGCTCTCTAGGGTCGCGGCGGTTTGGGTTCAATCTTTGTTTGGGCTTCTGGGAACGGAGGAAGAGAGAAAGACAGCTGCAACTGTGACGGCTACACCAACAGCATCTACACCCTGTCCATCAGCAGCTCCACCCAGAACGGCAACGTGCCCTGGTACAGCGAGGCTTGCTCCTCCACCCTCGCCACCACCTACAGTTCGGGGAACCTCAACGAGAAACAGATAGTGAGTTGTCTGCAAATTTAACTTGTTTTCATATATCACCACTTTAGATATAGAACAATATGTTATTATGAAAGCTGAAACTGACAATCCATTAATAAAATAATTGATGAAAAGAAAATTATTCAGTGAATCCCAGATGAAATGTTTTGGGTTAGAAGAATATTTGAGTATATTTGCTTCAGCTTCTTTATAAAAGAGGTTTTTTTCTCTTCTTGTTTCCCTACTTTATTTCATATAAGTGGAATATCTTCAGTTAACTAACTACAGTTGTGAAATTCTGGTATTAAACTAAACTGAATAATTCCCTCAGCTGATTAGCTGTGTGAAATAACAGACTGGTTGGTGAATGTGGCAAATATATTTAGCAGCATTTTCAATGTTTTTAAACCTTTTTTGCGATTTCTTCTGATTAAATATATTTAGTTTCCATTCATACAAATGGCTTCGAGTAATGATTATCTTGACTGATGATTCATTTCTTAATTAATTGATTTTCTATTTTGCTCTTCTGCCAAATCCCAGAGCCCATGACAATTTTTTTTTTTTTGCTTTTTGAATTACTGATACTTCTCAAGTTAACTAAGTGTTTTAGCTCCATACATGTAATAGAGAGATATGAGGCGTTAAATGCTTCTAATCAGAAACTTTATCCCATACTTGGCTTCATTCTTTCCTTCTTTTCTTCTTTCTTGTATTATATTCATTCTGGCTTGCACCATTAAAATTATTATGAATAGCAAACGGCTGAAAGACCATCTGGCAATCTGTTGCTGTTTAACATTCTTGTCACAAAAGCAAAATCACACATACACACACTCATACACACACACACACACTTTCTTTCTCCAGAATACAGTTAAGCAGCCATACCAACTGGATGGACAGCTTATGACATCTCCGTGAAATGTGGCTGGTCCCTTAATGCTTCACTGCTGTACTCATTTAATTGTGCTGTCACTCAAGAACCCAGGAATGAAGGGATGGTGTAGCAGAGAGCGGGTGGGACCTCTGGGTTATGCAGGAGCAAAATATCTCAGAGTCTGTTTCGAGTTTTTTTTTTTTTTTTTAAATTGTACTTAAATTATCCTTCTCTTTCAATTTAAAGTGAGACGGAAATGGGAAGCTCCTGAATACATAATTGGACCATTAAATCAGATCTGCCAGTGAATTTATTATTCTGTTTAGTCTGTTGAAAGATCGTTTTCTGGAGGCTCTGCATTGGTCAGTAAACTGAGCAGATTTCTGATTCCTAATGCTCTTCTATCACTCAAGTACAGCTGCAGAGGTTGACCTCTTCTCGAGGACTATACAGTGGGTGATTGGAGGCTCTTTGCAAAGCACTGTTTTGTAACCTTTATCCCTCCTGAGATTGCTATTGCAGAGTAGCAAACGTTCTGGTTCTCCACCATCTTGCTTTATATTCATACAGCTGCAGAAATGCACACCTGGGAACTGCCCAGTACAACCACAGCTCTCTGCTGTGGGTCACTGAGGAGATCTCTACTGGAGCAGTTCGATCTAAAAAGAGTCTTCCTCGGAGACACCTCACTGGTAGTTGTTGAGAGAACAAGAGTACAAGTTATATGATTTCCCTGCTTTGATTTTCCAGCTGGCCTAGGAAGTCATGCTGTGGACTTTTTACTCTCACTCAGTGATTTTTACATATGAGATAACAGAAGGAGATGATGATCATGAAAAAGTTTTTTTTTTTTTAATTAGGTTTTGTGACTTCGTCTGAAGACGAGACAAACTTATATAACTGTTTAAACTTAAATAAAACTATTATAAGTGATCTATTTTTTACCTTTTTGGGGAATATTTTTCACTCCTTACACGTCTTATTTAAACCCACCGTGCTCTTCTTCCTCAGGTGACTACAGACCTCAAATCAAAATGCACAGACTCCCACACGGGCACCTCTGCATCCGCTCCACTGGCTGCCGGGATCATCGCTCTTGCCCTTGAGGCAAAGTAAGTGCTTATCAACATTTTTCTTTCCAGGCCCTCTAATTCTCCTCAGCTGTACAACCTCATTCTAACGTTCCCTATCTGTATATTTCCGTTTGTTGATTAAAATCAGTTAATCCTTTTGGAAAAGAAAAGTATTAAAAATATAATTTGCGTGAAACAAACTCATGATTAGATTGTGAAGTAATTATGTCAGAGAATGATTGGTCATTTTGACAATCTGCATATACACAAAAATATTCAGGAAGCTTATGTAGTTTAATTAATGCAGTGCTGTTATCAGTTTGTAACATGTGGTTAGAAGTTTCTTTACTGTAAATTGGTCATTTCATGGTTACAGGTAAATCTTCATTTGTATAAATGTAACATTCTTGTATTAAATCACTCTTGAATTGCTGGTGCCGCATGTCTATGCATTAATTCTGCTGCATTATCCCATTTTTATAAATTACTGTTTTAACCTCTCAAATATTACAAACTGATGTAAGCGCTAATCATCGTTAGGTAGTCTCTCAGCCTCGAATGAAATGAATAAGCCTCGTGACGAAACAGAATAAATGATTGGAAAACATTTGCAGTTATAACTGGATTTAACGAGGAAGCGATTTAGCAGAGTTACAAAATAAAGTGTTTTATTTTTACTAAATCCACAATAAGATTTTTGAATTTAGTCATTTAGTTGATCACAGCAACGAGGCAAACCCAACTTTAATTCTTTTTATACTTGTTCCATTCAAACCAGACTGATTGACAAAACAGAAACTGACTTCAAAAACATGTTTATTTAAGGTTTAACATAATTCAGGAAAGAATGTGACTGGTACTTCATTGTATTCTGTATTTAATCAGCTGTCCACCTGCAGGTTAAGGCTATAGGCTGTATTGTCAGAGACGTTTGTTTGATCTGTGTGATTCTTACCATGTGTGTCCCCCTGTGTGTTTGCCTCTTTCTCTTTCCCTTTATGTGGCTGTGTACGTCTCTGTGTGTGCTTGTATACACACATGTTCCAGTAAAAACCTGACCTGGAGGGATATGCAACATCTGGTTGTGCGAACTTCTCACCCTGCCCACCTGCTCACCAACGACTGGAGAACCAATGGGGTTGGACGCAAAGGTACAACAACTCGCTTCCAAGATCTCTTCTGCCGCCTGCAGTTGCACATGCCTCTGAGGCCCATTAATATGTAATGTGTCTAATAAATCAAAATGTCGTTAGAGATGCAAGGCACCGGAACTGGACAGAGCGGTTGTGTGAGGCTTTTCAAATGGGATCCACACTGCGTGGTTCATCTGTTAAGCTGGAGCTGAGAGAGTGAGGATGCTAATCACCGCAGGCTGCCATTCATGTGTCTGATTGCTCTTTTCTCTCTGGCTCTCTGCAGTTAGCCATTCATATGGATATGGTTTACTTGATGCCAGTGCAATTGTATCCCTGGCAAAGACGTGGACCACTGTTGGGCCACAGAGGAAATGTGTCATCACCATGGTCTCTGAACCAAGGTTAGTACACACGAACACACACTGAGTTTATCTCAACACCCTGGTTACAAGTGTCTAGACGTGTTACAACTGTTACTTAAAAAAAAAAAAAAAAGTAGTTCAAACTAATTAAAGCGAACAATTAATTAGTTTGGATTCATTTATATGCAGCCCACATAAACTAATCATCAACTACATTGTTGAAATAATGTCGGCCCGTTCATCCGAAGATGCCTCAGCTGCTGCACTAGAGTGACGAACATTAGTGAAGATGGTTTGATTTTACAAACTTGGCAGCCTTAACTTTACCCACAGTTTTTTTTTTTTCCATCTGGTTGTCAAATGCAATTTATTTCCTCACTTTACCTCCCAGATAGTTTGGTGTCATGTTCAGCCAAGCAAAGAGAACAACAGTATCCTAGTTCTCTGTTAAAGCAAAGGGGGTTATTCACTGTGTGATGACTGATGGACGGCGCATTTCAGGAACGCCCCCTGGTGGAATACAAGTCGCAATCTGTTGTTCTGTTGACGTAGAACTTTTTTTTTGAGCTGCTGATTGAACAAATCAGTCGATCGAACATATCAGCAGCTCAACTATTCAGTTTTTCTAACAAATAGTTGGATTTTTAATAAAAAAAAATGTCACCTACAAAATATGTAAAACGTAATGTTTTAAGTGCCACTCCACTGATTCTACAAAGGCGGCAACATGGCAAAAGTTATTTTTAAATAAAATGTAGAGAGAAATATGATGGATAAGCATTGTGATGACAGAGATACTTTGAAAATGATGAGAGCAGTCAGTATACCTCCACAATAAAACACAATAAATATGCAGTGATTACATTGTCTGCTTGTGTTGATTGATGTATTATTGTTTCATAAAATCTCAGCCTGTGATTAAGTAGCATTATGTGAGATAAGCCTGAATCTACCAGGAGTCGTGTGCGTAGGTGTAGTAGATGTTCACATATGAAAATGGTAGAAATGTCATTTCTCTGCTGCAGTGACTCGTTAGGTCGTCGTCTTCAGCTTGGCTCTGGACGCCTGTTAAAATGCTGTGTGTGTGTGGGCATTGATTCACCTTGAGAGTGAGCGTTATTTGAGGAGAGATAAATAATTTGTCAATTTATGCGTTCTTCTCACTTCATGAGCAACTCCATATTTATCCTCAGCCATTTTATTCCTCCTTCTCCCGTTGTCACAGTTTAAATACAGTCGGACGTCTCCACTTCATTATGCGCCGCCTGTCACTTCTCTTGCTGGGATTGAGGTTTCTCTCCTCTTTACTGCAGCTCTGAGATGCTCAGAGCAGATGGTGCGAGCGTCTGGGAGCAGCAGTCAATGCTGGTTATTCAATTTACATTTTAGGTGTTTAGCTGACTCACTTACCTGAGGTGACTTGAAATAAGTGAGCGAGGAGGGGTTCAGTGTTTTTATTCTCACTGTCGGTACTTCATCAATACCTTCATGACATTGTTCTTAAAAAAAAGAGACATTTTAGTGAGAATTTCCAAGAATGAATTATGAATTAAACGATTTAATTCAACAACAGCGATGTCTTGCCTTTGACTAGGACTCGTGTAGGAGTGAGATCCTGAATGAAGCTCTGTGTATCTGAAGACTTGTTTTTGAATTTCAAAACTTAAATTTGCAGTTCTCTGATTTGAATTTTATCAGCAAGACACCCCTGGTGTTTACTTTGGAAAATAGACTCTGCCTTAAAGCACAACGTCTTAGCAGAAAAGCTGCTGTAAGCATATGTCTTACTGAATCACTGAGAATACAGGCTTTATTTAAAATAGATGTCGGATGTTTCGAATGTGATGGTCCTTGAAGAGGATTTAACAATCTTAACCCATATTAGCACCAGAGCAGGGAAATGCCCCAGATTTATTTTAGTGTCTCTGAAAAACTCCATACTGAGTAGATGAAAATATTCTATGTCTGCAATATGTAGTAAGTATATGCTGCTAATGTGAGCTACTAATTGCCAGGGGGGGAAACATATTCATGCAGAAGGAAACTAAAAAAAAATAAAGTAATGTGGTGAGTTTGGTGCAGTGTTGTGTTTCGGTGATGCAGAACGGAGGAAACCGAATCGATGATGATAAAAAGGACCAAAGTAATCAAGTAATTGTCTTTGTTTCTGGATCAGTTGTCCTCGTGTGCTCGTTGGTTTTCCACATTAATTGTCTGCTGGTTGTAGGTTTGTGGCTCATCTCTTCTTGTGTCTTTTATTTTTTGTGTGTGTGCGTTTCCATAAGAACCTAAAAACAGATGCCATGTCTGCATCGGTGCCACAAATCTTGCTTTTCCCAGGCCTTAAATCACAGATGCCTGTACCACAGTGGTCAGCTGGCAATAATAAATCAGTTTCAGAGGCCATTTGTATAAATTTCCATTTCCTGCTCCCATGTGTTCTGACTCAACCCAGTAACACTGCAACATATACATACTGCTGCAGCCTAAACATGCAAATACTGCCAATCAATTTATGTCACAATAATGTAGAGAGTGACTGCAGAACTCAGCGGCACAAAGCAGTAAATTAACATTTTAGATTGTTCCCAAATGGGGCTGCTCCAAAGGTCAAAAGCATTTATTCTGTGTTTTAATTCATTAATAAAATTAGGGAGGATCTGTGTCTTAAAACTGAGTGATATCTTAGCAGTCACGCAGCTCCGTGTTTATTATTTGGGCACTTCAGCGTCACTAAAACCTCACGCCTTCCTCCTCCTCCTCCTCCTCCTCCTTTTCAGAATTGTTGTGGATGTTGCGTGTAATCTCCTAAGCGGATTTAAAGGGGGAGTAAAAAGAGATGGGTGCTTTACTTCCACAGAGGACACTGGTGCTACAGGTTGTGAGACACTAATCCTGTTCCAGGCCACAAACTCTTCACCCTTCATAGACGTGCACACTGGCCAGGAGCAAAATGTCACTGTCATATCTAGAAGGAGGCTTATTCAGAGCTCGTAATACCAGTAATAAGTTCAGCAGTGAAACTAACGCACACCGCCGTCTTAATGTGTCTTCGTTATGTGTTGTTTCTCACTTCTGACAGGAATATTGGCAGCCATTTATCGATTAACATGAGCATAGACGCCTGCATCGGGACAGACAGTCATGTGACCTCATTAGAGCATGTTCAGGCCCGGCTCACACTGTCCTACAACCGGAGGGGAAACCTGGCCATCCACCTCATTAGTCCTGCTGGTACACGCTCCACGCTGCTGCACCCCAGGTACAAACACACACAAAAAGACGCACAAACATGAAAAAACTATTCATAGAAACAGAACCGTTAAAGCTGATTACACTTCTGTTTGTTGTTTCCCCGCAGGCCTCATGACTACTCATCAGAGGGTTTTAATGACTGGGCCTTCATGACCACCCACTCCTGGGATGAGAACCCCAAGGGGGCGTGGACGCTGGAGATCGAGAACGTGGCTGGTGCCAGTGACTATGGTGAAGCATCTTTATTGTACAAATAAGAGAGTTAGAAGAAATCAGCATTTGTGCGGGTTTACCTGCATGTTTGTGTGTTCATATGTAAAAATGATCAGTCTATTAATGATGGGTTCGATCAGAAAATGGTGTGTCTAAGGACATCAAGGAAGCATGTCCTTTACTTTTTTGTCTGATTAACAGACAAATGAAACCTAAAGATAATCAATTAAAAATAATATTCAACAAAAAAAATGCAGTGAATTCTCAGACGAGAAGCTGGACCTATGAAAAGTTACCGTTTTCAGTTGATAAACAGCTTTTCAGTATTACATGACCTCACTTGAATGAATGATTTAATGTCATTCAACACAACTGTTGTGTCTAGAGTTCAGCTCAAGAGTTAAGATCAGTGCCAGTCAGGAGATTAGCGATCAAGTGGCTCCTGTATCAAGACTTCACCTCTTTGTCTCTATAGACTCGTGCTCTGCAGCACAAATTTTCCTGTAACGGGGAGTGTGATAAAATAAAAGACTGAATACTACAATTTTTTGTTTGTCTGTATCTGGACATAACAGGTTCCACCCAAAAGATGGAATTTAAAAATCTAACAATACCCCAGAAAACAGATGTAGATAAGTGCCTCACACCTCTCTCCTCAGTAAGGAGTGATTTACTGAAGTGGAACGTCTCACAAGGCCCCACATTTTAATGATTCTTCAGAGATGTGCACTTTATGACACTTTAACTGAGCACAGAGTGAAATCATGCTGTTTAGAAATCGTGGCTCATTTCAGAGTCATTTTCTCTCACTTCATGCAAAAAAAAAAAAAAAAAATCTAAAAGTCTGCAACGAGTAGAGAATACAGTCACCAAATTCACCCTGGGGAACACTAGAGCTTCAGTGGTTTTGACAGGTTTGCTTTTGCCCCCCGGTCAGTTTCAGTTTTTTTTTATCTCCATCTCTATCTCCTGTCTCAGGCACTTTGACCCAGTTCATCCTGGTGCTGTATGGCACCAGCTCAACATCTTCCAGCTCCTCTGACAAGCCTGAGGTTGCCAGCAGCAGCTGTAAGACCATGGACCTAAGGCAGATATGCATTGGTAAGACCGATATCTCTTGTCTTCACTTTGGTCGTGACATAAAGTTACTGTCACAGCAGCTGTAGAGTGGTGGTGTAATTACTGAGCCATGTTGAGATGTGATACGTGAAGGAGCCTGGATAGGGTGAGGTGAGTGGGATGAAATATTATTCCATCTGAGCTGCATCTGTCTGCATCATGTTCCTCTGTGTCAACTGTGGGCTGATTTGAAAGTCACTCGCCCGTCTTATACCGGTCCTGCAAGAATCATATTACATGTCTCTTTAATATTTGTATCTATTTTTAATGAAATTTCAGTTCTGATTAGATCAAACTGAATTTTACGTGAGGTAAATCTCATTTCAATGTAACATTGTTCATACTTTTCTCCTACATGATCACAACACTGCCATAGGCAAAGTCCAAACATACCACTGACTGAGCTCTAACTCGCATTTAGTCTGAAATAGTGACAGTCTGACCCCTACAGGCTGTCACAGGTACTTACATACTGACAGAAAACGATCCTATGTAAAGGCGTTAGAGGGTGAACTGAATGTAATCATCATATGTGTTTGTTGTATCCTCTGTTTTCTAACTTGGGGCTTACAACTGTGGTTTACTCTGTTTTTGAACGAGTTGACTAGATCCTGCAGTAAATTAGAAATTCCTCCTTCTGTTGGCTCACAGTCCTGTTTTCAGTGCTGTTGTCCTCAGCATCCGGAGCCTGTTAATTGCCATTGTAGGCAATGGTCTGCATCTGGACCTGCTGCATGTGTAAATGGATCTGTTCACTTAAACATGCTGCTCTCAGCAGATAAATTGCAAAGCTTTACATCATCAGTTTTTTTTTTTTTAGTAGTCAGAAAAAAAAAACAGCAGAAAAAGTGGAAATGGCAACTTGAAAGCTAAATTTCTTTGAAAGTTTTGGGTGAATAACTACAGAAATGTCAGGCACCGACAGAAATGTCAGACACTATTATTTACTATGTTAACTGTGCTCTCTGAGGCTTGGCTGTCTGGGTAGATGTACAGGTTCTGTTTATAGGTTGGCTGACTCATGAAGAGGTAAAAGGTGAACTTATTTCGGTTTCTTTCTCTCTGTCTTACAGAGTGCAACACTGGCTACTACCTCTTCCAGCAGGGCTGTGTGAAAGAATGTCCAGCAGGTTACTCAGTGGGTTCGAAGCCACTCAACTACACAGTGGGAAACTTTATAACGCCGACCTCCGTCCACGCCTGCCTGCCGTGCCCGTCGCCCTGTTTGACCTGCAGCAGCCTCAGCCCTCAGGCTTGTCTGTCCTGTCCCCCTCACAGCTCCCTGGACCAAGATTCTGGCACATGCCTCCACCTCAACCAGTACATGCGTGAGTCACCTGGCAGCTTCATGGTGGGTCCTGGAAACACGGGATCGCAGCTCCAGCTCAGCTCCCAGCTGCCTATCACCATCGCCGTGCTCAGCTGCATGGCCATCATCGCCACCTTCGCTGGCATCTTCCTGATGCTGCAGCTGCGCTCGGGCGCTCTAATCAAGCTGCCCTCTCTGGAGGCTGGCGGCGGTCTCGGGGGCACTTTCAGCCTTGGGGGAAATAGGGTAGTGTCGTACCGCGGCATCCCGACAGTGTGGGGGGATGATGGGGTAAATACAGACTCTGAAAACGAAGAGTTTGACGTCCAAAATGAGAGGACTGCCTTTATCAAAACACAAAGTGCTCTTTAATGCCTCCCCCACAACCCTCCTTCTCTCCTGCTTTTAAAATCCTCGTAGGCTCCTTTGTCTGATAATTCAGGGCTGTGGTAACTGTCCTTTACACAGTCTTTTCTCATTTTATCGCTCATCACTTTTTTTTTCTTTTTTTTTTTTGTCTTCTCTGTCCTGCTGGGTTTTCATCTGAGTCCTGCCTCGGGATCTTGTCTTCCATGCGGCTATGGGAGACCTGATGGGAAGCTGCTGTCTCTCAGAACTCGGGATGACCCAAGCTTTGCTTTGTTCACACTTCGGCGCATTTCTATTAAACTGGCTCTCTCCCTCCTCTTGCCCTCAATCACTAACAGTGTCTGCCTGTGCAGAGTTCATTTTCCCCTCCAGCTCCAGTTCCTTTTTTTGTTACAGTAAACAAATGATTATTATATGCTTTCCTCCCATTTTTTTCCCCCCTCTTTCCATCAGTCTCAGTGCAGTAGCCAGACGAGATTGCTGAATGTGAAGAGTAGAGATGTGCGTGTGCGCACTGGCATGTCCGAATGAATGTGTGTTTGATCGTGACCGTGTAAATCCGATGAATAGTGTAGTGCCCTTGTAGTGCCTAGAGAAACTAAAGCCGGTCCTGTCACATTTAGTACTTTAACAAAAAAAAAAAAAAAAAAAGAGTAATTAAAAAATTGTATGATGAGGCATGAAATCTGATTTAGAAACACTGATTCTCTCCAGAAGTCTGTTGAGAGAAGCACCGCTTATCTGATGTGATTCCCATTTTTAATGTGCGTTTTTTAAAAAAAAAATCAAGAGCATAACTGACAGGGAAATGTCCAGACTTTAATGGTTGATAATTATGAGTCATCAGACAGAAAAACAAACCCACTGTCTGAGAGCTTTCTGGATTTGTCATCGCTGTCGTGTTTCTTTTAACAACGACATGTTAATTGTATTGAAAGAATCCATGTTGCATATAGTTTCTCTCTCTCTCTCTTCATCTGTGCTGTTATTGTTCTAGATGTGATGGGGGTTTTAGTTTTCCTGTTGTTCACACAATCTGGAAAGATCTCTCTCAGCTCTGGCAGAACAAACTGTGAGTCACATAACCAGCAACACTTCCTCCGGCCATTTGGGAATCACAATGGACTGAACTTACTCTGTGTTTGGAAACTATAAATTCTCCCAACTTCATAACCTTCCAGAAATCACATGGAAGGATATCAAAAAAATTAAGAGGAAAAAAATCTCACACACACACACACACACACACACTCTCAGATACACTCGATCACGAGGCACAATCTCTTCGGGGGATATTTAATTTCGATGTCGGATGTGCTCACATCCCGGGGCTGAGAGAGAGAAACCGTCGAGGTGCTGATGGGACCCAGAACGATATGTGACTGTTGAGCACAAGAGCTTCTCAAAGCAGCTGTCAGGTGTTGAGTTACCTGAGATAGATTTCATCAACCGAGCAGAAACAGTAACGATACATCAAAGCTTTTCCTTTTGTCACAACACATTAGAAGTAGAGACATTCGTTACGCACGCCTCATATCGTAATGAGCCTAAAGTTTGCTTGCGTGTGTGAGTGTGTGTTTATGTACGTGTGTGTTTGTTTATTGTTTTCAAGGTTGAGAAATGTTAATCTGCCGTGAATCTGAAGTGAAGGTTTCCTTTCCTCCCTCGTGTCACAGTCTGGCTGTTTTTTTTTTTTTTTTTTTTTTTTTTTTTCAAATCTTGAACATTGTTTAGAAATCCTGTGGCGACACTCGACATCTCATCAGTGTCTCTGCACACTTACCCTCCAGTCTTCATCTGATCTGAATTTCAGATGATCTTTTCAGCATACTTGCCAGTTAATTATATTCTGAATGATACTGCATCAAAAAAAAATCTATTCTGAGAGATTTTAATCATACCTTTAGGGGGGAGATTGTTTTAAAGTGATTTTTCTTCCGGGCTGGTTATCATCTAAAAATATGCACATTGTGATTTAATCCATCGTAGCCATTTTGAATCCATTGATCTCTCTTTGTACTATGTTAAAAATAATTATTTTTGTTTTCTTTTTCATTTCCAGTAAAAAAAAAAAAAAAAAAAAAAAACTAAGTGTGGAGCTTGCTGAGAGAGGTTGTCATGGTGATGACATGCATACAAAACTGCAGCTGCTCATCCTTTTATCTACCTCTCATATCATTCAGCAAGGTTTCATTTGCCAATAGAGGAGCTGTTAAATGATCATAGAGGTCAAATTATATGTAGGTCAGATATGAAAACGCTTCTCTGGTAAGGTTTAGGAGAACAGGCAAGTACGTCAGATTTATATTTTACCACCGAAACAAGCAAATGCAATTCAGAAACTGTAAAGCTGCTGTGTAAATTCTAGTCCCCCTGAAACTCCTATCTCTCCTAAAATGTATTGCCTTATGATCAGCATTCATGGGCAGTCACACCTGGGCTTTAAAGCCTGTTATAGAAAATGGGGATTGCTGGCCAGCGTTCTTTAAGTGTTAAATCAACCGAAAATTGTCAAGGGAATTTGTTCTCCACACCTCTCACAAGTCAGTCTCAACCCGGTCGGCTCCACCCAGAGGTTAAGACCTTTTTTGTTTCTGTCACTGACAATCAAAATTTGTTCCTTGTTTTGTGGGTGTGAAGGTACACAAGCACATAAAACAAAATCATTTTTTAATTTAACCACATGTTTTTGGGAGGTCTTTGCAGAAGGAGTTTTTCATAAATGTGTAGAGTTGAATGTCATTTAAAAATACATTCAGAGAGTAAAATAATATAAAAACATCATAGAGTTTCAAAGAATCTCAAACTAAAACCTGCCAAAAAATAAAAAATCCTGTTCAAAAGGATGGAGAAAGACTGGTATGTATCCTCTCAAATACAACCCTGCGCCAGGAAGCTTAATTCATCTCAGATGGCCGGTGCAGGTGTAACCCATTTGGCTTATCGCGGCAGTTGCAGCCAGGAAGCACTAAACTGGATTGGAAACCATCCGCAGGATGTGGATTTGTAGAAAATGCCCTGAAAAGGAACAAAGCTGATGCAGCTACAGAATAACAAGTGTGTGCTGCATGGCTTTGTGTGATGTACATTAGTGCCTACTGTCATTTATGCTTTGATCAGCCCCGGTTTAAAGAGGGTGCTAATTCAAATACATAATAACTAAAGCCTCAGACTTGAGCCACAAAATCTTATTGATTTCCCAGCTTGGTGTGAAGTGTGCGAACAACAGATAATGGGCTAATACGGCACCGAAATTGCTTCCATAAACTATTTTCCTTAACTTTGGAGACTTAAGAGTTTGCTTTTTTTTTTTTTTTAAGAATTATATTGTGGAATTTGTTGTAATTAGTACAGATAATTGATGCTCAGTCTAGACAACAGTGTATATTCTGCATCTTCCCTTTCAAATTATTTCCATCACTTCCAAAAAGAGTAAAGTTTCTGTTAAAGTGGAACGTTGTGGGATGTTCAGACAAACTTTCTGTGGCTCCTTGAGTGCACACACTTCTTTTTTTTTTCATCTAAGAAAACTTTAAACTGATGAACCCGGAGCTCTGTGCATTCAAGTGTCCAACTTTTTAAGAAGATCACAAATGCAGTCATTAAGTAGTTGGTGCTTCCAAGCAGAGAAGCTGCAGAAAATCCATTAGCAGCCATCTTACTCTTTTCACTGCAGGAATGTGATGAAAACTACACACTAAAAAAAACGAAGAGGTCCTCTAATTGTGCCAGGAAACTGCTCCTAATTATATGGCAGCCACTTCACTGGCACTTAAGTGTGAAGCCTTTTAATGTAGAAAGTAACAGGAATGTTACAAAAAAAAAAATCTGCTTGTTGGAAAAATTGTCTCCTCTGATTATAAAGAAAAGAATCACTTGTGGGCAAGATTGAGTCTTTATCTTTATACCACAGACTTATGTCATGTTGAGGTCAGTGTTGCTTCAGTCCTGCTGTTGGATGTAGCCTGAAGTGATCGATATGAAGTCGGACGGAGTTAATTGGAGCAATATCTTTGGCATAACCAAAGACAATCATATTCAGTGCTGTCTGTTTAGTGTCTAGACGTGTTGCTTTTGGGTTGTCACAGTCCATCGACCCCCCCCACTCGACTCGTGCTCAAAGTGTTTTGTTGAGATCATTGTGTCATCTCTGCCCTTTTGAAGATGTGACGACACCCTGTTTGTTCAGCAGCTGTGGAGGGAGGAGGTCGAATGTATCCCATCTCCATTAACTCAAGGGCTGAATCAGATCTGCGTGCGTCCGTGTGTGCACATGCTTGTACGAGTATAAATGAAACACTTTGTGATGGGGAGGGGGCGGTTAGTGGAGCAGCCTCAGACGACTCTGTTGACCTCCTCCCACCTCTTCATGAGGATCCCGGCCTGTGGCTGCACACAGTACCTTACAGATTTGTGACCTATGATTAATGTACAAGAATGACTATCTTACATGGGACATAACTCTAAAATAAGGCCTATTTTTGTACTATATGAATGGTGCAGTGTAATTTTCTTGTAATTTAAAGATTTTTTTTTTTTTGCTCTTGTTTTTCTTCTTTTTATTTAATTGATGTCAATTATAGATTCTACTAAAATAAAGATCTATGCAAATTTGAATTTGTTTTTATTTGATTAAATCCATTTTTCTTTAAGTCCTAAAAGTGCATAAGTCTTAAGAGAAAAACAACAACAAACAAAAACCTTAAACTTCTCTGATCTTTTCTGCTTTTACAAGTGAATATTCTTCTGAAACGCTGGGATGATTTGATCTCTTTGGGCCTTGAACAACTTTTAAAAATAAATAGCATCAGAGAATCTTCAAGGGAACATGTCTCTTATGGTGAGACCGAGAATTCGTTTTCTTTTTCCACGCCAGCAGCGTGGCTCTGTGGGTGGCTCTGTCAGTCTGTCAGTCCAACACTTTGCTTTCTATCGAGTGGATTGGCATGAATGTTTCTACAGTTTGAAGATCCAAGGCTGCAAATTGCACCGACACTGCTGTTCTCCTGACAGTGATAGAAAGTAACAAAACACATTTACTAAAGTGTGATTTTTGAATATTTGTACATTTTCCTGCTGCTAAATCACTTAAATTCCTCGAAAGTTCAACTGGAATAATTTTACTTTTTCTCCATTATATTCATTTATCACTTGAACACAATAATTATTTTAGAGTTTATAAGAGATCTGTTCACTGGTGCACAAATGTATTTCTTCAAATATGTTTAGTCCTTAATGAAGTTCTTATAGCATTTGTTTCTTTAAAACATATTTCTGGCAGTGCTGTAAAGATATTTCAAGGCAGCATCTTCTTTATTTTGCCACATTAAAAACCACAGACACTAATTTGCCAAACATTTTAAACAGGCTCATCTGTGACTCATGGTCCCGTTCATGATGATTTAAAGCAGTAGGTGGCGTGTTGAGCTGTTGAAATGCTGATTGGAACTGAATGTGGTTGTGTAATTCAATTTACCACTCATAAAGAAAACAAAACGTATATTTAAGTGTGTAGTGTCTTTATCTTCAATGTGGTGGTGTAGAAGAAAGTATAAGCACCTAAACATTGTTTTTAAAAACAGTACTTGAAGAAAATGTTTCTAGTTGTTCACAAATCAAAGAACTGTAGTAATAGAAAAAAAAAAATCCTCGACATGAAGAAACAGCACACTGTGAAATACAGTGTGAGACATTTAGTTGCATGTAACTGTGACTTTTTTGGACGCTGAACTGTTTCTAACCACAGTGTATCATTAGACGTGCCTTGTGCCTACAGCTTCACTTCAACATAAAAGCAGATATTTCCGCTACGGTCTATGAAAACAGCTTGAGCAGTCAGGTTGGGTTTCATATTTTCGTCCCCATTTGTCTTCAGTTTGTATAATGAGTGTATGTGATGATGTATGGCTCATGTAATTAAGCCAATGAGTTTATAACAGTGAAGTTGCATTCAACACGAGCCAAGTCATAAATACAACTAATGAAGTGTGACTAAGTTCACGCTGAGGTAGAATGAAAATGGAAGACTTTTCTCTTCTTCTTTTTTTTCCCTGTTTTATTAATTTTATACAACAAACGCCGTCAGCAGTTTTTACAGCCTGTGAACCATTTACTGAGAGAAAAACAGCACTCAGAGAAGATACAGGGCGGTGGCTATCGCTCAAAGTTAAACAGCGTTGGATGATATCTTTCTAAATTAATTCCTCCCAACTTTATGCGCTGCAGCGAGTTGCTTTCAGCCGTAAACCTGCATCTGCCCACGTCAGTGTTGCATCACTGGGGAAGTGGTGAAGCAACATTGCTCCTATAACCTGGTTGTTTTTTTACATTTTTTTTTTATAAAACATGTTTTGATTGTCCGTTAAACTGTCCGTGTAGGCAGGAGTCTCCTGCTTATTTTCTGAATTAAAAATAGCAAAAAAACCAATTAAAAACAAATCTTAGTGCTGCTGAAATCCTGTTATTTTTGCAAAACAAGCTCCATTTACAATGGCTCCTGTGAGTGTGATGATTGTAAAACTTTTATCACTGTTGCATTGTGTTTCAAGACAATCACATGCATCTCTATCACCAGGTTTCATCGATGTTGTGAGTAACTGCAGCTGAAAAATAAAGTAAGATGCAAGTGTCTGATAATAGTGTTTGTGCTACCTATAGTAGCTGTGTAAATACTCTCGGTTGCAAAACCGATAGTAGTGCCTGACACTTGTAGATAAACCATGGTGGCACTCATGTTCCACCAAACATACGTGCGAGATGCAAGTTTCTCGAGCAGCTTTGTTCCTTTTTTTTCTGCATTTCATTTTGGTTTTTTTCAAAACAAAGTGTATATTTAACTTTTGAGTTCTACTTGAGTAAAGCCAACCCTAAATTGAAAGAGAAATTTCAATTACAAACCTAACCACATTCAAACAGACAAGAGGAAGTGGTACCTCACTTTTTTTTTTTTTGCTCACAGGGAAGTGAAACCTCCCTATGGTCACAGAGAAATAGCTGCTTTTGGTCATTTAGCAGCTGCCTCAGCTCACTGCTCTGTTTCTGTCCCACTCATGAGAAACAGAAGATTTACTGTTGACAACAAATCCTTGGCTGAGAGGAGAGTTGAAATATTAAGAGATGGGCTTTGGGGAGGACCTGAGGTGTCCTCAGGCACATGCAGCAGTCATGCGTCTCCTGGACTCAGAGCTTCACCTGATGGAGGTCATGAAGAAGTGGATGGGTCAGCGGGCGAAGAGTGAGCGGGAGTTTTCGGTGCAGCTTCATCACATGGCTACGATGGCAGACAAGCTGGACCGACCTCAGCCCGGTGCAGGACTGGATTACATCAGTCAACTCAACAAGGTGAGATCTTTAAATCCACCTGAACCTGAACCATCAGCTCCTATGGGAGAAAGTTACTAGAAAGACTCAAAAATGAAAAATATTTTGACTTTATTTAGTGAATGTTAACAACCCACTTTCTTGAATTTAGTTTTGATTTTTTTTTCCCTGTTAAACACTTCCCTCAATTTCCTCACCCTTTAAGTCCTGACACATCAGATAATAGCCAGAAAATTCACATTTGTTCAATCTGAGATGTTTATTAAACCTTTCAACAAACTGCAAAAAAAAAAAAAATGTGTTTCATCTCTTATTTGATACATGTTGATTATGTTGATGAGAGACGTCTCAGAAACTCCTGTAGTAAACATGGTACAGATGGCTATAAAGGGCTATAAAGGGTTAACATTGATGCTGTTGTTCTATTGACTTTTATTTTCACAGCTTTAAAACTACCTGTAAATTATATCATTGACAAACATCCACATTGTCTACTTGTGTTACAAAGAATCCAGACGTCCCGAAGTAAACCTGTAAAAACAGATATTTCTCAGTTTCATTGAGGTAGTTGAGAAATTAGAGAAGTCTCAGGGTTTTTTCTTTTAGTTGTCACAGCACATAGCCTGTGGTCCACCACTGGAGCAGCACAGTTCTCTTAATATACTTAATACTTTAATAAAAATGATAAAACATTTCGTGAATGTGAAGAATGTCAGACTCATATAGTGTCCACAGTTTCAACACTATCCACTGATTAAAATATGCTTGAAACCGATACTGTTTACGTTAGCTAAATGTAGCAGCAGCTGTGATAAGTTTTCTATTAATGGCCATGACGACATTGAATTTTGAAATGTCTGATGTGTGTGTGTCAGTCTTGGGGAGTCCTGGTGTCTCAGACGGATTTCCTCAGTCAGCTGATGAAGAAACGCTCTGAGGATCTACTCAATGGTCCCATCAGCAAACTCACACTGCTCATCAGAGACAAACAGCAGCTGCGTAAAACCTACGCTGAACAGTGGAACCTACTGAGGCAAGAACTCACCAAGGTGTGACACACACACACTGATACACAAATACACCTACGCAACAAAACAAACTTCTATTATCACGTTAAAACCTTCTCACAGTCCAACCTGTGACTATGATGCTACCTTTCGCTGCTAATCAGAAGCTAATGAATACCCAGGCATTTTATTGAAATTCTTTTTTTACTCTGTCTGACTCTTTACTCAGTGGACTGCTCATAAATTTACAGCACAAACCTACTGGAATTTATATTTACTGGAGTAAAATATTTACTTGTTTTAAACTGATATATATTTGAAAATAATCTATATCAGTTCAGTTCCTATGAATGAATATTTCATTTCTTTTGCAGCCGCTCTCAAAATATTCTCAAAATACTTTTTTTGTACATAACATTATTCTTGTTTAATGTCTTTAATGTCTTGTCTTTTTCCGAATGTGTTTCAATGTGTTTGACGACGAAAGCAAACAATGTAATAATGCGTATAAAGGGACGATTCTCATGACTGAGACTGAGCGAATGATTGACTCGTACAAGAAGCGGTTTCTCCAGTTTATCATCATGGCGTCCTGATAAGCACCGCGCGGCAGGGTTTTAAACAGACACCAGTCAAATGAAACGAGGTTCAATAGACTGGAAAGAATGTGTGCAAACGCATTTTGATGTGATCTCAAACTGGCAGCTGCTCCAAACTGTTTTTATTGCCCTATTACATCAGGCAAACGGTTGCAGATCGGTCGTTTTATTTATACATTTATCTATTTATTTGGCCGTTTAGTTTTCTGACTTTTCTGACCGAGCAGCTGAGGCTCAGGTGGATGTTATATGGTCAACAATATTATCAATGAAGCTAAAAGATGGAGTTTTAAAATTTCAACACCAGCTTCAGTAAAAGGTCACATCGTTTCCTCATTGGTCTTTTTCATGTTTCATGTTCCTCTGCAGTGAAATGACATCTCGGCATCTGTCCACTTCCTGTGTCAAGCAGTTCTCTTAGTGAGATAGTTTGCACCCACACAGATGTGTCCTTTGAATCTGAATCCTGCCAGCGTCATAAATTTTCCATCTGTACATGTGTTGCTGTGTTTGTGTCTGTGTGTGCATGTGTGTGATGCTTCAGGTGACTCAAACAGAGGTGGAGAAGCTGAAAAGCAGCTACAGACAAGCGGTGAAAGACACAGCTCAGGCAAAGAGGAAGTACCAGGAGGCCAATAAAGGTGGGGATTCCTGGTATTTCTTACTTCTCTGAAGAGAAACACTGATGGTTTCACTGATAGTTCAGACCATGGTGAAGACCCGTCTTATGTTATACAACTTCTTTACGTTTTGAATAAATAGATACAGTGTGATTCTGATGTGTGTATTTCCATCATGACATGATGTGACATAACGTTTCATCCCTTTTTTCTGTGTTTGTCCAGATAAAGAGAGAGACAAGGCTAGAGAGCGTTATATTAAAGCTTCGCTGAGACTTTATGAGCTGCATAACGAATACTTCCTATGTGTGCGAGCTGCTCAAGTTTACCATCAGCACCACTACAGCCAGATCCAGCCGGCCCTGCTCAGCGCACTGCAGACTTTGCAGCAGGAGATGGTGCTCATACTGTAAGGATATAACACAGAGCAGATTGTTGTGTGTGAATATTCATTGTATATTTAACTTACACAGTATTAAAGCCATTTTATTACAAATATTAATAAAACCACATTATACAATCTTTTTACAGCTATTTTCAAATGATTATAAGAAACCAATGCAAGATCAGCTTACATAGGCTTGAAGTATGTGAAATTTATTTTAGATTAATAATATTTGAATAAGCTGTCAAGAGCAGTGAGCAGTAAGTTGTGTGCTTTGAAAGAGAATATGGTGAGAAAATTAAATTTTGCTGCAACTGTATCAACAATAATGACAGAAATTAGTTCAAGTATTTACATGTTTCCTGTGATGAACTGCTGGTCCAGGTACATTTTCATAACTCATGATATCAATCAACGTGTAGCCAACCAACATGGAAAAGAGAATATATGTAAATGTAGTTTGAATTTGGATGAACTCTAACCCTAACCCTCATCCTCACATTATGGTCCATGACATCAACAAACAGTTCGACATCTGTGCAACATGTGTGACTGTGTTTTTATGTGCTCTTCTTGAACCCTGAACCAGAAAAGAGATCCTGCAGGAGTATTTCGACATCTCCACTCTCCTCCATCATGAAGTGGTAAAGATCCACAGGGAGATGTCTTCTTCTCTAACAGCCATCGACCCTCACAGAGAATATGAGAGTTTCATTCATCAGAACAGGTAGACAGAGGAAAGCTTTTTCCTTCAGATGAGCAACCCTGCAGAACAAGACCATGAACTGTGTGTGTGTGTGTGTTTGAAGGTCTGTGAGCGAGGTCCCTGCTTGTGCAGAGTTTGACTGCAGTCTTCTGGAAGACACTGAACAGCTGAATCCCGGAGAGATTGAACTGAACGACCTCACGCTCGAAACGATCCAACACAAGTGAGACTTGACATCTACAAAAAAATCTCAAACAGATGACTAAGCTTCAATAAGTTGTTTTTTTTTGTAACATCTCAGCCACTTCCTCATTTTCACCCTCTTCCTCCTGTTTCCTCTAACTGTTTTGAATCAATTACTTCCCCTTCCTTTATTACTTGACTGTTTTCCTCTCAGACTGACCACGGTGGAGGAGGAGCTGATGGACATGGCTCGGACTCTGGGCTGTCAGCAGACCTCTGTCGAACAGCTGGAGCTGGAGCTGGAAGCAGAGCAAGAGGGCGTTAAAAAAGGCCAGAGGTGAGAAGATTATGAACATGAGTGATAATCAGTGATGCTCTGATGATGTGCTCAGAGTTTACAGACAAAAATAAAAACATACAGGCTACGGGAGCTCTGAAGACAAATGACCAAAGTCTGTATCTGTGGGTAGTCCATCCAGTCGGGAACCATGCTGTGAGCTCTTGTCTGGGCAACAGCTAACAACCAATGAGTTCTCAGGGGGCAGTAGGTTCTTTATGAATTATAATACAGTGATGTGATCAGAGTTATGGAGCTTGTAGCCCTCGTTTGTCTTAGTTGATGAGGTTGTCTGAAGGTGTTAGAGGTTTACCGTCCTGTGGGAGTGATTGAGTCATTAACAAGCTCCTGGAGGACGACTGGAAACACTGTGTTTAATTGCAAAACGTTGATAAGTTGTAAGAGCAGCTGGGGGCAGATGTGGTGGTGGTGAGTGAGTTTACCTGAGGAAAAGTCACTCACTTCTACAGACAACTTCTCACCACCGTCGCTCCGAGATCATATCAAAACATTAAAGAAGCTGCCTGTGGATACTTTATTCACTCCAGCAATAGCATGTTAGTGTTTGTGCTGTTTGTTACAGTTGACAAAACAATCTCACCACAAAGCTCATTAGTACCTAATTTGGTGTTTTCAATTTTATAACATTATCACTCATTTCATCTTTGTTTGCCCAGTTTTCTTGAAGTTGAAGATCAAATTGTCTTTTTTTCCTGTCATTGGTGTTGGTATGAAAGTGAAATGAGGAGACTGATGTCGCTTTGATGTCAGAACACAAAATATGAAGCTGCAGTCGGAAGCCAGTTAATTTAACTTGGCTCAAAGACTGTAAACACGAGGGAAATACCTTCGCTGGCTCTGTCCCAAGAACAAACAAATCTGCCTCTGAAGATCAGAAAATACCACAGTGTTTCTCATTTATTTAATCGCAAACAAAGCAGCGCAACAGCTTAAGTGTAAAAATGGTAATAGTGACCACTGCTTTTAGACTGAAAGTTCAATCTTGACCTTGGAAACAGCCATTAACAAAACAATTTCATCACAACAGTCTGAAGTGGTTTGTTGTTCAGTTTCAGAGCTGTTCATTGTGACTTTGAGAATTTATACCACTTACTTGTAGTGTAATAACAAAAAAGGCAAATTATTATGCTGTCAAAATTGTGCATTAATTAAATTAGGGAGAAACTAATGTTATATTTCATCACTGACTAATCTATTTAAAAGAAAAGTCTATGAATGAATGAATGAATGAATGAATGAATGAATGAACATCCACTAACTCAAACATGTACAGTTTATGAAGAAAAGCAGCAGATTTTTACATCTGAGAAGGTGAAATCAGAGAATGTCGAAAAATGACCATGACATGTAATTATTATCCAAATAGATGATCATTAATTTCCTTTTTTTGCCCCTTTAACTTGTGTCACCTTCAGCGGGATCTAATCAAATTAACACAGAGTGACTGTGTGGACACATACACCAGGTACATCTACTCCTCACAGAGGCTGCAGTTGTCATCAGACAGTAAATTCTTGCTCCACTGCCCTGTAACAGGTTAATGCAGCCTTTCATTGTCTTACATGCTCATCAGCCAGCACCGGGGCTGACTAAGCTCTTGTTAAAGAAGCTCTTATATTGAATGCATCGATCAACAGGAAGCATCTGCAATGTGTTTGTACAGACAGGCTATTTTTTTTTATTGATGTCTTTGTGCTCTTGTGTCGCTGAACTGTGTCACTCATGTTGTTTTATTGACTTGTTCATCCCTTTGTGTTGTTTACATCCATTAGGTCTTACACGTTTAATTTTCCTTTCCTGAAGTCATAATCTCTCTGTGTGTTTTATTCAGGGTCTACCAGTTCAGCAAGAGACATGCGCTGGAGGAGTGTCGGCAGCATGTTGTTCTGTCTCAGGGCATGAGAGCCAAACTGGAGACTCAGAGAGTTATTCTGAAGGAGAAACTTGACCAACTGGGCTCCAGAGAACCTCCCTCTGCTCTGAGACTCAACTCAGACACCATTTCAGTTTCATCTATCTCAAGCAATGTAAGGTTTAAGGTTTTCCTTCTCTTGTCTTTTTTTGGCTCCTAATCAAACTCTGTCAATCAGTCACATGTAAAAATAGATTGTGTGTTACATTAAAACAGCCATGGTATGAGGAATAAAGATGGCATATTGGATAGTGACCAACTGAAACTATTAGTGGTATGAAGAACAAAGATGTCATGTCTGGTATTAACTCATACAAAGAGTCTTTCAAGTCAAAGTCTTGAACTTTGTGTCTTAGGCCTTAAACAAGTCAGAAACAGCAGCATCCGTGGCCTGTACTACGAAGCACGGTTAAAGGGGGTTTTAATCACCGATAATTAATGTAATGCTCCCTTATCTTGCCTCTCGTTAGGCGTGACTGTGCATGCATGCCTTTCACTTGTAAGGATTTAAAGCTGTTTACTCATTCTGTTATTGTAACATTATCACCAAAGTCATGTTTATAAAACATATTTGAATAAAAGTTAGAACCTAAGTGTTCTACAAGGAAATTTGGCTATTTATAACAGGACAAAATGGTATCCTAGATATGTGGAGAAAATGGATGAAACTATACTGTAACTATAAATTAAAGATGGAGCTAAATTCAACTCATCAGGTTATGTGACTTGAGCAGGCTACTTAAAGAGAATGTGAACTTTAAGTACAAAGCGTTTATTATCAGATCAAATAGCATAACTATACGTAGCTGCTACATTGCTGCTGTGAAAAGATTCACAGTATAATCGCCCTCATGTTATCCCGAGGCTGCACTGATAGGGATGTTTGCAATGAATTCTAAAATCTTGTATGACACGGTTTTTTTTTGAGTTTAAGCCTGCCACATTTCATCTATTTGTAATATAATCTTTTCTATGTTGCAGATTACAATTGTATGAAACCATTCTTTATTCTGCAGAGCCTTTAAATGACCAAGGAAAAAAATAAATGCATCCAAACATCCAACAGTTTAGATTGAGCATGTACACCCAGGCTGCCACCATACAGCGGCACGTTATACAGTCCTGCAGATGTTCAGCATTAAGGCTGCGTTAGAATACGTGTCTGTCCACTCACAAAATAATAGTGGTACATTATCTGCGCGGCGAGTGACATTTAAGACTTGTGGCCTGATCAGACAAAGATAAAGAATTCCTTCTAAAAACATATTTAAAAGCCCCTCAGAAAGAGCCACTCGGGATTTGTGCATCAGTGTCTTAGATCTTTCACGTAATTGGCGGTGGAGACATTGTGACTTAAACAAGAACATAACCATAAAGGCTGGAGACTTTTGTGGCATTCGTGATAGTCTACATGTTTGTTTTGTACCTGCAGATTTTTTAAGAGCAAAATGAGCATGTTTTAATCTATAATCAGCCCTTCTCTCTTTACTGCTGAATGATTGAACTTCGTAAGTTATTGATACAATTTGCTCTTGATGGTTTTTGTTTTTTCAGGACCAGAACCAGACCCAAACCTCCAAAGTCCTCATGGAAGGGATCATGAACAATTTGAGTGGCCTGTTTAAACCCAAACTAAATGAGGTATGTTAAACAATTATAGATGGTTAACAGTTATACTGAAGAATGTGGCATCACATTGTCTACACTGAACAATATATATTTATTTGTGTCACTGAAGGACACTTTAACAGGAAGGACAGTTGTTCCATTTGAAGGACACTTCCCCCTCCTCAATCTAACACCTCCATGCTCTCAACATCACCTGCAGTGCCTGTTTTTCTGTTTCCAACCAACAACCAATTCATCATGTTTTGGTGAACATGCCAGAGTTTGTGTAGTGTGTAGAGTGTATCCTCTGCACTCGCTCAGGCACATGATCTTTCTATAAGGTCTCTTGCTTCCGAAGGCACCGTGGGACTTTGCGAGGTCAGCTTTGTCGGTCAAGTTGCTACTTTTGAAATTGCGCTTGACCTAAAACTAAGTTTACTTGCTCAGAAAGCGAGTTCCTCAGCACTACATTTCATCATTGCTGAGAAATGAGCTCATACGAAGCCTTGACCCAGCCGTCCGCTACGTAAACTCAACAGGAAAAGGCCTTGAAATAATCAGTCTTTCAGTTTTTAATCTGTTGCATAGACTGAAACAACTGCATGCATGCTTTAAAAGAAACATTTTAGTAAAAAAAAACGTTTTATATCTTTATTGTATTGGAATTTAAGACTAAATTTTGTCTAAAGTGTGAGCTACTTCTTCTCTCTCCTAACCCTGTGGTACCTTGGAGGCATTAAGGGTGTTGCAGTTAGACTTTAAAGTATTACACACTCCTCTTTGAAGTATCTTTATATAATCTCTTCAGAGCTGTCTCAAAACCCTCCTTCTAGAACATCTAATTGTTTTTTTCTCATGTCAGTTTTAAAGACTCTGCTTTTCTCTGTTCCTGTCCCCAGGGGCTCCCAGTCATCCAGGAGGTCGATCGACCTCTGGTGCAGCAGGACTGGTACCACGGAGCCATACCCAGACTAGAGGTCCAACAGCTGCTCAAGAATAATGGAGACTTCTTGGTGAGGAAGAGTCAAGAGAAACAGGGTTACGTGCTCTCTGTGCAATGGGATGGATCCTGCAAACATTTCCTAATTCAGAACACAGATGTAAGTAAATCTTAAGCTTAATCGAACAGGACATTTGACTTGATATGGGGATGTCATTTCTGTATTTCTGTGCACATTTAACACTGGATGGTTTGAAAAATAGATGCTACATTTGAGAAGTTAAAATATTATCACAAAAAGACACAAGACTGTTTCCTTCCTGATTTTATTTATAATACTGGACATCTCGAGAACATCTCAGCTGCATAATTTCCTGCATAAATTTAAGATGGATAAAACATTGACACTTACAATTAGAAATATAACGTTCTATTTACATTGGTTCTCCTCTGTAAAGGCTTTTCTATGTGTGTCAGTAGAATCTGTACCGTCTAGATGGACAAGGCTTCCCCAGTATCCCGCTGCTGATCCATCATTTAGTATCCTCACGAGAGCAAATCACCAAGAGAGCCGATGTAGTGCTGAGGAAACCTGTACTGAAGGTACTGCTGTAACACACACCTGCACTGTATGTGAACCATATACATTAATCTTTCAACGGCCGCACAGTGTTTAAGCATTCTATTGTCAAACACCGGCACATTGGCAAACATGATCTCATCCTCCTTTGTGTTCTCTTCTCTCCTCCTTGTTCTGGTCTCACGGTTTAAAACTGCACTAACGTGTCTCTTATTGTTTAATTGAAACCTCATTAGGACAAATGGGTGCTGGAACATGATGATATTATCTTGGGACAGCTCATTGGACGGGTGAGTAAGTTTGATATGTGTTGATAAAAAATGAGGAAAGGGAGTAACCAAAAACCAAAAAGGCTATTTTTTTATCACATTTTAACAGTTAGATATGAATGATGTGTAAATGTGTTTGGTGTCTCAACACGTTGGACATATTTAGGCAAAACTTTACAGCCAAAAGGGCAAGGGAGGAGCTGTCCACATTTTCTCAGATGTGTCTATAAAATGATGCTTAATAATATGATAGTTCATTGGAATTATACTACACAGACAATTTGTTTTAAAATGATTTCAAAGTAAGTGACAGAGGACAAAAGTGCAAGGTTTTAGTTTGCAGGAAAGGTGTAATCTGTGGTTTCGTCCAAAGCTGTTCTGTGGCTTCAGCAGTTTGAATTATTACTATATTTTGGCAAGCTGCTGTCTTTTAGTAAAAGAATCTCTCCTCTCTTATTACCACTCCTCCACTGTTGCTCAGCAAGTCAACACTGACCTTGAAAATAGGGGAAATTTATACGAAAAAGGCTGCAACTGTGAAAAGTAGCCACTTGGTTTTGTCACAGGTCTCATATTAACCGCAGCTGTAATAATGTTTACACAGAGGAAGTGCTTTAGCTGTTTTCCTCCATCACTCATGTTGATATTGCTTTGGGAGGGAATCTCTTTATGACCAGTACAGACAGGAGTAGCAACTACAGCAACTATTAGAATTAATGTACATGTTTACATCCCATTTAATCTGCAGCTATAAAATGTTATACTGTACATATAAATGTTATACTTTGGAAGCAAAGCAACTGTCGGATACAAACTCTAGGGAGTGAGAAATTAGATGTAGAAAACAGTCTAACTGAACATGTTGGTGTTGGTGCTACACAGGGAAACTTTGGAGAAGTTTTCAGTGGTCGATTACGCTCTGATAACACTCCCGTAGCTGTGAAATCCTGTAAAGAAAACCTGGCTCCAGAGCACAAGAGTAAGTTCCTGATGGAGGCCAGGTTAGTACACACACACACACACACACACATACACACATACAAACAAACATACACACTGCTTTACACACAGAGTCTCACACACTCATACACTTTGTGCTTCTTTCCAGGATCTTGAAGCAGTACGACCATCCCAACATTGTGAAGCTGATCGGTGTTTGCACACAGAAACAGCCAATCTACATTATCATGGAGCTTATTCAAGGTAAATATGATTTTTTTTTTTTTTAATTTCAACAGTTTCAAAGTTGATTATACCATAAAGATTTAACTTTGTTATTTCATTTTCTTCATCAGGTGGTGATTTTCTCTCCTTCTTGCGACATGAGGCTCACACTCTGAGGCCCAAGACTTTGATCAAAATGGCAGAAAATGTAGCAGCGGGTATGGAGTACCTGGAGAGCAAGAAGTGTATTCACAGGTTGGTCAATCAGTCATTTAATACTTATACAAGCCACAGTTCATTGTGCTCTGTCTACTCACTAAACAGTGAACTAACAGTCGAGAACAGTTCAGACTGTGACTTTATGTTATTTAGATTAATGTGTCACAGCACTGACTCTTCATTTCTGATGTTTTGTTATGAGTTTAAATACCCAAAGGTATATAATGTAATGTAATTGAAAATGAGCCCTCAGGTGATATATACTTTACATATCAGAAAGTATAATGTAATATACACTAATCTGATTATTGAATACTTCTATTATTATTATAAAATGATTTTGATGCAGAGTAAAGTCAAAATCTGATTCATATTCTTCTTATTTTTTCTTATTTAGTTACAACAGCAGAAAATGTTATTGTACAACAACTTTAATTCAATTTCAATTCAATTTCAATTTATTTTATTTATATAGCACCAGGTCATAAAAACATTTATCTCAAGGCACTTTACATAGAGAAACCCAACATTTCCACAATGAGCAAGCGCTTGGCAACAATGGAGAGGAAAACTCCCTTTTAACAGGAAGAAACCTCCAGCAGAACCAGACTCAGAGTGGACGGTCATCTGCCTCGACCGGTTGGAGTGAAATGAAAACACGGAAAAGAGAAGAGACAGAGGAAAGAGAGGGAGGAGGACGGGGGAGGGGGGAGGAAGAAAAGTGGGAGACCAGAAAGAGACAGTAGAGAGTAGATGGTTACAAGTAGTTGTTAAAGTAAAATTATCATTACAATTAATATTACAATAATAATAATAATATTGATGAAGATGAAAGTGGTGATGTCGTCAAAGAATTGGAGTCCAACAGCTCTGGAGTCAAAACTTCCTGTAAAAGGAAGTTTTGCTTTAGCACATGTAATGTGCTAAAGCTGCACACAACTGATCTCGAACGGTTATGACACATAATAAATAATATCTTCATTCACTTCCCCAACTGCAACAACTCTCACAACACTTCCACAAAGAGTATGTTGATGTTATAGTAATAAGGGTTAATTTGTCAAAAGCTGTGGTGTGTTTTTTTTATTTATACGAAAAAGGGAAGAACAATGAATTTAGTGGTGTGACATTACATTTAGTTGACATACATTGACATACATTTTTGATTGTCCAAAGCAGTTTACAGTAAGTTTACATGTAAGTTCATACGTCACAATCAAAGAAAGGAGAGTTAAATTGAATTAACCCCTACCCCATCAAACTAAAAACAAAACAAAACAAACAAAAAAAAAAAAACATCTGGAACCCAAGATGCAAGGAAATGGTTCTAGCATGTGGTGTTAGGGGGTGTTAGGTGTTAACTGATAAAGTGGTTTAGTGATCTGTTCTGACGTCAGCTGGAGCTGGGTTCAAGCATAGAGTCAGGATCATTGTAAGTGTTAAAAAAAAACTGTAACTTATGTTTATGTATGTAAATTGAGATTATCTGTTTATTTTCTGTTACTTGTTCCTTATAATTTAGGTTCCGCCTTATTTGAAGGTGAAAGTGTATTTAGAGTATTTAAACAATTAAAACGTTTTTTCTAAAAAAATAAAATACCAAAAGTGGAGAGCAAAAATAAATCTATAAATAAATGGAGCTACAAATGTTTGGATGCAAAACAGACTAAAAGAGAGTTGGACAAATGATATTTCAGTATTAAATAGACAGGTTGCTTCATGGTTTTGGTTTATGACAAGAAAAGGCCACCTTTCCATATTTCTTTGTTCTAACTTGATAGATTTAACGTTGCAGTGTTTGATGATCTATGCGCTTTATAGGGATGGACAGTGAGCTTCATGTGGAGCTGCTGAACCCTTCAGGGCCCTGTACACACTTGTACATTGGCAATAAAATTTTAAAATCTGCCATAAAACAGACAGAGAGCCAATGGATGAAGGCTAAACTGGGTGTTTTTTTCAACAAGTCAACGCTGACTGTAGCTGCATAGACAGCCTCAAAAGATGGTGGATTTCACTTTTATAAAGATCAAACACTGGGTTTTGTAAGTAGTTGACAAAAAAAAAAAGGAGGGGAAGCTTGGATCTAAAAATATGGTAAATGTAAAGTGTGAAGCTGATCAGATAATCTCTGCATCTGCTGCTGAGTGGGAGCTGAGGGTGAGGCATCAGTGGCAGAGAGGAGAAGACACGAGGTTGTGACATCCGGCTTATTATAAGACTGCTGTACGATTTGCCCAGCGGGGACAGATCAGAGCAGGCTGCTGGTAGTTGCTCAGCCTGTAGCGCTGCATGCCAAACTGTTTCACATGCAACACCAAAGACATGACAAGAACGCTTGTTCTGTGTCTGTGTTCTGTGTCTTTCTCCATTTTTCATCAGCCTCAGTATAAAATTCCTCTTATATCTTTCCCATCTTTTTTTTTTTTTTTTTGTCAGAGACCTGGCAGCAAGAAACTGTCTGGTTGCTGAACACAACGTGGTGAAGATCAGTGACTTTGGGATGTCTCGTCAGCAAGACGATGGCGTCTACTCTGCAGAGGGCGGCCTCAGACAGATCCCTGTTAAATGGACAGCTCCTGAAGCTCTGAACTATGGTACAACACAATTCCCTCTGCCCTGCAGACACAATGAGATGTACTTTTCCTGTCAGTCTCTGAAATACATGTGTTTGTGTCTTTGTCAATGCTGCCACCTGCTGGTGATCTCAGGTCGTTATACCACAGAGAGTGATGTCTGGAGCTTTGGTGTCTTACTGTGGGAAACCTTCTCCATGGGAATGACACCGTACACGAGTATGTCCAACCAACAGACACGAGACGAAGTGGAGAAAGGTAAAGACTCAAATCAGGACGATTCAGATGCTGCTGAGACAAAATCCCTGCTTCTTTACCAGCGTTGTACAACTTTCACTTTTACTTCATTACATATTCTAACTTAATTTCATACATTTTCAATTTGCAGTGTTGTTACAAAAATAAATCTGTTGAGGCATCAAAATCATGTTTGGGGGTTGATGTAGACTCCATCTTAATGGGTGAATGGAGGGAGAAACTTTAAAAATATTATATCAAACAGAAGTTTTAGTATTTTACTAAGACATTGTCAATGAAGATTGTTGTAGGCTCCATGTGTTGGTGCTGGATACACTAGTTAAACAAAGATAAACATGTACTTTTACTTTTACTTTCATTACTTAAGTACATTTAATTATAGATTACTTGTCATACTTAAGTACACTGAATACCAGAAACTTTAAGACTTTTACATGAACTTCTACCAAAGTAATTTTTGGGTTTTTTTCGTATCTGTATTTCTGCTCTAGTGTGACTTTTAGATACTTTATTTAACACTGTTTTTGCTGAGATTGAGACCTTTTCTGATCTCTCTGTGTTTTCGGCGTGTGCTGAGTTTATCTCGGCACCTGTAGTTGATGTTGTCTGTGATGTTTTTCAGGGTACCGTATGCTTCCACCTAACGGCTGCCCTGTGGAAATCTCCAGGATAATGAACAACTGCTGGCAGTACGACGCCAGAAACAGACCGTCTTTCAAGAAAATTCGTGCTGAGCTCAATGTCATATACAACAAAATTACCTAATACAAGCCTGTTGAGTGTACATGTAGTGTGTTTTTGTTTTTTTTACTCCTATTTGATTCATTGTTTGATAGTTTGTATTTTATTTTTCTCTACAAAATGAGTTGAAATCCTATATATAGACCAGCTGATGGCAGCACTCTTGTTTCTTTCTGTCACTCTGTTTGTCTCTTATTCATTCTTCCTCCTTCTAAAGACAAAGAGACGCGTCTTTCTTCTTTAAGACTGCACTATCTGTTGATATGTAAAGGAAATGCAAAGACTTTGTATTAAACTGGCACATCCTCTTGAGGACTTCAGATCCTGCCAACACAGTCATCGAGACAAATGAGGCTCAGCACAGTCTTGTCTGTTGAGAACTTTAATCTCTGATTTATTGCTATTGACTCATTTCAGCTGTGTAATTCTTCAGGAAGGAGCGACGTAATTATGTCTGAAAATTATTTCAATCTCTAAGATATTTATTTTTTATTTTTTGTTTTTGGCTGGAAGTGTTTCCTGTTTTAACTGGAGGCTGAATTGCACCACTAGAATCACGTACCTGTCAAACAAACCTGCAGAAAATTATCACTAATCTCTTCTTCTCTTTGGCACAACAAAGCATTTGAATGTCTTTTAGCTCATTGCTTTGGTTTTACAACCAGTGACGTTTTTACTTTTTTCCCCTTCAGATTCATTTCCAGATACATCTTGTAGATTTTTTGAAAATGCTCTAAAAAGTTTCCGTACTTACTTGACAAAATGAGTGATGCCTGTGATGATCCTTGTTCCTCCAGGTCTAAGTATCTGAATGTGTTGAATCTGAGGCAACTGGACATTTCACTTCTCACCCAAGAGACATTTTCAGTCCTGATAGAGAGTGTGGTGGTGGATTCCCAGAGTTCAGTTTCACTATTAATCACCGACACGCTCCTGGTTATTATAGTAATGGTTGTTAAAGTCTTCTGCAATTAAGTGGCCACATGTGTGTTTCTCATCTGAGGCAGATGACTTGTTAATTCTTCTGTGCAGGGATGAGAGGTGGAGGACAGATGGTGTCGCAGGCCTCCTCTTCTGTTGAGGGATGGTTTCTTCTTGTTCTTCGGATGTAGTAAAGACATCTGAGCCCTGCTCTGAGAACTTAGCTCGACTCTTATGAGCTATACGCTTGTGCAGGGTTTGTTTTGTTTTCAGTTTGTTTAGTGACATGAAATAAATCCTGGACAAGCTAAACAAGTAGAACTAAACTAAACAAACCTATACAAACATATGGCTCATCACAGTCGAGCAAACAGGTTTACTAGAGGTCATCTCATCAGCAAAGAAGGAATTTCTTTAGGAACAAATATAACTTGACTTGTTTAGTCACATAACGTGCCTTCCACCTGTAACCCAGTGTTTGTGTTAAACGAGTATTACCATGTTAAAAAGAGAAAACAGTACAGTGACTATAAAAATTATTCAAATTCAAGCTCATATTACACACAGGACACATACAGAGGACAAGTTCAAAAACACAACACAGAACAGACAAGTACTCATAACGCTTCCTGAGCAGGATTAAAAGCAAGTAAGATGAGATAAAATATAATATCAAACATAAAACATGTTAAAAGTTTGGTGCAAGGGACAATAGATAAGTTTAAGAAAGAAAAGGTCAGGTTTCCAATAAATACAAATAAATAAATTACAAGATGGACCTCTGCAAAAAAGTGCATTAAGATTAGTTTAAAAGAGACACAGCAGTGTGTAGTCTTTGATCTCGGGACCATAAATCTCTGCCCGGATGGCAGCAGCTGGAACTCACTCACTAGAGGATGGGAGACGTCATTAACAATAGAGCTGACTAGCTGCTGCAACTGTCTGGCATACAGTGACTCCAGCCCCAGCTGTGTCTCCTCAGTCAGGCGACCAGACCATTAGATGATCTGGTTGAGTGAGTTCCTTTCCTTTGCGTGCAGGTTTCCGAACCATCACACAATAAAAAAAAAGCTAAAACCGACTTAATAAAAGCATGATAAAACAGTGTCTTATCAATATGGAAACGGGACAATTTTCTCAGGCAAAACAGCCGCTGGTGTCACTTCCTGCTCACGGCTTTGCAATTCCCGATTGTCCCGAGATATTTATAGGATTGCACTTGTTGAATGACTTGTCCCTTGATCATAACAGGCAGAGGTATTTTGACATTCTTCATAAAACCAATGGCCATGTCATGTCTTCTCAGATCAGACCATCTCCTTAGATACCTTTTTTATTACTTTTATAAGTGGAATCATGGTCCATATAATTTGACTTGACAAAATTTTCTTGACAAAAAAAATAAAAAAAAACAAAACTCTACATTTAAATACATATATTTTCAACTAACATTACAAAGTAAGTAATTGCGTAAATGTCTGTAAATTAAATTGACTGACCTGATTTAACAGAGAGCTGCTGAGATAAGAGAGCATCTATATACACAGCATCTATATTTTTATCAGAGTGGCAAAGAGAAAACCACCAATGAAGAAAAGCTCTTTGTAAAACTCACTCAAAGACATGTGAAGAAATCCTGGAAGACAATCTGACTCAACCTGCACAAGAACTACGACTTGGGAAAAGATTTATCTTCTAGCAAAACAATGACCTGAATCAAAGCAAAAGCTATGAAGAAATAGTTTAAAGACCTAAAAGTTTAAAAGTGAAGTGTCTGAGTCAAAGGCCAGATCCTCAATCTACCACAGAGTCTGTGACTTGAAAAGACCCGTTCACACCTGATCCATGTGCAATCTGACAGAACTGCAGCAGTTTTGTAAAGAAGAATGTAATAAAATTCCAGATGTGCGAATCTGAATCAGACCTGTAACTGTAGCCAAAGATGCGTCTACTAAACACTGAAGGGGATGAATACTTATATAATTACATATTTGACATTATATATTTTTGATTATCTGACACTTCTTTGCAGAAATAATCAGTTTTCACTTGACAATGAAGTTATTTTTGTGAGTTCTTTGAGAAAAATTATTATTATTGGAGAGAAATGATAATAATAATAAAAAACCCTGAGAAAAACATGGTGGGGGTGAATAGTTTTTATTGTCACTGTACATACTGTGCATGTTTTCTCCATCAATAGAGGGTGTGTGTCAGAGCAGCCTCCTCAGATTCTTTAAACAATGGTTGTTGATTTTTACAACAGATGTTTTTTTTTTTTTTTCCGATGGCTAAAAATGTGTTAAAGATGGATTCATTTTGCTGTTTTCATTTGGAGCCCAACCGAGTCAAACTTTCCTGCATATCTTTACCCCATTTACCTCCCTGTTCCCTGTCATTAAAGACAAAAATGCACAAAATAATTATGATTTTTTTCAAAAAAAAAATAAAATAAAATAAAATAAAAAAAAATAATGGACTGAATTCATCCTTAGGATTGAACATTAATGGTTCTAATTTCACAATTCTAATATTTCAGATTACAACATGCCACTGGCTACATACAAATGTGCACATACTTCTTTTTAACTTGCATGTAAAACAACAAAAGGGTACCTGGAAGGGTCAAAGGTTGAACCATAAAGGACATTATCTGTCATCCATGACTGGACAGAAAAACCATCAAACTAGAAGCACTTCAGCTGATGTACAACGTTTTTGTTGTGACAAGACAAGTGACATTGCTGAGTGACACTGACATACCATCTTGTGACGGCAGCGTGGGTGTGTGGTGTCACAGAGAGGCTACGTTAGGTTGTTACACTGATCGGTACAAATATTGCTCAAGAGGCTGTTGTCTGTATATTGTTGGCATTGTGACAGGATTGTAACTCACACTATAGGATTATTGTAAATGTTTTTGAAGTAATATTCATTTGAAATCCTTTAAGCTTCATTTCATATGGATTAAAATTGTTCAGCTCTTGATATTTTGGTGATACGACATCTTAACCTGCTGAGGTTAATCCCACAGAGAATGAATGAACATGAATGAAAATAATTCTCAGTAGCGAAGTGCTGCACTGTGTTAGATAAGATTAAAAAATAAATAGAAAGAGACTTAAGGTACTCTCATATTTTTACTGTTTTCACATTATACACTATAATATACTATACTAATAATATACTACATTTATGGTATATAGATGATTTAGAAAGTATTTTGATATTTTTACTTTTTCTACTCTTAAAAAAAACAATAAAATGTATATATCTCTTGTTTTGTTTTTTGCCCCAGGATTATTGATATTTTTCTATGCTTATATTTAATATTATTATATTTTTCTATATGTCTACATCATAGGGGCTGAGAGAAATGCTAGTTCAATTCATGTGTACGTCTTGTACATGCAGCAGAATTGACAATAAAGTTGACTTTGATTTTGTAAAAGGAAAAACTGAAATATCACATTGATAACTGTGACATTTGAAATTTACCTCAGATGCCTTGTGTTTCTCTTGATTTTTATCTCATGATAACTTCCCAAATTATCTGGGTTGGACTGTCTCAAATGCAGAAAAACAAGGATTCTTTCTAGAGGTTTCTAGAACCAGATCAGACTGAGAACCTGAGCTCCAGAGATCCTGTGTGGAGATGGAAGATGGAGAAACTTTCACTGACAAACTCCACTGATCTGAACTTTATTAACCAGGCAGAAGCCTTTCCTCTGTGAAACAGACATGAAAGCTGCTGGAAGTTTGTGATGAAACACTTAAAGGATTCAACATTGAAATATTTGGCCTCAATCCTAAAATTATATCCCAACCACAAAGCATGATGGAGGCAGCATGAGGTGGTGAAGCTGTTCTGTCAGCAGCAGTTGAGGGGACAGATACACTGGTCATCTAGTGAAGGCTCCTCTCAGACTTCAAAGATTCAAAGATTTAACTTTTGATTGGATCATGAAGCTCTGTTATTTGATCAACAGGTTGCGGAGCAGCTGCCGTTTCTACAGCAGCATCTTTCTCACAAGCGGCTCTAATGGCTCCAGATAAACCCCCTGCAGAGAGACAACCTTCTTCATCTGTTTGTTCAGTTTGTTGGTGTCACTGCTGCTGCCCCAGAAGACTGTGTCAAACAAACTGCACTTGCTACAACAGATGGGTAAAACATCTGCAGCATCGTGTTGCATACACTGATAGACCTCAGGTTTCTTAACAAGTGGAGCCATAAGTGGAATCTGAGGTATGTGTGTCCCTCCACCTCCTCTACAAGAATAAAAACTTTATTTAACGCAGTCCTGGTCGTGAAATCCTCAACCATCTTCTTGGTCTTGACATATTCAAGTGCAGGTGATGCCACAAAGTGCTCTGTGCTCAGACAATAGGACAAAGAGTCACACTGGAGGTCAGAGATGTACCGGGCGAATAGGAAATGTGAGAAAACAGTCTCCAGATAAACATTCTCACTGCACTCTTTGTCCAAGTAAGAAAGGACTTATTGATGCAGGTGGATGATGATGATGCACGATTGACGTTGAAGGTGACTTCTTTGCATAAACATGGACCCAAAGAAATCTAATAATGCTGTTGTTATTACAGGTGGATTCTGGACTGCAGTGTTGGATATTTGGTGAGTTCATGTGCATGTAAATCTCTGTTACAATTAGTGGGTGTTAAGTGTCTGCCGTATAAACTGTTGCTGCAAGTGAGTGAGTGAGTGAGTGAGTGAGTGAGTGAGTGAGTGAGTGAGTGAGTGAGTGAGTGAGTGATATGTCACACGCCCTACAAGAGGCCCTAATGGTAGTTCAAACTCTTTTTAACGATGAGACACTCCTGTGGCTATGAGGGTGTGACACGTTACCCATCTCAGTGAAGGAATGTCTGTCATGTGCAATTAATTTCTTACAAACTCCTGAACCGTTTGTAAATGAAACCATCACTCCGGTGTAACATGTTCTGCAACTTTACGTTGTCACATGAGTGTCTCATGATGTCGAGGCCCTCGTTTTTTATTTGGCTCCAAGGTGACAAAACATCAATCTGGGACATTGTGTGAAGTGCACATACCCACCAACACCCAGAAAGTTTTTAATTCATTGAATTCTTGACCATGTCCAAGTTGTCATGGATCAACTGATTAATTAAAAAAACTGTTTATTTTGGGTCTAATTATACTTTGTTTCCTCTCAGTCATAAAATTGCTTGACTCATATACATTAACACAAGCATATACATTAATCTAACTGAATTTAATTCAATTTGTTCATTCCTATATTTTGTATCTAAATCTCACAGGTTCTTAAATGTCAGTGATGTAATGTTAACATTGTATATATAGCTATATGAAACTATGTAACACTGATATAATTTTGTGTCGTGTAAAGTAGGTCAGAGAGACGCCCTGTTGCATCAGTTTAAATAAGATATATGCTCCTTAAATTCATACCAGCTCACACACGACTCATAATGTTTAGCTGGTGCTTGTTTTCCAGCTTTTTGCTGCAGTTGTCCTTTAGTTGTCTCCATACTCTGCAGTCTCTCATTTCACACTATTCCTATACGTTCTCCTCCTGCAGCTTGTTGAGAGGAAACATCACAATTGTTTTGTCCACAGTGATGGAGCTGATGTCGTGTCTTTAGTCTGTGGTCTTAAAACGTCCCCGTGGAGCTTCATTAACTTTCACATTGTTACTGTAAAAGTGTTTTAGAGGTTAAAAGTATAATGATTCAACCGACCCGGGATCCTAAAAAAAAAAAAAAAAAAAAAACAGACACCTGCTGAACTGATCAACTCTTCAGTGTCAGGACGCTGCTGCTAAAGCAGGAAACAACATTCAGTTTATTTTCTCGGTAGATATCACAGTTATCACAGGCAAAGCTGAGTAAAATCATAAACATTTGATAGAATAATGCAAATACTGGTTAAAATGTTACTTAATGAGAACATCTAAATGTAGAAGTTCAGCCAAGAGCTGAAGTTGTCACATGGAAAAAATGAAATGAAGAGATATACAAGTCTTTGATCTCGCCTTTGGTGCATTGGATTTAAGTTATAATGATGTCCAGTAAATCTGGATCTTGTATGAGTGTGTAAGAATCCCTCTTACTGCATTTTATTCACACTGAAATTAAAGTTGCAGCTTAATCAAGAAAAATCCAATAAAAGATGTTGTCTCATCATCCCATCATATAAATCATATAGATCTATTTCTTTCACAAGCATCAGTGTGAACTAGTATGAAATTATAAATTTCCTTTAAAACCGAGACTAAACTTCATTCATGCTAAACTATACAGACATTTTCTTCAAGAACAATTTGTTTGACATGTTTTTTGTTCATGTTACAAAACCACCCAGGAATAACCCAGCTTTTACACCAGCTATGTCAAAAATGTGTTTGCTATTCAGTGTTCTTGTGACTGAAGCACATGGTGCTGGATCACACCCCCAGACCAATTTGCATGTTCTTTGAGTTACATGATGAACCATGTGAGATGCAAAAAGACACTGTTTGACAAGAACAATTTCTGTCCCCTCCATAGATTACATCACTGTGGCTGCGGGTTATCTGCGTGTCAGATCGTCTTCAGTTGTACGCTGTAGTTTTCTGTCACCAAACAGCAGCCGTCTGTCCGACGCGCTCTTATCTGGATGGCATCTCACTGTTATGTACTGTATCTACAGAGTTTTAGGAAATATGTTTGTGATTAGTCATATGCCTCAAGGATGTTCACACTGATTAAAAACTGACATTTTATATCTCTGATTCCACACAAAGTATTGTGTAACAAAACAATTCTTGCTGTGTTTCATAAGTTGTGCGCTGATCAGTTTCACCTCATGGGCTCACATTTCACGTGTTTGTCATCGTCTGCACGGATGACAGTTAGGTGGTAATGGAGAAAGATGATGAGAGTTCAAACAAAAAGCTTTCACTCCTGTGAGAAGGAGGTGATTATTATTTGATGCCTTTTAAGTCTGTCGCTCTCAGGTTTCTAAAGCAAAAATATTATTTTCTAAGCAGCTGCTAAAGTCTTTAGTTGCTTGCTTGTAAACTTATGCACACAATGACACGTAATGTATGGAAAAATATGTATAGATAGATATGCAAGTTGAGGGAGACACGGGCAGCAGGCGCCTCACAGCAAGAAGGTGTCGCCTCACAGCAAGCAAGGTCTTCCTGTTTGCATGTTCTCCCTGTGTCTGAGTGGATTCCTCCCGGGTCAGGTGCACAGTCTGCATAACTGATAATAATAATTGATCACTCCAAACTGCCCGTAGGTAGGAGTGTGTGACTGTACCCCACTTTCGCCCATAGACAGCTGGGATAAGGCCCCACACCCCTCACCCTGTAAACCTGGTAAAGCATCTTTCTATCTTTCTCTGTGGTTTCTATGTTTGTCCTGTAGTGTCACACTTATAGATCCCTCCATGACAAGGTTCCAGCAAAAGGAAAAGGATGACAACTGTAATGCTTTGTTGTGTGAATAGCTGCGGTGCACTGATCTGTGTGTGACTCACCTGTAGATTGACAGCAGCTCATAATATCTTCAGTAGCATCGTGTAGCCGGGTAGGACATACCACACCATGTGACAGAGAACATTTCTGAAATGATTCTTGGAGATACAATCTGCAGCCTCTATACTGTCCTGCTGCCTCTGTCACATGTTTAAAGACTGCAGCACATGAAATATCTTAAGACAACAGTGTACATTTGTGCGTGATTAAGCCAAGAGATGCTGAGTTTTCACTGACAGCTATCTGTGCCATCTATTACATATTTTTCACAGACTTCCCTGCAGTGTTTCCTGCACCATCAATTCATGCTATGTACTCAAATATTTCCTCAGACCTTTTTGCTTTAGGGTTATCCTCCTGTGACTGATTTATTGAGTGAGTGAACAACATTGAGTAACATTGTGTTCTTTGCAGACAGGTTTACCTTTCAACCTTGACAATCTTTAAATCAAATATTCTTAGAAAAATTCAATTATCAATATTTTGAAGAATCAAAAATTATAAAAAGTGTCCAGTATATTGATATTTGCATATAGCTTTATATGATATTGTTTTATAGATGATTTACATTCAGTGTGTGTCTACTGATGTAGAGTTTTACAGCTGCCGGGAGGAATGATCAGCTGTAACGTTTCTTCACACATTTAATCCTGAGTATCAGAGCAGTGCATTTTATCACAGGTGATAAACTCCTCATTCACCACCGTGTTTGACATGATGAGATGAGATGGTCCAGACAATTGAATTGCACTTTATTTATCTGTAAGCTGCCTCATTACCTCTGCTCTCCGGCCTCATATGAATACAGCACCTGTCGTGTTAGTGTCACGTCACAGGATATTATAACATACCTTATTCAAACTAGCGTGAAAAGCTTGGAAAAACTGGTTTTGCAGGAACCATATGGTCAATAACTGAAGCAAGCTGGAAAAACACAGACAAAATGTCTTAATGTGAAACTGCGTATCTATATGAAACTTTTCATGTTTATATCTGTGCAGCGCGGTGGTGAAGTGGTTCACACTTACACCTTACAGCAAAACCCAACTTTGACTCTAACTCTGACCTCTGCTTCCTTCTACAATCTAAAAACGTGTGTGGATGTAAATATAAATGTTTGTTTGTCTGTGGATAGAGGATAGAAAGGCAGAGACAAACAGGAAAAGCACAAAATACAAGAGAGAGCTTCCCCCAGAAGCAGTGCATAACTAAGAGAAGGTAAACAACTCACCTGAACCATCCAGTTCTGGGTGGTCAAATTGAACTTTAGATACAGTCTAACTTTAATTATGGAAGTGCAGTGTGACTTTAAATATAGAAAGGGTGTGTGCTTCTTGGACCTGGTTCCAGAAGACAAGAGTCTGACAACAGAGGGCTCTGTATCCAATAGGAACCATGCATTTCTGTGCAGCTAAAACACTGAGTAACAATTAATCACTATGACTTAACGCAATGCAGACATCATGAACAAACAGAGCAGTAACTGAGGCTTTCTTAAAATCACAAATACATGCTAAAGGTTTGAGTCATACTGGGGATAATAAATGAGACAATGAATGAAAATCCTCGTTAAATTCTGTTTTTGTATTCTTTAGTGTGTGTGTGTGTGTGTGTGTGTGTGTGTGCGTGCGTGTGCTCAGTGATACATATGATTACATGTGATGTATGTACAAATACATCAACAGCAAATTAATTATCTATTAAAGTTGAGTTGCCATGATTGCTGAGCGTAACGCGTGGTGTTATAAAAGAAGAAAAATCGCTGATAGATAATACATTACATAATGAACAGAAGAAGATGAGTGAGTGGCAGAAGAAAAAAAAGATATCATCTGGAATGTTCTCTGTGTGACAGAGACGTCGGAGAGCACTACACCCGTCATATGATGAACCTTTAAACTGGAATCTCTTCTGACAGATAGTGATCGAGAATGAGAAACAAAACCAGAACACAAAGTGCACATTATTTCATGTGACAAAATTTCGGAGCGATCATGTGATGCACTAAACAGAAAGACAGATTTTGGTGTATTTTTTATGGAAATAAAACAGATGAAATAACAGTTCTTCACACACATCTGTTCATATTGAACCTCTCGTCTGATGCAGTTGCACCACTGACTGATATCACACCTTCTCTTGTCTTCAGTCAGACACGGGAAAAGAAACATAAGGGTGTAGAGACTGATCTGTAACTGTAGCAGAGACTTTGTAGTATTACTGTGCTCTTTAAACCTGTTCAACACTGTACCTACAGTTAAACAGTGTTTAAACAAAGTACTTTACCCCTGACTGCGCCAACACAGAGGTTTAGTGGTTATTAATAATATAAAACTTTTAAAACTGGAAACTTCCATTCATGCTCAGCAAACAGACCATTAAAGCTGTAGAGAAGGACTGATTCTTGGAAAAATGTCTCTTGAGTTATCCAGCTGTGAATTTTATGTGCAGCTCTGCTGATGATTTGTTATAAAAGCTTGACTGACAAGTGTGTTCATCAGACCAGTTGAGCAGTCTCACTGAGTACACAGCTGACACTCAAAAAAATGTCACATGTAACACAGGACCAGAACAGTCATAGCAAGTAATTATCTCAACAGCTCTTTGGATTCTTTTACCTCTACACTAATAGTCAAATATCTACAGTTCCAAATATCCATAGTCAGTTGTTTTGCATACTAGAAGTTGGCACATCAGACATTATCGTTAAATTAAGTTTAGTCCTTACTGTACTGTCTGTATTGCACAATTTAAATCAGATATTGTACTCTGATGAATGTATTTCCTGCTGCAGTACAGACTGACAATGGAATTTTACTATCTGTAGATTGGCGTCAGTGTCACAGCAGGAGTAGAGGCCGGCAAGAAAGGAGTGGTTAACCAGCTAACAGGTGATGTGTCCCCACCTCCTGTGTGTGAGTGATAAAGTGGGTTCACACCTCTCCAGAGCTCCATAAATACCTGCAGGGAATCTGCTGGAACTGACAGCAGAGTGAGAGAGAGAAAGCACCCAGCTGAGGAGTGATAGCAGCAGCATCAGCCGAGAATCATCATCATCATCATGGGAAACTGTTGCGAGGGTTTTTTCTGCCGGCCGAAGAACACCAACATTCGTGTTAGTCTGCCGGCTGTCTGCTTCGTCTGGCAGATCGCTATGATCATCCTGTTTGGAGTTTTCATCCGATATGATGAAGAGTCAGACGCCCATTGGGCAGAACACAAAAAGGATCACAACATCACTAGTGACATTGAAAATGACTTCTACTTCAGATATCCCAGTAAGTACAACAAAAAACCATCTGTGAAGAAACTTGCTTTTTGCAGAAATAAAATGCAGGTGATATTTTTATGATAAACTGATGACTAGTTGAATTTTTGGGTGTGGACACTGCAAATGGATCAGTATTAATATCAAACCATTGATGTAATAAATATCTGATACCTGCAACAGTTAATAATGATATTGTTTTAGTTTTGCTCCATCATGACTTCTTGACCCCATGTGGGCTGATATATACAAAGTGATACTGCACATTTTAAATTTAATTGCAATTTGTAATCTTTTCTAATTGAACTCTGCATGAAAGCACAAGTTAATACAACAGAAATATACATAGTATATAGTATATATAGTATAATTTGTTTTGAGAGGTATTTATTATGCTCATTTAACCAGATGAATAACCATATGCTCAAGTTTATCAGTTAATCAATGTGAGTAGAAAAAAAGAGATTTCTTTATAATTCTGACATTTTATTGTTCCCTCTCTCTCTCAGGCTTCCAGGACGTCCATGTCATGATCTTCGTTGGCTTCGGTTACCTCATGACCTTCCTGAAACGCTACAGCTTCGGCGGTGTGGGCTTCAACTTCCTGATTGCTGCCTTCGGTCTTCAGTGGGCTCTTCTCATGCAAGGCTGGTTCCACTCCCTCGACCACACAACTGGAAAAATCACCATCGGAGTTGAAAGGTAAAGATCTTCACCAAAATAAGTATTATTTTTCATTAATTAATCTTATTCTAATTATCTTTGGTTATCATCAATCAGTAGTTAACTGTAGATATGTGAAAGGGTGTGTGCAGGTGTGTTATGTTATGTAACTCAAAAAAGAAACCACATTCTTTAAACCAGGTCTGCTTGTGGAAAATAAAGTGAGCTTTGCTTGAGGCTGCAACCAGAGTAACAGACTAAACCTCTGGCTTATGTGTTGGTGGCTTCGTGTGTAAACATGTGTGTGGAATGAAAGCGACTGTTTTTTCTGTTCAGTACTGACTTTTTTCTTTGTTTTAACAAGCTGTCTACTACTTAATTTACTTTTCTTTAAGTGCAGTGAATGCAGCACATTATACAAAACAAACAATTACAGCAGCTGAAACAAGTGACAGTGTTTGGTCACTTCCACTCATATGAACATTGTTCTCATCCTCATTTCTTCGACGTCTTCAGTCTGATCAACGCAGACTTCTGCTGTGCCGGTTCTCTGATCGCCTACGGTGCTCTGCTGGGAAAAGTGAGTCCTGTCCAGCTGATGGTCGTCACCTTATTTGGTGTCACGCTGTTCGCTGTGGAGGAATACATCATCCTCAGTCTCCTTCATGTGAGTCTCATCAAACACAATCATGCACAATGAAAGGAACAAATCTTTTCCTGCAAACCTTTTGAATTTCCTCTGCTGTATATTTGTCTAACAATGAAAATCTTAATGTTCCTACAGTGCAGAGATGCTGGTGGCTCCATGGTCATTCACGCCTTCGGAGGTTATTATGGTCTGGCCATCTCCTGGGTTCTCTACCGACCAAATCTAAACCAAAGCAAACGCCTCAATGGATCTGTCTACCACTCTGATGTGTTTGCCATGATTGGTGAGTAACTAGAGATTTATATTTTTATACTTCAACTCTTTTATTCATTTTATGTCAAATATTTAAGATCCATGGTTTAATTGACTCTCTCTCACCTCTCAGGTACTCTGTTCCTGTGGATGTTCTGGCCCAGTTTCAACTCGGCCATCACAGACCACGGTGACGGACAGCACAGAGCAGCCATTAACACTTACCTGGCCCTCGCCTCGTCTGTGCTCACCACTGTAGCCATCTCCAGTATGTCTCAGAAGAGAGGAAAACTAGACATGGTAATGTTACGCTGCCAAGAAAATTACACATATACCTGTGACGAGTACTCAATAACTGAAGAACCTGTCATAAACTATTCATGCATTTCAGTTTTTGTCTGACTAACACACGGTTTTACCTGACAGGTGCATATCCAGAACGCCACTCTGGCTGGTGGTGTTGCCATGGGAACATCAGCAGAGTTCATGATCACTCCCTATGGTTCACTCATCGTCGGTTTCTGCTGTGGCATCATCTCCACCTTTGGCTACCTGTTTGTCACGGTGAGCTCATAGTCTTTCATCTCATAATGTTTTAATTTGAGAAAACACTTTTTGTCTGTGGTTGATGTTGTCAATGTAAATTAAAAGAAAGGATGAATGGAAATTGGCATAATTATCTATATTATAATTATATCATATTATCCTATTACTATAATTTAAAAGTAGCTAGATAATAAGACCTGATGATTCTTCTCAAAAATTAATCTCTCATCTTCAAATTACAATATAGGATGGAAACAGTCCAGTAAAGTGAAGCAAGCTGTTAGCTAGATAGACACTAAGATACTAAAGATTGTTGATAATTAAATTATCAGCACTGATTGTGCAATTTGGGTCTTTAACAAACTCAGGAAGCTTTTATTTTCTATAATCATATATTTGTTACATTTGATTTTTTAAGGCTGATTCTGATATTATATGAGTCAGTGATTTTATCTTTTTTATTAAATATATAGTTTAAAAACACAAACATAAAGGATTTTAGCTATTGTCCAGTATTGTCTATTGTCCAGGCTGCAGATCAGTAATTAACATACAACTCTCTCACTCAGCCTTTCTTGGAGAAATATCTCAAGCTCCAGGACACATGTGGCGTCCACAACCTGCACGCGGTGCCCGGGATGCTCGGTGGCTTCGTAGGCGCCATCGTTGCAGCAGCAGCTACAGAATCTGTTTACAGCCATGAGGGGTGAGTGACTGACATTTTCTTCTTTAGTTTTTATTTTGACCTTGAAAAACCTTTTTTTAAAAAATCTGGTTTAATTTTTTTTTTTAAATGTATTTTATTTCTTTCCTTTTCTAGGTTGATCAATACATTTGATTTTGAGGGCAGCTTTGCAAGCAGATCAGTAGGAACGCAGGGAGGCTTCCAGGCTGCTGGCACATGTGTGTCAGTTGCATTTGGACTCGTTGGAGGGGCACTTGTTGGTAAGTTGGAGTCAGGTTTCTTACCAAACATATTCTTTAAATCTTTCAGAGTTTGGTTTGCAGCCCAGGAATAGACACATGTAGCTTTTTTTTCTAATGTCTGCTCATTCTTTCCTCAAAGGTTTAATCCTGAGGATCCCGATCTGGGGCGACCCCGCTGATGACAACTGCTACGATGATGAAGTTTACTGGGAGGTGAGAGCACTTCTCCACCACTTTTCTGTTGTTTCGTGTGAAATATATTGCTCTGTGAAATCAGTGAGTTTCTGTCTCATGATTTGATCTCATGTGTTTCAGGTTCCTGAGGATGAGGAGTCCATCCCTCCTGTCCTGGAGTACAACAACCACATGATCCACAAGCACCAAGACATGTAAGTTCACTCACAGTCACATCTCCTCATCTACTCCTTCCTCTCGCTAACTTGTTATTAACTGTACTTTCGCTTCTTTTTGTTCAACAGATCTGAGTCAAACTTCTCTGTGGAGCAAAGTTAAAGCTGCACAATTGGAGATCAACCCCCTCACATTGTTCTGAACTTGATATAGCTGTGAAGCAACACTAATTAATGAAGGGACCATCATCAAAAATGGGCAGTTCTAGAGAGAAGCAATATTTTTTTGATTATCACAAACCATTTAAACCTGATTGTATTTGTCTTGCACCTTTTTCTATTATATTGTAGCTTAAAATAATGATGACGCTGGACAAAATGGTGACCAAATATCCTCTTAAAGGTGCTATTTGATCTGCTATTTTGCTGTGTTTTGCTATCGTGATGTAGCCAAAAATAGCCATCGCACCTGTTTACTTGCCAATCGAGAATTAGTTCAAATTGCATTCCTGTACTTGCCAAGAGCTTCTCTCCAGCGCTGGAGAGCAACACTGATGTTAACTTGTTTTTTGCTTCTATTTCTATGACTTCTTTGCTTCTACTGAAGTAAACATACTAAGCAGCCCGGGCCTTTCGGTCCTTCTCTTCACTTTCTGATTGTGAGTCACTGAAGTGTCGAGTTTGCCCTGAAGAAGTAATACAGCTCAGAGCGGGTGTATTACACAACAATGGCTGAAGATCTTGGCATTCAACCATCACAAACAACTGCCTCTGGCAACAAAGCACATTTAGTGGCAGAGAAAAACTGATGCATAGCGTGATGGAAAAAACAATTCTGAATAAAAACTGGTTTTACTTCCAGAAGAAACTATATATATATATATATGTATGTATAATTTACAGATGTCTGATTGTTGGAGTTAATCTGTCTTTTTAAAGGACTGTAGAGAGCTCGTAATTCTTTTGTATAAATACCTTTTTGAATATTGTCATTCATAATGTTTGTCATTTTATTTCTTTTGGAGAGTCTGATGAAACACATTATATTGTGTTGTGTGCACAAAAAGGCACTTAGGAAACAAAGGTATTTGTTCTGCCAAGAGTGGCAGTTTTTGATTTCTATATCCTGTCTTTTCTTTCAATTCATGTACAGCTCCTTTTAAGTTCTATGTACAAATTATCCTACTTTTTATTTGTTTGTTGCATAAATGTATGTTCTGGGTAAATATGAGACACTTGTCAGCAACTTGGTTGCTCCGGTGTTGAATGTTACCTCCACTGCTGTTGTATAAATAGAAATATTATAGTTTTAGTTTAAAATTATTTAGAAGTTCATAGATCAAATTAACTACAATTAAACAATAAAGTCTCGTTAAAACCGCATTTGCTCACAGTTTTATTAGACAAAATACACACTTAAAACTTAAAAATTTATAAATTAAGAATCAAACACTGTAGATTTCTGAACACTTAATATGTAATTGACTATGACTGATCATGTTCAATCCAAATATGTGAATAAATTCATCCAAAATCCATCAAAAATAAATCATCAGACAATGCAGATGCAGACGCAGATGCTGCCCTGACAGATTAAATCCTCTCATTACATCCTAAACGTGATATCAAATGGTTCAACCTTCCTTGAACTAGCTCTGAGAAAACAAGATGTCAAGATTATAAGTTCAGTCTCTGGGCGGAAAGCTGTAACCTGTCATCACGCTGTGATAAGTGGTTTGCACTCAAGAGTGTTGATGGATTTAATCAGACAATATTTTACTCTGTACATACTTATTAAGGCAAAATTGTAACACAGGTTTTCATGGGACACGTTTTATTTAAAGCAGATCTGGATTGTACATGTTTGAAAAAAAAAAAAACTCCACACTCTCTGGTGAACAATTAAGCCAGTAGCAGTCAGCCTGCTCCAGCTACCCATCAAACCACAACTTCTCTGGAAATTTTATTAGAAAAGCAAGTTTGTGACACATGTTAATAAAACAACTGTGTCTTTCATTTTGTTGCAGGTGCGTGCAGGTGGAGGGTGGAGGTGCTGGACTCAGATGCTCATAAATCAGATGGTTAAGATCATCTGCCGTGACAGGAGTCCATTGTTCTTCAGGTTCATCATCTGTGACATGACCTGAAAACTATTTTGCATCATAATTTTCACAGTAGTGACGCTTGTTGTCCACAATGAGGATTGTGTTCAGTGACAAACTTGATGGCTAGCTGTCTGGACATACAGTAACAAACAGAATTAAGTTATTCATATTATTTAATTACACAGAACAGTGAGGTTTATTTATTCTACATGTTTTATGCTTCATACACAAACAATAAACAGAGTATCAAAGCCATGAGACTAAAACCAAAACAGACCAGTAAAACCAGAACTGCAGCCAAAGTTACAAGGATTATTTTTTGTTTCTGTTTGTCTTTGTTACAACAAGAAAGAAAATTCAAACAAAGTAAAACTTTTGTAGCTTCTGTTCTGCTATGATACCAGGAAACATCATTGTTCATACAATAACTAAACCTATTTGATTTGTTTACGATTTTTCTCTTAATTATAATTTCTTCTTTAATCCACAAGGTGGAGCTGTGGGTTAAAAATAGGAGCAACTGCTCTGTGAGTGGATATTTGTTAGACTCACTGAAAGTCCAACTCTTGTGTGATTTATTCTGACAGACACAGAATAAAAATATATGATTATGTGACATGACCTGAAGACACTTTAGGATGAACAGTTTTATGTTGTAGGTTGTCAACTACAAATTGTTAAAATGAGAAAAACAAACTAGGATCCCGTCTTTATGATTCTCTGGTGTAATAATAATAATAATAATTGTATGTTTTACTTTATTGTGTTTGTGTTAATAATTGTGTATGTTTTTGCTTTATTACAAGAACTGGGATCCAAAAGAAATTTCAAGAAATTTCCATTTTCTATTTTTTGATCTCATGAGGACACCTGCTGGGCGCTGCACTGCAACAGATTTCTTACAGCATTTGCATAATCACCAAGACAAACATTAGTTAGAGTTTATATCAATTATTTATAAACAACAAAATTCAAATTATTAGTTAGAAAGGCAATTTAGCCACAAGAGGAAAAAATGCTAAAAGATGAAACTGTAATTAGGAAGAAATGAATTGTGGTAGATAGGTGGTAAGTTTTAATTAATTAAAAACTTGATATACACACTTTGTCTTGAAATCTCCCTGATTCTTGCTGGTGTGTTGTTGAGTCTCATTTGGCGCCAGGTTTAAACTCCTGTGACTCCATCAGTTCACAAAACAGATTAAGCTCCTTGAACATTCATCTTTACAACAACAGGTCACAGCTTCACTTTGACTTATCTCAAGATGAGGATCTGTAAAGTCAAGGGGAGTTAAACTGGGTCCAGTGGACGTCCAGTGGGCATCTGGCTCCTTACAGACCATTAGGAGCTCGCTTGTCGCTGGTCTCTCTGCTTTCTTTATTCTGATGGTAATGAGGCCTGGACAGGGCAGTCAATAGGGCCATTTCCTGACCAATCACCGTGACATTAATGAACTCTGAATACACTGGGTGGACATATGCTTTGTGCTTGTCTTGTCAGGTTGGCTGGTGCAGAGGCTTTATTGAGTGAAGAGGTCTCTAAAAAGGCCTGTTAAACAAGTTAACTGTGGGATTATTTGTTAAAACATAGTCTGGGTCAAATATCTCAGAGTCTGTGTTATTATTAGATCAATGAAAGAACATCATTTACATAGTTTCTCTCTTATTTGATTGAACACTGCGTTTATATGAGAAACACAACTTTCCTATAGATCATTTTATTGATATTAGTGAACTCATCAGCTCTAAAGTCGTATGTTTAGATGAATCTAAATTAAGTGTCATTGAGATGTTAATAAATACATGGAAAAAATAGTTATAATAATGGAAATAATAACTTGTAATTTTTAGATTTTTCTTGTAGTTTTGTTTTGGATTAGGACATATAATATTTTTAAAACATACTTTTTGATTTTACTATAACTGCTTCACCTACACTTTTCTTCTGATGACTTCCAGGTTGATCTTGTAGTTTCTAACAAGAGCCTAAATAATTTAGTCTATAAAACAGACCAAGATACAGGTGTGAGGGATCTCGACTCAAATCAGACTCTACCTTCTTGAGATTGTTTTAAGGACAGGATTCATAAAGGTGAGAGCCGGTGTGAGTGTAACAGAGATGTTTCTCTTAAATCACTATGTAGACAGGCCTTACTGGGACCTGATGCCAGAGGAGAGTGGATGCAGCTCCTCTTGTGAATCATATGACCCTGGGGAGAGTATTTGTGAAACCACTTGGTCTGCTATTGTACTCCTGGGACTGGCCTCATCTGAAAAGCTGCAGAAAGCCTGTAATCAGATTAAAGGTTGCTGGGAAGGGGAGGAGGGATTTTTGAGGAATAGCGAAGAGGTCGTGGAAGTTCTCTAATCAGTACCTGCCATTGAAGTGCAGAAGAGGGGCTAAATAACGCAGCAGGGGGGGAGGCGGGAGCCAAGCTGGAAGGACAAATTGGCCTGTTGTTGGAGGGGGATAATGGGACAATGAGGGAGGGGAGTATAATCAGTGTGTATAGAGTGGGAGAGAATAGGTGCAATGGGAAAAGGAGGAGACTGAAGAACTCCAAAGGCAGCGGCCTTGTCCCATCCTGCCCTGGCAATTATATCACCTTTGTGAGCTGATTGGAGCAGGCTGCAGAGTCCATCTGGGCTCGTAGATGAACGTAGCAACCTACATTTTCTCACTGTCCTTACCAATCGGTCTCAGTGGGCCACCGAGCGAGATATCAAGAGCACTTGTGGCCTAACTAATACTCATCAGCACGCTCATGAAAAGCTCCTGTCCCTCTAGAGGCCAAAAGCACCTGAGTGGCACATGACAGTGACAATCGCTTCGTTAGTCCCGTCTCCATCTTCTCCATGATCTTGTCTGAAAATGAAACTCACAAGACTTAACATGCCTGTCTGCTAGTTCTCCAGACAAACAAGCACAAAACTGAAATGTAATGTGTTGTGATGAGTGATAATCTATTTATTTAACCATTAAAATGACCCTCCACACTGAGTGGTGCTGAGCTGTCATTGTGATCACTCATCAAACATCTCCTGCTTGAACACCAGGCATCACTAAAGGCCAGTCGTTTCTTTTTTATTTAGTTGACAAGAGTCCATTTGTTGGGGTCAAATGGGAAGATCTCAGGGGAGAAGACCTCTCAACCAGCGCTGGCGAGCAGGAGAACCAGAGGAATCACTATTCATAGCAGAGGGGTGCTTTGATTCAGGCACAAAGGCCACTGGTTCCCTGTCTAGTTTGAAAGAAGTAGAAAGAAGCTGCTTTTTTTACATTTACCAAGAAACCAAATCAGATTATCATTCATCCAACAAGACAGGACCATTTAAATAGTAACAAATCCTTATGGTGTTTGATACTAAAATGATTAATAGTGGAAATCATATATATTAAAACAGTTGATTTTCTGCAGATAGAAACTGGAATTTTACACACGTGAGGAAGTTCAACATATTGTCCATGTTAATATTTTCTATCCCTTGAGATTAATTTCTATTCTCTCATCTGAAGCAATTTTCTCTCCAATGTTCACCTCTATCCCATAATAATAATTATAATGATAATCTCTAAATCAACATCTTAACTATACTTTTCAACACAAAGACATCTTCTGTGCAACAGAACAAAACCTGTGCGCTTCTTTGTATTTATCTCTTTTTGATTTAATTGGACCAGAGACGGAGCTTTGGGATCATTAAGTGACAAGTATATTGTCATATGGACGTAGAAAAGCCTTTTCAGTCCTGTGAGTTTCCTCATTACTCTGCTGCTATTACACGTCACTCAACACCTGGAGTTTGAGTTTGTGAGCTGGTAGAAAAATGTACTTTTGTTATAATATTGTTTTCTTTTTATCTCATTTTGCAAACACGTGCACTTAGTTTGGACTCATAAAAAAAAAAAAAAAAAAAAAAAAAACACTGAAACCACATGCAACAACATATTATCGATAGAAATAAAAGGAAATAAAGAAATGACACTGTTCTCAGCAGTAACGGCAGCGGCACTGAGGGATACGACAAAGACTATAGAGAGTTATTGATTTGAAAATAGACGACAGTGAGTTCAGTTGAAGTGGTTAGTGACAGTCGTGAATCTGGGGTCAGATGAACACGAGTGGATGAAGAAGTAGGATGTAATCACTGTTTCCTACCTGGTGTGTAACATTAGTCACAAAAAGAAACGAAAAGTAATTTAATAGTGTGATGCAATTGTGTTTTTTTCAGTGTATTTTCAATATTTTCTTCTTTTTTTTAAGTCTTGAACTGCATCTTGTGGATCCCAGGACTGAGCACCAGGTCTATTCTTTATTCTTTATAGAATAACATTATATCACAATGCGTTAGCAATTTAGTGAAGGTAAAAAGAACCAATCTACAGGATATATCCTACCAATATATCTCCTCTCCTGAGTGAAAGTCTGCTGGGCCTGTAGCATCTATCATGTTTTTATTTATTTATTGATTGATTTTTTTGTCAAAGACAAGATGGAAAACACATTTAAAATGTAGAAACGATGACTCTTGTTAGTGCAGGATTACAAAGTTTAGAAACAAAAAATAAAAGTGCAAAAAAAAAGCCTTGTTGTCTCCTTTGTGTGAGCATCTTTCAGAGACTTCACAAAAGTATCTTTGCACTTGAATCATCAATGGTCTCAATGTGAAGACTTGAATTATTCATCCCTGCGTGGCAGCTGTACGCCACACTTTATGAGCACACTGTAATTCTCACAGGTGACTTATCTTCACAGAGAGCATCAGCTACGTTAATGCTGATGAGACACACTGACAGAGAGGGGGCAGTAATCTCACACTCCACACTGCGACAAATACAAAAGAAGGAGGGAAAGTCATGGAAAAAAAAAAGGAGGGAAAGAGGGGGACAGGAAAGGAGGGGAGAAGAATGATTGTCTTGGGAAGGGAGGGTGTTTGGGTGAAAAGCAACAGCATATGTATTGTTGGAGGCCCTGACTCGCCACCCTGGAGAGCTCCCTGTTCCCACGGTTTGCTCAACAAACAAACGCACCCTCTCCTCCCCACCACAACCACAACCACCACCGACACACACACACACACACACACACACACACACACACACACAAACACACACCACCATGCACCCGCACGCAGTGGTGATGTCATTAATTACCATCAAAATGAGCGTGACAGCAAGCAAGTGTGCATGCGTCTGCCAGTGAGGCTTTTGTATATGTGTGTGTGTGTGTGTGTGTGTGTGTGTGTAAGGGAGAGAGAGAAAGAGACAGAGAAAGAGAGAGAGAGAGAGAGAGGGAGAGAGACGGAGATGTAGGGAATGAGAAAGAAAGAGACCATTGTCCGTTCTGAAATAAAGAAATCTCCACTGAAGCATTGTAAATGGAAAAGGCATAAAAATGGACCAAATTCTGAGATCTTTGAGTGAGAGCTGAGCTGTCACATCTCGTCAGATCCTCACAAAACCTGATGTGCACACATTGCCCAGCCCAGCCACAGAGACTCACTGTGGCCCTGTGATTGTGTGCTCTCCTGATGAAATCCAAGCCTTTTCCCTCCCAGCCTCAGAGGAACAGACATCTAATTTTTAACAACACTCATATTTGTGTGTTTGTGTACATGTGTGCACATGAACTTGTGCTTGCACACTTTTTTTGTCAATAACAAGTTAAGGCACATTATGCTTAAGTATTTAAGCTTAGAGGTAGAACCGTTGCATTAAACCTTAATTGTACAATGTGTTGCTACATGTGAAACATTATTGTGCATCCAACCAGTCTGGTAGAGACGCTGTTAGCATCAGTTTTGTGGTGGAAACTTTCAGTTCAATGATGCACATGTTTCCTCATGAAATCTGAGAACTTTTGCAGCAAATGTGAGAAAATCCACCTGCTCTGCACATGTTCATTTGTGCACATGTTTACAATGAACCACAGCAGATTTGCAAATTAAATGCCAAAAAATAAATAAATAAATAAAATAAAAAACTGGAGTCAATCATAGTGCTAACAGCTCTATGGAAGTATTTATATAGGAATATGAATTACTATATAATGTATAGCAATAGAATATTACACTTCATCCTGGACTTTATGTATTTTTTATTCCTCTAATTCATTATTTATTTCATCCTCTCTTTTTATACTCTATTTAATATTTTTAAGTATATTTCTTTTGCTACAATTTCCCCACTGTGGGACAAATAAAGTGAATTTAAATGGTAGTGCTTTGAGCTAAATTGCTAATATAAATGTGCTGAATTTTAGTTGATATAATATTTTAGCAGATATTTAGTCAGAGATAAAAACTTTAGACAAATTAAAATTTTGATTTGATTTTGTTGCCACATAAAAAAGAGTTCATCCTGAAGAGTCATAAATTTATGCCACAAATTTCTATCCAAACAACAACAGTAGTTGTGAAAAGAAACAGAAATGAGGCCCTGTTGGTGGCGCTAGATGCCACATCAGAGGATCACTAAAGTCAGAGGAACGAATTCTCTGGAGATCATGAATATCTATAAGATTTCGTGGCAATCCATCATGGAGGTCATGTTCAGACATGAAGAGATGACCCGCAGGTCATTTTTCTCAACAGTGATGAGAGCAGATAACTAAACTCTGAGCTGTTTAATGTCAGTTTCCTGTTTATATTTGTTAATTTCTCTAACCTTGTGAATTTACAAAGATTTAAGTGAAAATCAACAAAAATGATATCACTGAACCCAAACAACTTATTAACCGATCATTAGAAAGAAACCGTAAATGTATGTGTGCGTCGTTGTACGCAAATGTGTGTGTGTGAGAAAGTGTATGTTGTGTGCAATTTTTTGGCACGACGTAGATCTTTGTATGCACCTTCATTAGAGATCATCAGTTTTTTTTTTTGTTTTTTTTTGGGAGAGTGGGCCTCACTAAACTGTGGTTGTGCAGTGAACCAGTCCAGGGCCTGAGATTATTGTTGAATGTGCAGCCATGAATGCATGAGATTCCACCTCATCAAAGTTTGCTCAGATAATTGCTACTATTTGATCTTCACTATCTGAGTAGAAGCCGTGTTCATTAGAGGCTTTGATTGGGTTGTGAGGAGAAGAGAAACAAACGTGTGCTTTGTTGTGTTGTACAAATCTCTCCCTTCATGGGGTTAATGTATCTGCAAAGATTGAAAGTTTTTTGTCTTCTACACTTTGATGCAGACCTTGTCTCAGGACCAGTCCCATCTCTGCGTTTGGGAAAAAAATCCATGCATGCCCCATCCTCCAAACTCATCAGCCATCCCAGGGAAGTGAAACAATGCAGTGCATTGAGGACGTGAGACAGACGGTTGAAAGTCTTTTACTTTGAGCGATAATTTAAATCGTATCTATTGTTTGCATGTTAAGCTCTTTGAGATGCACCATCTTGTCTCTGAATAGGGTTTTAAGGAAAGTTTACATAAGGATGAATATTAAAAATCTCTACTAATTTATTCTTTCTATGTTTTATAATCACTCTTCAGTAACAGAACTCAGTATCAGATTTTATAAAAGATAAATCCCTGTTGCTGTTTCAAAAAAGTGTTTGATTGAGCAACAAATTGGGATAATTGTAAAGATGTAGATTAAATTATAATAGATTTGAATATCAGTCAGTATGTTGATAGTGATTTTAACATATTGGATAAATTAAAATAAAGAGCCAAAGCTGCTGAGTTAATCTGGTCTTGTAACATCAGCAGAACCAATGCAAACATAACTTAAAGAGGTGAAGCTGAATGATTTTGGTTTTGTTGTTATTTGTTTGTACACATTCAATATGTGCACATGTTTAATGTGTGAAGATATAGCTGCAGAAAACAATACAGGGGCTTAAAGAGATGAAACATATTGTGCTTTATTTCCAGCAGATGGTGCCACAGTGACGATGTCCCAGACTGATCCGTCCAAACTTTCATGAAAACAGACGTACATCAGATTCTGCTTTACTTATTCAGACCATATGACATATTAGAAGAAACAACATCTTGTTAGTTCTAATGTGACACACTTATTATTATTTTGACTTTTGCATGTTCAGAGAAGTTGATTTGTCATTCTGTTTTTCTCACGGGATGTTTTTACATCTCAGTCAACAACTTAGAAATGAGTAACCTGCTTCTCTGGAGCCATTAGTGACACTTAAGTGACAATAGTATTTGTGTAAAACTGAATTATTAATATTCTATAAATGTAACGCTTGATGTAAGTTATTACATCCTTATTCTGTCATCACAGAATAGAAGAAATTTGGCCTCTATCATAACACTATGATCCACTTGTCTTCAACAATAATAAAAAACAGTTGTAGATGTAATTCTCAAACATCATTGGTCATGTTGGTGGTTTACAGTATCGTTTACAATGACTTTCCTTCTTGAACTGCAAGTTTAACAGCGTGTCATGAAAAATATTACCCAGTTTACTGGTACATTTCTGCTCAGTTTTAGTGATAAATCCACTAATATAATTGCTACTGTGGCTCAGTAGAGAGATTAAAAACAGGAAATGTTCACATTATAATACAATAAAAAAACATTTTAACCAGGACAAACATGAAAGAAATTCACAGCTGTTGTTCTCTAGTGTCCTTTGAATTCAATTAAATTCAATTAAAAGAACACTCACTAAAATCAACAATTACAAACAAATCATGTTATGTAAAAGAATGACCTTAAAAACAATACACGAAGCTTTAATAGATACCAAGAGTCCACTTACATTTTTGGACAATCAAATGGTCTATTGTGGTAAATGAGTCAGTTCAATGGTATTTTAATTTTTAAAAGCCAGAATACATGTGGCTCACACACTGTCATGTTTCAAGTCCAGATATGCTTTTGGTTCTGTGGTTGAAAACATCTGGTGTTGTGAATGCCAGACACTGATGTCATTCAGACAGTTTCACAAAAACTGCTGAACAGAAGGGAAAAAGCTTTTTAAAAATATATTCAGCCCTGCTCTTGTCTTGGTGATAAAAGCACTGTCTCAGCATCTCTTTACAATCTCATTAAGATATTCATTGTTTTAAGGATGAAAAACACACAACTACTTCAAACATCATGCTTGGTTGCCATATGATTTACAGCATATCATAAAAAATAATGGTGGTATCACTGAATCTGCTGTTTTGCTTTTTATAGCTGCAAAACATCTTCAGTCCTGATTCAGAAACTGTTTGTGTTGTGGTCAGTGGCACAGAGAACCAGGCCGTAACATCTTGACAATCATGATATTTCATGCTTTTATTTTGTATTGAAGTTCTAGACCTTCCAGTAATAGACTGGTGTTTGTGTGGGAGTTCAAAACTACACTCTTAATTGCATTACTAGAAGAAGTTGTTTAATATGTAATGCCAAATTTTGGATTTTATCATTCATGAAATTGACTTTATACTGGCTGTGTATGTTTCCATCATAGTTGACTCAACACAAGACTGGAAAAGACAAGTCTAATTGGCATGATGTTAATCCTCAAAATGTTTAATTTAATTTTGAATTTTGAAAAATTAAAATTTGACCCTGTCCACATCCCACCACGTCCATGACTGACCTATGAGTTGAATAACCCCAACTCAACTTCAATATTTAACACAAATGGCATTAATTAAAAAAAAATTAATAACTGATGGAACAGTTCAACATTATAAAAGAAATATGGTTCCACTATTTAAACACAGAAATTTATATTAAAAAATGATAATTAATTAACATCAGTACTTTCAGCTGGTTTTCTCAGTGTGTCCTGAGACACGTACCTGGAACAAACAATTGATAAATAGACAGACTCCCACATTACTGGGTCTAAAGCTGCCTCTTGTGATGCAACGATGCATTGGAGACATCCTCGTTCTGTTCAGTGCGTTCTTCAGATATCTATTCATATCCTGAGATTTTTCCTCTTTCTTCAAAATCAAAAGACTGAATAATAAAAGGAAAAAACTTTTTCTAATTATATAGAATTGAGACTTATTTGCTGCTGCTGAAAAGGAACTTGTAGTGCCACAGCGGCCCCTTAAATTTACTAAATAAGAAGCAGCGCTGATGAGGTTAGAATCAGAGAATGCCTAAAACAAACTGTGGAGAGGCTCCAGCAAAACAGCCAGGCTTAAGATATATTAAATTACCATGATTGGGACTTAAGGCATGGTTAAAGCCTGTTTGAGAGGCTGGGGAGCCGCAAAGCAGCGCTATTCATGTCTGGGGAGCTGGGTCAATAGGTTGGGGAAGTTCACAGGACCTGATTCTATTCTTATGCAAACGCAGAGTACAAGACCTAAAGCTCACTGAGTTGGAAGATATAAATGACTGGACAATCATCTGCAGCCCTCCACAGGCTCAAACACGGGTCTACAGCTGCCTGCTAGTCATTCATGAGGCAGAGCAGCGAGTTCACACCGAACGTCTCACGTCTTGTTTCACACGTTAAATGTACACGATGATACTGACGCCACAATTTGACACTTGGCAGCTCTGATGAACATAAAAGTGTTTAATTCAGTCCTGCTTTATGGAAGAATTTTGCTTTTATTTTCAAGGGTATCAGTGTAAAAAATGAGATGCCACGATAAGTACTGGTTTATTTATGTATAATAACAGCACATACAAGTGTGCTTTGTTCTCCACAGCACAGTCTGGAAATGAATTTCTCAGCTTTGGTGAGTAATGTGACCTTCAGTGACTCCGAACACAATAGACAACATCTATCTCTATCTGATGACAAGTAGAAAATCTGAGCAGAATTAATGAATGACTGCACACTGAGTGCCGTGAGAGAGAGCACCTGCAGCCAGCAGCTCATGAGTTCCTGTGGTCTCATACAGTTTCACATGCAGCACACACACTTACAGTGACAAGAGAAGGGGGACGTGTGATTATTTTCACCACAAGTGGTTTTACAGATTATTTTCAACGTTTCATTTATAGGACATCATTCACTGACTTGGTGTGGTGCTGAATGGGACATTAAATTATAGCAGCTTGATGAATCGTGCATCGATGCACAAATGTGATAAAGTCGAGATAAAATCAGAGACAATATATGTCTCTCTTGCTTGTCTGAGAAGGTTTTTGAACCATATTTTAAAAGTTGGGTGCAGTGATTTTCTTCCATTCAGTGTGAGTGATAAAACCCTGTTTATGGTCTGTATGACGGTGTTGTTGAGGTCAAACAACACTGTCGTCTAAAACATCTTCGTATCCTGCAGCATCAAATTTTCCTAAAATGAACCAAAGAGGCCGAATCACAAAAACAGCATAAAATGACCAAAACTTGCTTTGATAAAAACAAACCAACACAAGATTACACTGATTGATAAATGTTTCTGATACATTTTCCTTCAATCTACAGCAGCATTTACATGTTGCATTAAGACAGCAAACAATCACATTGTCACTAAGTATTTTAAATAAGTCTCATTGGTCTCAATTAAATTATTTCTTGTTTTCTTTCCACTTGTTCTATCTGGATTTACTATGATAACACAGGATCAGATGTAACATGATAGGATGGAAATTCCTCCAGTCTCAAAGTCCGCGGGGTCAAAGATGCATCAGGGGAAAACGCACGTGTCTGTCGGCTTGTGCCGGGTCAAGTTGTGTCCCAGGAGAGTGAAAGGTCATGACTCCCTGTGTCCAGCGGCAGACTGACGCTCTTCGGACATGAGGTCTTCACTCTGAAAGAGGCAGTTTAGTGGTTGAACACAGTGTTGAACACAGTCACAGTGTGTGAGTGTAGCTACACGTCTGTGAGTCTGATTCATTTATTAGATATAATTTCACTGAACTGAGAAAACTGGTGCAAAACAGTAGATTTTCCCATTTTTATTTACATAATTTGACCTCTTTTAAAAACAGTGTATGGAGAAATCCTGCCATGTTATTGTCTTATTATGATTCATTGCGATAAACAAGGTGTGATAACAGAATGTGCATCATCATATTTATGAGAACTGAGGCCTTTCCCATACTTTTCTTTCCTCGTATTCACTAGTTCACTGGTCAAAGCTTAATTAGTTCATTTTCTGGGGATATTAGAATATTTTATTTTATGTAAATATTCTTAACATCTCCTACCATTGTCTAGTAGTTTTATTAATCTGTGTAAAAAGCAGCACAGGCCCTACAAAGTCAACAATATGTTTCTTTGTTATTCAGTGTGTCTCCTCTGTTCATTGCTTGTTTTTAGTCACCTGCCTCTGTCCAAGGTGCTGACAGAGACAAGTCTGTAAAACTATTAATAACAAGTGAATTAATAACACATGTTGTCGTGTTTCTGGAACGATTCTTTTATTAGACAAACAAACAACAATATTATTTTAATTATCTCACCCCGATAATTTCAGATGTTATCACGATACAATTTACCTGATTACTGATATAAATAACAAGGCAATCGAGTAGTAAAACACAAATCCAGAATTACTTTGACAAAAATCAATTATTACATTTCAATAAAAGTCCATCTAGATTCCTTATCATTTAATCATTTAACACTTAAATTACACTCATTGTAAAACCTACCGTGTTACGCAAAAAGGTCATTGACAGACTAATTATATTTATGGACTCTGGTTAAAACTGTATTCAGTTACAGTTGCAGTGAATTTTCATGCAGTTGCATAATTGCACAGAGACAAAGGCTCATTACTGAACAGGGAATCATGTGATTAACACGCTGATGTAAGTGTTGACGGTCCCTCACAGCATGGCGGCATCTGGATCATCGTGGTTCGTTTCTAAAAATAAAAAAAGAGAAAAGTAATTCAACATTAATTTATCATGGTTGTATCACCCCAGCACATATAACTCCTGTCAGATGAAGTTGAGGTGGGAGCTCGATGTGAGAGCTCACAGCCCTGCAGCCAAGCTGCTGCCAGATTCACCAAATTATACATAAAGAGGTTCCTGGACAATTTAATCCCACTAGGAGACATGATAAGACCCTTTCTTTGCCAATTTTCACCCTCTCTCTTTTTCAAACCCCCTCTTTCTTCCTGCATTTTCACAATGCCACGATCGTGCTTTTTTTTTTTTTCATGTTCCCTCATATCTTTTCTCAGTGTGGCTGCCACCCCCAAGCTCCTCAGACAGCATGTAGTTTATGCAAATTATCAGCCTTTCATGCTCAAAGTTGAATGAGACCTCAACAAAATCTCTCTGTCTCTTTTCCCCCTCCCTCAAACACACACACACACACACACACACACAGTGACTCAGTTTGAAGAGGCACTTAGTGCCGTCTTTGGCCTCGTCATTCTCCTCATTTCAGTTTTGTGTTTTTAAATTTGAAATCCAACATTTGATTATAAACTACAGATTGACATGAGAGGAGATCAAGACAAAGAACAGAGAGAGAGAGAGAGACAGAGAGAGTGTGTGTGTGTGTGTGTGTGTGTGTGTGTGTGTGTGTGTGTGTGTGTGTGTGTGTGTGTGTGTGTGTGTGTGTGTGTGTGTGTGTGTGTGTGTGTGTGTGTGTGTGTGTTTTGGAGAAAGGTGGCTGGAAGTGTAAGTGAAGTGGTATGATAAGTGGTGGACGGATGCAGGGATGGACACAAAAGTTATGGGCTGGTTGAGGAGGCGGTGGAGAGTGGCTGGAGTGTGTGTGTGTGTGTGTGTGTGTGTGTGTGTGTGTGTGTGTGTGTGTGAGAGAGAGAGAGAGAGAGAGAGAGAGAGAGGATGATGAATGTGAAATTCTTGGTGTTCCCAGGGTCTGGGAGGTGTTTGAAAGGCCTGAGGGAGGGTGGCTGTGAGGCTGTGAGGGGCGGGTGGAGGCGGGGGGTGTCTGTGCCCAGCTGTTGGGGGAACCTGAGTCTCTCTCTCTGTCTGCCTCTCTCTCTCTCTCTCTCTCTCTCTTTCTCTCTCTCTCTCTCTCTGACAGGCTGTCCTTTTCACCAGCACATAGCCAGGCCGTCCAGCCTGCTGCCATAACAACGCCACAGCCCCTCTGTCATAGTAACGCCATGCAGTCACCACAGAGCACGATGGGGAGGAGGAGGAGGAGTTTTTTCGGGGGTGGTGGTGGGTGGTGGAGGGGACGGCAAAAGTGAATGAAGTGTCGAGACATTTCTACCCCTGTGAACTTGAACTTGACTGACTTGTCTGAATGACTGGCGGGGCAGAATGGAAATGTGCTCTGACAACAGTTTGTTCTGTGATTTAGTTTCTGAAACACTTTTACAGGAGAAATGTGTGTAAGTATAATAATAATGATAATAATAATAATGACAACACTTGTTCTGATTTTTCAAAATTCTTGTTTTTTGGCGGATTTACAAATATAATTCCATTTACACTATTAAAAAACTTCTCTTATAATTAGATTATAGTGATATTGTAATATATCATATTGTTGTAATATTATACTAAAATCATAATTATTGCATAGAAATAGTAGAATTTATTGAACAGCTTGTACTACTATTACTGCTATTATCATTATATTATTGTTATTATTGACATTATTATAGAAGAATTGAGAATTATTTTCAAATTCACTTCGCCATCACACCTTTGCATTTCCCTGATTATTTCACATGGTATCTAAAGAAAACAGCAGGATCTGCTGAGACAGTTGAGATAAAGACTGTGAGGAGCTGCAGCTCACTAATAATCTGGTTAATATTTTCAACATTCAGTGTTTATCTATGTGCCTCAGGATTGGTGTGATATGCCTGTTTACTTCAGCCTTAAGCTAATGAATTGTGACTGGCTCACATCAGGGTCTTAGCTGCTCAGACCCACTCGACCATGGGAAAAAAGGAGCCGTGAAAGGTCCCCTGTTGCTGTTACAAAGTCAAGAACAAGCCATAGCAGGATAATCACGTTTATCCCCAGATTAAGACGGGATCGCAGCTGCGGTATCCTTGTGGGGGGGATGGGGGTGGGGGGGGCACAAGAACGTAAAATGTATAATGGCCTGCCTTCAGGAGAGCTCACAGTCTTCCCTGGTACAGAGACAGGTTATCACCGGACACTAACACCGCAGACTCTAAAATGAACGAGACCTGACAGTGAAAGCATCACTATTCCTCCCTCACTGAACAAACACACAGAGTTAATCTGATCATTGTACTTGAATATACTTTCTATTAACACAGTCTGAAACACAAATCATCCAAACCCACTTTGACAAGTCCAGCTTAACCATAGGATTGTGTTTCTGTGTCTTTTTGTTTTTCTGATGCTGACAGTTCATACTTTTTTTTTTTCTTTTCTTTATTAAATTATTGTCCACATTGTCCAAGAGCAAGACATCTCTTGTCTTATTGGAACAGATATAATTAGAAGAATCTGTAATAAATATAACCTTTAGTTAGAGTCTTCTTATCAGCTTTGTTTGTTTGTTTGTCTGAAAGAAGAATATTGTTCATTTAATCTAGTTTATGTTCACTAATAAAGCTGGAAGGGCAGCAGTTCTGTTTGAATTTAAAAGAATTTTAATGACACATTAAATTTTATTATTTACCCATACGGCTTTCAGATTATAGTGTTTTCATCCTGTGTCATCCTCCAGTTTTACAACACCTTGTTTGTGTTACATGCTGTTTATAATTTTAGGTTTTTGTCTCTACATGTCTACACCGTGTACTGGACAGCAATTATTTTGTGTGATTATCTCCAAATATTAATTTGTTATTCATGTTGTTTATGGCAAAATAAGAGCAAACATCTACATCTGCTAAATCGTTACAAAGAGCAGGATTATTCAGAGTTTCTTTTAGTAATCTAACACTCATATGGAATAATGGCCACATTCTTTTTCATTAACAGTGGCGCTGATGTGAGGCCACACACTCGTTCACACCCACAGGCTTAGTGTGAGAGAATCACTCGCAGACATATAGAGTCAGGAAGACAAAGGGTCAGCTTTTCCAGGAGACATGGCTGCAGCGCTAATGCAGTCATCTGCCACTGTCTGGTCTGGAGCGTCGTTCCCACCTCACTGCTCAGGGTTTACTGCAGCAGCAGCCTCTCACATATGCAATGTTGGGGAAAAAGAGGTGGCAGACCTTTGTCAAGTGCCCCTTTCACAAAGCGGCCATTGTGGAGCGAAGCTAGGATCAGAATGATAATGTGGACTCTACTGGCTACTGTTTACCAACAGGTCTCTTGCAGCTGCAGCGGACAGTCCCGGCCTGCACTGGCCTGCACTGTGTTCATGCATCAGGATGGAGGAAAAACAACACATGTACTTTACAAACTGTGCGTGCAGGTGCATGAGGTGTTAGATTAAAAACCAAATGCTAGTTTCTCCGGTAATCAACAACATTCACATTGTAGACGGTTATTGTCCACTAAGTAGTTAAAAACCAGAGGGTTGATTCATTTCAGACACTTTGTTTTTCTAGAATTAAAACAAAATATATTTATAAAAATGATGAAATGATCAGAATACAGCAACATCACGTTTAAATCTCTTTCTGTGTTTTTTAAATTATGATCTTCAAATAAAGATACATGTTTAAAATAAGCTGATAAAGGTGACGTAATGTGTGTTGGTAGTCATATATTCATGGTATTTCTCTGTATGAGCTCATATTATCACCCAGCTTCACACGTGGCCCCTCCCCCCACGCTGCTTGTCTAATTACAGCCTGGTTTCTAATAAAGGAACAGTTCCCCCTTTTTTATTTTTCGAGACTATTAAAACCATTAGGTCTGTGTCAGGGTAAGAAAACAATAACTTTAATGACTCAGTGGTTCACAAAACACACATTGAAGACAACAGTCGACAGAATCAGTCAGAAATTTAAAAAAAAAAAACAAACAAACAATAAAACCGTTTTAATTAATGTTAACAGTCATTCTGGATTATAAGAACAAGAAAGATCAAAGCATTGTTATTGTTTTTCCTTTAAAACATACGAACTGTACCTTTATAAATATATTTAATGCCAAAAATAATCGATTAGAAATGATTAAAAATGTGTCATAATAATCATGTTCCCTGGTTGATAGAGTTGTGCTGCTGCGCCTTTAAATACTCTGCTCCCTCCTTTTCTGTGCAATTATGTCAATATGCAGAGCTCGTCTGCGTCCTATTCATTATCAAACGGAGACTTGTGTTGATTGTTTCCTTTATTTTTCATCTTGGTGAGGCCACTCTCTCTTTGTGTTTTTTTTTTTTTTCAAGTCAGGTCCGTTTTGCGCCACATGCGTCGGTCTGACGCACAGACCAGCAGAGAAACTGCGCTCACGATGATCGGATCATCGTTTCTATGTTTGCAGCACATGTTTCCTGTGTGAGGCTCATTTCTCTCAGTTTCAACATTACGGGTTAATCAAGAGCTTCCTGTATGTAAGTAGCCTATAGCAATATATACGTATAATATTATATAAAATAAAACACTGGTACCAGTTTTGCATTGAACAACAAATCTACCTAATTTCCCCGTAATGAAGCTGATTTCCCACCTTTCTATATATGTCAGAATTAATGTGTTACTGTTCAACAACAGCACGGTGGAGATCAGAGGGTCATTGTCAGAGAAGCTCTGAAAATATCTGGAGAAATTTCTATTTAAATCTGTGAAGGTGAGAAAAAATCAGACTGACAAGAGGAGGAAAGGTTAACTCTGCAGCTTTTTTTAAAATGTATAAATCTGTATTAATTATCTTTAAAGTGTTTAAGCCTTTCATGTAAATAAATAAATAAATAAAACAATAATACAAGGCCTTCTTCTCTGCGCACTGGATTTTATTCCTTTTAATTAAACCCTCAACGAAAATGTTGCTAAAAACCAATCTGTTACTCATTCCACCACTTTTACAGAGATTTTGTAGTTTTACACTTTTACACCTGAAATGATAAATAATAATCAATTCCTTAATTAATTGGAGCTGATGTGCCACCGGAGCTTTAGAGACTAAAGGCCTGTTGTTGTTTAAACCTTTAATTCTCTACCAGGAAAAAAAATACAGTTATCAGTTATATAGTGTCATATTATTCTTTATCATTTATTTATTTATTTATTTTTCTACCAGATTCACAATTAGTTATTATTCAAAAGCATACTTGATCATTTCTGATCATAAAATTACAAAACAAAATAGTATTATTTTATTTATTTAATTAATTAGGTAGCTTATATTTTTAAGACAAATAAATAGAAAAACAATTTACAAATTCATCTAAAATGACAAATTTATTTATATATTTTAAATAAAAGAAATATATATATATATATGCATTTTTCCGTCATAAATACTGATTATTTTTTCTTTTTTTATGTAGAATTATCTCTGACTGCTATTTCTTAATTGTTTTAATTAACTTATGATGTAAAGAGTTTGTCAAATGTGTCTAATTAAATCTGTGAATGTATTTATTTATTTTTCAGTCTGACATTGTTACTACTGAATCAGGGTTTTCATTGGTGACTGTGTAGTTGTCTAATATTATCTGCATATGAACTGAAATGTTTTGTCATTTGTAAACTTCATTTTATTGACTTTGTTGACTTTTATTTATGATTATTTCACCAGTGGTGTCACATCTACAGGAATTTACCAGGAGCTTGAATAGAATCAAATGTCCTGAGACTGTTTTACCACAGAACCACTGATTTATTCATTTGCATGTTGAGTTACAGGAGCAGTTTGGAGTACGCTGACTCACTGATCCACTTTTAAAAGGCCTCAGCAACGTGACCTCATTAATTAACTGCACGTCTAGTTAGTGAGATGACACCAGAGAGGAAAGGAGTAATAAGACTTGAGACAGCGAGGCTGATTAGAGTCTGATAGACAGCTAACGACGGACCAATTAATGCAGCCCAGCTATGTGCCAACACAACCATTTTAGAGGCAGCAGGGTGGCTCCGTCAAGATGGCTCCCGTACAGACAACATGATGTGGTGGCAGAGAGGGAGGGAGAGATCTAACCTGCACACTCACATGTGTTTTAATCACGGGAGGAGGCCTCTGTGAAGACATTTTATATTAGAGTAAAGTAATAATAGTAGTGGTGTAAATTAAGAAAATAGAATAAATAGAAAATGTTTTGTTTTCTCTTTGTATTTCTGAAATTATTGTTTTTTTGAAAACGGTTGAATAATTAGCATCTGTGTGTACTTTTTTAATAATAATAAAAAATGTCCCATTTGTTTTAAATGAAAATGTGTATTTTGTGTGATCAGATCACCAGAGAAGGGAACGTTATGGTTCATCTGAGACTTTTGTTTGTGAGATGCAGATGTGTGACATTTTTAACTTTTAATTTAGTTTTAGGAATCATTTCAGAATTTCTAACCAACAGAGTGATTTCTTGCTTCAACTTAATATGTACTTGTTAATATGTAGGATTAGTGGAGAAAACTTTATGAGTGATCTGTGTTATTTTATCAACAGAAATTGTTGATATAGTTTAGTAGTTAAAAATTTTACTTTAATTCCTTATTCCTATATCACTTCTTATCTCACAGCATGATTCAGATATAATACTAAAGATAATTTAATTATATTTAAAGAATTTAAAAGTGAATAGTTCAGGTTAGAGACTTTAGGGAAGAGACAACTTCACAGTAGATACGACAGTTACACAAAGACAAAGAATCAGGTGGATAGTTTAGAAAACTCCTATAATGTTTAACTTTATAATATATTTTCTATGTGACGGAGAAAGAGTCGGATTAGTTAGAATCATTATTCAGATTTTGTCTCTGGTCAGAAATATTTTTTTTTAAAAAGCCAGAAAAAACATATTTCAACATTTCAAAGTATCATATGAAACTGTGAACTGAATGATGTGTTTTAGAAACTAAAATAAAAAGACATACAACAGTTTTTTAAAAATCTAGTCACCTGCTTCATTGCGATTCATCATGTGTGATTATTGGTTCTTTTCATTCCTCATTAATCTCACAAACAGTTAAAACTGAAAAATGTCCAACAGAAAGTTTAACATCATCGCTCCTCAACATCCAAACATTTTCAATTTGGTGTCACATGACGTTAACCAAAGCAACAATTTACCACATATCAGAAGCTTCAACTGGGAACAGTCTGACATTTTTGGTTTAAAAATGACAAATATGATTGATCAAATATCTAATTAGTTAACACATCATTTAATTGTCAAATTGCTGCAAGTGTAATGATGGAAATTAAAAGATTCAGTTCATTTGAAACCGTTTGTTGAGTCGTAACGTACCTGAAAACACTTCAAGTCGTCTTGTATCTTTGTTTCTTTTCATGTTTCATCTCATTAACACAGGAAGTTGAGGATTTGGGAGGTCATTCCTACTTTCGGTTATCTAGCTTTATGATGGATGATTAACACTCATACAGCTAGATAACCAAAGACAGGAACAGGCTCCGTTGTTTGTTAGAACAACAACAACAGAAAAACGTTCGTCTGCATCTTCCTGAGGACAAAGGAAATTATTATTAGTGATAATTCAAGTCTGATTAAAGGATTATTTTTAACAATAGTGGCAATTACCACCACCTTAAAAAATCTTAAATAACTTTTTCAAAAAGTTTTTTTTTTTTTTTTCGCTTTTGCCTAAATACACAGTTAAATCCTTGTGTTTATATAAAAATAAACTCAGAGAAACATATAAAGACTCTGTGTATAATTGTAATCCTTATTATTTCCAATTTTAGGCAAATACTTCAAACTCATCAATGAACCACCAAGGCAACTGTGACTTACCAATGATCACATAATCTATAACATAAGGTTTAATCTGTTTCTTCTGTCTCTTTTAAAACGAGTAAGTGTATAAAACTTCACTAATCTTAGAGATGTAGACACAGTTGGGGCCTAAGTGTTTAAACCTTGTAGAAAATTACTGATAATTTCTTTTTTCAATCAGTTTCTTGTCTCAGTTTCACTGCTACATTAACATGTGTATATTTAAAATTTATTTAACATTTGTACTTAATGAATCCTTAATTTTTATGTATAATTTTTCCCTCTAAATAAATGTTGTTGTACCTGTAAAACCAGGCGATAAAATCACAAGATCCTTTCTTCTTTGAGTTTATAAAAACATATTTATTAACTCAAAATAACCTCATGATGAACTCACGCTTCTCTGTGTCAGTACGTCTGACGTCAGTCGTTTTAATTGGGAAATAGATGCTCTGACATAGTATGCGTCACTTTCTTTGTATATCCAGGAGAAACTATTGACAAATATTAACACAATAATCAGAGCTTTTTTGTTATAAATAAAAAATATTAAAAGATAAAAATGGTTTGAGGCTTCGTCTCTGCTTGGTCTGTTGTTAATTTTAAACAAGCAGGACACATTAATAAACCTCACACTGTAGGTGTGAAGTTGCCTTTATTGACTCATATAATTGGAGGTTTTGTTGGTGACACAGAACAGGCCTGCACGTCTTCACTACATCATCTAACATCTGTTTTTGTCAAATAGACTCAATAATATCTTATAGATTTACTCTATGCAAAGAAATATGAGTTTTCTTGTTCTAACAGGCTGTAAACTAAGACATAATAGCGCACCGTGGCTTCATCTGCCTGCTGGTTGAGGTTTTAACGACGAAAAAAAAAAAAAAAAAAAAAAAAAGAACATAACATCCTGTTGTAAAATATGTCTAATATCAGATGAGAGCAGAGCAGCTGCTGACGGAGACTGAGATGAATCCATCATAACATGCCTGTGGATTATATGAGCTGCTCTCATCTATGGAAACTAATGATTCCAAAAAAGACTCACATCCCATCGGGTGAGAGGACTCCTGCATCCATGGAGACTAAAATACACACACACACGCACGCACACACACACACACACACACATACACACGCATCCACATGTGGTAACGAGGACGGTCGCTGTAGCATCATCCAGGCTCCAGATGTGCAGGACACGAGTTTGTGTTGCAGCCTTCGGTTTGACGAACAGGTGAGCGCGTGGATCAGATCGATAAATCCTCACACCATCTGCCGAGGTTGTGCGTCCACACGTCGGGCTGTGGAGGAGAGATCCTCGTTGGATTGTGTGTTTGTTTTGTATCCGTGATCATAGATGATCAACGAGGTTTTTTTTTTTTTTTTTTATCCGCTGCGTGTAGATGCGTGTTTGACCTCGGTCCGCTGCGTTGTGTCCCTGTAGAGGAGCCTCCGGTGATCACCTCTCGCCTCCTCTCTGCCTTTTTTTTTTTTCTAAACGCTTCCTCCTCCCGGCTGCGCTGACGTCACACCGATGGCAAGTTGCTGGGAACCAATCACAAATGGCCTCCTCGTGACCATACACTCTATCATCTATAATGGAAATGTAAAAAAAATAAAATAAGGCTAATTTAAACATTTTGGTTTCATTCTGAAGAATCTGATCATTTATTTACTTTCACTGTGTTTGGTTAATGGTTTGACATAGTGGGCAAATAATTAGTTAATTGTTTAAAAAAAGTTTTTACTTATCACCCTGATGTATCCTAATTGTGGTCCCACATGTTTGTTTTATTCATCCTATAAAATGATGAATGTATTATTATTATTAATATGAAATAATCTATCTGTTGACCTAATGTTTAAAGATGCTATGTGTAAGTTTTTGCTGTTGCTACATAGTCAACATTAACTTTAACATCTGAGCTCAGTATCAAACATTTAACTGTCTTCAGAGTCGAATCGAGTTTCTATCATTTCATCATCAAACTATTCGACCATCTTATTCACCAGTTGTTAAAATAAAATGTGCAGTTCTGTCTTCGTCCTCTGATAATAGACTAAGAGAGGACAGGACTCACTGTCGCCTCCTAAAGTACGAAGCGGTATGACATGAGAGAACTGCACGAGGCTAGCTGGTTAGCATGCTAACTTCAGTCAATATCCCTGCAACAGACGTCTTTAACTAAAACACGTATTCTGGTAATAATTCCAGTTTATTGTTTAATTTTTAAAACTAAAATAGTTAGCATCTTAAAGTCACAGAAAATATTTTAAAAGAATCTTCTCTTTGGCGCCCCTCCCTGGAAGTTCAAGGAAAGACACAAGTGCAAACTTGAGTTGAGATAAAATGAATTAAACAGACAAAAAAAAGTGTTAGTTTCCATTAGCCCTGGGAAAAAAAAAAACATTTATGGTTTCATGATTCTTTTCCTTCTACACTATGTCTAAAGAATAAATGTTTCAGCCTCAGGGAAGTTTGAAGGGAATGGTTTCTCTTTAAATTTAGATTTATTCTCTCTTTCCCACAACAGTCTATAGTGTTGATAGAATAAACTAATAAACTAAATTTGGGTGAGTATAATGCTTTGGTGCAGTGTGATCTCAACTGCACCCATCAAGACATTCAGCTTTGTTTTCTGGACAGCATGAAGCAGTTAAGTTTTTTTTTTCCTTTGGCATTGTGCTCCATATGGAAGAACTTTTCTCCAGAAACATTGTTTCCCACCAGTCTGACTGCTGACACCAACATTTCAAACATGTTCATGCTGCTTTTCTGGTCAGTTTGATGTTGGATTCATTATTAAAATCATCATTACACAAATCTATTGCAAAACAATATTTTAGAGGTGTAATTATTTTAAGTCTGCGACTTTTAAATTGTTCACATTTAACATTAAGAGTCAAATTTAATTTTTCCTCTAAATCATCAGACACTTTTCGTCAGAATCCAAGTTTCAGTTTAGAAAAAAACTGACAGAAAAAAAAAATTGCACTCAGGTGAAACATTGAGGATATATCGCCCCCTAGTGCTCAGATGATGTACACACTCCTATCACACAAATCTGTACAGATCTGGTGAAATAACCTAAAATCTCCTGTTTCATCTATTTATCTACATCTATATCTCTATATGTGTGTGTGTATTTGTGTTTTTATTGATGGACATTTACAACTGAACATCAGAGATAATGATATCTTCGAAGTTTAATTTCATGTATTATATCCAAGTGATCTGATTTTAACATTTTTATGAAAATTACTTAATTTTGAAGTATATTTGCCTCACATTTCTATTTCCTCTTCATCTCTTAGCTTTCTAGTTTAAAACACATCTGTCCTAAACTGATCCACACATGTCACATGTTTTTTATCTTATTTTTTATTACTATTATCATTTTACTGTTAAATACTTCTTCAATCACAGAGAGTTACGGTACAATTGTCAAGATCGTTTCCCCATTCTTGTGTCACAAGTTGTGAAAAAATCCTTGACTGGAACAAAAAACACAAGTCAGATCAGTGTGGAAGGCAAAAACAATTTATTATAAAATATTGTAAAGATCAAAAGACCCATACTTGATTAAAGAGCGAGAGTCAAGACTCGTATTGTAATGAAGCAAATAATTCATGTCTTATTGACTTCCATGGTAGTTAAAGACCATATAACACCAATTACTGTATGAAATGGAAATATAAACTTTATCTTAAGTGAAAGTGCTTTGTGTAAAAATCAGTGGGTGTTTTTTTATTTATTAAAAACTTTATATACAATTACAAAAATTGAAATACAAAAACTAAAAATGAAAAAAAAAAAAAAAAAAAAACTTCCAGAAACCACAGAACAAATTCTACGAGAAAGGTCTTAAAGTAACAACACACTGATTTTCAGACAGGATTCTTACGTACATCAATTAATGCATTGTTTGAAGACAGTGGTCCGTTGTTGAGGCTGGGGCGACGTGACTCTCTGCGAGATTTAACTACACGCAGTGATGTCTGCCCGCCCCAGGTCCCCATACCAGTCTGAACTACACGGTTAACGGGAACGTCCGTGGCTAACCCTCGAAGCAACAGCTCCTCCATCACAGCAGGTTCCTCTGTAGGGAGAGAAGAACGTCTCCACGTGGACGGGAGGGGAGTGTTTACCAGCTCGCGCATTTCCTCTCTAGACCTGGGAGGTTTGTCAGGCAGAGCCACTCCTCTGCCTCCCGGGTTCTCCTCAGAGCAGCGAGTCAGCTTCTCCACGCTGCCGACGCCTGCTGCTTTAACATCAGGTGCCACGACTGAAAGACACATGGGGACAGTTAGAGCTGCTCAGAGATGTTATTGTAAATCCAACAGAGGTTGAAGTCTTCATTTCTGTAAACATACTGAATATCAAAATAAATGACAAGATTAAGATCTGGTGGAAAATATATCATCAAAGAAACAGGATGTCATAAGAACTTTGTATAAATTATGTGACATTCAGACAGAAACCATAATTAAGATTTAAAAAGACAGTCCATCGTGATAAGCACATTAGCTTCATCACGATGTTCTTTGTCAAACACTTGAAAATATGTTGCAAAGGGAAAGTTTGGCTGTGAATTGTTGCACAAACAACCAAGAGAATCACAAAACAGGTTTTAAAGAAACAGCGTCAGGAATTAATGTGCTGTACAGCTGCAAACATCAGTCACTATCACCAGGATATTCAAATATGTTACACTGAGCTTCAGGAAAATTTGATGACCAAACTTTTTGAACATATTGTACCTTTTCTGCCATTTTACAGACATAATGACAAATTAATGGGTAATGACAATAAAAGAAATAACAGAAAATACAAAAATAAATTAGCTGCAACCCTAATACGCGGTAGATGTGAAGCTTTCTCAGCAGGTCGTAAATGAGCATTTGCCTGCGGGTATTGTAGAAGGCTATTTGCACTAAAGTTCATTTATATGGTAACCCTTTCAATTTAACAAAACATGTACCTTTAACGTGCTCCTTCGGCTGACAGAGCTCTCGTAATTTGTTGCTTAATTCCACATTAGCTGCTTTGTAGTGGTTCAGCTCCATTCTGAGGTTATGGATCCATCCCTCATACTGTCGCTGCCTTCCTGCCAAACCCTCATCAATTTGCTCTGTGGAGGCGAGGGGACACAGTCATGAGGTTATGTAAATACACTAATGGCTGACTATAGAAATAGCCTGATGAATATTATATAAAAATGTAATTTTTTCTATATTTTTATGTTTGTAAAAGGTCAAACGTGTGAAATGCACCTCGACACTGCTGCAGTAGGAGCTGTACACTCCTCTCATGCTCCTTCTGCTGTTGAGTGAGTCGTCGATCTGTGTCGAGTTGCGTCCGATCGAGGGCGTTTTCCAACCACTGCACCAGACGCTGCTGCTCGTCCAGCTGCATCTCCAGCTCAGCCAGGGCCAGCTGCAGCTTACGCTCTTCCTCACGCAGAGACACCACCTACAGGAAACAAAAACGTCCACATCAACACGAGTTTGGTGAGTTTGGACATTTTCACTTGTATTTCAAACAGTCTGAACCTCAGGTGGATGACGGTACAGACCTTGTCAAAGTACTTGCACAGCAGCGCTCTGGTCTCAGAAGCAGACAAGTAACTGAGTTTGGCCATGAGGTTCATCTCCCACTGGGAGAGCATACTGGCAGAGGCCCTCAGCTGTCTCTGTCTTTGAGTAATGGCCTCATTCTTGTACTCGATAGCTGCGTCCAGAGCCTCGATCGCCTCGTCCAATTGGAAAAGGGTTCGCTCCTCCTGATAACATCAGAGGGACCAGATGGGCTTAATGATTATTTGAACACAAACATTCATCCACAGGTAGCTGATATTACAGTTTCAAGTGAGGACTAATTTAGTGCCTTGATAATAATTCGTAAGCGAGTGCTCAGTATGTGTTTACACCACAGCAATATTTTATCTAATCACAAGTAATTTTTTGTATCCGCCTCTGTTAAAGTGATTAAAACAAATGAGAATGCTTGAACCCGGAGTGATATCTCACCTCAGGTGACAGCAGGTTGCCCTGCCTCAGCTTATCATCCAGCTCCACTCGTTGTTTAAGCAGTGAATCTTTTTCCTGCCGCAGATTGGAGATTTCCTGGCGGATCTGTTGAGAGTCTTGGGCGCTGCCGCTACGAAGGAGGCCGTTCCTCTCGCTCAGTTCTTGCTCAAGTGTTTCAATTCGGCCGGTAAGTGTCAAAAGGTCTTTACTCAAAGCCTGGAGGGAAGTTGAGTACAAACTTTCAGCTTCATTCTCCAGTTTTCTGTGTTAGAGAAAAGAGGTGTTGAGGTTTGTTATCATACCTGACTGGAACGGAGCCTCTTGGTCTCTAGTCCACTTCGTTCCTGCAGCAGAGCTTCTTTCTTCGCCAGGATCTGCTCTCGTTTAGTCAGCTCTCCTTCCAGATCTTCAAGTCCTCTCCTCTGATCCAGTACCCGCTCCATTTCCTCGTCCAGCCAACGTTTTTGCTCCTCAATCTTCTGCTCACCGACAGCGAGACGCACAGAGAAATTAAACACAAGAGAATGAAATGACCTGACCCAAAATCCCAACACGCAGTATTCTCAGTTAGTTCGATATGTTAAATAAAAAATGAATATATAATACGTTGCACCTGTTGTTCTTCCAGTGAGATGACAGAGCCGTTACTGCCACTGCGTCTCTGCCTCTGGAAGGCAGCGATCTCCTCTGTCTTTATCTTCAGGATCTTCTGTTGCTGCTCGTTCTTTATCTCGAGCTCCTGTAGAGGAGTTTAATAACAGGACGTGTTTAAAGTAAAACTATTAACTCACAAGTAAAAAAATTACACAGCAAGTTTTGTAAGATTAGCTTTAGGGATTATCAGCTGTATGACCACCTGTCACTATTATATTCTGCATCAAATTACCAATCTCTGCTGAAACTGCTGTATTATTTTGTCATGTTTCTGTTATTGACCTAAAATGAGACTTTACACTGACGATGAATAAAGGTGCCTTGTTTGATTGATTGTTAAGATGAATGTTGCTGTCGTTCGGACAGTGGTACCTTGACTCTGTGAGTTCTTCGTTGCATCTCAGTCTCTAAACGTCGTTTCTGTTGACTTTCCTGACGTAACCGCCGCTGCAGCTGCTCCTGCTGCTGCCTCATTGACTGGACGCTGCGCTCCAGCTCTAAGACACGACGTTCACTCTGTGCAGGCAGATTAGCCAGACGAGCAGTGTCCCTCTGCCGTTGACTTAAAACCTAAAACACCATAGACAACGAATTTATTTAGACAGTTAATAATAATGTGACAATGTGTACTTGTTTTTTATTACAGATAAAGGAGGCAGTTATCAAGCCAGAACATGGATCTAAAACTGTATCTTTGCTGCACAAAATATTTTTCCAGCAGCTGCATAATTCAACGTGACTATCACTTCATCTTACAGTCTGATGCTTGTTGTTGTGTTGCTGGGCATGAATACAGAGGTGATAGTCGAACCTGAACTTTGCTCTGAGCAGCCGCGATCTTCCTGCGACATTCCTGTGCTCTGGTCTTGTCGGTCGCGCTGATCTCTCTCTCTTGTCTCTCGAGATCCTGCAGCTGTCGCTGAGCCTCCTGCAGCTCCTGTCGCGCCTGCACAGCTTCACTCTCCAGAGCTGTGATCTTATGGCTGTACTGTCTGTTCAGGGCCTGAGCATCCTTACCTAGATGAACAAACATATACACGATATACAAAAACAAAGAAGAGAACCTTTATTCAGAAAAAGATTTCACTAAAGAGGGGTCATGTGACTGCAAAGACACTGCACCTGTTTTGACCAGCTCCTTGATGAGCTCCTCCTTCATGCGAATGGTGACAGACAGTTCCCTGATCTTCTGCTGTGCCTGAAGTAGTCCCCACTCTGAAGCACCTTCAAAATTTTTCAAACTTTCCCGTGCAGACATCTCTCCAGAACTGGAGTTGGCTACATGATAATTTCAGAGGAGATACAACAGGTCAGTATGGCAGTATGAGGAGGAAACAGTCAGAGCTTTAAGGCCGTGATTAAACTACCGGTACTTACAAGCTTTTCTGGCTAAACAGAGGTGCTGGTCTGGCTCAGGCAGCTGAGTCACTGGTTCTTTACCACCAGCTGTTGGTCCTCCTGAGATCATGTCCCGTTTGGTCCAGGTCAGGTTCACCTGCCTGAAAGAATCACAGATATTGGACATTTTTATAGACATCCAACATAACATGGTGGGATGACAGTGAGGCTTTCTTAATGCAGCACTTATTTGATTCATGTAACTTGATTAATCTGCAAACGATGATTTCTATAAACACAACATACTTGCGTCTCTCCCGGCTCAGGTTGGGGTGACTGCTCTCTTCTTCCATGTCTGGCATCTCTGCTCCTCCCAGGATCCCCTGCTCCTCACAGACGTTATCATGGTGATCGCCACATGGCCCATTTCCATGGTAACCAACAGGACTAATCTGTTACCACACACACAAACACACAGTTTACCAACAAACAGGCTACAGATTCTTTAGTGATTAAAAAATATTTAGATTTGTGTAAAGATGATGGTAAAAAAAAATAAGATCAAATGAATTCTTATCTTTTATTATTCTTATCCAACTTAATAGAGACTTTAAGATCTCAGCTGGATGCGTACCTGTCTGTATGTGCCTCCATTCTGACTGTGCTGCATGGAGCCCATAGGAGCCGTGTATGGTCGTGATCTCAAATTTAGACCCAGGCCCATCAGTCCCAGAGTGGACAACTGATACTGTAGCTCTGTTATCAGGTCATTTTGCTCCCGCAGCTTATCGCTCTGAAACAGAAGTAAAACATTAAAATATGTGAAGAGTAATCAAAGACGGACAGCAAACAAAAAAACCCTACTACTTTTTTTTTTTTTAATTAAAACTGCTCGCTGTAAACATAACAGAAAAGTAATATTAAAATTAAGCCGCAACTGACCTGCTGTTTGTATTGCTCCATAGCATCTTCCAAAGCTGCTAAAAAGTCTGTATTCTCTCCCTCCAAACGCTGAATCTGTGCTTGAAGCTGAACAATACTATCCTCTTTCTCTCCATCTTTCTCAATTTCATGCTCATGGTTCCACCTCTCCTCTGCAGCCTCTTGATCCTGGTGATAAACCACATTTACAGACATAGAAAATGTCAAAATCTCAAAAAATGGTCTTAATTACCTTTAAAATATGAATCTAAGAGAGTTAAAGAGACACACCTGGTTCCTCACAGTCGGCCTTCCCCTCCTCAGTGCAACACTGTCCTCAGTGGAGCTGTTCTCGATCCCACTGTCTGGTCCTGAGGCAGTCGTCAGTCCGCTTCGTTCCTCCTCCACTGAGCACAGCCACTCCTTCACTCTCAGACTCTGCTCTGCAGTCAGAGCTCCTTCACTCTGCAGCTCCCGCAGTAACCTGATACATTAGCAACATAAAAACAAATTAAAAACTATTTAATCACAGAGTAATTGCAGAATTGCATAACTACACTGCAACTCAATGGACTGAACTAAGACATGCAGAATAAATACAACATATATTTGGAAAAAAATTAAAGTGTTGGTCTTTGCAGCTTTAACCTGTAAGCAGTATCGGTGCAGGTCCTATAGTGGGCGCTCTGGGCTTGTAGTCTGCTGATCTCTCCCTCTCCAAACCGAGGCCTGTTCCTGTTTGGATCAGCGTGAGAAATGATGCGGGTTTCTGAACGCTGTCGGTTTTCCAGGGCTCTGCGAAGAGCCTTGATTTGTTGCTCCAGTCCTTCCACACGATCTGGTTCACGCTTGAGGTTCACTGTTGCCCGGTTCTGAATGTTTCTGGCTCTTGTGGCGTAGTTCAGTGTATTCAGACTCTCGTCAAAGTCTGAGGAAGATGGACTAATGCAGGCGATCATCAGTGTTTTTGAATTTCCTCCTAAAGAGTCTTTAAGGATCCTGGGTGAAACAAGTATTATAGAAATTTAATCAAACTGAAAATTTTCACTGATTTCTGTTTGTGTTGAAATATTAAATCATCTCAGATCTAATTAAAAACGTACCTGGTAATTTTAGAATCTCTATATGGTATGTGAGAGCCTTTCCTCTTAGGATCCCCAAGTGCACCGATAACATTTCCCAGAGCCAGAAGACCACTGTTAATCTGGATGCTCTCCTTTAGTCTCTCTCCAGTGTTCCCTGTCCTTAAGATGCGCTCTGATCCTGCCAGGTCGACAAAGTGGAACTTGGAGGACAACATTTGTGGTCCAGAACTTGTAGCGTTGCCACAAAGGCGTGAAATTCCCCGACGCTGGTCCATGTACACGGTAAAAATCGTGTGTGACCGGCTGGAGTTTGGATTCATCTGAGTCGCACCAGTGTGCCTGGCTGTGTTTCCTGACTCCAGTAAACTCAAGACCTCATCAAGACCCTCCACTTCACACTCTTTGACGCCACACAAAACTAGAAAGTCACACACATAGACACAAATATAAAACATTACTAAGTATAAATTCACAAACTGTTTACAAAAAACAAACACTTTTTTCAGTTACAACTTTTTACATTTGTCATCAAACAAGTCTGTAAAATACTGTGAAACATAAATATTTAATAAAACAATCGCTAAAATGTCCTTAAAAATATGAAGAAACAATTTTAACATTGGTATGATCTACCGATGTTGCCTTTATCCTCCCGTATGTGGATGTCCTTGCTGGCTGTCTCCACTTCCAGTAAGTCCTTGAACTCCTCTTTGTAGACCTCCAGGTAGGAGACTCGGACAGAGAAATCTGTGAGGTCATTTTCATCTAGCAGCTTGAAGACGTCGGCAACAGCCCTGGGGATGATACCTTGCTCCTCGTCTCTAAATGAAGCTACAAACACATTAAAACACACACAGTCAAACTCATGCTTACTTTTAATACTGTGTGCCAAAAACACCCCTTCCCAAACTATTGGAACAAAATACTTTGAAGTCAACTTACAAATATTAGCTTCTCCAATGGTATAAGTCTTCCCTGAGCCTGTCTGTCCATAGGCAAAGACTGTAGCATTGAAACCTTGGAAGAAAGCATCTATGAGCGGCTGGACGGACGCAGAATAAACCTCCTCCTGACAACAGGATTCCTCAAATAGGAAGTCACAAAGGAAGTGTCTGTCATGGCCCAGAGTAACCCGACACAGTTCAGGGTCCACAGTGATGCAGCTCTCGTGGCAGTGTAGAAGCTCTTTAGGCAGCAAAGGCCGGACCCGAACAGCGACTTGCACAGCAGAATAATCTCCTCTGCCTTGGCCACCAGGCACTTTGGGAGACATTTCTGCTGCGCTTGTGGAGTTTTTCTTTATTCGTCTGTTATGTGTTGACCATCTTTGGATCACTAGAGGGGATTAAAAAAAACAAACATCTGTCAACAAAGGTTTTTTTTAGCATCTAAAAACACAGTGTTGCCATGAGACCATCGCAAAATGTTAACTTTTATAAGTTGTCATGTGTACACATCACAATGCATCACTGTCAGATGAAGTTGATGAGATGAGGAAGAGGCTGTTGAACTGAACTGAGCTGCAGCAGCTGATCAATGACAATCGATGATCTGACACTAAATCCACACACAATAACTGCACACAGGTGCTGCAAACAACACACTCACAAGCTGTGATACATAAAATGACACTTTACATGTGTCTCGATCAATCAGTCGTGTTACAGGCATCACTGACACGAAATGAGGTCAGACAGACCGACCACAGCAGAGCAGAGCTGCACACATGACCTACATTTCAAAGAATACAGTTTACTTTTCCTGGAATCTTAGATATTTTTTTTCTTTTATTATTCATTGTAGCATTTAAAATGTTGATAAACCTTCTACAGTTTTTCAAAATCCCTCGATAATACGTTAACTTTCCTGTGGGAACCAAGCCCCCGGTTTATTTGTAATTAAATCAATGCATCTTGAGATGAAAACACAAATAATAACTATTTAAACAGAGCTGCAATAAACACAAGCAAACACAGAAAAATACACAAATCTTCACTTCTGAGAACCTGAAACCATCATTTCTTTTTTTTAAATATATTTTTTGTTTGACAACCATGTGTCTCAACTGACTAATAATAATAATAATAATAATAATAATTCACTAGTTCTTTGCAGCCCTAAATGTGATCAAATAAAATTGACATGTTTGTGTTTTGATGTTATTTACGGAAGTGACACTGCGCATGTCACAACTCTGAATCGCAAACGGACACAAACTTTATATCAAACGATATAAAAACGCTTCAATGACGGAGCTTAACTTCTGAAGATGTATTTAGGATAAATGTCTAAACCTCCAGCAACAACAGAAGATAAACATTTCCCTTTAATTTGCACCGTAAAGATATTTTCCCTCAGACCTGAATGAATCTAACTTTATTTTAAAACACAAACGTTGTTACGCCTACTCGACTTGTATCCCGTATTTTAAAGGATAAAAGTAAAACAAGTAATGTTAACTTTAGCGTCAACTATTAGAAACAGAGCAGGACAACATAAGTAAAACTCCTAAATTTGCTATTTAACTATTTTTCTAAAAGGAAAAGTTATTTAACTTCGTGTAGCTTCATTTATTTAAGCTAACGGAACTGTGAGGAATCCGTGTTAGCATGATAGCATTAGCTAGCTGCAGTCACTGTTTAACAACGTAATAAAGCGATAAATGTGTTAGAAACCAAGAGAAAACAACACAAACACATGCTGTTCTTATCTAAATCTTTTACAACAATTATCTTATTATTCTTAAAACGCTTAATAGATCGCCTGTTTTCCTAGATAAGTCCCAGCTAAGCTAAAGCTAACTAGCTAACCAGCAGAGTCAACGAACAACAAAACCCAAAACATGAGGATGAAGCTGCATCGACATCTGGAGGCGCTGATACTTTTTCCTCTAATGGATAAAGTTTAATAACATGAACTAACTGGGTAAGTTCTCTTAAACACTAATCACGGTGTCAATATAACTTACTTTAAGTGAGGCAGAAGTTTCTCCATGGATTCAGGATAAAACTGGAGTTTTTCCTTTTTTTTTTTTTTTTTTTTTTTTGGAAGTTGGGAGAAATCAAAGGGAGGAGCTCGAGACTGAGACTGTGGCCTGTATTTCAGTTTCTGAGCATCATGACTGAAAGTTCATTATAGAGAGTTAAAACAAACATTGATTTATACATAACAACACACATTATCTTAAGGTTTTTTGTACAATAATTGTGATAAGTGTGTGTATTGTTTTACCCATATCTATTATAAACTATAGGTTTTATAAAATATGATCAATGCATGTGGATTTTTAAAAAATTATTATTTTATTATTAAGATCTTTACTCAGCAGCAGAACCTGCTCAAAACTTAATTCTTATTGGACTAATGTTACACACTTGTTTTATTTTAACTACTCAATGACTTTTATGTTTTAGTTCATGACACAGTGAGGTTTTAAACATAATGTTAAGAACTAGCATGAACATTATAATTAAAAAATATCACTGCCATCTGTGTTAGTGTAACTCTGACATGTTCATGTTTCCTACACATTCCTCTTTTTTCTGTCCATTTTGTTTTTTTATGCCGCTGTGACATAATAATCTATCTATCTATCTATCTATCTATCTATCTATCTATCTATCTATCTATCTATCTATCTATCTATCTATCTGTATCTGTCTGTCTGTACCTTGTGACCTAACTACAGCTTCCTTTTTCATCATTTCCATCCCTAATATTTAAGTAACTGTTCAGACATATCATCAGTTCTTGCTTACTTAAACGATAATAAAGAATTAAATTAGCCTAAATTAGTTTTAGATTAACTTTAAAAATAATTGCGCACCTTTGAGGCATTAGTGAGTCGGAATTATTTTTCATTTTAGGACTATCTATACTTGGCAGTTTCAGTTCTGTTATCTTTACAGCAATATTTTTTATAGTATGCTTCTTAAAAAAAAAAAAAAAAAAAATGAGAAAGAAGCGGTGCCAAGTGTTATCAGAGCAGAGATGCACCCCCTGTATCTTCAGGGATTTCTTTAAGACTCATAACATCAGAGAGCACTTCTTCTCCTAACACATCTAACACCCTGAAATTCATAACTCTGAGTTACTGTGATCTTCTTTACCCATTCCCCTTTATCTTTATCTTATTGAACAGAATTAGTACAGCATAGATGGCTCAAATATCTGACTATTCAAACTCAATCAAACACTATTCTCTCTCCAAAACTTGTCAACCATTATAATCAGGTCATTGTCTGTTTGTCGTCTGTTTTCTTATTTTATACCAGTGAGTAAAGTTTCCCAAACCTCACTGAAAACATAAAAACTCCTCTAACATAGTTCACACTCAGCTATTGATTGGTCACTGCCAATCATCACCTAACATTTGCCTTGTGGACAGACATGTTCTGACAAAAGCATGTGGAAGTGCCAACACTCGGTCTGACATTGGGTGTCAGACAGGACCAATATGCTGTAGACTGTGAATGAGGAAGACTAGAAGGTCAAGGACACAACAATATAAACATGATGTTAATCAAGAACCATTTTCTGTGGGTGCAGGAAAAAAATCTAATTATAGTCTATAGTCATATGTGTTATATTGTGTGTTGAATTTCATCGTCTTTGGTGGCTGATAATACTGTGAGATTTTCATTCTTTTCATATTCCACAATTTTTCATCTTTATGATCATAAATTATATTCATGTAATGGGCCTAATGTCTTTTTGTCCATCTAGTGTTAATACAGTTTCACTAGCCCACATTACAACACTGAGGGGTTATTTTCATTTCATTTCATTTCCATCTGTTTCAGCTGACTTGTCTCTGGGTCCTGATCTAAGACGGGTCAAACGACTTCTTATTGACTTTTCATGATCTCAACATAACCAGCAACATATCAACCAAAACTATCAAAACAAATAACCACATGCTATCGATTGCAACATTACAAATCAAAGTTTAACATCAGTTGGCAAATATCTTTTTTCCCTTTCATGCATGTTACAAACTGACACTCTAAACTGAAGATTAGTCTGTTAGTTTTTCTAGAGCTGGTAAATCAGAGCTTGTTGCGCCTATGATGCCTTTGAGAGCGGCACATTCTTCATCTGTGATCAACAGGGGGCAGTGTGACATCATAGTTTAAAACTGCACATAAATGTACACAGTTTTTTTTTTCAATGAACCTTTTAAGACACTTTCATATGCATCTTTAAATGGTCAGTAATGAATGAATATGACCAAACATACCAGAGAGATAAGGACCTTCATTTAACTTTAAACTCAGCCCCAAAGTTAATTTTAGTTTTGCTTCTCTGACCACGACGGCTGTGGACACTGCTGGTTTGGCTCTAACCCCCCCACCCTTCTCCTCTCCCACCCTTACCTGTGTGTCCACACTGATGGCTCTGAGCCAAACCAACTGTGGAGTCCTGTCTGCACTCAGCGGAGCCTCAGCAGACCCAGTCACACTCTCCTTTGTTCCATTAAACTTAAGATGAGACCAAGGTATTTCCTTTCAAAAAAGTAAGTACCAGTGATAACCCAAGCTGCTGTCAAAGAGAGTGTGCTGGTTTCTTATGACTATACCACACAACCAGTCTGAGATTAGGATATTGATTTCAGTTCCATACACACTGCCAGCCCTCATTAGGAGGGGTTTTTATCTGCTCGGTGTGACTCAGCCACACTAGAGAGAGCTGTAGACACAGGATGGTGGAGCTGGAGGAGTGGGGATAGAAGGTTGTGAAAGTGGATGTAATGTGATCACACAGAGAACGGGAGAAGAAAAAAAGAGGATAGTGAGATGAACAGAGCAGACAAAGCATCAGACTCCAAACCAGGTGCTTTCACAGTATGTATATAAATATATATTTGTGTAAGTGACTGTCAGGCACCAGGATGAATGATGCACAAGGAATGCAGCAGTAAAAAAGGTAAAAGATGTTGCACATGAAGGGTTTTGGATGCTGGAATGAAACCTATATGGGCACAAGAGTAGAAAAGGACTAGTATGGGTGAACTTTTAATACTGAATCCTCACCTCTTGTGAATCCCTCAGGGATGGACTCAGTGACGGCCTCCAATTCAACTTCACTTTTTCCATTAAGAGAGAAGAGGTAGAGACCGAGTCGAGAACAGTCAGAGGTCTATTCTGTGGTCGTAATAAAGACGGTTTTTAATTCAGCCTGCAACTCTCAGCCACTGATTGACTGGCCAGCGTGAATTGTCTTCCATTCAACCGTCTCTATTCAGCCATCAGTCTCTGTCTGCCTTCCTATCTCTATGCATCTGTTTTCTTCACTCAGCGTGCAGTCTTGTTTTAGGATCCTATGGCTACAGCTCCCCCCGCCCCCATCGCTGGTGTCATCAGCGAGTCTCAACCAGAGACCAGTCTGCAACCAAAGACAGACTGTTTGTCTTCAGTGAACATACACTTGGCCTCAGTGTCCGCAGATGCAGTTTGTGTGGTTTCTTTTTCAGAATGTTATATAACACCAAGGAGTAGATAGATGACCAGTGCAGCACAGAGGTGACACATTTCATCACACTTCTCGAAACCTTCACAATTTTCCAAATACTCACCTCTTTGTAGAAGGAGAAGTGTCACACATACAGTGCATTACTTGCACGGTGCACGTGACACATGCATCTTTATGTGTGTACTTGTTTTGCAGATTTTAAAAGTTATTCATGCACTGTAGGGATACAGTGGCTCTTTTCAGCTGCCTGTCTTTGGCTGCCTGTCTGCTGAACAGCCCTGCTCTGTGCTGCAAGAAGTGTTTCTCAAACACTGTTCACATACAGGATATCACTGCTTATATATACTGCTACCTCTTAAGTATATATATATATATATATATATATATATATATATATATATATATATATATATATATATATATATCGACCTGATTCACATTCCATCAAAGCACTTGAAAAAAAAAGACAATTTCTTTTCTAGTTTACTTGGTATTTTAATGATTTCATTAGAAATTGCACTAAAACCAGAATATAAATAAAGACGTGACAGTAGAAAGGATTACAGAATCTTCACACATCATGATTACATGTCCAGTATACATAACATACATGTCAACATACCTGGAATGTCTTTTACAAAAATATCACTTTCTTGTGAATTATTATCTAGTGGATTATTTTCTACATATTTCCTGGTTCAGCTTGTTACAAGTGTCCCTCAGATGAAAGCTTTATTATTTGCTACATCGTATCACTCACCTTTCATATCTCCTACACTCATTTCTACCTTTGTGCAATAAACATGTTTCAGTTATAGAAATCATGTTCTTATACTTGAGTCATCCAATCATACTTCAGTCAGTTTAGCTTATTACTAATGCACCTGAAGAACCATTTCTAAAACTTTTATTACATGCAGCTGTGCAAGACGTGCTTTGTTCTGCTACCACATCATGCTTACTTTACTACAGTGTTGATACCTAGCTGCAGTAGCTCCTTAAGTAACAACAGTACAGGTGACTTACATCAGATTATCACACATCCGTGACTAAATATTCTTAGTCCTTTGCTAAATCCACACCAGACTTTTGCTTGGTCTTTTGTTTTAAGCCACATTAATCCACTTTTCTCTCTCTAGAACTCATACTGGGAAACAAACATGGTAATTTTGGTGATGTACCTCCCCAACTGGACACGTTTCTCCAGCTCGCTCATCTCCACTTCGGCCTCCAGATGAACGGGGCCCTGCACTGGGGTCACCAGCATCAGCTGACCTGTCAGACGGTCTGAACGCTGGACTGTGAAGTGGCGCCGAGCTAACTTCCCCCCCAGCAGAGAGAAACGAAGCGCGTCACCCATCGGACGCAACGCTGAGACCCTGAACATGACACGAGGAGCTGACAGGTTGGACACGACAGCCAGGTAATGGTAGGAGAAAGAATTTGGGGCCTGAGAACACGCCTTGTTGTCCACGGGACAGGGGTTACGTTCACAACGCCTGGAAAACAGTCAAACAAGTCAAATAGAGATATTAGAGATACTTTTAGATGGCTAAAAGTGTATGTGTGTTGAAACTGTAGAATCAATATATTTTTTGCTTATTGGAGGAATGGCAGAACATTATGCTCACATAGGTGACGTCTTGACATAGGTGGCATTGGGGATTTTGGGGCAGTCCACTTTGACACACTGGAAACCACCATATGTATTGATGCACATCTGGTCCTTTGTACAGTTGTTTTGTCTGGTTGCACACTCATCAATGTCTGTGAGAAACAGTAATCAACACTAAGACATTTTTTTAAAACTATAATATTGTTAACAGTGTGCAAGACTTAAATTAATAAGGGTCATGTTATTGTGTTGTGTTCACCTTTACAGCTGCGTCCATCCCGGGTCACATTATATCCAACAGGACAGGAGCAGCGGTAACCTCCAGGGGTGTTAATACAGGTATGTAAACACAGTCTCCCAGCCTGGCCATTATGGAACAGCTCACATTCATCTATATCTGTAGAGAAGAACACACATACACAGTTAGCATCCTGTATTGAAACATAAATATTTTAGTAATTAATAGTATTAATAGTATTTAAGTAATAGTCGTGCCAGTGCAGGTGCCGCTGTCCCTGCCAGAGATGGTGTATCCTGGCTCACAGGTGCAGTGGGTCGTCCCTTGCACTATAGTACAACGTGATGGACGAACAAAGGGCCCGGTGGTAGCAGCTGGCAAGGTGGAGGCAGCAGCAGCGGTGGCTGCGGAGGTGTTCGTCATGGTAACAAAGACTAAATGGAGAAGGCAGGAAGGAGGAAAAATATGCTGTTGTAGACTGTGTTTTCATTCCATCCTGTAATAATTTCTACATAATAGCTCTGCGTCTTCCCTGCGGCTCAGCTACGTTTGTTCATCCAGTCATTAATGGATATGGATGTGAGCACTGACAAATTGATATTTCAACTGGAAAAATGTCCTGCCCTGTTTGTGTCAAAATTCCTCCTAATAAATCAAATTTAAGGGAACCTTGTCAAAAATGTTTGTATATGTTATGTAAAAAAATATGACATTTAGTCAGTATATTAATATTGAGCAATATTGGGTTTTCTTTACCTGGCTTTCATCAGATACTAACAGTCATTAAATATAGTTATAATGAGTGGGTGAGTGAGTTTATGGTCATGATTATAACATAATGACTTACATGTTGCCCCTCAAAAAAGGTAAATAAAATCAAACCTACAGTAACAAATTGTATGTTTGCATGGAAATGTTAAATAAACAGAGAGAAACGAAACTACGTGGGCTCCAGAGATTCGCAGTCACTGTTTGTACATTAACTCTAGCAGCCACATCAGGGATCAGAGCGCTGCCACTCAACCAGCTCTGTCTCGGACTTCAGGCTGCAGTTCAATAAAACCCACTCTGTGGTGTTTGGCACTGGCTTGTATTGGCAAACCAAACCACTGGCCAATGTAATCTCCTTTAGCAGACTGGAAGGATTTGGATACCAGCCTATGAAAAATGTGCTCTGAAGTAACATGTTGTCTTAACTTAATACTTGTGTGTTATTTGTGGGTTGTATAATGTTAAATTGTATAGTAACTTCATAGTAATTGTTATCTCAATGTAAGGAACAGTAAGACCGTCAAGAAAAACTACATCTCCATTAGGTGTGTATGGTCTGGGTATGTAATTCCTACATGTTGGCACCGGGCTCTGACAGGTAGCTCCAGCCCAGCCTTTGGCACAGACACAAGAGAACTGGTTCACCTCATCCACACATGTCCCACCATTGAGGCACGGAGAGGACGCACACTCATTAATGTCTGAGGGAAAAGACAGACAGGAGGGTTATTTAAGTCAACTTCGTTGTTACTGTGTTTGAACCCTGCCAGAGGACACATACATGGATATATGTGCAACTGAATATCTTTGATGCTTAAAGTGAAGAGAGTATGACATCATGGTATATATATGTGTTAGGGAGAAAATAAGGTAAAAGTGTAGGGAAAGCTTTGCTTGATCAAACAGCCTTTGAGCCACCGTTATCTCAAAGTTAGGAAGCTGTCAGAGGACACTGAGGTTAGAATATCACATGTCTCCGCATTCAGTAAGGTACATAAAGAGGAAACATGATAGTGGGTCACGCAAGGGAATATATCTTGACATAGAACAGCGCTGGTGACATGCATGATGCACAGAAAGAGGAATGGCAATAGAGAGCAGGATGGAGGGAGGTTACAAAGAGGATGATGACAGGGTTGTAAAAGTGATCAGCGGGTTAGATAACAGGATGAGAGATGGTCAGGGTGAAGAAGAGGAGACACACTGGTGGGAAGAGGATGAAGAGGTCACTGTGAGGATCAGAGCCAGAGTTTCTCACCTCGACAGGTCGGCTGCTGGCCACTCCAGGTCAGACTCTCCTGACAAACTCTGCTCTCTGATCCCACCAGTTCATAGCCAGGGTCACAGAGAAAGTGAACCTCATGTCCAACGCTGTGAGACTTGCCAAGTTTCCTTCCATTTATTGGCGCATCCAGTTTTGTGCAGGTGCCTGGAAAAACAGGTGGTGGTTTTAGAATAGAATCACATTCACAGGTAGTTTAATAGGTAACATTTGAATAAAACAGTCACAGGTTGTTTTGCTCACTGTTGTTGGCCTTTGTTGTCTGCTTCCCTGCGTTGCTCTGTAATAAGTTTATTTTCTTCTTCAGGTTGCGCAAACTCTGCAAGTAAGAAGCTTCATGTGCCGAGAGAAGCTTCTGGACCTGCTTCAGAGAACCTTGTATTTCCTGCTTACTGGGACAGTCCTGCACCATAACAGAGAAAGTGATTCATTTTATTAGATGTTTTTTATTCATTCGCAAAGATTTTAAATTCAAGGACAAAAGCATGCCAAAAAAATGTGTAGCTGCATAATTGTAATTGTCAGCAAAAACTCTGGTTTAATAAAAGTGAGGATTTGAAATTGTACTCAACTATAAACAGTGTTACTACATGAATAGAGAGTTCTCTCAATTTGCTTTCGTTATAAGTTTTCCTAAAAAGAAATGCTGTTTTCACTGAATTCATGAATACAGAAACGCCTCCATTCCTCTGGCTCAGCTAAGTTATAAACAAATATTTGTCAACATAATAAAGAGACCACAGGGCCACAGGCCAGTGATGTCATTGATGTATTAGCTGCAGAACTAACTTTCCATTCATTCTAACATTTCAATTCATTCACAAAATTCAAGATTTTCCTTGAAAACAAAAGATTTTTAAAACTTTTGTCAGAGCCATAAAATGTTCTTAGACTCTACAATATTATAGCAGGAAGTGTCAGTTATCAGCTGCAAGATTACTTTACATAAATTGCGTCCATGTTTTTACTGTTACGCAATCGAATGATAGAATCTGTGAGGGACAGAGCTGATAGATGGTCAGCTCTGCTGCATGCAAACAAAGGAAAGTCTGCTGAAAGGAAGTACGCTTTTACAGTACAGAGATTGTGTTGTTATGTGAGCGACACAGTTGCATTAGTGTTTTTCCACTGTTAAATATGAATTCCAGCAGGATCCTCCCTCTTCCAAAACCTGATACTGTACAGCTCAGTCATCAACTCAAAAACAGTGACTCTCAGTGATTCACTATTTCAGGTCCTCTGGTTTTAGGTGTTTCTGCACGGAGATTGGACATCATCATCTAAAGTTATGTAATTTCCATGTACAGTATCATTTTTGGAAAGGGAGTAATATCAGCAAACAGTGTTTAGTTTGCATTATATGTAATCACTCAGCCTTTATGATGTGGTAGATTTGGGGTTTCAGGGTTGGTCAGTCGAGTAGAAACGCCCTCAGTGTAAACATCACCTGTGTTACCACCTCCCTTTCTATTGGCTGAAAGAAGTGGACGAAGAAATGGTCGTGACTTGTTTTCTACTCGTGTCAGCTCGCTCATTACTCTCTTTCATTCAGCGGCGTCATTCCATCCTGTCCTCTCATGCATGTTTTCAGACAAACAATTAGTGTTTTCTTCCAGCAGGAGTTATGTAAGAAGAGTCAATATTTGTTGAAAACACCTTTCTGATTTGGACCGAACTGAGGTTTGGAGAGACTTCAGTCAGTCGGGGGGGCAGCTGGTGTTTATAGTGTAGTTGTCAAAGGCCTCTTTCTGCCTGTGCTCGGCGACATTTCACATGGCTTCAAGTTAACTGGGTAATGTTACCATAGTGTGTAAGAGGCATCCAGACTGAGAGCCGCTGGGGTTTACGGTACAGTTCTATTCAGTCTAACCAGATTTGTAAAACTAATTAATGTTTAACAACTTTGAAACACACACAACTTAGACTCACACATCGGACTGACATTTTTATGGACGTTTACAGTACGTGGTTGTCCCTGAGTAACACACATCAAAGATGCAGATCCATGCAAATGCAAAAAAATGGTAATTAATGCCGAGATGCAGCTTTTTAGAAGTGTTAAGCAGACTTAAATAACTTAGATATTTAATTATATTGATAAAATGGAACCTCTTGTTGGGATCCTGAAGATTATCTGTCAAATCACTGTATTTATTTCTGTGATACCAAGCACAGTTAAACCTGTAGTCTACTGCAGAGGAGAGGGGAGTTATTCTGATCTGACCTTTCAAGTTATAAATTTATACTTTCTAAAAGTATACCATAACCAATAAATCAACTCAATAGATAGAATATGTAAATATCTATGAGCCTGTATCAAACGCTTTCACTGAAATGAAGTTATATAAGTCAAAGCATCCTGCTGAGTCTCATTCATTCAATCACTCATCAGCTAGTAACACAATTACACTTACCTGTCCAAAGGTGGGATGAAGTGCACAGGAACACACTATGGTGATGACAACTGCGGCTGACGCAAACATGTTTCCACTGATACCAATCCAAAGTGATCAGCTCTCAGACGTGTTGGAAGCTGCAGGCAGTGGGAACTGAGAGTGGACAGCTCTCTGTGCGTTCAGGGACTAAAGGTGAGAGAAAAACCTCAGCTGGTAGCAGAAAAGCTGCTGCAGTGAACCGCTGGGGAATGCTGGGTTTACTCTCCAGGAGCCAATCAGGGAGGGAGAGTTTAAGAAAAATGTGAACACGTTATTATCCCTTCACTTAATTTGGAGTTCACTTCCTGTTCGGTCAGAGCTGCCTGGTTTATATCTTGTTTACTGAGAAGTGGAAGAAAACTTCACCAGATTTTCATCAGATCATTAAGAGGTAACAACAATAGATAATAGACACACACATGACACTTTGCACACTTTCTGTGTGCAGAGGGAAAAGGTACAACCACTGAATTTCAAAACACAGGTTAAAAATCTGCACTCAGTTTGATTGGCTGGTCTTTTAGGAAAAATAATACCTCTATTGTTTTCTACTGTTGTCAAGAAAATTAAATCTACACAGATCAGAAACACATATCATTTTGTAATTTACAGCTTAATCTGATAAATGATTACTGACATTTTCACACACACCTTTTAAACCTTAAGATGCCTTCAGGTTCATTAATTTGTCAACTTAACTTGAAATCAGAATTCTGCATTCACGTCAGTGATGGACAGAGTCTACAAGGAAGCTGTGCCCTCTACAGGAATACATGCACACATTCATCCCTGTTCCGTACATGACTTTGATTTGATAAAATAACACATGTAGTCTTGGGTCATTAACAAAAGGCCACACTCGACATACATTATCCTGACAGTATAACCTTATAACTATCACTAACTCCATTCAGTACATTATTGTTGTTTTGAAACTCAGTATGGACAGAAAAACTTCCTCTTCCACTTCCTCACTGACAAATATGATAATTTCTGTGAAATGTGTCTGGGTATGAGTTTGCAACTTAACTATGCTTCTATAAAGAAAGTATCTATTGTGTAGGTGGACTTTTGTCCTCAGTGTGTGCTGCTAAAACCACTGTTATTCAAAGAGTGTAATAATGAGGTCAAGACTCCTGAGCTCTGGCAGGAGCTTACAATAGTTGTTGGATGAACTTGAGAAATCAGCTTCGTCTGACTAAGCCCAGAGGAGACAGATGTGCACTTTGTCATTTGGGTCACACACTCACCAACTGATGCAGCAGGATGAGAAAGATAAGAGATAAGTGGGCAGTTTGGGGACGAGGACTCACAGAAAATATCTCATATATGTCGGTTTAACGACTCTAATAATTCGAGTATTCATCAGTGATTGAAATATTTGTTTTCAGTTAGTAAGTCCATCTTAAAAATGAACCTACTTCACCATATAAACTTAACATGGAGGCACTGAAAAGAGCAGCTGCAGCTGGTGTTTTGCCCACCATGTTTTTCTGATCTAGTCTCATGAGGTAAAAATCAGCACGTCCAGGATGTTTTTACTGAGAATTACCCAGAGAGGTTGTCTCCTCTCCAAAAACAAATGGACTTCCTGACAGGTCCAGCAGACACTGAAATTGTTCATCCAGTGAAAATATATTGTCAAAAATTATCAGGATCTAAAAAAGCGGATCATAATGTGGTTTACTGTGGTTACTAAAATTAGGACTTTTGTTTGAAAATTGACAGAGACATTGATATTAACGTAGGTGCACATCTCGACAAAATATCTAACAAAAGTCAAGATATATTTAGACTTTTTCATGTATAAAAGTTAGATATTATGTACTGTTAAATGAATAATGTAGGAAATGGTTTCTTGACTTTATTTTCAGTGCAGTGAATCCTCCATGCAAAACTAATTCAGCCCACAGTGTTGAGAAATGAGCAAGAGTCTTTTGTGTGGCATAGCAGTCGTCTCCACACACTGAATCATCCCTTAATGTGTGGATCATGATTCATGCTTTTCTCACTCTGTCTAAACAGACACCAGACAGCTCTATGCTCTACCTCTCTACACTTAGACCTGTCTGACACTGTCTTGTACAACAAAAAGTTCTCACCACCCCTCCTCCGATTCACTTTAAAAAAAAAAAAAAAAACTTCACTAACACATTTAACTTAAAATGAAAGTGACCTGCATCTCAGTCTGTCTTCAGCTCAGAGACACAGCTTCATCTCCGGTGATTCACCTGAACGAAGGGCATTGGTCCCTCAAAACAAACTTCCCCCTCACTTAACAATGATGAAGACTCATGCTCAACCACGCAGCAGAGTAAACGTCTCTCTTTGTCAGTAAGATCAGGAAATGATAACAGAGACGATTAAGATGTGCGTTTTTGTTGGCAGTGACTGGAACCAGTAAATCACCTTCTGTCAGTGGTGGAAAGTAATTTACTCAAACTACAACTGCTACTGTTTTAACATATGTCATCTAACAGATAAAACTTATAGTATGTTACAGTAGTAGTTAATATTCAGCTACTCTAACAAGAATAATACCCTAAAATGTATGTATGAGAATGTTAAATGTTAAATGACACATCAAATAACAGCCAGGAAATCCTATTTCCAATTTTTTGACTCTGAGAAGTTTATTAAACCTTCTAACAAATTACAAAAGACAAGAAAAATGCTGTGTCATTTCATTAAGGATTTTTTCTTGTTTTTATTTTACTTTATTATTTATCATTTCAATATAATTTTTACATGTATTTCATTTTATTATACTGATTATCTTTATAAAATACAAGTCTCAGAAACTCATGTATCAAATATGATACAGTAAAGGGTTAAGAGCACCCTCTCAGATACTGTCATATTTTTATTTTCTTAGACGAAATTTGAATAAAAACACTTTTCTTCGCACTGAATTCAGAAAAGTCGGTTTGATTCAGCAATATTTTATATATATCCTCTGAACTAGTGTTTCTTCTTTGTTACTTGGATTATATGAGCTCTGGATAAAAAAGGGAAAATGTCACCAGATCTTAAGACAGTAACAGTGTGGTCGGTCCCTGTAGGTTCAGTGAAACAGAGACATGTGCTGTTAAAGCTCGTTGAGCCGCTGAAGAGGGAGGAGGGAGGAGAGGAGCAGGAGGCAGCAGATCTGTGATCAGTGTCCACTGCTGCTCACACACGGACGGAGATCAACATGAGGTCCGTTACAACTCCCCGGTGTTTGGACCTGTTTGTCGTTTGGTGTCTGATGTCCCCGTTTATCAAGGCGAACCGGATGATCATAGAAACACCGGAGCACCAGAGGCCCCGCAACACCGGTAAACATGTTTCTAGTTGTGCACGAGTCAGGTGGACTCGCGAGATGGATGTGAAAGTCGTATTACAGGATGAACTTCACTAATTCACACACATTTTAAACTTTTTTTAGTTTCTGTCCTGTAGATTAACATCCTTCAATACTATGAACAAGGAAACATAAAGAACTTTATGTCTGGAAAAAAAATAATTGCTTTTTTTTTAAAAACATATTTTAAGTTGTTTTTATCTTTATGTTGGCAATCAGGTGGAAATCCTTTAAGCTGCACACACAAGTGGGCTTTCTTAGCTGTCTGAATCCATATGGCGACGAGCCAACAGCCCAGTGTTTGTGTCACTGCCTGAAATGAAGCACCAGCTTAACAAATTACCATTTTGATGGTATTTTTCAAAACACATGGTGAAATTATTAACCTGTGAAGGGGGAGTAGGATCCCTGCAACTCAACTTTTTACTGATGTTGAAGTTTAAAATATGTATTTTACATCAGTGAATTAAGTATTTCAAACCTAGGGTGATTGCGATGTTTATATATTAACAGAATTTATGTAGTACCGACTAGTATTGAATTAGAAAACAGGCCTGAAGCATTGTGACTCGTACATTTACAGAAGATAAGTGCATTTTAAATCTGTTTTAGTCGATACTTAAAGTATGTAAAAGTATCATTTTTGAATTTGTTTCTAATTTTGTGCGTTTTGCCTGAAGTGACCCTTGTGTTGAAATGTGAGGGAAACTGTGACTCTGACATTCACCCGAAGCATCCCGCCAACATATTTGCATTGTGTTGTCATGGTGACAGCAGCAGCAGCAGCAGCAGAGGTACAGTAAAAGAGTGTGTTGGTTTTTTTCTTTTCTTTTCTTTTCTTCCAGGACTTGGGGCGAAGGAGCGTTCGCAGATTGTTGCCCAACACAATAGACTGCGCAGCCGCGTCAAACCCATGGGAGCTAACATGCAAAAAATGGTTTGTGGCACCTATTGTCTGTGTGTGTGTGTGTGTGTGTGTGTGTGTGAGAGAGAGAGAGAGACAGTGAGTTTTAGTTTAAAATTGTCCTTTTGTTGACAGTCTGCACTCTGTCCACTGCTGATACCCACTATCCAGCTTACATTTGCTTTTTTATTTTTAAGAGTTATTGAATCTTTACTTTCTTTTTCTTCCTTTTCTTCTTCTTTTTTCTTCTTCCACTCGTGAAAGATAAAACATTCTGCTATTTAATTTAAAAAACTTGCAGCTGAAAGTCCAAAAAGTTGTTCTCAAGCTCTGGTTTTAAGTCTAACGACAACAGGTAGCGTATTCATGGGCATCATACGTTACAGCACCAAAAATAACTTTTTTTTTTTTGTTTTTTTTAAAGTGACGACACCAAACAAGGCCATGGATGACTAAGCTTTTTAGTTGGGCTTGCAGTGTGGTGGTGATTGTGATTGCAGTGTGAAGAAGTAGTGTTTAGCAACATTTCCTCTGCTCTGCTGCAGGAGATAGAGATTGTATGGACAGTTAAAAAGCAGCTAAGGTCAATCATCTGTGTGGAGACAGTAAAATTATGATTTTTTTCTGAAAAATAAGGATAAAACTAAGATAGAAAAGTTAATAAACTGTACACAAGTCGGCAGGTCATGGTGAGTTGTTGCTGAATGTGCAGTAAAGCTTAATATACATTTTTTTTTGTCTCATTCACTCTGCTAAACAGCCCAGTTAATCCTCTCACTATCTTATTCCATCTATTGCCTCGCTGTACAGTACTTATCTGCAGAACTGTCTTGCCTGCGTGTTATTATGACCAGGAGGTAACGATGGATTAGAAAACTCACAATGCGTTAGATATCGTCTGGGCCTAATATGTGATTTGTACGAGGGCAAACTGTGGCTTTGTCATAGATTACATCCTCAAAGCCACCTGCACAGACTGAACCGCTTTCTTCGACTGCTCTTCAGGCTCGGAGAACTGTTCTCAAATGATAAGGCAGTAATGAGAAAAAGAGGATGTGGATAATCATTCTGCTTTCACAGCTGTAGTATTACAGGTAATTTCCCTGTGAAAACCCTCTGAGGGAGCTTTGCTGAGCTGAAGAGGCATATTAAAGAGCTTTACTGATAAACGTTAAAAGGCTCAAGGCTTTGGCTGTGTTTGTGAGTATCTGAATAAGGATTTTTTTTTCTTTCTCACAGAAACAAACCAGTAAGCATTGTGGTGAAATTGTGCTGAAGTGATTATAATATAGTCCTCCGGGCTTTGCTTTAAGGATGAGATAAGATATCAGTATGTGAGGAATAAATAATGCTCCTCCTTTTCTCGGCCGCCCTTTCTGCAGGTTTTCTCTCTGAGCTCTTGAGGCTAAGAAGCATTATGAGGTCGTGCCACCGCTCTCAAAAGCATAAATGAAAGTTCAGTATTTACTTTTCATATGTAAATGATGACTCCCCTGATTATTGGATTTTATCCTAATATTAATCTCAGAATTTCCCAGAGTTTCTCAGCAAATTTATCTAATTCACTACAATAATAATAGCATATAGCAATAACACATTCATCTTTCATGATCTTCGTGAGACATTGAAATCCCACAGCTCTTACAGCATGACATGCTTTAAAATGAAATGTCTACTATGACATATTGCCTGGTGACCTTATACCTGACTAGTGGTTGATGACTTTGGCTGCCTGACATCACAGAGCAGACTGAAGCGTCTCTATAGCACATATCATAACAATCATCACAGATACCTCTGATATCGATCTTCCAGAGTCTGTGTAACCATATAGAAGATTCTGGATAGACATTTCCTGTTAGACAATTACTTCAAGATCCATTTTTAATAGATCTGCAGGTGGTGATAGAATCTGTGTTGTGCTTCTTCAAGTCAAAAACTCACACAAGATAAATGTTGTGTCAATCACTCGTCTAGACACAGTGGATCCTTCATTTTCAATAATGCAACCAGTTATATTATAGAAGACAGTTATTCGTTTCCCCCTTTTCTCTGACCAGCTCCTTTTAAACACTGTTCCACCAGTTTGTAAAACAGATTTTGTGTTTAAAGTGTTGGTATTTAACCCATGCAGAAATTATTCTGATGACATCATCAGGGTTATTTTCTCAAACTTTAACCAGCCACTCTAGGGTGACAGAAGACATGATGATCATCCTCCTTATATACTGATATACTGACCTACTGAAAGAAAAACAAAAGAAAAAAGAAGCATTTTTAACATAAAATCACCCATTAGTAATTCTTCCCTGAAATGATGTTCATACAAGAGCAAATGTGGCAGAGTGATGGTGGAAAGTTTGTGTTGAAACCAGTCATTAGTTTGAACCAGACACTTCAAATGTTGGAAAATGTGCCACTTAGTGAAGTGTTTACACCAGTGTAGCACACAATGAGTGTCCGTCGCAGTTTGTTGGCACAGTCGTGTTCTGGCTGTTTGCCCAAGATGTCTGACACTATCAGCTAATTCTGGCTTCAACCCAGTAAAAGGATTAAAGGTAAAGAAAAACACTCATGCACTATTAGGATGTCTTCATGCCAAACAAGTTTTTCTTTTCTTACACTCTTAATTAGTATCTGCAAATTACAACATGACCTTTCTTTCACACCCCAATAACATATTTTTTTATAATTAATTTAGTTGATTGTGAACAATAAATCATTGTTTCATGTCTTTGTGTGCATGAGCTTGCACAGAAATAAAGGAGCCGAATGTTTGAACTGGAGATAAACTGACAAAAATGAAATCTTCAGATCCTTCAAATCCAGAGCTGTAAAGCTTTGATTTTCTCAAATAGATTTACTTCTACACAATGAAAGAAAAACAACTGAACTTACATCAAAATACACAAACATGATATAACTCCTGCTGACTGTGCATCTGTGATACTGTAAGAAAAAGCTACAGTCTCTATAAGCTGCGATTGTAATGAAAGATGTTAATATTATGCAATATTATTAAAACTGCTGCTGTTTTCCTTATCCTCAGGAATGGGATGAGAAGTTGGCCTTACTTGCAGAGGATCGGGCGGCTTCCTGTCACACAGACCCATCACTTCAGTTCCCTGCAGCTTCCAGTCATGTGGGCTGGAACACGCATGTCGCTGCTGCTGGTGCAGCTTCATTTCCTGACGTTATTGACTTGTGGTTTGAAGAGGGAAAGGATTTTCTCTACTTGAGTGGGCAGTGTAGACAGAACGCCACCTGTCAACACTACACACAGGTATTGCACAAGAAAAAAAAACTGTTTATACAGCATGTTTATGTGGAGTCTTACATTTATAGAAACCTCCTCTATATTCATATCCATGTTTTTCCCCTGAAAGTGCTGATGTAGTGTGTCTAATCCCTCTGTTGTTGTGTAGCTGGTGTGGGCCACATCGAGTCATGTGGGCTGTGCCAGCCAGCTATGTCTGAGAGAAGGAGACATCTGGGAAATATTTACCTGTGCATATTACCCCGGGTAACAATTATATACCTTTTCCCTCAAAAATGAAAATATTATATCTCTCCACAGAGACTCATGTGGTTTTAGCAAATTAATTCTCAGTTTTGAACAGTGTTGAAAACAAAAAACACTTACATGAAAGGTTTCAGGTCCCTCCATGCAGAGTTACTTAAGATTTTACCCACTGTCTAATGATGCATTTATTTATTTTATCAAGATAATCCACTGTCTAATACCACCTCCTTTCTAGGGAATTCAGGATAAAGAAAGATTATGTAAAATTACCAGTAAACAAAAGTGTCAGAATATGATTGTTGTAATCACACTGAGATTTCATTTTTCATTTTTAACAGTAACATTATTGAAATCGATCTGCTTTTACTCTAAATCTAGATTGTGTGTCTCTTATTAAGTACATTAAGCAGTTTATATGTTTGTGTTGCTGCAGAGGAAACTGGGAGGTGAATGGCCAACTGGTGAAGCCGTACAAGTCGGGGCTGTACTGCTCTTTATGCACCTCCTCCATGTCTGGCTGCTTTAGACTGTGGGATCATACAGGTGGATTGTGTGGTAAGATGATATATAAATGCATATTTATATATATGTTGCAGAAAAAGCAAATTTTCAACACCTTGAACTATAAATTCATGTCCAAATTTTGTGAAAATGTGCTCCTCAAAGTTATTTTTCTGTAGCAAACCTCTTCAGCATCACATGTAACTGTTATTAACTGTTAACTGTTGCAAAATGAGATGTGCACATGTGTTGATTTGAGTAAAATGATCTATGAGACCTATGATTCATTGAACTGTACATGTTTGTTTGTGCATTTTTGTTTGTTTGTTTGTAAGAGATTCCAAGAAACCCTTGCCGTATGAGCTGTGGTCAACACGGTCATCTTAACGTCTCGTCCTGCAAATGCAAGTGTGACACAGGCTTCACCGGGCGATTCTGCCAGGGTACCAGTCATCAACATACATATTAATAGTATCTATATAGTATTCATATCAGTATGAAGTCTCATTAAATGGTTTTGTTCTCTCTATATATATTTATCAAAGGCAGAATTGACTGTATTGTCTGTTTTCCAGTACGGTGCAGTATGCAGTGCGTACATGGTCGTTTCAGAGAAGAAGAATGCTCTTGTTTGTGTGATGTTGGCTATGATGGTGCTGAGTGTGCAGGTAAGTGCTGTCTGCTTTAGTACAGTATATATGTCTTTGTGTTTTCATGCACCCCAGCAATTTGTTCTCTGAGACACAGATTGGCTTCAAAATTCAAAACCACTCACAGACACATATAGTGAGGAAATGACTGTGGTTGCTGCTAAATTCTCAGTTGATCTTGGTGGTGCTGAGTCTAGTGATGTGATAAAAACAACAGTAAAACTGACTTGTTGAAGGTGAAGACATTTGAAAGCACAGTGTACTCTATGATTCCTCTGAATCTGGTTCATTTACTGAACTGGAGCCATGATGGATATTTTGGCTGCTTGTATCCCAACAGAGAAAGTGCAGTTTCCTTTCCACAACTGTGATGTGATGATAGATGGAGACTGTTTCATGGTGTCTTCAGTAGCTGACACCTACTATGGAGCCAAAAGTCATTGTCAGGTGAGAGACAAGTGTATGTTACTCACTGAGAGAGTGAGACAAGTCCTAAGGCAACAATGTATTTTATAAATGTGGTGTTTTGTTGTTGTTGTTGTTGAAACCACCAGGAACAAGGAGGTATTCTAGCTCAGATCCACAACCAGAAGGTTCAGGACATCCTGGCGTTTTATCTCAGTCAACTTGAGACGAGTAACGAAGTCACAGATACTGACTTTGAGACACGAAACTTCTGGATTGGTACAATACTTCATCTTTATCATCCAAATAGACATTTATAAATAGTATTAGATTTTTTTTAACACTAGACAGCCCTGGCAGATTAGGTTGTGGACTCTGATGTTGCACATAACAGCAATGTTTTTTGCTCTGCAGGTCTGACATATAAGACTGTGAAAGACTCATTTCGCTGGGACACAGGAGAGATCCTGAGTTTCAGCAGCTTTGCCTTTGGGCAACCTGACAACCAAGGGTAAGATACACATTTACTCACAGAGATTATCTTCAGCAGAGAACGTTGTAAACGGCAACAGATGAATTCAGTGGAACTAAAAAAACAAAACACACATCACCTGAAGGGTAGAAAATATATCTGTGATGACCTTTTAGTTGTTTTCATCTCTGAAATGACAATAAATCCAGCTGGTTAATAACATTAAAATGACATTTTCCACTAAAGGTTTCCTCAAAAAAAAAAAAGTTTTAAGTTGAGTGACATGCAATCTTCATATTGACCACCAGATGTCTCTCTCTTTCTCTTTATGTCTATCTGTCCGTCTGTCCATCTATCTATCTATCTATCGATCTATCTATCTATCTGTCTATCTATCTATCTGTCTGTCTGTCTGTCTGTCTGTCCATCTACAATTCTATGTTTTCTTTATTTATGTCTCCATGTACATGTACATTTACTCAGGCTTCATCTCTTTCTCTGTTCAGTTTTGGGAACTGTGTAGAGCTGCAGGCAGCAAGTACTTTCAACTGGAACGACCAGCGCTGTAAAACACGGAACCGATACATTTGCCAGTACGGTAAGTCTCCGTCTGTAGGAGAGTGGGTGACTTCTCTTTTGATCGTCTGATCACCCAGTGTGATCCAGTGGATCCTGCTAAGATGTGCAGCTACTGAGTCACTGTGCAGCCTCATAAATATGATGTGAATTATATTTTTTATACAGCAGGAATTCAGAAAAGTTCCAACTTTTACATGAAATCACGTAGTTAATCACATGATAGCACTGATTTCTCTTACTATACACGTTTATCTGCATCTCTTCAACTGCACCAGGATGTCTGCAGTTAACTTGCAAAGGAGACAAGCTTGTCTTGTATTTCTCCCCAAAACCTGGCATGCCACCTTCTGTCCAGCACCAACTGCTTTGCTGCAGAAAGCCACCAGGCTCTGGGCTTCACAGTGAACAGATTTGTCTCTCTCAAGGTCTCATCGCCCTCCATCCAGCCATTAAAACAGTATTCAGTGCAGGGAATGCATGTACGCTGTCTTCTAACAAAAAAGTAGCCGACCTCAGATTTTCTTTGTCTGAGTATGACTCGTAGTCTATTCTAGGAAGGTGTCTTTCCCAGAGGGTACGTCGATCCTGTCCTGAGTTCAGAGGGTTTCTAGAAGAGTAAAGTCTTTTGTCTGTGGTTTTACAGTGCAGCATCAAGAATAAGTCTATTGCCTAATACTGTTTAAGTGACTCTGAGTGACTTCTCCACTGTGTTCATAATAATTTCTGTCCATTTTGACTACTATAGGAATTAAAATAGACTTATAGATAGATACACTTGATAAGATATTATACCTGTTGGCAATAAATGATCCAATTGTGTTTCGTAACTTCTAATAATCCTCTTTTTTCTGTGATACTTTATAATGAAAATACTTTTATACCTTTAGTAAAACATATACATTGATGCATTTTTGCAGTTCACTGTCGGTGTATTCACCTTTGAGTTGTGGCAGGCTGCTTACTTCATGGTGTCTTCCTGAGAAAAACATGTGGGTGTTAACTGGTAATGGTTTAACACGATTCAGATATACGATAAAGGCAATAAAACACTTTGTTAAAAGCAGCTGAAATCTCTGAGCTGTATACTTCAGCAGTTAGTTAAGCTCCTCAAACAACCTTTCACATTATACTTGATGATTTCATTGTTGTTTCAAGGAACAAAGAACATTTTATAATTGTTTAATTAGTATAATAGCTGCTTTTTCATCTACTCAAATACACAATTGGCTGCCCTTTAGATGTATTATCGCCTACCTGTTGTGCCCTTATGTGTCAACAAGAATAATTTTACTCATTTCACAGCCTCTGTCACTAACAATCACCACACAGTTAATCCACCATGTTCATTAATGACGTGAACACAACACTCAAATGTGTGTGTGATCCTGCCTACACATTTAAATATGGCACTCAGTCTAAATCAATGGCTCTCGGTGCTCGCCATCAAGAGCCTTTAAACGATCAATGTACATCAGCTCCACAAAGGCTTGCAGTGTTTAGACACACACACACACCAATTACATTGATCATCAGGGATGAGATGGTGGCAGATGTTTAGTTTTGCCCACTTGAGTGTGTCTCTGCAAGTGTCTGTGGTGTAATCTGGTATTGATCGTAGCCAAATGAGTGATCTGCTCTGAATGTGGTCAATGTTGCTAAGGCGAAGTTTTTACAACCTGTTTTTGGAAGACGTCTTACTCTTACAACGCCTGTTGAAGTCGCTGTTTGTGTTTGCTGTTTGGGTCTGATCATATCAATGGTCGTCAAGCTGTGTTAGTATAGAGAAAATTAATCTTATATGAAAATTCTGATGAAAATCAGCCATTATATCACTATTCCTCTTGAAATAAAAGATACTTTTCACCGAAGCAACAAAGGATGAAATACATAAATTCATCTGATTAGGAGCATACAGAGCTCTCTGCCTGATCCCAGTCATTTCCAGCCTCCATTACTGTGTTGTGTTGATATGGTAATAAAATGATAAGTGGTTAAAACAGCTTGAGGGAGACACTAAACCATGTTTACTCTGCTGCTGAGTCTTGTTTTTGCATGTGCATTCGTGTGTGTGTGTTTGCACATGCATGAAATGAGTTTAACAGTTTTAATCTTGTTTCACATTAATAATTAAAAGCTTTTGCACTTTCATATTTAAGGAGAATTGACTCACATTCCTGAGGACACAAATCAAACTTTTTTTTTTTTTTTTGACATTGACAACACTGTGTTTTCGTGTGTATTTCACAGCTGAAGAGCACATTTCCAGGTGGGAGGACGGCAGGTGATGGATTTTGTCATAGATTGGACAATAACCACTGTTGCTTGGATGTTTATGCACTGGACATGAATCACTATAGTTTAGCTGTACTGTATATAATGTATATGTTTAATGTTTAATGCTATGAGGAATTAAACAGATATGTGTTAACTTGGTAAAATTAATGTATTTTTTCCTATGTCTGGAGAATGAGCAGCCTCAGTTTAGATGAGAAGGTTTCTGTACACCCTTTCTCTTCACTGTCACGTCTCTTCTTCCTCCTCTACCCTTCCTTGACCTGGAAATCGATTTGGTCTGCCATCATTAAAGGGAAGTTTCAGTTCTCCTAGTGTTGCTTGGAGGAATGATGGGGGAAAGAAAGAGAAGGTTTCATACAGTTATGATGGTGTGCTGCCTTAAAACCACATCATTTGTCACAGTGGGTGAACAGAGGGGACAGGGGCAAATAACAACAGCACTAAACGCAGAAAAAGAACCAGACAATCAAAGCTCACATTTCCTGATCATTACGAATAAATAAAAGCATCAGTGCCCCATGGGTCACGCATATAATCAAACAGGAATTTGCATCGTTATTAGTTGTAGTCATCTGTCACTTTGATGAATGGAGTTTTACAATTCTCTAAATCTAGGATCAGTTTTCAGTTGATCAGACTTTCTTACAGCAAACAGTTGCACTGATACATTTACACAAAGGATGCATCATGGAGAGCGTTAAGTCGATATGTTGTGTTTTCAGCAAAACTAACAGCGTGGCTCCAGGGACGGCCTGACAGTGAATTTACCACTGTGCTTCAGACTACAATAAATTCTGTGACATGTATCTCATCATGTATGAGATGTATTGCTGGGCAGTTTTGAACAAATATTTATGATTTCAGTGAGTTGAATCCTAATGACTTTAATGATTCCCTGACCTCCCTGACCACCAAAAGGTTCACTTCTTTTTTGCTTTTAGTAAACAAATACCTGCATAACTGGCTTCTTAATATTTAGTTTAGTTGGTGGATGTTAGTGTGCATGTTAGAATATTACAAGTAGATAAAAACAGCACTGAGCGGAAACACAGATTCACAGAGCTGTGATCAATGCTGTGGACTTATTGCTGTTAACTTCAGTAACTTTTTAAAACTTCAAAGATGAATTAAGGGAAAGTCTTTTTAAAGATTAAATAATGATGAGGGCAGTAATAGCAGGAAATGGGGTTTAATCTGGAGAGTTTATGAATTATTTTATTTATTTACTTATTTTGGGCATTTTTTTGCTTTTAATGATACACATAGATTTAATGATAGAGGCAGGAATAGGGGAGGAGAGTTGGGGAAAGACATGCAGTAAAGTTTGATTTGGATGGGATTTTAACCATCCAGCTGGATAACCATTTGGCCGTCCAGCTGCTCTGAGCTCGTGAATTCTTTCTTTCCAAGACAGGAGTTGTTATATCACCTGAGCCTCCTTTCATACTTTTACAAATTACATAGGACAAATTCAAGATAGAAACCAGAGATAAAGAAAATAGCCACTTTGTGGAAAAAAACAGCGTGAAGAGTGCTTTATTTTAATGTCTCTGATTCTCTACACTTTAGTAATTAGAAAAAGCTGCTGAAAAAAAAAATCTGTTTTGAATGTTTGATTCGAGAAGCAACACTGACAATTTAAGATAATTCCCTGACTTCATATTAAAGAGTATGTGAAGCTGTGATTCTTGTGTTCACTTGATCTAGAAAAGGAAAAGTAAACTTGTAACTGAGTTTAGAAAAATGGACAGAATAGCAGCTATTTATTTTTTGTTATTATTTTTAAGGTTGAGCCACTGGGATTAAAATACTTGACCAGATAATTTGAAAACATTAAGAAGGAAAATTCATTCTGCTGAAAGTTCGTGTCAGCACCTTGGACAGCGATCGTTTCTATTGCAGGAATTCCTCTGTAACGATTATGAAGTCTTGTGTGAGAAATAAATTAAAAATGCCCCCCAAAATAAAAGTGTGTTGACTAAACTGTTAAATGTTTCAGGAAGTTCAGGTTTACTAGTTACGTTACTGTGATGTATCAGGATGCTACGATCTGAGAGTAAACCTGAACCTGGAGGGAGACTCACCCGACCTTTGTCAGGTTAACACACATCAAATCAACAAACAGTTTCCTCAAGGTGCTTCATGTGTTTCTGTGGCTGATTCCCCCACAGCGCTCAGAAAGCAGTGACTCAGCAGCTGGCAACAAAAGTCACTGACATCAGAGCACAAAGGAGGAGTTTAGTGAAATGTAAATTCCTCTGTTATAAATTGTGTGTGTGTGTGTGTGTGTGTGTGTGTGTGTGTGTGTGTGTGTATGTGTGTGCGTGCATGTATGTGTGCTTGTGTGTACATACGTGTTTTTTTCTACATTCTGGGCACTTAAACCTGTCTACACACTCCGTGATGGAGACCTGCAACCCATATGGGGACAAAGTAATATTTTAAAAGGGACAGGTCCCCATAATGTAAAAAAACAAACAAATAAGGTGAAGATATGACTTAAGGTTTGGTTAAGGTTAGGGTCATGTTTAGATAAAGGTTAGACAAGTGGTACCTACAAGATCTCTAGTGTTAGGAAAGGTCTAGGTAAGTCTTCTAGGAAAGTTTCCAGGAAATGAATGCAAATCAATGAAATGTCCCCTGAAGGCATGAAAACAAGACTGTGTGTGTGTGTGGTTTAAATGTGGAACAGGTCAGCGAGTATTTAATGGTGGTGGTCCAGCACCATTGTGCCCTCTTAGTGAAGAGAGGCAGATCCTAGTGGATGGTAGATGATGAAGCACTCAGAGGGAAGAGGGGATAAAGGCTGCAGATAATGGGGTCGGACCAATGTGCAGAGCTGCAGTAAAATGGCACAAATGAATAAAACAGGGATGAGGTCTCAGGGTTTAACAGCTGAGAGTAAAAGGGCAAACCAACATCTTAATTGTCTTACAGCTTCACAGTTTTCACTGTTTTTCACTCGAAACATTTTAGATTTCACTGCAACTTAAATCTGCAGAACCTTTTTAAAGTTGAAAATGTGAAATCTTTTCCTTGAGAAGAAAACAAGCGTCAGACATGGCTCACGATGCATTCACTGACAGATTTTCACCTGGGACTCATCCTATCACTGTGAGTGAATAAAACTCACTCTGATCAAGGTTGTTTACTTGTTTGCTACCAAAGCAGTTTCTTGTGGGTTCCACTGTGTGCTTTAAGGGATAGTTCATTTTGAGAAATTCTTCTATTTACCATCTTGCTGACAGTTACGCAAGAGGATTGATATTACTCCATTTACCAGTCCTCAGGGGAAATGTGAAGCTAAAGCCAGTGGTGGGGTGATAGAACTTGTTCTTAAAGGTAACATGAAGAAGCATGTAGCTTAGTTTAGTCAAATATCCATTTACCACTGCCTCTAAAGTTTACTGATTAACATGTTTGAACAGAACCAGACTAATGGTTTCACCTTGTTTACAGTCTAAGCTAAGTTAAGCTAAATTAGCCCAGTGTGTGGTGTCTTCTAGTTTAACTTTAATTTAGCAAATATTTTCCAGGATGTTAAACTATCTCTCTAAAATCACATCTTACTCCTCTCCATTTGACAAATATAATCATAATCATTTTATTTCTAAAGGTTTATAATCATGTGCAATATTTCAATATGTGGGTGAGAATTTTTTTAATGAGTCTAAAGTTTCTTTCCAGCCTTTTTTTTTAATGTTTTATGCTACATGAATTTAAGACTGAGATCTAAAATTTAGTTTCATGAATAATGATTGTTAATCTGCTGTTGTGCTTCAGTCCAGGAATATTTTGTGTCCATGTTGATTAAACTGTAACATGAACACACAGTGTGTCACGTGTTGTCAAATAAACTTTTTTGCTGATATGTTGGTTCATGTCTGCGACAGCTTCTCTCAGAGTAACCTGAACCTTAAGTGTGTTTGTGTTTGTGTGCGTGTGTGTGTCAGACTGGTCGTGTGTATGTAGTGAATGTGTGAATCTTCACCTCCTGCTGGTCTCATGGTGCTCCCAGATAAGCTCGTGCTGCAGAGGGTTTCAGAATGGCGCTAGTGGCAGTGGAATTAGCTTCCATTGTCATGATAATGACAGTGATACTCTTGCCCCGTCCAACTCAGACCAGCCATTGTATGGAAACAGGAATGCAATTTCTCCTGCAGCGGCAACCGACAATCCTCTGTGAGAGTGAAAGGTCCCTAAATGACTCTCCATTCAGCCGAGGCTGAGGGGCCAGCAGCCAATTAAAGTGGGAGCAGCAGAACAGTGCCATCCTAAAGACCTTAAGGCTGTCTCTAAACACACACATTAAGCAGTACTGAGACACTCACATATACACACCCATATGTTACTGTATTTTTTGTTCATCTAATCCCCTAATCTTTATCTTTACAGACCTGATTCCTTTAAAGGTACTGGTAGTTTGTACTAAATAACACAAAAGGTAAACTCAGCAAAATATGAACACATTCTCAGGAACATGATTTGAAAATTTCTCAACATTATAGATGACGGACTGTGAGACAGAGCTCCTGAATAAACTGAAGACACTTTTCCAACATCCAACAGCATCCATCATGGTTAAACTCCTTGGTGTTTATGGTATCAGACAGTCTCCTCTGGGTGTTTATCTGGCAGCTGAGGCAGAGCACGACGCAGGGTGAAGGGTTTCGAAAATGTTTCACACTACTGAGCTGTGAGTAAAGTGGATGTGTGCTGTGGGGCTCTCGGAGCGTAGTGCTGAGGAGAAACCTACTGGGCCAGATGAATTTGTTTTTTAACCACTGCTACTAATAATCACCCACCACTGCACCGAAACTTACTCAGAAATTCTCCTCAGACTAAAAAACAAACAGAATAAAACTTCTTTTGAATGCCTCATTTATTCTGCAGCCTCCTTACCTCCCAAGTAGTTTTTCTATCTAAAAGCTCCCTAGTTTTTAATCTTAAAACTTCCTGTGATAACTGTTTGCACTGCTAAAATGTTTTTCCACTTTTCTCTGTGCTTTTTGGGACTGTAAATGAATAAAGATATTAGCCATTAGCAAGGACTTTATGAAAACAGAACAACCAAATAAAAGTAATGGTTGCTGTTGATAATACAAAGAATAATATATGTGTTCAGTAGCAGCATCAAGTACTAAATACCTATCTATCATATGATATTACACGATGGGGCTTTGGATAAAAACTCACATCACAGTTTTTTGTGCTCATTGTAAATAGGGCTCTTATGTGTTTAAGTGTCTTGTGATAGTCATTGAAAGCTGCAATCAGTCTCCAATTATCGCTCTTTACATTTCAAAGAGGAAATCCAGCTGCACTGTAGGATATGATGACACAGGAGGAGGAGGAGGACGATGAGGAGTAACTGTGTATGTTTATGAGGAGAGGTAGATGATACTTACAGACAGAATTACTGGGTGATTTGTAATCATCTGAGAAAATCAAGTAAGGATTGCACTAAATACTCGCTTTATGTCTCCACCTGCTCTCATCTGCTGTTCACTGGAACTGGGATACGCTCCTTGTTGTGGTTTGTGAACGTTGGCGGTGGCATTTCTGTGTTGATGCTGGACTGAGAGCAAATAACACAAGTGTATTCAGAGGGACTCTATTGTGTTGGTATGATTAAATTAAGATCATGAATTCCATTCATATTTGTCAGTATTTGTTTGAGCTTTTTATTTGTCTTTTTCCCGCTCTGACAAATTCAAATGGACAAAGACAAGTATTTGTTTGTAGGAAAAAAAAACCATAAACCATTAAACAACAGAGTTTCAGATATGGACATAGTTTAATTTTACAGCACACTAATATTCAGTCTAATCAGAGAACTGCAGTGATTATTCTGCTCGTCCTCAATCACCATTAAACCATTATTTCTCTGTCCTTTATCTACATGATGCTTTCTCTCTCTCAGCCTTTCCCTCGCTCTCTCCTGCTTTGTCTTTTTCATTTTCTCTTTTCAGTGCAGTCAGTATTGAGCGGCCCACAGCATTTGGATGCAAGATGAACTTTGATAAGAGTTAATGAGAACACAGCATTGTGCGGGCAAAGAATGGCTCGGGCTGCACTCAAGAGCCTCCTCACCAGGAAATGGACCGTAAAGAGCTGCAGCCACCCACTCCTCCGGGTTTGGAGGCGGGGAGGACGAGAGGAGAGGAAAGGAGAGGAGAGGGGAGGCTAGATGAGAGAGCAGAGGAAGACAATAGAGGAGACTCTGGGAAGGAGGAAGGACTCGTGAAAGACAAAGTAAAGAAAAAGAGGAAATATACATCCAAGGCGCAGAACTGTAATAGCAGAGGGTACGAGTATAATGAGGGATAATTACTGTATTTTCTATAACAAAACTTTGATAGAACAAAATTGTACTGCACACAGCTGCTTACTACATTACAAAAACTCACTCCCTTTTAAAATATCAGTTTCAGTGTGTTTTCACTCTTCCAGTCAAAGCCCATAATGTTTAATCAAAGAGAAGCTAAAAAATCTCACCTGCCTCCTGTGGTTTTTAACTGCTGTGATACACAGGTGCACTGCAGGGAACGTCAGTACGCTGTGAAATCTATTGGCTTTGATTACAGTTGCATTTATGAATGTAACACTGAACTAAAACAGATCTGAAACTGTCAACCGCAAACACACAACGGGCAGTGACACGCTCCTGCTCTGCCAGAGAAGAGCCAGAGCATGATGATGTCGCTGTGAAGTTGGCCTTTGACCTTTTGGGAACTAAATATCATCACTTTTTTTAATTTTTCCTATTAGACATTTGTGTGAATTTTTGATCAATTCTTGAGTTGTAGACAATAAGAGGTGTCATGGAATCACAGTAAATTTGACTTTTGTCCAAATTCTAATCACATCTTCCCCGATTCTGAACATTTGTACCAAATTTGAAGAAATTCCCTCAAATCATCCTGGAGACATTATGTTAACAAGAGCAGAATTGATGGAGGTATAATATAAAATAATAAACAGTTTGCTTATTAGCAGTAATTGTATCATGAAATGTGACCTTATTTTAAAATGTTTCTCATTCTTTTCACACTAATTTTGACAAAAAAAACCAACAATACCTAAAGTTCCACCAACTGATGCGGTGCTGTTTCCACTGACAACCAGAGAAGCACAAATAATACAGTCGTCACTGGTTAGCAACCTGCTCCACCGCTGTTACCCAGTCAGACATAATGTGTTTTTAAGGTTGAACAAGCTTTTCTCACAAATGGCAGCAAAATAACAAATAGTGGAACAAAACAATGTCGAACAACAGCGACTTTACATTCTGATCACCCTCCTCTTTGTGCATCCTGGCTGGCCACAACAATACTCCCACATTCTTTGATATGTGTGGAGCAGGGCTGCACATACTTAACAGTGTGTGTGGTTCATTTCCTGTTAAAGACTCTTAGTCACAGAGACTTGTGCATTTGCAGTTTTTCTACTTTTCTAATATTTTGTTGCTCCTAATAAGGTCATGCCTTGTAGTTGGCTTAACAAGATGGAAAAAATCATGGTTCACAGAACAATGCTTAGAAGGCTATATGAAACATTTCTGAAGTAAAAATGGTTATAAAATGAAGGATACTTAGGACCAGCATACAGAGATATGTAGCACATTTCAAAGCCTTTTGAAACAAGCTGACAATGTGCTTTGAAATCCGACCACCATGGATATGCTTTTTATTTACCATGCATGCTTTTGTGAAGAAAGATCATCACAAGCCACTAATACTCTACCTCGATCACCCTCAGCAACCCCTTGTTGTGTGCAGCAGCCCCCACTGTGTATTGTCTGTTACTTATTTTTTTTATAATATATTTATTATTATATACAGAGGAGACTCGCCAGTGTTATACATTCGTTGTGCCACATTTTCTAACAGTTTCCTCTAAAGTTTGGCTCAGCAACATTACCTGTTGGTAACAGAAAATAACCTGTTATAGGAAAAACTGCATTGTCACTCATCTCTGCTGCAAGAAAACTCACCTAGAGTCCACTTTTTTTTTTTTTTTTTGGAGGAAATAGCTTCTGGGAAAGAATTTGGACAAGTTGGGTTCAAAATGTACCAGTTTTCAAGAAAAACAGGAACAGATTTTTTTTTTAAAAAAAATCTCGGGGCTGCATCTTCAGAACTGCAGTAAATTTACACGGTTGAATTTAATTTGATGCTATAATCTCATTTTTATTCATTTGAATAGTTAATTTCTTTAACATTAATGAGTTGCGATGGATTTTAGTATTTTGTATTTTGGTTTTGAATGGTGTCCCATGTGCCTGCTAAAAAAATTCCCTTACTTATTTTGTTGTAATGCCAATAAAATCAACTCAATTTACCACTCCGTAAGTTAAATATAAATCTCTTTATGCCTGTTTATCTAAGAGGAGACAAACAGGGACGTTGGCAGAAGAATAAGATGCCTTGTGGGCGAGAAGAAAATAAAGTGCATGAGCAGGTTGTGTGAGAGGGACTGAAGAGGAAACCGACAACAGGAACATGAGAAAAGTGTAAGTATAATGGAGGATAAAATGATAGAATCTGAAGAGGAAGCAGTAGTGCTTGACAACAGGGGGGCCTTTGTCATCATCCGCTGATAAGAACGGGTCCCTACCAGCAAGAGGAGAGGAGAAGAAGAAAAATGAGATCAGGAAGCAAACGAGTGGAACATCTTGAGAAGGCTGCTGATGAATGAATAAATAAAGAGTTGAGAGAGGAGAGGACTTCTCAAGGATGTCATATCTTAATTGAAAGTGACAGCTTCAATTAAAAATGTCTAAATTGAAAATCATTCCGTCCGTTTTCTAATTAAAAGCGGAGCGACTGATAGTTTTGACTCATTAACTTCAAAGAGTGATGTGGCCTGACGGAGCCGGGGAAGTGTATCATTTGTTGAATGAAGAGGGAGCGGCGCCGAGGATGAAGAGGACTGATGTGTCGGCTGAGGATAATCTGCTACAATGACTTTCTGTGAGAGAAAGAGAGACAGAGCTGCTGGTTAGTGGATGAGTAGTTAAATGATAATAACCAAGGAGCAGTGAATGACTATTCAGTATTGTCATGGAGGTTGTTAGGCTTGACAAAAAGCAGAATGCCCACAGCTCTAAGTGACACTTTTTCTTTTTTGAAGCAGCCTCTCATTAATGCTGCTCTGACCTGACACTGATGCAAACTTTTTCCTCCTAACAAGCCATGAAGACACACACGCACACTGATGTGATGCTCATTACCTGAGTCACGCATACAGTATCATCCTGTCATCAGGAGGACATTTTAAGTCCAACCCACCAGTCGATGGGATGTTTGCTGCAGTGAGGGCGACTGAACTGAGTCTTCTTGTCTTCCTGAGAAAACCATGTCAGAGCAAACGTGTTAGGATGAAAGATGCATTAATTGTGATTTTCTGGTCGATTTGACTGACAGAATTAACAAAAAATAGTCTGTTGTTTAATATTTCTGCTAGATAGCCAGGAAGACAAGAGCAGATTATTCGTCTGCCTTCAGGCTGTGGAAAAACAATGAGACAACATGGACGTGTTGTCACTTTTTGACACAAGTGTAACATGTTAAAATTAGTTGTGATATTTAGAGGCAGCAGAGGCGTTGAGAAGCTGCACATGACTTGTATAAAGTAGCTGAAAGTCTCATTAGAATAGAAGAACAGATACTGGACCAATGAATGACTAGTAATCTATAATTAAATATACTTAAGTAATGAAAGTAAAAGTACATGTTAATAAGAACAGAAGAACATTATGAAGTTTATCCAGGACTTTGAAACATGGAGCCTACAACAATCTTCATAGACAATGTCTTGAGTCTGGAACAAATTTTCTGCTTGATATTGATTAAAAAAAAAAAAAATATTAATATTATTATTTTTTTTTTCTTTCTCGCTCTTCATAGACACATTGATGGAATTGATGAATCTGCTGATGTGGAACACCCTTCATCAATGGTTGTTATGAAAACAAGACGTTGGGTAAGTCTTGTAAAACAGTCTTTTTAATAAACTCTCAGTTCACTTACTAAGTTATCGGTACTTTGGTTTATGTGTAGGGATCCTATTTATGCTACTGCTGAAGTGACATGATATTCTGAGCTTTATTAGAGGTTAAAAAATAGTGATTTAGATACGTTTGGCTGACTGCCCCATTTACTTCAATTGTTAACTATTTGGTTGTGAAAACAAAAGACGGTCAAACTCAATATTATTTCAACCAACGTAAAATATCTCTTGAGTGGGTGTTTGACTCATATGTGTGGTGAAATAGACCCTGGGTTCAAATTACTCTGAACCGTCATTTTTAAATTTCTCCATCCATCCAGATGGAGCCTAGATCAACCCTCAAACATGGATTTGAGTCTAAACAGTCACAGGCAGACTAGAGTAAACCAGAGTGGTAGAGAAAACACCACATTTCATTTCATCTGAAGGACACTGAAAGTTGAAAATGAGAGTAAAAGAGTAAAAGTATGTAATTAAGTTAGGAAATCTAGTGAAGTTAAAGTTCAGATACTCCCAAAACATACTGAAGTACAGTCGTTAAGTTTTGTTACTATACAAATAGTCCATGTTTTTTATTGCTATAAGACAAATCAGATAATGTGTCTTACAACTCACTTGTTAAATTGCTTTTCTAAACTGTTTTTCTAAATGACGTCTGAAATTATGTTTTCTGTTGATAGATCTTCTCAAGTTGTTTTTATGCATCTTTTAACATTCGGTCCCTCTACTGTTTATGACACTTCTGTATTGATACTTCTGTAAAAGTGTAAAAAGAACATTCATTTATTTCCTGTTTAATCTTCTATGTAAAGTGATGTTTAAAATCTGCAAATTCTAGTGTGAAAGATTAATAATATGAATAGTTCAGGTGGTTTGAGAGCAATATTTTAGATGTTTAGTAAAAATGAATCCTATTATGGAGTAATTCTTGAATATTTGCTCTTTTGCTGCTTCGGGTCATCGTCTTCATTACTGTAAATCCCTTGATATGTTTAGAATTAATAGTGCAGCTACATTGTTGTGTTTTCTTCTTCACTGCATCAACAAAGTGACCTAAACCAGTTATGTAGTTCATGAATCCTTTTGCACATTTCAACAAACCAAACTTGGAAACAACAACAACATTTTTATCAAGAACAAAGATGAAACATTTGGAACCACAGGGAGAAGTTTAACTGCATAACATAGTTTAATTATTCAGGACTGTGCATTGAGATTATCATTATGTTATGTTGTAAATGCAAATTTTAAATGGGAGAATTACTTCCCAAACCAGCAGCTGTTCCCACTTGTCTCTGGACAACAACCTTGTTTACCCTCGGTGGTAAATGTTAGAGAAGGGCTGAGTCTGGCCTTCACCTCATTTCATTCTGTGTTCAACTCACAAACTTGTTTCTCCAAATGTCAGAGTCCTGATGCCTCCTGAATCCCCTCTGGTCACTTTGTAGGTGCTTAGTCCTTTTATTTACACCTCCTATTCTGATGATTTTGTTTGATGCATATGATGTTGACCATGCTGAAACACCAAAACACCACTTGTACACTGTGTGCCTACACACAGAGAGAGCACATACAAATCACCACATGATCCCAAAACATTTCCCTCTGACCTGAAATATAACATGAAGGGTAATCATTCAAAACAAAGAGAGGTAACATATCATTAGACCGCTGGCTTGCATAATGTTTCTACTCAAGGTAAGTGGAAAACAAGGTTTGACTGTTCTTCACCTGCCTTAAAACAGAAAGAAAAGGAGGGAGACAAAATCACTATAATAATCAGTAATTATCTTGTTAAGTGTCAATTGTGGGCCATAGAGAATCAAGAGAAATACTGAAATAGCCATTAAGTCATGAATTAGTTTTTTCCTGTTTCCAGCACAAACAGAGTGTCATCATCACCTCTGCAGCTCACAGATCAGTCGCAGATTATGTTTTGGAAAATATCTCAGAGGTCGACATTAAAGTTCATAGGTCAGAGCCACAGACAGACAGAACGGAAAGTGTTAAAGTTCCTGTTGTTTTATATTAAAAACCAGTGGGAGAAAAAGTTACAGTAGTGATGATGATGGACCAACATAAAGTTCTCTTCAGTTCTGCACAGCTTTTCAGTGCATTATTTTCATTTTCCAGCTCACAGGTTTAGTGTTTGCTTTCACTGCTCTATTCAACCTTGTCTCCAGAAACTGTTTTTTTTTTCAGTGGAAAAGCTCTAAAATGCTGCTGTTCACTAAAAAAGTTGGCACACACCAAAACATTTGACAAACACCATATAAGTGATGATGATTCTCTATATTTGCTGAAATTGTAAACAGGCTCATTGAGTCACAACCTCTGCTGCATTTATTTGAAAATTTTCAGTGAATCGCCAAATGAATCTGTAACAGCAAAATCCCTAAATGACGGTTCCTCACTCACACACACACACACACACACACACACACACACACACACACACACACACACAAACACACACACACCAGAGCTATTTTACGTTGGTCTAAGTAATATCAAGTTTGACCATCTTTTGTTTTCACAACCAAATAGTTAACAATTAAAGTAAGTTGGGCAGTCAGCCAAATGTATCAAATTGCTATTTTTTAACCACTAATAAAGCTCAAAATATCACTTCACTTCAACAGTAGCATGAATAGGGTCCCTACACATACACTGAAGTACTGTTAACTTAGTAAGTGAACTGAGAGTTTATTAAAAAGATTATTTTACAAGACTTACCCAGCGTCTTGTTTTCATAACAACTAGTGATGAAGGGTGTTCCACATCAGCAGATTCACCATTTTTCAGGAACAACCACCTGATGTGTCCATGAAGAGAAAGGAAAATGACAAATCTGTTGATCTGGAACATGTTTGTAGCAAGTTGGATACTTTCGGCTGACTGCCCCACAAAAGACGGTTCAAATTCCTCCGGACCACCACTTTAAGTTCATAAGCAGTGAAGAAGCCATTGAGCCATTGGGGATTTTGCTGTCACAGCTTCACTTGGTGATGAACAGAAAACTTTAAAATAAATGCAGCAGAGCTTGTGACTCAGTTGCCTGTTTACACATTCAGCAAATGTAGAGAATCATCATTACTTATATGGTATGGCAAACCATCACTGACTTTTCATTAAAAGGAGGAAGTGTTGTATATTTTTTTAATTGCATACTTTCCTTACTTACTGTACTTAATCTTGCGTGACATTGAATCTGAACATGCTCTATAATCTTAGATGCTTAAAAAAATATTTAATTGAAGACTCAAATAAGAACCAGTACACTCACCTGACTGTTCACAGGGGCAGATACTTGCAGTGTTTAATATACGTCAGCTCTATTTAGACTCAGTGGGTTGATGTTATGGTATATGAAATAAAAATCAGTCAAGCATGCTTCTGGGATTGAATCATTATTCCGTGCATACATGTTATTCAAATTCCCACAGCTGCCACAGCCGCACAAAACAATTTATTTCTGGAGAAGTCCGTAAAAATTATGGCAAACTCAACACGCACAAGAGTGAAGAGCTTATGAACTCACCATCTAATGTTTTTAATCAAAATCATTTTTATGTTTCCTTTGAAGTGTTTTGTTCTTATGTGTTTTGAAGTGTTTCCCTTCGCTCTGCTTTCTGTCAGATTCTCTGGACGGTGCAGGAATGTCAGGTTAGTTAAGAGATTTTTTTCATTTTTTCTTTTTCTTTTTCTTCGTCACAGATGGGCAGTCTGAATGAACAAGGCTATCCCTGATGCACAGAGATAGAGTGGTGGAGGATGATGAATGGGGCTGGTTGAGAATGCTACTCAGCTTAGCTGCACACATTTTGTCAGTTTGTTTCCCAACAGGAGACAAAGAACGAAGTTAACTGAGTTTTACTCTCTGAGTATAATTGAATCCTTCCTCTAATTGCTCATTAGAGCCTGGCCAGTTTGAGATGGATTATCCTCTGCGGAGCCCGCACTGCTCCTCCTCAAACCAGTTTTCTTTGTTCAACACATCACAAGTTTGGAAACGGCACCCGGGCGGTGTGTTTTCTGTGTCCCAGAAATGCTCCAGGGAGAGAGACTCGTCCAACACTGAGATCAAACTGGACAGAGGCCACTGTTATCTCACAGTCAAGTTACCAACATTAAAACCAAATCCTAACAACAGAGACGTGGTGTAAATCCATGTTTTACAACACTCAGTATTGACTTACATTTTAGAGTCAAAGCAGCAAAAAGATTTGACTGATTCTTCTCTGTAAGATAATTTATCTTTTCAGATTATATTAAATGATTCCCACTATAATATGTATCTATGGACAAACTAAATGAGAAAAGACACATGGGTCCTGAAGAATGGCTTTTATTGAATGGTGTGTGTTAATAGTTGAGGGCTGGCAGGAAAGCAGAGTGAATGAGGTGCCAGTTAATGCTTTGTGAAATGTGTAGCTGGCCTCAGGCCTCTTATCATCAGCCCAGCCAATTCATGCTGCTGCCACAGTTACCCAATGCTGAAAATAGGGGAAAATTTCTCCACCTGGGCACTGTCACTCTGATGGAGCAGCACCTGATTTATTCACCACTGATCACACATACAGGTACTCACATGCACACACAACAGACATGAATGCATGCACATCCATATTCACACAAAGACTCGGTGCAGACACTACTGGCTCAGACCTGAACTATAGCTCTCTGTCCAATTGAGTTTGCAGGTCCAGTAGCAGAACATAATAAGGTTTTCACACTGAGACACTCCTGCCAGAGAGAGTGGCGGAGGAGGCTGGTATGGGTGTGTGTGTGTGTGTAGGGGAGGGTGGGGGTGGGACGGTCAGTGGTTGTGACAGAGAAAGAGAAGGGGAAGGAAAAAGAAAAGGCACTCAATGATAATGTATGAGCTGTCTGCAGTGCTTCATGGTGGAGGGAAAAGGTGCAGTGGTGCATTTAAAAAGAAGATTATCATGTCAAGAAACAGTAATACCTCACTGAACATTGATTTTCATTGGGTGTTGATGCTCTGCTCCGTCTGTCTGGCTGCGAACACTCAGAGTGGCTAATCAGGAGACGAGGGTGTGTGTGTGTGTGTGTGTGAGTATGTGTGAGAGTGTGTGAGGTGGTAGCTCTAAGTCGTGTTATAACTGACCAAACTGAGTTAAAATAAGAACCAGCCCCTGATGATTTCCTTTTTGTCGTGCAGCTACAATAAATTTACACATAATCATCTTTATCCGATGAGAACAGACGACAACAAGAAGATTTTTGGACATATTTGAAGTTATTGACAACTGATGTCTTCTCTGCTGGACAAACTACTGTATGTGATGACATTTACCCTGCATCATCCAGCCATACATTATCTATATTATAGGAGACCATTTTGTCAAGCAAAAACGTACAGATGTGTTTCATTCAAAGCAGGTGGTCAAATTGGCCCAGAAGCGAATAACAATAATAACAACAACAACAACAGTGATAATAATAATAATAATAATAATAATACTTCTACTACTACTACTACTATTAATAATAATAATAATAATAATAATAATAATGAAAAACCAATGCTAAACGTGCACTTTCGTTTGGTTCCAAGTTATAATCGCTGTCCAGTAATCTGTTCTATCATTTGTTGTAAATGAGGCAGTTTTAATTTTTAACTGTGTAAAATACATAATGTATCTCAGCACTGCAAATCTGACAGGGTTGGGGTTTTTTTTTTTTTTTTTTTTATTAATGAGGGCAGACCTGGACCATCCCTGATGTCTGGATGGATACAGTTGACAAAAACAATATAACCTGGAGACAATACTTTGCTGGAAAATACAATTCAGACTAAATTCTGCATCACTTTATGATTCAGTTCAAAATGACATGATTCAAATCTCCAATTAATAAAAAACATCTGGGTGAATTTTTTTTTTTATTTCTTTCATAAGATGATTGGGTTTTGGTTCTTATCATTAAATGTTGATGTCAGACTTAGACTCTTAGCTCATTTATTAACGTTTTAGGGGAAAATGTAACAAAAATGTTTTGTTGAAATATCCTTGTGGTATGAATATATGATTTGCTGATGTTAGGATCTCATACTGAGCTCCACACTCTTGATATCTTATTTCCATGTTCTCCCTCCAAAAGATTTGCATTTCAATCTTTATGAGAATTCAGCTGTGACTTTGCTTAAATGAGTCTGTTTCTGAAGGCGGCAGCAGCAGTTAGTGCTTTCATTATGAATCAGGACAAAGACTTAAGGATCTTAGTTGTGGTTCCAGGGCTGGTTTCTTAAGATCCGTCACAAAAACACAAACTAAAATGCAACCTGTTTTCTACACTCAAGTTTCCATTCAGGAAACATCAATTCTTTTTTTTTACTCAACATATTTTTTTTTTTTTTCAGGAATTACCAGGTGACTGCTGAACCTGAGTGTAGCTGCCTGCCTCTTTGTGAGAGTTCATCACCAGTTTACAGCCCACAGCCTATGTGCTTTGCTATGTGGTCAATTTGTCAGATGGCTAAGCACAGCTTGAGTACGTCAGCTAAAACAAACCTCTCTCTGCAAAGCCTTAAGCTTTGTTTCAGCAGGAATGCAGAAATACTTTTTCATTTTTACTTCACTAAGAAATACTAGCTGCGTGTAATATCACACAGTCACATAACAGATTCTACAAGTATTTTTCTGTTTTCATAATCGTCTCCTTCCTGAACCATTTTTGTTCTATTTATATGTATATTGTGTTTAGCTTTAAACATGCTAATGCATCTATTTAATCCTCCGTCTCAATGAGGCTCCTGAAGCTCTAGTTCTTTTTTTTCCCCTCCAAATCATTTTTCCTTATTATCTTCCGCTGTTATTTTATATCCTTATGTGTTGTGTTCTCTGTACTTTTAAACTAATTCCAGTCATTTCCTAAGCCTGCAGGCTAATTTTATCTGTCTGTGCTTCCGCCCTCCCCCTCAGCCCTTTAGGTGAGTTAGTCCACTGGGCTGCATCAAGGCAAGTTCTGCTCCACTACCTCTTTCCCTCCCTACTGTCCCTCCCTCACTCCCTCACCCCCCTCACCTCTCTGCTGTTTTTAATTCCTCTGATGGCTGACAGTGAACCCAAACGTAGCTATCTAGAAAAAAAAAAAAAAAAAAAAAAAACTGGCTAAAGTCAAAGCCATAAACAAATTAAATCTCTTGGTCACAGTCATTTAAAAACTATGACTGAAGCTGGTGAATATATTTAAAGATTAATAAATACCTCAAAACTGATTTCAAAAGGAAGTAGATTGTCCATTATATTACAAATTAGTTTTATAAAGAAATAATGTTTATATGATTATAAATAATATATGTATGTGGCTTAAAGCTGTGTTTCGTTTCCTATTTAGGTATCTAGATGGTGCATTTTCCAGTTTTTAACGTTGGGTTCAAGTTCATAAGATAAAGAGTAACTTTGTCTGTCTCGTTCAAGGTCGAGTTGCACAAATTCATGACGTCTTTCTCTATATGGGGGAAATTCTCACTGGATCACAAGAGGTTTTTTTTCTTTTTTTTTTTTAATGTAATCTGAGACTGCCATGCTGCATCCAGCTCTCTTTATAAACACATCACTAACACTTTAATTGGAATGAAAAGCTCCATCATCATAGAGCTTATGGTGCTGTGACTCTACTGCTTCTCTCCTCACTGCTACACTCTATAATGTCCCTTATAGTGTTTACTTATTGTAAACATATGTCGCTGTTTTACTGACAATATTTTCTGTTGAATTTTGGAAACAGCTTTATTAAAAAGAGAAGTTTACTGCCAATTTATTCTCATTTTCTTTGAAGCATTACATATTATACAGAAGAGTAACACTGACCAAATAGCTGAGCAGAGGATTAGAGGATCTTCATAATGCAGTGGGAACACTTAGATAGGATCCGAGGATACCTACGCAATATATTTTTTATGTTTTTATGCAAACACGCCACGTTTTTATTGTGTCAGTATCACTGAGTATTTTGATACGTCTCCGGCTCACATGGTAGTTTAGCTGACCTATGTAAACATAAAAAAATAATTACTGAATGCAATTATAACCATCAGCATAAAAAGCACAAAGCACTTTATGGTTTAAGATGAAACAGAAACACCAGTCGTCACATTATATATGTCTAACTCAGCACTCTTTCACCCTACAGACCGATGGCCTACGGCTAATTTAATTCCTTGTCACACAGCTGAGATCACAGTTATTCAAGGGTTAACAGCTTCATAATGCAATTGTGCCTGGGTTAAGTGTAGTGTGAAAAGAGGTAATAATCATTTTAGAGTTGACTAAGATTAAAGTTTGGCTTGCAGCCCATTCGAGCCTGTGTTGGTTGTTAAAGAAGCTAATTAAACCCACATGAAAGCCTCTCCTCAGGAACCAGAGAGATTAAACACCCTCAGGTGTATTCTCGCTCTTTTCAACCACCGCATGACAAAAATGGAATAAACGATTAGACAGAACACACAGTTTATGTAGAAAGTGATTCTTCTGGGTGAATTCTCAGATGTTGTTTGAAATGTAATCAAACGCTCAGCAATGGAAATAACGTTGTGATGTGATGATACTGAAGATGTTTTAAAAGCTTCACTTTCTATCTGTGTGGTTCACAAGTCATTAGTTGATGAAATGTCATTTCTGTGAGTGTCTTTAATCCTTGTGTGTCCTCATTGTCTAAATCATTCCCTTCTCTCTTTTACATGTCATTATTACATCAATGGTCTTCATTCAACATGTTTGGTGTGGTTTTTTTTTTTCCATCATGCCTCTTGTGAGCGTGTGTTTATCATGATGTCAATGACATGTGAATCAAGTGCACAGCTGTATTGCCAGGTTTTTCTTTTTTTTTTTTTTCTTTTTGCTCTTTGATATGTGCATGAAGATAAAATCTCTCTCTCTCTCACACACACACACACACACACACACACACACACACACACACACACACACACACACACACACACACACACACACACACACACACATACACACACTGGCAGCTTCCTCATCGTCTGGCTGGAATTTGTAAGCTCTGGGTTTCAGCCAAGCTCCTGTTGCTGAGGGGAAACCAGCTGCACATTGGTCCAAGCCTCCTGCCAACTCTCCTGCTAATGGAACAGCCCGGTGCGCCCCTGTCCACCCCTGTCATAAGAAAACATTTGGTACATCCCTGTGGTGCTTGTGTAGCTGGTTTGTCACTGACTCAGTAGTATCACAGCAGTCAACCGAGCAGCAGCCTGGACACACACACACATACACATACACACACACACACATACAGCGAGAGTGAGGACGCAAAAGGAGAGAGTTACGAAACAGAAGCAAAGAAAAGCTTCACCGAGCCGAGTCTTCTCTCAGTCTGCTGGTTGTGCATCTCTGATATGACCCTGTTCAGCCCACGATGTGAGTATAACGAGGCTTTATCCTATTGTTTGTTTTCATGCATGTGTCTGAGGATGATTGCACACACTCGGTGTTTCTCACAGACACTGTTTTCCAATCTGCCTCTCGTTTTTTTTTTTTTTTTTTTTGCCATCTGAATCAAGTCCATCTAAAAGCCTTTTCTGTCTATATTCACTCATCTGTGTTCACGTTTGCTTCATAGCTGCTGTCCTCATAGCTCTTCCTCTCTCACACACTGATCCAATGAGAGGGTGGTTTGAAAATAGACAAGACTTTATAATGTAAACATCGTGGAGTGTGAGTGGATGTTTCTGACATCGTCATGTTAACAATCAGATGACAGCTCATTCTGTCCTGTCACACTGGCAAGGTCAGCACTCTCTCTGTCTCTGGGTATAAAAGGCTTGTGAGACAGAAATGGCCAAAGGCTTAATTATATTGTAATCCTGCTCTGTGGTGATGGAACAGGAACACAATTTGATTTGATTTTTTTTAGCTGCAGATTTAATGTTACCTGCATCAACTTCCACACTAGTTCAGAAACAGTTGTCTGCTCACGAAGCTTCATCTCTTTTGGGGAAAACAAAACCTTCAGTTTAGAGTTGAGATTCAGGTCTGGCTGAAGGACTGAAAGTTGACTGTGTCTGTGTGGTTGTTGTTTGCGATAATGTGAGCTCTTTCTCTCTCCTTAACTGTAATGCAACATCTTCATTTTGCACCTTTTTTCTGCTGCTGTGTTGAGAAGATCTTTTCCAATCTTTTGTTGTAGCAACACAAGCATCTCTCAAAATACCATCTATTCATATGAGCCTTTGTGCTGATGGTAATGCCTGTGATTATGCTGCATTTAGCCCTGAGAGTGGAAACTAAATCATCTTGTTTGCTTTTTGGCACTAAGTCTGACCTGAGGTCAGTTGCAGTGCAGGGAGGATGCAAGGGTGCTGTGCTTTTGGCAAATAAGACAAAAAATGGTTTAGTGTCCCAGACTGTGGACGGGTGCATAGATGTCATAAAACATTGGGTGCATTTTATTGTGGAATCCAAAAAAAGGAAGATATTTTTGCTTCATAAATTGCACCAAGATGCAAATAACAAGTATGATAATAAACGTAACAGTCTGGTGTCTACCTAATTTATTTGTTTGAAAATATGAAGCATGTAAGTAGAGAAATGCATCGTGCATCTTATTAAAAACCAAAATGACAATCAGTTGGATTGAAATAAATGTCATTAACAAAAGGAACTTGTACAATAAGGAAAAAAAACAAGCATAATTTCCCACCAAGGTATCACAGAGTTTCTAACAATCTGCCAAATTCAGTTTAAGTGAAAGCAATTTTGCGGTCTCAGTTGACCTAGTTTAAGTGATTGTTACAACGACGTTCAGTCAAATTTGCTTTAATTTTTTTTTTTTTTTCTGTCTGTCTGTCTGGAACAGCAGAGAAGACAAGTATGTGAGAAGAACATATAAAATTTTGTTGCTGTTTTGTTTTGTTTTTCTGAGACTGAAATGACCCTCAAAATATCTGCGCCAGTCATCAGCTCAGCATCATTTATGATCTGTTTGGAAATTAGTTTTGTGATTTAGACGTTAACTGAAAAATACAAAACAATGTAGCGAAGGCTGCTGCATGAACAATTAAAGAGCCAAGAAGAAAGAAAACGATGATAGAAGAAAGAAGATCTGAAAATTTAGTGATGTCTTTGTAATGTTTTAATTACATCATTTATTAATGTATCATTTCTGATTCACATTACACATTATTGCGTGTATGTGTGGTTGTGCAGACGATGAGGTTTCTCGCCAAACTAGACCGTGAACATAAAATACTGTGCTTGAATTCCCCCGCTTCATTTGTATTTGCAGACTCCATTAACGTCTTGATGTTTCAAGTGTTTTACAATTGCATACATTAGTCACCTGAAGCCTTAACATAAGTAGTGGTGTAAAATGTGTAACAAAAAAATCTATAGTTAGTACAGACACAGCAGTTTTCTTAGAGCTGATGAAGAATTCAAGGACAAGGGATGAAACTGTAGAAATGGGGTCTTCAGTTCAAAAGCAGTTGAAACACATACACCCCCCCACACACACACACACACACACTCTCTCCACCCACCTCCACCCCTTCATCCTCACTGCAGACTCAGACTAAGAAAAGCTTTTCCACATTGTTACTATGTAATTTTGTTTCCAGGTAGTGTGATTAAGCCAACTCTGACTTTGGCGGGGTAGGAAGCGACAGTCTGGCACTCAGCCCAACATCTGCTGATACAGAACACAGGGACCGACCGCAGACCGTGACAGAGACCGAGGCTTTGTAACTCGTCATGGCTGATCGCTCGTAACCTTGATTTGTCCTTTAGTGCCCTTTGCTCCTATTTAACAAGCACGCCGTCTGTTATATCAGGCTACTGTATAACTCCTTTAAATGGAGACTTAGGCTTAATGAGAATCATGACTCATTTGAAATTCGATATAATGTACAGTAATTCTGTTTGATACATGGATGATGACATCCATTAAAGAAGAGGAAAACACACTACTGATGTCACTGATGTTATAGACAAAGGACACAAAGCCTGAGATGTTTATTTGTCCAATGTTTTTCCTCCTGGTTAATTTAAAGTTTTCACAATAAAATGTAAAATTGCAGTAAAATAACTGTCGTAACTGTATTGTCACATTCACCATTTCAGCAATAAGTGGATTTTTGAGGAGAAAAAAGGAATCAACTATTGGTCATTGATTAATGTGTCACCGTAGCTGAAAACATCCAGAAACTTTACAAAGTGCTAAAATTTAAATACGTCCGTTTGGGGGGGAAAAGAGAGTAAGTCACTGTTTGTCTGAGCAATTTCAGGGTTTAATTGCTTGTATGTTCATCAAATAAAACTTTAGGTATTTGCCATTAATCACTTTGTTTTACATACTCACACTGGGGAATGCACAGTTTTTCATCTGCAGAAGAGGAATGTTTTTCTTTTATAATTATATATTAGAAACAAAACAAACTTCAAAAAAATGAAATCAATCAAACAATTTACAGTTTAAAAGCTGTAATTCAAAGGTTTAATACAAAATATAAATATATACACGTGTGGTTGTGAATGCTAAGTCAGCACCGGAGAAACTAATTGTAGCGTATAGGATTTTGTTTACTGAATAGCAGTCTGATTGCCTCCTGAGGTTTTGCTCCTGTAGAGCGAGACAACTGTGCTCAGCAGCATCCTCCCCATCTTCCTGTGTAAAGGCTTCATCAGGCAGTCAATCATACAGTCATCCTGTTGCTCAGCAAAAGAAAAAAAACCTCATAAAACTCAGTTTTGTTTCCTTCTGCCACGCCCAAGACTGTGTAAATGACAGTCAAAGATTTTTTTATTTTAAACATTTCTTTCTGATGCTCATTATTCTTCTCACGAGATATCAAACATTTATCATTTGGGTGGAGGAATATGTGGTTACTGTCATATGTAAATGCTACTCTGGCAAATAAAAAGCCTGCCTGTTCAATAGAGGTGGACAGTGTGCAGTGAGACGATTTATCAGTGTAAGTTTATATGAATGTTTGTGATGTAAAATACCCGATGTTGAATTATTTCTGGTTTCAGAAACTGCATTGCAACTTTCTTAAAGGTTTTAGACTCTGTAGGTTTTTTCTAAATGTGTCGTCATTTTAGTATCTTTTGAAATACTAGTGTTATTCCCTCTTGAATGCACCTAGAGGCATCACAAACGTGCTTATATCTGCTGTCCGACTTTATTTGCAACACATCAGTGGTTTTTCTCAGAGTGCTGGTGAACGTACATACATACATGCATGTGGCTCAGGCAAGTGATAGTTGCTGAAATGTTTCAGCAGCAGGAGCCAGTTGATCAGCAACAGAGACCCTGTCGGCTGCAGAGAAGCCGTCCAGCAGGTCACTGTTTGACTCTAAAGTGCCAGAAAATTATCCCTGCCATGGGAGGTAAAGGCACATACACGTGTCTAAATTCTTTTTCACACATTCAGACCCATACTTAATTAATTGTAGCTTCCAGCCATTTGACAGCCACGCTGTGTGAATGTACGTGCAGCTGGCCCAGTCACACTCCATTCACCACCCATCTGTCCATGTCAGGCCGGCCTCCTCTCCTCCTTTCCCTCCTTTCCTGTTTTTACTCCTCCGTTTTTCCCCCTTACCTTTGGTAAATTGAAGCAAACTCACAGCAGTGCACACAGTGAGATTCTGGCATGTCCTGTGATCAAGACGGCTCTTAATTGTGTCACTGGAACACGTGTTTGCAGGAGAAACGTTCAAAGACGGGGAGAAATGGGTTTTGGCTTTTGGCTTTTGGCTTTACTCCAGGTTTCTGATGTAGACATGCAAATTGGAGGCAAAAATGGAAGTGAACAGCTGCTTCGGAGTGGCAGAAGCAATCAGAGAAGAAAGATAGACAGAGATGGATAAGAAAACCATTTATTGTCAGTCTTAACCGGCCCATCAGTCATTATGATATCTTGACAAACACTTTAACAAATTAGGTTATATTTGCTAAAATGAAGAGTAAACTTCTTCGTGTGAATATCTTCTTCTCGGCCGATGCTGTGTTGTCTTGCTCTCTGTTGCATCTTTGCAAAGTTAACTGGTTGCCCTTCTGTGCAGACATGAGCATGAGTGGAGAGTTGAAGTCCAGCCGCTCCAGGGCAGCGAGTAAGAGGGCCAGCAACACCACTTACGGGTGAGTACGAACCCCGCTTCGTTGACGCGGTCCCACCCCCACACACACTCAAAGATAATCATGCTCTCTATTATTTGCTGCAGCCCTTTATCTGTAAGTCAATGGCTGCGCCTCAGCCTTACAATCAATGCAGCATTATTTGTTATTAGCTTCATACTAGCTGTGTATGTAAGCTGCTATTGATTTTAGCCAGAGGTGCTGTCTCCATCAGTCAATGTTTTAATCTACCTGTTGATGTAATGCACACTTATGATTTGAGCTGATTACTGTTTATTGTCAGTGGTTCAATACAGCGCCATGGAGCTACACTAACATCAACTGCCTGCCTAGATAGCTGGTGGAGGGTAGTGTGAGAGACAAGAGCGTGCGGGTTAGTTTTAATTCATTCATGTCTTTATTACTTTTTACTCTAATTTTGTCTCCTTGAGCCGAATCTTATGCTCAAACTGCAGCTCTGAAGCCTTCAGCTTCTCTTGTGATTTTTTTTTTTTTAATTCTCATCTTTTAACCCACCAACTCTGACAGTGCTTCCTCTCCAACCTGTTCTCTGGATGTCCACATATAATGTCCTTCATATAGTAAATGACATGGAAACAAAAGAAAATGCACATGAGAAATACCAGTAAATCAAAAAAAAAGAAAAAAAAGAAAAAAGAAACAGGAAAGAAAAATATTAGTATTAATACTGGGTTCTTGAAAACAGATGTTGAGGTCCTGTTATATAGAAAAATAACAATGAAATTGCTGGAAATGGCTGCATCAATATGAGCACAAGGCTTTTTGCTGACAGTTGAGCTAGTGAGATCATCACATTAAACTGGGGTAAATATAATAAATAATACAGAAATAGTTTGTAGGACATCCGCCTGAGGACACCGAAATGCAAAAAGAGGTTAGGATTATGAATAAGAATAGGAAATAAATATTAACAGATATAATAATGTAATACAATCTGGCTTGTGTCATGCATAATCAGCAAATTTGTCTCATTGTTGTTATTATCATTATCATTATGTACTTCTACGTAACTGGAGTGCCACATATGTTTCCACTTTCACAATAAACATTGATGTTTTTTTTATTCCTGATGGCTTCATCTCCTGTCTCTCTATTGGTGTCATCAAACAGTCATATGTTGAGGTATATATACTGCAGTATAGGACATTATACTATATATATTATGTCCCCAGTGTCTCCTTCAGAACAGTTAATCTAGCTCTCTGCCTGAGCTCCCTCCTCCTCCACACACTCTGACCATGTCTGTTTACCCTAAAGCCCCAGAATGTTATTTGCCCATTCCACCATGTAGTTATTCAACAGCGTGCAAGCATGCATTAATGAGGTTAGTCATGCATCACACACATGCACACACACGCACACACATGCACACACACTATGACCAACTACAAATGGAACACACCTGAGGTATGAGCCCTGATATATCCCGGCCATGACTGATTTTTCTCAGAGATGACATGGACTTAAAGCAGTCAGAACTAATATTTTTCATGATAAGAGTGTGTCAAAGGATGATGTGAAAACTCTGCTCTGGGTTTTATGGAGCTTTATTGCAACTTTGTGCTCATCGTTTTTCTGTCTGGTGTGTAGTTGTAGTCTTTTGGTTCACTCTGATAATTCCCATAAAGCTATTTTTGGAAACAGTAGGCAGCTGTTTTCTGCAAAACAGCTCTAAAACTCACTGTACACTATCTGCTCAGCACCTAACACACAAAGTTAGTTGAAGTAGCTGTTGAACAGGGGGAATAATTTGTATCTAAACAGACTCATCTCTCTAGTGGAATTAAAAGAGACTAAATATTTGACAAAACACGACTCAGTCACTGTAATGAATAGTAATGCTGCTCTTTGGTTGCAGTATATTTAAATAAGAGAGGTTTTGCTAGAAATTTCAACATATCATGAATTAAAAAGTGGTGATATATCACTGTTATTTATACAACTTGTTCCCACTGAACGTCTAATGGCCAAAAAAATCATTTATTGCATTGATGGTTCAGTCAGCTGAAGCTAGCTGTCATGAAAGAAGTAAATTATTAAAACAAATCGAGTCTACATGATCATTTCCCAGAAACAGAAACTACAATGTAGCGTCAATGTAAGTCACGAATGTAAATCACGAAGAGACACATCCCAAAAATCTCTCTGTCCAGACTCCAATAATCCTGTTCTGTGCTGCTGGCAGCATCGTAGCCCATCTCCTCCCTCCTCCCTCTGTTCTCACAGAGCTGGCAAACACACACGAATGAATGCCGGTGGCCTAGACTACTTTGTGAACAAACTTTCTAACTCATGTCTAAGAAGCTGGGGCAGTGTAATGTACTCATGCAGCACCACGTATGTTGCCAGCATTTCTGAACTCTAATTAATGTTTGCCATTCTCTCACCGTGGACATTTCACAGCCCAGATGTTGCTGCTGCTGCTGCTGCTGCTGCAGCAGTAGCCGTGGCCTCTGCGTGCTTCAGTGCACCACCACAAAAGCTCAGTGTTCTGTGTTGCCTCTATCGTCAGGCTCAGGTGCCAGAGAAAGGGTCTCAGAGGTGTATGTGTGTATACAATTACTTAAGAGACGTGGTTAACCAGGACAAAAGACTTCTATGGCAAAGCAGTGTTTTTGTCCTTACGTGCCTCAGCCAAAACAAAACTGGCAACTAAAGCCAACATTTTAGTTCTAGACCTATAATTTCTAGGAAGATTGATTGCTATCCATCCCTCCGTGATGCTCTGTGCAAACCTCATGCTTGTTTCTTTGTGTGTGGTTGTTTTCGTGGTTATAGCTTTTCTCAGTATAAATGCCCGACTGTGCCGAGGTCATTGCAGTGCTCATTTTATTAACTGCTCCATTTTGCATCTCTGTGGAGAGTGGAAGGAGTGGGACAGAGAGGGAGTAGAGAGGACAGGCCTGTGTGGCACAGTGGAGCCAGCATCTGGTCTCTGGTATTTTTGTCTGCTTTCTCCATGCACTTCATTCTTTTAATACGCTCTCATCTGTTTTAATTATCAGAGGGGTTGGACATAGAGGAGTTTGAGTCATAATGGAAACGTTGCAGCGAACCCATCTGTCACGCGGGTTCAAAGAGGCTGACAGGGGCAGGAGAGGTGACGGCATTAGGGGATGTCAGGACCAGTGGGTGATGATATCTGATCTGTCGTAGCTGATGCTGCAGTATAAAGGCTAACCAGATGGTCGATATTATGACTACATTTTATTGCATCTTTAGTTTTATTGTCATGGTTTTCACAATCACGTTTATTGTTTTTACTAACATTTGTACACATCAAGTTAATTGCTGAGGTCTGGGAAGAAGAGATGATCATACAGGATTCAAAGTCAAACTTTTTTTGTGGAGTTGACAAATACAAACCAAATCCAATTAAAACCCAAACATAAAAAACTGTCAGGACATTAACAGACCAACTTCCAGTGTGAGCTTTAACCGTCTACAACCGGATTTTGATGTGATGTTACCATCATCGGCAGTTCCTCAGTCTCCTCTGTTACTCTGGTTAGTGTAATCTGAGATGAACCGATCTGACACTGATGTTGGTCTGATACTGGCTCGTGTAGCTGCATCAAGACGGGATCGATCTATTCGACTTAATTCTGTGTGATTCTATATTTACACCCAAGTGTGCATGCTACATCATGCACCAGCGGTGTGCCAGTAAATCTGTATATTTTCTTAGAAGGAGAGCTAACGTTAGCAAGGAGGGAGCAAATACAAAGGTTTAGCAGTTCAGAGGCATTTCATGCTTGTTCTGTCAGTTTGTTCTACAACAAATTCAGTTCAATCAATTTTATATTTATTTATTTTTTACATTTTGTTTCACAAAGTAAAGACAATAATGTTTAAGTCAATATTAACATCAGTAACCCACAGAAATTATGGAGGAAAGTGTTAAAATAGAGAATGATATGATCTTTTTTCATTTGTACATAAAGGTGGAGTGTGCAGCTTTTTCTTTCTTTCTTTTTTTTCAATGTATTTTTAGTCACATCATCCTTCATTTAATTTGTTCCCGTGTAGCACTTGTCTTTTATTTTGACAGATTGTATATGTGTATCTAGCCTGAGGCGCAGCTAGCTGACATCTGTAAAACCACCACAAGCTGTGAAAAAGCAAAGGGCAAATGGAGGCAATCTGCAGTAAAGAAAGCAATGTTGAAGTTCACCCTTTTTCCTTTTTTCGTTTTCCTTTTCTTTTTATAAATGACCCGAGTCTGGTCGACACATTTCTGGAGCATCACTCATGACTGTCACAACACCGCTGACTGCCAGCTGTTAGGACACCCACTCACGGCCAAATGTTCGCTCAACATCATCATCATTTGTTTTAATTACAGTTATAAGCATTATTTAAATATGCAGGTATTCCTTTGTTTATATATTTAGACTTTAATTTATTGTTAATACAAGAAAAATAGTGTTTTATTTCTTATAAAAACACATAAAGAGTTGATGAACCTCATGACTCTGGCGGTTACTTTGACCATCCTGCATCCTGTATATATTATGTAAATCAATTAATAAAATGTGATAAAAACAGATGGCTGAAAAATTCACCTGCTGCAGCTTGACTTTGTTTTATGTTGTTCAATTTGTTACATATTGAAAAGACACGAGCGAATATACTGCAGCTCACAGTGATGAATTTCTTGCCGTTCAGTTTTTCCACAAAGAGCGAGACCATTCTGCTTATGTCTGCAGCTCGGTAAAAATGAAGTTAAATGAAGTGTGGCGAGAGTTCCAGGCGTGTGTGACTAATATATCAGTGTTTTCATTGTTAGTAGAAATGTTGTGCGGGCCATGTCAGATACAGCGTGGCCAATCAGCTCTTATGACTGCAACTGTACAACAGACTCACGTGTGTCAGCGTCTAATGTCTAATCTCATTTCCATGTCAAATAGATTTGAGTGTGGAATTAAATAAACGTATGTGTTTGAAGTGAATGAAGAAGCTGAAGTTAGTTCACCTCAGTAAAAGCAAACGTGATGCATCTTTGTGCTGCTAATGACTCTTACTTTGCAGATTAGATTGTAATGATCAAGAGTGTGTGGCCACAGACACACTCCTTTGTTCAAATACGTGTAATGTATAATGTCGTCTGTTACACACTTATTTTACACTCACACACACACTTATTTTCTGCTCTTAATTTTAGAGTAATCTTCCTGTCAGCAGGCAGCTGTTTTAACGTCACATTATGTAATAAAATGTTTAACCAACAAACCAACATTATGGCTCATTTCACGCAGCGATTGGCCACCAGGAGAAAAAATATTCACAGTTTGAACTTCAACTGCTTCAATTAGTTCCCTCTTTTTGTGTTTACAACTAAGTGCTGAGTGAGAGAGCCCATGTGTCAGTTTGTGCCCTTACATCCATCTGTATGGTTTCATCCCATCTCCTCCTCTCCATGATGACAGGCGTTTCACCCGCCATTGAGTGCAGCCATTTGGAACAGCTACAATACAAACGCTTGCCTTTAAACGTGTTCAGATGACACCGCATAGACACTTGTTTGTTTGAAGCTCATTGAACCCTGCTGCCTCCGCAGCGTCTTCAAACACTGTCCCTCGGTTAGTGAGGGACCTTGAATGGTGAGCGTATCACCAGGCTGGCACTTTCTTTTGTTTGTGCCACGGCAAAAAAAAAAAACAAAACATTTCACTATAACTATTCACAAAGATCCTGCTGTAACTTCCCCTTTCACTTCAGCAAAAAAAGTCTAGGGTGTAACTGCTATTTTCATTCTGCTGTCCAGCTTCTTCCTCTGTCTTTTGTCAGCTTTCTCTTTGCATGGATGCACAGACGATGCGCTGTCTGCAGCCTGTTCCTGTGAGAGATGACAGCGCCTATACTGTAGGTAAAGGTCAGTGCAGTCAGAGGTGGATGTTGTGCTGGAGAAAAGGTCACTGTGAGCGGAGCAGGGAGGAGAGTGCACCTGCTGCTTTCAGGGCCACTGCCAAAGCCTTTGAGATGGCAGAGAACAACTGAAGATAGGAGATGGGTGGATAGAAAGAGAGACATTTGAAGAAAGAGAGAGAGAGAGATGTTGTTGGTAGACATGATGTTCTGTGGAGATAAGGTCATGAGCCAGCGGTGGTGACAGTTGCAGCTCAGGACACGATGGCAAGAATGACCACAATCACATTATTGGGAAATATAAATGTTTTTCTAGCCATGTTAGTATGTGTAGGTGTGTGTTTGTGTGTTGGTTTATTTCCATAAATTCTGTAGCTCTGTGTATTACCAAGCCAGATGAGTTATCTCTCCTTTCCTGCAGGCTTATCACTCTGCAGGGGTTGGTCCCTCTGCTAATGAAGTCATCTCTATCCCTGCTCTTCGGTGGGAAGGGAGAAGTAAGGCAAGCAGGTGTGGATGGAGAAAAAGGAGACATGAATAAGGATTGATACAAAAAGGGTGAAACTGTACAGATGAATAACAGTAGACTGAAACAATTGAAAGAGAGAGGGGTAGACGGGAGAGAAAAATGCAGAGAGAGAAAGAAATAACAACAGTCAGGGAGAGTGAGGGGTGAAGAAAGCAAAGGAGGGAAAGCAAGTGAGCACTGCACTGCGTGTCATTGGCCCCCTGGCGTGAACAATCCATCTCAAATTGATCTTCCAGCTCGGCCCAGCAGGGCATTCTGAATCAATCTCAAATTGATCTCTGTGCCAGAGGTCGGGAAAACTAGCAGTGGAGCTTATCAGAAATATAGTGGTGCTGGGAGGATCTGACAGGGAAACTTATCACACTGCACAACAGGAAATGGGCTCTGAGCCCCTGGGGCAGCAAGAGGACGAGTCTGCTGCATGTACACACACACACACACACACACACACACACACACACACACACACACACACACACACACACACACACACACACACACAAACACACACACACAGTCACAAGTACACACAGATTCAATGTCTCTGCGTGTACCTAACACAACCATACACTGACACATGCTCCCTAGTGTTCAGCACAGTACAGAGCCGGTGTACTACACACACACAAACAAACACACCGACACCAGCTCTCACACTTTCTGCCCAGGCATCAGTACACACCTAGAGGCTACGTCAAAAAAAAAAAAAAAAAAAAAAAAGTTTGTCAGAGCACAATATGTCAATATATTTTAAGTTAGACAGGTAAGATTCGAAGCCTGAAGCTCTTAATGACTTATAACACATTTAATGTGTCCTCAGCAAGGCTCCATGAAAGGCCCCAGGAAGGACAATCAATACCATCTTGCATTTAGACAGTCAGTCAGCTTATAGGAGCAACCTGCCTCTCCAGGCCGAGTAAAAGATAAAACCATATAAACAATTCTTCAGAAGCGGCTTTCAGCAAACTGCATCTGCAGAAACACTTGAAAAGTCCAATGTGAGAGTGAAGAAACTGAGCACTTAACGCTCACTCCACAAGCTCCCTTAATGTGTATACTCATAAAGTTATGAGCTAATGAAAAATCACCTGGCTGCTGCTCAAGGTATTTGGTAAACTTTGTCAACCCAGTGTGCAATGATTATTATAGAGTGGCCAATGCTTCTATTTATATTTCTAAAGGGATTGTGGACTTTGCAGTGCTTTTGCTCATTTCTCATCTCTGCGTGGGTCTATGGATTGAAGCTTAGAGCAACTTTACCGAGCTCAACTGGGGAGCAGAGCACATAGAAAACTAACTCCAAGTTCATTTTGATGAAAGAGAGGGCGGCAGAAAGACACAGAGATAGGGCGAGGAGAGCAAAACAGGCAATGAAAGACCGAAAGGAGGAGGGGAGGGTTGTGTTTGAGCATGTCAGCGTTTGGAAGGCAGCAGGAGAGCCTTTTCTGTGGCCTGGACTGGAAAAGCTCTCTGTCAGCACAGAGGGGTAATGGGGGTTAGCGGGTTGTATAGAGGGAGTGAAGATGAGTGTATGAGTATATAAAAAAAGTGGGTACAAGTGGCTGCAAGTCCCAAGGAATCCTACAGTATATCAGTGACCTATGTGGCCCTGAGCACTACAGGGAGAGAGCTGCAGAACAAACATACATACATGTCAAATAATGGAAGTCACTTTTTCTTTAAAAACTGGAGCATTTTGTGACTCTAATATATATAGTTTCTTTCAGGTTGTTGTGAAAAATAAATTCCCAGAAGTGGGTGGAAACTCCCAGAACAAACTGCAAAGATAAAAAGACAGATGAACCCTGTTGAACCACATGTTTGTCGTTGCTTTTATGTAAATATCATTTTAATGGGAATACAAAAAAAACTAAAAAAAAAACTGCCTTTTTAAAGTTTAGTTTTGGCAAAGAGCAAAATTAGTCATCATCTGGTGTCATTTGTGAAAATTTGACCACAAAACCATTTGTGTAGTCCATGTTTATTTACATCCCCTCTACTGACAGTCTGTCTGAGTTTATCGGTAATCCAGCACCAACCATGTATACGAGGATGTTTTTGTTTGTGTTCAACAAAAACTGAACTCCTGAGGTTACAGAGGATAGATAAACTGACTTTTTTTCCTCACACTGAAACATTTTAAAATTGCACAGATGCATTTTTACAGATCTTAGTGAATTCACATCTTGTATGCAAATGGAACGGCTTTATATTTGGTCTGATTCTGTTAAAACACACCATAACATTTATGCTTGGTATGGTATTTGATAAAAGAATTAATCAACATGTTGTAAAAAAAAAAAAAAAGAAAGAGAGAATCAACATTGTTTATGAATAAAATAAACTTAAATACACAAGTACTTGATCCTGCTTGGGAAATTAATGAATAAATGAATATGATTACTGCTTACATTAATATATGGAAATCATATTTAGACATTATTATTGAATATATGTATATTTTTTATATATACATTGAGTGTCTAGTTCTGCTTGGTCACTCTTTGATCATCTTAATATTTTGTCAGTAGCTTCTCTGCAGAATCAGATTGTTCTTTTTTTTTTGTTTGTTTTCATTGAACTGAACAAACCCAGTGTCTTAAAGTTGAACACTTATCTCCGTCTTTTCTTTTAACACGTCTCTGTTGCTTCACCTTTGATTGTTGAGCTTCTTCCAATCTCTGGTTTAACAAGAATGAGGCAGACACAGGGAGGTTGTTGACAGATCACGGCTGCTGTTAGCTGAGGTTAACGTGTTGCCCAGTGAGGATAGCAGACTGCAGTCCAAGGTTGACTCAGCAAATGTCAGTCCTGTCGATCACAGTTCAAACCACACACATATCCTCCTGAGGTTCTCTCTGAATGGCAGCTTATTATTTGCTCTAGATATCTCCTAAATCTTCAGATCCTCTCTCGTTGTCCGTGGAGGGAGTTAGATTTGTTTGGTGGAGATGTCGAAGTCTAACTAGACACACACGCACACACTCACACTTAAAGCTTTGTTATTTTTGTGACATTGTCTTGTCTTTTTTACTTTTCTTTTGGTTTGAAGCAAAGAAGTTAATTTTAGCTCTGGGAAACCATGCTGCTTTGCCCTTCGCGCAATTGAGCTGAAATGACTTTTAGCTTTTAATTCTTCCATAATTTCAGGACAACAGCACAGTTCAGGACATGAAAACGATGCTGGGGCTTGACAGAGTTGAAAAGGCTAGAAGGATTAATTACTTCAGGCAGCCTGGGGTAACCTTTTAACTTGGCACTCTAAGTCGGTTTTGACGGGGATAGTCGACCCTATTAGAGGAAGTGTCTTGATATCGGTGCTCCTCATGCTCTTTACGGGTAATGGGTGGAGGGGGAGGAGGGGGTGGGTCGCTGGATGTCACTTGTCACCTTACTGCTGTGTAATGCTGCTAATCAGCGTTAAATATTCTGAACTTTGAAATTTCCAATTACTGCTCCCAGCGAGACCTTGAGTTTTTGATGAATGGCATTGAGCTGAAGCAGTTTGCCCTCCCAGAGAGAAGCCACATATATACATGTTGAAGTACATGGGCTGTATCGCTAATAGGCATGTGACACATTAACCAGTTCACATCTTCATGAGCTCTAACAATAAGCTTTAATTAAAAAAAAGACTTTGTTAAAGTTGGTAAAAATGAATAAATAAATACATAAAGTGGCATCGTTTGCTCATTTTGTTGTGAGTTGAGTTGTGTGCAGATGGTCTTAAGTCATGCAGAAGAATTGGACTTATCCCACTCCAAACACTCTGCCTCCAGGAGGATTAAGCCACATTGTCAATGCTACTGAGGGCAGCACGTTTCTACAGCACATGAACATGGAGCTAAACCCACACTTATCTACATATGCACATATGTATGTGGGTGCAGCTTTACATTCACCCACATAATGTACACTGACACTGAATCCACTGTGGCATTCACTCACACAATCACAGAGAAATGTAGATGAAACTGAACTGTTTGTCTTTACACGCTGAAGTTTTCAACTCGTTTTCGTATTTTTTATTTTGCTATTTTTGCCAGCCAAACGTAACACCTTATCAGACTGGATTATACCGCATTTTCTCAGTGGCAGCGAAACATGTACAGTATTATTCATTGATTTGTTCCTTGTCCTGAAAGATTGCTAAATGAACCATTAGTGTAAAAGCTCTTTGGGCCTTTAATCACAGTAAACACCTGTAACGCCGCCTGATTTGAGAGGCAGATTATATTAATCTTTTGTTTAGGCAGTTCAGGGCAATTGAAAGTCCTTGCCTCTCTGTTAGAGATCTGTTTCTTTTCTCAGTTCAGCGTTTCAGTGATTTGTTCAGTCTTTGAACCTTTGCAAATGCTATTTGATCAAAGATATTCTGCAGCGCTGACATTGAGGTTTAATGGTTACATACAGCAATGACACTGTCTTCTGTCCCAAACGACCCTTGTATGATTTAGTTGTGTCAAATTGACATTTTTCAGCTTCTCACCAGTCGTCACTTCTCTCTGACACATAATAAAACACAGGCTGATTCATGACACTCGCTCATTATGTCCATCTTTGGCATTCTTCAGCTGGTTGGTTGATCAAACGGTAACCATCCCCATCCTGTGCCACGCCACGCCTCTTCCCTGCCTTGGCTGATCCTACAGGCTCACTGCATCAGTCAGGAATGTCCACACCCTGACAGCTGTGGGATCTGACTCATTCCTCTCTGTCCCCATCATCCTTGTCTCTTTAACAAACACTCCACTCATCCACTCTCTGCCTGTCCCTTCCACTTTATACACTCTTGTTGTAGAGCTCTGTCACACCTATGAGGGCACATAAAGGATGCACTCTAATGGACGAATGGCCTGAGAGGAAAATTTCTCTCTCCTGTGGAACACTCTGTTGAGTCTCCAGTTCCCTGATGCATGCCTGCTGTCTGATATGTACTGGCTGTTCGGCTCCAGTGCTACTCCCATTCCTTATTGATGCAGCAGCTCTCCCCCAGCTCCTCTCTATCAATGCTCCTCTTTCTGATGGTGTGACTGCAATCAGGGCTGTCAGCCATTCAGGGCCACTTAAACTAAAGTGAGGAACAATGAGTGCAATCTGACACGTAACCCTTATCTATGTACCTCTGTTTTTAAGACTGAATAAATTGCTCTCGGGCCATTATTTAAGCTTGATACATGTAGGATATGAATTTACGAGCTTCTTGAATCGCCATCACTCTGGCACCTCTCATGGTCCGGCCTGTAGCTGTATATCACAACCCTGCGCTACATACAGTATATCCAAACGATGCAGACCAGTGGGCCAAGCAGTAATGGATGTCAAGGAGCAGATTACATGGTGATGTGTTATTGATCGGCCACTTCCCTGCACGTGTCATTGATTAAAGCAGCGGAGTGTGTGATCACTGCATGTTTAAGTAGGTTCTCAGGAAATAATAAAGATGCTATTTGTCAAATGTTACTTCTCCCTCAGGATGAGATGTGAAAGCTGCCGTCTCCGCACATGTGAGGCAGTTAGAATAAAATCTATATAATTGTGTGGGTAGTTTTATACTCTGATATTGATATATACCACGAGCGTTCAATAGAGAGCTATTTTATAGATTAAACATCCAAATGAGAACGTTAAGTAATATCATGGAAAATGAAGGGGCTATATTTCATGATCCGTGTTCATATATCTGTATGTGTACGGAAAGCAGGTGGGAGAAAATGTAACAATGAGTAATACTCATGGATTTTACATATACAACAATACAACATATACATATACAACAACAAAACAAGCTAGAAATATGAATGTGAGCAAAAAGACGAGAATAACAGTGACAGTGATTAAATGAAAGAGTAAAAGAGGGTAGATTAGCTCAGAGTTTGTCCTTAGAGAGTGTCTGAGAAGGAGAACGAGCTGCCAACACTCCCTTCATCTTCCACTCGTCCCTCTTCAAAGCCTCGACACTTTCATCTTGATCCTACTCACCCTTAACATCCCGTGGTCTCTCTTTCTCCTCCTTGTCTCTGTCTTTCCTCTAATTGTCAATCCATTAACACAAATGCAGTTTTCTCTATTTTTTTTTTTTTTGTGTGTTTTGCGTGGAAAGAAGAAAATCCTGCTGCACAGTTTTTCTACACACAATAATCTAATTTCTGCCTGACGGCGTTCTGTTGTCAGTCTCAGCGTGTGGGTTGTTTTCCACTGTGTTCGCTCCTGATTGTTCTGCCTTGTTATATTTTCCATATGTTTCACTATGACTGGCACACACACACACACACACACACACACACCCTCGATGCTAAATGCTGCAAACGTTATCTGGTCTGGTCAGAAGAAGCTTGTTTCTAATTTGCCTGGCAGGCGTGTGCATAGAATATAAAAACACAGGACACAGAGTTTAATCAACAGATTTAATCAGCATTTAAATCAAATCTTAAATAGTTCTCCCATGCTCATATATTGCGCACAAACTTTTTATGTTAAAGCGTTAATTCAAATAAAACTCATTTGGATTAAATGTTCAGTATTGCACTGATTGAAGTCTTTTTTCTGCTGTAGGTGATTTTAGCTCAGGTAAATAGTTGATACTTTTAAAGCAAAAAAGATCAATGAACAAAAAATAGAAAGAATGGCTGAAAAATAAATGAGCATCACAAAAATTTAGACAAATGAAACAGCTTTGAAAATATTGTTACATGTAATAATGTTACATTAGTACAGTTTATTATTGTGAAAAATGTCAGATAGTTTTTGTTTTTGTTGCTATAAATGGTTCAGTAACAGTTGAGATAACCAGACTCCAACACAGATCACAGAAACAAACAGGTTGGGTTGTAAAATCCACCAGCAGGTCGAGTACGTCAATAAGATCAACCTGAACCAATACAGGTACGAGGAGGAAATAAAACCAAGAGCTCTCCAGTGAAACATCTTTTGCAGACAGTCACAATGACTCTGAGCTGCCCTTGACACTTCACACCCACTTCCAACAATGAAATTGCTAAACATTTCCAAGACTTGTTATTTAGCGTGAGGAGCTGGACCTGTCTGGGACATTTCCTACTAAGGTTTCATCAGCTGTCTCATTGCACTCCACTTTGACATACACAACAACCTCTCTTGACCTTTGCCTTTCTATCACAAAAGATAGAGTCAGTGCAGAGTGAAGTTTAAGAGGCAGTGAAACCCAGGGGAGGGGGCATGGAAAGGATAATAACCAGCGTGTGTCTCAATCTGTTATTTTAGTCCCTCTCATCATTTCCACTTTCCAAGCTATCAGCATCTCTCGTAGTAATCCTGCTTCTGGCTGTTAACCTGTGTTTGCCAAATGAAATATATGACTAAAGCTACAGTACAATACATCAGCAAAGTGCACAAATCATCCACACATTTATCTTCATTTCAAAAACCCTGTTTACTTTCCAAACTTTTGGTCAGAGCATGAAACAAAATATATAAAATACATAGTCATTTTTTGTCTCAGGTTTGTCTCATTGTTTTGTGGTAAAAAAAAAAAACAACTGTAATCAAAACAAAGCGCGAGAGGCAGGGCAATGACAGAATAAAATAAAATAAAATAAAAAAAATGATTTGATAGTAAAATGATCAGGTAAAGAAACAAAAGAAAAACTGTTTTAAAATGTGCATTAAATTGGAGAACCTTAAAACAGCTCCAGATCGTGGCTACAAAAATAAGAAATGCATGGTGTCGCTAAGTTTCTCTATGTTCTTGGACCAAAGCCCAGGCAATTTAGAAATGTACCCAGACACTTCAACCTGTGGTACCACTTGATAGGTAATTACCACCATTTTATGTTTAACTCTAAACTCCCCTGATAGATCATGGAGAGAGAGTGAGAGAGCAGTGCAGGAGTAATGTGCTGTCTGTGCTTTGTCTCGGTTAGCTACGACACAGCCGAAGGGCAGCTACGACATTTTGGTTGAGGCAAGCATACGGAGAATTACAGTAATCTCCGCATGAAGACACAAAAGCATGGATTAATGTCTCAGCACTCGAAAGGAGAGAATGTGTCTCGTCCTAGAATTATTTTTTAATAGGGTGAAGCATGACTGAACAAGTTTGTTAATATATGAAGCAAAGAAGAAGGGGTGGGGTCTGCAAGGTCTGGTCTCACGAGTCTCACTCTGTTTTATGACATTATTTTTGGCAACTGCCGTGTTTACTGGTTTACTGCTCTGTTCAACGGCGGAAAAACTTATGGAACTTATGGAATTGTTAACATTCATAATAGAAATACCATCTTTGTATTCACACTGGAGAGAAGATAATTGACTGCATCATTTACAGTCTCATTGCATTTGTTCACATGACTAATAACGTAACAACAGGTGAGGTGTGAAGACAATGGATATATTATAGCACCAGCGCACTGGGAGCTCTTCATTTACAGTCACATTTGACTCATGACAAAAGTATTAAAATACAGTATATATATGTATGTATGTATATAAAGTTCTATCACCTGTCTTGCTGATTAGCAGTTAATTTGAAATAATCTTTGCATCCTGGTCTGTGATGCTCACAGTTCTTTGGTGGAAACAAATGCAGAAACAATTCTAGTTCTGGACAATAGGAATGTAATTTGTAAATGCAATTCAGTATATTCTGTTCTTAATGGTTCATCAGTAGTAATAGATGCAGTTCTCACACTTGCATTTTATATGAGCTGGAAATCTATCACACTTCTCCTGCTGCAAGGAGACGTCGGTGCTTCGAGAACGCCACAGAACTGATTTAAGGACGACCTCTGCTGTAAGAATAAATCTGCATTCTCAAAGCAGCGCAAGATCGTCATTAAACACGTCCTTCATCTAATTCCAAATGCTGTGTAAGTCAACGGACATCACTTTTATTTCTTGAGGGGAAGAAACACGTAATAGCAGCTGGAAATTAGGTAATTGGAACTAATTCCTTCTTCTTCTTCAGGGACAATCATGCTTTACATGACTCTGCACTATGACGAATGAAACCAGATTGGTCGATACTTGAATTCATTAATTTAATTTCCTGTGGTGTCTGGCACTGGGACGGTTGGCCCCAGATTCTGTGGATCTCATGGATTTCAGGGTGGGGTCTCCATGGATCTGGCTTGTTCTGGTACATCCTGCAGATGTTCAACCCAGATTCTGGGATCTGGGTTTTGTTTAGTCCAACATAACATGACATTGTAGATGAGATGATTAGTGTCAGTCATTAAACCTGTCAGTGGTTTTAATGTTGTGGCAGAACAGTGTGTCAATTAAAAGCTCATTGTTTGCCTTAAAATGCACTCGACAATTAAAACACAGTGGAGCAGATGCAGGTTTTGGCCAGGGTTGAGGTTTTGTTTGTTTGTTTGTTTGTTTTTTAGCTATTTTTAGCTGTTTACATTAAGTCTAAACATAGTCAGTGCTAAATCCAGTAGCAGGTTTATTTTATACTGAAAACAGACGCTCTCATTAATGCATCAATAGTGACGAATTGTAATTAGACAAAACTAAGTATAAAACTATAAAACTGTAAAACACGTCTTTGTCCACAGATTTTCACTGTCGTTTTCAGGCAACAGCTGAAACTCTGCTATTATTTGTACCATATTTTCTATCTATTGTATTAAACTCAATACCATTTAACTATCCAGTCAAGGAGCTGTTCACAATAATCTGAACTGATTGTACAGAAATTCAGGACAAAAAAAGAAAAGGAAAAAAAAAGCAGTGATTATTTGTCACTAAAGACGTCAGCACAATCAAGAAAAACACAAATCTCACACAGAATGTCACTTTATTATTGTCAGAGGGATTTAAATTGCATCTGTCAGGGCTCAGAGCCAATTGAACTACATCTCTAATAATTCATCTCACACAGTCTCTCTCCCTCCCTCGCACACACACACACACACACACACACACACACACATACACAGACACACACAGACACACAACCTTTAGATTCTGTATAGATTCTGTAAAACAGATTGTTTCGGTGGGTGTTGAGTGTGCATGTTGGAGGAAATCTCTGGGATGCTTTGTTCACAAAAAGCAACTCGTCTTTGCCTAATGCACATGTGCACACACACACACACACACACACACACACAGAGGCACACTGAAGCTGAGATGATTTATAGCCAGCCATGTCTAATGGATTGCTCTGGCACTTGAGAAATTATGAAAAGAAATTAATTAGCCTTTAGTGACCCTGCTGTCCATCTGCCTCACTCAGCCCCCACCCACCCCTCCCCCCACCCCTCTCTCTTACGCACGCACACACACACACACATATTTACTCAGCTAATAATACACAGTGACCCAGGCCTTTGGCTGCTCACTTGGGATGTAAATACAGTCTAAATGGGCTGTTCTCACCTGTCAACAGATTTATCTTCACTAAATCACTAGATCGTCATTACAAAATGATCCACACATTTGTTATTCAGTGTTCAGTGGTTATGTAACAACTAATTGATGTATACTTAAACATCTAGTCAAATTAGAATAACACAGAAACATAGATAAAAAGCTGAAGATTACAGTCTAAGTATTCATACTGAAAGAAGTGATTTAACTAATATTAATTATTTTGTCTGCCACAGAGCACTACACACTCTTTAGTGAAAAGGGTAAATTAACAAAATGTCAATGCAAAGGAAACAAGAAACAGCAGAGAGTGAACAGCAGCTCAGTTCCCCCTCAGTGAGGATTGTGGAGAATAGCTGTTATTTTCTGTCTCTCTTCAGGCTGACTTCACATGGAGAACTGAAAGCTCCGCTCAGCTCAGCAGCTGTAGAGTTACTACTTCTCTTTTCTTCTGTCCTTGTGCGTCGCAGCGTATCCTTAAACGGCAGAGGCAGAAAAAATAGAATTTATCGGAAATACCCTTCTTTCTCTTGTGTCTTGAAATGTCGAAGAATCAAGATGTTCCAACTGGTTTGATAAAATCAGCTAAAGCAACATGTAGAGCTCCTCAGATAACAGAAGGCACTCTTTAAATTGGACTGAAAATTACGCTTTGCGTATTTGGCAAGTGTGCATCACAGTCATGAACACTTGCTCTGAATTATTTGTGGTTTCCTGTCTCCTGAGCTCTGAAAACCAGCTGGTATGAGACAGAGAAGAGTCCATTAGAGCAACGCTGAGGAGACGTGATTACAGGCCACTCCAAAAGTCTTTATTTCACATCCACGCGTGCGCACACACACACACACACACACACACACACACAGTCACAGTCTTAGAGGTTTGTGCTTCTCATAACCCAGTCGCATGTGACTTTTATAGATTTGTACGTGTGTAATTGTGACTCTGGAAAAGTATTTGGTTCAGTCCCCTGTTGCTCATCTCAAAGCGGAGATGAACTGCAACCACAACCACATCCCTGAGCAACAGATAAGCAGATGGCAGGGACAGTGACTGTGTCAGTTTCCTAAAATATTTTGAAGTGTCCTGAAAATTCAAAATCTTTTGAATATCTTGTAACATGTTGCCCTAAAATGTGTTAGACATCTGTTTATGGAAATTACCAGATTTTGCGTTTTATTTTATTTTATTGTCTGTGTTTTGGTCTCTTCCATTCCTGGAAATGTCATAAAGTGGCTAAAAAGAGAGTGAATTTGAATTTGTGACTTTATTCATCAGACATTACTGCTGCTCAATGTGTAAATGAGCAATTGTTGTTGTCATAACAACATATTGGATCATATGTCAGTGCTGTTTGGTGTCATTGCATATTGAGACCTGCAGTACTAAAGATAGTTCTTCAATCAATAAATTTAATTAATCGTTTGGTTCCCATTTTCTACTATATTATATCTATATCTATATCTATATTACAGTCGTTCATACGGACGGTCAAATGCATCTAAAAATAAAAGTACTGACACTTTTCTAAATGTCACACAACTGGTCATTCACTTTGTGTGATTGTTGAATTTTCTATTTTATTTCAGAAAATAACAAAGATTAATACATTTTATCGATCCAACAAGAACTTCTTTTGATCATGTTGACACTAAAATTTATTTTATTTTTGAAAAAATAATGGTCATCAAATGACAGAATGAAAAACAATTTGAAATGACCAAGAGAATTTTGGTCGTGCTGTTTTTATTTCAAACCTTTTTGATCAAAACTTTTCTGTTTTGTGGGAAAGAAGTAAAGTAAAAAGTCAGTGAGTGCAACCTGCTCACCAACAATCACCATAGCATATCCAAAATATAAACTTGAAAGGTGATATACTGTGGTCACATCATGTCATTAGTCACTTGGGGACAGTTTTATGTAACAGTAGAAGAAGAAACATTACATCTTCAGTGGATTCCTGCTTATGTTGGAAATAAAATCTTATCTTGGAAGCAAGGCTCTTGAATTGAATTAAAGTGACTAAAATCAGATTCAATTCAACTGCAAGACTGATCGAGAGAGAAATGGAAAGAGTGAGGTCAGGTTAAACAGAGAGAAAGCGTGACAGATAAATGAAAGAATGACAAAGACGGATAAAGAGAGTGAGTCAGCCGGAGACAAAGAGCAACAGGGGGAGGGAGAGCAACATGGACGGATTATTAGCGACTGTGTGTGGGGATTAGGGAGGAATGCTGAGGTCCGACACACCAGAATATGATCTCGCTCTGGCTTAGTGTCATTTTTCTCTCCTACACTTCCCCTGGTTTGTTCCACAGGTACACACCAGCCACCAGCCCATATAAGTTCACTCCTGTCACATCACTCACCTGCCGCTGATTCGTCCACACACACACACACACACACACACACACACACACACACGCCTCACAGTTTGCCTTACACAGAGGTGTTCAGTGGGTGGTACAGTTGGAGCATGAGACAATTTCTATGGATTTTTCCTCTTTCGATGCTGCAGCAGAACAAATCCAATGTCTTTTTTCCAGCTGGCTGGAGATCATGAGCGCTGTATTCTTTCCAGATGAAGTGATTGCACCATATAAATCTCTCTCTCACACACACGCGCGCACACACACACACAAACTATATGCGCTGACACAATAACTAAGCTTGCTGTTTAAAAGAAATATGTGATAAGTAAAAATAAAAGTGTCATGAAGTTTTGATAAATACTTTAGCAACCAGCTGTTCTTTCTTTGTCTCTCTCTCACTCCCTCCACTAGATCTGAGTTCGACCTGGACTATGACAGCTATCACGAGGACTACTATGACAGGTACTGTCAGAAAGCTATGCATGACAGCTCTCACACCTTAGTGCTTGTCTGTGTATCACAGGAGGTTAAAAAGGATGAGGCTAAAGCAGAACTCTTCATCCCTGTTGTCTCCAGCACTCTCACCACACTGTCTGCCACACAACTGTCAGTCATCTGGTCTTTGCTTCAGTGTTGCCTGTTACTGCCTCAGCCAGAAGCTCACTCATCACATTCAAAGACATGGGGACACAGAAATGTTCACACATACTCTCAAAAATATATTTTTCCACGCACACAGACGGCTGAGCGCATAAACAAGCAGATTGGATTCATTCTGACTTTGATTCAGACGAGTTCTTGAGTGTTTAGCTCAGACTGATAATTTGAAACTACAGTGTAACATGACTATAATATACAGATGTTTAACATGTTTTAGTTAAAGTACTGGACCATCACAAGTCACTAGAACAGATTCACTACTCGTTACAAACAGATTCTTCTTTTTTGTTTTTTGAATCTACTGCAGGGAGAGCCTCCTTCTGTTATATATCTTCCATCTATCTGTTTTCTATACCACATCCTGATAAGCATCATAGAGCCAGTCCCTGTTGACTGTGGATGAGGGCAGGGACAGGTCGCCAGTTCATCACAGAACCAATACACAAAGACAAACAACCACACAGGACTCAGGTTCACACCTACTGGCAATTAATCAACGTAACCTGTGGGAGTTCTGGAGTGGCTGCAGAAATCCCACACAGACGTGGAGAGAAAACAGGGAAGACATGCAAACTCCACACAGAAAAGCTGCAGTTTGGAATCAAATCCAGAAACTTCTCACTGTGAAGCAACAGTGTTAAACACTGTACCACTGCGCCGTCCCCACTCTGCGATGGTTTAGTATTTTTAGTTATTCAGTGGGTTAGACCAGAACGAGAAGCTGAAACTCTTGGTGCAGGGTTGTGAGACGTGGTGTAGTGTGGCTGCAGGACACCAGCAGGTTGGAGGTGGAAAAGGCAGCAGCAAAGGTCTTTTTAGATGCGTGTAGGTTTGGGCAGAGGAGGACCAGTGCAAAGAAAACAGGATCTATCTGTGAACACAAAGAAACAATTGTGAGTAAAAAAAAAAATACTCCAAAGAATTTAACATGAAAGAATTACGAAGGTTGTCGAACAAGCAGAGGGCTCGAGAGAGGAGCTACCTCATGGGAGACTGAACAATCTGGCACCGAGTGGAGGTAGAGCTGCTGCTTAAGTACTGAAGAAGATTAGATGATGGAAAGCAGGTGCATCTCCGGTGCCAAGCGGGAAGTGGCAGCCAGAGCTTCACCACACGCCCACTCACACAGACAGGACAAGACAAGAAGGGAGATGCATTGGGAAAAGCAAAAAGAGCAGAGTTGTGACACATTCTGTCAAAAAGATATTCCTTCATTTGGTGTTTTGATGACAATGAGGGAGAGATGTGGAGACCGTATCAGATGTGTCAGAGTCAGATGCTTTTTAAATTGGAAACCCTGGAAACATCAACCTTTGTTATTTTCCTTCACGTATTTTTCTTGAGTTCCAAAGTGTGTTGAAAGTGAGAGAAAACAACAACTCAAGCTACAAGAAAACTAGTTTTAACAAATCTCTCTGTATTCTCTGCTGTTTTTGATTAAATGTGCATCTTAAAGAGAAAAAACAGTTGAAATAAAGTTAGAATAAGATTACAAGCTATTGTCACATAATAGAGCGTATTATTTGGGACTCAGATAGTTTGCAGAATACAGTTTCATGCAGTGTATAGTTAAGTGCAGTGGTTACATGGATGAGATAGTTATACTGAGCTCTGTATTATTGGTCCTTTAACTGAAATTGCTCAGGGACGCCTCGTATCCCTGAGGCTTCACTCATAAACACTACACTCAGCACATCCGAATAAAAGCAGGCAGTCACATCGTACACACAAACGCACACATTTACACACATACAGACCTTCACCTTTGTTGTCTTTGCTATTCATTGACCTGTGCACATATTGATATCGATACTCTGCTGTTCTAAGTATTAACTGTCATCTTTTCCTTTATGTGTGTGTGTGTGTTTAGTATTTGCTTTGCTTTGCTCTGCATTTTTCTGTCTCTGCTCTGGGGGAAACACTCACCACTGATTTTTAATTTGTTTTTAACACAGTGCATGATTATTCCCCATGCTGTTGGCTAGCACTGCTGACAGCTGTGCATGTGTGTGCGTGTGCGTGTGTGTGTGTGTGGGCACATGTGTTTGCCTCTGGGCACAAGCGCAGAGAGACTATGTGTGTGCATTGTTTTGTTTTGTTTTGTTTTTTTTGTGTGTGTTGTTTGTGCACATCAATGTGTAGGACAGAGAGAAATGACTGTTTTAGTCGGCTATCCTCTTGTGCGGACATGAAATTAAAGTGTCTTTCAACACACAGCTAACAGTTAGAGCTGACAAAGCTGCTTTTTGGTGTGGGGTCTAATCCATAGAGACAAACACTCTCTCACACATACATTCCACACACTTTTCTGTAATCCTCACTCGTCTACAGTCTCTTATTGTTTGAGCTTCTATTCTCTGAGATGACACTTCAAAGCCAGTGTAACAACACATTGTCTATCTGCCCCTGCAAACTGTTCTAAAGGACTTAAAATGCCCATAAGTCTTTGGTCTCCGTGTTTCCTGACACGGACAACACTGGAAGCCTGTGATCTTATACACTTATGGTGGCCTAATGCGCTTCATCCTCGTGTGGCACCGTGATACCTGTGTATGTGTGTGTACTGTAGATATGCTAAGAACATGGTTTGCGCTGAAATCTGTGTATCAAGTAGAGAAGCCTCACAGAATATAACAGAAAACCTTTCGGTAAGCCGCGCTGCCTCTGACTGACTGGCTAACAGCTCAATCAGTAAATCTACATTACTGCCCGATTCTAAGTCCTTGCAGCTGACAGCTTGCCTCCCTGTAGCTGGCTTGTGTGATATACAGAGGAGCAGAGGAGCTTTTCCCTATCCAGGATTTGCAGAAACCATGTAGGCTGTCCACACGCTGTTGTCCATCCAGATATATCCAGATTGTGAATAGAAGCAGTTGGTTTGTCGTTACCACAGAGAATTATAATGTGTCTAAAATTATTCTGAATCCATGGTCAGATTTGTGAAACAATCTGTTGACTGTTTACAGCTATTTCCACAGAAACCTTGGGAAAATCTTTTACAAATTTGGTTTGTCCTTGTATAAATCCTTCATTTATAATGTTGATAGGATGATCTGGCTTTTCAAACATTTTTATTTATAGAAATAGATAGTTAACCACAGTGAACCTATTTGAACTTAATCTTTATAGTTGCCGGTAGTTAGTTTGTAGGCAGTGTGATATTTTTATTCTGGTGCTTTGCCTTCACAACAAAACAAAAGTTTAAATGCCTAATTTAACGAGGCAGAATGAAGTCATCCTTTCAGTACCATGGACAGCGCCACTCGGTCAACTGTGCCAAAAGATTTTATTTAAAAAAAACTTTCATGATATAGGATATAATCATAAAATGCCAGAGTGCAACATGCTGTCAACATATAAGCTGTTGTCACACAAACATGTGCGCTGGTGAATCACACCCAAACACCCAGGTTAGTTTTGATCCAGCGGCTGTGTCACCTGGTCATTGGGTCAGTGAATCACAACATCATCTCTATTTCTGTTGGACCCACACACACATACACACACACACACACATACAAACACACTGTGGTGTTTCTGTAACCACTATAGAGTTTGACTGTGATACACCTCCTGTCACCGGCACTAGTAGCTTGGCGGGGAGCTATTGATTGGTCCTGACAGAACCAATTACATTCAGTGACAGATAGAAGCACGGAGCCAGCTACAGAGACGAGGCAATGCCAGAGCAAGTAAGCGACATAGAAACAGAAAGTAAAAGACAAATGAATGTAGAATAGAAGAATATAAACATTCATATTCATCTGTAAGACGCTCAAACAGTTTGATTTCAGTATTGTTTATATATCCTCTCATTGTGTTCTGTAAATTAACAAGATGAGCAAATCAAAATCAATTAAATATCTTTTCTTTCAATACTATTCTACAAATGTATATTTTCTCCTGTAAATGGCTTTAAAAGCTTTAATCTTGCTCTTTCACACAGTAGAGAGGTTGTATTTGAAACAGCAGTTGAATAATCATCATTCAGTATTTTTTACCAATATGTGGCTGATTACATTGTTTCCAACTTGAGAGGAGACTCCCAATCATCATGATTTCAGCCAAAACATTGGTTTGTCTAAAATCACAGACCCACCATCATATAAACTCTCCACCATGATTTCTTAAATGTTTTAAAAATTGTGTCCTGTATTTCCAGGGTGTATGACTACCAGCGTGTGCCAGCATCCCTGTCCCCGTTGCCCCTGGGACCAAGTCTGGCCAAACGATCCCGTTCCTCCTCCTACTCCTCCGGGCACAGACGTAGTCGAGACAGAACCCACTCCAAAAGCTCCAGAGCCCACTCCACTAGTTCAACCACAGCTAAGTGTGAGTAAACAGACTGGACCACATGTCAGATTTGTCTTTTTATTCTACATCTGAATGAAACAGCGTGGATTCATCAACTTAGGTACTTAAAAATACAACTGATAAAAAGTATTTGTGATGTGTTTCACACTGCAGAGGCTTGAGTTTATTTGATCATTTGCTTCTCATCATTTTAGTATCAAGTGATCTCACACCAAATATGCTGTATGTAGTTTATACACGTCTTTAAAGTTACCTCTTTTTTTAGTGATGCAGCTTTAACTAGACAAACAATTCAATGGGACGAATGAGCAGCAATGACAACTGAATGTGAGCTGGAGTGGCAAATCAGAAACAGAAATAAATCTTGTACTTTGTAAAAAGAAGGGAAAAAAAGCGGAATGAAGAGATGAATGTGCTTGTTTTTTTTTTTTTTTTCTTTTGAGATATTTCTTCTTATTTAGATTTGCCTTTTTAAAGTCTGCAAGAACATTTCTGTTTCTGATTTCCCACTCACGCTCAGATTCAGATGTGAAGCCTCCTGGTCCTAATGCAGCTCAGTTCTCTCACTGATCTGTTTGTCTCATCAAAGCAGAATCAGTGAAAAAGAGGAAACTGTTTAAAGACCTAGACGCTGCAGCTTTTTGGTTAAAGCATTTCACTTGTCTCCAGCTTATTCTTGCTTGTTTTAAAAAATCTTGGCAGGTGAACATTTCTGTGCTCTGCTGACAGACAGTTTTGCTTATTTTAAATATATCTTCCTTTTCATTGCTTTTTTCTCCCATTTTTTTTTTGAAAGGTGAGTTTTTGCAGTACGCATGCTGCTGGAGTAGTTCATAACATCAAATATAACGCAGAGATGCTGCCAAGAAACTGTTTACTGTGTGTGCACTTTTCATCTCTTATAGCAGCATTTTTAAAGTAATAGTTTGACATTTTGAGAAATATACATACACATACTATTTCTTGCTGTGAATTAAATGAGAATTGATACCATTCTCGTTTTCTCTGCAGAGCAAATATGAACTTGGAGCTGAGAGACAGTGGCTGAAACTTTAAATTATAAAAACCATCCCAGAGTCACTCCTCTTTGCCATAACGGCCTCATGAATCCACAACTTCCCGTGTTCACGCTTAGGTTTTTGGATTGATTTAACTAACAAGCTATAGACTTTGTTACATCTGGACAGAGATAGGGTAGATGCTTCCCTCTGTTTTCAGTCTTTGCTCTAAGCCAAGTTAATCAGCTCTTCAGTCTTCAGAGTGTGACCATTCCTTTACAGCTCTCTCTGAAGATATCTTCAGGTTGTTTAATTTTCTAATGCCGCTTATAGTCTCTCTGTCTCCCTGTCCCTGCAGTGGGCATGGAGGAGTTGCAAGTGATTAAAAAGGAGCTGACTCTGATAAAGACACAGATCGATGGGCTGCTTGACAGTCTTGACAGGATGGACACACAGAGGAATGACCACAAAGGTGAGACGCTCATTCAGTGAGACAGTAGAGGCAGGTAGGTGTGAGACTGAACGATAGATAATCTATTCACACATCAAAAACATTTTAGGGTGGACTCCAGCCGTGTGCCACTTTCAGATTTCTGCTTGATTAGCTTCACCAGTCACAACCCCAATCAAAACGATTCCGGATCGGTGCCGCAGGGAGACTAGAGGAGGAGGGGTAGGGGGTGGGAAAGTACTGCACCAGCAGAGCTGCTCCTGTTATACCTGACAAATCAATTATTTTTCCTCCAGTCAGGATTTTTGAAAAAGTTGAATCAAAGGCAAAATCAGCTGGAGTAGGAGTATCTGGATTCATGGTTGTGAGCAAATTATGGAACATGCTGAACAAACAGTGTGGTTGAGAAAACTAACGTCAGAAAATGCTCAAATTTCAAGAACCTGTGATGACGACAGATCAGTGTATATGGAGGGAAGAGTTGCTGCTGCCCTCATGTGGACATGTGAACACATTGCAGCAGCTACTAGTTCAGAGGATGAACAACACAGAGCTTTATTATCCCTCCCTAGGAAACTGCTTTCACTGCAGTCTTAATTAAACTAATCATAAACTGAAATACAATTTACACCTCTAATTTGGTGCAGTACACCTCCCTCTAAGCACATGTCCTCAGTTGCTACTACACTAAAAAGGTAATGTAAAAATAAAACAAACAGTGCTCCAACCTTGAATATAGAGGTCATTATCATAATGTCATTTTCCAAAAAATAGGAAGTGAGAAATGTGGCTTCTGCTCTTTATCAGCTGTGGATATATACCTGCCTGTGTTCTCTCTACTTTGAATGACCTTGAACGATTGATAGCTCTCATCTTCATGGTAATTTTTCTCCAGTTCTGCTTTATTCCCCTGTCTCTCACTTATCTAGACCCCCTGTCTCTTATCTCTCACTTCCTCTTCGCTATCTCTTCATCTGTCTTTTATTCTTGTTTTCTGTCATCTTGTGCAAAGTCAGTCGTATGTGCACAGGCGCATTTGTCTTTTTGCCACAGTAAACACATTTTCTTCACGTCCAAACCAAGCACAATCTGAGATTCAAATCAAATCATTTTCCCTAAACTCCATGTGTTCACGTCTGTGTTGCAGGGTCTCCCCTGAGGGACGAGAGTCCAGCTGGCTCCCCGTACGCTCTGTCAGCTAGCAGCCCCGAGCACTCCCTCTCCTCCCTCTCCCCACCCAGCTCCCGCCATCGAATCCATAGGGAGAGCCCTGACCTGAGGGACCCCGATGATGACCATCACACGGTAAATGCACCGTAAGATTGTGTGCACTTTTTCAGGAAAGACCAAAAAGTACATCAATGACTGACACACTTCCTGGTTTAATTGTCTTTGCAGCATGACAAAGGTTTCAGATAAAACTATCGAGTTTCATGACAAAGGTCAAACGTGATTCAGCAGATTTGATTTAAATAGTGATCTTGATTTATAAAATACTGTTTATTTGCTTAAAGCTAAAGCATTAAAAAAAGGAAAAATACCCAGACAGACACAAGACAACCACATGTTGTAGAGCTCCTGTGAAATCAGTTTCTTCTGACATTGTGAAATTTTACTTAGTCATTCTAAGCATGCACTTTGATAAAATGTGTCTTTGTTTTTTGTTTTGTTTTTTTTTCTCACTTTCCTCTCTTTCTGTATGTACGTCTGCCACAGATGAGCAACCACAGCTCTGACCCCGAGGAGGAAATATGAGGAAGGAAAATATGTCGGAGACATGGATTAAGTGCCAAACACAGAGGAAGAGAACAACCACCAACAAACCAGCTCTCACATTAAAGGCTTCATTCCCCAACTGGGTGTACATATCAAACAACACAACACATTTAATTGCATCACAGCAGCTATAATTGCTTTGAGTGAAACAGAAATACAGACACAGGTCAGTTATACACACACACTCTCACACACACACACAGTACATGTAGACTTGGGCCCGTATTCACAAAGAATCCAAAGACTAAAAGTAGCTCTTAGTGACGTCATTCTAAGAAAAATGTTATAATTTCTTGAATTCTAAGATTTTTCTTAGAATTTTCCCTAAGTAAGATAAAAGTTATTCACCTTGCTCAGTCCTTACTCACTCTCGCTCTCAGAAACTTCCTGAATCACTCTTAAGCTAAGATTCCTTGCTAGGAATTTTTAGGCTAAGTTAGGAGCTGTCTGAGAGGACTCAGAGAATCTTTGTGAATATGGGCCCTGATTGACAGGAATTTATTAAGTTTATCTGTGAGGCTGAAATAAATTAGAAAGAACAACAGAAAGAAGTTTAATATATAATTATTATAATATATAATATATATATATATATATATATATATATATATATATATATATATATATAATAACTTGAAGGTTGAAGATAATATAAGATTAGAGTCCAAATGTTGCTCTATTAATCCAGATTAGACAACATTATGTATGAAAACATTATATTAACAGTTTAATATATCCTTCTGGAAACAGGCAGTATATGCTGCTATCTATCTATATATAGTATAATTTACATGTAGTCAAGGGGTTTTGCTAGAAGTATTAATATTTTCCCAAGGAAGAAACAGCAAAATGTCACATCATTCAAGGAAAATTCAAACATTTACTCTTCTCTTTTAAACGTAACATAATTCTGTTTATGAAGGACTTCGGTTGAAGGAGTCAGTGAACACTCAAACGATATAAAACCAAAAATATTAATGAATTATGAGCTGTTATCGTCAATTTCAGAATATGGGCAAAACTGGAATATTGTGTTCATGCACTGAAAAATGAAAACAAATCTCTGTGGATCTCAAACAATTCAAACATCGTACTCAACTGACACGTTCTCTTAATTGTATTCCTCTAAAACGTCGGGGTTTGGGTATTCAAAGTAAATTACAATAATCCTTGAGAGACTGTATGATCGCACGGATCATTCAGAAAAGAAAACAAGTTTTTCTGCTTGTAAGTCAGTGTGTTACTTCACTGAGAGAAGTGTCATACAAATGGCTGTTTTATGTCACACCTTTTAGAAGTACAAGTAGTTTATCAATTTTTAATGTATTAGAGGAATGCTGCAACTCTCTTCCCCTATGTATTTGGCACTTAAAGACATGCAAAGGCCCAGGTCTGTGTGTAATATTGTGTATTATTGTAAAACTTTACTGTAATTGTTCCGCTGTCTGATTTTAATCTTGCTTTAGGACTTCTCATATGTTTTTTTAAAGAAAAGAAAACAATGTTGTTATTATAATTCTTATGGTGTTACATGTTTTTGTTTGCAATCTTAAGATAAGCCAAGTGGAAATACTCATTGTCACTGTAGTAAAAGTATTTTCATATTGACTCTAAATGCAGCGTTGGTGTTTTTGTTCTGACCGAACCAGAAAGATGCAACAGAGACAAGTGAAAGAGAAAACAAAGATTTGGAAATTATGAAAGCAATACTTTATTTTTCTTATGTTACAAAAAAGCCCAAATAATATACAGTGAAAATCAAATGCATTATACTGAAAAGAGGAGTCCATAAGAGGGATGATAATGGTAAATGTCACCTTGCAGAGACACTAACACACAGATGGTTTCACCAAAGGTCAGTCTGACCCTCAGGAGATTGTGCACAATAGTACCATGTGTGTTGCTTTGTGGGCTGTTGCATGTGTGATAACAGCCAAAGAAACAGGAGTCAGACGACAGAATTTTTTGCAACACTGAAGAGACACAAAAATCTACTGTCGGTGTCAAAATCCAGAGAGATGGCAGCCAGACGGGTCAGAAAAAGGTCAAAGAAGGAGTTTATCTCAGACAGCTGATTTACAAAAAAAAAAAAGGTTTTCACTTTAATCTTTTCAGTCTGTCGTTCTTATTAACAGCACATCCTGTAGAGTAACAACACTGACGTGTAATCAAACAGCTTTAAAAGAAAATCTGTTAAATGAAAAGACACCACCAGCTGTTTCTCTGAAAAATCAGCTTAGTCTGAGAGACATAAACCAGAGAGACAGATTTACAAAGCTGGTACCAATAACTCTGAGCTGCTTCATCTTAAAACAATATGCTGGTGTTGAATTCAACACCAGTCGTGTGAATCCACTTGAATCCAAAGGGGAAACGGAATATAAATCTTTGACATCACCACCTGGAAATGTATTACTTTAAACTGTTACTTTGCTATTTTGAGAATTCACCACAGAGCAAGTGCCGACAAGTGTGAGCTTTACAGGACTTGGAGACTTCTCTGATCCAGCTGTTGTCTCTTGTCCTCTGGGACTCACTCTGACACACCAATACTCTGACTGAGAGCAGTGAGGTTGATCAGAGGTCTTCTGTAGTGCAGAGGCCCAGTCTGCCCCCTGGGGACCTCTAGATCCCTGTCTCCTGGACTATGATCTTGTTTTTTCCCTCTATTTTCCTTTGCTGATGGATGGAGTGGTCATTGCAGGTCAGGAGTTGAGATTCTTCCAGTCAAGGTCAAGGAGACCACTATTAGAGTCTGTGGATCTAGTGGCCTCCCTCTGGCTCTAGGTGAAGCCCTACCAGGTGGCTTTCGTCTGCTTAATGGAGGTGGAGAGATTAGTGACAGTCTGATGTGTAGTTTTCAAATGCCTGTAGCTTTTCAAGGTATAAATCATTGAAACCAGTGTAGATAGATACTTTATTAATTCCAAAGGGAAATTAAGGAGAAAAAATAAAATTAAGGTTAAGTTCAAACATGGACATGTCCTCCTTAGTGTCCAGCTTTGACCAGCAAAATCACATTAGAAATTGACACTTGGTATGTGCAAATTTAAAACATTACTTCCTACAATCTCAGTTTAGTATGGGGTTGTCCAATCCAAACATTTATCATGTCTATGAGTTCACTAACATCTATTAATGGACTGATTTATAGAATTTAAACAGGAAGTTGTAAGTTAATGGTTCATTAACTGCACAGTCAAACATGAGTGTGTCAGACAGTAAAAAAGACTTTGCTCCTTTTGATATCATCGGTTCTGCTCATCTGCAAGAGCCTCAGATCACTTCACTCAGATCATCCATTTTCAGCAGATGAGTTCAATGTGCTGAAAGTGTGACTAAAAGAACTCTTGCACAACCGGTTTTTCTGTTGACAAAGAGATAAGTACATGCCCACTGAACGTCATACTAATAGAACGGTGTGCAAAACTTTGCGAGTGCAACGTGAACTCCGATTCTGTTTAATAAACCATAAAATTACATTTCTCAGTTAAAACTGCTGACCCAGTTTGGATTTCATTCATTAGTGCACATGAGTGCAAACAGGCTGCAGCAACTAAAGGGTCAGATTTTGGCTGAAAATAAGGTAAGGACAAAACCTGAAATATGAATGAATGTTATAATGTTGAAGGTTTTTGATTAAGTTGATTAATTACTGTACTGGTGACTGTATTACACACCAACTGTATGAACAATATATCTCCTTAATGGCCATATCTGACATTTTGTAAGAGGTTTTGTAACCAGTCCAGAGTCACTTTGACCAATCAATTGATCTAATACTTGATCCAGTTTGGAGTTGTTAGTTGTTTCTACTCACCAACATTTTACAGTTGGGTTTCAATAGATTTGATAACCACTTTCTGTTAATAGTTGGATGACTGATAAAACTACATATGTGCATTGAAATCAGCATTAATCTGTGATTATCTGTAGCAGAGTTTTCTCTGTCCTTATTTGACACTAACTGCATAATGATATGTTAAAATGAAAAAGTTGTCTATTGTTACTTGTTGATCCATTTAAAATCTTACGTTTTGTTTGATAGACCACAGCGATGGCAGGTTCACCCAGTCCTCTGACCACCCATGTGCTCAACACTGCGATGGGCGTCCCTGGATCGAACATGTCCATTAACCTCTATCAACAAGAGCCTTCCACTAATAACTGGAGTTTGATATCTACTGGGTAATAACCAGAGAAACGTGTGATGCTTGTTAAACTCATATTTCCATTCACGGACCTTCAATCTTGTGTTTTCTCAACAGGACAACTAACAATGATGGACGTTGTCCAGGACTCATCACCAAACAGCTCTTTACACCTGGTGTGTACAAAATGCGTTTTGAGACTGCTCAGTATTGGGCGAGTTTGGGAGAGACGTGCTTTTATCCCTATGTTGAGGTGAGGAGACACGTTAATGTTTTCACCTGCTTGTTGTATTAGGATATTTTTGTAACTAGTGGAATGACATCCTCATTAAAATGACCTTTGCATGTGATACTAATCATCATAATCAATCATCATCCTGATCTTGTTCATGTTTGTTTTGTTGCAGATTGTCTTCAACATAAGTGACCCTGGTCAAAAGTACCACATCCCTCTGCTTCTGAGCCGTTTCTCTTACAGTACATACAGAGGAAGCTAGAGATCAAATGGGATGGACTCCTGATGTTACCTTCATCTATCAGCTGACTAATAACACACGACAGACAGACAACTAACCCCTGTCACATATACAGAGACACAATGATCCATTTGAGTAATTTTGTTTTGTAAAGAAATACAAATAGATGTGGATACTGTGATTTTTCAGAATAAAAAAACATAAATGTTTACATTCAGTGATTTTACCATTTAAATTATTATTGTGACCATCATTGAGACAAAAAATGAAACTAAAAGTGAACTAGAGATAAAACTTCTAGTCCTCAGGAGAATTTGATATAGTTCTCTACAGTTTATACAAATAACTCAGTTCACCAGTAACCAGAAAAAAACAAAACAAAACAACAAAAAAACAACATTTTATGTCACATGAGACTTTGAAAAGAAAAGATCTGGATTATGGGACTCAGACTAATGCAGAGAGTGCTTGTAATAATGGAGTAAGGTGTGGGCGACCAGCTGCACCCTGCACACCGGCCAAGGACGGACCACCTGGAGCATCATGCATGATTGTTGTTGTTGTTGTTGCTGCTGCTGCTGCTCTGCAGTGAAGTGACCTCTGCGACTGCTGTGTGATTTTAGATGATATTATTAGACTATTAAGACTGATATCTCAGTATATAACACTACAATAGCTGGTGCAAGTGGGTAGTGAATTAGGTCTCATTTTCATCCAACTGGTCCAACTGATGAATATCCTATCACCCTGAGTGATACTTCTGAGTAAAACCAATGTGTGTCAATGGGATCGTAACTTAGAAAACAAGGTGTTTTTTCAAATTTGTTTCTCTTCTTAAAATCTTCATAAAACTAGCACTTCTCAACACACTTTTTGTAGTTTAGATCAAATATAACCGACAAAAAACTCTTTGTTTAATGCATATATGTTGTCATTATAAAGAAACTACATAACATGTTACAAGATATGAAAAATTATATAATAAATTATGGGGATTGACATATTATATAAATTAATCCTATTAATCTTATTACTATTATAAAAATTAATCAAGTTTTCAGGCGAAGCTTCTTTTTCTCTCCATGATCCTGGTTTCTGTGCTCGATTACTTCCGCCTGTGTTGGATCGTTGTCATCGTTGTTGATTACACTCTCCTGAACTTGGTGGGGCCTTGCTTCTGATGGGAGTTCACTGTGCGATTTAATACGCTATCTCAATCTTTTTTTTTTTACTCTTTTGGGTCCATATTTCTGTTATAAACCATGGCAGACGATGAATTAGAGGCAATTAGGAGGCAAAGAATGGCGGAGCTCCAGGCGAAACACGGGGTAAGAATAAAAAAACCTGAGTGGACAGCGTGTTAGCGCCCACCTTATATGGAGATGCTGAGTTGAAGGCTGCTAGCTGCTGAAGCTAACACGGTCGCTACAAGTCTACTAATTTAGCTCTGACAAAGAAAACACACGCTTCGTTTATCAGAGCTGAGCTCAGTGTAAATATACTGTCATCACATCAGTAGTGAACTGAACAAACCACAGTAACAACCAGCATCATCTCGTCTCAGTGTTTAGCTCCGTACGAATCAACGCTCTGATAAGTGACAACGTTGTCAAAACAAAACTGAACAATATATATATATGTGTGTGTGTGTGTGTGTGTGTGTGTGTGTGTATGTATGTATGTATGTGTATATATAACAGCACTAGTTGATGTGAATATTTCCTGCACATCACAGTTTGAATAATGAGCAATAATATATTGGTGTGGGATAAATATTAATATTAAAATCAGAGAACAGAAAAGCCAAATGTATAGTTGACTGATTGCTACTAGGTCTAATGGATAGATCAATTAATTAAAAATAAAAGTATGTGCAACCACTTTGATAGTTTAATAAACCTTATATTTAATTATATTTAAAATATAGATTAGTAGATTAATATTTATAGACACTAGTAGTCAGTTATAAATCTATTTTGAAGTAATAAAGAGTCACTGTCACATCAAGTGAGAGCTGACTAGTTTTTTTTTTTTAGTATATTAGTGTTCTTTATGTTATTATTATTACTATTATTATTGTTGTTGTTATTATTATCATATTTTATGTTCAGCAGAACTTGAACTCGGTACCAAAACAATAACTGCACTGGTTGAATTTTAATGCTTTGAGCTACTGATCATGTTCTTTACTTGGTTTTCAACCTTCAATTTGCCAAAGTTTTTGAGGAGAAAAGTTTGGTTTATTGGCAGTGATGTTTTTACCAAAGCTGAGGGAAACCAGCTGGTATTGAAGCCTTGTATGATGATAATGTTTCACTATTTCTTTCAGGATGCTTCGAATAATCAACAAGGAGAAGAGGCCAAACAAAGGTAAAATCTGTGATTTCTTTAAATGCAAACTTCAGTAGTAATAAGTATTTAATTATATACAGTGATTTCATCTCACTACACTTCTGTACACATGTTAGCTTTAATCAAAACATTTGTCCACTGATTTATCTACAGCCAACTGTGAGATGTTTCTGTGAGTTGTATCTATGATTCAAACATTAGCATGTAGAGCTAATGTGGGAATATTAATGTTTTTTATCCACAGAGAAACAGACATGAGGAACTCTATACTGGCTCAAGTCCTAGACCAGTCTGCCCGTGCCAGATGTAAGTGTGCTTATAAATTTACAAATCGTTTAGCATCTCGAAATTTCCCTTTGGAACTAAATCATGTCCATGTATAATGTTTTCTTTTGTCAGTGAGCAACCTTGCCTTGGTGAAGCCAGAGAAGGCCAATGCAGTTGAAAACTATCTCATTCAAATGGCTCGTTTTGGGAAATTAGGAGGAAAGGTACAAAAGTAACCTGGTGTGTGTGTGTGGTTTTATGTTTGTGTTACAAATGTCAGCAGTGAAATTAAAAATATTTTCTCTTTTGTCAGATTTCAGAATCAGGCCTGATCGAGATCCTAGAAAAAGTCAGTCAACAAACAGAGAAAAAGACGACTGTCAAAGTGAGTTCTTCTGAAATGTCCCATATCTTTGATTCATTTTCAGTTTCTCGTCCATCTTCCTTTTGTTTTAAATATATCTAAATATATACATCCTCTTGTCAGTTCAACAGAAGGAGGGTGATGGACTCAGATGATGAAGATGATGATTAATAGCTGTTACCTGGGAGCCCCAGAATGAGCCAAGAAATCTGAAGAGGATATGCTTTACTGGGATTCTTAATGGCATCTTTGACCAGCATATTCCTGTTGAATGCCACACTAGCTTCCTACAGAGAGAGAAAAACAAAGACGTGAAGTTAACATTGTGGCATAAGTGGTGGAGGGTAGAATATACAGTGTCAAATAAGGTGATCTCTTTTTGCTGCACTGCTTGTGTTGTACCCCTGACAACTCATGGCACTGTGTGATTCCTCTAGTCCTTCTCATTAAAAACTGCTAATTTTTTTCCATCATGGTTGATTTCTGTTCTTCAAACATAAGAGGCTAGACAAAATCCAAAACACACCGCTGCTGATGAATTGGATCTAGACTGTTGAGTGATTTCAATACATTGTTCTCTTCTAATTCAAGGCTCCCGTTTCCATCAGCCTTGGATGTTGCACTTGGATATTTTCTTTTTGCTGACATGTACATTAAAAGTTTACATAAAAAAAAAAAAAAAGCCTTAAATCTGCATTTGTTTTTTTAGTGAACCATTTCTAAAACAATCAGTTCAATAAATGTCCAACTGTACTGAAAAGATTTTGCATTTTAGTCAAGAAATTAAGTTCCACTGAGCTGAACAGTAAAACAGTTGAAACTCAGCATCATCACATAAGTTGATTTAATGTTCCTGTATTATTTTGCTGTATAAACATTTTCAATTTTTGGTTTTCACTTTTGTGACTAGAGCTATAGCAGATTGCCAAATGTATCCAACTACTTTTAAAATAAAAAAAAGTGTGAAGAAGAAACATGACTATTATATACTTTTTTTCTTAAGAAACTCTCAGAGGCAAGTTCAGTAACAATATACAACTAAAATACAAACGTGTTGCCTTGAATTACTCAGATCTCGTTCTTTTTCGCTGACTTGTTCATCTTTTTTTTATATTATCAAGTGGAAAAACAGAAAGATTGACAAGAACTACCAACACAGAATTAACAGATACTTTATCATCAGTTGTAGACGTTTTCATACCCTTTATATGAAAGCATGATGTGTTCTATTTAATAAAATTTACACACATAAATGAATTTATTCTCACATGTACATAAAGTAGAAATACTCATTGTGACACACCTGTCCCGTCAGCTATTGAACTTTTTTGTATTACTAAAGGTGAATTTAGCATTTCAATGCAAGTGATTGATATTTTAATGTGTAAATTAGGAAACGATTGTCTATTTATTGTTAGTTGCCAAATTAAAGTAATTTTTAAAAATATGAAAGAAGTAGTAAGTTGTATATAACAAACTCAAACTTGTGTTTTACTTGTACATGTCATTATGTAGCTGTCGATAGACTAGTTCATGTTTTACATGAGTTTAAATTAGATTCCATATAAATTTAATATATACGATTATTAATTTTAAATGAATGAAGTGACTGGTCTCAGCTTTACTCTGTTTGTGGGCTGGTCTCTGTTCTTGCCCCATTTTCGCACGACCGTGGTCAGATGATTTCTCATTGGCTATTTCGACTGTTTCGTCAAAACGTCTCGCCTCTGATTGGCGGTGACGTTAACCACGTGTTCGACGTAAACCAATGGGGAGAGAGCTCTCTGAGCAGTTCACCTACAGTTAGGTTGAGTTAGCAATAGCAAAGCTACCGTGCGCGAGATGAGCTGCGTGTGAGCAGTTTACTTAAAACTATTCAGGTGAAGTTTATTTTATTTTATTTTATTTTATTTTTTTAATCTCTGAAAACACCAGTTTACAATCACAGCAATGCCTGAGGAAAGTATGGACAAACTAAATACAGTTACATGCACCGCTCCTGTCAACATAGCTGTCATCAAATACTGTAAGTACGTTTACTCTTGTGTTGAAGGTTTGTAGCTTTGATGAATGGGAACTTGTGGGCAGTTAATATTGTTTCATATCTCAGTTAATGCATTGTGAATACATCATGCTTACTTACTTTTTTTCAGGGGGGAAGAGGAATGAAGAATTGATTTTACCCATTAACTCATCCTTGAGTGTCACACTACATCAAGACCAGGTATTCAAATCAACGACATAATTATTGATTAGATTTCTTAATCTTCTAATATCTAAGACAAACACTGTAGCAGAGCTGAGGCCGTACACGTTGTCAACATCTGAGTAATAAAGTTGCTGTAAAAAGATTGCATTGCATTGTAAGATGGCAAAAATACGAGTCCACTTATAAGAAATAATGATATTGCTTTTGAAATAGTGTCCTATGATGTGCAGATATGTTGAAGCTGAAGTTTTAGTTAATGAGATAAATAACATGTTGTTATATTTGTTTTGTCTTTATTCTTCTGTTTAGCTGAAAACAACCACAACAGTTGCAACCAGCAGATCATTTCAGGAGGATCGAATATGGCTCAACGGCAAAGAAGAGGACATAACCCATCCAAGACTACAGTCCTGTCTCAGAGAGAGTTAGTCCTGTCTTTATTTTCCCTCTTGTAATCACAGAAAGGACAAGATGGAGAGTTTGTGAAAGTGAAGGCCTCTATGTAATTTTTCTCTATGTTTTCTATTTAGTACGACGACTAGCACGGAAGAGGAGGAATGATGAAGACCCTGGTTTGGATTCGACCGGTTTGTCCCACAAAGTTCACATCTGCTCGGTCAACAACTTCCCCACTGCTGCTGGACTTGCTTCCTCGGCTGCTGGATTCGCGTGCCTTGGTGAGAGTTTAAGCTGTTTCAATACATGGCTAAAATGATACTAGAGACACGAGACTACTCATTTTAGTGAAATCTCAATGAATACTTTTCAGCACAGAAGACGAAAAACTTAGCCCATTCACCATTGTGGACAGCAACATAAACCACATTATTTATGTTACACACATGCCTCACAGCTCCTCTCTTTATCTCTGTCTCTTCTGCTCTCATCTCCTCTTTTGTGTCTGTTGCAGTTTACACTCTGGCTCGAGTGTTTGGTGTTGAAGGGGAGTTATCAGGGATTGCTCGACAAGGCTCTGGTAGTGCATGCAGGAGTATGTACGGAGGATTCGTGCAATGGATCATGGGGAAGAAAGACGATGGCAAGGACAGTTTAGCCCAGCAGGTGGCACCAGAGACTCACTGGCCTGAGCTCAGGATTCTTGTGCTAGTGGTAGGTCTGATTTTGTGTGTGAGACTTGTGATGAAAGTCACATACTGTATTTATTTATTTACTTACCTCTGTAAATGTTCATTTCTTGTGCAACATGCAGAGTAAGTGTCTTGACGTGTGCATCATATACATATTTTGTTAGAGAGCAGTACAAATTTACAACATGCATCATTTGATGTGCTTTTTTAAAGGCGAGTGCTGAGAGGAAGCCAATAGGCAGCACCTCTGGAATGCAAACCAGTGTACAAACAAGCTGTCTCTTAAAGGTAATTAATTCATCCTGAAACACTGAATATGTAACTATTACTGTCTGTGAGATTACTGGTATGTTACTGGCATTTTAACCCAACTGTCCAACTCTGTGTGTGTGTGTGTGTGTGTGTGTAGCACCGAGCAGAGTCTGTCGTCCCAGGCCGAATGGAAGAAATGATTGAAGCGGTAAAGAACAAGGATTTCACTGCGTTTGCTGAACTGACCATGAGGGACAGTAACCAGTTCCACGCCACCTGCCTTGACACATACCCACCGATCTTCTACCTCAGTAGTGTGTCTCAGCAGGTCATCAGCCTGGTGCATCGATATAACACACATTATGGAGACACAAGGGTGAGTTCTGACCCTGAGGAAAACACACAACATGACTGTGTATCAGCTGTATTGGTAAAAATGTTTTAATTCAGCTACCGTTTGTACACCTGTCTGTTTACCCTTTTAAAATACTTAATACCACATATGAATGCAATGATAATGCAAATGAAAGAAAGAAAGAAAGAAGAAGAATCAAACTTTTTCAGTTCTCTTAACATGCCTGTCAGTTCATGAGTGAATTTTCTGAGATGGTGTAACGAAGATGTGAAACTTGTCTGGTGGTTTTCAAACTGGGGAACATAAAAACTCTCTTTCTGTTTGACTGTCACTGACTGCCTATTTCCTACCAGGTGGCCTACACTTTTGATGCAGGTCCCAACGCTGTGATCTTCACTCTACAGCAGCATGTTCCTGAGTTCGTTCGGGTGGTTCAACATTTCTTTCCCCCAGATACCAACGGAGAACAGTGAGTTGACCGTTATCAGTCACATTAGTAAATGTTTGACTCGGCTCCTTTGACACAGGTAACATGTTTTCTTCCTTTTTTGCAGGTTTATTAAGGGACTTCCAGTTAATAACGTTTCCCTTCCTGAGGACCTGAAGAAGGCCATTGGTCTGGAGCCCATGCCAAAAGGAATAAGCTACATTATTAGTACAAAGGTACACACGTACACAAGTTCAAAATGATGTCTACATTTCTGTTTCAACAAGCTTTTATGCAACATTGTGTTGCACTGCTTTGGTTGAAAATGGTTACACATATTCTGTTATGCTGAAGTCCTTCTGCTTTACTGATGCAACACCAGAGCTAATTCAATCTTCGACAGTTGATTTTTTTTTTCTATTTAACGCTTTGTATTTAAGTTTAAATGCCTTTAAAGCAAACATCTACATTTTAGATTCAGTTTTCAACACACTCCTATAAACTTTGAGTCTGTTCTTTTGTGTAAATAAGCACCACGACCTTTCTTTTCTTTATTTTTCAGGCTGGACCAGGCCCTTGTGTTGTGGATGAAGCCTCCCAGCATCTGCTTGGATCTGATGGTTTACCTAAGAAAACTATATGATGTCCTGCAGCCATGAAAAAAAAGTTCAGCTGAGCAATAATGAAACCAATAAAACAGGGATAATTTGTAAATAAGATGTATTAATAGTTTGTTTTTTTTTTGTTTTGTTTCTTTTTTTTTTTTTTTACAAACCACAGTAGCACCATAAACCAGAGCCACTGTTTCCCTTTATTTCTCAAGCTGGGCTAGTGAGTAAAACCACACTATGTTCTTCAATGTTTTTTGCAGAACTGACAACATTTTTTAGTATCTAGAAACAATTGGCAGCATAGCAAAGAAAAGCAAAGAAAAGCTGGCTACGCTGCCAACTTTTCACCACCTCAATATCATAATTATTGGGCGTTAAATGATCCGTTTGTTAACTGGTTTTCGTTTTCATCTTGTGTGCTGTTCATCTCATTCTGTAAAACTGAACAAAATATATTTTAGTCAATAAAGTATGAGGTTGCTCATTATTTTGTGATCAATCATTAAAATGGTTTTAACACTCTAGGTGACAGAGTTTGTTTTGTTTCAGTGTAGTTTGTGTTTGTTTGTTTTCAGGAACTACAAAATGTATCACACTGCTCTATTGATTCTTACATATCATATCGTTCATAAGCTTTATAAGGCTTTTGAACTGGTCGACTCTAAACCAGCCATACAGTGGTATTTACCGGATGCTTTACCTGTCCGGTTGGTTTCAGATGTGTAACTCCTCCCACGTGTCGCTACGTGTCGCGCAATTTTTCAGAAACGTGGGTTGGAAGTGGGATCGGTCAGCACGCGCCCTGCCCCTCTTCCTCAGAGAAATACACGCCTTACATCTGGTAAAAAAAACCAGTTTCTTCCGTGTGGAGACGATCAGAAGTCGAGTCGGTCGGTGGAGAGGTTCATCTGTCTGCAACACGCTGTTCAAGTGAACGAAAGATGGGGAAAATAGAGTGGGCGATGTGGGCCAATGAGCAGGCTCTGGCTTCAGGACTAAGTGAGTATAATAACTTTTGTTTGATGATGAGATCGTTATTAATATTATTGTAATTATTTTATTTTTTTCTTAAAAAAACATCACGATAACTTTGATTCATGTAGGATGAGCTCATGTTAAATTATGTAAATTCTTATTTTTTTATCTGGGTAAATTTCATTTATTGATTTTGATGCAGAATTTTATATTAAAATAATTCCAGTAATCTGTGATTTACGGTCTGTTTTAGTCATAAATTAATCAAGTCAAGTCAATGCAGAGGTTATCACGGGTGTGTGCGTCAGTGTAGTCGTGAAAGGTGCATTGTTTTTGTGCATTTTTTTTTATTTTCATCTTCCTGTTTCCTCCTTTCAGTTCTCCTCACTGGAGGTGTGGTAGGGGTGGCAGGACAGTTCAGAGGCTGGCAGTTTGCTGCTTATGCTGTGTATCCTTCACATTTTGCATAAAATAAAAACAATAACATTTAACCTAAAGAGTTTAAGTTTTTTTTCTTTGTAATTTTTCTCTGCTACCAAATGTGAAGTCTGTGCAACAGAAATATGTAGCTATGAACTTGTTGCTCGTTGTGATGACAGACTTTTTTTTTTTTTGCAGTGTCATGTAATAAATCACATCTTCATAAATAGAGAAGTGATTTATGTAACTAAAATGCAGTAGAGAATGTCAGTTGACCCACTGACCACATACAGGTGCTCATATATGTGACATTATACAGGTTGTGCACGGTGATGTGCCAAATTATTCTTTAATCCTGGTTATACATTCTAGTATTAAGACTTGTATCAATATGTTAACCCTCTGTTAAATACAAGAATGATCAACAAAAGAGTTGTTTTTCCTTTTGAATTCTCATCATATTCTACATTCTCCTGCGTATCAGAAACAATTGGTCCATTCATCTGTATTTCTACACCTGCTAAACTCCCTCAGAGTCACTAAATTCACTTTGACGTCTCATTAGAGTTTTTGTGTGACTTTATGTGTTAAACCACATGAGAAAAATCAGCCTTGACAGATAAAAAAAAAGTGCTGCTGGAGTGTTTGTGTGTCTTCTTGAGTATCCTAGAAGTAAACGAGCCAAGGGAACAAGTGTGGAAAGACCGTGAGTGATATTATATTATATTTATATTGAATGTTTTAAAACATATGGTATATAGTTTAATGGACACATCCTGTGATTGATTATCAGTAAAGCCTATTTCTCTCTGCTTTATCTTGTTTTCTTCCAGGGGCCAACGCTGTTTTACTATCTGTGTAAAAGCCTTTGGGCCGTTGACAAGGAACTACTACGTCAGAGCGTTTTTACATGCTGCGTGAGTTTTATATATCAACCACTCTCCTTGGTTAAACAGCATTCCTCTGACTGACTGTCAATCTTTATAACAAAAGTGATTGTTTTGTTTTGCACTCAACATCTCTTTCTTGTCTTTTGTCCTCTCTTAGTATCTGTGTACCTGGAGGTTTTATGCTCGCCACTGTCATGGGATGCGTCTGCCTCGGTATCGCCAGCCTCATCTACTTTGCGGTAAGTTGTTTGTATTGATTATATTATGTTTTATTGCAGCCAAATAAATATTGTCAACCTTGATAAAGTTGCTATCTGGGGCAGGAAGTGGCCAGTTGATGGAAGCAAGGAAATGGCAACAAGGAAGAAGTGGTTTCATTACAGATATCTGTGTTGGGAAATGACCCTGGGGTTATGAAAGCTGACAGTCTGGGGTGTGGCTGAATTCTTTAACAGTTCTAAATATGGCAATGGCATGGTTATAAAGTTTTCCAACTTCACAATTTATCTAATCTTACTTATACAGAGAAATGGGTGTTACGCAACATGTCATTGTTGGGAATTTAACCAGGAAGATGTTTTAAATTACGTTTTAACCGTATCTCACAGAAGACAACCATCACTGACTTGTATCTTTGTCATCTTTTTGCTTTTATAGGCAGCTATCTGTGGTGAACATTGGGAGCCCATTCTTCCACGGAAGGAGGTCAGCCGTAAACCGGCAGAAAGCATGAAGAATCCACCTCAGAATCCACCTCCAAGACCTCCTCAAGAGCAGCGCAGGAAACGGGTAGAGGACCCGGAAGGAGCAGCGTATGACAACCCCATCACTGTTACTGACGAGTAGCAAGTCTGCTGCTTCATCTTTTGTATTTTTTTTCAATATCTTTCCGAGATCTTTGTACAGTTAAACCCATCAAAAGCAGCCACAGTTGAATGTCCTTAGATTCTGTGATTCACAGCAAATGAATAGTTTTCTGAAGTTTAGGTGATGATTGTGAGTGGTCAGCTCTATCCCTTTATACCTCACCTTGCACAGAAGTTTCTTGAAACTTTGAAAAATTTCTTTCATTATGATTTGAGACTTCAAAGGGATGGATAAAGAAAATGTTACATTTTATCTTTAACAGAAAAACAGGCCACATGAGATCTAAATGCTACAGCTGCTAAGTGGTAACCTCAAAAAAAAGTCAAAGGACTATATGTTTATTGTGTTTTTACTACTGTGATAAAAGTGTAAATCAGTACTTTTCTGTTCCCACCACCAAATAATTTAAGCAGCGGTGCATCCCTTGTACTGTAGCAGTATACTATATTACACTGTGTTCTGAACTTTTGTATTATTTTTTTTAAAATCAACTACTCACAAAACTGTAAGACCACAACTGTATTGTTTGCTGGGATTAAATCAACACAGTATCAGGTAGATTAGATATCAGCCATATTTCCTTTTGGAATTGTGTTTTGTAAATAAATGTTGAATCCACTGAATCATATCTGACTTATGTTTGTACTTTCATGCAACTTAATTAAGAAGTGTCTTTGGAAAGTTATTTCAAGTAATAGCAACTTGTATGCAACTTCCTCATTTCACAAACACCCTGAATTTCAATACCACAGAATTTCCCTTTCTCATCTTAAGTATGTCTTTTTCTCCACACTGTTCATCACTGTTTATCTATCCATGGTTTGATTATAATGGAAATAATGGAAGAATAATATACCTGACATAACTTCTAGTTGTTAGACAAGTTCTGTGAGCTTGTGCCATTACATGTTGCATGTCTTAAGGTGTTTTTGTGTGTGTGTCACAGCTGACCTGTTAAGCAGCTGGAGTCTGTGAGGAAATCACAGAGGTTTTTACCTCTGTTACTTCCTCATTTCAGTTTGTGAGCCTTTAACAAGCTGTGGCTGTATGATACACCTACGATTAACTGTAGCGATCTGAGTAATAATATTGTCATGCATTATAAATAGTCATACGTGAAATTCTCAATGTGTTTTAATGTCTTTATTTCCAGTAATGAACCTAATAAAGTTATTAAAGTTAAGTTGTTAACTTGATGTGTCTTGTTCAAGCAGTTTACTCATGTTAATGCTGCCACCTCCTGCTGCAGAAGAAAACTACAAACATTTAATACTATTGTGAGAAGTAAAATTTGTGGAAAATATAAACATTCAAAAAACATTTGACCTTCATTGTTATAACAATATAAAGGGACGTGTCTGGACTGTATGAGTATGAAAGCTACTGTCTTGATGGGTTTATTCCCATACATCCTGTCATTATAGATAGATAGATAGATAGATAGATAGATAGATAGATAGATAGATAGATAGATAGATAGATAGATAGATAGATAGATGTAATCTAGCCTCTAGTGACAGACTCTCTGTTATTTGTTTTATATCCTTTATAATAATTTTTGGAGTAAGACAAACAAAAATGTTATATTGGTCCCTGTTGAATATTTATTGATGCAGTTCTTCGTCTGACCTGAAGGGGGCAGTAAAACGCCAAGAGACGTTGAAAGATTCCGAAGAAGAAAAGACAGAGTCCAATGGCGTCATTTCATTAGTTGTCTGTGGACTGTTGACAGGTAACTAACTACTAGTTTAGTCACGAATATCAACGTGTATGTTTCCCGTCAGTAGTGGAAAATGTCTACCCGGGCTCTGCGAAGGCTCAGAGGGAAACAGCGCGGTCAGGAGGCCTTGGACCTCGGGGATCTAACTTTGGGTGGCAGCCCGGAGGAGCAGGCTGAGGGTGGAGAAGAGGAGCAGCTGGACGCTGCTAATGTTTCTCAACCGGTTGACAAGAAAGACACAAACCGAAAGGCAAAGAAAAACAAAGCTCAGAAAAATTTCAGCAACATTTATGAGCTGGTAAGATAACGCTCCAGGGCTACAACTATATATTGGATGTTGTGAAGGTGTCGTTAGTCGTTTGTTTACATCTAGCTAACACAAGCTAGCCGTGTGGCGTTAGCTCATTTCTGAGCTAATTTAACCACATTATTGAATGAATTACATCATATTAGAGAATAAAGTTAGTTAACAAGGTGTATATTACATTAGAAAAGCACTAGAAAATAGGCCACAGTACAAAAACAGGACAGAAAAACAGTGACTGTTCTGTACAACAGACTGTAGCTTTTCAATTATGAATCTGTAACTAATGTTGGACAGATGTGGGTGTTGGTGTTGGTGTTTATTATACATCAAATTCCCCAATTATCAATAGAAAAGGGATCAAATTAGATGCTATTTGTTTAATTAAGCCTGTCAATCAAAGCAGTAAAGATGTCGTGTCGTGTTTATGTCAAATAAAGTTGAAGAAAGCAACATCTTTGTTGAAGTTGGGTAAAGTTTTTATTAATAATCCATTGAGGAATGAGTTTTACTCATGGACATTTTGCTTTTTTATTAAAATCAGATTTGTGATGAAGACAATGAGGCAGATGAAGAGGCAGAGAAACCTGATGGAAATAAAACAGGTGACAACAAAGATGCTGATAAACCAGATCAAAAGCAACAGGACACATCTACAAAGGTAACGATGGAACGAGGTGACAAAGACGGATTTCTTTGATCCTCTGATGTGATTGAAATATTAAACTATATGTATTTGCATATATCCAGTTGTCGTCTCTCTTCTCTCCAACAGTCTTCATCTGGAGACAAAGTTAAAAAGAAGAAGAAAAAGAAGAAGACAAAAGTGACACCAGAGGATGGACAGGTATGTTTTTTAAATAAGGGATTCAATATCTGCTCTGACAGGAATGTAAATGATAATACTTCCTAATATTCCTCAAATAAACAACCATTTTATCAGTTATGTTTTTGTCAGCACTCATTACATTTACATGCACATAATCTAACAGTGTCAGTGTGAATGAAACTATGTTTTGTAACCAAATACAGAAAGCATATACACCATACTATATAACACTGTAGCTTCTTTTGGCAATCAAACATTGAAATGTCACCATATATAACTCAATATTTTTTTGAATGATTTCTCTGTCTAATTTCAGAAATCTGTACCTGATGATAATATTGATCTATTGTTGGAGAACTTGGAGCAACCCAATGGTCTGCGTCTGCAAAATGAGGGTGGTGGAGGCTCTGACAGACAATCTGTGCTGCATGTGGAGCACAGGTAAGAAAAAAAGAACATCAAATGTGTTGACTAAAGAAAAATTTGATCAATTTTTTAAGTGTTTTTAACCACCCAGACTTAAATTGGGTGCTCATAGAAATGTTAATCTGTATATTTACAAACACAACCCTGGATTCTAGTGAACAAGTTGATGTTACACGGTTCAAAATAATCATTCTGTATCTATCGCTACGAATTAGGTCAATGGTCAGTCTAGTCATATATTGTACTACATAATATATTTCTGTGATTTCTAGTTTCCACCATGTGGTGGCGCCTAACACCCTTCATTTATACATATAAACATAAAACATGCTTGCTTCTTGAAAAACCACATGAAAATAAAACCAGAGAAATGTTTTATTTGTTTTCGTTAAAGTTGTACAATGAAGAGCAAACATGGACTGACATGTCCAGGGAACAGATCAGTAAATCAGACAGTAAATCCAACAGATCCTGTGATTTCTTTAGGCCACAGTTTCCTCAAATGATCCACACTGTCACTTAAATTTTTTTTTTTTCTGTAGGAATCTCAATCCAGAAACAGAACTGAAAAGATATTTTGGGGCTCGAGCTGTTCTTGGGGATCAAAGGTAAAAGAAAAAGAAAGATTTTGACAGATTTTTATTGAACTAAATGGCAGAGACCCTCTTTTTGTACACATTGTATTATTGTGCTCATTTTGTATCTTCTTGTTTTGTTTTTACAGACCACGTCAAAGGAACAGGCAGTTTCACCGCAGCACCTGGATGACCAGTCCTAAAGACAGTTGGCCTCGCTTCAGTCGCCCAGGTACATGTTTCCTTACAGTCATTTGATTTATGTTAATGGAACATGTAGTGACCTTAGGTCACATTGTTCAGTGCAAATGTTTAGCCTTTCATACAGCAAATACTTGACCTTAAGTTCTTTATTTGCTCTGTTATTATTAATAATTCAAGCTGATCTGCACCCAAACAACCCAAAGCACTCGTAGAGAGTTCTGCACCTTTATTTTTCAGAGGCGAGAGCCTTGAGCTACCTTAGCAGAGATAAATCTTCTTAAGATGCAGCCAGTGTAATATAGGATGAATTTTACTTTTGTTAAATTGACGTCATCATAAAGACTGCCTCATTGTGTTCACACTGAAAGCCACCATTGATGTATTGTGTAATCTTCCTGTTAGCTGGTCATGCTATCATTGGATTTAATTCTATCCACCAATATCAATTGATGTAGCTGTTAAAGTGGTAACATCAGCTTTATTAAAACGCATAATACATGGGCACATTGATTTGCTCAGAACGTTTCTTCATTTTGCTGCAGAATCGCTGATAATTGTTTTTGTGTCAATGCCATGGTTGTGTCTTCGTTAGTAACACATCAACATCATAACAAACATCCACTTGGTCCCAAGAAGTAACTGATTTGAGTCTGGTAGTCAAAGTTCAAATGAGTTTTGACCTCACAAAACATGTTTTTGGCCTTTTGAATGTGATTTCTTTAGGGAATTTCACTTGGACTGAAAAATGAGTCAGTGTGACTACACAAAACGACTCACGTGCTAATTAACTGCGACCGGTTTGCAGAAGCATACAACCACGAGGCACTGGTCGTGATTTTTGTTTTTGTTTTGTATTTTTATTTATTTTTAAAATGCACAAAATTTTGGGCTTCAAAGGTATTTGGACACTTTGCTACTCCTTTCTTAGGTAACTATGTAATTTTAGTATTAGATTAATTGATCGACTTAAAATTGATTGTGAGTTACCATTTAGATGGAGATGGACGTGTGTCAGTTTCAGGAACTGACTGTGCTTGTTGATGTGTTGAAGAGAAAGATATTATTAAATATACAAAGAAAAGCAAGCAAGAAAAAAAACTGTAAAAATGGGAACAACGAGGAGCACAAGTCTTGGAAGAACAGAAAAACATGTGAATGGAGGAAACAACCCTCCTTCATGACTGAACGTAGGTGGTTCATGAGGTTCACCACCAGATACAACCAGTTGTTCTAAACTCTACTTGATTTCTCCACAGGGATCTCAATGACCTTACTGGAGTCAAAGGACGGTATTCAGTACTTCTCCTTTGAGCACGGTCGGGATTACCAACAAATACAGTTCAAGTTCCTGGATGCTGTTGAGTCTATGGATCCCAACCACATTGTGGTAAATCAAAGTTCACCATTTTCTCAGTTGGCAACTGTAATTATTTTATTATAATCAAAATAATACAAGACAGAAACACACTCTAAGAAGAAAATAAACATTTTGTTCCACTGGGAAAAAAAACAGTAGAGCTACATCTTCAGCTTTATAGTGAAGTTACCTGTTGAGCTTTGATAATAAATTCTGTATAAACTGATACATGTTTGTGTTTAGTTAATGTGCTGTGTTTAGTTTCCCAACTGCAGAGCAGACCATGTTGTGGCGACGTGTTGCTTCCTTTATCTAGAAACATTTCAATGTTATAATTTAATGTATATTGTTACAGTGTGAAACTAATGTATCAACTGTGTTCAGATAACAAATGACTGAGGAATATAAATTATGATCAACTTTCTTCTGTGGAAAAGAAAGAAGGTATTTTCTTTCCTCTGACTTTGTCTATTTCTGTCCATTTTTGATAATTGTCTTTTTTCTCTCCAGGCTCTGTTGCAGCTGAACCCGTACCACATCGACTCGCTGCTGCAGCTCTCTGATGTCTGTCGCATCCAGGAGGATCAGGAGATGGCCAGGGACCTTATTGGTGAGGATCCTGGGACAATGCAAGAATGAAAATGTGTTTAGAGCCCAGAAATTGATAAGCAGGTTTTTATCAATTTGGCCTCACAATACGCACAACAGCTTCATGTAGCTTAAAGGCTAAAACTTTGCTTTGTTAGTAACTAAATATCAAGCTTAGAAGCTTAGATCGTTTATTTCCTGGCTCCAAAAGAGTCTTTAATGTGGTATGTTAAATCTATTGAGCATCAGTTTAGCAGAATAGCAGAATTATATTCATCTTAATACACAAGCGTCTTCTTTTATGCTTTTATAGAAACCAGATTTTGGCACAGACATGAAATAACACAGCCCTTCCTCAGACGTGATTATGCTTTTTATGTCTCAGCCTGTTTTTCATCATGGATAAGCTGAACAGACATTTACTGTAGATTTATTGCTATTAATTGATCACTTATTTCTATGTCTTTTGTCTAAGCACATGAAAATCAGTCCCCTTTGCTCAGTTTTATGTAATTTTATGTATGAGTTGTTGTTATAACCGTGTTTTAAGCTTCAACCCATTGATTAGCTATGCTACTTATCTGCTGGAGATGATCCTTGTTCACTTGTTAGATTGACGCAAGATATTGACACAAGATACTTTAAAGACTGTAGTCACATCACTCACGATTCACAATTTTTATAAAATTTTTAGGCTAAATAACTGTGGTTTCCTTTAGTGCTCTGAGTGCTTTCATAGGCTGTATTTCAACAGAAAAGCCATTACTAAATGGTTGAAGTTCATGATTCATGCAAAGCACAGTACAAGGTTTGTTATCACAGGCCTTTTCTGTGACTTGATAGCTAAAATAGTTTTTGTAGAAGACCAGAGGGATAAATCACAAAGGGCGCTTGTCTTCTTCCCCGGCTAATTTAATAACATGCCATTAGTTGAACTGTAACATAAGACAGAGAAGTTGGACAGTGTTTTTTTGAGTTCCGCTCTTTTTTGTTTGCAAAGTCTAGTTCGTTAGGTGGTTTTATGTAAGAGCAACATAACTGGCACCTGCAGTGTTGAGTAGCTGTATTTAGTAGTATGGCTTTTTCCTCAGTCAAAGAAATATATGTTTATATGTTGTATGATAAATAAATGATAAGTAACTCTAATTATGTATTCTCCTTTTATTTCTTTCTCTCTTTTTTTTCTAAAGAAAGGGCCTTGTACAGCTTCGAGTGTGCTTTCCACCCTTTATTCAGCCTGACCTCTGGTAGCAGCAGACTTGATTATCTGAGACCAGAAAACAGGTTGGTTGCTCTTTTTTCATCTATTTAATTTTCTTTTGTTAATTTTTACGAAGCATCACTTGGATTAATTATTCTTCCTGATTTAAACTGTGTTTTACGGACTCACGTCCAACGTTTCAATCATTTCTGTTCGCAGGGCTTTTTATCTTGCTTTGTATAAGCACATGATGTTTCTGGAGAAGAGAGGGTGCCCACGGACTGCCCTGGAGTACTGCAAACTGATCCTGAGGTATAAATACAAAAAACTTGAGATATCAAAATGAAAAGCTCAAAGGTCCTTAGTCTCTTTATAACTAACTTATCTAGTTTGTCATCACTTAGCAGAACTGTGTTTCTGCAAAATAAAGGTAGGTGGTAGCTGAGATGCTCACATATCTCCTGTGTCTATAGTTTCTTTACTGGAAAAATCATTACATATGATCTCATGACTTACTGGCAAAACAAAAAGAACTCTTATTTTCATAGATGAAGTAACAGCTGAGAGCAGTCATTAGACTGACGATATTCTTCTATTACCTCCACTGTAAGGTTTACGCTCGGTTAGTGTGTGTGTGCGCGTGTAACCATGATAACACACACGATAAAACAATAATTATATAGAAAAGTAATAAAATCAAGAAAAGCTATAAAAAGTCTACAAAAATCTATAAAACCCTCAGCGTCGTGTCATGCTGGTACAGGTTGTACGTTTGTCTTTGTACACACTTTGTACACGGCTGTTGTCTGTCTCTCCATCAGTCTGACGCAGCTCCAGATTTACAGCTTGTCCATTATAGTGGTGGAAGCTTATCTATGATTTTCATCAAACTCTGGCTTCCTGACTTCACGACAGAGATATGTTCTTGTGGAAATAAGTTGATGGTTGTCCCTGTCCGGCCAGTAGTGACTGAATCACTGACAACGTGGTTGATAACATAATCTTAAAAAGTAGTGTTTATAGAAGTGTCTTGCTTATACTGTATAGAATTATTATAGAGAAAAGAATCAATAATTCTGTCTGTAGTTTGTCTGTCTGTGGCTGTAGTCTGTGCCATCACATGTGCTTTTAGATTTTATTGAACACGTTGATCTGAGCTTTGAAGGAAACCAGCAAAATTAACTTATTTCCTTGTTATTGTCAGTAGCAGTTTGTGAAGCGGCAACTTGAAGAAAAGCCATGATATGATTATTTGATCAGTGGCTCTAAGTTTATACTAAAAGTTTACACTAAAAGCAAATAGCACAACACTGATGTTGTTTTGATGTTTTGTGGTTTTTGATATTTATTTCACACCAAATTGTTAAATTGAATTTAAATTGTGCGTCAGCTATAAATAGCAGCAGCTTGTAAGGCCCCAGTTGTTTCCAACAGGGTGAGATTGTGTGTTTTACGTTGAGACTTAAGGTTGTACTTGGATTACTTCAGATACGTGTCTGTTTCTGTACCAACCACAGCTGAACACATAAAGTCTTCGTGTTTCATTTATGTCCCATTCTTGGAAATGAAATATTTCAAGAACGCCTTGAGGAAATGCTTCCATATTAGGCACAAAGGTTTACTCAGACTCTAAGATTAACTGATTATATTTTGGTGGTTAAAGGTCAAGGTCACTATGACCTCACAGAACTTTTTTTTTTTTTTTTTTGGCGTCTTGACTGTAACATCTCAAGACTGTCTTGAGGAAATCACTATACATTTGGCAGAAACATTCAGATTTAGACTCAGAGATGAGCTGATCAAAGATCTAGTTCAGTGTGACACGACACACACATGTTTTTGGCCACAATTAATGAATTGAATCACTAATTACATACAAGTGGGCTGGTTGGCGGAAGCATACAACCGCAAGCCAGTAATTCTAGTTGGTTTAGTGCCCGCAGTAATCATTTACTTGTGGTCTTGTCTTGCACTCTTTTATTAGTTTGGACCCAGACTCTGACCCACTTTGCATGCTCCTGCTCATTGATTTCCTGATGCTACGGTCCAGAGAGTACCAGTCTCTCCTCCAGTTGCATCAGGACTGGGAGGTAAAGTGTCCATGTCCATACGCACGCATTTACATTTGATTTTAAACAGATTCACAGTGAGACCTTTCAGTCTGATAAAGAAGTGATTTGTTTTCACATTACAGGAGCACAGAAATCTATCCCAGCTGCCAAACTTTGCATTCTCCACCGCACTTTGCCGTTTCCACCTCAGTCAGCAGGAAGACGTCGGTCCTGAAGAAAGCAACAAACAACGACGTCAAGCTGATCAGATGCTGCAGGAAGCTCTCATCATGTTTCCTGGAGGTTAGAGACTAAACCACTAATAATCACAAATAATAACCTGTCTGTCATCTCTTAACATTGTTTGTGCCATGACTAACTAACTTAAAAGCCATTCACAACAAAGCAGTAGTGTTGCTGTATTTTCACTTACCTGTGTTGCTGTAAATGTGTTTGCTGCAGTCCTGATGCCTCTGCTGGATCTTTGCACCGTGCAACCAGACGCCACAGTCATCTCACATGCCTTCTTCGGCCCAAAGAGTCAGATAGGGTAACGTATGCTCACTTCTTAAGTGGTATATGATGATATATCATCGTGTCATTTACCATATGACATTTATAACCTTTAACTACACTAATGGTCACACGTTTTAGAACACCTGAATTTTTCCTGCTGTTGTTTGAATTTTCATAATTCGATGTCTCAAAAATGACGCTTTAGAAATTAAACAGTTGAAGATTTAAAAAAAATAAATACATCTGACTCACTCATTCAGCATTTGGACACACATGTGATGCTCCTTCTACAATGGAAATATTGTTCAGGAAGTTCATCCCAAAACTTGTGCAAAACACAAAACTTTCACCTTTTGTCCAGTTTTATTTTAAACCAACTTCATGAAGTTTAAGTCTCTGTTGCTCTTCCATTGTATGAAGCCAACATCCAGTTCTGTTCTCTTAGTGTTGTGAGTCATTATCTTGCTGTTGAATTAATCCCTGAGCAACAAGTCTGTCTTTCCTTGTTATTTGCATTTTCTCATTCTAATACTTGCATGTAGAGTCATATCCTGCAGTGCAGATATTGTCCTAATAATGCATCCACTTTTGTCATAGTGTTTGACAAATTTGGGGCACTTGTAAGAGCTGCTGGTCTTCCCTTTGAAGGCTTAAAGGTTCAGTGGTGTCTAACATTCAAGTTTCAGTCTTTAAACCAACTCAAAACTTTGCTTCACTCTCCTCTCACAAGCATATAGAAGATGTGATGGTAATAAATAAATATGCAATATAAAAATATTGTGGACATGTGATAACAAATCCCTATAGCAGGAATGTTTGATGATTGATGATGAGGATTTTCTACTTTTTGTGACCTAAACTTTACCTTGCACAGAATATTAAATTCTTGACTTATCTTATTGTTATATTACATTCTTTTAAGGTCATTCACTTGACTTAAATTTACATCAATTTCAATTAAAAGCTAAAAGATGGAGTGTTTCAAAACCTTTGCTCACACTGCTGATAAGCAGCAAATGCATCATAGCTGTTGTAGTCTTTAGTCCCTCGACTCTCTGCTTCCAGGCAGCCCCCAGCTCTGGCTGAACTGACGTCTTTGTATGTGGGGAGGACTTACAACATGTGGAGGGAGGCGGCAGTAATGCTTTGGTTGGAAGAGTCTGTGAAGGAAGTGCTGCGTCGAGTTGATGCCAAAGACCCTCTAGTGGAGGACTGCCAAAACAAGTAAGCACTCTTCCACATCTGCTGCCATAATTCATATTTCTTTATTTTATCAGCAGTGGAGACATTTGAAATCATGGAGTCATAATGAAAACCAAATGAAGAATAGTAAATTAAGCAAATGTGCTATAATGTAGAGAAATGATAGATCATAAAAAGCTTTAGGATGTAATGTGATCACTCACCACGGTGTTTTAGATTTAGTCTTCAGTGTTTAAATAATTGTCCTCAAACGTTTCACTTTCAACACTTTGTTCCAGGAGGAAGCAGAGGTACAATAGTGCACCGAGGAACATCCATCGCCACGTCCTCCTCTCTGAGATTAAGGAAGCCACTGCAAGTCTGCCTCTAGTAAGAAACGATTAGTTATCACAAGTCACTGTATCAACAATGTCCTCGATGTCCTTGCTCACCATTAGAATTTAAAAATTTCCAGTATTAATTGTGAGTTTTTATATAAAACGCAACCTCTATAAGTTTTCCCAGTTGTTCTCATACACCAGAGGAGCAAGGTGAATAAATAATCTCTGTACAAGAAACATGCTGCCTCTTGTCCTCTAAAGCCCCAGACTGAGATCACCTTAATACAGTTTAAATGAAGGAGAGTTTCTATTTACAAGTGGCGTATTGTGTAAGAGATTTATAAATGTCTACGTTCCTGCATTTGTACAACAAATTTACAAGTGTTTAAAGAAAAAATCTAAATCTAAACATCTGTGCTTAGACGTGTTTTGAGATTGAATTATAGAGAGAGATCTATAGATGAGAAATCTGTGAATGTGTTTTTGCTACAAGAGCTGAGAATACACACACATCTTCCTTCACAACTCACACAGGCCTCTCACTTGTCTTTGTATCCACTGGCTGAGAATTATAGTTATTATTGCATTATTGTGTTGTTATATTATTATTTACGTAAATGGGTTTGACAATAACGTGGCTATGAAATTAATCACATTTATTTCTGGGACACGATATTGTCCAGTATAAAGTTGTTGCTACAGTCCGACCACTTTGTGGTCAGACTCTTCTTTTGAGAGAAAAGACCAGACATTTATCTCCTGGGATATGCTTGTAAATAGTGCAGTTGCACAGACGGTCATATGCTCTGTGCTATGCAGACGATTTTCACAAAGCTTCCAGTGAGACTGGGCATGCAAAGCTGGTGAAACTTGGCCTGAAAACTTGATTCTACAACTGGATTTGAAGTTGCACCGTGGCATTACGACAAACGCTGATAACCTCTGTGGTATTTATTTATCTGACCTCATGACTACATGAAGTTGCTCTAATCTTGCTTATTTGTTCTTCATCTTCAGGAGGTGACCACTCAGCCTGTGATGAGCTTTGACCCTCTGCCTCCGTTGGACTCTGTGATATCATACACTCGACCAGAGAGGTAATGAAACACCTGCTGCTCTGTGCTCATAAAATTAGTTTGTGGAGTCAAAGAAGATGGAAATGAGATGTGTGTTTCTGTGTCTATTTACAGGCAGCATGTTGGTGCATCCAACGAGAGTACGCTGTCGCTGTTTTTCCGGTCTCTGCTGCCAAATTTCAACCTTCAGGTGAGTTTAAAGGATCAGACTAGTTACTGTAAGTTTGGAAAAAGTGATTAGAGCTTTTACAGGGCAAAAACAGCCAATCATTTAGTTTGTGTCAGACTGTACTTTGTACAGTTTTATTTACAGAACCTCAGTATTCCACCACAAAAGTCCCCTTTTAACAGAAAAAGGGATGAAGCTGCGGGTAGAACCAGACTGTGGGTAAGTACCATCTGCCTGGAGCAGTTTGGTTAAAAAGAAAAGGGAGGGAGAGAATTAAGCTGTTACTCATTTTTTATTAACATTTAACATGGAAAACTCTGAATTTTGGTTACATCTTAATTTGAGCCCTCGAGACGAACTGAGATTTAAAGCTCTACAGACACAAGAACAGTGGGTACAGAACCTTTATGATCAAATAACATACTGGCCTCGATACCGCTCAACCTCAGACCAGCTGCTTTCTAACCGCTGATCAGGATAAACCAAATTCTTTAAATGAACGAAAGATGCCTATCTGGAGTATTAGACAAACAAACCAAAATTTCATAACAAATTTAATTGCTATCTGGCCCTAAACCATGAATATAAATTATTTTAACTGTTAAAGATACAAAGCAGAGACAGACCAGATCTAACTGAATGGGAGGGAGGGACTGCAGGGACTCATCTACACAGTATGTTGAGACACACAATTAAAACTGTCAAACAACTGTTGTGACATAAATATGCAGCACATGCGCTCAAAACATCTGGTTACAGTGTGTTTTATCTTCTTCTCAATTAAACGGTAACTTTGTAACTTACACCATCACTGTAACTGCGTTAAATCGTGAAATTCCTGTAAAAATAAACTGTTGTTGTGTAGAAAAGTTACACAACTGTTTAGTGACTAATTTTTTAAAGTTGTGGAAGACACACAATGTTTCTTACTATAATAATAGTAGTAGTAATAATAATAGTAATAAAAATCACTTGTTATATATTTACAGATCAAATTTTCCCTAAAACTGATTTCACATACATGATTTATATTGTATTGTACATGTACATGTAGCGTACAATATAAATGTCTGTTGTGTTGTCCTCAGCCAAAGAGCAAATGGTGATTTCAGCTTTAGATTAATTATTATAGTCAATAATTTTACCCGAGGACACAGGTGGAGCTCCCATGTTGTGCATGTGGGGACATGAGTTAATAAATGGTACAAGCCCCAGATTCAAATGAAACTCATTTGTCTCTAACAGATTGTGTGATCTCAAAGAGTCTGTGAATAATTCATCATGAAGTGTCCTGTTCCAAACGGTGTTATCTGATGTTCTCATAAATCTTCTTTTTGGAGCTCTGGTTTCTTACAGAGAGGTCTGTGTGTGTGTGTGTGTGTGTGTGTTTTGAGTTTACTCTTCAGAACCATTGAAGGAATACAATGCAAAGTAGCAAATTTTCGTTGTAACAAATAGAAACACTAATCCAGTGGAAACATCTTAACTGTTAAAGATCTGGAGAAAAAAATCTTAACACACATCCTTGACTGATGAAATATTTCCTCCAAAGGCTCATGTTTACCCGAAGGGGATGATAAAATATCAGAAAAGGCATATGACCTCGTTACAGTTAATTCTGTCCACCATTTCTTAGTGTATAACTGAAGAACAATAACAACATTCATTAAGTGCAAAGTTGTTTGTGGCGTTGAGTTCAGACGTTTCTCTTCGACCAGTAAAGATTGATGCTTATATTCATTTATAGATCCAAGTTAACAAAGCAAAATCATTACGTGGAAATACATGGACATTTTAATGAATGTTACCTGTTTTTAAATAAACTCAATCTTTGCTGTTAGTTAATTAATTGTTCTTAATGTTTTAAAACAAAAGACGTATATATCAGACTCTGCAGATTTAAGATCTTTTGTCAAATGTCAAAAACTCAGTTTTAAGCAGCGTGTTGTTACGTAAACTTAACTATGCAACTATTCTTGAGTTATTCACCGTCCTCATTTTCCTCAGCAACAAATGAGTGTTTGCTCTTTCCACCCATTTACTTCACATTATTTGCTCAACCCCTTGTTCCCTCAGTATAGACCGTGGTCGTATTATGTGACAGATTTACAGAAAGACCATATGGCGACAAACACATTTTGATGTAGAGCAAGACAGTGAGCCCTACAATGTTTATTTTCAGTGTAACTGGACCTGATGTTATGTTGAGACGAACCTCTCAACATATCAGCTCTCAAAGCGAAGCTGCAAACACACAGCAGCGGAGCGGCACTGATCAAAACAACAGGATTTGCTGCCATTTGAATTTGACACAGATTTATCTGAAACAGAATCTCGTTATATGAGGAAAATAGAAATTATCCGGCTGTAAGTCTAGTGCAGAGAGCATATACATCAAGCTAACGCCACCAGTGGTCACTGGGGCAGGAGTCTGATGTCATACAACACACAGAGGACACAAAGCATGTGACTTCAACAATGTCGACCTCAGTTTGCTTCGACTTCCTTCCTCTTGAGCCATGAATATAATTGTTCAACCCTTAACTGACCGGGTTAGTAACATAACCGAAACATACCTTAATCACAAATCATAAAACATGACAGTGCACTTATGAACAAATTAACCTTGTATACATCATCACAATTGACAGTGTTAATATGTTTATTGAGTTTAAATTGTGCTGTCATTGTATGTTATATTGTCATGTAATTGTACACACACACACACACACACACACACACACACACACACACACACATATATATATATATATATATTATTTTGGTGAAATGAGTTGGGAGGAACACAACACATTTGCTACATCTGCTGAACACATTTGACATTTTCTTTTGCTACAAACGCACAAACAAAAATCTTGCCATCAGAATAGTTTGAGATATTTCTTTATGAACATAAGAGTCTGTAATGATAGATAATATATACTGGTGAGTAATGTAAAGACATAAAAGCTGCTTGTTGCTCTAAAAGGACGTTGCTGGTGTCAAACCAAGAGCAGAGCGAGTCTGGTTTATGTCCAAACAAGATGACAATGACAGTTACATGAGGTGCTTAACATGGAACAGTGTGTACTCAGAGGATCGTAAATATTATGCAAAGACGGTTTTTGTAAACCCAGACTTTATACATATATATACACACACACACACACACACACACACACACACACACACGAAGTTACAGCGCTTATCTATCTCATGTGGCTTTTTAGTCCACGACCGGTGTGCAGCACAAACCAGCTGCTGCCACATTATGATACACATGTATAAGGACACATAGAACATCTTTTAGGTCGGCCATACATGACTTATGTTAACAGATGAGCCCGAGGCAGTTTTCCATCTGGACACTGGCATCCATCCTGATCATGTTATCCACTTATGGAGAGGAAGAGATACAATATGGACAGAATAAATATAGTTAAGATAAAAGAATATATAATATACCAAGATGTTACATGTCTGTAAACAACAAAATGTTGTGTAGCATCTGTTGTTATTTACATATGGTTATGTTCCATCAAATAGGAATATTAAGTGTAAATTTCTTGCCAAGTCATTAAAAATGCCAAACACAAACAAACAGTTGGACATATCATCTCTTCACATCACCAAGTGTCTCAAGGGTGGTGGGACTGTAGATCAAGTCTCAACTGTTGAATGATTTAATCAAAATACTTATGAAATGATCAAATCCAAGAAAATGATCCAATACAACCAAAAGAACACAGAACAATCATCAGTTTAAGAAAACCAGCTGCGAACAGTGAAGTGATTTAGATTTGAGTCATCGGTGTTAACGTCTCCTCTGTCTTATTAAGGGTGGGCTGAGGCAGGAGGACGACATGGAGGTGGCACGAGCCGGTCAGGAGCTGAACCAGGAAGTGAATCGTCTCATGGTGGCGATGAGGGACATGCTGGCAAACATCAGGTTTCAAGAGCCACCGAGAGAAGACAACCCCTACAGAGATGACGATGAGTGGGACTGAGAGGAAGGAGGAGAAACCAAGTAAACAGAGAAAAATGAAAAGAATGAAAATATTAACGCTGTTAGTTAAGAAGAAACGGAGAAGGACGGTAGAATAGTATTTTTTATTATTGTCACAATTTCAGAAAAGTAAAGTCAAAAGAAAAACGTGACTTAAATGTTTCCAACTTTAGTGGCATTCATAAAGAAAATTACTCAGGGCCAATTCAGTCTCTTATAAACACTTTTCCTGAGTCAGAAAAGAGATGTTTAGTTAAAAGTCACAGTTTTATTTATAATAATTACACAGTTTGCAGTTCCAACATCTCCTGTCATTGTGAGTTGTTCAAACAGTTCAAACAGTTCTCATGTTGATGGGAAGCTCTTTGTTAAAAATTCAGCATTTTGCTCGGTAACTTGTGGTTTTTACCTCAAAGTCACAAAGAAAGTTCTTGTTCTTGTTGTTTCGCATGTATGACAGGGAGCATGAAGCTTATTCATTGGCTGAACTCTGTGTTCAGTGACTTTAAAGTGTTGAGGTGAATGCGGAAGGTTTGTTAATTATGTCGAACAAATTACTGCTTTTCTTGACAATGGAGGAAAAAATGTAATGGTTTGATTTGGAGCATTTTAATTGTGTAAATTATTTTTTTTTTCTTTTTTGCAAAAACTGAGTAAATCATATCCCTTCCTCAATATCCTCATCCATCTTTATTAAAACACTTAAAGTTGATTTATGATCTGTCACCAAGAAACACCCACATGGAAGAAATTGTGTCAATGTGTTTCTCGCAAAAATTTTAGGGAATGGAGAAATCATAATTATCATGTACAGAATTTACTGAAGAAGTAAATAAACACATGAATACATTCACACCAAGGTCGAAGTTTTAAAGAACATCTATTGTGCCGCTTGGTTTCTATGAGGAAACATCAGTGAATCATAGAATCTTGAATCTTAGATTTTATCTAAACTCGACTCATTCAGCAGCCAAACACATTTATGTTTATGTTCATTTCACAACATAAATGAAGCCACAGCTGTCGACGGCCGTTGCTGGATGTTTTCAGGTTGTCTGTCCATCCATCTGTCCCTGTTGTCTTGATAACACCTCAAAGGAACTTCTTCAGATTTGGTCCAAACTTTCACTCGGCCTCAAGGAAGAACTGAATTGATTTTGAGGGTTAAAGGTTAAGCTCATGATCACCTCAGAAACCCTTGAATGTGAAATGTGAACCTAACCCTGATCAGTTTCCTCAAAATTTTACACAAAAGTTGAGTTGAACTCACGTGGGTGATAACTCTCATTGTTTGTTCCAATCAGTTCTTTGTGAACACAGAAGATTTACAAGTAATCAATAAAAGTTGGAAAACTAGGAATTGTTTGCATTAACTTTTTCAATGCTTTGTTAACTTCTATTGCTGCAGGAAAACTAAGTTAATCACATTGAAACGACAGTCATTTAACTGAGTTAAACGACTTAATTTTACTCTTTTGCCTCCTGATAATTTCAGCCTACAGATTATCACAACAAAAATACTTTGTTTAAAAGGTTACTCCTCTGACATTTTCCTCACGCGTCAAGTTTTTCTTATCATTATAACTGCAGGATTTGTGCTGTTTTCCTCTGTTATGTTCACTCAACTCCTGCTGTGTTTGGCCACTAATTTCCACATTTAAGTTTGAGTCGACTTGCCAGTATTCAATTACCCAAAAAATGCTCCAGAGAATTGACTGCACTTTTCCTGCAGCCTGCAGCTGTCCAGTCCTATCCAGTGTATAGTATGGTAGAGATTTCCTTAAGTTGATTTTAGTATTTCTTTGTATTCACTTGATGATTCACCGAGGCTCTATGTACTTATGGCAGCATACCAACTAAATATTTATAATTTTTCCATCATTCTCCAAATGTGTGCTCTTGTGTTGCTGTTTTCATCCTAATTAAATCCGGACTAGGATTCTAAAAAGCCCGACATTGTGCAAAGCTCTTATACGATTTTCATCTGGCAGAAGGAAGAAAATGTCTCATGATGTGCTTGTTTTGTATTCCAGTCAGACCATGACAGGAAAAGAGCAGTCATGTAAAATTACCAGTTATTCTCCCTTTTCTTCAAATCTCTTTTTTAATTTTAGTTTCAATTAAAACATTAAAAACACACAACCATCTAATAAGAATCCCCATCTAAACACTGGAGTCACATAAAGGATATAAACTGTGGAAACCCTGAAACTGTAGCTCTATAGGCACTAATATTCCTACTCGGTAAGCCACATGATGTTTGTGACTCTGCTTAATAGTAAAATTATGTCATTGTTCCCAATTCACCTGGAGCTATGGTTGAGGCTGTGAGAAGTTTTCATGTGATCTGTCAGCAGTATAGAAAGGCTTTCATAGCAGCGTCTCAGAAGGAGCTGTGTGCTTTTGTAAATACTTTACAACAAAAAGAAAACTCTGAACCAGTATTTACACTTTCCTAAATCTTTGGGAGGGAATCTCGTCCTCTTTTCCCTCGGTATCATCAGCAACAGCTGAACCAGCACTCTTTCAGATTTCAAACCACTTCTCCCCCCTCCAGCTTTTTATCCTCTAATTTCCAAATCTCAGTGAGTATTTATATCATGATTTTCAGGTCTGAAGACATGTACCACCGCTGCCCAAGTTAAAATAGAGCTAAATTAGATTAAGATTATGCAATCTCTGTCTGAAAGGCATTTTGATGAAAGAGATACAAGCCTTTTAAATTGTTTCAATACAAAGGTGATAATTCATTTATACAACTCTACAACCACAATCAGACATTAAAACCCCTGAGATTTAAAATATATTCAAAGATGCCCAGCCTCGTTTTTTTAAAGAAAAAAAAGCCAAAATATGGTCATTGTTTTGTTCAAATGAAGCTGTGATGCTTTAAAATAATATAGTATATCTATATTATGTTATATCCTAAATGGATTATAATTTCAGGGGAAAAGACAGGTAGTTTCTCTGAATTGTATTTTTTTTAATGCAAAAAGTCACTGACACTGAATTGATCAATGATTGATCTGATATAGTTTAACTTTACAAGAGACTCATCACAGAAAGAAAAGTTTATTCCGTCTCGGAAAGAAATGGAAAAAATAAGAGGGAGACACTTTTACGCACGCTGCGTAAAGGTCTTATTTATCACAGAGAAAATCCAACTGACTGTTAGTTCATTGATATAATGTAGATAAGAGTGAACATAGATTTCAACATGAGAAATCAAGACAAGAGCTCTTGTCAATCATGACATGAGCGGGGAAGCAGGATTACCACTATCTTTTCTTCTCTTTTTTTTTTTTTTTTTTTTTTCCAAATGTGCGGTCATCAGACATTGGGCTGCTGAGGCAGGACCGCAGCCCAGCTGACGACTGCGTGGGAGGAGGAGTCGCCTCGAGACCTCACAAGCAAAATTCAGCATCACTTTGAGAAACGTTCAAGCAAAGTTACAGTCTCCTCGTCCACGAGACGCCGACGACACTTTTTTTTTCTGATTGTTGCCATGTTTGTCAAAAATCCTCTTAAGTGATACAAGGAGTTTTGGTTGATGGGAATGTTGGTGCACTGACATTTTTTAATGGAGATGGACTTGGATATTTGTGCTGGATAAGTTGCAGCCGTAGAGAAGAAGACTTGCACCGAGGAGACGCACTTTTCACAAGGACACGCGCCAGATTCTCCGGAATTTGGCAGTTCATCCAGCAACAGTTTTTTTTTTTTTTTTTTTAGATGGTTAAAAATACCGGCAGTTTAATCATTTTAACTTCATTAAACTGCTCGTTGTGGATATTTGATGGTCACTGTGTTGATGGGTTCAACAAGTGAAAAGTTGTTCAGACTATTCGCGTGAGAGAAAACAGCTGATGCCAAAGCATCATCCATTCTTTATCAAGTTTGACACTGTGCTGCAGTGAGACACATCTCGACAGTGTGTGAACCAGTCAGCCGTTATAAAGATGTCAGACTTTGAAAAGACCAACAGGTCCCAACACTACCCCACGATGCTCCACGTGCAGCTGAATGACTTCATGGAGGACAATGAGACGAACTCTACCGGCGGTGAGAGACACTCTCTGGGCTGCGTGCAGATCCGCATCCCTCAGGAGCTCTTCCTGGCGCTAGGGATCATCAGCCTGGTGGAGAACATCCTGGTGGTTCTCGCCATCATCAAGAACCGCAACCTACACTCACCAATGTACTACTTCATCTGCTGCCTGGCTGTGTCCGACATGCTAGTCAGTGTCAGCAACGTGGTGGAGACGATCTTCATGCTCCTCCACGACAACGGCCTGCTGGACGTCCACCCTGGCATGTTGCGCCACTTGGACAACGTCATTGACGTGATGATCTGCAGCTCCGTGGTGTCCTCGCTCTCCTTCCTTTGCACCATCGCGGCGGATCGCTACATCACCATCTTTTACGCGCTGCGTTACCACAGCATCATGACGACGCAGCGCGCCATCACCATCATCGTGGTGGTGTGGTTGGCCAGCATCACCTCCAGCATCCTCTTCATCGTGTACCACACCGACAACGCTGTCATCGTGTGCCTCGTGACCTTTTTCTGCACCACGCTGGTGTTTAACGCCGTCTTGTATCTGCATATGTTCCTCCTGGCGCACGTGCACTCGCGGCGCATCATGGCTTTCCACAAAAGTAGGCGCCAGTCCACGAGCATGAAGGGAGCGATTACCCTCACCATCCTGCTCGGGGTCTTTATTATATGCTGGGGCCCTTTCTTCCTCCATCTCATCCTCATCCTCACCTGCCCCACCAGCCCCTTCTGCAACTGTTTCTTCCGAAATTTTAACCTTTTCCTCATCCTCATCATCTGTAATTCGCTCATTGACCCGCTCATCTACGCCTACCGGAGCCAGGAGCTGCGTAAAACCCTGCAGGAACTGGTCATGTGTTCTTGGTGTTTCGGTGTGTGACATCTTGTACTTTCTGTGAGAAAAGGGAAGCAGATCGATGATGTCCATCATCTCTTCTCCCTGTTTGTACATTGAGTCAGAAGCCGTGGCTGATGTCCGCTTGATGATGAACGTGCACATAACACACCACGACTCTATCACAGATAAAGACTTCAGCTCATTTCATGGTGGATTTGCTGATTATTCCCACACATGTTTTCAGTTTGAGACTGTTAAGTGGGTTTATTTATTGTTCATTCCTGACTCAGGTTCATGCACTGTGAAACATCTGGACATTTTCGAGAGACCCTTCTAACTTTGAGATTCTTAGTTAAGCGAGTCAGAGGGTCAAAAAAGTAACTGATGAATATTTTATTTTTGTTTTCTAAAAATGTATATTTCTGTTTTGCCCCCATGTGAATCAAATCAGATTATGTAAAAGCCTATTTTTAATTCCACTTTAAAAAGCTACTTTAAATAAAAAAAGAAATACACTGGAACAACATATTTTTAATTAAATGAAAACAGAATGTAACTGTAGACAACACTGGGTCTCTGCGTTACGGCAAAGGTTGGATTTATTTCAAGTGTGGACTCTGGGTCTTTTTTTCCTCCACCTTGCGTGCAAACTGTTTAGCAAATCATCTGTGCGTAATTTCTGCTGCTAAAACTTCAATGAAGATTAAATGAATAAAAATCAAGTGACAGAGCAGGAAATATAAGAACTGATTAAATCAAACATTGTTGTCTGACTTCAATGGTGTTAAAAAGAAGAAAAAGAAAGGAAAGAAAAAGAAGGCTTTTTACTGTCTGTGTATATATATATATATATATATATATATATATATATATAGTTACAAGGTCCATTGTTCTAAGATGCACAAACAGACAAGTTTATTTCCTAAAAAAAACTGGAGCCAAATTTCACTTATGCTAGTGAAAGAAGTGAGACATTGCCCCCAGGGTAATTATGGAACATTTAGATCTGTTAAGCTGTTTTTTTTTTTTTTTTGCAGAGGATTAATGCTCTTGATGCTAAATGATGTTAACTGACAACCCTGAGACAACCAGCACAGATGAACCTGGAACTGACTCTTGTGTTTAACATGTAGCTGTGGCAATTGGAAGAAAAAAAATGATTATTTTATTTTATTTTTATTTCTTTGTAAATATCTGAACTTTAATTATCCTATGAATGATAAGCTATGGTATTGTTATGGATTCTTCATATTGTCACTGACTGGGTTTCTTTTAGAAAAAAAAAAATGATGTGCAGTAATAAATCTGCATTTGAACCATAAAGTTAAGATTTTTTTTTAAACAGTGCTGGTATAAGGGCGTTTGGATCTGATGTTTAGTTTCCAAACGAAGGAAAAAGAGACTCACAGATCTCATGATGAGGCCGTCTGCCAAGAGAAAAATAATGATTGAATTTACTGGTTAGATGATGGAAACCACGCAGTGAAAAATGTGCATGTTAATATTCCCAATAATATAAACGTTTGTACAATGTCACTCTCAAACCAGAAACACACTCTGCCAGAGTTTTAATTAATGAACCGTCCCTGATGTTTGTCAGTGTTATTTTTCATTCTTTTATAAATCATAACTCATTTAAGTTTATCTTTTATTTTTGTGGGATTTACAGTATCTTTGTTTCATGATCATAACTTTATTTTCTGTGTTGTTTTTAGTGTGTTTCTGTTTTTTCCCTCATGAAAGTCACAGAGTATTATCATCTTATTCTCTATGTCTGGTATCTGCTAAATTAAATTAACCTCTTTTAAAAAAAAAACTATGAGACTTTGACACTGGGTGCTAAAGTAAACCTAATTCTATACATATTGTAAATACTGTGGGTTGAACTAAAAAGAAGAAGAAGTACAGAATGCATTCAATGTTAACTGAAACTAAGTGAAACAAGATTGTGTTGTACAGTTATTGTATATAAAGAACATGTGTTATATGTTATCCTGGAATCTGTTTACATGTTATCTATTTGTTTCAAATAAACAGGTCAGCTCAAAAACAATAATAATAACTGTGGTAAATGAATATCAGCAGCATTACTGTTGATGCCTCCTGTTGTGGGTTGATTTCTTGTTGTTACATTATTTATTTAGAAACCAGATATTCAAACCAAAGACAGTCAATATGAGAGGCATCAAAAAGGAGATTTATCAAAATATGGCTGCTGTTGGTTCATATGTAAAAGTATCAGTTCATGAAACATGTATCTACATCAGAGGTGTCCAAACTATTCCACAAAGGGCCATGTGGCTGCAGGTTTTTGTTCCAACCAAGCAGCAGCACCAGACTTGACTCATTTAATTAACTGATCTCGGTCTTCAGACAGTTGATTGGTCAAACTGTGTGATTTTGACTGGTTGGAACAAAAACCTGCAGCCACACGACCCTTTGTGGAATAGTTTGGACATGTCTGATCTACATGAAGTCCACTCAATGTGAAGGCAGCGGTTTAACCACATCTCCATCCATCCATCCATCCATCCATCCATCCATTCATCTATCCATCCATCCATCCATCCATCCATCCATCCATCCATCCATCCATCCATTCATCTATCCATCCATCCATCCATCCATCCATCCATCCATCTATCCATCCATCCATCCATGAATGAGGGTTTGAACAATATAAATCCTCATCCAGTCATTTTGAATTAATATCCATAGATTATTTGTTTGTTTTTTATTTAGTTTAACTACACAAGCACATTTGTGAATAATTACATGACATTTTATAGATAGATAGATAGATAGATAGATAGATAGATAGATAGATAGATAGATAGATAGATAGATAGATAGATAGATAGATAGACAGACAAACAACTTTATTGATCCCTTGTTGGATCCCTTTTTAATTGTACTATTCTTGCTCCACTGTGTGCTCTAGTTTCCTCACACAGTCCAAAGACGATGCACGAGATGCACATTGATTTAAGTGGATGTGAGTGTTTTATGTGTTGTCCTTGTAATAGACTGATGACCGGCCATCACCTTCAATCAGCTTGGATTGAACTGGATGAGTGATATGGACAATCAATGAACAGATGAGTGGATTTGATCATATCAAGACTGAAATAACTAAAATTAGACTTTGTCGTGACGATATGTTTAGGTATATTTTTTCTGTGTTCATCAATATTATCACAACATATTTTTTAAAAACTCTGGTTGACCTAATTTTAAATTGTTGCGTTCTCGGCTTTTCATTGAATTAGTGTACTGATTGTGATGCATTTATCTTATTAGTGTAATTGTTTAAATTGTGTGTAAATTGTTGTGGATATTAAAAATGGCACAATTTGTATTAATATACAATTTACTGCAGTATATTACAGTCATCGTTCAATGGATGTTTATTTTGTATTAGTTATTTCATATTTTATTTTCTATTTTATGCGTGTGTGTGTATGACATTATGTTGATAATCATGAGCTACAGTCATATCAAAAATATTTAAATATCTTAATAATCTTTAATCTGTCTTTTAATTCCTTTAAAGACTCTCCATCATTGTCACTAAGCTACATTCATCATAAATGCATTAAATGAGGGAGCAGACGTATCGTGGATGCGCCACTTTAATGTAATTATCACCAATTAGTCAGAAGTATGACCAAAGTGTGTATAATTTACAGACAGCAGCATGTTTACAGTTAGGGTTATGACTTCTTCAGTGATTTAGCTAAACAAAGCAGCTCTGTTCACAGAGACCGAGTCAAATCTTTACAGCTTCTGTTCAGACAACAAACACACTCAAACTATCTGGGTTATTCATGTGGCTGAAGTCCAGAAATGGACAAAAACCACAATGACTCTGAACTTCAGGGTTGGACTCAAATAGAAAACATAAAGAAACTAAGTTTCACTTGGATACAAATACCGTCAACTTCTCTCGGCGTGATATTTATTATCCCTGTTATCTTGTGACTGTGAAAACACATTACAATTTTGTTCAAAATAATTTGTATTTGTTCTTCATTTATTATCTGTTATTGTACTATCTAGATGTTTATCAGTCCATTATGCTGCGATCACAGTTTAACAGTTTGATTCAGGATGGTAATTGAGGCTCATTACAGCAGCTTACAGTGCTTTTGTGAGGAAACAGAGAAGAAAACTTATGACTCATGCAGACAAATTTTGCAGACTGCTACCTTGTGTTTGAATATAAACTGTATCAATCCAACACTATCACATAGGAGGAAGAAATAGCTTTAATATATGTTAATATATGTTTCATTTAGACATCTTTTACACACTGTAATCATTCTTTAACTAATTTATGAGTAACTTCCTTTATCAGAAAAGAAGCTTTTCTAATGATACTAATATGCTACCTGTGCTGGTTGAGCAGCTTGTAATTATCAACCTTTTGAATACCATACTATATAACACCATGTTAAAAATAATATTTATTTTGTATCTGAACTGGGTCACATGTTTCTGTCAAACTCAGCGCTGCGTGACAGAAAACATCAGTAAACAGAAGACTTCTTTATTCATGAGGACGCGGTGCCCTTTACACAGCATCGCTCTAATGAGCAAAGGCGTTTTTCTTCATTAGGCATGGAGAAATCGATTCTCTGGTTTGTTTTAAGCTGCAATTTGTAACTCAGCATGAGCTATTATTTGTTATTATTTTTAAATACCTGATGTAGTGTTGTGTTTGTTTGTTTTTTTGTCCAGGGTGACACACATGTTCAGGATAACCACTGACACATAAAAACCCACAGCTGATATCCTTTACAGGGGAATAAAAGGTAAACCTTTGTCTTAAATCCTGCCCTGTGGCCTGCAGCACAACTACTCATGATCATGTGGGTTTCACATTGAAGTTCATATTTAGAAGTGCCAATCTGCTGAGAAATAATGATATTTGCCAATGTTTCTTTTTAATAAGTATTAACAATGGTGGTAAAAACTTGTTTTCTATGAAAAGCCCCCATTTACTGAATAGTGTCAGCTGCTGATGGGGATATTTATGAGGATGTAATGAAGCCATTCATACCACAGATAAAGTCCTGGTTGTTGAAGATAGCACAAGCTGAGGCTGTGAACTTGTTCCATATCATCTAATCACTATTGTATGCACCAGACCTACACTGTATTATCATTTCACTCTATTTCTAGTTATTGCAGTGTGTCTACATTGACAATACAGCATGGCAGGCAACGTGACAGTCTACGTACATTTATAAATTTCATGGGAAGTGGCTGCAGTGCTTTAAGGTAGAAAAATCATACTAGGATTTTTAGCCAAATTCCAGGTAAATGTGAAGTGATTTTTTTTTTTCATGTCTAAGAAGATAACTTGTAAGATGCGTTTTGCTCTGATTCTTACTGTTCCTCATCTTTGCAGGCTTTATGACCAGAATCAGAAAAGATTTGAAGAACGATACATAGTGAATCGATGTATTTTTTCTCACTTTTCTGGAGATGAAATCACACATCACAGGCCCTTGAATCATTCGCCCGAGTCCCCTAGAAGCAGAGGTATCTGAGACATTTACTTCATTTATGTTTATGGCCTCTGGCAGTGTTCTGAGTGTCTGTGCACGTGAATTAGTGTCCTCATTTTATTGTCCCTATAATGTGTTTTAATGCATTTTATTACATCTTGTATTGTTCATGAATTTGAATGTAGCTTCTATAGTTTGCGTTTGACATTTTAAATAAGATCAAATGGAAAGAATTTCAAAAAAATTCTTTTTATTTGCAAAATAATAATCAAATCAATCAAATAAAATCAAAAATCTGAGATTTCAGCCACAATTATTAAGTGTTTGTTGATAATACAATATGAAGGTAGCATCATTTCTCTCTGCCTCACACGGAAACTGCAGTTTATATCAATGTCCTCTTAAGATTTCACAGGTAAAAATTATTTATTTATTTTTTAAAAATGATTGATTTTTAATAGATATATTTTACTTTGTGAAAAAGTACGTTAAACGAAAAAAAAAAAAAAAAAACTCTAACATTCCGGTGGCGGAAAAAGTGCCCGAACGTACAGTAAGCCTATTTCAAAATAAAAGCATTAAATATTATCTCCATTTAAAGCAATAATTTATCTTAATACACCAGATTGAGACAAAAGACGTTAACAAAGTAATAACATCAGCTTTTATTTCCTCTTTAGCTGCTCGTCATGGAATTGATATCGCATATGATGCTTTTATTGTGAAAATAACAACCGGATATGGTTTGTTTGACGAAGTATGACTTGACACTTTTTGTCCTGTGATGTTGCTAATGACAGACAAACAACACAGGGAGAAACTGCTCACATTAGCCGCCAGCATCGACTATAAACTATATTTTACAAGTGCCGCTTTCCTGATGATCATTTAGGTCAACAACGGGGTAAGCTTTAAACAATACCGACCTGTGAAATGAGCAAAAATTAGCATCAAAACAACATCTGATTGCTTTGCTTTAATGGCTAATGTTAGCTAGCGTTAGCTAGCTGTTGACATCTGTATGTTGATGTTGATGTGCTCTTTTCTTTTGACATCTTAGCTGTTAATATTTTATTTATTTAATGATTTATATAGTTTAGCAGTAAAACAGTCAACATGATAAATGTTACCAGTTTTTAGAGGAGGACTGTCAGAGGTAAAAACCTCATTGTTGATCTTTGATGATGAGTCTTTATAATTAATTTAAGCTTTTCAGTATTTTGAAGTGATATGAAGTGAATTAGATCGACTGTATTTTTTATTATTATTATTATTTAACCAGCTTTGCAGCTTAATTGGTGACAACATTGTTATTGTGAATTGAAGCCATTGTTTGTTGATGTAGTTTAGTTTATATCTATGCATCTTCCAACATGTAAATCACATTTCCACCCATACACCACATCTTGCCACTGACCACAGTTGAGAAAACAAAAAAGGAAATCCATGTTGTGGTTTGTAAAGTAAACCATCTTTTGGTTATGCTTTTTTCTTCTTCTTATAATAGATGTAGACCAGTGTTTTATTATTGAACTTAAGTATTTTTAGAAGGAAAGACACAGAGCTATAAGATAAATTCTGTGTTATAACATAACATTTGCGTTTTAGGAAGTGAAAGATCCAGTGTTTCTCAAGTTTGACCAATCCTGCTGAGAAAGGATAAGTCAGCTCATATTTACTTCTGCTGCAGAACATTTTGGCCTTCCCTTTTAAAATCTGGACAAGTACAATAGTACCTTCCTGCATCATTCATTTCTAACATAGCGATTTTAATCAGATTATAGGTGTGTGTGTGTGTGTGTGTGTGATATGGTATCTCTGGTATGTTTAGTGTACGTAAACCAGCACATTGACTTTATCAGATTTTTGCAATCATTATTAAAACTAAGACAGAGCTTTACATTCAGCAGCATGAATTTTACTTGCTTGATCCTCTGACAAAGGTTTTATTGTCCTTCAGTAGGTCCTCGATCATTAAAGAGCAACTCAGTTCAGTTGGGATCTAAGTGGGAATACAAAGAACATTAAGCAATAACCATGTAGTCACATTGGCTATCAGGCCTCCATTAAAACATTGCTATGATTATTCTTCCTGCTTCAATATACAGTATAAACACATGCAAAGAGCAATTAACAAACATCACATCACATTGTGAATGTGATGTTCATTATCTTCTTCAGATGTAGCCGATGAAATGGAGTATGATGAGAGACTTGCACTTTTCCGCCAAACGCGCCTCAATCCTTTTGATCGGGGGGAAGAAGAGGAAGATGGTCCTCAAGGAGGCAAGACGCCCCCACAGCACGGTGAGATCTGCCCAAGTCCTTCACAGGCAAATTATGACACAGCAGTTTCAAGTGTATGATGAAGAATCTGACCTCGATCTGAGGATCATTTTACTCCTGTAACGTAGGTCTGCTCAAGTAAAAAAATACATGGTTGTCCTTTGGTTTGCATGTGTTTTATGTTATGTTTAATTGTTCAGTATGTGTAAGTTTGTAGTCATGTGGACGTCATGTATTGAACTTGGATAGTTCATCCTGCACCATCAGTGCTGACCTAAGAGGAGTAAACTTTATTCTGCTTGCTGTCAGCTGCTCATTTTGTATTTTCTTACATCTTATGGGTTTATTGCTTTTTTCTGTTAAGCCAAAATAAGATGATTATCTTTTTAAAAGCATCGTTGGTCAGCACCTTTATTTTTATTTAAGCTAATCAACTGTGACAGACATCCCACCAATCACGTATTTTCAATATAATTTAATGCTCTGCTCTGTGATAAGAGGCCAATTAATTAGGGATTTTATGAACCGTTTTTATGTGAAACAAATGAATGTTACTTCTGTTTAGCCGCATGAACATTAGGCTGAAAATGAAAATATTATATTGATCTAGTCAGTCGGGTCTAGTAAATCCCCTCACAGAGCTGCTTGACAGATTTTCAGGTGGGTGTTGAGGTTTCTCCTTTTTTAAATGTCACTGTCTTGAAGATTTAAACTTGCTTTTATTTTGGCTGCAAAAGTCAACAATTCCTCTGCCATGTGATTAGATCATCTTACTGTATGGAGCAGTAACTCTCCTGTGAAAATGATTTCAACAAATTATATCCCTCAGATATTTACTAAGGTCTAGAACAGATCTTAATAATAATAATAAACAAGCACGCTGGGCTTTTGTATTTTAAGTTTGTGGATAAGGAAGTTGGAAACACTGTGGCAGAACCAGAGGAAATGAAAAGTTAAGTCTAAGCAGGACCACATCAACACTTCCTGTATTGTAGGATTCAGGAATTGATAGAACTTGAAAAAACTTCAGTCACTCAGACTGAAAAAGCTTGACACAAGTTAAGCTGAGATGATTTTACAGACGTCATTTGTGTTTCTCTGCTTCATTTGACTTCTTGTCTGTTCGGCACCGAGAATCTGAATCTACTCAACATGTTGTTTTCTGAGGTGTACGCAGGTAACAACAATATTTATCTGTATTTTATTTCTCTAAGACTTATTTCTCCTCTCAGTTCATTGTTGCATGTTTGTCTCGTTCTTTTATTTTAAATTAAAATGTCATTTTATGGCATTACATTTAATTTCACTTGATACCTGGAAGGTACAAGACAAGTATTTGAAGTGTTTTATTTATTAATTTGTTGCTTTGTCTTTTTCCCTTTATAACATTTCATATAAGCAAACTCTACTTTTTTTAAAGTATTTGCCAAATTTTTGACTAAAAGAAACATATTTAGAGGAAAGTTGGTGGTGCTGTTGTTACTTCATTTAGCAGCCGACCATATCAGTGATCATGTCACTGACTGTGTAGATGTAGATGTTATAGCACCGTGCACCTCAGAGTTCATTCAGCAGTTTGACTCACACACAAGGCGTCTGCCCTGTCGACTTGCTTAGTTACACATTACCAGAACCTGTGATTTCCTCAGTTCTCCATTTTGTGCCATTGTCCTTCTTGGTGCTGAGCCTCGAGGTGAAGTGATTGTCTTGAGTGGCCACAGTCATGTGTGTAAAATTAGCACGCATGACTGAATACACAACAGTGCTTACAGCCGTGTTTTACGCCACGCCACCGTCTTTCTTTGTTTTTTTTTAGAAGCAAAACCCGAGCTGTTCTCTGGGAACAGAACCCACAGCTCAGATCGGACCATGGACCTTGGTCTAGCTGAAGATCACTTCTCGCGGCCTGTGGTAATTAAATCATTTCAACTGTTATTTTTTTCAACTCCATATAGCTTGACAAAATAAACGAAATCATTTCCTGCTGTAAAAGTGAGAGTACTCACGTATCAAACTTCCTTTTCTTTTTGCTGTATGTTTAGACGCACTTTGTTTGTTTTTCTTTCCCAGGGATCTTTCGTGGCTTCGGACATTGAGCAGCTGAAACTGGCCATCGAGGAGTGTAAGAAGCTGATTTTGGAGCTGCCAGAGCATTCGGAGAGACAAAAGGACACCGTTGTGAAACTTATACACCTTCGCCTCAAACTGCAGGAACTTAAGGTTGGAACTGAGGAGTGAAAGGAGAAGTCCATGACGCTGCGGTTGTTGTTGGTGTCTCTGTTAGAGTAAAACAAGAAACTCTCATCTCTTAATTGACTAATTTTACTTGTATGTTTTTTTTTAGTCTGTGGAATGCACAGCTGTACAAATGTTTGCATGTCTACTGCTGGGCTATGTTTATGTAAAGCATGCCCTTTTTTACTGTGTATGTGGAGAAGCACAGATACAGTTTGTAGCCTGTAACAGAAAAGGGATGATCAGTGTCATAGATGCAGTTGGGGAGATCATAAGAAATCTTGTTGGTCTGTTAATATAATGAAGTGAGGATTATTGAGTGTTTGTGTGTCACTTTTGGCCTCTGCTGTTTTTTGAGATATGAGAGCAAACATTGAAGGCATTGTTAGAGACTGATAAGATGATAAACAAGTTTGTAGAGGTTGGTGACTTCCTGCAAAAAAAACAAAAAACAGTTTATCCCAGTTTGTACTGGAAAAGATTTTTCATCCAGAAAGTAAGTGAGTTAGAATTTAAATACATTTTATAGAAAAGTGAGTGTAAATTATTTGAGGTTTAGTTTTTTTGTGTGTAGTTGTGTTTTCAAAAAACAACCACACCCAGTCGCTGCAGCAAATTCTCAACTATGACTGATAAGACAACATAAGATAAGCCTGTCTGACGTGTTGGCTGATTGTGGTAAAGACACAAATGTTACTGCAGCCTTATTCAAAACATTTCCATGAATTAGACCGTCCCAGCTGAATGAGGTGACTGACCATACATTAGCAAAAAGAAATCCAATCACTTAATATCCACATCCTCTCTCTAGAAGGGTTTGTTTCGTCTGAAGCGTATAATGTGAAGCAGCTGAATGTCACATCCAGTGCTATGCTACATAAGATTATATGGAACTACATGGAAAAAGAAGCACTTTATGTTATGCAAGAATTCAGCTGATTTAAGTTGAACTGAGGAGTTTTGTCTAAAGGGTATAAAATGTCATAATTTGATCTTTGACCCTTAAAGGATCCTGAGGAAGATGAGCCAAATCTGAGAATCCTGCTGGAGCACCGCTTCTCTAAGGAAAAGAGCAAGAGTGTGAAACAGACCTGTGACAAGTGTAGCGCTATCATCTGGGGCCTCATCCAGACATGGTACACCTGCACAGGTAAGAAGCTCTCTACAGTATCTCTACGAGTTACATTTTACATTTATAACATGTCCTTTCAATCTTACTCTTGCTCTATCCTAATATTCCCTGTATGAACTGTAAAAACTCCAGTCAGGCGATCGTATTATGTCACTTCACTGTTTATTCTTCACACAGTTCCCTGAAATATTATAACGTTATGATAATTATATCAAACCCAGTGGCAGGGTTGTCATGGGTCCTTTGGGATCCCGGAGAGTTTCATCTTTGTGGAAAAAAAGGCATTGAAAGTTTTTGAAAATAGACATAAATAGACTTGAGTCATTGAAATTGATATTTTATATGTTTTGCACAATAGTAGAATAACTATTAAGTTCTGTGACACTTTTTTGTGTAATGTCTAGTTTTTCTTCACCTGTCTGTCATTTGTTAGCTCTTCAACTTATAAATAAATCTCTGTTTTTGTTGCACAGCTTGTTTTGCTGTACTGAGAAAATTAGAATAATAATTACTACCATCATTATTAACGTTAAGTCCTTGATTTAGATATATATCACATTGGTGGGACCCTGCAGAGGGCATGACTGTGACTTTAGTGCTAATATTAAAATATTGCCATGTGATTATCTATTTCCTCTCTCAGGTTGCTATTACCGTTGCCATAGTAAGTGTATGAACCTGATCACTAAGCCTTGTGTGAGGTCAAAGGTCAGCCATCAGTCAGAGTATGAACTCAGCATCTGTCCTGAGATAGGACTCGACCGGCAGGACTACAGATGTGCAGAATGTCGCACACCTATTTCATTGAGTGAGTATGAATGGATGTTATGTTTAGTTTAAGGTGCATCTAGCTTTTGTTGTTTTGTTTCATAGTTTGACTGAACGGTGTTGTGTTCATAGGGGGTGTACCAAGTGAGGCCAGGCAGTGTGACTACACAGGACAGTATTATTGCAGCACATGCCACTGGAATGACACGGCCATTGTTCCAGCTCGTGTCATCCACAACTGGGAGTTTGAACCACGCAAGGTATGTTCAACAACCACAGCAAAACACACTCAACATGTAAAAAAAAATCCTTTCATCTTTTATACATCAGTCTAAAACACTTCTGTGAAGACTTGTGAAGCAGGATTTGGGTCATTTGATGAGACTATAGTTACACTGTGTGTAATTCTATTTGGCACTGAATTTCAGCATTAATTTACTAGTCATGAGAACTATTGCACATCCTGTGTTAAATCCTGTTTCCTGTGGCTCCAGAGGAACTTTGGCACATTTCAGAAAATTAAAAGTGGAGTCTACTTAATGTTGTTAAAAATAAAAATGCCTGTATTTGGACGCTGGTTAGCATTTGACCTACTTTGACAGTTCAATCCAGGTCAAGAAGAGGGTTGCCAACTTAGATCAGATGACGTACATTTCTGAGGTTTGACAGTTTGTCTCTGTTTCAGGTTTGTCGCTCCTCATTACGCTACCTGGCCCTGATGATTTCACGACCTGTGTTGAAGCTGAAAGAAATCAACCCGCTGCTGTTCAACTTTGTGGAGGAACTGGTCGAGATCAGAGTGGGGAGCTTTTTTTATCCTGAGGCCCAATCAAAAAATTGTGGAATTTGCAGTGAAGATATTTTTAGGCTACCGGGGAAAATATCATTTCACAGTTCTAATTGTTTTTATTTTTTGCAGCTGCAATGTTCTCAGTTTTAGCCTAAAAACAACTTTTATGTTACGTACTGCTTACATGTGTAGTGAGAGAAGAAAATAAATGCAGCTTTATGCATTAAATAAAACTGACAGTAAAGTGTATGTTAATTTGCTTTTTCTGTCACAGAAACTTCGTCAAGATATTCTGTTGATGAAACCATATTTTATTACCTGTAAAGAGGCGATGGAGGCTCGACTACTACTACAGGTTTGCATCCTTTCATATTATCTATTCACCACCAATCAAAACCAGTTGTATACTCGGTGTCCTCTATGATGACGTATGTAACACATAAGTAAAGTGTTAAAACAGCTCCACTATGTGGTGAAAGCAGAGATCTTGTGTTGAATCGAGAAAAGTTACCGATGTGAAACTTAGTGAGACATTTGTATGTCATTAGTTTAGTGTATACAAACAAACTCAACAGTGTTTGGTAACATTTTCTGTATAATATCATGAATTTGTTTTAATATGTATTAAAGGAGCTCAGTCTAATAGTAGAGCTACTAAGGTGCTTAACTCTGGAATAACCTGGTTGACGTGCCTTCAGTGATGCTCTCCTGTGGCGGTTATTAGCAAAATAAAACAAACTAAAAACAAACAACAGTATGATGAGCATCTCCACCACAGCGGTCAAAAACCATTCGCCCTTCTGGGTCAAAACTTGACAACAAGAGTGAACAATGCCCCCTAATACACCTGAGAATACAGCCAAACACACTTAGCTCCTATAAAATGTTTTCGGTGGATCTTTTCTATAAATGGTTTTCCACTGTCTGTGTTTTGCAGCTACAAGATCGACAGCACTTTGTGGAGAATGACGACATGTACTCACTACAGGATTTAATTGACATTTCCAGTGGTAGACTCAGTTGTTCCCTCACAGAGATCCACACTACGTTTGCGAAACACATCAAACTAGACTGTGAGGTGAGTTCAGAAATAAAGTACAAAGGACAAGTTAGACCCAGGTGACTTCACTTCACTCACTGTCTGTGAGTCTACCACCCTGTTAGGTAATCATTCACTGTTTGTAGCTGCCATTTTAACTTTGACTCTGTCCCATTTTGTGTGTGTGTGTGTGTGTGTGTGTGTAGCGTTGTCAGGCCAAAGGATTTGTGTGTGAGCTGTGTAAGGAAGGAGACATCCTCTTCCCTTTTGACAGTCACACCTCAGTCTGCCACGACTGCTCTGCCGTCTTCCACAGGTTAGTCACCAATTATAAAATTATATGACCCCTAACAGTTTATGATCAACCAGTGAAAACATTTGTGAAGAAAAATATAGATTTGTGGTTGCTAACGGTAACTAAGTCTAAGATTTCACTACACTAGAGTTCACTACACTACCCTGAGCTGGTAATAAACAACATATTAACTAAGTAGACACCGACTTTATAATGTATAATGTTTGTTATATGCATCTTTAGGGATTGTTACTATGACAATTCCACCACTTGTCCACGATGTGCCCGAATGACAGAGCGGAAGCAGGACGACGTGTCAGATGTGAAAGATGTTTAAGTGAAGAGGACCATGTGAAGTTACTGCACTTTGCCTCATGTTGTATTCTACTCGATCAACAAAGTCTGATGGAATACTTTAGCTTTTGTGTTTGTATTTGTTTTGTTTTGTGCGTATGTTTATACTGTAGTGTCTTTATCTTCCCGTGCACTACATTATGAAGCAGGGTATTTAGAAACCCATCTGGAAATTAAAATATATTTTTTTTATCAGACTTTTTTTAATTCACACTAAAATTGGATGTACTGATCACTGTGTCGTTGTGCCTGTGTGACGTGTACGTCTGCTTGTATAAATGTATAAAATAAATGCCCTGCAGCGACAAAGCTACCTTATAAGTAGGTGATTATGCATGCAGGAGCTGTATCATAATCGTTACAAGCCTCAGCTGAATTAACCTATACTGCCAACTTTGCTGAGTACTAAACTTTAAAGTTGCCATATAAAACAATAGATTAGAATTTTCAGAATCGTAACTTCAGTGTCTAAAGGTAAAAATACTAAATTATATTAATCATAAATTTACCTTTGGGCTTCCAGTTGTATGTTTTTATTTTAAAAACAAATTCCTGTAAACATTCACGAGGACTAAGTGACTTTTATTAGGCCACATTACACAACTTAAAAATGCATCATATATAATGAGGTTACAGTAAAACATGAGTTCAGTCTGTTAGATGATGTCGTCATCACATCACTCACTTTAACGTCACATAGTTCATCATCTCTTCTAACATTCTTGTGTTTATGTTACATGTCTGTTTTCCTTTTAGGGTCATTCTGTGTTCATCTATTTAACATTTCATAAGGTCCTAAAAATCTTCTGGGCTTTAAAGTAACATTTCTTTTTAGCACCTTACCACACAGTAAAGACCTGCACTGAGTTTTTTATGTCTTCAGTTAGATGTCCTGGTTACTGGAAATTATCTATAACTTATAATTGTGGCATATATGTATTTTCCAACATTAAACTCCATCAATAATTTGAAATACAACTACTTATACTGACCACAGATATATAATCAAAGCATGCATCTCAAGTACTTTGTTCTTTTAAGTACTGATAAAGAAAAGAAATATGGGAGTTAAATCTGTTTTTCCTGTTTCTTTTTATTATGAAGAACTGTGAACGTGTTTCATACAGATCGTTCTATGTTTAATCTGGTTCACTTTAGTGCTTTGTGTAGTAAATAGTCGTGAATACTCATGATCGTTTTGTGCCTAAGATTGTCAGGTAACATACAGCTGTTATCCAAATGTCTTAATACCTGTAACCATCATCTTTAATGGTTTTCAGTCTTAAAATACAAATAGCACAGTTTGTCCAGAGAATACAAAGATGTTAAGTGACACCTTTGGTTTAATGTGTAAATGTTGATCTAATGTATTTGTTTTAAAATAATGACTTTTGGCTGTGATATCTTTCAGCATGATGTACTGTATTATTATTATTATTATTATAATTATTATTATTATTATTATTTTCAAACTAATGGACATACATAGTGTAAAACCAACTGTGAAAACCATGTCCTGTTGTAAATTCACGTGGAGTCGAGCATGAATAAAGTAAATGAAGTTCACTGCAGCACCGTGTTTAAGTTAAAGTTTCACCCATTGATGGATGAATCTTTTTTTAAAAAAGTCCTGTGATTATATTTGAATAAATAAATAAATAATAATACTAAATAATTACATCATAAGAATAAACAGCAACAAACCTGTAACATGTAAATATCATAAAGTTAATTAAGTTAAATATCTACTTGAGTACAAAAGTATTACTGATGGAATTAAATAATTAAACTGAAAGTATTTATATGGAATTAATGTGAGTAGTTTGGTATAATTCTCTGTTCATTTTATCTTTTTATATAATATTTTCACTGTTGGTTTTATGTTTTGTGTGTAAAATCAAAAATCTGTAGGTTTCTAACAGCTTTCAGATGAATATAATTTGCTCAATTTTTCAATGATCAACAAATATTAACAGTAGAAATCCCCAAAGATGATTCAGTTTAAAGAAACAACCAAGCACTCACACTTGCTTATACTTGTTTATGATTAATTTGTTAGAAATCGACAAACCGAGTAATTGACTTTATTGCAGCAATAAACAAGTCACTCTGAAATATAAAAGGGATAAAAAAAGTGCAGCGCTTGTGTACATGTGAAGGCAACACGATACACATGGGAAAGCAAACAGCTGTAAAGGACGAAACGTGCACATCCGACATATGATCAGCACGTAGAGAACAGTATGTTCTGAGTCTGAACCCTGAAGCATGAACCATGAAGATTTAAACCCAGTCAGCACGCAAAGTTAGTTACATATGCATGTAATGTAACATTTCTAACATATACTTTTTAAAGCTTCAAGACAAAAACATAAAGTTATATAGGTTATTCTACAGTACAAGTGCAGAATGGACCCAATGAACTGATCCATATTACAAGTCTATAAAAAGGTGACCCCATCCTCCCTCTCACGTTCTGCTCTTTTGTAACCGTGATCTCGCGAGATTTCGTCGATTCGCATCTCACGCTGTTTGTCCATGGCTGCAGCTGTCCGCGGCTCAGTCCAGTGACCAGAGCCGGGATGAGACCATGGCTCTTCTTCTCTGTCAGTGTCGGCTCCTTTCGGAACCGCATGCGAACTGTTCGGACGTGGAGTCGAGATTTATCCACAATTTCTGCAAATTTCCGCGGTGGCGGCGGTGCATTTGTGTCGGTAAAGTGACATTGTTTTCATTTTTCTTATTATGTAAACTTTTTATTTTTTATCTATTTTTGAATGAACTGTTATCTAAAAACAACCTGAGTGCAAATCTTTTTTATTATTATTATTATTATTTTTTTTACAACAGCTACTTTTAAACGCGTTAGATAATTGTGTTGCAGGAGTTGAAGTTGTGTGAAACTGTACATTTGTCGTGGGAAAGGACACATTGTTCTCAGTGCAGACTGCAGACCCTAAAAAAAAAAAAAAAAAAAAAACAACTCTGTAAACAAACAAACTGATGCAGTGCTTATGTAGACTCATCCATCTGTTGACTGAAGTATCATCAAATTTCCGTTTCGTAATGTTGTGTTTAGGAGTAAGTTTCCTCAGTGTCACTGCATGTTGCTTGAAGGGGGCGTGAGACTGTTACATGCAAGTTATATGTTTTAAACCCAAACCTGCTCATTCTGTCTCATTCAGTCATTCAGTAGCATTTACTTTGCTAAACACAAAGTCAGCAGACATGCATATTTATAAAACTTGTCAGGATTTTGCATCTGAAAGTTTTTAATTGGATGTTTGATTTCTTTGATTTGATTTTACATACCTGACCTTCAAAATAAAAGGTCATACAGGTGTGTTACACCTATTTGTCTGCTTGGTTCAGTGGAGAAGTGGAACAATTCAATCTGAAGAACTTGAAAATAAACAGACTTAAAGTTTTTTTCCCTGATCGTGACCAGATAAAGAGCTGCACTTGAAACCTTGAACTATGTGTTTCAACCACAGTTTTCTCAATGAAAAAAATGCTACACGCACGCAAACACAACATGTACACTTGACCCTCCATTTTACCCTCAGTATTATTATACTGGTGTTCTCTTTGTTTATATTTTAGTCATAGTTTACATTAGTTTTATGCAGATGTTTTGCATGGTACAGTTAAGCAAATTAATATGAATCCAGTTGATTCGGTTGTGAGATATAGGAAAGGGAAATTGCAGAGGGAGAGATATTATAGTGGGTTTATCTAATATTATAAAACCTTGTTATAAAGTTAAACACACATTTGAGAGTTCAGACACACAAGACCAAAGGTGTTGGTCTTCAGAGGTGTGTAAGAAAGTGATAAGGTCAGCTGAGTCATCTTTCACCATGTTTTCAACGAGTGTGCAAGTGAACGTGTGTAACTGCACCAGGAGAAAGGAACAGGCCTGAATACTTGACCCCTATAGTGAGAGGATCGTATGGCTTCATTTATGCTGTGTGGGGCATTTTCGAAGGTGCAGTTTTGATTTACTTCAACTCAAAGGGGGAAGCATCATTTCAGATCAATACAAAGTTGTTCTGAGTGATCACTTTTATTCTATGATGAAACATTTCTGTCCTGATGGGAGTCGTCTCTGAGATTTAAACCGAAGTTAAAACCTGTGGAAGATTTTAGAACAACATGCTAGACCGTGGTCATTTCTCCACCATCAATAAAACACCAAATATTAATTGTTTGAAGACCCACCAAGAGAGAGCAGATATTTTTAGAAACAATATTAAGGCAAATGGAAACTTTTCTGCTCTACAAAACTTCACTAAGACACTTAATGTTAGTTTCATTTAATGATGATCAGGGCAAGTAAGGGAGGTAGAAGGAATAATTTCTGCTTTGTTTAATGTATACTAGTGACAGATGCATAAGAACATACATTCAGGCCATGTAGTAGCTGTTCAGTGTCAAATATAAGTGAATTATCTGTAACACCGCAACAGTGGTGTAACTACTAAATAAAATTAGGTTAACAGAGTCCAGAGTGCCAAGGTCATAATGAGATTTCTGTAATTCTGTTAATAATGTTGTTAGGAAAAAAACATGTTGTGGGACAGATTGTTCATATGAACATGAAAGAAAATGTGCGTAACTGATTCACATCTGCCGAAGAAACCACAAGACTTAGTTTCATTTTGTGTTAATGTTCAATATTATCTTAAACATCCGTTACATGTCTCTCTTACATGTCTCAGGTCTCTTTGTGGCTTTCACTTTTAAAATATTCACTGTTTTTATTTCAGAAGATGTCGTTAGTCCAAAGGAAATGTGGAGGATTTTATCAACACAGTTTCTCACTCACCAGGTTACTTTGCTCAAACAAACCACCAAAAGGTAACGCACATCTTAAAACAGCCACTCTGTGTATGTATCACTCTGTATCTGAAACAGTGGCTATATAATAATTGAATCTCTTTGCTGTGTTTGTTGTTGAATGTTTCAGGTTTTGAAAAATTTTTCCCAAAGAGTGAGGAGAGCAGCAACATCAGCAAATCAGTTGAAGGTGAGAAACGTGTCATTACTAGAAGCATCGTTTACAGGTCGACTTCTCTTTGTTGTGCTTCAGTGTGTGATTTGTTTTCCTCTGTTAAGAAGAAAATACCAAAGAGCAGGGGTCTCCTGAAGGGGAAGGGCGAGACACAAATGACGATGAAGACAAAAGACAAAGAGGAGGAAAAAAAGAAGAATCACACTGGTGGACGCGATTTCAGGTGAAAATAACTGTCTTTTCTTTTCTCGACATTGTGTTTAAACACAAACAGTATAATCACTGAAATACTGGCATCTGAGAGTTTCTAAAATATGAGCTTGACTTTTCTTATATTACTCTTTGGTACAAGTTGCATCATCTATAACTCATTTATTTAAAGTATATGATGACCGTACATTGTCATATTCTGCTCTTAAAATGGAGGCTGAGTGTCATAAGTGTTTTAAATTACGGCTCAAAATACTTCTGCCAACAGGATGATAGGAGTGGTTTGTTATTGTTTGGTGTGTTGATATGGTCTCTTATGTAAACAGCTGATCACTCCGTCAACTCTCCGTCTCTCTGTCTCTGATGGTGATTTTTTTCTCACAGGATGATTTTCCCTTGGATGGAAAAGCTCTACGTAACATTGCCATGGGTGCAGCAGGTATGGCCGCAGCGTTTCTCTACTTTTACTTCAGAGAGACGGGAGTTCAGATCTCCTGGAAAGACTTTGTGAATCATTACTTGAGCCGAGGTTTGGTAAGTAGAAGACAGTGTTTAATTTTTGATTTCCTTTGGGTGTGATTGTCTTTCCTTGTTTCTGTTTGCTCCCACACGAACAAATTGGTTCTTGTTCTGTCTACACAGGTGGATCATCTGGAGGTTGTCAACAAACAATATGTTAAAGTATTTCCTGCCCACGGAGTGAGCACAGCAGATGTGGTTAGTTTCCAGCAAAATGCTGCCATGTCCCTTCTTTTCTCTGATTACTCACTCTGCTGTTTGGTCCAAAATCATGCTGTAAAATCTCAGTAGTAAATGTATTTAGTTTTACTTTTGTGACGACTTCCTTCAATATATACACGTTCTGTCTACTCTGTTAATGCACATGCTGGAGGTTCACTGTGTAAAGAGGAAAAATTTGCCAATTATGAAGAATAAACATGTTTACTTTCATTTGTATGATATTTTTTTTTGTTCTAAAAGAAACTAATGATGATTGGAAATTCAAATAGTTTAAGACACAAAAAAACTAAGGCTGTCGGTGTTAACGCGTTAATCTATGCGATTAATATGACTAAGATTAAAATGTTAAAGTAATTTAAAGCTGTTAACGCAAGTTTGTTTACTTCCAGTGAGCACTAAATAAAAATACACAAGGCTTTGCCTTAATGTTGGAAGATACTTCTGTATTAAATGTGTCTTACAATATGATTTTTGTGTTCTCTGTGTGTTTCAGAGCTATTTGTGGTTTAACATTGGCAGTGTTGACTCATTTGAGCATAACCTAGAGATGGCCCAACATGAATGGGGTCTTGACACCCAGAACAAAGTACCTGTTGTCTACACGACTGAAAGTGACGGGTGAGAAACTCTGATTTATATTTTAAAGCAATTTGACTTCTGTGCATGCTGGATTTGTTCCCGTTGATCCCAGAATGATTGAACTTCTCTTTATTCTTCAACAGAAAATTTCTTTTCAGTGTTCTTCCAACCTTACTCCTGGTTAGCTTTTTTCTTTTTGCCCTGCGACATGGACCAGTGGCAGCTGGACGCAGAGGAAGGGGACAGTCAAACGCCTTTAGTATGAGTGAATCCAAAGCCAAGATAGTCAGAGATAACATCAGTGTTCGGTTCAAGGATGTTGCCGGCTGTGAAGAAGCCAAACTGGAGGTATTGGAGTTTGTCAACTTCTTGAAAAGCCCAATTCAGTACCAGAACCTCGGAGCCAAGATCCCGAAGGTTTGTCATATTTTCACAGTGCAGCGATTCACAATAAAGATATTCTATGGTTATTCTCTGTTATTATACATCAAAAAACTGATGTCACATACTGTTCCATCTTTGTTTATAGGGTGCAGTGTTATCAGGTCCACCTGGAACTGGGAAGACCTTGCTGGCTAAGGCCACTGCAGGAGAGGCTAATGTCCCCTTCATCACTGTTAGTGGCTCCGAGTTCCAGGAAATGTATGTTGGCGTCGGCCCAGCGAGGGTCAGTACCAGACACAACGAAAGACTCTGTCGAGGAGCCTGATGATACATGTCACATGTTGTTTGGCCGCATCGACACAATACGTCTTTTGATATCTACAGTGTCAAAAACATGTCCATAGAGGACATTCAACCTTTTTGTTTTTGCTCTGTGATTAAAGCGCTAACATGGTGTTTCTGATTTCCTTTCACCTTGTCACATATTAGATAAGGGACATGTTTGCCATGGCTCGAAAAAATGCCCCCTGTATCCTTTTCATCGACGAGATTGATGCAGTGGGCAGGAAGAGAGGAAGAGGGAATTATGGCAACGAGAGCGAGCAGGAAAACACCCTTAACCAGCTGCTTGTGGAACTGGATGGTAGGTGGTCATTTTATTTCTTTCAATGTCAGCACCTTTCTTTCATTTCAGGTATGGAATTTGACAAAATCCATTTTCTTTACAGGGTTCAACAGTAGCACCAACGTGGTTGTTTTGGCAGGTACCAATCGACTTGATATCCTGGATCCAGCTCTTTTGAGGCCTGGACGCTTTGACCGACATATATACATAGGTAAAGGACCAATAAAATGATCCCAAACTTTCAGACCTGGAAATTCACTTTTATTTTCCTTGTTCTACCTCTCTCCAGTGGCGCTAATACTCACACAGAACCAGATTTAACTTAGTTAAATTAGTTAAAGTTAACTTAGTTTTTTCACCTAATTCAGACAAGTTTCCAAACATGACCTCACCAACACATTATGTGCTTTCCATAAAACAAATCAACTTCAAACCTATTAGATTTGCTTTTGCTCTGTTTTCTGCACCTGTTCACTGATTACATCAGTAAAAGTCTGTGCGCTTTAATCTTTTTTTTTTTTACTGAAATGGTTAATCTTTTTCCGCCTGCTAAAATCTAATTTGCGTTATGCCAGCAGTGCTGGACAATGGTGGGCAGGGCAGTTTTCTGCCTGACAAAGAAAACTGGGTCAAAACAAGAGAGCTGGCTTTTTATAAAAAGAAGGATTAGATAACTGGAGGCCAACAGGAGGGATTTGGTTCACAACTGCTGTCTGTGTGGTTTAGTTTGACTGTACCGTTACACAGCCTGTGGTTACTTGTAAACTGTTGGTTAAGTAAATTTATTAAAAGACCATTTCACGATTTACTCAGTCGTGCGAATGCCTTGTCATGTACACACTCCACGTGTGTCATTCCCAGTTGTCAGAAGCTCTGTAAACTCCAGTATAATCACATTATAATGTCAGAGCTTGTAATTGCCATTTGCTTGTTGACTTTGCTTGTACTGGAAAACACTTCTCATGACAGAGTTAAATTAATTTCAGCTGTTGGCAACAATGATTCTAATTTGAGTTTTTTTTTTTTATAGCCGCTGTACTTTATCTCTTCTTCTCTGCTGCTGTAGTTTGACTTTAATCCAGTGTTTGTTTGTTCACAACTACTTGTCATCTTGAAATTGAACTGTGTGTCCCTGACAGAGCAAATAGAGTCTACACAGAAATGTATTTTAAACACTTTGAGAAAAGGCTTTATCTCTCACACTTTCCTTGTTTACAGTTTATAAGATAAATGTAACATTGTGACGTTATATGACTTTTATATCTGCAGTAACAGTCCAGTGCTCATCATTTGTGGCTGCTCTGGAAAATGTGTAATTTTATCTTCAAGATATTTTTGTTCCCTTATTTTCCACAGGCCCACCAGACATTAAAGGAAGGGCGTCCGTCTTTAAGGTGCATTTAAAACCTCTGAAATTGGATTCAAGTATAGAAGTAGAGGCTTTATCCAGAAAACTAGCTGCACTAACTCCAGGTTTTACTGGTAAGAACGAGATGTATGATTATGTTTTATATCTACACACAACTCAGTCTTTATGTTAAACTAAAACTTACACTTTATCTCTTTGTGTCTGTTTCTTTTTGTTTTTCTTTCATCACATCACGGTCTAATATGATTGTGGTGTCTACTTGTGTGTTTTAGGGGCTGATATTGCTAATGTGTGTAATGAGGCGGCTCTAATAGCTGCACGTCACCTCAACTTGTACGTCACCACTAAGCACTTTGAACAGGCCGTCGATAGAATCATCGGAGGTAAGTTGACGACCAAATTTATGCTCTTGATATTGTGACAATAATTAATGTTGGTTATATGTCTTAATTAAATCACATTAATGTGTGAAACTTCCCCTAAAAGTGTTGAATTTGTGATTCTGTTTCCTCCTCTATCTCACAGGTCTGGAGAAAAAGACTCAGGTACTGCAGCTTCCAGAGAAGACGACTGTTGCATATCATGAGGCCGGACACGCTGTGGTCGGCTGGTTCCTAGAACATGCAGACCCTCTGCTGAAGGTATTCAAACCATTTCCTTCTCTCATACTGTCTGTGTTATCTTTTTGGGTTTTATCATTTATAGCCAATGCAGGGTCTCTATCATGTAATGATGCTGATGACTCCTTCAGGTGTCCATTGTTCCCAGAGGAAAAGGTTTGGGTTATGCCCAGTATCTGCCTAAGGAACAGTACCTGTTCACTCGGGAGCAGCTGTTTGACAGAATGTGTATGATGCTTGGCGGTCGAGTGGCTGAGCAGGTTTTCTTTCGTCGAATCACCACCGGAGCACAGGATGACCTCAGGAAAGTCACACAGTCTGCCTACGCACAGGTAATCACCATGTTTTACAACAAGTATGATCACAGATACAGGACTGCAAGCTGCAGTTTGTGACTCGAGTCAAAGAAACGTCTTGACGACAGATGGAGTAGTTATGAGTCAGTTTTGTATTACAAGTGTTTATGAGTGCGAATGCTGTTAAACAGTGTAGTAATGTCATATATTGATTGTTGTAATGTCTCAGACTGTCTGTCAGGGTATGATCACAGCAATAAACCAAGGTTGAAATCAATCAGATGAGCAATTGTCAAGAAAATCAAAAGACTGGCAGACATATCTGGATTCACAGTAGATTAGAGACAAACTATAAGTAAAAAATCCATGTAACGACTATTAAATGTTTTTTCTTCATGTTTCAGGTTGTAGAGTTTGGAATGAATGAGGCAGTGGGTCAGGTTTCCTTCGAGCTCCCTCAACAGGGCAGCATAGTTACTGAGAAACCTTACAGTGAAACTACAGCCCAACTCATTGACCAGGAGGTTCGCTTGCTCATAGAGAAGGCCTTTCAACGAACACTTCAGCTCGTCAATGAGAAGAAGGAAATGGTGGAAAAGGTGAGAACCAGTGGAGAGAAAATTAAAGATGAGGAGCGTCGTCCTCCAAAGCGGCACACTGAGCAGTATGAGACGGTCTTAATTAAAATTGCTCACTGATTAAAAGTCTTGTTTTTTCTTTTTGGTTGTTTTTTTTACGTGTGTTGCAGGTGGCAAAACGTCTTCTAGAAAAAGAGAATCTAAACAAGGCTGACATGGTGGAGCTGCTGGGACCTCGGCCCTTTCAGGAGAAGTCAACATATGAGGAGTTAGTTAATGATTTTGGGGAGTTTGAAGAGGACGTCTCTCATCCTGAAGGGCAAAACAACTGGAACAAGAACAAAGGTGACGACAAACGCCTGCAGAATCAGCAAAACAAATCAGCCCTGTACCTGTAGGTGGACGCGCTGCCTCCAGGCAAATATTCCACTGGGTTCAGGTGATTTTTTTTTTTTTTTTTTGAAGGGTCGCACCATCTGGTCCAGATTGTAGTCTGACTCTAAAATAAAAACCCTTTGTTGATCACACCCACATCTATAAGAGAAAGGATGGTGTTTTGTTGCACAGGTCTTTATTGACCAAGATTAAACAATGTTAACTTTTTTTTTTTTACTGTAGTTTCTTTTATTTCAAGAGGAATTCCAAAAAGTGACTTATCATCAATGTTAGGGCAATTAAAAATCATTAAGCTAAAGCTCTTTGGGTGGTGGAGGTGTCTCCAATCCCATCCTCTCACACTCTGATGCAGTTGTTTAGTGCAATAACACAGACAAACATATCACAGAACTGCAGTAACCACGTTGACCTAATGTGAAAGGTACATAATTAGTTACATGTGTATGATGATGGTATTATGAAGAGTTACATTTTATTCTGAGACTTATTCTCCACACGCAGCCTCACTCAGTTACAGTAGGTTCTTATTGTTTATTAATTGCTCAGATTTATTTCCTGAATAAATAAATCTAATTAGGATGCTTCCTGTCTGAGCCACCACTTCATTATGTTGGTGGATTATTATGAAATAAGTGTTTTGACTGAGGGAAACCACATTTATTTCTCTCTCTGTCTCAGCTGTTCAAGATTTCAGCTTGACTGTATTTTAACAGTTTTAAACTATTTAACAATGAAGATATTCTTACATTTCTGAAACTTTGTCTCCACTTAAATACATCACCGTATTTTTAGACATCAGATTCAACAAATATGTTCAGATTACGTACTCGTATGTACTTGAGGTTGTTGGTGTCTCATAGTAAAAGTGTAACCATTGATCATATGACGATCATCATCGTCATAAACCTGAGGTTGATGGTGAAACTCAACACTGGAAACAACTGAGCTGAGCAAGAATGAATTATAAGATAAACCACACGCTGCTGCAGGTTAGATCTCTTCACTACCACTCTACCTCACAGTATCTATACTTATAGCTGCCGCTGGACAATTCATTAGTCACAATTGTCTCACTACATCTTGTGTGCTTTACTGTAAATACAACATGAAGAGGTGCTCAGAGTAAAATGAGGCTTAATAGTATTTTCCATGAATTGTACTTTCAGTCAACTGTTGGTTATTTTATGAATGTTTTTGTCTGAAACAAAGAAAAAAGTTAAACAACTAGACATGTAGCATTCTCATTTCACGTATCTGAGAAGTCTTTCAAGGTTCGATCACACTGTTAAATTCATGTTAATAGTGTCTTAAATATTGTGCCACAGGCTAAATTAAATATTCCCTTCAATAGTTAAACAAACCCAAACGTGTGTGGAACATTTTGTTGTCCAGGTTGATAAATAATGAGTAGGTTGGTTTTATATCAGTGTGTAAATATTATTTGTATTGTGCCTAATTGATGTTGTACTGTTTTTATGATGAATATTCCTTTTTATCTGTCAACAAGTATAAATGATTTTACACTGAGATGTGAAGATAAAAGAAAACACGAGATGTGAGGCTGTTGTGACCCACACAGGTATTAAACAGTTTTTATACTCATCTGATTTGTCTTGGTTTTATTTCACTGTGTCGGACCAACGTCCAACGTCAAATTTAAATTACCTGTAGATGTGAATGTGATAATGACTCTGTTATATTTGAAAATTCAAATTAATGAAAAATGTGGATCGTAAAAGCAAGTGTGACATCTTCAATATCATTTTACAGAATGTAATTTATCCACTGTGTAGTAACTTTATTAATCACAGTCACACAGACATTTTTAAGACTTTTTTTATTTATTCTTCAACAACCACAGCGTCATTTTTGATCCATCATGTCACAGCATTCAGAATTATTGGCACTCCTGGTATAGACAAGCTTAACACAAGATAAATAAATCAAGAAATCAAGCTATCTCCTTTACTTAGAAAGATGAGAAATATTGCATCATAAGCGAAATTCATCTTACAAATGATGATTACAAAATTGTTGGCACTTTGTTATTATTATTATTATTATTATTTTTTGGCATTCATGCAAATTCACCTGACTATCGGTGCGATTCTTCCTTTATTTCTAACAGAAGTATAACCCAACTAGTTAACACTTGTCTTTCAGTGGAATTTGATGACCAACTTTGGATTACCAACTTCAGTTAGTTTAGCAGCAATGATTATGGCAGCCATCGTTGTCAACATGATTAGAAAAATTAAAAAACAACAACAAAAAAGTTTAAACGGTTGAAAAAAAAACAAACAAAAGTAATCGAGTATTAAAAAGTGTATTGCATATAGCTTCTACTTGGTCTGTTTATCTTTTTAGTCATCTGCACCAAATGCCAATAATTCTGGAGGGCACTGTAAATACAGTTCCATGAGAGAAGTGCAATGTTTTTATTTAGGCATTAAAAAGAATAACACGTTCTTCATTAAGATGGAGAAGGTCTGATAGATAGAAATTGGCCTCACTGTTCAAGTTACCTTGTTTACAGGCAACAAAAAAACCCTGTCACATTTTCAAGCAGTGTATTAGGTAACAGCCTCAGTGTGGTGTTTTTATTTGGAAAAACTTAATCGATTCAGCTCATGTCCTGGTAATTCAACATGAATCCCAGTGTCTGAAGTTCACATGGAAGGTCTGGCTTCACGCCGTGGACAAAACTTTTAGTGCTAATCTCGATATCCAGCCATGTTTTCCCACCCTGAGAGGCTGTAAGGATGGAGGTCGTGTTACTCAGCTGACCTCATACCCTGTCAATCAGTCAAAAAACAAAATGAAAATCTTCTGGCAGCACAGAGTGCGTTTATAACCCCTTGCATGAACAACACAATGATTGTGTGTGTCTGTGTTTTGTGAAAGAGAGAGAGAGAAAGAAAGAGACGAGAGGGAGAGAGAGGGAGAGTGTGTATTGCACATCTCAATATCTTTAGTTCGAGAACAGAGCACAGTGTCCAGAGTTCAACCTGAACTCGTCTATTCAGCACCATGAAACATTATGTGAGTGCACGGTGGCAGATGGGGGCCTCTTGGTCCGCTTTGTGTTCCCATCCTGGCTGTGTCTTTCCTGGCTCTGGGTTTTCTCTCTCTGTGGCCCAGCTGTTTCACACGGGACATCACGGCTGCTTTGGCCTCTCCAGCTTCATTAAGGGCTCTGCGGTGTCCGAGTCGCTGTGGTGTTTTCGCTCTCGTGGGGACTCGACTTTGCTGCAGCGCGTCCATGAGGGGGAGCGCATGTACCCTCCTCTGGGCAGCACAGGCTGTTGGGAACCTGGAAAACAAACATACAACTATTTGTTACTAACAGGAGTCCAAAGTCTTGGTAGACATAAATACAGATGCAGTGTTTTTATTTAGCATGGAAACAGACATAGTGAACTCTGCACATCTGTCATTTCAGGTGGAAAAAATGTAACTGTCTGTCTGTTTACTGGTCTCAGTGTACATAGATACAAACCTGTCTGTTAAAATGCAGCAGACGCCTTGGAAGTTAAAGTTACAGCTTGTTTGTTTTTTCCATTTAAAGCCTTTAGTCATGTAGCAGACACTGTAAAAAAAACATTCAGGGACTTTCTATCATGACGTAATTAAATTCATCATTGTGGGATTCAAAGTTTCGAAGATTCAAAAGTTTAGAGTTAAACCTAATCGAGTTGCAGAGAAACATTGTTGTTTCATGCAACTCAGTCTGCAGTTACTTCATGAAGTGTTTGATGATTCAGTTTCCCTGCGTCTACAAGAAAAACCATCAGCATGTTACAGCAGACTTCCCAGCATGCAACTCTCCAGAGAGAGCACTTTGTTTTATCGTTTGAGTATATTGAATGACGGAAACACACTGTGTGTCTTTAATGTGTTAAATAAATCTGTGGTTGGTTGTGCTTTTAGTTTTGAACCATGATGAAGTTCTGAGTCATGTTCACTCTCAGTTTAACATCATCACATGTTGTCTTCACACTGACTCTGGTTCAAAGTGAAAATGTGGTACAAATATGATGTAAAATTAATTTGTAATGATTCATGATGATGCTGTAGTGCCTGAGATTATAATTCAACTTAATTTTAAATAATAGTAATAATTTAAAAAACACAGTTTAAAAAACCTAATCTGTATGAGTGATTGGTTTAAATGTTGATGTTTAAATCTTGATGCTGATATTTTTTTAAAAAAGCAAACGGTTGTAAATACCCAGCTTCACCTGAAATCACCCAATCCTGCACAGTCTCATACTCTTCCTGTTAACCACACCCAGGAAGTTATATAACCCCGCCTCTCGGCCTGTAAAGCCTTTTCCCTCCAAATTTTTACCAAGAGAACAAAGAGTGGAGATTGTAAGTTGTAAAGTTTGAACTTTAAAATGCTTTTCTGTCGTTTCACTTAAACATCTCAGATACATGATTGTTAAATGACCTTTGTGGAGGTTTCTCTGTGTTGTATCACATTAGATTACCATGTTAAATAACTTAAAGTGTCAGCCTCATTTGCTTCATTTAATTTTTTTCATTCTCTCTGATTATTCAGTGTCATTCTTTGAGAAGACCACCTGAGACTCAAACTTTTGAATTACAAAGCCACAAAGTGATGTCGTCAAACATCAAAAGTAAGTGAATGTTTCTATCAGAAAAAAAAGCAATTCTCATGAATTTCAAGCTGCAAATTGTTGTCTGCTTTCTGCTACATCCAGTTGGTTTAATATAAATGTTTTTGCAAAACAAATCAAATCTTTCAATTTGTAATGGCATGTTCAGTGTTTTTCAACTTGATACCAGAGTTTAACTTAGTTTGGTTCGTTTCATTCATGGGTTTCTGTGCTTAACTACATATTTAAACTTGAGTAATGAGAGAAATGAAGCAGACAGATTATTGTGTTTATACGTGTTCGACAACTTTATTTTTCTGTGCAGAATTAAACTAGCAGAGTTGGTTAGCACTGGCACTAAAAACTGGCCATAACCTACTGGGAATGAAAGTCATTTCTAGATTTATTTCCATAATATTGAATTACTCTTTATTAAGCTTTGTGGGTGAATTTAAAAAATACTGCAAGTCCTCAAATCTTGACAAGTTTGATTATGTTTGAAAAAAGATAATATTCATAAAACTCTCAATATGGTCCTGACACGAAGCAGCTCTCAACTGAAAGCCTCTGGTTACCATAACCCTGACAAAGATCTGGTGATTTATAAGGAGACTCTTCACAATGATACAGTCAACTTCTCTTTCTTGCACATCATCAAACCTCTCACTCTTTCACTGAGTCACGGCCCTACCACTTTTTTTGGTCAGTGATCTTTCATTGCCAATAATTAATTCTATTAAAGCAGCTTGTGAGTTTTATGTTTACATGTTTGTCCTATAAAATAAAACCTCCCTGACACTTTGGCTCACTAGCAGTCTAGCGGTCTAGCACCCTTGATCCCAACTGTGTACTTTCAGAAACACCTGCCCCACCTGTCATCGAGACAATGGTATGACCAACAAGAGCAGCTTGATTTTCTTCTTTTAAATAGATGTAAAACACACGTTGATGTGAGCACGTCAACATCCTGAAGATAAACTGAATAAACCCTGCTGACTGATCCAAAGAACTCCAGCAGGAGATGTTTAAGTTAAAGGAAATGAACATATTTTTTTTCCAGTGGGTGACATTTTGCAATTTCACTATACAGTCACTGTATGAGACATCTGAGTTACCTTCATAGTCTCCTTTTGCTTGATTTATTATTCACACATCTACTTGTTTTTTTTATGTGTGAAACACAGCACCTTAGTTCTTCTTTCTCTCCTCAGGGAGACTTATCCTCTCTGCTGCTGTCACCATCAACCACATCTCAAAAAACCTGTCCCAGTAGCAGCGTCTCAAAGTATTTTTATAAGTCACCATTTTATCATTAAGACTGCAGAAATCCTGTGCAGCGCTCAATTTAATAACATTACATCAAAGTGCTCAAGGTGGATGTCTGTCTCCCTCGTCTGTCAGGGGGGTGGAGAATTTAATCAACATAGGAACCCAACTGTGAACCTTTATTCATGATCAGGATGGAGCCACAGTACAGATGTTCAAAAAACCTGTGAGTAATTAAATGTGTGCACATGCATTTTTTTTTTTTTTTTAAATTTCATCCACAAGCTAATTAGTATTCTTTGTTCTTATATCCATCAAATTTCACCCTGATTATCCGGCCTCTGCACCATCCACCTAACTCACTAACTGCTCATTGTCTGTCATCTTTCGGGTTCATAAACACCGTCTTTAACTGCATCAGGCTGAGAGCTGACAGACTGAGGAGAGAGGGGAAAAAGCACATTGGAGCAGGGCAGAGCGAGGTAAGTAAGAGCTACAGTAAATGTTGTGAAAGTTAATCATCAAATTATTGTGCAAAATGGAATAAAAACTTGAAAAACTGATAAACAAGTGAAATTAGTTATTGTAAATACAGTGCTTTGTTCAAAACAGCCTGGGGTAATAAGCCCAGTGGTTTACAAATCAAACCACAAGACATGCTGTGAGTAATACGCTTGATCAAAATATGTTGTGATGTTTTTTTAAGAGGCCTGTTCTCTTTCTCTCTCACTGCTGTTGATGGAACAAAAAACACTGAAAACCAGTGTCTGTGTTTTGGAGTTTTTGACAGCATGGTGGTTCTGGTATTTATGGTGTTAAAGTACACTAGTGGAGTACAGTATATAAATCTTTGAGAACTACAGCAGAATACTTCCACTGAAGTGCTGTTTGGACAGTTAACTCGGGTTTATTGCAGCGAATGGCAGCGTGCAGGTAGCTGTGAAAAGAGGGCAGAGCTCCAGTGTTCGCCACAGTCCCACACAACCTCTGTTAGAGAGAGGAGTGCAGCAGCTGAACTGCCTAAACACACACACACAGAGCATACCAGCCATTTCCAAACAGGACAGATCGCTGTTCATTTAGGTCTAGCAGGATCACATGGGTTGAATTTTAGGAGACTTAAGAGTGTCAACGTGAGATGATGACGAGCAAAGGTGGAAGAAGAGTTTTAAATTATTTAATGCATCTAAAAAGTTTCAAAAGAAACTTCACAAATGTTTCTTTTCCTTTTCATGAACCAGTAAATGTATGAAACTAGTTCATCTGATAACAGCTGTTAATCTTGTATTTTTTTTTTTCGAAGACACATTTTTACAATTCTTGGTCTAGTACCACTTCCCACCACATGGTGGTGATCTCCAACCTAAAAGGACGACAATGAGAGAACAAAAAGAATGAGTGAAAAGAGAGCTGACAACTCTCTGTGCCTTTCACTGCCTCTATCCATCTAATGTTGGTCTCCTTAAGTGAACGTTGTACTCTACCTGGCTTATAAATCTCCAGAGAGCAGCGTCCATATCCTCACACACATTAAAAACTGAGAGACAAAGAGTGAGAAGGAGTGAGGGGAGGGGGAGGAAAGACATATTGATCTTAGAAGATTGATGGCGTCTCCACTGGATTTTAATGAGCAGGACAACAACCTCCTCAGCAGCACGAAGGAGTCTGCTGCAGCAAGTATATGAACACCTGCTGTTGGCTGCTGCTTGTGTTTATGTAGTTTCATAAACGAGTCTCTTCGATGTGAATATACTGTATTTATGCGTTTGTGTAAACCACATCTCGTCTTTTTTTCATGTGTGTTGTTCAGGCTGCTGGCGACTCTATTCTGTCCTGACATCCACTTAAATAACTGAACATGAGCACAAATAAACACACACGCTAAGGAAATTTTACACACCACAGACGCAGAGTAATGGCATATTTTCAAACAATGTACATGTATTGTTCATTTCCTCTTTCTCCTTTCCCCCTGTCTTACTCTCTTGTCACAAGAATACCCAAAGCTATTGGGTACTGTGCTGTATCCCTTCTGTGCTGCTGGCTTGCAGCCATTAAGATTCTTCAGTCAGCACGCTGCTGCATAACTTAATGTTTCTGAAACACAAAGCTCTACTCTTAGCCAAAAAAACCTGTTGTGGAGTGATCAATTTTTAATGTTTACATGTATCTATAAACATGTATTAAACTACTGTCCCTCACTCTCAGAACATTTAAAAGGGAAAAAAAACACTTATTTTAATTGTGCATACTAATCCTAGCAAAACTCAATCAGTGTTGGTAAACTGGGGCAAGTATTTTTGAAAGATAATAAAATGCAATGTCATTAAAAACCTGGAGCTGCCCCAAAGGCAGCAAGTTGAACCGGAATCTGACCTTTTAGATTCAAAGGAGCTTTTATAGAGGGGCTAAAAAATGTGGCCTTGTGTTCCTGAGGGATAAATCAGCACTGAGACGGAAAAGCTGCTGCTGCTGCAGCAGCACAGTCTCTCCGTGGGCTAAAACTTCCCAACATGCTTCATTTCTGGCTGCGTCCTAAGCAGTGACATCACTGCAGGTGTTGGGAGATTGGAAACACCTGCTTCGACGCCACTGATTAGGTCTGTTGTGTTTCTGCCTGTTTCTATCTAATGCCATATGTTTTTTTTTTTTTTGTTGTTGTTGTTTTGATGTGGGATTGTGTTTCCAGGGAAATTTTCTCCCTCTCTGCTCTATTGCCAAAACCAAACTACACATGTCTGAAATCTGCCTGTACGCTGCAATGAAGCAATAACATCATATGATTAAATTAGTGTAGTTCAGATATGCTGCAGTGTAAACAGCTTATGGGCAATTAATTTAATGTGCTTTTTTTTTTTTTTCCCCTAGTTTTGTCTCCAAACCTCATTGTTCCTTATTTTCTGCATCACTTCACCCCATCACATGTCTACTAAAGAAGTCCTTGGCCAAATCCTTGTAACAAATACCCACTCTAAAACACAGCCCCAGTCCACCAAACAGAAACACAATAGATTATAGTTTGCAATGTCATCAGTTAAACTTGTTACTGCTCCAACGGCAAAGAATAGGAGGCAAAAGCTGTCACTGTGGTAGACTGTCAGATGTGGATAAACTTTATGGTTCAACAAGCTCATTAGTGTTTAGAACAAAGCAGAACAAACCAACTGGACGAATTCAGCCTTTTGTTCTGTGTCTCTGGAGCTGCTCTAGAAAGAGACACCTGATAAAACACTGATTCCTGTATGTTCCCTGTATTCTGGTTTCTAGCAATGTTCAGTTATTGTGGCTGAAAAGCCAAAGGCTGAAAGTGAAGGGGCGGACAAAGGGAAAATGGAAAAGAACGACAGCAGCGTAAACAATCAATCAAGACTGTATCTATAAATAATGTGCTGTGGTAGTTATCAGATTATGATAAGTGTTTCAATGGCTTTTCAAGGACCTGGTTTCTAGCAGGGAAAAGTGAATTATTCAGTAACCTACATTTAGCATGAACTCACTTACCCATCTCCTGCTCCTCTCTTCTCCCCTCCTCTCCTCCCTGTACTTCCTTTAACCTCTCCCTCAACTCCTTCTTGCCCTCCACACTCAGCGGTTTCCCACAGAGCCTCACAGCTCGAAACCACCTGCCCCACATTCACCATGCAAACTGTCACACAAGTTAGTTAAAATAAGGTGCTTCGCTTTCTCCTCCAACCCTGAATTCACAAACGGCACTTTGAACAAATAAATCGTTTAACTGCCTTTGTCACAATTGAATGCACGATGTCATTATTCTAGTTTTAACGAGGGAATTTAAAGGAAAGAAAAACAAGCTTTGTATGATATTACAGTGTTGAATAATCCAGAGCAGCTGGTCCTCGCAGCTGAGATTTGTGCAATAAGTTGTTGTTTGGATAAATCCTTTCTCACACACTGTCTTACACACACACACACACACACACACACACACACTCTGTCAGACTGTTCACTAGCACACTACAACAATTTCATCCAAAATGTCTTACAACATCTAAACTAAGGCAGCATTCAGCAACAATTACAAAATTACACCATGTTTGTATTGATGCCACCTAATGCACCTGAAGAGACTTCCTGGTTGATACATGCTGTAATGTGCAGTTATTAGCTGGTTGACTGGTTTTACCAATAATAGTAGTATTAAAGAGAAACAGGTGTTTTGTGTCTTCCATGATCATACGATTTTCTGCTGATTTTTTTTTTTTATTTATTTTTTTCCTGGACTTTGAAACACTTTGTAGTATTTTTACAGAATATTTTCGCAGACTGTCACTGTTGTCTTCAGCCATCTTGGTAGCTGCATCTATCAGGGATTATTTTTTTTTTTTTGCCTTTTATCTGAGACAGTGTAGAGAGACAGGAAACAGGGAGGAGAGTGGGGGAAGGACACGCAGAAAAGGTCGACTTGGTTGGGATTTGAACTGGCAAACAATGCGCCTTAGCCACTCGGCCATCCAGGCGGCCCAGGGATTATTATTTTTGTAGAGAAAGTGAGTGAGTTTGGTAGTGGGGATAGAGACAGAGGATGAAGGTGAGGAGGATTGTGTCTGTGGTGTGACGCATAAACAGCTTGAGGAGTGAGAGATTTTCAGAAGGGAGTCGAGGAAAGATGCAGCACAAAGTGCTCTGGTTTTATGTCAAAAGGTTGAAGAAACTTGGCAGGAAGAAATGCTTGCTACATTCTCAGATGACTGATCTATTTCTATTTTTAGTCATTATTTATTCAGGTAAAAATAGAAGAATGAATGACACTGTTCACTGTGATATTGTCACTTGCATTAATTAACAAGGAAAACGGATCAATTCAATGTTGGCCCCAGAGGTCAATCATTTAATCATAATTGAGTTTACACGGACCTGATCTGTGTACATTAAATCATTTCACTTCATGGCGCTGGTCTGCAGAGGTCTGTCTGCCAACAGTGGGAACATGAGCAGGGAGGTAAATATGTGGTTAACTGCTTCATTGTTGGATGTCAAGACTGATAAGTGAGTGATTATATGATTATTTATACCATTAAATGGCAGCTCACCTGCAAATGTTTCATTGTGTGCAGACAAATTTTTACCATTTCAATTGTTTTCCAGTTTAAATCAGTCGACTGTTGGTATAGTGAACTCCATAATGACCGATTATCTGGGAAACCAGATTTGTTCTTTGAACAGTAACGGCAGTGAGAGTCCTCTAAGTGTATATATTCAACTGGGATGCTGTAGAGTTTAAGTAAATCTTTTTACTTCAGTTTTTTAGCCTCAAAGACTCAAACTCATCTTTGTTGTGCATAAGTTGCATCTCTGTGCTAAGCGCTGTATAGTATCTTTAATTTAACTGGCTGTGGAGCTGAAGACGGCAGCGTACAGTACAGATGGCCCATCGGGACCATAACTCACACTTAACAAGCTGTGCCATGATATGGAACATTAGTAATACAGAAACAGAACAGGCGAAGAAAGAGGCCATGTTATAAGAAACAGAGAATGAATATGATGAAAACCTCTGGTTTATAAAATGTTAGAATGACTGTCTCAGTGTCAGAGTCAAACACATGAGCTCAACTTTTCACTAGAATTATGACTTTCTTCTGAATGAAAGTGATACAGTAATGTCTGAATGTTCTAAAGAAGAATTATATTTTCAATTATTTTTACAAGCACCGTCCATCCACGGTACTTTAAATGTTGGTAGACCTTTAAATCTTGAGCTGCTGTGAAATCTTTGTGTGCATGCTGAGAGGCAGGAGTGTCTGTGGAGAGAGTTTACTTCCCGCATGCAGGATGAGGCTCACAGTTCATAAATAAAACATGGGAAAAATTTTGTGCTTGCTTTTGCAAAAATCAGGAGAAAGACATACTGGCCTTTATTCAGTACGTGCTACTGCCACATACATGCAGGGTGAACTGTCTCACCTCTTTAATATGCACATGAAGCTCCAGTACTGTATATGATTAATCTGGATAATGTGTGAATAATGCAGAACCAGCTCGACACAGTGTTGTTTCCTCTCACTCCTGCTCTTCAGAACAAAATAATTCTGTGTTTTTACTGTTCTGACACCACTACATGTAATACATGTAAGTGTCCATGTATGTGGACATCGGGCCCTGTTCAGAAGTATTATGGTATAGACAACCCAAAAACCGATGTCCATGTATGTGGATGCCAGGTCTTAGGAGGCTAAATGTTATGAATAGAATCATAGAACAGATGAAAAATATTATGAGGCAAATTGAACTGCCCATTTCAGTTTAAAGCCACGGCACTGTGATCGAGTCATGTGACATTTCAAATCATTATAGCTCAGCAGGTCTTTTTAAGACCCCGCTGGGCTTTAATGAAACTCCTGCTCCTACGCACGCACACACACACACACACACACACACTCCTACACACACACACAGACAGTTTATATACATTTGTCTTCTTTCCTCAGGTCAGTGAACAATACTCACTCATATCGTTTTATGTAAGAGAATCCAGAGAAAGTTAGTGAATTGAGGAGAAATACTAGAGGCAAGAATTTTAATTTGGTAAATTCTACCTTTTAAAAACTCTTGTCAAATTAACATTTGAGTAAAGGCAGTTCTTTTTAATATTAACTTTGCTGGAAATAGCATAAATTAAAATCATTAATTAATCACCATCAATTAAATAAATCTGCAGAACTTAACACACTTGATTCATTAGTCTTTTGCTAACAGTAATATATAAACATGGTCCAAATTCAATGAGAATCTATATCATACATGGTTTTTGAGTGTTGTGGTGTAATAATGTGGTGTTGTGGTGAGCCCATTCCCTTTATATTTGTATTTATATATTTTATATGTATTTGTTGCCTTACCTGTCGGAAACTCGTTGTGGTTTTCCTCATCAGAGTCAGCAAAGACTTCGGCCAGTTCCTGGTCAGACATGTCAGTCAGCTCAGTCAGATCCAGCAGGTCAAAGTGCACCTCTAAAGAAGACACACTGCTCAGTGGTTCTGAGGCAGAAAGAGAGAAAACACCATATGTTTAAATCAGAGGGAGCCTGAGAGATTAAAATGATACTGTTTTTTGTTTGTTTGTTTTTTATGCTGACACTGCAAAAGCCAAGAAATGAGGCATTAAGTACATTTATTATAAACATAAAGGTCCTTATATCCTTGTATAATGCTGCTCTTGAAACTCGACTGCGCTCATCATCAGATCAATAGCCTGCTCTTGTGTTACTATTGTAAAATCAATTTCAGCAGTGATCATTTTCACTCCTTTATCTACTTTTTATTTGGACATCTCTTGTAAAGCCGACTGCTCGCTTCACATATATTTTAAGTCACAGTGGAATTCTTGTATCTGCCTCTGAGCTCGCCACTGTAATCAGAGTTAACACAGTCACTGGCTGAAGAATTGAAAGAGTTCATGTCAGTGGAGATGAAAATAATCATTTCTCTGAAAATTCCATCGTGATTCCATTGCATTTTTGTTTTCTGGGTGTGTTACACATGTTCATTTCTGCTAAAGCCTCTGATTGTTTAGCAAAGCAGGTCTGTACACTGCTGCATACAACAAGATCAATATTAGATGTGCTGAGCATCGACGTCCCAGCCTCAGCGCTAAAGTCAGACTGTAATGTATGTAAAGTCAAATTTATTCAGCCTGTGTGCTTGTTCCATAATCATCCAAGTTGGAAACTGGTTGTAATAAAAAACTAATCCGTAGTGAGAAATATTATCCGTATAGCTGAGGAGAGAGTTCACTGAGGGTGTGTTTCCTTAAGAATCAGTGGATGCCTGTCTGCTGCATCATCGAGCCTGAAGGAAACATTTCACTAGTTTGTGGGTGTGACTGCGTAAAACGATGGGTTACGTGACAGGTTGAGAACTGTTTTTATCCCGTCTCATTTGTGTGCTGTTTTCAAGTCTGTGTAGGCAACTTTGTTATGTAGCACATTATTTCAAAATTAGTCAAAGTAGAACTGATTTTAGCAGTCGGCAGAATAAGGAAAAACCGCTTTAAAACTGGACAAAACTAGTCTTGAACACATACAGCTGATACTTAGGGAGCATATCTACTATATATTCTGAGGTCAGACCATTGAGTGACTTATAGATGATATAAAGAGCCTTGAGATCGTTTCTGTATTCAGCTGGGAGCCAGTTCAAGGGTGTGATATGTGTTGTAGGTCATTGTTAGTATTCCAGCAGTAGTTGCATCCAGTTGTTTACTGTATCTAGCCACAGACACTCCTAATAAAACCACAGTCATCTGGTGAAAGCTGTAGATAGATGTGGGTGTCGTCTGCAAAGCTATGGTAAACAACCTTGTATTCTTGAAGAATTTTCTGAAGAGGAAGCTTGTACAAGAGGAACCCGGTTCTTCTAGAGTCATAATTGATACAGATTATTGAATCTCTGCTTTGTCTGAGGTGAAGAGGAGAGCCCAATCCAATTATCCAGTCTGTGTGAATAACAATGAACACGATACCCATTCAAAGGCTTGAGAAGTGTATGGCACTTAAACAAAGGGTTAAGATCATTCGTTCCCGTCGTTACACCACTTAACCCACCACCGTCACCACATAGTAATTAAACAGCAGCAACAGAAAATAGCAGTCAGCAATCAGTAGTGTTTTACATCCAAAGCTTTAGTTGCTTTTCTACGTCTGATGTCTGATGGTGTTTGTTGATATTCAGGAGAGAAGCTGTTCATTACTTCAGATCAGCCTCTTGAATGTTTCCGTGAATATATTTAACTTTCCCCACAGGCTGAAAGGTGCTTGCTTGCAGCTATCAGTCTTATTGACCCCCTTTTCAGGAGGAGTAAAGTAAGTGGGTGCAGTGTAACAGGGAGTCTGGAAATTGTGGAGGAGGAGATGAAGAGAAGAGAGAGAGATGGGATGATGTGAGAGAAGATACGAAGCTAAATAACAGGATTAATGTAAAAACAATATAAGAAGGAGAAAATAGTTGAAGAGGAAGAGAGAAGTTTTGTATAAACAAAAACCATTTCTCTGCATCAACATCTACCATTATTGTAAACTGGTTACAAGGTTATTCCCACTCTGCTGCGCCTGTGTTTTTTTGTTTTAACCACCTCTACCCCATCTCTTTTTTTCCATCTCCCACATGCTCTCTCCCTGAATAATTGATCAGTACGTTTTCTCTCCCAGGCAGACACACTGAAACAACTGCCTCCATTTCAGAAGCCAATCAGGGGAAAGCTCCGAGACGCTAGTGGGAAACACTGACAATAGAGAATTCACAAATCCCCCCACCATGGATTTTGTGTCTAAAGCAGATGAATGATGTAAAACATCCCCACTTATTCCGACAGCAAGCAAAACGCGTGGTGGCCCATAAACTCAAATGTATTTTTTCTGAACCAAAAACAATGTTTACAGCAAGACCTTTATCTCAGATTTATCAGTCATGCGTTTGTAGTCGATGTATGTGAGGTAAAGGTCTGTTTCCAGTTTGAGCCAGTACTGAATATGACAAATATACATGTTCATAAATTAAGAAATTGTTTGCATGCTCTGCTCTCGATCTCATGCTCTGTAAAAAGGTTTTCCTCCCATGTTCAGTTCTCTTTTTATGCTCTGCATGTAGAGAAATATGGGTGGATTCAACTGAAGGAACAAAGAGCAGAGAGGATGGGAAGGAGGGAGGAGCTCATATTTGGGGAAGGGGATAATAAGAGAGAGGGGATGTGAATTGCATGTCAGATGTCTCTATCCTCTCTGGTCTGGTGATCGTCAATCCAACCTGAATGACGTAATGTAACAATGGCTGAGAATCTACGCTCAGTGTGGTGCAGAGTAGGAGGTAGTTTGCACCATGCTGTGCAAAAAATGCTTCAAAACTTCAAAGTCCATCAAAATTAAAACATGTCAACTATTCTCCAGCGCGCGGTGCTTTCTTCACTACCCTGAGGCAAGTTAGATGGGGGAAAAAAACATGGTGAATAAATCAGTTTCAGTTCTCAATTTTCTTTGTTCTTTTTAATTCTCAGTTTGTGCTCTTTAGGACAAACACTGTTTTTTGTTTGCTCTCTGACTCTTCCACAGCATCACCATAAATTTTTAATCTTCTATTTTTGCACACGCAACCAATCACAAATACCAACATACCAGCAACTTCCCTACACTGCAGTTTTGCATCAATTTGTGTTTATTAGTGCATCTACGGGTCCTGGTGTTCGTGTTTTCATTTATTTATTTGCCATGTTCAACTAACAACTTGTTTCTTTCTGGGATACTTAAGTGTTTTTTTTTTTTTCTTTTAAGGTACTGTAGATTGTTTGCTCCTGGCCTAAAAATAAATGTTGCAGATGACTCCGACTGGAGCGACTGTGGTCTCCATTCTATGCATAAAACTGCAGCACTAGGAAGGAATTAGTTTGTGCCCAATTCAGGATAAAGATGTAGATGGAGTTCTGGGTCAGTGTAGACAAAACCGTCATGAACACGATTTAAAAAGAATAGGTTAAATGTTGATGTCTTGATGATACTGTGGTGACAGGGAGGGTTAATTATTTTGTTGAAATCTTGGTTTTCTAGAATATTATCTAACAACAGGAATGGTATCACTTTATGTTGCTCTCAGCTTGTCTTTCATTCCCACTACAACTTTCTCTCCCTTGCCACAAAGTATTAGTTGACCTGCCAGGTGGCAGGACTATAGATACACAGTGGGTCACGTTAAATCGGACACAGACTTTAGCCTCTGGATGAGCTGTCTCTCTGAAAAAGTGTTTAGTTAGTGAAGCAGATAAAGGCTGCCTTGTCACCCATGTAGCCTTAGTATCCGTCCCTGTGTCTCTGTGCCCTGGGCTCTGAGTCTGGTACATACAGCGAAGCCTCTGTATGGGACTGATGCACAATGAGGTCTTTCAACCAAGGCCAAGCTGCAGAAGTCTGTGAGAGTGTGGGACTAGAATACCTAAAACAGTCGGCGATCACTCAGATTAACCTGAACTCCGTCGTTTGAGGATGTAAACTGTAGCTAGTTCATTAAATGTGTGAAATGTTGTGTGTGAATAAGTGGTGTGTGTGTTACTATATTTTACTGTAGATCAATCTCATAGTGACACTGATAAGACTCTAGCAAAAGCAGGATATCCTCTCTCCTTCCTTATCTCTTTATTGGAGGCTATTGATCAGGAATCTTGCTGAAGGCATTTTACACCCAGAATTTCCCTGTGACACCTCTTTACCTCCAATTAATATTCATCACAGTTAGTATCGCCCTCTGTTCATGCGTTTCCCTGGTACTCACGTCTTTTCTCTGTGATGTGCAGCAGGCTAGCAGTGTGCCCAGACAGGCTGCCCTCCTCCTCTCCTGAGTGCTGGAACAAGTCCTTGGACAGGTCACCTGAGCTAGAGGGCTTCAGCAGCTTCTGGATGTCTTTATTGGGCTCTGTCACATAGGAAAGAGTAGGATGAGACAAAAAAAGAAAAGCACAGACGCTGATAATAGCTTTTTTTAATGTAGAGATTTTTTTTTTTTAAACAAAGGATTACATGAGAGATGCAGGGTGTTTGCTCTACTTGACTTTCTGTAGATGTAGATCTAAAATCCATATCTATTACATGAATCAAACTGCAGCGAAATCAGATCTGGGGGTAATGAAGAGGAACAAATTACTTGAGATCCCTTGTAATTAGAGAAGTAAATGTTTGCTTCGGTTTATGTTTTGTGTTTAATCTCCTTGTATGTTATGTTTTCCCAATCAGTTATTGAACCGTAACCTAAAATTATTTCCCACCTGTTATTATATTAATGCAATATAATTCTTGACAACAGTCCTGCAGTCTATTCATCGTAAAGTCACACTCTGACGTTGTGTGTGTGATTCCTCGAAAGAAGGTTTTCTAAGGATCTTATTCAACAGTTGACACACTATGGCAGTTCAAATGTTTCTATGAAGAAAATGTATTTTGAGCGGTAGCTGAAAAACACCACACCAACACCCATTCACACAGAAAACCATGTGCACCCAGGCTGTTGAAAATAGAGACACCTAAAATAGCAGCTTTTCCGAGGCAGGAGTGTGTACAAACTAAATTGGTTAAACATGATCAAGGTTAAATGTTTGCCTGTTTGATGTGACTGAAAACTGCCTGAGGTTGAAATTCCTCTAAAGGATACAACGGCAGACTCTTCTATTGCTACAGATCAGGAACAAAAAAAACAAAACAAAATGGTGACGAGTGAAAACAATCCTGTTTATGAAGCCAGATTTTACAAAAATGATGGCAGTGTGGCTGTGTTTATGACAGCATGTCGAGTTGGTGGAAAGCAGTGTAGGAGTGTATCATGGCTTCCCGATGATCCTCACCAGATGGCCCGTATCATTTCAACTTGCAATATGCTCCCTGACAGTTGAATTTCTCGTTTCAGATAAAAAGTGTGTCGAAGGCAAGGCCGAGACTGAACATGATGGATTCTGATTTCACTCTGAGAGACTGCCTATTGATTGATCATCTCAGCGATGAGCCACACAAACTGAGAGACTATAGTTACATCTGTTGCTGCTGTAATGAAATGTTTGTTCAATATTTAGACAGTTGACCTGCTTTGGTTTTCTCTGTTCATTACCTTCGTCAGCAAACACTTGTTGTAGAATGAATGAATCCATCTATATGTGCATACATGCCAGTGGCTTTACAGGATTATTCTTTAAGTTTTTTATGTATGTCACATTCTTTCTGTGACAAGAATCAAAATACCTTTCAAGGTGATATTTGACTTGGGATGAAATGGGTCTCTCAAGGATGTTCATGTGTTTTTACTGGCGCTACTGGCTGATGGCAGAGTAAGAGCCTCCCAGGAAGTCAAGAGTATTTTTCGTACATAAAGGAGGACAAGTTTGCACAGATGGCCTGATCTAGCTACCACCTGCTGAAACTGACTGTGAAGACGGCAGAGTAAATAATGAGAATATAAGTTACTGCTGCTAAAGGACAGTCTTCTATCACATGTGTGCCCTTTCTTAAGCGATGGCTGACCCTGTTTCAGGCTGTCAACCCGCGACTGTCTGTGAATCAGTTAACCCTGACAGACACAGACAGATGAAGGGAGCGAGGACGAGAGTGAGGTCCTGCACATTTGCCAAAAGTTGAATCAAACTTGTTGTCTTGATTCAATAAATCGATCAGCGTTTCACTCCGTAGCTCATACGGGACAAAATAACACACTCCATCAAGACGCCCTTTTTGCCAGGTCATTGTGCTACTTGATTTGTCTCTTTATTGCTTCCTTTATGGTAACAGTTGTGCAGTGTTTTTAGTCAATTTTCCATTGGTGTTAACTCTAATCCTCACAGGGAGGGTTTCAGAGTTTTGTCTACAGCTAATTTCTTTATTCAGAATGGCTGTTGGATCTGAATAGCTGCTGTATCTAACACAATAGAAATATTGGCATCCAGAAGTCATGGTTTGTGACCCTTTTCTGTGTTGATGAACTGAGAATATCCCTATTATATATGTACATATTCTGGCAGTCGGCATCAACATGTCTTGTTAAGATACATAAACAACAACAAATCTGCTGAAACTAACTTCTAGACCTCAGACACTGTTTAACCCAGAGGTACAGTGGAATAACAAAGCAACATATTAATAACAGTTGAATGCACACTGTGGGTTCAGATGCAGCTAATACACTGACAAATGTACTGCTCATCTCCTGCTCTGCCTCGCTTTGTTCAAGATATGAGATGCATCTATTTTTATTTATCAAAGTGAAAGTTATTAACTGTCCCTTGCGGCCATGTTGCTTAAAACTTAGACAGATGACAATAGTTGGCCTAAAGTCTATATAATCATAGTTCAACAGCCGTTTCAATCTTTAGTGTCTCGGAGGCATTGTGCAGTGATACCACAGGCTGCTCTGGTTGGCCTTCACACAAAGGATACATGTGTCCACTGTTGTGCTGCATTTTGTGTTTTATCAGTACAGCTTTTGTGTGGTCGACCCATAGTATGAGGAAATAAAAAGACCTGAACAATAGATTGAACATGAACACTGAATATGGAAATGAAGCTGCTGCAACTGGATCCTAGGTGAAGAAAATGATCAAAGATACTGATTCTGTTATATTTTTCCCAATATGCATAAGTGACTAACTCTTGACTAGACAAAGTAAAATGCAGTGACGTGATTCAAGAGCAGCTCAGATGACATTACTCAGAGGTTAGAGTCCAGCTGTTCAAAAAAAAAAAGTGTTTCCCAAATTTGCAAACACAATGTTCACATGAAGAAAGACAGTTAGAGCAGATGAGCAGTTCAGAGCACAAGTCCTTCAAAAGACAAAGACACTGCAACAACCATGCTCATGAAATGTGACAAAGGCCACTGCAAAGAGAAAAGAAAGCATAGAAAATGGCTCTTACCTGGGCTCCCTGCCCCTCCCTGTGCCTCCATGCAGCTTAGCAGAGAGTGTCCTGCTGTTCACCACACCAGCATCGGAGAGTGGAGGAGACGAACAGGGAGGGAAGAAGGGAGAGGCAAAGGGAGAGTGTGTCTGTGTGTGTGTGCATATGAGGGAGAGAAAGGGCGGGCAGACACAGCAGGAACTCAGCTTTCCAAACACTCTGCTCCTCCTCCTTTTTTTTTTTTTTTGTCCTCCGTTGTGCTGAATTTCCCAAACAGGTGATGTTGGTTTCTCCTTTTTCACAGTCCACCTGCTCTGCTCGGCTCTGCCATCAGAGCTGTCTGACTGCTGCACTGCCTCACCTCACCTCACAGAGCGACTCCACCACAGAGAGGGAGGTCTGGGAACAGCGACATCACTGCACATTTCAAAGCCACTTGGTTTAGTAAACGCAGCATTGTTAAGCTTGGCTTGGTATGTCCTAAATAGACACAGATAGACCCAGAGCAAAGTAGAGTGTGAGAGAGAAAGAAAGGGAGTAAGGTTGAGCTGGCAGCCTGCCCAGACTGACAGAGAATGGGGTGTTAGGCAGGGTAATGGACCACTGGAGGGGGGAAATTGTGTTTCTGTGTGAATGTATGCGCATCAATGTAGCATAACAATGTGTAGATCTACTGACAACCAAGTTGTTAAACCTGATAATGAGCTTGTGTCAAATGTGCTCAGCACAGGCGCAGTATCTGACAATCAAGGGAGATTAAAAAAAAAATGTATCAATTAAAGACCGTGTTGAGAGCAGAGTAATGACAAATAATAAAATCATCAATCCTTGAATTACTCGTCTGTGATACTTGGTGGAAATCTGAATCCTTTACCTTCACAAAGACAGGAAATGGTGCTTTTCTCTGATGGGGGGATTTGCTGGTGGAGCTCGCCCTCTAGTGGTTGGAGCTCAATCCTTCAGGTCGACATGTGATCGTGGTGTATTAGTTTGTGGTTCCTTCTGGTTTTATAGCAGGACATCAAACAGAGTTAGATAGTACAGCATCTCTTTCTGGGGCTACAGTTGACCACAAGAAGCAGTGAATAACAAACAGAAATTTAAAACCTTTCTCTGGTTAGAAAATCTGGTGGATGGATACAAGATTAATTTCAGCAACATTATTATTCAAAGTCTTGAAGGGAAAACTAGTTTAATCACCCAAACACAAAAAACCAAAATCAGGGAAAAAGGAACAAGTTGACATATGTCAGCAACAACAAAGAGATGCCATAGCAAGTCTTGTCTTTTCGTTTGATTATATTTCACTTTACTGGAATTGTTTTTATTATCGAAGGAAAAGAGGCCTGCTTAGTCACTGACAATGTTGAGATAAAGGGAACAACACAAACAATAGAGACAAAATGTTTGTTGGATTTCTTTCGGCCACACAAACAAAACTGTGTATGTGGATCATTAGAAATAATCAACAACAAACATTCAGTTTGACTGCACATTGTGTGGTATCAGACCTGCGTGGTCAGATACTTTGACACAGATACTTTTGTGAAATCATTTAGAAAACAAACGATTGCTTTTGTGTGTTGCACAATTGGCTTGGTCCACGATTTTTTTATAATTTTTTTTTTTACGCTCTCTTGCACGTAAGTGGCATATGAAGGAATTTGTCCACACTGACTGTCATGTTTGTTTTGTTTGTGGCATGTCTTGACAATTATGGGATGGATCACCATAACGTTTTGGTATAAATATCCATGGACCCCGGAGGATGAATCCTGATTCTCCTACTCCTACAATTTATGGTTTGAACTAAAAACTTCTCAATAATTATGAGATGGATTATCATTAGATTTGGTTTAGACCTTCATGTTACCATCAGGATCATTTATAATCACTTTGGTGATAATACGACGATGGCTGCATTTCCTTTTGATAAACACAGAGGAATGGCAGTGATTGTCCTTTATATTTTATAATTCATTTGTGGACTACTATAAATACACACTGCATTCAATATACACAAGACATTTTCTAATGTCAGTTTCAGTTTCCTGATGTTGTTCGTGCTGCTCTTTGTAAATCTGTAAGTGCTCGACTATAAAATGTAAAAAAAAAAAAAGTTCAAAAAGTTCATGTCTTGAGTTTTCACCATCAGATGAGGACTCTTCTGATTTCCTCAACACCAGAAGAAAAATGTCAAACAGTTCTTGTTCTTCCAACCCGCTGTCTTCATCGGGGTATTTCAGACCATCTGTAACTACTTCAAAACCACCACAAACACAACCACGCACTGGAAACTCTCTGTGAAGCTCTGACCAGTATGGTCGCTAGAAACATAACTCAAGCACCGCGGTGGCTCATATGAAGATGTTTAATGCAATAATTCCAGGGGGTAAAGTACACTGAGTAGGAATGAGGTTGTTTCATGGGATGGAAGTGGAAGTGCTGAGTCTAGATTATACACACATCATGGTGTAAATATTGATAATTAAAAAAAAATCAGTTGAAAGGTGTGGTTGCTGGGGTTTGTGTCTGTGATGGGAAAAGGGCTTAAATGTTACATTTTCAAATAATTATTTGCATTCTGACACTTAATAAAAAGGCCTCTAGACTAAATAACAGTGAAACAGTTTAATATTATTAAATATTTTTACCTAATCCAATTTCTACTCTGACTACTGTATCCTCCATTAACTACATTATCCTCCAAGAGCCCATTCTTCCCCCTTATCTTTACATTAGATCACATGACTGTAATAACATCACATTCATTCACATACATCTTTAGGGATGAGCACACTCATTTACATATATGTACATATATTTCTTTCTATTCCTCGACGCTGTCAGACCACACTGTCATCACTAACAGTCAATCACAACTACCAGCTGCTGTACCAGGCGCATATCATGAGGCCATAACCTCGTCTTGCTGGTTTATACATAGCAGCAGATGCTGAATCGGTCTCCTCCTCACAAATGGCATCGTCCATCACCACATTCCACCTATAACGGTCTCTGTTCTGGACAACTGCACATCCATTTAGCCGGGCACCTAAAATATTTGCCCCTGTCACTGTGTCTTGAACCCATATCTCCCACTGTCATAACATCAGCTGCACTGTACTGAACCCAAACCCCTGCAGATATATTTATCTGGACGTTTACCCTCCAGTTTAACCAGCAAAATACCAGATATAACATGTTACAGATCAGCTCCAGAAGACCAAAGTCAAATCAAAAGTTAGTTTCATCTTTCAACTTCATGTTTTTGTTGCAAAATAACAGACATTGCAACAAAATATTGCAGGTGAAGGTCACAATTGTCTCTTCCCTTTAGATAATTAGCATTAAAAATCTAAAAAATAAAAAATTCTCATAAAAAAAAGTACTTTAATGAAAAATATTAAAGATTTGTTAAGTTGCAGTATTAGCTCTTTAAACAAAGAAACGTGTAGATATAAAGAGAGACCTTTATCTTTACCTGGAGAACTTTACACCGAACTTGTTTTGTCTGAAACATACAAGTAGAATAATATAGTAACGAAAATATAGAAAAAAATACATCGTAAGGTAAAAGTGGTGTTATGGTGAACTCATTTGTTTTTCCTGTAGTAAAGAGACACGTTTGAATCGGTTTTGTCGTTTGGTTAAGATTGACCCTGCCGAGCCGCCGTAGCGCTGATAAACATGACAAGCAGCTGTTCTTCAGTGTTGTGTTACACATCTCACGTGTGAGATTCAGCTGCGTGGAGCGTGTCCGAGCGTTGGAGAAGATACTAATTTATATCATTCATAACAACACAATGGAGCCTGGTGTCAAAATAAATCCTGGTAGGTGAAATGTTCCTGTTTGTTTTTGTCGTAAAAAAAAAAAAAAAGAAAAGAAAATGAACGTCGACGTAGAGGAGATGGAAATGTTGCTTCGTCCTGTTTTTGCATTTTATTTTATTTATTTCGGATTTATTATTTTAAAATCTGCTCCGTTTCTTTCTTTCTTTCTTTCTTTTTTCCAGGTGCGTCGAAATGTGACATTCGTCAGAAAGTGTGGGACTATATCGAAGACAACAATCTGGCCAACTTCCCAAGGCCTGTTCACAACAGGATCCCAAATTTCAAGGCAGGTTAAACCGCTGCAAAACAGCTCAGTTCACTTACATCAGCGTCACAGATAAAGGATATGATCAGTGAATTCAATAAGATGTTTTCATGAGGATGAACTATTTACAGACTGAATTAGGGCCACGTGTAAACTGGAGAGTTAAAGTGACAGCGTGTACATCACAAATATTAGTGCAAACAAAATACACATTTAACAGAGACCTGATTATGACAACACAAAATGGATTCAGAGAGCAGTAATATGCAGTTATGAAATTACATGCTAATGCCTGTTGTTGAATCTTTATGAAGGACTTGGTTGATAGCAAGGCACTATAGCAATCTCAAGGCACTTTACATAGAGAAACCCAGCATTTCCACAATAAGCGAGCACTTGGTGACAATGGAGGAAAAACTCCCTTTTAACAGGAAGAAACTTCCAGCAGAGCCAGAGTGGATGGTCTGATCTGCCTCGACCGGCTGGAGTGAAATGAAAACAGAGGAAAGAGAAGAGACTGAGAAAAGAGAGGAGAGAAAGACAAGAGGGAGACCAGGAAGAGACAGGAGAGACTATATAATTACAAACAGTGAAGGCAAAATGATCATTTCCATTAAAATAATAATAATAATGATGATGTTGTTGTCAGCAATAGTGGAGTCAAATCTACCTGAAAAAGAGAAAGGGGTGGGGGCACAACTGCGAGAGTTTAATTTAATATTCTGCTTTTGCATAAATATGATTCATAATGGCATATGTATTTAAAGTAACCTTTTAGTATATAAACATGTAAATTAACACAGTAACCTAAGTCTTGATTAAAACTAGCTGTCTGTAGTTGATGTTATGTTACATGTGTTGGGGAAAGAAATAAACATGTGAAATGTCCAGATCAGTAACAAGTTGAAGGAAGTGAATATGTCAAATCATTGTTTGAGTAATGATCTCAGGGTACGTCCAGCAGCTCTCTACTGACTCTATCCTGTCTGTGCATCTATCATCTCTTTTACTGTGTGAACTTAATGACCAGGGTGCGATTCAAGCATGCAACAGGCTTGCAGACCTGCAGGAGTTCAAGTCCAGCCAGACAGTCAAAGTAAACCCAGACAGACCTCAGCAGCAGGCGCGTTTTATCACGCTGGAAGTAAGTGAAAAGTAATCTGTCTAATATAAATATATATCATATACCTCCTCTCTTCTCAACCAGGGGGCTTTCACAGCCTGTGCCAAGGTTTCTGAACTGCAGGTGTTTGCCCACACACCTGAGGTGAAGGTGGATCCTGATAAACCGCTGGAAGGTGCCCGGCTGGCGGTGCTGCAGGTAGCACTGCGCTGTGACTAACAGCACCAACAACCAATGGCTGCACTTCAAAAAACTTCTTAACTTTTCTGTTTTTAAACTTAATCTATTTGTAATGGTTCAAATTAGAGATTGCATTAGAAAAACAGAAAAAATATTCAAGAAGAAGAATTGTAATCTCTATTAAAACTCCAGAACATATTAAATATGTGTTATACATCCTGTGGTTCACTTCTTAAAGTGACATATCAGACTTATTTCTACAGGCACATAAAGGTTTATTGGTCCCAACTCCTCGTCTTCGTACTGGACTTTTCAACAGGATTACGCCTCCACAGGGGGCCAACAAAGAACAGCTGCGCACATGTGCTTCCTCTCAGGTCTGAACTTGCTGATTTTTACATATTTTCATTTTCAAACATAATTTCATCTTCATTCTTCAGAAACACCAAACATGCAACTCATTTAATCTTTTCCTGCTGTTTTCTCTCCTCGTCCATCAGGGTGTGAAAGACTTCAGTGTGCCTGTGGGCCTGGACGCAAAGGTGAAGGTCGACCTGGTGGTAGTCGGCTCTGTGGCGGTGTCAGGGAAAGGTCAGTGTTAGTTTGTATTTTCACCAACAATTCACATATAACATACCAACTCAGTGAGATATTATGAGCATAAAGATGTTACAAATTTGTAGTTAGATGAGGTTCCCATTTAGTAAAAACATACATCTAACAATTAATCTGTTAAATATGTAACTTGGTATTGGTGTTTAATGATTATGATATATTAATGATTGTATGTAAAGTTGATTGATGCACTTTCTGTACAAAATTGAAGCCAGAGTGGAGAGTTGCAGTATCAAAGTCATGCTGATTCACCCACACGAGTCAGTTTTATGTCAGACATGATGCCTCACCCTGTTTTTACAGCATCAAATCACTAATTAAAACTAATCATATTAGTAAAATTAACTATTGAATTCATATTAATGTGATATGAACTATATGAACTCCATTACAGATGAAAAATGTGTGTTTTATAATGAGTTTGGACAAAGTCCAAATGTGGAAATTGTGGGATTTAGGACCTACACCTGCAGTCAACCACAAGGGGGCAATCAAGCTGTTCTGGCTCTAGTTGTGGCAGCTTTCATGTTGTCCATCTTTTTATACAGTCTGTGTACTGGATCAGTGGTAAAAAACAAAATAGAAAAGAAATCACAAATCAAATTAATGTAAAAATCATCAGTATGTCTTTTCCTCCAGTACTTGTCTGTTAAAGAAACCTTCACAGTGTGAAGGTGCAGTAAAATTTGAAATGGACTCTCTCAGTATTCATAGACTGTAATTAGATGCTCTATGAGTTGTCTACTACACAGTGGAAAATGACCAAAGGGACAAGTTGCATGATAAAAGTTTTCATGGTGTTAAATACTGAGATGGGATCACTGATGCACCAGGACGTCCTGTCAGAAGATGTGAAGAGGAACAGAAATGAGACTGGGGGCAGATGTCCTGCTGGGTTCTGCTCTCTGAATAAATTGTCACATCACCCACGATGCATTTTGATCCTCGTTTTCCAAATGCCAACGATAACAGATGCAGTGCTACAGTGAAACAGACATGTTTACCACAGAACATACAGTACATATCCACAGTGTACAGTGTCATATGCTTCTCATAAAGAGTTTGTTGCGCAGGGTTCATCCATGTTCTCATCAAACTGAGTTTAATTAAGTTATTTTTCTGAATTGAAAACATTACTACATCTGCCTCAGTATCAAAGTCGGTGTATTATTCGCTGCAGTTTTTAGATTAAAATCCTCTGTTTTTGCACTGTTTTTTGAAAATGTTGAATGTAAAGCAGATGTTGGTTATTTCAGCTTCATACAGATTAAATGATTGTGTGGCAGAGGGAAAATGCTGCTCTGAAGATTAAGCGTAGGCTGCTGTTGTCTGTGTCACATAAAACAAAATCCACCTCCCTCGTGGCTTCTGACTGTTTTAGGTTTTCGCATCGGAAAAGGAGAAGGCTACGCCGACATGGAGTACGGCATGATGGCTTCAATGGGAGCTGTGAATGAGTCGACTGTGGTGGTAACTGTTGTTCACGACTGCCAAGTGAGTTTGTAGAAATGATCCTTGGTAAAAAAACAAAGCAAAAAAAAACAAAAAAAACAACTGTTTTGAGAAAGTTTGCAGTTTTTTTCTTTCCTGTCAAGCACAGATGAAATTATTTGAGTAAATCCTCAGTATCTGCAGTTTGACTCAAGTTATCAAATGACTAGACTGTCCATGGTTATTATATGAAACTGAGGAAGTCCTGTCTTTATACACTGAGATTGTCTTTGATTATCACTATCAACAGTTAGTTTATAGAACTGCACATGGAACATCATTTTTGTTTACCTTCAGTCTGTTTATCAGAGGAAAAATCCTCGTATTTTAGAAGCCGTAAGTATCAAAAGTGAAAGTACAAACCTGGATCATGTGGATATTTGTGTTTCAGGTTGTGGAGATTCCAGAGGAGTTGATAGAAAGCCACGACCTGACCGTCGACTACATCCTCACACCCACCAGAGTTATTAAAACAAATTGCCAATTACCCAAACCACAGGGAATCATTTGGTCTAAGGTAAACATATATGGATTTTCTTTTTGCTGTGTTTAGTGCCAGAGTGTGTTTATAATACAGTTAATTTATGATGGTTCAATTGATTTGAAGGTGTGGCATCATCACCCAGTAGTTAAGTTGCTAATAATAAATCCAACTAAAAATAGTTGTATTTGATATGTATGTAGCTAAATGAAAAAGATACTATTTTGAAGGTTTAAAGTTTAAAGCAAAATACCAGTTAAGATTTATATTAATTTAATATTTAACAGTAAGAAGTTGTTTTTATAACCAAAACATCAAACATGCCACATAATATAATAGTTCAACTTGTCAATTGATGAGACCAAAAAAGCATCTTAAATCCATTTTAAATCTGAATGATCATATTTGTTAAAGTACAGAGAAGTTCAACGTAGGCGAAAGGAAACAGACTAACCACATAAAACTATGATGTGGAAGTAAAAACAATAAAATCAGTGACAGCTGAATTTCATTTAGCTGCTTCAGTTTCAGTCCTGGTCCTGGTCTTGTGCATGCTGACTCACTGTCACAGCAGCTGAGACTGAATTGAACAGAACTGAGCTGCTATTAATGTTATTAGTAACACATGTGCTTGACCAGTCAAATTATCTGCTGTGAAAAAGAAAAGGCCTCGTCTCTGTGGTTTCCTATTTAAATGCTCTGCTGCGTTTTAGGCACCCGCACTCGACTAATCCAGAACGTGATGTTATTAATGTTTTCTGGGGAAACATACAGATACATTTGGGTTTCAGGTGCATTCTGACTCGATTACACAGAGCACATCTGTGTGACCTTTTCATGGGATGAGATGTGGGTTGTACAGGGACTCGCTTAACACATTGTTCAACTCCTCTCTGGAAAAATGCTGCCCTCTAATGGACATGTAACGAAACCACATTCATCAGACTTGTATCATTTTCATTCTTTATACATTTTATTTTTACCATCTTTGTGATTGTCTCTTCAGTTTAATCAGACATAATAATAATAATAGTAATAATAATGATAATAGTAATAATGATAAATATCGTAACATTAAGTGTTAACCATGTGACTGTACTTTTAAAATTAAACCTCATCTTCTCTTTAAATATAAACGTCAGTCAAGACATTAGATTACTTTCAATTTACTGACACTAGCAGAGAGATGTCGTATGTTTTCCCACCTGATAATTTGTCTTCAATTAGACATGATGGGGGTATTATTCTTATCATGTAAAGAGATTGTGTGTAATCTCTGAGTTTCCTTCAGACATGTATGTAAGTAAACAGGACCCAGTGACCTCACAGGCAGGAAGGCCATGTCTGATCATCAAAGACTCCTCTGCCCAGCCAGCTTGGCTCTGCATGGGGCAGGAGGACGACGGGTCAAACAGGCCAGTAAAAACAATAGCCCCGTATATCCTTTACAGGACTGGTCAGCATGAAAGGCTGCCAAGACACTTGAAGACCCAACAAATCAAGACAAGACTTTATTTTTAACTGCTTGGGAAATGAAATGTGCAGCTGCTATGAAGAAAGTTATTACTATAACATGACCTGTGAGCAGGATGGAATAATACCAATTAATTTGTCAGCTTGAGCTTTGTTGTTAATTTAACTCATCCGTAGGTTTGCTGCTTTGGCCATGAGCAGGTCTGTTTGTTTACTGTGTGTAACACCCCTCCCCTTTAAGCCTCACTGAGCCTGTCCAGTTTTATGTCTTCAGCTGGACACAGATAAGCTGGAGAAGATCCCCATCCTGAAGAAGCTGCGTGCTCTGGAGGAACAGGCTGGAAAGGATGTAACACTGGGGGCAGCGCCTGCTGCACCAGAGCCCGGTCTGCAGACCGCCGCTCAACCCAAAAGACAAACCAGACGGAGGCCGAGACAGAACGCACAGCAGGATGCAGAGGGAGAATCCACTCTGGACTCCAAACAGGAGAATAGAGCAGAGGGAGAACAGAAGGCAAGACGTCGCCCGGCTAGAGTGAGGAAGGAGAGCAGAGGAGATAGCAGGGGGGGTCATGAGGGAGATATCAATGAGAGAGGAAAGAGAAAAACTGGAGGGAATATGAAGGAGAAAGGCCCAGAGGAAAAGGGAGGTGAAGTTATATCACAGAAGCTCCCTCTGAGTGTGACCACAGTTTACCTGGGTGGAATACCTGCAGGGCTGCGTGTTAGTGAGCTGAAAACTGCCCTCAGAGAGAGGCAGGCTGCTCCGCTCAGGCTCACCTGGCAGGGAGCTCAGCACAGGGCCTTCCTTGACTACAGCGACCCTCAGGCTGCAGAGCTGGCCCTGGAGGCTCTGCAGGGTCTCAGCCTGAATGGTCACAGTCTGCAGGCTGAGATGGCCAAGAGCCAACGGGGAAGCAAGAGGTCTGGACAGTCCAACAGGAGACCGAGACCATCCACAGCTCAGAAATCTAAAATGGCATCTCCAGATACCAAGAGTGACGCAGCTGAAAAGACTGAGCAGTAATGGCAACACGCAGTCCAAGTAGATTCACTGTGGAGCAACCTTAGACGCCTTAATAAGAGTTTAGTTTGTTGTTGTTGTTTTTTTTTATATATATATTTCTGGATTTACTACAAGAGAACCTCATTTAATAGAAACTGTACATCTAAGGTGACTACTAACAAAAATAACAATATATAAATAAAATATGCAACAACAATACCTTAAAAATACCACTGCTAAACCACACGTCATAAAACATTTCACTAGAGAAGTGTTTTTTTTTTTTGTTTTTTTTTCATCATAGTATTTTACAAGACGTAACCAGTCCACCATGTGCCTTGTTGAACTCACACACCTCCTGGTCTTTGTGTCCCGGGGGCCCTCATCCCCTAAAGGTGCTTTTTTAAAATGAGTCTTAGAAATAGACTACATTTTTTATTTTTTCTTTCAAACCACAGACTGTGTAAACAGTCTATTCCTTAAAATACAAGTGTTGAGTCCATTTTATTTCCACAATCAGCTGTTAGCATTGCCTCCTCTGAGGTGGTCATGTTCTCAGGCTGCTCTGTTTGTCTAGTTCGAAAATATTCAACTCAGTCTATGGGTCAGAGGGAAACTGGTTAGTGTTTGTTGCAGATAGCGCCACCACACTGCCATGTTCACAATTTGTACATTTGTGACAAATCCTAATCCATGAGGCGGAGTAGTAGAAATTAAATCTTTATATATTTTACAATTTACATTTGCGAAATACACATTTCCATCCAATAAAACATTTAAATCTGTAAAAGCCTTTTTTTTTTTAAATTGCCAAATACACGTGCTCCATTTCACATTTTGCCGTAAATCCTACAGTTTCAACCAAATTCAGAGGATGCGAACGTACGAGCAGAACGTTCTGTTTTATGTTATTTTTGTTACAAACTGCAGTGAAACAAACAACCTCAATTTAACCGTGATGATCTCAGTACTGTTTGAAATTTGTGTGAAAAACTTGTCCTTGCACATTAAACACTGAGGATGTAGGTGTTAGCATGATTATCTATCGGTTTGCACATTGGAAGCTATTTTATTTAAAATTAAAAGTGTTGAGGATTGTCTAGTCTAGTCAAAGCAAAGCTCTTTGATTTCTTCTGTTTTTTTCTGTGTTTTCTACTCACTTGGTTATTTTTCAGAATATTTTCAAAGTAGACTTTTTGCTTTCAGAGAGTGTTATTTGTACCTTCATTAATAGAAATGACCTGCTCAAAGTATTCAGTGTTGTTTATGTCAGTCTGAGTATCGTACCATTGTTTGCATTTAATAAGAGTTAATGAGATGAAAGAATTGTTATAGACCTTATGCTTTTGTTTGTGACATTCTCTACTAAAGCGTTTGACTGTGCCTGTTCAGTCTTTGTGTTTTTTCTTTTTCTTACACTCTCACTTTGAATTTGGCAAATATTTGAGGATGTCGAACCTTTTGGAGATCAGACTGTAAATTTATGGAAAAAAAAGGAAATCACCAGAACACTTGTTTAAAAAGTTGTATGTTTACCTCAAACAATCAAAAGATAAGACACATGGCACATGGGCAGAAATCTGAGGGCAGATACATGAAATCTGAGATAATGGGATTTTGATGAGACTTGAAGAACTGAAGGGAAACTAATCATTTAGATGTAACATTAAAACTGTGAGATCACTGTTTTTTTAAGCCAACTTTAAGAGCTTGTTGGTTTCTTGATGGATTACACACATTTAGCGGAAAGTGTGACCTTTCATGTTTGCCTTCTTTCTATCTCCAGTGCTGTTAGTTTTCAGGCAGAGCAACAGGTTCATTTAAAATACCAAACCCAGTCAACTCTATCATGCCCTCCTAATGTTTTTTGTTATTATCTTTGGCATTATCAGATAAATCTGGTCTAGTCTGTCGTGCCACAGACATGTCCTACTTTCTCTGGGGTCTTGATCGTATAGAGACACAAGTACACGTCGTGTCTGTCTGCACAGGGCAGGCCTCAGGCTTTTTATGGAGCTGTCATCCAGGCCTGGCCGGGGGAACAGCTGTGCAGCCCCATTTCTCTCTCTCTCTCTCTCAGCCCCACCACAGCTCTGAACCTCGGCAAATGTCATCAGTTTGTTAATGTGCTGTTCCACTGCTGTTGAGCCCGCTAACCCTGTGCTCGATGGCATGCTCATTTCACTGGGGTTCAGTCAGTGGTCAGTGTTGCGAGGTTGCAAAGCTACACATGCATCAAAACAGAACATGTTACATCCAAATGTAAATGTGTAGATCTGCAGACAAGCGAGTACTTACAAAATAAAATGACTGAGAAAACATATTAAATTACAGTTGAGTTATATCTGATTTAAATGAGGTGTGTAGTGGTGTAATCTGAGTGAACTGTGCTCATGAAATATATTGCTCCCTGTCATGTTCTTCAACACGAGGAGCACCTGTTGTTATTAACACTGAAGACTTCTGCCAAACTAAAATAATTCAGGTTCTAAAAGATGTCTACACTGTTTAGTTTAGTTTTTTTTTAATTTGTGCAAGTTCAAATTACTTTCAACTTCATAAAGCAGGTTACATATTTTACGCTGGAAAAAAATTATATTATAAATTTTACAACTGCCACAATCAACGGGCAGTAAGGAAAATAATACAGAACATTTAGGAAAAATGCTCATGCGGCTTTTGTCATATTTTGAAAAATAGTATTTTTGTTTTTCCATTGTGTGGTAAGAAATTCAAAAACTCACCTATTTATTTTGTTTTGTGCATGTTATTTACATATTTACATGTTTAATTCCTCATTATTTCCTGTACATGTTGAGCTTGATATTTTTGTAGAAGTGAAGAGTTTTTCACAGAGGAGAAAGAAAATCAAACATTGTCTATAACACTCTGTAAAACCTACAGAAGTTTTTTTTTTTTGGGAGGGGGGAATTTTATTTTCTACATATTTTCAAAAGTGAATGTTTTTAGGACATCCCGGACCTGCTCATTACAGAAGGTAAAAAATGGATTTAGATCCGCTCCATTTGTTATATTTCCACGAGAGTATTATGAGAGAATTCTTTTGAGGAAAAACATCTGTAGAAAAAAAAAAAAAAAAAAAAGGGGGGGAAACCAAACCGCGAGTGAGATCTGTGCTCCAGATTTAAGACTTCATCTGCCGCTCGTTGTCTCACACAGAAGACGTGTTACAATTAACGTTTCAAACCCTTTATTTTAAATCTACATCAACCAAATCAACGTTTTGTGGAAAAATCAGATCATGGTCTTTATTTTTTCTCTCTCTCTCTTTCAGCATCGATGTAAAGATGTGTTGGATCAGAACCACATAAACTCACTTTGCCATTTTTTTTTAACTTTGATTTATTCATTAATTACAAGTCTATACATTTACGTAAGAATCCTGCTTGAATTCTTAGAATTTCTGGTTGTTGTTTTTTTTTTATCAGGAAAAAAAAAGGTACAACTGCCTCAGTCTTCTTTAAATACGACTAATTTCTTTTGGTTGCTTGAAATCTACATTTAAAAAAAAAAAAAACAGCCAGAGAATATAAGAGTGTGCGATAAAAATCGAGATATGTCTGGTTTTTTGTGGATTTTAGGCTCAAACAGCCAAACAGATATATATTTTTTTATTTCTTACAAATGATTTGTTGTTAATATAACCTAAAAATTAGTCCTCACTGATGGAAGGACCCTCGCTAATTTTCCTAACAATATATAAGTATACAGTGCTGAAAGTAATGATCTACATATATCTAACACAAACGACATAACAGTGCTTACAATATATCCTCAATTTTCATTTTAAAACAAATAATAAGCGTTCTGACAAATATTGCCAATAAAGAATATACCTCCTTGGCCAATTCGCCTGAAATTAAAATATGTAGGTCTACAGAATAAATAAAAAGTTGCGCGTATAGGCTATTCAAAAAGTGCCTTCATCGTTTGTTTGTTTGTTTGTTTGTTTTACACAGTATACATGGACCTACAGTTTGTGAAACGTCCTTAATTGTTCAGTTCAAATTCAACGCTGGTATGTATGTCCAGAAAAAAAGAGAAAGAAAAAGAGCCTCAGTCTAATTTGTCAAAAACAAAAAGGAAAAAAAAGAAGAAGAAAAAAAAAAACTTCAGACGAAGAAAATCAGAGTGTGCATTTTTACATTAGCCTACTTTAACAAGAAGAATAAACATGAAGAAAAAAAACAAAAAACAAAAAGAAAAAAAGTGAAGTGATCGTCTTCCGCTCTGCAGGACAAAAGTACCAAACAGCAGCAGGGTTTCATTCGCCCAGCTTTTACCCCGCTGGTCGCTGATGATGGCATTAAAAATGTTTTTTATTATTATATATTATTATTATGTGGTTGCTTTGTGATTGGCCTCTCTCTGTGTCTCTGCGTCTTTGTCGCTGTGTAAAACTCTACAGGAAAGTAGTCCCGTCTACTTGGAGCGACGTGAGCACTTTTCCAACCCCGGAGCGTTGTTGTTTTTTTTTTCTTTTTTTTCTCTCTCTTTTTTTTCTCTTATGTCTCAGTGGTTATTTACTGGTTTGTTGTCATTTCAGTTCGCTCTGCTGCGTGGCTCAAGTCTGTGACAGCGTCCGTCCTCAGGTTTTGCGGGTTTGTCCCGGGAGACATCACATGACGCACGGCTTGATGTCCTGGTAGGAGACCTGTTGGTGGTGATAGTACGAGCTGCTGCTCGGTGAGTGCATCGCTGAGGACGTCATGGCGTTGAACGAGAACACGAACTCCTTCCGATCACACATGCTGGGAGACTGGGAATGGTACCGAGGAATACCTGCAGGAAAATAGTTTAAAAAAAAAAAATAGTTAGTTCACTGACTATTAAAACATATTCTTAGTGTCTAATATTGTGCTGAAAAACAAATATAAATATTAATCAATGAGTGTCGTCATATTAGAAAAAATATTTTAAATCAACCACAAACTTTACTTTCGTAATAATAATAATAATAACAATTATAGTAGCCTAATATTTTAGTAACTTAAAATAAGTTAAAATGAGTATATCCACAAACTAATGCTTGTTTTTCTTGTCATATCTTTTTAGTAGATAATTTATATTTCACAATAAATTACATTTTAAAATTGTACATTTAAACCCAGAGGTTCAAACCTTTTTCACTGATGACAATGCTACAATACATACGTGTAATATCCCTCACAGACCCGCAGTCCATTTAGCAAGCACGATTAAGATTGAGAGGAGGGGAGGCGGCCTTGCAGGGCTAATTGACAGTGGCCCTCTTGCACGCCAGTCCCGGAGGACTGAGGGCCCCGGGGCAAGGCAGGCTGGACTCTAACCGCGCTTGTTTTTCTTGCCCGGAGATTGGCACTGCTCTAAACTGTCCCGGCAGACTCTCCCTGCCCTGTCCTGCCTCTGTTTCCCCTATTGCTTTTTTTCTTCTTTTTTTTTTTTTACCACTTCCAGAGGATGAATCTCCAGCTAATCTGGGTTTTATTTATTGGTGGGCTGTGTTCTATTCTATTTAATTAAGAGCAGGACAGAGACCAAGTTTAATTTACGCGTGAGAAAGAAAATACGCAGTTTCTTGTTGTTGCATCATTTTCCTTTAATGGCCTTAATGAGAAGTCATCTTCCGTTTTGTTCAGTGGAGATAATCTTGTGTTGTAAAATAAATCCAGCGCAATTCAAACACGGAAACGCGCTTTGCCTTCTGTTTCTATTGGGCCCATGTTGGCGTCAGACCATCAGTATAAATCTGTGAACCACCAGACTTGACCACATGTGCAAAATATCTTTAAACTATCTACCAATGGTTAATTCAATGGTTTGGCGTCAATAAAATTTCAATATTCTTGCTTCATCGTTTTAATTTCACTCTCCTCCACTAGTTTCCTTAATATAAGCAGCTGCAGTTTTACAGCGTTGCTAAATAAAAAGGTGAATGTATTTTGGCGCTTACCTTGTAAATCTGTGGTACTGTGCCCGTTCTGGTGCATGTAAGGTTGCTCTAGGGAATGTGTGGGCAAACTGGGCTGCAGCGGGTTTGCCCCTGGATTACAAGGAGACAGAGGCTGCTGCTTAATGTAGGAAGCCCCGTTATTCAATGAGGCTGTAGTGGCTGGAGCCCACGCCGAGGCTGAGCTTGAATAGACGGGGTGAGGCTCCATGACTCCCCCGCTAGTGAGCAAAGGGGAGGCGGAATTGTCGTGGTGGGGATATTCACTCCCGGTGGACCCTGTACAACTTCCCATGTAGGAATGTCCACTGTTGGTTGACAAGTGCGACATGGAGTGTCCGGACAGACCCATCCCCTCCATGTTACCTGCCAAGTGTCCATTCATCATCCCAATCCCACTGTCCAGAGACAAGCTGTTGGGCGTACAGGTCAGGCCCCCGCCGCCCCCCTGGAAGTTGTAGGACTCAGGGATGTGGTTGAATCCCAGGCCGTTCATCATGCTGTACATCGGCTTCAGCGCCTGGCACTTGCGCCTAAAACCCCTCGGTCTCCTTCTGAAGGAGCCCTCCTCGAACATGAACTCACTTGCCGGGTCGATAGTCCAGTAGTGACCCTTCCCTGGTCGACCGAGGCCCTTGGGCAGCTTGATGAAGCACTCGTTCAGGGACAAGTTGTGACGCACGGAGTTCTTCCATCCCTGGTACGAGCCTCTGAAAAACGGGAAACGGCTCTGAAGGAATTGATATATTTCGCTGAGAGTGAGGCGCTTAGTCGGAGAACTCTGGATAGCCATGACTATTAAAGCTATGTATGAATATGGGGGTTTCTCTGGTCGGCGGATCCCTGCGTTTGTCTTTTTGGTTTTTGTAGTGGAGGACGCGGTTTCCATCACAGCCGTCTGTCCGTGCGGTTTCTCCGGGGCAGACATGGGGCTGCTCTGGGCAGGAGTCTGCGCTGGAGGCTGCTGAACTTCTGCCGTCATTAGTTAAATTTAGTCTTCGAAATGGTAAACAAAATTGATTGTTTTCCACCTTTCCACCTATAATCGCTACAAAGTTGAATAGACCTTCAAATTCGCTGGCATAAAGAGGCACAAAAAATAAATAAATAAAAGTAGGCAAACTTAACGCACAAGCCAAAGGCGAGACTGTCTTCTTAACTCTGTCTTCTTCCCTTTGATTCAATCCTGCAGCAACTTGAAGCCGGACCCACTTGTACGCAGCGTCCGAAATAGGATAAGGAGCAGAACGGGAGCCGCTTTCCACTTCACTTGGTGTGTTGTCGTGCGTCCGAGGAGCTCACTTTTTACTTATCTGTTGCCATCAGCGCATTGGAAGCTGGATGTCTTGGCCATCCTAATGTTGGGACCCGCCCAGTTCCCTCCTACTCCAGTGGTGGGCTGTAAGCATGCACATCTGTGTGCGTTCACTTTTCAGGGAAATGTTTTTTCCCCCATTCCTTACATTTAAATAGGGAATACGTGTCCTATATAGTAACATATGTGTCATTTGCAATAGAATATTAAGAAATTGAAGCTGTTTTTATTTTTACTTTTTATATTAAATGATCACAGTACTGATTGTAACCTGCAGGGTCTTCACATGCACATGTTGCTTGCTTTCTTTTCTAACACTCCTTTATTTTTTTATTATCATTTTTGTTATTTCTAATTCTTCATACTGAATATTGTGACATAAACTGTTTAGATTCAGAAGTCTGCTGTGGAAGAATCCCTCCATCCATCTCAGGCCACACGCTTGATGAACCAACACGGCAAATAGGTCGCGTCTCTATTGTTATTAAACTTATTAAAAGTTTTATAAAATATTGTTAGTGCACCAAAAACATTTACAAGGGAACGTGCCCCTCGTATTCAAAACCACCCTCCTGATTTCTGTAAAAGATAGACAGGAACATGGGCAGGATGTTTATACAGCAAAATGTAAACATTTTCCCTGGCCTTATTTAAATAAAAAATCAAGCAAAAGCCCCGTTAGATCAGCTAATACTCAATCTGATGTGATATGTCCGTGTGTTCGCAGCGTCTTGTGTAGATACAGGACCTTTTTGCATATGAATATTGTTTGTGTAATGCAGTCATAATATTTATGCAGAGACGCAGGAGGAGTGAGCAGCGACCTGCCGAGCTGTGCGCACACAAACTCGGACTGGGACTTGAGATCGTCTCCTGCAAGCAATGTTTAACGACCATCGGAGGATCCGGGAATTACAGTAAGGTGGATTTAACACTTTTCAGTCACATTATCAGCAGCAGAACGACTACCGCTTTAATTCGATGCCACACTGGAAAATCTGAGATGCTGATTGTGTTTAATGTGACATAGGATAATTAGAAAAACGGAGCTCAACAGAATGTTTTTTTCTTTTCTTTTTTACTTTAACTTAGTGGTAATTTACCCTCAAGAGCATGTGCGTACGTCTGTTTATTTGTTTGTGTTTTCCAAATCAAAACGCATAATTTTAGTTCGGCTTACCGGCTTTTCCATGACTGTGCGCGAGAGCTACTGAAAGACGATCAGTCTATAACCTGAAACCGTTGACAGTAGGTTGCGTATTGTTCCCTGGAGATCTCGTAGCTGCAGCCTGCAACCCTCTGCCTCTCCGTGGGTTCACTTAGATGAGCTCGCTGTGCGTTTGATCTGTGCCGGCGTTATTGTTTCTAGTGGATGCTCATGATGACTGTTGGCTTTGACACTGTGGAATATAATACCCGAGGAAACAGTGGATGAGCAGCTTTGCACATTTTGGCCTGTGTGCGTAAAAGTGGAGAACTTTTGGCGACTTCATTGCTTGTGCGTAAAATAACGCGGCATCATTTATTTATTCAGTTCTAGTGAAACGTATTTAAATCAAAGGTCAGTTTATGTCAGAAATATCAGATGGTTTATTGATGTTTACCGGAAACTTCAGGTCCTAAAACATAAACGGATCATTTTCTGTTGTTTCAGGCACTTTGCCACGAGGGGGGAAGCGAGAAAACAATTAATTGTCAAATTGTCTTTGTCAGTCTGAAGGTGACAGGCATGCCACTGTTGGTCTGTGCTGTTGCTGGAGATTTAAACCCGTGGATAAATGAATTCAAGTATTGTTTTAACCGGTGCCTGCTCGGCCACTCGCCTGGAGTGAGGGCCACACATTTATCAGCGTAAGGGACCACCCAGCGCGCACCAGGGGCAGGCGCGCTCCCGTCCTCCCTCTGCCCACTGCATTTAATTACCGCTGGTGACTTCATTCCATTAAGGCGCTTTTTTTCTCACACACTCACTCGCCCCATGCCATGTTATTCTTTCTTTGTTATATATATAGACCTGTATATTTGCATGTCAGTCCAAAGTCATCAGCGCTGGACGGTGATGCTACTCCCTGCGTCCCTCCACAATAAAAGCACTGAAATCACTTATTTTAATTATTTTATTATTATTTTTTTTATTTCACATGTTGAAGTTTTAATGTTACATAGGTATAACGTAGTAATCACTGCCTCTATACAATAAAAGGTGTGTATATGTACTCCAGTTGTTTATTAATTAAACTGATGTTTCCATATTTTCAAACATGTTACTCCTCCATAGAAACGAGCTTTTAAAGGAATCGTCGACAGGTTACGTTCGTTATTACTGAAGCTTGAGTCTCGAGGTCAGAGCTTCCCTGTTGCTCCATCGCAGACGAAGTCATGCACTTTTCCATGACGTCCCATCATGAAATATTTGACAGCGCTGCATCCTCAGGAATGCTCGGCCACTTAGGTGGAGGTACACCGCAGAGTGCGCGCTCCTGACAGGCTTTCCGGACCGTCCCACCGTTATTTAGTGCGCTCCAACCAACTTTGGACCCCTCCGAATCATGCTGTTGCGATATTCTGCAGAACTAAACATATAAATGTTTTCTTAAGGGGTTACATTCTTACTCCAGTCTCATACAATGACACACTACATCAACAGGCCAAAAAACATATAATTTAGGGCCTTTTTTCTCGTAGGCCTTTAGTCAGAACAGCATTGAATTCAGTCTTTTTAGGCTCGGGTTGATCTAGTAGGTGTTTTTTAAGGATGAACTTTATAACTGTACATTAAGATCTTATTAATATCACAGGTCATGTTGTTCCAGACACTTCTAGGCTACAGTAGGCTGCTTTCTTCAGAACAAGTCACAACATGGATGACTTCAAAATTAGAGCATGTTCTTACAAATTAGGTGAGCACCACCCGGCGGATTATAGATCCAAGTGGTCAACGGTATAATTTGATTTTGGCTGCACAGTAACAGATTAAAGTGTCGGGTGGGGAGATAAGGTCCAATCCAGGCTGATTCGGAGGATTTCAAGTGTTAAACTCAGATTAGATTTTCTTTACAAACGATCATGTTTGAGAAATAAACCAGTTTCTCCTCCTCGGTGGTGAAAGAGGCCCGCTGAGGGTCACCAAGAGGCCGCGGGGACTTTGTTTGGAGGTCAGCGAGACAGAGTGATCGATCAACTGGCCGCGAGTTCATCCGACTTGAACTTGAATCAAGTTTTAACGCAGCCCCTTAAAAAAAACTTCACTTATTATAGTATTAATATCGAAATATGTGACTCAAAGAAGTTAAGTCGTTTGAACAAATGTGTTGCGCACAGATCTGATGTTATTTGTTTAAACGTTTGTCTGGAGAGACAGAAAAAAAAAAAACAACAGCAACAAAATGTTTTAATTAATATGATTTAAATTTTCCATTTGAATATTTTATTATTGAAGTATTATTTTAAAAACACGCGATGAGATGATTTAAAAGAATAAAAAATAATTGATATTGCGTGTTCTTAAGAATCACAAACAGCGTAACTTACATATTTGTCAGTGATCCAGGAAATATTTTTGGAGTTTGATAGTAGATTACATTTTTCATGGTAACACACATATTTGTCAGTTTTTTATTTTTTTATTTTCTCATATAGGAATGAAAGTGTGAAGGGAAAGCATGTCAACAATGTAAACAACTCACTGTATCTTGTACAGATGCGATGGGAAAGATGTTTTACAAAAGATAAAAAAAAGAAATGTTTTAGAAACAAACCTGCTGCTGCTTTATCTCATCTCTATATTATAGGGACATTGAAAGAAAAAAAGTTATCTTTATAGACAATTTTACTTTTATTTTGATATCACCAATTGACCAAAAATAATCATTTTACTCTGAAAATATTAATTACATTATTGAATCACGTCAATGCGACATTTTAAGAGTAGGCAGAGCTTTTAGTGTCTCTTTCTTTTTGTCCTACAAATTATTTAGAGCTGCAGCCTAATTGGTTTCCTGGCTCATTGTCTCTGCAGTGTCGCCTGTGGTTCACTCAACATTGTCGCTTTAATTGAAAACAGTGTAATGTCGAGGTGGTTACCCCCTCATCACTTTCCCTGCGCTGTAGGTGGCCGTGTATATTTTCGTTGAAGTAGTGTTTATGTGAACGAGAAAGGACGGGATTGCTAGCAGACCGCTGATTGCGCGCACTGGGCCGCTACACGGATCCGAAGCGTGTTTGATGGGCACCACCCTCTGCAGCAATCAGCCGCAGCAGAAGTGCGCTCTATGACTTTTTAATTTGCTCGGATATCTGCCCCGTGCCTTATTGTGTGTTAATCCGCAAAGAGAAGTAGTTCCACCGCCACCTTCACCATCATTAATATGTCGATGTTAAATGTTTGTGATAACGAACTCATCTGGAATGTTAATATATATGTATAAAACTTATCCGACCTCTTTGGTCTGCAAACATCCGGTCTACTGAAGTGTCCTTGAGCACGACGCTGATCTCAAACCAGCCACTTGTATCTGAGCAGATACAGACTCTCCTGTGTTGCTCAGATCTAATATTCAGGGAGTGAATCACGTCGCAGGTGTTTCACTCTGAGGGAGGTTTAGTTGGTGGTCGCATTTTTTTTTTTTTTTTTTATTTTTTATTTTATTTATGTGAATCAGATCCTTTATCTTTTGTTTATTCCATTTTTAAACGACCTCACGCGACGTTCATGTCGATGATAGTCACCAAATTTGATTTAACCAAACTGATAAAACCCTGTTGTTGTTGTTGTTGTTGTTGTTGTTGTTTGTTATTATTATTATTATTATTATTATTATTATTAACTTAAAATGTTTGGATTTTACCACACCTATGACTATGCTTTTTATTTACTATATAATAATCATTTAACATATTTTAATGTATTTACTTAATATGGATCATTTTAAAAACGTTATTAAATATTTGACCGCAGTTCCTGATGTTGTTTCCTATTGGTTGTTAGAAATCACGTGTTGTATTTCACACACACACACACACACACACACATAAAAACACTCACCTGTGTGTGTCCGATGTAAACCTGCAGCATCAGCACTGGAACAAATAAATGTGGTGTAATTGATAATTAAGAGTCATCGACAGTGTTTTGATATTTCAAACCTGAATTCGTGTTTACACACTGAATTTATTTATCAGTGGTTATAACTGAAACTTTTGTTTAGATAAACAGTGTGATTCGTCATTTAAAGAAACCTCAGACCTCAGGAGGAGCAGCCACAGCCACAGAGATAATACGACCATGAGTAGAGTCATTTAAGCTGTAGGTCATCTGCTATCCTCTTGGTATTTATATGCTAGATCATGGATCATTTCTGATTTATTTACTTATTTGTAAATCAGGCAACAAACAAAAAAGAATGAGACCCCATGATGCCAAAACACATGAGTCATTGATACAGTCATTATTGTGAGAACCTCGGCCTCTTCAGCAAAAAACTTCACATGGCTTCCCACAACAGTCCCTGGTGTCCAGTATACTGTCAAATTACAGCCAGCCCACTCAAACAGTCAGATTTGCATTTTTTTTTAAATATATATATATTTCTGTATTCAGTTGTTTGTCAGATGTTAAAAAAAGATTTGGGTCTGTTTCCAAAATTGTCTTCTTTTGACAGCCGCAAGTTGAAAAGAAAATGTGTCTTTCACACAGTAAAAAAAAAAGAAACAATAAAGGCATATGTGAAATTCTTCTCTGGTTTATTTTGTGATAGGCAGCACCACATAATTTGACATGAAGGACAGCAGCCGGGAGGATTTGGCTTGGCCAGGAGGTTTTTACAAATTCCAAACTGTCCGAATGTGGTTAGCACTTGCAGGGAAAATGTTCCATAATTTTAAATACCTGTTCAAAGCAAATTTGTATTTCAGCAAGTTGGCAAGCTGGTTTCTTGTATAAAACAGAATCAAAAGACCTGAAAAAAAAAATTAAAGCAATAAAAGTACGAGTGGATCTGCATTACTTCAAACTTAGGCCTCAAGGTTGATGCATAAAGAAAAAGGTGTTTGTGGTTTCAGGCTAGGTTTTTAACCAGATGATTGACAGATTTTTTTTTTTTTTTTTTTGTGTGTGTTCAAGTCCAATTAATTAAAAAGAAAAATCAAAGAGGAGGTGGGTGTATCAAAATAATGCAAAAATAATTTCAGGTTTTACAATAAAAATGGCTGTGTAGGAATTTTGAGGATATTTGCTTCTGGTTTTTTGGTTGTGGTTTACTGAAAACATTGTTATATGTTTATAGAAAATAAAACAAAATGTACAGTTTCGTCAGGAATAAAACGAAAAAGTCCAGCTTGTTTCCAAGTCTTTTGGTTTAAATATTGAATAACAACATATATATATTTTTATGTTTCACTGAAGTGTTTGTGTGTGGTCTCCAGCTCCATATATATGTGTGTAATGTATATCAGACAGTTTTAATCTAAAATCATACAGAAACTTTTTCTCTCTCTCCTTTTAAAAGCTTAATTTGAATTTGATGTTGAATATCCATGACATTCTTGGATTGCTGAGTAATTATGTTTCTCATGTTTTAAAAGTAATTGGGGATCATGTTAAGCTCTTATTTTCCAAATATATATATAAGTTTAAAAAAAAGGTTAAATTTGGAATTCAATATTGATTTAGTTTATTATGTTAAATGTAATTACAGCGTTTCGTTATTATTTTTAAATGTGTTTTGCGCATGTGAAAGCACTCGTGTTTTCTTCTCCTGTGACCACCTCTTCAGATATCACACATTAATTGCAACAGATGGGTATGGATTTAAAAAAAGGAAAAAATACTGCACATCGCCGTCCGCTCCCGTATAAGGCCAAGAAACACAGAGATTTTCCTTCATAGACTTCCGTGGCGCTCTGCTTCACTGCTCCTCTCTGCTCTACTGTGGCCTCTCTAAGCAGATTCAGTCCCACACAGTGAGTGGGAGCCTGTTTGCTGCCCCACCCTGCAGCCCTGCACACCTCCCGGGGCCGGTCCATCATGGTCTGTCTGATGCAGGGAGAGACATCAATAATAAGAGCTGAAGCAGAAACCACATTGAAGAACACAAAGAAGAGAGGGAGGGCAGACGCAGGCCACAACCGGCTCTGCTGCAGGTTAGCTCCTTTGATACAGCCTTGATGGCAGTTTGATGGGTGCACATAGGGCGACATGGGTTTATACGTATGTGTTTACATGCATGTTTACATAATATCTATGGTGTTTACGCACAGCTCACCAACTCTTTTTTTCTTTACTCTGAAGGGGGATTTTCCTGTGGCAAGCTGCTTCGGAAAAAGCAATTAAGAATTCCCAAACAGTACACCACAATGGGAGATATCATTTGTGCAATGTGTGTTCCATGTCCCTTGCAGTTTTTGTCTGGAATGGGCTGGCTATTTTTAATCTGCGCACAACCAAACCCACCTACAGACAAACCACAAATTGAATGAAGGGGAGGGGGATGAGTGGGCATGGTAATTGTCTATTGTGGAGCTCAAACTCCTCTGTTCTGCTATAAACAGCTTTGGTAGTTCACAACTTGATACCCAGCGCTCCAGTCGGTTTGAAATGAGGGCATATCCTCATTGTCTGTGGGAACCCATAGCCAAGCCAGTGGTTGGAATCAGTCAGGAATGCTTTGGGATGGTAACTGGACTCGGTTGTAATGCCCGGCTCTCCACAGCGGAACACTAGGGTGGGAAAAAGGCCGAGAGCATTTCCTGAGTGGAGGGGGTCCCAGCGAAGCATCACACGCATGGGCATCGTGTGACAGTGATCCTGCCAGGTTTTAGCCTATGATCCCAACTGAAGAGAGGAGTGGAGAGGAATACAGCTGTGGGGGAGTTGTGGTGGGTGTAGTGGGCAGTGCCAGGGAAAGAACAAGGCTAAGACACAGTGAAGCTGAAGGAAGGGATGAAGATGAGTCACAAATACTGTAGCTGTTTTATTCCAGCCTGTGAAGAAAAGACTGGTTGGACAATGATGGAGAAGAAGAAGTAAAACTCAGCGGTGTAGCAAAAACATATGTAAACGTCTGTACCTGCATCTGTTTGTTTCACAAAAAATGGTTTGATTGAGATAAAAGGCAGATGTTGGAAGTTGCTGCTTGTTTTGTGTTAAATCTATTTCTACTCCTCACACACGTTTCTTTAACTGCTCAAGTAAAATAGATAATTAAAATCAAATAATGGGGCCTCGTTTACAGTCTACATTTAAAAGAATCAATATGTAAGTGTAAATTTAATCTAAATGAAATCTAAATGTTAATGGTCAAAGAGCGAACAGTCTTAACAATGAGAGAAGATGAGTAAGAATCAGAAAGAAAAAGGCCACACTGCTCAATTTTCTGTATAATTGAAACTAAATAATCACATAAAAATAACTGTTTATGATTCAAAAATGTCAAAGCTGTTAACAAAAAAACTCTGAGCTGTTTTGCATGAATGTTTGAGTCTGTTTGACTGCAGCTCATCAATTCAACATCACTATTGTCACATCACCAAGGTGCCGTTTATCGTAGCGTGAGTTAAAAATAATACATGAGCTGGAGAAGTTAAATATAAACCAAACGGATGAAAAGTTACTGAGGCTGAACTCTGCATGTTGAACTTAAAACCATATATCCTTCAATATTTTTAGCCTATTTGTTTCATTTTTGGCAGATCTATAACATGGAAACTGTTGTATTCACAATGTAAAGACGATAATCACCTTGATTTTTTAATATTGAAGAAGGAAAAAAAAACCTGCAAGATCATGAATGCCTTTCTCCTCTCTGTGGTTTCTAAATACATTTATAGACATTCAACTTCAATGGACAAAAATATACAAAGTGAGTTCTACTGATTGTAGAGGTTTGTGTGTGTGGTGTGTTGTGTGTGTTTTGATTTGACTGAGTTATGACTCTGAGAGGAAGGGGTGTGACGTTTGTGGCAAACCGTGTCAAGCGGGTGACAGAAAAAAAAAAACCCCAAAACAAATATTATTGCAAAAATACGGATGCTGAGTCTGTGCGCAGCCAGTTCTGTGTTCATGTTCATTTACTTCCCTGAAAATTATCATCCATCTGCAAAGGGAGTTGCACACTTCTTTATTGCAATAAAGCAAATTTTTATATAATTTCTGCAGAGCGGTCTGGTAATATTATTGACTTAACACCATATTTATTTTGTCATAGTGTTGTTTGACATTTTTTTCTGTGCTCATGTGTCAGAGGTTCAGTCATATTCCTTTAGTTTGGTCTGTGATGGTTGTCTCTGTGTTAATGTATCCGTATGAAAATGTGCCATCTAAAAAATTAGTGAGTGTGTGTGCGTGTCCACGTTGGCACCAGCATCCAGACATTGCTCTCTTTGGCTTGTGTAAATGTTGTCACGATCTTGGGAGGAATCTTACCCTATAGTTGTCGAAGGGCTTTTTATTTCCACCTGCTACCGGCCTCTTTCCGTTGGTCTGCTCTATAACAATGGTACGGGGAAAGCTGTGGAGTGCAAAGTGATTGATGTTGGACTGTATTTGGCCCTTCTTCAGATTGGGGCCTGAAAGGAAGTGGCTATCCCTCCCTTCCACCCTGACTACCATGCAATAATGCAGGGCTTAAGAGGGCAGAGCGCTGATCAGTACTCAGACATCCCATTTTTATAAAATTCCAATCCACCCAAAAGAAACATTCATGTTGTGTAAACAAGTTTTCACAACTTATAAATAATAAAATTAAAAAAAAAAAAAAAAAAAAATCAAAGCCAAACTATTCAGGCCAATTTTATCCTCTCCATCTTGTCTCCAATCATCACTCTTTCGTGTCTTGTCTGGAGTGAAAAGAGATACAGGCTCATCATAGCTGCATTCTTTCCATTTTGCTGAAGAGCAGCGTGGCAGTGAAGGTAATCTATCACCTAAATTGTCTGTCCTTTTCTCTCTCTATTTCTAACTGTGTTTCTCTTTCTCCTTCCTCTAGGCTGGAGTGGGCAGGCGTGCGGCTTTGGCCACAGGAAGCTGTGAATTCTTCGGAGAATGGAAGATGTCTTATGGGGAGACGTACTGGCCCCCCCACCCACTCACCACCTCAAAATGACCCCTGACCCTTTCATGTGTTTATATCAGACCATGGAAGTGAGAAATAGTGATGAGTCACTCTGGCTGTGTGTTTACACTCCGGAGTCACGCAAGGAAGGAAATCAGCCATGGTCTGCTAAAAGTGGCGAGGTGACAGAGAATAGCTGCAGTCCCTGAGCGCTGCAGTGATTTACCTCTCAGAACCAGAATTTATTTCACATCATCTCTGCTGCGAAGGCTTTTCACCAACACAAAGCAGCAGCAATAGCAGAGCCGTGGACTGAAAATAAGTTGCAGCAAAATCATCAGTAGTTGCTGCATGTGTGTGTACAGTACGTGTGCATCAGTGTAGTTTACTCACGCCGCGCTCATTATTTCAACAGATATAACAGACGTAACAATTCATCAAGGAAATCATGTGTAAACTGATATATTGATTCAAAAAAGTTAAAACGCGCATTACTTTTATCTCCACATGTTCTATGTTTTTAACAAAATGAGCTTTCAGCCTGATGACTAAACATCTCACTGTGGCTTTCTTCTTGAAAACGAGTGTTTATCAACAACAAGAGAAGTATGTAACTACTTCATTTAATTTAAAAATGAAAATTGCAACAATGGGAGAATGACGCTTACGCTTTGTTTTTGTAAATCTAAAAAAAAAAAAAAAAACAAGCGGTAAAATATTCAACATTTAGAATTTCAAGATTTGTTTTAATTATTGATAAACTTTGTTGACTTTAAAAAAGAAACAACAAATTTTTATTTTATCCACAATTCAAATTCATGCCCATAATCATTATTTTAGTTTGACATTGTGTCTATCACAGTTGTATACAAGCTGCACTGCATTTAGGAAGAAGTTGAATCATAATATCACCTGTGTAATTATGATAGTTTCAGGATAGAGTCAGTACCAATGACTTCAGTGATGTGAATCTTAATGGGAAAAAGTTTAAGTGGGAGATAGATATGTAATATCATGATGAGAATTTCCTCATTGTGTTACAAAACGTGTTTATGATGTTTCTGATTGTTGCATGAACGTCACTGAATCCATGCTGCCTTCATGTTCAATACACTGTATGACGTGTTTATTGTGACTGCGACCAGTGTTTCAAACATGGTGTCACTGTTGTCTTCCACTCTGAGCGACTTTCACGTTTTCCTGTTGCTCAACTGTTGTGTTTTTGAGAGACAGCTGTAGTTACTGCACTTAAGCTCTGTAAATAAAAGTGACACTTTATTTCTTTCCGTCATTACGCTGGTGCAAGTATCTTCATCGTTGACTGTAGCGAGTATCCTGTTACACACCCCCATACACACTGCCACAATGAGAGAGTCAGCGGCTCTTATTTTGGCTGATCTCTCCTGAATTGTAAGTCCTGTCAGGGGCTTTGATTGATAGTTGTGTTTATCACCATATTATTAAGTAATCAGGCTCACCACAGCTGGGCCTGAAGCTCCTTAATTCCAGCTAAAGCACACAGCTTCATGCTAATTAAAGGTTTGGTGAAAGTGTTTATTTTTGTGAATTTTTAAAATATAGTTGTCTGTGTTTTTATACGAGTGTGCTGATTGTTGCATTTGTATCCTCTCTGCAAAATTTAGTAGCAACCTTTAGTCTTGTACTTCATCACGAAGATCATGGTAGTGAAGAGAAAAAAACATGTTACATCGACCGAATCTGGCCTTTCAGTCACGTTACAGTAAAAGCTGCAAAATGACAAATAAGTGTATAAATGTACGATGGAGTATATAACATGAGAGGATGGATCAGTCTATGTTCTGCGTATCAGCCGAGGTTTTCTTCTCGCTTCGTTAATAGAGCCTGTGGCAGGCTGCATTTGTGTATTCCTGAGGTAAACACAGTCATGGCAAAGTGGACATGCTGCTAAGTGTGTCCTGACTGGAGACAGAAAGTACTGTGGCACTGTACTGACTGAGACACTGGCAGCTCTCTAGAGGTAGGGTTAATGTGATGAATGGCCATTTGGTAATGGGCCATGTATTAGGGTGAAATAGCTCTTTTAAAAGCCCGAGCTGGAGTCGTTGCTATGGACGATTTGATTCAGGAATCAGTCAGGTGGCAGATGTTTCATGTTGGATCAGTCAACTTTGTCTCGCTCTCTCTTTTAACCAAATGAAGGGAAGAAAAATATTTTAAACTGCACGTAATCCTTCATACGGTCAGAAATGTCACTGATGCCTTTTCATTTTTAAAAATGACCACTTTCAGAGCTGTGTAAATAAACAGGTTGATTCTTAAACAAAATGAAATATGTAATCACATTTTTTCTCCACTAATATATCCAGCGTTGACTCTCTTCTGTGACAGGTTTTATGTGATTTGTGAGAACAATACTAAACTCATCAATGATTCTCTACAGTGTTAATTACCGTTGCTGTGTAGGAGCTGGTTTTAAATGAAAAATAAATTCATAAATAACAATATGAGATTTTCTATTTCTAACGTGAAAGTGGAAGTTGCATCATAAGTTTTCATAAGATTATTTGTATGAAAATTAAAGAAGTTTGTTTTGTGTAATAATATTTTCTATTTCTTATCAACTAATGATAATCTTATTTGATTTTTGTTTTCACATTTTACAAATAAATTTCCATTAAATATGAGGTGTAACTGTTGTTGGTGAATTTACCCGTGTTTCTTCTGCTGCCATCCTAACATCACAGCACAGCGACTGTTTTTGAGTCTATTACATGAATCTTTTGTTTAGTAAAGAAGTGATGATGAGCTAAACAAGCAACAACAACATGATGCTTTTAGATAAAAAGTTTCTTTTTTATGTAAATAACAGTCTTTATACAAATTCTTTCACGCATGGAAACTACTTTTTATGGTTAAATTTAACTTCTTTAGTGTTGTTCTTTGCCAAATTCAAGTGAAGAACCACTTAAGGACTTTATGATGAGTTCTGTGTTTTCCTGTGGTGGAGAGCAGGATCATAAGATAAACACTGCCTGAAACAAATTCAGCAATATTGAGGCTGTTGGTGGTCTTCTTGTTTACTTCACTGTTTTCTCCAACGGGTTGCAGATCACTGTGCATACTTTCCAATTATCAGAATAAGTAGGTCCTACTAGTGGATCATGCTTTACTTAATCACTAATGACCACTATGTGTGATGTATTTTGAATACTGGAGTTATCTCTGTCTCTATCACTTATTCTGAAACGGTCATGTGAACCAGAGGAGCTCAAACAGACTTAAAAACAATCTCCATCTGAATTCCCTTCATCCAGAAAAAAAGGAGAAATGATCAGTGTGTGTTTACAAGCCTGTCTCTTTTGGCAGCATTTGGACATTTTATTGGTTTTGTACCACAGAGATGGAAAAATATTAAAAGTAAATCAAGGAAATGCAGCAGTGTCTTTTTGGTAAGTGGATAAGCTTCATTAGTGATGTTTTAGCAAAGGGGAAAATAGTTCATTTGGCATTAAAACGGGAGCCTCTGAAGCATTTATCTGACATTCGGAGAGCAGGGAATTTCACTTCTGCCTTTCGTATTTAACAGATAGTGACAACCACTTGAGGGGAACAACTTTAGGGATTCCCGGTGGCCGTAGTTAATGTGTGGATTATCATAGGTGGTAATATGCCATTTCTCCGTGTCCACAGAGCCTTATCACAGGTGTTAGACAGACAGATGGACAGACAGACAGCCACATGGTTCCACTTTGACGTCTGCTAATTCCAGGGAATCAATCCTAAATGACACCTATGGGATACACAGAGTGGATTTCCCTGTGATGCAGATTGGTGGTGGTTTGCAGATGAAAGACAGTAAAATAAATAAAGCTGTGGCGAACAGGCAGAGCTCTTCTGTCCGCACAGTACAACCATAATGGGATACATACTGACATGAGGGAAGAAGTGGAGGCCTGCTCCTGTTTTCACTGCTGTTGCCATAGAAATACTGATGCACTACTGCTGCTAGTCCTGAATATTTGTGTTGACACTTGCTGTAAAAAATATTCAGATTTTTTTTCCTTACAAAGGCTAATAGAAAGTTACCTAACAAGTGGAATAATAGTGATTAGCAGAAAACAGCTCTGTTTTTTGTCACCCACTCGGCCTGTTGGCCACTGCTGCTGATACGGTTTTAATCCTAAAACACATCGTTAAATCAAACTCAGCAGTATCGAATGTCTTTTTAACCTGCTCCAATCAATCTTTTCATCAGCTGCAGTGTCTGCGGTCGGCCTGGAGTAAGAATAGTAATGGTAAGACAATACTGGCTTGTCTCATCCTGGCTGGGATCATGCATGATACTCCTACAAAGTTACACTGACCTCCTATTCCCTCAGCAGTGCCAGTGCAAATTCAACTTAGTATTGTGCAATGCTGTAAATTTCTTGGGAAGCACTTCAAATTTTCTCTGTGTCTTATTGTTAAGGAGGAGCCCCCACTCAACTCCAAAATGTGTTCTGCTTATTGTTCTGCTTCTTTGACGTTTGGTCATCACTATGCAGGGTGATGTATGAGTTTGACATTAGAAAAGAGAGAAAGATACTCTGCGATCATTTAAATCTACTTTTAAGACATGCATTTACAAGTGCAATATCTATGACATCATAACTACTTCAGACACCCAATCACTGTCTAATATAAATCTTTCATATGTGAGGCAGAAGCTGGAAGGGCACATAAATGGACTTTTCAGAAAAATAGGAGAAATCTTGTCCAACAGCTGAATTTTTGGAAAAGAACAATTTTTCCATGTCCGTGATTAAAATGATGGAAAAGGAGTACATTACTCTCAAATTCTTACAGGCTAATTTAACATATTTGTGGAAAAATCATATCAGATACAAATTATTATTCCAAGAATGATTTTTTTTTTTTTAACATATTTTTAAAAGTGCCTGGAGGGGATCTTTAAAATACAAAGTGACACTTCTTTCTTAGAAAGGTTAGAGCAGATTAACAATAGCTCCACTTATAGGCTCACGATAATTAATGCTGGGTTAAAGGTGCACAAATGCACTTAACATAGGAGCATTGTCAAAGTTTTGTCACTGGTGCCACTGAGGTGATTTATTCAGATTCTGGTCGACTCCCGTCTGATGCACTTTAACAAATCACAGCCTGAGGTCTGGTGAACCCCACACCACACTCAGGCTCCCTCTCTGACCCCCACACAGCTCAGACTGGCTGCGTGCAGCACCCAACACAGATATCACCCAGAGGCCATTTGTAAAGATCAACTGACCAGATGTCAGCAACTGCATTAGGGAGTGTCACATTTTGGACGAATGATGTTAAATGAATAGTTGAAATAAAGTATGTGATGTGCTGTTAGGTGACATGCGCATCTTCACATAAAGAGAATGTTTGCTGTGCTTAAAGAGACAAAAATGCAGTTTTCCAGCTGAGTCACAACTGCGGCTAACAACAAATACCTGTTGGCTGAGTAGAGCTGTGAGGTTTTGTAATGATTAAGGAGTCTGTGACCACCAGCAGTGCCGTGTGACCCAGGGGCTCAGGGTGATAAGACCTCCATAACTCTACTTTATCCCCCTGCTCATTATCAACCTCAATCCCAGATCTGCCTTGAGCCCTCGGGCAGCAGCAGGAGGACAGGGAGCGCTCCTCCTTCCACAGCTCTGCAGCTTGAAGATTATTGGGGAGACACACAGACTGAGTTTGACCAAACTCAAACATCTGACAGCTTCTTCTTTTTGCAGGACAGGGAATTAAACACTAAGTAGTCTTCAGCTGAAGAACATTTTAGGTTATAAACTCCTATAGAATCACGATTGGCCAACATTGTAATTTATACAAATGATTTAACTGACACATTCATATTTTATTTTTAATTTGGGTTTAAACTTTATATTAACGTCCGCTTCTGTAACATGGAGGGTTTTGAGGTTTATTTTCTGATGTTTCTGAGTCTTTCACATTAGTGAACAAATTCTCAAAACAGGGCAACTGTCTTTATTTTAAAGTGTAAAACGTTGAATCATTTTCAGAGCCACAAATCTGGACTGAGGCCCAGTCAGTACTGCTTTTCAGGCTGTCAGCCCGTTGCTCTCCTCAAATTTGGCTTTTTGAAGGGAAACTTACAGCAGTTAGTAGCTAAAAGCCAGGGAGATGTGTGAATATATGAACAGAAGAGTTTTTAAGCTCATGCTGTTATTTCTGGCCTCTGGTATCTTCCTCATGGCCACGTATTTTTCATCACGCTCTTTGAGCGGCAAAACACTGCACTGTTTTCATTTGTTTAACTTTCATGTCCCTGTAAGAGTGTTTTTATGAAATGAACCACTGTCCCACCAAAGCAATATGACTGATGTCTTTCACATTAACCGAGTAGGAGTAATTATGCGGTACAGTGAAATTACTTGCTAAAATGTCTTCTGATTGTGATGCATTAGTGTGTATGTGTGTGTGTGTTTTTTTATATGCAATCACAGGTTGCATCCTAAATTACGTGGTGTTTTGTGCTTGTGTTTCACTTTATTTTTCAAAGTAACTGATATCTCCAAGACACATAATTTAGTTCTCTCCAAGTATTGTGTGTATATGGTCTGCTGAGCATTTCCTTCAGCTATTCAATGCTTGTTTATGGATCCATGTTTATGTATGAGGGAGAGTTCATGTTGGTTTACCCGTGTGTGTGTGTATATACAGTATATGTGTGTGTATGTATGTATACTTGTGTGTGTGTGTGTGTGTTTTATGTTTGCTATGAGGGGTATGATAATGGATATAGTACAAAATGACTGAAACTGAATTCTCTACAATCCGTTGCATTGCTGTTGTATCAGCCACTCTAATGTTTATGAAGCTCATGACAAGACGACTATGATCTAATTATATTAAATCTCACCAGATCAGCCATAAAAAAAAAAGTGAAACTAATTGTTGTTGTTTTTTTAAAAAAAATATTTTTAATATGTTAGGATGTTACATTTATGAGTTATACAATAATCCCAGTGCTAAACTGCTAAATGTGGATTGTGGTTACACTAGTCAAGAATTAGTGAGTCATATGACAAAGGGTTTTTTTTTTTTTTTTTTTTTGTGTGGAGACAAATTAAAGCTTTTTTCACCAACAGAGAAAAAAAGACAGAGAACAAAGAAAAAAAGTTTTGTGGTAAAAAATTCTGCTACCACATATATATATATATATATATATATATATGTTATTGTGTTTGTTGTTTACAGTGAGAACAGAAAAACTAAACTACTAAAGTGACTAAAGTGAAACTAAAGTGAAAACTATAAAATGATGAGACTAAATCCAAGTTGTATTTGTTCTGGGGCTGTAGAAGATGCACAAACTATATGAATAACTCTCCTCAACTTTCAGAAGTAGAATGACTTTAGACTCTCAGCGGTTACTAATAAAGTTGCTCAGTTTTAGGAAGTGATTACAGTTTGCAGTTACATTTCTGAAGAGACAGTGTCAGTCTATCTGTCAGAGAAACACATGTAATTGGAGGAAGCTTACTAGAAAGAGCTTGGCAGACACTGCAGAGCAAGGTAAAACCCTGGACAATACTGCTGCTTCGTGCCTGAAAATCAATAACCCAGACCTCAGTGGTGAACGCACGCGAGACAGACCCCACACAGCGGTTAGCTTTTCCCAGTGCACCCCCCCCTCGCACTCCTCAATCTTCCCCTTCCTCCACATTTTAGCAGGAACCCCAAACTCAGCTCTGCCTCTTTCTCTTTTTCTACCATGTCTCACTCTTCTCATTTACCACTGTCTTTCGTTCTCTCTCTTCAGTAAGCTGAGCTGCAGGACACAAGTGAAGGGTGAAATAGGTGTGAAATCATTCCTCATCTGACCTTTGTAACAAGCGTTTCTGTTCCTGTGTGTATATGCAGGAGGTGGGGGCGCAAAGAGCGGGGAGCGGACGGAGGCGTGCAAATTTCTTGTTTTAATTTCTCAATTGGCTCTTAACCAGGGGTCAAAGGTTGGCTTAGCACAACAGCTCTGACACGATGAGCACCTGTTTCTCTGCTGGTAGAGGCCAAAGTTATCCTATTACCCTGAATATGTAAACCTCTCAAAGGACCTGTACACACATGCATAAATACTGACGTAAATATGGGAAAACATCGTGGCTGCTCTCTCAGAGAAAACACTAACACTGTCAACACCTTCCACCCCCGTAACTTCAGACACATCCAGTATTACTTGACTACAAACTTCTCATCAAGAGGTTTGTTTTGAGCTGTGTTTGATGCTTTGTTTACCTCGTTAGTAGAAAATCTGTAATTGAGTGTTTCATAAAAGGTGCTGGCACAGATACCTCTGTGGGCACGTACTTCTTTGGGTTGGCATTCTCGTATTTTTAGACAGTAAATAGGCACAGAGAAACCACCTTTCTCTGCCACAGTTTAGCACCTGTAATTTGGCCCACCCCTTGTTTATCCTGCCTGATCTTTTTGTTTTTCTGTTGGTGAATGATGAGGTGGTCACCATAACTGGACAGACAGAAGTATAAAAACAGAGATATCTTCCTCTTGAATGTATAATTTCTGCACACCCTCAGTGTCAATCCAGCACTTTAGGGCAGGAATAGCTTCAATGAGTTAACAATAGAGCAAATCAGATACTGCTGTTTGTAGATCAGAGAACAGTAGATCTGAGAGAAACAGCTGAAGTGAATGATTTTAATTTGTCTTTCAAAACAAGGTTGAAGCTAATAAAACCAAATCTGTCTATTTTCTCACAAGTCTCATTAGGCTGAGGCAGGTTTGTGATGGCATGTTATATTTTCACACTTGTGAAATGAGGTTAGCCAAAAGCCCCAAAGCCCCAAAGGCCTGAGACAGAGTGAGGTACAGACTGTTGAGGTGAAACTTGTCAACATGCTGCAGTGAAGACAAGCGGTCATTAAAGTGTCAGAAAGATGTCAGAGCTCTCCCCCTCTCCTCCTCAGCCTGCAGATTTTTTTCCCTTCCCCAACTCAGATTGCTGTTTTTATAGAAACCAATCATTAGGTGCAACAAGTTTCCTGAAATGAAATACGAGCTTAGAGATTCAGTAGCAGTTATCTGTGTTGTAAACATCCTCTTCTACAGTTTTGTCTGGGCTCATATGCTGAATAAAGGAGTTCCTCTTACATAATGTGTTTGTTTTAATTTCATTTCTATCCACATATCACTTTCTCTAATAATTTTGACTGCGCTGAGGGTCTGTTAGTTACCTCTGAGCCAATATGGACACTGTGTGTGGTACGAAGCCAGAGAGCAACTGTGTGTATCTGACAGGCAGCACTGTTAATCTATACGTGAGTAAGGGGTCAGATTGCTCAGGATTGGTGTGTGTGTGTGTTTTTGTGGAAATGGTGTATCTACTGTACATGCCATTGTGTGTGTGTGTGCGTGTAAGTGTCTTGCCTCACCATTCGTTGTTAATTAGGTATGGTGATGTGAGTACGCTGCAGGCCTGCATGATCAAACGCAGTGTGGTGAATGTGAAACCGTACAGGGACCAGAGAAAGCAGTCACGAAAGTCATCTTGGCAGTTGTGTGTGTGAGTGTGTGTGTGTGTGCACCATCAGTCCAAGCCTGGCGGGAATGCATTCTGGATGCTGTGGCCTTTCACTAAGCCTCGGCTTTCTGCTGTATTAATCACCCTCCGCAAGGTCTGATTTCTTGGCCTCACGCGCTGAATCTGAGGCCTTGACACTCGACTCTGCTCTCTGTGTTGTCCATGAACGCCGAGTCAGGACGGTTTCCCACAGCATGTGGTTTCAGATGTGTGTGAACGCATGAGAAGGAAACTAGAGAGATTTGACATGTGTGCAGTTGAAGGAGAGTGGAGCGGATGAGGAGGAGGTGGTGGTGAGGAGAGGTGAGGGGGGAGGGCTGTCACACACAGATGTGTGTGACAGCCAAAACTGGTAGACCTGATAAGAAGGGTTGGTCCAAATGAATGGGGGTCATCGCCATGGAGTGGTGTAATAGGGATCCAGTCTGGGTAAGAGAGGCACTCTGGGGCACAGGGGTCCCACAGGTCACTGAATCACACAGACAGGGTGTGTAGCCTTACATTGTTCTGCAGCAGCCTGGCTGCATGAATGACAGTGTGTCACAATGAAAACACTTTCTCACGATTGTCTGTAAGAATGTGTGTGCTCATGAATTTTACGCACATGTATGCTACAATGTTAACCCACGGCCTTGGCATGACAAAAGGTATGTCACTTACAATGAAATCATCTCAGGTTTTTTTTTTCACATTTAAGTTTTTTGTTTTGTTTTATTTTTGAACAAATACTTGAAACAGGCCTCAGGTTGATGTTCATGACACTGGACAACATGAAGAAAGAAACAAGCTGCTTGTTAAGTTCTGTAATGTCTTATATGGTGTCTACTTACAATCTAGATTGGATAGCAGACCTAGCTTTTAGCATTTCTCCTCAGCGTCACACAATCATTAAGAGTTGCAGCTGGTTTTTCACAAGATATGCGAACCCTGACTGTGTTAGTTTGACTTTTGATTCCTCAAACCTTCCTGCTGAGGCTTCTACTTTTAGGACCATAAAATGAAAACAGTGAAGTGTAATCTGTTCAACTTGCTAACATTATTTCAGGGAACTTTAAATGGTGGGGAGTTGTTTTCTCTTGTAGGCACAGAGCAAGATGGGCAGTGTGGTAATACTACAAAACCAGATGTAACTATTTAATTCCTCCAGTTCTGTTCCCCTCTACAGAGATGCTCTTTGTGTGTGTCTGAGTGTGTGTGTGTGTGTGTGATCTTTGCTCTGTGTTGGCAGTGCCAGTTTAATGACCTAGAGTTCCCCAGTCTTAAGCCCAGGCTATTTTGCCATTAAACCCCTGTACCTCTCACACAGAGCGTTTGCTTGAGCGCTCTTGTTACTGGGGGGAATCTGTCAGTGTGACGCAGCACTGGTTTGTCTTGGCGGCTACTCCACTGCTATGGGATACAGATGTTAACGGTCTGTATGTGTTTCCCAATTAAAGCATTAATCCAAATCAACCCAAATGATCGCACACGGCGTAACGACGACCAGGGAGGCCCCTCTCACTCTCTTTCTACTTCTCTTTTCTACATCCCCCTCTCTGTCCTGCTTTTCTTCTTAAATGTCCATCTTTTCTCACCCTGTGGCCTCTTTAATTGTCTCCATCACCTCTTTAGTTCATCAGTGTAATCCACCTCTCCCTTTCCTCCTCCCTCCCCCCCAGAGATTACTCACCCTGCATTCCTTCAGCATGCATCAAAGCAGCCAATGCTAAATGTGGAAAAAGTGAATGTGGAGAAGTGGAAGACAATAGCGCAATGAGGCTCCGCTCTGTCGACCATTTCATTTTTCCACTATTTTCTTAGATTCAAATGTGTTTATTTTCCTCTCTCGGCAGCAGTTATGGTATACTGTATATTACATGACTATAGGAGGCATGTAATTTAACACAATGACAGATTTCAAGCTTTTCGACGAAAGCCTTTAATTCAGATGGATAACATGACTTTTAAGGGCATTGCAAACTCTCATGATAATGTCTGGGTGCAAACGCATCCACCCACCCACACACTGATGTGCTCTCTCACACATGTTCAGGTCCCAAACATCCTGCTGCAGCTAACACTAACTCACTATGTGTACAAACAAATGTCTTGTGGAGGCAGGACTCGCTTCACAAAATGACACCCACCTGCGCAGGTCAAACAGTTAGTGGCCTCACTGATAATGTTTGCACACCAAACACTTGCACATTCACGATCCAGCTCTTATTGAAAACATTTTCCGCTTTCACCAAAAGTACGCACATGCAAACACGTATACATCGTAGCTCTTCTCCACCGCCACATGTAGCACACAATATACTCCCACTTCAAACATGTTTCTGAACATATTCTGAGAGCCAAGCAAGCTTAACAATGGCCAGATATAGAGAAATTCTGAGTAAACAGTCAAAATATGGCTTCAGGCAGGGAGGGGATGAGCTCCATCTGGAGAAACCAATGCCAGATATGCATAAGTGTGTGCATGTGTATGTGTGTGTGGAGGGGTTTGAGCACGCTTATGTGTAATGGCAGCTCTGAAGATGAAGATGTCAATGTCCTAGTGTATGTGTGCGCATTGCAGGGCGTCTGTATGTGTGTGTTCCCCTGTCCTCCCAAACCAAACACAGTTAACAGTAGCCTGCTGTCATAACACCCTGCCATTCTACAATGGAGGCCGCTGTTCATTCTAAACAGGCAGAGAGAAGAAGAGAGGCAGAGAAATGCTGCAGAAGCAAGGAGAGTCTGAGTGAGCAGCAGCAGCAGCAACAACAACAACAACAGCAGCAGCAGCAGCAGCAGCAGCAGCGTGGTGAGACACAATAAGAGAGTGAACGGGAAAAAGTAGAGATAAGGTAGGAGTGGGATACTGACCCTGTGTAAAAAAATAGGTTGATTATTGTATTGTGAGCTGGAGGCAGGTTCCTGAATGGTGCCAACAGGAAGTTCAGCAAATGGTCGAGCCTGAGAAAATCATCCATATGCTCGCTGAGGTCATAAAGCATCTGTGTGTGCATCTGGATGCATGTGTGTACCTGTATGTGTTTACATGCAAGCATTAGTCTGTGTATGAGTATGAGTATGTGTCTGGACTGATGTTATGGTATTTATGTTTGTTTGTATTGGTGAGTGTGTGCATGCCTGGCACAATATCAAACCATCATAAACATACACATACATGTTATACTCAGACAAAGACCTATATACCATACTCACAAAAACACTGGAGTCAAAGTTTTAATAAATGTAATTTGTTGTTTTTTTCCTGTAAAAATGTTAAAAGTTTACATATCTGATAATTATTTTCATTGTTTTATTACATGGATTTAAAACAAAATAATACCAAATATATTTACATTTACATATATATACTAACATTTTTGAGTGAATTTATCTCTAAGTATAGACAAAGAATACAGTAAAGTAACTCTAAATTGGTCTCTGATGGTGGTGAATTTCAAAATTTCCTTTGAGGCCGACTCACAATAACATGCAGCCTAAACAGTGAAAACAGTGGAACACACACAGACCTTTAGTTGAGGGGGTCCAGTGTAAACAACAATGTCATGATTTTATTTTCCTATTTTCCAGCACTCAGTAAAACTGCTTTTCACGCTTGTGCTTTCTTTCCACTTCTCTTTTCAACAAGTAATAGGAAGAGCTGGAGAATGTAAAAAAAAAAAAAAAAAGCCTTGTTAACCACATTTTTACTGTGAAATGTCCTTGTAGGAATAGTTTCCTTATGTTATAATATCGATAACAGAGAAAAATTGACATATCGCCAACTTTTTTTTTTTTTTTTTTTACGTCATCTTTGCTAAATCAACATGCACAGGTGCAGAAGAAAGAGCTCAACATTATGTCCATCTACTAATATTAAATATAGAATATATGTTTAATCTGCACAGAATCTAAAAATAAAAATACTATCTTTGCCCGTGGTTTATTCCTCAAGAAGAATAAACGTTTATTTGTTTATTCTTCTTCATTTTTAACTGGTTTTAAATTACAGTAAAGGACTTCAGCCTTAAGCGACCACAACTGAGCTTTCTGTCTACAGAGACTTAAGTTTTACATTTAATTTGATCAGATGACAGAACTGCTGTTGAAAAAAACTTTTTTTTTTTTTTTTACTAGATTACACCATTACACCATTTAAATCCACTGAAATTACATTGAAAACATGTAAAACATTTTTTTCTTCAGGTTGACCTAGATTAGATTTTATTATTTTTTATGATTCTTGGAGTTGTCTGGATATTTCTGTTGATTTTATGAAAAGGTCATTTTTAAGAGCTGTTTCATTTTACCTAGCATGCTTTGTGCCCATTACACTTGACCACGTATAATTGCATAAATGCACATATAAACTTTGTATGCTATGCGCCCCTCAGAAACTGTGTGAGGTAGTGTTTTTTTTTTTTCCTTTTGTCTCTCATCCTGTCTTTCCCCATCACAGTGGCACTCTGTCGGATTACAGGGTTGACAGCGCCACCTAATAACAGGGTGCAGCATGGGTTCTACTCCAGGCCATTTTGTGGACGGATACCTGATACCTAAACTCATCCTATCATTGTCTTCTAAGATGCATGGCTCTAATTAGCAGTAAATATAGGTGATTTTTTCTCCTCCAAATTATGCACATGGCTCTCTCTCATTTAAATTGAGTTAGAAATTAAAAACACATTGTCAGAGAGAAATAAATGTGAAAGAAATCAACTCAAATTATTGATCAAAGTGCAACCTGCTCGGTAAAAAGAGGTTTGAATCCCAGAAGCTGTAGTTTTTTCTCCTTCTCTCTGGTCAGGCTGAACTTGGCAACAGCAATGGTGGACATTTTTCTCTGTCAGGCCGCAGGAGTCAGTACAGCAGAGCCAGCTGCCGAGGCTCACAGCCTGGCCTCTAATTAAAACAGTGGAAAATGAGATAACTCCATAGATCCATCATGGCCGCCGTTGGCTGTCAGAGTGCTCGGGGGCTGCCACCCACCGTATGTTTACACCAGGGCCACTCGGCCTCTCTGCTCTCAGGGTGTTTTTAGAGTCCCGGCCTGATTTCTCTAATGGGCCGAGAGGTTTTTTTAGCCTCCTTCCACCCTTGCTTTACTACAAACTTCTCCCCACGCCCACCCCTCCTTCAAGTGTTCCTGATGGGCCTGACAGAGGCTTGGGGTGGCAAGGCAACAGGCACCCCCCCTCCTCTCCATCGCCTTCTTCCATATTTCCCACCCACTCTGCCTCGTTAGCCCTTCATTTATTAGGCTCTAATGGAAGCTTAGAGTGCTGTGATGTCATGTACTGGTGCATAGAGAGGACAGATTTTCTGTTTTTTTTCCTTCCCTCATCCTTTAGCTGTGCCTCAGATTCTTCATTTACACCCAGCAATTTTCCATTTCGTCCTTGTCTGCTTTACGACATCATTCTCGCTGATGTTTTCTTTCCTGTTTGTCTTGAACTCCTTTATTCTGCTTCGTTGAAGTCAGGTGTTCACCCACGAGTTTGCACAGAAAAGAGCAAGGCCAGTCTGGTAGATCTGTTGCAAGGTCGCGCAGGGTATTAAGGAGGGCGAAGAGGTCTTTAGCGCACCACAGTCAGCAATTCATTTATGGGCAGAGACTTGGAACTAGCCTGAACTGCCTGACTATTGTGCTAAAAGACCTATTTTGACAGCTGCCATTTAAAAGAGAATAAAACTGCCGCTGTGATTAGAGTCAGGCAAACATGTCTTCATTCTTGCTGAATAATGGCAGAGTGTTAGCAGATCTCCTTCAGCGTCTCATGCCAGCCTCAGTAATGATCCTAAGGCCTCTTCCACAGCTTTTGCCAACACACTGCAGAGGAATCCAGCTACCAGCTCTGTTTCTCCTCCACGGGCAGAGAACAGCAGCCTTTTACGCAGGAAGGAATGTGGAGGTAGAGTTGAAGGACTTGTCACAGCTGGAGACATGTTAGCACCCTGTTAGCAGCTATGAAATGTCAATTGTTGAAAAATAATCCACAAATTAGCTTTTCTAATGCAGTCTTGACAGCAGAAATGTTTCTCTGTTACTGAGAATTTAACGATTTAACAGTTAGTTTAATAAAATTTGCCCCATGTATCTGATGACAGGTATCTCCAAAATACACGAATTACATGACTGATGCGTTGGCTTTCATGGTCTACAGCTGTTGATAGTTGTAAAATAATATTAATATCTGATCCTGAACAAATCATTTCTAATTCACAGATTATGATTTTAGATTAAAGCATTATTTTACAGACAATTTCTAGTGGAAATGACACAGAGAACACAAATGGATGCTGGGCAGATGAATAAGGTGTGTGTGTGTGTGTGTGTGTGTGTTGTCCAATAGGCCACCCAGCTGCAAAGCTCATTAGTTTCAGAAACACTTTATTTCGTGTTTCAGGCTAAATATCATCACACAAACCCCATTGATCAAGCTGCTGCTTTGAATGCTGTTACGCTGATGACAAAAGACCACAAATGTGATACTTTGTCCTGTAACTGGATCTGTTTTTGTTCTCATTTCAGAGGCGTGTGCACCCTGCTTGGTCAGCGGCATGTGCCTCATTTAGAAATCAAGCAGGGATCATTACAACACCACCCCCTCTGCTTCTCTCTCTCTCTCCCTCTCAGTAGTAGCTAACACGTTTACAGACGTCAACAGATGTCAAATTACTCCACAATTAGTCCAATGGGCCTCCTTGCACGACTGCATTGTGTGCTATTGCTAAAAGAGGGCTTGGTGGATTGGGCTTTTGATTTCTATAAGATGACAAGTCATCCATCACACTGCACACTCTCTCCCCACTCCCTCACTCACTTCTCTATCACTACTTGTCTCTCTCTCTCTCTCTCTCACCAGAAGCTTTCTCCTTGCTCGCTCTCTCTTGCCCTGACCTCACTCTATGCTCACTTGCTCTTTTTCTGCCCCCTTGACTCTTTGTCCCCTCCCTCCTGTCACTCTCAGTCAGGATGAAAAAAGGTCAGTGTGAGAGTCGGCTGAGAGAAAGAACAGGAGAGTAAACAGGGGAGAGAGATCAAGAGCGTTTTACACCCGGTATAAATATTTGCAGAAATGTGGCTGGAACACGTGGAACACACATGAAGGAAAAAAGAGAGGGGAGAACATTGCTGCAGTCGGATTTCTGCACATGAGACCCACATGCAAGCATACGCTTATACACAAATCTACAAAGTCTTTCTGAAATCTTTCTCTGCTGATGGCATTCAGACTGGCAGAGTGGTGTAGTGAGTAGAAGGACCACCCTTCAACCAAAGGGCTTCTGGTGCAAAGCCTGATGTCAGTAACAATCTGCCCTGCTGCAGTGTCCTTGAGAATAGTATCAAATCCCTCCACCTCCAGATGACCATGTGCTTTATATAAAAGGCTTCACATTTTCATACTGCTCCAGCTCCAATGATTATTACTGTAAGAGGCAGAATATAATCATGGTAAAATAGCTGGGTAGTGTGACCTGCAGACACGTTGAAGAGCTTTAACTCACTCACTGTCATCAAGTCCCTGTCAAACCAGTGTCAGCTGATTGACTGCTGAGTTCAAATCTCTCACGGCTGGTTTCAGTCTCAACACCTCCCCTCTAATTACTGATAAACATGCAAACGCCCCAGTGATGCCACTCAGCATCTTGTCTGTGATGGATGGACAGGTGAGGAGACCCCATCACAGAGAGTGTGATAGCTTAAATGATGCAGCTGGGTGCTGACAGGGAGATAAGTGTCTATCTGTGAATGGTAGATAACAGGACAGAGTGGCACGCTCACACCTGATCTTCACTGTTAGAGGTATGGACAAGCACTGAGATGAAGAGGTGAACAGGAGTGTTTGTGTACAAGCATGGGAATTCTGAATTGGCAGTGAGGGATTGGCATAGGAATTTATAAACAAACCTAACTACTTTTCCATTAATGGAAAGAAGTCTGTGAATCTTTATCACCATGAAGAATGATAGAAAATTTCAATTAATGCCAAAAACGATGTGGCTGCCACAACGCTTGTTCACTTGCTCTCTGGAGCTGCTCTGCTGCAGAACAGAGCATCACTGCTGCCTTAAAAGGATGGAAACATCCTGCAGGCTCTGAGATAGAGACGTGACAGGAGATGGTAGCGCTCTGTGCTGTCCTCCCCTCTCCATTCACCACAGTTCTCTCAGCAGTGTCTCTGTTTCTATCTCTGACTCTCTTTTCTCTGTTTAGAGGGCAAATTCATGCAGACTTAAACCCCAGTAGAGCAATGTTCTCTGTTCAGTGTGAAAGGAAACATACACATGCACAAATCCCACATAGATATGGACAGTGCCTCATGAACTGCACTATAAATATAAAATACACCTTCTTTATGCTGTTCTCATCGATTATTTATCTATATATATTAAAACACTAACAGTAAAGCAAGCCCCTTGTCATCTTTGGTATCTTTGGCATGACTGGTTGTTAATAATAGATCAGCAATGTTGAATACACACACACACACACACACACACACACACACACACACACACACACATATATATATATATATATATATATATATATATATATATATATATATATATGTATTACATACATATATATAAAAAAAACACATCTGACTTTTTTTAATTGCAGTACATTTCTTGTTATTATCAGAAATTTTAAAATCTACCCTTCAGTATTAAATGTTGACTACCAACTGGAAATCAAATTCAAGTAAGACGGTTAAAAATGAAAAGTGCTCTCTTTTGTTATGCACATCCTAAGAAACTTGTCAAACATTATTTGTCAGTCAGGCTTCACTTGAAAGCAGCGCAGTTTCACGTCACTGGCTGAGGGAGGAGTTAGTGAAATATGTCAGACATCTCTCCAAACCTCAACCAAACCACAGACGCAGTGCTATCAAATATCATGTAGCAAAGCTACACGCAGGACTATGAAAATCAGGAGGGGAGAAAACTTATAGAAAATTGCAGTGTGGTTTGATTTTGATGAATGGTTTTTTATGAAAAATGAACAGGCAGATGAAGTAATCAGCAATTTTATTATCATAGAAAGTTCTGCATATTAAAAAAAACTTTCACATAATTAACCATAGATTCTTTGAGTTACTACATCTCATTCCTCCATACGTTATCTCTGTGTATGGAGGGTTAAAAGGCCATCAGTGGCCTGTGCTTCCTCCCAGTTCAGCCCACTGTAACCTCCAGGCCACTCGTCTGAGGCTTCAAATGCCCTCAGCAGTGCAGGGAAATTGAGTGGTGAACAGATAAGGAAACTAGCTGGGTTGATCTGCTGGTATGAGTGGGGAGGGGAACAGGGGGGTCCCTAGAGCATCAGGGTCATTTGGCTGCTCTCTCTGGATTGGCAAAGGAATGTCAGAAACAACCAGACACATTTTACAGACCTATTTATCTTAGGGTGATTCTTGCAAACTGAAATGAAACAACAAATCTATCATTTAAAAAAAACTTTTTATTCCAGTTTCACAGGAATATAACTATATATTACTACCTTAATAGAAAATTAAGGGAGTATTCATATTCAAAATTGTGCCTAATCATGTTGCCAAAAGTTAATTAAGAAGCTTGATAATCACTTGTTTGTATTGTTTGTTAAACATGTAACCAGCTGCTAGTTAACTTAGCTCATCACAGAAGTAGAAACAGGGGTAAACAGCTAGACTAGCTTTGTTGAAAGTCAACAAAACCTGTATATAATTCATTTTCCTCATGGATTAAGAAACAATAAATTATATTCTAATTAGTGAGCTTCACAGGTGCTGAAAGCAGAATGTGTTTACTGCTGGACGGGGCCAATCGATTTTGTTTCCTTTTATTCCAGGTCATTAAAGTTAACTAGCAGCTAAGAGTAGCTTCACATTCACTGTACACATTTAAGAGTGGTATTGATCATCTCGTCTAACTCGGCAAAACTGTTACTAAAAATATTTCTCAAAAATGTTGATCCACTCTTTTAGCCAAAAACACTGAAAAGAAACAAATTTGACTATTTATATAACATAAACCACTAACACGCCAGACAAATTGTTTAATCTCAAAATTGCTGCAGATCACTAAATCTTGTCCTGGTCATACTATGAAATAATCAGTAACATACTTCTCTCTCTCTCTCTCTCTCTGTATATCAGTGTCTCTCTGCGTTTCTCCTCCATTGGTGGTTTTCTGTGCTGTTCTCTGTCAGAGTTGCCGCTGAGTACTCCTCGATGTCGAGCTCTGGTGTTGCTGTCATTTCCAGCTGCTCCCTCTATCAGCTGTCATCACTTCCACAAGACCATCACTGCCAATTAATTTGCCGCATCCCCATGTTACTATTCAAGAGCTGCAGCTCCATGTTTTTGCGTACTATTCTTAGGAGCTACATAAGCGGTGTTCAAGGCTGTGACGTCACCTCAGAGGCAGCTGTTTTTATTCTTATGTCCTTCTTGCACCCACTCTCAGGGCTTGGCAGAGTGCTGAGTAATAGTTTGAGAACTTTTTATAATCCTCCTATTTGTTAAAAAAGTTTGTTATGTGACTAGGGTCTATCTCATGTTTTGGGCTTTTAATCTGTTGTACATTTTGAGCAAAAGCACCTTCTTTAGGCTATTTTAATCCAAGCAGACATCATGGTCCTCTCAGATTTGATTCAAATGATGAATGGGGAAGTGTAAAATGGAAAGTGAAGCAGGTGTCAGGTACCACAGGCACCAATTCAGGATGAATTCAGAACTCAAATCAGCATAGGTTGATGATGTAAGTTTGAGGTGTGTTCAGGATCATGTTGTGTTAAAAACACTGAGTGAAATCAGGAGAAGGGGGGCAATGAACCCTGGGGTCCTGTGCTGGCCCAGTAATGGCCCAGTTTTATCATCCTACGACTTCCTGTAGCCTCCTCTCCTGGGAAGGCCTGCTGGAGCTCTACTGGAAGCCCTCTGATAAAAACCCTGGCTAATGTTCACATGCTGCTGGGAACAAGAATGAGAGAGAGAGAGAGAGAGGGAGAGATAGAGGGAAATGGTGGAAACAGTGAGGGAAAGAAAGAGAGAGAAGATAGAGTTTTAACTATCATAAAAACAGAAATAACACAACATGCCAACACTGATTTTGCCTCCCAACGCACTCAGAATGATGTGATAATATGTGGTGTGAGGTCGTGGCGACAGAGTCCATGAGAACACTCTGTCAGAGACATATGTCACATGTGGGTAGTTGAAAGACAGTGGAAAAGAGACCAGAGTGTAAGAGTGAGCAGATGAGGGGAGGGAAGATTGTTATTTTGGTGTTTTTGGCCCCAGATGAGAGTAAGTCCAGTCAGAGGATAGGCATGCTGGACACCAGGCATGAAAAACCATGGGAGCAAAGACCAGGAAGAAGAGCAATGATGATCACACAGCCTCAGATGATCCCAGGGTACCACGCTGGCTTCCTGTGTTGGAAAACAAAGAAGCTGACAAAGACATTTAGAAATGGGTAAAAACTAAAGGAAAAAGGTACAGAAAAAGGAAATGAGGAGAGGAGAGTATTAGTGGTAATCAAGCTGAAAGACATCACAACTCACTGGAGAATACAAGAGAGGAGGAAAAGGAAAGATACAGAAGATGAACTGATAAGAATCCAGTAGGACACACTGAGCCTTGTATGTATGTGTATGTGTTATACGTGACCTTACACTGACAGAGGCTGAAGAAATCTCCTGAGTGTCATGGCACATTAGTAAATCTTGTGGAAGATTCTCAGTTCGTGGATGTCTATGTGACATTTTCTCACGTGCCTGAGCAGTATCTGCTTTTCTTTAAGATGAACTGTTGTCGTATAATCCATCATATTCCTTTATAACTCTGCTGTAATGTAGAGTTATTACAGTCACATAACTATGTATCCAGCCTTGACTAAATCAGGCCTCAGTGGCCTGTTTCTGCCCACACACATTAATCAGTTGCAGATTCCGGACGCTGCCATTAGACAACGTCATTAAAACTACAAGTTTGTCTGTGAGCAGAGTTTTTCATGTGCAGACAAGTTAAAAAAATTTCTGACTCAGTATGCTGGCTCAGTTTACTGCTTTGTACTTTTTATGTTAACATAATTCTTTCATTAACACTTGTCTGGCCAAAATCCACTGAATAGGCTCAATAAATCATCATTTAAGGCACAATCTAATATTTTACTGGTTCATATTTACCTCTAATGTCGTGTTTTTCTGCCTCTCTAAACAGGTTCATTCTGGGAATGTTTACATTTTCATCCCTGATCCCTGAAATACCCACTGTGTGCCCAGAGAAGCAAGGTGCTCCGCTGGTTATTAGCTGAACAGGTGGGAAACTTATGATGTAGTTATACCACTCTCACAGTCAAGTTAATGTTGCTTGTCACTACATCACGGCCTAACATCCAGTTGTGCTCTAATTGTACCTTATCTTGCGAGTTGTGTGCTGAAATACAAAGACAAATGTCTAATGAGAGAAATTTGTATTTATATTTTACTCTTGCTCAAATGATGTGGCATCATCCTTCACTGACTCACGTTATACTTACTGAAGACAAGAATAATTACTGAGTGAAGCTTGAAAACAGAGCAAACACACTTCTGGGTTAGCTTGCGCTTCACTGGCTTTCCCATGTTGTTTGGTTGCCAATATGTTTCTCTGTTGACAGCTTCTGTCATCACAGCTCTTTTACCATTTTCTGTGAAAAATTGAAGTGATTTTCTGTTCTTATTAGACTCTCTAGTATTTTTGGAAACATTTCCTAAAATCTGATGTTTAAATGAGCCGAAGGAGGGTGGATACCAATTCAACTTTATGATATATATAAGAGAAAACCCAAGGGAGACAGACTGATGGGAAATACATTGGGTAAGTGGAAATAGTGGAACAGAGGCAAGCATAGAAATTGGGACAGTATTTAGCTCTATACAGCATATTTCATTAAGTAGAATAATATTTTATTTCATGAGAGATAAAAGGCTTTCTTGATGTCCGACACAGGAAGAGTGGTCTCTCCACATTGCCGTCTGGGTGGGGCTGATGCACAATGTTGAATGAATTCCATTAGGCTCTAAATTACCTTTAATAATAAAACAACAGGCAATTACTGGGGCGCTATTAGCATGGTATTGAGGTGTTTGCTCGTGCCTGTGGCGCGGGCCGAACATATGGTTCGGCTCACAGCGAGCCCACCATTATAAAGCTAACATTGTCATGACTGATGTATGGTGGCGCGGTAGTGGGCTCTGAAAGATCCATTTGTCTTCTCAATTAAAGCTGAGAGGGGGAAGAGAGCAACGGGATATGGGGGCAGGGAGGTTAGGGGGCTACCCCCTGTGCGGTCTGCACTTAGGAACATGTGGTTGGGGCACACTTGTATGTATTTGTGTGTTTGTAAGAGAAAAGGAGTGAGAGAGACTGAGCAAGTGTGTACTGGACAGTTGGATACAGGCCAGACGAAGCCTGGGAGTTGTTTTGGCAGCTCCTTTTCACCTAAACGCCCTTGCTCTCCCACTTTACTCCTTTCCTTCATATCGTTTCCTCGCCGTATTCCCCACCCCTCTCCATTTTGCCATGTAGTCAAGAATCTCTTCCCCGGGGCAGAGGCCACTTTAATGTGGGAAGCCTGGCAAAGGCAATCAGAGACCCAGACTCTTCTACGCCATAGACAAACACACACACAGACACAGACGCACACACAAACTTGCACTTAAACATAGACGCACACTCTGAGTCGTCTCTTATCTGACTTGACGACATGGCATGCATGTTCTCCATTTCCCTCCATGATCTAACACCAAGCACTACAACCTAGATAAGACCAAATGAGGGAGAAGGGGGGAGGGAGTGATTATTGCTGCGCTTTAAAACTCCACAAATCAGTTTTTTTTATCCATTAGGGTATAGTTTTCAACGACTAGTTAAATAATTATACTATCTACAAAGACATTCTTTGATGCTTGTCAGCTCCTCCGGTTCATACATGATGTTTTTCATCTTATTTTATCTGACAAATTAACTTAAGTACTGCACCACTTAAGATGGACTTTTTTCCTTTTGGGGGTGTATTAATTGAGGTTGCTGATGAATCAGTTGCTGTGGCTTTCTGTCCAAGCTGGGAAACTCAATTTGTCCCCTTCACTGATTGTTTAACCTTCCCACAAATGGCAAATACAGTGACTGGGCACTAATATTAATGTGTTGTTTACACTACCAGGCTACATTGTATTTAGCAAATGCTCTTAATTTTTCTTAATATAAGTCACATATAAGATTAATAATAAATTCTGAGACAGACCATCAAACTGCTTCATATGAGACGGTTGATTGCCGCCACAAGGGACTTTTTGGGCATAAGAAAACATTCACCCAAACCCAATCTCTCTTTGTCTGTCATTCAGGGCATGAGGTGGTCTGCACTAAACAACCACTGAGACTAAACAACCCTTTGTAATGTGTCATTTGTTATTTGAAGTAGCCTTTCATTAGCATCATGGCTCAAAAAAGCATAGATGGCCCTACACTTACTTTTACATAAAGGGTCAATTTCATGTAGAACAAAATGTACAAACTGTAACGCACAGAGAATATAGCATATTATGTAGAAAAATAATGAACCGACACTGAATTTTTACATCATTTTACATCATTCATTCATCAAGCACACAAATGTACTGTGTATGTGACAGCCTTATGACACTTTTAGATAAGTGTGCCATAGTAAAAGTCTGCCCTCTAAGATATACCTACTAACTAAGTAAGTGTTCTCTGTAAGAACAGTACCTTCTTATAAAGTTTTTATTTTATTAGAGGTTGTATGGGGGTGGGGCAGTGATCAGCACTGACAACTCACAATACAAAGACCATGGGTTCATGATCATGGCTTGTGTTTGTATGGTCGCTCTCCAGGTGATCAGGTTTCCTCCAACAGTCTGAAGACATGCAGGTTCAGTTAACTGACTCTAAACTGCCTGTAGATGTGTATGTGAGCATGTATATTTGTTTGTCTCTATGTCAATCCTGTGAGAGACTGATGACATGTCCTGGCCTCACCCAGAGTCAGGATCAGCTCCATTGCGCCTGTAAGCTTTACAAGTGATGTTGTATAGATAATAGGCAGACACAGTATTTAGCAGACTTGCAATGTTAATCTCAGTGGAGCTGATTTTAACTAATGGTTGTTATTCTTACATAGGAATCAATCATGTCAAATAAGCTAATCAGTCTTTTGTATGTGAAATCAAAATGACTACTAATTTGACTAGTATGAAAATACTACTAACTAACTATAATTAAAGCTATACATACACTGGACTTCCCCTGCTCCACATACTTTACTGGTAAATTCTGAAAATATTAGGATTTCACTGGTGACTGTATTCCAAAAAGTGGTTTCAGCTATGAACACGCACATCAGCTGTGCCAATGCTACTGAGAAATCATAATAAAGGCAGTATTGTTCTGAAACTTCTCATCCCGTCCAACAGCTCTTAATTGGCCCTTCTCATTATCCTGCCTCAGCGGTACACTGTTGGTGGTATGCAGTGAAATGGAATCGCACTTCTAAGAGGCACAGGGGAAGTGCACTATATGCTCTCTGTGTGATGCTTTTTAATTCAAGGTCTCATCCAATTCCCTGTTGCTGCTAGTGCAGGAACATCTGGAGCAGGCGTTAGCCCTCCATCTGTGTGTCTAATAAGTGCTGGCAGAGAATACAGACCCAAATAGAGCTCGCTGGTTGTTTGAGAGGTCATAGTCCTGCTAGCAGGCGTGGTGTTCGTTTATGCAGTTGAAGAAGTACCTGTAACGACAGAAACTACACATCAATTTAATTCACCTTATTTCAACTCATACGACTGCCAAAGACCAGACGCTGCTCCTCAGCTGGCTACCAGTGTTACAGATCAAAATCTGCTAAAACTAAATAGTGGAACATGTGTTAATGATGATGATGAGCTCTCTCTTTTATCATGTGAGTGGGTAAGTCAATACATGACACTGCAGCAGCAGGAACGCCATGTGGGTTAGCGAGGCTTAAGAGTTAACCTCCTCTAACAAGACACTGGCCGCATTTCCCTTTGTATTTATTGTGAAAATGTATAATAACTTAAGCGGGCGGTTTACAGTGGAAATGGTTTGAGCGTGGTCCTCTCGTGTGAAACTGAATCCTCGGCTGCATTATGGAAATGTGAGGCTCAGAGCGAGCGCAAAGCAAACTGAGGCGGCTCTAATAGTGTGGTGCACTCTAATGAAATCAGCAACCCCAGGCCTCAGGAATGAGATCCATGCATGGCTTTTCATTCCCTACATCCTCACCCAAGCCGTCTTTTCAATTGGGCGTTCCAGCGCTGGTTTTAAGGAGAAGAGGCCTCATGTCTGATCTGGCTAAAAGGATGGAAGACTATCTTGGAATCAGTAGCACTTTAGTATTTTGGAGGCACTGTGTTTCCTGCATGGGTCAGATTGAGAACAGAAAGGGAAGAGATGCATGCTGTGCTGATTTATACGCTGCTGTCTTTGTGTGTTTAATACACAGACTGAAAGACAATGCCAAGAGTCGTAATTTGAACTTTATATGATTGGTCTGATTAGAAACAGGGCAGAATGACAGAACGGTCTTTCAATTCAGCAGTCTCACCACAAAAGCAAAACTCTCTAAACTCAGAGTATCGTGTTTTGGTATCAACATAACAACAGTGCAGCAACACATGATAGATATTAATCAATAAATTCAAAAACTACAACATAAGCTTTAATTTTCTCGGTACTAATTCTACTTGAACCAGGTCTTTCATTTAAGCGACTGATTGATGTATCAAGGTTTAAGTGGTTTAAATGAGGAGTCAAACCCTTTTAGGGAGGTGAATTGGCGATGTAAGAAACACCCACGCAGCCCCACAGACGGAGGAACCCTTAGGAAGTTCTGGGTTAATTAGATTTGTCCTACAACGCAGTGCAGCCCATTCCACTTCAAATATTTATGGATCACGCGTCAGGAAAACAGACATTTGAGACCTCTCTGAGAGCTGACTAACATGAATTCTCCTCATACTGTGCAGCTACTCTAACCGCCTGCACACACTCTCTCACACACCATAGAGGAAGGAACACACACAACACAAGCACAAGACTGGAATTAAAGCACTTGAATGCTCACCCACATAAGCACTAGTCCAGTTTCTAACCGTAATGGGCGCGAAGGAATGTGGGTAAATTTAAATTTAATGGCCATGATTCATAATTATCTAACTCTCATGAGCTCTTGCACGTGAAGAGTCGGAAACTTTGAAAATGTATCTGTTTACCTTGATGTTGAAGTGACGTCCAAACGTATGTTGCTTTCAACATCCTTTTAATTGCATGTTAAAAGCCCCATAATTTGTGAATCCTTGAATTTGTTTGTATGCCCACTTCTGCATGTTTGCATCAGCATTTGCTTGCGTGCGTGTGCTTGTGCCTTTTCTAAGGGCCAACCGAATAGAAAACAAATCAATCTTGGATAATAAAGTTCTTGTTCTAGCACATGACATATGTGGTGCCAACAACTGCTTACACAGAAAGTTGGAAGGAAAGTCTGTCAATACTTTGCATGCATGAATGTGTGTGTCTTTAGCAGCGTGTGTGTGTGTAGTAGTAGTTGATTTGTGAATGACAGTATGGCGTGATAAGAGCTCCCTGTCGACCGCTCTGCTCTGCGTGATGGGTCACAGAAGACCCCCGATTCTCTGTGACCCCATCCGACACTTGAGGGACACTCTCTGGTTTCTGTTTCCCCAGACTTCTGCCTTAACAACTGTCAGCTCACTCACACACACACACACACACACACATGCACACGCACAAACACACACACACACACACACACACAGCACCTTTAAATAGCCCTGTCAGACCAACGCTCAATGTTCTCTATAAGGAGAGACAATGAGACACAGAGAAGCCACATGAAAACAGATATATGAAGAGGAAGAAAGAAAGAAAAAGAAAAGACAAAAACTAGAAAAACAAAGAGAAAGTTACAAAGAGAAAGAGACTAAAACTTAGAGAGGGCAAGAGACAGAGCAGTTTTGAAGGCAGCCAGACGCCTGTTTGCAGCCTGAGAACAGGCCTGTCTGACTATCTCTCTTTGTCCTTTACAGCTCTACAAGGCCTGGGAGACGTTTTATAGTAGCAATCACTCAGATCCTCTTGGCTTTTATTCCATCTCTGGAAGCCTCAGGATTGTATTCCATTACTGTTTCTATATATAGATAAGTGAAAAACTTGGACACAGGAGAAAAAACAGCAATTAATGGATTCCTTTCTGAGGAAAATTAAACTAAATATATATAAGACATTTATATAAGCGATAGTAATTTATTGTCTTCTTCACAGAACTGGGAATCAGAAGTCGAAAATACCAGAAATACTCCTGAGTAAAATCTTTTAACCAGGCTAAGGTGTCTCCATGTTGTGGTGACACTGACCTTGTAAGTTGTTAAACACTTGTCTCGGTTTGATACGGAATGACACAACACTTCTTTTGTGCCGCAGTGAGATCTGATGTCGACTGGAGTGTTATGCAGCTATTTGATCCACAGAATGAATGTTGTTTCTGTCCCAGAGGGGGGCTGCATTTCATTGAGCCTGCTGTGTCTACTCCGGACCACACAGCCAAGGAGCCTGGGACCCTGGGACTCCAAATCATTAGATATAAGGGGGTCTGTGAGACTCTGCTTCACATAACCCCCCCACCCCCCCTCACCCCACACACACCCCAACACCCCCAATTTCTCTCCACAGGACTGTTTTAGTCCAATCATGTGCTGCCAGTTGACAGCCAGATGCATCAATTATGAGCATTTAGTGCAGCAGATATGTGAAAATATGTGAAAGGGCAACAGGCACACCAAAGTGTCTCTGAATGATGACCCGGTCAATATGTGTGTGTGTTTGTGTGTGAGAGAGAGGGAGGGAGGGAGGGAGGGGGGGAGAAAGATGCTCTTGAAGTTTGTGCGCATTTTCATTTCACATATCATAGATTTTAACAGATTTTTAAAATTTATTTCTATGTTTGAGTTACTACATTTTTTTCACTACGTCGTTTGCTCCTCGTAACTTTTGTCAACAAGTCACTGTCTGTGCCAAATTCAGTCACATTGTGTTTGTGTTTGGCACAGATCTGACACAAATGAATGAAATAAAGATGAGCTGATATTCCTGTGAAATAATTTCAATGAAAATGAGACAACCAGTTTTTATGTTGTTGTTGTTTTTTTTTCCTGTTTCTTTCTTTCTGTGTCTGTTTTCAGCTAATAAAGCCACAGAGCCTCAAAGCATGTTAACGCCATCTAGAGGGTCATGTCAGTAAACCTTACACTTCCACTGGCCTCTCAGTAACATGCTTATTTTCATATTATCCTTGTTTGTATGTGCTATTGAGAACATTAAACAGTGAAAATTTCAAAATCAGCGTTATTGTGCAAACCCTTCTCATCTGTCCATCAGAGTGTTTTCACTATGTCTCCACTTTTCTCAAGTTTATTTCTGATAAAAACATGAAATCCTAAATAAAACATTAACAGTGTTATTGGCTGTAAAACGTAGTTTACAAATGCAAAAGAGAAGAAAAAATGCTCTTATTTGTTTTTAAAGATTTTTTTGTCACTTATCTTTCCCCAAATGCCAGTTGCAATCTAATTTTTCTTATCTTCTGTCAGTTAATGTGTTTATTGTTTAAATCTAAGCCTGGAGTTGACCTGTTAACAATAAATGTCAAAGTTTCAGTGATTCATTTTATGTATTTTAAACATTTAAAATATGGGGACTTGTTTTCTGATGCGATAGATGGTTTAAACATCTTAGAAATACTTTCGCCTAATCTAATTACATTAACAAATCTTTTTCTGTTTTTCTTTTACCATCAACATTTTGATACATGAGTATAAGTGTGAGTATGACTGTTGACTAGCAAATTATTATTCTGTTATTTATTATTATTTACACCATGAATATGAAACTTGGTGGTGAACTAATCACTTTATCTTATTTATTTTGTTTCTAAAAAAAATCTTTCTTTTTTTCTTTTTTCTTTTTCTTATTTTACATAAATAATTTGAATAAAATTTTACAGAAAATTTCGTTCAGGCCGTGACAGACGGGCCTGTTAGTTTATTCATTTCTAAGACAAAGCGACACAACCGTCTGTTATCCAGCTCAGGTGCTATTTTAAGAGCAGATTTTTAATGTTTCATGCGCAATGTGTTGGTCATAACCCGTGCGAAGCGTCGTCGGTACTGGACGTGTTAGACTCAGACAGCAATAATAACAAAAAAAAAAAAAGAATCCATCATCTGGAAACCAGCGAAGGCTGGAAGGTGATCTACATGTCTGGGCCAGACACAGAGTGAACTCTGGGTCCAACTTTGTCTGACAAACCTAAACCATGACGCCGAATGTGGATTTTACCACTGACAATAATGACACATTTCACAGAGGGCTGCTGGTATTTCACAAACAGTTCTATTTTTATTCAATAATATTTGATCTATCTGATATCTAATAATATCTACTAACATCCTAAAGGGTTTGACATGTCTAATAAATTGTGATCTAATAATAATAATAACAATAATTTAGAATCATACCCATTTTATCATTTACTCCAGGTTTCATTTAAAAAATATCGGACTAATAAAAAAATCTTCACTGTGATATTTTTAAGTGATTATATCACCGCTTAGGATTGTGGAATTTTTCAGGAGTCACCATCTGCGCACAAAGATACACAAGAGGTTTGTCACTGATACGCAAGGTCTGCGCAATTGACGCAGCACTTGGCAGGAGTCACGACGGGAAGTGTGTTGTTGCATTTTCAGATCAAATGCCCCCGGTTGAAAAATTAAATGAGTCACCTCTCTCTCTCTCTCTCTGTCTCTCTCTCTCTCCTTCTCGTGTCTTCCTGCGCTGCAGCTCCACTCCCTCAGCAAGGTTTCCTCACCAGTCGTTCCTCCTTTTCCGAAGAGGAACCGCTGGACAAGCTTGGAGATGGCGGGGGTCAAAGGGAAGTGGCCTACGTGCGAGTCTCATTAAGAACCAATTTAGAGCGCTGAGGACTTCTCCAGTCTGATCAAACAATGGAGGAATCGGAGCCAAAGTCTTTCAACTTTCAATCAGACACTGCCTCACCACAGCCTTAGAAGTCTGAAAACGGGCTAGATTAATATTTTGTCCTCTGAAGTATTTGGACCAAGGCCTCTGACAAGCCTCATATTTTCAATAGCTATTAATAGACATGATAAAAATCTTTAACCTTTTATATCAGAGACCACATAATAACTTATAATAAATGAAAGTAGAGATAATACCAGTATCCTTTTTTTAAACACAGTTATACTGTGTTAAATTCAATTATTTAGTTATTATTATTATTATTATTATTATTAGTATTAGTATTGTTATTGTTATTATTATTATTGGTAGAAGCAGTAGTAGTAGTAGTATTGTTAAGTCTTCTGACCTTGGTTTTACAGTCTAAGAGACAATTTATTGTCTATCTTTCTTGTATCTATGTTTGTGTGTGAGAACCTCGCCTCAGGCCATGACCCAGACACTTGTGGCAGGAAGAACAGAGTCTGTGTTATTCTTCCCCACTACCTGACAGCCATATATTACTGCTCTGTGACCTTCACCAGATCTTAACCCAACAGACAAGTGTCCAGCTCCCCCAGAAGATCATTGCCTCACCTCTTCAGTACCACAGGTTCCACAGACTCCCCACACTCTGACCCAACCTTACCGGTACAACATTAAATCATCTGCCTCACAACAGCGTTTGCTACCTTCACAGACTGTGGCCGGTCCTCTTCCTCTAACATGCATCTGTGACCTCAACTTACTGCCACTTCTTACCCCCCTGACCTCAGCCTCCTGTGCAGACACCAAACACATACTCATGTCCTTGTCAAGTCTGACCCCCAGACACAAACTCTCAACTTCTGTTTCGCTCAAATGCACCAAATAGCAAACGTCAGCATCAGCTTCAAATTCTATTAAAGAGTCTTTCCTTTAACTCAGAATGACCTTGGATCTCTAGGTCAACTCAACAATGCATCTCGAAACAATTGTTAGTGCCTCCTCTCATTTATTTACATGCGCAGTGCTCTCACACATAACTTACTGACAAACACGTGGGCTGCATATTTCCTTTGCAGCAGATTTCGTACTTATTTCTCAACTACCCTCTTTTACGGCCAGAAAAACTTTTAGCCAGTTTTGCCCACGCTGCGATCAGGATTTATCAAGGTTTGCAGCACCCTGCGCTAGAAGGAAGAATGCAGCTCGTACCATTATGAGATAAAGGCCAGATGAGGAGGGATCATAGCCCAAGCTACCTGTCATCCGTTATCATAAATGTGGTATTAAATGTGGAGATAAGCGATGAAAGAAGAGGGAGGCAGGGTGCTGAGGATTACTGATACACAGGAGGGTGTGTGTTGTAAACAGGCATATGGTGCAGGCCAGCTCTGCTCTGCCTGATCCCTCTGACAGCTGCACTAGATCCTCGATGGAGGTGAGCTTGGACTCTCTGCCTCACTCAGAGTACATCATGTCTTTCCAGTGGAAACGCTGACCTTGTGTTTCGGTCTGTGTGTGTGTGATGGGGGGTGGGTGGTGCGCACAGGCTTACATGTGTGTATGCACACGTGGTAAGGTGATGCGAGGCAGGCAGCATGACTGGTGGCAGTGGGGAGTAATTGTGATTGAGAGCATTACTCCTCACTCCACCCTATGTCAGGCTGAGACACACACACACATTCACAGGCTCTCCCATGGGTCATTCTGACACTGTCCAGATAAAGAAAGAGACTGATGGTTATGTGGAATGGTGGAAAGAGGGAGAGTGTGTGCAAGTGCGTTTGTGTGGTATATATCTATTTTTGTTTAGCTTTTGCGTGTTAATGTGTTTGCCAAACTGTGTGTGTGTGTGTGTGTGTGTGAGTGTGTGAGTGTGTGTGAGTGAGGGAGAGAGAGTAGTAAAGAGAAAGAGTTTAGTAGACTATGATAAGGTTTTTTTTTCTGTTTTGATTCTCAGAAGTTACAATGCATAGACACAGGTGATTAGTTTATATCCCCACACACAAGGTCTCGTTTTTATTTTCTACAAATCTCATTTAAAATTATTAAACATAGAGATGTAAAAAGATTACAGATAAAAAAAAAAAAAACATGCAACACAAGTTTATCTGGTGTTACAAAAGATCAAAAAATTCTGAAGCCAAATGCATTTATCTGTCAAAATTATAATATATAATTATTATATAATAACAATTAAATTACAGCTATAATATAGTTTAAATTTAGTTTTTTCTGAATGTAATCATGTATCATCATAACATAATAAACATATATCCTTCAATGTAGTAGTTTCCATTTTGAGCTTTTTTTAGATTAGAAAAAATAACTCATAGTAAAAAATAAATCTTGTCAAAGTTGCTTATTTGCTACAACTGTGACTTTTGGTTTATCAACATGATGTGATTTCCCAGCTAATGTACGTGTGGTTTTCCCCAGAAGCGAGTGCGTGCTTCCAACATGGAGGCAGACACTCTCCAAACTGCACTTTAAGATTTGGCAGTGGAACAGCAGCGTACTTATGAATCTCTTCCTGTTTGTGTTTACTCTCTCTTACAGCTCTGCTCTATAGGAGGATTATGAGTCCAGTCACTGGGTCAGACCTGTTTCTCACAGTAAGGCTGTGTAAAAGCTCATCGTGGCTCACAGAGGGTCGCTCCGTGCCAGTCTGTTGTTCCTCTGTGCTCCATGTTGCTCCGCCCTGACCTGCAGCATGCTTTTGCCCACAGGGGATCCCTGCCGATGGGGCGTGTGCTTGCGTGCGTAGGCCCCTGAGCCCCGGCCCCTGTGTGGTCTGGCTGTACGTGCATGTGTGTGGTCTTCCCGGCCCCCTGCTCATCTGTCCGAGGCCTGCTAACGGCCTGCCCAGTGACCACGGCTGTTTACTTTACTTCTGTCTGCACCAACTGAACTCTGATCGCCCGCTTCCTCCAGCTGGGCCAAATCAGGCCCCAGCTCTGACTCTCAGCAGCCCATAGAGAGGCCCCGAAGTCTGGGACAAGACAGGACATTGGGTCCTGGTGGATTAAGACACCCTCAGACCCACCCCCATGTCCCGGCTCTGCCTTCCTCTCGTCCTCTGTTCCCAACAGCCGGGTGACTGGTAGCCATACTCAGGCATGTGGTTACTGCAAGGCAAGGCTGCCTGTAATTATGCTGTCAGAGGCCTGTCCTCATTGGCCAGGATAATTGTTCTCTCTGTAACAGTCAGCATCAGAAACAACTCACTCAGACACAGACAGTCACATGTTGGAGGCTACCTTTGTTTTTTCCAAAGCACCAGCTACATGGTGTTGCCATAGTTATTCATTTCATTGTTATTTTTTTTTATTATTATTCACTGAAATAGCAAAATGATTTGAAATTCATTCAAAGATTAGATCTGGTGCAAATGACCATAACCTCTGCACTGTGTCTGCTGTAATAACTCTGAGTTTACTCATCCACCTCTATCCCCAGACAGTGTGACTTGGTATTTATTAATTTACTTATTTACAGTGTAGGTCAAGGAGTTAAGCACCCAAGTGCACCACTACACACAGGGCATATGATCCTACATAAATCCACTAAGTAATGAGGTGGAGATGGCAGCATACCTGCCCTCAATACCTCTCCACCCCCTTCTCTCTTCTGCCGCAGGTAATTCCTCTTATTAAGGATGGATTGGTGTTGAGTATGTGCATGCGCGTGTGTTAGACTAGAGGTCCTGGTTTTGGGCTGGGGGAGTTGAGGGGAGACAAGGGAATCAGGGGGAGGCTGGTAGTGTTTAAGACCTGTGTTTGGCCAGGGAAGCCAGGAGAGGCCCTCTGGGGTCACCCTCTACCGCTTTACAAATTGAGGGCTGTGCCGGCAGGCGCCAGGGCAGAGCCGAATGAGCGAGCCTACTGACCTGTGACCCTGGCCCAGCCCTTTTGCAGCAGCCCCTGTAACCCAGGAGAGGGGACCGCTGACCTCTGAGGGTCACATTCCTCTTCTTCCTCCTCCAAGGCTGCAGGGGATTCCTGGGTCTCCCAGCACCCATCCTGCACAAATTAGATTTAACATGGACCATTCCAAAATAAACAGCTGGTTTATGCTTGTATTTTTAAGGCCATGATGTTGAATAAAATGATGCACTGATGGAGTGGAGCATGTGGCTCTATTGACAGGGGAGGGAGAAAAGGAAGTAATGATTTGGTCACTGAAGTCTCAAAATAGACTTGAGTAATTAAATAGCGCCATAAAACATGATTTTCCTCAGCAGAATCAGATATTTCTGCACATGTGTCTTTTACACATTTGAGAGTGCTGTTAAACTTGTTATCAATCCAGTATTTCTCAGAATCTGCCGTTTCTTTCTTTTTTTTTTTTCCATGCATGGGATGAAAAAAGTGCATTTTATAAGCTTTTTTTTTTTTTTTTTTTTTTAATTTTATAAGCAGCTTCCGCTTTGATGTGAATACAAGGAATCCTGGTTTGAGTTACACAACTTCGCAACCTGCTTCTCTTCATCGAGCCCTCTTTCCCAGTCTTTCTGTATACACTGTGTGTTACCGGATCCACAATTTTCCATGTGAAGCTGAAGTACATCTATTTGTAATGTATGGTTTCCTAATGTTTCATACATGTGGGTAAATTCTGACAACTTGGAACAAGTAAAAACAGATTGGTACCCCCTGAGCCCTCTCCCCCCTGGCGCCCCCATCAACCTCAACCCCTTGCCAGCTACCAGCCCTCTAAAACCACCTCTGGCTGCTTTGGTGTGGGTGTTACTAGGCTCCTCGCTGGGTTCCATGTAAACAGCCTCCTACCTCTGAAGCACACACCACACTACGCTCTCTGGCCACTGCTGCTTAATAGTAATTGCTTCAGGAAGTTTGATCACCATGGTTCAAGGATTCCCTAATTCTATCAGAGGGCAAAAAACAGGGTTTCAGGGGCAGGGAAGGGAGTGAAGGATAGGCTACAGACAGAGTGAGAGAGTGAGAGAAATAAACACTGTGTGAGAGGCACAGAGAAAGGAGAGAATGAATAGAAGAGTGCACTTTGTGATTGAAAACGTGTGGCCACATTGTGAGACTCTGAAGGATTGTCACAGTCCATTAGGCACAGAAACCATTTATATTCTTGTCAGAGGAAATCAACGTGTGGTTCAATGGGAACAATTAAACTTCCATGTTGCTTTTGAATGTAAATGACTGATGCTTTTATCACAGGCTTAGATTTATAACAGGAAGAGGTTCCAACTTCCACGGCAGAAATGGATGAATCAGTCATACTAGTATTGTTAAACCACTATATGACCACCAAGGGGTCTTTAACTGCTCCTCTATATTGTCAGAGAGTGCATTTAGTCACTGCCAAATAGTGCGATTTATTCCACATAGAAGTCCCTCATTAAAAGATGAATCCGTAGATGAAATACCACATGTCCTGTTTCATGCTGAAGTAGGCGATATTTGTACAAAATGTGTGTGTGTGGCCAACTGGGGCACACCACTACTGACACCCACGAAAAGGCCAAGGGGGCCAAGGGGTGCTGAGAATTTCCTCCACACGCCTCTGAGCATGTCCACATACATGGTTAAACCTCACCACTGGAAACACATCCTGCCCCATCACGTCACCCTCTGGCCAGAGCTCTCCTGGGCTACAGTGTTTCCCATGGCTGACAGTGACACAGACAGTGAGAGGTGTCAGACCATAACCCTTGGCTGGCATTCCTCATGGTCATACCCAGACCCTGCAACTGATCCCTCACATTTATCCCTCTTTGGATGTGTATGTGTGTCAGGCATCTGTGTGACTGTGTGTATATTCAAGCATGTGCATGCCAAGTGTGCGTGAGTGTGCGAAGACAAATCTCTCGCCAGCAAGGCTCCCATAAGAGCCCAATCCAAAAGGCCTGGTGACATATATAGAATAGCAGGAAGAGGGGACATCCGAGGGAGGCTGCGAGGAATTTTGCCATTACATGCGACTTTGGATGCTCCTGCTCTCCCATGTGCCACAAAAAGACAGAAAAAGAAAAGGTTGTGAAAAACAATCTGGTCTTTGTGATCAAGTGGCTCTTAAGTTTTCTGCAGCTGAGGTGCAGAGATTTACCAGATGTGTATGTATGTATGTTAGAGAGGTGGCTGGGTAGGAAACTTTTTATCAAACTTAAAGAAAATGTAATAAGTTATGTATGCAAAATGTGGTTTATATATTCTGATGAAGTTACATCTTACCAGTGAGGCTGTGTCCTTCTCTGAAGCTGAGCAGATGGATAGAGGAGCTAAAGACGGTGTGGGTGAGAAAGCCAGAAAGTCATAAAGAAATAGTCCTCCAGTGTGCTATGTGTAGTGAACTGTGAGTGGCCTACTGGTAGGCAGACCATAAGAATCCGCTCTGCTCCATAACTGTTTACTATCCCCTAATACCTTGGTGAGGCTCCTCATATGATAGCTGCAACCATTTACACACGGAAAAACACATTTGCACTTGAACACATCCACATTTTCATTCATTTCTGTGATACCTGTGAAAGATGAAGCCATATGCAATGAGCTGAGAGATATAAAAGTCTGATGCTCTTTCATGCCGGGGTTCTTGTAGCGAAGGAAAACACCTGCATGTGACGCTCTACATACAGAGTACAGAACACCTTTTGAAAACACATCACCTTATCTAAATATTGGGCGTGTTTGTTGTGTAGCTTGTTCTGCAATTGGTGAAAAATATTACAAGGTCTCTCTATACTTCCACGTGGGCTTTTAATAGCTTGTGTTGTCCTCTAATACCCTGTGTTGGGCACAGGTTTGCACGTGCCCCGGCACTGTTTTAATGGCATAGACGGTGGCCAAGTCCAGATGTGGGGCCTGTAGTTCTCTGGTCGGGTAGACTAAACCTGCGGAGAGAAGAGCTCCAGACCTCCATAGGCTCAGCCTTCCACTGCAGGGCTGGGTCCCACATGTGCACCTTCCAGTCTGGGCGGCCACACCACCTTACACACTCCATTAGCAACAAAAACTTGTCAATAAGGTTGGTATTTTGCATCAAGTACGACAGGGAGGAGTAAGGTGCCGCGGTCCGAGAAATTCTGTTTTTAAGACTCTTTATGTATGAGCGGCACTGACCATGAGACAAAGACAACAGGATTTAGGCCCAGATGGAGCACACACATGATTTATAATATTTTTAAAAATGATAATAGTGAACAAGACGAGATGCTGTAGTTGGAACAGTGTCACATAATTATCTAGGTACGTGATACAAAGTATAACTGGCTTCATCCACCTGCGAAAATGGTTGTTGTGTTGTTATACAGACAGACAGATACACGGACAGATAAGTCACCATAAGTCACCAACTGCAACTGTTTACTGTGTCTGTAACTTTCTGGTATTCATTGTATTATTCCATGATGGCAAATGGCACCACTCCATCTTTATTCCGAACCACTTCCTGTTCAGGGTCATGGGGAAATCCCAACCCGACAGCAAAATGCCTGCAAATGCCATCTTGAAAATATTTTAGTGACTCATGTTTTTTTACTTGTCCATCTAATTAAGGTTCTTTTCCACAACACAGCTTTTTTGCTACAGCCAGTCTTCGTATGTATAAACTGATTGTTTGAGAAAAGAGGGCACAGGCTGCCACAGCTTTAGCCGTCTGAGGTAGGAACACTGTGTATGACAGCATCTGGATGTTCACTTCAGTCACATGTGAAGTATTTTGGTTTAGTCATCAAGCCTCTATGAGGTATCCTGGGTCCTCACTCTAAACATACTTGAATGACACTGTAAATTAAGCATAAAGCCAAACATGATTGTGGTCCCTTGTTCTACATCCACAAAACAGGATTATGATAAATAGAGTGTTCATCATCACTTGTATAATTGCTTTTAATAGTGAATTTAAAGGAAAACAGTGCACAGCAGGAAATATGAAAAAAAGATTTTGTGTTTATGAAACCATTCTGGATATGTCACAAGTCAACTTGTGCAACTTGTGGTAGAACAATTTGCACGACTTCGATAGCGTCTTAAATTATCCAAAGAGGTCTGTTACAGCAGAATCAGCAGCTATCATCCCTCTGGACTTAAACATTTCCTTCCTCTTTAACAATTTATTCCTATCGCAAACTTCCTGCTTGGCTTCTGCCTTGATGCCAGGCAACCCTGAGAGAGATACATGATATCATATCTCAATTATGACTCTGCAATTTAGATTATTATGCACACGAAAGTCATCTCTCAGGGGAACATTCAACCCGAGGTCAGAAACTCCTCTAAACTGATGCGTATTAGACAGTTAAAAGACATGTCTGGTCAAGATGAAATGGAAAGTCGCCTTCTTGCAGTTTCCACTCAGCACATTGCCACTGACTCAGAGGTGAGGATGGGGCAGAGAAATCACCCCTTGTGTAAATACACATCCCCACTACGCCATTGTACCGCCTCTCTGTCCTCATCACCCACGCAGTGTGCGGTAAAAGTCCTTCCTGTTACCTCCCCATCCTTCCATCACCCCTTCCATTGTACTGTAACCCTACTGTCTTTCCGTCTTTCCTGTCGTCGGCTTCTGGGGTTTTTGAGCACCATAAATGATACAGGAGGCATTCGTGTTTTTGGCTGCTTTTCAGAGTTTAGGGGCTCTGTCTGCACTTGGAGAAAGCCACTGTTGTATTGCTGCCCTTCGCCCTCTGAGGTTGTTGGCTTTTATTTGTGTGGTGCAGCTGCCTTTACAGGTGAAATGCAGCCTGTGGTTTTCAGGGAGGTCTGTCAGTAAAGCAGGTAGAGTGCACACTGCTCCTCTGATCTGCCTCCCACTGGGGAGAACTGTGTTGCCTTAGTAGCCCCTGGACATTTGACGATGGAGAAATATTTTCATAACTGATTGTCTGAGTGTGTGTGTGTGTGTGTGTGTGAAAGAGAGAGAGAAGGTGGGAGAGAAGGAGCACCAGGGTGACATGTTCTTCAAATTGACATGGAAAAAATGTAGCTGCTCGATAACCCCCACCCTGCATCTCTCCTGTGCTTCTCTCCCTCATCGTAGAGTATTTGTATTTCATGCCAGAGATATGGGGAACAGGACTGGAATGCACCGCACTCTGGTTTCTGAGTGAAAGGCGTTGTAATACTTTTGACACTAATCACAGAGTTCACATATTGGTTTGATTTCTGCAGATCAGGCTCTAATGGCCAAACACTCTCAGGGTTAATCAATGTGTGAGTAGATGGGGTAGGTCGGGGGCCTCACAACCACACAGGTCGCCAAGTGTGTGTGTCTGCGTGTGTGTATTTGCTCGAGTAGAAGTGAGGGGACACAGTGTAACTAACTTGTTGATCCAAGTTTACTAGCTCTCTTCCTTTGTGGTTGATCTCCATGTGAGTGGTGAAGCAGGAGGAGCTGGTAATGTGTTGTGGATCAGGCCTGTTGTCTGACAGAGACACAGCTGGGTGTACAGAGTGCTTAATGTGCTGGAAGTGAAGAAACTCCAGCTGGCTCCACTGGAGAAGTGAGACCACTACAGGTCATAGGTTCACTCCAAGGTTCTCTGTAAAAGAGAACATAAAAATCCTTCCAGTAAAAGTCCCTACAATGGGAAAAAAAAATGGCAACATAAATCAATAAAAATAATAATAAAAAAAAAGACATTTTTTGGAACTGAGCAAGAAAGAAACCGTGAGAATTTTGATCACTTTATCTGAGAGAGATTTTGGCAAAAGATTTACAAGTTTCTGCTAAAAGGAGACAGAAGAGACTTACTTCCTTTGTAAATATTGTAGTGATAAAGATAGTTGTAGACTGTAGGAAAGTATGTTAGTCCACTTACACCAGTTCTGTACTTGAATATATTTTTATATTTTTATACTATAATAGATATGTATTTCTTTCTTTATTTTTTGCTACTTTATACATTCTATTCAGTTATCCTTATGGCAGATATAGTTATAAATCACTTTAAAGCTTAAACATATTTAACATATAACCCTAATTAACATTAGCAGTTTAATTAGTTCTATCTGGGCCTGAGGCAACATTAAAATTCTACTTACATGTTAGTAATAACAGATTATAATATCTTTCTGTGAAAGTTCATTCTGCACAAGAACATTTGTTTTTGATACTTTCAGTATATTTTGATGATGATACCTCAGTACATTTACTTACAAAAGTTCTTCAGAACTATTTTTACATTGTGGAATTCTGAATTCTTCTTCCACCGCTGCCAGTAATGTATACCTTCAAAACTTCCCCCACCACCATCATCATGTCCTTCTCCAGTAAAATGAGACCCTGTCCTGAAAACCAAGATCTGGTCTGTTGTGGTTGAGGCTTGGACACTGCGGTTGTTGGGTTGTGTGCTTTTTACACCAGAGGGAAAGCAAACAATTCAGAGAATGTCATATGGTAAGTCTGATGGGAAATATACAGCATGGCATGATAGATCAACTTGACAGACAGAAAAAAAAGCAAATATGAAGAGTTTTATTCCAAAATTGTGTAATATTGTCAGCAAAACTATCTCAATACTGTTAATATCAATGTGTCTACATACATACATAGAACAGACTTATCTGTAAAACTATTACAATTTATCATTTTGAAAATTTTATTTGTCTGTAACACCCACAGTGTAATATTACTTCAATCTGGACACTTGATATAGGAATGGAAATTTAAAGTAAGCTTTAAAAAAATGTTAAGTATTACAGATATGAGAGAAAAGCCAGATTGTGTAAGCTAAAATGAAATAGGCATCAGGCCTGCTGTGTGGCCTGGCTGCACTGAGGGAGTTTAAACAGATAATACGTCTTTCTCTTTTGACTAATGCGCGCACATACACACACGTGCACGCTCACACACAACCTTCTCATGGCATGCTGACTGTGTTTATCTCAGACCAGACACTGGGCAATAAAGCATGGTCCTTGTCAGCGCCCAGCCCGGCTGCGTACTTCTGTTCGCCTGACAAACACAGACACAGCCTGGGTGGAGATGCTGGACCAAGGGCCCCCTCCACTGGAGAGCCTGGAGAGGTTGGGCTGATGGGCTTGATGTGTGATAGCATGTGTTTACTTAATGCAGGACTGACTGTATCTTATGTGACAATGAGGATGATCCATTACGGTGCAGTCAAGTTCCCAGAGAGAAAAATACTGGGATGGCTTTGTGCCACGAGCCCAATCTGAAACGCTTTGGTGCACAAATCAGTTTGTAGAGAAAAGGGTCATGTTGTAGAGAAATGTGTCCCTTTTCACTTTAGTATTTGTCTGTGTGTGTTCTGCAAGTCTGTATGGTGTCTATTAATTCAGTGGAAACAAATAAATTTTTTGGCCATTTAATTAAAAAAATGCTTACTCAATCAGTCATGCTGAATGGAAAACAATATTAAATGTTTTTATGATTCTGTGACAAATTATCACTTCTGAGACAGTGACAACAACAAAGTGTTAGAAATTATGATCTATAGTGAGGTGACTAATCTCTTACTTTATGTGCCATTGGATGATTTATTTCTTGCGTTATTTGAATTATATGTATGATCTATATTTTGTTTATAGCAATATAAACTGTGATATTTTCAGCAGTGACATATTCCCTCAGGAATCTGCTCTTCATATCCATGTAATAACAGTGATGACACACTCGGTGTCCCGGCACAGGAAAACATTGAACTCGGTGGAAGGAAATATTTTGCAGTGACAGAATCATCAGGTCTGCTCTGTTTGTTGTGGTCTTATATTAAAACACTTCATTCTGCCTTTTACAAGGTTACACTGTCATAGTATAAATACTACATTATATTTATTCTCAGTTTTGACAGGGCTGCCACCAAGTTAACAGGTTTAAGTTGTGCTAATTGACCTGGGTAAAGCATGAATTATGTGGCTTGGCCCAGACTATTGAATGGTCAGGGCAAAAATCAAAATCGCTCTTTGCTAAAAATGGCTAATGAGAAGTCATAGAGTCAGACTGAATAATGAAGTGGTAATAAAATGTCCTTCATGAATATCAGCTTCGTGGGATGAGCTCTCCCACATGTAGTTTTGGTTCTCTTACTGAAAATACATTAATGGATGCTTCGTTTCTGTGAGTGCAACCTGTATTACATCAGCAAGTGTCTGTGTGGCTTTCTGCTAGAATGTAAGTGTCCTTGCACATAAAGCAGACAGTTCGTGCACATGCTCTTGGTGCACGTGCGTGTGTGTGTACAGTCATTTTGAAGCGGTGTTTATGTTAAGCTGTGATTAACACCATCCAGGTGCTCTCGCTGGCAGAGCCGTCCAGCCGCTGTTGTAGACGCTCACACATTTTCCTTCTGGCTGGGCCCAGTCATCCATATTTACAGAGCTGGACGAGTCAACGTGCTGAACTGCTGACCACCATTTATTCTAGGACTGTCTCATAAACGGTGCTTCCCTGAGGAAAGACAGAGCGCATGCGTGAGAGAAAAAGAAACGTGGGTGGGGGGGGGGAGAATTCCACAGTGACAGTGAAAGTTAGTGGTCGAGGATGGAGGGTGAAAGAAAAGGGGGATGGGAGGGATGAAACAAAGGTGTGTGTGGAGGTGTGATGGTTTGCCTCAGTAGGAACAAATTGAAGATGGATGCCACAGCCAATGTACAGACAGCTTTCAGACAGCGTTGAGCGTTTCATTAACCCTATCTCCACTGGTCTAGACAGGAAGGCCAGGCTCAGGCCTCACACAACCACTGCCCTGTGAAAGCCACCGGTCAGAGAGCTGGATCTGTGTTCACCAACTCCCCAGAGAAACAGAAGCCTGTTTATTTATTCCTGGTAGTGTGCAGTGCTGTCTGTATCCTCAGTCTGTTCTGTGAACTGGTCAGTGGGGTATTTTAGATGCACAGGACATCTCTCTGTGTTCACACTGAACCCCGAACTGAGTGAATCCATAACCAAGAAAATGTCAGGAAATGAGGAGAAACAGGGAGACAGAAGGAGGTCAGTAGAAGGCCAGTGTACAGAGTAGCACAGCAGAAAGGTGGAACTGAGAAAATAAAGTTTTTATTGTACTGTATTTCATCTGTGAACTGGAAGGTGCTGGATAGAGATAGGGGGAGGATAGAGTAGAGATCAGTGAAAAAAAAGAAGAGTTTTCACTCCATTCCCAGTGGAAAACCTGTCTTATTCACTGAAAAACATTGTGTAATTGTTGGCAGTGCTGGGAACAGTGGTGTAATCACTGACATGTAACACTAATGTCTCACCCCCGCACTGTATCAGCACAATTATGCACCTGTGTTTCAGACTATTTACTGGAAAATCGAGTAATTCAAAGTAACTGTTCAGGCTTTAGTGATATCTATCTATTTCTAATTATTTCCCATATTGTCAATTTAATTTATTTGTAACTTCAAACTAAATAAGAGAGCTGTCTTATTTAGTAATATATGTTATTGCTTGATAAATAAGACAGTACACTCAGATTTTAATGCTGAAAAATTCAGATCTAAGGGCACTAAAATCAGCAATAATACTTCATTTTAACCCCATCTCATGTCAGTTCAAGTGAATAACTTTATATCAATAACTTAATTAAATAAATAAAAACTTTATCCATAGTTTGTAATGTAATGTACCTTATTCATATACCCATATAGCCAAACATACTGCACAAAACATACTGCACAGAACAAAGATATAAGCATAGGTAAGTAAATAATAAAACATTGAAGAATAAAAACAATAAAAGAATAAAAGTCTGGTTCTACTAACTCTGTCTTGGACAAACTAAACAATGTAAAGATTTCCTCGTAAAATAAATAGGACGTCAAACAGATGCAGGTTTTTACTGATGTGTGTTTTAAATGCCGTGCAGGAAGATTGGATCAGATTACAGAAGGAGATATTCTGAATGATGAGTCACAGAGTTGCAATCATTGAGTAGCCTAAATAAAAACACGGGCCAATATAATACATCTCATCATAAAGGTTTGATTTCATCTTAAAGCAGAATCCAGACGCACAGATGCTGTGGTGTGGATGTTAACTTTTAGCTCCATTCAGTCTTGTGAAATAAAATCAGATTTTTTTTCAACACTCAGAATTGAAACATTTTAGTTTAGGTTTGTGTTTTCTTTTTAGTTTATTTTCCATTTTGTGGACAACGTAAAGGCCTCTACGTCCACTGACCTAAAAAACAAAAAAAAAACAAAAAAAACAACAACAACCTGTTTACAGCTCTCCCTTAACCCCACCGCTGTGACAGACAGGGAAGTGCGTGCACTTTTGATTAAACTACCACAGCCGTGTGTTTACTTCTAGTTAAGTGGAGGTCACAACCATTTTTTCTTTCATACTCTCTACACCCCCACACCCCCAATAAATCTCTTTCCGGCCGGAGGAGAGGAGGCTTAGGGCAGAGGGAGAGAGAGAGACCCCGCGCTCGGTGGTCCTTTGTAGCCAGCACTAGGGAGAGCAGGAGCTGAAAAAATAAACTCTCCCTTCTGGCACTGAGGGTGGGCGATGCCACTCTGCGACAGGGGACGGTGGGCTCTGGTGAGTGTTATTGACCTGTCACTACCCCTCCCACTCCCACTCCCCCATCACTCCCCATCAGTGTCCCTCTGGAGTGGGCTGGGCAAGCAGGACAAGGGGTTGGGTCAAAGCCAGAAGCATTCTCTGCATTCCCAGCCAGCAGTGAGGCGGCAGGTACAAGCACAAACACAAGTTCACGCACAAGCGCACACGTAAATGCTCAAACATGCAACACATGAAGGCAGAAAAGGTGCACGCTCTCACGGCTGCAATAGTGCAGGCCACCGGGGCACACGTCACTGTTGTCGGATTGAACAAGACACAGAGCTAATCCAAACCAGCTCCAAGCTTCACTTGAAACACACACACACACACACATGAACACACACAGGTATACTCACACTCCTCTGCAAAAGATTCTTATCCTTCACAAATACACAGAGCACTGTCATATATTTATGTGTGTGTTGTAAGTGTCTGTGTGTGTAAAGAGAGAGAGAGAGAGAGAGAGAGAGAGAGAGAGCAGCTGCTTAATGTTTAACTGGAGCAGCTCTTAGTGGACTTGGCATGCCCTGACAAAATCCATTTTGTGATGGAGCTGTGATTACAATGATAGGCCTGGAATTATGATGTTGGCTCCTCCAGGCCCCCAGTTTGTTCACAGCTGTAGAGTGCACCATCCTTTGTGCACTCATCCTCTTTCTTTCTCTCCCCCTCTTTTACTCTCTTCCTTTCTCACCTCATTACAGCAAGGGATAATTTGCTGTAATAGTTTGTTAATTCCACTGCCTGAAAAAAAAAAAAAAAAAAAAAAAAAAAAAAAAAAAAGAGTTCGAGCAGGTTGAGCACATACCACACACTGAAGCCAAATGAGTGTTGTCCATATGTGCTTGCCCAAACTGTACAGGGCATAGAGTTGTCAGAATTTGTTTGTATGAGAAATACGTCAAGATTTATGTTCTCTATGGCTTCACTGAAAATTTGAAAAGATAGATAAAGCTATTTCCTGAGTGATAAATGGTAAATTAACCATCTGGAGTCACTTTCTAATATTGTCCTCATTGTTTGGTGAAACCTCATCTTATTAGCAGTGATCAGTGAGATGAAGTTGACCTTCTGAACTCCACTCAAACAGAACACAAACCAAATGTGCATTTAGCACAAAGCTCCCCCAGCATAAATTGGACTCATTTGAGATACTCAAAGAAATCAAACCCCATCATGCAGAGATGCTGAGATACATTTTTCCATTCCTCCTTATTCATCCACTTCAGATTTAATCTCCTCACTCTCCTCTCACAGTTGGTTCAAAACGGTAAATGCATGATGGCAGCACATACTAACTCTCACACTCACTCTCTCTTTCTCATACACACACACACACACAAAACTGAGAAACATATCGGTTTGAAGCTACAGAGGTCCTGAAGAATGCTGCAGTTTATACGGCTGTGGTTCACTTAACCATGCTGCTTCTCTAAACACACCAGTGTGTGTGGCACTCCCATTGTGACTGTATCTGTCCTTTTTGGTGCCGTCACTTTGATATACTGTTTTTTTTTTATATATATATTGTGTATGAGTTGCTGTGTGTGAGGTATTGAAGTAGGAAACAAGAGCACTGGATTCCTGTGTTTTTAGAGCTGAAGGGTTGGTTATCAGGACTTAGTCTACACATGTACACAAACACCTAATACAACATAAACACACACACACACATACACACATAGGCACGCTTCTCTCCCCTCTGTCCAGGATCTGGGTGTTCCACAGCACAACCCTCTCTCCTCTTGCTTCAGCCTTCCTCGGTGCACTAAATGTTATCCTTTGGGCTCCTAATTGCCTGTAATTTGCTCGTTGAAAGAATCCCCAGCTTGTCTGGGCCAGTGACGCGTGGTAACCTGAGAACCCCTGAGGGGGAGGCAGGGAAAGGAAGAGTAGAGGAAGGAGGGAGGACGCAAGAAGCCAGGGGAAGTAGGCGGATTAAGAGGGCAGGACGTGAAGGTGAGACGGAAGAGATGAGGAGAGGATAGAAAAAGAAAGAAAAAAAAGCAGTTGCATGCTCAGGTTAACGTTACGTAAATTGATTTAAGATTTGTAAGTGTGTCCTGGTGCTGCTGATTGTGCCTGTAAAATACACTTCATGTGGGAGATTGTTCCTAATAAAATACATTCCTCTTATTTCTTATAGCTGTATCTAACCATGCACGTATTTTATTTTGGTTTTATTTTCTCACGTTTTGATTTACCTCACATCAAAGTAAATGGGCTCTGATAAACATTAAATGATTACAAAAGCAGTTTCCTTCTAAATTTCCAGAATCCACATTTCCGTGATTTGTGATCCTGCAACAGAATCTTTAAATGATCAAAAGCCGACTTTGATTTTGAAGATAACATATGTGTCTATATAAACCACATCTTGAAAGATTTTCTTGCTTTTCCGGCATGGGAACAATTCTTGATATGGTTATGTGACTTTGAATATTTTTGTCTTTTCTTGTCAAATTATTACAGCATCAGATTGTAACATGGTCCAAAATATTGGCATGTGACAAGTATTAAAAATAAATCAGTAATGTCTGAGGAGGAGCGAGTGACAGAACACAGATGAGTGTCTGGAAGGATATTCTGTGGCCATTCACAATAATCTTCGTTAATCACCTTTTTAAATAATATTATCACATAATCTTTATTCACAGCAAATTCCCAATAAACACTAAAATATGCATGAAGTAGACTGTATGATGGACAGAATTAGACGTTTATTTATATTTCTATATGTGCTGATCCTGCAAAGACTATGGTACACTGAACCAATTGAACTGCTCATCAGACAAACACATAGGTGTACACACACGCACACACACACACACACATGCCTTTCTGATCAGAGTATGGTGTGGTCTCATGGACAGGATGTAAGGTCTTGATTGTTTGCTTTAATTTCCTGTGGTGAGGGCTGATGAGCGCTTGCTTGCCTGCCTGCCAGCCAGTGCTGCTCTCCTGTCTCCTCCAGCCAGTTCAACATAGCTCCTTCGCAGTGTACCAGAGAAAGCCAGACACGCATGTTTCCCAATAGGTCATCCACAGGAGAAGATTTGTCACTAAACACGATGCTTGAAACGTTAAAGCCAACTCCCCCCTTCCCCTCAACTGGCCTGACCCCAGCCCACCAGCACCCCCACCTCCACATGGCTCTGTGCTGCTGTGGACAAGGTAAACTGCAGAGCCTCGGCTCCATTTAAGCATACAGTTGATTGCTAAGAGATTACACTGCTCCCTTTCAGCTGGGGTCAACGTCCTCATGTTTGACAGTTGGAATCACAAGCAAATTGTGTCATTTCCTACTTGTTGTAGCTCTCAGTATATATGTGTACATGCGTGTGTGTGGCTGTCTGATCTCTTTAGTCAGCCAATGGTTCGCAGGCTATTATGTGACCTTTGTATCTAAGATTTACTACAAAAACAACTATTTTACTTAAAGAAACTACTGCCCCTCCTTCCTTCTCTCACTCTTTCTGGACTCCAGTGACTCATCATATTTGTATTTTTCGGTATGTTACTTAGCTTGATGTTTGATTTCGTTTCAGTCATTGTCACATCATCTTTTCCTGAATGTCAGTGCAGTAGTCTTATGTTGTTTCTATGGCCAGTGCCAGCAGCATTTTGGCCCATTGTAGAGTGGAGCTGGTTTACAGTTTACATCTGCCTGTTTGCCTGTCCTCTATACTCCTCCTGACTGGGACCACCCAGGAGACTGGAATGGTCTCTCTCTCTCTCTCTCTCTCTCTCTCTCTCTCTCTCTGTTGTTTTCTCAATCTTTCATATTCCTCTTCTTTGTAACTTTTGAAAGGTTTGTAACTTTTCCTCTTCTTTGCAACTTTTGGAAATAGTGAGGTGGCATTCTTTTCTCGTTCTCAAAATTCAGTTAAAGTTAAAGTTACTGTTGTGAATGTGTGAATATGGCTGACAGATATTACTGAATGCAATACATTCTCATCAGAACAAAAAGATGATACATTATTGCAAGAACAAAAAACCTATACAGCATCTTACAGATGTTGGATGCTGTATAGGATTGCAAAGGATTACATTCTTTGAAACTTTTCAAAATAGTGAAGTGGCATTCTTTTCTCAAAAGAAAAATGTTCTCAAAATCCAGTAAAAGTTAACGTAAAAGTAAAAGTTACTGTTGTGCAACCTTTGGAAATAGTGAAGTGGCATCTACTTTTCTCAGTAAACCCGCTAGTAGTTGTTTGGACAAAATAAGACATTGTTGGATGTTGTCTCTTCAGAGTCTGGATTTCTTTATATTCAGTGAGATGTAGTGATTATTTATTCTCTCTGTATTCACATACATGCCCATGCGTTCTCTCTCCCTCCCGCTCTGTCACTCTCTCTCTCTTTGTATCTTTGTCTCTGAGTGTCTTTAGACTGGAGCATGGGCCTTGTCCTGTTCTGTCCTCTGCTGTCTTAACACACAAGCCACTGTTTACACACTGGGGTCATGGACTCTGAAGCTGCAGATACCACTCATATCTCTCTGTCGTGTCTTGTTCCCCAGGGATGAACCATAATAGCAATGGTAACACCATACATGGCACAAAAAAAAAAAAAAAAAAAAAAAGAATGACTCATCGCTTGACTGCAGGGAAATGCTTCTTGTTGTGTGTTTTCGAGAAATTTGATTCATTTTGAGTTGAGTGCATGGTATATAAAATGACTGAAAATAACCATACACAGAAAACATTGCTCTGACTGACAATTTCCAGAAATTGTGCATTTTGATTCTTCTACTGTTGGTTAAAGTCGTCAAAGTCTTTAGTTTCTTTTGATATAGTATAACTTCTCTCTAAATTGCAAAAATACCTTTTAGTGTGGGATATCCATCTGTAAATGCAAACACATAAGATGCTACACCAATCACATACCCTATACACATGGACTCAATCTTAAATTAGTTTTACAGAATGGGCGAATGTTACAGATCAGAGCTGATGAGAGGCCAGCAGTGTTGAGTGGCCGGTGCCAGTGGAAACAAAGAGATGTTGTGTTTGGACTGGCTTCCATGTCTGACTGCGATAGGGCCGGATGGATGAGTGGAGGTGCAGGCTGCCTAATTGGACAACGACTGAAATGGCACACGATTGGACAGCTGGCCCTTAGTGATGTCATCTTGGCTCAGCTCTGCTGTTTCATTGAACACCAGCGGCTGCAAAATACATATGCAATCAATGTTCCCTCTCAGCCACAACCAATCATGTGCTGAGGAAGACTGTCCAGATTTTCAGTCCAACTACATGTTGCAGAAGCTGATTTCACTAATGTTAAACTTTTATAGACCTCTGGCTTTAGGAAAATGTTGGTTTTATTCCCAGATGTAATATGCAATATGTCCGGTTTAAGAAATTAATTTCCCATGTGAAATTAATCAGCTGAAATTTGAATGAAATTTGAGCAGATGCTTTTGTTCTAAAGAAAAGAATGACTTTTTTTTTTTATTTTGTTTACATAATAATCATTTCTTTTGGTCATCTTTAATGCTCACATATTCATGTCTGCACAATACAATACAAAGACAAACTCTTACTCATGTTAATGCACTAACTGCAGAAAGTATATGAAGCAATTTGTCTTTAGAAAACATTAAATCACAGCCAGCACTGCACTATCTGTTATGTGCTTGTGCCTAAATAAGTTCATTTGTTCATGTTTGACCTCTGCGCTGCTTTGAAATAATAGTAGCACATTTTTCTTTACTCCTACTAAAGTACTTTTCAAGATGCATACAACAAATGATTTTTCTCACCTTTCACAAGATAAGATTTTACATTCTTCACAGATTAAAGTCTAGAAGTGTTACTGGTAAGTTAAAACAAAACCAACATTTATTTAATACTCATATATAGATTTAGTTTCTCCACTTTTTTTTTTTTTTTTTTTTTTTGGCCGTAAGCCTCAAAAACTGAAATGCTGAATGAAATTGGACAGAGGAAGAGATGAGAGGGATTTCTGAAAGACCTCGGCCTGTTAGCACGTCACAGCCAATCTGATCAGCCTCCCAGGACAAAAGAGGGGTACAGATGAGCTCCCTAATTGCTCATTTGTTCTGTATCTCCAACCACTCAGCAGCACTAACTGGCCCCAGTCTCAGCCCCCGAGCTTTCCCGTGCTCTGACTAACTGCCTGCACACACGCAGATGCCCACACAGTAGATGTTTACTTGTAATCATGGCATTTAGTTACAATAACTTATTTCCTCATGTCCATGGCATGGAAAATACAAATCATTGCAGGCCAGGGACCTTGAGCAAAGTTAAATTTTGCTGCACAAGTTGAAGAGTAACAAATATACTTTTGGCTGATGTTGTTAAAGCTTAAAGCTGCTTAAAGATTGGGCTGGTGCTGAGTATAGTCTGACCTGTTTTAAGAAAAATGCCTAACTAATTACCAGATCAGTGTTAATGTCAGCAGTTGTAATGGTTAAGAACAGATAGAACTCAATTCAGCTGAACTTGGCAGGACAGCAGCTTCAGCGCTGAGGAAGAAGTGATGCAGCCACCGGGACAGCTGGGCAGGAAAACACAACTGTCACACAACTACTACTTAATGTAATTTTACTGTCAACTATTACGCCAACCCATTTCAGATATTCAATTATTTTCATATCGTCAAGGAGAGTTTTTATTTTATCTATTTTTTTAAATTCTGCACTTATTCTAGAGAAAAGTTGCAAAACAAAATGTATATTAACAAAAAACAAACAAACAAATAAACAAAAACTGACTTATACTGTATATAGTTTCATCATCATCATCATCACCATAATGATCATAATCATGTTTCTGTTGTTTTGATAAAACACATGTAAAATTAATGGAAATTATTTAAAATTTGAAACATGAAATTAAAAGCAAATATGCAAGTTATTATTCAATCTGTCATCCCTTCATCACACACACACACACACACACACAGGCCTGCAGTCACTGGGTCACAGGGTTAACACAAGCCAATTACCAAAACAGTTAAGGAGGAGACAGGAAACACAATATTTACCATATTTACCAGATGACTGCCAGAGTGATGTACCCCACACAGAAGCAGCTCATTTATGATTCACTCTTTAACGTAGCCACCAGCTTTAACTGTACAAAATAAAGTCTATGATTTTTAATTCTTTTTTCAAAACAGTGAATTACAGGAATTTTATATATTATGACTATAAATTGATACATTTAATCCGACCAAAACCGACCTAATATATACTGCATCAGTTAAATCAATTACAGGAAGTGGATTTGTTTCATTTCGTAGCACTTCAGTTGTGTTTTTAAATAATCTCATTACAGGTAAACTGCTTCGTTTTAAGGAAGTGAGCAGTCGTCGAGGTTTGCGAGTGTAACTCACAATAAAATCATTTTTTTGTGCACGAGGAGACAATGTTCATGCAATGCTTTGATGTTTTGACAGCGTTGATAACCATAACTGTCCATGTATTCCGACATGTTTATGTTGGGGATGTTTGGTATGACCCTGGCGTGTGGCTGTGGGACAGTGCGGGGGGTCTCACTGTTTCCTGTTTATCACATCTTCCATGTGAATGTCAAACAGTTTACCTAACAAGGTACTCTCTCTCTCTGTCTTCTGTCTGTCACACACAGATATGCAAGCACACACACACACACACGCACGCACGCACGCAATGTACACATCCCATCATATACACAGCATACACTCATTAACATATACACACACACACAGAAATCATAGATAGAAACACCTGGAGAATTCACATATGCGTACACAAATGGAAGTGTAAACACAAGCACTCACACACAAACATGTGCGCGTGCACACACACACACACACTCATACTCATGTAGAGAGTCACAGGGTTTATGTGAAACAGGAAGTGAGTAGTTGAACATCATTTTACATAAGTAGGAACTGGTGTCATCATGTGGTTTGGACTTTTTCAAAAAGGATTTCAATCTTATTCTGCAGCATTTCACATAATTAAGCACACACACGTACATTGTCCATACTGCTACATTCTGCTTATAGTCTTAATAATATTACTAACCCTTGTACTGTATATACCATAGTGCTCGTATTGTTTATTGCTTAATGATTCTTATTCCCTGCTTTATTTTCTGCTGCTGTAACAATGTGAATTTCCCTTCTGTGGACGAATAAAGGTTCATCTTTTCTTATCTTATGCACCAAATGTTTAAGTAATGATATTTGTTACAAAATAGGAAAATAAAAACATAAACCTAAAGTAATTAATTAGTGAATTTTATAATTATTATCATATATTATTATTATATATTATTATTATTATTATTATTATTATTATTATTATTATTATTATTATTATTATTATTATTGCAATCTTATCTTCATTAGTAGTAATGGTAGTTGTTGTAAATGCAGTATTAAGTTGGAGTATTAAATTGAGTTGGAGTCATTGTGTTTATTGGAGTAAACTGTTGTCGTTTGTTGTTCACTATTAATAGTTCTTATGACAAACAAAGCTACGTTCCTTTATTATGTTAATATTTTACTGATATTTGTAAAATTTTTGAAAGTAGGTAAAACATACAAAATCATTTAACATATGTTTTGAATCGGTAGTCATCCATCCAGGTTGGCAGAACAGTTTAAATGTTCAGCTGTATCATCAGCCACTGGTGTGCACATCAATATATACAATATAAATAGAGACATTTTACATATACTGTCATTTATATAAGATATTCAGAATTCATACATTTATTTGGAAAAAAAAAAAATCAGAAAAGGGAAGAAATCACAGCATCAAGACAGGTTATTCTTGATAAATGTATATGAGGAGCAGGTCACTATGGAGAATATATGAGCAGAATTCCTCTCTTACAACTGCCAGTAAAAACAGTGTCACTGAGAAGTCTTTTGAGAAACAACCTTGGTCTTCCTGTCTTAGTTACAGGGCTTTCTCCAGACTTAACTGTCTTGTAAACCATGTAAAAGCTACACAAAGTAACATGATAGCCTACATGTCAGAGTCTGAGAGAGAGGGGGAAAGAGTCGCAGGAGGAAAGAGGGGGATTGAATGAAAGTATAGGCATGGGTATGCATGTGAAAGGCTGGAGGAGGTGATGGTAATTTGCAAGCTCAGTTTTAGAGCTTTAGAGGATCTGCCATCTATCTGATATCCACCGTGGCTCTAAAAATCTCAGTGGGTGGCTGAATATGTGTTTGTGTGTGTCTGATCATTTGCTTGTGTGTCTGAAAAACCTATTGAATGAAGAAATGAGAACGGTGATTCCTACATTAATATATGTTCAGTACTATTTCTATAAAAACAAACAAACAAAAAGAAAAACATTGTGAAAAATATGTTCTTAATTTTTTAAAATCTCTATTCCTTTTTTTCTCTGTAATACTGCATGCTATGAATACAGAAAATGAAGACTGAAGTTAGCTACTTAGATATATAGCCGTCGTTCCACAAAATAAATAAGGTTATTGGAAAAATCTTACAACCCTAAAATTTATATCTAAGAAAAATACATTTTTACTTTGATTAGTCCAAAGACTTTACATTAAACTTTTTAAAATCAAGAATGACTTTATTCTAAATGTATCATCGGTCAGTTTCTTCCAATTGTTTTAATTTTAATCAATAGATTTCTCCCAAAAAAGAAACTCACTGAGGATGAGCTGAAGAATTTGTTTTGTCTGCTTGAATTGGGTGGATTGACCCTTTTAATATGAGACAAGTGGTTGCCTGTCTACCGTGGCCGTCCCACAGCAAATGCTCATCTCTATTAAGACTGTTTATCAGGGCCTGAGGCTGAGAGGGATGGGGATGGACGGACCAGACATTTAAACAGAAAACACACCAATGGATTAGGAGTCGGTGAGACTTAGAGACTGAACACAGTCACAGAGACAGACACATCATATGTATGTCCACTAGTGGATTTTAGGGGAAAAGCACACAAGGATGTAACCTTTTCACTTTCCTATATTGATTTTTCCCTTTTTCCCCTCACATACATTTTTTCCATCATGGAGAATAAATGCAAGAATGATAATTGTTCTGTTTGGATAGTGCGCTGTCTAATGCGCGCATGTATGTGTGTATGTGCGTGTTTGCGTTCATATAAAAGAGACAGGCGAAGGGAGCGAATGAGACAGCAGATGAATGTGTGTGTGGGTGGTCTTCTAAAACAAGAGCGCACAGCCATGGAGGTTCTACACTGCGAGTGGAAGTGAACTGTTAAAGGCCGCAGGAGCAGCCTGAATGAAATCACAATATGCCGAATGAAAAAAACTACATGTAGTGGGGAAAATAGCGTCCCGCCGAGACGTGCTGAGGGGCCATGGATGGGCCTGGCTGCTTCCCTCTACAAAGCAACTCTTTCACAAGGGGAAACATACATGGGTCGGCTGTTTCGCCTAATAAAGTTTCAATAGATTTAAATAACTGAACAGCCAAAGCCAGGTCTGAGTGGAGCGAAGCTGAAGGCCTCGAGTCTTAAGAGCCTGCTGCTGCTTGTTGCTCTGACTGCAGCCTCCTGAAGGGAAAATGACTCAATGAGCTGCATGACAGAAGCTGGTCAGGTTAAATCAAATGTATGGTAAAGTCCTTGATAACACAAGTATAATCCATCAGGACCAAAAGGGGTTAAGATTATTATATGAAGATGCACAAGATCAACAGCTCACACATCAGATCCTTCATCTATCACTTTTTGTATACTGATAATAAATTGACTGACCTAACATGAGACTGACTCTGTGTTTATTTAGGTAAAAAGCAGCACACAAACTCTCTCTACCTCAACCCGACCCCTCCCAACCCCTCCCACCCTCACCCCTCCATCACTCTCACAGTCTCCTCTGCTCACTCTGACAGGCTTCACTCTCTCAGTCTGTCTGTCTCTGTGGATTTCCTGTGGCCCCAGGCTCCTCTATATCCACCTCTCTCCAGGGACACAGCTTTTCTTCCACAGACACACATGCACACACACATACACACATGAACGTACACAGACATATGCACACAACACACACACACACACACACATACACACACACAATCAGTTCAGTGTCTCTGGGGCCGCGATGATAGGGATCTCCACCCAGTTCACCACTTCCCTCTGGGGTCAGAATGGAATAGATGCTGCCAATAACGGGGATGTTGATGTGTATGTGTGTTTTTGTGGTGATGTCAGTCACTCTGTGTATATGTGTGTCTGCTGCATCCCCATGAAAGTTTGTATGCACCTCTGAGAGGAAGACGGATGGACAGATACAGAAAAAAAAAAAAAAACAGAGAGAGAGCGAGAGGGTGGGAGGCTTTGCCCTGTGAAGAGAGGATAAGAAGGGCAGAAGCTCTTGTAGCTGCAGGGCTTCAGCCTCTGCCAATGGTTTCCAGATGGGCCTCATTTGCCCTTCACTGCTCCAATACATTGTCGACTGTCCTGCACCAAACATACATACACACATGTATGTACATTCAAAAATGACACAACACTGGAGACCAAAAAATAAATTCAAAATAAAAAATCATAAAAGTAGAAATATGATTTGTAATAATGTAACAGTATATACATTACATGCAACCTGATATTAGAGAGGAATGTATATCAGTATTAGTGCAAAATAACAAAAATAAGAAAAGAATCACTCTTATTGATAATTCAGAGATGCCATTCAGGTTCTGGAGAAATACATAGTTAAACATAAAAGATTTGCATTTAAATCTTTAGCCTAAACATAAAGCTCCTAGCTAACGTTATTTTAACCCTATTGCCTAAGATTTGATATTATTAAGATAACAGGTCAAGGGGGTCTATGGTGGTCATACAGATAGTACAACTATTTTTCAACAATTATGCACTTAACCTGCCTTTCTAGAGCTGAAGTTGATCAAGGTTGAGCTAATCTAAAATATTCACGTGACTGTGTAATTGAATTTATCTTGACCAATTTAAAATCTTAACCAAGAAAAGAGCAAACTGGTGTCAGCAGGTGTCATGTTAATCTAATGGGATAAAAACTACAATAGAAGCATATGTGACATGTGACAGCATATGTGTTTTTCTCATATACTTGAGTAAATGTACTTAGTTACTTTCCAGTGCTGAGAAAATCCAACGTGAAGTTAGAGATGTGTTCATAAATGAATGTGGTGTGGTGTGTGGCAGGAGGTCCTTCCCACGCAGCGCCGTGGCTGTACAAAGAGTCAGTGTTCAGGGGCCTTCGGTGTGGTGATGCGTGACACGGCGGTGTGAAGCTGCCTGTAAAACCACAGAAACAGGCACGGGTCATAGGCAACAGCATACATGGAGGGTCAGCCTGTGCTTTCTCACTGTGTCCGCACTGAGTGTTTAGCTGTGTGTTTGTTTAGGGTGGAGGTGGAGGAGATGTGAGTGTGTGTCCATTCCTCTGTATTTTTGGAAACCATATGGGATGAAAAAGCATGTCCAATTGCACACATGGCACGGCGTTTGTGGAGGACTATCAGTGACTATGTGCTTACATTAACCCCTCCCTTCCCTCTACCACCACCACACACACACACAGTTACACACACACACAATCACACGGATATTACAAACAAAAACACACAACTCTCTCGAGGCACCTAGGCACACATGTTACAAGAACACTGGTTTCGGACATCTCTTTGCACTGTCCCAAACCAGAAGTTATCATTAACGAATGATATATATATCTGTAAACTGAGGATATATCATTAGCAATAGTTAACAGCTTCACTGTGTTTACGTTATTGATACACAGTTCAGGAGGACTGTCAAACAAGCAGTGTGGATAAATGCTTCTTCAAGGTGGAGCTATTGATCGCCAGGAGGTCTGCCCCCCAGCTAGCGACGTTACACCTTAAGATCGATTGATACCTTCATTATCCAAGTGGATTTGGCTCTAACCTAAATACAAAGTTTGTGTTTGTGATTGTTTGAGAGAAATGAGTCCAGTGGGAATAAAGCTGGCCATGCTGATAAAAGGACAGGAGTGATGGTGACAGAGGGAAAAATAAAGAGAGAGGGAAAGTGGTGTTGACAGGAAGGAAATGTATAAAATTGGACATGTCGAAGGTAAGGTTAGAAGTGAGAATGAAAAAGGATGAGCAGCAAGCCATCACATCCACTGAGCACATGTGCGTGCATGTGAACTTGTGTGCCTCTGAGTGTAGGTTGTGTGTTGTCCCCAGCATACATTAAACGGTGTATGTATATGCTGGCAGGCTGGTGTAACATCTGGTTTCCATGAGGGCCTGAGTAGGCTGAGAGCAGCCAAGTACAGCACAGAAGGTATTAGAGGTAATTTACTTATTAGAGAAAAAAGACTCAATCTCAGGAGCTGTGATTGTAAATGGAGATGGGGCTTATCTGAAGGACTATCAGTATCCCTGCAGGGGAAATACAAGCAGGCAAGAAGTTGCAGTTCAACACATGCATGCGTGTGCACACAAACACACACTCACAATGTGTGTTGCTGCAACAAACACACATACTGGCATGCTAACAGAATAACACGTGAACACACACACAACACAATCCAACATTATTCTATTACAATGTTTATAAATTGCATTATCTGAACTGCTAACCTCTCATGTCGACACAATGACAACACAGCTGATAAATGAATAGGCTCTTTTAGCAAAAGTCATGACTTCACTGCTCTGCTGTGAGGACTGAGTGCTGGGCTGTGACTCAGATATACAATATCGACATCAATTGTAAAATTTAAGACAGTATGGAGCTGTAAACTGTCCTCTTTTTTGTTTAGTTTTTTTTTAATTTTTGTCTTCTTTCCATTATTCAATGTTACAATACCAGTTCTAAAGTATGATAAGTTAATATACCCTACTGAGTTCTATCTCACATATCACAATGTTTAGCTAATTTAGAGTATTAGTAGTAGCCAGGATTAGAAAATACCATTGATTAGATTTTTCAGAAACAAATTCAGGCTAAAGCCAAAAAAAAACAATGATTCACTACTGAATATGTGGTAACGAATCAATTCTGATTCCACTTGTGCCAATAGAAAGATGTTGTGATTATGCAAGGCAAGTGTGTTGTGATGACAGTTATAGAGTTTTTTATGCTAACCATCACCTCACCACCTTACCACTCCCTTGACTCCCAAAATACAGAAGACCTTTCTCTGACCGGTTTCACTCCTCTTCTGCCACAGAGACACACCAGAATAAAGCCTTTCATTCCTGTCTGTGGTGTTAGTACGGGTTTCTTGGCCAAGCTGGTTCAGCTGCTGTACAATATGTGGGTCCAAGCAGGAGATCCAAATAGTTACTTAGAGAGTTTTCTTCAGTGACGGGATGACACCACTGCAATAAAAAGCAGCAATTATTTTCCTAGGCAGTTCATATGTGCGTCACACTCAACCTGAGCAGAGTGGAAATAAACCAGAAGCTGGGCCTGAAGAAAGGAAGGGTGACATGGAGGAGAGAAGAAAAGTAGACATCTTACCTTGATTCACCCCAGGCAGTCTGATAATGAACTGTACAAACTCCTCATAGTGGCAGTGGCTGTGTGTTAATAATCTTATCATCATCTATATCAGTGAATGCTTTTACTCCACATCACACTTTTTATTTCCTTGGAGGAGACAGACCTTTTTTCTTTTTGTGTATGTTGCTGCTTAACACTGTCAAGTTGGAGTTATTCCACTCAGGGGCACCGAGAGATGACATCAATGTTTAAGGATGCTGTCACTGTTAACATCTCTGAAAAATGGCTGCTGCTATCTGTTTGTAAATCTGATGACGCTTTTGTGGCTAGTTAGTCATCATCAGCATACGTCTGCAGCTGGCTGGAGACATTTTTACCTTTCTGTAAATGCCATACCGTTAACAAGTGGTTCGGCAGTGGAAGAGTACTCGAATTAGAGACAAAAATGTCCTGAGAAAATACCAACCAGACAATGTCCCTGACCCTGTGACCCCTCAGTCTTCACGGGCCTCCACTGAGTGGTTGACCTGCTCTGATAGCTGTCTAGCAATGATCTATGCCTCTGGTGTACTCCCCCAGAAAACAAGCCTTCTCCCAGATTCTGTCTCACACACTAACCAGTCACAATGAGACTTGACTCAACTGAAACTGGATAGTCCAAAAGGCAGTAGAAACATGCAACCGAACAACACAGTTGTCTGTGAACTTGGATCACAAAACACGTCATGTTCACCTACTTCAACTACATTCAGATGAATGCACCCACAATTGCGCACATCCTCTGTTCTTTATCTTCCAGCTCCCACATAGTCATGGAGGTGATTAACACAATAGTGTGCTTGTGTCGTTCCACATGTTGGAGTGGATTTGTGTGTATGTGAAATCATTAATCAATCTTGTTTGGCGAGTGGAGTGAAATTAAAAAAAAAAAAAAAAAATCTGCTGAACAATTTTGTGGTGTGTGGTTATGTTACAAAGATCAGATGAGTTCATATCAGTTATGTTTGTCTTGTGAACACATCTGTGTCTTTGTGTCTGTGTAGTACAGTAACAGTTAATTTGATATGGATCTGGCCTTATCATCCACCACACCCACAAATCACCTTTTGCTCTTTGGAGATGAGCTGCAACGTGGTCAGCAGCATATGTGATTTGTTGTGATATGTTTGTGCATTTGTGATGGGAGGGGGAGATTGTTGGATTAGGCAAGCGAGATTTTGCACCTAATCCATTGATTAATGGCGTAAATTGGGTGGGCCAGAGCTGAGGGCTGAGAGGAGGAGTGTGTGGGTGACGTCTGCCCTCATCTGTCTGCCGTCTGATCAATCCCTGCTTGGCAGTGACCAGAGGAGTCGTACTACTGATAAAACAAGCTCACACACGTGGATACGGCTACAGATTAAATTCCCTTCCTGACTCACTGTTCATAAGCATGTTAGAATATCTATATTTGCTGATCAAAGCTTGAGTGTGTGCAAGTGTGTGTTTGTTTATGCACGTATGTGTGTGTCACTGTATGACTGCTGAAACCTCACTGTTGCCTGTTCTGTGTCTCTGTGTCAGAGTGACTTTACCACAGTGATCTGGCTCATTTCTTCTTCTTCAGCGCTTGAGAATGTTTTTTTTCTCTCGCTTCTTTACTCTCTACCATGGAGGTCATTTTTGGAAAAGCTATAATAAATGTGAAATTAAATTGCCTCTTACTTTCCATTTTCCTGTTTATGGTCACTAAACATTATCTGCTGGCGAATGAATCGACATAGTAGTTAATGTTTATGTCCACTTGTGATTTTGTCTATAAATAAGCATGGAATCAATCTGTCGGAGATTAAGAACGAGGCCTATAGTATTTCTGTGCATTGATTGTACTTGACCACGATGATGGTCTTTCCCTCCATCCCTTTATACGTCCGTCTGTCCATGTCTGGGATGCTCTAACCACCACTGTCTGTGTGGCCTCCTTTGTTGTAATGTTAGGCTGCTGCTCCCTTTCCAGAGAAACCATGGTGTGTCATAGCCACAGAAATAGATCTGTGTTTACATCACCTTAAACCCAGCCCAGTGCTTGTTTTGAAAGATGTTCTGTGGTGAACCCTGTGGAAAAATGTTTCTTTTTCTTTGGGTTGGAAAAGAAATCACCAGGTATACATATAATATCAACTATGGTTGAATTGACACAGATTTCGCATCATGAAATTGTGTTCTAATTTTAGCCAGCTTTACAAAATACGTTTCAAATGTCACTACTCTTTAATGGTATTATCATTTCTGAATTCATATGTCCCGATTTTGTGTCACACATCATGTTTAGCTAAGGGGGTATTTGATGGTGAGCCACTGTAGCCTTCAGTCTGCTCAACTGATGTTGTGTTGTGGCTTGTGCACATTCCTCTGGTTTATAGCATTGTGCAGGACTCCCCCTACAGGACACACACTGTACTGCAAAGTCAAAAATTTGGCTTTGTCACTGAAAACATGCAATTCCCAGTGGAGCACAGCCATATTTCTATAACAGACTACATATTTTATACTATTTGATAAAACATTGAATCCAGAAAAGTAATGAAATGATAAACCAGCAACAGATTTTGATATAGATTCTATGAGAATTAACTCACCCAGTTATGCTGCACAGACACACAACATAAAGAGGAAACACTAAAATAAATTATAGACTTCAAGAACAATACCTGTACATGTATGCATGTCGATTGCTACTAATTTAATCCCTCAGAGAAACATAGTATTAAATGTGTATACTATGTATACTATTATCTAACTTCAATCTACTAACTAAGATAACTATTATGACTATAACTGCAGTCACTGCTGCTGTTGCTCATGGTTTATATGAGTAAAAGACAATAAGTCTGAGTGTTCTCTACATCTTGATGAGTGGCTGATAAGACAGCAGAGGTCAAATCTGAGTGGTCATCTCCTCTCTACTCTCAGAGCGTGTCATAAATCACATGATTGTGTCTGGGTGCTGTCAGGCCTGCCTGCTGCCCACCAGGGTTAAACCAACAGAGCCCCGAGAGGGGAGGCTGACAGACAGAGGGAGGCCTGAGTAAATGCCTCTTTGTCTTCTTCAGTGACAGCAATACAACTGTGTCAGCATTAAGGAGTGAAGACACATGAGACACTGACTGTAGACGAACACAAAAATTACTCTTTATGGATATTCAGTGCCCCAAGTACAGTTTTTATTGCGCAGATTGCTATGATTTAAGTGTTGTTCTTCTTTTATCTGCATATCTTATTGTTCCAATAATTCTTTTTGCTATGTCTTAACATAGGTGACTTTCTTCCCACGTAGTGTGTTATTTTCACTCTCCGTCTACTGCTCCATCTTTCCCTTCCTCCTACTCCCTCCATCCTTCCCATTCGAGCCAAGTGGAGGCTCGAGCAGCTGAGGCCTTACCCAGAGCTAAAGATAGAGCTCCTTATAACCTTCATCTGTCATCCTGTGACAGTATTGTAATCAGGCCTTGAAGATCCTGCCTATAGGGCTGGACCCGACAAGGGGCTTGAGCGGTCCAGAGCCTGCTGGACAGCTGCCAACCCACGGGAGGTGTCAGAGTAAACACAGCAAAACCCTCATACTCAACTTAATGTCAGTGCATGGAGGACAAATTTATACAACACTGCTAAGAGCTGTTGAATAAAACCATTAATTTGCTTTGACTTGGACTCCACTGGTGGCACCAAAGAAAGGATGTCGGCTCATGTTGATCATTGTGTGTGTGTGAAATTAAATGTGAAACAGAAAATCATCTAGTAACAAAGGAAAATGTGGAAGTTCTTGAAACAAACTGACGACAACAATGGCAATTTTGAGTAATGTTTTTCCAGTGAACGCATAAATAAAAATTCTAAAACTGAACAAGTTTTAAATCAAATACAATCAATAGTCCAGTCTGAGCTTTTATAAAAGACACAACATAACTAAATGAAATAAGCTGTCGATCAAAAAGGTTTTCTAAATTTAAAGAACTTTCAGGAGAAATTTCAGTGGGAAATCTGAGTTTAACCAGTTATTACCTCTTGTATGTAAATGTTTATGAATAGGGCTGAATGTCCACCTGGGAGGAATCTTTCATCTAGACATCTAAAATCTTCTAGGAGTCGGTATCGCTGCTCTGAGTAATAGGTTCAGGTATAATATGTCTTCGGTATGTTCAAATACAATTATTTTGGAGTATGTGGGAGTGTATGTATATCATAAACAGTCAGAGTGAAACAACATCTTAACCAATGGTGGGATTTCCTAACATTTCCTAACAAGAACCGAATGTCGTCTGGCAGAATGAGTGGGATCAGAAATGCATGACGCTGAATGATTCAGCAAAGAAGTATCTCAAGATTGTTTTCGTGATCAGTCACATAAGTACCTGTTGAAGAATTGTAATGATGGACTTTGCTTGTGAGCATTTTGTCTTGTTTTTTTCCTCTGATGACTCTTTGTCTGTTCAGTACAAGCAAAGGTGGAAGGAGATGGAAAGTAAGAGAGAAAGAGGCAGAGAGGTGGAGTTTGCAGGATGTTATCAACATCCTGTCTGTGTGACCTGGTGCTAATGCTCATGTAAGACAGCAATCTGCTGGCTCTGGTAATCCCTCTGAGACTGAAAAAAAAGAAAACACTGAGAACTCTCACACACGCACAGAATCGTAACAAAGAAAGTAAAATGACGTTTAATCGTCAGGAAAATACAGTATACTGTAAAAAATAAGACTGTAATTTAACAGATCATTTACTGTAAATCTTTAAAATTTTATGTTTCTATACATTTTTTAAGTTTCTGCAATTTTACATGAATTTGTTTGTTGAACAGATATGAACAGATATGTTGTGCAATTATGTGTAATGTATAACATCTATAAGCATTACCAATCTGAGAATTGTTGTTTAGTCCGTCAGTTGTTTAACATGTTATTGACTCAGGGAATATGTTATTTGGATGTTTGAATGTCACAACTTAACATCCACATTTGCAGCCGAAATATGAGCGAGAATCAGACAAATCAGAGCCTTTTGTGAGGCTCAGTAAAACCCTGATGGTATGCAAAGAGAACATCACCTCACAGGGACAGTGGACAGACACATATCACAAGAGTGACAACATGAAAACAACAATATAAAGTTGTAATCAGTTTAAATAAAACGCACTCTCCACTGTGGAGGAGCGAGTGTTCAGTTGACAATCTGTGATCAACTAGTAGATCATCTGAGAAAGTCAGAAGTGAAGGTGGTTTTCTGGCATCATCACCACCATCATCATCATCACAACTCACTTGAGGACTCAGGTACACCTACCTATACAGTATCCATCTCTACAACCACATGAATGACACCAAATACGCCTCTTAACATGAGGTCATCCTTCTGTTGGCCCCAGTCATTCAGTTTTCAGTGTGGAGACCATTTTTTTCTGCAGGCACAGTAAGTAATTTCCATGCTCAACCATTATTTTTCTGCTGCTGGAATTTTATCATTTTTGTTTTTACATTTATTTTTTTTACAGTGCAAAAAACATTTGTAGTTTCACCAGTTTTGTTTCAGTTTGTTAACTCAAATTTCAGAATACGCTTTCTCATTCACCCACAGTGTGGTCCAGCCATGCTGATGTTAATTTCTCTTCCATACTTGGAGGTTTATTCTTATGTGAACTGCTTGCACAAGTAAAACATGCTTCCAGACAATGTCTCCATGCTTATTGTACATAAGAAATCATCATTCAGCAGAACATGAAGTGAACAATTTTTCCTGGAACTACTTTCATTCTAAATACATTAACCCTGAAATAGTCTTTGTAATGACTGATGACAGTATATACTTGGATTATTAACTCACTATTTCCTGAAATGTTGAACTTTTAGTCATACTATTGATCTATCTCTGGTTCTCAACCTCTACAAAGTGGATTAAGATGAAATTGATTTAGATGCTCAAGTCTCAGAGAGAAATGATAGAAAGCACTTTTCCAACGCCTTAATTTTTTCATCTCTTAACAATTGAATTTGTCTAAAACTTTGTTTAATGGTCAAATATCTGCTGATCTAATCACATTCCTATCAACCTCTGTTGTACTTTGTGTTTATTGCATGAGTAAACTACATTGATGAGCATGGTAACGTGACACGCCAAGCAAAGGGATCCTGATGTTAATCGTGTTGTCAAAACATTGATGCCCAAAAGTGCAGTGTTATAAATGTGTTAACATGGTTTTGGATGCTATCAAGCTATTTGCATTTTCCTGTTACATGGCTACATATTTAAGTAAAGTGAGAAAAAGTGTTTTTTTAACTAATCAACGCTTCCACAACATAGTACTTCCACAACTCTAGTACTATTGTATTGCATGGCAGCAGAGAAAGGAACAAAACACTTCTTATTCCAAGAAAAGTCCTCCACCCTCCACTATCTCACACACTTGCACTGAGTAAGAGGTGTAAATAACCCAGAGGATCATTACTCGCCAGCCAAACAGATGGATGCTCTCACTGTGAATAAGGGTTAGCAGAGTGATGGAGAGTGCAAGCTGGAAAAAAAAGAAAAGCATCATGCAAGTATGCATGTAGCCAGAGATAGAAGTCATTTCCTGAGAGAGAGAGAGAGAAAGACAGAGAGAGAGAGAAAGAGAGAGAGAGAGAGAAAGACAAAGAGAGAGAGAGAGAGAGAGAGAGAGAGAAAGACAGAGAGAGAGAGAGAGAGAGAGAGAGAGAAAGACAGAGAGAGAGAGAGAGGAGACGAGAAAAGTGCAGCTCCAGCTCTCCCAGGAAGTCTGTTAATGTGGGAAAGGTGAGAGCAGAATGAAGACTGGGTCTAAGGGTTAGAGGTAGGGTTATGGTTAGAGTGTGCATGTGCCTGGAGATGTTGTCGGTCTGACTAATGATGGATGGACAGCGCAAGAAAGGAAATGTAAGGGGGGCAGGCGGGTTCTTCCTGCTTTTTAAGCAGACCTTAACATGCTCCCTTTTTCTGCCAACACAGATGTAGAAGCAGCTCAACTCTCACACATATAAATTTACATACACTAATAAATGTGTAAACATGAGCACAAAAACTAAAAGAATTTGTTCTTTTCACACCATCTATCTACCCTTTGTCTATCTAATCATTTAATGATAATTAACTTATATATGACTCAGTAAATGTCTATTGATGACGGCATGTGGACAGCATTTTTCAGACATTAGACATGGGCAGAATTCCCAGGTGTCCAGGTATCAAGAGCTGGCATCAGTTCACTCATGGCTCATCATCTCAAACTGCTCTTTTATTACAGGAAATTGCCTGTGGAATGAGCACCAATCTGTCTCTCTATGACATATCTGTAGCGGGGGAGCCTGTGAAGATATTTTTCCAAGGTTGAGACTAAATTTGCTCATCCTAACTTTTTTTTTTTTCAAAGGCCTGGTTAAGAATTTTAGTGAAAAGGTTCAATTGAATCCAGGGTGGGATAGGGGTTATTGTCAACTTTGGTCTTAGGATAAAGACTTTATTTCAGGTTTAAGTTATAATCAAGAGATAAAAACCTGTACTCTGAGATTTTGAGCCGGGGTGTGTGTGTGTCTATTTGTATTTGTGTACGTCATGTATGTGTGTGTGGTCCCGCTGAAATGATAGATGTGTAGAGAGGGAGGAGCGTGAGGTAGGGGGCAGTAAACAGTGAGACATGCATGTAGGAGGTCTGGGTGCAGACTAAAGCCAGAGCTGTCAGGACCCCAGACAGAGATACAGATAGATCCCATCCCTCCACATACTGCCACTTGGTCTACAGAGCGCCATAAACCCTCCCACCACCAGCCATGTTTAATGACTGTCAGGCCTACGGACGATCAATTTACTGTTATGTTGAGGTCGTTAGTAGTATCTTAACTGTATCATGCAATGGGATATTAAAAAACAGGTTTAAAACCAAGTGTTTTTTCTCATATTTTTAAGTTTTACACATAGATATAACAGCAGTGGTATCACTGCCTATCTGCCTTCTGCTGAACACCAAGCATAATGATGCCCAGACCGAGTCTTTTGTTACATGAAACAGACCACTTAATCACAGGCCTAAACCTTGATTCCTTTCAATTTCAGTGAATTTTAGACTTTAATGATTTTGTAAGAATAGGTGGCACTTGAGAGATTTAGACTGCTATAAGACTATAGTTGCTGCCTTATGGGGAAAATATACTACAATTAAAAAGCCATCACAACAACAAAAAAATGTGGACGTAAACCCCCAACAGAAAAAAGTCAGGGAATGTTTGGAAAACCCACATAAAATAGATCAGACTATCAGGGAATTCAACTGAATGCATATTTACTTTTTTCTCTTTATCTCTAGTCATGATTTATTTATTTAGGTTCAGTTTTCCTCCAGTATAGAACAGTAATGTTACATTAACTTTCTTATTTTTGTAAATGTGTGAAATCTTAATCATGTATCTGGTGTATTTAATTTAAGCCATTTAACTATGTCAGGTTTGAATTTTTGAGTTTAATGCAGAAAGATATTTTTAATTGATAACTATAATAACATGACACTAAAAAATTTAACTAATAAAATATAGTACACAATAATGTATAGTGTAAATATGGTAATTTTTTTGTGATGATTAGTTGCTCTAAATAATTTCTGATAAGAGAACAGAGAAATGTGCTTTTAGAATGAGGAATCAAAATTGGTGAAAGTAGATCATATGACTGGCTTTTGCATCAGAGATTTTTATTGGGTCCATTTCATGTTGTGAGAGATCAGTTTACAGAAAACTGCATATCAGCCTGCTAACACGTGAACACTTTAGCACAGCTTGTACAAAAACAAACCTAAAACTTTATACATGATAAATGAAAGTTGCAAAACTGCAGAGTAAATGTTGATGTTGTTACAATGTCTTTGTTGTTTTGATTTGTTTTTTCTTTTTTTATTCAGTCATCAATATGATCCATAGTTTTCTTAGTGCAAGTCACAGTGGTGCATGATGGGTGTGAGCATGTTTGTGATATGTGTGTCTATGCATGAAGGTGGAAGTCACCCTTCTTCTGACCCTCTTTGCGCCCAGGGGTCACACATTGTTCAGAAGGATGCAGGCACCCTGGCTGATAAATGACCGCTCAGGCCGTTTCCCTGGGTTCAGCTTCACTCGGGAAATCGTAATTCATCCCCTGGGAGAGGCTGAAGGCAGACCAGACCCTCACTTCTGCACTACACTCATTTTTTCCTGAATCCAGGATGCGAATAACAGGCGGAGAGAGCTCAGCTGCACTGGCTGAGTTTTATGGAGAGGTGGTGTAAATATCAGCCACAGCTGTTCCTGAACTCACCAAATTCTAATACAACATAACACACATTTTGCTTACACACTGTCAGCATCTGTGAGTGTGAGCTATAAAATAAAATACATTTTCTAAATTTCGTTTTAATTTGACCCAATACCCATTTTCTCAGCTGGTCATAGCTATAACCCTTCTCTAGGGTTCAAGGTCAGTGTAAGTGTCATCATCTTTGCAGTGTTTTGCAATAGCAAAATGTAACTGAAAACCTCGTTCCACATACGACAAGAAAAAAGCCCCTTTGTCATGAAAACATGCTTGTTTAAACCACAAAAGGTACTCTCACATCCCCAAACTTTGAAGGAACTCTCTCAATTTCATGCTCAAAATAACACTGAAAAACAACTTTAACAACTTTTCTCACACAACCATGAAGTGGACATGTGGTCCTGTCAGAGCCGGTGCTCAGCTCAAAAGTCAGTGAGATTAAAAAAAAAAAAAAAAAAAAAAAAAAAACACGTTGTCCATTAGTTTCCTTGACTTTACTACATAATGTAATCATAGGTCACTCGGACTACCTAATGGGACCAATGACCAAGACTGATGATTCTTCAGTTCAGCGCACAACCATCACCACCTGTACTCGCTGCCAAGTATTCAATTAGGGTCAGTGAGTAATTGGGTGTAGATGAGATAGAGATCATTGTTGTGCTCGATGTGGAAGGTCTTAAAATATGTGTGACAGAGAGTGAAGGAGAGAGAAACACAGAGAGAGAGAAGTTTGCCTGTCATGCCTGGAGTGACTCTGTAATAAAAAGAGCTTCTAAACAATCCTCATAAACACTCAGGCAGAAATCTCTGGAGCTGTCCAGAGCATGCCCTCCATCTGCTTGTGTGGCTTGTCGGTTAAAATAAACAGAAAAAGACAGAAATGTTGGGCACTCTCTGGTTAATAAAACCTTAAAAAAAAAAGTACAAAAATATTTCATCCTTATAATTCTACACATGCATTTCTGTGGAAAAATACTGGCAGAAATTATTACACCCATTAGGAAAACAGATCATTCTACCTTCAAAAGACAATTGTTTAGTAAAACCCTCGAGAGGTGCAATGAAAAAGCAATAACTTTTTATACTAAACCATGATGAGTTTCTACGTCAGTATTTTTATGCGATTATGTGGTTTTCATTTACGATCAGACTTTAATGTCTACCACGAGACCACAGCTTTAGTTAATGTGTGTACCTCCTCAATGACTTTCCCTTAATAGTCTCCATCGAGACTCTCAAGCCTGAGTCTCTTTTGACAGCAACAATCTCGTGCTTTATTTATTTTTTCCTGTTTGCTTTTCCTTTGTGCTTGACTGTAATTGTTGAACTATCGACTGACGTGGCTGATAAAGGGGAATACACCGGTCAAGCTGCACAAAGTCTGTGTGTCACATATTCTCTGAGGCAGCAACAAGGAAATACCTATAATTGTTGTGGTCACGTGCATGAACCCTCTTGATTTTAAATGTAGCAAAAAAAAAAAAAAAAAAAAACAAATAAACAATTTACCCTGAGAGTTTAAAGATATGATCTGCTTTCCCTGATGAAATCGCTTTGGAAAATGAAGGAAAGGAATGGACTGTAGTGTGCACAAGTCGAACCACAACCTGTTTGTTATCAGTGGAAAAAAAAATTTCTTTTTTTTTTTTTTTTTTTAAAAAAAAATGTAAATGTAGGTTTTGGCAAATCTAAAATATAAAAAAATATTTTCCTTAACACAAGCCTGCTGATGGTAAGTCTTTGAAGAGAACTGAAGAAGATGTAGCTGAAAACTTCAAAGTGCTTACAGGATAGTAACAATACATAATAATACATATATATTATTTCACAATATTACAGTGGAATTTGACAAAAAAGGGGAAAAAAATCTTAATGAGAAACAATTCAGTTCTCCTGTGCTCCCATGTAATTTAAAATATATATTTTCAGGGTTGTAGTCCCTCTAACTGTTTAATATCTCCATGTTGCCACCAGATGGCAATACAAAGCTGCAGTGGTTTAGACTGGTGTTGTCCAAGGTATTTGCTTTTTTGATTTGGTGCTATAAACATAAAACAAATACACACAGCTAGGAGAATTAGACATAATATAAAAAAATGAAATATCCTTCAGCAGTAGTTCATCTACATAAATAAGCTATTTCCTCTTTTTGATTTTTTAAGTTTCACTATTTCCTTCTCAAACCTTTGAGCACTCTTGTGACATGGGCCTTGCTTTTTGCCCTAAATTACATAAGTAGGACTTTCCCACATGCACTCTCTATTAACGTGAGCTCCAAACTGTGTAAACCATCATGGTTAACTAGCCATACTAGATGTGCTTCAGTGGTCATCAGCACTGAAGCCTTTTCAGCGGAGAACAGTAACATGCAAATCTTTGTGACAAAAATACATTTGAACTCCTCAACGGGTTACTTCTTTTAAACATGCAAATTATTGTCATTTTCTCCCGTCTACTAGAATAATTTTTAAACTTCCCTCAAATTATTCTAAATTTTAGTTTATTTTCATCTGTACTTTGTGTTAATTAGTATGTAAACTGCTAATCAATGCTGACACAACAGACCTACCATAGTTTCCATTTGACTCTTACATTAACTTAATACATTGACTGTGTAAATGACATTAGTACTGTGTTAACAGGTAATTCCACCTCAGTCATGTGACGGTCGTGTTTGGAATCTGGTATTTTAAAGGGGAAGTATGTACTGTCACTGTACTTTCTACTAAGGCATGTGGTCGGCTTGGCCTGCAGGCTCCTTCAGCTGTACTGGAACCATTTTAGAGCAACTTTAAATAATCTCCATCCCAGCAGCACCTGTTGTCTGGCCAGTGTGTGGCTTCTTACTCGGAAAAAGGTTGTGTAATCAATGAGACGGTCGGTTGAACAGTATAGTTAGAAACAAGGTTCAAAACCACAAAGGCTTTGTTCCTCAATCAATAACTCAGTAACATGCCATCCCACAAAAATACATACAAAAAAAAAAAAAAATTTAAGTGTATAATCTATGTGTTTTGGTGCAAATAATGTTTGTGGCAGTTTTTTTTACGCATAAAAACAGCAACATTATAAAACATAAATGAGACAAGATGACAGGTGTAAATCTTTTGTAGAAACCCTTGTAGTAAGCAGTAATCCTGTTTCTCAGGTATTTGTCTGTTGCCTCAAACCTATCACCTTTCTGGCTACCCACATCCCGTCACCTCAATGCTTTGCATGTACAAATACATGGTAGAGACAAACAGTGCCCTGCCAATACAGCGCTCATGCTCCCCTGGCACTGTTTCCCCAGGGACTGTCACCCCACCCCGGTCTTCCCCTCCACCTCAACATCCATCACCTTCTTTTTCTTGTGATAAGTTTTGTTTTACTCAAACATGAAACAGAAGTACATCAGGCATGGATGTTAGTTATAAAGTGAAAAACTATTTCTGTGCAAATAGCTCACACAGCACATTAAATGTTTCCTGTTTGGGTTGAAGCATTACATTTTTGTCTCCAAAATATCCTGCCTATAAATTCCTGCATTTATTATTATTTTTGAATATAATTCTTTAGCTTACATTTCTGTATGGGTGTTCAATTTTGTTCACAAACAGTTAACACACATTTATACTTTGTTCATATTTCAAAATCAGCTTTTGTATGACATCACTGACAATATAAAGAAATCAAATCACCATCTGGCCTAAAAACACAAAACAAAATGTGTAGCATTTCAGTATGGATTGCTTTTAATTTTAAAGTTTGTATTTATTTATAGTATTAGTGTATTTGTCATGAAAAAGATTCCCTAGAGAAAATGATGAAACATCACATTTTTCTATATTGTTATGAATTTTCCTCCTTGTGTTTGTAGCTGTAGCAGAATTATAGTCTATTAGTCAATTTATTAGTCATTTTTTTCTATGTTTTGAGTTTTGAATATAAATTAAGATTTTCTGATATTTTTATATGTTTTTTATGTTTGTAAGTGTGAAAAATGGACTGTTATGGACTGATTTAGTTTAGAAATCAACTGGTACATTTGGAAAATATAGTAATGGTATTAATTATAAATAAAAGTCACACTAACTGAAAGTGAATTAATGATTGTTAAAAAAAAAAAAAAAAAAAAAAAAAAAAGGGTGAAAACTGTGAGGTTCCTCTGAACGAGTATTTTCTAACATTTAAAGCCATTGTCATAATAGTGTGGTGGATTCCCTCTCATTCATGTTTCACTCCCATAAACCAGACTTTGCTTGTTTTCTTTTCTTTTTTTTTTTTTTGAATCATTTAAATGTTCTCCACAGCAGGCCTGCCAGCATGTCGACTGTTCCTCTTTTCAGGGGAGAAGTTGTGTGCTGGATCATCTTCCTGGGCTCCTTCCTGTGTTTTTTGTCCAGAGACAGATCAGGCGGTCAGGGATCACTCTAGTCAAAGAGTGCAGCAACCAGGACACAGACTGATGCAACGCTCAGCTGATTTCGATACAACGCACCCGGTCGCCTGTCTTCAAAATAACTTTTAATCCAAGTCTGTGGCCACAGCAGAAATACTAACAGAGTTTACATGTAATTAATGTCTACATCATTCCTTTTATTTCCTTTTTCTTATTTGGCCCTTTTTTCTTTTTTTACGTGTCAACTGATTACAGAAATCTTTCAGATGGTCACATGAGTCACTGAAATGACCTTTCCTGAGAAACAATAAAAGTTTCTCAGGAAAAAAGAGTGTACTTTTGAGGCCCTGACCACTGGATAATTTAAAACTTTGACACAATGTAATGAGGAAAGATCAATTTGATTAATCTTTTCTTTAATCTGATTAATATTGATACTGAAACATTTTCATTGGTGCACATGTGAATATACTGTCATATCCACAGAGTACAGTGAAAGTACATTTTGTGTGCACAAACTACAAATGAAACCTATTAGAGATTAAAACAAATTGGAAAACAGTTAGTTAGTTAGTTAGATAAATATGTATTAAATTCATGTTTAGAATCAAAATCAACAGATACAAGCATAAAGAGTTTTTTTTTTATTATTGTTTAAATAAACTTTACATCATCATGACATCAAAACTTTATAAAAAGTAATCATATGCATATTTTGATACGTACACACATACATTTTACAATGCCTATTTTACATTTATGTTACAAATATATCTTGTATTGTTATATATGTATTGTTCTATAGGTAGTATATATAGCAACATCACTCTTAACATAAGAACACATATATTACATTTTCATGTAAGTGAGAGATTACAATAAATGACTTTCCTGTAAATCATCAAACTTCCTTCTCTTCACTTTACATTTGAAATATTTCCTGTCACATCCTACAATTCTCCACTTTTGTGCAAATGTCTTGTTTTTTTCCAATATAGATATTCATTTGTAGTAAATACTTGCACCTTTATTTGTAAAACTGTTTTACAACTCTTCAAAAATGAATAATTAACCGTGAAGAAGACCTCCAAAGGTGCAAGACCACAGAGCTTTTTGGTTTGAAGTACATGAACTGATACTGATTAGAGGATATGATCCCTGATCAGTCGCTACCATAGTGTATGTGTGTGCGTGTGTATACACAACATGTGTGGTTAGGTGGCTTTCTCCCTGCGTCCCAGGATGTGGGCTCCTCGTCCACCTGTCTCTCCACTGACAGCGTCCTCAGAGCTCTCCCAGTTCCTCTCTGGATGCCTATTCTCATCTCACCCACACTGATTCTAAACCAGTGTTCTCCCCAGAGACACCACCAACGCCTTCAGCACCACCGCTTGCATAACACAACCTGCTCCGGGGTAAATCAGAACTTCCTACTAGCACATTCTTCATGTACACTGTGTCTCATTCACCTGATACGGCATTGATGACTCCTATCATTACATTCAAATGGACAGACCTTCACATTTACAAAATCCTTCTTTTATGTACATAGTATACACGTGTATATCACATATTTGATGTTATGATGGTTTGTGTGAAATTCACACTGATACATGAAGTGGAAAACAACAACAGTGTAAATGAAAGGTCAGTGCTGAGTAAACAACTAAACCCTTGAAAGGACTGAAGTCAGCAAAACACACAAATCCGGAAACTAAAAAAGACAAAGTAATTCTTTTTAAAATATCAGGGAAAGCTCTCAATTTTCAGTTATTCCTCTTTTGCTTAATTTCCTTGAACTGCTGCTTTTCGCAAAAAAGCTTGCCGCTTCCTTTAAGCGTCAATTGTACATGGAAATGTTACAGTCCAGATGTCCATGGTTACGTATGTTGGCAACATCAGTTCTGTTTATCACTTGTCTCTAATGGTTTATTGTGGGAAGCCTCAGACGCCACAAAAACGATGTTGCAATACAAAGACAACCACATTGCAGACACTGATAATGTGAGCAGAAAAGAGACTTTGTTGGCAAAAATGCACGCAAGCATGTGTCTTGTTGTCCTCCTGCCTTATTCCCTGCAGAGATTGGAAATCAAATCTTTTGCTTTACTAGCAGTAAAAGTGTTGATATTTTTTGTTTAAAAGCACTATTTTTTCTAGTATAGAAGTATGGGGACATTTCCAATAAACTAAGTAAAACAAGTAAAAGCAGTCTCTCAGAAAAATTGTTCATCCTTCATTTAACATCCCCAAGTCTGTGGAGCTCTTGAGGTCTCTTCAGAAATGTTGAAATGCAGAAATGTTAGTCTGTGAGACGTCATCATATCAAGAGATCTTGTGATTTTTTACTTTTTTCCATATGATTTATTTGCAATAAGAAAACTATGGATTATAACCAAATACTGGGTCTGAGGTGGAGATGTTCTTGATTCCCTGTCTCTCCAGGACAATCCAATCTAAGGCTTACAAATCAACATCCTTGTGTGTTTATTATTGCTTGTATATTTACTTTATTTGTGAACCATCAGTTCACTGTAGCAGTGTTCCTGTTCTAGTACAGAGAGTAGATTTTGTACCATTTGAAAAAAGTGACTCTAGTAGTTTTCCAGGCTTTTGCTGACCAGCAGCTTCATATTAAGGATGTTGTTATTTCACTGACCTTCTCATCTAACTCAGCAATAACATAAATAAGCATTTTTTTAAACTTAAACAGTGTACTATAGTATGGTATTGTATAGTAACAGTAATAACTCTGTTTCATGTGTAAACAGTATTCATGTAGTCATTTCCTTGTTGAACTTGAAAGAAAATTAATGAATAAATGAAGTTTTCATGAAGATTTCTTCTTGTCTTTAATCCTTATTCTGAGGTTCCAGAATTTTCATTTTCAATTCAAACTAACCCAAACCTGAATATCGTACACGCCTGTGACTCTACATTAAAACGTCCAGTGGTTATATACCTGATTACATGGTATATAGTGAAATATATGTGTAACATAAATACAATATGTTAATCTTCTCTCACACATGCTATTTGGGGTGGGGGGGTGGGGGTAGAGTCAGTTTCCTGTGGCAGTTTTTCAAGTAAGTTCCTGTTCTGTGGAACTTTAACAGAACTCCCCCATACAGATAACTACATATGTAGTCAAACACATGCCCCAGCACACAATATTCCTCTTGTGGTTTTATTCAGTCAACCATTCATTAAATATTCTAATTTGGCTGAAGGGTTTTATAAAAAGATGTCATATGAAAAGCACATGACTTCTGTCACCTTGTGATCTTGGTGACTCATTAAAGCACACATTGTTTTTTTTTGTTTTTTTTGTCATTACAAAACTGAATTGACTTGGTTAACTTGGTTTATGGCAACAAGAACAATACATATTATTCTTATACGATCGTGAGATATTAAGATAACATGTTTACTTTTGTGTCTTTGTACATCATGTCTTTTTTTTGGCTCTTTTTTCTTTGTTCATATTTATTTTCTGTTCAACTTTTGAAGCATTTACACAAAGAGTAAGATTTTCTCCCAATTTGGATTTCATGTTACAGTAGATAACCACTCAGTATGTGTGGTGGTGTTTACAATGACCGGTAGAGACTATTGGCTTTCGTATTGAGGAACTGAAAATGTGTCTTTGTGTTTTTGTTTGTATGCACATATGTCCGACCACAAATGCTTAAATGCATAAATTCAAGCACAGTATAGGCAGTTCCCTGACAAGATTTCCAATTTTTTTGTTCAGCTTGACTTGTGTGGTTATATTGTCATCTGCCTTTGGTTTTTAAAGGCCAACAGTATGCAACAAAGGAGATGACAAAGAACAAAAAGAAAGGCTGTCTCATTCTGACTCATTTTTATCAATTTAGCACCAGTTGGTCACCTCGTCTCGTTCCTTTCTCTGTTACTCATGTCCGAGAGTTTCCCTGTTTTTGGGGCCCTAAATCCGTCTTTTAGTTTCATACTGTATTTTAGTTTCATAATTTCTAAACTGGAAAAATAAACAGCAATTGTTTATAGAAAATAGCAGTCTCAGTAGTAGAAGAGTTATCTCTAAACTGCAAAGGTGCGTCATTGTTTTCACTGAGGTGATGTAATCACTGTTGAACTTTTTCCAATTTTCCTCTTCAAATCTTTTTTTAACTGATATTTTCAATTACGTCTTTGTCTTCTCCAAGACAATAGTTCATGTTCTCATTTTTCACATTTGCTTCAACCTCTTCAACCCCACAAACATTTGTATTTGTGCAGTCAAGCGTTCAAACCACAAGAATTATATTTCAAATTCTAATCGAGATCCTAAAAATCCATCAAGATTCTTAATACGCTCGCTCTTTTTTTTATTGTGTTGATAAAATTATGCATAGGTCATTTAGAAATTTGTTTGGTGTAGTGCAGGCATGAAAACTGTATATATATATACATTTGAATATTTCATCCGTCAAGCTTGATATGAAGTTACTCAAGCGCTGAAACAAGCAGACATATGCTGCAAACACAGAGCAGAATTACTTATTTTTAAAATCTGTCTGTGCCATCTAACATGCACCAATGGTTTGTTTTTACTTCAGTACACTTTCACAGCCAAGTTGCAGGCACTTCTATTAATAATTCACCATATATAAAATATCAGTTTTGAATTTGTTGTCGTCAGAGTTACAGTGTGCTATTTGTGCAGAGATGATCTTTAATGCTGTTTAGATTAAATCATTAAAATGACCAGTGTGGCTACACTACAGAAAACGGATGATTACTGAACTAATGATTAACAATTAAAATTTAGTGATATAAAAATGTTATCATATAAAGACAAGCACATGTATCAGTTCAGTAAAAACTTTGTTTTATTAGAAATGCAGTTTTAAAAAAACAAAAAAAACAAAAAACAAAATAAAGGTCAAGTAAAAGAGTGATAGTAAAACCTATCTGTAACATAATGCCTGATTGCATCTAAAAATTTCATACATTTTATATCAACTCATGTAAAAAAAATATTTACTGAAAAAAATACAAAAATATCTGACAAAATGTCTCTTCGTTCTGTTAATTAAAAGTTGTTTGCACATCAGGAAGCAATGACAAAGAAGATGATGCGTGTTTTATTACAATGCAACTGTGAGAACTAAAATGCCCGAATGTATAAAACTGTTGTTATAATATAATGAAACTTTAGCTAAATATCATTAAAGATATAACAGATTTGTTAATGATGTGTCAAGGATGAGTCTTTTCTCAAGCTATGTGTAATATCTGAAAACAAAATGCTACTTTCTCACTATCTCTGGTAATAATGAAGCAGAGGATAGACACAGAGTTTGGGTTAGCGCTGTTCGTATTCAAATATAAACATTACTCTCACATATATATTAGGAACATCTCAAATATTGAGCTGTAACTTAAACATCTTACTGTAAGAGCTTTGCTCTTCCTTATCTAAGTAAATTTTAAGTCAAAACCAACTGTGATACTGACTTTTATTGTACCTTGTCAGCATATGTCATGAGAGTAAGGGATGTCCCTAATATCTTACATGTTCTGTCAACGTGCTGAGGAGTTCTCATCAGGTGTATGACTGCTCACAGTTCAGGCAGTGATAGGCATGTTGTCCCTGTAGCAGGCAGGTCTCTGGGGTCCACTGTAGCTGCACAGGTCTTGGTAGATGCGAGCCATCTGGTCAGTGGCCACATCATCAGACACATCCATGTTTGGGTTGTTGAAGTAAGGCTGTGAGCGACGTGTGTTCACCGCGTCCAGTAGGTGCTGGCAATTCACCACAGTGATCTGGAGAGAGGACAGAAACATGTGCTCAGTCTTTTTTTTTTTTGTCTTTTTTGTCCATTTTCAAGGATTTAAAAAAAGATAATGTCACAGTTTTGTATGTTACTGGTCTTACCTGCACAATGATCAGTTTGTTCTTAGCATTGTTGAGATCATGTAGCTCCTCTCCAAAACACAGAGTCACTACTGGATCAGGAGCCGAAAACTGTCCTTCTTGGTACAACTGTAGAGCTGGAACATTAGAAATATGTGAACAACTGTTCAATGTGCAATCTTTGCAAAATATGAATCCTACATAATAATTTTTGCTTGAATAAAACACTGACTTAAATAAACATAAACACTCACCTTGAAGAAACTTTCCGGTGTCGAAAATTTTGACTACAGCGTCCCTCTCAAGTTTACAGGGACCATAGTGTGAATCAAACTCCCCCATCCCGCTCCAGAAGACACGGCTCTGACACAGCCTCTTGATGAAGATGCCCTCTTGGTTGGCACGGACCAGTACACCTCTCTCCAGATGACCCAGGAGCTTGCGCGTAATTTGGCGCTGGCGATCATTCTCGATGAGGTCGGCAGGAGGAAAATAAACGCTTTGCATGCTGTCTGAACTGTAGAGGGCGCTACGACCCAGGTGCTGTTGAGGGGAAATCCTGCAGCCTTCAGGATGAGTTACCATTGTGCTGTACATCAGCTTTCCTCCATAGTAGAAATTGATCATCATTTGGGAGAAAGCTGGAGAAAAGAGCATGTAAAACAATTAGTGTAATGTTACATCTGCATCTTGTACTCCACTGTTTCATAAATGCTTATTATCAATGCCTACTTTAACAACATAAATAAATACCTGAGTTCATAGTGCCTGATGGCAAAGGGTCCTGATGCAGTGGGAAAGCTGTGAATTGTGGAAAGAAGAGGTGAGTTATGGCCTTTTTTAACACAATGGACAAAACCACATGTCATGTCATTATTTTGCTTCATCATCAGAAAAACATTTCTCAAGCACAATCTCCCAAAGAAATAATCGCCTTACTCAGCAAAGTTCAACAGGATGTTAGTCAATTCTTCCATTGCAGAATTAAACAGACAAGCAAATAACCTCTATTTAGCACCTAGTCACTGAGCTTTCCACTGTGGTTATTTTCAAAGACATTAAAGCTCATATCGCATGAAGAAGGAACTAACAGTTTTACGTGAGAGATAAGACAAAAGGCAGAGCTGCCTTGACCAACATAAAACAACAGCCCCAGATGTGTGAGTAATCTAACAAGAACATCTAATGAGTGGGTAGGAAAACTTGTCTTACCATTAATGCTGCCTTGGGGCCAATATTCTGGACTGACTTGAATGTTACAGCCTTCTTCCTGTAAAACACAACAACACAGTAGACTGTTGTCAAGAAACACCTTTACACCTCATGAAGTTCAAAAGGGAGGGTTGTTTTCATGTGCCGTGCAAACAAGTGTCAGAGGTGACAGCACAATGTAGTCATAAAAAAATTGTGACACAAAAGCTATGTGGCAATAAAGGCAAAGTGCATCTAGAGACAGATGTGACAGAGTACAGCAAGACAGAGAGAGGGAGAGAGAGAGAGAGGTGAGAAGTTAGTGGTGTAAAGTGTAAAGTGGTCTCACCTCTTTAATCAGCTCTTCTATCTCTGCAGAGTTACAGTCAGTGATATCGCCAGAGCTGGTGGTAGCTGCAACGGCCATCACCAAGCTTTTTCCATCTGTGAGTGAAAGAACAACAACATACTGGTTTTACTCACTGAGTCCTGTGTTACATGTAGCTGCTACATAAATCACACAGGAAGATATTCCTGCAACATGCCATGCACTGGCAATTAGTGTTAGTAGTTTACAGTGCAACGCTGTGTATATAATCTGTCTAAAGATATCAGATATATATATAAAAAAAATAACCAAAAATAAAAGATGAAGGACACTAAAAACACCAAACTCACGTTTCTGCTCATCCTCGGGTACGATGCGGTAAACTTTATAAGGCTCAGAGATGTCCAGCTGAGACCTGTCTGTCACTTCTTCAAAGTCAGGACTTTTATTCAGAGCACAGCGAAGTCTGGTCTTCCATGTCGCAGGCTCAGCTTTGTCTCCTTCCTTAAATTTGCCTTTAAACACAGCCCAGGCCTGTAGACGTGGAAAAAAAGGGGAAAAAAATATTCAGGATCATAGTGTTAAAGTAGTGTCTTTATAAATGAGAAAATGTGGTTTACATTACACTTACACTTTACACTAAATATTTAACAGTCACTGTTCCGGTGCCAAAATAACAGTGGGACTTTAGAGGGCTAGAGTTTTTACTACTGTTCAAAAACATTCAGACAATATGCTTATTTCAATTAAGTTAAAGTTAAAAGTTTCTTATTAATGAACAACTCAACAGAAGTAATTTTTAAATGTTTAAATGACCACAAAAACAGACTTTCAGCGCTTGACAGCCCCGCCTAATTCTTTTTTTAATCATCAAGTTTTTTTTTTTTTTTTTCTTTTGCTTTACGCAGCGCTGCACATTCATCTAGTGATCTGCAGCAACCCTCCCATGGGACCACACAAACAGTGCTGTCAAACCTTAAAAATGGATGCGTCTACTTCTTGGTTGTAATCCTGTTTTCCTGCGTGTTTCCATGGAATTCGGAACATAGTGCGGCTTTCATCCTCCCACTGCAGCCCGGAGTACTGACCACTCTGGATCTGCTCCATCAGCCACTGCTTCAGTCTGCGACCTCCCGAGTTTGACATCTTTTATTACCTGTGACGAAGCGGGTATATAATTATAAGAAGGAAGTAGGAAGTATTATCAATTACCTTTTATACATACATACATACATACATATGTATGTCATTTCATAGTGTGTGTGTGTGTGTGTGTGTGTGTGTGTGTGTATATATATATATATATATATATATATATATATATATATATATATATATATATATATATATATATATATATATATATAATGATTACTTTTAGAGTTGTATTCTAGAACTTTCTCTGTAAATCAAAAGTAAAAGCACTTACAGTTTGATGTGGAGCTGAGGAGCTGAGCTCTTGGCGCTGGGTTTTGTATCCTGAGATGCTGACAGACTTCAGTCTGAGATTTGAAGTGAGCAGTCCTTGACACACACCCATCAAGTTTATTATGCTCCGTGTTATGAATGAACGATTTGACGCCGTTGCTGACCAATCAGTGCGTCGACGCTCCAGATGGCCCAGCCCATTACGGAAGTGTTGTTCTTCTAACTGTGCGCATTTACAAGAAATGGCCTGACCCTAGTGATAGTTGTAAAGTCGCTGCCCACGCTGCAGAGACGTGGAGCGCTGAATAAATCCGGAGAGTCACAAGTTACCCAGTGCTGTCGGGGATTTCTGCGCTCCACGCAGTGAACACGTCCCATCAACACCCACTCAATTCAACCTCAGACAGCTATTGTTCAGGTAGAGTAGCCTTCTGTCTGTTTAATAGTGAGGGGGAGTGATTCCACCTGACCAAATCCCCTGAGCTAGTCGTCAAAATAATCATATCTTCAGGATCAAATAGGGGATTTTTTAGTCAAAGCCCCATTATGTTCCTGTCTACCATCTTCGTGGTTCTCTAATAAAAGTGTCTAATACTCAATTACTAGTAAATAAAACTAATGTACTGCTAATGTAATGTACTACTGTAAACAAAGTCATCCCTTGGCTGATATAATGCTGAATGATCAACTCTGATTTCCTTATGTCAGAAGTGACAGGAAAGTGATTAATTATTATTACATATGATACTGATTATTCATCAGACAAAACAATGACAAGACATCATACTGGTGTTTAAGATCATGTAACAGGCTTTTTATTTTATAGTAAATCCCAATCTCTAGTTATTTATTGGAGTCCTGAATTGTTACTGAGCATTAAGTTCACCAAGGTTTTCACCCACGTCTACCTGTTTGTTTGTGTGTTTACTTAATTTACTGGAACTCTGATGTTATGCTTTCTGTTTGAGGCTCCAGTCTAAACATCGCCTCTGTAGATAGATGCTGGGAACTAACCTCCCTAACATGCTCATACTTGACTACTCACTTTTCCCAGCCAGTTTATACACAGTTTATAGTTACAGGTAATTGCAATATAGAATCCAAATGTATTGGATTTTTTGAGTTATTATGAATTACAAGGAACAAGTTTAGTGACCAGAAGTTTGAGGTCTAGTAAAATATTTTGATTTTTCTTTTTTTTTTTCCTTTTTATCTTTCAATTCCTTTGACAATGTAATGACATGTTTTTTTTAATTATTATTATTATTGTCTAATAGAAAACAACAGACAAAGACTATTGTGTATTTAAATGAAGCTGCTCAGCCACGGGCCTGGTTTTTATAAGGTGATCCGCTGGTTAAAACCAAGAAAACTCATAAATCTTGAGTTTAGTCACTGTGGTTACAAGTAAGGGAAACTGTACACCTCAGTTCTAACTTTATGTAGTTCTTTAATCTTTTAACGACACACAGACACATACAGTGGTGTTCATAGCACAGATTTATTAGCATTTCCAGATTTTTTGTCAATCACTCCATTTTATTATAAAACAAACAGATAAAACTCCATAAATACACAATTAAAAAAAATAACGGTACCCAATGTTTTTATAACACAGATTCCCTTAAAATCAGTTTTGTCACAATAAAAAGATAAATCAGAGCTTCAGTAAAATTAGGAAGACTTGCAGAAATCCTTCACGTGTAGTTACAGATACACTTAAATATACTTTAGGTAGCTCCCCAGTTTAACCTGTTATGTTTTACTTAAAGGAACCTTTTGCCAGTTTTATTACTAACTTTATATATTACTGATAGATATGCGTCTTTAAATGTAGGAACCAGTGTTCTCTACAACACTGTAGCCAAATGAAGCAGCACGTTTTACTAAAGATGCCACTCCTGGCTTATCTGATATTAGAGTTAATGGATGTAAAGACAATAGACAATATAACTGTTGGACTTTGAATGAACAAATCAGCAACGTCTCAGTTTGCTGGGACAGAGAATGAGCTTATGAAATTTTCCTCATCAGCTATTCATATTCTTTGATATCACTATGTGACTATGTTTCACTGTGGGTTGTTGGATTTGGATTCTGTTACAAACATTGGTACAAATAGTATAAACATGGCTTAGTATTTTCATAAGAATAAACCAAATGAAACAAAAAGGTACCAACTGGAATGATACAACAGTATCCAACTGGATGCAAACAAATCCTGTCTTTCATATGGCAGTGATATGCAGATGTAATATATATATTGTTACTGTAACATCAACAACACCACAACTACTCTTTGCTTTTTGTGTACTTCATCAGTGCATACAGTGTCAATAAGTTTGACAGGCAGTAGCGTTTACTTTCAGTAGAATGAACATCACTTTTGTATGCATTAACTTTATGTCGTCAGTGTGGCAAGCATGCTAACTTCTAAAGCTGCAGTGTTGTTCAAAGAGTTTACCATTCAGAGCCTGAACAGGCAGAGATTAGTACTCCACATAATTAAAGGCAAAATGTTCCTTTAAGACAGCATTAATCAGTCACATCTTTAAGGCTACCAAGCTGAACATCGCAGGTGTAAAGTGACCACATGGAAGTGTGTTATTTATTTATCATGGCTAAGGTGCTGAGGTGTTTACAGTAAGGCGTCTGTGTGCACTGTTACCCCTGTAGTGGCTGTACTCACTTAAGGGAACATAGGAGATACTGGTCATGAACAAGCACCAGTAGCCCAGTTTTAGATCAACCTCCTGCTTCAAAATCACTGTGACTGATGCAAATAAAGTGGATTTTTTTTTTTTTAAAGGCTTAGCGTATAGGGGAGAATATGCTTTCAGTGTCATACAAAGTCCTTCAACTTGAATCAAACTTAGGGCATTAATTGGAATTGAGTACAGAATAATAATCGCTATTTGCCAGTTCCAAGCAGAATTGGACAGGACTTTGGCTTGGCCCTAGGCCCGTGTTTCAGCTGCTGCCTTCAGGCTCATCAGGGTCGGACGGCAAAGAACAGACACCTACACCCTGGTTTATCCAGCGTTGGTCAGATCCTCTCCTCTGACTTGCTTGTTGCTCAGTGTACTGGCTCAGCAGACCTCCCACCTGCTCCTCATCGTTGAATGGACTGGGACGGAAATTGGACTTTAGCCATGCTCGGTACTGGGGACGAGAAGAAAGACAAAAACAACATTGTATTAAGGTCAAATTACATTACAGTATTTCAATACCTTATTGACTGAACACTTCATACATATATAGTGTATATTGGCTCTGACAGGTAAATTTAAATGTGATTTAAATGTGACTTCCTGTGATACCTTAGAGACAGTGTAGTGTGTTTGAACAATAAGTGAATTTAATGTGCACCAGTGGATTATAATCGAACTTGAACCACATGGCTATAAAAAATAAAAAAGCGAGAATGATAATGTAATGATAATATAAATAGTTTAAATGCTTGTTTTTCATTTTCTTATAATGGAGCATTGTTTTGCAAAGAAAAAAAGAAAAAAAAACAGAAGTACAATCCAATAAAACAAGTACTTGTTTTTATTTATTTATTTATTTATTTATTTTTTAAATGCAAATTAACTGTTCCTTCCTTTGGTGGTTCAGTTTTTTTTCTTCATTTGCATTTGGTACGAGCGACACTGTAGGTATAAATATTATAACCGTTTGTCACCATTTATTTATTTATCAATGTAATCTGTGCTTTATGTTTGTGTCTGTTGGTCAAGTTGTATTTCTTTGCTTTGAGGCCAAGTTGTTTAACACCATTTATTTTTCTGAATTCACTCACTTTCTTCCTTGTAACAGATGACAAATGGAAAAAAAATGTCAGTATATGGTTGGCAAATGGGATGAGGGGGCAGGCCAGACTGCCTTTAGAGAAACCCTATGTTAGGAAATGCTTTTCAGCAGACATTCCTGCTCACACTGTCAACCTGAGACTCAGGATTTCCCCTTTACTACTCCAAGCCTCCCACTTTGGTTTAAGGAAAGTCTTTTTAAAAATAGTGAACTTACTTTCACTTTTTTTGTTTCATCAAAATTCATGAAATTCAGCACGAATCTACTTTAATAAGACCTAAGTCTAGATTCTTCAATCTGTTACTTTTTATATCAGAGTAATCTGAGGTTACATCCAAAGTGTCCAACAGAATGTTCAATAAGTCTGCTGACGACAGCACAATGTATAACAATATGGAACAAAAGTTAAAATCATGTTAAAATTGTGTCAAATACCGAAAATGTATTGAATAATTATGAATAAATAATGCCAATAAGTAGAGTTCACACATCTGCCAAGACCAATCACCTCCACACATGTTGTGTCAGTTCTGAATTATTATCTGTGTCCATACCACACTGTATCAACATTTTTTACATCATTTTACACACACACACACACACACACACACACACACACACATATATAAATATATAAATATATATATTCTGCATTAGTAATGAGATAGTAATGATGATAATGATATCAGGTGTTGCACAAGATTCTGCTAACTGCAAAACTGTCATTTTGAAAAAGAAAATGAATCATGTCGGATGTTTTCATGTGTTCCACATTAAGGTTGATAAGAGCTGGAGTTATGACTTTAAAGGTGTGACAAAAATGTGAGTAGAGGCAGAAGTCCAAGGATGAAGGATGAAGTCCAAATTATGGCACCGACCACTGGCACATTTTTTTTTTTTTATTTCAAAGATTGGATGTGAACTGCAAAGGATTTTATTGAGCTTGCAACTCATGAATTTACAACCAGTTAGTTGTTACAACTGGTTAGTGACAAATCTACACTGCTGTCTTAAAGATTCCTCACTTTCTATCTGAGGCTAAAAACAATTTCCTTTAAAATCCTCGAAATCAGTGCAAACTCTACATTAAGGACTTTTTTTCTGTAATGTTATGTTGCAAGGTGCTGACAGTAACACCAAACACGTGATGAGCAGTACTGGGCTGATGCAATCCTAGCAACTCCCCTATAGTTCCCCTTCTTCACTCAATGGTTAGGTCAGTGCTATTGTAATGAATTGACAGGCATTAAAATCTGTGAACAGCCACTTTCATTGTGTTGACAACAGAGTTGATGGCTCAGAGTTGAAGTGAAACGCACATAGAAATGTCTTCACTAAGATTTTAACAACTCGTCTTCTAATGACTCAGCAACATGTCTTTGAGACTTGACCCAGCATATTAAACACAACCATATGCGCACCTGTCACACACTTATTAAACAGCTTATTTCATCTGTGTGAGGAAGCAAAAATGCCCCAAACCAAACTGGACATAAAACTAGGAAGTTTAAAACCACTTAATCTTTCCTATAAGTGGCAAAATTCTTAAAAGTGAAAGTAGACAAATCAAAAGTAAGAGTATAATATGGCCCTATTTACTATAAAGGGATGGGCACCTGTCATACCATCAATATCCACTAAGCACATCCACATAAAGCAGTGAAGATTTAAATGTCTTAATGTAAACCAGAGGAAGATTGTGACCACTTGCTCTGATTCTAATATTAATATAAGAATTAGTGTTATTCACTATTTCATAGAATGTTTAAATTAAATAACTAAACTACACACAAATGAAATAAGAAGTCATGCTGTGATATGTGAAGCACACAGGGATGAACATGAAAAACTTGATTCAGAAGTGATTACATGAGACATTTCTCTGTAACCATCAGATGTATTACGTTCCATGATAACAAGACAGCCACAATTAACGGTTGAGAGGTTAACCACTGACAGCATGTGCAGAGTGATACTTGTATGCATCACATCCTGCGGACTCCTCGCACATCAAAGTGGCTTTGAAACACTAACAACGCATGGTGCAAAAATGTATTTATTTGCTAATGTAACACAGAGAAACTACTAAAACAGTGGCAGTGAGGAAACAACGGGGCATTGTGTATATATCTTGTTCATATGTTCCTTTTTGCACGTGTACCTCTGAGACTTGTGTTGTCTGGTACTCCTGCAGCTGCTGCTGAAAGCCATAGTTTGGGCCGACAAAAGAGCGAACAGCCTTGACAGCCGACAGACACTCCTCCCAGTTGTAATGTGTGACAGTCATCAGGTAGGCCACCACCATGGTCGTGCTGCGGGACACACCTGCAAGGCTACAGCAACACAAAGGTTTAGTCATTAGGTTTGAACTTTCATGTGGGCACAGAGAAATGTTAAATGTCTAACACCTTTTGTTCAACACTCACCAGTGCACAAGACAAGATCCACCATTAAGGCGACATTCGTGGATGAAGCTGATGCATTCTTTAAAATGCTGTAATCTAGAAATAAAAACACAACAACATTTTTTTTAACTACTTTCAAATTTGGACAAAACTGATATAGCTCACCAAACTCTGTGATACTCTATGATACCCAGTATGAGATATAGAAACAAAAGGAAAATTTTACTTTGACTCATCAAATCAGGAAACTAGATTGTTTTTTTCTAAGTTAGTGTGGCCCACAGGTAAAACTAAAAATAGAGTACATACAATAGGATATGAAAAAGAACACTTTGAAGTGAAACTTGAGGCCCTGACTGTATTAAAGGTAATGCGGGTTGAAACTTTTATAACAAGATACTGTTCTGATTTTGACTGTAGAAACTGAATGTAAATATGGAATGAACTCCCAGAATGGGGCACGTAGTTTTGATTGATTTATGTTAGTTGTGAGGAATAGACGTGTTGAATAACTAGTGGTTTTTCTCTCACCTAATCCATCAAGTCATGTGAAAAACGTGTTGGTTCTACTCAAACTAAGAGTTTGTGGTAGACCAGAGCACAGACAGTAGAGACAGACAAGGGAAGTAACCGTCCTCATTTTTGTCAATCTGCAAAATTACATCCATTTCCAGCATTTGCTTATTCCGTATCTAAAAATGATCAAGTGAATCATTTTAACATTACAGCTAAAAAAGCAAAAGCAAAGGTTTTTTCTTATGTTGGACCAGTCATGTTTACATCATATTCTCTAAACTTAAAAGTTTTTTGCTGCACAGAGACGGAATTAAACAGCTATCTTAAAGACACAAACCAACCAAGAAATCCTAAAAACACAAAATACATTTCTACTCTCCTAAAGCCCCCGAAATACAAATGAATAACAAAACAGCCCCCCAAAAAAGTGCAGCCACTCAAATATCCCACTTGTTCAGTGTCAGGAAACACTGATGGTGTTTTGCATAATGAAGAACTGCATGGCTGATAGCACTGTCTCCTGAGGAGCAGATGCTGGTTACTCAATAGCCAGAATAGACAGAATAACAGACTGGGGCTAAAATAGATTGGCTGCCACTTTTTTCTTTTCCTCCTTCCTGAGATCCAAACTCCTCCTCAAAAGATGTCTCCTCAGCACTTTGGTCTGTCTTCCTAGCACTGAGGTTTCCGGCCATCTTGTTAAATATGCAGAAATTTACCTTGTGACAAACATTTGAGGTTTTTACTAGTCTAATCCAGAGAATAATACTGAAACAAAAATAAGCTTTGACCTATAATACATCTAGAGTGGATAAAGAGCTTCGGCAGCTCTATTGAATGGTGAAATGGTGAAAAAAAAAAAACAAAACAAAAAACTATACTACCACGTACAACATGGTGGACATGCACGCCTCATTCTGGAAATGATGATCAATGCAAATGAATTCACACCTTCATGGTCAATGCACATTGTGCATTAAAACCAAAGCACACTTTTCCTGAGAATGTTCACAAAAAAGGGGAACCCCTGACCTTATGAGAATGTTACTGACTGAATAAACCAACCTTTAACATGATTCTGATGATTTAATTAAAACGTTCTGTCATCGCACCACTGAATTGGTTGTACAGCTGACAACACCAATGACAATAGTGAAAAAGATGGCCCTTCAGCTAAATACTGACTGTTATTTAAGTTATTGTCATTGTCTCTGTTATAAATGATAAAGAAGTGATGAAATCAGATGATGAATCAATAGTGACTTAGGGCTACATGATTTCATGATATTCCATCACTAAGTACAGACAAAAAAAGGGGTTTTATGGAAGTTAAATGTTTTTCATACAGTTTCATACAACTACAGTTGCTTCAAAAATACAGAGCTGCTGTGTGAAAGATGGTTCCCTCCTCTTTGACCTTACACATGTAAGGGCCGTCAGACCTGGCCACAGGGCCACTGAGCTGGTGGTGAGCATGTTGGTGCGGCAGTTGGCCTCCTCACTCCTGTCAGTCAGACCAGTGATTGTGACAGAAGGGGTTTATTAAAGCCCTGGGTGGTCGAGGCCAACAGCCAGATGTCACACTAAGGTTTCCTTCCTCTGCTGCCTGAGGGAAGGACGCTTGATTGCGACAGTGGAGGTCACACACCTCCAACCCAACCAGTGATATCCAACAGACCAACAGTTCTCATTAGCTTTTACTCTGTTCTATTTTCTTTTTCACAGGCTAAAGTAGCAACATGTTCAATGGTGTCAGCAGGTTAACTGAAAGTCCAGTACCAAAATTTTCCCCTTCTTTTCCCTCGTCTTTGTTCCCATTTTACCATGGTCATTCCCTTATCGTACAGTCCTTAGACATGCAGACTTCTCTGTTGACAGAGAGGTCTTCAGTGACAAGTTGAGGGCAATGTGCTTCTAATACACATGGTGTCAACAGCAGTTTTTCACCTGTCAACAAGAAGAACAATGCAATTGAGATTTATGCAGCCTCCCCCCCAAGAGCCCACCTCTGTTTGTGCAAGAACTCTGACCAACCAGTAGAAGACACTAGTACAGAAACAATGACAACAATCGCTCAACAGCTCCTGTACTGATTTGAAAGTGTTTGTGAAGAAGAGTTGCAAGACAATACACTGCTCTTCTGCACTAATGTTTAATCTGAAAACATGATTGATGCTTTTATTTAGCGCATTTGACCTGTGTCAAATGTCGAATGTGGAATTACTACAGCAAATGTTGCATGAGGTCAAAGATCTCATGCGAGACACAGACATGAACACAAAGTCTATGACTAATGTGACTGCTTCGAGGGTGGAGGGACAGCTCATGTCTCTTTCAACACTGAGTCTGTCGGCTGATGAACAACAATGCACTCAACACACATTTTCCTCTCACACAACACAGTATAATAACAAAATAACAACTCTTTTTGGTGATAAATATTTAGGAATATTACAGAATTAATTCAATATTGCAGGGTCTACTATACTTTATATCTAGAAGCCATGAGCTGATAAATAATTTAAATAGCCTAAGAGCTACTGGTCAAAGCGACCAGCTATAACGTATTGTTTAAATTTAGGCCTCACATAAATTAAGCAAGCCACTGTCAGTGTAAACATTCTTTCAGGTCGATGTCAAGGCTATCGAAACATCTTCATATAATTTTTGTGACCGTTTGTGAGCCTGTCACACCCTGGTAACACAATCTGGTGGGTAACTTGTGTTGAAACCATACCGAATGACTCATCGCAGTTTCAGAAATTCACATGGACATTTTAAATCTGAGGCATAAGAAGTACTAGTATGTGTGTCTGTGTTTTTGTTTGTTTACTCACAGGTTCTGGCTGGAAGCATCAGCTGCATGAATACAAAGGTACGTCATGTCCTGTAAAACATACATGGAAAACTACTGAAATGAAGCAAGATTGAAGAAAACACACAGACATGTAATATCTAAGTGTTACTTGTAAATCATCTACTATATTTATATTAATAGCTAAAAATATAGCAACGAGCACCTGTCACTCTTATTTAATATGAGCTCTAGTTCCTAAAAATCTGGCAACCAGAGTAGTTTCTTATCTAAATTTGTATTAACACACATCTGTAAGCTGTAGTACTTTACTATGAATGCCTTTATTTATGTATTTATTTATTTTGCCTTATTTAATAAAAACACTTTTTTTTTTTCATAGTTCAAGACAAGTACACTTCACTTCTCTAACATTTGGATGTGGCGTGGACGCATGCGGTGGATTTTCCTGTCCAATACATATTAGATACACAGGCCTTCTGTCAAATCAGCTTTATGAAATTGATGATGTAAAAGCCACTGAACGTGACAGTGCACAAGGCTTTTACTGTCCTTATATCTGATGATCACAACAGATTTATCTGACAGAAGAATCTATACATGACTTTTGACATGATTAGCTCCTGATCTTAAACATGTTCATCTTTGAGAAATTGAACTGTACTTCTCAGTCACAACACCCTCATACTCCAACTACAACTCATCACCACCCCCAGCTGGCTGACAGCACACATCACATCACTACAGAGACATGCACAATCATAGTAAACATTTCACAGAAAATACAGATTTTATTCAGAACACCACATCATGTAGACATCTAAAAAAAAAAAAACTACCAGACACTCTGCATTTTCCACTAACCTCAAACACGGGCTTAGCATTGTTGTACACAGACAGGATGTGGGTGATGCCATTCTTTGATAGACTCTCTCTGTTTTCTGAATCTGGAGAGGAGAAAGAGAGAAATATAATTCACCAGACTCTCATCACACAAATCTAACACACAAACAAACTCAGTGCAGTTACATTAGAAGTAGCTGCAGAGGCAGGTTTGTTAGCTGTTTACTATCCTGAAGCATCATTTGGTACATCTAGGCCTGTGGTCACTTGCTCCTGTCACTTGAACTAATTTTAGCTGTTGTGCTTGTCCGATCATGTGGAGACATCACCATGACAGCTAAAGTTAGAAAGCAGATGGCACATTAAGTGAGAAGGGGTTGTTCCAGGCCAGGGAATGACACATTTAATTTCTGTTATTTCTTATTTTATGTGAAGAATAACTTTATAGTTTGTTAACTGACTTTGTCAATGACGCATTTACATCTTTTCACAATGTATGTTTGATAAAAGAACACCAAGCTTCAAAATAGATGTTTGATAGCTAAAACGTATATAAGGCAAAACACAAAATGAAAGTTTTAAAGTAAGTACCAAAATAAAATGATATGTTAATGAATGGTATTGCCTCAACCACTTTGTATATTTATCACCTATCTTACTTTGGCTTTTTGTACAGAAACCCTGAGCTAATCCAGCTACCTTTTGTCTATCACACTTAAATCATCAATCATCTTACCTCTTATATTCCCAAGGTAGAGCCCTTCGACGACCTGTGAAGCAGCAGTCACAGACATGTTAAGTTCAGGTTATAGGTTCATGACAGACCAGCTTCAGAACCGTCATTTGAAAGAAACAAATGACCTGGGTTGGGCCAGATTGGATTTAAGGCTTAAGGTTTAAGACTTAAGGAGCAAGTACAAGCAAAGGAAGTCTTCTCTGCAGCCATACAAGGCATTAAGCAACAATGCATGACAATCAGCACAAAGTGATGAGCAGCAAGCAGCCAGAGCGTTATTGCACAACTCAGACAGCAGCAGTCTGATGATAATTAAGTGACAGATTAACACTAATGAATCTTTTGACTCACACACCATGCACATTTTTGTGTCAATTACAAAAATACAGACAGGCCAGTTTATTTTATTTTAATAAAATTCAGAAATGCTGTGCGATTAAAATGTATTTTAACTAATACAGTGTACATCTGTGTAATATTATATACTGGCAGTGAGATTTAAGCTATCCTTGGTGAGATTTCATAATAGTGAATGTATACAGATATTGAGAAAAATGTAAGTCAAAACTAACAATCGTGTAAATATCTATTGATTTGCTCCTTAAAGTTTAGTAAAATGAGCTCCAGATCAATAGATCAGTGGTCAATGGATTAAAAAAAGAGATTTTCAGCTGTGACTCAACTAAAAACTGCTTTTAAATATCATCAGATTCTCAAACATTAAATGAGGAAGCTGTGCCTTGCCTAGTTTACTACCCAGCATGCATTGGTTCATTTACACTGATTATCACACAGTATGGATGTGGTACAGAGTACAACGTGACTGATTCACGTAGTCAAGGCAGGATACACTTTCTTTTTTTCCTTCTTCTTCTTTTTTTAAAAAGAATTTTACCACAAAAAAACAAACACCAGAAACAAAGACAAAAAAACAAATCCTACCTTGTTCATTCCATTACCCATGATCAGTGTGAGTCAGTCTACGATCCGCTACAACACTTTAATATGTTCAAATGCTACAATATGTTTGCATTGACAAAGAATCTAAAACGCGAGTCACGTCTGATCGACTTCCAACTCATTTAACAGCGGGAAACCGTCGCTACAGTCGCTATGTTTGTCTCCTCATCAACAGCATTGTTAAGTTACACTAGCACACAGAAAACACTAATGTTATTTATTCAGCACCAACAACAGTTCCGCTGCGCTGTATCGTCTTCCGGATTGTTTTGACGTGAAACAACCGCAGCTGGTGCTTCATCCGGTAAGTGACATCACAGCATGTCGTCTTCAGCTCGGCTGCACTTTCACCTCTTTCACCTTCAGACGCGCATTTTAAATGATCATAGAAACAATTTAGGATTAAGATATTAGATATCACGAGAAACCAATACAGCCTTTCATTGAACGTATCTTTTCTGATAAAAAGAAATTATATATAGAAAGTTAAAACTCGACCACTCCTTAATTCATTGTCTATCCTACCTACACACCAAAACCTCACCCCACTCAGTCGTTTCAAGTCCAGAACATAAAAGTTAAGTTTACTGTCAAAACATCATAGATAGATAAGATACTTTACTCATTCTGAAGGGAAATTAAGGTGTAACTAAGATCTGGAATGACTTTTAGATGATTACATAGGCAGATTTATTATGTTTTAAAGATGCACACTGATGATTAGAAAAAAATGTGATCACTTTAAAGAACTACTTCTTTTTTTCTGATTAGGCCATTTTTCTAAATTTTAACATTTTCTATAATCAAAGTGAAGCAGGGATTTATATTTCTGAATATAACACAAGCATCATTTACTTGTGAAACTAAATTCATGACTAGCAACTTGGTGAATTCAGGGTCAATTTTCATAAGCACAAACACAAGATGTAACTTGTTCGTCCCCTGAAGAGAATACTTGGAGCCAAATGTCCTAAAAACGATGGTGCTGGTTACAGCTCATTTGTGAACAGACAGTAAAGCATTGTTTCCCTCTTCTTCTACATACAAATGAGGAAGAAAATCATATCAGATCGCCCCGTTAAATGACTTTCTGCAGAGTCATTCTCTCCTAAAGTCCTCATATAACAGAGAAAGTCAAAATAAAAAGAGTCACGCCGAGGTCACAGTTAACACAACAGAAGACATTTTATCAGTTAAGCAATTTTTATTTTTGTTTCTATAATACACAACGACCTTAAGAGGAAGTGGTCTTCCAAATTCACGAACTGAGGTACAGTGAACAATTGATAAATACAGAAATAAAGGTATTCTTGTATCTTTGAGTTGGTCTGCCTTATTTTCAAGTATGAGTTATGGTCCTCCGGGTCCTTTACTTTTTCCATTGTTTGTTTTCGTAGTCCCACTTGGATGCCAGGCCCTGTACTGGGTTGATTCTCATGTCCAGCATCCTCTGCAGCTCCTTCTCTTTGTGCTCTCGGTCAAATGTGTGTGGGACTGGTCCATACACTGAAAATAAGTAAAAGACATAAGCATCTGTACAGCAAACCGTGCACATATTTCCATACATTCTACTTCAACAGTTCTCCAACACTTACCATATTTCCTCTGCCACAGCACAATCAGACCAGTGAAGCCAAAAAAGAACAAGATGCCAGCAACCACAGACTTCCACTCTGCCGATCTCTGGTTCATCTCAGCAAAGCTCTCTTTGAAGCTGATGCGGTATACTGACCATTGGAAACACATACAGCAAAATAAATAAATAAGAAAAAATGAATGAACCATTTAAGAAATTACTACATATAGTATTACACTTGTTTGATGGGGAATTAATATATTTAACTAAGCAACTCAAAAAAGCAAGAGTGGAGTGTTATATAGTCCTACATGCACGCTTCTCCTCATCAGAGAGAGCAGTCCAGGAGCCCTTCTCCTTCTCCTTCAGGGACTGCTGCTCTACACTCAGGTTCTGCACATAGCGGATATCTGGGAGGGGTGTATCCTGCCTGTCAATGTAGGCGGGAAGAGTGTACTCGTCAAGCTTGGCAACACCTGTAAGGAAGGACAAAAAACTTATCAAATGAGTGTCTCTAGAAATGCCAGTCTCCCTGGGTATGTTCTGTTTATTTGATCATGTGAATGTTGTAGAATAATGGGATAATTTGGTGTTATGCTTACAGATGTATGCCTGATGAAAACTTGTTAAATCACAAAATAATTATGAATTATTATCAATAGACAATGAAAACATAAGAGTGACTATGTAAGTTATGTGTCCGGCTGTGCACTCTCAGCCAAACTAGAGTGTAGTAGTATTTACTCTCTTTTACTAGTATTCATTCTCACAATATTCATTATGTTCCTCTTGCTGATGTGTTGAACCAGGATCAGTGCCAGTTCAGCTCAAAGTCCATCTGCAATATTTGATTTCCTTTAGGCAACGTGCCCGATGCACATAGCTTCCATGTCAGGTGGAGGTGAAGTGAGGAAGAAAATGGAGCTGTTGTTTTTCCACCAGACAGACTCAAATTACCAGATAAAAATGTGTGATGATAATAAAAGTGAATGACAACATACATTTCATATGAACATATAATCATTTGGTGTAACAACAATTCAAACACCTGCTGAAAATTCCTTATCGGCCTTACACATTCAAAAAAAAAAAAAAAAAAAAAGACTCATGAGTGTCCAAAATCTCAGAGGTGGGATGAATAAATGCATTTACCACTACCTGGAAATGTGTGTATATAAATATACATATCACAAGCCAGAAATAGAAAATTACATTGTGGCATGTGATTAGAAGTGGCACTCACCATGTCCACCACGCACACAGACAGATGTAGAGATGGCACGTTTGCCAATAAGGCGAAGGGCTCTGGTGGCCAACATTCTGTGGAAACAATCATAAGATTAAAAACATGTTTAGACTTTTAACACAACGGTGCATTAACACATCCTACCTGCAACTAGCACCAGATGATAAACGTTACTATGAAAAACGACCCAGTTTTATCAGGTGATCATATATTTAAAGACTAAACAATATTTCATAACAACATATAATATAATGTTGCTACTTCTGGATTTCCTTTTGCAACTAGTTTATAGGTCGACATTATGTAGCACCATAACAGCACGTCCCCGGCCCTTTGACAATTTGGCTATTAACCTGTAAATAAATCTTTAATTAGATCACATGACTTATATAAATAACATCTTATTACCTTACCCTACATGCGTGCTGATATTACTATATTACATATGGTGAAATATCTGCACCAAAAATCCTGCTACACCGCAAGCTAGGTTAACATTAGCATTAGCTGTAAACACAAGGTCATAGCGACCGAGAATAAATAATCACAGAAACCACATTTTCTTTAAGACATTAGTGTATGAGTAAGCATTAACCTACTCCCTAAGGCTACATTTATATGATTATGTGATATTTTCTCTCTGCGCAACACATAACGCATTCACAAATGTGCTGCTATAAGCATCACGGCAGCTAGCTATTAAGTTAGCAGCGTCCTAGCACCGGTCCCCGCTGACAAAGTCACTTGTACACTTTTACATATTTCGGATATAATTACAATTCAATATCCGTTTATTGGGCTTGTTTTAAATAAGTATACTATTTCGCAATTCGTGTGAGTGGTAACGTACGGTATATTTCTATCAGGTTAGAAAGATGCTGATGATTTTAAAATACGACCTACTTCGCTTCCTCGCTCCGTCCACCGACGCTCTGAAAGGAAGTGTGAGTGTTAATGAAAGCGGAAAGCAGTAAACCGGAAGTAAAACAAGTATGCCCGCCCCCTACCTCGCTTTTTATTGGTTACGGATTAAACAAGATGAGTTCTTATTGGTTATATTTAACAAAGAACATCGCGATAAGCCAATCACAGACGCCTTCTCGCCAACTTAGAGTTGAGGAGAAAAATAACGCGGTCAAATCAGGCCAAGCACGGCCGGAAGACGATCTCGCTTTACGTTATATCCAAACAGATTTACGGCACCACCGGTGTTGCAGAAACGAGGGGAAGGTGGAAGTAAGATTAGCTTCTTTGGCTGGATTTTATGACACCTACTAAGTCAGTTAGGATTAAAAAAAAACGGTTGTGACTGTAAAAACTAGACTCGCTAGAAGGCTTTGAGTCGATAATACATTACAGGAGTAAGTAAGACTTACTGAGAAATATATCTACTTTATCTACCGGATATGATAAGTAACGACAGCTAGCGGTAGCAGGCAGCGGTCCCTACTCAGCGTGAAGCCACTCAAGCTACTTTGACAGGAACAAGTCTTTCCACTACTTCTGCCTGTAGAGTTACAAACATGCCCATTCAATTAACAAGCCAGGCGTACTGTAAAATGCTTTTACATGCTGCCAAGTATCCTCACTGCGCCGTGAATGGACTGCTGGTGGCAGAAAAGACGAAGGAGAAGAAGAAAGACAGTCACAGTGAACCGGTCCTGTGTGTGGACTGTGTGCCGCTGTTTCACGGTACTCTCGCTCTGGCTCCAATGCTAGAAGCAGCTTTAACTCTGGTAAGTATCTATTAAGTAAAATACACACTCAGCTATAAATTCATATGACACTAATGCAGTCTAATACAGCAGACCTGCAAGATGGTGTTGAAGATGTTTCTCATGTTGAAAATGAATCTGCTGTTTTCCCATTTTTTTTCCCCATTTCAAATCAGATTGATACCTGGTGTAAAGAAAACAATTATGTCATTGCTGGATATTATCAAGCCAATGAACGCACAAAGGATGCAAGGTACAGAAAACCACACTGACAGTGACAGACTTTTTTTTTAAAAGGGAAACATTCAGTTATAAATGATGTCTTAAAATCCCTCAGGCTCTGATGAACTATTTTTATTATTTTTTTTTTTTTTTTTGGTTCTTTCTCTTCACAGACCAAACCAAGTAGCAGAAAAAGTGGCAGCCAGGATCTGTGACAACTTCAGCGATGCAGCTATTGTTATGGTAATTAATGTTGTCGATGGATTTTGTCCATTTATCTCAAGTAATTTAAATACATTAACTTTTATTTTTCAAAGCATGTGATATATTTGTAGTTTAACAAATGCATTCGTTTAATTTTCCAGGCAGCTGTTAGTTTTAATCTCATTTTAAAAAAGTCACAGAGTCTGGAACCTGAAATAGGTCATTAGTCACTACAACACGCAAGAAAGTGATGTCCTTAAAAAATAGCCAACGCAGGTCTAGCCTTGCAAAGTTTTATTTAACAGCTCTTAACCTGCATTTTTACCAAGATTTGTTTCTTTTTTCCCCCCTTCAGGTGGACAACAGTAGACTGACAGTTAGCTGTTTTGAGCCCATTGTAGTTATCTATGATCATCATGAAAACAAGTGGAAAAACAGAGAAGTTACTACGTAAGTGTGTTCAAATTCACCTCAGGCACGGCTTGTGGCAAAAAGCTCCTTTTGTTCTTACATAAATCTATAATATTTTACAAAAACTGTATATATTGTGTTGATATGTTTCAGTTCTGCTATAATGATGTTTGTGTCTTTGTTCTAGTGACTCTTTTGAGGACTGGAGTGAAGCACAGAAGATCACATCAGCTCTGCTGGAGGGCAGATCCTACGAGAACTTGATTGACTTTGACAATCACTTGGATGATCTAAGGAACGACTGGACCAACCCGGTGATCAACAAGTCCGTCCTGGATCTGTGCTAAGACCCTCAGTCAGGAGTAACCTGGACACACATAAATATTGCTGCCATTTCAGCATGCATGATGCTACTTGTTGTGTAGCACAAGAGTACAATTATGCTGAATTTGTCACCTTTTGTTCCATCATAAGGCTCCTGCACTGATGGGAGCTTGTGGAGCACTGATCAGTTTGGCCAAAATCTGTCAAGGGCAAGCACCATATGTGCACTGCTGGCGTGTGTCCACCTTTACAAGGTGAAACAGAGGTAGTGAAGGCGTGTTTGAATATGAATGCAACTTAAATTCTTTTTTTTCTGCAATTGTTTGTGTTTATTCATAGTTGTGTGCATAACTTTTAATTCTAGAGAATTTAATCTATTTTTCCTCTTAAATTTATGACCAGTAGCCATACAGAGATCAAGTCCTAAATTATTAAAGAAAACTAATGACATAAGAAATAAATAAGTTCTTTATTAAATTTCAAGTAGAAATATAGAAAATTCTAGTTTGTTTTAAACCTTCAAACAAAACTCACATGAAAAACTGTTGTTGATGATTTAAAACAAAAACAGAAAAAGACCAGTTAAATAAAACAGAGACAGGGAAGAAAAGTTTTGTTATTTTAAACCGTATAAAACATGACAGCTGGAGTCTTTCTGTAGATGCATCAATAATGACAAAGGGATGTCTGACTCAAGAGCTTTGGCTTTAATTTCTTATGTCCAACACTAACACGTAAATGATGCACACTCCCTGTTACCGGCACTGGTGCATTTCAGAATCTCAGTCTGGAAGTGTTGAGATACAACTCTGAAAGAAATCTACAATAACTGGGATCACAGGACGGTGTGAATTTTGTTCTATGTTGGATATCTGTTTGAAGAATTAGGTCTAAATTGAAATGTGTAATGTGAAAACACAGAACTACCTTTGTACTTGAGATTAGAATGAATCCGTAAGAGCGAATTATTTTAAATGATTATAGACATCACATTTTTTACAGAAACTTTATTAACTGAATGTACAATGAAACCAATTTTTAAAATGCCTGAAGTGTTTTTTGTTTGTTTGTTTATTTTTTGTTTTTGTCATCTAGTAAATTATTTTGTTTGATGTCTTATACCACTGCTTTGACAGTAAAGTTGATAAAAGTTTGAAAATTAATTCAAACTCAAAGGCTGTAGCTTTTTAGTTCAGTTATGGTATAAAATGCCTTACAGTAGCCACAACAGTAACACATGCATTGAGGTCACATGGTACTGTTATATGCTCTTGGCAGATACAATGGAGGATGATAGAGGGACAATTTTCTGTCACTTTGCATTATGATTTCTAATAAAATAAACACACTGATCTGCTACAACATTGAAACCACTCACTGCTAAAGCGAATAACATCGATCATCTCATTATGATAAAATTATTGTGTCAGTCATATGGAAGTAACCTTGACATTTACAAACAACCTAAATGTTGTGGACCAATCACAACCCAGCAGCCCCCGCCCTCTGCTACAGGACAAGGTGCTCACTACATAAACTGCTGGCTTGAGCCCAAGGTGTTGACTTTGTCTGCAAACTCCCTGGATACCAATTTAAACGAGGCACCAGTGGGACATGCCAGAAAAAGCCAGATCCATGGAGGCTGTACTCCACAACCCGCAGGATGCAAAGGATCTGCTGCCAGTGTCCTGGTGTCACCACAACAACACCAGACCACAGGACCCCCAGGCCTCCAGAGGCGGGTCAAAACCTGAACAGGTTACAGCTGTTTTTGTAGTACAAGAGGGACATCCACATTATACTCAAGTGGTTTTAATGATTTGGCTGATCAGTGAAGTAGAAAAGTAATCATAACAGCATACATTATTAATCACACACCTAAACTATGTCTTAAATAAATGAATAGTCTATGATACAATCAGCTTTAGACCCCTTCTAGCCTGAAATTCCCAAGTTCCTCCCCGCGTCCTTACAAGGAAGTGGTGAGTCACAATACATGTTAACTACCAAGAAACATGTAAAGTTTTCTACTCTTACGCTTTTAGTTTTCTTTTAGCTGGCCTTCTGGGAATCTCCATCATTTTTATTTTAAGTAACGCACTCCTCAGCTATCGTCACTTAGTGAAAAGTTTCACATGCTTCTCGTTAATTTACCAACGTTTTTTTTTTTTTTTTTTTTTAAATGTATCTATTTCTGAGCTGAAAGTCCTGTACAACTATGAACTCATAATCACATGCACATGCAGGCTCTAATGAATAATCACTGATCTACAAACTAACAAATGCCCAACATGATTTCCTACAGCCAGAGGAGATCAAACATCTTTTGTCCAATAGTAAAAACCCCAAAACACTGAATGTACATACAACAGGTCATATATATTGAACATATATTAGAAAAGCAGCAAATACTTACAATTCATTAGCAATACTAATGAAATCTTACAATCAAGCAATCACATTGATTAGTTGCTAATTAATGTCAGTGGACTAACTAAAGAGGTTGCTGTAATTAACCAATATTTGGATTGATATTCTTGGTCTCCGTTTAAAAAAACAAAACAACTTTTTTTGTATTACAAAGGTATAAGAATGAGTAACAGTTTCTTTTAACCTTCCTCCTGTGTTAGTTTTCTGTTACCACCCCCGGTGTTAACGGGTCGGTTTCGACCTGTGTCTTAAATCAGCTTTAAAATACACTTTTTTTTCTCATCTCTTGGTTACCTTGTTAGGCTTCCTTATCCATGAAAATGTTGGGTTTAATATTTTTGTTGTGGGCCTTTTTATTGTTATTAGTTTACCTCTCGATTTCAAAAAAAAAAAGAAAAATTAACCTCAAGAGAATAATATAAATAAATGAAAGGATGTTGTGTTACCAGAATATTGCTAAGGGGTATAGAACACATCTCGGAAATGAATTTGCTTGATTTATTTTTTCATTTTAAAATTAATAACTATAGTAACATCTATGGTGTTATGGGTCATTTTCGACCCATATATATTTTCTTCAAGAAAATGAAAAAAAAAAAAAAAAATGTCAGCAATAGAACTTTAATATAAACACATTGAAACACAGAACAGGTCATAACACAAAATATTGATTTATGAGTTCAAACAAACAACCAATCAAACAAATCAAACCAATAGAAATCAATTATTACTTCCAAAACTATTAGAATGCTAAATCAGAGTTTAAAAAAAGTATCTGTGTGCAAGAACTTGCCTGTGTGTGTATGTGTGTGTGTGTGTATGTGTGTGTAGGTGTGTGTGTGTGTGTGTGTGTGTGTGTGTGTGTGTGTTTAGATGCATGTGTGGCAAAAAGTGACACTTTTTGTGTGTTCTTTGCAGAGATATTTCTTGCATCGGAAACACAATATGTTTGTCTTTCTGTCTTTATTGCTTGGGCAGACCTGACACCTCTTTCTTTTAGAATCAGGTGGTCTCAGCGGGGTTGTGGCTGTGGTTGTTCTGCTTGGTGTTGAGGCAGGGCTGGCTGAGGAGGATGCTGATGCAGATTCTCTCTGTGTTGCTGATGATGTGGATGGAGTGCTGGGTGAGCTCTGCAACTGTCTGACAATGGCTGCAGCATCTGGGTCTCGGGGCACTCGTTCCCTTTGCTCAATGTGTGGCTTGACAAGGGAATTTCCCAGCTCCAGGGGTCATTTTGATGACATTTTCAGCAGCTGCCCTGCCATGTGCATGTTGAGGTACTAAACTCCAAAAGATCCTACCATTTTTTGACTTGAATCCTTCAGCAGGAGCAGCCTCAGCACCAGTGACCTCCTCATCAGACTCGGATGTGTCTGTGTCTTCTGGCTGGTACTCCACATTGTCCTCTTCCTCAGAAACTTGCTCCTCTGTATCACTATGCTGATCTGTGTCTTCCCCCTTATTTTTCTCCAAAAATGTAATCTAGTGCTTCGCTCACCGTAAATCTTCTTTTCATTTTTGTATGCTGCAAATTGGAAATGTGCCCTCTGCAAGTCAAATGAGTGAAGTGACCTAATGTGTCTGGACATGCTCATCTTTGTTTGTTTTGTTTTTTTGCAGAAATCCTGGACAAATGAGCATCCCCAGAAGCTCACATGATTGGGGGAGGAGGTGGCTGTCATTGTGTTGGCTGACAATGCATTTATGATTTTAATTTTGGCTCTAATTATTCCTTTATAATCTTATTTTTATAACCGGGTCAACCTATGACCCTAACACTACGAAGGACATAATTTCAACTAGAGCATTTTATAATGCAGTGAAAAAAATTGTTTTTGTTGAATTTTGTTGAAATCAAGGTTCCTGACGAAGTCAAAAAGCCTTGATGCAATAAACAAATTTTAACACAAGAGGAAGGTTAATAAACCATGTTGTTATGACTACACTTGACACAAGTCAAGTCAATTAAATTAAACACAAATACTTATAAGTATTATAATTATACTTATAAGACTTATAAGTAACTCTGTATATACATTTTAACTTATTGATACTGTGGAAATATCCATATGCATTTAAGGCTACAGATAGCCATAAATGCATTTGTCTTCTACAAAAAAATATATTAAATGACAAACTTTCATGTGTTTATGGTTTAAATGTTGTACTACAACTTCAATGAAATAATATCAATATGTCCACTCTACTAACTAACGCTGTGAAACTACGTCGAAACAATCAAATAATATAAGAAATAAACTGTAAACAACGTCAAGACGCGTTACAAAGGCAAACATGGCAGATTAGACTGTTCTCTATTACTTGGTGAATGTTGCCATCTAGCGGCAGCTCACCTGTAACTGTTGGTAACGTCGCATGACCCACTCTTCCTTCCGGGTTGCGTCAGCTAAAACAAATATTCAAGGATGAAACGGTGTCGTCACGGGATACCGAGCCACAGCCCTGACGACCGAACCGGCTCAAACTACAGTTTCTCTATGTGTTTAGATAAATCTGGGGGAAAAGAGACACTGAAATTAGTTGTAAAAGTGGAGTAAAAAGGTGAACGTGTTCATTTTGCGGCAGCCTCGAGCCTGTTGATGACGTATGTGTCCACTCCTTGTTTTTTTTCCTCGTCTGTTCGTGTCGCTCGCAGCGCGGGAACATTTAGCGACGTGAATGTGAAGCTGAAAGTTTGAGAAACAAAAATATCAACCAGATATGGATCCTTCAGAGGTGGAGTTCCTCGCCGAGAAAGCGACAGTGAACATAATACCGAACTTCAGTCTCGACAAGATTTATTTGATCGGAGTATGTAAATTATTAATGTTTATAAGGACTTTATTTTACACCGATAAACAGCTGCCTCAGACCTTAGCATCTACTAAACTTTACCGTCAGATAAAATGCTAATTCGGGTTTTTAAATTCTACGTTACTTCACGTTGTAGTAACATTAGTGTATTAAGTTACATCTCTGAAATTTACAGGTATATGTGAAGGTAGGATTCAGGGTGTTTTTCATAATAAAAGCTGTGTTTCCGTCCTCAGGGAGACTTGGGTCCGTTCAACCCTGGGCTGCCTGTGGAGGTTCCTGTGTGGTTGGCTCTCAACTTGAAACAGAGACAGAAATGTAGAATTGTTCCTCCTGAGTGGATGGATGTTGGTAAGAATTAGAAACACCAGCTACATGTCCATGCACACCAGTCCATGCATATGTTAAAGGAACCTGGAAACATAATTTCAAATGTAGTGACACTGATTTCTATTCAGGCTTTTATAATGTCCTACTTTAGGAAAGTATGTATTAGTTGTACACATATTAAACTTTGTATTTGGCTTTGTTGGCCAATATAAATTGAATATAGTGTTTGTTACCTGTTTGTTTCTGATGCTATGTTTCAATGTGCAGAGAAACTGGAGGAGATGCGAGAGCTGGAGAGGAAAGAGGACGCGTTTATGCCTGTTCCAAGTCCTTACTACATGGAGATGACCAAACTGCTACTGAACCAGTGAGTCTTTTAAACTAAAGTTCTCCGTCATACAGGAATAGAGCCTGTTGTGCTTAGTTTTGTGAAAATGACCTCTATGTGGCATTTATCTCACATGATGGTTTGTGTTTTTCTGCAGCGCGTCTGACAATATTCCTAAAGCAGATGAGATCCGCACACTGGTCAAAGACATCTGGGACACACGTATTGCAAAACTTCGTCTGTCTGCTGACAGTTTCATCAGTCAGCAGGAGGCTCATGCCAAGGTAAAACTGATCAGTCACATACTACATTTTTCACTTAAATGATTTACAATATCATAAAGATTATTAGATCACAGAATGTTGTAGAACCAAAGAAAGACTAAATAATTGATTAGTTAATCACAGAAAATCATTCAGCAGAATATACACTGCCTGGTCAAAAAAAGTCGCCACCAAAAAAAAAAAAGTCACACACTAATATTTCATTGGACCATCTTTAGCTTTTATTTCAGTACATTCGCTGTGGCTTTGTTTCAATAAGCTTCTGCAGTGTCACAAGATTTATTTCCGTCCAGTGTTGCATTAATTATTCACCACTTATATTGATGATGGAGAGTCAGACCACTGCTCAAAGTCTTCTCCAGCACATCCCAAAGATTCTCCGTGGGGTTAAAGTCTGGACTCTGGTGGCCAGTCCATGTTTAAAAATGATGTCTCATACTCCCTGAACCACTCTTTCACAATTTGAGGCTGATGAATCCTGGTAGGCACGATGAGTGCATCACTTCATCATATTAACCCTCTTACCTCGCTGTTAAAACTATTAACTACTACAGTGGCATGAATAATCAACAGATTACTCAATGATGGTAAAAAAAAAAAATGATATGTGGTTTGTAGCACTAAGATATTGGTAGCAGAGGATATAAAGTCTACACACCCTTGTTGAGATACCAGGTTTTTGTGATGTGATAAAATGAGACTTTGTTGAAGCATGTTTTGATTTTATAACAGCATTTAGTCATTTTCAGTCTTTGGGAAGGAGTTTATCATCGTCATCGTGGCACATCTTGACTTGGCAAAAATGTACTCACTTTTCCTTGCAAAAGCTTCCAAATCTGTCAGTTCGTTCAGCTCCTTTACTGTTGCTGTCGGCCTCTTGGCAGCTTCTCCGACCTTTTTTTTTTTTTTTTTTCACATCGCCTGTTTTGGAGGAACGTTCAGTTCTTGGTAACGTCACTGTTGTGTTATGTTCTCTCCACTTGCTGATGACTGTCTTCAGTGTTGTCCAAGGTTTATCAGTTTATCTAATCCTTACAAATTCTCTGATACTCCTGTCATGACGGGATGATGCTTTTTCAGTAATAAGATCCCCTTGATGCTGTGTATCATCCTTGTGAACCTTGGTTTTTTTGCTGAAAGATGCAACTTAATAAAACTCACTAGAACAGCTGAATTGATGGCAGGTGTGTGTTGACTGGTATTAAACATGAGCTTGAATGTGATTGGATCGTTCTGAACACAGCCACATCTCTAATTAAGCAGGTGTACACACACACACACACACACACACAGTTCCTTTTTTAATTGAGTTTGACAGATGATCGGCCACATCAAAGACGTTTTAAAATGATTCATCTTGGTCTCATTTTTTTTTTTTACTTTAATAAAACCTGGTATTTTAAAAAGGGCATGTAAACTGTTTATATGCACTGTTATATACACACTATATTTTCAGATGTCATGTGAAGTTCAGTCAAATTTAAGCACCTTGGTATTATTTTTATGCTGCAATTACTGAAAAGTGCTGAACATTCATTAGGTTTAGTTGAACCTTGAGGTGCCACAATTGTTTCTTAATTAGACGGATTAACACTCACGATGTCCTGGAGTGGATTTGGGATTATCTCCTCACCCTCTCCTTCTCACTGTAATATTTACATTTTATGAAAATGAAATATTCACCACAGACATTAGATAGCGAATGGAAGTAGCTGAAAACTGACACTGTCTTCTGTTTCAATCTGCTTCCTTCCTTCCTCTAGCTGGACAACCTGACTCTGATGGAGATCAACACCATTCGTTCGTTTCTTCTCGACTCTCTCAACTGCATGTACAAACTGCGCTCCAATCTTCAGCCTGGTTCCAGTAAAGGACAGTTCACAGACTATTGATGCATTAGATCAACAGCTCAACAGCTTTGGATCTGGTCCCGAGAATTTGGAAAGGCTGGAAACGAAGCCTTGGACTGAGACGTGAACTTACTGAGCAAACTCTTCACTACTGAAAAGACTTTTGTTGACTTTTCTCTGAACCCGGAGACAGAAGAGTTTTACTCAACCTTTTTAGGGGATTGTTCCTCTTTTGACGGCATGTGTCAATATGTACATATTTACAAGCTTCAAATGCTTCTGCCATTTGTGATAGTGCATATTTAATTTCATTTCGGATGATCGTAATAGTTTGAAACAGCCACTATACATTTGATTGCGTCAATGTGACAAATAAATGTATTTGTCGGGGGTATATAAATACTCATTTACTCATTTTTCTCTACAATCGATTGTTCTCAAAATGTTGTAAACTCACTGTGATGTGGGAAACAAACTATTAAACCATTCATGTTTTGTTGTCATTGTATTTCACCCATCCTTATTGTTAAGATATAGTTACAGCAATACAGAAACAACTCTAGACATGAATCTAAACCATTGAGAGTTTATAGTATTTAATCAACTGTTTTATAAAGAAACTTAAAGGTCAAAGGTTTTTATTTACTTCCCTCATGTGAAGTTGTCCACTGACTACCAGCACCCACAAACAGACAAATGTTGGTAGTTAACATTTTTGAAATATTTTATTTTCTTTTTTGTCTGAAATCACAGCCATATATCCATAAATACCTAATTACTACATTCAACAAAGAATATATTACATTACAATGAATTCAAACAAGTACATTTTAAAAACAGGATTTCACAGCATCTAGACATCCTCCACTGAGTAATGGGGCTATTGCATGGGCGTGCGTGGGTTGGAGACAGGGATGCTGGGTAAAGGGGCCTTAATGTACGACACCTTCCTCCCCGGCTCATTGGCAGCTTCCCTCAGCATGCGTGCTCCCTCATTAACTGAGCGCTCTTGGCGCTTTTCTGCTCTGTGAAAATGACTGACTACGCTGTATCCCTCTTATCCCCAGGACCGGCTCAGGCCACATTAATAAAAACATTTGTGATTAAATTGTTTCTTGGAGATGTTTTTAGATAAATGAATTCTATTGCCCTTCTTGACTTGTACACATTTGAAAGGAGTGAGACATAATTTACCTAATTGTAAAACATCCTTAATCACTGTTGTTACACGTAGTGTCCATCATGTGGACTACAACTCATTCACTGGTATTATTCCCACCTCAACAGCATAATTTAACATTTATTATTATCAATACAATGGCCAGCTGTATGCTTTGTAAATTACCTTTCACACATATTGCCATTAGACTGAGGCAAAGCTACAGGGTAGAAAGTCATTGTAAAACTGACAGAATTTCAGGGTTGAGCTGACAAGGAGGATGAGGGTTGGTTGTAAACAGGCATGAGGCCAGGTAAAGCAAACCTTTCTGATTTTATATGTACCAGGAAATGCCCAGTTTGAATTGATTTCTTGTCTTGATTTCCAGTATTTTTAAAACATGTTGGCAACTTTGGATAGTGAGGGTCCTAAAAATGCAGAAATAGAGAGAGGAGATGAGCAGGGTCACGTGGAAGATGGCCATTCTGGTTTGAATGTTTGGCTCTCTAATTGTAACTCAATTAAAAATTAAGATTCCAAGATGCTACCTTTTGTTTTTGTTATTTAATTTGGCACTTTGTCCTCTCATGACTGCTGTTAAGGTCTTGATCTCATAAGGCGTAACATACAAACCGTCATGTTGTTTGAGTCTAATGTAGTATAACATCTGAATTAAACTGAGTTGAAGGACCAATGGAAGGATAAAGCATCAAGAACCAATTTCATCGGCTGGCTGCTTAAGAGCCTCTTCATGTCTTTACAAAATTGTCAAGTTAAGTCAAGCGATCCAGGAAAAAACAAAAAAACAAAACAAAACACGTCACTGAATCTCAACTGGTTTGTGGATGAGAATATCACAAGCGGACTAGTGGTGCCAGCAGCTGGAGCCGGCTGGAGGAGTTGTTGAAATGGGCATTAAAACAACAGATCGACAAATGTTGCTGTGAAGGAAGTGGGATGAGAGGGCAGGAGCCATGTCTCAGGACCTCTGAGTGAGCTTTGCTGAGCTCAGAGGCCCGGTGAGGTGGCTGGATCTCAGCTGCGCAGCGCCAGGAGAGAGTAAGAAGAGGAGTGGATCCTGTTTTTCTCTCACTCTGTTAAATGTCTCAAAATGAGCTGTTCTGGCCAGCAGCAATACAAACACTAAAAGCAAGGCTTTCTTTTCCAACCCAAAAAAGCATAAACATATAAAAATGGCAGGCTTTTTTTTCTTTTAAAAGAACAATGATTAAAGTAATAAAAACATACAAAATTCTTTTAAGTCTTCATATTATATACAATACAAGGCTGAAGCACCTTTTAAAATTCTTATTCTCAAATTTCTATTTCGAAATAAAACATTTCCTTAATTCTTTCCAAAAAATGTGCATTTTCTAAGTTCTTCCCTAATTTGAACAGTTCTTTGTTGTAACACAGTACCACCAGGTAGTTCTTCAGCTTTTATTCTTAAGTGCATTTCCAGTTCAAAAGCTCATGTGGCCACTGTGATAAAATCAGTCCCAACTGGCCAGAAGCCTTCGTTTTGGAGATTTGGAGCATTCAAGTCTGTTGACGTCGCCCCTCCTGGGGCAGCTGCTCCCTCATTGGCAGGATTGTCTGTGTAGATGTGGCGGTGAGGGACGCAGGGACTGAACAATAGAGCAGCAGGGACTGAAGAATGTGTGAAAAGCAGGTGCATGTGTGGGTTTGTGTTGATCTTCAGGTACTCTTGCCCTGTACTCAGCTGATCTCGGGGTTGGCTACATTGGCACACATTAGTGGCTTGTGGCGCAGTCCCTGGCTGGCCACAATCCAAAGACTGCCTGTCCTTCACTGAATGGTCCTGTCTCCCTTGCATTCATATATCCATTCACTCCATTCATTCATTCATCTCATCTAGCCAGCTATATTTCCCCTCTGTGGAGCCATATTGACCAGGCCATGAAAAATAAACTCTGGGTGTCAGTATGAAAAGGGAGGTGGCCAGGGCCTGGGGGCCATTAGGTCGGCTTGTCGGGGTCACCTGGGAGGGTAACCCTTGTAATGGCCACCTCTCGGCCAGTGTGTCTGTGGCAGTGTCAAACACTTCCTGAAGTGCTCCAGCTCTGCTTGTAACTTCTCCCTTTCCACTGCCAGCTTCTGTCTCTGGGACATCAGCTCCTACACGACCAGAGTAGCAGAGAGAGAGGAAGAAAAACAAACAAATCAAAACATCAGTGAAGATTTCACACTGAAACAAAGATAAGGAATGGAAATGAGTGAAATTAATTAGCAAATTATGTGGGAAAAGGTTTAATTTTCTCCAGTATGAAATCATGTGCTGCATATTCTGGCTGGTAAACAACCACACGGAGCATTTAAAACCCACTGATGTACAAATAGTATTTGTGTTGTCATGATTTGTGAGCCCGCGTCTCTTTTGAAGGTTTTAAACTGTGACTGTACAACAATTCATGCATTGAAAATGTATCATCTTTGAACTGAGATAGTTCACTCATGCTGCAAATCCACATCTAAATGAACCAGTGCCACCGTGTCATTGTGATCTAGTACTTCAGTACTTCAGTTAATGCTAGAGTAGTTTTTAAGCTATTTTGTTCACCCCTGTGCACATGGTGATGGAGGTGAAATTAGCAGACACAATGATCATCACAGACCGCTGGCAGCAGTGTGTGTGTGTGTGTGTGTGTGTGTGTGTGTGTGTTTCTTACCCCCATGCTATGAGACAGCTGCTCAGCAGTCAAACTGAGGTTGTAGTTCTGAGCTTCTAGTCTTCGACACTGGCTCTGCAACACTTGTCGCTCCAAACTTTGCTCTACAGGACAAAACCAAATCGATCAATAATCAACAATACAGAAGAATTTAAAACATATGACAGGGTTGAGATTAGAGAAAAAAAATAAAAGCATCAAATCCTTCAAACTCACACAGAGACACATCTTCATGTTTGTTAAACTACGTTACTTAAACCGAACACCTGGTACAAATCCTGATCACACATTTATTTGCATATAACTGAATCATGCGCAGGAAGAACAAATGCTGCCCTCTAGTGATAACTGTGGTACAGCAACTTCAGTATTTGGAATTAATATAGTTAAAAGTTTGTATTTAACTTTTCATTTTTTATGAATTCTATTTTATCATTTTTTTTTCATAAGTCTCCAGTTATCATCCGGGTAATTTTATCAGTTTTTCAATCACCTATAAAACTGTTAATATCAAATGTGATTATCCATCAGAATTGATACATCTTATCAGAAACACATTTTTCGAAGGAATTAAGGGTTGTGCCATAAGACCCATAAAGACTAGAGTGTCTGAACTGCATGTACAGTGTGGCTGCTCACCTTCAACATATTCCTGATAAGCTTCAAATATAGATTCAATCCCTTGCCACTTGGAAGGAGGAGCCTCCTCTTCCTCGTCATCCTCTTCTTCTTCAGAATCCTCCGGACCAGACAGGTCCTCTCTCGTCCCTGAGGCCTCCCGGTGTAGCGGAGCTGAGAAGTGCTGCCCGTTGGGCTGAGGGTGAGAGTGCGGGAGTGGATGGGAAAACGAATGCGCATTTGAGTGAGACTGTGAATGTGGCTGCAGCGGTCGACCCGGGTTGCTCTGAAGCTCTGGAATGTTGTAGTGAACAGAGGACTCCTGGACGTGGGACGACTCCGACATCCCTGTGGCTCCACCTACAGGACGAGACGGAAGAGAAGACAGGACACGTTAGATTCCATCCTTATTCGTTATTTAAGTCATTTAACATGAAAACATTGCTGAATGTTTCTGCAAGTAATTCATTTATTAGGAGTTGACAAATGAAATACTTGACAATGACCAATGACAAAATAAGACATTATTTAAAATTTAGTAGAAAATGAAAATAATTGTTAATAGTAGTTTAAATTTAATGTTATTGATCCTGTAATAAAATTCTCTTGAAAATTTCAGTGTTGTTCTTCAAATCAGGACAAATTATGACAGATCTTGGTTATAACTCAGTATTATTGATAATCTGCCTGACCACTCTGTTGCTGCCCATTACTCACTTTTGCAAACATATTTCTGTGACTAGGGTCTTACCTTTGTGTTTCTGCAGAGCCTTCTGAGTGGACTGAAGCACAGATTCATGGAACTGCTGGGCAAATTCCTCCGGGGTGAAGCTGTCCCAAGGTTTGGTGCGGCCATTGACACTGTGAAGGCCCTCTTTAGCCTGAAGGGGGAGTGGGGGCCTCAAGCTGTTCAGCAGGCTGGAGCTCCTCTTAGAGATCGGTCCTTCACTGGGCCCCCGGGCCTTGTCTGGGTAGACAGCTGGAGAAGGGGGTTCCTTTGGTCTTAATGTGTCCCCGAGGGGTTTCGGATGGCCATTGGGGGACGCTGGGCAATGTGAGGAGGGGCTATGTGGTCTGACATTGTGTTGGTCCTCTGATTCAGAGGAAGGCTGGGCAAATGCAGAATCTGGAATGATTTGAACATGTGTTACTAATGATGAGGTCCAGACACGTTACTACAGATTACTATAACTTACTCTAGATGCATCTCCCTTCTGAACACATTATATTCAAATGATTAACACCACTCTAAAGTGATACTTCAGCGATGACAAAATGTGGATGTTTATGTTCATTACTATGTCTCACCAGAGATCTGTGCTGAAGGGCTCTTACACAGCGGATGAGGAGCATGTCTGATGGTATCCAAGGTTACGCTCTTTTCTTTAATAGCTTGAAGCAACTCCACCACCCTTTCATTATCTAAAAGACAGAAAAATATACAACACGTCATGTTTTACAGCATCAGTCCTGTCTGTATATATCTTGTTCACAGTTTCATAATCACCTATTTCCCTTAGTTATATTTGGTTGTGTATGTGTTTATGAGAGGTTGAGTGTAGCTTGACAGCATTGGGGGCTGTGCGCTGTCATCTGAGGAAGCAAACACTAAATCAAGACGATTAGACTGAGAGAAGTGTAAAGCCACTGGTGCCACTCCCATGTTCTCAGTTGTGTGTTTGTGTGTTAATAATGTAAATAACAGGAAGTGTCGGCAAAATGCACTTCAAGTACTTTTTGTACTTGAAGTAGTAGAGTCTATTTTTACAACTAAGGCACCATAAAGTGTTACATTATATATTAAGTATTTAATAGATGCCCTTTTATGATTTGTAAAATAAGCTGAGCCCAGCTGAAGTGCATCAACAGCGAGCTGTAGAGCCAACTGATGGCTAATGCTTTCTAAAGGTTGAATGAAAAATCAACATGCCATCCATCTTCTGTTTTTTTTTTTTTTTTTTTGGGAGTAATGGATGAGCATTTCATCTGGTTGTATGTAGTAGATCTTACTACCTTAAAGCACAACTCTGCTGTCGTCTACTCCTCCGTCAGATAATATTTAACAATTAATCTGTACAAGTATTTATCAAAAACAATAAAATCATTCCCTTCACTTCATTTTGATATTTTACCATTGTAAATAAGGTTCATTTCCTGAACTTCTTTACTTAAATAATAACAACGCATAGTTAATTCTCACACTAATTAATGTAGTTCCTCAAACATTATTTAACAAAATGGTTGGTAAGCACCACTAACAACCTGTATTTAGAGTAACTGTTGGACATAATTACCCATATACAGTGTATTTACACTGTTTTCAGAGCTGCTGAATTAATTAAAAATGTGTGCAACCTGTTTCACACATTCATCTGTGCAGTAGTGTGTATGCTCTCACCTTTTCTCTGCTGCACAGTGACATGGGAGAGTCTAAACATGGTGAGGAATCGCTTCTTGTCTTCCAGCTCTGGTGCTTGGTCCATCTCCTCAGGGGTGAAGCGCGTGCTGAGTTGAGGAGGAGGAGGAGTGCGTTTCGATTGCAAGGCAGGTGGTGAGGGGCTGCGCTCCCTGAGCATCCTTCTCCTCTTCCTTCTCTTCTGTTGCACCAGCTCATCCCGCCGGCCCACTGTAGTCAAGCCAAACACTCCCAGAAAGTCCAATTTCTGTTCACAGAGACAAGAGAAATCATCTTATTGCAGTGTTTTATCGTGAGTACCTGTGAGTGCTTCCATCATGGAAAGCTGAGAAAACATATTTGTTGGCAGGTGTTTTACCTCTGTGGAGTCATCCAGTTTGAGTGGGGGCTGCTCTGCTACTCTCCTGAGATGGGCTCTCACCTCCTCCTCATCACTCTCATCATATGAGTCATCCAGCTCATAGTAGTAACCTGCAGCAAACACAAAGGTCGTTACTGATACCCCACTTTTTAAACTCTCAAAAAAGTTGACTTGTTACATAAAAGCATGTGAGTCAAGGTGTCACAGAAGCGTGTGTGATTACCTTTCTCCCTTGCTTCCCTTCTCCTCGTCTCCTCCAGGTCCAGCTTGCTGACAGGCCTCCGGTGCTGCTGAAGGTACTCATCATAGATCAGCATCGAGTCCTGGCCCATCCCCAGTGTAGCTACCTGTCCCAAACTTGACCCAGTCACAATTCCTAGCCCTTGTCCATGTCTACTGTGCCCTGGGTGTCCCTGCAGGCTCTTCAGTCCAGCATTGCTTTTCACGGCTCCTTCCAGTTCATACTGGGTGGAAAGGGGCAGTGATGACCTCTGGGTGAAGAAGGACTGGGCGGATTTCTCCAGATCAGCAAGGAATGTGCTGGATTCTGACAGGCCTGGAGGACCTCTCAGAGGGGGATACTTATCCATTGCACCCCCATCTCTCCTTCGGGTTCCATCCTCATATTTGGAGGGCCCTGGGGGCAGCCGACTGAGCTCATAGTGTCCCATCCCTGAGGGCTCGTGGTTGCGTCTGGACTCTGAGGCTGTTTCTATAAGTGATGCAGGGTTCCACAGAGTGGTGGGAGGTGGAGGGTGGTGGTCACGTGGTGGCTGTGGAGGTTTCGGGGAGATGAGGGGTGGAGGGGCGCCTAAGTGAGGGTGGATGTCCCGGCTTCCTGGTTCATGGTGATTTGTTATGGATCTGTAGAGATAAAATAGAACAGGCATTGTGCATATGTTAGACATATAGTATGACAACATCAGTATCTATTCTAAAATTGTTTCCCAATCACACATGCTATGCAGAGACACATAACAGTGCTCATATGCTTTGCCTATTTCCTGCCACCCCTGTCACTATGTTTGTGGGTTTGTGTGTGTGTGTGTGTGTGTGTGTGTGTGCGCGCAAAGCAGTGTTATCAAGCCCAGACAGAGTAGCCCAGAGCGCAGTGAGGATGTGGCCAAGGCACACACTGTCCTCCAGATATACAGGTCTGTTTTTGATCTGTTAGGCCCTTGAAGTGCGATGTGCACAGGCAAGTGTACACACATGCACACACTCACTCACTCATGCACACACACAAAAACAGAGACAGAGAAAATTCAGAGAGCAGTCTACTAAGGAAGAGGCCAGAAGAAATGTTTTCCTGACAAAAAGACAGGCAGAAAAGAAAAGGACTGACACAGGAAGGGTGAATGAATGATGGACTGTTTGAAAGGCAGACACAATCAATGACTTAGAGAGAAAAGAAGACTATATAGTGCAAAATAATGATAATTTGTACTGAACAAGGGCAGAAAGAAAGACTTAAAATGAAGGCAAGGTATGGCGCTGGAATAGAAACGACATCAGTAAGGAAAAAAGAAAGGCAGATGGCTGATGGATACTGTCTCAAGCGTCTCTCCAAATTAAACCTGGCAGGAGTGCACGCTGCATGACCAGTCAAATTATCTATGCCTCCTGTTTGTGTTTGCATTTCTGTGTGTGTGCAAGTAAATGTGTGTGTTATCCGCAATCTGCAGCCTGTGAGCTGTGATTCTGTGATTATACCGTAGGGTTACTGATAGTGGATGTGTGTGTATGTGTGTCCTGTCCTACCAGTTCAGCATTAACTACAAGCACACGACTGAATCACACACAACAACCCAAACACAGGCGCAGTAACAAAGGACGGTAAGTAGGGGGCTTATGCTGTGCAAGGTTGAGAGGATTAACCGAGAATTAGCCTTTGTGTATCTTAGCCATCCCACTTGCTGCCTGTTTGAAACCCCAATCCACTTCCCATGGAACAGCAGTCATCAGGACCCTACATCAACACCTAAACATAGCTGCCTGTTTTTCTACATGTCAGGCCTGGAAGGTAGCACGGACAGAAATAGAGTAGGCGTGATGCTTCTGACAGGGTTTATCTTTTTTCCAGTCCTGCCTGAAAACAAACTTCTAAAGCCTGCCAGCTTCTGAGGCTTCAAAACACAGGCACAACTGTCCCTATCAGGTTCGCAGAGACACATAGCCCAGCTCCCCAAAAATAATGTGTGCACTGAAATCAAGTGTGAATTTTGGTGTCACAGAGAACTCAGAACTACTTGTCTGAGAAATGGCCAAGTTATATGGAAAGAAAGGGAAGAAGCTGCTAAAAAGGTTTGAAATATCATCATGTTTAGCCTTGTGAGTGCTGTCTCACCTGTGTGAGTCCGTCCTGTGATCTGGTGCGTCAGGCGGCCGGCTCAGGTCTAAATGCTGCTCCAGAACCTGCTGACGGAATTCAGACACCTGGTACTGACGGTCTTCTTTCTCCTGACGCAGCTTGCGTTGCCGTGCCAACCACCTCTCCTCCTCATTGTTCCTCTGAGCAATCAATGAAGCGGAGAGCCCGGCCCCCAGAGCGCCAGGTCCCATGTAGAGAGCGTGGGCTGAGTTTAAACCTGGGACGGGATGATGGGATTGAACCATAGAAGAGTGTAATCCTGGTGGGACTGGTTTGGGAGCTGGAAGAGCGGGCTCTTTGGTTTTATCTGCAGAGAGAGGACGGACAATCAGGCAAAAAATGTGGTATTAGGGCTGCAACTAAATATATCTTAATTAGACAATTATTTTTTAATGGTACAATTAACTAATCAACTATTTGTTTGAACTCTAATTGATACAACGTGTTTCTAGGGACAAGCTGCATGATTCTAGCTTATACAGGCTACAGGGGAAGGATGGACACATACCAGCCCGATTAGGGGTGAGTCTCTCAGGCTTGGTTCGGTCTTCCTGCCCCCTTAGAGCATGGAGCTCAGCCAGATAGTGGCTCTCCATGGCCTTGGATGCCTGAAGCTCCTTCTCCCTCAGTGCTCTCTCCTTCTGCCTCTCCAGCTCCTTTTCTCTTTCTCTCTCCTTCTCCCGTTCCCTCTCGCGCTCCCTTTCTCGCTCTCGCTCCCGCTCCCTCTCCAGCTCTTTCTCCCGTTCCCTCTCTCGTTCTCTCTCCCGCTCTTTCTCTCTCTCTGCTTCGCGCTCCCTCTCTTTTTCGCGCTCGCGTTCCCGTTCGCGCTCCCTCTCTCTTTGCCGCAGCTCATCCTCCAACTGAAGCCTAAAAAAGCACAGATAGAGAAACAGAAGCAGAAAGAAGATGGATGTTAAATTAGAAATCTCAATCACTGCTGATTTTTATATATATATATATATATATATATATATATATATGTTCATGTATGTGTGACTTAATGGGCCTTTACCTCTCAGACTGCAGTGCTGACAATGAAGGGTGTGTGAAATCTCCAGGGTAGCGGACTCCAGGTAGGTGCATGTGAACAGCAGAGGGATGGATGGGGGGTAAAGCTCCCCCTGCTGGCAGCGGATAGAAAGGTGACCTCAAAGCAGAGAGGCAGAATGGGTCATCCATCCTGGGAGATAAGGATTGCAATAAAAAAAAAAAAAACAGAAAAGAGAGAAAGAGAGGAAGTCAGTCTCCCCGTGTGACAGTGCAGCGTTCACTTTCATTAACCTGTGTGCCTCCATCTCCCAAAGAAGCAACATCACAGGGTCTTCAATCTTTCAAGAAAGCAGCAGTGTCTGTCAGCTAAACTCAATCAATACACAGCTAGCAAGAGGCTGTGCTGTGTGTTGTTGCACAACTGTGTGTTTGTGTGCCTGTATATGTGACACCCACTGCTCATCCCCTCATTAAATCCATTACAGCGCAGTGTGTGATGGGTGCTGCAGTGCTCTGATCTTGCTGGGTTGACAGACCAGGGGCACACAGTCTGTGTGATAGCCCAAAGCAATCAGGGCCCTTCTCAACACACACAAATGCCACATGAGCACCCACATGAGCACATACTACTATCTTTTTTTTCTCAATGAAAACTGTACATTAATTTTCTGGTGCTGTTTTTTTTAGTATGGTCTACATTATAATCAATTTCTGTGAGCTGTGGCTTATATAGAAAAAAAAATCAGTACCTGAAAGGTACTGATTTTGAAAGTACCTGAAACAAAACCTTGTTTTATATATAAAAGAGTCAGTAAATGTGTGAAAAGAGTAAGCACAAACAAGCTCCCCTTCTGTCCTAAAAGACTTCCATTGTTTTTCTCTTGAATTGTACAGGTTGTAAGTCACATTAAAGGTTAACGTTCTGAAGTGATTCATTTTGGAGTCATTTTTTCCATTGCAAAAACAGAGGTGTATAGACATTTATATCCACTGTAAATAGATTCAGAGGGTGAAAACAGTTGTGCTTCTCTTTAGAAAATTCAAATTTTATGGATGGTTATAACCAAGTTTGGGCAACAACCAGGAAACGCACACAAACTACTACTGCACCCCCACAGAAATGTTGGAAAACTGTCAAATAAGTGTAGTTCTTCTCTTTGTGTTATGAAGAACTTTGCTGCAATATAGCAAGCAACAAAGGATCATTACAGCAGCTCACTGCAGCCTCCAGCAATAAACAGTGATGTTTATCTATTTTTTAATAAATCTCTTCAAAGCATTTTGATATGGCTGACCAGAATATTTTCAAACAGAGGCTTCTCACCAGCAGCCTGTCAGATGATACATAATGTATAGCTTTCATTCACGACTCATTACATCTAATGATAAATTCTGCGCTTATGTGTTGCAATGAGGTGCCATAGTGCTCAAAGCTATTACATAATTACCTTAACGGTCTTAATTCCTACACATGGTGATACAGTGAGTTTAGTTATTTTGTCTCTGTTATCTAGATTCTGTTACTTTGTTTTTTATTTACCTGGAATCTAACATTTTTATTTGTGCTGCCATCGGTCTTAGTCACATCTCACTTCAGCTCTGTTGCACTCAATAAAATCTATCCCCCAGTTAAATAAATACACACATAAAGAACATCAACAAAATATTTTACCTCTGGGAACATGAATTCAAGGTCAGCTATACACTAATGCGTTTACTGCTGATTCTAAGCAGTACAAATAGTTCAGTTATATGCACTGGTTTGCACATTTTGCTCTCAGAGGAAATGGGTGCCAAGTCAACAAAACAAATTAATGGAGGCCTACCTGTATGGTGTGAAGGAGGGGTGGGGCAGGTAGCTGGGGTGATAGTAGGCAGCTGCTGCGGCTGCAGTGGCAGGGTCCAGGCCCAAGGGCAAAGAAGGCATGCGGAGGGCATCTTCAGTCGTGGCATAGGGCCGGAAACCACGGAGGTACTCTTCTGGTACGGGGCCAGGGGGCACTGCATTAGGCAACTGTCTGGGCAGACTGAAGGTACAACAAGACTGGGGTCATTACAGACAAAAATATACATTTATTGTTGTGCAAAGTTACAAGTTTTGACCAAGATTGTTTATCAATCCAACATCAAGTGCTTATTGTGCCTATTTATTCCAGTGAGTGCAGTTTACCATTACAAACTGTGTAAACCGACAAGAATGAAAAAAGAAAAGAGTGTGTGACTCACTTGAGGGGCTGGAAACGTGAATCCTGCATGACAGCACCAGGGGTAAGACCAAAGGCATAGGGGTTTCCCAGGAGGTGGGCAGGGACTGAGGGGCCACCCTTTTCCTGGGGGAGTGTCCCCTCAGCACCCAAACGTTCCCTGCTGGCCCCACGAGGCCCCGAGTCAGCCTGGAGAGAGAGATGCAGAGAGTTTTGGTCATTGTTTGCGAGAACCTGTGACCGTCACGGTTGTCAGGTCTCATGGAGCCCGTCCTGCCAGGGGGCAGACAGGGAAGGGAATAGGCCTGTGGAGGTGCAGCAGCCTCCCATACTCTCATTTCCAAATCAAGGCACTTTCATCCATTTTCTCAAAACACACCACAATCCCTGAGAAAACAGATGGATCAACATTTCTTGCAGTGAAATAGATATAAAACGGAGGAGGCAGGCAGTTAAAAACAGCCTCAGTGTTTCTCTCTAATTGTAAATAAGAGATGTCATCTTTGTGATGGATGAGGATTTGGTAAATGGTAGATGTACAACAGTGGTATTTCCAGAAAAATGATGACTTTGATCTTGACTGTGAAGCGTGTATGTGCAGGCAGATATAACTTGCATAGTAACGTCTACAGGGAAGACAACAAAGTCCAAAAAGAAACATCCTTCTCCTTCTGTTTCTCTTTCTTCCTTCTTCTCCTTCACCTCCCTCTATCCCTTTGGCAGCACGTCTGGTCTCACTTATTCAATCCCACAACAAACATACGCACACACACTCAGCAGGCACACACACCGTTTCAGGGCTACAAAGACATCCTGCTGGGGGAGAGGGGGTGAGTGCATTTTCTCCCTGTGCCTCCAAATGCAAAAGCAGCGCTTACAACCACTGTAAGATGAGAAAGGAAATTGTTTATAGAAGAATATACAGCTGAGGATTTTCACTGAAGTGGTAGTTATCTCATCTCTGGGAAAAGAGACTTGAAGCTGTGGTTGGCAAGCGAGTAACTAGAAAGAACAGAAAGGTGGAAGAAAGTAAAGATGGATATGAAGCCTTAAAGAAGAGGAGAAAGGGGAGATGGTACTTCTTGCCCCTCTGAATTAACCTATGGGATTAAAATGAGAGCTTACAGCAGCACCGTCCTGTGTCTCTCACTGTTGACTCTGATAAAACAAATCCTATTTAGTGAGCCATTACCTCCATGTCCTCTTCTGCAGCCACTGACCCGGACTGACACTGACGCGCTAACATCCAATCTTAAATGCCTCTAATGTTTAGACTTCCCACATCCCCCTCTGTTTCTTAGACCTCCCACTTTCCAGTAGTTTGCTCCTTGTTGTTTGTCGCGCTTCACTAAACAATAAAGCACTTTATTCCCTCAAACCTCCCGTTCCTGTAAACGCCCCCACTCCTTCGCCATCCTTTCAAAGCTTTATGAGCACAGGGAGAAGGTGCATCTTCCCTCCCTATCAGCAGCCGACTGGAAATGAGGTTTCATATATGTCAAAAGAAGTCAATATCAGACAGTAGAATACTACTCTTAAAAAATACTGGGCTTTTTGCCGCTTCTCCATCTGTTTCCATAAAGTGTTTTTTATTTTATTTTCTGCCTCGGTGTCCAATATTATCAAAAAACTGACGGGTGGCTGTCTGGATGTCTTATGGTTAGTAAAAGCCCTTGTGACATTTATGGTGAGCAACTCTTCACACATTCATTCAAATTTCTTTTCTTATCCGCAATGATCTTGCAGATAAAGTCACACATACAAGTACAGAATAGATTTCTACTGTGTGTTGCAGGTGCATATTACTGAGGAGGTTTTACTGTAAAAAGAGAAGATGTTTTCTATTCGTACTGACTATCAGTTCTTATAATCACACTCATGACAGCATTGCTTAAGTGAAAAGCAAAACTGCTCATCATCATTGCTCCACTTAAATATCTGATGCTCCAGGTCGATACGCTACTTCATGCATGTTTGTCGTCGTTGTTGTTCAGCCCTGTGATAGACCGGTGTGTGCCCCGATTCGACCAGTGTCAGCTGGGATGGGCTCAACGTCCCCTTCCACAAGCCCTCAAAAGGATAAGAGGAATAGCTGTGGATGGATGTTACGTGTTGTGTTACATTGTACTAAAGTAGCACTTTTGCTACAATCTGTGTACCAACTAAACGACAACAGAGGCTGAAAATATAAAGGAAATTAATTCTAAAGTATGATATCTGCTTTAAAAAGATCTGTGCAATTTCTAGTCATAGATTACCACAATATTGAACCAATGATCGCTTGCTATTAAATTTCACAGATATCCCTTCATAAAAGGGTAAAACATGGTGATGCTGCTTCAGTTTTTACAATCACCTGTTCTTTGCTTCCTGCTTTCACAATTCATACTGCCACTGAAAGCAAGCAAGTCCCTCTTACATGTGAAATGATTTAAAAACAAAAATGTTTGTAAATGACAATATGTATATGTATTTGCCATGTTGAGCATATTCTTTTGCCTTAACCAAGTTCCTGTGTGTATAGGTTTGAGCATGCATGTATCAGTGCAAGCTTATAGACAAAGCATGCAAAAGGTGTGGGTGGAACAGGTCAGAACCTTGAAAAAGCAAACACGCCACAAAGACAGAACCTTTCATTCCCATTAGAGAGGCACCAACACATCTGACCAGCCATCCCATTTTGACCTTTAACCTTTCCAAAAAAAAACAAAAAAAAAAACAGCCTTGTATTCTCAAACACACACTATTCACTATCACCCAGCCATATACACACTACAGCACAAACACATGCACTCAGCCTCAAAGACACATCCATTAACGCCATCTTCCTCTGTGTGAGCCAGGCCCCTGTAACCCCCAGTAAGGGTAGGAGACCCCGCACATTGTAGAGCTCTCGTTTACGCCTCTCAGATGGAGCCATGAATCCAAATTGCCAATTAAAAAGCAATTACAGGCAGCAGCAGTAGCAGACTCCTGCAGTCATTAAAGCAAAATGCCAACGCACCAAGCCCTCCCTCCTTCGATGCCTTGCCCATCACCCCCCTTTGAAAGACAGACTGATATCTCAGCTAGACACACACACAGACACAGACACACACACACACACACACACACACACACACAGACACACACACACACACACACACACACACACACACACACACACACACACACACACACACACACACACACACACACACACACACACACACACACACACACACACACACACACACACACACACACACACACACACACACACACACACACACACACACACAGCAACAGACAGGCTTTTCTTGGATGCTTTACAGTGGATCCAGAGAACAAACTGCTGCCTCCATGTGTAACTACTTTCTCCTACTATTTCTCCACCCTCTATCAGACTCTCATTTTGTCTTTAAATCTTCATTTCTGGCTGTTTGTGTCACCCTCTTGTTGTTCCTCATATTTTATTTCAACACTGCAATTCATGTCACATTGAAAAACACAGGAAGGCATGAAATGCCTCACACATATCTTAGCTGAAAGAAATATTGGCAAAAAAAAAAATCTATAAAAATGGTAAACACAGAGGATAAAAGAAGACAACAAGAGTAAATGGCATTTAGATTTACCCAGAGCATTACTTGTATATTTAGCAATTCACAGCAACTTACAAGTGAAACGTGCACACTGATCAAACTAGTCATTAGGGGGCAGTATCTTCCCCAAGTACATTGCAATGTGCAGTTTGCTGAAACCTGGCATCGAACTATCAACCTTGTTATTAGTAGATAATCCCCCCCATCAACACCGCTTGAGGCACAACCACCCTCATTGAGGTTAGGAAAACTCCTCAGACACTATCATCTTTGTTTGAGAGGAGCATTTAGATGGCAGGTATGTATACGTGTCCTTTACGACTTCATGGCTCTTTGTTACCACTGAGTTTTAATCCCTCACTGAATCAGCACCATGGAAACAGAGGAGATACTATGACGCTAGCTTTTGTGATGCATCCCTGCTGTTGACCCCCACCCCCACCCCCAACTTCTACCCGCACCATCCCAGCGTCTTGTCCACATCACCTTCCTCAACCTCCTCTTTCTTAGGCTGGTTGGCCCCAAGCTACTGGAGGCACTGAAACCCTGTGACATGACCTTTTTCAAATAAGACTACCAAGTAACAGCACTCACAACGTATACATGCAAACATACACACAGGATTAGCTAGAAAATATGTGGGCAAAAGCGGTGAGAGCTTCTGTTTCTTTATTCTTTCTGTTGCCCTTTGAAGCTTGCTTTTCTGAAGGAATGGCAAACAGGGTGACATCACTCTGAAATACCCCTCGTCTTTTCAGCCCACTCCCCAGTTTTGACTGACCCTTGAACTCTGGAGGGGACATTTTGTGAATGGAGGGGATGGGGGGGTGGCCTGAACTGAATGCTACCACACAGTGCTGGCTGGTTGACCTCCTCACCCTTTGCTATCCTCCTCCTCTCTATCTCCGGGGAACCGTCAAAGTGTCTTGCAGAGTTTCCGCATGTTGCTGAGCACTGTTCGTAACCGTGTGCGCCTTGGCCTCGACCATTAGCCCTGAGCTGAGATAAGAAGGCTTAAAGCAAGGCCGTAATCCATAATCCACTCCTTATCAAAGCAAGCAGCTCTCTCTCTCTCTCACACACACACATACTATGTAACAGAGAGTGAGTGTTGGGGTGAAGAAGCAGAGGATGCACTTGACTGCTTGCGTAAAGAGAGTGAGACTGAAGGGGGGGGTGGTGGTTTAAAGGCTTGGGACTTGGGAGGGGCTCGTCCAAGGGCAAGAGGGCTAAGTAGGAGGGGGCTGGAGGGGCACAGATGTTAGTTGCCGTTGAGGCTGTCACCTCGATGTCCCTGTGGCAGCTGGCATTGTTTAAAGCATAGAGCCATGGGGGGTGGTGTGGTAGTGATGGTGGTTGACCCACTATGTCAAATGTACATATGTCAAGTGCATAATGTCTAACTATTGGTTACAGGCCAGCTACAAACCCATTAATCCCCTGAGAACCTCTCTGTGTGCATGTTTGTACTAGCAGGGAAGCTGAAGAATGAGAACATTTTAATGTTGCTTGAATAACCCGATGAGAGACAGAGAGAGAAATGAAAATGCAAAGAGAAGAAAATGCACTAATTTAATCTCAGATAACAAAAACTGACACATGGAAATTGAGAAAAAAACAGGATGATCGACTAAAGGTCAGAGTGAGTATTTTTTTTTTTTTTTTTACCTGGCGTCCCTCGTTCCTCCAGAGGCCGTTGCTAGTCTTTGTTGGAGCAATGGTGACTACCGGTGGAGTGTTTGGCACGCTGTGACCCGCTGGGGGAACCAGGACAGGCCCGGGACCAAGGGGACCCCTTTTGGGTGTACTGACTGGAGAACTGTGATTAGTGGCCGGAGAGGACACTGGGGACGACTCACTGCTGATGGAGGACGCAGCTGGAGAAGGACAGAGACAAATGACATGACTACAGTGAACAACAGCATTAATAACAACACTATGATCCTGTAGCTGCTACACAAGGGAATAAAAAGGAGGTGCAGCAGTAACAGCAACACATACACACACACACACACACACACACACACACACACACACAGAGCCAGATGGATGGCCCTAGGCCCCTATTATGAAGTGACAGTGATCAGGATGAGCAGCCCTGTGACAGTCACACAGCCTCAACATGCAGGACACACACACCACAACAACGCACTGCTTGAGAGTGAACAGCCACACTGAATGTACACACAGTCTGTGACGCTTACAGCCACACACTAAACCCCCCCTTCTTTCTTTTTCTCTCTCTCACTCACTCACACACACTCATACACACACAGCAGGTGGTGAAAAGCTGGCCCAATGAGCTTCTCTGCTGCGCTGTAGCTGTGCCACATTAACAAAGCCCTCCAGGGAAACCCTGTAGCGCAGGGTCACGGTCTGGTCACATGCCTCGCTTTCTACACATCTTCCTTTCTCCCTCAAAGCTCTCATATGATATGCTCACATTCACATACATATATCATTTCAATTTCATCTCTCCAACCTCACATCTTTACCTCCCCCTTTGCAGACTGCAGCCTCTCTTTCTCTCTTCTGTGTCTGCCATCTCTTTCCCTCTATCTTTTTTATACTCGTTTCGTTATTTTTCCCACTCTGTCCCCTGGGGTTTAACCTGTGTGCTGTCTCTGTGTTTCCTCTCATTTCTTCTCCCAGCCACTTCTCTTACCAGTACAGTGTGCTGTATGTCTCCTCTGCTCAGAGCAAGCGCAGCATTACACAGTCAAACTGGGTCACAACCCTCTCAATGGGACACACACTTCAGTGCTGCAGCAAGGACAGCAGGAGATGTGTGCTTACGTGTGTGTATGAGCAGGTAGTGCTCTTTTTTTTTTTGAGCATCAATGTGCTTACAAGCACTCCATGAAAAAAGGGGGGTGGCTGAAACCTAAGGCCACTTTCAGGTATACTTCCTCTCCAATTATCACCATCAGAACAAAAACCACAGATCTCCACCCAACCACCATTTCTGTGCTGCTTGGTTTCTGTGGCAACATAACCAGTAACAGACAACATCAGCGCGTGGTAGGTAAACTCAGGATATTGACTGATTTTAAACACCTCATTCTGACTAATACTACTAAATAATGGAAAGAATCAATAATGGCAGAGGTGGGACTAGAGAAAATCTGAAAATCTCTGTGCGAGTGGTGGTAGGAGCGGCAAATGGAGGGTGATGGGTGGGGGAACACGAAGAAATAGATGTGTGAAGAAAAGATGGTGATGATACATGTGAGGTGAGACATGAAAATGAAAAATGATAGGAGAAGTGGAGTGATTGGGGGAAAAAAAAACAGCAAGTGAGAGTGCAAAAGAGGTGCGGTGGAGGTGAGGTGAGAGATGGAGCGGAGAGGAAAGCAGAGAGATAAGGGGTGCAGATGGGTGAGTGGGTGGTGGTGGTGGGGGCATATCTTGTCTGCACAATGGCAATTAGTGGCCTAATCCCCCCCCACCCACCCACCTCCGAGAGCCATTACTCTCCCCTGCAAGACTAGGCCAATCAATAGCAGCCCACTCAGCCTGGGGAATGGAGCTACACTTAATACAGCTCTAGTGTCACAGCCTATTCACTTACCACACACAGACACACACTCTCACAAAATGCATACACATGGATGGGGGAACAAATAAGGCTGAAGGAAGAGAGGAGAGGAGGGGCAATGATCACAGTGATTCTCAACTGCTAAGCAACAGACCTCTACTCCATCCAGCCCCCCACATCCCCAATCTCCTCTTCCACCATGTTTGCCATGTACAGGCAGAGCAGCCTCGAGAAGACACAGCGTAGACTAAATAATTAAGAGAGTAGGAAGAGAGGCAGGTGAGGAGGGAAAAAGGAAATAATAGAGACGAGGGTCCCTCACCAACAGCTTCTTTTTCTTTTTGAAACTAGTACACTTGTGTCTTTCCACTACATGTACACCACACTTAAAAAACATAAACCACTGTTAGTCCTCTATTGTTCCTCCTCCTCTTCTCTAAAAACACCCCACGCAGCGCAAACACTACCCACCCACCCTAATTCCTTTTCCTTCTGTTCTTCAAACGCAGTACCTGCCAACCAGACATAGATCAGACTCAGCAGACAATTTTCATCACCACGTTTACGATATTTACAGCCAGTAAGGTCTCAGACAGAGTGGAAAAAGATTTGCATTTGTGCATGTATGTATATTTCCCCTTATCTTCCTCTTTAAACCACACACAGCCATGTGTGTCCACCAGGCTCTTTCCTTTACCAAGCCCTCCCCACCCCCCATTCCTCCTCCAAGATTTCCTTCTGTCCATGTTCAACCCCATTGCTCCAATTTCCATACCAATCCTTCTCTTTCCCCTCCCTCACATCAGTGTGCCATCTGAGAGAAAAGAGAAAAATCATATATGAGGCATGTGATTGGCAGCAAACTGGTGTCAGTTCTGCCACATGCTCCTCCCCTTCCATCTCTACAGAGAGAGAAGATGGCCATCCTCACTGTCCTAGTAGGGAGCTAGAGGAGGCAGGAGGAGGAGGAGTGAAGCACAAGCCTTCATCCCCAGAGTCTAAAATAGGCTCATCAGCTCTCAACCTGCACTTCATTAGCTGGGAGAGAAGAGAAGAGAAGAGGCAGAGACAGAAGGAAAGGAAAGGAAAGTAAAAGAGCGAAAGAAAAAGAGTGCTGTCTCAGTCCCAAGCTGTGTGTGATTAATGTGAAGCTCCTTTCTCTATCGCCTCCTCTATTACCAGTCCCACTCTCCCAGACTGCCTCCACACTTGACCGCTCAAGCTAAGCCACACATGCATGCACACACACACACACACACACACACACACACACACACACACACAAGATACAACCAGCGGCATCAACAAACAAACAAACCAAGCTGTGGTCAGAGGCTGTGGCCAAGTGTCCCTGTGTAGATGGCACACTTTACTTGAGCCACTGACCCAAACAATAAGCCAGAAAAGTCACCACAGCTCTTCAGAAGGCTCTTTCATTCACAAGCTGAGTCCAGGAGCTGCACCAGTGAATCTCACTTGATCACTAAGCCTCGACAGGAGGACATCACTGCTCAAAAATGTTTTAGTGTTGCCAAATGACCCCAACCAAAACTCGGATACCACCTCCACCACAATCACCTTTGCCAAAACAGCAAAGCACAGCCAGCACCATCTCTGCCAAGCAGAAGGTGCACCCCCACCTTCCACCACCCCCACCCACCCTATGCCTCCTACTCAACCCTCCTCCCTCCCAGCATGCATTACAACAACATCAGCACTTAATTAAACAGTCCATTTCACACCTGGTGTGCATAGCAGTGCCCAGCCAACCCTGCATCCATATGCCACCCCACCAGCACACACAAGCACAAGCCTCAACACGTGCACTCTAACACACACACACACAAACACACACACACACATACATCTCCACACTGACAGACACACAGCCACCTCTGATGCACACAAATACCACACACACCTGCTACTAGTCTTGGCCATGCACTGACAACACAACACAAAGCCTGTAATCTGCATCACTGAGTGGGGGGAGGGGAGAAGTACACTGTGTGTGTTGCTGTGCCAGGGAGGGAAAGGAAGACGGTACAAGATGGCGGCTGGAAATAAGAGAGAGCAATCCTCTGTGCCTTCTGCTGACTGTACAAACCGTATATTATGCTTAAATGCTGCTTCCCTACAGAACAGTCATGAGAGGTGTAAGGTTGTTGCACACTGAGAGAGAGAGAGACAATGGGAGGGAGGTAGAGAGAGAGAAAAGGAAGGCAAATGAGCTTGTTTGTGAATGTTTCAGGGACAGTCACAGCCTGAAGGGTTCTGCCTTCAAGAAACACACACACACAGACGCATGCTCACACAGCAAGGCTGTGTGAGCTCCAGGCAAGCTCCAGATGGAGAGGTCAGAGACACATTGCCCTGCTGTCCCAGCATGCTCTGGGCTCCCATAAACAAGGGGAGCCTCCGGCCACACACTCTCACACACACATAAACACATGCACACCGAGATACACACAATCTGACAAACACCTCAGGTTTTCACATATCTACTAATTACTTCCGATTCCTCTTTTTTCCAGCCAGTTCACTCCATCTATCTTGTACACCTTTATTCTCCCTCTCTTCATCCTCTCTCCAGGCAATGCACTACAGTTGATATGAGCACTGTCCTGAAATTCTGGTGGTGTGTAAGAGTGTACGAGAAGAAACAACTGAGAGGATTAAACCTAGATCTGCCTAATTAATCAGATATCAGCAGGCCTGCCTTTTTGAAGCAGCGTGTTATCTGCGTCTGAGTGTCGTGTGTGTTTGCTCACGCATGCAAAAGCTATCGTGCGTGTGTGCTCATGCGAGTGCGCAGGGGATGAGAGTGTGTCCTTTATGCTGCTCTGATACTCATTATCCATCACCTCCCCTCTTCAGCGCAGCACTCAGTACACAGAGCTATTCATTATACTCGCCACAGACAAGTGACGATGTATGTGTCTGTGTGCGTATGGGTGTGTGGGTGTGTATATAAACAGCAGCCGTGCTCAGGGTCTTAAATCAGTTCAGCAGCAGGCGGCAGTGATACTAGAACTCAAACCTAACTAATTCCTCTAGGCCTTAGGACACTGAGTCATGGCACCTCATATATACTGCACTACTCACCTCAAAGTATCAGTGAGAGAGACAGAGAGAGAGAGAGAGAAAGAGCGGCTGAGTCAAAGCAGCTAATGAAAGGACAGCAGGCTGCAGCACGCTAAGAAATCACAAGGCTTACACAGTCGCAAAGACAACTGTTTGCATGTGCGGGGGTGTTTGGGTGTGTGTGTTGCCTATAAATACAGGCTCTGCAGACAGAGAGGTGACTCGGACTCCAGGGGCCTCATGCCTCGCTGCCCACCCCGGAGTCGGCACTCCTAACACGGACAGAGTCGCCCCTTATGCCTGACTCACCCACACATCACTGCCTACACCAGCCGGGCCACACAGTCAGCAGGCCTAAACACAACGAAGGGATTTTTTTTGGTGTTTTTAATATAAAGGTGGTTGAACTTTATCAGACACAATGTGCAGACAGGAGCTGTTTTCCTCAGTAGATCCTAAATTACTAATAGAACAAGCACACGCTTATTCTCATCTCACAACACAATGAAAAATAAAAAGCAGAAGTATAAAAAGGGACGTGACTCAGAAAAAACAGAGGAGAAGTGACAGAAATAAGAAGGAAAATTCCAGAATGAAAAGGTGAGTCTACGTTACAATGAAAAGACAGGAGTGGAGGCTGCAAGTGGATTTCTCTTTTAAGGCGAGACAGAGCGAGGAAGGTTGAGGGAGTGATAAGAGATGAAGGGTAGAACAAGAGGGAGGTGAGGAGAGATTGGGTTTAAAAGCTCCCTCTCCCTCTCTATCTCTCTCTCTCTCTCTCTCTCTCTCTCCCTCTCTCTGGGTAATAAATCATTTGCTTGGTTCTGGGTCCCAGGGTGCAGTGGACTTGGGAACAAGGTGTCCAGGGAAAGCCTGGAAGGAGGGGACCCTCTGATTTAAGAGCCACAGCAAGGGTGGACAGCTGGGGTAGCTGGGCCTCTCTGGAGCCACACACATGCAGACACGCAGACACAGACACACCACACACGCACACAGATGAACGCAAGCACACACACACACACACACACACACACACACACATGTACACAGACGTTCACATACTCAATAAAACTCACTACGAGGATCGTCCTACTGAGGCTCTCCTGTGTAGATTGCACTTTGTTTGCTTGTTTGTGTATTTATGTGTAATTAGAACACACTGAGCACGTGGTTTGGGGAATTTGCATGTTGACATATATTAGTTTTGAAAATACCAAAGATACAGGAAACAAAGAGGAAACCAGAAACCCACAACCCTCTCTCTGAGCTCCTACACAAAAGCATTTACATAGATCTTTAAACTTCCGATGCGATTATCTTTAAATATATTTCAGCCATAAGGGAATGAATTTCTGATATGACGTCATATGAGTCAATAACCACCTGATGCTTGTTTGAAATTAACACAACCACATGACAGATCTCCAAAAGATGGTAATTCTATTGTACGTCTCATGTGTGTAGACACACAGAGCGATAAGGGGAGCAAGAGGAATGTATGACGGGAGATTGGCGAGCCAACGCATTCACATTGACGAGCACGGAAAAGCGTACATGCACTTACACACAGCACATTAAGTGGGTCAGCTAGAGTGGCTCTTCGTCCCCGCATCTCCAGGGACACCAACTAATTCAATTCTGTGCGGATATCACTCCATTGCCATTAGCAGTTCTGCACTCAGCTATACAACACATACTGGCAATGGAACATATACACATACACACACACACACAACAAAGACCAAATATACAACTAGAAATATAAAAAGTACATCTAAAAAAATATAAATATTGTTGACATGTTCTTCATTCATTAAAATGAAGCTATAATTCTTTTTGTGGTGAAAACACCAAGCTTAATATAGATTAGAACAGACTTGACAGCACATCAGCATTTTTTTTTTTTCTAGGTGTCACATCCCTACAGGCTGTGTGACTTTACCTCGAGGTTCTTCAGCCTGTTTTGCCAGTTTACGGAGAGCTGCAGCGAATCCAGAGTGAGCAGACTGGGTAGCCGGGCTTCCATTGGCTACAATAGAACCGTTGAGAGGTGACGGGGTGAGGGGGCTGACCGTCGCCGTGGTACGGGACGCCGTGGAGATCATTCCTAACGATGGTGACTTTGGCTCATGGCTCATGCCTACAAAAATGGACAAAGTGGAAAAGAATGGGAGAGTTTAAATATCTAATACTGCCTTCAGTCTTAAACAGACACACAGATATTCTACAAGAGACATGGAAAGACCAGTGAAGACAAATATATGTGGACTGAATAAAGCCCAAAGCCGTTTCCTTGGACACAGAGATATCCATGATATAGTGAGGTGCTGGGTATCTGTTTGTGACAGCTGGGGCGGATGGGGATTGTGGTGTGAGGGGCAGAGGGGCTTTGGTTGTATGGCTTAGGGTCAGAGGTGAGAGGTTAGGAGGGCAGGCTGCCCCTCTCTTGCTCAAAGAGCTCCAGTCTGGCTGTGAGTCTGCCAGAGGTCCACGGTCACAGAGATCACACAACACCTCTACTGAGCATGCTCCAACACTATCAGGGTTATTTTATTTGTCCCGAGACTATTCTATGATATATGCATCACCATGTATTGATCCAGTGCCCTCTCTTTTAAAATATAAACAACCTATCAAGAACTGCCAGCTGGAGACTGCACAAACTTTAATCATTTACATTGTAAAGAGACAAAGTCTTAGTCAAACAGCTACAGCAACAAGGATGATTGATTCTTGAGTCACATCTCTTTGTAGCTTCAGATTTGACTTCTGTAGTGGTTGGTGACGGAGACAGGGTGACTAGGGTTGAGACGGCTGTCCCTTTCCTTCCTGTGTGTGTGTGTGTTTTTGTGTGTGTGTGTGTGTGTGTGTGTTGAAAGGTGAAACCGTGTTGACAGCCCCTCGGTCAGTGCAATCCCTAAATGCCGGAATGGCGTGTGATAGGCCTACGTGCTTGGGCAAAACACATTCACACACACACACACACACACACACACACACACTCTTACACACATACATACAAACACACACACATACACACACACACTCTTACACACATACATACAAACACACACACATACACACACTGTGGGGGCTCAGAGTATAAATTCAGACTAGTGAACACAAGTTTGTGTGTGTAGCAGAGATATTAACCATTACACCAAAAAACACACACACACTCTGGTGTTTGTTCAAAATCCGTCTTAAATCTCCTTTCAAAGTAAACTGCCAGCAAACAACAACAACCTCTAAGACAAAGACACTGACACTGAAATGAAAGCTGCTTACTAACTGTATATCGATAGCACAATTAGATAAGTAGTTATATCTGGGTTTACCCAAGAGTCTGTGAGGGCTATAAAAAGATTATGTTCTCTCTTGAGAGGAGAGCAGAGGCACTGTGTGTGTGTTGTGTGTGTTGTGTGTGTGGGGGGACAAGCACAGCGGCAAGTCAGGCATGAGAGAGTGAATAACATTCCCAACACCTCTTGAGTTGTCCTGCCCGTAACCTCCCAGTTACCCAGTGCACTCCACATGAACCCAGCACACAATTAATAATGGAATCAACAATGAGTACTATCTGAACAACACACACAGTGCTACTGAGAGAGACTGGCAAACAAGTAAAAATGACACACCAACTACCCGGTCTAGGAACATGACTTTGTAAAGATCAGAGTACCGGTTCCCCCTGTCTCTTTAGAGAAAGTCAGAAAAAGTACGAGAAGAGAGTAACAGACATATGTAAGAAACTTTCTGTAAAACCCATTACACTATAGAAACAGAGTATTTAAAGTCTGAATCAACCACACACAAAAACCACAGTACTAACAGACACAGATGTGAGTGACATAGTGAAAGAAGAAACAGACACGCACATAGCTTGACAAATACGCACAGACACACACATCCGGAGGTCTGGCAGTGGTTGATGACCCCCCCCCCTTCATAGATTAAAAGCGTGGCCAAAGCTCCTTACTGCACAAAGGAGCGGAGCTGCCTGGATCCCCCATGGCTGCATCTTCACGTTGAGCCCAGCCCTGCACACACCGGCAGCCACCGTCAGGACATACACCATCTTCCTGCTCCCCTCTCTCTCGCTCTCTGTCTATCTATCTCCTCTTGCCCATCCACCCTCTCTCTCTCTCTCTCTCTCTCCCTCCCTGCCCGCCTGCCTTCCTGTCTTTCGCGTTGCCGCTCACAAAGACCGTTTAGAGCTTATCTAACAAAGCAACACACCACACACGCTGCCTATCTCTTTCCTTGCTTGCTCTAGCTCTCTCTCTCTCTAAGTGAGAAAACAGAAATTCTTAGCCTAGCAGCTGCTGCGATGTCACATGACCCCTCCCCCTCCTTCCTCACACTCTCCCTCACTCCTCCTCCTCCTCCCCTCTCAACCTATAATTCCTCAGCCATTTGTAGATAACAGACACAGGCATGCATGCCCTGCCAAGGCGAGCTGGAGGAGGGGGGAGGGGAGAGGAGAGAAGAAGAGGAGAGGAGCTGAGGAGGAGGGGAGGGTGGCTCAGCCGGTCACCACATCTGACCCCATTGCTGGGGAGCGACAGGCAGTGTGTATCTATGTGTGCATGTATACAGACAAATGGGGGGTTAGGTTAAATATGTGAGATGCCCTCCCCTTCTTGAGGCAGAAAAACAGAAAAAGAAAGCGGAGGAAAGAGAAAGAAAGGGGACATGTCCTGACCTGTGTCAAGCCCTACAGCATGCAAAAGAAAACTTTTGGTGTTAGAATATCTGCCTCAATTCAGTTCAATATGATTTTTTCACATAACCGTTATGAAACTACTGAAAAGGCTAAAACAAAAATTATAGTGAAGAGGACAAACAGATCCGTCACAAAAGAGTAGAAGTAAAAGTAAAGTGTTTCATTCTCTCTCTCTCTCAACTACTAGCAGCTCACTCAAACAAGGAAGTGCTATCGAAAATGTGGACGTGCAATTAAACCTTTACAGCACACACACTATACGCAAACACACTACAATTACAAGCAGTTGTTATCAGGGTGGGGGAGTCTACTGCATAATAGTGGCCGGGGGTGGAGGACTCAGGAAAAGGGTAAAAGCGTGGGTTTGACTTCCCCTCTGTCTGTCCTGGTGTCATTGCAGGGGTGTGAATGAGTCGTTTCTTTAGTCATTTCCTCCTTCCATCACTCATTACTTTTTTCGGAGCAGTGAGAGAGCGAGTGAGCAAGAGCGATGACAGGGAGAGAGATTATCTCCAGGGTAAAGCTGCACGTTGGCCAGCATTGTGCCAAGGGCCATCTCTCAACAAAGCTCCTCTCTGGTCCTCAGGCCAAAGTACAACTCCCCTGAGGAAACACAGGACCACCACACTGACTCTGGCTTTCTGTTTCTCCTCTACTCATTTCCTGTCTAGCATCATAAAGATCACCCTGCTGGTTTTGTAGAGGGAAGTCTCTTTGTTGTCTGCCTTGATGTTGTCTGTCTATAGAGGCATCATATCTTGGCAGGGTATGGGCAGAGGGGATTGCAGGTGCTTACATAACTTCTCCAAAAAATAACGTTTGTTCATTCTCCTTCTGCTGGCGCTAGGAAGCATAACTGTAGCTCATGGGGTGTCCTGCGGGTTTACCAACGTCACTGGTTAAAATCTGTCTTTGTTGCGTTGCATTCACTGTCTCTTGGCCACCATTTTCTGTCAGCTCTTTGCTGGCTGTTGTCCCATAAAGGTAAAAATGCTTAGAAAAAAGACCCTGCACTAACAACTGAAAGCTACCACTGAAGGAAAAAGGTAAGTTTCCTATATCAACAATAGCATCATTGAAAAATGATGCGTCAAAGAACTGAAAATGTTAACTTCTACAATCAGATTAAGTGGAAATCAAAGATAGTATCAAGGTTATGTGGGTGTGACAGCTTTCCTTTCTCTCTTATTTCCACTTTTTTCTTTTTAAATCAGAAAAATACAAGTCATACAAGTCAAGACTCTCTTTTCAGCAAGTAGTGATAACTAGCATGATCTCAGCAACCCAGGATGAGTAATGTCTTATGAATTTCCAGATAAATGAGCTTGTCTCTGTTTCTTTACATCACTCAGTTACAACATAGTTGCTCAGTATTTTAAACTGGCACTGGCCCAACACTTCTCAAACATCCAGCAGATGGCACTGTCTCCCAGTTAATCAGAGGGAATCCTCCTTTAATGAAACAACATATGCCACTGTCATGTAATCTAGTGTCACACACGCAAGAAAAATTGATTTTTAATTATTTCACTGTTGGATTATGATCTAAGTCTGTATCCACTGTAAAGGCTAGAGACTTGGTTCAACAATCCTAGAAGGTCTGAATGAAATAGATAATGTCTATCTCAACATTTTACTGACATTGACACCTCAAGAGTTTGTTACACAGCAAACTGAATGCCTTTACGCCTTAAGGGGAAACAAAACAAAGCCTTGAATAAAAGGAATGCCGATTACAGCAAACCATACACAAACATGATCCCACCAATACAGACACATACACACACCCAAGTATAAGCACACACACAAACACACAGCATATCGACTGCTAACTGGCATACAGTAAACACACAGTTTTAACACCCTGCTGGGAGTAAAGCCGATCACTAACTCCCATAGTCAAACAAACACACTGACACACACAGTTCCACCCCTTTGCTGGTTGGAATGCAGATTACCCTTTCTCTCTCTCTCTCTCTTTCTGTCTCACACACACACACACACTCACACACACACTTATAAAGTAAATCCTCTTGGCTCCTGTATGCCCCGACCAGTGGGGAGATAATGCAGTGGCAGCTCTAGCAAGTGGTTAATCTTTAACCAGGAAGGGATTTGCCTATCAGCTCGTTAAAACTAGCAGTGCATTGCTGCTGGCCCATCTATCTGATCCAGCCACCGAGCTGAACTTGGCCAAGTCCAACACAGCATGGATTGGAACTGTGCTAGCTACAACTATCTGTGTATCCACGCTTCTCTTCACTACAGCAGCAGATGTCTTTTTTCCAGTGGCTTGGTATAGCACACTTTAGACATGCTACAATAATGTGGTCCTGTGTAGGAAGACAGCCAAGCCGGTCAGTGTCTGCCCTCAAATGAGCAATAAAAATGTCATTGCAATAAACTGGTTGGCTCGACATGTGTGGCAATGCAGGCGACCAAAGCACCATTTCTGAAAGTCTTGCTGTGCTTTGAATAACAGCTTTGAATACTTTTCTAGCGCCGGTGTAACATAGCCGCTGTGGTTTTGGTGTTTTGTTCCACTCCTACATTCCTGTTCTTGCTTTACTCTAACAAATAGCATCCTAGCTGTTTTCTGATAATGTCTTCTTGGCTGTATTATCAGAGCTGCATTAGCTGGTACAAAACAAACATTTAATGCTGCTTCACATTAAACCATTTTTACCAGCAGCTTACTGGAAAGCTTTTAATGCGAGGCTGCTATAGGCGGTTTAACTCAATGCGTTAATATGATTACCAAACAAATGATAAGTAAAACTGCTCTACATGGAGGGATGTGTACATTTTTGTCAGCAGGCCACATTTAAATACCACAAGGATAGAGAAGTGGCTGGTTAAAGCGCTGCAGGTGACATGCATTAGCTGCAGTTTGTATGGACAAGCCACCAACACACCGTTTATCATGCTGTCTTGTTGAATATAAGTGGAAATCCACTCATTAGTCAGATCATGATCTCTGATTACAATTGCCCGTGATAGCACAGCAGAGGCATTTAAAAATTGAGGTCATACTTCAACCAGAGGATGCAGGTTTAACTATCCACCACACTGAAATGATTTTTAGAGTGAATACCGCAGACACCTGATGAGCATGTGTCATTATGAATGGTTGATTGACGTGTTAGTGGCTTGAAGATGTGTTCACAGGGTACATAGTAAATTCAGCAAAAGAGAAACTTGTAACTGAGGACAGATAGCAATGAAAAAAAAAATAGGTTGCCTAAAATACCAGTGAAGCAGCAGTGGATGAAACCAACCTTGCAAAACAGGATGTAATTTGGGCATAACAGCGACTACCACAGCCTCATTATCATGCTTCAATGTAAAGAGAGAGCTTAAAAGACAGCTAGTACAACGGACTAACTGACAGCAGGAAACACAACTCTGTGGCTGCCAAAATCAACACTTTAAGTCACATACCGTCTATAAATAGCATTTATGTACAGTCTCCATAAGTAATGTTTGAAGTTGTGATAAAAGAACAATGAATGATCACATACACAAATATCAGGGCCTGGACCTAAAATGTGCAAACAGATATATGTCATGATGTCAGTGTTGAACACACTTCTGAACACTTGCACGCACACACAGACACATACACACACATTATCCAGAGCACAGCAGGATAAACCTGCTCGAGTAGTTCCAAGTTTGTTTGACTTCTGAGATGAGATGTCAGAGTAATCTACCCTCAGGCACTAAAGAACGTGTGTGTGTGCAGGCACACATGCGCATGCGCGCACACATATGTGATCTATTTTACTCAGTATTAAAAAAAGAAAACCTTAATATCAGAGAAATCCTGAAACAGGAGCACTATGACTGCAGAGCTGAGGAATCAAAGGAAACAATTCTACAAGAGAATGAGAGAATAAAAAGACGAAAGGGAAAAAGAAAAGGGAGACAGAGAGCAAGAGATCAATGAAAAAGCTGAAAAAAAATAGAGAGAGTACTGCGCGTGTATGAGCTGTCATTATACAGCAGGCCTCCATTACAGAACTACAGCAGAGAACAGGGTACATCTACCTCTGACCTGGCTCACTCTCACTGTCTTGAACACACACACACACACACACGCACATGCAAACACACAAAAACACACACACCTCTGTGCAAAGAGCAGAGCGAGCAGTCTTCCTGTCTTATACTGTGTGTGACTTAAATTGACATGGCTGTGTACATGAGTGTGTGTGCACACACCTTATTATTCATCCCTCACCTCCAACTTCTTTTCTACTCTCTCCCTGTTTTCACCACCACCACCCCTCCACCCCCACCCTGCCTGCCAGCAGCTTGCAACAAAAACACTGAGATTTCAAAAGACCAGCCGGCATCTCTGTCCCTCTCTTCACCTTCCTCTTGTTCATTCTCCAGCGCGCACACACATACAAACACAGATGCAGAGGAACAGAGTGTGTCTTGAAGGTAGGCACGAGTTGAGATGATTTTCTCTCTCCTCCCAGCATCCGACTCATCCACCCCATCATCAACAGTGCCATTTCCTATGGCTGTTAATTACACAGCGATTGTGACAGGGGGTTGCTGGGGTTCTGTGTGCGTGTGCACGTCATCTGGTGAGTGTGTGGCTGCGTTCTCTGAGACACAAGTGTGGGCGTATGAGAGAACAGTGTGGTTACGCTTCATAACATTGTTTAGTGTGTGCGAATACACACTAAGAATAAAACACACACAAACACACATAAGTGCCTTCTGTCACTGTCTCTGGCTCTTTGTGATCCATGCCCTTGGAGTCAAGCTGCTGTCTGTGCGGCTGTGTGCTCTGTAGACTCTCGTTGTGGGGGGACAGTCTCAGTGCTCCCTTGATAAGAGCACCAGCTTCAATGAGCTCTGACTCACCAACACCATCATCACCACCGTCATCAGAGGGGTCTTGCTGACTCTTATAATCAACCTCACCTGCTACAACGAGAGACAGGAAAAGGCTGCAGTGTGGCTCTTCCCAGTAAGGTGGGGAAATATGACAGGGAGATGCTGCAGATGTCACATGAACTCAAAACCTAAATACAAGCAAACTCATACAAAGGAGGACCTGCTATAGAGCTTATCATGGTTTCTGCACCTGTGATATTCTTTCCTTAACCACACAAAACATGAACACACTCACACATACACAGCATGCATGTCATGCCCCACAAAGCCGGATAAATTGTATTGTTCTGTACTGTAAAGATGTCAGTGCCCGGGGACATCACTGCACTTAACATATTTCAGTTATTATCATCTTTCAGCGTCGTCCCTCCCTCCCTCTTCATCTCCCCTCCACACGCTTCCTTGGGAGATGAGCACTGTTCCCGTTGGCTCCGCGACATTCACTCCTCACTTCATCCTCTGTTCAACCTCTCTCTCCCCTCTATTCTCTCTTTCTCCCTGTGATGTACTCTGCTGGGTCGTGGTTGCCTAATTAGCACTCAAAGTGCTCCGCATGGGTCCTGACTCCCAAAGCGGCTCCACCACATACACACACACACCATACGCAGTCTCTCACACACACGCACGCACGCACGCACGTACACACACACGTGTCCAGCAACCACTTGACTTTCCATAGCAGGGTTCAGTTGCTGAGAGTTGCCCTGTTGTAATCTTGTAATTGGTATAACTAGCGTGTGCTCCTGCTTGTACATGTCTGTGTATGTGTGTCTGAATGGGTGGGTGTTGTACGATTTGATGAATGAGAGTCTTTTCTCTAGGAGAGCAGGAGACACCCCGCTGTCGCCTTGGCCACATATCTCAGCGAGTAGTCACATGAACAAGGTTTCTTTTAGTGACAGAGCGGAGTCTTGTGTCCTTCATTCCCTCAAGTATTTGACTAGTCATTTGTAGACCAATAACTCATTAAAAACAATTTTAATCAGGGATACACAGATAAGTCAAGGGTGGTTAAAGGGCTAAAATCCATGTTATAAAAAGCTGTTTGAATTTGTTTCAGGTTGTTTGCCCTTGTGTTTCTTTATAAAAACATATTGTGTGGATTTAAGAGATGAACTTAAACTATTATTTCTCAATTAATCAAATCTGTAAATTGACAACTATGATAGTAATTTATTGAGATTAACGCAATTGTAAAATACCCTCTCAAATTCAAGCCTCTCAAATAGGATTTTCTGCCTCCATCATCAAACACATGTAGATTTTCAACTGCTTATCAGATGAAATATTACATTTGAAGATGTCACTTTGGGCTCTAGGAGTGAAAACATAACCTACAATTTAGACAATTTTGGGAATATTTTTAGCTGCAAACCTATTTAACAGAGGGCAGCCTTTAAATTGAAGATCTGCTCCTTATGAACCTCAGGTGAACCCATCTATACAAAATGCATTTGCATTTGTGTGTGTTTATCTGTGAACTACATTCTGGCATATTTTTCAGTTATTGCCAGTGCAAAGGGGAAGCACATATGGCTGATAAGAGATGACACATATGGAAGATGTGAAACTGAGATATAAACAGACAAAAAAAAAAGAACTGTGCCCAAAATGGTTACACTTTAGTTATGCAAATACACGCCAGATAAAACAAATCTAGTTGGCAACTAGATGTTGTGTGAGAGCATGTTTAACACAGCGACTATGGCCTCCACCAACACAGGCATGCACCTCTTCCCTGAGCTGATTAAAACACGTCTGTAAAACACACTTCACTTCTTCAGGCATATTTCTGACCTTGCTCCCATACACGAGGAGGTACACTAACAAACAGATACACACAATATGACAGTCAGCTGATGTAGCAGATATCCCAGAGAAGGAGGGAGAGAGAGAGGGAAAGAGAAAGAGAAACAAGGGGAGCGAGAGAGGCAAACGGACAGACATGTTGAAGAGCGATAGAAGGAGACACAGATAGAGAGAAAAAGAGATGATGATGTGATAGCAAAAGAAAAGGCCTTTGTTGAAGAGTAGCCTTTAGCACAATGCTGGGTTATACTGTGAGAGCATGACTGGGGAAAAGCACAAAGACAAGACAGATAGACACAGACACACACCATATGATGCACGCAGACACACACCAAAAAATGCTCAATGAAAGAGACCCTATTTGGTGAGGGCAACAGTCAAGTATGGTCAGCACTGAGTGTGTGTATGATTCGCTTATCTACTGCCCTCATGTTGCCTGTGTTGTGTTTGTTTGGCCAGTGCTTATCAGGCTCCGCGGTATGACAACAACAGCAGCAAACATCAGCTACACAAATATACATACACATAATCTAAAGATATCTAGAACATGTTTTGGTCTGATGAATGTCCGAGAACTGACCTGTGTGAATTTCCCTTTCCCAGTTCCTTTTAGGTAATTTAATCCAAAGTGAAAATTGACAATATAAACAGTTAACATTGTGCAAAACTTGTTAAGTGCTCTGCTGCTGTGTGTATCCCACTGGAATGTGTCTGGAAATACATGACTCACAAAACTAAAGGCAAACTAAAGGAAGCGAGGTTAAAAGTTGTATTAAATGATAGTAACAGGGCAATTATCCTGTTACTGAAGAGCAATGAGGCAAATTAGGTGACGAGTCACTTAACACGTGCCACACCCATACACACCCATATCTACAGATGAAGATATGAGAGAGCAGAAGAAAGCGAAAGAGGTGTAGATGCATCCACAAACAACTCCTACAATTCATAAACTATACCAACCAAGATTCAGGTTATGATGTGTTGCTGTTTTTTTACTACCAATATCCATGTCAGATCTACATAGTGAGGATGGGACAAATTTCTAATATGTAAAATGTGGCATTACAGAAGCCTTTGACTACAAATTTAAATTCCACTCTCACAAAAGTAACATCAACTTGTCAACACCAGCACGTGTGCGGGAGTTAACTGTAATAACTGAACTATTTTGACTACAGCTTTTATTGGTGACCAGCCCATGTTGACATTCTCCACAGACTTCTTCAGCTATTATTAGAGATCAGGCCACTATTTCATGCAATCTTTAACACATTTTATTGCACTACCAATTCCTGTCTATGATTTTCTATCGCTAGGGGTGCGAGTGTGTCCCACGCTTTGTGATAAAACACACACACACACACACAATACTTGGTGGTAAAAACTTATTGTATAATGTATTGCTTAACTGCAATGCTGGGTGACATCAGGACATGCGTTTCTACTCAACAAAGCTTATGGAGCAGGTTAGACTTGCTCTAACTCACACAGAGTAAATACACACACACACAAGCACGCACGTACGCGCACACACACTCTCACACACAAAGTGATAAGCAGCTTTATCAGTGAAATATGGAGCAAAAAGCTGTGGGCACGAGAACAAAAGTCATGAACCACAGGAAATTTTTTGTTCTGTGGTTATCTGCTTAACTTTTCCCTCTGCTGTGAATCTATATGTCCACCTGAGTTTCCCTTCAGATAAATACTTTATGACCTGTTTGTTCAGCTGTCTTCACTCATCATCACATTTACAGCCTACCTTTACTACCGGTTTTTACACTCAGTAGGGGATGTTCAGACACATTATCAGTCACGCTTATTTTGGCCATCTCAAAGGAAGGAAGCCGTCAAACAGGACTTGCAGCCACAAAACTTAACAGACGTACCTGAAGTCAGTTCTGGTTAGGGAGATAGACCAACAAAGATAGAGACGGGGGAGGGACAGACAGGCACAGACTGTGGAGGAGGAAAAGAGGTGGCAGGAGAAGGACACATGTTGGACAAAAAAAATCTCCTAAAGATCCTACAGTGGTTTCTCTTCTAACACAAAGTAAAGACCACACAGCAATCCTGTCCTGACACACAAAGAGAGCGGTGTATGCACCCACATTTTCATACCACCTCAGGACATTGTTGTAATGCTAGTCAAATCCAAGCCTCGCCCAGTCAAACGCATCCCATTCTCTCTAATAGGGAACTATGTAAACCCATGCAAAGGCCTTTCTACAGTCTGTGCTATTCAAAGCTATCAATGTGGGCTGTTGATAAGGAAATGCAAAGTGGGTCACCTTTAACTCCAGGCTCCTTGTGTAAACAGTACAGGGAGCTGCTTGGGACTCTCCTAATCACTCTCTAAACAGAGCCAGGTGCTGTTGCCACAGACAAACTGTCACCAACACTCTGCTCAACACAGCTGCTGTCTAGCCCCCAGACACTCACAGCACTGCAGGCTACCGCAGCATGACAAACAGCACAACGACACCTGAAAACATGCCAACCCTGTGTAGGCACTAACGCACTATAAAGGTTCCACAACTTTTAAATGGCACATCACGAGCGCATAATTCTTTCTGAGAGCAAGATTTGCGTGTAATCGTACCCTCTTATCATGTACTGAAATATCAGACACATGCAAGTCTGACAGGGGAGGATAAACCCACCTAAAGTCAGTAAACTCAGTTTTTATTACCTCTGCCACAGAAGTTATGTTTGTGCCTGTTACTTTGTTTGTCTCTCTGCAGAGAAGTCTTAAGAAAAACCTTCACACAAAGTATTTCTTTGAATTTGAGAAATGACCCAGGATGTTTGCAACATGACAATGGGGGTTGAACGATATGTAAAAAATTAAATTGTTTGGGTTGGTAATACTTACATTTCACTTTCAGTGAGGAACAAATTCTAATGATGATGTGAGTTTGTACCTAGTTTTTGATCCTGTACCAAAAAACATCTGGAGAGTTTAACTTGTTTAACTCAACATTACACTTGGACATATTTCAACTTTTTTGTTTGCTTGTTTTTTGTTTTGTTTTTTTTAGCCATTTAAGGTAGTTTGAAGTTTTTGCCAATACTCTCACAGATCAAGATGGCTCTGAATCTTTGAGAAATGTTTGCAGGGGCAGGAATGTGATATGACTTGCATTATAAACGAGAAGTAATGATTTTGGGCAATGTGGTGAAATCTTCCCTATTAACAGTTGTTTGTTTAAAGTTGCCAGAAAAGATGAAGTAATTTACAAGTTCATGTTAACAATATTATAGAGTACTGTGTATTATGATACAGTCCAGTACACTGGGCCATACTGTTTAAGTCACATAGATTATGTCATTTTGGCAAAGTAACCATCTGAATGGCAGCACTATGCTCCACCTTAAATATGAAACAATACAGGCTGTATCACAATGGCTGCATCTGGAATTTGTTCATCAAAAAGATGGTGAACTTTTTCCTGGTGGAGTTCTTGTTGGGTCATGAGTCACGAATTTAGTTTTCAGATATGCAGTAAACAAATGGTAAATAAATACCAAAGTGCCCAGAGTGTCCATCTGCAGCTCACACATCTGCATGAACAGTCTTTTCATTGTAGTCCTTACAATGGTAAATTTGGCAGATGCTGTCCTGGGAGGACTTGGAATTGTAAAATGGACTGGCAATTCTCTCACATGGAATCAGACTAAGAGATTCCAGACATGAAAATAAAACATCCTTCAGTGATATTTGTGAAGTCAATACCACACAATTTGTAATCCCAATGAAAAACAGAGGGGCCCTAATAAAGCCCAATTAAACCCAAGATGAGAAGCCGCTTTCACTTTCCAACGCAGAAAAAACCCAACTATTCTATTGTCTTAAAGTTTGAAGACGTAAAATATGTTTACGTCAGTATAAAAATTTGTAAACAATTTAAAATTTGGATTATGGCTCATTTAAAATCATTAAGATGAAAGGCAGTGATCACAGGTGATCCTGTTTCCTATATCAACGAGGTAAAAGTGCAGTGATGACGCCATCAGTGGTAACGGTGATATTTCAAGCATCACTTCAACCTCAACTAAAGATAAAGATAGAGATAAAGCACTAACACATTTCTAAAATTAAAATACACAGTGATTGACATCCATATGACACAAGTCCTATATGTCCCAGCACTGCAAATATTCAAAATGTCTACTCATAGATGCTAAATGTTGTAAGACGTAGATATGTGAAGCCACACCAGAGCTAATCAGAGGAAATTAATATGCACATTAAATCAAAATAAACAATTACCAAAGAATAACGTTCTTGGAAATATCAAAATGCTTAAATTTAGCTGTTTAACAACAAGAGAGGAGGTAAAATGGCAAGCGAAATAGAACAACGACAACTCCTATTGTCTTCAAGTGTCAACTGATGAGAATAAATGTGTTCTCTCATTAATTATGAATGTTCCCGTAGTGTATTTCTCTGTACCTGGCCCCGCTGCGAGCCATTTCTGGGTCTTGTTCAAGGGAACTAGCCAGTAATGAATGTAAGCTGCAGTAAGAAATAATACATTATAAACCAGAGCTGTGCAAAAATAATAATAATAATAATAATAAATGTCACCACACAGCTAAGTTACATGACAGACAGGTGACCCTGTAATGAATGGCCTATCTTCAGTACTATTCAGTAGCTGTTACTGACATCAGGAGGACAATCAAACTATAAAAGCCTCGAGGTTCTAACGCCCTGCTCTTGCAGTTATGGCTAACCTTATCAGCAGCAGCTAAAACACACAATAAGGCTCCTTCTGGCTGCAGATAAACTCAACCCGCAGCACAGTGTGTACAGTAAAGCCTGTTGCTTCACCGCTGTGTTTGCAGACCGTGTTTTAAACCCGAGGTGTGTGTGATGAGCGTGATGAGTAGGCTATTTCTTATGTGTGTGTGTGTGTGTGTTCCCCACAGAAGCTGCTGTTGTACGCGCCTGCAGTTCAAGAGAAGTGAAGGAGCGCGTGGGAAGTGATTCCACACGGTCCACCTGCCACGCGCACGCGCACACACGCGTACACACACACACACAGGGTCGAAACCCTCACCCGGGGAGCACCAAATGGTCAACATGTGTCACTTCAACAGTCACATTTAAACGGAGAAAATGCGTCTTTGACTCGGCTCCCTTGCTCTGAAGGAGCAGCCCAGACCAGACGCTCTCCAATAATTTTAATGGAGCCAGCATGACTGGAGACTAAGCTACGAATTAGCAAGCAAGTAAAGCCAATAATACAATTTTACATAAATGGCCTACACTGAACGTAAATGGCTCACGCTGAAACCCTCCGGGGCTGCGCTTTACATAATAATCACAACAGTAACAATGTTACAAGAAGTTAATTTTAGAGGGTGTTGGGGGTCGCTCGCGATTCTTTTCAGTCATTCGGACTAATTTGCATTTTTAAACAAGAGTGAGTGAAAATTCTAAGCAAAATAAAATGTTTGGCTCATTTAAAAGAAAAACGGTTTAAATCGACACCTGAAAACGTCGGAGTGTCTCTTTCTCTTTCATTGAGTCGGTCCTTTTTGTCTTTCATTTCTCTTTTCACCCTAACACACAAACACATATAAAGACACACACGCACGCACGCACACACACAAAACACGCGCGCACACCCGCGTGCATTAAGGGCTAGGCAGAGACCTTCGAAAAAAAAAAAAGAAGAATAACTAGCACCCGTTTCCTCGACATCGTAATGACTTCCTCAACAAAACCCTCGCCGTATGCTCGCTCGTTTACACAAACAACCTCCGGGTTTGAAAACATAACTAACAGATTTACACACAATCACTCACCGCAAACAAGTATGGGCTATTCCAGTGTTTATAAATTAGTAAATTTCTCCCCCCAACGTTAGCGATGAAAGCGCGGATCCATCCCTCCGTCGAGAACAGAGACTCTGCACTTTTGTTGTCACGCAGGAAGCTCCGACGCCGAGCGCGGCCACAGGGACGGAGCAGGGCAGAGCAAAGCGCCGGGGAGAGGAGGAGAGAGGCGGCCGGCTGCTGGGAGCCGGGAGGTGGGGCTTCCTCTCCGGCGGGGGCCGGACGGACAGACAGACAAGCTGGAGGGGGCGGGGGGTAGAAGCACCTGCTCCCCCCACAACACCACCCCTCCCGTCACGCCTCCAGTCCACAGGGTTGACCCTGTATTGTCCCTCAAATGGGATAAAGAATGTCCCATCCATCCCCGAGCAGGATGGAGGGAGTCACTTCCTGTTCATTAAAAATTACTACAAATCTGTGACTAACTTGTACGTACAAGTTCAATTTTACAAAAAAATAAAAGGAGACTAAATAAACAGCCAATTATCCTCCATGGTAATTACCAACATGATTAATGAAAAGGAGCAGCAGTATTAATTTTTTTTGCAGACAACATCACCTAATTATTGCGGTTTATTGTATTTGTTTTAACATAATTTATGGTACTTTTGACTTTTGACAATCAAAACCATCAAATCGTATTAAATTTCAACTGCAGTGATGTAAACAGTGACGCTGTGATCAATGTGGATGATTCAGGGATTATATTAATGAATGAATTGATCCTGAACACATGTCCTAAAATTTAAAATAATACATGCAAAAAAAAAAAACTAATCATGAAGATATGTCAATTATGTGTTTCCATAAACTTGCCTCTTCTATAAGCAATGGTCTTTATTCTCTGTGGTGTGTTTACACCATTGTTTGTATTTACATTTCTCCAATGACACAATCAAACCAACAAGACATTTATCTTTCCTGCAATAGATCAGTTGTGATATTAGTTCAGTTGAGTAGATTTCTTATAAGATTTCATCACAGACTGCAATAAGAAATAGAAAAAAAAATTGGAAAAAAACTAACAATAACCCCAGTGTTTTGCAAATTACTGGTATATGTGCTAATACAGTAGGTTCCTAAAAAGGAGAGAGTAATTCCACCATATGTCCACAAGGGGACAGCCACTTACCAAAAGCACAGAGGAGCCTCAGCTGACAACCTCTACCCCTGTCTGGCTTATCAATGGTTTTACTGTGGATTAGATACCAGCGACTGCACAGGCTGTAAAATCAAAGCCGCACTTGTAAGCAGTAAAGACGGGGTGTTCTCCCAAAAGCCAAGGATGAAAATAAGGATTAAGCAGGTGATGGCTGGGGAGGAAGTGGGATAAGGCCTTTTTCACATTGTACTGTAAATTGTGCTAATTGCTGTGATGCATTGGATCAAATGGAAGCCTAATTATGTATTGTGTGTCTCCTGCCACAGCCCACTTCTCCACATTAACAGGAGGCACAGAAGAGCAGAAAAAAGAAACTCTACCCAACACACACACAGCGTCGCCCCTTCAGGCAGCATGACCCTCTTTCTTGTATGCTAGCGAATATACAGTGTGTGTGTGTGTGTGTGTGTGTGTGGCAGTGCTTGTGTGTCTTGTCTTTCATCCATGTGATAGCGTATCCCTCACCTCTACTTGACCTGCGATATAGAGCGAGAGAGAGCAAGCAGACAAGGTATCCTGACTAACGATGCAGCGCAGAGACCTCAGCCTTTGATCTGCCTGCTGTCTACACACATGCTACCCCCTCCTCTATTACCCCCCCCCCCACCCCCACCCCCCAAGCCCCACCCCCTGCAGGTCTCTAGACACCCAAAGACCCCCTCTGTTCAATTAGTCAAATAATCAGTCATTAGAGTATTAAAATGTCTTACTTGACTGGGAAATTTTTTGGTCAATTAGTATTTTTATGGTCTCTTTTTTTATCACCAGTCTCTAATGAGTTATTAGTCTTAAGTCATTCATGGTGATTATTCATTGCTCTCAGTGATAATTCATTACTTATGACAATCAATCAAGCTCACTGTCATATACAGCACAGGTAATAACATACTCAGACATACACATATGCTGCTCTCTTGCAACCTTTTGTTTTTTTAAACCATTGCAGATTACAAAGTTTCAGCTTTTAGTTCACAATGTAATTAACACATGGCCCTAAAGAGTCTGCTTTAAAATGCTTGCCCCATTTAAAAACACAGAGCTATTAAACATTTATGTTCTCTTCCACAGTTTCTGGCACACACACACACACACACACACACACACACACACACACACGTACTTTTAAAATACACATTTACACTGTGTATCTCCCGCAATGAACGTTTGCCTAATTACTGTTCCTCCTCTCAGCCACAGGTGCACCGCTGTGCAGTGGAGGGAGTCTGCAGGGTATTCCTTTGCTCATCATCATGTCTTCTTTCAGCCCCTCTTCTTCACCTCCTCCAGCTTCTTCCTTTGATTCTAAACACACACACACACCATTCCCACCATCCTTTATTGATTTGACTACTTGCCATTTCACATTCTCACTCCCAACATTGCCTCCTCCTCCTCCTCCACCTCCTCTTTATCTCTGCAGTCTTTACTTCCCTTTGCACCATCTCTCTCTCTCTCTCTCTTTCCCTCTCTTGCTCCCTCTCCCCCATGTTTCTCAGCAGCGGACCTGGCCTAAGGCATCGTTAGCTTAATTTAATAAAGGGGCTTAAGCTTTTGAGAGGCTTTTGAAGGATCTGACTGCTGTTACATTCATTACAATCTATCAGCCACAAGAGACACAGCCTTGTTGCATGGATGAGAAAGGGAGCAAGAGTGCGTACATATGTGTGTGTGTGTGTGTGTTTGTTGTTGCGGTTGTCATAAAAGTAGTAATCATCATAGCTATGGTAAAATCACACATCTTGCGAACTCACAGCCCACCCCTGCTCTACCTAGTAAACTGTTCTGCAGCCCTGGGTTGGTTGTACAGTGTGTGTTTCTACTGTATAGGTGTGTGTCAGCACACACATTTTGTGCGTGATTGTATGCATAATGATGGTGGAGAAGAGCGTCTGGCAGATGAATTGTCCAGCATCGTGAAAGCATACGCTCTTTCCTCCCCCTCGGCATCTCAAAAGAATGGCTCATTCACCTCCTTTTTGAACTCCTTCACTCCTCTCAAAGACAAACAGCACAAACCCCCCACACACACCTCCTGCCTTGCCTCCATTATGTCGACGACAAGTGGCAGCTCTTTGAGCCTTCGCCACAGGGAGACACACTCGGAGAGGATGGCTGAAAAAAAGATCTTACCCCAGCCCCCAGATGAAGAACTCTTTTTACTCTAACCCACACCTCAGCAAACCAGCAATGCAAGTAAGCAAAATTAAATTGCTTTGCATACGTCCGTACATGGGCATATTTGCCTAAGTGAGTGAAGACTGCAGGGCATATGCTATACCTCTTGGGGTGTGTGTTCCTCATTCTTCCCAGGCAGATATTAAATTAAAGCGACAGAAGTAATTAACATGCAGATCAGATGCCACACAGAAGACGAAATGAGGAGCAACGCAAGGTAATAGTTTAAGCAGGGAAGAGACAGAAGGATTAATGGCAAGAAATAAAGAGTTAGAAAAGGGAGAAATAACAGGAAAGTGTTATTTACATCACTAACTGACCTGCTGTCATTTATGTGTCACCACATAGCTGTGCACAGCTATCCTACACATATGTATACTGGTGTCAGTATGAGTAGAAACAAAGCACAGAGCCACAGCTTTTATCACTCCACTGATTTTTTTAAATACATACACACACACACACACACACACACACACACACACACACACACACACACACACACACACATACAATATCCTTGTGGATGACTAGCACACACAGTCAATTAATAACACATACTGAGAAGCATGTTGCTTGCCTGACCCTTTAACCCAGACCTCAGCATCACAGCTGAACACCACCACACACTCTGACTGACAGCCACACAGGACCAATCACAAATCTCTTACGTATCCATCTGCCAATTAGGAGCGGAGGGGATGGTTTGTCTTTAGCCTTGTGTGTGCTATAATAGACTTGGAGGAGATTAGATGAGAGTTGCTCGGAAATCTTTTTCATATTTACTTTACATGACTGTAAATATGCTGTGAATCTCCCCCTCCCCTTATATACATACATAAACAAGCAGCGCCATATGGAGTAGCTCCAAAGTCTTGCTGCAAAAGCAAGGCAAAGGCCAAAAGAAAAAAAAAACATGGAAATAATAAAACTACAGAATAAAAGGAGATGTGTGTGAGCAACATGGGTTAAAGCGCAGTGTAAGGAGGAGGTTTGTGGACTAAGTGTGCTTGGCTGTGCTCCCTCTTCACTATAATCCTGCTATCTGTGTATGTGTGTGTGTGAGCAACTGGGGAGTGTGGTGAAGCCTATTAACAGATGTAGTGGTAATAGGCAGGGGGAACCAGGATGTGTCTGAGCCACTGACCTGCCCATTAGCTCTCTCCACTCCGCTAAGCCCTCACATCGATCACCCAGCCACACATCATTGATCTGGAAAACCAGGCACGAGCGCACTACTTAGACATACTCTTCGTCTCTCACGCCTCTCGGTGTCATCGCGCATGTGTATGTGTGTAGCAGAGAAACAGGGCGGATGTGTGTGTGTGTGTGTGTGTGGGCTAGGTGGGGATTGACACATGTGTTTTAATGTGGTCAACAGCTTGTGTATTCTGGTGTGTTTTCTCTTTCTGACTGTTACACAGATCTCTGTATCTGAGTGGACACATATCCGCAGAAACCCTTCATTACACGTATAAAAAAGGCCAAGGAAATTAAAAGCATGCTGTTGTATCATTCCTCCCATTATTCAAATGTATTCCACCTTCCCACCTCTCTCTTGTGACATAATTAACAATGTACACTCCTCTATTAGCCAAGCTGGTGGCAGCTAATTGTTAGCTGTCAGTGCAAATGTTCAGAGCACCCTTAACCCTCTAAACACTTTGCTCCTGTGCATATGCAATACACACATACAAGCACAAAACAGGTATATATTATATCACAGGTTTAAATTCTACTATACACTTTGACTAGCGCTTGCTTTGACTGCAGCAGTGATAAGTTGAATCTTGAGGAACAGTTTCTTAGCTGCTAATTAGATTAAATTGTTCCCACCTTTCTCTCTTTGTAGACATGAAGCTCAGCCACCTGTTCCACTGAATACAGCAGCAGACAGATGTACCAGAATAACTATTTTACTCCGTGACAAAGAGAGAAAGGGATGAGAAGAGAGGGGTGGGGCACAATAGGAGGTCAAAGAAATGAAGACTTTACTGTCATGCTTACAGTAGGTAAAAGAGGGAGTGCAAAGACTGAAGTGTGAGCGACTGTGAAAAGAGGAAGGAGAAGTGAAGAAACCAGTATATATGGACACGTGTATCCATGTAAGGAGTAAGGCTAAGCTCCTGTTTAACATACAAATGTTTACAAATTTAACTCATACAAACAGATAGCATGGTAATCCATGGGGGTTTAGTGCTGTAGATTGCAATACAGTGGTTGACAATAAAGCAATGAATTACATGAATAAATTAATGTAAATAAGAACTTTGATGTTGAAGCTCTGTAATTCTTTCTGTTGAATTAGGAGGAGACGATTATGAGAGGAGAGGACTTGATATGTTGTAAAATTTGTAAATATTCATTTCTTTTGCTGTTTAGAATATAACTTAAAAAAAAAAAACATTTACTTGTTTTTAAATATAACCCATAAAAACCTTGGATCTTATCCGTTCCGCCCTCACACACACACAAACACATGCACACACACGTGCACATGTACACACACACACACACACACCGGCACACTCCAATCTCCTCTCACCTACAACCCCCCCACACACACATGGCCTCAAACAGATGGCAGAAGGACGATGATAGCCAAACCAATTATTCATCTAATTATGACTTACCACTTAACAGCACAACCCCCCTGGAATTGTAAGGTATACAAATACGAGTGATTATGGGTGTTATGTACATCTAAATAAAATCCGTTCGCTTGCAGTGGAGTTAACAGGGACAATATATGCCCACTCAACTTCTTTACACTGAACAAACCTAACACACACACACACACACACATACAGTGATATGTGTTTGAGTGCTATTTTACTGATTCGTTTGTCAGATATGTCCACAAACGAACAGTACCTCATGATGTATAGAATGATAAATGTACAGGAAATGGAGCCAGGAGGTAGAGAGAGAGAGAGAGCGATCTGGCTGCAGCCAGTGTGAGTTCAAGCCCATGCTAATAGGGTAATTGCATTGATTTCCATTTAGCTGCACTCTCTGATGTTATTTACAGCATTTAGCCCAACAAACAAGGCCTTTCTCTCTTCTCCCAGCTTGCTTTTAACCAGCCGTGACACACTGTCAACCCCTTTTCCTCTAGCCTCTGCCCCCCTTCGCCCTTTTCACAACTGCCAAAACAGCCAAATACATTATTAGGCCATTAATAGCAGTCACGCTTACACATCCCTCCACTCCCCCTCCTTCCTGATTCATTCCAGTATTGCAGTCCCTCCCTCCCTCTGCTCCTCTTGGGCCTGTTGGCAGGGGCACCGGGCTGCTTTGAAGTGCCCTTGTTTATCCAACCAATCTGAGATGTGGTTGTGTGTGAAGAGGTTAAGGGCAAGAGGGTTTTGTTTAGATGGACTAAAGGTCAATGCCTTACAAGTGCTGAGTCCAAATTATGCTTTTCAGCCAAGGTGTTCTGGGACTTAACCAAAGATGATTTCTGATTATTAATGGTTGCCTCAGGTATGCAAAAAAAAAAAGAAAGAAAGAAAAAAAAGAAAGAAAAACACATGACACTGTCTGATAACTGAAAATCATCTATCTGCTGCTGCAGTAGTACAATGACAATCAACAAGTTCAAAATAATCAGCCTTTAGAAGTCTGCCTCCTCTCACCTCTCTGTCTCACGTCTCATAACAATAAACTATCGAAGAGAGGGAGAGAGCGTGAGAAAGAGTGTGGCAGTGATTAGCATGCAGCAGACAGAGCTTTGTATTAGTGCTATATTAATGTGGTGGTCACGTCCGATACACAGACAGACTGCATTAAGCTCATCATCACTCCTCTGCACACATCAAGGACTCTGCCAAGACCTGCAACCTACCACACCAGTTAAAGAGCAACAGGAGATGTGTTACATCTATATATGTGTTAAGTGATAGAGTTAACTTCTCTTTCTCTCTACTAATGTCTTTGTATTGATGAGGAAACAGGACAGGAAATTACGAAACACAGTGTATATAGGGATTTTTTTTATATTCATCTGTACTATATGTGCTCTCTGTGTTGTCTTTGTGAAGCAATCTCACATATGACTCATTTCATTCACTTCCAAGGGCTGAGTGGGTGGTATACTGGCTTGGTATTAACACCCCAGACACTCTAGCATGTGAAAGTGTGCATGTTATACATATATATGAGTGTAACATATGTCATTTGGTTTTATCCAAGGCACGCTGCAGTTCCATCAATGCCTACACATTTTAGCATTGCCTCTCTCAGTGAAAATCAAACATTTAAGTGCATCTGCATTAATTTATCATGTGTCATTTCACACAAATACTTGGAGAGAACATGGAGAATGTCAGAGATCATCTTGATTTTTTTGAGTAGTTCTCTATCACTTCCTCTTTCTCCGTGATTTCAGTAGGTGATGTTCAAAGGCAGTTGATGTTTCTCTTGGTTTATTCACTTTACTTTCTTTTTCCCTCCCCCTAAACCAGTCCTTGTCTCGTTTCATTGACTTTCACTGAAGGCCTATTAACTGTGGAGCATCTACCTCTGTCAATACAACCATCTTTTAAATCTGCCAGCTCTTTTTCTACCCCTGCGAGACACTGAATTAACTTGGCTGATAAAGAGATTGACCATACAAAAAAGCAACAGTGATGTCATTCCTCTATTGTGCTTCACAAAGAGGTACAAAGGCTTTGCTGCGGTATCAATCACCATGTCCCATCACTGTAAAACCAGCTATGACAGCGCCCTTAAAAAAAACAGGTGTGGTTTCTCTGAATCACAACACTGCAAATAAAAGTAAAGATTATGATACACACTACCAAAAGGTATGTTTTCCTCACTCTCCTTCCCTCCATCACTTTCTTTCTCCCTGCGGGTTCATACAGCAATAGTGAGAACCCTACTGTAAGACGATAAGGGAAGCTAAGGCGCTTCTATCCCTGCAGAACACACACACTCAGAGGGATAAGCTTTGGACTAGCTCAGATCCTTGAAACACACAAACACGGAGAAGCAGACGTTACAAAGCAGAAGCTCCCATGTCACGGCTAAGCAAGCAGGAAAAGGAGGGAGGGAAGATGAGGAGAGAATGAAAGGATTTAGTCTTCATCTGCGGATGAACATGCCATCTCCTCCTCCCTGTTAGCACAGATTCCCTTGCTTCCCTTTACCTCTAATTGCCAATTCAGCCCACTTTTCAGCTCTGTCAGCCTGCCCTCAAAACACCCACTGTCTTTGGACAACTGGGTTACTGAAGACTGATACATGAAGTGTTTGGTAACACTCTTTACATTCCAAAGCAACATAAGCTATGGGTACGAACACTGGAAACACATTCCTTAAGCCAAGCACACACTTCACACTCCTCCGACACACTTTCTTCGCATGCAGATGGTGTGTGTTTAAAGCCAGCAGGGCAAGGCCGTGCATGTCAGTGAGCGTGCATGCACGTGTATCTGTGAGATATGTGTGAGTGTATGAGTGTGCTTGTCTGTGTATTTGAGCACTCGAGGTCTCACCTGGGGGATGAAAAATTAACACAAGCAAATTTTACTGCGTTCATTTTCATTTTGCTGGTAACAAGACCATCTGTTAACCATCCTGCTCCGTACAGGAAGAAAAAAAGAGAAGTGGTCCACACTGCAATCACTCCTACAGTCTCCCTCTCACTTTCTCCCTACTGCACTCCCTCCACCCTCTCCCCACACAGTGTGGGGCAGAGATAACACCTCAAGGCCATGGAGTTGCTGCCAGCCTTTAAACCTCTACATCTCCCTCTGCTTTGCTCTCTGTGGTTTTCGTGATGAAAGAGGGCAGGCAGATCAGAGGGAAAACATGGCAGCCCAAAGACCTGCAACCACAGCCAAGGCTAAAACCAGCGCACGGAGTCACTAGCCTTCGCTATTCACCTGCAGCACAGACTGATGGACACCCACCTATACATTCACACAGATACAGATGCAAACCAACATGCACATACACTTGATGTATGTTCATGTGACGATAAGAAAAGATCATATTTTTTTACACACACAAAAATAAGCAATACTGTGTGAACTGATCTGTTTGTTGGAGCACTGATGGACAGGTTACTGGTAATTAATTAAAATACTTTTGGTTGGTAGTCTTTTGCAGCATAAGCTTTGTAAAAATGTCAAAAAAGTAGAATTACTCTTCTTTGATGCATATGTTTATACAAAGGAACAATAATGTCAAATTTCCAGAAGAAAACATTTGCATGAATCAGACTGTTGGTTATTGTGTGGGCTAATGCTGAATGATTCACTCATTTGCAGCTCTGTAAAGCAACAACTGCATCTGTCTCTTATAATGCGTAGCTGTACATTTCAAAAAACAACAAAAGTAATGAGTAAAGAGCTTGTTTAAATTCCAGTAATTGTAATTGTATGTTATTTTTGAAAAGGTAATTAGTTACACTAGCAGTGACAGAAATACGTCCCTCCAAACACTGGTTAGGATACAGATGGGCTCCAGTGGGCTGTTACAAACCCTCTGTGACAGTGACTTAACGAGGGCACTGGCCTTTGGCTCTTGCATCTGTGTCGGTGTTGAGCAGCCAAAACACACAAACACGCTGATTAATAAAAGCTTCCATGTAAAATACATTTCTGTGCAAAACACATTCAGCTCAGTCTGTTATGTACGTTCAGTTAATATCCTCTAACATCTGTTATATTATCAAAAATAATCTCTTTCCTTCCTACAACACAACTACATAGGCTGCACTTTTTAGTAAAACGTGTTTTGTTGGTAGCAAATAATGACACAGGAAAAAAGAGAGAGGGAGTGAGAAGAATACACTGATCTAATTAGCAGCTAGTTAGCAGCAAAACAGTTGAATCCAATTAGGGGGTGTATTGTAGTGTACGTAGTGAATGGTTTAAATGCAATCCTGATTATCAAGACTGTTTATTTGTTCTTCTGTCAGGAGACACACTTGGTGCATCTGACAACTAGATTTAAACAAACAGGGTGAGAATTGGGCAAGTGTTTATTTTAGACTGAAGTTGTGTGTTTGTGTCTGTTGAGTGCTGGAGAATGAATGAGCATGTGTGCCTGCACATCTGTATCTGTGTTTCTATGTGGGCGAGTCTCCATTGTAAGAGGGCACAGAGTTGTCTGATACACTCATTAATATCCAGAATCTTCAGAGACCACTTCCAAGCTGCCCCAAACTGTGCTTCACTGTCACACACCACATACACACCCCTATCTCTTCCTCTCTCTCTGTCTCTCCCCTCCCTCCTTTCCTCTTGGCAGAGTCTTCCTCTGTCGGCAGGTGCACGCTCCGGTGGCAGCCAAAGTGCCAACCTGCCCTCCATATGCCCGCCTCCGCAGTGCCAGCTTACTCCTGCCACTCCCCACCAGGATTCAGCTGGCTGGCCACCCCAAATCTGTTCCCGCTCCCCACCACCCATCCTCCCCCACACTCATCAGTATCCATCCCTAGCCTTTCTTCTTCCACACACACACACATACACCCCTAATCTCATCGCTCCCTTGCCAGTTCTCTCTCTTTCGTCTCACACAAAGCAGTGAAGCACTTTCGGCAGCCTGCGAACATCCACTTCTCTTATCTTTCTGTGTACTTCATCCTACCCCTTTAGCCCTTTTCTCACCTTGCACTCTGCATTGCTCTGACCTTCATCTGTTGTCCTCCACACTCCTAAGCACGCCCCAGTTGTCCAGCTCTTTTCTGAGACCTCCCTTGACATGATGCCGAGAGACCGGAGCAGACACTCAGAGCCAGGAGCCAGGCCACATCAATCAGCACCGGAGTGCAGGACAGCCACGTGTCAGATCAATGCATCATCCTTCAACTGGTTGTACTCTGGGATTTATAGGGAAACCCGCTCCCAGACAAGTGATGTAGGGCATATTTTAAAGCTAGCAAGTTGCTTTTGTTTCTTTTGGGCTCAGAGCATCAATGTATAGTGTGAGTGTTTGTGAACAAATGTGTCTTCGTGTATCCACTCACTTGGGAGAGAGCTGCTGATGTAACCTTGCCTGACCTTTCAGTTTGTACAATTTTCCTGAAGGGTGTGAAACCACCCCCCTATTGAGGCTAAACTCTGACACCAAGCAGCCAAATAAATATCAGCAAACACATAGAGCTGAACGTATGAGAGGAGGAGATATATAACCAAACCCTCTGCCCTCTTTTAGCTTTTTTGGTTTTTTCTTCCGAACAAAAGAGACAGGCGTCGTTTTTCAAGGACATATTGCACACAACGCATGGACAAACATAAACACAGTGTGTGAGATTTATACTCAGTTATAGCCACTGTGCTATTTGTTTTGTAGTCGCTGTGAGGCTTCCATAAACACAGAGTGATGGAGCAGTAATCCTGTGCCCTCTCCTCATTACTCCTCCTCTCGAGGAAGTCATCTGACCGGCCCGGAGCCATCTATTCAGGTCACAACCATCATCTATCATCCATCATCGAGTGTCTCCCTGTCTTTCTGTCTCTCACACACACAAACTCAGTGTGTGACACTAATTTTAATAGGATGTTTTAGACCCAGTCACTGATCACTTGCCCCATGCCAAACCACTGTCTGAGAACGGCAGCCAGCAACAAAGTAAGTAAATGAAAGAAAGAAGATATGGACAGGGGCAGGAGGGGGAGAGAGCGGCCAAGAAAGGAAAATAAAAAAAAAAACGGATTGAAAGAGAGAGAGACAGACAGAAAGAGAGAGACCTTGCCTCGAGTTATCTCCTGTCTTTAACAGGATGTGATGAGCTCTCACCATTCTCTTAATCTGTCTCCCATGATTCATTTCCATTTCCTGTGCGCCAAGAGGCTGGCAGCTCGGCACCAATCAGCCACACAAACAAGCACACACTTACACACACACTTACACACACTCACACACGCACACGCACACGCACAAGTCCAAGTCCAGCAGCAAAAATCTCTGCATATTAAGTAGATGTCAGAGGTTATTCATTCATTACACCCTTAAATCTGATGTGGTTTTTGACTCTAATGTGGAAGATGACAGACAACCGAGGACCTACCCCTCTCTGAGTGGCACCCTGAGGTGATCGGCCTCTTATCCATGTCCCATATAACCCTTCCTGCACTCACACGTCGAGCAGAGAGAAGCTCCCTGGAGAAAAAGGTATTTACAACCTGATCTATAAACACAGCAGTGCTTTGTCTGTGCCTCTCTGGACCCTGGAAACTGGCCATGGGAGGTGAGAGGGACCCCTGCTGCCCCAGATAGCAACAGTCCAGGAGGGAGGAACTACATGCAGAGGCAATACTTGCATGTCTATATAAGAGAAACAATTGCCAAACAGATTAAACAAAGAGCAGCAGAGGGGATCGGAAACAGGCAAATTGCATTTTCTTCATTTCTTGTCTTAAGTGAAGAGGTTGCTTTGATGGCTAAGCTCTGAAATCCTATTGACTAATGATTGGAAAGCTGTCAGCTTAAAAGGCCGCCCCCCATCCGCCACAAGAAAAATACACAAAGATACTTATAAACACACACACGCTCTGCTACAGAGCGTTAGTAGAAAAAGTACAGTTGCCAAATCCCTATTACCCTCTCTCTGGGTGGTACAATTCTCTGTTTTCCCCTCCTCTTCCTCATAAATCTTAGCCTCACACGTTCCTAATTACCCCAGGAAGTGAGGGAGGATTACCCTGCCTCTCCCTATAACCTCATCTATCTCCTTTTTTGTGCTTGTTTCTCTTTCCACTGTGCATTTATGGTGCAGTTAAAAGGGCAAGGAACATTCAAGATCAACAGCATATGCCAGTTCTCAAGTGTGCGGATGTCTGCGAATGGAAGTGAAGGTGCACATGTTTTATAAAACTGTTAAGTATGAGGACCTGAATACTTGGCTGACCTGATGGTCTAGTCAGCAGGTGCCCTGCCAGGAAGGAAGAGTACAAAATGTAAGAGAACCTCTGCTGTCCTGGAGAAGAGGATCATGTGGCAGCAGATAATCCATATCCGTTGTCACTCTGTCCGTGTCTACATATGTGTGAGTGTGAAAGCATGAACATTAACATACCTTCCTGTAACACACTGCTTTTACGGTTTTAGATTACAAACACTGTTAAGAAAGCTATGAGGTGATCAATCTGTGCCATAAAAAAAGAAAAAAAAGGAAAAATGACACCATGTCCATTCAGTTTGACATTCTGTATGTTTATGACTAATTCAACACAAATATAGAAAATAAAAATAATAGTAACAAGCCTGTACTTTATATATATATATATATATATATATATATATATATATATATATATATATATGTATGTAACATCTTATACAATGATGTATATACTTCCCTCCTCTTATTGCACTCATTCATCATTCAGTGAATGAATAAATGGACATAGATAGGACTATGGCCTCAGCCTGTCTGGAACAATCGTCTAGTCCGCATACGTGTGTCATGTTGAGCACTTGTCTGACCTTCAGGAGTCAAACTCTTGTCCAACTCGGTGTCACAGGCCATGCTGTGTCAACATTTCTGTAAAGTCCCTGTGCAAGGAGTAATTTCTGTGCTGCAGGGCAAAATCAATAAAAGGTTCTCACCTTAAATAGATCATATAAACTCTACTACCTGCCTCATATTCATGCTCTCTTCTTACCTGCCTTCTGATCTTTTATATCAAATATATATGCATATTTTTTATATCAAGTCTTTTTCTCACAAACACAAGGACAAGGACTATGTCTACACAAATAATTGCTTCTGTGGAACATCCTTCATTTATCATTGCATTGTCACATTACACCTAATCAGCTGCACAAAAACCTGAAAAAGAGAGCAGTGTTACCTACACTCAGCCTTCACCTATTCTCACTGCAATAGTTATTATGATGGTCAGCTGGTAGGAAGCTCAAAAAATAGTCACCACTCTGCCTTCGAATGTTAAACCACTGCTCATCTGAGTGCTCTAAGTGAAAAATAATACTGACTAAGTGCACATGTGTCAATGTGTAATGATGTACATCCATGAAAGTGCATGTGTGTGTAAGTGTGAACCCAGTGCCATTAGATGCAGGCAGAGTTTAATTAGAATTCTCTGTAGTCTAATTTGATTAGGGGAGGCAAAGGAAGATGAAGGCAATTAGAGCTCGGCTATTTCTGCTGGTGGAATAATGTTTCAGGAGAAAGGTGACAACACACACACGCATACACATACACACACATTCAACCACAGAATAAGTGTGCCCACATGCTCATTGCTCTTCCGTTCCAAATGGGGTTCATGTAAGTTCACGGCGACTTAACGTCAAAGAGCAGAGGTGAACGTCCGTCATGATAGCTGAGTGTTTGACGAGCACTGAGTGTGACACACAACACCTGTCAGCTGATATCCTTGCATGCACACAGCTGTGAAGGAGCCGTTAACATTCCCTCTGTTGCCGCTGTGTGTGTGTGTGTGTGCACTGTCCACAGCCACAGAGGAGTAGAAGAAACAACAACAACATACAACACCATACACTATACAAACAGCATTACAAATTCCCTAGAGCCGAACTGACAACACTACCGGGGGAAACAGGAAAAAGAGCAAGAGAGAGAAATGACTCCAGTCTATAAATCATAACTGTATGCTACTGTGATACCAGCAAAGCCCTCATTACCCCCTGCACCTGTTAGCAGACAAATGTCTGCTGAGATAGTGTATCAGAATGTAAAGGGTGGGGGTGGGGTATTTGTTTGTTTTTGTCTCTCATACATTTAGTCCCCCTTTGCATAGAGATTATAGGTAGAAGAAAATGTTGAAGGAATATTTGAATAATAATGTAGTAAAGGACATGCATTATATAGTTTCCACAAGTATAGTCAGACAAATGTGTTTGTGTGTTTGGTCTAGGTATTCCTACGTTGTGGGGACTTAAATCTGTTTACACACTGACATTATAGGAACTTGGCTTCCTTATGGGGACAACAAGTAAGTCCCCATGTAAATCATTAAATTTCAAGACATGTTTTAAGGTTTGGTCAAGGCTAGGGTTAAGTAAGTAGTAGTTATGGTTGAGACAGAGTCTCCAGGAAATGAATATAAGTCCAGACTCCGTGTGTGTGTGTATTTATGGAAGTCCCTCGACACTGCTGCTGTTGGTCATGGCTTATATCCAGAGAGGAGTGGAGGCCACAGGTGTGCAGGGTCAGGGTTTAACAGCCCCAGGTTTACGAGGAGCCTAACGGGGCAGCCGGTAAGACGCTACGCGGCTGAACGTTACAGCATGACCGGGGCAGTGCCACCTGCGAACTGGCGTGGAACAGATGCCACACCAAGAACGGGTCAGAGCTTTTATAGCAAGGGCAGAGCGAGGGGGAGAGAGTGGGAGAGAGAGGGCGAGGGATCTAGTAGTCCATCATTGTGACTGCTTTACTGCCGCTACTGCCATCTAATGACAGAGCTGTCAGAGCACATGGAGTGGGAGGGATGGAAGGACTGAGGAGCAGATAGGGAGTAAAACAGATAAATGGATACCATGATAGAGTGAACTGGAGGATAAAAGCACAGAGCGAGGAGGAGAAAGACGCAGAGAGACGGGGGACACTTGAGCAGATGCTGGCATAAAGAGAGTAGTAGATGGAGCAGGGAGATTTGCAGGAATTGATCGGAGGAGATGGCCTCAGCTGGGAATGGACAGAGGGAAGGAGAAGGAAAGATATTGTAGTTAATTGGATATAATGATTACACTACTGCACAGATGATCTCTTAACACAGTATGGACTCCTCTGCTGGTTTTATCAATGAGCGCTCTCCCTTGGCTAACACACACGCACACACACACGAGCAAACAGATGCACAATATGCACAAGATGCTCTCAACACACCACACTTCTCTAGTCTTTTTCCTAAAGGAGCTCTCAGTAATCACCAGTGATTAGTTCGCAGTCTGATCAGGGACTCAACACTAGCATGGCTTGCACATGTATTGATTATCCTCATAAGTGTGTGTGTGTACGCGCGCGTGTTTGTGAAGAGAGAGGCTTTTTGTCCACGTCGCTGTGTTCTCAATGAATTGATTTTCAGAGAGAGCCAGGGAGATGTGAAGAGAGGAGACCAAAACAATCAGTTGTTTAGCTCCTGATTTGTTCTTGTGTTAATGTTGAAGAGGAAAAAAGAAGACGCATTGAGGTAAATGTCAGTTGAGACACTTGGTTACCTTCTTTTCAGTCTTTGCTGTGTCCAGTCCTCACATGTGGACAGGATTAACAACTGGTTGTCTGAATGAATCTTTACACCTCAACACACTCCACCAGACCCAGTCTCCTTAGTGTCTACAATCTGCTATAAACTTTGACGTTTTGTTTGTCAGGATTAGCTCTCAACACCATTCTGTCAGTCTTTGGCCTGTTTTAACAAAACTCCTCGCCCCTCTTGCTCTTTAACCTCACTTCCCCTTTCTCCCGCTCGCCTCTGTGGTTTGCAGTTTCAGCATCACTATGAGGTTTTCTTTCTTTCCTTCTTTCTTTCTTGTTGTTGACTGTTTGACACTCTTGTTCTCTTGTTTCTGTGTCTATCCATCCAGTTTTCTCTCCTCCACCACGTTCTCTCCTTCTCACTTCCTCACCCTCGGGCTATGTGCGCAGACAGTTTCGGGGGGAAAACAACAACAGCAGAAAGCAATCCCTTAGATCTGAGCACGGTAGTCAGACAGATACAATCACACACACACACACACACACACACACACACACACACACACACACACACACACACACACACACACACACACACACACACACACACACACACACACACACACACACACACACACACACACACACACACACACACACACACACACACACACACTTGCCAGAGAGGCATTATGCACAGAGCATCACAAGCAAAAAACACACACACACACAGTATATACAAGAGGTTTGAACAAGGTTTTACCTCTCTAACATCACCACAGAGAATAAAGGAAGGAGGTATGGAGGAGAATGAATAGAGGGAAGAAGGATACCGACTGGTGGGGGGGAGAACACATAACAAGAAGAATAAAAAACAAAATGAAGAGACATAAGAACCATGAGCAATCCTCCATTTTGAATAGCCACTTTCTAGCTATGCTCTACCTTGACTGTGATGTAAATGCAACCCAAGTTCAAGTGCTTCCTCACTCCACCTTTATCTGTACGTCTCTGGCTGTTATTCTCTCTTAATCCGTTTCTTTCTCCTCTCTCTTACCATCACCCCATCAGCCCCCACGCTCCCAACCTATTCCTCTTTATTTAACCCAACCTTTTTTTGTTGTCAAATAATCATGGAGAATGAGCATGTGTCTGACATGGTCTCCAAGGCAACGGCGGTTAAGATGGGAAGGCAGGCAGGGGCTCATTGAGAGGCTGAATGAAAGAGGGGGGAAGAGAAGAAGCAACCCACAGTGCTGAGCGCGCGCACACACACACACACACACACACACACACACACACACACACACACACACACGCACACACACGCACACGCACACACACACACACACACACACACACACACACACACACACACACACAAGACAGAAACAAGACAGAAAGAGTTGGACACACATACTCACACCGACCTCACCAGCTTTGGCCACTGTCACAACCAATACCCTCTCTCTGGGTCTCTAATCTGTATGGCTCTCCTGCTGTGAGGGTGGTTGGTGTGGAAAGGTTCAGAGTCTCAAGGGGCAGCACACACACACATGCACGAATATAGTAATGGGGGAGAGAAGGAAAGGGTGATGGGTAGCAAGAGGAAGAGGATAAGGAGAAGAAGATGGTTGGGTGGTACGGTGAGTAATGGTGTCAGAAAGAGGAAACCTGGAGGCAGTGAGGAGGTGTTGACCAGCAACTGAACGATCTGTCCTTTCTTATCCTTCCACTGATTTCATGTGTCCTCATCTTTCCCATTTCCGCTTTAATTTCCTTTTTGTATCACTCCCTCTCTCACACTCCTTGTCCTTGTTTCTTGCATTATTCTGTTCTAATCAAACCACCACCTTGAGTTTGAGGGGCACACTGGTCAAAGACTGTGACATGTAGAAATGAAGGTGCTGCGCGCATGCATGCACACACACACACACACTCTCTCTCTCTCTCTCTCTCTCTCTCTCTCTCACACACACACACACACACACACACACACAGCTCTGTGTTTCTTTTTGTCTTTATTTCTCACACAGCAGGCGTTCTGTGGCCTTTACCAGCAGATCTCCATTTCAAAACCCTCCTTCTGAATAAGAGAGGAAGGCTGGCAAGACACAGAGGACATGGTGAAGGCTGGTGGCATGCTGTAGGTAGAGTACAGGATCAAAAAACACTGGAGTGCAGCAGTTAAAAAGCTGTAGAAATGCTCCAAATGCGTGCAAATGACATAAGCTGATTTTAATATGCTTACTTGGTTTGTAGTGATAACTGGCCACAAGCTTAACTGGTTACGCACAGATTAGCTCCCCTCTAACGCTCTAGTCCTACAAATGCAATGACGATAAATTGGACAGAGAAAACTAATCTATTTTTTTTTCTTTTGGATTCCTCATGTACTGGACCGTTACAGTATTTCTGTAAATGATCCACTAACTGTGTGTCTTCAGTTCTTTCTGATTAGTTCTTATTTCATTTGCACATCAAAGACATAATGATGTCATCGGTCACAAAAACATTTGAACAAAGGCCTCTTACCTACTGTTAATCTAGATCTGTTCATTTTAGGTAGGTTTGTTTTTCTAGGACACCTGCTCTGTGACAATGTGCATAAAAGTTAAACAATCCTTGTTAACAGCCAGGTCGGCCGACTGGGCAGCTGGCAGGTAAAGAGCTCTGTTAGAATGGGTGTGGGATTGTAGAGAGAAATATGTGAGGCCAAACTAAAGCGGTGTCGGTTATGGACTAACTGCACACTCTACCTGCTGAGTAAAGTGCATCAATAATTTAGCTCCACTGTCAGTGAAGTGTACCTACTTCTGCTGTATAGGGAAACAACAGTCACACAAAGATGAAAACACATTAACCAAAGGACGAGCACCTTTGTTTAGATTCAAACAACAATAGAACAACAATGTGCATACATTCATACATTTTCATACATTATACATAGCTTAGTGCATATATTTATGCCTGTGTCCGCATGTTAAAAAACCAAACAACAGGAAAAGACATTAATATGTTCAAGTGTACATGTAAATAAAAAAATATTGTAGAATTTGCCTAATATCAAAGCACAGAGAGAATATGATTAGATTTCTTAAGCAGTGATCTCTTTCTCTCTCCTGTTCTACCTCTGTCTGTCATCCTCGCTCAGTGCCCTCTCTTGGCTGTCCTCTCTACAATCAGTGCCCAGTGAGCCGTGAGACGCACTTAAGCGCCGACCGGCGGTAACCTCACGCTGCCCTAGTACTCACTCTTTCTCCTCTCTCTCTCTCTCTCTCTCTCTCTCTCTCTCTCTCTCTCTCTCCCTCTCATAAACACACACACACACACACACACACACACATGCACACACACACATGCACATGTGCGTGTGTATGCATGCGCACACAGTCACTGGCTAAGACACAAAGACATACAGATTGACAGATCACACATATAAAACCATATCTTTGCTTTTCTCTTACTTGCTGTGTGGTTATGTTGAATAAAACACAACCACAGGCTGCCACTTAGTGTCCTGTTTACCTGCTGACTTCCATGCTGATAAAGGGCTGAGTGCTTAGAGAAACTGAGTGTGAGCTGCTGTCACACACCATTACTTGTCTTGAATCTCAGGTTCCAACCTCAGGATCAGCAGCACAATGACAAGCGTCTCCTTAGATGCACTCCAGATCTAACCTCAAACCTCCTCTCCACTTCCTCAGGACACAAATGTATATGTATGCACTGGTTTGAGAACCTATATGTGCAATAAATACAAAAGACTTTAAATTTCCTCATCACACACATTTGCCATTTGCTTACCTGGTAAGTAGTAAAGCGGTGCTTTTAGTCCAAACATGGTTACAGTTTAAGTGTCATGAAGAGAGAACAACTTCTTTGAGATGTGCAGGCAGCCGTCCTGTCCTGGATGACTGCACTAGAGAGGGGCTGTGCCCTCGCAGCCACCCAGAAACGAGGCTCTGTGTGTGGGGAGGTTGGGCTGGGACTCAGCCTGTCATCCCCGCTCTCTGGTCCTCGCTAACCAAGCGTGAGGCTGGGACCGCCCAGCTGGCTAGGACACACACATACACACACACACATACACAAAGGCACAGACAGTCACGGAGATACACACAGACAGAGCGGTGCAAAGGGTCAACCCGTGAGCCTGCCCCTGCTCTCGACCCCCTCGCTCCTGCCCCAGATCCCCTGAGCAAAGGGTCACACACACTCGCTGTCCGTTTCCAAGCAGGAGCAGGAAACACGTTTTCTCCAGCTTTCTTTTACTGACACACACACAAACTCACATACACACACACACACACACACACAGAGAGAGTCGGGACAGCCAGAGAAAGATGTAAAAGCAACCAGTCCAGTGCCAAGAAGAGGTGAAAAGAGGCAGGAGGGAAGATAAAATACAGGCTGGGTAAATCCTGCAGACGAGAGAAGCGACCGGTTCCTGGGTCTTTTATCCTTCTATCCAAGAAAGATGATCAGAGGAGAGTCGGCTCTGCTTCCTCCGCTACTGCTGCCACACACTCTCTCTCTCTCTCCCTCTTTCTCGCTCTCTCATTTTCTCACCCTCCCTTTTTTTCTCTCTCTCTCTTTCACTGCCGCTACGAAGAGAGGGAGGTGGAGGAGAGGAGGAGAGAAGGAGGGCAGAATGAACTCCCTCCAGGCAACAACACAGCCAGATAGCGAGAAAGTGTGTGCGCTCACGCGTACGTGAGTGTGTGTGTGTAAAGATGGGGGTGGTGGTGTTTGAGCAAAAAGAGAGATAGGAGAGGCCAGGGTGCAGATGAGAGGGAAATACCGGTCAGTGCTGATGCTTCACCCGTGGAGGAGAGTGGTCACAGTTCAATTTGGAGTCAGGGTGACAGCTGATTGGACAGCCCCCGTGACAGCGAGAGGCCAACGACTATCAAGGGAGCATCTGTTCACACTGTATCAGACAGTAGGAAAGCATCAACCGGTAGAGAGTGCAAAAAGAGTGCTGTGGGTCTTCAAGGGCAGCTCACAATAGAACAGCTACGTGTTTGGAAGAAGAAAATATAAAAGATCCCCCGCCTCCATTCTCGTCTCTGAAAATGAGAGTCCTCGTCTCTGTCTGCAAGCGTGTGGGTGCGTTTGTGTGTCCGTCTAGGAAACTTGGCTTGTGCTGCCTCGCACACAGACTGCTCACCATGCTGCGCTGACAACAGACTTTCCCCCCTTCCCTCTCTCTCTTTCTCTCTCTCTGCTCTCTGTCTTTTTATCACACATACACACACATACACCACTAAACACACAAACACAAACTTGCTGTGTTATGCCGTCTCCTGTTCTGCACACAAACCTGACTGAGACGGTGACAGGAGGGTTGAGGAGTTAACTATCTGTAGTGAAGCAGCCAGCAGGGAGAGAGGAGGGGGCAAGAGAGAAAGAAAAAAAAAAAAGAAAGGAGGAGATGATGGGGAAATAGCCTAGCAGGACAGTTTGCCCTCAGGGCTGACTCGCTCTCAAACCCATTCTATGAAACTCACAGTGGGGGAGGTGGAGAGATGGGGAGGAGGTCTGGCAAGAGTTTAGTGAGGATGGGGAGGCAGGCAGACTGAGGGGTCTTATGCCTTCAGGAAGAAGACAGGATCCCAAACTCCACAACACACATACACAAGCACAACAAGCACAGTGAGAACGAGTGGGAGTGTGAAAGGCATGCTCACAGGCAAATAGGGCACATAATCGCTAATAGGGTCTAATGATTGAAGGAAGAAGGAGAGACAGACAGAGGGAGAGAGGAAGACAGGAGAAGAGGGGAGTACATAGATCGAGATGTGGAGTGAGGAAGAGACAAGGAGGGTGGTGGAGTTATTCTAAGAACAAAGGCCTTTTTACTGATATAAACACAGGAAAATACATTAACTGTTTAATTAAGGCCAGTACAATGTGTCAACAGTGGGTAGGTGCGTGTGATAAATGATAAATGATGATAAAAATAGATTACTTATATTATGCAACATGTTCACATTTACACACCTTTCATACAATATTGCTTTACATACAGCACTGGATGTGTGCAAACAATATTCATTATCATGACAAGAGGGCACATACGTGCTTCTGGGCTGTTTAGCGCAGGTGTATTTGTGTGAGGTAAGTGTTGAATTGTCTCACACCTCCAGACAGGTTGAAAGGTGACGTGCCCCCCCCTCGGAGGCGCTACACCACCAAGCCTGACGGCACACTGACAGACATAAGCAGACAGAGACCTAAAAATACAGCCTCGAAGGTGGACAAGATGAAGATGAGGAGCAGGAAGACAAGAGGATCTGTTTGTTTCTCACACACAACAGGCTAGCTGCATCTTTGTATTTTAATAAATATTCAATAAAGGTATGTGAAATGTTCCAAAGATGACATGGCAATGAAAAGAGCACACTTAACACCTTATTACTGCAAAGAATAAGCATAAGAATAAGAATAAGAAAGCTTTTATTGCCATTGTACAACAGCAAGACATGCTGCAAGTACAAGAAATTACGAGGGCTACATCAAGGTGCTGCTTGGTCCTCGTATGAACACAACATGTACAGTAAGTCCTAATATAAACAGAATACATCAAACAAATAAATGTTTGAATTTGTTTTAAGGCTACAATAGATCCTTGAATTCTGCTTTATTTCTCTATTATATTCACTAAGAATCATCCAGAAAAGTATACAGTGTTTCTTATTTGTAGAGCAAAGAGTCGTTTGAAAAATATAATTTTTTTCACTATAATTTAGAAGAAAACCATCATAGGTTACTGCCTTAAAATGAAACTGTGAGCATTACACAGCTAAGTGATGGAAGTGGACAGTGACAGGAAAGAATCATCTGTTTTTTAAATTATTTTTCTGCTCATTAAGGGACAGGAAATGCTACAGAATGTCAATTGTCTTCTGTTATTTAAGGTAGTATAATGAGTTACATTTGACAAGTGCACTGCAGAAGAAGGAACCACGCATACACTCACACGCACACGAACGCATGCGCACACACACGCACATGCATACACACAAACACGCACACACACTGAAAGGCTATAAAAGCTCCCTGGAGACCAAGGCAGCATGTGTGACTGAAAACACTGTGATCAAGAAGTAACAGGAAGAGGGAGATGGAAAAGGAAAGAGGGGAAGAACAAAGCGAGTGAAAAGGGGGGTGTTAGGAAAAAAGGAATAAAAAAAAGATGAAGGGAGGGAACGAAAGGGAGGGAGAGAGCAAGAGTGATCTCTCTCATACACACACAAACCTGCCATGCCTACTTCCTGTCAACCCACTATGCAATTGTCTTCCTTATGAACCCCACCCCACCCCCACCCTGCAAAAAATAATCACTCTCAGTTGTGTGTGTGTGTGTGTGTGTGTGTGTGTGTGTGTGTGAGTGTGAGTGTTCGTGTGTGTATGTGTGCATGTTGGAAACGAGTGAAAGATGGTCGTCCTCTTCCACAGCAGGGAAAGCATAGATAAGGCATCACTACAATCTGTCCCTACCACACACAGCCTCTGGAGGTGCACACAGACTCTCTCACACACAGAGACACACTCACACACATTGTTGACTTCTATGCTGCACTCTGACATGATTGCAAAAAAAACAGGTCAGTTCCTTAAAGCAGGTCTGGGATTCTCACAAAGAAATATACAAAGAGTGGATGTGCAATCACAAACACATAAATTAGAATACATATACATTATGTGTGCATAACAAGACACCAACATCTCTATAGGACTGTATGCCATAGTTAGGAGTAAAGAAGTGAAGGTGTTTTTTGAGGTATTTGACATTTTTTTTTAAAACTGCTCAGGATTGATGTCAAATCTGATGAGAAATAATATCTTGTCACCCCTATTTGCTGAAACCGCACCCACTCCACCATTCCACACACCCATTTAACCTGACCTCTCACTGGTGATTAGAAGCCTGTGAAGTGTGTGCGAGCATGTGTGCGTGTGTGTATCGGTCTTTGTGTGTGAGATGCTTCTCTCCATATGCTAATCACAGCCTAGCACTGAGAGTTAATTTGCAAATGTGTCATTACCCATCAGACTCAGCAGCAATAACCCAGCAATTACAGAACTCTCGCCTGGCCAGCTGAGCACCACGCGCACAGACAGGCACACAAACATACACACACACACACGCGCACACACACACATACACACATACACAAACAGAGGGATAAAAAAGCTCTGATATAGAGATGCTACGTTCCTGATATTGCATTCTGCCTCCAAGAGGTATTCAGTGTTCTTACAGTGTAATCACAGCTCCTCACCTCAGTGTCAACAGGACAGCAACCAAGGTCAGTTGTGCACTTTCAGACACTCCTGTTTCTTAGCAACATTATCCAGGAGTGTGGCCTTGCTAAGAACTTCAATGGCATCGCACAACAGCTCCAGATCACAGATGGAGTTACTGAACAATGTGCAAGTGTGTATGTGTGTGTGAGTGTGTGTATGTTTAAACACTTACCTGTGATGAGGGAGGTCAGGATCAGAGGTGAGATGTTGTCAGTTGAAGGGTGGTTAACATGGGGAAAGAGAAAATAGAATTAAATAAAAAGTTATGGGTGGATTTGTTATATTTCAAGTTAACAGATATTTTTTTCTCTTACAGAAATGTTTATTCTGTTAGTTGACAAATTAAAGAAAATCCTGAATAAAACATTTAGGTAAGAAAAAATATGAATCAATGTGGCTCTTCACCACCAAAAGAGGAAATATTTTCTGTCCAGTAGAGTTTTACAGACTTGCAGCCAAAAAAATCTACTACTTTGAGAATTTATTCTCTTTTTTTCTGTTTAATTTTTCATCCATCAGCAGATGTCATTGTTGCTTGTTCCTTAACCCTGAAGTTGAGGAATAACTAAAACTGTTTACCTTTAGAGCTCACATCTTTTAGTCTGGTAAGGAGAAGGAGAAACAGCAGCAACAACAAACCGACTGTTGGATGAGCTTTTACGTCATTAACTCAAAACAGCTTTTTTTTTTTCTGAACCTGTCGGCATTTCAAAGATGAGGGCAAACAGAGGTGAATGTAAAAAATAAATGTTTCCTCAGTCGTTGGATGTAAACCACCTGCTCTCAAAATCCACTTATCATCACATCACCTAATATGGTTACATTTGATTCAAACACCAACATGTCAGCTACAACCCTCAGTGACACACACTCATCTACGTGTCACACACCTGTCACACAAACTCATCAACACTTTAGACACACTTATCTCTGGTGTTTACCCTGTTGCCCGCTGCAATAACACCTTGGCGTGACAGCAAAGGTGTGCACAAGCATGTGCACAATGTGACTGTTTTATCCTTCAAGAGCCTGAACGACTGAACCATGATATCAAACAAAAACTGTCAAACCACGGACAGTTGATGAACTTCAGAAAGAAGAAGTTTATTTTTTGAACTGTGAAAGAATATCAAATTCAATTTCTGAAAAAAAAAATCCTTAAACAGAAACAAGGGTAGTTTTACAATCTCAGGCCACTGTCCAACAACCCATGAGGCTTTGGTGTTGCTAATCCAGCCTAACCCAGTTTATAAAAGACAGTGAAGATAAACAGTTGAGTCTCAAGTTAAAAAGATTGATGTACTGGAGACTCTGCTGCCAACAGTGCAAGGGAGAGTCAATTCTGATCATTTATTTTAGAAAAACAAAGAAGATATCTCCATGAGTAACCTAGCACTTTCAGTGAGAACAACAGTGGTCTGAAGAAATTCCTGTCAAAGTGTAGGATAATACGAGCTCCCAGAGCCAAAGGCAGCAATGACTGGCTCTGGCTTTTAGACACAGCACATCTGGTTTGATTTCTGCTCAGTAAAACCACATCTGCATTAACACAAGGCTACTGATGCTAAAACAGATAAATAGGCATTAGGGAAGCAACTGTCTACTAATAAAGCAACTGTCTGTGCTTTATTAAGAAGCCAGGGAAACATTGGTGCTGCCACTGTATATGTTTAAACCTGTCATTTTGTGTGCGGTACAATCCGGCTATGGTCACATCCTTGTTGTTGTAATGTAGTAAAAACTGGTACCATGCTGCACCTCCATCATTTAATAAAGAAATTAAGTTTAAGTTTATGCCCTGCGCAAGATTAATTGAAAACAAACTAAGTTATAACACTCAATCAGCACATTTTCCCTCTTTCTATACATAAAAAAGAACATTTTACACTGATTCTAGGTGATGCTTCTCATTAAAATGGATGATTTGTGCAGTGTGGATAGCCCTATGAACACTATTGAGAATTTCTCTCAATGACATCTTTAGGAGCCTCTTGGCTCTTGCATTTTCTGCTTTGAGAGTCACATTTTAATATTCACAAATCAAGCTTGCACCCTTCATTTTCACCAGAATTCTGTCACTCCTGATTTAAAGTGGATTTCTCTTTTAAATGGTTGCTATCCATTAATGTGACCAACACTCACACATGCACAAACACACACTCAAGGGAGCCAGGTGAGGGGAGCTGGCCAGAGCTGACAAACTGATGTGCAATCATATCATATCCCTCCCACAATGCCTTATGGCACACCTGCTTTCTAGCACAGACAACAGAAGCGTCCTTGTTCTCTGCCGAGGGAATGCATTGCGCCACACGTCTCTGCTCTGATGAGGCTTTTTATAGTCACTCAGCTCTCTTACCTGCATCTTCTAGCCCTTCATCTGTCTCCATATCAAACACATCAGATCTGCTGCCTCTCAGCGAGCCTTGTTGTTATTAGACAGAAGAGCAGAGAACCAGAGATAAAGTAGAGAAGAGAACCAGAGGAGGAAGGAGGGAATCTTTAAAAGTGCCATTCATTTGATTAACAAATGCATGTGCACACGTGTGCTGTGTGTTCCTCTGTCTAGTGTGTGTGTGTGTAAACTGGCCGTGTGTGCCTATGTGATTGCCCAGGGGCAGTTGTATGGTATGCAAACGCAGCTGAGGGAACCTAGAGAGCAGCGGCGGCAGGAGAATCTTACTTTACACCAACACGCTACAAAGAAGCTGATAACAGGCTGACGGGGTGGGATCACACACACACACACACACACACACACACACAGATGCATACATACACATCCACGTGTTTATCTACACATGTATAAATACGAACATCGCACAGAATCCAATGTGCTTGATTTAATATTTAATTGCATACACAATAGACTATAGGCACACACACTGGAATCACATGCACACACAAAAGAGCTGCCGGCAGTGTGTTTTTCACTTGACTTGTGCTCTCCTGTGACATTTTCTCATTGGCTTGTTTGTCTCAATTATCCCTACTTATTGGGCAGAGATGGTTAACCCATTAACTCACACACACTCAGGGAGGAGGAAAGGAAGAGCGAGGAGAGAGAGATAGAAAGAGAGAAAACTGAATGATGGTTCAACCTGCCTTGGGCATGTTGTGAATCACACAACTGTACGAGGCCACAAACACAGGCTGACCTGGCCGGGCGCCAAGCAAACACACAAGCTGTGCACACACACAGGCAACAGAGAGCAGCTGATGGGGCAGTGGAGTACGAGCACCTCGGGGCCTGTTGGAGGGCCTGAGTTGACCTTCTCCACTCACCATTGCGCTTCTGGATTTAACACACTATCCTACAACAAGGCTGCAGCTTTGTGTGTGTGAGTATTGTAACTGTGGTTCATTAGATGCAGCTCTATGTGTGCTTGTGATGTATGTGTGTTGGAAAGTGAGTGTGTGAGTGTGTGTGTGTAAGGAGGCTGCCTGCCCTGTGTCAGGCCTCTGCTGTGTTCAGTAAGTGAGGCGTGCTAATACTGCGTGTGCTCAGGTTTCACGCATCAGCACACAGTCGAAGAGACTTACCCGAGGTCACAGACTGTCAAACCCTCCTCCCTCTTCCCCTCCTCACCTCCACCTCCTCCTCCTCCTTCTCCCTGTGACTCAATCCTTCCTTTTCTCTCACTAAATACTTTACCTTTAGCCAAGCTTCAACACTCCATCTTTCAGTTTCCTTTTTGCTCCCCCTTCCCACCCTCCTACTTCGCTATCAGTCCTCCCTTCCCTCTGCCTCCCCTTACCCCCCCACCCCGTCCCCTTTTCCTCCCCGGAGGATTCCATCATGCTCAGTCTTTTAGTATCTTTCATGTCTTTTACCTGTCAACAGAGGAACGAATGTGTGAGCAGCTCCCCAACAAAGGAAAAACACCCTCCTGTCATCTCAGAAAACGCTACAGGGAGGGGGGAGGTGGGCAGAGAGCGAGATCGACAGGGGGACAGACGGAGCTAGATAACACAGGAAGCAGAAGAAAAAGGGAAATGTTGATGGAAGGGCATGGAAAATTAAGGCAGAGGAAATGTTGTGCTCTTAATATGTGTTAAATAAACACAAGCTGTGCCATTTTTGGGCAAGTTACGGGTTTAAAATTAACATGTTAAAGGAAACATGTATTAAACGTGTCATCTTTTAACATCTTTATGCATTCAGAGGCAACACACGCTACATTACTACTAAACTACTTTACATGAGCCCTCAGTTTGATGACAAAGAGAAACTTGTGTCTCAACGCTCATACACATGTCTGAAAGAACACAAACAATTACACACACATGACCTCTCCAGCTTGGGACTGTGATAGTCTGTGAATCCCCTCCAATTCAGTTCTGTCACACCGCACAACTGTACCAGCTACACACATTCACATGGGATAAAACTATAAGCCATAAAATCCAATAGGCACCTCACTCCATCTTTGTCTGTCTCTCTATTCCATGCCTAGTGTGTGTGTGTGTGTATGTGTGAATCCTTTGCTAGTACTAATCTGTTGGCACAGCCCCCATCCTCAGCATTGCCCTCGTCTCCATATTATTCTGGGATTAGCTCATATGTTAGCCTAGCCACTGCCTGAGCTGGGGAGAGGCAGCCATCTTAGAACAATGCCTATTGATGAAACACTAGGAGGTTTGATTGGATTAATCATCTCTCCCTTTCCTTTCTGTCACATCTCGAGCTGTCTCTCTTTGTTGCCACTCCTCCTCCATTTCAACTCTGTCCTTCTGCCTTTCCCTCCTTCCATTCAGAGATGAACAATACACAGATTTCCCTGTCTCTCCCTTGTGCAGTGTGACGCAGTTAACGCTCCCTTGTTGAGTAACGAACGGAATTAATAGGCCACCAGTTTACAAGGGCGCTAAAAAATAAACAATTAAAAGGAAAATGTAATAGTTTCTGCATCAGTATCAGTTTCTGTGTGGTATTGTACTTTACATTACAGTGCTTTCAGGCCTTTTCTTGATGAGAAAACACAGCCTCTGATATGAGCTTATTATAATTACAACTATGAATCTAATCATGCGAGAGAATGACAAGAAAACTGGATGAGAATACACATATACAGAGGTTGTTTTATTTTCTGTCTTTCTATGAAATACATAGAAAGAGCTGCCAAAATGTGAGTGATACGGCAGCACCAGTAGCGGCCCACAGAGAAAGAAATGAGGGTGAATCTCCACAGATTTGGCCTGTGTTTAGCTGGGGCACTCAACCAAGTGGCAGTTGCTAGCCTGGGCGGCCTTTGGCCCGATGTCCCCACCAATCACATTCCAGCCCCAACTACGCCAGCGTGGACCCACAGCAACCCTCCGGTCTGGTGCCAAACACCCGTACACACACACACACACACACACACAAAAGAACACACATATGGGCAGCAACCGTGCGTACAAACAGCGCAGCCAATTCCATTTTCAAACATGGATAACAACTGAATTAACACTCTGTGATCCTCTGCCAAAGCAGAAGGATGCTCCTTTATACATTCAAATGCACACACATGCATGCGTGTATATGCAAACAACATGTATACACACACACACACACACACACACACACACACACACACACAGACACACACGCTTGCGCATACACACACACATACACACATGCAAAAGAGGTTGTTAGGGTGGAGTTATCTGTGGTTAGATTTTAAATGCATCATTCCATGCCTGTCTCTCTCTGTCTTTTACTGGTTCTGTTTTGCTCTCACCCTGTCTTTACTGCTCCTATAATGATTAAAGCAAGTCACTGTCTCATGCAGATGTTGCTAATGTCAAAGCTATTTAAACAGCAGTGCCTCTGTTTGACGCTCCAGTGTTGGAGTGCAATGTGGAATGCAGAAATTGGGTTTTAGAAGAAGAGTGAGTCAGAGTAAAGAAATGCAAGGTGGATGAGGGAAGGCAGAGCAGAGCCGGTCAGATAAAGTAGCTGGGGCATCACTTGCTCCCTGACCCGTTGCACAAACCACTTGATCTAAATGCAACTCATTTATATTTGCAGTGATGATGACAATCATGTTCATCCTTCTTGTGCTGTCCCGTCTTTCCTCCTTTTTCTTCTCTTTGACTGTTCTTCTCCTCCCTCTCCACGTCTCCTCTGTTATTTGCTCCATCCACGGCCAAAAATGGTTGTCTCTCTCTCTCTCTCTCTCTCTCACTCTTTCTCTCTATCTATAATGCTGCCATCACATCGCTGTTCTAATCTATTTCCTCCCTCTTTCTTGTCCTCCCCAACTTGATCCATTAGCATTTTTTCTTAGTGTTTTTGTTTTAATGAACTATATAATCTACACACACAGACACACACATCAACAAATGAGGATGCAAAGATGTAAACACAACATTTGAGAGTCGTTTTATTTTTGTTTTTTATAAGACCTATTGTTGCAGCTTATGGTTATTTAAGGATATTTTCTCTCTTGAAAATCACAGTAGGAAAAAAATGGCACCTGGCTAAGAAGCAAGGCAATCACCTGACATCACAGCTATTCATCCTGCAGAGAGCAGAGAGCTGTTTGCTCCTCCACCAGCATGAAGAGGAAAGGCCTTCCAAGAATCCTTCCACACTCTCTCCTTTCTCTGTCTTTTTCCACAGATTAATCTGTCCAGCAGTCGTATAAATCTCGGTGCTCACTGTGGAGAAATGCTCTATGTGGATCATTTATGTGTGACACAAAAAGGAGATGAACCTTGGTAAAGCTCTCAAAATAGGCTGTATGAACAAAATGGAACAAAGTCTAAATGGGACTCAACATGATTCTTTGAGCCTTAAAAGGCGTAAAACTGACCTCATGCTACACACATCACGTTCAGCAGTTTGTAGCATGAACTCTAACAATGTGCACTATTGTGTTATGCGTGTGAGAACTGAAATAACGCCGAACTGCAGGTTTGCGCTGCCTACTGAGCGTGTGTGAGTGTGCGTTGTCTTGGCTCTGCTGCTTGTTAAGATGTCATGATCATTTATGGCTGAGGTCAAAACAACTCTCTCTTTTACTAAAAGATGGGAGGGGGGATCAACGGAGGAGGGAGGGGGTAGAATCAGAGTAAGAAAAAAAACAAACTTCGTGGCTTCAAAGGGTCCTGCTGTAACCATGGTGCTGCTGAGCTTGGTCACCGTGGGAACAGACCTTCAGTGCTTTTGATGAGGGGAGAAGCATTTTTGTAAAAGAGGGATGGTGGGCTGTTTCCCTGAGGCTTCCTTGCTCAGTTCACTGTTCAAACACGAAAAAAGTGTTTTGTCACTTCAAGAGCTAATAATCAAGCCATCCATAATTATAAAATATAAGAAATCAGAGGTAAAAATGTTATAACAATTAATATGCGTGTTTCATAGTGGCAAAGTGTTTCTTAATCAATGACGATTACAGGCAAATACATGCAGGACAAAAATAGTTTTCCTCCACTTTCATGAACAATGTCTGGATATTGTTTCTTGTGGCGTTTAGCAATAATTTTGGAAAGTATATGTGAGACTCTTTTTTTGCAGGAAACAACTGTGATTGGTCAAAAATTGTGGAAAAGTTGTGGTGAGTGAATTTGTGAATTGAAAACTGTGAATGCACAGGGATCGGTTGAATTTGCATTAACAGTTGCGACTGAAAATTGAGAAATCCTGGACGGTCTGATTAAACACCCTGGAACACTAGAATTGCAACAACTATTTATTTAAAACCAGCTGATGTAATAAACGTTTCTTTGATATTGTCTGACCTTCGGTTACCACCCCTCAAATGTAGCTAATAATGTTAAAAGAGAAAAAAAGTTCAAAGTTACAGTGTGACAGTGTTTCGTGTTTTTATTTGATAAATGAACGCAGCTGCTTCAATTCTATAGTTAACCTTCCCGTGTTCTCTGTACTCTTTAGATTAATCAAATGCGTTCACATCACCTGACATTAGTAAAAATAACAACTTATCCAATATTCATCAGTTTCTCTTTCGGAATTCTCTTCCAGGGACTGATTAACACGTCAGCCCACAAGATGGAAATGTATCTATTTCACTTTTCTGGCAGCATCTTCAAAGTGTGTGTAAATCCTAGCATGACAGTTGGATGGAAACAGCTTGTGTCTCCTTGCAGACACCTCTCCTATTAGATACAGATGATGAGCAAAGTTTTCCAGAGATTTTTATGATGAGGTAGAATATGATTAAACAGAGACTCTTACGTTTCAGGACATTGTGACTGCAAAATTAGCTTCATTCATCTTGCTGACCGCATTGGCAAGACCAGTCTCTTTTCTATGACTTGATCTGTGAGTGTGTGTGTGCTGTTTGTTTGCATGCATGGAACATAAGCTTATATGTGTACATATGGAAGTATGTGTATGGTGTGTGTGTGAGATTGATGTCCTGTCAAAGTAAACAAACCAGCTGAATCTGTTAAAGTGAGACAGGCACTTTTAGCAGTGACCACTACAGCAGGATTTACAGCACTCTTAACGATCACACCCTCAATTAGACCTGCAGAATAGTGTCTATATATGTGTGCATGTGGGTGTGTGTGTGTGCGTGTGTGTGTGTGTGCAAGTGTGCGAGTGTGTGAGTGTGGATGTGATGATAACTATGGCACAAAATAGTGGGATGAAGGGGTTATAAGTAAGTGCTGCAACACTTCGATTTCCCCTCTTGCTGTGATGTCACTGAATTTATTACCAGTTCTTGCTTAAGACCATACTCACCATAAATCAGAGACACACATACACATTCACACAAATACACTGGACACACACACACACACACACACACACTCCTGTCTATTGGTGTCGGGCTTATGATGAGGAACAGAGCAAAGAGGAACTGTGATGAAGGGGAAACAAACAGAGCGTGGAGACAGATGACGGATGGCTTCTCTCATTCAACAAGCCAGTATGAGATGAACACACACTTAGGCCATACATCCCCGGTCTCAGCCTCCATCTTCCTGTCTCCTCGTCTGTGACAGATAACTAACAGTATGGCACCTTGATGTGCTGATAGCACCAATGCAGACCAGCAGCAAAATGATGACTCCATGGCTGATAGGCTGCCTGTCGCACACCAGTAGTAGTAGAGATGTGAGTCGTGGTGGTGACACTACTAGCAGAGTGGTGACTCCCACTGTATGAAGAATGAACATAATAGAGGTGGGTCCACTCAAAGTCAAGCAGGGAGCAGTGGACGGGGTGATAGAGATGACCAGAGGGGAGAGTAATTGCCACACCACACTCAAGGTGCTTGAAATGACCCATTCAAAGTATGTGAGCTCAAAGGGAGGGGTGAGAAAAATAGTGTGTAAGAGTGTCATGGAGCAAGAGCGAGGGCCAGTGAGAGAAATGACTGTTGCAAATGCCCATTTCCTGCTGCTGTGGGGTCATGCCTGAGCGCCGCCAGGAAGTGTGGGTCAGAGTGGAAGGTGGAATAACACAGGGATAATCTTGTCTGAGCTCCAGTGGGAGAGGACAGGGGGTTTGTTATGAGAAAATGAAAGGGTAGAGGTGGAGAAAAGAAGAGCCACGGGCCATTAGAGCCACCTCAACTACACATAATAGCAGGTAGCAGAGAGAGAAGGACATGAGTAGCTCAGTGGAGTGAAGCAGAGAGGAAACATGAAGAAACAAACACTAAAACAGTGTTACATTTATGCACATATGTCAAATGTTACCTTTTCTACAATATACTATTGTAATAATGGTATATGTCAATGAAGAAGATATTAACATATAAATATGTCCTAAAAAATGTTCAATAATAAGATTATGATGACTGCTTAAATTCATTTCCCTCAGCTGGAACAATGAACTTCAAAAGCACCGAAAATTGTGTCACTTAACTTTAATGCAGCTTCTTAAATACAAAAATTCAAACAACTCCCTGATGATTTCTATGCTTATATCTTGATATGACGATAATATTCATATAATATTAATTAATTCATATCCACAGTGTTAAAATTTAAACCAGCTCCTGATACTAAAGTCTCATCCAAAGAACAATAGTAATTCTTTATCGCTATGTGGTCTTAGTGTCTGCCTCTTTTTATTTTCTATGTCTCTGATAAGTTGGTGGCACATTTGCATGCAGAAGAGAACAATATGAATATATATACACGTATGAGGCAAGAGACGGACAGAGACAATGATTTAGTAATGGAAGAGAGAAAAAAAACAGAGGAAGTGCAAAGAAACACAGTGTTTCTGTTTCTGTGCTCAATTCTCAATTTTCTAAACTGTTTTTTCCTTTCCTCCCCCTTGTCATTGGTTTCTTCCTCTAACTGTCTTATCTGACTCAAACCTCTAATCAGAGAGTATTTTCTGGTCTATGTCTATTAAAAAAACACATACACATTCACTACTGTGAGCACACATATGTACCCAGATTTTTCTCTCTCCTTTCTGCTTATCCCATTCATTCTCTTTATCCCTCACTGACTTACATGCTTCACTTCCCCTGCTGTAATCTCAACAGCATTTACTGAGCTAATTAATGGGGCAGAGGGTTGAGTACTGCTCAACTGAGACAACTCCTCTTTGTTTCTCTTACACATGGATAACTACAGAGACCAGGAAGAAGCAATGCTAAAAGTGGAAAGAAGGTGAAAGGAACCAAAGGATAATTCCTGGTAGGAGACATGACCTTAAGGAGTAAGTTAGTAAAATAGTCAATTTGACTCTTGAACCATCCAAATCTCTCCAATAAACTGTCTGCTTAAAACAAACAAGGAGAGTGTGAAATACAAGTTTATCACAGACAAATATTATTATCACTTTTATTAGTATTATTACTTTTTTCCAAATTACTTGTTGTGGTTTACTCAACATTGCAAAGAGGACATGGAGATAAGGGCCACTGTCTTGAAGAAAATGTCATGCTGCCTGGCAGCTATTCGAGGCAGATAAGCAAACAAACAAAAAGTAAACAAATCAGCGACTGTGTGAGTGAATGATTGTGGATCCATGAGGTCCTGCACATCCAAAGAGTATAAAACAACTTTGAAAAACTAAAAATTTACTTTGAAAAATGTCAAACATCTGCAGTGACGCTATGGAATTTATTATCAGAACATTGGAGACATTAATTATTTTTATTTATATCAGTTAAACAACAGCTAAGCTGTCACAAAACTCATTTATAGATGATCTTGATCTGAATTCATTCAGGCTGCATGTGCAAAACTATAGTCATTTCAAGGGACACCAATCTCTGAGGTAATCCATGCTATAGGCTAACACAGTGAGTGGAGGTGTGCTCTGTCTCTGACTAAGCTACATGTGGGTCACTGGTGGGTCCATCCACTCAATGACATCTGTGAAACATGATGCTCAATGTATTTGCAGTCAGAAGCATGAGATGTGTGGGTCAGTCAGGATGAAGTTTCAAAAGTTCAAAAGTTTTTATTAACAAAAATTAAAACACTTTGTAGAAGAGGTTGCTAGTACTGCTGGTCACATTTTTAATCTATTTCAACCTATAACCTGTTTCCTATGGTTTATTCTGAACAAGGTTTACCAGTTTTCAGGTTAAAAAAAATGGCAATCAGGGTTTGGCCGAGAGTGGAGGTAAAGGGGCAATAGCCACTTAGCAGAGACTGAGAGAAAAAAAAGGTTGTTTTGTCCACTGGGCTTAAAACAAGGTAGTTGTGTGTGAAAACAACACCAAGAAGTACCTGTTAAAACTCTCAGGGAGGTTGTTTTGGATTTTTTCTGCATTATAATGATCAAAAATCAATTAAGTTTGATTCCAAAAATGGTCCTTTAAGCATCCAAGGAAGCCACACAAGTCATATTAACACAATAAATTAAACAACTAGTTCAAGTAAATGATGGTCAATTTGTTTTTAATTAAAAAGCATCTTATTGATTTTCTTCAACATTTCCGTCACCACACACCACACTATCTGAGCTGCAGTCAGCTACACTTCCTCTACATTTATCATTGTATTTCTGGGCACAGAAAACAACTAAAAAAGTTGTTTTCATCCCTAAATCTCTCCCACAATTTGTCGTGTTTTTATCGTCCCATTTTCAAACTCCCATTATATTTTGCTATTTGTGTTCTCAAAAGAAATGGAAGAAGTAGGCAACAACAAACAACAATATGTAACAACTCGATGCTGGATTACAGACAACAGAGGACTCAAACTGAGAGACCAAAAAAATTCTTCATAAACAATCGTTTTGCTACGGATCCCAAGTCTTTCATCCACAGTTGATTTTCACTTCTATTTAATCCATCTTATTTTCTGCTTCTTAACTCAATCTTCTCTCCTTTGTTATTTGCCTTTACAATTCAAAGCAGACTGAACACTCTCACCATATTTACCAGGTGTCACGCCGAAATTCTTCCTGCGCTCTCTGTGTGCCTGACCTGTTTATTCACGGACACATGCACAAACTACAACTTGTCACGTTTTTGTTATGGTTCTAGTTGTGCACATGTTTCATTGGTTGAACCAGACACAAAGAATAATGATCAACTTGCCATGGAAAATTCTGTTTGTAGCATACGAGTGTATCATCCGAGCCTGGGCATCACCGTGTCTGTCTTTGTGTGTATGTTTATTTGTCTGCAACTTCAGTAGATCCACATATAAAGCATATTACATTTGCTATGAGACCACTTAGAAATACACACACACACACACACACTCATATATATATATATATATATATATATATATATATATATATCTTCTACAGGCTCCTCATTGCAATATTTAGTCAATTTGGTTTTGTTAGTGTATCAAACAATAATCACTTTTGTGTATTTATTATTCATATGATATTCATTTAAACTACTGCATTATCAGTATAGTTAATCACTTGTTACATGGGTTTATTTTAAATGCATGATGGCTCTTATGGGGAAACACCTGCAGGGAGACATGACTTATATTGTTAACTTTAGTGTTTTTTCAAGCTTTTATTCACATCAACTTAAGACAAGCTTTATTCTTTGCCATCAATACAGCTCTCTGCACTGGTAACCAGGATGAATCTTTTCACATAGACGGTAAACTAAAGTGAGTCAGATTAATGTTTAGTCCTGCTGCTGTTTTGCATAATGAAATTCAACCATTTGTTTATTCAAGAGGAGTTTGTGTTCAAGAGAAAGACCCTGATTGTATTCATAAATGCCACACCAGAGCAAAGGTGTTGAGTAAGGGTTAAGGATCATTGCTGTGTGTCATTATCCTCAACCTTCCCCTTCTCCTTCTCTCCTTATTGAATCATTGTCACCTAGCTTACTTGAACCTTTGATCCTTGTAGCATCTCCCTCTCTCTTTCACACACATACACACACACATAGAAACCAGAAATGTCCAGGAGCCATATGGATGGTGGTTGTGTGCTGCAGGCAGAGCTGGGCAGGGGGAGGTTATTGATGTCTGCTCTCAAAAAGCCAAGGTCTAGGCCATGAATCGCAAACTCCAGCCTCCACTGGCCCCAGACATTAGCTGCCTCAGATAAGACATGAAGGATTGCTTGCATTATAGAAAAAACAGCCTCACTGGTTTCCCCCCACCTCCCACCTCCCAGCCAAACAAACCCTCCTTGCACATTCTCAACACAGGCACATACATGCATATGTACACACAAGGTTTGTCCAAGGTCCAGTAGTTATTTTGATGGCAAATGTATATTTGTGCTATTTTCATGGTGCAAGGGGAAACAAAGAAATCATGTTCTACTGGATTTATGTGCTTGTTTGTGTGGATTTCAGATCAGATGTAAGGTTACAGCAGGTCATTAGCAGAGAGCAAAGACTGGGGAGGAGAGAGGAGGGAAAACTCCGTATCTACTGACTTTAGAGATCAAAATCACTAAAAAATTCATTCACAAACATAACTCAAGGTAACACATATTGATGCAGCATATAGTCACAATTAGGAATGAAGAATCTGCTAGGGGCTGAAAATGTACATATTATTTTCTGCTCTGGGGTAAGTATGAAGTTACAATATGAGAAACGCAATTAGAAATTCAGTAGGTGTTGAGTATTAAATAATTCGGACCCAAGTCCTCCATCACTAAAATGGAGGACTTGGGTCTGAATTGAGGTTAGTCATTGTGAAGGGCAATTAACCAGAATGAATGTTTTATCTTCCACAAAAAACACACATAGCCATCATACAAATAGCATAACCTTTGACTTTTGCTCCATGTTGATCTAAGGGCAGAGGTCTCGTTCTGGCGACTTCCTGTGGCCTCCTGCCAGGACCTTTCATGTCAGAAGAGTTTAAAGGTCAAGCTACAGCCTGTAAAGCCACTGGACATGTGGTCTACAGCCATCCATTACCATCTACAACCCAGAGACAGCAACAGGCTTTAATAGCCTCTGACCTTTGACCCTGTACTGGCATAGAAACACTTCCCTGCACCTGAACCATGAGCAAAAAGAACAGACTGCCAACAGCGCTCTGGAAAGAGATGAAGCTAAAGATCATTAAAACCAGTGAGAAGTACTTCTTTTCAGGATTTTGTGCAATTTGTGAAGATGTGTGGTTTGAGGAGTTCTATTCAGAGCTATACACTGGGCTGGAAACTTCAACTCAAATTTGAAAAGAAGCATCAACAGAGGGTGAAGGCCAGAATATAATTCAGACCTGCATGTTGCATGAAGTGTGTCAATCTGAGCCTTTGCAGTGATTGTATATGTACAGAAGGAGTAAGAGTTCTTGGTTTTGTAACTGTTAACTCTGGAATGATATTCAGCACTTTTCTTGTTGGGAGTATATGTGAGGTCAGGCCTTATTATACTTATTATGAAACGCAGGGTTGTCCCTGAACAGCTGAAGCATGTGGATGGATAAAACTCATTCCCAGAACAAAAACACACACCGACACAAACACACTCGCACAAACGATCCTGATCGTCAGTGCCAAGCTACTTCATTATTTAATCAGAACCACTCTTTGCCGTGGCTAAATTATTGAGCGTGTATGTTCACACAATCCCTCACTGAAAGGTAGTACAAGGGTTTTCTGAAAACCCACTACTCCCACACACAGCAGCCATGAAGCACCATGTGCTTCGCCCTTAACAGTTCTCTTTCACCGCTATCTTTCTGTCTTCTCCTGATCTCTTGAGTAATACTTTAACAAACACAGCAGGAGAAATTAGGAGGCAGTGGGTTAGCTAAACTGACGTGTTGCATATTTCAATAACTGATTTGCGGAAAATAACAGAGAGGGAGGAGCATCGTGTCTCTCTTCAACTCTTCTCCTGGCATCCTCTGGGCTCATGAAGGCAAACACACAGTCAAAAAGACAGAGACACTAATTCAGGGTGCAGATGGACAGGCAGACAGACAGATGGACTGAGGGAAGGACAGGCAGATTTTCATTGGCTCCTGGAGGTACGAGCGCCCAGACTAGGCCATGGCCGTCCCAGTCTGACTGTCTCTGCAGCGTAACCTCTTCCTGTGGCAGAGATCTGGAGGTCCAAGGGACCAACTTGCTCCCTGTTCACCCCGGCCTTTCCTTCTCACAAGTCGCAACTGCTACTCAATCCCACATGTCACACATACACACAGCACGAAAAACACACATACACACCCCACAAACCCCACCTACCAAGAAGGCCCTCCCTGCAAGAGCCCGCTGACTCTTCCAGAGACCAGACAGGTGGTGAGAGCTGAGCAGGCACGCGAACACCAGCCCATTGCCAAGGGCTTGGTGCCAGTTGGCACACAGTTAGCAGACGCACTCCCTCAGTGTAGAGCACAGTGCACACATGAAGATAACAGGACTACACACATGCTTGTCTTAATGTTCTTGTGAGGACCTTTCACCACTAAACCCTTATCTAAACTTCACTTCTAACCCTAAACAAACCACTTGAAGTGTCGAGGGCTGGTCATAATAACCTCAAATCCATTAAATATACACACTCTGAAATTCTAAAATTCAAACTTGTTTGTGTCCAAATTGCACATTTTACATACAAATCCCTTAATATTAACTATAGTATTATGAAATTTAGGAAATATAAGGAAGAAATAGAAATGGAAAAAAGTATTTATTATGACTGAATGTCAAGTCAGGTTTACTGTCAGACAAATCATAAGGTTATCCACAGAGTGCACACATAGACACAAAGATGTGTAGAATGATTTGTGTTGCCAGACAGCGAAATTGTGTGTCCATAAGATATGTGGGTTAAAAACAGTAGCTTGTATCAAAGCAGCTCCTTTTTCCCAGAGTTGCAAGATTTATTTTTAGGGATTCTAGTGGTTCCTGGTACATCCAGGGGAAGCAGCTACAACCAAACATTTGACCTCAAGAATTCATTTGAAATTTGAGTTCAGTTATCTGTGGAGCAAGTCCATTTGTATCAACAAAAAAGAAAGAAAAAAGTAAACTAGAGTCAGTCAGAACAATTTGAATATAAATAAATACTTTAAATATATATTTTGTAGCATCTCTGCCACAATGTTCATTGTTAGGAGAAATATGGATCATTTAACTTTCACAAACACCAACAAATGAACTGTGTCTGTGAACTGTGGCTGAAAACCCAAAATTACCAGTTGTCTTCACACTAACAGTTAATGTTAGACAAGGTCAAATTCAAAGACTAGTAAGAAAAACTAACAGAGCTTAGAAAATTTTGATATGATTGCATACGTTGTTGAAACTGAAATAAAAATAGTTTTAAAAAAAATCAACCACTAAACAGAAGGAGAACAAGATGTAGGAATTGATCATAAATGTTTTTTCATGTAAGTGCATTTAGATTTCTTTTGGATGCAAACCAGTGGTGTATAGTGCATTAGTGTCCCTAAAGAGTTATAATTCTAAAACAGTTTTTCGATATTACAAATATCGGATTTTAAGCCTAAAAACAGTACAGATATAGTTTTTCACATTTCAGATCCATAATTTGATTTTCCCCAGTGAATAAAAAGTCACAAAACAGAAAAAATTGTACTTCAGTTGTCTGGTGGCACACATCTCACCCCATACAGAGATGTGTGTACCCTCTCACACATGTCACTGGCAGATTTTGCAGCATGTGTGTTGATCACCGTATGCCAACTAAAAAAAGAGGCCTCGTGTCTTCAACAACAGACTGTCTCTGCATTAGACACCCACACATCATGCCGTCCTGATAAGCGCTAATCTTTCCCTCCTCATCACAAGGTTCTTTTTTACAAGCAGCTATAATCACACACACAAACACACACACACAACACCAACATATATCAGGGAAGTGCAATGAGTTTTTAACCACCTTGTTATTTGTACCCTGTCCGTTCTCAAGGTGACACAAAATGTCTATTTGCATGTATATTTGTGTGTGTGTGAGATCAGCAATGTGTTTGAGTCTGTACGGGATAAGGTAATGAAAATTCTATTGACTGTGCAAGGAGTCTCTAATTATAAACAGGCCTACTTCTCTATTCAACTCAAACTGACAAACTGACAACAATAATTGTCTTCCCCTCCCTCTGGAGACATTATACTTTGATAAAGAGAGAGCTTTTCCTGCGTGTGCACAGAACAAAAAGTGTCATAATACATTTCCCGAACAGCACTAGATCTTACAGGACATGTACAGGAGATTTTATGGGATGGCAGGAACTTGTTTTGTTGCTTTACTAATTTATATGCCACTTCGCCATGGTAATACACAGCAGCAAGGAGGAGAAACTGGTGTGCCACAACTATTGAAACATGGCGGCAAAGGACGATGTTCGTACAGAGTCATGATGATATTCTCCAACAGACCGGCAACATCTGAACATAGAGAGAAAAAGACATTCAAACAGACAGGCAGACAGTTTCTACAGGCTTTTAAAACCTTTATCTAACACAACTGCAGCTGTCGTGTACTTTTCTCACTGTTTCCATCTCCACAATCTGACTCTTCCCTCTACCTTCACTCCTTTTTTTCCTTCTCATTTCACCCATTTATTGCAGCACTGCTTGCTTTTACCTTCATTTTACTCACACAGTCAATCTATTATCGTCTTTTTTGTTCCTCCAAAGATTAAAAGTGCTTCAAGAATAAGGAGCATCATAAGCTAACCAACTGAATCACGCATTTAAATTCATAGCCCTGCACTCAAAATGTCCAACCTGAATTTCCAGCACGCACAAACACACACTATTCAGCAATAAACATGTCGACATATGCCAGCAGGAGGAGAGTGGGGAGGATAATCATTACAAAACTAACACTGCTTAATGGCTTTCTATTCTCTCCTGTTTCACTCAGAAGCCTCCTTTAGCTGTGTGCTTAGTCTTTACTCAGTAAAACACTCCCTTCTCCTTTCTGTTCACCCCCCTCCTCCTCCTCCGCCTCCTCCAGCTCTTGAGAGAGGTCCTGTCCCGGGCCAGCAGAATTGTGGCCAACCTTTAACCCCTGCTCGCTAATTACAGCACCATGGCGACACTTCGAGTACCTTGTCGCCCCCCCATACCACAAAAGTGAACGCGTGTGTACACACAAGGCACACACACACACACAAGGCGCACACACACACACACACAGACCTACATTCCAAAATGTATCAGCAACATCTCCAACACACACATATACACATATACACAGAACAACATTCACTCGCGTGCACACAGACACATACAAACACACTGTTCCAGCTCACTTGCTCTACAAAGTCATTTAATTGGGGCCTCTTTTCAATCCTGAATGGCAGAGATCCCTCTGACCCAGCTACTACAATAGAGCCCTCCCTCCTCCTCACTCCCACTCAGCCACCAAGCCTGCTACTTCTCCCTCCACCTATCTCATTATTTTCTTCTCATTTTTGTTTACAGAAGGTATAGAGGATAAGGATGATGAATTCTTTTAGCCTTTCTGTCTGCTGTTATAACAGCACTTCATCTGCTCCTCTGACCGCTGTATTCCTCATTGTCAGCAGGACCCAGACACCTTGACACCTCTGGGTTCTGCCCTTTTGCCCTCAGCTATAAAAATAAAGCTGACAGTCTGTGCTATGGATTAAGACAGTAGCACTCTGTTCTTTATGAGAATATGTAAGTGTATTCTTAAAGCCCCTTCTTGCAGAATTATATACACTGAAATGTCACATTTTCTCACATACAAGTCTTCAGTCAAAGTCAAGTCTGCTCCATTGTGACAAATGGTTTTGAAGTTTGAAATCTGTTATGTTGTTGTCCTGGTTTGATAATAATCACCTGCCATTTGAAAAGAGGCTCTTTTGTTCATGTGTTTCAACTACATTTTAACATTTGACCTTTAAACATTAAACCTGCTCCACCTGCAGAGGGTAACAATACAATCTGTCTTCACGAACACAGATTTAAAAAGGAAATAAAAGATGGAAAAAAAAAAGATTTTTCAGCTACAGGCCCACACCTGTCTTGACTGGTCTGTTTACTGGCTCATCTGCCTCTTTTTCCTCGCTTTCTCTGTCAGGAGAATAACAACACACAGAGTAAGCTTGTGTGTCGGTGTGTGTGTCACAGGTGGGATGATGCACAATGTGTCGGGGCTCATGAGAAACTGGATTGAGTGCGTGTGTTTGTGTGTTGGGTGCCCTATCAGTGTTGAACAGGTAAAAGATTCTGGCTGCTCTTCTCTTCTCCGTTCACAAAACAAATGACATTTCCACTGTAAAAGGAGGTGGAGGTGGCAGATACACCACAGTATGTTTGAAAAGCTGAGGGACGAAAAAACCCAACCACAGACATGGACAGAGAAACCATGAAGGGATCAAGATACACTGTGGACAAAGAACCAGATTTTTACAGAGAAGTAAAATATTAGCAGAGGTTAATACTAGTGGAGATAGATGATGGATACAACTGAGTTTGCCTCATGGCTCCGTTCTTTAGGATCAGTTATGGATGTTATGCACCTCCTTGCTCTCTCCATCTCTCTCTGCCTGCCTGCTTGCCTTCCTTTCTCCCTCTCTTGCACATACACACGCACGCACACACACACACACACACACACACACACACACACACACACACACACACACACACACACACACACACACACACACACACACACACACACACACACACACACACACACACACACACACACACACAGAGAGACAGACAGGCTCAAGCTGGGAATTTCTCACGGCACTGTGCACTCTAGTGTGCAGCAGGCAGAGCATCCATTATGTATGCCCACACTGTCTCTTTACATGGGTCAGTGCAACATACACGCACGCGTACACACATAGACACACACTTGTGAGCGCATGTGTGTGTGCACACATGCACACACACGCACACACAAATGCAAACAGGGATACATGCATGCGTACACAAAGTGGCCTGCAGACACCCAAGCCTTTAGTCAAATGCCAGGAAAGCTGTCCCAAAGGCTAAAACCATGTCTCTCTCACATACATAAACACAAAGACAGGCGCACACACACACCTTGTTCTCAGACATTGTGTTTCCTTCAGAACCGTGGCTGTGTGAACACCCTGCTGCCTCTCCTTTTCATTTCCAGATAGAGAGATATGAGGGAGGGAGAGAGTGTGAGATATAAAGATAGAAGGGTTAGCAGGAAGGTAAAGAGGGTGAAGTCGTGCTTCGACAGAAAAATAAATGATTGCTGAATGATTCATCCTTAAAGACACAAAGAAAAGAAAGGAAAGGACAAAGCAAAAGAAAAAGCCACCATTTCCCACAGACCCCCATTTCTCCATTACTCTGACTCCACCCACCCTGGCTTTTTATCCTTTGCTCCTGCTGCCTCTAATAACCAGGTATATCACTCTCACTGTACGCTCTTTTATCTATGTTTGAGCATATCTCTCTTCTCCAAGTCCATATCCTGTGCTATCCATTTTCTCTTCCTTATCTTTGCAAATCCATGTTGTGCCACTGTTCTCTTTATGTGCTTCATTTCACATCTCTCTACTCTCTACTGTCTCCCCCTCTTTCTCTTCTTCACAGTTTGACCCCACCTCTCTCTCTCTCAGCATTACTGAATGTCCTCTTTCTCCTTCTCTATTGTGCTGACGGTGGAGCCAAAAGAGGCACACTGTGTGTGTACGTGTGTCTGTGTGTAGGTTTGTAAGTGTGTGTGTGTGTGTGTGTGATGCAGCCCTGACCCTCTAATCAGTGTGAGAAGAAACAGAGGAGGACTTGTGCTGCCCAGCAGGGTCAGAGGCCGTGTAGAGTCAGCCATTACCCTCTTTCACCGACACACACACTCACACACACACAATTCCTGGGCTTCACGCCCAGTGAGGCATCTGCCTCTGAACAGACAGTCTTGTGTACAACAAGCCCTGCTAGATAGAAATACACACACAGGCACACATATACAGGGATAGATAGGAAAGACCAAGCCACTCTGTATCTTTGCACTGTTTGACTGCTCCAACCCCAGGTCTCCTTATCAGCTGTCTTTCATCTATCACAGCCTCACAGACACAGCTCTCTCTCTCTCTCACACACACACACACACACACACACACACACACCACACACCTCTTAGGAAACCATTTCAGCTGACTGCTTTGGGTGTACAGTGGAGAGACATTGTGTAAATAACGTTTAATATGATTCATCTGCTTGTACAGGAATCATCCATACTATTGTGTATGCACACACACACACACACACACACACACACACACACACACACACACACACACACACACACGCACACTCCTAAGATCTTTGGGAGAAATTGATGTCAACTCCTACGACTCCTTGTATTTCCATTCGTTTACAGCAGTTGTCTGACAGGTTCATGTCTTAGATCACACAAACTAACAACTCACGTCATCACACACAGTGTGAAGTACACACACACACAAGGTACATATACAGAAAGTGTGAAGTCCACCCAGTGATCAAGATTGGAGGTGTAAAAACTGAGCAATATTTGACTGAGTGAAGCCTGTTGATGTTTGTCACAATTACAGTTTTAAAATCATTTAAATAACTATTATTATGGAATTAGTTATTTTTTATTTGTTAGTATTTAATCTTCTCCCTGTAGAGAGCAGTACAAGCACTGGAGTAATTACAAAATAAATGTTACTTAAATTCCATTGAGTTGCTTCAGTTTCAATTGTGCTCAACAATTAGAGGACAACATGGCTGCTTAGGTTTAAGGGTAAGTGGCTGTGGCCTTAAACTGCATGGCAATTAAGCCTGCTGGACTTACAACCAATTAATTACATTCAACCTCACAGGTTCATCCTACATTAAGCTCAAAGCAGTATCCTGCCCTGAAGACAACAGAGCACAGCTGATGTAACACAGTAGGATGAACTGGCAGGAGGAATGGTATCAATTATGGAGGCTGCGGTTGTCATCATTGTCGTCATTATCATTGTCGTCATCGTCCAACAGTATGTATTCTTATCACCCATATGCTCACTTTGAAAATGCAGCCTATCAGTCTATGCCTTTGTTCCATGTTTAATCCTATCATCTCTCCTGTCCTCTGCTCTACTTCGTTGTCCTTCTCCTCCACCTCTCTCCTCCCTCTTTCAAACCCGCCCTAAAATCATTCCTCTCTCCTCTCCTGCTCCATGTGACGGTCCCACACTGTTCCCTATAGACCGAAAGAAAGGCCAGCTTAACATTGTAGCAGCTTGGCAACCAGGCATTAAAAGAGGGGGGTGTAAAAATTGAAAAAAAGGACTGTGTTTTCCCTTGAGCCTCTTCTTCCCTCCATCTCTGACCCCCGTCTCGCTACCCTCTCTCTGTCTCTCTGATTCTCTCCTCTAAGCTGGCTGATGGCGGTGGGGTCGGGGACCCTGGCTGAGTGGAACTCATTACAGACTCCCTTCATTTCCATTCTGAGTGGGGCCTGTAGAGAGAGCGTGCACCAGGGCATTGAGGTGCATTCGCACAGGGAACGGGGTGAACACATTGAGCAAGACACCACTTATGAAGAGTGACGGCCAACAGAAACACCCTTTAATACCCCCACAGAGGAATGAGAAGGGGGGGGGGGCTAGAGCACTAACCACAGAAGAGAAGGAAGAAGAGAGGGAAAGAAAGGAGAGGGGAGAGAAAGAGCAAAGCAAGAAAACAGTAGAACAAGGCAGACAGCTCGGCAAGCTGTGGGGCTGACACAACAAGAAGGCATATTTAATAAACATGAGCTGGAGCCCAGCGCAATCTAGTGCTACAACGGAAAGCTTATGCAGATGAGAGCCGACCTAATGACTAAATGGAGTGGATAGAGAAAAGAAAAGAAAAGAGAGGAGGGAGAGATTAAAGAAGGAATGGAAGGCAGAGGCGAGGGAGTAGTGTTTAAGGGTCTGTGATGGAGTGTAAACAGAGGAGTTTCTCTGTGGTGTAGAGAAAGACTATGTTAAACACAGAGAAGGAGGAGAACACAGCTTTGTCCATTGTGCAGCTGTGCAGGTTAACACCAGACAATCAAGGGCAACATAGCAGCGACACAGCTTGTACGGCCTTGTATAACCTCATCAGGAAAGGAAATGTTTATATGTAAAGTGAAGTATTTTTTCCATGGTAATTTTTTGGGGTTTTTTTCAGACTTTTGTATTCTACAATCTTTGCGATGGAGACATGAAGCCACCCACAAATTCCTCATGCAACCTTAACTGGAGTGAAAATGGCAGAAACAGACTAGACAAACAATTATACTCTGATGTTTGTTGAAGCACCTCATCAGCCACAAATCAACAAACATCAGGCTAATTTGCCCCAATTACAGAGCAGCGTTTGTGCATCAGTGAGTTCCACTACAGATACAGAGCCCCGAGCTTTAAGCAAGGAGGATGTTTAAAAGCATATAAAAGGGAGAGGTTTTTGATGGTGTGTGTGTGAGAGAGAGAGAGTGAGTGCATGCAGGAGATGGGTCCGGGCTTTCGCAGAAAGAAAGCTGTTTACCTGGAACAGAGGATTATGGGACAATTCCCTGTGGCATGTTGGAAGCTGTGGGGGTCCGGGAGGGCTGGGCCTTAAATCAGTTTAAGAAACAGCCACACCTCTCAAAGTTCCTCACCACCACCGTATCTTCCTTTTCTCTGTGCCCGTCTATCGCTGCTGTTCTCACACATACACATACATACACACTCTTCATCACCCCAAAATATTTATCCCCTCTCTGTCCCCTTCTTTTGCAAAACATTTAAGTCGCAGTTACTTTTCCAAAGTTAATCCATCAGACACTTATTCTTATCTTATTTTCCTCCTGCAAAAGTCATTCTATTTGCTTTTTAGATTTTTTTTTTCAAACTGCAAAAGAGATGAGTGAAAGTCGCAGTTGTGAAATGTATGAAATGTAAACATGCGGAAAATACCTTAAATACCATATACGGAGTGTCAGTTCATATTAAGTAAGTGTTGAGAGTTGCTTCTTTGTTCCTGAAAGTTTACAAACTTCCTCAATTCCAATAGACAAATATGCAAAAGATGAATTATCTCATATTATGAAAGACAAACATAAAATGCAAAACAGTGTAAATAAGATTAACTCAACACATTTTTTTCCATGAGAATCTAACAGAGGAGGGTTTGTGTGTTGCTCTTTAATCATGGTATTTGTCTAGTGCCCAGTTCTGAAACGATATGGAAACAATAGCAGGTGATTTGGAGATAAGAGGAAAAGTTTTGTCCAGGCCAAACCAAGTATTGTTTATAAGAAGTCACCATAGGCTGAGTCTTTATAACATCATGGACAGTGTGTCAAGGGACCATGAAAAATGCTGCAGTGAGATCAGAGAGAGGGGAGCTGTGGGTGGACGCCAAATAGAACACTCCTACTCTAAAGTGGGACAGTCTGTTGGCAGCATGAAGTCTGCATGTGTTTGTGCGTGTGTGTGTGTGTGCGTGTGTGTGCTTTACAATTGTTTCTGTTACAGTTTCTATAAAATATTTGCACACTTCCACATTTCTCCATTTTCTTCCCATCGACAGAATGTGGGTGGATGATTCTTTTTATGTATGTGTCTATTTGCATTATTAAATTCACACAGCTGACGTGAGCTGGCGTGTGTGCGTGTGTCTCAGTGTGAGTGGGAGTAAGAGTGTATGTGCCACACTGAGTTTAATTAGCCTGTGCGGTGCTAGCGGGGCTGTGGTCAGACAGGGTTGTGGAGTGGTGAATGGGAGCAGGTGGCCTCTGCTACTTACGGCAGTCAGAGTCCAGAGCGCCCACCCCCCACCCGCCCCCATAGCCCTGGCCTTGACTGATGGGACAGAGGGCTTACCTGCATGCTTCTCTGAACCTGAGGAAGGCTGGAGGATGGTACACACTAATCGTTAACATGCTGCCTTTTGCCTGTCTGGCCTATTCACCCCACAACAGGGAGGGTGAAGCCTTTAGAAGAGGGGATTCTCTGTCCTTTCAGTAAGTCAAACAGAGAAAAACAGGACTCTGCTGCATTGCCACAGCAGGGGCTCTGGAGGAGGACCAGGTCAAGAGCTGATAGCAATATTATGGCTCAGAGAAAGAACAAGGGATAGAAAGACACAGGGAAGTGAGTGCCAGGTGGCAGCAGTGGCATGTCCCTGCCACCTGTCTTGGGGAATATGAACCCTTCTCGCTCCTCCTGCTCTCCCAGTGTGGGATGACACTGGCTCCCTGTCTGCCTGGTTGGCTCACTGGCTGTCAGCCTGTCCATCTATCCGTCTGGCTGTTTGTCAGCCTCGCCAGTAGTCAGTTGTCCAGTCAGTCTCTTTATTTGTCAGTCTGTCTGTTAGCCCATTAGTCATGCCTCTGGCTGCTACCTGCTAAAACAGCTTTCTATCACCACTGATATTAATCATCTCCTTTCCACTTTAATGTTTACCTCAACCCATCAATTTCTATCCATTGCTCTGCCTCTTCTCATTATCATCTTGGTTTATTGTAATCCCCTTTGCCACTGCACACACTTGTCTTACTGGTCCATGTCATCTCCTCCCTCACTCTTCCTCTCGTTTCTAGCAGTGTTTCCACCAAATAAGTTCCCTGTAACGTATAGGAGCCGGGAACTTTTCAGGAACGTCCTCTCACTCTGCCCTTGAAGCGTCTGTGTCTCCACCGAGGGTGAGCCCAGTTGTGATGCGATGGGACTGGGACAGACTTTGCCAATCGTCTTCTCTGTGATTGTTTCATAAACTACATGCTGCAGACCTGTGTCAGTGTGTGTGTGTGTGTGTGTGTGTGTGAGAGAGAGAGAGAGAGAGAGAGAACAGAACCGTCCGTTGTTTTTAATGTTGTGTTCAGTGTTGGAAAAAATAAATAAATGAATGTGTAGTGTTGATTCTGTGGTGGCCATCACACATTGATCATTATATGTGAAACTCTGCAATTTGTGACGGTTTTGACTGTGTCGCTTAGTTCACTTTTTCGATTGTATTTATAGAAACTATTTATTGATTCACTCCTGCCAATGGGTTTTAAAAATAGTGCTTCTTTATTGATTGCGTCATGTATTGTCTTGAGTTACAACCAGTCACCACTGAGTCAACCTAAAGCCCCGCCCAAGAACTTTTTGGGGCCAAACAGAGTACCTACTGCTAAACAGGGACCTTCTTTCAAACCCGAAATGGTTCCTGAGTTTTGCCTCACGAGTTCCCGTAACATTAACTGGAGGTTCCTACAGTGGAAACACCACATTTCTTACCCTCTTGGTCGCAATTCAGCAAAGCCAAGCACTTTAACAAGCTTTGGTTTTGCAAAAGCTATCATAGCAACCAGTCATTTCAATTACAGCAACCACACACACACATCCTGACACATTTACGTGCACAGACAAAGGCAGGCAAATGTGTACATGCACAGTGCAACAGAAAACAATACCCCCAGCAAAACACAAAGACACAAGAGCTTGTTTCATTTACTGCCAGCAACATTCAACTTCAAATAGGTCCTCCTTGTGCTTAATATGCACAGTCTCCACGCTGCAGTCTCTTAGAAAGGAAATGGCTCTTACAAAACACTGTCACTGGATTGAAAAATGTCTATGAAGACATAGGGGTTGTTCTGGGGGTGACATTTCCTGACACCTAGCTTGGCAAGAGGAAGCAGTTAGCAGTACCACTGCTAGCATAGCCCAGAGCCTTGAATCCACTGGTGTGTGGTGTATGAAATGATGTCTGAAAATGTACAAAGACACAGGAGAATGCACACACGCACGCAAGCACTGACGCTCACAAACAATCAGTCATATGCATACATATACACACTCAAACACACATACACGCACAGAGGACAGCAGAAACTCCTCCTGCCAGCCCTGCACCATCTGTCTCTCTGTCTGTGCTTCACAGCCGTGCCCAAACAGGGCCCCAGCAGAGTCAGTGTGAAATTAGCTGCCTTTGTGGGGCTTTGTCTGCTTGTGCATGTCTGTTTGGGTGTACCAGCACACTTGGTTTAGATGCGTATTTTAGAACATATTTGCTGTCAGTCTGTCAAGAGGTAACTCACACTGGAGTGCTAATGCATGTGTGTGTTTGTGTATGTAAGCGAGGTGGAGGAATCAAGGAAATCCACGATCTGATCCAATTATTGTTTCCCCTGATCTCTGACCAACCACTCTCTGACCTCCACCTACACCAGTCTGGAAATGAGGTGTGAGTTCCTAGATACTATTGTCTGGCCTGTCAGTCCCTGGTAGCCTATCTGTCCCCCTGGTCGGCCATATCTTGCTCCCAGGGTGCTCTTTGATATCCACTCAGCACTTTGACCTTTTTTCACCTTTGACCTGACCTTGTAACCCTAGGCTTTTGTGAGCTCTGTCCTCCGCCTCTCTGCCTACTAATACGTGATAAATCATGTCTGCTCTAACACCGTTCTGGATGCATGCACGCACACACACATGCACCAACACACTCACGCACACGCACGCACACGCACACACACACACACACACCATCTATCCCACAGCCACATCATCACCCTACACCCCTCACATTAATGAGTCCAGGGGTTAAAGGTTGTTGACATTCCTCACACACTCAAGTCTGACCACTATTGTCTGGCCCACACACATACACACACATACATCCACTCACCCATATCCACACACACACACACACACACACACACACACATAAACACACACATATAGTGACCACAACAAAAGACAGACTTACTCACACTAGTCTTTGGAAATATGAAAAGCCTTTGATTTGCTCCTACAGGGCCACAGAAAGTAAAATAGTTGTATCAAGTCTAAAGTAAACATGTAAAAGAATATTTCACCTCACAGACAAAAGAACCAATAAAGCATTTTTAGAGTTTCAGAGTTGAAAAGGTCCTGAGGCTGATTCAGTGTGTGGTCTGAGGCTTGTACAGGGCTGTCTGGGCTGTTGCTAGCCAGACTGATGAAGAACGCTGCTGCCTTGTGACAGATAATCATTGTATTCTTCTCTGCTGCAGAGTCTTGGCTAGGAGACAAACCGTCTGGCAAACAGACAGCTTTACGGCGCAGAGCTCAATCAAACTGTCTTCCAACCCAACGGTAAACACACACACACACACACACACACATATACACAAACACTCATACAAGCAAGTCTCACACACATACACATACGCAGACACGTATAGAGATGAAACAAGCCTAGAGCCAGCAACGCCTAACCCAGATTGATAACGCAAAACAAATCAGTCTGTCGATTCTCCCAACTTCTTACACACACATAGCTTTATCAACAGTGACACTTTGATTGTTGCATACTTTACTTACCTAATTAATTTAGAAGTGTTCTAATTCAAATGTCATTAAGATTGTACATGGGTTGTTTTCAGCCATTATTCCTACATAGATGAGCAGTAAAGTCAGGAGTGATGACAAAAGGAAGGAACCTTCTGCTCCACTGTGCCAAGCGCCCTCTTCTGGACAAATAAAGCATAGTAACACTCTGTCTGGTCCACTGCTGTGGTGAGGAAATTGGCAACAGTCAAGGTCCAAGCTGATAAGCTCTGCTGCCCTCCTAAGACACTGAATCCTGTCCCTAAGGAGAGGTGGGTTCCTCACTAAAAACACAAAAGAGGAATGATGCAGGGAAAGGGCTGAGCTAGTCCACTGTGCATTGGGTATATAATAGTGTGTGTGTGTGTGTGTGTGTGTGTGTGTGTGTATGTGTGTGTGGTCATGTGAGGATGGCCTAACTTCTTTGCTGCCCACAGAGAAACTGAATAAAAAGCAGAAACGGGAAAGAACAGGCTATGTTGATAAAAACAGTGTGTGACTGTGTGTGTGAGAGAGAGAGTGCAGTGTGTATTTAAAATGTGGCTGTGTGTGTATGTGTGTGTGCACCCCGATATTTGTGTCCTATCATTTCCCCTCTGATGACTGACCTCTCACCCTTACTGCCACCTCTGGACCCTGCAACAATTGTTTTGAGGCCCAGGGGCCAATCTTTGAGGGGGAGGTCGTCAAAGCCCCTCCAGTCACGGCAGTTGGATTCTGAGCTGAGTTAACAGGATTAGAGAAGCCAGAGCTAAGAGGGGAGGAGTCCTCTGTCTATATCTCTTGGGGATCAGAAATGACACTTGGCCTCAGCAGATGCCTTTGAGCTACAGAAGATGCAATGCAGATCCAAAGGTAGTTGCAAAAAATAACAGATTTATCTCTTGTTGACTGTTGCCACCATGGATCCTAAGAAGATGAGTGAACATCAAGTGGCATAAAACCTGTTTTTTTTTTTCTACTATCAAGGCCTCTGTAGGAAGACACACAATATTCGCTTCCTAGAAGCGAATAGTGTTTATTTTTAAAAAGTGAAAATGTGTTTTTGTATAAATAATCAAGTAGTCTAAAAAAAAGGTGATTAATGGATCTCTTGAGTAGCGATTGGTTAAAAGTGATTAAGATCTGTAGAACGCATGGAGAATGAATCTGATGCATTCGATGAGCTGAAACCAAATCAAACCACTTCAGACCAGTTTACATGTGGCTCTAATGACGGCTGCCTAAATCACATTGGGTTAATGAATTTAGGGAGTCTCTAATCAAATCTGTGTGATCTGGCAACAAGACTGACATCCGAGTGTGTGTGTGAGATTATGGATGTGTGTGTGTTGATAACAAGAGGAAATAATTCCATATGGAGCCAGGCAAGGCAGAGAAATTCTGTCTACATGCTTGTGATGCAGAATGAAACAGGGTGTCAGGGTTTTTCTAAAATGCAATAATAAGCATGAAGACATCAAAGTGTGGGAGGAGGGAAAAGAAGAGAGATAGAAGGAGAAAGAGGGAGAGAAATGAGAGGACTTGTATGCATGTGTATGAGGGGGCATGCATGCATTCATGATTGCACATCTGGCAGCCCAAAGAGTGAGGTTCCACAGTGACCCTATTTAGCTCTCCATGATATATACACCCTCATTACCACCCAGTTGGTGGTAGTTTTGAGAGAAAGTGTGTGTGTGTGTGTGTGTGTTATTCTAGCTCCTTCTTCTCCCATTATGCTGTGTTTAAACATGAGAGAGCTCTTTGAGACAAGAGAGAGCTGTATGAGGGGATCAAACAAGCACACATACACAAACACAGTCAAGTACACACACACACACTTCTGCGTGCTTATACATACACACACACACATACACAGAGACCCCACCACCACCTCCCCATCGCTCTGATTAATAAAGGTCAATTAGCAATTATAATTTCCATATTTAATCAGTCCCCTGTGGTGTTGCTCTGTGGCCTGAGCTTTGACAACTGCCCCCCCCCACCCTTCTGTATTTGCTGCTCTCACTCTCCCTCTTGTGCTTTATGTCACGCTCCTCCGCTCTTCCCATCTTCTACGTCATTAACATCTGAGCATCCCTCCCTTCTCCACCTCCTCCTCTACCAGCCCCTCCCTTCTTACCATGTCATCCCTCCATCCCCTCCCCCCTCTGTCTCTTCCTCCCTTTCTCTCTCTCTCTCTCTCTCTCTCTCTGTCTTTCTCTGATGAATGCCTCCCCTCATTAATCTTGATGTTTTTCCTCTTGCTGTGTTCTTCCACAGGCCTTCAAACCTCTCGCTAATTGCAATTAATCACCGAAGGAAACAGATGCTGCGAACAAAGGCAACCTGGGGGGGCCATGAGTCAGTACATGTGTATGTGTGTGTGTGAGTATCAGTGTGCTAGTGTGTGTCCACATATGTGTACAACAGGATGGGGTGGGGTGGGGGGGTGATGAAGCTGTCAGTCACAGTGCCAGACAAAAGTTGGGTGCCTGCGGGGCTGACGTCAACCCCAGGCTGTGTGTATGGGGGCATCAGAGAGTGTGTACATGTCTTTGTAAATGTGGCTGATTTCTGCTCGACACATCATATGTGCCTGACCATGTCACATCTGTCTAACCCCACTGTCTGGTGATGACAATGAGAGCTCATAAAAAAAAGGTAACAACATGAGTACGTGGACACAACGAGAGCAAAGAAGGAAAAAGAGCAGTAGCCATTTGCTTTAACAAGTCTGCTTATAGCTGCTCTGTCTTCATTCATACTTATATTGTATCTGTGTGATGCTCATCTGATGGTCGTAAGCGAAGACTGCTGCAAAATTACAGGCAACAGCATTATTTAAAAAAACAAACAAACACCATGAAAATTATAATTCAACATGTTCCCTCCATCTCTCTCTAATGTTTACTTGAACATGGCAATTACTGAGCTCCGGGTGGTGTTATTTTATTCCACCTGCCGAGAATAATCACATTCTCTCTCCTTCTCACATCTCCCTCCCTCCCGCCTTCCCGCCTTCCCTTATCCCACTATCCCTCCTTCAGTTGCTTGTCATCACTGCTGGGCCTTCTGTTTTGAGAATCCACAAAACAGCTCACTGATAGCACACACTATGTTTCAAGAGAATAAGGTACACACAAATACACAGGCACTTCAACACAGACACACACACATACACCACACACACATGTGTGTGTAAGTCAGTATTATCCATCATAGCTATCTGCATCACTTATCAGCCACAAGAAGGCAGGGGAAAAAAAGGCCCTGAAAAACACAGACACTCGAAACAAAATGGAGATGAAATGAAAAGGAACCACAAGTCATATATTCCACTAGCTGGACACATGCAATAATATGCACACACATACACACACATGCACACACACACGCACACATACACAGACTCAAAATACACCACTCAGACCAGAGCTGAGCATTGAAAAACCCATTAAATAATCAGTAGGAGGCGATACAACCAATAGATGTGAGACTCTGCTATGTCTTTACACAAGTCCGTTATGCCCCAAATCCTCTCCAGGACGCAGCAGAGTATCCAACACAATAGACTCCAGCTCCGCTGCAGATAACAGACTACAGCTTCACCAAGAGAGGATCATTCTAAGTAGCTTTGAGCCTCTGCATATGGGGCATCAGAGGGACAATAATGAAATCAAGCCGATCTGATATGTTCTGTAGGATTAACACAATATGGTGACCCCTACGTAACCCTGTGCATGCATCACAATCAGCCTCCAACTGCAAGATTTGACAGATAGCAAGGCTAAAGAGGGAGTAATGGAAAGGTGGGGAGTGTAAGATGGAGGAATGGGAGAGGAGGCAGCGTAAAGAGCGTAGCACCTCATAAATTGCTGAGAGGATGTGAAGCAGGTGCTATGTTAATGCTCGGTGCGAGCCTACCCCATGTGCCCTCTCTCTCTCTCCTTTGCTCTTTTCTATCCCGCATGTCATAACAATATAGCTCAAATTCCCTCATGAGAGGAAAATAAAGTATGTTATATACAAATAAGTACACTGTGTTGTATAATGACAAACAGAAAAGATCTATGTATGCATTTCTCTCTTGATATATACATAAGTGTCAATGAGTCATTGATAATGACAGCACAGTATACACAGCCAGGCCCTCCACCTCTGTTCTGCTGCAGCTTCATCTGTCACTGCTGCTGTCACACTTCAAAGCCCAAAGCATATTGAGCTGTTTTTCATTTCTAGTAAAAGTAGAGTGGGAGGAGATCTTTGCTGAAAGCCTGAAGGAAGCTCTATTAAGTCTCAACTGTTCTTTACCTGATAATCCTATAACTTCAAAAAAATGACAAAGCCTTCTTCCCAAAACACAACATCAACCCCCCCTTTCCTTCTCCGCACACTCACACCAACACAGTCCCCTGACAATTCTTTCCCAGCAGGCTCCACTCAGCCTTTATTCATTTTTTATATATCACCTCCTGTGAGTCTATTGCTTGGCACGCAGCAATCGCTGCACTTAACCCATTATGCTAGGTAACGCTCCCCAGTACGGTCGCTCCCTCCCCAGGATAAATTATTAACTTCCTCCTCATCCCCATTTATCACTGAGCCCCATCGAGCAGAGCGGGAGAACCATTGCTCATATCCATGGCAACAAGGGCCCATTTGTGCAGCAGTTGGATGCTGCTGATGATGAGGGGAGAAATGAGGAAGAGGATGAGGAAGGAAGACAAATAATACCTGCTTCTATCAAGCCATCTATTGTTAGCATTCAAACCAGTTCTTCTCTTTGCACTTGGGTTTTCTTCTTCCTGCACTGTTTTCCTTTTTATTTTTTCACACCCACTGCATGCCACCCCTTGCCTTTTCAACTCTGGCTCCTTTCGCCTTATTCATGCCACCCAGCCCTCTCCTCAAGTCTGAGATGGCAGCAGTATGGGTAATTAGATCAGAGCTTTTCTCTTGTCTCCATGGAGATGAATCATACAGTCAGGGTGACAGTCTGAGCTTTAGCGCTACGCAGTAACCTAATCAGAACGTTTGAACCTCAGCCAGAGCAGCACTATAACCTAATAATACCAACATGAACCTGCAGTGACCTGCATCCCAGTGCACAGTAGTGCACACAGACAGGGGTGATGAACAGGCCTGGTTTACAGGTTTAAATACACCAGGTCACATCCCAGGATGCGCTTGTGTGTGTCCGTGCATGTGTGCGTTTCTGTGTGCATATGTGCATGTGTGAGTGTCTGAGCTCGAGAGGAGATGGCCCTCACAGGTGTCCTAATTCATGAGCAATCGCAGCTCATGAATAATTAAATGCAAAATGCAAATGTCCTCCTTTGATCACTTACATTCATGTCTAACAGTATTAATTAATCAAACAAACCTTTTCTTTATCCCCGGGAGAATAGCAAAAAAAAAAAAAAAAAACACTAGCAGTCAAAGTACAAAAAACATTTACACACACACACACACACATTCAGGAAGACAAGAATACACACAAAAAAGAAAATCCACAAAGTACACAAGTTTACTAATCACTCCATTTAGCCACATCTGAAGAAACAAAATTCTGTGTGCTGAGCAAGTAACAAGATTCAACCTTGGACCAAGCACATGGTGAAGGTGACTTAATATCTCTTCATGTGAGATTACTCTAATCTCCTCTAGTAGCTTCACTCACTGAATGCTAATACAGTTTTCACAAAACAACACAGTGTTGTAAGCATAAGCTCCATGGTGAATGATGGCCAGGTGAGTTTCTGTGTGAGTAACAATACAGTGTTTTTGTTGTTGTTTCTCACAAATAGACACATGTACTATACCCTCTGCTGCACAAAACCACTTAAGGCTAACTCACACATATAAGACACGATGCAATGTGACTTGGGCTTTGATTCTCCTGTTGGAGTTTCAGACAGATAGCTGCTAATGGCTCTGATGGATAATGCAACCACACACACAAATTTAAATACATGCGGAAAAGAAACACAAACCACAGCAGGCTGGTCCAGATTTCATTGGCTTTTATGATATGTTCATTCTTAGAGATGGACCTTATAAACCGCCACTCTTCAGCTGACCTCTTGTTTATAGCAACAGTATCATACACAGAGGGAAAGCTCATAAAGAAAGAAACAGATCTGCCTCCCTCCTCTTCCTCCTCCTCCTTATCTGTCCACATCTCTGTCTCTTTCTGTTTTTTCTCGATTAGCGGTCTTATCCTTTGCTTAACCTGCAGCCTTACCAAACCAGCTCCTCTATTTTACTTAATAAGTCTGTTTGTATGCAGTGCACACTTGTAGAGGCCTCATTTCGCTCCAATACATACACAGCCAAACTCTTTTAACTCCCTGCCAGCTCCACTCCCCTCCTGTCACACCTTTCTGTCATCAATTTCTCCTCAGTAACAGAGAGAGGTGCGTCTGACTTATGGCAGATATCAATATCTCTGACATAAAGAGGGGGAGGGAGGGATGCACATCTCAGGCTTCTTTTAGGACACCTCGTAAACCTAAATGATAGTTGAAGGGGATGAGAGACGGATGGGAAGGCATGAAGAGAGACGAAGGGAGGAAAAGCGAGTGCTGGTTGTTAACGTGATGGCAGGGGGCCGTAAATAACTGAGATACAGATCTACAGCATGTGTGTGACGTTTGCGTGAAAGGTATGTCTGTGTGTGTCGACGGAAGCATTAACAAGGTTAAAAAGGACTGAGTGATCACCTGCTGTATAGAGAGTCGGTGTATTTGTTGATTTACGTTACAGAATTGTCACCATCGTGTATTATCCACTGGCTGATCCCAACAGGGGATTTATGCTAACTGCCAGTGTCCAAAGTGTCTAACGTCGGGCTGTAAATAGCTGTCCATCTCTGCTGACATTGCCAAACTGTCCATAAACCTGTCACCTAAGACAGCTTCAGTCACACAGGACAGAATAGGCCAGACATCCATTAAACTATGAGTTTACACTAGAAAGGGAGGAGTTTGTGTGTAAATGTGTATATTGGGCATTGGGGGGAAGAGAGGGTACGGGACGCATTCAAATATTATGCAGGAAGACAGCGGTGAGAGGGTGGGCCATGGTGAGTGTCTAAATATTCATGATGCAGTTAAAGCAGACAGGTTGACACCAGTTGAGATTCTCTGCGGTTATTGTAATAAGATATGTTGCACACACACATGCAACTGTACACACACACACACACACACAGAGAGAGAGAGAGAAAGAGAGAGAGAGGGAGAGAGGAGCTTCAGAGTGAGGTCAAAGAGTCAGTGTTGAACTGAGGAGGGGATCAATAGAGCTCTGAGTGTTTGTGCACCTCTCGCCTCCCTCCCACATTTTCTATGACTTTCTGCGATCTCTCCATCCATCTCTTTCTTGTTCTTCTTCTCTCTTTCTCTCTTTGTCCTCATAAACAAAACCCAGCACAGCAGCAGTACAGCAGCAGTCTTTTTTTTTGACAGGGCTTTTTTTTTTTAAAAGCCCTGAAACTTCCACAAATGCAATCTCTTGTCTGATACATAGTACGTCTGCTGTGTGGTACAGTTGTCAGCACTGTATGCATGTGTCTGGATGGGTCCCAGAGGCTTGGTTCTTTCTACTGTGGGAGTTCTATGTCTGGTGACTCACTGGCACCTCACCAGCAATAGCCTGGATATGATAGGCAGATGAAAAGAGAACAAGGCAGTGACAGAACGGCAAGCGGAGGAGAGGCAGAGAGAACATGTAAAGGACAAAATGCTTTCTTCCGTGGTTGGGAGCATCTCATTTTTTCTCATTAGGGGAACTCATCTGAGCTCTGAGGATAAAAGAAGGACTGATAGCCGGTATTTCTCTCGCACTCCATCTCTCCGCTCCCTCTTTTTCTCCCACTGTGCACATGCCACCTAATTAATTACACCCTACCATCGCATTGCTACAACAACCACTGCCGGCTAATTAACAGCACGCCTCAATCATGACCCCACTTCAAGGGGTCTGGATATGTTTGTGTGTGTGTGTGTGTGTGTGTGTGTGTGAGAGAGAGAGAGAAAGAGAGAGACAGAGAGAGAGGGTGAGAGATGGAAGAGAGGAGGAGGAGGAGGAGGAAGAGCGTATGGATGATATGCGGGGAGAGAAAGAAAAAAGCAGCAGGAGAGAGAAAGAGAGGAGGCGGTGAGGGAGAAAGAAGGAAACAAATGGATGAAATGCAGCTAACAAGAGGTGGTAAGTACAGAAGAGAAGAAGGAATGTAGGGATGAGGAGATGTGCACTTTGATGTGACAGACTGGTGCTCAAGAGGAGAGGAGAGATTGGGTGGTGGGTGGGTGGGTTGTTGTGGGGGTGGGGGGCAGGAAGTAGATAGAGTACCTTCTCTCCATACCCAGCTGGACTCTATCAGCCAGACTGGAGCCAGGGAGGCTGGTGGGGAGTCCCAGCAATGGGGTGCCGCACCCTGGACACATCATTCCCAATCCCCCTTGAGTCTGCATGAGCCTGGCCAGACATCAGTGCTGCCACACCAGGCTTCATGGCCCCCAAACACGCTCACACTGATCGTATCAGAGAGAAAAATGGAGTGAGGTAGAGCCTACGAAAACACAGGTTGCACAAGCTGAAAACCACGTACACCACATGGAACATCCTCATGGTTGAATTGAAAGCAAGAGAAATGAGGAGAGAAAGCTGGAGAGGGAGGGAGATATAATTTGTTTAGTGTATCTGATTGCATTAGTGTTGGGGTCATATTATTTTTCACCCACGTCACACACATGGAGAACTGAAGCCCAGTGGGGCAATCTCAACATTAATAGTCCATGACTGGTCCTAGACAGACACACACACACAAACACACACAAACACACACATTTCCTGTGTATCTGCTCAACAGTTTATGTAGAGAATGAGGACAGAAGGGTGGGGAATGAGACGATGAGGTGAAAAACAGAAAGGGGGACCACAGGGGAAGTAAGATATATGAGAACAGGAAAATATCATCAAATGAAGATGAGTTGGAAGATAAAAATGTCATAGAGTTTACCAATGCTCAGAGATTCATTGTGAATGCATATTTGAATTCATATACGATATAGATGGAAATATGAATTAACATGTCCTGCAATATAGCAGAGAGTAAAACCCACATATTTGACATTACTTAAGAGTGACTACTGATGACAGGAATAAGTTATAATAAGATCAGATTTTATTTAGTTGATCACATGGGGTATTATAAATGGGGACAGAAATAAACTATTGGAGTGTAAACATTGAAATACTGTTAAAGGCCCACAATTTGGTCTTTTGACAGAATGTTAAAGTCACTTTGTTTCTGGAAAATGTAGGAAAAAATGGAACAATGGAAAAGAAGAAAGAGTGAGAGTGAAACAGAATGTACTAGTAATGGGCCTACAACGGAGTAGAGAGGCCATGTTCGCTGTCAGCCATTAACATGGCCACCACTAAATTATTCACAACACTCTGTCACCTTACACAAGCCTGGGCTAACTCACACTAAGGAGGATTGTGTGTGTGTGTGTGTGTGTGTGTGTGTGCGCGCGCACATGTGTGTGTGCGTGTACGCATGAATGTGAACAGTGGTTTGTCAGAGGTGGTGGAGAAGGATTCCTTTAAAAGAAAGGGCTCAGTGTTGCCATCCTGTGGCTCGGACAAGTAAGATACTATGTGGAAGCACACACACACACACACACACACACACATACAAATAAGAATATGCTTTTAAATAAATCTGAAAAACATGCATGCAAATGATGTACTTTTAGATATCTTTAATGTGCAGTAACAAGCACACACATATACATAAACATAAAAGCTGATGCACTGTGTGCAAACATAAAAAGAAGGAAGGAGGAACAGAGAACTGTTTTGTGTAGAGGAAGCTGATTTCCATGCAGCCTGCTGGTTTACTGTGGAACAGGAGAAGCTGGTTAGCAGGAGCAGCTGGGCAAACAATACAACCTCACCTGGAGTCATTTACATGGATTGTGTGTTTCCCAGCGCCTGTGTGTGTGTGTGTTTATGGGTGTGTGTGTACCTGTTTTTTCCTACATTGTGGGGACATAAACCTGTTTACATACTCACCTTGTGAGGACCTGTCTCCCTTGTGGGGACAAAAAGCTGGTCCCCATAAAAAAATAAATAAATAAATAAAAATAAAAAAAAAATTAAGGTGAAGACATGACTTAAGGTTAGGGTCAGGTTTAGATAAAGATTAGACAAGTGGTATCAACAAATAGGATCTCTAGGGTTTCCAGGAAAGTCTCCAGGAAATGAATGGAAGTCAATAAAATGTCCCCATAAGGCATTAAAACAAACATGTGTATGTGTGTGTGTGTGTGTGTGTGTGTGTGTGTGTGTGTGTGTGTGGTGGTTATGTTGAGAGGTTTGTCTCCTGTTGCTGCTTTTCTTCATCATGTTCCTGAAAGTGCTGTTGGCAAGGAAACCAGAGGGGGAAAGAGAGAGAGACATGATAGACAAGTCAAGGAGCACAGTTTTGGGTAAGAGCAGAGCAAAATGAAATGGGAAAGAAAAGGCAGAGAAATAAGAGGAAAAATAAAAGCAGATGATCTTGGAAGAGAATGACGTTGGGGGGTGCTTAGCAGGGATGGGGACGGGTGGTGGTTGCAAGGAGATGGAGGTGGGAGTTAACAGAGGGGAGGCAAAGAGCATGTGACAGTGTGACCCATGCCTCCCACTGACAAGCTTTATTACAGTCCCACCTGCAGTGAGACAGAAAAAAGCACTTAGCCTCGGCCAAGTCGCCTGACGGTGGAGGACAGTTAGAGAGGGAGGGAAGGAGAGAGACGGAGCGAAAGATCGAAGAGCACAAAGAAAAGAGGAAGAGAGGGTGGAGGTGGAGACAGGGAGGCTGGGTGGGAGGAAAGGGTGATTGAAGTCACGGAGCTGCAGAAAGGGAGAGTGAGGAAAGTAGATATGAAGACAGTAGGAGAGAAGAAAGAAAACATGACAAGAGCATGACAAAAACAAAAAGACAAATTAATCATATCATATATTGTTGATGTTAAATAACGGCACTGCTGAAACTGTGTTCGAGCATTCTCACTTTGACTTATATCCAAACATGAACTGATCTCAATTCTGTGGTTCTTTTAAGGCAGTAAATGGTTGTGGTGTTGTATTACACTGTAAGGTTCTTATTTTTGTTGAAATATTATTGGCTGGCAACAAAAACAGACAGATACAAACACATGGGCAGCACAGCTTGAAGCCTCCTCTGAGTGTGCAGACACGGAGGCTTAATCCTGCTTGAGCACCTGTTTCCTGGTAAATTTAAGGTCAAAGGTCACAGTCTAGAGGTCTTTCACTAAGTGGTCATCTTTTTGAAGGCTACTGCTAAAGCATGTTTGTAACCTGATCTCTCTGACCTCTATACTTAGTCTTAACCTCACACTGTGTGTTCTCACTTAGGCATAAATTTAGCTTCTCCAAGGTACACCTTTACATACCTGGCTTTTAATGACAGAAGGCACCCATATTTTAGGGCAATATACCTAATTTATAAGGTGGAAATAATTATGAGGATGAAATGAATAGAGGTTTATTACTTCCTGAACAGCAACAGCTAGCCTCTCAGCCTGCTGATGTATCAGCTGATGAGATATGGCCAAGTAATGACGTGCTCCGCTGGCTGTGAATCTATAGGTCTCTCCCCAAGTCTACTCTTTCTGGCTCCCAGGCTCTGGATGGAAAACCACAGTCACTAAATCAAACCCATCCGGAGAGAAGAGGAAGAAGAGTGAGTGAGAGAGCGAGAGGGAGAAGGGACTGGAACGGGCTGTTTCTCAGTCTTTCGGGGAGAGGAATGTGTTGGAAAGGGTACAAATCAACCAGGAGTGACTGCACAATAAGGTCAGTGTGACCAGAGGAGAATCCTGACTCAAACGCTAGACACGCACAAGCACACACGCACACAAACAAACACATTAAACACGCAAATGCAAACACAGTGAGTGATTGAGTCGGGGCATAACCCCGTGCCCACCCTGTGAGTGGCTAATAACTGTGGCAAAGTGCCAAACCCACTGTCTCCTGACTGATTTCCCCATGCCCGCCAGGACTGGCGCCACTCTGTAGAACAGAGCCCTGTTTTCTCAAAAATCCTCTGATCATTACGTTACTAAATTACTCAAATAGATGGATGAAACAACAGCCACACATACTATCCAGCTTGTTTGCCCCCAAAGAAAAGATGTAATGGAACAGACAATGGGAACACTGTGAATTTATATGTGTTTGTTGAAACTGCTTCCCCTCACTTCACACACACACATGCACGTACAAATGCACACATGCGCACGCACACACACACACCTCAATGCCAACGGCTGGGCTGGAAAAAGAGGGCAGTGAGGTGGCACTTTGCCAAGCAGGGTGCTGCCAGGGGACTTGTTATACCTTGGTCTCCAGTGGCATTTCGATCGCACATAGACACACACATACAAACACACACTCCCATCTGCTGTGTATCATGAGAGCAGTGGCAAAGCTTGTCACTCTCATTCGAAGTTAGCCCACCCTCCTGCCATCCCTACTGACAGGGACAAAAGAAAAGAAAAAAGTGAGGGAGTGGAGGAGGGGGAGCAAGCAGTGGCATTCTTCTTCATGCCTCCTCTGTCACCGTCCGATTTCTCTGTCCAAATACATCCCCCGTTGACTCTCCATTCGCTATCCTTGTCCTTCTCTCAACAAACCTTCCCTCCCCACCTCTCAGCACACTGTCATCCCTCAGCTGTACGCTTTCTGGCACTGCTCCTCTCATCTCTCCACCTGCTGCTCTGTTCTCTGGACAAGAGATACAGCGATAGGCAACTGTAATCAACCTTTCCCTGAGCAGACAGTTCGTCATTTAATGTGTGTGTGCAGTACATGTGCGCTTGTAAAATGGCTCTTTGTGGATTGAACCTGACTGCTGTGTTCTCCATGTAAGACTCTTAATGCAAAATATTAACCACAGCGGAAAAAGCCACAGCTCAGACATTGATCCTCCTCCTCAGCAAATAAGGATTGCCAGACATTGGGAATTACCCCCCAAACCAGTACCCACACCCCATCTTCAGTGGTGCTCCATGCATCCACTGTGGGTAATTGTAATTGTATTGAACTGGCCAGCAGCCAGTTGCACAAGACTGCCAAGTCCAGCTGTGCTGCTGCAATCAAAATACACTCTCAGCTTTTCTCATGACAATCATATCATCAGCATGTGTAATTCTTAAAACAAAAACACACAAAGACATACACATGTTTACACATGAATATAAATATATACATCACAAAATTATTAAATTATTATTATTATTAAATTATATTTATCAGTGTGACAAGATCAAGAGCAGAAACCTTTGATGCACAGAATAAATGTTAAACTGAGTTAGAAGTGATAGATTGTGCACAGACAAAGAGAATGTTGGAAGAAATTTGAAAACCATACATTCTGGTTTTTATATTAGTCCTGTGTCTCCCTCCTTTCTTGGTCCTTCTCCACTAATGGTGATGTATTGATTGTGTGGTTGTGTTTAGCTGCATACTGTTGTATGTGAAGGTTTCAGTGAATGTGTTCATGGGTCATCTCAGAAGTCATATCCTGTCCCCTATGACCTCATTCCTGTCTGACACAGTGTCATGATGGAGCATGATACGTTTTAAATGAAAACTGCTGGTTTGCTTCTTTTCTCCGGTTTTTACACATTTCTGAACTGACTGTACCTTGAAAATTTCTCTCTGATATTCTCATATTCACTATACCCACATCCAATCATTACAGCACAATGGGAAAATTCACTTCTCCCCTCTGTCAGTATACTGCTGGACAAAGCAAATATTTCAAATAGAGCCACAACCACTAAAGCATTAAATATTCACACACACACAATTAAGCTATAACAGAGAGCAGACTGCAGTGGACGGTGGGACTATGTAACTGCGACTGTCTCATCTTATCAGACTTTATTGCATCAGTCGAACTGTTAGACAGGGACCCATTTAATGATTTAGACCAACAGTCTCAAGATCATGACTGATTGTGCACCTCTCTGCTCTATTTTGTGTGAATACCACGAGTGTGTCTTGTGTCACGTTTCAAGCCTGAGTGGAGGAAATGGGCCGTGTCGTGTCAGTGTGAGCCGCAGCGCAACACACATGATGGAGAGCACTTAAATAACTCATGAAAACCCTGTTCTCATCCCACACTAGACCACTGGGAGGAACATTCAGTCTTCTGCATGTTCGTGTGTATATCTGTGGGTCTGCAGTCGCCCTCTTTGTCATGACTGTTTAACCAAGTGCTTTTGAGTGTGTTGTGGTTGAGCTGGTGTGTCTGTGTTGTGTGTACACATGTGTGTCTGTGTATGTGTGTTCACTTGGTTAGAGCTTAAGATGAGTTTCTGTAAATGACAAGGAGGGGAGGTGGGGGGGCCCTCACGCACAAACAGAAAAATCCTCAGAGAAAAGAGAGACAGAAGCTTGCAAAGGCCTGAACTATGAGCAGAAGCAACAGATACAGCAGAGAAAAAGAAAAGAGGAATTGCCAAAATAAATATATTAATAAATAAGGGTGGAGATTTTGGAAAATTTGATTTCCAAAACTCCTCCATAGTGTCAATGTGTGAGAAAAGGATGACTAGAGAAGGAATAGATGCTCAGTGAAAAGGCAGACCGGCTACGCTGATAAGAGGAGACAGCAGCACTTTCCACATAAACGCACTGAGCTCCATACCTCGATGTAGTGATGGCCTCCCTCGGGGCATACTGACACACACAGACATGAACGTCACTTATTTTTGTGTCCATGCCTGCTTCTACCTCAGCTCTCAGTCTCTCTTTGTCACCACCATCTTCTCCTTTACCAGCACAGAAATGACATCCAATACTTTTTTCCTCTCCTATATATATATATATATATATATATATATATATATATATATATATATATAAAGTACACGTATGAAGAAGATGCGGCATGACTGCTGCAAAACCTATAATAAAACATTTGATTAATCTATAATAATTCAGTAATGCTGAGCAGGCTATTAAACTGTGTAGTGAAAGTGAGGTGAAGAGATCAAATCTGCTGCACATTTGCAAAACAAAGTACAGGGAAATCATTATCTCTACTGCTCTTTAACACCATGTACAGACTGACTGTTGCTACCACAGCTACCAAATGATAGAGAAAGTAAATCTAGTCTGGAAGAGTTGGTGATCGGTGTATATATATATATATATATATATATATAAAAATAAAGTGGTGACAGGTTTATTGTGTGTTCGAAGTGGTGTTAGAGGACATGATACAACCAGCTAAGAAAAAACAACTCAAAAAGAATTCAGGTCTGAGCCGCTCAGACCACATCACATTCACGCCGGGGGTGTCTACTACTTTCTGTCTTAACACACACCAAGGTCACAGGGAAACATCTCACAGGAGAAGCACAGATAAGATGACTGCTAAGCAAAGACATACATTCTGAGCTATGACTTAGTTTTACTAGTGTAATAATGAAGGCTAAACCAAAGCTTTTATTACGGTACATTCTGAGGGAAAGTCTCTCACAGTTGTGGCTTCACAGAGAAAAAAGATCAAGAAATGCAGTATAAAACATAATGAGTATGTTGGATATGTCAGCTAGTGGTTGGAGAGTAGCAAAAGGGAAATTTAATTTTACTAACCTCTACTAACATCTGAAGAAGATCAAACTAGTGTGAAGTAAAATGTGAGCGGTATATATTGTCACATTGCATCAAAAGGAAACTTTAAGTGAATCTGGCAGGATTATTTTAAGAAAAATAGAAAATCAAGAATAAAAAAGGCAAAGATAAAGACAAACAACACTGAAATACTGACAGAAAAAACTCAGAGAAATACTCACTGGGATGTGGGCAATCAGCTTTCTCTGGCTCGGAGGTCAACGAACGAGAAGGCGTGTGGTCACCTGCAGGTCGTGAAGGTCCTGAACCTGAGTCCGCCTCCTTACTGGTTCCAGCTGAACCTTCAATCACAGCGCTAACCTGAAACATAACAGAAACATTATTTGCATCCTCAGTAACCAATGAATGGAAAGGAAGAAAGAAACTTTACAAAATTAGGCTATCCATTTGTAAGATAGCAGTGGAGTTACTTAATTAACACTGAATCAATGAGTGACTTCAATGTAAAACTCCTAATTACCAACAACTCAAGACACAGATTCTGTTAAACTAATCCTGGAAATGTTACAGAACAATGATGTTCTACTATTATTGGAACTACAATAGCATTATTGATATAATAATCAAATATGAACAATCAAAAGAGAATGATATTGCAAACAGGGCAATTAACTGCTGATCTAACAATGGCTTTGATGCAACCATTTTTAGCTGCTGTCACAGTACTCGCATTCCTGCTATAAAAAGACAACAACTAAAGGGGATGCAGCTCTGGGTGAAGAAGTGTCCTTTCCCTGAAGTGACAGAGCCTCAAAACAGACAGACCGAATCAAAGACAGAGAGAAACAGAGAGAGAGAGAGAGAGAGAGAGAGAGAGAGAAAGGGAGAGAGACTTTGCCTGACAGCCCAAGTTTGCTTGGATGTGCTCTACTCTGCATCCCTCTACTGCTGAAAGAGGAAAGAGGGATGAGGCTTCAGGAGAGAAACAAGCTGACCATGAAAAGAAGAGGGAGAAGCAGAGGGTGGCTGTCACTGAGGAGAGAGAGAGAGAGAGAGAGAGAGAGAGAGAGACAGTGGGAGAGAGTTTAAAAGAGGCTGTGATGGCTCCCTCCATTGACGAGAAGCAGAGAGACAGGCAGGGGAGGTGCAGCGCATCTTAAGACAAAAAGGCACCCTGGGCTTATGAAATATACATAGCTCTCAGCTGGAGACAGAGACACTGAGCGACAGAGCAGGAGGGCCCTGAAGACTGACGAGACTTCACTACCCCTCCTAAACACACACTGCTAAAAATAAAACACACAGACACATTCTTAATGACTTCTCATGAGGAGCCAGGGGGAAGTAGTTAGTGCTTTTGTGTGTTTGTGTGGGTGTGCGCGCTTACATTCACACACACACACACACGCACGTACACAAGTGTTTGCACACATCAAGGTACATCAATGCTTCTTCCTACAGTTACTGACTGGGTTGGGAAAAACCACAATAGTGACTATGACACATAAAACCGACAAGTATTATGGCTGTTTTCCCTGTATGTAAATCCACCTGCTCAGGGATTTTCTAGTTGGTAGGTTTTTTCAACTGCCTCTTTCAGACCTGCCCACCTGCCCTCTCTTCAAACTCAGACAGCTGCAGCTGCCACACCAGCAGTTAAAAACTATTTAAACGGACCTCACTTAATAATAAACACACCCTTTGTTCAAGTTAACGATTCACCTCTTCCACACACTCCCAGCACCAGCTCTGTCTCTGAAGTATTCAGATTCTCATGCGAGTGTGGTCGTGTGTGTGTGGATTTATTAATTTCTTTGCTTTGTTGAGGGTCCCCTACTTGTCTTATCCTTGTCATCAGACACTTTGGGTGTGCCTCCCCACTCTGAATCCCTACCATGTCAGTTGTAAATAAAAAAACATGACGGTAAATAGTCATGTCTGAGCCTGAAGATTATGTCTACTCCTGAAAGCGTACACAACAAACCTGTTTACATGTTTCCTAACCTTTTCTGTCTCTCGCTCTTTCTCTCAGCTTCCTTTCTCTCGCTCTTTTTTTTTTAAGCAAAGTGCATATGTGAAGAGCTTGTTGATGAATTCCTCGCACTGTGTATTAAATTGCAAAAGTATAAAAGAGAGGAATATAGAGAGGAAGCTGGTAGTGCATAAATTGCAGAAGCCTTTTTAATTTAATTGTTGAGATATTGTTGTTTCTCTTATCTACCAACATAGAGGGTAAAGAGTATCATTGACATGCTGGTCTTAAAAGAGAAAAAAAAACAAGCTGTGAGCCAAGTTTGGATTGTACACATACTGCTGCTTCCATCATTGCTCTCAAATGACTCATATTTGCACACAATAATGCAGACTGGTGATTACTTAATGTTTTAATATGTTATTGTGCAGCAAAGAATTATTCTGGGAATAAACAATTGACAATTCTTTGGTTAAAGTTTACAATCTACAACAGAAGTCGCCAACCTGTTGACTGTCGTCTTGTTGATTTTTATTAAGTGATGTTTATCATTATCATTTTTTAGTTTTTATGCTTTTTGAAATTAAATCTACTGAATTTCAACAATGATGGAAACAATACTTAAACATAACAAATACCACAAATTACATTTCAAAGACAACATGTTTTTTTTGAATGAAGCATTTCAAGCCCTTTTCAAATAATTCAAATAGCGATGGTATTGCGTTGTTGTGGTTAGAGTAGATGGTGGATGGTGGTGGTGGAAGCCCACAAGTGTCACACCAGAGACAAGGTTTGCATCCTCTGTCCAACCCGTGCTTCAGTTTAGAGGATAACACTTTGGTTAAGTTGAGAAAAATTTTGTGGTTTCACAATGTGTCTGAAGTGTGAAATTTCTTCTTGTATTAAACAAAACCACAATGTTTCGCTGACCTTAATCAAGTGTCTAAAATTTAATGTTACTGTAGTTACTGCAACTGGATATTGGACTACGAGATGGAAAACAAACACATTATCTAGACATTTGTTGCCATGGTTACAGTGATGACATTTATGGAAAAGTCACAGTTTGGTTATATTTTACAAACAGATCGTGGTTTGGGTAAAAATTAATACTTCTTTAACAATAAAGAAGTAAGTTTGCTTTTATTTTGTGAAACAGTCATAACCAAACCAGCCAACAATGCCGATTGGTTTTTAATGGAAAACAAACAGCAGTGCCCTGTGTGTCAAATTCCTTATTTGTGGTGGATCCATCCAGATGCATGCAAACATTAAACAACAATGTCCAGTATTAGTATCTGCATGCAGCTTTATTTCTAAAATATTATTTTTTCTTGACCGAAGGACCATTAGCTTCACTTGGTTGGCACAGAAGACTAAATAAACCTAAACCTAACAGTACTAATGTTTTTTTTTTTTCAATTCAAGAACACACTCATGTTAATTTATGCCCTATGAATAAATCTGGAATAGAGCAGGGACATGTAAAATGGAGCACAAGAGTCAGGAGGTGAAATAAGAAAGATCTACAGAGGAAGAACTAATTGAGGTTAATTCTACAGTTCATCATTATCATTTCTAAGCGGTAAGGAGGAAGTTGGTAATGGATGATCACAGGACATGGAGAAAGCCTGCCAGCAGAAATCACACAACAGTGCAGAATGCTGTGTGCCCTTGATGAGCATTAGCAGTTCTGCATGATAGGAAGCTGCAGATAAACACAGTCCTATGGGCTTACACAGGAAAAAGAGTGTGTTTGTGTACCATTTTAAATGTGTTGAGAGGTAGAGGCTTGTCATTCAAGACGCTCACAACATCTTTAGTCATCTGCCTGTCCCAGCCCACATCTCACCTGTCAACCTCTTGAAACAGTGTTGACACAGTCTTGAACACACACACCTTGCTGTGGGCTCAGTATGACATCCTAGTAGTGACACACAGTTAGTGATGAGGTGATAGACATTCACATCACCCAAACACACATGCATCTTCTTGCAATTACTCATTTTTTCTCCCTCTCATGCACAGTTTTTGTGATCTAACATAGGCCTCTTAAGGAACAAACTCTTTCATCACGGATCTGCCGTGTCGATACTTCGCACAACAGCTGTATTCACCTACCAGATTCATTAAGGAGGAGGACCAAGTCAAAAGCAAAAGGATACATCAATAGGTAGACAAGGTGGCCATGCATCTGTGTGTGTGTGCATGTGTCACCAGGGAGCAGGGCCATCCATAAACACCACTGACAGTCTAGACAGGAAATACACTTGAGGATGTCGATAAGTTAGTCAGCAGGGGTGAGGAGAGATCAATAGGAACACAGGATGATGTCAGTGGCTGCAGATGAGATCACCTATTGCAACTAAGCATCTATATATGAGGAGTTTGGATATTGCATAATCTGTACTTTCACATAGTGTTCCATATCATCTATTTTACAGACACAAGGGAGTTAATAAACCGAGAATTTAATCATTTTTACTACGGCAAATTTCATGAATTAGTTCTTGAAATACTTCTCCACAAACCAGCTGAAGAGCCAGCTATGACCGAGTACAGACTTTTAAAAGACCATAGAGCAACAAATCATGTTATTATTCCTTAGTTTCCAACTGTTGTTCTGTCTTAGCTACACTTGCATTACAAGTGAAATCACCATTTTGTGTTAAAGAGTTGAAAAGCAGATGTTTATTCATGTGAAAATGTCATGGATTATATCTTCAACATGGTGAGAATAAATACCCCCAGAAGCATACAGTGGTTCTCCCTTGGGATTTGAAAAAATAAAGATGAAGCTGATTTCACCCACAGGATGTGACTGCCCTATATCATTGCCTTTCTTGCCATGGTTTTGAGTGTGAGTGCCCATGTATTTGTGCGTGTGTGTGTGTGTGTGTGCGCACACTTGGGCCGATGTGTGTTTCTGTGTGTTTTCAGCTCTACTGACATTTCCTCAAATGTGGTTGACATTTCTAAGGGATTTGAAGATTTGATCCCTTCTGTGTATGAAGAGTTGTGTGCTGCCCTCCTCACAACACTGAGGGAAACACTGCAGCAGAGCCAGCAGCGAGCCCTGCCTTCAGGGCCTGACTCCACGGTATTTGGAGCAACCCGTTCTCACTCACCCATAGTGTGATCAGGAGAGGACCTGCACTATATGTTGCATGCCTTTTAGAGAAGACTGGTTCACTTCTTGGGTTATATTTTACTTAGTCTTGCTGTTTTCCCCTGAGCTGTGGGGTGTTTCTGCTTCTCTCAACTGAGGCAGAAAAGCTATCACCAAAAGATACGAGAGAAGAAAGTAGATAGAGATGGTGTGGGAGGGAGCGGGAGGGCAAGAAAGCAGTGTGAGAGAGGGAGGGAGTGATCTGTATCTCCTGCTACAGGCTGGTTAGTGGGGCGCACTGACACAGACTGACATCTCTCTTCCACAGAGACCGAGTTAAAAAGAGCCTTGTTACTTGCTTTTCTTACTCTTTCAGTTGTCCTGCTCTCTCCCCTTCTCTCTATTCCTCCTTCTCTCTCTCTCTCTCTGATCACCCTGAGGCTCCCATGTCTTGCTTTTTCTGCCTGGATGGAATCTGCAGCAGTCCTGTCCAAGCCTGGGGCTCAAATTACACCTAACCACCCTGTGCTGGCCACACATACACAAACACACAAAAATACGAGCACACACATGTGAGCCCATACAGTAGCCGCAAGGAAGCTCACGGGCTGAAACACAGGTCAGGTTTGGGTCAACCAAGGGCAGAAGGACAGAAGCAAAGCTCACACTAAGGCTTATGTGAGGGTATCTGGATAGACACAATAAGACAGACACAGACAAACAGACATAGAAAGATGCACATGAACTTACAAAGATGCACATTCAAGCTAACTATCCTGTCAGCCATCTTTAACTTGGAAAAGACATTTAATATTTACGGAGAAGGAGAATTTGACTTAACTGGAGTGGTAAAATTACAGACACACACACGCACACACAGCCTGAGTATTGACCCCACTGCCACAAAGTGCAAACTATTATCAAAATCCATCATGTGGAGTATTGCTCAAGCTGCCTTTAGTAAAAGACTTGCAATTAAAACACAGTTGATGATCAAGTGCAGCCAAATAAAACAACTGCACCACTGAAACTGATGCTGGATGTGACCTTGGAGCAAGCCACAATTAGCTTCAGTCTTTTGTCCAAAAAATACTTCAGCAAACATTTGAATTGCTAATAAGATTGCAACTGAATCAGCAGAATGAATTAGGTCAAAGCGCACCTGCATGATGTGCACACAGGCTACAGCAAACACCACAACAGTGCAGGATACTGGTAGTCTGTGGATAAACCAAAGATACTGACCTGAACTGAGTGTTCAACATCATCCTGTCCCTAAAACACCAGTGATGTCATGGTTGTAAAACATGTGCATCCTGCTGGAGTACAGAGCTCAAAGGAAGGGAAATGCATCCTTTTGCCCCTAGGAACAGGATGCATGGGTACAAGTGTCTCAATGACTAGATGACACTTTTTTTCCTCTCTTTAAAGTATGTCATGGCACATAGAGCACAGAAAGTACCGCTACATGAACAGTATATTTAGCATGGTGTATTCACTCCTGTTTGTTTTATCATTTTTGTTTATCTTCAAAATACAGAGCCAAGGTTATCAGACCATTATTTCAAAGTTATTTGAACTGAGACTGAGGCCCCAAACCTAAGGGAGAAGAAGTTAGATGGATGTCAGTAAATCAAGAAAAATGTGCCTCCATGGCACTAAAGTGTGTCCTTGGGCTAACGCTCCAAATACATAAATGCACTTAGTTTTACTCAGCCTCAGACACAATTCTATATAAACAAAAAGTGTGTGTAGACAGGTACTCGCATGTATATGTAAAGCTTTACACACACACACACACACACACACACACACACACACACACACAACAGAGAGAAAGTGAGCTGGTGATGACTGCAGGGCTGTGTCATTCTCCCAAGTCTGTTGGGAACTCTGTGAGGAAGAGGGTAAGTGCTATTGATTGGCTTCTTCCTCCTTGGCCCGGCTGTCAGAGCAAAAACAAGCTGACCGTTTGACCGTCTGCTTTTCAGTGGAGCACACAACTAAATGTGTGCACACAAACTCACTACACACACATTCTACACACACGATGATTGCCTTCCAGTTTACAATTTGGGGATACACCTCCAGCTAACCACTCTAGTGTTTTCTTGTGTTAGAGTGAGAAAGGAGCCAGAGAAGAGAAGAAATACAATGAATATTTTTATAATAAGTCCTGGGTTCGACTCCCAGGTTGCGTGGGTTTCCTCCAGTTTTATCCCACCGCCAAAAACATGCAACATTGGGTGAATAAATGAAATGATCATACTAAATTGCCCATAGGTGTGAGTGCGAATGGTTGTTCGTCTATAAATGTTGTTTGTCTATATGTGGCCCTGCAATGAGCTGGCGACCGTCATCAGTTAGCAGCTCCAGCCCCTTCCCCCAACCCCGAGTACGGGATAAAGGGGTAGAAAATAGATGGATGGATGGATGTATTATCCCCTTGATGTGTAATTGCCCTCCGAGTACAGGATATTACGTGGGTTTCAAATAAATAGATTTTAAATGAAATTTACCTGGTTAAGGCTATCATATGTGATCTGTTTCTGTTCCTTAAAATGACTGCAGCAGGCATATTCATTATGGTTAAGGTATGTTCGTAGCAAAGAAGGCTCATATGTATACACTTAGGTCAAAGTAAAAACACTACTCTGGTCAGCACTGTGACATTAAGATCAGAAATGTCTGCTGCAGTCGTGTCTCTTCGATGGTATTTAGATATGAGGCAGAGAAAAAATGGAGGGACACAAATCAAGAGGAGGTATTAGTGGATGAAGAGATAAACAGACTGAAGGAGACAGAGAGGCTACTCATTACAGTTTAACAAATCAAAGGGATGGATGGAAGAGGAATACACCGGCAGAGGGGTGTGTATGTGAGTGAGCTTGCACTAATGACGCCACGTCTCCTACTCAGACATATATAAAACAACTTAATAAACAGCCATGATCCGATGCCTCTATTTGATGGAGTAATTCACACAAATATTGATTGAAAAGTACTGCACAGATTCACACACTACTTCTCAAACTCAGAAAACATAATGAAACCCACTCAGAGAGGAATAAAGTGTCTCTCTCGGACTAAACTAATAAAACTATAAATAAAATACTGGGTAGTTTAAGGTGAAAAACTGATGTCAAAATACCTTTCAGGTGCAAACACAGAGAAATAATCCAAATTATAGTGTTTCAGTATTGTCACTAATGTTTTCTTCCAGCCGTAGTATACTGCAAACTCACTGTGATTCAGCTTTATTTACCACATCATAGCAAAGGTGCAGTGTAAATACGAAAATCTTCGACATTAACCATGTTTGTATCAAAATGTCATATTTTATGGACAGACTTTATTGCTCCATTTACTGGCAAATGTGAAAGGCTGGTGTCAGCCAAAAACACTGCTGCACTCATATATCTGTGGTCAGGGCCCGGGAAAATATATACAGTAGGTAATATACGTATACAGCAGAGCACAGCAAAACAACTCTATTCTCCTGAGGCAGAAGAAAGTGGGGAGACAGCGAGAACAAGATAGAGAGAGATGCATAGATAAAGAGAAAGAGAGAGAAACACAAAGGGCTGTTTTCTGCTGGGTGGGTAAAGTGTGTCCAGGGGGCAGCTGAGTGAGCACACACAACACAAAGCCTGTCATTAGACCCAGGTTTCTGCAGACACAACAAACTATGTGTGTGTGTGTGTGTGTGCACGTGTGTGTATGCGTGCATGTGTGTGTAAGAAGAAGGAGAGAGAGAGGATGATAATGCATGCATATGCACCTATGGCTGTGCATAGAGGCTGTTTGTACACACAGTGTATGTGTGGAGTTTCAGACATTGACAAAAGTCTGTGTTGTTGTGCCTGTCTCCTCTGATGTACAGCTACGTCAGGATCACAGCCTTGTGCAGTCAATACCTCCCTGCCTGCTTGTGTGAACGTGTGTGGGAGATTGGTTGCAATGTATAGACCCGCCTCCTCTCACCACCCCACACCCTCTCCTTTCTCTTCTTGCTCCTCTTCTCTGCATCTTCCTCTGACACTGCCACACACACATACGCCTCCTGTCTACCAGCTGCCACTTTGCAGCCATTCATCAGAGCTATTATTAGTCAGTAGAGGAATGTCATGTAGCTACAGCCGACTCCTCACCCCAACTCTGACCTTTCACCTCTAGTCGACCCTGGACGACCCCAGGCTGTAGCAGCTGCTTTTACACTGTGCCAACACACTCCATTAGGCCTGACACCTGCTTCTACACTCATTGAAGTGCTGTGAAATACACACACACACACAAACTCAGAAAGAGAGAAAGGTGCAGAGAGAGAAGTGCACATATTCACTCAGAGGCGCAAAAGATGGCAGCAGAGGCAAGATTCAAAACAGTTACTTATGCACAGGCACACACACACAAACACAATGGCCTTTACACATGCTAATGCAGTAAGGCGGCCCTTTTATGAGATTACACAGTCATTACAGGGAGAAGGGTCATGAGGGGCACCTGTAGCTCAGCGGCTCCACAGTCAGTCAGGAGACAAGCCTGCATGTGTGTGTATGTGTGTGTGTGTGTGTGCATGTGTGCATAAAAACAGTCAGAGCATAAAAGACTGTGACACATAATATACTGTATGTAATGTATAAACTGAAGAATGAGTAAACGTAGAGTGTGACAGCCAATACTAGCGCCATTCAGTGGACAGTGCATATGCTCTATGTGCAATAAGATACTCTTTGTATGAGCGAGTGTTTCTTTCTGTGTTTGTGTGTGTGTGTGTGTGTGTGTGTGTGTGTGTGTGTGTGTGTGTGTGTGTGTGTGTGTGTGTGTGTGTGTGTGTGTGTGTGTGTGTGCCTGTGTGTGGGCCCCAGGCCGACTCTGACAGCTCAGTGCTAGCCATCTGCTGGCAGTCACACCAGGAGAAAGCAACTGCAGCCAAACAATGGAGAGCAATGACAGGCCAGGATTTGTGGGGAGTTGTGTCTGTGTGTGTGTGTGTGTGTGTACGTGTGTGTGATTGTGCATGTGCATGCGTGTGCATGTATTTTAGTGTGGTGAGTGCATTTTCCCTTCAAAGATCCAAATGAGTCCTTCTCTATGAGCATGTGCAAAGGGGCGTGGCTGTTGTTGATAGGCTGTCTCTGTTACCAGGCGATAGATTAACAAGCCCAAATGGCCATCTGAGGAGGATAGATTGCATGGACGAGTGCAGTCTTTTTTTTTCATTTCTGTGTGTCACTTGTTGTCCATCCACTGTAGATTTGTATGATTGTCCACTCCTTTTCTCTTCTATCTTCTCTCTCCTTCGGACCGTAAGTTTTAAATTGATATGAACACACAGAAAAATGCTAAGTCAACGTACACTGCTGAAGTTCAGTTTGTGCAAAAAGTGCATATATAGTTTACCTGACAGGCTTTCTTTTTGTGCATATGCAGTCTTCTCTCTTTGAGCACACAATATGTTTGTCAGCCTCTTCCCATTTCTTTCTCTATATTTGCAGGTAGAGACCATCATTGATGCGGACAGATGGTTGGGTGTTGGGAGGAAGCTGGCTGCCTGGATGTGGCACACCAGTCTGACAGCAAGCATCATCCAGCTGGGTAGAGGCCTACAGTGCCTCCTAGAAAGAACACGCCAGGTGGCTAAGAAACAGACTGCTGGTCTCCTACAGCCACTACACACGTAACCCTCTGGTCACTATTCTTCTGTTTTACCACTAAACACAACACAGGGTTGTTTCCAACAAAGAAATACAAAAAAGTCAAGACCGCAAGCAAAAAGCACAGAAACTGAAAAGGAAATGGTCTAGTAAGGAAAGGAAGCAAATGGCTGATAATGAAAAGAATCCCTCTCTCTGCGCTGCATTTAAACAACCGTGTTTGTGCCCATGTGTCTGTGTTGTGTGTGCTGCTTTGGCCATCCATGCCTTTGTATGGCAGCACTTCAAAGGCAGCCTTCAGTAAGTTTCTGCTCTTCCACCTCCTGCTGCTGCTAGTTTGTGAGTATGTTCGTGTGGAGCAGTGCCTCCTGTAGCTGGGGGCTATGGCTGATCACCTACTACCGCAGCGAGGTTTGGAATGGCATGCCCGCTGGCACACTAACAGGGCACACCTATTTACACAGGCCCAGACTGAATGGCAGGCATTGTCTGGGTGAGAATGCAACACTTAAGCTCCTGATTAAGGCAGAACAAAGCCCTGAGGGGCAAGAGTGATGAATGCATGGAGCGAGAGAGGGAGGGAGTCAGAGAGGGAGGGAGGAAGAGAAGAAGGGAAGCAGACAAGAGAGGCTCTGTAAATGGGAATCTCATCTGCTGTTGCTGTGGCTGGGCGAGATAGGAGGGGAAGCTGAGAGCAAAGAGGAAGGGAAGGAAGTGAAACAGACGCGAGGGCAAGATTTGGCAGCGATGTAAGGGACTAGAAGAGAGCCGGGTAGAGAAGTGAGAAAAAGAGGAGGTAAGAGGTAAGGAGAGCAAGGAGGTAAAGGAGGACAAGAGGGATGGAGCAGAGCCTGAGGTAGGCAGGAAAAGAGGAAGTGCAAGCTGAGAGAGCGGTTTAGACACAGATAAAAAGACAGAGAGAGGTGAGAGCGGTAAAGAGACAGAAGAGAGGAGAAGCTGCTGTCGAGGTATCCTCTCTGATAAGGATGAAGTGATGCTGTACACTGTTACAACAATGAGGTAAATAGAGAGATAGCACCCTCTAATGGCACTTGTGCACAGGCAATGTGCTCTCGATCCTGCCCCCTTTTGTTCAGGGAGTTAACAGCAGACAAGAGGGAGAAGCTCTCTCTTATTATCTAATAATCAATAATTAACTATTTTTGGGGCGACACTTTGAAACCCTGTTATTATAAATTGAATTTTACACTGACAAGTGGAAGATGATCCCCAGGTGGAACAAAAACAATCGCGATAATTTGGGTAACATCAGTGGACAATTTCTGCTCTTGATTTAATGTCGAGTCTACAGAGCCACACGAAGTTCAGCATGTGCACGTGTCTTTGTGTGTGTATGTGCATGTATGTACACTTAAGTGGCACCTTGGGTACATATGGGCACAAACACAATGTGTACAACAGGGGGTGAGCTACTCCCAGAGTGTGTGTGTATCCTAGCAACAAGACAGACGTAGTAGCAGTGCAGTGAGCAGCTGGCAGAACGGGACACAGAGGCCACGATGGATTTATCACAATGTGTATGTGTGTGTGCATTACATTTAACAGCTGTGAGAGGTTTTAGGTGTGTCTGTGAGTGTGTGCACACATGCTGTGAATTCATGCATGTTTAACACTTAAACACTCATCACAGTGTCAAGCCAGCAATTGCAATGACAACAACCAAAGATAGACCAACCAACATCATATAATTACAGTTTCACAGTTTCCACATCTAATATGAGAACCAACAGTATCTGTCTGTCGTTGATTAAAATGACATCATATTTGGGTAATTAGGTAACCAAACTATTGGTTACCCAATAACAAAAGTGATTAATGCGATCACACAAAGGGCACGGTCAAAAATAAAAGAAAATATACGTTAAAAAGACAGAAAAAGCTTTCAATAGAAAATACAGATTGCGGAAATAGTTGTGGCCCCAAAAGTGGCCAAAGGGGAAACTGCCAATGTCGCTCATCAAAATCTGTATACAGGTCCTGGAGAGTATAACTGCATTTGTGAAATAATGGGTTTTGTGACTCCAGAGGGAGCTGTGCAAAGACTGATTAATGGCCTGGTGTGATGTCACTTACATTAGTTGGGGCTAAACACTACAAGTTTGAAAATGAATAAAATCTGAGGGTGTGGAGAAAAAGCAGACCACTGTATCTTGTGCTTCATTTCTGCTTGAGGCTAACAACTCACAAATAAATTAGCTGCTACTAAGATAATACAGCCAAATCTCCAACTAAACTGATGGTGGTGAAGTTGCACTTTGAGTTAGGTAGACTTAGAATACAAGGAGTCATTTACACACTTTGATCTTATGAGCTATATGACAACTTCAGTGTCAGATTTAGTTTGTGGCTCATTGGTTTTTTAAAATATGCTAATTCTCTTATCATCCATCTTATCATGTATAGACTCGTCAGACTTACAGAAGACTGAAAAGTTCAAAGGATCCCTAGTTTAATCTTCCTCATGCTAAAGATTTGATTGGATGCAGTGACAGTCGGTCTAAAGAATGAAAGGCATTATCTAATCTCACACTCCATCTTATCAACAGTGATATTTTGTGTCTCAGACAGGATGCAGATGATTATACACACACACGCACAAATTGGTTGCAGTACCAGTGATCCTCAGTCCCAGCTGTGCACCAGTGACTGTGGAAGTTCTCCATGGTGAGATGGGGCTGGCTTCCAAACCCCAGACCAGTCAGAGTGCCCTGGCCTGGGCAGAAATCTGTCTCCATGAGCCTCACCACCTGCCAGCCTCTGCTCCATGGAGCTACATCAAGCTACAACTAATTACCAACTCAAAACCGCTTTGGGAGTGTAGTGCCAAGCCACAATGCGGAGATAACACATTTTACTAACACTGCTGCAATCATATGGCCTCATACCACATGTCCTCGTGTTTTTTTTTCTGTTGCTGTCTTTACATGCTTTACAGCAGGGTGAAATTTCAAGTGGAGATGACTCTTCACTTCACTATATCTCCACAGATTTGAACATTAACTGAGGAGAGTGCTGACACTAACCTCATCTGCAGTTCTTTATTACATAAGGAGACAACAGTGATGTATAGGACAGGGACTCAATGTGAAGTTGTGGCTAGAACACTTTGTATCACTGTGTCAGCATGTGAGTGGATATATTAAATTAAAATCGTGATTAAAAGGTAACAATCAAGAGATTCAGCAGATGTCAGTGTTAGTAATCACATGGAGGAAAGTAGACATGAAAAAGAAGAAATAAAATAGATGAGAAAAGGTAAGCTGCTTTGTCTCTTTGTGGTATACTGTTGCATCCTCAGCTGCGCCCCCACCTCCACCTCCACCACCCACACACCTCCTTTCTTTCTGCTTCTCTCCAGGCTGCCTTGGGAGGTGCGATGTCTTTTTAAATGGCGCCTGCTTCATGTGTTTTTATGTCTGCTCATAAAAAAGCAGCTTCCTTTAAAGGCTGCGCTCACCAATGACTTGAGTTCTTGCTGTCACTGGATGATGAGCATCAACGGGATGACAACAGAGAAACACTGAGAGACAGCAGGAAAGAAAAAAAGAAAGTATAGATTTTCTTATTTTCAGTGATTAATAACTGGGATCTGCATAATATCACCACAGTCCTCTAGAGCAGGAGTCACTGAACTCTTGTGACCTCTTACAAAAACAGTCATGTTTTATGTGTCTATGAGTTGCTAGCAGTGGCACCAAATAATTATATCACTCTAAATTTCTCAAAGTGTAAAGAAATTCAAAAAGCAGTGTGCAGTAAAAGTTAATTTTGTCATCTTTCCTACCACTTTAGTTATATCACAAACCCCTTAGATTTATCTTGTGGCCGTCGGTTGGGAAACACTATTTTAGAGCTGACCACTGAACTGATCAGTCTTTACTAGATCTGTTGCGGATAACCTTAGTTTTTTTTTTTTTTTTAAAAGGTATTTCCTACCCATAATATATAGCAAAGAATGAAAGCACAAAAACAAATGTGGTAGAGCTATGGGCAGAAAGCCCTGACAAAAGCACAACCAGTGATGTAAAGGACAAGTCCAGTGATGTAACAATGATACCAAAGCATAGGGCTCCAGCAAAATAGATGAACCTGGGTCAAATTAGTTGCAGCTTGTGAATCCTGAGAGATCTATTACTCAAACTGGACTTTTTGAATTTCTTCAATGGCCCCCACCACATCTTTTGATGGGTGTGCTATTTTAACACAATTTTAATACAATGCTGTTTTTTATCTGTCCTCTAATGATATATGTTGCATGTTTAAGCTTGATTGCAGAAACACATTCGGCCGGACACAGCAGAGATCCTGAAACCACATTTTAAACTCTTTCTGAACTATTTGAGATGTGTTTAACACCCAGTGATGTGTTTTCTTTGTTAGTCTATACTCCAGACTAGTGACTGTGACTGAATGTTTTCCTTAAAACGGTAGTGTGGTTGGCAGGAGAGACAGGACACAAACACACACTAACGTGCACACAGCTGGCTAACATGCAGGCCCCGAGAGGCAGACCTCAGCCTAACCATAAAATGCCCCACTACACAGAGAAACACACACACACACACAATCTCCACAAGCTTTCATACATCAATCCCCTACCTCCATCTCAACCCCTTCCTCCTCCACCCATCAGCCCTTCCTCTATTTCCTCTATCACTACCCACCTCTCTTTTTTCTCAATCACAGCCCACCTTGTTGTGATCTCATCTGGATCTATTGGTGTATGAGATATATTTTAAGGATACATTAATAGTCACCCAGCATAACCCCTGTGACCACATAAATAGACCACATCTCTTGATTATACCTCCCCACCTGCTCTCTCTTTATCTCTTCATCTCTGTCTTCCCTGCATCCATCTCGCATTTCTTTTCTTCCAATCCTTATGAGAGTGCGTCCACAGGCTTAACAAGATCGATCACTCCAAACTCCTTGTACTCCCTGCTAAATCAATGGCTCTTTGTCTCGTTAAGCACTGGAAGGAACTCTGTGCGTCCTTTTAGTGTACTTGTGTGTGTATGTGTTGTGTGTAGGAGAGTGAGAAATAGAAGCACCAGGAAAGAGAGAAAGAGTTGCGTACTGTAGATGTGTAATGTAATGGGAGAATCTCACTGCGGAACAACTTAAGATTTATCCTGGGACACAGACAAACCATTAAAACAAGCTGGAATCTACTTCCTTGGGGGCAAAAAGGCAAAGAGGGTGGGCGTACTGTACATAAAATAAAAAGAGCACTTACGTGGATGGGTCAGTGCAAGAGAGGGAGAGGTATAAGTGACAAAGAAAGAGAGACTGTGTGTACATCTCTGCGTGTGCAAGACTGTATGTGCAGTGTTGAGAGAAGTGAGCCAAACCTCACCGCTGACTTGGCCAGGGCCTCTGGAGCCAGAGAGAAAGCCCTGCTAACCACAAACTCTCTTTCTGTGTGTCTCTCTCACACACACACTCCCCTGCTGAAAGTGTCTCACTGTGTGAATACGTCATTTCAAAACATGTGTTACTGGCCAGGAAAGCGAGGGAAGTGGCTTGTGAAAGAGAGAGGGCTACAGAAGAAGAAAAAACGGCACAAGCTGAGACAAAGTGAGTACAGAACAACGCAGCAATTCACTCTTGTCCCGAGTAGAGAAAACAGGAAACACACTCTTTCGCTCCACTTGTGTTACCCTCTCTCATTGTCTGCCCTCAACACTCCACTGTATTTAAATTCTTGTCGTTGAAGCTCATTATATTTCCCAAATGCACCAGAGTAGGTGGTTGCATCGTTGCACTTTTAGTCAATAGCGGGACTGCAGAGCCATGAAAATGAATAAGGATAGAGGCTCTTCATACAGCAGCACTGTGTAAAAAGGCCTGGGAGTGCTCATCTACAGCACGGCTGCTCTCGGGCCATTTATATTTCACAGTGACACTACATTAGCTGCCCCTGGATGAGCACAGTCTGCAAACTCTGCTCTGCTTCACACCATTCACAGTTATACATTGGACACCAGAATGTGAGTATTCGCCTGCGGCAGTGCACAATATTTAAAAGAGAGGAGGAATTTAGAGTTGTACCCAAACTAACAAGGATACAGAAAAAGAATTAGAGGATGAACAGTCAAGAATTCTGGTCAGTATAAACGTCTCTCACCTCAAACTGGTCCTGTCAGAATGCCCCAGAAGAAGACACCACAAAGATAGACACACACATCAAGGCATAATCAGACACACACACACCTCTGTCTGCATCAACACAAGCTTGTGGGAAGGTTGAGAAAGGTGGGTGTGTGCTGGCTTTCTTTGGCATGTTTGTTTTTGTTTTGCTTTTTTTTCTAATGCTGATGGCTGAGGCAAAGCTGTGGAGGGCAGTGTGTGTGTGTGTGTGTGTGTGTGTGTGTGTGTGTGTGTGTGTGTGTGTGTGTGTGTGTGTGTGTGTGTGTGTGTGTGTGGTAGGCAGAGACAAAAGGAGCATATGGCAGCAGCAGCTAAGGCTGTAAATTAAACATAGAGGAAGATTAGATAATGAATGTGTGCACTGAAACACAGAGACAGCACTGAGCCAGAGGCGGAGCAGACCACTGTGAGACCAGAACCAGGAGTAGAGGAGGAGGGGGTAGAGCGTGTGTTTGTGTGTGTGTGTGTGTGTGTGTGTGCGTGTATGAAGTTAACCACATATTAAACACTTGGAACAAACAAATGAGGTGACTAACGGACATGAAAGCCTTATAAAACAATAGAAAAATGAAGAAAATGAGAACCAGAGGGAAATATATAAAAGCCTTTAATCACAGTGACACAGGTCAATGAGCGTTCAAGCCACATGCAGACGACCCCACTCTCTCCCACCCCCCATCCAGCTAAAGAGAACTGGACCTCTCCGCACCAAACTAAACAGCTGCTGCTGATCGGAAGTAAAGCTCTAATATTCGGTCCAGTGTATGCTCACATGTACAAACTAACCATCATACATATGAATAAATACATAAATACTGTACACAAACCCTTCAACATTTGGTGGTTGAAGGATGACTGCTAAATATGTTCAACAGGTGAACCAGAAAATGAATAGAAAAGAAAGAAATACTGATACACAAAGACCAGAGAACACATGTGTTTATGAGAAAGAGAGAACGTGTACTGGAGATGAAGGTTGAATAAATAATCAATATGTTAATACAGCATCATATGCTCTCTTATGATACTGAGACTGCAGCCAACTCATAGCTATCTGACATCTAAATAATGGCGAGGGTCCAAAGTTGCAGTTGTTGGTGTGTTTTTTATTTAAAAAAAGCTCAGACTTCATGCATTTTAATAAACAACTCTGGTAACTTGGAAAGTGAGCAATCTAATCTGTGAGCAAACACAATTCAAGGATGAGTCCTGCTTTCTGAAAAACTGTGCAAGCAATTCAGGAAGATATCCTCCACTTAAGTTGCACACATGCGCTGCACATTGAAATGCAACTGTGCACAATTACAAGGTTGAGTATTTTTCATTTCTATAGTAAGTAGGTAATAGGTAACTGCCTGCTTTTATACAGTACCTTTACCCAAAGAAAGAACAAATTGCTTCTCATTTAAACTCTTACACTGTGCTACCATGCAAGGCTCTGTCCTGACCTTCAAGAGCAATTTAAGGTTTGGTGTCATCAACAAGAGAGACTAGGACAAGTGGAAATGTGGACAAGAGAAGTTGAGGATCAAATACCGCAATGCTATGATTAATGGATGACTACAGATACTTCTACACTTCTATTTTGCCACATATCAGGACTTTTTGCACCACTGCATTCATCTATCAAAAATATATGATGAACTACCCAGCAGTAGATTAAAAAATTAATAATGTTATATTTCATTGGTACCTATACCAAGCACCATTATTGTTGAGATTGGACCAATAACTCATCAAAAATGGGAGTTGTTATGTTGGAACTTATGTTGTTCTGTGTCTCTAACACAGTCTTGTGAAAACCATGTCCCTACAACCCAGGATGATTGTGACACTTAGGTGAGAGGATTGTTATCATGAACAAAATGTTGTGAGAGTATCATATCTTTGGTTTTGGTCGACCTGCCAGCTCCCTTACAAATTGGCACAATGTATCCAACAAGGGATTAGAAACAGAATCTGTACCACATGAGCCATATCACAGCCGTCAACTGAGTTTACAAGATTATACATCCAATACGTAACTTGCACATCCACACACAGCACTTTTAAATTGAAGCTCATTGCAAGCTTCTACCACAGTGTAAGAGAGGGGGAGATGGGCTAGAGAGAGAAAAGAGAGTAGGGTTTAGGGTAATCTGTCACTGTCTCATTACTAGGCCACATGAAGCAGGGAGGGAGGGTTAGGGAGGCGGAGATAATGCAATAATATAAAAAACCAAGAGAACAAGAAGAGAAGGAGGGAAGAGGAGAGGAGGGCCAGGTTATCCTAATTCAATAATGGAAATCAGTTGGGAGCAGATGAAACTGATGTGTATCTAACTTGAGTTCCTGAATAATCATTTGCCTCCGAGAAACAGCAACAGCACCAGCAGCAGAGAAGAATGTGCTTCAAACTGAGCTCAAGGCTGATTTTTAGGAGCATGTGAGAACTTTTAGGGTTTCATTCTAAATTTTATAACTAAAATCAGCATTTACATGTCTGCATGCAAACACGTTATTTGTAGCAAAGGAAATTACAATGCACACATTAAGGGCCTCAAAGGCCCAAGTTCATCAAATATTTACGCATATGGAAGCTGACTTTGCTCTCTTATGATCTAAAATGGAGAAATGCTAAAAATGGTCCATATCGCATTTTATATATATTTCAGAGAGGGATGTGATAATGCCTTTAATATCATTGGTCGAGCTCTTTTCTTTACCATGTCTTTTATTGTTTTATGATGATGCATCTTTGAATATCCCGTAAGCATTAATTAATTTCACTTACATTAACATTTGCAGAAATACAGCAATTTTATTTTATCCTTGTGCTACCGAGTCCTGACATTAAGGTAAAACTACAAACTTGCGGTTTCCAAACAAAATGTGAGAGAAATTATTGGTGTAGATAATTCTAAAAAGAAAATGTTTCTGAATGCTGTGAAAGAATGTAGCTGCTTGAAAGCGCTTAATGTGTCAGTCACCAACCAACCAATCAATCAAAGACCCAGTGAACAAAGCTCTTTAAAGTGCTCACATACAATGTAACACGCAAACAGGTGGTTTTACCTGCACCCGCACGCACCACTGCCACTAAGGCTACAAGGAGGGAAACCATAATCACACACACAGAAGGAAAAGGTGATCTGCAGGAGCCATAATGAGGGAACACTGTTGTTGTGATCCTCTCATTGCAGCTCTGATTACAGCCTGGTGTTCAGTTTCTACGCTAGGAGTAAACACATGAGAACACGGCCGCTGTGGGGATTTGACAATACATATGTACACACACACACACACACACACACACACACACACACACACACACACACACACACACACACACACACACACACACACACACACACACACACACACACACACACACACACACACACACACACACACACACACACACACACACACACACACACACACACACACACACACACACACAAAGACATACACACTAGTGGGTATGCCATGCATAGAGAGTCAGAACAACAGAGCCAGGACGTGAATGACGCAGAGTGCCTTCATGTGTGTAAGTTTAGTAGGCTGCAGCCCAACATGCACCACTTTCCCCCGCTCGCCGTCTGTCTCTTCAAGAGACAAAGCGTGGCCTTATTGCCCTCAGCTCATTAGCAGCAGCAGAGAAAGAGACAAACACATATATACACACACACACACATTCACACACAGCCTTGCTTTCTCGCTGACATGCCATGGACCCTTTGGCAGTTCAGTGGCATTTAGAAATGGGCAAAACTGTGTAATCTACACACTGATATACAAACACAGCATGGGAGAACTAATGCATAGATCCATGTGACACTGTTGACTCACCACTTGTGATGTGTTACAAAACCATTAAAAATATATTAGTAACACCCTCCTCCCCCTAGCAATTCACTGTTGTAGTGTAAGTGAACTACAATATGTCTTTTTTTACTGCCTGTCAGTGGCTTTACAGAACTTCCAGCCTGCCACCAGGGATTAGCTCAATACTCAATTCTCCACTCAATCTCACCACCACACACTATATAAGGGAATCTGCATGTGGCTGTGTGCATGTAGTGGCACACGCACATGTGTGCGCTGTAGGCGTTAATGTGTGAGTGTATATACACTCAAGGGTGATATTAGTTAATCATAGCCTTCACTCAGCATAAATAAAGACCAATTACTGTGCTTCCCTATGGGCCCTTCACTATTAGCACACTAAAGACCCCAAAGAGTGTTGCCCCATAGCTAATACAGTCTTGGTATAACAGTCAGCCTGCTGAATCACGGTGATAAGCACTATGGAGGTTAACAGAAGGACAACATCATAAAGACCAAGGCCGGATTAAACATACACACATCAGAGGAGATCAGTAAGTGCAATATTCAAAGGAATAATGATAATGATTCTTAATCGGGATAATCAGGATAATTTATTTCTTATCAGCAATGAATAAGCTTCAAAATTAGCTTCAATTTATTTTAAGTACAGAGGACTTTGACTTGCTGATAGTAGTTGAACATAACTGCTGAGGGACAGTGAATGAAATGGACCAGGTAATACACAGTCAGTCAATGGACATTCAGGCTATTACAATGCACATTTTACTGTTACATAATACACTGGCCTGTATATCAGTCCTGGTTTAAGAGGTCAAGCGGCTTATAGCAGACACAAAAATACAACCCACACACCAATAACTGTGACAGGAATGAGACGTTGCTATAAATTCTGCAAAGGAAATACATTTAAAGAGAGAGTGGACAAAATAAGATCATATAAAGACATAAATAAGAGAATAAAGTCCAGCCAAAGCCAAGATCAAAGTGCATACAGCTGTGGGCTACACAGTGAGGAAAGGGTCTATCATGCACAACAGATGTACAGACCTACTGGCCATGATGTCATTCTGTTACAGCCAATGGTAAGCTGATGTAGACGAGGAGCAATCCAAAGGGAGTGAACATTCTTAAAAGGTGTTTTCCCCTAGTTTAATGTGTACCTGATTCTAATAACAATGTTTTGATTAGGGAGATATTAAGGTTTAAAAGTATTTTTGTTGCTTGTCAATCATCTAATATTGTCACAGTCTGGCTGCAGTAACCGGTAAAGCAAACAATAGTCAACCCAAACTTAGATTTCAGAACTTCCCCTCATAAACAGTGGAGTCATGTAGACTGAGTGTATGTTTTACAGTATACTCCATATGTTTTGCATTGCAAACATCTTACAATAATTAAGTGTTTTTACTTTCTCTGCACACCGCTGTGCAGAAAATGTTAAAACATCCCTCCAAAGGAGTACGCCAGGCATGGAGGACATTACACACTGACGTAAACCTTTGACAAGGAAATCCTGCAGTTAAGTTTAGACCACTGCTGTTTATTTTTTGCATATTCAGCTGTCAACATTCGTCATGTGATATTTAGCATAGATAAACATACGGCACAACACTAAGTAAACCAAACACCGTGCCACTGGTTCTATAGCGCCATCTTCCTTTGTCTTTTCCTTCTGACCGGATGTCTACGTGTGGACAAGTGACACAGCAGCTGGAGACGTGTGCTTCATAGCACATGTACACATACCAAAATACACAAACACACACACACACACAAATATAGTGGACCCTTGCTGGCAGCCACTCATCACCCAGAGAGGCCAACCTAATTTGGAGGACAGGCTCCTCTCTGCCTGCTGGGGAGGCAGCAGGGATTATGAGCCTTTATACACACTAATCTAGTTTAGCCACACTGGGAGAGGGTGTGTGTGTGTGTGTGTGTGTTTGTGCATGTGTGTATGTGTTGAAGAGAGGGGGACGAAGAGAAATGGTAAAAAAGGGGGATATACATCAATGGAGTGTATAAGCATGTGTGTATCCACAGTATGTGTGCTCATCACTATTAGTGAATTAGTGTGTGTTAGTTGGTTTGTGTATATGTGCACTGTGTATGTATGTGCGTGTATGTGCATGTATGTGTGTGTGTGTACTCGGCGACTGTCTGTGTGAGCAGAGATAGGGGGCTCTCAAACTGGTTAGAGATGTGGCTTAGCCTCTTGTCCTGTGACGGCAGCTGGCAGCAGCTACATAGGAACACTGACACACACACACACACACACACACACATACACACACATGAACAGAATTAGCACTGATATACAAGCAAACACACCCCTGATGGCTGATCAAAGCTGCATATGTATATGTTAGTGTGTGTAGCATGCACAGAGCCTTGGGGGGTAATCACGTCTTGACTGTGTTAATATCAAGACTGAGAGGTCAGAGGTCAAACAGGCTGTGGCTGGCAAACATCTGTAACCCCAGGTGTGGTTGGAGTGAACCAGCCAATGGTTTTAACACGTGCATGTGGACGCACACACACAAGCAGAGAGCACAGTGCTGACAGGACGATTTCAAAACCTGTCTGGTATGTGTTAGCTCACTGTTTAGAATGCGTGTATTTAAAAAGAGTCATGTGTAATTGGTTTGTTGGCTAGGGCAAGTTGGTCAGAGAAGCAATGCACTGATGATACCTAACTGTATGTGTGTATGTGTGTATGTGCGTGTGTGTGTGTGTGTGTGTGTGTGTAAGTGTGTGTTGCCAGTGAAGCATGAGCATGAGGGTGAATTGGCTAGAGGCACTAACACATTCCAAAACACAGGAGACAGATCTCATGGCCAAACCAGAACTGGGACCACACTGGAAATCACAGAGGAAGAGTTTAGAGGAGAGGAGAGAGCGAGTTAGGGTAAAGAGACATAGAGCGTAAATGGGACAGAGAGAGAGAAAGACAGAGAGAGAGAAGGAGAGCAAGGACCACAGACTCTACAAGCTTACAGTGTGTATGAGCGTTGGCTTGAGTAATTACAGACTTGCCTGGTGTGTGGAGCCGAGAGTCTACCACAACACAGCCCGAGTGATGACACCATACACCACACACATGCACACGCACGCACACATACACACAACAGCAATTACTGCACAAAGCATTTAAACAGCTGCTCTATATCCCCATTCCTCAAAACCACACATACATTCGTGCACACTTTCCAAGCCACCCAGTGGTTTAGAATGACTTGAACTATTGCACAAGGAGGTGCATTTTATCACACAAAATGGACATGAAATGTAAACACAAATACACATAGAGGGTTGGACAGTTACTTTCAAGCTGCAGCAAATATAAACAAATACCTGGGTCCATTCCATCCCCATACACTGCTGTCATCTCTGTTTTTAACTAATTGGGGATAACCACCTCTGTGTTTAGCCAACATTGGACCTCCTCAGAGTGGAGCACTGACACCATCTGGTGGCTAATTATATCATTACACAATCTTCACACAATAAACTTTAACGGCCAAGGAGCACTCGCATCATGTGAGAGCAACTGATGATATTGTCAAGTAGTTAAAAACAAGAAAAGGACATTTTATTTATGTGAAAGAGAATATGATTTACAATGACACGTCATGACAAAAGAGAACTCATCTCCAACAGTTAAAAACCTAAACAGAGAATTGTCCAGACTGGAGCCACTCGGAACAAATCAAGTGGCGACAGCAGACGCCGGTGGTTTTGATCTCTGTGCAGTCTGCCACAAGGTCCCAATCTATTCTCTAAATGGATATCTGTCTGTTGCATGGCAAACACTACATACGGTACAGAGACATGGAAAGAGACACAGATGGAGAGTTTGACAAAAAAAGAAAGTCCAAAACAGGATACAACAGCATAAAAATTAATAACAGCTTGCCAAAACCACAAGCGCTCGGGACAAAAGCTGATGTCACATTTAATCAACCACTAATTTAAATTTACTGTGCACTGTGCAGACTTGTTTTGCATTAAAAGTCTTACATGTAGTTCTTTTCCTATTGCTACATAGTCAACATTAGCATTGACAGCTGTTTTCTTACCAATCTAGAAGAAACATTATGAGCTCTGCATCAGACTTAATTCTTTCCCTGGCCTAGAGCTGTGTCCACAAGTGGAAAGTAATACCAATGTTAACTCATGTTTTGCTTCTACTATCAATTCTACTGAAGTTAGCATGCTAATCAGTTAGCCCTGGCACAGACAGCCTGTCTTGTCACTTTCACACAATGAACCAATATCATGGTCAGTCTGCCCTGACGACATAATCCTGCTCAGACAGTTATTTTATATCCACTTGTCTTATAAAAACTCAACAATTGATGAAGGTCTTGATAGACGACGATCACATCCACAGCCGCCATGTCCAGCAGCAGAGAAAACTTACACATAGCACCTTTAATAGATATTTCTGTGTCTTCATAGAAAGGTTAAACACCACACTATGTGTGTTTTGTATCTTCTTTGTGGTTGGCTAAGTTAAACGCATTATAAAGCAGAATTTAATCTGAATGGACATTATATTCTTATATCTATATTTCTACATGTCTATATCTCTAACTACTGTACATAAAGTGAGGTTGGTGGGCACTCTTCTTCTTTCTTCCTCTCTCCCTTTTTCTTAACTTAGCATGTGAAGTTTTTCTCTAACGTTTGTTTCTTTTCACTTCTCTGATCATCCACCATCTTATCCTACCTCTTCATCCTCCTCTTGTTCAACCTCCTACTCCGATTTTACTTCTTTAAATTTCTTCCCTCTCCATCTCTCTCCCCCCACTCATCACTTGCACACACTTATCTCCCTCTGTGAGTTATTACACCTACTCCTCATATCGGCTCCATGTGGAATCTGCCTTCAAAAGACATTTTCTCCTGGACTGCAACATGAGAGAGGACAGAGAAACGTGTTTGGATCGATAGACGGACGGACAGACAGACAGACAGACAGACAGACAGACAGACAGACAGACAGACAGACAGACAGACAGACAGACAGACAGACAGACAGACAGACAGACAGACAGACAGACAGACAGACAGACAGATAGATAGATAGATAGATAGATAGATAGATAGATAGATAGATAGATAGATAGATAGATAGATAGATAGATAGATAGATAGATAGATAGATAGATAGATAGATAGATAGATAGATAGATAGATAGATAGATAGATAGATAGATAGAATTGCTGTTATGTTAATTGAGCCATTTCATTGTTGCAAGACAAAAAGTGATGGATGGAGGGATCAGCAGCCAAAAGAAGGCAACAAGGGAGACAGAGAAAAAAAAGGAAACAGTAATATATAATATTTACAAGGGGATTAGTGTACAGCAGTACAGGACATGAGGACCCTCTCAAGTCAACTCTGAATGTGTTAAGGTAGAACATCTGTGGTGGAGAGGGAGGGAGGATGAGGAGGAGGGGGAGAGGAGAAGGTCAGGGGTAAACTGAGAGAGAGTGAGAGAGACAGACAGAGAAAAAGAGAGAGAGGAGGGGGAGGAAAAAGGAAAAGAGCAGATCAAGGCATGAGAGCTTTGTGCTCCCTCTCTTGGCAAGACTCTGTGGCTGTGTGCGCCTGTGTGTGTGCGAGAGTGTGTGTGCCGTGTGTGTGAGTGTGGGTGCGCACACACATGCCTGCGCTCCTGGCAGACTCAGACTAGGCATTAAAATTATTGGTGCCGCCAGCATGCCGCGGCCCCCGCTGAAAAGGGAGGGAGGGCAGGAGGGAGGGAGAGAGGGAGTCACCAAGTGCTAATCAGACCCATGTGTGTGTGGCCAGCGCTGCTCTGAACAGCTGTTCCCATGCTGAGGACCTGGCCACACACACACACACACATGCACAAACACATGCACACACACACACACACGCACGCACGCACACACACACAAATGTCCTGTAAAGTCATACAGGTATAATCAGCTTGCATTTAACATAAATACCAGCATCGCCTGCATGAATGCACTAATAATACATGGTAGATAGAAAATAGCGATGTTTGAATGATAAACAAGAGCTGAGGAGGCTGAATTTGGAAGAAAATACAGTTATGTCTCCTCTTCAAAACAAATATTATAGTGGGTTTTTTTTTTTAACTCACTTTATTCCTTACTTCTTGTGTTTTTTAGATTTCCTCTCTAAAGACCTTTATGAAAAACAGATTACGATTTTCGTTCTAGTGCAGATAAAACTAGTTAGAAGTAAAACTGAATTAATGCAGATAGTGTGAGACAGGTATGGAAGTGCCATGTCTTTTCCTCTTTCTGCCAGGGGGATAACAGGAAGAGTCAGAGAGCAGAGGGAGGAAGCTCTGTTATTTATTCTATCAATGGAGGGAGGAAGAGACCCTCTCTTTACAGCCCACCCTATTACAGACACACACCCAAACACACATGCAACCTATAGCATACACACACACACACACACACACACACACACACTGCACAATGAAGAGGGCATTGATCCATCTTACTTCACTTGTTTAGATTAGCTTCTCTCAGCTCCTGTAATTGGATCGTTAGGTTTCAGTGGTGTCCTCCTGAAACAGTGTGAGGAAGGGGGATTTCTTTGTGTGTGTGTGTGTGTTTGTATGTATGTTTTTGTGTGTGTAGGCAGAGCTGTGACGTGCCTTGGGGAATGGATCTCTTTGTAGTGGGCAGGGAAGTAGAGGAATGTCAGGAATCTCCCTAGAGGATGCAGGGTCTGTCCGGTCAACTCACTCTCTTTCTCTCCCTCTCTCTCTCTCCACTTGTCTTGCTCTTGCTCTCCTATTCAGTTCAGGAGTATGTCTATGCATGGTACATGCATTTGTGGCTATATACGTGCACTAGACAAACACGGCAGCTGAGATGAGCGTAAAAAGATTTGGAGCCAATAAAGTTCTCTAACAGCCCAGGAGCAAATAAAATAAAGGTTTTACCAGAGGCCTTGGGCTTCAAGTGTGTGTGTGTGTGTGTGTGTGTGTGTGTGTGTGTGTGTGTGTGTTAAACGGGGAGATGAAAGACTTGGTGGTCAGACTTGGTCAAGAGCTCTAATCGCTTTACCAGCTACAGTTGATTGTGACACAATATAGTTCTGTTCTATCTGTCTGCGTGTGTTGATTTCCTCCCTCGTTGTCAGAGATCATGTTCACTTCTGTGTGTGTCTGTGTGTCTGTGTGTGCGTCTGTTAACTCAAGGCTAAAGAGAATTCCTCACTGCAGTGCAGTTTTCAGCAGTGATGTTTGTAACACAAAATGTGCTGGCAGCGAGTCAGAGCATCAAGCTGGTGACAGAGCTTTTACAGATCATGAGAGAACAGTGTGTGTGTGTTTGTGTAAGGCTGCCTGTGTGTACTAAATGCAAATCCCCCAGTAGTGGTTGTTCTGTTCTGCATTAGAGATCAGACAAATACACACATGTACACAGAAAAAAGTGAGTCATAGTAGCACCTGGTGGAGTGAAAAGAAACGGTGGGAAGATAAAGACGCACGATAAGATGTGAATCATCAGAGTAACCACATGTAATTTTGTAAATGACACATCACTTGCTGTAGTGTTACGCTGGGAATAAGAGAGCCAGTCTAAGAAAAAAAAAAAAAAAAGAAAACCTACACAGAGTTGATGGGTGTGGAGATGGGTGAGCAAAACCACACATATGCTGCATCATGCACAAAAGCATGACTTTAGCACACACATACACACACACGCCAGACAGATGAAAAGACAAACAAGATGTCCAGTGTAGCCAGAAGATGGTGAGAGAATAGAGAGTAAGAGAGAACGAGATGTGAGATGAGTGAGTCCAGACTCTATCAGCAAACAGATGTTCAGCGCAGCCCATAGATGCTACAACTCTGTCACTGTACATACATATTGTTTGCTAATGAAACTCGATATACCTCATATTCATTTACTTAAGGGACTTGTAATCTCCTACAATCTACAACAGCCACTTACTTCAAAAGAAAAAGAAAAAAAATCAACAGTGCAACCTTCAATCTTGTCTCTATGATTTTCACATCCTACATTTTTTTCTCCTCTCTTCCTAAAGAGGAGAGGAAACAGTGTGTAGGGGGTACATGGCACTTGGGGATTAAGGTCATAGGTAAGTGACCTTGTGGGCTTTTGGGAGGTCTGGTGTGTGTTTAAGGGGCCATGGTCTGGGGCAGCAACTGGGGGTTAAAGTTGAAGTCGAATCTGACCTCAAACCAGAGGGTGTCGAGGGGGTCACACGAGCAAGAACAGTTACCTGAATTCACTGCAAAATACAGACTTAACGCAGTGGAACAAGTCAGAAGGATTTTATACTGGAGAGGGGAGTAAAGTACTGCACACGTGGGGGAAAAAAATCAGTGACTTCAACAGTGTTGTCTCAAAGTGGACCACTTCACTTCCATCTGCAGCAGCTTAAAGGTACTTACAGGTGTTAAGTCTGGTAATGATAGTGTTGTTTCCAGGCCAGTGAGCAGTGGCCCACCTGGACCTTTGCTGCAAGGATCAACGAGGCAAAGCTCACACACTGAACATTTGACACAGCCAAAAAATATGCTTTGACTTCACATTTTGAGTGAAGCGAGTGGGGGCCCACAGCAAAAACTAGCATAAGTCTTTCATGTGTACAAACTAACCACATCACATAAACTCCATGTGATTGGAGTGTATGCATTATGAAGCCTGCTGAGATCTGGCTCCTGTGCAGTAATAGTTTGAGCCTCTTTGGCCCTACCAACAGCTCCTCTCTTGTACATACTATAAAAAAGCCCCCCTCAACAAACAGACAATAAAGAGTAGCTAGCAGCCCCAGGACATGGCACCATTCACACTTTAAAATAACCAGCAAAGAGGTATTTAAACAGGACCAAGTTACAGCCCCTCATAAAACAAATACACACAGGAATATTTGTATCAACACAGCAACCTGGTAAAGAAAAAAAAACGTCTCCATGGGGGGTACCGGTACGGTATGCCGAAAAGTGGTGGTAGTGTTGAGGGGTGGTGTGTGGAAAAGGGAAAAGGGGGGGGGAGAAAAACAGGTCCCGCAGAGCTACCGTGCAGGCGCCAGCAAAGACAGCAAGGGTGGAAGGGAGGGGAGGAGGGAGAGAAGAAGGGGGAGAAAGACCCTGGTGAAACTCTCAACAGATGCGTGAAGCCCTTGTCAGCATTCCTGCTAGGTAACGCAAGGTCAGGAGCAAGCAGGAAGACAATATGAGGACTATTTGGGCTCCCTGAGCGCCAGATGTGTTTTAATAAGACGGCTGCCCTCCTAGCTAATAAGGTCAGCCTCTGGCTCCAGCCAGACGAGCAAACAAGTAGACTCTTGGCAGGGATTCAGCTCCAGCTTGGCACAGCCTCCCTCCCTGCTTCCTGCCTCCCCCTCTCTCTCTCTCTCTCTCTCTCTCTCTCACTCACAGGCTCAGAGATCGAGGGAGGCTGACTCTCTCTCTCTCTCTCTCTGACTCTTTCTGTCTCCCTCTTTCTGTGCATGTGTATGTGTATGACTCAACCCTGTCTCATACACCCCCCTTTTATTAGACACTTCCCTTTTTCTGCAAGGGAAGAGGGAGAACTACTGCCTAAAAACAGGGGCCTTTGAGAACATCTGTGCTTGGATCGTGCACTAACATGCACATACCCACACACATGCGAGTGTATACGCACACACGCAAAACTATAAACACACGCTTTGTACCCAAACGTCCTGCTGTGCAGTTTACGCCACTGACTACCTTTCGCCACTGAACATTTAAAAAAGCCTCTCTGCTATTGTTGATACATAAGTAATGAAAAACTAAAATTAGTCATAAAAATAAACATTGGACCAATAAATCTGACTCTTCCAGAGGAAAGAAAGAAGCAGCACCGGCGCCAGAAAAGATTGGCTTGCTCTGCACTGAAAGGGAGACAGAAGAGGTGAAAAATGAGGAGGAGGAGGAGGAAGATGTAAAATTAAGAATGAGAGTAAGGGAGAGAGAAACGAGGAGAAAAAAGAATAAGAGACAGATCAAGAGTGAGACTAGGGAGTCTTGGCAGTTTGGGTGGAGAAGCTCTATGTACACAAGCTCCTGCCAGTTGTTCATGTAATACAGAAAGAAAATCATTGTCAAATTAGTTTAAAACAATGTCCTAGGTTTAAACTTGTTTATTTAACCAATATTAGTAATCACACCAAAAACAGCCAAACAAAACTGAAACCACTGTTTCTCACAAAAATAACTTTCAAATCCTATAAATGTGTTTGAAACATATGGATGTGACTGAGCAGAGCCCAGGTGCCTCAGGCAGCGGTGGAGGAAATGTGAGTGAGGGGATGTCACAAGCAAAGAGCTCGGTAATTTAACTTGTAATAAACACAAACACACATGCAAACAAACTCTCACACAAGCTCAGCAGTTTACTCAATTTTGTTTTGAATGAACATTTTTTGTTATTATGTGCACATGAACTTCGCATACAGTTACTGTACTACACACACACACACACACACACACACACACACACACACACACACACACACACACACACACACACACACACACACACTCAAACACTATCTTCCTGGCTGCCTTTCTGTGATCCTCTGAGGGAAGGTTGACGTCATCCACGGCCTCACACGAAAATCAGCCCTTCAAAGACAGACTTTCTCCTAATGGTGCCTGCAGTCGTCAAATATTTACCTCAGGGCTGGGCCACGCGATGCCACACACACAGGAACTCTGCTCTAACCCATAACTCCCATTCACACTTACCAGCTTTCCACACATAATCAGTCAGTGGCTAAATACGGAAAATGTAAAAAAATAAAAATAAAAATCAGGAGGAGGTCTACATTTTTTAACTTCATATTAAAGCGTATATTTTTACCCACAAAAATGTTCATCTGGGAAACAGTTTGTCAACAGATGAGAACCTTTCCATCACCGATCTTTTTATAAACTTTAAGTCCAACTTGGTTTGGACCATATAGGCTCTATAATATGACACATCAGATTAGCTTTCAGACAAATAACTGATATGACAATATACCAAGGTACAGGTCAAGTTTCACAGTATTTCCTGGTTCCCTACATGAGACCACTGTGGTCTGTTGTTATATTTAGGCAGAGGTGTTTCCTGCTTTTACTGCAGACATCTGATATGTAACCTTTACCTCTGTTCAGTTCTGCTGTTCACTGTATCATTTTTGATTCTTATAAAACAGACATGAGCTAATATTTCTGTATTTGTATGAATTTGGCTGTTGGAAATATGTTCTCTTCTTAAAGTCAGACAGAACATGCTTTAAAATATCATTGCTATGAGCAAAATATTGTGATAGTGCCATACTGTGGGTTAGCCTCTGAGATCTAGGCCCATAATGTGTGCCCATAAAAGCGTGTTGGTCCTTTGTCTGTTTATTGAACATAAGGTTGGACAGAAGACCATCATCCATCACTGGGCTAGAAAAGGTTTCTGTTCCAGGGGTTAGACCTTCCTGTTTTAATGCTAGCAGACAGAGAACATTTGGCCAGGAGTAATTTGAGATGACCTCGTCACAGCAAGCTACAGGTTACAAGGTCAGCAAGGCTTATCGTTCAGTGACAGGCCCTGTTTGTGCTCCACACTGACCCCCACTACTCACTGATTCTCACACACACACACACACACACACGCACACATATAGGCACACATACTCAAACACAAATGTGTCTGTGTTCCCACAGTTGTAACAGGTCTACGGGTTGATGTATAGCAGCTTGTAAAGCAGAGCTGTCACTCAGTTTTAATAGCCTATCACAGAGATCCAACAGGACCACAGCCATGCATGCAGGCTCAGGCCACTGACCAGCTCAACAACACTCAATAAAAGCGGCTTAGGTTCGTGCTCACTGACTCAGCCAAGCACAAGAAAAAAACCGAGAAAGACAGCTTTGATCAGCACTGACAGATATGCACACTCAAGATGCCCCAGCACTCAAAATGCTCTCACATGTGTGTGTGCACACAAACATAAAAGCTCACACTGTCCTTCTCACACAATCACAAAGCTTCCACACTGAAAAACTCTGACACCTGTGGAGCTGTGCAGTGTGGGAGTCCGTCCAAAGCCTGCTATCAATCCAACACTGAGGACACATGTTCCATATTGAGTGGAAGTCAAACAGCATCTGATCACTGCCCAGCCAGCGTCAGTCTGTCTGGGGCTCTGGTTTGTAGAAATTGCTGTGCTTACCGCTCTCCTCAGGCAAACCAACAGGTGGACCAAAGCCCATCTGGCCTGGTCTAAACACATAGTATTACTATATACACAGGACAGTCAGAGTATGGGCTATAATATCTGATGAATGCCATTCCCTAAAGGATCCACAATCCAGACAGAACCACATGTTTTTGTCTCTTGTCAACAGGGTTTCTTCACTGTGGGATGGATTAGAGATCAAAGATCACACTGGGTTATTTTAGTTTAAAGAAAACATGGATTGTAAAAGACTGTTCAGGCTGCTGATGAATGTCACTGATCAAATTGTGCTTACATATGAAGGGATACAGTATATGATTAGATACAGATATAATTATATAAGCAATGAGGAATTAACATTAAGGTATGATCTCGATTTTAAAATACATCTTAATTGGCTCCAGTTGGTTACACTGGTTACACTGGTTTCAGTTAAGTCACCCTGCTGTGAAATTAAAACAATTTTGTTTGAGTGTATTTTATGTTTGATCCATCTGTACCAGGATGCGTGTCTGCTGGGAAGGTTCTCAGTCTTTTATTTTCCAAAGAGCACATTTAATCTCCAAAGAAATGAGCATCAAAACCCCCTGGAAATCATTTTTAATAAAAACAATGTTGGTTAATTGCAAATAAAAAAAAAACTTAATTGAGAGTTGATTTAGTTAGCAGTCTGTGTAGTCTAATTCCAAATTATATTGAAAACAAGTGGCATATTTTTAAACTGATCAGAGAATATCAGACACTGATGAAAACATTGAGGCTGTGAACATTATGATTTATTTATGTGGATATCATGTGGATTTGTGGATTGATAATTAATAAGGAAAGTAAAACTTCAGCACATTTCATTCCTTGCACGGTGGCAACGGCTCTGAAACACCGTTCTGATCCTCAGGTTCTGAAACTTAAATTTGCAAGTAATACGAGAAAGAGAGAGTCAAGCAGTCAACCAGTTATTTCTGGTCAAAATCTTGTGACAGCGAATAGTGAAGGGAGTGTGGGTGAAATACCTCTGATATTTCTACTATACTAGCAACAGCCACAACTTTGATGTATGGCTATATACTACAATGTAAAGAACAGCATGTGAAGGTAATGAGCGGACAAAAGCACACTCAAGGTAATAATTCTGGCAGACACACATTTGTGTCAACTGAGTGTAACCTTGACAGATAAATATTCATTAGTGAGCTGCTAAGCTACCTGACCTGTGACCCACTCACTTCCTCTCCTCCGAGGGTATCAAGGAGCAGAGCTGCAGGCGGATATGAAGCCCTAATAAAGAATTCTCTCTTCTTTACCCGTCTTCTTTTTTTGTCCTTTCCGTTTGATGTGTAACTCGTCTGCATTTGAAGAGGTTTTCAAAAAGATGTGTGTGTGTAGCAGAGAGGCGGTGTCGTGAAAAGATCTCCCCAAACATCATAGGGATAATGAGCGTTGATTGTTGCAGCACTTTCAATTAATAAGCTCAGTTCATTCCTGTTACTATAGGAACCAACACAAAGGTGATATATTCCAGTCGTTTGTCTGTCTAAACATACACATGACTCTCAGCTAAAAAGAAAAGCTAAAGATTTGTTTTTTTTTCATGTAAGTTTAACAAAGAAAATATAGTTTGGTGAAGACTGATCATTAATTGTTGATTAAAATAAACATCTGTTGATGCCATCAGAGGTCAGCTACTGACATACTCATTCTTACATTATGATTACAGGTTACACTGACAGGCTAAACCACCAACAGCCTAATTAGTGCAAATGAATAATGTGTTGACATACATGGTATTCATCAGCCTGGTATTATGGATGATTCCTGACATCTTTACCTGCTCCTGATGATAGCTTTAAGGTAAAAATCCAAAGCTGGAAATCTGCATCACGACCTCTGTCCTTTTCTGAGGTGACTCTATTCTCTACTCTTAAATATCACAGGATCTTCTGGTATTTGCAGATACTGGAAACTCAAGGATCACTGTATTATCCTGTCTAAGTAAAAGTCATATTTCATAGTTGAATGCTCCAGCATAAGTATCTTTAAACCAATATATAAAAAGTGCAAGAAATCTGACTAACGCTCTGTATGCATCTGATGCTGCCAGGAACTCGACATGCTGCTCTCATCCTTAACAAAACTCTCTGCAGGCTTACACAACACAGATAACACTGAGCTGTATGTCTCTGACCTGAAGGCACAACAGGCAGTGAGAATGACTCATGTTGCATTAGAGGAAATAAGGATTTGTGCCAAAGCACAATGGCCCTGACAGCCTCCGCAATTAGTCATTCGTACAGTCCATGCATGCACACATCTCTCTCTCTCTCTCTTACACACACACACACACACACACACACACACACACACACACACACACACACACACACACACACACAGGACAAAGGTAAGAAAACAAGGTGAGACAAAAATGTAAAAACTAAAGTACAAACAGTCATCTGATACAAATGGCATAGACGTGAAGAAACCTGGTGGGTAAAGAGTTATTAAAACATGGTGTATATGTTTTTGTTGAGGTTCAGGGGAATGTTAATCGAGATGACGCATTAAAGTGCCCAACAGATAATGGTGGCTTTGTTGATGACATACAATGATTTGATGTAATATGGCTGATGTATGTAGTATATGACACTTCATGGCTTTTGTGTGATTCATTTGTGAAACGCTGGTTGGATTACTCATATATTTCATTTTTGAGACAAACACTTCTTAGGAAACTGGATGAGGGAATCAGAGAGAAGAAGAATATTTGGTGGTCAGTTAAGTACAAAAATTATCAGAAAAATCACAAATTAAAGCAGTTAAACAACCTTCAGGTCCAGAATATATATTTCCTAGCTTCAGCACATCAAGTCAGTATCAAAACATTGTCTGCTTTGATGTAAGCTGGTTCATGTAGTTGAAACAAAGTGACCTTAAATTTTTGCTGCTGACCTGTGTGTCTAGAAGAGAAACACTGTATGGAGAAGAGGAAAAACACAAGGAGTGGACCAGGGAGAGATAAAGGAGAAAAAGCAAAGCTGATTTGTGGAGGGGGAAGTCAGGCATTGTCAACTGGGTGACCTGAAGCAATGTGACAGGACTTGTCATCACAGTTGCAAACAGCGACCATGATATTGAATCAATGAGACAGAAAGGAAAGACCAATGCATGGATATTAAAACCCAAATGGACTCTGTTTAATAAATCATCTACTATGTGTGCACGTTGCAAACTTGTGCATGGCCATGCATGTACTTCTCTGTTAGTGTTCATGCTGCAGAAATCCTTCCCTTCCCCTCCAGTATGAGAGCTTTGGTCATATGGTTGTGTTCAGAAGCCACCCCAACAGAATGGACAGTCTTTAATGTCCCCTCCTGAGGTGTGAGATCATGTCTGCATCAAGGATGTTGCCAACAGAACAGAGAAGCTGCTCAAACTAGTGTGTGTGTGTGTGTGTGTGTGTGTGTGTGTGTGTGTGTGTGTGTGTATACGTATGTAAACATGTGTGTGAAGCAGATGGGAGGAAAGAGAGAAATTAGAGAAGGGTAAAAGGAGAGTAGCGACAGAAAGTCTGCAAGAGCATGTGAGTTTGTGTGTGTATGTGTGTGTGTTGGACTGAGGGGGCTGTGAGGGGTTAGGGGAAGGCAGAAGGGAGAGGAGAGGGGGAGTAGTGTGGTTAGGCATCCAGAGTCAGTGAACATTTTTCTGGCAGGCCCTTTCTATGCTCCTGGCTGCTTGCCCGGCTCTGAAGCAAACTTAAACAAACTCCTGTTGCAGCCATCTGCTGAGCCCGCGGGATAAATCACAGCACTGCTCCGCTCTGTACTGCTCAGCCGCACCACTATCAGGTTACTGTGTTAGCGGCCTCACACACACACACACACACACACACACACACACACACACACACACGCTCACTTCTAGGCTTGCAGGCACACATTACAGTCTCCCTCTCATCCATCCACACACACATACACACACACCAAGCTACGCGTCAGCCTGGAGCCAGGGCCTGCCATGGGGCTCACACCACCAGGAGAGGCCAGCAACATGTGGCCCCGCTAATACCACAGGGAGAGATGAAGAGGAGGGGTGGAGAAGAGAGGAAAAGAGGGGAGAAAGGGGAAAAAAGAAGGTAAGGGGTGGGGTGGGGGGTGAAGAGGAAGAAAGAGGAGGACTGAGGTGATGGGGGGGACAGGGGAGTGAGGGAGAGAGATGGACAAACGACAGAGCTCAGAGAAGAAAGAGAAAGAAGGGAGAGAGGAGAAGACCTCTGACACCTAACTTGAGCCAAGTGCTATTTTTACAGCCCCCTGTAGAAGAGCAGAACATAAAAACATCTAGAACCCCTCAGCCTCTGTGGGTTTTAATAACAACTTAAGCATTTAATAACGGGGGAGGAACACTGGGTTTTAACATCTCATTTTTCTCTTCATAATGTCCATGGTAAATGGTGCTCTAACAAGACACTTTGTCATCTTGTCCAATACTCAACATTATGAGTCTGGTTAAGACATCCTCTCTCTATAAACTTGCCAGTAAATCCTCATACAACATCATGTTATTGTCATGTAGAGGCTGTAACAGTGCAGCTGTACCTCAAGAGCATTTGCAGCGGGTTAAATCTTCTCTGGGGGTGTACCGCTCCCGCTACTTCACTGTGGCCTTGAGGCTGTGTTCTGCACATTAACCGTGACTAGCACATTGGTCCACACTGCACACAACTCTTGACCATGTGGGAAATGCCACTGACCAAGCTGGCAGGTCATATGTTAGCATACTGCTAGCCTCATAGCCTTGGATTAGGTTGGGCATGCTTTCAATAAGTCATAGACATAACCAGCAGTGGTAAAGAGCCACATGAAATCTATATTAATAACATTTCAACAGGCCAAATGGCATACTTGAAAGGGATATCAGGCAAACGGTAACAAATAAATAATGACAGGCCTTCGGAAGTATCTGTGGTATCTATCTGTCACACAGATGGAGAAACTGTAACGGTTTATTTCTGACTCATAGGATGGTCATGTCAGTGTGGGAGACTCTCACCCATGGAAACTATTCACAAAGTCGCAGTAACTCCTGACTGTGTCTGTGTGTTTGTGTATCCTGTGTGTGTGTCTACACTATCTTTATGGCTAATGTTTAGGTCTCTGATTAAACTCTTTGTTGGCACGGTGCTCTAGATTACTATCCAGCCACAACAACTGGATCACACAACCCAACTGTAAATGTTAACCCACAAAATTTATACAGAGCACTCACATAAAGACGACTGTCGCCAGCTTTTCAAAGAGGCAATACCTAACAATTCCTGTACAAAGTATACAACAGCAAGTGGCGCATGTCATAAACTCTACCATTGTGTGGTCACTCCGACCTGAAGATCTACTTTTAGCACACACTAGGGACCACATAATACTACATGTGTCAGAGCTACTGTATAGTCTGTGAACTGCATTCTTCCAGAGGTATCACAGTCTCTAGCCTCATGGGAGGCTGAGTCCAAAACTCCCTTGCTGTCTCCTTCTTACCAGCTGTCCTGGATCTGGCAGAACAAGCTGAGTATGTGAGCGACCAGGTGGCTGGATGGCATATTTGGGATTGAGGAGGGTTGGAGGGAGGCAGGAGGGGGGTCAGGGCCAAGACTTAAGAGGCAATAACACCAAGGAGGGAATGTCTTCTTCAGCCAAAATAAGATCATCAATGCTGCTAATCATTGTCTCTGCTCTGGTTGGCTGAGAGAAAGAGGGGCTGGTCGGAGCCGGTGGTTGTCTGTGTGCAGAGGGTATAGTGCAAGAGAGTGTGTAGTATATTTAGTCCACTACAGGGGGCTATTTTGGCTCAAGCTGACATCTCCAGTTGTCTTGATAGCTGGGTGAAGAGAGTCTTCCCTCTCTTCACCCCATTAGACATATCAGTGGGACAGAGGGCAAACAAGAGGGCAGCAGGGGGATGCAAGGGCAAAATTAAAGTTAGAAATCAAGGAGAAGAGCCATAGGATGAAAAATCACATTAACACAGACCTTAGGCAACATTTGGGAGGTTTAAAGGAGCAAGACTAATGAGTAGCATATAATAGCAATGAATAATATCCAGTCAGCTACGAGCATAAGTTACACGGTAAATCTCTGACAAGGAAATAGGTTTGCTATTAGCTACTGTGCTGCCACACACTCCAACTGTGTCCAGGTGCAGAACCACACACACACACACACACACACACTCACACACAGCTGTGGCACAATCCAGCTGCATTTGCCAGCACGAGAGCAAACACCTGCCAGTGCTCCCAACCACCTGGCAGACACACATGTGCACAAACATACACACTCCCACACACTTGCAGCTGTTCTGTATGTAAATGATGATCGAGGTTATACTCTGTATGCATTTATGTGACTGTGGGTGAGTGTGTGTTATGGCCAGAGGGCAGCTGCCAAAGAGAGTTGAGCTATAGTTACATTATATTCTGTTCTCTGTAATTACCACAGTCAATCCAGGTTTACCACTGTAAAACCCAGACTCCAGGGCAGTTCAGCACAACAGCATCACCATTCTTTCAAACTGGCATCTTGCCATACCATGCCAGTGTTTCACTGCAACAATACAGCAAATTGGCTCCAAACACATGTACAGTATTAAAAAAATGTCTATAATAAACCTCAGGATGCAAGCATGTGTACTGGCCTAAAGATATCTAGCTTTTACCAAAACTGTATACTGCCACTCTCTGTGAACTTGTTTGTATTTTAAAGCATCATCCAGCACAGCTGCCAGTGAATTTCTGTTATTTTCCATAATTACTTTTATATAATTGTATCAGTTCTTACATAAATAAAAAAAATGCTTCCCTCAGTTTACAATAGCACCTTAATGAGTCTGCAAGAATCATTGGGGACAACTTTACAAAACCTGAAAACTGTCGTTATTTTTTTAATAGGCTTTAAACAACCCTTTTCACATGAGCAGCGTACTCCCCTGACTTGTAAACAGACACTGATGTGAAAATCGGTGGTGTTCCCCTATAATTTCATGTGGAATATATTTAAGGATTTTAACAGAGATATATTTATGGCATGTGTTTGGTTGATTGACATTTGGATTTTATGTCTAATAACTGACCAAGCTGTAAACCCAAATCAAACCTTAAAAGGAACCCTTTAGAAACCTCACAGTAAACGGTTAAGTCCATGTTGTACAATTAAAAGACAGCCTGTTCACTGTGCAGTAAATGTTATTTACTATATATGGGTCTGTAATTGTCATTGGCTATCCCATAATGTAAAGTGCAGAGACAAGTGGAAATGAGAGCGGGGAAACAGACAGATGAGAAACTGATTAATGAAAAACTGTTTGAGAAAGATGACAAAAGCCAAAAAAAAAGATCCCAATACAGTGGAACAATGATTAAAAAGCTGCTAAGTACTTGTCTCCTGTGGACAAAACCCATTTAGAGCCCTGACCATAGGATTCATCACATACAACTCACAACTCACTCCACAGTCCAACTGAAATGATTCAGTTCTCACAGGAGCCCAGTTTAATAGTTCAGACATAGTTTACTGGCTCATTGCATATACATAGTTTGGTGCCAAATTGGCACCCACGAAAAAAAAATCTTGAAATAGTTCACGGCAGTGTCCAGAGATTCAGTGGTTTAGATGGGCAGCGCCTTCTGTCCCATTTTCACCCTGTCCAGCCAACTTGATCTGGAAACTCATTTTCACAAAGATAAGAATGCGGTATACAATCAATGATACATAATCCAAAGTATCTGTGTTGGTGACATGAAGGACACATTTTTCTGATTTTTCAAGTCTTACGCTACATCAGACAATTTTGTTATCATCTTCTTTTTGCTACACTTTGTCGGTAATCTCAAAACTGAGAGAACTCTAGTCAGCCATAATGACACTCTGGCAAAGTGTTATAGATGCCATTACAGATAACTTTAAAACTTTAAACACTTCAAAACGTAATGCTTAAATCAACCAACAACTAACAAGTTTAACCTGGTTCAACTTTCGCTGCAAAGCTCACAAGAGCACATTGTATGCAGACATAATACTGAGGTGAAACAAAAAAAAACCCTAAAAGCACCAGTGCAATGGTCTTATTAACTCTGAGTCTAGTGAGTGCTGGGAATCATTCACCTTTTGCATTCACTGACATTACTTTCTGTAGCAACACGGGATGTAAGGAAACCTCTGTTAGTACTTGATTCAGTCACTCTCTCCTTCTTTCTTTGGCACTCTACTGCTTCCTCTTGTTAATTGCCTGCCAGGAAATTTCAAAACTAAAGTGACAGTTAAGATCCTATTTGGCATTTTTAGATCTTTTCAAACTGCCAAACTATTAGGTCAATCAACAGGAGAAAATCTATGGCTTTTGCTTTAACACTTAATCAAATATTTGCAGGGATGGCAAATTAGGTGCGTAGAGACCTGAAACCTGTAATGTTTGAGTCATCTCCCGAAAGTTCCCAATTGTATTGTAACTTGCATAAAAATCACCTGACCATCGGTGTTTTCAGTGTCTGTCAGTCCATTGCTTCCTGACTCTCTATGTCTGGATTTCCTGCATTGCAAACTACATGAAAATGAAGATTCCAGCCATTTGAAAAAAGAAAATTACATTACTAACATGTCGCAATTTTAAAAACAAGATGAATATTCATCTGGAAGACCAATTACCAATTCCATATACATCAGGTGTGTCTTTGCTAATGAAGTGCTAACAGAGCTGGATAAGGAACAGCTAGTGGCCAAATGATGTATTTATTTATTTATTTTTGCACATCTGTTTTATCAGGAAGGTTACAAAAGTAAATAAATAAATAAATTTGGACTAATTTGCATCAAACCTGATGAATGAACAGAGCATCAGCCAAGGAGGAATCTACAGGCTATTTTAATGTATCTTGTATTAACCAAGTGTAAAGTCTAAGTGCTAGTTTACAAAGTAAACCAGAAAGCCAGACAGTTTTTGTAACTTAGACAGCGGGTGAACAATTTTCATTCAGATGAATCTGCACCATTTTGGACTAATGTCCAGTTTTTTGTAATAAACCCATGAGCTGGATATGCTCAGCTATTGCAGCCAATTTGTTATAGTGGCCAACCACAGTACTGTAAGAAAACAAAACATAAATACTTTCTTTCCCCTACAGACTACCATAATGACTAAAAGAGCTAAGAGAGATGTCCGTTGACATAACACCTCAGACTGAAAAAACAATTCAAGTATCACTTGTTTTATGATTTTTGAAACGATGACAGACTCTTTTTTTTTTCTAAAACCTTTCCAGAGTTTAGGCAAACTTGTTTTATATGTTTGGCATTATTTTAATGTGGAGTCTGTAAGACTGAGGAAAATTAAACTGATATGTAGTAGGCTGCACAGCTCTGAAACAGGAAGAGAAAAGATGTTGAGTGAGCATTGGGATGCATGGGAATTCATGACAGAGTGGACATGCATCTGTGCGAATGTACTGTACAGGCCAAATCATTCTTGGCCGTGCCAATTTTTATTTATTTTTTATGACCGGAAATGATATAGGAACCTGACCAAGACAATCTTATATTGTGTTAGAGAAAATATGACCTTTTTTTTTTTCATTTTACAAAATAAACCCCTAACCCTGACCTATTTCCAAAAATTATTCCCACCCTTTCATTAATCAGTGGCCAGGCTTTGATTTGCTGTCACAGCAGTTTAGCAGTTTTTGTAACTGCCGACAGTTTCTGCAGACTTCAGATCATTGTCTTACTGGAATGACCAGTAATTGACCTGAAGTTTTTCTATAGACTGCCTCATATTTTCCCCTATAATCTTAATGCACTCATCTTTTCAGCTTACTTTGACAAGGCCACCCTGCCTATTTGCTTAAAAAAACATCCCCAAAGCATATATTCCCACCACCATGCTTGACCATAGGGATCGTGTTCTTGGGGTTGACCACAGAAAAATAATGATCAAAAGCATTTTTCTTTGTCCAGGTGAGCTTTTGCAATGGATAGACAAGACTTTATGTGCCTGTCTTGAAGTAGTTGAGTCCTCCTTGGTCACTGTCCATGCAGACCAGCCTTGTGCAGTGTCTTGTGGTGTGTCTGCTTGGAGACTTTGGAATCATTCAAATTATTCAGGATGGCCTTGGTGGTGATCCTTGCATTCTTTTTGGCATCTCACGCTACAATTCTTGCCAGTGCAGAGGTCACTTTTGGCTTCCTACCACATCCTTTGAGTTTTTTCACAGTGAAGAACTCACTGTACTTTTTGATTATGCTTTGCACTGTAGCCACTGGCTCTTAAAACACTTGGATATAGCTTTGTAACCTTTCCCATTCTTGTGAGCAGCTATAATGCACGGCTGGAGGTCCTTACTAAGCTGTTTGGTTTTAGCCATGACTAGAGACTGACTTGAGTACAATTATACCAGATGTTCTTAATTTATAGCTGATTAAAATGTTCCAGAAAATGGTATAAATTACCAAGACTATTTGAATAGGTCATATTTTTCATTAATATGTCTTACACAGTGTCTTGCCATCCTTTGTCATCTTTTAATCTAACGAGCAGGAGAAACACATTCATCAAATAAAAAACTGATTGTAACTCACTATAACACGCTAATAGTGTTTGACTGTACTGTATGCAAGCACTGATTGGAGTTACTGTAGTAAGATCAATATATTATCATTTAAAACAAATTGAAAGTCGTAATGTGGACAGTTCAAACGCAGAGTATCTAAGGATCAGGATCTTTAATGTTATAGTCAAACACAAGCCAGGTAGCCAGGACAACATGCTGCAGGCCAGTAGAGGAACAGTAGAGAGATAAGGGACAGGGCTCAGGTGGTGTTATGTCTCAGACTAGTTCTGCTGGAGGCCTATGCAGAGGTAAATCTGTGCAGGGCTGAGACATAAAAAGGAAAACAAAGAATGAAACATTGGAACACCTCCATCTCATCTGTTCCATACAGGATCTGATTGCTCCATTAAGATATGGGCAAGAATGCAGCACTGAGGGATGCAAGCAGGAAGAGAGTGATTAAAGCTATGAGTGCTAAATCAAAACCCACCTCCAGCAGCTTTGATATTAAGCCCCTCAGATACCAGAGGATTCCCCATGAAAGGCAAGGCTGTCTGTCACTGACTCCACCGCAAAGAGAAAAGAGAAGCACAGCTGCAGGAACTTTACAGGATACACGCAATATGAATGGTTTTGACTAAACACACGCATAATCTCATGCACACAGGCACGCACAAGGACAGCTCACACCATATGTTATGACCACACCACCTCACATGCCTCAAATTAGCACAGTTTTAATAGAATCTCTTTTCTGGTTTAAAAAAAATAAAACCCCTCTTCTGTATTATTTCCTTGAATGATGAATTGAAGAGAATGGGACTTTTTCCTCTGTTTTCCTCTGGCTGCAATTTAAATCCCATTAACCCCCTCACCTTCTCCAAGCCTCCCACTCTTCTTTTCTCTCCTTCTTCTTCTTCCAATAATTCACTCAGGATAATTTCTTTGTCTGCCTTCTCAACTTCACAGCCAGATTTGATGTGTAATTTTGCCCTGACTCCATCTTTCACTAAGCTATAAATCTTCCTTGGCGACACTGTCAGGATGCCGGCATGTTTTCCTGTGACAGCAAATACCTCCTTTACAGGATATGGGCCATACAGTGAGACCAGGGTCGATCTTTTACGCCTAACAGACATGAACATAACATGCACACAGCCACAAGCATAGCAATGCAACACACTTGTAATGCAAACACACACACACACGGTGCCCATGTCTGCTCTTCTAGCAGTTCAACAATAATCATCCACTCAAAACAGTCACTCAGCAGACCACCATCCAAAGATAAACATCCATGTGTGGATACAGACACACACTAATCTATACACGAGTGTGTGTGTGTGCATATGTGCGTGTGTGTGAGGCTTAGTAGTTTGTGTGTTCTATATATAGGTATAATTAGTTGTATTTATCTTTGCACGGCTTGACGGATGATTAATTTATTTGCTGTTGTAGTCGCACATGTCTTTGTTCAAGCAGAAGACAAACTGTTAGGGTTACTGTGAGATTAGCTTTAAACCTAAGTCCCAATCATTACAACAACAAAACAGTGCACATTTCTAATCAGTTAAAAAAAAATATAACTGTGATATCATGTGTTTACATAGAAAATAAGCATTTAAGTATTGCATCATCATGTTTTTTGTTCTTGCTTTTCTCATTTTTCTGTGTCAATATTTGTCTTTTTTTTACATTAAAGTTTTTAAAATGTGACATAACTCATATCCAAATCCACAGTTGATATCTGTAGTTAGTTTCCAACGGGAATACACAAATGCAGGTCAGGTTGCAGTAGGTGTTATGCTCTTTACACATCCAACTAATGCAAATTGTTCATGATTCAGACAAGTAGCAGAGAATGGGTCAGAATGTCTTCTCGACATTACGTCAGTGAAGGTGACCATTAAATGTGCCGCTAAGAGATGGAATAATGAAAAAAAGGAAACAGTATCATCAAATGAATTTCAAGAAACTGTCACTGACATAATTTTATATTAATATCAATATTAACATGCAAATCTAAAGAGGTTCAACTGTCACCTTCTTCTAAAAACAACTTTTCCTTCAACTTATCCAGGACAGAGAATAAGAATTCAGGTTAATAGAAATGAATTTATTCCTCTACACAACTTGGCCTTTTCCTCATTGCACAAATGTATATTTTATCATCAGATGTAGCAAATTCATTTTTGCACAGTCTTCCCTTGAAGGATAAGTTTCAGCTGAGGATTTACATGACCTTATACAATCCAGTCCAAAATCCAAAGGTAATATTTGGCCTCAGCAGTAGGGATACAAAAATTTGTGATGACAAGACACCAACATAGCCTTTCTTCCTTTTGGATGTACATGCAGTAGAGAGACACACCTCTGTTTAGACTTATAATGCACCTTGAGTGATAGGCAAACTACTTTCTCATCACTGTAACAATTAAATTAACACAATGTACATCTTTAAGTGCAGAGTATATTATGAATTAGTAACATTAACCATAGTAAATAAATCTGGTCTTCATTGAGTTGTTCCTTTGAGAAACTGAAAAAGTCTTCCCACAAAGTATGACATCCTGCTGCTCCTGCTGTCATCTCATTAAGCAGCAACCTAATTAAAGTATTTTTAAAACAACACACCTACATGCCTGCAATAGTTTTAATGAACCAGCCCTAAGTCAGTAGACATCTGTTTCACCAAGAGTGCAAGTGAAGGATCTGCTGACCGTCAACCCCTCCCCAGACGCCAGCTGGCGGTCTATACTTACACACCTGTCAAAGGTCATGTCCAACATACTAATTAAACACACAGCAGCAGAACAGAAAAACATGATAACCACCAATCACTTAGGCCCGTGTGTGTGTGTGTGTGTGTGTGTTACATTTAACAGCTACTAGAGTGTCCTATGGCAGATCTCATTTCATGTGCTAATTCATACCTTACCAAGCAAGGAAAAACAGTCAACACAGCATCATATACCCTCTTCACACTTCACAAAATAAGCATTCATACACGTACAATCCTTTTTACACCAATGATAGCAATATAATGACTAAACTTGAAAAGTCCTTTTTGCCCGAGTGGAACATTTAATGTGTCTCTGTCTGTCTTGGCCTTGCTTCTGTCTCTGATTTCTAAATCTCAAACATGAATTCTTAACTGGAACTGTCCTTGCTCTGCACTTTTGTGTTCAGGGGGATTTTGGAGAAACTGCTTTGCAAGATGGAAAATCAGAATAAAACAGAATACAATACAAGACTGTATGTGAGCATGTGTTTATCTTTGAATGGCTCCTTCCACCAGGAACACAAAATCTTAAGGGTAACCAAACGGACACTGACATCCATCCTGACAGCCTAAACCCCAGTGATGACAGAGCCTCTCAGGCATACAGCATGACACTAGAGGACAAAGCACCTGTTCCCCTACAGCTCTTTTACAACTCCCCTTCCCAACAGAAACACACACTGGCACTTTCTCAGCCATGAGGTCACTGGATTACTTAGGCCAAAACTGGCGGTGCCACCTGCACCTCTCGCCGGCCAAAATGATCACCCAAAACCGTGCCTCCCCGACACCCTTCTCATTCCACCCTCCCTCTGAAGTTCGTCCCATAATTATACTCTGTATCAGGAAAAGCCTGTCACATAAGATTGCTATGAGCTCATCTGGGACCAACTCGCATATGAATGGTCAGACAAATAATAGATTTAAGTATGAAGATCATAACAGTGACAGCGACAGAGTTACTTCTGTAAGGGACAGAGAGGAAATTAGGTGGGCAGCTCCAGACAGATGGTGTGACTGTGCAACATATTGAGATTGCTAAGTGTGAATGGCATCCACAGATGTTCCTCACGTGTCCTGCGTGCCCGGACAGCCAGTGTCTGTGAGCAGCTCTGAATGGCGCTCTCATGCAAACAGATTCAACTGGCTGTTTAAAATGCTCTTCAGCTCTTCATTAACACATCGGCATCCTTGTTTGCCCTACACTCCTCCTCCATAAAGCTCCACCACTTCCATGCATGATTGCATCCTCTGCCATTGATCATCTAGGAAAAAGCCAAGTTCTTCTGTCAACCTTTTAACAGCAGGAAAGGGATTTTATGTGTGTTGTTGAGAGTAGACTTTGGGGATGGAAAGTGGCAAAAAATAAAGGAATAGAAACAATTACAGTGATAAAACACTGCACACAGTTGTTGTAGTGTGCAGAGCCAAACGCATATCACTTCTAAATGAGACAAATATGGGATGAAATGGAGACACAGTCTCCTTGTGTGACAGAGTGTGGGGTTAAGGAAAGTCAGACTGCACCCCTCACTGTTTTAAATTGTTTGATCTCAGTAATCATGTATTTTATTGCAAATACATCATTTTCAACAAGACCATTTAACTAAATAAGTCAGTAATCAGTGAATGAATGTTCAATCAGCAGATAAATAATGTTGTGGTGCGCAGACCAACGATGAAGTTTGATGAGACTTAAACTTCATTAGTTCCAGCACTCTGTTCCAGCCTCTGCATCGATTACCTTGTTTTATGTTCCAGAAGTGAAACTTTTCACAAGTATTAAGGAAATCATTCCATATTAAGACCAGTGCCTAAGAGACAGAGATCCAAATTGAATACTTATAAATAACCAATCCAAATCCCTATCAGCTTTTTAAAGACCTGGTGGAATCGGTGCTGGCAATGCAGCTGGATGCCTTTAGAGGAAGTTTGGTCTAAACATCTGGTTGACATTTCTCTTTGCATCAGTGTTGTAATTTTTGTCATTATCAAAAGAAATACATTATAGACTTGCTTTAAACTAACTTCTTTGGAAATACTCTTCAAGATCCTCAACACTCTCAACCAAAACAAACTGTTCAGCACTGGCTGAGACATACTCAGTCATACTTGCTCAAATAAATACACTCACACACACACATGCATACAGCAAACACAAAGCTGGTCTTGGCCTTCAGAGCCCCATTTTTTCCCTCTGGTGTTTATAGAAGCAAGTTTTGATGAAAATGTTTGTCTCATCATTGTTCATCCAAATGTGTATGCTCCCACCCCCCAACAAAAATGTAAAAATCATCCATTGCCATGTGACTCAGAGGTCGTATTAGGGCAAATACATGCTGTGCTGCCCTGTGGAAATGCAGGGGGAATTAATAGATGGCAGATGACTATCATTTTAACAAGACTTGAGAAGTCACTGAGTGAACTTTAAAAGCACTAGGGAAAAAAAAGAAGAAGATGGCTGTGCTGTGTCCCATCACATAGTTTGCTTTGGTCTTACCTTATGTCTAGACTGTGGTGAGTCTGATTCTGATTCTTTCCTCTCCCCGTCTGAAGCTCCATGTCCCAGTCTTTCTCCATCCTGTTGCATTCTCTGCCCCACCTGCACCATGGCTTTACATTCCACACATGAGCCGATCACCAGCTTCCTCCCATCATCCACCAGGAGAGTACGTGTGCTGCGCGGGGCATATAGGAACACAGGTAGCCTGGCCACTGTAACAGCGCACAGCCTACCTTGCCTGCGCTGCTCCTGCCTGCAGAAGAAACAAACAAAAGCCTCACAGCTGTACTGTCGGGCCCAGGGGGAGCTGGGCGGCTGCGGGTTGGCACTGGGTAAGCTAGAGGTAGATGGGGTGGAGGGATCCTGGCCCTTGCTCTCATGCAGGGCCCACTGGGCATGTAGATCATGATAGCAGAGTTTACAAGCTGACACCAAGCCTGTAGCATCAACTGGTTTGGCACGAGGAGCAGGAGGGTGAACTGTGAGAAAAGGGAAGAAAGGCTCCCTCTCTCCACAACGTCCAGGTGGGTTGACATGCAGCTGGTATTCTCCACCTGCACATAGCTCAGCTCCACACAGGTAACACACTGACATGGAGCTGCTGGGGTGAGAGGCCACAACTGTCTGGGAATGTGCTGGTCCTGACCCCTCTATGGCCATGGCAGCATGGTACCTGACCAGGAAAGAGCTGACGGAGGTGATGAGCTCCTCACTGAGGCTGAGTCGATATGCACCCCAGATCTCCTCCAGGATTAAATAGCACTGTGAGCAACAGTGTATCCGGCCATTACTCACCCCCTGGGCATTAGGAGGGCAAGGCAACATATTGATAAATGGAAAATACATCACACCACGGGATTTGCCCACACCGGCCTGAGCGTATGCTACTCTCAGATCTCCTCCACACTCCTGACCACACAGGAAACAGGCCTCCTGGGATGTTTTGGATTCAGGTGTGCGCTCAGAGGGCTCTGGTGGTTTCCCCTCCTGGGGAGTACACTGGGAAGGATGGAGAGCACCAGTGCTCTGGTTGAGAGGGACTACGTAGAGGCGCTGTAGGACAGGCACATCTTCGAGCTGGAAGCTGTGCCACTGCTGCATGAGGGAGGTGTGGCAGCTGCCACAGACCAAGGTCGTACCTGCCAGACTGATGGGGACTGCACCGCGGGGAGGGGAGTGCAGCCACAGGAAAGGAAAGAAGGGCTCACCCTTTGCTTTCTCCTGTTTCTGAACACTGACTTTAAAACGGTCATCACGTCTGAGCCCAGTGCCACAGATGTAGCACGCACACTCCTCTGACCTGGAATCAGTAACATTGTGCTGCTTGGCACTTTTCCTAGATAAAAAGTCTCTGGCAGGTTTCAGTTGAGATGTTGGGCCTGTTTTGCTGTCATACATGTCTCTGTCATCATCACTTGTTATGTTAATCTCATCTTCATCAGAGTTGTCAGAGTTATTGTCCCTGGGAGCACCTAGGTTACATTTAGCGGTGACAGCAGCGTTGGCGTGATGCTCGCCTGCTCCTCGGTACAGCAGGGATGGATGTCTGGACGGGGCACAGCTGCTGTCGGCAACACGCTGTATCTGACGCGGCTCCGCATGTCTGACATTCCCCTCCTCCAGCCATCGCCTGTTGCGCATAATGACTCCGTTGTCTTGCACAGGTGTTTCAGACAGAGGATTGTCATAGCATCGCTGGGGGAATCTCTCTTGGGACTTTGCCAGAGATTCTGATGATTGACAGATATTATTCATAATTTTAGCACCGCGTCTCGCCGGCAGAACACTCTCCGCTTTTGGCGATCTCTGCGCCCCATAAACACCCACCGGGTAGCGGATCGCCCGCTGTGAATCTGGGCTGTTTTTAACACTGATGACATTGTTTTTCCTGCTACTGTCTCTCGGCAACTTGCCAGATACTCTGAGGCACTTGTCTTTACTCACACCAGCTCTGTCGACCAAATCCATCTCCTGATCTGATATGTTTTCGTTTTCAGAAAAAGATGAGAAATCCGACTCTGCGCCTCCGTCGTAGTTTTGGCTGCCGACACTTATTCTTCTCTCCAGATCATAAGAGATGTTCCACTCCTGTGGAACTCGCCGTGAATCGCACTGGTAAGGCCGTTTCAACCAGTACATGCGTTTCTCAATGGGCGTCCTGCTTCGCTCGAAGGAGTTCCACTGCTCCGTCAGAAAGCAGTGGCACACGGCGCACACCAGCGCATGTCCATCCGGGCTCATTTCACATGCACCCGGGGCTGGCTCCTGGTTTTGCAGGAACGGGAAAAACGGAACCCTCTCTTTCTGATATGTCACTTGTAACCGTAATTCCTTCCCTGGTGTAACTCCGCTCCCACATATAAAACAATGAACAAGTCCCCCTAATCCATTCCGATCAGTCCTGGAAGTGTTACCGGGCAATGGGCTGTCCTCACCGGGCATAGCTGCAGCCATGAGACGGTGTTTCCGAGATAAGGGTGCCAGTTCCTTGTCACGGGGGGAGTTCATTGTTTTAAACACTAAAAGATTAGGCTACATGGCATAACGTCAAATGTGAAGCCATGCTCATGGTGCACACTTATCTGCCGCTCAGGAAATCATGCAATCAATTTTAGTCCAAGTTACTCACTGAATGATAAGACAGACGATAGCCCATTGAAACGACAGCGTGCAGCGAAGGCAACAACCCGTCAACTGTTTTCATTCAGCGACAGAGAGAAAGTAACTCCAAACAACCACGAAACAACGCAGAAGTCCTGATTATTTGAAGTCTGTAGTCCGCATGTTTGCACTGGAAATCCGTAGGTAATGTGACAGAGGAACTTGGGATCACGGGTCGCCTCTCCAGCGAACTTTCCTGCCTGCGCTCTGCAAACTTTGGCTGCTAACTCGCTTCACACTGTACACAGCGCCATCCCCAATTCATGGGACCCGCTTCGACACCCCCAAAGACAAACCCCCACCCCCTGACAGCCCCCGCTAATAATTTTGCAGAGATTATGAGCGCACACTCCGACAGTAGCTGCCCAAGTCTCAGAGTACCGACAGTGCACAGGATATCCACAGTTTAACGTGCAGCGGGGCGTTTATTTAATGAGCACAAATCCCGGCGTGTAGGTAACATCTGTCTGCAAAACTTCAAAACTCCTTTATTTAAATCAGTAAAAGACTCTGTTAGAGCTTCTACCTGCAGTGACAAAACTTATTATCAGTTTTCTCCTGTGGATGCAAAACAAAACTTAAAGAGGAGACACTTTGTCCTAAAATGTTTTTTTTTCTTTTTTCTTCTTTTTTTTTTTTTACTCCTTCCAGCAGATGTTGTTTTATGTGAATTCAATGTAAATCAGTTATGAATTATGTAAAAGGAATTATGCAAAGTCGGAATCAAAATGTGAACACTGGCAGCGTGAGGTCTTTTTTTCTTTTGTATGTAGATTGTGTAGCTGAGAATAGATAACATTAAATCACCAGACATGCAGAAAGTAGTTGTGGAGAGACTGTTTGTTTAGACAATTAAGACAACCATTATTCTGACGCATAGTAAAAATGTCACAGTAAACCACCAGATAGTATTGATAATATGTCATCATTCCTCAGGCAAGGAGAATTGAGCAAGATAATTACTGTGATTAATTTGTTTATTAGACAGAGACAGATAGATAGATAGATAGATAGATAGATAGATAGATAGATAGATAGATAGATAGATAGATAGATAGATAGATAGATAGATAGCTTCCTCAACTTCTGTCTGACTGTTCCTGGTGAGAAGTGTTATGAAGACAACATATAAGGGATTTCATGTCTCAGTGATGACTTTAAGGTCAATCATTTAATAATCGGCAAAGAACAATAGATCATTTAAACATCTGATCGGACATATAAAACTGAGTGTCTGTATGCGAATGAATGAATGAGGCTGACACAGGTGACACTGTGCTGTGTGACAATAACAATGACCCAGGTGCAGCATGCAACTCACGTTACAGCCTTTTGACAAAGTAAAGCTCTTCTGAAGAAAAGCCACATGGCATCTTAAAAGAAAAAAACACAAGTTTTCTGTGGTTACAATTACACCTAAAATGGACTTCATGGCATATTTCCAAACCTTACATGTTCAAGCTAAATGTTGTACATCATGAGAAATGAATTATTTTCCCACCATAAAGCATAGTGGTGGCAGCATCATGATGTGGGGTTGATTCTCTGCAGAAGGCCTGTGGAAGGGTCAGAGTACAATGAACACAGTAAATCCAGAGAAATCCTGTCTAAAATCCCTTAGCATTTTTCTTGACAGCTGTGACTTGGGAAATTTATAATTTAACAGGACAACCCTGAACACAAAGCCAAAGTTTACACAGGAATGGCTTCAAAACAACAGCAGAGTCCAGATCTCAAACCCATCGAGAATTTGTGGCAGGACTGAAAATCTCTTGCAACTTGACAGAGCGTAAACAGTTTTTAAACTCTATCTATCTATCTATCTATTGTACATCATTCCTATTACTAAACCATAATATCTCAGACAAAGATGACACAGAAAACTGAGTAATCAAACCTCAAACAGTCACGTCATGTAACAATAACACACGTAAACATTTATGTCTGTCTGTTCCACTGTGTGCTGTGGGCCTTGTCCACTGTCTAGTGACTCAGAGAGTCAGAGAGTCAGGGACTTCTTCTTTCTACCTCTGTACGTTGCTATTATCACCTCCGCTTCATGCATTGACATTTTCACTGTCACTTCGCTGTCTTTTTCTTCAGCTCCAAACCAGAATACAAGGATTTTAATGGTACTCCTGAACCTCCTTCTTTGCCCACTCCGACATCTTTCTTTTTTTGCCTCGTTCAGCGTAGCAGCCAAGACAGATCACAGACAAAAGGGCATTCCTGAGTGATGCTGACCTGTTTCTACTGACAATTCCCACAGAGAGGGAGAGAGAGGGGGTCAGAGGGGGTAAAGAGAAACACTGGCACAGAAAACACACAGAGCAGCCTGCCATTGCAGAGTATCAGTGGAGATGACGTTGACTGGTTATTACTTGCATGAATCTATCATTTTTAACATTAACCATCCGCACCCTCATTAGTCATTATCTAACACGCAGTGAAACGCTAATGATGTGTTGTCAGTGTAGATTTACAACACTGCCTTTTAGTGTCAGATCTTGGTACTGCATCATCTGGGAAATCCCCCTACGCAGCCAGTCAGACTGAGGCTTATGCAGGCAAATCACAGATGAGCAGAGGAAAAAAATAAGTCAAGTAAAGAGTATGAGAGGGAAAAAATATAGAGAAAGATGAAGAAAAAAATGTGTCCTGACATCTTTCTTTTTTTTTTCTTTTCTAGTCTATCAGATCTGATGGTTCAACACAATGATTCAGTTCATACAAATGAAATTTCTATTAAAATGTATACTGCAGAAATAATAAGAGAATCACATGTAAATGTTGCTTCATCATAACTGGTCACATGACAAATGGCTTGACAACCATTCCTCCATTATACCTGTCTGTGAATGCCTGTGTCTTTACATATATGCTTATCATAGACAAGAGAACATACTCACATGTAGATGATGGTCATGTGGGAAGATATTAGATAAGCATGTGAACTCTTATCTCATATGCTCCACAAATCATAAATTGTAGCTGATATAGTGAATGCTGAGGTCTTCGTGTCATTAGTGTTCAAAGTACCAAAATGCTTTAGGGGCTTGTGTGTGTGTGTGTGTGTGAGTGTGTGTGTGTGTGATGATTTGTGTGAGCATATTCTTTGTGACTGAGGCAGAGCTGTATGCAGATCTTATGTGAGTTGAGATATCTGTCATATTGCTCATCATATAGTCTATGGAAATCGCTCCATTCTGACAGACCCTCCAGGCAAAGGAGAGTGGAAAGGGAGATGGGATGGTGGCGGGGGGGAGGGTGCGTGTGTGCATGCGTGTGCGTGTGTGTGTGTGTGTGTGTGTGTGTGTGTGTGTGTGTTCAGACAAGACTCGGGAGAGGAGAAAGGGAATGCAGTGGGAGAATGATTTGAATAAAATCCTCTTGTTGAGTACTGTAGGGCCTCCAGGAGTTTTGTTAGAAAGAGGTGATGACAGGGGCAGGAGGAGGGCACAGTCACTTCACAGCACTGTGTGTGTGTGTGACTTACATCATTTTTGGGGAAATTTCAAGAGAGAACAGTAAATTGGGGACTGCTTGTCCAATAGGGGACAAAAGCCATGTCCCCAGTTGGGAAAATGCTGATTTCATGTTGGTGGTTAAGGTCAGGGTTAGGCAAGTAGTGGTTGTGGTTAGGTCTACAGGAAATGAATGCACGTCTATGCAATTTAGCCAAAACTGAGTATTTGTGTATATATCCGTATGTGTGTTAAGGGTCATTGAGGTCACAAGTCATGAAATCATCATGTGGCTTTTTGATTTAGATTTTGAATGTTTACAAAATATGCAAGACACATAAAACTCACAAACCTACATATGTGTGTGTGTACATACACACAAACACAATAGTTGTATGTATAAAATACTCAAATGCTTTGCTGCCATTGCTTGTCGTTATTATTACAGCCTTGATTTCATAACAGGTGGCAGACAACCACTGATGTCAAAACATGTGAATGTGCATGTGCAGTGCAAGAATAAAGCATGTGTGTTTGTATTTGTATGCATTAATTATGCCGTCCCGTATGTGTCTGATGTGTCTGTGTTTTCAGGGCCACATGGGAGAGATTATTTTACAGTCACATCACAGGACTCCACGCAAGAGACCTCCGAGGAACTGAACATATTAGTCAGAGCAAATCAGACCAGACATGTACTTTGGAAAAAATAGATTTTCATATAGTGTGACTGTGGGTCAGAGTTTAAAAAAAGAATCAAAATGTCTAAATACAATTAAAACCACTTTTCAGTTCAGCAAACAGACACAATGGTTTACAAATCCCATTATAGTTTCTATCAACTCGTAAAAATACACAATAACTCATGTTAAAACTGCAAAACATGATTTCCCTCAGACAAAGTTCAGATAACAAGCAACTGTCCAGACTTTGACATATTGTAGCAGAAAAACCACTGGTGTAACTCAAGTAGGGTTTGACTTTTCACAGTCACAGGTACAGTAGTAACACACAACTCTCGATCCGTCCATTGCCCCTCTGACCACTGCCTCATCAAGAGTTTTGTGGCTCACTTCACCCACCTTATGAACTACAGTCCTTCCAATCTTCTAAATGTTAATTCTGCTTGACCTGTTGTTCCTTCTGTCAGTTTATTGTTTAAAAAAGTTTAAGTATACCTAACACAGATGTTCTCACTCATTTTTGCCTGATTAGACCTCCTCCACAGGACTGAGTAGACTTGAGCAAACGAGGCTTGATTGATAGCTCTGTTGACTCCTATGTTTCTTTAGTCAGTCAGTTTATTCCCTCTTTTCTTTCTCTATCTCTTTGTTCCTTTTCCTCTCTTCCTTTCTGCATCTGTTTCTCTGATTTTGGGCTCCATTAATTATTTGTGACCTTTTCCATTTTTTTTTTTTAAATATTTCAGCATTATTTCAGCTATTTGATGTGGAGAGGGCTGTTGTCTATGAACACAGTGTCATGATTAGTTGGCTAGTTTCCTGAGGACATGATTGTACTTTCAAATATTTCTTGGTAAAACTGGTGATTGCAAATACTTTGTGCTCTATTTGTGGAATCACAGTGATGCTTTCTGCATGTTCATGTCCATCTCAAATCACACATATTAAACTGCTTATATACATGTTTACTGGACATATATTCAACTGTTTGATCTACATCTGTTGTACTCACTTTTACCCTGATGGATGTGGACAACTAACAGGAGGTCACAATGTTCAGGAAATTATTACTGACTGAAAAAAGGGTTTAAAAAAAAAAAGACTCGTTGAAGTTTTTTATGGTCATACACAACACATGGTGTACACATGATCAAGGGGTCTTGTTGTGATCACTGTTGATTTTAACACCGAGTCAGTGGTGAAACCTCAGCTCAACACCAGTATACCACTAAATAATTTATACTGAATAAATTAACAGCAACTGGTAGATTCCTACTGAAGACGAGTAAACGCTTTTTCTAAGTCGGATATAAGTACAATAATTCTGAAGATACCTTGGTTCTTATTCTCAGCTTTTTGGCCAGTGTTTTGTCACTTTCCTAAAATATCAAAATGTCTGCCACGAAAAATGTTTTATATCCAGCAACAAGCATGGATATCATTTGCACAGAAAAAAATGTTTGTTGAGAGCAAGTCTCAAACAAACTAATGAGAAACATTCGCTTGATGAATTCATGATAATAAATAAAAAAAAAAAAAAAGGAAAACAAGAAAAAAGAAGCTTTTTAAGAGACACTAACAAGAGACAGCGATCATACGCAGCTTCTCTGTCCCCCCACTGTGTCTCTGAAGGTTCAGAGATCTATTATGTTTATGAAAGTTTGAAAGTAGCTGACACCTTTTGATGCCAGAAATAACAGTTATGTGTAGCTGCCAACCACGGCTCTGTATCCTGCCGGGCAGGAAGTTAGGGTGTACATGCCATCACAGGGAGGTGACACAGGAAGTAAAGCATGAGCCAAAGAGTCAGCAGTTCAGTTCCTTGATGAAGCGTGAGCACACTGACTGGGGAACAGGTTACAGATTCTACACAATGTCATCATAAAGAAAAACAAAACAACCTTGCAGCTTTTCATGGTTGTGCAGTAGATCGAGCGCAGGCTCTCTACATTTTGACATATGCTCCCTATAACAAGATGCATCTCAAAACTCAAAAAACAGCTTCATCTCTTGGTGTTATAAGCAGCAGCGAAGCGTGTCACACACAGTGAGACAGAAAAGAAAAAATAAATAAAACCTCAGAGGAGAAGCCTGGACTTTCTCCTTGCTGTTTATTTATTCATTTATTTCTGCAGGGTCTCTTCCCTCTCTTCAAGGTCAGAGGTTCAACTAAGGAATGTGTTTCCTTTAAACAATAAAAAACTCAAAATCCAGACACTCAAAATCCAGACTGGGCCACAATTCATTCATTTTTTTCATGGTGAAGTTTAAATGCAATCATTTGACAAGGTGGGAAAATAGAGAAGATTATAAACCTTACTGGAGACAAATACACCCACATGACCTAAGCATATGACATGTAGGTCAGGGAGCTCCGACTTTCCCTTGTAGCTCGCTAACTTACAGCTGTATTTGACCTCTCCCCTCTTTCCCACAGAGGTATAGCCTCACTGGAGCCTGTGTGTGTCCTCGGTGACACAAGGTTGACCCAATACACTTTCACCTGTACTTGTCAGTCAGTCCTTAAGGCCCCTCCCAGGCCTGAGGCTCAACACTCCTCCCATCTGAGACCTTGAAATGTCTTGACATACTTATGGTGAACATTCCTCTGTTCTCAGGTCACTGAGACCCACAGGAGGAAGATTCCACCAGGGAAGAAAAAGAAGAAGGAGAGGACGACGAGAACATTTAGGAAGGAGAGAGGAAGAGACTAGAGACACAGAGAGAGTGGATGTGTGGTGAGAACAAGTGATAAAAGACCCTGATGGTGTTTCCCTGTTGGGTCATCAGTGGTCCACGTGGAACTGGAGATCCTGGGACACCTGTTCCCTGCAGCAGATGTTTGCAAATTATCGCTCACTCTGTCCTTCTCTAGATTACAGTGTGATGTCCTGTTTGAAATGCATGTAGACAGATGAATTTGGAAAATGGTTTTACTTGACCTTGTGTACTCTAGAGGCTTTATTGGTTTGAATTTTTGTCTAATGTAAGTAATATTCACACTTACACACACACACACTCACTCACACCCAGATAGGCTTTGTAGTGGGCCAGCAGAAGCCCTTCAGACTTCTGCCCCTCCCTATTCCTGCTCTCTGACACATCACCATCTTTTGCCTCAGTGGCAGCAGCAGCTAATAACCAAAAAAATGACAAGGATGAAAACACAGGACATCAGGGGTGAGAGGAAAGGCCAGCCGAATCTGGGGATGGTGCTGCTCGTAAAGAGACGCCTGGAATAATGGGAAAGGAATGTGGTGTAATGACTCCCCTGGGACGGGCCCAGCTGAAGGCCCTCTGGCTCAGCAACAAGAAACGGGAAAGCTTGAGGAGCGCAGGGTGCACACATAAGGGCTTTAACAGCACCCCCACACACACACACACACACACACACACACACACACACAGTCACACACACACGGATCCTCACACACACACACACTGCCCCCCACCCCCCTTCCTGTGCCGACCTACTGGAGTCGGCTGTTGTTGTTGGCTGCCTGCCGCCTTCGGAAGAAGCGCGCCCTCAGCCTCTCCCTCCTTTCCTTCTCTTCACTCCCTCCTTCCCTCTCTCTGTCTCTCTTCCTTTCTCGTTTGCTCCCACTATGAACGAGCTACCAGGGAAATGCTGATGACATGACATCTTCAGAGAAGTCCCTGGAAAAAGTGATTACCGCCCACCCTAGTCCCCTATCAAATAATCCCCTTCCTTGTCTCTAACTCCGCCTTCCAGTCCATTCACTACTCAATATCTCATCTCCATCTCCCTCTGTCACCTCATTGTCCTTGTATATGTTCCTGTTTGGTTGTGCGTGTGTTGACATTATGCCTGTGTACATGTATTTTTTTTAATATTAGCAGCCAGATCACTTGACCTTCTACTTTACCCCAGAGGAGCCTGTGTTTGTCGATCCCTAGCAAACACATTTACACACACGCAGCTCCAGCTGTCAAGAGCCAGCATTTTCATCTCAGGTTCTGCCCTTTAACCCATGTAATCATGAGTGTGTATGTGTTTCTGTATGCTATGTGAGAGCATCATATTCAAGCGAGGTAGGAAAACCCCCTGTCTCTTGTTCATTTTGCTCCGGTGGACAGAGGTGCTGTCTGATACATGAGGTGCCTGACATACACATAACTTGTATAAGTAGTCCTTAATTTCTTGCACACATGGACACACACATACACACACACACTCTGTCTCTCCTCATGACTTTTTGAAAATTCCTGGGGTGTGTCAGTCACGCAAGGAACAGTGTGAGTCAGTAGTCAGAGGAGTAGGAGCAGATCAGAGGGGAGGAAGGATGGAGACTGGAGCTGCTACATTTGAGTTGGAGCCATCTTTACATTCAGCTCTTTGACTCACAGCTTCATCTCTGTTGCCAGAGTCATTAAACCACTGTGAACTCTAAATTTCCATAAAATGTCTTGGAAGACAGCAATAAAGTAAATGGGTGTTTTATTCACTAAACTGAAAGAAGCACATCTTTATAATTAAACTATTTAAAATTGTGGTAAAGATAAAGAGACATTTAATTATTTGAATATAATTGTGATGAATGATTTTACTATAGTAACTATTGCGATACTTATTATTCTGTTCAGTGCACAATTTCCAGAGATTACTGCACTGCTCTGTTATATATATATATATATATATAATGATATTCTCTAGAAATCTCAACAACTACTCTTTCCACCGTGGCATTGTAAAATGTCTCAGCAGGAGCTTTTTGATTGATGTAACTTGGTATATAATGGTAATACATGCAACAAAAGTCAAAGTTATTTGTTGTTGCTGCTTAGTCTATAAAACAGAATATTTAAAGGAGAGAAATCAAATGACCAATAATATGCATCTCCAGGGAGCAGATTTGTTCCTCTCCCATCCTCCTCTCCTTGTCTCTGTTCTCCTGCACTCCTCCATGACAACCGCTTTCACAATCCCCCTTCCCGAGCCATGCCGGGCCAAGGGCCAGAGTCATTCTTGAGCGCAAAAGAGCCTCTCTTTCTTCTTCTTTCTTTCATTTCTCTCTCACTCTTTCTCTCTCTCACTCACTCAGACAACACATTTCTGTCGCTTTGAAAATGTAGTCTGCAGTAATTATATGTCCTCTTTTTTCTTAAGACGCTCTTTGCAAGCAAGTCACACTTATATGCATTAGACAGTGAAGCAAAAAAAAATGTGAGCAGCAGAGAAACATAAGAATGAAAGCTTGACATTATTTTCTTGTATGAATTCAAAACCATTGCTAGAGGAATGAAAGCAGCAGTGTCAGTCCTGATCATGCCACTTCGTTATGCAACAGTGCCATCTTCTCTCCTGTTATTGTTTCATTTTTAATATAAGTGGAGGCATCCCCTAGCACCACTAGATGTCTCTTGTTTTGTAAAGCTCTGCACTATTTGTTGGACTGCGTCTGTGTTGTTAAAAGAGGAGATCATCAATGTTTTCACCAAACCTCAGGAGATGAATCTAAATGGTCCATGATGGATAAAGTCTGCTGTGCCGTATTTGTTCCAGAGTCGGTGTTGTAATACTGTTAGTGTAACGTAGTCATTTGGGCTCTGGCTGTGTCCACCACATCCAGGAATTTTCTTGTTGTGTTGGTGTGTGTTTCAGTGTGCGTCTATTTCCATGTGTGTGTGTGTACGTGCGCATGTGTGTGTGGTAGATTGCTCATCCCCCAGATGTGCTGAGCAGGTGGCCACATTAGTCTCCTCTGAGCTAAACTACAAGCAGCGGAGGACACACACACACACACACACACACACACACACACACACACACACACACACACACACACACACACACACACACACACACACACACACACACACACTCTCTCTCATATTCTCATGTATCACCATTTACCTGATGACAGAGAGAGAACAGAATCTAAAACGCAGCCTCTGTGAATTTAATCAAGTTTCACTCTGTGCGCGCATGTATGTCTGCGAGTTTTCATGCGTGTGAATGATTGAGCACATGTGTGTTTATCATGATGCCTCACCTCAGCTCTCCCACAGCTTCCCGGCAGCTTCCCGAGGATGAAAGCGAGTGAAACCCCAGACTAGTGGGGCTCCACAGCCAATTAGGATTGTTTATTTAGCCAGCCACGGCCGCCTAGCAGAACAGGAGCATACAGCCAGCCACACAGCCCTGCAGGGGAAACCTCTCTTTGCTCTCCTTCTCTCCTTCTTTTTCCACTCCTTTTAACTCCTTTGGCTCCATCTTCTCCCTCACCTCTCTCCACCCTTTGCCCCTCTTCCTCCAGCTTTTATTACCCTTCAGTCAGATGTAACCTTTCCAGGATGTTCCAGAACTTACTCAATAATAATAGTGGTCAATAAGTTGGAAATTCCATGGTTTGTTTACTATGTGGTTTGTTTGTTTGTTTAGGGACGTTGCTACTAGCACAATCAACCACTCAAACATTACATAAAACACACACACACTCACAAAAGCTCACATAGACTGGATCATAAGTTATTTTCTCTCTCCAGCTCTCTGATATTCATCCTCCAGTAACATAATAGTCTAGTTGTGGTAAGGCCTGTCATACATTGTTGTATTTCCCAGCAGTCCAGCGTTTGCATTTATCCAATCTTCCATTGTTGGATTCAGATCATGACAGTACTGTGGTTTCTTCTTGTCTGTGTTTTACTGATTTCTGACCAGTACAAATCCTCCAGTCTTTTGTCTGTTTTTCTGTGTAGAATTTTATACAGTGCGGATTGGCACTAACCAAGACAGGACTTATTTATAGAGGAAATGAACAAAACACACAAAAAAAAAATCAAACTTGCAGAAGAGATTCCCCCACTGTTCATACACCCTCCAGGCCTCAAAGCTCACCTTCCACATCTCTCTCAAAGTTTCTGAGTCCTAAAGCTCAACAAACCTAATGCTCAGGTTTCTCTTGCTTGAGTTCACATTAATGTGAAGTTCAAAGAGAAGAGAAGCCATCAACCTGCATTCAACCTCTCATCTATCACTATAATCAGGGTTTTACACTCTCCCCCTTCCTTTCTTTTCCTTCTCTAAACCTGCATCCGCCTCTCCCTCATCTACTGCACCTTTTTCTTCTTATTCTTCTTCGTCTTCTCATCAGCACAAACTTCCCATGATGGATTGGCTAACTGACTGACGCCTGAGGGGGGCTTTAATGTTGTGTGAGCTGAAGTGCCTGTTGGTAGTGGTGGTGATAGTGGTGGTGGTGGGGTGGGGAGGAAGTGCTGGGGGGTAATATGCTTAGACGAGGGACAAAGTGAACAGGGGACATGATATCCCAGTAAGATACATTTTGCACGCGTGGGATAATGTCACAGGGAAAGATATGTCTCTATTGAATTATTCACTCCAACACACACACACACACACACACACACATTCAAGAGTGATCGGATTTAAAGATAAGAGGTGTTTGTACTGGAAAACAACAGCCAGCAGCGGGAGAATCCTCTTCAACTTCCACCTAACTGAAAAAACCTGGAAGTATCCAAGTGTTTTCATACACACACAAATTCACACAAAGTTCCATACACATCCACGCATTTATGTACACAAGCACACAAAGGATGCCTGTGGCTTGTTCTTGTGAAAGTGGAAATTGCAAAAGGATCATTGTGTCATGTATATGCATGTCGTGCCAGGACTCCTGGATAGGTGGGCCGTTACCTGTTTACTCCAACACTTAGCGAGTAACCCAATCACAGTGTCAGACAGGTACGGAAAGGCCAAACACGGGGACTGTGCTTCACCAGGCAACAAGCCAGCTTTGAGAGAGTTCACTCTGAGGTCACAGAGCAGATAAACAAACCACTCCAGGTAAGAGGGTCAGTCTGCAAAACAGGACAAAAGAAACACGTTCAGCACATAGAATGAGATGGTGGCTGTGGACATGTAACTGTTTGAGAGATTTTGAGTAAGGTAGTTTACTCATGGAGCAGCTCAGAGAAGGCATAAAGGTCTGTTCACTCACTCGTTCCACATGGGTGCCTGTGGTTTGGGCCTGTCGTGACCACACCGTGTATGTGTGTGTGTGTGTGCACACACAGAGGGCAGGGCAGGCATCCTTAAACCTTTCCTGCACCATCACTCAACAACACTCAACAACATGGACATGACTGTGAGCGCCAAAGATCATGGAAACCAAAGCTTAAATGACATCATTTTACATGACCTGACAGCACTTTGATGAGTAAACACAGGCGGCTGAGAATTAGTAAAAAGACAGCGTTGACTAATTTCTCTGTGTTTCTTGCGTGGGTGTAGTGTGACCACCTGAACATGTCATCAGCCATTAACAACTTTTATGGCTAATTCTGCAGTAATTTGTGTGATATTGTTTTGTTTTGTTTTGTTAGGGTTTATATTGTTGGTTTTAGCACGAAGTCAATGTACAAACTGACCAACTCTGTTCCATTGTACACTTGTGGGAAATGTGGAAAGCTAATTAAAAAGCTGAAATTGTGACATTCAAAAATTTCCTGGTACTTTTCTTGCTTGGTAGGAGGTAGAAGGGACTGATTCCTCGTTGCTCCACTCAGTAAGTCAAAGTGTCTCTCGGCAAAATAATGAACCCTGCATTGCCACCAATGGTTTTTCCATCAGTGTTTGGATGAAAATGACTCATAGTGTGGCAATAATATATATGTCTTTGTATTCTTGTATTCTTCAGATTTACTGACTAACAAATTAGATTAGTTTTATACCTGTACATGCATTTGCACAGATTTCAATTACAGTACAGTCTAGTAACTAGAATACTAATGGAATTCACCATTTACAAACTACATAGCAGGATCCAAAACTCTTTTTGGAAAAAAAAAACACACATCCCTCCTTGGTGTGCGTGAAATCACAGCATCTGCTCAAAAATCATTTTTGGAGATCAGTATTTCTTTCTTTTGTCAGAGTGGTCAAGGGTCAGAGTGAACCCAGGAAAAATATGTATTTTAAACTGAAAAACTTCACAGAAATAGACCAGCTAATGGAAATATAATAATTTCCAGTATGTCTTTTGACCTCTGCTGCCATTCTGAGTGAAAAGTTGGCTAACATAAAAGGCAGCTCAGGTAAAAGATAAATGCTTGTTTTCCATCAACAGCACATCCAGCGTGTTAGACATCCATAAGGCTTTGTCTCTGTGTTCTCTGGGTTGGCTGGAGAGATAATATACTGTAGATGGTCATGCACAATAAATCACCCATTCACACCCCCGGTTCCCCCCACTGTCTGGACGATGTTTGGTACATCACAGTCTTTCTCTCACAGCCGCTGTCTCTCTCTGACGTACTGTCAGGTTGGCAGAGCCGTTGCTGGCCTGCAGATTGGCAGGGCTATTGTTTTCATTTCCCTTCCATTAAGTGCAGCCTTGGGAGAAAAGAGAGGGAAAGTAGGAGAGAAGAGTGAAGAGGAGGGGTGGGGAACCATCTTGGGAGGATCTGTTGCTACTAGACAGCGTGTTTATCATAACAGCTGCTGTCCACAGGGGAAACTTGGCAGACTACATCAAAGGCTCATTCACAGCCCACCTCTACCATCTGACACACATACACAACCAACACACACACACACACACACACACATACAGAGAGAGAGAGAACCACATGCGATCTTACCAGTCAATGTGCAAAAATATTGAAAGAAAAACCCCATAAAAGGTTAATTCTCAGGTTAATGGAAGTTATGTTCCACCCTTTATTACTTAAGCTGTTAGCTCTCGGCAGTGAGGTCTGTTTTTACGATTGTTCTGGTTTTTGTGTAAATGAATTAAAGTTCCATTTGAGTGGCGCCCCTTGTATATGCCAACACATTCTTCAGATTGAGAGCTGAGCTGGCCTCGCTTCAACACATCTCTCTCACAGACTCTTGTTAATAGGCAGCAGTCCTTACAGACCTTCCCCTCAAGACACAGAGCAAGAGTGAGAGAGAGAGGAAGGGAGGGAGAGAGAAAGAGAGAGAGAGAGGGGAAGGGGAAGCCAATGAGAGTGTTTTTATACAGCAATTTTACCAGACTCCTCAAAGGCTCAGCGGATGAAGTTACAATTTATTTCCTTGTTAAGCCTCCCCATGCGCTGTGGAAAAAAAACAATCATGTCACTCTGCTGCCATCATGAGGCTGAGAACATCAACTACCAACTACTCATTCACAAACGTGCTTTTGCTTTTTAACTTTTGCAGACTTTTACTATTTTTCATAATTATCCAGAATCATGTAGACTTAAAAATATGCATCTCTTATCAATTTAAACATCAGTTACAGAGTAATGTTAACCTCAACAAACTGAATTCATAGATGTCAGTTCAAGTTATAGTCAAAGGAAAAGAAAACTATCCCGTTCTCCACAAATGACATGTTGGTATAACCAAAGCATTTGTTGTAATTTGCATATTAAGGCAGCTTATATCAATTTAAGAGAGGAAGAGACTGTAATTTGCTTCTCATACACATACGCAACGCAGGCTGCACTTGACTGTATTTTGATTATTCTGTACATATTTTTTACAGTAAAACAGTTAATAGTTTTTACTTGTACCATGTGAAATCCCAAAGGAAACAGTGGATTTACTACAAAAATGTATGAGGTTCATATAGATTAACAAATGTGGACATTTTGGAAAAAATGTACACTGTACACTAATCACTGTTTACAAATTAAACTCCAGTGGTCAAAAATTCCCAATCATCCCAAAAAGAATTATAATGTGATCTCTTCATATATTGTTTTTTAACAGGAACAGAGCAGTGTATCAGGTTGAGAACAACCACATGCCGCCTGCTGGTTTTCTCTAAAATGGACATTCTGTTGTTGTGTTTTATTGTGTTTCTGTCTAACTACCCAGAGACTGCAGGCAGTCTTGCTGTTTGTTTAATGGTCTTTGCACATGGCCCCTGATAAATAAATTTAATAACATAAAAGAGGAGGCAGAGGTGAGGAAAGAGGAAACAGGAGACGTTTTTAATGTGCATCTCTGTTGTTTTCACATGACTTCCCTTGACACTGACTCTGTAACGAATGGACCAATTTTCTGCAGCTGAGCTGTTAAAAAGAGGAATAGAAGAAAAATTGCTTTGAAGCTATTTGCCTTTGTTTTTGCAGAAAAACTTGCAAATCAAAATCCTTCTTTCTGAAAACTTTAGGAGATATATAGTGAAAATAAGATTATTATTATTATTTTGTGTAGGTAAAATTAGTATTAGTAATAGAAGTAGTAGTATATAAAGTTATCCAGATAACTTTTCAGCAGACGGACTAAAACATCTGACCATTTATCTGAAAGTAAAACCCTGAAAGACAAACACACGACAAAGTCCACACACACACACACACACACACACACTACAGCTGCTGAAATATAAAAAGTGATGGTATGCAGTCATTTACTGTAGATAAATATGTATAGCAAACTCTCCATGGTGTTGTAATCCATCTTTTGTGACTATTAAGCTCTTTTTGGCCTCTGCAAACAAAAAATTTCACAACATCAGTTTACACAGTGCCCTGACAAGAAAAATGTAACATTTTAAAAGCCAGTGTGTGGTGCTGCTGCCAAATGTGTCTGTGCTTTGAAAGAATGACAATACATATTTTTACAGAGAGCATGTCTAATACATTTCACTATAATAGACCATAAAAACCTAACTCATTCAGTCAGATTAATCTCAGCTAATAAAATTACATAAAATGACTGCTACAAACACACCTGACCTGAGGCTCTGTATTAATACTCTGTCACTGCCAAAATTTTTTTGTTTGTTTGTTTGTGCATGTTACAGTAAAAAGGCAACTGTAACTCTTATCATATGCCAAGGCACTAAATAAATTACAGCTCAGCACAAAGACTTTTGGGGTTTGTTATCCACACTAGCCCACGCAAACACACACGTACGCCCTGGGCTACTTCTGAAGAACAACAATTTGAAGATGAAACACACTGATGTCAGTGCAGCAGTGCTGTTTCACCCTTGTTCCAGTGTATAAAAAGTGGATGAGGTCATTCGGTTCAAAGCTTTGATAATGATGAAATAAATAAAAGAGGACTATAAAGATTTAATATCTGCAGTTGTTAAGGGTCTGTGACAGTAGAAACTAAGTATTGGTTTAAATTTACCCGTGTGTCACTATTTGTGTTGTGTTTCACTGAAATCTTTCCCTCTGGATCTCTCCCTGCTTTCCCCGAGGCTACCCAGCTGAAACAACACCAAAGGGAGAACACTTAGGAGCCTCACTCTATCCACTTGGACAGCGATGCCAAAACCCTAAGCCCTCCACTCATCTCCTGCCAAAACCTCTTCCTTATGGCACGGAAGTATCAGCCATGTTTAGCTGCTGCAGTGAAGATTTTGTTTTAACTTCATTGTTTGAATTAACGTGTGTGGCTTTCTGGTAAATCTGGGGGTAAATCTGATCTGCTAGCATGACTAACATGACCATTTAGTCACCTGATACAAGACCGGGGTCTCACCTGAGATGATGTAGTAGATCACCATGGAAACAATCTTTGGAGAGATGAAAAAAGAAGAGAGAGAAGAGAGATTAGCTCACCTGTCTTGCTTGTGGGGACAAAAAAAAAGTACCTGTAACATAAATCATCACATGTTACAGTGAAAACATATTTAAATGTTTGGTTTAGGCAAATACTAGTTATGGCTGAAATGGAGTATCCAGGGAATGAATGTAAGTCAATGAAATATCTCCTGAAGGCATAAAAGCATGACTGTGTGTGTGTATGTGTGATCATGTTACTCTAATATGCAGGAACAAGAAGTGATGAGAGATGAAGAGATTAGTTTCAATACATACACAAGAGCAGTGCAGAAAGTCTGGATGTGATTTTCTCTAACACTTCATGGTGATAAGGGTTATAGAAACACATACACACACAGTCACTCATACACATGCTCACACACATGAAAACAGGAGAGAAGAGACCAGATGTAGTGTGAGAGGCTGGGAGGGTAAGAGGGGAGAGTGCAGTTCTTTAGACAGATGGAGGCAGTGATGCTGTTTCTGATGACTGGGCCCCAGAGACAGGAGCAAACGCCTGTCTCTCTCTCTGCTGCCAGCAGGCTCATATTCTGGGCTTTGTTCTTGTTAATCTGCTAACCTGTGGAGCATCCGAACAGATGAGACACATTTAGAGGGGTGTGAGCAAGAACACAAGCCTTCAGATGGGGCCTCAACAAAGCCTCATTCATTAACCTGACTTGCATGTAAGATTTACACTCCTTAAAAAGGTTGTGGCTGTAAGTGTATGTGACAGTAATGTTGTGTTGAGCAGCAAATGTATCTTTTGTTATATCCACATGTAGGATGTAGGATTAAAGATAGTGATTAACGATAAGGCTGTCAGCCATCTGAGAACAAATTATCAATTGTCTCCCAGAAGACAATGTCACACAACATTCTTAGATTGTATATTTCCTCACAGCGGTTGCTACAACACAGACCATAGATGGACGGTCTTGTTTTAACATCTATGGACAAAAGAGGGCAGCAGAGAGTCAGCTTTATATCTTAGGAGCAAAAGTCAGCGATTGCAGAGTCTGGGTGCACACATGCATGAAGTACATCTGACTGTTTCATCACACGGAAATACTTTCTCCCACACGTGCACACCAGCTTTAAAAATATCTCTAGCACACATATATGGGCCCGAATCAAACATACATATATTCAATTGCATATGAAGCCCAGTGTATGTAGACACTCTGTCTACATGGTCTTTTTTTTGCATGAGACACATCACGGAAGTGTTTGTGTCTGTAACAACCAGAGTTGACACTAGTAAATTCAAAATAAAATTCTAATATGATTGAATAAAATGGTTACATTCACCTGAAATATTTACATATGAAGATTTTAAAATAGAAATGTGGCTCGTGAAGTAGATGAAATTGATACTGCAAACAGTCCACACTACACCTCAGCAGGCACATAGGTGTGTGTAGGAGTAGGTTTTCACGAGTGTGGAGTGTGTATCAGCAGCTGATCTAACGGTCACTGGCAGAGGAAGACGACCGCACATCCAGTCACACATCCACTCCATGTGACTTGCCAGTGTCTTAAGAAGAGAGTCAAAGAGACAGAGTGCTTTGGGAGAGAAGCCAGACACACAGAAAGGTGCAAGAGTGCAGCAACATAATTATTTCATGAGACCTGTTGTGAGTGCCCCAGGGCTTATAGGGATGTAACCACCAGGGTGAAAATGATATGATTCAGGTTACCATAGGGCAGACGCACAGAGACAGGGCGATCTAAATATACCAACAGCGTTCACATATACACACAAACACAAACACAACATATTCATGCATGGTCGCAGCTTCATGCTTGATGCAGTTCAATCTCCAGCTCCCATCTGTGCTGGAAGCTTCTAACAAGCAAACCAACAAACATTAAGACTGATTTATAGCGACAGTAGTCACGTTTTGCTGAATCACTCGCAGGCCCGAACGTGCTCCTAAACAGCAGGCGGGGTTTTTATTTGGAAATGAGAGTGGGGGTGGGAGTCAGTGACATCACTTCTTGTGACAACATGCTCATGGCGTTGACAATGGTGAAGAGGGAGCAGTGGGTGCTTAAATTTCTCCACTTAGTGAAGATACAGATAGAAACAATATGGCATATTATGACCCTAGTACATACACACAAAGCAGATATAGCCTTTATTTTAGCCCTGTTGAGTATTGTGTAGAGTGACCTTTAACCTCTCTGGTGGACTTTTATTCATTGCCAAACAAAAAAGAAACACACTTTTATTGTGGGTGTACTTTTATTGCATGTGAACCAGATACCTTTATCTAACTGAATTACTTTACCAACAGGGAAACATAATATTTGTCCCAGCATGCACTGGATGAGCTGCCACTTCCTGAAAAATGCCATGTCCGACAAATCGGTGCACAGCTCAACCACCTTGGCCACTTTAATATTCTATAAAGTTTGGCAAAAGCTCAGTCGAGACCATTTCATTCACTCTCCTCTATTTCTTCTTCATGACACAATCTTGGCTCCTGTTCATCTACTGACTTTCCTGAATCCTAACACAGCATTTCCTAACTTGTTCACTTGATTCTGTCAAATAAGCCAAATGTACCACTCCTTTCACTTCTTTATAACATCCACAACTTTCCACAAACATTTTCCTCTTTTTTTTTGAACCTTTTTTTATGTTTTAGCCCCTGAGTTCTAAAGGGAATCTAAATGCTCCAGTTTAGAGTGGTAGCTTAGACAATAGTGTGAGTTGCAGCAATCCCATCCACAAAATGAGGTCAATAAATAAATATTTTCCCTCCAGGTGGACATTTTCAGTTTTCTAAAACACTGTGGCTGTATGCATTTCAGCAACCATGATGCTTCCCATGGATTGTGGTACAATGTCACACAGTTTCACTGCACTGACCACTGACAAACCTGCATTATGTCACCAGCGTTGGCTGGAGAGAAAATCCTGTCACCGTTGTCAATAAATGACCTATCTCAGCATGACAGACGGGCCATTTTTAGAACGCCAATGATAAAACTGTCAGGCGAGAAGTGCTAATGTTTAATGTTCCACTCATTATCTCCCCTCAACACATGACTCTTCAGTGCGTACGTGAAATCACTTCAATACGTGTTTTTTTGATATATGCACCAAGCAAATTGGTCCCTCTACCTGTTTGTTGGTGTGATGCTTCTTCCTTCTGTGTGTCCATTTTAAGTCAGACTCACATGATGCAGAGCTGATGATGAAATACAAAAACACTTTGGATCAGTTGATTATTTATGAGTGTGCCTCTGGCCCAGAGTTCTTCTTTGATGCCAGTGCTAGAAATTTACAGTGTCTGCACTGGTCTGAATGGTCATTTTGTTATTGGAAGGACAGATACAGTCCACAAGGACAGCAAAAAACAAATGAGTGGGTGGAAAGAGGTTTAAGAGGAGAGTAAGGAAAAGAATGTACAATGAAGGATTTAATTTAATGAAGAGCATCAGCAAATGTCTAGACTGACAAGCAGATATTCTGAATTACACATAAGTTCATTGTAATAATGTGCAGAAAAAACAGGAGGTGAATGAAAAAGGAAGGAAAAAACCATTCAAACAAGAAAGAAAATGTGGTGCTGTGCCTTTTTTTTTATTCAAAATAATATTTGCCTGGTGCAATAACTCTAGACTGCTAGACTGCACACATGAAACACCACTTTGGTGTTTTATTACATAAGGTCTGATAGACCTGGGAGGTCTAGCAGAAGATCAGCAGCATACTAAACAGTTCTTGATGGTGCAGAGGGCCGCCTGTGCAGCTCTTTGGACTCACATCCCACACACAATGGACAAGACTGCCACTTAGCAGGATACTTTTGAATAACTGTCACGTTTTTTTTAGTTCAGACTCAGATTTTTTCCATTTGTTGTAGAGGATATGACATTTGTTAGTCTGCCCACTGCTCTTAAACATCCATGCAAGACCTATGCTAAAATTTGTCGGAATAGTATTAAAATAAACACTGATCTGGAGTATTTAATGTTAACATTTTAGTCATCAAATGATGCATATAATAGCAGCTGAAACCAAAAAAACAGTATGTGGGTCACTTTAATCCTACACTCAAACCCAACCCTAACCACAGCCACAGTTTGAGCCCTAACACTAACCAAAAAAGCAATCTGAGAAAAAAGAAACCCAAGGATACAAAAGCCCAAATAATGAAGCTAAGCCAAAGAAATAAATAAGAAAGGACAAGTGTAGCACAAAAAAAGATGAAGAAATGGAAGAAAGGGATGTGGAAAGGAGAAGGAAATGGATGAGGAAATCAAAAGGTTAACAAAAAGATAAACGGGGAATGTAAAATAACAAGAATTACAGAAGTTAAAAGGCAAACCAAGATAAAGGACACAAGATGGATGGACAAGTCTCCTGTCGCTTCCTTCTTTTCCACTAACGTCTTCTGAGCCTGAAGAAGACAGAGATGTAACTGGCCTAACCCTAAAACTAAATTAATAAATATAATAACACTCAAAGACAAACAATTCAAAAGTCAAATATAACATTAAAAACACAAACTGCACTAAAATAAAATCAATACATTGAAATAAAAATTCTTTACAATTCTTTAAAAATTAGAGTCTCAAAAAGCAGTTTTATGTTAAAATTAAACTAACAGTTAAGGAAAACTATATCAAAAGTTCACTTTGGCCACTCAGGGGAGCGGAGCCCTCAGGATTTATAACTTCCTGCCCTCAAACAGAGGACTTACTCAGTTCCTCTGACCTAAACCTAAATCCTAACACCTGATATTATCCGTCTCATTAAGATTCCTTGTCTCCTGATTGTAGAGATTGTAGCAACAGAAGCGTGAATGCAGAAAATTAGGTTGAGCTTTAATCATTTTTCCAGTGACAGTGACTAATGAAATTTGTAGACAGATTTTTCATCTTTATCACTTTAGCTCCTTTCTAACCTCACATTAATTCATATTGGAGACTGAACAAAGACAGTGGATGATGTTAATCATCTAATAATTATCTAATATGACTCACTTTACTTAATACTTCCCTAAAAATATGGTTTCACTACATTGTGTGTGCAGAAAATGCTCCCATAATTTCAATTAGTCAAATTTAAGGCCAATGTTACCACAGTGCAACAGTAACTACAACACTCAAGTCTATTCTTATCTTCCTATAATGTGGTATGTGGTTATGGCACACAGCCATTGTTTTGTTGGGAAAGTATTTCCAGCGAAACCTCTCTAAACTAGTTCCTGTGTCATGTCTAAATATGGTATGCGTGGGGAAACGTTATCAGTCTTTCTCATAAACAACCCATTTCAAGACGGTGAAAACTTCCGCTTAAGAAAATACACAAAAGAGAGTGTTAAAGCAGCAGAAAGCAGAATACTTTCATTAAGCTTTACACAAGAAATTAAGTAATACAATGGAAGCACTACTACTACCACTACTTCTACACTAGTGCTGCCTGATCCACAATTTCAGTGAAAACACGATACATTTATGTCGCAGTTACAAAAGTATGTTATTATTTGGATTAAACATCCAAAGGAGCAAATGGAGGAAGAGAGAAGAGGAGAAAAGAAACAAGAGAAAAATAAGGAAGAAAAATAAGGATGAGAGAAGAGAAAGCAGACCGCTTGATAAACATTGAGTCTGACTCCTGCCATATCTGATTTGTACCTCTTGCACTGTGAGTAAGTGAATGTAACTGTGAACTGTATGTGTATGATTTTAATAAAGAGTGTTCAGTTTCAACAAGAGGTTTTGGGGAAAGCAGCATGATTCATCCATTATAAAGAAACAGAAGGCGAAAGAAACAGCTACAGTCAAATGAGGATGCCATCTTGGAGAGATTCATGAGGAGAATTTTCCAAAGTTGCCACAGATCATTTAGTGAATTAATTATTTAAGTCCAGCTGCTCACTGAGACGAGGTTAGGCTGCATGAAGACACTGCAACCCTGGTTGTTGCTGAGTCAGGATAAATCTCATGGCACAACATTTCTCTCAATATGAATTATTTACTCTGAAATCATGAAACCTATTTGTGTGCATCAGCTTGGCCACATAATTACAGATGAAGGAAACACTTTGGATGCGGTGAGAGAAGTTGCACAGGTGGGATGAAAATGAAAAAATGCCCGTTGTTCTGTCTAATAAAGCCAGACGCCAGAGGCAGATCAGAATGAACACAGCAGTTACATAAGCAGCTGTTGTTAAACAACATGGAAATGCTGCATAATTACCAACACATGATAATTACACAGACAAGGATAGAACACATTAACTCTGTTGATACATATGGTATCTCATACTAAAAGTGATTCAAGTAGGAAAATGATTGATTAATGCTGTTGTATCAAATTTATCCTTCAACTAGTCAAGGACAAATGTTTTATGCTGCACTTTAATAAAATTATGCACATTTTAATTTTCTGCTTCAACACTTTCTGATGTTGACCATCTTAATCTTTTTTTCATCTGTGTCCTGAAGAATTAGACAATTTTCTACTTGAAACGAGTTGCTGAATACTTCTAATCCTAAAATTAAATCAAATCTCACAGTATGTTTTTCATTTCCTCACCATATGGATTCACAGTGACTGGCTGCTGAAAGCACTGAGCTGACAGGCACAGCAGCTATAGTCTGTCGGGATGCCTTCAGCACAGCGGTAAGTAAGCAAAGTTTAACACAACCTCTTCTGACTGTGGGCCAACGCACCTCAGTCATCACCTCAGGGTTTACATGAAGATTAAGAGGGATCATGTTCCAAATCTGACTCTAAAGCCCCCACTCATTGTGTATACGATACATACAATATCTCCCACACAAATACACAAATCTTACTGACGTTCAAATAAAAATATCAGTGGAGAATGTACTACATTTAATGTAATACCTTCAGTGAAAAAACTGAATGCTGTTGGTACATTCTAGACATAGTCTTAATATTTATTATATAAAAATACCAATACCAATGATATGCATGAGAACCCTGGTATGACTGTTAGAAGTACAGCTACTGTACTGTACTAGAGACAAAATATGTTGACCAAACTACACAGTAAACTCAGAAAATGTCTAGTACTGCTAGACATCAGCTAGTACTAATATGTGATGCGAGAGCTATATTTGGGGATGTTTCGTAATATATAGACTCCATTCTTCCGTTTCAAAGGAAGTGTGACCAAAAGCAGAGAAGTTCAAAGTTCCTAATATATCATTACGTTTTTATTTGCCCTTCTCGTGTTTGGTCAACCCTCCTTTGCATAGCTCTTGCTGAACCTTTTCCTGCTTCAAGCTCCAGCCCCTCCTCCTCATAAACACAGCAAGGGGGGGCGTGGTGTCAAACTGCAATCGATTCAAGGACATGCCTGCAGCCGTGTCTACAATGGCGGTGGCGACAGCCTACTGCAGTGTGGTGCTTTTTGAATGGGGACTAGCAGTACTGTACATGAGACGTTCAGCTGACCCAACAGTCAAGCACTTTGGGATCACACAGAAGCACAGCTCTGTAGTCACACACTGCACATCTATCATAGTAACGGCTTATTTTGTCTTATCATAGTCTGAAAGATTACACTATTATGCACTATATTGTATTCAATGTTCACATCATAAACACAGAAACTGAATAAGGAGGACAGAAAGGATTGCATTAGATCACTGTGAGTATGAAGTACTGGCAGGGTGTTTGGTTATCATCACAAATGCCTTTATTAACCATCGTTTTAACAAAATATAGGTTACATTAAAAACAAAACCTAAAAATAAAGGTATGTTTCAGCTATGTGAACATTAACAGTAAACATGGTTAACATTCACGACAACATAAGAAAAAAAGAAAGAGCTTATAGTACATCCAACATAAAACAGTCCACTGACTGCATGTTACGACACAAAAGAAGGTGCATATGATACAGAAAACAATTAACTATCTGACTTCAAAGCAACCCACGGGAAAATGATCAGTGCCAGACAACAGTTATAAATTAGATAAAGGTGACTCAGGCTTTTCACAGTGAGTGAAAGGAGCAGTAAAATATGAAAAAGAATGGAAAAAATGTTATTAGTAACAATTTACAGGAAGCACATATATATATATATATATATATATATATATATATATAAACACACACACCATTCCCTTTTTCCTTTTCTCTTTCTAAAGTGCATTAGACCTACTGAATCTGCTCAGTATCAGCTACAATCATTGGTCGCTCTGGCCAAAACTTGTCAAACATCACATTTGATTATTACATTTGACGTTGCCCCTTTTGCCCGTCATTGTCCAATGCTCATATGTCCTGCAACTCACATTATTTCTTAACAAACAAGCACTTGCAATCTTCCATATCCTTCATATATCTCAAAGCTCAAAGTTTAGTAAGGCAGTTTACACTTGTTTTTACATGTGGCTTTCAATATTTCATTTCATTTAAATAAACTCACATTTTGCTACATAATTCAATCAGTTATATCTCTGTTTTGTAAAACATTTTGAAACAAAACATCCTATTTTAACTGGTGTTGAGGAAAGATTTTATCCATAAGTGTGCTTTTCTGGAATTCCTTAAGTTTAGGTTCCAATTTTATCTTCCAACTTCATCTGGGTTATCATCAGCTCGCAAACTTTTACAATTCACATCCTTCAAATCAACCTTCAAAATGCTTCAAAATACACACAACATATAACAATAATAGGAAGACATTCCATATGAAACATTAACACATTTACATACATATTCATATATCAGTGAGTACTGATGCAAACTGTTATGTATAGTGAGGTGAAAATATTATTAGACCAGAAGCCCTTCATTTTCATTATGGCAGGGATGCACCAATAACAACAGCAGTGTGGAAGATACCAGGATGAAACTAACCACTGACACATAGAAAAAGAGTTACATGTTATGGAAAATAGAGAGAGACAAATTCATACAGTCATTTGTTACAGTCAATACCAACACTATATTGTTGTGTAACAGAGCAAATATGATCAGATGATGCATCACTCTGTACCTGCATCAGTAGTCTGGGTAATTAATGCTTTCTGGCATTGAGCTGCATGGATATTTGAAATAAGTATACACAGACCAAATCTGACAATATGTTAATACCCAATAATTTGACAACATAACACACAATATGCTGTGCTACAGCCAGACCTTTTCTATCCACAGTGTATTTAAAACAAACCTATGAGACAAATGCAGGTCTGTACATGATAAAGCTAAGATAAATGGTAGCAAATATGAACTCCCTGCAGGCCATCTGTTACTGCAGACTACAATATCACATATAGCACTGCAATGGCATGAACTGTGTCAAAATTTCAAAAACAAACATGACTGATGGATTCACAGAGGAGCTGCTCCAAAAAACTAAGTGGTTACAGGAATAATGTTTTATCCACATTCCAACCTGATGGCCTCATTAAACGGAGATCTTCTCCTGAAAAGCTAAGATGTTGTAAACAAGGGCCAAAGCAATGTTCAGATTACAGTTAGAGCACAGGAATTAAAAGCACCCTGCCTGTTGTTCCTCTGTTTACTGAACTGGAGTTTCGACTCTATACGCTCACAAACATTAATATTGGGATAAAACTAAAAAGAAAAACACAACTAAGAGGAAGTTTGGAAGACTACTGTACAACATCATGCGTAAAGAGCAGCACTATTCTTGCACAGTGATGGCCATCATTTACCTTTCCAGCAGCAGAAGCTGATTAATCACAGTCAATCGATGTAAGAGCTACTTTACAGACAATACTGCTCAATGAAAAGCTGAGAAACACGGTGCAAATGAAGAGCAACTGAAATTAATAGACATTATGTCTGTTTTAAATCTGCAAATGTACAATAACACTTCTCTATTTGAACATATCTGTTAGAAAATTACCACTGTGAAAATAACATCTGTTGTGTAACGATCAACCTGAAGAAGAGGAGTAAAGGTCCATAAGTAATCTGAGGTAAACTTGACCTTTGATACAGCTACTGAATTAATTTTCTTTGATGGAACAACAACCACGTTCAATGGGTTCATCTAGAGAAAACCTTTTCATCACAGTACAGGACGGGAATGTTGGAGCCCATTTTTTGTTTGTTTTTTAATAAAGACAGCCTTTATGATTTAATGGTTTATGCATAATGAAGTTATACTTTTGGGAATTGCTTTCTAAAGAGAAAACCATTTTAAATTCATCGTCTTTGGACTTTAGTCAGGCCTCCTTAATTTTTTAATTTGGCAAAAATATTCAGTTATATTTAATGCAACTATAAAATCCACAATGGACGCTGAATAGGTGCAAATGTACGGATAAAAGGCAGATTTGTGTCAAAATATGGCGTCTCTGGATAGGACTGAAGCCTGCAGGCAGACTGGGTCCAACAGTCTGAGACCACTAATACAAGTTGAAAGTGATCTCACACTTTTACTCGGACACTATCTTTCAGTGCCAATAAGCTTTAGTTAAAATCAAAATATAATGACAATAATTATTAAATACATTAAATCTACTTTTCTGTGTAACATTCAATGCATAACTTCCTACATCATGGCTTAAAATAAGGCATCTTTCAATGGCATGACAGTGGGAAATTATACATTAAACTGCTTTTTAAATAAATCAGTATGTCAATTGTATTCCTCACATTAACTGAATATTTTAAGCACACGTGCAAAACAAAAAGAGCATTTCAATAACACAGTGCCATCAGATGGATTCACTGCATCTCCAGAGATGAGCAGTGATGAACAGCACGTTTTTCCGTGTCACGTGTTTCTACGTTACGTAAGGTGGACATGCCCTCCCAAAGGGCACCAAGCTGTATAGAGCCCTGACATCAAGGCAAATGATCTCACAGCATCCCAACACACAGTTGGTTCTTACCACTCTCTGTCAACACAGCAGGGCAGATATTTCAGATATTGTGGGGAATTGCTTTCCGTGTGATACAACGTAGCTTTATAGACTAGCTGACAATGACAGGAAAATAATTTTTAACAGGCTACAGTCGTAATTAAGGTATCCGGAGATCAATTACGCGTAAATTACGCACGCAGTGTGCCACTGCAGACCACAAAGCTCAGATAAAGTGAATCCATCCATTCTCCCATTCTCGCGGTGGGGACATCTTGAACCGGTGACGCCGCACTTTGTAGTTGTTCCCATTATTATTGTCCCAAAACTCTTCACCGTCGACACAGTATTTAATTGCAAACTGCAAAGTGCCACCGGCGTCAAGGTATGTAGGCATGACGATCTTGAAACTGAATCTGTCAGTGACGCCGTCGCTTGACTCGGGTACATAAAATGCCATACTGTCCATAAATGTTATCCAGTTGTTTAGAGAATACCTCAAAGAGACGCTCTTTTCGAAAGCCAGATTCAAGACGCGCACAAACCCAGAGAGGCTGAATTCATCAGCCTCCACTCTCTCCAACATCACTTTCACCTCCCGCACTTTATCCTCAAAGTCGGGTAGTGTGCCCGGATTGGTGAACTGCAACTCCATGAACACAGACTGTGAAGGAGGCCGGGGGAACTTTGTGTCCAAATGATTGAGCTGCAGGGGTCCTTTGTGTAGTTTAGCCAGAATGCGCTCCGGCACCTCTGGCTCATCTGCGTCATCGAAATGCTTCACTGAAGTGAGCTCTAGGCCCAGAGAGTCGGCAAACCGGACTTTCTTTTGACTGGTTGGACTCCTGCTGCGGGAGATCTCTAACTTTGCCTCTCTGTGGGTGTGGGGAGCGACTTGCATCTCCGACGCAGGTTTGGACTCTGTTGTGGCTTCAGGAATACCTCTCTCCCCCGCGGTCTCTCATCCACCACGGGGCTCTCGATGGGCTCACATGTGCCGTTCATCATGTCCAGATCCTCCCCATCTTCAAGACGCGGGTTCGCTGCCGCCAAGCTCCCGAACAGCCCTGCGATGCAGCTGTAGTTCCTCGGCAGGCAGTTCTTAGGAGGTAGCATGGCCGCGTCGCGTCGCACAGACTCTTCTTCCATAAAACGCAGCAGTCGCTGCACTGCAGAACCGGTGGAGTCGTGATGGGAAGGACCGGCGAGTGAAGGGACGGAGCCGTCAGGTGTCAGTGTCTCCCTCACGGATAGGTGGTCCAGCTGCGTCAGAAGCTGACACTGCGTAGCTCTGGACCAATAAACCAAGCTGTTGTTGCGCGCCGGCAAAAGTCGGAGACAGTTCCTGCTGATCAGTCTCTATACATCTCAATGTATAGAATAAAACACAATATAGATCCGTTCACAACAAAAAAAGAAGAAAAAAATGACAAGACTCTGTCTTCGCCGCAATCAATTTGTTTTCTCACAGCGTGACGCTGCTTGGGGCAGTTTTGACCGCAACCTGTTCTCTACGTGCTGAACTGAACGTTTCCTCTGTGACGTAAAAACTTCCTCATTTCACGCAGTCACTTCATTATATTCTAGAGAAAACAAATAATAAACATGGTGCTTTTTTCAACATCTTTGAACTTCATTTGTGTAAAATGTCATGATGTAATTACTAAAAATATTGCATAACAACGATGTAATGATGTATAAAGAGAAGCGACTCTTGGGACTAGGACACGCCCCCTTCTCTCTACGTCATACATTCCCCGAGCTGTCTCTGCTTGTTGTCATGACGACAGCGTTGCAGCTGGTCTCTAAAGGCATTCACCGCCGCTACGACGATGTTTAGGAAACTCTCTGAAACAGAAAACAACTATCACGAAACATAGCAGCGCTTATTTAAGAGTAAGTTAATTATTTTTTTTAACAACACTCGAGATGGAACAAGTATTTAACCTGACACATCTTGGTGAGTGAAGTCTGATTCGGTAACGTCCATTTTTAAAAAGTAAAACCGTGTCACCGGATATGCGTAGCGTTACAATTCATTTCAGAACATAAACAAATGACCTTATTCTGTTATTCAACCATATACAAACTCATTATTCTACAGGTTCTAAATGCTAATTAGTGACATTGTTTATTGGAAGTGTTGTGGCAATAATGCAGCAATGTGGTGAAAGAAAATGTACTTTAAATATTTACGCACTTACGTACATTTAATACGTACGTATATATATACTTTTTAAAATTAAGCAAATACGTAAAAAGGAAAAATCAGGAGTGACAGACAGTCTACTGTCATTTACAGGTGATAGTGAGTTCATGCTTAGTGTTGGTTGCAAAATCACGGCAATCAGTTTTGAGAAATTTTGAGAAAGTTTCAGTTTTGCAATTTCAACCTAAAGTGTTGTAACGAGTGTGAGGGACATGGAGTTGCGTTGAGACAAATGTATATTTTTTTAAATCACTGTAAGACTTAAAATAACATTTAACTTCTGTGGTAGTGAGAGGAAGGTTCCTACAGACAAACCAACGTGTTGTTAACTTTATAAATATACAGACATATAATCTGTAAAAGATTGTTTAAGGAGTCTGTAAATTACCTGAAGTAGTAAGTTTTCCTGTCGACGCCATCTTGAAAAAAAAGTCCGTAAAAGTCGATTACAGGTCATGCTACTGCTACAAGCTATATCCAGACAGTTAGACTGTGCTGTTTTAAGTAGTCCCCTTTCAGTTTCCACTTCAATACTATATTGACACAAACCTCTAAGAATTTGTGTATTTCTATGTGAATACTCTCCTGCACTGACATCCACTGAGTGTTTGGATCAATCTGCATTCATCAATCGACTTTTACTGACTTTCCCTCAAGGTGGTGTAGAAAGTTAAACGACTTCCGGTAATTTACTAACTTCCTAAACAATTTTACATTATGTAAAGTTAACAACACTTTGGTTTGTCTGTAGGAACCCTCTCCTCACTACCATGGAAACGGAATGTTATTTTGATTCTTACAGTGGTTTAAAAAAAAAAATAGTTTCTATGTGACTTCAGTTTGTTTTATTTTATGTCCCTTTAGGTTTCACCATGAGGAAGCCTATATAAACATAACTACGTTATGGCAACTATAAAGGAAGTGGATTACACAGCTGTTAGTGGATCAGACCAGGAACCTCCAACAGAAGAGGACACGGATGTGGAGCCGCATCCCCACATCCCAGAGAGGAGACATGTTGATGTGCTGTTGGAGATTAGTGACCAGGACTTTATGAGAGAACTGGAGCCGTATGAGTATCATTGTTACCCTGGTTTGGAAGAAATTGTAAGTAGGCTATATGTTTATATTGTTACTGCATATTGTTAAGTCTTTAGCTTCCTTGTTGCTTGTGTCTGATGTTGTAAATGTTACCATGACGATTCTTGATAAGTGACATATTTCTGTTAAGAACAGATTTTTGAAATAGCTAATTGTTTTGACATGGTATCAAATCTCACATACTGCTGTTGGCACCATTTGACTTACTTCACTTTTACTTTTTGCTTCTCACACTAAGTCAGGGGTGGGGAACCTATTCCACTAACGGCCGTGTGGCTGCAGGTTTTAGTTCCAACTTGTCAAGATCACACAGTTTGACCAAACAACTGTCTGAAGACTGAGATCAGTTTATTAAATGAGTCAAGTCTGGTGCTGCTGCTGCTCGGTTGGAATAAAAACCTGCAGCCACACGGCCCTTTGTGGAATAGGTTCCCCACCCCTGCACTAAGTCATTCATTTAGTGTGTTTTTTTAGCTTATACAAACAAAAACTTAAATTATTTATGTGATTTTAAAACAGGTACGAGGTTGGTCCAGAGTTGCTCCACTCAGCTGCATACTTTTGCCTCAGAAGAAACTCAAAAAACCAAAGCATAAGGAAGCAGACAACACAACTATGTCTGTTAACTCAGCACTCACTAGTTCAGACAGCTCAGCCGGGAGTGCAGAGAACCACTGTGAGTTGCGTGCGCAACCTCAAAGCAACTTTAAGAAACCAATGCCATTAAATCAGCAGGTGGGATCTTGGAGTAATAATTCTGTCGCAGCTCTGCAGCTAGATGCTTCAGAATGGCCTGTCGTCAACACCATGCAGAAAACTACGTCACTCTCACTCAAAGAAAAGATAAATGAGGACGTGAAGCTCAGGGATGTTCATGTGCAGCCTTATCAGCTGTCCCCTGTGTCAGAGAACAGAGCCACTAAGGTTCAGAAACACATCCACAGGCCTAATAATATCGTTGTTCCCATTAAAAACTTAACATTTTTACCACCAATTAAGTCACCACACCTGAATGTCAAAGTCGGCAGCTATCTCGGCAGCGGCAACAATCCTTCAGAGGCAGAAACCTTAGAGGGAAACTGTTTAATGTTTGATAAGAAGAGTGAGACCAGAGGAGCAAGAGTGGACCCCGTTGCAGCCACAGAGCCTTATAATTACTCTCCAGCGCTGACCTCCAAGTACCGGACATGTCTACATAACCCCCATTCGTTCTCTACTCTAAATGTTCCTCTCCCCAAAAGGTATCAGGTACCGAAGAGTTCCAAATCTGACAAAGTGGACCACAGGGGCTTCTCAGTGGGCAAGAGCCTCACACAGACTGTCCACACTAATGCTACAAGAGGTGCACAAGCCTATATGCACCCTAGCTGCCTGTTCTCTGTTTCAGGCCTGTGAAGTAAAGGTTTGAAATGATTAAATTCAAGTGTGCAATTTTTAAACTCTTTTTAACTGTTGTATCACATTTTCTATCATGTTTTTTTTTCCCTCAATAGTCAGTTGAAAGGCTCGATTCAGTCAATTCAATCTGGTTGGCATTACATTTTAGAGTCTACTCACAAGTGAAGTGAATGTTGAAACGTTAAACTCTATATATCATTTGGCTCTTTAGTTTGTTCTGACCATTTCACACAGTGCTTTTTCAGCTGTTCTAGTTACCTAGCAACAGTGCAACTACCTCATAAGAAGCTTGGCAGTGTGCCGGCCACGCACACTTACTAAAGCTCTGTCTGAACTTACAACTGTAGCCTCTGTCTATATGTGATATAAGATGTAGCCAAACCACTGCATTTGCTCAGTGCATCAGCAGGAGGTTGCTGGTGTTTGTGGATGGGGCCTGGGTTTTGCGGTGTACAAGGGTCATTAATGCAGTATTATGCTGGGATGTGTAAATACACTGTGCAATGTTTGTCCTCAAAGATCAGCCAGTAAATGCAATACTATTTAAACTAAGATGATCATGTTACTTTGCTTTATTATACTACCTCTCTTGCATTTATTTGCCCTGAAAAATGAAAAATAATCCAGTCAGATTATTCTATAATCAAAAGAGATGCAGTGTTGACAGTTAAACCTAACTTCTGCTGTATATGAATGTGCATGTAAAATAAAATAGATTCTGTTGTATGTTACTAATTTATAAAGATTTGCAGCATGTGAGCATGAAATTCACAATCATTTTAACTTTTGTTATTCTATAATAAAGAACTACAAATAAGAGTTAACACTCAAATATCTTGCTGCTTCATTTAGCTTTCAGTTAAGTGTCACACAGGAGATCAACATGCATCACACACTGAAGACATGATCAACACCTGAATGATTGTTTCCTCATGTCAAACTAAGCTGAATGAAGCAGCTGATTTGGGTAAATGAACCCTTGTTTCACTTTTTGGACACTGATTGTGACGTGACAATTTTCAAGTCTTTTTTTTTTTTTTGCCTTTTAACTTTGTTCTGCACTAACATAAACAACAAACACTCTGTACACTTTCCAGCAGTTTATTAAGAACATTGTAGTGTAGCTTCGGCAATTAATCAAGGCAACCATTAACTCTACACATACAAGGCAAGAAAACTCAAATTCAGTTAAAACAAATATTTTATCTGCATGCACTCCCTACGGAGAGAAAATAAAGCACTGTAACTGACACTTGAGACTGACAAGGCTTCTACACATAGTCCTGTTTTAAGCAAAGCATTTCCCCCCCATGCCACTAAACCCAGCGGGGAGCAGCTATGCTGTATTTGTTTTTTCAAAGAACCACAAACTAGAAGTACTAATCTCAATACATGACATGATTAAATTTAACATGAGTGTCAAAATGCTTATTAACACAGGGAAATTATATGTAAACTGTTTGGGTATGGTGCAAGAAAAAAATAGATCATGTTATACTAGGGCACAGTGTCATGTTCTGTACATTCTTCAATTCCAACATCTATAAACTGGAATCACATTAACCACCCATCTATCTATAAAAATAGTGAGATGGCATCAAATGAATTCGGTTTAAAAATTGCTGCATAGTATTATTTTCATATGACAAAACATAAATCTCCCTCAGAAACTATAGATAATGATTAAAAACATTCCAATAGTTCATGCAACCACCATGAAAACACCGATACAGAATGTTTTAGACATGCAATGCAAAGACTAAAAAAAGGATTGTGTTTTTCTGTCATTTCTCAAATCATATTCTGATAAATATATATATGATTTAAAAAGCAGCTAAAATCAATTGTCTGTAACAGAATTAAAGTTAATACTTGGGTTAAGGCACCAACATAACAAAATGAACAAATAAACAAGGCCTACAGCTCCGTGTTCCCTCCGAGAACACGGCCTGTGTGTGGTGCCTGCGTTTAATGAGGTAACTCAGTGCAACAGTATAACAAAAACAAAAACAAAACCAAAAATCAAAAGTTGCTTGGATGATAGATTAAAATAACCAAAATAAATTAAAATGTGGTTTTCAAATCATTTTACGATTTCCTTCAAGATGAAATTCAGGTAGTGAATACACACAATAAGTCTGTGCTAATCCTAGCTCTAATCCACAATGCGTTTCTGTACAGTTAACATTACTGGATCACTTCAGCACAGAGCACTGCTACTGTATACACTTACACCCAGCTAATGAATAAGTCAAAGACAATGACAGCCTATTTTGCTTACGGACTTGGACTGACAACTTAGCTCTAGAGACTCAGACGTTAAAATGTGTTCACAAAACATCAAACTTCACACAATCACGTTTCAATGAAAGGTGTGTAACAAGTGACGAGACTTTAACATTTCATTTATTGTGCCACATTTGTTTGATTAATATTTCAGAGATGCTTGATGGCTGTGATCGAAGCCTTTCTCTTTGTTAACGGATTTAAACGAGAGGGGTTATTCTGTAAAACATAAAGCCGATAGGTTATTGCTGGTCAAGCTTTCCACTGGCTTCAAAGCTTGAAAGATGTAAGTTAGAGTTAATAGATCAAAGAGGCATCTACCAGATACACAAGCTGGGAAATGTATATTTGATATTTGTGCTGCTGACCAAGTGAAGGCTCCATGCACATTTTGAATACACACACTAAATGTACAATATTTTATATTGTACAATTGAGATGAATTGAATTGTGTTCATGCATGATGTGCATTTGAAAGATGTCACACACCAGAACACTTGTATAAGCCTTTTTGTTGACGGCCATGCACAGCAGAAGAAGTCATCCCTTTTAAGTGCAGGTCTAATATTGTCGAAATGTTCAGTCATTTTTAAATTGCAAGTAAGACCAAAACAGTGAAAACCTGTCACAGTGGCTATACACTGAAATATAGAAGTAAACTGGCATTTTTAGACAAGACACATACAATATGGTATTTTTTGTGCAAATAAATATGTAAACTGTCAGAGGAGCTGATAAACCATGTCCACTGAGCTAATAAAGTGCAGCAGAGCAGTCAGGATGTAGACCCGGAAAAGCTCTGGACATGATGCCCCCAGTGGAATGTTCAAAGACATTTTTGCAGACTTCCTGCTAAGAATATGGTCCGTTACAGGACAGCGTGGACTGGCTCCTCTTATGGGACGCAGACATCAGAAGCTTGTACTGCAAAAGCTTAGGCAGCTTCACTAAGAAGGTTTCAGCTGTTGGGTTTCTCAGGGTGTTGAAAGAGAGCACAAAGCTCCTCACAGGTCTGAGTTTCCACAGAGCTGAAATGGGACTCCATATTCCATGCGAGGTCGGCTGACAAGAAGTCATCCATGACGGTTTGTGTTTCGTTGCTGGTCAGAAAGAGGTGTCCCAAGCTCTCTGCCTGGCTGGTGACAGTCTGCGTCTCTGTGCTGTTCAGCAGCCGTGCATGCTCACCCTGACTGACAGGCGTCTGAGCTGACAGGCCGCCGGGTAACGGCGGGAGATCGGTCTGTGTTTCTGTATCTGAGGACTCGGTGCTCATAGAAAAGCTTGAATGTCGTAGGATGCTGCTCAGGGGCAAGTGGCTTCCGGCATTCAGCAAGAAATTGAGGTCAGTCTGAGTTTGAGTGTCAAACAACTCCAGGTCGCTGGCTTGGGTTCGACTTGGTCCCTCGCTTTGGTCCAATTCATCCATCAGGAGGAAGTCTGTCTGGGTCTGGATGTCCAGAGACTCCAGAGGTGCGTCACCACCCAGTCCTCCCAGTTCACTCTCCTCTGTCTGTGTCTGGATATGCACAGCATTGAGGAATTCTTCAAAGTCAAAGTCTATGCCACTGGGCTGCTCCTGAACAGATCCCAGAGCTGAACTACAGCCTGCAGAAGACTCAGTGAGCACCTGGTGGCCTGACATGCTGTCAGACAGAATGTTTTCTAGGTCATTTAATAAGGTCATTGTTTGGGTCTGGTTGTCCGCCATGTTATTTGAATTGAGCTCATCTGTCTGAACCCCAAAACACATACCACCTGCTGACTTTGAGTCCTCATACATGCTGCTACTCGCAGCAGTCATGGTGTCGTCTATGTCCAGAGCCGTCTGGGTGGAGACACTCAGGGAGTCACTGCCAAATAGGTCAGTGCACATGATGGCCTGGTCCTGAGCCTTCTCCTCTGACTGTGGCACAGCAAATTGGGTCTGTGTCTGCCTTGTTTTGAATGGGGGCACAGAAGATGAGGAGCAAGGAATTTGGCTCAAGCACTGGCTATCTGTCTGAGCTCCAATAGAGGAAGTGGTCTTGGTTCTGGAGGAGAATGTCTGGGTTTCAACGCTGACTGGGAGAAGGACTTGGGCGCTCACGCTGATATCTGTTTGAGAGCAGGACGACACCGAGGATTCACCTACAGAGCACAAACCAATCCCTTCCCCAACACCCACCCCTGTTGGCATTTTTGACAGGTATGACTTGTCTGTCTGAATGTTGGTGGAGGTGCTTCGCCCCCTTTGACCTGCGATGCTGCTGGGTGACTCCTCTCCACCAGCAGGGTCCAGGCTGACCTGGACCCCTGTGCTAATGGGTCCCAAACTAGACCGAGAAGTAGGCATACTATCCTTGAAACACAAACTCTTGGCATCGAGTTGAGGAACCACTGCTCCTGTGGCTTGTGGCAGGAGGTGAAGGGTGCTGACAGATCCTTGGCTGTCGACTGCCAGAACCACAGACCTGAGAGCCCCACTCTCCGTTGATGGAAGGAGGACAGGCAGATGGGTCAGTTGCATTACAGGAACACTTACCAAAGCCATCTTGGGCTTCGGCAGAAGCATTTTCTGGAGGCTCTTACGGGGGTTGGAGTTCTGACTCACTGAGTCGGGGGTGTGAACAGTTGTATGAGAAGGGAGAGCAGTTTCTGTCATCTCTTTAGCCGCTGTCATAATCTGATAGGTTGACTTACTCGTCTTAACCTTTTCAGAACCACTTGACAGTTTCTCCATCTTCCGCTTTTTTACTGGAGGAATTCTAGAAAGAAACAAAATAGACACAGAAAGAGTGAGTCAAAATCAATTTTTAGTCTAACTTGAAATAGAGTTTCACTCAAAATAACCTGAACTATTCATGTTTATGCCTGTGTTCTGTCGGAATCTCGTGTCCTGTCCTGTATATGTGTGAGAGTAGAGCAGCCCTGCTGGCATAGGGGCAGCCACATGTACAGCGGTAGGTCTTCCCACAGTCCTCTATGTGCCTCTTTAGGTCCCACTCTGTGCTGTAGCCGTTGTTGCACTTGGAGCATTTGTGTTTCTTCTCTGCATGCATCTTCATGAAGTGCTGTAATTTAACAGGTAAAAGAGAAAAGAAAACATTATAAAGTATTTTTAAAGTTAGTTTTTTTTTTCTCAGATATGTCACTGCTGTCTCAAAAAAATCACTAGATAGAATCGCCAGAAAGTAAAGAGGACAAGAGTTATTCAAACATAATTACTGTGTCGTTTAGACATAATTAAGAAATTAGGATATTAGGGCAATACCCAGTGTTATACCTCTGTCCTGATAATATGTGGGTCAGAGTAGAAAAGCTGCTAATAGTTGCTGGGAAACAATTTGTAAAGTATTTCTATTTATATGAAACATATTTTATCTTTTTAGGCAGATCTTTGGTTTGATTTGAAGATTTTGAATCAAGTAGTGCTCAGATATATCTATATGTTATATGCTCTTCCACACAGCTAATATTGACCCCAGTGACCCCACCCTTTTATTCAGGTTACTGCAGGAAACTTACTTGTTTAACAAGGGAGAACTGAGAGAAGGGTCTGTTCGGGCCCCTGGGACAGCCTTCAATGGGACAGCAGTAAAGCTTCTGGGAGCCCTTCATGTCCTTTCTGACCGTGGGATTGACAATACCATCCTGAGGGTGACAATGACAGCAACAGACAGGGGGAGAGAAAGAGAGAGGATAAAGTAATATAAGCTCACACAGTTAGAGAATATCATTAACTTCTCCACAAATAAAAGCAACCAAGAAAAAGGCCTGCAGGGCTTTTACGATATGTCATCAGTGCTGTGCGTATTTTTCACTCACATTTCAAAAGCAATATAAAACTGCAACATAAAAGAGATGGTTGATTGCCCTGCTTTCTTTAATCAGCACGGGTAAAAATATGCATCCATCAATATTCAGGAAACCACACTTCTAATGTACAGTAGGTGCTTTGCTTTACATAATTGGAAGAGAAATTACAGTGCATGGCAGCACTTGAAATTTAGCAGTTTTTTTGTGCAGCGCCTCCTCTCAGCATCCAAGACACATTTGTCAAACCAGCTGTGAGCACGTTGCATCATTAAAATCATTTCTATCTGATGAATAGTATGATGCTTTAAAAAAAAAAGCACCTACATTAAATCTATGCTGCATGGAGAAATAGACAAAAACATCACACTCCATTATAGTTTTTAATGCTTCAGTCTTCCAGTGGTCAAGGTCACCTCTGTCTGCTGTGACACTGGAGAAAGATGAACAGCTGATGCTGAAAAACACCCTCTGGTTCGTCACATGGAATTAGCATAAACACACATATTCTCCAAACAAGAAATGTTCTTGCAATTTGTTTATTACATAATGAGTGGCTTGCATTTGTATAGCAGGTTTTCTAGTCTTTGTGACCACTCAAAGAAATTAACACTATGAGTCATATTTGGCCATTAACACAGACAAATCACACAGCACTTCTTTACATAGCTCCCACACATAAACCGATGAACCATCAGGGGTAATTTAGGGTTAGTTTTTAGTATCTTGCCCAAGAACAATTTGGAACCAAACTACCAACCAATGTAATGTCTCTGCCACAGCAGGGTCAGTCATTGTACAATTATTAATTAGAGTAATTGTGTCTAAACTCTTGGTCTCTTTTCTGCTAACGTAAGTGATGTGGATAAAAAGACAGCCAAAGGCCAAAACACTCAAATTAGTCTCATGGAGGGAGCTTGAACTGGTCTGAGTGCACAAGCTCAAATGAAATGCATCTGTGTTCATAGAAAAAAGTGGTTAAACACAGTCACTGATCAGCAAATACATTTAAGGTATCAAAGTGGACAAATACAGCGTCACGCCTCAAGATGCAGATCACTTCATGAATAATCTGTTCTAGCATTTAAACGCTTCGTCATCATGTCAACCTGAATATCATTATCACTGCTGACAAACTCCATCATGGCAACACATAAAAACTATTTACTGATGTGCTGCTTCTCGCTTCGTTTCCTCAATCTGCTGATGAAACTGTGGACAGATACGAGCAGTAAAGTGAGATTAAATAAAGCCTATCAAATATTTTATGTTGCTTTTACAGATCTTTAAGTTATGACCCACTTCAAACAGGATGGCAGGACCACAGACAAGATGTTGAAACTCTGCTCCGACTGAGCTAAATTGACTACGAAGAACTCATTCAAATTCTTACATTCACCTATTTCAAACAAAGAGCTTAGTCTATTGCAGGACAAAAGGCAGCCTTTCCCAGCAAAGATCTTCATTCATGAAGGGGAGACGTTGAGTTACTGCCTCCCACGAAAAATCCCAGTCCAGAGAGGACAAGAGGGGACCAGGGGCAGTTAGGACTTTATAGTCCAAAATGATTAAACTGGACTCCATGCATGTGTGTTTTATTCATGCTGTAAACACTCAGGAAAAAAAAAAAAAAAGTGACCCTGTGAAGAGATAAACAGACCCTCCTCACACTAACACAGTCAAATCAGATAGTTGTCCAAATTCCTGCCTTTATCTACAACTTCAGACAGACAAATCCATAAAAAACAAGAGTGTGAATCTGAATCGAAATTCATCACATCGATCACGTGTGATCCAAATCAATAACAGACAACTAGTTATAGTGAAGCTAGCTCGCTAATGTTCAACTTAACTAAACGTTACAGATATTAACCCTAATTAAACCCAGCTAACTGTGGCTGTAACGTCGTGTTTGCTAAAGCATCACTACACCAAGTTGTTATGAATGACTTGCGTTTTCCAGTTTTTTTTTTTTTTTCCCCAAAGACAGTTTACTCCACATTGTGTTAGCCCAGTTAGCATTACGGTTTACTCACACTGCTCATCTATATGGGCAATTCATCTGGTTTTAATCAGCGTTTACCTTTATCCTGTGTGACTTCACCAGATGCATGTTCAGTGCAGGTGTGTTGGGGAGGATCTTGCCACATCCTTCCACGGTGCAGAGGATGTTCGTCCTCACTTCTTTGGTCAGTTCCATGATGGTCGGTTTTATTATTTCCCGTGACTGCGACAGAGACTCCTCGAGGCTTTTCGGACTGTCTGCTGGATCACTGTCCTTGTTATTACTATTATTTGTCTTGGTCGTTGCAGAGGCAGCCATGTTTCTGTGTTGACAGTCCATTCTGTGTTTGACAGAAAGCCCCGGCAGCAGCATTGAATGAGCGGCAGCATAACGTCCCTCAGTTTTGTCTGAAAGGCTGTTTTGCTACCTTCCACTCTACGGAGCGGCTGAGACGGAGGAGCTGACGTCACATCCGGTATAAATATTTTTACATCCGCTTTGCAAAATAACGTTTAAAGTTTAAACATTGCATTGTTTTTAAGTGCAAGTGTTTTTAACCAAAAAAAAAAAAAAACTAGGTCATGTATTTTATAAAACACTGTTTTCCTTTTTTTTTTCCTTTACAAAACTATTCTTCTTACTAGTTATTGATTAAAAATCAATGTTAAATGCATAATTCGAACCCAACCCAGGCTGTAAATTAGAATAAACACCTACTATTCAGTTAAACAACTATTTTATTCAACATAAACAGAGGAACCAGTGTTTCCTACTACTTTCCTATTACTGACCAACATCAGCGCGTATAAGTAAATAATTATAGATGGGAAATGATACAGAAATTGACTCTCCAAGTGAATGCATATCTTTATTACAATTTCTATATCAGACTATCTGTATTTACAATGGCTTACACAAATAAATGATTGAGGCAGTGAAGCAAAAGTAGAAAATTAATAACCCCGCCTTTATATTTAATTAGGACACTGACAATCCAAACATTTAAGAAAAGTAAAATTCTGTCACTTAAACGATTCTAAAAGAAAATAAAATGAGCATCATCTATTGCTAAATAATGATAGATAGATAGAACACAGAGAGACAGAGCGGATCATTAACTGCAACTGAAATCCAACAAGAAAATCAGAGAGGCTGCACTTAGCAGAGCAGCAGGATACACGGTTATTCCTTCAAGAGTCAATCACACATCAGTTCTGTGGTTGCTGCCTGCGTGTGGAACCAGGGCTGTTGTCTGTGATGACAAAATAATTCTTTCCTTTCAGAGTAATAGAGGAGAGCAGAGGGGTGACAGGGGTGGAGGCAATTCCTGAAAAATTAAAAAAAAAAGGAACATTCATTAAAGCTTTTCAGTATAAATACAAACATTTCCTTAAGAGTGCATTCGCCCTCTTGTGGTCTGATGTAGAATTGCAGGCACCATAAACTGACACTGTTTCTATGATACACTGCTGAGACACAAATGGTTTATCTAATGTCTTTGACAATCAAATCCCTGGTACCTGATGATGCACAGTGTCTGAGCGACTCCAGGAGGTTGGTGCTCGCAAATTTGACAACACATCTGAAAGGCTCCTCCCGCTGTGTCATGGTGTTGTTAGTGTGGTCTCTGAATTTTGTCTCCAACTAAAAAAAAAAAAAAAAAAATGCCACAAAACATAATTCAGTTGTTCACAGCAGAGTTTGTACTGATGAAGTACATGTAATCACACCCTCAGGTTACCTTGTAAACTGCAGACTGAAGCTGAGGTAACGTCCCATTTCCAAAGGCTTCACAGGCCATGCGACGGCTGTTTGTCGCTGCTGCAGCTTGTTCTCGTTCTATCAGTGGGTCTATAAACACAAATATAGACGAATAGATAAAGAAAAATGAAAATACCCAAACCACACATTAAGGTAAAAAATAAATGTAGGATACTACAAAAAAATATCAACACTTCTTTGGCTGAACTGAAGGATTTAATCAACATACTTGAAACAACTTGGGTTTCTTTCAGAGGGCTGGAGTACTTGTTGGGAAACACCTAGAAACAAATAAATAGAAAAATGTTACTGTTGAATGAAAAATGACAATGTACATCAGTGCAATCTTTTTCTAAATAACAAACAACTGTCATTGTAAAATGCAAATGTCAAACTTGACCCAGGAAATGTGAATTGACATTTACAGTAGATGTAAATTCAATACTACTGTCAGAATTCCTCTTTAATAACAATGGCTTCATCAAGGTGACATCACAGTCCAGCGCTTTCCACAGTTCAGTGTTGGTATTGTGAATCCTTGTGTTATTGGTGCTGAATATATAGGAACAAATCAAACCTTTTGTTTCTTTTCCAACACATTTTGATGAAAGTCAATACTTTACTTACACCTTTATATAAAAGAGATTTACTCAAATAAGTAAAAACGTGTGATGTTAAATTCCTGTTTATATAGATAAAGAAGTAAGACGGCGCTTAGACTTAGTTAGACACATTTCACCATCAGGCCATTTTAGGACAATGTGAAGTCTTCATTCAAACTTAATGCCTCATTTCAATCACCACAGACCTACCTGTAGATACTGCATCATCAGCAGGTCCCTGATGGCTGTAAGTTTCCGTCCACTGAGGTTAGCGTCTTTAATAGAGTGATATCTGGTGGACAGAACCAAGGCCTGCAAAATACATCAATGTCTTAAAAGTGGGGAAAAAACAGATGTGTTGGTAATTTTGTAAATAATGTCAGATTAAATATAAAACCCATTATTCACCTGAGATAAAATTGGCTTGTGCTTTGAAGTCAGACCCGTCACATACACATAAGGGCTCTGAAGATAGTGAACAACATATGTTGGTTTCATGTGGTTGGGCCGAATGACGCCGTGTCCCCATGCAATCCGGATCCATACACCCTCATCTGTGTGCTTCTTCATTTTGATAGACACCTTGAATGCAATGTCAACAGAAGACTGGTGAGTAACAAGTTCAACAGAGAGAATACAATAGATCCTGTTGGTTAAATATGAGGATATATTACTTACATGGTTTACGAGCTCCTTAAGGTGAGATTTAAACTGCTCCTTGAACTGACTCAGCTCTACAGACTGAGCATCATCTGTAAAAAAAATATATATTAAATTAATTTAAAAAGAGGCACATGTTATATATTTTATGTTTAAAAGTGAAGACAGAGGAACCAAAAAACATGCGCAAAAAGGTACAAAAAATATTTACACTGAAACATAACTTTAAAACACATGGCACAGGCTCGAGCAGCTTATTTGACTGATTAAAGTGAGTAAACTTTGCTCTTGTTGTGTTTTATTGTAGAAAAGAGGTGTGTGCATGTAAACATTGTTTTTTGGGTATAAACAGCAAATCTTGTTGCTCTTTCTTTGTACAATGTCAATAAAGTGCTCTGATTATGAAAAACCTGCTTCACCAGCAAAAGTTTTCATAAAAAATGAATCAGATGAGGTGAAAAAAAGTGACAAATTGTTGGACTATTGTTGGCTCGCTTTCACCCAGAGATGCTATTCAAACTTTAAATTATAGACACAGGTCCAGTCTGTTGACGCTGTATTCAACATTTTGATAAGTTTTATAGTTTATGATGAGTCACTGTTCAATGATCATAATCAATTTTGGAGAAATTCAGTGTCTATTGCGCTGAATGTTGAAGCTAGAGTGGATGTTGTCATCGTCCAGAGCGGAGATGTTTCTTCACATGCTGCTCAAAGCCCCAAATTTCACTCTACACATATGATATTTTCCACAGTCGTAGCCCCACTTGTGCTTTTTCAAACAATGTTCCTGCCTAAACACTAGGACTTACTGTTTTTGATTCATCTACCGCTAAGCAACAGCTCTAAAATTCTCCATAGACGCAAATATGAAACCAGTTTTTTAAAGAGTAAAACAGAAACAACCTTTTTTCTAACTTGCTCCATTTCCACATTTTTGACACCAGGAACAAATAAATGTGACCAACATGTTCAGTAAAGTCTTGTAGCTTTGATGGTGAAGAAATTTTTGGTGATACGAGTTTCTCAGAGCCATTTTGTGCCATTTTTGGCACATCACCGTGGCAACCCTGGAGAGGGGGGTGTATTTTCTGGTTTTAACATACCACTGGGCTCAACGAGCTGGAAGGCATGCCACATCATCTGGTTTGGATTGTCGATTAAATCTGAGAAAACAAATCAAACCATGAAAAGGTTAAAGAGTACGTGGTATAGCACGATTGTTAAATAAGCACCAAAATATATATAATTTCACTTAACTTACATATCATCTCGAGTTCTGTGATATGTTTAGTTGTCCACTCATTTGCCTGTGAAGACAAACGGAAATGTAATTAAATCCACATATTTTTTTTTTTTTTTGCTCAAATCTTTCAAAACTGTAAGATTAGTAACAACATTGATTTTGGTGCATTGTTAATTTCTTTTCAGTGTCATATTTTAAAAGTTACTACTCTTTCAGATCAAAATCTGCCATAAAAACATTACAGATCCATTTTTTTTTTAAATCTTTCTGTCAACTTCAATCATAATCAAAACTACCAAATACTGAATTATTTTAACCCTTTAAATGCCAATTTGATCACATGATGTCACTGTTTTATAAAGAAACACATATAAAATTAGTTATTTTCCAAATAATACATGTTGACATGTTGGTGATTTGTTTTTTCAAGATCAGTCTTGAATATATTAAAGTAACAACACTGATTTTGATGCATTGTTATTTTCAGTGTCAGACCAAAAACTGCCAAAAAAAAAAAAAAATTACAGATTCATATAATATTTTCTACTTGTTTTGCTCAAAATTTTCAATCAGGTTCAGTCCTAATCAAAACTACCAAATACTGAATTATTAAAAGATTTTTAACCTTTAAACTTAAACTGTGCAACATGAAACATGTGGTATGGGTGTGTTCAACGACGACCCACTTTAAACAAACATTTTGATTATTATTAACACTGGTAAAGGACTACCGGGTGATCATTTACAAACTGTTTATCTATCACAACATCTTATATTTCAGATATAACACAACATACTTCACATAAAGCGAGCAGAGTCTCCGTCAAGGCCCATTTTGACTGACTAAAATCTATCGACTGTCGCTGCGCCGCCGTTAAACGATCCCATTTCTCCAAAGTTGTTCTTAACGTATGAGCCGGTATCTGTCTGATAACTCGCTGCAGTAAACGTTTAGTAGGGCTATCCATCATTCTTCTTTTTTTAAACGTAGTTTTCTATTTTAATTCAACTCTTTGCTTCGTCGCTCCCCAAAAAATAAAAAGAACACACGGTCGGAAAAAATCTAAACAAACCGCCGATAATAGAGAAAACGAATCAACCAATCAGAGACAAGCAGGAAACTCTCTTTACTTCCGGTAGCGCCACCTGTTGGATTGGAGTTGTAGTTGTAGTTATAACCAGTTAAGAGCTGCTGGTTATTTTACCGTATGTCAGTTAAACATTATGTGTATAATATGAGTGTGTTTTAGTGAAACTGGATTAAAAGATTACATGTTAAGTTTCAATGCTGTAAAAGAAATTAAAAAAGTAAATGGATGATAAAGCGTTAACCTATAACTCTAGTGGCATCAAACTTTCAAAAAGACGAAAGAAAGAATTAAGAAAGAAGTAGTCGGTCACATTACTTATTTGCGTCCTCAAGAAGCAAAAACGGACGTATGTGACGGGGAATTATCTTGTACCAACTATAAACTTCCGCCTTGGAAAGGTCCCGCCTTCTATGAGAAGAACGCACACTATTGGTGGATTGACAAAAAAGACGAACGCTGATTGGCTGTTGATTATTGTCACTCAATTCTCTATCAAACAATTACGAAAGCTTCGAGTAGTGCAGCAGGCAGCATGAAGTAGAGGTCCTTGTAGATATTGTAGGTTGTGTTGACTTTAGAACAAGTAAAATAGTTTTTAGTCTAAACTGTAGAAGCATTACAGTAACCTGCGTTTTAATTTAAGAGGAAAGAAGACAAAACCGTGTGTAGTTCTTCTGTCGTTGCGTAGATTTGTTGTTAATTTTAGCTCAGGCCTAGCGGTTAGCAGTTAGCTAACGTGACATTTCACCGACTTGTATAAGCAAAACTTCCCAGGTGACAGGTGACACAGCCTCTATACCGGTAAGAGTTTTACTATGTTATCAAAGAACGTCCACTATGTCATAAAATATGCAGTATAGTAAACTTTACAGGAGCTTGTCAACATTTCACAGTCTATTCAAGTGACCGTGAAACCTGGTTTAGAAACCTGTAGTTAATGATGCACAGTCAGATGAATGTAGGATTCAGGTCACATCTGTGATATTACATTTATACAAGTGTTGTACACTCTCATCCTCCCTCTGCTTCTGTGTGTCTGCAGGTAAGTGTCCAGGTGAAGAATAAACTCCCTCGACACAATGACAGCTCAGGAAGGAGAAGGATGGGGAGGCATGAGTATCCTTCAGGAGACATGTCAGAAGTTTACTGCTGAAACAAGTTAATGTGTGATTCATTTGGGGGGTGTTGACAAGCAGTAATTAATAACAGTGTCAGTGTTTAACAAGCAAAAATTATACATAGATGTTAAATTCAGATTTGATGGCTCTGGGAAGTTGGGATTAGAATTTGTTTCACTATTTTTAAGCACTTTATGGAACAAATTATCTATCTATCTATTTGAAGATAAAAGCAACACTGTGTGTAAAGGCAAACATAATTACATTATGTAGATCAGGATATATTGTTATCAAATTATCTTTATTTAAAATAATATTGGCATAATTATGAATGTAGCCATCAACAACCAGTGCTCCTTTTGCTCTTTTGGTTTTCAGTGTTGCTCCAGTGGTTCAGAAAAGCCTTAACTGAAAATGCACACGGATCTGTCTCCTCACCTGCACACGGATGAGTGCAATGAACTAATAAATCAACTCAGGCAGTGCCACACAGAGGTATGTTATTCCATGAACCGCTGTATTGTCGTGTGCCTCAGACGATTAGAAAATATAACAATGTAAATATTGTTTTTACGTTTCTTCAGCACAACTTCATGAAATTCTTTGGAAAGTGTAACGATGTGGACCGGGCCATGCGTCAGTGCCTGAAGGAAGAGGTTTGTCAGTTTTTGTTTTGTCTTTTTTTTTTGTCAACAAGCACTCACTCTGAATATTAAACTCCTCTAACTTTCAACAGAGATTGAACAAGCGGGAACGCAGCAAGCAACATGCTCTAGAGATGAAAATGAGGCTGAAAGAACAATCCAAGGAGCACATCTGAAGGACATTTTACTGCCACTTTGCCACCGACACTGAAAGCTTGAAGTATTCATATATCGGGACATGAACTGAGCGTGGCACCGTGTAACATGCCTGCCCTGCTTTTTTCATGTCAAGACAGAGGAAAGGTTGTAACTCTGTCTCTGTAGATTCGGAGGAGTGTGGGTTATATTAGCATTGACAGGTCTGAGCATGATGTGATGTGTGTAGTGTTCAGAGCTCAAGTTCAAGATGCTGTTTTTGCTGTAAATTGTTGCTATTCTTGTGATATTAATTGAAAAAAAAAAAAACACAAGAAGAAAGATTAATTAAATGTTAGGATCATTCACTTTGTACAGTTTTACTCATTTTTGGGTCAATATTAAAAACAACAACATCTTGTAGTTTTGATTAAAAATACCTGGATCCTTATTTATTTCCTGTATATTAACACTATGCTACTGTTCCATCAGGGAGTTTAATGTTGTTGGTGGCAAAACCTTTTCATCCAACCATTTTTTTTTTTTTTTGTTTGCAGTACACCTCAGGAGTATTCCTCTATTCATGATAACACAGTGAATCCATTTCAATGTATAAATGATGTATATAAAAGAGCAAAAGCAGGAGAACCAGTGGCAGGATTTACTCTCAGTGAGAGTATAAATACATACTGGAGATGTTCTGTGTTATTTAAAAGAAAAATGCCTTTTACTTCCTCACAACAGACACTGGAAAACCCCAACTACCAGTCTGTCTGTCTGTCTGACGACTTTAAGAATGAAAAACTTGCAAATAATTTCAGAATGTAAAGTAAATGAAGCTGAGCTCCTTCATGTCTAAATAAGTATTGAACTATTGTTTCACAGCTGTTTAGTGAAAGATGATTGTGAACAAGAATTTTGATGCAAATATCTTGGAAAAATGGAAAAAAAAAAAAAAAAAAACAAATTGTCAAAGTACTGTTTCTTTATTTGAAGCAGCTCACTCTACCCATCATGAAGTATGGATCAATCTCTGAACTATTTGAAGTTTTAAGGCACCCCAAGATGTGCTTTGTGACATGAAAAAAAAAAAAACAAAAAAAAAAATACACATACATGAGACAACACATGTTGTGGTTATAAAAGACAAACAAACCTGTTGTAAATGTTGTCGTTTGTAATAAATAATGAGGCAAACATGAGTATGTTTCATATGTTTGTTTCTAGTTTTAACTGTTTTATGTGAAGTTATATGATCAAGCACAACTCAGACTCGGTGCCTTAAGAGAGAAAGTAAAGAAATGCATTTTCTATTTCAGGTGACACTTCAAAGCAATATTCGCAATATATTTTACAAATTAAAATAAATAAATGAATAAATACTTTTCAGACCTCTGTGTAAATAATCAGCGGACCTGAGTGACCTGTGTTTGTAAAGAAGCAACAGGTCATTCTCTCTTCTCATCAAACTAAAGCAAAGCAGGAACAGAGATGATGGTTATTTACCAGTAGATGAAGAATATAGTTGAAGTGAACGATGTATGTTGGGACCCCTTTTTGTTTTTTTTTTTTTTTAAAAAAGTAACTAAATCCCAACATCTTCTAATTGATTATTTCAGCCAAATTAAGTTTTTGGTCACAAACCTGCAGAGCTGCCGGTGATAACAAGACAATTTCAATTTTATGAACTAAATTGCTTTTGTAGATGATTACATCTAGATAAAAGTATAAAGATTTAAACAAGTTGACAAATGTAAATCTGTTAAACCATTAATTAATCAAACCGCAACGGCCACAAATAAAATGATCATCAGTCATCACATCCTCATGGAGCACAGGTAGAGTCTCTTATACTTTAAACTGACAAATCTGAAATATCATTACATGACTTTATCCATCTCTTAATACTTATAAACCTCAGCAAAATGTATTATATTATATATTAAATTATCTGACATACCTTTGATACTTTACAACAAATGACTTAATCTCATAACGTCAAATGAAAACTTAAAACATTCAAGTGACAACAGTGTTTGAACATTTGGTTTTTTTTTTTAAATTATATACGTATAAATGATATGTTTTCCTGACCCGCTTTGTTCATTAAAAGGGATATTTCTATGGGATAATTTAGAGAGGGTGATTAAAGAGAGTCGGGTGCCTCTGGAGCAAAGGAAACCACATGGCACTGCACATCCAAACAGTTATCTCAAATAAATACAAAAATAAAACGGCAACATTTCTAACAATACTTACAATGCTGGTACAAAAGATACCCTGAAATACAAGGTACTCAGACAGGCAAAACATTCATATGTACAGTATATTACATGCAATTAGTTACACAAAACAGTTTACGTTATCTATATATTATTCTGCACTGCATGTGTACAACTGCAAAAATTGACAAATATCTGCTGAGTTTTACAAAACATTTTCACAGAACTACATCTTTTTTTTTTTTTTTTTTTTTTTGTAAAACAAAATAGATCCCTATCTATAGTACTCATTGAAATATAAAACTTCTTCTGTGAAATCTTATTTCATCACATGCAGATAAAGACAAAGTCAACTCCAGCTACGAAACTGTTGCATTTTCCACAATATTGATCACCGACAATTAGTGTAGTCACAAGATGAGTACTACAGGACCGAGCAACTGTCATTTCTCTTTTGTGCACTCACATTTCAAACACGCACACACATTTAAGAAAAACTGTCAGTTGGTATCAACATAAGTTTTCTCTCAAAAGAAAAAAAAAAAAAACACACGTTGCACACAACCACTATCTGCATTGGAATAACTGGAATCCATGTTATATGTATGAACCAACACAGTACTGCATGTAAAGCTACTATACGTAGCTCAAAACAAAGTGGGACAAAAATGTGTTGTTAACTGCTTCCATGTTATATGTGCCACTAATTTAATCATTTAATCATCAAGTCATTTTGTACTAAAATCAAAACGCCAATTGATTTAAGTTTGGACACGTTTGTCTTCCAGTGTTTTCCATTTTCACTTTTTTCACTGATTTGAAAAGAAAAGAAAATCCTGACCTCAATGACGTTTTATTTGTATAAATGAAATTCTTTCCATATGAGTTTCATTACAGATGAAAGTGTTATGTGTACGTGACAGTTGGTGGGTGGTATTGCAGGAACTGCTGCACTATCACCACACCATCTAATGACTATATGAGCTTTCATCTTGGTTTCATGTTCTATGGAAGCGCAGCTTAAGTGATTCTGATGATTGTAACAAAGTCACAGGAAAACGAGATGTCTGTTCTGTGTAATAAAGACTTTTCTTGTGTCTGTATGTACTGGATGGAAATGGAATGTGCATGTTTCCTCATGCAAACTTTGGTTTACACTTCACCTCAAAACGACGTCTAAAAGAAATTCGTAAAAGACAAATGTATCTTATATACAGACAGTAACTCTCCAAATAAATATATTAATATATATTATTATCACTTTACCATGTGCTTCCAGACTTTCACTGATTTCATAACAAACATGTGGCCTGTCTCTCTTCGACTCCTGAAAATAAGACGAAAAACATCTGGACAGATGAGAGTCCAATAAAAAAAAAAAATTGATTTTTAAAGATGATCATGACTTTTTTGTTGTTGTTGTTAGCGATGTAAGCAAGCAGAACTCCAGAGTATCCCTCTGCTGATGGACAGAAAATAAAGGCTCTTAATGCAAATTATTCCTTCAGTCTGAGATCTCGTTCTCTTCATTACAGATGTTCCTCTGTACGTTACGTCTAACCCACACACACAGACCACCTCTGCTTTCCTGCGTATGGATGGTTACTTCTCATATGTCTTGTTGTGCAGATAACTGAAGAGTGCCTCTAGTCCTTTGGTTGAGCACCACAGCTGCTTCAGCATCTGACACTCCTTCTCATTCACTTCCTCCAGGACTGACATGAGGATACTCCTCACCAGACATTTGGACTCTTCTAAAACCTTTAAAACACAAACAGATAATAAGAGAGGGTCATTTAATTACATTACATTAAAAAAAAACCTTTACCCTCTGAGATTAGAACAGGACCTACCACTGCATTACACGACGCCATTTCTTTCACACGCAGCATCACTTCTTGGTTGAATGTGGTTGGCCAGAAGACCTGTGACACCAAACCTCGACTACATGCTTCTTGTGCTGTGAGTTTTCTCCCGCAGAACAGCATCTCATTGGCCTGACATTGGAGACAGAAAGTGTGAAATTTATTAAGAATTTTAAATGTTTGATTTTGGATAAACAAAAGGTTTTTAAGAGGAATCAAATAAGATCTTTTTAGGACCCACCAGAGCCACGCCCAGGATCTGGGGGAAGGTGTAAGAGGAGCATCCGGAGGGGGTGAGATGAAGGGCTGCACACGGAGTCTGGAACCAGGCCCTCTCACTGGCCCAAACCACATCACACAGCGGCAGGATGGAGGCCCCTATGCCCAGAGCAGGGCCATTTATTGCCACTACAATGGGTTTCTTGAAGTGAATGAATGCCAACACAAACTCCCTAAAGGGGGACACAGAACAATCAGTACCAAATCTGTCACGTGAGATGGCAAACGACAAGAGAATCTGTGTTTGCAGAGTAAAGATTTATTCGTACCGTACAGCGTCTGCGATGCGGCTGCTCTCTTTTCTTCGGTCAGTGGAGAGACGTCCGATCAGGTAAGACGGCTCCAGGCCGCTACAGAAGACGGTCCCCACGGAGCTGAGCAATAATAATTTACTGTCATCAGCAGCTGCATTACCCAGAGCTCGACACACTTCTTTCATGATCTGGAAAGGAAAAAGGGGAGATGTGTATTATGTTATAAATGTACCAGACACATAAATAAAGGAACAAAATGATTTATTCATCAAGAGTAAGAATTCACATCTACTTAGGATGTCAGCCTGAAAAAAAAAAAAAAAAAAGAAAACAATGAGGATACAAGATGGTTTACTTCCATTCCTACAACATTGACTATTAATGGATCCACAGACTCTCACCAGTTAATTTATACATGTTGTTGTGTGTTAATAGACATTGTTGAACAGAACATGCTTTTAAAAGCACTCGTTAATTGTATCAGCTCAGTGGCTAATTTCTTTTCTTACTTGAAATTTATCTGTTAGTTTTAATCCTTGGTAACTTATTTGAATCATTGTACTTTGCAAGGTATTACTACAAAGTACAGGTACATCAACACAAACCAATTACTCAGAAACTCCTCCATTTCTTCAGTGGAGATTTATTCAAATGGAAAGCAGTGTTTGTTTTGTAGAGAAGAAGGTGCTTCCAACTTTGGTTCTGGCTAATTAACACTATATTCTGAGCAGCAGCTGAGTGCGGGTGAAATGTTGAAACATGGCAATTTGCTGCAAACTTGTTTTCTTGGCTGTGGTATAAGACAAATAGTAGATGTGAGACAAGTTGAGTGTGTGTAAACTACTAGATGAAATATATCTTTTTATCCTATTTCATTCTTAAGAAGAAATCTTAAGGAGGAATGGTGAAAAGCTCAGCCTTCAGTGACGTTTAACTAAACTGCTTAATGACAATGAATCATTCTGCATCAACACACAGACGATTGGTCTTTGTCTCATGGGATGTAGCAGTGACAGAGCTGACATTGTTTGACAGATGACCTGATAAGAAGTCGTCTGGAAGCCCCAATCCCACATCACCCCATCACTGCCTGCACTTAAGCTGCACCCACTATTACTGCCTTTTAATCAGATTATCACCCTTGACCTATATTAACCATTCAACCTCATAGTGTATTTATTTCTCTCACCGAGCACATAATCTGTCCCCAGATTTGAATATATGTGTGTATTTGTGTGTGTGAGTCAACAGATGACTGTATTATTTTGCAGCAAGGTGAATTAACAATTCAGCTCAGATATATGAAACAGAGATGGGCAGATGCTGGTTCCACTCGGTGACACAGAGAGGAAGAGGAGAGCATTCAAAGTGACACTGATGCACAGAGGCCTCAGCATGCAGGCAAAGGTGGTATCCACAACAAAGACTTAAACAACAACATCAGCTCCCTAGACAATTATATGTTTGACTATTTTTTCAAAGCTTTTATCAGAGTAAGTCTGACAGACCTGTTTCAGGTGCATTTTTAGATTTTTCACTTTGTTCACTTTTTCCTAATATAACAGCCCACAGAATAATTTACTCTATCACGAGTAGTAAATTGAGATGTCTGACACTTATGAATCATCATAATTTCATTCCCCACAGTGACAGCTGCAAAGCCACGCAGTTATAATTTTCTGTCTGTCTCAAAGCAAAAAATCTTAAAATCTTGAGAAGCATCGTGACTAGCTTCTTCAAACTTTGTACGGAGGAAGACAGACATACAATATATGTCCTGAATACCTTCAATCATCTTCTTTAAGGCTTTAGAATTGGAAAAAAGTGCAAAAATTTCCAAAACATGACTGACTTTAAGGGTAATATAAACCACAATTTTGCAACCATATCATTAAAATCTTAACTCCTTCTTTTAAAACAATTGTTTGCTAATTTTGTGCCAGTATTTGAAGACTCTACCATCAATGGACATGAAGATATTCAGAATAAAACAAGGCATTGTGATATTTTGTGGTTATTTTCGTCAGATCAAAATGGTTCCAGTGTCTCTTTATGTTTCATTCATAGATAAATAAACACAGTCTTTGCTAATTATCTCTACTTGTAAATGTCACAGCTTTTGAAATATTGAGAAAGGAAATACATGTTGTTTAGTTGTGCATTTTACTACAGGTCATTAATGTAGCTTATATTCTTTACTGTCAGGGCCTCATTATAGAAAATATATATAAACTTTGATATATGCTGTATTCAGTGGAGTGGTTTATTTTTTTATGTTCTGTATTTTAACAGGATACTTAATAAAAAATGTAAATATCTTAATTGAAAATTATGTGCAGTGTCGCAAATTATGTCCTAATTTTTAACACGCTGCGGTACCGATTCTGTGCTACATGAATATTTTAATTTGTCTTCAGCACTAAGAATGCACTATAATTCTGTCGTACACAACAAACAATGTGACAATGACAAATTAAGATATTTTATTTTAGGAATTACATGTAATGAGAACCTTATATTTTGACCATTTAACTAAATGAACTGGGTACAGACTTGGTGTTTTCTTGTTTTCACAGTGTGGGAATGTTTCAACACATATATAAACACATCCAGGCTGTTACACGGAAACACATTTAGATACTCCCACTAGAACATGAGTGGGTCGTTTACAATGGCACAAAATATGCTGCCAGACTTTGTCTTATTCAAAATACCTTCATGTTTACTGGTAGTAGATTGGCAAAAATTGAATAAATAAATAAAAGATTGTGTTTGCAGAAAAAGGGATTATCATGTTGGTACAGAAATGTGGGCTTCTAGTTCCCTCAATAAGTTTTGTTATTCTGTTGTCATTTTTGTTATTCTGTTTACATTTCGTATTGTTATTTTCCACTGTATGAAGTTTCCTAAGGCTGTGATAAATACATGGAAGCTCTAACATGGATAAGACATTTCTCAAGCTATAAAAATGAAATAATATTATAAGCTGAAAAAAATAGGATTTGAATGGGAAAAAAAACTTAACATGGCTGCAACAAACATATCTGATTTATAAAAAAAAAATGACCCATCTACACAATTCACCTCGTGATTGTTAGGAAAAGGCCACTTTTAGCTCTGTTGTAGGGATTTATGAGCACATTATAAGTGTATACATCACACCCAGAGTTCAGACACTCCAATAAAGTGGCCACCAGTAAATTCAGAGCACTACAGCAATACAGCCCAGTGTGTAAATAATGGCTGGACTCCATTTAGCTACTTCAGTCCTGGTAGAGTCTAATGTCTACAACATGTTGGTCACATGAGGCTATATGAGGTCACACTGCTTGAACTTTGACCTTTACTCACCAGATTCTAATCAGCTCATGCTCCAATGCAAATGATGGTTTGTACCATCTGGACATTTCTGATATAACGTGCTCACAAGACTCGTGAGGTCACGAGGCGCCTGGATAGTCAAATGGTTATGACGACACCAGGTTGGTGTATATACGCCATACAGCTGTTCGCCGGTTTGAATCCAGACCAAACTGAACTCTCCTGCATGTCTTTCCCCCACTCTCCTCCCTGTTTCCTGTCTCTCTTCACTGTCTCTATTGTTAAAGGCAAAAATGCCCCAAAAATTATATATATTTAATGTGAAGTCGCCATTCAGACTCGCCAGCATTTCACGTTGCAATGTGTGCAAAGCATCGCTTCTGCGATGTTGCATTTTGACCCATCACTGCAACTTTTCTGCAATTTTTGCGCAACCATCGTCGTCTCTGGTGAAAAATTGATTCGTACGTCTGTGATCTCATTTCTTTGTTTCATTTGGAAGATGCAGGAAACATGTAAAATAAAACAGTCTCACATTTACCTCCCAACATCACTGCTAAGGACCAAGAGAAACAGTATCCGGGCAGAGTTTACAAACGAAAGAGGAGGAAAACTATTTTATATTGTTGTGCAGCACAAGAGGGAGTCGTCTATTGAGAAACATTTTGCGGAGAATGATAGAAACACAAGGAGGATCAGAAAAGACAGATCACCTTAACACACTGTTAAGTTCCCTTTAATTTAATTCATTGTTAAAGAATAATTATAAAGCCTTTACAATTATACTGATATTGTGATTGTTTTTATTTAAAAAGGCAAAATCAGGCAAAATTAAGCTGCAACAGTTTCAAAAAAGGCATGAAATCGTAGAGGGACTGACCATTACCCTGATCTTTGACAAGCAAAATGTAATCTGTTCATCATTTGAACATTTGCTCAATGCTTTAAAGTCTTCAGACATCTGAACCAAAGGGCCAAAAACATGTATTGTGAGGTCACAATGACCTTTGACCTTTAGCCCAAAAAGGGAGATATCACATTCACTTGAATTACACTCTCAACTATCAGTGGAGGGACGGTCAACCTTAAAACCTGATGCCTCCCTAACGCAGCTGTCTCCACTTTAACAAATACCCTGTAAGTTGACAGCTAGAGTGTGCAATAGGCCATTTCCAGGTAAATGTATTTAAAATTTAAAAAAAAAAATGCAAAGCATTATTTATTTATTATTTTTCTTAGGATCTTCTCAGCTACAGCCATTCAACCAGCACATCTGCAGACTCTTGTTCTTGAAGCTTCAAAGACTGAGAGACAGAGAAGGTGCTATCATAGCTGTTTGATAAGCCTACAGCTTATGGGCTTACTGTCTCACATAAAAGCACACACGCACATGTGCACACACACACTTTAGGCCACTTCAGTGCCTGTGAAGTATAAGGCGGCTGTGCACACGACACTGTTTCAAAGCCAGAACCACCCTCTGTGGAAGATCTAAGACACATCATACAGTCTGGGAGGAGAAAAATCCTGTTTGTTTAGATTTGTAAGCCAGGGGTGGATGATTGTGATACATGCCATTATGTGTTTCTAACCTCATTATTATATTAGAGTTCAGAGTTCAGCTTTATTGTCTCTCCGAGGGATAATAATAACATACCTCAGAGGAATCTGTTTATAGAAAAAACATCACAGCACAATAGTTTGTGTATAAAGGTGAAAACTGATAAATATTTTAAGTAGAGGCTGTAAAAAAGAAAAAGAAACAAAACGTAAGTTAATGAACCACACAGTTAAAATTTAACTTGGTGTTGATTGTAGTGTGGAAATGAGCAACCAATCACAGACAAGTGCATCTTTCTACACAATTAGAGCAGAGAAGCATTAAACCACTTCGACTGTTGTAGGAACACGTTCCAGCCTTAATGAACTCTCTACTTTGCTTCCTGGAAGAAAACGGTATCCTGAAGGAGCTTCGGTTGGGTTTCAGAACAAAACCCAGCACTGAAACTGTCCTCACCAAGATAAACAGCAATCTCAGGCTAAACTATGATGAGAATAAGGTGTCAATTCTCATCCTTTTAGATCTAAATGCAGCATTTGACACGATTGACCACGGTATCCTTATCATTCGCCTTGAAAAATGGGTTGGTCTGTTTGACTGTGTCTTAAACTGGTTCAAAACATACATCAAAGGGAGAAAGTTTTATGTCAGACATGGAGATTATGTAACTGAGAAATATGACAGTCGCTATGGGGTCACACAAGGGAGCTGCCTTGACTCACTATTATTTTCACTATACATGCTACCACTTGGTGACATCATCAGAGAGCACAATGTATGTTCCCATAGCTATGCTGATGATACTCAGCTGTACATATCCGCAGAACCAAATGATGTTGCAGCGTTTGATTCCATCACTAATTGTCTATTAGCAATAAACCAATGGATGAGCAATAATTTCCTGAAATTAAATGAGGATAAAACTGAGATTCTCCACATCAGCCCCAAAGCAAAAAGACAATTTCTTCTCAATAATCTGGGGAAGTTAACTGAGAGGTTTAAACCTGATGTCACAAGTCTTGATGTCATTTTAGATCCTGATCTCAGCTTCACATCACCAAGGTAACAAAATCATCATTTTATCACCTCAGAAACAGAGCTAAAGCACGAACATTTATAAATCAGAAAGGTGCTGAAAAGCTAATTCATGCCTTCATCTCAAGCAGACTAGATTACTGTAATGCACTTTTTACTGGCCTTCCAAAAAAAGCCTCTGACAGACTTCAGCTCATCCAAAACTCTGCAGCTCGGCTATTAACCAGAACCAAGAGAAGAGAACACATTAGTCCAGTCTTAGCTGCTTTGCACTGTCTTCCTGTAACATTAGAACAGATTTCAAGGTGCTCCTCCTGACGTACAAAGCTCTGAATGGACAAGGACCAAACTACATCAGCAAATCCCTTGTCAGCGATGTGCCCTCTAGATCACTGAGATCATCTGCTGCTGCTTTACTGGAGGTTCCCAGAAACAGGCGAAAGAAAATCAGGGATGCAGCCATTGTTAATTATGCCCCCAGACTATGGAACACATTGCCCATAGATATTAGTCAACCAGCTCACTAGATACCTTTAAAATAAAGGTTAAAACTTTCCTCTACATGCTCACATTTAACTAGCTTTGCTGTACTTTTAAAATGTTTTTATTTCACTCACTAATTGGGTCTTATTCTTTTTATTTTCTTATTATATTTTGTCGAATTGTCTTAATTTTCTTTGATCTTACTCCGTTTTAATTATTTATTGTATTTTATTTTTATTGTCTTTAAATTCTCATTGTAAAGCACTTTGAGCTTCATTGTTCAAATGAAAGGTGCTATAAAAAAAAAATTATAATCATTACTTTTTTTTAAAGTTTCATCTTCACTAGGACTTGAAAGTGTAAAACTGAATGTGACAGAGGAGTAGTCTCCTCATTAATAAATGCAGGTCTATTATTGTTAAATAAAAAGACAAATATGACAAACTGAATAAAAATAATGAATCAATTATGATTTGATTAAAACGTAACTTAACTATATTCAGGTGGTGTAGATTTTATGGAGGGAATAACCATGAGTTAGGAGGTGATCATCAGATGATGATGACAGTGAGAAACCACGTCAAAATCCAGAAAACACAGTTTGTCCCAGATAACAATGCTTCCTAAATACCTTTAGAGAAGACTCAGCTGGTTTATCATCACAACTCATGAATTGTGCTTCTAAAAATATCTTATTTAAATAGTGAATATAATGGTATTTTATTAATAATTTACTGAAAACTTGTTTAAGAGCTAAATTTTATTGAAATATATACAACTTACTTTACTCACTCTTGCAAGAATGTCAATATTATTCCTACAAAGCAAATGATGGAACTTGCTGCATAATTTCTCACTAGTTCAACTGACATTTTGCTGTAATAACAACAGATGGCATTGGGCTGGATTATATGTACCCTCAGTTATCTTACTTGTAGAAATTTTGCTGGGCAGGAGGTAGTTTTGAGGAAACAGCGTGTCAGTGTGAAGGACAGAGCCCAAGAGCTTTTTTCAATCCTTGTTTTCTTGAGCATTCATGCTCTTTTTCAGCGACAGCCTGTGTAAGATTCACGGAGCTAAACATATACTGTACGCACCTGGCAGCTGTCAAATAAAACTAGAGTTTTTCTAAAGCTGCCTCCTGAAAAGCTCCCCTGGAGCAGTCAGACAGTTAGTGCATAGCTCCAGGACATCTCTACAGCAGTTACTCTTGTTTATATTTCAAAAATTGAAAACAGAGCTCCATGGCAAATATATATATTCCCTTTCTCACCTCTGGCGTCAGAGCGTTGTTGTCTGTCGTTTGGCTGGAGAGCAGGACATGTGTAAATCCCTCCTCCTTCCTGACAACGATGTCTCGAAATCGACAGTTGCTCTCGTTCTGTCGCACGTTGTACCTCAGCCGCTTGTCAAACACGTAGCCTTTCTCCTCAGCCAGCTTCCGCTTTACCGAGCTGTGCAGATGCATCTTTCCATTGGCAAGAGGGGAACCTGACACAGACGAGAGATGACAGAGCAGGTCAATCATTCTTCAAGGACATTACAAAAAAAACACTGAAAACTACTTCATGAAAAACACATCGCAAAAAAAACTGTAAAAATATTGCTACCTTCATTCTTTATATTTATGTTTTCCTGACAACTTAAGTCAAAATTGAGCCACAAAGTAGCAGTGAAAAATGAAAAGGATATTTACAATGAACATGTTTGGAAGAAACACTTGAATATTGAACCATCCTTTTCATTTCAAATTGTGAAATCAGTGTCTTAACCAGTGATTGAAAAGCGAAAACATGTTTCAAGTTGAGAGTTTTTAAAAGCTACTCTGTGTGATAAGAGTCATGAGACATGTCTCTGATAAATCTGACTTGTGTTAACAGTATATTTATGTATCTGACAGAAAAGTGGTCATGTGATCTGTCTGGAGTGTGTAGTCTGATTTACATATAAGATTGAAATTCTTTCTCAAGGCTGAAACCATATTGATAACGAACATTTTAGAAGATAACGACAATACTGTGATTTTACTGGGGCGTGAAACAAATTTGACTGACAAAGACATAACTAGAACTTTTGAGCTCCTTGCAAAGCTCCTACATTAAATAACTTAAATGCCCAGTGTGATTTATGTCCACTGTTCATTGTTGTTTATAGGAATTTTATTCTTGTTAAAAACCTTCTCATTGCTTTCCGTATGCTAGCAGTGATTTTAATCATTAAAGTCTTAAGTTTAGAAATTTTAAAATAAAACACACCCCTGTTAAATTTCCAAGTTTTACAAAGCAAAAAACGATTAATGATTTATGTAAATAATTTTAGAAAGTTTTCTACCTTTAGAGAAATAGAAAACTAAAAATAAAAAACTAAAATAATATGGCTATATAATTGTGCACACACTCTGTCAAAAAATCAACCACTCACACATAAAATAGTACAATAGTAAACAACCACAACACAGAGACTCTGATTACCCCCATATAAGGTTCATCTGTTCTAGAAGGATTTTCCAGTCTAGTTTATGTAGTTGCCCCTCACAGAAAAAGCCATGGTCACAAGTTCATTCAAAGCATCTCATTGTTGTTAGGTATCAGTCATAATTGGAGAATTTTCCAATGATTAGATAAACCGTGAACCATATAGAGGGCAGTCTTCAACAAGTAGAGAAAATATGGCACAACTGTTACGTCACCAAGAACCTTTAAAGTGTCTTTAAAAACAAAAGAAGAAAATGGAGTAAGGAGGCATTTAACTAGTACACCTTGATTTTATGGCAGCCCTCTTCAGGTCACCCCACAGGCTTTTAATGGGATTCAGGTCTGGGCTCTGACTGGGCCTTTCCAAAACTTTATCTTCTTCTGGTGAAACCATTTTTCTGTTGATTTGTTTGTATGCTTTGGATGGTTACAGTGCACAAAAGGTGAAATACGGCATCTACACCTTCAGCTTTTTAGGAAATGCCTGAAATTTTCATGCCAAAACTGACTGGTAATAAGAGTTGTTACTGAGTTACTCCACCTTAACTGTAAAAGAGTCTCAAAAGTCTGATGCTGCCACCACTGTGCTTCACAGTGGGTGTGGTGTTTTTCATTTTAAAGATTACCCACAGTGATGCATGGTCATGGCAGCAGCAGGCTTTGAGTTGATGTTTTTCTTCAGATGAATGAACAACCCCAAAAACACACAAACTCCTTCAAACCTTCACCTGTACTAATACAGAGGTTTCTTTAAAAAAACGAGTGACACACTTATAATTGTGCACAACAAGAGAACACTGTCGGTTGAACAATGCATAAGTTCATTATCTAAGATCTAGAGGTTCTCTGGAAAGAAACAATAACGAGGGTTTCACACAAATTTTCAGATAAAATTCTATTCATCTTTTGTTTTCAGTGGAAACTTAGAGACTACTGTCAGTATTAGCTGTCAGCAACAACCTCACTTTGTAATATCAAGGTGAACACACAGTGAAGAGAGTAGACCCAGCTGGTGAACCCTTGAGTCACCAATTCAAACAAGAATAGAGAACTAAATAAAAAAAGAAAATATACAACATTTTCTTTGGTATTATTAAGATTCTTGGCTGAGGATATGTGAATCCCTTGGAGATTTCCCAACCAAGATGCAACAGTTACAGCAACTCAAATTAAAATGATTTAAACCTCATAAACAGAATAATCTGGAGTTTGACTGTGCAATACAACACTGAACTAACAATGAGTCTCAAACTGAACACCTGTTTACCTCCAATTCTACAAAGACTCTAAAGATTTCTTCACAAATACAAGGCACAAGGTGTTTACTACTGGTACACGATGACGCTTGTAACCTAACTAACTTTAATGGAGTCTCGTATCTCAAATATTTTGCAAACACCATGTTACAAACAATCAATGAGTGCATTTTGACTTTCCTTTTATTTCAATTTCTTTTCATTTTAATTTGTTATTATGCTTGAAGAAGATGTACTTCAGAAATTCACGCAGTGATGGGGCAACTGTTTTCCTGTGGTGATACAGAGACTAGATGTAGATATTTAATTGTAGTCAATTAAACAAACCTATTACAAGCAAACATCCACAATCCTGTGTTTAAATTACAAGGCTCCACAATCATTTGTGGAGCCTCGATGACAATCATAATGCCAGCAACTGCAGCGGGTCAATGGGTGGAGCTCAGTGTGCTGAATAAGGTGAGCGGGGTAGTTTTTCAAGGATTAGGAGATTAGGATCCATAATAGATGCCAGACAGATAGCCATCAGGTTAGACTGGTAGCCCTCATGTTCTCAAGTGGAGAAGCTCTCCATGACTTGCGTCACACATTAATTGTGTTGCTTTGAAATGTGTGCAGCAAGAAGGTTTTGGGTTCGAACTTAAGATTGAGCCTTTCTTTGCTGGTTTCCACTGTGCACTATAGCTTCCTCCCACAGTCAGAGGACATGCATGTTAGGATAATTGGAGACACTACATAGCCTGTGGGTGTAAATGTGAGGGTGGATGATTTTTTTTTTTTATCTCAGCTCAATGATAGACTGGCAACCTGTCCTGTCCGGGTACCGTGCCTTTGCCTTCAATCAGCTGGGATTGACTCCAGTTTTCTTGCAACCCTCAAAAAATAAGCAGTATAGATAATGGATGGATGCTTTGATATGCCCTGCAACCCTTAAAGGATTAGTGATATAGCTAATGGATGAAGGATGGATGGATGCTTTGTAGTTCGAATAAGGCAACAAGAAAGAGTAAAAACTAATTGTGAGCTGGACCACAACAAGGACATGATATATTCATAGTATTAGATCCAGCAAGAGCAGAGAGACTCAATATTAATTCTACTGCAGGTTTATGGAAAATATTTTAAAAAATCCCACCATTGTGTCCTGGCCTTTCTGTTAAATAAGCTGAGATGACTATTTGAAAACATTTGTAATGATTAACTAAAATGGTACAGACCCTGGACTGTGACCCAGGAGTGAAATTCAAAGGTGTTATCAGCTGCTGCTGCTGTAGTAAAGAATCATAGCAGCAACTTCAAGAGCTGCGTGTCAGCAGAAGCCTCCAAAGTATAAAAGTGAGTTTGTGCTTTATAATCCAATCTATCACATAGCAGGAAATAATCATCAAGGAAAAATAACAAGCTTAGAATCGGTGCCTTGCAGTTGTGTGAGTCTGCAAACCAGTCGAACTGCAGCAAAATGGTCACAATCTCCCTTTCTGTTACAGAGATCTGGTGCTGAATCGTGGCCACAAAAGATGTGTTATGATGCATTTTAAATAGAAATATTATTACTTCATCATTTTTATTCTATTAGATATTAAATATTTGCATTAATTATGACATAATTAGTGACAAAAACATGTTTTGTGAAGTCAGACCGACCTTGACCTGTGATCTTTTACTGTCAAATTTTAAGTTCAGCTTTGAGACGAGTGAACACTTGTACCAAAGATGAAGAAATTCCCTCAAGGCTCAAGGTGTTTCTGAGATACTGTGTACATGAGAGTGAAACCGACAGATCTACAGACACACAACCCTTAAAACATAATGCCCCGGGCAATAACTGTTACTGGTGCAGAAGCATAAAAGTAACATCAGTTGATATAGAGAGAGGAAGTCCTGACATCACACCGACGCAACTGCTGCTGCTTGAGCTTCTGTAACTCAATACAGCTTCGCATTAAGCATTCATTTCTTAGGGTTTCTAAAACAATAACACATGTTCCTGGGGTTTACCATGTTCTCTATATCAAAAGCTAAAAACACCTGCTATTTGAAATTGAATAATTCACATTAAAAGAAGAAAAGTATGAATCCCTATTACATTTACAAACATGTGCACAAAACGTGTTTTCATAGTATGCTACAGAAATTCCTCTGTAGACAACTGACTTGCCTCTTTAGTTGTTTGCTTTTTTGATGTTTTAATTGAGAGTGTGTAACTTTGAAAGAGGCAATAAGATATTCTCCTGTTTTCAAAACTTCCAACTAAAAAATTTAGCCCTTGACAAAAAAGAAACCACAAAGCAATTTTTGTTCAACTCAAGAGGTTTTGCTGCTACACCTTTACTTGGTCCGACCAGTGACCAGTAGCTTATTGTAGCTCATGTTAGCGAACTAGATAGATGTTCCTGTGTTACCAACATTATTGAGTCGATTTAATTTTATGACTCTTCTCTATTTGTGCTACTATTGCTATTTGCCATCTGTTTTCATTAGTGTCCACAGCAGGCATGATAACATTAGTAAACTCACTGTTGCCGATACTATGAATTTGTTCAACAAATGTTGCTATCGCTGGTTGGCTTTCTGCCAAAATTGCCGTGGAGCATATCATAGCAACACTAGTGTGGGCTGCAGTGTTTTTTCGTTGGCTCTCATGCTCACGGTAACTTTATTCAGTTGTGTTTCTCCCTGTGTGCTTAGAGACTGTTTTCATTTGGCTTCTCAACACTGAGCTGAGGGATGTGGGGGTACACGGTGTTACAAACAAACTATTTGTTTTTGTGCTGGTACTCTAGTGTAACTTTTGGTGGCTGAGTATCATATATCAAACATAAAATCATTACATCTTACCTAACTGAGTGGTGTACTGCTGTCCAGTGGTTTCCATGTCTCCTAGTTCTCCATCAGCTTTTTCTGAAGACAGTCTATGTGATCTGGCTGCTGCTCTGTACACAACAGGCTCCATTTCTCCATTTTGAAGTCCGTTATGAGGAACCCTTACTGGAGGAACAAAGTGAGGTTCTCCTGGTGAAGGAGCCTTGTATGTTATGGCTTTGCTCATTCTATCCCCTAAACTATGTTTCCCAGATCCGACACCAACTTTCTTCTGCTTCTGGGTAGGTCCTGGGCCTCCACTTCCCACCCCCAAAACAGATCCTACCCTCACTCCCACAGCTGGGCCACAAGTCCTTTTCTTTTTTCGGCCCTCAGACTTCACTCTGATGTTTTCTGTCGTAGATGGGTGGCTGGCGATGAGGGGCTCTCCTCGATTTTTTGGAGCTTTGGGCCGTTTGTGTGAGTGCAGTCTCAAGCTGTTGAACTGGTCAATGAATTCCTCACAGTGCAGTAGATGGTGCTCTGGCTCCCATGTGTCCTCTTTACTTCCATAACCTTTCCATCTAATCAGGTACTCCCACTTACCCTTCTTGTTCCGCCTCTTGTCCACAATCCGCTCCACCTGAAGGCAGCGCACACACATGACACACACACAGACAGGAAATTACAATTTATCACAACTTAATGCCAAATTTTTTTTTTCTGCTCTGAGAACACTGCTGTGTTTACAAAATGCTTAAAAAAACAAAAACAAAGTTTATGAACTAAAAACCTGATCAGAAATGAAAAAATGTTGTTTCTCGTTCTGTATATAAAAAAGTCAATATAAAAACAAACTGATTGCCATTGATTTTTATCAATGAAATTATCTGCTGTACTTTGACTTTTGATATTACCATCTACAGATCATGGTTTTGACCTTGAATGTCTGACAGAATTTAACAAAACTTAGTTCCTGCAGCCGTTTAAGGGATGACCAAACTGGAAAAGTCACTAATGGCAGTAGGAATACTTGGTGCAGAGGTGTCCAAACTATTCCACAAATGCCGTGTGGCTGCAGGTTCTTATTTCAACCAAGCAGCAGCACCAGACTTGACTCATTTAATTAACTGATCTCAGTCTTCAGACAGTTGATTGGTCAAACTGTGTGATCTTGACCATTTGGAACAAAAACATGCAGGCACACGGCCCTTTGTGGAATAGTTTGGACACCTCTGCACTAAGTATTCCTACTGCCATTACTGACTTTTCCAGTTTTGATCATCCCTTAAATGTCTGACCTAGTGGCTCTCTACCATACATGGCTACATCCTGGGTCTAGCAGTGAATTTTCCAGTGAATATTCTTGATCCTTAGGGGATAAATCCTCATGTTTTCCTTCCAGTGCCACCATCAAGCCAAATTTTCAAAACCTAATGGGTAGATTTCTATTAAATTGGGCACATTCATGTTTCCCAGAGGATAACCCCTTCCGCTTTCTATATAAACCTTTTTTTAAATTTTATTTTGAATTATGTTTTGAAACACTGGCAGGCAGTGTCAAATCAAACAGGGTACATTTGGTAACATGCTCAAAGTATAAGATAAGGACTAATTCCCTGTAGCAGCCAGATAAGACACCAGAGTGGAGCTGCGATGTGCTGCAGCCTGTTTTGATGAGGAAACCTTAACATCAGTATTTCAAGGTCAAACCAACACCAGAAAAAAATGTGTATTTTATAATTATATTCTGCAAGCAGAGACCATGGAGCTGTGATTAAATAAATCCAGGGTTGAAAGTGACACTAGACGGACACTACAGATAATATAAGTTAATATAATGAAATAAGAAGTAACAACCTACAGAGGATATATATATATATATATTGTTGTATATTAACAGAGCTGTGACCTGTTTGCTAAAAAACAAATTATAATGTTGACTATCTAGGTCTGACTGACTTATCACTCAAATAATGTGTGATTACTGTTCATTTACACATCACATCAAAATGTAAACACATCATAATTAAGACCATTGTTGTCACATCTCAGACACAGTTACCATGAAGATAATGTTTACATGTTTATGTATGAGGTTCATTATTACTTCCTGATGTAAGGGTAGAGTTATATTGACAAACATGTGATTACAAAAATTTGCATGTAATAACATCCTCAGGGATCATGTGTGGCTCCTCTGATTTTACAGCAACGTTTTGTATTTTCTCCTGAGACAAATCGTGAATCAAACTTTTGAGTATACAGAGAAGAAATAGACATAAAAAAGTTGTTGAATGATGCACATAAAGCATGTGGAAGTAGCATGGTTGTGGGCGAGGAGACTGAATGGTTGGAAGGTTTCATCAGAGGCTTTAATGCAGCTGTGGTAATAACTGCTCATCATGTTCTCAGATGTGCTGTGCACATTAACAGGAGTAAACAGCCTTTGATGGGTGAGCCGCAGGGATGTCACAAAAATGAACAGACGATTAGGTTGCTTACAGTCCCAGACAATGTCATGTTAAATAGCATTGCAGGGACAGACATGCAAAGAAAAAGAACAGAGGGGCAGAGAGAGTGTGGGGTTAACTTGTGTACTAAAACCCTGCAGGTTTAGAGACACTAGATGCTTAAATATGACCTGCGGAGAAAGTAAATGTGGGGCATCGTTATACTGCAACACAAACTATCAGCAGCAGTTGTAATAGTGAGATTACACCTGCATTTATTCCTTGTGAAGGTACTTGCATGAACAGGTCAGACCTTCGCCCAGATTGAAAAACCCGAGCAACAGTAAAAGAGTAAAAACTGCTCTTCTTCATCATCATCTCTTCACTTTCAGCTCATCAGCTTCATCACAGTCAACACGTATTGTAACTGAGACGCATAACATATCAAAGCAGGAGACCAAATCATTGTTTTATAGTCATAACATCATCAGACAAATTGAGTATAATTGCAGGTTGTATCCACATGTTCTGACATTTCAAATAATTAGTCATAGAGAGGGTTGGAGGGGAATAAAGGCTATGTTCATAACTTTCCTGCTACACAGACACTGACCCTCACTGAGCAGCTTTCATCACTATTTTCAGAACATTTCACTCATACACACTGAAACACAGGGGAGTTTTCTGATTTACACACTTCAACCAATTTGGAAAATCTCTTTCAGACTGAGCCGGGGCTGAAATGGAGAGAATCTCCTGCTTTGTGTGGATGTACTTATCCACCACCCACCCCCATCAAGCCAGAACAACCCACTGAGTCCAGTAAATTGCATCACTCTAGTCCAGTGAAATGACAACATCCAAGCTGCACTAAAAACAATCCCTACAGTACAACCAAAACCTCTAAATACATTCAGCCCAACACCGTGACCAACTACATCACACCGTTATTGATCCAACATTAACCTCCAATTAACATACTGTATACCCTGCAAAATTATTATTCATCAAGGCAACTAACATTGACCCAAGACCATTTATATTTTGGTAATGTTTATATCATTCAAACAAGTAAAAATAAATATAACTGACCAATCATTTCTAGTGTAAAAGTGCATCATCACATCTGTACTGTACACAACATACCTGCAGACACATCCACATATTTGCGCTCTAGACATATTTTAGTTGGAATCACTTATGGTTTCACTTCCCTATAAATGTTTTAGACAACTAGGTTAAATGGGGAATTTCCTGGGTTTGGTTAGGTGTGTTGTGAAGTGGGTCATTCATTGGGATGAACACACAACTCTTTGTTGTTTTGCTTTGTTTTACAGTCAGCAACTTTATTGTTCCCTTCTTTCTCACCACTTTCATCACATTTTTGTCACAGTACATGGCTGTTTTCAGCAAAAACCTACCTGTAGCACTAAATGTCAAAGTCTATGACTACCTGGTGAAAATAGTGGAGCATTTACCAACTAAAGAGGCAGATATTTCTCCCTAGAAGTCAGTAAATACCATAAAGGAGAGTAAATATTGAACTTATATTTGTCCAGTGGCCAGAAACATGCCTGGAAATGAATGCTAACGTTGCTCTGTGTCTGCTGGATGTGTAAACAAACAGCTGTTCAACCTCCTAACCTTATCCTGTTAGAACCATAAGAACTAGAGAGGGTGATAATATGTTCATGTTTGTGTTTACAACATGTTGAGCAGCCAAAAATAGCAATGAATGTAGAATGTTTGACCAATAAATCCTTCTTAAGACACAATCGCTTTTTTTCCATACTGAAAACATCCATTGCATATTTATAGTATAATCAAAGCTTATCCTTGGTGCAGGAAGGGCTTGAGATCACAATCACCTCTGCCAACACAGAACATCTTCTGTAAACAGACAAATAATTTGCATGAAGGAATTAAAAGAAAAACTGGATCCATATCAGTGATTATAGCTTTTGTTTTAGCTTAACATGGCATGAGGTGTAGCTGCATGTTTTCAAGGGCAAGATCCTTTGGACTTAGTTTATAACTGTGGGTAGGATGGTGGGACATCGTGTATTATGAATAATATTAACATGTTTCAATATGAAAAGCTTCATATGCATCTTCCACCTGAAACAGTGTGACACAAATAATGTCACAGACAAAGCTGTTTAGGAGTGTTCTCTGTTGAACTGAATACACTGAAACTCTGTGATATTTATGAGATATGCTGCCACGTTAAGACTATAAGCTAGTGCAGAAACAAGTATGTGTCTAGTCCTATTTGTGAACAATGGTTACTCTGGAAACGGACAACAACATGGACAAAGAAGAAGGGAGTCATTTGTTGTGAAGATGTGATAACGACGACACAAATCTAAGTCGAAGATGATGCTTTTAATCACGTATGTTTGATTTTTATTGTGATAACAACAAAACAGATTCATCCTGTTTTTATTTTTAAAAATTACAGTAATTAAAAATGACTGTAGTTGTACTGTACTTCACTATCCACATTCTTGTTAATTTTTCTGAGTCAATATCTATTTTAAACTTTGATACATATAGAACAAGGAGTTGATTTTGTTTTAATTTGATCAAAATTTTTATTAAGTTGTTATTGTGTCAGTGTGTTCCCACTGACAATACTAACAAAAAAAATCATGGCACAAATATCTATGACTACAATATCCACCATCTCAGTTCACACTTGTTAATTAGTACCAAGCACAAAGGTTAATGGAAATGTTATTAGTTTTAGACGTGGAGAAATTAAGCTTTTTTGTTTAAACCTGGTTATGACATTGGAAGAAAAAAAAATCTATTAAAAAATTAACAGCTTTTATCAAGTTAATCCATCCACCAACTGTCAAGACATTTCACTCTGAACTAACCTGATGCTGATGATCATAAACTCTTCCAGATATTTATATCCTGCTTGTACAGTTTTTATGACACTGGGACACATCATGTGCAAATTTGTACATCACGTCCTCTCATCTGTGGCTATATAAGTATTTGACTGACTACAACTGGTTTTATTGTTAGATATAATTATTGGAAGTTACTATCATTGTGATAATCTCTAATTTCAAAAACTTCCCATGTGGGTTGTTATATAAACTGTGGAGCTGTAGTGACATGAAAAGAAAGAATCCCAACATTGGAATAAACTCACTCTATGCAACTTGAGTATTTTCAAAACAAATTACACATAATCGGTGCAGTAAAATTAAATCATTAGAAAATGATTTGGCTTTACTGCACTTTCTGACCACAGTCAGTCCAAAGAGCCACATCAGAGCAGATTAACTGAGAAATACTGGCAACTCTTTTCAAGAGAGTGCAGAGCTGTAATATTTGATATGCTATTTTACAAAAGGAGTCATAAAAGGAAAAGAATCTAATGAAAAAAGTTGCTAATTTGGAAACACTGAAATCTCTAACATCATTAGGATTTACCATCTGGGAACCATGAATGCTAATGCAAAAAATATTGTGCCAATCACTGAGGGAGTTGTGGAGATACTGGATAAACTACAAAATGAAGTCAGACATCAACCCACATCAAGGATGAATCATCTGTGAACCATGAATATCTACAAAATTTGAGGAAAGGGTCACATGATAGTAGTAAGTAGATACAGAGATTCAGAGTGATAGAGAAACACTGAAGTGTTGCCTAAAGATGTAAATAATCAACAGACAGTGAAGAAATGTATCAGCACTTGTCAACACTATAATCTTTTGCACCCAACAAAATTCAGCCAACCACAGCAGTTGTTCTTAATGAATAAAATTAATGAGAAGTTGTCCAGATGTGTTTAAAAAAGGAAGATTTTAGGTTTAGATGTCAAATGATTGAGTGGAAGTGGTTATTGTTTTCTCAGTTAGACTAGAACTGACACTGTTCTCTCTTTCTCAGTGTCTCCGCTACCTCATTACATTTTACAGCAGATAGTCTGAACTTAATCCGCAATTTAGCAAAAATGCTTCCCTGCATTACTTCTCAGATGGTTTAATGTCATGTTATTTGACCTTCTTATAAGCTGAATTCAGAAACACATTTGCTGGTAAAATATTTCATTCTTTTCCACTTTCAAACGATTCAAGAGAAGCACTGAATTTCAATACCCGACCACAGTCTCAGTCAGTCTCACTCAATTTTTAAGGTCACTGCTTGTTCATTTCAAAACTTGATATGAGTGATATCAAGATGTTATTTCTTCTTTATAAAACTCTTGAGGTTAAACCAGTGCAGTTCAAATTTGTAAATATCTCCTGTATAATGTTGTTTTGAGCAAACTTGCTTTTGTCTATTGGTACATATCTTCATGACCTCTTCTCTAAAAAACTTGAATCCAAAAAAACACGAACAGAAAACATTACGACAATTAAGAGTCCAGGCTGCCACATGAGGTAGATTTCACAGTAAACCAACAGCTTGCAAGAAACAAATAGCACACTCAATCTGGTGGGGGCGTACTATATTGCTCAACACTGTTTTCATGATACAGTGATACGTTCACGTGATTTGGAATTACAAGTTTAGGACTTCCCCCACTCAGTCATAACTGAACTAATTAAATACAATGTAAAATGATATTAAGACCATAATTAATTTAGCAGAATTAGGTCTGTCAATTAAAAAAAATGCAGTTATTGTGACAAAAAAGAGAGGGAAATAAAGACAATATCAAAACACATGAACATGTAAACATCTGGGTGGACACAAGGTACAGTCAAATATAGACTTGAGTCAAATGAGTAAGAACAAGTTTTAGAGAGTTACAGGACAGTTGCAGTAAAGTTATCACAACCAATGGGCCAAACAATTTATAAAAATGCATTTTTTTTTATAACACTTTGTCCTGTAACTGATGTCCTGCTTAACTCAACATGTGTTGTCTGTGTTGTCAGTAGATAATGTTATCTTCTTTAACACCCATGAGAGGTGTCTCCTCATTTAGCTTTAGATGAGACATCTTTAAGAGGCATATGTAAAAAAAAAATATATATACAGCTTCCCTTTTATTTTTTAAACTTTAATGTGTCTTACTTGTACTTTATATTTTTTTTCCCTCTTTGGTTATCATGAAGTCATCAGACACTTCAACACCCCCTATTTGTCTCTGTCACCACCGTGAACTGAAACACAACATGCCAGCACAACAAAGGCTAATGACAGTAAGTGGCTGATTCATTTGAAGCTGATGTAAGAACCAGGTTTCATGCAAATTCTGGCACCAGTTCTAGAACAATGTTGCGCACGAGGGCAACATGACCTTCCTGCCACCCATTTGGGCAACTTTTTTTTCTTCTTTTTACGCCCCTCACTGACGGAGTCATAATTTTACAAATTCACACATGAAACACTTAAAGAGAGGAAATAAATAAATAAATAAATAAATAAGGAGCTCACACACACTTCTTTATATCAGTGGATTAAAAATAAACTGGTATCTCATCTTGAGCCAAAAACAAACACTCACACCGCTGTAAAGGCTGTGATGACTAAATATCTTTTGGCATGTATGCGCACCTTCACAATCATCACTCCGTCTCTGTAGCTATTCACCATGTCCGTCGGCTCCGCGCTGCTGTCACTTTACCACGACTTTCAACTCGGCGACACACTGAGGAGTTCAGCCCGTGAATTACATCCTATCTATTTACTACACTGCTGAAGAATTATGTCAAAGTATATCAGAAGCGACGTAAAGTAGACGCATAAATCAACCTACCTTGTCTTCTCAAAGCTTGAGAAGGGTTAGTTTCGCCTGTTAAAGGGCTTAGGACACCGCTTTTTACATACGCGACGCCCTCCCCTTTACTTCCTAATTCCATTATTCGCCAATATTACAGAGCATTTTTCTTGGACATGGTTTTATCATACCTCGTAAAGGTCTCCTGAAGCCATTCTGGGGTGCGGACTCCGGCGGCGCGGCGGTCTTGCCTGCCTTGTTGGCTTTTTTTTGGACCCTACTCTCTCGGTTGTTTCGGCGAAAGCCCCGATAGACGGGAATTAGCGAGCAGTCTTGTTATTCTGAGCAATCCGCAGTAGCAGATCAGCAGACAGTGTCAATCGAGCCCGGCGCTCTGCGATGGATCGTTCCACACTTAAAACAAACAACCATCGGGGCGGTGCTGTTTACCCAGACCCAAGTGGAGGACTGAAAACTAGTCCCCGGCTAAGAATGCACAGCCTGATAGTCTGCATGCGCCCTTTTCCCACTGAGCTCTGTTGCAATACAACTAGTCTGCTCAACGGGAGATGATACAGTATGTTGGGTGTCTTATGTTCACACACACATACACACACACTCACCAGCTGAGACAGACAGGCTACCTGTCCACTTTACTGCCAGTAAAGGACCTGACCAAACCTTAATTTAGACTCATTAGGAAGCATGTATAATAAAGTCTCTTAATTGGAAATATTTAGACCATAATGACAACTAATCTGCAAAACTGATAACCTGTTGATGTTTGTTTACAGTGCTTCATTTACTACAACATTTCCATCACTTAAAAAAAAACTTATATAGTTAAAAGTCTTGATTATTCATTATTAAACTGTATTATAAATTCCTTAAGTACACACAAAAACAATAAAGATTTTAATTTTATAACCATCCTTTTAAACTTAGTAAAACGATCTCATCCAAGGACACAGCTGGGCAGCTCATCACATTATTAAACAGAGCAGCTTTTTTTTTTTTACATTACAGTAACATCTAAAATATTCTAATCATAATTTAATGAAACTTAACTAAACTGTGCAGAAAGTGTGGAAGGGATCAACAGTGATCCTTTTTAATTAATTTCATTACTTTTCATTCTTTAACTTAAAAAAAAAAAAAAACACTAAATCAACAGACTGAGAAAACCCTTCACCACAATCACTATTATTCTATATTATAATATAAATGAAACCTTAAATGTCCTTAAATAATAATAATAGTAATAATTGTTTTTATATTGTACCTTTTCAAAATAAACATTACAGAGAGCTTCACACAAGAAGTGAGACAATGAGATAATAGTTGAGAATCAAACACAATAATTAAACACATTTAATTTTAAAATTAAAGTTATGGAAAGGAAATAGAGAGTATTAAGTTTTTGGTCTAAGCTACTCAACAAAGCTAGGTATCATGACTCAGATGTCCAGGATCATATATGAAATCTAATTCTAGTTTAATCTCCTCAGGAAAGTTATTCCAGAGGGTTGAAGCTCTGTCACTCTCAGTCTGCAGCAAAACCACAGTTTTATGAAACAATAAAACGCAGTTTATTTGAATGGTGATAAAGTATACAACATGTCTAGATATTATGATTCCTATGTCCAGGAGCATATCTGAAATCTAATTCTACCTGTTCCACATGGAGCTCAGTGCAGATGATGTTTAACTGTTTTTCAGACCAAACTACTTGTTCCCTGCATTTGTGCTACAAAGTAAAAAAATATATCACTGTGCTGTTTCAATAGTAAAAAATACTACCAATGTAACACATGGTGGAGATAACTTCAGCACATATTTTTTGCTGAAAACACAGAACAGGCTGCGCTGAATCACAACAGAGGTGTAAACTGCCCTTTCAGTTTGCCTTGTTTTTTTTTTTTTTTAAATATTAATATGAATAATTGGTTCGGTTGGAAAATGGTTTGGAAGATCTGAAATAGAAACACTTTTAACAGAGTAACAGACCATTTTCATTTTCAAGGACATTTTCATTTTATAGACCTAAATAAGTTGTTAAAGTTACTGAGCCTAAAGGTATATTTAGACTAAATTAACATTCTCATCAAATATGGGGAGGTCTTGCCGGTTGAGCTGGGAATAGCAGCCCACTTTTTATGCCTCTACACTACTGAAAGGCATTGCCGCAGGTGTTATGATTTTTAGACTCTTTGTCCATTCACACATCCATTTGTCTCACTCTCATGCATGTGATATCTCAGTAACAACTTCAGAGATTTAAAAAAAAAATGGTATAAATGTTGGTTTGGACTCAAAGATAAACTGACTCAATTTTGGATGTCAAAGGTTAAAGGTTAACATCACTGTGACCTCCCAACTGGTGTTTGGTCTTTTGAATGTGATATCTCAAGATTTCTTTATTCAATTTCTTCATATTTTCCATACTCATAGACAAATTAATTATACTGTATTGACCCGAATATAAAACGGTATTTTTCCCCTTGGAAAAAAGTCTGAAAAAGACGGGTAGTCTTATATTTGGGGTCTAAACCAACAGGTGGTGTGAAACATCTTCTCCTCAAATGAGTCAGAGGTTCTTCTTCTCACTCACACACACGAGAGACCTGAAGAGATCAGACCGTGACACGGAGACTCAATAAAAAACAGTGACTCAAATGTTGAGCAAGTTAACAAACAGTAGATGAGACAGTGTTTCTAAGACATTACCCAGACTGTGGCGCCATTATAGTTTCAAAACTGGGCCTGTAATAACTGTCCTCCTTGCATTACAGCTACCAAGTGGTTGGTAGCTGTCATGCTAACGCTCGAACGCATGTTAGATACAGCTCCTGTGGCAGCTGTGTCTGTATATATGTATATATACCTGTATATATGCCGTGCAGCTCTTCACAAGTTCGAATCCCCATCTAGACTAGTTTCCCTTTGTGGACTCGCCTCAATTCCTGTCTCTCTAAACTGTCTATCATTAAAGACAAAAATCCTCAACAAATAATGTTAAAATAAAACAAACAAACAAACAAAAATCTACTTCAAGATGAAGCATGCTTGCTGCTACAGGTCATGTGCTCGCTCATTAATTTTTCCAAAAAATGGGTCATGAAAAAGACGAGTTGGTCAAAGGTCAAGGGTCACTATGACCTCAGAAAAGGTGTATTTGGTCTCATGAATGCAACGTCTTGGGAAAGGATTGAGGAAATTCCTGCAACTTTTGGCACAAACACTGAGTCACACTGAAGAATGAACCGATTCAGTTTTGATGATTAAAGGCAAAGGTCACTGTAACTTCACAAAACATGTTATGGCCTCTTGAATGTGATATCTCTAGACCACACTGGAGTAATTCCTTGACATTTGGGACAACCATTCACATGAACCCTAGGATGGACTAAATTGATTAAATTGGACTAAAAGGTCAAAGGCCAATGACAAAACATGTATTGACCATAATAGATATTATGCTACAAAAGGACTATCTGGTGGAGTCATACATCTACAATGAGGTTATTCTAAATATAACATAATGAAACTTGAAATATGAGCTCACATTAACAAAAACACTTTATCATTCACTGATATTTCATCATATTACAGAGCACATCTGAGTTAGGACACATTCTGTTTGTTCAATAAAGAAACGTGTGTGTGTGTGTGTGTGTTTCAGTTATTTGTGTTTTCTATTCTTTCAGTTTTAAACCTTGAAAGAGATGACATTTAATCAATCCTGAAAGGTCTGCTTGAAATGTTTGGACACAGGTTTAGATTTTTTTATGGTTAAAGGTCAGAGTTAGGTATTTAATAGTGATGTTTGAGGAAAGGCATCATGTCCATCAAGGACACATTAAATTACAGTCTGATACTGTGTCTGTGAATGTAAAAGGGTTTACTAGGATCCTGTGACTCCATTTATTGTGACTAGTGAGGCGCCTGTTACAATGTACCTCATGTACAATTTAAAGTCAAATCATAGCTTTGCTTTCATCAGAATATACATCACCATTAGCCTGATGAAACTGAAAAGTAGTTTAAACTGTAGATATGTGGGAAGGATGAGGAAATGACAAAAGAGGAAGTGTTGTCTGGATAGATTGCAGTTAGCTACTTCAGGAGACAGTTATAGGTGGACCCACTGGGCCCTTAGATCAGAAAAAAATACACTGCAGTGAATAGAGAGATAAAAATGATTTTCTGATCCACTTTGACTCCCTGAATCGCACATATGCTGTTTCTTATTTAAAAGATAACTATTAGTGTGAGTCAATGTTATGTTTGTTGTGTAATTGTTGACTTAAATGATTCTGAAAATACGTAACTGGTTAGACTACAAACCAAACAGTCACGTAGGTGACTTCGCAAACTTTTCACTGAATTTCTTTCCTGAAGAGAGAACGAGGAGTAAGTGGATAAAACCAGGTGAGATATTTTCCTAGGTAGCGTAGCGAGCTGTTAGCCTAACGTTAGCTGTCAAAGTTTTATTGTGATATAAATTTTGCGTGTCAAGCGTTGCAGTCCACTACATGGTCTCACACAAAAATAACATTTGCTGCCGGTCACAAAACAGACCTCTCTAGATGTTAAAAATTATCTTTAAAATTCAGAAATATCACATGTGAAAACATTGGCACATTTCAAACAGGACCAGAAAATAATTTTTATCTCTTCATAGACTCTTGTTCATAATTTTATGAGCACAGGACTCATGGACCAGAGGTCGACCGCATGTTTGGAACCGCATGTTACGTTTGGAAAAACAAGTTATTTGTAATTTTAAAAAAGACACTTTCCAGAACATATTTACCAAAGATAAAATGTTGCATTATTCCATGTATGTTTGTGGTTGACATCTGTATCTGCTGTTGGCAGCACTGCTTATTTTAAATGATACAGGTAAAGTATTTGTGAGAAAAAGGGAAATGAACAGTTTCTTTTTCCATAGTTACAGAGATGTTATTTCCTCTGTCATTAGAGGTAAGCTGCTGCTATTTTCTGTTGTCACAGGTGAGAGTGTGACTTGTCCAGTGTCATTTTTTCCTGCACAACTGTAGAACTGAATTAAATGATATTTATTGAATGTGGCTGTTTCTAGCTTTTGGTTTAACTTCCATTCATGATACAAGTATAATGTTCAGATGATCTGTTGTGTTTTTTCTTTTTTTGCTTTGAAAATATATGTTTCTCATATAAAACTTTCATGAATAAGTGACAATCATTTATTTATGCTCTCTAGAGTGAAATACTTATGTCTTCTGTGATCTGATGAACTCTATAGATGAGACAACATAATTTCTTGCTGCCTCCAAATCATTTTCACTATTGTTTGTGTTTGGTTTCGTTGGGTTTACACTGGGCTAGTTTTAACCACTGGTGGTTATTTGGGTTAAAGTAAATACTTAGTTAAGATAAGAAAACCATTACGGTTTGTGTAAATATTACTACTTAAGGTGAAGGTTAAAGCTAAAGGTTTTTCATTGTAATGGTTACAATAATGAAGTTATGTTAAAGGTGACAGAGAACGGTTGTACAGGGTTTTGATCCTTGTTCAGGTTTTGCACCTCTTTGAGACCTTTTCAGGCTTAACTGGCAACCTCATTATGAAATGTAAGCACTTGACACTGATTGGCTGCCTTCACTGTCACTCAAAAGAATGTAACTTCGCCAGCTTCGTAAAACGGACAGACGTCTTTTTACAGCTAATCGCCCTTGTGGAATGGAATCAGAGTGGGGGGCAGTGAGGTAAATTTTACATCACGAAAAACTGTTTCTGAAATCGACACATTTCTAGAGGACGTTTCTAAAAGAGGAATTTCTACGAAAATACGATGTTCAGAATTTCTAGCAATTAACGCATGTTCCGGAATGTGAGCGGACCAGCGCTCTACATCAAAGACGAGCTAAAAACGGTTTTTGATTCTCTATCACCTTTAAGATTAAGAAAAGGTCGTGGTTATAGTTAAAAGACCTGTCAGTTAAAAAAAGGAAACAAATATTGGTCTCCTGCTGTAAAAGTTACACCTTTTATTGATGCCCCCCACCTAACCCTGACCTTCTCCCTCTTTGTGGTGCTCTAATGTCACCAGACGTCCTCCCCCCTTCTTTCTACCTGACAGCCATAAAACATACAGTACCATAGCAGCTACGAGGTTTTGCCACTTGAACAATGTAGTGTTTTGCATTAGCACATTTCCTGAAAGGAATGATATTCATTTGGAGGACATTCTCATACTTGAGCATGCAGTGATGCAATACACATTCCTGCCAACTGTTTCAAGCTATTCCACATTTCAAAAAGAAAAAATAATGATTATGATGGAAATATATTTAACAGACCTCATCCACACAACAAAACAAAAAACTACCATCCTGGCATAGTGTCATCAACAGAATGAAACGTGTCCCCTTAATTTAAATTGTTCCAAAATAGCATTTCTTTGAGACTTGTGCAACTAAATATAGGAACTTCTTGTTTTTGTTTTTTTTTTATCAGCTGCACCAAAAACTTGTTACTTGTTTCATGTGACTTGACCCAATTTTTTCAGCAAATTGGATTAAAATCTCTTGAGGAGTTTTAGAAATAGCCTGCTTACTATCAGACAAAAACACACATGCCGGTGCGAAAACATGGACAAGGTGAATATTCAGTGAGTAAGACAGATTATGAAGTGGCTATGTTTTGATAATCCCTTGACAGATTGATCAAGTTGTGTAGAGTGGATTTATTTTGCAGTATCGACCTTGTCACTGCACATCTCACATCCAAATAACCTTCATCTTAAGAAAGAAACATCCTCCAGTGCTTTCAAACTCTGTTATTTATGTTTTGACATCCTCCCTCTAAATGACTCCTTCCAGTTGCATAACCACCAATTGGGGCTCAAACTATTCACATTGCTCCTTGTTGTCACTGTGGTGCTTCACTTTGCTAAAGCTGCTTCACTCACACACAGACTCTTCCTAAACTTCTCTTTGCCGTCATAGCTGGCATGAGAACATCTGGACTCCTGTGGTTTACCTCCCATGTTGCTAACCATTCTTTCCAGGTACTGTATGATATTCTCTGTGTTTACTGCAAACTCTGTCCACTGACCTAATCATCCTTCTAGGGTGTGGCCACTTAGCTGTTTTTCATGTAATGTTGATTTTATCATCAATGACCTACAATCATGAAAGGTGAATCACAACAAGAATGCTACGGTATTCTGCACATTTCCACACAAAAAACATGAACTGTACCAGAGGCTGCTATAACATGTCATCATGTTCATCTAAATGTGTTCCTAACTTCATCCAAACAGTGTTCCTGGCATCTCCTTAACTTCCCTAAATTTTCGCATGTTTGTCATAGTTTTAACACTGGACATTTAAACATACTTGAATCCGCATAACCAACTGTTGTAAGCCGTCTATGTAGCATCTGTTAGCTTGGAAATTACAGACAAATTCTTTTGAGAAATATGTTTATCCTTATAAATGATGCAACATTATATCATTTCCTGACAACTGCCAATCAAACCCATATTGGAATAGATTCTGTCACTGATTCTGGCAAAATCAGCCTCCAGTCTAAACAAAAGCAAAACTAAAAGTTAACAGTAGCAGACTAATGCTGAACCTGTGTGAATCACTGATCAAAAGACTTTTTCTCTGGTCAGTGCCACAACAATTTTCAATTTAAGTTTGAATTTAGATGACAAAGGTTGGATAACTTATCCTCTGCCTGTAAATTAAAGTTGAACATGAAATTTAAGAATATGTCTTGCTCAGTCTCAGGTTCTCTACCAGAAGTCTCAGATTTAAAGAGGTCTGTGCAAAGAGGTAGGGCACAGTTCTGGGAACTGTGCCCTACCGGACAGAGACATCAGATGTTGTAAAAGGGATCTGCTTTTTCCATCAACAACACTTTTCTAGCTTCTTGTGCTACTTCTTCATGAGATTGGGATGCTACAACCATGACCACTGCCTTCATCTATCCACTGCTTTCTTGTTGACTGATATGATGTCCAGTTGGTGAGTTATCACAAATATGTCTGGATCTACAAGTCCCACAGGATCTTAGCTCAGTCATTCACAGTCACCTTGGAAGCTGTTTTCCATTTTGACCTTGGGCCTGCTAGTCCATACTCAATACAAATGTTCTTGTGCAGTATGCAGGCCATTTGGTTATAGCGTTTCATGTGTGCTGTTCTTGCCCATGTCACACCCTTCTATAATGTGCTGACCTGTCTCAGGGGCCTCTGTCCATATATCCTGCATTTAGGGTCCTGTTTGGTGTGGTAGACCCCAGCTTTTATTGATTTTGTTCTAAGTGCCTGTTCTTGTGCTGCTATGATCAGTGCATCTGTGTTGTCTTTGAGCCCGGCCTTTTATAGCCCGTATATACATATATATTAATAATTGATCATCTAACTTTTGTTAGAGACAGGTTTGATACATGATTAGGTTTAATCACAAAAAACCTTTGCCAAATGAACAAGTTCCTGGGAAACCTCACTGAGTCTCAGAGACAAAAGTTTCCTCTGTATTCACTCTTTAATAAGACTTGATGACCTTGTTGTTGCTGTAAATACGTTATGTTAGGTGTAAACCATCTTTATTTCACAGAATACAATATTTGAACTTGAAGTTTTGAAGCTACACTATTAATAATGTCTTTCATTTATATGGACACATTTCCCAGAGTGTCACGGTCTGTTTGTACATACTAAAGACTTGAGTGTGTTGGCCTTTGCATGTTAACACCCACACTTTATGTTGACAACCTAACATTGTCTGTATTCCACCACAACTGCACTTGACATTTCCACACCTCCGTGCCCTGTACTGAAAACATGTTCATATGAATAAAAGAGGAAGACTTTTGTTTCCACAGCAGACATTCTTTTGACTCGTTACAAGAGCACAGATATGAATAATTAATATCAACAATCACTCTGTTCTGCCTTTCTTATCCGTTTCTCTATTGTTGCTTTCAAATGAAGGCAAAAATGTTTTGTTTTTTAAATCCTTAAAATAAAACAATAGTTGTTTTCTGTTAGAGACAAAGTCATTTTAGTGTGTGTGACAGGAGGAACAAGTCCAAGACAGAAGCAGCTAAAAGGATTTCAACTGTCATTCATATTTAATATTTACACTTCAGCTTTTCCAACTATGACATTTCAAAAATGCCTTTTGTGTAAGAAAGCTTTTTTTGTTCAAACTTAAACAGGAGAGTTACATTAAAAACAGAGTGTAAATATACTGTCACAGTCCTGAGAAGAGGTTTAATCAGCCAGTGTAAATAAGTGTGTACCTTGGGTATGCAGGGCCTCTTGAAATAAACAGCTGTACACAAAGTCATTTATGAATCACCGTGTGAAATAGACTAGATGTTTAAAGACAAACAAGTCTATCTAGATGCCAGTGCATCATGTGAGTTGCTTTTCTGACTGTGACCACATTGGATGATTGATTCACTCTGACACTGACGCCCTACAGACCTGATACCAGGTTCACAACTATTTAATATGAAAAACACAGTAATTAAGATTTTTTTCTGGTTTCATCTGATTATAAAAGACACAAGAAAGATAAAAGACTGTAAGGTATTAGAGATATTAATAAAAAATACAACATTTTTTTTTTTATAAACAAAACACTCTGTGTCCACAAGTATTCATACCCCCTTTGAATTATCACAAATTTTTGAGTCTGGTAATTTCTATCAACTTCAAGAGCCTCTAATCAACTGTGAGAACTGCTGATGCATTTGTTCTCCAATCAGTTTCTAATCATCCCAAGTCATCACAGTCATTTCCACATTGTGGAAAAAAAATCTTAAAGGATGTGGTGGGCATCCAAAGGTGACCTCTGCACTAATGGGTAGTGCAAGAGGCCAATAAGTATTCAAGGATCATCAACAACGCCATGTGAAATAATTTGAGTAATTCTGTTACCAACATCTCCAGACAGACACTCCAGTGAAAAGTGCACAAGACTGACCACCATGGACCAAAGATGACACAACTATTCTGAGACAGAACCATAAAAGCTCACCTAACCCTTTTAAATTCACACCTGGGCAAAAGGAAAAAAATCCTTTCTATCATCAACTCTGTGGTCTAATAAGACAAAATTGTTTGAACACAGAGACATAGCCTGACAACTGTGTACAAGTACATGGCATCATGAAACAAATGGACCATGTTAAGATTGTGGAGGACAAACATCATGCAAACAAAATGTAAAAAAAGAGCAATATATCTTATTTATTTGCCATTAAATATCATATCTTGTCACTGCTAGGTTAGAGAAATGTAGATGTCAAATAAAAATTCACAATAAGTCAAAAGTTGGCATAGGTATGAATACATGTGAGCTTATTTTATTGCCTTATTATTTAAATTGCTCTCTACAAATAAAAGTGGACTTGACTTTGTTAAACTGCAGCAAAGCTCCAGGATTATAACCATCATGATTATGTTAAAATGTAACTAAACACATTAGGAAGTCACAAAACTAAGCACACAGGAATTACATTATTTACTACTGGAACTCCATCCACTCAGTCTGATCATCTGGGTGCACAGCAGTACCCGAGGAGGAGCATGGACTGGAGCCAAAGTTACAGTCAGTCCTGTAACAGCTGCGGTTAGATGTTGTAGTAACAGCAACTAGCTATTCTGGGTGAAGGCACCAACACAAATTATCATACCCAGCCACATATAAAAGGAGGGACATTACTAAGAGGCACAGCAACTCAAATCCATACCATCATTCACCACCAACTTTATCCTAGTGAGCCATGTGCACATTACCACGTGTTACCACAAATTATAGTGACACCTCACCTGCTGTTGCGGTGCTAAAACACTGAGCAGCTGAGGAGAATATCCTGGTGCCTGATGCAACAACTGGAAAATATAGAGAGGAAGGGGCATGTTGTGGTTGATATTAATCAAATAAGATAATTGCAAGAAACAGGAATAGATCAGCAAGGACTCTATTAGATTGGTGTTTAACAGTCTTGTAATGCTGCTGCACAGATTATTAGCTCTTGAGACAAATTTGTAACTTGGCATTTACTATTTACAATTTTACAGAGTAATTTGATATTGCTGTAGGCATATGCACCAAGAGAAAATAATTGATGAATGGTCATTTTAATAATTTCATATTTTGACTTGAATACATAAATTAAAGTATGTAGTATAGCAATCCCTAGAAACCTATAAGCAGCCACTGAACATCTTATAATCTTTGTTTAATTTAGTTAAAGGGGCTATATTAAATAGCCAGCCTAAGTATTAACACGTTTACTTACCAACCTAGCTAGAAACACTGTGTGTTAAGCAGTAAACATCCTCTACTCCCCTGAATAGTTGTCTTCAATGATTTAAAAGAAACACAAATGCTAACACATCACATCTTTGGTTCTACTAAAGTTAGCACAGCTGTAGCCTGGGTGGTCCTTTGACTCACTTTCCATTAGTGAGTCATTCTGCCCTGAAGAATTAACGCTACTCAAAGGATGCATTATATCTTCTTGTTTTGGAAATGCGAGGATGGATGACGCTCATGACCGTTTTGAATCATAATTTGTGCAAAAATGACAATGTGTTTTTCATGTAGCCATTTCAGACATTTTGAATTGCCATATCTGTAAAGAGGGTTACTTATAACATTAATGAGAGCCTCCTTCTCTCTTTAAACATACATTTCTGATTTCTAATATAGCCAAGTAAGGCATATACAATGATATAAATAAAAAAAATTACCTTACATTGTTAATGCTGCGAAACATTTTCCTTATGTGATATTTTAAAACGTTTAATCGTGAGTCTGTAATGCACCGTGCCAAAATAATGCGCGCAGGGTCACCTGGGAAAAAAATGGCGCCGGTTGACGGCGGTTACACCTGCGGTGAAGTTGGTGCATACAGGCAACGGAAGAAGCACAGTTTTTCCACATCTAAACGGAGAAAAAAAACAAACTCAGTAAAAATGGCGACACAAATAACCTTGAAGAGAACGGTAAAAATGTTGAAAACAGTCGGAGAACAACTTTGAGAAAGGACACAATGAAGCAGTGGGAATTAAGCTAGCTTGAAAACTGCGATTCTGAAGCTAATGCTAACTCTTGCTAGCGGTCTTCAAGTGGCAAGTTCAACCGGCAAGCTAACTGACAAGTGACATGTGAGCCTCTTTCTCCAAGTTTAAACGAGGAAATGCAAAGAAACACATCTACTTTAAGGTAAGAATTCTTGATTTGGTAATGCTTATTGAGAATTACTACAGTTTTGTTTTCTCGTAATGCTGTGCTACCTGTTGAAAGCTCTGTTTACATTAAGGAGAAGCGTAACTGAAGGCAGCCCAGGTTTGATAAGAGATAAACTGAGGGATTTTGGAAGGAAAGTAACATGTTTTAATATTTGCATTAGCTTTCTTATGTGTGTGTGTGTGATTCACAGGTGTGCACAGAGGAAGTTGCTGTGTTTCGTTTGGTGTTAATTTTAGAGACCGAGTCCTGGTTTAAGCCAAACACTTGCACTTATGTCTGACATTTGCTCGCATTTGACAGATTTAAAATTTGTGAAATTTGTTTCGGTTGTCACTTTAATACTTAATCTTTTTGTTGAAGTTGCTATTAGCAAGGCTGTGTGTGGTTTTTGTTTATGCTTGGGGAAGTTTTACATTGCTTCAAAAGTTGCAGTTGTTTGTGTAACACTACATTAATCTTGGTGAAATTGTGATTGCAGAAAAATGCAGAGATTTTAAAATATTAGCATTTGGTATAGTGTGACTGTGGTGCGTTGTGGTTGACCTGCAACATTTCTTCTGCTTTCAAATCCTCATTTACTTGCTTTACACTTCATTTTTGCTGAAACCACATTTTCAGACAAACATATCTCTGTACAAGCTTTGTCTTGGGTTTAACTCATTGTGTATACATATAAACAGCATGAAGAATAACCAGATCCTCATTAGTAACTAGATTACTTTATATAATGAAAGAAAAACCAAGATGAATCAAATAGTTTCTGCGGATAAAATTTGGTTCAACCTTTAAACTAGGCATGGGCATTACTTTGTGTATATGAGAAATTTTACGCATTTTGGGTAAAAGCTACAGGTCAGCAAAAACACAGCAACTTAAAAGTCATAGGCCTGCTGTTGTTAATTTATTAGTATATTAGTATATTTTGCAGTGCGTCCTCCTCTTGACCCAGTCTCATTTATCTCTGCTGATGCAGAAAATATATCCCTAATCAACACACCCCCTCCAGATTACACAAACATCATCTCCACACAGAGATTGCGTCCTATAACTCATCGTGTTCAAGGCTGAATTATTATTGGGTCAAAGAAGAGACAGTGCTGTACCCAGGGCCTCAGACCAGTAAGAGGTCAGAAAGCTCTTGGTTCATTGTGTGTAAATATTTAGTTGCACCAACAAAGTACAATATCATTTGAAATTATTTTAAGGGTAGTCTACTTTATAATGTAATGTCTTGTTCTTTTTATTTCAGTTTGCAATATGCCTATATACAACATTAAAAGTAATGATTTGAATGTAGGGAAACAATTGTTTTGCACATAAAAGCACAATGGCTGAATAAAATCCCCTGATCCCCTGATTTTACATGTCATAACACAGTTTGTCCTCTAGATTGTGCCCTAACGTTACGTTTACTTACGGTTGAGGATCAGAGAAAATGCCTGAACAAGTTTTGCATTAGTTTTGCAATTGCTTGAGTTATGTGAGTCATTGTTTTGTTTTGTCTTATACAATGTTTTCAGACCCTGAAACTGTTGTATCTTTGGGGAAGAAATGTAAGTTTAAATAATTAATATCCCATAATGGTGACATAAAATGAGAATTGCAAAAGTTTTTAGAAAATTATTAAAAATAAAATTGGCACACAAGTATTAGTTTTTCGTTCAGTTGAAGCACCATTAGCTGTTATTACAATCCTGAATCTTTGCTATGATGAAGCTTTAATTTGGGGATTTCCTGTCATTAAGCCACATTGGATGGAGACTTTCAGTGGACCATCATGTTCAGAGATGTTTGGGTTAAAGTCTTTAAGTCATAGACAGGGTGACTGAAGCATATTCACACACTTGTCTGTTAGTCACCCCTGCTTGTGCTGGAAGTGTATTTAAGGTCATTCTTCTGTCAGTGAACCTTTGACCCAGTCTGAGCACCTGAGTGCTCTAAACCAGGTTGTCATGAAGGATATCTTTTGCTTCACTCAACTTTCCTTCACCCTGACTCTGAGACTGTTGCTGAAAAATAGCCCTGACAGCATGATGCTGTTACCACCACTATGCCTCATGGCTGGGATGGTAGCAGTGTCAGATGCTTATACATAAAGAGAAACAGTTCAATCTTGGTTTCATCATTTAGTCCTCCTACTGAAGCTGTCACTGTGTGTACTGACACTACAGGGCTGAATTAATTAGAAAATTCCTCAAGTGTGCATTGCCTGTTTTTTTATACTAGATGTCTGAGTCACTTGTTGGATTTTTTTTTCACTAATGCTATGTCTTTTAATGTAGAGTATGTCTGCTTCTTTACATAAGTGTGACCTTTCAGATGTCGTCTTAAATGAAAATGTTCTTGCAGAAATGGAAGAACATTTTTATTAAAGATGACATCTGAATAGAAACGTTCAAACTGCTGCAAATTAATGTCAGGAGTGGAAAACCAGGCGTGACGTGGCTATTTTTACTTGAATCTTACCAAAAGGACGATAAATACCATTAAAGTTTTTATCAGCTGTCCTTAACTTGAATGTTGAGCACAGTAAAACAGCCCCTGTATTTGTCATTGTATTTGACTACACTAGTGATATTTTACAGTAATTTTGTGATTTGAGAGGGTATTTCTTTGGTAATAATTCTGCAGAAATGACCTTGTAAAATGATGTTGCTTGTAAACTGCTGGATGTATATTGGTGAATCCTGCAGTACAGTATCATGGCTCAATCAATTTTTCTATATAACTGATGCTGCCCTGAATATTATAGATCTCTACAGTACACACAAGATAGACCTGTTGCTTTAACTGTAAATATTGAGACAGGACCGGTCTTGTAAAGTTAACAATGTCAACAGGTAGATTTAACTGCTCTGGTTTTAAGACACATATTATAACAAAAAGCTATTTTTCTGCAGCATGGGACTACACATTCAAAGATATAGTCTTATAGAAATATATTATGGCAAGAGAGACCTGTTATAAATACTAAAATAATGTTGGTATAAATATGTGACTTAATTCACTGCTGCTGTAAGAGAACTGTTAATTCTGTTGATAAGGGCAGTGGCACAGTTTAAATCAAGCTACAGTGGAAATATTACAGACTTTTATAGGTACCACCAAGGTCAGTAGGAGTATTGAATAAAATAATTTCACTTCATTTTCAGCGTTTCCTCTCATTTTCACAGGTTATGTCAGATGTGGGACAATACAACATCATGCTGTATGAATAGACAGATGTTTGATATAAATGTACAGCAATCAGTTCAAAGATAAGTGATGTAACAAGCCAATTATCAAATGGGGGAAAACAATTACAACATGAAATCAGTTTCACTAGAAGTCAGGGGGGTGAAAACTGTCTTTAGCAGGAAACTATCAAGTCATGAAGGATTTTACTGAGTTACTCACTAGATGGCAACATTGTGTTACGATACACTGAACCCACCAGTCTCCTAGATGTGCTACATTTGAAAGATGGTCTGGTTAACCTCCAAATTTTAAATCTTGTGTTCTTTAACAAGGAGAAGGAAACCGACTACACACACACACACACACACACACACACACACACACCGGTGTGTTTCTGGGCATTTACGTACAAACTTGGTCTTGTTTGTTGAAATGTGACGCATTAGGAAATGCCAACTGAGTCAACTTTCCACTAATAATGAAACCTCAATGTGTTGTGTCATTTTGGATTAGTAGAAAAAGACAATAAAGGATCCTTAATGGTAGATTAAGAGAGCTGTATCACACGTCTGTGATAAGAAGGATGAATCACTTCCTCCAGGTGCTGCCGTTTGTCATTTTCTGAGCTACTTTTTGTTCTGCTCTCCACTGGTAGATGATCAAAGGTGTCATGTCATCTCAAGCCACATTAAATTTTGTTTCCCTTTTATCTCCTATGAACTTCTGGGAAAAAAAAAAAAAACCCACATAAATATGAAGTTTGGCATATTTGATCACATTTGTTTTCAGTTCCTTTAAAACACCCTTTTCCTATAGCACTTACACAAACAAGGTGATATATTTTTATTATTATTATTTTTTTTTACACATGTACAACGTTAAATTTAGTTTCATTTTGTTACTCAGACAAATTACAAGATAGATTATTAAATTTGACTCATTTGTATGCTGAAATTAGTTGAGGTTGGGATTTTTCTGGGTCAGTGTCTGCTAAACAGAAAGCATTTGGTTTTGTGTTTGGTATTTTCAGTTTGATGTTCATGCTATTGCACAATAAATTTGCGCAATAAAGTCAATTGATTTGACAAAAAATTGGCAAAATGTCAAAACACCTCTGACTTTTTGGGCCTTCAGGAGGATCAGAGGAACTAGACTGAAGTATAAAAGAGTCTAAAAAGAGTAGTTTTTTTTAATGGGTTGTACTTACTATAAATTCATGTAACTCAAACATCCTGGTGTTTTGTGTCATCATCACCACAATTTTTGGAAAATTACAAAGCAGCTTCACAAACAGTTACTTTTAACTTTTCTCTTTTTGTTTTTTTGGAACTTCAGCTTTTTTTTTTTTTTCAATAAAAAAATGACCAAATTCAGTATAATTACTCTATTTAAAATGTGTCCAATAACACGTTGCCCTGCAACCTTGGGACATGAAAGACAACTTTAATATTATTGTCCAATAGAGGGCAGACAGGTGCTGTATATTTCCTTCCTTAGAGTTTCACTCGCTGTTTCATTTGTAAGATCCACTGTATGTTGTTTCCATGAGATGAATTCAGTTTTGCCCATCTAGTAATTAGCTTCAAGATCATTGTGTATGGGTATTTGAATTCGTACTTTAATTGTGATTAATTGGTATGCTGTGGTTTTGAGACTAATTATGGATATTCCTTTAACATGACCTACACTGCAATAGGTAATATTATAATCGTCCAAACAAAATGATCCTAATTCCAATTAGTCGCCATTTTACTGTGCATGAGTTCAGCTTTGCCACATCCAGTTCACCTTTTCAGGTCCCCGTACTCCACAACAGTAAGGATTAATTATTCAGCTACAATTAGCGTGATGTCAATAGTAATTGCCACCAGTGCAGTGCTCCTCTGACACTGGAGCAGTTTGTTGTGAGACTGAGATTACGCTTCTCTCATGTTAAAATTTCCCCCATTTCAATCAAGTTACTATATGTGTTTAAGCTCCCGTGCACGCACACATACATACATCCTGACACATCCCACATGAACCCACCCAGGGGCAAGCACGCATGACTGCACTCAAATAACTGAGATGAATGCACACATACATACACGCTCAGGATATACACACATGCATTTTCAGTTAAATTTTTAGGGAAAAATGGAAGATAAGTGTTGCTCATTTTTAATGTTTATCAATAGACACATATTTACTAGTCTGCTTGCTGACGTGTGGTAATTGCCCAGTCCTTCCTATTACAAATAGAAGATTGAGGAACTTTATGTTCAGTCAAAAAAATATGCTACTTTTGTTACTGACATGGAAATTACATTTCAGGAAACATCCACAAAAAAAGTGTTTTTATGAAACTTTAAGATAACCGTGTTGCAGTGGACCCAAACATGAAATACTAACTTTAGTTTACTATGTATTGTGGAGAACTGAATCGGTATTTAGTGAGAAATACAGTGAAAATGTCTAAGATTTTTTTTTTTTTTAACATCTTTTAATCAACTGCAAACCTGTCTAGTTTGAACATTTCAAAAGGTAAAATAAAAATATAAATTTGCTGAAAATAGTTAAATTATAATCTTGAATAATTTTTGGCAGTGCAGTAAAATGTTTGGATCCTAACTATTGAAAACGCAGCATATTTAGAACATGTCTTTGACATCTTAGAACTTCCCACAGTGTGACAGATCATAGTCAAAGATTTTCAACACGTTTATTGACTTTATCTCGCTTGAAAGTTGTCCTTAAGCATGTAACAATATTACCACAAGTGCTGCAGACTCTCTGAGGGATCACTTGTTGCTAGAAGTCAGAAATACTTTCTAGTTAGCTGGCTAACCCTCAGTGGGGTTTCGTCTCGGCCTTCTTTAGCGATTCAGGCTCTGAGATGTTGAGGTAGATGTAGATTGAGCCAACGGTGCTGGATGCTGTGCTGTTACAGTCAGCAGGGACTTCAGCTCAGAGGCAGCTCTGTCTCGTCATTGTCAATATATTGGGTTTTCAACCTTGGATCAACATGTGAAGCGATATCCAGCAGGTCATCAGTGGTGGGAACCTGATATTTGGCACAGAGGTTAAGTATAAATGGTCGTCTTTCTTGTTTCAATCCGTTGACAAGATGTTGACTGTCAACAAGTAATATAAGACGCACAAAGTCCTCACTTGAGAATACATCTGTGAAGTCTCTTAGTGGATCTAGGACTTTATTCAAATACTCTGTTACATCAGTTTCAGTCCATGATTGCACCAAATGCCTTGTCTTTTTGTCTGCCTTCAGGTACTGAGAAGTGGATTAAATCAGTTTGAGTTGAACCCTCATAGTGTGGGTGACTGTAGGGTTTTAGCTGTCTTTGAGCTTTACTAAAAATGTTTGAGACTAGTTAAATATAGTACTGTTATATTAAAATTAAATCAAGTACTTTAAGTTAAGGTTTCAGCATTATGTGCAGTTGCTGCAAACAGGGAACTAGCAACTTTAAAACACCATATGAACAAACTACTAGCCCTCACAGACGGACCACGTAGCTCCCAGGTTACCTGTTAGATTAATTACACTAACTCAATAATCAGCTTGACCCTTAACAAAAATTAAGAAATACATAATAATGTTTATTGGGAAATAATGAATCAATTAGGTATCATTCATTGTATTAATGAATACATGCAGATTAAATAGACTGACTGTCTGACCCATTTAAATAACACAAACTTTAGGCTGCTTAGTCTCACACACCTTATGTTTTATGAGCTTGTTGATCCAAATAGTGAAGATCATGATTCAAAGATGTATAGTCTATAAGCTGAGACTCTTTACCTGATATGAATATAAGTTCAGCTGCGGTAACGTCACCTCTGACAGTGATGTGGCAACTGGCAAGAAAGACGCTTCATTCTGTTGAGACTAAAGAAACACTCAGTTCATTTGTGTTTTTACAATTTTGTTACAGAATGGAGGTTCTTCCTTCACAAAAATAGTGACAGCAATGTGCAGACAGTGCACAGGCCTGTCATAAAGTTACTGACAGAATTAACATTAATTAGTGACAGCTGATGTGACATAGCACCAGCAACTTTTGTCATTTTAACCAGCAAAAGTGACGGTCAGGACCAGCTCAAGTTTTCTGCACTGCTTTTGCTAATGATCAGCAACTGGCATCAGACCTTAGTGAGTTTCTGCATGTTTTCCACCTCTGCCTGAACTCTTGAGTCTCTTCTTGCTGAACCGAAATGATATTTCACTTTTACTTGCCAATTTTCACTGGCTCAGGTGGTGGGACGCTGCGCTGTAGTGAGTCTGGCTAATGTAAAGAAGAGAAGCTACAAAACAATCAGGCTGAGGTGGACAAAACGCAGCCACATAGAGGCTCCCAGATGCAAATGATTATTGATTTCTGAATGAATGGATATTTGACATTATTTTTGGCAGTGTCTTTTTGGCCTGGCTGGGGCACACTTTGCAATTGTAAAGCAAACACTGGGCGTGTGAGTGAATGTATGAGTGTACTTAAAAAAAAATAAAGATAAACCATATTGTTCAACAACTGTTTTACTCTATAGTTTTCTGCTTTTACAGTAATTTGTAGTTGTTTTATAAATATAATCATATTGTTGTTATGAATCAACTGCAAGTGGCACTATTCTTCTTCTTTTTATTTATTTATTTATTTCATGGGAGAGTCCAGTCGTTGAACTCCAGTACTTGCACCGTGTTAACCCCCCACGGTCTGTGGTCATGCAGATTATGTTCTCTTTCAGTCCCAGTATTCAAGTACTTCCCTTGAGCCTTGTGCATTGCACTCTGCAGCCTCTAGTCATGAATTAAGTGAATGGTTGGACTCAAATAAGGTTCTCAAATGCTGCTAGACCATAAATCACCTGAAGAAGAAGAAGGAAAAAAAAAAAAACTGGATGTTTTGAATTGTGTTGAATCTTGTTGCGGTATTTGGACTACAGCCTTATAATGGCTGTGGTGGAAAAAATATTTGTGCTTGGGTATCTCATACCGCAGATCAACTATTTTGAGCAGTCTTTTGAACCACTGATTTTCCACGGTTTTTACGGCAATCATATTCTTGGACAAGTACAATGTCACTGCATCAGTTACCCGGAGTTGTGTCAATTTCTGATTTTTTTTTTTTTTTTTTTTTTTTTGCCAGTCTGGTCTGGTGTAGGAGATTATACTGGTTTTATTTTATGTTAACTGGCCAGACCAACATTTGTCATTATGACAGGTTTTCTGGCAAATTAAAAAATAGCCAACATCAGCAACTTGTGGTGACTGCATCACGGCGCTAAATTCAGCCTTTATTGCACTAGTAATACGCAACAGGACTACGTGATTAACATAATATTATGTTTGTTTACAAACAGACTAATAGAGCCACTAGTGTCTGATGAGCTGTGCAGTTTATGGCCGAGTGGAAACCACCCATACAGTTACCTGGTTCCTGCACTCGTGTAGAGCGACTTTGTCACATGGTTTTGATAATGGCTTTATTTTGGCCTTGTAGCATCTGACTGCGTGGCTGTAGTTGATTCACTCATGTGGGATACACCAGTGACTCAGTTGACCCTTTTGGATGTTTTTTGGTGTAAATAACTGCTGTTCGCTTTGTGTCGGTTTCGGAAAATCCAAACCGGTTCCGTGCGACCGACAATAAATTGTTATGATCGCTCGTTGTAATTGTTGTGATCGTTTGTAACAAGGGTCGTATGTTTCAGGACTTTCCCTACCATTATATAACACTTGGTTGCAGCACCTTAGTGTTCTTTTTACGGAAAGAAAAAAAACTATGCTGAGAGTTCTCTTCTAGTTTTGCTGCGCTAGCTTCTCTGTCCTCTCCATGGACTGCATGTTTGACTGAGGGTGGGGCTCGACTCACAACAACACACACATATACACAGACAACGGAGCAGAGTGCACATTGAAGCAGGTGAAGTTAAATAAAGCTGCAGCTATCGATTATTTTTGTAATCGAGTATTCTATCGATTATTTCTATATAATCTAATAAAAAACTCTCTTTGCGAAATGACAAAAAAGACAAGTCTGAAAGTAAACAACTAATTTTAGTTGTTTGATTCTATTCTATTTAGCTATTTTAGCTTTTATTCCTAAATGCTTCTTACAAAAAAACAATCAAAATGTAAAAGAAGTGTGTTTCTGTGCCATCTCACACAAATGTATTAAAAATTTGTCCTTAGACAAATAAAAATAAAATCAACTTTTCAACTTTTTTTTTCCATGTTGCCATGGTTGTTAACAACACATCCACTAGAGGGCAGAGTTCTGAGCTCCTACGTAAATTTCAAATACTAACAAACATGGCGACGGTGAAGGAGATCACAGCGCACATTTTAAGAAAGTGATTAAAAAAATAAAAAAGTAGCGCAGTAGGTGGCGGTAGTTTGAGCAGCCGTTAAATACATGGTGACGTGGTCCAAGATTTCTGTTGTCTTCTTCTTCTTTGTTCCTCTCGCTGGTTGCATTTGAGCTGTTCTCTGCAACACTGACCCGGTGATTTTCAGTGGTATTACTCCGTTTAACACAAGCGGTGCCTCACCAATAATCGTCCGTGTGAAACACAAGCAAAGTGGACAATCAATCATTTTTTTCAAATCGAATTATTCGAGTTGGACGATTAATTGTTTCAGCTCTAAAGTTAAAGTAAAGCTGACGACTGAATGAAAGTAGAAAATGTAGGATTTTGATGTTTCCTCCTGCTTTACTTGCATTTTTTTGTTTCTTGTTTAAACAACTGCACTTGTTAACAATGAAATATGAACAAACTGTAACACAAGCTGCCTCTGTGTTGTCTACCTTAGTCCTAAATTCTGTTGTAACACTTCTATTATTATTATGATATTAGCCAATAATGGCATATTTACTCCTCAGTTGCAGCCAAAACTTTATCTGTTACTGGAGATATTATTAGGAAACAAAAGAAGTCTGTCCTGGATTAAAACAAAAAACAAGCAAACTTTTTTAAAAGCAATTTCCATCTCCAGGGGTCTACAAATCCTGGTTCTGAAATCACATCATTAAGTGTATTGGTTTTATTAGTTTGGGATCCTCTCTCTGCTGGTGGTCTATCTAATCTTCCATTTTGTAGAACATTGAACTCTCCTCTGACCACAATTGGACCCTTGACATCATCAGCAATGATGTTTGCAATATCCTTGAACAGATTTTGATACTATTCATTTTGGGCCTTAGAAGTTCACAACATACATCTCCAGGAGAGTCGAACACAATGTTATCTGAACTGTATGATAATTAAGTTGTTGTAAATAAGTTAAAACAAAATAAAACTAAATGAAATGAGCTGAAATTGAAAAGACTTTTTGTTTGAACCAACCATTGTTAACTCCTCGTTTCAATAAAAACCAATATGTGAAAGTTACTTGTGTTTTCTCCTTTCGTACAGTAGATCTGCAGGTCCTTGTCATTGTTTACAGGCCTGCTCTGTTTGATGTTGATGTCGTGGATCTCATGACAAAAGTCTGTTTCACTGTATATTTTAATTTCAAACTGGTCGTTATATTTTAAATGTGCTTCATCTCATCCTGTCACTCTGAAATCAGTGTTGTAGAAGTTTAGTCTAACTGCTTAGATTTAGAGGCGTTGATGCCAATAGTGTAGAAACAAGAGATAAAAATGAAATAAAATGAAACAACCTAAGAAGAAAATGGTATTTAAGTAGTGTATGACATCTAGAAATAGAGAAATAAACTTTGTAGTCATTCTCTCTTTCTTTTGGACTATTGTTTTATGTGACAATTTCACCACTCCTAAATGTTTGAAATATAATTAAATATGGTTATTATAGTATTAATTATGAGTTACAGGAGTACAGTTTTCATTACAAATTTTACACATGCTTGGTTAGGAAAACTACTGAACTTCCATTATCACACTGAACTTTGTCCAGTCAGACGGAAAAAAAAAAGAAGATTCGAGGCTGAGGAGATAGGTCTGTGGAGGTTACTGTGGCTTGTTAAATGAAGAGTTGGTAATGCTGAATTTACAGTACCTTAACTTAGTTAAACTTCTATTGCTTCGTGTCTCTGTCCACCCAATACCGCTGTAGTGTATTGTAGCGTGTGTTAAAGATTTGTGGGCCAAGCTTATGGTGTTTGTGGCTGGGTGTTGAAACGGCTCACTGTGGGGCCAGGAGTATTGATGGCGGTGATAAAGACATGTAATAATGTTATAAAGTCAGAGAAGACAAGGAGCTGTAAGAGGAGATTGGCTCAACAGTGTAACCAGTAATCAGTCAGTGGGGTGAAAAATGACATGGCCAATGTGAGTGGACTGAAATGGGGAATAAAACATGGGTCTCATGAAGGCTGAGCAGATCAGTATAGGGAGAGGGTGGGGGGAGTAGAGGTGACCTGCTTTTAGAGGGGGACTGGCCTGTCGCATTTCCTGATTACAGCCAATAAGTCTCAATTTCACATGACAGCACCAACTACTCTTTTGGGGCAACGTCTGTATTATAGGGCTTGGAAGAGAGAGGGTAGGTGAGGTTAACATCCCCACTGGGTTTGTACTACCTCCCTAAAAGAGTAACCACTATGATGAGAATATTTTTTTTCTAGCAGATCTCTGCAGTGACATCTCAGTTCAAGCTGTTTTAGATGCCATTGGGTTCAGATGTTTATCGTTTTTTCTTTAGATATCATTGATCTTGCAAATTATACGTTAGTATTTCATTATGATATTAATAAGATCAGTCAGTAAATGAAGCTGTCGTCATCCACATCCACTCAGACCTTTTAATGTAACGTGACAATATGGTCTGTGGTGTGAAGGTAGTAAATATTGGAATTTATAGCAAATATGAGAAGAAGATAAATCAGCTTAGCTGGTGCTAATACACTTGGGTAAATTGGGTAAGATTAAAGATAATTAGCTACAGTAGGTTGACTGTGTACCGTCTTGAGGCTGTAAGCTATTGATGATGATATCATTGTGAAACATAATGATATTTCAGACAGAAGGTCTACTACAGTGATTTAATGATGCCATCACCAGTGACCATTGAAGCCCTTTCCAGTTCTCTAAACCAAAGTGATGGAGGAGATGCACAACAGCTGGCTGCTGATCTCCACGGATCTGAATATTTTCATTAATAGTTTTAATTTATTGTTGTGGGTCATATTGGGTCGTACCCAAAGCAAAGGTTTTCAAATTGAAAGTGTGCAGAGCTGTGGAAGTGGACACAGAAGCCATATGTACTGTATGATGAACAGGACAGGTTCATGCCTGTGTTTTAAACAACATTGCAGTTGCTTTGCTGATTTGGCTCCTTCATCACCACAGTCAGCATTTGCAGCAGCAGTGGCTTAAATGCACAGTTTGTAGTTCAATGAAAGTATTAAGACACAACTGCCATAACCAGTCATAACCATCTTCAGTATCAAAGTTATTCAATGAAACTTTAACATGTGACTGAATGTGTGGCTCAGTATAACTATGAGATGTTTGTTCTACTTCTGCGTTATCTGCTTAGGGTGCAAGAAACTAGCTGTAAATCTAAACACCGTTAAGGGTAATTTAGAAAATAATGTTTTTGTCATTTTGGTGAACTGATGCTTTAAAATTGTGTTGATTAATTAAGGTTCTTTTTCGCACCAATTTACACTTTCAACACGACTCGCTATTAGATCAAAGATCCTCAGGTAGGCATCTCTGTCTGTTTGTTTCACCAACTTACCTAATAATTTGTTTTATTTGATTCTTTCATAGCAGTCCTTACTTTGCATTATGAAAAGGGCCAATCAGTTTTGGCCTCACATCTTTGGCCAAAGCATATCAGGTTAGCCAAGTTAGTTTCGTCTTTAAATCACCTCTTAAAACTGACTTTTATTAGATGCTCTCGTCCAACTTCCATCAAGTCCCCCTTTTTATTTAATGCGCCTCAGTCTTACTGTTTTTTTTTCCTTGACTTGTTTTATTATTCTGATTTGCAATCTTGTTCAATGAAAAGTCAGTTTGCATGTGTTGTCTTTATTCGAATTTAAGTTTTGGAAGTTGGACTGTTAATGGACTTTAGTCAATTTCCCTCAACCCACTCTCTCTCTACACTTATTCCACCCACCAACCAACCCCCCCTCTACACTCCTCAAGTTTTATGCAGATAAGACTGAAGGCTTTCCCCTCCCAGTGCTGGGTGGCTGCCCAGTATGCAGGAGTTTATCTGGCACACGTGTCCCTCCCTCCATATTTCACTTCTGGTTCTACTCTCTCTTTCTGATAGCTTTATCACTGCAGAGGGGTCAGATGCTGACACCAGCATAAGGGCCGCTTAAATCGCTCTAAACAACATCTATCATGGACCCTATAAAATAAGCTTCATGGCATGCACAATACCCCGGCCTCGTGGTTGGAAATGCTCGTCTATCATACGGCTGCTTGACTCCAGGAAGCCTTTTTTTTGATGATATGTACAGGATTCGGAGGAGGAAGGTTCTGATTTGCCTCTAATCAGTCTTTATGAGTAATTTTAGATTACACACTGCATGGGAGATCTATCACTCATCAGGAGAGGCAGGTAGGTTGTTTTGGAGGTGATAAATGACACTTGCCTACAGTTGTGTTTATCGATCAGGAAGAAGCTTGATATCAGTAAAACCTATTTTTGGAGCTTAGAAGTGTTATGGAAAGGTGGTAATGGTGGTTCTTAAGTTTCAGAGGCATGACGGGGGAAGGGAGAGGGACTGGGTGCAAAAGGGAGGGCAGGTGGATGATAATTGATTTTTTTATTATTTGACTTAAGTTTTATTATTGGCATAATATTATGACGTACTGACAGCTAGCTTACTGAAACAAATGAAATGCAGGTGCTTGAACAGAGGAAGAGGATGCTGTTATGGCCCTTAAATCACAACAATCCTGCGGGCTGTTCAGCAACCACTTGATTAATAGCTGGATACTAACAGATTGCAGCAAATTGTTAGTTCTCTGAGGTCAAAAAAAAAAAAAAGAAAAGAGTAATGAACACGTAATACAAAGAAAAAGCTGTCTGTAATGTGAGTAATTTTCCTGCTCACAGTCACAGTGTGTTTAACAAATGGTCTCATTGCTTCGAATTTATCAGGACCTTTTAGACTAGCTTAAATAATTAAATTTTTAGGTACCATAACAACTGTCCAATTCTGTTTTCTGCTTCAATGAGGAAGTTATTAAGGTTTGCATATTCATGTAGCGTTTTAAACTCACTGAAACAGCCTTACACTTTATAGGTTCAACACTTACGTTGGCAATGGTACTTTGACTGAGATATCATTGAAATTATAGATATAATTGAAAAGGGAAAATGTATGAATGGTCAGATGTCAGCGACGTGTATAGTATGGTAAACATTTCCTGATATATCCAGACATGACTGTTGAGTGTGTGATAAAGTTGTCTGATCTGAAATTAAACCCAGCAGAATTAAATGCTCAATATTTAAGCTGTTTGGTAAACAACTGGACATAATGAAGACACGTCTGTTCTTCAGCTCCAGACGGTGTTTCTCTTCATGTTTGTTTTTTGTTTTTAAGTGGCTTTCACTTCTGCATACAAATAGCGGTAAATAGCAAAATGTACTCTTAAGAAATACCTGTTTTAAATAACTGCAATTATCTGGTCTTTTCCTTGAACAATTACAACGGATGTGTGAATAACTTGTTTGAGAAACAAAGTGAGAAATCAAGAGATTAAAGTTTAAGGTAAACTAGCACATTTCAGAAGTAACAACTGTAACAGCTCAGCCTCATGCATCTCTTTATTGCCTTGACTTGTCTGAGGTTATAGGGATAAGGCAAGAGTCCCTGCATGTAAATCTTAAGTAGGGGAGCAAAATGGGCCTGGAGGAGCCAAAAAAGAGAACAATCAATGACCCAGAAAAGAGAAATTATTGTCCAAGCCCATCACTTAATTTCTTTAAAAGCCTATTGAAAAGTCAGAACCGCTCAATGTGCATCCACTAAAGTTAACACTCTCGGTATGCCATACAATTTAATTATTAGGACATGATTCATTCAGTGAGTGGTCACCCATTCGATGGGACCATTTATGGGCCGGCATATTCTTTACAGCTCAAGAATCCTCCATTTGGTCAGTAATCACTGAACTGTACAAATGTAATTTAGATACTTGATTGAGGAAGAGACTTTGCTAATTAAGAGTTTTTGTAGAGTGCATAATCATTTTGGCTGTCTATTCATCAGGAACAATGTGATGATTAGCCCTTGTAGCAGTCTTAGTGCTGCTTATCTGCTGGAAAGAAAAGTAAAGTCTCTCATGGTAGAGGATCCTTTAACATATACAATAAGTAATCAGAATTAGTAACTAAGGAGGTTTATATGCACAATCAATTCATATGAAAACGATCTACACATACAATTGAAAATAAAACACTACATACCAAATACCTGGGCCCAGAACTTTAAATAATTAATATGCAAACAAAAACCATGAATATAACAGTTCCACACGTACAGTGTTGTTAAAACTCACTCACACTTACTTACTCATGCATGAGCATGTTCTGCACCGCACTCAGTGATATGGTGATGGCATACTATGTTTATGGTTTCTGTGAGGTGAAAGTGGAAAGTTGCAAAAATATTATTGTGAATTTCATGTAGAAATCTCATTAGAGGAGGTGTTGCAAGTTCAGCTCACTTGCATCCAATTTTCTGAAGTGAATGTTGGTTCTACATTCTGTTATGTTCATTGGCAGAAGCTTTTGAGCAATAAAAACTAAATGGGAACAAAGGAGCTAGATGTCATCAAGAAGAGGAAGTATGGCAGAGAGCTGTATTGAATGTGCTTTTTATTTATTTATTTATTTTTTTATTAGGAAGTGAAATTTGAAATGGAAATGCTAATATGGAAAGTTCATGTCATAACATTAGACACTTAAATAAAATGAGTGATTATCTTCCAGAGGCTGAATTTTATCAGGGCTTGGACGTAGCAGTTCCTTTTAATGTGCATCTACTAGGGGTGGACGATACAGCAATAACAATACATATTTCTGTCGATAGAAATTACATTCAATAGGTCGTTCGATAAAGTCACTGAACTTTGTTAGAAAAACACATAAAGAAGCGCTAAAAATAGGCATGTCTGGTTTCATGAACAGACACACTTGCTCCTTTGTAACCTAGCAACCACACAAACAACCAATCAACTACACGGTCAAGTTCGGTTGCTCCACCCTCACATCCCAACAACAGAAAGTGTGTTGGGTAAAAAAAGGGGAATAAAAGGACGTATGACCTCGCCAGTATGATGGTTTTTCAGATTTTTTTGGTCAGACCAATGTCGTCTGCAAATTATGTAAAACCAGCTAAAGCTAATGTATTTAGTTTACCACCTATGTCGCTCTCACCCTTAAGAGCATGCACGTTGTGTTCAAACATGGCCATTGACATCTACCGCTACAGCTGAAGGAACCACAATGCACAAGCAGACCACTGTTAGTCACTGTCAGTATATTAGTATATAGTATAATAATAACAATAGAAAAGTATAGCTTTTAAAATAAAGTGTTTAAATTATTTTTTTCCTCTGTGTCCTTATTCTAAATAGGTCATGAAATTTATCAATAATTATCAATGTTGACTAATATTAATTAGTTATATTGTGATACACTTTTCAGCCACATCATCCACCCCGAGTATCTACTTCCCTATCGACACCTGAGTCTTGAAATAGATGGTTGCTGTAAAAGATCAGTAGAATGTGTTGTGGGAAAACTATGTGAGGCTGAACATCAGGCAGGCTGCTGCATTTATTTGGGATTTGCTCCACAGGTATTTTGTTTTCATGCAGTGTTGTGAATAAAGTGCTTACTTACCTAATAAGGGCCTTCAGCTGGTGTGGTAATTACCAGACATTTCAGAAATGGGCAACTTAAAATGGACATAAACTCCAACAATCACTAACTGACTTAAACAGACCCCCAGGGATCAAGAGGTAGATTGAGCTGCTTTCCCTCCTCGTAAGCATAACAACGAGCAATAAAGTAGCATTGTTTTATATTGCCATCTAGCATGTGCATTTTTCATAGTCACTGCAACATGTTTTAAAATGTTAAACCCAAAGAGAGCAACTGCAGTTTTATTACCTATGTGACTTGATGAAGATTTAAATCTCCTTTGAATATCTGAAAGACGGATTAGAGAAGGAGGCCCCAGGACCCACCGTCTAGGACAACGATCCCTATCATAGGTAAATATCTGAAGAATCAACAATGACGTACAGGACCCTGCAGTGTTATTACTTTAGACAACATAAAGAGTTTTTTTTTTTTTTTTTACTTTCTAAAGTTTGTGATTTAATTTCATAGTAATGCCTCCATTTCAGACAGACCCAACACAAACTGTGTGGTAAAGACATGGTGGAGACTTTCACTTCTTCCATATGTGGCATATTTAGGCCATTGTTTTTTTTTTTTTTTAATATTTGAGTGAAGGCAGACCCCTGCTGTACTGGAAGGATTTTCTTTGGTGATGACCTCCACATGTCAGCTGTAATGAACACATAGAACTGGGCATGAAAAATGAGTTTGCACCACATAACTCATTTAAAATCCTCCCCTTAGCATTATCAGGTATTTTGCCATAAATTGCAGTTAATTCTAGTTTTTACATGTTTTCATTTACATTGGAAAATGTTATTTTGACTTGACATGATTTTATTGTCACTCATCCCTGTTGAAGATGTATTCTACTCAATATTCATGCAAAGTTTTAGTAAGTATAAATCTGTAAAAGGCTTCCTGTTATTTAGAGATTAAATAACCTATTTGTTTTATGACAATTGTATATACTACCTTGAAGACAAATGGTGTTAATTAATTGTGATCAACAGCTATGAAGACATCTAATCTCCAGCCACTAATCCACGAGACAGTTGGAGAAATCAAATCAAAAAAAGATGATCATACATATATTAACATTTTCTTATCCATACAACGTTGTGCTGTATTGCAGGAGGTTAAGTACATGTTGTATTATTCCTTTTTTGTTTGTTTGTTTGTTTGACTGTGTGAATATGTACACGTGCCTGTTAACTCACACCTCAGTAAGGGAAGCCCACCAAATTCATGACTGTGTTTGGCAAAACAGAAAAAGGAGAGACAGAATGAAGACTAGAGTAAAGGAGAGTGTGTCTTGGCACCAGAGCTCTGATTCTATTTACGGCTTTTAACAGAAATCTGATTAACGGAGGCATTTTAAGCAGAGTGACCTGCAGGAGGAGTGAGGAATGGGGGAGAGGAACAGACGCTTTTATTAAATCAGCAATCGATGCCAGCACTCCTTAGAGACCAGCGCACAGGCATAAAGGAATAAAATAAAATGAAATAAAGGACCCATTTCCCATGTTTATCTGAACTGTTTGGGTTTGAAATGTATTGCGGATGCAACATGGCTTTATAGTAGAGAGTTTTCCTGTCTCTTACCCTGATCTCGACTGCCTACGCACGCTCTCTTAAGTTATTTTGTACTGTTCTGGTGACAAGTTGTATAAATTACAAGATAACGGTCAATTTTCCGATCATAGGCAGGAATAATTTTAGGGATGAACAAAGCTGATGATCTGAGGTGTCAAACAGCCATCTAGCCACTAAGAAGACATAATGCTATAGCTCAGTGATCAAAACAAGCAATTTATAAGTGGAAATTATTAAACACATGAGAATTTCCTCTGAAATAGGCCTGAGGCGATGGCCTGGGGGGATGCTGAGAGCGCTGACTCTCCTGAGCAGATAGAGCCATTCAACCTTGCATTATAGCACCATTAGACATGGGTATCGCTCTGAATGGTTTGCCTACCACTGATTATGGCTGTAGAAAAACAAGGAGAAGTATCACATTTCCACGATTAGAGCTCATTATATGATGCCTCAAAAAACAAACACGTACAGTAGTGCTAGTATTACAAGGTACATCTACTTTTAAGGACATTATTGTAGTTGAGCTGATCATTAAAGGTTAGTGAGGGGTTATTGGTTTTGATTCAGCCTACCAGCATAATGGACAGATGCACTTGAGTATTGTGAAGTTCCACATTGTAATTCACCTGCTTCAGCACTTTAGTGTAAGGGAGTGGAGGAAGAAGAGTGGTAATGATAACAATGCTGATTAAACAATACACTTGTGGGTCCAAAATTACCAAACCTCTGAGGCTGCAGATCTGAGGAGTCTGTCCAATGCATCATAATGAGACAATTTTGTCTGTTTCAAAAGGTCCCATTATACCGGTTTCTAACTTTTCCCCAAATCCTCTTTTCAATAGGATACAGTGGTAATGGTAAAGAAGGGAGACAATTACTAGTACACACTACGATCATTCATTTACTTTAACATATTATGCATAATTACTTGTGTTTTAAAACCACTTTATCAGAGAAACTCTGCAGATTGAAGCGGAGCACAGTACCTTTATTCTTGTGACTAACACCACTGTAACACAGACAGATTGCCCCCTGGAGTGGTTAAGTTTGTGAAAATAATCCATCTCCCATTTTTGTGTGTGTGTGTGTGTGTTGGGAAATCTGCCACAGGGGAACAGTGCCAGTGATACACAGTAGCAGCAGGAATCACTCTTTCAGCTATGACAAGGATTTAGCTGTTGGCGTCTCGTGTGAAGAATGAAGCTTAGAAATTACCTCACTATTGTGAGCGTGAGGCGCGAAATGGATGTGGTAGGGGCAGGAGGAGCACCGGCGGGTACTGCTGACCAAAAGTGCAAGTGTTTTTAGATTGTATTTTTGATTTTTGATGGTCCATTTGAACTTGAGTAAAACCCAGGGACTTTCCTAAGGAAGCAGTAGTGATTGGATAATGCTGTGGTCGCCAGGTCATCCTGAAGGGTTTGGTTAGGAATGCCCTTCACAAACACCAAACAACCAGGCATAACTTTTTTAAATAAGTGTGATTCAACATAATCCAAAGTGCAATAAAAGTCAAAAGGCAATTCCCAAGTGGTGCCCAGCTCTATATATTAATTTGTCTTTTTGGCCAGATGGAGAAGTAAATTTTTTGGCTTACTCCAGCTGTACTGGTCGTACTCATTCATGCATCTGCTATACTTTGTGTGGGCCGATAGAGCTGCTGTGGATGAGTGGTTAAACAGAAAGAAGGCAGGGTAAAGAGTGACAAGCGCAGTGGCTGCTACACTGATAAATAGCCTTGGTTTTATTTAGCTTCATCTGTTTAAGAGAGGCTCAGCACTCTTCTCCTTTCAGCTTAAAAGTCCCAGGGAGATTCTTATCCCTGGGCAGGTGGGCTTGGTACACCACTCACCTCTTTGGGTAAGCACCTCTCCTTTAGCCACACGCCTAATGATCCTAGCTAGCATCTGGTGCAGGTGGCCTCAGTAATTCTTTATACTGGAAGAGGAATTGACAGCAAGACTTGGTTTCCTTTTTTTTTCCTCCTTTTTTTGCTGTTACTTTTTTTGTGCCTGACATTTCTGTGATATTTTCTCTTAATTTCTCTTACTCTCTGTCTTTGTGCCTCATTTTTTAACCTCTTATATTTCTCGCCCATTGTCCGTAGCTAACCTTGACCATGACTTTAATGCAAACGATTGAGTTTTGCCAGCTTATATTATGTAAAATTTAGGGTTAAGACAGAAGAGATATTTATGTCATGAGTTTCTTTTACAATACAAATACTGTTCCTCTTGTTTGGATGGGTGTGCAGGTGCAGCTCTGGCCTGTGCTGAGACCTCCATAAACTCTGGTGGAGCATTAAAGCAGCAGATGTGCTCCTGAGGGAGAGCAAGCATTAGCAAGACGGCTCGGAACAATGCCAGCGAACAGGTTGAGAAGAATGCACATATAAAAAGAAGTGGGCTGCTTGGGTATCGGTAGCATATCTATGGAAGTGCTGCAGTCTGTAAATAGTCACAATTTAACCCTTCCTTTCCTTAGGGAAGGAAAGAATAGAGTAGGTTTGGATGTGACAAATATCGAGTGGTATTTGGTGAAACGTGAGAGCTTAAACAGAATGACAGACGTGTTTATAAATGCCCATGCACTCTACTTTTTTCCGATTACAGGCCATTCAATCATGTATCTAAACGCCTGTTGAATCACTGTTTTGCAGAGTCCATTAATTTGGTCCCCTATCGTTGTCAGGAAAGAGGCTTCAGGATTCCTAAGAGAGTTGTTCTTGCTCACGGTTTACACTGAGCTGTGTGAGATAATAGTAATAGCATCTGTAAATTAGGTTTATAGGATACTCCCACAGCACCTGATACCCTATATTTTTGGCCAATTAGCATGAATACAATGTGCAATAACAGTGGTACAAAGAAAAAGTCTCTCTGTGATACCATCATCATATCTACTTGCCCCATAAGCAACACAAATGTCACCATTCACTGTCTGCGTCCTCACTGTTATCACTGCTAAAAAACAGCTTGTCATTCCCACCAGCAGACAGCCAAGCATTGTGTGACAATGGTACAGCTGTCATATGTCCTTGTAAAGGAAAAAAAACACTTCATTTTTGTATATTTCCTTACTTTGTGTTTAGTCTATTAATGCGTTCTTTTGTTTCAGGAATGTTTGTTAACAAATAAAATCAAAACTGATTAAATGTAAACAATAGAATGTAACATAACGTGGATAAAATCTCATTAGGGAAAACAAAGTGATGGTATTTGTCTTCACAGGGCGCAATCACCGATGTGGCTCTCCATTACAGCTGTCACAGTGAAGGAATTTCTCCTGCTGTGATTTAAGGTGGATCGACAGTGCGATATGTGGTTTTAATACCTTTTCTTTGCCAATTACTTTATCTATCCCAGTTGTAGTGGTGTATAAATGAGCTCAGGTATTAAGGTATTCTGATGTTTGTTATTGCTCTCTAAAAATGACACTGTTTTAAAACAAAATACTTTGTTTTTCAGTGGCAGAACAGTTTAATTCCAGTTTTTTAAAGCTACTGCAACCACTGTCGTCTCACATAATTCACAGAGTTCATTTTCTCCTTGTTGTTTGACTGTCAAACACCTAAGCCACTTATGATAGATTTACTGGGGGAAACAAAACACCAGTTTTTTTTTTTTGTTGTTGTTGTTTGTTTTTCTTTTAGAAATATCCTTAAATAACATCAGATTTCATGATAGATCACCATGCCCCTGAAAGGATCATAATTGCCGTTGACAGCTCATTGTAATGGAAAAATGGTGCACTATGGGACAGTTTTTAAAGTCTTTGCATAATTCATTACAGAACTATTAATCGAATTATCAGGAGTGCTTTTTGTTTTTTTGTCAGTGACTACAACAATGTGAGTTGATTAATGTTGAATACACACATGTTGAAGAGTAGAACAAGATGTGGCTCAAAGAACAACATGGACATAGTGGGTGTGGCAGCTGAATATTGCTATTATCTCTATAGCCCTGTGCTCCATAAAGAGTTACTCAACACCTATCTTAAAATCTTAATTTGCTGACTTCTGTTGGTTTAACATTTTTCTTCCTGTAGCACAGGAACCATCAGCACAGTGTGACATCACTTCTGGGACAGTTTACTGTGCAACAGCGAACACGTTTGACCAAAACCATCAGTAATGCTGCATGTGGTCAGAGGTGAAATGAACTAGAAACTTAAAACCTTAAAAGATGACAGTTGTATAATTCAGTAACATTTCAATGGAGAAACTGGTTTTAAAAAATGCGTCACGTGGTTGATTGGAAGCATGATGAAAAGATGATGGCTGCTTTAACAAAGAAAGGCAGCTGGATTCTTTACTGTTTTGGATAAACTGAATAAGATGCTGACATTGGTTAAAGTTGAGTCTTCGACATTTCATTTCATACTTCCAGCCCAAGTGTCCTAGGACTGGTCTGTAAGGTCTAAGGGCACCTAAGATGTTTTGTTAGAAATGAGGGATTCACAGATTTATATTGAGGTGCTAATTTTATTTGCAATGTGTAAAACAAACTTTTCAGTCAAAGTACTTGAAACTCCTATCAAGTCAGTACTTCTGATAAGTCTTTCCATTGACAGGGAAGAAATATCTTTTTGCCATGTTACCCAGACCTTACATTCAGTTTTATCAAAGCCCTTAAGTACTTTATTAATGAGTCCTCTCAAAGAATCTTGGTACTTTAAACTAAAATTTGAGTTCATGTTGTCATTCATGACTGTAATTCCTCCCAACCCTGTCCAATTTACCTCTTATCTCTCCCTCCCTTTAGATTGATATGCCTAAAGAATGCAAATTAGCCACTTAGTAACCACATCAATTACCCACCTGGCCTCTTATCAGCCTCACTGTGTTGTTTGCAAAACACTCGTTACGGTCCTGTGGTGATGAAGGCGAACAGTCGTTGGTGGAGTCCGTGTTATGGTTCGCTCTGGAACCAATTAGTACTCAGTGCCCGCTGTCCTCAGAGACCAGTAAAACAGAGCAAGAGGCCGAGGCTTAAAACAATAATGTGCAACCAGGCCACACCTATATAATATGTGTATGTAAGTGTATTATTAAATAAGGATAATCGTGAACACTAGACTTCATCATAAAATCAACGCACATTTAATAGTGTGTATTCTGAATACATTATGGAGACAAAGCACATGGAGAAAAACAGTCAACAAAAAACATACAAAGATGGAATAAGGGAGGTTGCAGAACCGAAGCCATAATTCAAATTTATTTTTAGAGACCGGTAATCTACTTGCTACCTCTCCCCTGTGTCCCGTGCTCTCGATAAGGTGACGTCAGCAAATGGTAGTCTTTTTCCGGCCCTCCTCTATTTTCAGAGGGAAGATTGGCCTCGTATGATCCGGTTGTGCACTAAGATAGGCTTGGGTATAGGTCCTGTATCCCAGAATGGCAGACCAGGGAAATGGGAAGACGTAGCAAACGGGAGGAGGAGGAGAAGCAGATGGAGGTGAAACTGATCTGTCGCCATTGTGTCCTCTGTCTTTGTCAGATAACCCAGGAAACATCTCAGACACATATGCAGCTTTTAGAAGCTTGATTTAGACCCAGTCTGTCCCACAAGTTTGCTTTATGAAACAAAAGAATTATGATGGTATTGTTAGACACAGGAACTTGTTTGCAGTCGTATGCGAGTATCACTGAGAGGGAGCCATATGTCTGCACCTGTGTGCGTGTGTGTAAATGTCTTGCAATCTGCTGTGGAAGCTGTTTCTATCCTATGAAAGAAACATAGCTTGGGTAAGCACTCAAGAGGTTTAATGTAACCTGTTGTCAACCTCTCATTGCATGACTTTCACTGCCCTGTGTGATCACCTTCATGTAATCCACATGGAAGGTGATTGTTTCTAGTGTTTGTGCCACTGACCCTTCAAAACACTTAGCTTTGGTATTATACAACTGTAAGAATCATTAGGTGATTATGAAATATAGTCAGTTTTCCCCAGAAGATTCTTTGTGTAATTACTGTCTTGAATATCTATAATAAGACAAAACAATATTACGTCTGAATATAAGATGGTTTTTTTTTGTAGAAAAAAGTCTGAAAAAGATGGCTCGTCCAGAGACCTGGTGGTCTGTACATATAAACCAACAGGTGGCGTCAAACGTGAGAATCAGAGCTTCTTGTAATACCTCGTTTACTTCTTTAAAAAGTTTTTGTATTTACACGAAGACGCAAAAATCGAGTGAAAAAGCCGTAGTACATATGCTGGACCAGTTGGTGGCACTGTCGCACTTCCACAGTCATATATAAAAACAAAAAAGACGACGTTAATAGCAAACATTATACGATTATAAATAACATAGTAATTATAAAATAGTGTTAATGTGTTCATAGCATCATGTAATGTTCTTATATTCGGGTCTATGTGGTAATTAGAAACGTGTGTAATTAACATGTTATAATAACATCGGTAGTAATTACGCCTACATGGCAACGTAGCATCATTTTCTTTTTTAAACTTTTCACTGTCATAGTTGATATTTAGCTCAGGAGTTTTGTTACCATGAGTATTTTGTTCCAAAAGCTCTGACAGTTGCTTGTTTGTTCATATAAAATGCTGCTTTAGATTTATAACCTTGCAAACATTATTGTCTCAAGCACACTTTTTTTTTATGGACGTACACATTAAAATGACAAAAATCTGGAAGCCATATTTAATTTACACCTCAATGGACCTGCAACATTGAGACCAGGGCAACACGGACATTGTGTCACAAATGTACATGTCATGTTGTTGACAGAAGGTTAAAGGTTGATTTGTTGTTTTGAGAGAGAGAGAGGGGCCTAGTTTAGAGAATGATGGACTTGATACAGCTGAGAGCGATTGCTATTCACTCTTCATTGGCCATAAAAACATGCAAATTTCAGTGCTCTGTTCCAGGCGAGCGGGTTAGTAAGTGAGGTGTAGAGCCTCTGAGAGGGCCAAGCCTCTGTTGAAATAGAAGCAGAGTGGCTCCTCTTCAAAACATGGGTGATTTAATATTTGTTTTGAAGTCAGAATAAATACCATCCCAAGAAAATCCATCCACAGCCAAGATATTTCTCAGCCAGCAATATGATGCCAAATACATGCAGCTTTGGCAAGAAAGTGTCTTTTTTTTTCTCTCACTCTTGGCTTGTTAAAAAAAAAAGTGAAAAATGTTGACCTGCTACTGTTCATGTCCCCTTTCCTTTTCCTTCGTTAGCTGCACCTGTACATTGGAAGTCACACTCCATTCAGCCTTCTTTTTTCTTTTCCGCTTATGCTTCAAATAAAACGCTGTTTCAAAGACCACGCCATATGTGTATTTTCCACACTTTGGAATATGTAATATATTTAGTTTGGTGGTAATCACTCACACATTGGGACAACAGAGACAAAGTACTGACTGAGAAAACGGAGCGAGGAGACTCGCTGATGTTTTAAAACATGTATGGATGATTAATTACCTGGAGCCGCTGGAGGAAAATACTGGTTTTAAAGAACACAGAAAGCCCGCCACAAAACGAGTGTGTTTCCTCTCCTCCATTGGAATAATTGAAATTTGATTAAAAGGGAAACCAGAACCTTCTTTTGCCTGCTAAGCAGAATATCCACAAAAGTATCCTTTCCTCCTTCAATATGGTAAAGTGTCCGTCAGAGTTTGTACAGGGTCATTTGCCAAAGGACAAGAAGGGAAGTCATTATTGCCTTTCCTTTTACCTGTAACCTCCAACAAATGCATATTACATCGAGTGAGGTGCAGTCAATCAATTGCGACCGTACAATTACAATCTATCAACAAGGCTGTCAGGTTGAGCAGATCCCCAGGCTGGAGTTGGTAATGATGAGTTCAAACACCTGAAACAGGTCTTTCAAGTCCCTTGTACTTTGTGTGTGTGTGTGTGTGTGTGTGTGTGAGAGAGAGAGAGGAGGAGAGAATAGAGAGGGAACAAGAAGGGGAAACGGGGGGTGTGAAAGATAAAAACAGAAAGCACTAAAGTCACTTTAGTTTGCCTTTTTTCTTACCACCCAAAGCATCAACAAAGGTCTTGTGCATTTCAGTAATGACAGAAGGTCTGAGCAGCTGCTGACCGGCCGATAAACCACAGACGTCTGTAGTGTTAAATAAGCGTCGTTTCATCCTCAGACCTGTTCTTTCCCCTGATTGTTGTCTCCTTTTGTTTGAGAAGTTGCTGCAGAACAAATATCAGACGTCGTTGACTGACAACATAAGAAAGATGAGTCTCCTTCACCTCAGAGGACATTGACCGGTACCAAACTGGTCATTTCACATTGATTGTGGATTAATTTCCTCGCAGATGATTTCTCTACTTCCTAAAATGTACTTTTTAATATTTAATACATCATATAATTTGTCATTTTATGCTTCTGCCATATCTAATTTAAGTGTTTTTGTGTTTGGCTTTGATGTTTTTTCCATCACTCTTAAGATCATTACAGATATAAGGATATAAACCCTTTGAGGCAGAGCCTCCTGCTCCGATATGTGCTGTGAACGTGGGACGTACAGGATATGTGTTTCTTGGGGCGGAGGTGGAATTTTTTCTGACTTTGGAATAACAACAAGCCACCTAATACTGGCATTTCTTAAAACGAATTCCACTCCATTTGTAAATCTTTATTTCCTGTCACAAACCCACAGGAACATATCACACACTCCACTATAGACCCTAGACCGTTTGAAACCAGGCTCTATAAATTCCCAGTTAGTTTTTTCAATGGTCCAAATGGCACAAGATCGCAATGTTAAAAAAATAAATGTCTGGCCTGGGCAGTGGGTGGAGGTAGGACTTCAGGAAATTGTTTGCTTGGGGGTCTGAGTGCTTCCAGGTTGACATTCCTAGTGATGGATCAGTATGTCTTGAAACGTCCAAGTGGTGATCTGAGGTGTAGCTCTAGTTTCAGATGGATTAATACGTAGGAGTGGGCCCGACTGTAACCATACCCACATGGACTTAATCAGTGGAGATCTGTGCATGCTATCAAATCACTGGACCCCACCTATGGATTAAAGGGGTGTGGGTAGACCACAGACTGGCTAATGGTTGACCGCCTTTTCACCAAGGACTTGAAAAGATATTTTATGTTGTATAAACAAAAACACCAGCAAGGCTGTTTGCTCAAACCTTGTGTGCATTACTTTGTTTAGTTTTAACATTCCTCTGTATCTTCCCTTGAAACGTTGCAGACATACTGAGTCATAGAGAATGGAAACTGTTAGTTAAATAGTAATGTTACATAATGAAGGATACGTTAAATACATTCTCTTTACTTTCCTGCTTTTCTTTGATATTCACCTTTGTCTCTCTTCTGTTTATCCACTTGGACACAAATCACTTTAAACTCCTGATTCTTTTTCTTTCTAGTAATCTCAGTTTTTTCCACCTGTGGGTAAAATTCAACACTGAAACAAAGTCTGAACATATTCTCTTGGGCTCTCAACAAGTGTCGTATTCAAGAGGTTGAAAAGTCTTTTCCTTGTGTTAACACCTGCATTGATTCTTCATAAATTTTGACTGGACATTCCCTTTTAAAGTAAAAGTGAAAGACTGAACGAGTTCATGCAAAGATAGGTATAGACTTAATATATGTGATGCTTATAGATCTAAACTGCCTGAGGCAAAGTCATCACTGTGTATTGGTGTCTTTGAATATCTGAGCTTTTCTGCCTGTAATATCACGGGAAGGTGTTTTTAAAGAGTTTATGAGCTACTGTATTAGCATACATATTTACTGTTGCAGACTGAAGGAGACACTCTGCTATAAGAATCAGAAAAAAACTCCACATATCACCCAGCTTACAAGTTAATCCACATTTTATTATGGCTGCTGAGCCGGCAAGGGGTAGATTAAAAACAACATGTTTTTGAGCAGGTTCGTGAATCAACTATATTAAAGGGGAGATTAGTTTGCCTTAGAGATTAAGTATGGACTCACCACATTATCATCTGCAGATTTTAATGTGTGCAGGGTGAGAGCGAGGTAATGTTTCTGCTTCTCCACATTGTTATATCTCCTCCTGGAGAAACTCGTGTACAGGCTTGTTGGGTAGCATCTGTCTGATTGTCACTGTGCTAATTCTCTTTAAGATGAGCTTTATTCTGGATGACAAACTTTTATTTTATCTGACAGGAACCTGTCACACCTGGATTTTTAAAGTAAGTAATGCATCTCTGTCGAAAGCTGATGCGACAACAGTAGATGTAGTTTGCCTTGTAGCATTAAATTCGGACAGTGTTGATACTTCACCAGTGTTGATAGGTGAGTATAAAATCTGTTAGAATTTATTTGATAAACTGGCAGTTGATCCTTCTGGCAGAGGCCTTGTGTATCTAACCACTGTTTGTGGTTTAAACAGTCTCTGTAAAGCACCTCTGTAATAACAGTCCAAACACTTTCATTGTTGTGACTACTGCTCCAGGAGCTCAGCCCAAATCAACAGTCCAAAGCTACAGCAGGTTTTGTCCTTGGAAAAAAGAAAATAAAAGGAAGATACAAAATATTAGGCTATACAATATTCAGGCTTAGAAAAACTTTTCAACTACGATGATTTTGTCCATCAGGAGAAATGGATATTAAATCTTCTACAATTAGGAAATGTCTGGACCGCTTCCCCTCAAGCATATGCAGACCAAAACCCACACACTCTCCAACGTACACATTTATACCCCACTCTCCCGAACCAACCTCAAACAAACCTGCTCTAACACCTCTCTGGGGAACTTGTCTGTTGGCAGCTTATGGACCACACACACACGCAGGCGTACACAGACACACACGCACACACCCACGGACTCACACAAACACAAATGTGCACACAAGCAAATCCACACACTCTAATTTAATATCCATAACAACATAACCTTGAAGGATAAAATGCAGGACTCATTTAAATGCTAATTTGTTTGTTAACATAACATCAAGATTCCGCGCGGGACAGGTTACGGAACTAGGCTGTCACTTGATATGTATATTTTATTCTACTTTGTTATTTTTATTGGAACTTTGATTATGATAATGCAAAACACTAAATAAAACATTAATATAAACAGGAAGGACTTGAGCAACATCTTTTATGTATTCAGGTGCTTATTACCAGGCAGGAAATAAGTATGGTGTGAAAGACGAAGAAAGCTAAGGGCGTGGAGGAGTCTGTGGATATGTCAATATTGAGACTGATAGACCAAATCATATTTATTTGTTTGGTTCTCTATACGCGCACCCTTCTAACCTCTGAGTCTATGAACAAGTGAACAGTTCCATCAACCCTTTTGCTTCATGAGCTTGAAAAATCGAGATAAAACAGTGGTATGCTCCATCTTTTTAGCACAAATCGGAGCTGATGTGAATATCTTGCTCTAGTGTTTCACAGCACTTCAAGCTAATTCATAGCAGGGGACAATTAGTCAGTGAGATGAGAAATGGACAGAGTGAAAACGTGTTCAGTCATTGTTTGTAACTAAAACCAACAAGCACAGCCCAGGCTCTTAGTGTCTTTTAGTTATCTCCATTGTTTTTTAGGGTTTCCTGTAGAGTTTTTGACCGTCAAGTTATTATGTAGCAAAGCCTCATTTTGTGAAAATGCAAGTAAATAAGGTTGGATGGAAATGGATGATTGAGATATATCTGCATCCAATGATGTGTCCAAAATGACCAAACATGGGTTAAATGGTTAACATTTTAATATATATGTTAAAATTTGTCATATTTTCCTTGTATAAGGAAGGCAGTGTGTTCACTGGCTTTGCTAGTCCTCATGGATACATGAGTTTTAGTGAGAAATACTGATTTTGTTTCACTTGGATTTAGCCAGTAGTCTTTGTTATTTTTGATTATGTGGGGATTTTATCTCACATTTCCATGTTTTCATATGTCACATTCAACAAAAAGTCTCTACCACAGAAGTGTCTTGGTTGTTGATCGCTCTCATAGAAAATTATATCCCATCGTTGATTTAGCTGACTGATCTGCCAGACTAGTTCACCTCGGTGTGGCCTCTGTGGATCACAAGTCCCCTTTCCAAAAACAATGGCTGAAGGCTAAAATTATGATGAAATCCTTTTTTATGAAATAATAATATCGATTGTATAGCACCTTATTACTGCGGCCCATGTATGTGCAGAAAATGTGTCGTTCACACTCTGTAACGGTGAAAAGAGATATCTGAGTTTTGGAGATGGTGATAATAGATATTGCTTTCACGCGGTATGGTTGATGTCAGTTGGGACAAAAATTGGTGTCGATAAAATGGCCTGTAAGGAACAAAACTATAATGAAAAAAACAGTGTTTTTTCTTTTACAAAATTGCCCATCTGCTTTATTGTCTCAAAATTAAGCCAGTGTATCACTGCCTTTCATGGTTGTAGCCTCACTGTGAGTTATGGGGTGTCTGACGCATTGGTGGCAGAAATGATCAATAGGGGTATTGTGTGTGTGTGTGTGTTTGCCAGTAAGAACATATCCAGTCTGTCTTCACCCTGCTGTCTCTATACATCTACCTGTCTGTCTGTCTATCTAAAATTTCTGGAGTGACACAAAGCCCTCCAGTGTGCTCTCATCAGAGATGGATGGCCTTGGTTGGAGGTTGTATAAACTCACCTTCTACCTCCAGCAGCAATGATCACTTACCACTGTTTTAAGTGAGGAATGTGGGACGTACACTTCAGTGAGAGTGCCGATTGTAAACGGGTGGTGGGTTGATCTGGCACGGCAACTCATTACCAGTCTCAGCCTTTGGAAATGGGATCTGTTTATTTGGCTCCGTCTCTTTTAAGGGCACGGAGCTAACTGGGCAATATGGGCTAGTGTTCTGGCAAACGTGTGGCTGTGTGATTATTATATCACTTACCGCAGCTCGTCAAAGAGACATCACTTCTGAGAGCGTTTAGCTAGTGCACCCAGCCGTGGAAAATGTTGAGGCTCGTTTGCTCTCTCTGTCTCTGGAAGGGAATACGGAAACAGTGTCGGCCTGTGTTTCTTGGCCTGTGGTTGTCATTTTGCGTTGTTTAGGTGTTTAAGTGAGCAAGTGTGTGTGTTTGTGTTTATGCATGTGTGAATGTTGGCACGCATGTAGACATGTAGCTATATACGTAAGCGTGATTATTTTTGTGTGCATGTGTGTGGTCTGACTAAGGAGTTCTGGCGCGCCCTTATGGGTCTACATCTGAATGAGTTTTATACCACACACACATACATGCACTCATACTCCAAAAGATGTAGTACGCTCGCTCTCTATTTTCATTTCTGACTGAATGGGCCCACTTCAGGAGTGCGCACAGGCTGAGGGAGAGCTTTCTGTCTCTGATGATCTATAGAGTAAGTGGTTTGGACGAGTCTCCTCTTGATGTGAGCCCCACTCCAACTCGACTTGCAATATGTCAATGTCGACTGTAATACACTGAACCATATGTTGGCTCATGGGTCCCTTACACTGAAGCAAAGACTTTGCCTTGTCACAGTGGCAGAACATTTTCATCATTATACATTAGGAGGATCCCCCTGTGTCATCACATACAATGGGAGTAGGGGGGATTTTCACACAAGGTGATTTGTCCCTGTTGCCAGATATTGTGGCTGAAGTGTTAAGTTGTTGGCAAGTGAGGCTATGAATCATGGGACTACCTGAGAGGACAGTGATGCAGTGAAGCTCTTTTCTATCCTGTAGTCAAACTCTTTAGCTCTACAGCTTTGTTCAGACTTGATGCAAAATTTGGGTCATTATCTGCTCAAGTAATTTTAAAGCTTAAAAAAAAAACACATTTGTATGATATTTGGCATCTGATGGGCGAAGAGACAGGCTTACAGATTGCACCACTGTCTTACTTTTGGCATTAATCAACAATAAGATATAGTTAACTAGAAATATGTTTGATTATTCTTGTGGTTTGTTGAGTCTGTTTTCCATACAATGTTGACAATAATAATTTTTGTGATGGGAAGAATCTCTTTAACGTCATAAAGTTGTGTTGTTCAGATGCCAAAAAATTTCATTTTTCATTATGTTCCAATTTGATAATGTTATGTTGCAGCAACGTGAGTCAGCACATATTAGAGTAAAGATGTACTTTATCTTTAAAGAAGACACACATTTGGCTCCATTTTGGATTATTGATTTTATATTGATTTCATATTTCCCTAAAAGTATTTTGTGAATACTTCACTCCTGCCCCGTCACCTTTAGATTAATGTTAGCACAGTGGACCAATGAATTCCAGCACTTGCAGAGAGGGTTGTGGATGTTTCCAGTAATACCATCACAGCACAGACGCTGTTTACCACCACTGGAGACATAACATTTATAACACCACTCCACATACCTTTCTCTGCATTGTTTTGTCTGTTTTCTGACCTGTGTGAAAACCTGAGCTCAACCGTCAGTCATGCGTGAGTCGAAGGTTCGGTACAAAGTGCTCTGGCAAAAAGAAAATAGAAAAACAAGTCTTAATATGATGAAAACAAAAGGCGGTACTTTCTTTTCATCAAATCGTGAATTATGTTGAATTACACATCAGTTCTAAATTGAATCACATCACCAACAATTAGGAGCAAATTTTAAGATTGCCTAAAGATAACCCCTGTGGACATGACACATTTATGTAACTAGGTGTACGTGTGAAAGGAGCATATGAGTGTAGTTACCACATTAACACAGTCTGTAAATATTCCGACTGTGGCGTGGTTAGGTTTTAAAGACTGGTTGCTTATTTAAATATATCAGAGTGGTGGGAGAGATCAAGGCCGGGAGTTGGGGCGTAAAATAGCAGGAATAGTGCATCCTGCCAATGTTATTAGGGTTTCAAGTCTGTATGCACAGTTACACCCAAAGTTACAGTAGGAATACCTTGGCAGACCCACATTTACATGCATCCATGTGTTAAGTGCACAAGCACGCACACGTACATATGTTTTTAATGAAGTGGACAGGCAAGAGTATAATAGTAACTGGCAGGAATGGGGTTAGGTTCCCCATAGGTCCCGCTGCAGCATGGTGGGCGATGGGTTTAGAAGTGGGTCTAGGGGTGTGTGTGTCTGTGTGTGTGTGTATATTTATGCATGGGTATGCCAGAGTGAGAGTGTGTTTGAGATTGGCTTGTTTTCACAGTAATGCGGGTGGAAGGAGCAGGACCCACCCTGAGTCATGAACAGAGGGCTGATTGTGCAGCAGACAGAGTGGGCTGGATGGCCTGAGCTGGCTCTGGGGAGAAAGCAGGACGGACTGTTTTCCCCCAAAGCCGCACTGTGACAGGTGGCGGAGAGACTGCTGTCACATTATATTCCTTCCTGCCTTCCAAACTGAATTCATATATAAAAATGTATAGAGGTGAACGCAGATGTTGATATCGACTTTATTTCAATAAACAGCTGCCTGCTTTAATTATTGATATTATAAGAAATTATAATGTTTGAAAGTATAGTTATGATAACTTAAAAATTTAACCTAGTCTTGTGGTTCTGTGATCTAAACTGCCATCTTTCATCGGCTATGCTCAAAATCACATCTCTCCCTCTTCAACTCACAGGCCTGAAGTGTAATTTCCCAGCTCTAAATCCAGAAGTGCTACCGGGGGACACGTTGGGTAGATTACGAGGTTAAGGCTTCATTTTGTCCCTGAGCTGTGAAGAAAACGAAAAGCAACAAACTTGAGTGTGACCTGTGCTGGTTTGTGGTTCCAGGGAGAGCCCAGAGCAGGCCCCGAGGCCCTGAGGTGTCTGAACCACCTCCACTCACTTCTCTCACAGCCTCAAATTGTTATTGAGCTGGGGGCCTGGAGGGGCTGGCTGGAAATATTGTTTAATGTTTTTGAACAGAAAAAGGCAAGTTACAGTACAGCTGCACAGGGCCAAAAGCCACAACCTTGATCTTACAAGGTAACAAATGCAATTCACACTGTGTATGTGTATGTGTGCGTTAGATCCACCGAGCAGAACTAAAAAACTATACATTGATCAACAGTTATTTTAGTCTGTCTATTCAAAGGAGCTCTTTTTTTCCCTGTATAGCTGTTAAACAGACTACATTTGCTTTCAAGTCAGGCTAAGTGAACTTACTTTAACTTGTGTTTTTTATTAAAATTACTTTTCACGGTTTGTGGTCAATGAGCAGATCAAAGTTCTCCAGTGAGTATCAGAAACGGATATGCTGACCACATCAGGACAGAGGAACACAGGGTGGTTTTATAGTATATCTGCTGAGGCGATCTGTGAAAATGTTGCAACTGGCGCCATGCAATCTGTTAAAAAAATCAAAAGGAGATTTTGAATAAAGAGGATATTACATATACTTATGTCAATGTGTATGTGATAGGATATAGGATGTATATATATATATATATATATATATATATATATATATATATATATATATATATATATATATATAGATCAGTTATAAATATTTCAGAGAGAGAACTTATTAAAATCAGTTACAAATATTTTACAAAGAAGAACAAAACATTAGAAAAAAAGTTAGAAAAACTATAACTTCCAACAATGAAACAATGCACAATCAATTAACAGGATCTTAACATGACAAATACAATAGAAAAGGCTGAACATTATACCAACCAGTATAACATAATGCTTGAAATTAAATTAAAAGAAAGCCTTTAATAAAACGTTTTCAGTAATGTTCTGTAGGAGAAACGGATCTTGAACTCCTCCAGCGGGGCAGGACATCTCAGAGCTGAGGCGCCTTATGAGGAAATCTTTTGTCCCGTTATCATGGCAACAGCCAGCAGGTTACTGCCTCAGCGTGTCAGGCTGTGTACCGTTTGGTTGAAAGAAATAAATCAACAAATCTTAAAATCCTAACAGACAGCCAGAGTAAAAGATTTTACGTGTTTTTATATCGGAGTCCAGCTGCTGGGTGTGTAAAATGTGTCATTTTGTCTGATTTAACACTGTAACACTAAGTAAAGTGTGAATGTTTAGTTAAGTGTCTGTGAAGCTCTACAGTGAACGGATCCTAATAATATTCTTTAAAGAATAGAAAAGACCCTGCCAACATAATTCTCACCCCTTTTGTTGCCAGTGTAATAAACTTGAAGTGACCTCTAGTCTCGACTCCAGCTCACTGATGTGTATGTCATATTGTTTTATTTGCAGATATTCTCAGCTTTAATATTACAAAGTTTTCCTAAATAATTTGCATTACATTACAAGTGAAGACTTTCTTGACAGCTCCAACCAGACTCCTTAACTGTGTAACCTATCTGTGTTTCTCTCATCTAATCCATCCTGCCACGGCCTCATTTACTCACACTTCTTTGTGCTTCTTTTATCGCTGCTGCATTTTGTATTGTTCAGTTTGATACATCACAAAAGACAAATGACCCTAATGATTCAAAGGAGTCATGGGTCATAAATGAGATTCAAAATGATTTCCACCCTTTAACAGTGTTCTGTGTATAGTTAAAGAGAAAACTGTTACTGACAGCAGGACATTACACACCAATTCCCCTGGTCTTCCCTTTGCCTTCCCCTGCATTCATAAATATCCCCTCGCCTGCTTCCCCTAATTACTTAGCATGAGCATGGCTGTTTCCACTTCTCTCTCTCACATAATAGAAACTGCTTTTTAATATCCAGGCATCATAAAATGTCATGCTGACTTAACAGACATGAGGAGCAGAAGGAGCAATAACAGAAGGGGAGGGAGGGAGGGAGGGGAGGGAAGGAGGGAGAGAGTGAGGGAGGGTTGGGCAGGAGATATTTAAAATGTAGGACAGATTGTGACTTTTTACTTTTCCTTACTTTCTTGCCTCTTTCTGTCATTCATTGTTCCTTTTTTCTTTCCTGTGGCACTTATTCACTTCATTTGTTCTTTTCCTTTCAGCACTCAAATGTAAATGAAAATGAAAGACCAATAATATAAAAACAACTTAGGAGAAAAGTCTGTCGTTAACTTGTGTGTAGTCTTGATTTGATTTGTTTACTTAACGCACTTTAAAGACTTGATTCTAATTCTAAATGGAAGTAGTACATAACTGCCAAAGTCCAACCCTATCTAAACTCAGCCTCCATATTGTTATGACATTTCCTTATTCTAAACCTTTAACGGCTCTCATCACTGGGAAACAGCCAGTAGATTTCAGATTAGTTGACTTTATAGTCAGCTTAGCTTTTATAGCTTGTCATTACTCAGACATCTGAGGCATTTCAACAGGACCATTAGTCAACCTGTAGCCAACACCACCCACTGGGACAACAGAGATGAATTACCTGCCAGTTTCCGCTGCATTTTTCACCATCCTTAGGAAAGACAGAGATGGCTTTCAGGAGTGGGAAAATTCAAGTTATACTCTGTGTTAGCATCTTGTTTGGGCTGACACAATATGAAGTCAGAATTTAAAAGAGCACCTGGCTGTTTTCTGCTCTGATTTTTATTTAGTGTGTCACTTTGCAGGTGCCCAGGTCTTGTACGGCATAAATGGCATAATTGGGACATAGTGATGGCTGTTGAATTCCACTTTTTTAAAGATAAAGTATAATAATTTCCACTCTTCCCGTTGGCGAGCCCCAGCCTCCTGCTTGCCTCCGTGGGTTTTCATTAATTTTTACTGGGCAGTGTGTGATGGATAGGTTGTATTTATTCACTGCTGGGCGTCTGCTATGTGAATATGACTCATTTTGGGGCATTACGTATTCATGGCTTGGGATAGGCTGTATACAGGAAGTTATAATTAATGTGTCACAGTAGGAGGTGTTGGTAGACGGCAGGTTTGTTGGAGGGCGTTGCGGAGCATAATGTGATTTACTGTACAAACAACTGGGAGGATGTTTGTCTGCTGTCCAAAAACTGAAAGGCAGTGCTTCCTTCTCACTCTGATAAGTCTTTTAAGGTGAGTGATGTCCTGCAGGACAGAACCTAAACTGAAAACACAAACTAGGAGCTTGAGTATCAATGATATGATTCTTTGTGTAAGTGGCAGCAGGGTTATGTCCAGCTAATTTGTTCTGTTACTGATTTTTATTGTTGCAGATGGAATCAACTCAAAGCAGCTGTTTCGTTTCACACATACAGGAGTTTTCTCCTCTTGGCAGACTCATTGTGGGATCATTCAACAACAGCCGGGACAGACAGAGACCTGGTGCTCAGGGGACGGATTTTACAATTCGTCTTAATCTGAGGATGAAGCATGTTAGCTAAAGGAATTAATTTGGGGAAATAAAAATACCATTAATAGATTAAAAAAAATAATAGATAAAAAATCCTAAGATGACCTAAGTTATGTATGGAGACAAAATAATACAAAATAATTTAATTTAGGTGGAAAGGGTTTCACTCTCCACCTTTTTGATGAATGTAAATTGAATTTAATTTGTCTCTGCTATGATTTTTAAGTCCTTATTAGACTAAACTAGACTAAAATTAAATATAAATTTTCCTGAGATGTTTGTTCAGCTTGACCTTGTGTTACTATACTATATCAGAAAGATGACTATTATTAATTAGTCATGAAAATTGTCAATTTGTCACAACTTGATAATTTGTATTTTGTTTTGTTTGATTTGTCTCCTGGTTTAAATGACTAATCACTCCACCTGATTCTGCATGTAGCTCACAGTTCTTCACTTCTGACTGTTTCTGTTGTGGGCCAAGGTCCTGAGTAATAGCCAACCATAATCACACACCGTTTGTTAGTGTTTGTGGCTCTGACCATTTCCAGGTGCATGACCTGATTTTCCTGCTGGGTGGGTGGTCCTGAGGAGGCACAGGACCGTTTATCACAAGGCAATAGTCCATTAGAGAAAGGCCTGTGTGGATATGTGTATATATGTGCATGTACTGGAGTGATTTCTTTTCTAATACAAAGTGACAGACAGAATTATGGTCGTCCCGTCTATCTTTTTTATTCGCTCGCTCCTCTGTACAACTCGCTGCTGTAAAGAGTTCTTTCCTTCTTTGTGCCAGTTTGTGTGAGTATGACTGCTGTCCTGTATTTGTGGATGTCAGCAGATCTCGAACCCTCCACTGAGCCTTATAACCTTGTGGGGAGACGCAGCATTCAGGCCAAGGCAAACATGGTAAAACCAGTGTGAGACCAGTACTAATGGTAAATGGCAACATAATTAACAGTTGAAGCCCAAATTGGCACTTGCAGATAATTTTCAAACCATTTGGAAACTGGTTATGCAGTAGGAACACCCACATTAGTTAATTATTGACTGTTACTATGGACACTCAAAATTGAAATTGAAGGACAAAGGTCATTTGGTCACCAGACATCTTATTGTTGGGTTTCATCTGAGACTTGAGGAATGTTCCAGAGACCAACTAAATAAACTCACTGCTATGTGAAGCCACAACCCAGCACTCAGCCGTGAGCCAGGAGGTATTAGCCCTGATCCACAGTTTAGGAAACTTGTAGTCTTTCATGAGTCTTGACCCTCTATTCATGCTTTCTTATGAGTGTTTGAAAGTGGTATAGGTAGCCCACTTATCTCTCTTACTCTTCCCCTCCTCCCTCTCTCCCCCCATGTCTCTATCCTTCTTCACGCCAACATATTTTCACTGGCCATAATCCTATTAGAGGCATTTATGTCGTTTATTGTCTGCCAAGATTAGATTTGGAGAGGAATAATAAGAAGAGGTTGAGATTCTGAATGGGGTCTATGTCCCTCCTGTTAGCTTTAACCAGATTTGTTATTGTATTATGTTATATAATCATATCTGTTTTCATATCGTGCAGTAGTTTGCTTAAGCTGCTGACGAAACATTGGTTTTACTGTAAATCGGCTCTGGTACAGATGGTGGTTATTTGACATAGATTTTGAGGCTTAGTAACAGTTTGTTTTTAGGATTTTGGCAGAGGCTGCACCATATGTGAACCTCAGTTTGATAACTAGTAAAATATTGCATTAGGTGTGAGCTAAAGGGATTGCTAAGCAGTCTGGGTCCCCTATTGTGAACATTGCTTGAGAAATACCTTCCCTTTGTGGTTCAAAGCTGTTTCCTGTTTGCTTCTTTTATGAATGCATTCACTTTGAACACCTACAGTGACATTGTGGAAGCTGATCTTGTTTCTATCTCCCTCTTGCTTTAGTTCATTTGATTGAATTATAGATCATAAACAAGCTGCAAAGATGTAATGAAATGTTTGCTACACTACATGTGTGGTGGTGTTAATTGAAAAGGAATATTATGAAATGATTCTTTTATACTCATTGAACATTTACATCTGTTATATTATTGTTATATAATAATAGCATTTTGAATCTTTATCCTCAATATAAACCTACGCTGTTACTTTTCCCACAAATCCAGGTATTCTGAAGTGAATGTGAAATATTAAGATGTTGGAAAAAAAACAGAAAAGGAAACTTCTGATTTCAAGAACCATAAATTCTGAGGAAGTGCCTCCTCCGTTCTTTCAAATGCAAAACAGCTTGTTATTTTTGGGAGATTTTTAAATACATGCTGCATGATGAATTTAAAAGGCTCGGTAGTGCCCTTTTAGGTTATATGTGTCTTTATGGTGTGTGAAATGCACTCTTGGAAGATGTCCAGTTTGCCCAGGCAGAGCGCACGTTTTAATTTAATTCCAACACATTTCAGAGGCTCCTCAAAACTCAGCCTCAAATGTAATGTGAAAGCCAGATGCTCCATTGAGCATGTGCTGTGTTGGTTTGAGTTATAGGAAAACACAGATAGACTCTGGTCCAACAGGCTCGGTTATTGCTCTAGTCAAACACAATCAAAGTGACTTTAAACAAAATATGTGGTGGACTATAATGAAATGCTGAGTTGCTGAATGCTATAGATGTTGTGATAATTATCTACAGTTATGTGGTTCACTTGCTTGTTCTAAGCTTTAAGGCACTTTTAAAGAGTGTTTTTCACTCAACATGATTCTTTCTTTTCCTGGTCTGCCCGTTTACTTTATTTACTGTTTTTATGTGCTTGAAATATGTGTTCACTTTTCCTAACCCTGCCATGCACATACACACGTACACCCACAAACAGAATAAAATAAAGCAAAGCAGGCATTTTGATACACATCATGAACTGCGCCTTGATTGTTAGATTTTATTTTAGATTTTCATATTTACATTTAAAACCTTAAAATCACAGTATATATATATATATATGAAGTCCCAAACTCTTCTTTACATACAAAGAGTTTTTTTTTAAATCTCTTTTTAAAATAATATTAACTTGGACAATTGTTCTATTTTTGACTTATTGCACATCAAAGATCACACACCGGCCTGAATGTGTCATTATTGTTGGTAATTTGACTAAAGTTGGCTGATGTTGAACCTTATTTTTGACCTTGACAGTTGTCGCTGTATTTACAATGGATGTATCTTTGTGTACATGTAAACATAACTACGAATAACTGACTTACACTCATTAAATGGGAGAAAAACAAGAAACTGTCAAATTTTGCGCAGAAGGATATGCACAAACTGGTGTTTTGATTAATTACTGTTAGACGTAAAACAACATAATGGTGCTTTGACGTCTTGTTGACGACTACAATGATTTTATATAACCACAAACACTAATTTAACTGAAAACGGGACATATTTACACAATATGTCTGTGACACATTTTAAATTGTGTAGGTTTCTGTTACATGATACTGTTTGAAGTCCTTAAAAGGAAGCATTCTTGACTTTTTTTAAGTGCAAACTGGTTTCTTTACATTAAGGGACTTCTTTACCTTTGCCTGTGTGGCTCATAGTGAATTTTCACAACAGTATAATTTCTCCCATAGCGCGACACATCTTGGTGTCGGTTATTACCTTCCTGCCTTGCTTTTGTTAGACTGTATATAAACCAGGTTGTTGTAGGTATTCAGACTTTTTTAATGCCCTTTATACTACATTGACTCAAAGCCATCACGATTACTGCTTCACCTTGTTTATTCTCCTCACTCTGCCCATCTGTCCCCATTGGCTACTTTTCATCTCTCCTTCACCTATTACCCATTCTCCTTCTAGCTTTCCTCCACTTATCCTGGCACAGTTCACTCACTCTTTGGCACATTGTCAATAATATATTACTTACCAGCACCTTTTACCACTCCTGTTTAAATCCTTCATACCTATGTTTTGGACATTGTGCCTGTTTGTGGCCTGTCCTTCTGCTTTACTTTTGCTCAGAAAGTATATAAACACGTTCTCTTCTGTTCTCATTAAAAGCCACCTAGAGAACCTTTGTTTGTTTCTGTATTGATCTTTCATCCAGTGCTCCATACACCCACCATTAGAAATGCTATGAAACAGTAAAACTTTAATTCTAAACTTTAAACATTTTACTGATAAAAAGTTATTAAAAGTGACATGTCCTTGTAATATTTGCTTGCCCAGATCTGCAGTTGTGCGGTACCTCAGCCGTTCACTTGTCTGGCCTCCACTCACCTATTCATGGTGGTTACATGTCATACAAACTGCTAGAGTCACCTGTTCTCCAGCCTTGTGCATGTTCTAACATAACCTGCAGCTTCCTGGCCACCCTCCAGACTCACCCTACCAGTGAACACCCTGGCTTCCAGTCTAGCTTTGTGTACAGTGTCTCCCAATCCAGAGCATTTTTCTCTCCAATTTTGGTGACCTTCTCATTGGTTCCACTGTTCTGCACTGCCCTCTGGTTGTTGTCCACTAACATTTTAACTTATGTGTCTTCAGTTTATTGGCAGTGCATCTGAGCAGCATCTTCTTTTGCTCTGACCCAGTGACTGGTCACTAATCTTCCTGCTCAACTAATGTCCAGTCTTTGCCCAGTTGAGCTCTTATGGTCAGACAGGTGTTCACCTGAGGTTTACTGCTCTGCTGCTCCCCAGTCGTTGGGCCACAAGGTCTGTGTTTCTCTGCTCCTATCACTCTCCAGTCTCTTGACCAACCACCTAATATGTCTCGTCTACTTTCCTCCAGCTCCCGGTCAGTGCACCTGAGTGCTCCCTTATAGATAGTTTCTTGTACTATCTGTATCTCTGCCCCTTTCTGATGCTGTTCGTGTTCCCTGTGTGAATCGGTTTTACCTGTGTTTTGGACATTCGGCATATCTGTGACCTCCATCCTTTGCCCTGTTCACCAACAGTAAAAACACCATGAAACAAAGAAGCCTGGAATGAAATCAGGTTTTGATATTTTACACTGATAATAAGTCACAAAATAGATGAAATGAGAAATAGATGAATGTCTTATACACTGAGCTACATCATCTGAAGTAACATGGGGTGTTACTTGGATCTACGATCATTTGACTTTTTTGAAAGTATCACAATGTGGAGAAATTTCACATTTAACAAAACTATGTTATGCATCAAACTTTTGTTTAATTATAGGTTAATTGATTAAGTCTTGGTCACACCAGCCCTGTGGTAGTATCTGGTGTAATTATACTGAATATTTGCTGGTTATGAACATGTTGCAGACTGAGAGCTCCTGCTCATCTGACTTGATTTTTACAAAAATAAGGCTCTTCACCTTGAGCCAAGCGATAAGTGATTAGTAGCCATAGATTCTCCTTGCAGTAGTGATTGATTGTTTTGCATGAGAAAGTGGCTTTTGCCTTCTCACATTGCAGAGGTCAATCAATCAATCAATCAATTGGTTGTACAGGTAGTCACATCAGGAAATCTACACATTAGTACAATCGTACATCCAGCACAAGTTGAATTTGATTTGTATAATAAACATTTTAGGAACATCGACATCTGGCTAAATCTACTGGATCATTATTGGTTAATTATAAGAATCTTAGACCAGATCATATAGATATTACCATCTGAAATTAGTCTAATCCAATTAAAGTTCCCCCTTTTTTCACCAGATGAGTCCAGTAATATTGTTATGAATCTTTTCTACAAATCCAGTTGCGAAAAGTTTCCCTGCTCTTAAGAATCACTATAGTCTCTGCTTTTGGTCACATTAAAGCAGTTATGAAACTATTAAATGTTGTGTGATACAAAATCAAAACATTATAATATCACATATATCATGTGTAGAACATTGTGATAATGTTTTGATTGTTTGAACTTGATTTTGTGAACATTTGGCTGCTGTTGATGACTCTGTTGTTGACCTTGTCTTTTTCTTCCTTCAAACCAACTATAGCAACAGAAACCAGAACTAACACACGCAAATGCCCGGGCTCCTGCTGAGCGGTCATAATGGTGCCATCTCTAACCCACTGTCATTCTGCCAGTCTTTTTATATCTGAAACCTATTTTAATCCAATGCTGGCGGCATGACTCCAGGGATGACGGTGTCAGTCTGTCAGTCTGTTGGTTGGTCATTTGGTCCAGCACTTTGGTCTGGATTGAAATATCTCAGGAAATTTTGTACACACGTTTGGTCCCTGGAGGATGAATCTTTTCCTCTATGAACACTATTTGTTTGTTGAAATGTATAGATTTGTTTGTATAGTGAATTGGAGCATCATATATTCATCTTTTCAAAGGAAAACATGAATTCAAGAATGAACAGACCAAATTTTGGTGTCCCAAGGTCAAAGGTCAAAGGACCTCACAAAATATGTCTTTGGTTATTTAAATGTAAATCTAAAAAAACTTAATTTTCCTTAATTTTCCCATTTTTAGTCATATTTTTGTGGGGATAGCACTCAACCTATTCACATGCTGTTAGAGATGCAATTAAGTCCCTTAAATATAAGACAAGAATGAAGTTACATTTTTGTAAAACTGATACTGCACTTTAAAAAAAAAACAAAAAAACAGTTATACAATTATGTTTGTTTCACCTTTCACATGTGACCCAACTGGTGCTAAACCTCAACCCTGTTTTCCTGAAGTAACCTTAAATCACCTAAAGCAGTTTCACTCTCCATCATTAATCACAGGTGCTTTGAATTCTTCTGTTTCTAACTGGACAGGCTGCTGGGAGAAATACTGTACTCATATTTATCTCTGGCTGGAGCACAGCACATTACAGACCTGATGTGGATGACGCAGCCGGCAGGATTAATTGGGCCCAGTTACAGAGGATCAGCAAGTTTAGTGCTCTTCACATGCTGCTCCTCCATATGGCAGCACAGAAGTCACACACATTATGATTAATAGTTCAGGTGAAGATATTTCAGGTTGTGGCAGTCATAATTGAAATACTTTTCAAATAACATATTTTTTATTCCTAAACATAAATGCTTAATCATTACTTTACTTTTTGAATTCTACTTGCATTAAACAAATGCAAATTGCAGCACTGTATACAGTTTTCATAAGTAAGACTTTACTGGTGATTTCACCAGTTAAGCAGATATGCAAAACAATAATTTACAAGTGAAACGTGTAAGCTACTTTGCAACATTGTCAAGGCCAATTCTATCAAAGTTGCTCTAAAAATCTTAGCCTTGACATAAAGTTAACTCCTAACACCCCACCTCCATTTTTAGTTCAGAAAACTAAATTTGCCTTCATTAGTTTTGGTATTTATCATATTTTTATTTTACGTGACTTGGCCCAAAAGTGTGTTTCCCAGCAAAAGGGGCTGCAAATTGCCCCTGGTCTTATTTGCCTCAGTGGGCCCGTGGAGGCGTTAGTGTTGTGGTCAGCACTCCTCAGACTCTTTGAATTGCAAATCACCTCCGTAACTCAAAAGTAATGCAGCAGGGAACGTCACCTCCTGTCATTTTTCTGCATTTGGGTGCATGGGGGCACCATTGTAGAGGAAGTGCAGTTATTGTTTCTGTCTCTGGTGTGAGTCTTCCTTATTGTAAGAATGACTAGGGCCTGCTCTCTCAACTTCCACCTCTCTAATGTGCCAGAAGGCTCCCTAAGCTGTAATATTGCCCGTCTGCAAGCATTACAGCGTTGTGCAGCGGGACTACTCCCTGATTAAAGGAAAAGGAACCATAGAACCAGTGCTTGGGTCTGATGCACCAACGCAACAACAGTGAAACTTCTGGTACCGCTGTATGTGCACTAAAAGTTCAGTAGTATGTCCACTAAGTTTGTCCTGCTGAGTGTCATATAACTAACCATTTATGTGTTTAGCCAGCGTGTCAAGTGAGGACGTGTTTACTCACATTCAGTCAAAATGAACACATTGGAAGGTACAAACATCAGCTTTTGCATCTGAAAAGACTATGTTTACACATTACAGTACATGAAAAACACCCTCAACGACATCTAAAATAAAGAGACTGTCAGAACTGTATCAGTCTGTTTTCTGTCAAAGACCTGTTCTAGCTCCAGCTACAGTGTCACCTTTGAACTCTGTATGGATGTGTAAGCACCAAATGGATTACCAGCTTTTATTATCACCCTCTGCTCCACCGGTGATGTGATTATAGGGGTGTGTGTGTATATATATATATATATATATATATATATATATATATATATCATATAACATATTTATTTCAAAACAAAAAAAAATCTTACACATAAGTCATAGTCTATTACAACATAAGCTATAATAAAGAGAAATAAAACACTTATCTTAAATAAATAAAACCAATAGTGCTTTTACATGCAAGTACACATTCTTTGTGCTTCCACCATTTCCACTTTTAATTCAGGGCTTTGTCTGATGCGAGTTATAAAGGGCAGAATCTGAGCTGGTATTTCTTAATTAGTGACACTGCTGATTGTGTGGCTGGCTGAGAGGTGGAGGGAGGAAACCCACTGAGGGGTCAATACAGGGCTTCTCTCTCTTTGCCAGGCTAATTAATTCACCATGTCTTTCCTCTCATTGCCTGCAGCCCATTATGACTTTAACTCTGTGAGGCTCGATAGATTTCAATTAGAAATAGAATTTTTTTTTCTCTCTTTCTGTTTTCCAAAACAGCTTGTTTTTTTTTTTTTGCTAAATGAAATAACCAAAGATAAGACAAGTATACACACTCATAGAGAGTCATATTATTCGGAACAGGATATGGTTCAAAATAAGGGGTGCCTTTGCATTTTGAATGCAGTCTAATCCGTTTATAATTACACAGTGAGGAAGTGAAATAGTGGTCCGACTGTTTGAATGTGTAATCCCCTTCATGTGCATAAACATGAGCACATTTCATCAACGAGGTTGGACTAAGACTTCTGGATAATTACCTGGGGCAAGGAGTATTTCCATAGACCTGCCCTGCCCCCTGCTTTTCTCTGTAAATAATGCATACAAAGTTGAAATCAGAGAGGCCTAGTCAATGTAAAATTAGCTTCAAAGGCTGGCGTAAAATTGGGCAGTTCATCCATGTAGACAGGAAATGAGCCAATGTTGCTATTGTGAAAGACCAAGAGCATAGTTTCCATATCTCTACAAGACAGCCTCAATGAAAGCTGTCAGATAGGATTTATTTCATCTCTACTGATCTCGCAAACCGATTTAACAAGTTGTGTTAAATATAGGGGGACCCTTGGTGTTTCTCATCAGCAGTGACTGAGGGGTTTCCACACAGCTCCGGGGATCACAGTAGTGCTTCTTATTATGTGTCCTATGCCACACACACTCAAATAAATATAATTTTTTAACTGTATCCTACAGCCTACCTCATAAAAACCATGTTTTGCTGTAGTTCTTGTATTGCATTGGAGACTTTAATGCAGCAATGGAGATAAATAATTTTGAGTAGTTTGAACCCGGGGTCTATTTCACCATGCTAACAAACAGCCCCTTGAGATAGTTTACGTTGTCATTATGTAAGTAATATTGAGTTTGACCGTCTTTTGTTTTCGCAACCAAATAGTTTAACAATGAAAGTAAATGGGGCAGTCAGCAAAACGTATGCAAATTGTCATTTTTTAACCACTAATAAAGCTCAAAATATAACTTCACTTCAGCAGCAGCATGAATAGGGTCCCTACACATAAACTGAAGTACTGATAACTTAGTAAGTGAACTGAGAGTTTATTAAAAACACTGTTTTACAAGACTTACCCAACATCTTGTTTTCATAACAACTGGTGATGAAGGGTGTTCAGCATCAGCAGATTTGTCATTTTCCTCGCTCTTCATGGACACATCAGCCGGTTGTTCAGGAAAATGACGAATAAACAGACAAATAAAATTTTGGTTTATTAGTTGTCCAAAAAATGGTGATTTAGATCATTTTTGCTGGCTGCCCCATTTACATCCATTGTTACTTATTTGGTCGTGAAAACAAAAAAATGGTCAAACTCGATATTACTTTAACCAACGTAAAATATCTCTTGACTCGTATTCGTGGTGAAATAGACTCTGGATTCAAATTACTCTGGACCATCACTTCTGCTCACACTTTACTTCTCCTGATTGAAAGCAGTGATTATAATTGTTTCTGTCTTTATTTTTCTTATTGATTTTGCACATTTTAGCCAAATGAGATCAAATTTTGTAATAAAAAGTAATTACATGATTACACATCAAATGTGCAAAGGTAATTACCTCATACAGTCATCTAAAATTAATCAGTGTTGGCACATACATTCACAATTGTCATTTCCAAAGGACTCGTGTTAACAGTCTCTTTTCTCAATCTTTAGGTCAACAGAGGAACCATCACAGTTGCTCTTATATTAATAACACCTTTCTGCTGACTATTGAAATGACACAATTATCATTAAACTTTTCCTCAGTCCCATTTTGTGCTAGACAAGGGGAAAATAACACATGTTTATACCTTTTTAACTGTGCAGGAGATTTTTTTCTTTTTAACTTTCTTTATCTTTACAAAGTTGGAACATTACAGTTAAATGTCTTTGCTGAATTGCATAATGAGGCCTACATAATTGTTTGAGATTTAAAAGCTTACTTTGCAGCAGAGATGCATCGTAAGATAACATTATTAGGGCCACCATTAGACTATCCTCTGAGAAACCAGGTGGTCTGCAAAAGTGCAAAAATATGCATTATTTGCAAACATAAAAGAAGCGCAGAGTTTAATAATTTCTACCTTTCATGATAAACCAAAACGTGGGACCACTGCGTTTGAAAATTGTTTTTGTCAGTTTCGTTGTTAGTACCACACAATGGGAAAATGAGGGAGGAAATTGTTGGGTAGATGAAGTTCATTAAGACTAATGGAGTGCAAGTTAGTGTGGATTGATGACTGGCAGGATGAGATTTGATACTATTAGGGATATTTGTGAAGCATCCAATTGGCCTTCATGTAATCCACACATAAATGACCCTCTGAACAGAGCAGAAAACTCCCAGTCTTAGCCTATGCATAATAAGCTCCATAAGGTCTCTCATAAATCACTCTAATTGAAAGGATTCTTCCCTGGCTGCTCCTTACAAGACACCTCACAGACACCGACGGGGTGAACAATCCCTGATGCTCCATTTGAACTCCAGATGAACTGGAGACAAAACTCTCCCCTGGCTGAATGAAACAGAAGTGACACAGCAGAAAGATGAGTTCAGAGTCGTCACACGCAGCGAAATTCAAATTCCTAATCATTTGATCTCTGGGTACTTTGCTTTTAACATACAACTAGAGAGGGGGGAAGCTGAAGCCATGTTATTGTGGGTGTGATTGGATGAAAATGATGTGCTTGGAGCTGATAAAGGTAATTTTGAGTGTGAAAACTGAGCAAACAGGTCGGTTTTGCTGTTTTAATGACTGGTGCCAATGAAATCGCACCTGATTAGTGTTGGATCATAACGGCCAAAAAATGTCATCATGATAAAAAATTTTCCTCCAAACTCTGTGTCAAAACATTATTTCTTTCAAGTTTATTTTTTGCTTGTATGTGAAAGTTGAAAAAAAAATATTATATTCAATTCTTAAACTCTCTATTAGAGTCTTAATGAGCAGAAAATGACACATGGTGAACAGTGAGACATTTCACAAATATGAGGTAGAACCTTAAAAAAAAAATGTGTCATATGTCTCAATGTGCTGGCACAAAGCAGAGATAAAAAATACTCTCCTTGAGTAAAAACATAAATATCAGTCACTTTGCTGGAAAATTCAGAAAATTACATTTAACCATTTCCCTGATTGAAAAGTTCTCACACTGACCTCAGTGTTTGTGACCTGGAGGCCTCAAGTTACAACATTACACTTTTATAACTTACTTTATAAAATGCTCCATACTGGTTGTGATATCACAAAATGGTGCTTTTATACTAAACTTCAAGGTAAACATTGCTATTCAATAGGTGAGTGACGAACTGCTCTGCTCATCCTTCTCTGCAGTAAAGATCCAACATTTAAATAAAGAATAAAACATATTTTTAACATAATAATATGGTTGTTTTTGTTGTTTTACATCAATGTAAAAACCTGCTGCAGTGTTTCATAAAATATCACCTGAAATAAAATATCAGTGTGTACTGGGTATGAGTATGTGATGCTTTGTTTTGACATTGTATAGTTTAACAGTAGATCTCTGGAAGGTATAAATAATTGTTTTTTATATAATTGTTGCTCGCTGCGTTATCCGGGGGCCCACGCTGACCTTAATTATACAGGATCTGCAGTGAGCCCATCAGGTGGCAGGGGGTTTTGATCACATAATGGTAGCTTTCCCTGGAGCCTTAGGGAGAGGTGAAAGACCTCAGCATTAAGTCACTACATTAAATCTGTCTCACGCCAGTCCCATTAAAGACTATTCTATTACCATTAAGCAGGTCATGGTGTCTCCTTGCTCGTTTGTGAGGAAGAGAGTGGGTCTCAGCTTGGCCGCTCTTACTTTGATTGAGGTCCGTGGTGAAGCTTGACATGCGACAAGGTGAAATCAAGTGGGTTTCAGAGTTTTTATCTTTGTCCATACCTTCATTACTTCTCTCTCTTTTTGTCTCTTTATTGTTTTAGGAACATTTGCATCCCGTCATTATTCACATTCACATTCAGACAAATTAAAATCAACTTCAACTTCGCTCAGTTAAATAAACGCTATCATTCATATTGTTTTTACTTTGGTGTCAGGACATCGACCACATATGAACAGGCTTGTTCCAAACTGACCCGTGGTTTTTCAGTGAGTCACAGTATTTCCATGACCTGTGTGTTACTGCTGAAGCTGCTGCGGTGAGAGTGAGACACCTGTGAGGCTGTCCTCATCCTGGGAATGCTTGGAGATTTATTACCTATTGATACACATCCTTGCTGAAAACACACCCCCCAAGACACCCACAGTACATTGTTGACTCATGAGTTGCGCAGCCTTGCGCCCATGAATCATTTTTCTTAAGAATATTTTCCCCCTTTCTCCACTCTCCTTTTCTGTGATTTCACATCCTCTGTCAAATAGATAAAGTACTTTCTGTGCAGCCAAATAAAGAAACAGTGTTTTTCCTGCCATCATGTGTTTCTCTCCTTGGGAGAGAAAAGGAATGAAATGATGGTGGATATTCTTTTGTCACTGTTTGTAACTTTGCACTTCATAGTTGGAAAACAGAAGAATGAGCTTTTTCTCATTCAGACATGAGGTTTCAAAACTGGTGCATTTCTCTTATATGTGTTGTCTATTTGTACATTAATGTTTCTTTTTTTCACTTTCACTCTCTGGTGTTTTTCCTATTACCACATTCCTGATTGCTAACGGAAATGAAAAGGGAATTGGTTATATTGATTGATCTGACCCCTTGTAATATTCTGTATTTCTACAAAAAATAGAAAGACCAAAGGTTGACATCTCTCTATCTGGTTTATCTCTATACTGTTTTTTTTTACCTCCTCTTGGTATAGCACATATTGTATGTGGGTTTGCTGTAGAGACATTGCAAAGGTATGATGACAGACGTAATAAAAATAAACCTGCCTGTCGGGGCTCACTTCTACATTCATCAACCCACCTGAGTGAGACCTCTGGGCTGGTTCAGCCTGGGAAACTCCATTTGTCACCTGCTAAACGCTGCCAGTGTGTATGGAGTCCCCATTCCCTGTGTCCTTTAGAGAGAGTAGATGTAGGTTTTATTTATGTCTTTAGGAAAATACACAAGGAAAAGTGTGGAAGGATAAGGAAGGATATGGTTTTAATTTAGTGCTCAAACAATTAGTTAAGACGAGTTGTCAGGTCAGAAAAGGAGTAGCCGAGAAGAATTTGCATATTTTCTTACATTTTCTCTGGTTAATGTAGTTTTCAAGAGATCAAAATGAGTTGCAACCTAAACGTCACCTGCGTGTGCAGTTTCCTGATTGATCTCTGTCATGAAGCTTCTTCAAAGGGACAGTGATGTTTTTATAGGTCAAATTTAGCTGATTTATTCAAGGGACTATAAGGTGTGATGAGCACTAGTGAGTTATTTAATGTTACCTCCCTAAGCGTGTGAAATATTAAATACATTTTGTCAGATTATAAACATTTATCTGTCTCCCATCTGAACTTTATCTGACCACTGTTCAACTGTCTGACCTTACATCTTCTTTAAACATATTACATCAATGTTTATACAAACTATTCTGGTCAGTGTTACTCCACGATAAAGTTGTTTAGGCAACAGATGAGCACAACCACACTGTCTGGCACACGAATATAGTGAAAGAACAGTTTTCTTCTTTTCTAAATAGAGGAAAAGGAAAACAAAAACCTTACAAAGTATTATAATTGTCAGAGCAAGAAATAAGAGCCACTCTGACATTTTTTAAACAGTGGAGTCATACATTATTTATCTGAAGAGTTTATCGCAGATACTGAGGCATTTTACATCACGGTCCCTTCCCTGTGTTTTATGATAAATGTTCTCAAAGTGCTCTGCATTCTACCCAGAGTGCTCATAAACTACAGTCTAGCTAAAGCCATAATTCTCCTACACCCATTTTCACGATTACATGCACCACTCCAGATTCTTATTCAGATTCCCAAAACCTCTTCATAGTTCTACTCAGTCTTCCTCAAGCCATAACTGGATTATTAATCTTGTCAGGATATTAATACTACTGGCATTATACTTTTTTTCTCTCAAGTCATACAGATTAGTAAATTAATGACAACCGATCACTCACACTTTGTATAATTTTCTAATGTTAGAAATGTAAGAACCATACAGTATGTTCATTTCCTGCCGACTATCTCCTCCAAAAAATGTTCATGATAAAGATTATTCTGCAGTATAAATTTTATAGAGTTGACACATGCCTCCGTTTTTTCACCCTCCTTTCTATTACAGCAGTCCGAATGTCTCATAGGAGGGACGGTTGTTTAGACAGTTACTGTTGATTGTTACATTTGCTGCTTTTTTTTGCTTTTATACAACATATGGAGGAGTGTTCAAGCGTCCAAGATCTACGGAGCAGCTTTGATGTAGCTGGCTCATATTCAGAGAACATGTCCACTTCCTTTATCTTAGGTCAGAAATAGATCAAGGAAAAACAAAAACAAATTATTCATTTCAATAAATAAGAAAGGTTTAAAATACGTCATCAGTTATTGGTCACAGTGGACATCGTACACGGCCGTTGTGACTAGTATGAGAGATTTAATATTGAGAGAGGCCAAGGGTCTGCTCTCACCATTATCATGCAGGGATATAGGGTCAGAGTTCACCTGAACCTCAGCTGCAAAATGATTACATCAAACTGCACTTAAACCAATTAAGATTAAACCTTGATTAAGGTTTAGTCCTTAATTGGTCTAAAAATCCATCCAAAGGGCAGTTCATAAATCATAATAAGCTGCATTTGGCTTCCACAACCTATATCCAGGACAGGAAACGAACAAACAAAACAAAAAAAAAAATCAACTGGATCATGAGGTATAATAGTGCTCCATGTAATGACACACGTCACAGATTAACTAATTGAAATGCAGTGTTTGTATCAGGTCTCGCTTGGTTAAGTGCAGATCATTTTTATGTAAAAGAAAAAAAATAATGAGATTTGCAGTTTGTCACTTGAAGTGTCATCTTGACTCTCAGATAATTTAATTTCTTTTGTGGAATGAATTAATACAAAAAAAAAAGTAAAACTTGGCTGTGTGTGTTCTAAAAGTACAACTCACAAAAGGCTGGAGGCTTTAACACAGCAAAGGTACACAGTACAGTATATGTATTTATGCTGTATAGTGTTTGACCAATATGGAGTAAGAAACTAGAGCCGTCTGTCATGTATAGCTTGTTCTGTCTGGGCATGTTTGCACAGCTGGAAGCAATGTTTGCCCACAGGATGACTGGGTAAGAGTGTTTCTCATCTGCATACATGTTTGACAGGAGACTTTGAAGGGACTGTTTTGACAGAAATGTGTGGGAAATTTTAATGGAGGATGAAAGAGGAATTTCTGTCCAAACATTGGACCGTAAGAAGAAAGCACCCCTTCCTCTTCTACGTCACTGTTTTAGCTGTGCACTTTGGATTTTTACCTTTTGAAATTGAAGTATAAAGGAGATGGAGAAAAGCAGACAAGTTTGAATCGATATATTGTTTCAAAGTCAAGTCAGGATAGATCCGTGCTTCTCAGTTTTTAATCTGTTGCCAAATAACTTCACGAAAAGTATTTGGTAATAGTTGTATTTTTTTAATCACTGGGAAAGAAATAACAGTTAAAAGAGGAAGTAAAAAGAGCACATTTCCCCACCAAGGCCAATCCACCAGATTGGGATTACTATAAAGTTGTGCGTCAGATTTATAACTAATAACTAACTGATTCTGACAGCATAACATTTTTAACATTAATACCCATAAATCACTTTCTGAACAACTGAAAAAATGTTGAAAATATTCTCTCTTGAAATGTCAAGGGAAGTAAAAACATTCCTGGCAACGCCCCTTTAACTGGATCCATCTCAAAATGTATCGGGCTCCTCCCTGGACCATGCCACTTATGCCACAATATAAACAAACAAACTATCTAACAAGTAGACAAACAGATAGAGGCAAAAACATAACCTCCTTGCCAGAGGAAATTTTAAAGCATTTTATAACAGGCTGCCTGTAGGGAGGAGAAAATTTAATCTGGAACTTGGAAATATGTTTCTCCATAAGGTTCAGTGAGAATGGTTGTATTTCAAGGCTTTTTCACGGTGAGAGAACAGGACGGCCTGAGTGGCCACCATGACTTTCCATGGATGCAGTTACACTGTAATTTTCAGGGATTAGTGGCAGAGCCGAATTCAGACAGGGATTCATCCTGGCAACGAGCGTTGCTGTGCGACTACTGAGCAGCTGTTAAAAAAGCAGTTGAAGTGAACTTGAAATTAGCTGTTGTACAAAAGCAAAAAAAAAAAAAAAAAAAAAAAAAAAAAAAACACGGGCATCGGGTCACTTTCACTGCCCCAAACAGCTTCATCATGGGGCATTCACCAACTCTGCTTAAATGGACAGAAAGACATGCGGGTAGAGTTTGCGGATGTGCTAATGATAGATGTTGGTTGCGCTGACGTCACATGGTCACACGCCTGGAATTCTGTCTGGGTCAGCTCTTACCACCATTTCCTGGTGGTTTGTGGACGGCTAGTCAACATCATGAGGGGATCCAGAGGCTGCTGGTCCTCTTGGCACGAGTCCCAGAATACTCCCAGTGTTCTCTGACTCGGTCGTCTCTCTGGGAGCACCTCAACTGTTCTGGCCTGAGGCTACCCCCAGGCGCCCCATACTGGAACCAAAACCCTGGGTCTCATTCATAGCCAACAATGCTGTGCACTTGACTGACATCTTCATCCTTCATGACCATCTCCTCCTTGTTTACCATCACTGCTATGTCTGTCTTCCTTCCTTTTCTTTTGGTCTTCGTTGTGGTCAGACTTTCATATTCACTCTTTATTTTAGTTTGTTTCACATTGTCTTCTTAGATTAGAAACTCACTTATGAAATTCATCCTGTTTGCCAAGAGTAGTGGAGCCGTGGAAATCAAATGCACTGCTTTTTGTTTCATGGAGACAGATTGAAGGAATTATGTGGGGGAAGAAAAGTGATGAGCAAATTAGGGATTTAGGGAGAGTTAGAGCTGAGGTTGAAGGACTGGAACTTGTTTTTTTACCTCCTGTCCTGACTTTGTGGTCTGTGTGAGCTGTAGGTTTGTTTGGACATATGTACCATTGTGTTTTACCATCTGTCCCTTTAGAGATGTACAAGTCATCCTGAGTTTAAAGGGAAACATTTTAATTGGAGCTTGGGTGATAAATCACTTGGGACTCAAATAGATTTTGCATAATGACCAATACTTTAATACCAAACACAGGTCTTGTTTAAGATGGGCCACATGTGACCTTTCCAAGGGCACAGATGATCCAGAGAGGTTGGTCCTCTAACCCTGCAGACCTTTAGGACCCTTCTCTATACCGACTCGCTGCGAGGTCAGAGAAAATAACCTGCAGGCCATTGATTCATTCTCAAGAGTTCCAAAAAATATGATTGATTATTAGGTTTTTAATGAGCAACCGAGAAATTTCCAGCATATGTTCTTGACACTTTCTACATGTTTAATTAACATTGTGAGGTAGATCAGCATAATGATGAACATCTGCATCCAACAAAAGTCTACATGATCAAGAATAATCTGAGTCTTTCTGCTCTCAACTCCCAAATATCCTTGTTCTGTGTCTCCTCTGTCTATCCATGCCCTCTCTGTATGCCCTCTCCTGGGGCCTGAGGGAGCCTTTTGATATGCCCCCCTCCCTCTCTTGGCAAGGTTGTATTTCTTCATTAGGCCCTCTGGGGGCTGCCAGAGTCCCATAGGATGTCAGAGTACATTAATTCTCATCAGGACATGGGTCCTCTCAGGTGTGAATGGCAGCCAGCAGCTGTCGACAGGGCTCCCTCAATCCTACCGCAACTCATATATCACCCACTACATGCATGCACACACACACACACACACACACACACCTAGATAAGAGTATGTAAAATGAAAGCCTAATACACATCCAAGTATGCTGTTGAAAGAATCATCACACACACAGGAGATTTACGCTGAAATCACTGGTATATGAACATATCTCAATTTAGGACCTGACCCATGATAATTACAAAAGCAGCCATATATCTTAAAGTCTTTAGGGGGACAGAATTCCGTCTCTGCTTAATTTTCCATGTGAGTAAATTCGCTGGGTGCATTTGAAGAGCCTTTGTGATTGCCTCATAGCCTCTCCCCCGAGCGCCCTAACCACCACATGGATAGATCACACAATCTCTCCTTCTCCTCGCTCTCATGTCTCCTCTTCTGTTTTTCTTCTTTCATAACATGACATAGCCTTGCATGTGTTTTACCAAGATATTTTCTCAAGTAATTACATAAAGTAATTTCTCCCACTGCGGTTGTTATGGCTCCCAGCAGACTTGTATACAAATTACTCATATTTGCTCTGTGGTCAAAGCTGTGAGCTGTCCCACAAGACTATGGGTTTACATTATGAAGGTCTGCCTATTAAAGCCATTTGTTAAGGTCTTCACTCATGGGAAGCTCCATAGGACACTAAATGAAAGTGGTTAGCCTTAGAAGTGAGCTGTTAATTACTTCAGTTTGTTATAGAAGGCTTCACATTGGATTCTGACTTGACAGCCAAACCTTAATCCTCATGTAAACCCAGACAGTGCTCCGGAGCAGTGGAAATAGCTCCTGCTTATGGCAGTGTGTATATGTTAAAGGATATGATGAGATAAATCCAGGGGGCTTTAAGGCCTGTCCAGGATGATTCCTCTTTCCTATTATTATTTTGTCATCCTGTGATTATTTTATCATGATGGGGCCGTATTTTCCAGTGTCCATGGTTGTTTCCGTGAATTACTTATCTGAACTCGTCATTACTGACTCATTGTTACTGTATGGGCCATAGACTGCTGCTCTCTCACTTCCAGGCTGTTTCCTTTTGGTGTCTCAGCTCCTTTTATTGAGTAATTGTCTCCAATTAGGGAATGGCCAGATTGGAATAAGATTTATTTAATTGTGACTGAAACGTCACATGTTCAAGATTTTTTTTAAACACACTGTTCTGTATTTGTCATATTGTTACAATGGTGCAAGTGGATGTAAGAAAATGCAGAAAGTCTTGCTCTGAAGCCCTCGCATCTACTTCTTATATCGAACTAAGGTGGCGCTCTAACCCTTCTTCCCACATTTGTTTTGGCCTTTAGCACTGTGTGCCTCCACATTTCCTGACATGGACTTTATTTTGTCAGTGGCCTAAAGAAGGCTAAGAGGAGAATTTCTGGCCAGATGCAACCACTCCCTTTCAACCTTGTCAGAGTGGGTTTGATGCATTTATTTTACCAAAAAGGAACAAAGTATCCCATCAGTGAGAGACATTGTTGTGCTATGCTTTATCTTTACCTTTTGAACAGAGGGCCTGGAGCTGGATGACAGAGGGATGAAGGCAGAAAGACACAGTAGGAGTGAGGACACTAGTCTCATTCACAGAAACAGCCTTGGTTTGGGCAGCTTGTAATTCCCCTGAAGCTCTTGTGTTGATGGTGGCTTGGCAAAGCTTCCATTCCCTAGACAGAGGGAGGGAAAAGATGGTTTAGGGAGGAGAGCGGGAACGAAAGAGGAGCACTGTCTCACTCAAGGTCACTCTTCAAATCAAGCCAACCATCCTGGAAGCCAAGTGAGGGTGTAGTGGCTCAGAGCACCCAATCATACTGGGGCACAGCTAGCACACCCCATCACTCTTTCCACTGCACCCACCGGGGGAGCCAGGCTTTGGGTTACAAATGAGCAATTACCACGGTCTGAGTTATGCTCTTTTCACCCCTTTTCATTTAACTTTGTTTATCTTGTATCTCACAGTTTGCTTTAAGACTGAACAGCCAAAAAACAATTGCTGTTACTCAACACATAAGTTCACAAAGGAGAATTGGAGAACAATGTGTCTTTTCTTTGCTTTCTTAATGATTGTGTGTTATGTATTCATTGTTTTGTTCCTGCCTTACCTTTTCTATGTTACCAGAAAAACACTGCCCTTCTTGCATGTTTGATTTTCTGTAGCACGTTGTGAGGGTTTCTTCTGTGGGACCACACCTTAGTTTTCATCGTTCCCAGCTGTCAGTGAACCTGCACCGGGCCGTCCACTCACCTCAAGCATTTCATCTGTGCACTGGAGCTCAGCATTCTTCATGCTTTTAGACTCAGGAAAAGGTAAATCAAGACTGGCCAAATTAGCCTTCGACTTGCCCACACTTTAAATAGTTGTGTAATTGTTTGAGCATGTGGCACCATGATTATATTTCAAGTGGTTGAAATTCCAAATTCCATAGTATACTGTTCCTGTTTGTTTTTTAGTCAATACTGAGACAGTCAAAAAGGATAGTGTTTGTTATCCAACAAAAACTACTTTAAAGGAAAGAACTTCATCTGGAGGAGCAACCGCATCGTCTGAAACAGACATGTATCTGGTGACATACAGCCTCTCTGGTTACATAGCCCATCTTGCTGGTAATAGTTGTATTATACAGTAAAGTGCTGTCTCACCTGTAGTTTATTTTAAAGGCTAATTGCCTAAGTCTAATTGCATTATTCACCGAGAGTGAAGAATCGAGTTTTAGAAAGTCTCTTACTGCAGCAGTCGCATGATCCTAACCTTCTCCTTGTTACTTTAGTGCAGTGTCAGTAATGCTTTGGACAATGGCCCAGACACCCATGCAATGTGACAGGGTAGTCCCATTAAGGTTTCCTAATCAAGTCTCCTCTCCTCCTCCCATCTTATCCCACTTTTTTTCTGCCTTCACAGAGAACCAGTGTTTTGGCAGGGAGCTCTGTGCTAAGGATTCAAGGCCGTGTTTGTGTTGGATGTTGGCCAATAGCCTCTTCTATCTGCCCTCCTTTCCCATATGGGATGGTTGCTGCAAAGCAGCTAAATGCAGGGGCAGTCATTACCTTGGCTCAAAGAGACTTCTATGTCTTTCCCTCACTTTATCATTAACTGTCGGAGATAGTTAGATAATATGGATATGCAAGAAAAGCTAAGAAAATTAAACGTGAGTCATGAATAAATCATATTTTAGGCTCATATAGACCATACTCATAAATTCAAGGGATACAATGGTTTAAAGGAATTTTGACCATTTTATGCCCCAACACATCCAGGAGCTTTTTGGCTTTTTGGATAAACAAAATAATCCAACTGGAATTGGATTGATTTTTTTTTTTTTTTTTTTTTTACAGCTTTAAGACAAGCAGTAATTGTATTGATCTTTGAATCTGTGAAAAAGTATAATTTTGCAAGGATTACTCACTAAACAAACCAATCATTACCAAGGTTATAGTTATCAGAGCAGCTGGTTTAAAGTCATTATCCAGATCTTCCTCAAGAATTTCAGCTCAGGTCCTGGCTGAGAGCTGCAGCCTGCGGTGGAGGGCCTGCTGCTGCATGGTTATCTCATAACCCTAGGCATTGAAGCATGAACACCAGCCACTTCCAAGTCTCTTAAAGAACTCATTAAGTAGGCCTCATATTTTCTCAGCTGCCAGGTGCCTGCCGGCGGCCGTGGACTGGGATGAAGAGGCCAGTGTGTCCACACCAGGCAGGGGTGGAACCTACAAGGTTACTACAAGGAAACTACACAGCTGGGAGGGTAGAGGGGTAGAGCAGCAGTTGAGGAAATAGACCTGGCTTGGACTATGAGCTACTGAGAGTCAGACTTCAAAGCATCTACAGGCTTGAGCACAAGTTGAAACAGTGACTCATGTTCCAGAAGCAAATCAAGCAACTTGTTGAACACTTTGTTTTGGAATCAGCTTTGGTATGACACAACAAATCAGTAAAAAATAGTGTCTGTTACTTAGTAAAGTAGCTGCATTTGTGTATTTTATAGTACTCTTACTTATGTTACCTACCCAAAATGAATACCAATAAAAAAAATAAAAGTACTTTTGTGGTGATTATCACAAAAGTACTTCTCTATCGTGCAAGAATATTGTGATTGATCAGAGGTATAGGACTGGTCCTACAGATGACACTCAACACTGACTAAGAGAACCCAACACAGGGAGTGTTGAGCTGTAGTTGTAGCATGGAGTACCCTGCCTCATTCTGTGCCGCCCCACATTTTAACCAGGCATCCCAGGCGGAGTGCAATTGATTTTGGCAGTGGATGGAATAAAGATTGATTGAATCAGAATGGAAAGGACCTCGCTGGAGGATCGACCACGCAGTAACCCTTGAGCTGTGGATGCCTTTGCCAAGAAAGTACTCACAGTTATTCTAGCGTAAGGGGCAATGCGATTAAAGCCCATAGCTTCCACACACTGAACACTGGGGATGGAGAATGTGTCCTATGGAGAAATTACACATGTGACCACCAGACTGTGGTTTTACTGTTAATTAGAAGATTGTCTAATATCTACCTCACTGTGGTCTGGTATGATGAGGGAATGGAAACAGACACAGAAAGATGAGATATATTGAATTCAACATAAAGTAATAACAGACACTGAGAAAATACTCAATATATGTGGTCTGCTCTGTTCTTTCTGTATGGCATCTGTTTAGTGTAAACTTACTCTCATCAAATCGATGTTAAACAGGTTTTCGCTTTTATTATTGGTGTAGTGAATCAGTGAAGCTGGCCAGAAGAAGGAAGCACTACTTATCCAATATACAGCCGACCTCCTTTTGAACGTTGTGAGGAAGTAGCTGGGGTTACGTAGTTGGTTTTATTCAAACATTTTGTAAGCTCGAGCTCAGTGGAATTCAACTGTTAACAAGTGAGCTTGTTAAAAGCTTGACACTATTATATCTCGACAATCATCAGATTACAGTATTCTATAACTGGCATATTGCTTCTGTTTCCTTAGCAGACTTTACCTCAACATAAATATCATCAGGGAGGTTTCTGTCGTCTCTGTATTTGCCAAGTGCAAGATATATCATTAAGAGTGTGTATTTACAGCTTGCTTCCTCCTCTACCAGGGGACCTCGTCTAACACCTGTCAGAAAGCAGCCTCACCAGAGACAATCAGAGAGCGGTGTGTGCCATGTTTGATGTGTACTCAAACATAATGTGCTGTGAAAACATCCCAACACTCTGCCAACTCTAAGTTTTGCTCTGTGTCTCTGGCACTGGTTTCTCCACTCGTGTGCCTGCAAGCTTGTGTTTATCCCTGTTTTATACTTGTTCGTGTTCACACAGAAGTGATACTGCAAACAGATGAATTGGCCTAGAGCTACTAAACAGATCCATCTGTTGCATATACACTGCGAGTTCTCCGTTTTATGTTTGTGACTTATACAATTTATCATCGGGTTGTACTCATCGTAGATGTATTAGTCACTGTTATACACAGTTTTGTCAATATGTAAAAAACAAAGAAAAATTACGAGGCACTGAGCTGATGCCAGTAATGATCCAACGACCTTTTCTAAGCTTTAGTTGAACTCTAAGAAAGTTGTATTTCATATCAAGGGCTTATTCACCTGTTATCTACTACTACAGACATGTATTAACCTTTGAAACGAGGCCATAAAGAATGTTAATCGAACACAAGAGTTAAACTGTAAAAGAAAAGCAGGACTCTGTATTACATCCGTCATTCAGAATAAAAATATTTTCCCTAGCAGCACAGACTGCATAAGGAACAGCACTTACCCAGTTCTGAGGTCTTTGAGCAAAATGCTGAGCTATTCCCAAGGCTCTCTTTCATGATCCCCCAACTCCCCCCCTGTCTTCCCTCTTTCTGTTCCTTGAATCATTTTCTGCTCTGTCTAGGAAACCTTTCAAATATTCTTGTGTTTTTCACTTTTTCTTAAAACTGTGTGTGTGTGTGTGTGTGTCCTGGTGGCCCATTTGTTTCATGAACATCATGGTGCCGTTTAGTTTAGTGTCCTTATTGTCAGAGGCGGCAGACAGTGCCTTTATTTTACCTTATGTCCCAAATAACATAGATTAATTCATTTTTCAGTGAACCTTATTGCCATTAACCTATTTACAATTCATGAGCTCACTCACTGTAATGGAGGTCCAGCAGATTTTTGCTCTTTGATGCATCAGATCACCCACAGTTTATAGCTGCTGGAGAAGGAAACACCATCTTTTTTGCAATGAGGGTCTCTGCTTTCCTGCTATTATAACCCACTTATGACTAGAAGTTAACTTTAGCTGGAGCACAGTCAGTCCCTAAAGACTGCCCTGACCTTCCTGGGAACGTAGAAGCAGACTCCCTTGTCAAAAGCAAGCCAGTGGCAAGGCCTTATTTTCGCAAACAGAAGCTGAGACCAGTTGTGACTGAGACAAACCTCAGCTGTGTGGTCCCTTCCTCAAGACCCACCTTCTTCATTGCCCATTTCTAGTATGAGAAAGACAAAATTAATTTTTTTTCAGCTTTCCATTTGTTGCAGAAACCTTGAAATCTGTCATTCCTTCTGAGACACAAACATGAGGACAGCAGGGTTTTTCTTTTGTTCTCAACATGACCTCTCCTTGACCAAAGCAGGAGAGCCAAACCAGTGGCTTATGTAGACAGATGTGAAAGACAGTCCTCGTTTAAAGTAAAACAGTTTGGAACCTCTCCTTCTCCTACACTGACATTATAGACATTTGCTACAGTAACTTTATAAAAATACCAACTCTTTTCTCAACTCAACTTTTTTTTTTTTGTAGTCCTTTGACGGGACAATGTTTTTTCCGCAGGCAGAATAAAAACCTTCTCACATACACTGGTTACCGCTCAGTCATTTAACACAGGAATGTATTGTGACAAGTATAATAGATGTGATGCCGTGTCTGAGGCACCGTGTTAAGGCTTGTATCTTGAGAAAAACAGGCTCGTAAACCTAAGATAATCCTCCTTTGTGATACGGACCAGTCAGGCGGTACAAAATCAGTTTCTCATTTGTGCCTTTAGCAAAATGGCTTTTGTCTCAGTTGTCATTTAGAGGGTTCATCTCGATTCTTAACATCCTTCAGCCTACACGAGAAATAAACTGTAGAAAATACTCTTTATGCCTTGACCTTTGTGTCTTGGCACATATACTGTGTGGACTGGAAAACTGCAATGAGATTTATTCAGGTGCTCACTGTGTGTTCTCTTGACAAATTGTTAGTAAACTTAAAGCAGAGCAGATCTTTCCTCAGTTTATTGCTTTGAATTGTGCTGTAACAGACCGGTATTTGTGTCTTGTAGTGTGATTCAGCAGCAGCAGCATCAGCTCTGCCACCACACTGACAAGTCAGACTGATTACCAGCCGTGATAGCTGCGTCATCAAGACAAAACGTTGTCCTCTATACACCCACTGTAGTGGAAACTACCACACAGGTGATTTTCCGTGGACAGATTTTGTCAGTGTAATGACTTCACAACTGTTCAGTTATTAGTTCACCACTATAATAGTTTTGAACGTAAGTATATTGACTGTAAGCTCATTGAGGCCTGTGACATCAGTGTGTTACTCCCACCTTTATTTCCATCACATTTAAACACGAACACTACATATTAAAAAACATGTAGCCACACAGGAACGTTATTTATACATATATTTCTCTCTTGAGCGAATTTTTCTCACACATTCTTGTCATTCCCTCAGCGCACTTTTCAGTTCGGCCTACTCTTCCCATCACTTAAGTAGAGGATTGCATAACCTGGCCTTGGAGGCAAGGAGCCTGTCTCCTTGTCCAGAGCACAATCTGAAACTGTGTGTGTGTGTGTGTGTGTGTGTGTGCTGGCAGTGCAGTGCAGTGCAAATGAACCAAACCAGTCCATATTTTTTCAATAGTTTTTTTTTATTGAACTCCTCCCCTTTATGTCTCTTTCTTTCTGCTCTTACCCAACTTTATACCTACACTGGTGCTGGGTTGGGGTTCTGTTTACCCAGCTGCATGGCTTATTTACCTGGGGTGGAGAAAAGTCCCATCAGACCTTTCATAAAACACAGAATAAAATGTAATCTGAAAAGGAAAAGAAAGAAAAGAGTAGGGGTAAATCCATGGCCAGCCAGAGTAAAAGGAAACTGAAGGTACTGGACTGATCCCAGGACATCACTGTTAAATCTTTGGGATGAGGCCAATAAAAGCAGCATATTAGGAATATGAGACGTGGTCCCACACACTTCTTGTCTCTCCTCTCACTCTCAACACCAGTATTCCCTCCATTTCTCCTTCTCTCTTTCCATAATATAAACCCTGTATACACGTCCCCCTAATGCTTTTCTTTTCTTATTTTCAGGATTTAGTAGGAAAAATGTCCTGACTCATGGAAAGGACTTCCTTGCCCTTGGGCTTGTGGTGTGGTTGAGCAAAGGGAAGTTCTCAGGTTCAAGCCCAGATGGCACCTGTGGCTGTGTGGGATCCCATTGCTCTCTTGTTCCCCTCCAGAGGTTAGGGATGGAGATTCCCTTGCCAATGCCCAGTCAGCACCGCAAAAGTTCAACAACCATTTCTTGTTAACTTCCAGGCCTCAGGTTCAAAACTGTGTCAAAGTGGTGCGTATACGTTGACCGGGGGCTGTTTAATCACCTTCAATCCATTTACACTGAGATGGTATTATGTCAAGCTTGTATTAGTTTAGACTGAAGAAAACTCTGTGTTGCCTTTACTGTTAATTAAGAGGTAGAAATAACTACATTTAAGATTTTTTTTGAAAGAGAACTTGACTTAAAAACACCGTCCCATGACACTAACAACACTGAATGAGTGTTGATAAATAAACTTCAATTTAAATGTGATGCTCTCTCTGAATTTACACCCTAACTTCAGTGTGTTATTTTGGTTATGTATTTGATATTATTTCCTCAGAGTCTCTTTAATAAAGTGCCTGCATTTCTTTAAACCTTCTTTATGGTGGGGTATTAAAAGCACAGAGCTCTGTTCTAATCCAGCTGGGGTATTGCCCCAGACGCTAAGTGTCTTTATAGAGCAGTGACATTAGCTTGTTTATTGGTTGCAGGGGTGTAAAGATGCTATTGTTTTAATTGCTTGTACATGCTCTTGGGATCCACGGAGATTACAGAGACTGCAGATGCCAGCATATTGGAAATGGGATAACAAAATGAAACTTAAGAAAGCCAAAATATACATTAGCTATATTTGATTTGTTTTGCGCTCGCTTGACAAAATTGCTTGCTGTGATGATACTGTATATTGTTGCAGTCAAGAGCCAGGTAGTCAGACAAGTTGAGCATAGCACTGAGGAAACTACACACCCTATGGAAAAGAAGCATTTTATTCATGCACATTCACTTTCATGGCAAGTGTGTCAAATTTTCCTTTTTCCTCCAACAGGCTTTGTAGATGAGGCGCAAAATTAGAGCGCAGTGGAAAAGCAGAACAAATTACTAAAGTAGAATCAACAATTAATTAAAGTTGTCTCTAAACGGCCTCGGGTTAAATGTTGTGGTTTGAATGTAAGTTGAATACCTCCTACCTACATTAGGTTCATCATACTCATCTATGGAAACACACGCCCAAAACCACTCCACCACACACACATTTTTTCACACGCCCATGCATAAATATATGCACATGTTGTTCAGTGGCATCTTGTATTATCCCCATCTCATTCCTTGTCTGCTGCCTCTGGCACTTGCCTACCTTTTTACATATGCACGTACTGAACTTTTGACCAAGACCCTCTGGTGTGACATTAGAGAGTTGGGGAGGGGGAGAGGGAGCCAGCGGCTTTAACAAGTTCCTGAGAGCTTTGGGCCTTGTCTTGTGTGCCAGTAGGGTAATTTCACAATGTTGCTAAGGATCTGTTTAGTGCTTTGAGTATGAGTCGATCTCTGTTCCCCCTCTCACTTTTTCCCCAGCTCCCTATCCACCTCTATCTCTTGCTCTCCCGCATTTCCCCCCTGTTCCCCCAAAGCCGTCTCAGACAGCTGGCACTGGGGCTGTAAGTCATCTCCTAGATCTTGAAGGATGTTTCCCAACTCAGTTAATAAGGGTCCCACTTCACCCGTTTCACCATGGGGATGGACATTTAATGAAGTGCCTAACAAGTGGCTCCACAGACTTGCATTGACTGTCCTCTAGTTGCCCCCCCCTCCTCGCCACCCGCTCACATCTCCTGCTTCCCTTCATCCTTAGAGGGAGAGTCTCTGTGCGCAGCCTGCCAGCGCGGAGGAGGATTTCCCCGGCAAAGCATTGTTAGGCGGGAAGTGGTGAGGAGAGAAGAGGGACTTTCACATGTGTAGCGGGGAGACATGGTGGCAGTGTTACCGTGACAGCCGTGCAGTGCTGTGGTTGCTGGGGCAGAACACAGCGGGCAGAGGTCCCACACACCAGGCCCCCTCAGTCGCCTCCAGAGCAAATGAGCTGCCAGGCCAGACTAATGGAGTCCTAATTGGTGATTAGGAGAGAGGGAAAGGTGAGGGAGTGTCTACTGGCAGTCTGCTGTTAGCAGGATGAAGCAGCAGGCTGCTGCATTCACTGTTTCAGCGAAACAAAACAGCAATTACTGTTTTTTACATCACTGTTTGCTACACAAGCTGCATCTCATAAACCTGTTATGAAAAACAATTAGAAACTGTAGTAATATAAACAAACCAATATGTCATTACATTTTCTTTTGTAACATAAATGGTGTAAAATGCCAATATTACTATTACATATATAATTCCTCTTTGACAGTATTTGTTACTTGTGTAATGCGACTTGACTGTTGTCATGTGAGCAAATGAGTTTGGAGCCAAACGAGGAAGTGTAGAGGAATATTAATCAATCAAACCACATCACAAGAGACAAAGCTTTGGTGAGCGTTATGTGATTGAATCAGCTCAAAGAATTGGCACTTTAGCCCTTATCTCTTACCATCAACCTCCATATAAATATGAAGAAAAGGGGCCCTTAGGTGTGGATAGTGTTACACACTTACTTTATATGGTGCAATGAAGAGGAAAGGAAGAGTAACATCCTGACAGAATATCAACTACTGAAACAAGACCCTTTCTCCACTCCGTGGATTACACGATGGGACTGAGAGTTGTATGGAGCTGCTTTTGTGAATGGATGAGGCCTCTGGCTGATACTGATTTGGTAGATAGGGTGACGTCTGCTGGGATCCAGAGCCTGGTGGGCTAAGGAGGACAAGGGCTGTGATGACTGCCTGTCTGCTTCCTGCTACTAATCCACCACATTAGCTGTGTGTGTTACCCTATTTATAGCAAAGGCCAGGATGTGAATAGACTGTCTAGTTTCACTTTTCATACAGATGGTAATTTTAGTCTTCTTTTGCTCCACATCTTGTCCCTCTGCTTCAATGAGAGTGCTGATGGGTTGTGGGATAGAGAACGCAAGATTGTCCATGGTTCTTGGTGTGTTTTCTGGATGAAGTTGATTTGATTCATAAATTGTGAACGATGTCGACATTGACACTTAGGTGTATTTTAATTCTTATCTATTATGTCCGTGTAGATGCAGTGGATAAAAAAAGCTGTTGATTCAGCTCTGTGGGTATTTTAGAATAGGTGGTGGTGGTGTTTTAATTTTATTATATTGTTAAAAATATTTCTAATCTTTAGAAACAAGTCAAAGAAAAACAGTCAGCCTGTTGTATTTTATTATATTACCCTGGAACAGTGTTTTTGTTTGATTATCGTGGGACTCAACAGTTCACCTTCTCTCTTTCTCACTCTGATCCACACATTTATGCGGCACCCAATAAAGCAGAGGAACTGACAAACCTCTGAAATGATGTTACAGATCACTAAAGGGTCTCCAAACCCAACTGTGAACTGTGATGTGGAAGACTGCCATTGTGGCAGTTCTAGTGATGCCAAGTAGCGGGGTAGCTAATGTCGGTGCTCCTCTTCATTAACTGGCCAGATATTTATTGTACAGCTTTTATTTTATGCACCTCTTTTCTGTCGACACAGCATCCCTTTTTTACACCTCTATCTTGGAACAACCCCTCTTGGCGCATCTGTGGCAGATTAATCAAAAACTTCTGAGGAACTTCAGGAGGGCTTAAATCCTCTAATCGTGTAGGTGTGGGAAAATGTTATGGGTCCCCACCCACAGCCTTGAGGTCCAGCCAGAACACTCTTATTTTTGTGTTCCACTTAAAACCCAGGTGGAGACGCAATGAGAGAGCACTTATACACGGAGGAGCGCACAGGTATGACAGCATACAGACATCATGTGTGTGTGTTTGTGTCTGTGCACAAAGACGAAAAGCCAGCAATCACATTTGCTAATATTGACATGGGTGTCCCTGTTCAATCTTGTTACAAGGATTATTGTCTATTGAGATCCCATTTCATTAGGCTAAAACACACACCTCAGGCTGCACACTGGTGCTGCTGCAGGGGCCTCAGCCTTTTAGCCTCTTTGCTCAGCTGACTGGGAGGGGGAGTCCTATAAGTGGTTTTACTGAGGATCACTGTCATTTAAAGTGTGTCCCAGTCAATACATAACATAAATGTTGTATGTGGCTATAGCTTGAGACATGTCATGCCATCCAGGAGAGCACCGCAGGGTGAGGATACTCAGGTTCATGCCCAGTGAGTGTAGTAATGTGGTCAGATATGCTGCTAACTGCTCTATAGAAATGCCTGTTCTTGAATTATATCCAAAATGCATATGAGAAGTCAACCCACCACCCTCTCCATGGCCACACTCCAGATTACGTATTGATTCTTGATATGAAAAGCTCATTACATAAACAGAAACAGCAACACAAAAAAGCCAGTGAACCTTTGCATAAATCCTTTAATTGAATTTCCAGTGCCGGTGGTTGGAGGTTCTCTTTTTAATTGAATCCATTGCTAGTGTTGTGATTTGCATGCATGGGAGTGGGTCCTGTCCCAGATAAAGTGCCATTGATCCTTATTAAAGCTCACCTCTGGCCGCGCTGTAGACTAACAGGGAAAATTAAATGTGTTCATGGTGCATATACTTACTGCCCGCAAGGCAGGACTGTGAGAACCAGCACAGAGAGGGGGAGAATGAAAGAGATAGGAGAAAAAGAAAATATAATTATCATGAAATTAATTTGCTAAATTATCTGGGCCTTGGTCATTTTTATCAAGCAGTTTTACACAAAGCGTTCTTTGGTGTTATTCTTGGCATCTTATAAATAGCGAGTGACCTCTTGTTCAGTTTTGGCAGCTGATCAGCGACCATACAAACAATAGTTTCCTTATAAAAACAAGAGCATGACTAAACTTCAAATTATATCTTCTCTATCTATCTCTTGGCTTCTTAATATCTTCTGGGTTAAAATCTCACCAGTATCTTTATCTAATTATTAAGGATGTGAATAACACACCTGTTGGCTCAACAGCACATTGATAAAAGAAGGGAAGTACGTTATCTATCTTGATTTGGCCAATGATATCATGCGTGATCAATCTGCTGATTGCTGAGCATCGATCAGTGTTTTCTCTTGGTTTCGTGGAGGGCATTAGTGACACTGAACGTTCCCATTGGATTTCTTGTGAAGGAGGATACAACAACAGCAGCGAGGCGTCTCGCAACACACCTCATCAATGCAACTTAGACAGGTTGGCCAGAGAAGTATTACTCTTTTGTGTTGTGTTTCCTCTAAGTGGTTGTTTTCGCTTACTGTCGGGTAACCGGTCTAATGTGTTAGTGTATGTGATTAGTGTTTCATTCTCTGCCTGTCTCTACTTAGCAGCTTGTGTGGGCTGACTTTGAAGTAAAGAGATTGAATTTGGTCAGGTTTCTTGAAAGAAAAAACACACACACACACTTAACCATTAAATATAATGTAGACTTTATTTTCCAAACCTTTCATGATTACTTTGATTTTAAATGTGAATAGTAAGCACCTACAGTGTAATGTTTAATGATTAAAAGATCATCTTGCCATTCTTATGCTTTTGCCATCCATGCTCATCCTATACAGTTGTAAGACTGCAACTAAATTGATTTATCCATTTATTATTTATTAGATTAGTTCATTAGTTAAGAAAAGTGTGGTTTGCTATTCCCTGCCCATAAATAACCACAGATGGAGTAGTGGTTGTTTACAATTTACTTGAGTAAATAGTGCCGATTGTAATAATAAATGCACTTGTATTATTCATCTCCAAAAGGTTGCTCACACCCAACAGGTGGCTTACACTTACAGTGTTACTTTAATGGAAATCTATGTCGTTTAGTTTTATAGCTCTGAGCAAACTGCTTACAACTTGCAAACGCACTGGGAAGCTGGACGGCCTTACTAGCTGTTAGCATCTGCTGCAGGAAGTCATCATTGAACAAAGCAGCTGTGATGCTGCTGTGGTAGGCCGTTTTTTTTTTTTTTTTGGTCTTGGTTGAAAAAAAAACAAACAAATGCCAACACTTTTGATGGTCAGTTTCTGACGTTTTTTTGAGGATAAAGTTCAATTTTCAGCATGTGTGGGAGCTGCCATAATTGAAAACAACTGTAAACACTACAGTGCATCAACATATTCTATGTAAATGAACATATTTACATAATCAATTTAATAGATTACACCAATGCCCCTTCCAGCCCTCGAGGTTGGACATAACCAATATAAATACCCAATAATCACACACTCATCTACAACATCTACCACTATCTACTTTACGTGTCAGTGCCACTTTTGATCAGGTTTTAGTCCAAATCCTGAGACTTTTTTTTAACAAAGCAGGATATTTTCATCTGAATTATAAAGTGCACACTGAAAATACAGATATGAACAGTAATGATTTTCAGAGGCAGAGAAATGATCAGTGATTTTTGATATCATTTTTCAAAGCTTTTTTTTTTTTTTAAACTTCATCTTCAACATCTTAGTCCATTGTACTCTCTGAATTACACACAAAAAGCTGATGTGTGCACACACACACGCCAACAGGCACGGTCCGCTATCCCATGGGCCAAGTGCTAATCTCCATGCACAGTAATGTCCACTCAGCAATAATGTTTAACTGTATTGACTTGAATGTTGTCCTTTCCTTTGGGCATCTGCTTCTTTTATGGGTATGGGTGGTATGGGTGGGTGCGTGCGCATGTGTGCGTGTTTGGCTAAAGTGGATTCATTTTGACTGAGGGTTTGTGTGATGGATGCGTGAGTGTGTTGGATAGTGATAGGAAGTCCATTCTGTCTGTCAAATGGTCACTGACAAGCTGACAGTAATACTATTACTGTGGAACACAAACAGGTTTACATAATAACCCTTTGTAATTACACTTGAACACGTACAGCAGACTGACTTTTATGGTGCCATATATACAGCATGACTACCTGCAAATGGCTCCATACGGTGGCCTTTGAGTTGTGGAACATTAATGAAGTAAAACAACAAGGAGACTTAACAGTTGATGTTGTACAAACATTATTACAAGCTAATAATACACATGACTTCCAATTAAATGGGCTTAATAAGGGTTTATTGTTTATGTGAATTTAACTCTGCTGTACTGAGGAGTTTAGAGTCAAATTTAAAAAACAAGACTAAACAGGCAACACTGACCAAGTGTTATTATAATTATAACAGTGTTAATGTTTAATTTTGGGACCTACTCTATTCTTTTTAATGTTGACTTGGTCAATAATGTGTAAACGCTGCTGTTTCTATGAAATGTGTGAAACAGCAAGACCTTATTTCTTAAGAAAAAAACAGTAAATGACGGTCAGTGTCATATGTTCCAGCACAGATATTTTAACATTCTGTGTTTTGCCTTGTTAAGTCTAACTGGTCCTGCCTTTGCAGCTGTTGTTACAGTTATTAAATACAACTGTGCTTTGCTGCTCTGACATTTCAAAAATGTCTGTTTTGAAAAAATGGCCATGGAGCTGTGTTATAACGTTTCTTATACTTTGACGATCACATTAATTAATATGGAGAACATGACTACAAACTACATCCTCAAAAACAGACATGTTGAGATTTTCCTTGTAGTGTCTCTTATGTGTCTTATTTTCTTTCTGCAGGATTTCTCACTTTTGATTTGGCTCCTCAGCATGTGTGTGTGTATGTGTGTGTGTGTGTGTGTGTGTGTGTGTGTGTGTGTGTATAATATCTAATGGCCCAGTGCCATTGATGGAGGATGGTTAAGGATCCTTGCCAACCACTAAGTATCTAAGATGCATTGAATGGTGGCAGGACTGGGAAGTGGGAAGCCTCAAGATTCATTGCAAGAGAAATGCATCACAACTGAAATAGCTGACGCACACCAACAGCACTGTGGTCTATAGATACTAAAGACACCTAAACATATGGGGAAATGGATACTCATGGTTAATATTTTTGAGAGTTTTATAAAGTAAAAGGTAAAGTAAATAACAGCTGTAACTAGTGTGTAAATACTAATAAATGTGCTGTACAAACATAAAAAACATAACTGCTTTAGTTCAGTATATTTTGTGTTTTATGGAAATATTTTTTTATAATCAGGTTCACAAAATGAAGGTATGAGACATTTCACCTTGGATTTTGTTCCAGCTGGAAGGCCATCCTTTCTATGCTCTTGTCTGTCCATCAATTTCCTTGTCTCTGCCAGTGCTGACCCTGCCCTCTCAATAAAGTTTGTATTGAGCAGATTTTGAAGAATAGCTGTACCAACTGCTACCATTGATTCAAGTGAGTCAGGTTAGATTGTAAGATAAAGTGGAAATAGGTGCTGTAAATCAAACTTATGGGTCTTGAAAGACCATCAGTTTTCAATTGTCTTGAGCATCGATGATTTGGTAATACTGGCATCCAGGCACTTTTATTTGTGGGACTTTAAAGTTCCTTGTTACCTCTTTTGTAGACACCACTTTTGACGTCTGTGGCTGGATCAGGTGGAATATTATTTTTCTGGTCGGTGCACGTTGTCAAACTGACCATTGGGTTGTATTTTTGCTCATTTCTTTTAATAATCTCAGTATTCTTCAATTTGTCCTTGATAGTGAGGATGAATCTCGTGGGAAGCTGATAATTGTATTCCATGTGTGCTATTTGCATGCTTTCACTATGAATATGGAAATCTGTCTCGGTGCAAACGTATATTATGAATAACACATTTAGTGACAGAAATCCACCTCTGGGACACGTTTATTATTTCACTCGCCCCACCTGACACAGAGTGGCAGCAGTTGGCTGATAGAATAAGAGAAATAAGGCATCCCTAATGGAGGCAAACAGTGGAAACATGTTCCATCAGAAGTGATTACGACTAATTAAGCTGTTTTCACAGCTGGCTGCCTTGCTTTAATATGCATGCTTGCATCATATAAAGCGCTGAGAGAAAAGGCAAGAAAATGTTTAGAGATCCACTTGAGTCACAAAACACTGATTAAATGGATTAATATTAATCACAACAGACAAAAAACAGACATCACATTGACGTGTAAATTATTTACTTGTGCAGCCAAATAAAGGAGAATTGAGTAAGCAGCTGTAAAATCTTAAAGTAGACATGACAGGACTCAGAAGAGTGGATGTGAATGTCTGGTCTTAGCGCCGTCTCCGCCTCCTGCCGGTGCATGTGTCTGTGGCCAGCGTTGGGTGACTCCTCTGGCTCCGAGGCCCGTTAGTCCCTTTCGAACAGATGACTGATTGTGCTGCTCTCTACTTTGTGCGGCCCCACACCGCTCAGCAGCACATCAAAGAACAGCCGGGCTTCCGGGGAGCGACTGTTGTTCGGTGAGGCTCAAGCACGGCGCACACTGATGTTTTTCTTTCATACAAAAGCAGTTAGCAGCCTATAATCCTACACTGCGAGTGGATAAAATACCCACAATCCCTCACACTGGAACCGTCATGTAGCTGTTCCCGAACGCCCTGGGGAGCGGTAGAGAGGATCAAAGTGTGTGTGTGGTGGCGGCTCACAGATTGAGCAGTGATATTTAACTAACGATTGACGATGACATCAGCAGCCAGTGAATCTTATGTAGATGAAATAGTTTTTATTTGGCATCTACACAGTTGACGTAATATCAACTTTCCAACTTTTTCTCCTCAATTCATTTTTTGCGCAGATTTATAACAGTAAAGGATCCAAGATTCTTTCCATTTTGAAATGATTTGTTTAATTAAAAACATGCAGCAGAATTGTGAAATGCGTTTTTTCTTTTCCCTCACCCAGTAGTGATGTGTTAGTGTGCAGAGCAGTTATCAACTTCTTTCTCTAGGGGATGGGTTTTCCACCTCTATATGTGCATATAGAGACAAATGATTAATCACGTTTGTGAAAGTGAGATTCAGAATGAAAGAAAGCCTGTCAGCTCCTTATAGACTTTTTTTTTCTTTCTCATGGTGGATTGTTTTGTTCACTACTGCCAAACCAGGCGTGAGGTCTTTTAAGTACCCCTGTGCCAGTAAAACCGCAGCAGGGAAAGAAGTTGTCCTCTGTTCTGGAATTACAACTTTCTTTTCCACCCATTTAAAGAGACTCTTATTTTCCTGTCTGTCCCCTGGTTAGGAGATCAAACACAGTTTAGATTTGAATATCTTTGAATCAAAGAGAAAGGTTTAATTGAAATAAAAAGGGGGGTGTGACTTGGACTAATAGCTCTGCCCAGGTATGTATCATAATGTCTTTTGGCTGCAATGCTTGGATTTTTTCTCAAGGCTTTCCAAATGCTATTGAAAGATATCTTTTATAATGCGTCTCATGTTATTTGAAAATGAAGTGTAACAAAATTATTCATGAACATTGTCAACAGAGTTCGCTTCCCTTCGCTTACTGCCAAATTATTCTTCAAGAGGTTTGTCGAATTTTGCCAAAACCATTTGTAAAAGTAGCAGCTGCAAATTTTTGTAGTAATCCCATTTTTTTTTTAAATTGTGCAACTCTTTCCAGTTCCCTTCATTCACTCTGGCTTTATCCCCTTTGCAAGTGTTTTATGGTCTTCTGGGAGGGAGGGGGTTGATGTTTGGCAGGATGGTGTAAGGTTTCTAAAAGATATTGGTTTTTCATCCACACACAAGGAAGGGACAGGAAACAAAAGAAAGAAAGAGAAAACAACTGGTCCAAGGTGGAGACTTGTATAAAATGTTTAGTTCTGCTATAGTTTTTGTCATGTCTTTTACTAAATAACCTCACTTTTTCCTCCACAGAAATGTCAGGAAACATTGGTTGCTACATGAATAGGTAACTGGTAAAGAACACCTGTGCACGGCGCTGTTTGCTTTAACAGAGCGGGTTGGCCCACTGTTTTGAAGTTCAACACAGATGGTGTCTCTTGTGTTTTTTACGCAAACAAGAATAAAGATGTCTTAAATGATGTCATAAACATAAATATCCACAAATGAACAAAAATATCTATGAATGTTGTCATAAACAAATGATCCGTTAATGGCTGCATTTTATCTGTGCCACTATTTATGATTAAAGGAATAAAAACAAAAGAATAGTTGAGGTTAAAAAAAAAAAAAATCCACTGTATGTACTGTGCCTTTACATGTTGATATTGTTGTATTGGAGCACTGTATGTGAGGTGACAGTCGTGTTTTAAATTCAGTACACAAGTCGACGGTTCATGATGTACAGTTTACCGACTGGAAGGTCTTCAATTTTATGTCTAACACACTTAGATTCACAATTTTCAAACTCCTTCACCTGTCTAGAATCCGCTTCAGTTTTTCTGAAGTGCAGTGCATTTGATCTGCCATGATGGTACAGCAGATGTACAGTGTAGGACATTTTCTTCACCCTAAACCAGCAGCTGAGAAGTGTAGCTGTCATATTAAACCTCTGTGCTCACTCACTTAGCTCGCCACACTCTCCGGGGCGCCCCTGTTTGTCTACACCACTGTTCCGGTTCAGTAGAGAGAGCAACAGGGAGACGAGAGGCTCAATGTGCATTCCTGTCAAGAACTCCTTCACTGATCCTGTAAACTATCCCCACACACACATACATACATCGACACACATACATGCACGTTCACACACACACACGTAGAGCTCTTACCTCTATGAAGCCGTCTGAGTCTGCAGACTCTTAATGCTGCAGGCATGTTGGCTACACTTACACTTCCCTACTATGGTTTCATTATTGTTCTAATTAATATGTTTTAAGTCCTAATAAGGCCTTGTGATTATGGCAGCAGTGACTGTTATAGTTGAATAACATTTGTAAATTAATAATAAAAGCATTCTGTGGTAGTTAGTAGGTTAATAAGGACAGTCTTTGAGGTTTGAGGTAATTGCACTTCAATGTGATATTTCTGCTGAGTGTGCTGGAAAACACTTCAGTCTGCTCTTCAGTGCGATTGCCTTTGTTGAGAGAACAGATGCAGTTTCACACCAATAGAGGGCATTGTTGTTTAACTGCAGGCGTAAAGCGCACAGTCTTTGTTTATGAAGGTATCAACGAGTGCTGTTGTTTGTCTTTCAGTCTTTTCCTCTTTTCTCCATTCGGGCTGACTGAATTTGATGGTTTTGTTTGAATACTAATTTGAGAATCACTCTATCAATGTTGTGTTTTTTCATACTATGTCAGCAAATGCAATGGCTAAACACACTCAATCTTTTCTTTTTCTCCACCAATTGAAATTACTCTATATTATATTTTATATGAGATGCAAATTAAAAGGATTCATTTCATCAAGCTGCAGCCAATTCTTCTCTGAAGGGAATAACTGAAATGCATTTTTTCTTTCACATTTTCTCAGGGAGATATTGCTAAAATATGTAAATAAAATGAACTCCCTCCTTTTTGGCACAGATGTTATTGTAGAAGTGCAGTTTTTTTGTATTTTATTTTCATTGCAATGTGACTGAAAGCCTGAAATGAGAAATACAAGTACCTCTCCTAAAGCTTGGACAGGTTTTTCATTGTAAAATACCTTTTTCTTTTCATTTCTTTTATCAGGAGAAGAAAAACAAAACAGATTTCACAGATGTACCGGTCTTATCTCATGGTGTGTAAAGACAGTATATAATAATTGTTCTCTTATTATGAGACATCTGCAGTTTCTATGGTGGAGTGAGTAATTTGTAAGATGTGTGTGTGTGTGTGTGGGGTGTGTGTGTGTGTGTGTGGGGGGGCATTAAAACAATTCACTTCAAAAGTATCTGAAGACTGATAAACATTCAGTATAACTGTAGGTTGCAATCACACATACAGACAAATACCTGCACTTACATGTGTTTGAAAATATTTCCCACAACAATATGATGGTTAATGTTGACAAAACAATTAAAACAGTTACCACATCACAATTATTAAGTCAATCAAATAAAGGGACGTTTCATTTTCCTTTGGTCATTGAATTTCTGATACTTTAGTTTATTTTCTCAAATTTCTCTCCTTTTTCTGTCCTCTTGACAATTTCTTTCATAATTATTTTATATGACTCTTCTATTTGCCCTTTTAAAAGGACAGTCTGTCTTCACTATATCACTGCTGTTTGGCTATGTAATCATTCATACTGCCTAATACATATTGATCATTTAAATTTATATAGAAAGTTGGGAAAAGGGCACCACTTGTGGTCAAATGAGCTAAAAAAAAACTGATTTTAACTTTCTAATCTTGCCGTTTAAAAATAAATGTTTGTTGACAAATTAATGTTCGATAAATCCAAATCGTATTTTTTCATAAACAGATACCTAAACCATACTTTATTGAAAACATCTGAAGAACTGTATCGAATCTCATTGGTCAAAAGGACAAAACTCATGTGGCCCCATTTCAACGGAATGGAAGAGCATTCAATCAAATGGATACCAATTTATTGATTTAGGGGAATGCACAAAAGAAAGGATTTAAATCTCAGCCGATAGCCATTAACAGCGTATCTGAAGATAGACAGGCGATTGGTCATAGATCACAAATGGCAGGAAATCCATCTCTCCTTGCTCATTTCTCCTTTTTATTTTCCATGCTCCCACTGAGATTTCTCACACCAGACTTTGATACAGACCAGTCATATACTTAAAATCATATCCCGCTGCCGTGTGTTTCTGTCTCTAAAGCACATGAGGGAGAAACAGCTCTACTCACTCTTTACCGTATAGTTTACTATAGTCCCAGACAAAAGAGCTGTCAATAAACTTTATTGTGCAGGACTAAGTGGTAATACACTTGGCTGTCTGTCTTTGGAAGAAAAAAAAAAAAAGGGCGTGTGTGGGAAGATTGAGGTAGAGGGGGTAATTAATATGCTGCTGTCATGAAGAACATGAATATTTGAGCCTGAATTGATTTCAGATCCATCATGAAATCTATGTGATTCTAAACAGACCAAATAAAAACAAAAGGGTTAATCTCCGGACAGAATTGAGTATTGAAGATGGAATCAGGTGCAAATACGAACCATCTGGTATTTAACTGATCAGTTTGGGTAGTTGTAGCTGTAGTATGATGATGTGATGTATTGATTGATTATTCCAGGGTCTTTTGCTCTTAAGCCCCTTTTCTTACTCAAATAGAGCTACATCACGTCATGTATCCACTTTTGACATGTTAATAGCAAATGCTTAGTGGAAAAGAACGAACATCAAACATGCACGAAGGCATAACAAGATAAACAAACTATTGTATTACACCACAAACAATTACCCTCAACAGTCTTTTAGAGTATATTTTTAGACTGGACAATGTTGACATCATATGGCTTTTTTTTCTCCTTCCCTCAGTGTGTCCTCAGTTGGGTCAAAGAAAATCTTTCTTTTTATTTCATCAGGGTTATTCCCTTGAAATATTTGTGCAAGAATTTAAGGGCATTTCTATATATATATAATGTCTTGAGAGTATATTTACATATACATCAAACAGTGTTCACCATAAAAAAAAAGACAGTCCCTCCAAATTGGTGTGAGGATGTCCAGAGGGGTTGGAATGTGAGCTTCGCTGCGGTCTGTGTTCTCAGGTGATGGATAGGGTAGGGGAGTTGGTGGTGGGGTGGGCAGGCTTTGACCTTGGCCATGGAACAGTAAGCGCTAGCTCAGATATCTCACATGATACCCATGCATAGCGGCTCATTACGGAAGAGCCCCCTTATGCAAAGTGCAGAGCTCAACACTGGCTGGCTGACAGAGGCTAGCCTAGCACTGCTGACCTAACAATAAGACAACAGGGTTGTCCCCACCCCACCCCCCCCCAAAAAAAAACAAAACAAAATGCTCCATCAGAGTCCTGGCCCCTGCAGTAGTGACTTTACAAGAAAAGGTGACTAAGGACACATAGGAAAAAAACATACTTCTTTTATCTTTCATACTTTCATACTAAGTTCAAGGAAAAGTTCAACATTTTGGCCAAAAGTTTATTTATTTTTTTTTTTTTTTACCAAGAGTTAGATGTAAAGATTGCTTCCATTACCACAAGCAGCTGGACTAGACAGAGCTAGTCTGTCTGGCTGAAGAAACCAGCCCACCATCACCTCCAAAACTCAATTTGTACAAAAATTCAAGGGTAAAAATTTGTGGTCTTTGTGTTGTGCTGGACTATTTCCTTTCAGGAACGCCATCTCTCTTTGGTAAATAATTTGGCACGTCACCACGACTCCAAAACTGTGAAGGTTGTGTATGGATTAAATGATCTAGGTCCAGTATTTTAGGAGGTTTTAGAGATCCTGGTAGGCAGATATTTTATTTTTTACTTTTGCTAGCTGTTTCCCTCTGTTTTCAGTCTTTAGTTAAAAAGATTCGTATCAGTCGTCTCATCTACGTCTTGGCAAGACAATAAATCTATTCCTGAAAGTAAATTCATACTCAAGTAGTAAGGACCACAAATTGTATCTGCATACCCACTTATTATTTCATTTTTTAATGTGTTTAAATCTTTCTACCCCGACTATAAAAATTGAATGGCGTACTCTAGCGTGCAAATGGTAGCTCTGGTAATTGTAAGTCATGGATACTGTGTTATTGACCGTTTTGATTGACTCACTCTCTCTTTAATAACAGCGACGCTGTAAACATTTTTATCATCAAGCTTTACAGCACTGGACAATGACCCGACAGGGTTGAGAGCATTTGTTGGGGATAGAAAATGTCCTGATTTATTTATTTATTTTTTAGCCAAAATGTTCAATTTACTGTATACCAATTCAATTAAAAGACATTACACAGGGTTGAGGTTATTATGTCCCATGTTCGCTGTAAGTGTGAAAGTAGATATTTTCCAACAACATAAATCTTTCTCTGCAGTGTAGTTACACTTTTAAGAGTGTTACTTTCACACTGTGTATTTTTATTTCAGATCCCCAAAATATTAGCCAAATAAAAAAAAGAAATTAAAAGAAAATTTATTTTTAAATGGAATCAATTACTTTAAAATGTACCTTTTATCAATTACAGTGAGAGGTTTAGATCTCTGGAGTTGTGTGTTTCACCTCTTGTTAATTGATTGATTGGTTTGACACAGAGGTCACGTGCGAGTGATGTGAATACAGGTGTGAACTGTTGTGAGATGCCGCTGGTGACAAAGGCACGGCACCGTTTATAATGTTAAGTTCAGTAGGAGGTGTAAACTCTTATGCTTCACTGAGACTGAGCAGTCCCAGTGGTGCAACAGAAGGTGGAAAACCTCAGCAGTTTTCACTCAAACACAGGACAAGTAACACAGTTTAGAGATGACAAAAGAAGGCTAATGGTTTAAAAGATGTATTGAGAGGACAACATATGAAGAAACCTAATTTAAGAGTATTAAAAGTTTATCTTTATCCATCACAATCTAGAAGTGCAGGGTCACCAGGGATGACAAACTATTGAAGGGCTCAGAGCTCTACAGTGGAAGTGATGGGTCTTCACTTGATCATTTTTTTTTTTTTTTTTTTTTTAGTTATGATTGTTTATTTCCCTCTAGCAGGACAAAGTTGGCGCATCTTTACTCTACTGCTGCCAATAAGACAAAATTTAAATTAAATTTAAGAAATGCTGTATGTAACTGTATGCTACATGTTCACAGTGATGAAACTTAAAAATGGCCACTGGGCACACTACAGGAACAGATGGTGTGTTAATTTCAATGTTTAGGTCTCAGATGAGCAGACATTACCCCGTGTCAACAGAGAGTAGTACTGTCTCCAGTCTTTGTGTGTTAATGAGTGAATACATAAGGGTATGCATAATGTGTGTGAATTGTTGTGTGTGTGTGTGTGTTTGAAAGATAAAGAGTGAGACGTTGAACTCCTGTGAATCTATTTTAAGAATAGGGCCCATATTGTGTGTGTGTGTGTGTTCAGTATCCTAGTGGACAGGCCTATCTGCTCCAGGGTAACCCCTTATCAGAGCCATTGGCATATCTTGTGCGGGATGACATAATCAATAATCAGAACTGTTAATCAATGGTATTCTAAATAAGTATTGATTGGGCCCACAAGGTTAGCCAGCTTTATCGGTTTACATTAAGCAAAGCAACACAATAGACAAAGGCCCACGACTGGGACAGGCCAGTTTAACCCCTGCCCATCCGTCTTTAGGAGACACAAAGAACATGGGTGAGCAAAGAGTGTGTATTATCTCTCTTTCTGAAGCTTCTCTTTATCTTTTCACACTTCTGTATTTATTCTCAGAGAAGTTAATATTGCCCCCCCCCCCTTTTCTATGAGTAACTCCTCAACATTGCTGTCACGCGCAGCCTCATTTGAATACAATGAAGCTCCAGTTGCATCTCATTATCGACATGGCCAGGTAGACAGAGGTCACTGATTTGTGTCACCTCTCACAAAATGGCCATCTCTCTCGGGAGCCTGTTGGATGAAGAGGGAGGAGTGTGGCAGCATGCTGTGAGTGTGTAACCCATGGGGGCTCCACGTCTCCCTAATTACCAGCTAGTGGAACACAGTCACAGCTGTCTGCAGGTTAGTTGAAGATGACCCATGAGGATATACAGTTTTGCATTTCTTCATAAAATCAGTGTGTTGTTCTTTTCAGGCTAGGTATTCTACAGAGTTGTCAGCTTTGAACTGTCACTGTTTTGCTTTAGTGGTAACAGGAGGCTGAATGCCTGGAGTGTGTGTGTGTGTGTCTTAATTTCACAGTTTTCTCCAAGCTAACATACTTGTCATATTCTCCCATAAAACATGACAACTGTCAATGTGCTTGAATCACCTAGTAACAGAAAGACAAGTAGGCAAGCGTAGAAAATGAACCGAAATAACCCTTTTAGTCTCCCCTTACTGTAACAAAGCTTAGCTTCATGATAACCGTGTTGCCAACATGGATGCTCAAATCTTTTTTTTTTTTTTTCCTGTCTTCTCACTGGCTCAGTGCCAGAGACAGGCTTAGTTTTTGCCCATGAGAGAAACGCCTTTCACCACTCACACAGACCACCTGGCATCATATGTTCTGTCCTTTAGGAAGGTAAAAAAAAAAAAAAATAAAAATGCTTCTTACAACTGTAACATCTCTTTTCTGTCTCCTCTACACACACACACAGACAAATATTTTGCCCTGCAGATAAGCAAATAAAATGTTTTAAGCTAAATTGGCTATTTGTATGGTTTGTTATCTATTATTTATACTTGAAAGTTTTACACAAGACTATCCTCAGCTCTTGTAAGCGTACAAAATGGGCGAGAGGCAATGATACTTCTTTGATCCTCCCTGTGCCGGATCTCTGTGAAGCTCTCTGTATCACCACAGTCTGTTCGTCGATTCTCCACACACCTCGTGTCTCTGCTCCACCTCTCTTCCTGCCTATCTATCCCTCTCTCTCATTCTCTGTGTCCCTTGTGAAAACCCCTGTCACCTCTGGCCCTCCTCCTCTCCTCCCCCTCTGTGAGGCTATTACAGGCAGCACTCCTCCCTCTCTGCCTTCCCCATGTATTACCATTAGAAGACATGCATCTTGGGAGCCGCTGCACACTCCTCTGTGTTTTGATTAATATTTTAGCAGCCTCGGGGAGGAAATGGGTCTTCCTCTGAGCTAATCCGTTATAGGGTGGATGCTTTGAGCAGAGGAAAGGGAAGATGATAGAAGAGGAAGGTCAAGCTCCACTGTTTTTATTTTCCTTGTCAGAAGTTGTAAAGACATCCTATACAAACCAAATGCCTTGAAAATGTGAATAATTCACAAGTGCAGAGTTATGGAGAGATGTTGAAGCTAAGTGAATTTCATGTACATTAATATTCACAATCGTAAAGACGTATTAAAGGGAAGGATGACCGTCCTCACAATAACTTCTGACACTAACCCCAAACTAGACACCACCAGTGAATCTTTCTTAATTTCAGCTCTGGACGCTTCAGTTGAACCGACTGCTGCTGTTTCAAGTCAAGTGTGGAGGTATTTGTTCTTGGTTCAGCTCCTCTTGATTGTAGATAATTGAACAATGCTCGTATACTCTCAACGAGCGAAATATCAATAGGGAGAATTTGTGCATGTCCGTGTCACATACCACAGTTGCCATACATGGACTGAGGATTGATTTTTAAATCTAACTTGAGTTGTATTTGTTTTGGCATTAGGAGAACGATGCGTTGCTCAGAAATTTCACCTGGACGGCTTCTGCACATCTTATCTTTTTACGTAGTTTGTCTTTGATAATGGCCATTAGGAATAATAATCATCCATAGTTGATGAGAGGTCCGATGAGCGGTCACGTGATTTTTGTTTATCTTTGTTCAGAGAGAGGTAGAGTGTCTGAGAGGGAGGGGGGGAGGGGGAGCTCCTCTCTTCAGGCATTGAAACTATAGTGGAAGGTGTCGGTTTTATGCAGTGCTGCTAGGATGATGTCAGTCTCTTCCCTGTCTATTTTTGGTGGGAACTGTGTGAGTCGTGTGAAAAATATGCGGGATGCCGAAACTCTAGATGACGAGTCACAGCAGAGACCTGTTAACATGGATGCAGAAATGAAAACAAAGAGTTTTTTTTCTGTGACCGCCACACACACGTGACACAGGGAGGGTGGCTGAGACGTACGAGGCCATGCTGTGACCTGTAAGATATGAAATATGTAGAAAAAAAGGGTTTATATTCAGCATGTGAAGTTATGAGAGTTGAGGAGATACTGAAAACAACATATAGTAACACAAATGTAAAGACAGGATTCAGTATTTCAAAGTAATGATATTCTTAGATAACTTAACTATATTTATATTTTATATTTATTGATTTTTGTTATAAAATGCTCAAACTTCTTATGTGTAGACAAATAGATTTATCATATCTTTATATTAAATTGATAAGATAAATAAAAACTAATTGAACACTTAATATTTAGGGATTTGAACAGACTTGGATTGTTTTTTTACTATAAATATGTTGAATTTTCAGCTCCGCACAAGAGAAAAAAAGATGCTTTTAAGCTCTTAGAAAAGTGGTGTTGTAGTCTAAAGTTACAGGTATGCAAAACTGCAGTCATGATAGATAAAAGACATAACTTTTCTCTTTTTTTCTGCAATGCTTTGTATATTTCTTTTTTTTTTTTTGTAGCGGTGGTAATACCTGAGTGTTGGTGTCTCAGCTTCTAGGTCTGTGCGCTGCGTTTCTATGCTTCGTCTTTCATTGATTCCCACTCTCTTTTATTTATGTTTGTTTACTGTGCTGCTTGACTCAAGAACTGCCTATTGCTTTTATTGTCGAATGCAATGAAGGGTGCTTTTATCACCATTTGCCTGCGGGTCAAAGGTGAGAATGGAGACAAATGGGCCAACTGTACAATGATGAACAGGGTGTTCTGAACCTGGAAACATACGTTCAGTTCATGGATCCCAACAGTCCATTCTTTTGTCATTGGAGACAAATACTGAAAGGATTTGTTAAGAAGACAAATAGGTAGGGCTAAGATTTAAAAGGTCAAATAGATTATGGCAACTAGTGTCTAAATTAAATAAAAATATATAGACTGAATAAAATGCTACAGTGTCTTAAACGAACACTATCAATACAAATTAAGATAATGCTGGACTCATGCTGGATATAAATAAAGCAAATTATTCAATTATTAGCCTTAGACTTTGGGTTATAGTGTCCCCTTTATTTTCTTTTTCCCCGTCTCCATTGGTATTTCTCTCAGGTAACATACAGTAACCTTGGCTCTGAATCATGTGACACCTTGACGCTACACCACCACTTTGCACATTAGTTCTGTTGACCAATATATGAATTATTCTGGCTGTATTGTTCGTGAATTTATCCCCATGGTGTTACCATGTTGATTAAGTGCAGTATGGAGGTCGAGTGTTAGCAATTACTCACCATGTGTTCCGAGCAGCGGGCCATGTACAGTGAGTGAAGCTGGCACATTAGGAACATACAAATGAAGGCTGCTCTTTGTGGTGTGCGGACTTATTTTAAGCTCTGCCAGCCCATTTAGCAGTGTCCTTGGGGCTGGGGTGTTTTATATGCCTCCGATAGGTGCTGGCTTGCTAATGAAGGTGGTATTTAATTTGGTTAAATGCTGCAGGGATCAGACATTTGATATCTGTATGGATGGGATGGCATTTACAATGAAGGGGCAACATCGGCTTAGAGAGGCCTACTCCTTTATTCTCTAGTATTTAAAGAGGGCATTATGTGCAGAAGGACAGAGCAGCTCGCAGGGAGCTAATGCGAGCATAAGGAGGATACACCTGCCCCCAGGTGTTTTTCTTAGCAGGTATAATAGCAATATATTTCCACACATGACATTCCCTAATGTTTGCTGAGGGAATATCAGCAAGAGCAAGTGGGGTTTGAGCTTCGAACCCTGTGGCAACCATTGCAGTAAGACACTGGGGCTATTAATGGGATGACATGCTGTAAGTAAGTTCAACAGTAGGAAACAGATTCAATTAATTTTTAGCTGTTGAGAATATATTTTACCCTTTTTTTCCGATTTCACTCCCCATTTTTTTGGGACAGTTGAAGTCCCAGTTGTTCATATTGACCTTGATGGTAGTTTTTTTTTTTTTTCCTTTTACTACTGATTCACAGTCATTGCAACAAATTTGAGAATCAGTGAACAAAACCTCCCTCTCTCTCTCTCTCTCACTCTGTGTAGTATGGAGAGGTTTCTTCATTAAAACTGACAGAGAAGCCAGAGGCAGGGGAAGTGTTATAGCTCTGCAGACCTGTCACCACTTTCTCCACAAACTATAATTTAGTGCTGTACAATAATTGAAATAATTCTTTCATTTACTGACGAGGCTGCCAAATGTTGAACCAGAAAACTGCCGAGGGGAAAGATAATGTGTTCCCTCATGGCGTTTTCTTTTTAAATTCATTTTCTATTCTAATATATTAAATGCATAAATTCTCTCACTAATGGTTTGTGTGAGGAAGAGCAACAGCCTATTCAATGATGCAGTTTAGAGGGTGTTTTCACACTTAAAACAAGAACAACCATAATAAATGCCGATAAATCTGTAGACATGTCCATTTTTCCATACCCCTAAATATATGCTTAGTTAATCCCCTCCTCTGCATTGGCCATTTGCAGAAGCTAATGGGGAGGTTTTGCTGCAAGACACTGCAGAACTGTATGGATAAAATGAGACATATTTTTTTTTTAAATATGCAAAAAAAAAAAAAAAAAAAGCTTTTGACTATTTTCACTTTCTCCAGTGAAATGTCTCGTAATTAATTAATGTTAGTAATAACGGATAAAAATTTGATTTGGCCAAATATTCTTTCATCTCATAATTAAATATAACTCAGTGTCTCTGTTAGTGTGGACAGGATTTTGTTTTTACTTTTTAGACTTTTTAATTAGTATTGTATGTATTGTGTATGACCTTCATTTCCAGGCTAAAGTGGTAGAGTAGTGTCCAATCAATCAAAAAAAATCAAGAAAATGGCAACAAATGGAAACTCACACCAAGTTTTCTTGGGATTTGAATGGGAATCTTTGTACCTTAGTTCATCATAATACATTTCCAGGACGCCTCCGAACTCTGTGACAGAGTCTAAACTTCAGAACAAGAAGCAGTCACCTTCTTTGCTGTGGGTCATGTGCTCCAAAAATAAGCAATTTAGAGAATTATAAGTTTTCCTGACACTCATATCATGAATTAGCATTTCATTTTGCTTCATTATTCATCCAGCTGCAATCTTTAAGGCTGTTTTCCACATGTCAAAATTGAGGCACGTTATGCAAACTGAATGCATCAGGCATCAGATTGAAATAATATTTCACTTCTCAGCCTAGATCCTTTTCTCTCAGTCGCAGTTTTGAATGAATGCCCTCGCTGAGACTGTGGACCGTTAATACCTAATTACAAACCAGCTATTAAAGATATTTACACTTTTGATAAAATTGAAGCTTTTAAGGAAATTTCAAGCATTTTTTCTTATGTTGTGCTTGTGTCAAATCGGCAGTTGTGATTTACTCACTTTAACTTTTTTTTTTTTTTTTTTTTTTTTTTAATTTTCTTACAGTTGTGTGTGAGTAGGTTAAGTTACGGGGATTTTCTATGCTTAGCATTTGAGATCCCGTCACATCATTACAGGTGAGCCAAACAAGAAGCTGGAGATGCACAGAAACAATAAAGTAATGTTCTAGAGAAACAAATGGAAAGACGGGAAAACAGTGAAACTTGACTGTATTTGTAAAAGTGAGCAGTCAGAAGGAATAAAGTCTACAGCCTCAAGCTATTATTCAATTACTATGTTGAGAAATAAACTCTTCCTGTTCTTGCCTGTCTTTACCTCATGGCTTTTTATAATATTTAATAAATGTGATGATTCAGTGCTTGGCAAGTTCAGCTCATTTTCTCTCCCCGTCACTTTCTCATGGTCATGTCCAGGGAGGGTCACTGTGGCTACTGTGAGAACTCCATTGTGTTGATTACAGCAATGATAGATAGGTTGTGCTGTGAGATGAGTGGAGGGAGAGGGAGAGAGGCTGAGACCGAGGAAAAGCTGAGCTAAGAAATACGGAGAAGAAACTCATACATAGGAGAATGGAAGTTTGGCAAACACATGCAGAGCAGATGAGATGGAGCAAGACAAAAGGCGAAGAGGAGATGACTGAAAGGAAGATGAAATGGAGAGAAGAGTGAGAAGAAACCTGGAGGAAAAAAAAAATAAAGTAAATTATACAATTTTTGGATACATTTTTTCAGTGGCATTGGAAACATTTTGGGAAATTTCTAAAATAAAAACTTATCGTAAAATTTAAAATTACAATAAGTGTTTTTTATGCAGCACGAATGAATTAATGAATCTCAAAATGTTAAAGCTTCAAGAATTAAAGTTTAAGTTTGCTTTATGTTTTAGTAGAGTATAGTATGATATAAAGTTGTGAATATGTTAAGATGAATCAAATTGATGGATTCAGTTTTATTTAATTGTTAAATTACATTTGTCTCATGTGTCTTTGACAGTAACAAGTGAAAAGACAAACACTTTATTTACTGTGACTGCTTCCTGCTTATATCAGACTTCAGGTAATCTCTTGGTTTATTAATCAAACACTTTCTGTTGAAGTGCATCCACCCTTAAAGAGATATCATCTTTATTTAATAACATGTTGAACAGAGATTCATGGTTCCCACATGATGTAATCTAACAGCTTCAGTGGTTCTGACTTGTCCTCTAGGACCAACCGCAAGTTTTATTTTATTTCATTTTATTTTATTTGTGAATTTGGTTCAAAATTCTTTTGATGGCCGTGATATTCAGTGGTGTTTTCAGGAATAAGTAGATTGTAATGTAGATCCCAATTGTGGCTGACGCTACCATTTTTAAAACGTTGTTATTTGAGAAACACGCTTGTTGCTGTCATCACTATTTATCTCTGTGTACACAGAACTCATACATGGCCTTTTTAATTTACTGTTTACTAGAGTAGACAGAAGAATATCTTCTTCTGAGGTTTATTATGGTTTTGCCAAACTGTGTCAGACACATTACAGTTGTGAGAACAATCATTGATATCATGAGTTCCCTGGTCTGTTCCTCTAATTTTAGAAATTAGAAATAATTACCTAAATCTAATTTTCTTAACTTCAATTCATGCCTTACCAATAGTCTTAACCAGAACCTCAGAAATGATATTCAGTCTCAGTAGGACCGGGTTTCGTCCTCATGAGGACCAGATAAAACCTAAAGTGGTAAGACAAACGTATACTCCTTCTGTCTCTTCCCTTTGAGGAATGTTGATCTGTTTGGAGGGACGTGTTCTCCTTCCCACAGAGCACACATGGTTGCACTTCATCGTAGCCATCAATGGGAAGAGATGTATGATTGATTAATCAAGCTTTTATCAATACAAGGATAGGAAAACGACCCCCGAAATCCACTTACATATCAGCAAGGCACTTTTATCCCTTCTTCCATGAACTTGATTTACGAAGGCAGTCGATGTGTAGTGCTGTGTACACGTGACTATGTAATGAAATGGTGAGCTAACTTGGAGAAGCACAAACCCCTTACTGAAGAGCATTTAGTTAAGTGTACAGATTAGCATAAGAAAAGCGATCTCATAACATGAACAGACCTCTCTAATTGAGCTATTGTTCATGTTAGTAGTGTGATTTCCAACTGGCCCAGGTCTCTGCAGCTCTCACTACCCCTTGTGCTTTTGGAGTGATGGGCTATGTCGGTGTGTGTGTCTGTTTGTGTGTGTGTGTGTGTATGTGAAGCCGAGTGCATCCCCTTCAAATTGATCACCACTCCTCAACAGGAAAGGACAGAGGGGGCGTTAGTGAGCGGACGCTAACTCAGCCAATAATGAACAGGGTGGTTATAATGCGAAATCCATTGCCTCTCAATCGAGGCCATTGATCAAATGCGCCTCCTGTATGTTTGATTCTCTGCCTGGCTTGTATATTCTGAAGAGGAGCCTTGCCATCTAATTCATTCCCTTCGTCTTCAGGCCGTCCTGCTCACTCATCAGTCTGTCTTACTGTCCTTAAGTCAAACAAGCCGAAGGTGATGGAAAGTGACTGTTGTTGTAGGTGTGAATACAGGTGGTGTCAAGATGAAAAAAAAGTGCCTCTAGCTCCATTAGAAACAATTGTGATCTGGACTGAAAGGGAGTTTAGTCACCTTGGTACAAGCTCCCACTAAGCTCTGACTTTGACTGGACGCCTCCCTCAAAGCTTTTAACAGGCAGATGTAATAGCCCTGTGGTTTTGAAGAGGCCATGGTTAAAGCGCCTCAGGAAGAGCAAGCTGGCGTCTCTTGTGGCTTCAGATGCGGTCTAAGTTGTACTTAATGCACCGACAGGTAATCCATCTGAAGGCAAGATGCTTTATGCCAATTTAGACAGGAAATCAGAAACCTTGTGTGGTATTAGTCCCTGTGTCTCCTCCTGTTATCCCAGCCCATTATGCAGAGGTGATTTTATATTGGTTCCGTTTTGGAGGATACAGATCTTGTTGTTGTAATCAGAGTTTTTGTCAGAAAAGAGCACCTTGACGGAGACGCTTTGGCAATGGCCTTAGTTGATGTTGCATCAAACAGGATGTAGGATGTATATTTGTGTTTGCAGTGTGGTGTTCAGAGGGAAAAACTGATTAAATAGAGATTAAACACTTCAGTAATTAATAGTTCAAATTCCTTGATCTTAGTCAGTTAATTGAGTTGTTTATATTTGCTTTCAAAACGATGGTCAACAGCCATGATGGGTGACTTGAAGTTGAACATTTATGATGGAAAACCTGAGGCTGAGGGATTTTTATTAGACTTGTCTTTGTCAAAAAAGTCAAGACCATCTTGTTGTGAGTTTGGTAGAACATTTTGTAAAATATAGCTGCACATCATTTGAGTTTTTCATCAGTATTTTATCCTTGAAGCAGAGGTGGACGATTTGAATTTACCAAATGATTTACATTTCAGATCAAACAGGTCACTGTCATGAAAAAGTGTTATATTTAAATATAAGTTTAAAAGTTCAGTCACTGCTAATCATCCTGTTGTTAAACAGGCTGCCAGCTAACTGCAGCTGGCAAGTACAGTCCCTGTTCTGCTCTGTAGCTTTGGTGAGAATGACACAGCAACACATCCCAGATCTCCACCTGAACAGAATGAGAACCACCATCACCAGCTGGAGTCCAAGATGGTGGAGTTACAGTCTGTCTGTTGGATGTGAGACCTGCCTGTCGGCAAGGAAACACGACATGAGACTTGCTTGTTTTCAGGGGCTGAACTACTAAATCGAGTAAAGATTTCAGAATAAAATCATCAGTCCCAGAAAAATCATGTCCAGTACCTACTATGGATCTTATAACTTATGATTAAGTGATTGAAATGACCAATTGATTTCAACTTTCTATGTAAAAAAAGAAAAACTGAATAAGTCAACACAGCAAATAACATTAGCAGGTAGCAACAATTAACAAGTGGTTAAGCAGGTGCAGCCACAATTTTGAGTTATCGCATCCAAAGCCGGAGGCCAAGATAATAACGAAACAACCGAACTGGAAAGTTCTCAAACTGAAGATCTGGAGGATCTGTTAGTGCTCAAAGTACCTTGGATATTTATTATACACAAGAGCTATGTTGTTAGAAAAAAAAAAAGTACTTGCGTCACTATTCGGTCCAAGAAATGTTCACTCTTGACTCACTGGGGGGAAATTTGTCTTCTTCAGTAAATGTGCACATTAAAAACAATCACATAATTGAATGGAGATGATTGATGGGATTAAATGGATTGATTCTAGATCTGAAAATATAAATGGTGTCTAGAGTCACAAAAAACTCCCCCTGTGTATAAACCATGCACTCTACCAGCTAGGACATTTGTTTACAGCTCCTGTGTTGAGCTAAAATTATGAGGAGAATAAAGTCCAAAAAGGCATTTATAATTAATTGCATGTATTTTCTTAAATTTAGCTGCTCTGTTAGTGTTCCACCTTATAATGGCGAGAGGAAAAACCAAAGCTGGAAAATTAATTAATCTGCCGTATCCAACATACACAGATTACAGAAACACACAGCTCCAATCAGTCCTCTCCAGTGATATTTTAAAGCTGTTGTTCCCACAGACTTCTCTCCTGAGACCATCATGCTCTTGCATCCCAGAGAAAGGCAACAGCTTCCAGAGGCAGCGACAGCACTTCTCTCCCTGAAACAGAAGAACCCCATTACATCTTTTCAGTTTTCAGTCCCTCCTCCCCTCTTGCCTACTCTCCCGTCCTTTTTTTTTTTCCTCCCTTTCTCTACAGTACATCACTGTGGCTTTATCCATTTCATGTTTAGTGAAACTCCCCAGGCGAGCCAACACAAGGCAACGAGATGCCGCAAATCTTTGATATCTTAAACAGAGGGCATAGTGCCAGCACTCTTGCCAGATAGGAAAAACGGTAATCCAAGGGAGGAACATCATCCTGAATCAAACAAAATGAATAAATAATCGGGGCTGCCGACACACTTTCATACTTGCGGTGCATGTCCATGGAGGATTGGTTTACCAGCCCAAGTGATTAGTCTGCTGGCAGAATTGTTTGGTTTCTGTGGCTCAATCATTTACAGTATGATATAACAGCAGATCAGATCCAGTTCTTAACACAGCCCTCTGTGGAGCTGCTGATATTTAGCCAAAAGGGAAAGCGAAAAAAAAAAAAAAAAAGCAAAGAAAAACTCAGCTCACTGTTACTCAACTGTCACTTAAAATTTGTGGCATGATGCTTTAAAACAAAACCCATGCAGTTCAGTCTCATTTGGTCAAACATCATTAATATTATATTTTTTTTTTCTTTTTTCCATGTTACATAAATACCTCCCACACGTCGGTGGCTAAATCAAACCACAGATGAATTTAACCTGTTACTTTTACTATGTGACTTTTTATTCATGCATTTCAATTACACTTTATCCCAAAACAACACAGTCTGTGTTACCTCTCGCTAGATTTATTGGACGTAACTTTATCGTGTGTTTTGTCTCAACCTTCACATTCTCTTCTGTACAACATAAAAATAAAATAGGAGAATTGTCTCATTGATAGTGGCTACATGCCTGAAGTTGCATTAATAAACTACCAGGCAGAGATAATATTTTTCAATGCCAAATCGATTTTCATAAGGTTACATTCCTAATGTTTATATTTCAGCAACCTCTCTCCTGTTTATACAATAGAGGGTATTAAAAGGGAGATTAAATTTTACCCGCCTGAATATAATACAAACATAGAATTATGCTTCTATTTCCAGGGCAAGCTGTGCATTGTCATTTATTTATGAGTTTTTTTTTCTTTTTGCCCTCCCCTCCTTTTCCTTTTCTCACCCAACAGTAAATATGGAAATTGTGTTTGTCAGTTTGTGTGTAGACACACACACATGCATGCATGCACTTTTGTGTAGAGATCTTTTTAATGTCTGTCTTTTATGCCGCAGTGAATGCAAACTTGTACCGTGCTCCTGCGTGGATGCAATGGGCGTAGGAGGGGTCATGTGGCTCCTGCAGAGAAAACTTCTCCATCCTCCATCAATAAACACACTCCCTCATCCTTGTTGCGGTATCGACAGTCAATCATCTGTCTTCACACACTCGTTCTTTCCCTCAGTGTCTCTCTCATCCCTCTGAAGATGCAGCCAGACTTTTATTGCCACTATTACAGTGAGTTGCCATTATCCTTTTGAATGAGAGGAGGGCATACATCATCCAGGTTGTTCCCACAGTCATAGCACTTTAAGGTTAAAGAGAGCACAGCGAGGAGAGAAAATATTTCATTCTCAATTGTTCAAATTATACATATAGAAATACTACTCTCATAATTATTGGTTTCCAGTGGTCATAATCAGTTAAATTCTGATATGTCTCCATTTCCACTCTAAAAGGATAATAGTGCTGAAACAGCGTCTTATATTCCTCTCTTATATACGTTCATCTATTGAATGGATTCTAAGAAATCTTATCAGACCATAATAATGATAGCTCATCACAAATCAAAAATGAAGCAGTATCAGAGTTCTTTCTTACAGTAAAGCTGTAATAAAATCATGGCTATCTGGCAATGATACATGAGAGTTTTACTCAAATCTTTTGTATTGATTTTTAAAATGCTTCCTTTTGGCCCTATCGCTCTGAAATATATTTTATTTGATTTATTTGATGACTTTTAATTTCCTCATTCTACTAACTTTTTTTTTTTACTGTTCTTATCTTAATAACCCACATTAGATCTAATTGATTGGTAGTCCCTGACAAAAGTTATCTCTTTAAATACAGGCTGGTGTGTTTTCGTAACATGTTATAGATTCTGTATGTTCTATACGCTTTTAACGTCAAATGTCCAGTGTAGAGACCCCAGTGATTATGAGTTGGATGAAAACTTTTACAGAACAGAGATTTAACAAATGTCTTCGTAATTTAGTTTTATTTTCCTTCAGCTAGTGCGGCATTTTGAACATTTAAGCTGCATTAATTTCTAAAAGTCTTGCATCAGACTCACTTATACTCAAATACTTTTGAATCTCTCAATAAGTCTTATTAGATTTAAGTAATTAAAGACTAATATAACCACAAATCAAAGATGTCTAATCGCCTTTTGTTGGCAGGAAAGACAGAAACATTACTGTTTTAAGTTGGCAGCGTAATTAATGTTCACAACCTGTACCTACAACTTGATAATTAGATTAGCATCTCGCAGTAATAAATGAAATGTTAAGTAAATGCTCCTGGCGGGTTCTGAAATTGATGTGAGGTGATCAACTAGATCATTTCTCTTGGAGAGAGTCATCACTCTGTTGGTCTTTGTTAAACTACAAAATCCCCAGTCGATTTGTGGTTGTTCAACGATGTTAGAGTGATACGTCTCTTCAATCACAGACACTCCGGCTGCTGAGAATATGTTCACAAGAAAACACAAACATTTCATTGAATTGAAGAATTATTAACAGATTATTAATGAACATTTAATCCATCTTCACTGAGGTTTGCTGATGTAACCAACGTCATTTGGTCGAGTTTTCCTGCTGATGAAAAATTAAATAAAAATACAGACGACAGAAGAAGATTGAACTTGATTTGGCAGCATCATATTGTCATTATATTTTATATCATGTCTGCCTCATCATTTCATACATATAGAGCTGTAGTGTTGGATTTGAAATTGGTTTGTGTGTCTGAGAATATATTTAAATATGTGTTTTACATCCTAAAGAATAAAAGTTATATCAATGTAGATCCAGAAATGAACATTATTTATATTCCTTATAATTGCTCTTGTAATCACAAGCTGTATTTTAATAGTTGTAATGATTTATCAATGTTTTCTTCAGGTTTTGACGCTGACATCAGTTGAGACTTTTAGAGACTTTGTTTGCACCAGATTTTGATACACTGTTGTTCACTGACGTATCTTCACCACTCGTTCAGACTCTTTCAGACACACACTCGTCTTGTCTGAGCTGCGTTTGAAAACGGTGTTTGTTCTGTGTTGTGCCCTGTTATCATGGGTCTGTTTTGGAGTAAACATATTCATTGCGGGGTGGTTGATTAGAATATGAAAGGGAATCTCAGCCCGGTCGGTTGCTCTGTTCAGCCTGACATGAATTACACATGAAGGCCGTGGTCCACCCCACGTCATGCGTAAACCTCTCATATTTACAACCACTCTTGGGCTTTGGTTGGCTTTCAATCAAACACATATCTAATTTGGAAGCTTTTAGATTCTCTGCACAGTGACCACCCATTAAAAGAGGAGATTTTTTCTTGGCAGTGGTTTCAGAAGGTTATTAATTAGCTTTGTTTTGGTTTTTGTTCATTTCTCAATTATTAGTTATTTTTGTCCGTAATTTATTTTCACTATAATTTAACTGTTCTTAATTAACACATATTAAATGTATGTATTGATATGTTATTAATCTTGTTGGTGATTCAGATGAGATACTGAATTAAAACAGTTATTAGGAGGCAAAATCTTAGTATGAGTTTAATAATAACTTCAGCTTTTACAAGAAGAAACAAATGGTTTGTCCTCGTGTTTCTGTTTATTAGTTCCCTGACAAAACAAATAAGTCATGCACTTTTCATTTTATGCACTACTCAGTCTGCTCTCATTCTAGTTGTGAGGTACAATTACTGCTATGTGTAAAATTCTACATTTCCGCAGGGCCAGATCATTTAAACCACAATGCCAGTCCTCAGTAACTTTAGAGCCCCTGTAGGCCCACTTCAATAGACCCCCGGCCCCCGGTGTGAACCTGGTAACTTGTTCAGCAATACACACAGTTTGGTGGCTGTGAAAGCATCAGGATAATGCACCACTAATGGTGCAGATGTGTTAGACCAATGATGTTCCTGTCAAAGGAACATTATACGTAACACCCATTGGTTTACTCTCAGCTTTGAAATAAGAGCAGACACCGAGGAACTGACTAAAAGGGTGAGGTTCTGGAGGTCAAAACAATGTGAGGCCTGCCTAAAAATAAACAAAATAAAAGGTCTGATTCCACAACACCTTGATATTATAAAACAACATGTTTATCATGTCCTGTTTTGGTGAAGTAACATCTCATTATATTTTGTCTGCAGACTCATTTGTTATTGTCTTTTTAAGTCTCGCATCCAGATAAAGTGCAGATGAGATTAGATGCATTTCTTATTTACACTCAACCACATGCATGTATGTGTGTGTGTTGGCCTCCCTCCAGTCAGAGGTGAGGGGGGTTATTACACCTGAAGCTGTTTGGTAACTGACAGTAACATCAATCGAAGCATCATTTCTGCACTAAAGCAGTTTAGTTACAACAATAACAGTTAACAACGTTACATAAACTAATTCCAACACATGGATGAATCATATTTATGAACTGCCATCATTTGCAGTGTCTCTGCTGCAGTTTTGGTACCGTTACAGATCTTTGAACTGAATGAAACCGGTCAGATCAGACAAATGCCACAACAGCTCAGTACACTCTTCTGTTCTATATGTGTTGAATTTTCAGTAGCTGCTCTTTCCCCCCGTGGCTTTAATGAGACAGGGATAACAACGGATAAATTCAGTGTAAGTCTGGCTGCCATTATCACAAGGATAGACATTGACTGCCTAATGATGTAGTTGGATGAATAAGTATTACTAATGCATCTTAGAGAGACAGATCCGTCTGGAGCTTTTCAACATGCGTCTAGACTGTGATGAATGTGATATCAATCTGTCATGAATGCATTTAGCCTTTTTTTAAATATCCGATAGCTACCCCTCTAAAAGAGCCAGAATAATACTGACTTTAGATATGTGTTGTTTTCTGGTTATGTTTTTAAATACAGCAGTGTGTTATTAATGATTCACACTAAAATATCATACACTCCTGCTTTACCACACTTGCCCACCTGGGCACATCTTCTTCGCCTTTTGTTTCTGCTCATCAATTCATCACTAGAACTTATTACAGTTTACTTTTAGAATAACTACAATCCATTTTTCCTCCCATGCAAGTGTTGGAATGATGTAAAAATGACCTTTATTTGGGAGGTAATTGTTCAGACCCTGTGCAAATGCCTGATTGTGATCTCGCTCTGCAGAATGCTGCTTCAGCAAGGTTCCATCCTGTTCCTCAGCGTGGTCCTCTCTTTCCTCCCAAGGTGTCCTCTGGCTGCGCTGGCCTCTTTGAAGGCTCCCTCTTTATAATGGAAACACTCCATACACTTCCTCGATGAAGCACGGAGAAGCACTAATTCCACACTGATAAAGATCCCCCCTTCCTCTCATTTCATAAGTCTCCTACCAGATACGAAGCTTTACTAGATTAGATGTGTCACTCCTCCTCCCCCTCCTCATCCCCCGTAACACAAAAGTCCTCACAAGACCCAATGAGAGGGAAAAAAAGAGAGGGAGAGAATTAATTTAATTGCTATTCAAGTGTGGGTGAACAAGGGGGAGAGCTGCACATATTGGGGTGGAGACTGTTTCCTTTTTTCTTCATAACTACAAAAGAAAGATTCTTCTTTTTAAAATCAGGAGATGTGTATCCTATTGAGGGAGACAGACCGGAGGTCATCTCTAATATCTGTAAAATTCAGAGTGTAGTTGTCAGATGTGTCAGAGATTCCTCTCTCCCTGTCTAAACTAACACAAGAGGGGGTTAGCTATGATAATGAAACCCTGCGTGAGCGTAAGTCTGTGTGTATGCAGGTGTGAACACACTTTCTCATGCTCGTACTCTAATGAAGAGGTTAGAAAAGACACCAGGAGTTCAGTGACACATCCTCCATCACGAGGGGACTGCTGTCAAATTTTCTTGCAGAAATCACACTGCATTTTATTGGATTCATGAATTTTTTCTCTTTATTTATTTCTTTACTTTTGATTCATGTTTTACCCTTGTTTGTATATGTTTATCTGTCAGTGCTAGTGATCTGAATGTGAGGAAAAGTGAAGATCATTTTGCTTTGATGTCTTGTCATAGTCAAATCATTTTCTTTTTTATTCTTTATACCAAACATTACTTTAAACAATAATTGCTACAGTTTTAATCTTTCTATAATAAACAACCAAAACTGGGTCTCTTTGCGTCAATAATCAAAATAATCTCTAATAAAATGTTTTTTTTGGCATCGTAGACTTCGTAGAAGTGGATAATCCTGTCAGACATGTCAACGTCTTCGGCAGTAAAAGACAATGCGAGAAAGTGTTGACATTAAAGCTTTGACCTTATAACCCCTCCTATTGAAGAACAATCTCCCAACATCTACTTTGGTGTAAATTATCAACAATCACTCAAGAAAAAGAGACACTTTCTGGTCTATATTTGTCGGACCGCTGTGTTATTTTTGTGAAGTGAGGATGTGGCAAGTTTCTGTGCAGTTTGATTGAAATGTTGTGTCATTCGTGTCTGAGGCGTCCGCCGCTGTTCTTTTCCTTCTTCCTGTCTTTTCTGTGTTGGCTAAAGGGGATTTCCCTCCAGATGTGGAGGCTGCTCTTTCTAAACCTTTGATCAAAGCTTGAGAATGGAGACAACAAACCTGCGTGTCCGTGGCCCTGTCATAGCAGGAGTAAAAATACCTTTCATCACATGTCTTTTGTTTTGTATCAGCATGTAAGATTCAAATGTAACCATCACGTTGACACGTGATGGTTAGTTATGAGACTTTTTTTTTTTTTTAGCATTGAGCAGTTTAGCATTTAAATCATAACCGAAGGAAACAATAGTTTGAGAAAGAGCAGACACAGTTTCAGTTTCCAAACTTTAGGTCTTCACATGTGAACCGCTTTTCTTTCAGACTGACAGTTAATTTTGAGGCGCGTGTAACATTTTATCCAACAAAATGAAAGAATTTGAAATGATAGATATGATAGTTACATGTTATTTATTAAAAAATCCTGCTTATGTCTTGAGATTTCATACAATTAATTAATTAAAATTGCTTAAATTCGCATGTGGGTATTAATTTAACAACTGAACATTGTCCGTTCATTATAATATTATAACCGACAGAATATTTTCATTGCGATGGTCAGACCCTCCCACACCATGAGCTACCTTGCTGACCGCAACCGCAGAGCGATCTATAACGTCTAGCAGGTGTAGGGTTACGTGTTAATACGTAGGAGAGATTTTGATTTATTTATTTATTTCGTTTTCGCCTGGTCACCAATAATTGTGAAACTTCAGCTAGTTTTTTTTCTGGCTGGACACAGGAGCTGTCAGGCATCATATTTCCCTCAGGTTCAAATGTGCTGTGTACTTTGATAATAAATGGAGAGAGCTCAGGTGACCAGACTGGAGAGGCTTGTAGGTAATAGCGGGACCTTATAGAAGTCTCTGATATGAAAACAGCAGCTCCTGTATTTGAATTTGGCTGTAATTTTGGTCTGTGCTGAATTTCAAGCATATTGAGTCAAAGTGCTGCAGCTCGGTGATAACGTTTTTTAATGATGAAAAATAATTCAGTTACTTTTCTTCACGGTCCTTTAAAAAAAAAAAAAAAAAAAACATTGACTGGAACAGAGATGCAAATGTTTGATCAGTCATGAATATGACTAAAACAACCAAACACAAACTTTTGTTTTCATTCTTTTCATTTTACCGATATGTTAATATTCCAGATATTTTAATACATTCTTTTATCATATCTAACCCAGATCATTAAGACAGAAATATCTACTGCAGAACTGATGGAGGGAGGCAAATCCAGGACATTGTTGTGCAGACCAATTTTCCACAGATAAGAATTCAGTACTAAATGTTGCACCGCACAAACAAACAAAACAACAGGAAAATCCTGGTCTGCCTTTTGTTTGTTTGTTGTATTTTCAGTTTTCACACAGATTAAACATTGTAAATGAATGTGGTAATTAACGCAGGGTGTGTGAGTGTAGGCGCTGGTTTTATCCACTTGTTTGTCTCAGATGAAAGGAGCATATTTTCTATAAAACAAAAAAGTGTGCGTGATTGTACTCGGTGCATCATACCCACTTGTTTACAGTGGCCTCCCATGAGGACTTCCCTCTCTGTTTGTTAATGTATTTGCAAGGGGAGACTTAAAATAACCCACCCAGCTCAAGCAGAGCACCATCTATAGGCAGATTCACAGCAGACAGATTTACTTCACTGATCTGTAAACAGGAAAAAAAAGCTTTATTCAGACTGTCTTATCCTTCTGTGTTTGATCTCCGCTGCATCGGCTTGGGAAGAAAAAAAAAAAAAAAAAAAAAAAAAAGAAAGAAAAAGAAATTAACCATCTCCATATACAGGGATGCACATGTGTAATTGTTGGAACATGAATAGCAACTGAAATCAAAGAAGTAATTTTCATTTCAGCTTCTCCTGCAGCAAGTATCATGTGTTCTTAATGTTATATTGTTCATGTGAATAAGACACTGTTTATTAAAGCTTAACATGACACACTGACTGCTTACCACACACACTATAAGAAGGTGCATGTTACATATAATTGTAATTAACCAGTGGATACAGAACGTCGTCAGTGATTGATTCAATTGATTAACTGCATCTGACTGTGCAGTTACGAAGATGTGACTAAAGATTTTAATATAAATGAAGTTAAGAGTCACATAGAGGTGACAAAAACAGTAATCATTAACCAGAAAGAAATAAACAAATAACTCTAATAATTGAAGTCAAAAGTCCAAGACATTATAAGTGAAGTGAAAATTGCACATTGCACTTAATAATTAGGTGAAATAAAACCTAGATTTACAATGTACGATATGAATCTATAATGGTCAAAGATCCAAGTAATTTTCCAGCCCCACAGTTTTCCAGATACCTCTTTACATGCAGGAAAAGGTACGAAGAATCTTGTCGAGCGATGTCTCCCATGGGTTATCAGTGTGTCTTAAATACATTCACTGACTCGACTTTAGGAAATATGGAACGTTAAATAGTTGAATGCAGATTAAAAGGGATTGAAATAGTCTGTTAAACAAGGCTCCCCTGGTACACTTCATATGATGTTCGGTTAGGCCGAGTTAGTGACCTTTATAATCAAAGCATATGCTAATTACAGAGATATTATTAGACGGTTGGGAGTCTGTGCTCAAAGCTATGCTATCTCTGCCTGCGCAGAATTCACAAATCATGGGATAGTCACTGAGAAGGTGGACCGATAAATGTCACATCGTCGCTGTTATGTCTCCCCCACACTTTATATAAGTGAAGAGAGAGAGAGAGAAAAGCAGCTCTGAAATGATTAGGCTGTTGCCGCTATTCTTTAAGCTCTCAACCTTCTCCTCCCCTGACCTCTGCTTTTTAAAAGCAGAGTCATTTGTTGGGGCAAAAAAAAAAAAATACATGAATATTTATCACAGTGCCACCTCTGCAAGGTATGCACCTCAAGCCAGCATGTGAAGAATCAATTATTCAAGTGTATTTTAGATTTCATTTGTAGGTCGCTTTTTTCCTCCTTTAAATATGCTTTATCCTGTCCACTGAAACACACAATCATGTCCTGTTGTTTTGTGTTCCCGATCAGTAAATTTGCACAAAGATAATTTGTGAGTAGGCACTGAAAAGTTTAAATAGGACCACATGACTAGTGACTTAACACACACAACTGCTATTTTTCTTTTTTTTTCTCTCTCTCTAAACACAAAAAAAATAAATGAAAGAGACCAAGACATCTACATTTTTTTATTGTGTCATTTTGTTATAGTTATGCTCTTTGTGATGCAGTTTTGTCTCGTTGACCTTTATAAGATAGAATACAGAACGATCTCTCTACAGGAGAGATCTACCGAGAGCTCGAGTGTAAATCCAAACTCTCGGAAAATCTGGAACTTGTGGCCTCAATGGATTTGTTTGACACTAATGTTCAGAATCTGTTGTGTTGTTCACACTTCACTTCATCTATCTGTGTCTGTTAATTTGAAGTCAGACAACACAATACATCTCTGGATGTACACACACATTAATATGAATACATACACATAGCACACACAGCACATGCACACATGCCAGGATCTAAATTGAACAGACCAGCATGGAGTAGGCCAATTACATCACCAGCCCAATTAAAATAAAACAACAGGACTCTTTCAAGCTGTCCTGCAGGCGAGAGAAAATGAGACGGGGAGAGAGAAAGAAATAGCAATAACAAATCCCAATCCAGTCAGATCATCATGATGTTCATTTTAATTAAAAAATTGGATTCACTGCAATTAACTCCAAACTAGTCCCCCGTGGCTCAATGAAGAAGAAAATGATTGGCTCTCAGTTTCTAAGCAACTCTAAGAGTTCCACAACATCCTGTGGTAATCTCACACTTTCTTGTGAATATTTTGGATGATTGTCAAAAGAAAATGCTGCTTGATTATATTTATGTTTACATGACTCGTCTAAACCAACAACATCACCAATCTGTGAAGTGTTTCTCCTTTGCTTTCTGAAATTGAGGAGGACCGTGTGTGTGTATTGAAGCTAAAAAGGTAACAGTCGGGAGGAAGCAGGATTGTGTCCAGTCTGACGCTCAGACTTCCAGTGATTAATATCTTCACCGATCAGTTTAAACCTTCACTTATATTTTTACCCGTCAGCGTCGATCGACCTTGTTGTAAGTCAAATGTCATGTCACTAGGAGTGATATTCTCCATCGAGTATGAGGTGCATATGTGTTAATGTGCCTGTGTAGAGTGTATGTGTTGAAATGCATGGAGTAGCCATCTTAGGGTATGGATTACTATAGTGATAGGGGTTGAGTGGCTAAAGCCTTATGACTAATAGCCTGTCAGAGTGGCACTCAACTCTACTTGGTCACACAGATCAACGCCTCTCTCTCTCTTTCTCTTAAACATGCGCACACACACACACACACACACACACACACACACACACACACACACACACACACACTTTCATAATAATAAATGCAGAGGACATTGATATTTTCAGGTGAAAAGATGCTGAAATATAAACATTGTATTATTTTTCTCTTTCCAAATTGACATTAAAAGTTTCAAAGTAAAATAATGAAAATAGATGTTTTTAACTTAATTGAGTCTGGCTTTTAAAACCACATATAATCTATAAATTTCCTGAAATCGGAGTAATTTATTTATTATTTAATACATTGTGTTTAATGTGTTTAATTGTGACCAAGATACAAACAGATTGGAACAATTTGTGATTTATTTCTCGCAGTTACTTGTTATTTATCACCCGGCAAAGACATTAATACAATATATTTATAATAAGCAAATATAGACAAATATATCAGAGCAATATATGCAAAGATGCCCTGAATTTTACTCCCTAATTTGGCCTAAGTCCCCCAAAGACTAAATCTTACCCCACGGTATGAAATGAAACCCACATTTTTGAGACAGACATTCCTTTAAAATGTATAATTTCCTCACCCAAGCCAAGAAAGCTCTTTTCATAGCCACTAAAACATTAAACAACTACTTGTTTTAGGCTAAGTGCAATTTTTTTGGAGAGACCCTTCAAATGAGTGACATGATAGAGAGTATTTCCAGTAGGACTGTATACTGATACTTCAGTGTGAACTCAGTTCCTGTGCATTAGTGCACCAGCTCTTTGCCGGTAATGAATAATCTGAACTCCAGCCTAAAGGCACTGGCAGGGATGAAAAGGAACAAGTAAACTACAGCAAAGCAGAGGTGCATGCTGGTACACCTGAAGAGAGATGAGAACAATTCTGGGATTTCTGTCTTCAGTTTTTTTTTTTTTTTCTTGCCTGTTCCTTTTTTTTTTCTTTGAGAGCGGGCTAAGATAAATATTCACTTATTAAAGCGTAACTGGAATTGACTGTGTCATGCATCAGGCTAATAGCTGAAAGCCATGGTTCAATACGGCGGAGTTGGGACAGGCTTCGCTAATGGAAGAAGTGACGTGGTTGCAGCCCAAATGTCATTCATCAGACCGCACACTGTTCGTTAGGGGCTACAAAGCCCTGCCATCTCACACACTCGGGCTCATCTATTAACCCTAGGCAATGGCACCCGCCGGATTATGGAAATAACAGATTCAGGAAAATAGGACACCGATAGGCTATCCATGTGGAAAAGATTGGTGTCAGGAGAGTGTTGCAAATATGTCTGACTGCGAGGGATGTGGACGTTTTTCTTTTTCTCTAAAGATCTATCTAGGTGCTGTTGCGCCTGGAGAGCTAAGGGTTGCATCAGGGGGAACCTGTGCCAGACGTTATGGCCTTACTTATTGCATTCCTGCCCACCACTAATAGGGCACGTTGACTGTGGTCTCCATGTTCTGCGTCATTGAATGAACTCAATGTTATTCACAAAGATGTAATATGAGGGTTAATGCCTTTTCATTTTTTTGGAATGGAAAGTGCAGTAATACTGAGATCAGACAAAAAGGAATATGACAGGAGGAGGCCTGACGGGGCGGATGGCACGAGTGAGTCTACAGGCAGTAAATTGGTCCTCAAAGATTAGGACACATAATACCCCGTCGTTAAATCTTAGGTAACCACAAAATCAGACTATATGGGCTCACTCCATCAGGTTTCAGATTAACCAAGCCCAAGAAACCTCAAACGATGGAATTTGGTAGATTTATGCAGAGTTGTGAGCATTTGTTGAAATGATTTGTGTGAAGCAAAGATCATTTTAAGTCACCAAACTAGTTTTGTGGCCTATAAAGAAATGAAAGAACCAAGTTAACAGCAGGCAGTTTATACACTATGTATATTTGATTAAAGCACATGTTTTTCTCCTGGATCTGATATCCATCTGTAAACTTCTGGACCATGACATGTAGAGAATATTTCTCCCACACTACCTCATAGTGTGAGAATGCCAGGATGGTGCGTTCAGACCTGTGGACAATGGAGGTGACATGGCAGGATGATCCAGGACGCGTGTATAGGGTGCTCTGGCTCTGGACACACAAAGAACTTGAGCCTGCCCTAGATCCCACACAGCCCCGGGGGATGACGTGATGTCACATGCACCCACCTCGCAAAACAAAGATTGTGTTTAGTCAGCAGTTTGTTCTGTCCAGGGCTTGGCCTGCTCCTCTGCCCACAAAGGCCCTGAATGACCAGCGATCTATGACCCAGACCTCTGTGAGGCAACAGGTGCGTTGTTATGAGATGAAGGGATTTTAAGGGAAAAAGAGATGAATTCATAGCCTCATCATATGAGCCAAGACTCTGCTCGTCGTGTCTCAGCTGCCAAAACTTGTCTCACTTACATCTCTCTCAGGCTTTATTGTTTAAAATAGAGAATTTGTGTAATGAATTCAGTTTGGAGATCTTTGCCCACAGCAATGATAAATGATGGACGTTTAATACCTTTTATCACTGCCATAATAGTTTCTGGTGCTGAAAGCCGTTGGACCCATTTGCCAACAAGAGGGTCCAATTTCTAGTGGTCCAACTCGACATTGACCAAAAAATCTAATTGCTCCATGATGTTTGGATTGAAGACACAGGCACCATTCAACACTAATGTTGAACATTATGACAGCGGCTGTTATAAAAAGTGTTAGTTAAAGATCAACTAGCAGCCACCGGGATACAAAATGACTTAAATAATGTTTATGAGGTTGGTTTGAGGAGGAAGCAGATTATTGGGTTGGAGATCCAGCACAGATGAGACCTTCTAGACACCAGGGGACACTGTCTCCCTGGCTGCTGGGTCTGTCCTCACAGCTGCCAAAACATTAAGCGTCTCATTCACCATTTACTCTGTCATCTATTATGTGAGGTATTCTAGTTTATAGAGCATCCTACCACATATGAGTTAGCCGACTGTGTTTTCATGAGTCCATGCTGGACTTTTTTGGTCACCACAATTTTGTCATTTTTTTTGTACTAAATTCAAGATTTTGTACAGTACAAGATTACGTACAGTAATCTGCGCTAAATACAAGGTTCACGACTCCAGTTTCCACTTCTCCTTCAGCTAAACATCTCCTTCGATTTTTATTTGGGCCTGGAGTAAGTCCCCGGGGATAATTTTAATGTGTGTAAATGAATCTGGTTTCATGGCATGTACTGTCTGTGTATTCGAGTACAATGTTATGATTTAAACTGTGCTTAGCAAATGAATATCAAAAGACACACAAATGCTTGCCAGATGCTGCCAGATGCATCAGATCTGCTTCCTCAGAGGAAGTGGAGGGAGACTTGTAGCTACCAGCATCACTCTTCCAGTAGCAGTGTGGATTTCACTGACTGAGCCAAGCTTGGATTCTAAATGGCTCTGTGACTCCCTCCCTGCTCATTGCCAGGATTCTCCTGTGTTGGCAAGCTTGTGGCGGGGGTTATTAGATAAGGAGACAGACTCTCTGGCCCCTCTTAACATCCCTCTCAGCGGGAGAAAATAAAATGATTTTACTCCCTCCCTGTTTACCCATAAGTGGAAATAGAACAAGACAAAGCAAATGACTACACACAGCGAGCAGCGCGGCAGCAGACCTGTGGCCCGGTCTCATCCGATGTAAGATTTAGGCTAATTGAGGTTTCAGTGTTTTTCATCTCACAAGTGATTCACAGTCACGTAACCATTTAGAATGCGTGTTTTACAAGCCTTCATCAAAAGAATGTTCTATGATCTTCTCAATTGTGAAGTGCTGTTTTAAATATACTCATCATATTTTCCACTTGGCTGACTGAAAACCGCCTATCATGAAAGTGTGTTAACCTACTTAACTGAAGCCTGTGTTTCTTGTGTGTACCAGCTGCTCATTCAGCTTTAACACATTATTTAAATTGAAACAACTTTTTTATGTTTTCAATTCAGCAAAACAGGAAACAGCACTAAATGAAATGAAATGAAACCTGATTTCCTCAATCAGTATTTCAGCTGTAGTATTTCAGTCTGCTGTAATTACCTGGAATGCCAGATGTAGGCTTCCTACTAATACAAAGCCTCAACAAACAGGCTTTCTCCTGACCCAGCTAGCCCTGGGACTAATTATCATCTTATGGAAATGCAGCTATTTCTGCAACTTCCATATTCCTAATTATTTTCTGTTATTTCAATATCAGCCTGGCTTTGATGTCCCAAATCCTGTATTTAAATAGTGTAAGATTCCTATTCTTTGTGCCCTCTGAGGATTGTTCATGTAAAATACATGGACTAAGAGTGGGTATTACCAGGGCCTCCAGGGGCTGGACACACCAGGTCCACAGCCTTCTTGTGTTCCCCTCTTTTTTTTTTTCCCCCCTTGTTCTCTCCTCTGTATGGGGGCGTCTGCTGGGAGAAAGCGGACAAAGGTAATATACATGTGAGTTATAAGAATATTGGGCTTGTGGAAATGCATCTTTGTCTGATATCTATGGTCTTGTTACCAAGGAAAGATAAAATTACTCACCAGAACAATCTCTACATTTTTATGAATCATTCCTCATCTCAAATACTGTAACTTTTATAATATGACAAGGTGACCTGTAAGAAGCAGCTGTTCTTATATTGTTGGAGCCGTTGTTCTTCTTGCTATGCTTAGATATCTCACACTCCTTCTAGCACCACATAATTCTAAGTGATTGGTCAAACTGTATAAACTTTTGGCCTGTCGAGAATTAAAGTGTCTAACAAACACATCCATCAGTGGTGCATTAAGAGACTGGATTCATTAATTAGTAGGGTTAAATGGCAATGTACCATATGGTCTGGCGCCATCTTGGCAGACAATTTGAGCAGGAAACTGATGTACAGTCTTTTGAGAGACTTTCATCTCCCACACATCCCTGTCATACATGAACCACATTGTGATATGATTCCATTCACCTACACTGCAGGTTAGACAGAATCCCAGAAACGAACCACAGACGTACGTAGAATTATGACAGTGTGTACTTCTCAGTATCAGCCTTGCTCTGGCACATGAGCTCCATTCTAAAAGATGACGCTGTATAAAACCATCATCATGTATTTTCATATAGATGAGCTATGGCTACCTGCGCTCCCAGCCATGCTTTTATTAATGGGGAGCTGTCAAGAGAGGGATGCTCTGCATATTCGCATATTAAACAGGCAGGGGGGGAGATGCCCAGTTTATTACCGTTTGATATAAATCAGCTTAAAGCATCTCTCCACCTCCTGCTCCACCTCTTTTCTTCTGCTGTAAGGACGGTCTCCTCTACACGTCCGCTCCTCCATTTCTCTGCAAAACACGTCTACTCCATCTCTCTGTGCCTTTTCCATGATGTTCCTACAACTGGCTCTTCTTACAGCTGTGACACAACACATTTAAATACAAGATACAGGACAATGAATCCTTTCACTGAAAGATGTTTTAGGCCTCCATCCACAAGCCTTAACAGAGTTAAACAGTACCCTAGCTGTCCTGATATAGTTGAGTTATGAATATCGTGGCTACAGCGATTAAGCAGATGAAATTTAATCATAAAATTTCTTGCGGCTGCCACTGTTTATGACTGTGTGCTTATTAAAATGCAACATGTTCCACTACATTTGGATTCATTTTACTCGTCACAACGCCATGCTGCTGCTATTTTGTTTTCTGCTCCGGTTAAAGACTTGAGGTGCTATATAATTAAGGCATACATGCAAATTTAAAATAAAAATTACAGCATATTATGTGTTTGCAGCAGCACAAAACACATTACAGTTCTCACAATTGGATGAAAAAGTGGGATTCTGTATGAAAACATTGATTTTCTGTACCCTTGGGTGATTTGTGGAACACAGTCTTCAATAAATTTGCAATTTTGCTCCATTTCTCTTTTGTGAACAGATCATGATTTAGGATAACTGCTCAACACATGAGATGATTGATCAGAGTATCCTTTTCATTATTTTTTCAATATTTTTTTTTTTACCCGCAAGTAACCACCAGTGTTACTTTAGCAAAGAGAAGAGACACAGGATACACGGAGACAAAATAGTATTAATCCTGTAGGCCTGCTACTTTCATTTACTGTGACCCTGCTCTGGGAATTGTAGCGACTCCAGGGCTTCATACATCTCAAATAAAGAAAGGCAACAGCTTCATGTCTCAACACTCCTCCATCACTTCTGCTGTGTGTTTGCTTTTAATAAAGTCCAAAGTGTAAAACCCTACAGAGGTCTTGTGGAGACGTGAGCTTAACGAGTAAATGCAAGTTGTTCTTTTCTCCTCTGTTCTTTCTCATTCATAATTTGTGCTTGTACGTTGAATGTGACATACACTTTTTTTTTTTTTTTTTACAATGTGGCAATTAATGGACAATTTAATTACCTATGTTGTCACCACACCGATTTACAAAATACCCATTTTTCAAAACTGTCTCAGAATGACACCTCCACTATGACAGTTTAGGTAAAGTACACAGAGCTTGCATGGCTGCAGTGTTAAATGGAGCATTGTGCTGGCACCTGTCCCTAGGTAGGACCTGGGCCATGGCGTGCTTGCTCAGGCATGACTGTGACACTAAACAGTTTATTTCCTGGCACCCCTCCAGAGGACCAAATTATAATCGCCATTTAAAAGAAAAAGAAAACAAGGCGAGGCGAGGAACATATTCCTCATGAGAGAAGAGTGCAGGGCACGGCATGATGTGGCTCTAATCATATCTTTAGCCTGATAATGATCCTGACATGTTTTGTTATGGCTTGCGATACTGATGCCTCCTCCACCGGCTTTAGGGAATATCACGACAAATCACAAGGGAGATTTAACACTCCTCTCTTTCAGTTTATCTTGTGTTTTTTTTCCTCTGTCTCTTACTATCTCTCTTCTGTTTTCTCTTTATATCTCTCATGCCTCTGTCTGATATTCTTACTTCCTATCAATTGACAGGCTACGTTGATGAAAGATAGCAAATACAAATGTAACAGTCTCGGTCCTTTAATGGTAAAATACCTATTCAAGATAAAGTTAAAGGGATGGATTAGTTAGTTTTGTACCTTTGTTAGTACACACCACTGTTTACAATCTTATCATATGTTTTTTTTGTTTTGTTTTGTTTTGGTCATGCTGTCATGACTAGAGAATTCAGTACGATTCCAATATTAGTAACAACAACAAATTTGACTTTTTTTCTCTGCGATCACAAATGTGAACTGCATTAGTCTCATCGGGTTCTAGTGGAAAGTTAAAAGATTTAACACTGAAAGGGTCAGAAAGCCTCAGTGAAGACTGAGGCCTACATGCTCGATAAGAACAGCAACTCTTGCCAAATACCCTCCAAACAACAATGGTCTATAAATCACTGGCTGTGTCCTCTCCATCCCCCTTCCCCTTTTGCTCCTCTTTCTGAAGGCTATTCTACTGTACTCCAGGAGCAAGTACAGCTCCTTTTTTTGGGAGATTTTCCCAGAGGTATTATTAATTACCCAACATGCTGTTGGGTCTGTGGGATTGACGCTCCCAGTGCCGTAGGTCCAACCACCTTGCCTTCTATGACCTTGTCTGGCTCGGCGGATAGGGAAGATTAATCGGACATAAAGTTGCATTGGTGAGCCAAACAGGCCTATAAAATTAGACTCCATGATGACTTAGATTTGTAGTTTCTTTTACATCCATTTATTTAATCCCGTGAGCTCCCATCTATCCATGTGCCATTCTGTATTTCCATTTTTGCTTGTTTTTATAGTTCCCATTGAATCTACTTTTCCCCCCAAAGACATGTTAGATGCTCAGGGCTCTTGTAGAGAGCATTCTGTTCCGTGTGGTGGGCCACCATGTCTAGCTTATGCATGTTTAATGTTGTTGAACATGAACGCACAGTCAGCCCGTCATAAACATGCCAGCTGGGACACATAAAAGGTCATAAACCTGTCAATGAAATCAGAGTGGCATGTCCACCAGTGCCAGTTTACCCACACAACACCTGCTTGGATAGGAGGAGAGAGAAGAATATTTGCCATCACTATCATCTCTATCCCACCATGCAGTGCTGCACTGCCCGCCAATAAACGTGCAGCTGAAGGATCGACAATGGCTTCTTGTGCAGCTCTGCTTATGACTGTTATTACGCTCCCAAGGAGGGGTTTTGAGTCTAATATAGAGCATTCTTTAAACGTGTACAAGAAGTAACTTTTAAACATTTTTAAGCAACTGTAACAAGCCACACACACTCTCTGCTGCTGAGTTCCCTTTGAAATTCACTGAATCTGGTTAAGAATATTTGTATTTGGGGAAAAAAAAAAAAAAAAAGAAATGGCACAGTTGTGACAAAAGTTTTTTTTTTTTATCTTTCATCATGTGTGGGAGGACTCGAGAAAGTGCCCTCAAGTCTGATCTTCACTTTGGATAACTGTGTGTGCTACCAGCTGCCACCGGGTAAAAATAACACTCTTCTTCTTATGCCATTATTCATTCAACTCCATTAATCATTAGAGCATTATCTGGCATGTGAAAATTCACTTGCTGATAACGAATGCATGACCCCAATATGAGATTTCCGGCTATTGTAGAGCTAGACTAATTGATCGTGGTCTGTTTCTGGGACCAGCTCTCTCTCTCTCTCTCGTTCTCCCCTCACTCTCCCCTTCAATCGCCTTTTTTTCTCTCTGTATATTGACTAAAGACATGTTTGGATAGCTCGAAATCCATTACAACATATTTCATTCCTTCAGTGAACTACAGCCACACAAGCCAGCTGTAGGAACAATGTAATCCTGTACAACCGTATTTACTAGACTTCTCTGTTTTTCAGACACATTAATTTGTCTACATCAGTATTAATTTCGGCGGCTTCATTTGATTTAGTTTTAGTTTTGTGTCATTTAATGAAACTGTATTAGTTTTGTCACATTATTGTTTTCATCAACAAAAGCTAAAGACGTTTGGTTTCATTCAGGTAGTCTCATTTTCATCACGAAGTTTTTCAGTTTGATGATACAGCTGTTTTGTTTTATAATTACCATGGTTACACACGTCTCTTGCTGTGTGTCCATGTTGCTCTTCTCTTCAGCAGTTCAGACTCACTCACCTGTTTAAATCTACTTATTATTTCCAAACTGTGTGTTTGATCACATGGTTCTTGTTACATAGCTGTACTACAGCTTAGTCTGTGTTGGTCACTTTAGACCACAGAGAAGCTGGATTCACTCACTTCTTCACTGAAACACTTTTCATTTTCTGTGTTAAGTTTGAGAGGTGATATATGGTCTATATGGTCAGAAAGCATCAATATCTCTCTGAGACGGCGATTTAGATGAATTACGTTATTAAAGATGTAAAAGTGATGTTCTATATGCACAGCATTGGTTTATTTAAATATAGATAGAAACATAGTTTGTTGTCTGTTCGTCTCTAAATCTCAGTGGACTGTGAGAGTTACTGATGGACAAATAACCAGCAAAGTATTACTTATTTATCGAAGAGCAACAGGTCAAGTGGCTAAGTTATCTCCTGAAGAAAATATATTTTGGGCAGTGGAGGATTCAGTTTTACTAACCAGGAGCTACACGGTGCAGCTCAATGTTCAATAAGACTTGTCCAGTTTTCCATCTTTCACATCAATAATCATTTAGATTTTATATTTTACACCCTAGTTTTCCTAATCTGTAATGGTACATTTCTAAGACAGTCTAAAACCTTAAAGCATAGGATGGGACACCTGATTTTTTAAGAAATTTCAAGTTTGTTAATAACACAACTAATTTAAATGAAAAAAAAAAAAAAAACGTCTGTCTGTTTTAGCTTCCGTAATGGAACAAAAAATGTATAATTTTACTCATCATTCACCTTTGGTCCATCAGGTTTTTCAGCTTATTTGTGATGATTAATAAAACGTGACATTTACCCCACATGAAGCACATTTTTTAAGAGTGATGAAAGCACCTGTCTGATTCACATGTTCTGGGCTAGTTATGAAAGCTGTCAAAGGAAACTGACAGGAAAGTGTGGTTAACTTCTGTCTTTGAACTTTCTATTATGTCAAAGGAAAATTACTGTTAATGTCACAGTACTTTGTAATGTATTACCACTGAAAGACGATTTCTTTTTTTTTTTCTTCACCTGACCTCATTCATACATAGAAGTAAGTAGGTTTGTGTCAACGTATGTTCATTCTGTTGATGTGTGTAGGTGGTCGTGTGTCAGTGTAACATGATTACATAGCAACTCCTCCCATTATCACACTGACCACCCTGTGGTCTTTCCCCGGCCATGGCTACAGAGCAACCAATTTTATGTGGTTTGTGGTCAACAAACAGCCTTGGACCTCAGAGAGTGGCAGGCACATCCATTGTGTGAGTTCTGAGGGCAAGGGTGGGAATGTCCGACAGCTAGCTCTGATTGAATTACTTTAGGCCTCAGCTCTATTACCTACTCCTCTCTTGTTTTGTTGAATTATTTAATAGGTGTCCACAGCATCCCAAGGACGGAGATCGAAGAGCTTAAAAATCATCAGACAACTCTCACTTTGAGAAAAAAAGAAAAACTTGCACCTATTTATCTCTATATGGTGACCCTTTTGAGCTAGGACAATTATATTAATATATGATATGACAAAAAATTATTATGATTATATAATATGCTCCGCAAACTTATTCATTCCCTACAGTAAAAGTAATCTGAATATTGTTTCACACTTTAATTGAAAAAAAAAAAAAATATATATATATATATATAAATCAACTGACAATAATCGTCTTCTAATCTCTCAGAATTTAAATGTTTTTGTAGTAATCTGTGCATTAACTTAAAAAAACTATTACTATTATTATAAACTTTAAAAAAGAAAACACATCACTGCTGCTCACTAGAAGGAGCCGGTTGATTTATGACGGGGTACTCTTTTCCAAGCAGGCTTATGAGTATCCAAGAAAACTTTTCAACACATGGCTCAATTGCTTGCAGGTTAAATGACAGTGGAATAGTCAGGCTGTTAATTTCTTTAACAGATCCAGATGTTGGGAGTGTGACAGAGAAGGACTCAGGTTTCACAGACGCATGCTAGGGGGATTGCGTGTCAGGGCTGCATGATGAGTTGTTTGTGTGTGTGTGTGTGTGTGTGTGTGTGTGTGTGTGTGTGTGGTACGTAGTCACAGTGTGCCTCCACATGATTTTTTTTTCTTTTGTAAAAATAATTGTCCCTGTCTTCTCTTAATAAAAACATTTGAGCATATCTATTAGGTGCCAAGGAGAAAGATCTACGTTTCACATGTATTTTCTTCACCATGTTGGAGAGACATATGGCCGTTCTTCCTCGTGCATTCATCCAAGTTGCTTGGCAAACAGATGCGATGCATGTCTTGATCTGCAAAGGCCTACAATACAATGCCCATTTGCTGGTAATGGCAATGGATTACTTTATCGTATTCTGTTTATGATCTGCATTGATTGCTTTCCTGCTGCTCTCTGCACTGTGCAATGTCATTTGCCTACTCAGATTCAGACATCCATTTTCCTGAGCAGTCCTTTTCAATATATGTGAAACATTTTCCCAGCCGCAAAACAGATCCTTGAAATCCTATTCACAATGTCAACATGGGACATTTCTGTAGTGAAGTGTGTGTGTAGACAGGCATGAAATAACATGGCTTAGATATTTCATGTCTCACCAAAATTACATCATCAGACACGACTGTCCTTTGCTCCTCAGCTAAGTGACTGAAGCATTGCTTTTTTTCTTTTAAGTCTGCCTCATGGGCAGAGTCAAACAGACATATGTTTTCACTAAGTCTCTAAAAAAAAAGAAGCAAAACTCAAGTCATGTAATCACTTCAGGTTACTCAGATTGTAGTGATTCCTTTATACCGGAGCAGGCATGATCTTGTTGTGTGTGTGTGTGTCAAGCAAAGATGGTTTTAACAGATTTTTCACCAGTTAAATATTATTTGTTAAATTGATGTAAAAAATACCCGAATTTCCTACCAAAAATGTGGACAAGAAAAGGACAAAAAAAATCAAAATAGCAAACTGCATAAAAAAGAAATACTACCAGTAATAATGAATCTAAATAAATGTTAATATGCCAGTTACCAAATTGTAATACTTTAAAAATCAGACAATATAAATGTAAACGTATCTGAAAATAACAGAAGTTGTATGTGTTTGACTTTATTTGTGTTTGTTGTCTGTGGGGCTGTAAGTGCCTGTATGCACCATATGTGTGTAGGCATGTGTGTGTATGTGCCTGTATGTTGGGTCGTTGGCTCCTGTTCATTATATTTTCATGAGGCATGCAGTATAAAGCAGACCAACCCCCCCACACCACAACCCCCCAATGCTCCCTATTGCCCTCCAGTCCAATCTACTCTCATAGCAGTGAGCTGCAGTACTCCCTACTGGCTGTATATCATCCCAGCCTTCCTCTCACTGGGTTTCCTGTTTGTTTTTCCAGATGCTCTTCCCTGTCTCTCCCACTGAGACTATAAGGAAACGATTCTTAGAGCAGAGCAGTGCTGGACACACGACTTGGCTTCTTTAAAGCAGGGGGTGGGTGGGTGGGGGGGTGTGTTTCTCTGAATCAATACAGCGGCTCCTCAATCTGGAGCAAAGAAGCTGAGTGGTCAGGAGACTGTTGCACATATGGTTGTTATGTACTGAGGTTAAGTGGATGCGTGCACTGTACATATTGACAGTATAGAGTGCATATAACTCTTGAATGGTATAGTCACCTAAATCTTCTACTAAACTTTTGTGCAAGGCTGAAAATGGCAACTACTACCAGATTATGTCATTGAGAGAAAACAGAAGATAGGGACATACTGAAAAAATTTGGTTTTACAACTTTGGTCTTGAGTCATCACAGTAAAGCCCCCTCACTCTTGTTACTCTGTGTTATTGTTTTCAAAACAAGTTTTCACACATAATAATTCAAAAAAATGAAGAAGGAAAAAGTCCCTTTCGGAGGGATTGGTCCCCATCTGCGGTTTCCCAGACACTTTGACAAAACCTATAATTATCATGAATGTGAAGGGCCTTTTATACAGTCTGAGCTGGTAGCAAGTGGCCATTCACATGGATGTGAGACAGTAAAAACACAAAGTTCACTGCAGTGGTTTTGAGGAGAGAGTAGACGATGAACATAATATCATGTTCCTAAGAGATCAAATGAATGATGTGTGGGTATAAACGTACAGATTAATGCTTTCTCTTATTAATCTTCAGCTATAGCCAGCTCTGTATTTTTTTTTTTTTTTTTTTTTTTAAACCACTAACCCATTTTTATGTCTCAGCAAGGAATGGCGATGCCTGCTTTCTCTATACAGCCAGCCCCACCTGGCCTATCTAAAGGCCACTAATAAAGTAGAGTTTAAGGGGATCAGAAGTATCCTGCTGTAATACCATTAATTATTATTGGCATTTAAGAGGATGAGCAGGGCTGGTTGGTACACAGGGACATGTATTTTACTGTTCTGTGCACTTACAGGTTTACTGTGAGGTTCTCTCTCCCTCTGTCTCTCTCTGTCTCGGCCAGCGAGTTGTTCACTGTGACAAGCGCGGTTGGAAAAAGAAAAAGAAAAAAAAAAAAACCTGTTGCCGTTTTTTTGCTCCTGACATATAGGTATCATGGTAGAGAAGGTTTCATAGTCAATAAATTGGTCGTGTAAAAGTCTCTGCTTCCATATTTTCAGCCTTATTTACAGCATGGAAGCATGAAAAAGTTGGATGCTAATAAAAGCACAGTCATTAGGTTAGATGTAATTAAAAAAGGCAGTAGTGTTGCTTCATATTCCCCCTTCTCTCTGTGTTTCCCAGGAAATGATAAAGATTTAATCCAATTAGCTCGGCACTGTTTCACAAGACTGCAGAGGGGAATAGACTCTAATTGGGCTGAAGACAATTAACTGAATTAATTCCAACAGAAGTCGGAAAATATCGTCAGATTTAAACAATATTCTCTCCGCCAACTTCACCAGACGTTCCCTCATTTTATTTTATTCAAATAAGACGATGCAAGCTGTGTTAAGCAGCAATGTAACTGTGGCTCATCTCTTGTAAAGCAACTGCTTAGAACATGTTTATTCATGTTGGTGTGCTTTTCATTTCTGTTGTAAATAACTGTCTGTGTGTTGGTTAGAAATCATGAAACCGATATTTCAAAACCTATCAGAAGTGATGGATCCCACTTTATTTGACCTCCTTTTTTATTTTGGTGCAGTTTTCCTATTTGATTCCCAGACATGTAACATTTTTGATGATGAAACTGGACAGTTGCTTCATGTTTAGTTTAGTTAGTTTTGAGAAGTAAAAGCAGAGAGAGAAGAAATGAAATGAAATGTAATACAATACCCCAACACAGTGAGAGTGAATCAGCAATTGGTCCAAGAAGTTCAGGCTTATTTAACCTCAGTTACATATAGCTTATACCTGACTTTGTACAGCAGAGGAATGGAAAATCGGTGGTAGACACAGAATGCATAACACAGGACAAGGAGTGGGGGCATGAAAGGCCCCTGGTTGGATCAAAGATCAATAGAGATGAAGAAATGACGAGGTTCCCTGAGCAGTCAAGTTTACCTTCCCCCTTTTTCTCTTCTAAACAAATGCATTTCAAACAGGCTCAGGGAGCACCCCAGCTAACAATGACAAACGACAGCACATGGAGTTTTCTCTCTCTATTAACATAAAGTAATATAAACCGAAGGACACTAGTCTATAGAGAGAGTTAGGGGCTAATGTTCCATATCAGATGTGGACAATGTCAGGACTGAATACAGATTAGGCTGTGTCCTTCTCTCCCCGGGGGGAATTAAGGGGTTGACACCATTCTAGCTGCCAAGTGTATTATTATAACATGCTGGTGCCAGGCCTGTCTTCCCTGGACTATTAACCCCACTGTCCCCAAAGCTCTTTTCCCACTGTCCCTCAAAACCATAACAGCAGGTAGCCTTTTGCCAGCTTCAGCCCAATGTACTTTACCTCTCTTGTAAACTTATCAACGAGACTCTCCTCAGGCCTCTGCAGTTATTATATTATACCGGTCCACATAACCTCAGTTTATTTAATGTCTTTCAGTATGATTAAACACCATAATACCATCAGTGTATGAAAGGGTCAGAGTTTGACGGGAGTAGTGCAGAGTGACTGAACCTGTGCAGTTTCAGAGAGAAGTAGGAGTGCAACACTGTCAGCTTGATCTGTTTCCTGATGATAGATGGCTGTCCATTTTCAGTATTGGTAAGGCTCATTGCTTATGAGGTATCAGGTGGGTGGAATGATTATCGGAATAGCGACGCTTTGAAGAAAACGGAAGTGAATATGTCCTGTTGCGGTTCCGTGGGTGTTTTTTCTTATGCAATCTTCGTAGAGGTTGCTGGAAAACCTTTCTGCATGCAGAATGTGTGTGTGTATATATGTGCGTGTGTGTGTTTGTTTTAAAGTAAACTAGTTGACATTAGGGATAAACAGATACGGGTTAGTTTTTTATGGATATACTGTAAAATTAGTATGTCCTAGTTTTCATAGAGCCGTAATGAAACTGTTTTTAACTTTTAACTGTGCCACAAATCATAAAGAAACGAAGGGAGAAGTAGAGAGAAGAAAATCAGATGAAGAGGATGAATGGAAAAACACTGGTTTCATTATAAGAGCTTAGTTGTGGGTACTGATGGTCCAGAATTGCAGCTAAAATGTAATGAGCGGGGAAGCCAGTTGGAGCCAAATGGCACATGTGGATTCAGAATAAATACTGTGTGACTGCAGTTATACTTAGTAGCAGTAGTAGTATTGAAGTAGAAAGTGTGTTTTCTTTACTTTAGCTCATATTAACATTGTGAGAGAAAAATTAAAAGTTTTTAAAACAGGAAATAATGAAAAGTAGAAGAGCAACTCAGTGTTTTTATCAGTTGTGCTATTTATCGATGCTCTACAACTATCAGTGTGTTTGTTCATCACTATATGTAGCATGTGTCATTAGGTATTGTAGCTTTTCATGTTAGGTATCTACTCTGCGTTGTGGTTTTCACAGGACTGGAGAAACACGGTGGCCTCTGCACACGGGAGCCAGTGTGGTTCCTGTTACTGCTTCTGTGTTTGGGCACTTTAATTGCCACCGCACATGGAAACATATTACGCTGGATGATGAGATGCTGGTACTGGAAAATTCCACACAATAATGCCTGTGGGTGTCGGTGCCATGTGAGCGATAATGTGTGGGCAGAGGCTTATTTTCTCTTTAATACGGGCATGCCCACACTGGCACCCACAGAGCCTCCGTTTGAGCTCAATAATGAAAGAAACAAGCCGTCATTGAGGCTGGGGTTTGAGGTGTTGTTAAAGTCTTTGAGGTTTTCTCCCTGTGGGCCTCTGTCTGCTGCCCCGAATAAGAGGGGCTTTGTTAGATCAGCGACAGAGGCTTTGGTGAAGCTTGTTGGACAGGCCTTTCTCTGCTGGATTCTAGGCGGGCTCAGTCCTGCCTATTACCAGCCGCTTTCACCGCCCATCTCACACTGTCAGACACAGAGACAGAGAGATCGCACACAGACATAGACACCAATTCTGTTTATTGAGATATTGTCTGATACAGTTTAGAAAAATTGCTTTGATTAGCAGCAGTGAGGGAAATCGAGAGACAGAGAGAGAGAGGAAGAGAGAGAGGGAACCACACAAAACTTCATTGTTTTTTTCTGTTTTTATTTGATTTTTTCCACCACTGGTGCATAGTTTGACTTGCAAACAAAATTGCACTGTGTATTTTTAAAATCTGCAGTCCAAAAGAGGAGAGAAATCATTCAGTATTTTACAACATATTGACTGATCTGGAGTCAGACTTGTTACATTTAAGTTTTTCCTTCTTTTCTCCGTTATTCCTCTAGCGGGTCTTTCACTTTCATTTAAAACTTCACCCGAGACCTGACATTGACTGGACTCCATACTGACCTCTCCACATTCTTCCTGCCCAATCAAAGCATGGCTTGCTGACCTATCTGTATCCCCCCTTGGCCAATCAAAAGTGCTTGTGAGCAGCCAACAGGAAGATGTCAGCATTCCTTTCCTCTCCTGGCAGGAAGTCAGTCTCCTTAAATGCCTGCTGGGAAACGTTTTCCTTCTTCCCATTTCCCCCTCCCCCGACAAACTGTGATAAACCGGTCATTAATATGGCTGCCATTCTGCCAAACAGAGCCTTCTTTGTCAACTCTGAGTCCCAAGTGAGTGAGAGATCTTCCAGGGTATGTCATTCTTCATGTCCCCTCTGTCTGTAACTCCCCACCCTTGACCGCTCAGTGGTGCGACCCTGTACAGCGGGAGCATGTCAGCCATATGTCTCATTCTTTACTTTCTCTCATTTTTCTCCTGGCTGTCTGCAGTGCCCTCTGAGCTCTCGGGATAATCAGGATTTACCTGGCTGTGTTAAAACCATCTATGCTGCTGGAAAGACAGAAGACAAGCATGTTTCCATGTAATCTACATGAACAGTCTGGACAGCAGCGCAGCTTGGCACATTATTCTGAAACACGAACCACAGAGTGGTCCCTTCACAGTCAGGCTCAAAATCTGCTCATTCAATTTTCTTTTCCCCCTGTACATGAGATGTTTACTTTTTGTGGGAATGGATCAGTTTGGGTTGGATAGCAGTTATCACTGCATGGAATTAAAAAAATATTAACATCTCCACTATCCTAGTAGGTCTGCCAGTAGATGTCATTTGTGAATAGTGAGGTACAAAAGTTAAGAAATTTGAGATAATGGAGTGGCATTGATGACTTCAAACCATAATCTATCAAAGTTACAGTGTTACTCAGCTTTTTATAAACACTGAATAGTGCTGTGTCAAACACAGGGTTTATGAGGAGCAGTGGGTACCTCTCAGTATTGTATCTGATCCTGAGCTATAAATGTTGAGAGGGTGTCTTTGGCCTGTGGTGGTGTGTGTGTGTGTGTGTGTGTGTGTGTGTGTGTGTGTGTGTGTGTGTGTGTGTGTGTTTGTGTGAGTGCTTAGCGGGCAGTAGAGGGGCTTGGGGCAGTGCCATGCCCCCTACAGTAGTTTATCTTGGGCTTGTACATGCCCCTCTTGGCGGGGTCGATCCTCAGGGCGCCCTGCCCCAGCACAGCTCCATTAGCGGGTGTGCTAACCTTGCAACAATGCTGTGACACCCTCGTTTTTCATTCGGCCCTGCCTTCAGCCTTCTTTCTTCCCTCATCCTGACCCCAGGGCTTCCCAGATGAGACGGAGGTGAGAAGGGCTCTACGGTCTGACTGTGAGAGACAGCTCACTGCCACGCCACTCAAAAGATCCTTAGCTAGGAGGAAGCTAGAGAGGAAACATGGTGTAGTTTTTTTTTCCACACAATGTAAGTAAAATATACTTAATTGACACGCTATGATAAATATACCAATTATACTTATATTTTAACAGGTCAAGTGCACACACCATACTGTATTTGCCGAGATTTTCCAGTTAGAGATTCAAGTCAAACAACTAAAAAAATGAAGTGACTGCATGTGGTTTTGATTTGCATGTTTCTTATCTATATTCATGAACGGTGAGTGTCATTGAATACGGATGAAAGAGCAGTTCAACCTTTCCATGTATATTGGAAAAACTAACTGCTTCCAATGTCTTCATCCTCTCATAAAAGAAACATAAAAGGAGCAGGGCTCCCCTTTATCAAAAGTGTCTTTTCAAGTGTTACAGAATTGCTCCCTGCTTGCTGCTCGTCCCGTCGCCTTGTTTGTCTCTTTCCCTGCTTCTTCTCCCTTCATCTTTAGGAAGGTGAGAGTCCTTCAAAATCTCAGCTTTAGACAAAGAGCAGTCGAGTTGAAACCAGATCGCTCTGTGTTGGTTAAAAACACGCTCTGTATCATTAGAGGCTCGACATGTGGTAGCACTCTTGAATTAAGGACAAGAGACATGTTTACGTTTTAGTACTGAGAGCAGCTACTCTTTCTGTAAATGAAATGCAGATGACATGTCCTGTAAAATCGATTCAAGACAAGATCTCTAATCATCATCAATCACATCATCACTGCGGAGACGTCTCTGGCAGGGCTGTCTCACAGCTCTTTTTTTCCGTTCATGCAGATCACACTTCATGAATACATTTATTCAGGATGACCTTAATGGCACAGTTTCATGTGGGTGTAAAAGGCTGTGAGTATTTTAACTCTGAGGTTAAATAAGGCCTAGGGCATCAAGACGGGTACGTGCTCTGAGATGTTGATGAGATTTTGAACCAAGTGAACACCTTACCATTTTTCCATGTTTTGCTATTCCTGCTTAATGACCTGCTTCCTTTTTACGGGGCAGTAATTCTGGACCCTCTCACAGCTGTGAAAACTCTGATATCCTTTGACATTTCACCTTATGTCTGTGATGAACTTTTGCCTGTGTTGTCTCTGTGACAGATGAGCAAACTGTCACTGGGTTGAGGTTTCTGCTCTACATTCCACAAGTGGCAGATACGAGACAACAAATTTGGACTTGGAGTGGTGACTTTTGTGTCGCAGTGCTGGGAAGCCAGATTTCCATCAGTATCCTGCATACTCAGAGCTATTTATCTGGGTAGCTAAGCAGTCATCCATTCTTTCTGTTCTCTCTGTCTTCTTGCGTGCTTTTTGTGTATCAGTGAAAAAGCTTACTGCCTCCTCTTCTTGGCAGGTGTTTTGCAGCTATGCTCACTGCTTCTCCGTACATAATCAATCTACGCAAAGCTTTTGAAGGCGGCGGGGATAGAGAAAGCAAGGCCCGCCTGCCTTCCTAACACGCGTGAATGATTAAATGGATGTAATGTATATTCCTACCCATTTTGGCCTCACTGTATTTTGTGTTGCATGTCTATTCATCCCAGACACCACCATGATCCATCATATGCACTGCTGATGGATATCCATGCCCTTCCTAAGCTGCCCCGGACACATACTTATTGTATCCTTTTACTGAGGCAGAGTGATGAACTCATGTGGCCCTGGTACTACAGTGGCAGATACTCAATAGGTGAATGAGCGAGGGGGTTATAAAAAGCTGAATTACAGCACACGATACCAGGGTATAGAGCCGAGTGCAGGAAGAAAGAAGGATGAAAAGACATGAGTAACATGACAAATCAAAGTGCTCTGAAACGGCAAAATCTCAGAGGAATTACATGGTTGTTACAGTTCTTTACTTGAGCAGGATGAATGAATTAGTTTCTTTTTTCCGCCACTCAGGATTGTCTGTGATAAAACATTCAATCAGAAGTAGCCCTGGGTGATACTATTTTAGTGCTGGGTGCAGTGTCTTCTTTCTAGGGAATTTAGCCTGATTTATGGTGAAGCCTGGGCTACATAGATGAGGGTTTTCCTGCTGGTACAATATATATCCATGTATGACTATAATGAAATTCCCCAGCACACAATTCAAAATTTGTCATTGGAGTGATAAAAGGACTAATTAGAACTAGACATAGTTTTGTGATTTGGTAAAAATGCACTTCCATCTATTAGTCTTAAAAATAAATGAAGCATTTACAAGGGAAGAATACCTGTTCTTTTTATTTGCTGTTGTAGATGAATTACAAATTTAAAATGAATGTGACCTGAGCTGAGAGGAAGGATTTGCAGTCGGGATATGAAAGGGGCTAAGCCTTTTATCTGAGGACCTGCCACCCACTAGCTGTTATCAATAAAATAATCAGATCTAGATGAAACACACCTTTTCATTCCTTTAGGCGCCGAATTTAACACATATATTTGACTCTATCATCCACAACTATTACAAATAGCAGGGAAGCAATGGCCAAATCTAATATTAGTGTGCTGTCTCCATCTGCACTGTTTAAATTTAAGAGAGGAGAAGCACCCTCATCAGCTGCAAATGTAGATGTAAGCCCCCTAATAAGGAGGCTTAGGGAGCAATGAGAGAGGGCCACACAATGAATTAGCTCCTGATTATTTGGTATCATGGCAGTATAATCTTTTATAAGCCGCCTTTTTGCCTAACCCTGTGCCGAACCTTTCTCTTACCCATACTTGATGGGGTGACCTGACTCGCTGCGTTTCTGCCTGAGGGCATTAACTGAACCGATAAGTGGAATTGTATGGAAAGAATGAGAGGGAATACTGCTACTGTACACGCGCAGGTATTAGAAAGCAGAGAGAATCCTTCTCGTATAACACCGACTGTGTGAAGAATGTTCTTTACATCATCTGCCCTTTACAGACTGGCCAATCATGCATGTATCCTGTATGTTTGCTCCATCTGGGAGGTGGGATGTTCCACACGGATCTGTATGAGGGTGAGAGGATGAGGAGAAGGACAGGTGTGACTGGCAGAGTATCCGGCTGACCTCAGCGTGCCTCAGAGAGTGTGGAGTCTACGTGGGCACAGGTGTGGTTGGCACTGAGCTGCTGTGTAACAGCGTGTCTCATGCAGTCTCACCAGCCGGCGTGCCCTGGCAAGGAGCCGCGTCCTTCCCCTCTTCTGCCTTCACGGCCACAGATGTATAGAGCATGATGACTTAATTCTTGCAGGGGTGTGTGCAAGTGTGTAATTAAATATGTTCTGATGGTTATGCTCCGCTGTTGATTAAGATAGTACAGATTCATCTTGTGATTTCCATAGTGTTAGTTCAGTGTGTGTTCTCTTTTGTCCTTTTGTTTTCTTTTACTTCAAGTCTTATAGTTAAAGTATAAGATTACATTTAAAGAGATTGAATTAAAAGAGAGGAAATGGTTTACTGTTTATTTCACTCTGACAATTACATTTCGTGTTTCACGGACGCTACTGTAACATTTGGCAATAACACAAGAGTCCACTTCCCCAGCCAAACATTTGTATGCCCAATTTTCTCGCCCATTTTCTGCTTCACGGCTTTCCAGCTGTGTTATAGTATTTCCCATTTCCTAGACATGAGGATAACATTAATAATAGCACTAACAATTAATGACTTTAACAGTGACATTTGTTCTGTGCTTGTGTGTTTTTTTCCTCATGAAAGATGATATCAAAGTGGAATAGTCATAATACAATCGCAGCCCGAGTGTTATACATCAGAGATTTGTCCACAGGGGATTGCTTCTTTGCTAAAAACATTCCTCACATCTAAAACTTCAAGGACACCCTTTTATTTAAAGATCTGCTATAAATGATTAATTTAATATTGATGAATATTTAACATTTCTTAATAAATTATTATGTATGCTATTAACCACTACAAGTATCCACACGAGTAGGACTGAGCGGTTTGAATGGCTGACTGTTCTGAGCTTGTGTATCTGCAGTTTGCGTATGTGTGTGTGCTCCATTGTCTGTGTGTGTGTGTGTGTCCATGTGTGCACCATGGGAATTGTCTTGCTCCGGTTGTATTTTGACATTTGATTTATGTTAGTGTGAAACCATTTTCATGCAAGCCATTATGCAATCTATAAAAGTGAGCGTGTGGTTTTCACTGAGCATGGGGACCTGCTGCCGCATCGCTGGCATACCAAGTGGCTCTTCTTCGTAAATTTCATTACACTATAGACACTGCTGCAGCTCTGACCATAAGCTAAAGGTGCCATTGGCTAATGAAGGAGGAGGCTGCGGCTAAGTGCAGATGGATGCTAGGCATCACTGTTGCAGGGTGTTATAAATATGTGTGCATATTTCTGTGAGATATGAGAGGAGCCTGACACTGTTGCTTTGTCCACAAGATGTGACTGCACTAAACTGACTTGTAAATAAAACAATATCCATCTGCATAAATAAAAGGGGTTGGGTAGAAAACCAATGAGTCCGTCTAGTTTTTATGGATGGAGTGTCTAGGAGACCAAAAAAAGAAAAATCTCTGGAGGTCTTATGATTCTGATTTAGTGTAAAACCACTTTCAGAAAGTGATTTGGCTTTGTTGAGAGCGGCACAGTTTTACATGTCAATATTATAGAGAAAATTAAAATATTATGAAATATTTAATTAATCTAGATGGTTTAACAAGTCATCTTGTTGAAATTAGCTTAAGGAATGTCTTCTTTTTATATTTAATCATGAAGGAGGTTTAATATATTATGTGCTGAATAACATTAAACTGCTCAACAGAGATAAAGAGTGGCCAATCACTTCATTCAGACAAAAGACAAAGAGTCAGGTTTAAAATGGCCCAAGGATAGGTAGGAAGAGACAGAGAGAGAGAAGCGTCTCTTTCCCAGAATGACCTTGACTCATGACCTGAGATTAATTGAGATACTTTCGTTGTTCTTTTTGTCTCCTTTTCTCTTTGTCTTTCTTCCTTTGTCCTTTTCTTTCCTCATTTAGCTCTTTCACCGTGTGTCATCTTATTAAGAAATCATTTTTGTAATGTTTCCAAAATGTCTTTGTATAGAAAAGCCTGAAAACACAAGGATTGCTTTTCTCAACTTTTTTATTATGATTTTTAATAGATTCATATCAGACCTGCTCTTCTTCTTTTAAGCATATTCTTGGCAATGCGTTAGTTTGTGTTAAGATAGCGTTGTACTGAAATTAGATGGAGATGTCGGGCTTTGATTACTCCAGTGCATCATTCCAACAGAGCTCTATTGTGAGGCCTGAATAACACCACTACTCCAAAGTGCATCTTAATACTATACTAGACTGCTTTAAATCAGTTTAAAGTCGCCTACACGAGGCTCAGTCCTATTCATATACACTCCAATCCCTTCATGATACTGAAAAGAGATGCCTTTTACATTTGAAGGCAATACAATGACAATTAGATTATGGTGGCTGCACTTTGGTCATCCATGCGGCTGCCCTGACCCCAATGATTGGTTAAGCCCTGGCTGTGTGGCTCAGCTGGGAGACAGAGGTGGTGCTCATGGCAGATCCATTGTTCGGTAGAGAACTTCTTTATGTGCAGCTGGTGTTGCCTCTGATGTGATTTGGCCTTTCTCTCTTCCTCACTTTGGATGATAAAAAGCTTCCCTTTAGGGGCTGACTGGATGTGGCTCATAGGCCTGTTGAGAGATGAAAATTAGAGGGAAGGACTAGGTGGAGGTATGGCTGCTCTTTGTGAAGTCTGACTTCGCTTGCAGGTGAAGTTAACATCATTGTTTTGACAGCAAAATGCAATACTTATACCTCGTCTGTGAGATGAAGTATAACTATTGCATTTTGCAAACTCCGGAGCTGTTGAACATCTGATGCTCTCTCTTCCTTCTAAAAGATAACAACAACAGAAAAAGATGACCAACCTAGTGAAATGACACAAATAAGGGCTTGGTGTGTTTTGTTGTTGTTGTATGTCTTCAGTGAGTCAGTTCTTATCTACACTTATCTCTGCTGCTGCGTCTCCTACAAATATATCTGATGAAGAAATAAGGTCTCCTCTCACAAGATGCTCTACATTTACATGCACCTTCTGAACACCTACCTCCACGCCAGCAATACCACAAGATAGAGATAAGAGAGTGTTGTTTTAACCACCCCTTTCGGTTAGGTCACCATTTCCCCACTACTTACTCAGTATCATATCATGGAGGTTGGGAAACAGAAAAAGCCCCGTAAACAGTCTTGAATAAACCACATATAACTGTCCCTCTTCAGTTGTAGAGTATTGTTTCTTACTCAACCCATGAGGCTCTCTTAGATTGGCTAAGCATCTGCTTGTGGTGCTATTTTGTATCTGGTGCAGGCTGTTCTTCCTCTCCTGTCAAACATACAGCAGAACACATAGGCCTGCTGTCAGAGAGTATTTTCCAGCAGCCAAAAGGTTTTAAGAAAGAGAGACAGAAGCCTCCCAGCATTCAGCCTGTTTGCTCCACACCTCTCATAGCTCCACGGTACGTGGGAGAGGAGCTGTCTGACAAGACCACCTCTCCTGCCAGACTCAGAGAGAAGGTGGGGGAGGATGAAAGGGGGGGGTGGAGAAGAGTAGAGGAAGGGGGGCCCGGAGACTGTTTCCCTAATCTTTATGTATTAACAAAAACAACATATTCACTCAAGGTTGCCAAAGCTTTCACAATCTCCTGAAAGAGGAGACTCTTGGACAGGATTTGTTTATCTATCCAATTGTGTGTGTGTGTGTCTGTGTGTGCACACGTGATAGAGAAAGACAGTGCAGCATAACTTTTTATTGGTTTGAATGTGTCTGAGTTTACGTCTATCAAAATGCATGTGTTGTGTCCAGACAGTTGAGTTTTAGACTGTAATTGGTTCATGTTTTTGAACTCTGCTCTCTCTGAATGGCGTCTAGGTAACAAAGGTGTATGAATTTTTCATCGCAGGGAGCTTCTCGCTCCTCTCTGGGCAGATCTTTGTTTGTCTAACCTAAACTTAGGGTGACATAGCATCTGCATCTGGGTGTCAACACAAGCGTGAGAGTGTGGGAATTCATTACCACCCCAATCCCTCCACCTCAGCGTGGGATACTCAGTGCAGCTCATCCTTGTGTTTACAGTAGCAAACTCAGTGTATTATTACTCCAAATTACTCCAAATGCTATCTTTTGCTAAAAAGAAAGATAATTTTACTTGTCAGTTTAATCACAACTAAATTATCCTGTGAGAAAGTATTTTTTATTTTAAATATAAATATGTATGTGATTTATTTTGGCCACATTTTCACCCCCTTCTTGTTTTAATTATTATCTACTACTCTCTCTGCCTGACTGCATTTTTTTTTTTTTTCCCTCTCTAACATTTTCCTTGTCTCTGGCTGTGGTGATTCTCTGGGGCTCCTCATGTTATCCAGTCAGTTGATAGTGTATGCCTCCATGCATCACAGCTCCTAAGCTGTGATTGAAACATCAGACAAGGAGGACAGCACCCCAGAGATGCTCCTGACCTGACACGTCTCTCAGTGCCAAGTTTTATCATACCCGGTGCCTGGCTCTCACATACATCAGGTATGCTCCACAGCACCAATGTATATTAATCAATGACAATATGATTACCTCTGAATGGGCTGTATACATTATTTAAAGCAGTGTCCCCTGGCTTACAGTGCGTCTGCCTTTCAAATTAAACTCAGAGTCAATAATTAATGTTGAAATTAACTGAGAGCACCTTCAGAGGGCAGGTGTTGAGAGCACATGTATGTTGTGTGTGATTGTGCATAAGTGAGAGTGGGAGAGAGACATAGAGAAAATCTGTGTGTTTGTGTGTGTGGGCACCCTATTGACATGAAACCAGTCATGTGGAGGAGTGATCATGATCTTGGCTCGGTTCCCTGAGGGATCATCTCTAACAGCCCCAGGCAGAGACTTTAAACTTCCCTACTTCTGTTTGGAGACACAATCTTCCCTCCCTCTTCCAGACATGTGTATGACACTAACAGGAGCTGAGGAGATGGTGAGGTTTTGTTTTTCTCACAGTGACGTGGGCTGGGGAGTTATCTCCATCTCTCTGTGGCAGGGGGTCATATTGTCTAAGCGAAAGCCTGGGCTTTCTCACACGTGGATGGACTTTCTGCACGGTTCAAGGCCCCTGAAATCTGTCTGGGTGATAAGCTGCCAGCGCAGAGGGGAACAACAGCAGATAGGGCTTTTAAAGCAGTTCAGCTCGACTGGAGGGCTTCTGTCTGCCTGCCAACAGCCTGATTACTCAATTCAGCTTTTCTGTTGCTCACAATCTGGCCAAAGAGCTTGTGGGGCTGGGCCTCACAGCTACCTGTCAATACCTGATACTGGTATAAACACTTCTAGTCTACAAAGACGATGCATGGAACGTTACAGGAAGCGTAATCTCATGTATTTCTGCAAACCTAAAAGCTGAGAAGGAACTGGCTATGACATTTGTTATTATCATTATTATGCTCAGTGAAACCAGTACATTTTCGATCATGATGCTCACAGCTCACTGTTATAGGCTTGAACAGTTAGTCAGCTCCACAACAAAGGGAAGGGGAAAAAAAACAAACCATAGGTCGATGAATATTTGCAACAGTCAAACTTTCGTTAAGGAAATCTTGTTTTGCTGTGTTACTGATGAGATTACAGTAAGTGCAACCTCCGGCTCCTATAATCTGCACAAAAAATGTGCTGGATTTCAGTTTATGAAGCTACGTTGATGAAACAGAGTGCTGCTTTTTTAAGTCGTATTTTGTATTCGTCATTTTACCTTCGTGCACTTTTGCAAAAACAACTTAATAATCTACATGTGATTTTATGAAAACTGCACTTTTCTTCCTTGTGAGAACTGAAAATAAAAAGAGTGAAAAACAACCTAAAAATCACGAGATGATTTTACTTTAACTGTTTTTATTAAGACCACACAACTGAATTACATCTGACAGAAGGCACGTTCTGTTTCAACAGACCAACCTGCTATAAAAGGCTGAACATCTCAGCCAGTGGTAGTTCGTTAGACAGAAGCAGTCAGTCAAACACCAAACACATAAATCTTTTGAGAACACATCCATTATGATTCACAGTTGTTTCATTACCTGCACAATTATAGAGCTCAGTGCAGTAATTTAAGTAAATTGATTTTGGCTCTTGAAAGTATAGACTGGGTTTAACAAACAAATGCTCTCCACATGTAAATTACATAATTTTCCACAAAACGGTCTGAAGGCCAAACCCTGGTTTAGGGTTTTGGCGATTTAGATTCTTTAAAAAAACATCTTTCTTTCCACAACGTGGAAAATAAAATACGTTCACAAACACCTCCCTGCTTCCTCCCTCACCCCCTCACACACACACACACACACACAGATCCCACACACATACCTAACCCTACCACACCACACACACACACTTACTTGTGATCATCTCTCAGATGACCTCTGCTTTCAGTGTATGATGGATCATCCAGAGTTCCAGGGCATCTATTTTCCTGCCCAGAAAAGAGAGACCAACTTTGAGCTCGGACATTTGGGGCCAAATGTACGACTTTGTTAGGACTAAGTTCAGTTTTTCCTCTCCAAAAATAAATAAATAAATAAATGAAATAACAATAAAAAATATAACAGCTGGCTGTTAAAAAAAACTAAAAAACTTTGGCTCAGATGAAGATAAAGTTCACTGTGGCAGTTAAGGTTAATCTTAAGACTTTAAAAGATCACATAAAAGAAGGAAGATGTCACTTCAAAAAATGTCAAAACAGTCATTATACATCATTATACATCATTATGCATTGAACATAATGACTCATAATGAAAGTGATTTTAGCATTACCAAGCATCCTCTGAATCATTTTTATGCATGTTTCTGTCCCTAATTGACTGATTTATCATTTGAATCTTCTCAGAAGGACGACTCATTCTATGTAAAAACATTATACGCTTTTCCTTTAATGTGGTCCAGTGAATAGGGTGAAACATCAGCCGGGCCCACACTTCTAAAAATGCGATGAGCACGAAGTGATGACATGAACAGAAGTTGCTATTTGTTACAATGAAAAGAAGCAGAAAAATCTCACCTTTCGCCCCAAAACCTGACACGTTAGGGGAAACACCGACGTATTCTTAACACATTGAATGTCAACGCCTTCCTTTCACTAAGAAAACTAGAAATTAAAAATGTTAATATGAATGATTACTGTACTACCACAGTACCACGAATCCCACACACACAACTGACTTCAAAGTCGGCATACAATTTGTGCTGAGAATCAAAGCTATTTTTTTACAGATACGTGTCAAAATCTCGTTTATAAGAGAGAGTGTAACCAGTTTATGTGTCAGTTTCAAATTGGCTATTTAACTTCTGAATCAATATGTTTGTCATGTGAAGTTTTCCTCTAACTTTACTTTATCATAAAATGTGTTAAATGCCACTGTTTAACAGGAAAAAGAAAAAAACAAAATTCGAGATATTTCTACTTCAGCTTTGAAAAAAAAAAAAAATAATAATAATGATAATTACAAGTTCATCCGGCATCTCTACACTTATCATGGGATCTTATTCTAAATAATAAATCACCTACAATAAAATCTGAAGATTTCTGACATATCCATGTGGTTCATCACATATTTCAACATGATTGTACGGTGACCTCTATAATCAATCAGTGGAAATATATCCTCTGCATGTTTTCTTCGTAGACAATGTTGACAAGGCCTGGCGGAAGTCTGTAGTGGTTTACAACAGTGTATAGAGCCACTATACACAACATGCACTATGTTCCAGGTTTCTTCCCCGCCCTGTTAACCTATTTTTTCGATTGCAAAGGTATGCTTGTGGTAGCAAAACAGACAAACGGCACATCTATTTTTGACTAATAGGACAACAATTGTCCCATTTATTTGTGGTAGCAGATTTCTGTGAAGGCTAGCATTTCTCAGCAGAGGTGTGAGACAATATCGGGCCTGTATAATTGCATAACACAATATAGACAGTTCGAAATGACACCATGATGTTTTTTTTTTTTTTTTTTTTTATCTTATCCTCATCGTTTTATATGTTTTATCTCATTTAAAACTAAAATGTATCATCTTTAGTTTGTTACAAACAACTTCAGGCCATGTTATGAAGTCATGTCTATGCCACAGACACAATGTGCGGTTACTTTATTGCTTTGTATCAACATTGGGACTGAGCTGATCCCTTAGCATTTCAGACCCTTTTCCTGTAATTACCTGCCTCTCACGTTGTTCTGGAAGAGTTGAGGTGAGCTTCCTCTTGCTCCTCCTGCACACTTTGGGGCATTATCATAAATACGGCACATTAACACTTGTTCCTGGCTTGTCAGGATATAAATTAAGTCTGCAGGTGTCCCACCGAGGTTTACCCCTGATACTAATTAAGGCATGATAATTAGGTTTGTTAAATTCGGTCCTTTCAGCCCTGATACCCCCCTTGGAATACAACAATCGCAGATTGCAGACAAGAGAAGGGCTTAGAGGATCTTCCCCTAGCTAACACACAAGAACAGACCAATGGGTGCCTGATAAAGTCGTTCCCCCCAGTGCTGGGGGGAATATGAGGGCTTGTAATTATGATTTTGCGCTTGACAATTCTCATTCATCTGACTTGAATGTGGTCTCGTTTTGTGAAGGGAAGAGACAACATTTTGATGAGGTTCTTCCTCTTCATCTAAAGAGAGAGAGAGAACTATTCATTTACACCAGAGAAATGCCCCAGCCCCCCCTTCTTCTCCTCTCTCCTGTCTCCATGACCTTGGCGGCTGGCATGCCTTATCAAGCAAGAGACAAGAACAAAGAACTAGAAGAATAACAGAAGGTTATGGCATCTCTTTAAAGCATTTCAGAGGCTTAAGCATAAGTTCTGTCTCTTATAAGACTGAAAACAAAGTCAGTGTAGCCAGTGAGCTCATTAGGTGAAGCCAAGATGTAGGCAGAGGACTGTGAACCTTTACAAAGAGGTCAGTAAAGGACAAAGTTCTGAATATCATTAATCACTACTTTGCCATCTGTGCTATTATGCAGCTTTTTTAGTTCTACTGAAAGGTGTTCTGAGTTTAATATAAAAAGAGAAAGGTGTCATTTATATTTACATTGCATTCCAGGAAAGACAAATATAAAAATGCTTTTTTCTGAACAGGCTTGATGATGATTTTCATTCTGGAAATTAACACATTCTGACACTCAGCGCTGATTAATGACCTGAAAGTTGTGATGTGTCACTGTTCCCAGTGACTCTCCGCTGAGACTGCACATGTAGAGTGACGCTCAGCTCCCTCAGTCAATATCCCCGGTAGACTCGTGCGAGGGAGAGGTGAACTAAAGAAAAAAGGATGAAAGGAACAAGGGGACAGTCCTGCTGCTAAAGAGTCAGCTGGCTCAGTTGTAGAGCTGTTCATCATCCTTTCCCTTAGTGATTGTGACCTGTGGACCCTTCTTTGGAAGAATGGTGAAAAGACAGGAGGGAGAGTTACAAACACAGAGAGAGAGAGAGGTAGAAAGAGAGTCAGTAAGTTAAAAAAAAAAAATCACAGAATTCAGGAATGATCCCTCCCTCCTGTATAGTCCAGATGTCAGACGGTGTGCAGCCCTCCCAGCACAGGCCTCTGGGACAGGCCCAGCCTGGTGAAGCCCACTGACAGCACAGGGAGAACAGCTGTGCACAGGTCCTCAGCTCTGCTGCTCGCAGCTCAGATGTGTGACAAACAGATACCGCTCTTTGTTTACACATGGTCGTTGTATATGTATTGTGCTTGTTTACTTGCTTTCTGTGTACGCATTGTTTTTTTGATGTTTTCCCATGACGGCCGTTGTTCTGCATTGTCATCATTTATTTCGGAAGTTTGTGTGTCTGGCAGCTGACGGCCAGAGGTGTCATGGGTGAACGCCACAATGAGCATTTTGAAGACAGAGTTGAATTTTAAGCCTCTTATTTATCAGAGTGCACCTGATGTCTGGGCCTCTGATTCTTGATATATTCTGTCATTCATCAAAGTTAATCCCGTGTTCTTTTTTGTGCTCTTTCTTATTTTGGTTGTGTTTAGTATTAACGGTTTGTTCACCAGGTCATATGTGACTCCTTATGTTTGAAAATTAGACCAACACCACAAGTCTCTGTTTCCTTTTCTTTCCAAAGCAGAGTGATTTTTTAACTTAATCTGTCCTCATAATGAACGTGACATGACAACAAGTGGATTTCATGTCTGTAAGTGACTACTGCTGTCTCCGAGATCCATAGCTGGATTTTCAGTCATTGATAGACTCTTGGTGACAGGAACCCAAAGAGCTATCCATTATGAATGAAGCAGTGAGAAAGAAGACTGAATTGAGTGAAACTGAAGACGGCCAGGCAGAGTGCCTCACATCACTGCACACTTGACTCAGACCAGAGACAGGATTGCTTTAGTAATGTCGTACAAAGAACAATGAGTGTCTATACTTTCCGCTTATGTACTGGATGGTGATGGGGTCAGACGCTACTGGCTCCTGTTGCAGTGCTGCCTCCTGGGATTTCTTTTCATGTTTAAATGGTAAAAGGCTTTTGCAAGTATTAAAATTTAAATGCTGTTTTGATGGGTTTTGTCATTTTGATATTTTTAGTGGTGTATTTACAGAAGAGAAGAAGTGGGTGTGGCACAGAGGGTCCAACCTGATGTGACCAGCTTGGGGCCTTTCTGGTTGGTTTCGCATGTTATCTCCATGTCTGTGTGAGTTTCCTCCAGGTACTTTATGCAGGTTTAGGTTAAATGCCCTGTAGGTGTTAATGTGAGGCAGTGATAGACTAGTGACATGTCCAGGGTGTACCCTACCTCCCAGCCAATGTCAGCTCTGATTGGTTCTTGCCCTCCTGTGACCCACAGAGGGTAAACAGTATGAACTTGAAAAGGAATCAAAGTGATCGTTTATGCGTATAAACAGAAGAGGGTGTTACATTTCTTATTTCTTTTGTCCAAACTGATATGTATGCATGTGTTTCTGCATGCAAGATTTATTGTGTATTTAACAATATTATGGAGGTGTGCATATATTGTAGCAAACTAGTGCACAAATACATACGTGCAGCCACATAGTAATTGGCTTTGAGAGAGAGAGGAGAGAGAGACCAAGTGCATTGTTGCAGCTTAATACCCTCACTAACCATATTATCAGTGTGTGTGCAGGACCCAAGTGGTTCCTGGCTTTCTGCTCCTCAGATGTGATAACTTGTCCCAAACCCCCCCTGCGGTAACTCTAAGGTCCAGGGGGTTCTACCAGCGCTGCATCCTTGCAAAAGGAGGGGGGAGCTGTGCCACGGGCATCCTGAAGACTGTCTTTATGGAGGGGAAACACAAGTGAACAAACAAAGGGGTCTGCAGCCAGGAAGCCTTAATCACTGCCACTACCATTAGAGTAATGAGGCCTGATGGACGCACAGTCTAGTGAGAGATGAGGGAAGGGGGAGCTTTCCTCACAGATGAGAACTGATAACCCCCCCTCATTCTTCTGCTGCTGCCACCGTACTCTCAGGGGCATATTAATGAAACAACAGTGCCCCCCTCTCGCTTTCTTTTGAGGGTTTCTCTTTCTTCCTGAGATTAGCAGGGTATTGTTTGAAGGAGCGCAGTGTTGTTTCAAAGGAGACTCTGGTCACACGTGTCAGTGTAAAGTTTGACAGAGAAAAGGAGGCACCTGTAATAAAAAACAGAGATCACAGCTGTTATTAAACACTGAGATACTTGGGAAAATAAACAAAACAAACAGTGTTTTTTTAAAGAATGATTTAGTTTAAATAGAGTGGCACTCAATAACTGTCAACAGTGTACCAATATGTTAAAGACACTATTGATTTCTAACAGAAATGATGCTTGCCTGTTGTTACATGTGACCACAGAGCTTTGTGAGCTGTGTTGTGACCATCACTATCCAGGGATTGTCTTTTGTGTACTCTCCTGGTTATGGATCTCATAGCTCTTTACAACACACTTCAAAAATTAATCACCTCAGAGTCCCATACAAGTCTCTGGCATGCATCTGCTGAACTGTTCTGGCCAAGCTCACACACATGAGATGAGGCAGATGCCAGTGAACAAACTGCTGCAATACCGCAGAGTTTTTCAGTAGATAATAAACGAGGGAGAACTGTAGATGTGGCTCTTATTGTGTGAAATAGATAGCAATTAAGTCAACCCTTAGAAGAATTAATAACACTCTCATTTGTGTCTGGTGTAATGTCACAAAGCTCAGCTGACGCCGATAGCTTGTCACAACACTGTTTGTTAATGCTACGTGCTGCTGGACCTCCTGTCTGCCTGTGTTGGCTAATATTTCCAGCAGGTTTCAGTTTTAAAGCTCTCAGGTGGGCCTTTAAACAGTTGCTCAGACGACGGCGAAGGCCTCCCTCTGATTTTCCATCTCTCTCTCCTCCTGTCCACTGTCCTTTTCAATGGCTGATTTATTGCCCACATAAGTGTGCAAGAGACGCTGAGATTTCAGAGGAAGTCATAAATAGAACAAAACCAAGGAAGAGAGGAGGAAAGAGGAAACAGACTGAAGAGGTGACAGGGACATGTGGAGTGAAAATGAGAGTGTCAGAGAGTGAGAGAAAGAGAACTTTTGACTGATTATTTCAGTCAGTTTTACCGTCAGAAGAAGGCTTTCTGTGCTGCTGTATCTACTGTACTTGCCGTCTGTCTCGCTGCCTTTTTTCTTTCCTTCCTGTCAGGTGACCTTTGAACTCGTGATGGTGGGTATGCCTCCCTGTGGTTTGTTCTCCTAATTGGAGTCAGGATGCAGATGCACTGGCAGCTTGAGAGCGGCATATATACACACCTTCTTTTCAAGATTGAACTAACACAGAGGGAAGTCAGTGTAGGTGGGAAAGAAAAGATGTGAAGATTGAGGAGTGGGGTATAGTTGGTTTATTTACATTAGCAGGGATTTCCCCCCAATGCAGATGACTTTCTAAGAAATTTTGCTAAAGGTCTCTTATTTTGAAAAAAATATAACCCATAACACAAAGACAATCTGCTGCAAATCAGCTTAGTAAATGTGAGATGAGATATTTTTATGCATGTTCAATAATGAACCAGTTCACCTTCAACAACCCTTCAAAATGGCTTAAGCCTGGTAATGATAATGTTTCCAGGCTCACAGACAGAGACAGGTGGCTCACTATCACCACACTGGAAAAGGGTTTCACCATCAGATAACCTCTTTATCATAATGATGAGGAGGCTACTGCTCCTATGTGTCCAATAAAGCCATAACTAGCCTACCTATCATCTGTCCCACTTTGGCCCTAATCTTGGATGGTGTTTAACAGAATAGCTGGTAATCACACACACACACACACACAATCTATATTTATCCCTTTAAAACAAGCTCACACATGTTTATTCTTCTTTATTATTTTATAGATCAGATTTTCGGGAGTAATTGTCTGTGTATAAAAATATGTGCTTAAGTGTTAATGTACAACCTATCCCATTAATTTTAGATTGTAATAGTAAGTGCAGAATATTCTGCTTTATTTTCAGTACTGAACTATGGACTATATGTTAAAAAGAACAATTAAATTGCACTTGAAAATACTATAATCTCTGACAAGTTGCAAAATCTTTGTGATATTCACTATAACACTGCAGTAAAATTCTCACCACTTTAATACCGATTTATTTGTGCTTGGAAAGCAAAACCACCTGTGCAAATCAAGTCCCAGAGATACATCTGGCGCACCAACACCTTGCTTATGAATGTAGGAGCCAGCAGGTCACGGTGACCTTTTAATGACCTTTTTATAATAAATAGCTCTATTCTACACGAGAGGTTACTTGTGTTCCGTTGCTTGTGTGGTGCGTTTGCAGCTGTTAAGACTGCAGCTTGGTCAAAACCGCCGCAGAGATCTTCTCTCTCCTCTCTTGTAGCCATGCCTCCAAGAACTTTCACATGTCTTGTATTATACTGTGAACTCTGTGCTGAATGCATGTATGAATTTGTGTGTACATTGTGTGAATGTCTCTCTAGCATCTTGATTAATGGCTTCGCGCTCCAATCAACAGCATTCCCCGCAAACAACTTTTCTTTTTTTTTTTTTTTAGAAGTAAAATATGAGTTTCACGAGCAATGATATTGTTACTGTGATTATTGTAAGATCAAGTTAAATTCTAATCTTTCTGGTGCTAGTAAACTAAACCATCAGGTATTTCATTTACTGTATAATGATAACATGTATAGGAGGAACAAGAAAAGATGTTCTGTTGGTTGTTTGTGGCTTTCTTGTCTTGTCGTTTGTGTGTCACTGTTTTGGTGTGTGTGTGTGTGTGTGTGTCTGTCTGCGTGTGTCTGCGTGTTTGTGGTGTGCAGACGGCCCATACATCACGTCCTCTTTACAGTGTTTCCCTGTGAGTCATTTGCATGTCATTACAGCTTTGTTTTATAAGTGAGTGGCTATTAAGGAAGCTGCTCCATAAAACGCCTGTTAAAATGGAGGAAGGCAGCAATACGGATCTTAAAAAGCCAAGAGCATTCTCCACTTTCTCACCTTACATAGTTGATGAAAACTGTGTGTGTTTGTATATATCCGTGTGTGTGTGTGGGAAAGAGAGACAAAGAGAGACAGAGACAGACAGAAGGAGAGAGAGAACACCCAGATGTCTTTCCTTTGGGACCTTCACATCTGTTGGGTTTTTTATTTAATGACAGCAAAATTCATGCAATCCCATTTCTCTTCCCACTTTCTCTTCCCTCCCTCCTGCTGCACTCCCTCTGTTCTTCCTCTTTTCACACATCTGGACTTTGCTGTGTGAGCCCTGGTGTGGTCCCCATCTGTGAAGGGCGACACGACTGTCGGCAGGATTCTTACAAGCCGGGGCTCAGAATTGGTCCGAGTATACGAGTATGTCTGTTTGTCTTCTTTAATTTGACTGAACAATAAAAAAACACCATTGTTTTTATTACAAGTTTGTCTTTTCAGAGTAAAAGCTTTGCCACAAAAATGCATTCTATAAGCATAGCTGTGCACAGTGTGACATTTCTGTGTTGATTCATACATATCAAGTTCAACTTTGATCACATTATTGTGTTCAGTGTTCTCGTGCAAGGACTGGATCTTGGACATTGTGTGCAGTGCACAAGAATAACATTTCGAAATCTCCAGCAATTTCCAGAGCAAAATGAGTCCATGACATTTTTATTTATTCAATGACAACACTCTGGAGTACAGGAGCACAGAATGACTACATATCTGCATGTTTGTTTTCATGTGAAAGGTGAAACCGCTTTGCTAATGAATACCAGTGACTGCAGCGCGAGAGACCTGATTCCAATTGTTAAGGGTTAGGTGGTTTGGGGTGTAGTAGGCAAACCTCAGTTTTGGATTGGAAGCATGTGGCTCACATCTGGTTCTGCTTACAGTGTCAAGGAGGGCGCCTTTGTGACAGCCAGGCACGTGGCAACAAAGTCAAACCTTTGCAAAGAAAATGTCCCTGTAACTCACTCGTGAAAGAAATGTTAGCGTGGCAAGCAGTTTTGACAAGCTTAGCTTTGTGTTTATAACAGACAGAGGAGGCGAGGTTGTGCAAAGTTTAACAACTTTTGGCACAATGAAGAGAGAGCTCTCTACTGCCAATACAGAGATATGAGGTGTCATTTTTGATTTCCATAACAGATTTTTATTTCCATCACACTTGAATCCAGCACACTAATTAAAATGGTCTTACTCCACAACTCCATATAAACCTCTGGATGTGTATTTTGAAATTAATTGCAGTAATATCGCTATGTAACAATAATACATCGAGAGTCTATGAATAATTATTTGCAACCACTTGCCTACTGGCAAATACATGTTGTAAATATGTGATTACAAATTCTGTGGATTTAAAACCAGACTCTTAATAATTATCCATACGCTACTAGGTGTAAATTTCTGTCACTTAAATATTACAAAGTGTTATTTTTGCATTAATGGACCGGTGGATTTTCCCCTTCGTCCTAATTCCTGTCTCGTCAAACAGTTAGGAGAGCTGTGGCCAGAACAACTGGTTCTCATTTATAGCACAAAGAGTGGTCTGTGTGTGAGGGATATATTTTTCAGATTACATTCCTTTCCATCGTTACATGCGTAGGTTGTATTAAAAGGATTTTAAAAGGTAACCTCTTGTGTTTTCCTCACTTGATCATGTGTAAAGACTCTTGTTTGCTTTGATTACTATATGCTGTTCTTCCGTACATATACACACTTTACACTTGTCCTTTTATGACTGTTCTTTCTTCACCGACACTTTCTCCTTCTAACTCTTCTGTCCTTCTCTCAGTCCACTCTCTCTGAACACTGTTTCTCTCCCTCCCCCTCTGCCCCACTCGCTCACATGGACATGACAGTGTGGGGGGATAAGGGAAGAGTAATTATGGTTCAGTGAGGCTGCCAGGTGTGATAAATGACTAATAAGGGGAGCGGAGCCCTGGGTCCTCTAAGGAGGACTATTACGGTCTTATCAGCACGGGGCTGCAGCTCACAGCCTGGCCTGGGACAGAGGCCCTTGTAGCTGTGCTCGCTCCTCTTCTAACCCCTTCACCTCAGTCATCCTCCACAGCCAGCATCAGTCCAGCCCACCCCAGAGACAAACTCCAGCTTTAACACCTTAGCTGCTGCTTCTGAAAAGATGTCTGAAAGTGCACATGTATTCCTTATCAATGAGTTTTTATCCCATATAAATTTTAGTGAGCAATATCTCGAATGTACTCAACGCATTGTGGCTTGTTCTACATTGAATGTAATAAATAATTGTATTGCCAACTCTGAGTCCAAATTGTCACATCATTTTTTAAAGTGGCTGGCAGGAGGCTTGCTTTGATATTTTGCTCCTCTCTCTCTCTCTCTTTCTCTCTCTCCCAGATGTAAAAATAAAAACCTTACATTCATATGTCACACACACGCTGGGGAATAGGGAAAGAGCCTGGAGTGTGCAACAGTGGTGAAGCACCAAATCGAGTTTATATGTGTTGACTTCGGAAATGGTAGTGGTTCAAGAACACATGCACTTAAACCATAAATGTGAATACTCACTGCTGAAATGTGATGGTTTAACAGAGTGGTTTTTTTCACAGTGTTTCAGTTTATTCACAGTTTTTTATGACATATTGTCACATACATGCACTTTCTTTTTCTGTTGTTTTGAACTTTATAAAACTCGTCACTCATTGGCCTCGTCTGAATAAATACCATCTTGTTATGTTTCACTTGGTATCAGTAGAAATCACTAATAAAGATAAAATAAGAATCATTGTAACAATTGTTAAAATCATCATCATAACTATGATGTGTGTGATTGTATATGTCAAAGAGTTAAACTGAACTGAATTCAAAATATTGAAATATTTATCATATATGGTGACATAGTCAAAATATGTTGTAGTCAATATACTATTTTTAGATCAATAGCTTAGACTTGTGCACTAGCAAATTTTGAGGTGACCCCATCAGAATGATTGTTACACTGTTGATTATAAAACTAAGAGACGCCAGTGAGATCCTGCCGAGGTCAACAAAAATGTCCTTGACGTGGTCAGCATTAAAAGGTGTAGTTGACAGTGGGATTTTATATTTCACAGTCCAGTTTTAAGAACTTGTCTGTGAAAAAAGAGAACTATGAAGTACAGGATGTGTGGGTTTATGTGTCTGTGGTAGTAGTGTAGTGTAGTTACTAGTTCTGCAAAAGTACAGATGCTTCTATTGATAAAAAGAGAGACCATCCTCTGTGGTATAAGCATCTCCAATGCTTACGTTACTGCTAACGTTTTATTGGACTTTTAAAAGCTCAGTTTCCCTGCAAATATATAAAGTGTAATCTACAGTACCAATGACTGTTGCTTATAAGTGACCTTTTTTTTCCACTGAGTGGTTATCGTGCATCTCTGGCGATTACTACATGGAATAGCATTCATTTTCCATCACTTTGGTAAATTAAATTGTATCTCTATTTATAACTGTTGAGAGCCTCGCAGCTCGTAGCCCTTAAAGGAGATTTATAGGACTGTGTTGCATAACAATTGAGTAGACGACACAACCAGCTCAGTCTGTGGAAAATGTCCCTACAGTGACCTGTTCCATGCAGTCAAAGCATGGAATACCTACCACATTCAGCCAAATTGCAGAAGCTGATACATTTAAATCACAGATGTCCTGTTTATATGCAAGTCAAATTTTAATCTCATCCTATGGTAAACAGCAGGAAGAAATTTAGTTTTCTCTTGTACCTCTGATACGACCAAGCCATACAAGTTGGCCATGAAAAAATGTTCATGAAGGGCCGACTGCTCAGGACACACAATGTGTACATTATTAGGCAACTGAATGATATCACGTCTGGTTTAAATTGCCTTGCAGTCAGTTTTATCTGATGGTAGTATGTCTCTCTCTATGCATTACAACAGAAAGATGGTGTTAACAGACGATAAGGCCTCACTAAAAAGGCCTTCAATGTGACCAGTTCTGCTGTGCTCTCGTCTGTGTCTCCTCCCTCCAGTTTTCACAATAGAGAAATTCACATTCGGACCAGTACATGCTTTTACCAACCAAAAATGACAGAATCGTTCCTTAATGATGTAATTTCCTCTTGCGCTACACCCCAAAAATTGTGTTATTGTTATATAGAGTCTCCAATACATACAGCTTTCAGTTACTTACTACAATAAAGTCTTTCATCATTTCTTAATGCCAAAAACAAGACACGGCTACTGATGATGGAACTGTTTTTTGATTTACGAGTGAATTAAAAAAATGTAGAAAATACTACATGAAGAGAATAAGTGAAACACAGAAGTGTGCATAAGAATGATCATCATATGAAAGAGACAGAAGCTGCTAAAAGTCAGGCACATCCTTTAACTTTCCACTGTGTATACTATTCCATGCTGGCAGCAAACTAAGCAAAGTAGCTCTGACTTCCTTTTCCTCTAGCATGTCATCCAAGTCTTGAGAGATCCCAGTGAGAGCTGGAATAAACCTCTTCTCTTCAGAGATTGTCCAGTTAAGAGTCTCCACGATTCCTCCACAGGGAGCTTGATTATCACCTGAGCTATGTTTTTTTTCTTTTAATGAGTTTCCTCTGTAGGAGTGGGCTCAGATGTAGGAAAAATTATTATGATCATTCATGGCTTTTGTCCATTTTGTTTCATTCATAACACTACATGTATTTCCTCCTTCCCTTCTATCATAATCGCTCCTGGTGTTGCCTAACAATAAAATGTAACTATGGGTCGTAATAAGCTGCTTACTCATTTGACCTATGGACTTATTTTTTTACAGGACAGTCTCAGGATGTTTATAAGAGATCAGAGATAAGTTAATTGTACATAAGGGCTGATGGGCACTGACTCTGTGGTAGTTAGTTTACTTTTTGTTAATCTGTGAAGATTTTCATCTATATATTCTTACCCCCTTTACTAAAGCGTCAATGGCTTCTCCTTTAAGTATAGGTTGATGAGCATAAAGTTACTTATACTATCCTCTCTAGACTGATGTTTTCAGAAAGAATGAATGACAAATTAGTTAAACGTGCACCCGATCCTTTAACCCCCCATCTAAAACTCACGGCTAATTCATAGACCCACTGATTACCCAGGGGAATTCTTTTATCTCCCCCATTTCATTGCTGAAGCGCTCGGCGGACATTTTAATGGCTGCACTTTCATCGTCTGTCAGATATTTAAATGGAGGTGTGTGTGTGTGTGTGTGGTGAGGAGCGATGCAGTGTGAGGGCCTGCTCAGATTCTGCATGTCAATCTTTAATGCCTAGAGATATGGACGAGCTCTGACCTCTCGCTCTGTCATTCTACCTCTCCGTTGCATAAATTGACCTCCTGATAATCATTTCCTGCTCGTATCTGCTGTAACGAGTGTACCAGAGTACTTGGCAGTCACGTGACCTGACGAACCATTAGGGTTGAGAGATTGACCCTGCTGCAATGGGCAGGCCATAGAGCCTCCCTCTGACATATGGACTACACTGACACTATCATGGCAAGTGAATTTCACTCTGCCTGTTATGACCATGAACATCACAGAATGACATGTAATAGAGGAGCGAAGCGTTGGTATAATGGAACAGCGAGAGCAGGTCATTCGCCATTACTGCTTTCTGTTGGTAGTTAGAGTTAGAGCAATGTGCGGGGTAAAGAAACTGAGTGAGAGTGAAAGGTGTGCATGTATTTTTGATAAATGTTACATTTCTTTCTCAGTTTTAGGACATGTTTTTGTCATCGCTCAGGTATTCTGCAATATTTTTTGCTCGAGTGCCACATGCCTGTTAAAAATTGGACCCTGCTGGTGCCACCTATTGAGGACTGCTGCTTACTTGGTTTAGCACCAGTTTAATGAGGCCCTAGTTTCCTGTCTTTCTCCTTCCGAGGCCACACTGCTGCAGCTGTGTGCATATGGTTACACACCTGCTCCACAGCAGTGGCTGTTCACAGATGACCAGGCACTTCCACCAGGGGCTAAGGCCTGAATTAACACTGTATCCTTTTTTTTTTTTTTTTCAAACCAACTAGTTTGTCTTTATCTTTCCTCCCTAATGATACCATGTATGTCTTGCACCAACGTTTCCACAAAGATGTCCATTAATCTAAATTGATATTTTTATGCCACAGTCCAGTCACAAGCTCGTCTCTTTGGCGGTGAAATAACACGATTTCACTCTATCTGAATTGCAAAAGAGAAGAATAAAATACAACTCTGACCCTCAGGATCTCTCCAATTCTCAAAATGTATACAAGCAATTAGCTCCAGATGCAAATTCTGCTCAATTAGTTTACTTAATCCTTTCAAGAGTAATGGCCACACGCCAGTGGTCCTCAAATGAACATTTAATCCTTTTGGGGGCACCTCTAATCTTTTCATATTAAAAGCTAAATAGTCAAATGTGAGTATCGATCTAATTACACATGGAGTGCTCTTGAGAGTGCTGACAATTAAATACGTTCCACGTGCAGCACCTCGCCCATGTTGATATGTCAGACTGTCGGTAGAGAGTAGTAATACTGAGCCAGACTGCATGGTTCATATTAATTAAGGCTTAGAAAACAAATTACTTGACGAAGATTGAGCTTTGCATCATCTATAGATAATGCATAAAATGCTCAATTTCAGTTTAAAAGATTTCAGAAAGAGATAATTTGGAATGGAAATTGTGGCATAAGTGTCCCGTTCATTTGTTTTGTTTTTCGCTCTTTGTCACTCAGACGTGGCTACAGATTTGTTTTGTTTTTTTAAGTCTGACTAGACACTAGCATGAAATGACAGTGCTCTAATGTGGGACTGTGAAGTCTGTTTTACTTGTCTACATGCTCTGGCCATGCATTCAGCATTGCGCAGTTGCTCCCACTCATTTCTTCTTTCTTTAACTTTCTTCTTTTGTCATACTTTCTTAAATTCATCTCGTTAAAAGTGAGTTTACCTGTGTACTGTCTGGTGCTTGCTCATTGTGGGAACTGTTCAGTTTCTGTCTGTAATATTGTAAGATATTGATCTTACTCTGTAATGTGTCTTGGCATGATGTTTTTTAACTTTTTTGCGTGTGCCATGCAGTTGTGGTCTCAGTTTCTGATGTGCTGTATGTAAAGCACTTTGATGGCATTTGCATGAATGAAAATCGTACTGAAAGTGTGCTGGACTGATTGTTTCTGTGATTCTGTGAGAATCGTTTAAAATCTCTTTTGCTTTGGTTGTGGAACAACAGTCAGGTTTTATTCACTGGTCTGGTATGAAAATGTGCTAAAAATCCCCAAATCATCTCCGTCATGGTGTGTTATCCTTTATATAACTATTGTTTTCTTTGTGTGAAGAATTGAAATAACCCTCATACTTCAGTGATATTAAGAGGGTAATATTAAGAATAAGACATATTTTTCTAAATCATATTTTATTTTGTGTTGCTCCAACTTTATTGTTAATCTTCAGTCCAGACTTGTGCCGCGCTCAAAGGGAATTTTGTTAAATTGTGATCAAAATGACATGACGAGGTACACGTCTCAATGGGACATTTTATGTGTCTGTTTACTTGTTTGCAAACCTGGATTCAAATGTCCAAGGACCTAACAAACAACATAGGGGAATTTGATTTCCTGTGAAACATTTTGCGCGTTGCCAAAAGACACATGTTTTGTGCCCTTGGTAGTAGGTGGTGCACTGGACTGGAAATGTAATTGGTTTTGTTTATTTTGTTAGGAAATGCAGTTTTGTGCTTATGTAAGTGAATAATTTTTAGACAAATATATACCCCAACTTGGCTGGCTCATAGGACTGTCACAGCTGTGGTTGTTGAAAAATAGATGGTTGATATAATCGCTGAGCAAGAATAATGCATAGAAGCAAAGCTCAAAATCTTTTTAAATAATTGTGTTTGGTCTTTGCAAGAGGGCCAAGCACATCCATAGATCTGGTAACTGATAGCAGTGTTTTGAAAGAACATTTGGTTTTGTAATACAGTTTCACTCGATCTGATAACTGTTTCCTGTTGTGTGATCATGTATAAGTATATTTTCACATGTGATCATCTCAGTGGTAAAGCTGCATGCAACCAAGACTTATTTTCTGTTCATCGTCAGACTGAATGTCAACAGAAGTTACTTGTAGAAATGAAACAAATTGAAGATTGAAAGAAAATAATTTTTCAGCTGATTTGATAACTGACACAACAAGTCTTAATATTTAATGATATTTAATGATTTGTGCATGGTACATTTGAAGTTTTGTTTAATGCTTTCTGATCCTTCATAGACCAAACAAGTAATCACTTATTCAAGAAACTAATCTGCATATTATATATTTGATAATGTAAAGAATTGTCAGTTGTCACCCTGTTTGTGATGTGTAATCTGTTACAGAGATCGTTGCTACAGTAGTTGCAGCTTTAGTGCTGATTTGTTTAAAAATGTTTTACTCATTTATACATTTATACACAGATTTAACTTTGAAAATAATAATATCAGACATTAGATCTTATCTGATCAAATATACACAGCTCAGGAATGTCTGATCGGAAATTCATAGAAAGTGATGGATGTCTATAGTAGAGGAAGACAAAGATATTTAACAGCAAAGCACTGTGATGTAAAATATGTGTGAATTGTAGTCGATGGGTTACAAAATGCAAAACCACTTGTATGTTCCTTTAAAGAAACCAACCTCTGAGCTTCTGATGAGGTCTGATGGGAGTTGTGAGTAGTCTCCAGCTTTAAACTGTTGATTCCTCCAGCCGATGAAAGCTCCTGGCCTGTCAGTGTTATCGTCTTCTCCCTGGTGGGAGGAGACACACTCCATGGGAAGGGCTATCACCACAGGCTGGTGTGGAATCAGATTCTCCCATCACAGTCACTGACCTCACCGTTATATGATAGAATGTGAAAGTTAACCTGGACCGGTGCCTGGGGACAGCGTCTGCCTTTGTCAAGGGAATATGATGTTTCACTGAGTCCTAAGACTCTGTCCTCACACTGTTGGGCTCACATTTGTGTGTATGTGCACACACACACACACAAAGTCACACATATAAAATGTTTGCCAGAGCCAGACCAGTCTGATGAGCAAGTCTCTGAGCCTTTACAGTAAAAGTGTTTCTAACCCATACTTCTAACTGAACACCTATTGTAACCACTTTTGTGAGGAGCAAATTTTCTCAACAAAAAAAGACGGTAAAAGTGTGACGCAACTCGTTTTAGTTAGTATCCTTGAGTTTGTTTTTGGGCGGGTTCCTAGCTGAAGTTTTTTTTTTTAAACTGATTGTGGTTATTGTCATTGGTCAACTGCCAAAAACTGTGGTAAAACAATAAAAGTTATCTCTGAAGCGTCAGCCATAATCTTGGAAAAAAAAACAATGCACAACGAACACAACTGTAACTTTCAGAAGACGTGTGGGAGGACTCGCCATTTATAATCTGCAGGAGGATCTGTACATGCACTCTTCTGTGTAAAGGTTAATGAAATTAAGCAGCTCTACGTGTCCTCTCACACACAGGCACAGTTAACTGAGACGGGGAAAAAGAACAAGCACAGTTCTTTGGTTGCAAATTAAAATTGTGCACTTACATTTGAAGTTTGCAAAATCTGAGCATCTAATGGTTTGAACTCACAGCACAGAGAGAAGTTAATCACAGAACTGAAGACTTTGACAGTGATTGTGCAACGTGTTCGTTCCCTCCTTAAGTTTCTGCTTTTTCTTAAAACTCTTTTCAAGGAGAGTAAACGTATGTCTGTATCTGACTTATTACTGATACGTTGCCAGTCACAGGTTCTGTGTAGTGTTAACAACAAAGGATAAAGGAGCTGTATTGATTGTAATGTTTGTCCTTCACATCATAATGTTCCACTCACATTGACTCAATGTTTATCTTTAACAAATATGTTATATTGAAAACATGGTGTTGCAGTTTTTCATAATTACAGACAATCAGTGTCACGTCATTTTTCTTCGTGTCTTCGAGGTCAAAGGTTACATAGTGATGACTACATCTGTGCCCTGGTGAGCAAGACTGATCCAAGGATTAGAAGGAGCCAAGATATGAAAATGACAGCAGGACAAAGATATTTAGTTTCACTGTTCATGCTGTTCTCTATTCTTAAAGCTGTTTACAAATATGTCTGATCCGAAGGAACAGATGGTTGTCTCCCCCTCTCTATTTTCTTTTTTTTTTTTTCATGTATGTCACCATTTGTTCATACATGTTCTAATGTTCATATGTGTACATATGTTTGTACACATGTATGTGTGTATATATGTCATGGTTGAAGTTTATCTAAGAGCGTTGTTACATTGAGCCACTTTGCAACAAACAGACAGTTTTATAGTTCAATCCCATGTATATTTTATTAGCTGGATAAAAAGAACTGCATCTGCACTTCATGAAACGAGGTCCAGAGCTGGTGGAAAAAAACAGAAAGGTCTGATGACATGCAAGTAATTTTACCAACAAAGACGAGACAGTGGCAGCGTATGATGTTGTTGTTAATGATGAATTAAAGATGAAACATAGAATGTCTTGGCAGTGGCAGAAAAAAAAGAAAAGAAAGAAAGAAGGTTGCAAAAAAAAAAAAAAAAAATGAGTGGATGGAAGAGGAGGGTGGTGAAAGTGAAAACAAATGAGATAGAGTTGCATAGAGAGATCGAGTTAGAGACAGGGAGGGCTAGAGGGATACAGGCAGTGTTCTAATGACTTCACACCCCATTAGCCACTTAGTCTGATGCGTCACACCTCATTATGCTGCTGGAGCAGCAGTGCATGAACGCGTGAAACCGTCCACTCAGCCAGACCTGTCCACCCGCTCCAAACGCTCACTCACTTACAGCAATTAGAGTGTGTGTGTGTTTGTGTTTCTGTGTTTTTTGCATGCTTACGTGTGTGTGTGTGTGTGTGTGTGTAAAGGTAAAATTCAACTGGTCTGCCTGTTTCTGAAAACAGATGGTTTTAAAATCAGTTGTTTAAAGTCCAGTGAAGATCTTCTCGACAGAGATGTAGCTGCTCCCACGATGTGGCATTTCAACACAACTTTGCCATGGCTACCCCGCAGCTCAAGCTGGAAATGCTGCGAACAGGCCAGAGAGGCGCTTTCTTTGTCAGCCTACATAAGGGAGGAGGACAGAGTAGCGTGCTCTGGAGGACTCTCCTTAATCACTCTCCCTTAAACACGCGAGTGCACATGCACACACTCTTGCACGACGCTTCTCTCGCATACATACAGGGATAAGGAGATGGGAGGAAAGAGAGAGGGCTCCCCATGCCATTCCCTGCACGGGCAGCCCCAGTTGGCAGAGTGTGAAGTGTTCCTCTCCAGGACAAGGCCTGCTAACTCAAATCCCTGGCTAGCAGCCACACTCCTCTCCATTACAAACACTGGGCCCATTTATCCCAGTGCCCCCCCTCCTCCCTCCTCTCCAGTCGCACTGCCACCCCAGGGGGAATGGCACATAATGGCTCTGTAGCCACTGTAACTGACATCTCTATTCAGCTAATGTTTATTGTTTTGCTCTGCTTGGTTTGTTGATATTGAACAAAAAAAGAAGAAAACCAAAACGAGTAAATAATTCTATCTTTGTGCCAAGCTTTGTATAATTCATGAATTCCAGACAAATATTTCATATTTAATATGAGTCATCTCCTGTATCCAGCCAAGTTCGACTGTGTTAATACCCACGAGCTCCTGTATTATGTAATTTACCTCTGACTGGAATATCACTATGAGGTTGAACACAAGGATTATCCTTTATCTCTGATTTTGACCATAAATGATCTACTCTTTCCCCTTTATATTTAATTGTCCACCCTAACTATTTTTTATCCTGTGCCAAATCTGGATGGTGGTCTCATACAGTAAAGTTTTCTCTTTGGATTTCATTCATTTGCCAATTTGATAATATTTAAGCATTGTTTGCCTGATCTCAGTAGGCTTTGCTTGCTAAGCCCGTGCTGTGAATGAGGATCTTTCTCTGTCAGACTCCTTCCAAGGTGACTTTCAGATTTTGTGTGGGGATTTTTTTTTTTGTTTCCCCACATTCATTCCTTTGTTTTAATTGAATTTTCAGATTTATTGTTTCCTACAAAAACACTTAATTTAATGTGTCTTGTTATCAGCCCTAAGAGCAGGTCAGGATGCATCACAGAAGTGCATCAAGGTACGTCACCTGAAAACAGTAAATTCAATAAAACAAAAATCAAAACAAAAGCAAACACTGTCAGTTTCTTGGAGCAGGTTCTGATCGTTTTAATTCAAGCTTTCTGCAAAGTGTTTGGTTTTGTTCAGTAGCTGAGGCTGTCGTCTGACCTTCAGCTTCACACCAAGATAATGTAATCATGGTAAGGGAGTCTGTGCTGTCAAACAAGTCTCCTCCCTGTGATGAACGCATGCTGTGTGAGCATGTCAAACATCACACACCTGAACACCTGTCTGTTTCTGTCTCCAACCCTCCGCCTCACCCCCATCAGCCAGGATGAATGAGGGAAAGGACAAAACTGGGGGAAGGAGCTGTTCAAAAATGAAATCAGAGAAACCTTCATGTGCACTCAGAACCACAAGGATCCCAGACACACTCACGATAATTGTGTTGTTAATTTGCTGTTATGGAGGTTTAACTAAAGAGGCTTTATCAGTGTGTGGTTCACATGGTGGGGTTCGCAAAGTATCATAATTTGTCAGTTATCAAACGTGGCTGACTGGCAGCTGAGACTGTGGGCACAGCTTGGAGCTTGTTGGTCCCTGCAGCGTCCTGTTACTGGGTCACTGAGGCCTTGCTGCGACGCTGTGCACAGCAGACAGTGGGTGGCTTTTGGTGTCAGAGTTTTTTGTGACCTCCCTCTTGCATCCTCCCCCTGCCTTTGCCCTCTTCATCTCTGCCTACTGTCCTCTGGGATAAAATAAGGGGTAACTCATATCAGCTGGAGAAACTGGCATGCAAAACATGTCTCGCGTTTCACACTGGGATAACAGTTTAGAGGGAGTGGATTGATTGCAGGGCGTGCACATGGATGCACGTCTGTTGCTGTGTACGTGTGTGAGCGTGTTGAACCGTGAGTGTGAAATGGATAACAGGGTGAATAAGTGGTATCACACTCTGTCAACTGCAGAAATCCTTAACACGGGCACGCTCTGATCTCTCGACCTCTGAACTTAACCATCGCTGCTGGGAGGAACCAGCATTGACAGACATGTGATGAACATGCCCTTGCCCTGTCCAGATGTCCACAGAATAAATATTACACTTTATTTTGAAGACACGGGCGAATGGGGGAGGGCTGATAACGCACTATGGTCAAATATTGTCATTATCCTTCGTAGTTCATTATTCCCTCCACTGCCTCTATTCAACGACCCCAGGCCTGCTCTCTCCCCCTCCCTCCTTGTCTCACCCTCCCTTCCTCTTTCGCTCTCTCCGCCGCCCCTCTTCTCATTCACTCTTTTTTTTTTTTTTTTTTACTCTTCCTCCTTTTTTCTTCTCTCTTCTCTTTTGGACAGAGGTATGGGTGAGATCATAATTATGTTTTGACACATGGTGTTAGCCCCTAGAGCGCTCGGATTTTAACTCAAAGTGGGAGTTGTCAGTGCGACAGCCCTTACTGCTCTTAATTGGAGGGGAGGACCAGGAGGCCCGCCCACAGACCAGGGTGGCAGTTTTAATGAGGTTATGTTTGTACAGGAAGTCAGAGTTATGACAGGAGGAAACTGTCATTGGCCCGTTAAAGAGAGCGGCTGACATCTCAAAGCCTACTGTGTTTGTCAGTGAGAGGGGAAAACCTCTCCACTCCTCTCTCTACAGGTGGAAGCAGGCAATTAAAACAGAAATGACTAACTAAAAAACACCCAGGGCAGCCACACCAACTTGAATACATTTCCAGTAAACACCAATCAGAGGAGGAAAAAGCTGCTGATAGAATAATAATTGCTAAATTAAATACTTGTTAACCCCCTTTGCCTCACTTCAACAGGACTCCTTTGAAAAGAAGCAATAATTACCCCAACTAAATGGCAATTAACACAGATCAGCAGGATTTTGTGTGTGTGTTTCTGTCTTGGCGTATGACTGCGCTCATATGCATCCATCTTTGTGTGTTTTGTACCCTCCATATGATTAAAACGATTAGAGGTATGTGCTTGTAGTGTATGAATGTGCAGTTTAGAGACTGTGCGCGAATGTTTTTCAGCCTTTAGAAAAGGGGGAGAGAAGGTGTTGAAAGCGAAGCTGCAGACTTCTCTGGCCAAAACACTGGCCTCAGTGTACTCCAGGTGCACCCTGTTGAGAGAAGCTGTTGCTGCCAGAGTTTTGTGGCTGTTGGTGTTCTGCCCTAACAAACAGGCAATGCGTAACCTTTGATCTGCACCACCCTCAAAGTGAGAATCCCCTTGAGCTCCCACTTCTACGAAAAATCCATTTACAAAATGTATTCCATTCTTTCTCCCAGTAATAATCAAAGCCAAAATATTGGCCCAACATTTCATTTCAAACAGACATTTATTTGGAAGGGGAACTGTGTTTATTTTCTTAAGTAGTTTTTGAACAGGTTTGAGTTTCAACGATGCTTTTAAGCACACACACGATGCGTGTCAGTGTCCAACCAAAATTATCAGAGATCATAGCCATTTCCTCTTGGCGTGTCCCTCCACAGACCTCTGCGTGCTTCAGGCACACCAGTTTGTTTTGAAGACAAGACTTAACTTTACAGGCCAGGAATTTCGTGGGATATAGAAAAGTGTTTTTATGAAAAACGAAAAAGCAAAAGAAGTTTCACACTATTTCACACTACACTATTTGGAGTCTTTTATGAGATTTATGACTTTTCTTTGCTGCTTCCTCATTTAGCCCGAGTATAAAAAAGTTAATTGTGGTACAGGTGGAGAAATTTGTAGACACATTTATGTGGCACACACACTGTTTTTCTGAAACACACTGATACGCAGCTAATGCCAAGTGGTTTCGTTTTGACATGTCACACTCTTTAGTTTGCTCTACCTTATATCATGAACTTAATAGGCTTCCTTTGTCTGCCATGACAATATGTGGCTTCACACAATTAGAGAGGACTCCTTGCTGCCATACTATAGATAAGAATCACCTGCTGGCTGTATAGATTGGAACAGGCTCTTCAAGGTTGTCTGGAGGTCTTTCTGTGTTCAGCTCTGCCTTCTCACAAATACCACAGAGCTTGTTTCTCCGAGAAGATGGAAAAGAACGTAGGACGATATGTCATGACCTTGTGTGGTATGGGTCATAGGGAGTAAGATGTGGATGAGTTAAAGGGTTCGGTCTCGAGCGGAACAAGGGACAAGGTCACCGTGTCTTTTGTTGGGCTGGAGGTGGCTGCTTAGTTAGTTAACATGGACCACAGAGTATGAGCTTATCAGGAGATGTGGACACCAAGGTGAGAAGGGGCAAAGTCCCATTTAAATCCAATCTGAATTTAATGCTATGGTGAACATGATTCTTTCCCATGTTGCACATCAAAGCTTTTTGTGAGTGTTTTTCTGCAGATCTGATCTGAAAAACAAGCAAGCAAGGTGCCTTTTAATAGCTGCTCCATCAGGATGCAGGATTTCTAAGATCTAAGAAGTCAAGTGAATGGCTGCTACCCTCAACGCCAGTGATATCATTTGGTTTCGGTTCGTGACCAGTGTTCTGTCATCAGCCCGGTCTGTGAGAACTAAAAAATGTGGGGATGTGATGCGTGAGGTGAAACTGCAATTGTGTGACGTGTGTGTCACTTGACTTTGTGTGTGTGTGTGTGTGTGTGTGTGTGTGTGTGTGGTGAAGAACTCATCCCTCCTATGAGGTATCTGTCAGCTTGCTATGATCAGGTCTGACTATAATCTTACCGCAAGTCGGGCTCACTCTGCTCACATTCACCCCCGGAATATTGTCATGAGTTTGAGCGGAGAGCATTATTACCTAACTGAGTGAAAATACTAATGCTCTTTGCGAGAGCTGCTAGATCGTGAGAACTGACATGCTGTTGCACAGTACTTCCTCCGTATGTCGAAGACGGAAACAAATGTGGTAGAAAAATTGAACATGCACATTCAACAGTATTGTAGAAGGTTGTGAGCATCACATTTATTTTTTTTTTACAACAGCTGAAATAAAGATTCTTGGCTTCTTTCTTATCTTATGTATTTTAATGCTGTTTGACATTATAGTAAACAGTTAAAAAGGTCATAACTCAGCAGTCACAGTTGAAAAAAACAAGGCCTCACTAAATGTCAAGGATTTCGTTTTCACTAAGAGTTAAGGTTGAATCATTTCAGGTTCATTAGTCTGAAATCTGTCTGTCACGCTGTTGTAGAATCATGTTGTACAGTGTAGACTTTGTGAGTCTCTACAGTGATCACCTCTGGTTAAACCAAGAATCCGTAATGCTCTAAGGTCCACTTAGCCCGGCTTCTCCAACATTAATAATGCAGAACATTTTCCTAATGAAGGAACATATTTTTTCTTTTCCATTTTTCTTTCAACATGTTGGATAACTGTGTTAATCAAGGCTTTACTTTCAGATTTCCTCTCTAATGGCATATCCAGTGGAGGGAAAAGGTCATGGTGGTAATAGACTGATCTGTAGTCCTCAGGGAGATTCGCTCCCCCACTCTCTCTCTCTTTCCTTTCTCTTTCCTTTTTCTCTACAACTCTCTCGCTCCTTTCGCTCAGTCCCAGACAGACAGTCTCCATCCCAGACATCCTCATCTGCCTCCCACTGCGCTCAGCCCAGCTCGCCAGGATTTCAATCACAAGGCCAAATGAAATTATTAAGAGGTGTTAAACTTATTAATCATTAAATTAGCTAAATGATTCTCCAAGTACAGCCCAGATGAATGACATGTCATTCACTAATGCAATTTGCCTCTGCAGCAGGTGAAGGTCACCAGAGGGCCCACAGCACGGCAGATGATAGCTTCTTTTTCCTTTTTTTTTTTTTTTTTTTAAAATCTTATTTTATTTCATTCTGTCTTGTCCAAACTAAAGCTTCGCCTGAGACGTGAAGGAAGACTGACAAAAAAGTATATAATATACAAAATACAATTCTGCACCGTCAGTGAGTGAAGTGAAACACAGCAAAAACATCATTTGATCAAGAAAGAAATTAATTTTTATGAATACCTGCCTCTTTCTGTCATCATTTCCTTTTTTTAACAACAGACACGTACCACACGAGCTCTCAAGTTTCATTTTCCTTCTTATCTTGATTTGATTGGTGGGAAAGTAGGTGAGCATATGTGAATCATGCCTCCTACGCGACACCTACTGTGTGTTCTCTGTTTAGTATGCGGTGACATTCTCGATTGATTTATAAACATCCCATGAGAACTAGTACAGATACTACTGAGCTGATGTCAGCTATGTCCTGGCTGATTCACCTTTCAGGAACTGTGTCACAATTCAAAAATCTACCTTTGATTTGAAATGATTTAAATTTCAATATTTAAAAATCCACCAGCCACTATTCATTTCGTTTTGTTTGATTATGACTACACATGCAGTACAGTTCATTGAATCATTTTTACGCATTACGAATCTTTTCTCATTTCCGCGTCAGCCCCCCCAATTTATTTTTGAATGATTTTCTTCAGTGTAATATCGCAGAGCCATTCAAAATATAAGCGTACAGAGCAATCAGTGATGTTATTGCAGAATTTACAGAAGGCTAACAAAGCGTACCTCTGGTCCAACAATTACAGCAGCAGTTAAGGTCAGTGCTGTGGATGAGCAGGCTGAGTGGATGGGGGTTTGAGGAGGGACACACAAGGTCAGATTGTCCAAAACATTAACGTCTTTATACCCGGTGGGTGTTTACAATTCATAATTTTGATTTCAACATCAATAATTCAACAAATCCTAATAGTGGTAAATATAAAACGCTGACAAGCTGGAGTAATTGTTTCATTTGTGCTTTCTGATGATCTGTTTTGATTTTAAGATCGTTCTGTGGAGATTTATCGATGTCCTTGCTCAAGCTCACAAGTCACATGAATGTCTCTGCTTAACTGCAAATTATACATTTTGTCACTAACATTCATTCCTATTCAGTGTTTGCTGGCGTACCTGTGTGTGTGTGTGTGTGTACACCTGTGTGTGACATACACACCACTAGTGCAGATTACAGTCTTGAGGGATTTAAATATCATTTTAATTAATCTGTTCACCTGAATTTAATGAGACATGTCCAAAGGGCTGTATGCATGTGTGAATATGTGCATGCGTGTGTCCATATATGAATGCGAGTATAGCGTGTGCATGTGTATCTACATGTTTAAGTGTGCATGCCTGTGACTAATGAAGTTCATCGCTAGACTTCAAATGTCCTCCTTCATCTGGTCTTTACAAAATTTGCATATATTAACCTGTGTCTCAGAGCAGAGAGACAAGAGACAGGAGAAAAGATCAATAACAAGGAGATTTTTTTTGTGTGTTTACATTAGAATGAGAAATCGTCCACAAGGTAAAGGCATTTTCATATCACAAAGGAGTATCTAGAATATCAGTTCTGCTATTAATACTAGTATGATTATATAATTAGACTGTGATCAATATGACATTGATTCCAATGCAAACAAGGGATTAGAGCTTTCTGTGTTCTCTGGACAGTTCAGCAGACATGATCTGGACATGTTCGACAGACTGACCAGCTGGCCTGTACAACCTTGACCAAGTTTACATCAATACGTAATTGAACAGAACAAAGAGGTTATGGGAAAATATAGAGTTAGAAGTTACCGAAAAGCAAATGTCTTTTAACATTATGTCAATGCACATTTAGAGTTTGACTAATTATTTCATGTTAAACTGACTGACACAAACTATAAGTAGTGAAAAGTTGTAAAACAAATCATCTCTGGCATTTACACATAATTTCAGTCAACAGGAGGTTCTTTACACTGCTTTGGAAAAATTAAATGTCAGAGAAAGTGGTGTGTCATAGTGAGAACCCACTTCACCTGTTATCACCACAACAAAGATGTTTTTACACTATTCTTAATCTTAGGTAATGGAAGGAAAAAAAGAAAGTTATTTTTGATACAAGATTGATGACGTTCTTTTGAAATATTACATAATATTATTAGAGAGAGAAATAACTTATATTTGTTTGCATATTACTTAGACATGTATATAATGTGTAGAGTTTTTTGGTTTTATTTCCAGGCCTGTTACATTATTTTGTGTGTGAGAGTGTATTTCTCTTTGTGTTGAGTGTGACTGTTGGCAGTGGTGAAGACAACAAACATGCAAGCACGTTGCCAGACATTACACAATGGGCATACACAACCCCCCCACCCCCACCCCCACCCCCTTTTTATTACAGTTGCCTGTTTCTCTCTGCCCTGCTTTTGTTTTGTCCAGCCTCATTTGTGATGGTATTTATGTCGGTAAAGGATACAAAAAAAAACCTCGCTCTTGTGTGAAAGAGGAGTCATTTACAATCATTTACATTAACAAAAACTGTATTTTACCATTACAATAACCTCAAACAATAGCATATATCTGCCTCGTTCATTTTGTGCAACAAATGAAAAGAGGTACACACGCTTCCATTGTTCTGGGTAAAACGCGCCACAGACATAATCATCTCCCTCTGCTCTTCGCATATTAGATAATGAGAAGATGCTGATAAGTTCCTCAATACAATCTGCTCCCCATTGGCTAATCCATATCATTCAGTATTGTGAGGATCACAATGATGGTTTATTATTGCTCATTCAGAGCTCAACAATGATTTAAACATTTACAATATAGGAACAAACACAGTGTCTCAGATCACTCATCCATTTAAGAGGATGCCAGCTCTGCTTAGTAGCGGCTGTATGCTGCTTGGAAGGTCTAGATGATCGTTAGTCTCAAAGCTCTCCAGTTGATATCCATCAGTGGAGAAGAAAATATTCCAAGTAGGCTTGATGATGCTGTACAGGAGGAGCGCCTGTATGATGTGCAAAAATGGAAGCTTAATTATACACTTGAATACATATAGATTTACAGTGAAACACAGAAAATGAATTAAGAATGGAATTTGGACATGATGTGGCTGCAGTAAATGTTCCCATTTCCCCAGGATCTTATAAAGAGAGAACATCTTCTGTTTAGCTCATCTATCCCTCTTCTGTCGGGCACCTGGGGTATTGAATTTCACTGACACTCGGGCCCTTAATGAGAAGCAGAACGACACCTTCATATTATAGCTTGTGCCCTACCTCTCTCCATTTCTATGACTTGCTTTAATAAATTACTGTCCAATAAGAACTTTTATGATCTTGGCATATGTTGCCTTTTATAGGTGAAAATAATTGCGTTCCCAGATCACCCTGCCCATTCTGAACATGAGAATGAGACTAGCGGAGCCTACAAAATGAGATAGTTTCACAGTGTCTGCACAAGTCCTTCTCATTTGGGTCGTTACGCCTCCCCCTTCTTTTTTCTCAGTTTCCTGGCATACCTTCACAAGCACCATCCCCCCTTCGCCACTCTCAACTCCACTCATGCCTAGAGAGGCCTACGCTTGCATGCCAACAGACACTCTTAAACCCACACCACCATCCCCCAATCAACTTCTTACAAACACACACACACACACACACACATACATATACAAACACATACACTACTGCGGGTCTTGTTTTTGAGTTCCCACTGAAGTGTGACAGAAGCCACTTGACAGGTGACACACACACTTGATGTTATCGGGTCAGGGCCAGAGATTCAGCCTCTTGAGTGATGAGAGACTGTCACTCGTATTGTTTATCTACGCTAGAGGAAAGAGAAAGAGAGGAATGACAGAGAGAGAGTGAATGCTTCTTTCTTTCTTTGCCATATATCACTCAAGGGGGAACGAGGGACAGAGAAAAAGACAGAATCTTGCTTTTTTTTCCCCGCAGAAGCCAGAAGTCTGCATGTGGGATCTGGGACCACAACCAGTGACTTAAGCAACTTTCGAATGGTGTAATCTGAAAATGTTATTATGGTATATGTAATAATATATACCGTTGTATGGCTTTCTGCTAAAAAGCCACATCAAACAAGGACTCATTGAGGCCTAAAACAGAAGTGCTCTTCAATCATTAAGAGAAATTTGCTGGAGTCCGCTCACAAATTGATGTGGCTTTGTTATCGGCATTGTCAATTGATTACACCTAGGGCGTTAATGAAATAACTAATTGAATGTGTCCTCTTGTAAACAATTTGTTGAAACGTACAAAACACAAACAGCCATGTCTTGCCTCTTTCTATGAGAGTGTGAGTGGCTTTTAATTAATTGAAGGTTGAGTCTGATAACCTTCACAAAACTATTAGCTGTGCCTTTAGTTACAGACAAGGAATACATGCTGAATATCACATAAGTCTTCGTATTTGTCATATAATCTGCTTTGGGGCTGTTGTATTTGTTGGTTGTGCAGCAAAACTGAGTTATAATAACCAACGTCTGACTTGGCAAATTGAAACTCAACCTCTCGTCTTACTCAGTTTGGAGCCAGGGGTTAAAGGGCAGTGTGTTTAGGGCCGTGTTTTCTCTGCATTTCATCATGGTTATAATGAGTGAAGAGAGCACTTTACCAGGACACAAATGTCCCTAAAGGCCCCTTACAACTACACTCTTCCAGTCCTATTGTCCTGATTAATTTCATGCTGCAATTCTGTAAAATATCACCCTGGGAAAATATACAAAAGTAAAGAGGATAGTTCAAAACAGGACACAATATGTTTTCTTGTTACAATAATTATTTATTAAATTTAAAATATCTTTAGCACAGGTTAAAAATTAGACACTTCCATCTACCATGAGCGCCTTGGGATTTAACATGGTTCTAACATGGTTGAAAATAAACACTCTTAGAAACCAAAAAGATTTTCTCCTAACTTCGTTCATTGTCATCTTCATAAAATGTCACATTGGAGTTGCTAGGGCAGAGGCAAATTTGGCATATAGATAATTGTTGTCACTGGACGTAGTATTAGGAAAAAAAGAAAAACTGTCAAAAACTTTCAAAAATCTCTCCCTTGCGTCATGATTTGGAGAATTTGGAATGAGTCAAAATTGCTTGTTCCAGCTTCATAGTTTATTTAATGGTTTTGCATTCACTTATCAGAAACAAATGTATGCCATTTTAAAATAACAGCACACTTTAAAGCTGGTGATACGTCTTTTTGGTGAGATAACTCAAATGGCAAGCCAGTCTCTACTGCTTTTAAGCTAAACGGTTTTGCCATGGCATTTTACTGGCTGTGTTAGACACTAAGGATATGTAATTAATTATTATGTGTGTGCATGTGAACGTGCAGTGGCAATGGAAAAAACTACAAAGAGTATGGTCAGACTGCTATCATCATACCCTCATCATCTTATCCCCCAACCCCACTACCCCACAAACCGGTGGTTTATGGTTCTTTTTGCCTCAGCCCTATCTTACGAAACATAAAAAAGATAACAAGTAACATGAGCAGAGCACTGTAGTAAATGGCAGGCCAATGCATTAGTCATCAGTAAGAAAACATTAACAGCAAAGACATATATTTTCCAATTTTGAAGTTGTTTACAAACCGTATCTGTGTTCACAATTTATTATGTTTTTCCATGTTTGTTTTTTTTTTTCTTTTTTCTTTGTTAATTACATGCCATATGAGTCTGGATTACAAAAGTACCTGAACAATTTGCTTGTATATTAGCATGCATAGCTGCTTGGTATTTACATCCTATTTACAGACGTGAACTAAGAAGAGATGGATCTACAATACATTTTCTTTCATGGGCTTCATGTACATTTTTAAGACGGAGAATAAAAAAAAAAAAAAAAAAAAAAACAGCCTCGTAAAGGTTTGCGGAGTACACAGGACATGCACTTAAAATAAAATGTTTGACTGAAGAAAGTGTGTTTTTATTCCCTGCAACTGAAGAAAGAAAAGCTTGATTTTGTAACAGGCTACAACTCTGACCGGTGCTGCTGCATTGCATAACGCAGATCTGTTTTTTTTTCTCCTTTGTCTATACTGCGCACCAGTCTCTGAGCACAGGGGACTTGAAAAGGTTAATTTACGATGTTAACCGTGCCGTGAAGGGAAAAGCAAATAGGAAAGAGCATGCACAGCACCAGAGAAGGACATTAAGCTGCGGCTACATCTTTCTCTTTTTCGCTCCCTCTATCTGGTCAGTGACAACAGTAGGGCCCCCTGATGTGTACAAAGACACCAGGCTATCACCATCCATCACTACAGACATACTGAAAGGATCTTTCACCAGTGATCAGCCTGTAAGCAGCCACACACTACTGACACCTCAGTATTTTTCTTTTTTTTTTCTTAAGTGTTGTGTCTTTTATAGCCACAAGAAAATGCCCGTATCAATGTGAGACAATTGCAGTTAAATAAAAGCAGACATCCATTTGACAATTTAATTAATAGAACAGAGTAACACAAAAATGACAGTAAAAGAAGAGTCTGTTTCTTACAGTGTACAGCAGTGCTAACAGAAGAAATAAGTCCATAGTATAAAGTTACATTGTGTTAATAATCACATATCTTATGTTGTGGAAGTGTCAGTTTTTGTAGAAAGAATGGAAGACGTGGATATATTTAGACTGCAGACAGTGTTTGTAATCCAGGGACCAGTAACCTGCTCATGGGGTGATGCAGTCATTAAAGATATTGCTCATTTAGTGGGAATAACTTCAGGATCACATCCTCAGTTCTCTCTACTACTACAGGTCTGTTGTCCACCTTCAGCTCAATTACACTCAACCTCTAATATGGGCAATCAGCAGCACTACACCCTCACTGGGGGTCCATAAACACTTGATTTCATAGAAATGCCTTTGATAAAGGAGGGAGGTGACTGCCAGAGCATGTTAATGTGCTTTCCCATAAAGCTTATCTCTGACTGGGGTCATGAAGGCCAAGTGGCAAGGGGCTGATCGCCATAGCAATAAGACCCTAGAAGCCGTTACTGCAGCTTACGACCCCTCTGACAATAACAGAGCCAACCGTGGTCTACCTTTGGATAATCAAACCCCTCATCCAGGCCCATGTGGGAAATAATGTGGACATTTACTACATTACAATTGAAATGAGGGGTGAGCACAAATTAACCTCTGGTAACAGAAGGGGCTCTTTGTGATAAGAATCATAAATTTTTAATTGTCCACCAGCAGCAGTATTTTAAAAGCATGTAAATACAAAATCATGAGCTGACCCACACTGTTAGGACATGGCCGCAGTTTAAACAAAGTTTAAAGGAAGTAATCACTGGAAAAGTGGGAATGTTTTTCTCACTGCTCAAAGGCAACATTTTTTTGTTTATACATTGAGCTGCATAATTATGTTTCTTCTATTTTTGTCAGGTATATGTGATGATACTGTATAATTTAGTGGACTAAAGACGGGTGCTTTGAAGAACACTTTGATAACATATGGTTACCCCCTGTTGTTTCTCACTCTCTGCTCTGCAGGGGGCCCAGAAGGGATGTAAGCGTAACTTTCTGGACTCGAGCAACTTTTCACTTCTCTGAAACTGAAGGATTACACCCTGTTCACAGCAGGAAGAACAGCATGTATTGTAGCATCTCCCCTTGAGTCACTTTAATCTCTATTTTACACCCTAAAGACAAATCCTAAAGTCCCCCCTAAACGGAACCAGGCTCAGATGGCAGAGTAAGGGTGAGTCACATCAGTGCTGTTTGTTTCCCGACTATACTGTCCACCTGACCCTCGATGAGTGTGCACAATCTTTGCCTGATCATAATAAGCTTGGTCCAGCTACTAAAAAGTCCATTCTGTACATTAGCTTCATCCTCGTGTTTCAAAGCAGGCAAATTGGAATCTAGTTAAGCTGTTTTTTCCTGCCGTTAATTTTCTCTCTCTTCTGGCTCAGGTGCAGGAGACTAAATCAAGCTGTCAGAAACCAGACTGCACAGCTAAATGGTGCAGGCTGAAATGCCACCTGTCCACAGCTTCTGGCGATTTATTATTTCCCCATTTATTTATTTCTATAATGGCAACCCCACGACTTCTAACAAACTCAGCTTTTATGTGTTTTGATACATTCACATACAACCGTCATGAGAAGGTCTGGGCTATATCTCAGCTAATGGATGCTAAAAGGACGCGTTATCCTCCACTACCTAATCAGATGTTAAAGATTTGGTTTACAGCATTTATCAGTGTTGTTACATGGGGGTCAGGCCAGAGCATTTATTCTAATTCAGTCATTTCAGTTAATCCGATTCTCTCCATTCCCCCCAAATCTTCTTGCAGGCCCATCTCATCTCAGCGAGTGGCTTGATGGCTAGCTGCTCACCCGTTGCTCAAGCTTATGTGCGGGCTAGAATGAGGTGGGAGTAAGGGCTTTAAAGGCTCTATTATTCATCCCTGTCATTAGCTATGTGACATAAGGAGATCTGCTCTGTCTTTGCTGCTGTCTGGCCATTAGAACAGCCCTCATCCAGTGTGTATCTAGAGCAAAATCACGCTTGCCTTATATGCTAATTTTAAATTATTTTTAAGTCCTCCTTAAGCTCAAATACACACACAAATCAGTATTTCTGTGAGTAGTATGTCGATGTACAAAAAAATATGTTGAGCTCATACGTGTGAATCATTTTTCCAGAGCTGGGTTGGCCCGGAGGTCAGGATTAGAGCAGAGCGGTTGACACGGGTAGCCCCACTGTAATCCTTTCACCTTTGGCCCCACTCCCACTACCAGACCATGTCTGCCTTGAGGTCACCGTTAATCATGACACCCCACTACACATAGCGACGCACAGGAGCAGAGTGTGTTTGTAAGTGAGCATGTGAATGGGAGAAGGGGGAGAACACAGTGTATGTGCTTGTTTCAGCTTGTTTTTTCCCATCCTGTATCAACATTTACTGTCTAGTTTATAGATTTATGTTATATCCACCAGTTTTACATCTGAGAAATCACGTTTTGTCATTCAGTTTGGCATAGCAGACTGCTCTGAATACTGCAATATTCATGACCCTCCCAAGAGGCCAGTCAAAGGCGACAGACAGAACATTGAAGATGCTTTGTTGTTGGAGTTGGGAGCAAAACACAGCACAATAATTGCTGGTATATTCCAGAATTGATACAGAATCCAAAAGTGAATTAATTTAATCTGCAAACTGTGTTATCAGATCTCCTACGTTATTTCATGGGAAAATGAGATATCCCCTCAAACACTGTTAATATTTTATACTAATGATTCAAACAGGAGAGTTTCATGTCCATTCAAGCGGCAGAAGTGCTCCAACTGTGAGTCACACAGCGTTGTCTGAAGGGAAAAATAGACTTTTTCTCTCACAACATCTAGCGAGACAGTTTCTCCTGCTTCACAAGTTTGTTTTACAGTGAATCTGTTGTAGTTTCTTTTTTATTGACTAAACCTAAAATGTTACACGACTCATGTTAATATTACAAACTTTCACAAATTGAAATTTCACAAATAGACAGAGGGTCTTGACCATTGCTGTCATCAGAGCAGCCACCTTTGCACTTATTGTCTGTTTTGCAAGTTGTTTTTCTCCGCAGTGTCCTGCATCTGTGTTTACTCTGTCACTTGGCCCCAAAGTGTATCTGCTTCACTGGGCCACAGACGTATGTGGTACACACATGAGCTGGCCAGTGATGACACTAATGGAGTGATTAGTCAGGAGGACATGGACTTATTAACCAGTTGAGAGAATGAACTAGATGGTAATCAAATAAAGCAGAGATAAGTTAATAAGCTTTATGTGCAACGGAGTAAACCACACAAGATTTATCCTCACTGACGCTGCACTTGTATGTTACTACTCATGGAGACGCATGAGCGTGATACTTTCAGTGTGGTTAAGTAGAGCACAGAATCATCTCTATCAACTATGTAGCTGTTTTATTTATCACATTGTTCATAGAAATACCTCTAATTTTGTCTCTTTCTTGTTCTTTCTGAATTCTTGTTTATGTTTCAGGCATGAATGAATCACTTCAATGGCCCGACATCCCACACAGCTCTTTTTGTTTAATGCAGAAAGAAGACAGAAGAAGACAGGACAGAGGTTTTGGAGGGGAGACATCGTAAGAAAGGAAGGAACCTAGAAAGAGGTTGGTGAATAGGCGGAGGAACAGGAGGAGAAGGAGGAAGGCTGATAAAATGGGGCCAATACACAAGAAGTGGAGGAGAGAAAGGCAGCGGACGGGGCCCAATAGGGGGTAAATCTGAATCGGTAGAGCTCTATATCCTTCATATCCCTGCACCCCTCCTCCCTCCCACATATCCATCATGTTAATATACCTACAGCGTGGCCCTCTGGGTAATATATCTTTGACCTGTGATTACGCTAACAGCTTATTGTTTGCACACTGAACAATCCCATTATGTCGGCGATCTGTTTACATACAGCCTTGCTGTTTAGATTAGCATGGTGTGTGTGTTTGTGTGTCTTTGTGTGTGAGAGTGAGAGAGAACGAGCAGGGATGAGCCTCTATTCGTTTCTGTTCGTTTCTGAGCCTGTACATCTGTGAATGTTTACGTATGTGTCCTAATCCTGGTCAGGGTCATTGCCAGATAAAAGTGCACGTGCAGCCTGAACAGAACAGAACAACACAGTTCTACCTGCATTCAAAAGCAAACACAAACAAATCAGCCTGTCATAGATTGGATGCAGCTGCAGAGAAACGGGGCTTTGTTTCACTTCTAAGAAAGTAGAAATCCTTAAGACTCAGAGAAGATCAACACTTGCTCAATGTCTTGTTTCTTACCACACACAGCATCTCATGTTTGAGTGACATCTTCATCCTTCCTGTTTTTTAAATCTTCTTTAACTAATCACTTCTAAGGCATAAGTCTTAATTTTTAAGTTTATTTACATGTTGACTGTAAATACACTCATGTGACTCAGTTTGTGCTGACAGAATTTAAGATTTAAGGAGTTTTTTTTCATATGAATTGGCTGCACAAGGGGGCATACAAAATGGTTAATTGTGTGTATTTTACTAAAATGACTGTTTTACTTGGCAAATAACTGTGGTCATTAGATTTCAATATGATTTTAATTATTTTTTAGTCAAAAGAGAAACATACTTGTTACACAGTGCTTGAAGGTGAAATTCCTCCCTAAACATCATTTTTCACTCGGTGAAGTTGTTAGTGTAGCTGTGTCCAGAAAGAGTGCAGCTGTAGTGGGCAGGCATTAAAGAATCACTGGGCTACGAGGGCAACAGGTATTTAACCACAGGGCCAAACATCTGGTTGAGCTGAGGGCCGTGCTCATTAACTCAAACATAACCTCACACAGGACATGAGGTCATGACAGCCCGGAGAGCTGCATGGTGGTATAACAGTTACAGGTTGAGAGTTATTGAACTCTCCAAGAAAAGAATATACTTTATGTGGATCGACCAGGAGAATACTTGAACATGAGCTCAGTATAATCTTAAATTTTGGCTAAAAAAATGGTCTTTCCTGAGTCTCGCTTCCCTTCTCTGCTCTCAGACCTCTATGGCAGTGCGTAGACTCATTGAGATGTGCAAATCCCTTTTACATAGGATGAATGGACAGTTGCTGGCACGATGCCCCATGCCACTTTGTGTGCTGCCACTTAATTGGAGCGCCCCAGTTTGCCTTCCATCTTCTCTTCTCCTACCCACGCTCACTGTGGCCAGGTTCTGTTTGACATCAAAGACGAGGTTATGTGTCCCTTCAAAGAGTTTCAAACCCATCAGCAATGCTGTTTTCCTGACAGGACCTTTCACAAGAGGAATCGGTAGCGGTAAAACTATTTCAGTCATGTCAGTTGTACATTTTCTGAAAACAAAGTAAGGAGATGTAAAGCTGACAAAGAGCTTGCATTGGTTTAGAGTCAATTCACTGCCTAGGCCTACCTGCACAATCTCTTCTATAAATAATGATCACGTTCCATCTACAAGTCAACATGCAAAGTACAGCATCTGGGACTATACATGGATATACTGTACATATATACAGCTACATATTTGAGGGGCGCTGTGTATGATTGTGCAACTGTGGGCATGCGCTCGTATGTGTGAGTGTGGTTGAGTCAAAGTGACTACGTGTTTGTTTTGTCTTCCCCATTGCCATTTGTGTCCATCAGTAGCATTCAATGCTGAGCGACACTCTCCTCTGTGTGACCCCTCCACTGTCCGTACAGTGGAGGGGTCATGAACTCCTCGATGCACAATACAAACTGAGAGGTAGAGGATGCACAATATGGAGATGAGGTGTTCAACAAGCTAGTATTTTCCCTGTTGTCCATGCAAAGGTTTTTCTGTCTTCACCAGTGAGGGGGTAACCTTTGAGGTTGTCTGTTCATTGGCTTGTCATATTATCTGTCAGTCCATTTGGTTATCTTCATAGTCCGCAGAAGAGGTCAGCGTTCCTCAAATCTACATCGCGATCAGTGAGGTGGTGTTTTTCCCATTGTGTGGGCTCAGGTTCAGAGCACCATTTCAAACCATGCAAAGAAAAAAAAAAGTGGCCCTCTCAGACTGACAGTTTCAGCAGTTCCAACCCAAATATGGGGAGAGGGAAGGCAATTGTTACAACGGGAAAGAACAGGTAGATAGATACTGGGATAAAATGGTAAATCATAATAAAAAATACAAATTTAAATATTAAAAATAATATTTAGAAGTGCCAAAGTGGACTTGGGTGAATTGCCTGCTTTTCCTCTTCAATTTGACCATTAGTTTCCTGGTGAAACTGAGTGACGATACCAAAAAGAATTGCTGCTTTATAATTCTTGCAAGGTATTCAAATAATAATATTACTTATAGCTACTGCCTTTATGCATCTATTCAAATACATAGGAAAATGTCCAGATATCTGGGACTATGCCTTTAACTATCAGAAAACAAGTTCAAGTATTTTAAACTTTTAAAAAGGTTGTTTGAAATATCCACATACTGAGATGTGTGATCTACTAGGGGAGTGATAAATATACACTATAGTCTGTTCCATGCTGTTGTCCTCATTTGTCTCTATTTACATGTACTAGTGTGGATATTAGAGAGGAAGACTAGGCCGTTTTGTAAAGAGAATAAGAAGAATAGGAAGTACAATTTTTTTTACAGTCCAACTAACTCCAAAGAGTAGAGAAATTATATGGGAAATGATAATTACATGGTCTCTGAGGAGGTAAGAAGAATAGTGACTTTATATGGAAAATATTGAACCATGAGTACTTTATCCACAGTCATGAAGGTTTATGAAGTTGGTGAGAGAAACGTGGTATGCTTCCTATATTAGGAATAAGAATAGGGTTTTATTATGATCTATTTACAGAAGCATGCATCAGTGATCTTCCCACCAAAGACAAAATAGTCCTTCCAATGTCTGGCATTGTCAACCGTCTCATGACTATGAGTCTTTCTGTTTCATTTTTTGTTTGTTTGTTTTTTTTAGTTTTTTTTTTTGTGTTTTGTAGAAAAAAGCTGGAGGTAAAATATCAGGGTGGGAAACAGGAGTAGTAAGAGGCTTTCAAGAATTTCACTGTAGGGATTTTGAGGGATTTCAGCAGGTCTTTTCTCTTTTGTTCTTCAGTGAAGTCATTTTTGAATGTTGTGCTTTGTAGGTGCCTTCGTGCGATTGGCCAGCCACTCTGATGTCATCACTGTTCAGCGTTAGGTTATCTGTTGAGAGAAAGAGAAAGACGGGGAGAAGAAAAGAGGAGGGGGTTGGACAGGAGAGAAAAAAAAAGTCATTAAACTTCAGACCTCTTTTGTTCTTTCACACACTTTAGTGTCAGACATTCATACACACACACACACACACACACACACACACACATAATGTGCTCTATTAGACAGTGAGTGAGGTCCACACTATGAGCCATACTGGGCCCTTGTCTAAACTCTGTCCCCCCGTCCACAGTTTATTGTGACATGCTGTGAGTCACGGTCACACTATTTGGGGGGTTGGGGAGAGCTTCGCTGTCACTGTTGCCAGTGTAAACACAAAGGCCGAGTGACCACCCTGTGAGTGTTCATGGCAAGCCCACTTAGCTGAGATTCAGAGTGACAGTGGCGTCAGCATGGGGGGTGACTCTTTAATCAGCTTCAATTAAGGCCAAGGAGAGACAAGCGAATTCACTAACAGTGTGGGTGAGTGTTCTCTATGCCTACATCCCTTTACATTAATCTCTTTGAGTTTTACACCATTAAAACATAAAATGCTCTTCTTTCTTGTGCTTTTGTGTTGTGAAATGCTTAAAGTTTGGTCTCGTTTTCTCAGTGAGAGTGAGTCATGTTTCCAGATGAAGAATTTTGTGGGTGGAACATTAAACAGGGACCGTAGTGGAGCCCAGTTACTATCTACTGGAGATCCATTTCCACAACTCTACTGTGAAGCTGTCTAGACTGCGCCCATTAAAAATCACTATAAACCAAGCAAGTGCATTGCATCTCATTCAGCTCCACTCGTATTCACATATGTACTGACAGTACATCTACAGTTACAGTAGTTGTCAAACATTTGTGTGATTTAACTCAACAACCTGGTCACATCGTCAGCAGGGGTATTTGGTGTGTGTTTGCCATGAGTGTTTGGGTATGTATTTTTTACAATAAATCGCAATTTGTGTAATTTGTTTTCATATAAACAACCTGATTTGTTCTTTCCACATATAGTCGGTAAATATCCCATGGGGAACACAAACCCTCGGCTGAAAATCACTGACAGTTTTAGTAAAGCATAAGACGTAGATAGAGGTAGGGACAATGTGTGCAGTGATGATAAAAGATGCTGTCAAGACTGTAACCGCTTCTCTCCTGTTACTCAAGAATTATAAACAAAAGATTATACAGAGACACACACACACACACACACACACACACATGATCTGGCAGTGTAAGTAGATATAAGTAGTAGCATTGTCGGCGTTTGTCTTCTATTACTTACAGCACAAATCTCTGCGACTATACAACACTGTTTTGTCCATTTTTTGTGCAGCAGCGAGTCATGCTCTATGAGTTAATATTCTTACAACTGAGATCAGAGCCGTTGCCCCGGGGCACGCTACATCCACTCTCAGAGAAAAGCAACAGTTAAGAAGTATCCAGCTCTTCAAGACTGAATGTGGTCCCAGGGTGTGTGATAACAGAGTATGTGATGGGAATGCTGGGCCATTTGGGCCTCCAAAGCCAGGTGTTAGCACTTCAGATCACTGCCTCATCAATAATTGACAGAGGCAAACCAATCAGAACAATTTGCTCCCCACAGCGAAGTGCTAGAGCAGCCTAACACCGGTGAATCATTAATGAGGCAATTAGAAGAAATGGTTAGACGGTTAGCCCTTACTGGCAGCGCTCCTGTGATGCTACTGCGACAGGGTCCTTATACAGGAGCTGCACATGAGGGAGTGATGTACGGGCCAACGCAAGCTGAGGGAGAGAGAGAGTGGAATCACACAACTGCACCTGGAGAGGGAGCTGAGTTGCCTTAAGGTTGAAGTGTAACTTGTGTCAGTGGTGCCAGCTCTCCATCTGTTGACCACAGCTCAGAGGGCCAATAATGGGAACAAACCCAATTGGCCATTACCATGGGAGATTGACCTTTATTGGTTGTTGTTACCATTGCACAGACCAACAGAAGCCATCTCCCGGGTGATTCCAGTGTGGTCTCCCACACTCTCGCCTTTATGGACATGGATAAAATCGACCTCAGTGACATCACTCAAACATGGGGGAAGCAAACACAACAATAACAGCAAAGATGGAGTTTGCCTTTGAAGAGCGTAGATCCTGGATTGTTGTTTGAGAGAAAAATCAAAGGCCCAAGGGAGCTGCTCACAAAGCCTCATCGATTGGCCATATTGGAACCATTTCATAGTTTATCGATGCTCCTCTGCCTGCTCTCTCAGCCCTGGGTCCAGTACAGGCTCAATTAAACCAGCAACCTTGATCTTAGGAACACACCACACAAACACCACGTACTGCATGGATTATTCCCAAACTCACACTCCTTCACACTCTTATCTAAAGTAAATATTTTTACACACTGTCCATTTTGTTTAGGCCGGCCAGATGGGATTAAAACGAGGTTGTTTACGGATCCTCATTTACAGCTTCACTGCACAAAAAAAAAAAAAAAAAAAAAGGACCTATTTTCTTTTAATTTTTTTAAAAACTTCCCATTCTCAGTTTCAATATATCTTTGTGATAGAGGGATGAGCAAGCATGATGAAGAGAAATGGAGGGGGCAAAGAGAGGAGGGAGAAGAAAGCACAACAAACTCTTTCATTACCGTAGTGTAACTTAAACTGTGGAGAGAAAGTTCAAGAGTCTGCAGGTCTGAGACAGATGTAAAATAAATATTCCAAGTTATTACGAAAGCTGAACAATTTCTTATCCGTGCTGTCATTTTGTCACGTCATCACACACTAGACAAAAATGTATTTGAAATTGTTTTAAAATTAAACCTGCGTTAATTCAAATCAGTTTTTTTTTTCCATTTGTTTTTAATTATATCTTTTTTTTTTTAGGACAATGATAAATAATAATGAACTCATTAATTGTAGCATCTTTCAAGGATCAAAGCAAAAACCATGAATCATTTTTCATTTGGCTAAGAAGTTAGAAAAAAAAAAAAGTCCAACCATCTGGAAAGTGAAAAGCTTTTCAAAAGAAAAAATTAAAATTAGATTATTGTTTTACTTCTATTTTCAGACTGTGGTTTTAAAGATGCAGCACTGATTTTCTCTGTTTGTGTCCCTTTTTTAACTCCGTTTTTTCTCTTTCTTACTCTTTCACTTCATGTCTTTGTCTTGATAATTATGGCCTGTGGGGAGAAAAAGACTACAAGTAATTGATTAGTAGCCGGGTTAAGCTGTGTTGTTGATATTGACACTGCACATATTGTAGACATTGTAGATATTGTAGATATTGTTGACAGCTAGTCTCTGTTTAATGATTGCTATTCACTTTTATAGCCCTCTCAGGATGCCATCCTCAATAAATATTTGCAAACAGGAAATTTGCAGTATGACTTGAGAGAGTCATAACCCTGGCACCTATGTGTTTTGAGATTAACATGTAATTAAAATAGTAAATCAATATTTATTAAGCACTAGTACAAAACAAATGAGAAATATAGTCAGGTCATATAATGAGTCACTGAATGGAGGAGGAACCTTCAAAGTAACGTCCTGAACAAAGATTTATACACAAACATAAAGATAACTTGGATAACTACTAAATTACTTTAATAAAAACCCAATTAGATAAACTGTAAACCATTTGCTACAGGAACACACACACATGCACTACACACATAAGCACAATAACACTTGCAGGTACAGAAACCTCACCTCTGAGACCCCCTTCCTTTACAAACCACACTGTTTAAATGTTGAGTCTCTACTTTTTCTTTTACTCACCACATCTTTCCCACAGTTATCACTTTAAGACTTTCATGATTACAGCAGGTACAAATGCAGAGACAACACTTAAAAACACCTCTCGCTACTACTGAGGGCAAAGCACAAAGAGAAAGTAACAGGCCCCACTGCCTGTACTTTCCAGCATCTACTGGAGTATGAAAAAAAGAAGATGTTAAAAGCTTAATGGACTGCTCCTCTTATTGTTTAAAAATTGCTCGACATATAACTGGCTGAAGAAAACATTGGTTGGCCTCAATTATGCATTGAAAATAAAGTTATGAGCTAGTGGCTGAATTATTGATGCTGGCACCGGGAACAAGAGCATGTTGGCAATGTGTCACTGCTTTTTTGCTGATGCTTCATCTTGTATTGATAATTTTTCATCTAAAAAGCCCATGAAGTCTTGATCTGTGAAAGATGGAAAAACACACCATGAATATTGGAAATCTAATGCAATGTTACTGGAAGAGGAAAACAGATAACATCAAGTAACATAATGGAAAAATAAAAAAAATAATAAAAAGAAATATTAAAAAGAAAGATGTGGCTTTGAGACGGGATTTAAATTAAGTCTGTTTGAGCAATGTAAGCTCCTTCCATTTACACAACTGACCCAATATGTTTTCTAACCTCCCTGTTCGGTGCCTTATACAGGTGGTAAATTATTGCCACTATTTCTCAGTGTGTCCGTGTGCTGTATGTTGGTCGATGCAAAATAGGGCATAAAAGCACAAAGGCTCTCGGCAGTGGGACTGTCCCGGCTGACGCACTTCCTGAGATGCAAATGCAGTTCATCTGCCGATAGCCTCTCTCTATCCTATTTGTCTCACCGACTCTGTCGTAGTCAGCGACGCTCTCTCTCTCACTGTGAAACATGCGCACAAGCGCCCATCTGTACAAAGCAAAAAACAATTTACATATAAAGAAAATATTTTGAACACTTTCAGAAAGTTCTGTACATTTATTTCTATTGTTTCCTTTTTGAGAATGATCTGAACAACACCAGCAAATGTGACAAAGTGAGAAGGAGAAAGAAAAACTGAGAAAGAAATGAAAATGATAATGGTTGAGTATGAACTTTTCTGAAAAGTGAAGAAAACACTGCTCTCCAGCAAGGTTAGTTAAACAGATGATTTGATGTGTGAAAAAATCCAGATGGCCTTTCCACTGATCTTTTCACTGAATAAACAACTCGTGGTGTTGAAGTTCAGTGTCTGATGTACATTTCTCTTTTTCTTTCTGATGTGATCTGAACATTTGAACATACTTGTAATTTCCCCACATATTCTCTTTATAAATCACCACCATCACTCTACTCTAGAGAACACATTCAGTGATAGAACGTAAATGCGTATTGTGTAAGTTGTGCTGTTTGTGTCCTCGGTGTCTGAGTGAGATGAAAAGCGTCCGTATCTTGGAGTCATATTGCTCAGTTTTGTAGCCAACAGGGTCAAATCACACTGCAGGCAGTGGCGCACTGTAGCCTGGCCGGGCTATCGTTCCTCTTCACCTCAAAGTAAAGCACATGACCCAAAAATATCACAGATTTACAGTGATAACTGTAACTGTTTTTTATCACGATGGACTTTAGAGGTTCATTTATACGACTACCGTGGAAATTCCCTTTTAATATTAGAAGTGAGTCAAAGAGGATTCAGCCCTTTATCTCTGTGGCTATTTTGAGATTTGAGATTTAATGAAGAGCTCCTCTCTCAGTTCACCAGGGTAAATTTACTGTTTAAGAGACTATAGTCAAGATGCAGATTACCCAATCAGAGGCTATGTTTATAGACAAAGCCACAATGAGAGCGGGACGACGCTCATTTAGTCTTTCACAATCTGCTGCCATTTAGCAGCGTGTGCAGAGCCAGTCAGGTCTTGTCCCTTCTTTGTGATTGTGTTTTAATTTTTTTCTTTATTTTAGAGCAAGCTGAGCACCAGTTCCACCAAATTCATTTAATTCTACATATTTTTTGTGTCACAACATAAAGACAATGTTTAATTTACTTCCACACTCAGACCTGCTTTTATGAAGTTACGATAAAATGCTAAACAAACAGCTTTTATCTCATTTATCTCCGTCCTTTTAGTTCTGTAAAAAAAAATGTGTTCAGTTCCAATATGAAGATGAATCTGCTGCTAAACTGTCAAGCTCTGTCTAGTTGACGGACTTTTATTTCTTTGCAAATTAGTGAAGATTCAAATTTTTCTTAGTTTTATTGTTTAGCAGATGAGCCTGCATATCAATGCATGTGTGCAAAAGTGGAGTTTTCTTTTATTTTAGAATTTTCAGCAGACGTTCTTCAAGTGTTACGCTCCATTAGAAATAAATAGTATTTTACATTAACATTGAAATGATTTCTTCTTTAATTATTTTATTGTATAAATGTATTGGATAATTAAAAATGCAAAAGTCTTTTCTAAAATCACGTTCTGCAGTTGCTGATATGAATACATGCATATGATTGTGTTGTCTGAAATGTAAAATGTAAACAGAGGTTTGTAGAAGAGTGAGGGTAGAGATAACTGTAGATACACCGAGGCAGCTGACATTTTCAACAGGCATAAAAAAAAAAAAGATTCAATGAATCACCTGCCAACGTTTAAAACACAAAAAGGTTGTGAGAAGTTGACAAAGACGGTGAGATCAAAAGAGAAATACAGAAGTGAAACTGAGCTGTGAGGTGAATGCCTGCTTCTCACGCAGCATTATGAGTGGCCTCAGTCCGCGGCCGAGTGTAGGCCAGTCGCACATTTAGAATATCTCCTCGCATGATTCACTTAGTGGCACTCACAGTTTGGTTTATGTGTCGCTACAGAGAAGTGAATGTAATGGAAGTCTGAGAGAAGAAACCACAGATCACGTCTACGTGTCACTTGTACATGCCCATGCCTCTCCAGCCTACTCATGTGCGAGTTTGGATGTGAATTACAGCTTTAAAAACTAGCATGTGGATAAATTTCTGCACTCTGTTAGTTTCATGCTGCCATGACTCAACTTCTTTCATGCTTCGGTCTTTCATCTCCGCAACGGTGACTCCTGAGATACTCTTTACTTTTATTTCCGATAAATGACTGAATTTGTGTTTAACTGGCAGTCATAGGCCACTGTTAACCTTTCCACACCTCCGCAACAGAGTGTTTTTCACCTCATTTGTGAGGTGTGAGATGTTTGCTGGTAGAGAGCCGCCCACTCTCTTCCCTTCCAGCATCCCATAATGGTACCCTGTGGAGGAGCCACTGAGGAGATCAATACCCATCAGACTGCTAAAATAAATACATTTATCACACCCTGATACTTGCTACACCGTGCTACTACAGCGTGTTACGACTGATTGGAGGCAGAGATAGAACCTGCCATCAAACTTTTTTTCTACTTTCACTTAACACACAGACTGTCATTTTCTGTGTTTCTGAACAAGGAGATGACAGGCTTATGGCTCTTTTCGACTGAAGAAGAACAATACTTTTGACTGCGTGCTTCATCTTTTGCTGAGGGTTGAGCAAGCTCTCTGGGTTTTAAAATCTCATCTGAAGAAAATGTTCCTTCTGTCGTCCCTCTGCTGCAGATAAAGAACAGGCGTTTGAGTAATTATGGTGCATTATCGCCAAGGAACGTTTCATTGCTACATTTTAAGCTGTGTAGTGAGCGGTGACAAACGAACGACCATTTTAATTTCTATCAGGAGGAAAAACACATGGCTGGAGCCAATGAAGTCAGCTCTCTCATTCTGCCACTGACTGAGACCATCTGGACCAAATAAAGTTTTTCCCTTTGAATCAACAGCTGTTGGAAATTACACAGGAACACTCCTTCTCAATATATCAGTTTTTTTTTTCTTTCTTTCTTTGAAAGCCAACCATGTTTGTTTTATGGTTTTAGTTTAGTGCCAGATTTGATCAGTGTTCACAGAAAAAAAACAAAATAAAACATGACTTTCTAAATGCACCTGTTTCCCCTCATTCTCTCTCTCTCTCTTTCTTCAAGCATGTGTTTTATTGTGTATCTCTTTCTCCCTTTAACCCTGCCCTCTCTGTGGTGGTGATCGAAGGGCTGACCATGTCAGTCAATCTGTCAGTGGCTGACAGTTTTACAACATATGCACTACAGTGATGGGTACCATCACTCACGTAACGATTGCCCTCCAGAGTGAAACCGAAAGACGAGAGGGTTGAAAAGGATTGAAGAATCGGAAATAACGGCAGTTTAGTAAAAATAATGGTTGTCTGTCGTAGAGAGATGTACATTGACAGGAAAAAGAGTCAGATTTATCTCAGTTTCATCTCTGAAACTGCAGAGTCTTTTGTTTTTTTTTTTTTTGTCTTTGAGATTTTCATGAGGTTTTGGTAGATTTTCCTCTTCGTGCAGCAGAGATGGAATCACAGTGGTTTCTCTTTCCACTGGCCAGAGAAGAATTTGTTCCACTCTGCAGATATTATTTTTAACACTTCATTTTGACCTGAATTATCACTATGAGGTCAAAATAAGGTGAAGTCATTTAAATATTTTCATTCTTTGTGTTGTTTGTGTTTTAAACCTTAAACCATTTTAATTTGTTTCAATCAATATCATCTTTGTTTAAAATCACATTTGTATTTGTAATAGTTTTGTTATCTTTAAATATCTAATCCACTTTGTGAAAATAAATAGAAATATAATAAATAAAATAACAAAGATGAACAAACATGAAACCTGACACACATTTTTCATTTGTATTGTCATGTGTGTCTCTAAGGTGGCACATAAAATCTGTCCACATTATAAAGATTTGGTCATTATTTTCAATGGAATTTTTTTCCCACCTGCTGTTTAACAGGAGACGGTCCCGGAAAAAAGGTTTCTGGTAAAAACCTGACGACACTTGTCCTAGACGGCTGGGTCACCAGAAAACCACAAGTATGCACATTTTATCCTGCACTTTTACTTACACTTTAGCCACTTCAGAGGCATAAATGACCTGATGGTTTTACAAAATGTACTTATACTTGCAAGAATCTGATTTATTTTAAGCAAATAGATTTTTTTAAAAAAGCATCGATATATGACTGTTTTTAGGTTGCCATGGTTTAACATTTTCACAGTATAGTGCGGTATGACAATAAATTATGGCTGTCATACTACAAACATTTGCATATTATGAGCGGAGTGAATTTGGAAAAATGCAGCAGGAAATCAAATCTCACCTGCACATGCACATCTCCTTTTCTCCCTTATGCCTTGTCAGAGTCTGAAACACACGCAGGGTAGAAAACGGTGGAAAGAAATGAGGATGACATCACCCAATAAAAGTATTAAAATAATTTGGAAAGTACAAGTTCATCTCATAAGGGGTTGAACTTGAAGGTGGATAGCTAGTTTGAAAAAAAAAAAAAAATGTGGAACCCAAAGTGGCTGCAGAAGGAGGAAATGCATCGAGCATGTTCACTCATCCTCGAGCTGCTTGTCTCTTAGGTAACATCTGATTTAAAAACAGACTCACACTTACCCTGATCTGACCTCATACACACACACACACACACACACCAGCTTTCCCGTCAGGGATATAAGTGAGTGTGTGTCTGAATTGAATGTACAGACAGGATGTCTTGCTGCCTGTGCTGGTAACTGTCAGAATTTTTACAAATGAAACAATCATCTATTAATAGAGAAAATAATGAAGCCGTAATGAAATAAACATCAGTTGCTGTTTGATACAAAAAAGGTCAAAAGAGTAAATTCCTGCTTGACATTGACATTCATGTGTGAGTAATTTAATTAAATATATGAGAAAATGTTTAAACAAGAAAATGTTTCTGCTTTGAAGACATTTTAAATGTAGGACTTCCTCTTTTAACAGAGTACAATTTCAGTTAAAACTGTGTGAATACTTCTTCAATTAGTAATTGAGAATAATCCATTTTCAGGGGCAGGAAAGTCTTAAGCTCTCCCCAGAAAGCTGGAGACAAATCTGCCCAGAGGAGAGAGTCAAACGAGTCACTCTGTTTGTCTGTTTACGGAGAACGGCAGAAGAAGCACCCCGCCACCCTGCTCCGTCATATGGGAGCCAGGCTCCCACAAACACGTGCTTAATGACTCGATTTATTCACCCCGTCACTATCTCTTCATCTTTGCCTCTCTGTTTTCTCTAATGGTCTTGCCCATATGCACCTCCAGTTTTCACCACTTCCCCCATTAGTATACTCAAGTTACAAGCATAAGGTTAACATCTTACCCACTTTCTGTGGAGTGTGGAGGAAGTCTGAATTTAAAGTGTGCCACATCCCATTATAAACTTAGGGGCAGGGGTTTCTGGTAGTTCCCAGTGACACGGTCACAAAGGGGTTGGTTGTGTTTTGAGCAGCCATGTGATGTGTGTCAGTGACATCTGGGCCAGCATTGCTAGGGCATCGATCAGACTGTAGCTCTGGAAGGTCTCTCAAAAGCTTTATTCTCAAATCTATGCTGACAGGCGATGACATGATGGAGACGGGGCTGCTGAATTGATTGTGTCCTCTCTCTCCTTTCACTCTCCCGCTCACACTCCCACTTCCCTCAGCCACTCTCTTCTCCCTCGTCTCTTTGTCCCATCACTCTTTGCCTTCTATCTCTTCTCTCTCTCCCCCCTCCTCCCTTTTTTTGCCCCTCTCTCCTTCTCTCCTCATCGCTTGGATGTGTCGAGCACAAGATGTCAGATTATTTCCCAGCAGACACTGCGCTGTGTGACAGAGGACTGGAGCTGTATATCACTAGATGACACTTCCTCCCCCCCCTCTCCCTCTCTCTCTCCGCAGACAACATCAAATATCACCAGGCCTTTTTGATCACTTAAAAGGCTTGTATTAGGAGAGGAGCCGGTGCTTAAACAAAAGCAAACAAAGTGTTTCATCTGTCATGTTTGTCAGTGGGCCATATGTGCAGCGTAACAGCTTTTCTATCAGAGAGGTGGTAAACCACACGGTATCACACATTATGGGACACCAAAAACAACTCAGTTCAGGCAGTGTGATGTGTCAAAAGAGGCAGCGAGGCCGTTCTTCATGATCTTATATTTATGTTTGTGTCAATATCGATGTGATTTGATTTAAAATTTATGTTAAACCAAGCAGATTATATTTTAAAAAACTACATTTAAACTTAACTCGTAATGATAAAATATATAAAATCCCTTCAGCCTTCAGGTTTTTTTTTTTTTTTTATGTTCACTAAACTGGGCTTCTGTCCATACCTTGTAATTCTAATTGAATGCACTGAGGGCTTTGGCACGGGTGGGGTCGGCCCAGTATCCAGGCCAACCGCTCAGCATATTGTTTCTATGGCACCTGTCCCCCTAGATTAATAACTCCAAGGTCTGCGCTGGCAAAGCATGCATGGATACCCGAAATTACAATACTAATTCAGCACTAGGGATTTATACACCAGCCTCTCCCAGGATTTATGACAAAGTGAGCAAGAGATCGGGGGAGAGAGAGGGAGAGGGGAAGAGAGACTAATAATCCTAACGAAAGTGATTAGCTCAATGGGAGAAATTGTGCGTTTGTAGTCCTGCGATTATTATTGTGTTTCTCATCACATAATGAGTTTGAACAATGCAGTTAATGGTATTATTGGCGGGCCACCAGAAACGGGGTGTATATAAGCTTGATAGCACTTTTTCATCAATAAATCACTCCAGTGCACATGGCAATATTTAAATCTATGTTATTAAAATTGTTGGAACAACACTATCAGATTTATGTTGTGTTATTTTATTATAGATTGATTATCATCATCACAGGCATATCTGATTTGCGTGGAGGCAGCTGGAGCGTGGTTGGTTTAATCCATTTTGATTGCTCTGCAGAGGAATGCCACTGCTTTGCTTGAATGGACAGCTACTTGCCGTGTACCTCTGATGATTGGCTCACAGAGAGAAATAAAATAAACCCCACTGTTTTTCTTTCTTTGTTCCCGCATGATTTTTCTTCTTTTTCTACCATGAAGAGATGTGATAACCTGTTGGAAAGATCACTGAAATATCTCCATAAATCCAAAATAAATTACAAATAGAAAAAAAAAAACAGTATGCTGAAAACAGTACATCTGCTTATGTTATTACCACCTCTTTTAGTGTACTACAGGTCATTTATCTTGGTAAGAGTTGAGACATAGGGACTCGTTATAATCATTATTAGTTTGATGAAAGCATTATAAATCATTAAAAAATAGTCCAAAAGCCAATTGTATTCAGTGGAAGAAGACAAATGAAAAATTCTTGCATAAAAGGCACACTGGATTGTCCGAGTAATTCCAATTGTATTAAAATGGAAAAAAAAAAAAAAAGACATTGGAAAAAAAAGTGTTGAAACACAACAATGGAACCGAGGGAGCAGGACTGTGACCACTATATAGACGCGTCCTCTGCTCCATGTTTACAAAGTAGTCTGATGTGAAGCCATTTAAAATCAGTTTGTTTATTCTGATTGGAGATGAATGTATAAAAGAAGGAAGTCTGGACAATGAAGGGAGGGGGGGTTGGTCAGTCGCAGCACGGAGAAGCATTCAAGTGCATCTGCTCACCGATTCGGCAGCAGAATTACCGGCTCTCAGAACTGTGACAGCCCTGAAATTACAATTGAGTTTCACTCTTTCCCGCTTTCACACCTTCCTCCTTCTCCCTTTCTTGTTCTCCCTCCCTCTCTAACGCTTTTTTCTCCCCTCTCTCTCTCTCTCTCTGACGGCTCAATAACAGGTGCCATGCTAAGAGAGCTGTTACAGCCGTCCCTGAGTGGTTGTGTCAGCAGCAATGTTAGGGTTGAGCTTTCCAACCTGCTCACCATGCAGGAAAAAGGAAAGAGAGAAGGAGGAAAAAAAATCTCTCTGGTCCCCAAATGATGCCCGCTGGGAGCCATCGTGCGCTAAATTTCGCCGGGTGGTTCTCCCCTGTTTTCTGTCTTGTGGCCCCCGGACTCCGATTTACAGACAGAGCCATATTGAGCCTTTCTGCATGGTGGGGCCCAAGCAGCTGTGTTCAGCAGAAAAAAATGACAACAACAAAATAAAGAAATAAATAAACAAATCAACAAACACATAAGAAAAGCTTATTTCTTTGCAAATGCTCGAATAAGGACTTTTTGTGTGCCATCTGCAGAAAATGAACCGTACAGTCGGACCCTGATTGCACTTAGACAGGTTCGGCCTGACGATTCAAAAAAGCCCTAACTGTTGTGAAAAATCCACTAAAGTGTTGGAAATCCTCCCGCCTGCATCAAAACAAATTCATAAAAGTTTTTGTGTGCCTCCTCTGACTTGAAGAGCCAATTTACTGCATGCGACTTAGCTGATAATGATATTGCCTGCCTTTAACACAAACAAGGCGATCTGTCGTCATGATTGCTCATCTTTAACTCCTCTTTAAGCGCACTCCTTAAGATTTGAGAGGTTCTTGGCAAAATCTATGCAAATGAAGCTGCTTTGTGAAAAGACGCATCACAGTGCGTGAAGCCTGAAGCAGGCAATAATCACAGACGGATTGTGTGCAAACAAGAGATGCTAAGCACCTCAAACCTCAGCCAGCGATAGAAACACAGCGAGAGAAACGCAGCACAGGGTGAACGAGATAAGGTAAACAGTCAGGTGATTGCTCAATTTTACTTTTTTTTTTTTTTTTTTACTTCGCTGATGAGCAACAAAACACTATTCCACATCATGTTTAACTTTCAAACTTTTTGGTTCTGCGTGTGCATACAAATGTACATTATTTAGGTTCATGATTTTGACACAGATTGACACTGGAAACAAAGAGACAAAGTCAATCGTCAGAGATCCTGCTTTAGACGTTACCTGCCACAAGCACCCTAGCATATAGACTCAGCATTTCTGCATAACTCATAAGCTTTTTTTTTTTTCCTCCTCTGTTTTTTTGAAGGGAGGAGGGGTTGAGATATGTTAGCATATAGGTAATCTAAATTTAGCTTCCATACCATCATGGGGCGTTTCATTTTACGCGCACAAAAAAAATGATAAATTTCAAAGGTGACCTGATGGGTTTCATTACAGCTGATTGATCGGCTTATGTGAGGGTGTCACGAAATGGACAGAGCAGACATAGTACACCTTCAGCATCCTACATAGGGACATATAGGCCATCTAACCACGGCACCTATGTATATAGGCCACAGATATACAGTATATCTGAATGATACGTCTGCAGGTTTCTAGAATCTCGCTGTTCTGAGAAACTCGATTTGATTAAAGTCAGCCGACATTTTATAGACCAAGAGATTCATTAGAAAGTGATCTGGTTTTACCATCGGAAAGTGGAAATTATATTTAAATAAATGTACCGTTTAAAAGTTGTTAGAATCAGCACAACTGGATTGTCCATCGCAATGCAGCTCACAACTAAAAACAATACGTTTATACAAAACCATGACACACAAGATTTAGAATGACTTACTTTTACATTTTAATATTAAGTGACACACATGAAAGTTAAAAATTCTAGATTAAGTTAGGGAATATGAGGTTATTTGGCAGAGATTTATCATTTCTAACTACCAATTCCCATCGATGGAGTAAATGAACTCATAGAAAACATAACTACTTTTACAATTAGGAGTGACAGTGAAAGTTCCAGAGCAGTTATTTTTATGGATGTCTCTGCATTCTTTGCAAGTGTTTGGGAACAAAGCAGCGATCTGTGCATCTCTCTTATGAACTAGTAAATAACCCCTGCAATTCATCATAAAAACAAGAAGGAAATGTCAAGGGCACAGGAGTCCCTTTTTTCGTCGAGGTCACACACAAAACATAAACAGTAACGCATGGAAAAACATACACGCACATTAACATGCTGCATTGTGACCACACTGCGCTACATAGAAGTTGAGGCATTGACAAATCACTGAGACCTGAAAGTGGGGCCGAGGTGGGACTAATTGAAATGAACTTTAGAAAAGGGGGGACACCTAATTAAAGATGAACTTTCTATCCTGTGTTTGTGTTGACATCATGGGGCCTAAGTTTAAGCTCGTCTTTGTTTGGCCAAACCTGGTGATGCAGGCGAAAGGATACTGTATATGAACACGGAGAAGGAATAAGGTCATTGCTTTTCCTCAGTGGAAACATATTTTTCCTTGTCTCGAGTCACTCGCGACACTTTTCTGGAGTGTGTGAGGGGCCCATTCATTATATACCGCTTTTCCTCAGAGAGGCCGTAGCACATATGGTGTCTTGTGTTGTGTGTGTTTACGTGTTTATCTGTGCTGGTTCGAGATGGCTATCGGGAGCACGGCGCTTATTGGCATACATACAGCATGTCCTTATGCACCTGTGTACAGTATGAGTGTGTGTGTGAGTAAATGTGGGTTGAGGGGTTGAGATGGGTGTGTGAATGCGTGCATTTGTTTGTTGCCGTTTATTGCCTGTTCTATTTTCTGTATTACTTAGTCGAGGACACAGCCCAGTGCAGGAGCTGTGAAGTTTCCCAGTAACAGGCTAATTCCTCAGTGGCTGTTTAGAGTGTCTCCAGCAGTGCTAAGTGTTCTCCTCTCTGTGCCTGATCAGAAAACAGGACCACTTTAGTCAGTTTGTTTAAGGTCCCCAGAGAAGGCTCTCATATCCTCCCTCTACTCACCCCTTCCTTTTCCCTGCTAAGTCTCTCGTGTTCTCTCTCTCACACTCTCACACACACACAAACACACTGGCAGTGCTTCTTTCCCACTCACAAATTAAACAGACAGAACTGAACATGTGCAAATGACTCAATTGATCACGTTTGTTCGTGTTAAGCGTTATCCTGAAATTGTCCTCAATTTTTCCTCATTTTATATTGAACTGTTTAAAGTAAATACAATTGAAGTGAGAAAGATTAGTCTGTGATTTTCCATGTTGTAATTCGCTTTAGTTAGTTTGTCTCAATAGGAGACGTAAATACAGTTGGTGCTGCACCAACAGAGAAATACTCACATGTACAACGTCCTTCTTTTAAAAGTGACTCTTTAGGTCCCACATTTAATGCAAAGCTATTAATAAGTTATGTGTTTATGAAAAATAAGAAATCTTAGTATGGGGTTTTGAACAGACTGCAGCTAAAATTTATGCTGAGGATAAATGTTTATGTTGGGTATATTAAACAATACAACAACACATAAAACAATACATAAACCTTTTTTTTTCTCTCAGTAAATTATGCTCAACAGGTGTTTTGTTCCTATAAATTAACAGTCAAACCTGGTAACTGTGGGCAAAGTTATTTTTTTTTCCATCTCTGCTTTTAATACAAATTGGAGCCCAGTTATTACAAAACTTCATAAAGAAACTGTAACAAAAAGCTGAAGAATATCAGATTCGTGTATTCTTCTGGCAGGTGGGCATGATGGCTGCCTTTCCTGATTCATTAGTGTGAGACCATTATTAATGAAAAATAGTTCACATGAGAAATGAATTTTTTTCAAGGTGGAAAAGGTTCTGTTTAAGAAGAAGATTTAATGAATTTCATGCTTATACTTAATTTCTCCAACTTATTTAATTAGATACTGCTCTGACCATTGTGACCACTGAGTGAGTGTGTGTGTGTGTGTACACACATGTTTTTTACTTAACCTTGTTTCACCTTTTTATATAGTGAATTGGGCACACACCTTGAATACTACAGTCATATGTATTTATTTATTTATGATTTTGTAACACGTAGTGTAAATTCATTAAAATACATTTTAATGTTGCTGTTCGTTAGTTAATCCACTGACTGGTGCCATGTTCAGTGCTGGAGAGGGCAGACGGATCTTTCTGATATTCGCAGCCGTGTGTCATGTGACTGGACCCGGTGAGTGGACCGCTCTTGTCAAGCCAGGCTTTGTGTTGTCTGCCTGTTTGGCACGTGCTCTCCTCTTGGCCAGAGAGTCTTGATGATTAACATGTAAGTTTGCGGTGCCTCACATCAGCCAGGAGCGTGACATGCTTGTTTGCAGGGGTGTCAGTTTGCTGTCTGACATACCTGCAGGTCTCGTTGTTCTTGTGCTCAGTGGAATGAATTCACAATAACCTCTGTAGTGTCCATCTTTCATTCTGTGTGTTTAGTATCTAGAAAAGAGATCACCATTCTCAAAAAAAAAAGACTAAATATGGTTTAAAATGTCCGGTATCTAAGTGTAAATTCCTCTCTATTGTAATGCAGCTGTAGATAGAAAATATTTGCAAGGGAAATTTTTTGCAAAGAGAATTTATCTCACAACATGAAGACATATTCTCTCTGTTTTCTATGGTCTGGCCTCTTCTGCTATCCTTGTGTAAAGGTGAAGTTTCCTCACAAGAGCTGACAAGTGTGAAATTACGATAGGAAGGGCTTCATACCCTGCCATTTACCCTCATTCATTACCAAGCTGTACACATACACACATGCGCTCTCTCACACACACACTCATGCATACCTACACCCTCCTCACAGTCCACAGCTGACTAGCTGATATGGCAGTCATTTCTTTAACCAGAAGTCTAGGAAAATACCACACACATTATGCATGACAGCTTTACCTTCAGATTCTCTCAAAGTTTGGTGAAGTTCTCAAAGGCATCAGCTTGCCTTTGGAGTAGTATTGAATATAGAGGTACAAAGGTACAAAGGTATTGGAAAGTAGGTTGGAAGTAGAGATAGACCTACATGGATTATGGCTCATCTATACATCCATACCACTAGTCTCCAGCCCAGGAACGAGATCCATATCATGTTCAAAGAAGCGCTGGACCACAGAGAATTTCTACTGGTGAGATGAGGCAGGTCACAGGCCATGACATTGTCCCTTAGGGCAACTCTTTTTCTCACTGTGTGTTTTAATTCAAATGAACTACGGATCGCATAAATGGAAAAACTACAACATGAAGTAAACAGTTAATCATAATTTTTTAAATATGGTGTCAAGTTTCTTAAAATCAAAAAATACAGAAAAATTGTCTCTCTGCGTTTGCCTCCTCCCCAGTCAGTGTGTGTTGTCTGAAGGTTACCCAGCTGACTCTGTGGCCAGAGGAACTGAGGAGACACTGGGCGGTCATAAGTCTTTGTCTTTGAAGACCGCACGCTGTGTCCATATCGCTGTTGCAGCGTAATTGATACAGGCTCACGCTGTTGAGCTTAACAGAGCTCCATCATGGCCTTACACTCAGATCTCTCACAGCTGTAGGGCTCAGACTACTGAGCTCTCACAGAATCACACAAGCGTGTGCAGGGACACACATACACACACATAACACCCAGCTGGCTTCTGGCGAGATCACAGCTAAAGAGATCCAGAGCAGAGCTGGTTACACTAACACTAATGGAGATGAGCTGCCTGGTTAGCTCAATGGAAAATTGAGCAGCGCTGATGCTTATTGCATCACAGCAGTAGTCTCTTCCTCAGGGAATACACAGTCAACTTACACTGATTTTAAATCTTTCTAAAATTACAGGGAAAAAAATATTGTAGTGTTTGTGAATGAGCTGGTTGGTTTATTTTTTTTTTAAGTGTAAGTGATGGATGATTTTCCTTTAGGTATTGTGCACAAAGGATACATTCCTAAGGATGTGCAGTGCTCAATCAGTGTTCCTCCACTGACAAGGAGCTCTTCTTACTTGGCTCTTTAGTAGCAAGTGCATTAAATCATGTCACCAGCCGGTCTGATGAAATCTGGGCCACACCTGAGTGCATGTGTCCTGCCCGGCAGCACTGTACCATAGTAAAAACTACCGAGGATCACTGGAAAGCAGGAGGAGGTCCTCTGCTTTTATCCCACCGCCTGACATTCTGTGACATTTAAGAAGTTGTTAAAGGTATGAGCGTGTGGAGTGGGAGAGCGTAGCTCCTCAGGCAGAGAAAGACCCTCAGCGCTGTCACCAAATAAAACCTTGTTGGGTGAACTGATTATGCCATCAGAAAAATCACAGCATTAGATTACTCTCCTGGAAAGATGTATTTACTGTGTTGACAAATCATTTATGGTGACGTGCGCTATAAAGACTGCGAGACGCCTGTGGCTGTGTAGTGTTATAATTCAGCTCTGTGGCTCATGTAGATTGGAGGATGCACTGCAATTATCAGATTGAGTGCAGTCCATCTCTGGACTGGACTGGTCTGGTTGTGTTTCATTGTGGTCAGTGTTGGCTGTGACACAAACACACAAGGTCCGCAGAAGATAAGAGTCTCCTCTTTTATGAGCCTCTTCCTCTCCACCAACAAACAGCTATTAAAGTGTGGCCAGATCTGGCTCCTGATGGTGCTGCTGACAGCTAATGTCCTGCTATTTGTCCATCTCTGGCATGTACCTCCATAAAGGCCTTGCTGTAAAAAGCCCTGCTGACCTACATCGTTAGGGGCCGACCCTGTCTTTACAGCAGTAAATGTTTGTTTAGGGGCAGTCCCCTGTTCTGAAGTAGCGATTAGCCTTCGGTAGTGAGAGAAGCCCTCAGGTTCAAAGCCCTTCCTCCACTGAGAGGCTGTCAGCTCCAATACAAACAGAAAACACAGACAGAGAAATGCAGAGGCAGAGACAGGACAGTGATTACAAAGCCTCAGCTCGCTCTGCTCTGGGCCCTGTACTGCTTCTCTGGAGGAAATAAAACACACTACCCTCCTCAACCCAATGAACGCGCTGTACTGGGGAAGTGGAAACATTGTCTCTTTCAGAAAAGGTAGGTTTACATGATTTATCCAGGCAGTACACCAAAACACACAAACCCTTAGTGGGCCTTGTCCTTGTAATTATGAGCATGTTGTTGAGTATTTATGATGGTCTCTACTAAAAATGTCTCTACATCCCAGTCAGTGTGTCCCTCTGAAAGAGACAGACTCATGACTGAACTAAAATTAACAGACCCTTGCAAGTTAACTCCAAATCATTAATCATGTTGTTGCTGTTTAATGGTTTAAATTTTCAATATACTCTTTGACCTCACCTCGAAGTCAGAAGTGTAACACTGTAATAAATTATGACTAGTCTGAAGGATAGTGGTGCATATTAGATCAAGACTCTCTGGAACAGCAACAATGCTGCTCTTCTATAGATGACTGAAGCTTGTTCGTGATGAAATAACAATCACATACTACCCTAACTACAACCTTTTCACTTTCTATCACACAATTTAATGTCAGACCCTACATGTTTGAGTCATGTCTCCAGTGGGTAATCTTTCTGTCGCCTTCTCAGGACACGTAAGACAGAGTGATCATTTTAAGAAATTTCAGCAGGAACCTCAATCAAGGACTTCTGAATCCCTTTCCATAATGTACAAAGCCCCTGTGTCTGCAACCGTGTAAATGTGTTCATCTCTTAAGAGATGAACTCAGCCAGGTCACAGTTACACCTCTGCCCATCAATCTGAGGCATGTTCTCTCCACATAGAGAGGTCCTGACATTCTAACAATATACACAGAGGTAATGAAGTCCCAAAGATGCCTGAGGGGACATAAGTCACAGTGAAAGGAGATCGTGACAGAGTGACAAAAGCTTGCTACAGCTGGATGCCCTGGCCTCATGTACAGCCCTGAAGTGGAAGCTCCGCTCCAAATTCCTTTTTGTTATGCGGCAAGTTTTCCTGAACCATATCCCTCATCGCATGCAGAGGACAGCAGGGCTTTATGATAGATGTTAAAAAGTTAATGGCTGGAGGTTTGGGGGTTTAAATGGGGGAGCGCATCTCTAATATCCTGTGCGACCTCTCAACTGCTCCAGTATACCTTTAAAATCTCTGTGAGTGTCTCTGCCAGAATGACAGCCACAGACCTACATGCTGCTCTGTGAGCAGGTACAGATCAATCTTAGCTGCTCTTCCCCACAAGACAGATTTGTGAGACAGAAACTTGAGGAAGTTCTTCAACTGCACACAAACATCCTCTGCTACCTGTGACTGAACAAGTACAGATGTAATAGTGTCTTTGTACTATATAAGCAGCTGCACGCTGCTGTATAGCATGCAACCACAGCATGTAGACATAGTGGCAACACCAGTGCACCTTTATCTTCTTGTAGAGGACTGTATACATTCACATTATGCATTTAGCTAGGCATCAACAAACCAATGCAGCGATGTCTTTTACAATAAACACATTTAGTCACTACAGTAAAGAACATTAAAACATGGAATACAGCCATATAGAGAGCTCCCTTGGCTTTATAGCCACTTTTGATGAATAATTCAAGTAGCACTTTAAATTATTTACATAAAGGTTATAGTGTAATGTTATGCAAAAAACTAGCTTGCCTGTTAGTGTACCACTGTCTTGAAGTTATAGGGTGATTTTTCTAAAACCTCCACGATAACATAAGCTGCTCTTCATGCTCTTGCTGTTGTTCTGATGTGGTTTTTGTTTTTGTAACTATCAGCACCTGGGAACACCACAGTCTCTAACAGAAAGAGATACACAATTTTCAGGGGCGTTTTTTTTTTTTTTTTTTTTTTTTCTTTGAGTTCAATAAACTCAGTTTGACCTGAACCTGTCTGGGCTGAGGCCAGAACTAAACACACAGACATCTGGTCATTGTAATCCTCTTACAACTGCCCCACACACACATACAGTAGACCACAATGGCAAGTCTGTGGTGTCTGTGACATTGTGACATGGCAATTAACTTTAACTTCTGTTCATTGATTATCCAAAAGCAGCTTATCCAAGCAAGGGTCAAGAAATAGACTTAGACTCTTAGCACTGAACAAGACATGAAAAGAAAGGTCAAGGGTCAATCACACCCATCTGACCATCTCTGTCTGTGATGTATGTACAATATGTAAATGACACAATCACCGGAAAACACACTGTGTGTTTAAAGCAGTAAAGAGCACGAGTGCATCAGTAATTATAGCTGCATGTATATGATGGTATTCAATGTTTTCCAAAAAGTTAAAGTGATTACTATACTCCCTAAATGGCCTGGTGAAAAATATTTTACGTGCTGTCCTGAATGATTGAAGATGCTCACTAAAATACAGTGATATACATTATTCATGTTACTGTTTGTCCATTAAACCTCTGTCAACGTCTTTTTCTCTTTCACTTTCTCTCTGTCATTCTTCATATCATATAAAATTTATATAAAATAAATTAATTGAAAACTGGCCTGAATTTTCTCACCAAACGAATTAAAAAAAAAAAAAAACATGCTTCTGTACTTTTGACTCATGTGTGCTTATTAGAGCCAATTTACTATACATGCATTACAAGAATGGCATTAAAATTACATAATTACATGTTGATTCTAATAAAAAAAACTTTTCTGATGCTCGTTAAATTTTCTTCATTGTGTTGCAGTTTCATTTTGTTATGCTTGCTAACAAAAAGCTGTAGTGCTGTGGGACACAATGCCAAGACGCTGCGCAGCTCAACATTGTTCTCAGGGTTTTAGCAATTGATTTGTAGTAGGCAGGAGCTAAGTCACAGCATTTATTAATCTTTTGTTCAGAGATTATGTTACCTATAACAGCACTGTGCTAAATAGCAGAGTTTCAACAATGAACATAAAGACCTCTACCCTAACAGTGCATCTACATCCCACCAGTTTTTACAAAACAAAGGCTCGGCTCTTTCCAAGGACAAGAAGAAAAGAGAAGGAGGAAGTTTGAGAGCAACAGGAAACCTCGAGTGAGTGCTTTGAGACAGCAAAGAGGAAACTGGTATCTCTACCACAGTATATGGCCCTGTTGTCATCACTCACAGGAACATCCTCCATCATCGAAGTTTGCATCTCGTTGCTCCTAATTTATTACATGTTCCACATGTTAAGTGTGCGAACCTCCAGGGTGCAATTTTAGCAGCGGCAAACTATCAACAAATCTTTGTTTCTCCCTTGGCAGAGCGCTAAGCAGAAGCGATAAAAGCTTTTTGAGAGAAACCGACTGGAACAATGGTAGAGACTATACTCTAAACGGCCTCCTGTTGCGCTGCAGCGCGATACTGAGCACTGCTTCAGAAGAGCGAGGGAGAGAAAGAAAAGCGTTTCATATCATGGGTACGGAGAGCAAAGCAATGGGTATACCGAGTGAATGAAAGTGAGAGAGACACTTAAAACAAACAGTTTATTGACTCTACTGGGGAGAGCTTGTGTGTGAAGTGAGAACAGTGCAAAGATGCATGCGTGTCTGCAGAGGCACGTCTTTAGTCTTCTGCACAAACCTCCCAGTCCTCGCAGCCACTTAGCACCCTGCCCGAGGGAACTCAAGTAGCTAGTGTTGCACCGTCTCAACAGTAAAAAATAAAATACCAACTAGCCAGACAAACACACACACACAAAAAAATCAGATCTGTGCTTTGGATGTCTCTGTTTTTATTTCATAATAAAGAACATTGTGTATTTATTGTAATAGTATTAGTCAACAGGATCCAGTTAAACTCCTGAATCATTTTCTTTCCATTCTCAGTTTAACTGAATGTCAGGAAAAGAAGACAGCAGTGTTGTCATTTTCAGTCTTCAGAGTTTGTGAGCTACGCTTAGTGTCTTTTTTAGAAGTATGTTTTTAAATGATACGTTAATGCTTCATTTAAAAAATGTATTTAGTAACTGTGGAAAATATATTTATTAATATAATTATATTAATAAAAACATAAATATGTGAACAAACTTAAAAGAACAAATGGAGACGTGATGATGTCGATTCATAATTCATGCAAAACCACTATCTTTCTTTAAATGTTTTAGTATCTTAATCCCAATAACATGTGGGACAGTTCCAGATGTTTTATGCTGTGTAATGTTTTCTCTAAATCGTATTTAATTGAGTAAACTTGTGTTACATATATGTACGTATTTAGAAACAGACAGTTGAGATTCATCATGTATGGTATGAAGATACACTAAGCCATGACTGAATTAGCAGTGTAGAATCATGTAGCTACACAGTGTCCCTCCTAATTATAGATGGTAACAGTGAATGACTGAAGAAGTGATACTGTATATTCTAACCCCCATCTCTCATTCCAAACTGGCAGAGTGTCCCCATGTGGGCGCCCGTTGCCTTGAACCAGAGTCCATGACAGGGCTTCATCCAGCTTAAATACAGGGTGTTCCTTATTAGCACAGAGCCCAAGATAGGACCGTGAAGGCTGGATAGGTGAGAACCACCTCAGGGGAAATAGGAAGGATAGATGACACTTTGGCTTTGACGCAGACCTATTTGGATTTAGTAGCACTTTGTCACTGTCTTGACTTGCAGACATAAAAATGGAGCTGCCATGAAGACTCTGCACCACACATCTGGTTAAGGAGAGAGGAGCATACATACACTGACTCAAAAAAGAAGAAAAGAAAATATCGATGTAACTTTAATCAGATCCAGACCTATAAACGCAACTCTGAGCCGTGGTAATGGTAATCAGAAACAGAGTGGTCCCGTCAGGAGCCAATCCACTCTCTGTTTTTCATTAAAATGCTGGCCACTACTTCTCACATCTCTGTGTGCATTTAAATAGTTAATGGACTGCCCATCCGCTGGGCTACTGTAAGGTGGGGGGGCTCGTGGAGGCAGGGTGGAACTCTTCAAAAGTTTTTCTTTCAGATCAGAAAGAGTGACTTTACAATCTTGCAATATTCATGATGTGTTTAGGAACTCTATACCCTCTCCTGGCTTTGAAGTTAAAGCAATACCAGATTTCACCCGTTTCACAAAAAACCCTCAAAGTCTTTGACTGATCAGTAATTGGGCACCAACATGAATACATACAGTACATATCTTTTTCACATTACTTCTTGTTGTTTTTCTTCATGCGGTCAGAGAAAGGGTGGACCTTCATGTGTTAATGTTTTCTTTGCGCAATCTGAGGAACCAGGAACTGTAAGAAATCTGTTTGTCGGTACACTCAGTGCCAATTTGACTAAAACTTTTAAATGTGCTGACTTAGTCCTCCACTGATGTTTTTTTTTTTTCTTCTTGTCTAACGCAGCTTAAAAATATCTGGTCATTTGTCCACTGACTGTGTTTTGAAGGATTTCATCTCATTGGTTCAGGTGAACTCTGCAATCACCGTACAAGAGAGATACAAGAAAGTGTTTGAAGAAGGAGATCAGTGTAGAAGAGACGGGTAACTCTATACAGGTTCAGGAGACCAGGTAGGAAGCCTGAATTCTTGCACTGAACCCACACAGAGACTTTAGTACAGATGGCAGAGCCTCTTTGAAGGAAACCATAAAATATTAAGGGGAAGTGGATACCTCACTTGACTTAATGTGGACATGAGTCAGGCCACACACAGGCTTATAAGATAAATCCTCTTTTTCTCGCTTTATCTCTCTCTTTGTTGTTCTCTCATCATTTTCTCCCTGAGTCTTGATCAGTCTGGGTGGTAAGAAAAGGGTCATGGAGTTTTGAGCTACAACGTAGACCTCAAGCTGTGGGGGGTCAAGCTCATCCACTCTAGGCCTCAAACATCAGTCCCACTCATCGTTATTTCTCTTAACTTATTTTTAAGTTTATAGCCATTCTGTAGGTTTAAAATTATTGATTGAATAAATAGGTACAAATGTAATTTCCAGTATTTTTTTTTACCTTTCAGTTACCATAATTTTAAATACTTCTTCTTCCCCTGCTTCAGTTAATGTGTAATGTGTGTATTGTGAGTAAAAAAAAGCAGTTCACTGCTTTTATATATATATATATATATATAAATATATATATAAATATATATTTTAGGGGTGCAACGATACGTGTTTCTGTCAACCATTTGACACGTGTACACTATGAATCAAATAATACACAATTTTCTATTTACTTTATTAACTTCTGACGATGCACTCTGTGCTGAAAGCTCAGCGGATCTGTGCTCAACTACTCCGCCTCAGGCTGCATTGTCGAGTGCAGATCCACTAAACTGCTCCTCCCACATTCAATAGCCGTGTTTCCACCAACTAAGTAAAGGTAACGTGTAGGGGCCGGGAACTTTCCAGGAACGTTGTCTCACTCGGTCCTAGCGTCTGTCGTCTGTGATCACTTCATAAACTGCATGCTGCAGACCTGCTGTGTGTGTGTGTGTGTGTGTGTGTGTGTGTGTGTGTGTGTGAGCATGTGCCTGTGCACGAGAGAGAGAGAACAGAACCATCCCGTTTGTTTTTAACATTGTGTTTAGTGATGGAAAAAATAAATAATAATTTGTAGCGGCCAGTGTTGATTCTGTGGAGGCCGCTACAAATTATTTAGTTTATTTTTTCCAACACTAAATGTATTGTTAAAAACAAACAAATGTTTGTAATTTCAATTAACTACAAGTTAATAAAGGCATGGAAATTTCTCTTTTTAAATATCTAACCAAACTGTGATTTTTGTGTATTGTTGCATATATATATATATATATATATATATATATATATATATTGGGGTGGGGGGATTTTTTTTTCTGAGAATTTCACATGTAAGAGATGAACACAGTCTACAAATATGGTGCCAGTTTGGAAAACTGTCGAGTTAACTTTCTCAGCACAGTGAAAGCAAAAGATAGAAAGAGAAAGTCAGTCAGTCAGTCAGTCAGTCAGTCAGTCAGTCAGTCAGTCAGTCAGACAGACAGACAGACAGACAGACAGACAGAGAGCACTATACAGAACACATCCATCAAATTGGTGCCACCGAGCCCTGGCTGCTTTTAACCCTACAGCTATCTCCCCCTCTGTCTCCATCCATCCATCTCCCCTCCTCCTTTTTCCTGCAGGACTGCTCAAAGTTACTGATACACAGTATGCCAAGCCAGATGGTCAGCCGCACGGTCGAAGCATGTACCACTCGGTTTCAACACCCCTCTAACAAACCCTCCTCCCAGCTCCAGATGGCATGCCATGCCTGGTTCTAGTGCCACAGGGGGACTATGACGGTATCAGTGTGACTCGAGTCCCTTGGGGCATGGTCCGTGTGAATGTGTGTGTGTGTGAGCTTGTTTCGGTATTCGGTGTGTGCTTGTCCCTTAAGTGCTCTTGTTTGGTTGTGTGTTTTAGAGAGTCCCAATAATCAGATGCCGGCATCTTGTGGACTGCTGATTTCTCCCCTTTGGCCAAATTTGGCTGCTGTGGTGCAATATGGAGTTCCTTCACTGATAATCCTCCCCACTGAGCCTCACTGTTTAAGTTAGTGATTCCAAAGGAGAAAATGGGTCCTGTGAAAACTTCACTGCTAGAACCATTATTACAGGGAACTGATTATAACAAACACGTTCCTTTACTCACACTAGTCTGTATAATAAAGAAATAACCAGACTGGCAATGTTTGCAAATGGAACTGATGACTGAAGAGATTTATTTTTATTGTTACGCCTGCATGTGGAACAGCTTTAAACCTAAAAGAATCAGCTTCTGTCAACACAGATACAAGAAGCTCTACATTTCATGATGCGTAACTAAAATTGTTATCACGCCCACTCAGAATGTTTTGCTTCAACCAACCAGTCTGTCTACAACTATGTCTACAAGCATAGGCAACATATGGTAGAATTACAAATCAAAATCTCCTGTGACCTGCAACCTGCAGGGGCCTCTGAAATACCCAGGTTCAGCACAAATCAGTCAACCATTGTGTTCATACCAAACAATGAACAAATGAAAACTATGCTCTGCCTCACTACTTGAGGTCTTAATTTGCAAAGTTCGTTTTTTTTTTTTTTTTTTTTTTTTTTCAGGGCATAATAGATTTTTGTCTCTTGTCACCTTTGGGTTTAATTCAGCTGTGTGTGCAGCACATTATGTATGAACACATGATCTTTAGCATTATAGGAAAAGGAAACAAAGGAGCTGCACTGTAGTGTTTGTGTTTATTGTTAAAATATGAGGGATTACTCTTTGCCATTGTGTTTATCCTGCTGCTTCACCCTGAATGTCAAGGGGCTTTGAAAATCAGTGAAAGGGGAAACCAGAGGAGAGACTTTGCCTCTGATCTTGGGAATATTTCTGCTGATCACCCTTCTAAATTAAAAAGCAGTTATGAATAATCCTCGCTGGAGACTCCACTTAAATTAATGCCTCAATTAGATTGGGAACATTAAAGGTAGTAATGATTCCACTCCTCTGTATTGTAATTTAGGGCCTGCTTGCTCTTCCCTGGGAAAGCAGCTCTTTGCAGTGAATGTATTAGAGCAGATTAATGAGGGAGGATATGGAGGTGGCTCGCAGTGAGAGCCAGGCCACACTGCATCCCCTCTGCTCACACACCCTTAATGGCATGAAAAGAGGAGGTTTATCACTGGTGCAGTTCGTGTCAATCAGAAATTGCAGGATACTTTTGCCAAAAGTTTTGTAATAATTCTTAAATGTAACTTAACGTAAAGTGCCTCACATGCCAATTCAGCCAAAGAACGGTGCATAAATGTTTAAGCTGCCTCCAGAGCAAGGGCACAATTCAGTCAGGACCATCACCTCTCTGTGCCGCTGCGAGTCACTCCATGGCTCCACCTGAACGCTGGGGTGGGGTTGTAACGATCGCTGTGTGTAAGTGATCCATCCCTAATCGATCCAGACTGTCAGCATGGACTAGACATTCACCTCTGCCTGTTATCTCTATCTGTAAGGAAGCCTGCCTCAGTCACGGCAGTGACCACAGCCTAACCTAGCTGGTCAGCTCCAGTCACAACTGACTGTAGTGGAGATGAGTCACCTGTGACACCTCTCCAGGTTCTTTGTGGGTCCAGGTCTGGGTGTAAAGGCAGATTTAACTTTGGTGAAATTAACAGCAGAGGGATGTTGGCTGGCTTATATTGTATTAATAGGTTAAATCTATGGTGACCTTATTTTTGGTGAAGCAGAGTGATAATTGGAAGTCCTGCACAACATTGGGGATTACCATGTTTATCCTCCTATAATCCCCATAAACATTAAGACACAACGAGCTACATGCTGATTAGCTTCAGGCAGAAGCAATCAATCAGACAGAGATAAATAGCCTCCTTTCCATCTACATGAAAGAAGGGCAAGTAAATAACTAATATCTTACTGCTCAGGATTTTTGTAACTACAACAGAGCCAAATCACACTTACAACAATGAATCTTTGTAATCATGCATTTTTCAGTCATGTTTTTGGATGAAATTTGTAACTTAAATTTAAAGTGGATTTTTTATGCCAGTAATTCAAATAAATAGTCAATTCTTTCCATAACTCCAAGTTGACAATCAAAAGTGTAAACATTTATCACATGCCCCAGGCCTGTGGGTAGGATGGTGCCTTTGGCAGACAGCCATGCTGCATATTTGCCTATTCAGACTGGGAATGGGCAGAACCCCTCAAGCAGAACATATTCAGGAGGTGCGTTTTGAGGACTTCATGTTTGCAAATGACTTGCAGGTACACACATAAAACCCCCTACCTGCTCACGATAAAGAGACTTGTTGAAACCCAGACAAGCGCGGCTGCACAGCGACTCTAACCAGATGCAGGATGGAGGAGACAGGTTGTGTGGTGAGATGGAAGAGGGAAGGAAGGCGAGGGGGGGGACAGGCATACGCTCTTTCCTTGTCCGTGCGACGCCATGATAAGGAGACACTAGAGCTTGTTTACATGCGGCAATGGGAAAACAAATTGAAAATTCCTGCTGGGACGCAGATGCATATCAAAACAGGATTATTTTAGAAATAATCGCCCATGCCACAAACTGTCACCAGCTAATCTCCACTTTGTTAGAATTCAAATTACTTTCCCATGTTTACATTGCTATTGCTGCAAGGGCAGGGACCAGGGACTCTATGGGGGCCTATTTGCACAAGAGTAGCAATAAAAAAAACAGATAAAATAAACTTTCCATAAATATTCCAGACTAGAGAGAATGCTTAGGTCCTGTTGGTGCAATAGGAATGTTGAATAGGAGAAGCTTTTGGAATAATGGAGACTGAAAGGCACAGCTTTAAAGTAAATGCAACAGACAGATTGAAATTGTGATGGTCTGTCTATGTGTGGATGAGATAGACTGGCAAAGAAAATAGCCAATCACAAGTAGTTAAAGAAAAACTGCTGGAATAGCCTTTACTGACCTCCACCTGGCCAGGCCATGTCAGGCTCAGCAAGGTTGAGCCAAGCAAATCTGGACTTGGCTAAGAAGAATAGAAGTACATTAAGTTTGAACTCTGTCGGAGGCAGAGGCGTCTCTTGTCTCTGGATCAGGTTGCCGGTGTTTATCACTTCTAGCTGTGCTGGCACTGAGGGCAGACACACTATCCCTTATCCAGGACTGTCAGTCAGCCGGCCCAAGTGTCTCACACGTAGCAGCACAGAGCATCAGTCTGCTTCAGCACTGGAGGGAGCCATGGAAAAAACACACAAGGCTTATTGCCCCATATCTAACCGATCAATGGGGCTTGTCCTTAAGTGAGAACGGAAGTGCAAACCTGTGCAAAACAGTTCTCATGTATCAGGAGCCTTGCAGAGTCATTACGATTTTAATTCTGAAAATTCTGGTAAAAAATAAATAAATAAATTTACACCTCTCACATTTAATTGAATTAAAAAAAACCTGTCCGGGAATCTGACTGCACTTTGTGAATGTCATAAATCTAATTCAAAGAGTCAACCTTTAAATCTCCATAAATACAGAGGCAAGTACTTCTTTCCAATGCAGCATTAGAGATGCTATCAGTCTGCGTGTTTTTCTAAAACTCCTTTCTCGCGGTCAGAGTCTCTGCGCTAGTCTATTTGTTGCTTTGCCATGCTGTCATAGAGGTTGGCCTTATGGTTCCCAGAAGGATAGGGGATGTGTCTTGTGGTGAAAACCACACTATGTGACAGACACAGAGGAGACATGAGGAAAGTAGTTCTCATCCATGTTCACTGTAGCAGTGGTCACATCAGAGACTATTAACTTGTTTTCCTTCTGTTCTCCAAAGGCTCTAACATTCTCAGTTTTAAATCCTCGGCAAATTGACAAACAAATTCATTTACAAATCACGCATTCACAGTGCACTTGGGAAAAAAAACAACAAAAAACAAAACAAAACAAAGTCATTTTGGAGGCCTAAATATATCGATGGATGACCAACAACATATTGATGGAGTTAACTCAGGGTGGTTCACAATGCGGGGCCTGTTCTTGTGAGGCAAAGCAGCAGTGAGAGGAGACACTGTGGTGGTGACTCGAATCTACAGCTCTGCTGTGACTTTGCTCTTATGTTCCCAGCCCTTGCCTGAGGCGGCAAATGGCTTTGCGCACTAAGGGAGGGGTTGGGGGATGGAGAGGGGGGGGCAGACAGAGGTAGGTTAGATTAGGTTTGACAGGGTAATGCTTTGAAAAGGGGGCTGTTAGATGATTTATTCTCAAACACTTCTCTATAATGGGCTGGTGCGTGTTTCTATTAAGGCTGATGGAGACGATGCAATGCTCACTTTCTTAGACACACAGTGGTCTTCCGTGCTGTCTGTCCCTCCTCTATATCTTCAGTCTTGTCATCTTTTCATGTCTCAACTTCTCTCTTTCATGCACTCCCACAGAGATACACACAAGTCCTCACCACTCCTCCTCCTCTGTTCTCTTTAACATTATTCACTCATCAAAGATTCCCAACACATATTTTGTCAGTTAGTTCAACTTTGTATCTTTAACAGTAGAGCAAACACACAACATCATAACCCAGGAGACAGAGCTTTGCTTGAGCTCACGTCTTCTGTCTTCAGACTCAGCATGAGACTTAGCACCTACTAGCTGTGTGTGACTGCTCCTTTAACTAAGCCAAAGGAGGCCTGTCTTTTTAAATTTTTTACTTGTCTCACCCTTCAGCTTCTGGGCTACAGCGCTCAGTGTGGGAGTGCAGTGGTTTTGAGTACACCAGAAATGGAGGAGACTGTCAAATAGAAAACATCTCTGAAAGCGTGAATGAAAGATCATGTTTATACCGCAGATAGACTCCAGAAGCATCGAAACCTTTGTTCAATCTGAATGGGAAGTAGGCGACAAAAGAATACATATAAAACCCATACTCTGCACCATAAATCATACATAGTCTAGAGAAACCAACATCAATTTGTCTTCTTATATCATTTCTCTTTATTGCTGTGATTTTATTTTTTACTAAAAAAAATCTTTTGTTTTTCTCTCTCCTCTCTCTTGACAATTATATTATTGCTACGAGAGCTAAAAGTACACACTGGTGTTACCACAGGCCTTCTCCAATGGAAGTATTTACAAAGTATCTGCGTTATATCTTCCTACTCAGTGTATTTTACCTGCTTTCGTAATCATCTCTGAACCGATGAGTTCAGAGCATGACTTCCTGTGACTGTGGCGAATCAGCCTGATAGCAGTGGTTTCAGTTAAGCAGGGTCAAAGTTGACGCACGAACATTAGAACAGCAAGTGAGAGAGACAGAGCTGGTACTGGTTGGGCAAACCAAACAGGAAACATCGTTTCACTGTGTGAGGCTGACAAAGATATGGATCTAGAGAGAACTACGATGGGGTTATGGTAAGATATGGATGCCTGCTCGAAGCCATGGCAGGAAGGAGCAGAAATAGATACCATACTTTCCGCAATGCTGGGAAGGTGCATCTCATATCGGACAATCACATTACAGAGGAAAACAAACACAACTGTAAGACAAGAAATTAGACATTCTTGGGTAAATTCTAGACTCACACTGAGTAAGTAATCCTAATAGTTCTTTAAATAAAAGTGGGATATAAATACACTTCTGTTAAAGGTGATCACAGATTCCCTTTTTCTCTGCACTTGTGACAGATCCAGCAGCAGCAGACTGCAGTCTGTATTGACCATCTGCTGTAAACTGAGGATTGAAGAAACAGAGTAAAGCAAACCCTGTATTCATACTTTATTTTGGTAATAAAAGTAGAGATTATTCATTTTTTCAAGCTGAGTTTATGTTTTATTTTGCAGCCGCTTGGCCAGTCTTCATTGTATTGATTGTTTTCTTCTCACTTCTGCTTTTATTTATACACACTTGTGAATCTTCTAATCTCATACACACCTGTACACACACTCTTACAAAGGCTGACTTAACTGCACTCACTGCGCAGATGAATTGGTTGTTTTATTTTCATTTGTGGACAAGGCAGGAGGTGTGGTTTGTTCTCTTATGTGCGTCATGAGTGTAAACGCTGCCAAAACTGCCTGCGATGTTCAACCCACAAATACTACACTCCATCCTAATTCTCATGTATCAACATTTGTTTATGGGCCAGAAAACAGTACCTCCAAGGCAATTCAATACACCCGTTTCACAAATAATACATTTTTAGAAATGTCAAACAATATAACCATAAATAAAACACCTTCCCACAACACACACAAATGCACACGACTACAAAGGAAGCACACCTACATAACTGGATGCATTAGTGTTTTGTCTCTAACAGCAGAAAGCCTGGGTCACTATGTACCATCGCAATAAATCCAGTTAATTCATTGTCAAGACAGTTTGCTGAAAACCAACATTCATTATGTAAGCTCGCTCAGTGGAACATGTCAGCGGGCATTTTAGATGTTTGGAATTTGTTAGTGTTTTTGTTTGCACAGCAGCGGTAGTAGCTGCAGTTTCCCCATTCCGGTGACTTTTGAGGTGCTAAGAAATGATACATTATCTGTGGCAACAGAAACTTCATTACCTCTTTTCTTGGTCCCCCACGGATGTAGGTTTGTGCCTGCAGGTGCAGACAAGCACACGTACACAAACACTACCCAGCTTTCATACACAGTTGTGAACCTCATTGTGACCACCTTTACCACAGGTTTTCTTTGGAACTCACCCCACTCAGGCCTCGAGGGGGCCTAGAGGAGCTGTGGTTTCAGTTATTAAATGTAACATAAGAGGTGAACATTGCAAACCACTCATCAGTGCACCACATGGTAATTTAATCAGCATATCCAGGATGAATGATATTTGATGAGACACTGCCTTAAATTAAATGCCACCCTCCACCCTCCTTTTTTTTTTTTTCAAAGGAAACATCTGATCATAATCTGTAGAGAAAAAGTGAGGAGAAAGAAGGACGAGACGTGCGTCTTGGTTGGCTTACACATTACTAGAAAACAAGGCTGGAGCGCGCACAACCCACATACCGTTTTCCTGAGGGAGGCAGAGTGTGGTGATAATGATGAAACAACTGATGATTCACACTTTACTGTCAGAGGTTGTAAAGAGAACGCTTGCTCTCATGCCGCAAAATAGCATGCAATTGCACTATTGCAGCTGGCTTCACATCTTGAATCACATCTCCACCTTGTCACTGGGCCAGTTATGTTTAGTCATGACAACACATATACAATGTTCTGTTGTTTTTAGATTAGTATTGGTGTAAGGTGTCCTCAAAACAAAATGTTTCAGTGCTCGATGCTCCGATTTCACCTGTTTTAATCTGCATTTGTACTATGTGACTATGCATATTTACTGTATGTAAATGTGTGTGTCTAAGTGCACCTGTGTGTGTGTGTGAAACTCGGCGCCTTCGAGCTGCAGATGGTGAAGTCTCTGCTCTCCATCAGCGGGATCTCAGTCGAAACAGATGCCCGTGCAGGACTTTGTGTGTGTGTTCCCATTGTGTCTAAACCTGTCTGTGCTTCTCGCCTTGTTTCTGTCTTCCCCTCAACCTGGTCCCATTTACTCTTCACCATGAGGAGGTTGGGACAATGAGGATTACTCTATAAAACACTGTTAAACTTCCTGCCAAGTGGGCCACCTCCAGTCACAATGAAAGCTCGGCAAACAAGGGCAAACACACACAGTAAAAAAAATCATTGGCCATGTTAAAACAGTCTTCTGCCTAATGTTATTTGTTAGCAAAGAAATAGATGGGGTTTACCACCAGGCCATGCAGAGTCTGAAAATATTTGCCATTACTAATTGACTATGGCAAGTTTAAGCACAGTGTCCAATATTGTGGTTTTTAGAAAATGTTTCAAGGGTCTTGTTTTTTTTTCTCACTGAAGAGCAGTGAGTGTCCTGAAGCCTGAGGATAGTATGTGTGTCTTTCAGGCCTCAGTAGTATCTGTCTAAATACTGATACAGCTCTGCCAGAGTTTCCTCCTGTCATCCAAAGACCTAGCTGCTAAAACAAACACTGACCCATCCATCTGCGAGGGTCATGCCACAGGTATGTGAAAAGCAGGAAACTATCTTTTCTTCCATTGTGGTCATGTGTGCATCTATCAGCTGTTTTCTGCATTAAATTTAATTTTCTGTTCATATGCCTGTAGATAGGTGCAGTGCATTTTGCTGAGTTTGAAGGCTGCAAATTTATGCACTTGTCAATTATTGCATTTACAAATCCAAACTGTTGTAGATTAAAGAAGTAACCTACTTTCACTTTTGCTGCTGTGAATGGAAAGGCACAGCTCAGATAAGAATGAACTCTGACCAAACAGGCATCCTGTCCCTGTCCCCCATGCTTTTCTAACCTTAACCCGGGGAGCAGCTGACAGCCTGGAGGCCTGTGTCTTTACGATCCCCCTGGGCTCATAAAGCTGCCAGGCCCAGGATGCAGCACACTCTCACTCCACCAACCATGTCACTCCCAGGTCCCTCCACATTAGTAGAGTCTGCTCATGTCAAGTAAGGAGCTGGGTGTTTGATGGTTGTCTCTTGCATGCCGCTGAGTGTTAAGATAACAAAAGCAGGTAGTTTCTCACCCCCTCACGCCGCAGCAACCCTCTAGGAAGCCATTTACTATCAGTCATTTCTGTGACAGAGAGAGAGGTAGGAGTGAAAGAGATGAGGAGGCAGAGTAAACAGGATCATAAAAAAGTTTTTAAAGTAAGCAGACAACAAAGAGGTAATGTAATGTCTTTTGGTTTCTTATAGGCCAATCCTGCACCTACACCTTCAGTGACTCCTATTTCCAGTAACATGTTATTGTGACCTGAAGCTTGAAACAGGAGAAACTCTGGTCTTTGCTCCCCAGCTGTAATATCAGGTTTATGTGATGCAAAAACATTAGACCAAGATTGTTCTTTTCAGAACTGTTTTCCACCTTTAGTGTGACCTGTGTCCTGTGCAATTCAGTTGAAAAATAAACTGATGTTTTGGGTTGAGGGTGTAGACATCCAAGGCATTAGATATGTGACCACAGTGAACATGGAGATGTCGTCACAGTGGCTTTTGTGAGAAAGAGAGGGAAAATCAAAAGTTGTTTTTATAAAGTATTAATTTATGCAACCACATTATTTTAGTTTTTTATTGTTACACCACACACAAGAGATTATATGTTGTTTTGTCAGTTGCATTGTAGAGGTTATAGGTCACATTAAATGTGGTAAATAATTTATCTTTGTCTCACTTTTCTCATCATTAAAAGCTGGCATTTTAACAGGCACAGGCATGTGCAGACTTTTTTTATCCATTGCGTCTCAGTTGGAAAGGAGTTTGTTGATCATCCAAAGCACTCACAAAACCCTCACAAACTCCTCCTCAGATGAAGTGCTGAATGCTTCAAGGCCACGAGAGTAGAGCCAAGAGCCCAGAACAGACTCCCATGGACCAGGTTAAGTTACAGCACAACTGGGGGTGGACCTATACACTTTCATCACACACACACACACTCACACACAGAAACACATGCAGTGATGAATCGCATGCAGGCCTCACAACCGCAAACCAAATACATGGGTTTAGTTTTAATGAGTGTACCAGGTTCAGGCTTAAGCTGGAATGCCGTTGACCAACCAACTAAGTGGAGGATCCTATTGATAGAGACCTGGGTTGGGTTGCTCTCATATTAGCAAGCAGGAGGAAATGATCTTACACAGGTACTGTGTGTTTGTGTGTGTGTTTGTGCACTCTTTCCAAACTATTGGCTTATATCTTTTTTATTTTTTTCATTATTTTCTTAATAATTTTGTTTTGATATAACAGTAAAACCAAGGAAGAGGATCAACCTCACAGTAGTTGTGTGACACAGTGTACGAAAGTGACCACACACCACACAACATAACAACACAGACACACATACACACACAGCCGGAGAGTCATATGAGGTTCAATCAGTAGTATTTTTTTTGACATTATCTTTATGGGTAATCATATTTATTTTAAGAGACGTGATAGTGAATGAAACACACACAGTTTACAGCAGAGGATGAATATCTGTGCACTGAAAATGCTATTTGCAATGATAAATAAGACGAAGTGAAGTAATAGAAAGTGAGAGCGAGGGAAAGAGAAAGAAAAGCCAAAGGCCCAAACAGAGTGCAGTTCAGGGAACGCCTGTAGTTGTGAGTCTGTGCTTGACAGCCAGCATGATCAATATAAATAGCACCAAACGGGCTGTTATAAAATTGTCAAGTTGTAAATGATCCCCAAAGACAAAACTGAAACATAAAAGGGCACAAACGATCATGCACAAGCTCAGACATGTAACCAAACGTGTGTGTGTGTGTGTGTGTGTGTGTGTGTGTGTGTGTGTGTATTTCCAGTATGTATCACCTCCCACCCCCATCAGCTTTCATGCATGCAGCTGATTTCTGATTGGGCTGAGCAATCACAAATATTATTACCGACTTCTGGCCAGGAAAAAAAAAGAGAGTGAACTCAACAAAATATGCTTTTCTTAAGCAAATTACTTTTTTCAAGCAAAAAAAAAATACTTGGCAGGCACATACTCAAGTAAACATGTATTTTTAGGAAAGCATGCATGCATGCACACACCACCGCTTAAAGCTGACCTAAGGCAATACTTTTCCTTCAATAATGCAAACAAACATCTTTATTGCTTTGTTTGGTGGATGGCATGATTTATGAGAAAAAGCTCCGATCAGCAGTATTTCAGTTGCTGTATACCAGGGGACAGTGAAAGGGCTGACTGTAGGGGAGAGGAGAAGGAGACACCGCAGCCTGGTACCTGAGACAGACGTCCTGTACACACTGTCCCTTGTGGTGATAAGTAGCATATTCAGTTGTAAAATTCATTAAACATTACGATTTTTTACTGTTGTTTATTTTACAGTGATTAATTTAAGTTTGTATCATTTTGTTTTTCCCTATTTCCTATGCCTGCCCATTTAAACCCATTCATTTATCCCAGGTAAGTCGAAAGAAGAAGATCCAATGATTATAGGACTTATTGTATTATAACTCAGCCAAAGATTAAAGGGAGAAACGGGGGTGGAAGGATGAGGGAAGGCTAAAGTGCTGCGCTGGCATTTTATACACACAAAGACTTTTTAATGCATATGCATCCCCCAATTCTTCTTCACAAATGGGTGCACCTTGAGCGAATATATTCCAAGATATCTTTCCAACTAACTTTTGAGGTAAAACAAAAAAGGAGAGGAAAAAAAAAAGCTGGAGTTCGATTCCGGCTGACAACAGAAGAATGTGTGCACAACCACTGGATGCACTCGCTTTGCCAGAGTGCTCCCGGTGACGGTCGCTAACAGTAGCCGTGAATCGGCGGATATCACACAGACTGGCTAATGAGCATTAGCATTATAGCTAAGAGACGCACAGGTAAAAACACAGAGAAAGGAACCTCCTGAGGATATGTCTAACTTCTTAAATCCCCCCTTTTTTTCTCCTTTCCTTTATTTTCCCCCTACGGACCATTAGCCAGTAGATCCCTCCCACCTTCCCACTCCGCCTCCCTCCCTTTTTTCTTTCTTTCAGCACGGTGCAATTAGCGCTCTCATTGAATATTGAAGGTATGAAGAAGAATGGGGCTTTTTAGCCGTTTCTCTTCCGCTAAGACCATAGCTCCGCTGAGGGATGGCTGAAGGCTTCGACTAAATCAGGATGCTGAGCTACAGCAACAGCACTTAGAGCCAAACAATCACTGATCATTTATTTAGTCAGCCTTATTTATTCATCCCGTTTGCTGTTGCACAGAGCTGTGATTATTTCACTTAGGATTATTCTCATGTGATTCTCTATTCTTGAAGCAGACAATTGGTGTGAGCTGCTCAAATTAATGAAAATCCTTCAGCTTAATTTTGCCAGTTCACATGATTTTATCATGTCCGATTGTTCTAGTCAGAAAATTCATATATCTATTGCATCAGCTGAGGGAAACATTTTTTTGCAATCATGAACCTTTTATCTCATTTGTGTTTGCAGTTTATCATTATGATCGTATTTTCTAGAGTGTGCTGCTCTTGTGGTACACGGTGCTTGCAAGACATATCTTTGTGTAATTCAGAGCAGAGAATAACCCCACTGTACTCGGCTGTTGTGCATGGAAGTTTGCCTGCGGGCTTTATGGCAGGTTACTGGCAGAGGGGCCAGCGTACAACTGCCAGTAGACTTTCTCAGGACCCAACACACCAGTCTGCCAGCACAAAACACTAGCCTTGTCTATAAACCCTCTATGCCCTGTGGCCACATAATCAGACATGATCCTGATTAACACAAACCTGCCCCAGCCATGTATAAACATCCACACATGCAAACACATTGCATGAAAACATACACACACATAAACACATGTGCTGTCTGCCAGACCTCATACATTCAGACGCACAAATACCAGACATCGATTCTCACACATGCTAGATTACAACGTCTCATTCTCTCACAGTCTAATACCCATACCCAGCTCACATTGCACTCTATAAATACATTTACAGTCCTAACAGGACTCAGTATCAGGTCTGGTATGCTGCTGAACTCCACCACTTGTTGGTTGTGGGGCAGATCTCTATGTGCAAGGCTCTGCATGGTAAAGATGGGTGAGTTAGGGTGGAAGCAACTAAACTTGTCTTTGATCTGTTTGTGTTTGGACTTGAACTGAGAAAAAGCACAAGCTCTTCTGCTGGCCCATTAGTTTTTTTTTTTTGTTTTTTTTTTTTTTTTTGTTTTTTGTGGCATCTGCTAAATAAATTGAATTTATTGTTATTATTACTTGTATGTTATATGTTTAAACATACATTTCATTATATGCAAGTGTTATTGTTTTAAAATTGGGCCAACATGTTGCGACGCTTTGAGAAAATAAAGCTAGCAAGGTGTTAATATCATGGTTTGATGTTATGCAGCACTACTGGAACACACACGAGCACAGAGGAAGGAAAATATTGCCGTCTCCTACCACTTCCTTTTATAGAGCTGTGCTCTGTGGTAAAAGTCATAATGCACCACACATAGACAGTGATGCAAATACAGGAATCAAATACACACTCAGAGTCATTTCCAGGAAGTCGCGTCTCACTGGCCACAGGCAGAAGCAGACACTTATCACTCTCATTTCTTGAGATCTGATGTGTCTTCTTATGAGCAGCACTTGCTGCAGACAACCACATTCAAATAACCACAGCAGTAGCAAAGATATAAATCTGAAAAGAAGGGAAAGAAATTGACAGTTACAGCCAGAGGAAGTCTTGCTATAGGCAAGGGCCAGACCACAGTAGGAGACAGGCTCCAGCCTTCCCTTACAGCTCCATCAATGTTTAATGCAGTGGGGCAGAGAGGAGGCCGAGCATGGGCTGCCACCCTCATAGAGGAGGTCAGCTCTATAGTCGACGGGCTGGAGGAAGACTACAGCGATTTTAAAGGAGAGTGACAGGAGACAGGGGTCTGTCACAGAAGGCGTCTAGTGGGAGACACTTTATCTAAGAGGTCACAGTCTTTTGTAAAGCTTTGTCTCAGCAGAACACACCTGTCTACTAAAATTTACTTCCAAGTTTGACTTACTTAATTTTGCCATTTTTGTCTTTTAGAGAAAAAAAAACACAAACACAAAACATATGAATTACACAGACAACATATTACATTTCCTTTATATAACTGATCACATTTACACCTGAACACATTTACTGTTATGTTTAACAAAGTCAATTTGTGATATGGGTCAAATATTTAGTGCTTATAGGAAGTTTTACACTTTTGTAAGAATTAAACAAAGACAATAGAAAACAATAGACCTTGTGAAGTAGTGAAGTGCCAGTAGACAGACTGTATCCAATCTTTATGCTAAACTAAACTAGCTTATATTTAGCGGACAGATGTGAGAGTGGTATCGATCTTTTCATGTAGCTCTTGGCAAGATGGCGAATAAGTGCATTTCCCAAAATGTCAAACTAATGCTTCAAGCCAAACCACAATCTTTCCTTAAACTTAATTAAATATTTTAGAAGCCTAAATTTAACAATAAATGTGACATGGGACGCAAACTATGATTTTTAAGTGCTGTGCTTTGTCCATCCTGCTCTTCTTTAGTCTGTAATAAAACACATCTAGTGAAAAAATACAAAGTCCTGATGTTTCCTCTAAAACATATTTAGTATTTTATAGTAAACTGTGTTAAGCAGTGACAATTATCAAAAGTGATTTAAAATCACATGTGACTGCGGCATATATAAAATTGTTTCCCTCTAATCTAAAATTGCAATGATACTTCACATGCACCGACACACAGTATTTACCCTCTGACAAGTGCATGTGAATGTAGAGGATAATAATTAATGAATGCGAGTTAGCGAGGGGCTAACAAAGTTTGAGCCTGTTTGTGAGAGGACATCCTGTGATGATAAACATACACACAGCAGCAGCCTGTGGCTAGCCAGACACCTTCTCTGTGATCAGAGCAGGAAAAGGCCTGTTTTCTTCAGGTCAACTCCAACTCTGTGGGATACTCTTCACAGTCATCTCCTCTCACAGTATGAAAAGCCGCACACTCAGAGAGGAAGCAGCATTTTAGAGCACAGACACATACAAGCTGTGATTACCTGGACTGAAGTTTATCTTCTCTGTCATTGGATCAGCCGGAGGAGGTTAGTTTTGTTTTTTTTTGGGGGGGTGGGGGGGTAGGGGGGGAATTATAAACATGGCTACACAGTGACCTTGATCTGTTGTGCCCGTTGAGTGGGCTGACAATAAAATAAAGGACAGGAGGAGACGATGACCGTCAAAACTGCAGGTATGGATGGACGGATAAGCGGTAAGAAATAGGGCAGATTTCCCAAGAGACTAAACACACTAAACAGAGTTAAACTTTTTTAAAATGTGATTTCTACTTTAATAAAATTCCTCAGAATGGTTTCGGCACACCCAAATCCTCTGTCAACACACAAATATCTGGCAATGTACATATTAGTTCAGGCATGTGTCCTGAAGGGATGTCAAACCTGCGGCATCTGTGGTTGGCAGGCAGGGAGGGATGGAGAAAGGGAAAAGGAGAGGGAATGAGGGAAGAGGGAGGGAAAGTGCTGACTCTGACACCGTCTCTGTGTGCCGCTAACACAGGAACCAATTAGCTGGGAGCCAGCTTCCGTTGCCTGCGCTGTTATAGGACCTCCTCTCTGAGTCCCCAGGGCTGACTGCAGCTTCAGGGCTATGGTGGCACATATACTGTATACAGTAGACAAGCTATAGGAGAGACACAGATACTCGGCAGATGTGCTCTGGACAGGGATGTGGTGTGGCCTTCTAGACGGAAAGGGACACACTGGAGAGCAGACGGATGCAGCAGGTCGAAGTGGTAAAGGGCAATGTGTAAAATAGAAGAGCTGAGGTTATAACACACATATAACACAAAAATAATGCAGGAGAACAGGCTGGAGGTAAATTCAGTAACACACACCATGTTTGATACATTTAAAATACACCCCCCAACCTCACACACCACATTGTCTGCAACCACTTCAATATATTTCACAAATTCATGTCTGAAAAATGAATCACATAAACTAACATGAAGCAGATGAAAACTCATCCTGTAAGACACTCACACTCACAAATGTCCCTTTAATATCATGTTTACACAAAGACTCAAATATTCACTCCTTCTTACATGTTCACACAATTACAACCAAATTCATATTCCAGCATATGTACACACACACACATACACACCCCTCCCTAACCTACACACACCACCTCACTGTCCTGCTCAAAGAGGGCACGCAGTCTTTTTATGACAATTATTGATCCTCTGGAGCGCAGTAAAAACTATCCCCAGACAGACAACAAAAATAACTGTAACCATATAACAGCTTCCTGCCAGGGGAACAGATCCCACAGAGCGGCCACGTGACTGGACTATTCCTGGAGCATACTGTAGACCCCTAGCAGGCCTGGGGCACTGACCAGGCATACGCTCACATACAGGACGAGGAGAGGAGAGGAGAAGGTTATGGAAAAGTCTGTGTTTAGACTTTGTCAATTCTTCTGGCTGAAAAATGAACATTTCAGGTATTTCTGTTCGCTGAGAGGCTTTCAGTTTGATTGTTTATGTGCAGCTCTTCTCCCTCACCATATGGTGCTGCTCACTTTTAATTATGATAATATCAAAGTCTTTGTCTTGCATAGTCCATTTGTGTAATAACATTTTCTCAATGCAGTGCTCACAACATGCACCCCCTTTATACCACACACACACACACACACATACACTCTGCTCATTTTCTCCAGTAGAGACATAACTTACCAAATCAATCCTCTTCGAAAAACCCAAATAACTTTAGAATATTACTTTGACAAAACACAAAAGGAGAGGAAGCTGAATACACGCCTTAGTCCAAGTGTAAAAATGTGCTGTTGTATTTCATTGCTCTGTGGTTGATTTTGCACCGGAGGGAGAATGGACAGAAAAAGTCTGTATTTCTGTCTCAGAACAATTTGGCTGTCAGAAGATGGGGATTACTGTTATAAAGCTGTCTTTGATTCTGCCACCTTGTCATTAATAAAGTCAGCTGAAACACAGCTCCTGGATGGACGGTGACTATCTGAGATCATTTTGACAATGACAGAGGGAGACAGATGGAGAAAGTACAGGCCTAACTGTTGGATGTTGGTGTAAACACCGTTTACTGTGTGTAATTTCACAGTGATATCAAATGGGCTCAAGTGCCCCTCCATCATCATCACCATTGGAGGGCTTCAGTTATGTAGTTGATCTGTGGCTGCACATTTGAATCCATACAGGACCTGGTTGCTGTTTTGTTTTCTTGTGTCCTGACAGTGTTACAACAGACTAAATTGGTTGAGAAACCAAGGCACTTCCTGTTCAGTCAGCCTAGTTTAGCTGGACAATAAATATAGAAAAGAGCAGAGACCTGGGCACCCTACTAAGTCAGTACTTAGTGACCCCTCCTTTGGCAGATATCACAGCTTGTTAACACTTTTTGTAGCAGTTAAGAGTCATTCCATTGATGACGTAGGAATTTTTACCCACTCTTCCTGCAGATCACTACAACTTTGCAGATAATTTTAGGCTGTCTTGCACACGCAGCATGTTTAAGATCTGCCCACACATTTTCAATGATGTTCAAGTCAGTGGACTGTGAGGGACGTTTCCAAAAGCTTCAGCTTGTGTTTCTTGAAGTCTGCCTTGGACCATTGTCTTGTTGTAGAAGCCAGCATCTTTTCAATTTAACTTTCTTGGCTGACTATAGGACATTTGCATACAGAATTTGCTGATACTTAATGGAATCTATTCTTTCTTCTATCTAGCTATGTTTCCTGAGTCACTGGCTGCCACACAACCCCAAAGCAGAATATTTCCACCCCCATACTTAACCGTTGACAAGGTGTTCTTTCCATCAAATGTTGCTCCTTTTTTTTCTCCACACATTTGCTTCATCCGTCCACAGCACTCGTTCCCGAAAGGACTTGGGTTTATCCAGATGTTGCTTTATGACTCTTTGCATGAGGTTGCATGTAAGGTTTCTTTTTGATCACTCCTCTCTGTAGACTATGTTTGTGCATCAATCCTCTACATTGCAATGGTGCACGAACAGTCTTGTGTCACCTCAACCTTCCTGGAGCTCATATCTTTTTTTTTTTACTTTGACTTTCTGCCAGAATTTTTTTCCTCGTTTTTCAAATGTTGCCGTGACTTCCACAGACTTTCACAGTTCACCTTAATGGCCATTTCTGACATTTCAGACAGTAGAAATTTCAAACTAGAAGCACTTTGATATTTATAGCTTCCCCTGCACCATAGACATCAGTTAGCTTTAGTTTCAGATCTTTAGTCAGTAGCTGAGGAGTCCATTGTTTGAAGAGTCAAAAAAATGCATCATCTCTGGAATAATCACTGACTGATCAATTATGACCTGACCTGCCTCAACATGACTTAGTTAGTAACTGAGTTAGTGAAGATTGTACAAGTAGAAAGTTGTCTGAACTGAGCTGTCTGCACATAGCACAGTTTGTTTTATTTAAAGCTTGAATTCAAGAAAAAAAAAAGTCAGAGTGAATTCATGTTTGGCTGATTTTTAATGTCCATTAACTTCCTTTCACTTAAAAATGAACAAAATATGTGATTTGTCTCAGAGAGCACAAATTTTCACATAGAAATATCAAATCCTAATTTCTGTGTTATCTAATCAGCTGAGATTTTTTGGGGGAATCACCGGAGACACAAGCAGAGACACAAAGAGTTGGATAAAAGCATTCTAATGAAATGGACAGATTTTTTGTATAAAAGTTTAAACTGTGATCGAATGTGATCATGTAATTTGGAAGATACAAGAACTAAAACTGTGTAAAAAAAAAAAAAAAGAGCATAGAAGCCGAAGAGGTCTGGATATGATCTGGTCTCACATACAGTCGGCTGGCTGTCAGACAAACAGCGTTCAGTCTTGTCAAACTCTTAACACTCCCCAGTCCACACTAGGTTCTGGCTCCCAGCCAGTCCTGTGACAGAAACCTCTCATCAATGCCATTCCTCATCTGTCCTCAGAGCCCCATTGTCTACTGTGTGGACCACTTCAGTCCTGATCTCAGTCCACACTAACATATAGTGTAACCACCAAGAACTGAAACTATTTTTTTCTTTTTTTATCATACATGCATTAAGACTCCATTCAGAAAAATGCAATTAAACACTATGCAGCTGCACTCAGAGAGCATACATTTTTTTTCATAATAACTTATCATCTGGTCATGTTATCACCTCGTTAGCGGTCGCAGTGATACCTCCTCTAAATGAGACATGCACTGAGTAGTGCTGTGCAGCCCTCCTGCCCCTCGAGGGGAGCTTTCGACTGGGGAAAGTCTGTTTGATCTCAACACTTATCTGCTTCATTTCTGTTCTCTTATGTGGTACTCACCAGCCATCACTTTGATTTGTGGTCAGGCTCAAGTCAAGTGCATTAACCACCTAACACACAGATCTGCACATTTAGCTGCATAAACACACACGCACACACTCACAAAAATACACTTACCATCAAACAGAAATGGTCCCTTTGCAAACCTCAGGCAGAGTAAAAATGAATGTGCTTGCTTGCAGGGTGTTTGATAGTATTTCAGTAACTGTTAGTTTAGACTGTATTCATGTGAAGAAAATAGCAGCACACTGTCGGTGCTGTGTTACGTATTTCAACAGGTCCAAAGCCCAAAGGATTTTTTTTTTCTTCAGTCAGACTGGCTCATTTGTTCAGTTTTCACTTACAGACAAATCTGTAAATTGCTCCTTTTCTTGCATCCAGATGTCCAATCCCATAATTATTCCAAATTAGAGCAAAATCGTACACTAGAACAGAATGATTTACAGTTCTTTCAATGACTCTTGAAGATTTAAAAAATGAATCACTTTTGCCCAAACAGAGAACAGAAGCTGTAATTTGTGCATCAAAGACAATGATTAAGAGTTGCTCCTTTAACAATGCACTGGACACAGATGTTTTTGTGACATACTGTACAATGTTTATTCTTTCACGCTTGTGCTTTTAAAAATGCATCCTTGCACATTTACAATAAACACTGACCGTGCCATTATATTTTCAGCCATGGTACAAGAAGCAGCTTCAGGATTTTTGCATGTCTTATGTTGCATTCGTGCAGTGCTGGCAGAACGGGAAGTAGACTGGTGTTCACGCATATTTCCAGGATGGTTAACCCCACTGCAATCTCCTAGTCACACTATATACACAACCTAAAGTTGCTGTGTTTGTAGCTGTACATGTTTGTGGCAGTTTGTTAATAAGTAAAAAAAAAAAAAAGTTTAGCTTGTTTTAAATTAGCTGAATTGAAATAGAGAAAGGAAGAAATCATTTGTTTAAAACTGATGCCACAGTATTTTCTTTGGTGTTTGATGTTGTGTATTCTGCTCATATAAACAGCCCAAATCCCCAAAAGTAATCAAAAAATTAAAAGAAAAGAAATGTCCTTTAAAAAAAAAAAAAAAAACGAACTGGTCCTAAACTTACCAGACAGTGAAGAAACACTCAGATAAATAGAATTAGACAGCGGATAACCATGGAAAAATACAAATGAGGGTCAGTGAAACTGAAAACACACTATTTCCCTGCTCTATATCCTATTCCTGTACGCTATCCCTGTGCATCTATATGTGAAATAGATTCCTATGCCATCCAGAGCCCTTCACGCTGCTTGGTAGCAACGTCCCTAAATATAAGGAAGGTAAGTATGCATGTAGATTAGGTCGAGCACGGGAGACGTTCCCCTAGAAGGAGTTGGCCTGTTTTAGTGAAGAAAAGTATTTTCTGTTGGAGAAAGAGAAACACTGCAGGGTAGGGTTTTCTGCAGTGTCTGCAATAACAGCGTTAATTTCTGGAGGTGTCTCCTTTCAATGGGGGTTTGTTGTGAAAGGCTGGGAGGCATGAAGAGGAGGTAAGAGGTTTTAGGGATGCTGGGGGCCTCTAGTAGCAGGTTATCTGTTTAAATAAAGCCCCGCAAAGCTGTGTGATCGCTGAGGAAAAACACACATGCAGGGAAAAAAAAAATGTTCTGAAGGTATCCGTGCAGACACACTCTCATGCCCGTGCATATAAAGTAACACATTTCAGAAGTTAACATGCAAGAGGTCACATACAAACAAACACAAACAGTATGCCTGTTTTTTCTCTGAAGCGTCATGACTGGTTGTTTCCATTCTCTAGACATGTGGTGTTCTGTTTGTCTGTTGTATGTAAAGGACGTTTTATTGTTGAACATTAGTAAAAGGCCAAGTTTCTGTGTGAAAAGACAGAAACTGCAGCCACAAACATTAGATTACTCCTTGTGGTTCCGCTTCTGGCAATTTAACATTTTTTATTTTATTTTATTTCATTGTATTTTATTTTATTTTATTTTACTTCACCAGCTAAATTAGAGCAATAAGCTTAAGTTTACCATTACAAATGGAAAACAGTTGTACAAGAAAAAATGCTAATTTCATAAGCTTCCAAAAAAATAAAAAAATAAAGCTTCTGCTGCATGTTGACTTCTGTGTGAGTGAGAGGCTGTGAAGTAAGTGTTTTTATTTGCTTATTATCCACTCGCATATCTTTATGTCTCCAGGAAAACCAGCAAAGGGAAAGAAAGATAGTGAGAGAGAGAGAGGAAGACACTGATAGACAAATGGAGAATCAGTGTGAAATTACTGTAGATAAAGAGTGGGGATTTCAGATATAGCCGTTAGCAGTTCAGCCATGATGGTGGCTGAACACAGCTGTCAGACCCAGATGGTGAGTTGCTAATAACATTCAGAGTTTTGCAGCGCACCGTTTATTTTCTAATAATAAAACTGTTAGCGCTTGCTAATAGCATAGCCACTGCCTGCCAAGCACACGTTCCGGCTGACACTCACAGGACTCCGCTGCCATTTACATGCCATACTGCCGAGCCGAATGGGTCTATATAGTCGGCCCTTACACAGGAAGACAGACAGACAGACAGAAACACACACATACACATACAGACATGCATTCTGACCAGCGAGCTGTTGTGTGTAACCAAGCAGAGCCGAATGACCGACGGTAACGAGCAAGTAGATGTGAGGGTTATAAACATGAAGAAATAAATATACATGTGAATTGACTGTAAACACACATACACACACTCCATTTTTGAGGAAATGTTTTGAAGTAAGTGATTTTCATAAAAAACTACATTTTTTAAGCAGCCTTCAAAGCATGTTACATCAAAAATGATACATGAGACAAGTTCAATTTAAATTCACAACATCCACATACATGTGTAATTTTCCAAAATTGAAGATTATATTTTTAGAGCTGTTAAACATTAGCATCTTAAAAATAGCTTTTATAAATTTAAGTTCAGTGATTTAATAATTTAAGGGATAAGAAGCAGAGGAAATAGTTATTTGAATAGGTGCAAACTAAATGAGATCTCTCTGATACATTCATAATACCACTAAGTAAATTAATACAATTATGGAGCGACCCATAAATGAAACGTTTTTTAAAGAAATTCATGAATGGGCTGTGTCTGGACAGTAGTTCTGGGCAGAACACCCAGACTCCCAGGGACAAAAACAAAAGGTGCTATTCTGTGAAAGTGCTGACTCACCACAGTGCGTCCTACAATAGAGAATTACTGTGGCGTGACACAGTATGTCAGTGACCCTAAAAGACTGCTGTTTCCTTTTACAGACTTCCCATTTTAGGTTAGATTGATAGTGTGCACCCACACCTTATTCAAAATAATATTACTTGCCCATTTTTTCATATGAGTTTTACACTCTCTTTTTAAAAATACATATATCCTTGCATTTCTACCTTTATCCAGTGCCTGACAGGAGGCAAAGACAGGAAATATAGTGAGAGAAAACTGAGCGTTATATGTAACAAAGGCCAACACCTGGAATTGAACCCGTGACATCATGGTTAGACAAAGCCGTTTGTGACACGACTCAGTTTTTCTAACTAAGCTGTTCGTGGAAAACAACCCTACGCTTGTGTCAGGATGTAAAAGGCAGAAGGAGCAATCTGCTCTTGTCAGTATCATACAAGGTTGTTTCAATTCACAACTTATATATTAAATATTCCAACAGGAGCCAATTTCCCGTTAAGTGTCATTACAGTGTTTCTGCACACACGTACGCCTGCAAAGTGCCACAATTAATTGGACTTCATTTCCGGGAGATAATTTCCGACTGTTAGGCAGACTGTAAAAGCACATCACCATGCACATAATTACATAGGAAGGCAGGAGCAGCCTGCAGAATTTATCTTCCACCCCAAATATGAGAGGCTGGTGAGTGGGTCTGTGCTGTAGCCTTTGAAGAGGCGTTTATGTCTGTATGCTAACGGTCTGTAAATGAGCAACACTGTCACTTTACTGAGACGCAGCTTCATTTAGGTTTAAACTCCCTCGTTGGGGCTTCTGTATATCTGACTCTCTCAAATATTTAGAGAATAAATAAATTACAACGATGCTAAATTAAATTACATCACCCAGGTGGACAAATGAAATACAGCACAGAAACAATAAACCAGTATAAAAAAAAACCTCCAACATGAATTAACTCCAAATTAACTCAGTATCCTGCGCCAGGTTTCCAGCTGTCTCATGTAGCTGAAAGCAGAAACCTGTGTCTTGGGTAATTGAGCTCCCCTCTGCAAGAGTTATCATTTTGCTTATTATGCAGGGAAATGTAACACAGCAAAGCAGTTATCCTCTCTCTTGTTGGCTCAGAAGTGAAACCACCCCTTTTTTCTGCAAAGTTTGAAATGTGCAACACTAAAGACAAGATGGGAGACGTGTGGAAGACAGGGGGCCGCCAAGTGACACAGTGGGGGTCTTTTATTAAAGGTCTTTCCAGTCAGAGTTTGTGGAAAACTGGAAGAGAACAGAAAGATGAGAGAAACAGTGTTGACTTAAAAAAGGAAATTAAATGATTCGTGGAAGTCTATGAGGTGGATGAAGCACTGGTAGGTTGTTAACATGGAAAAATCTAGTCTGTATGTGTGTGTGCGCCTGTGTGTCTGAGAGAGAGAGAGAGAGAGAGAGAGAGAGAGAGAGAGAGAGAGAGAGAGAGAGAGAGAGTGTGTGTGTGTGTGTGTGTGTGTGTGTGTATGTGTGTGTGTGCACGAGACAGAAGGTTCCGGGGCTGCTGTGTGCAGTACCGGCTGGCAGGGTGGCTGTCAGAATGGCCCTGTTTCCTGTGTCAGCTCTAAAATAGGTCCAAACACAGCAGAGATGCACGACACACTCTGGCTATTTACAGCACTCACACAGTGTGTGCGCAGGATGCTGCCAAGTGTATGGAACCAGACGCACTCTGTGTTGTACTGTATCCACTCATAGACTGGGGGAAAAAAAAATACTAACTTTAGATAACACAGAATATCACAAAGAAAGGTCACCGGAGAAATAATCTGAATGTGGATGTTAATATCCTTTTATGGAGTGTTTTATGTTTTACAATAATAATAATAATAGTGATGTTGAGAATGGATTGTGAGAGCTTATTTCCATCAGTGTTTTATGTGTTTGTACCTTTATGTGTTTGCAGCGTGTGAATATATAAATCTCACACTACCAGCGTTTAACACCCAGGCATAATATGACAAAGCTCTGAACCAGAAGAGTGAAGCAAAAAATCTTGTTTTGGTCGATTTGTGTGGTGCGTGTGTGTGTGAATCAGCATGTGCATGCCCTTGACCCCTCCATATGTAGGTGCTGTGAGACTATCTTGTATGATAAGGGCATTGCGCCCTGCTTATGTCACTGCAGACACCTCCTGTTCGCTAGAACGCTGCTCGCTGTGTCCGTGACAACCAGCAAACCTCCCAAATGACGCAGACGTGCTGCTACCTCGCTGCCTTGGTCTGTGCATGCATGATAAAGCTTCCCAAGTGCACACACACGCAGGTAAACAGATACTCTACAACCTCATACATCAGGGAAGGTAATACTCACAAATATGGTGACAGTTTTTCCACCATTTGATCACACCCCACTATGGTTTTTAACGATTTACACCAAAACTAGTCTTGTTTAAAAGTTAGTTCTGTATTTTGTCTCTCACTTGTTTTCTTATATTCTTACCATCTCTTTCACAGACAGTGTTATGCTGATGATGACAGTTTGGAGCTATGAGTGACTAACAGTAGTAGACCACTGACTCACACATGGCCCAGTACTCAGAAACCAGGCTACCTGACACACTGTCTCATTAGCGCACACACACACTCACACACATCCATAACTGCCATTGACCAATTCTTACCACAATTGTTTATGTAACATGGCAAAAAAGTCTTTAGTCAGTTGTCACATCACATCAGCTACTAAGAATGGCATCAACTGTTTGACCACAAGTCCACTACAGACTTTACAAGAGGAACTGAACAATTATCTCAAGAGAGATTCTTGTATCTTAAAGTGGATTCTCAGTTCATTTGTGTTAAACCATGAATATAATGTTGGACTTGTTAGCCGCCCACAGTAGTCAGCCATTTATGATCAGCAATGACAAACTCAGGTTGAAGTTAAATTGTCAGGATTCACTTGTGACAGTGACGGAGTTGCTGCTCCGCCCGCCCCCGCTGTTCACAAGCGACGTAACCATAACTTGCTCATCTCCGGTCCATTATCAAAAATGTTCAAACATGTTTGTATGTAGCTTCACCCCTTCTGTTACTCTAATCATTTACATTTTCATCAATGTTTATCATCGCATGCTGCCCACTACCTGTGTGGTTAGTTTTATCTGCACCTATTTTTAGTTAAGTATGTAACCCATGTAAATAGAGACAATGCTAGGTTTCGGTTAAGTTTTGCTTTGGCACTCGCCCACACTTTCTCGTGTGTGTGTCTGCTCTCTGTTTCTTTTTCTTCGTGTGTTTTAAACACAATTTCCATCACTAGTTTCAATTAGGAAACCAAACGCTCAACAGTTATTTTCTTGGGTGAGGTGAGAGATGGGGACAGAAGACAACTGAAAACCAAAACATTCCTGGTTTTTGAGAAAAAAAGGTTGCTGTGCGAAACGTGTGGGAAACGCATGAGAACCATGACAAGCTCACAGTTAAGCTGTGGGTTAACTTTCAGATGTAGCCGCTATCCTCTCACAATCTTGAGAATATGTATGTTTCATGTTCGTGTGAGTGTTAGTGTGTGTTTCTGAAAGTGTAGTGTGGTGTATGAAGAAGAGTTGCAAGTGTAGAGGAGACGACTAGGGTGGCAGATATCAGAGTACGCTGTGTCAGTTTGCAGTCACGGGGGCCTCTCATACAGAAGAAGAGGAGGAGGAGACTTATTTTGAAACCGATAAGATTGCTCAGGCCTTTCTCAGATTCAACCAAAATGATTTTAATTACCAGTGAGAGCGGCAGAGCTTTGAGTTTTATCTCTGTTCCTCTGTGTCATTTTTTTTGTTTCTGCCCCATATGGTTTCTCCTCCCTACAGATTCGCTTCACCTCATTGTCTATCAAGTTTTCCCAAAAATATCTTTTTAAACATTGAACTGTCACTCCTTCCATTTGAGGTTGTTGGGAATGTGATGTGAGTCTGTGTGAGTGTTTTCTGTTTGTGTGTTTGTGGCAGGAGTGTGTTAATATAGAAAGGTCCATTGTTTATCATGTTGTGCCTGTACCACCCAGGCACATGATAAAGCTTTCAACCAGAAAAGTGAACCAAGAATTTATGTCATAGTCGATTGGTGTATGTGTGTTCACATACGTGTGTGTATCCTGTGTGTTCTTGTGCTCCATGAACCAAAGAGCTCAGGTCAGATGCCTCCAGTGTTGGGCTTAAAGCTGCTTTGAATGGGGCAAGGCTGTGCTCATCTTCTGTCTAATCTTCCTGCTCTGGTGAGTGTAGGGAGGAGGAGTAAAAAATCCATAGTCTTTTCATCCTCCTGTGACCACTGTGCCTGTGAGACAGCAGCCGTGGGAATGGAGATGGATACAGGCAGCCCTGCCTCTGACCTCCCTCTACTCCAACACAAGGGTGGAGATAAACAGGGCCACAAGGATCGCTAACATCTTTCTTTCTCAGGCACACACAGATGCATGCACACACACTCATAGCAACACACACACAACGACACAGACATCTCATTAAAGCAGTAGTAGGTGAATGTTGCAACAGCAGTGTGCCACTGGGAGAGAGGTCTATTAGGGATACTATCAAGAGACGGGAGAAGAAAATGAGAGTCAGTGTGCTGGTCCTGTGTGCATCTAATTCTGGTATGACATGTGTGTTTGACGTATGTCTAATTTTGACCCAGGGGATCCAGCCAAGGAGCCAGTACTAAATACTTATTGGCTGAATCATTATTATAATGTAGTGACTAGAGAGTTAGTAAAAAGAAAAATCCTACAATGATTATCTATTACTCAAAGTGTGAATGTGTGTCCTAGAGACTTGTTCATATGCCATTGTCCAAAAGTGAGAAAGACAAGGAAATCAGACGGCCTGTTTGTGTGTATACAGCAGACAGTTCATCCTAAATTACTCTTCCCTCCTCTCTGTTTCCTGGGGATTTTGGAGTGATACTCCCCTTTTGCTCCCTTGTTCCCTCAGCTGTCAAAACCCGTCACCACAACTATTCCACTTCAGCTGCAGGGACGGAGAGACTGCTTTGTCCCTCTCCATCACCCTCTCTTCACATCCCTCTCATTAATGGCCGTTGTGGCATACTGAGCTGTAAATTGAGAAGGCGTTTGCTTGTATCCTTATGTTTTGTTTTTTGTTTTTTTTTGTTTTTAACCATGACCTATTGGTTTAAGGACACAACAGGAAACTAATAAAGAGTTTCATACAGAATGTCAAACAGCCATTCCTTTGGTCATGGCTTGTATCCATAGAGATGCATGTGTCTTATTATGGTTTGTCAGGGGTCATTAGTGTAATCCAAGCAGACAGAAGTTTATACTGAGAAAACTGCACCATAGTATTCTCTTTCTGTTTGTGTTTTTTTAAGTATCTATATGCAGCCACTTCCGATAATGTCATCCTACACTGCTCTCCGCTCCTCGCAACCAGAGACTATCAGCTGTGAACTCATCGCTCTCCTTTAATGGCCAGGTCACTTAAAAGAAAAAAGAAGAAAAAAAAAATACTAAGAGGATTTCACAACAGTGAGGATGTTGTGTATGTTCAATAGAAAGGTTGTACAAGTGTGTGTGTATGGGTGAGAAGGAAGGAGCTTTCTTGATTTCTGTTTTTGTCTCTGCCACAAAAATCTTTCCCAAGGGGTCTCAAACAGCCAAATGTGTCTCCTCAGTGAAGTGGTGACATGTAGAAGTGTGCCGCTCCTCAGCCTTCACACTTTAAAGGTCCAGTCACTACACAACATCTTCAGAGAACTCTCCTCTGTCAGGTCTCTGAAGCCATGTGCTCTCCAAGGGTGACACTACCCAAACTCTGTAATTACAGAACGCACAAAGCATTCTTGAGCCTGGTTAACCAGAACTATGAGAGAGAGGGACAAATATTTATTCCCTCCACCCCTTCCCTCTGTTCCTCCTCCTCTAACACGCCCCCACCCCAATAATTTAACAGTAAGAGCAACTCAGCCTTGTAAACACAATAGTTATGTCTGTGCTCACAGCACCATGAAGCAGACATACAGGCTCCACTACCCCTGCAGCTACTACTAATACAGGCTCCTCTCCTTCCCCTCTCCTCTCCTATTCTTACTTACCTCATCTTAAATATGTATATATTTTACTGCACTATAAAGCAAACATTAGGATGTCTTGATAATCAGCTTTGAGGATGTTTTGTTTGCTTTCAGATGTAATGAAAAATACATATTTTTACATCAGTATAAACGTTGCAGCAGTGGGACTGATTAGAAGATTTCTCTTGAACTGAACACAATGTCTCCTGCAAAGTGTGAAAAAGAAATATAACTTTGTTTTTGTCTTTCTTCCCTGTCAATATTTATTCTCACATGCTGTATATTTAACAGATCCTCTGGGAATCCACTAACTGCCAAAGCTGTCAAACGACAAGAGTTGGCACAAATAATATGTGAGACACTGAAATAAAGTTGGACTCCACATGCTTCTCTCTATGAAATTACACCCTTTTGTTTTGTCATAAAACAAAGTTTTGTCACTTTAAGGTCAAAGGGCAGTTGTTTTATTTCAACACTACAGTCTGTACAGGGAACAGGATTCTTTCTCTCACTATAACTGTTTTACAGTAACACATGTGTTTCACATTAATTCAGTAGGACACACCTATACAACTGAAATCAATAAAATTGAGATGTATCAGGAATACACCAGCAAATTAAGAAAGCAATGGCTTTAATAAAAATCTGTATGTTTATTAATATTGTTTTAATTGTCAGAGCCAAGGGAAACTTAAGCCTTGTAGCATGTGTGTGTGTCTCAGACATGTATTAATAGGATCTTCCACCAGGCTGTTTGTCTTAACACTCTGTAAACAGTGTGATGATATCTCAGGCTTTCATTTCTGTGTCTGTGCATGCATTATGGTGATCCATGATTGATTAATTATCCTAACTCATTTTAATTAAATACATAAAGTAGAGGATAACAACTTTTGGGTGCATGCGTTCTTGTCTGACAAAAAAAAAACAAAAACAAGAGAATCAGATTGTCTCGAAGGTTATTTGTGTTTGATGTTAACGGGTAAGCGCAATGCATTAAGCGTAGAATGTAAGTAATGTGCACTTAGACACAGAGTGCCAGCCACACCGCGTGGACAGCATCGTTTAACGTGCAGCAATAACTCTGTTAGGCTGCTGCTTCTCGTTGCCTCTCTCTCACCCCCCCATCTTCTCTTATCTCTCCTCCCATTGTCACTCTCTGTATACATTTCTTAAAAGGTGCGCTAGTGTGAAAGATGAAAGATGAGAGAGGACACTGCAGGTCTCTTCAGAGCTATTTACTTTAGACCGTTCTGTCTCCCTCTGGCCCCGTTTGTCTGAGTAAGGCTATACTGAAAATACTCCAGAAACATTTGATATGATGCAGTGGTACTGGGTGACTTTTACTCCTGCTTTAAAAAATACTGAAACATGTTGTGATTCAAGAGTGGAGCTGAACTCTATCAGTATAAATGCAGGCCTGGCTTCCACAGAGGACCCACACCCTGGGTGAATGACTGTGAGAGCTGCTGTATGGCAGGATGAAGTGTGTTCATTTCCTTATTTATTGACTCACTTGCTTTTCTCTGAGTGTTTGAAATTAATAACAGCCAGCAGAAATCAGACAGAGGGATGAAAATCAGCACTTTCCCTGCAGTGAAGCCATTCATCAAGCTAACGAGGGGAGAATAGGAGTGGAGGAGGCGAGGAGGGGAAAAGTGACGTTTGGAGAGGGAGCAGAGAGAGCAGGAGGGAAGCAGGTGCAGTGTGAGGCAAAAGGAGGGAGGGAGGGAGAGAGAGAGGGAGGGAGGGAGGGAGGGAAAGTGACGTTGGGAACAGAGGCGAGGGGAAGGAAGCTAAGTTTGTTTGTGAGGAGAAGGAGGAGAGTCATTTGGAGGATAGCAGGGCAGACAGAAGAGGAGGAGCTGTGTCACTCTAAAAAGAGGGGTAGAGATAGAAAGAAAGACATGTTTGACATTGGAGTATAAATAGAGAGGGAGGAGAGAATCAGAGACAGTTTCCTCTGGGCTGAATGACTGAGGGATTGGCACAGAATCAAGGCGATACAGAAACAAACAATGACGTGTTTATATGTATAAATCCATTCCCTTACTAATTGCTAATGAGTAGTTAACAAGTGTGTCATTCTGACTGGGTTCTGACTGGCAGTATGGCCTCATGTTGATGAGAACTGAGGCAGATACAAAACAGACTCTTGTTCTCTCTCCCCAACAGTAGTATTTTACTCCCATTCCTTGCACTGATGGGTGATGATGGGCCTGCCCTCTCTTGAAAGCCTTCGCCCTTGCAATGACTTGGTCCCATGCTGCTCCGCCTCCCCGACAGTCCACCAGAGACCCAACAGTATCTCACACCCAGAGTAGGGCTGACTAAGCACTTACTGCTGAGCCTCTCTTCTCAGAGCGAGAGAGGAGTGCCATGCTGAGAACTCTGCCACAGGAAAATAATTAGCAAAGTGGAGCTCTGCCCAAACACACTGGGCTAAATCTAGTACCACTTCACATACAAATGCAGCAATAAATCTTTTTTCTTTTCTTTTCTTTCCTTTTCTTTTTTTTTTCTTTTCTGCTCTTCTCTTCTCATTTCTTTCTCCCTGTCTTTCTTTGGGAACCATCATTCACACAATTGGGTGTAAAACTGTAGTTTATTGTTTATGTTTTGTGTTTATGCTTACACATGCTTACTTGAACAAAAGCATATGTTGTACTATTAATAGAGGATAAATGTAGGATAACTCCAAGGACTGTGGCTACCAGTAAGTATATACGTACAGTCTTCTGGGATGAAAAAAAGACACCCAGTGAAAGCTACAATCTGCTCTGTGCTCTTTTCTCAGTCTGAGTTAGTCCAAGTAGAGAAACTTGCGCTCGGTGCCTTGTTGTGACGTAAACTGTTCCCATCTCACTGTACATGGATATCTGTATTTTTAACTTTAAAGTTAGACCACTGTGTCTTTGGTCACCATAGCTAAATATAGTCAGCTCCTCCTGAGCAGTCTCCAGTTTCTCACTCCTTTCCGAGAGGCAGGTGGAGCACGGACTAGGAGGGGGAAGGAGGGATAACACCCAGTCTTGAATAAATCATCCCTCGACTTTTGACCCATATGGAGCAGGAGGTTGTTTTTGTACTTTTGCATTGCCCCCCTTCTCGCTCTGGCCTCTGCACCCCTCCTCTATCTCATTCATTTTCTCCTCCACATGACAGGTCAATCTGGATCGATTTCATCTGCCCTCAACGACTGAGACCAACATCCTGGCACCCAGAAATAGAGCTCTGTGTGATAGAGGAGCCTCTGTCCAACCGTTACTGTTCGCACGCAGCTCTTAGAAGGCTTTGAGCAAGAGAGGATGAGGGAACACAACTGTTTTGAAAAAATTCAATTTACTACACAAATGAACTACGCTGACGCAAAGGAGCAAAAGACACTTGTGATAATGGGAAATGGTTGTCAGTGACTGACTGTGGTGTGTGTGTGTGGGTGACACTATCTCAGCATGTTTTACCCATAGACACATATACTTTCCTACCTGTTACATTATACTTATGTGAACACACACATGCAAATGCAAATGTCTTCAAAGATACATACAAAACACACACACACACACACAAAATCCACACAATCCTGTTTCTCCAAACTTGCACCCCCTCTTGCTTTCTCACAGCCTTTTTCACACACTTACAGTGCATATACACACACCTGGCATTTTTATCTTTGTCAGCATATTCTGGGTGCTTCAGCTCCCTGCTGGGCTCTGAGCTCCCGTGTCTCTTTGCATGGCGAACCCCAAAGTTGTGCCTGCCTTCATAACACACACTCCAGTCGCAGGTGAGACACTGGCAGTCTCATACAACGTTAACCTCTCTTTATCCTCTCCTTCTACGCCAATTCCACATCTCACAGAGTAAATACATTTGTGCCTGGAAAAATCTTTTTCTTTTGTATCAGTGGAGTGGAGGCGCAGTGACACAGTGTCCTGATGGTGTCTAGGCCGTCCAGGCCGGAGTCAGGACACTGTTTCCCCAGGCAAGGACACCGAGACCTGGCTCTCCGTCTCCATCACTCAGCCTGTCCTCCTGGAGCTACGTGGCCAGACTGCTCATCACCCCCCCCCCCTCTTTCCTCATATGCATGGATTTGCATAAAACAAAGACATGGCTCTGCCTGCAACGTCTGCCATGTTTGAAACCGCTAAGAACAGGATCGACCAGACCAGACCACACGCAGCCCCTCCAAGCCCGGCTGGCAGGTTGTCAGAGCGCAACATCACTATAGTGCAGCGATATGGCAAGCGAACTGAGATTTATGAGGCAGACGAAGATAGACACCCTCATGGTTTTCCACTTTCATTCGTTTAACATCCGTTCCCTTGGCATTGTTTATATTCTACACCCCTTGGAAGTGAGCAGAGGGCACCTAATTCACAGTGATGACGTGGGAGGAGAATCAGAGCACTTAAAACACTTCATCTAAAGATGATTTGTCCTTGTCTTTCCTGATGGCTTTTGTCCTGCTTCCCCTGCTGAAATTAAGTGGAGCTGGAGAGCTGGAGGCCAGCCACTGATCCCTCACCCCTCTTAGATACAATCAAGTAAACAACACAGGAGACAAATACATGTGCGCAATACATACGCACATAGGAGTGATATCATGAAAACAAGCTCAAACAGTCTCTCGTTCTTATGTGTCACGACCAAGCTCATCATAAAGGTTAAAGGGATGGAACAATCAGTGAAATCGTTACGAGAATAATCGGGTTTTGCGGTGTACATTTGCCCGGGTTCCTCTCTGTCTCTGTGAATTGATTTCAGGACTAGAAGCTTATGCTCCACCTCGTCTCTCCCATGTTGTCCGAGACGCTGCTTTCTCTCTCTGCCTTTTTCACACAAAATCTGAACTTGTAATTTACATTTGAATGAGTAGCTATAATCTGCCGGTTGTGCTGCTGATCCAGGACGACTGGAAACTTCTGTGTTGTGTGTGTGTGTGTTTTCTTCGATAATTTAAATAATGTGAGAAAATGTATACAATAGTCTGCAAACTTATGAGATTGAGATGCAGAAAGAGATGTGATAGAGAGAGATATTGTCATAAAGAAGGTCCTTTTTAGCATATGAAGGTAGATTACACATCTCTGATGGAAGACTTACAGACATGTGCAATGTTGCAATGCTATAAAACACTCAATATCATATGTGGTGACTATGTTTTTCCCTATATAGTATCAGATTGTAATGACTAATGAATATTTTAATTAATAATTAATATGAATATCATTGTGTAAGATGAACAACTAAACAACATGAGCAGTAACATAATAACTGCTTGATATATGTACAGCTGTACTTTACAAATCTGACCTCACTCGCTGTTATGAAGTTGAAATTACAGTGGAAGGCAAAAAAAAAAAAAAGCTTAACGAGATCAAGTAAGATATGTTTTACCTCGGGAAGCCAAGGGCATGGAGGAATGGGGCTTGAAATCACAGATGGAGGAATTTTCTCGATGACCTAAAAGAACAGATAAGATTGGACAAAACATATCAGAGAGAAAATGAATATCAAGGTAAATACACGTGGTGTTTTCTCCCTGCCCTCCTCTGTTTCTACTACTGTGTGTCACTCTCTGTCAAACACACACGCACACACACTCGTACAGATTCACACAAACAATCACAAAGAAACAAGTAGATCCATTCAGAGCGAGATTCACTCTCACCTTGTCTGTCTGGTGAAATGCACTACATGTATCATAGTAAGCGTTTGATGTGAATGGAAATGTAAAAAATTTGCATGCAAATAGATTCTACAGGCACAACCCATGCATCAAAACACTGTAACCACAAGAGACAAAACTAAAATATCTAAGCACTGTGTGCTTAGTGTCGTTGCACAGAAAAGGCAAAATAGTTTTATTCCAAAGCTTTTATTCCTGCTCATTTCATTAAATTACATAATTAATTGTTCTAAAAGGGAAGGAATTTATCCGCTCAGACGAACTGTGGAGGATAGTAATGTTTGCCTTCTCTGCTACTTCCTGAGCGACACTTTGAGAAACACACCCTCAAAACACACACAAGTAAGCATGTTGCTCTGGGCACGTCCAAACAGAGTTATTCATATTCACTGTAAACGTTGCTACACAAGTGAAAACATTAACTCCACTCTCAGCCTCCAGTGCACAGATGCCAAGCAGGGTCCCTTTAAAACGCTGTGGAAAATGACAGTTGTGGAAATACTTTGCCCATACACTGCAGTGAAGGAAATTTTAAATCATTGGATTTTCAAATAAATGCCACATAACTCAGATCTACGGGGTATATGGAGCTGCAGGAAAACAGAGGTGATGCAGCATGATGATATTAGCACTGCAGCACAAAAAAATGTCATTGCATCCGCATCACAAAGTATAAGCTTTCATCATGGTGACATATCTTGGTTTAGAGGAAAATTTAAAAGAATGTTAACTGTGCTGAAAAAGTGAAAGCTTGTGCTAAAAAAACAGAAAGTTGCCTCTTCACTTACAGACGCTACAGAAACAGAATAGAGATGTTGGTGCATATCACCTGTTAGAAATGTATGTAAATGTCTCATTTAAGTTGTGAAGCATGCTTTATGTCACGTTATGTTTGCTGCTATGAAAAACAAAGAAAGAAAAACCCTGAATATTGATTATTGTTCTTCTCTAAATGACTACATTACTACATCTTCTCTAAATTACTGCATTGGTCGTTTGTGTGCATTTCTCTGCTGTGGCTTTATGAAAGCATGCTTTAAGAGTTACAAATGTGGAAAAAATTAACTTACACTGCTAGCAAAACCATAGCAAGCAAAACACTTCTTGAGTCAAACTGCGGTTTTGGTCATGTACATGTTTTTTTATTTGTAGAAACTTGAAAACTGTGTGTCTTTCTGAAAGACTATAATCCCTCTTACATTTTTTTTTTCTTTTAACTCTGTCACCTTTTGTGCAGTGGGACTACTGAGAGATGGTGTTGCATTTATTTAAGTCACAGGCTCTTGGTTTGGGTCCATTTACAGACATATAAAATTACCCCAGCAAGTCCCGACCACCTCATTACCAACATAACCTGCAGCCAGTCTTTCAAGGACAACTCTCTAATGACACCACACGTATCCGCTTAATGTCTATTTGAAGCTCATAGTGACTTTCGGCCACAAAGAAAGAAAAGGATGGGATGTATAGAAGGAGCAAAACGTACTCTGATAAAATAAGCATCTAACTGATCCCTCATGTCTGTTTAATACTGAAGAAGTCAGTGTTTCTGTGGCGTACGCTGCAGAGTGAGAGGAGTTTTTTTTTGTCTCTGTATCTGCTGTGAATCTGGACAGACCATTTGCAGATGTGGCTGCCACCTGGTTGTTCTGAGACACCTGACTACTGTTACTGTTATCTCACTGCATATCCAGTATATCCTCCATCAGCAAAAGTTTTATCATTTGTCGCTGAGAAAAACAACATGGCAAAAATCTGAACTTTACAAGATGCTTATACTGATGGCAAATTACTTTATGATTTCAATTTGAATAAAATAATTAGGAAAATGTGAAGCTATGGCCTTTTGATGCTCTATGTTCTTGTGACCATAAAAAGGATGAAAAAAAAGAAAAGTAGAGGGTTAAATGTGATTCAAAATGTAACTTCAGAGAACAACGTTTCATCTTAAATACACTCTTCACTGATTGTTGCAAATTCATAGTGATTATAATGCACTTTATTTGGGCGTCTTGTCAGTGTAAGTAGAGTAACAAGCAAATGAAAAACAGTGAGACAGATAACACCTTTAATTTCCTATATTTTAATTATTTGGGGTTTATTGTGCTACACTTTGTGTGTGTGTGTGTGTGTTTAACCTCAATTAGAGTGTAAACTCAGAACTGACACAGAAAATCGCTTTAACACACCCAGTCTGACTCATGACCTCTTTAATTGTGTCATTGCAACACCCACAGTATAATCCTTGCGTAATGTGGGGATCATCATGGGTGCCATGAACAATACCGGACAATCCCCATTACACTTCTGTAATTAGTCGAACTAGTACAAAGCCTGCTTTAATTATATCATCCTTATTTCTATTTGACAGTGCCTCAGTAGTTTTTTTCAGTTCGGCTACGTGGGATGAAAAACGAAAAATGTTTTGATGACACTAAACCTGCAAGGTGTTATCTGCAGTTGTGTAACTGTTCTGCTGCATATATAAACATCTTCTGTGTATTACAACCTGTCACTTATGACTTATCTACTTTCTCATCTACTTGTCATTTTTACTCAACAAATGATTTATTCTTTACATGCTTCTAAAACACTTCCTAAGAGATGTTTTACTTTAAATTTACTTTGTTACTTATGTAATAAAAAAGTATCCCACTAGTAGACCCACTCTACTAGAGATTCACTCTCGCAGCATACTTTGTGAAATACAGGAAATGGGTAAAAAAAAAAAAAAAAATTGGCAGTGTGTAGTGTTGAGTTTACTGTCTGCTCTACCATGTCGGATGTGCATGTACATCTTATTCAGTGGGTTCTGGGCAGAGGAAATGAGCATGAGCTCCCCAGGGCAGGGATTACTCTAATGACTTTGAGAGCAGCCTTGTGCGCTGTAACTTTTGACCTCTGCTCATCCTTTTCTCCAAAAGATGACAAGAGAGACACACACGTGTATGCGCGCACACACACATACACACACTCATGCATTTGGACCCTCTTTATCTGCATAAGCGCTAATCAACCTCTCAAACAAGCCGCTGTGAGTTAAGAGATGCAGAATCACACACAAACAGCAACACAACAGATCCTCTCCAGCTTTTCCTCCGGCACCTTTAAAAGCCTTTAAGGATCCCGACCCCCAATCAGCTCCTCTGACAACTGGTGCACTGCTACTTGAGTGAACATTGTGCTGCATCTTATGCTGTCAGCCCGCATAGCACCAACGTTCCATATGAGTGCATCATCGCATGATCGATAGATTTATCACTTACATAACCATTGCGCACTGGTGCCACAGATATAAGGGGAAACATCTTTTGCAAATTAGATCTGTCTTCACGCAAATGTCATTTAGCTTGGAGACTGAAGTTATTTGAGTCGTATAAATGCCAGAATACAGAAACACAAGGAACGCCATACTGCGAAACAAACGGCTGGGGCAAATCTATGCAGGCCCATTTATTGTTTTTATGTGATTTTATGTTCGTGCTGTTGAGTGTAGGCTGGCAACTGTGTTTTCATTTCTAGTGTCAGTGTGGTTAGTGTGTTTTCAGTTCTTGTGCATGAGCTTAAGAGGTTTAAATGATCTCTCCCAATAAGGAAACAATCAAAATAAACAAGCTAAAGAGTCTAACAAGGCAGCCTCATACAGAAACCAAATTTTCATTTTTTACATACCACTTAGAACACATCAAAAAACCCACCACACAAATGCAGGGCCTTTTGAGAAGCAAAGCCTAACCTTTAAGTAAAGAAGAAATTATTTTCTCTTTGAAATTGCGAGAACAGAAACATTCTTGAAAGTGGGGGGAAAAAGCAAACAGTTATCCTTTCTGAAGTCATTTAATACGTCAGTGTGGTTAATATGAAATATCAAAATATAGTAGCACTACTGCTCATATCAAATAGATGTAATTAGATAAATTGAGGAAGAAGGAGAGCGGCTTGGCTGTAAATTGCATGGTGTGTGCATGCTAAGACCCAACACTGGCACAGCTGCACGGAGCTGCACTCACGATTTATCATCTCTACATCACAGGAGCCAGTGGCCCACACCACTATTAATCATCAGCAAAATCATTTAATTCAGCCCAAGCCCGCCTATTGTCTCAGTTTCTCCCCTCACTCTGAGCAAATCAGCCACCACAGCAGCAGCACGCACCAAAGAGAAAATCGCACAAAACAGAGTGGGATACAAGTGTTGGGTTAAAATCATCTTTTTGTTTGACAGACTATGTAACACATCATCACTGGCAGATGCTGCAGAAGGTGGATTTCTTCCCTCCCGTAAATTTAACAAGTCTTAAATTTATAACTGCAAAAGGCTGCTGTTCATAGTATAGAATAACACTTGATCACTCGCTGCTATGTTAACACAGTGACAGTGTGGTAAATTTTTATGAAAGGTGTCCTTTGTGTATGTCCTTTGCTCATACCCGTGCACACACAAACTGTGGTTAAGTTGCAAAAAGCTGACAAATCCAGACAGAATCTGTCCTCAGAAACCTTAGTGTTTCTTCAAAGTGTATTTTGGCACGTTGGTCTTCCTGTTTCAACAAACAAATTGTTCTGGAACAGTGAAACAAGATGCCCACAAGGCCATTCCTTGTCCGAGAACTTACAAAAGAACTTTTCCTCTTGTGTTTCAGTAAAGTGGCCTTTTCAGTTACTGCACCAGTGCAGTGAAAAAGTGTCGTTGAAAGACATCAAAATGAAATGTCTAAACACTAGCTGAGACGCAAGGTTGGGTTTGTGTAGCACTGAGCCTCTTTTGCTCAGTGCAGCCACAGACTTATACTGGCACCTTCGCCAGTGCCCCCTCACATGCCTGACATGACTGTGCCCTCTATGCCCCCTCTTGGAGAGAGTGTCTGCTCCAGGCCAACATCCAGGCCCGCTGGCAAACAGGATAAAGCAGGGTAAAATTGGGAAAGCCAAATGATGACATGCTAATGACAGTGAGAACAGAGAGTCCGGAAAAACACAGATGCAGACAGCGTGTATACACACACACACATTGAGAACACACACACACACACAGAGAGAGAGAGAGAGATCAGGAAGTAAGCAATATGAAATTGTGCGAATGGAGAGTGTAAATGTGAAAACATGCAAAGCCAGAAGAAATTCACATGGACATGTCATCGTTTCACACTGTCAAATAACACACAATATGTACACACATTCACCTTAACACACACACACACACACACATACACACAGAGAGACTCACACTCAAATCACAAATCACATTTTACAATAAAATTAACAGAATGTTTGTATAAAATATGAAACCATATTTAACTTTTATAATCATAAATGAGGTTGTGATTCATGGACCAAAACTTATAGAAAATGCAAAGATACTATTTCATTATACACAATGATTGGATTGTCAAGGTGATTGAGGAAGAAAATGAAGTTGAAATGATGAAACAAAAATGGTGTGGTATAATTAAGATTTCACTCTAAGTCTGCGTTTTAGTTTGACTGTTTTGACTGGGATTTTTCATTTTCATTCACAGTGAAGTTGGAGATTTTGAATTAGAAAAAAAAAAAAAGAAAAAAAAGAAAGAAAAGAAACCAGTATCAGAGAGCAGTGTGTCAGAACGAAAGCTCATTCATATGTAGGCCATTGCGTGTCTAATTCTTTCTTCGTGATTTCATCAGCTCATTTGTGACACCGGACATGAACCTCCACGTTTTTTTTTTTTTTTATATGCAACCTTCATGCGTCAAAACGCATGATGAGTCTCGACCTGAATTGCTCCCTGTTTTTTTTTTTTTTTTTTAAATATTTTTCCTGTGTGGTTTTGACTAGATTTATGGATACCTTTGTTAATAAAATCATGTTTGTGATTCGTTCAGGATGGCCGGTTATTAAATTAGTGTTGTATGAGAGCGCATTAGTGTGCGCAGACAACAGATGTAAACACTAAAATGTTGTGCAGGAATCTCCATACGCTCAATGTGTTTGAATCCGAAAAAGAAAAAAAAAATCTCAAGACAAGTGAAAAGAAAAGTGAGAAACTTATTGAAGACAATTACATACATTTATTGCATATCATTTAATTGTATGAAATGAAAAAACGAGCACATGATCATCACATATGGTTAGTGAGTGAAATAATTTTGCACAGCAAAATATATATATATTTATATACTATATATATAAGATGAAAGATTAATTAACATATTTTCAAGATTTATTGGCGAATGGTTCTCCCTCATTTTGTACATGCAGGGTGTCAATCCCTGACGATCTAACAATGTCCAGACATTATTGATTATAATAATTGTTATTGCTTTGCGAATATTGAGTTCGCTTAAGACAAAACAACAGTCTCTCCTGAACTGATAATAAAGTATCAAAATGTTACGAGTAAGTCGTAACAGAATACCAAACTTCTTCTTCTTTTTTTTTTAATCTTCTTGAGATGTGGATTCTAACTTTTCCTTAACTTCTACATAATTACAGGCGATTTTTTTCCTTTAGTTTTTATTTCAGTCCAAAATAAGTCAGTTGGTTGAAGAAACACATTTCCAAAAGCATGGCAATTTACTCTGACCTCGGCTGCGAGAATCATCCTCTCCAATAATACTTTTTTTCTTTTCTAATACAATAAGGAACCGTGTAGCGGAGACCAATGGAGATCTCACACTTCGTGTTTGAAGCACATGCTGCAAAAGCGCTGTTTATGCACTGCACAAAACTGCTCATTTTGGAGCCGAGCCAATTCATCTAAACCAATGTTAAAAAATACATCTGTGCAGCAATCTTCTTATTAATTATCTCACTTATCTGTACGCTTCAACCTGTAGCACATGTTATCTTTTGCAACTTAAGATTATAAAACTTTGTATTTAAATTATGCTTTAAAAATTATTCAAATGTTGACAAATGCACAATGGAATATCTTTAAATAACAATATAGGCTTTAAGCAACAGTCTAAACTTCCAGGAAAGAGATTGGCGATTTCCTTAACAGTGAAGTCTTTTTTTTTTCCTTTCCCCCCTTGCACCAGGATCTCCGCTGATCAACTTCCACCAGGAATGCATAGCGCATTCACTGCAGCCTACAGCCGATGGTGGTGCACTTCAACACAGCTGAAATGCACTTGTATACGTTACAAGGGGGGGTGGAAAGTCCTGTCACTTTTTTGTTGCTGTCCCAAAAAAGTCAGGAGGCCATAAATGAAGTATGAATGCCATGCTGGAGTCATCCGACAAAAAAGACATCTTCAAGCACAGAAAGAAAAAAAAAACCATACATGTCCAGCATGCAGGGCAGTTCAATAACACATCTCTTTAAAAACAATGAATAGTTTGTAATTAATACAGTCTTTTGTTGCTCAACACAATAACAAGCAAACGCATGAGATGAGGTGGCGTCAAACGGCAGGCTCGCAATCCTCCAAGTTTGGCAGACAAAAAAAAAAGAAAGGTAAAAAAGACCAAAACATATTGTCGATGGATGCAGTTTTGACAGAAATCTGTACACTGAAGTCAAAATAAAATGATGAAAAAAGGGCAAGTTGATGAACTTCAAATGAGTATACTTAGTGCTTGCATGCACACTTCGTATACTGCGACATAAAGTTGGATCAACTTTCAAAAATCATATTTTAAAACACTGCAAATCTAATGAACAACGATGAAAAATCTTGACAAACAGGATATGCATAATATACTGAGTATGACAGCAAAAAAAAAAAAAAGTAGATGAAAGTTTTCTGAATATGCCTCCAAAATTAAACACACGGATAACAGAGCTTTCCGAATCTAAAAAAAAAAAAAAAAATTAAAAAAAAAAAAAAGTCGCAGACTTGAGCAAACTCTTGTTTTCAAAAAAATGTATAAAATAAAAGAATCAAAAAAGTTGACAAATGAGTTCTTGGTCTAGTGGGCTTTGCGCCAAATGAAAAAAAATGTTTCATAATGAAAACTTTTTAAGCGGGGGTGAGTAACTCATCTGATATTCTTTTTTTCACGATAATGTCGAGACTCACATGAAAAACTCCGGGGATGAAGGGTTGTTGTCACTGCTGGATCCATTTTCTCTGAAGCCGTTGCTGATGAGCTTCTCATACTTTTCTTTGTACGCGTCCCTCTCCCGGACCAGCCTGGAGATCTCCTGCTTTAGGTGCTCGACCTGCTGCAGGAGTTGCGTCTTCTCTCCCTCCAGGACGTGCCGCTGCTGGACCCGCTTGAACCGGCAGGACTGAGCGTAGCCTCTGTTCTTTAGGGTCCTCCTCTTTTGTTTCAATCTGATCACTTCTTCCTTGCTGACCCCCCGTAGCTGCCGGTTGAGCTCCCGGACTGACATGGTCACCAGCTGCTCGTCTGTAAACCGCTCCTCCAAGCGCATGTGTGGGTGATTTGTCCCAGAAGTGCCGTTGTTCTGGACGCCAGGTGCCTGGTGGTGGCCGTTGCTGTGGTGGTGGTGGTGGTGATGGTGGTGTTGGTGCCCTCCGTTCTGAGCGGCTGCTGCAGCGATAACTGCCGACACCACCGCCGCGGCAGACCCCATCTCTTCCCCGGCCATGGTGCCTCCTGCTCCGGCTGCGCCAGCAAACTGCTGGCTCCTGGCATAGCCATCGAATGACTGGAGCTGGTGACTGCTGTTGATCAGCGCCTCGACTGCGTCTTCGGGGCTGAAGCCCAGCGCCTCTGGATTCAACTGCTGTTGATAACCGGACATCCAGTAGAAATCCTCTATGTGTGTCTTCTGCTCGCTCCCCGAGCCCGGACTGGGCGCCGAGAAGCTTGGGGAAGGGGGCACCGAGCTGCAAGGCGTGCTCATCGGGGTGGAAGACAAGGATCCCCCGGCGATAAGGCGACTGCACTGGCTGATGTTGCGATCGGGCTCCACCGGCTCCTTTTTCACTTCAAACTTCATCAGATCGAAGTCATTAACATATTCCATGGCCAGGGGACTGGTGGGCAGGTCGGAGTTGCTCATTGCCAGCTCTGTTGCCATCCTCTTGCTGCTGACAGTCCTCCAAATGGGGTGAAGAGCAGCTGTCAAACTGGGCTGGCTGGGAAGAACGTGAGCCAGTTTGATTTTTAAGCGTTTTGTCTTGAAACTGAAAAAAAAAGAGGTTTTCAGCGTCCCTTTTGCAGCCACGGACTTGCAGGCGTGTGAGAGGAGTTTTTCTTTGCAGAGTCTATTGCACAGACACACCAGTGCCGCGCGCACGAGTAGCGGAGTCCTTTTTCAGCATGTGAAATTCGGCGGTTTTGTATTTCAAACATTTAACACTTTAGGAGTTTCTTCAGGAATACATTGCGCAAGCGGAGAGGGAGAAAAAGCCGAGAGTAAGGGGAGTGAATGCAGCCTCGCACGATCACACAGCAGATGCGTTTAAGAATTATAGCTGCCCTCAGCTGACGTCAGAAATGGGAAATTGACTCGGACGAAGAGCCAATAGGGTCGCACACTCCGAGAGCTAATTAACATATGAGTAACCTACAGAAACAAAACTTTTCCTAACTGTCAAGGGCCATCAGCTGACTGTCAGCTGGGACACAACCTCTTAACTCTTTGGTTTCTATTACCGTAATTGTAATCTTAGTTTAATCTTCATGAAGAGAAACACTTTCAAGTAGTTTGATTCATTTTGATTTCAGTGGAATCAGGGGAAGTGAAGTGAAACGTGTTTGCTCGAACTTCTGAAAAGAAAAGCAGGATAATACAAATGCAAAATATTTAGAGAAAATAAAGAAACATATAAAGTAGATAGATAGATAGATAGATAGATAGATAGATAGATAGATAGATAGATAGATAGATAGATAGATAGATAGATAGATAGATAGATAGATAGATAGATAGATAGATATTATTTAAATTAAAATAATCATAACTGTTTCCTTTTACATTTCAACACATGTAAGTTTATGTTTGATATATTGAACAAGTCATATGTAATTCCCTTAAATTTATATATGAGTATATTTTATATTTCTATCATTTTGTTGCAATACTCCTACTACTACTACTGCTGCTAATAATAATAATAATAATGTCAGTGACACATATTCACTTCAGAGACACTTGAACCAAAATATGAAAGGTGGATTGTGGAGATTTGTCATGCTTTTGCGCACCATTGTAAAACTCAACACTGCCACCTTTTGGACATGTCACTGCATGGGATTCCCCTCTCATTCTCTCTAATAGGCCTCACAAATACAAAACAAAGACTACAAATCCTTCTAAAGGAATGAAAGTCATGCTGTTTGAAATACATATATGGTGCATGATTGTTTTCTTTATTTTATTAGAAAAAACATCAAATTTTCATCACTCTTTGTAACTTTCATAGGAGTTACGTAAGAAAATCAGACCCACACTTTGTGGAGGAGATCATGTCAGTGGAAGTGAGTGCCAGTGAACCCAGTGTTCCATCCAAACTGATATTATGTTGTTTAGTCATAAAAATCACTTTATCTAAGCACAGGCGTTGCAGCCTCGTACTTTGCACTTTATCTCAGTTCAGAGGTCTGCTACTTTTAATTGATCTGTGTACAACAATAACATACGACCGTCTGAGTATTCCTTCTGTTCCCCTGTTACAACCTGTCCCGTTTAGTTAAGTAGTCATAATATGTTCATTCAAGTAGCTCTAGAAGGTTTTCTATCAGTTCTGTAAAGTGTAGGAACAGATATTTCATTCAGTGTGAATACAAGTACACACACTTCATGAGTGTAGCTATGATTAAGTTCACACAGAACCATATAATGATAATTTATTCAGCTTTATTCATATGCATTAATCTGAATCCATCAACATGGATGACAATTAGCACAGGAGTCCTACTCTTATGTTTAAGTTCCCCATTATATCTGCATTAGTGTCAAAATGTCATTAACTGATGACACACGGCAGTTGACTCCTCAATAATAATGCAATTTGTTTGGGAAAAGAGTGATGTAAGCTATACTAAGGCCTCGTCTCGCTCGCCAGTTAGAGTGTTGATTTCTTGTGGCCTCTTTTGACATGGTGCTGACAAATAACCATTTCTTTCCTGTGACAAAAGCCTATAATCATAGTCTGTCGCTCGCTCTCTCCAAGTGCATGATCTCATCGTTGCAACGATGTGTATTTTTAGATTCCTGGGTGCACACTATTTAATGATAGGCCAGATCAGTCATGTCCCTGCTGCCAAAAGCTATGGAAGATGATCCCGATGGTCATAAGGAGTTTTCTCTGTTTGAAATTTAGTGGAAACACTACTTTTTATGTCTGTCACTGTTTTGCACGTCTAAGTGCATAAACATACAGACAGATTGTATACATTAGCAGCTCTATGATAAAATACTGCTAACAGTGAAGACACAACAGTAAAATAAATTTCATTGTTTAAAATATAGTTTTCTGCTCATGAAAAACACAAAAATGTTGTTAACTTAACACACAAGTATCATTGTCAGTTACTAAATGTTCCAGTAAAGGGATAAATGAATGCATCTGCTCATAAGTTAACACAACACTGTGCGTGTGGCTCTAACAAACTCGGATAGAAACCTATTGTTTCTATTTCCATTCTGTTGCCTTGTCATCTGTTTGGGCTTACCTGTTCATGGGAAGGCACAGCAGTGGCCCGTTCCCTGGGGTACGGCCACAGCAGAGCGAGACTAATACACAAACGAAGAGAGAGCTCATTAGTCATGACAGAAGAAAGTGGCGGACCTAATTTAGCTGCTTTTGTGCCTTTGAAGTTATTGATGATGCAGAGCAGAGGGAGATCTACATGGAGCGAGATCAGGCTGCTGTGAAGAGAACTTATCAAAACAGGAGAGAAGAAGCTCGGAGATGAGGTGGAAGGGCAAAACAGGTGATGTGAAATATCACAACATCATTAAGAAGGTCAATCCCATTTTTAGACATTTTAGTCATTTGTAAAACTGAAATATTTTTGAAGCACATGAAACAGCGGTGGGTGGTGCTGTAGCAAATAAACACTCTCATCATGACTGTTGATTAGTTTCACAGAGTTCACAATTACTACTAATACAAATTACTAGTTAATACAAACTTTTGACAACATAGTCCATGTTCATTTTAAATGTTTTTTAAGTGGCAGGATGTCATCTGGCACTGACTAAATTAAGATTAGCAAACAGGCCATTATGTCTTATGAGAATATACAATGCATTGTGTACATTTCTATACAGTGTGATGTTGATTTGATGCAAGATAACTTTGGTATTATTTTTGGACCGGTGTTGGTTTTGTCTAAGTTATTGTTCCCCAATTCAAAAGCCTTTTTTTGAACCAGCCTCATGGTGGCCTCATGTCATGTTTGCGGTGCACATGGGAAATGGAAACTTAAGTGTCCCTTGTCTTGAACTTAAAGGTAGAGGCTAAACCACAAGATAAGTGTGACAACCTCTAACTGACTTTTTTGAGTCATGCTTACACAGTTTTTTCCATACGTCTCCATCTCTGCAGACTTTACTGAAGAAGTGGATAAAAATCAGTAAAGACAGTTCATCTGTGCATCATGAAAAGGGGAGTTAAATGGATGATATTTCTTAATCAGTTATTAACACATTGTCAACTAGCACTATCCACGTGCACTTGTTTGTCTTATGATGACAGGATGGTGACTTGCAAAACCACGTGATCAAACAAACCTTCTTGAAGAAAAAGCAGCACTTAACTTGTTTTACATTTGCAGGGTCAAGCAAGATTGTAAGTATCTAGTAAAACTAATATACTCAGAAATAATTTTAACTTGTCATTGAGTGTTTGTGCTGGTATCAATCTAAACTCTTCATTCAAAGGTGCTGACAACTGAGTAATGATGATAATGATGATGAATACTTTATTAATCCCAAAGGGAAATTAAGGCAAAGAGTGGGCAGAGCAGAGTGTGTATGTATGTATGTGGGGTTAGATTGTGTCTGTGTGTGTTTGTATGGTGGGGGTGGGGGAGGTGGGGGTTTACTCGGTCCAGACAGGGCTCGATAAGGCCATCTTATCAGCCTCTTTGCATTCCAACACTTTTGTAAGCCGCCCCTAACCTGAGCCTATTACTGTATCCATGTCAGCATCGGTGAATACCTGAAAGCTGATAGCACCTGCAAACACACAGGCCATGTAAGTGCAAGAACGAAGCCACACAGCTTTTAATCTGACAAAAACACTTCGTTTGAGTGTTGTGTTCAGGTTTAAATGAAGAAGACAACAACGCTACCTGTGCTTTACATCTCTACTAACGAGAAGCACTGGTATTGCTCTGGGGCAATGCAATTTCATCAACAGTTTAGTGAGAACAACAAAGCTGGAATATCAATTTTCACCCCACTAGCAGAATGTGGGCACAGCCATGTCATAATTACTTTAATCCATTAGTCAGAAGGAGGGTGAGGCTGAGAAGGGTGCGACAGAGGACAGAGCAGACAAAACAAGGTCAGGAGGAGAGCAAATCTGTAGTCTGAGGTGGATCTTGGATGGCCTCTCTGACACTGATGGAAAGTATTTGGTAGCCTACAGCTAGTGGGCTTTGTGTGACTGGAGAACTCCGGCTTATGACCCCAAGCTAGTATCAGTTGTGTGGCTTGATGGCAAAGGACCAACAGTAAACTAGTGAATGTGTCACAGTGCTGTGAACAGCAGACTCACACATGTTTTCTAGACTGTCTCAATGTCACGTGGTCCAGGGTGACACAGAGTTTTGAGGTTTAATCTCACATATTCATTCCCTGCTTCCTCTTCCAACTGAATATTTGTCAAGATGGTTGCTAATTAATACTGTTTGACCCATAAATGTAGGCTATACTGTTCACCACATGTGGACTAATCGAACAAGACTGGTCAATATTGCACAAGAGTTGGCAGAGTGGTTTGCATATTAGCCATAATTACATTCACATGAATGTAATGTATTGGTTTACTGTCACGTGTAAGGTTAATGTGTATAGCAATTTATTGACATATTAACTGTTAGATAGCTTTCCAGGGTTATCTCCCTTGGACATCCACAGTGTTTTCACACAACTCAGACTTTCATCTTTAACTGTGTGTGATTGTGCCTTTTTACTTGTGTGTAGACGTGTGTGCGAATGTTTGTGTGCCAGTGTTTGCATTTCCGTGTGTGTGTTGTTTGATATTTGATATGACTTAATGTTATAACAAATACTTAAAGTATAGTGACATAATTTTCTCCTAGACTTCAATGAAGTTTACTTTACATGATAACAAACTGACTTGACAAAGTATATTTAAGACTATTTCAGACACAAATGCAGGTCAACACAGACAATACTGAAATGATTATGGACATTTCCACCACTTCTCTATGTTAAAGTGTATATATGTGTTCATAATTTTGCATTTGCCTCCTTTAAGTTATTCAAAATCAGGACAATAGGAGTTGCAGCACTGTTTGCAGGAGTTGTCAAGTCTCTTCCTCTAAACCCTCCCCACCCCACCTCCCACCCCAGCTGCTCCTGTGCCCTTGGGCTACTGTAGCCTGTAACTGACACTAACAATAAAGTGTAATTTCTTTATTTAGAAAGTTTACAAGCTAATTAGAGCAGAGATGTAACAGAAATATCAGAAAATAAGACCTTTCTGCTGCCATAGCTGAATTATCTTGTGTAACTTTCTGCTCTGTCATCTGTTGCTGAACAGATGATATATTAAATATTACATCCAGTCCCCAAACAGTCCCATTGACTTAATGATTTCTTTTGTTTTTCCTGAATCATTGATATTAACATTATCAATGATGGTTGTCCAGTCATTCATCATGTGTTACATGGTCATTACAGTGAACTTAACACCATCGTTTCATTGTGTTTGATACAGTTTTTGGCAAATATATCAATAAGGGCCATTGATTGAGTGAAGATGTACAGAAGCAATCACTGTATATGACATCAAATCACCATTTCATTGTCATTTATAGAAACACAATCTGTCAAAGGACCTTAAGTTTTACTCAGACACAGATGATATAATAATTCTATAATAAAGTAAATGCTTTTTTTTTCATTTTGTCAGACAGATGGATGAATATTTGTGTAAGGATGATCAGGAGGCTGTTTGCTTCCCTTGTCACATGTTTGTCTCATCGTGAATATTCCCAATCACACTGATCATGCTCATCGCCCCCACACTAACAAGTAAATAGAAACACATAAGCAGAAAAAAATGAGGCAAACCCAATCCCAAATGCATGCATACTCACACAAATGCACAAAGAAGGCTACACATGCGCATGCTCATAGCCTAATGAGAGATTTTTTGACCTTTCTCCATGTACCCCTGGAGAATATTGATGAATCCCCATTTAAAAATAACTCTCGCCTTGTAGGGTCATTAAATGATTTACAGTTATTTCACCAACACATAATTATTACATTTATTATGTTGGACTGTACAGGGTTGAGCCGTTTTGGTAGAAGGTGGGCCGTTTAACACACCACAGAGGCAATTAAAAGTTTATTTTTCTTATGTTCCACTCTGAAGTTAACATCAGAAGAAAACAGCTTTACAGCTCTTAGAGTGGTGCATTAGCCACTATAAAACCAAACCTGTAGCATTTATGATGCATTGTCTGATGAGTGAGAGAGAACCTATTAGAGGAGAAGGAGAGAACACAAGGTTTTAGTGTGGGCTGAGTCTAATCATATTTAACTTTTCTATAATATCCTGCGATTTTGATTCTCTGATTCTGAATTTCATCCATTTATAACTATAGGATTTGTAATGACATTTACGTCTTTTATTATCATACAGTCTAAACCTTTATGAAAAAAACCTTTGTGACAATGACACGTATGTGGATGAATTTTGTCCCCTCTCAGATAGTTTCTATTATCCGTGTCAAATCAGACATAATCTAACTCGGTGAGCTAAGTAATCACAGGTAGTGTCACCTTTGCTCTTGTGGCATAAAGAATAATCACCACATTCAAATGGCAAGGTTATAGAATTATCCTAATCAGATCTGTCTCTGATCTGCAACGTACATCACTTGCTTCACTATACCACAAAGAGCAATACCAATATTATTAGGGCCTTTGTATGTTTGAATCCTGGCTCAGTTCCTAAAAACATTATCTTTTCAATTGTTACGCTGCTAAGCTGGTTAAAATGTCATCTGACTGTGATTGTGAGCACGGCCCTTCAAAACACTCCCAGTGGGTGAAGCGCTTAATGTTTATTCGAGCCCTGCGTTCAGCACCCGGCATTAAAAAACCAGACTGAAGCCCAAATGAAGATGATTTAAATGAACTCATTTGAGGAACATTTAATTACCACTGGAGCGTAATTGAATGTTTCTCTGAAGTGCTGAGTGATTCCTAATGAAATGAGAAAGATTGGGGGAGATACTGATGAGGCTGAGTGTAGAGGCTGGTAGTCAGGACTATTCTCAGCCTACAGGACAGATAAAAAAGATCAGAGAAGCATCTGCTGGACAAATAAATCCATCACTGCTAAATTATCCTCAAAATGGGAAAGAAAAACAGAAAGAAAGGCTTAGTGACAGGATTACTGATCGTCTACACGTTGGTTTTGCTTCAATTTTTAAAGTTGAATTCAATGATTCATTCCAGATAAGAACAATAGTAATCCACAACGTAGTGTAAAGCCAATGACTTGTGTTTAGTTAAATCAACTGTATTGATAAATGAGTGAGGTGTAGTTACACTCCAACAGCGGAAGAGGTGAGTAGGAGGTAAGACGGTATTTACAAGGCAGGTGTGCTGCTCATCCTGTAAAAGCTTCTTCCTCTGGACACTTGTTGTTAAGCTGAGGCCCCTATCAGCTCTATCGCTGCAGCATGTATACTCTATGGCCTCTGGAAATCCCCCATCTCAACATCCTCACACCTGCACCATCTATTACAGGGACTCTTGCTATCTCGTTGCTCTCTGCATGTGTATTTGTGCATGTGTTTGAGAGGAAGAGGGAGACAGCAAGTACCTCTACATGTGTATGCAAGTAAATATGTGTCAGTCTTTACAAGTGACAGAGGCAGCAGCTCTCCCTGTGGTCCTCACAATGTCTGGAGGCCCATAGGCCTTAAGGCAGAAGATGCCAAACAAATCTATCCTTTAGCTTCTTGTAAGCTTAAAGCAAACTGTCAAAACACAGATACAGCGAGAGTATTTTATGTTCTGTTGCCTCTTGACTTCCTTTCTGTCTCAGCTGAACTTTGTTGAGAGAGCCTAGCTGGCCTTAGTTTGTCAAAGTCCATTTTGTATTTGTAACAGGGCTTCAACATAAAGCAAACGGAAGCTGGTTGGTTAAATGCTGGTGACGCTATTATAAGGTTAAATCTAGAATATACAAGCCTGCAGTGTGTATGGTGAGAGCATTTCCTGCGGAACAATGAGTCTCCAAGCTTGTCTGACAGAGACAGAGACCCAGAGTGAGATAGGGAAGCGAGTGAATGAGGGTGAGAGAAACAGAAGGACAGACAGAGAGATAATCACTGCACAATGTGCACATTTGCATCTATACTGCGTGGAAACTAACCTGATACAGTTCAGCTTTCTTCAGCAGCATAGATAGCACATGGTGATCACTTGTATTTGATTACGCGATTATTTTTTCACATATTCCTGTTAGCAGGACTGTACATACAATTCACGTATGCACTGTGCATGTTATCTTAAACTCAAACTGAATAGGTTGTCAGTAATATTAAGATTTTTTTTTCAAAACACAACCACAACCTCTGTTCATCCAGTCAGACACAGATCTGTGAACAAATTTGCAAGCATCACTACACCGTGCTGACTTACTGCTACACTGATTTTAATACAAACTGACTAAAACCGAAAATCACCAGAGTACTAATGTCAGCGTGCTTGCTAATTACATGAAAATAAACTTGTCAAACAAGTTGTCAGATACATGATACACTTGATGAACATTATGAAACCCTAGCAAAACTGTTATAGTGTGAACATTTTTAACTTGCAAGTAAAAACAGTAGTGAGGAAAATCCAGCAGCAGCAATGTAGTCAGACATTTGTATAAACACGATGTACAACCATTTTTTGGATCCAGTCCTAATTATGAAATTACCATCTGCTTGTATTGTGATCAGTTAGGGATCTAGGATATAAATTAGGCTAATTTATGGTGTTTCTCAATTATGTTTTGTCATAATTTAAAGATTTAAACATTTTTTAAATATGTCCCAATAATTTATGGACCATCAAAATGTATATATGAAGAGTAAATTAGGTTTATTAATTTATGAACTCAGTATTTCTGTAACATAAATGTCTTAATCTGAGATAATCAGTCAAATTTAATGCACTTTTCTTTTTTTCTTCAATTTTCTTCAAGGGGGCTTTGTCAGTTAAAAAAAAAAGAAAAAGAAAAAAAAAAGCTGTTGGTTTTCTCTTTGTGAAGAATTGCTCAAGACTTGTTTTCGTCTGAAATGTTGTTTTTGTACTATTAACACAACAGCTTGGACTCTGGCCACAGTAGCAAACTTTACTCTATGGAAGGTCAGTGACATAAGATGGGAAATTTAATATAAGTCATACACAGTCATAGCAATGTTAGTAAGAGTGATTTTGTGCAAAGGTTTGAGTCACATTTGTGAATATGAGAGGCCATGAACTTCTTGATAAATAAATGACAAAATCATAAGAATTTAACTCAGAGGCCAACAACTGATTAATGTTCAGTAGATGTTAAAAGGCTGAGAACCTTTTTGCACTATGTGTATTTAAAGCTTTCTTTCTTACAGCTTTATAACAGCTGTAGGAAAGAAATCTCAGAGGCCATGTCACATGTGGCAGCTCTGGATATGACATGTAGGTCAGGTGTTGCTTTGCCAGAAGTGAGGCAGAATTTCTTGTCAGCTCACACATGCCTCATCCAGACCTTTCCCACATACAGATGCACACACGTATGTATAAATGGGTGAAGACTTAGACACTACAGATACTATAAGAATTAGCTTAATTCTCAAGATAGACATCACATGATTGTCGTACATTCAGACCAGTCAGTTAAATGAATCTCTGTGCTGGATGCATTTCCCATGAAGACACAGAGTCTAAATTGGCTAATAAAAGCTCATAATCTAAATTGTGGTTCGTGACTCCAGCGCTCTGGCGTTGGAGTGCACGCAGACAATGACACCCAGTAGTCAGAGCACATCCTCTAACCATGCTGACATTCCAAACAGCAATTACAGCACCAGACCCACCAATCCAGACCAAAACACCTACTTGCAAAAACAATGGGCATCAGTGTTTGCACACAAGGGCAACCCTCATTGGACCCTCTTCATTCCTCTGTCCCGTCTCCCCCTCTTTTCCTGGTCCAATCTTGTTATTAATCTTAACTCATTCATTAGAAAAATTCTCGGTCATTGCATGTTCTCACATTAATGTAATGGCCATGACAACAGGTCAGGTCCTGGCAGTGTGTTCAGCGTCAGGGAAGACTCGATTGGAATGGATGTGAATCCACTGAATGGAGGAAGTTACTCTATGATGATTTGCCTTCAGCTCCATCACTTGTGCATGATTGCTTTTGTTTGCTTATGGTTTTGTAGTCCCAACAGAGATAACAGAAGGCACATCTGTCTAATCACAGTCAAACTGCCTGTAGAAATATATGAAATATTAATCATATTAAAAATATTTCAAATAAAAAAGTATTTGACATTAAAGTGTGCAGGTGAGGTGGAACTGTGGAGGTTTACATATGTGCACTTACTGTATGTGCATATGCATGTGGACACTGTCTACTTCTCTCTACAACTCCCAGACATATTCCATTAATTTTCTCAGTTTCTTTAACACATATAAAACTAAAAAAGTCAGCGGTGTCCAAATGCTTGTATTTAATACACACGGCCATTATTCACACCACATAATTATGTGTTAATGGCCTGAGCTGCAATTTTGTGAGCAAAATCTGGTATTTAATTCAGTGTGAGATGAAATATCCCAGATGTAATGGAAATAGCATTAGTCGTACTGAAGTCTTTAGATATGTTTTTATACCTTTCCTCTGAAAATCACATCGACCAGACACTGTGTCGCTAGCAGCCATTTCTCAAAGCCACTGATTTAATTGGATTTAGATGTATTAATTTAGTATGTATAACATGTCAAAGCCGCAGAGAATGTAAGAGCTCCTACAATTGAGTTTAGGCTGATGATGTTGAAATAATTAGACTGATTATTTCATTATTAACTGGGCAATGTCTAACCTGCTCTGATCGATACAGATCACTGAGTAAAATGATTTGGGAAGTGTTTGGCCACAAACAAAGTGAAAAATGCAATAAAGCAAACATCTATACTGCTCTTCAAGTTGCATTGCATCACAAACTGAAGGAAGAAGTGGTGTTTGCCATAAGCGTGTTTGTTAGTGGCTGCTTTTCAAACCATCTGCAGCAGAGCTAGCTCACTGCTGGGCCGTGCAAGAACCAAGTCTTGTGCAACGCTCCCTCAAAAGAACATTTGTTCACCATCTGTGACTGCTGCTCCCACTCCATGCAGAGCTGAAGCAAAGATGCAGCACTGCTCACTTTCTTACAATGCAGAACATGTTGCCACTGGATTTTCTAACCTTCGCCCTCCCACAAAAATATAAAATGAAAACTCTAAATCAACTCTTTCAATGACAGTAAATCATCACCCTTCTTTGGGATCATGAAAACATAATCACTGCATAAATTAAACCCATTTTTTTAATCGCCAAGACCCCTGGCCAGTAGAGTATGTTTTGATGACAGCTATGTGTTTCCTGTTGCACCCCATCCAGGCTGCAGCTGGCTGTTAAAAGCATTAGTCCAGGCTGGAAATATTGCAAACGTGCCAGGTAGACTCCCATGTCCATACACAGTGAAACCCCATCCTCAGAACAGTAGGAGAATAGATCCATTAGAGACTTTTACATTTTGTATAATATGTTTATGATTAATTACATTAGTGATTAAATAACCAGTTGAGCATAAAATTGATTTCACCTGCAACATTTTCAACATAATGTACAAAAGGACGATGACATTTTTACTTTCTAGACATTATATTTTAGCATTTTTAATAAACTACACAATTTTATTTATTTATTTTATTTTTAAATTTTTCAACAAATCTGACTAATGATCAAAGAGCATGTTTTAAACTACGGTTACAGTTGAGGCAAATTGGCAGAAAAGAAAAGCTGGTATTTTACTATTGTGAAAAGTTAACTCAGGCTGCAGAACCTGATCATGACTCAGACTTGTATGACTCTGCAGGACCATTAACTCAGAGAGCTGATAGAGACATGCCTCTTCTCTTTCTGTGCTCTCTCTCTCTCTCTCTCTCAGCACACGCACATTCACACATGTCCAGTCTACACTGTGTCATTGTCCAGAACTGTGGAATCTCTCTGCTCATTTCTGTCTTTCCACTTTTGTTTGGTTAAGTGGGGGCCAGAGGTTTGGCTTTGTCTGTGTAGGTGGAGTTTTGAGAAATCTAACTGGTTGAAACTGCCTAGTGACAGTTTGCTGTACACCAATCCGAGGCTGTGCTTGGACTATGCACAAAAGTTACAGGCCTCATGGACTGATACAGTATGACAGAAAATATAATCCTGACTCCATGAAGGATGTCGGCTACAAATCGTGATCATATTATAATTATTATCATTTATATAAGTTTTTTCCTATTGGTTGTACAAGATTTAGATTTTTTTTAAACCATTAAATAAGTTAAATAATAGACAAATATACTGATAACTGAATTATCAAAGCAAACAACCAAAGTTCAGTGATATTCCTCTATATTGATTCTTTGATTATGTGGAACTAGTTTGTTTATTTTCAAGGGGAAAAGTCACATTCTTCTTCTCATGTAGTTGTAAACGTGTTTGTGTGATTGTCTGTTCATCCAGTAGACCCTTTCAGAAATCCTCTTTGCTCCTGTAGAGATGTTGACACATCTGAGTTTCCTCAGTCAAAGGACTCTTTCCCTCCTCATTACTCACAATTCCTTTTAATTTCCCATAATTCCTCTTCATTACCCAGCCTGTGGATGATGAGCTCAATTAACCATGGCTGAAACTAAATCACCCGGTGTCAATCAGAATTTACAGAAAAGCTAAGATGCCTGTTTCATTTTCAGGGCTAAAAGTCTTCACAGGTTCAAAATTTCAGACCTTAAGTCTTAAATGAACATGTAGGAAAATCAAATGCACAAGTGACCTGAGGACAGTCAAATCTGAACCTGATTAGACTGATGCCTCTTTTACTACTGAGCAGCTGTTATATATACCACAAATATATTTCAGATTTATTTAACAGTTTCTGACTTGCCTTTAAGGTTTGGTGATAATGGGAGGGATAATAAATCCCTCTGGAACCTTTCTGATATTAGACATATTGACATACAGACTCGTGCAACAAATCTGACCAGACAACCTGGAACTGACTTGTTCAGACTGAATATAACTTGTCTCGACTGACTTGACTATAATTTGCGTATTTATTGTTGATCCTTGCATTGTAATACACTGGCATTGTGTTCTTTCAGTCAACCACTTCAAAACACTACAAACCTCTTGAGTGCATGAATCCACAGTGTACTGACTGACACTTACTGTACTGTCTCATGTGGAGCCATGTGGAGTTTTGCTCAACAGCAGGGTTAAAGTCAAAGGCAACAAAGTCTGAAATTTGGGCCTGAGGAGAGGAAACCAAAGCTGGTTTAATGAGCGGTCAAAGGTCATTCTGGGTCAAGTGGCCTGCCTGGGGACTACATGTTAAACACACTCCCCAGGGAAAAAGAGGGACAACACAGTGTCTGACACGATCAACAAAGCTGCCCTAATTAGAACAAACACAGGCGCTGGGGACCGACCATATCTCAGAAGAACAAAAGGAACAAAGAGAATCTCTTCGTGTGTTGTTATTGTTTTGAAATAAACTTATTTCCTTGAATTATTCTTTCCAGTTAGAGCAGTAGTCTTCACCACCAACAAGGATTTACCGTCTGGAGTGTAATTTGGAGAGGCTCCTTGAGGAAACAGCCTCCTCAGGGGGAAAGACAATTAGTCCTTCAACAAACAGCACGGATCAGTCGCTTTAATTAAACACCCTCCCCCATCATTGCCTCATCCCTCTTCTCTCCCATTCCCTCCCTTCCTTTCATCTCTACTTTTTCTCCCCTCTTTTTATACGAAGGAGTCTGGATTTTAATCCTAGGCCAGATGACACCCTAATAATTTGTGTTGTGGCTTGGTGAGCTCCTAACCAGTGGATTAGATGGATATTGGTCGGTGGGTTAGTTTGTGGAGTTAGCGCTAACAGGATTTACTATCTACTGAGTATATCAAAGGCAGAGTCCTGTGCTAAGCACTGAGCACTTCACCAAATTAAAAAGTGACCCACAGGTGGGCTCTCTGCACTGTTTGTGCCGATCGGCCACAACGCTAATTGCTTTCTAACTCCGTTACGAGTGCCATCAAATTACACTCGTCAATTAGAGTGAAGAGGGGTGTATGGAAGGTCTGAGAGCTTATCCCGCTGATCACTGCTGTGTACTTTACTTCTGTCATTATTGCACACTGGGCTTTGACTCAGACAAAGCAAAGCTGATATCTCTCTCTTTCTTTCTGGATTTAGTGTATGATTTTTATATTTCTCACTTCTGCAATGCACAAAGACCAGCTTTAATTGCAAAGTAGGGCAAAGAGGCAGATCTGTCAACTTTTTCAGATAACTGCTGAATGGAGGTCATGATCTACATTATACACACTACATACTAGAGGATCAGAAGGCGGTGAAATACATTATAGTATGTACAGCAAAAAAAAAAAAGCCTAGAAAGTAGGTGAAGTACAGTGGCAGAGAAAACAAAACTGAAACACCACAGGAAACTACTCAGTTCATCCTTTGTGTGGGAATGTTCTCAAGTGTAAGTGTATCATCTATTGAGTATTGCATTGTATGTGTTTTAGTGGTTCGTGTTGTGTGTCTGTGCCTTTTTTCAGTGTGATGTGGTAAAGCAGTGAGAGGAAGGCAGGATGTGATGCCGCATGTTCATGTATAACATCCTGTGTGATGTTGGGGAACCCCACTGTTGTCTTTCTGTTGTACAGACTGGTAAAGCGTTTCAATATTTCCTGTGGTGGTGTAGCTGTGTAAAATAACCACTGTTAAGCAGGAATCCCAGAAAAAAAGTTTATATGCTTGTGATGGTTCAGCATTTATTCTTTTCCAGTGCCCATGAGCAACAATGAATATTGAACTTCCATGCAGAAGCTCGAGGTCTAAAGAGAAATACAAATATAGACAATAAAAGCTAATATTTTGTTTTTATCAGTGACTAGTCAGCTTTCTCAGCTAATCCTGTTTATCTAGTTTGTCATGCATTCTGCATCATTTCTCTTGAAGTTGATGTGGCATAAAAAACTCTCTGGAAGTTTCTATTGTAGTTCACCGAACCCATAACCTCAGTTGAGTGATAGACGTGAGCTGTGTTGCCGGATGGGGGTGTGACATCTGCACATGAAGCTTTACTGGCAGTGCAAGGCGTACCTTTCCTGGAGGAGTAACAAAATAATGGGGAAAGAGAACAAAGAGAGAAGTGACTCTCAAACAACCAGACCAGACAACACACCTGTAGCAAAAGATGAGTGAGTCGACTGGCATGGTCAGGGTAGTAATTCCACCTGTACTCTCCCCCCTCTGGGTGCAGATCAGCTCCAACAGCCTTCAGCATGGAGAGGGGTTGAGTCAGAGATACAAATAGATATATCATAGATGGTGGAGATAGATTTCACTTGAAAAACAACAATCTAGCTCAAACGCCTTCATGTTGATACTCTCAAATTTACTGAGTTGTGGGGCAAAGACTACCCCCTCTCAGTTTTCTCAGTTTCACTCAAGTAAGGCGTATGCACAACAGCTGTTTCTCTCTGCTGCTTTCAAGTGTGATTTTAATTTACTTGATTGCTTCAGGGCACCGCACCTTTAGTGTGGCATACCACACGTCTGGCATAGCATGCCTTAAATAAACAAAAGGCCTGTGTTATACACCACGCAACACATCATTTATTCTTGGAAAATGGGAGAGTGAGAGAGAGGGAGGGGGAAGAAATTAATCTGTCGCCTAAATTAGTGGATTACTGGAACTAACCTTTCACTTGTCACCTTTTTTTACACAACATATGACCTTTAGTGTTAATCTGTTATTTTACCAGTGCTGCCACTCATGTTTACAACAAATACTTTACTGTAACTTAACTCACTAAGGGAGATTTTAAATGTAAGAGACCTGGGGGACAGAGTTGAGCAGCTGCAAATTGCTGGATAATTGGTGAGGACAGTGCATCTTACGAGCTTTGTGCAATATCACAACTATGACTTAACTTGGCTTTGACTTGTTAAATCTTGTTGACTTTTGTAGTTGAAATCTTGTTTTGTGATACATGAGGTTCTGTCAACAAAAGGTATAGTAATGTAACAAGACTGTTCCTAATTACAACAATTTGTAACCTAATGTAATTACTTTTTGATGAGTCACGAGTAATATGTACTACATTTATCAACCATCTTGGCCAACATCATGGTTATAAACTTTTTATTCTGAAGGAAAAACAGACAATCCAGCACTTCTGTAATAATGGTTGTTGAAGGTAAAATGTTGTAGAAAAAAAAAAAAACTACTAAAATATATATTACGCAAATAAAGCTTTAATTAATATATATCAGTTAGATAATTATTTGAAGAAGATTAAAATACAAACATGTATTAAACTTCAATCATTTCAATCTCTCTACTGATAAAGAGATGCAATGCTACTGCATCTCTTTTTGTTGACGTTTGGAGTAGCTTCTCCAAGTCTCGACTTTCACATCACTTGACAGTTTGTATTATATAATGTGGAGTGTTCCTGTGTCAAATTTGATATAAATTGATGAGTCACGCGAATATGGTTATCTTAGCATCTTGAAATGTGAGAAAAGGCAAACAAGAGAGAGGATTTGTGGGGGTGTTTTTGCACATTCAGTATTGCAAAAGTGTGTGTGTGTGTGTGTGTGTGTGTGTGTGTGTGTGTGTGTGTGTTACAGTGCTCCTACACAGATGTTTCGCAGTCTGCACATCTACACGTAGCAGCATGTCCTGGTCTGGGATTACTGCCAAGACAGGAAGTCTCTGTGTTAACCCCTTGTGTTCTGGAGGCACTAAGAGGAGCGATACATCCAGTAAGTCTTCAACAAGAAAGGGTCAGGAGAATGATATTTCCAGAGGGAATGGGAAAGGTTAATCTTCCAGTAACTCCTGCATTGACTGAGCTGATATTTCTTTGCCTTTTGCAGCTGGGCCAAGAACCTGGCCCAACTCTAGAAGACAATGAGGGATTTGCACATGTTGCATATAAAAATCACAGTGGTGATATGATGGTCTAGAGATGTTAAATAAAAGTACAGCTACTACTGTTATTATTGGCTGGAAGAAAATATTGACTGTGTCATACAAACAGTGTTTTCACAGTCAAAAGCAATATTGGCTGACATTCACATTATTACCACTATTGACGACACTTAAGTGAAACACTTCAAGAAGTGGTAACATTAGATTGTGATCTTGTATCATTATTGCTATTAGGTGAGTAGCTACTGAACTCATGTCATATTTTCTGCAGCAACATGGTGGAGGAAGCTAATATTTTCCAGCATCTACTTTTCACGTCTAAGGTGTTAATGATCGTTTTAACCATCATATTTAGCCACAAACCACCCATTATTCACTGCAGATCATTCTAGAGTTGTGGAAAAATCCACAAATGGCACATCAGAGATGGCTGCTATTCACTGATCTAGCTATTTTCAGATAGTTTATAATATTTGTCTTGGCTGCTGCAGTCAAAGATGGTGGAGTCGCAGTCCATCAGTGGGCTGAGAAACCTGCCTGCAGATAGAGGAACACAAGATAGGATGAGCCACGGCTAGCTGGTTAGCGGCAGCTACATTTCTAAATGACAGTGCTTACGTATAGGACATATATAAATAAATAGCAGCACCTTACAAATGTTCATACTGCATATGAACTAAGAAAAAATGTGATTTGTTGTTGTGATGCAATTTATAAAATCACAACTCCAGATCAATACTTTAATTGCAGAGATTTAGGATTAGACTTTGAACCTTGACCTCTGATTCAGACTGGAGATCATGATTCTAATGAGATAGAGGTCAGATCTTTTGGCCAAATCATCCACTCTTAAGAGTAAATCTATCATTTATCAAAGTTTATGAATCTGTCAACTCTGAAGGCCCATTTCTTTACCCTGCTTCACTTTGAGTTATTTTTTACCTTCCTGCTTTCACATTAAACACATTGACTGGTGGTCTCTGTAGGATGTGGGACATGTATAAGTTTGAAACCAGACAGTCAAGGTGTAGTTCCGCTGTTTTACAGCCTCCATTTGCCACCAAAAATACAATGGTATTCTGACCACTGAACTGCTTCCAACTAAAACGAAAATTCAACATAAAGTTCAACATGCAGGACTAGAAGTGTTAGTGTAGAACTGTTTTGCTTATTTAGCTCTTTGTATGACCTTTTGCATATTTCCTGTTATGCTGAATATTATAACAGAGGATGGGAGACGCCCATAAAACCACTGGATGGATGGTTCATTCGGAGATGTGTCTCAAACAGTTTAGGAATCAAGAAAGGACGAGAAGAGAAATGAAGGAACTAATTGATGGGTGATCAGGTGAACGTTTGCTTGCCTGTTTAATTGTGCCTGCATCTGCACGTTGACTAATTACCTCATTGATTTGATTTTTAAACATCTTTTAAGCATGTGGGCAAAATTTTCAGTCTCAGTTTTTCCTCAGTTCTAAAAACCATGGCAGAATTTCCTCTTCAGTTTTTTCAAAAGGAGAGGAAGCTGGTGCTAATTAACACTACATAATTATTAAACCTGTAAGTCTAAAGTAAAACAAAAAAAGAAAAGTCCAAAGCATATGAAAAAAAATCAATGCTGTATGGCTCTTTATGCAGCTGTAATTCCTTTGGCAGGTGGACAAGTGATTTCATTTGCACTTTCATTGCAAGAAAAACATGGCCAGGGAAATGAAAACATTATACAGCGGCAGTGGATGTGAATTGGACGTTAGACAAGAGAAAGTTCTGATTTACAAGGATATGCATTAAATTTGCAACCAGCCGTGGTACACACCACTGGGACACATTCATCTCACACCTACACCTGCTTCCAGGCAGAAACAGGAAAACAGAAAAAAAGAGAGGACAGAAATATTGCGCACAAAATGCACACGTGAGAGGATATTTGATTTTCAAACAGTCCATTTGAAAATTCATGACTTGGCAGAACATGTTTGTCCATTTAAGACTGAGCTCAAACTGTTTTTTTACCCTTCAAGAATCCAAAACATAGAGCGGTAACAGAGAAAAACACTGCACTTCCAGTCATTTGCACAAAAACACTATGAAACAGATACAACTGCTTAACTGTTACATGTGCTCATTTGCAAACCTCCACAAAGCACTGTGCTCTGCCTATCCAGAGAAAAGTGTGTCTAATTGAAAAAGACATGGTGTTTGTCCTCACGATTTGGGCCAGGGCCAAATGCTGAGCATCAGGGGGCAGGGCCCCTTCAGGCCATGGAGGCTCTAGGATTACCTCCCTCTGCTAGCTTACATCTTCACTAGCTTTACAGTCCTCCCCCTACCTCTTTTTTCTCCCTCTCTCTCTACATGAGGCCAATTTGTTGTGGCAGGCGTGCGTCTCAAGGTCCAGATCGTGTTACACAAATTTAGGTTTTGCTGGAGGATCCTGGACGTGGTCCAGACCAGATAGACGAGGCAGCGTGTATCTCTAAGGAGTGCCAGGCAGAGAAGACACGATATGGGCTGTTATGTTTGATGAGATTTAATAGGATGGCCTTGTGTGGTGTACAAACAGCATAATCTGTAGGCTATAATGTTACAAATCACTTACTAAGTGCCATCTGAAGAGCATTATTCTACTGTTTTCCATTTCTGGGATCAAATAACCAAAAAAGGCTCAGATAATTGTACACAAAATTACACACACGATACAAAACGTGAAAATTATCAATCTAAATTAATAGTTATTCAGGCTGTCATTTCAGCTGCTGTTCATTTCAGCTTTTTTCATGACAATCCCATGGTGCTCCTTTACAGCACAATCAGTCTGGCCCCACCAAGACCACAGAAGTAGGATTAGCTAAGAGAATACTCATCCTTTCCTGGATGAAATCCCGCTGCAGTCTCTGACACGGGAAGCGGTGGCCATGGGTTTTGTGCTCAAGAGGAAGAGAAGCTGCTGTGGTTTACATAGCTCTGCTTTTATCTTCCCCATTGTTGTTTTAGGGATTGGTTGGTTGATGAGGGTGAGCTGGGGTTGAAGTGTTGAACGGGGACGTCCGGCAGTGATAAGCATCTCTAGGCAGCAAATTGCAAGTTTGATGATGGTACTGAGGCCATTACAGATGAGATAATTCACCCTCTGTGGTTCAGCAGTGTGTTGTGTTGTTTGAGTAACAACAGACATTATGATATTAAGGAGCTCTAAAGATTTAAATAATCAAAACTGTTTGGGTATAAATGCCCACACAGATACTGAACTGGGAGAAAGCAATTCCAAGTCTTAAAGGTGCATATATTTTCCTTTTTTTAACATTGCCACATGATCTTTGTTTTAAATTACTCACTAAAATAGATATTTTTGATGGAAATTCATTTGGAAAGTGCACTCATGAGCTTCCATGAATATATTTTTCATGTTAAAATGCTAATCCAATAAATATAAATGGTCACTTGCAGTGCTTGATCAACGAGACCTGGACATTGTGCCTCCTAAATAAAGTATCTAAGTCTATAATACCTTAGACTTCAGTGTCACTGGGAGGTTCAACGGCTACTCTAGTCTCCATTCCTCTCCTACAGAACAGTGGGCAGCAAGGCTGAGAACAGAGGGCAGAGAGAGCCCTTTTGAAAGTAAACAGACACGGAATTGAAGAAACAAGGAAGAAGGAGGCATCTGAAACATGTGGGCATTATGGGAATGTCAGATTGACCGGACAAAGGCGAACTGTGATGGCTGGAAAGTATGGAATTGTCCCTCCTTGTTTGGAAAAGATTACACGATTATGACCCAAGTCATTTTCCCACAGACCTTAGGTAAAGCATTGTGAGCCCATTTCACTGACAGACCTTTCAGTATACAGGCCGAGAGTGGGAAGCCATGTTGATAAACTGGGCGTCTATTGTGAATGAACTTGCTGTCTGAATAGTGATCAGTTCACAGTCATAAAAACACTTTTTCTTTCACTTTTTTGGGCTTCTTCAGGTTACTTTCTTGTAAATGCAGCCTTTGGCCTGGCATAGCCATTAATACAGCGTCATGTAAGCTGTATTCGGAGCAGCTAAAGACTGCACTGGGACGTAGACAAAACAAAGCATGAAAAGTCTGCTGAAAAAGTGACATATTACTGTCATTAACAGTATTATCATGCTGTAGCATAGTTATAATGCTGTTACACTGGCTGACAAGCAGAGGATTTAAAGAGAGCTGTATTTCTCTGCCAGACTCTTAAACATCTCATTTTCCATTAACATGAGACCTAGAGCAGCGTGTGTCACAGAAGGACATAAATCTCCTGTTTCCCTTCCCCCTCCCTGGCCCCCGCACAGTGTGGAGGAAGAGAATACAATCCAGCCGGAGCAGCTCTCTGTTTAACCCTGCAGTGTGCTGCTGAACAAGAAAGTAACGTTGCCTAAAACTTCAAAATCACATCCACTCAAACACCCTTTGTCAAAAATGTACCCCTTGTGCCTTCAGTTTCAAAATATGTTGCATTTAGCCATAGTTGCAATCACACAATCAAAATGATGTCCAGTCCCCAAATCTCAGTCGGTACCCCAAGCGAAGGCCCAGATCCACTCCAGTGCCCCATCCCCATCCCTAGCAAAGCAGTCATTAGCTGCTCCTCCCCTGCGAGAGGGTTTCACAAAAGCAGTGATGGATGACTCCTCTCAGTTGTCTCTCCTGTGGCAGAAGGGAGCATGCTGCTCCACCAAAGACCCTGCTGCCTGCTGTCTAATCTGCTCCAGAGATGACACGCAATCAGCTAGGAAAGAGCCCATTTAAAGCACTATCCTGTGCTCTGAAAGGGGTATCGGAGACTGGCAAATGGTCGTCCAGGGCCTTTTTAATGGGTGTCTAGTTCTATGCTCTCATGGGGACAGCCAGCACACTAAAGAGTAGTAGAAGCAGATTCCTGGGGGTCTATTTAAGTTCTGGTCAAAGACCGACTTCCATGTTTCCAATTTTAAACAGATCTGAAGACATTCTCTGGGGATGAGATAAAGATTGTGAAGTGATAAAGAGGGAGACTGAGATCAGAGAGTGATATCCTGCACCTCAACGATCCCTTTCTCCTTCACACACACAAAGGTTTTTTTTGTTCATCTCTTATTATCAGTTGTGTTTTATTTCCTCTTCATTATTTGTGCAACAGGTCCAGTCTACCTGTGTTTCTATGACGCCCTGTGGACTATATGTTTTGCTTGTGGAAGCCAGGAAAATTTTATTTCAAGCTAAACTCTTAACTTTTTCATTTTGGCAGCACTTGTTCCCTCACCAGATGTTCTGTGCTGCTCTCAACGCTTAATGCTGCTAAACACCTGCGTTACCTGGTAAAACTATCAACTTCACAATATTGATTTTAAAACAGCATGTTTGCTTATTGTTTATTGGTTTCATTTCTTGACAGCAGAGAATCTAAATCCATTAGTATTCTGCAGCAAATACTAAAGTTGTGATGTCCAGCATTTCACACCACCAAGTGATGCACCACACAGACACAGAGTAGAGCTCCCTGTGTGTGTATAAAATATTCAGTTTCTACATTCATCCTGATTCATTCATTTCTATTGAGCTCTTCTACAAACTCCTGGGAGGTTTCAGTCATCAGGCTGAGGGGAATCCATCATCATGAACAAGATGCTATGCATTTTCTCTGTTTATGTTCACCAATCAGCTATAACATTATGCCCATTTACAGGTGAAGTGAATAACACTGATTATCTTGTTACGTGGCTCCTATTAGTGGGTGAGACATATTAGACAGCAAGTGAATATTTTATCCTCAAAGTTGACATGTTGGAAGCAGGAATAATTTAGCAATTCTAAGGTTGTAATCAACTTAAACAACGGCCAAGTACTGCATCGTACTGACCACTGCAGATGAGGAACATCCCACATGAGCTGGAGTTTAGGTGATTTAGATGACCTGGTCATTTAGTCATGACCATGGACCAAACATGGCCCAAGAAAGGAAACCAGTGAACCATAACCTGTGTGGTCAGATCCAACAGAGCATGTAAGCATCAGAATGAAAAAGTTGACCTGGTTTGATACATCACGTTTACATCCTGTGGATAGTCAGATTCAAGTGCACTATGGCACTAAGTTAAGCTGCTGGAGAAAACAAATGTTCTGCTGGGAAACCTAGGGTTAGCCATTCATGAGGATTTTATTCTACCACTTACATAAACATTATTGCAGACCAAGTGCACTCTTTTGTGGAAGTGGTATTCCCTAATGACATTGCCTTCTTCCAGCTGGATAATGGTCCCACCACACTGACAAAATGTCTCAGGGATGATTTGATGAATGCAACAATGGGTTCAGTGTGTTGGTTCTTCAGTTTTGATCCATGAAGACCACACCTCACAACTTGCAGGACTCAAAGGATCTGCTGCTACTGTGTTGATGCCAGAAACAACAGCACACTTCAGATGTCTACTGAAGGTCTACTCCTCACAGGCCAGGGATGTTTGGTGGCACAGTGTGACCTACACAACATTAGGCAGGTGGTCATAATGTTGTGGCTGACTGTTGTTGCTGTTGTATAAGTTTTTCTTAAGTTTATTTCATCAAAACCATATTTGTGGGTGCTGGTAATCCGTAATTATTTCTTTTTTAAAAGCTGCTTTTTATCTGTCATTTAATTTAGTTTAATTTTCTTCAGGTTATTTTAATTTACCAGGCCTCTTGTCCATCTCAAGCTTTATACATCCCCCGCCTTACTGACACGCTGACCTACGAATGCAGACACACACACACGCACACACATTATTTGGTCATTAAGCGTATTCTCATTAGTGGTGAATGGGTCTTGATTAGGGGCAAGTTCACACAATCCATCTGATGGCTACCCACAGGGACTGGGGGAGGATAGAGGAAGGCAGGAGAGCACCAGCCAGTCAATTAGATAGCCTTTAGAGTTGGATGGTTCTGCTGAGGGGGTCACATTTGGACAGTTCTGCCTCCCATTGCAGATTTCTACCCTCCCACAGGCGCACATATCCTTCACTCTCAGAACATAAGCACCTACATTTCAACAATCCTCTGTGGCACATTCTGTGCTGTGGCAGAAAACACCCTGTGTACAAGGTCAAAGAAGTCAGGAGTCATTAGTTGGCTTTGACACTTGTATGTTTCTGTAATCTGTGCTTGCACAGGTATAATTGCAACACACCTTAGTACTACATCTACACTAAGCCTTAAATTTCATGTTCACCTTCATGGCTGATCTGCTTTTCTTGGGGACAGAAAATTGGGAACCTTTGCTCCATCACAATGATAACACAGTGCAGTGTATGTTGACACATTTTTTGCTCTGTCAGTTTATACATAAATGATATGAAGACCCTTAAAAGAATAATCTGTTTAAATTTATTAAAGTCATCTCTTTTTTGAAAGGAAGAATTTAATTCCGCTTCGGCCTGTTGATTCTGACCGTGTCAAGTTCTTCAGGAAAAGAAAAAAAGAAAAGAAAAGAAAACAAGTAGGAAAATGCTTCTTATAGGATAAAGTAAACACGGTAAAATATACTGTAAATAAATGCCAAGGTCTGAACTTATATGAGGTGTCAGTTGAATGGAAACAAGACAGCTATATAGCAATGCAGTCAAAAGCAGGACGCAAGGTTTGGAAAATGTGCAGCTGACTTCAACTTATCCTGAGGTGACACCAGACTCAAACGGCATTCTCATATGTCTGGACTGGACGTGAGGCTTGGGGCCCAGCCAGTACCCATCACCAGACACTGCTGCTGGGCATGAAGCTAGAGGCTCTACTCTGAACTGAGAGCCTCACAGACAGTTATAAGAAGACCAGGTTTGGTGTCTGCCAACTTAGCCTGTACATTGAGAAGAGTGGTGTGGAATGGATGTGGAAAAAATAGTGGAAAGTATAGAGTTCATGGGTCTAGGTAGATTTAAGAAAACAGCGTCAGTAGATGAACCACATTACCATGATAGTGGTTGTGTTTAGTCTGTTGTTGCTGGCAAACACACAACTCACCTTCCAGGTATGCCAACAGATGATTACTATTCTACCATAAATAAATAAAGGAAAGGCAATAGCTTGGTTGGAATAAGCAGAACATGAGACATGACAAGCGTCGGGCAATCAAAATGAAATGAAGAAAGGCAAAGTGGGTGAGTGAGTTGAAAAATAGACATAGTGAGACATACAGTAGACAAGCTGGAGAAAAAGAGGCATAGAGCGACAGGGCGCTGGCTAGGCCATGTCCCACTGTGAAATCTCCAAACCACTGCGTCTCCAGAGGAAAATGTTTTCACCATCCTCTAAGTGCCCATTAGCCGTCTATTCCCATTCCAGCTATGCTCTGCACAGAGCTCCGGCACATTGGGAGCTGTGGCTGGAGCCGCCCACAGTATTCCAGGGAGGCCAGGCCAAGCTGAGAGCTGAGGGAGGCTAAGAAGTGTAAAACGCCATGCAGGCTTCCTGGTGCTCGAAGACATGTAGGTCAGTCCTTCTGCACACAATGTACAGAGAAACTGAGAGTTCTGGCACTTACATGTATCTAATAAACAGATGGTGTACCACAACTAATGTTCCCCTCTGTTCTTTTAGTTTTAAATTAGGATGTTAATGCATTCATCAGCTTTTCATTGTATGTTTCTATTCTTTCTTTCTCCTATAAAAAGAAAAAGAGATAAAGTTGCATTGTTATGGCAGGCAGGGCAAGAAGCCAAAACTATTTACAAGTATTATTAGCTTATTTACTTTGTGCCAATTCCATCATAGATTTGAACACCTGAGGGTGAGAGAGAGTGCACCCCAATTAGGGTCTGATAACTAATCAATATCTGCATATTCTGTGAGCAGGAAGTAAACGATTAGGCCCCTGGGAAAAGCAGTTCAAATTACACTGTTGTCAATGTGGAGAGGGGAGAGAGAAAGACAGAGAATGATAGCACGAGGTTAGGAAGGGCAAAACGATACAAAGAAAAGATTATAGTGCACCATGGCCTGGCTGTGTTACTGCTATTATTGTGCTGGTATAAAAGAAAATGTGTCAAGGCCGACTGTTTAAATGTAACAAGTCCGAACTCCATGACCTCAACTCTTGTCCATTACAAATTAAGAAGAGAAAGACAAGTAGTGAAAGAGTGGAGGAAATGAGTAACGTTGTGTCACTAGTTTGCTGGAGGGGTTGATCTGTACCTCCCAGGCTGAATTATGAGGTGCACATAGTGAATAACTGGTAGAGGGAGGCTGTTTCTACAACAGCCAAGGCAGCCAGAAGCAGACCACGGACAAGGACACCACAAGTGGAAACAGGAAGAACCACTGCAACCTCGCCAACCCCATGCCTTTATTTATGTATTTACTGTGCCACGCTAAAACCACAAATATGAAGGAAAATATGCAAACTGATGCCAGTGTGTGTCTATTTTTAAGTGCTCTCTTTTACCATTAGTGTTTTATTTCTTAAATTTATTCATATCTCTAAATTTTCTTGGCACTTTATTTGGCAAAATCTCCCAGGGCTTGATTAATTTTAGCCTATATATATATATATATATATATATATATATATATATATATATTATATATATATATATATATATATATATATATATATATATATATATATATATATATGTGTGTGTGTGTGTGTGTGTGTGTGTGTGTGTGTGTGTGTATGTATATATATGTGTGTGTGTGTATAATGTTAAGATTTGTAACTAAACATATTTCTATGGATATAAAACAAATAAAAACAAATAGTAATATTCAAAGGAGGATGACTCTTTGAGGAAACAAAAGAGAAAATCCTTTTCCATCCTTCCATCCTTTCCTTTAAAGTATTATAAGAGGTAATCCCTTGATTTTATCGTCTCTTTGTTTTTTTTCTTCTGCTGTCAAATGTCATCTCGAAGCCAATCAATAGTTAAAGAAATCATTCAAAGCCATTCTTATCAAAGCGTGGTGAACTGCTAAAAGGCCACGTGTGGATAGATTAGTCCTGTCTTCTCCGGCTCTCAGACTGGTGAGATGGAGCCAGTCCAGTGTCAAACTGAACGGATCAAAGGGGAAAATTTTCAAAGTGTCTTTCTAAGAGCAATGTTGAAAAAATGTGAGAATTACCATTTGAAAAGACATTTGGGTTTTACAATAATCGCAGCAACATTGTATTTTATTAACAGTTTTATCTGGTGAACTGCTGAATGATTAATATGGTGATATAGATAATCATATTGAACTGTTCTGTCCATGTTTATATTAAACAAATGCAAGATGTTAGTAACTATTGTAATATAACACAACACATAGTAACTATTTTTAGTTAAATGAAAAGAGAGAACAAGCAGAATTTGAAGTTTTACTTTTGATGGAAGAACAAGATAAAAAAAGAGAGAGAGAGAGAAAAGAAATGTATTGATTACAGTCTTCGTCCTTTGATGCAGCCTAATCCACGTCTTAGTGTGAGGATGTTGGGAGCAACACATCTGCATATCGAGAAGTTTTGGGCTCTGGCTGCGACTTCTTGCCATTGGTGATTTGTTGCATTGAGCTCTACTGTTGACCGATAGTTGGAAATATGGAGATATAGTTGTGGACATATTTGTTTATGTATGTACTGTATGTATGTGTGCACGCTCATGTCTTCTGCCGCTATGTATGTGTATGTGTGTGTGCGCCCTTAAACCTCTGGTTCAGTCTCATGGTGGGTTTGTGTGACGCCTGTGAAGGAACTCAGTGAAAAGGAGCATTGTGCTGAGGGAGTGTTCGCCTGGTGGGTAAAGCTTGTAAGCCGCTCCCCTCCACATGGGGCCTGCAGTCAAGGCTCAGAGCTGTGGTCTGGATGGCACCAGGGACTGCTCCTTCTGAGACAATACCCATAATAGTCATGCTTGTTGCTCAGAGAGAAGATGAGGGCCACAGAAAATATGCATTGTTGTTACAAATATGATATGAAAAAGAAAGACTCTGTAATAGTGTCTGTTCATTCAGAGAAGCAGCATATATTTATACTGTTTATTTATAATATTTTTGGCAAAAGCCAATGCTGTTAAATAATATGGTTAGGGCAAAGGTCAGGTCACGTAATGTCATGTTATATGTCGGTTTCTCCTCCTCACAATGTCACAGAAACAGAGAGACAATATCAGTCTATAAGCTACAACAGTGTAGATTGCTTCTAAATGTGGCTGAAAAACTATATCTGGACACACTCTGTTCCACTCATACATCATTTTGTCACATCAGCAATCAAAATTTTATCTTCACTGTGATCGCAAGTCTCCCTGTAGATAGCAACAGGACTGTCAAGGATGAGTTGGGGGCGGTAATGTATTGATATGACTCTCCTAAGGTCAGGTATAGTACACATGCATGAGTGTGTATTTGTTTGTACCTGCGTGAAAGTTTATTTCCCCACTGTTACACTGCATCCCGGTCTTTGCCACGTCTGGTGCTTGTATGATGATAAATTCAGTGCAGATGTCACCCTGGTTACGGTAGGTGAGGATTGATGGTCTACAGAGGCTGGCTATCCATCACCATCGCATCGGGATTTCAGGAATCTGCTCCTGATCACACCCCACGGCAGGGGCCGTGTGGTAACGACCCCTCTCAGTGCGACACCACAGGAAATCGATACCAGGCACTCAAGGTCAATGTACTGTTGGAAAACTACTTAAGCCCTGACGGATGGAGGGCCCGACTGCAGATGAGACAAGCTATTGACAGCTCTTCCTACTCTCATAGTCAAAAAATACACGCACACACAGACATCAACAACGTGTGTCCTTTGATGATTTCTAGCTGCTTCTGATTCTCTGTGATCTGAACTAATCTTTTGTCATTTCAGATACCACTACAAAAGGCCAACTAATGGGAGTCTATCATCAACGTGACCTAAGGATGCAAATACACGACAAGGTCAGTTACTTGGTATAACCCTGTACACAACCTATAGTGAATGAGTATGAAGTGAAAATTCACTTTTACTTTAAAAAAATCCTTACCAAGGTTAGTGTTAGTTAAAAAGGGGGAACTAATACATATTTTCTATACAGCATTCAGTCATTTGAAGACATTTTAGGCAGAGTTGGACCCATGTTGGGAGTGGTGGTTAACTTGTTTTGTTTTTGGGCTCAAACATTCTTGAAGTCACTTTTTGAAGTTGATATGGAAGCAGCAGTGATGGTTATTAGGGGCAGTTAACTAACAGACTCTCAGGACAGTAAAGCTTGTTTTTGTGACATTTGTCTGTTCTTTCCTCCTAAACTGGTCTCATAATATGACAAAAGCAGGTTAATTATATCTAGACATAGATCAAGTAACTGTCTGTTCCATGAGTAACTATCCAGTTTTCACTCTTGCAAGAACTTTATTCCACTCTGTAAAAATTATATTAAGGAATATTCTGCTGAGTGCTTTACCATATGTGCATCTGTGCATGTGTGAATGCTTTTAAGTTTGTTTCTGTGTGTTACAGCTATCTGTTAGAGATACTATGAATTAAGAAACTGAAATTTGGATGAATTGCTGGGTTAGTCTCAGCTTTGGCAGCTAACGTTTAGCCACAAACCCAGAAGTGGTGTAGCTATCCTTTCTTTTTCCAAACTCCTCTTTAGGTTGCCCTCTTTTGCGTCACATTTGCATTAGATTTCCAGCCACTGGCGTAACACAACTCCATCATTGAGTTATTCTGAACCAGAAAGCCCAATGAGAAAGCCATGCACTATTCAACACAGCTACATATATCCATCAGCTTTTTGTTTTTACTACAAATTATTATATCATTGTATGATCTGCTATATTTATTTCTCGTAAACAAGGGAACATCAAATTGCCGTGTTTGATTCTTGGAGGGTCTTCTAGTGCCTCCTCACAATAAATACCACAGGTTTGTGGTAACAGCTTAAACAAGCAGGGTGTCCTTGTCAGCATGAGACCAGGAAGCACCTACCACCCACTTTTTATTGGTAGGTTTTAAGACGATCTGTAACCCTTGATTCTTTGTAGGATTGATATTAATTTGCAGCTCTGAGATCCCCACACTGCCCACACTGGTGCCCGAAAACAAACAAACAAACAAACATCACAATCTTTTTCATGCACAATCTTCCTTGTACATTCCTTGAATCTGAATCTGAGGAGACAGCAGTAGACATCTATAATTCAAATGTTACCTCAAACAATTTGATGGAGAACAATACAAGAATGAAGATTGTTACTATAAACAGTCTGCTTTTCATTTACTTCATGACAGACATTCCACAGGGCCACAGGGTACTTTCACTGAGGTTACATGTAAGTTGTGCGTGCGTTATTGCTGCTTCCTGTATAGCTGTAACAACAGCCTTTTCATTAGAACAAAAAGTCCAGGTTCATTCAGAAGCCGAGAACTAGACCGTGTTCCTCACACAGGAAATCCACAAAGACACATTTCAAGTAAGAGATAAAGGGCTTTTCAAAACGATACCTAAGTTTTTATGATGCAAGAGCAGCTGTGATGCATGTGCACTGATTATGAGGGAAAAATACTACTGCATGTGCTTTTTAGTAAGTGTGGGTTATCACACCCAGTTACTTGTGATTTCTGTTATGATGATAAGGGTGATATGTGTCTAATAGGAACCTCATAGCAGCAGATGGTTGTCTAATATACTGACGACTTCATGTCTTTCTGATGGAAAGTCTGACAATTAACTGGTTCTGTGGAAGAAATACTCATTTAAAAAAACAGCAGATTTGATTTAATCACTTTTGGGACATTTATTGTTTGTGACATGTTAGTTTACTTAAACATTTATAGGAGGAAATACAATAACATTATAATGTTAATTATAAATATGAATATTAAAATTTTCATTCATTTTCTTTGTCATTTAGTCATTAATTTGCTGCATAAATACAATTTGAAATTTCTTTACAACAGTGAGGATTTGTCAGATTAGATATAGCCTGGCAATGTTTTAACATCTTTTGTGGATTGTAACTTTTCTTGCTACAGCAAAGACAAAGTAGATCTCCTGAACGCATTATATTTGGGTGGCAAAATTAGTCTACAGGCTAAGCATGCAAACATGACAAACTGAAGCAAAGGTGATCACTCATAATCAGTAATAGCAGTAAACAACATTTTTTAGGTTCAACAGGATATACTTGGTATGTACTGTATATAAGGTTTAACTATAGTGGCAATCCTTCATCATGGATTTATGTTACACCTCCTGTTAGTATTACATAGTATTGCATGCATGAAGATGTAAAGGTAGAGTCATACACATGCACACACAGGAAATTAATCTAGATAGTTGTGCTGTGAACTTCCCAAGAACCCACACAACACACGCAGTGAATGCTGCCTCCATCTACATAATGGATTATGTGGGTCAGCATAGAGGTGGTCTATTTTTCTTGCTCCAGCTCATCTGCGTGCCTTTTTATACCTACAAATAATTAGTGTATCTAAACAGCACAACACATTTGTGTTAGCGACTCTTCCTGCTAACCTATTTAAAGTATGAAGTCACTAACACCTAGTGTAGCCAACTCTGTGTTTAACAGAATATGGGTTCAGGATGTAAACCCTTCCAAAACCATATTCCCTTGTCTTTGCCACAGTGCAGTGAGGGAACTGTTGCTAATACATTTAGGATGTTTATCTTTCTGCCTGTTGGAAGCATGGTGTGCGTGTAGTTTGTTGGAGCAGAACCATGCAGAATCAAGCCAACACCAGGTTTGAAGGAGAGTGAGGAGCTCAGGCAACAGGCCTCCAGAGGTAGAAGCAGCTGCTCTGCAGGGAGCTCAGGTCAGAGGAAAATGTAAATAAACACTCACTGTTGAACTAAAGCTAACAGGCAGGGATTCAGAGTAACAGCCCTGACTATCAGATTACACTGACAAGGGTGAACTGACCACAAAAAGAGAAAACACAAGGGTAATAATGTGGCTTCCCCTCTCTATGTAAATTAGCTCCTACTGCTTCAGAGCTTTTGAAGATGCGGTCAGAGCAGAGCTACACACAGGAAACTTTGCATCACCCAAAAATGATGTGTTCAGTGACACACAGAACTTGTCATTTGTTGGAAAACTATAACAAAAGTTTATTCCAGCAGGTCACAGAGATTTGCTACAATTTCAAATGGTAAAGCCATGTCTGTTAGAGTCACACATTTAGGATGACATTATGCAGATTTAGTTGTTTTATAACCCCTCATTTGAACACATATTTTACAAATGCATATGGCATATACTATTAGAAAACAGTAGAATAACATATTTAGTATTAGCTGTCTAGAAAATATATTGGTTGGCTCATAATACTTCACTGTCTGTAAAGAAGTTCTTTGGAAAATACGTCTGACATTTTTATGTGATTTGGTAAATCTGTCACTGCCACAACTAAAGTCTGTCATGCAGGTTCCAGTGTATTTTTTGTTAAAGAGATCAGAGGCTCAGGTTGCCATGTTTTATGACCCCTGGAGGCACTGACAAACCTTACATTAGCCCTAGTCTGGGCCTAGTAGTCAGCCGCCTGTTTGAACATGAAAAATTAGCCAGGCCCTCAGACACTGGTCATTATGTGGTCGCCAGTCGGCTTTTCCACCATAGCTGGGCCAAATGGGACGTGGTGCCGGGCCAAAGAGCCAACCTCCAAGGCTGGCTATTCATGGTAGAACCTCCCTCAGGGATGGTGAGAGCAAGCTGGGCAATTATGGAAGGAAGCGTAGAGGTGAGGAACATTTGAAGAGATTGAAAGGAGGAAGAAAACAGAGAGAGAGAGCAGTAGAAGAAAGAGGAAGACGAGTGATGTAAAGACAAAAAGAACGACAGGGCGTATGGGACAGAGGGTAGAGAGATGGAGCAATGTGTTGTTTGAGATCCAGCTCAGTGTCTCATTCTGAGATCCACTGGCATGAGACAGGGAGAAACCATAAAAGCGCTATCCAAAATTACCTTTGAACAGTTAAAATACGTTTAATGAAAAAGTCAAATTTAATTACAATGCCACATTTCCATCCACACTAACCCCAAAAGAATAAAAGTTCTAATGTGTACATCTTCATTTATGATGTGATGGTGAAATGGGGATGAAAAATGCTTTTATGTAAATTGTGGACTGGCGAGGCCGCGGCAAGGCACTGTTTGTAGTAAATTGAAAGAAATGTGCTTTTCCAGTATCAACATTTTCTCACTGCATTTAGTCGAGCCAAGGTAGTAAATCATCTTCAGATTAATTCATGAGACCCTGGTAAGTGACTTCAGTAGCATTGATGCTATCAAATATGTGCTACGTAATGTGTGTGTGTGTGTGTGTGGGTGGCTGGTTGAGTATGTGTATATGTAAACATAACATAAATAAGTTGATACTTTGGCCCCTAGACACACAGATGTGTGCACATAGACACATGCAACCACACATATAGTGCAAACCGTATTTTAACCTACTTTAAAATATTTTCCTTCACTCTGATAGAATCAGTACTTACACTGAGGTTATCTTGGGGGAGCTGACCTGCTTTTAATAGAAGAAATAAAGAAATATACAATATGGTTTACAGCAATTTAGAATTTAATGTCAGTGTAACTGCAGAGGCTTGTATGAAGCCATTGTTTCCAAGCTACAATAACAGACAGCTTTGTCATAGATGTTTTGTGTAGAGCTCATCTTTCACCTCAACCTCACATGGCCTCTGATGATAATGTTCAGACTAGCCAGAGCCTCAGGGGCTTCAGTGGGTGTTTCAGAGGAAGGAGACACTGAAAGACAAGAGAGACTGAGGAAGGAAAGGATATTAAGTGAGTAAGAGAAAATATAATGGGAAAAACAATAAGGAGAGTTGGATGGGGTGGAATCGAGAGCAAGGGGCGTTGTTTGTGGCCTACTCTTGTTACTGTAACCACAATGCTAAAATTCCTCATCATTGTGGCTTCCCTGTCATGACAGTGGTCAGAGGACATGGAAATGATGCCAGAAGAGACCTCCTACTCCACCGTGTCCATGCCAACCTTGGCCCACGCACTGTGAACAACAATACAACACACAAGCATCCATAAACATGTACTTAGAGACAACCACATTCACAGGCAGCAATAGAAATATACATATATTTACATATCCAGCATGCTGCAGATTGTAAATGATTTGAAAGTAAATACATAAATACAAAGTTGAAATTAGGGAGTGTTGTCAAATGTAAAATGCACAGACTCAGACAAGGGTTTTAGATTTTTATGTGGTGTCACAAAACAAACACCCAGCTACATTCAGTATAACACCTAATAATATTATATCAGTTCTGCATGAAAACACGTTACAATATACTTAACTCTACAAATTATAGGCAGCTTAATGACATATATTAGGTGACTGTGTCAGGCTGCTGTGATTTTTCACTTCAAATAAGGTGACTAGAGAAAGAAGCAGCTGGTGCGAAAAAGAGAAAAGAAAAGAGGAAACATGTTTCTTAAAAATCACAGAATTAAACAGCGACAAGTGAAGTGGTGTAGACTCACACCACTGATATATTGTATACAGATGTGGTGGTGAGATTGTTTTAAACTGAACAGTACGTCGGCTTTGTTGGTTTGCAACATTTATTTCTGCCTCCCAGTCACTTGTCATTATAGTAAGTTTGATGAATGCTCTTATACTCTTCTACTAATTGACATAATGAGGAATTGAGATGGTCTATAGGCATTTACATGTACATGTGCATCCTAACAAGTACACACATACATTCACTATAGCTGATGCAAATTTAGGAAAATACATGTATGCTTGAGCTAAATGTCCTTCAATTTGCAATGAGATAGAGTGTCACAGACGTAGCTTAATGGATCTGTGTTACTTAATGTAACAGGGGATTCTGGTGAGATTTGATGTGTGAGCTATAACACACATTTTATCTGTTTCACACATACACAAGCATATTCATAGATACTCTAAAAGTGTAAAGGCACTTCAGTTGTCAAATTTATATGACTAAAGAGAGAGAAAATGCATCATGCTGCAGCTTAATTGCACACAAATACAGAGCAAAAAGGAATACAGCTCTATGATGTTCATGGGTAAGAAGCCACTTCCTGCTCACACTACTTATATCACACCCAATAGATTACCTGATGATGAGATTAAAAAACTGTAGGAGTTGCGTTAAATAAGAAAGGTTAAGGTGAGGTTGATTTTTTTTTTTTTTTACACTGTAGATGCACATTGAAAATCCATCCAATATCAATGATGTTTAATAACCTTTCACACAGGGTTAAACATTAAGATCCCCTTGAAGTTCTCTGGGTTGCAGTCGTGCAGTAAATGGTGCTCACCCACACTGCAATTCTTGTGGCTTCAGGCCGTAAGATCTGGCAGAAGACCACAGCACAGAAGCTCCTTCCTTATACCTGTCCGACCCCACAGCTTCACACACCAGGGTGAATTTTATATCATTAAATAAAACCTTTTAAAGCCATCTTTTACAACCCCACGTGACCTCACTTCATGAAGGATCTCCTTTGTTTTTAGGTCTAATCACAGCCTCTTAAAGTTTTAATGACATCCAGTAAAATATCGATAACTAATATCAGCTGGAGGTTGGGCTGGGTTTTTGGCAGGTTGCTGCAGGCCCCCTCCTGGGTTGTGTCCGCCCCAACTGGCATATGTCCAGTAGCTTTAGGGTGTACAGATGTGAACAAGACCCTAATCTCCCTGACAGAGAAGAAACAGTAAGTGATGGTATCGTGTAACATGTGTAAAAAGTACCTTATAATGATGAAGTTCTTTTTTGTTTAACACAGTGTAGTGTCACAGATTTTTGACAGACAAGTGAGGTAAACAGAAGTAAAGTCCATAGATCAGCAGTTTGCTTCTTGCCCTGTAGGGTCACTTATATGACAAAGACACCATGCTGATTCTGACAGCCCTGAGGCAATATCTACCTCCATACAGTATACACTACACTGGCATGACAGGCAGACACAGCATATTCACTGGCTTTTAGCCCAAAGGCACACAAGCACAGGTCGCTCCTCAGTTAGGATTATCCTCATTAAGTGTCAAAACTGCAATGAGCTGCAGAATGCAGCCATGATTGAGCTCATAAAAACATTAGCAAGGCTGCAAATATGTAAAAACTATTTACTCAATATTTGTGTCCATTTCTGCACAATTAAACAAAAAACCAGCAAACTAACGCACACGTTAACCATCGCAAGCAGTTTAACAGCAAGAGAAGAAGGAAAAGACAATGGCTGTGACATCAAAATGCATTAAACCATTTGAAAATGAAGAGACCTTGTGCGGAGAAAAGAAAAGATAAAAAGACTATGTTTACTCTCTTTGTAGATTCCAGGGAGATCTCTCATTTATCTCTCTCCTTAAACACAGTGGTTCACCCTGCTGCTAAAAGCCCACCTCAGCAGTTTCTCTCCCTCTCCTTACCCTTTAATATTGATGATTCTCACAGGATAAAATAAGTTAAGTGGAGATATGGTAATCCCTCCTCTGCTTGCTGAACTCGTTTGTTTACTCTGGGGTGACTCCGGTGATGTAGCTACGCCTTTCTAGTCGCATATAATTTCACGTTTAGCAAACGCTCCCCTCTTTAATGTGCCCACTATCAAGGTCATGAATAGCTAAATTTTTTCTGCCTCTAGAATTAATTATTCACAGATAAAAAGCAAACAAGGGTTCTCTCTGAAGAAAGCAGCGCTTACTTCATTGTCCAGAATATATTTGACCACTTTCAGATGCCCCATGTTTTGGACACATAAATTTAAGTTGTGTTTGGGATTTTATATGTTTTTTTTTTCTTCCTTCTCTCTGTAGCGATGAAAGGATATATGTCTAGCAGACAGAGAACAAGGTGGAACTCTGTGTAATGGAATATATCACTTTCAGAGGCTTTTTGGTTCTGGCTGTGTGGATGTGAAGATCTAGAAAAAGCTTACATGGCAAAGAAAATTTAAATCCAATATTATTCACCAGCTAGCTGCTCAAAGAACTGAACATTTTGTGTTCAGTCACTGTCAGATTTAAGAACAAACTAATTCGACATGTTCGTGTGAGACTAGAAGTCTTCAGCTGAGCATGAAATAAGTATAAACCAGACTTATTTCTTGGTAATAAGAGCAATTATTGTGGATGGAATAGCTGGATTCCTACTCAAGGTTATAGGAGTGATAGGCCAGGACACCCCTGTGGATCCACTCTGCCCAAACATTGGAAATGGACTGTGAATTTCCTAGATTATAGGCTGGCTTCATTGTATAGGATGTTTGATAAGGGATTAAACTCAGTAAATCCGTTACTTTATATTGGACTCCGTGTTTGAGTTATCCTTTGCATTTTAGAGCTGTTATTCTTCTATTTCTCCTTCTTCTCTCTCTCTTTTTTTTTTTTTAGTTTTGGCAGCAGAGAAATGCCATAAATATTATTTTATTTCATTTCTGTGAGCAGCAAGACATTGGTACGCATACCATAATTGACAGAGGAGAGAACTGAAGGTTTTTTTTTTTTCATCAGTACAGTGTCAGTACAGAAATAATTCTTGAAAGAGTCCAGTTGTTCATGGGGAGAATAATTAGGGAATAGAAATATTTAAAGTTTCTTCCTGTGCTGTCTTGCAAAAATAAGCAAGACACAAGACAATGAGACTATTACAAAAAAAAATAAAAAATTTGGGCCCATTCGCTATTTACATTGGCACATTCCAACCACTGATCAAAAGATTATGGTGCTCAGGTTGTAATGAAAATGAGCCATCAAGTTAATGACATTAGATAAGGCTTCAATGTGTTTCAAATCTCACAGGAGTTGCTGTGATATTATGACATTCAGGAAGACAGTTCTCCATATGAATGCCAATATTTATGAAATACACTGAGTACAGGTCTGAATATTGCCCAGTACACTGAACACTCATAAAGAACTGGCAAGCTGCACAAATGAGATACAGAAGAGATCGTTCAAATGGTTAGTGAACTTCTCTCTTCATAAATCACTGAGGAAAGATGTCTACCAAAATGTTAATTGATATAAATTGTTTACTTACATGTGAAATTTATTGCCTGTGTTAATCAGGTGTATGCTTGCATTACATTTTAACTGATCTGCTCTAAACAATAGTAAAGATTTAGTGTATGTGACTGAGAATAAGGAGGAATTCATTCTGTCATTATATTATATGAGCCCATATCACCAAATTGATGAATGGAGGAAAAGAGATGTATTGGCTATCATTTCCTCTCTGTGCTATTGGTTCTGAGAACATGAGGTAAATGATATTGACATATTTTCTATTTACACAAGTACACACACAAAGTAAAAGCAGTAAATTCTCTCACAGATAAACTCATCCTCACAGCAAGGCCTCTGCTAAGACAGACACCCCAGTAAGAACAATCCATTTTAACCACAGCCAATGTTCGCAATTAAGCTTCATCTTCACTGCTTGTCACATTCTCATGCACTGCCTTCTCTTTGAATGAATCACCTGTACAGTTTAATTACAGAGTCTCTTTCCCTGAGCCCACCCACCACCATCAGACTACCTCTTGCAGGCCTCATTATCAAACTAGGGCAATTTCCCCCCAGCAAACCCATCTCTAATGCACGGTTGCTTTAAGCAAAACTGATGATGGCCAATAAAAGTGTTAGACTGAAGCAGTATAAATGATCAGGTCTAAATGGGTGTTTTGAAATCCAAACAGAAAGTGAGAATGAGTCTGAGTCATAGAGCCAGCGACATCACATGTCTTCCAGGTATATATGGGTTAAGCTCAGGATGCTGAATCAGCCCAGATATTTGGAGTAGGATTCCCCCATGTAGGATTTATCAAAATCAAACTTTAATCCACTTGAATACTCAATTTCTCAGACTTTGTCTCAGCATTAACAAGTTAAAACTGCCTTCTTGTGCTGGGTTCATTCACAACCTTTACGTCTTCACTATAATAATTAAATAACATCAACATTTGTTCACCTCTGGTCTTTCTCTTAACTTTTGGCTCAGTTTTAACTAAGAGATTGGCAACGATTCTAGAAACCCTAACTGAACTAAACAAATAACGAAATATTTGAGTATAGTATAATATATAATTAAATATACTTTTTTTAAATTCATAGTCATAATTTGTAATTACATATACTGACTAGAGCTGGCTGGCTGACTGTGTTGTGGGAACACATAGCCTCAGTGCTGAACCTAAGTACAGCTTGATGACAGCAGCTGCTACAGCTTTTAGTTGTTATGGCAGGCGTATCTCACATTTTCAAATTAAACACACAAAATGAGGTAAAGGGTAACGTTCTCTACAAAATGCAGAATAGCGTGAGTATACCCTGAAGCTTTCAGTGTCAATATGTGTATTGTATGGACCAGACAGCTGTGTATTGTGGCAAGGCATTCTTTAACTCCCCACAGTGTAACTGACAAAGTCATAGATTTCTCAAAGGAACCTGCTGCTTATGTGAGGGATGACAGATACACGTTGTGGAGAGAGTTTGTGGAAAGGATTGCTAATAAGCTTTTCCAGATCAATAAATGACTGCACGCTGCAAATTAAACTGTAAATCTCGTCAAAGATGGTGAATATTTCTTATGTCAAGCACACAGTTTTAACAAATTGCCCCTCGAGATATACTGAAGATCATAACCTCACATTCATTAAAAATGGGACAAGGTTAAGGAAAGTACAGTGGCTTAATTTTGATTCATACAACTGTTTTAATGAGTATGTTTCTCAGGTAGATGACGAATAAAAGTGTTGTCACTTTTTGTCTCAGGGCAAATTCAAGCATGATAAGAGAGCATGGCATCTAATAACTGAAGCACGAAAAACAGATTCTATGGAAAGCAGGAAAGCACGATGCACAAACAGAGTCTGATTAACCGGGCGTTACCCTCTGTGATATGAGTAGCACTTGGAAAATAGCAAGAGTCCTGTATCAGCTTACAGTAAAAGTTGTGTATTAAACTATCAGAACATGTTGTAACAAGGAGAGAGCATTAAAGTCACTGTGGAGTGCGTGCAGAGTCGACTGAAGACAAGACTGACATTGTGGTTTTATTTGTTATGTAATGATTTAATTGTGGCCTTGTGACTCAAAGAGAGACAACAATGTTTTTTTTTTAAAGTTTGTTCCCATAATGCTTTTCTTGTAGTGTTAGTACAGGCATTGATCATTCAGTCATTGTGGCACAGTAAACATGGATAGCCGTGGTGTAATTCATTCTTCACTCTTCCTAGAAATACACATTATTTTCCTTTCAAGGATTTGGTGAAACTGAATACTTTATTTGGGGAAATTTGGAATGGTAAGCGTCATATTAAAAGAAGATCATGTTCTCAAACCATTTCCAACCACTGGTACTCATAGCTGTCCTACTTGGGAGTATCCCTCAGAGCTGTGGTCATGAGACCTCAGGAGAACATCTCTGCCCTGTGGCTTTGCACTGACCAGCTGACCACGAATGTGAACACAGCCGGACAGCCACTGGTCAGAACTGTGCCTTTTGGCAAAGTTTGACTATACTCAGTCCGGAGAATAGAGAGGTTAGTACAATTATATGAAGCTTAGCATAGCAGTACATATGTCATGCGTTGTCCCACTTTCTTTTTGTGGTGTTTGTGATGAAATTTCTTTTGCCTTTCCGCTCTGCGGTGTAAGTCCTGGGTCTAGAGGCCAAATCTCTGGTGGGTAGCCATAAGTCACGTCTGGGTTTAGCACATTGCTGAGGCTGGCTGAGGTTCGCTGAGGAACCACAGCCTAATTCACCCAGCACTGTGAGGAGACGGTCCGTCTACAGCCCAGAGCCATGACCAACCAGTGGCTTTACTGTGGGGCTGCACGCCAGAGATATTATCCCCTTTCCCTTATTACTACATCACCCCCCGCCCTTCTTTTGGTTCTTATTTTTAGGTTCTCTTTTTTGTTTAATGTCTGTTGAGTTTTGAAGCTTTGCTTTTCACTGCATTTCCCCAGGTTAATATGTTATTTAATGTTCTATTTTTAAGTGCACTCTAGTATCACTTATTAACCTCCAGATCTCTTTGCTGTCCAAGCAGACTTAAGTTGGGCTTTATCTGCCGCTATAGTAAACACATGTAGCATGGTCTCACTGCCAAATGACAAGTGAGATAAATGTGTGTGCGAACGTTTCACTCAAGTGCTTTACAATACTTGAAAAGATAATCCATTTTCAAGGAGAGAGAAGTAGGTAGGAGAGTTTGGGGTTTAGCAGCACAATAATCTCCCCATATCGCCTCCTCGACACGCCATACTCTCTCCCCGCCACTTACTGGAGATGTGTGGAAGTGATAACAGAGAGTAAACATACTCGGGCTGCATGTTCCAACACACACACACACACACACACACACTTCTTTCAAATCATTCCCTGGTGCCACCACAGCTACTTTACAAATAATGGCCCCCATGTGTGTTCAGGGCTCCAAGGCTGTGTGAGGCAGGGGGACTGGGCTCTGTGCCCAGTCTGAAACCCTGTCAAGATCACTGTAAATTTCTCCTCGTTTTCAGCAGCTGTAATTTAAGGGCCAGATGTGCCGGAGACTTAGGACAGAGTCAGATAAACAGCTTGTTACATATATCTTTTCCATGCACACTATGGTACATGGATATCTATTCAACACAGAAAATTTTTTTTTGTCAAAGTGTGATGTTGATATGCAGTATTCATATGATGATTTGTTGCACAAAATTTACAACATTATATCTCTTCACGTCAAAATATATGTCTTTTTATGAAACAAAATGTGATACCTACCTCTTTTAACTGGTGCTATTTTATTTATTTGTATTTGTGTATTTGTATTTGTGTATATATATATTTACATTTATACAAATAAAAGTGAATACAGGGTAAAATTATTCACTGCTTCACACATCTGTCTTTTACTTGCACTAAAACACCACCTTGTGTCATAAATATTAGTAGAAGCTTCATTACTGTATCTGTGATGACACATTCCCCTGCCACTAATGGTCCAAGTTTCCAAGGTCTGAAAAATTCACAGTGATGCCCATAGAGACATTAGCAGTGTAAACATTTGGTTGTACCAGGGAAAATGATGTTAAATCCTGACAATCCACCCTAATTGGAAATATAATGGAGGATGAAGGGACACTGTTGGACGAGGTGGTCTTGATGAATGTGCATAGACTGGCTGTGTAGAGGAATCTTTCATGTGTTTTGGCAAGAAAGGGCAGTTTACTGCTCGGGGCTTGTGTGAAAATTCAAACTTCATATGTTTGGAGGGATCAGGTCAGGACACAACGTTGTAGGTCACAGCTGATTGTGGTCAACATAACGCCATATTTATTTATATAGCTGACAGGTGCTGATATGGAAACTGAATTATACATTAAATTTGTCTTTCCAACAGAAATGACACATGATTACACTTTCTATGTGTTTTCATTTTAACTTAAAAACTTTCCAGACAATCATTTCTATTTTTATTGTCTCACAATACCATCCATATCCAACAGGGGTTATTTTTTACATGTGTCTACAGAGTGGAGTGTATTCCTAATCACCTCTTTGTCTGTGTGTATTGAAGCATGGCCTACAGTGTAATATACTAGCACCAGGCTCAACATGCACATTCCTGTACAACCCCACCTCCACCCTTTTATTTCATTTCATCCTGTGGTGCTGCCACTCTCAGCTCACAGCTTCTGCATACACACAAGATTAATGCTGCTTAATTAAGAGCACAAAGTGACTAATTGGGGGCGCATGTCAGAGTTATATGTGTAATTTGCACATCAGTAATGATAAGTTTGGGGAGATCCCCTGTGTCAAAACATATTTAATAGCCGCAGGGATTTATAGCATTGGTTGCCAAGGTAATTAGTGATGTAGCAAGACACATGGAAACACATGCACATACAGACACACGTGCGATGGTCATACACATCTAAAGAGTAAGGATTAACATATTCACTGTGGTCGAGGGATGGACATTGCAAAGGTTTTACTGATATCAAAACAAAGTAGGCCAAAATACACACATTTTCAGCTTCAGCACAAGTAAGAGGTTTTATTACGTCTGACTTGGTACACAGTGATACTCACACATAGCGTATCACATTCATGGCACGCCTGGAATTTAAGACCATTTAGCATAAAGCTGTTTTGGCATATTCCCGGTGTTACCAACCCTCACTTAAAATTAACGTTTTAAAGGCAGTCTGGCAGCGGTGGGTGGTGTGATGTGTCAGTGTGCATGCAGAGACTCCTGCAGTTGAGAGGGCGAGGCTGTAACCCAGGTTATTTACAGATGTCCGCTTAACCTCCCACGTGTGGTAAATGTTATGATTTACTGATATTCACTAAAAGCTTAATATGCAGCCTATCAGTAGATTCTAGCTAGGTGGCTACACACGGCCTCTAGTTCTGACTCAGTGACTGCAGAGTGCATAACTCAGACAGGGTGTGGCCAAAAAGTAGTTAGTTTAAAAAGTGTGAAATAAGGCATTAGGTTGAATCTATCTACCTGGCTCGCTGCCCAAGTATAGTGAAATAAATGCATGAGTTTTATGTTGTTGTTTTGCAGTGGGCAACTGTCAGGAAAACATGCCAGCATCGATAAAAAGAACCGATAAGCTACGATTGTAAGGGTTCGGACAATTTGAAACTAGTTCTCAACTGGAACCAGTGGACAATTTTCACAAGGTCCCATTAAATTTGATGAAACAAACACAAAGTCAGACTAAAGAAACCATTGTTGTATGCCATGGACATGAATCATGTCAATATTATATTCTGCTAACACCAGGTGGATTATGGCCATTTTTCCTAGACCATTTCATGAAAAAGTAAGCAACATCACGAAACATTAAGTTGTGCAGAACTGTTTTGGGCGATTTTTTTTCTTTTAATGACTGCACAAGAAATAACAATAAACAAAACATTTGGGGAGAAATTAGATCTTTACAGTTGCTTTTTTATTTGGGTAAAATGGAGGGTTTGAATAATGAAAATACTTCCTCCCATCTTATGTTTCATGCACATTTGAATATGACAATACAAAGTTTGAGGCCACCAGTGTTTATCTCTAACAGAAAATGGCTAGTGGTCCTCCAGTTTTAAATGTAATGGCAAACTGTCTCTAAACCACATTTGTGCAATTGAGACGTACATGTAAGCAAGTCATTATGATCCTGCAATTTCTGTTGAAACACAGATGCATCATGCTGCTAAATAAAACCCTAGTTTTAAACACATACAGTACATACACTCTGTCTTTCTGTCACGTGGCATGTGTATGCTTTGCATGATATATTGTGTACTTATAAAGGTGTGTGTGTATGTTTTAGTGCATCCTGTAAAAATGGTAGCTACATTGGCCATGGCCAGACAGTCTGTGACCACACAGAGAGTAGCAGCAGGAGGTCGACACCTCCCTGGTTTACAGCCTTCTGAGGAGGGAGCCTCATTTTCTTCTGGTGCTGGCTTCACTCTTTATTTTTCTGCTTATAGTACGAGCACTAATATTAGATCAGCCGGGACTGCTGCTCGATAGAAAATGCTTTATGCTTGTTAAAATAATTGCTCTCAGTTTTCCAACTCATAAAATTGCCTTTGTAATTCGGTGGGGAATGTATCTTCTGAGACAATCACTCTCACGCCAGAGCGATGGCAACAGTTTTAATTAGTGGCATCGAATTTCCACAGAAATGAATCCTGGGTGCTGCACAGAGCGGTAATTGTTGAGGTAATAGTCTTATTAATTCTGCCACACTTAAGGGGGCAAACAGCAACTCCAAACCCCCACACACACACCTCTTTGGGGGCAATTTCAGCATTCCGATTTAATGGAATTCCAATTCACCGAATACACGGATAATCATTTTTGTACTCTCTTGCTGTAGTTCAGTATGGAAACATGCAGTCAGTTGCCGTCAGAGACCTGCTGTGCTGCTTTCAAAGGCCACGGCTCCGTTAGTCCTCCTGAAGAATTCCACCTAGAATTCCTTTGTGCCACGAGGCTCCTAGCTGTATGCTGGTTGCTACAGAGGGCTTTCACAGGCATGGACCCTACTGGTGTAATCCCATAATCCTACCGCACAGGGGTCTCAGAACTGGGGTGGAAAGTGGGAGTGGGGTAGTGTGCTTTAATTAAGAACTGAAAAGGGGGCAATAATGTTGATGAACAGAGTAGAGAAATTGAAGTAATGGGTGAAACCTGAGAAAAAGAAGGTTAAGTGTAAGAAGAGAAAACACGCCAGTGCACAGGATCTCATCCACAGAGCGACTGTGTACATCTTACTGTAGATAAAACACATAGCTAAATACTTAATAGCTTACTTATTTTGTTGAAGACAATAGCAATCAATCATGAAATAGTGCTGATACAGAATATTTAATTTATTGTTGGGGATTAAAAAAAGTCTCTCAAAATTAAATGATGCAGACCAACACTCATAGGATCTGTGCTTAATGGAAAGCCTACTCTTCAATACAAATCACCTTATTTACTTCTGTCCTCTCTTGTTGTGTCTGATTTCATTTCCTTCAGTTAGTCTGCATTATTGCCTCCCCTCCTGTGCTATTGATTTTAGTGAATATGGTTATTACAACATAAAAACCTTTGAGTCCCCATCCATTTATTGTACTCCAGAAAAGAAGAAAAGAGTAGTAACCAATCTCCAATTTACATTCACTTTAGCTGGAAAACATTCATTTTTGTGTAGACAATCAATATCATGTACAGAATAATTGGAATGTTATTAATTTAGCAATATTCCGATGTGGAAGTATATTAGCCCACAATGGGTGTGTGGTGCTGGCAAACAGCAAAACAGATTATTATCTCTTTAAAATTGCTTTTACTCTAACTCGTTACAATTATTCACGTGAAAACATTTATATTATGAAACACTCACAGGATAACATTGTGATTTTTCAGTGAAGCTGCCATTAGTTTTGCTTCAACCTGTATCCCACAGAAAGTATCTTATGGCAATTTTGAACTTGGGTAAACTGTCAAAGGCCTCGGAGGCCAGGCAACAGGAAGCACCTGGGGTTCTCTGGTATCTGGCAGCAGTGCCAGACCAACTCTAATCCAATCACAGAATGACAGCAGGGCGGCTTCAGCTGTGCATGATGGATATTGCTCCTGTCAACACCAGACCATACATCCATAGTTCACCTGTCTTAGTTTGTCTCACATGTATTTCTCACAGCGTTTGTGTCTGAGTCCATCTTCGCATACAAAGAGTTAATAACAAAACTCACTGAATAAGTTTAAAAGTATTCTCATTAAAGGCAGCATGGGAGGAATTTATTCCTTACTAGTCACAACAAAATCATTTAAACAAATTAATATTAGGCCTCATCAACCATGCCATCACTGTTTTAACTGAATGATTATGTTTTCCCCTCCTGTACAATTATAGTGATCTCATTGAATGAAACGAATGGTTGAGCTTTTTGACATGAACCCACTGAGAGGACTGTGGCAGCGTAATATAAGTGTTACTACACACTGTTCAATGCTATGTAGTGATAGAAGTTAATAAAACAATAAAATTTAATAAAATATACATTTTCGGACACTCTGAGCAGAAAAAAAGTTCGATGAAAAATGTATCTACATGTGTATTCATGTTTTATACATCTTACAGTGTAATTACAGATAATTTGAAACAGCATGTCTGTACCAGCCCTCACTGCAACACCTAGCAAGACTCTCATAATGAAAGAATCATATAAGGACAAAGGCCACATGTTCATTCATACTGAAACGCCTCCCTTATCAGAGTACAGTGCCGTAATCATATGACATGCTCAGTTGACCCGGACAAGAGGTGTTTTTACTGACTGATAAAATCTAATTACATTTCAAAGGTTCTCAAAGAGGGACGAACAGGAGGAAACACCCGTGTCACACTCATGATATGATAGTGTGTTACTGTCTTCCTGCAGATGGTATATAGACATTATAGCTACTGTGTTTTTTTAAGTACCAGTGACCAAAAGGAAATCTACTAAAAACAACTTGCTAATTGTCTCTGAATGAAATGAAATTTTGTTATTTAGTATTAGTATTGACAATATGCATGTGCTCCATGATACTATGTCAATTCCTAGGTATTTCCCACCCACAGTAGTATATTGAAATCTATACACATAGCCCATTGAGGATGGAAGGCCAAAATAAATGAATAAAATCATCCACAGAATGTGAACATGGCCTCAGACTTGATATATGAAAGTCTCATTGTAACAGTTTGGCTCAGGTCTCACTATAATGCTCCTCACAAGTCTTCGGGGTAAAAAACCTTTGACTCAGCCAGGAACCCTTGTAATTAAGTGTACTGCTGGATAGGTCTATTGTAATACAAAACTACATGACTACTGGTTCTAAAGTCTTGCAAACCCACAGCTAAAAGGATAATAGCTGGGCCTTAGAAAGATACATAGCTGAGCCACGGAATAAGAGATATTTAGTCCGATTGCTCTGCTGAATACAGAAGCTAAATCAAATAGGTGTAAATTAAGAGATTGGTTAATTACACCAACTGTGAGTGCGAACCAGTTAATAAGAGTAAGTTGAAGACTAGATGATTCCCTGGTGAGCAGGCAGGATTACCATGTAAGCTCTTCTGTCACATATAGTGATGCCCCAAATCTCCCCCTGCTCTGAGGAGCATTCAACCCGTCAACTGAAATGAAAGAGGCCTTAACGAACACCTCTCTCCCACTCATGTAGCACTCCCATCTATTCACTGTTTAACATGGGCTGTGTAGCCCCTGCTGATGGTGTGTACGCCAAAGCCTGGAGATCAGAGTCCAGGGTGAGTTTGATTCTCATATATCTTTAAAGAAAAGAACAACTTGCACTCTTTTGGCTATTGTGTGTGTGTGTGTCTGTGTGTGTGTACACTTGTGTGTGAGAGAGAGACAGCAAGTATTCTCTCATTGAATTGAATATGAGTTCCACTTTTCTACAACAGTCTCAGAAGGCTGCGTTTACACCACTACCGCTACTATATTGTATGGAAATAATTCAAATTATTTCACGTAAAAATGAACTGAAATGAGATAATACAGATAAGTCATGTTTACTGTGAACTGAAGAAATGTTATAGTAGTAGCAATATGCTAATATTCCAATCCCCACTTGGAGTTAAGGGACTGAGGGTAGGAGCCCTGTTTCTCTTATGCATTATCATAAATCATAGTAGGCCTATTTAGTCATTCAATACCACACTGTCCCCCAGGACCATAATCTGTTTACAGGAGCAATGCAGCTTTGCATAGTACTTTCAAATCCATACCAAATGCATTTTTAATTGGTAAATAAATGCAAAACGCATGCTAACAGGCAATTGTAGCAGGGCTCCTGAATGCTTAAATATGGTTCTAAGCATGATGTTCACATTATGGATTTTGCATCACCGTGTGTTTCCAAGGTGATTTATAATCAGCCAAGGATCCAGTCTCTGTTGTAGCATAATGGAAGGTCTTGAACCAAACTATGACTTCATCACATTTCAACATGAATATTGAGGATTTCACCAGGTCTCTGAAGAAGAACCCTCATCAAATCGTGTGTAAGAATATATATCCAGCTGTATTTCTGTTTGGTCACATCCACAAAAAAGTAACTTTTTCTTTTGGCACATTATCAACACTCACTTGGTATCAGGGTTATCGGTACCACAGTAAATTAACAGAGTAACATGTATGTACTCATAATAGACTGCCAGTGAAATGATTACAAGGAGTAATCATCTTGTCACAGTTCCTTCCTTTTTTTTTCTAATACAGTATGAAGTGATTACATAGATTCACATGCAATCGAACTTCTTTTAACTATTAATTATTTTACAAAATCATTTAGAAGTGACAAATGCATGAAGCCCATACATGTAATTTTAAATTACATTAAGCGTCACTATATATTATCACCCATTAAAGTGAACATGCCCTTAATTCAAAACAAGCATCAATGCATTTCAGTTGAACAGTACTAGGTAGGTCCCTTATTTGGTTTATCTTTTTTCTACAGTGACTTGGTTAATTATTTTTAACAGGATCAAGAGCATGCTTTAAAATGTGACTGCTGTTCCAGAGCCACCCTGAGAGCAAAGGCCAAGGAACAGCAGCATGTGCCGGAGCACATGATTCTGTCACAGATCAGGGTGTAACAAGCATAAACATTTGTTTGATTGCACAACAGGATGATGGTTAGATGATGTTTAGGAAAACCAAAGTCCTTTCTGTTGTTTCTTGGGGGAGGGGGGGGACACTTGTCAAGTTTGATTGATGCAGACACGACTTGGAATCACAAAGTCACTTCTTCAGTTTATCAATGTTAAACATGTAATACTGTATTTATATCATCCATTTAATTAAATCTCCGGACCATTGCCAGTGTTAGGTAAACAAAACAACAGTGTTAAGTAAACAAAATAACATTTATACACTGAACATATATTCTTTTCTATTTGCATATTTTCTGTTTTAGATTCAATTTGTTAAAAAATGAACACAAATGTGGGTGTGTATTTATTCAAGCAAGAGTAATCTTTATATGGGTACCCATTTAATTTATGGACATAATTACTTTACAGCTTTAGGTTACCATTATAAGACCATAACACCATCCTGACAATAATCTTGGCAGTACTCCAGGAGGATATAAGTTCTTTGAATTAGGTCCAAAGTTGAAATGTTGCTTTTTATTACCCTAATTGGGAAAAAATAGATATTTGTAGCATTGAAAAAACAGGTAGAAATGACTGTAACTTTGGAGTATTGTTTTATATTAACACTTAATAGAAGTGATAGACGTACTTTGTTCTTGCCCTCCCCAATATAAGATGTTTGTATCCCCTTACTGTTTTATTGAAATATCAATGTAACTGATAACTGTGATCCATCTTTCTATGACCTCATGTAAAGTAATCACCTCATCTGAGCACAAATAGATAAACGAGAGGCAGATAAGTAATAGAAATACAAAGCTGTTGGTACCTGGGATTCAAATGTTAATGGATGATTGATGGAAACTGATTGTCTAGACCTAAACATAATACTATTAGTAACACATTACACATTGGTGGAATTCAAAATTACAGCATAATGATGTAATGTTATCATCTAGATATAGGTAACAACTGGACAATAGCTATTGCAGGTTGAAAATTATGGAGCCAACATTTATAATTTTAGTAGTTTTTTTGTTTCATTAAACCTGTAAAAAAAAGAGCTGACCTGTGATTAGTCTCTTAATCAATTAATCGGAAAAATAAGACAGTATATAAATGTCTTATTAACAATACCTGTATAACTGTTATGACTGCTATAATGACACTGCACTGCCCAGTAACCGCTAGATAACCACACAAAGCTATTGGCCAGTCAATCAAGGCACATAACAATTGATTATAACTTAATTTTATTTGTCTCTGTTTAAACAGTATTTGGTTTATAACCCCGTTTGTAGACTGCCCCACTGAGAAAAATCTGTAATCTCTAATTTCAGATGGGCAGTATGCCCTTGAACAGAGCATACAAACACCAGAAATTTCACATATTTCATCCATAATTCCAAGAAAACATAGTCTTAACTTGAACTTATCATCTATAATGAGACTCGGTCTTCTTTGACTCCATCCAATGAATGTTATTTTCAGAAGGCAGGAGGTGGTGATGTGCCATTTGTACACACATTTGCAGTAAATCAATATGGCTGGAGATTTAAGATATTATCCTTATCATTCTTTTATCACATCCTTATCAAAATATGAGCTCCCACAGCCTCATGGGTGATCAATGAACATTCCTACTGCTACTGAAACAAACACAAGGGCATCTATCAGTGCTCTATCCATTCTTATCTAAACAAGTAATCACATGGTCATCCACTATTTCATCAGTGATCAAAATCAAATACTTTCTTTAACACTGGATTGTGAAGCCTTTTCCAGAAAAAAAAAAAAAAAAAAAAAAAAAAGAAAAAAAATTATAAACAGTCTTATTTAACCAAGGGACTGTGTGACTTAACACAACTCTTACATGTTGATAAAATATGCAGGACCAAATTAGATTATATCAAGAGTGTATGCATGACTGTACTCTATGACACTGTTCTACCAAGAGGCTATCAGTGTCTTATCTAAAGCTGTGTAAAGCTGGTGTCAAACAACGGTTGGTGGTAATGATCAACCACAGGGATATGACAGTAAACACCTGAATGGAAAAAAACACCAATGTTTCATCAGGACAAGTGAGGCATGTAGTGTTTCTCCAGTTAAATTTGAAAATAAGCATCAGTTAGACTAATACAGAAGTGACAGTCTCTCAGAATAATGTTCAGCCCCATAAACAATCTGATATTACCTGAATCCATCCATCTTGTAATTTATCATTTGCGGCTGTTGTCTCTGGCAGCTAAGTTGATCACCAGCCATTGGATTTATCGATTCTGTCATTATAATTGGTGTGACTGTGTCCCTTTGACAAAAACTGTGGCTTGTCAAATAGAGGGGAGCATTTTTTGGACATGCTGATTATAGATAATCTTGGGATCTTTGTTAGGTGACTAGCTGTACAGCTACAGAAGGATGCTTTTCAAACAGCTGTTTTTTTCTGTTATTTGTGTAGTTTATGTAGTTTGTGTGTATTAAACATGGTTCATTGTGAGCTTACTGGTAATTATGATCCCAACATTTGACATATTTATCTTTTTTAGCTACCATTTTCACAAGTTTGGAAATATGTTGGTGGTACCTCAACCTCGGCTACAAGGCCAAGTTGGAATGGCTGCAAGTATCCCATGTTTCACACTGAACTTTTTGACCGCTGATGAGGACACCATCTGGGTACTGGTATTGGGTAGTGAAGCGTGTTGCTATAATTGTCAGTGTGAAGGCACTTATGCACTCAAAATAGAAAGTGTAAGTATGGAGGCATGCAAATTGAGACACAGCAAAGCTGTCCTTGATTCAGCTGTGTTAAGAGGTAACAACAAGCAAATTATTCTGTGATTTATCATTTCTGTGCAAGCTCTGCAGGAAGTTTGAGAAGTTTGAGACAGCATATTGTCACACAAGTAGCGCAACTCCGGGAATAGCTCACCGTGTGGGTTGTGTACGTAGATTGAGGGTAGGAGAAACAGAAAAAGTGGGTGTGTGAGCCTGGAGACCTGAGTAGAGAAGTCAGCTGTATGTGCGTCCAGCTAGAGGCCAGTTAAAGAGCCAATATTAACAATATTGAGGCATAAAAAATATTGTCACTGAGGTGTGTCATTGTCAGTACATGGTAAATATTCTCAAGATAGTCATTGTAATTGTTTTAGATATTTTTCTTCTGCACTGCACATTAAGGAATAAGGAATAATAATACTACCTTGGCCTGGAGAGAGAAAGCTATAGATGTCCAGACAAAGTGCGACAATAAAAAAAAATTAATTTTAGCTAAACTGCAATCAGTTTGCTGCAAGTATACTGAAAACAACATGGATAAAATATAATACACTTCTCATATAGGCCCCTTTTCTTGTGATGCAATCACAGCCCATTCAACAAACTGATATTCACTACAGCTGGAACAGCAAAACTGTGATCAGATATATACGGTAAAATGACTGAGTGGGTGTATAACAGTTACTGTTACAAGTTAAAGCTGATTGTAGTACATAGAGAAAGGAAGACTTGCACAAAAATCACTGATTCAAAAGCTGAATTATTCCACACATTTTATAAGCACACATTTTCATAGATTTATGGATTTTCCTATAATAAGAAGGAGAATGATAACACAGAAAGCAGAACTTTTTGTTGCCACGATACATGTTAGTACAGATAAAACAGAAATAGCTCCAAAGTGATGTTAACCAGCAAAGAGTAAGTGTGTGTGTGTGTGTGTGTGTGTGTGTGTGTGTGTGTGTGTGTGTGTCTGTGTGTGTGTCTGAGTGTGTAAGAGAGAGAAAGTGTGTGGATGTGTGTAGCAGTAAGGGTGGTAGACAACTTGCACAGACCCAACAGCATATCACCTCATCTGTCAATCAAGCCACAGGGGAGGTGAAGGGTAAGGAGGAGACAGGCACGCTGGCTAATCATTTTGTAATCAGGCGTCAAAACAAAACAAAAAAATGTTTATCTGATCAGTGCAGGCGGCTGACAGAGTTGACATGGATGTTTTTTCCTCTTGTGTCATCATGTCAGGGCTAATGGACAGTGGTAAGGAGGGGAGTTAATTACTTTTGACGATGCTCCCCGCTAATTTCCCATTTATATGGAGCTCCTTTTCTTCTCTGCTTTTGGCCAGGCAGGCAAACTGCTCAGCTGCTGTTTGCATCTACACCATCTCTATGCATATCAAAACATTACGGACACTATTGTCTCCTTCTCTTTCTTTAATTTTTTTTTCATTGTTCAATGTGAGATGAAGGAGGAAGCCTTGTTCCACAACAAAGGACAAATAGAAACACTATCAACACAAATACATCCACATTTCCACTTATATAATGGAAGGGCATTTTTTTTCATCTGTGCGTGAAAGTCAGACCCATTTCAGCCTTGTGGCAAGTCAAATTTTAGTTGAATTTTGGCAATTTGATCATTAGATGTTTTGTGGCTCAGCTGCCCTCAAGCCTACCCCCCCGGTTCTTGTGATCATGTCTCAAGTGTGGGACCCAACAGATACCAAACAAGACAGCTTGCCAGGAGAGAATACTCATACAACTAAAATACTCATATGTCATTCACAGACTTGGTCTCCTCGATAAAACTTGACTCAGTAATGTTAGAGACAGTGGATCCTGTCTGAGGGTGACCAGTGCAGTAACACTAGTCTTCAGTTGTGACACCACCTGTCTCACACCAAAGCAAAGTCCTCTGATTGGCAGACAAGGATTGGAGAGGTTAGTGCTCTAAAAAGAGGAGGACTTTTTTTCACTCTGACACTTTGTCAGTGTCACTCTTCTCTGCTGCTGCTGCTCTCGAGTTGATGTCACATCTTGAAAGGCCCATGACACCGATGTCCATTTTGCATAAACTGCAACTTTTCCTTACCCAAGCCACCTTATATTGTCCCCTCCTAGACCTTTACAATCTTACCTTACTCAGAAGTCATAATGAAGATGTAGAGGCTAAGTGATGACTAAACAAATAAAAGTGGTGATGGTACAGGGTCGGTCTGTATGCAATGAATTATTCGTAAATAAATAAATTTCTGATTGTATTTCTAAAAGATCCCTCAACTTGATCTAAATCTGTCTGTGACAGCTGCTTCTGAGACCCAGAGACCCCTTTCTTTAAACACTTTTACATTATTATATGTTATCCTAATGGTAGCAGTCACATACTTAATGCTTGTATTGGCCTGATAAATGATGGCCCCCCTGGCTGACATACTGTATGTAGAAGGGCCAAAAGTGAAGAGGGACATTTTATACTTGGCTATCAATCTGAGTGGGATCTGTGGGACCTAGTGAAAACGGTGGTAATTCATTTTAAAAGAGGCTCAGTGGGCTACGCAGGGCCCCAAGCGGTGGTGATGGGTCCTCACCCTATGATTGAGATCCTGAAAGTGGAGCTGTTTTATGGTCTTCTTAATTTAGAGGGGCAGGCACTGTCATAGATACCTTGTCAGTGAGGGAGAGGGGGCATTTGGAGCTGACCTCTAAGAGAGCCATCAATTAACCAAGTTCAACAATTGCAGCTGTCTTTATATGTGCATATGTGCATATCTTCAGGAAAAGAAGAAGTGAAAGATGCAGTCCACATACATACCAGGGCTTACAAAAATGAAAGGAAATAATCTATTACAGGCTGAGGAACTATGAGCTGTGTAGGTGTATTCAGAGTCTTAAATGATTTATATTGGACATCTATCCTTGATTGAATGGGAAGTGGTGACATCCATATACCTTGTAGGTCATAGATATAAATGATGACGCACAGACAAGTATGTCCCCAGCTTCTCCTCACAGTTCATATGGGGAAAAATAATCAATCTTTCTGCCACAGACCCTCTGGAAAGAGTAGCTGTTGTTGAAGTTAACAGCACTACCTTGTTGCTCCAAACAGTGGGTCTATGTGGGGTTGATTCTTTCAGGAATGGTGCTTAGAAATCAAGAGATTGATGAGCATTTAAGCATGACACCAATCAATCAGAAAGACAAATCCTCTGTGTCACTGTGGGCTGTGTGCTATTCTATGGGAGACAGGCATTCTCCCTGTATGCAAACAATGTCCCCAATTTGTCAGGGACACAATAACAGTCCTGGCAGACCCCATTTGCATCACTGTGTGAACAACAAATGTAATTGATCGCAATATTGATTATTGTATTTTGGCAAAAAGAGATGTCCCTAGAGAGCAGGTGATGCAGTCGAACAATAGGATCCTTAAATTTATTTTGTTTGACCTTTCTGAAGAATCTAACATTTCTACAGGTAAGAATGATTGAGCTAAATAAAATGTGAGCTGGTTCTCCTGAGAAGAGACACATATACATAGAAAATGAAACTGTAGTATAGTCATTGTGTTAATGGAGACGTACCAGTAACTTCTTATATACCTCATACAGTATGTCTAATCTTATCAAGTTCTAAACCAGCATGGAAGTCGTTTACCAATAAACAGCTGTATTTTGTAGTATAATTAAGTTCTACAACTATGTAGTTTGTCAATTAAGAATGAGAATGCTCTGTGATCCCATAAAGATCACAGTTAGACCATTAGACGATAGGACCAAGTCCACATTCTGTCCTCCTGGCTCATGCAAGTATGATGGATTGTGCTGTAAACTCATTCTGTACCAGTAAATGACGACATCTTATTTGATGACTTAAATGATTTATTCAAGAGTTTGTGGAGGATGTGGTTGAGGTGAATTTCACCACTTGGTGGGCAAGTTGAACCATCAGTGGATTTATGGACTCTAGCAGGAGGTGTCCTCTTTTGACCTGGTCTTCACTCCTTCATTCTGTCTCTAACATTGCTCAAATATTTCCAGAAAACGAGAATGAAATAATGGATGAATGAATCAGCCATTGGACTGACATTTGGAGTTAAAGGAATTACACTGCTCCAAGAGGCTTCTTTAGTTCTGTCTCAAGTCAGCAGAACAAATGATGCAGTCACACCACTTGTTTGAGCGAGCCAACACTCAGAGTTACTCTCTAATTGAGGATGTACATCACACTGTAACAGTTGCATATTATTAACACACAAAACAAGGGCCAATTGATCATTAGTGCATCAATATGTAGTTTGCATAAAATTATTTCCTTTAAATAGTCTGTGTTTGAGGTGACACAGGGTTGGCTCATCAATAATGTAAATGAGCCATTAGGGCATTAAGAGGCTGTCTGTGGGAATGACAGACCACCAGGCGTCAGTGAGTTAATATCCAATACAGCACTCCCTGCCACACAGGCCAGTGGCTTGGCCAATTAAACACACAAATTATACACCTACCTAAAGCCGGGTCATTTATAAATTTTAAGTAAAAATGTGCTTTTGGGATAGTAACATTGATTTACAGAAGACAGAATATATCTTAAAGTGTAGCCTTGATTAATAGAAGTTCTTTAACCCTTTGATTTCAATTTACCAATTTTCAATATCTTAAATTCTTGCAGTTCACTTACAGCAGACTGTTACCTGTGACACAATTTCAAATAAAAAGCGATTACAGATGATTACAAATGCAATATACGCCTGAGGAGAATTCCCAATGAGGCAGTCAGAGCTCATCTCAGACCATGCCCTTTGCCTCAATCCATAAGTGCTCCTGGCTGCCACCTGCAACCTTGAGACTCACCCTTCTCTCGCCTGTCTCCCTCCTCTCTTCTCCATGTCTGCCAATAGTAAGGAGCCAGATGAAGTGGCAGTGGGAGGAAATGTTTGCCACAAAATTAGTTGTGTCATCTCTAGAATCTGTGATGCAAGCCACAGAGAAGGATATCAATGTAATCAATCACACCATTGATTCTCACAGGATAAAGGATTCAAATTCACCACATAAAGGTTATTTAGACAAGAAAAGTCTGACGGTCTGCAGCAAATTGCTGTTTTTAGACAATGATAGTGAAGAAATTAGTAACAAAACAGTAAATACCAATACAAATATACATACCTGCAAACTTGTTTTGGCTGTAGTGTTAAACAGCAGGGCTAAATACCAGATTCCTCTAAATCAAAGAAATTTATATTTATATTTTGTTATATCAGTGAAATATAAAAAGAGGGAAATTAATTGAATTGATCAGTTCAGCCAGTAGCTTAAAGTTTTCATTTTGTGGACATCATTGTTACTTAGCTTTTGTTGCATGACATAATTTTATCATCAATCTGTGAAAAGTTAAAATGGTCATAAAACTTTCCTTAAGTATTATCACTGTTTGCAGGACTCCCAAACTGATGATTAAAAAAACCACCTGGCTATCTGACCTGTGACTAGGCTAATTTGGTCTGGTGCCAGTTTGGAGAGGCACGACTTAACAGCCCTTACTGACAGTTTCACTGGCCACAGTGTAGATAAAATACAACAATGATAAAATACCACGCTGCTGTCTTCTTTTACTAATATTCAGACATTAACGTAGTTCAAAGTGAACAGTTATTTGTGGTGAAGAAAAAAATCTCCAACCCTGAGTACCCCAACCAGGTGACTTTCATGGTTAAAATACTAACAAATACTTCAACTTTTCTCTCATGGTACGTGACTTGAAATCAGGAACAGGCTCTTTTCTCTCTAGTGAAAGACACGGCTGAATGTACATGGTTAACTTAACTGTTGGTATTGGTGTCAGTGGAACCAAGCTCTTTGTTTCCACCGCTTACTCTCAGTTGACATGACTAGAGAAGCTTTATCTACATGTGTGTGGGGTAGAAATTTGTAAAATTCAATATGTAAATCTTTATACAACACAGTTATGGGCTTTCTATTGTAAAAATGTATACCTTTGTTTTTTTTCTTTGGATCATAAAATGCACCCACACATCACTCTGTATCAGTCCACTTCAGAGTGGAATTGTAAATCTATCCCACATTTGGGATGTTAGGATGATGATATACAGTAATAGCTGAAATAATAGGATCGTATGTCTCAGTTTGACTGGGCCATATCTTTACCTGCCATGCCACTCAGTGCCCATGCTCTGCCATCATCTCTGAATGCTAGCACACGAGGGGGCTCGTTAGCCTACTATTACAGATGTGACAAGCACATCATAATAGCCCAATTATCCCAAAATGCCAAATTTCACTCCAAAGGAAAAGGAGTGTGTAGTGATTAATGGTGAACACTTAAGGGGAAGAGTTAGACAACGCTGTTGGATAGGAGAAAATATGTATCAGCCTGCCACCACTACAGATGCTTCCTCCCCCCTGACAACTGCAATTCATTTGAGATGCTATTAACATGCATAATTATGCTAATCAAGCAGTAATTAAGTGCCAATTCATCAGAGACCATTTTTTGTCTGTAATTTCATCAACCATGGCTGTTGGGGTTTGTTTTTTGTGCCTACTTCTTTATACAATATTGCTCAAATGAGGTTCTCTCATTTCATCTAACAGCCCTTTTGCTGTATGCTTGTGAAGTTTGTAAACAGGATGTGTTAGAGATCCATTCTTCACTCTTTTACTTCTTTCTGAGAGACACTGCTAACCAGGAATTTTCTAGACATTTCCTGGAGGACGTGTATGTGCCAGTGTAAATGTTTGAATTGGTTTGTCTAGACATTATAGCAAAAATATGTCCTACTAGCTCCTACTATGTCTGTGTAATATCCAGTGGAGTGGATTTGTGAAACGAGGGTTCATTGTCCAGAGAATTCAGTGAGTAAAGGGGCGTTTTGATGATGTTTCTGCCTTCTCTCCTGCAGCGCTAGTCTCTGACACGCTCTACCCAGGCACCACCCCTCCCCTAAATTAAACTGAATATTTCCAGTAGGTGAGAGTCTGACAGGGCAACTCTGGAAAGTGTATGGACCTAATTCTCCGGACATTATATTCAAAATGAATGGTGCATTTTGCCTGCATGATTTCATTACTTTAGAGATCATGTTAACATGCTGTTCTGAGCATTAAGTACTAGGTATAGCCTTATAGAGCTGCTAGCACGTCTGTTAACGGCTGTAGTTTGGTAATTTTCATGTACATGTTGCATTGGTGCTTCATATATTTTATAGCAAGGGCTGAGATATCAAGTAGTTCTGCCATCTCTGATATTATCAAATGTGATGTTTATATCCAACTATGTTATTTTGAATAACTAAAGCAAAGTGTATATTCTTCTGCAAGCTGTTTTAATTGATTTTTGAAAACAATGGGAGCCAGTTACTTCTGGTAAATCTAAACCTGCACATGCTACAGCTGCAGGTTGAAAACACAGGCCATTCAGTGCAGCATGTACAAACACATATTCCTAATGTTTTTAATCACACTCAAGAAAAAAACATCATTCTTTTTAGTTACTTTTCATGCCTCTATCTCAATGTTACCACGTCTTCTGAGGCAGTGTGGCACGTATGAAATGTTATTTGCAATGGCATTTCTCTGTCCAGTTTCACCCAGAGAGTCAGACAGGTGTTCTCATTGGACATGAAAGCCTCTGGTGATGGACGTCAGTCTTCATCATCTCCCATGATGATGTGCCTGAGGTGAGGAAACTGCTTCCATTCCTCTGACATGGTAACTCTTTTGAGTTTCAGCACTTTTATGATAGTTTTGGCAGCTAGAATATCTATTCAGACATTGAGGTGGACAGTTGCAACTTCATTTTTTAGAGCTTGATTACACTTCTATTTTCTAGATTGTGTGAAAGAATTATTAATTTTGTTCTCTCCTTCTAGCTTTGTGTAGGTGTCTCCAACCACTTACAAAAACTGGACTTCTCTAAATGTATCCCACCAGTGTCACATGACCCTTAGGGTTGACCTCCATGATTTTACTGCTGAAATTGTTTTAACTCTTGAAGAATTTTTTAGAGCCTGTCCTCCCAAAAAAACAAAAGAACTGCACCAGTTGCTCCCCAAGATGACACGTGCTTTAAGTGACAAAGCTGTCTAGAAGCTGTTGTAACTGTGACAGCTGCAAAGGGGAGTTTTGGAAGCCACAGTTTTTTTCTTCCCGTTTTTAACTGACAGTAAATGTTTTTAAAGCATGATCTTTCCCCTAAACCTTACCAAGATGCGTTGTGCCAAAAGCATAAACACAGCATTTTCACATCATGAAACAGATTTGTCTTTCATGTCTAATTTGTAATGGGTTTGAAAGGCAGAGACAAAATTCAGTGGTGTCCGTGGTGTCGGATCTGACAAAGCTTTAATGTATTGTTTCAGAGGGTAGAATTAGTTGGATTTATCTATTAGTATATGCAATAAGACACATCTATATTTTCCCATATGTAGGCCAAGTTAACTGTTGCTGTGTAAAAAAATCTTGCTTGGCTTGTTGTGACATGAATTCACAGGGCAAGAAAAAAGTGCTTGGTACATCATGGAGTTTCCCTTACAGTCGAGACCTATAGCAACAGATCTATGCAATGGTTCAGGACGCATCTGAGTCACCTCTGACCTTAATAACAAAGAAAGTTTAAGTTTTAAGTTTAACCTTAAATGTAGAGAAAGTGTTTGCTTTCCACACACAAACTGGGAGCTGGTCCTATATAAGAAGAGCCTATTTGTTCAGTCTACTGTTGGAGATTGTAGGAGTTATCAGCAGACCTGCATTTTGACAGTGACATGATTGAGATAACTGGGCCATTAAGGTCTTTGTATACTAGGAAAAGGATTTTGAATTTTCTTCTGGATTTTACAGAGAGACCATACAGAGAAGTTAATTTGGGAAATATGATCTCTTTGACTAGTTCCTGTCAGTACTGCAGCTTTTTGGATCAACTAGGGGCTTATAACAACGTTACTGGGAGACCCTGTTAATATGGAATTAGTCATCTAGTCTAGACGTAACGAATACATGGACTAACTTTGAAGGATTTTTTGAGACAAGGTCATTTTAAAATATTCCAAGATAGAAAAAGGGAGTTCTAAAATGGTGACATGCTTAACCATTAGTATATCAGGTGACTGTTTAAATGTCTCTATAATTGTCTTACCTCATAGTGACTGACCTCTCTCCTGCTTTTCAATGAACTAACCGCATTTTTCAGAAAATGAAAAAAAATAAGTAGTACAGAAACTAAGCACGAAAGAGATGCGAGTTCCCTTGCCTGCCAATAAAAGGGCTCCTTGGCATAGACGGGGCTGATCGTAACCAAACTCTTCTACTTCAGCTCCCCAAATCATATCCCATCATGCTTGTTTTGGACCGCCACTGTCACAGTTTCTTTGTGGTGAGTTCATATCATCTGCAGATAATTCAAGGAGATTTATAGCCAGTGAATTTTGGAGTAAATATTATAAAACAATGGGATATTACTCAGCATGGAAAGCAAACTGAGAGAAGCAGCCTGGTTGATGGTGGCTGGCTGTACAGGATGAGATTGGCTCTGAGGTTTGATGGGGCAGAAGAAGGCTCATGCAGACGGCTGGCTGCTCGTTTTGACGGCGTGTCAGGGTTGGCTTGCAAGCTGCTCTGCCACATCTGGGTGATGCAGTCATCATTGTGGCAGGCCTGTCAGAACAAACTGGTGTGCTGGAGACAGATACAGTTTTAGTGGCTGGATGGGGAGTATGTAACACATGCACCACCCTAACATCGAATATGTTCCCCAAACTGGCAAGCTGGTGGCAAGTTAATGACAGGAACGACCAGTGACATCATATAAAAACATGATTACGCTCCACTAAGACATCTGAGTGAGTCTATAGATCAAACAGACAGGGTGATGACTTAAAGCACTAACACTTTGGCTACTGGCATTACTTTAAACAAGAGCATCGGTAACAGAATACAAGACTGTCTCTATAATTTTAATGGAATTTTCATAACAAAAATGATACAGAATAAATAAAGATTACTCACTTACACACCCACCCACCCATCCACCCACCCAGACACACACACACACACACATACAGACACACAGAGAGGAGATGAGACAGAGAGAAGGAAAGAATAAAGAGATGGCATTGCCAAGAAGGGGTTTACGTTGCATCACCATCGCAGTGTTTTTATTTGTGATGTATTCAAATGAATTGACAGTCACAGTGGGAGAATAATGTGTAATCATTAGCAAAGGGTTTGCAAATTATTTATGTAATGTAAACCATGATAATTTACCTTCACTTTTTTTCTAATACTGCCATTAACAAGTTACTTCAAAACCAATAAATGTCACTATTGCTTTCACTTAATTAAAACAATAGATATCATATTGCAAGGTAAGATGTCAGTCATATCACATTCTCCTGCACGTCGCAATTTACCGCTAAAGTGTTAAGAGAGAGGGTGACACAAATAATAGCTATTAAACTGTCAGCTAGTGGAGGCTGGATCACATTACTGAAATTAGCTAAGATGCGCTATTATAAACAATGCCATCCTCTTATAACACATGCATGCATACACACAAATAAACACACCCCAATACACACACACACACAGCAGAATGGATAAAGCACAATGAAATGAGAAAAAAATGTGACGTGTGCCTCAAATATGAAATGTATTAAAACTGCTCTTACTTTTCACACTGTTATATTGTGTGTTTGGTTGTACTTTAGACATTGATCATCTATATTCTGACTCTTTCAGAGTCAGAGATCAACATGGCAGTTAATATAATTTGATTTTATTTCTAACCCTGGACTGTCCGTCCCCCACCCGAGCAACGCACAACTCTCATTTGGAAGCACATCAGACTGAGCCCAGTATTTGATTAATGATGTGACATCCTCTCATGTCCTTTGTGCTGGCATGATACCCATGAAAGTGTAATTACTAATGTAGCAATACAGTCCAATGGGCCAAACTCTTTTATAGCCAACTATGAGCCAAGGCAGTGCCACCAAATTACAACCTTAGCCCTGGCTGACGAACTTAAATTAAATAATAACGCAAAATGCATGAAAATCAAACAACCTTTCTCTCTTTAAACACTCCGCGGTGCACCTCACTGAGTCAACGGTGAAGCTCCAGCGCTGGCACTCGTTAAGGCACATGACACATTTAAAGGCAACACTGACATCTGCTGGTTTTATATGAGGACTGTTGTTTTCATCTCTTGAAGTGATACATTGACTTGATCATATCCATCAGAAGTTTCCTAGTCATTGATTAAACACAAACATTTGTAGTAAAATCAGCCTCTTTGTGTTCATGTCTTATATTTGTAAAAAGCACTATCCCAACACTCACACCTGCATCTGTCTAATTTCCATTTAACATTGATCAATTGAGTCGTGTTACACACTTATCAGGTGGACTAATTTATTTATGAACCTGTCATGTGTAATTATTGATTAGGATGTTCTCTGTCAGTGAAGAACTAATGATATGCAGAGGTAAAAGATTCCCTAATTATTGTGTTTGGTATAATTGAGGTTGTGTGCTTCTGCAGGAGGGTTCAGAGGGGAGCTGACTGCTGCCCCATCTGCCACATTGCTATACACGCCAGCAGAACCCTAGTAGATTCACTACGACTGCAACTGATTAAAAGCATCTTAACATGATTGCCATTTATTGAGACTTTAATTCATTACGGTTCTCACTCTGTGTGAAATTTTCCCAAAGTTAGCAGTTCTGCTCATTTAATAAATACAGTTAAATGCATAACAATTATAATGGCAGATGAAGTAGACATTACTTAAACACACATGTACATAGACAGTTGTAGGTAGATTTAATTCAGATCAACACAATCACATTTGCTACATTTCTTTTGAGCGAATACTGTCAAGAGATCCCATGTTACCATTGCTTTATTCACTTAAAAGAAATTCGCTCCAGGACCTCAACTTAACTTCAATCAAAATATTTCATTCAAAGGTTAAAAGAGATTTTTCATTTTGTTTGACCTACTCAGGGAAAAGAAAACATATATTTGATAACCAGGAAAGCAGGATATGGCCTAAAATGGTCTGTGTAGACTTATTATCATAGTCAATGATAGTCCAAAATCTATACAAAAATTTGTATAGCACCTGACATGTACTTAATGATCCAATATAATCAAATTACACGTTGTGAGGTCACCAACATCCACTGATCAAATCTATATATAAACAAAACATGAATTATCTTTCAGAGATGCCGTCGATTTAGCTTTTTTGTTACTGTACACAAACTGTATGACAACTCAAAGTTGAGACTTAAATCAACGTTTTTTTTATTCGCTAATTATTGATACATGAATTTTGAATAACTTGGATTCTGTATCAGATCTGTTAGTAGCATTAAAGTTCATAATCAGGCTCTTCCAGTTTCTCATGTAAGATAGTTGTTTGCAAAGTGTGCTTGCATTTTTCCATCTTGACCAGTAGTGGGCAGTATTACATCAAATACCCATTCAAGGCCCTGAGAGCCATCATTTCAGAGTGACGTCATCGTAAAACATTAAAAGTTCCTATACCCCAGGACATGCAGTTGAATAGTCTTTTTGTTTAGGAAACTTTCTAACGGAGTGAAATGACACAGAAGTATCGAAGTGGCAGCAAGAGCAGTGAAAAACTCTAAATGCAAAGGAAAGATGCTCCAGTGCTTCTTTTCTTGTCTGCTTTAGAAAAGGACACACTGGTACATCTGTTACAAATTTAAAGGCCATAATGCTGTCCCACAATTCTTTGCTGCAACAACATTTAAAGTAATGCTGGATTCAAATTTAACCATAAGAAGCATATTAATCAAATAACAACTATTTTATGGTTGTGACATGATCCAAAACTCTTCACTTTTTGATCTGTACATGTAAAAGGTAATCTCCAACAAGCGTGTATTTATAGTCTACAGTATCATCATCATAACAAAATGCTATAGACACAACTGTCTTCTCATTAAATTGCTTCCAATGTGGCTTTTACTTTACTTTCTATACTTGTACAAAAAAGTCAAAACAACAACAATTGCCAGGACACGTTCATGTTATTCTATTATTTATGCGTTTCAGTCCCATTGGTTTGGTTTTTGTTTTCACTTTTATTTTCAACAATATCTATTTTGCTGTTTGACTCCATGGGTAATTGATGGTCAAATGTACTCTACATATAAATTTAAAACATCCTTTCTTAAGATGTGTGATTTTGTTTTCAACAGGAAATCTTGCTTAAATTGCAGCTTAGAGTAAAGTGTAAAAACAGTCTCTCTTCACACTGTGGCTGTTTTTTTTTCCCTAAGTCCTTATGAATATTCCTTCTCATCTTTCTTTGACCTCATGACGTTTTCCATCGAGGTCAAGGAAAAGTGGTTAGGATGGGACGTTTTTTTTTTTACTTTTTTTACCACAGTCTTCATCTTCCTCACTATAATGAGTTAAACTGCATTATTTCCACAGTTGAGTTATAAAACTCAAAACCTAAATTTAAAAACAACATCTGTTCCTCTCATACACTTTTATTCAAGTATAGTATGCTATAATTTAACTGAAGTTCTTCTGAAAAGATCCAACGAAGCTGTTGACTTGATGTTTATTATATTTCTGCATATTCACAATGATCTTACAACTTTTCAGTAGGAGAATCCCAAGGAATAACAACAAGCCTTTTTTTTTGAAGGTGCAGTAGAGTACCATTAGTGTACCATCAAGAATGACAATTATTTAATATTCAAATGTTGTCACTCATAAAGAAAATGAATGAGAAACAGCAATACTTAAAGCAACTGTTGTCAGTTATTTATGTCATCAACACTAAAACTACATAAATTTAGATACAAAATGGTCGGTAAAATGCATCATTTTAAAGCAAAAGAAGAAGCTTTGGAACCCGACTGTTAAAGGAATGCAGAGAGCAGCTTATCATTCATCACCATTTTAGGTGAGCATGGTGTGAGTAACATCTGCTTAAAAATACATTAACAACAGTAACATAACCCGCTAAACACATAGTCTTTGCTCATCCAGCAAATCATCACATCGATGCATCTTGGTTATATTTCTGGATTTGAATTTTCCACAAAAGTCACGTTGTGAGTTAAAAGGCAGTGTGGTATATCTGGGGTATTCTGTAATTATTGTGTGGGGCTATTAGCCTCAGCTTTTATCCCAGTGTGCTCCTGCCTCTCAGCCTTTCTGTCCAAGCTGGAGCTGAGGCCCCTGAGTGCTGCAGAGGGCAATCGAGAAACCCCATTCAGCGCTCCACTGTCTATTGGGCAGATATAGTCCGCAGATTCATCAGGTTTTCTCTTTCTCAGGTGACTGAATTGGGTGAAGCCCAGTTTCTTTGGCTGAAAGCACAACAAAAAATCCAACCCATTAATAACTCATTTTAATTTTGTGATGTAACAAGTACAAGACATTTTGATTCATTTTGATAGATTATGTTCTTACCTTCACTTTAGCGGTGGTAGTGAGAGGAACATGGCCTGTGGCGTTGCCATACTCTCGTTTCTCCTGCGTGGCCTGAGTCCCGACCAAGGCAGAGAAGGCAGTGGCGAGGTGGCGACGGAGCAAAGTCTTCTGAGGAGGAATATTTAATAGCAGAGCCAAAGTCTCTGAACTGAAGCGTGGCTCTAGGATCTATGGAAGAGCATGATGACAGGAACAAATTTAGGTTTCCATGTATATAAAACAAGTATACCTTTATAAACTTGCATGGGAGCAGAATTTGCAGTACTTACAATCAGCCCACCATGGACACCACTGCCCCGTAGATTAGGGGCATACTCAGCTAAATCCACTGCTCTTAACCACTCCATCACACGATGGTTAGACCACTGCACCACCTCTGAAGGAGAGGGTTGTTTCTGTGGAAAGTTGAAAATGATTATTTATTTTTCATCAAACTCTATTAAATATCACCCATAATTATTCTTCTAAATACACTAGAAGTGGATAGAATGAAGTTTAAACTGGATGAAATCATGTGAAAGAAAAGGTGCTTTGTTTAATGTTATTCTGTCTGCCACCACCTTGTGGACAATTGATGTAATTACACTTCACCATCCAAGAGCAGGAAAACGTTCATGTGTATGAATGCCCTTTCAGTACACTCAGTATCATTCAGGCTCACCTCTTCTCCTGGCCTACGTCGAAGACAGTGGGGGTTGAACTTGTTGGCATGAAGCACATGAATGGCACATTTAATACTGAGATGGTGAAGCTGGCTGGTGACCTTTAGACTCAGGAGGTCATTCTGGACAGAAGGCAAGAGATCAACATCAGTGTTTTAAGTTTAAGTTTTCAAATTCCTTGTCTGAAAATGTTACAGTGAATTCAAGATGACGTCTTACCACTGTGAGGTATTGTATCATTCGACCATCAACTCGAGCCTCATGAAACTGGTCTTTGTACTGAGGCAAACCAATATCATCCAACCAGCCTGAATGGGTGAAAGTCAGACATTAATTCACTTCACTCACTAAATGTGTTTATGCCGATACAAGTTTCATTAGCTGCCAGCTGTCAAAACATGACCTCTATAGCAGCTCAGATAAAATAAAGTTGCAGGTGATTTGAATACTGACTACATTTGCATGGTTTTCCAACTACATTTCCATTTCACACATTACATTTCTTTGTTTGGTTTGTGGCTTGACAAGTCTCACTCTCTATTTTGAAGCCAGATTCAAATGAGAACAGTATCAAATGTAAATATTCAAGGCAGAAAGTGTCTCACGGGTAACCCAGATGTGGTCCAGCTCTGCAGATTTCTCTACGACTTTAGTGGTAAATGCCCTTAAAGCCAGCTGCAGCTTCTTCCTGTGCAGTGGATTCTTCATACACATCTCCTAAAATTAGAAAGGACTGTTTGTCAAAACAAAACTAAACACTTGAGTAAATAATCTGTGGTTTTCCCTCAGCATGCAATTTATCCGTAATAAAGATTTCTGAATTTGAAATATTTCAGTAATTTGTAGGTTAAAGTTACAACAACTGCCCTTGTTTCATATTCTGACCTTCTCAAAGTCCTGAGGTGAAGCAGACAGCAGTGTTTGTCCATTTTCAATCCACTGTCTGGAGAGACTGACGTACTGGCCCAGTCCGTAGTCCTCTAACCAGCCACACACCTGCTCCTTGGTCCACTGGCTGAATGGAATATTCATATCACTGAAAGGAAAAAAGTAAACAAATTAGAATAAATTTGACCTAGTTAATTCATTTTAAACGGTAATCCTTTATAACATCACCAGTAAAACAGATAAAGCATGTCTGACAGTTCGAAACTATAGCTTCTTCTTATTCTTAGACAATTGTGGAGGTGAAGATGAGACAAATGACCAGGTGATCTTGTTGATACAAAGCTCCTAGAACAGACATTGTGAGGAATATTGAGCTACTATGTAAAGTAAATGTGGACTTTTACCGTGTAGGGTCATATGATTCTGGTGTCCTGGTCAGTCTGGGTCCTGCTGTAGCTCGCAGTCCCCCTCTTCTAAACTGACCAGCATCGGGATCTGGTGCCTGGAGCCCTCCAGACTGGGTTCTTCGAAGTCTGTGTCGACAAGAATAAACTCTGTGTAAACACTTCACTTTCACTCTTACAGTAAAATAATCAGAAGACAGGTCTGAAACTATGTGTCTGTGCACGTGTGTGTGTGTGTGTGTGTGTGTGTGTGAGTCATTTTAAAGTGTTTTTTTTTTTTTTTTTGCTGTGAAAATGTAGTGGCAGGGTACAAAAGATACATACAATATATTGTTTTCATATACAAAAAAAAAAACTTACACCCACACTTTAATATGCTATTTTAGCATAATATGCATTTTAGTTTTTTATAAAAAACAAATTACATAATGTTCATGTATGAGTCTATTTTATCACACTCACTTTCCCCAGAGTCTCTTGAAGCTTCTGTTATTCTTCATGTATTCTGCTGAGCCCACAGCTCGTTGGCCAGGCTGTGCATTTGTCGCAGAATGAACTGGGGAATTATCACTTGAAGTGCTGTCATCAACTTTCTCCAACTTTCCTTAAAGAAGTTTATTAAAAACATTCAACATAGTCAGTGTAATGCTACCAAGTACAAATTTGATTGCTGTTTGTTTGCAGCATTTTATAGATGCATTTGATTGGTTAAAATGGCAGTTTACTTGTAATAATCCAAGCAGACAAAGCCCCACTGTGATCTTGCCAAATAAGCATTTTGGTAATGATATCTATGAAAAGATCTGTTTTGTGGTTGTGAACTGTTGACGACAAAATCTTGATGACTCTAGTAAATGAAAAAGCTGCCAAAAGCCAAACAGCTCAGCAGCGTATGTGTGGTGGTTTGCCTTTTCACAGTGCTCTATTCAGGAGAGAGAGCACAGGTTACAGTCCATTGAGCTCAGCAAATAATTCATTGGTTAATGTCCCATGAAAAAGAACTGGTTCAAGCTAAAATTTACAAGGTGTGATCTTTATGATACAGGCAGCAATCAGTCTTTACTCTGCCCCAGAACTTGGCACAGTGAAATCAGTGTAGGGCTCCAGTTGAAACTCAAGCTGAGAGAGGGTGGAGCTGGGAAGAGTGTGGTCAATCAGAGCAAGACGGAGGGCGTGTTTGGTGAGAAAGTCTATCCCATGATCCATCTGTTCTGTCCAGAGACTCTACAATTAGTTGTGATCAAAGGAGTAATGCTTGTCTGGAGGAGAGCGGTTTACTTCATATATGAAAACAGCATTAGCTCATGGGAATCACTGCCCTCATGTCATTTCACAGGAAGGGGAAGTCTGGTCCTATATCAGGGATTATTACTGTGCACTATCAATCATATCATAAATAACACAGCTTTAGTTAATGATATGGATTTACTGTGGCTGGAGTCTCCATCTTCGCTCCCATCTGGAGATCTTTGGCTCTGAGTTTCACTGTTGCTTCCTCCACTCCCGTTTTGCTCTGTTAGAGAGGAATTTACAGGCAGCGTCTGACTTCTAGTGTCACCTGGAGCAGACTGGATAAAACCAGACAGATTTTAATTGAAAAGACAAGTATGTCAACAGCCTAATTATTATATACATCCTTAAAGCTAAATGGTCTTTTCTTAGCATATTACATTTGTATGATGATTAAGAAATACCTTTTCTGAAGGCCCGTTTGTCAGGTCGCTCATGCTACTTGACAGAGTCTGTGGTTCTGTTCTGAGAAGATAAAAGCAGAATCATCTCAGTAAAATACAGATAAAAGATACTGGAGTCAACTACTGATAAACAGCTGCTTCACTACCTGGAATCACTGTCCTTCGGGACTGATAAAAGTGATGTGTGTTGGGAAGATGAGCTGGTTGTGGAAACCTTAAAATTGATTTAAAAAATTACAGTTACAGACACTAAAAAGATATTTAAAATCATGTAGATATCAGTTAGAAAACCTACTTCAGACTTTACATCTTCAGATTTTGTACTGGCAGAGTCAGTATTCTTCATCATCCCTTGCTCTTCCTCCTCACTGCTGCTTGAAGGAGTCCGACCATTTGGCAATGAACGAACAGCAGGTGGTGCTGTAGTAACAAAGAGAAGAAAGATTTTTTTTTTCTCTCAACTCAAGCAACAGCACACATCCCTGTTGAAGAAGGAAGTGTACTGGCTTTCATTAAGCTCAAATGTTCTAGTATAAATATTTCAAAGGAAGGATAAAGGAATGAATTAGCTGATTACCTTGCCTTGTGATGTGAGTGACATCTCTGAATTGCCTGCACTGATTCAGGAGCAGTGTGAGCTCTTCAATACGTCGGTCCTGTAGAAAATAGCCAAAATAACCCAAAAGATGTTTATTTAAAGGTAAGAACTGCATATGGACAATCTGCTTCACTCTGTTGCTGACCGATACGCCACATAAATGTCTCTCATTCACCATATGGCCTTTACATCAAAGTAGTGGATAGGGAGGGGATTGACACAGGCCTGGCTGGAAATCTCAGTTGTGGTAACCAGCTGCGTGGAGTGTGTGTTTTTTGAAGTGGTGCCCGAGCCTGGTTTCTCCATGGTTCTCTTAATGCAGCTCACTCCAAAATTAGGCTTGGCAGATCGAGGCCTACTTAAGTGTGGCTTTGCCTGAAATGGCTCGCCTTGGGGCGTGTGTACGTGTGTGTCTTCACTAGTGTGCCACATGTAGGGCTGTGTCTGTAAGTCTTTAAAGTCCAACATTTTGTGGGAGGGAGAATACAAAAGCCCCTCTGTACTATAAATGGTCGGAGGGTGGCGCCTCAAAGAAATGACAACATCTAAAAACAGTTACCTTCTAACCTTCTAAACAGCAGTGATGATAGCACCTATATATACATGTAGCATGTACATTGTGGCAAAACATCACATATGTGCTCTGCACTGTTTAATCACATACAGCTGTGTTGACCAGAAAGAGAACGGATGGATTTGCAAATCCAGATCTCTGGTAACTTACCTTTTCATCATTGGCAGCAGCGAGTGATTTCATTCCACTCTTAAGCCTCTGCAGTTCCTGATCTATAAAGAGAAACCCCATACTGATTATTAATAGGCAGCTGCTCATGTCATATAAAGTATCATTTTGTATAGACATTTTCACTGCATGTGGCTATTTTGAAAGAAAGGAAAGACAAAAATACATGCCAACATGTTGTAAATGTATTCCTCACTGGAATATCATCTAAACCATGTATTTATTGATTCACCAAAGCCTATTTTATCCACCAATCATAATTATAACAATGTCAGCTTTTACATATTCAAGCCAACAGTCCATATACAGTTTATTTGTAACATTTGAAGGCATACAGACAGCATTCCTAGTGAGTAAAAGTTGTTATACTAAGCATGTACCCCGGGGAAGAGTTTATATGTGACAGACAAAAATAAGAACAAACAAGAGATTATATTATTATGGTTTCGGGAATCCACAAAGACAACAAAAAAGCCAAAAGGAAAGAGAAATAGTGCAACGAGTAATTTTGGAAACCAGGTGGTGATTGTCAAATCTGCCCCTAAGAGTAAAAAGGAAACAAAAGATAATAGGACAAAGAGACATGTCTGGAGAAAGGGAATAAATGAAAAATTAAAAGTAAACATGGCCCATGGGTTTAAAATAATTTTCATTAAATACTGTGCAGGCTTACATTTGGCGTTTAGCCTCTTCCTGTACATTTCCTCTGAGAGAGAGAGGGACACACAGAAACTCATGATGAGACGGTTTATTAAGGGCCAGAGCAGATTTTTCCCACAGCTGTTACTACAAGTTAATGAATGCAAAAGGGAATGATTTACTGTGTCACCTATCAGGCTTGGTAACTTTGACTGTGAGAGGCTGATGTTGGCAGTGTGGTCGAGGGCTCGAAGCCGGATGCTTTTCTTACCTCTCTCTGAGCTCTCAGTGGGTAGAGAAGGTCTGGCCAGCAGCTGAGTGTGCAAGCTCTCGATCTCAGCGTTCTTACTGAGCAGAAGCTGCTGAAGGCTGCTGATCTCTGCCTGTTAATGCCACACAATGAGGAATTTTAGCAGCGAGGACACACAGTTCTGCACAAGCATATTCTATGTGCCAACACACGACTGATTAAACACCTCCGGCTGAGAACACTCCCACAAAAACATGACATGTACATCTTAACATAAAGTACCAGCAGATGTCTTCACTTGAAACTCAAACTGAGCAAGATCCTCCATCACCAATATAACACCCACAACAAAGAACACAAACATTTGTTAGAATTTGAGAGAACCAGAATATTAGACCACTCAGTAGGGTTTATAGTTTGTTTTGAAGTAACTTACAGATTAAATGGAAAAAAAACAGATGGTAATAAAGTTATCTTCAGGCTGATCTATTTACCAGTGTGCTCTGTTGGTGTTGAGGAAAGTGGAGTACGATATGTAAACTTACACATGAAAGCGTTTTTTTATATAGCTCAACTTTTGCCATATCAACATCTGTAGCCAATTATCCATTTGTGCATAAAGACTTTCCCCAAACTTTATTTAAAGAATATATATCCAACAATCTGCTAGCGGTGACTAAACTGGAAATAACAAGGAGGATATTTCTATCGAATGGAGAATAAGTTCATTTTTAGATTCTGGGTAATGAAAGTTAAAGCCCAAGCAGTTCAGATGGTAATATTAAATAATGTAGTATTCACACAAACCAGGTGGACCTTGTTCAAGAATGACTGAGATGACTAAGGTATGTGGATCATCATGTTGTCACTGTCATTATGAGCTAGTTTGTTAAAAGTGAATCCACAGATGTGTCTTTTGAAATGGTAGAGAAATAACAGCACGGTGAGATATGATATTACATTTTCTAATATAATTGAATACACAGACAGCTATTGTAACAGAAGGGACCAAGCAAGAAAAACTCAAAGGAACTAATGAAATAATTGGAGAACTAATGATTTTATCCTAAAATAGGACAAGAGACTCAGTGAAGTCTAAGTTGAGATCATGCCAAAGTATACAAGTAGTATATTAAAAAGGTCTTAGCCATTATTAACAGCATTTCAACAGTAGTTGAAAATAGAAGTTAAAATACAGCTCCCAGACCTCTTAAGAAAACATAGGTGTCCATGAGCGAGAGAGTGAGTGCAAAAAGAAAATGACTCACTTAACTGGCTGGAACATCAGATTGGACAGCGTTTAGGAAAGTTGAATGGACAGTTAGCGGTGGAATTTGGGCAAACTGGTGGTTTAGTTCAAAGTCTAGACACCATGAAAGAGAGAAACTTTCTTTTACCTTTGTTGCTTTTAGTTTCTTCTCATACTGTATCTTCTGATCCTCCAGGTGCTCCACTTTGTCCTTAAGGATCCTCAGCTCTTTAAGTAAACCCTAAGAAAAGAAAGAGCGTGATAAAAAAAAAAAAAATAAAATAAAAATCAGTGTGCTTTTTAATTTCACATGGAAGCTTTAACAATGCACTGTCACTCAGTAGCTGGATTAAATAATCAGGTGATGTTAGTCAGTATGCATAAGGTTCTTTCAAAGCACACAATATTAAATGACATGGAAGAGATCCACCTACAGTTATTAGTTGTGTTACACACTGATGCATAATATGTAAATTTAATCAACTTTCCTGTTTTACCAAACAGAAAGTCCGAGCAGCACAGTGATATAGAGAACTGTTGAGGATATTTGGTGAATGAATGTTTCGTTTGTGTCTGACTCAGATGTTTTCCACACACTGAAGTGAGACAACCCATGCTGTAAACAACATTAGAAGTCATGCAGACAGGCTTTGCCTACACTTTCTCCTCCACAGTGGTACTGCTGCTCTGCATCTGAGCTACCCTCTTCCAGGCTGTGTGTGTTCCCATCACGGCCATCTGGAGCCTCTTCTAGTTTGTGCATCACCCCTGAGGTTCTGTCACATGACGGCCCAGGGTTTGAGCCTTTGCCCTCAGTGGGCTCGGTGCAACACGCCACAGAGGAGCTGCTGTCAGCCGGGACCTCCAAGGCCTTTTTCTCTTGGATCTTGCTATTGATTTCCTTCTGAAACCTACACATCTGCTCTTGCAGCTCACTAATGAAATTCACTACAGTCTGACAGATGCAGTGGGGGTGAAAGAATAAAGAGAAATGTTTAGAAAGAGAAGAGGATATACTGCAGAGTGGGTATACATGTCTGTCTATGTGAACTGGCATTCAAGAAATGACCTTTTAGATCAGTTTTTTCCTCTGCTTCATGCCTAGGTAATCAGATATTCTACATTCTGAAAAGTGTAGATTTGGTCTTGGGCCTAAATCCATAAATCTGATAGTGAAACTGTATTAGAAACACAGATCCTTGGCTGCTTCCATATCCAGGTTCACAGGGCCAGGTAGTCTCAACAAGTCCAGGAACACATACTGTTTTGTATTTGTTCATGAACCTGAAATACCCTTTTGTTTTGATCATAGCGTCTATGTCCAGTCTATCAAACTGGTTGTTTTGCAATGAGAAACTACAGGAAGGGTTTTAGAGGTGGTCCGTGCCCATGCTCCCTCAGAAAAAGTGTAAACAACAGCCAAGTTATGCTCGGACTGTGGACAGAGGAAGTCTCACTTGGGGTCCAGTACAGCGGATATGACAGATGATATGAAGTGCTTCCATGGCTAAATTTAACTATGAGCTTACTGGCACACAGCATGGAGGCTTGTGTGTGTGCGCAAATATTCATATGTGTGGACATGTTTGTGTAGTAGAGGCAGCACGTGGGAGGCCTGTAAAGTGTTGAAAGCAGATTTTTCCTATTCTCTTTAAATCCAAGCAGCTGTTGTAGGGAAAGTTCAGTTTGTAAACATAATAAAAGCAGAACATTGAGAAGTGCTGAAACACACTAAAACACACCTACAGTTTACTTCCTGCTTAGAAATACAAATCAACCCATATACTCTCAAACATATTTAGATGAATCTCCTTTTTCTTCTTTTGCTGTATAAATGGGCTTTTGGAAATATGCCTTCACATGTGAAGAGGGTTTTTTTCAGAATGGTTTTCTCAACCTTTACCTACCACAAAGAACAAAATCCTCTGTGCTGAAGCCTACACACACTCACATTTAGCCAACCATCCATCATGCCAGCTCTGCTATGCCTGAACTCTCTTAACCTGAGGACACAAAGGCTCTTTGACCAGGAGTGTTTTGACAGTAACTACACACATTACAGTATCCTGTCTAGTAATAGTGCAGCTTTCCCCGATTTCCCTTTCTTCAACTCTTATGGTAACTAAATGTCCAGGATGTCTGCTGGTAACCAAACACATCAGTCTTAAGTAAATACATGATTCAGTTTAAACTGACAAAAAATTAAACTCCTTGGAGACTTTTTTTCCTGTGGACTTTGCCCAGGAACAGCAGAGCCAGGATTTTGGTGAATGTTCCCCTACAGCCATCCAGAAAGTGTTTATGGTCTTCCATAAAATCAGCAGCTGACTTCAAGGTTAGATCCATCAGAACACAAGGCAGATTTTTGTGTGTACCCTCGTCATTCCTGGCAAAGTTAGGTTCAAATTTCCAAGTACTAAGACATAACAGAAGTGCTCCTGAGGATTTTAGCTAAACTAGTTCCTCTTTGCAAGTAGACCTCATTGAAATAAACTGTAAGGCTATTTGGTGCCAATAACTGATGCAAATACATTTGCTGAACAATAACATGGAGGTTATTGAATTTTTATGTGCCAAACTTAACATCAAGTCAAGTCCAATTTGTGCTCCCAACAAAGCAACTTTGTTGTGACTGATACATATTCAAACAATTTCTGACCAACAAAAGTAACTAAACCCACACGCTGAAAATAAACACTTTCTGATCACAGAGACTTGCCATATCCAGCTGTGTAAGAAGCCCTACCTCTGCTTTGTGCTGCCTTTCAGCCCCGTGGCTCTGTTTTCCCTCCATGTCTGCCAGCTTTAGTTTCAGGTAGGACACCTCCCCCATAAGACTCAACTTCTGGCTCTCCAGTGACGTCCTATGCAGGAGCTCCTGTTATTAACAACATTGAACAAGAGCATGAAGGAATACAAACAGACATACAGGTAAGTACATACAAACATACATACAGGGCACTTAGTACTTACTGAACAAAGGCAACATTAAATATGAGGCAGTGCACAGCACGAGTTCTGTAATGACAGTCCCCTCAGACAAACCCACTGGTTTCAGACGCTGTTTGAGTGTCTAAATATACACAACCCATGACCACTATTTATAATGCCTATTTCACAGCTCACTCAAAGTACACAGCAGAGAGGAGGGGAAGTGGTGGGGGTTGAGCAAGAGAGCATGCAAAACATTCATAGAAAGAACATTAAAATAACTGTGACAGGTGCATTTTCTCGTCAGTGTGCGAACTTCAGCCAATCAAACCTGGTACTAAAGGAGACTATGGGTCTGCAGCACAGTTCTCTTACTATCTCTTTTCAGTGGCTGTCAGCCTTGAGGGTTAAGCCAGACTATGTAGGCAGACGCATTACTAATTTGGTTGATGTCAAGCAGGTGCTAAATCACTTAAAGTCCTCAAATGAGCATCTGAGGCAAGCAAACAGTACATATGGATACATCCATTTAAAACTCTGGCTTCGGAAAATATCTGGGCTTCTTCTAGTGTACACATGGAAAATATTAGAGCTTTGTCACCAGGAAGAGATTTACGGCTCAAGTCCAAAGCCTCATAATGACCATGTCTCCAAGAAACCAGCCTTGCCTGCCCTTTGATACACTGCACACATACTGCATCGCTGCATAGAAGTAGACATTGAGTATTAAGTTCACAACTGATCAGATTTTAAAAGGTCTATTTCTGGCACTTGTGAAATTTGTCAGAAAAGGCTGAGAACAGTCTGAATGGATATTTCACAGGAGCAGCATTATAAGAATGAGATATATTTATTTTGTGTAATACCTGGTTCACCTTACTCCAGTGACTGCCTGTAGTAAAGGAAGCATTATTGTATTTCCCTCATGGATTCAATGCTTTCAAGTGTCTTGTAGTTTCAGGAGAATAAAGTTTCATACATCCATTCAGTGTTCTTCGTATTGTTCAGCAAAGTCTCCGTTGTAGATTTGAAGTCAAAAGGAAACAACTGACAGTTGTAGACATTCACTTCTAACTTCTCTTAAAGGAGCGCCACCCCTATTCTTTCTCCCTCCCATATCTCCACCTTTTTCAGTTGTTCCTCCCTTCTTCCTCATTCGTCCCTTTCTCCTTCTCTCTGTTGCCCTCTCATTCCCTCTCTCTCTCTCTTTGTCTTTGTCTCTCTCATTCTCTGTGTGTGCATGCAGGTCCTGGTGGTTACAGGTTGTGGGTGTGGCTAACGTTGTTGTAATCACCTACTCAGACAGACCAGTCTGGCCCTGTAAAAACAGGCATGCACTGTCCTGGAATGAGTCTGACCGTCTTAAATATTTTGGTTGTCAAGGTTATACGCAGCCAGACACAAAGGAATCTTAAAGAGGAATTTCTTCACAGGAAGCTGATCTCATCTTGAGTGGCATACTACAGCTTATGAGAAAAAATTGGATCCGCAGAGTAGTCACATGTGAAAGATAGATGGACCGTCTGGGGCCCTGTCACATCTCATTAACTGGAAAAACAATATTGATATAAAATCCCTGGATGTCTGCTGGTAGAAGTCAGAGTTTCCTGACTTTGATCCAGTAATACATCAAGCATTTGGTACTGAGAAAATCTAAGATGTTTTGATTAGAGTCAGCAAGGTCAGTAAAGCTGTGTACCTGCTGCAGCATCTCCTCTGTGGAGTTGAGTTTATGCTGATGCTCCACCAATGAACTTTCTAGATCGTTGATCTTCGCCCCCTGAGCTTCCACCTGGTCTGTCAGCACACTCACCTGTGTGTGTTCATGTGAGAGAACAGAATAAAAGTAGAGCAAAATGGACAATAAAACTGTTTAATCATCATTTAGTTTCACATTTTATTGCATAGCTATAACCTAGGTCAAGCAAAATTCTTAGAGCCTCAAACTTTTACTATTATTACAGAGTTTCTTACAGTACATGTTTGTGAAAATCAGCTATTTTCAGTTAACCACCGCTACTCATTTTTGTTAAGATTTTCTATGTCAATAACAAATCAAACAGTGCAAACATTTATTTTGAGAAGAAATGAATAATCTTTTGTGACATTAGTTGTTTGCAACACTTCAGTGGTTTCAGCAATGTCAGCAAAATGCAGGGTAAATGCTAAGCTGCAGAGGAACTATGAAAGTCACGTAATAACTAATCATGTGCTTTAAAGTCCAACCAGCCAAATGAAGTGTTTTTTCCAAAGAAATGTTTTATCTAACTCCCGAGGAAACAAATACACACCTACATGCTACAGCGCATGGTGGTGCTAGCCTCAACCTGTCTGAGATAAGCACTTGCTCAATTGTCACAAGAACTACGCACACCTACACACATGTACAAATAGACAAACACATCATACAAAACAGGACTTTCTAGTTATAACTGCACCAAACCCTCTAAATGATTATTGCCTCACCCATGCGGTGCAAAAACCACAAGCAATTGTGCAACATTTACAGCACTTAGTACTCTGATCTACCTTTGCCCCTTCACCTTCCTGTTGTCATCTATTTCCTCAAACGCTGTAACGTGATATTGTCGTTTAGAATCAGTTCCCACTAGCAGCATGGTGTCATATATCATTTCATCCAAACCATTTACAACATTTGGCCTAAACACTACATGTTAACGGTCGTACAAAAATAAACAGACAGGTTTCGTATTTAACTAAATGCACCCCTTTCCAAAAGGAAAACATCAAGAGCAGTGACTAATCTCACCTGCAGAATTAGTGATTCTTTGTCTCCCTCCAGTCGTGATAGCCGCTCCTGGTAGGACTCACTGTTGCCGTTTGAGTTGAGGTTTACCTTCAGAATAAAGGTCAGTCCTTAAATTCAGTGAGTACACTGCTAATACAGAACAGTTGCCCAGTGGGTTGAATTAAATTTCCTTCCGTGAGGTTGAAGCCTCAGACTCAAGTAGTTCACACACACATGCACATGCACACTACTTGCCTCTCAGTGTCACACTCCCCTTAGTGTCTGTAAGAGGTTTACGAGTCCTAATCCAGCATTAAAAGTTGTGTACAACATTTTATACTGGCTGATTAGTGGAAAAAAAAAAAAAAACGTGGGGTGATGTATGAGCTCAGGACTGCCTGTGTAGTCGGGGGATATTTCAGAGCCGTCACTGTGCAAGAGAAGTAAAGTGCAACCAAATGAGCTCAAATTTCTCAGAAATCCAGGCTTTCAACCACAATCATGGAAACATTATGTTGCCCAGCGTACATCACCCTAAGCCAGCCAGCTCAAGTGGTTTGCAATAATTTAAAAATACCATTAAGACTTTAATAGACTCTTTGTAACATACTTTAAAAACACACATGCCATGTGTTTTTTCATTATGATAGTTGAATGTTTTCTATTTGAAGAATTTAAATATCTTTACAGATATTTTTTAACGTTCAGTGATCAGTGGTGATCTCTTACACAAGTTCCTCCCCCGATCCACTTGATATTTTCCTTCGTTCAGTTTTTGGCAATAACAGGTTTTGGCTGAGTTGAACAGTTCACTAAGTTCTTGCTGTCTGCTTAATTATTTCAGGCAAGCTTGTTTTTTTAGTCAATCCAAACTAGGCCCATTCCAAACTTTTTGTATCCAAACTCTTGTGTTATGAATTTGCCAAAGCGCTTCATGACTTTAATTATAATAATGTGACTATTTTTCTGTGAGGTCTAATTTTAATAGTTTAATGTGCAGAACTGAAATTAATCTGCAAATGAAAATAAATGTCCATTTATTTTAATTCAATTTAAAAATAAATACTGGAAATACACTTGTGAGAAAGTTCCAGATGTTGTTGACATTTCAGAGAGGTGTTGATTCAATTTAAAACATTTTTTAAAAAATGTTGTTTGTGGTATTTTTGACCTCACTGCGCTGCAAAATATAGAACAAGTGCTTTTTCTATTTGTCATAAATGATTAGAACTTGTTGTTGACGTATTTAGTTTCTAAATCAACAGTTTTCTAATGGTAGATCATCAGCTGATAGCAAACATGCCATCAGTGCATATTTAAATCTTTGTTGTAGCAATGATTTACGGGCATGTGCATGCATCCGTGTGCAAAGGCTTCTTCTGTGGATCCGAGTCAGTAAGAATTACAACCTAATGGAGGTAGTCAGGACTAATGTCTTCTTAATGGCAGCAAGCTGGTATGTGCTGTCCAAAGACTCCCAAAAGGTTCAAGTGGCAGGAAATGATCTCAGCTGACATGTGCATCCATTTATCATCCTCCTCAAACACTTTACCCTATAACTAGTTTGTCAGATGTGTTATTCATTCAGCAATTCACCACCGGTGAAATGATGCACTGATCAGACTGAAGATTCAAAATACCTTACATACTGATGAAAAATAAAAAAATAAATGTTTTAGCTGTTATGTCAGTCATTTAGCTTTAATACGGAGTTAATTGTAAGTAAACTGACTTGTTCGGTTGCAATTGTTGCATCTAAAATTAGAAGTGCAGTTTTTCTATAATAGCGGAAAACACATTTTAATTAGCTGCTTATTTTCTTACATTAACTTTTCCAGTCCAGCAGGAGCTTGTATTTCAGTGTGCATGTGTTGCATAATCAGCAGCACACCTCTTCAACTCACAAACAAAACAAAACACGTCCTACTCCCAAATTATCTACCATGGTGACTGTAATTATGTTGTAAAAGCAACAGTGCTGCAGGAGCAAAATAAACAAACAATATCTTTTGTGCAATTAGGGTGCAATATACAGGCATGAAGAGTAGACATGCAAGTGGAGCGTGTCTTACCTTTCTGAGCCAGGCAAAATGTTTGTAGAAATCAATATCATACTCCATTCTGCAGGCCCATTGTACTGTAGGTCTGGCTCTTAATGTTAAATACTGACAGAATTTAAGCCGTGCAGTAAAGCACCAAAAAGGATGAACAGAACCCAAAATCTACAGCAGGACAAAACAGACTGTAGAGCATGCACAGAGGACCTTGGTCCGTGTGGTTTGGAGTCTGGGCCGCCTGAGACTTTTAGAGCTGAGCCGAAAAACTCAAACTATGCCAGTTGGCTGTACTCCCTTTCTTTCTTCTCTTCACTTTTTTTTCTACCTCTTTCTAACTCCCCCTTTCTCTCTCTCCTGTTTCCCCTATCAGATACGCTCTAAACGTTTTAGTTCTTAAAACATCTCTGCATTATTTGCTGCATCTCACGGTCGTTCATCTTTTTCCGTCCTCTCTTTCTTTCTCCTGTACCTTTCTCTGTCTGTCTCTAGCCCTTTCCCTTTCTCTGTGTGAAGTACCTCTCAGTCAAGCTGATTTTGTGGGGCTTCCTAAAGGGGCACAGGGGAGAGGAAACTTTATGCAGCACATGCTTGTCAGATGTGGTGCCGAGCAAGAAGTCAGTAAAGACGAGGCAGAGTGGGAGGAGGAGGAGGAGGCAGGGAAGGAGATTGAAGGAGAGCGTGAGTGTAAAGTTGATAATATCACATTTAAGTAAAAGAGGGTGAATGCTGGTGGTATGTAATTTTGACAAAAACAAATGAAAAACTTTTACAGAAAACAGAGAACAGGAGTAATGTAAAGGAATGAGAACAAAGGAAATAAGGTAGAGCAGGACAGTAAAATGGGGAATGACTGCTTGTTCTTTAAACAGGAGCTCTGGATCTCATTACTGCCACAGTTTGCAATAGGTCCAACTACCAGCTCTCTACTTCTTAGCAGACAGGAAACAGCCCTCCAGATGTTGATGACCAGGATCAAAGATCACCATATCACGCCACATCACAGCCTCTATATGTGACCATAGTAGACTACAGATGTAACAGAATATATTTTCATATATTGACTTTTGGATATTTCCTGCATTATTAAATGCTGTTATGGTATGTTGTCTCTTCCTGTCTGAGTGTTGAAGGTTTGCAGATGGAAGTGAAACAGTGCTCACCTTGTCTCTCTCTAGCCATTTGAGTATAACATTTGCTGTATCAGTGGAGACTTGTCTCCTGAGAGAGTCCTGTTCTTCCTCACTCCCATTGCCCTCTAGCACTGCCCTGAGGGCTTCAGTCAGCTGGAGAGTCTTGAGGGCGGGGTCCACAGCTGGGGGAAGGGGCTGCTGTTGGGTACACTCTAAGGACTGGTAATCCTGGCCTCCTAATTGCATAAGAGCACTGAACAGCCCTTCGCCAATTTTGCCTGGATGAAAGGACAACAGGAAATTAAAAGTCCTGCACAACAGAAGAGTAACTTATATGACTTGATTATTGTAGCACCCTAACTTCCTGAGACTCAGTACTGAGAATGCAATTGATTAAGAGGGAGCCGGAGGGCAGCAGTATAATAACATAAGTTCCTCAATCGACCTCTTGAGGGCAATGTTGTGCTCCAGTGTGGCTGTGTGGATGTAAATAGCATCAAATGTCCTGTATTGTACATTGTGGCTTCTGAAATCCACAAATTAGAGGTTTGACTTGTAGGTTACTGTAATCATCATGTCTAATTTGCAGAAAGTTCTTTTCATATATGCTCTCTGAAGTTAAATCAAAGGAAAAGAATTGAAGTTAGGACATAAAGTGGACGTGTGGGCAGCTGAATATTTTATATTATAAATTTATTGTATTTTCACTATATGTGTTGTGGTCAACTGCTGTCTGTGGAGTATTTACTCAGTAAAGTGTAGAAATGGTTGGACCGTCACCTCTATTCATAGAATTTTCCCCTTTGACCCTGTGCAACAACACTGCTGTGGTTGTGACAAACAACACAGACTAAAATGTATCACCTCAGCTTGAAAATACAGCAGAGAGGACAATGGAATGTAACTCGGAGGTCATGTGATTTGTGGCTGCACTGTGGGAGATGTGAGTTGTAAGAGAAGCAATAAAAGTACAAAAACGCACAATTGAATGAAAGCCTGAGTTCAAAGAATTCATCTAATCCTGAAAAACCTACTTACTTTTATTTCAGTAAAAGCTCTCCAGCTGAAACAAAGTGGTGTCTCATCATGCTCTGTATAAATTCTCTTCTTTTCTCGCTCTTGTTCCAAATGTGATGAGTTTTTTGTATATATATATATATGTGTGTGTGTGTGTGTGTGTGTGTGTGTGTGTGTGTGTGTGTGTGTGTATGAATGTCCCAAAGGGAATTCATATGGGTAGAGCCAGTTTTCTGTGGCCCTGCAATTACAAAGCGGGACGACTACTGAACGTTCTGATAGTAAAACATAAACTCTTACCAGCGATGATGTCGTCCATTTGCTCCAAGGCAGCCTCCAACATGTGGCTTGCGTTTGATGCCATGATAGCTCACTGTCATAAAGAAGCACTAGTAGATCCTCATTCACTGGTATGAAGGAGACTGAGCGTGTTAGCTGGTGGAAGGAGAGGGTGAGATGTTGAACAGAATGTCTCAGACTACTCCCCTTTCCTTGTCGCACTTCGATCCTTTTTACAGCAAAGCTACAACAGCTGTCCTGACATCTGAGTGACTTGCAAGTAAATAACCTCCTGAGTGTGGCTTTTGGGTTTAAAGTCTCCTCTCATTTTGCGGCCAGGGCCTTACCCATTGTCAGTGCTCTTATTCGCATGAAGCCAAAGCTCATATTTAGAATAGTTTGTTTCTTTGTTTCTTTAAATTTCATCTTGTGTACATATTTACCCCTTGTACCAGCTACATTTGTGAAGTTTGATCAGTTGTTTTCTTGACACAGTTGGTGTAAAAACACATTTTCAGCCGCGCCACAGAGGTCACATCAGCACACTGGACCACAGTAACCAGAGTTTGATTGACGCTGATGACAGAGCACAAACATAATGATAAGTGATGTACAATGAAGCTGGAAAAAAAATGGCATGTGATTGACCAGTCACACCCTTGAGAGTTAGAGCTCGGTAACAAATCATGTATTGATTTGATATTACAGTGTTTTGCATGACATAAAAACAACCTTCATACGCAGCAGTAACTAAGGATAGAGAACGCTACCATTTATCACTGCTACTCTGTCCACAGTGAGTTTAGCAAATTACAAATGAATATATATGCTTTTATGTGATCTGACAAGAAATGACATTTAGATTTAAAGCTCCTTTATGATAATCTGTTACTAACCTTTTAGGAGAAATTTTATTTTAACTCTTAACTTATTGATGTATAATTTCTACATAAATTTCAATGCATTTTGCTGTGAAACCCCCAAAATATATTAAGCAAACTAACCAAAATCTATGAATCATAATATAATAAATGTATTTTAATAATTTTTATGTTTTATTTTTATAGAAAAGATGAATCAGTCAGTTATTACCTTATGCATGTGTCATTTATTCTCTCATGGAAGTCACTTATCAGTGATCTTCTGTAGTTTCATATTTATGCGCTTGTTTGACAGATTTAACTGGTAAACCACGTTGAATACATTTTATTCTCTATTTATTTTCTCAGCTTTAATATTTTGTGTTTTAATTTACAACCTGTATAATGTCATATAAAGTTTGGCCAACAGGGTGCATCACTAGTCAAGGAAAAAAATAACATCTCTTCATTATAGAGTTTTCTGTAATAAGCTACCTACATTAACAAAAAAATATATGTTTTTTTTAAATATTAGTTTAACAACTGAAGTTGTTTTTGTAGCTACTGTAGAAAGTCTAGAAAAAAACAGTTTTCAGGTACAATTGAATACAAGTTTTATCTGAATGTCACATCTTTATTGTTGATGTACTCACAACACCTGATATAAATATTTTATATGAAACATTTAGTTGTGTACATGTAGCAGTCATTTTTTATTTATTGTCCATTGATTTCCACACCCACAGTAACAACATATCCAGCATGTGCTTGACAAAAAAAAAAAACAACAACATGAAAATACACCAAACTGTTGTTGTGTTTTACTGCAATGCCCCTTATTTCTGAATTCTCTAGTTTATTAAAATGTCAGATGGTCAGAACTTTGTCTTGTGTTTTGTGAAACAGCTCAAAAAAACAGAATAAAACATTAAGAAATAGGTGTTTGAAATAAATTAGGATAACGAGACAGACGTTCCTCGTGTTCTGAACACACTGACTTAAAAATAAATTGTTTCAGCATTATGTAAAAAGCTCTGTGACCTTGCCAAATAATGAAAAGCTTTGTTTTCTGTTGTCGGGGGATAAAAGCGTACACTTGGCAAGCTTTGAAATAAGTCTGCCCCTGACATAATATTGGACACAACATATGGAAAGTTTTTCATCTCATTTCTTCAGCAACATATGTCATCAGATATACATACTTATAATATACAATTAGCACAGTTTCTAATAAGAATGTACCATTTTCTTAGAGATGTACTATTTCTGATTCTGGTAAAATTCCCTTTGTTTTTCTTTCATTGTTTTATTTGCTTTGACAACTCAAATTTATTCATGTGCTGTTAAAAGTGACAGAGAATCTAAAAATGATTTTACCTCGTCTTTGTTGAAGAACGGCCGTCCACCCACATTCAACATGCGTTAAGTGCTAGAAATTCTGAACATCTCCTCTTCATAGAAATTCCTCTTCTAGAAATGTCCACTAGAAAATGGGTCAATTTCAAAAACGGTTGTTTATGACGTAAAATGCATCTCACTGCCCTCCCGCCATTCAATTACCTCTATTTCAGAGGCAATTAGCTGTAAAAAGATGTTGAAGTTACATTCATTTAAGTGGCAGCGAAGGCAGCCAATCAGTGTCAAGTGCTTACATTTCATAATGAGGTTGCCAGTTAAGCCTGAAAAGACGCCAGATAGGTGTACACGTTTAAATGACACGTTTAAAATCCCCCGTCCTAAAATAGTTTTCTAAGAGAGGTTTTTATGAAGCTTCTGCGGCGTTACACATTCAACCAACATTTTATTGAGTATGTCACATCACAGAGCAAGGATCAAAACCCTGTTAAATCGTCCTCTGTCACCTTTAAGTAAACAAAAATTAATCTGCAGTTAAGTGCAAGTTTACACAAGACAGGAAAACACTAAGAGGTTGATATATGAGGCAGTATGATGAGGTGTGTTCATTGGGTTTTTAAAATGTGGGTCATAAATATGAGTTCTGACTTTTCAGTCCTATCTTTGAATTACCAGTCTCTTTATTTATTTAATTTTTTTTCTCTCTGTGAAAACCTGGAATGGCTGTTATTTTGTAATGTTGTGATAAATAGCATCAATGACCACAGTGTCATTTGAAACAAGATGATATCAGTTCCCATCATTTATCCAATGTTAAGCAACATCTAACAACAGAAAATATTTCTTCTGGATGGAAAATTGATCGACCTGAAGATGAGCTACCGGGACCTGGTCAGGTTTTGCTCTGAGCAGATTCTGTTTTAGCTGAAAGGAGCAATCACTGCACCGAGGGTGAGGGGGGATGTGTTCAGTATGAGAAGTTGCCCTGGTTTAGTTGTTTATATCGGCCATATTCAACACCAACATCACAGCAAGACAACAGGAAATGGATCTTGTCATTTAATCTACAAATATTTTGTTTATATACATTAAGTCAGAAATCACAAATCTGACAACTCTTCCTAAAGATGACTTTATTTTTTATTTTTTATTTTTTTTTTTTTGTTTCTGGTAGTGCAGCTCCCTGAAAGTCAAACACTAGAAAGCTGCTCTCCAGGGTAAAATCTTTCCACTACATCAAGTCATCTTGTCTGCTCAGTGAAGATGTCGACGGCTGCTGCAGAGCAGGACCCAGTGTGAAATTCTTCTGTCATTTCGTCATTCTTGATCTCCTCATTGCAACACATGCAATTTTGAAAGAGAGAAATATAGTCACATTTAATTAGCAAATAAGTCACAGACAATAAGGTTGTCACTAACTCAAAGAAAACCAATCAGTGTCCTTGACATTATTTAGATACAGCTTGAGAACATTTATTTTATTGTGTAAATTAATAGAAGAAGGTAGAAAACATGTCAACATGATAACTGAAATCACTGGTTGTTCTATGATGTTCTATGTTATTCTACTGAAAATCAGTGAATAACATGGAGAAAATGATAACTTAAGGAAGATACTGCATGAAACAACATGACAATGATCTGTGTCAAAAACTGCAGGGTAGTTTAAGTTTACTTCTGGCCTTAATCTCGTCCTGCTACATTCAAGGTGCTTCGCTGGTCTCAAAGTTTCGTGAACTTTGTCCAAAAACTCCTAAACATCCAGATGATGCACCTCAGTGATTACAGCAAACAAGTTTACAGCTTTCCAGTTTCTCAGTGTCAACACTGATGAGACCCCACAGTCCACCGAATGTACAGCGGGGACAGAAATGTCCCCACAATTACAATACTTCTTGCACACACTGCAGTTCACTACCTCTAGGGACAGAAATGCCACCAGAAGTAGCTGCAGAGACAAGTCTTCTTGCTGGCGTGCTGCTCTTCAGGGCAAAATCATTCCACTGCATCAAGTCATCTCATGAACTCTGTGAAGATATTTGCAACTGGTGCAGCTGCAGATCAGGATACATGGTGAGTTTATTACAAAATATGTGATATGATGCATGTTTCCTATCTAAAATTAACATACATTGGTTCAGAGTCATAACTCAGCCTGTTTACTATATTACATAAATATTGCTGTGTCATTGTGTGCACACACAAACAAAACAATACACAAGTGAACGTTCCCCAGAAAACCCAAGAAGTCATTTAAACATTTATAATTCAATGTGACGGTTCAGTGGCGGTGAAACATTCAGACTAATGAATAAATGATTTACAAAATATGCACTTTTTTTTACTCATCTATAGTTTGAAATCTGTTCTGACATATACCAGGAGGTGCATAATCTGAGATAGCCTTAAACCTCTGATTGATCTCTCAAGAGAGTTAAGAGGGGCAGTTAACAGTTTTGCTTTAGTTTTTACATTTCCTGTAAACACAACAGACAAAAGAGAAACTGGTCAGCTCAGAAATATTTATGTTCCATGCTGTTCAAGTCTTGCACCCTCCAGCAGCTCACAAAGTAGTAAAGCATACTGAACAAGAATCTACACCTCAGAGTCTTAAACCATTTCTCTCACTTAAGTTGAGTTCCAGTGAACAGCAGGGTTCACTGTCCACTGAGCAGGGTCATCTGTAGTAAGAGTAATCTTCTGACTAGACTGTGCAGCATCCTGGACCCAGAAACTGAACAAAATATAAAAAATGTATGAAACTACTTGCACAAGGAAAGAAACAGCTGTCTGTGGTTAATAATGCTGACTCATCAATAACATATTTTTTTCTACTCGCTGTATTTTCTGTTAATGCTATAAGGATTTGGCAAATTGTACATTTTAACTGCTGTATATTTATAGAAAAGTTTTTTTTTCTTGCCTAGATTCTCTGAAGGGAAATGTTTTCCTCATATCAACATAAATCATTCTGAATCATAATAACCGTTTCCTATATAGAGACCTAGTAAAATTAGTAAAAGTAAGAAGTTTTCAGTGTTTTAAAAATTTATATCATCTTAACAATCGTGTCATTGTGTTCCACTACACTACTCCATATTACCTGTCATCAGCCAGTCTTATGATTTTTGTCCATTTTATCCTCTAATAGTTTTTGCTTCTATTCGTCTGGGGTCTCAATACTGAAAGGTCAGAAAGGGTCAGTTGTCAGTAACATGTTTGTTCCAGTTTTCTCACACCTCTCTCAGTCTCTTTCTCTCTTTTCTCAGAAGTGGATGAGAACTTGTGTGTGTGACACATCTTGAATCTGTTGTAAAAGCCGTCCTTGTCCGTTACAAGACAGAAAATGAGTGGATGAGTAGATTAAACTTGTAAAGTTTTAAGATTATGAGTACATGGGTGGAATATACTGCCCTGGCTACAGGTTTGATCAGTCTGTCCTAAAACTGTGTCTTTCTCTACAGCAGCAGGTGATAATATTGTGTCATTTCCCTTCAGTCCTTGTGGTCTCTGCCTCTGTTTGACTGTCTTGTTATTCATTCAGCTAAAATCTGTGAGTCAAGTGAGTCATTTAGATTTAAAAGAAAGTGACAACCAGTAATAATCAAATCAGTGTTCACATTTACCACTACCACTACCTCTTAGGTACCCAGTTTGAATCTATCTTGAGGCATTTGTTATATTTTTTCCTGACATCTTTCTCTCTTTTGTCTGTAATATGTCACATTGTGGACACTATAGGTGCATATAGCATCTGTCCCATCCAGAGTATAGTTTGTACTATAAAAATGTAGACAGTGACATTTCGTCAAAACCTGTAAATAATTAAATATAAATAAATGTAAGTAAATGTAACAGATCTTGAGTCTGTGGAGGATTGGTTTGTCACACCTGTGTGAAGTAGCTGAACACAACTTCAATGGTATGAAACGAGTCAATCTTCCAGCCCGCTGGTGAATTCTTTGTGGCTGTTTGTGCTATGTCTGATTAGGATTATCCCAATTTGCTGATCACATCTTTGTAGATTGCACAAACATGTAGAGATTAATGACTAAGCCTGTTAAGACCTTTTAAATGCTTCATGTCAGTGTCATCATCACCTCAGCATGAGAAGCTCATTTGTGAGAAAATAGGTTGGAAAATTTGAAAGTCAAGAGTAGCACTTGTCATACAAATTTAATACAGAATAGAAAACTGTTAATAGTTGTTAGATGTAATTTTCAATAGTACTCTTTCACTATGTAGAGTAAATGTCAGAAAAATAATTATCATCAAGTAAAGTGTTTCATGAGATGTGTCCTCTCCCTTTCCTTGTCACCATCAGTCTGGCTGGATCACAGTAGTGCAGCCTACCAGGAATGTGTCATATACAGCCTCCACTAACGAGAACTTAACAAGCTGCCCACACACCTCTGTCTCTGCAATGCTAGCCCACTCTCTCCTTTTCTCTCTTTTAGATGATATAGCATCATGGTATACACACAGGGTGAGTTATAATCAAGTGTAGAGTGGGTAAGGTCATGACTATCAACCAGAAGGTAACTGAGAGATTGCAGTTAAAGACACTTGGACATCCTTAACACTAACACTAAGAACGTCTGCATTATTAATCACTGGCCCCATCAAATCATCCATAAAAAGCAGCCTAGGTGAAATAACTCATGTAGGTGACTGGCAAATGGAATAGTTTAGTTGTCTAACAGATATTTAAACTCACAAAGAAATGACATTTTGTTTGTTTCGCGTTTCTGTAATATGACACTTCTTTTTTTACCCAGCAGTCACTCTGGTGCTGATGTCTGGTAAACAGGATGAAGACCCAATCTTCTCTTGTTTATTTTCCACAACATAATATTTGAGTGAAAACCAGTAAACATGATCAAAATGAAAGTTTGTCAGTTTAGTTTTATAAAACATTTAGTTTGCACTTGTTTTCCTGAGACTAAACCTCTTAAAATATGAAACAGCATCTTCTCCCTCTTCCCCCTCCTCTGTGTTCCCATACTATCGCTGGGTAAAATGAATGAATAAACAACATTAACATCAAACTGCAGTGCTGCAGTGAGGAAGTTAGTTCACAAACCACAAGGTTTTAGATTCCAACAGCTGATGAAAAGATCCAAGATATTTATGTTGGTATAATGTTAAACATCATGAATGTTGTGAATCATCACTTCATCACTCAGTGATTTGTTAACTAGACCTGATACTTTACTGACGGTGTTAAGAGGTTTGCATCTGGCTCAGTACAAAACTAGTAGATTAACTGTATTTTTACTACAATTGTTACTACAACAAAATAAAATTAGTTATTATTTCAATTCTATATAAACCACCAAATACAGACCATCATGCACATGCGTAGTTTTACTTCCCAACACTACTCTTATACATATTTCAAAGTTTGACATCTTCAAATGAAGGCATGCCTATTTTTAAAAAGCCCAAATATTGACTTTGGCTTAAAGCTTTTCATGTGAATGTAACAACCTGATTGGTCTCCCACTGCTGCATATGTCCACATTCTTATCTTTCTTTGGGTATAAGTAAAATTGAAGGCTGATTTAAAGTTGGGGGAAGGGAGACTTAGTTCAGTGGATCATTGAACATGTCTAATAATAAAAGGGGATAAGTAGGTGGGAAAACTTTTTTGTAAAAGTCAGCTAAAAATCCATCTGGACCTGGTGCTTTGTTTTTTTTTTTTTTATTAATTTAAGACCTGTGGTTATTTCCTCTAAAAGGAAGTAAAGGCAGAGATTATTTCAGCTGGGTCAGTAGTCAGTGAGTGGAGATATGAAATCATAGACTGACTGATGTTTCAGTCGGAGGACTAAGAGGTGACCGGCTTTATTACTGTGCTCAAAGTCTGTGTGTTTGGGCCAAATTAAAAGATATTCTGATTTGCACATAGCGTTGATCATATTCAGACTATAAATTGATCCTTTTGGTATTAAGACTGAGAGAGCATGGGTATAACAACATAGGTATAATACAAGATAGTTTCTGTGTATTGAAAGTGTTAAATTGTGTTTGGTTAGATCAGTAACACAATAATTAAAGTAGAATATTTGGTAAAGTTCAGAGCTGAGAGAAAAGCCCTGAATATACAAGAAAAAAAATCAATATGACAATAATTGTGGTGTGTATTATTAAGTTCAGGTTTTACCCTAAAGTAAGATGATGGATATCCAAATTTGAAAGAAAGCAATGTCAGCGTTAAGACCCCTCGGGTGTGAAAACATTGGATTGCTTTATCGAGCCCCCTCATCCACAGACATGGGATATATTTGCATCAACCATTAATCACAAGTAAAGTGGAAAAAAAAACATTGGAAATATAGTAGAAATTCAGTGAGCATCCTAATAGCATCCAAAGAACATTAATACTGAATAAAAACATAAAAAGTACAATATTCCCCAAAAAACACATACATTTTGATAACGATTTGACTCGAACAACGCCTAGATCCTATCTGGAATTCATCAAGATTGAAATAGGACTGAAATACACCAACGCAACCAATTTACCATGCAGTGGATTTTGCCTCCTGAGGGTCTAAAATATATTCCACATGAAAAGCAGGCAGAGTTGAAATTTGCCAGCCGAACACTGATAATATTTCAAAGAAAGGAAATAAAAGAAAGAAAAAAGGGAAACATTTCTTAACAACATCTCTTATCATCCCTGAACCTAATTTCCACTAGAAAAACCAAGAGTGAAACTACTTGGGAGGGAGGATAGAATAGGAGAGGAGGCTGCATCTGTTCCAGTCTAAACATAAAACCCTGCAGCTAAGATGCACACAAGAAAAGTTCCATAGAAAATAATAATTATGATAATAATCCCAGGCTATACACCATTGAATCCAACCTGTACATTCAATAAAGGAAGTAAATAATGCTGAACTGTGTCGTTTACTGAAAAACTGAGGACTTCACCTGATTGAAACCAGCTCACCACTGTACTTCAGTAGTACCAGAGTCCTTATAATACCTCATGCTATGATTCTGACTCATGTCGCCTTGTCCCTTTACCCACTGAAGCATTCTCCGCCTCATAAAATAGCAGGAAAAATGCACGATAAGACTAGATCCTTCAGGGGTCTTGGGTCTGGGGCTGCAATAGGCTTGATCCAGTTCAGATGAGGAGTTGAGTAGATTGCTTCTGGCTACTTTCTTGAATAAATCTGCCACAAATTCAAAGAGGTTATTGACCTCAGTGACACAGGTCAGCACAATCACTCTTAAATTCTGACATTTTGAAGGAGAGATCGGATATCATGTTTCACCGTTATCACGGTCGGTTTGGACCACACTTCCAGTGATTCTTGCTCCAGGTTTGTCATGTTATGCAAGTGAGCTGCGAGGTCTGTGGCCATGTTCTGAATTGTAGATGTGTGTTTGGCAATGGTGTTGGTAATGGACTGAAGAGGTCGTGTTCAGAGAGATGTGTTGAGTAGTTATGCTTTTCCAGGTTTTTTTTTTTTTTTTTTGCTCCCCGATGAGTGTTTCCAACGTGAGAGAGGAATGTACAGACACCATCCTTCTACCTTCACCTGTGGAGGAAAAACAAATCTACCATGCCTGTTTTTTCTCCCTCGCTTGAGATGATTTACATATCATTAATTAGGACAAGCTGGTGTATTGAAGACAGACTTAAAAAAGAGGTGTGATAAATGAAAAAATAATCTTTTCAGGGTCCAACACCACAAAGATAAGGCTCAATGTAAATGTGAATATTAAGTGAATATTCATTTTCATTGCCACTGTAGACAGTTCAGGAGTAATATTGTTTTATATATTGTATTTTATATATATATATATATATATATATATATATATATATATAGTAAAGAATGAGTTAGGAATCTTATATAGTCAAATTTATTCAGGTCGTGATTCATTCATTTGTGAAATTGTTTTAAATTTGTCAAAATCGCATGGTATTCATGTGGTGATTGGAACTTTAGTCAGTTCCTTCGGTAATGTGCACAGATTATTGTAAACATTTTAAAGTCTTAATTTTCTCTTGTAGAATATACATCTATGATCATTTCAGGTCTAATTTTCTTATCTTAAAGAGATAAGAACGACCGCAAATGTTTGCTGTGAACACCTACGGTATTTTCATTTTTTTTTTCAACCTTTAACTACTTATTCTAACAACTCTTGAAATTAACTTTTTACAGACTAGAGAGATTTATAATTTACAAACAAAGCAGCTGATTGAAAACTCTGCACGGGTTTATTTTTAGGGATTTCACTTCTGAATCACTGATCTTAAATACTAATAAAATATGCTACAAAATGTAGCAAAATATTTAGTTATCTATAATGTAAAACTAGAAAAGTCAATCAAGTAATAAAAGAGGAAATGATTGAACACACAAATGAAAAAGGTAAAGATCAATAGGGTTTCATTTTTTTACAGAATAATATTTATTGATAACATTTAACATATTTTACTTACAGATACTTTTCCTAGAAATGAACCGTCACTGCACATTGACTGACAGAACAACACGCCGTATTCCCAAAATAGAAACAGAAACAAACAAACAAGGAGAAGATATCCCATCAAACCATGACCTCATGCACCAATTCACCACCAAATTAAAAAAAAACAGAACAGTATGGCAGTTCAACTGGTTGTACATTGTGCAAATACAGACTCACCTCATTAAAACAAATAACAAGACTATGTAAAAAACAGTAACTACTGTATAAACCCAGGAATAGCACAGACTTAAAATGTCTGAATATGCCTGTTGTTTTTCTTATGGAACATTATAGAAATAAAAAAAAAACATCCATCTTTGCGGTCATTCAACATGCAACTGATCCAACTGAACAGAACTCGAGACAGTTTGTCTTTCTTTTCCATAGTAGCTTATGGACGTCTTCATTCTTCGTTTAGGGTCACATGTGTGCAGCACTCAGCAGCATCACTGTCCACAGCCGAGGCTTCAGATTGATTGGTGCTCTTTTTTGAATTGTTGCTGAAGGCTACGGGGAGGGAGGCGTCTTCAGAGAATTACAGGATCCTCCCTGGCTACTACTTGAGGTCCCCTGGTACTGTTAATGAAGCAGAGACAGGTTTTACTGTGCATGTGCACAAAAAAATCTCCTCTCACGCAGTCATGTAACAGATGTATAATCAACCACCTACAGAGTTTTGAATCAGGCATTTAAACAGTGAATGTTCATCATTTCATGTTTGATGTCTTGTGAGGGGATTTTTTAATATAAAGCTGTGACTTTTGATGCCAAATTCAAGCAAATACATAAAGGCTTTTTCAGTGGGAGCACAGTGCTTTAGAGTTTGGGAAGTAGCTTGAGGATGATTGAAGTTACTCGGAAGTGAAAAAAAAGAGGGTTGTCTTGAGGCTCCAATGAAGATTTCAGGTACTATGTACTCTTAATAGCCCCGGAAGAAACATGAGCTCAATTTCTAGTTCATTCTGACTCTGACTGTCTCTTTGTATTTTCACAGACCTTTCATGTGCACACAAAAATACACAATAAACCCATTTTTCCAGGCTGAGTGAACAGGTCAGTGATACCATCCTTCAGCTTCTCAGCGTGATTCCCTCTTCTATTGTCAGAAAAGTACCTCTATAGTTTCTTCAGCTCTCTGCCTCCTACTCTCTCCATTTTCTAAAATTCACAGTAAAACTAAAGTTTCTCCAAAGGTAGATATCCTGCTAATTGAATATATTTTATTTATTGTGTTTTAAAGATGTGAAATACCCACAGAGAGTGGAGCTGGTTTTCATCTAGAACCACATGGACTTTAATATGCCTCAGGCTGAATCATATCAGATCATTGCCTATTTTGTCTCCCTCACTAGTTTCCCACTGCACTATCTAAAAAAGGAAAGATAAAGAATATAAATGAATGAAACTAGCACACAGTTAAAGAAACTGTCGTGTATAAGGAGCTGCCTTGGCAGTAAAGATAACTACAGGCTTATAACTATTTTTTAATTAGTGCACCTTACAGACAGGCAGGTAGATGGAGAGCTGGGCACAAAAAAACAAAAACAGAAGTTCTACTTTAAACAGGCTCAGGAAAATTCTGTGAATTCAACAGAAGCACAAGGTGCCAACAGGGAAACAAATCAAACCAACTGACGAGGAGTGAAGAGGAACACAAGGACTAAATACACTGAAGGGGGCAGAAGTAACAAGACATGGGTGTAACTAATCAGAAGGAGCAGGCAATCAAACAGAAGAGCAGGAAGTAAATTAGCAACAGACACGTTAGGGAAATGATTACCAAAGCAAAACAGGAAGTGAAGGCACTGAGTCCAACCAAAGAGTCTATTTAGGGACCATAACACCACTCTCAGTGTAAATAAATATAAAGGGATTTTACTAAGGTTAGTTTATTATTGCAACCACAAGAACAAATGCACTACAACAATGCACTTGCTGACAGGATGGTGCTACTTCAGGTGTCTTATTAGAGGGTAGGAACAAATGATCTACATGTTTTTTTAGGTTGGAGGACTTCCAACCTGTTTCAATAACCACAATGTAGTTAAAGAGAAATGAGTAAAAGAGAGAAAAGAGTAATGTTTCCGTCACTGTGTTTGCTACAGCATATTTGACAACTCTGGAAACAAAAACAGCTTCTATCAAATGACAGGTTTTTCACTTCTATTTCCAGCAGTTTACAAGCATATTCCCATTACAGCTGACTAAAAAAAAAATCTTTTCACAGCCTTGTTGTAACAACACTCTTCTGTATCAGTGAATACTAATGAAGCCACTTTACATTAATGGGTAGAGATAAGGTTTGCCATTCATTTATTCATACAGCTTTTCTTTCAGTAAACCACTTTTTTTTGGTATGAAATCTTTTGTGTGGCCTTTTCTACACAATTTGGATGTCAGGGATCTTTCACTGTCAGATGTTACATTGTAATGTGCTAAAACTGCTGTTGGCATACTGTTACACATTTATATGCTGTATTTCATTTCCTTTATTGAATCCCCTGAAAAAACTTTTTCCAATTACCTTTAGCGCTTCTGGAAATAGACCCTTTACATGCACAAACAAACCTTGCCTATAAAAGCTAAAGTAGAATAAAATTATATTAGAATTGTTATATTACCATTTCTCTGAATTTCACTGAAATGGTTCATTGCATTGGACTTTCAAAAGTCTGGGTGTCATAATAGTAGCACATTACAACCAACTACCAAACTTTTTATTATTAGATCCAGACAGTTTCTGTCAGCAGACTGGAACCTGCATAACTTCATATTGTCTTGCTCTGTTGACAGCAATATCTGCAAATTACATTTAACAAAAACAAAAATGTGCCCATGTTCAAAATCTGCTCATTCCTCATACGTGCATGGAAGTACCCACATCCCACCCATTGCAGTAATGTCAGCTCACCTCAACGAGAGGATGCCAGTGGGCGACAGGTTTACGAGGATATGTGAGCATTTCGTTCCAGTGGTCACGACCGAGGTTGTCTGCATCGTTGCCAACTCGACAGACTCCAATGACCTCATTATGACCCACGCTGTAGGGCCAAGAAGCAGAGAGAGGAAAAATATAATTACTGTCAATCATGCATGTTAGAATAATGACACAACTTGAATAAGGAAAAAGAAAACTGAACTAAAGCTGTCTAACTATTTGTGTGACAGAATAAGTTTCAGTTTAAAAAAGATCAGAATATTCTTTGAAAAAGTTTCATCTTTTTTGTCCTGCAGTAAGAATAAATTAAAAGTGACTCGTGCATGAGTCTTGAAGTCATATATGGCCTCATCCTCATATGTGTGGATACGTAAAGGTTTCTAACCGGTCATAGTCCATCACTGCAATCAAAAGGCTGATCTGTTCTATGTTTTCTGGAGGAACATCAAAGACAATGGCCTCATTATAGACTGGATTCAAAGTGTTTCTCTTCGTTGATGTCTTCCTCTTTTTCAGCCTGCGACCCTCACACATCAGTGAAACCTTCACGTATGGATCTGTAAAAGTAAGAAAAAAGAACCGGCGGACATTTATTTTCATTCTGCAAACCAGAGAGACCATGTAGTTTTAGATGTTAACAGTTTTTAATTACCAGATGCACCAGTGATATCCATGGCCTTGAGATTACGAGCCTTTATCATGGTAATAGTTAATCTGCCTGCAGTCGGCAAGTAACAGAGTGAAAACATCAGATCCCCGAGGTCCACGTTATCCTGAAAGACAACATGAAACACATTTACTTTACAATAAGCATCAGTAATAAATCACTGATTTTCTCATACACATATTTCTGTTTTTAAATTGATAAAACCAACTTGACGGTCCCTCTGGAAATGATAATATTGATGTTATTATTACTAACGCTGCTGCTTTTCTTTACTGTACATTAGGTGAATGACATTATGTTACAGAGTTGAAGGATCTTTCTATTAAGGAATATTCTCCTCTGTCATGGCTCTAATAAAAGCCTCCCACGTTTCACCCAACATAGAGACTTCTGTTCAGCGGCAGAAAGGCAGAGGCTCACTTATCACTTGCTCTTAAAATAACTCCACTAAAGAAGTGAGAACCAGGAAAGCACACAAATGTGTCTGGTGAAGACAACTACTCCTACTGTATCTCTTGCTGATCTGCCGGTGTATCAGGATGATTGTGTTGTAATTTCAAACAAGGTGCCATCTGCTATTAATTTTCACTTTTATTCTCCGTAAATAGAAACACAGCAAAGCTATTGAATATGAATAAAAATCTGTGGTATGACATCGATTTCACTGCTCCATTAACCGTGATTGAGATGATGACATCTGTTTTCTCCAGTATATTAACAGATTAAAGTGAAGCCACATCTTTGTCTTAATTCTACTATGAAAAATACAGTACATCTGGATAAAATATATAGAATAAAACTATATTAAATTATGCTTATATGTGCTTATTTTACTCACACACACTAGTTTTTCTGTCTTGCTCTTGGGAGCAAATCGGACGTCTCTACCATTTGTCAGCACTGCTATGCATGAATATCCTCTTCTGTGATATGGCACTTGTTTTTATCTGTGACTCTCTGTAGATATGTGTGTGTGTGTGTGTGTGTGTGTGTGTGTGTGTGTGTGTGTGTGTGTGTGTGTGTGCGTGAGAAAGCAAAGGGAGATGGTGACTGGGAGATACAGAGAGAGACAGACGTGGGGGAGGGGGATAAGAAAAAGAGGTTAAGATTTCTCTTCCTGACACCTAAATCGCCTTGTTACATGACTTGGATCTTTTGTTCTATTCACTAGGGCTATAGAGTAAAAAAATAATTTACATGATGGATTAACTGACAACCCCTCCAGAAAATTCATTCCACATATCCCAGAGGAAACCAGAGGGTTTATGTGCTTCATGGTCCGTGGTCTTTGTGCACACTGGAGATGCAGGTGGAAAGACAGAGATTAGCTCTCTGAGTCCCTCTTTGGCACCAAATTACATTTATTACCAGCAGGTTGAATGTTATATTGCACTGAAAGATAATCAGCTGCATCCCACATTTCACATATGACATGAGTTCTACTCGCATATGTCCAAGCTCGTAAAAAAGCCAGAACCTTCAATCAAAAACAAAAATAAGAGACATGTAATAATTATATTGTTTTTGTTTGTACTGCCATGGCCATTTTTAAAATCATAAACATAAAACACTTTCTTCCATCTATTTACAATCTGCTTCTACCACAGAGAAAAACAAGCCAAATCTGGCAATAAAACGGCCATATGGTCCATCTCACTGGCAATCATGGCGTCATGATAATCAGTTTATTTCTACCAATTAAGTAAATGAATTTTCACAGTGATTGTGACAAAAAGGGGCTCTGCTGCATTGGTTCTAAACATTACACCGCTGTGTCCAGAAATGAGGAGTTTATTAATGAGGATATATACAATAAATGTGAGGAATGTGTGTGTCTGAGAAGACGCATTTACGCAAGTGACAAAGTCTGTGTGTACTGTATTCTCTGTGTGTGTGTGTGTGTGTGTATGTGTGTGTGTGTATACACATGAACTGAGTTGTGTGAAACGAAAAAAAAAAAAAAAACCCTCAACAGTGTGAAGATGGATCACTCCAGATACTGTGAATTTCTGATCCCCATCACCACCTGTCACATACTATTCTATTCTAACTGGGCAACAATGATTAACAATCAGTGATTAAGAGCAGAGGCATAAGCACTTTCTCACAAAACAAACCATTAGTGGAGAGTCTACACAAAAACAACAATACTTTTTGTCAATATCTACTTTTCTCTCAAGTCTTTCTCTGGCACACTGATCACTTTATTAGCCTGCCCTCATTCAATAGCCGTCCATATTGCTTATTTTCTGCAAATGTTGACCCACATTCAGTGGTAATATGGCAGATAAAAGATGAAGCTGTTTAAAAACTAAAAGCTAGACCATTCATGTCCCGTCAGGCACATATCATGTAGAACATACACAAGTATTACCTTGATGTTTAGGACACATTTGTAAATTCCTTTGACTAATGATCAAAGTCTTTGCTAATGTCAGTATTAAATACAGTTTTATTTTCTATTAAATGTTTGCGTTGCAAAGACAGGCTTAGGCTTTCAAGATAAGTACAAAGCGTGCACCTCTGTGCTGTGATATGTTTCACATTAGCTTTGTTCCCTAACAAACTCAATTGGTGTGGTTATTCTAACTGCAGTCAGGCTCACTGAAATATGCATGTTCTCGCTCAGCTAATTTGCTGGCCATAGCACTGACTACACACAGTGCAGGTCAGGATCATTATTTGCTTGCAGTCAGGCATGAGCATAGGAGAGAGTTGGTATCGCCCTCCTGATGTGGGAAAAGTGTTGCTGCTGAATTTTTCCTGTAAGGAACGATCCATTAAACTGGAATTGAGCAGTGAACCATGACCATTAATGTGTTTATTAATCTGCAAGGTTTCGTAGTAAGTTTACATTAATAAGCACGTGGAGATCACTCTAAACTCATCATCCTTGTGCTCTTTAAGCTACTGCTTATTACATTACACTTACATGCTCTATTGTAACAATAATTCACATTAATTATTGACCATTACTCAAACTTAACTATAACATTCATAATGGTCAGACTCTTCATCAAGCTCAAAACTCTTCATTTGCTCTGGATGTGAATATTTATCCCATTTCCTCCATGTATTGTGTTGTATGTCCATCACGCCACATTAACAATTCAAGTGATTATATTTTACATATGAACACTTTTAATATGCTACTTATTTTTGTCACTTGTATGTTCTCAAAACCCAGTTAGAATTTGTATGTGTCATAAAAGTGGGACACAGCTGCTGGCTTTGTGGATGCCAAGTGGGGTTACGATGGTTATATGACCCTGTACTGTGTTTAGGGACGAGCTTGGCCTGGTTGACCAAAAAAAAACTACATTTTCATTGTGGTGCATTTAGTCCAGTCTACTGTATAAAGACTATTAGAAGGATCCGTGCAACTTCTCTTTGCTTTCACCATTCACATGTTGCATAAATATAGCAGCAGGGTAAAAAAGGTGGATTCAGCGTACATGTGAGATAGAAAGACAGAGACAGACAGAAAGAGAGACACAGAGAAGCAGAGAGCCTCTGGCAGCCAGTATTTTTAGAGGCCATGAGTAGGAAGCTGTCGTGTGCATAAAACCATTGGCTGGCAGGTTGATATCTGCTGCAATCAGTAGCCTACAGAGTCAATATGACATGTAACATGTCACAAATCTGATTTCCACTCTGAAGTCACATAAATTTGAAGGGAGAAAAAAATGGTTACTGATTCTCAACCGTGAACAGTAGATTGTATGGACAAATACAGCTTCAGGCTCAGGCAAAATAAAGAAAAAAATACAACTGCATGCTGACTTTAAAGTACGCTGAACATTATTCAGTAGCCTGTGCAGAAATGAGGGATGATACAATGACCAGAATGGCCTAATTGCAGCTTTTACACCACAACAGTATCCTTTGCATACTTTTGCAACTGAATGAAGCTACAATTGTGACAACAAATTTGTATTATTGTGCCAATTATTCATGAAATATAAAATGTGAAAAGTTTTATTGTCTCAGAACTGTAAAAGAGTTTCTATTTGCTTGTGCGATCATTCATAATTTGCTGCCTGACAGATCATTCCTGTATTGCCTGCAGCTGCTCCCCACCCATTGGCTTTCCACGAAATAATTTTTTCTTGATCGGTTCAGAGTGTTCCCCTTCACAAATGGACAGAGACATCAGTTTGACCTGAAGAAAAGTATCCTCCATTTTCATGGTGTCTATAGCTGTCAGGTGTGTGGTTATTTCTACGCCTTCTTCACTTTTTCAAGTGGTAAATTTGATTTCAGAGCATTCTGAGGTTTTTTTTAGAGGGTAATCAGGTTTTACTGTGTGTATCGGTAATCATGAAATTGCGTAGCTCAAAATTCTCACTGTAAAATACAATGGAGTGATTCAATGTGCACAGCTTATCCCCAAAGAATATCAATGTACAAAAACATTTCACATTCTGATTCAAGATAATAGTTTCTTGGATAGAACCCTGTTAATCTACCCTTTTTAGGAACAGCTTTTATACAGGTCTAGCAACAGTAGAGGCATTTTCAGGTGTATTTCTGCCGTTGTAAAGTTAGACCCCCAGCTGGCAGGTATAACAAGATTCATACACCAAAATGAACCACGGTGGAGCAGTTACTCTGAAAGACAGCACAAATGACCATGAAAATGAATGTGAAAATTAAACGATGTAGCTCTGTAATGTTAGAGATCAAATCAGAAAAACACCTTAACAAGTTTCAAGTTTGTTTTTTTCCCTATTTCTCATCCTAATTACATACTTCACATTACTACAGTGGTTATATTTAGCCTAGAATGACAGCTGGATCAATAAGGCACAATAATTCAGGTTACTGAGGTACAAAGCTCATTAAACTGAAATGGCTGCAGTGCAGACAAGTCATTTGCATATGCTGCACTGAACAGAGCTGCAGGAAACAAGCCTGGACACCAACAGAGGCAGCCTTCCTTATTAGATACAAGAAAGACAGACACATATAGACACAACACACACACACACACACACACCACTGCTGACTATATATATGGTAAAACTGACTTAATGTTATATGTTAATGTTCCATGTAGTTACAGTTATAGTTCATGTTGAAGATTTTGGTTATTTCTCACAACTCCAGATATCAGTTCTATTAGTTAAATAACACAGTGCTCATAGACGATTCTGCTGATCTTTCTTAATCTCGCAACATTGTTGAAAAAGGTTCAACACGGCAACAAACTCCAGAGTTAACAGAAGGTCTGATCACACTTGCTGCTACTTTTGAACCTTTTTATAGTCGCTCTGCCTTGTTTCCACAAAGATCTTAGCAATTACTTTGCAGAGTAAAATGTTATCTTGTTGCTGGAGCTTTGGAAATTTAACTTGTATTGTAAGAAAATGATATTTCCTTTAAACAGTTCTGCCTCATTGATCTTGCCTCACTGACCTCTCTGGGATGAAATGAATTGTCGGTAGCAATCAATAGTAAGGAGTATTATTAATGCCACTTGAGCATGCCATGAAGAATGGGATCAATTGCACATTACAGCTGGTTAAGCTCTCACGCTGAGATGCCTGTCAATGGAACAATCACTGGAAGCATATACCCATAAATATTTGCATCCATTGTGTATCACACAATAGATTTGTTAGGCTTCTTTCAGCTGCTTTCATTATATGTTGTTGACAGAGAACAGAAAAAAATATTCTAAGGTTTTCTGACAGAAATTTAAGAGCTTCTAAAGTGTAGTCATGGTGGCTCTGATGATCTGATACTGAAGTACGACTCATTTCATTTAAAAATACTTGAAAAATGGGCAATCTCAGGAGAGGCTGCTGATTTTAGAGAAGTAATGATACATACAGTAAATTTTCCTCGTAATGAAATGTCTCTTACATGTGTCAAGTGTCTGTGGTGTGTTTGGAAATAGTGTTTATCACAGATGTCAAACAGTAATCTTAAATAAAAGGAGTATCTCTTAGATATTCTCTGTCACTGCGCCTCTAAAGAAAGTTAAAGCATATGTACAAAAGTATTATATATCAGTACAGATGCCTGAGAAGTATTATCTGCAGTGGCAGGTCCATAAAATACTGGTACTATGCCCAATATTGATCAGATACTCTGAACGTTGTTACAAGACTCTATCTATCTCACAACAGGGAGAGACGGAACAAAGTCATCAAGATAAATCTTCTTTTCCAAAGTGAGACAGGTTCACCTTAGCTACCAACTTTTCTCTTGTTTGTTCTGAGACAATAGTTCAGTGTATTTAAAAGGCAGACATTTTATTTTATATTGTCAATAAGATACTCTGCCATAATGAAGGGCTCATTTGTGTAGCAGATATGCAGCACTCATGAAAGTTGCAGCATGTCTATCAGACTTAATTAAATATGTCTTGCTTGTTGTCGTAATAACTCAAAATTAAAATGAACTTGGGACATCATTTATCATTGTGAACAGAAGCGCTGACTCACCGAGGAGACGTACTGGATGTCCCGACAGAGTTTTGTCTCCCTGGGGAAATCTGCCAGATCCAGGAAGTTGTCCACAACCACTTGGCCAATAATGTCATGGCGTGAAAAGCGGTCAAAGTCATAGACACTGAAGTGCAGCTTACGGGTGGGAAGCTCAGAGTATGCCACAGGGAATAGGAAGACCTCATCGAACACAGGATTCAGCGTCTTGCGATGCACCTTGGTCTGGTGCTTTGTCTTACGATCAGGCAGCAGGTAGATCTTAACATAAGGGTCAGAGGTACCGGAGAAGTCCTTAGCTGGCAGATCCTCCGCTTTGTGGATCTTAACTATTAGCTGTTCCAGGTCGCAGTCGAATTTAAGGATGAAGTGGAGGCGTCCGCAGCCTACTCCTCTGCGATTTCCTTCATCCCCCTCGAGGGAACGTTGTTTGTAGAGCTCAGGTTTGAGGCGACCAAGGCCGAGCCCCATTCCAGTTAAGGAGTCCTGCCTTTGGAATTGGGCCACGTTGAAATCTGGGTTGGACAGATTCATATGTCTACGAATGGACCCTTGTCTGTGGGCAGAGGAAGTGGACAAGAAACATAATCATACAGCATCAATAGTTTAGCTTAGAAAAGACATGTAGGCAAAAAAGGGTTTGATGGAAGAAAGTATAAAGTAAAAAGTATTACAAGTTTCTCTAAAAATTCTGCCTAAGGCAAAGAAATGAAAAATCCAATACTGACCCAATTTCAGACATCGAGCGACCAGATGGTGGGGGTTCAGTGGTCTGTCTCTGCATTCGAGGGTTAGTGTGAACCCCATTTTCCTGACTTTTACTCTGAGCATCCAGTGGAATGTCTGGAGATGTGTGACTGATCTTCATAGCTGCCTCGGGTGTGGCCATGACCACAGGAGGTGGTGATACGGGAGTCACCGGAGCCTCTACTGATGCAACAGATGCCACAGGAGTCGGCTCTCTGGCGATGGAACAATGCGAGGACTCACGGCGGGTGTGTGTTGGGGGATCCACGGCTGTGTAAATTGGCTGTCGGGGTGCAGGCTGCGAGGGCAAAGGGCTCATGGTGGGGTTGAGGTGCCCGTGGGCCTCCTTGGTGGTGGGGGAGAGCCCACGCTCCCTCCATGGTATCCAGCAGAGTTTCCAGGAAACAAAGAGGGAGACCCCAAACAGGGCCAAGCCACAGGCAGTTACTACCAGTGACAGCAAACTCACTGATATATCTGAAAAGGTGACAAGAGACACAGGAAATAAGGACTTCACAGTAAAATGAATTTGCTTTCTGATATATTGCAAAGCTATATTTTATCCCATTTACTATCCCCAAAAATACAAGTTGGATATATAATATTGCTGAAAACCCTCCTAGAATAATTAATCTCATTACAATCTCACTCGTGGTTATGTGATATGTCAGGCCGGCTTTTCATTCAGCTGTGCTGCCTACTAACAAAAAAAAAAAAACATTTTGTGGGATTTTCTCGTTTTCTATTGTTACAAAGAATCCCCAACCAGATTAATTAGGATTAACTACATTCATTTAATTATCCTCTGCAGCCTCGTATCTGCCCCTTCCCGAATGGAGTCTGCTGATAAGTCAGCACAGTAATACTGTGTTAAGACAAAAGCAGCATTAAATTCCTGTTCATATAACCACATCCCGACACTGTAACACTGTCAAGTGGTTTAGCAGCGTTTTCATTCACAGTGAATTAAAATGTCTACAGCAGTTTTTGAAAGGGAGATTCTAAGAGTTAAGGTGGTTACAGTGTATGTGTCTATGGTTCCAACTGTATTACTGTGTAAATAAATTAACACACAGTGAAAAATTGCCAGCCAATCAGCATTAACACTAAGACATAGAGACCAGGTCTGGTCAGCAGAGACCAGGTCTGGTGAGCAGAGACCAGACCACCATTTAAACTGTCACATGAAGGCAAAGACACAAGACAGAGAAATTCATATTTAAGTCACTTTTAAAGTCATCTAATTTAGAGGAGAAATTTTGTCAAAGAAAAAATATTCACTGTTCAGAAGTGGTATTAGCTCAACAGGTTTGCTTTGTCTTCTGCAACAGCAGCTGTGATATAAAGCAAATAGAAGCAAATGGTTTGTTTGAATTCAGGTTACTATTATTTAACCATGTTGTAATACAAAGTCTTCTGTAGTAATAGGTGAGCCAGACATTTTCCAATAAAAATGCACACACAATATAAATTCATGTTCATGTCCTTGTGGGCAAGAACAAGGTAGTGACTGTGATGGTATGAAAGTTTTACACAGGTGTGACATTATAGGCTATAGTTTGTCAAGTAAGAGTTAGTGTTTTCATGACATTGAATTCTCCTGCAGAACATCTGTTTACACCATCACAAGGTGCGTGAATCATGAGGTGAGGCATAGCCCATCAGAGTCATTAAGGGCTTTGTGAACCATCTCAGCTCTGGAGAACTGAGTGAAAGTGTTCTTTCTTTTGAAAGATAAATCAAAGAAAGTGGTGCCACAGAGCAGCGCTGAGGTTTAATCTATGGCTCGTTTCAGTAATAGCATGAGTTTTGTGAACCTTTTTACCAGTCAAAGGATTTTCTTTTTTCTTTTTTCTGTTTTCTTTTCTCCTGCCTTTTTTTCCCGCAGTCATTGCACTGTCAGCAGTGTCATCACACAATACTGTGTGAGGGGGAGTATTGAAGTGAAAACCCCCTCTGCCACAAACTTGATTGCGCACTTGATAAAGGTTCTGTTAGTTGCATTTGAGGTCATTTAGACAAGAGAGAAGTGCAACTACCTATTAAGCCTCCCATGAATAAGCCAACATGGCACTCCATCATCAGAAAATCTAAAGGATTCATCCGAACACAGACATATGAAAGAAAAAATAGAATATATGTAATATTTTACAGCTCTGAGACGACACTGAGAGTGACTGTTCAACATGACATCAGTTTACATGATGTTTGTGTGAAATTGTTAAAATTATTTGAGGTTATGGCATATCTAATTTATAAAAAAATTTGAAGTGTGTGTTTTGTACATTTTATATTAGAAATAGCTTGTATAAGTGTATGAGAGCTGCTTGTGATTTGTAACATTTATAAGCATTCTGTAAACACACAGGCGTCAGTGGGAAACAGCTAAATCTGCCCCTGAACAGGATTCATGATGTCAAATCAATGAAATGGCTTTCCGATTGGTGTAATAAAACAGTGGTGAATTCAATGTGTTTTGCTGAGAAAAACCAAATAACAATGTGTCTAAGACATAGCTCGATGGTTAATGTACTTTATGTTCTGTTTGTTATTTTCTGATTTCATTTTAAAGTTAAAGATTCAGACACAACTGTCTTTTTTTTATGAATTACTTACATCTGCTAATAAACTTTATCAGTAGTGTTTAGCTTAGTATGTACTTGGGTCACATCATAATAACGATGGAGAACATATGTGAGATTAGTTTATAGGACTCTCTTTGATTATATGTAATTGTCATTATCAAAGGCAGACGCCTGCTATATGCTCTGCCCCCTCACTCTCTGTACTCTTACACAGGCTTGAGCAAAAAATAGATAAAGTGATGATTAATGAACAACAAGAGCAGAAATGAATTTAGTTCACAACATGACTAAGTGTCAAAACAACGTCTGGCCATGAGCGATATGGTGTCTTACCACTACATCTTAATTAAATCTAATCTTAAGCAGAACCTTTTCTCATACGTCCAGTGGAGGAAAAATGACAACAAGTGCCTTGCAATTAGCTGATAATGATAATGTGGTAGTGTAATAATTAGCATTACAAATACTGTTCTGAACTTTAAAAAGCCAGACCAGCTCATATCAAAGCCACCAGGAGAAATGGGTGTGTAGCCCAAGTTGTTGGTGACTCTTGGGAGACACATACTATGTTTTATTATGCCTCCACATACATGTGGCCAGAGGCAGAATGTGATGTTGATATTTCAGCAACACCTCAAGAGACTTTCTTCAAAATTGGTACAGACATTTACTTGACCTAAAGGATAAATTAGTCAGAAATTTCAAAAATCAAGATCACTTTGACCTCATGTTCCTCTGAATGTGTTATATCAGGAACAGGAAAAGGTCAAAGGTGAAGATCACAGTGACTAGAATTTTCATACTTAATTTCAAGTGGACTGGTTGGTGGAGACCAAGATGTACAGGTCTAGTGTTCAAGTTTAGATTCAAAACAGATATTCTAGATTAGACAAACTAGGAAATCTACAGTATTACAGTAGTAATATGAGCTAATATGATCAGTCTGCATTAGTAAAATCAAATCAGTTGACTGTGGTGGACGGTAAGAGGGAATTTTCTTCTGTTAAATCTCATTTTGGAAGCAGCTACATGATTTGACGAACTTAAAGCATCACGTTATTTTTGTCTGAACTACATAATGTTGGGTTTGTATGGAGGAGGTGAGCAGAGTTTGTGTTAAATGGTGGCAGTTGACTGCACTAACAAAGAGTTTAAGACACTGCAAGCCACTACATACCATTCTGCTGCACAATCAATCAGTCTGTCTGTCAGGTGAATATCCTCTTTGACACATCCGGGATTCTGCACAATGTTTTTAATAGCATCAGTCTGCTGTATCCTCCTGACCATGTCCATTTTTGGCTGTTCCTTACTCTGTGCGAGGGCAGTAATACTAACTTAAGTGCTGACACTGCAACAGGCTTTTAGCTGCCTGTAGCAATAAAGCAAAGGTTTATATCTGCCATGTATGTACAGTCAGTACTGATGAAGATTTATATAGATGAAGAGAAATGTAATTATCAATAGAATGGTAATCTTAAATATGGAGATAATAACATTGAAATATATATATAATTTTAAAATGTAGTTCGGTAGCAACACATTTTTAGATATTCCAGAGCCATATGCTACATCTGAGGATAGACATTCAAATTCTCACCAAGAGAAAAAATAAAATCACAAGACATCTTATATAACCAGGAACCACCCTGAATGCTCTATTACACATCTCATGCAAAGCTAACACTTAAAAAAAAACATTTACCAGACAGTTATAAAACTTTGCCTTTTTGCTTTTTGATGTTTGAGGCCTTTATCATGTGTGTTAGACCAAACATGAATGAGGAGATACAATATGTCTCACCACATTTAAAGATTCACTCATAACAGATCTGACAAATAACTGATTTTTTTTATTATATGTTATAAGTGGAATAACCCAGCCTCTAAACCCAACAGTGCAGCCTAAAACTGGACTGACTCTGTGTGTGGGTGCTGTCATAAGACCACGCACAGCAACTCAGACAAACTGTCCTTTCCAATTCTGTGAACACCAGATTATGTGTGATTTGGGAGAATAACATGGAGAAATTGAGGGACTTGCCATCTGAGGACACTGAGCCCACAGTCAGCTTGGCTTGTCGCCCAAGTTTGACCTAGCAGAGAAGAATCTATAGACATCTGGAAGAATTCACTGCATCGCAACAGTCTGGAACAAATTTAGAGCACACGATCTTCAAAGGTGCAATAGTGTAGGAGGCAAGCAAGTGCTGAGAAAGCAATATATAGACCTCAAACCTACTGAGATGTTGTTATTCACCTTAAACCCACCTCAGCAGGTGCAACTGTGCTGTAAACTAAACTAGAAATTGTTTATTTTAGTGCAGTTAAATGAACACAGAGCACATAATTTGATATGTTACCCAAGTGCTGGTTTCAATCTTAGCTGCACTGACCTTTTCTCTGCTTTAAGAACCACTGTTAAATGTTGTCTGCATGCTGAGCACTGGGATAAAGACTTCACTTTCTTGCCAAGTCTTAGATGAGACAATAGATACCACCCTCTGTCTGCCCTTCACTGTCTGTCCAGAAGCTGCATCCAGCTCCTCATTAGCCTAGCTTAGTTTGAACGGTGTAAACAAGAGGAAACAGCTGTTTTACTTCTGTCCAGAAGCATCAGAATCAACCCACCAACATGTATACAGCTAATTAATTATTCACAGGTGGTTGTATGAGTTTTTTGTGTGAGGATTAAAACCCACACAATGACATTATAACATATTCATTAATGAGGTTTTCATTATCTTGAATGTCAGAGCCTGACTGACAGGAAGCATCCATGGGCCAAGTTGTAATTACGACATGGATGTTGCCGTGACTTCAATTTACAACCTGGTGAATGGCAATTACAATGACTAAAATGACATGAAATTGGCATGAATGTCCTCATGGAGCACTGTCTGTCTGGGATATAGTTATCACTGTGAAGTGACAACAGAATCCAGAAAGTCTGACCAAGACATAGTCCAACACGTAACCTCTAGTAAAACCACAGTTTGTTGTTTCCACAGCCTGTACAGTTTGTCTTTATGCTAAGCTAAACTAACTCAACATATTTAGGAATTCATCAACTTTTCATTGATTTAAATATGAGGAAGTGAAGCGTATAATGATTCATCTTTACACTATATTTTCATTTTGATGATCATTCATTTGAAAAACATATCAGACAACGTGGTGACAAATACTCATTTAATCCTCATTAAAAATGACTTTAACCTGTAATGTTAAAATTGTTGCGTTAATATTAAGTTTTATATCTACCAGGCTTGTGAAAACTGCTCATTCATGAACTGTTCCCTTAAGAAAGACATTCAATCCCACCCCTGGGTCACATGGTGTTGGACCTGCCCTCTCTCTGTTTGATTTTCTTCCTCTGTCATTTGTCATGGGTGCAGCCATTGTACTGGGTGGAAGCTTATATATCTCCTAAAACCTAAATTAAACTTATGGGTCAACCATTTGGATAGCCAACTTCACAGTCATACTGTAGCTATTCCTCATTTAAATGGAGGAATTGGGGAAAAATGAGACATGATGGCCTTAAATGATGAATGGGAAATAGAGAAGAGCTTTGAGAAAAAGGGAAATTCACAAAGAGTTTTATTATAGTGAATAGTGATTATTAGTGCTGCAAACTAATGGAAGCAGAGTGGACTGGATAGGTATGTGGAGGATTGTAATTATTGTGGTTCCTCGCTTCTATAAATTGTCTCCATCTCTTTTCCCCTGTTCTCTGCACACACACACACACACACACACACACACACACACACACACAAACACACTGACATTCCTACTCATGCCAGTGGATTAACATAGGTAGTCTAGGTGGTGGTGGTGTTGATGAAAAGTGACAGTGGTCACATTCATTCTTGACATGTGATGGAACATTTTCTGCAGTAGTCACGTTTAAAAAGTTCAGCACATGCATTTAGGGAATATTTCACATAACCTGCACAAGCTTTGCATTAGACAATGAATCTAAATCTAAACATAAACTTTTAAACAGAATATAGCGAGTGTTCAATGATAGCAACTGTTATAACGCAACTAAACCAGGGAAGAAGCGTCAATACATAAAATGTTATATGATGTGTCATTCTTCACTACCACTGCTGACTTCTGTGCGCTGGTTTCAAGAATGAATTGAATTAATATCATATTTTTGAATTTTGCTGAAGGCGGAGCTAGAATTTAAGATGTTAGACATCGATTTTGGCTTTTAGTAAAACAAAGAGGAAGCTGTAGTTGTGTGAGTGCATTTCCATACCGAGACAAATGACATAATTAAACTGGGTAATAAGTGAGCTAATTAATACAAGGGAAAATGGTGCAGATCGAATTGGTTGTGAAAGCTCTCAAATCAACAGCTTCGACCACCCACTGAGTTTTAGGCGCAGAATGTTCAATGAAAAAAGTCACGTGCGCGTTCACCTCGGTTCAATCCGATGCGACCCTTGAATCGCGCGTGCAAACGTTGCCTCACCTGAATCCGTGTAGCGTGGCCTGGCCAGGTCTCGGAAATAGTAGATAAAATCCAGGCAGTGTTCGTTCTGCACTTCCCCCTTCGAACAAAGATCTGACAGGAGTTCAAGTGCCTTTTGACAAATCTCATCATCTCTGTCTCCAGGCATTTCCCACCAGCATCCTTATAAATGGAGGGTCTCTTAGGCACCACCACCACTCCACTCTCTTAGGCACCACCACTCTGCTCCACGCCCGCTTGACAATCACCTATTCCACGCTACTAGGCACGGTTTTCTGGAGTCAACCACTCATCCAGCGACACGCCTACCAACACGACTAAACCGTCGGAGCCACTCCGTGTTAGAAAAGAACAACAAAAAAAGCACTAGTCCAAGTTCCCCAAGAAGCATGTAGCTTTCCCTTCATACGTAAAACGAAGAGTTTTTCTGACACATTCGGTCAAACGGTCCTTTGGCACCGTTGATGTGGTTGAAAGCCACCGGTTGAATCCACGCATCGACACTGCGGCGCCGAGCGCTGTCCAAGGTGCTGAAATGTGTGCGCGCGCTTCAGAGCCGTACTCTTCACTAACGGTGAATGTCCTCACCAGGATGAGTGCTGTCGTCTCATGTCTTTACGTCTTCAAATAGCTCTGGAAAAGTTCAGCAGCTTTTTATAATAAGGAGAAATAAGTGGATGTGAGAGCAGTACTACCTGTAGCAAACGCCAATTACTTCTCTGCAAACACGAGCTGGTGTGGTTTTACGTGCCTGCTCGTGTCCAATCAGAAGAGGACATGATTTTTTTTTTTTTTTTTTCGTCGTGTGGAATCAGCTTTTTTTTCCCTTTACAAAAAGAAACATGCTATAGCAAAGGGGATTTATTTGCTATTACATATGTAAGTTTAATATAAATAACCTTAAAGGAGCATTATAACCAGTTCTGTCAGTGTCACTCTCCAGCTGACAGTTTTTTTTTTTTTTTTCAGCTGAGGTCTTCACGTGGCTCCACCAAGACAGCTGCAGCTATGGATTCATCTGCAGTGACACCCATGATTTGTCGTGCCATTCACTGAACTAATGAGAAATTATGAACACCAGAATATACAGAGAGAGAGAGAGAGAGAGATGGAGTTTATTTATCTTCTCGTCTTTATTCTTTTATTGTTCCTAATCGTTTTGGGAGTGCTCAGGGCATAATTATAATCACTGACTCCATCTATTTCTCATGGGACAATCAAAGTCAATATTTCAATGCTTGTGTGTTGTTGTGTTGTCGTTGCTTTATTAAGTAGTCTTCTGAAGCCACATAGTCAATTTCACCTTCACTCTCAGTTCATTTCAATGATTGACAAACTCAGTAATTATATAATAGATTTATTTGGATTTAGGGTGCATACCATTACATTTAGGTGAAAAGAAAGTAATAGCCTAAGTGTGTGTGTGTGTGTCACAAACATGTGAGTGTAAGAGAACATTTGTTGAACACATTAAACAATTTTATATACAGTTATAACCTCTGTGCACAACTAAGAATTTGTGATTGAAAAAAAAAAACAAAAAACAGAAAATTTAGTTCCCAGAAGGTTCCAATAGATTGAACAATGTAACAAAATTTCTTTGTTGAAAAATACTTTTTAGCATCATATCAGAATGTCAAGTCCTCCCATATTTACTGGTAAAATCAAAACAGACAAAGAGAATAAGTGATACTAAGAGAGAAGAGGCGGTTGAAAAAATGATTGGTAAATAGGTTTGCCATGTTGGTGATGGTTGGTCTACACAGAACAAAGAGACCAGCAGTCATCGCCGATCAAAGATAAACACAACCTCTAATGAGTTGTGTCCTGCATGCGTTTATCGTGTTGCTGTGTGCTCTCCTACAAATGATGTGTCTGACTCTTACACCTAATAATGATGAGAGCCCAGCAGGCATCCTAAAATAGTTTGTCTCCACACAGTAAAATGTGAGGTTGCGGTTAGTAGGTCTTCTTTGAAAGGTTGTACTTTGGTAAGTGGAGATACAAGTAGGTGATTGTAGCTATGATGACAGGAATGTGTGGTTATTGGGCATGTTTTCCATTCAAAAAAAATGTTCATAGCGTTCTTGGTGTCCATGGCAACTGTTAAAGAGAGAAGGTTACCCACCCATTTCTCCTCTTCAACTCTTATTCTGTCAGCTTCTCTCCAGCATACCATCTACTAATGCTCCAGCATTTTATTCTACTCATTTCCTCCCCTTTTTAAATGTTACTATCATTTTCCCTTCTCTCGTCACTGTCTCATGTCAGCGTAAAATGCTTCATATTCCCTCTGCTCTGTCTCTCCACTTTTCCTTTTGATTAATGCATTTTTCAGTTTGTCAGTTGGTGGCTCAGCAGATCAACATGATTGGGGCAGCGCTCAGGAAGTGATAAAAGGCCAGTATGCAGAATGCCTGCAGACAGTCTTGATGCTGAACTGTTACAACTCCTGACTCGCTCTGATTCATTGAGATGAGGAAGATGATCCAAACGAAGTACGGAAAAATCAAGAAGTTCCTCTGAATTTCCATAGAAGACTAAATCTTTCATTTGTGGCATGAACAGGACTTAAAAGGTTTATTCTCACTCTACTTGTGAATCAGGCAGTCCATCAATCACAAGTTAATCTCTCAGTGAATCTAATCCATTTTGGAGAAAAAGATTGTGATTTACTCCACTGAAATTGGGAGGCTGAAGAAAGAAAAGTACTTTCGAGGGATAAGAAACATCTCAGTCCTGGTGTGGGCTTGGCTGGGCTGTAAGAGGTGAGCCACTATTGAGTGAATTGGTCTGCTAGCCTTTCAGACAATTAGAATGACATTTCAGTTGGAACCGCTGAGTGTCTATTGTATATTGGTTTTATAGAAAATCATGTAACAACATTAAACCACCCAGAGATCTGGTGTCCCAGACATCCCAGTACAAAGCCCCTGTGAGGCACCAGTAGTGAGGATTACCAGGTCATTTTTAAATCACTTGTCATATGCAGCAAATGCTGTGAGGCTTGAAGTCATTGCCATGCTGATACCCACTTTTTCCTTTCTGTGCAAGCACAGAAAGGAAAATCTGTGTTTCCAGTTTGTCTTAGGCAACAGTGAGATCAAAACTGAGAACGGGGACAGCTGTTCTAGGAGAGTGAAGTACCTCAGTGACTGTCTGTTTCTGTGAATGCATCTCTTAAAACTGTTATTGGATCGAACCATTGAGCTTTAATAATTAGTGTGTTTGTATGTGCACATGTGTCACATTGTGGGGACATGTCTTCCTTATTTCACCATAACGTAAATCATTCAATTTTAAGCTGAAGACGTGTTTTTTCAAGGATTTGGTTCAGGTCAGGATTACATAAGTAGTAGCTGATTGACATAGAATCTTTACTAAATGATCGTAAATCAATTTTCTCTGAATAAAACTATAATTTGTCTCAATTCCAGTTTAATTACAGCTTTCTTGGAAGTGTGTTTAATACCAGTTCAAATGTTTTTTTTAACATGAGGAATGCTGATTTACAATTGTAAAAAGGCATGAATGGAGTTTTTGGTGCAGATAAAGAGGAAGAATAGGAAGCAATGTTTCAACAAAAGGATGCATCATCCACAGATGGGGGAGAAAAGTATCCACAGTACGTGACTGGATGAGTGCTGAAGAGATTCAGACTGAGTTATTTTCCATGAAATCTTACATCTGCTGCCCGATACTCTCAGTATTCTTTGAATCAAACAACATGTGGTTGGTAGACGAGGTGTACAAGTGGAGGGGATAGGATGGGCTTTTCTCTCATGTCAATTGCTCTTTCTCTGACTCTATTTTTCTCTATGGCTAAGAGAGAGGCTTGAGGGTTTGAGCAAAAGGTCTAAAAAATACACAAGGGTAAAGCTAGTTGAAGATATGTTGGTATGTGTGTGTGTGTGTGAGAGAGAAAGAGATCGTTTGTATATGAAATACAGAATAATGTTGGTATTAGCTTGTGGGGGAGGGATAAAATGGAAAAAAATGGAAGTAAGAGAAGAAAAATACACTCATGGCAACACAGAGAGATATATTCAACATGAAGCCAACAGACCGGGATTTATGTGCCATTTATTTATCATACAAATATGACAACACTGCTGCTTACATTTTGATACAGAAACAGTTGGTATGTTTACAAATTATTTTTACACCTGAAATCAACTGATTAACAATATATAAAACATATGATGTGGCTGAATCAGAAGCAAGTGTTTAGTGTCATAGATGTGTATATGTACATCTAAAGTAGACTGACATATTATTAGATTCGTTGCGTCTGTGTTTAGATATGCCCTCCAACATTAATGTTACACTACCTCACCACAATATAATGTAAAAAAAACACTATATACTAGGGCTTTTTAATGTATACCTGACTAATGTTAGATATGCAACCAAAAGCAGCTACGTGAAAACGAAGCTAAAATCAAACAAACACAGCACATGAAAGCTAAACATAGCCAGCATGCAATCACATGAGCTGATAACATGTGCTCTAATGAGAATGTCTCAAACACCAAGGCTGCTTAGATGATGTGACATCTCTCCTGTGAAAGAGACGTCTGTATATATATATATAGTTACAGGTAACATAACGAGCCAGTGAGGGGCAGCTGCGTGGGAAGGGAGCTGGTCACAGGGGTAATCAGTTGAAGAGAAGCAGGTGTGTAAAGCATAAAACCATCCTAGTGGGCAGGTGAGGTACAAGCAAAATAACAGAAAATAACACAAAACACAGAATCTTACAGCATTTGTCAATGTGTCGCTGTGATAGTTTGATATTTCAAACCCGAATCGCTGATTCTAATCACTTTCTACAGATACGATTCTTCCACCTGTTTATGTCATTTACAATTAAACAGTCAGCAGTGACATGTAAAAAAAAAAAAAAAAAAAACTCATCATGTTCCATCATACACTGATACCACATAAGGAGATGAGTAGGAAGTGTCCTAGGGGAGCTCTAATTGTGATGGCTATCCAGAGAGAAGATGGCAAAACAGACTATCCAGCTGTGATGTCAGCAGAGAACTCCTCAGGAACTGTCCTAAACTTACTGCAAAAATTTTTACCAACTTTACTCATTCACCTTATCACTGACATCATGATACTTTGAATGAATTATGGATGCAACCTTGTTTGTTGCAGTCACTCATATGAAAACATGCTACAGATTACGTTTCTTTTCTAAGATTTTTAGGGGAAATAAATGAATAATTTGATGGGATTATAATGTCATCACATCTTTATTTTTAACTGCTGTGGAGTGTAAGCACATGAGCACATGTTTATTATTGAGATTTATGTGGTCAGATTCTGTTACCTTTCTGCTCAAGCTGTGCTAAGTTCGGCTAACCTGCTTCCTTTGACTGAAGTCAGGTGTTACATTTTTTCAATAGAGTCTCTGCCTTTTCTTGCAGTTCAGACAACTTGTTCTGCAAAAGATTATACATTAATTCAGTCACACTTGTACCAGCATGAGCTGGTACAAATGCCTCAAGCCATTTTTCTTTGCTAGTTAACAATCCACTGCATATCACTGGTTTCTTTTCCTTTAACTACTCCAACCATAACTGGAAGCTTTAAAGAGTGAAATAGTAGTTCCAGGATTGAAACTTTTTATATGTGGGACACCAGTTAGCACTGACCCACAGTTGTATTTACGAATCAAGAATTCAGACTTTTATTCATGTGTTGACTAAACACATGAATAAAATCTCCATGTTGTTTCTTTGCCTTTGAGCTTTTGCAAAGCACTTGGCAAAGCTCTTTTCTCCTTTGACCTTGAGGAGAAAACTGAGAAGCTACTTAAAATTGTGCATATAATAATCAGATTTGTTAAGAACTTGGCTTATTATGGCTGTATTTCTAGTTTAGTCTCTATATAACACACTTTACACAGCATCCTTAACAAAAGATCCCTCCGCTGCTGTTAAGTGATCACTCCTGCGTTCAGCCCCGAGGTATCAATTTACTATCCTTTGGCTTTGTTGCTGAGCTAAGACAAAAGTGTATTTCTCCCTGGGTTTTGTACTTTGCAATGCCTGCAGAGAGAGAAAGAATGGAATATAATACCGAGCTCACTGTCCTCCAGCAGGTAGCCTACTAATAGTTGGCAATTATTGAACTTACTGGTAAGGGCCAAAACACAAAGACATATAGTACATTTCTCTTTGAACATCAGGCATAATGGTACATCAGCATGAGAGGTGACTCCTGTCTAACAATGATTTACATTTTACAACAGTGAGATGTATATTAGAAAACTGTTACCAGTGAATGACCCAGGTAGTTGACTGTAGTAATCAACTGCTGACTGTATTTGACTAAGTATTTTACAATCTTTACTTTTTTGCTCGTCAGATTAGACACAGGCTGTCAGACCGGTCCAATCTTCTCAGAAAAGTGACTTTGACTCATCGTTGCAGCAATAATAGTTTGTGGGGACAAACTTCATGCAAGTTTATCCATCTAGTCTGTTTTAAGAGTTTGGATCGACAACATGTAATGATGACTTTAACATTGAAATTAATTATGAATGAGTTATTATTGCTACCAATAATTGTTGCAAATGTTTCAGTACTAATGAAAATGTATTCCTAATGTATAACAAGGTAGGTTTTCTGCAGAGATGCTTTTTATCATGTGTGGCATATTTACAAGTTATTAATGTACAGTAATGGCGGAGCCAGTACACTGTGACACCTGCTAAAATAGCAGTACAGCCAATAGTGCACTAATGGTACATGGAAAATGCAGAGTTGTCAGACTATCTAAGGGTTGTCAGAGCAGCATCTAACACTTTCTCTAAACACTTTCCATCATTTCCACAGCTCTGTGCCATTATATGTCCCGTTTCTAGACCTGCGTATTTTTGAAGCGTGCAACAAATTGCCCATTAAAAAAAGACCCAATCATCTGATCTCAAGATAAGTGGAGGTGGAGGAGGAGGAGGAGGAGGAAGGCACTAAACATCAGATAATTGAAGAAAAAAAAAAGCAATTAATTTTTGCCATAAAAGCATCAACTTTGAAACATTGAATGTTAACTGAATGTAGACACATCCATGAATCTATCTTCATGCGTGCATGGAAAATAATGGCACGTTATTGTCTGTAACCACAGAGAATTGAATGAGATAGAGTTAGATATTCCTCTCTCTCCATTTTGCTTTTTAAACTTCATTAGCTGCTGCACTTCCAAATTTGTACTATTTTTGACTTTACTGTAGCCTGATCTTGTAGCATTTGTTTGACTGTGATAGTTGAACAGTATGTACTCATATGTAATTCAGCTCAGCAAGATGGTGGACAATGAATTCATTTTTCCCCCAGTTACACGGCTCACCTCAAGGCTGCGTTCTGAGCCCCCTACTGTACACCCTGTACATCCATGACTGCTCTCTGACCCACCCAACCGACTGCATTATAAAATATGCAGATGACACCACCGTGGTTGGACTCATCTGTGATGAGAACAAGACAGCGTACAGGGCCAAGGTAGAGAAGAAGGTTTAGCAGCAGCTACACTTCCTGCACATTCTCAGGCAGAACAACCTGGACAGGAAGCTGCTGCTGGCCTTCTATCACTCCTCTGTGGAGAGTGTTTTCACATACTGACTGGGTATGAGGTACACAGGCTCCACAGCTGAGGACAGGTGGTGCAGAGGGTCATAAACACTGCCCAAAAAATCATCGGGTGCCCTCTGCCCACCCTGGAACAAATCTCCACATCCTGCTGCCTCAGGAAAGCCAAGGCCATCATAGGAGACCCCTCACACCCCGCCCACCCCCTGCGTGACCTGTTGCCCTCTGGAAGATGCTACAGCTCAATCAAGTCCCACACAACCAGACTGACAAACAGCTTCTCCCCCTGGGCCATCCGGACTGTTAACACCCATGGAGACACACACACACACACACACACTCACTCATAGACAGATAATAACCCCCCACCCCCAACGGCCCCGACATCTATTACCTCATCTACCTCCTACCAAAAATGTTTACAGCCACTTTTCACTCATTTAAATTCAGCCACTTTAAATTAATTTATATACCCACCTTTACACAAATGCACATTTTTTATATTTAAATCTGAATTCCCTATATTTATAATGTATATATATTCTGTTGCACCACTTTTCGTGCACTACCTCCAGAGGTTTTTACAATTTATACAGTTTACATTTCGTGGTACTCTTTCAGTTGTATATAGATTTCTTCCTTTTTTTCAAATTTTATGTCTGTATTTTTTAAGTGAATACCCCTTTTTTTAATATGTTGAATTGTTTGTCACCCTATGTTGTCCCTTATGTGTTGGTTTCTATGACACCCCTTATGTTTGTTTTTCCTGCCTCTCACTGTGATTGTCAGTCTTTGTCTTTTCTCATTGTAGGAGCATCCTCAATTTTGTTTTACCCCCACTCTACAATGACAATAGGAGACTATTCTATTCTATTCTATTCTATTCTATTCTATTCTATTCTATTCTATTCTATTCTATTCTATTCTATTCTATTCTATTCATCTAGGAGCTTTTGTGTAATAGAGAGAAAAGAGAGAAAGTAGTATGTATCTGTACCTGTAAGAAAACCTTTCCCCTGCATGGACATCAACCTTAAAGGTCTTGCAAAGTGTCTGAATGTACCAAAACTGAACGCATAGAGAAAGGACAGCAAATTAAAACTTTTATCACAGAGAAAGCATTTAGACTTCCCTTGGCTCCATTCTGAGCTTCTTTTTCACACAATTCACACCTAGTGCAGCTATTTTGGCTCTTTCTTTATTGCACCACATTAACGCAGCAGCATGTAGAATGAGACATGCTTTGGGGTTATGTGTTATATCTCCAGCTCCCAGAGCAAATATCAGACCTCTGTGTATGGTCAGTGCTTTATATAAACATATTGCACCAGACATTATTTTTTATGAGATCAGCTCATAAAGATATGGCTTCGTCCCCCCACGGTGATGCCTTGACAGCTGGAACAGCAGCTACAGGTTCTTCCATCATTCTTGATTATTATACATGTACACACAAAGTAACAGGAAGGCTTTTGAATATAATTGGTTGTTATCATACAAGAAAAGGGAAATTGATCAAAGCAAAGTTTGACACACTGTATCCTGTCTGAAATCATAACGCATGTGCAGCTTTACGAGCAGTCTGTGAAATCAAAGGTTTCATCAAACAACTTGAAGGGAATCTCGCCGGGAACACTACACTGTAAAAAAAAAAAAAAGATGGAATTTAACAGATAATTTCCTGTAATCTTTACACTTTTTCTTTTTCTTACACAAAAAAGAGTAATATCAATAAAATTACAAAAATAAACTGTGAACACATCTAATGTAAAATAACAGAAAAAATGGAACTGTAAATAAACATAACATTTTTGTTTTTAAGTAAAATTACCTTTATTACATATGAAAAATGTTGACATTTATTACATTTACAAATTTAATCAAACTTAATATATATTATATTGTTTATGTAATCGATGAAACTACGATTTAACACTGTAAATACAAATCTAGAATTAGATGAAATTTGTAAAAATGAACAGTAAAAGTTTAAGTTCTTAATTTTACATGGATTTGTTTGTTGATGAACAGGTATGTTGTTTAATTATGGAAGCGTATAACATCTATAACCATTAGTAACTGAGAAATGTTGTTTAGTGCGTCAGTTGATTGACATGTTATTGACTCAGGGAACACGTCATCTGGTGACAGTCACAACTTAACATCCACTTAACATCCACATTTGGTGCTGACATATGAGCGAGCATCAGACACAAATCAGAGCCTTATGTGAAGCTCAGTAAAACCCTGGTGGAATGAAAGATACAAAGAGAGCATCAGTTTGTGGCATAATTGTGTGTAAAGGAAGCGACTGTGTATTTCATCTGTCATCAATTCAAATAAAACACACATGGATCTGTGAAGCTTCAAAGAAACAGGTGGAGGAACAAGTGCTGTTTATTTCAGAAAACAATGTGACAATTCGCGATCAACGGGTAGATCACACCAGGAGAGACGTCTCCGCCCCCGGGATGTTTTGAAGCAGAGAGCTATTCAACAGGGCACAATAACTTAAACATTAAAAACTTTTCATGTAAAATTAAAGTTATAAAGAAGCTGTATTTATTATGGATTTTTTTTTTCTCAGTAGGGTTAATTTCTCTGCTTAAGTATAATTTTTCTGGTATCACAGCTTCTAGAATATTACCTTTATTTTTAGCATTTATCTCAAGGCACTTTACATAGAGCAACCCAACATTTCCACAATAATGAAGTGCTTGGCAACAATGGAGATGAAAAACTCCCTTTTAACAGGAAAAAAACCTCCAGCAGGACCAGACTCAGAGTGGACAGTCATCTGCCTCGACCGGTTGGTGTGCCTCTGGTTGGAGCATGATAACTGAAGGCTCTATCTCCCATTCTGGTCTTAGAGACTCTAGGAACCACAAGTCTATCTAGTGATTGGCAGACTGCAAGCTGCTCAGGGAATGAGAAGTGTTGCACTGCTAGACAGTGTATCGCCTCAGGAGGGAGCCTTCCTGAGAGGGGTTAACACCTGCTAAACCTGCTGAGGCCTGTGGGAAAATGTTCCTATAAAAAGGACTTTAGTTGGGAGAAAGAGATCAACAAAGGAACTCACAGGCACGCGAGCTTGGTTTACAGCTTTAACTTTACATGTCTACTGTACTGGGCAAAGATAAATTGGCATTTCTATGAATTCAATACACATTTTGAACAATTGTTGATCTTTCTGTGTATGTGCTTCATGCCCTAAGATATTAGTATTCTTTAGGACAGATGACTTGTTACAGGTCGAAGCAGTTAGTCTCAGAGGAGAGAAATAAGCTTAGAAGGCAGACAAGATGCTCTTTTCAATAGTTCCCTCGGCTCAACTCTACAATACATCTCTGTAATCACCAAAGCTGTCACAGCGGTATACTAGCACAATATAAAAATCTGTAATGTGGGTTCTCATGTGACACCTGTTGGTTGTAGAATATAAATTTACATAGTTATAACAAAGTGAAAATCATTTTTACGCTTACATTACCAGTGTGTGTGACACACACACAGCAACAAATTGCTGGTTCTTCTACACAGCCCCAGAGCTGTGAAATGGAATTCCTTTATTTGTAGACAATAAATTGGATTTACATTTGAAAGGGATGGGGCCATTTCACAATGCTTAGTCGCTCTCTGTTTCATTTAGCCACGAGGTACTGATGAATGTCACTGCTTTGCTAATCATTATTGCAATTTGAATCACTCAGAAAACACAAAATTGCCACTAGTCACTTACTCTGCAGCAGACTCCCTGATGTTCCATATTTGGTCATGGTACATTATAGCAAAAAGAGAAGAAGAAAAAAAAAATACTTCGCATAAACATGAGGAAACAGTGGAGGTGACATTACCACATTCTCTTTGTCACAGTTTGATAAAACAATCGAGGGATGATTAAGAGCTTCCTCAGCAACATTTCCATCCCACAGAAAAAAGATTAATTGTTGACGGCTGTAATTTCATCTTGTTCATTTCTAAAAATGATAGAATGTCTTTTGTCCAGTACTAAATTATTACATTTCAAGGGTAAAATACTGTATGTAACTGCAGGTGCATGGACACCTGTTAATCACACAAAATAATAATGAAATGTTTGATGTGTAGTAGCTTTCGAATGAAGATCTTTAGGCAGTATCCTTATCCTGAGGGCAGTTACTGATGTGAACGATGTGGTAACTGTCGTTTCTCTTAGTCTGACACATTCCCAGAGCATCAGCAGGTTCGCTGCATCTTAGCGAGAAAGCTCTGTAAGTAGACTCATGGGAATGTGGCAGGCTAAGGTTCACAACTGAGTGTGTGTGTGTGAGAGAAATGGGGAGGGAGAGAGTGAGAGTGTTAATGTGTGTACACATACTGTATTATGCATGTTTTCTGGACTTGCATTATACAGAACATACAGTCTGTACCTAGGGACAGTATGCTATCTCATTTTTGTGACTGTGTTAGTGTGTCAGTAATAATTTATTAGATAGAATCTGTGAGGCAGGATCACTATATTGCACATGTCCCTAGGGTTCAGTATGATGAAGGATACACAACAAGCTTTACTTACTGAATGCTACAGACATGACACTGTTGCAATTAGGGAACATACTACTGTATGCAACATATGATGAAGGTTTAAATATTTAATTTGTCCATCATTAAAATAAAACGAACCAGCCTTTTGACAGGGATTTTAAACTAAATATGGAGAAAATTAAACAAAAATGTGGAGATCCTCTAATGGTAAATTCTGACTTTTTTTCTGGCTGTTATGTAATTGAATCCTACATGTTTCATCTCAGGCTTCATGTGATTATCTCAGGCTTTCACTTGTCAGATCTACAGTTTTCCATCTCCCCACTGTAAATCTACTCAGCTTCCACCAGATCAAGGTAGACTGGAAACCACTTTCTGTGTCTCTGAGAGGGCAGTACAACCAACTAAGCTGAACCATTGCACCAAACCACCAACAGCCAATCTCAGAGAGCCGATGATGGTGCCCCCCCGCACGGCCTGTTGCCATGGTAACAGTGCGGCAAGTACCTCTATAGCTCTTATGTCTCTGGTTATGGCTGTCAGTTTCAATTCTTAGGTGGAGGGATTGATCACTATTCTGCTCACCAAGTGTCGAATCAGACTGGCACTGGTGCAGAACAGCTGGGATTTGCCTGAACTGAAACTGATGAATCCACTGATTCTTATGAGTGGGGAATTTGTTACATTCACAGGGCAATGGCCCATTCAGCTAAAACCAACCAGTTATGTAACTTTTGTCATTGTAGTGTTATACATTCTTGTTTCCTTGTTTTCTCTTTGAATATTGTGATACATATTTTGGATATAAACATCCAAAAACAGAGAATGAAGACATCCTCAGCGAATATGCCTCAATAAGTTGACCTCTTGGAAAAGCCTGGCATCTGTTGTAGCCAAAACTGTGTATGACAAAGGATCTACTGATAAAAAAAAATCCTTTTCTGGCCTTTAACTGTTGGTAGAGTTGAAATTGCCTAGCAACACAAAAGTAAGCTAATTAAGAAATTATGTGTTTGGGGTATAGCTGTGAAACACAGTGTTATCATATGATAACAGTGTTAGTCACAGGGGTGGTAGAACCTGTTAGGATGCAAATAACCATGACAAACTGTACAAATGTGTCTTCTAACAGGAAAAGAATAGCTGCCACAATATATCATTCTGACAAGAAATATTATACCACCATAACTGAGCTGCATCAACATAATTTAATCATATTTTCCTAGTTCATTACAGTATTATTTCACTCAATCCCCCAACTCTAATAACTGCAGACCAGCATGGAAGAATTGTAACTGGAAGCTTTTCTATGGTAGTGATGATATTCACAGACCACTTGCTGCTTTTGTTGTTTACACTTGAAAAGACATCTTTTCAACAGCAACACAATATCTCTCTTAAGATAGAACAATCTGTTGTTGGAGCTGAGGCGCATACTTCTAGCATGCCCAGAAGATGCTCCATGTCTCAATAATTCATTCCACCAATCTTACTGAAACCTTCTGGATCTGACACAATGGTCTGTGATTCCATTAAGGTCTCTGCATGCTTCATTTACATCTGCACTCCGTAATTATCATCACAAAATAAATCCACAACATATATGCTACAATGATATTTAAGCTTTACCTTGTTCCTGCTTTGGTATCAGCGTTATCTAAATATTCACAGACATATCATCGTATCTTCAATAAAGCACTGAACTGACATTTGACATCCATGTTTGAATACTGGGGGTGGATGGTGTGAAATGGATTCATATAAGAGCCAGATTCTGTCTGCTTATTCTGAATATGACATAAAGAAACAAATACTGTATACACATGCATCACATTTCCCACAGGAGCCTAAACTGTCAAATAATCCAAGTCATAAGATATAGAATATTCTGAAGCCTTTTGGTTAAAGGGGATATCACCGGTACCAGTTCAAGAGAAATAAACAGGATTGGAAAAAGCAAGAGTAATACAACGAGCAATAAAGAATTCCTTGGGGAGAAGGAGGGGATGGGGGTGGGATAGGGGACAGAGTCAGAGGGAGAGAGAGAATTTAAAAGATGTGATAAAACATTAGTAGGAACCATTACATGCTCGGCCGTTGCAGTGGGAGCCATTAGCTTGTATAAACAGGTCATTCCTCCACTGAGCTACACTCATTGATTCGCAGATAATCTGTCTTCGCTCCTGCAGCTCGCGCTAGCTGAGCACAGTCTGGTCAGCTCTACAGTTCAAGTCGGTGCTGCCAAAAATGTTGCGGCTAACCTCTAAGGTCTGGCTCTTGATTTAGGGCTTTCAATTTGAGCCACAGCGTTGGTATTACAGTGTGTTTTTATTAATGCAGGTTATATCTATTGTAGAGAATCAGTTTGGACAATACGTACCCCCTGGTGATAATGATGTAAGCTGTAAAGAACTCTCCTACTGCTGCAATCGCAGCACCGTCACAACACATTTCATTTGAGGCCATTTTCTGAACGTTTTCTTTTTACACCTTCAGGACAGAAAAGAACATTGGAGGGATGAGTTGATTACAACATCACAAGATGCAGTGAGTCTGTGGGTTCATGTGCTCATTTAAAAATCACGTACGTTCTGGTTGAGGTGCTCTCACTCTCTAACACACATTTTGAGTTTTTCCCATTTGCTGCAATCTGAAACTACAGATTGAAATTCAGTTTTATTTTCAAAGTGCAAGAGAAAAGGAGACCACAAGAGGTAACAAGAGGGTTGCGAAACAATGAAACTAAACAGAAACCTCGCTTTGTAGCACTTTTGTTGCAGTGGCTTTTAAATTCATGACAGAAGTAGAAACCTCTAACACAGAAACTGCTGATGCAAAACACCACAGAAATTTGAAAGGGATGTGTATTATATGAAGCATGTTTGTTAGTGATGGTTCTACAAGCCTCAAGGTTCAGTGTTTGTACTCGAGCCAACCATCTGCCAGGAGGTAGATGGACAGTAAAACTGAGCCAAATGTTTATTCTGATTATCTGATTTGAGGATTTACCTTGGTTTTTGTGACCATATTTCGATGATGATGATACAGGTCACTATTAATCTTCTTCTTTCTGTAACTTTCTACTCATGGAATAAGGATCAAGTCTACATTTATAGAAAACAGAATTTCAGGTTTGGTATAAGAAAAAGCACAAGTATGAGCCATTATATACTTTGTATTTACATTGGTGATGATGTAAGAGGGGAGGCAATGAAAACTTCACCTGAAATGTCATCAATGTTGATGGGCAATAGATTTAAACCAAGCTGACAGTCCATGTATCAATGGGTCTTCATCTGTCATCTAACATGGCTCCTTGCCTAGAAGTCTAGATACACCTCTGTTTTGCTGAGCAGCTGTTTTTCACCAAGTAGAAAGATGTGTGTGTTAACAAACTGAAATGTGATGTAATTCTATGTAAAGTTTTTAACAGTAAGTAACTCCAGATGTGACAAGACTCTTATACATGCAGATCTTGTGGTGGGAAAAGCTAGAGGAGACATGTCAGACAGATACATCTAGAGGGGTGGTACACACAGAGTGACAACTGGATATTTAGAGCACGTCAGTCTGGCATGTGCCAACATCATTAAGAGAAAAGATTTTGTCACAACCTTGAGGTGTCAAAACTTTTGTTGAGTCTTGGTAACAATCAATGAAGGGAGAACTGCCAGAGCAGTATAAATTAGCCTACAGTCAATGTTATAATCAAAATCTTTTATATCCATCATATGCACTCACAAAAATAATTAACTCTGTAGAGGAGGTCATGTTCTGTGTCTAATAGTCTGCAGAATATCTCAAAACTTGTATACAGACTTCCATGAAATTCAGAAGGGCAGACAGTCCTCAGGCAATGGAATAATTGATTCCATTTTGGTGGCGATCTAGATCTGGGATTTCTATCCTGAGACAATTACCCTATTTAGCCATGGCTATTAAAGCTGTTGTTTTCAGCTATCAAACTAACAGAGATAGAGACATTCATCCAAATCCTAAGAGTGTGTTTTCAAGATGAGCTAACGATTAAGACTGTCCAGCGTTGGTGGAGCTTTTCACTCTTGTGGCATCTACTAATTACTTGATTTTATGTTTGTAATACTTTGGCTGACAACAATGAGAAAAGAGATGAGAACAGATGGAGGTTTGATGCTGGTTTTCATTCTATCTCCTTCTGATTCACTGTGACCTAAACCAGTTGAAACAGAGAGACAGAGAAAGTAAAGAAATGAGCAGATCTCTGTGAACGTAGCCACATAATCATACTGCACACACACCCACATATGGACTCACCAACAACCAACAAACAACAGCATAATCTCCAGCTGGAAGCTGATGTGAGGCAAACATCAAAACAAATAAAGTTTGTTTAATTAGACACTATCGTGGATTATAGAATCGACTATGAAGAAAAGAGCAAAAATTTAATTACTGATGTAACATGTACTGGCATTATATTTTAATAAATGTTAATCTGTGCCATGATCTAGGGCTCATTATATTCAGGGCTGAAACTGCCATTTTTAATTACTGTAACATAATTTATGGTATCTGTTAGAGTTGATATATCCAAGACTGTCAACGTTTTTAATGTGATTGAGACAAAGTCCAAATGCTTGGAAGTTTAATATTAGTATGTAATTGAAGTCTGAGAAGAGTTTATTGTCAATTGACCTGTAGAATATAACAGATGTTTTAGTGTTAAGCAACACTAAGCCTGATATTAACGCCGCTCAGAAAACATCAGCAGCATCAGCAGAGAAACTGAGAAAATCTTACTTTCAGCTTGAGGTTGTGTTTTATCCTGCTGATCAGACATAATCTTAAAGACGTGAGAGTCACTGACAAATGTATGAGTGATTTCCTTAAAGATCATATGGTAATTTAAGAGTTACAACTTTTGGAACAGCTATGTTGTCATGGTAACAAAGAGATCCTAGAGCAGAATTTTAAAACTGTGAAACATTTAGTTCACCGCTGACATGTTATGTAGCAGGGGAGTACTGTGGGTCACACCCTTTTACAAATATTGTGATTAAGCCAGGCTTTGAATTAATTTGAATTTGACTCTCTGTGTGGTGCTGTCAAAGTTTAAAGTTTCAGTTTTTCTTTTATTCAGAAATATTAGTAGGTTTTTTTTTTCCATGGAGCTAAACCTGGGCCGTTAGTTACGTTATTTAGAAAAAAAAAAAAAAAAAAAAAAAAAACGTTGAAACTGAAAGGTCAAGTTTTGATACTGAACTTTGTAAAATATGTTCAAATAAAAACATATAATTAAAATAAAAAATACTGTCATAGAGTTTGAATTCCACGGACATGAACAGATGTGTTATTTATTTATAAATTATTATGAATATATTTATATTATTTTGTGACCAGGACAAGTCACATATCTGTAGATGATGTTGACATGCCTTTTGCTTTCATTCTTTCATTAACTATTGATGTTCACGTTTTTTTCAGCAGAGTCTTCGTCCTCGCTTGCATGGACCTTTTGTTCAGAGAATTGATGAATATGCGGATGTGTGTTGCAGGTTAACTGGTTTTTATGTCCACTGGTGATTTGTCATTGTTGTAGCCTAACTTGTCTTAGATACCTGAACAAAAAGTACAGCATTGCCTCCATGTCCTCCATTAATGTTTACCAATGTTTTTGTGTTGTGACGTTGCAGCGCTTTCGACCCGACTCACCACATTCACATCAAAGAGGAATCAGTCGAGTTGTGCTAGAATGGTATAGTGGAAGAGACATTACAAACACCTTAGGGGGAAAGAAACAGCGTCTCCATTAGCTCAGCGAGTACGGGATTGTAAGGGGTAGGTTTACATTTCCACTGAGCTGTTTCCTTGTCAACCAGGCAGCATTCCTCATGGATCCCAATATTGTATTCACAGCTGTACGTGGAAGTGTCAAAGCATTACCTGCGGTTCTCGAAATCTGATGAACACTTTAATGCTGCGATTGGTACCAAGTGTGGTCTAAACATCTTGCTCAATGAAACTTTGTCACGTGAGTCAGTTTTTCACTGTCAATTAGGTGAATGTGGTGTAAAGAAAGTGTTTGTACATCTCACAGTACCTACGTTCCCTAAAAACAATGGGATTGAGAAAGATTCTCAGATTCCACACAGCCTCTCAGTCGATACCCTGCCCCCACCCACCAGATCAGGGCCAAGTCTGAACCTGACCAAATACAATCTAAATTGTTGAATGATACAAAGTTCAACCTTCGAACTTCAATTTTTAGTTTCAATTTTTTGTTTTTCAACTGCAAGTTAACACAACTAATGGTCTAGATTTAGCTCTATACTTTTCCACCTCTCTCCAACATACATTGAATGTATACTCAGGCCAGCTGCATCACATTTAAATGGCACTGTTTAAACACCACCAGTTCAAAATTCCCAAAGACATTGTGAGACAAGTATTAGACTAGATTAAGAGAAATTGCTGCAGAGAGGTGATGTGGGATTCCTAAACAACACTGACAACAATTTTCTTCTGTTCTGAGCCTCATTTGTGTTGTCACCAACTGCAGCTTTAATTTACAATGACAATCAGGCTCCACAGCAGCTTCATGGTGAGTCTCTATAGCCTTGCTGAGGAATGCCATTCAATTTCAGATTACTGCTCTGCGAATCCCTGCAAAATGCGTTTCCCCAGCAACGGGAAGATAACATGACAGGAAAATCATCTTACGCTATCACTGTAAAAGGGTTTTCCTACACTTTGCTTGCAGTGGAAAAGGGTGACAGTAAATGAAAGAGACAGAAATGAGCAGGACAATGCAGAGTAGCCATTTCAGTTTTTAAATTAAACATGCAGAACATTGCAGCCAGATAATGAGTCATATCCTCAGGGAGGCTATCTCTGCAGCCTGGGGCTGCAAACTTCACACAGAAAGGCCGTGGTTCTGCCTTTCAGGCTGTAATTGTTTATTCAACTAAATATTCTGAAGATGCTCTAATGCTAACTGACATTTCACCAATTCCTCTTTTTCCAAGTCTTAACAGGTCATAAACTGAAGACATTGATTGTTGCAGCGGTCTATAAATTTGTGGAAAAGAGCCTGTGCAGGGCATGCCACCATATTGATTTTCCCTCTGAGGTTTATTAGTTTATGAAATCCTATATTTCCTCTGTCTCTCTGTCCAGGCTGTGGAACTGCCTGTGAGGCTAATAAAATAGGAAGATTTACTGTACCTGTATTTTCTTCCCTTTTCAAAAACTGAAGAGCTGCTAAAATGGTTTTATTCCCCCCCTCCCCTTTGTCTGTACTGCAATGAAAAGATTGACCTTGTCCCATTCAAAAAAAAAAAGAAAAAAAAATGAATGATGTTCAGAGGCAAATCAAACCAAAACAGACAGAATTTGCCAAGTCAATTACCCAACATCCTACTTTGTACACTTCCCCCCTCATGCCTCAGTGCCTTTATAAAGTCAAACAAAATGCTGTCTGTCAAAATGAAAGAAAACAATAATATTCGCCTTTATATAACCAAACACCACTCTGAGGTTTTTCCCTGTCATTCCTAATAATTTAAAGGGAGACAGATGATTGTTTAAACTGCTCAAGAAAAATTAGAGCCTGTCACATCATGAGACAGATGTCAAACCAGTGTAGGGTTTTGCCTGCAGCATCTCCTGCACAACTCTTTGAAGACTTGGCTTTGTTTTTATGGACAATGATTCAAAAATAAAGCTGCAATTAAAAGAGGAAAATATTGTTGATATTATATTAAGCTTCATTAATATGTAAATTGTCATGTCGATTACTGTGTCAGGAAAGGTTTAATTGATTATTATGTATTTAAAATTTCTAAAAATCGCCGGTTCCAGTTGACATTGGATGAGACACTGGACAAACCCTGAACAGGTCTAGCACATGGATAAAACCACGGTATGGTCCAGTGATTATATGAAGGTTGTTTTCCAAAGACTTTTACCTCAACAATCTCTGAGGACATGAGGAAAAATGGAAAAACATTCTCCCTCCTCCTGGGACCTCTGGGTGTGTGATAGGAGATGCAAGTATACAGATGACATCAGTGGCAGTGGTTGATGGATTAGAGGACGGGAAGATTTAAACAATGGAGAGGGCTCGTATATAAATGGTGCAGACAAAATATTATAAACATGTTACAATGAAACACAATAGGCTTGAAAAATCTACAGCCCCCAAAATGATCATAATGTTAACCAAGTCCTCACTGATAAACTAAGGGACTCAGATGTCAGATGATCCTTCAGTAATTTACATATCGATCATGTTTCTCTTTGGCCACAGAGCTGGAATCTGATTAAACCTACTTAGAAAGCGAAATTAGATTAGTCTGCTGTCAGGATAAATTGGGACTTTAAACTATAAATTAAATCTCACATTCAATGTTTGATTTAAAGACTAAAAATCAAATCAAAGTTTTATTATTCAAGGTTTGTAAGTTTTTAAGTATTTTTCTTCGTGTTGTATAATTACACTGTCTTTGTTTTGTTCTTTTTTTTGTGATTGTTTCTCCTTCTCGGCTCTCTCTTGTAGATCTTAACTTCAATGAGACTGTCTGATTAAATAAAGATTAAATAAAATATGCACACAGATGTTCATACTTTGGAAAATGCTAATTAAACAAATTTTATTTCAGTTACATTTGGTACATTGTGCAGTCAGTTCAGTGGCCTAATCAGTGGTGATTAGACCAGATGCAAAGTCTGAATTTATACATAATAGACTGGATGATCTGTGTTTGATTACCTTTAAAGATACAGTGAAACCTCTCATATATAAACCACTATACGCTGCTCCCACCCCACAGTGTTGAGCCTGAGGCATTTCTTTAAGAAGACAAATGTTAAATAAACCACAGAGCGTGACTCTTACCTTTCAGAGATTTAGAAGCACAAAAATAAAACCAGCCTATCCAAAAGAGTGGTATATCAGCTAAATGATGTTAAAGATGCTGCCCGTCTCTTGTGGTAGAGGTGTTTGAGCAGCTCCATTCCCATTTCATACACTTAGAGATGTTTTTGTTTCTCTCTCACAGTAACTGAAACCTCTGGAGCTCAGCAAGAAACAGACTAAATGAGGAATAGGTAGGAAAGTTCACTTTTTCTGTCAGCAGTGTGGCCTGCCCCCAGAGTATAAATATTCATCAATGTGTCCACAGACAGAGGAAGCTCATTATAATATCACAGAGACATGGAAGGTCTACTTGCATAACTGCATCTCTGAGTTGGTTTCCAGTCTGAGTCTGATCATGTTGTGTTGCTGCTGGGCTACATGACCAGCAGCCAACACTGCACCCGACTGGATAGGGTCCAGAGGGGTTTCCAGTCATATTACACACAAAGATAAGCAAACACACATTCTTCATCCATTTCTTTTTTTTTTAACCCGTGCACCTCTTGTAACAATCTCCACAGATACGTCTGTTTTAACAGCTCAGTCAAGCTTGCGATAATTCCCCCTCCATGTTTCCATCGCCTGTGTAGTGTGTAGGCTTCCCCCATGTGTGGTTGTGTTGGCATGGAAACAGGAATGGCATTGTGATGTGTGTATTGAATTTTTCACCCCTGTCCCTTGAGCTCCACGGTGAGGAAAGCCTGACACTATCCCTCCCCCCCCCCACTTATTACACCAGAAATGAGGAGAGGGGGCAGATTCTTTCATGGTTTCCATCCAACACATGTACAAAAAAAAAAACAAAAAAAACTCACTGCTCCCCAACATGTATGTGGGAGTGGATCCTCTCCGTAGAACAGCGAGACATTCGAATGCTCCTCAGTTTCTGTCTGAGGCCATTACTGCAAAATGATTTTCTTGTTCTGTTGCCTTTGGCTAGGAGTTGTGCTCCTGTATGAATGATAAGACTGTGCAAATTATACTAATCAGTTTCAGGCCATTTTCAAGTATTATTTGCATACCAAATCACCGCATAAAGCATAAATAAATGAATTTGTTATTCTGAATTTATCTTCCATTCATCAAAATGCCCCCTTGTGGCTAATATATATCTACAGAGAGAGATGTAGTAGAGGATAAGTCAGCTAACACTGGAATTAGCAGCCAGGAATGAAGGGTTTCCATATGAAAGACAAACGTTTTAAGACAGTTACTGCCATCTAGTGGCAGCAAGTGTGTAAACTAACAAGTGTCTACATTATATCTTAATCCCCACGAACAAAAAGACCAATCCAGGTGACAACTTGTCACATTTACTTTTATTGTAAAGGTGATATTATTCCAAAATATTAATATGTTAGAGGAACAGAGATAAAGAAAAGGAAGGGAAGACATCTAGAAAACATCTACACAAGACTTTGGTAAGAATCTTGGGACACATTCTTATCAAAAAATTCCACAGCAAAAAAATAACAAAATTTTCTAATAATGCTCCAAATCATATAGATCTCAATCATGATGAATCTACATGTACAACAATATAGCTGGGTAAAAAGTCAACTGGGCATTTTGTGTCCTAGAAACAACTGAACATTTGAAGGCATATAAAACACTGGAATGGCTGGGCACCTGTGCTTTAAAGTTGAGAATATACTGTAGATACTACTTAAGGATACCACAAGATGTAACATTTCTTTATCTTATTATTAAATCAATTTATATTTCATTTATACTTATCAAGATATATTATACCACAACAAGTTTACAGTAATCTTGCAAAAGAGTCGTATGTGTATCAGAGCTCGCCTGAAAGCACACAAGAATCAGCCTGGTTGAAATCCAGAGCTTTCCAGAAAAAATCTTTAAGTTCATTTTCTCTTGACAACTGACCTGAGCTCTGGATTTAACCATTACAGATTCAAGTGTGTGCCATTTCAGCCCTAAACAGAGTGCATTGGATCATTGTGCAACAGTGTGTCATGCCCTGTCCTGTTCCCAGCACCCCACACTCCCGTCCACATCAACCCCATCTCCTCCCTCCTAGCAGGGGTGCACGTTACAAGCCCTGATCTCCTTCCTGTCCTTGCAGCTGGACAGCTGGGCAGTCTTAAACCTCTGCTTCACTGTCATGAGCCGCTCTTGAATACCTCCACCGCACAGCTTGGTACATTCTGTCCAATTTGACCACGGTCTAGTTTTGCACCCTGAAGATAGAAAAAGTGGAGAGACTGAGAATAATGTTTGTGTATCTCTGAGTTTGTTTTTTTTTATCATCTCTGTGGTGTTTTAACTGTGAATGAAACTGGGGTAGTTACCAACCTGGGTGTTCAGGTGCAACCTCAGCTCTGCCCTGTTTGCTCCTCCTCTTTTCACGTTGTTCCTTGCGACGTTTCTTCTCGTCACTGTTGGTTTGTCCCCGGTTGCACTTTCTGATCTTACACTTCTTCCTCTGGATGGTTTCAGGACAGGGGTCTCCTCCAAACTGAGGCTCCAGCTTCACCATGCGTGTCCGGATGGTATGACCCTTCCCACAGGACTTATTACACTCTGACCACTCTGTCCACTCTGACATTACGCAGCCAATGGCTGAGGAAGCAGAATGGGAGAGAAAGAGAAGAAAACTTGTGTTAGAATTCTAATAGATCAGATAGGAAGCTACACAGTGAGGACAAATTTAAGGAATACTGAAAGAAGCAGATGACTTTGATGAAATGTCATCAACGTGTGCCTATAAAATACAATGCATTTTATCTTAAATTATAGATTGGTATTATACAGTATAATTGACAAATTGGTTCGTCAGAGGTTCAGATTTGTTTGCAGCACATGATTACGATCTTCACTGTTGCTGTAAACACAAAATGACGGACATGCAAAAAAAAAAAAAAAAACATGAGGAAGTGTGTTTTTCTTGGCAGGTTTGTGGGTTTGGCTGTTTTTTGGCAAAATCTTCTAAAGCCTCTTGAAGGAGTCAAGCATCATTTATTTTAAGATGGTGGGATAAAGATGCCAACGCACGTTTTTTTTTTTTTTTTTTTACAAAAAAGTGCATCGCTTCTGCTTCACCCAGTGTTTTCTGATAACCACGAATGGAAAATGTATTAGATATTATACCACACAGTGACTAAAAAGTATGTTAAAACCAATACTGCTTTTTTGTTGAGAGTTTAGTAATTCTATAAACATGTACCAAACAATATTACATTTTTATTTTATTATATTATATTTAACTCATCTACGGCAGCAAGCTCAGAATTAACGTGGCTGTTGAGGTTGTGTATATATGTATATATGTATATATGATATACGGTATGTGAATTCATGTACAGTGTGACACAGGTTCGTAGACAGGGATGTTTGTTACTTACGACACTCTGGTAGCATACACTTCTCCACCTGTTCTAATTCTTCTGTACACTCTCCAAGCTCCACAGGAGACTTGAGCATGCGCTGCCGTGTCCTCAGACCTTTCCCACACGTCACACTGCAATCACTCCAGTCCGACCATGGAGTCAGCATGCAAGGAATTGTGTCTATGTACAACAGGAGTCTCTCAGTAACACATAGTACAGTACATATAATATAATGTGGACATATATGTGTGTGATACATCTGTAGTGGAATCAAATACATCAGATTAGGTTTGTGTTTAGATTTTGCTGAAAATTGTCAAGGAAATTATTTATTTCATGATTTACATAATTATTAAATCATGTAAATAATTTGTAGTATTGTCTCATCAGTGCTTCTATAATTAGCATACTGTCTGCTTTTGCTCTGCTGAACAGGGCAGTTTTTACCAGATTCAACATGTAGGAGGCGTTAGTATAGTTGTGGGCCTGAAAACGCTGCTACTCACGACATTCTGGCATCATGCACTTCTCCACTTCTAGCACCTCTGCCCCGCAAATGGAGCCATCTGCAGGAGGCATCTTCACAATGCGCTCTCTCCTCTTCATGCCAAGACCACAAGTAGCACTGCAGACATCCCATTCGCCCCACTCTGTAACCAGGCAACTGCTGGGTGCTAAGGCCAAAAGGGACATGCTGGGTAAACCTACATTGCTATTTACGATACATGATGTATAGTATGAAGTGACTCAAAGGAAAAGATTGACAGATGAAGCAACAAAGAGGAAACATACAGCATTCCTCATTGACCACACAGTTTTCAGTCTCCTCTGTGGGCAGGGTGCAGACTGAGCCATCATCAGGAAACTGTTTAACATAACGCTCCCGGGAACGTGTTCCCATTCCACAGGACAAACTGCATGGAGACCAGGTGATCCACTCAGACATCATACAGGTGGAAGAATCTAGAGAGTTAAGAGTCAAAGCAGGAGATGTCAGAAATCCTAAAGACAGATCAGTGATTTAGATAATGGAAAATTGTGAAAATGTAACTTAATAGATGTTAATGTTGCGTTTCAGACACTAATGAGAAATGTTTAACAGCTTATCGTTAACTTATTTCTCTCTTTCTATCTTCTGTTCCAGAGTCTAACACACACACACATAACTGATTTTGTCATTTTACAATAAAATCTCATTAACTATGACAATTGCTTTTCTGTGTTATTGGGTTCTATGTCATTATTTCAGCCTCTATGTTTTATCTACATAAACATTTGAGCAGGAACTGCAGTGATTCTTAAATATCACACAATAAAACAGTGGCGATGACACAAACAGAACTGAAAACAGAGACTTTAGTTTAAATAGTTTGTGATGTGCCTCTGGTTGTTATTTTTCTGAATTGAAATCTTTTAAAAGTATAAAAGATATAATGTAACTCACCATAACAATAGAAATAAGCCTAAGGTACAAATCTGGATCATACTAATCTGTGTTTGATAATGTAAAGTAGACGCTCTGATGCGTTTTACATTCTTCATATAATCATATTTGATCACGATTGAAACAATACACTAAACAAGGAAGTGATGCAGATAATGTAGGTTCATTAAAAATGTCCATGTTCTGCATCACATTAATCAACAGATTTTCTGTCTTGTCAACATAAACGTAGGGAGCAGAGTCTTCTCATTTATGCCTATTATTTTAGATCAGTGAACATGTTTCCACTCTAATGGATATTACAGCCGCTCCATGTTTCTGTTTAGCTCTACCTACAAGAATGATGGTAGTGTCATCAGGAATTACCTGGCAGTACAGATAAGACTATTTCTGTGTTCAAAACATTTTTTTTACACAGAAATCAATTATATCTAATCAGTGTAGATCAGTGACTGATGTGGTTACACCAGAGTTAAGATATGCAGGAATTAAAGGTAAATTAAATTAGTCAGGAAAGATTCTTCTCATGTGTATCTGAATCAATAACCAAGCCTCAGTAGTTTGTCACTGTTTTATATCAAGGAGTAGAAATTAAAGATTTTAGACACAGCAACACTCTACCACCGTTCTAAGACCAGTATCTCTTATAAATATATATTTAAGTTTGATGAGACAAATCATACTTTACGATATAAACAACATTTCTTTTTTCTGTTTTTATGATCATTAAATCAGGAATACAACATTCAGCGAACAGCCAAATTTCAGATTTATACAACTGCAATTGCATCAATATCCTTTACTAACAGATGGCAATAACTTGAGTTTTATAAGATGAATTCATCCAAACACTGTTCATCACAGTCCTCAAAAGATGAAAGACATTCACAGAGAACTACACATCAGCTTATCAGCAAACACCTTTTTATCTATAAAACAAAAAAGAAGAAAAACAAAGTAAAACAAATGATTACTTAGACATGTAACTGGTGACTGAATAACAACTAAAAACTTATTTTTATGACATAGAGAGTTATAAAGGAAGTAGTGACATTTAAGCCTGAGGACGGAGGTAAAGCTAACCACTGCAGCTCACTGGGTTTGAAATTAAACTGTTAGAAACTGTGATAGTGAAGTTAAAATGCCAACTTTCATCTTTAATTTGAGGGTGTTGACAGATCAGATAAGATGAACCATGTAGCAATTACAGCCCATTTTAGACATAGACATCCATAGTTATGCCAAGATGTTATTTTGGTGCTGTTGCTATGTGAGGGCAGCCTGCCAGGCTACACTGAAGGAGGAGAGTACATGTGTTAGCAGCACCCACAGGAGAAAGCAGGAGTTACTTTCTCAGCACATGTAATTGAAATTAATGAGCAGTCGGCTTGGCAAAGTGACAAATACTTTGACTAGATGTGAAGCTGAATCAGTAGCCAGTGTTTTTTTTTTTTTTTTTTTTGGCAGATTCGAAGACTTTGTTTATTTGACTCCAGTTTTTTTTTTTTTTTTTTTTTTTTCATAAATCATCGTTTTATTGTGTATTTTTTTCAACCTAATTTTCTGATTTAATGAATTCAAGTACAAGTGCGATGCACTTAGTTTTGAGAGGTACTTTATCAATAAAGATTATCATATTATTATATGTAAGGGTTTTAATATTTCTGCATAATCAGCATTCACAACATATAAAACATGACCCAACAGATTAACCTCCAAGAGTACAATCTGTCTGCCAGTAAAAAGGCAATAAAGGGCTTCATTCACTGATAAGACAATCCAGCCTTAATGTGCAACTAAGTTTGGACTCCTAATTACGTCATTAAATCATTTATATTAAATTATTACTGTACAACATTTCCATGAGTCGCAGAATGACCGACCCACACAGACGAACAATGTGCTGCCTCTGGCAAATGCGTCTGGACGGAGACAAGAGATGCAATAAAGACGACCAAAGTAAAAGAAAATAAACCTTGATTAACCTGCAGACATAATTTCCTGAGTGAATTTCTCTCAAAATCTTAAAAAATATATATTTAATAGCCCCAGGCAATTTAACTTAATTTACCATAAAATTTAAAAGCCAGCAATATAAACAAAGTGCTCCCCTTTGGCTCAATTCTGCTTTAACTTAATTGCTGTAGTAGAGTGGTAACTTATTGATATCATCGATGGCTTTACATCAAAAAAAGGGTTTTAAATTATATCCTTACTTTTTATGTCGCATTAATGGATGCAATAACCCTAAAACTTCAATGAAATTATCACAGATATTAAAACAGTCTCATCAAGGCACTTTAGTAGATGCTGTGCCTTTAGAAAACACATTTCGATGTGCTTTACATCATGATCTTAATAGTATTTTATTTTCTTGGCAAACAGACAGTAACCTAAAGTCTTTAGATGGCTGCTCACCCTCATCACTGCATCCTGGGCCCATGCAAGGCTCAAAGTCCTGTGTGTGTGGGCAGGGGACACTGAGGTCAAGCTGGGCCTTCAGCATCCTCTGTCTCATCCGCTTGCCCTTTTCACAAGTAGCTGAGCTGCAGGCCGACCACGGAGACCAGTTGGAGTAGATACATGTCTCAGGGGTATCATCTGTGGGGTGGCAAAGGGAATAAAAAATACTATTATAGGAACTATTAACTAGCTTATTGTTGTATAAAAGAGAAAGAAAGAAAAAGAAACAGGATCCAGACCTTCCTCTTTCTCCTCCTGGGCAATATCTGCTACAATGTCATCCACATTGTCTGGTACAATGTTGCACTGTTCTCCCTGTGGACACACAGATGTGTTGTAATGTTGATAAAATAATCCACCACTCTGTTTAATTTTCTGTTTCTAAATCTTTGTATTTGCTTCTGAGAGTGGAGTGGCAGCAGATTTTGAAGGTTAGCACAGCCTTACAAATTTTAAACTGTTGGAGACACATAACACAGAATAGAAGACATACACATCACTTATGTGTGTATAAGTGTGTGTGTGTCAATTATACTTGTGAGAAACAGTTTGACTTTTAAACCTTGGTAGTTAGGACATTTTGGGAAAGTGATTTTTCCAGGTTCTTCGACTTCAACTGGCTGTTTTAGGCTTGAGACTTGGTTTTTGGGTCAGGATTGAAATCAAATTTGAAGTTAGGCATTGAGTCATGATGGTTAAGTTCAGGTTAGCAGGCTGGAGAATACACTGTTTCAATGAATGTCCTCACAAAGATAGAAGTACAAGTGTGTGTGTGGGTTGCTTGGGTTTTTGTGAAGTAAAATATTAGATCCACCCACTTCCCTCAATCTGCCTCTAGATGCCACTGAAGTACTGCTAAACTTTTATTACTCTCTGGTTTGCAGCCAGAGTTTCCAGGGAATGTGTTTCACCGCCCATCAAATTATAATTAGAAAAAGTTTGTATTTCAAACAAAGTGAATTTTCATACCTTTCATAAATACTTGAGTTTATTTGGGTTTTTTTTTTTTAGCTTTTTGCATGGTTTTAGAAGTTGCATTAGATACTTTAGAGGGATCATGTAATTTAATATAAATATATAAAATGGCATCGTTAATATGTTAATAACACTTTTATGTCAGTCAAACCTGGCTTATTTTATCAGTGTAGCAGAGAATCAATAAGGAATGAGTGTGAGCTCAGAATGTATAAAGAAGACACACAGAGCAGAGATGAAAGAAGCAGGAGATTATCTCAACATACCAATACAGCAAAGGAATAAATCAGGAAAAAAATATAGACAGAAAATCCAATCTCAGGCTCTTTTCTTTGTGAATATGTGCATGTGTGTGTTTTGTTTGTTTGTTTGTTTTTTTTTTGCTTTCCTTTTTGCCATGAAGCAGTTAAATGTGCCTTGTGATACAATGTGCAAAATATATTATAACCAGTCTTGTTAGAGCAAGAGATACTGTTATAATCTCATCACCATCATTACTGAATCAAAAGTAAAACACCTTAGTATTTTCATAAAACACTGACTGACATAGAAACACACTGACCTTTCTGGCAATGCGCTCCACCACCACTCTGGCAACAGGAGTGATAGCGCCTCCCTCAGGATCATAAAACGGACTCTGAGGATGATCCAGACTGGTCAAGGGACGGATCTTGTCCTGAGGCGTAGTGGGCTTGTTGGGAGACTAAAAAACATGAGGTGAAAGAAATATTCAGAGGCTTTATCTAAATAAAACAAGCAACACGGTAAAATAATAATGCTCCTGCATGAAATACCGCTTACACACAGTAACAAGCACAAGTATTAGCAAGAAAATCATAGTAAATGTATGAGTTTATTCACTCTGAATGATATATTATTATATATGATGTCATTAGATGATTAATATTGAAATATCATGTGTGTAAGCAGCATGTTACTGTTGTAGCCGCAGCTATTGAAACGAGGATGAGCCATTTTATATAGATCTAATACACTGCAACATCAAGTGTCAGATGATGAAATCAAGAGATGATTAATGGGAGAGGAAAGAAAAAAAAAAAAAAACATATCGATGATACAAAAATTGCTTTCAGTTTTTGGACTCATGTTGTTGTGTTATTATCAATAATTATATCCATATTATTAAATGTACCTTGAAATACAGCTGTTTAATGAATGCAGCACAGAAGGAAGGACATTATCTCCCTATAAAATGTTGAGGAGTGTAGAAGTAGAAATACTCAAATATAGTAGAGGCACCTCAAAATTATACCTAAATATAGTACCAAGTGTACTTCGCTATTTTCCGTTGTTGCCAACAGAAGCTCACAGAAAGACAAACTAAGAGATAAAAGCACGTGGGCCACAAAGCCGTGGATCTTTGGGATCAGGATTTGTTTAAAAATACATTTGCACAAGCACAATGGGCACAAAGTCACTCAAAGTTACACAAAGGACAAGTCTCAAAGTCAGAGAGCAGCTGTGGAGGAATACTGTAGTTTATATGGGAGATGCTCTTATTAGTCAACAGTAAAGGTCTGCCAGCATGGGGTTGATAGAAGCACCACCGCCAGAGGCTGTCTGGAGGCAGAAGACCAGCTCATCCTTCACCCCCCTACTGCGGCCACCCAGAAAAAAAAAAGAGAGAGAGAGAGAGAGAGAAGTGTTTGTGTTTGCAAGAGAGAGAGATGAAGGTAGTGAGAGGTATTGAGTGGCCAATAATTAAAATATACAGTAAAAGTAACAGCACAACGAATGGACCTCATTTCTCTGTTACAGGCCTGTGCCTTTAACAACTTTGTAACTCAGAACCAAAGTCCCACCCAACCCACCACCAGAATAGCCACAGTTTCACTGTCCCCTGCTGGACAATATATTTTTGGAAAGAGCTTTCTCTTCCAGTGATGTTAATTTGATACTTGAGTGTTCACTTATTCTCAGCTAAGCAGTTTTGTGTAGCTGGAGAAAGTTGTAATTTTAACAAAGATATCACCATATTTATTTAATATCTAAATGTTTTTTGGTTTTTTTTCTGTGACAACCTTAATTATAATAAAAATCAAGATTCTGAACAAACTGAGCATTAGTAAACTCAATATATTGTTGAGATTTAGATTATTGTATACTAAGTAATATAGACAACAATCATAATATTAATCAAAACTTGAAGAAATATTAAAATACAATTATTCTCAGGAAAGGATGTGAGGTTATAAGGAGTAATTTACTTCCTAAGCAGATTTCAATTCTCCACCTTCGGTTTGCTCAGATTGTCTAAGATGTTTTACCCTGAGATGTCTTTGCTGTTTTAAGGATTATGGAGTTAACTTTAGTGGATGAGTGTATGTAGGAACACACAGGTTCCCAACAGAGGGTGCAGTCAGTCTGATCATAATAGTCAGAGTTAAGCAGAACACAAAACAAAAGTTCCTCAATATTCCTGTTGCCCATAAAGTTTGATTTAACACATGTGAGCCTCAAAGTGTCTGTGAGTAAAGACAGACGTGGTGCACAAAGGACAGTGTGCATGTTTGGGTGAGTTAAAGAAAGAAAGACGAAGAGGAAGAGTGAAATTATTCCTGAAGCAAGCCAGAATAAGCAAGAGAGCACAGTTCATTGGGTTCTTCTGTGAGCTCTGAGGGATCAGCCAAAGGTTTCTCCATCATAGAGTTTGGTCTAGCATGTGTGCACACACACACAGCCTAATCTAATAGTGCTGACTTAAAACACTGGAGCATGCAGCAGACATCACCTTGAGGTGAGGGGTGGGATGACAAGACATTGGAGGCTTTTAAAAGAGAACTGGACGGGTGATGACACTTGAATTGTTGCAGACTAGCAGTATGTGAGGAGGTGAGAGAGTGATTGAGAAAGCAAGCAGACAGACAGATGAAGAGGCAAGTATAATGACAAGGTCAAAATGTGAGTGTGAAGGGGAGACTCAGCTGGTGATAAGAGGAAGAGGAAGGTGACCGAGGCGGTAAAAGGTGGAGACGGTGGCAGTTTGCTAAAGCCTGTGATTGCTGTGGGAAAGTGTGTGAGGAACAATCATGATAATGATTTTCAATTTCCCTTAAATGTGGTAAATTTTAAAATGATTTATTGAATTCACTTGTCCAGTGGAAAACAGAAATGGTACAATGATAAGTCATGGAGGAAAAAAACATGACATCTTCATAGCAAACAGGTCTTTTTCAGGGGCTAAGAAACTGCTCATCTTGTGGCTTTTCTACAGCACTGAAAATTAATGAAGCCTTGAGTAAATTCAGACAAAATCTACATGTGGCCAAGCTTTTGCTGAAAACTCAGCTTTCTATAAAGCCAAAAGAGTGCTGTCTTTCTTCACTGCAAATACTAGAAATGAATAACAGTTGACTAATGTTCCACCTTATGCGACCAGTAACATCACAACTATTTTAAAAGCTGTACTTGATGTGAGAACATAAGAAAACATTACGTTACTGAGTTAACATGATCCTTTAATTTAGCTATCATATCAATTGGGTTGAATGTTTTTACTGACCTCATATGTGACTCCACTGTCAGTTCCTGCATCCCAGGGGATCAGGTCCTGGACCACCCTCTGGGCCCAACCGCACTCCTTGGTACACAAGTCCTCAGCTGACAGACCCACATTCCAGTCTGGACTAGGTCCCAACATGGTGAGGAAGGACATGAGGTGACGGGTTCGGTCCACTGAGAATTCAGCTGAAGGTGCAGCTCGTCTGAGGAGAGAGAGACAGGATGAGATCTGAATGAAAAAGAGCAGTGAACAAAAGCTGTTCATCATTTATATGAGTGAGGATTAGAAATGATGTTACTGACGATATGAATCAAACCAAACTTCATGATGCACTTGGTCAGTATACATATATATATCATACATTTCCAGTTCTGTGTGGTCCTGAAATGGCCAACACAGTATAAATGTACAAGGAAAACTAGCACGTCTGATAATCAAGTTTATATAATGATGTTTTATTATCAGTGTACCAGGTTAATGAAAAACAACAATTCTAGCACCCTAACAACAATAACAACATTCAGAGGTTGCCTGGAGGGATGTAGGGAACTGAATGCAATTATAATGAATCCACCAGTCACGTACACACAAGGACTTAACCTTTAATACTGGTCATATGCTAATACCAAGGCTGGTCTGGTACTTAATGTATAATCACAGTAAAAAAAACATTTAAAAAAGAAAGTACAGGTTCATTTTAGCCTCTAAAACCAATTAAAATATCTACTTAAATATTCTATAAGATAAAACTAAAGCTGAGGCAGAGTATCTATGTCACTGACTCCAGGGAGCTGCAGTTGTTCACACACTGTGAACACAACCATCTCCACAAGACATCTGCTCAGTTGCAGCACAGGAGAAAAAACACACCTCTGGCCATCTGTCCTGACCAATGACTGACAGCTAAACCAATTAAAAGAGTTTTCCCAACCAATACAAGATTAATTAGGAGTGGGAAGATTCTTGTGGTAATACCGACAATTAGACTGCGATTCCTTTTGCAGCTGTCTTCGTGCCATTCATTTGACTTCAGCCTACTCAGCCGTTCCCACCGTGCACTCTACTAATGATGGCCTCTGAGGATGTGAAATGGCCCTTATCCCCTGGGAACACACAACTTGACTGGACTCTCCTGGACCTCTCCTTAGTGAGTGCTGCAGGTCTGAGGTTTATCTCAGCCAGCCACCTGGGCACCACAAAAGGGTAAAGCATGACTGACAGAAAAGAAGACAAAGCATGTCAGGTAGCAAACAAGGGAGGGATTAATCACTTTAGATAACCCCAGTGAAATGTTTTCCTTGGTCTTAAATGTTTCCAATTTAAAAATGTGAGTATGTGTGTTTTTAGAGAGGTGTCGTTATGAATTTTAGTGGGTCCTGAGGTGTTGCTGTACAAGAGTTTGGCAGTAACCATTTCTTTCCTCTTATCTGACTATTTCAAAAAATAATTTGAGTGTGTGGAAAAATCATTGTTTTCTGATCGTTAAGGTCTCGTTGCATTCAGGTGACATAAGCCACAGTATCTGAATGAGCAATCACCTTTATTTCATCACTCAAGTGGTCACTTCAGACTGGTTTCATGAAAGAAACTTCAATTTACCTGACTGCTGGACTATTGTATCTATGACATCTAAATCAGTATCAGTATAAATGCCTGATTAATTTTAATGGACAGCATAAAAAAAAAAGATATGATTTTAACTATTTTTAAAGACTTGCTAAACCAGTTTTAGATAGTCAAAGCTCAGCATTCACCATCAAGAAATTATTGCGGTGTAAGACGACTGTAATATTATGCTTCATATGTTTTCAGTGGCCAAAAGTAATTGGCTGCACAATAGCTGCAGAAGTAGAGAAGTTAGCCCAGAAGTGAGGTAAGACTTTCTACACTACTACACCACACTGTACGCTCACATTATCCATAACTTTCAACCAAAAGAGTCGCTGTGAGAGTGACAGAAATAAAGAAGGCAGCTCATTACAGCTCTATTCTTGTCTTCAAAAGCTCCCTGTTTCACACCATTGACAACCAGCTTATTTTTTTCAGCTGCTAATCAAATGTAACCTGCAGAACACCAAAGTAGTCCTCTGGTTATTAGGAAGACGCCTGACAAGAGGGAGTGGAAGTGGGAAGACAACATGCAGCCAGACGGGCGTCATGGATGCAACCGTTTTCATCCAGGAAAAAGTGTCATTTGAACTAATGAAGAGAAATTTAGTGGAGAAACAAAAGAAGATACTGCAGCACTGTGTCTGAAATACGATCGGGTAAAGACAAAAACAACGAAACTTAATTTAATAAAGTACAAAATAACATAAATAGCACAAATGTCTCTGTGAAAGATTGAGAATGATACTTTTATATTAAGATCTAAAGAAAATAGATTTGAATGTGTTTGTGTGTAAGAGTCTGTTGCTCATTTGTGACAGACCGGGTGTGCGTTAGGTTTTGAATTTGTTAGAGAGAGGCTGACATTTTCTCTTTCATATTAACAAGTATGTTTGAATTGTGGGTTTATATTAAACTAGACTGAACAGAGCAGACTGTCCGTGTTACTATGAGGCCGGGATTGTTCTTTTAAAACTAGAAGTGTCATAATTAAATAAATGAATACATCATTAAATAATTACTTAAATGTGTGTCATTAATTCATTAAAATACCAATTCATTTTATGTAAAAAATATATATAATTATTATGTGGTCCTGTGTTGCAGTACGAATAAATTTTATCTGTCAAACTCGCTCATCAAAATCAGTGGGCTGATTTCTAACACCTGATTGGTTACCCTTAGTGATGTATTTATTTATTTAATTCTGGTACTTTTATTCCTCCATAGTTAGACGTCATACCAGACAGAGTTAAAAACACAAACTCAAACGAGAGTTTTATATCAGTATCCAGGTTTCATACCAAAGCTGGAGCAGCTGGATTGGCATTATCAGTACAGACCTGCTCCCTCAGCACTTGCCCACTGATACTCTCTTTTTTTTTTTTTTTTTTTATTATGTAGACAGACGGTGACATGACTAAAGTTGAAACGTCAGCTTCTGAATAAAACTCCCATGCTGTGTCCCTATAATTACAGATTGAGGGGAACTAAAGTAGACTGACTGCACAGGCCGACTTTCAATGAGGAGCCAACTGGGTCTTTCTAACCAAAAAGAAATAAAAGATTTTCATGTTATTTGTGGTTTTCACATAATTTTTTCTTGTGACATTACAGTCGTTGGTTTCATAAGTCCTTGTACCACACAGTTTGACTGACAGTAGACATTGTTTCAGTTTGTTGTAGTGAAAAGGGCATTTTCATGTTAAATAGAAAAAACTTTTACATGTTTGGCCAACAACACTATTTTTGAGTTTGTGAGGAGATGGACAGGAGCAATAACTACCTCAGACACCTGTGTGCTCAGGAAGCTGTGATAGATTTTGACATTTGCTGGTGGTTTCACCTGCGGTATTTTAGGATCACTGGGTTTTAAGACTTTTAGGCCGACAGTCATCAGATGGAAAATATTAATGATAAAACAAAATGTAGCAACACGAGCATTTAACTTTTCTTAAATGAACTATCTACTTTGTTCAAAGTAAATTGTCTGTCTTTTGACTGTAAAATTAAATGTTGTCATGTCAGAACATGAAACTTATCTGCAGATGTGTGTGTTTGTTAGCTGAGCAGATGTGATGCATGTAGACAATGTGAAAGATACTTACTAAATATAAATATTATGGTACTAAAGTAATGTTGCTTTAACAAACTACAGAGAGCTCAACAATTTGTCCACACAATTAACTATAAAATGTTAACTGAATCATTTGCAGAAACCTGACATGATTTTAATATGTTTTATTATTAAATAATTTCATTATTACTAACTTTGTTTATTTACCAGAGGCCCGGCAACACCTATAGTTATATATGAAAATAAGCTGGACAAGTATTTATCTAATATACCTTCCAACTTGTGTTTCTTTCTATCACGGTATGTCGGGTCTCAGGGAAGCAACAGTCATACACATGCTGCTATAGTATGTGCAATAATAGCTGTCACCTCCCCAGCCTCATTCCTTTGTCATTTTCTTCCTATATTCTCTGTCTGCATCCCTGCTGCATTAGCGTTGTTCCAGGAAATGCTCTTCATAGTCAATGTAAATCTTGGTTTAAGCGGAGGCTACTACAGTTACAGACTGAATTTCAGGTCCATATACTAGATATTATCCCCGTAACTGAGCTGAAAATGTATTAATTCCTCCCAAGTCTTCTCAAAAGTTTATTTAATCGCTTCCTTGTATTTTGCAAAGACCTTTGGAGACTTTAACTGACTAACGCCCCTCGAAGACAGAGCTTGAAAAAATGAATGGGGATGAGCTCATTAACTTATTAAGAGAAAACAGACAAACCTATGTACATACACCTGAATATGCAAAAGCATGGAGACACACAAGAATGTATTTAATGATAATAAGCTCTTTAAATTTTCTTTCACAGCTTAAGCAGGTGCATGTTTCCAGTAAACTGAAATAAACCTATGTTTAATTCTTTCCATCTTCAGTTTACATCCACGCTGAGGACAAATCAATGTAGTTATCTATGAAATTCATTCCTGCCTTTTCCTGCTTTAAACCAGTATAACTGATCTGACACACTCCTGCATGTGTTGTATGAAATCACAGCGTGAAACAATTAACTGGTTGCACATACAGCACAAAAAAAGCTAATTACCCTTTGTGGACATCATTACTTCTACTGCTGGCTGTGTTTCTGCCCTTTGGAGAATAAAAATGGTCCCTAAGTGAGGGTCTGTGTTTGAGGACACAGGACGGAACAGACTTTTACCGCTGACATTCTTCTGTACAAACTAAAGCAGCGAGTTTCTTGTTATTCTCATGAATAAGAGATTAAATGGCTCCTGTGAATTTAGGAGTAAATGAGCGTTCACATTGTGAGGATGGTGTAGCTGGCAGCTTCAGGGAACCTTTGAGCTGGATGTTCACTGATCAGCAAACTCTGAGCCCAAACTTAGGATACTAACTTCTCACTGTGTGTTCTGACACCTTAAGACTTAAAAACTTAAAACTAACTGTACTCTGTATGTGAATTAATTCACATGAAGTGGTTCCACCAGTGGTTGAAAATGTGTCAGCTCTTCAACTATAAATCGTGACAGCTTATTACTGTACATCTGTGGACTATTTTCAAAGGCCATAACATTTCTAGAGATGATTTTCTATCTTACAGGCGAACCTGTTCTCCTATTATTTTAATATTTTATAAAAAATCAGATTTCTCAAACCAGGTAATCCATAACAGTGGGTATACAGTGTTTATATGTATCATTTTATATATCTGCTAAATATTTGATGTAAAGTTTGAATGTTTGCTTATTTTTTCTTTCTTTCCTCTCAAAACATTAAATACATTTTAATGTGATTTTTACATAACAATCAAGATTTATTACTTACACATTAAGTGGTTGCCAGGCGGGCCACTGTGCTTTCATTTTGATAACTGTCAGGACATCATCACCCTACAGGAGAGAGACAAAGACAACTTAATGTTGGTATCCTGAAATAATCAACACTTCACTATTTAACAATCACAACTCCATGATGTTTTTCCATGTTCACAATTTCAAACAAAAGTACAACATGGTTAGATGATCGGTGGATGAAGGAGGTCAAAGGACATGAAAACACACCTCCACCTGGAACTGGAGGAAAAATACACATTTAAAAATGATAAAATATTCAAGTAGATTGAAAAGAACCTGAAAAAAACAACTCAACATGAGTAAAGATGTCACAAAAAATCCTCACATGTACACAAATGTGTGTACCATCAAGTTTAACTACAAGAAAAACTAAATATTCAGTCATACATCATAAAAAAACAAACTTCCTATGTTCCAGGACACAGGGAGGTGGGAACTTCAAGACAATGTCAACTTTGTGTCAGAAGGACACTTCTGCCTCTTATGCCACAAGATGGAAAACTGACTCATGATGCTCTTAAACTGACACATTAATGACGATGAATGTCTGTGAGCAATGTTCACTGCCACCGCTCTTGACAGTCACAACCAGTATAAATGGTTGTTTTCCTTCCTGCCACTCACAGCGACGACCACAAAGAATTCCACATGGATTCATTCTGGTGAAATGTTTCAGTAATAGAAGACATTATAATGTCAAGAAAGTGTTTGAAACATGTTCTATTTGTGGTTGATGCTTTTGTTTCTGTCCATGTCTGTGTAGACTCATAAATTTTAATTAAAAATTAGGTCATTTTATCTATTTCTAAATGGAATATTCTCAGAACGTTCAGAACTTTCTATGGTCACAAAAAATTTTTCTTCTCTTGAAACCAAACTGTCAGTGTTTCCATCTTTTGCTCTCTGTTATTGAATTTTATTACTGCAAATCTGACAGGCTGAAAATAGGCGTAGCAGACTAATCCTATTTCAGATTCAAGAATGTTACTGATGAGCTGTGCCTGCACCATAAATTCAAATATTATATACTTATCCTCTTTGTGGGTGTTTTCACAACCCAACACAGTATTGGATGCTTGTGGAAGCTGTAGTCAGTCAGCCATTCAAGTATAGTTTGTAGTATAATAGCTGTGACATAATGCAGCTTCTCAGATTACTGCAGGTAAATATATAGAAAGAGAGAAAGAACTTGTTTATTTTCTATTTACCAGACCATCTGTCTCCTAAATGTGATGGAGGACAGAGGTTTTCACCACCCAGTTTCCGAGATAGAAGGTGGGAGCTTGGAAATGTGAGTGTGATGAAGAATAGAACTGGCAAATATCGCTGCAAGATCTTAAGAGAAACAGATATCTCACAACCAGCAGCAGCCAGGACGGTGACAAGGATCACAAGTGAGTGAGCCAAAAAATAAAGACCCCCACCCACAATTTAGTCTTTTGGCAGCCATTTGCAGAACAAATTGAACTGTCAAGGTGCGACTCATAACCACTGAAAAGGGCATATTTCATGTTCTGCACCTGCATCCCCAGAAACAACCCAACTGCTTTTAACGGTCTGTTTCTCTCTTTACAGCAATTTTTCTCTATTTTGCACTGAAACTTTTGAATTGCCACATTTACAATAAGCATATTTCTTGGAAAAGGCCTTTGAATCAGCTTAGCCTCATGAAATCTGTAACAACTAGCAGGATTCTGCTTTAAAGGTGAGGAAATGCGCATCTCTACCATAAAATGATTATAAATTATCAAAGATAGGAGCAGTGTGTGGATGTTGGTGAACTCTGTCTTTCTCTAAAAAAAAAAACATCTTTTATTTTCTTTAATTATAAAAGTAAAGCTCTAGTTTTGTCACTCAACCATTCACTAAATATACAGTGGCCCCTGCCTAGTGTAGGGGTTAGGTTCTATTTGCTACTTCGTTGTTGATTGAACATGTAATATGTACATCAATGCAATTACAATAATAGAAACTGTGTATAAAACAGTCGGGTGGAACCCCAGTCCTGGCTGGTCTCATTCCCTGCTGTTATATTGAGTCTTCAGTCATTTGCAGAATGTCTCTGCTGGATCAATATGGAGGATGTGATCCAATATTTCTCTTCATTACTTACTAATTACCAGGAACCCATCGTAACTCCTGAGACATTCGGATGGGAATGGATAGGTTTCATAATTAGTTGCTAACCTGTCAGTACAGTGTCACTGAGATATGCACATCTGCCCCTGGGAACAGAACTATTTATTATTATTTCTTTATCTGTTAATAATTTACATCATCAGTGACCTTCTCCTCTGGCAATGATGGATTCAAAGCATCACAGATGTTACTTTTTACCTTAAATTTATGAGTTTTCATAATTAGTGGTTAAATTTCATGTTACAAACACACAAGGTAATTGGGGAGAGATTCAGTGAGTTTAGAGTTACAAAGGTTACATTCATTTAGAATTTACCTTTGATTATTCCACCTCTGTTGCTTGAGTTTTCATCTTAGTTATGAATAAAGTATTCAAATCAAGGCCATTACACAAGCAAATAGCCTCCTTCATCACCAAAAGCACAACTTGCAAGCTTCTGCAGTAAAATTAATCTACCAAGTCGAGACCCTAATGCCCGAACAGGCTCCCTTTGACATATTTATGAATTGCTTTCTGTGTAATTCAAATTCTCTGGTATTCCTCCACTGTCCTTCCAAAGAGAAAACATCTATAATATATATTTTGTGTTAGTTATTCCATTTTAAAATAATTATACTTTTCACTTTGACATAAAACAGAATAAAATGGAAACAACTTCCTGACGACTAAGCAGATCACCATAAAATTAGATCTCATGGTCCCCAATGGATGACTGCCCCCCTTCCCACCCCTCCCCCAACAACAACAACAACAACAATATTTTCAGGTCAGAGCTTCCCTTGATCATTAAATTTAATAAGCTTTTCAAAAATGTTGTTTCTTTTGCTTCTTGCTTTGCTTGATTTCTATGTTGCAGTTTGACTTGACATGAAGGTTTAAATTTGTTGTTTTTTTCTAACAATGGAAACAAAACTAATGAAGTGATGTTTTTAATTGTCACTACTAATATTTGAGTACACTACTAATATTGACTTGCTCTCTTCTCATGTGTATGAAACCTCTTCTCCTTTGCTGTCAGACTCAGACTTGGTAAGAAAGCCACTGTTTTTGGCTGCATCCATTCATTAGAGACAAGTTTTTCAGTCTGGATCCATAAATAAACTCACTTTTAACACTTCACACAACTTTGCCCTTAGGTTTAATGAGTGATAGCATAGAGATTTATTGGCTTAATGACAAAATGTGCAACAGATCATTAACTTGGCACCAAATCCCAGGACTCTTACATTTCTCAATTAACAAATATAACTGTGGCTTCACCCGTTCCTTCGTTAGTATGACAGATTGAAATGTCAACTTTTGTAAACTGATGTCATTGACAGTGAGAGCGAGGGGAAGAACAAACATTTTAAAGGTTTACCACCCTAAAATAAAATACGCATTGAAGAGAAATCCATAGAGTTTGCACATTTATTTGCAGGTTTCTGACAATATCTTGGGGGTAAATATATTATAGTTTGTTCTAAAAAAAAGGATTATATCTTATCATGTATTCCTAAGATTTGCACACAATATTTTTTTTCTTATAAAAGAAAATCTACCATAACCCTGCCTGCCTATAATTTACAATGAAATTTATGATTTTTGTTTCTTTCTCATCATCCTTGTTCTGTGTAAATTTAGTCTGTGTTTGTACAGTTGCTTAACTTGTTTGTTTGTTTGTTTTTTGCCCATTAGAGCCACTGTGCTTTTCAGTTTTCGGAACAGATGAAGGATCTGGTGGATTGTCATTAACTGGACATCTTACATTACTAATTAAGGTCATTCCACTAGCAGAATTATTTTAAATGCACTCTCTGTTTTTTGTCAAAAGCAGGCAGACAGAGAGAAGACTTGTGCGTAAGCAGACGTTCTGCTGCTCAAATGGAGAGCATTTCCACTAATGACAGGGACGTCTAGAGCTGAACCTTATTAGCAACGTAACTTCCAAGCTTCTCCTGCCAAACACATACAGCAGTTCGCTTTTCTGGGAACCTGTCATTTCCCTCCACTAATTTAATATCGAGCAAAAGAAAATCTATAATTCTTTTGTATCATGCAGGATGGCAACCTCTCAGAAACTCATTAGAATGAGCTAAGGAAGTGCATTTTCAGTTTATACGCTTTAGTAAAATGAACCATTAGTTACTAGTAAATGCACATAAAGTACCTGTTTTTGACTGGTTTTACATTTTGTGATTCAACTTTGTGTATTTCCTCAATTTACATGCATTATTCATTTATATAATTGTTTATCGTGACAAGGTTTCATGACCATAGCCCCATCAAGCAAAGATTCTACTCATTTTTCTACAACCTTGAATAGATGCATTTAGGAAACATGTTGTTTTCATCACTCACACAGCAACATAAATGACTGAACACATAAAAAAACTGGAGCATTACTGATGATCCTTTTCTCTCTTTTCATGTTTGGTTGTTTTTCTCTGAACACTCTGATGTCAAGTTTGACAGAAGGTCATTAGCGCTGCATTTTCACAGTCTAAAAGATGTGTGATATTCAAAAGAAGCTCAAAACATTTGTTCGGTTCTGTCTAAAAGAGTTTATGATTCTTTTGTCATTCCACCGAGGATCACCATTTATCACACAATTTCTGTGAACGTATCGTGAAGGGATTTAAATCTGCGTTTGTAATGAATCATATTGTATCGGTGCATCATGTTGGGTATGACAACCCTTGAGGCATTAATCACTGTCAGACCTTAGCACATGGCACATCTGCCCAACTGGACAAAAGCTGTGGCAGAAATCGCAGGACAAAGTGTGGAAAATTAAATTATTCTATACAATAACCCAACATCTGCTCCAAGTCAGTTATCTCACAATAGTCCAGTGAAACAAGTGCGCATTTATCAATGTCAGGTAGTAATTTATACCTCATGCATTATTCTTCTTTTTATTTTTAATCCAAATTAAGCTCAATACAATAGAATATGGGTGTTGTATTGTAGCAAATGTAAAGATGATTCTGTTTAATCATCTCTAACCTCAATTACATATATGAAAATATGGAGCTATATGAAAAAATATATCACGACAAAATTACTACACAGTTGTGAAAAAGGTACATTTTTTAAACTGTGTGTTTCATAAAAAATGTTAGCGTCAGTAACAGGTTTTCATTGAAACATCTTGAAAATGCAGGGTCACCTTTTCTGATCCTCACCCACCCTGAACATATTCTGGTCATATATTTTCACCTATATGATACATCTATGAAATCATTCATACATCATATATTTCCAGTCTTGGTGGAGCCTGACACACTTCAACTCTCACCCCCCAACAATGAAAGACAATACGACAATATGATATACATCAGGGAATACTACAAACATCTTCAGTAGTTCAGCGAGAGCCAGAGCAACCTTCTGAATAGCACAACATACATAGTATATTCGTTTAGATTTTCTGCACCATCAACTGCATGTATAAGTCCCCTGTTTTCCCTTGGCTGAGAATCTATAATTCTCACCGAAAATATTGTCTGAAAAAGCCAACACATCACACTCGTCACGAAACACTTTCTCCCTAAAACTCTTAAAATTCAAGCTTCAAGGTCCAGTATTCTCCAAGAACAGTGACACGATTTCTACAAGAGATGATCAGTGACAGGGTTGTGCTTTTTTTTATATATATATATATATATAGCTGATTTTAAACTGAAACTCAAAACCTGACAAGTTCCTGACCAGGTTATGTCTGAAGCATAAATTACAAGACAATTCAGCCAAGTAAAGAAAGAGACTTCACGGCAGAAGAAAATTCTGACTCAGTCTCATTAACCCACTTGTCTCACTTTATAGTACATCTTTATTTAATTTCAGGTGTGTTTATTTTACTGTCATTCATGTTTTTGGATTCAAAGAAGTCAAAGATTATTTCACCCATCTAGCTTGCTCCCGAATCTTCCTGCATTGGGTTTAAGAATCATTGCACTACAGGTGATCTTGCTTCAGATTATGTTTCTGTGGAACTGAACATTTCATTTATTTTAAACATGTTTCCTTGATTTCTCTCTCTACTCTAATGTGGATGTTATTAAAAAGAATGGGTTTATCCCATTAAGTCTATTTCTTATCAGCAAAATTTAATTTTCCATATGAAGAGTAGTCACATGTTTTCAAAAAGTGTCTTTTTGACACTTGATAATTTGCAGCTCAGAATCTGCAACACAAATTTTTTCTGCAAAAGTCTTTCCTGAGGTCAGACTATGTAAAACAGTGTCCAAACATTGCAGGAGTTAATGGTGACTGGTTGTTTTTGGTTTGGAATCTGAATGAATGATGAAATCATTACTAGTCAAGACACAGTGCCACCAAGTGTCATTTAACCATCATTGAATGTCACCAAATCTTTTTGCAGCAACTCAGACCTGACGAAATACGGAAATATTATGAGTTATGATTCCAAAGCAATGGTGTCTTTGAAGATTTCTATGTTTTATCCCAATTGCAGGTGTTTTCAGTTTGTTTTTAGTTGGAGTTTTTCTCCTGATTTAATCTTCAAGACTACAGCTCAGAAATCAATATATGGTTCTCAAGTATGCAGATAACGCACAAGGAAGCTGATGAATATTAACAACACTGGTAACGGTGTTATCAGTGCATTCATGCATAAATGGACTTCGCCTTAATTTGTATTTGATTTTTGTTCTTGACCCGTTAAATAGCGACACTGTGCTGAAAGTGAGACGACTGTCAGAGGCCTGTGAACCTCACAGGCCTCACAGGTCTATCGTTCCATGGTGGAATGGACCTGTCGCAGTCCCTCACACTGAGGAGATCAGCCATGAAATTGGCTCAAGGCGAACTGAGGGTATAGTCTTTAAATACTGCCTGAGAGAGGTAATACCCAAGTAGTGTAAGGTTCTTGCATTGTCACAAAAAATCTCAGTGACCCTAATGTCTTTTACTTTTCTTTCATTACCGGGACAACTGTGCAAGATGGTTGTTCCACATGCCCTCAGGGAACCTTTGTGCTTCTCAGTGATGAGGTGAAACGTGTAGCTATGTAAGAAATGTCGTCTTCCTGTCTTTAATGGTGAGTTAGAGCTTTGATTTCATATCTTAAATTTCTGGAGGTGGCCAACCTCAAACCTCAAAAGATCTTTGTTTATTAGATGAATCTGTTTTTGCATAATATTGATGTTCTAAGTGTATATTTCTTGAAATATCTGACCAAATGGTACAATAATGTATGGTAAATCACTGTGATTGCTTGTGAATGCAATGTGTTAGACAACCTGTGAAGAAACACTGATACGTGTGTTGTTTCTGACACAGATGCTGTCTGGGGTGTGGGGGTGTATAGCTTGGGGATACATTCTTATCTGTTTCCATGTCAAGTAATGTGTATGCAGGCTTTTCCATATACAGCATGTGTGTCTGTGTTCATGATGATCTGTGGTGCACCTGAGCCTTTTGACAGTGTGGCGTGATTACAAGCCTGCTCATGCATTAATTGGCTTTCAAATGCCAATCTGGTCATACACTGTAAGTGACTGTGAACATCTGTGTGTGTGTGTGTGTGTGTGTGTGTGTGACCACTACTGACAACACAAAACACTCTATGTAAAGTGTCAGTTATTAAAGTGGATCTCAGAGTGCTGAAGGCTGTTGTCAGGAAAATAAACTCATATCTGCTACAATCTGACCAGCAACATGTGACCACTTACTGGTTTATAATGGTCTTAGTGTTTAAGTTAAAGCTTTTATCGTGGTTATTATATATAAAAATTTAGGCACAATATCATGTGAAGTATGATCATTGTCAATGTCCACTAAGATCATATATATTTATATCATTTATATTATACTTTTCAGCAGAAAAGTAAATAAAATATGTAATTTGTCAGTGGATACTCAAACTTTGTAAACCACTGTCTGAACAGCTTCTGTGCTGTTGGCAAACCTGTTCTGGTCAGTTCATCATTCTATCTCTCTGGTCTTGAGGTGTCACATTAAAGATGTCAAACACAGGTTTTATGAGGTCACTGTGACCTTTGACCTTTGGCAAACAAAATTTCACCAGTTCACCCTTGAGTCCAAGTGAACATTTGTGCCAAATCTGAAGGGATTTCCCAGGAATTGTTGAGATATTACATTCACAGGAATGGGTTGAATGTGTAGAACTAATAAAACATGGATGTCTTGTCATCATTATTTCTTAGTTGGTGCACTATGGATATGAGGAGCTACACTCAAGGATTTCAGTGGCATTATTTCCACATGCTTGCAGTTCATAAAAGTCCAAGTTTATTGATATATAGGCATCTGCTCAAACTTTATCCATGAGACAGTCAGACTGATAGAAATGTAAATATGAAAGATAAAAACCTGAAGCCGCTATGTTTATTTTTCTGAAATATTTTATTTTTCACCCAAGAGTCAGCAAAGTGGAAGTCATGTTCCCCACTACTTTTTTTTTTTACCAGCATTAGACGATTTTTACAATTAAACAGATTCACCCAACTTGAACATTTTTCTGAAATTCCCCATTTTAAAACCCTCATCCTTTTTTTTTTAACCTGTCACATCCGCAAATTTGATGATGATGAACACGAGGGCTTTAGATAAGAAAGAAGTCAGACAGGCAAAGAGTGGGCTATTGAAAAAATGAGTGCTCCTGGCGGCAAAAGATGTCAGTTTTCTTTTATGCTTTCGTCTCCTGAGAGTCATTAGGAGCATAAGTGTAGATGATCACTGGAATATAGAGAAAATCATCTTCCTCCTGGGAATATGCGGGTATATAATGGATTACAGAATGAAGACCTATCTTTTCTATTCCTAAATAAAATGAGCACAATAACATCAGTGAAGATGAGTTAGAGCAGAGGACAATTAAATAGAAGAGCATAGTTACTTTTATTTACCACTTGTAGTGAGAGAAAACAGGTCTCCAGAGAGATTTGTTCATCTTTAACCCTTCAGGCAGAAATCAATTGGCCTTGAAAAGATGAAGGTGGACTTATGGATCACAAGTACAGAGTGAAAGCACTTAATAATACAGTCACCTACAATACATGTACATTAAAGATGTTCTCACTTAGAGTTTTGAAGTTGTCAGGTCTTGAATAAATATAACCTTCAAGTCGTGTGCAGAACATGACATCCATCCAAATCCATTCTCAGTTTCAGGTCTATTACACCTGATTATATCAATGTTATATAAAAAAAAAAAAAGTCTGTCAAACCTGCTGACAAACCTTCTGTTTAACAAGGCAAATAATTCATTCAGAGAAAAACACCTTTCTTTAACATTAAATACAGTTATATGTTGCACCACAAATTACTTAATGGCATCTTTTTTAAATACACTAGACAGACTCCATTGGGCTGCTATACTTCCTCTCCAATACACATACCAGATGCTATTCCCTAAGCAGCGGTGGTTTTATATGGCTAATAAGACTTGTTAAGTGCTTTACAAATTGGCAAACATTTGAAAAGGAGATGAAGCATAAATATTAAAGCTAAATTAAGGTGCAAGGTTCAAAAATAAAAGCAAGAGTTTGGAAAAGATTATGCATTTCAAACAGAGTGAATACCCCATAAATAAGAAGGCTTAAAGGCTATTTTTGAAAATGAAAAAAAGTATGAAAAAAGGTGCAGCTACAGCAGAAGTCTAATCATACATCAGTCTTTTCCCACTGAAAACCTCTGATTGCGGCACCTGAGGGACCTTACGGTTCCCTAGAGAATCAGGAGTTCAGAAATACACCTGTTAATACTACTATAACAAGAGAATACCAAGGATGACTAACATCAGAGTAAAGTGAAAGTGTTTGCAACTCTGCCAGAAACAAATAATTCTCCACTTCCCCCTACAACTACATAGTGACATAGTGCCATTTATGACAGGTACATTTATTGCAAACTCATAAAAATGTAGATTTCTGTACTGAACTCAAGTAAAACTTTTTTTTCAGAAAGGCTCCACCGTGTGTAAAGCTACGCTGGTGCTGGAGCAATTATTCTGCGGGACACTGAGCAAGGTATATACATAGCACAAGGTGTTAACCTCGGTTGAGTGTTAGCAACAATCCCCTATCAGCGGTTTATACAAACACAAAGCCCAAGCCAAAAACACAACACACAGCTCATGTTGTGAAAACCTGGATGTTGTGAAAGACTCAGCGAAGTCTTTTCCAGAACAGAGGACTGCTTGTATCCATTAGAGAAGACACATCATGCGGTGTAGATGACGTACCCTCTTGTCTTAGAGGGAAAAGATTCATATTGCATGAATAATTTCCATCTAGTTCTGACAAGTGCAGTGAACCTTCATTTGAGATGCTTGATTTAGCATTTGTAATTCCCTGTTAGGCAAGAAACGGCATTTAAACTGGCATCATTGCAAATGCAATGGTTAGGAACTGAGTCACAGTGTTAATATGGTTTAATATTGCCTTGCTTGCTCCACTGACTTTTGTAATGGTTTAATATGAATATGGGAGGAAGGCAGCCACATAACTGTCTGTGTGCTTTCATACCACACAGTGAGAAAAAAAACCTAAAAATCCATCAAAACCTGACACAACCAATTAACTTCTTGAATGTCTTTTCAGAAATAATATAAACATAGAGTCCAAGAATACCTGACAGAATAAATACACTGTCTACTCAGTGCATATCTCACATATAACCGAAACTAAAGCTCTGAGTTCAGTTTTAGCTGCAAGAAGAACATTTAGCAGAAAAATAACATATCAGTAGTCATCTCCCATTGTGATCAGCAAGACCAATTAAAAGAGCTGATTTTAAATAATGACAGTGACATTTTGCTGTTGCTCCATCCTACTATATGTTTATGATTACTATTTGTCTGCATTTGAAGAAGATATGTCATCTAAATCCTGTTAAAACTTCACGCTCAGAAATCAAATTAACATTCACAACACTAAAGATCATGGTAATATCCACTGGGGAAATACAATAGGAACATTTCATGGAGGTTTGGTGTTAAAGGACATGACCTGAGGTCAGGAGGAAAAACAAACTCCATTGGGAGATCCATATTATATTGTTGTCTTTGGGGTTCTCTTTTAGTGGTTCCACAAAAGTCACTCACCATAATAGAATAGAATAGAATATTACCAATAGAAAGTAATAGGATACCTTAAAAAAATAAGACAATTCAATATCTACTATCTACTTGATGCTGTATGGGCAGAATAAAAATGACAGGAAAGACACTGAAATTCATGGGATGTGCGAAGAAAAACAGGAATGTGGCAGTAAACTCATTGAATCTGATGTGACAAAACCCAAAAATCTTGAAAGTAGCCTATAAGAGATGAACGTTAATAGCAAGATTAAACAAAAATGACTTGGTCAGGTTTAGGGAGGTTAAGGGTTAAAGGACCTTCATCATCAATGGTTACAACAAAAAATGCTTCAATTAACAAATGCAGCCAGGTCAACTGACTGTCGCTAACAGGAAACGGTTATTGTCTCAATGTTTTGCAGACTCATCCATCCATTCCAACTCTCCCAGACTCTTTCTATTGTACAACAATTTGACTTCCTCCTTTGCTTCCGCCATAATTATCATGGCCACTAGAGGACTTTATCTCTTGAACTTGGGACATTTTGGGGCACAATGATGCTGCTGTACATCTTGAGAGGACAATGTTGGTTATAACAGCACTCAGAGTGATAAAGTGGTGTCATGTCATTTATCCCCACAAGTATCCACTTACTACAGAATAATTATGGGTAGGAGGTATTGTTGTGAGTACTATTTCCTGTGGGGCAATATGTTTCAGATTTGACTGCTTGAAATTGTGCATTTAAACTTCGATCAGCATTAACAAAGTCCCTGGATGCACCTCGCTGCCATGAAATATTTATTTTTCACAGAAACTCTTTAGGGTTGAGCTTTCATTACATTGCAATAATGATAATGTTTCCCAGGGTTTTATTTTAGAAAAAAGATGAGGTAGCAAAGATAACCAGGTTCCCAGTACAAAAAAACTACATTAGCATCTTTCATGGCAACAAAGCCAGTCTGACAGTGAGGCAAAAGCAGAGCGGAGACTGTTATGGAAATTGCCAATATCATTCACACAATTTCTGGTGAAAAATGATGGTAATGGCTATTCCCAGCTCATGATGGCTATGCTAACAACAGGAGCAAGGTAACATCCTTTCATAATCTGCATGTGACACAGTAACAGCTGGAGCTCCTGCCTTTTCAGACCCCTTTGGAATAGCAACCGTAGCACATCCTCGTATAATCATCATGCTAGAAAGATCATTAGTGCTAATTACCATGCAAATACCTCTGTTATTTCTTCACCTCATTAATAATATCGGGAAACTTTATTTATTTATTTATATCAGAGTGCAAAACTATGCAGATAAGTTATTCATATGCTTTGTCACCACTATGTCAAACAAACCTGACAATGAGGATCATGACATGAAAACATGACACATGCAGTATAATGATGGGATCTATTTCTATTTAATCTTTTGTAATTTCAGATGCATTTTCTGCATTTTCACACATTTTCTGAACACAAATAAAAGGCAATTTAAAACTACTTATTTTATAATTGCATAATTGTGTTAATATTTATTTATGTATCAGAAGGATTCTACTAATGCTGATGAGAGTAGAATCCTTAATTCTATATTCTAGAACTGGTCAGACTATTCCCTAGGACATGACAATTATGTGAAATTAAGAGCTGTTTTCTGCCTTCAAGCCAAAGCCCCACTTGGTCTCCAGGAGTCTCTACCCTGGGTGAGATAGGAGCTCCTCTGATGTTGTAATCAAAGTTCTGCTCAGGAATCTCTGATCTGTCTGTCCCAGCACGTACTCCAAACTATTAATAGACATAAAAAAATTGCTTTGAAATTCCAATGGGATGCAAGCTGGCTGTTATCAGCGCATAGCGTAAAGGCTTACACAGCCTTCAGGTGTTAATTAAATCTCCACTGACATTCCCATATCCTGCCCTGCAGAATAAGCTGCAGTTCAGATACTGCATAGGTGAAGTCACTTCAGTCACACCAATCTTGCTCAAAACAGGACAAGAGAACATCCCCGCCGGCGAGGGAGGAAACGTGGTGACAAGAGAATCTTCCATGCTTAAGGCAGATGAGTTTGTAAGCGCTGACTACTTCTCCAGAGAGCTGTGAATTGATTTGCTGACCGTGGCTGTCCTCGGTGGCAATCTCCGAGCCTTGCAGAGCAGTCTGGAAGCCTATAGTGCTGCCTGGCACACTCATTCATCAAGCAGCCTGAGCCATCATACAGGCAACTCCAGCAGACCTGGGCCCAGGGCTAGGGGATATTATTAGAGATGAATTGAGGTAACTGCCTTTGATGACCCAGTTCAGGCTGTCTGTCGTTCTCTAAGCTTTTCTTCCATTTTACCAACTTTCATTCTTCCTTACAGAATCCTTGCTCTGTAAGGAGGTCAGCGGTCATTGAGGCTAGATGCACCGCAGTGCAGAGAGTGTGATGATCCTGAAACTGCCACAACAGGTAAGAAAACACATCTCTATCAACTTGAGTTGAGTCTGGATGTTTCAAATCAATCCCGGATATCACCAATCCATGTGTTTACCATATATCACATCAGAAGCAACATATACATCCATACTGAAGCACTCATGCGTAGTATCACACATGGTGATGAACCAAAATACATAATTCAGACCAAAACTCACAAGAGACATTAACTCAGTCTTACCTCCAATGGGAAAAGCAAAACAAAAAACAAAAACATGCTAAAGGCGAAACATTCCTTCGCACAGATACACACAATACGCAAGATTACAGAAGCTGTCAGAGCTAAATCTGTATGCAGAATGTATTAATGAGTGTGTCCAATTTCCCCAGCAGAAACCATATAAGGAACCATTTTAATAAGAAAAATTTCATCAGCCACTACAGACATCTTTAACAAGCGCAGTGTGTAGAGGGTTCAACACTGTATTTACATCTGACAAGCCAACTTTTCAAGGCATTGTTCCAAGGACTGGTCAGTTTCATTTCCCTTTAAATGCACCATTCAGTGTGAAGCCAGTCTGAGCTGACAGGATAAATGTTCTGTGTTTGTTTGTTTTCTCTACAAGCAGAAAAGAATCACATTCATAGAGTAATCATTACTGTTTGCAGCATCCGTGAAGACACAAACACAAACAAAGTAATGAGCTTTTTAATGCATTTCAGGCAAAATAATACAACATTAGAAATGAACGAGGCTGCACTAAATGTAATGGAATAAGCAATAATGTAAGGTTAGTAAAAGCTGTAGCAGCACAATAACAGTGTTTCTGGATAATAAATGACTCACATCTCTGCAAATCTAATGAAAAGCTATAGGAGACTAATAATAAGGACGGTAATAAATGATAATAGTGTTTACAACAGACAAATGTAACATTTGTTTCAAAGCGCTTAATTTCTGTATCATACATCAGACCAGAATATGAATACAAACCTTGTGTTTTACACTTTGTCAAAAATATGTGTTGTTAAATGTGAATGCTCTGCCATGTCCTTAACTGTCCATCAAATTCACTTTCCTTAATTTGTTTGACACACACCTGAGAGGACAGACTCTGGGTCTCCAACCTATGAAATGATATGGAGATTGCAGTGAATGGGGGGCCCTGAGAGCGATGGTCTCATTTACATAGGACAACATAACAGGTAGAGCCGATGCTGAAAACAGATTTGTCAAGGCCACCTCATGAATAAAAGATTGTGCAGCTCTATAATGACACTTTATTGTATTTAGTTGGCCTTGATCTTATGGATGTCTAAAAAACATTTTATATTCAAGTTTATATTCTATATCATAAAAGTTCATTCAGCGGAATAAGCTTTTTATTGGGATTAAAGCTAAACTAAACTAAACTATTTTTCCTTTCATTCCAATAGTGTATTAACATAAGGATCTGCCAGAGATTTCTCTGTTCTTGGCTAAACATTAACTTTGAAGGATTCTGTTATTCTACAGGGACAACAGGCATTAGCTAAGTTTTCTGGCTAGTATGATTTCAGTATTTATTTAATCCTTTTTTGGGGGGCCATTTTATGCCTTTATTGGAAATATCAAGTGAGGGAAGCGATAATAGAGGAATGGCATGCAGTAAACAGTCAGCCCAGCTGGGAATCAAACCGGGAACCTGCTGCTCAAAGCTTATGCGCCAATGTGGTACATGCCCCAATCGTTCAACCATGGGAAGCAGCTTTCGTCTTGTTATCGACACAGCAGAGGTCTTATGCATTTTGTCTTTCCTTTACAAGCCAAGGTAAACCAAAACATGATGTTTTAAATCCCCAAATTTAAAACGAAATACCTACCCAATGGACACATACCTGAATAACTGAATATTTGTGATGAACCCTATGGCATACACATTAAAAACAAAAGGATAATGACACATTAAATATCTACTCTCATGTTTAAGTCATAAATAAACACAAGAGGTATTAACAGCCTTGATTATAAATGACTAAACGACACAATGGTACAGTTAGATAGATAGATACAACTACACTACAATATTTAGCATAATTTAGAATCTCAATTATCTACAATGCGTCATATCACACTCACAGAAACTGACAAATATTCAGTGAAAAGTTCTGACAAATTCACACAAGACAAAGAAGGCAAAGAGTCCAAAGCAGTGTCCTTAACTCTGTGCTGTACATGTACTATTCTCTTATTCTATGCAGTTCTCTCTACACTGAGATGTCTATTTTTTATGTTTATCAAAGCTGCCTACAGCCAAGATATATGAGATTCCAGAATAATCCATCTTTTATCCCTGTGACTATGTCTGTAGCTCCGAGTCCTGAGCCAGCCATCTGCACCAAGGACCAGTTAAGTCAACATTAAGGCCTACACACACACACACACACACACACACACACACACACACACACACACACACACACACACACACTGAAAGTCTCACAGTCACACATAAATGTTTAACACATGCAATGCAATCAGATTGTACATGAAAACTGACCAAATCCTTTAGTAACCAAAGGCACACGCCATCTTCTTCAAAACATCCGGGAAGGAGACTGTTGTGACTTGTGTCCTTTTTAGATAAAGTCACACATTTTACTCTTATCTTTCTGCTTTATTCATTATGAAAAAAAATAAAGAGCCCTCTCGTATGCCCACACTATGTGCAAGTGCACACTCAACCACACACGTGCACACACACAAAGCACATATTGGCTAACTCTACCCCACTGTATTTCAAAATGAGCTTGCCTCTGGCTGTGCTGCTCGATTCCGGCAATCATAATAACAGTCCTGGGAACCAAGGCAGGCATTAAGGTTTTAGAGAGCTTTGTTTTCCCAAACAGGAATATCTCTGCTAGCCTCATAAACCTGACTTGACAGGCCAAAAGAGGACTGCCAGCCAAAATTAAAGAATTATTCCCTCCTAAACACTGGTGTTTGCTTTTTTTAAGACCGGGAGCCAAGAAGATACCAAGAAAACAAAACAGAAGAGTGGTGTAGCAAGAGAAAAGTGGCCATGGGGGGGCTGGTGTAGAGCACAGGGAATGTCTGCATGCTCTTACACCCACTGGAGTTTGGCATGGTCCATCATGGCTTGGCAAGATTGGATGCAAAGCTGGGGTCAATACTTCATCCTCTGGGAGGCCCCTTTATAGCTAATTGCTATCCCACTGTGGCAAACCTGACCTCATGCAGCAGCACGCACACAGAGATACAAGAACATGACGAATGGCATACTGAGAGAAGAGAGTGAAGACATTAACAGAAACAGAGAAGAACAGAAAAGATTGTGTATTTTACATGTGAATTATCATGTTAACATCTCCTGAATCAAAATGTATCCAGACGGTGAAAGAAGCATATTCAGTATGCGATGTCATCCTTTTATCTGACGAGAGCTTCAGTTAAACAAAACAAAAAAAAATTAGATAGGCATGTCTTAAAAGAAAATCCACATATTAACATAAGCATAAAAAAAACACCCTTTTCTATTTGTGATGTACCCTAAAGAAAATACATCACCACTTGGACATTATTACATCACAAAATTCATATTAAAGTTGAAAGACATTTACTGCACTGGCAAATATTTTTGCACATGGCCTCTTTTAAAACTGTTTTATGAGTTTTTCACCCTGTGTGCTTCATTATATTATATCATGGCTGAGAAAGGATTTTGCTAAGAGGCACTCAAGATGAAAAAAAAAAAAAAAAACTAAGAACCGCTGTGAATCCAAGCAGCATTTAAAACTCCAGCCCTGACACAACTTGACACCTTTCAGCAAACCACTTCTCCTCCTGTGACTTTATACAATGAAGTGAAATTCCTCCTTACTGAGCACATTGTTTTAGAAACACGCTTCCGTGATTATAATTATCTCAAAAACAATTGTCATCAACATAGAGAGGTGTATGTCAGTGGGTATTTTAAATCATCTACATCCTTTCATGGAACATAAAAGAAGGACCACATCTTCTCTTATAAACCAGGGTCTAATATAATTAATTGGCTGAAGGATAAATCAAATGTGGGGGTTGGAATGCCAATTCTGAATGACATCAAGGTGAGCAAGAGTTTGATCTCTAGCTGTCTGATAAAGGACTGGATCTTAAAAAGACATTAGAAAACTTAATGATGCAAAAAAATAACTCAGCCTAAGTCTTACAGTCTTTTCTAATCTCTCACTCATGTGAGTCGAGAAAAGAAAGAAAATTCATTGAATGTCATTATCAAAATGTCAACTAATTACAGTGTTTTTGTCATCTGAGTTTTTCTCATGATTGTGGGATTTGATCACTGACATAACTGCTTCTTTCCAAGATAATGTTAAGCATTCAACAATAACAACAATGGATCTCAGTAGGTGGTCTCAAAGCATTCTGGGATGAATTTTCAGTCAAAACTAACAAAACAGATGATTAGCATCATTATTAATTATTTATTGTTTCATTTAAAATCCCACCCTTCTAACCCTCTAAACCTCAGAGCATCAATACAATAGACACTAACTCTTGTCCCTGGTGACATTTTTCCAGATGTAACAAAATCTGACAAGGGTTTTGGTTTGTCAATGTTGCCTCAAGAGGTAATTACAAGTGTGCAAAAAGACACATGGGGAATACAGATTTTAGTGCTGTGGAAGTGAATGTGAAGTAATTCTCTGTATACAAAGAGAAACACACAGGGACCCAAAGGAACCTGCATGTCTATTATTCTCTACCCACGCTCCTGACTGCAGGCCTCCCACTTACAGATGGCAGACCTTACTGTTCTGACAATAACTGAACTGCAAAATTACCATTTGAATCCTCATAAGGTGCACAGAAATAAGAGAAGAGGGAGAAAAATTAACAACTATCTGCAATTTTATTCTATAATGCCTGCTGTTCTTTTGCTCATCATAGAAAACTTAATTTGCCAATCAGCTCTGAAGACACTCCTAGGCTTTCGACAACCTGGCAGTTTAAGCATCGTACTTTTAAAAATGTACATTGTTGAATGCAGCTCAGAGATTTTCTGTATTGACTTATTAGATTCAAAAATAGAATCAAGAGGCATCCCAGGGGTCACTTTGATCTTCCATAAAACTGTCACCTGCACATGTACCCTTGTATAAATAAATTGATACCAAACATGACCTAGAGGACCACAGCTGTATCAAGTGAAACAGATCAATATTTCCTGTCATTAATCTGTAATGTCTCCTTTTCACTTCATCCTGAGTTGTGTTGTCTCTGCTCTGTGGCACAGCTGTGGAGCTGAGGATAATAGAAGATTCCGTAAGCGGCCGTACTGGGAAATAATGAAAAATGCCCCACACTGCGAGAGGAAATAGGAGATTTCATAATCCGTCTGAGGCCGTGGCCTTGGTCGCTGGTCCATGGAGAGAGTCTCATTAAACTTCTCATTAGTGACACACTGAGCTTCTGTAATGACTGAATGCATATACAAATCACCTCAGACATGAAAGGAGGGACAACAACAATGGACTCAGGCTGCTTCCTTGTGCTGCCAAGTCCACTGATAAGAGCATTTGTACTTGGCAAATAGAATAGTATTTCACATCTGTTTACAGTCTGGCAGGATAATTTGTGAGAAAAAAAGGTCCCTGATTACTTTCTGTGGCTCACCTCTGCAAACTACTTGACGGACTAAACCTCTAACAAAGGATTTGATTATACAAATACAAGTTTGATCTGCATCTTTGATGGAAAGCTTTCAGAAATCAGAGCAAATTACTTTCCACCCCCCAAAGCCCCAACGTGAATAGTAATTTTAAGTATGTTTATTTCAATACAGACATTCTTAAAAGGGAAGTATTGGTGACACTTATAATCTCCAACTGTTTCACTGTGATGAGTGCCGTGGTGCTGTGACTGCTGTGTGCAGTGCAGAGGTCCTGAGACTGTGTGGGTGAAGGGCTCATGCAATCAGATTTTTATTACCAGTTGGTCATATAATAACCATTGAAATGAACAGGCAAAGCAGCATGTTGGTATTAGATATGCAAATAAAATTCAGCAAATTGTGAATGTCCTTTCCTTAGTCCTCATTCTTAAGAACTCTTAAAGAGATACACAATGATACAGCTGTTGTTTGTAGCTTAGCAGTTTAATAAAGCTCCAATTCCAAATATGTGTTTTTACCCAGAGGACAGGCACATACAAAATATTTTCCACCACAACTCTGATGAGTAGAAACAACAGCACAGATGCTACAGCACACCTCTTGTTCCAGCTTTCAAAGGGTGACAATCTCTGATATGAAATAAAGCCATCATACTCTGAACTGACATGAGCAGGATAAGGAGGGCGCTGTGTGTCTGTGTGTGTGTGCGTATGTTTGTACGGTCTGCATGCCTGCTTGGTTCTGCAAATGGAACTTTGTATGAACACTCTGATCAGTGTGCCTCTTGGCTGAAGTAGAGCCTGGCTATGAATATCAATTCTGCATTCATCGTTAGTTGCTACCCCATGACGCCCCACCTGACATAAAGCGAATCAGCTTTCTGTTTGTGTCAGCGTTTATACCAAGAAGCTCTGCACAGCTCAAAAGAGCGGGCCTCCTTACCTCAAGGGCATCAACTGACTCTGTGCTGTGTGAGGTGCAGAAAAGTGGATACAATTAATGTGTGCAGTAGTTGTCTTAGGCAATAAAATGGTTTTTACCATCTAGTTATCAAAGGAGTTGTGAATGTCAGCCACAAAGAACTCAAGTGTCGTGAGAGAAAATGGCAGGATGAAAGGTCAGTGCAACCACCTTTACATTATCATCTGTGTCCACTTACGAACACACACACACAACAAAACTACACCTACACAAAGTAACACATAAATAATTCCTTGCAGCTTAGTATCACACCAGTCAGGATTTTATATCGATCACTTAGGTAACCATGGCTGTGTATTCTTGCATCAGTCAATTCCACTTCACTATTGAGCAATTATTCTCAACAACCACAGCTTGAGCCGTACCACACATGGTGATGATATGATGGTGGGTGGTGAGGAAAATGCCTTGTTTCTTCCTGTTCATTCATTTCACTGCCCCTGGTGATATAAAGAGGGATGTCCTGAACATAATTCTAAACCAACCTATAGAAAGCAGAGGTATATCCCTCTTGGTTTATGTAACTGATCTCTGGGTGGGCATATATGATCAGCTGTGTGGGAAAATGAATACTCAGTTCATCTTCTTCTTTTGGCTGTTCCCTTCAGGAGTCGCCACAGCGAATCATCTGCCTCCATCTAACCCTATCCTCCACACCAACTGATTAACTAACTAACTAATCAACTAATTTATTCATTCATATGTTCCAGAAATAAAGGCAAGTAAATGGCAAACTCACTACCCTCAACTAATAAAAGTAATGTTCTTCTTTCCATGCAATGCAGTCAAATCCAGCACCATTTCACATTCACCTCTAAGCTTAGAAGAAACTCATCTAATAATCTAGGCCAAGAGATAACGCTAACACCAAAAAAGTGTGTGCTGTAATAGCAGTGGGAAGGCAGCAATGACACAGAGACCCCATTGCTCACACTATGCTCTCATTATCTGCTGTGACTCCAGGTCTTCAATATTAGCCAACAATAAGCACTCTGCAAGACCATCTGCTCTGCCAGCACGGGTTATTTTAAGACTGGGAGAGACAGCCATGGAGAAGAAGGAAAGAAGAAAGATACAGCAAGCTATTTGTGGAAATAATAAAGAGACGACAGGGCGAAGAGAGAGATACAACATGAGAAGTGGAGTACAAGAAATATTTGAAAATGAACAATAATTTACTATAGAAAAGAAAGGTGGAAGTTTTTAGAGGCAATTTAAGAGATAAACTAGAGAAAAGGTCCTAGTTGGAATCAGTTACCCTTTAACTGCGTTAATGATGCAAACAGCTACCTCCTGGAGATGGTATGTCCAAAGCACCTCCTGAACATTGTAAGAGTTACTTCAAGGACCAAAGGTTTCTCAAAGATGAACTGATGTACAAGGATACTGAGTTGTTTGGAAGTACAAAGGGCCACTTTTTATGGCGAAACAACAACTTTTTTTTTTTAACAACTAAACCAGGTCTTATAGACTGTATAGACTGTGTATTGGTGAAGTGTACACGGGAGATGGAGAGGAAAGCTAAGAATAGTGTAGATGCTTGAAAGCACTGATCAAGCTGGACAACAATGTCAAAGCAGTTCATCCCATGCAGAACTCAGGTGTGCAAACCCTGGAACATCCTGAGGCCCCTGTGGTGTTATGTAACTCAGTTCCTACCAAAACTTTTTATTCAGGGCAATAGCAAGCTGGATATTTGTATCAATGAACTTGTGCATTTCTTAAATACTCTCACCACATTATTAAAAAAAAAAAAAAAAAAGTGAATGCCTCAATGGTTTTAATGCGGTCTGTTTCATATAAATCTTATAACTCTGTCATCTTCCAAAAAAGGAGAAGGAGAATCTTACCTTCTGTCTGATCTCCTCTTCCATTTTGACCGGAGAGCCCAACTCAGCCACCTGTTTAACTCCATCACTGGCAAAGCCACCATATTCCCACAGCACGTAGTTCTTAGAATGGGATGAACCAATTATAGCTGACCAGTGATTGGCACGACCTGGTGAAGTCAGATAGAAAAACATTTAATTTGTTTTATACTTGCAGCCAGTTCCTTGACTTTATAGACTTTATTGTATCTCACAATCATTCAACTGGCTTTTTTGTGTCTTGCATCAGCTTTAGAGATGAAAATGATTATACTTCAGTTGACTGGTTCATCACTGAGGCTGACTGTCTAAATGACAGCCTAAGTACCTCCTTTGATGCAAACATGAACTGTGATTAGTTTCAGTGTAAAAATTATTACACATTGCTGCAAACCACCGGCTGGTTTCGCAAAAATGTGTGTTCAGTCATAATCCAATCATTCTCTCTCTCACTCAAGATAAAGGTATGTGTGTCCATGTGACATGTAGAAGAGGGATAGTAGAGATTTGTGTCAGCCTGTAAGCTCACAGTGAATTCAGCAGTGGCAATATCTATGATGATCCATCTGAGGTGACAGCATAGCTAAGACAAACTTCTGCCTTACATAATTAACTTTGAGATAGTGAAAGGTAAAACCCTGCTGTAGTCTTCACTGTTATTTAAGGAATAATAAGGCATGCTGATCATCTAGCATTGATGGGCTCCCTGTTGATGTTTACAGGTCATTTTGAGGTATCCTAACTATCTCAGTGTGGGCCCAAAGTGGTCCGACATGTCAACACTGGACAAACTTGTCTCATAAGCTTTTATTACCCTCCTTACTGTTATATTATCCTCTTGCCCAATGTATTTTTATGTCCATGATTGCAATGACATTCAGCTTCATCACCTTGAGTGCACTGTGATGATTTTACAGTCCCAGCCAACATAAAATATCAGCTTGAATGTGGTGAGTTGGCCATTTCCAGTTTTAAAGCCAGTCATTCTAGAGTTGCTCATCAAATTGAACGGTTATCATTGTGCTACTTACACTATTATATCACCTATTTAATCAAAATGAACTCCAGGCAAAGAGTGCATAGGTCTGACTCTCATTTTTATGCCCTAAATAGAGTCCTTATTCTGCACTTCTGTAAGTCACCCTTTAGGCCTCTGCTGGTTCCCAGTGTGAGTGTTAACAGAGATTAATCTCCCACACAATCTCAGCAGTATTCCTGTAAGAGCATATCATGGAACCTTAAACAATTGTTTATGGTACATTGCAGATATGGCTAATGTTAATGTAGGAGGACTTCATATTTGACATTTCACTGAGCTCTAGATGACTGCTTGTAAGCATAGCTACATGGATGATTAGGACGGTCAGAAATGATAGTTGTATCAGTTTATTGTCCATACTGGTGGACTGACTGCTGTTTAATAAAGAAAACCAATGAAAGTCCGTGGTAGCCAACACATTTTGCAGTTCTCAGGTATAACTCAAGGTCTAGTACAGAGACCTTAATATATTAAACTTGTCATGAACTTGATTTACATTTTCCTTATCTTCACTCAGTATTGGTATTAAAACAAACAGGGTTGAACATGTTAAGTGTACTCTTCTATTCTGCATCTTAAGTGACTAATATTCCCTAAAAAATCTAATTGACAATCAGATCACATTTTCACCAGCTGCCTGTTCTGTCATTTTTTCGATTAGACTGATTACTTTCAAAGCTTATATAACCTGGCCTCAAATAAACTTTCTGAACTTCTACTGACACTGTAAGCTTGCACAGAGCCTTCTAACACCTCCAGTGTCCTGGTTAATGACTAATGATGACCACAATTTGGAATGACCTGCCTGAGGAACTCAGACTAACAATGTCAATATCATCTCTCAGGGCCTGCTCTGAATGTGTTTTTAGCAGTGAAAGGTGCCCTTTTCTTATTGCTGTCAGTGGTAAATGGTTAAATGACTTTTGTGCTCTAGGTGCATTATATCTATCTGTCTCGAAGTTTATTTTGAGGCACCTTGGGAGATCCAATCTAAAACCGAGGGAAGGTTAATGTTGGCTGATTTTGCCTGACCTGTGAGAGAATACCGTATCAGGTTAAGAATGCTGTGACTGTGTGACTAATAAATATATATAGTTTGGTTCTTCATTAGTTAGTATTGGCTCATGTCATTAATTTCAGTACATGAGCTGATTGATGGCAGGTTCATGTTTTTTACCATCTGTTGATCCGTCCATAATGAACCCACATGTGGCAAAACAGACTGTTCGGGAATTCAGTTGGGTAAAATCTGCTGTTGTTAACTGGAGAATTAATTGGACTGATGTCCAAGTTTTTTTTAAATGTTTTGGTCGTTGTGGATGTTTGATGTTAGCCTAAGGAAGTGGAAATGGTTTGTGACCAGCACATAATGAGAACCAGGATAAGGAATGACTCTTTATTCTTTATCAGTTATTTGATCTTTGAAGGCTTTTGGTCCTTTTAAGTATGGGAGCTACTTTATGAAATGGTTTAAGATTACAGTGGCAGAGCACACAAACCATTTTTCATCTTACAGTACCAGCCCCTTTAGTCCAATCAGAAGATGTGGGATAGAGTAAGGAGCAGCTGTTGTTTTGGTGTATATGTTTTCAGTCTGAACAATATATTGCCTCCCTTGAGAAAGAGGAAATTGACTGTGACAGGGTGCTTCTTTATTTGGTCAATATAGGAATATTAAGCTGTTCACTTCTCTCTTCTCTCTCCTCAACCCCTCCCACCAACTAATCCCTTAAAAAAATTCTGTTGACAACCAGGCCATTCTCTGTCTCCCTATGTCCGAGTGAGCTGCAGTTGCTTGGGTTGAATAGCCATGCACTGCTGCATGACTTACAATGGGGACAAAAGGGAGAAAGAAAATAGAACTGTCAAGGTTATCATGTCAGCATTAAAAAAAAGGGTCTTGCTGGCCTGTTTTACAGTGAATTTGTGGTCTCAGAATGTGTGTCACCAAAAGTGGTCTGTGGCTCCTGCACTTGAAGGATACATGTTAAAAATAGAAATTTGACATCTGACAGAATGGCATTTCTCAGGGAGTTGAAAATGCCTAAATACTGCTTGCTAAGGCAAAGTAAGACCAGGAGATCACAAATAAGGACATATTTTAATGTGTTTACTGTATCGTATTTAGCGGAGTTCATATTGGCCAGTGCAATATGTACAATGATATTATAACTAGTTACCAAGGATATGACTTTGTCCAAGGAGAAATCTAACTTTACTGACCTAAGAGTCGGTATGAAACAGAAAGCACACAGCTTGCCCTATCTGCTGTTAAGCTGATCTATCTGTGAGGTGTGTGTGTATATGTGTGTAAGTGAGTCATATACCAACTATTCCCTCCATAAGACAGTAAATTAAGGTTCTGTTCGATCTCTGGGTTTATCTTACTTCACTCTAATCAGTATATTGATCTGACCGGTGAGAGCCTAATTTAGACAGGAGAGCCAGTGTAATCCTTAAGTCTATTCACATCCTGATAGTGTGTCTCAAGGTTATACACACATCACACCCAAGTCTTGTATTCTACCTCACCACCCATACGACTACCGTGAGCCACATAACAAGGCTAAACCACCCACTTGTGGGGAACATATCCAGGGTCTTCCCTTCCATGAACGGCTTAAGTGTTTCTGGGATGTATTGTCATGTCAATAGGCAGAATGAAAGAACGAATGTAAGAACTACAGTCAGAATATTCACTGAAAGCAAAACACAAAAACACAAAGAAGCGGTTCGATCTACAAAAAACAAAGATAATATGGCAACAGGTGTTTGGATGAAGAAGTCTGACAGAATGGCACCATAAATAACTATTAACAAAAGGTTAAAGTGTAGTCGTGGTGTGTGTTTTTTATATTTTCCAAGCATATTTTGGCAAATATTTAAAGGCTTTAGTGACAAAATTAATACGAAGCAATAGTGTACAAGAAACATGTTGGGTATCCAAGAAAACTAGAGAAGCTACACACTAAACATGAAGTCAAACTTCATTGTGTCACAATTATGAGCTCATGTCTCGATGATCCATCAAATCCCAAAGTGACGTCCATCAAAAGCAATTAATATTGTGTCCCTACAATTTTGTTGTCATTTTGAGCCAAGAGGGACTTTTTCATTTCTTTTTCCATCCCAATGACACAAGTCTTCAATCAAACATGGCTGCTGCAGAGGCCTGCTGGGTAAATCTTGTTTCTCTTGTCTATGACTTTTGACTTGTCTATGAATTTATCTTGTTGCTATTTATTTATTTGATGTTGCAGCAACTTAAAACTTTTTTCCAAAAATAGCTGGATTCCATAGATTTAAGCAAAAACTACTTAAACAAACGCACAAATCTGTTGAGTATTTGTTGGGGATTAATTCAGCTGCAGTTATAGTGAGTTGCTGTGTATCTACAGCTGCATGACAAACGTGGAAACAGAGAACAGAGTTTATCACCAAACGTATTCTTTAGTGTGTGACAGCACTGAGGTGACACTATAGAAGAGCAGAGGAGGTTTACTTACGGGGATAGTCCTTGGGATGAATCTTCTCTGACCAGTTTCCATAGAAGGTGACTCTGTACTTTGCTGTTCCACAGGCACAACAGTCAAGCAGAGGTTTATCTGTAGCATCTCCATACAGGGATTCTGTACAGAAATGAGGGGAAGGGTAGTGGAGTGAAAAAGAAAATGAGCCAGAGAAATACAGAACACCATGAAATAGGCATTGAGAGATTGCCCATTAGTATAAAGACCAGATGAGAGCGGTGCCCATCATTCAAGAGATGGGTGGCTTTAGAAAGTCGAGAGCCGAAGAGAGGAAGAAAGAAAGGACATGAGCAAAGCGTATAGCCCGGGTCTTTTGATCTGTTCCTCAGTGTGGCATCCAATGTCATGCACAGCCAGAGGGTCACACTCATTCATAATCATTCACATGCCAGAGCATAACAGCAGAGAGGGATGTCCCTGCTTTAAAACCAAGAATGAAAGAAAATATAGTAAAAAAGGACTGACAAAAAAAAGAAGCTAACAGTGGGGAGAGAAATATAGTACCAGCAGGGAGACTGAAGGAACAGGAAATTCATGGTGAATTATTTATTCCATGTCAATAAAAGAAGCCTACCTTTCTCACACATACGCTTCGTGAGTGAGCCTTCATCCTGGAAATAGATTATCCTCCTCTGCACAATGCTGGCCCTACATGGAGTGAACAAGAAGAGATGGAGGCAGTGAGGAATGATGATTTTTTGGGTTTAGCTCCAAGTTCAAATGCAGATATAATTGGCAAAAGTAAAAGACTGAGGGGGAAAAAGCATTTGAAGAAGCTAGAAGGTTTTTTTAAAAAAAAAAAAAAAAAAGTGACGACAACAAACATCAGGAATTGTGGAAAGTCTTTGCTTTTAAGATCTGATAGTTGTCAGCTGAACAGTGTCTTTTGGTAGATGGAGCAGGTGCAGAGTTATTCATACTCATCTTCCTGTTTTTTTTTTTTTTCAGAAGACTCCTAAAAGCAGTTATCAGAGCCCACAGAGAAATTGCTAAATCAAGCTGTCTTTCAGAGAGAGAAGCATTCAATGTTTTACACAAACACCACAAAAGGCGTGCACTGGTATTAAAATGCACACGTACATCAAAATGAGAGGCTGAAAAGCAGAAAGAAAAGTGGAAGAAAACTAAAAGAGTCATTTTTTGCACTAAAAAAGTCCCTGGAGCACTTTGAAAGTAAATTCATAGACTCACTAAGCAGAAAACTATGCACTGAACCAATAAGAACTGATCAACAGGCCAACACAAGAGGGGAGGCAGAGGGGAGCTTCTCTAGATTGAGCTGTCTAAGAGGCTTGCTCCACTGGATAGTTGGGAACACAGGTCTGAGAGGGGCCTTGACATGTAAATGAGCAACAAACAACCCTTTTCAGGGGGCAGCAGACTTCAGAAAACAACAGAAAACAAGCCTCCAGGCACCTAACTTCCTCACAAACACAATAGCTATGACTGAAGGAAGGTTTCCATGGAAATAAACCCCAACCATGAGGTGCTGGGGTAAGGTCTTATCCAGGTGGGTCCTGTCCAGCTGGACTGTTTGGATACCATTCATTTGGGACTATCACACTAAGCTGAGCTGTGTTGTGCTCTGGTGAAGTAAGCTGATACCAGAATTGGTCCCTCACAGCAGGAGGATATGTAGAGACTTGAGGACAGATACAATGTGCACTGACCCTTAGTCTAACCTTCATTCTATACCTGCACTTAATTACCAGTTCTATCAGGAAATACACTTAAATGAGCCAAATGTTGTAAATGGACCACATATGTGTCTGCAAGGTGAACACTGTGATAGAGTGATGCACTTGTACAGTTCACATATCAACTGTACCAGCAAATGACAGTGATACACATGTTCTAACTCTACAATGGGCCAAGAACCCAATAAGTTTTCATTATTTATTCTTAAAAATCTAATTTTCTCTGCAAATCTTTGCTCATACAAGTGTTGCAAGTGATATTCAAACATAAATGTGTCATAAATTGCTAATTCCAGCCTGATTAATGGCACCTGTTCATGAGGAGGTGCACACTCAACAGATTTCATCATTAGTACAATCAACACCATGCAATTACCATACAAGGCTAGCTGCTCTGATCTGTTTCATTCATAAGTTGAATTAATAAAAATATTTCCAAAGAGTAAAAAGAATTTCACATCATATAATTTATTTTATATAATTCCTTACCATTAAATGGCTACAAAGAAGAAAAAAACATATTTGTAGTTTGAGTAGTACAAAATAAAGACTCAGGCGCAGCTTTGGTGTCAATAAAATGTCAATAAAAAGACACACAAATAAAAAACCTGTAATGACAGTGTTATCTGTGACATGACTTAACTTTACATTCATTCACATTCATACTAAGATATCAAATTCATTTTCGAGATGTGTTTTCCTTCTTTGCAAAGAAATGACAGACTTTCTTTGAGTCATAGTCACATTTTGTCCGAGCCTAAAAATACTCGAGAACTCTAAAATTGGTGAATTGCTGCCACAGATTTGTCTAAATGACTCATAAGTGGCAATGAATGAGCTTGTGTCAGTGTTTTTTTTTTTTTGTTTTTTTGTTTTTTTGTTTTTTTGCATGAGGCCCATTATAAACGATGATCAGTCAGTTGTCTTGGGGATGAGTATTTGTGAAGTCCACTTCTCTATGGTAACAGTACTAAATACCTACTAACACACACACTGTCTATTCAAGTCCTATTTCTAGCTTCAATTGACCTTTAAATATAAGACGTGTACGTTAGAGAGGTGGACAGGAAGGCATATAAAAGAAGATCAGAAAGTAAAAGATCAGCCTTAGAAGATGGGAGAAACAATCATTTCAAAACTTCCCTTTCAAACAGATCAACATAGACTTAATGCGTCTAGAGAGGAAAGTCTGTCTCAATATATGAGGAGACCACTGAGGTCATAAATCATACAAAGTCTCACAGACACTGACGCATCACTTTCTTATATTCACCAGCAAACTGTTCTACTAGACCTTTACTGGATTTAATATACTCACATAATCTCATACTGTATCATGCTACATGTATTAGAGAGTAAATATATACATTTATAAAGAATAACACTGAATCAGAGAAATATATAAATATATGAAAGACTGACAGTAATAGACAAGGACAGTATATGTGAATGAAAGTAATTATGACTGGAATTTACAGCCTTGAATAAGAAGAAGATGAAAATGTAATGAAAAGAGGGGCCTTCCTGTCATTTTAACAAAATTTGTTGAATGTTAACTTGCACTATGTTGAGATAAAAGTTCCTCCATTTAGCTTTTCAATATATTATAAGCAGTACTGCTGCCGAGCAGATTCAGACTTTTGATTTCTTCAGGCTTTGAACCATAACTGCCTTCCTTTTAGTCAAAAAGCGTCTTAGTTAAACACTCTCTTACACGCTATTATTCTCTAACACATGCCGTGCCATTTCTTTACAGACCATCACTGTCTCTCACATGTTGTTACACTCTCACACACATAATTACACTCTTTCACATACATTGAAACATACATAACAGTAATGCACATACACCTCTAAACACACATCTTTTCTCTCCGGCACGCACTGTATTTTCAGTGTCATTCAAACACATCATAATTCACTCTTATGACAATATGTTTTTTTCCTCAAATACACCAATTTAGTTTAAATTTGTACATGTGGAATTATGATGGAACAAATGTGACTTGTGTCCAAAACGGCCTCTCATAACATGGATGAAATGATTCAAGGTAAGCGACACACCAGCACATCTCTAATTGGTCACACTTTAATTCAATCTCACCCCAATTTCTCATATCTCCCAGAGAGAGAGGTGCACACTCTGCCTCACCGCTTGCCCACTTTCCTGGGCTGACCAGACAATCAAGTAGAGTAATGCTTATTTAACATCCAATTTAAATTCTATCTCACTTTGCCGGATTCAAACCACCGACGATCTCAATCACCCGAAAAGTGCACTGATTTGAGTGTGTGCATGTGTGTGTGTGTGTGTGTGTGTGTGTGTGTGTGTGTGTGTGTGTGTGTGTGTGTGTGTGTGTGTGTGTGTGTGTGTGTGTGTGTGTGTGTGTGAGAGAGAGCTTAACAAAGAGACAAAAAAGAGAGGAAAATATCAAAAACAACAGTAGGATAGATTTTCTGCACCTTTCTATCTACATACCGAACAAATGTGTAAGAGAAAGGATAAAAAAAAACTAATTTAGTTTTATCTGCTCTTCCTACCAACCGAAGATTAAAGAATTTTCATTTCCTTCTATTTGGTTCTTCTACAGCCAGAGATTAAATTCATTTTGTTCCATCTGCTACAAAAATAACTTATAAAATAATTATAAAACAGAAACAACACAAGAGACAATAAATAAAAGTATTAGGGCTGCACATGAAGACAAAAATAAATAAATAAATAAAAAAGAGAAAGATTTATTTAAGCTGACATTCAAAGATTGGCACCAACTATTGAAATTTCCACTTTATTCTCTAAATGTAAAATAAATAAATAAAACTTCCCCCCCTCATTTTTCCCCCTTTATATCTGCCATCGTATAAATCTACTGCACAAAAACAGATGTATTTACATTTAATTTCTAAGGGTCTGTTTGACTGTGGTGTCCCAAGCTCCTCCTTGATTTGTCCTATCATTGTGTTGATAGGAGTAAACAGGTTCTGACAGCTGCATGAGGTTGTGACACTCATCTGATCACTGATACACTGTCTCACTCAGACAACCCATCAAAACACATTGCTCTATCCTCCATATCGCAAGCCAGAGGGAGATGACAAATAAATTGCTTCCCACCCACAAATGGAAAGATAAAAGATAGAGGCAACAATAGCAACTGCAATATATGGATTATATTCTCATATAGCTTACTCTGGCTCTGTGGGAAAAAAAACAGGATGTAGCCGACTGCAAGGATTCATCAGACAGAAGCGGTGCTTTGACCGTTATTGCAGTAAGGCTTAAAAAATTTGGATGGGGATCTCAAAAAACAAGATTTACATTTTAATAGTTGTCAATCATTTGATATTTTGAATCAATCACAGTCAAAAAGCCATAATGGTGACAACAACAAACTGAAAAACGAGCTTTTGAGTGACTTATTCTGGTTTTGATTTTGATCTGAATTGATTTAATCCTGAACTTTGATTCTTCAAGTTCAGGATCTCTTATCAGATGTTGACGTGTCCTTGTTTTTTTCATTAGTGAAGAGCTAAACAGTCAAGAATCAGCAGCTAAGTAGTAAGACATGAATGATACGGCTGGTGTTTGCATGATTAACCTTCTAGTTGGTACCGATCAAGGTTTTCTAAACTATTATAAACTATAATACTGCAGCTCATTTCTGTGCTGAAGCATGTAGGGTGTGTGTTGTACTAGATGATGACATTCATTTATCCAGATATTCTTTATGAATGGGAAAAGTATTTGTTTTTTGTGATAGATTTTTCAGTCTTTGTGTCACTACTAAGTATTTTCCAGTTCATTCATAATGAGTTTTTCAATTAATCAGCCCTTAAAGTGTTTTGTTATCACAGTTTAACCTGCAGGAGTTTCTGGAGCCTGATGTAATGTGTTTTTCTGACATTGAGAGAATAAATTCATGATGAGTGAAATTGAGTTCACAGTGTCTCCCGACATTGTTACTACAGAAATCAACTAAGGAGAAAATCTTTTAAACACCTAAGAACTACAGTTGAATCACAGATGACGACAAAAACTGCTGTTTCAGATGATTACCACTGATGTAAAAAAAAAATAAGAATGATTAGATCTTACATGGAGTTTAAAAGGACATAGTTGCAAAGAGCAAATTTAATTTAAATTTGATACAAAACAATTTAACCAGATCTCTACCTCTGTCTAAGACTGGCATCAATATCTATCGTCCACAGCTGATACTTATAACGCTTATGTCAAAGTGTTGAATACGTTCTGAATCATTGCAGAATTATAAACCATTACAGAAACATGATGAATCAACAACTGAAAGTCAACAAACATGAGTTTCACTTGGTGTTAAATTAGATTTAAGGAGTGCAGGCGAAAGTTCAACCAACATGTCAATGCGCAGGAAACATTTTTACAAAACCGCAGTGAGATAGAAGCAGGAGAGACAGATTGAAGGGGAACTTGGCTTGATTTGATTCTGCCATATACGAAAGCTCAAAATAACTGGATTTGATGGTTAAGACATTCAAAATCAGTGCTCTGAGTTCAGGAGTTTAAATGAGCATCCTCGTCTGACCCTATCATCACAGACCAACCTTTGATGGAACCAAACCACCAAGCTCAGTCTTTCCATCTATAAGACAGCAGCTGCCCATCAATTATACTGCAGCTAACCACTCGGGAGGAGCAAGATTTCTGGGACAACATGCAAGTCACAGGAGCTTTCTAACAGAACACACACACGTACACACACACACACACTTCTAATTGCGTGGCCAGATGTAGTTGTTGTTGTTGTTTTTTTTTTTTAAATAACCATGGTATTTTACAGACAGGCAGGCTAACGGGCAGTGACAGAGCTCCTTCAGAATATGAAAAGAATTAAACAAAAACATGTTGTGGAAAAGAAACACCTCTTTCTAAACTAACCTATAATGTTTTGTTTATTTCTGTGCGTATCTATTGACTGTACAATATATGCAATCACTAGGTTGCTGTTATCGTTATGCAAGAGTCTCTCTTCCTCCCAACAGGTTTCCCATAAAAAGCTCTGCACTTGTCAAATAATTACAGACATTGCACCTTTTCAATCAATACCACTGAATTAAAACTCCTGTTGTGTAGTAGCTCAGAGGTATACAAAAACATTGCCTTTTTTCTACTGGCAGGTGTGAGGAAGAACAGTAGCAAATACCCAAAGCGAGCCTGTAATCATGACTTTCTTTTGAATCTCAAGCTGCCTCCTCCATTGTCTTTTCACTGGTATAACAGCCACATCTTAGCAGCTTCAAGTATCTCCTTCTAAACCATGAGCTCTGTCACACTCAACTTTTCCCTCTATCCATGTGCTTGACTGAATACAGTTCTGCCATTATATCAATGATTTCTGTGAGAAGAGCAGACTTGAGGTAAAACTTGATCTGCTGCTGAGAAAACTATGACAACACCACAGTGAAGATAAAAACTAAGGAGAGGGATAAAAAGAGAGGAGGAGGCAGCGAGTGCGGAGCAGAAGGACAGAATGACAGACAGAGTAAAGGAAAGCACAGAGGTTAATGAAAGGGTAGGTGGTGAAGATGCTCCAGAAAGATAAGGACAACAGGAATGGAAGACACAAAGACAAATTGTATGGTAGAGGAAGAAAACTTATCACTCGGTCTAACAGTCGCATAATAACATGCATCAATAGAAAAATTCTTCCATGATCTGGATTCAGCTGAGCATGACTACTCTTCTGTGTGCAAGCAAAGCTCAGGGGACACACAATAGTAGAATTGATTGGTGTCAGTCATTGGCAGTGAGTCAGTCAGCTGTATTTCTAATAAAGGTAATTCATAATTTATGAAGCCAAGTGTGAACCAAAATTTGATAACACATTCTGAATTCAACAGTGCAGAAATGGGTGTAATGAAAAAAAGTTACTGTGCACATAGTTTTGATGTACGGCAGCAGCACAGGTCACAATCCCAGACTGTACTTGAAAAGATTAAAATTTGATATATGCTGGAGTTTTTGGACAGACATTTTTTTAAAAAAAGGATTTAGCTAAAAGTTAAAAACAACACACAATCTAAATTCAAATCTTTCAGTGTCCATCAACCAACTAACTAGTGGTTACATTTTTATCCAACTCGATAGAATTATGTGTAAATTCATGACAAGTGACCCTGAAATTCTGACAAAACCCTTTTTGCAAAAGAAAATTGCAGAGTATCAGAACATAGTAATTGAACTTGACACAACGGTACAGCTGCAAACAAAGAACAGTAAGTACAGAGAGTTACAGTACACACGTCACTCATCACGTATCATGACTGAATACATGCCTTGCATGGCAAGTTTTGTTGAGCAAGTGTATGAAACTTGATTACCCGAATGGACAGGAAACTGCCAAAATGTCCTGGAAGTTTTCCAGAGTGTTATATTTACTATATTTTTAAGATGATAAAACATTTTTACCATGTTGTGCGTTCATCCACAGCCAAACCGTAAGTCAAAACTCTGTCTGCTATTAAATGTATTACCATGAAATAGTAAAAGTCAGCAGGAGTAAATCACAAATCAAATCTGCTCCATTTTTGATAGTGGACTGGACTTGTAGACTTGTCTCATTCATTGATCTGAGGGCATTGGTGCAGGATGAAAAAAATTCCATTAAAGATTCTGATAGAAAGGAGCAGCCCTTCTCTCCACATCACCACTCTTCTACAAAATAATGAATTACAGATCACCAAGTGCTAGAATCCATTAATCCAAAATTTAAAAAAAAAGAAAAAGATGAACTAATCCTCCATCATTAAGATACAGTGTGTCTATAAGCAGCTTAGCATCAGTTACAGTACGTACTTGAGGACGATGCAGCCGGAGCCACTCGGGGGTGCCGTCCAAAACACCTGGATGCTGGTGCGCCTGCGGGGAGTGCTCTCCGTCACTGCAGGGGGGCAGTTGGTCATAAACTGTGTTTCCTCTTCGTCAATTATCTGAGTACACACACATACACACACACACACACACACACACATACACAGAAAAGATTAGTGGTAAATAAAAAAAAGACTTGCTTCAAAAGCACTCGAAACATCTGTGTGTGATTTTATTCATTAGATGATCATTGTCAGCTCAAGTGCATATAAACATAATTAGCAGCTGAAATTGACAACAACAACACATTTTCAGGACATTTCAGAGGATTTAAATCAAATTGAAAAATAAAGAAGAGCTGGGTTAGTATTATAAATAGGACTTAAAATCTGAACCCATCTCTGGTTATTTGCAGTTCAACTGGTACTTAAACTTAAACTGGTACAACAAACAGCACTAGATTGTGTTGAACTGAACAGAAGTGTATCACTCTGTGTGTCTGTGTTAAAGTGCTGATTCCCAGCCTGTAGGTTTGGGACCCCTCTAATTGATCATAAAGTAAATACGATGGGTAGTGAGCTGATTTACAGGATATGGGAGAAATGCTCTGCTGGATAAACATGAACTCATATCCATTATGTTTTTTCTGAAACATTTACTTTTCTACATGGTACTGTTTGTTTGGTACTGGTACCGAGTTTGGAGAGAAAACTACTCCCTGGTAGAATCGCTCACCCACTGCTCACCACTGTATGTAGCATTTGACAGGAGGTCACTTCTTCCAAAGTAGACATTTCTGCTTTTCATGGGGTCACAAGTCAAAATAGTTGGCAAAGTGAGAAAAATAGACAAGTCAAGTGTCAGAGGGGTTGTGGCTGGAAGTTCATACTTTTCTCATTTTAGCTGTTATGAAACTCTGTCACTGTCATTGTAGTGGATATATTGTTACACACATATTGGACCCTCCAGCATGGTATAACAGAGCTGGTTCAGACATTTATCACCAAACACCGAGATGATTAATCCAGTGCAGCAAAATGGGTGACACATCGTTCTCTTTTGCTACTTTCCATTGCCTTATGAGCACAGGTTGACATGTACCTGGGGCTGGCTGCTTCAGCAGAAAACAGTATTGACATGGTTCTGATGAAATAAAGTCAGTTGAATTGAATTCATCAACATGCAGATCAGTCATAAAGTTGGCTCCCAGATGCTTAATCACCACACCATAGCAGCATAAAATAAAAGTTGCCAGATGCTTTAGGTCAAACTAAAGAGTCCAAATGCATGCTGGCCTCTCTGCTCTGCACACCTCAGATACTAAGCATCTCATTGATTTTAACTGGACAGAAATTTAGTAGAGTGGGCTGCAGCCAGTGAGCTAATATTCCCTGCCCAGAGACCAGGGATCTGTTTGATAGGAAGTGACATCAGGGCAGTAAAAACAGAGAACTTTCTCACTCCATAAAGCTGTCAGCAGAGAATTTCCTTTGTCATGCCATGTTATGAATGAGTTCCCTCTGAAAGTGGATTATATGTGGATGTGCATGCCTCTGTTTGTGTGCGTGTGTGTGGTATGTGTGGTTGTTAGAGTCAATGAGACACAGAGTGAGAGTGGGAGCCTGGGAGCTGTGTGTGTGTCCAGAGGATTTGTGTATATGTAGCCTATCTCTGTTTGACGGATTATGGTGCCCCCCCAACCCCAAACCCCTCCATGTTTCCATGGTTTCTAACAGGCATCCTGGGCTGGCCTGACTGGACTGCAACACATGTTAAAACCAGAAAGGACTTGTGGGAATCCATTAAATACCATCTGCAAAAAGAAGGAACCAATTTGCTGCAAAGTAACCTACGACCTATTTCCTCTTGTTCATGTCTCATTCCAAGTTTTTAGGTCTTCTAATAACAAGGAGATGTGGAGTATTTTGTGTGGGACATTAGTTGAAAACTAAAAAAGAGCTGTGTATCTGAGTCTATGCATGAAACTATAAGTCAAAGTCAGTGTTTAGTTTTACAGTAGCTGCTGGTCACATCTCTGTTTTCCTAAGTTCAGCCGTATTGAATTATAATGTGAAGATGCAGCCACGATGTCTTTTATGTCTGTGGTTATGGTTATGTCATATGTTACACTAACCCTTCACATCGAAGTGTAACATTTTGGCTTTTCTTGTTCTACCCTCTCACCCCACTGAGAAATAATGTCTCATCAGACATCGCCAGCATTGCTGGTTTACACTCCTGCCAACAAACACACACAAATACACACACACACACACACACACACACACACACACACACACACACACACACACACACACACACACACACACAGAGGCAGCTGACCTCCCCAGAGAGCTCAATAAAAGTGCTTTTCATCAAGTCAGGAGCTGTCCTGAGATGGCTGAGATGTAGTACACCAGCAGATTTCAAATGAGCTGTATGTTAAATAAAGCCTGACGTCTTCTGTTGCAGCTTCTTTTCTCTTTCTATTCTCTCAATGCCTGGAGGCCGGCCCACCCAGAGCTCGCTCAAAATGGAGGAATGGTGTGTGTGTGTGTATCTGTGTGTGAGTGTTTTTGACATAAAAAGAAATAAAACATAAGAGACTAAGTGAGCAGGTGATGATAGTGGAATGTCTCTCTGGACAGCAGTTTATTTTTATGGTGCCATCACATGCTGCAATAACTCGACAGGTGACCATCTGCAGCTGTTATAGCACTGGTCAATTTCTTAAAACCTATTAGGAGCCTAATCAAAGGCAGGCAGTAATGGCATGTCCATTGTGTTTTACTCACGATGCCAACATCTGAAGGCTGTGGTCACACATCTATCCATCACAGCTTTCTCTGTGTAGTCAGTGCACAGCGCCGTCCATGTGTAAAGTGACAACGTGATTAAATAATGTTGTGTTCCTCCTCTTTACTCCTGATGTTTAGCACCCTGTTACGCCAAACAACTCTGCCATATGGCTGAAGAGCCCCCTCAAGGCTGGCACTAAATAACAACAGCATGAAATCAATTGCAAGGACAAACAAAACAGAAAAAAACCTTGCTGGTGCTAACACTGGGTAATGAGATATGAGGTGCACACACTACAAAAATAAAATGTTGCTGTTTTTAATGTCTTTCCATATTCAAGGCTCGGGTTCACAGAGAGTGCCACAGCATGGCAATAACTGTGATCAGAGCAGCCTGAAGGCTGCTGTGTAAAGCTCCTCGTGTACTGTACGACAGGTTCAACGAAATAATAGGATTTTATGTGGGAAGCAACTGAAACTGACAGGTTCACAAGAATCTGGAAAAAGGAACTCCACAAATGCTGTTAAGCCCAATTAACAACTGCTCCTTTATGGGCTCTGCTCTGCTACTTTGGATTTCCAGTTCTGAACAGGAATGGGAGTTTGGCTCAGATTATTACTGGGTGTCTATATATTTTCTGCTTATAGTCTTACTAGGGATACATTTTATTATGGTATACTAATTACTATTAATCACCATAAATCCAAGTATTTTTTCTAATACTTGAGTTCTTGACAAAACCACTCCTCCGTTACTCACTTTTCAAATCCTTTCAAAACAGGATGTCGTCTGTAAGCTCTATGAATTTCTTGAAACTGCAGCCTTGACTTGGATGGAATAAACATTGGCAGGACATAGTAAGCTAAAAGGCATGAGAGCAGAACAAGAAGCAGTGAAGAGGAATAAATTTAAAGGTTATGAATGTAATATTAAGTTTAGGTTTTATACTTTTTCCCAGCACAGTCCAATTCCACACTTTCAGTTTGATGTAATGGAATCCACAGACATTACCTTCTATTGTATGTATATTATTGTATTTATACATTCTAGAATAAAATCTGCCAATGAAGTTTATCGTTGCATTATGAGATTAATATTCCTCTCTCTCCCCCTGTACTCCAGAAACCCAATCAGTCAATCTTACCTTTCTCCCTACAAGTCAACTCCTCACACTGCATTTCAATTAAAAAAAGGCCTCACTTATTTGGCCATTATCACATGTGCGTAACAGTGCCGGTTTCCTTGCCATCTCTCTCTTGGCCTCACTCCCTCCTCTCCCTCCTTCCTACAGTATTCCAGCTGGAGCTGCTGCCTGTGTAAAATGCTAATTACCTTTTTAACTACACCAACTGTACTCGTTCTAAACATACATGAACTATATATTTCTGCTTGTGAAAAACGCAGCTCCTAAGACGCCACACAGACACTTCCTAAGCCCTGAAAGGCACCAAATACATGGAGAGTATGTTCTTTTCATAGGCTATATCAAGCCTATTAGGAGAGGTGAGAATTATCACACTTCGACATGTGAAGACAGGAAGGCTGTGCAAAACGAAAAAAAAAAATCTGTCTGTCTAATCTGACCCGTCTATTCTGTCTCTCTTTTCACACACTGCTTGAACATCACTTGTGCCGGAGTCCAGATGAAGGATGCCATCACTATCACAGTTAAGTCAGCTGAGGTGTGGTTAACTGTGGTGTACTGCATCACTGATATGAAAGATGGACAGCCCAGATCAGGGTTTAACTACAGGTGTGTCAAACCAGGAGGCATTTTGAATAATTGATTACCATGCTGTGACAGTTCTGACCAAAAACAGACTTTACAGATATTCACATATATCTGTAGCACTACCTCACCTGGAAATTTCCAGCGTAGTCTTCCTCCTTGTCTCCTTCTGTGCCCTCCTTCAGGGCAATAAGTGTGAACCCTCTGAAGTAGGAGGGGCTGGATGCAATCACAGTCACTAGATGGAAGCAAGCGAGAGAGAAGACAGCAGGCATCAATCCACAGAGAGAAAAGCTGAACCACAATCCTTGTTTCAAAAAAGAGACTGAAGTGGGCCTCACTAACAACCTGTCTGAGAGCTGTAGCATGTAGAAATAACACTGCATGTGTTGAGCTCTGATGGATAAAAGTAAAAACATTCCGTTTCTTTTTCTGCTAATGAGACATTTCACCTGTTCTAGAGGATGATCACAGAACACAGTAATTATATCTGTTCATTCTCAGCTTGGTGAGAAGATGTGAGATGTTTCAGACAGAATCTTTGTGCACTTTGCAATCACGCAGAATAAAGAAAAAAATATTTCTTGTACTTGACAACTTTACCAGCAGCCTGAGACATGACATTTAGACTTCAAAACGACTGATTTCCAGTGGGAAATATACTTTAATTGAAAAATGTTTTTCCAACTGAGCTCTCTGAGCTCATCCTGTTGTCTTATGTGTATGATCTAAAAGCCATTTCTGATTAAAGCCCAAAAGCTGTTTGTGGGGAGATTTGAAATTCACAGAGCAGATGGCACATGCCAATTCATTGCATTCAATACCTTTAGTCACTTTAGTCAAAACAAAGACATCAGGGACTTGCTGGTTGAATTGTTTTGACCATGAAAGAACAGAATCAGAGTGGAGGTCGCAGGGATTTGTTAGTTTTATAAAAAAAAAAAAAAAAACATTTTAATCATATAAAAACTACGCAGTAAGATGGGTTTAAATTAGGTTAAAGGTATATTTAAGCCACATTAGTTTTCTGTTTTTATATTTAATCAAAATGTACATTTCTGCAGGATCGTCTCTTTAGTCACAAAGCAGAGACATACACGTCAGCGCTGGGTCAAAAAAGTAGACTTTTTAAAAACTTGTTTAGAGTTTACAAACGCCTACTGATGGTAGACTGTTTATTTGACAATGCGCACAGAGTGGCACCAAAAGCACTGCGCGTAAATCTCACAGACAAACACCAACCTCTGTATGTGCTCCCGGGCTGATAGCTCTCCGGGTCTCCCTCAACGCGGAGGCGAAACTCGTTGTTGCCCTCTTTCCGATTGCTCTGAGACCGTAATATCCCACTACAGAAGCCGTCCGCCTTTCCGGCTCTTTCAGAGGGCTCCTCGGTGAAAGCGAACGTGTTACACGCTGCGCTGGAGATGCAGTAGAGCAGGAGCAGGACGCGTGAATGCAGCCCGGTCGTTGTCATCGTGTGGGTTTCTGACGGCCAGGCTGAGGCGAGGAGGTGAAGGAAATCTTGTCAGAGAGTGTGGGGAGGAGATGTAGACACGTATGTTTCAGCTCCTGGTTCACTCCTTTATGAGAACACCAAGTTGCCAACTGCTGAAGTAGACTTGAGCTCCGCTAGGAGGGCAGCTCCATCCTGGTGTGAATGAAAGAGAGAGAGAGGGAGAGAGAGAGAGAGAGAGAGAGAGAGAGAGGACTTACTGGGATGTGCTGTGCACTCGCCCTATTACAACAGCACACTGGTGCTGCTGCTTACACTGGACAGGGTAGCAGAGGTCTGGAGAAATGACCAAGCGAGGAATGAGGCGGTGTGTGGTGATCTCCAAGGCCACAGCTATTTACAAACCCGGCAAGGTGAAGAATACCCCGAACCAACAGACAAACATTCCTACCAAAGAGTGAGCTGGTGAGAGGGCTGCATTGTTGGACATATTGGGACTGAACTCATTTCAGTGTGTATGTGTGTGTGTGTGTTCCCGTCTGTCTTCTACTTGAGTGATGACACACACACACAATGAGATTAATAAACCTTGCTAAACGGTTGTCTAGGTGACTAATTGAACAAGCTTGGTCACATGAGTGTTGAAGTCTCCCTCCCATTTCCTCTGTGCCTAAAAGATGAAAAATCTAACACAATAACCGGAGGTTTCCAACTGATTTAACAAGAAATCTGTCAAAACAGAAAACAGTATATATATATATTACAGCCACATCCCAGCAAAGCAGGTTTTTTAAAGGCGTTTGGGACTTAAGGAATTGCTGTCCTGCCATTATCACCACAAGAAATTAGATTTCCCATGTTTTGTAGTACACTAGGGAGCCAGAATCCTGAGCCATCTCAGTAATGTCAGAAAAACATACATTAACCTGAGTTTCTGTTGGTCTAAATGTCTGTAGCACACTGTGCTGAGGCTATAGTATCAACCACATATGCAGTTCCTGATTAAGTTGTCATAAAGGCAATAGAACATTTGCTCTCAAGTAGATTTATTGTTCACATTCATGCTGACTTGTGTCGCTATCAGTTATTGTCCAAATGTCATGTCTCTTCTCAGGATGAATCGCAGTAACTTTGGCGATCACTGACTTCTTATTTAGCGTCACCATCAAGTAAAATCTTCCATTTTTTCACAATCACTTTAACAGTTTGTGACCAAGTATAAGCAAAACACATTGCCACCATTATATGCATATGTTAATACTGTACCAACAGTCATCTTCTTTCTAAAAGTAATTCTAAATTACACCATTAAATTACATTACATTATTTTAATTCATAGACAATTTTATCTGAAGGACACATACTGTGTGACTATACATTAGTCCATACTCTCTGATGATACCTAATTACTTGGCAATCAGTTGAGAGCAGATGCTAATTACACTTGATGCTACACTTGAGCATTAATATAATCTAAAAAAAATCTAGGCAGTATTTTCATTTTCTTTATGATTACATCCACGTGATGCAAGTAAAAGCAAAAAAATGGTCCATTTATATCAACACCCAGTGTATAAATCTGCATACTAATGTACCAATGGTTTAAAAAAAAAACACTGGCACATTATGATTTTTCCCTCAGCACCTCATATTTGTTAATGATATCTCACTGAGTTGTGTTGATGGGCTCTTTCTAATGACTCAAAGAACATCATGCTTGAGGTTTTAGGGAGAGATTGTTATTCACAAGCCCCCTGGAAGAGACACCTGCATGCCTGAATTGGTTTTCTTGGATAAAAATGTCAGCTCTTGCAGTGTTGTCTGTTTTTATTTTCTGCCCATTTTCTTTCTTCATCCGTACTTAGTCTTTTTCCGAGTGCACATTCACAAGCTTGACTCTTCACCTCTAGAACTTTTAAAAACATGAACTAAATGTCATCCACTGGTGAAATTATGTCCAGATCAGATGTGATGTAATATACTGACTGATACATGTGTAACATTTAATCAAGACATTCATGCACATTTGTCTGTGATTCGCTGATGTACATAATCTACTACTAATTAACTGATTTTTCTTAAATTAACCCTTTATTGTGAAGGTGATTTAATGCTGGTTTCAACTATTATGACTTAACTGCTCATTTAAAGACTTAAAGAGTGAAAATAGCACCTGCCTGAAAAACACAGCAGTGAACGACATAAAATCATCAGAAATCACTGCTCTATTTTTACCTTCTACGTCTTGTTAACAGACTGAGCAATAACATATTCTTGCTCACCTTCTTTTCCTATTTTCCTTCTGAAGCATTATCAGTTTTGACAGTTGTCTGTTCAACATGAGGTCTTCAGTCACTGAAATAAAAACATGCCACGTTGCACAACAACAATACAACTGTGAAGAGATAAACTGAAACATGTTGCTGTAATCCTTCTCATCTCTTTGCTTCTAAATCTCGCTCAGACGGTGGGCTGGATTTTATACTTTGTGACATTTTCTTGCAACACCCCCAGAGTTTATTTCAGTCTTCAAAAGGGTCAGCAGGCATGTAATGAGAACGTAACCACTTGTGATGGGCAGTGACAAATGGAGAGTGGCTATGCTCTGTGCACCTACCGCTGGGTTGATGGATGGATGATGCGGGAAGAAAGGAACGAAGTCTGGATAGCAGAATGCTACGCCAGCAGGTGTCATGAAAGCATTTTGTCTCACAGTCCTGCTGAGAAGTCTCTACACCTTCTTCAGTCCTCATGTTGTGCCCTGCGTTTTACAAAATATACCACTGTATACATCAAAACATTATCTGCAAGATGCTTACATTCCCTTATGGAAAGGGAAGTTGAAAAAGCAGAAGAAAAGTTTTTCTAAATCATTTACTTCATGTATTCATTTTTTCCTCACAAATTCTTGTATTGTAGATTTGGCTTACAATGGATACAAACCCCACTTTCAACCATTAATCCACACTCAGTACATGAAGACAAAGTGAAAACATGCCTCTAGAAATTTTTTTGATCGAACGGATTAAAAATCAAAAAACAAAATGCTCTTAACCGGCGTGTGAGCATGGGATTTCTTGAATTGCCCGACGAATTCAGTGAAGAGTGTGAGCGATGAAGTGGAATGAGTCACGAGTCATTGTTCCCTCAATAACTTTTCTTTAGCTGCCCTTAAGGGAGGCACTTAGCCCCCAACAGCTCCATGGAAGCTGTGAATGATCTACATCACCACCAGGAATGTGTGAATATGAAGGTGTATTCACTTTTAACTGACATTTTCTAGACAAACACAAGGAATGTAAACATCATTATATTCAAACTGATTTCTATTCTTTTGGATGATGCAAAACTATCTTTGATATGTGAAAAGCTGATGGATGATAACACACACAAACACACACACACACACATATAGTGATAGTTGAGTTATTTATGACAAAACTTATATAAATTGAGTATGGATACAGAAATGTTTATCTGTACTAATTTATTACTTTAGAGCATGAAGCTCAAGGACTTGCATCTTCTGAAAGTGGCTGTGTTAAACAAGAAAAAAGAAAAAGTCTTTCACTCCGTTGTCATCAGTTGGACGGGACACATGTGGTCTGTGGATGTGGTATCAGCACATGAGGTTGTTACTGTTGGTCTAGACACCCACTGTGTGTTTTCCTCTGTAGTGACGCCATGGTCTGCCGGTTTCCTCTGAAGTGGTCTCTTCTACTGCCACATCTAAGGGATCGAATCATGGGACGGGTTTGCAACAGGAGCTCTGCAAATAAAAAATAATAAAAAAAAAAAATAGCTGGCTGATTTTAATTCCTACCCACTAGCTTCCTAAAACCTTGTGTTTTCTTTCAGCTCATTTAAAATACAGATTTTGGCTTCTCTTATTTGTATTTTTAATCACTTAGCACAAGAGAACAGACACATTACACATCATGCCATGGTTTAAAACATTTTGTAGAATTCATTTACTTGCTTTTTTGTGTTTGAGAGTTGCATGTAAATACTGATATTCTTTGGCTGTCTGTTAAATACGTTGTTTGGATTAGCACAAAGATTGGAAACAAGGGAAGCAGTTCTGTCCAAAAGCAGCAAAACTTACCTATCAGCACATCATATCATATCTTGTGTCTTTAACCAATACTTAAAATCCAAAGTGAAAAATTTGGATTTCACCATCGTACAGGGATGATGCGCCAAATTATTTCTTGGCTCTGAGAAGTCAACAGCCTTCTCCATGGATGACTGTGTCTGGCCAAGAATAGTCCAGTCAAACTATTCCTTTAAAGCATGCTGTTCATGCTAATTTTGCTCTTGAAACCTGTCCGTGTATGAATGTGCAGCAAAAAATCTGATAATTATCTTCTCTTTCTCCACACACCTCTGAATTTCTCAACTCCTGAACAAGCCTTTGAAACATTCCCTGCTTTCTTGTTGTTCTGAGAGGAATAGAGGTCAAGCAGGAAAATCAAATTAGGCTCTCATTTGATTGTGGTGGAGCAAGAGAGCCTATTCATTAAACAGTCGAGCCCCCTGCTGCCAAGTCATTAAGGCCATATTTACCATGCGATAGCACTATATGCAGAAAACCTGAGAAGATCTATTACGCTGTTTCCTTTTAATGTGAAGGAGAAAGAAACAAAGTTGCCGAAAGGAAAAGAAGCATAAAACATATGTAACTCGTATCAGACTGAAGTCCTTGAGCATTAATACCAATATGATCTGGATAAGTTATATGTTTCACGCATATATTACAAATCAACAAACTGAAAACACATAAGACTGTGTTAGCGCGTTAATGACCCTTGATGTTTATGTATAATAGCACAGTTCAACAACCTTGGTGTGCTGACAGAGTTAATGTCTTTATTTCCACTCTGGCTTCACGCATCCAGGCCCCCATCTACTACTTTGGAGGTAATGCATTTTGATGTCCGTCTAAAAGCCTGAGTGAAACATGTGCTGTTGGGAGGCCAGCGAGCGTACGGGGGCTATCACAAATGATTACAGTCAGCCAGAGGGTGACGGGGATCGCCAGGTGCTCGGGCCTGCTGAGGCATTACTTATTGAATCCTGTCTTTAGCTCTTAGGAGACCCAGGCCATATCTAAATGGCTTTGAGGAAATCACACACCCTGTCAGAAACTATTAAGTTTCTGTCTCAGAAACAGGCTGCCTCAGCTATAGAGTGCCACTAGTCTTTGGGAGGTAAACCACAGTCTTTAGCGGCTGAGATCTAACACAGTGAGACCTCTGTGTGAATTCATTTGTACAATGACACACAAGGTCTCAATGATACTAGAGTATTGTAATGACCCAAAACAGTGATGGTAGGTGTGTATAAGTTCTAGAGAGTTTTATAGGAAGTAGTTTCTTTCTCAAGTCAAGCAAATAAATTCTCTCACAACAACAGAGGTGTATTGGAAAAAGCACACACGGCACTCAGGTATTCTTAGACCTTAGATGTCTCACTGCAACTTCACTTAGCTTCATTACATTGATTTGTGAACAATTTAATCTAACAGTAGCATAATATATTGTAGGTGTAGCCATAGTAAAGTCCTGGAATTGGGAGAAGAATATATCAAGTTCTTGTTGATATATTTAGCCAAAACATCTATATCTTAATATAATAAATAATTAAGTACCAATTGTGAATTTAGTTAAACTTATTCATAGGCATCTTTAAATATAGCAACTGTAACTGCTAAATATAAAACAGAATATAAATCTTTGTCAATATTCAAATATTGACCGTGTGAGAACATGCTTGTGACAGCATAAGTTTATATCTCTTAGAGCGCTCAGGGACACTGTGTCTTTATAAAGTTCGAGGCCAAGACATCCAGCTGCATTGTCTGGTTTAAATGTCACATTAACATCTATGCTGTCGGCGCCATAAGTGCTGTGACATTGTCCAGCGGCAATACATGAAAGTCTTTCTCTCTATCACACTGAACAATATGTCTGTCAAGTGATCACCTCTATTCACAATCTGTTATCCTTTCTCATAAAGATAATGGTGTTATCATGAGATCAGGAATATATATCCCACTTGTTTTATGATATTTACTGTTTTGCTACCAGCGCTTTCAAAGAGGCTTTGACCTTTTCCCAATCTCCATCCACCACTTGCTGCTGACCTTTAACTAGTAAACGCTCCGCGTTAGCTGAAGTTGCTCTCGTTTTCTCTCCACGACAGGACAAATGTCTCTCATCTAAACAAATATCACCCTGTTACCACTCAACGCTAGACAGTATGCAAACATCTTGTATGATGAAATAGAAGAAAAAGACCTGATACATATTTTATATCATTTATATCACAGCTGCAGATGTTTACAGTAATTACTTTTGTTTGTTTCATAATGAAGAGATATTTCTATTGATCTGAAAAAACCATCTATGGATACAGCACTGAAAACACGAGATTAACATCACCTTCATCTCATGGAAACAAATGTTTTATTGTTTTTATTCAATATAATCTCATTATCTTATTAGTTCACTGCTGAAAACAACTGAACACTTTTAATTTTAGATGCCCATTTATAATTATGGTATGATTATATGTGATTGAGTTACTTTTAGCTCAACTGATGTTTTAATAAATAACTCTAAATAATGAAATTACACATTTAAAGACTGCATATAAAATATAGGCTACACACTGTGATATTATATAATAATAATACAACACGATGCATTCATTTGACATTTGTGAAGATTCTAAAGAAACTGTGTGAAGGAGGCAATGATTCAACATTTTGAAAACATATTTGCTGATGCTGACACAGTGGATGAAATAATAGAAACATTTTATTCTATAGAGTAATCCTGTACACCACCACAGGATAAAAAGAAGCATTTATTGGAGGCCTATTCGATTGGATAACATTATATTGTAAGGGCATTCTTTATATGGCTTTGAAAAATACTGCTGACGGAGTGATACATCTAGTTCTATACAAGACAAACTATAAGAACATGGTGCTTCAGCTGAAAATGAGATACAGCGGGACTACAACTGTTTGAAGAGTGCACACTATTATCCTAAAATGTTTTCACAAAGATACTTTTCATTTTGGGTGTGAAAAGTGTGCAGCACGTGAGAACCAAGATTTCCTGTAGTTTAATCACATTAACACTGTCTTTCACAAAATGACTCATCCAGACAATATATACCATATAGTGAATCCAATTTCTCATTTGTCTCTTTAATCAGCAACAACAAGCAAAATCTTACCAAGGTTTGTCCAACCTTAGTTTTGATGTGACTGATGATTTGATGTTAAAGCGTCTGCATGAGTGTATTAAATGTCATTCCTGTATTAAAACACTCCAGCATTCATTCATGCGTCATCCTATACATCAACATTAAATATTTGATATTAATGCCGCAGACGTATCCAGGGGTGGAATATTCTACTTTCACAGAATTATTACAGAAATATACATGAAATTTTCTCTCGCCTGGAATTGAGCTTTTTGCAGAGGACAGCCAGCGAGAAACATGGCTAAAAGCCAAACACTTGCACATATCTGTGAGAAATAGACCTGACTCTGACACCAGAGGCTAGAAAATTTCCATTAATCACACATAGAGCCCAGCACATGCTTGTGCCATTATAGTTCACAGTATATTTGAAAAAAAAGGAAATGAGATAGAGAATAAATTATTCAAGTTTGAGAGGATCAACTGAATAACACTGAGCAACTTTACACAGTATGAATTGACTAAGTACAAGAATTGAACTGTAGTTGTGATCACCCACAGCTCACTATAAACTTCATCACCCAACAAAATATGTTAAAGCAGCAGATTCACTGCTTTAGAAACATGTTTCATGCTTCTGTATCTTGTGATTCCATATGTGGACAATGTTTTATTCTAAAATAAATCTACAAGACAGCTAAAAAAAAAACATTCAACATTTTTTTTTCCCACAAACTTTTTGTGAAAAAGTAAACAGAAAGTTGTTAAAGTAACTAATTTTTAATGGTGCTATCCATAATTCATAATATGATCTGGACTTCTTGCCTGTTTTACCAAACAAAAAGAGACATTGGGAGAAAATAGAAGAGGGTATTCCCTCTTCTATTTTCTCCCAATGTCTCTTTTTGTTTAGATCCATAACTCTCTTTCACCTCACATACTCCATTTCTATAGGGCAGATCTCTGTTTACATTGCCTGCTGATAATATAACAAGCCGAAGCATACAAACTATTGGGAAGGTGTGCCCCTCGCAGCCATTTTCACAACTGCACAATTCAATTATTTGACACTGCATTTTTCAGATGGACGTAAAGCACCAACATGAATCTGCATTTACTGTGTGAGTCCTCTTGCTTACTGTAGCAACAGGCGTGCAAGGGATATCGCTTTGCATATAAATAAAACCTCCTGTCTGGCTCAGTGTGAACTGATAGCGCTCAGATTTGTGAGTCTCACAAACCATCAGCCAAATGGGACTGAATGGGTCCTGAGGGCTTTCTTCACCAGCCCAAGGTGAAATGATGTGTTGGCGTTTTTTAAAACAGTTCCCTGGCGAAGATGAAGGCAGACTGGTTGGTTATCTATTTAGTCTTGCGTCAATAAGGATCAGATTGCAATCACTGGCAGTACAAGAACAACCATCTATATTCAGTGTGGACTATTCATGTCTTCATTCATGGTTTCCTTATATATACTGCCTACCCTAATGAAATTCATCTTAACTATAATAGGACCAATCAAGCCACATTTGAACTAAATATAGGGAGAAAAATTGAAAAATGTATATTCTATAGTAAGTAATTTAGGAGCTATAAGCTTCATTGAACTTGGAGGAAGCTGAAAATGAAAATGTACTGTAATTAGTAAGTCACTGACAAGTCTTTCAATCATCAGCAGGGCACAATCATAGCTTCCAAGTCACAGTGCAGTGTGGGTAATTGGAAACCCACTAGGCAATATGTTCTTACCATGTACAATATGGTGACGCTTTGTAAAAGGTAATAATCAGGAAAGTTTTATTTGCGTGAAATTGACTGAAACTGCTTCTGGATGCAGTAGTCTGAGTCATACAACAATATAATCCTGGGTATTGTAGGACAGCAGAGAAAATAATTGGGCTGCATATAAACCTATATGAATACTTTCATTCTCAACGGTGCAGCGTGGCAGAATATTCACCTTCACTCTTTCTTTAACAACAGATTATTTCAGAAATTTGAATACAGCAATCAAGCTGTGGAAATCAGTTAGTACGGGACATGGTAGACTTACATAAATAATTTATAGACTTTAGTGATTATCAGAGCATTTCCTCTACATGTCCATAACACGTAGTTATCCATCACAGGGGACACGTTTTATTTCTAACTCTGATTTGTATCAGGTGATATGCAAGTTTGAATTTCTTGCTAGAACATATAGATGATCTGGAACCAGGAGGATTTAATTTTTTAATGTTTTCAGTCACACCCAACAACTTCCTGACAGATAGCAGGAAACATTTACGACAAACACAGTGTATTACAGCCAAGACTTGAATTTCTTTGGAGAAGCTGGAAAAAGCAAGAAATTGATTTATTTATTTATTTATTTTTTCATCTTTTTAAGTCAACATTTTGAGGGAAAACATTATCAGCATTTGCTCAAAGACTCCTCTAACCCTAACAAAAGATCTGTGTTCATGTGGAGACAGATTAAATACGACGAACATTATCTGGCAGTTAACTGTGACCAAGCACTGGCCTTCACATGTCACCAGCCATGAACAGCATCAGTCAGGAGATTACGATCAAGTCAGAGAATCTACAGCCCCATAACGTTAGACCCTTTGTGAATTGCATCGATACTGAGTTACTCTGAACTAAAAGCTACCACATTTTATTTGACTGTATCAGCGTTGCTAATATTTGTTAATTAAAACTATCTACAAACCACAGCTGAGGATGAAGAGTGTGTTGTTATTTTAAAAGCCTTTGATCATAAATCAAACTACTGGACAAATTTAAATTGACATGTAATCTAATATTCAGTCTAATGGATGACACATTTCTCTAAGAAACAGTAAAAAGTTTCTGGTAGTTAGAAAAAATCCTGGGAGTAGTGGTCACAAAGATTTCATGTAATGCACGCTACAGTTGTCAAGACACTGAAACTCAAAAGAGCCAGAAAAAATCTCAGCTTTTAGATTAAAAGCCTTAAAAATAGCATCAGCAACATAAGATGGGGATTACAAAAGTTCCCCCAACTCAGAGTATAAAATCAACTAAAAAATTAAATTCAGATGCTGCAACTGCAGAGTTTATGACATCATTTTCATGATTAATTTCCTCAACTCTGTCTCTCTGCCTACTACAGTATATAATAATGTTCATGAGCTTGTAATCTTGTTTTTCATCTATGAATTAGCAGACCCTACATTAGTTAACTTTTTAGGTCGGTTGTGTGTCCTAAAATCAGATGTATGAGACTTCCTCACAACAGTGAGATGGAAAAACAGAAAACACATCCAGGTAGGACAGAAATACAGAAGGTTAATGAAACATAATATCCCAAACACAAACAAAGTGGGAATCATCAGAGAATCAGTCCATCCAGCACCCACCTCTCTGCTCTGACACAAACACTGTTCGTATAACCTGAGACACAGCAGAGTGGACAGCATCATGACAGAACTCGCTTTTTCAACAGCTTCTTCCCCACCATAGTCATACTGATGGCAAAAAAAAAAAAAAAAACTGTGGAACATGTGCAATAATAATATATATAACACATATAATTTATAGTATATAATAATATATTCTACCTCCTGTGTAATAGTCTTAAGTGTCATACATTATACAAATGTGCAGTACTATTAATTGTGCAATATTCTAACTGCAATATCTGCAAGACAATTTTCCCTCTACCTTTGTTTAGTACTTCTGTTTAAATCTGTGGACATGTTCCACCTCTCTTCATAGTGTTTATATATTTCAAAAACCCACTAACACTGAGTCAAGTTCAGTAATTCTGTGAGTCACCATGGCAACAATATGTGTGTCCCCATGTCCTAGTTGTGTTCCTCACTTTTTTGTGCCCCCTGAATTTGGTTGAGTTTTCTTGTTAGATTACAGAGTTTATCTCCTTCATTGGGCATTAATTCTTAAACCAATCTACAGTTTTATCCACAGTATTGAATATGCAAATGAAAATGAACTTCAATAAAACTTCCATCGAAAGATTAGTTCTCTTTCTTCCTCCTCCCTTCTTAATATATATCCACCACACCTCTTGGCTCCTATGTCTTATCATCCATCTACTTTGTATTTAAAATTCAAAAAGCAGCTTCCTGTTCATTCTGTCTAAACCTTAAAAGAAAAAAACTTTCAAACATCTGAAGTGCACTAAAGCCAATCATAAATCAGCATACTTGATGCAAACCTAATGTGCTGCTGCTTGCTGCTTTGCTATTGCTGATATCAGCATCTAACAACCACTTTTCACACACCAGCATCTTGATTTTATCCAGATTAATAGTTAAGATAAACAAGCTGGGGGCATATTTAACCACCAAATATGTTTCAGACTCTAATTTCTTTTTTATTGCCTCCATCTGCAAACCAGCTTGTTCTCTGAAACAACACGGTTTTAAGGTCAACTTAAAGATATTCCAGTGTGACTGTTAAGAAGTTATACAGTAGATAAGGAGGTATTTTCACCTTTTCTTCTTGACCACACTGTGGCTGAAAATCTAATCCTCGTACAAGTCAGAGGTAGTGAGGTTTCATTGCAGTATTGCAGTATAGATTGTTATACACATAAAAGCTATTGGGCGATGAGTGCTCTCTGCTCTGAGATGAGCCCACACCCATCTATCCATCACATCTTCCCACTCGTAGACACAGACTTTCACACCAACCTCCAGGCAATAAACTCACATATTTCTCTCTAACATGTAACTTCTAACAACAGGGTATCGCTTTCCCTACATCTCTTCATCACACCATCAACTCCCCCAAATACCAACACACGAAACAATTCTTCCAATCCCCTCTTTCCAGATATAATCTCTGCTTGCTGCATTACTTATTTCCGCCCAGCATGTTGGAGGATGTGTTGTAATAGACAGTAGACAAAAGAAGCTCGGGTCTTGTATGTGCCTCTGATATTGGATTGCAGCAGGAGTGTGAGGTCCTGATGGGATGCTGTCAATGGTGTGATGACATTTCTCTACCTTTTTCCTTTATTACCTACCTTTACTTAAACAAAAAAAAAAAAAAAGAAAAACAGATTTTGAGTGATGGTAATTCAAACAGTTAATTGAATCAGATGAGGGAGTGAAATAAATGTCATTATCAATGTAAACAACTACAAATCTTAGCAAAAGCTCCAAGTTTGCATAACAAGCTGCTACAAAACACAAAAATGTTACCATCTGATCCTGGGCTGAGCTAATGACACTGTATGTCATCTTATGCATCCAAATATAAAGAATTAAAATGAAGACTCTTTTAAGTCACATCACGTTAACCTTCCTCAGCATCTGGAATTTGTCAGAAGAGAAATTTGGAGTTTGCTCCTCATGAGGACAAGTCTGGAGGCAAGAAAACATTGTGCAAATCTTTATTTATGTTTCAACTATTTCCATAGCCAAAAGTCAGTTTGGTGCAGAGAGACTGGAGGACTTTTAAGGTCACATCTTCCATGTTTTTTTTTTTTCAATGAATTTATAAGGTAGTAAGAGAGATGACAAAAAAAGTAAGCATGACAAACAGGCAAAAAACATTAGGACTGCATACCAGGTATCATAAATTTGAAATGACTATCCTGGATGCAGATGTGGAAGAAAGAATCAAAATGTGTGGGAGTGGATGAATAAAAGGGAATTAGTGATGAAAAGATGGCTTTAAGATGGCAACGGATGTTAGAGCCACTTTACCAAAGATTTATGTCTTAATACAGTGCAGGACTACTGGATTTCTCAGCTCCTGAGTGCTACACCACACAGGGACAGAGGAGCAAGGGAGGGAGACAAAAAATTACCAGCAATACGTCAGAGAATGAAAACCTAATATGTGGTCCAGGTCACGATGAAGTGAAGGCACTGAAACAAAGAGAGTGTCAGGTTGAAGAGAGAGATAAGCTGGTCTTAAAATAATGTGTTTGCAAAGCTACCGTCCTGAAGCAGTTTAGATTTAGGCCTGTTACTTAACAGCAATCCCTTTTTTCTTCTTTGATCCTAATAGGGGATATTCAGATCCTTAAATGTAAGAAAAATTACTAATACAGTAATGTAAAACACTCCACTTTCTCACAAGAAGCAGCAAATAGCATGAAATGTATTAGTATCTCAAAATTGTAACTAGACCTTATTTTTGTGAAAAAACACACTTCAGTAGTAACAATGGCTCAATGTCTTTATATCAATTGGAAGAGGATGCTAGAAAGTCATCCATGCTGAACTACTTCAAGATATACCTGCAAAGACTTAATAAATAAGCATTCAACCTCATTATCGCCCCAATTTCTTTGAATTTCACACCTTGCTCAAGACAAAAAAAGGTGCATTGAAGGAGAAAGAGTTTAGCTTGTGTGACGCATTTTTGTTTAGATCCTAAACACATCCTGTCAGAGGTCAGTTAACCTTATTTACCAAAAGATGTTTTTCCTGTTATGATTAGTGATGTTGAGTCTTGTAATATGGTTGTGTTTTATCTAATGAGATTTTGAGATGTACCTCAGAAAACCTTTGACAGGGAGTGAATAGAACTGCACTTATATTGATCTTAGTGCATAAAAATATAACAAAATATAAAAGATAGATCCCAAAATATCAGGAGATAAGACCAAAACAATCTAAAGATGTCTCAGAGTAAGAAAAAATATGTTTTTATGTCAGTTGGGTGATCTGGCCCTTTAAATGGAGTAAAAATATATGTTTTTCTTGTTTTAAAAGAAAATAATGCTCTTTTCCTCAGAGGAGGTTATGCTGTAACACTCACAGATGAAATGCATTCAGTATATATTGTATGGTGGTTCTGTCAAATTGTATACTGGCTCTGAAGCACAATGCATGATTAACTATATTTACAAGAATTGAAAGATATCACAAACTGGCACTGATGTGAGTGATGGATTAGGATGCTTGTTGCTTCCTGGTTTTCAGTAGCTCTTTGTTTGAGCCAAAAGTTGAGACTCACTCAGCTCCAAAGAGCTTTTCTACACCTGAATACTAATGAAGAGCTTGTCATGTTAACCTGACTTTGGCTTCAACAAGGAGGAGACAATGTCAAGCACCCTGCTGATCTGAGACAGAGACGTGCAAGCAGCTGTCTGACACTGAGCGGTGGAGGATCAACAGGAGAAGCAGTGGAGGTCAGTGAGGGTGATGTGAGCAAGTGGAGAATGTCAGCGTGTGATGACACCTTGTGCATTACATATGTTCTATGGTTTATGCTGTCATTCAAAACCTTTTTTTTTCTGCTATTCAGTTTTACTATCTTTATCTGAATGGGCACTCTATACACTATGCATTGCAATAGCAATTAAACATGTTTTTCTATTTCAATTGCAATAAAAGTAAGTGGGAGAGAGGGATGTTTGGAAAGATGCTCCAGTGAAAGTGTTCAGGGTTGAGTGATACCCCTGACACTGGAGGCGTAGGGCTCTGTGGGGAGTATTAAAGATGTTTTGTAGCTGGAAACAGAAAAATGGAGGACAGGGATCAGAGGAGGCTGAGGTACGCTATGAGAAAAACATCTCCCACTCCTGGTTGGATTTGTGTGTGTGTGTTTGTGTGTTGCTTAGAAACATGCCAGCATCTCTTTTAGCATAGTCTTTTGACGTGGATGTTGATTGTTGGCCACACTGACTCCCACTCACTCTCACTGCACCCTGGAGTATGCTTTATACTCAGCCTTTGATTGAACAGTTCAAATCTAGATTAAAGATTACTCCTGCTACTTTCCAGCTGGAACAAAAGGCTAGAAGGATATGCAGTATGACTGAGGCAGAGACATGCCATTGCATTTATAATGTCCTCCACTTTACAACTATTTTTTTTTTATTTTAGTAGAGAAACGAAAGACAGAATGTGTCCAGTATCTACAAGAACAAGAAAAAAAAGACTCTTAAATAAAAAATGTACATTTTGAAAAGACGTAACTTTTATCAGTTTGACTGACAGAGTCCTTGTCTTTTGCTGATTTTCTGAGTATAAGTTTGACTGCATATCATACAGGACAATGTCAATGTCTATGTACTGGCTTCTCTTTTGTCATCAAATAAGAACTGTAAGTACACTGACCCTCAGTCATAATCAGTGCATATGCATAAATCTCTTTTCTTCACCATCTGTAGCACATTTGAAATGTGGGATTGAACAATATGTTCTTACCTACGTTTGTTTCTACTTTGCAAGCACATGAAGTACTTTCACAGACAAATGACCCAGCTGTCCTAGAAAACATAAAGATACACTTCTAAATGCAAAATAGATGCAAGATTTAACAGTTAATATATTAAATAACCGTGAATCTGAAAACATTCCCCCACAATCAATTATTGGCTTAGAGGATTAGAGTTTAAAACCTTTACCTATACAACTTTAATGCATCAATTGGAAGTATATTAGGGAGCATCTGGGATATATAAATGACTCTTGATAGAGCCTTATTGGAGGATATTGCTCCATGTGTTTTCAGCACAGCACATGCTCAGAGATGATCAAAATGTGTTTTGATCAAAGTGAAGAATGGTTTATCAGCCATTTCCCACTGCTGTTTTGCTGCAATTATAAAATTCCCTGGAGCAGCATCTTAGTCACCCAACACACCTCTCTTCACTCTTCACCTCCTCAGGTTCAAGTCCTATCCACCCTCGGTTTCCAGGCTACAGGTGTGTTTCATCAAGCATTTATTTTGTGCAGAGAATAAGAAGATTTCTGTACACAGATAAGTGAATGATTGTTCCTTGTTTTCAATTACAATTTTAAATCACTTTTTAACTCAAGTGTTTGAAGAGAACAGAAACCTGCCAACCAAAAAACATTTCTCAAACCAATCTTTAACAGCAGGGAATCAGACAACAGAAAGCAGATGAATGCAATATGAGATTCTTTCTGTAAAACAGCATTGGACACATTGATCTGAAGGCAGTTGTGAGGATTTTAAGTGTTGACTGAAAAGTGAAAAAAAAACTCTAGGTTTCCTCCCAAGTTTTATCTGAGTTGCACCATGACACCAGAAAATCTAACTTCACAGAGGTTTACCATGAAGGTGTGATCAAAGGTGGAGAAAATGATTATCTTTCAAAGCTTTTTTTAAGTTAACATTAGAGAACAGACTGGGCCGTATATTAAATCCACCTTTGGCTCATTCTCTGAACCTTTTCCACCCTCAGATTCCTCAGATCCTCCAACTATCTGCTCCTTGTTGTCTCGGGTGATCAGAAATTCTCTGTTGCCAACCCAAAACTCTTTGAGTTAACAACTTCCCTATTAGTATCAAGTGTTCCCCCTCCCTTGACACATTTGAAACTTCGCTAAAGACCTGTCTTCTCTCAGGATTTTGATTGTTCTTAGGCCATTTTTTCTTTTTATTTATCTCCCATGTTTTCAGTTGTTATGTGAATGTTTGTGCCGTTGCACTTCTGGTTTGTTCATTTAATGATCTGTGTATCTATACATTTCTCTACATGCCAGTTTTGTATCAGACACCACTTTGGTCAGCTCTCGTGCATTTTTAGTCTGTTTTTTAATAATCACTGATTTGTTTTGATTTGATGATGAGAGATGATGTATTTTAATTTGATTCTTGTTGCTTATCAACATCTTTTTGAATAGCTGTCCTGTCACAGAGCAGATGAAGTGGGAGTAAGTGGTCAGGTTAATGTGAGTTAGTTATGTTTGTCCATCAATCATTTGTCATTTGTTCTGAAACATCTCAGCAACATGATCTTAAATATGTGAGCAGTCTCTGAAAAATATAAACCTGATTGCCACTAGGTTAGTCAATATATGATAATACATTGCACAAGGAAGTAACAGAAGTGTAACTAATCTCACTCACCTTTTTGTGAGTTTTTGTTTTTTCATTCAAATAATGAATGTCATACGTCTAAAATATAAAGTTTATAATAAACTAGAGTTATTTATATGATGTGACGTCTGACTTTCTTGGATTTGTTGGAAGTAAAGAAACACTTAATTTGTGCTTTCACACTGGTGTTAGAGTGTGAAGTTTCTTCCTTCACAAACTATCTTCGTCAAGAACTGAGAGACAGCACACACCCTGACAACAGCCATGTTTCGTTTTTAGGCCTGTCATCGAGTTGCTGCCTGAATTAACATTAATTAGTGATGAATGAACAACATTTGTGTTCAACTACTGAATGCAACACTCCACAGCATCCACTAAAATGAGAAGTTGCAGCTAATGATTATTAGCATTGGAGGTTAGTAAATCTGTGTGTGTTTATTAATGGTTAATATTTCACTTTCACAGGCTAATTTACAGGCATGTTGCATAGTTGTTGGATCAGCGATGACATTACTGATGACATTATTGGTACTGAATGACAAGTCATTTTCCAATACTCAGTGGTATCAAAGAAATCCAGCAAGCTCAGTATCCAATACTGAATGTGTCTATTTTAGTTGTAGTGACACTGTGATGTGTATATGTGAAGACATTATATCTTAGTTCTGAATATGATGATGATTATATCTCTTCTGAAAATTCTGCTCTGTCCGTCATTTATATAAACAAAAGATAAACAAACAATAAGACTTCACTTGGTGCCAGCTGAGGGTGTTATATACACGAACAGTATATAATTCAGTGTGATCACCGAGCCATCCTCATGTAACCCTGCCTATTGGATGTGACATTTATGAAAGATGTATATATATATATATATATAAACATACTTGCACTGATTTCTCCATTATTAAATTTTCACACTCCTAAGTTTGTTATTAACTAAAGTAGGACTTGAGGGTAAAGAATGTCCATCCGCGCACACTCTCTCTCTCTCTCTCTCTCTCTCTCTCTCTCTCTCTCTCTCTCTCTCTCTCTCTGCAAGTTTATACATTTACACAATTTACACAAAAGCTGTGGTTGCAGTCTATCTGACAGTTGAGTGTGACTGATAAACGATTCACTAAGATACGAGGTGAAAAAGCTGCTTTAATTATTCCAATCTGCTGCATCGCCATCTCTCAATCAGTCACTGTCCTTCAAATAATGTAGCTCATCAGCACTGACAAAACCACTCCCCATCAAACACAGGTAGAACAGTGTGTCCTTTGATAAAAACTCATGTAATTTTCTGCCCCACTGAAGAGCCGTTATCCACTTCAGTATTAGTGAAACCAAACAGTGTAATACAATGTGCCAAGGTGCCGCACAAAGTTACACTGGTTAGTATATTCACTAGTGTGTGTTATGGAACTAATCAATATAATTACCCATCTTTGTATAATATTGGTAACTCCTGTAGAGAAATGTGTATGGATATACATATCAATTATGGAGTAAATATATATTATTACAATGAGAATGTGTCATTAGTATTCTGGAAAATATATCTGATGCAGGAATACAGGCTTTCATCAGCAAATTATCAGAGATGATTTAATGCACTTTTTTAATAGAGAGGGACAAATGCATAAGGTTCATTTGGGATTAAAATTTCACATTTTTGTTGCTGGCTTTGTGGTAAAAATGGCACAATTGTAGTAATTCAACACCAGCACATTTCCAACTGCACAGAATATAATAGGTATGCATGACCCATACATAATACATGGACCAAGACAGGCTGACCTACAAGCAGTTAGTAAAGATATGGACAGGTGGTTGGCATGGGAAAGGTGGTTGGCAGCTTGACAAAATAGTACACTATTAGAGGTTTAATGTAACCTATAAATGACCCTGTAGCTAAACCTACTAAAACACAAGAACAGTCGCAGTACATCACAATCATTAGGAAACCCACAGCATATAAAGGTCATGTCAGAAATCTCACATGGCAAGACAACAAAATAATAAGCCAACCTAGAAATATCAACTGAAGCTGTGTCATTTTACTGTAAATGTTCCAGTGTGTATCCAAAGCTACATCAGAAATTGCTAAAAAAAAAAAAAAAAAAAACTGGTAACACCATCTAAAATGTTTAAAATGACCCACAAGACGCATTTTTTGAGTAAAAGTACAGTTACCGAGTGGCTGTGAAGGTCAGAGCAGAGTGTTGATGAAGCACATTATGCTCCCGGTGTTCAGGCCACTTCAGGTATTTGCAAAGAAGTCATGTACTTTTTACATTAACATAAAATTTTAGAATTGGTAATATGCTGCCAATCAATTAACTTGCCTCCAGACAGTGCATTTGACCACTTGATCTACCACCAAGGGTTCTATAACACAACAAATGCTGTTCAGACTCCTTAGACAACCCATTCACTAAAATAATGTGATTACCAATTTTATCCAATTTAGATATTAAGAACCTCAGGCAATCTCTGCTGTGCTAATGCTGCCTATAATTTGTATGCCCCTTGAGTCTTTGATTTTATCAGAGCACAACAAGGAAAGAAGTTAGACCTATACCTAGACTAGCTGTATACTAGCTATATACACACATGTACACACATAAAGTACATACATACAGTTCACCTGTGCATGGGTGCAAACATAGAGAACTATGCACAGAGATCCATCTGTCAAACTCCTGAAATTTGCAGACGACACAACTGTCATTGGCCTCATCCAGGACGGCAACGAGTCTGCATACAGACAGGAGGTGGGATAGCTGGTCCTCTGGTGTGATCAGAACAACTTAGAGCTTAACATGCTCAAAACTGTAGAGATGACAGTTGATTTCAGGAGTAGCCCCTCTACACTAGCCCCCATCGCCATCCTCAACAACACCGTGACCACGGTAGAAACCTTCAGGTTTCCGGGATCCAGCATCTCACAGGTCCTAAAGTGGACTCCCAACATAGACTCTATAATCACAAAAGTCCAACAGAGGATATACTTCCTGTGTCAGCTCAGGAAGTTCAACCTGCCCCAAGAGCTGCTGATCCAGTTCTACACCACAATAATCCAGTCTGTTATCTGCACATTCATCATCGTCTTGTTTCTGCCACCAAACAGGACAGGAACAGGCTTAAATGGACAATTAGGACTGCAGAAAAAATAATTGGTGTTGACCTGCCCACCATCCAGGACTTATATACATCCAGAGTCAGGAATGGGCAGGAAACATCTATGCAGACACATCACACCCTGGTTACAACCTGTTCAAACTTCTCCCCTCCAGTAGGTGATACAGATCACTGTAGGCCAAAACAGCCAGACACAAGAACAGGTTTTTCTCCTAAGCCTTCACTCTGACTGTCTGATCTGTAATTTGCACCGTGTCCATAAAAAACAACATGCTGTAAATAATATTTAATATTTATATACATATACATAAGTATATATTTAATATCTAAATAGACAGATCTACACACTTCTATTTATTATTCACATTTGTTCATATTTATTCTGTACTGCAGTCCTCCAGCTCAATGTCCATATAATACTTATATAATTTTGTGTACATTTAAATTATACAATGGAGCAAAGGAAAAGAACCGCAGCCAAATTCCTTGTATGTGTTCACATACTTGGCCAATCTGATTCTGATCTGATAGATCTGCTCTATCTATCCTCATCAATGTTGTGTTGTTGCACAGGGAAGACAAAAGGAGATGTCTATATTTTGTAATGTACTCTGTAATTTAAAGAAAACAGAATTACTTGTGTGTGATGTGAATTATAATTAGTAAAATGGCAAATCTCATCGTTTTAAGGCAACAATAAAGTGGTAGGAACTTCGCAGAGATGTTATTGTGGCTTCTTGTTCATCACTGAGGGAGTATTGACGTTAGAAACACCTCATTACAATGACTGAAAGTCAAGTCATTTTTTCATAAAATAAAATAAAATCACCAGGTCAGCCTGGGTCACTATTTACATAGACAAATGCAGATGTTCACTTTAGTATTAAAATTCTTGAAATGGAAATCCCAAATGTACTGCATTTTACATAACATAATATTAAAATGTAATTATAACATGGTAATACAACTGACCTTTAGCTTAACTGACCCTTTAAGATACAAGGCAGTGAAATTTGTTGAGATTTCTGTATGTATCGTTCACTTTGTAACAATAATTACTCCCACACTGAAACACACACACACTGTGTTTAAGTATTAAAAGTACCACCACCGCGTTGCTGTGATGTTTGCACAGTGGTTTAGTGGTTTAGTCTGTGTCAGAGGCAGCGTCTTCACCATTGCTCGTCAACAATAAACGGCTGTAAATCACGGTGAGAAGCAGAGGCTGTATCTTGTCTAGTTCTCGTGACCAGACATATAGTTTGGTGACATCACGGTGTGATCAGGAGCTCAATCACTGACGAGTCTTGCAGTGTGAACACTGCAGGTCTCAGACCAGTTATTGAGACTCCAGATCATGGGTCTGAGACTCACAAATCATTGGTCAAGGCAGCTAATGTGAGCTAGGTTTTACTCGCAACCTAACTGACTAACTAATTGCTCATTTGTTACTCTCAGCATCAGTATCGTCTTGTTTTGGATGGAAGTTCATATCATCCTAAAAGAGCATTTTATCAGTAGTGAACAATGTCATGAACTATAATACACCACATTCTCACATATAATTTATATTTAGCACATTCATGGCTTTCCATAACCTCAGGATCATAATGTTATATAGGAGTCCAAGAACATATTCTCCTTTGCAGTTCTCACTTCTGATGGGTTCTGGTGAATAATTTAAAGCGAAACTAATTACTTTAAACTAATTCAGTGTGGTTACCATGCAACTCATTTAAGAGTACTAATGAGTTTCAAAGCATGTCTTATAAAGACATTCATCAAGAGCAAGAAACCTAACTTGACATTATCGCTCTCCTTTAGCCACCGGAGCGACTAGAATGAGTTTTACACATTTTCCACCTTCCGTCCTATTTAAATCACAGCCAATAATTGTGATGAATCGATTAAACTGAGTTCTTGTTAGAAGCTGAAATATTTCAGTGATTGTGGAGTGATTTTTTTTTTTTTTTGCCTTTTGGCAGGTTAGCCTTTTCTAAAAACTATGAATTCTCTGGTTGTGAACTGATATAATTTTCCTTTTTCTGCAAACAATCTGTGTTATGTTTCAACCATCAATAACCTTTCATGCTTCCCTCTAATTTAAAAAACATTGAAATACACATTCATTATTACCAGCATATTCTATTTTCCATAAATAAGGCAGATGGCCGTGGGGCAAAATGTTAGCAAAACAGAGCAGCTCTCTCGGAAAAAGTTGAAGAGTCAAAACCCAACATTTATCAAGGCTGTTTAGACCCCAAAAAGGAAACCAGATGACTTTGTGTTATTCCAGTGATTTAATCCACATCTTATTATTATTTTACCTTACTTTAGACCAACTACACTTTGATCTAATGATGTTGAATATATTTTGCAGACAGTTGCAGACTCTTGTCCTTATTGATAAACATATTTTATCATAATTTTAAATCCAGTCTTTCAAGCTATATCAAATTCAATGAATGCATTGTTTGATAGTAAAGCAGCACTGCAGTAATGTACAAATTTGGCTATTATGCATCCTATTATATTTCTAATGCCTGGAGTAATCCAGACCCAGAAGATACAGCTAATTCTCATCAGTATGTTGTTCATTATCACTGGAAGTAGGAGGAGAAATCACTGTGGCGTGTCTAAATTTCTTTTTCATATCCCTGTAGGAAGTTTGAGTCCTTAAAATCACCTTAGTAAGTTAATTTAAAAGCTTTTCTCTTCAAGGGCATTCGCCTTACTCTTCAGATTGATGGTAATGAGAGAAATTACAGAGCTTCACTTAAGGTAGTTTCCCCCCTCTCTCTCTTTAATGTGGTATGTGTTTGTGGAAGCAACTGTGATACTGTGAGTGAATCGATAACCTCTTTGTTGTGGAGCTGAGTCCAATAACAAGATGCATGAGAACGTATTCAGTGGAAGATACGCTTGGACTGAGACACTTGAACAATTTCAAATAAATCTATAAAGGTTGTTGGATTTTTATGCGACTGTAAGCTGTCAGACTGAATTGATAGTTTAATGAATGTATGTATGTATATAAATGTGCAATATATTATGAACATTTTTTATTCACTGTATAATGAGAGTTTAAATTAAAGCACAGAGCTGGCAGCTAAAGGAAAATCAAGTGCTATTAATTCCCAGTCAAGCTACATCTTTTTTTTTCCATTCCCAGAACTCTGCATACAAAGTTTTGAGTATGATTCATTTAAATGTAGAATAGTCTGCTCTCTATTAAAAGTACCTCACATTTTAGACAATGTCTAACTATAAGCATTAACTCTGAGCAAACTTCCTTTCCTTATCGCTGCCTACACAACGTCAGCACTTATCTGGAATGAATACATGAATTAACTGATTTTAATTTATCATGACCGGTGACAGCACATAGTTTGTCTATGTTCTCAGTAATCATGGATCTATTCATTAAGTCGGGAATACTTTACTTCAAGCATTTTGTGTGATTTTTTTTTTTTTTTGTTTTTGTACAGAACTTCTCTTTTCAAATGTTCCAAACAATCTGTCACAGCTGCTGAGACACCATTTTCCAGCTGAATCTGAACAACTGCAAAGAAATCATACGGGAAAAAAAGTAACAGACAATGAGTCCTTCAAATACAACAGTATGACACCTGTGACTTTGACTGTAAGACAAAGACAAAAAGAAAAGACAGCTGCGTGTAATGACAAGCTGCCTCATGGTTCACCTTCCTCATCTCACGTCACAAGTCAGTAAAAAGATTACACAGAACAGGACATCCATAAATTAATCTGACTAACTCGGAAAGTTACAATTAAATTACTTGTGTATGAATTTGTGGCAGAAGCATAGTCACTTAGCGTTTCTTTGGAGGACTAAGTAGTCATTACAGAGCCTCATTTTGATGCAAGGCTTGGTGTTCCTGCTGGGCCGGCAGTTGGCAAACCTCATTTTAACATCAGGAGGGCTGCAGTTGGAGGGAGTGAAATGTAGTGGCCTGTTTGGTTTACATGAAACCATGGGAACCAAGTTGGCAAAGGAGTTTTTAACTACAATCATATACATTACTAATAATAGGGTATCTCAACAGCGAAAGTTTTTGTTGTTTGCTTCAGTTGGACCTGTAAATAGTTACCTCTGCAGTCTACAACAGCTCCATGTTCGAACCCAAAACAACTTGCAGTATTTTGCAGAGCTGTGTTTTAAGAACATTGTACTTAGTGGCAGATTAGCTTCTTCATTGTAAATGTGGTTGTATTTCAGCAACCAGCCACATATTAACGTACAAAGTCACACAAAAAAAAAAAAAAAAAATAGACTTATTGATGCAACAATTATTGCTTAAAATTCATGATAAGTTAGGCAGAACCTTATTTACACTGAAATATTTCATTTTGCACACCAGCGTCTGCCAACAAATCACCAGTGTGTAAATAATCAAATTGACTAAAGAAGCATTCATAAGTGGTTCATGAAAAGGCTGGCGGTATGAATACACGTTTATTAAATTTATGTCCAATGCTAATGCACTGGACAGAAATCATGTGCTGCTGAATCATGAAGTAGCAACACATTTTCCTGAGAACTAGAGACGGCATTTTACACTTTAAAAATATTTGGTGAATTATCTCACAAATTACTTGAATCTGTTACATCATCTTCTTCATAACTGATGTTGATACAGTACATGTTTATAGAATATCGAGCTGAAATGTAGTTTCCCATAATCTCTATCACTCACAACATGACAGGAGGCCACAGAGGCCCATTAGTTTCTGTCAACAAACAAACAGAGTTGGCCTGTCACTGGACTATATCTATCTGTCACTGTCAAGCAGTGATGGATTGGCATGAAACACGAGAAAGACGCTGGCACTTCGTTCAGCTTCCATAGTGGTAAAGGTTATTAATGGAGGAAAGAAAGCGTGAGTAAATAAATGCAAAAACAGTATTTTTCTAGTCACTCTAGAAATCACAGTACACTGGTCTCTGTTGTTGTTTTTTTTTTTTTTTTATCTAGGTGAACAACGTGTTTTGCCTTCACTTCGTCAAGTTTACTCTGCTGATAACACCTGCAGGTGAAATAGACAATTGCTCACATGACCCCACCGCAATCAGTGTTCTACAAATCACAAAATATGAACAAAATCAAAATGTTCAAAACAACATGTAGATGCATCACATTATCACCACCCTGCAAAGCCTCAAGACTCACACACCATGCATTTCATAAATATACAATTCCAAATATACATGTTGCTATGCCATACCAAAATGTATTGATTTATTATAAAATCAATACACTCAAATGCAGTATTTCATTGAGGCTAAATGGTTCAACAGTATTTAATTTGTGTATCCAAATGTATCCTCTCTCCTTAAAAGTTGTTTAACTCAATTCCCCCCCTGGCATCTGGGAATTTAGGCATGGTGAAGTCTTTACCTCTTTGCTGATGATTTTCAAAGCTCGTGATAAGTTTATTCATCTCAAAAGACCAATAACTGAGCTGTCATCTACAACCCTCTTCTTCCTCTTCACCACTGAGAAAGTAAATTACATTCATGAGAAAATGAGCACAGAGAACAAAGCAATCGAAGACTACAGCTGTTCCATACTAACCAGGGGATCTATGTACAGTATGTCTTTGGGTAAATCTATGTCATACTGATAGAGAATGATATATATGTCAGTCATGCACTGACCTTGATTAAAACCAAACTGAAAGTGTAAGGAGCTTGAGTTAATTTTCACATCAAACATCAGAATAGGGAGAAAACATCATCTCTGTGACTTGGTCTGTTTCATGATTACTGGTGCCAGACAGGCTCATTTGAGTATTTCTGGAACTGCTGGTCTCCTGTTTTGTCAAACACTAAGAATGGTGCAAAAAAAACAAACCATCCACCGAAAGAAAGTCTTATTGAAGAGAGAGTTCACAGGACAATGGCCACGCCAGACAGAAAAGCTACAGTAACTCTGGCAAACACTTTTTGACTGTGGTGAGCAGAAAAAAAATCTCAGAATGCACAATACTCAAACACTGAGGTAGATCAGGACTACATCAGGCTCCAACCCTGAAGAGAAATATAAAAAAAAAAATTGACCAATGAACCTAAAGCACACAGATACTGTGGCATCAACAGCACGAATCCCTGGACTTAACCTGCCATGTGTCAACAGACTCCTTCCAACATGATAATGCACCATATCACAGAGCAAAATCTCAAACTGGTTTCATGAGCATGACAATGAGTTCTGCATGCTTTAGTGATCGCCCCAGTGACCAGGTCTGAATCCAATAAAACACCTTTGGGATGTGGATGGAAAAAAAAGGATTGAGACAGATCTGTATCTACTCAAACCTATTATCAGATATTTGAGTTGTCACTTTCAAAAAATGAAGACTGAATGGATTTGAAATAACCTATGATTTGTTAAGAGACTGCAGACCACATTTCAAACATGTCATGGAGTCTGAAAATGAACTTTTCACCCAACGTTCAAACAAATGTTTGAATTTCAAATAAAAAGAGGCAGCCCTCTCACCCATCAAACTACTGTCAAGAAATGTTGAGATCCCACTAACACCGTCACAGATAAGACCAGAAGAAATAGAGTAATGTAATGACATAAAGTTTTTAACCTGATGATTTTGCCATACTAACAAAATGCTGATAACCATAGTTTAACGTGGAAATCAAAGAAATAAGTATGCGTTAAAATAAGACAATAGAAACTGTGTTTGAATGTATGTGTGTTAAATCATGAATTTGTGTGTGTAACAAACCAGGACAAAAATAAGATATTAAGAAATGGTTATCCTCCAGTAAACTGCCTCAATAGGTGCGAGCAGGCAGAAAGGGGGGAAAAGGAAAGTACCAAAAACTGCCAAAATAGAGAAGTATCTAGGAACAGATGGAGAGGAAAAGTACAGAGAGAATATAACCAAAAGATGAGAGAATTAAAGAAAATGAGAGAAAAGTTTAAACTAGTAATCATGAAATGATACAGTTAACAGTGATTAAAATGAATCATATGGTGTGATTTGTACATGTATATGATACAATGATTACATATATGAGATAGAGTAGAGAGTTGAGTAAGATTAAGAGTGTACGTGACTAGTTGATAGATGTGGGATGGACAATTTATTATGACACAGACTGATGGAAAATTACCTGATGTTGATCTAAAGAGACCAAAATGACCAAATGACCAAAAATGGTTATACCCAAAAAGAGGAACAAGGTTAGAGCAGTCGCCAAACAATAAAACACAGAGTCTTGCTAGATTCTGTGTTCTTCCAACATCGGTCGCCTACTGAGGACTGACTGCAGAGGACCCTCCTCATGCCACCAAACAAGTAGAGACAGTTCAACTAATCAAGACATCGCTAAGAAAATCTACTGAGCAAATCAAGATAAGGACGAGGAGAAATCAAAGAAAGTTGCCAACGAGCAGTGGATTACAATTTGTTCTTCAAAGTGATTCTGCTCAGCCTGACTGTACAAGTCCAGACCAGTGGGAGACTGGGACCATGGACGGGGTCTAGGTCTCCAACCTTAAATCCAGGACTATAGTAGGACTGAAAGGACTCCAGCCAAGGCTACGCTGTGTATTCCTCCATCTCCACATCCAAAGATCAACAAAAAACATCTATCAGTATCAATTCTTGAGTATACCAATTTAAATCAGCTGAGTTTAGAATAGTTTTATGATTTATATTGACAGTTGATGTGTTATTAAGCTGTTGCTTTGCCATTGCTAAAAATAAATATACTAAACTGCATGTAGAGTTGTGGACTTTGAATTATTAATCTCATGTCACACATTAATTCAGAGACTGTGTATATTAACAAACAATGAGGCTCTGACAGGTTGTTCTAGTTCCCTAAATCAAATGTATCTTTGTGGATAATATTCTGTGGTAAGACCACAGAATATTAGAGCTGGTCCAGACGCCTGTACAGGGGTTTAACCTGGATCTAACAGTACACCAAGACAGAAATGTATGTCTATAGGGTTCAATTAATTATAAACTCTTAGAAGAGTTAACGGTTAAAGGATCATAACACAGTGTCAGTATTTCTTATATACTATCAATTGCATTGTTGCTATTGCCAAAACACTGTATTACCAGCAAATAATCAATTTTTGAAACAAGTCGAGCACTGCAACATTTCTGAAATGGGAAAAATGTCAACAAGAAATACAACCAGCCACAGTAAAAAATTAATCCAGTAGCATGTAACACAGAGGGACTGACCCTGGGTCAGGTCGCTTCCTGTTCTCATATGTGTGCATAATTGTAGTTGGGTGTTTGACTGATCATTGACAAATGTCTTTGGAAGGGCACTGTGATTTATGGGATGCCTATGGAAATATATCACAGAACGGTGCAGTTTCTCCCATAAATGTATCTTAATTAAAGTAAGATGTCATAATAAAAACAGCATTTTTTTTAAGAGATTTGTTATTCCTGAATAAATATTTAAACACTGTTAAGAATTTAAAAAGAGCTGTCATTTCTTCACACCCAGTAGGAGACAGCTCACTAAGGAAGACATAACACCTTGTTTGGCTGAAGGTAAAGATTTTACTATTCAACATTTTCACAACAAACATCCTCTCAATCATCACTTATAACCTGGACCAGTGATGTGGTGGTGTATGTATCTGCAGAGTTTTGCCCTTTGCCTATGTTTACTTATTTTCTTCTTATCTTGTTGTGTTTGGGATGTGTCTGGGCTTTAGGCAGTGTGCATGTGTGTGTGTGTGTGTGTGTGTGTGTGTGTGTGTGTGTGTGTGTGTGTGTGTGTTCCCAAGCCAATAACAACAAGCAAGATGTGAGGACAGGACTCGATACAAACATAGTGACCAGGTTACAGAGCTGCAGGTCTGTATGTCAGTTTGACCGAGCTAACTATGAATTTTTTTTTTTTTTTTTTTTTTTTACAAATAGTGACATATTCTTACATCACAAGACAACAACATCAATACTCATTGATCTATGCAACCAGTTTTCACTCAAAACATTACATTGATAAAAACTGTGTTATATTCTGGATTTACTATCCCACATGCAGCAATTTAGGCTCAATCTAATGTCTCAGTACTGAGGACCATATGCTCACATAGTGGCTGAAGGGGACTTTAACACAGTCCATTGTCCTCGGATAGAAAGTGATGGCACATAAAGAGCCAAGATATAGTGGTTGATTAAGGGACAATGACATCTAATACGCAGTCCTTAGAAACCCCACAAGGACACAGCAGCATCCTCCAGTTCCATTGATACAACGGTGCACAACAAATCTCGCGCATCTACATCCCTTCCTCTTTGCACTATTCAGCAACATCAGTTTCCTTGAATGTAAGATATGAGCGTGTCAGTATTCACCAGCGAAGGTGCTTGTGTGATAGAACTGCAATTTTCAAGCTGTAGGCTCTCTTGAAATTAGAAATCATTCTTCCCCTATGGAAAGAGGCCACCTATTGTACAAATCACTGCCTCATCAAACGGCTGCCTGAAATGCTGTTGTACTGTTAAAGGATGGATATTTTTGTGTCATTGATACAGGAATACAGTGCACATGCTGTTAGCTTCAGATATTTTTCTCATACAGAAGAAAAGGAAGAAAAAAAAAAAACATGAAAGAATCTGTGTAAGACAAAAATAATGCATTCATAAGGGATCTGAGCTACCTCTAATTTTAGCTCATTTTAGATAGAAGGGGTGCCTGAAAGAGAGACAGTCAACCATGCGGAGAATTGCCTTTTCAATGGCAGCACACCTCTTAAAAAGCCAAGTAACATTACAAACAAAATGGTAAAATAGACATTTAGATACATCAGTGCAATCCTATTGCTCTACTATAAGAAAGACAGAGAACGGTCAGCTGGAGAACTCATCCGTACAACCAACCTAATGCTTTTACTCAAAAATCGAAGAGTGCCATTATATAAAATTACTAAACATAAGTTTTCCAATCAAGTCCACCAAGGACATTGGCTGGGGCACCCAATGTCCAACAGCCTGCTGTCATTTTTCTACAGTAAATCTGCACTATGTTGTGTTAAACATATGAGAAAATCAGTTGTCCCATGAAGGTCACATCACAGCGTGTGCCCTCAAAGGATGCCTTGCTGTAAATAACATCTCATAAAAAAACTCTATTCAAGACTAATAGACTCATTCATGCATTGAGCCCCAAACCCATCTGGCTCCACAGGCAGTAAATTGGTAATCAAAACTTTAAAATTACTCCTGAAGTTCCTGGTAATATGCCATCACCCTTCTTTCTTGCCCTTCAAAAAAAATGTACATAAGGCTAAATGAGGTCAGAGTGTGGGGAGCATTTTTAAGTTAAGAAGTTTGGCATCACAATGCTTTTCAAGAAATATTCACGGATGTTTGGCTTTATGCTATTTATACACACAAAAAGTCTCAAAATCTGCACAGTATCAGCTGCAAGCACTCACTCTTCTAAATACAGAAAAAGAAAATGTCTCATTTCAATGAATTTTCCTGATTCAGACAAGAAACCTGTCTCTAGCTTAAAATAGAGTTATATTATTTTATATTCACAACAAGCTCCTGGTTGAATTATTTGTTATTATTTATTGTTATTATCATTATTGTTATGGATGGGGATGATACATATATGGTACAATATTTTCATAAGAAGTAAACCAACTACATGCTAGTTACACATATCCCACCAACTTAAATTCTGTTTTGATACAGAGATCCCAATACATCATGATTTACTAAAGGTTTTTCTTATCCATGCAGCCACTACCCCTGCTGCTCTATATTTAATTAAGAGCAGCAGGGGCAGATAACTCATTGTACACAAGCTACTTTTCAATAAATCAAATTACCAGTATGTGAAAGGCATCGTTCCAGGGAGGCAAGAAAGAGGCGGTACATTTACATGGTCTTTTTTTCCCACACGTTAATTAAAGCGCACATCGGACAGGAAAGCCTCACTGTGTTACTGCCCACAGCTCGATTCAATGGCCAATCTTCAGAAGTTAACAGTCATGTGAAAAAAATGGGCTTTTTACATAATTGAAGTTGCAAAAAGAAAGGTTTTTACAACTGAAGGGTTGGCACCATCAATGTTAATTGCGGGGCATGCACATTATTCTTATAGTGCTACATAGTGAAGTAATAGAACCAAAGGTTGTCCTTTAACAACCAATTTCCTCTTGCAGGAACATTAACCTGCAGTGATTTGGGAAAATGGACCTCACACCCAAATTTGTTCTTGGGTATTCAAACATTTCTCACAGCAATCTACTGACACAATGCTGATTTAAAGTAGTTTTACAAGTTATAATGCAAAATCACTTCTCTTACTTTTCAAATTAATAGCGCAATTAACTCTTATAATGTAGCCTGTCGAACAGTCTTTTTTGATTGTATCATGTTTAAAAATTTAACTATAAGAACTTCTTGTTAGACTCTATTACATGATTATTAATCTATGAATGTGTGTGTATATATATGTATGTTTGCTTGAGCTAGCAGGTGTTTTGTTGTGTTCATTCTGTGATATTTGTGATAAATCTGAGAAAATGTTATGTTAAAAACTAAATGTTATGCTGCTGACTAAAACATATAGCCTTCACAATCTGAGGCAATGAAGTCATTAATTTGGGAGCATGATTGATTGGAGTGGATCTAATGAGCAAATTATTAATGTGAGGTAATAGACTTGCTAACAACCTTAATTTGAGGCCATATATGTCAAATTTGTGCAGAAAGGTTGCAACAACATCTTACTTTTAATTCAAGGACTTTAAGGACTTTCTAGGTCTATTACTATTGACAACTCGTAGCTTTCCAGAGGCTCACAAACAACGAGTAAAAACAGGCTTGAATGTACAAACACTCCTCAACTGTGCTGTGGTGCAGTGATGACAGACTATGTGGTGTCCTGCCCTTTCTAACACAGCACAGTAAAACAATACATTGTGAAAGCAGAGTGATTTATGAGAGACTTATTTACATGGCAGAGAGCTGAGAAACAGCAGGAGATACTCAAGCAGACAGAAGCACGAATCCTGTTTACTATCCATCCATTTTCTATACCACTTATCATGTTAATGATTTAATGATCACAGGGGGCTACATCCAATCCCAGCTGACTGTGGGTGAGGGCAAGGTAAACCCTGGACAGGTTGTCAGAAAATCTGTCAGAAAATGCAACACTTCTTTCAGAAAATTGTTGAAATGTTTTTGGTTTTCACGTTCATTTCTTTTGTTTACATTGGAACAAAAAAAACTGAGAAAAAAGTCAAACCTGACAAAAAAAATCAAAAAATCCCCTGGACAAAATTATTGGCACCTTGTCAACATTGTAAGAAATAATTACATTTCAAGCACATGAAACTCCTGTAATTTGTATTTAAACTCACATGTGGCAAGTGACACGTGCTGGTTATGTAGTAATCACACTTGCAACCGGTTAAAATGGAAAAAAGTTGACTCAACCTTTGTCTTGTGAGCATGTTGTGAGCATGGAGAAAAGAAAGAAGAGCAAAGACTTGTCTGTGGATTTGAGGGCTAAAATTGTGAAAAAACATGGACAATCTCAAGTCTATGAGTCTGCAGAGATCTTAATGTTCCTGTGTCCACTGAGCATAATGTCATCAAGAAGTTTACAGCCCATGGCGCTGTAGCTGACCTCCCTGGACATGGACAAAAGAGCAAAATTGATGAAAAATTACAATTAAGGATTGAATGGTGGATAAAGAATCTCAATCAGCTTCCAAACAAATTGAAGCTGATCTGCAGACACAGGGTACAACAGCGTCAGCTCACATTATCTGTCGCATCTGAATAAAAAGGGACATTATGGTAGGAAACCCAGGAGGACACCACCGCTGACACAAAGGCATAAAAAGCCACACTGGACTTTGCCAAAACTTATTTGATGAAAACACAATCCTTCTCGAAGAACGTACTGTGGACACATGAGACTAAAACAGAGCTTTTTGGTAAAGTACATCATAGCAATGTTTACAGAAAACAACATAAGGCCTTGATAGAAAAGAACACGGCCCCTTCAGTCAAACATGGTGGAAGTTCACAGATGTGTTGATGCTGCTTTGCTGCTTCTGGCACCAGATGTCTTCACTGTGTGAATGGCATTATTAAATCTGATGGTTACTAAAAAATTTTGGGGTGCTACGTAGTACCTAGTGTCAGAAAGTTGCGTCTCCACTGGACGTCATGGGTCTTCTAGCAGGACAACGGCGCAAAACAAACTTCAAAAAGCACTCAGAGATGGTTAAAAACAAAGTGCTGGAGAGTTCTGAACTGGCCAGAAATGATTCCAGATCTAGAACACCTGTGGAGAGATGTCAAAAAGCAGTTGAGAGAAGACATCCTTCAAATATAAAAGACCTGGAGCATTTTGCAAAAGAAATGTGGTCTAAAATTTAAGTAGAGGGGTGTAAAAAAAAAAAAAAAAAAAAGGTGATGGGTTAAATGCAGAGGGTTAATTTCGTTGTGTGCATGGTGTGCTGTGCTGTGTGCTCAGTGATCACTATAGTTTCACTTTCTTTTTTTTTCAGGAAGCAGTTGATTTCAGTTTATTTCCCCCAAAGGGTGTGCTAGAAAATATTGAGTTAAGGGTGCCAATAATTTCATCCAGGGTTTTTTTTTTTAATTTTATGTCAAATTTCATCAAGTTTGTTGTTCCAAAGTAAACAAAAGAAATTAATGTGTGAATAGCAAAACATTTATTGAATTGAAACAATTTTCTGGAAAAGGTTGTGTATTATCTGTCAGAAATGCAAAGGTGCTGATATTTTTGGCCATGACTGTATATATAACTACAAACTGATTTAAAGTTACAACTTATAGCTTCATACAAAATCTAGACAGTCAATGACCATCGATGACCTATAGTAGTGAGGTCTGGTTTCAAAAAATCAAAATCACAAACTTTCAAGGACCATTAGAACCCTGGTGACCACAAAAATAGAAAACTTTTCCACCCACCACCTCTGTACATAGAGAATACCTCACTAACTAAATGAATGTAATTAAATAGCCAGGTACAGAATAGTCGGCTATTTCAACCGCAGCTGATTCATCTCACTAAAATATTAATTACTGTTATTATTACAGTGTAACTCTACAGAAGACTGTTAGTAGAGCTCCATTCATATATTCTTACTGGCCACATACCTTGCAGCTAAAAACCGTAATAGTTTTTCTATCCGAGAATTGTCTACGCAATTGATTTCAGGAAGTGCCTTTCGTTACATAGCCTGGTCGACTGAAGCAGTGGGAAGAGTCATGTCCGAGGTGAAGAGGGTTGAAGCGTTGCTAAACAGTAAATGTTGGGAGTGAAGGCGCCATGTCAGATGTGGACATAGGGTCAGAGTTCATTAACTGTCTCCCCCTTCTAATGAAGCTTTTTCCAGCTGAGGGATTTTTGCAATTGCTGCAGTAAGGTTAGTGGAGCATGAGGAGTCCGGAGCGTAGGAGCACAAAGCCAAAGTCACCCCTCACAGACAGACTGGGTCAGTATCAGTGTCAACCTTTTAAAAAAAAAATCACAGATAGAAGCTAAGAACATCTGATTGAATTTGGACCTTTATTTCAAAAGCCTTATTTCAGTGACAACCATGACTTTACTAATTAAATTTAAAAAAACGCAGCGGGAGCAAAACTGTTCTGAAAATGCCTCTTGGAGTCTTGAAAACACAACCCATAGATCACAATTAGAGCGCACATTAGATTCACATGGCAAATGAAAAACATCTCCAGCAGATGATAAATGATCAGAGTTGAAATTTAAACCTACAGGAAATTATTCAGAGTAACTTCAAACCTCCTGATGATCAGATTTTTGCTGACCTCCAGTGGTTTAACTTCTCACCTTGTTACACTGATGTAAACATTTATTCCATATTCATCGTCAGTCCTCAGCTCCTACAGGATCTACCATCAACTACAATGAAAGCTACAAGGCTTGGTATCATTCACAAGGCCACCTTCATCACATTATCATACAAAAAAATTAACTCTTAACGCTCTTAACACTGTGACACTGGGATTTCAGTTTAAAAACTAAAACAGGTGAACTGTTGACATATCTGTATTAGAAATATAATTAGACTCACTGGGGTAATAACTTTGACTTGTTTCCTCTAGTTTTAAAAAATAATTCACAAGGACAAGCCGGGGTATTATAGCTGCCTGGTCAGATATGAACTTTTGGTGACTTTGCTCAGCATCAGGGATTAATGCCACCCCCACTGAGCTGAGTAAGAGCCCCTTTACCCACAGATGAGAGCTGCAGGAGAGAGCAGTAAGTTGGATACTGTTTGTTTTGCAATTCTGTGTGAACCCAAAGTCCCTGCAAGAGAGCAAAGGGAGAAAAAGGAGAAAAACAAAATAGAAAGCAACAGAATAAGGTCTTTTCTCTTTGCCTGCAAGGGAGTTTTGCCTCTGAGTGGTACTGTGTCTGGTTGTTTGTTGGGTGATTTACAGAGCAGTGGCAGAGATCCATTAGCAATGAAACAACATACGCTCTATCCAGGAAGTGATTTATGTATTCAATAAGACTCTCTGGCTTTCATTCCCTCCTTCCCTTCATTTCACTTCCTTATTCCTGACAGAAACAGTAAGAAAAGCTCCAGCCTGGAGAGGAAACTGCCAAGAACAGCGTCCTACCCAGGTGAGAATGCTACTGCACCATGAACCTGCTGTAAAGACACTTTGGTTTGGGCTGTTCTGCACCTACAACACTCTGTGTCTCTGTAAAAAAGAAAGAAAAGAAAATCTTCTGGAAAATTTTTGAGTGTTCATTTAAAAAAACAAAAAAGCTACAAGGCAACATTTCTTCAAAGTAAAAGATTTTAACCCAAAACAGAAAACATCAGGAAAATAAAGGGGCCGCGTCAATAGTTGAGGCAACACCAAAGAATTTATTGATCCAGTCAGACGAAGTTAAAGCTGTTAAAAGGTAATAAACTGTAAACATTTAGGGCTCCTTAACATCTGTAAATACACTCTTTTGGTCTGAACTAAAGACAGTAAATGAAACATTGACTCTGACCTGGTTCCTGTTCAAAATGTCACATAGAAAATAGCAGAACAAAAGAGATGCAGCTTTTACTGCAGTGTTATGTTTTGTTTATTTTTGCCAAAATAAAGTCAGCGGGAAACAAACACGACACGTCTGCTGTAAATCACTTCATTTCCTGATGTATCACGAACAATCTCAGCAGTCACAGGCAGTAGTGCATACACGTCACTATGACTGAGTAATTTGCATTAGTAAATAGGTCGCTTATGCAGATTGTTAGAAGATTGCTTTGCTAAAATATGGAGTTTCACGCAAAAATGGAATAGTTAGCTTCCACACTAGCCTAAATGCATATTATTTATTGTTTGCCTTTCATTGAAAACTGGAAATATTAAGTCTGCAACAGAAATAGTCATGATAGAACTAAAAATGGTCTCATCGTGACAGTGCCAACTGGGAAAACTGCACAGAAAGCAGCAGATGTGTGAGAAGGTTAAAGGACAAGAAGAGGGGGGCTCGAAGAAGAACTGGATTAGGAAGGAGGGAGTGCATAAGAAGTGGCAAGTGAGGATCAAGCAGCCAAATCCTGCTAACTGTGCTGTTTTCAAACAGCTTGGTAAGGAAACTCACAGCAGTCTTTAACATACAGTATCACCGAGAAATTAATCTACAGAGGGAAAGTATGGGAAGGACAACAGAGAGAGGGAGAACGAGCTGCCAGATGGGGTCAGGAAAGTAAGAAATCAGCAGAAACGGTTTAAGGAAGAAAGAAAGCTGCTTACTGTAACACCCATTAATTTCCCCAAAGACAGGTGTTGAGGATATTAATCCAAATAAGAGCGCTAAGCTTTGCCAGCTTCTCTACTCCTGCACCAGCCAAAGCCACGCACACCCCATCTTGCCAAAGCCTTCCAGATGCTTTCAATTAGAACCAAGACAGAGTTGTAATTTAATGGCCAAGTTACGAGGGAGGAACGTAGACTGCTATTCACCACAAAGTAGCTGTTTTGTTCTACATTTAAATCCAAAATTTAACTTCACTGGTCCATGATCTATAGATCTATGTCTAATCTTAACTATAAGTTTAGACCCTAATTATGGTTATTAATTTTTTAAAACATATATTTATTATTTATTATTATTTGCAGGCTAGCCAAATCAGGAAAGGCCCAAAGGAGGAAAGTTACATAATGGAGAATAGTATAGACTGAACCTCTGAGTTCAAGAACCATGATATTACAGATTCACCAGTGGGAGCTAATGATACATCCAAGCTCATATACTACAGCTGTCTCACTGTGTGTTGAGCCAAACCAGACATTTGACAAACTCATCCCGCAGTCAGCACGGCTGCTGGTTTTATAGATTTTTTTTCTAATAGAAATTGCATTATGGAGGAATTATAGACTTGGCTCTTTAAACAAAAGAGAACCTTTATAATGGGCACATGTGATGTTGTCTGGCAAATAAAAAATGCAACACATGGGATGATAATATGATATTTTCTCCTGTCTAGACTTCTAACAACTGACTGACTATTTTCTATTTACTGGAAGACACAGACAATAGAAATGTACTTGTACAAATAGCACTTGTTACAAGAAGAGGTTCTTCAATTATCTGTACCTGACACACACTTGTTTACATTTATTTGTCTCCTTTCCAGACTCACTTCCAGCTTGAAGTTAAATCAATCAGTCAACTTGTTTGAAACACGGATACTCACAAAGCCTCATTGAGACTTGGGAGGTTTGTCTTTCAGCTCTGCTTTGTTCAACTGTGAGAAACGCACAAGTTTTTAGTGAAGTTTTCAGGCAAAACAGGAACTATACCAGGTCTTCCTAAACACTTAATTTGTCATGCTCCTTTACGAACTCTACCTCCTCAAGCACCAGTCTTTATCTTTGACTTTTAGGTAGCACCAGTCCTGCAGATAGTTGTAGCTTTGGTTCTTAAATATTAACTAAAGAAACTTGGCACCAACCAAAACAAATTGAAAGAATTATTTTTATTAACTATTTTGGGGACAATTAAGGTGACAGCAGTAATACAGACAACAACCAGTGAGGCAATCACATCAGTAAGAGAAAGCTGTTTTGGGACTTAAATGAGCTCTTTGAGGATGAAAAGATAATTTCATAAAAGAAAAAAAAAATCAGCTGCCAGATGAAGGATCATTTCATGAACTAATTAACAACACTGAGTTAAAGTGGGTTTGTTTGTTTGTTTTGTTTTGTTTTGTTTTGTTTTTTTTCTTTTTGCACATGGTTAAATTTAGGTTTGAAAAAAACGTGTTGTTGATTTTCTGGTCTTCTATTTGTACCATAAATATCATTGTATCATTGTCAAGAACGTGTCAGCGGCATGAGTTTGTTAGAATTTGATGAGGAGAAATTCTCCCACTGATGCCCCTGGTGTGTTCAATCAACCTGTCCAACCAACGCGAGGGGAGATTGCAGCAAAGTGAAGGGAAAGCTGTGAGAAATATGCAGTTATCTTGCTGTTTTGCTGTAATGTTAGACTAAGAATCTACTCAAAGTTTTACATATTTAGCAACTGATTCAGAGCAGCGGTCTGACCATTTTCAGAAGAGGTGAACAACTTCTTTGGATTGAGATTTTATGCCGCACACCGAACAGAGTAGGCTGAGAAATAATCAATAGAATTACCCACACAGGAACCGCGGTTACGAAAACCCAAGAGGTTTGTCTATTTGGAGCTCAACTGACACAGAAAATGTTGCAAAGTTTTATTTACTGTAGGCACATGATTCATTTGAACCAGAGCATCTGCTGCAGAGGTACAACAGGATATAGGATCATTTAAATGTTCTATTCCACTGTGGAGTTCAGAGGCGCCACAGTTAACAAGGATCAGTTAGTCTGGTTTCGAGTCTGACTTTCAATCCACCACCCACTGAGATCACGTATTAAAATTACACCACTGGGAAAGAGCTCAGTCAGTGGAAAACAAGAGCATTTTCATCCATATCAAATAGTATGTATAAAAGGAGAAATGTTGTCTTTTGGGATATCCATTGTCATTAAATCACTCAGGGGTGACATAATTCATCATTTGTCTCATCAAGAGCTGCTGACTCAAACTAATACCAGAGAATCTGTGGTTACGCTTCATTTAGCAAATCCTGTCTGATTTCCCCGGCTTCTCAGCAACGCCTCAGTCTCAATCAAGTTTGAGAGTGATGTGAAAGTGCAAGCACACTCCTGAGTATCAGGGGACGGAAACCTCACATTCAGTGTCAGAGAAGATATTTGTTCAATCAGTTACTCTCAAGTCTTTTGTCCTCTTTTGACCTGTCCACACACTGACCATTGTGGTAATTATCTTAGTTTGTGTGCTGATGTCAGCTCAGAAGACTGTGCTATAATTACTTTAAGTAGCTTCTATTACAGATAATGAACCCTAAGGGTAAGATAGCATCCAACTACATTTGCCAAATTAGGCTCTAACTATCTACGCGCAACCTGAGAGACAAGACATTATCAAAAACAGGTAGGTAAGACATGTTTTACGACTGTTGTACAAGCTAAAGACATAAAATTGAGATTTGTAAAGAAATGAATATAACATATAGGAGGGAGCTGGGGAATTTAAACCATTTGTAAAACAAAGCTGTAAAACTAATTCAATATTGCCACACTGATAAATCCATGTGTTTCAACATGTAATGGATTAATATTCATGATAGCAACATGATGAGAGAAATAAAGCCATATTTAATCAAAGTAATAAAATCAAATTAACTTTGTTTTGTCATTAAAGGCCACAGCAGCCTTTAGATATTACGACAGATGAAATAACAGGTTTTAGCTGCTTGATGATGTGTCAGTGCTTACAGTACAACACCCACTTATTACTGCTAATTATTACTTCCATTAGCCTTTCCTATTAGGCATGCAATAGCCTATCACGAATGTCACAAGTTTAATTTTTAATAATAATTAGCCAGATTCTTTGAGTGGAAGATTAACTGTAAACAGTGAGGTTAAAACAAAAAGGAAAGGAAAGAAAAAAAATAAATAAATACACAGCTGTGCATTAGTCCATACGTGACTGGTCAAACGATCATCACTGTTTATTGCAAATGAACAGAAATTTTCTATATCACTATGACAGAATGCAAACAAAATTTGCACATTATAAGTTTTAAAATATGTGATTTATTTCAAGACTGCTATATTTTACATAATTCACAAGTGTACCTGTTATTTTGTCCACCCCATATAATATTTTATTCACTGCACATCTCGCTCTCTCTCTTTCTCTCACTATCTGAGAGAATTAAATTAGCTATGTTCTGACTTGGCAAATTTGTGATTTAGATGAAGGTATGTGTCTCTAGCTGAGGGAGAAAATGTGTGCACATGATGGCTTTAGGCTGAACCCTGGTGGGACAACAATGAACTGCACCGTTTGTGCACAAGAGACAAATACACGAACAGATGGTGGCAACAAAACAGTTGTGTCGACAAAAACAAATACTGAAAGATTGGAATCATCTGAGTAGGTATATTATATATTATGAGACCTGGTCTACTATATATCATACCTGTGTACTGCAGGTGTGTGGCACAAACCAGTATTCACTGTGTTTCCTGTATAGAGTAACTCTGACCATCAAATGACTTTGATACAAGCACAGATGCTGTCATCAGGAATTCATGAAGCAACTTTAACACCAATGAAAACAGCTGGACAACACAGGCACATTTTGCCATGAAAGATAATGACAGACTTAAGATATTATGACAGATTCAATAACAGGTTTGATTTTGCATCAGTGTTTACAGTAGAACACCCACTTATTGCTAATTATTACTTCCATCATCCCCGCAAACATAAATTATCACCAGTAATTCATCTAGCAAGTTTAACACCAATCAAAACAGCTGGACAGCACAGCTTACACAATGGTTGGTTGTTCCCAACATAGAAAAGCACATCTGAGGTGTTTTTAAAAAGTATTAAAGAATAATATATAATGTGATGATATCAGGTGACATATCAGGATAAGTGTACAAATAAGATTATGGCTTCTATGTGTTATCAAAAAAACTAAATGTGGAGAAATATTTTAATGATAAAATCTGACAACGGACATTTGTAAGACCAGACCAGTACCACAAGAAACTGTTAACATATTTTTTCTTAAAAAGATCCTCTACTAGTAAGACATGATGGCCTTATACGATTAACACTGGTGTCAGCTTTATAAATGTGATATAAATTTTTTATTCTTGTTATTTACGTCTGGGTAGTGACGTTAAATGGTTGCGTCGCTCTGCGTCCACTGTAGCCGTCTCTGAGTGGGCACCATATGCCCATAGTAAAGTTGTTTTCTAAACTATTGATTAACATAATATAGTCAAGAATGTTACTTGAATAAAATATATTGTGCAAAACTGCAATTATAGAAAACATCATAGAAAACTTTGCAAATAGTATAAAATCAGAAGCTGCATTTACGTAAATTCAACCAATCACCAGTTATAAGGTGGAACATGCAAGTGAACCTATGTCTATGAACCAGAGTGGAGGCCTCTCGTCCAATCACAGCAATCAAAGCCCGTTACCAGGCAGGAAAAGTCACTTTTTTGTTTGTTTATTTAGTTTGTTTTTTTTAACCAAAAACTGCTCACAAAGCGCATACGAAACGTATGCTGCATTTCCTAGCAAACAGGAAATGCTGCGTCATCACTGTGGATTTATGTCTTATACACAAGACAACAGCAGTAAACATGATTCATGATTGTGTTAATCGAACGGTCTTCAGTCGTCTGTCGCTGCTGGTTCAGTCAATTTTCATTGGATATTGATGAAACTTGTTGTTTTAGAATCTATGAGACGTTTGATTGTTTACAAAGCACCGTGTGGGGTGGGGGTGTGTGGAGTCTGTTTACTTGTTCTTGTTTTAGCTGTGTTTGGTGGTTGTAAAAACGGGTTATATCAGCTTTTAGCTGAGTTTCTGACGATTCTAAAGGATACTAAACATGCAGCACAGTTGGCGTTACATGCTGCAAAATCGGATGTGACCCACTCTGTCCATGGTACTGGGGGCGTCTGGGAAGAAGAGGTTTAATTCAAACCATGACCATATCATGGACATTGCATCAGTCTTTTTGACGAGCTCCACCTCCTCCATGCGCTCACTGCTTGCAGCCATTACTTTACTGATACTTTCAGTATCATAAAATATATCCTTTAAAGGTTTACTAATATTTCCATTATACAATAACAATTAATGAAATGTATTCTAGTAATGGTCAAGGTCATTGTGAACAAGAATCCAGTGGAAATATCAGCAAAACTATAAAGGAAACATCACCTATGTTTACAGCATTTATTTTGACCCGTGTCAGCCTCCGTACTGGCTTGACTGTAGTGAGATGATGATGAACAACTTTACTCTTCAGTCTTTTCAGTGAACACACTGTAAATCAGGAGAACAACAAGGAAGACAGAACTAGAAATTTATATGAAAACAAAGACGATCAGAGAAGTGAGGGAGGAGAGAAAAGCAAAATATGTGAATGCATATGTGCCTATGTGACTGCTACTTGTTAATGCTGACTGAGCTAAAAAGCTCCACTTTCTATCAGCAGCTGTCCAGGATAACTGGACAGCTGTACCCGACTTGTTGAACTCTGTAACTGATGATTCATGATGTCTCATTCCTCCGATGTTTCTTAGGAGCTTTCATTCGCTATGACTGACAGTGATGAAATTAGTTTCAGGTTAATTATTCAGTGAACATATGAATAGCCGTTGAATATCCAACCTGAAACGAACTTCACCACAGTCGATAATAGCAAGTCCACGAACATCTTCTCATTCTTTTCTCATCGTGATGAAAGCTGTCAAAGTTTACATATCTTCTCTTGTTGCCTTTCGTCTGGAAACTACAACCAAAAGCCACAAAATATTTCATTGTCTTGTCTTTTCAGATGTAGAGACAGGTTAGCCTAGCGCAATTAGCTCACCTGTGACCGCAACCGTTCTATGCCGTCTACCCAGGATGCATTGCGCACGCTAAATAATGGCTGCCAAAAACAGCTCATGTGTCTCTTTCCTTTTTTATTCATTTTTTTGTAGAAGAAAGCAGTTTCAGCATATTTAGGACAACTTCTCTGACTAGTTGAGGATCCTTTAAAAGAAATTAGTTTGACGTGCTTTTGATTTTTTCACTGACTGTTCATGTTGACTTCAAGAAAATGATGAATCTGCGATCTGAAGTCTCCTACGCCACCAGTTAACTTGATCACCAGTGAACCTGGAACACCTGCATGGATCTATGTTGCCTAATGACAACCAGGAGAAAAACCAGCAGAAACTATGGACAGCTTGTGAATTGATGTTTTTTCTATTATCAATGGGACATTACTGTGATGCAACCTAATTAATTTCATTCTCCTCATAATATATTATTTAAAACAAAATACTTGTATTTTTTAAATACAAAAACACTGAATTACTGAGTCTATCAACTGAAATATAATGTAGTGACACGTATTTTGTGTCACTATATATGTAGACACGTTATACCCAAACTAATGTTTTGGCAAGGATATTTAAGCTTACTACACTCTACTGTATACAGCACCACTTTGGTCAAAGTTTAACATGGTAAATGGTTCTGTAATGCAGTGGTCAGCACCTTTAGGATGTTGCTGATAAATCCAATGTATAAATTCATTTGCCGCTTGAATGCATCCCAGGATAACATTGATTCTCTGTTGATAAATACCACCTATATGTAGTGCTATACAAGTCTTTTATGAGAATGTCCTTTTTTTCTTTCCAATGTATTTGTTGTGTTTGTATAGTCTCTGGTTTTTTGGTTTTTTTTTAATTTGGACCACGAGTCTGGCAATAAAGGTGATGATGATGATGATTTACATACAGAAAGGGTCAGTACTACATGCAGGTAAAAACATGTTTGTTTGTTTTGTTTGTTAATGTATTTGTTAAATTGTATTTTTAATGTTAAACCATTGTTCAGAGAAGGAAGTGGAGCTGTAGTAACGCCAATCAAAGCAGCTCTCATCAACCACAACAGTTTGATGAGCCAGCACTTGGGCATGAAACTTTCCTCTAAAGACAAAAATACAACTATAGATATAAAAAACTGCTTGATTCACCTCAGCAGGAAATGAGAACAGATATTTCTGTTTCATGAAAAACTGCAATTCCTGTCAGTGCATGCAGAGAACACATTTCATTAAATTAATTTATAAAGCAGCTGGTTGGATTTTCATGCAGTGCACAGCACTGATTTGGATTATCCACATACTGCGTTTGAATATTTTCTTTAAAAGACTTCAAATCTTTTGTGGAGCTTGAAGAAGACAACCTCTATACTCTAAATGATCTGAATGTATAGGCGGTGAAGTTAAGAATCCATTAAAACCCTGCAGCCATTTTGAATACATAATCAGTCAAGGACAAAATGACACAAATTACAACTGTGTAGTATGAGTGAAGTATTCAGTATACAGAATAAAGCATTTCATTCATTTTACTATGATGGTCTCATTGCCTCGCGTCTCCTCTGTGTGTGGAAGTTAGACTGATGAGCTAATCTGCTACTTAATGATGTTTTAATAACATCATTTGTAGGAGCTTTGTATGATCCATCAATGATGTTCAAAGGACATCATGAAAATCAACATGTCAGCGAACAGCAGCGTAATGGTGGACAACAGGTCATTTAATGGTGCACAACTACCATTACTCTGACTTGTGGAACAATGGAAGATCCTCTTTTCATGTTGCGTTTCAGGCCATCAGGGGAAAAAAAAATGACATGCAGAAAAGAAAAGCTGATATTTAAGACACAGATTTACTCCGTTCCTCTAATAAAATCTTTTATTTAATTTTAATCATGTAGGCTAATATTTCTTTCACTCACCATCTGTCTCAGGGTCTCTCCATCACATCAATCTCAGAGGAACATCAAATATAACAAGATCAAGCAGATGAAAAGCAAATGAGGAAACCAGTCAGGAAGACAAAAAGACACTGATGTTTAACAGGTTTAGCTCATTTCATAATTCATTTTATAGGATAAATATTCAGTCAGTTTTCTTTTAACCAATAAACCACCAAAAACCATTTTAAATATCATTAAGTTTTCTCAATAATCCAGCATGAGAATGTGGAAAGGTGTTCACTTCTGGTAAAAACAAAAACAGTCTCATTGTGTTTAATACACTTCTTAAGACATTAAGTGCTCATCTGAATAATAATGAGTAAAAATAACTTTGGGAAAACAACAAAGTTAAGCAAAAGACATACAGTAATTTTTATACCTATTATTACACTGACAGGCTTGAGTATTAAAGTTCATGTCTTGGAAGAGAGAGGGGTTTATTCAGAAGTCATAATGCAAAAAGGATAAAATTCATCCAGGAATGCTGTTATAGTGATACTGTTCTACTGAAGGAAATAGTGATTCAAAGGCATTTTCACTCATAGTTGTCGTTCTCATTTCATAACTGACAGCTTTCCTATTACAGAACTGATTATAATAATCAGCAAAGCATTCCATATGATTTGTATTAATATAGTAAAAGTAGGCAATCTGTACCACCCCTGCTATAGACCTACATGCATTCATCTGCAGTCACCTCCCACTTTCCATTCCCAAACCAGCAATTCTGCAATAAGAGCTCATCATAACCTATTGAAGGTTTTTATACCACAGTGAAAATGAATATGAGTCTTTTTTTCCAAGAAAGATGAATTCCTTTCATGCGTGCAATTTTAATGACTTTTAATGACTTGACTTGTTTTATTGGACAGTTAATCATTTGTGCACTGCCCTGCTACAGTGGCCGTAGTCTGATGCTTAAACCAAGTATGATTAAGATGCCGGACTGACTCATTTAAATGCGAGTTCAACCTCCCTCCTTCCTGCTGCTGGAATCATTTTGACACTTTCTCCTTTATTCCAGCAGCTGTAGCTGAACTGAACTGATTTCTTTCAGGGCAATATGATTTTAAAAGGCAAAAGTTACTGGAATATTTTAATATGATTAAGACGTTTTTAAACCTACTGGGATTTAAGATTTGTTGTATTGTGTGTGCAGGTAAATGTCTACCTCAGCATATGTTGAACTTTACACCTCACATACTGAATGGTGTTTCAGATGTTCACACAGTGCTTCTGACACAGTTGTTAGAAAAAGACAATTAGTCTACAGTCAATCTGAGTCGATGCTCAGGCAGACATTCACAACGTTAGACAACAATATCAGCATTTACAGCTCAGGAGTGCTGATGTATGACCTCTCATTAGCTAAAATACCCACATGAACTCAGTGTTTGATTTGTGTAGTGCACTCATTAAGACCATTAAGATGCCTTAAGGCACAGTAAACAATGGACCCACCTCTGCACTGCTGCACCATCACCAGCAGCACAGAGAAGTATTTTGTAGCAAACATTTTGGGGGGTTGAATGTGCATTAAAACGTGTGCATCTTCAAACTGTTGGGTTCTTTATAAAACTGTTACTTTGTGATGTTTATCAAGCTGCAAATATTAAGTAACTTGAAAGTTTTGAAAGCCAAAGAGGTTTCGTTGTTTTACTTGAAGAAAAGAGAAACATAGAAGTTGTGATTTTAAGTATTTAACAATAATATGCTACATTAACCACCTATTACTTTTAAAATAAATGTCTAACAGTGTCAACCAAGTCAATGTACCTACCGATGTACCACCCAAACAAATATTGCAAGGATAAAAAGCTTCCATCTATTTCAGCGAACAGTTTTCATCTATTTGTCACATCATCATCGATGCAGCTTAAGATTTCATGTTCAACTGGGTTCAACTAAAAAGGCAGATACAAATATAGTGGATTGAGTCCATTTGTTAATTAATGGAAACTACAGTTTAAATAAATGAAAATAATTAAAAAAAACATTAGATCATCATTGTTTTGTTACTGTTATGGTATTGATAAGTGATATGAAAATAAACTGAAGACTTTTTTAAAAAGTGATGTGGTAGTTTGATTTGGTATGAACTGATGTTCATATAGTCCGTCGTCTTGAAGTCAATGGTCTATAAAAGGAGATAAGATACACAATGTCCTTATACTGTATATACACTGTGGTTTATACTCAACATCTGACAGGAAGTATTTGGTCCTCTCAGTGTAGACGATGCTTCTTTTTCTTTCTTCTCAACTGATTCACAAAAAAATGTCCTGGAAAAAGTTCTGTTTTTTTTTTTGCGTTTTTTTTTTTCTTTTCTTTTCTTTTTGATATTCAGCGTATCCTATTGACATATCTACAAAGAAGAGATGCATGTAGTTACTTGAGACATCATCAATAGAGGATGTGTGTTTTTTTAAGAAAAAAGAAAAGAAAACAATCTTTTCTGTCCCTTTGAGCCAAGAAATGAAAAACACCAACAGTATGTGAAAAGAAATCAATCAGTGGGTAATCAGTGGACAGAGAATTTCAGTTCATTTTACAGTACAAACATCAAAAATAAGTCTGAAGGAGTACCACCTTTCTGTGCCTCTGTTAAAGACCAATGCCCAGTTAAGCCATCTCCTGCACACAAGGGAGGGGGGGGTGAATTAAAACTCAAACATGTCATTTTGTTTCTTCGCCAGTTTGGCCACCTCCTGCCGGATAGCCTGCACAAGCGCAGAGGTGGAAAGGCTACTCAGGGGCATGCTGTCCATGTCCTTCACCACCTGGGGCAGGCTTTGCTGGGATGCTGTGCTAGGTGCAACGGGAGGCTGCTCCAGTGTCTGGTTATATTCCAGTGGCAGCCTGGTGGGGCTCCCCTGTGGGTAGCGAGGATGAGGAAACGCCTCTACATACCCAGGCAGCGGCACCTGAAAAACAAGGCCAACATGAAATCAGCATGACTGCATATGATTACTACTCACAACAATATTCAGTTAGATAATTAGAGGGCTACTGTATAAAACACAAGTTCTTTATTTTGCTGAATGAAGGTTTTCTATTGCATCCCTATTCTAGAATAAATTAAATAGGTGATATGGAAAAATATACACAGTTGCATCTGTGGGGAAAAACATTATAAATAAATCATAATAACAGGGAAAGTAATGAATGTGGAGATAAACAAAAATATGATACAGAAATTGATTTTGGTTCAGTGTTTGAACTCAAAAAATGGACTAGTTTTGAATCTTTCTAAAGCTCACATTAATATGATGAGAACTGAAAAATAAGGTTTTCATTTAGAAATGATTGTATCCACTCAATGGCAGCTGTAAAGTCAGTTCAGAAAACGATGAGATGGAAAAAATGAACAGTTCACTCCATCAAAGAGAGTCCAGTGGAGGGAAGGTCACATGGGTAATAAGAGATACGACAGGATGAATGGAACCTGTGTTATCTTCATGGAAGAAAGAGGACTTGGTAAAAAGAGGCTAAAGGAGGAGCATTGTTTCATGAGAACCAATCAAGTTCGAGGGTAGATGTGAGCACAAAATACATTTTGAATCAGTTTAATAAGAAACTAAATGTTTAAATTCAGAAAGGCAAACCAACGTATACATCACATATATTTCCTTCATTATGTCCATGATGTTTTGTGTTCAGGTTTATTTCTGCTGCAGTTGTGAAGGTCACTTTCATTAGTCTAAAACATTAACATTATTTACAGATGAAGTCTAAATTTGCAACTGCTATACTAACAATGTTCAAACCTGTCTACAGCCTGGATATAGCTTTAATTAAACAAGGTATCAGGCATAGTCAAGGGATAGTTTATTTTAAAGGGCTTTCATTAGGACAAAGAGTTGTTGGGGACACTGGGACTTCAATAAACTGGCCCAGTGCCAGTTTATTCATGTTTATTCGTGTTTATTCTGTTTATGTTATTCTGTCATTATAAACTGGTATTTATTCATGAACTTTATTTAGTATTTTAAATTGAGAAAAATGTGTTTCCTTACAGAGTCTGCCCACTGTGGTGGCACATCCTCAGGCTCAGGCGGATAGGACATCCAAGAGGGACTGTGATAGGAGGTGGGGGGTGTGGACACAAAGTATTCTGAGTAGCTGGACCTGGAGGCTGGGATGGCGTAGACAGCTGTTATTGGATTTCCTGTAAGAAAGAGAAGACAGATGAATATTTTTTTTTTCCATTCACTAATGAATGCAAATATAAGATTCCAGCCAAGAGTTTGATTTTATTATTTATTTGATATTATTGTTCTTGAAAAATTAATGTTGACACAGAAACAAAGCAGTTATTCAGCTACTGTTAGAAATACTTCATCATCTCCTCTTGTGTTTACCTGAGTAGTTGGACACAGGCTGCTCTGCAGTGATAGATGGAAGTGCTGCTCTAGAGGTCAGCCCATATGGGTTGTTGTCATGTTGACTCTGCATTTCAGCGACAGATGTCTCTGTGCTCCTTCCCTTAGGCCCCAAGTCAGAAGTGGAACTAAAGTGGACAGAGATGGGTGAGGCATACGCATAGAGTTACTGCAATACCACACCAATGTCACTAGATGGCAGACATACTCCATTGGAAAAAAAGTGACTACCTTATTAACATTCTTGACATCTCTCAATGCACTAGTTCAATATTCAAATTTATACAAGGCTTAAAATCACCCTGGCCACAGCACATTACCTAGTGAATGTCTAGTCCCTGAATATGAATCTGAAAAATGTGGAATATCTGATGGGCTGACAATTTGAGTAATTTTTGTCAATCTGAATCTGTGTGTGTGTGTGTGTGTTACCGTCTTATGGAGGTTCCAGGAGGAGGTCCAGTTCGAGGTGGTAAAGGGGGAGGAGAACCCATAGCCATCTCTGGAAGCTGGGTGAAGCGAAAGGCCTTTAAGAGATAGTAAAAGACATTTAAGATTACAGAGCCTCTGCAACAGTTCTTAGAGGAGGTGAAATAAGGTTATTCCACTTACTGGTTTGGGCAGACTGCACTGATACACATCTGCACCATAAGATGGTACCCACTGCAGACCTCTCCGTCCACTGCTCATCGTTCCAGGGGCACTGGTCACCACATCAGCATAAGGAAGTGGAGGCGGTGCAGGGTTGTAGTGGTCTGAAGGGGGTTGGTGGTGGTGGGACTGTCTTCCAGATGTGGACTGTCCCCCTGAAGCCAGACTGAACGCCTCCTCCAGAAGTAGGTGCATCTGCTGTCGCACCTCATCAATGGATGGCTGTGAACTCAGAGTGGATGTCTCCGAGTGGCCTTTCAAGCCGCGGCCGTACACGTATCCCCGCGGCCCCATGAGACGGTCGACGTTTGTCTCCTCAATCAACTCAGGTTCAGTCTGAAACAAGCACAAACACATTTACAATAGAGACATGCCACTATGGTGTGTTACACTTTTTAAAAGTAAAAAAGTAAAGCACCTAAACTGGATGGTAGTTTCAACTGCTGAGGCCACCTCATGTACGATCTCCATCACAGACTATAAATCATCTCCTTACTGAGTGGCTTAGCAGGATATTAAACATTACACCGTGAGAAAACTGGAAAATTACAGGTTCCATAATGTCTCCTGTCACTCTCTCATTGAGGGGTTGACGAGGTGCTGACTGAGCTACAACAGTTTCAGAGATGAGTCAGTTAACAGACTTTGATCCAGAGGTGTTACTGTGAGGCCACAGTCGGTTCAGTATCCAAACTGAGCAGTTTGTTTCAGTGAATGCTAACATGTACTTTTTGACACTTATGCACAGTCCAAGAATATTTAAGCAGTTTCTGGATGCTTACTGTGTGTGTAGTAAGACTATTTCGTATCTTTTTTTTTTTTTTTCTTATCTATGCTCTATTCAGTTCAACCTTTATCCCGTCTCCTCTGAATATTCATTCCCTACCTGTTTTAATCAGTTTCTTGCTATGTCGCTCTATCTTTTCCATCATTTTCTTTCTTTTCTGTTTTTTTTTCTACTCTTTCTCCAAAACTCTGTTTCCATTTTTCCAGGCCTTATATTCAGTGATAAATTAATATGAGTTGGGGCTGCCCTACTTCCTGTGCGAATAGAGTGTAGCCACGGGAGACCTAGCGTAGTGCACCTCATAAATCAGCCCCCCATGCAACAAAAAAAAAATGGCAGACTTGCATCTGCAGAGACGGAGCCTGCAGCTACACTAGTCCCATTGTATTCAACATGGTGAGGAGTTCTGGAAGTGGACCGTGTAGCTCGCACTGACGATTGTGCCACACTAACAGAGCTGAACTGTTACACTGAGTTTAGCCACAGCAATCACAAACCTACAAAAACTCATGGCAAAGGTAGGTTAGAATCAAGGAACTGTTTTGTCTGGAAAATCTTCATTTGTTGAGCTTGTCTAGATCAATCTGTTGCATTTTTCTCACATCGCCACCCTCCAATACACAAGATGCTAGTTTCACAGCAGATGTAGCAGAAAGAACACAGGATTATATAATAACATTAACACAATATAAGAGAGCTTGCATGCACAATACTGGAGCCATCCACAGCTGTGTCGTTCCTGCTGTGACAGGTCAAAACTGTTGGCAGGTCAACAGCAGCTCAGTGAAATATTTCCATCACTGCATATATTTTTTACAAAAGGACAGCTGAGAATGAAAAACCTCCTTGTGAGAGGTCTGTTCGTTGATTTTTGGGAGCTGGCGTTCAACTATTCTGACCTCATGACTAAAAGAGTCACATACAGAACCATAATGGAACAATAAAAGAGTGGAAACATAGAGCAGCCATCCACAGATGCATTATATATCAAAAACGACAGGAGCTTATACATTTGAACTCTTAATTATGAATGAACCACTTCTCCTTCTCCTTCAGCTGAAATCACAGTTGGGTAGAATATGTCTGGTATTGAACTCTGTTGCTGCACCGTGTCTTAAATAAGGCAGTAATATGCAGCTTTAGCACTGACAGGCTCTGATTGGTAATAATCTTTGCTGTTTGCCATAGTGAGTTGAAAATATCATCTGAATTTGTTAAAATGCATATAAGCACACAGATGAGTAGATGTTTGATTTTGAACATCTAAAATGTTTTATTGCTACATTATTTTTGGTGCATTATTTGTGCATCACCAACCTAAATTGACTTTGTATTGTAAAAAACAACATAGTGTGACTGGTCACATGATGTCTAAATGGTAAATAGTGACTGGGAGATGTGGTCAGTGGATAATAGAGTTCATGGATGATGACACGTGACTCACGTCATAGCCACTATTACGGATGCCTCTCCTGGGTCTCTCCCTCATAACAAGTAAGTCCATCTCTGTTCCTCCAGGACTGGGACTGCTCAGACTCTGACGGCTGCGATAGGCCGTCTGTCCTACCTGCGAGTGCCTGGGAGAGAGGATGGTTTCAGTCAGTCCTCAGATCAGAACTGGGGCAGTTATTAAGTTAAAACATTTCATATGCTTTCAGCCATAATTGTGGGAGACAGAGGGAAGGTCTGGAACAACGAACCCTGATGACTCCATTGTACCAGACATTATGAATCAGGTTCAGGAGCAGCATTCGATTCCCTTTCAGAAAGTTATATAAATTGAGATACATAACAGATAAAATTGATTTCTCATAAGTAGATTGAGTAAAAGAACTATGCAAATACAGAATTTCAAAATGATTGTTATAAATGCTACGCCACATGCCAGACGAGAGAACAGCCTTGAGGTTTTTCTACAATAAAACACAATACTGATAAAACATCTGAAACAGCAAAGCAACAATGTACAATCAGTGACTGAGGACAAAATACATATCAGCAAACACACTCGTGATCACTTCAGTTGAGGGAATTTGTGTTGTTTGTGTAGCTGATGAGCTGATCACAGTAAATAACTTCTAAAAGACTTATCTTGCTCACCAGGCTGGAAAATAAACACAGGCACCTAAACCTTCCCTGACACATAAGCAAAAATGAAAAGTTGCTTTCTGTTCTGAGTGTAGCTGATACGAGAGCATGTTAATCTGGTGTGAAAGATAATGTTTGCACATTTGACCTAAATCTGCAATATCCAAAGACTGTCCACCTCTATGAGCATCTCTGTAAAGCAGAAGCCGAACAGAAGTAGCACAGCGGACCGTCCGACACCCTGACAATCCTCTTATCATCATTATAGAAGCTCAGGAGTTGGAGGAAACAAATCGGGCAGACCTCGACAGTTATTCACTGCCTACTAAGACAGGGTAATGACAATAATAGCTTTACTTCTCTATAAGGGAATTAGACAAGACAGAGGTCAGCAGTTACAGGTGACTGCACACAGTAAAAAAACAAATCAGTCGATAATGTGACTGTTGTATCTTTGTATAGGAAGTCTCCTCACATAGTTATGTAATCATAGATTTTCCTTTGTGTTTACACTCAGCCAAAACCAGGTTCCACTTGATTTTCCACTCTCACCTCCTGTGAGACTTGACATAAGTGGAACCTCGCTCATCATCAGGCTCCAGTGGTCTGCCATGCTCACCGGCTGCCCTCTCATGACCGTGTCGCTGTCTCTGCGCCACGGCTCGGCTGCTGTTGCTGCCGTCGGTGGAAGGGAAGTCATAATAGCCCTTCCTCTTAGCCTTCAGTCTCAGCTTGTTCCTGTAGTGCTCGATGTCTGACTTCTGCTTCAAGGCCAAGTTAACCTGCAGAGAGGAAAGACCGCAGGATGGAAAGAATCAGAAAGGAAACGGATGCGAGGTTCTTCTTGCTGTGTGTGGTTTTGCTTTGTCTTCAAAGGCAGGCATGAATGAAAGATCAGAGGGTTCATGAAGCTCTAAAAATGAATCTATTGCTCAATGATTTCAGTCAGAAAGATTCAGGACCTCTTTATTATTTTTTAACGTTTATTATGTGGCTTGAAATGAAAGTACATTTTTTTAAAATAAAAAGTGAAAAACGCAAACGTGTGTGACATCAAGTTAATGGAACTAACTGTTTAACTGTAGTATAACAGTCTGTGGTAAAGGTTTTCTATTTTCAGTAACTTACCTTTCTGTATCTTCAAAGAGTTTAATCCATTTAAGAATTTAATCGACATAACTGATTCATTTTTAAAGCCCCTGTAACCTCTTCTATATCTAATAAAATAGTTAAAACTAAATAACTTTCACACTGAGAAACAGGAGAAAGACTAATCTGTTTCTTAAGGATTTTGTCAAAGAGGCATGATCATGATTGACTTTACCAGCTGACCTGTGTCCACTGTAAAGACAGAAACTGCTCATGTTAAACAACAGGATCTTTAATAGTCGTGTGCCTTCGTGTTCATTTGTTCATGTCCGTATTTGTGTTTATGTGCATGTCAGTCTGAATATCTACAGACAGATGTGTGCACATGCATCACCTCTCCATTGACAATGGCTGAGTCCTGGCTGCGGTCGGACGATGCAGGGTGAGAGTAGTTGGGTTGAGCCACCACGGGCTTTATGGAAATGAGCTGCAGGGAGCCAGAGGAGGTGTCATATGGATCTGAAGAACAGAGAGGGAGTTCACTCACAAAGGGGCTACAAATACCTCTAATCATTACACTGTCAATCACACTTCCTCCTTGTCTCTCCTCCCCCCTGCTCTCATCACCTTGCCTCTCTGTGGCTGACACTGTGAGATTATGTCAAACATCAGTCATCTGCATCAGCAAATGAAGTGGTGGATTGAGAGAACGGATCACATAGATAGCTTTGGCTTCCAAGGTTGTGGCAGTGTATCTGTGATAGATGAAAGAAACTGACTTTGCACTTTTGTTCCTTATCTGACACCAGACTAACTAGATTCAGCTCTAGTTTCTCTTAACTCAGCTGATGAATTATTCAAATCCAGCCATTAAGAAAATCATAATTTTGAAAGCACAATCCAATTTACAAGCAAAGTATTTCAATTTGATTAATTTAACTCAAAGCCGCCACATGCAAGACTTCAGAGGACGAGAATAGAACAGAAAATAGTTCAGTGTCAGGCTTTTTCTTTTACTGAAACCGCTCAGTATCTCAGAGATGTGTGATGGTCTTTTGCCAACTTCATTTTTTTTCACATTACTGGGTGTGTGCATGTGTATATGTCACAGCATCCACTACAGTGACATACTGTATCATGTCAGCAGTGTCCATCTCATACATATTCATAAGGGCCATCTCTTCTTACTGCTGAGCTGATTCTTTTATGGCCATTAAAAAAAACAGCAGCAGCAGCAGCATTTGTCTCAGACTACCTGTGTGTACAAGTAAACCGAGACGTTATGGAGAAGTTTGCCACCCAGGAGAAAAATAGCAAAAGATTCTTGGTGTTTGTGACACACCTGACTGACCTTGCCTGCACTGGAGCAGTAGAATAAATTATTTGCATTTGCATCGGCGTGTGACTCTCACCGTCCCTCTTGCGCGCCTCCTCCTTTGTCAGTTTCTGCTGCGTTGTGACTTTCGGCACCGTCAAGCCCCTGCTGGAATTCAGCTTCTCTGATTCGTTGCTGATGACGGAACCGTCCTCACTCGGCAACTTGCTGCAAGTAACCATAGCAACAGGAAAGGCGGTGAGCTCTCGGGAAGCTGGGCATGCAGCCAGGTTATGTCATCCCTCCCTTTAACAAACTCACCTCCCTCTAAAGCCTGTGACCAGTAAACATAATATATTATTATTGTTTTGGGGCTGTTGTTTTTTTTTTTTGTTTTGTTTTTTTTTGCATTGTAAAAAAATGCATGTGTTCATATCAAAGTCATTTCTGAAACCTGCCTATTTTCAAAGAATACCAGTCAAATTGAGACCATTAAGTGTATTGTGTTCATATTATGTTAATTGATACTCACTGGTTTTTACAGTGAAATGATAGAAAATGCAAGAAAAACAGCTAAAACAACAGGTTTCAGATTTTATGATAAGAAAGCTGCTGAGTCGTGTGTTCATCTATCTACATGTTTGCATTTATGAACTTTTTTTGTGCAATTTTTATGTTTATATTTGCTCTGCATAAGCGTTGTGAGTGTGTTGTGGTTTTTAGAAGCAGTGTGCGTCCATGTCCATGGTAAAGAAAGTCTGGTTCTTGTATTAATTGGACAAACAATTCCTTTATCCAATTCTTGTTTCACCAGCTTCAAACGCTGCATTGTACTTGGAATTAGAGCTGATCAAGCGGCAGCTCGGAGGACCACGAGCCTGACAGTCACATCAAAGCACCGTGGTCTATCCCCTAATTGTCTGGTAAAAATGATAACAGCAAAGAGAGACAGTGGAACAGCAGCTGCCCTCCCCTGCTCTCGTCAAGGCAGTGCTGCAGAGAGCCACTGTAACTCCCCGCAACAATCACAGGCTGCTCAAAGATGTGCACTGTGTAAAAATTAATTAAGAAGTGCAAAGAGTTCTTACAGTGCCTTGTTGAGAGCGTTTTATGTTTTATTCCTTGTTGGTGTTTGGAGGTGTGACCTTAGTACAAATGACGGGACAACTCCAGAGAAGAAGAAGCAGATTTTAGGTTTTTGTCCACAATATTTGTTTCTATCCACCACACATACTGTAGCAGTATCCTTAGACTAAAGTAACAGCATTACAACACAGGTTTCTCTTTGGCACTTATGTTGTTTCAAACTTACAGTGAAACATGCAAATGCCAAGTTTCACCTTCACTCAGACGTCAACAAGAACTGTGAACCTGCACCTGACTGAATGAACACAACATTCATTCATCTGTCAGTCCTCGTAGCATCAAGTAGAAAACTAAAATCCCCTCTGCTTTGGTCTACAACATCTGCTTTTACACAGACTATAACATATTACATTGCACTGTAACAAATATCATAAACATATTGTCCTACTGCTGTATTCTCTCATTAAACTGGAAAATCATGTTGAGTGCCCTAGAGGTGGTGATGGTTTGCTGTCTACTATCCACCAAAATCAGTTTCCAAGTAAACCTGAAGCTAAAAATACTCTCTGTGCACACAGTTCACAGAAGTGTTCACCTGGTTCCTAGAACTGCTCACTTGAAAACAGTTATCTGCGTTCGAGTGGCTAGAAAGCATCAACTGCATTCGCTGTCAGAAATGTGCAGCTATTTCAGAGTGAATCAAATTCTTTGTTTTCACGAACACAAGCTTGTTATGTTCATCACATAGATGATTTAAAAAACAGACAGGAACCTATGAGACCAACAGTGTGATAATAACTGATAGTTCAGCCTCAGGAAGCTCTAAAATCATTAGTGCAGCAGCTTCAGTCCATAGATTCACATTCATTTCATTTGAACTATATGGCTCTTAATATGGATGCCCTTTAGGTTGTGACTAGATTTTACAATTTAGCATGATTTAATATGACAATTAATTTTGAGAAACACCAGCACCGACTGTCACATGAGGAAAACGGTCAATTTCATCTGCCCGTACGGCACAACTCCGCTAATGACTGCCCATCATCATAGTGGTGCAATCTCACATACACTGTAAACTAATACAGTATATTACATTTTGGATGTTTAAAGGACATTCTGAATAAACCGATATGATTCATTTGACTATGACTGAAAACGTGTACCTGAGCCTGGTTTTTCATCTGCGCTTAAGAAACTAAGGAAATATTTTTACTGCAGTTGCGAACAGTAACTGTAGTGTAATTAAAATACATATTTTTATATGAAAATAATGAACATTTCAGCTAAACTCAGTTAATGCTGATTTTCAACACATTAGGTTGTGTTCAAGTGAAGCACATTTTGATAAGATGAGTTCTAACAAACCTTAACGATGTTTTACATGTACTTCTGGGTGCCGTTTTTCTGAAGCTGCCTCAGGCTGTTTTATACACATAATCTCAGTGCCCGCTGGTTCAAATATATAAACACAAACAAATCTGTACACACATTTGAAATGAGCTGTCTCTTCATATCTAAATGATTTTTTTTTTTGTCTTTGGCTGCTTTGAAAACAGACATTTTATTTAATCTGATTATAACTGTCTTACATTTAATCGGCTGATCACTTCACCAACAGATCATTCAGGATGAAACTTTATTTTAAGGTTAGATCAACTGCTCCAGGAGGTGTATTCATATTGAGATATTAAAATAGTACCTTTTGTGTTTCTCATTGGTGAGGTTTTTCTTGTTGCCGGTTCCATCTTGTTGCAGGGTCTTTTCTAGTGAAAGTGGCGTGTCCCGAATTTGCAGGGACATGACTAAAGTATCCTGACTGGCAGGCAGCGTCTCCTCGTCTCCTCCCTGTTGGCCCAGGTGCTGCTTGGCGTAGTCAAAACCCTGAACTGGCTGGTGGACAGGTTGAGTCAAAAAAAAAAAAAAAGAGGGAGCTTAAGAAAGATTGATTTCCTTTCAAGCACCTTTGGTCATAAAAAGTCGTCATTGATGTGTTCAACAAAGATATCTACATTAGCTAGTGAGGAGTGTCACATGGACAAATATGTTTAAACAGCAATAAAATGTATCTTTTTAAGACATGTCCAGAGGATTTAAGGAACTGAACTGGGATGACTGTGCTGCTCTGCCTTGAAATAGATAAGAACAGATTTAACTGACACCGCTTTTCATCCTCTTCCAAATTCTTGTCAAATAAATGACTCACAGTGGGTGGTGACAAGATGAGATTTGCAGACTTTCACAGAAAAATAGTCATGAAGTTAAATGTTATAACACATTATAAGACAAGATGGAAGAAGGAGACGACGTGTAGTGTTTCTCTACAAATATATCCATGTATGTTTTTCATTTTACACAACATGTGCTACTGTTTCTGACCATAAAAGGAGAAATTCTAAAAAAGTATAACACAGAGAATCCATCATCCTTGAGCATTATAAGATCTTTCCTAGATTTTTATGATACTTATTAGAAAAAAAAGCTGGTTTGTCAGAAGACACTCGATGCTTTTTGATGTCTTCATCATGGTCCTTTGTGTGTCTCTACTAATAACTGTTCTGAATATAGAACTGAAGATGCTTCCACTGTTTAATATAGAAGATTTTATTGCTGTTTCTCTAATGAAATTCCATAAATAAAGTAGTGGGATGTGCTGAGTGTTATACTCTGATTTTTCATTATCCTACACTGATGAATAACAGTGGAGCAGTGAGTATAAAATACATCCAACATGGAGGAGGACAGACACCTTTGATTAGGACATTGTGACACCCTTGATGTAACAATAATGGAAACAGTTTTCAATCTTCTTAACACAAAACAAACAAGTGTCAGCTCACACACAGACTCACACAACCTCATTTTGCTTAAAAAAAACTATTTCCATAATAACCATTCCCTGTAAAGCTTAGTCTTTCAAATTTGCTATCTGGAGACTGCTATAAGAAAAACAGACAATCCCAGACTTTCATCCAAGAAAATCTCATTGTGAAAGGTTTGTTACTCCAAAGTGTTATTGTATCCTTAGTTTTCATCAGCACAGCAGGATTTATTGAAATATACCATAGTTGATGTTTGCACAGAATCCCATTCAAATCCCACTGTTGGCACAGTTGAGCTCTACAAGATGAAAACAGAGATTGGTAATGAGAGGATACAGAGAAAGGCAGATACCTGGTGATAATAGCCCACATCTCTCCGATACGCCATCTGAAAGCAAGAGAGAGAAATGCTTTTTAATAGTGTGTGACTACGAACCAGGTAAAACATGTATAACACAGAAAACAAAACAAATTATATAAAACCAGTTATCAGGGAAATCCTTTTTGTTTGTTTTTTTGGCCGTGATAGACAGTGACAGTAACAGTGAAGAGGCAGAGAGGACATCCAGCTCTCAACTTTCACGTCATCCATGTTTAACCACACTGTTCCTCTATTTCCTGATATTTTTTTTTATTTTTTTCTGGATATAAACAAGTTATATGACACTAATTATATATTTTAAAAAAAACAATATAATCTGACACTACTAGTTATTTCATTCAGTTCTGTTCTGAACTGTATTTTTATTTACCACATTTTCACATTGTGTTTGTTAAACTCACCTACTGTTTTTCACTTATTACAAGTCTCAAGGTGGTCCAGGCTCATCAGTAAGGGTTTTTGGAAACGTACCAACTCATCACTCTGATTTACTTCATTTGGTATTTTGTCATAAATTACCTACTTGTAAAATGAAGCATTATCTATTTCTATAAAAGTCTACACGCATATATCACTGCAGACTTTCATCACACACTGACATATACTGCACCACATAGTCTGCATTCTGAACCTATAAAGTCACAGCAGCTTACTAAAGAGCTACGGCTAATGATTATTTTCATAACTGATTAATCTCCTGATTATTTCTTCAATTAATCATTTAATAATTGCGTAATGTTCCAGGGCTCAGTGTCTTCATATAGCTTGTTTTGTTTAACCAATAACACAAGACATCAAACATAATTATTTCATTTGAGAAGCCTGAAATCAGTGAATCAATAATCAAAATAGAGCTCGTATGATTATTAATTCAGTGGTGGTCGACTTCAGGATGGAAAGACAAATACATGGAGAAAAAAAAGCGGTACCTTAGCTCGGGGGTTGAGGTTGCCAATGGCATCAGCTTTAAAGTCATTTTTATTCTTCCTGCATAGCACGGCTGTGATGATGATGATAATGAGTGTTACTACAGCGATGGGGGCCAACACTGCAGCAATTATCCAAAGGTTATTTGGGGGGTTCTTGACCACAGCTGGAAAAAAAATATATATATATCAACACACAATTACACTGCATCCAATAAACTCTAAAAGTTAAATGACAATAGTTGAGTGGTTCGGTTCATTGGAAGAATAATACACATCCTACTGTTCCTGCTACAACATAAAGAAGAATCTGTCACACCCACACTAAGTGACACTGAATACATTTCCACCTGAAATGCAGTGAGCCTGATTCAGCTACTGTAGGAAACAATCTATAAGTGAATGCAGCATGTTCTCTCTCTCTCCTCTTCACATAGCAATGAGCAGCACTGCATCCCAAACAAACAAGGTCCTGCCGGCAGCATTACAGAGATTACAGAGCAAAGAGCTTCCTCAACGTTTTCTTCTTCTTCTCTCTTCACCCCAGCACCAGCTCTTCTTTCTAAACTCAGCATGAGTCATGTGTTTTCCTTCGTATGTCCTGTCTCTCGGTGTTTCTGTCTATTCGTCTACTTGTCAAATGCTTGAATGATGCTGAGCTTACGTTCTGCTTGCAGCTGAACAAAGTAGCCCAAGGTGAGTGCCATGGTCTGAGAATCCACCGTGTTCAGGACTTTGGCAGCTGATGTGCCCGCTAAAGGAAAGCCATTGTGTTGGACGTAGTAGGTCATTTCTGCAGGATTCTTCACCCCCGAAACCCTACGCATGCTCACCATCTGATTGAAAAAGAAAATCAGTGTCATACTCTAGGTTTCCTTTAACTTCAACACACTCAATATCAGTCACTGAGTGGCTAGTTCATCGTTAATGGACCGTTTACAGTTCATGAAGCAAAACGGAAACACAACCATGAATCTAGGCTCAGACTCTCATGAGAAGAAAACACATGAGCAGCAGAGAAGTTGTTTAGTAAAATATTCAACCTCTAGCTTGTTTTGATGAGCAATTAGGAGATGATGAGCTAAGAAGCTCCCTAATTATGAGGGGCTGACCACAGTGATCATACCAGCGAGTGTACAAGTGTGTAACAAAGTGTACAGCTCATGAAATATTCATACTGTTAGAAACAAGCCAATAGAGTGATTGGACTAATACCTTTGCTGACATGCCAGGGCATTCAGGCAAAACATCAGAGCAAGAAACTAAAATGATTGATTGTTTCTAGTCTGTAACCCTGTGCATCACAGCCTGTTTGTTCTTCTAGAGGAACTCAGACCTGGCGTTCCCCCCGAGGGCTGCACGTGCCAGTTTCTTACCTGGACAGTGTAGCTGCCTACAGTAGTGGCTCGTCTAAAACGAGTGCCTTGCTGGCCTGCCAACACAAACAGCTCTGCCAGCCGCTGCTCCATTAAACTGGCAAAGCTTTGGTACTGTCCCTCCAGACTGGCGTTATCCACATCCTGGATCACTGCAAATGCAGATGAAAGAAAAGAAAATGGCCAGATGGTGGTTAAAAGAGAAAATATATTATTGGCTGAAAAAGACAGTAGCACAAACAAGGAAGGGATGGAGGCAGAATTAGAAATGTGTGTGTATGAATGACAAAGAGACAGTTGAGCATTTTCATTTTTTTTTTACAGTAAATTAACAAGAATATTTAGACAATATTCAATTCAAAAAGCACTTCTATGTGATCTAAATGAACCAGTTGATATAAAGGGCTGTCGAATCGTATCAGAAGGCGAGAATATTTATGGCAATGTCTGCAATCTTTCCTCGAAGGCATCACAGAACGTTCACGTTCATTTGTACATATGAAAAATTAAAAACGAAAGCCTGAGAGAGAGAGAGAGAGGTTTAAAGCCGGCTTACTATATCACTTCATGATGGAAGTCCTTATTAGAAAGTCAAGTCTTGGAAAGTTACTAAATTTGTCAGATAGCACCTCAACCCCAGTGAGTGAAGGGTTCGAATAGGAGGAGATTAAGATGCTGTTCGACCATCTGACAGGCAGTTCACTTGAAGCATACTGACTTTTTATCAAATCAGTCAGTGCTAATGTACTGTAGTCTGTTAGCTTCACCTAGACTCTGACAGAAACTTTGCCATCCAAGTCAGCAGCCTGGATGTTCTGCCACCTCCACTTCAGTCTGATCATGTCAAACGTCTGCCACTTGAAGAACAGACTGTTGTGCTTTTCCTCTGAATGATTCCATTGAGACCTGCAGAGGATCCCCCGTCTGGGGTTTCATGAGAAGCTCATGTTGCTCTGTGTCTGATAGAGATTAATTTGTTATTGGCCATATCAATTTTATAAGCTAATGATGAACAACAAACTGTGGTTCCTGGAGGTTTGTTTTGGAGACTGTTTGTCTCGTCGTGGTCAAACTTCCCCCCGTGCAGCTGCAATCTGTTCTGTTATGCAAACAGTTGTAAAACAGTAATCCTGGTTGTACATCTTGTCCAGAGCAATGAAATCCCATGATCTACATGATGACCTTGAACTGACTTGGCCTCTTATTGCAGTAAATGCATGGTTACGAGCTACACAGCCTGACCTGAAAGGCTCATCCATGATACAGTCTCCTATTATGCAGCATGTGTACCTTTGAATAATGTGAAATACATTCTGGCTGCCCAGTATAGGTCTTTTCTAAAGCTCACAGAGAGAAAACTAAACAACAAAGCACCCTGGAGTCCGATGCACAGAATTACTCTTGTGAAAAGAGACAGTTTAGTTTAGTTTTGACGCCTTGGCAAACGTCCACCACTTGAGATGCACGAGCAGATAACATCATCACTGCAGCACTTTTCTGCAGTATAATTAATGGTTTCTGTACCATTATGTACACAAAGTCCCCAAGAATTCCCCAACACTATGTTTGTTTATGTTCAGCAAAAAATGTAAACATGGTCATCTTCACCTGTGATGACCCAGAAGTCTCTGGTTGCAACGGACGTGTTCAGATTGTGATACTCTAGAGCTGCAAAGACAAAGACAAAAAAACATAAGAAAACAGAATCAACATCATTTAGTCTTTGTATTACCATTTTTATTACTCTCAACTTACTCTTCAGTATTCATAAAACTTTTTAATATTGTTTTGTACAGATTTGCTTCTGATAATGTCATCATTGACATCAAATATCAAGGGACAGATATTATCTAAATACATTTAAAATTAAAAAGTAAAACTGAACATAAAAAGTGAAAACTAGAAAAGTTCAAGTTAGTCCAAGTTAAAATAGATTAAAATTTAATAGGTGAAAACAGTTAAACCCCACAGAAACTTTACATTTAGTTTGAAGTTTTTATTTTAACTTCAGGGGAATTTTACAGCTCTGAACAATAAACCTGCAAACCAGACATTAATTTCAGACATTAATAAGTCTTCTATCAAGTGTCCTACAATCTAGAAAAATGCACAAAAATAAAATATTGTTTAAAGCAATAATAGGGTAATTTGTTCATCATTCCAACAAGAGGTGTTTTTACATTTGAATCAGATGTAAATCTGGGTCAAACACACAAACATGAAATCTTTCATGGAGAAGACAGATTTTGTGTGGTTAAGATGTCATTTTAAAGTTTCATTATCACTGCATGTCAGACAAACACAGAAGTAAAGAGAGAGCTTTCAGCTGCTTGAGCTCTGGTTGTCTCTGTGTTCTCTTACATCTATTTCCTGCCTGATTAAGCTCTTGTGCTGAAGGCTGGCGCAGCGTTTGGGGGAATGCTGTATCACTGGCCTGTAAAAGCAGACTAGCTACAGAAATGTACACTCAGGCATGACAGTAGAGAGAAGGGAGAGGGGTGGGGAGGTAGTGGTGGGTGGTGGTGGGGTTGGCAGGGGGAGAGAGAGGAACAGTAAGGGCATGTAGCAGCAGGGCTGTCAGCAAAATCAGTTCAGCACTACATAAAAAGTTTGAATCATGTGGAATATTAATTGGCAAAGAGGTTTCTTATAAGCCTCTGCTGTTGAGGGATGTGAGTCAGGGGGATAAAAACTGAAGCATTTGTAAGTCACTCACTAAAAATTCAACCCACTAACAGAAGGCTGTCTTTAAAAAATATATTCATATTTTGCATCTATAAAGGTGACAGTGTTCAGTGATCGTTATGGTCAAAAAAAGACGTTTTGCCAACAGCCTCACTCATACTCCACCTGAGAGAAACTGCTGAAGAGGAGAGGGGGAGTAAAAGAGCTGAACACAGCAGTCCAGCCTACACAAGCACCACAGGAACAATGGAGTACTCAGTGCTACAAACAGGCACTTCGGTGTGGTGTGAGATCCCAGGCCTTTGCCGTCGGAGCAGAGCCCAAGGTGGTATGAGAATCCCCCACTGTTAATTATTTACTGTGATAATTGTCTCTGAAGTGAGGAGGCAGCCGCTGCCAGCATATGCTCACACCTCCTGTGAATGGTGTAATATCACTAATGGCAAACGCACAAAACAAACAGAGCAAAATCACTGACACGCTCTCATTCTTCCTTTTACCCTACTGCCTTACTGAGCTGTCCTCCATGTCAGTTTCTGCTCCATTAGAGTCTCTCTCTGTATCTAGTTGCCTTCCTCTGTCTCTTTGCTCCCCAACCGAATCATCTTGCCCCCGTGGGTAACTTAATTCAATCACAACACAAAGTGAGCTTTAATTTAAAGCTCACTAGAAGAGATCCTATTCATCTTGATTTAACCGGTAAACCGAAACTACTTTGAAGAATCAAATAGAGCTGAAAATGTAACCGTCTTTTCCCCCATTTTTGGGAGATGCATACTCAACATTTTCTATATCATATCTATATCTTATGCGTCCCTCGGTATCCCACAATCCATCCAATCAACTGTATAGACAGTACATTCAGGCTGCCCAGCTCTAGCACATCCATAAAGGAGGGATATTCTGCTACTGTGTCTTATTTACCAGACTCAGCTGGCAATCAGTCACCTGTAAATACATCACACCTGATGACTCTCTGCATCAGTAAAAAAAAAAAAAAAAAAAAAAACATGACTGCAGGAAGCAAACGATAGAAGCCAAACTCTACTTGATACACTGGCTGCAAGTTGTTCATCACAAGCGATATAAAGTCACAACTAACACTCCAAACTAGAGTCGTGCTGAACTTGGCTTTTTTATTACTGCTATTAAAATAAGCTAAGATGAGCTTTATTGATCCCTTGATGGTGATGGTTCAAAACAAACATGAGTATTGGAGAAAAGCAGCTCTAACACAACATTAACTTTGGTCTCTATGCTAAGCCAGATGTCTCATTAAGGAGGAAATTTCAGCCTTTTATGTCAGCACCTGAATTAGGAAACAGTTACCAGAAATGAGCCCAGTTCCTACGCATTTTCCCACTTAAAACTTCTGAACTTTTTGCATATTCAATTTTTCAGACTTCATAGACTTCACCTCTGAATTAGCTGGGACGCAGCAGCCTGTGTTAAGAGTGATGTGTCCGGTCTCTGTGTTTCTAATATTCTCCATGTGTTTCTCAGTGACAAAGTGTTTCTCAATAGACAACTTCTTCTTGTTGCTCCACAACAATATAAAATAGTTTTCCTCCTCTTTGGTGAACTTTGCCCGGATACTGTTTCTCTTGGTCCTTAGCTGTGATGTTGAAGGTAAATGTGAGACTTTTTTTATCTTATGTTTCCTGCGTCTTCCAAAAGAAACAAGGAAGTGAGTTCACTGACATATGGATCAATGTTTACCTGGAAACGATGATGATGGTGATGATGTTCAAATTGTAAGGTCATCCAGAATTCAAGGGGGTTGGTTGAATTTGCATTAATAGTTGTGATCGCAACATTTCAAAATCCTAGGGGGTCTGAAAACAATGTAGCTTAAAAAGTCTACCCTAATATACCCTAATTTCATTTGTCCATAGTCATTCAGACCTGGAAATTACTGAAATCAAATTCCATTCCTTTTCCATTCCGTGTAGGAACCCTGAATGATCAAAGCTACACCTGAATTAACTGGACTTCACTGAACATGAACTTGCGGTTGTAAAAGCAGCTAAATAAAGTCCAACAAGGGGAACTGTGGGGGTGAGAGGAGGTTAGAGGAGATCTATAGTCCATTTGCCCACTGGGTTCAGCAAATGTTGTAAGAAAAAAGTGCTTTCAAGACTGAGCTCAGCCAGAGAGTAACACAGGGAAACCCGTGGCTTAATTTGGAGTTTAAGCAGCAGCTCTGCTGTGATCCTGAGCATGATCTTGCATAGCCAAAGCCGTGTCTTGTCAAACTCCAGGACCAAAGACCAAAGTCTGGAGAAATTAAAGCACTGCAGCTTAGAAACCACTGAAATGAAGCTGGGGAGACTTATTTCTGCTTGAAAAGAAATCTAACCGGAGGTGCAATTTCCAGGCGTGGGCTTGTTCAGATTCACAGTCGGTCTCAATGGCTGCCTGTCTCCTTGACCCAAAATGTCTTTTTATAGATTTTCTCCAGACTTTCTTTAGCTGATGAGTGAGAGGTTTGGTTACACAAATATAGTATTATGCCTGTAGCGCCTCGTCTACACAGGAGTCATAGATCGAGCAGCATCAGTAGGTGTCTACACAGGATGCGATCAGCCTACAGTACAGCTGTAGGTCAACCACATTTAACAACACTCGGAGCCCAACACGCAAACAATGCATTTAAACTGTTCACAATGTTAAACAGAAGAAAATAGACTTGGAATATGAAAATACACTTCAGGTTATATAACTAAAGTGAAACATGAGCTGTTCAACAGCCTGTGTAGACAGATATATTGATTACATAAATATATCTGCTCCATCAGATGTGAAGAGACAACTGAAAAATGTGGCTGAGATGACCCTTGTGAAGACGAGTTGAAACTGCTGCACAGGAAAGATCTATCTGCCTTGTACAACTGACTGTTATCTGTATCTGTATTTCAAGTAAAATGTATCACACACGACATGTTGGATTTGTTTGGGTACATAATGGAAGATGTCACTTGTTATTGCTTCATAACCGTAGCAGATAAAAGGCTCCTGCATGAAATACTCTACACTGTTTACGTCCCATGGCTCTTGTTTACACTAATAGCACGTGGGAATCACACATCAAGAACGTGACGTCTGGTTACTGTTCGACATTGATCCTGACATAGGAAATTGCCAGGGTTTCCTGGGTGATCGTGTGAGTAAAAGGAACTTAAATGCCCAAATCAGCTGCAGCTGCAGGACCCAAGCTCTGAATTAACTGTGAATAAGGTCGTTCAAGACTGTGAATCTACTCATCAGGGAACAATAAAGCTGCATAAAAATTATGTCTTGATATATGTCAGAGTGCTGCCTCTGTTATATCTCCCTGTGGTGAGTATTAGACATATAATTCCACACTAACACTGGGGATGGAAACAGGCTGCACACTGGGATTTAACTGGAATTGCTGTTTAGACTCCTGCTGATTCCCTGTCACTCTTCATTTATTTTTCTCTGAGTAAAACCCTAACACAGGCTGAATATACCCTCAAAGAGGGTTGAGATGAAAGATATGGGCTTAATAGTTGCAGTGACCATGTGACCCAATCAGGCTGGTCATAAAAACCAGCCTACTGAGAGCCTATCACTGAGAAACTGGACTCTATTTACTTGAATGTAAACCTCAGATAATCCCAGGTTTACAACCCATGAAAAAAAAAAAACAACCACAACACTTTCACTATAGAAATCAATATCAGATTCAACAGCTGGACCAGGTCTTGATTTCTTCTAATAAAATGTGTCTTTGCCCAAAGCTGTGAAAACTAAAAACTTTGTGAAAAGTTTACAAAGACCATCTTGCAGGCATCACATGGAAATAAAATAAAACCTAATGCGTATTTGGAGAACAAATCATCCCCCAGAGAAAACAATAACTTCTTCTGCTGTCTCATCTTGTTAGGTTGTTGAATTACTCCTCACTAACAGACGTACTGATATTTCAGAATGCAAATTGTAACTTACGCTCAGCGATGATAAGCGGTGGATAGAAGAGGAAGTAGCCCACCAGCTCAGCTGACAGCTGACCAAGGAGATTTGAGGCAGTGGTGCCATTAAGGAAGACAGTGCCATTACTCACAGTGTAGACCAATGACACAGCAGGAGAACCCACTGCCTGGGAGACGCTCAGCATCTGTGAAGAAAACAGGATGAATATGGAATCAGAGAAAGACGAGAGAGCAGAGGAACGTAGGTGTAACTACAAAGCTTTTAATGTGCAAATCTGAAGGATTAGTACAGATCTTGTCTCATAGTGCAAATGACAACATCAAGAAAAATCAATTTATCTCTCGGATCTACAATTACTATGAAAATCATCAAGAGGCACAATGACTGGGAAGCTGGCGAGGCATGAAAGAGTGCAAAAATACTGTAGTGTCATTTCTTTTATCCACGTACAACCATCAAATTAGATGTAATATAGGACGGACTTTAATAAGGCAGCTAATTAAAATTAATACCAACACTGCCTCCCTAAACATCTTTAATTTGCATCTGAGAAACAGCTCTTGTTTAAAAAGCAAAGCCTGATGGTATCATTTTGCACAAATTGCAAACAATTTGCATCTGTCTGTTGTTCCCAGATCAGTTGAAGAGGACAGGACAAACCTGCTGTAAGTGATGTTAACTTCTGTTTGGGTTGTTAGATGCTTCTTTAAACATTAAACCATCCACAAAGGATGACATCAGACTCTTTCAAGCAGTTTAACCATCATAACACTAGATCACTGTATGAGTTTCACCACCAGCATCATGTTAGCACAGTTTTTAAACAGTCCAAAGTGTTATGAGGGTAACACATTTATTCTGCCACAGTACCTGAACAGACAACCTGCTGTTAGTGTTGAGCACTTTGGCCTGTGCCTCTGAAAACACTTTCTCAAGCCTCTGCTCCATCATCTGAGAGAATCGACAGGACCGAGGATTATCACCTGCTCCCACAAACTGCAGCACTGCAACAGAAAAATGAGATTATAAAATTGGAATTTTTTTTTTTTTAATTCTCAGACTTAAAACTTGCATTGATTAAAACCAAAAAGTTATCACTTTTAATGTTCATAAACTGTTTATACATATATGTGTTTGTGTGCATGTGCATGTGTGTCCAGCTACAACATCAACTTATACACACACACACACACACACAAACCGACTTTCTATTGAAAACGTTCCAGTGCAGAATAACAGCAGGAACAAATAACGGTAAGTCTCTAGTTGATCTCTGACTTATGTTTTTTTTTTTTTTTTTTGGCTTTCATCCTAAGTAAACACTAGCTGACCTGTTTTCAGCTGGAAACCAGTGGGTGGGCTGCGTCTCCATAATGCAGCTGGGAGGGGCAGGGCTGTTACCATGGGGAGGTACTGTCGCAGATCTGCGATCAGTTTATCACGGCCATAGACCTCCAGACCGTCCAGTACTACAGAGGGAGAGTAGACCATGTCCCCTCCGGTCACATGATAAGCCACCGTCATGTTGGGAGAGCCAAACACAGTCTCTACCTGAGAAGAAAAAGAAAAGAGAGAATCAGTGTCTTTTAGTTCATTAATATCAAAGCATAGTGTTTATAGAATGAACTATTTAACACCAGGGTGTTGAAAGGTTTAAACCTGTTTTAATACATGTTGTATAATATGTTTATATTACATCAAAACTGACTCTGACTTTCTGCCATCTAATGATTTTAGGATACATAGAAACATTATAATGAAGAAAAGTGTAAAACACTGAAAACAGCTTTTCAAATGTGCAGCAACTAAAAAAAAGTGTCATAAAAAGCAACACACAGTATCTATAGTTTGGCTTGTTATAAATCTGTGAGCTGTAAGACAAGGAGAAAGACACTAAACGACATGTAAAAGGGCTATGTCAAGTGTACATATTTTCTGTAATTTAATTATTCTATATAGTAAAAGCCGTAGTTGAAGAGGCAGACAAACTTGTTGGCCCTTGTACCCTCGCAGATCTGAGTAGCCGCTAACTCATTTATTGACTGAAGTGAATTTCATTTTATTTGGTTTTTAAACTACCATAGAAATATACATCCCCTATAAATATATATATATACACATATACATATACATACATATATATATATATATATATATATATATAATGGTTTATATTGATTGATTATTCTTAAAAAGACAAGAATTACTAGATTATGAGTAATATGAGCAGAGTGTTGGCTGTTCCATGGCATTTTAGTTAAAAGACAGTTCAAAAATATAGGTATAGATTAAAAACAACATGTAACTACATTATATTCCACAATACAATTTTTAAAAAAATCAAAACAATATGAGAGCAAATGTTAGAAATTAAAATAAATTGGTTTCAGTTTCTTGCTTCACACAGTTTGGAGTCTACTGTCAAATCCCTTGTGGAATAAAAGAAACACTTCATCACATGGATAAAAAAAAAAAAAATGGTGTAAATGCAGCGTCATCATGACGCTGTTTTTTGAAGCATTGCAGATTTATTTGCACCATTAACCATAACCCAGCCACAGGTATTAAAGTGGTAGCTGCCTCTTTATCAACCATCTGTGATGTAAAATGTTTGTAGTTTATCAGAGAAAGGATATTTGGGATAAAATCCTTTAAACTGGATCTTAAGGCATCTCTCATTTCTGTAAATGAGCTGAAAAACAAGATATTGAAATGTTTTGGATTAATGGAGCAAAAGTGTGTTCCAACTATTTGCTAATGTGAGTGTAAGGACCAGGGAAGGGAGCAATCACTGAATACAGATGTGTGAACTGGAGGGACTGAACAGCTGCCAGGAAGAAAGAGAAGAGAGTAATAGATGAGCGAGACATGGGAGAGACTGTTAAATAGCAAGTCTGAGACAAAGAGTCTTATTTCCTTCACTTCCAGACCAAGCAGCCAGGTATCTCTGTGTTCTCAGTCTCACAGAAACACAGGTGATAGTTGTGTGTGTTCGTCAGAGGTGGCTGGTGAATGGCTGCAGAGCGGAGAGACGTGACTCTAAGGACGTTGGTGTCGTAACTCTGTCATGACAATAAAGACATTCATGTGTTTGACAGTAAGAGTTTGACTTTTAGTTGAACCGTGCTTACGTGGAAATCGGAAAGGGAATGATGACAGAAGCGAAACTAGGCGTGTGTGTCTGTGTGTGTGACATGAGTGAGACAGAAAGAGAGAGAGAGAGAGACATGAAACTGCTCAGGTCTGTTATCTAAACCAATCTGGAAACCTTTGCTGACAATAGAGATCCACCTGCCAAAACACTGAGAGCCTACAGTCTCTGAGAGTAGCTGAAAGTCTCCACTCTGCCTCCTCACAATTCAGCCTTCTCATGAGCTTAGTGAAAAGAGCCCTTTATTATCACTTCATCCTCTCAGGCTTTACCCATGTGAAGGTGTTATTAACAGAGATCGCATTTCAAGCAAGCCACAGATTGGTAATACACTCACTACCTCTATCTCAAAGAGTGTGAGAGACTGCCAGTAGATTAACCCAAAAGATCTCACATCTGGCATTCGAAACGTTCAAAGTCACTGGACAGCTCTGACTAGAAGACACAAAAATACTTTTATTCTTTTCTTTTCTTTCAAGACTCAAAATGGTTTTTGTCTTATGGTCCAATTCACTGAATCTATTTCACATCATCTTTTTAGCATCAGCGTGGCACGTCGCTCTCCTCCCAACCATGTATAACCTATAATTAAACACAGAGGCAATTTCCCTTGCCAACAGCTTGCCTCCCATTGGATAAGGGAGCAGCGCCACTAAAAGGAAACCATGCAACGTTGAAACGGGTGACAGGAGTGCACTGAAGCAAGACACATTCAGAGACTTCAGAGCGAGTGAACATGTGAGAGCACTGACCTTCACACAGACAGGACAAATACACAGGCCTCACTCTCAGTTATTTGATACTTCCACATTGAGAAATATAACACGTTGGGACATTTCAGAGGATATACACAAGTAAACATACACACACACAAAACGATGCACACACACGCTGATGCCAGATCCAACCCACCAGAGACTGAGAGGAGAAACTTTTTCCTTTATGTTGGAAAAGAATTACATCACTATTTCATCCTAGCACAAGCTACCTCATTTGTTTTTTGGGGCATTTTTTGTCTTTAATCAGAGATAGTGTAGAGAGACAGGAAACAGGGAGGAGAGTGGGGGTAGGACACGCAGGAAAGGTCGACTCAGTCAGGACTCGAACCAGCGAACAACTGCATGGCATATATGCCACCGTGGTGCGCCTTAGCCACTCGGCCATCCAGGTGCAGCTACCTCATTTTTGAAACAGAATTCACTTTGAGCTTACAGTTTTGCACATGTTCACTGTACAGTATGTAATATGAAGAGACAACATCTGACCTCAAGCGACTGAAATTATTCTTTCACTGTTTGACAGATTAAAACGCACCCAGCTTTACTTCTCTCTGCATTTTAACATTAGAGATGAGAGGCGCCCCTGACGCACACTGAGTGAAGATATTAGAGGCTTATTGGACAGTGAGAATGGATTTGGCACAGTGGGAACCATGATTGGTTCCACAAATGGCTAATCCACAGACACAACCCTCATTGTATGTGCACAGAATCTGTTTTGTTATAGCAGGGGAATTTTTTTCCTCTTAGTTTCTGTTAAACCAAACACTCCCATGTGTGCTGTCCTATAGTACAGCTGTGGTGAAGTGTGTACAGACTCTACAGCTGTAAATAAAATGTTATCTATAGTAAATATAACAGGGATCGGAGCAACAGTTCTCAGCTACAGTCTTCATGCACATCTTGTTTTAGTGTTGGTACAGTTACTGAAATATGTGACATCACCCACTGCCTTCTGGGACATGTTCAGTCAACCTAATTTCTATATTAGTCCTCATCTCTCTCACATAGCCTACATGAAGGTCCTTGGTTTAAGTGTCTAATTCACTTCATGCTAATAAACCACATTTCAGGTGAGGGCACATCTCGGGAAAAAGCTAGGAGATCATTTTTGATTATTTATCTCGACTCCAAGACCAAGCTTTAATTCTCAATTAAATCTGTTCGTCTTGTTAAAAGAGGCCTGAATATCAGTAGCTTTGAACAGATTTTACTGCCCCCAATGCAGAACATTTCTTCCTGTCTCAGACAGAGTGTACCCAAGCAATGCTGATAAAAATGTGTTTCTTCCTTTCTGAATTAACCTAACATAGATTTTCTTGCATTTACATTGAAGAAATGAGTAAAAAAAAAAAACAGGAAATAAGTTATCATTTTTATGCTAGCACAAGCTAAATGCCTTAAACAACTGAAACAAGGTTTATGATAAATACAAGCTTAAGACATTTGCATATTTTATTCAACACCATAAAATACATCAGTAAACATCTGCTTAAAAACAACAGATGTTAACAACTGGCTAAATGAGAGGAAGGAGGCTGCTGGGGACTTGAAATGTCATCAAACCAAACATTTAAGAAAGATCAATCTCTCACCAGTCCACCTTTACAGCCTCGTTGTTTTTATACTTGCTCCGTGAAACTTTTAGTAACTTTCTAAGATGAGAGGCTTTTGTAGGAGAAGTAAACACAGTAAATCAAACTGTAACTTGGAAGCTTAGCAATGGTGATGGTGATGTCGTGCAAACTGCGATGTAGTTCATTTATATCCTAAAATTAGCTTTTTTACTTCTGGTGACTGTGTTTATCTTGTTGAATAAAACATGTGAGTATCATAAAGTTTTGTTTGTCACAGATGGAACAGAAAATCCTATTGGCTTTTCACAGGCAGCTTCTCAAAGCTGTTAAAATCTGTCTCTGTGTCTTGATGCTAGTTGATGCTATGAAGATAAAAACAGCAATGTTGAGTTTCAGACTTTTTTTTTTTTTTTTTACTTCCAGACCAGTAAGAAAGTTTCAAGTCACTTAACTGACACATTCGGTGTCAGAGGAACTCTGAGATCTTCTTTCAGGAATTGCAAGTTTTTAAGTTTATACATATAGATAAATGGATGTTCAGTGGTTGAAAAACACATATAATATTACTAATAAGAGTCTGACCTGTGCTTGGGCAGAAGAATCATTCAGAGCCTTTTGGAGGCCTTGGCTCAACCCCCTTCGCAGGTTCTGCCTCTGGATGCTGTCCAGCCTGTTTCTCCTCACATATATGGAAACAACTAACAGAGACATGGATACAGAGATAAAAAAAAAAGTAAGGACAAACAAAGACAAACACCAGAGAAACATGTTGGAGACATAAAACAATTAAGTTTAATTTCAAAACTGTGGCCAAAAAAAAGTTATTAATTACCTGTTTTCACCCACATTCGTTCCGTGATGTTGCACTGCTGTGGTGGAGCCTCTGTGGTGGTGGTGAACGGTGAGATGAAGATGGTGGTGGCGCTTCTCGGAGGAACCGTTCTCAGGACAAATGGAGTGAATGTTCTCCTGCTGGTTTGAGTCCTGGTGGTCGTGGTGTTGCTCGTTCTCCTGGTATAAAGTGTGGGCTGTTGTGTGGTAATAGTGGTGGACTGTGTAGTTACAGTGGTGATTCTCGGAGTAGGCGTGGTAGTGGTGGTAGTGGTGGTAGTAGCTGTGGTTGTCGAAGCTAGAGTTGTGGTAGTGAGCTTCACAGAGGCTGTTGTGGTGTCCTGGCGAGGGGTCAGAGGCGGTACCTGAGATGTCTTTTCGGTGGGTTCAGCAGAAAGCTCAACACCGACTGACTGAGATGGGGATAGACTGGCCTCTTTTTCTTTGGGGAAAGTGAGTGAAACGCCTCTGGATGTTGCAGCGTTTAACTCCTCCGTCCCCGCCTCTGTAAGGACACAGAACGAGTCAGTCTTATGCTGTGAGCCATCAGAGTTTATTGATGAGATCAGACGGGTTGACAGAGACGAATACGTGGGTGGAGCAGATTTACCAGAAAGAGATGTTGATGCAGTATCTGGGAACATGGCTGGTTTGATTGACAATATCCTATCTGAAGTTAATGATGATGATGAAGATGATGATGGTGATGACAAAGACAATGATGATGAAGCTTTGGAAAGGGTTGTAAGCTTTGTATGTGAGGAGGACACATAAGGAGCTTTGGTACCGCTAAGTGATAGTGATGAAGTCTCTGATGATGATGACGATGATGATGGTGATGACATCAGCTTTCCCGGTGAGGTTAACCCCTTCAGTTTTGAATCAATTGTGTTATAGATAAAGTTAGAAACAGAGAAACTGTGCACAGGTTTGTTTGGAAATGTGACAGCTGAATCATCTGCCACAGGGGGGCTCATGTTCTCATACTCGAGTGAAGGCAGTGTAGCTCGTGAAGATGTTACAGAATCAGTAGTTGTGAGAGAGGGGGTTTGAGAAGCATCTGAACCCCATGCTGGTGAAGCAGCAGTGTTTACGCTGGCTCCATGCTGGACACTGACAGTCACAGCAGATCTGAGATTAGCTGGCGACAAATTCATACTCTGTTCTTTATAATCAAACGTTCCTTTGACATATGCAAGAGATGTATGTTTTCCAATGGTTGGATAAACTGAATGTAGATCCCTGGCAACAAGTGCTGGATCGGCTGTATTCAATATACGCACATTACGTTCTTGTTTGTTTTCCAGCTTTGGATGCTCATATGATGGGCCATCTGCTGGTAAATTGGAGTTTGCCCTATCAAAGCCAGGAGATGTGTTTTCTGAGTCAAAGGCAATACTTTGAAAAGGCACAGGCTGGGTGGCTTTCCACTTTGTATATGGTGCCGTTAATTTGGTGCCAAAACTGAAAATAGCGCTCACTGTCTCAGTTCTGTTTTGTCCATCACTGAAGAAAATGGTTTCTGCAGAGGAAGCAGTGGAGGGAATGGTTATTTGTCTGCCTAAATAAAATTTTGATTTATCGCTGCTCACGCTGGTGATTTGTCCCTGAGGGTGGGAGGGAGAGTTTGTTCTCGGTGTTGGGTTGATTTCTGACCAGGAGGAAGGAGAAGACCGCTCATAACGGCCCATGACTGTCACATCATCTTTATGAGAAAGGTGTCTGAGAGGTCCTAATGCAGAATCAAAACTTACTGGAGAAGACGAGATTTTGGTAAAAGATCCTTTGCCAGAAGCCTCTGAGCCTTTAAGCAACATAAAAACATCTTTTGTAGTTGTGAAAGATGAAAACTGCTCTGATGGAATGACCTTCTTATAAAACACAGGGTCTCTGATTAAAATTAAAGTAGACTTCTCATTTCCATCCAACACAGGAGAAACTGAACTCCTTGCAGTATTTCTGTGGAAGCTTTCAGCAGGTCTCTTTCCATATGACATACTGTTTCCTGCACTAGTTTCCCCCTTGAAAGTCAAAGGTATACTATGGCCAGCTTCCTCAGATTTCATAATATAAGCAGAGACTTCAGCTGATGATGCCGTCTGTTGAGATTTATTGGGAGATGGTGTCAGACCAGATGTTGTATAAAATGAGTGTGGAAATGTAAGTAAAGATCTTGTTTGAAAAAGTCTTTGTGAAGGTGTTATTTTGGATGATAATGAGGTTCTCAGTCGGTGTGTGAAATTAATTTTATTTCCTGCAGACGAACCATCATCTGTGTTGTTGTGGTTTGGAATGTGGCTGAGAAACAAGGGCAATAAGTATGTAGGCCGAGTGGGGTGTGAAAAACTTTTGTACGTGGTTTTATAGGTCATTTCTTTTGCTGACCTAACTGGCAACGCTGAACCAGAAAGAGACACTGTCCTACTTATAGAGGAAAATATCGTCTTTAGTGTCGCCCACTCTCTAGGCTCCAGAGTTATGCCGTTGGGAGACCTTGTTTGTGTTACAAATTGTGGAAGGTTTGTGACTTCATTACTTGGCAAATAAAGTGACTGTGAATCTGGTGTTGCAGATGTTGTTTCTATTCTGATGATCAAATTATGGATTAGGCCACCGGTGGACTCAGGCCTTGGCTGTGCGAGTGAAAGTGAGTTATTCTGGTGACTTTGGAAGGCTATAGATTTGAGCTCTGCTCTGGCTCTTTCTCCCTGGTTGTAATTTATATTGATGGCGGGAACTGTGGAGCTGCCGTGACCTGCTGCCATCAGTAAATCACCACTATTAGATGCATGCTCTGAGGACACTGTGCCAGAGAAGATAGGTGTTGGCTTAGTGACTGCAGTTTCAGAGAGAGATGTTTTACCTGCTGGTGTCTCAGGGGAAATTGTTAAAAATGATCCGGCAGCTCTGAACGTCATTGCTGGTGATACAGCTGGATTTACAATATGAGAACGGAGAGTCGACATGATTGCATCTTCAACGCTTGTGTGAACAAAAGGCTGGCTATCTGCTGCTGTTCTGCCTTTTTTTTCCACATATGCCGTTCGATTTAACATCTGCTGTGTGACAGGACTGGAAGCTGAATAGCTGTTCGACAGCAGTGCTGATGTGGGGTTTTGTGAAGCTCCCTGCTGAGTCTGAACAGCTTGACTCCCTTGATTGGAGGGAAACGAGGTGCTAATTTCAACATTATTGGTCAGTACAGGGTTCATTCCTGGGTTCTGCGTTTGCGTTGGTCTGTGTAAAATCTTTACAAGATTTTGAGATGAAAAAGATGCAGTTGTACCAGATGCTGGTGACTTGAATCGGTTTGAGCTTGTACTCTTTATGTACGCTTCACTCACTCCATGGATTTTATCAGCTGGTGAGTACAATGAGAAAAGGTTATTGCTCTTTTTATTTTTGGTTGCTGTGCTTTGCAGTCTTTGTGAAACAACTGAATGAGTGGTGGTTTGTGCATTTGTTAGACTGCCTGTCCAACCCACAGACCCTGCGGGTGATAATGTTGCTCTGTCAGTCAGAGGGGCAGAGACGGACACACTGCTGTGACCTTGAGAAAATGCAGCTTTGTTTATCCACTCAGTGGAGGATGATTGAGAGAATACGGACATCAAGGACGAAAACACAGAAGAAGTGGATGGGGCAGGTGAAGTCACTGATAATGACAGTGAGGGAGATGTGACATTCCTATTTCCATCCATTAAGGACACATGTGATGGCCTGTACACAGAGGATGACATGGTAACAGGTTGAAGTGGTGGGGTGTGTTGGTGAGACATGCTGGGAATCAGACCTGAGCTGACAGGAAGGATCCGATCTCCCACAGCTGACGATGAGGAGGACATCTCCGAGCCGTGGCTGGAACTATGTGAAGGCCATTGTGTGGTTTGGGTCTCGTCCCCGGTGACAGTCGGCGAGGTTCTACTTTGATCAAGGCTAACTGGATGTTTGACAGTTCCTGCCATGACAGTTAAGACAGAAGAAAAGGCAGGCTGCCCTGATAAACCCTCCCCTTCAGACTCAGAGTCACCATGAGAATGGACGGCAGACAAAGGCACCTCCACCGCCACCGACAGGTCCGTCATTGGAGGACCAGGATCAGCTGTAGCTGCTGGGTCGCTTGGGAGAGAAGAGGAGCCGGAGGCATCGTAGGTGGATTTTTCTGTTGATGGGACAAGAGAGATGAAAAAATGTTTTAAGTTGTAACACATGGCTTCATGATTGGGCTTAGAAATTTTAAACAGCAACTTCTGTCAACTTAATAGTTGTTTAGCTTAAATTCAAATTAAATATAAAGTGATCAAAACAGCATTAGTGGATAATTCATTAAAGACATTATTTACAGCTCATGAACCCATAAGAAAGGATATGTTATTAGAAGGTCTATAAGCCCAAACCTCTTTACAAAATGACATGATGATGTTCTGTCCTTTTAACTAACTGTTTTAAATAAGAACTACAACTGATTGCCTAAGCAGTATGCATATTCATTTAGCTTGCTGGTCAGCAAAGAATTACTAAAGATAAGACCATTAAAAAGAGTCAGTTATATCACAACCAACCAGAGAACTGACTCAAACAGTACTCATCTGCAGATGACTGTTAGACAATGAAAAAATGTATACATTTACTTTCAGGTGCAATGTTTTAATTGGCCATTGTATGGTAATCATTTTATCCTTGGAACCAAGGTGAAAACACATCACAAATACCACTGTCAGATTCAGGAGTGTAAACAAATCTTTCTAACAGTCTGCGACAGAACACCAAGGGCAGACATTTATGTATTCACAAAGAAAAAAAAAGAGAGGGACAAACAGAATTATTCAAGAAAAAAAGCCGCATGCTTGAGTACAGAAAAGATAAGACCATTCCTAAAAAGATACAATGGACTCATGTTTAAAGTGTTTTGGGCATTTTTGTAGAAATTATGATTATTATTAAGATGGAAAGATATGGAAGGTGATTAATTCACCAGTTGTCTCTCACCCATTCCTCTCCTCTGCTTTCCTTTTATTCTCAGCACATCCTCAACACATCCATACAGGGGTTCTTTTATCCATTTATTACGCTTTGCAGTCCTGTCACATCTCCCACCCCCTCAGCATCCAGCTCTGCACTTACATATAACTCCCTCAGTATCAGAGGGCCATGAGCAGGAGAAAGTAAGTTTAGAGGGAACAAACTAACATCTACCTACACAGCAAAAACTGGCTCCATACTCATATACAGTATCAGTCATTTTTGTGTTTTGCAATCGAGTTTGCTTAAATAAATTCTAAGAATTGTCCAGCACATGCTGCAGAAACATTGGCCCCTTGAGGCCATGTTTTCTGAATTACACGCATGATGACTAGCCTGAGGCAGAGTGAACTCTCACATCTGGCTCTAAAAACATCCGTCTGCAAACATCTACAGAACATTACATGAAAGCTGTAATAGGATCTAACACCTACAATTTCAGTAAAAGTTCCAGGTCACCAACTCCAAACGCACTCTTAAATGTCACCAATATCCCAGAGAATTGGCATAACGCATTTTATAATTTGTTTTCAGAAGGATGAATAACTGAAATTTATTAACTGCCAGCATTCATTTCTTAAAGACAGGCCCTTCATGCTCTATTCACGATACCACTTAATTCCTTTTTTCAATAAATCACTAATGTGCTAAAATGTGATTACTGAAATTGCTATACCGCAATTTCTAATCCATTCTTAAAAACCAGGGACATAAAAAAAAATAAATAAAACAAAGAGTGGGAACAAGGGAAATGGATTTCTGTAGCTGCATAAGCTCTAACATCATAAAGGATGTGTCTTCACTTCAAGGCCATTAAGAGGTGACTCAGTCAAACCACCTGGTCTTCTAAATGAAATGACAACTTCCTGCTCAAGGCCCCTGCTATGTTCGCCCAGCGGCAACCTAATTTTGGGCGCACGTGACAGCAGCCAGTCCAAACGGAGGTGTGGGCTCCACCTGCGGTTTGCCACCTGCTCTGACACAGTCGAGCATATGGGAGGGTTTCAACGATGGACGAGAGAGGACAAGGTACAAGGTAAAAAAAGGAGAGAGGAGAACGAGAGAGAGGGAGGAAATTATGGGAAAATTTGAGCTCAAAAAGTGGAAACAAAAGTGAGTGAGACAAAAGGAGCAACAGTTTGGAAAAACACTTAACTCAATAATGATGATATGATTTCAGGTGGAGGTCAATCTTAAAGGAAAACTGCTCCGAAGTTTCATTATGTTTCTTCACACCTCCTACTGACATCATTCAGATTCATACACCGCTGTTACTGGGACTCTATGTGTCAGGATATGTTTCATTTTAACAATTTATTACAAGCCATCAAAGTTTTTAATTTGAACATTTCAACATCAGCAAATGGAACAAGTCAATCTAAAATATGTTGATTCACTCAATTAGAAATAAAAGGGAAACACTAGTTACCTATAGAAAATGTATAATTGTCCCCTGACTTGAGCCACTGCAACCAGCAAACACAAACTTCAGACCTGATTTCCACACTCGTTTTTCCCTGTGCAACCAGCACTATCTTTGAGCTACCAGGACACTGGCATGACACTGCTGGAGCTCCCCCTGCTCCACTCATATTATACACTGCTTCTCCTTTGGCTTGAAGCTGTTTTTGTTCTCTTATGTGAGGAAAATGGTAAACAAGACAGTATAATCAACAGTGTGGTGGATGGAGCCCTCAGAGCAGAGAAACAAATTTGAGAAGCTCGGCCAACTGCTACTCAAGAAGTGCCTCACAAGTTCCTCCTATATGTTCTGATGTTTATGGACTGCGGATGCATATACGGCTCCTCTGAGCTGTTGCTCGTCTATTAAAACCATAAATAACAGCTTGAGTAGTGAGGATGAAAGAAGTGTAGTGGGAGAGCATTTTGAATTTTTTTGAAAATGAATATTTGAACCTGTTTTACTGCACAAACACTGTGCATGTGCAGACATGTTCAGGGCTGTAGAGGCAGTTACTAGTGATGCTAAGTAATACTGATGTGACAGGATGGATAGGAGAAAGGACGTCACTATGTTTGTTTATTTATTTATATATTTTAAAAAAAATTTAAAGAGGGTGCAAACAGCACAGCAGGCTGAGACACGCATCAGCTGTCTGGAACACAGCCCAGCGGACACTTAACCCTGCAAGCACACAGAGACGTGCACATGGTATTAAAGAGAAATATTTGTTCATTCGATCCCTCATTCACTGCCTCTGACAGAGGTTACAGCATGTTTTTCATCCCAAATGACCGATTAACTGTAGTGTATCATCAGAAAGATGAAACAGGAAACTCTTTGTCTTGCTATAATGTTCAAATCATAAGGACAATAACCTTCCTTTACCTCTGCTCAGTTCAACACATTTGACTTCCTGCTACAAACATTCATAGTCTCATGTGACCAGTTGTTTATGGAGGATAATGTTTTCGCAATGAACCTTATTGTGTCAGTAACATTACTGAGTGAGTCTCGTCGCTATGATTTTGATACAGTTGTTCTACTGTTACACTACCAAGATTTCCCCAACGGTTCAAAGCTTTAGCTTGAGTCAAACTATAAAAGTGCTCTTCTGCTCTAGAGGGGAATGATTACAATTATTAACCCAAATATGAGAAGAACACGGTATTATGGAGAAAATGACAGAGAGAAAAACGAGAATGAGACACTGACGGTGAGCTGTATGTGAGACCTTCAGACCTCTACAGACCAGCCTACAGACATGTACCAGGTTTCATGTCAAATGACTATAGGAGGGTGTGAAACCACATTTTGTATGTGTTTTATAATATTCCAAAATAGTGTAGTAATAGTATAATATTCCATAGTTCAAACTATGTGAATATGCTCTTAGACAGACAGACTCCAAATGGAACAAGTCCCTCGGGAACAAAATCCAGCACGACAATAAACTGACCACTGACTCTCTGTCCTGCTTCTTTTTTGCATATTATTGTCTCTAACTCACCACAGATAAGAGTCAGCTTATCCACTGACGCTGAGGCTCGTCGTCCTTTTTTCAGCCTGACATGCCGACACACTGACTTCTGTCCTGATGCAGCTCAGGACGCTGCAGTCATGGCTTATGTTGTTTCACTCTGTCCACTCTCATCACTGCTCACTGTGGTCGCTCTCCACTGTCCATGTGTCTGTTGTTCATTTAGTCTTGAGCAATATGATGATATATGCAGTTATATTGGAGAGAGCTGTCACCTGGTAGTTATCCTGAGTTGTCCTGATTTTTGAATAATGCAACGTGCTAAAAAAGAAAAGTGATTTAACAAGTGGTCATATTCACATTCAGTACTTTAGATCCTTTTAACTTAATGATCACTGGTGTCAGGTACTTTCTAAAAAGCTCAACACTAGAAATTATATTCATCCTGTATCTGCACCTCTAGATGGAACATTAGGATAATGTTCCTATCAAGTGTTCCTATGTTTTCCACTGCAGGCACTGGCCCAGTAAAACACACCAGAGAGCCGTTATTCAGGGCTTTTAGTGAGCTTTTTGGAAGGTGACAGGGGACACATTCCCTCCACTCTAACATGGGGGATCATATATCTGCTGGCTCACATCCTTTGAGCATAAATGGTCAAAAATCATGCCAAAATTAATTGATTTCTAGGTCTCATTTCACAAATCCAGAAATTAAGAATTACAACTTCAACCTCTGATTCAACTTGAACATTTTTAACACAATGTTGCTGCATTATGTTGATGATTTACAGTTGTACAAAGGAGTAAGTTCAGTGGATGAACACAGAGATAGCCAAGTGATTAAGTACCTAAATGTGGAAACATTGCTGACTACAGAATGAACTCAGCTTTTACATCTGAGTATTTCTTAATTGCAATACCTCTTGGCCTTACTGTCTTCATAAGAAAAGAATAACAACTTGGCAACTAAATGTGCCACTGCACATCTAAAATATTACTTAGAAAACAGCAATTAATAAAAGACTGAACAGTAAGCATGTTTTTAACTCATCAAAAGTAATTGTTTCTTCAAGCTCCTTTAACTGTTGATTGTTGCGCCAGTTATAGTGAATGCTCCGCCATTAAATACACTTAAACCGTGTAATGACTTTAGAGGCTACTGCGGTTATACACTAAACTAATACTGAACCGAGACCTGGGTTGAAACACTCACGCATAAACACAAATAAATGCTAAATGGTTAAAAGCCATTTCAGTTTCTATTTCCTTCCTGACCGTAAGGTCTCTAAAGCATCACATCAGCAACGATTATATCAGCAGTTAGTGAGAGCAGACCTTAGAACACAAGTGCAAATGACCTTTAAATAAATGCTGACAAATAATGTTGGAAAATAAGACTGTTCAGGCAGTTTCAAACAGCATTTCTGGCAATAAAGAGCCAACATAAATTTAGCATGTATGTGTAACTTTGATGGAAAATCTTCCAGAGAAGCTCAGATCATTTGTGGGTGTTAACGGCCGAGTGGCTAATCTGATATCAATATTGTATACACGGCACCTTTGTAATCATTGACAGAAAAGCAAAATGAACTGTGGTTTCAGTTTGACAATTTCATCTACAAAACATTTTTCTTATAGCTGAAACTGTCTCACTGAGTTCTTACGGGATCACACCTGAGAAAACTACGACATCTTATGATATATAAAACAGAGATGTTAATTATACCACTAATGATGGGTCTGTACTGATACAGTGATACATGAGACAGCATGCACAACATCAGCACCCGACACTGATGCAGCAGTCCCTGTAAACCCTTTCAGTGAGCCAGAGTGAAACATACCAACGGTGAAACTGTCTCAATGACGCTGCAATGATAAAACAAATGTCTGCTGGTGAAATTTTAACTATCTGAAATAAATAAAACAAAACTCACATTACGGGGATCAGACCTAGACAGACTGACATCAAAAATAATATATTATCTGATATATATGAGCATTTCTGGGTGCATTATTCCTTTGTTACATGAAGTGATAAGAGGGACCTTGCAGGTACAGACAAGATGACTGGGAGTCAAAGGGCTCAGTGGGGTTCCACAGGCAATCACAGTCCCATTAAAACCACCACAAATACATCATCTTTCTCTTCAGCGTGATGCCCACAGGCAACGCTGGCCTCTGAACTGTCAAGGTTGAAATCAGACAGAGCATGTGTTAGAGACAGAGATAAAAGCACAAGGTAAAAGCATGTGATGTTTGCAATGGAAACATCACACATTCATGTACCTTCACAAAACTTCAATCACAGACGCTTTATTACTCAGAACAAAATTCATCAAAGTGCCATAAATATTCCTAATCTTCTTCTTAAATGACTTGCACATATTATGCTTATATTGTGGGCTAACAAACCTCCAAGCCAGTTTGATAATCCGAAGACGTCCAATAAATCTGCAAGAATAGTATTTATGTTACTGTCTCCTTAAATAACCCTTCAAATAAATCCTTGTCCCAGTATAACCCAATAAACACACATACAGTGTGTGTGTGTGTGTGTGTGTGTGTGTGTGTGTGTCTGAGACAGAGCGAGAGAGAGAAGGAACTGTATCAAACTCAAGCTCATTGCTGTCTCCTGGGGTTGCACATATCAGAGAAGGGAAGGGATGAGTGTAGGAGTTTAGCTGCATACTGTGGGACTGTGATGGGCCTGGGGATTATAACAGTGGGTGTGAAATGACAGGTGGGGGTCAGAGGAGGGCATCAGATAGTGACGCAGCAGCTGATGGGGCGATGCACAAAGTAAACATTAACATGAAAGTCTCCTGCTAACTTATGTATTTGTTTTGAATAATTCTGGAAGCAGCATTTAACATAAATACATATGTCCACTTGTATTCTGTTTTGGCTCATTAAATTTGTTAAATGAATGTGTTTAAAAAAAAAAAAAAAAAGTACAAAACTTCCCTCTGAAATATAGTGATGTATATTTAAGTTCAGTTCTTGTCATAACCTGATCAAGAGGTAAAGATATAACACAGTGCTCAAAACTATCAATACACCTGTGGTCTGCTACTAAGTTCTTCACAACACAGAGCTGTGGCCGAGTGGACTTGAGTTTGGTCACCTGTGACAGTCTGAGCTACAACAAAACCGAATCTAAGAGAATCCTCTGGTTTTATCGCTATCGGAGAGATCACATGTCTTTGTCTCTGACTTTCTAATTGGGCCCTCAGAGACACTTCAGAGGAAGTCAAAGCTCATCCTGCCAAGTGACAGAACGTCGAATACACTGTTTGTTTGTGTGGTCTCCTTGTTCCCACGGCAATCTATTTAAAGGCACAACACAAGGAATATTATAATATGTGGAAATGATTGTCAATTGTAGCATTTAGCATAATTAAGCATAAGCCACTGTTTATGCAAATGTCTCCTTGAAGCACAACACCGTCTCCTTCCTGTTTTGTTGAATAGATTTCCTGTAAGATTCAACCCCAAAGAACATTGTTTCAAATACAAGAAGCCAAACATTTCTTAATGGTCAAACTTTTCTGTGTAAATAATTCTAATTAACACAAATTATTGTGCTAATGAATTATTCATGTTCCTTAAATTCAAATGTCAGACAACTTATGCATTTACTGCTCCCGGCAAATAAAGTGACTGTGATTCTGTCAACAGCCACACACATAATTCACATCTCTCATGTCAAACTAAATTCTCTCTCGAGTATATTTACATAAACATGATGCAAAAGAGGACGATCATGAGTTGGAAAGCTCTTTGATGATATAACAAAGACATATTGCAGCAGTTGTCTACCTATTTGCATCATGAACATTAAAAACACAACCTACAGCTGCTTGCGATGCAGAGCGGATTAAAATAAAAAAAGCACAAATTAAAGAAAAATTAAGACAATACATCTGTATAATAAAACAACCATGTGACTGTGTTTTCAGCTCCCGAGGGGTCGCGACCATTAACATATGAGAACAAGCAGACGGACCAACTCTGACTGCATTTATTGACTTTAGCGCATCAGAGGTGAGCCGAGGTTTTCAGAGGATGGAGGAAAAAGGACAGTGAGGGATAAGAAGGTGGGATAAGCCTGTTAAGCTTCAGGGATCCCCTCAGAAATCCACATTAGAGTCAAGCGAGAATGTCAAAATGTAATACAATCACAATGTTGTGATTGTACCTGGACACAGCAGGACACACCTTCATGTTTTACCTGGTGACAGTATTTGCTGACAGACGTTGACATATTTTTATAATATTTTATAATATGCTTATTTTGAAAAAAGCTTTAGGAACAAATATAAACTTTTGTATTTTTGCTGTATTGTAAATAAGTGATATGCTGCTTAAATCTAGTAAAAAGGCGAACTCTATTTTTTTCAAACTACTCATAATAAACTCATAATATAAATCTGTGTTTTCTGCCTCACAAATGTGAATATTTACTGTTTTTTCCTCCATCTTCTACTGCTGTAAACTGAATATCTTTGGGTCTAAACAGCTCTGAGAGAGTTTAATGGGAATGCAGCACTTTTTTCAACATTATTCACTTCACATATACTTTATTGACCAAAAGATTAAACAGTCTATTGAGAAAACAATTATGTAGAGAATAAAAGGAATCGGAAGTTACAGCCCTGGTCCATGTGTCTCTGCAGGTGCATGGATCCCTCACAGGGAACCAATACATGGTAATAAGTCCACTGGTTATGCTTTACAAGTGCTGGAGAGGCAGTGAGAAATATTGAAATGGAAATATTTTTCTCCAGCAGTGCAACACATCAGTTTACTACACCTCCCTCTCTGGGCACATTTGAAGACACAAAGAATACAAAGATATGGCTGCATTATGCATCTAAATACCAGGTCAAACAACACATGTTCTGAACTGCAACGCTGCCACTGTTCAAGCCTCACATCACAGTAATCAGACATCCAACCTTGACACTCCACACAGCCGAAGCAAACAGAGATCACAGCCGACTCCAGCAGGCAGCGTGATAGATGAGCTCTCAAACAAAGGCCTCAGCTACAACAGGGTCACTGCACACTGCAGCTACGACCGACAACAGAGACCATATGAGATCCTTCCTTCACATTTGCAATGGCAATGAAAATACCGAGGAGCGAGTCTGCATGCTAATCCTGCACATTTTTCTGACTGCGGCAGTGATGTTTGCAGGTGAGCCTCCTGCAGAGTCGCAAAACATATGGTGTGTCTGTGACGCACCATCTTTAAACATCAGACCAGTATTTTTATATTTAGTACCCAACAATATACAACTCTACTCACCCTTCTGATCACACTGCAGTGGGGGAGATACTCACACCTTCAAGCATAATTGGTTTTATTCATTTCAATATGGTATTAAATTGTTATGAAACTCATCTGCTCTCAGACCTGTTAGTGATGTTACTCTGTCATTATAATGCAGTTGTAATTACTGACTGATGTGAAAATCGTGTGTTTTAAAACTGACATACGCAATTACATGATTTAGAAGTAATTATGTAACACTCTTTCAGCTAATTATGCATAGTAATTATGAGAGCACTTGAGAAAACAAAGAGCCTTCTGAGGCCGTATTATCACAGCTAACAGATGTATAGAACTTAAAACCATAAAACCTGTGTTTTCACAGTCTTAGTGAGAGACTGAAGAATTTAGGTAAGAGGAAGAGTCGTTAGTCATGAGATCTGACAGTGACCCTCTGATAATGTTTATAACATGCATATGAATAGAGAACTGTAACAGAACATTCAAACTCAAAGGATGATACATTTGAAATTGTTTTGGCAGAATATGCACAAAAAAAAGTAATGTCACTCTTTAACTGTGACATTGTTTTTTTTTTTTTTTTTTTTTTTTTACAATCAGAGGTTGATGAATAACGCTGGGTTGCTAGAAAGCCATTATTGTGATGACTAAAATGTTGTACCGCCCAGAGATTCAACATCAGCAGTACGAAGAACCCTCAGTTGACTTGAAGGTGCTGCGCGTTGAGGCAGACAACTCATTAACATCTGTGTAAAGTATTGTGTCAGCTGAGAGGAGACGGGCAGAGCTATGGATACGTTATATTCAAGTTACATTTTGCAGAGCTAGAGATGACATTAAAGAAGATAAATTATTCAGTCTTATATTCAATCCATTAAATGTGTTGATGAAGGGTAAGAATATTGGATCATTTCAGTTTTTTGTCCTAAAATTATATATTTTAAGGAGGGGGATGGGGTGGGGGCGTCTCTACAATGGTCTTAAGAGATGTGACATATGTTGTATTTAAAGGTCAGTCCTTTAAGCTTCTGATGTGCATTTAGGGGTTTGGATATGTGGAGTAGATGGGGACACAAACAAAAGCCTGGAGACTGTTTGGGAGGAATGAAAAGTCCAGTGCTGTTTGTTACCTCCATATTGGCAATGTATTGATGCCTTAATATCCAGTCAAGGCCAAAGGATACATCACAGCCTTGTTTCTCAGTGTCAACCTGCATCTCCACAGGAGGTTTTTTAATCATATTTGCTCCTGGGATCATCACATTCAAGCTACTGTACTTTGATTACTTCCCTTGCCCCTGCAGAATTACAGCATCATTTGACACAGTGCCAAATGATGTGTGTGTGTGTGTGTGTGTGTGTGTGTGTGTGTGTGTGTGTGTGTGTGATTTGTGCATAATCATCTGTGTGATCACTCAAACCTCAAACCAGCTGATAAGTGCAGTTCCTGTCATTAACCTGTTTGACTTGTACACACATAAACAGTGACTCGATTATTTTGCCTATTTTAGGAGAGAAACCTGAGCAGCATTTTTACTACGACACTACAGGCGTAATACAAGCTAGAGTTGTATTTTTTTCAGTTGGTCAAACAGTAACTCTGCATCATCTCAAATGTTTTAACTGTAACATGAAAACATCTCTTCATACAGTGGTTTGTGTTAAAAAGAGTCAAATCCAGTCAAAGCTCCAATTCTTTTGAAGTTCAGGGTTGAAAAGAGAAAGCTCACACTTTGCATATGGACTGAGGCGAATGTTGCAAGTAGAAAAGGTAAATCTTCTTACCTAGATGCAACTTTGGCAGCTAAGACACGTCCTCTGTGCCACAATAGTCAGAACGACCTGCTCACTAACACTTGGACTGAGTCTCTAAGTTCACTTCAGTATAATGGATCTGGAACACGTAGTTTCAAGGAGAGAAGAATTAAATACTTTATGAAGAAAAAAAGGATTTTTTCAGGTTTCACAGGTTCTTAACTGATTCTGCTCAACACTATCTGCAGTGTGGGCAGAAAGGTGGTGCAAGCTGTAAGAAATGTCAAGAGTTCATCTGTTTCAAAAATGTCCTCTACTTCAGATTTTAATGGCAGATAATTCATAATTTAATACCAAATCTCACCAATCCTCCTCCAAGATTTTACATTCGCGTCTCAGTGGCTGTAGTGGTGCAGATTTATATCAGAGGAGTTTTAATGATGGACACCGAGACCCCGTTAAGAGGACGGTCATCCCCACGGGAGCCACCGTTTCAGGATTGATGGATCCAGATCAGGCAGGTGGCAGGTTTCTCTCACAATGAGAAATAGGACACATCAGTACATATCAAAATGGAGACATGTTTCTGATGTGAGTATATGGTGCCACAGGGATTAACGCTACAGCCTAAAGAGGAAGATAGGATTGAAAAAATGAAGTGTTCCTTTGAAGAAAAAGATATTGAATTTTCTCTGTGAGGAAATTCTTTTTTTTTTTCTGGGAGCAACAGATTATATGTCCATCTATAATCTGTTAAGTTTTTTTTTTTTTTAAATAAAAGAAAGGCAGACATTGTTTTAAATATTTAAACGTTTAAAACAAATTCCACAGAGACATTTTCCTGAATCTGCCTTAAATTCAAAAAGCATCTGTCTGTTTCTATCAGTCCACTTCTGTCTCCTCTTTTATGACCGACTTCCTCAGGTGGATATTCTGTCATTCTTAAAGTTCTGTACTTTGCTGTCACTGTAACATTTAGTATGCGCAACTTAATGGCCGTCTTATGTCTGAATGACTTCCAGGGTCAAGGAGAGGTCTGTCTTCCTTGGTGATAATATTATTACTGAGATGTACATTATGTATACCATGAGCTACCATGATCTAATCCTTCAGACACACTCATGACCTTCATTAGCCATTGAAAATGTTGTGGTGCCACAGAGAACAAAACAGACACGCACACATTCGCTGTAAACTGCATTTCACTGATATTGTATGTGCTGTAAATTTGTTCATTTGGTTTGTTTTGTTGGTCGGATGAAAAGCACAGACATTCATTGTTGTAATTTGATTATTGAGCTCTAGGTCTCTGCTGCAATATATCAGGGCCTGTGCTTCAGAAATATCGATGCAATTCACTTAATATTAACAAAACAAATTACAGCAAGTTACAAAGTGCTGACAGTAGCAAGTTGTGACACACTTTACACAAATCTATCTCACACACACACAAATATACACATACTAGGACAGTCACGGAGGACAAATTAATAAAATACCCATGAAGGATGAAAGAAAACAAACCCTGAAACTTGCATCAGAGTTTACTACAGACAGCTATGAGCTGAGTGTGTGTGTGTGTGTGTGTGTGTGTGTGTGTGTGTGTGTGTGTGTGTAGTACTCCAGAGCCCATGGAGCTACACACTTGGATTATCCCAGTAATGAATTAGCCAGTAGGGAACGGCCCCCCATCTAATTTTAAGACTGAAGGGGGTGACTTCAGAGCTTTAAAGTGAAGGCATAAATCTAACAAATGCGACAAGGTATAGATTTATGTATGCGCATAAAAGTAAGTGCATTTCAATATGTGTTGTGTATGACTGCAGCAAAGTGTCCTCACTTAAAAAAAAAATCACTAAATTGCTGAATAAAAATGTAGTTGGTGGTTGAAAATGAATCGTCATTTTTTAGGGTTTTTATCTTTATGTACAAATTTCAGCACCGTCTGTGTTTTGTCAGTTAAATTGCGTCCAAAAGCAGAAGGTACGAGCACCTCTAAAACCATTTCTATCTTCTGTTAAGAGAACTGAATTTCAACACCCGAGACAGCTTGATTACTGATTAATAAGACAGACGTCTAAACCTCAACATTTCCTTTAATGTTCTCTGAGTTCACCTTATCCATCCCCACTCATCTTGATCCCTCACAGATGCTGTCATCTCATCTTTGCAGCAAGTAGGTTGCTGCTCCTCTTCTGTCAACCTGCTCCACTAAAGCCAGAAATCACAGTAAAATCAGTATATACAGTGAGTGGGATGCTAATCTTTCCCAGTTATAATATCCAACAAGCAAAATCAACATCTGTCACTCATCTGCTGGATTGATCAGGTGTTTTATGAAGCTAACCAATTGTTAGCAACTAGCTTCTTTAGCTTTAGTTATAATTTCTTGTAAATCGATATCACATTTTTTCTCACATCATCATGAAGCAATTGTAGTGGAAGGTGACACATGATTAATTATCCCGGCCTAACCTCAATTTCGAAATAATCCAATTAGGATGCACAAAAGAACTCCATCCTCACACTTACATGACAATATGATAGTTTAGGTCATGAGAGAAAAAACAGGTCATAAACAATGTGCCATTCACTGGTGTTTTTCAAACATCAACACTGATTTAAATGACTACATATAATGTGCAAGAGTTGCTCTGTGCTTGCGCCACACACTGCACCGTTAGCAAAACCTTTGAAACAGATGAATTTATCATAATGAAGTAAATGTTGGTGGCCATACAATCATGACACAATTAGATTAGCTCCCTATAAGAATCACTTTAACTGTGCAATTCTGTCTGCCACCAGCTTCGAGGTCTTCAGGGAAATGAAAATCTCAGACTGGTGAAGTGACTTCAAACCCAACACATGCACCTCCTGAGTTAGAGGCAGAGAGAGAGAGAGAGAGTCGGTAAAAGGATTAACAGAACCGGTAAAAACTTCTAGTTCAACTTAGGATTCTTATGCTTCTTTCTTTACTTAATTGAACACATTTAATCTTTTACAAAACACAGGAAGTCACATGTTGCAGTGGATTTAGTGGGTTATCCTCAGCTACAACTTGAATCTCTTTTTTCCCTCTATATTTGTTTACATTGTGGGAAATACAGTACACTGAATTCACTATTAAGTCACTGTTTATTTGCCACTGGGCGAACTATCAATGAATTACTTAGATACTGAAAAAAAATGAAAACTTGATGATTCTCAGGCAAGTTCTGGAGTTGCAGTATAAAGAGACTCGTCAGTAGACATCAAAGGTATGAATATTCCCACAAAAGATGTGAAAAAAAAAATTATACTGAATCCAAATATATGCACATCATGTCTGTGTTCATATTTAAGTGAGTTGCATCATTGGTTTTACTGCGCATCTACTGTTATATATTTGTGTGCCTTGTGTTACCTTGTGACGTTAACACGGGACAGATACATGTAGCTATTAGCAGCTAAACACGTCACATTTCAAGTGTGAGTGTAGTGAATGTGTTTGTGTCGCAGCGATCTTGTATTCACTCCTCCAGCGGTTCAAAAAGATTATCTGAAATGCCACAGTCCACGGAGCCATCTGTGTGAAGAAGCAACGTGCACGGCTACGCTTTGCATTTCCACAAAGTCAAGTGTAAAAAGAAGAATACAACACAATGACAGTGACACCATTAAATGTGACTGATGACCCCATTTGTAAAGAGGCAAATCTTTCTCTTTCTGTCCGTCGTGTCTTATTTATGGACGCTGTAGTCAGATCCTGTCTCAATAATTTCTGCTTAAAATCCTCTTAAATTTTTAACTTCTGTATCTATAATATATTTCACATTCAATGCCCTTTAACTTATAGCACAGAATATGAAATAATGTATAGATTCATATTCATACAATGTTAAATACCTTGACACATCTGTGTGTGAATGCAAGTTATAGTTTTTATCTCTTCTGGCTAATTACTGATTTTTTTTACATTTTTTTTTTAGTGCTGTTCACACATACACAGACCATGCTAGATTTACATCTTGCTGACTCCTTCTCGCTTTGCTGCAGCTGTCACAGTGAGATAAACAACATCTTTATCATCCTTATTACTGCATGGAGTCTGGTGACATCCACTGCAGCTACGCTCACCTTCCACCTACATCTGTGTAGGAATGTAAGACTCGTAAACCCCAAAATAAATATGTTTGTTCTCCCTGATTGAACGTGTCATGTAACTGTAGTTAAATTGAGCTAAAGCGATATTCACCAAATTGTATTTTCAGCTTTTTTGTGCAAAATGGATTAGTTCTTGAAAGCAAACTTCCTGGATTTGTTCCGGATATTTTCTTTCCAATATACTTTTTTTTTTTGTCAAATTTAGTAAATGTCTCCTCATAGTCCTCCCTGCCTTTTGTAAATAGAGAAACAAACAAAGTGGTTCGAGCTGAGACCCACAACACAATTCAAGCCATTCAGCAACAGGGGACTTGTTTGATTGTGCACAGAACAAGAAAATAAAGAAGAGGGAAAAGAGGAGAGATGAGGAAAAAGGTCAAAAAAGTAGAGTATAAATATTGTAAGAGTTAAACGGCATGAAGATGGACACTGGTTGCTCTTTTTCTGTTTGACAGATTGGTAACAGTTTCATAATGTTTAAAGATAACTAATCCCACTGGTTGGTTAGCAAACAGCTAACAGCGTCACATTTGTGTGTCTTGTCATAAGACACTCTGGACTCTGCCACTGTCTTGGCAGTGAACATCCATAAATTTATCTCAGAGACACTGAGTATTTGTTCTGCTGCGCAAATGTCAACAGCCTTTCACCCAAATTACTTACTCCACCTTTAATCAAGCCTTTTAATAAAACCTTCCCAAGGCTCAAGGGCACCTACAGACCTCATGACACTTTCTGGTCAAAATTTATTCTCAGGATGGACACCAGTTCTAATAAAGTGTGAAAGTTAAATTCTTGAATGTCACACAAGAGGAGCTACACTTTCAAACAAAAAGACAGGATTCCTAAAATTACTGAGAAAAAACATTCTGTTGCTTTATATCTTTATCTTATCTAACTTAGGTCAGCTAAATTTCAGAGATACACAAGAAACAAACTGCAGGATATTCATTTTAAAAGATGGAGGCAGCCCTAAGAATAAAGAACTGAGCTGCTCTCCAACACTGGTCATTCTTAAATTTCACAGAGAACCAGGTCTGTGATGCTGCTGACTTGTGCTGTGGTTCGGTGTGATGCAGTGTGATGAACAGTGGCCGTGTGTGGAGCAGTGTGCTGTATTATGCAGTGTGTCCCAATAAATCAGGCAGCCTGCTGTCCTTTCTCAAGCAGCAGCAGCAGCAGCAGCAGCAGCAGCAGCAGCAGCAGAGTTGAGCCTACGGCTGCCATCAGCCTGCACCGAACAGCCACAACACGGAGAGACCAAACAACACAGAGGCACAAAGGTGCAGGAACAAACTGGAGGGAAACATAGAGATATAGCTCATAACACACACACACACAATAGTCCCTGATTGTACTTAAATATATGAGGTATAATGTGTAGCAGATGGTCCACAATACTAATTAGAAGCTTGTTTCTTTTTTTCTTTCTTACCACAATGTGTTTTAGAAGTGCTGCCTGTTTTGTTTACAGTGGTGAAGGACAGAAGACTGCAGACCTTTTTGACTTTCTCTACAATCTGATAAAAAAAAAAAAAAAAAAACAGACTAAACCAGCCCTGAGAGGAAATTACAGCAAGAATGGATAACAATGAATGCTCATTTACTTTACGGATGATTACCAGTGCAAATATATGTTAATTACTGGATAATACTCTATTTTTGCCCTTTTAGCTATTTCATTTCAACGTGAACACAACTCAAAACAGACTGAAAAAAAGATGGCGAGCTGTGTGTAGAATGTAAACAATCCTTTAAAACCACCTATCTGACCACACACACACACACACACACACACACACACCACCAGCAGGAGGCACATACATCTCAAACCCTCTGACATTCTTACCAACAACATAATTAACTGAGGTACAGTAAATCACTGCAACGAGGTGAAACAGAGAAAATAAAAAAGAATAAAGAGAAAAGTCTTTGTCTATGTCATCAAACCAACCCACAGTGACTCATGGTTGCAGGTTGGAAAAAAAAAAAAAAAAAAAAACAATTTCTGAAGATTATTCAAACATTAACCATTGTCACAGCACTGAAAACACCAATCTAGACAGAAAGAAGAGTAACTGACTAGATACTAAACCACACAAAACAGGGAAAGCAAACACATAAGAGCATTAAAACCCAGAGGCAAACCACACACACGGCCGTGATGTGCTGCTCACTTGATATTTGATGCAGACTAACAGTCATTTTATGGGTAAAAACCCCCAGACTGCACTGCAAATAGGAAATGGCTTTGAATTTTACTGCCATGTATCTTTTCAATGAATTCCTAAGGAGAAATTGATGATTGGCAACAGCTCAGGAACAGCATCTCATATCTCATACAGCAAGAGGTCTGTGAGGTTAACCTCCTTCAAAACCAAGCTGTCAGCACTCAGAGGGGATGGACAGGTTGTGTTTGTGAGAATAAACAGAGCTGACGTCAGAGGAAAGTCGTCTGATTGCGTTTGATTCCTTCGCTGAGCTCACTCTTCTTGCCGAACATAATTTCCCCAGCTGTGTTAATAAGAAAGCAATAAACCTGACACCAGATCTCGCCAGTTAATTAAGGATCAATATGGCGGCATGAAAACGCTACGTCTTTGAAGTCAAAATTACACAGGATACAACGCATCCTCGGCTGTACTCAACCCCACTGACTGGTGATGGGGTTTAAAGTGGAAAATCCTGTTGTTGGACAAAAATTGGTGTTCCCATAGAAACCACATGTTGTACCGGTTCCACACATTAAGACAGGAAGCAGCCAGTCCGGATATTACCAATTTCTTAAAAACATGAACAAACAATCTGGGTCTGATCTCTTTAATTTGTGTTTGTCCTTTGAATTGTGCAGCACATTTTACAGTTTGTCAATGGTCTTTGATGGATAAATGACGTCAGACAGCAGTGCACTGATAGTCCTCTATGTGTCTGTGAAGCAGGATGTGTGCAAGCTCAACTTTTTTATGTATTATTTAGTGCTGGAACTAACAACAACTAACAAGTGTATTCATATCAATGGGGCAAAAAATAAATACTAATAATTTAGTCTAAGCTGTTCTGACACATTTGACACAGACAGTTTCATATGATTCTGCACAAAAGCACAATAAGAGACATACCTTGTTTTTTTTAAGTTAATAAATACTGATCTAAAATGCACACAAGGCTAAATGAAATTAAATAAACTGACATTGGTTGATGCCGCTATGTTCTGAGAGGTAATGGATATTTATTTCTCAAGATCTGTTATGAACTCCACAACTCTGTTACACGCAAGCGTATGTCCTGAAGTAACATAGAGAAATATCTTCTGTTCTTTAAACTTTTAGTGACTTGGGTCATACACTTTTCTCCATTAGCCCTAAGCTAACTTTAGCCTCCTTTGCTGCAACAACCTTATCTTCTTCTGTCTCCGCCACATCTACTGCCATTTTTCAAACACACTTCTTCCAGATGTTGGTCACATGAGCTACACAAGACTTGTCATTGGTTCTCTTCTTCTTCTTCTACTATTTCTCTGGTTTTACGGCAGTTAGCCACTAGATTAGTAGCCGCTGGCAGCTACCGCAACATTAGTTGTCTCTCTTCTGCCACCTTAAAAAACGTTGTTAGACCCAAATAATCCAATATTAAAATAAAATAGTTGGCATCAATTAGTTGTTGCAGTTCTAGAATTATTTATCCTTTATGATTTGTTAATCATAGTGTGTGATTTTACTAATACTGTAAATACAAGTCATATTTTATTCCACAGTGACAGGGACAGCTGCAGTTTGATTTCTCCAACATCATGTTTGTCTCAAGAACACAATCTGAAATGTAATTTTCCTCATCCACAGACATAATCCTGATGTGCCGCTGATATTAGAAAACATCCTTCTGCTCATTATGATAGTTATTCTTCTGGCTGAACGGTTGAGTGAAGGTTGATCTGTGATGGTGTTAGTGAACATAAAGAGATGGACCAGAATGCAACAGATGTGTAAAGCCACAGAGGACTCATTAAAATAATTATTTTATGTAAGGTAATACGAGACCAGGGATTTCTGTGGCACTAAAAACTGAATCAGCGGCCTTCCGTCCCCAACTCAACTAATTCAATTTAATTGAACACACTTTGTGGTTCACTTCCCAGTGAATAGTGACTTAATGAATCATCTGTGTGTCTTGTGAGTCCATATGCTTGGGCTTAAATAAACAAATAAATCAAACTGTTAGAATCCAAAAAGAAGAGACGAAGTATGTTCCGCTGCCTAAAAATACTGGATTACATCATATAGTGGCATCACTGAAGAAAAAATACAGAATTTGACCATTAGAAATCTAGTACTGCTGCTAAAACACAACATGTGGGTCAGTGTAAACAACCAGAGACTGCAACATTCATTCTCAGTAAACCCCTATTTACATAAACCAAAATAGTCTGCATTCATAGTTCCTTGTCCTTTTACTAGGATCATAAAAGTACTGAGGCGCTTCTCAGATATGTGCTGTACAGTTCAGGTGCTGCTGCTGGGCTCATGTGTTTAAGAATGGATGTGCTGACTGTGAGAAGTAGGAGGAGGAGGAGATGGGAGGGAAGAGGAGGAGACTCTGCCTCTGTAGCAGTGCATCAGCAGAGGTGAGACTACATCCACTACATAACAGTTGACTGATTGAAGAGGAAATGATGGAGCCACAGTTGGATGTGCACACTTTACACCTTGGAAAAGAACATGTCAATTTGTTCCATCTCCATTTGTGATCGGAAAAAGTCCCAAACCCATTACAACCTATCGACATAGTAGAGGTGTAAACAGTCACATCAGGATTAAAAGAAAAAAACAAACAAACAGGTGATGCAGCTAAATCAGTGCAAATGCAGAGACTGGTTGTGTTTTCTAGTTGAACCTATTCCTCAAGCAGCAATGGCTGCAGGGCAGTTATGTCGGCCGGTCTAACCCCAGCTGCCTCGCATGCCACCACAGACAGGCAGACAGACAGACAGACCTACAGTGGGCTACAGTATGTGTGTCATTAGTGCTGACCCAGATGCTCTGAAACACTGACTGTCCTGTGACTGCACTGCACTCCCAGAATAACCCCCTCCCCTCTACATCTCATTATACACAGTAACATTGTTTAATACGATCAAGTCATAGAGATGCAACCTGGATTAAAATGTCCAACTGAGAGAGGACAGAAAGGAGGAAGTGAAGTTGAGATGAGATGAGAGAAAGTTGAGGCTGAGATGTCTCATAATGAGTCAGGCTGCAGAGAAGCACATTATAATCTGATCTGTGAGACAAAAGAGTTCAGGCTCAGGTGCAAAGACTAGTAGACAGAAATAAATACAGAGAGAGAGAGAGTTACATCACACACAAGCAGAGCCAGACATCAACAACCAGCTCTCCCACAACAAATCATGTCAGTGCTGGTCAGTGAGGGAATTAATCCTGGGTAATAGCTGTTTGGATATAAATCCTGGCTGCGCAAATTCCAATGCAAAAAAAGAGAGAGAATAAAAGCAGCCTCCTGCATGTGACAGCATATGCAGAGAGCTTATGAGTGATTCATGAGCTGATGTCTCACAGACACTTCAGTTTTTCCTCCCTAAAAAATGATTTAGCAAGGTACACCAGCTCCATCCGTGCAGGGCTGTGATTACACAACCAGTGTCAGTGTGAAACAAAAAGATCCACCCATTATGTTCCAACTCTTTCTCCTAGATGTCACTGACACGTTGTGTGTTTTTAATAACATGAGGTTATAAATGCATCAAATCAGCAAGTGTGTGTTTTTTCCTCCTCACATTAGATCACATGAGCTCGGTGTTGTTCTTACCTTCTGCGGCCAAAGCGCACCGGACAAGAAGTGAAAGCATTCCCACAGACAGCACACAGTTTGCAAGCATCCCCGCTGTTCCGGTTCGCCACCGAGTCCTCAAACATCTCCCCTCTCCTCCGGTAACCGTCCTCTGCTGCGGCGAGCACCCGCCGGGGTCCGCTCCGCCGGCTCCCACCACTTCAGGATGACCTGTCCGCCCACTCCTCAAACCGGGAGCCATATCCAGTGGATAAGTTGCTGAAGTTTCGGTCGTAAATAATACATTGGATCGATCCTCGTGCGTGAACGGGAAACACACAGCGGTCCCGCGGTCTCGTCGTGTGGTCCAGAGCTAAGGAGGAGGAGGAGGAGGAGGAGGTGGTAGTGATGGGGGGAGGTTTGGAGGAGGTGGAGGTGGAGAGGGTGGTGGTGGTGGTGGTGAAGAGGAGGAGGAGGAGGAGGGAGACAGAGCAACGTTGAAGAGAAATTAGGGAATGCGCCCTAACGCTCCGCTCCGCGCGGTCCACCCATCATCACCGTGTGGCGCAGGGCGGCGCGCGCGCACTTTGCCCAAAAAAAATAAATAAAGAAAGAAAGGAAAAGAAAAGGTTTAAACCTCGAGCCTGAACGCTCGCGACCAAACTGTCTCATTCTCCTCCAGATGGAGCACGTGACATCTACACGCGCTCAGGTGACGTTCGGTGACAAATTGAAAGACACCGCTGCTGCCGTGTGGATGATTTAAAGACATCCACTCTCCTCACGGTCACAGTGAGCAAATCAGCTTCTGCGGTTAATTATCAGGAGAAAGTCAATGCTGAGCACCTGCAGCGCGCCCTCTGCTGGTTACGACACACACCACAGCTCTTCACGAGACACAGGTGAATGTTTAATTATTAAACTACGAGTTAAATAGTCACTCACATTGTTGATTCACATTGTTCACATTCAAAAGGACACGCGACTTCACAACACTTTATTCCTGTCGACAGGTTTGTTCTGTGTGAAGTCACAGTAGCATTGATCAAATATTTAAATGTGGATTCAACTGAGGTCGTTGTTGTACCTGTTCATCTCCAACAGATGTCAGCACACACCGACAAACCCACAACTCACTAAAGAACCAGGTCTGGGTTTGGACATTTTATAAAAGATCCAACAACCAGACAAACTCCACTTAACCAAAGTTTTATTATGACGGATTTTATCCATCATGTGTTTGTAAAAATATTTTTTATTTTAGTTTTTTTATTATTTGATATGTTTTGATCATTTTCATAAGGTAGACGTCTCAGAAACTCATGAATTAAATATGAAACAGTTGGCAATAAAGGGTTAAATATTGATTAACTGGTGGTTGGAAATGATTCATTACTTTACTTAGTTAAAAATCAAGGAAATTTGAAGGTAATCTATCACAATTTCCTGATCATTTAAAAAGAAAATTAAAGATTAATCAAATATATACATTGGATAGTTTTTTTTGACAACTAAAATTATGTTTGTTCTTGGTTACTACAAATTTGCAGAATGTTACCTTTACAAATAGCAACATTATCAGTCAGTTTTGCTGTAAAGAGCTGATGTCCACATGTGGAGGGTAAGAAAAGAACCTGTACAAATGAGAACGACGGAAGAACAGACTGAATGAAACAAAAACAAAACAAGCTGCATCAATAGATTTTTTTATTTCAAAGTGAATCTTAACAATAATACACCATAAAGTCTTATTTTGACACTCACCAAAAGAGTCACCTGGAAAACCCGCTTAATGTGACAAAGTAGAGAAGGCTTGGTCACACCTAAATCACTGAGAACTAGAGAGGAAACACTATCGCAAACTGTAAAGAGACATCACATCCATAGAGTTAGTTTTCCCAGTCCTCATACTGTAAATATTGCACAGTGCAATTGCTACATGGCAAACTAGTGTAGCACAAAATAAAAAAGCAAATTAAACAAAAAAAACAAAAGAAAATAAAAATAAAAAAACAAAGCCACAAAAAATCTACAGGTATTAAAACAGTAACAGTTCAGATTTCATAATCAAGTCTATTTGATGAACAATCTAAACAGATGATTCCATAACTTGCAGTGTGAATTAACTCTGAAATTGATAGATGACCAGAGAACTGAAAATGCGAGCTGGAGTAAAAACAAACCTCATCAAACCAAATCAAATCAAAGAGTAACACAGTAGCACATTTAGACTAATACAGACCCTGAATTAACATCTCTAAAGGATAATACCGCAGCAGAGGATTTTTTTTTTTTTTTTTTTTTTTACTCATATCAAAGTCAGAACTTTAATAGTAATCATTTTTACAAACTGTTTTATCTGTTAAATGTTACATGAATCCTCAAAAAAGAAAAGAACAAAAACTTATCCATAAACCAAGGTGTCAATTGTGTGAAAAATTAAAAACAGTTTTAAGATTTCTCTCCTCTTGCATCCATTCTTTTCCTAAACAAGTATGGGAGAGTTTATGCAGGCGCATTGCTGGTGAATACCTTTGGAGGAATCAAAACACAGATTACATTTCACATGCTTATTATTGGGGAACTAGTTCAAGCACTAATCTGCCAAGTTCATGCCTTGTCGTCATAAGCTTCCTTTCCCAAAATGATACTTGAGTATGAGTAAAGCATACAGGTAAGAAAAAACTATCAAAAAACATACAACCACAATAATGTCAGTGTTTTAAATGTGGAGTATCGCACTCATGACTGACTGTGCAGAGAAACCACAATAATCTCCCTAACAGAGCAACTTCCATCCAGATCATTAGATGAACATCCAGATAAACTAGTCCTGGGTATAAAACATGGCTCCTCTGATTTTCTTTCTTTTTTAACCTTTTTAAAGCCAGTGTTGTCAACTGTGCTCTGGTTACTCCCACTCAGCCTCAACTTGCACGATGTGAAAGCTGCTCTGAGCAGACAGCTTCTAGGCAGACGAAGTGAAGCAACTTAGGTGTAGTACATGCAAGATAATGTAAAGCATGGAGATTATCTAAGAACACTTGGTGGTGCAATGACCGCACAATGTAAAGTATTGCATCTGCTGTTCAGCCAGAGTGACTATCCAAAGATCGTTGAGTGTCATATCATTCAAAGAGTAGGTTTGTGTGTGTGTGTGTTTTCTTGGTGTATTATCACAGATGGGCTTTGGTGGCGGTTATCTGTAACAAGAGGAGTACAACCACCACGTACATGTCCTCTGTCGTGTCTACAAGCTGATCAGAGGAGTACGAGTCCCCGGAATGACTCTGTGACAAAGTCCTATTTCATATTTGTTTCTTTTCTTTTCTTTTTAATTAATATTCTGGGTTCAGTGGCCTTTAAAGGACTGTCTACACGGTAACAGACCCAAAGTGGAATCTATGCCTTCCTCTTCAAATAAGTGGTGACGAATCACCATCTTGAATTCTCACTTTCTGAATCTCAAGGCACATACACAGCGCTGTCGGCACTGTCTCGTAATGTAAGGAACACATAACAACGGCCACAGTTTTGCATCGACAAAACATCATTTTGATATGAGACACTCATAAAGGGGAGAGCGATCCGAACACAAGGCAGTTTAGAAGAACAAATTGTGAAACTGGTATCCTAGCCAGATATAACATTGAACAGATAAAAAGGTTGCAATAAATATTTGTTCAAATCAATTTAACGATAACACAAGTAGTAAAAGATCATTTTGGAACAGAACCATTGGGCTAAATTTATTTTTGGACACACCGTCTAATCACCCAAACCCTTATAAGCCCAACTACCCGCATGAGTGCTTAGTAGGGAGTGTGTTTGTGTGTGCGATTGGTGGCAAGATTACAGAAGCTTTTCAATTAACACAATGGGTTTTTTTTTTCCTTTCTGGCATCTCACAGTGCTCCTGTAACACATTAAGAGTACTGGTAGTATATCGTATACGTACAATGAAAAAGTTAAATCAATCCTGCAAGCTACAGCTTTAGATGTGTACAAAACGTCCATATGAAAACATACAAAAATTAAGTTACATCGATACATCATTTATATGCAGTGATGAGCCCGAAAGGTTAATAAGGATAAAATACTGATGCAAAAACACACACCCCGAGAAACAACAAATGCAACTAATGTTCATCATCAGCAATACAGTAGTTACAATGACACTCCAAATATGAACGCAAAAACACAAAAATCAAACCACTTCTATTTCAGATAATTAGGGACCTATACAAAAATAGCAACGCTAGGTTTAAACTCAGAGAAATCACCTAATTTCACAGCTATTGAAGTGGCAATTATCATATAGCAGCTTATCTATGATACATTCAAGAAAGAAATGATACGACTTATTAATTGCCCAATAAGCTAGACAAAACCTCGGCCGTTTTTAAATACAATTTTTTTTTTGTTTGTTTGTTTGTTTTAATTTAACCCCATTCTACGACTACAGTATAACTGAGGTCTATGCAAACAGAATAGCTACCTTGCTCAGGAAATGAATTACAGTCTTTGGTGCTGCACAAGCAACTTCATTTGAAAATTAAAAGACAAAAAAATTACACACGTAACTAGTAAAATGAACAGAAAAATGCACACACAGCATATCTACATATATATATGTATATATAGAGTGGTACCACCATCATATATATATGTATATATGTATATATCCTCCCTGACGGAATGTATAAAATAAGCAGTTGACACCGATAAGCCTTAAGCCTTTAACAAATGGTATAATGTAAAGGGAAAAAGTTAACTTTGTCACACATGCATAAATGAGAGAATTGCACACAATTAACTCACACCTTATCAAGCATCTGTACTAAATAGTCTAGCTCTATAATATATGTCCATATATGTGTGTATATCAAATACTGCATGGTTTGCTCAGGCTTAGAAGATTCCATACCTTTAATTTGCATTTTTTCCTTACCTAATCAAAGCCATGCCCACCACACTTCTAAACATCTAAGAAACAAAGTGAAAACACTCAAAAATGAAAATACGAAGACGAAAAAAAAAAAAAAAAAAAATCAACGACTATTTAGATTGTATTGCAGTTTCATCAAACAGTACAAATACTGTTAGTAATAAGAGTTTCACTAAATAGAAAGTGATTATCAAATATTAAGCAATACTCAGTACTTGCACTTTGTACACTAGTTCATTCGGGATAGGGAGAAACAGAAAAAAAAAAGAAAAAAAAAAAAACGAGAAAAAAAAACGAAACATTTCTTTTAAAAACGAAACAGCAAGCATTCGCAACAGCAAAGCATGCTGTTCTTCTTGAAAGAACAGAAAAGTTACTCACTACACACTGAAATATACACCGACTCCAAAAAATAAGCACCGCTATCCGCGATACATCACATCCATGCAGGCTATGCATGGACATATACACATGTGCATATATATACTCACACATAGAATGCATCGACTGATTGGAATTTCAAGTGCTGCAGTCCAGTACATTAATATTCATGTATATAGTCATATATAAGTAGTAACATTAACAACCTCAAATATGTAAGGCACTATGGCTGGGGACAGTTATACAATGCAGCGAGTCTTGTGACACAAACAATAAGAGCAACGTCTATGCATCTTTCCGTTTACATTTTTGCTCATGCAAGACCACATGCAGCGTGAGGAACAACCCTATTTAATTTCGGTTAATTGACTTGACATTGCTAACACCAAAAGACACCGAAAAGGTACAAATACTTCAAACGCAGTACAACATACACTGTGGACAACATGTGCATCTGTCAATCTAGAGCTAGAGACTGGGATGGCTTTACAAATATGGATGTGTCTTGCACACGTAAGAAGGCAATATAGAAAAATAGCTGGGATCAGGGGTGCAAAGTCTAACTATTCAACACCACCCCAATTATTTACCTGTTTTGAGGAGTATTCGTAGAAGATCCAATGCAAAGATATATCAAATGTGCAAAACACATTAAGTGTGAGTTTAACTACCCATTCATTCTTTCATTCAATCATTCATACATTGTTTCCTTCTTAATTTTTGCCCAAATCATCTCCACCATTGGAACTCTTGTTTTAAAGCTTGAAGTTCAATTACACCCAAGTCTACATGTTTCAAAAAATAGCTTGCTTTATCTGTGGTTGTGCCATGGTTTTGGAAATGAAAACCATGTTGTTTGTGGTTTAAGATAGAATTCGCCCTGTTTACTTAGCCCTCAGGTGGTATGAAGGGTACCTGGGCAAGCATGCTCAGATGTAAGGGTACTGGTTTATTTTGGTAGGGCTGAGAGGGAAACTGGCATACGCGGGCGAGGCAATGTAGGAGTGCGGGGGAAAGAGGGGCTTGAATTGGCCCTGGGGGTGCAAGGTAGGGGAGGGCAGCAGCCGGGGGTTGATGCCCACTGTGACCTGATGCACGATGCCTGCCGGGTGGGAGATGCTGTAGGTGGGCGGGAGCACGGGGCGAGAGGCTCCAGGGGAAGCCAGGAGGTGGGCCACGGGTGCAGCTGTGACCAGAGGACCAGAAGGGGGATATGACAGTAAGGTGGGCTGGGAGTGCGGGTGGCCCCCAAGGTGGGGGTGGGGGCCCGTAGTGTGGTTTGGGCTGCTGTGGGACAAGGTGAACGTGTGCCCATGCATGGTGGGAGGGATATAGGCCTGTGGTCTCCGGTGGGCGAAGTTGCCGTTCCATTCCTGGTGGCAGGAACCGAAATGTTGTACCTGAAGGAGAGAAAAATACCCACTTGATCGGACTCACCCTTTTTTTTTTTTTTTTTTTTTTTTTTTAAATCAAAACTAGAGCCTCTAGAAGCCACTAGATGCTGCTGTTTTCCATCTTTTGACACGTCATTTGTCCGTCATTTACAGTCATGACTTCCACATCATCTCAATTCTTAATAATAACGCAACAGCATTAATTCCTGTTGTGTTATCGGCAGTACAGTGAGTAAGCAGAATTACGGTAAAATGCCGTCATCTTTAACACAGTTGGAAGCGTTCAAACACCAACTGTGAGTAATTTGAGCATAGCTGCTATATTTGTTAGCAACAAATCAGATAACTCAAGTTTCATTTATGCTCTTGGCTGCTGCTCAGGGGAAATGTTGTATCACTTAAATCTACAGTGTAGGTTCAACTTCAGCCGCTTGACGACTTTTTGATAGATTCATGACGCAACTATTTAATATGAAAATGTTATCGAATGCGGTGATCAACAAGTCAATAATATCTGTATTTCGGTGGAATACCACATTAAAAACAGCTTTACTGCTGCAAGTGATAAAATCTCAGTGTTAGTGGCTGAATACTTTACTTTATTGTATACTGTCATCACTGTCTTTCTGCTTCCAATTAACACAAACAAGCGTGTGTTTACATGCTTCTGAGTGTGTGTGCCACGTGTATACGACTGTATGTGCTCACCTGCCCAAAGCCTATAGGCTGCTGCTGCTGTGGCTGGAATGCAGGGGTGATCTTCTGCGGTCTGTTGAGGAGGGGAGTGGAGTGGTGATGTTGTCGCCCAGGAATGCCTCGGCCTCTGGACTGGCATGACGACTCTAAGACTAAGGTAGGAGGCCATGTAAAGAGAGGCAAATAGACGGGAGACAGACGTGGAGATGAAATGTCAGTTAAGACTATTTGGTGTCCAACTTATTAGCCACATTATAACAGGCAAAAAATAAAACTCAAACATGTTATTTCAACCAAAACCACAGGAACTGCAACACTGTGTGGCAGGAGACTTTGTAGGCTTGTCATTGATTTCAGCTGCGTTTGATCAGTCCCAAACCTTTAAACATAGCGGCAACTGTCCTCCGAATATGATCTAGACAATTATAAATAGAAATGTTTGGAAGATCTGGGAGGGGTTTGTAACTAAGCTTGTCCATAGAGCTTATAGTGGGGTCAGACCATCAGCTATTAATAAACCCGGTAGCACTAGAATAGCAAGCTGTGCCCTTTTATGAGAGGCTTTAGATGCAATAGTTTGAGGGATGGGGGGGAGATGCCTTTGACATGAAAGCTGGTATGACTCTCTGACTGGTATGATTTTCTGAGGATTTACAGTTGAACCCTCAACTCTGAGAGACCTATAAAAAGGGCAGTCTTACATGACAATGTTGCTGGTCCCTCTGACCACAGCTGTTATAAAGCCTACAAACAGCATGTGTAATTTCATTTTAACACCCGAAAGAAATATTCTTCAAACATTAAATTTGCATGTTGTTGTTTTTTTTTTGTTTTGTTTTTTTTTAAATGTTTTATTCATGTTTTGAATATTTGATTCAGGGTATTAAACCTTTTAGGGGCAATTACACATGTCTTATGTAACTTAACAAGAGGTCACATCCACACAGATGTATAGGGGCTCTCAGAGTCAGTCTGGAGCCAGAGTGAGGAGTGTTGACAGCAAACAAATATCCACTCCAGAGATCAGAGCGGATACTTCAGAGCAGGTCACCCATAATCACCTGTGAGAACCTCTGTAGCCTACTAATACAGTGTAATCCCAGGCCATGTGACCTGTGGAGCAGACAACAGCAGTGGTGACTGGATCTTTGAGCTACCATGACCTACTCATACACTGGCTAGTCCTCTGAGTGGATAACTGGCTAGGTCAGACACATAGCAACTGACAAAAGTCGTCCTGTCATCTGCATTATTCATGTAACTATTAAGGTTTAGAGGGAAGCTGGTTATAATACTCAGCTGGCTACAAACACTCAGGAAAGTCTTAGACATACAACAAAGTACAACTGTCGGTCCACAGGCTTGACACCAAACATACATTATAGTGTTAACGTGAATAAGAAACCTACTTAATGTGTCACCAGGTCATCATATGTACTGTTTTACCTGTGTTGCCCGGCGTTTCACTGACAGCATGGTTGTTGTTGTTGTTCTGCACCCTCATCGGAGGCACCACAACAGTACGAACTGTTGGCTTTCCCGGCTCGGTCTCCGGGGCAACGCACGCAACACGAGGTTCGCAGTTCTGGTTGCTGTCGGCGATGTAGCGTCGCTCTGTGAAAGGGCTGTTGCTATGGCCGGAGGCGTCTGAAGCAGGCGAGCTGTCCACAGTGTCACAACCACTCTCCTGTTCGTCGTCTGACATACTGCAAGAGGGCAAACGGTGAGGAGTGGAATGTACCAGTGTCTCTTTTTTTGCTGTGGCGCAGCAACAAATGAGGAAGCGAGCAACAAACATCTGCAGGAGTTTAGTCTGAATGGGCAGCATTGATCATACCTGTTGGGGTGTTTGCAGGGTGAGGTGCTGGACTGGGCTGAGGTTGAAGAGCTGGTGCTGAGCGTGCTGTCTGGACTGCTGAGAGAACAGACTCTCTCCATACTAACAGTACTCTGACACGCCTCACAATCTGCACTACCCTTACATCTGTGAGTAGAATGGGGGAGAAAAGTAAAACCAACCATTTAGAAACTGGTATTTTAGAAGCTAGAAATGTTTATTTCAAAGGATCCTTCATACTCACTCTGCCATCGAGTGTCTTTGTGCGCTTTCCTCCTCGTCACTGCTGATACTGATAACGCTCACAGTTGGACTGGCCAGGTCAGAGATGACCATGGCCTGCCGCTGCTCCTGTGAAACTGAAAGCTCCTCACAGTCTGGCTCCACTTTACAGCAGTTCTCTTCGTCATCATCCTCCACCTGCTCGGCTTCTCGCTCTGCTCTGACAGCGTGCCCTTCCTCTGGGCATCGGGCTTTCTCCTCCTCCACCTCCTCCACATTCTTTGCTGTATCAGCCATCTTTGGGGACTGGCATGGTAAATTTTGGATGTTTGTGTTTTGGGAGAAGTTGCTGCCCCTATGGAAGGAAGTGTTATCACATTTAGAAAGGGCAAACACCTTTCAGTGCATGTACATGTATATTTACATGTACATCATATTTGCATTTGACAAAGCCCGTGCGTCGTACCTGTTCACACAAGGCTTGGCTCTCTTGTTGGCAGTCGGCTGTGGCCACACCACATGTGCAATGCCTATGTTGATTGGCTGGTGGGTGGACATGGTCATTTGGTTGGTTAAGAATGGCTGAGGGTGTGCAATCATGGAGCTGTAATGGTTACCATGGGGACGCACTTTCCTGCAGTGGGAAAACAGAACATTGCAAATTGAGCCAGAAGCCTTTAGCACCATTACTGACAAAATGGTCTCAGACTCTGGTCCCAAAGGACACGTATGAGTCATCGATCATTAACATTCAGGGGAGCACACATGCTGTATGCTTTATCAGAGCAGTACAGCCGTTCTCTTGGGTGTGCGTAGCGAAGGTAAATAAAATAGTAATAAATAGCATTTTTGATACTATTTGAACTATAAAGACACATAATGACAAGATATAGACAATATATCAAAAAGATATTATTCTGTGAGCCTTGGAAACAGACAAGGAAATTGCTCACCCCCAGTCACCCAATCTCTGTGAACCCGCCACAGTCTCAGACGCCAAAGTGGTCGGTGGTGGGGGCACTGATGTCACCTGCTGCCAAGTGGGCACCAAGATCTGTTGTGCACGGTTGGACCAGGCCTGTTGGGAACCAGAAAAATCACAACAGTTAGATCTAATAACTTTCTTTTCAGTGATGCTTTCATTAGCGTGTACACAGTCAAAATCAAATGTGATCTTGATCAACATGTGTCATGAATTTAAAAATCAAATAACACGTTTTATTATTATATTCTCTATTATATCTATTATATTCTCTGACATAATTTCTATCCTTGCTACTTCTTTACCTGTGTGATAACCCCAGGTCTGATCTGTATGGGCTGGATGGGGGGTGCTTGAGTGACCAGGGGAACAGAGGCCTCCATCCGAACGGAGTAACCTGCTGGTTTAGCTGTGTTGGTGGGGATTCCTACAGCGCCAGTGGACAGGACAAACAATTAACTTCAAGAAACACAGTCTAAAGAATGATAATAACAAGTTAAAACAAACATTTACACGCCCTACCTTGAATGGTTGGGGGACAGAGAATGAGTGCCTGCTGAAATGAATCGCTGCATCCAAACTGACCACTTCCAGTCTGCAGTGTTATCCCAGGGTGCATCACTGAGGGGGCTGATGGGGCTAACCCCTAGACAAAGACAGGATTTGTCGTTTAACTTTCATGTGAAAGACAGTGGCTCACTAACTCCAGCAGACTAACTCCAATATCTAAGACACAACACATGGCTGATCTACTTCAGAAGAAGTTTAATGTCCTGAATCAAAACATATTTAAGGCCAACTATCTTACTAATCACCATTATGGAAAGGATTTAAATGGGCAAAGGAAATTACTGAATGTGTATTGATCAATACTTTCATCCCATAAAAGTGCTGCTCTTGATCTGTTTATATCCCACATAATGAGATGCATTTTTAAATGAACACGCTCACAAATCGACAGGCAGATCCGGGGCTGATAACGGTCTTTGTGAGAAAAGTTAAGTTCTACAAACTAATCATGTTTAGATTTTTTTTTCCTTCTCAAAAGTTTGATAGCTACAAGGCTGTTCGACAGTCTCACTCTTACTCTTTGAGACAGGCCTGGGGGATAAACAAAACACAGTTGAGCATGTGCTTCACTACTCACGCTGCTCTCGTGCCTGACTTTAATCACATTTATCGAATAACGAGAACTAGGCCTATATTGTTCTGGTGTGGCTCCTGCATGTAGCCCTGCCCCTGTACACATGATAGTAAACACAAAGAAGCCTTTCACAGAATAATACTAAAAAAGTCACAGTGTCTTCCTGTAAAATCCTCTTGAACAAGAAACGATTTACCAGTGACAATATGGCTCAATGGAAACAGAAATTACAGATGTTATTATGCAAGGAAAATAGTAGAGACGCCTCTAATATTTTCCATATATTTTTCCTTGTATGTACACAACATTACATTGCTTGACGTGTTTAATCCTCAGCATAGCTGCTTTCAAACAAACATTAAGATTATTTTTCATCATAAAGACCCAACGCAAAAAAAAAAAAAAAGGGTTAGTCCTCTTTTCTCCTCAGCAACAACACTAATTTACACTGTTGCCATGACCTCAGAAACATGACGTGATTTTGTTGCCATGACAGCGGTGCTAAGACGCAATAAGACGGGCAAGTCAGCATACACCGAATCAATAAAGGCGAGAAAATTGTCTACTGATGATCTGTCTTCACAGGAGCAGATGAACTGAACAACACATTGCGTGTCAGTAACCTACACCATCTGTGATTATTCCATCACTCAAATATTCTGATGTGCTTTTTTTCCTTATTTCCAGTTCAGGGAGAAGAAAAATAAACCTTATACATGTAAAAGCAAGTTTTTGTTACCTGGTTGATTTCTTTGTTTTAAAATCATTTAATTTTCTTTTTTTAAACATTGGTGTAATTAACACATCCTGATGATCTTACTTGAGCATGGACACCAGTCATCTTGCTGAAGGGGTGGTTGACTGAGGCAGCAGCGGTTGTGGTCACAGGTCTGACAAAAGGACCTTTATTTCTGTTGGCCGCCTCATATGCACTGGGACGAGTCCAGCAAACATCCATGATGTGGAAACATGACTTAACACTGAGGGAAGGAGAGACAAACGGGAGGGTTAAAATGCTGTCGGGGGAGGTCGAGATGACAACGTGTCAAAAAATCTGAGGCAGATAAGACTCACTGGTTGCTATGGGGAAAGTCGAGCAGGTGTTGCATCGTCACAAAGGGGTGGCTGAGAGCTTCGGCAGGGGCAATCCTCTCCTCTGCATCAATCAACAACATCTTCTTCAGAAGGCCCACAAACTCCCGGCGGTCTGCCTTCTCCGCTAACAAGTCACTACCTTCCAGATTCATCACCAAGTTCACCTGGAATAATAACAATCCACACTTAAATCCTCCTGTTAACATAACTGTCCATGATCAGAATAAAATAATGTAAAGAGAGAAGTGCTTACATACAGTCTGCTTCATGTACGAATAATGAAAGGATTAATATGATACAGTTGCAGGAAAACAGGCCAACCCACCAGATTAAACATTTACTGATCTGGTGGAGAAAAGTCAATGAACCCTTGGATTTAATAACCAATTGAACTTCTTTTTTCAGTGTTAACCTCAAACAGAAGGTTGAAGGAGCTCGAGATCAGGAGAACTTTGAGCCATTCAGAGCTGCACTTCTTACAAAGCTGCATTTCAGAATATGGATTTTCTTTGTTTGAAGTAATCGTGTAGTAGATTTACTTCAGTGTTTGGGGTATTTGTCCTGCTGCATCGTCCAAATTCTACTGAGCTTATTAAACTGGCAGAGAGCCACACTGACATTAACCTGGAAGATACTTTTAAGAACCTGGGAAATAATATTCCCCATTGTCTGAGCCCAGAGGTCTGATGACCATGATACTCTCTCTCTACTGCTCTTCACCATAGGAATCATGTTTTCACATATCACTGTGTCTCTGTCCCAGATATGTTTTTGTTTTTGCAATCTATACTGACATTGTTTGTTCATTATTTATAAACTTATGTGAAGCTTTCATGTCAAAGAAAATGATTTGAAAATGTTACTTTCCTTCTTTCATTGTGACTGTACTTGTTTTATCAGATGTGAACTATTACTCATCGTGAATGATGAATCCACAAAAACCTCCGCTGACAAATAAAAACTCCAGACTTGAACAAGCGTTGCTGTGTGCCTGGGGAATTTCCACCTGTGGTCTATTTCTACTGAAAACAGTAGGTGAAAAACTTGAACTTTCATTTTTCATTTTGGTTTAGCATTTACCTGGATGTCCATTAAGCTTACAGGTGCTCTTTCCTTCCAGTAATAATGTGTTTACTTATTTCTGTGCATACAGAGCAGTAAAAGACCTAGTAGCCTACATCCTCTAAATATTTGAGGTTGAACTTCCTCTAAAGAGGCGTGTAAGTACACTGTGGTCTAAGAAGCTGAACGTACGTGCGCTATGTCATCCAAACAGCTGAAGATGTACTTCCGTGCTTCCTTTGATTTCATTCCCGTCTCTGTCTCGTGTTCATCTGTTGACTGTAGAAACAGAAAGTTTCATTAAGACACAAATAACGTAACTCAATGAGCCAGTTTCAGGATGATTTCACCAAACCTTTACACATAAACGCAGTACGTGAAGCAAAGGGGCCGTCTGAGAATAGTTGTTTCTTTTAACACTACAGACGCTCTGCAGTAAAAAAGTGGAACTTTGTCCAACTTGCTGTGACACAACTTGTGTTGCTTTGCAATTGTCTGTTCACTTGGCCTTAGTCCTGCTGAGCATGTTTCAGTTTAACTCACAAAAAGGTATCGTTACCTCTTTACTAGGAACCACAGCCTTTGTTTGTCCAGAGGTCGGAAGAACTTTGTTAATTGAGTTAAAGGTCACCTGTGATTCCACCGTTTGGTGTTTGTGAAGCTAAACAAGGTTAGATTCTTCAGTTGTTTGAATTAGTGGTAATAAATTGTTTATTAAAGTGTCCAAATACTGCTCACCTTTAGTCTCCATGCTGCATAAGGTGAGTCAGACTCTCTGCAAAAGAACCGCGCTGTCTTTGTCCCCGAATTCAATAAATGTTCTCCTGGCAAACCTTGCGTCTGAGAAATGTAGCGAATCTGTTGGAAATAAGAAGCAAGAAATGAGAACATGAGCAGAAGAAGAAATACATCTTATAATTAACAAAAAAAAAAAAAAAAGGTGATTCTCACTCTTGAAGATGTAATAAAAAAAAGTTCTGTATTAAACATACACATGAGATAAATGCTCTTTTCTCCCAACTGCTATTGGTCGTTTCTCGGCAGCATTTTATTTTAATACATTTTTACATCTTGATGATTATTTGCAGAATTATTCACAGTGGTAACACATCATCAGGTGCTTCAGAGCTAAAGCTACAGTGTGGGGTGATGCGTACATAGTGAGGTCGACCATAAAAATGTCACATTCCTGACAAACAGCAAGTCTCAGTACCTTGTATCGCGTGTAGCTTGTGTTTATGATCTCTGAAAGGTGTCAGGGTCTTTTCATATAAACTCTAACAACGTTCCTATGGTCTCGATGCCAAATGCTTTTGCTCGGTAATGATGATTGTCTGTCAAACGCTGTGGGGTAAGAATGTCACACACAGGTTTATGAGAGGAGAGCAGTGAGAAGCCGAGCTGACGTCAATCACACCCGAGTGTAAAGGACAAAAACCATTAGAGATTCGGCGCCGTTGAGACGCAACAAGACAGGAAAGAGCCACATGTCGGGTGGACGTTGAGGATCACGGAGAAGTCACTGGACATGTTCAAATGTAGCAGATAAACATGTTCTCAGCCTTTAACTTATATGATGTGTCCACTCCAAATTATGAAGCACATCCTAGCGTTTTATAAACACTACCGTCTTTGTGACGTCACAACAAAACAGTCACCCACGTCAGCGATGTCATCCTCACGGACACGGCACAATTGGATGTCACAAAGCCAATATATCATCACACAACCTCCCCAAGGAGAATAATATTAGAGACCGGTGGCTAAACTTTATTACTTTCTGCCAAGGAGGTTGTGTTTTCATCCACGTCTGGTTTGTTGGTTTGTTTATTTGTCAGTAGTGCAACACAAATAACACGTAGCACTGAATCGATTTGGATCAAATTATGATGTTAAGATCTATGACTTCGTCTAATTTGGAGCAGATCCAAATAAAACTCCACATCTGACAGACATGTGTAGGATTGTTTGGCCTTGGAGGAGAAGAGTGTGCTCTGCTGAATGCCATTTTATTTTTATCTGAAATAACAGTGTTTTAGTCTGAATTCCGCACCCCTTTTCCAGCTCATTACATCTCTGAATGCTGATTTGCATTTAGCGATGAGTTTTACCTAGCTACAGTTTCAGAAAAAAGGGCTCCAACAGAGAGAAAGAAAGACCAAACAAAACATTCTGTTCTTGCTTCACAGGGAACAGTGAGAGAGATGTAAAACTGTACCGAGGTGGTTTTTAGTGCCTAAAACCACAAATATTTCTTCTTATGGATATCAAAACCTCAAATGAAAGGTGTGAAATAGGAGATTTTCAAAATCTTCTGCTGCACTATTTTTCATGTATTAACGGTGCCAGACTATGTGGAAAATCTGCTGCCACTGAACATAAATAACTGTGAGTGTGTTGCATGTAAAAAAGTGAACAACATGTTGATTTTGATGTTTCTCTCAAACCAATTTGATGCTTAAAGCGTCGGCTTATATCTGTTTGTTGCTGAGGTGTAAATACTGCAGTGTGTCTGTGTGTGGGTTGGACTTTTGTTCGTGTTTGTGGGCTACAGATGAGGATATGATAAAGCAACACATTCTCTCGGATTATGCTGTGAACTCGTCTTTTTGTTCAAATATTTATAGGATGGTGGAGATCCCCTGGCTTATTTCATGGCACACTAACATCCAAGTATCAAAAACCACATTGGACCACAGCCGTTTCTCTCTTGAGTCATTTCCATTTAAAACATCGCTCTCATTTTACAATTCAAAATCTAGACAAACATCTACACTCGTGTGTCATTTCCCACAAACTCTAATCTGATAATCCATTGAGTAAATTATTCTGCTTTTACATCCATAGTTAGCTGTACTGCACTTTAGCAATACTATGTGAACAGCAAGAGAAATCGAAAAAAAAAAAAAAGAAAAAAAAAACACCAAAGCCAGTATGTGTGGGTGGGAAAATTCTTGTGATGGGAAAACCCTTATTATTCCTGGAAGGCGTGTCTCTGCCGACATCTCGCAAACTAGTGAGATCACTGGTGAAAAACTACTGCTACAAAAAACAACTATCTAGCGAGCCCGGGCCTGCTACGGAGCAGACAGGAAGTAAAGGCAGTCTTTATTTTATGGCAGTCCAGAGAACAATACACACTATGAATGATGCATTTCTATTCCATGCCTCACTGTAATAAATAAAAGCGCAGCTTAGTTAAGAATAATGAGTCCACCCACTCCTACATATCCAGCGCACAAAGAATCTATTCCACATTTGTGACATCGGGGTACAGTTTGTACCAGCTCACAAACAGGAAAATTCCTTCTGGCGCCTTGACACATTTAACTCCCACTAACCCAAATCCTTTCTGCTTCCACTGACCCTGCCTACATCCTCTTACTCTCTCAGATCATCCAGGTTGCCTGCTATGCCAAAGGACAAAGGGAAAAAACCAGTAAGTACACATCCCATTGATCTGTGTAATAGCGTGCATTTACCCTCATAGATGCACCACTGATATGATTCCTGAGAAACCATGAGACAGAGAGGGGAAGGGGGCAGGAAAGTGAACAAGAAAAAAAAAAAAAATGAGGGAATGGAGTCATACCCATGAATACAGCACGGGGCTAATAACAGCCAGTCATAATGACAAGTTGGCTGAATGGTGGGGTCATCACATCAAAGAGGTGAGCAGCCTCCTGCTGCACTACTGAAGTAAAAGACAGTGTGACTATGGGATGAGGTAAGGAGACGGGGGGAGAGCAGGGGGAAGGGAGGAGGAGTCAGAGTTATAAATACAATATGCTGTGTGGGATGGAACAAGACCCCGTGCAGAAAGATAAGAAGAAGAAAAGGGGGAAGAAGGGGGTGGCAGGAGCTCCGTCAGCTCCAACCAGATCAGCCTGTGGCCTCTGGATGACACTTCACACCAGCAGTCAGCTGCCTGCCTGTTTACTGATACACTCAATTGGTTATTTTAGGCAATTAAAAAAAACTCTTAGACCAGTGTTAAGCTAGAAAGTAGTATTCTAAAACTAGTTAGCATGAATGTTAGAAAACACAGGGTGTGAATTTATATTAAGACAAACTGGAGTAGAAGGTTTTTATTTTTAAATCAAAGGCAACTTGTCATGAAAAGTACTTCAATGGAACTTAAAAGGGTAATATTACATCATATTACATTGTCACTAGTTGAGCTGTTGTTTTTTTTTTTGTTTTTTAGAGTTTTAATAGTTTATATATGCATAACATTTTCCTTCACAGAGATGAAACCATCCCAGAAAGCGTCACAACCCACAAAGAGAGTCATGTCATTCTTTTCATCAGTGCCTTGCACCGACTGGTTTTCCTATTCAACAGGCGATGGAGAACCTTTGTATCATCGGGCAGGTTTGCCCAATGAAGTTTCCCTGTTCAGTCACATAAGATTCCTGTCAAAAATCAGCCAATTTGTCAACCTACGCAGTCTACAGAGGGATCCCCCAGAATGAGCTTCTGCCTTGATACAAAACTGCTCAGCTAAAAAAAAGTCCATGGTGGCAGTTTCAGTTGTGTCAGAGAAGATACTGAGCTGAAGTTCACTGCAGGTATTTCAATCAGCAGACTATAATAGACAGTAAAGTGATGGGTGCAAGATCAGTCAAACTGAAACCTGAAGTGATATAACTTTTTTCTCTCTCTTCTCAAGAAATTACAACCTCCTGCCACCATCCACTGCCAGTCTTCACTCCCCCTTAGAAACAAAAACCTAACTTATATACATCTGATATAGACTCTCCACAGATTACCTCTCAATTCTTATCCTGCTTCCTAATTCATTGTCTTTTGCTCTGCCCGTCTATGCCAACTTTATCCCACTGACCACCATCACCCCTTCAGTTCCCAGAAGTCCCTTACTAAACTGGGGAGGCTCCCCCAGATATCTGTGAAGCTGCTTTGCGACATGCTGACTGGCTCCTGCAAAAACAGATTCATCATATTTAGACTGGTGCTACTGCGCTCCTGTCAAATCTCTTTCGGAGGTGTTGAGTTATCTCTCCCGTCTCGGGGCCTGGCGAGGATGAAAAATGATATCAGACCATAAAAAAACACTTTGGTATGAGTTCAGCGTGCAGTGAAGCCGAGTGCTGCGAAGCACAGAGCTCGATCTGACTGAGACTCTTTGGCAGGCTTTGAGTAGATATGGCTGTGGGGCAGGGGTAGGCCACTCAGCTTAAGCCCAGATCAGTCTGATTCTGGAATGGCACTGTCATAGCTTCACGGGGGGCGGCGGGCCAGCTCTGATTAGACATACTATAAATCACAGGAAGGACGTCTCTCTGATCACTAAAACAGACAGCAGCTGAAACAGTCCATGGAGGGAAGTTATGTCAATAAGGAACTAGTGAATACAGACTCATTCTGTTACCGTAAGTTGCTGGAACACTCCCATCTTTTTTCTCATTAAATTTTTGTGTGTAATTATGCAGAAAAGTTTTTTCTTTCGGTCAACCACGAAAGTTTCCTCTCCCTCCTATCCACGCTGCCCTCGTACAGAAAATCCCTTCAGTGCCCTTAAGATGGCATTAGGCCTAGATCTTGCACAGATTAAAATAACAGATTTTTCCAACTGTACACACTGTGATAATACTGCATTCTTGTCCTTGCGTCAAGCCATCTGGCCAAAACTCCGCTGATGAATGTTCCTTCAGCCTTTCTAAGCCTTTGTCAGCTTCTCTTCCCAACTGACTCTCCCTAAAGATGCGTTGCATCTTTAGGGAGATCTAGACTGGAGTAGTCGTGGATCACATGTCCTGCAAGCTTAAACAGCAGGAGCCATGTCTGAATCAGTAACCTGAAGGCAAGTCTGTAATAGAGAGCTGGGTTGCATGCACTTAAAAACAAACACAATGAACCCTCTAATCTGTGGGCTGTCTTGACTGGAAAGAAAACGGGGTAATGGAAAAAAAAAAGAGTGAAAATGAGAAACCGAGAAGCAACCACAAAAATAACGGATTGAGTGGAAACTGTAAGAGTAATGTTGTCCTGACAACCACATGAGCAGTGCAACGATGGGTCCGAGGGAAATTTTGGGGAGATGACCTATGAGAAAAGCAACGGTACATTGGGTAAAACTTTTAAACGGAGGAAACACCCATTGTAAAACAAAGTGACTGTAGTCTCCACTTTTCCATGTGGAGATTATGTGGAGAACAGAGACTGAGTCACAGATGGTGGAAGCAGAGCTGGGAGATGCTCGGATGAGTTGTATAAAAACCTGAATGGAAAGGATAGCGGGCGGCGTACCACAGGTGGGGGGTGGAGGAGAAGCAGAGAGTCCCACAAGAATGAGGAAATAAGAACAGCTAAAAAGAAGTGGTGAGTGGTGTGAAGACAGTTATTTACCTGGTCGTACTCCAGGGCTCCAGGGTAAAGGGGCCAGCCCAGAAAAAGTTCAGCAATCACACAGCCTAGGGACCACATGTCTATGGCTTCACAAAATGGCAATCCCAAAATAATCTCTGGAGCCCTGAGGAACAAACAAACAAACAAAAAAAAAAAACACAACTGTTAGTCTAATGTAACATAACAAAGACATTTAATACAAAAACATTTACATGGAATGTAGGTCAGCAGGAAATAATGTTTCAGTAACACATAACACACAAAAATAGATCCAGATTGTTGTAAAGCTAAAACTGTTGTAAGGTTTACTTGCATATGTCACAGGAGAAGGATTAACAATTCATGCACCAACATCACATTAACTTACACCTCTCACACATGTTTTGGTTTTATGTCTGGAACAAAAAACTATTATCAGTAATGTCATGGAAATCATCATGATGGCAAATTAGATGGGATTGTGTGGTACATGTGCAACGGTGCCAAGTGACTTGAAAGCCAGTATTGTGTGTGTGTGTGTACTGGAGTCACCAAGCGTCAACAGGCTGAGCCAGTGGGTTAGCAGGTCAGCCAGGCTGAGATCAGAGCTCTAACAGGCTGTTGTATCTGCTCTGGGGCTGATCAGGAATAAGACGCATAGTCACTACTTCTTCATTTGGCTCCGTGTTACTTTGAGTAACGCTATAATAGCACTGTAATACCATGTCACAGGGACGGTGACGCAGGCCTGTCGCCTCCAATAAAGGTAAGACGTGTCAGTCTGACATGACAGTCATAGTTGAATCTGTGCTGAGGACACAGCACAAAGCCTTTAAACGGTGACAGTGCACTGGCAGCATTATAGCCACAGCTCATTTGTGTGATAGAAGTCTTCCTGCACAGGATTGGCTTCCAAGCTCATTAAAATCAATGAGACGCAGTGATACTCATTTCCCCTCAGATTAACAGTACATACCTGTGGGATAAGTCTAAATGCTGCCTGAGGAGATAAATGATGATGATTTCTTGATGACACACTAAAGCCCTGAATTTACATTAGAGTCACAACATATCCTCACAAAGTCTGAACATACCAACAAAGACGCTCCTGCTCCTTCATACCAGATGTATGTAAAGTGATCCATCAGATAATATATATAGCCATATGGGATTGAATGGTGAGAGACAGGAAGCTACATACGGGTAGCAACAGCAACTCTAAAGCCTGCTAAAATAAGTTTTAGACAATTTTATCACATGGTCAAAACAAATGCACGCAACAGCTGGTGCAGCAGGCAACATAGCAGCGGCGAACCAAGCAGGCAGTTATGCTAACCATCTCAGCCTCACAGGCATGTCCTATTTATAAGAAACAGGTTTTCCCTGGAGGAGCGAGAAGAGGAGAAGCCACATATCGACACACACTCGCATTCATCGGGACACACGGCTGATATAAGGATGTACTGTACCCAAACGGCACTACACAGCCTCATCCAGTCGCTCAGGTACATAGAGGATCCTCTATAACCAGCTCACACTCTTGCTCCCAACACCTATCATTCATTTACACACTCCACTGCTCAGTCAGTTTAAGACGCATCAAATTAAAGCTTCAACAGAGGCCTCAAATACCTACTTTTATGAACGACGCTTCCTGCATTCTTAGTCGAAAGAAGCTTATTAATCAGGTCTCATTCGACCAATGAATAATATGATGAAACAATTTAATGTAATAGTCTGCAAAAATGACATATTACAGGATTTAAATCCATGTGTCAGTATGAGGGTCTGACTGGAGGAAGCACCACTTTCAGCACATGACACATCAACATGACTGCTGTGGTTTGTCTTGGGAAGAATACATCATCCTAAATACTGACGCCAATACAAACAGGTGGCTCAGGTAGTCCGAGCACGTACATCAGATTATATCAAAAATTATGCAAATATCTGGGTACATAGGACACAGATGAACGGTGGGTTTGTTTTATATATATGTGTTTGTCATCACCTGCCTCTGCTAAATGAACAACTGCAGCACAGCATGTGAAAAAAAAAAAATCACAGAGTGAAATAAAGAGAGACAGACAGAAAACAGCAGGTCTCTCTCCTTTGGTTTTGGGGGGGAAGTTGCCATGGTTGCACAACTGTCCTAATCGAAGCAACTCAAGCTTCACTGCCCTCAAGTGAAACCAAATCTGGTTTCCATCCTGAGGATATGACGTCTGTGAGGGGCCACAAAATACTAATGGACTGACTGTTCACTGACACGTGGAAGTGTGCACCAGCGAAAACGGAGAGGTTGGGTAGGTTAGTGGGTAGAGACGATAAATAAATGGGTAAACCTGGTACAGACACCAACTCACAGACAAAATGACAGCAAAAAGCTCACTATCAGTACATAAATAAGCAGCTCCTAGATAAACTGTGAAAAACAATAACAGGAGATAAGTTTAATATGAAAAGATAGTCTGGAACTCGCATATGCAATATCCAGACGGCTCTTTGCTGCACAGAAACAGGCAGCGATTCACCCAAAATCACACAAACATACATTTTAAACAGATACACGATACCTCTGTTTATACAAAATGTTACTGAAATAAAACATTTTTATGAGATGTATGAGTTTATAAACATGATGGACGTTTGGATGTTTGCCTGTGGATACTGTTGTTCCTTGTTTCTTATGAACTTCTCTCTAAAATAACCAATATGTGAAGATAAGAGAAAGTATCACAACATCTACAATTAATGACGCATCAATACTTTCACTATCCATTTAATGCAGTCAGCCTGCTGCTACTGAGGCTTTAATGTGATGCAAATATGTCTTTGTATGCTGATGTTTTTCTTCAATCAAAAGACAAAAAAACAGCACACGTCAATATCTGTCGACTGATAACGCTCCGCCGGGCAAAGGTTGGAACTGGATGACTATGAGTGAAACGTGCATTGTCCACAATATCAGTGTTCAAAGGTATCTACAGAGGCTCATGTGTTATCAGTAAAAGAAAAACACCTTCAGAGGCAGCCAAGAGGAAAAATGACACATCTTCAAAGAGTTGTCAGACTTTTTTCTTTTTTTTTTTTTCAAAGTGAACTCCAGTTCACGGCTCAAACTCTAAGGTTTCAACCTTCCTGTCCTTTAGCCACACGCTGTATTAGGTTTTTACTGCCACATACAAGGTCTCACTGATAATATCAAACTCTGCGTTAGCTGCTGGTTTTTCTTTAATGGAACCATTGCTAACAAACTCCCACAATGCATGAACAATGCTGAGCACAGCAGTAACAGCAGAACCAGCACAGGCACATATACACCACTGTGCCAACCACAGTGTAGGTAGGATATTCAGCTACAATAACAAAATAAAATCCAAACGGGGAGAGAGCAGTGGTCGGATTTGGTTGCCTTTTTTTCTTCTCATAGTCTGAAGCTCCCACTATATTTTACTGCTCCCTTGTGGTTTCGCTCTGACCAACGAAAACATGTCTTTCTCTGGTCAACAAGTTCAACGGTTGCTTCCTCTCTTCCACCCATTTCTTCTTTTCTTTGTCTCTCATCTGTGAACAGGCCGAGGAACAAGACGTTTTATGCTAAAAGAACCAGCACACGTCTCATTTTAAAGCACACAGTGTGCATGTGCAAAAACCTAAAAAAGCTCTTTCCTCTATGTGGACATCTTATCAGGGTGATGATAGACATTCAAACTTTTGACAGTGAGTCCAACTGTTCCCTTTGCTTTAAATTTGTGAGTCAAACCTGACTAAATATACCCCTGATATAGCTCAATATTGTACTGCATACTACAAAGGCACATAGTTGACATTAATCTTCCAACTGTGGTTAATAGAACAAACATTTCACAAAATACCGGCGTTCCTTTGATATTCACGTCAACTAAGTGATTTTTTTCTTTCCGTCTCTCCTCTTTGTTTTTATCTTATTTTAATCTAACCTGGAAAATAAATACAGTGAAGACAAGTGTCTTACTATTTGCAAGAAGAGGCATGGCACAGCAGAGAAATTATCTCTCTTTATTTCTTATTCATGGCCATTATCTCACGATCCAGAAATAGTTCTCTGATCCTCCCTGCTCTGTCCTCACAGGGAGGAACCAAGTGTAAAGTGGCATCAAACCAGCTCATACAGAGAACAGCAAACAAGGGTGGCTACACGGTAAGAGGGGTGGGGTGGGGGGTTATTGTCACTGCAGGCTTGCACATGCCTTCCACTGGTACATAAACTTAGCTGCACTACCCTGCAGTCGGCGTAAGATCAGCCAGGCAACTAACAACATGGTGACTCCAAGATGGAAGAACGGAGCCTCGCTGCACGTCTCTTCCAGGAAACGTAATTCCACACACTCTCAGAGCGTCCTGCATTATTCAGCGAAACAAAGGCAGAGCAGCAAAGGCAGCACTTGCACTCTGATCTGTCCAGACTTTAGATTAAGACTACAAGGCTTCAGACACGTTTTACAGATGTAAACCATTCAAAGTGTTGACACAGCACCAGAGTTTAAAAAAACGAACCATTTCTCCTCTGCAGTTTCCAAAGAAGAGTCATTTTCTCTTCTGATTCTGTTACATTATGTGAATAAATGAAATCTACTAATGATAAAAATTCTTAGCTACATAAAACAATGCTTGCTTGAATACAGAAAAACAACCCTTAGTTTCCCTCAAGAAGCAGATTTTCTCTCATGTTTACCAAACTACATTGCAAGTGAAGCAAACTATCAGCAGTTTACATCCTTGACAACAGAGTGTCTGTGTTGCCAGTCTGTGGAGCTGCCAGCTATGTGGCCTTACACCATGTCCAAGGTGAAATCTGAAGTTATCCTTGAACATTTTACCCCAAAAACATTCATTCATTTTCTTAGTAGAAAAAAAAGCAAGGTCTCTGGAATATTCTGAAAAAAAAACAAAGTTAATCTTGGATTTACACACATTCTGCAGCTTTCACTTTCTCTATTATGTCTGAACTGTGTCAAACTACCAACTCAGACAGGCTCGTCAGACAGATGTGCATTTGTTGCATAGCAGTCAAATCACAGACACCAACATTGAGCCTCGGTGTTGTAAATCTTTAAGGAGTTGTTTCCACGTCACAGCAAACATGAAGTTCAACAAGTGATTAGATGGTCAAGAACTTTAGGCAACAGAGACACTGTTTGACACATCATGCTCATGAAATACAACAAGATGAAAAACAAAAACAACAGTGTCATGAGAAGCTTGGATGCATAATTCAGTGGCTTGTCCACATGCATGCAGTCGACTGCAGGCCGCTGCACGCTAAACACTCATTACCCACTAACTCAGAGAAGTTCACAAAAGGGGAGGTGTTTGTGAGCCCACATGTTCCACACGCTCGTGGAACGTTTCTAAAACTGCCCGGGGGGATTACTCTGTGGTTCTGTGAAAAACACGCCAGGACTATTTTTCAGAAGAAAGTTAATCCAAAAGTCCAACTCAAAATAAGAAAATGACCAATAGTTTATGGTGTCGGCCCATTGTCTGTGACTGAACTCTCTGTTTGTTACTGTGACATTTCAAACTTTCCAATAAATAAAAGGTAAAAGAAAAGTGAAAAGCACATTGAGGTCATTTATGACCTCATGAGACTGAAAGTGATAACTTAAAATGAACTAATGTTATCAAATGAAAAGAGAAAAAGTATTTCCTGACAGAATGATATTTCTTCTTGTGGGAACATTAATGAACAATAGGAAGAGAATTATGTGACGGTTATTGACAGGCACTGATATGAAAAGTGATACTTCAACATTTGCAAAATGATACATATTAAATGACAAAGCTAAATAAAGGAAATGACGGTTTCATTTTCAAGTTGGAGCTGGAGTCGTGTGATTGAGCTGAGTAAGTTCCAGTTTAGCTGGCCGTGCAAACATGGAGAGCACATTACAAGTGTCCGCTGGCCAGATGCCTGTTAACGGTGGAAGCAGAGGGTCGATCTGTCAAACTTATTGGTTCGAGTGACTGATTTGAAGTATCAATCAGCCACTGCTGTTTACCGGCTAACAAAATATTTAGAGCTGCGCATAGAACCAAACACGCACAAACACAATTGGATGTATGAAAATAAAAACAGCTGACGTTAGAGCTGGTTGACCTTGAACGAGTAAGTGTGAGCTCTCTAGTATTTCAAGCTGTCCTTATTTCATTCTGGCCGTCTATGTGCTTCACCATCTATAGAAGTCAAAGCACACTGGCCGATGTCCCATGAGCTATTTTAAGCAACCCTTCACTCTCAGCCTCAGCAACGATGTTCCCTCACCATATGCTTTGCATTCTCCTGCCTGTGGGGGGGTACAAACTACACAGGGACAAAGTTTTTACCTAAATTATCATTTTATTCGTATTTTTTAATCAAACTTTGTCCTGATGGATGGATGAATCTAATATTAGATTTAATATTTTAATATTAGATCTAATATTTCATACATCAGTATTTACTGAAGTCCATGATGAAATCTAATGACACTGCTTTTCTGCTTTATAGCCTGCGACTGAATGACTGAAGCGTGACACATTAAGCATCATTCATTTTTGACTTCAGGGAAGGAGACGTATGGAAGCGTCCTCCATCTGCAAGCAGATGAATAAACAGGGAAAAGTGGAGAAACCTCAATACTAATGAGAATTTGTCATTTGATCTAAGAGACGTTTTATTATGACTCTCGACTGTCAGGTCAGCGATTGTACTGATATACCACTAAAGCTTAAGGCTGACAGAGCTGACAAACAGAGTCGAAGCAGCTGCACTGTTCACTTCCTCTCCCACAAAAGTACAACAAAGTACGACAGTTCTATTCTGAGCAACTTCCTGAAACAAAGTGCAACATGACAATATTAACAAAAAGGCTTGATGAAGTGTCATCCACTAGTAGTTTTCCATAAAACCAAGGCCAAGGTGTGTGTGTCAAAGCCAAGCTACAGTAAATGCAAATAGAGAGAGAGAGAGAGAGACATCAAATCATCTATTTAAATCTATATTCGCTGACAGTAATTTAATTCCCTGTGGACCACAATGCTTCACTGGATGAGTGAATGGATAGTGAGAATTATTCAAATGCCATGTAAATGCTTTTCACTGAAACAGATCCTGCTCCATTCTCCGGTCTCACAAAGACAAAAGACATCGACTGTACGTAGCAGAAAATCAGTTAAGCTAATCTCACTATTAGAGTACAGCTCTTTTCAATTGCTTCATCGCTACAGAAACATACGAGTACAAGTACATACTAATGACATTTAAACATGTTAACAGGTACACACACACACACAAAAACAGGGATAAAGTGGACCTCTGCCAGAACTAGACTGGTGAGATCCTTGTTGGAGTCACTCAAACCATGTAACTGACACAGAGGAGGGAGAGTAGTGAACATTTTAAGTTCTCCATCGAACTGGGGGGTGATTTTTCTCTTGACTTCTTATATTATGATTTTTACAGCAGATCTCATCTCGAAATTAAATAGCTACTTAAGGGACAGATGCTTGCCATGTGGGAGACTAAGTGAGAGTGGAGGAGGGGGAAATTTACCTGGAGAAACTAGATGTCACATCATCATTTACCAGCTGACTGGTTAAGAAAAAAAAACCCTGCTGCATCTTGTGCAGCAGGGTTCATCTTGCAGAGTAAAAACACAGTATATCAGTCACTACAGAGATGACATACTGCTAATTACAGGATGTCATCACAGAGGAAGACCCACTGGCACGCTACAGAGTACAAGGGCTGCTTGCCTCTTATAGCAAATGCTGCTTGCTATATCAGACCATGTTGTTAGTGCAGCCATATTTCTTTAAACCACAAGGTATCAAAACCTCACAAGGTAATTATGCTTGACTTCCTTTACAGAAGTCTTTCTGATGTGAGCACTGGCCTATTACACTCTATAGTTATTATTTCAGCAGTGAGTTTGTTTAGCCTAAATTTCAAATACAGTAGTAAATCTCCCAAGGGATGTCCTGGAACTTTATCGGGCCAAGATTTACTGGCATTTTGTTCTCTATTTCTATTGTTAATTAAATCACTTTGGAGTCAGCTTTTTTTTTTTTCAGTTCCCGTTCCCATTGTGCCAACTGTGGAGGCTCACAGACATTCAGCAACCTACACCACCAACAAACACGTGTACGATGTTGTGTGCTCTCCACCTTGATCCAAACACTTGTAGATGGATTCTTGAGTTCTGGTTCCTCAACATGTCAGAGCTTTGAAGCTTAAATACATTATCATCTGTTCGAGTGTGTAATTGCAGACGTGTTGGTTGACAGTTGTGCTTCACTCCTGCTTTGCTCACACTTCAGATGAATGAAGTTACATTACAGGTGAGCTGATTAGAAACCTCATTACCACTTTAGCTGTGGCACTGAATCCTTACAGCAATGGTTCACTGTTTGTTTGTAGACTGAATGATTACTGACAGTTACTGTTCATTCCTTGTTCTTAGAGCAAGGTCCAAGGCAGGTATATAGATATGTAACTAGTGAGTCAGTTATAATACAAATTGTCTGAGTCACAACCTCTAATGCCAAGTTTTGAATTCAAAGTATTTATCGACCATTATTAATGCCACTGGTGCAGTACGAACACGATATAATAAACTCTATAGACAACACCAATGTAATATGATTTACTCTCTCTATAGCAACTCGTTATGAAACATACACAAACAAATAAATGTGCAAACCCTCACATAATAATAATCATCTGAGGTGTCTATTAGTGCAAAATGGATCTTCGCCTCCTTATCATCTCAAAGTCACTATGCAAACTAAGGAAAGGTACAAACCAAACAGTGAACTGGGTCACTCCTGCCTCTTACACAATAGTTGATAGCATTTCAGCCCTGTTTTTGTAATCAAACCAGAGCACTCCCAACATAATGCCAGAGGTAATTCATCCCGCTGGACTTCCTTCTGTATATCCAAGACCAGCAGAAACAAAGACATCCAAACATAACCATGTTATGTTATCTACAACCATGTTAAGCCCCAGAGCCAGTATACTTACATGTGGAATGTCATGACGTATTTTCTCCCTCAACCTTCCTTGACCTAATCTAACTATTCAAACCATGAATTAGTGTCGGTCTGAAAATATTTAACTTTCCATTTTTCTTGCATAAATTCCATAAATTCTTTAAATTCCTAAGGCAAAAGAAGCTTTGGGCTGAATTCAAATAACACCAAAAATCTTAGCAAAAGTCGATTAAACATTATCTTTTTCTTATTCTTGCAGAGCACAATTTTCTTTCCCAGGCAGCAGTGACATAAACAGTGCGTGTGGACCCTGCTACTAAACACAGCAGGGTCACATTTTTTTCAGGACTTGTGGTATGTGGGTCCTAAATAGGCAGGATGTTGTGCAGTATGGGAGACATTTCCTTGTTTTGCTAGAGGAAAGACATTTTTTTAACATGACTGTGATGGTCTGGTTGTTTATATGCACTGAACTCAAAGCTGCTTTGTTAGGAAAAAAATGGACATTGCACTCACCTATAGTACCGAGACTGGAGGTAAGTAGAGCACACCGCTTTGGACACGTGACTGGCAGAACCAAAGTCTATCACCTTCACCCTGTATGGTTGCCTCACTGGGTCCACCAGCATTATGTTCTCCGGCTTGAGGTCTGCATGAATTAGACCCATGCTCTTCAGCTTTTTCAGAGCTGTGGCTACCTGCTGTAGCACAGGTCTGATGACTTTCAGGGGCAGGGGACTGAACTTATTCTGCTTCAGGAAATCGTACAGGTTCTGCTCAAGCATCTCAAACACCAGGCAGGTGTGGCTGCGATGCTGGAAGCATTCGAAGGCTCTCACCAGGTTGTGTTCGTCTGCGTTCTCCCCGCTAAGACGAGCGAGGATGCCGACTTCGATTTGCCCCTGCCGTGCATAAGAAGGGTGGTTCTTCAGGATCTTAACAGCCACTACCTCACCCGTGCCCCTTTTCCAGCACTTTACAACCTGGCCAAATGTGCCACGTCCCAAAAAATCCAGCACTTCATAAGTATTCTTCATGGAACACAAGACTTCATGCTGTACTACCTGATAGTCCCCGTCCACTCCCCCTGTCCCTCCTGTTGCACCTACGCCTCCAGGCCCAACACCCTGTTTGGACGGGCCCCCTCCAGCCCCCACGGCCGCAGGTGCAGTCACAGCTGCGTTCCCGACATTCGTTGTGTGCAACATGGCAGGCAACATTGACAGTTCCTCCACAATCTGCATGGTGCTCCCTCGGTTATCCAGCTCCTCACTTTTACGTTTCAGCCCACATCGCTGAGAGCTGTCAGCTGAGTTCAAACCTCCACAGTTCTCTTCTCTATCACCCTCGTCTTCCTCTCCACCTCCCTCACCTCCTCCACTGCAGCCCTCTCCCCTTCCCCCTCCTCCTGCCCCTGTTGCTCCACCGCTGCCCCCACTTGCTGTGTCTGTCTGCTGCTGCTCCTTTCCCTGCAAGTGGACAACCCCTGTGTCCTGCCGCTGCTGGGCCGCAGCTGGGCCTGGTCCTCCTCCCCCCTCCTCCTCCTCCTCCTCCCCCTCCTCCTCCTCTTTTAACGGGCTGTTGTCTCTGCACACCACGCACCACCACCGTCTGCACTGGGTACTCTTGTCCTCCACGCACTTTCACACCCACTGCGAAGTCTCGGTTCACAAACGAGTGGGCTTGTTTAGTTGGGTGCACAATGCCAAGGGTTCTGCTGTTCAGATAAGTCCGCGGGTGTGCCCTCTCATGGTACACACAGCTGCTGGGCTCAACTTTGAGTTTCTTCACACTGCTAAAGGCACTTGTCTGGGTTTGATAAATGTGTGGTGGGTAGACCAAGACTTGTGAGGCCATACCTGCAGATAAAGACAAGAAAACATCAGGTCATTAGTGTGGATCCTCAATCAACATCATTATCCATTTCAGCAAGTTACAAAACACAGTGTCTCTTATCAAAAAGGAACCACGGACAGGGTCACACACTGATACTTGACTTAAATGTTAAACAACGTATTGGTTGTTGTAGTTACATCATCGGTTCAAAAACTAAAGAACAGTCCAGTCTTTATTTGCTTTAGGTCAAGGGTATGTTAAGTAATTAGTTCAAAACAACTGACAACACCAGCCTCATTAAGTTACATTAATTACGCCAAATAGATGACATCACAGCTAGCAATACCTCAGTAATAGGAACTTGATATAGTGTTAATGTTCTAACCCGCCAGTCTTCTACCACAGAAGGTAACAATCTCAGCAACCGTCCCTTCAACTGCCCCCGTTTAAAATCGCTAATATCAGACCACCCGTCATCCCACCGTGTCAAAACGATCAGAGCAAGAGTGCTTACGAACACCTTCGCCATTTCTGCACAATTCTCTGCCATCTCATCAACACCTCCACACAGTTGATGACTAACTTCTCAAAGGTTTGCCTGACCTTTTCCTGCCATTACCATGCATCCTGCTGCAAGTCTCTAGGCAACCAGTAAAGAGGCAGAGAGGATAAAGAGACAGACAAAGAGAAATAAAGTCACAAAGCATTATCAGGCCCACGTGTCCAATTACCCAAGACATGGTTTATTCTTCACCCATTGTGTATGTGTATGTGGATAAATTCATATTTTATTGAAATAATAAGAAGCTCTTTTCAGGATTTTGATCACCTTAAAAAAAACCATATTCAAAACTTGCAGTGACCTTATCAGACACTGTCTGTGAGCCATGCTGGAGCCTATGACCTACTTCCATTCTGGGGCACATTTACAGAGATACAGACAGCTCGTCCCCAAAGATTTCCATACTTTAATCAACAGTGCATTTGCAGAATGTTTATCTGCATGAAAAAAAACAAATTCAACAAATGCTAGGGTCTGAAAGCTGTGAATAAACTTGCTAGCTTTCCCAATATTATTTAAAAAAAAAATCAGTTTCTAAAAGTCAATCTAAAAGGACATACAAATGAGTCAGGTTTAGGCAGTCAGTGGCCCTGTGGAGCCTCCTAAAAATAAATATTCCTGATGGAAAACACACTTGTTTTGTGATAACACCAACGCTGTGAGCCACCCCTTTGACTCTATTCTGAGCAGCCAGATAAGGTCAACCGATTCCCTCGGCAGCTCCCTCACAATCACACCCCGTGTTAAAGTGTGGTGGTGGTACCATTTACCATCTTCTGTTAAAAACAATTTATGAAATTATCCCAAGCAGGGCTCAAAAGGGCAGCCATTTTGGTTGTGAATAAAAACAAAATTGCAAGTGCTCCATCGGGAAATTAAAATTGGCCACACTGGCACATTTACAAATAAGAGTCTTGGCTGTCCAATGTGGAAGCTTAATACAGACTCACAAACCTTTCATATTATACTCTATCCAGCTCAGAGGTATATTTTTTTATTGTGCTCACGAAACTATAAATTAACATGTTTTAGTGAACATGGCAGCCCACTGATAAATTATGGCTCCAGGTACCAAATTTCAAAACCAAATTTTATTGGATTTATATTAACAAAAAATGACAGTATAGTAGAAATGTATTGATTTATTTGTAATTTTTCTCAAGTTTTACTTGGTACGTATCAATACTTAAGCCTGCCCCGATACTTTTAGTTATTTATAGAATATGAATAGGGTTATTTCTGTAGGAGGTACACAGGAGTATGTACCTCTCACCCAGTGAATGATGGGATTTCCTTAATTATTGTTGGGGCTGTTGCACACCTACACAACACACCTACATTTATGGTGTGTAGTCGGTAATTTAGAGCCCCACAAACGCCTCTATCATTCATTACAGACTCTCTGTAGCTCTGTAGAATTTGAGAGATTCCAACTTTGCCTTTTTTAACCTCTTATTCAATGTGTCACTGAAGCAGAGAGCAATGCATATCAATTACAGGAGTCACACATTTTTTTCAAGTTTCAGGTGACGTTCACTTTGCCGATAAACTGCTAAATATACTGCTTCTGTAAGAGCTTCAGAAATAAAAGGAAATGACTGTGTATAGCTCATATAGAGTATATAGTGGTGTGGTGTAAGGAAATGATGAGTGTTTGGAACACATGAGTCAACATCAGAGAAGTCAATGATGCTGTGGGGTGAACTGAGAAGTCTCTATTAATATTTAATACAACATTTTGGGTTTGTGTTTGTTTCATAAGAGTTTCTGGAGAGTTAACAGATTTTTCTACTTTAATTTTTTAGTTCAAAAAGAGGTTGACGTCTAAGGCCAGTTGGATGCTTGTTGGGGAAAAACATTTTCTCTAACTCTCATTCCTAAACACACTACCAATTATGAAATACTGTAAACTGAAAAACGGGAACAATGGAAAACCTGTAGAAATATGCAACGTCACATTCATTTCCACGCTTTAATTACGACAGCTTTTCCATGTCGGTGGGAAGGATGCAGAACAGTCGCAAAAATCAAGACCCAGGACAGAAAATATAAGCCGAGATGAATAAATGCGCAGTAATTGTAGACTTTTTATGTTATAGCAGAGTCAAAGTATATTTCATGACTTACTTACAAATTAAATACAACATCTGTAGTGAGCATCCTGCCTGCCCGGGGAATGGAGATGTTAATTGTCTGGGCTGGAGATAGAGAGCTTGCTGTCTGGTGCCAGAGTCCCCAGATGAGGGAGCGTGCTCTTGGACCACTTTCACCAACTGAACAATCAAGATGCCTAGATATGAAATCCAGCTCGGTGTAATACAACACCCAAATTCAATCTAAAAAAAAAAACTTAACTTGGACATCAGTTAATTTCCCTGGCCACACATATGCCATAACTAAATGAATGGTAAGTATAAGTCTGATACAAGGATATGAAGTAGACAGCTTTTGTTGTTTCAAAGCCAAAAGAATGGCAGCTGCTGCTATTATTACCATCTGGAGCCAGATACTCCCTTGGTCAACCACGAGGCTCCTCCTGTGGCATCGCATTACACCCTTCAAAGCTGAAGAACATTTCCAGCAACCTTGAGCTGCTAAGTAATTGCTCACAGTTGAACTTTTAACCCTGGCCTACTCAAAATTAAATTGCAAAGAAAATAAACACTAGACACCTGTCTACAATGAGCAAATGGTACTGAATGATGAACCAAAAGTGTCTTTACACACAGAAATAATGGTAGTAACAGGTGAGAGGACAAACAGGTGATGAAAATAAAGTAAACTTTCTACCCCAATGGTGCAAACAAATACATGATCTTAACATCAACCAAATGTTCTCTATTTATTTAATTATCACATAAGCACTGAAAGGGCAATATACAGTACAGTCCAATGTGTCAGTGTCTTTTCATGAACCACAAAAATTCTCCCAAACACAGTGTTATTCTTTACTTTTGGAGCCGTTAGCGAAGCAAAGGCAGAGTTAAATGGTGACTGACAGTTAAGACAGTAATCACTTGTTTATAGTACGAGCAGCAACACAAAACAGGGCCAGCATGCTTTATACAAACAGCTATGCCACAAGTCAGTTAGTAGAAGCTATTCATGGCCATGTGGTTTGACTTCACAGCAAAAACACAGCGCTGCTGCCGATCAGTGCAGCTTACAAGCTGAAACGTGTGAGCTATAAATGTTTGCCGTATCAACACACAGGCTTTAGGTAGTCACACATTTGTCAAAGGCCAGATGATCATGACACCAATTTGGGTGATAACATCACCTTACACCATGCATTCTGAACAAAAAGCCAACAGAACACAAAAATATATAATTTAAAATGTGCTCTTTGTTGAAAATGAAAGAGCCATGTTTATAAAACAAAGATACAGATTTAATACAAGTATAGACTTAGCCTCAGACAGACACAGAGCATGCTCTCATGAGAACCCCAGATGACAGACAAGCACAAAGGGCTAGCAAGACACTGACAGAGCCAATAAAACCTTTATGGGTAGTCCACTGGCAGCAAACTAGTCAAACTATGAAGGGTTTCTGAATCTGGGTTTTGTGGACACATGGTATACTGGCATTTGCTTTGAAAAAAATATATCTAACTTGGAGTTAAATCTACTTTTCTCTGTCTTCTCTTTCTTTTTCCTTTCGTCTTTTTTCTTCTGTGTCTCTATATCTTGCCTTGACCAGGTGTTGCCACGTTTCCATTTCCTGTAGCCGTTAAAAGCCCTCTGCAGAATCCTATAATGGCAACGTCCTAACAGTGTAGCAGCTGTAATAATTTTGCCGCAACAGTAATAATTTATACAACAGAAGCACGGAGATGACGATACTAAAGCCAGACTGTGACAATGAAAATGAAGGTGCCTTAATTTAGCCCATCTCTTCATCCTGCTATTGTGATTCCCTGAGACTAAAGCGAGGTTCGCTGCCTTAACTCACACTCCCACAACCTGACTTCCCACTGTGGTGTTATGCTTGTGTCTTGTGATCATGATCTCCTATGCTCATTAGATAGAACACCCTTCTATTTTCTAAAGCATGTGACCACATGGTATTTCGACTATGAACTTATGACTATCATTTAGAAGTTTTCGTCTTGTTGGATAATCTCACTGGCAATATGATTTTGCTGAAGGGACAGTGAATGCTTTTTAGAAGCATCAAAACAGTAGCAGCTTGTCTACACCACAGTATGATTACACGCCGAGCACAATGTTAGCATTTGTATTTGTAAAGTTAGAGTTTTTGCTCCTGATCACCAATAAATCTATTTATTCCTCAACTCTTCATTTACAAAAATAAAGCAATCCATTTTGCTTTCAAAGCCACCAGTCGATCACCTCTATTAAACATGTATTTACATCTGTTAGCAAGTCACAGTGAAATGCTACACGCCTCTACAAGCACTTTTATCGATCAGCAAACCATTGATTATAGAGCCACACAAACTGACAATTCTCATTAAACCAGCTACAAACAGAGTAGGGGAGTGAAATGTTTTGACTAAAACCAGGTAATTTATTCTTCAACAGTTTCTGGACAACATAGCAACTGCCGTGTTATTAAAACCTAAGGCTCTGACAACATCGCTGGACATTGTGTGCTGGAGCAGGTGTTTACTTCTTGGGGAAAATTTTCCACCCATCATTTTTGCGACTTGTGCAAGTTGCCACACATTATTTTCCCGTCACGGTGCTCTCCCCCACCACAAACTCTCTCTGCTGTTTTGTTGACGACCACAAGTCTATACGCCCCTTAAGATGACATCATATGGAAAGCAGCTTCTGAGTTGACCACTATGCAATACACATAACAAGCTTTCCCAAGTATAGCAAATCTGTACAGAATGACATCACATGAAAACATGTTACCGAGTCAGTTTGCCTCTCCACCTCTGTTACCAACCAACAGTGCACACTAATACCAATTACTGCAGGGGAAAACATGGTTCACACATTTATTTACTGGCTTTACTGTACTGTTTTCCTTCTATCATTATCAGTCACAACCTTGCCTTTATGGCCTTACTACTGATAAACTGACAAATGTAGCATACATACAGCAGAAAGGAGTGTCTATACAGGGAGGAATCACACAAACGTGGCAGTACAGTGGTGTTGTCTCAAAGTATTCACAGATAGAAACTGAGGACAGTCCCATAACCATTTATGTTTCAGACACAGTAGGTTGTTAAACTTAAATAACAGCTCATCTCTACTCACATGAAGGGATAGTTAAGATAAGTAAAAACAGTCTCTGAGGTTATATCTATATTGTAGTGTTCCAGACAATCAAAGTAACTGCGAGTCATAAAAAGCAATAATCTTTAATCCAGTAAAATAGCTGAGGCTACAAAAGAGTAGCTATGATGCATTATACTTTTTGGGCCAAAGCAAGCTGCCATAACTGCTGCATAAGGAAAACGAGCCAAAACTCCCAGTCAGTGTGTGATGTACCACTGGATTTTTTTTTTTTTTAAATCTCAAGATAATACAATATGCTTTTATCTTAACAAAAAGAGAAGTACTACTTTTTACTCAGGACACAAATACAGGAGGGGAAAACACTTAACACTTAAATTTACAACATGTCGGTTTCAGTTTTACACAATTTTACAAACAACGTGGCTTTCAGTGGAAGTCCAAGTGATGGTTCCCTGACATATAAATAACAGGAACTATAAATTATACTGCCTGCAATTACACAGGCTACTTCTGTTTTGCCAGCGAGCAGCTGTAGTGTCCAAAACCTAAAATAAAGCTCAACTAGTAACTCTTTACCTATTCCCACAATATGAAACGGAGCAAGTAAATTATTACAACCACATTTATTATTATTAACTTGACATTAGTTCATACTTTGTGTACTTTCGCTCTGTGTTTTTCCACTGAGTGTTTATATCTGCTAAGGTAACTGTTTCAAGTTACAACTCTGATATTTTTTTTTTTTTTTTTTTTACAATGACACATTGTTTGGCTGTGTGTTGTGGTGCACAGCAACAACTTAATGAATAGGACACCAGCCATAGTGACAAAACTATCTGACACCATCATCAGGCTCCTACAAACACTGACCAGCATTAAGCTGGAAAACACTGCTGTTAAGTTTTTTCCACTCTTGAAACAACCTGATCTATTTTGATTCAAGCACATTTTTTTATGTAACCACACATATAAACACGTGTTAAAGAAACTAAGGTCCATTGAATTTAATTATAGCTGCTTTATAGCAGGTGTTGCTACCACACATCTACAGATTTAGAGCAGGAAGAAACTAGTTAGTGTGACTACATGAATTCATGTATGCAATTATTTTCAAAATGTAACTTATTTCCCCAATTATAGCTTAAAAAGCTTAAAAGGCTAAGTTGTTATCTAACATGTGATAATATGTATATATATAAATATATATACACATAATGCTCACAAATCACTCATCTGTGTTGTCAACCAATCAAATCGTATGTTAATCTTAGACTGATATATTTTTATTGAGCGAATTTAGAATTTAGAATTTTTTTGAAATTAAAAAAAAAACGCTGACGGGTCGCCGTGACAACATCGAAATAACAAACACCAGAGTGTCCAGTTCACTCCTGTTAATCATTACCAGCAACGCCTCCGATACAGCTATTTAGACATATTTTTTTTTAAAGAAAGAAAATAGTTAATTGTATATTAAATTTAAAAAAAAAAAAAGCAGTGACATATATTGCTACGTACGAAGCTGCAGCTAAAACCTTATAAAGCCAAAAGCTCGCTAGCTGTGTTTGTAGCTAAGTTATGACTTTGTATTACGTCACGTTAAAACTATCGTTTCAAAGGTTGAGACAAACAAATATTAGTATCGACAAACTTCAGACAGACGCTTACCTTCACATAGAGTCACTATAAGTATAATCCAGGGCTTCTCTGAACATGTTATGGACTTATAAATCCATACCATGCACAGTTCGCCTGCATTGCTGCCATCTTGTCCTAGACGACAGGAAGGGAGAGCTCGCTCTCGGTAACGCCACCATCTCCCACATTTTTAAACATTAAATAACTCCTGCATATGACCGTCCACAACCACCACACCGAGCCCAGGTCGTAGCTACACGCTTCAAATACGTCTCCTTCCTCTTAGGGCGATGTAGCCCATCTCTGAAAGGGTATCCGTTACCCCGTCTAGACGTGCGGTTCTCCGGCCCTGCCAGCCTCTAACATGTCCCTTTTTCTCTAGCAACTGCAAGCAAATGTTTGTGAACTGACGGCATTGGACAGACCAGAGCAACGGATCGACGAGCGATCACAGTCACAGATCCACAATGTCCACTGATACTGTATGTACACGTTCAAGACAAAACAATAGAGAGAGAAAAGAGTAGGAGATGAATTATCTTCACTGAAATTAAAAAAAAAAAACAACAATATTCAACAAACATGATGAAAATGTCACATAAAGTATTAAACTGTGTGTATTATAATCATTTAGAATTTTATAAGTGTTTTTTATTCATCGCTTGCACATAAGTACAGAGTAAAACATGAAGTAAAATGAGGAGAACTTGCCACAAGATTATAAACAATAAAGGAAAAGTAATCAATAAACTTACTTCTTTTATAATTTATGTATCATACTGTATCATATTTGATTCATAAGTCCCTGAGACTGAGAAAATGATGAATGTGTCAAGAAAAATGTTTTTATTCATAGAAAATAAAAGATAATAAAGTTTGATATATATATATATATATTTCATAAACATCTGATTTGATTCAATTAACATAATAACATAATGACATTAAGGTATCACAAATAATATACATTTAAAAATCAAATTTAGTGCAGAAATTATAGAAAGATAGACTTTTTTAAAGGGTAAATAAAACAGTCTAGGATGGTTTTATTGCAGTAGGAGTAAAGTGTCAAGTGCTGTAGAGACATTATGATAAAATAAGTACAGTGTTTCAACTTTCAAGTTTTATTGTCACATATATTTTGCAACACAAAAATGTGAAATTCTTGTGCAACAGTTGCTAATACAATTATGATGCAAGCCTCAACAACACTACACACAATAGGACTGTACCAGCTGTGGTAGATTTGTTGCTCTACATAGCAGAAATGTGATAAATAGATAAATGACCAGAATAAATCATTGTACTGACCTGGGTTTGTAAATAAAACACATTGAAGTTATATCTCTTTGTTCAACATTCACTATTTATTTTCCTGTAAGCTGATAGATAAAACAGGGACTGTAAGCCCATCACATCGTCTGGATAGTCTCCTTTATTAACCAGCCCTGATTAGCTCTACCTTACAATAGAGTTAAAAGGGCTTTATAGGTATTAAGAATAGAGTAGTAAGGAGATCAAGTGAATGACCCAACTGTGTTTTATTTTACAGCCATTTGCAAAATTTAAAATAGATCGTAATGAATAAAATGGGTTGTGATATTAAATGAAGGTGTATGCAAAATAAAATTACAAATAATTATTAACAGTTTCTCAAATGTGCTGCATATATGACACTTGAAATCACAGTGGAAGCAACAGTTTCTCTTCTCTACTCTAAATAGAGTTTTCCTAAATAAATTAGTGGCGGTCTACAAGCTGATGGCTACTGCTCAGACAATCAGGAGGCACCCAGCTGACAAAGAAAGCTGCTCACAACCCCCTGTTGTCTGAGAAGCCCAGCAGTAACCTAATCCACCAAAAGGCCTCTCCCGGTCCTCACCAGTCCCCATGCAAACAATAAACCAGCACTCCTGGTCAGCTGGAAGGCATGTGTGAACACCTCTTGTCTAACCTCATGCACTGTAAGAGTAAACACAGCTGCTGTGGTGGAAACAGAATGGTTTCCATGCATAGAAGCCCCCTTTTATGTTAATTTAGTTGTTCATTGATAACACAAGGGTGTTTGTTTCAGCGCCAGGATATGTCGTCATTTCCAGTCTCATCCCGCATATCTTAACTTCAAATCAACACATATTTAATAATCTGACAAAGAACACACAGTCACAAGTACACTGAAACAACAAATTAACAGAGTCACATCACACCAGTGTCATATCTGAGATTAATTCTGGAATTTAGAGCATTTAAGTCTCAGATTTTAATGTTTTTTCACCAAAAATGTTGGATCCACAAAGGCTCAATCGCATTCACACTGACAATGGACAAAGCATGACGTCATTGAACAACTAAAGCCTACAAGCTCAACTGTATGAGTGATTTTTTAAATAGCTTTCCATGTTTAAAAGAAAAGGGAGGGGTGTCACTCGTGATCAAATAATCGCTCTGTGATCTTTTGCTTTGGTCTGTTTGGAATTGTTGATCAGATACTTAGAAGCGCGCGCTCTTGGTGGATATGGTTTGTCTCCCCCTTTTGGCCATAAACGCGACCAGCGTTGTTAAGTACAAAAGCAGCTTTTGTTTTTGTTGTGTTGTTGCTATAGGTTGTTGGTAATAGGAGTATTCTCATCGGTTATAACATAAACGTCAGGTACAAGAGATACATTTGTTTAAAAAAAAAAGTATATGTATTGATCACTGCGAAAAAAAATATATATAAACTTGGACAGTGGCACGTGAATCACATGAACGCACGTGCTCGTCAAGTCAAAGAATGCTCTTGTTGTTTTTGTAATAATTTGTGTATCATGTGTATAAACTATTGAATGCCTTAATTTTCCTTTGGGATTGACAGAGTATCTATCTATCTATCTATCTATCTATCTATCTATCTATCTATTATTGAATTCTATTATTGAATTCTATTATGTGTGTTTTCTATCCAATGCCATCAATCAAACGAAAAAAACTAAAATTTAAATCCCTACGTGGACTATCAAAATTATGCAAACTCTGAAGAGTGATTCAAGTCTGCAGATTTGACGGTATTGATTAGTCAGCTACAAATACATTATTATTAACATTTTAATATTATATATATATATATATATATATATATATATATATATATATATATACACATACTGGATGTGATGTTGGCCGCTGCAACCAAATGTGTCCCACAAACAACTTGTTGTCAGTTTAACTGAGAGTTTTATAATATTTGTTTTGTATTTATCTTGAACACAATTGGTCCATATAATCATAAAATTATAACACATAGTTGTCACTTATAATAGTTAATAATAGTTTGAGAATATAATATCTTATGCTGGAACACAATGTATGTAATAACACTGTAATGTGGTATAGTCAGATTATTTTTGTACTGTAAGGTGTTTTATTTTGAAAGATCGCCGCCGGAAGTGTTATTGTTGTTGCCGTTGGCGGAGCGGAACACAAGTTTCACGCCATTTTGAGGAATCGGCCAGTAACCGACCAGCTATTAGCTTAAGGCAATGTGATCAACCCTTTTAAAGCTATGCCGATTACTTAGTGGTTTTAAGACAAGAAGAAAGAAAAAAAAGTCGCCGTCACGTCATTGTTTTGAACGTTTATCCAATTGACAAAGCATTTCTAACGTACATTGCTCTTCCAGCCATGTCCACCGAGGGAGCAGCCGACCAGGTAGCTACATGCAGCTTTACTGAGAGGAGCAAGCTAACGCTCACTGAAGCGCTAGCATCGTTTTTAACTCCTCTTAAAACGTATTTAATGTTAGCTCAAATATAATGTTGTGTATTTTTTATTTGTGTTCATATTAGCTATCGGAAGACTGATTGTTGTTGTTTTATTTTCTTTTACATATTTGTCTCAAAACATTAAGTTTAGCCTGCTGTTCGCCATATTGACTTGCTAAATGTAGCATTGTTGCTAATTTTACTTGTCCAGCGGTCACGCGTTGAGCGTATTGAATCTCACCTGCATCTTTAACTGGATTTATTAGTACAGTTAAGTTACTGACAGACGTGTGATGCTAATGATTGTAGTTTCACGATGCATGGTGCTGCACCACGGTGGCAGCTTGAATTATCCAGCTATCTAGAGAGAAAAAATAACGATTGATTTAGCCTTAAATAAACCACAAACCAGGTGTTCCCTGTGGTTTTAAACGTACTGCAGCATTAACGGCGTAACCAGCAGCTACTTCTCCCCCCACCTCTCCATTAATCACTAGACAATGAGCCTGTGTACACCATAGAGTTGTCACCACAGCGTAACCAGTACAGTCTGTTCAGCAGCATAACTCTTTGTCTTGTGCTTGTGTGTTTCCTTGCAGGCTGCAGCAGAGTATATTCCCGAGAAGGTGAAGAAGGCAGAAAAGAAGTTGGAAGAAAACCCATATGACCTTGACGCATGGAGCATTCTGATTCGAGAAGCACAGGTTTAGTGACACAGAGTTGCATTCCTGGGGTTAAGCAAACTGGGAGTAAGGGCGGGGAGGGGAAAATAGTGGGTCAGGGGTTATATAGATTGTTTAAAAATATATATAAATATAAATAATGCATCACATCCTTTTCCCGTATGATTGCCTCTTCAAATGTTAGATAGTTTGGAATGTAAATGCGTTCTTCTCCTTTAGAATCAACCCATAGATAAAGCAAGGAAGACGTATGAGCGACTTGTCACACAGTTCCCGAGTTCTGGCAGATTCTGGAAACTATTCATTGAAGCTGAGGTTAATACTTTTTTCTTTTCTTTAGTGTGCATGGCTGGGAATATTTCTAACATGATCAACAATGTGATTTTCACACAAACAATATGTCTCTTACTTCAATGAAATTTAAAGTCACAATTCTTGGTTGGAAACACTAAACCTGGCAGTTTTTTTTAATGGTTATAGGTAACAAATACAGACATTTTTCATGAAATGAAAAGTGAACAACATTACACAATTTTGAACCTTGTATTGACTCAGAGACAGAATGTTGCAAAACTCTTGTTGTTACACTTGTCAGGTTCTAGAATGACCCATTAAGAATTGTGTCTTTAAATAAAAAAAAGGGAAATTAGCTCTAACTCTTTCTTTTTTCAGAAAATTCTTCTCATGTTCCAGGGATTTTAAAAAAAAAAAAAAAAAAAAAAAAAAAAAAAGAAACAAAAGAAAAAGAAAAGACATTTTCTCTGCGCCATATTTTAAATGCGGTAAAGTGCATTTGTTGCATGTTTGATCTGCAACAGTATTAAAAAGTATTTTAATGGTATTGGAGTGCATTAGCCTTTTATTCACTTGTCGTGTCAATTTATTGCCTCCTGTGTCATTTCTTTCAGGTCATTTTATAAACACATGTTTTGATTGTGTGGCCAGTTCTTTCCTTGAGACACCCCCACCCCACCCCACCCAAACCCCACCCCCCTGAATACAATGACCAGTGACCCGTTTGCCTTAAACCTACCTACAGGCTTTGCTTTTATGCAGTAAGCTACTGTTAGACGACTCATTTGTTCTTGCACATTACCATGTGTTTTTATTTATTTATTTATTTATTTTGCTAACCCGATTAGGTGCGTTTCCTGATGTCCTTCACCTCAATGCCAACGACTATGGCAATTGGTGTTAAACACATTGCTAACACAAAGCTTTTATCAAGCATTAGAATTGAGCTTTTAGTTGAAAGTCTAATGTGTACGTATGGAAATTGATTACCCATCTGCTTTGATTAGAAAATGGCTGTATGTTGAGATTGTACTGAGTTTGTGGTTTGTTGTTGTGGAGTTGATCACCATAGGTTAAGCTACGCCCCCTCCTCCCCCCCACTCTGCCCGTCCTTGTTTATCCCCACCCTCCCCTTCACCTTGGTGGATTAGTTAAAAAGTAAAGGCCTGGTGTCATATTTGATTGAATAGACACATATTTACTATAAAAAGATACAGAATAAAGAACACGGTGCCTTTTCCAGTTGGACTAGGCATCTCAGGAACAGGCCTCCAGACAAGCATCAGTGTTACACTCTACTGCTAATATTTACCCCACCCCCCCTTAACAAATATGACGGAAAGCAACATGGTTACCATAGCAACTAGTGATGGGTAATTAGTAGATCAGTTAGGCATCACTGAAGGTGACACATACTCATAAGACAGTGTCTACCCAAATATCTAAATCAGACATTTAAAAAAACACTGAAACAGTTTAGAAACAACAAATTAAAGACACATTAGACTGTTTTCACTATTAGGTGGGTATGATGTAATCTAAACTGACCTGAGGATTACAGTTTATACTCAGTATTATAGCTGCAGTAGAGTAAATAGATATGTGTTATGTAAAGGTATGTGTAATGATTATTATACCCAAGATATGGTTCCATTAATAATTAAAGAATAAGTTGACAGAACGGCCAGTAAAAGTAGTTCACATCCTAAGTGTGACCCTAAATCCCTTAAAGTGAATAAAAGAAATTTTTATTCAACTTCTCTTCAACAGAGTTTTCTTTTTTCCATCTGTTGATATTGTGTAGTCTCCCTAGTAAAACTCCAGACCAACGTTAATACCACACACACAGCCAAAGACAGATATTTGTTCAATATATTTGCAATGAGGGTTTTCTTTGCTGAAGTGGCACACTGGTTAATGTTCAACTGGCATGAAGCAGTTTTTTTTTTTTTTAATTCTGTAAAATGCTGAATAGCAGGCAGTTACTATCTTTAAGTAATAGTAAAGAGATTAGTTGGCAGGATATTTTATTAGTTATATAGTATAAAGATATCTTTCTTATCTGGTAAGTATGTGAATCAGCTCTTAACTTTTACCCCCGTAAACTCTCCAACCTGAGATAAAAGCCCTTTAGCTTTCCTAGTTCTTATTTTTGGAGATGGAGGCAGTGTTACAGAATACAAAACAGTTTAACTAAGCAGCCTTGTCCTTCTTTGTTATTTATTTATTTTGTTAGTGTGAAAGTTTTGTCCTCTTGAGGTTTTACAAAGGCCTCATTTGCAAAAAGTTTGCACTATGCAAATCATCTCCCACTTGCATCTTTTCAAAGCTTGTTTTTTCTAGAGTTCGGCTCAGTCAGGATTATTTCACACATCGCACTCACTAAAACGCCCAGTGGAGAATGAGGACGTGTGTCTGAGTGAAGACTGTCAGCAGGTGTTTAACTGACACAACGCTGACGAACGTTCACTGTCACTATGATTTTTGGCCCCAAATCAGGAGAGTAACTTCTCCTCAAGTCTGTCAAGTTTCAGACTATTTCAGGATTATTGTCAGGGTGACAGGGTGTTCAACAACAGAGAGGGAAAAAATACCCAAAATCAGCTCTGACTCTCATTTAGTTCCTCCAAAGAAAGAAGAAATAAATGTGGTAATCTCATTTCTCCCACTGAGTTACTTCTAAACTCGTTAACAGCAGTAAAGAAAGATACTAAACAGTCAGTGCTATTTGCATTTATGGAGCTGTGTGACTTTAGGAAATTAGATCTCAGTATCTCATGAACAAAGTTCATCATAATTTGGATACTGATGTTTAATGATTTCATTTCAGGAAGTGAGTTACCCACAGAAATGTTCAGACAAGATGTTGTTTATATTCCTGATGGAAATGATCATTTTACTGCTCCGTCTCTGCCTTTTTCAACTTCCCCTCCCATGAAGTGGTTGTATAATTGTTTTAGTTTATATTTAATTATGCAACGTTTCTATGTGAACTTTCATTAATCATATTAAATAAGTTCATAGAGTCTGTATGGAATCAGATAAATGTGTTGGTGGATTTTTTTCCCCCCTCTGTAGAATTTGAGTTGAGTTATGTAACAACAGTCGATAGATATTTATTGATTTAATCCCCCACTTGTCTCATCTAAACACATTACAACTAAATACAGTCTAACCTGTATCTATGATAGATCTAATCTACCTCATTGTAGCATGTTACAAGGTTAAATTCACATTAGATGATGTAAACACGTTAATTTTTGCAACTAGTAAGTCAAAACTTTAGATTTAAAAGTATTATTCCAAACAGTTTCCTAATATTTGCAGGCAAATTAATAAAAAAGACATTTTACTAGGTTATGCATGTTTGCATTTTATACATTTTCATGACTACACCGTCCTATCGTGTGTAATTATCACAGGCGACTTGGCTCCGTCTCAGCTTTTTTAATGAAGGTGAAAACGTAATGTGACAGATGTGCTGTTGCAGTGCCTGGAATGAGAGAGTAATGTAGGTCAGCCTTTTCTAGGGATGGCACCCTGAGGACATTTAAAACTGCATCACATCTAGTTTTTAAGAAATGCTTTTTCCTAGATAATGTACTTTTGTTGGATTTAGTCTCGAGGCTTTTTCCTTCTTGTGCCGTCGTCCATTTGTCCTGAAATGCACTCAACATTTTCAAAAACTTTTATTTCCATTTGCAAGTTTTTAGTATAATTTATGGGTCATTATATCAGTGAATAGGATCAATTTACCCAAACATAGGCCTGGAGCAATAATACCAGACAAAAGGCAGCTTTTCCTGTCTGTACAACAGGACGCTGTGACACTGCTTCTTCAACTTATCAACAATAGAAATGAAATTCCTTCCAGCAGCGGAGGGAGAACGCCCACCTAAGGCTGTGAGATAAAAGTGATTTAAATATCAAGTGATGCACCTCCTTGAAATTAACATTTAACTTCAATACTCTGATTATTCTTTTTTTCTGTAACATGGTCACTGGTGATTTTCTGGGTTATGTGGCGCAAGAAAAGAAAATAAACCCCTCTTTTTTTAAAAATAATTTGTCATTCTTGTGTGAATTTCACTTTGTTGATCGCGTGTGTTTGTGTGTGTGAGAGCAAGAGAGCAGTGGACGGTTAAATTTGCATGAATGCATGTTTCCTGTAAGCTTTAAAAGTAAAGGACGCCTTTTTATTAACGTTGCATTTACACTCTTATTTGCAGATCAAGGCTAAAAACTATGACAAAGTAGAAAAGGTAAGTGTCCATCACACTCATGAAAGATGATTTGTTTTATTCTGGGGAAAAGTCAGTTAAATCCTCTGTTTATATTATAATGATGTTTGTATATTTCCTCTAGAATATTAAACGTGTACATTAAAGTCTTCTGTGTGTTATGAGACATACTGTATAATTGTGGTCCAGTCGTTTGACCTTTACATTTTTAATCCCCAAAACTTGGTGTGAAAGTGAAACTTTCAGGTTTACAAACCATGAAAATAGTTCTAGAACCTTTGATTTGATACATACTAGTCTTCAAGCATCTATTATTTACGGCTTTGTTATTAGTGTTTTATCACTATCACACAATTCTTTATATATTACTGTGATTCTAATGAAATCTAATTTAAATGTGACAGAACAAACTGAATCAGAGGAAAGTTTGACCTTCCACACTGGGTTGTAAATCAGATTCAAACTCTGGTTCATTACTTTGAGTTTGGATGATGTCACTGAAATGTGAACAACATGTCAGGTTTGTGTAATGATGCAATATAACTGCGGTGAACTAACTGTGCCGAGGAAAAGCTGGAAGCCCTTGAATCTGGCACATGGAGCTGCAGCAAAAACCGCTTTCCTGGGGTTTCCTCAGTGCGGTTGTTAATCCTCCGACAGTGGAGCTGCCACTGATGATCAGCAGCATGGGATTATAAAACCAAATCAACAAAAACGCTGAAAATAGGTGGCCCCCTGTAGAGAATATACACAGCACAAAGGAATCAGTCTGTGTTTCTGTTTCATTTATATTTTCCTTCCACATTTTTGCCCCGTAGTTGTTTCAGAGATGCCTAATGAAAGTGTTGCACATCGACCTGTGGAAATGCTACCTCTCATATGTCCGAGAGACCAAAGGGAAGCTGCCCAGCTACAAGTAAGACAACATGCTGCTTAGTGGATTTGAACCGAGGCACCTTGGCTAAATTCCACACTGTAAAATACAATTGTACTTTACTTAATCTACTTGTTTTCTTAATCTCAGAGAGAAGATGGCTCAGGCCTACGACTTTGCCCTGGATAAAATTGGCATGGAAATAATGTCTTACCAGGTAAAAAGATCTGAAATATTTATCTGAACATTGTGAATAAGGTTGTGCTGCTGTCATCTAACAGCTTGTCTTGTCTCTTCAAAGATTTGGGTGGACTATATCAACTTCCTCAAAGGAGTGTAAGTATTTATTCTACAACATTGTGAGTCTTAATAAACTGTTAGCCAGCTCTGAAAGCTAACATTTTAATCAAACGTTTTTCGTTTTATCAGTGAAGCTGTAGGTTCATATGCAGAGAACCAGCGAATCACTGCAGTGCGAAGGGTTTACCAGCGAGGCTGCGTCAACCCCATGATCAACATCGAGCAGCTGTGGAGAGATTATAGTAAATATGAAGAGGTGAGAGACTCTCCAGCATCTAGTCTTTATATTTCTGACTCCATGTAATGTTGTAGTGTCTGTTTGAATTGTGGGAGGGTGATGGAGCACTGGACTGCTTTGTTTCATAACCAGGGGATTAACGTGCACTTGGCCAAAAAGATGATCGAAGATCGGAGCAGAGACTACATGAACGCCAGGAGAGTCGCTAAAGTGAGATGTTCCACACAAAGTGTCACAGATAAACTCATCCTTGTGTCATATAATGAAAAGTCTGCCCGCTTTCATCAACTAATAAAGTTGTCTGATGTGTGTAATCCAGGAGTATGAGACTGTGATGAAGGGGTTGGACAGGAATGCACCGTCGGTACCACCACAGAACTCGCCTCAGGAAGCTCAGCAAGTAGAAATGTGGAAGAAATACATCCAGTGGGAAAAAAGCAACCCGCTACGCACAGAAGACCAGACTCTTATCACAAAGAGAGGTGACTGTTAAATCCTCTAAAAACATTAAAACAGATGGAGATTTCTCCTGTGGCCACTAGAGGGCGCAGATTGACACTTCCCACTAATTATATTGTATTTTAAAAACAATGGACATTATAATTAACTGCTGTTGTTTTGTGTGCTGCAGTGATGTTTGCCTATGAGCAGTGTCTGCTGGTGCTCGGCCACCATCCTGACATATGGTACGAGGCGGCGCAGTACCTGGAGCAGTCCAGCAAACTGCTGGCAGAGAAAGGGGTAAGAGATGAAACCTCTCTGACTCATGTGAAAGACCTGTTGAATGTTGAAGTCAAACTCAAAAACATGTTTGTTTTGTTTCTCAGGATATGAATAACTCCAAGCTGTTCAGCGATGAAGCAGCCAACATCTATGAACGTGCCATCGGGACTCTTCTGAAGAAGAACATGCTTCTGTACTTTTCATTCGCTGACTATGAAGAAGTGAGTTTTGCTTTTTCAGTTGTAAACAAAACGTTAAGAGACACAAGTGTTCACAAACACATGTCTTTGGTGTCTTCATAGAGTCGCATGAAGTACGAGAAAGTCCACAGCATCTATAATAAACTGTTGGCTATTGAAGACATCGACCCCACGTTGGTGTACATCCAGTACATGAAGTTCGCCCGCAGGGCAGAGGGCATCAAATCAGGTCGCACCATCTTCAAAAAGGCCAGAGAGGATCCTCGAACACGTCACCATGTGTACGTGACGGCAGCACTGATGGAGTACTACTGCAGCAAGGTGAAGACACAAACAGTCACATGTTGTTTCTGTGTGTGACACGACAACAATCAATCTGACTATTTTTTGGAATTCTTCTCATCTTCTTTCCCACCAGGATAAATCGGTGGCCTTCAAGATTTTCGAGCTCGGTTTGAAGAAGTATGGTGACATTCCAGAGTATATACTGGCGTACATTGATTACCTCTCGCACCTTAATGGTACGTTATGTGTATTAGAATACACAAAATCTAAAACGTGATATTTGATTAAAAAAGAAAGTCGCACTAATCAAATACATGTGTAACTTGTTTTTTCTGTCTCCAGAGGATAACAACACTAGAGTTCTGTTTGAACGTGTCCTCACCTCAGGAAGTTTGTCACCAGAAAAGTCAGGGTAAAGTCACATATTAATTATATTTGATACTGCATGTTCTCTATATATAAACAGTATCTTTGAACAATGTTAATTCTCTGTTTCGTTCCTCAGTGAGATCTGGGCTCGGTTCTTGGCCTTCGAGAGCAACATAGGAGACCTGGCGAGTATTCTGAAAGTCGAGCGCAGGCGTTTCACAGCCTTTAAGGACGAGTACGAGGGCAAAGAAACAGCTTTGCTCGTAGACAGATACAAATTCATGGACCTGTATCCCTGCTCTACCAGTGAACTTAAAGCCCTTGGATACAAGGTGTGTATTTCCCCCTGGATGGAAAACGCAAAGAAGCGTCTCTTCCTGCCAACGCAGTTAAACAGAACAAGCTTTTGTGTTAAACATTTCTGTGTTTCTACCGTGTGTTTATAGGATGTGTCTCGTGCCAAACTAGCAGCGCTGCTCCCAGAGACGGTGGTGGCGCCGTCTGCGCCTGCACTGAAGGACGAAGCTGACCGTAAACCAGAGTACCCCAAACCTGACACCAATCAGATGATCCCCTTCCAGCCACGTCATCTCGCTCGTACGTAGCTTCTTAACTCCCCCACAAATCTATTAAATGTCGTTATATTGTTGCTATGCCTTCACCCTCTTCTCTCTTCTACATCGACTTCATTCAGGAAATTATTTATTTTTGATGTAGCGTCTCATCTTTCTCCCTTCAGCTCCAGGTTTACACCCTGTCCCTGGTGGAGTTTTCCCCGTCCCCCCAGCTGCTGTTGTTCTAATGAAGCTGCTCCCTCCGCCTATGTGTTTCACTGTGAGTAGCAGCTGTTTTAAAACTGTCAGACTCATATTTACTTTAAAAGATGAAACCTTCAGGTTTTTTTTTTTATGCTAGTACTCAAAGAATCTGGCTTTGTGTCTTGCTGCAGGGCCCCTTTGTTCAAGTGGATGAGCTCATGGAAACTTTGAGGAGATGCACTCTTCCTGAGAGTAAGTCGCTTTTTGTCAGAACTTTTGGACCACGTCTAGTCACACGAGTGCCATGGCTGTGGTGGTGGGAACGTCGGCCATATGGTCGATCTGTTCCACATCACCCAACACTGCTCTAAAATTAACTCATTGTTTTAAAATGTCGTTCTTCCTATTTGACGTGTTACTGATGAGTTTCCTGTCTTCAGCTGTTGATGCTGCTGTAGAGCTGATCACTGGCAGACAGCCTGATGCTGGAGGGGAGGGCAATGGATCAATGGAGAACCATGCTGTTGCCAAGTCACTCAAGAGGCCTAACGCAGACTCCGATGAGGAGGATGATAAAGGAGCCGTGGCTCCGCCCATACACGACATCTACCGTTCACGGCAACAGAAGAGGATCCGATAAAGTAACTAAAACACACGGTGAAGCCAACAAGAATGTAATCTTAACAGCTGGTCGTATGGAGTAAACGTTCATGTCCATGTTTCTGATTGTGTCTCACAGATTATAAATCCTTTGATCTCTGTACAGAAGACGAACATACATATACACACACTCACGCAGACATACAGACAGTATGCACACCTGAGTGTTGTTGTTTGGTTTTGTTTTGTTAACAGTTTTTATTTTTAAAGACTGACCATTATACTGTAAAAATTTTTCAGACGTTGAGTTTTGGCGCACAGCTCAGTTTTGGCCTTGTGATCTTCCAGTGATGGCAAAGTGGAATGAAGCTTTTTTAGATAACTGGAGGAAACAAAGTCCTTTCAATAAAAGTGGAAAAATAATTCAACTGGATTTGAGTTTTTTGTTTAGTTAATTAATCCTTTACGCTCTGTTTTCCTATTTTAACCGGCACAGCAATGCTGGACCTTACCATTGCCACTTGGTGGCAGTATATGACAATTATTATTGATGTGAAAGTTTCAATCATCCTTTATTCAAATAATCAAATCCCCTGATGAAGGGCAGCAGGATTTCACAGAATTCGATTGATCAAGTTTATATAAGGACAAGATCTTTTTGAAGTTTAATTTTTGTCAAAGAACATCAATGTTTATGTGTTTTGTTGTATTAAACCAAACACACTTTTATAGTTGTAAAGAATCAGCGTTTAACCGACACAATGAACATTTTTTCCATCTGCTCGTTTTCACATCGTCTCGATAACAACATTATTTGTCCGCCCGGCGCTGCCTTTGTTCTGAGTCTATCTCACCTTTGAACCCATTCACAGGTAACATTGTTGCATAAAACAGTTTACACAGAGAACCAGACTTCATTATACTGCCACATAATAAAGTATGAGTTGTACTTTGAAATTTACACACATTTGAAGACTAAAACTACTCCCTATAAAAAGAAAAGAAAAATAATGTTTATAATAACGTCTTTGCTTTGCAGCTGTTTGTATTTAATAGCCTCTGAATGATAAACATTAAAGGATAATGTGGTTCCTGGTAAAGTGCTTCAGATGAGCTCCCCAGGAGAGTAATAACTTTCTGTTTATTTCTTGTTTCTCACCCTCTTCTAGTTTTCTCACATCAACCAAACTACAAAAACAAAAACAGAAAATTCACATGTTCTTATTTGAGTTGATAAGCCACTGTTTGTGTTTTAAAACCAGACTCTTGAGATGAAAGCACGTGTTTAAGATGGAAACTAACTAGAAACTGTCTAGATATCAGTTTCACAGGTTTCACATTACTTGGCTGAGGAAGTCAGTAGCACAAACAACCACAAATACAACTCTCAGTGACACGTTCAAACTATATTTGACTGAACACAAACATGTTCAGTTTGTTTTGTGGTTAAGTTATGAACATGAAGCTCTGCAGTCTAAATGTTTCTAGACTAGATTACAGATCTTACTTGTTCACTTTTTGTCCATAAAGAAAAAAAAAAGCGAGTATAAATGTTAAACCGTTCCAGCTGAATTTTATTAACTGCCCCAGAAAAAACACAAGCAAGTTGTGTGTGGTTTAAAGTTAGTCGAGGAATTCTTTTGTCACTTGAAAATGTGGAAGCAATTTCCTCAGCTGATTAGAAGGACTACAATAACGTTATTTGAGACAGAGCCTCGAAAATGCTGCTAAAACGCAGTGATGTTTCAGACAAAAAAAAAAAAAAAATCAAAAAACAAAACTTAACATCTGTTTTGTAGCAACAAACACAAAACGCCCCAGAAGGCTGATTCTCATGAATGCCTCTGACTGTTTACTACATCCCATCATTAGACTTTCAAGTGTCCAGGTTTAAATTTCCATTTGATCGGACGTCATATTGCGCATTACACTGTATAGAGAAACCACATGAACAGACACAGTTTTTTTATTATTGCTAACACTGTTGCTATTGCACAAGTCACAAAGAATACGTCCATTGAAATAAGCAGACTTGTTCTTACTGGCTGCAGTCACAGAACGCTGTCAAGACGCATTGCACTGGGAAAAAAAAACAAAAAACACATAACTCATGAACAACTGGTTCATTTTGTCAATCTGGGAACGTAACAGTTTCACATAGAACTAATAATAATAAGGACATTTCATGTTAGTGTCCTGCACCAAAGAAATATCTAAAAAAAAAAAAAAATGAAGACAACTAAATATGTCTTTAAATATCGCAGCTTATCAACAATCTCCACAGTTAAAATTCACATTCTTCTTCAGTAGTTTCAACTATTTACATACAAGCAAATACAGTCCACTTACTACACAGTAACTCATCATTTCTGCTTACAGCTACAGTCTTTTTTTCTTTAATAGCATAATACATGAGCTTCTTTAACAAATAAATATCACCGTAGCAACATATTGATTGTGGACAATCTGTTTCCAAAGTACTGAACAAAAATCTCTGGATGTCCTTTATAAAACTGTCCCAGCAGTCGTCTCTTCTCTCTGACGGAGAGTTTGGGATTTTCATGAATCGTTCGGAGCAAAGACCAAAGTTCTTCTTTAGTGGTTTTCTGTGCGTTGTCTGAAAAAGCCTTAGCGCTCAGTCTCGTGCAGTATGTCGGCCCTGAAGTTAAGAGACGCAGATAAACACACATTTATTCTAGGAAAAGTTTATTTTTATTTTTACTAAGGAATTTTCAAGAAATTAAAAATAAAGTGCAAACCTGTTATCGTATCTGGATCGTTCCCCTTCACAATGTTCGTTATTCTGTCACTGACCATCTTGTGCAGTGAAACAGGAATCTGGTAGAAAAAAAAGAGCAAAACAACATGAACATGTTGAATTTGACGCTGAGATTAATATGAATTAATGATGACGAACAGAATTATTATATTTGCTTAGTTTGTGGCTGTTTATGTTCTTACACAGTGAAACATATTTGATTAATGAATTTAGTTTGGAGTAATATCTTATGTCTGGACAGTTTATGTAAACAGTATTTTATCAACTCTGACTAACATCTCGTGCAGAGATGTTTATTGTTCCATCCCTACAACAACACTGCACACACACACACAGAAGAACACACACCAGGAGGGAGACGGATTAAGGACACTCACTTTGAAAAGATCACAGTGATGATCCATCATGAACAGAACCATCAAGTCCACCTTTCCTTTGGAGAGTCTCCTGCTGTAGACGATGGCGCTTGAGAAAGACCTTTTCACTGCCATTCTGTTCTCGATCTGACAAGGGAATTCATTCTAGTTAGATCAAGATCTAAAACACACACACACACACACACACAGACGTACAGATGCACTAACAAACGAGAAGCGCTCACCTCTTTGTGCAGTTTGACCTCCTGTGGTTTGGCTGCAGTGGCCATGAATCTCAGGAGCCTGCGCAGCTCCTCCCTGCTGCGAGAGTCCTGCAGCTTCAGGCTCAGCTGCAGAGCCTCCAGGGCTTGTTCTTGTTTGCCGTTCACTGAAAACAAACCAGAGAAAATTCAAACATGAAAATGATACTGAGTATTTACACGCATTACCTTAAAAGCTCCATTAAAAACTTCCCTCCGTAAACACACCCGTGACTGTACTGATCTATCCAAATTTAAATCATGAAAAAACACTTTTTCAGACCTGAATATAATTAGTAATTTCAGCTTGAATTCATTTTTCCTATGATTTGTGCTTTTTAGATATAGCTTTTTTGTTTAACTCTCTAAAGTGTCTATTTAGAAAAGTGTTCAATAAATAAAATGTACCATTATTGTAAGTATGAACCTTCCTGAAAGCAACAGAGACGTGATGTCTCCTCCTCTTACCGAGTAGCTCTGAGATGCCTGAGTGAATGTCGAAGACGTGGTTGCTGAGCAGCGGCGGCTGTTGTGTGTGTCTATAATGTTGAGCCAGAACTTCGTAGAGTAGCTGTTTACAATGGATCAGGTCATTAGCACAACCAGCCAAACCTCGACTGACCTCCACCACCAGTTCATCAGGAAGAAACTCCAGACAGTCGACTGCCCCCGACATCCACTCATCAGCCCTGGGAGGGGAGGGGTTTCAAACAGTCAACAGATTGAACAAAGTCAAGTGACTCAGAGACATAGAGATACAAGGAAGATCACACGAGCTCTTGATCTTCAGTGATTTAGGAGTTTTTCACCATAGCAACACCACGATATGAAAATACTCAGTTTCTGTATTTACAGTTTCAAACAGAAAATTGTACAAAAGCATTAGCAACAAAATGAACTTCATAATTCAAAACCAAAAATACACATTATCCAGAATGGCCCCTTTCAGTTTTATATTGATATAATATTAGATTATTATTGTAAATACATTACTATTTGAGTTATAAGCTCTTTATATTGCATCATATTTCATAAATAAGTTTATTTAAAAACACAAACAGATATAAACACTATGATTTACTCTGTAGTTTGTGATGTAAGAGTTGTAGAGAACTGACTGTGCTTCACTGAAGGCCTTGAGGACTTCTCGGTCCAGGTAACTTGACGTATACAACAGGTCTGGGTCACTGTCCATGCCGTGTAGTGGAGGTCGAGATATATCTTTCCCTTCTAACAAGTTCTCCAGTAGAGGGAGCTCTATCAGCTGCAACAGCCTGAACACCGCCTGTTGGTGCCACACCTCATCCACCACTGTGAAGAAGCACAGTTATAAGTCAGAGGGATCACAGGTACATGCACGTACATACACACACAAACAGCAGGAGCCCGTTTTACGTCATCACTTGTGTCACAATGTTTGAATAAATAACCTACACTCTTGTGAGAGGCCGAGGTTGATCATCTGAGGGGTGATGGTGGAGCTCAGGTTGAGGTTTCCCAGCACGTCCTCCAGTGATTTGTCTGTTTTTACAGGGGAGTGGGCGGAGTAGCTCAGCACCTCTTGTCTGAAGAGTCACATAATAACAGCAATCAGGGGAAATGATTGAGGAAAAACAACAGGCAGGAATTATTACAGGAACAAATGTGACAACGGGGCTGCAAATGGTTTTTAGCACCTGTGACACAGTCGCAGTTCGCTGTTGTTTTAAATTCATTTTATATCAAACTGACAAAATAAAAGCATTCAACCGTTTCTGATGAACATTAGATAGTGCATGTGAAGTCTGTCTTTCCTGTTTACATTGCACTATTCCCACTGAGGCTCCACTTGGCCCATCCTGCAGATAACAACGGCTTCATTTAAACAGTCTGAGCATGTGTCCTTCTCTGAGTCTTTCATCTCCTGTTAAGGACATTAGACTTGTTCTACGGCTCAGTCTGGTGCTGTCACTCTTATGTCACAGACTCAGATCAAAAGGAAGCTGAGTTCTGTAAATCTGCCCTAGAATTAAATTATCTGACCTCAAAGTAAAGAAAAATAAACTGCAAATATACTCATTTACTTTTTTTGCCGAGAGTCAGATGACGCGCTCTTCATTGTTGTTATGTCTTAACAGTAAATATGAAGCTACAACCCGCAGCCTGTCGGCTGAGCTCAGCACGAAAACCTTTGAGTGTAAATACAAAACACTGTGGTGTGGTCAAGAAACTGCCTGCATAGCAAATAGTCGTTTTTATCGGTTTTGGTTTAGCAAACAAATAAAATATAACATGTTAATTAGTAAGTTTTACAGATGCATTCAAGTGGATTTTATTAGCTGTTTCCCCCTGATTCTAGTTTTAGTCTTAACCAGCTGCTGCCAGTTATTTGTATTTAACTTTCACCTACAGAGAGAATAAAAGATGCAGAATGAATCTCAGGTTTCTGTCTGTTCACTGTTAATGAAAAGGTTTGTATAAAAGAATATTGAAGAAATGGCTAAGTTCAAGGATTTCATGTTCTCAGTAGTTTTCGGAGACTTCCAGTCTGAAACTGCTGGATTTGGGATTAACTCTGAATATCAGGATGACGGAGAACAAAGGAGATCAAGAACAAGATCTGAAGACGTTGTGACACGAGTCTGTACCTTTCACGTGACGGACTGTAGCTGTTCTTGTTCCTGTTCATGCTTGGCGAGTCATAGCCGCTCTCGATGGTGCTGGTGGAGTGAGAGTTGGTGTCGGTCAGAGACGACGTCGATGTCGAGTTGGTCGTTGGGTTCAGGAACCTGTACAAACTGCAGCTACTGTCCTCAAACGTCGCTCGCTTCTTTTCCTTCCCGAATACTTTAATACCCACTGGCTCAAACACCCTGGAGTCCATCAGAGCCTGACACAGTCGGACGGCTTTGTAACGAGGAACAGCCTCGTCACCAAAGAAATGGTTGAGTGTGATGTGAGCCAACACCACGTCCACCGCCTCCGAGCCCAGGAAGCAGTCATGGTAGGATTTGAGGTTGTGACGCCGCCGCTTGACTTCCACGTGAGTGTGGAGATTGGAGATGATGCTGCTCCAGATGTAGGTGGCTCGGAAAGGCTTCCCAGCCATACCTGGTCCTGAAGGAGGAGCAGAGAGAATCAGACGATGGAAAAGAGAAAAACATTTTGGGTTTGGGTTTAGAATTTAAAGAAAGAACTTGGACTGTGGGAAATTGTGATCACTAGATTTTTTACAATTCCCTGACATATCATAGACCAAGTCAAAGTTTGGATAATGAGATTACAACCATATGTACATGAATTAATAAAAACATGATGCAAACACAGTTTTACATGCAGACGCTACGCAGCTAACTGAAGTGTTCTAAACACTGGTTCTTTTGACGATCCACTTGTTATGTCACTGTTGACTCTCTCAGCTTTGTCTATTGTCTGAACTCTTCTCCAGAAACTACAGCAGATTGTGAGAATTGTGCTTTCTGTCTTTACCAAACACACACTCCCTGTCCTCTGTGTAATGTCAAATAATCAGAATCTGAATGTGAATTACTGTATGTGGGTGGAACAGTGCAAAGGTCCAGGATCAATGCATCTCATGAGGTTAGAAGCCAAACCCAAAATCCTCTTTTGAGGCATGCTGGGATATCGTATTATTTGTTTTAATTCAGTTTAAATGATTATTCAGCCATTAACTAAGACATTTAGAGAAACAAATGCAGCAAACTGAGCCTGATTTTCTTATCCAGACAGTCTGACACAGCCTGTTACACTCAATTACACTTACATAAGGAACAGAGACAATGATCATTTTGTGAAACATCTCTTACCAGAGATAACCTAATATGTTCCTGTTTATTTTCCAATGCATGAACTAAATTGCTTCATACCCAGGCAGATAAAGCGGCAGTTTTAAATCAGTTTCTCTGTGTGTTTCATCTGCCCGTCTGTGTTGGATGGAAAACCATTTGTGTCATTCACCTCAAGACCAGACCAGTGAAGAAAAGCAGAGCTGGTCTCAGTGAGATGTTACTGAGTCTTTCATCTCACAACAGGAAACATTTAAAGGCTGTTGAACAAATGCTGAGGTGGGAGGAGTAGCTCAGAGATTCATTGAGGCCAGAGGCCATAAATCAGGCAACGACAGCAGCAGCCAGGCTCCATGTTATCAAAACACAACATGACAAATACAATTACTGATCCATCTGTAAAACCTGAAAACAAAAACACCCGGGAACAGTACAGCGGCAAACAGATGTTCACCCACTCACTTCAAAAGTACAGCGAAGAGAAGAGGAAGGGTGTGTGTGTGTGTGTGTGTGTGAGTGAGTGTGTGAGTGTGTGTGTGTGTATGTCCTGGATGTCTTGATGTTCTGCTGATTAATGAGATACATCGAAGTCAAACTGTGTGTCTCTCTGGGAGAGAAGAAACTGTCCTGAACCGGGGATTTGCATATCCAGAGAGAACAACAGGAGCTACAACAGTTTGCATGAATAATAAGAGTCATGAGGAATTAACTGATGAACTGATTTCATTTCACAAGTAAATGTATGAAGAAATCTGCAAATAAAAGTAGATATAATCAATTTAAACTCACTAGAGATTTAGAACATCAGAGCACCAATATACCTTTAAACAATTAGTAGAAAAAAACTGCATTATCAGAATAAAATCCTTAATTTAGGATTTAAAGCAGGACCATCTGGAGAATCCCATTAGGGGTCTTCTGGATTACCAGTCACTATAAATCCGGATCTGATCAACATGCATTAATGCTTGTTCAAAGAGTAAAAAGAAGGAGGGGGTCAGAAACAATCCTGGGAACCAAGCTGTGCTCTGTCACCTCTGATCGTTTGCGCCAGGTTGAGATTTGAAGCCAGTGACTCTCCTTCACTCTGACTTTGGCTTCTTCTTTTTTTCTTTTTTTTTTTTTTGGTATAATAATAATCAAGGCAGCAGCAGATGGACCGTGGGACGATGTGGGAAAGGAAAAGGGAGAGACTGACCTGCGTTTCAACCAAGAACAACAGCGCACCGTGTGTTTGCACACATCTGAGGTAAATATCCGCAGAGGGAGCAGCGCAGTCAACACATGGGGATGTTTTCCCCTGATGGAGACACAGCCTGAGCTGGCTGGTTAAAGCACCTGGTTTAATAATAATAATAATAATAATAATAATAATAATAAAGCACATGTCTGACGATTTCAAGCATCATCGACCAATAAGAGCAGGTTGTGGATGTAAACAGCCTGTGGCGGATTATTCCTTCATTCCTCCAACATGTTGAGACTAGAGACACTAACTGATCAAACTATCAGACTCAGTGTAAATGCCTTGAAACTATTGGCCCGTATGAATTCAAACCCTCACATCCTGTGTCCTATACAACGTATGATGTCTTACACACACACACACATGATTACTACCCACTTCTACCTGTGTTTTTAACCTAAACACAAACACTACGAGCTGCTGAGTCAGCACCGATCACTGTTAAATGTCAATGAAATCTACATCTTCTACCTGATCCACAGAGCATCCAAGTATCTAACAGCTAATAAATCCATTAACAACAGATCATAAACTGAGTATGTAGGATGAGTCTCATGAGTTACGTCATTTCTCATCCTTATAACATTGAAAATTATATTTTATTTTTTAAAGTCATTTTTTCTTCTAATAGAACGTGTCGTTAGAACGTTCATATCAGATAAATATCACAAATAGAAACATTTAATTTGAAACTCTTCTGAATCGAACGTCACATCAAGTTATTTACCGAATTGATTAAGTGAAGAAAAACATATTTCAAACTTCTACATTTTTTGTTTTGTTTTGTTCTTTGTTTTGTTATTAAATCAGATTAAAGATTAAAAGGTTTTTTTTTTGTTTTTTTTACCTGGTGATCGATGCATGAAAACTTGGTCCATTGACTGTGAAAACAGCCATTCAGACTCGATCCGCGCTCTTCAATTCACAACGTGACGCGAGCAACTAAACTCAACTCAACTGTCTCCAGTCTGTCCCCGAAACGAAACCGTCCCCTCCCACTTCAATACTCCATTTATCCCAGTCACAGCCCTGCCCTCCACACTGACACCGACAATCAGCCTCTAAACCACCGAACAAAAGGCGCAACAACTCACCGGTGTTTCACCTTTGGTCACTGAAACTTTATTTACATTTTCTTCTATGAGATTTGACACAGTTGAAGTGAAAAAGAAAAGAAAAGAAAAGTTTCACATCAGCAGACACAATAAATTATTTTATTTTTCACATGAAAACATGAATCATCATAAACAATGCTGCCAGGCAACCACAGCTTTTTATTAAATATTGTTATTAGTCTTAGGATTTGAGGAAATGCAAAATGGAGGAAGTAAAAAAAAATCCAGGATGTTTCCACTCAACCTTTCACTCAGCAAGTTACACCCTGAAAGCCTACACTGGAAGTCAATCTGATCTGATAAAGAGTTAAAGTGTTTAACAGCAGCCAACTATAGATATGGTTATTACAGACAGATGAGGAGGGGGTGGGGGTGGGGGGGCAGTCTGGATGACTGACATCTAAAGGATAAAGACACAAAAATTCAAATTGGGAAAAGTTTTGATAAAATAGTTTCCTCTTTCCTTCGACGTCACTGGGACTGACAAGAGGTTTGAAACGAGACAGACGTGAGCGCAGCTGTTTGATGTGTCAGAGGTTGTGATGCTGTTTTAACATATCTGGGATCATCATCTCAACACCTGTTATCATTAACAAACATGTTCATCCCACGGTCACCACACCTGAGCTGTAGTCGGGACAGATTTCTAAGCTGTTGTCTTCTTCGTGAGGTGTAATCTGAGCAGAAATCTGACAATGTAAAGACGACGTTTGTCACTTGAGAAGAAGACGTGAAGGAAGACGCTTCTATGATCACAAGACACGAGCACAGTGGAGCAACGTGCAACTGGGTCAAACCGGTTTGATTACTGTCCTCTGACATGTGTCACTACACCAGGTGAAGCGTGAGTGTGTGAGCAGGAGGAAGAAGTCGAAATAAACCTGCAGCAGGAATTGTTAATCTTTTTTTTTTTTAAACCATTTGATTTAACATTGATACACTGCTGAACTGCTCTTGAGCAAGGCAGGCCTCCATACCGAAACAAAAGGGGAAATCCACTTTAATTTGCTCATTAGAATAAGTTCCACTCAGCTCTGGTAAACAGACTGGTTGAGCCTTTAGGAGGCAGGGAAAGGTGTAATGAAGGATGCTAAAGCATTATGGGAAATGTAGGCTGCAGCAATTTTGATGACTGAGCTGTACCAGGAAGGAAAAGAATAAAAAAATCTCAGCCTCTTTAAAAAAATCAGTATCTTATGATGAATTTTAAAGGATGTGTATAATACTAAATAGGTAAAATAAGAATGTAGAATGTAAAACAGAGATGTGAAAATGGATTTGGGATTTAAAAATGCAGATCACAAACAACAATATCTGTGGTTTAAATCAAATAAAATAAAAACATCAAAGTAACAAAAATAATAATTTAAGAAACACCTGCAAAGAATCGTCCTGTTAATCAGAAAAGATCCAACATGTGGATGACAAAAATATTTCTGTTTTGAAAACATCATTCATACTAAGAAGTGAACTCACGAGAATTAGTGAAACCTCTTTTCCCTCATATGAAAATAAACCAGCCAGTGAAGTTAAGTCTTTACTCATGTGAACTAAAGAAACTCTTCTTATAATAATAATAATCAGAACTAAGGTGTGAGTGGATCAACTTACCTTTCCTGTTGCTGCTGACGATGTATTTAATATCTCTGAGGCTGTTTTTTCTGCACATAACAAAGGAAATCCATGTCTTGCCTCTAAATAAAAAAGGGGCTTGTGTGCCTTCAGTTTTCAGTTACAGGGTGAAGCCTTTGGTTGAGGCTCAAACTGGTTTTACAAGTCTTCAGGTGAACGCGTTGCAGTCAGATGTCCCGGTATTTTGTAAACTTGCCACAAAGTTGAAGCTAAAACTTAAAGCCCAAAGAGGGAAACTTGTTTCAGGACACGAGACCAAGAGTAAAAGAGAAAGAAAAAGAAAGGAGAGAAATCACTTTGGTTAATAAGATCAGAAATTCCACGTCCACAAGGTCAAAGCAATATTTACTCTCTCCTGTTCCTCTGAGTGTTTCCTTTTGTTTCCCCTTCAGACATATCGGTCAAGCAATGTCAGTCACGCCGTGGTTTGTTTACAGTTATGATGATGACAAACATCTTTAGGAATTTTCTCGACAGACGAGAAGCATTGTTGTGGTGGTTTCAGTCAAAAGATAAACTCTTAAACAAGAAACATTTTTTTCAAATGCCAATGATGGAGGTCACTCACTTCCGAATGTAAATACCAGTTACACAATGTGAAAATATTCCATTACAAATTAAAGCTCTGCAATTAAAAACCAGCACCACACGTACATATAAACATATAACGCACTCTAGAAGAAACTGACCCTCGTGACTGAAACATTACAACATATTCCATTAATACTGATGCAACAGTATGTACATAACACTACATGTTATTATAGCTGGTTGAGGTGGAGCTGGGTTTAACGACTTAGATCCAGTGCCTTGTGTGATTGATTGTTTTTTGGCGTAGTGTTTCAGTGCATCAATAAAAGCAAAACGTCAGGATTATGCAATAAAGCCCAGAGGCCTAATTCCTTAATTCCTTCTAATCAATGGTTCAGAATCCTCCTGAGTGTCTCTTAGCTGTCAAACTGTATTATTTTCTAATCTTTTACATCTATCAGGACAACACACTTGTGTAAGTGCTTTAACAATCTCCTGTCCAGCTCTGCTGTCAGACTGAGCAGCTCTCTAACTCCCATCTACAGGTTTCTGCAGCGTTTACCTGTAACTGAGCACTTGACTGGTTACAAACGGCTTTTCAACTACAGCATCATCAAGTTGTACCAGGGGACTTTTCCAAAACCAATGGGCCATCAGTGTTTTGCAACACACGGCTGTTCAGTTTCTGTGCCCTTCTCACATACTCACACTGCCTCAAGGGTCCTCAGTCTGTCTCCCACATATGGAACAATGCAGCGCATTAAAATTCATGTGCTTTTCATGTGGAGAGCAGACGTTCAGAAGCTGTCTTACCAGTTGTGCCCCTGCTGGAATCCCAAACTCTTGCCTGACAGTCCGTCCTCCGCCCCCGTTCTTCTCCATCTCCAAAGGACAGAGGACAGTGGCTTTCCTCACACAACTGTCGCTGCAGCACAGAGATGCTTTTGTTTTTGGGGGGTTTGCCAGTAAATTTTTGCATTGTGGCTGGACAATCATATTTTATTCAACAGCCCCAAGATGCTGTCAGATGACACAAAGTCAGCCACCCATTCAGAGGGAATAGTTGGACCATGAGAACATGGTGGGTCAAACGTCAGGACAAGTTTCTTGCTTTTCTGTGTCCTTGCCCAAAAGGATACGGGCCAATATTAACTACACACTCCAACAAGCAGGTGAAGTTAAACACTAACTGACCTCTCTGGGAGGAGATGTGGGAGACTTTATTGGATCCGTGCCACTATTTTTTGATGTGGATTGAACAGTTCTGACCAGTGTTTAGCTGATATAGCAAGAAGAACTGTTGAGGCCTTTAGAATGAAGGTTAATGTTGTCAACAACAAAACAACAAACAAAGGACGAGTACATATATATATATATATATATATATATATATATATATATATATATATATATATATATATATATATATATATATATATATATATATATAGTAGCAGTCATACCCTGTAACATTTACAATCCAAAACACTGCCCCTACACCTACAGATAAAACTCACAATAAGGTAGAATAAGTCCGTCCATCCATCCTGTGTTAAGATATTCACGCTCTGGCACAAATGCAAATTTGTTCCAGCAAGGATTGTATTTTTACTCCAGGTCCATTTTTTCCATCGTATTAAAATCGATTGGTCATCAACCTGTAATTATGCTGATAACATCTTGAAAAACAAAGTTAACTTGCTACTTTTTTTTTTTGCATTTAAGGACGAGAGCTGCAGGAAAACTACTCTGCTGCATCACATACGAGCCTCAGCTCATTTCACAGATATTAACCACCTCAGACAAAACAAAACAAACAGCTAATACATGCGCCACTTTATTTACAAACTGCATCTTTAAAGAACATGATTACTTTTGATAGAATAAAACCGGTAACTGCCTTATAAAGAGTTTTTTTTTTTTTTGAAAACTGTGAAAAAAAAAAAAAAAAAAAAAAACAATGAAAAAGTGTCTTAGAAACCGTAATGAACGAGAGAACATAACAATATTTACTTCTGTGAAAAATATATTTCTATTTGTCATAAAATGTGGGCTGTCTGTAAAGGAGTATAAAGACAACTTTTATTTCTTTCATTTTTACCCTCAAGATAATTCAAGGTAATAATAATATTTGATTAAGAAAATTTTTAAAAAGCAGCCGCGAAACTGTATTTTCATAACTCGTATCTTATAAGCGAAGGGGTGTGTGAAACACAAGTTAAACCACATTATAGATACAGTATATAGTCGCTAAGTTTCTCCATATGAGAATCGCTGCAGTTTCCATCTCCCTGTTCTTTTATACAAAATGTACATTATATATATAAGTTGGCACTCCATTACAAAATGGATGTTTTACAAACAGTATATAACTACGGTTATATATAATATATAGAGATTTTTTTATTTTTTTATTTTTTTACAATACATCACCCCTGTTGAGCCTATTTATCAAATGACTGATGAAGGCTTGTTAGAATCTGATATCTGCATTTTTATTTGCTGTGCTCTACTTCCTATTCCAATTGCTTCCTATCTAGTGCATACTCACTGGTTATGATCTGGCATTTAACAAAAAAAAAAAAAAAAGTATTTTTTTTTAAAACAATAGAAATCTATGAAAAGGCCCATAAAAAGCAGGCTTGTAACTACAAAAACCTACAAAGACTAAGAGAAGCACTATGTGAAAATCTTTCAAAATGCTCCCGTAGACAAGTCCTCGTCCTCTGTTCACCAGGTTACTGCTTCTGCTCGATGCAGCGACGCAGACCATTAACTTTACCGCTGTCCAACTTGTTCACCTCTCGCCACAGGCGCCCGTGTGTCTTTCAGGCGAGTCAACTGACATGTCCCTGATACAAATCTCTGTGTGGCTGGAAGGAGAGACTCGCGCCATCTTTCTCCTTCTCGGTTGCCATTTTGAGCTGGAGGCATCCTCTTATTTTTAAGTGAAAGACTTAATTAATTTTTAAGTATTGTTTTATTTCAAACCAGCTCCGTCGGGGATGGATCATCGGCAGGCCTGCTGCACTTGACTGATAAGATCCCCGAAGCGATCAAATAGCCCCTCCACCCAAGCCCCGTTCTGCAGACACTTCTGTACAGTCTCCTCCTGCCCCAGGTCTCCTGCCTGCATCCGCAGAGATGCGATCTGGGAGAGAAAAACCACAAACACGAGTATTGATCATTACATGAACTGAGCCTGATACAACTCAGATAATAAGCATCTTAAAGCCTCACTGAGGAGGATGTGTGTCTATATTAGATGATGTCTCACCTCATCCTTACACATGAGGTATGTGTGGTACTTGTAATGCTGCAAAGAATGGTACAGAGAGAACCACTGAGTCTTCTGCTGGTCCACTGTATACTCCTGGACGGTGACAAAAAAGAGAGTTTTAAAAACATTTTTTAGCCATTTAGGAAAATCTATTGGTCATCAGCACAGTGAGAAACGTGACGGAGGCATCAACGCAAATAGAGACACTGCGCCCTCTCCTGGACATTTATAGTTTTACCATCATATTATCTTGTCTTACTTGTGGCACTTTGTTGGGCATCTTGTAGGGCTTCATGGTCTTCTTGTTGTAGGCCTTCCCACTGAGACGCACCTTAAAGGCCGGAGTTTCACCGTCCTTCTTCAGTTCAGTGACCACTGAGATCTCTGGGAAGCTGTCTAGAGCTGTCTGAACACACAGAATAACCAAGCTACTTAGTTTCATCTGCTGCAGTCAAGGTCCTGTAATTTCCTTTAGTTCTGAAAATATATCAGTGAGTTTGTTTGGGGACTTGGAAATTATTCTCATGGACGCAAATAAACATGTGGTGCATTTTCTTGACATGAAAATAACACTTATCTCAGTTCACCTACAAGTAAAATCACTTTTCTCTGCTTACAAATTGCCTCCTTTTGCAATCAGAGATAATCGATCGAGCATGGGTGTTTGATCATTTGGCCTTTTATGACCAAACAACTCCAGGCACTAGTTCTGAACCAAGAACTAATGGTCTCTTTTTGTGCATTCCTCTTTTGTTCCCACTGCATCATAGGAAACATTAACACCGGCCAAATCGAGCCGATGAAGGGTTAAAAAATGTTAAGCATTTGAAACAATTTTCACAGACAATGTTTGCGTTAATGTAGTGAATGACTGAGACAGAGACACACAACTCCTGTTCTCTTCTCTTAAGAACTCACATTACAACAAAGTGATGGTCCCAGGGGAACCCAGGGTCTATTTCACCACAAATGAGTCATTTTACGTTGGTTGAAGGATTTTCAAGTTTGACCGTCTTTTGTTTTCACAACCAAATAGTTAACAATGAAAGTAAATGGGGCAGTCAGCCAAACGTATCTGTCATTTTTTTAACCACTAATAAAGCTCAAAATATCACTTCACTAAAGCAGTAGCATGAATAGGGTCCCTACACATAAACTGAAGTACTGATAACTTAGTAAGTGAACCCAGAGTTTATTTAAAACATTGTTTTACAAGACTTACCCAACGTCTGGTTTTCATAACAACTGGTGATGAAGGGTGTTCCACATCAGCAGATTCATCATTTTCCTCGCTTTTTACAGACACATTGGCCTGTTGTTCAAGAAAATGACTAATCTGATGATCTGGAACATCCTTTATCACCAGCTGTTTGACTCGTATTCTTGGTGAATTAGACCCTGTGTTCAAATTACTCTGGAACGTCACTTTAAGATCCAGTTGTGAAGATACACCCACCTTTAGGACTTGCCCTATGTGTAGTTTGTGAAGCAGGCGTTTCCTGTTGTCAGTGATCATCCCATCCATTCTTTTCATATGTGGCAGCAGCAACTCATCTGAAATGAGAGATGTTAGTTTTTATTTATTATTAGGCCCCATCTCTTTCTGAGAACAACTGTTCAAAGTCAGAGAAATGAATCCACTCACCATTTGCCCTCTCAAGCGCAGTCATGACATCTTCATCTAAGGCGATGCTGATCAGCAGTTCAACAAAACTCTTGAATGTCTCCTTCATGGTTCGTGTGTTGAGGAACCGTGAAGCAAACGGCACCGGAGGATTCAACTCTGAATGTGAGAGATCAAAGATGGCAGTGGCTGATTTACACCACAATCACCTCAAAATATATATATGTAGTTTAAAGAGAAAAGTTAAAAGGTTTCTATACCATCCTCTTCACCACCTTCATCTGCAGATGATCCCGAGGCAGTGGGTGAAAAAGCCTCCTTCCATTTCCTCCTCTTCTTAGGCGGAGGCTCCGCCCTCGGCTTCAGTTGTTTGGGACGAGGCTTTTGGCTCTGGGAGACCGAGGACGGGTTCGCTGTCAAGCCCAGCAAAGTTTTTACCTGAACACCCCTGGGTGTCAGAAAAAAGAAAGTTGCACCACTGAAGAACCACGTTTACAAAATAATTCACCTCCATCTGTTGAAAACATTAACGTACCTTAGTGAGTTCATTGGCTTGCAACGTGGCTTCCGACTACAAACTCGAACATACTCCCTTTTGTTAACTGTGTCCAAGAACTTCACATACACCCTCTGGTACATGGTCTTGGCATCCCCAAAGTATCCAAGATACTACACACAAACAGAGAAATACTAAATACATTTGTATATATAATATGAGCATACATATGTATCAGCCTCTTTAACTTACACTGTTGGTGGCTGAGAAGACTCTTTTTCCATCTCTCAGTTCAGGCACAAATTTCTGCAGCAGAGCCTTCTGGACTTTCCAGATGGCTGGAGGTTCACTCCCTGCTCTCATCGTCACCTGGACACATTCACATGACACAAGCACAGAACAGGCTTTAGAAGGCGGCAACAGATGTAGTATGAGACTACGAAAAATGTGAATGTCTTTTCATTGTTTGGGATTCAGACACTTAGTCGTTGCAGGAAAAGTTGCATCGTCAGATATTTCATTACAAATAACATTTAATACCATCTCCCTCATCTATAGAATAATTTCCACTGAAACAAAATACATGTAGAAACATTTATTTTCCATTTTTCTGGTCGTACCTTTAAACTTTCTATATCCTCATTCCTGACAACGAACTCGTCTCTCTCCCTGTACATCCCCTCCCCTCCGCTGTCTGACAGTTCCTCATCTGTCAGTCCCTCGATGGCCACACTCATCAACTGCACAGCCAGCGGGCCCGGTTGAGTCTCTTTGGAGTTATCTTTGGCAACAAACGCAGCGCCTCCAGCGGAGCCTCCTGTGACCGTGTTAGATGTTGTCTGTGGAGGAGCGGCTACCTGTGGTAAACAGGTCTCGGTGACGACGTGTGGCAAGGTGGGAACCTGGTCTGGCTTCATCAACGTAGCAGGGATTTGGTTATCTGGAGAATAGTTTTACATGTAGGATGTTAACAAAAAAAAAAAACAAAAAAAAATCATCTGAAGTAACAATTCTAAAGAACTACACGTGCAGGAAAGTAAATGATGCCTGAAATGTCTTTCATTTCAGGCACCATTTACTGAAAAACAACTACCACCCAGTAGAAAGGCAGGTGTTTTAAGTATTCAAAGAAAAACACACAAAAGAATACTGCTACAAAATAGAATAAAAGATTGTTTTTGTATATTTGTTTCTTATATTTTGTATATTTGTAATAAATCTTAAGCTCAGACGACATTAACATTGAAGAACATCAGCTCTCAATACTTTTATTTATATACTTATTTATTATTTAGATACTTAAAGACAAGGTGAGCTAGCGTGTTATTACCTGTCCTGGTTTTCCGATCTGAGGACTCATCCAGAGCAGACAGTGCTGAGCTGATGCTGTTCCTCAACGCCTGGTTCTTCCCAGTGTTTTCCTCTTCATCTGAGCTGAACGACGGCAGCGTTTCCAAATTCTTTTGCAGATCTTCATCCAGACGTTTCTGCTGAGAGCTCGCTCCTTGACTCTCCTGGGGAATCAATGGCCCTGGCAGAGTCTGCAGTTTAGGAGGCAAAGAAGGCAAAGTACACGGCGGTAGTTTGGAGGAGGTACACGGCTTCCTGGGTCGGCTTATCGTTCGCGTAGGACTTGGAGAGTACTGTTGTTTGGGACCTGATTTGATAAAGTCTAAGAAGGAGCCGATGAAGCCGGTTTTGACCTCTGGCTGTTTCTCTTCCACCTCACGGATCTTCTGTCTGATTCTCTCCTGCTGTGGACAACCATCAAAGACGCTGTGTGAGGAGGATGGTGAGTTGACGTCATTACCTCTGGAGTTTTGTCGCTTCGTCTGCCCACTGCGCTTGGCCGATCTGTTCTGTCCATTGTCCTCTTCAGGACCACCTGATTTGGTCAAAGACTTGGAGCGAGCCTTCTTTTTGGGAAAGTCTTCGCTGCCTGGGCACTCTATAAGACCATCCTCTGTTTTAATACACTTTGCGTTCCCTTTGACTCCACTCTGTAGACCTGAGGGGTCATATACTTGTCCAGTTAAGTGATAATCATTCTCAGAGCTCCTTCCATCTCCGTTTGTGTTGAGCTCAGAGCTGCTGCTGTGGTGAACAGACTGGCCCTGAGAGTCTGTGGTCATCTGAGCTCCATTTAGTGTCATGTTCAAGGTGTGGGAGTTAGTGTTGGCAATGATTGGCTGTTGTGCTGTAGAGAAACTCGGTGACATGTGCCTTATATCCACAGTCTGGAAGTGCCCTTTAGAATCAGTGGGGCTCGCCATCACTGCCATTTCAGCCTCGGCAGAGGACGCAGCTTTGACAAAGTCTTGTGGTGTTACACCACAGGCTGCGACTGTAGCAGCCAGGATGTCGTCAACGTTTGACAAGATATTCCTGTCATCGGCCAGAAGCATCGAGTCTGGGAAACAAATGGAGTTGAGAGCAAAGTGGTTCTTGGCATCACTAGACTGCTGGTTTGCTGACTGGCTGTAGTGGTGTTTAGAGGAATCAGAGCATCCTGAGCTCTGTTCAGACACAACAGTGACCTGCTGACTGTGGGTTTCGGTAACGGTGGGACCCAGCAGTTCCCGATCCATCTGGAGATACTGAACATGAACAGGACCTAAACTTTGTGGCTGTTGAATACTCTGCACTGACACCACCTTTGAAGGGTTTTGCCCCTGGTGGACAATGGGCTGTTGAAGCAGAATCATCTGGTTGGGCTCGAGGAGGACCTGAGTGCTGGGGACTGTGATGAATTGGGTGTGGGCTCCCGCGGTCTGGCTCTGGGACTGATTATGAATCTGGTGGTTTTGTTGATGTGGCTCAGGAGATTTGAGCTGCAGAGTGTGCTGTTTGAGCTGCTCTGAGCTCAGAGACGCATGTGAAGATACAATACTGGAGTTTGTAGTTTTTGTGGTGGTGGTGTCTTGGCCATTGGCGCTGCTTAGATGAATGTGCTGTTGGTTCAGAGAAGCCATTCTCTCATCTTTAATCTGTGCTGTGTGTGTATGACCCAGGCCCATGAGCTGGTCATCAGAACGGGAATTACTTCGGATTACGCTTTGCGTTTTGTGATGATCGTCCATTTTTGAAACAACGTAGATGACGTTGTGACCAGTCATGTTGTTATCTGCCGCGGAGGCCTCCATGGACGCCTGCTGGAGCGTCTCTAGGTCCTGGATAGGAAGTTCTTCAAGTTTCTGTTTGTCATATGTTGGCTTTAGGTCATGTATTGAGGATCTGACGTTATTTTGTAAGGCTTGAGCTGCTGAAGAGTAGGTAGGCAACGGTGCAGACAAAGCGTATTTGTGAGGTGCGGGCAAACTCCGAACACATGCGGGTGGGTACGAGGAGTTAAGGGATTGGTTAAGGGATTGTCCTGTGGCATAGCTCTGAGACTGAGTGACTGAAGCTTGCCCCTGTGACTGAGATGTATAAGTCACGTTTGGGGCACCCTGAGAATGGGACGTGGGGTAGCTCTCTGAGAGATTCCCCTGACACAAGGCCTGAACTTGAGCTCCATACTGAACCTCCTGCTCCTGGCTCAGGCTGGGACTTGAGGAGTAAACAAGAGCCTGACTGACAGTTGCCACATTGCCAGACTGACTAGAGAGGGAAGGCAGAGATTTGTAAAGCGATGAGAGTTTGTCTGAGGTGGAACTGGAGGGTTGTGTCTGTGTATGAGGGGTGATATAAGTTTGCGAGAGACTGCTGGACATTAGACTAGGCAGCTGGACTGACTGCTGATTAGCAATCACTGAATTCTGGTTGTGTCCTGGGGATGAATATCGCTCAGGAGACCCTCCTGTCAGGTTCTGAGTGTGGCTGTGACTCTCTTCACCCCCAGCGGGGTGTGGAGCTAATTTGGCAGAGCAGTCTTTAGCTTTCGGCACTGAAGTGGACGAATAAGCTTGAGTTACTGAGTCTGTTTTAGGTTGTGGAGCACCATTGACCCCCTGAGAGGAATCTACTCCTGTTGAAGGGCTGCAGGACACAGGGGTCTGACGGGACGTGTCCTGCTGATAGGACACATCTGTATCATTACTAGAGCCAAAGTATCCTGGTAAGGAGTGATCTGAGTTGGGCAATTGCTCTGAGGCCGTGTGGCTGCTAGAAGGCCTTTGGTGGTGTTTGATCACACTACATTCACGCTGAAGAGCTCTTTCAATAGAGCCTGAAAACACTGTGGCCCCATAGGGCTGTGGGGCACCATGAGGAGCAGGTAGGGCAGAGGGGAGCAGACTGAACTGAGGTTGTAGGAGATGAGGCGCTGACTCTTGGGCTGAGCGGTAAGTAGATGACTGGACAGGCAAAGTGGAGCCCAAAGCAGGAGCAGAGAGATGATTGAAGGCCAGGGCAGTGGGAAGCACAGTCTGGCTTGATTTAAGATGTAGAAGGGGGTCATGGTGAGAAAATAGACCATTTGTTGAAGTGCTGAAGGCAGGATCCTGGAGAGCTAGTGAAGGGTTGGTAGCATAACTCCTGGATGGGTAGGCACTAGCATGCTGATAGGATGACAGAGCAGCAGGAGAAGGGAAAGTGGCAGTCGAAGGCAGAGCGCCAGTCAGGTAAAGCTCTGTGGTGGAGGAGTTTGTACCTGTGACACACAAAATATGATATGAAGAGAGAACAGGCAACATTGACTGTAATCATCACTACGTTTAAATTAAAGGACCCATTTATTACAGTAATTACAGACACTAAATGAGTGGATGTATTCTCACCAGCAGGCCATGATGGGGGTCTAAAAGGAGGAAGCAGTGAGGCACTAACAGGACCAGCCTGAAGGCTTCTCGACTCCATGGCGGACAGGAAGCTCATGATTGAGGTCTCAGAAGTATTACTGTTCGAGTCAAGTGTTCCTGACAACCAGATGAGGAAGAGAGAGAGACGATTAGACACAGACAATATGAATACAAAAAACAGATTTAGGAGATTATTACAATAAACACAGTCTTATCCAGTTATGAGGTGCTGATATGTACTCGTGCAGACAATTTTAGTTTTATTAACTGAGATTTAAGACATCTTCCGCTCAGATTTCTACACCCCTAATAATGTTCACATCATTTAAAAATGGAAGTGAATTAACAATCTCAGTTTAACTTATTCAAGTTCTGTACATTATCCCCAGAAACAAGGACATGAAAGACATGTTATCGTTTTGAGAGAAAATTCACCTCCACCTTTTTTGAAAGGTGCCACAAGCCTCAGCAGTCTAGACTAGAAGACAATAGCCACGAGTAACGTAAGAACTATTTGGCTAAACTGAGGCCTTGAAAACCGTACTTCTGTAGGATCCGTAACTCACCGGCTCCAGCAGGAAGGTGTGACGTAGTGTACGTGGGAAGCTGGTGGGTGGAAGTGTAGCTTTGCCGCTGGAGGAGCTCTGCATCAAGGTGTGTTCCACCATAACTGGAACTGTAAAAACACACAAACACATACATCTGAGCTCTTATCTTCATGAGTAGACGTGGTCCACCCTGCTCTGTATGAACCAAATAAATCACATAGATGTTCACTGGATAGTCACTGCAATAGCACCATGATACATTTGTAGAAAATGCAATAACAGCTTTGAGAAAACATGGTTGCCTAAAAAAACTAAAAAGAAAACTAAATGATGAGTATCCATGAAGATTATGGTAATATTTATCTGGTATAACTTGCGGTAAGATATCAGCAAATCTGTGCATATGGTCTTAGTTTGTGTCTTTTATCGACAACTCAAATAACTAATCAAAGATTAGAAATTCATAGTTATACTGTGATTACATTTGCTTGAGCCAAAGAGAAAAGAAAGTGAAAAGTCAGAAATGATCCTTGTTTTTATCTGTCAGACAACTTCGTCTTCTCTTGGGAAAGAAATTGATGGGAAACAGAAATAAAATGAGAGGTAATCAGCTCCAGCCAGGCAGAGTGTTCCCTGTTTGCCAGAAGGTAAACATCTGTGGACAGAGAGCACAGAGCTGAAAGGGAGTCGTCCGCCTACATTTTTAGTTTAATCAACAAACACCAGAAATTTGCTCTTGTGCAACTTTTCAATTCTAATTGACCATAAACTTGAGAAATCATATAAACTTAACATCATGTAACAAAACACAATACGTCCAGGATATGAGTTAGTTTCCAAATAGTGTTACTGCAGTGATAACTCATCAGACCTGGGTTGTAGGGCATCAAATGGGCCAGCAAGTTTAATTTCCTAGACACTAATGTTGTTTATTTCCTTGTATTTTGATGTAGCTTGTAGACAACAACACCTAATGACACGTACAGACTCCTCATCATGTGAACTACAAATAAAAATACATTTCACTGTTTACACTTAACCTCCTGAGACTTGGCATCCACATATGTGGACATCACATATCTATATAATAATACTTTATTTCGCTTATATGGGGTGGGAGGGGTGTGGACACTTACACTGCCATCTAGATAATGTTTAGTTTGGTTTTATACTTATCAGGTCCCTATAAGCCTAAAGAGCGACAAGAAAATAAAAATGCATTGGGGATTAGGAAGTTAAATCAAATGTTATTCAATTTCCCAGAGACCACTGTTGATTATTTCCTTGTATGTTGATGTAAACAACAACAACAACAACAACTAATGACATTTGCAGGTTTCCCATCATGTGAACTACCAATGTAAATTCATTTCATTGTTTAAAGTTTAATCAATACACTTTATAACTCACTAATTTCTATCTTTCTTAACCAGAGACAACTTTTCAGTAACTTACAGCCACAAGTCAAAGTCTGTGTTTAGGCCTTAACACAAATAAAATGCAGCTCACCTTTCTTACCATAACTTACATTAAATTAATCTGTTCTTCGTCATGCAGTTACCTACGTGGTCTAATTTATTTAGATCACATCGATCTGCTTGTTCAGGCTTTTCTCATAGAGTATTAGGAGGGAAAACTACTGATAAGACTGTAGAGTCGCAGACTACAACTTGTAAAGATGACAACAACTTCTGAACACAATCTTAAGTTATTTGTAGCAGATACAACAGTTTTAAGTCTTGTAACATAAGACAACGCTCCTGAGTTTGTGTCCAACTTGAAGCTCTGCAACTTTTGCAGGTTTTTACGATCCCATCTGCTCTGACTGTTTAATAACGAAAAATATATAAAGTATATTAACAGATAGCTCTACGGTTTATATGAGAAATAGTTGAACAAACGTGCACAGACTTCGACACGTCGCCTTTTAGCTCTTGGGTAACAACACCTACAGCTATGAAGGACTAATTTGAAAATGCCATAACTGACATGACTAGCATCGGTGGCTAAGTTACCTATCATGTTTTGGCTTTAGCGAGCATCGGTGGGTCTTAAAAAACAGGCCGATAAAAAGCTAATTTAAGTTGTGTAGTTAGTGGAGTTGTTAAAGATTATATAACAATACTACTCGTGAGTTTAAGTCAACTCTGTCTGTAGCCATGCTGTGGAGACGGTGTGCTAGCAAAAACTAGCAAGGTGGGAGACAGCGACAAACGGCTAAGGAGCCACTGACAACTCGCAACCCCAACAACTCCGACCAAATTCCCGTATTTCTCTCATTCCTGTACCGATAACAACAACACGGAACTCTTCACTTTTCTCTCCGAGATCAAAACTAGGCCCTCCATCACCGAAATTTCCTTTAGAAGGTGACCCGCCCTCTCCTTCATCTTTATATATTTTGGTTTTTTTTTTGTATTATTATTTTTTTTACCTCGGCTTGATACTAGCTGAGCTGCGATCATAGGCCCAAGAAGCTACGGTCTGTGCTGGTGGAGCCAGCGCGTCCGCAAAGCTGGAGGTCGGGTAGTTTCTGTCCATCATCCGGTGAAAGATTCACTTCCCCGACGGAGCTTCGTGGAGCAGCGGACACACATCGTAGCAGCCCGGGGTCCTACCCACCGACGGAGCGACCGACCCAGGCAGGCAGTCCCGGGTTTAAAAAAAACAACAACTAAAAAACAAAACAAAAACAAAACAACCCCCGTCGTGAAGTTGTTATATCCCGCACCCCAAAAAAGCCTCCCTTTTCCTCCACGTCCTCCGCTTCTTTGAGTAATTTGGTTAAATTTTGTTCATCTCTCGTCTTGCGGAGCCGTGAAATCTCTGCATGGTTTCACGTACCCATGTTAGTGGGTTTCCCAGGATGCACCGCAGACTTTGGCTGCAAGTTTTGTAGCTTTCCTTCCTTTTCCACCTAAAAGTTCAAGCTCCCACCTGCGTGGTTCCTGGAAGCATGCTCGAAACTTTTCTGCAGCGTCATGGACGCACTTAACACGGGTCATAGCCTGTCTATAGCCTGGGACAGTGTCCAAATTATAAGAATAAAGTGCACACTTTATTTAATAATAATAATAGTAATAATAATAGTAGTAATAATAATAATAATCTCCTCAATATTCTAAAAGCACCATATTATAAATAGAAAAAATAATAATAAAAATAATTGTAGATTTAATTTATGAGAACTTCTTAGAATAACTTGTTTTTCATGTGTTTTTTATTAGTAGCCACCCAGATAGCAAAATTATTATTTTGGCTCAATTTTGGCAAAGTTTCAGAAGGATGGTCCAAATGAAGGGTGCAGAGGATGCCATGATTTGTTACCGAGTCTGACAGCACAACTGAACTCTTTCCAACGTGCCAACTCTTTCGTGGTTTGTGCTTTTAAAGGTTATTCAACTGTTGCATCTATAAAGAGGAAATATATCCAGACAGGAAAATTATTAAGGGCCCAATTTTGGTAGTTTCAGAAGGATGTACGGCCCCTATAAGGCCCAAATTAGGGGTGCAAAAGAAAAAAAAAACAAAACAACAAAAGCATGCCAAAACTTACCAAAACCCAGTAATGGAACACCAAAACATAGACATAACTTCCTCTCTAACTTGGTCAAACCTCTGACAAAACTATGACATAATCAAACCAAAGACTTTCACTGTGGTTCCTCTGTGACAAAATGTATCCAAAAATACCAAACGTCTGTCACTACAGCCACAATCTGTGCTGTCTGGGCACAGTGATAAGGTTCAAAATGTCTCCTGTCAGCTTTCACACACACACATTCATCAGATGAGACATGAAATAATTAAAATATCCATTTTTATTTAAAACATCTGTACAAAAATCTTCATTTCAGGTAATGATGCTTTAAATTACTGTCGACACACAAGGCCTCTAAAATTCTTTGGTAAAGGTCATTTATAGGAACATCACTTCTTAAATCTTATATTTGTGTCCTGTAATTAACTCTAATTAACTCATATATATATAGATATTAATTCTTCATATAATTCTAAAATATCCTTCTGTGTAAATATAAAATCTTGTAAAACTATCTTTGCAGAGCATCCACCTCCAGTCATTCATTACACATTTAATAATTAACCACAATCATCAACATACTAAAAAAAAATAAACACAATGACTTCACATATTAGAATAGCATTCTCATTATCTGGTGACTCAAAACAAATTCTCAACAAGAAAATCAGCATTTAAAAAAAAAGTAAAAGATGTTAATATATTAAAACCTAAAAATGAGCTGGTAGACCAGTGCATGAAAACGAAAAACACTTGTGTTGTTCTTACAAGTGTTTTCTTTATGGAACAAAAATAATTATCTTGCTATTAAATTCTGTTTTGTTGATATCATTTTCCTTCTAGAGACAAAAAGCTTCATGACAACACACATCACTCTGTCTCTCTGTGATTACCATTAATACTTTTTTGTGTAATGAAACATAATCCTATCCTTACACCATGCTGTAATAAAAACAGCTGCTCGTTTAGAAAATAAATACTCCTCCAACTTAAAGCCCTCCCGCCTAATACATTACAGAGTCTTCATTATCTTTTTTTTCATTTTTAAAAAAAGCAGCAAACTGGGTAAAATATATTCTAAAGCTTCTTCATCACATGGTAGTATAAAACCACACGTTGGTACCAAAAGGCATAAAACAAGGAGAGATGAGATTATTCTACTAATGGAAAGATACACCAACAAATCAGAAAAGTTGAGAGGAAAAAGAGAGCACTGTATTGGATCTTGTGACAGTGAAAAAAAAGTACACGTTAATCAGAGCGGCAGGGCGTGAACATGAGCTGATTCTGATCCCTGAAGGTACTACCGTCGAATACTCCCAGGTCTTGAGCTAAAACCAAAAATAAGACAAGAAAAAATTACATGGCAATTACTTGACTGCGACTGTAATATGGATTGTGGGCGTGTGTATATGTTAATAAACTTTAACAAATATAAAAAATACCCAGGATATGGAGGAGGTGGGGCGTCATGCTGTCCACTTTTTGCGATTGCCTGCTCATAGGAAGGAAGTCCTGGAGGGTCCATTTCATCCATAGGAGGTGGAGGCACAGGCTGTAAAGACACCTCCTCTAGCCGTCGCATTATCAGAGAAGCATTGCTCCTCCTTGGGCGTACCTGAATGGAGCTGTGATAAAAGCGTGCACATATAACAACTGTCACCTGTCACCTACTTAATGTGTCTAAACATTGACGTTAAAGTGAAAGTAAACTTGTTATACTATTCTCCTCAGACCCACCTCTGGTACAAGGTGTGACAAGAAGCAATAATGTGGTGTTCAAACAACTGAAAAGATTAATCATCTAACTGATCCATAAACTGACAGAATCTATGACATCATTTCCTCTCAATTTCACAACATTCAATGGTGTCCACTGTCAGTATATGAAATACTGACAGTTGACTCCAGTAAATGTTGTGAAATTTCTTTATCACACAAGTCTGTAAACTCATATCTTCTGTCATCTGATTTACTCATTTTAACTCAGATTTTATGACAGTGTGATGAAATAATTGAAAAATACTGCTGAATCAACTGATAATCAATTAGAAGTTACTGATAGTAAGAGCAGATACTAGACAACAGCGGCATCAAATTATATTGTAAAATCTGAGTCAGTGTATGAAAAGGTCCAAACTCGTAAAAACTTTTTAATATGCAACACAAAAAATGTTCTGCTGTCTATTGTTTTAGAGACACTGGAGCTGATATATTCTTGTGTTTTTGTAGTAAAAACAGATGGAGGAATCATATAACTGTCATGGGTGGTAATAAAGTCCCTCTTACTCACCCTACACGGCTGAAATTCTCCTTGCATTTGCCTTGACAGAAGTACCAGATCAGGAGGCCAAAGATAACAACAGCTACTCCAGCAACGATCAGTCCCACCAGCAGAGACGTCACATCGACCCGAGTGTTCCCCTTGTCCTTTTCTGTGGATCATCACAAACAACGCGGCATAAAAACTAGTAGATAGTATTGAACTTGTTTGATAAGAACAGTGAATTGCACCGTGCCATAAAAGGAGCCATGGAAAAAAAAAAATATATGGTGGTGTTGATAACTGTATAGTTATAGGATCAAAAACCACAGTCAGTCAAGTTGCATTTTTAATGTGTGATCAAAAGTTGTGAAGTAAGCAACTGAGCCTGAGTTGCAGGTAAAGCAGTGATGTTCATAACTGTGCTGTAGTGCTAAACAGGTGGTGAAACAGGTTTTGAAAACATCATAATTGACTCTGGAACAGGTCAGACACAGGTGTAACCTCACAACACAACACTACACTACACAGCCCATTCAGCCGGATTACATAACAGAATCATCATTAATAATAGTGTTTTTTTCTGTCTGTCTCACCTGCAGTGTATTCCTTCCAAAATGTATCCTGCAAAACAGAAGATCATGAGTAAGATGAGGCCTCTTGTTTGTGTCTAATGTTGGTTTCATGACCTCAGTGAAACAGCATCACTCAACTGTTGCTGGGATGTTTTCAAACACCTCCCTTGCCTCTTCGTAATTGCAAACTTCTTCATAACACTCCCTTTCTAAATTTCCAGGGACGAAAATCTCAAAGTCAAACCGGTTGAACAACAGATGGCGACCCAGGAACGAATTTGCGTCCCCTTCATCTACGAACACTGTGGGAGGGCGACAACAAACAGACGAAACAGAAAGAAACAGAAAGCAACGGGACAAGACTCGATAAGAGCAGAGGAGACGATTCAAATGCGGGAAGTGATGTGTAACTCTTCAGGAACAAAAACACCCAAAACAAACATCTCACCTTCTTGGTCTTGATCGTTATTGGAGAGTAGCCTCCTCATACAGGCCAGGTCTCCACAGGAGAGAAGTTGGAGGAATATGAACAGATGAAAGAACATGGTGATGCGTGCACCTGCGCGCGAGCAGCGGGTGGGGCATTAATTGGCAGCGAATCATTTACAACGATTAAATATATATTTATATATAACAACGGTTAACTTTAACCAAAACTTAACTAAATAAACTTATATTTTACGTTACCTATGATGAAAAATCACACATAATGAGAAACAGAAGAGTTCAACAAGTTGAAGTACGTGTCTGTCCGAGGCTCGGAGCTGATAAGATGAAGCAGGAAACAGTCGAGTCACAAACAACTGTTGTGTTTGTCCGTTTCTTATGGAAAAAAAACGTTAAGTCATTATGTGTTGGGAAAAAACACGACAACATAAAAATAAAGTCTTCACTGAGTCAGTCAGAAGTAAATCCAATAGGTGTAAAAGACAAACAAAAAGAGGTTTTGTTTACTCCCAAACAGATGTAGCCTCTGCGCTTCCGAAACTACCTGCGTAGACTCAACCAATCGATCACGTTTACCTGGATAATCTGATGAGTCGTGGTAATAAACAGTGGCCACTAGGTGGCAGCTGAAACCATGAAAGTGAAAGCAAAAAAAATTTCACACCAAAGTGTCAAACAGGATTGAACATAACATCATCAGGTTTGTGACTCTGAGTCAGATACCACAAGCTGACTCTTCCCTATGTTGAGCCATTAAAAGAACTTTATCCTAATTCTATTTGAGTCTCTTCTAAAGGTTATTCAACTGTTGCAACTATATAGAGGAAATATAGATAGTATAGATAGTCCCAGATAGTAAAAACATTACAAAGCTTGGCCAAAGTTTTAGAAGGATGTACGGCCCCTATATGACACGAATTAGGGGTGCAAAAGAAAAAACAAAAGGACGCCAAAACTCATCCGAAACCAATTCCAAACCACCTCCAAAACATAAAAATAACTGCCCCAAAAGAGTCCAAAATCCACCACAGTCAAACCAAAAGCCTTTACATTGCTTACGTTTACTTTTTAAGTAGTGTGGTAAACCACAATTATGACAGTCAAACCAAAGACCTTTATGTGTCTTCTTCTGACTAAATGAATCCAAAAAGGACAAACATCAGCCAGGATCTTATCTGCAATTACATTATGAATATTTAAGTTCAGCTCCTAAAATATACACTGATTTTTAAATGGTTACCATGTAACAGAGTAGTTCCTTAACTCTGTTTTAATGTTTGTAGTTTACACTCTGACATCATTCTTTCAGGATCTATGTTTTGTCCTGTGGCCTTTGGTTGATCTTATCATCTCATTTCCTGGAATGTAAAAGGTCATCTTACTACCTACTGCGATGCTATATATTCACTTCTTTCTTATGGTTGCTTGTAAATTATAGGTGTAAACACAATGTTGTATCTTGAGATCTTCACATCAGGACTTTTAAAAGTGTTAAACTGCGTCTCATAAAGGCTCTGAATAGAGCAAAGAGCTGGTTACGATATTATGCACAGGTCTTGCATGGGAAAACATTGAGAAATTAGTCATTTTTTAAACAAATTCAAATTATTATCATTATTTTCTCCTCAAGTATAAGAGGTAGGATCAAACTCAACAAAACATCAACGCCTGTAGAAAGCTAATAACACCAGACATGGATTCTTTCAACACGAACATACAAACACAACCCTCTTGTTTATTCATGACATTCATCATCAGTCTATTACAAGTTCATCAGTATCAAAAACTGACAGGAAAGTACCAGTAATATGAACTGTATACAATCACAGACGTTATCTTTCAGCTTGGATTATATAATTGAATTTAACCTTCTCACCTTAACCAAGGTCTCATGTCTATTTTCCGTCCACACCAGTGACTTGATCTGTGGGAGAAATGCTGTGCACTATAAGTCTGTGACTCCACTGGGAAATGTGAAGTTTACAGGGAAGTTTCCAGCTTAAAACTAACAGATGTCTGACCCAAAAGTAGAAGCCTTCTCATAGATTTCATGAGATTATATTATAATATTGAGTCATCTTTAGAAGCTCGACCCTTGATGAGCGTTGAGTTTTAACAGAGAAGTGTCACCAATGATAAAATACATTTAGTTTAACTTTTTCTGCCACAGAAGAAATGTTGACCGTAGCAAATTTACAGACACCACATGAAAACATGTAACAGCACAGTGAAGATAAAGTTTCTCGTTCTTCTTAACAAAGCATCCTCTGTAACAGTGTTTATGTTTCACACTCTCCATATAAATAGACATATCTGTCTCAGAGCCTCTGGGCCTCTTGGTCAGTGTTTATGTAAAACAGAGATAGGATACAATTGAACATTATCTGGCTGACTTCTGGATGGTGCTAATTGAAGGGCAGTGAGAGCCCCTCTCTTGTACTTGGCTGCGTCTCTGGTTACTGTCAGACTGTTAGATTTACCCAGAGGAATGTTGATATGAAGAAATGGGGTGAAGAAAATGAGAAATTCCAGACTTTACCTTGAGTGTGATGTCAGATGATATTGCCACCTCACATCATATTCGATAGTATTCAAGCTGGTACTGTTTCACCGCAGAGGAATTCAGACTACGTGAGCTAACGCTTGTGCTCATACACAGTGAATAGTGACCAAAGGTGGAGGAAACATTCAGATACTTTCAGCCTTAAAACAACAGTTAGGTGCTTTATGAACATTTAACATTTGTCAATAAACAAACTCTTCTCTATGCTCGGACTTAAATCTTCATTATTTTGTGTAAAAAAATACAGTGTAAAGGTTGATATGATGCTCGTTAGTCGAGTTATTTTCTTCTAAAGTTGCACACAAATTTTGGACACAGAGACGATTGTGAATCACAAAAAACCTATTTTAGTTTCTATATTAGCACCAGACTAGGGTTTCAACAAAGTTTAAAAGTTGTGAACATACTTTCAGTAGCACTTCTACATAGAATACATAGTATTTCTCCTGTATAAGTATTGTTTCTGTATTTTTGTGAAGCTTCATGAGACAAAAAAACTTTTGGGAATACAGGTTAAATCTTAAATGATCTATTTTCCATATGGGATATGAGGTGGCCGTAGTGTTTCCACCAGATAAACCAGCCTCCACAGACAGTATTTACTGTACATCTGGCACATCTCACATGATGGGCCGTCCACAACAGTTACTTAAAACCAGTGAGACAAATTAGACACAAGAAGAGAGAGGGATCACTGCAGCTGAAAAGCAATCGCTTGCGGAGAAAAAGAGCATATGCTGGGAGATGGAAACTAAGATATAAAGCTTTGCAAACATTCTGTTAAGCCTTGGTCACATTACTTTGGAACTGCTCTACGCTGCGGCTTATGGGTGGTTGTGATGAGGTTGTGCTCCTGAGAATGTGTTTTGTGATTTACACCCTCTGATAAGAGCTGGAGATGCTGCTCCCTGTGGACAACTGGACAGAAGTGAACGGTGAGCCTCAGCAGACCCCTGGAATGAGAGCAAAGAAAACACACTACAGCTGCAATAAATGTGAACCACCATTGTCCAGTTAATGTTTTAAATGTAGAGTTGCATTGTTCAGATGATAAAACTACTTAATACTAAGTACGTAGTGGCACAACATTAAAAAAAAACAACAGGTTGAGCTCAGTCACAAAAAATGGGTGCACTGTGGATTTGTGATGGGGGTGGGGATTCAAAGAGTGCAATGTCAGTAGTCTGCACTTTGTCAGTTTGTGCTGATTTCATCACAGTCCCAGAGGGAGAGAACTCCAACAGACCCCTTTTACACCTAATGCCTGGGCCATATATCATTAGAGTTCACATCCTAATGCTCTGGACCGGTGCCTGAGAACAGATTTCTGTGTGGGATAAATGGCACTTTACTTTACATCAATAGGCAAAGTACAAGGCAAACTAAAAAAAAGTGGAATTTAGAGGTCCAGTTTTTTCCACTTTTCTGACACATGAAGAGTGAGTCAGTCCGGTTACAGCTGAACAACATTTATAACTCTGAAGGCGCTTTCAAATTAGTAATGTCTGTGAATCAGCCTCTATCCAGAGCTACATGTTGATGCTACATTGATACAACTCTGACCTCAGCCAACAGGGTCATCTTAAGTTCACATTGCTATTGTCACCCCTCATGTGTTCCCAGACAAGTGACCCTGTTGTTGCAGGTTATTTCTCACAGCTCGTCTAACACCGGCACGCTGCCCCTTAACTGAAAGCAGATGTTGAGAGCTGCTCAAGAATGAGCCCCCATTAAAGCCACTGTATGGCATTCTGAAAAGATGATAAAGCAACTTGTGGGGTAGTTGTCTGAGAAGACTGATCATACAGTATGTGTATTATCCGTTAATGGGACAGTAAAGCTTTTTTGGCTGTTTCTCAAAATTTTCAACTTATCCATCAACTTCAACATGATTCAAGAAAAGAAAAAAAAAAGCAAACGTAGGTAATTTCCACTGTTCATTTATTGAGTGAATATAAAAACTGATCATTTCAGTCTGAGGATCTGGAGAGCGGAAAAAAAGAGAGGGTCAGGGAGTCTAGACAGTTGTGTTAAGGTGGAATTAAGCAGAAGGTGACAGCGCTTGCAGACTGGTCTTGACGGCTGCTAGGTTGGCCTTCCAGGAGCTGAGGCTGTCGGACAGCTGCTGCCACTGCTGCTTGCCAAAGGTACGGTGTGTGCTGTGGCTGATGGAGTGGAAACAGAAAAAGCAAGAATGTCATGTCTCACACCCTCACAGAAATAAGAGAGCTACTGCAAATTAAACTGAAACAATTGACATTATGTCACCATATATATTATTTATGTTAAGACCTCATATCACATACAACAGAAACTATTCTACATAATAATGAATTAGTAAACTCATCAATCACAGGAGCAAGGAACTATCTTCAATTAAAAAGAAAACAGTGGTGTAAACTAGTCTTCTTACCTCACAACAACCTTACGCTGTGTTTGGTCGATTTTGCAGTACACCATCTTTGTTCGAACAGCTAGAAAAAAGAAAAAAAAAAAAGAAAAGAAAAACAGACAAAAGGGGAATTAGGAAATGGCAGAGCTCTGACAGAAAGCACTAAAAATGCCACTGACACTTGCTTTAAGAGAGAATGCACTCAAACTAATCCCTGTCACATCATATTAAAAATGCTATTTTTACTTTTGTGCCATTTTTAACTGCAGTTCTAGCACAAGTGAATCCTCACCACTGGGGGAAACATTTTTTTAATAAGATGGCAGTAAATGAATGACAGAGAAAAATGAGGCAATTGCTCGATTGCTTTTCTTTCTCTTTTACCACCTGCTGACAGCGTGTTTACTAAAGACGGACAACAAAGCGCTCGTACCGTCGATGACAAAAGCCTCAACGTCGTCGACTCCGATCTGCAGCTCCTGTTGCATGGTGTCAAAGGAGATCTCCTTGAATTCTACCGCCATGCCCATGAATGTCAGCAGACGCATCTTGGCCATGTTTTGCTCGTGAGAAAGACCTGGAGAGCAACACACAGGGATCATTAAGCACACAACAGTCACAGTCGATTACTCTCGACTCCGGGAGTTTCCCTGTGATAATTGTTTTTACATTTAGGACAAGCAGTCAGGGAATCTACTCATTAACACAAACATCACTCCACATTGTCTGTTTTGAGAATCCATCCTACACATGCTTTTAATTACACCTAAGCCTTTAGTAGTGAAAAATACACACACTGCTGACACACACACATTCCTGTACTGTGTAAACAGAGCACAGCACATTGGCTCAAATCAATGTGAATAAAATGCTGAACCTGCAATTTATAAAATGTAATTTCTTACAAGAAAAGGTGACTGACTTGTGTTGCACAGAGGTGTTTGCGTGGAATAAATTAATAAGCATATAATTTGCAGATATATTTAAATATTTAAAGAGCCCCTCAGCACCACCACATCAGCAGGACGCTTGTGCTCTATAAATAATAGTTAAACTGTTCTTACAGAGGCAAAAGCAGTTAAATAAATACCAGTGTCTACAGACAAAATGGTACTTTTAACATTTAATTACCATCCAACTGCATGTATATTGGAGGTTTTTTTAGCTCATTTTTTTAACCTGTGTACTGAACCTTTAAAACACGTTATGCAGCTAATAATCAAGTTACAGTCACTTACCAAGAGAATCGATGAAGTCTTTGTTACTCTGGTAAAATTTTACGTATGCTGCCAGTTTTGCACTCACAAAGATGGTTAATAGCTGAAAAGGAAGAAGGAAACAGGGAGAAATGACATCATCGATCCGTACAATTACAATAAGACCATTTTTGGACCAATGCACCTAGTTCAGTTAGGAGGCGTTCCCATTTCCCATCGCTATGTGTTAATTATAATCACATATCCCATATAGGTGTTTAACAGACAGTTTGACAGGGTTGTCACATTAACTGATGGGAATTTGTTTTCAATGTAGTTTGTAATCTATAGAAGACATTAAGTTAAATATTCCCTAAAAAACTGACTAGACTAAAACTAAACAGCAGCAACAATCAGTTTTATTTACTCGACAAAGTAAATGTAAATCATCACATGTCCCTCACTACTCACATCATGGATGAGTTCTCCCTCCAGGAAGCGAACTGGTTTCAGAGTGAGCAGATGGTCAAACAGGAAGGTGTTGGGGTCTTTGAGAGCACGGACGATACATCTAAATACAAGACATGGATGGATTTCAGTATGAGGGATGTATAGTCCATTAAGACTTACTGACAAACACGTCTGTGTTTACCTGTGAGCATCAACTCGTGCTTGTGAAGCGTTGTCTTCTGTGTAACTTCCCAACAGCTCAACCATGACCTTTGCTGCAGCCTCACTGTAAAATAAATAGATACAATGTTCACAACCTTTTTTATACTTACATGGGAACATAAAACATAACTCAGACAGAATCTCAGGTTCAGAAGTATGTCCACATATTTGATAGAGGAATGTCTATGATTTTAAGAAAAGATTCCCATTAAATGTTTCAATATCTACTGAGACTACGATAACATATCTGTACTTGTACACATTTCTATCATTTGTAAACTTACTTCTACTTGGATACTTTTCTTCTACTTTAATTTTTTCCAGCTATCACAGATTCAACAATCACCCAAAAATTATTCATGCTGGAGTTAATGGATGTGTATTAATATTTCTGCTTCTGTGCATCCCAAAATGTGAATCTGATCCTGTATATATTTACCTTTTTTTGCAGTCAACCAATGCTTCATAGACCAGTCTCAGGAGCGTGTGCTTCTTCTCTGTGTTCAGGTTCCAGTCAATAATCCATTTGCGCACCTGATCAATGACAAAACAAGTAATAAAAAGCCGCTGCAGAGGAATAAATGTAGCCTGTCGAGATTTAAATATTTTGTAGCTCAAGATTTTCCACATTTAACAATCAAACAGATACTAAGAATCTGACAGTGTGCAAGATTAGTTATTCTAGTTGAACAGATGTACCTGATCAAGGTCAGTGGGGATGAAGGCGATGGCATTACAAGTTGCTGCCACCTTGATGAGGCTACAGAAGACGGTATACCTCACAGGTGTGTTCTCATCCATGCCGTGGAACAGGTTGCTCAGCCTGGAACAGAAATAAAGAGATTCTCACACACTTGCACAGTTTATCATTTTCTTGACACGTTATTTGTTTTGAGTGGATTATAAGGTATTTGTTGTTTTAAAATGGTACCTCATTACATGAAAACAATGATTGAATTAGCTTCTATGTGGATGTTATTCTTCTTCTCCTTTTTTACCTAAAGTCTCAAAATAACGGTGCTCAGTTTTTGAAGAGCTGGTACTCACAGCTGCATCCGGAGGGAAGGTCTCTCTCCTTCACGGAACTTGACCAGTTTCTCACAAAGACTCTCAATGAGAGCCTCCTGCTTCTCTGTCTCCAGGATCAACAGCAGTGACACAATGCTGTTCATCACACTCTCCACATCTGTAGAAAATGCAGAAAAAAAGAAAAACAGGAGTAGTTTTAGTCTGCTGCATTCAACATTAGACTTTATTAATGTCACATTTGATATAACCACAGCAGATGTAATCAACAACATACATAGTGAATCAGTTCCTACAGTTCAAAGGTACTGATATGGTACATACTGATCACTGGAATAGTGGATAAATCTGCACTTTTCCTGGCTACAGAAGTTATAAATAAACTATAGAGTATTTTGTTATTATCCTGTAAGTAAGCACATGATGATGAATAACAACTACTGATCGAACATCATCACCTTTATCATCATCCTTGAGGCAGACGTCACATGCCTCAATGATCTGAGCCAGATCCACATGAAGTCCACCTTCAGAGTTCTCCTCCGAGATGTCAGCTCCTTTGGCCTTGATGTAGGCTCTCAGCTCTGAAGCCTGTAGACATGAAAATAATGAAACACTTACAAACACAGAGTACCTGGGTGCAGACGTGTGTGTTAGTAACAGTGCTCGAAGTCTGATCTTGCAAAACATATTAAACTACTACTAAGCTCTCTCACGACGTGTAGATACATTTCTTTATATCCAACTATAACGTATTTAGATTTTAACTAATTTATCTGGTTAGCATGGCGCTTTGTATGTTATGTTATTTTCGGTCTTTGTTTATGTGGACGTATGGCTAACCAGTTAGCATTCTTAACCACCCAACGTAACAAATGTAAAGGTTTTTTAACACAATTAACAGGCAGGCGACTAACAACAACAACTCTCAACAAAACTACACACTTAGAAGCTAGACGGTATTTATAGTCGTATAACAAGCTATAATAAGTACCCACATATGTCACATAACCAGCATGTAGCTAACCATCAGCATGTACTTGTCAGCAGCTACATAGCGGTTAGCATTTTAGCTAGCTAGCATGCTAATTAACGGGGTCGGTTAGTTTCTATTCATCGACTCATTAACAGGAGAAATATTATCCGAATGAGTTTTTAAAAGATGCGGGTCATACCTGGTCTTCTTCCGTAATATCGATAAATGCCGGGACGCTCATTTTTTGGTGATATTTTTGAGCCTAGATGATGAAATCCACGCTCCCACCACTGTTGAGACCTGAGCGGAAGAGAAAAGGAAACACTTCCGGTGGAACTCTTGTACTTCCGGGTCAAGTTGTTAAAGCCACAGTAGCCGAAAAAAAAAAAAAAAAACCTCCTGCTGCAACATCTGCACTGCACATCCCATATCTTGTCACTTATAAATCCTATGAGTAACTATTTACTACAGGGACTATTTTAGTCTATTAAATATCCAGTGAATCTCCCTGTTGTTGTACAGGTGTTGTGCAGCTTCAGCTTGTGCAACAATTTCCTTCAAAGGTCACATAACCTCCTAAATATTTCTAGCTACCTAAACTTTCAGCAACAAATCTTAATTTTTCATTCTTCCTTATCCAGATATCAATCTTCTCCCAGCCAGAGTTACCCCGGGTGTCATGGATGACATTTAGGGGCCTACAGAGGTGAATCTGATCTGTTTTAGCTTCAGTCCATCTGTGTGGACACAGGCCTGAACTAGAGTTTTTTTTTTTTCCTTTTTTTTTCCAACATAGAAACACCATCCGTGTCATAGGGTAACACTCTTCCAACATACATCCGCTGACCTATTGGTGCGCTTGGTGGGCCTCTGTGCCAAGTGGGATCCTGTGTATTGTTACTGTGGCAGGTCACGTGGTGATTGAGGTGAAGAAGGTGAAAAGGGTAAGTGGGGCAGAAGTTCACCCTAAAAGTATGGAGTCAGATTACTAACATTTGAGGAGTTGAACAGGCTAAAGACACTGTGGAGTGTTTTCCATTTCCAAGCTGCAGCGCAGTTCACAGTTCATCTGTCACAAAACTATGTGTGTGTGTTTTTTTTTTGTTTTTTTTTTTTTGCAGGAATTAGACCTGAAGACACAAAATGCCATGTCATAATTCCTTGAAAGTCTGCATGTCACATATTTCTCTTAACAGTTACAGTTGAGGAACTGGACTGTTGCATTCAGAATGATAAATACTTAAAATAGTGCGCCGAGGGGAACTGGCTGGTGAAATCTTTCACCATAGAGGTAGTATGATGCGTCATTCTGTTGGGAAGGCAAGTGCCTGGTACCAAATCCCACCCTTGTATGCTGTCATTGCAAAGAATTTATAGCTGCTTCTCCACAAGTGTGCTTGTGTAACTCTGAGGCTTTCATTATCTGATTAACAGCTGTTGTCAAGTGCCTGGTGTATTTCACGTCCAGAATAAGAGATTTGGAGGCTTTGAAGCTCCAGGTGCATATGAGACATTGTTTTTGTCTTCTTTAAAAGGTCTTTAAAATGCCACAGTGTGTTATGATGCTTAATAGCGCTTGTAATATTCATGGTAGGGTGTCCTGAAAATAGCATGAATATTGCACTATACTAAAACCTTTAACTCCAGGGAGACTGTACCAGGTACATGTATTAAACCAGGGTTTGGTCTGCTGTATGTCATTCTAAATCTAACCTGGGAATGTGGTCTTCATACAATGTATACATAATCTAGCAGCAGAAACTGTCCATGTAACTTGCACTAATTCCTGATGTTTGACTGGATGTTTTATGTTCATGTATAAAGGCAAAATTCAGAGGAAGAGTATCAAGCCTCATGTCATGAGTTCTCTTGAAGTTGTGAAATCAGAACAGAGATCTCTCTTTTCTCAACAGACTCTTATCTATTAAGGAGTATTATTGCCAAAAATAAGGAAAACAATATAAGCATAACTTTTTTTAAAATTTTACCTCAAGAAAATGAACGCTGAAATGCAGCAAATAAAGTCAAAATGTCAAATTAATATGGACGATTAAGTTTAATTTAATAAGAAATTCTTTTAAAATTTTGACTTTGTTCTTGACATTTTAACTTTACTCTTTACAGTAAAAATAAAAAATGTGTGGCCCTAATGCTCCAGTAAGTCACAGATTAGTGAAATCCATAAATGAATCAAGTTGCAGTCTTTGCAAACCATTTCAAAACAGAATTTGATTAATTAAAAAATACACATACACATACTAGGTGATGCTGGTATCTGATACATCAGGCCTCAGTCCATCCAACCATCAAACACATCATACTGGTAAGTTGTTGTTGAAACTATTTAAGGGAAGTGCTGATTCAGCCACATTGTCTGGTTTGTGGTGTCGGTCAACTATTGCATTATATTGACAAGTGTTAAAAAACAGGTGTTTCCTGTAGTTTGTCCAACCTCCTTATGTCAGGAATGGTACGGTAAATGACAGAAATAAAATTTCTATTTGAATCAGAAGAATTCAGTCAATCACACCATAAAACTACATCCTACAAAATGAACATTAACTGGAGAGTCAGATTTATTGCATGACTGCTGTATTAGATTGCATTAGTTGTGGTTGGGTGTACCTAATAAATTGACAGTTAGTTGTCTATTATGTGGGTGAATGTGTGCACATATAATGCATGGTCTTTGTTATTCAACTATTAATATTTGCTGATGTTTATGTGTAAATCTGAAATATTTACATGGTCAATATGTCTGAAATGATTGAAAATAGCACACGCGTGTCCTAAATTGCTGGCAAACTGCCTGCTCAGCCTCCTCAAAGATAAATTACTGTGTGTAAAGTGTAAGATGAGCCCAGGTGTCTCTTTTTTCCCTGTCAGCCGGCCAAGTGGTGAGCGGCCATGTAAACCAGTCTCATGGTCATCATCCAACATGGCTTCCTACCTTCCACCCACTAATTGTCTGGTTCCCACAGTTCTGCCTGCCTTCACAATCTCTGAAAAATCCCCCTTGCTCAAGCTCATCTATCAGCCAGTGACCTTGTCAAGCTGCATCGCATGAGTAAGCTGCCTGCTTCCCAAGGTGGAGGGAACGACTTGTTAATTACTTATAAAGTGACACACCCTCCCCACACACACGTACACACACAAATACAAGAAACAAATAAACAAAAGAGATTTGACTCTGAAGAGTCAAGAGTCCACAATGGTCGGAGGCATTTGAAATCCCATCGGACCCGTCAGATTGACTTTTTATTGTCCACAGCTGCAGAGATATTTTATAAACTCTAGTTTATCAGTGATTCTAAATATTTTAGTGTACACGACTGTCATCCAACTGGTGAAATTACTGATACTTAATTATCTCAGCTGACTTCTCACACATACTAAGATTTGATCTTAAGCCAGTTTGTTCTCTTTTTTTCTTTAGCTTTTAGCTAATGCATGCTAAGAGCAGAACTAACTTGTAAAACTGCTGTTACGTCATATTAAAAAGTATCTGTTATTGTCATTATCCTAGACCTAATGACCTGACCTCTGCTGTACACCATCACTGACCGTTGATCCATTGATTGGTCAAGCAACAGAGAAGTGATTGGCAACTTTCTTAATAACTGGTCTAGTAATGTGACAATAATTCAAGTAAGATTAATAATAAAAACTGCCCAACCCTGTTCCAGGATTTGTTGCTTTACTTTGTCAAACACGAAACATGTTCTGTTGCAAAACAAGGAACATAGAGTATGATGTCACCCTGGCCTTTTCACCCTCACCATCAACATTTTTAGGCCCATTGATTAATTTATCAAAAAAATATTTGTTCTTTTAATTGAAAATGACAAAGTTTGCATAGTAGCAAAACCATATAATTGTTGTATATGTTACATTCAGGGTGCTCTATGTATTTTTTTACTGTACAGTTTGGGTTTTGACCTTTGTTTTCAGGTTTGTTGGAGACCAAACCAGAAACAGAGAGTAAATATTGCTCTTACAATTGTGGCTAAAATCACAGAAATAAATCCAAATAAATATATATGTTTGTGGTGGAAATGTGTCCACGCTTCTTTTTGCATAGTGGTTAGTTGCAACAACTGAATTAGTTGCAGATATGTTGCAGTGGTGAATCAGTTGGTGCATTTTGATGTTTTTCTGTTTCTGACCACCAGTTAATTATCACAGCTTTAAAAACACCTAAAGGTATTCCACTTACTTTGAGAGAAATGGCCCATCCTGCAGTTCCTGACATGTGAACATCTCTCTGAATGCCTGTGGTTTATTTTGATAACTGTTTAGTCCCTGTGATCACTTATCTCCTCGACCACCAGATGATCAATCACAGAGAGCAGCAAGTCTGATTCACCTCAGACTTGTTGGACTTCATTTACAATTACTTTTTGCTTATTTAATTAGAATTTGATTGTTCTTTCGTCTCCTCATGTAATAATTACTCTGGTACATGAAATACCACTGTTATCATAACACCATATTACCTAATGACCAGCTTCATATCACACCAAAGACTGCAGCAATCAATCAAAGTGAGTTTGCATTTGTGGCGTTGAGCTATCTGAGGTCGTTAATCCCCCTATGTGGAATGTGTGCTCTGTTTCAACCTAATGCCATAGCAAAAAAAAAAAAGTTACAGTCTTCCTGGAATCCTGATGCTCCTGTCTGGATCGATTGAGTCACTGCAGAAAGACCAGAGCGTCTTAATGATGGAGTGGTCTCTTGTCATCTCACAGTGTTTATATTACACACATTCATGGGTTAGGGGAACATTTTTTAAAGGAATAATCCAAACAATGAATCAAATTTATTCTCATTGTGGATTTGTTACACAATATTTGTCTTGAAGCTACAGATGCCACATCTCAGAAATACTAATTAGAGACAAGTCAAACTGTTTGACACTTTGTCTTCAAGATACCGTTTAATGCGTTGCATCAGCGCTGATGAAAACAGAGCTGAAGACGGAGAATAGATGACGACTAAAACTTCAGGTGAATCCGGTTAATAAATCAATAAAAAACAGAGATGATATATTTTCTCATAAAAGATATGCTGTGTTGGATAGATACCTTCTCAGATTGCAGTTTTTAAAAAACATTTTCAACTTTCTATTACAATACAAAAGCTGAAGTACATTGTGTGGAGGTCACTGAAGCTGTGAAAGTTGCAATATTGTGGTATTCCCCTAAAGTCTAGTGTCAGAGGCAACAGTCACACGCTGCTCTGACTGTGGTATTTTGTATATTTTCCCATCATTGTGCACACACCACAGAGTCATCCCGTAAAGGTTTGCTTGTCTTGCCTCAGAATGAGACTTAAGGATATGACAGCAGACGGTAACCGCTAAAGATATCTGAAATGTTTTCTGATGACTGCTCACGCCACAGCCACAGCTGCTAGGGTGTGACAGCATGGAAGAGGCTGTGGTTTACTGTAAAGAACTGATAATGTGTGGCCTTGATCCTGACACACAGACACCTGCTGAGATGAGACATAAAGGCGGTCATTCAGCTAAAGTGATTGAGTCACTTTTAATATTACTTATATTAATATTACAGTGGTGTTTCGATAAAATAATAATAGAAAAACATGATAAAAGATCAACATCAATACTACTTTTTAAAATAAAATAAGCAAACACTTAAAGAAGAAACAATCAAGGTTTGTCAACAGGATTTTTGTTGCATCACTCTTAATAACAGTTACCATCTGTGCAGCCAAAGTCTGATATAATTTCTTCTGTGCTTTGGAAGTCCAATGTTGTCCAAAAACTATTTAAAACACATCGTTCATGCCTTGTTTTACTTACTTTAACTTCAGAAGAAAGTTGGCTCAGTTGGCTCAGTCCTGACAGCTACAAATAAGACAAATAAGAGTCAAAAGGTAACAAGACACAGACGTATGCATGACGGATTTTGTTCTTTTCATGGGAGCAGCGAAAGATTTGGAATATTATCAGTTTTTTTACTTTTCCAAAACAATTTGTAGTTCTACATGTTTATTCTCCTCGGTTTAAAAGTTTTTCCTTCTCAAACTTAATCCAGGAGAATCCAGGTTTGTACCTGAACATAAATGAGTGTGGGAGCGACGGGAGACCTTGAGTTGGTTTTGGTGCTGGGGAGGAAAGGTGACCATCAACATGGTGTGTGAAACATCAATGGACTAGTGTTGTATGACATATCAACCATGGAGATGGTCGCTCTCCCCCAGATCTCCGTTTTCTCTCTTTCTTATCTCCAGGTCTGATATGCAACACTTTGAAGACTGTTCAGAATTGAACTGAGAGGAAATTAAAAACTGTTGATTGTTATTTTCCTTTGTGGGTCAAAGGCAAAAGGAGTATGAAAATTCCATTTAAGATACAATAGAAATGTTTCAAAGTATGACAATGAAACAGTCATCCACATTTTGTTTTATCAAGAAACAGAACAGTAGTTGATACAAAACTCAGCAGTGAGAAAGTACAGACAGGAATATTATTGAGTTTGGTTTTAAACAGCAACTATTTCTTAGAGACCGGAGGTGGATGGGGGTTGGTATTGTGATGAAGCACTACAAGTCACCGCTGCTGTGTTTATTATCAGTTTGTTTCCATGCCCACACACCAAAAACGAAGGACTGAGCTCTTTTTACGCCACTGTCAGCACATCAGAGTCACACTTGTTGCTCTTTGGAAGCCCTGTCCCGCAGCTTGTTTTGATATCATAGTCTTTTTTTTAAGTGTGATTACTAATGTTTTAAAAATGTAAATAAATCATGTCATTTTAAATCACCAGTGCTCTCGATTTTAAAAGAAGCAGCTTAATAAACTGTCTATCTTCAGATGCAGTAGCATGAATACAGATGATTATTAAAATGGAAAAAGTAATTTCTTTTTCATGTGTCCTGCCAAGTCACATATCTGTGTAGTTTATCATGTGTCTCTTTGGCTTGAATAAAGCCCTTCTCAAGTTCCCTCTTACTCATTATGCTGTAGAACGTTAGAGCCTTGTGTATTTCTTGTTAAAGGTCAGAGGCAGTATTGACCATTTCCCTTCTTCTACACAGCGATGTTGTTTTAAACCCTGAGTTAACCAGAGCTTGAGCTGAAGAATGGGTGTATTTGGGGACTGCCATCCGTCATACAGGCTGAAAGGGTTGTTTTCTCCTGGCCCCGTCATCTTTGATGCATCCTTGCTAAAGACTCCGCTGGGGAAGGCACGGCCAGCATTTGCCTTGGCTCAGAGGCAAGGCTTATTCTTTCTCACTCTCTCTCTCTCTCCTTCTCTGATTTTTGGCAAGATACTTTTAATTGTGCCACAACCTTTTGTCCATGTAGTGCATTATTTTAAGTTTCTGTTTGTTTGTAGTGGGTGGACCACAGAAGAGGTTTCACATTGTTTTGGGAGAAATTAATTTTCTCTAGTACTATTTTGAAGTCAGCTACGTGGACATCTTCTGAATATCTGTGGTCCCGAGAGATACGGGCTTGCCTTTGCGCTCGTTTATTTCCCAGAATAGAGTAAGTCAGCGTGCACTTTATCGTCTCCATAACCACAAAATATCTGGATGAATCTGTGTTTAGCTTTTAGAGGTTATGACTGTTATAATGGATGCCATCAGATACGCTTGGATTATAAGATTGTCATATTTCCTTGTTTTGGAAAAAGGGAAAATAGTGTTTTATTGTTGTCCTAAGAGATTAACATAGCGCTTGTGTGTACACACACACACACACACACACACACACACACACACACACACACACACACACACACACACACACACACACACACACACACACACACACACCTTTTCAGTGTTGTATTGCCCAGTGCTATCCGCTCTGAACTATTGAATGCCCTAATTGCATCCTTGGTATTTTATGGGGTGTTAATTATATCTTTGGGATAAAATGACAGATTGAGCGATAAAGAGTGATGGTGCTGGTCCAGTTTTGATTATTCTCTATTCAATCACACTATAATAAACCCACAAAACACTGCAGCATCTATAGAGATGCAGCAAACACTCAACTGAATATAGAAAGAGGAAAGTAGATGCCATGTCAGCAGTTTGCCAACTGATTTCATCATTCTTGACAGTGACTTCAGACTCATCTCTTTCTCCTTTGCTCTTGTCTTTTGTATATGTTCTTCTTCTTCCTGTTGCCTATTTCAAATGCCCCACCCCCTTCACTAGTTCTTGTAAATCTGAATTGGGGATCACTCATTCACTGGAATCCCAGACTAATATTCCAGATGGTGATGAGAGGAAGTGAGACACCCGTAACCTTTCATCCTTGTCTCTGGTCTACAAAGAGGAGTTTTTTTTTTTTTTTAATAGTTTCTGAAAATACGTGTATGATACTAATGAAATTTCAACTTAATTCACAAGTTAGTCATTTATCATGATCATTATATGGTTTAGTGTGTAAAGATGTCCATTAGGCCTTTAATTCAATGGTTTGCTACTGCTGTTTTTATTCTAATTATTTCCCAATAGAGACGTAAAGTGAAGTGAAGACCGTGATAAATGGAAGTTTGTAGTTTCAAAGTTGCAAGAATGTTGTGGTGTCATCACAGGTCAACTACAACTGATTGTTATGCTTTACTGAATGTAGCATGGTATATTTATTTTTCTTAAAAAAAAAAACATTGATTCGCAGCACATTGTCACTATTTTAAACTATAAAAAAAAGGAGGAACTTGAGTGCTGATATGACAAATATCATAATGTTAAAAGATCCACAACAGCTGTCTTGAATTTACAGGCATATTTCAAGTTACTGCATTCCTGTGTAGTTCCACATTCAGTTAAGCTCGAGTTAAGGTCAAAACCCCTATCTCTTAAGTGCACACACACACACACACACACACACACACACAGTCCCCCCTCTTCTCTACTAATAAATAATTATCCTTTTGTGTGATGTGGCTTTACTCCAAGGCCATGCAGTTACGCAGTTTATGTGAGTTGCTTTCAGCAAAACAGCACCATTACCAAAACGGGACAATCCAGAGTACATCGTCTGCATGTTTTCTTTTTAATTTCATTTTATTTTATAAATCAGTTGTTCTGCAGATTCATTAATTGTATTTTCAATCCAACACTAGTAAAACCTTGTAAAGAGGCCAAAGAGGAAAAAATGTCTCCACTACCATTAAATGACAAAAACAAACATTTCTAACTTTTAACATCTTTTCATTCAAATCTGTTTTGGTATGATCTAAATCACCTATTTTTCTGCATTTCTTGTCCCTCTCCTCTTTGCTGTTGCTTCATCCAGACTGATTTTGAAAGTCTAGCAGATTTCAGAAAACAGATGAGTCAGAAATATCAGAAATGATGACGACAATGGCACAGGTCAATAGTGCACAGGAAACAAATTTTTGTTTTGTTGAAATTCAAATGTCTGAATTTTATTCAGTTTCATGTTGAGATATAGTATATGCAATGGAAATTTCTTCATTTGTTTTTTGTCAAATGCAGTTTATTACAATTATTATTTGTATAAACATGGAGGTCAACACAATGACAACTTTACTCTTTAATGACTTTAATTAATAACCACATAAGAATTTCATGCTTTAAGCTGTTCAGCATAGTTCCTAATTTTTTAGAGGAATGAAAGAATAATACCTTTATACTTAGTGTACACACATATACTTAAACACTAACACAAATATTTAATAGAAGCAACACTTGAACTTGAAAAAAAAAACGTCAAGAAAAATGTCAAGACCTACACCCGCTCATGCATACAAATGCGACATTAGTCAGAATCTGCTCAGAAGTGCAGACTATTCTGGCTGGGGAGTCATCTTCTTCTCTGTCTACATCGCTCCTCCCCCTGTCCAATGAGTTACGCAGTATTTGAAACTTCAGGAGAGTAGAGAAAGCCAGACATTATAGAGACAGAGGGACAAGGCTCTTTTACCCTCACACACTCTCAATCTAAACTCTGTGCAGATACCAAGGGAGATATCCAGATTTTGGTCATCATCACACCTTTGATTCATTTGATTATCCAGTTTATCAGCTGAGGTGGAAATGATGACTCCTATGATTTGTTGTGAACTCTGATGTTTATTTTTTGCAAAGGAGTTTGCTTCATGCTTATTGTTACTTCAGGTTATGTTTTTGTAACGCTCTTGTGGTTGATTACTGTGTGACTTTTTGATTCCCCAACGGTGTCCTCCTCTGGAATACCATCAATCCTTCTTTTGAACTGTCTTGAACCGCCTTCACCAATGCTGACTGAACCGTATGGAACCATGTCCATGGGGTCAGATGTTCGAGATCTGACCCTCTTAACTCCAGCGCCTTCCGTGTCGTCCTTACCGGGGACTGGCGGTGGCTGTGGGATGTCCGTTGGCGGCGGCCAGTGGACCCAACTGCTGGACCTCCACCCTGGCTCTCCCTACAGCTCCCTGCCCTCCCACCATTCCCTCATCAAGCAGGAACCAGGCTGGGGGACCACTGAGACCATGGAGGACCCTCACTGTGGCGTCGGGGCTTTCACAGTCCACTTCTCAGGCCAGTTCACAGGGTCGGGCCCCTGTCGGGTCGGGGCCTTCGGAGAACCAACTACCAGTCAGCCGAGAGTGTTTCCCAATGGAACCTACCTGACCCCCAGCTGTGTGGACAGTCCTCCTGCAACCAGGAACCAGGGTAAGAAACCTGATAAACTGTCCCATCTCTGTCTCCTCTCATTAGATTAGTCATGAAGCTGCAGAGAAACATTAGGAGCCACTGTTCACACAGCAACCACTGAAAAGAAAGTTTTATCGGAAACCATTTTTCTACATTTCCTGTTGTATGTAATCATGATGTGACTCCATGTTGTGTCTGAACAGTTTGTTATGTACGGTCCTGGGTCATTCTGTCCCATGTGAGGAATTGTCTTGACAGCTTTCTGGCACTGGTCTGACAGAGAGAGATCTCTAACAGCTCCTTTCCACTAAAGTTTATAGTGCTTTTCAGCAGAAATGATTTTGATGAGTTCGATCTTTTGTCGCTGACACAAACATTACTATTTATTTATTTTTTTAAAATATGCTGAAATCATAAGTCACAAACATGTAGGAAGGGAAAAATTTATAAGGTCTCATCTGGTTTTATTTTCGACAATTTTATTGTTTCTTTTCCGTCAAATGAAACAGCAGTAATCATAAACTTTCCAACAGCAACAGAAACATATCCACATAAAATACTAAAAGTATTTAATGGTGGATTCATTTCATTCAGTACCGATGAATAGGAGACCACCGAAGAGACAGAACTGTTTTGACCTTATTTTCTATGTAATATAATGTTGTTGTGGACAGCAACTCTACTTTATCTTATTTAAAATGATCATTCACTAATATTATGTGTATAATTTGCAGTTTTGACAGTCACACACATTGTTTTGTAAAACTAACAATACATTTGTGACAATTTAAAGGCAAAACTTTTATAAGCTTCTGTAATATCAGAACTAATGATTAAAAGTTTAAAGTAAAGTTGTAGTGATCCAAACATACCAACCAAGTTTATCAAACAAATAATAATAGAATAACCTGTTGTAGTTTGTGAAAAGAAATCAGAGGCGACGACCTGTAAATCCTGAGTGTGATTTACTGTTCGACTTGAATCGATTTTTAAATCTTAGACTGCACAAAACAGCTCAGAAGAAGTTAAGGATCAACAGTAGATACGGTGTCTCTACTGTCTCTACTGTCTCTACTGTCTGCCTGGCTGGCATTTACTTTGAGGTCAGAGGTTTAAACGTGTATGTGTCTGCTGATGTTGCTTTCTTGTTTGCTCAATAGAAAGTTGTTTTTGATGAAGTGATAAAATACTCGGTGTGACATCCTGCATGGATTTAAGTAAGAGTTTGTGAATCACTTTCCTGTGAAACATTTCATCATCTGTGTGACTCCTTCTGACTCAGGATGCAGTAAACAGATGAAGTATCAATCTGTAAAAATAAACGTGTGCATATGATTGATTTAATGTTTGTATTTTTAAATCAAACTTAACTTTCTGCTTTAACTTTCTATGTAATATTAGATTTAATATCAGAATACACTACAGTTTTTACAGGCTAATAAAGTGATGCAGTAAATATACATATAATTTCTTACTTGTAATGTTTTTTTTTTTGAGTGTTTTCAATGGTAGCTCATCTCAGTCCATCAGTGCTGCCTTTGCCAAATGTCTTTTTCCACCTGCCATAAATTTTGTAACCACAAGGCCAAAGATAGATGGGGGGAAAAAGGAATATGTTACAAGGAAAGAGGATTTAATAGTGTGATGAATGTGTGTAACCCTGCCAGGCAGTAAGAGCTACTACCAGGAGGATTCAGATAACTGACCAGAATGTTACAGTCATTTATTAGACGAGACAGTAATCTAATGACACGACCATGCAAATAACATAATTTCAACTTTCCATTGCTTTTTTTTTTTTTTTTTTGTTTGTTCTTCTCAGGTTATGGTGCAGTCAGTTTGGACAACAACCCCAGTTACGGTCACACTCCGTCTCACCACACCCCTCAGCTCTCCAGTCTGTCCTTCAAACACGAGGACACGCTGTCACCACCAAACAACATAGGTAACGACGTCCTCTCACTTTAATGACTCACAGACAGGGAGACTGTCATATCAAAACAAGGTTATATAAAGTAACCCGTCATTTTTCATATCACAACAGAATGGCTGTTACCCATTTCTCCTCATCTGTCTACGTCTCTGTCTGCGCTCACATTCATATACGCAGACATATATAAACATTCTCCCTCTCGCTCGTTAAGCATACGTATGTTTAATGACTCTGGAAATAATAACTTGAGGAAACATCTTTATGTGACTGTACTGGAATGTCAAAAACTGTCTGGGGACTAATATACTACATGACCCTGAAAAGCACCTCCGTTTCTAAATGAGCTGTTCACTCTTTGAAAAGAACAACTGTGTGTGACCATGTCCTTGAAATGAACTAATACCCACTGTATGAATGTATTTATGTGCTTATGCGTGTGTGTCCTGAAGTAGAAAACATTTAATAATATATATAGGAAAATATTCTTGTACACGATTCCTCCAAGGAAGGTTTTCAACCTAAAACTGTTTGTTAGAAACCATTCTTAGAAATCAGTATTGATTAAAGTCATATTTGAACCATAAATATCAAAAAAGTGCTTCTTGTTTCTCAGATGTGAATATTTTCTCAGTTTCATTGTCTTTAATGATATAAAATAAGTATCTTTATGTTTTAGAGTGTATATAATGATGAAATAAATTATTGGATAATATAGACAAGTGTTTTGCTGTGATCTTATTTTGAAGCATTTCTATATTTTCTTGTCTTTTCTCATCAGTTGAGCAGCAGTACCCGGCTCCTCCGCCCATGTTTGGTTGCCACAATCCTTCAGAGTCGTGTCCGAGCAGCCAAGCGTTGCTGCTCAGAAACTACAACAGGTACAATCATTTGTCCTTTTCATTCTTTTATTGTTGCTGTCTTTGACTTCTGTTACTCTAAGTCCCATTTAAGCACAAATACAACTCTCTCCAAAAGTTTTTAGAACTCTCAGCAATTAATGTCAGATTCTTTCCACTAACAGCATATGCAGCTTTCATACTTTCTGATTTTTTTTTTAGAAGTGTAAACTCTCTGATCCAGTGTTAAGCCCCGTGTCTGCCTCTTCACTGTCTGGATTGTGAATCCTAATTTGTTCTGAGGTTAAGTGCTGCCCACTGGTGCTCAGCAGGCCAAAACAAACACTGTGTGATCTACTGCTGATGAATCCACCCTGAGGAAATATGAGCAGAAAAATAAAAGAGACGAGTTCAGTGAAAGTGAGAGTTAAGTGAGTGGGTGGGGGAATCTGTTTATTATTTGGAGCCTCTGAGTTTCCAAGCAGTTTTTAGTTTGATGCAAAATATCTCAAAGGGTGAATTAGGATTAAATTCTTTGGATGCCACCGCGTGATGTTGTTGGGGAAAAGGAACATGTACAACCCAAATACTGGAACAGCAAATGATAAGAAAGGGGAAGACTTCGCTGTTGTTAGTGCTCATGGTATGAACTGGAAACCCTCAAGCAAGCACAGACACACACACACACACAGTGTGTATATGTCAGATATCAGTGAGACTCTCCACAGTTTAACATAGTTCAGAGCTGATTAGTGAGCCATCATGATCTTTCCCTCAAGGACTTTTTAAGGAATGCCGTCCAGAATTCCCCTGAAACTGTTTCCCACCTTTAATGATACTGAGGACAGAGTGATGTCATGCACTGGTCCATGGTGTACTAGGCACGGAGGCACTCACCCCCGCAGAGCGCACAAGCACACGTCCAAGAGTGTGTTTCTGTACTTTGCGTGTGTGTGAGTGTGTGTTGTGTGTGTGCATGGTGTGAGCCAAGGTAAAGAATGGCTCAGAGCCCATGTTTTTTAATGAAGCCAGTGAGGAGTGTGGTGGGTGGACAGGATGTGCTAATAAGCCAACCGTTTGGAGTTCCCCTGAACCAAACATCTTCATTATCCCATATAAGGGAAGAGAAGTGACAAGAAATGTCAGGAAGAATGCACTCTAACATAAATATTGTCAGCGGTTTTTCTCATTTTTTGGAGTTTGAGTTAAGTTATTAATTTTTAAAAAAATGAAAGAAAGATAGCATAACCTCCAAGCTAATCTTTCTCCATAACCTTTATATTTACTGATGTGTAGTAAATACATTTTGTTTCTTTGCTTATGTTTCACTCAGTGATAACGTATACCAAATGGCGTCTCAGCTGGAGTGTGTAACATGGAATCAAATGAACACCCTGGCATCTTCCATGAAGAGGTGATCTTCTTCTTCTTTTTTTTTTTTTTAAAACATAACACATAATGTATTCATCAGTCTTGACCAGCGTTTGTGTTGGGGCAGAGGGGGAGGAAGAGGAGGATTTGACCAGATGGCTGTTGGCCTACTGCCTGGAGAAGAGCATAGTAGTGTGTGTGTGTGTGTGTGTGTGTGTGTGTGTGTGTGTGTGTGTGTGTGTGTGCACGTATAAGTGCTACATGCTTTATAGACAATTTTGATGTTAAGAACATTTATTTTAAACATCAAATAAATGATAGGAATTAACCATAAAATATATAGTTACAAATAATCATTGTTAGATTTTTTTAAAAGAAGTTTTAACTCGTTAATAAGCAATTAAATTATGAATGAAGTCTACAGAGAAAATGACAGAAAGAAGGAGTTTCTCAAGTAAATATGGTTATGGTTTATGTGTTGATCAATCTTGATCATATTAATGTCTTTATCTTTTATATTCTACCTGTAGTTAATTAATCTGTAGGTAATTATTTTGTATTTCTTCCTCCTTGTCCAGCAGCGTCCATACACCAACCTATGAGAGTGACCCTCCAGTTCCACCTCCACCCATGCTTGTCAGTGCCCAGTACCACATACACACACACAGTGTCTTTAGAGGATTACAGGTCCGTTTACATACATGCACATGTACAAAAAGCACACAGAGCATCACATGCATGTACAGGCTTGTAATACAAAAAAATTAAAAAAAAAAAAAAAAAAAAAACATATTGAATGTGAACTTTTCAACCATAAAGTCTTTTTTTTTTTTTTTTTTTTTCCTTCGTAAAGGATGTCAGACGGGTCCCTGGCATTACTCCTCCCATTGTCAAGTCTACAGAGGCGAATGAGAAGCGTCCATTTGTTTGTGTTTATCCCGGCTGCAGCAAGAGATACTTCAAACTGTCACATCTGCAGATGCATGGACGCAAACACACAGGTAAGAAGATGTGATTTCCACCACTGTTGAATGTTTACAAAATGATAAACTAGAGATGGTATATTTTAAATAAAAAAACAAATGATGTTAATGTTAGATTTGAATCTACGTAGCAGATTCAAGTTTTTGATTGATGATCATGATGTGACTGTTTTATTTTACAGGAGAAAAACCCTACCAGTGTGATTTCACAGACTGTGGCCGCAGATTTTCTCGTTCAGACCAGTTAAAGAGGCACCAGCGCAGACACACAGGTTCGTTGATGTCGAGCTACTGTTTGTGAACAGGATGAACAGACGAACAAATGACTCATGACTCAAGTATTTTCATCCGCGGAATATGAAAGTTTTAGAAGCCTGGAGAGGGTTTATATTCTACTATATAAAAACCCATAAAACTAAAACTCTACAATTTATTGACAGATTGTTAAGACTTGGTGTTTGAGGAATAAAAAAATGATAGACAATATCAAATCAACACATTTAAGCTATTTCAGTTTTAAATGGCTGATTTAATGTTTCTGAAACGAGGGTGAGTCATTTGAATGATGATCTAATTGTTTCTAAAAATCTGGCTGTGTCATTTGTTTCCTGTCCCACTCATTCCACTTGTGCTCTCCTTGAAGACAGAGGCCTTCACTGTTGTAATGAGACACCAGTAAAATAAAATTTAATCCAATACATGAATATCACAAGTGACATTTTAAGAAATGACCTTTACGAAACAGCCCTGAGAACAGATGAATGCTAATTAATCAAGTTTATGTCATCACATAAATCCTGGATCCTGCAGTCTGCTACAGCTGAAATATACGATCCAAGTTAGGAAACAAGTTCAGAGTAGGACATGTTTTTTTTCCAGTGGTTCAGCAGATAATTCTTATTTGGATTTTTCAATGGGAAATGAAAAAACTAAAGAGTTTTGAAACTGTAAAACCTTTCTGTGACCTTCACACAAGTTTCTTTGTAATTCTGTTGTTGCCACAACCACAACCACTGCCATCTCTGTGTAGGAGTGAAGCCCTTTCAGTGCGAGACGTGTCTGAGAAAGTTTTCACGGTCAGATCATCTTAAGACGCACACTCGGACTCATACAGGTAAAACAAGTGCGTATACCTTTATTTTCTACCTCTCCATTCTTCTGAGATTTTTTTGCTCAACTGAATTCCAAAAAAATCAATGAATTTACCCTAAAGCAACGATTTCTCTTGGTTTGTCCCCTCCTTGTCAGGTGAGAAGCCCTTTACCTGCCGCTGGTCTAACTGTCAGAAGAAGTTTGCCCGCTCTGACGAGCTGGTGCGCCACCACAGCATGCACCAGAGGAACCTGACCAAGCTGCAGCCTGCCATCTGAGCAGCGAGAAGAGGAGGAGGAGGACGAAGAGGAAGGTGACAATATGTTGTGCCAGCTAGTAGAGAAAGACGCTTGGAGCTTGGTCAGCAGTTATGGTGCCTTGTCAGACTCGCTGAAGTGGTGAGCTCAGCCGATGTGCCTCCCTCGACCAGGCAGACGACGTCAGGAGAACAACCACAAGCTCTTCAAGACGCACCTCGGCCAGCACTCACTCCTCTGACATTAAAAGTCAGACTTTTAGAGGGTACAATACCACAGAAATTCTGAGCCAAGAAGAAAAAAAAAGTTTTTTCTTTATGTGAGATGAGGAAGATGTTGATACACTATTTTGGAAATCTTAGTACACTTGCACTGGCTTTTTGTTTTATTGTTAAAATTTGTGTCACCTTGAAAATGTGCTGGACCATGTAAACTGGATTTAGGAAAATGGACACTGTTACTTTATTTTCCATTAAATTGAACACAGATTTTTTTTTTTTTTTTTTTTTTGCTTTGGGGAATGTGAACATGTGCATATTCTCACAAGATACAAAACACACTATTCTCACCAAGTTGCTTTGTATATATTTGTATTTGCTTAGATTGGTAGGCATTCCTTATGCTTTTTTCTATGTTTTTGTACATTTATAAAAATGTTGCTTCACGCTGGTGTTAAGAATAAAGTGGGTGCTTGTGTGTGTGAGGCAGAGACAGAGACAGAGAGGTGGTGTTGTTATTGGCAGGTTAAGAGGCCACCTATGAGTGGTGGTGGTTCTGGTGTTGGGGCATGAGGGGGGTCTGACAGGGTGCAGGTCTCACCCTCCTAAATCTTCAACACACATCTTAATAACTACAAACATCTGGAGCCCAGTAAATCTCATTTGAAAAAGACGCACACGTCGGTGTCAACTGGCTGTACATCACCAGCTGCATATCTGAGGTCCTGACACACACTCACACACACACACACACACACACACACACTGATGTCTCTGCTGGAAATAACAACCTCCAGTTACTTTACATCCTTGAGCCACATGATGGCAGTATCATCCTTTTGAGTCCAGCAGATGGGACTTGAGCTGATTGAAACCAAAACACAACTTCTACTTGTTTACTTCAGTCTTCAGACAGCACATGTCCACCATCCTCTTGCATTTAGTGCCATTGATTATCTATAATAAATATGTTAATGTCAATGAAAGTGAGAGACGGGAGGACAGGTTCAGTATATACCCTGAACCATCAAATATTCATGATGTGGCTGGCGTTGTGTGTCAGCTCATGTGCAAGTCTATAAGAGATGGGTTGATTCAGCTACAGCAGGTATGTTAATAAAATATGACACGATGTTGGCACAAAGAGCTGCTGCATGGCTCTGTGGACTAATGATGTCATATACCTGGGAAAGCAATGTAAACATGCACATACAAGCGTAGTATATTTAGCTGTTGGCTACATGTTCACACATGGAAGCAGCAGTGTACATTCACTGAAGGCACATTCACTCTGCAGCTGCACTTCTTTCATTTCCACTGCAGACCTTGACACTTGCCAAACTAACGGAAAGATTAAAATGCCGTGCTCCTATTTCAGGGTCACATACGGCTCATTTGAAGTAGTGATTCAAGTTGTTTTCCAATCCACATAATGGCTGCGAGGTAGTATCTCTGTGATGTTCTGCATCTTAATCCAATGCACTTTGATTAAGAAGTGCTTCTCTTTGTTCTGTCTCTGCAGGGGTGCCGGGAAGCAGAGGAAGATCAGAGGGACAGCGGAGTTGAACATTTTACTCACTCCAGTTCACTCTTAACTGGAGACTGCCAGGGCTGTGTTGAGCATGTGGAGTCTGTGCTTTAAGCATCTTCAATCATTACTGCTGCCATTATCACACACACACACTCAAACGAGACACTGACCTCAACCCTACATTGATTTACTTCATCTTTATTCCTTAAATTGGTAAAGTTTCTGATCTGAGATGCTGATATCTGATAACACAACAAATGTCTGCGCCCCATTCTGGCTCTGCCAAATGTTACCACCAATCTGAATGCATGAACACACACATCCATGCATGCACACACGCTCTCACATGCACACACGCCACCAGATGCCCCCTCAGCTGTACTGCTGGCTGTTTGCCTTTAAGGGGTGTCAGTGTGGGTAATCTCAGGTGACGTACACCTGGTAATGTACAGACCAAGACATCTGTAGGACAGCAGGCCTGCTAACTTCACAGCCTCCAAACCCACATGAAACCCCCCCAAAAGGTTGTGTTTTTGTTTTTAACGCAAATGCAACATAAACTCACTCCCACAATCAGAGCCAAGAAACTAGTACGGTTCTTTATGGCTGCTATAACCTTTACTTTCTTCACTCCTGAATAATAAAACTTTTCATTTACTTGCTCTAATAAGGGTTGATATTAATTTTCAATATGTCATCCAGTAAAGACCCAGGTGCATCCAACTTCATCGTACACCTCCTGCTGTGATTCTTTGGGCCAAAAAGACATTATTTAACCTCAGGGAGCTGGAAAGGTCAGTGCACATGTAGCGCACAGAGGCCTCTATGAGCCCCGAGGGATTGTTAACAAGGTCAAGGCCCCAGAGAGGAAACTTAACAGGGTTACAAGGAGGCCTTCGTGCAAAAACAATGGTACACCAACAGGAGGCGCTGTCAGGGACTGTTCACGTGTTAAGTGAAGCACGTCTTTAGTTGTATTCCCAGTTAGTCCCCTCCCCCCCTCAGGCTAGCTCTTGTGCAGAGCTGCTGCTCCACAGTCTGAGGGGCCTAGGGGTTCTTGGGGGTTTTCCCTGTGGTATAGCAGGGAGCCTGAGGGGCTCCGGTGTGTAGGAGCTTTGGGAATGTAGAGGCCTTGGGGGGCTGGAGCTCAGATGGGGCCTAGAGGGTAAACTTTCTCACTCAGGGAGCAGAGATGGAACAGATACAGAAAGACAGCGAGGGGAAAACACCTTGAGAGGAGTCTGTCAGATATGCAGGCAGCAGCCGGGATCATCCCATGAGGGTACAGAGGCACAGAAACACAAATACACACATGTATGTATACTCCAACCCAAAGCCAATGCATGGCAGCAAATAGAAAGAAACAGAGCTTTTCAAATATTGCACCTCTCCTCAGTCATCCCATCTTTCATCTTCTTCCCTGTTCTCCCTCACGCTGTCTCCTCTATTCCACTGGAAGATATTAACTCCTAACAGGATTAGATGTGTCTCTGTCATGTGAGATACAAGATCACAAACCAAACCCAAGCCCCCTAGGGAGCAGCGGGATGGGACAGATAAAACAAAGCCTCATCTCACGTCTCTTCCCCTCCATCCCAAAGGTATCCAGATGCCGGGACATGGGGAGAAAGAGAACCACACAAAGGATGAAAACAAATGTTGACAAATGGAGCGAGAGAGGCGTTTTGTCTAAAGTCTCATTGGGATAACGTCGTCTCCAACCTCACTGTCATGAACTTTGCTCATCTTTTAATTAAAACTTGAAAAGTTTCTCTCTGTGTATATCATATAAGATATGCTGCAGCCTGTCAGGATGAGTGAGATTGAGCAGCTCTGTAAAAGCTGGTTGAAACTGATTTTGAGTCATCTTGACCTCATTCCTAAGAGCTCCCATTACTTCAAAAGCAGTTATAATTAGTTACCAACTCACTAGGTTTATGGTACCTAAATTGAAATGTATTGCTCTTTAAAGCTTTCACTCTAATTGTGTAGTCATTAATGGTCTATTCCTTATCTACACTGCATTGATGGGCACATAAAAACTCATGATGATAGATGAACGCAAGTGCAGTTTATAAAAAGAAACAAGGTTTTTCTCTTGTTCTTTCTCGTCACCACTAGGAGGAGTAGAGTCCTGTGGTCAGGAAGAGGAGGGATAACTGCTTTCTCTTAGATGACATGAAAGATTGATGGATTCCTTCAAGCTTCATTGTCCAGAAGTAGAAACATGCGAGGCTCAGAATTACATTTACACGACATGCACATACAACCACACATCTCACATGAACACAGGAGGAACAGTCCAGGTATCATCAGGCCTGTAGGCAGCGTTTAAAAAAAAAAAAACCAGATCATGAGTCAAGTTCATGAAATGCAGATCCAAAGATCTGACCACACACAAGAAATAGGAAGTGTAATTTTATTATTACTTTGTTTAGACTGTCAGTTTTATTTAGTCACTTTACTGTTACACATTTAATGATTTAAATGTTAAAATAAATGAGTGTTTGCTCAGTGAGATTTAAGATCAAGAATGTCTGAAGATATCTGAATCTATTTTTGTTCCTTTGACAGACAGACTAGACATTTTCCACCAATGAGTGGATGGATGGATGGAGATTATTCATGATGGAGTATAAAGTCTGCCCTTTAAGTTGATAAAACTAGGATGTGATGTTAAAGTCCTTAATGGCAGAAACATCTTTGTGCATCATCTGTGCACAAACTGGCCTTAATTTCTTTAGTTTATGTTCCTCATTGTACAGTTTACATGTGGTTGACTGATTTTAACATGTCACTATAGAATATATGATGCTAGAAGACTAAGATGTAATTGTAATATGCTAAGATGTTAATGGCAGCACTTGCTCTAAATGTTATGTGCTGAATTCCTTTGTGGGCTTTTATGTATCTAACTCTTTGATTTCTCTAATAAAACTATGATAATAATATTTGCCCTTAAACTAGAAGAGAATGGGAAAACCTGTCCTCTGAGATGTAATGTAGAGGCCTGACCTCATATAGATATAAACTTAGAGCTCTGACTTTGAGTTAACTTAGTTGAGATTGAAGCCTTTTTTCCCTTCTGTTCGTGTTATTATATAATGGTCAACAAGCCAGTTATGAAAGCCTGAGCTCAGGATGGGTCAGATGTCCCAAGATCATTATAAACAACACTTGAGGCTACAAATCCCCGGGGTGGAAGAAACAAATACAAGAGATAAAAGACAAAGATGAAAAATATCAGACTGTGATGATAAGAGTCAGAGAGGAGCGGGGGTGGTGGGGGCTGAGGGGGCACTGTATGACCTGTGTTCAGGCAGTTTAGTGATTGTCATTTCTGGTTTGCTGCTGTTAATTGCAGATATGGAAATTGCATTGTAATATAAAAAAAGCTCTTTAAAAGGAGATCGTTGGAGGATACTGGGGGGAGGCTCTTGGTCAGAGGCATTAATATGTTACACTTTATGACCGTCCTCTCCCACTGTCTCCATCATGTTCTCACCCAGAGGGCTCATTATTGTCAGTGGAGAGGGGTTGATCTACGCAGACACTCATATGAGCGCCGTCTCAAGGCATTACTGTACACACACTCCCCCAGTGTGAATGATTAGGATGCTATCATAAACAGGAGGGGGAGGCTGTTAAACATGACCGCGAGGCAGGATGCACAGAGTCCATGTGCCCCCCCACCACCACCACCACCATCACCTCCACCCCTCCTCATCTTACACAGGCAAACACGCAATTGGGGTCTTTTACATCTCTGTGCACCACTAATACTCACCCACCTTCACTCACACAGCTGGCACACACTCATAGATGCATCCTGACACATGACAAACCTCATATGCTAGTCAGAGGAAGTACACTCAGCTACTTGGTGTTTTGGGCCTCCCAATTATTCAAATGTATGATGCAAGACTGACCCCACACTCTTTAGAAAAGCAATAGAGCAACGATTAGATTAACTAATGGACATTATAAAATCCAAGAATAACAGAAAAAAAACAACAACCTACAAATGTCACTAAAGGAAACGTCTCCACTGTGAACGTTCAGACCTGGAGCTTTTTATCAGATCAACAAAGAAAGAATTCATCACAAATCTACATTTTGTGATAAAACTGTACAAGTGGAGCCACACAAGGATTTGTCAACCTTTTCCAACAGTTTTTCACTGAATAAAAACATTGTAATAGTCACGTAATCTTCTTATCAAGACATGTAAACCTGATAGAGAAGTCAGAGTGAGAAATGGGAGTTTAAAAAAACAAAACAAGACATTTTAGGCTCCTGTAGTCGTGGTCAGAGAGTGTTTGAAGAAGAAGATTTTACATTACAACAGAATAACACAACCCACACATACATCGCTCTGTCCCTTGTTCCTAATGAGCTTTATCGTATTGGTCCCGCTTGACTTGTCTTGCTAACTGGCACACATATATCCATATGTTCCACATGAACAAGCAGAGGGGACAGGCTGGGTGGCAGAGCTGCTTTCTCAGTTACATCTGAGAGTTTTACTGCAACAGCCAGCAGCAACAGCGAGTCAGCTTAACTCCATCTCTGCTCTGTAAGTGTGTGTTGTGTGTATTAACAACAATTAGTCTTGAGAAGTGTTAACAGCATCTGCTTGTTGCTGATGTTCAATGGGTCAAGACGTTGAATAGACTTGGACGTTTTAACGGCTCATACCCGATAAACAGAAGCTGTCCATGCAAAACTTAAAGCAACATCTAAAGTAGAGCTCTTAAATCAGTCTGAGCTTCATGACGGTTTCAGTATTTGCTACTTTAACACAGATTCAACAAAAACTAAACACTACAAATGTTGAGAAGGAGTATTTACTGCAGGTCCGTTGGACCAGACAGCATTAGTTTTGGTTAGGTGTTCCTAATAAACTGACAATTGAATGAATATCTTCAGAAAACCACAAGCAGAAGAACTCTAAACTATAACCAGAACTGCTCAGATGCTCTTTTGCCAGTGAAAAGATACAGAAAGTGTGAGTATTAACTGCAGGAGCTTCTCAGCTCAGTGGATCAGTCTGGACGACCAAAGGGCTGTTTTAGGTCTTATGTGTTGTTAGCTGGAGTCCGATTACTGCAGACTGTAGTTGAACAGACAAGTGTTCACCTGTATCCACCCTGTGTAGCAGCAGGGAAACAAGGAAAGTAGGACACTGCTTCGTCCAGTCATGAGAAAGCCAGTGCTTCAACTGTTCACTTAAAATCACCTATATTTAGATAATTCACCACATTTATACAGAAAATGTTCCGTCTCCATCTTTGAAGAAATTACTTTTTACTTTCTCAATTGCTTAATTCTGAAAAAAAAAAAAAAAAATACACAATCCGTTTTCTTTTTTTTTTTTTATTTTGACACTATTAAATTTTTGAGTGTGGGAAAGGAGACATGTTGTTTAACATGTGTTTGTGCCCATGTGTGATGTGTGACTTGCAGCTGAGGTTTGGGTCAACAAAACACTAAAAAAAAAAAAAAAAAAAAAAAAGAAAAGAAATTTGTTTGTGTTTTAAGTGACATTAATTAGACTAAAATAACAAGACCACTGTATTATTCTATATACGTACTGTACGAACTCTCCATTACACAAAATGTGTCATAAAATGTCAATCAATAAAATTTCTGATGTTCAAAAACACCAGGTTGATATTTACATAAATGTCAAATGTAGTAAAAAAAAACAACAACACTGGTTCATCTCATGCAGACGACGACCTCGGAGCGATGTCAAAGGAGGAAAAGTGGAAACGTTTCTTCCACCGTCTTTTGTATTTAGTCCAGTGGAGTACTTAAAATACTCCAACTTTAGTTCAACTGGACACTTGTAAGAAGGTAAAGCTTAAATGTAACATCAGAAAAAGTCAATAAAAATTCAACATGGAGCATACTGTTGGCCTTAAGTATACCAATAAATACATTCTAAACTAAGTAAGAAGAGAAAAATCTTTCACAGGTTACGCTAAAACCAAACACGTGCAAAAACCATGCTGTTAAACATCATTAGTTTTATAGTATTTAACTAATTAAAAAAAACAAGAATTTGGCCAGAAAAGTGTAAACAAAGAAACATCACATGTCTTCAGTTAAAAAAAACAAATCTAATCTTCAGAAGTAACTTGATAAATAAAAAAAAAAAAAAAAAAAAAAAAATCACCATTTATGTTCTGAGCTGTTTGTTCACATTAACGTTACCATCATAGACTGTTCCTGTGTCTGTAAAGCTTGGCGTTCAGCCTTGACAGGTTTTATTAAAGACTATCTACACATATCTCTGAGGCAGCGGAGCCGACGCCGCGGCTGGAAGGCACCATCGATGGAAAGTAAGTCCACTGGGTCTGGCTTTGCTCCTGAATGTCAGAAACAGAACCGTCGACATTAAACACATAGATGGACTCTTAGTGTTAGTGGCAGGACCGACCTTCATTCCTCCTCTTGTTTAATATCTACAGTGTTGGGTAACGGTCCAACACGACCACGTCTGTCCCACTACGATGAGGAAACCATGGAGTGGTGACGGAGGAGTGTGTGAGTCTGTCTTTACGGACAAAGATGTTCAATAAGCCTCGACAAAAAAAACACTCACCACACACTCACACACACCACACACACACTCAAACACACCACACACACACGCACGCACGCACGCACACACACTCACACACACACTGAGAGCTCAGAGCTCGTCGTGATTCCTAGTGAGATCTTCTCCATAGTTGGTGGCCTGACTTCCAACAAACATGTTCCAGTTCTCCAGGATCTCTTCTTTGGTCAGCATCTGATCCTGAGAGGAGAAGAAGAGAAAATTTAAGTTCATTATCATTATAACCATGTGTTCATTAATGTGACTTCATGAAGACAAACAGGAGCTAAACAAGCAGAAGTTGAGTCACGTTGTACCTTGTCCTGGTCAGACTCATAAACCAGGTGTCTGGCCTCAGCCTGAGCGTGGTCATAGTCTTGAGGCATAATCCAGTGGCGGATCTCGTCCTGGTCCATCTTACCATCTTTGTTCAAATCTCTGAAATCAGAGAACTGTTCCCTCTCGGTCTTGACCCAGTCTGGCTCCGGACCCCCGTCTTCATGAGCAAACATGTCAGCTGAAATGAACATAAATGTGTTAGCACAGACAGGAGTGGAGGCAACAGGGTTCAGATTTTATTGTTAAAGCCTAAAATATGGTTCTGGCATAAGTCCTTACTAAATAGAGAATCATAGAGAGGAGGGGCAGAAATACTGCAAGTCATGTGTGAGCTTTACAAATCCACCAACAAACACAGCTTTGTTTCCTTCATCAAATGAACACAGAGCATCCAGAAACCAGTTCTGTGGAATGCTGCTCGAAACCATAAATGAGGTTAATAAGAAAAAAGGCAACAGACAGTGAAACACTTGTGTAACTCATGGCAATGATAATTACCTTTTTTCTTTCTTTTACTGAACTTCAAGAACTGAATCACAACAAAACTACAGTGTTTACAAGACGTCAGAAAGACACAAGTAACCACGGCAACACCATTTCTCTCTGTTCAACATGATTAAACACTGAACCATACGTTAATAATCATCAGCATCACTTCATCTTTTATTCAGATATTTTCTGGCCTGTATTATGTCTTGAATGATGGTGTTGTGTTTTTTTTGCTGCTGCTGTGTTTTTTTATAGCTTATTTCAAACTAATTTGATTCAATTTGTTTGTTTTGCTTGGACTCACCGATGTACTCATCCTCATCCACATGTCCATCGCCGTTCTTGTCAATGTCCTCCAGGGTTTCCTGCGTTCACAACGAGTTAATGATGTCATTAAAGGGAGACACACGGGTTGACAACAGCGGGACTTTCACTTTGAGTAGTGAAAGACAAGCACTTTGCCTCGGGCGGGATAAGTGAACGTACGAGAGTCATCTTACAGCAGGACTTCCTGCTGATGACAACCCTTCATATTAAAGGCTTTTTTTTTTTTAGCAAAACAATTCTAAAACCCGGGGACATACTTTTTCTTTCTCCCTTTCATCCTGGATTTCACACAGTGTGAATTTTAAGTAAATGGTTATCGTGTGAGATGAGCATTATTTAACAACCACACTCTTACATGTACATGCATCTGTGCGTATCACACACGTAACACACAGCGACACAGATTTACATCACTTTATTCATCCTTTCCTGCAGGTGAGACTCACCCTCTCTGAACTCCACTAAATGATTAATAGCCAAGTACCTACTGTAGTCTATTAGCTGACTAATAATAAATAAGAACACACATCTATCCATTTCCTATACACACTTAACCTGTGAAAGGTTACATGCAAGCAAGAAGAGGTGCTCATCAAAAAATAAAACCTTAAACCTCTATAGACCTCTGTAAACACTCAGTGTGAGAGATGTTTCATAAGCATGCAGAGAAACATCACAAACACAGTGGTCCAGTTCAGGATAAATACACTTTACTACAAGGTGGATAAACTAAACTGATCAACTCGTCAAGATTTGTACCCTTGATGCCATTAATTTATTTCACTAGTAGTAAGAACAACAGCCAGTAACACTTTAATATTATCTGGGACAAAATGTCCCAGACATTATGGGATAAACTGTTCCAAATAAATGAGCTACAGTGTACTTTGGTTGCATAAAAGAAGCTTTACAAGAGGGAAAAAACTAAGAAGAAGTTTGCCAGGTATCTGTTCTTCTGCCAAAATAACTGGTGGGGAGAACATGGGTGTGATAATATTCAGGAATGGTGACAAATCTTTTGAGAAAGTCAGAAGAAATCATGATGAGAACCACTTCTTCGTCGTTATCCTGTATTCATGTTACAGCCATTATTACACCGTCACTTACATTATTCTAGAAAACCTAAACACAAGTTTAAAATATTATAAAACAATAACCAGCTTGTGTTTTAACACAGTACAACTAAAACTCCTAAACGTTACACAGTGAACAGATCCAGGGAACAACTCTGCTATCGGATCTTTTTTTTTTTTTGTGCTGAGTCATACAACACACCTACTGGACAGTGAACATCACTGACATTTAAACTAAATGCCATATGGGTAATGGTTGGAGAGGTGAGGTAGTATCTTTTTATAGTTTACAATGTGCTGTAGTGGAGGTCTCTGGCCTCTGAAAGCAGATAGTGGCAACAGAAGCAGGTATCAGCAGGTAGAAATGTGACGCCGGACATTTTAACAGAGCTCTCTGTTGTGTGAATGAGTGTGTAGGTGTATAGTTGGCACCAACTGAGATGTTCCTCCCTGAACCTGCTCTATAAGCTCCATTAGTTATCTGTCCTGCTGACCTGCAATCATGTTCTTTCTGGAGCCATAAAGTGTTTCCTTTCTTTTTGCACATGACTGCTTTCACCATCACAAACTCATTACTGCACAGTTATATGGAAGATCTGCATTATAAAAGATGAAGTCTGTCTGCCTTTATTGGCTATAGCCAGATTCACCACAATCAGTGAGGACGCCACCGACAGAGCCGCTCTTTGGTAGCAATCGGTGACATCATAAAAATGAGCGATTAATAATTAACTCTGTCAAATGGGTAGTACAACTTTTATGAAACGCAGCAGCATAGTGCATCACTGCTAACATTTGCCACACAACTGTTCCACGAAGCTAAATTTATATTTAAAGACTGAGCCCTAAATGGGACAGTCGGCCCATCCCTCTGGACGTGTTCCAAAAAATACAGAAACTCAATCATTTCAGGCGCGAGTTAAAATTTCATTAGGGAGTTATCCAAATGTAGCACATTTATCCAAGATTAAACACATGGAACAGAAACTCAAATCTGCTCCTGTAATTAAAGCATATTTCTTAGATGACAGACAACTTGCAAAACCTTGACTTAAGGGTCTTTTTATTTTTTTCTCAGTGCAAATCAAATGTCTAACACTGCACTTAGTGTACCCTTTAAAAAAAAAAAAAAAACCTCTGAGGCAGCAAACACTAGCAGCACAACCCTGAACCTTTATAATCACGTTTAATTATCAAGTGGTTAGAGAGAACTTACCAACACAACAATATCCCTCATGTGCTCAAACTCCTCAGGGTGGAGGAAGGATGTGAACTCTTCTCTGTCTGCTTGAAGGTCTCCGTTGGCGTCAGCTGCTTTAAACCTCCTCTCATCTCGAGGAAGCATCTTCTTGAAGCTGAACTGGTCTGTGGCATCTTCAAACTCCTCCGGGTTGGCTAAGAGGGAGAATTTAAATCTGGTTACAGTCACACCCTAAAAACAGCTTTGATATACTTTAACACTTTGATACTAAAATGAGAGAATTCACACCGAGGTAGTATCCATATGTGGCTTGTTTGTACTCATCCCATGAGATCTTGTTGTCTTTGTTCAGGTCGTAATCTGTCCACACCTTCGCCACATTCTCATAGACGTAACGCTTCTGTACTCGTTTAATCCAGGCCTTGAGTTCGGCTGTGGTGATGTAGCCATCAGCGTCGCCGTCAATCCGTTCTACGATTTTACTGTGAGGAAACAGGAGGAGAAGAGGTGGATGAGACATTAATCTTCAAATAAAAAAACACTGATTTATGTAGAAATCTGTGACTTTCTTTCAGGCCTTGAAGTCAAATCTTTGTGCTATTTTTTTCACTTCCTTTTTACACTTATCCGCACCAGCAAGCAGGAGGAAAAACAACTAAACAAATATTTGTGATTTCCATTTTTACTACAAGAGGTGTGGCCTCAATTAAAGTGTGGTAGGAGGAGCAGGCAAACCCATTTTAGACGAAAAATGCAGTGTAGCTGTGGTGTTATTCTTAGAGCAGGGTTGCCACGTTGAGATGTTACAGGGGTCCTCCCACTCTCAACACCACAGGAAAGACTTTTCTTTTTTGGGGGGAAAACCCATTTTAGCCAACGTGTGTTACATCATGCCAACATGTCATACAAGCACCACGCAACAGACGCAACATGTATGAATCCTGTCCACTTGAACAGCTCTTCACTCAAACTCCACTTTCCCCTTATAAATGTTCCCGTAATAATGATCTATAATTAAGATTTTACCAAAGCAATCATCTCTGTAGGAGTGTGTTGGTAGTATAATAATGCAGCTTGTAGATCTGCTTGCATGCACATCTTTCTCTGTCTGTCTCTCTCAGGCACTTGTACTTATATATCGTAAATTTTTAATGTCTTTAACCTGAACACTCACACGAAACAACAGGAAGGAAGTGAACGTACCTGATTTATATTCACTGATCAAAAATGATGTCATGTATCAGAATGATAGTAATAATAATCTAGCAGTAATAATGATGATGTTTTCTTACCTCAGCCTGTCTTTACTCTCCTCGGGGGTGAGCTGATCAAATGTTTTGGCCTCCTCTTTGCCCAGAAAGGCCTCATGGTCGTACTGGAAGCTTTTATTGTCTTCGGGTGTTCTCATGCTCAGATCTGAGTCGTGGATGACTCTTTCTTTCCTTAATGTCGGTTTCCCCTGCGCCAACACAGTGCACAGGAGGAGAGCGCACACGAAGCTGAGGACGTCCATCAGTCAGAGATGAAGCTTGTTTCTAACTCAGGCCTGTGACACTACAATGCACAATGAGGAAAAAGCTGCAACTGTAGCAACTTTGACTGCTTGTAAAACGCTACGGACGAACCGTTTCTTTCTCTCTTCAGCTGCAGCGCTTTTGCAACAATGTTACAGCTGCGTCTAAAATATCAAACCTTTAAAAATGCACCTGGACCAGTCTCAGCTCAGTCTTCACTCAAACGGATTTTGGGACAATCCTTTCCCACTTTCCTGGAGGAAAGGATGCAACCAAACAGGGATTTCCTGTCGCTTTACGTACAGCCAATCACCACATCCGTTTTGGGTAAAGCCCAGCCTCGTGCACTGATAAGAGCTCTCCTATTGGTCAACGAGCTGTCGGTAACACGAGATGGATTGAGGCGCCACGTTGCAAGCTGACGAGTTAAAGTGAGTCCACATGAGTGAGAATGAAACCAATGAAAGCAGAGAGTCTGGTTTAAACACAGGTTGTGTGAAGTTGTGCAGCTTTTTAAACTGAAAAGCTGCTTCAGTGTCATGAACATGTTCCTGCTCGTACCGACATGAACTCGTCACGACGGTGTTTAAAAAAGGTGAGTGAAGGTATGTGAAGCAGAGTTAAAGCCCCTTAATGGCGCTGTCACTATAATCATTATACAACCCTGTCGTTTCTTTACCAGAGCTGAAGTAGGAACCAGTTCATATCACAAGATGTTTAGTGACTGAACAAAAGCTGTTTCTTCACTTACCTGTACGACAGTGTCCTGATACTCAACAATTAGTTGCAAAAAATTTGTGTTTGTGGCCAAATTTACATTAATCATTAACCTCATGCTGTGTTCATTTCTTGTTAAACATGTTATTCTTGTGTTCCAGGTCAAAAACAGCTGTTTCATTAAGACTCATCATACAAACTGTAACAATACACACAGTATATTATCACTACTTGTCTGTTAGATTTGTTTTTTCAACAAGGCATATACCTTGTTGATCTGAGCTTATACATCGTGTGTGTGTGTGTGTGTGTGTGTGTGTGTGTGTGTGTGTGTGTGTGTGTGTGTGTGTGTGTGTGTGTGTGTGTGTGTGTGTGTGTGTGTGTGTGTGTGTGTGTGTGTGTGTGTGTGTGTGTGTGTGTGTGTGTGTGTGTGTGTGTGTGTGTGTGTGTGTGATTTACCTGAGCTACACTAACTCTAGTCTCCTTCATTCATTTCTAATGACTTGTCATTTTTGAGCAGGAACATCAAGACAAGACTGTCTCCAAGTTACATACATACAATTTATTTTGTGTGTTGAAATCCTCTTTGTAGATAAAGTCATTGAATCTCAGGTCAGTTTGATCAAATTAACTTCACTTTTCAGAGATAAAACTTTTAAATTGGTCAAATTTGACCAAAACACAACATGAGGATTAAAAACAAGCAGACATAATCTCATATTTTTATTCTTAAACATAATCCCCAATTAAGAAAAGCTGTTATGTAATATTTGTTTGTCTTTTTCAGTCTGATTAGATCAGATTAGGTGTCTTTATTGTCACTGGACAAGCACAATGAGCTGCTGTTTGTAACAATCAGCAGATGTTCAGTTTAAAGTATAAAGTAATTACAATAAAAAGAGAATATAGAATAATACAATAAACATGTTCACACACAATATATACACACGTAAAGGGATGAAGATGTTGTATTTGAAATATAAAAATATTGACACAACGAGGTTAAGATATTATCTACATAGTAAAGTGTGTAAGATGAATTATTGCACAGTTTATAGCAGTTTAGCTCTGGGTTATAATTAGAGCGGTGGGAGTGAGTCTGCATGGAGAACTCCAGGCCGCCATCTTGTCCTTTGTCATTATATGATGGTACCTATGTCACACTGCATTTTTAAAAAACAAAAGCAGACTTATAAGAGAGGAAGGAACATATCACTACAAGAACCTTGAGTATAATCATGAATAACGTTGTATATAGTTATGGTTGTGACACTTGTCTCATATTATTATTCACACAACCGGCAAGGAAAAACTTTATTAAACCTTGTTCATGTCACCAAACATCTGAATCAGTTGTTACCATTGACAGTGACGTTATGGTTCACTCCTCATTCATTTAGATCGCAGCCTGGTCTTATTCGCCAAAAATAACTTCCAGGAAACATGATGGCTGCCAAGTGGCTTGACTTTCCTAGAAAGACTGACTGTTTTTCTTTTTTCTTTTTTATGTTTTGTTTTGCTTTTTGATTTTATTTAAATGTTCATTTTCAGCTCTAATGTGATAGAAGAGTCTTCTCTGGATTTTGACATTACAAATAAGATTTGGTATTTAAAACAAAACCTGAACTTAAAAAAAAGGAAACGCTGACATCTGTACAGTGGTTTTCAGTTTGGGGCAGAGGAGAGTGTGAGTGTCATATACTTACACAACCACATGTAAAACAACAATTTCAAGGATTTCACCTGGACTTTCATCGCCACAGTCTGTTTCTCTCTGATCTTTTTGCTTTTGCACACATAACTGGGTAGTTAGGATAAGTTTTAACCTCTCAGAACTCTGCAATATTATTTTCTTTTGTTATCAAAAGCCAAAGTTTTTCTATTTGACTTTTCAGTATTGTCTTTCTTGCTGTAGATGAATAAATCCAGTGGTAGATTTTAGACTTCTAGGTCAGACTGGTTTTGCTTGTAAGGAAAAGTGGTTTTATAGTGTGTATCCTGACTCTACACAGTTCAGGTTCAGTGGTAACAAATGTTGGAGTGGGCATGCTCATAAAAACTACCTCAGCTGTGTGTAAAAGAGTCAACTCTTACTATAGAATGAAATCACATGCTGCACACAGCTTTGTCTTTATCTTTCATCAGTGTGCGCTGAACTAAAATTAACGGACGGTGATAAACATGTGTCTTGGTATGTAACGCTGCACTCTTTGCTACAGCTGTCTGGAGGAATCATGTTCAACACGCCTGCTCATGTGAACGGGGTATTGTGTGAATGGTTTGATTATGATGGACAGTCAAACATAAAACACATCTCACGTCAAACGTAAGAGGGAACAACCGAGTACAACACAATATAATCTGATCAAGTTAAAGTAGATTTAGCAGATTGATTTGAAAATAGTTTGCGTACAGTTAGATATTATCTTCATGTTAGAGGATTTAGTTGCAATATAGTCAAAGGGAGGGTCCAAGGATAATATTGAGCTTAGGTTTACTTATTCAAAAAATCCCATTAAAACTCTTCCTTCCTCCTTAACACTGTAATTTTCATGCTGTTCCTTAGTTTTGTTTATTTACTGGCACATGTTCTAAAAATGTCGAGGATTACAGAATATGATCATGACAATTGATCCGATCACTGACACTAAATTAAAAAAAAAAAAGTTTTGAAGTTATATGACAGTATCAGCAGCCTCTTTCTGAAATTGTCGTATTTTTCTGTTTTTGAATATGTAAAGTTAACTTGTTCCAACTTGACCTCACAGTGCTTTAAGGAACAATTACCTGTGTTAGTTTTACAGACGCTCTAATCTGATCTGCTGTGTCAGTATCTCCACCAGTGCTGATCTTATCAAGTGAACTGGTTGTTGGCCTCAGTGAATACAGATAACAGTATCACTGTCATGACAGTATCGCATTTATTCACTGTAGCCTTGGTTTTTGGTCCTATAGTACCCTCTAGGTGCAGAACACCTCACAAAAATATTGTCAGTTAGTTTTTACACAAACAAACTTTAAATTTAGAGGGAATCACAGAGTAGTGGTAGACATCATCTGTAGGTATCCTGGGTTGTGGTGTCTGAATTGGTAACGGCATCAGTTGGTATTAACACAAGTCATCCAGATAAAGTCATTACAGGCCAATTTTGGTAAAGTTTTAGAAGGATGTAAACAGACCCAATATGGCCTAAATTAGAGGTGCAAATGAAAAACAGGATGCCAAAACTCACCCAAAACCAATGATGAAACTCCAAAACATAGATATAACTGCCTTAAAAAGAGTCCAAAGACCTCCACCCTGCTTCCTCTGTGACTAAATGAATCTGAATGAATGAATGCCAAACGTCTGCCAGACTACAGCCACAATATTTACTACCTGGGCAGTAGTTCTATATGTAGTCTGTGTCAAGTATTTTCATTTTAGTAAATGTAAACTTTTCACCAACTTAAGATACAACAGTAAAGTCTTGTTAAGTTTGTTTATTAAGTTCTTGGTAGAAATACAATATTTTGAGAGACAGAGAAAGTGTGGGGAGATGGGGATGAGTTGCGATCGTAGAAGAATCACATTACTCAGCTGCATCTCAATGTGCTGTAATGTGGAGGAGCAGACTCTGTACCCTGGAAACAACTTGCTAACACTGTCAGGCCTAATCCTCCTTCATGAGTAGGAGAAACATGTATTTTGCCATTCATCATTAGCATAATAAGCCAACACATGGCACTTTGCTGCTTTGCATAAATAGTACACCCCAGTTTATGAATATAAAGGGGCCCTGGGGCTAACTAGGCTCTTTATTCAATTAATGAATAGTTAATATATTTAAATTAGTCCTTCCTGGTCAATTTGAATCAGTGTGTCGTGCAGAAATGAAGAAATGCAAATGTGTTTTTCCCGTGAAACAAATCCCTTTAATTTACATAAAATGTATAAATCAATGCAAACTATATGAAATGTGTCACGTATGAATATTAGACATACATCTCACATGTTATAGTTGTATATTTCTAATGTGTTTCTAATGTTATTAGTATGAGATTTAATTAAATTTAATTGTTTTAAGACGGGACAATAGTATGTCCTATACATTAGGATTAATGCTGAACAGTGGGAGCACAGCTGAACAGCAGCAGGCATTAATATGCTGGAGAGAGAAAGTAGATGGAAATAGTGGCTTTCAACATGAATATTTCACTGAGGAACAGAGAGGGAGAGGAAGGAAGAGGAGGGGAGGGTCTGCAGCTACAGGGGTGTTCAGTTAACCATGAGATTACACACACTGCAGAAGGCATTTGGTTAATGTAATTAAGAAAACCCTATGGTGGGAGACACAGAGCATTAGTGTCCAGGATATACAGTTCTATTGTGTGGCCTCCTGCCCCACGCCCACAACCTCAGATGGTATTTATTGTCTTCATCTTTTCTTTTTCTTTTCATTTAAGAATAAACAACTCATCTGAACATGTGAATGCTTAAATGGGTTGAAACAAAATAGAAAATGTGATCATATGCTGATAATTGGAGTTGAATTTCATTGTGACCAAAAAAAAAAAAAAAAAAAATGCAATGCTTTTTAAAATTTGTGTAAATGGATAAAGGTTTTACAGTCTAGACCAAATGTACAAGATGGAGGTGCAGCCAGATAAAACTGAATTAAATCAACTAAATATAAGAGTGGGGCTCACCCTGTCATTCTACTTCATCTGAGAGTTATAAAGCTTCATCTTGTTTCGTTCATTCATAAACAATTCAGACTTCATATATAATACTGTCAATAATAAATTAGCATAATAAAATGTGCTCTTACGCAGATACCAAGTCCCATTTCCTGAATGATATTCAGTTTCCGTTTTAGAGCTTAATTGATTGATTACTTAATCATCTGACAGAAATTATTTGAACTTATTTTGACAGTAACTTAATTGATTTAGTTTTTTGTCAAGTAAAATACTAAATATTTGTTACATCCAGCTTCATATCTATCATATCATATATGATAGTGAGCTGGTTGTCATTTGGATTGTTGGTTCAATAAAACACTTATTTGAGCTAAACGACAGATTATTTGACTGAAAATAATAACATTTTTTTGTTTGTCGCCCTAAATTCAAGAGTCAAAATATATATAAAATGTACAAAAAGATGCTAAAAGAAAAGTCAAAAACTGTTGTGGTTTAACCAAAAACAGGCCTTTGTAACTATTTCATTATCATGAAATTACTGCTCTGTTTTTTTCCTCAGACGCTGTGTTTCCCAGAGTTCATGTGATTGTATTTTGTCTTCCTCTGTGGTTTTTTAACCAAATGTTTGGGGTTGTAATGTGTTTTTATGACTCCCCTGTGCTTTTCTTAATTAATATGAATTTGATGTCACCTTTTTCACAACAGTTTTCCATCAGGTTTTGGGGTTGGTAGAGGAGCTTGTGTATTGATTTGACTGAACAATAACAGGCAATATGGAGTCTCTCATCACACAATTACTCTCCACAATGTCGCTCTCCCTGGTGAATTTTCATAGTTATAATAACTCACCGCCCCTACTATTCTAGATAGATTAATAAACTTCTCATTGCTGCCACATAGGAGAAAAGAAACCTTTGCTCTGTTTAATGACAACTGTAAAGTGGAGGCAATCATGGGATGCCTCCCATGACATTTCCCCGTTCCTGTCCGCTCCACTTATCTTAGACAAATGGCCGTGCCAGGCCACTATCGAGATGAAGCGTTTTCCCCGAGTCATTACGTCTGTCACCGGGGCCATTTCCATATTGAAAAATCTGAAACAATAAACGACGCCTGAGCCTTTAATAACTGTGAAGGAATCATATTTGGAAAATTGCATTGAAGCAATAACCTTTTCTCCCTGTAATTAGATGACAGAGAGGTCCTGGTTTTAATTAAGTCAGCAATTTATAGTCGCACAGCCATACCTCAGTGTGCTGATTAGTATAGGAGGGATCACAGAACAGCGTTGCCTCAATTTGAACAGATTTGATCTAGTAATTACTGTGTTATATGGCAAAGGCCGCGCCAAGTCTCAGACTCAAGACTTTGTTGACGCAGTGCTCTGTGAAGCATGGCTCTTCCTGACGTTACTCGAGCTGCAAATATGTGGCGAGCAAGTGTCTGTCTGAATAGGTCTTCAAAGGAGGGGGGGTCATCAACAGAGGACATAATGTTTGAGGAGGCATATTAAGGTGGATTTGTGAATGTGAGGCCCTGTGTGTGTGTGTGTGTGTGTGTGTGTGTGTTTTGTTTGGGCACAGCACCATTTTATGCTGCAGCTTAATTGATCCACTTGGTCACTGTTAAACGTTAACATTTTCACGAGGGGGCAGAACAGTTAAGGATGCTGTTTTAGTGCTGTGTTAATAAACATGGCAATTTACTGTCAATTTATGTCCTGACAGGTCGTAATGAAGACCATGAAAAGAAGATTAGCTGGAGCTGTTAGAGGAGACCGTCTGGGGACCATCATCATGAGGCTGTGGGGACCAGAGCTTGTTGTGTGAGCTGGTGCCCTCAGGCTGTCTGATACCACCCATACTACTGACATTAAAGGTCCAGTTTTAGGGGCAAAAAAAGGTAAATATGTGCTTTCTCTTTGGCTAATATGATCCATATCCCATATAAACAGACATGCATATATAGGTGATCAGAAGAATAACACATGGCAGCCCCCTTTGGAGCATCATTAGTGACATCAAACAGATGCTTGTGATCTGTGCTGCTAATTTCATTAGTCTCTCAGTTAAACAGTATCTTCATATTTTTTTTTCCTTTATGTTCAGTGATTATTTAACCTGTCCCTCTGCCTCAATGTTAATACATGTGGCTCATGACATGTAAACTAAATCCCAAAGCTACAATATCATTTGTGCCTTAAAAATTCAAAGATTTTTTTATGAAAAGACACAAAAAAGTGCCGTGAAATGTGGGATTTTAACAAGAAGCTGTTTATGGCCTTGAACCATAACATCCTTTGTTTGTGCAAGACCAGGGACCTTTGTTGCATTTCATGCCTCATCTGTCACCCCTTTCTACTGCTAACATTTACAACAAAATGGCAGTGAGTAGAGTGAGTAGAGTTCATACCTCTGTCAAGACCAGACAATCCTACAAACGTCGGTCCAGATTGGATCAGCACTAAGCTAAACTGATGAATAAGTCACACTGTTAAAGACAGTGATAGACAGAAAACTCCTGCATCCACCCCTTCATTCCCTGGCTCATTCCTCCACAACGTTTGGTGCAAATTGGATCAATTCTTTTCATATAATCCTTCTGACAAATAAACAAACGGAGACAGGTGAACACACATTTACTGTCAGAGGTCAAATGTCCCTAAACACTTTTAACCAGACCTCTAACATACCTGATAGAGTTTAGATGAGCAGTGCACGGAGGCTCCAGCAGAACTTCTCTCAATCTAAAATGCAAATCCCAGAGGCCTAATGAGAGAATGGGGTTAATTAATCCTAGAGGACATCTTAGATCGAGAAGAGGGGCTCCTCAGCCCCTAGATCTTCCCCTCATAAAGGTCATGCTTCACAATAAGAACAACGCATGTGTTGCCCCTCTGAGGACTTCTCATCCCCTCCCTCCAAAGATCTAATTTGATCTTCTTCCTTAAATCAGCATAACTATATTGCCTGAGAACAAACCCTGGAACACACTGAGACATTAAGTGCTAATACTAAACGCTGTCCTGAGGCTCTGAATCATCCATAGATCTCTGACAAAGCTCCCTCAGAGGCGATGGAGTCTGGTGCTAAATGTCTGCCACTGGCTAAACATCATTTTGTGTGCTGACGCTGGATGCTAAAGACTCTGTCTCTAGGCCTTGGCTGCGTGACTGTGGCCTGTGATTTATGGGTCATCATTTGGTTGACATTTTCCTCTGGTCCATTCTAGTCATTTGGCATTATAATACTTTTTTTACACCTTCCCTGCATTGTGGCACATTTGAGGGAAACTGAACAAGTGTGTGGATTTGACACAAAATGCTGTTTGAAGCCTTTGTCCCGTTGCTGCAGGGTTATTCTGACTCTTAATACCCTGTGTTGTTAAGATGTTTGTCTCATGGTCAAATGACCCTAATTCTTCTCAGAGAGAAGATCAGTGACAGATCTGCAAAAAAAATTGGCTTGACAAATAAACCACTGCAGCAGAGGAAATCAAGACTAAATATCTTTTTCTCTGTAAAACAACTTCTTCTGCTCTTTAGGTTATCAACAACACCACACCAACACTCTTCACTCACTTGTTTCTCCACTCTTCCATCGTGGAGATGGGATGGTGGAGAAGTTTTGGCTGCAGAAAGAGTGTCTCCCCCTGGGCTGCGGCGTGGCTCCTGTCCCCTTCTCTCCCTGCAGCTGGAGCTACCAGAGCCAGATGCTACGTAGCTCCACCACCCTCTGTCCCCCCTTTCTGTCTTCCAGGAGGATGGTGCCCAGAGAGGAGGATGACAAACGCCTCTGCCTCCTCTTACTGACGGATTTGGACGACCTGACTCCAGCCCCGCACTGTTCCAACCGCCAGCACAAGATGTTGACTTAATGGAAGGGGGTTGGCTGTGGATAGGCCCATATGTGTTTGTATTGGGAAAATATGGCAGGGTGGTGTGTCTGTGTTATCTCTGTATATCTGTGTATTCGATGGGATTGTGTGTGTGTTTGTGTGTGTCTGCATGTGTGTGTGTCTCTTCACCTAGCCCAGACTGCCTACATCCATCATGCCATGGCGCTCTGGCAGAGAGTGGGACTCAGACAGCTTCACTAACACACGGTCAGTTAAATTGCCTGTTAAATTGTCCTGGTCTGTAGCTATCTTAGGTGTAGATAAAAACACTGCACTTAAAGCCTGCACTTAAAGGCAGAAATTGTCAAGTAAATGCCAGCCTCCCTCCATGCATAGGGAGAGAATGAGAGGGAGAGAGGGAGAGACAGAGATCCTCTAAGGGAAACACATTTCCATTACAAGACAAAATACTGCGGCATACTAAGGGGAAATTATGTGCGTGTCCATTGTAGGTGCTATGGAGTTGCTTCTTAAGCTAAAATATCAATAATTAAGCATCAGTTGAGTAGATATTCTGACCTACAGTATATTATAGTATACACTCCAGTGTACAGAAGAGTCCAAAATTATCCAAAAGCCCGTGTAGGGGCCATATGAGCTCCAAGTCCACCTGATCAATAGGCTAAATTATGCATGAGAGGCAAAACCTTAATACCCCTTCATCAACCTTCACTGTGCTCCCTTGATGATTAAAACAACGGTCTCAATCCAATACATTTGACATTTCTCTCTATGCAACCAGATGGAAAATTGAGTCTCATTCTTTTAACATTACTGGGATATTAAGGATAATTGCACACTTCCTTCTTCTGTACCTGGACCAGAAAGCTTTAGAGAACTGCTCTCCTGTAACCAATCATGTAAAGAAAAAGGTGGGTTAGTTACAGCAGTGGTCAGTGTTCATAAAGCAAAAATTCAGCACATCAATTACACGTTCACAGAAACATTCATTTGTAATTTAAACATAAAACCTTGTATCAGCCTCACTTTCTTTTAGATGTTGGAGATTTGTTCCAGTTTTATAAGATTGATAAAATCTAGATCCAGTAACTTTGTTGTACTCTACTACATCACTGACTGAAACTCATAGACTTACGTTTACTTAGTTAAGACTAACATATGTTAATTATTTACTGTAGTTATGTGTTAATGCTTCCTAAAATGATTTTTTTAAAAAAAAAGAAAGAAATTAGGATTCATTTTCATCAGTAGTCTATTGACTGACATTTTACCCCTATATAACAATTTTTATTCTTAAATTAATCTCTATTTTTATTGTAATATAATGTGATAACGTGTCAGATTTTATCCCATATCTACAGATTAGAACCATGTTAAGTAGATGGGTGGATGCAGCATAGCCAACATAAACTCAGTGACATAAGAGGTCATTTCTATTGACGTACCAGAGAACTACATACATACATTAACTGCACCGATGAACAATGTGTGACAACGACTGTAAAAACATTAATCTGTTATCAACCATTACCACGTAAATGTTTACATAATCCCATAAAAATATTGAAGTGAAGAACACCTGATATGTGATGAAATCACTTGTGTTAATATGAGCGACATTGTTCTCATTTCTTTATTTTGATTCAAAGTGTGAAAATCACAACGTTCAAACTAATATCGATCTTTTTATAAATCAAGTCAGCAGTAAGATTATCCCGGATCGACTTGTTTATGTCACTCAAATTTAGATTATCACTCACAGGATTATAATTTATTCAAATTAACAATCAAATTAAAATCATTTTTATTCACCTCATACCAACACACTGATCAAACATCCATGTTTCAGTTTAAGTTCATAATATCATTAATACCTGACTCAAATAACTCAAACAGTCAAGTAATGAGTCAGTAAAATGTTCAACTAATCTGAAAACAATCAGTGACAAGTCACTTTTGTTCAACGGTGTGTTTTCATGTTAAACTGCTCAACATCTTTAGAGTTTTGTGGATGTGTAGTTGGACGCTAGGGGGCAGAAAAGCTCCACTAGTGGCGATGATGGATCAATCTCTCTCTCTCTCACACACACACACACACCATCAGTACTGTTCTTTTTTTTTTTTTTTTTGTAACACTAGTTATAGTTTGCTTTAAGGACTTCAGATATACTTAATTCATTAATTTATTTTGAAAAAAACAACTTTTATTGTGAAGGTTTGCTGCACCGACGCCTTTTTGCCTTTTTTTTTTTTTGATCAGTCCATAATAATTACTGGTGAATTAAAGCCTGTCCCGCCTGAAAAGATCACTACAACATCCATGTGTGACATTTAAAAAAATGGTCAATATTTATACAATCAGTCTTATAAAAATAAGACTGATTGTAGTTGCACGTGTCACAAAACATCACATTATAAACATAAATTCGGTTACAATTTGTCAAAACTAAATCACAGTTGTTATAGTGGCGGGTGAAGAGTTGTGTCCCCTCTAGAGCTACAATGTCTCTATATCAGAGGGTAAAAGGACTTTTTTCATGTGGAGCTGATGTCGTTCGTCCGCGCGCTTGTTGGATAAACTCGTAGTGATGACTGAGTCTTGAGAAGTCCTTTACTTTGAGTCCACATGACAACAGTCCTCCTCCCTCTGTTGTTCATAATGATGCCTCTCTCAGGTCTGAATCTTGACTCGTTTTCAGATTTGCCATTTGTTCAAGGAGATGTGGCGAGGTCGAGAAGCCAAAGTGCAACCTCCTCGTAGGGCCCTCTCCAGTGGTGCCTGAACAGGCAGGGAACTTTGCGGGGGTTTTTTGGCTAAACGTCCGCCCATCTGCTTGCCCATCTGAAGAGGGGCAAATCTTAACTTTCACGATACAACTTATGGAGGAAGTCTCTTGGTGTGTGCATGTGTGTGAGAGAGAGCGCGAGCATGCGTGCGCAGCAGAGATAGAGAGGCCATAAGTAGGAACTGACTGACGCGAATGTGATGAATATTTATAACCACACATGCCACAGTTTTAATGTATTTTGTATAACGTGCTCCGTGTGATTAGTTCATGTAAGTAGGATTATTAGGAACAGCTAGAGGCGTCAGTGATCATAATCCAGCTGCACTTTTACGCACAACGTGCGCAAAATATTCCACGAGGCCTCACTTTTTGAGGCTAAATATATTTGGATTATTTACTTTCTTACTTTGTAGGTGTTACACCTGAAATTAAATCTATTTTAAATCATTCATATGATTTATTTCTATTTTATATATCGGTAGAAAATATAAGAATAAGAATAAAAAAAAGGAAAAAAATGGAATCTAATGTAAATTCAATGTGCGCAAAGTGAAATAATAAATAATAAGCCATAGCAACTTTTACGCACAGTTAAGAGCGATCTCTTGTGCGTATATTATGACGAGCCCCCGTTCTGTTTGGACCCTCACATGTCGGGTTAGTGCGCAGGCATCACACTAATGCAGGGTGACCGGGGGCTCTCTCCTGCGACAAAACCCTACAGCTGTCCTCAAATCAATACGTGTCAAGGAAATATGAAAACAAACTCCCAGACCGCCGCGACTCAACTTAGTAATTGGGAATGTTCCTCTGATCTCAAATGAGGGGGTAAATACTGTATTGTTCAGTGGAAATTATAAACTCGTCCGACCTGCTTGCACCTGCCGTGTTAGTGGCAGGAATAGAGTTTACTCCCTTTTCTAGTCTGATAGAAAAAAAATGTTTGTTATTTAAACACGAAGGACAGAAATGTTTTTTTTCTGTATCTGAGTCCTGGTTTTATTTTTGATTTGTGGTGCGTTTTAATGATCAGCAGCCGTCAATCACAGTGTTACCATCATTTATTGAATATTACATCTATACATAAACTACTGTGCGCGTCTTGATTTGTCAGCTTTTTTTTTTTTTTTTTTTTGCACCAGCGCAGGAGGAGGGTTGCATCTGTTAGGGTCCAATGTTAGTCTTAATTACTGGCCTTCATGTTCTCCATGGCCCTCAACCGTCTTTAATTAAAACCTTGATTAGGGGGGAGGAGGTCTCGGGCAAGACTATAACCAGATGGGTTTCCAGCAATAATAATAAAGACTTTATCCGCTGCCGCTGCCGCTGCCTGTGTGCCATAAAGCGCAGAGCTTGCTGCCCGTCCATATCAAAGCACAGCGAGCAGAAAGAGGCTGTTAATTACGCCGGTAATTACTTGTCTAATTACGGTTCGTTTGTGATTAGATTTAGAAACGTTTCGTGGTCTATACAGAGGCTTTCAGTAGCCAGTATGTGGGCTTAACACTGTATAGGCTGAAATGTAGTGTGTATCCACAGCGGGGTGCTGCTGAATAACCAGCCTATAAAGGATGGAGAGTGAATAAGATCAATAGTGAAGCACTGACCCGAAAATTATCTTTATTTTTCTCAGAGAAGTCCTCAATAATCTATATGTTCAAGGTACAACAAAGTGTCTCCAGAGTAGGTGGCAAACATGTTGTCAAACACTAATTTCACTGCTTTCCTTTCCCTGTCTGTCTCATACTTGCTACACTTTTTGTCCTCCACAGTTTGGCATCTTTAGTGAGCTTTTAGTGAGCTCTAGTGAGCTTTCTTAAAAGCAGCGAAGAGGTCAGCTTATGTCACATTTTAACAACGGGCTTTTTCTTGACGCCTGGGAGCCACTGGGTCCCCATCTAACTCCCGTTTTTCCTGTGTTGGGAAAATATATATTTGCGATAAAAACCCAAACAAAAAAAATGACATATTAACGATTTAAGATTCACCACATTATGAATATATCTCAATAGTCGCTAAGGCATTGTGAGTGCGCACAGGCAAGCCGCCGCTTTTATATTCAAGACAGAAACTTGCAAATAACAATCAGTTCAATTATCTTCAAAATATTTACTCCAGGATAGGATTTGTCATCCAGACGCAGAGAGAGGAGGGAGGGCAGGAAGAAGTGATTTCTTGCTGCACTACGTGCGTCCATTTTCCAGACGGTTTGTCGTCGTTATTGCCTGATTTAGTGTGTGTTGTTTTACATAGCCCAGTTATCTGTGTGAGTTCACGTGCAACGTTGTGCCGCTGCATCCATTTATACTTATCACACAGATCTGCGTTGAGTTTGTCACATTTGCTGTTTTATGTTCCGTCTCCTCTCTTTGCTTGGAGCTGCAGGCTTGTTTGTAGAAGGTCCCAGTAGCCTGTGTGTCTTTTTGGCATCACATGCGCATTTATTCTGACATTTAGCTTTTTCCGGTTTTGCGCATAAAAAGTATCTATCTATCTATCTGTCTGTCTGTGAACTATATAAATGGTTTGTATAGTATGTGTGTGCTACAGTGTGTGCAGCGGTGTGCAGTATAATTACCTCCTCTCTCTCTCTCTCTCTCTCTCTGCAGCTCTGCAGCAGGTGCTCTGGCCTCTCCAACCCTGCGAAGAAAAAGTGCCAGAGGCCAGGTGATGGCATTAGTGAAATTATGTCTATTTTTACTGCACACATCCCGCCCCCTCCATCAGGAGAGAAAGGAGCACGGCACCCACTCAGATCTATACAAACACCGGGCCACCGTCACCTGTCACTCACCACGCTTTTGTGGAACAGCAATGAGGTGACAGTCTTTATGCAAAGTAATGAATCGTTGCCATCACCTGAATCGGGTAGATCCTAAATGAAATCACTCCTATCGCCCTTTTCCACCCGAGATGTTATAATGCGATATATGGTTATAGTTTTATTCATAACATCCATCACAGTGAGTAAGAGAAAGCGGGAAAAGCCAGTAAGTTTACTCTGTGCAATCTGCCATCACCTGAGTCAGGTGACAGTTGTGTATTTTGTGTCTTGTTTCTACAGATCAGGTGATGTTTGTTGGACTAACACGTTGATGTCAGTTATCCTGAATCAGAGGAAAAAACGTTGATGTGTGTAAACATATAAAAACATAGAGAAATTTAGAATAGATTAACTTGGGGCTTGGATTGAAAAACACATGAGACACATCAAATAGTGTATGAAATAGATACAATTAATATAAATCAGATATAAAATATATGATATTATCAAAATCGCCGTTAAAGAGTCACAGCAGCAGCCAAACATCAGCGCTGCCCTGGGGATAATGTATCATGACCGCCTCTGCCATACCGTGTGTTGGCGATATCACACACCATGAATTACACAGAGGAGTGCACATCCTCAGCGATCCACGTGATTCACAAAAATCATTAAGATCACAGCCCACGCACGTGCAACCAGGGGAGGAGGGGTGGTGGGGTCAGTGTAGATCAACTCCAGATTTACTAACAGGTGAGAGGAGTGATACTTCATCTGTGCCCGAGTTTCACTCTTAGTTGGATTAAAAGCACAAATCTTGACATCAGCAGTTTCCGGTGAACAAGTTAAGGCAACGATATTAACAGTGACTTGCTGAGTCACATTCAGGAAACAAAGAAATATGCGTCTTACATAACACTTAGGCTTAGCTGTTCATATGTGGAATACCTGTGCTTATCCTAAAACATAGTTCCAATGTGGAATACATGTTTTTACCTTAAAACATCTGTGATCTGGACTGAAAACATGTTCGAGTCAGTTCAGGCCACTTTTGCCTTATTTCTTTATTAGTTCATTTTAGTCTAATTACTCTTTGAAAGTAACAACACTAAAGTCCAAGGTCGATTTGGTCTGTCAACTAAAAATCATAGGTGTTGTATAGATACAGTCCTCTTTGGTGGTGCTGAATCCAGGCCAACACCCTTTAGCTGATGCGTAATTTACCTCGCCGTGCGTAATTAACTGCGTCGCCGCTAGACCCCGGTATGTGTAACACTTTATTTTGAACGGTGCAATACGTTTCCATTAAACGTTATTAAAGCGCAGGGAGTGACGAGCTCTCATTTGTCTTGTCAGGACATCTGACAACCTCGTTAGCTCCCATTTTCCCCTGTCAGCTCACAGCGCGACACGGACACTGACTTCAGCCACTCCTGGCAAGTGAGTGATAAATGCGCCTACTCAGCCCTGCGTAAAACAGCGGCATTATTGTTGCCAACACTAAGCATCAGAATCAATCACGACCAAGCCTGCGTGGCAGGTGTCAGTCTTACTTTTTTTTTTTTTTTTTTTTTTTTTTAATCCAGCCCACTGTCAATCTTTAATCTAATTTAAAGGGTCATAGAATTAGGGCACAATATCCCTAGTTTGGACTTTCTCTCTTCAGTCTGACTCGGCGGACTGACCATGTGCGCCACCGCATTAACAGCACTGGACTCAGGCCTCACTAACAGTTTAGAAGTGTCGCAAATTGACTTGTTATGAATATTTGTGGACAAATGGGGAATCTTGTTATTTTGAAAAAAAAAAAAAAGGTGGTAGAAGATGAGGGGGAGGGGGGCACTTAATGGCATGGGATCTTTCCGCTCGCTGCTCTTTCAGATGCAATTGTAGATCGAAGTCAGGCTTGTCACGTTGAGCCAAAGTGAATTCCTAACATCCAGGACGTGCCTGTCTACTCCGGACAAATTGCATCCAATCACCCCGGGGGAATTCGGCTAATGTCTCGATCCAGGGCCGGGGAGCATGGAGAGAAAACAAATTCAAACTCTGCACACAGAGCGTGTAGGGCTTATTAAAACATTTCACACAGGGGGAGAGAGAGAGAGGGAGACGAAGAGTATGTGTCTGTGCGTGTGAGTTTGTGCGCGCATGTGTGAGGATAATTAGGCTATATTATCCTTAGACACTGTATCTTAAATTGAAAATATCAGATGACCAATCTAAGCATCCCTGCTCACTTTACGCCCGCTGTTTGAGTGGCAGAGTCAGCAGGAACAGGTCTGGACAGTTTACCTGCTCCATGCCAGATCAGGTTCCAATTTAAGAAACTTTGGCCTTTGTTTCAAATTTGTCTTCTAACACGTGTTTTTAACGAAAAAAAAAAAAAATCAAAATATACAATTAAGACTATTTTAAAGTTTGGCCATGAATTTTGTTGACATCTATCACAGCCAGTTTAAAGTTGAAGTTCAGAGAGAACTTACCTACTCGTCTTCATCTGCCATTAGTCCTAATTTAGATGGATGAAACAGCGCCTTTGAACGCAGCATCAACTCTGCATGCACCCTCTGCTTTCTGGTAACGTGCTCGATCCCCTGGACATTTTTCTCTGTCTGCTACAGCGGCAGTAAACAATAAGCTCATGAGGCGTAGGCTATGGCAGCATAATGTTCTGCATGGCTAGAGAGGGGAGGTCGATCATTACACAATTTGTTTTAAATTTGATCAGTCAGAGCGAGCAAGGGGGAGACTGACACTCCCCTGGAAGTGTCGCACATGGCTGACAGTTTTTTAGACATCATCTATAACCATTTAAAAGTTTTCTACATGTTGTACATACAGGCCTCTTTACCACCACACCAATATGGAAGTGGGGATAATCTCATACTTAACTTTTTATTGAAATGTATGTAGTTACTAAATATGTATAAGCAGTGAAGATGAGGATTAAATGCAAATTTAGGGAGATATTTACTGACATGAGTGTTTGAGTTGCAAAATAGCTTCCATACTTTCATAGAAAATCAGAAACAACTGTCAGTGTGGTTTAGTGTGTGTGTGTGTGTGTGTGTGTGGAGAGAGAGGGGGGAGAGGGAGAGAGAGGTGGCGTTGTGCAGCAGCAGCGTGGTGACGGCAGAGGGAAAACCGGCTGGACAGATTTGCGTTTACGCCTGATCTGCTTCTGGAGAGCGGGGCTGTGTGGGAAGGGAAAGGGAGCACCTGGCTCGACCGCTGTATCCCATCTCGTTTTATTGACAGCCTGATAAGCAGGGACCAAGCCGTGCGGTTTCCAGCGCGGATGTCGAGCACCCTGCTGCGTTGCACAGTATCAAGGCCTCTTAATGGCTGTTCCTCCAAATAATGGCCCAAACACAGCCAGTCCTGACTGGCCCGTACCTGCGCTGCCCCGGTCTCTTCCTGAGAGACAAGCGGCGGCGCGGTTGCCCATTTACTCACCGTCTTGTTCAAATTGACACAAACATCAGAGGTTGTGAAATAGGATTTGAGGCTTTTAGCCTACCTTAGTAAAAGGGAAGCTGCAGCCACATTACGAGTTACAGATGACAACTTTATAGGGCTGTAGAAATAAAACGAGGTTTTAGCGCAGAGCAAAACAGTGAATGACTACAAATGGAATATTTATGGTGACATTTTTTATCCTTAAAACAAAAATCGAAACACATTGTACTAAACATAACACCAGAGCCTCGAGGCCTAAAGCTCAAAGTACATCATGAGAACAATGACAGATATTTTCATAGGTCTTTAAATGAGACTTGCCTGCACCTGTTCTGTCCACACCTGTTGCACGCTAAACATGCTCGGATTAAAAAACACACACGACATCAGCAAGCAAATGTATTAATACCCTGACAGTCAGTGTCACCCCGACACATCAATTGGTGTTATTATCAGAAACTCTTGAGGGAAGATGTAGATTTCACAATCAGTTAATAAGGTGTCGGCCAAGTTATGTGAACAGAATATTGTAAAGTTGCCAAAAAAACTCATTTTAAAAACGTGGTTACTACATCCAATCCCTCTGCGCGTGTTATTCATGTAGAATGGAAATAATAATTTAACTAAAACTATTTAAAGTTTTTAGATCTCTCTGTCTCTTTTTCAACTTTTCTTAAACAAACTTTGATCGTGCGTTGTTTTGTGTGGAAACCGTCTTATTTTTGGGGTTTGATTACAAACCTCCCCGTTTAATCATAGAGCATCTCTGCTCTATGATTGAAGTGCTCTTGAGCAAATCATGGAAACAAACGCGCAAAGGGTCAGTCTAAGTTTCCAGGAGCGAAGAGTTGATCGTTGTCCGCCTGTGGACATTTGGAACAGTTTAGGACAACACTGGAGCAGCGTAAAATAAGATAAAATTTAAAAAAAAATCAAATGAACCAGGACAGATACACGGCTCCTGCAGAGTGATGTGTTCGCTGTCAGCTCCTGCTCTCAACACACACGTTCACCGGGACAGTAAACAGGCCGGTGAGCTCCACATGTTGGTGCTACCTTGCGCACTTCCCAGTTTTCTGCGCTCTGTGTCCTGTCCAAGGTATGACGTCGACCCGTCGCTCCAGCCAATCACTGCCAACTTGAGGCTGATGTCGAAAGGAAAGTTGCTGGTAAAGAGCCGCAGATTTTTTTTCTCTCCTCAGTCTCATTGACATTTCAACTCCACGACGGATGCGAAAGGTAGATAGATTTTAATCTGGACTTATAAGTTTCTATCGCTGTGACGCGGAGACGCAGAGATCCGGGGAAGGAAGAGGCGACTTTTGTTACGCACGGGATATCTGCTGTCTTTCATCCGGTGAGTTGGACGGATTTTTTAATTTTTATTTCGAAACACTTTTTAAAAAATATTTTGAGAATATTTAAACTATACTACAAAGGTACGTGTTTCCACACTTCATTTTAAAGCAGAAAGTCGAGCGCGCACGCAGACTGTTGTCTAAACCGAGGTAGAGTTGGATTAAAAAAAATTGGCTGAGTTCTTCCACGTTTCTCTGCGCAGGATACAGGAGGTGTACACCCACACGAAGTTGAACTCAGCGAGCTGACTGTCATCTATCACACACACACTCACACACACACACATGCAGCGTGTAATTAACGATCTTCACCGAGGAATTAAACGCACGTCACTCCTCAAACGCACCCATTATTGTGAGCTTTATGCCGGGAAAATTAAAGGCTTCGACCTGTACAGTAAATTGAATGTGTGCGGTATCTGTTCAGCTCCGCCCGGTCGCGTCCATCAGCGCAGGATTTTCATTGCTCTTCTGCGAGTTTGAACGTTTCTGTCACTTAACCTGTGAAGTTTGGACTTAAAAAAAACCCCAAAACATTTAGTTAAATGTTAAGTTCAAAAGGTCACCAGTCGTGGTGTAAATATAGAGCATGTCTATATTTTTGTTTCTATGTTTTGTTGAGTTTGTGACAGTAAAATAAACAGTGTTTTCTAATTGAAGCATAGATGACAGATGACACGCACCTCGGGGGTTAGATTGATTTATATCTATTAGAGGCCTGGGCCTTGTAGTTATACTTGGATTCCTATTTCTTTAAATTATTATTATATTTTGTTTGAATTTTAGTCCCATCCCAGAGATGTATCTCCAGTCTAATTTCCAAACAGTAGCTGTGAGACTTTGGATGCCTCAGGTCTCAGCCTCTTGTATGTTTGGATCCAGTGTTTCTTTCTGTCACGCTCGTCGAGCAGCGCTGTGACACCATTAGCCCCAGTGTTTATCTCAGCCTTCAGCCTTTTGCCAGGAGAGGGCTTCTGTGGTCCGTGCACCTTCTGCAACCGTGGGACAAGACAAATCCACGATCTTCTCCTTAAAATGTCTCAAATGTCTCCATAAAAAAAGTCCAACAACACCGTCCACCAGTTATATAAAAACTAGAGATGTATCTTCATACAAGCTGCCTTGTGAGGAACATAATGATGCAACCTGGTTCAGTTTAACCCTGCAGTTCAATTTCTAGGCATATTTATTTGGAACATGTTTAAAAAGTGCCAATAAAACAAGGGAATTGTGTCTGTGAGGCCTTAAGACCAAACACTATATATATATATATATATATATATATATATATATATATATATATATATATATTGTAACACCTGCAAACAACAACATGCAACAACATTTCCTCCTGAAAAAGTAACAGATTCATCAACGTCGTGATGTAATTATCTTATGTTTAGTTAATGTGCTGAGAAATGACTCCACATTAATAGAGATTCTGTTCCGGATCGCGCACCATGTGCACAGTTTTTTTTTTTTTTTGTAAAACCCATCAGATTAGTGAAAAGTCAAACACGTGTGACTGTTAATTTATTTATTTTTTTTTAAAAGTAAAATAATAATAATAAAAAAATGCATTACATGTTGTAAATGCGGAAAATATTTAATGCAAATAAACCTGCAATGTCCGCGTGAATGTGACAGTTCGAGGCTGTTTGATGAATGACACGTCACATGAAGAAGAATGAAGCTTACAAATGTAGGTCGACATTCACGGTCACCATTGTACTGTCAGAAGAATTATTATTATTATTATTATTATTGTTGTTGTCACTATTATTATTATTATTGTTAATAATAATAATAATAATAATAATAACGTGTATTGTTTTGCTTTTAAAATATTTATATTTTAATATACATTTAAAATACTAACAGACATAGTAATGGAAACAATATTTTATAAGGATTTAACTATAATAATAATTATAATAATAAAGTTTAAAATGTGAGGCCTGTAAATGATGACATCTATTGTACATGATGAGTTGACAGTCATTTATCATCATTTATAATGTTCATGTACTGATATTCTGAGACAGAACAAGAAAACAAAAATAGGTTTTGTTGTTGCTCCTGCCTCAGTGGACCAACTAACACAAACCTTCACACGTGCATATATTATATTCTTCTTTTTTTCTTCTTTTTTTTTAATCTACGTGGATCTGAAGAACTGAACAAAGCGTCGTTTTATTTACTAGACACAATCTGTTAACAGTATTGTAACATTTTCTAACTGAGCTCACCAGATGTCCTGATAAATAATAGGTGAGTAAACTCTGACCTCCAGTGGGGACCTTTACAAAGACTAACGACTTGGCAATAAATTATTTTATTAAAAAAAAAAAAAAAAAAAAAAAACACGTTTTTGGGAAAAAACAAACAGAACTAACTTAGAACATTTATTTCCACCAGTGACATGAAATGATCTCAGCCTGTGAAAAGTGAACTGTAATCCAGAAAAAAAGCTTTTAATGAAGTGGCTTTAACCACTATATCTCCTTTCCCTGTCTAAAAACAATGGCACTGTTTTTCACTGCAGCTCCTTCCCCTTATGTTTTTCTCTTTCTTTTCTTTCCTCTTTCTTTCTTTCTTCCTTTTTTTTTTCTTTTTTTCTTTTTGTATTTAAAAGTTTCTTGAGGGGTACAAATACCACATTGCCTCAGGCTCAGAGGAAAATAGCGACCAGATTAGGTTTTCCTTTCAAGGCCTGTGACATTAGTTGCTGCTAATCCGAATTGGGCTAATTGCTTTCCCAACATGAGCATATCCCAGTTTTTTTTTTTTTTTTTAAAGACTTTTTTTTCTGAAACAACCAAGCCCTTACATTAAAAAACAAACAAACAGAAAATAAAAAATATATGCAAAATCTATTATTCTAACAGGCTTATTCTGATAGAGCTGTAGGCCTGTACTTGGCATGCGGGTGCAGGTTGTTGGAAAAAAAAAAAATAGAAATCTCTTGAGAGTGCAGACAACGAATTAGCTCTTGGAGCGGATTTACAGCTTAACTAAAGAAATCAATAACCTACTGGAGGTATTGTTTCCAAAGAAAACTACTTGACACACTCATCGGGGAATCTGTCTTTCAGCAAAAGACAGGTTAGTGGTGTGAATTTTTGACAGCTGCAGTTGGTAACTAGTGAGTGGCAATAACATTTGCACTACAAAGGATGGTTAGAAATAGGACACGAGGTTGTAGTTATACTGTTTGGAGGAATTGTTCCATTTCTTGTTACACATTTGAGTTCGAATTTGGCGTAAAAAATGTTTGTTAAAAATTCATTTATCATGATTAAAAACAAGCGGATGCGCAGTGAAATGATGCCTCAGCAGTGATCAGCTGCTTCTGTTAATCAAAAGATAATTTTACACAATCATGATTGGAAGTTAAACTCCGCCTTCACTGTGTCACTGTGTCCACTTTTATAGCCAAATCATAACAACAACAGTCCCTCATTGCGCATTCTCCTATCAAGTGGGGTGACGTTTTTTCCCCCTATACTCCCGGTATAGGCGTATAGGCTGAGCCACCAGCCTAAGTGAGTAGAAACAATACAGGAAGGAGAAACAGATGAATGTGCTCGTTTAGTTTACGGGTTGTTTGATGAAGGAGTATTGGCCAAAGTGTTGTTCCTCACCGCGGGACCCTCGGTGACAGTTTGAGCCGGTCCTCTCAGCTCATTATCTCGCCAGCCCACTGAGGGCCCCATTCAAGCCGGGCAGTCCCCTCTCCCTCTCTCCTCTCTCTCCCCCCTTCCTCCCTCCCTCCCTCTCTCTCCCTCTCTCTCTCTCTGGCAGCGTCGTTTGTCTACTCATTGAACCCATAGTCAGGAATGCGATGGTTGTTAGGGAGCCCTCTTTCACCTCCGAAGTGTTTTATTGATGAGCTCTGACTTCTCCTACTTTTTCACATGTCAAAGAAAGTCAAGTGTAGGCCTCCATGACTTCATTTCATGCCCCCCTCTCTCTCTCTCAAAAAAAAAAAAAAAAAAAAATCCCCCTCCCTGTTTATGCCTGTGCCCCCCTCTCTCACTATCTCCCTCTCTCTCTGCCCTTTCATGCACCCCCATTTTCTGCTTTAGTTTGGCTCCTACTTTCATACAACCCTCATTCTCTTCCCTTCGGTTCTCCTCCTTTAAGGGCGAGCGGCGGGGCTCCTCAGTGCTGAGACTGGTGCTGCCCCTAAGCTGCGGGTGTACGCTCAAACACGGGCGCAGAGGGGTTGCTTTTGGGTGCGTTGAGGTGTGCGTTAATAGCCAGTCATTCAACCGGCGCAGTTTGGGGAAGCGTGTGGCCATGGCTACACAGTCATTTGCTTTACTTTATTTACGCGTGCTATTTGCTGTCAGGTCGAAGGAGTGACGTCGCCGCGCCTCGCAAATGTGTCCATAAAAAGCACCCGAGCTTGCCTAAAGGCTGCGCTCTTTACGCATGGTGTTCTTGTTGACAGGAGAGAGAGAGAGGGGGAGAGAGGGGAAGGCTATTCAGGGGAAGGTGATACCAAAAAGAATCAACAAAAGCACGTGGTGGACGTTTCTTATTGTTTTTAGTGAGGGAGGGCCTTCCTGCCATTTGTAGATGTAAAACATTTTCAGTCAGAAAAAAAACCTTTCTTTTTTTTCTACAACTCAATCACTAGCACCAGAAGTCTATCAACAAAACCTATAATTTTATGCATTTTTATTTTAAGAAAGTATTTTTCATTTATTTCTGGATCAAATTTATTTGAGCATCTTTGTTTTACAATTATTTTTTTTTCTTCGCCTGGAAATCTACATTTAACACGTGGTCGTAGAACCAAAACAAACAAACAAAAAACAAAAAAACAAAATAAATAAATAGAGGGAGAGAGCCAGAAAGAAGTGTCATTGTGCAACGTGTCGCCCCAAAACTTTTTAACAAGCTCTGTGGCCGTTTGCGTCTCTACAACACGAATGGCATCTGCGGAGCTTCGGCCTGGTTCCATAAAAAGACTCTGCAGCTCTTGTAATTTTAATGTGATGTTACGAGCTCCAGTGTTCACGTGCAGCGACGCTCCGCCGCCTGTTCCCGTTCCCCCGGCAGCTCGAGCTTAGCCTCAGGTTGGAGCTGAACATGCCTGAGATTCCCTGCGCGAACCCAATTCAGCCTGGAAGAATGGAGCTTTCCGTCCAATGGGCATTTCCGATGCAGTTGCTCTGCAATAGGGCAATATTCAGCAAGTGAGCGCAGGGTATTTGCATGCGTGGGCTGATTAGTGGGTTGGGAAGACGAGACTCCCTCTCTCTCTCCCTCTCCCTCTCCCTCTCTTTCTCTCTCTCTCGCTGTGGCTCTGCCCCGTTTCCCGCTTTGGCTGTGGTGCAGGGGGAAGTGTTTATATGGGGGATGATGACAGAGGTCGGGTCGCGCTAATGGGCCAGTGAAGAGCGGTGGAGGGAGGCGAGGAGAGGCGCACACAGCAGACCAGGAACACATACATTAATACACTTGTTCCCTCACCAATCAGCATAGGTGTGCTCATTCTCTTACCCCCACCTCCTTCTACCACCACTCTCCCTCCCTCCTTCCCCCTCTCCCTCCCCTCCCTCCCTCCCTCTCTCTCTCTCTCTTTCTCTTCCCCACTCTCTCTCTTTCCGACTCTCTCATTCGCTCTCTCACACGCCAGCGCACATCCTCGCCAAACTCCGTGCGTCCTGACATCTGAGTTCACTGTCAATCTCTGTCTTCTTCGCAGGGATATCCCCACCGTCTCCGGCGAAACGAAGACCACTGGAAACTAATTTTTCCTCTTCTAAACTTCCCCGAGAGAGAAAGAGAGAGAGAGAGACTGATCCTGGTCGGCTATTTTTTCCTCTCTTTCCGTGGTGTGGAGAACTAGACTGTAGCCTGTAGTTTGCCAAGGACTTTGACAACGACGCAGGATGCCCCAAAAAGGTGAGATCGTCACTAAAAGTTTGTCTATTTTTTTTATTATAGATTTTTTTTGGGACATGCTACAAATTATTATTATCATAATTATTATTATAGTTATTATTATAATAATTATCATTATTATTATAGGTGATTTATTCTCGGCTGTAGGACGAGGTTCAGTCGTGAGCTTGTGGGTGTTTTACGGTTTGGGACTGTGCAGCCTGTTTCTTCTGGACTGGACTCTCTGTCTCTTAAAGGAAAAAAAAAAAGAAAAAAAAAAAAAAAGTGCGAACAGCCTTTAGCGTCTCTTGTCGGCGTTATCTGCTCGATGCTGTTGTTGTGTTTAGGCCTTACGGATAGCTTAGCGCTTATTTATGACAGCAAAGAGTAAAAAGTCACGTTGGGCCAGGACAGTGATCATCGTGGAGAATGGGGCGCAATGACCCGTTGAGGAAAGGTGTCAGATTGATTCATGCAGGCGAGTCACCCATGCGCCTTGTACAAAAAAAAAAAAAAAAAAAAGAAAGAAAAGAAAAGAAAGAAAAAAGTGGCTCCACTTAAGGAGACGAGACGTTTATTTATTTCTATTTTCAAAAAGTTGTGTTTGTTTGTGTGTCAGAGAAAATACAATAACTTCATTACACTTCTTTACTTTTCTTAAAGCGGCTTCCAGCTGCACCTTAATGACAGCGAGTTACACCAAGAAGTGTCACAACAGTCAGTCATGTTTTCACAAACATGTTAGAAAAAAAATCTAAATCATGTTTTAAATCATTTCAATAATTTAATAAAACCTAAAAATATTGATAATTTTTTTCTGCTGCTGTTTTAAAATTATTTTATCAAATTAAAATGGTAAAATAAATTAAATGCATTAATCTACTGCAATTATAGTTTTTTCTAATTTGTAATTTTAAATTAAAGAATGCATCATAATTTACTTTAAAAATATTAAATTAAATTAAAAAAAAAAAAAAAAAAAACACCAGGCCTGAGCTTTAACATGGTCAGACATTACTTCACTGTTGATAATCTGAATTAAACCTGTTGGCTAAATCCATGTTAATAACTCATTCATTTAATCTTTCTGTAATGTGCAACATTTTTTTATTTTTCCTTCGTGTATATTTGTGTGTTTCGCCTCCAACTCGCACCGGGGCCATTGTAGCCGAGGCCTTACTGGACCATTTCTGCATATGAATGTTGCTCGCGCAGCATCCAGCGGCCAGAATAAGCAGGTTGAATTAAGACATTGTGGTTACGGATTACTAAAGGAAAAGAAATGCAGATTAGATCGTAGTTGACCTCAGGAACAACAACGTTTGAGCTTTCGACCTTAAATAAATGATTAACCACTTGGATCTTCCAGGACTGAGAGCCCCTGACTGTGGTGCGTGTACAGGCTGATGAGACTAGTTGTATTTATTTATTTACATCTCCTGCACATTAACTCAAACATCGTAACAATCGACGAGAAATTAATAGTGATATCTGAATAATTTAAGTCTTGTTTTGGTCATTTAATGTTATGCTAAACAGGCTAACTCGGGGTATGTGGGGCCGGTGTGATGGAATCTGAATTTGATTAATGACCGAGCAGCCTATTTGTTAAAACATGAAAGAAAAGCTACAATCTAAATGCAATGGCGGCTCTTCGTGCATCTCCCAAACTAGTCTTGGACTAAACACAGCCTGTTAGTGGTCGGTATTAGGCCATTTTGCTCTACACACAACACAACTTTGCACGGAGGGAGGAAAATGAAAACTTCAGACTTCTCCCTCCCTGGCCCCCTTTTTATCTGTTCCTCCATTCAATAGCTTCTTTAATGCATTTGTCTTTTCCAATTGAGCGCCCTACTGCGCTGTTGTGTCTTTAAACCCGCTTTACAACCCGCACCAGCAGCACAAAATAACCACCAAATGTTTATAACGAGAAATTACTTTTTAAAATTCTTTCTTAAAAAAAAAAAAAAAAGGAAAAAAAAAAAAGCAGGGCAAACAAAACCCACATTCACGCACTGGCGGCACCGGGGTCACGGTCGTGTGTGTGTTTATATATGTGTGTGTGTGTGTGTGAGAGAGAGAGAGAGAGAGTGAGGGAGAGAGAGAGCAAGTGTGTGTGTGTGTGTGTGTGTGTGTGTGTGTGTGTGTGTGTGTGAATAGTCCCGGAGGGGGTGGATGCATGCCTCCGGCTCTTTGTATTAATCTGAACTTGTTGGTGTGTTTAGTGGGGAAGCTGTGTGTTTCTAGTTGCGGAGGCCGAGTTTTCGCCCTGGGTTTGAGGTATATGGAGGCAGAAAAGGGGGTGCATTGTTAGAGTCCAGCAGGCTTTGTACACCAGCTTTGTACCCCCTCCTGGTCTGGACTTTTGCAGAGCAGTGAGGCGAGGTAGACAACGTGTGTCACTGTACAGTTTCCACGTTAGACTCCACAAGAGGAGGAGGGATATCAAGTTTAGAAGGAAAAAAAATCACTTGCTGAGACGATGAGGGCTGATTTCTTTATATGAACTAAAAAAAAAAAAGAAAAAAAAAAGAAAGAAAACACAACAAGAGATATGTGCACAATATCACGGCTGAGCTATTTCTTAAGTTAGATGTGAAAATACCATTGTCCCTTGTCAGTTTTAATTTATTTGCTTGGCAGCAACATGTAGGTTAAATAAGATAAAATAAAAGAAAACAGCTAGAGTAGGTTAAAGTGCATCAGTATAGCTGTGGCTGTGCTAATGTGTTGTTTTGCTTTGTCCTATAGGGAGACATTAAGTAGTGAAAACGGCAGATGATTGACTAAATTGTTATAGAGTGGACAGTCAACTCTGTTTCCAGGCAAGTTTAATTAAAATACATACATTTACTGAGGATGTTCAAATTAATATATTGTATCTATATAATGTTTTAAACACCAGAACCGCAACTATTTCTAAATGGAATTCAAATCGAACGAGATGAGAAACTTTATTTATTTAAAAAAAATAATAATAAAGAAATATAATTATTGCAAATATTATATCAGTAAAAAACAAACAGATGTGTACACCAGGTTTATGATTTGATGCTAACCAGCTTTGTTATTTCCTTGTGACGCTTAGAATACCACAACCAAGCCACGTGGGAGTCTGGCGTAGCCTCAATGATGCAGAACAGTAAGTTGTTTTTATATCTTTGTGTATGTATTTTCTATATTTACATATTGTTTTTGAAACTTTTGATTACAACCGCAGGATCTAATGTGGTTGCATGGAAGCAACACCCACTGACATTATGCACTGGTTGTTATAGCGCACTAACTTTTAAGAACACTTTAAAGTGGAAGAAGAAGAAGAAGAAAGAAAAAAATGTAAAATGTATAAGCAGGAATGCATTTGCATGACTTTGAGCTGCAGGGGCGAAATATTCTCAGTTATTTGATGGCCGTTTCGTTGCTGTTAATTTTTTTTTTAAAGCAATGATAGGTGGGCAAGTTATTATTGAACAAGTTAATCACACGTCGTCCTGCTCTACAGAGGGAGAGAGAGAGGCAGAGAGAATAGAGGGGGTTGGGTTGAGAGGGAGATTTTTGTTTCTGCTTGAGTTGGTATTAAATAATTGCACAGCCGTCTGCATTAGCGTTAGAGCTGGCTGCCAGGCTGCATACAAGATTAGCCGCGTAGAGAAGAGCCCTGCATGAAACATGAGGAATAGCAATAATGTCTTATGTAGATTAGTCCATATTCTTCACGGACAGACAGCATGAGCAAGAAAGAAAATGCTTATATTATAACCGCAGGCCTCTCTGTTAGGAGCAGGCTGAAGTCACAAGGAAAAATAAATATTAACAACCATGTTGTCGTGGGTGCCAATCAAAAAAAGTAGGAAATAGTAGATGAAGTTGCTTATAGGCATCTCTGTGTTTTATTTTATTTTATTTTATTTTATAAAAAGTGGCCCATGAGTTGAATATCTGTCTTGTTGCTGGTGTTGCTGTGTTGAAACAAAAAGGATAAACATGAAACATTTTTTCTCTTGCTGCTGGACAAGAGGTGTATGACATCTGTGATGAAGGTGTGTGGAATAATTTTATTATATTATTCTCCATATACCTTGATGACGTGTCTGTGCTGTAATCTGTGCGCATTAGTGCTAAAATGTTTGATGAATTCAATGTTGGAGCTCATGACAGTTGGGTTGTGTTGATGTGTGGAGGTTTGACTCCTGAAGAAAAAAAAAAAAAAAAAAATAAAAACAAAACAAAAATACTTTTACACTCTGGTGGTATTGAGGTCTAATTTTATAGGCCAGAGCGCTGTAAATTTTTTTTCCTCTTTTGGTTGCCAGTTGTCCATTATTGAGATGATGGGGCCTTATCAAAGCTGTGTACAATACCCACTGCTCCTGCTTTGCTGCGGATTGATGTTAATGGGATGCTCCCCTGGCTTGGCGTGTGATGTCTGGTGCGAATTGCCGAGGAGATATCATTGGGCCCGGCCCTTTGGGTTGTCTAAAGGTCGCGACGGCCTCGGTGGCTTTTGTGCTAATAACTCCTGGGTGTATATGGTGGGGAGCGTCCAAATTGACACCATATGTTTTCCTATTAGTCGACTTGCAATAGAATACAAGGCGCATAATCAGCGCCAGCGGGCGAGATCGACTCTAGGCACTTGAGGGAATTGTGCCATGATTAAGACTTAACCTTAGGAGAGTTTGATTTTTTTTTTTCTATTATTATTTATGTGATGTCCTTATCTGACGGGTTTATCGATCCGGTGGATTTATATGATCGTTATAAATCAGAGATGATAGAGAAACCCTGGAGAGCTGAGCAGAGCTGCTTAATGCGGCCAGGCCAATTTCAACACAACAAGTCTATTAATTCCACTTAATCCAGGAATTACCAAAGAGCAGAAGGGATGATAATGGATTTACTATCAGTCAGATCCACACTGGAAGATGATTACACATATTGGTTAAAAAGAGGATATATTACCCAGTTAAACAGGTTTATTTTCATTCAGACTATGAACAGGCCCCTTTTTTATAATTTCTATAAAATGCAGTGTGCAGTTTAAAGCGGAGTCTTATGACATATTTCAGAGTAAAGGCGCCTACCGATTGCTCACAACAGGACTGCAGTGGCTGTGAGCATTTGTTGTCAAATACAAACAAGGGGGGAAAAAACTGCATGTCACTTTTAATATGTTAAGAATCCAGGCGCGCCCTCGTTTTGTGTGACCGCGCGTAGCCCCCGGCCACCTTAAAACGAAGTCTCCCTCGGAGGGTAAACGAGTAGCGTCCAATTTTGTCTGAGTGATATCCAAATGCAGACAGAAAGGGTCGTTTTATCATGCTACTATTTGTCGTGACGATGCGATTTTCAAAAGCAGAGCGGTGTCATAAAGTGACATGCCTGCCACAAGTGCTCCAACTGATCTTTTCAATTAGCCTCCCATGCATGATCCGAGGCGACTTCCGCCTATTTCCAGAAATTAAGCTCAAACTTGACGTGCAGCTAGCTTTATTTTAAAGACAAATGTCAGCCAGGCTCATCATATTTTCCCCCTCTTCTATATTTGGAGCTTATTTATTGCTAAGGAGCCTCTGCTCCCGGAGTCAATGTAGCGGGCGGCAGCGCAGGGGAAGGGAGCGGAGACGCAGAGAGGAGCTCAGGCACTCCGGGGAGTCAACTCTCCCATTTGGCTTCAGGTTTGCGGGATTATTCTGCGCTTTATAGAGATGTCATAGAACAATTTAGGGATATACATATATATTTTTAAAAAGCATTCTTTATTTTAAACAAATAAGCAGTAATAAAATAGCTGTTTTAGAGCTGGTATCCTACGTGTTGTCTGTCTTATCTGTGCGTAATTTCTGTGATGTTTTAGAGCAGTTGACGATTTTTAAAGCTACTTTTAAAAAAGTGATGCTTTTGAAATGAAGGTTAATTTAAGACACCATCACAGGTCTGGTGTTTTATGTGACTGTCGCTGTTGTTGGTTGTTGTTTTGTGGTTAGTTTATGAGTGTTTGGCTGCTGCTGGTGTTGGTGGTGGTGGTGGTTGTGGATGGAGCTCAGAGGATGAATAACGGTGCGAATGTTTTAATATCCAAGTTTTCCGGTTTGGTGTAAGGTTGGTTGAGTTTCATCGGAGCAGAAGACAGATTGAGTTGCTCATTCATTATTAGGAAATTAAAAACAACAACAACAACATATTTTGAGATGTTTTGATTCGGTTTCTGTGACGCTGCTGCTGTCGTTTAATCTGCATGTTAGTGATGAAACTGCGCGGTTTGATACTTCAGTGGTGAATAGTTTCACTTTCATCCGATTTAAGATGCATTTTAAAAACACAAACAAAACATTTGACTGTTAATCTGTTTAAAGTCAGCTGCTACAAAGCCTCTTTTGCCTCTGTTTTCTGTCCTCATATTTCATCTTTAACTCGGTTTACTTGAACGCTTAAAAAAAACTAAACCATTCATGAATATCATCTGCTTTTATCACAACACATGTTTTAATTGCTCTTATTATATGATGTGATGACTACGGTGCCTTTCCCCCCCTCCTCCATGTAGGTCACAGTGGCGTAAACCAGCTTGGTGGTGTGTTTGTTAATGGTAGACCGCTGCCGGATTCCACCAGGCAGAAAATAGTTGAACTTGCTCACAGTGGTGCTCGACCCTGCGACATCTCCAGGATACTACAGGTGACAATCCTACTTCTTCTTCTTTTTTTTTTCTTTCATTCTTTCTTTTTTGTAAACAGAAAACAGGTTCATCCAGACTTTGTTTTCATTGCAAACAAATGAAAAACAATAAAGCAAATTGTGAGAGACATGAAGGTATGATTTTCTTACTTAAACTAAATATTTTATGTAGTTTACATTTGATTAATTTTATGGCTGTTTTTTTTAATTTTTTAATTTTTTATTAAGTTAATAAAATCTATTATTTATCAGTGAGACTGCATCTTTAGTGTCACTGGGAACGTTAACATAAAATAAAATAAGATCCGACCAAAACAAATTATATGATAAAGAATAGATTTATTATAAGAAATGCCTAATATACAATTCAAGGCATATTTTTTGTGTTTATAGACCCATGATGAAGTCCAAGTGCTGGACAGTGACAAGGTGATAATTATTTGACGCCATCTTAGAAATTCCGGAAATAGTCGTAAATAATGTATGTGAATTGTGTCTTTTATTTTCTATCCAGGTATCCAACGGCTGCGTGAGCAAGATCCTGGGCAGATACTATGAAACTGGCTCCATAAGACCGAGAGCAATAGGCGGCAGCAAGCCCAGAGTCGCCACTCCAGAGGTGGTCGCGAAAATCGCGCAGTACAAGCGGGAGTGTCCGTCTATCTTCGCGTGGGAGATCCGTGACAGACTTCTGTCAGAGGGGATCTGCACCAACGACAATATACCCAGTGTAAGTGTATTGACTGTAAGTTATGTGCATGATTTAATTTGCCACATGAAATGACTTTTTTCTCATGCACTGGAGGAAAAGGAGATGGGCATCCAACCATTCAGTCTTATTAAATACACTACGTTTCAAAGTGGTGGTGGTGATGGTGGGGGCCCATCGCTGCGTAGCCGATGTGATCACCCAAACATACAGTCAATTAGAACGAGCTCGTTGTCCATTTGTGAACATTTATTATGATTAGACGTTGTCTGCGAACCCGCTGCGCGCCCGCGCTCTCGCCATCGGTGCGTGTAGAAACGCACCGATGAAAACGGGTGCTTCATCTAATCCTAATCTTTAATCTTAATCCTCACTTTTATCATCTGTAATTTGTCATTCAGGTGTCATCGATAAACAGAGTCCTCCGCAACCTGGCTAGTGAAAAGCAACAGATGGGCGCAGATGGCATGTATGACAAGCTGAGAATGCTCAACGGTCAGACAGGAACTTGGGGGACCCGGCCCGGCTGGTACCCCGGAACATCAGTGCCAGGGCAGCCCAACCAAGGTGAGCCTCATTATCACACGGTGGCAATAAAGACACCTTGACTCATGCACGCGTGTAAGAATATAACGGTTCCCAAGCTCAATTATATTCACGATCAGCCACATAAAACAATCTTTGATTTGTATTTTCTGACTGAAAGTGGATGTTGGGATTAACGTGAACTCCACTGAGGTCAACATAAACGATTACGTATGAATATGACTATTACAACTGGTTTCCAGTGGTCCCGATCCACGGTGTGTGCAGGAAGGTATCGCGCTGGTAAACTCTGATGCCCTGAACAAGACCCCCAATTAAGAGCAGTCGATTAGAGGAAAGCATGGGCCATGCATGCGGTCTGAATGCCTCCACTGTCCCAGACATGGATGTGCGTGACAGCGGCTCGTTCTTTCAGCAGAGGTGTCCATCCAACAGCCTGCTTGTTCCTCCCCTCCTGATGGGGAGGCAGAGCCGCGGAGCTGTGTGCGGGGATATTAGTACAAAGGAATGTTTTCCTTCACACGCAATGATTGGTTATGGGAACGGTCCGCACTACGTGTAATTGCTCATTAGAAAGGGCTTTGTCTCTCATTATGGCAACATGCAGGAGTGTGGAGATGGCAAGGCTGCAAGGCTGCTGTGGAAATGTTCCACTTCAGACGCTTTGTTTTGTTTTGTTGTTTTTTTTCTCCTAACGGCCTTATACAGGCCAAACAAGAAACATCAGCTTTGACTTTTTTTTTTTTTACTTGCTCTTTAAATACTCACTGACTAAAAAGTTTAGTTTTTAGTTCAAACATTGTGTCTGACTGACTGAGGGAAAACACAAGTAATGGTATTCAGTCTTTACAAATATTAATTTGCATTTGTTTGGTGACCATTTGGACACGTGGGGCTGTTATCAACAAGCAGTGAAACGGAAACGATCATATTAACAGCTATAATTATTAACCCGATTTAAAACAATTAAATATTATCATTTAAAACAATTATTATTATATGAATAATTATCATTATATATTATATAAAAATAATAATTATTATTTATAATACATTTTACTTGGTATGTTCTGTGCTATCACATTAAATTATTACAGGTTGTTCAGCAAATGTGTTTTAATTATTATAAATATATTACGACATTACTTATTATTTTTATTAATTAATTAATTAATTAGCTAATTAATCGAATTAATAATAATAATGATAATAATTAATCGAATATAATAATAATAATAATAATAATAATGTATTTATTATAAATATAAATGAGGTCTTTGATTATTATATATTTTTATTCATTGAGTATTTATGTAGGTAATTCAGTATTTCAGGTATTTGTCTCAAGGCAACGAAAAAAATATGTTTTCCATCCGACAGCCGAGTAAGCAGATATAATGGCTACATGGAGAGTGACAGGGCCCCAAAAGAAGACAACTCTATCCAAAGAGGAACGAATAAAAACTCCTCACCGATTTTCTCTTTTATCTCTTTCTCATTCTCATTCGTTGGCTATATGGCTCTAAATCCCGTCTATAGGATTTAGTCTCTCACTTTCTCTTTCAGTTCTAAGCGGTTTCTCAAGAGTGTTTTGATCCGGTCTCAGCAGCTGAAAGGTGCCGCAATTGGTTCGGTATCTCTTTTTTTGCTGCTTTTCCGCCTCACTGGCTGAGACATCGTGATACTAAAGAATGAGTTTATTTCCCAGCGCTTTTATAAAGAAAACAAATCCCATCCTAGCGTCAGTGGGTCTGGCAGACGGATAATAGCTGCACATTCACTACTTTTTTATGGATTAGCCGGAGTGAAGAAACAAATAGCGTGGATACAAACCGTTGGCCTATAGAAGAATACTTTTGTCTATTTTGCAGCAAGGGAAATTGTCAAGAAACATGTCGCATCAGGTTTCCTCCAGTGAGACGAGACTTTCACATCCAGACGCACTAAATGTGTTTTCAGGCCTGTAGCAGACGAGTCACGAGGAAATGTGCAACTTGTTTGAATCTATATGATAGAAATGCTTTTTTAAAAAAATCCAATTTTTATATAAAAAAAACAACGTTTGCTCTGAATTGCTCGACTTTTTCATGTTACTTTGAGTTTTGGCGCACATCGACAGGTCTGACTGCACCTGTTTTATCATTTCAACAGCGTATTCCCCCTTGAGCCATGCACCAACCATTTAAACTACAATGCCAATCAAAACATAAACAAACAAACTAACTAACAAAAATATAAAACCATCTTTCGTGAGTCGAGCTCCCAGCGTCAGACAGACATGAGTGATATTACATAAACCACTCTCGATCAACGCACCCGCTGCTTAATTTCACATTAACTTCTCGGTGTGATAATGATGTCCAACAACAAGACAGACATTAGTCGATAAGCCTCGCCCTGCAACTGAAGGGGCCTTTGGGCCCACCGCGGACAAGCAGGAGCAGTGAATAGATTGGCCTTATTTTGGTTGTTCAGGGGGTTGCATGCTCTCTCCTCACTCATTTGTTTCCAATTGAAGACAGAAATCCTGACTGGCGTGTAGCTGGCCGGGGGACGTGATTAATGATGGTAGTGGATAAGGGTTAACACACTGGACTCAAAGCTCTGTTGACTGGGATCCTCGTGCGCACAATACCAGAGTACTACAGCCTGTGCGCCTCTAGAAAGAGAGAATCCTTTTGTCATCTCCTCCAATAGCCCCCACCACCACCACCGCCACCTCCACCACCTCTCCCCTCCCATATATTACACCCACCGAGGGCTCACTGCTCGTCCCTGGCTGTGTCCATAGTTTAATGGTTTCCCTTACTCCTGAAGGCATTGTATCATTCTGAAAAGCGTCTTCTCCTATTCAAAAGTTGGTGGTCACCTCAATGGCTATACCAACGCCCATATGGGAACGAACCATTGAGGCATTGCTCTGCCCTAAAAAACGAAGGGGGCGGTGGATGTGGTGGTGGTGGTGATGTGGGGGGAGAGACTGGAGAGTTTGGGGTTTTAATACATTTCATAGGCTCTGAAAAGAGGTTCGCCACATCTTGTCACATTTCTCTTAACCTTTTGAGAACACACGCCATTGTTGAGTAGCGACAAGTACGCGCAGCCTTTCCCCCTCAGCAGCCTGTTTTTCCCACAATATTTTATAAACACAAAAAAAAAAAAAAAAAAAAGTGTGAAGCCTTTTTTTTTCTTCTTTAAAAAAAATCGTTCCTTTTTTCACGCTGACACACGTCTCTAATGTGGCAACATTAAAGAAGGAATTTCAATAATTCCTCTGATTTTTGAATGAAATCAACCATGATAGTCGCTTTAATTAATGATGTCGCAGCGCGGTCTGTACAATTAGGCTGCTACAACACGAGACCCCAGAATTAATTATTCAATTAACTTGATTGAATGCATATTTCCATTAAATGCCTTTCTTTCTTTCTTTTTTTTTTCTTTTGCAGATGGCTGCCAACAACAAGACGGTGCAGGAGAAAACACAAACTCCATCAGCTCGAACGGTGAAGATTCAGAGGAGACACAGATGAGGCTGCAGCTCAAGAGGAAACTACAGAGAAACCGCACGTCCTTCACACAGGAGCAGATTGAAGCTCTGGAAAAAGGTCGAAACAATCAAAGAACCATTTACACATAAATACACTTCAACCTGAAAAACTTTTTTTTTAAATTAATAAAAATAAACACAATCCTGAAACTTAATAAATACAAACTATAATTATTTAGTTGTTATGCTGATTGAATTTTATCTGAATACATGTACCACTGACTTACTGACGTTTTCTTGATGTTATTTCTTATTTTACAGAATTTGAACGAACTCATTATCCAGATGTTTTCGCGCGAGAGAGACTAGCAGCGAAGATCGACCTGCCCGAAGCGAGAATACAAGTGAGTGAAGTAAAAAAAAAATATTTATAGAAGCGTAACTTAAATACACAGACTATGAGACGCAGTGATAAAGTGAGTGATTAAGTGAAACTAACGTGACTGTTTTTCCATCAGGTATGGTTTTCAAATAGAAGAGCGAAGTGGAGGCGAGAGGAGAAGCTGCGGAACCAGCGTCGACAGGCCAACAACTCCTCCAGTCACATCCCCATCAGCAGCAGCTTCAGCACCAGCGTCTACCAGGCCATTCCTCAGCCCACTACACCGGGTAGGTCCCACACAGCTGGAGTTACTGTTTATCACCCAGAATAAACCCACCGCCTCTTAAATAACTGAAATAACATTCAGGTCTGGTGTTAAAATCAAATATGTCAATTACACAGTTGCATAACCACGTGCGCATTTGACCAGTCTGGTTTCAACAACACGTTCAATTGTTCTTAAGTTCAAGTCAGACACCATCAACGTTAAATATGACTAAATAGCTTCACATAAAAAGGAGAAAAGAGGCCTCTGTGTCTGTTCGCTCTAGTTCACATCAAGTAACACCGGTGGTTTCCTTTTGATGGATGATTGAGCAAAACTTCTCAGCTGACTTTTTGCGTAATTACCAAATCAGGCACGAGGGCACACCGGCAGAACTGGAGCTCATGCTCACAAGTCAATCACCTGAGACACACACACACACACACACTGTGTAACTGTCCGGGCCCATCAGCCTGTCAAACAAGGCGTCATCTCACACACGCACCACTTCTTAACGCTAACGAGACGCTGGAGGATGTGTGTGTGTGTGTGTGTGTGTGTGAGAGAGAGAGAGAGTGTGTGTGTGTGATTTCAACTGTTTTAACCACATTTCTATTTTCATTTTCCTTCCCAGTGTCTTTCACCTCGGGGTCAATGCTGGGTAGACCTGACTCTGCACTCACAAACACCTACAGTGCTCTGCCCCCCATGCCCAGCTTCACCATGGCAAACAATCTACCTATGCAAGTAAGTAAAAACAAAAAATGTGTGATTGACAGATGTGTGTTTTAATATAATAAGTTAATTTATATAATATATCCTGGCCAAACATTTTCCTTTCAGTATTATATTGAATAAAAGAACAGGATATAACAGAACTCTAGAAGTTAATTCTAGACACATGTGCCTTAATGACACACTTACAGTATCACAGACTGCTGAGCTGAAAACGATGGTTGGCTAAGCTAATGTAACATTCTCTCCCCGTCTTTAGCCCAGCCAGACCTCCTCTTATTCCTGCATGCTGCCTACCAGTCCGCCTGTGAACGGGCGGAGCTACGAAACATACACGCCCCCTCATATGCAGGCACATATGAACAGCCAATCAATGACCACTTCTGGTACCACCTCAACAGGTAGGCAGAAAATATATTGTTTACCAACATGCTTGGGAGTTAATTTATCCAGTGCACTCTTCTGAAATATCTGCCACCTCTCCTGTAATTAGGGGGTACTACATAGCCGTCTTTGACTCATGACCTGTCGCACCAACTTTCCTTCTCCTTTCTGTCTATTTGAGAGACTTCATGGTTTAAACACCTGCAGATCTACATCTCTACATTTTCATATCATTTTCCTTCTGCAGCTGCATGAAAAGAGCTCATTTCATCGCCGCTCTATGCCATCATGTCAGTCTCACTCCTCCAGCCCATAGTTTAGTTCCACCCCATTAGGATGCTGTTACTGAGAGCCATATATACTGGTTATAGTCATGAAGAGTTAATCATGCATAACCACATTTCCTCTGTGCTAAATTGCTAATTAATTTGATTCATTTGCTGTTGTACTCTCTCTGTTTAAATGCCTTTGCAAAAGCCTCAATTTATTGAGCTTGCGAGCGTTTTACCGAGTCGCCGTGTGCAGAGCTGTGACTTCTTGCAGCTTCACTGCTCTCCAACCTATGTGAAGGCTTTTAAAACACAGAGCTTCATACTATAATGCTAACTAGTATTAGCTGTCACATCAACTGTGCATGCAACATCCACCTCATCTATTTTAGCACCTTAACTTCTGGAAGTTTTACTTATGAATTCATTTACTTATTTTTCTCTTTCTGTCTTTGCAGGACTCATCTCTCCTGGAGTGTCTGTCCCTGTCCAAGTCCCAGGGAGCGAGCCTGACATGTCTCAGTACTGGTCAAGACTACAGTAGAGAGAAGAGCTACTTCACCCTGTAACCACCCACTCCTCCATCGCCCTCCGGCAGTGCTCCTCACACATACACGGCACAGGAGAGTAGAGAAGGCGAGAGAGGGTTGAGAAGAGGCAAAGGACGAGAGAGATGAGGAGGGAAGAGAGAAAGAAAGGAGAGAGACTCTGGGAGAGCCTTGGGACGTCTGGGCTTTGTTTTTCCAGTGGGACTGTGTGCTGTTCTGTAGCTCTAGGCACATTCAAATGAGGACTTGGATGAGAGAACAACAATGGAAAGACAGAAAAAAATGGACCTCTGTAAAGTGCCCGGTGTTAAATTTTTATGGAACAAAAACTTATCTGTTTTTTTTTCTATTTCCAACTTCAGTCATTGTTTCCTTTTTTCTCTGGTGTGTTAGTAAATGGCCATTTGTATGTTAATATGAAAAACCAAGATCAAGTACTGATAGATGGACTGCTAGAAAACCATGTTGGTCTTGCGTTTGTTTGAGAGAAGAGAACCTGAGAGATTCTGCCATGACTATCTTTTAATCTGCTTATATCGAGACTTTCTACCAGCCTTTGCATGGTCTCTGGACGCTGTTGCATATCATTAAAGACAAAAAGCTGGAGGGAAGACTCTTACTGTGTCAAAAAAAAAAAATATTTATTGGTCTTATTTCTTACGAATGGATATTTAGCAGAGGAAACTCAAACTCGATCCATCCACTGAGGCTGTGGTCTTGACTCCTCTGACATGAGCCTGCGTTGGCTGGCTTATTAGACACGGATCACTACCGACTGCTCAAAGCGCAGAGACGCCGCGACATGCGACACAACTCGGACCTCTTGCTTCGGTGGTTGGATTGACTAGATTACCACGAAGAACATTAAATGTGGAAAAACAGGTGTAAAAGAAAACCTGTAGTCTGTAAATGGTAGACTGCGTCTTCGATATAATCCAGTTTGTTTATGTCAAAATGTAAAGTACTTGTCTTCCCAAGAAATCTTCCAGAAAGATTTCTCCAATAAAAGTTGATTTCATTTATATCCCTGAGAATATTCTATAAATGTTCCATGCATCATAAAATACATTACTTTAGGGTCAGGTACAATTTGTCTCTTAGGTATAGTTGTATTATAGTGTCCTATGGTCAAAAAAAAAATTGTGCAACTAGAAATATTTAATTCCTATAATTATGATTAAACATTGCTTGACAGAGTTTTAAACTTAAGTGTTTGGCAGTTGTTTACAAGTACATATCAGATTTAATCATTGTTGATTGTAAAACAGACCAAAGCCTTTGTATTTCATCTAGTACACAATGTTTTTTTTAAAGATATTAGTCTTGTGTTGCAAAATTTTGTAAACACGTTCTGTTCGATTACATTGGCTTCGAGTTCGTAAGACTGCAGTGGAACCTCGCGCAGTCCTTATTTATAATTGAAGACCATGGGAGGGTTTTTCTAGCATCATCTGTCATGCTCTTTTGAGTTTTGCATTTTTATTTCAGTGTGTACGTAGAACATGGACACATACTGGGTTTACGTCTGAGCAATGCTTCTGAGATAAAAACGTCTACACGCTGTCTCTTAAATATTTCAATTTAATTTTATTTAAAATGGAGCTTTCTAAATGTATTTTGTGAAAACTATAAAAACATTTTGTACAGTAAAATTGTGTCTTAAAGAAAGCCTTTTTGCCTGTTCACTGCTGTGTCTAATACAGTGTCAGTCTTTACTGAGAGAGTAGAGGCACTCCTGATTTTTTTTTTGTCATTGCTACAAAATCTAAACTTACTTTTGTAAATCTAACGCTGACAAATGCAACAGCAAGGGCCTGTAATACACACGCAACGCTTCCAATTCCCACCAAACAAAGGTGTCCAGAATAACAAACCTCTCTTGATGTATGGGGCTGAACCAAGTCGACACAGACCACACAGCACACCACCACCACCACCACCGCACAATGAGAAAGGTCAAGCAATTCACCATCGCTGGCTCTTGTTTTAGTAGAGTTACGATGGTATGAAAAAATACAGAACCAATGAGGGCGAGGAGGGAGCAGAGAAGAGGAAAAAAAAAAGTCATGGAATAAAGCAGTCAGTGCCTAGAGCGAGGCAGAGGAGCGATTGTGTGGCAGAGTGAGTTATTTTGCTTCACTTGCTGCCTCAGCAGGGGGGGTGTGTGTGTGTGTGTGTGTGTGTGTGTGGATTTGAAGGGGTGTGTTGGTGTGTTAGATTGAGTGTGTGTGTGTGTGAGAGAGAGAGAAAGCATCTAAAAGGATAGGATGTCCAGGAGAGAGTGAGGTTGTGTTACATTCACACAGCGTGTAACATCACCAAATATCCTGCCAAATTGATTCATCGAATTTACACGTCTCACTCAATATTTAATAGTCCAAAACAAAACTTTGAGGACTGGAGGTTAAGCAGTTTTTTTTTCTTCTCTGGGACTGATGCAATATCTGTATTTATTTGATCCAGTTTATGACACAAGTGGAGGAAGAAGAACAGCAGCAGGGGAAGAGAAAAACAAGCCTGCTGAGACGAGAAGAAGAACATTAATTATTACAGAGAGAGAATGAAAGAGAAATTCAAAATACAAGAAAGACTGCAATTAGTGGAAGTCTAAATAATACACAGCCTGGTGATGAAAAGGTTTAAATGTGATCACGAACAAAGTCAGAGAACAGAAGTTTCTGGAAACTTTGTTCTGTTGTTTAATTCTGACCTAAAAATCTGAATCTGAATTCCCACAACACAGGACACACTGACACTCATCCATTTACTATCAACACAAACAGTTCAATTCTCTTATAATAAGAACTAACATTTCCTTCATTAATATAATAAATAATATTCTGCATTAGACAGGTGTGGTAACCTGGTTATATAATCTGTAATGTGTTTGAATATTGATCTGCTTTATTAAAATGAAATAGGTTCAAAGATATTCAAAGGGAAAAAAATATCATCTTACATTATGTTACTTGAATAGTGCTGCCATTTAATGATAATATTAATGATGATAATAATAATAATAACAATAATAATAATACGCTAATAGAACCTCGGCTAAAGCTGCTGCAGTAAAACAGCCAAGGCTTTAATAAGGAATCAATAGGACGTGTGCAGCAGCTGCCAAAAGACAAGATTATAAAAGCATATTCTCTGCGCTCGGTCCCGTGGATTTCTTTTTTTGCTACAGGCCAAATTAGGCTTTCAAGAAATAAGCACTGTTAAATGTGCCAAAAGCACAAGATGTTCATCTGATTTGTTATTTTTGCAGATTTCATTTGGATAAAATGAAAGTTAATTAACAAAAAGAACACGGATGAGGTGAAACTCAGACATGTTTTTTATTAGATTTAAATATGTTATGGTTTTATATATATATATATATGTGTGTGTGTGTGTGTGTGTGTTAGATATATAAAACCAAACAGACACTAACTATTATTACACTGACTATTATACTTTAATCAGTGTATGGATGAGAACACAACTTTCTCTTCTAGGCTCTACAGTTACTAATTGTGTTGCTGTACTCACAGATCAGAATTAATAGAGATTTTCTGGTTCTGTGAATTACTTGTTCATATTTGTTACAGAGGTGTGTCTCATCCTAACTCACAGCACTGTCTAAACATGCACAATCATATATCTTAAGGGAGAACTGTCAATCAGGTGTTTATTTTTATCTTGGAAATCTGCACAGACACATATATATATGTATTACATAAAAACAGAATGTGCTTGATGGAAAACTGAAGATCTGAATGTACTTGAACTGGTCTCGTCTTTATGTTCATATAAGAAACTAAACTTATAATTTTCTTTCTGACCCTAATGTGTCATGTGGAGCTGACTGATGTTTTATTTAGTGTAACAGGCATATATAATAATAATATATAACAATAATAATATAATAGTAATGTAACATGTAAGAAATGCCAAAACAAATTGATTTTATTTGAATCTACCTTAAAGTTTTACCCTGAATATGTCAGCTCTTCGACAACGATGCCTTTGAAAACGGGTTTTATCTTGACAACACAAACTTTGGTTCTCCTGTATAGGTGACCTGCGTATGTCATCTCTCTTTCCCATACACCTGATATAAGAGCACTCCATTCATGCATGAAACTGTCAGGTAACACCACCCTCTCCCCAACACGTGCTGCAGATGCTTACCGATACTGCCAGTTTTTACAGGCAACAATATTCAAACTGGCATCAACAACAGACTGAGGAAAACAAAAATGAAACATTTAATTTTTCATGTTGTTTTTTTTTTTCTCTGTTTCTCCGTGTCACCATTTGACCTAATTTGTTCTTTTGGGCTTGTCATGGCAAAGTAGCTCATCCAGCAAACATGTCTGATGAGGTGTGAAGCCTGCACCCAAATCCAGCTCCTCTACCCTCTGCCCACATTCCAGCTTACTGGAGGTAGACGTCACTCACCCACACGGTCTCCAGGTCAGACGGACGCATCCCTACTCGAACCTGAAACCAGTAAGGCAGACCAGGGATCAGTCATTCAACACACACTTCACACACTCTCACAGTCTCACAGGTATGTGTCTGACAAAACTGGTGCTGAGACGTAGTAAAGTAACATTTGAGTGAAGACCATATGTTGTGCACAGTGAATTTATTTTCTTTTATTTAACTCAACAAAGAAACATTTCATTGCATCGTACTAGAAAAGAAATTGCACTTTCAGACGATCAAACATGGCGGTGTTAAACATGAGTGGCCACTTGTTTGGTGAAGCAAATGATGAACTTGGGAGAATGCACTTAAATTATTTAACGCCCGCCAAGATTGAGAGTCTGTAATGATTTAAAAAATATTTTGTGATTACACTTTACATGTAAACAACCGACCAGAGGCAGAAGAAACTAAAAAACTGTACCAAGGCTTAAACAATCCTTCCACCTTGGGTTAATTAATTGGGTTAAATAGAAGTCACCCTGTCAGTCATTTACCTTTGTGTAAGATTTTGAAATACCATAGAGTGTTTTTAGTTTCGAGTCCAAATTAATTTCTCATGACAGTTTCAAATGTGCCAAAATCAGCTGTCAACATGAGAGAAAAAACAAGAAGCTGAAATGTAGAATAAAATGTGTCCGTTATGAGAAGAGGAACAGTGGATGTTTAGATCTTCACCCCGTGGCTGCGAGAGTTGGCAGGTGGTAATGTCGGGCAGGGTTATCGTGGTTGACGTTACGTGGGCGAAGGAACAACCTGGTCACCGTGGTAAAGAGGACAACGCTGTAGAATTCCAGGTGTTTCTTGCCTGTGGCGACTGTGTGGGAGCTCTAGAAGTCCAGGTGTTTGTTGCCGGAAGTGCCGGAGCCACAGACTGAAGCCACCGTCGTCCCTCCTGCCAGCTCCCCCCTGCTCACACGACTCACTGTCTCAGACAAGTCGGGAGGCAAATGCAGTCTCTACAGAAATTAGAGTGTGAGAGAGGGAGAGAGAGGGAGGGAGGGAGCGGGAGGACAGAGGAATTAGATCGGCCTGTGTGGAGGAAAAAAAGAAAGCACTACAGTGGATCAACGTACAGTAGATGGTACACTTCAGTGATGGTTTATTCACAGAGAGCCATGTTGGTTTGAAATTGCATTAGATGCTTCACCACTCCCCTCAGCACTGGCAGCATAGAGCAAACCTGCTGGCGTGGTGCTAAATGCCTCAGAAAGCTTTAGGTCTGTTACGGCTCACAGGGAATATGTGTGTCTGAGCGTGTGTGTGAGAAGTTGTGTATGGGACACAACAGCACAGGGCTATGAGAGGTGAGGTAAGAGAAAGTCCGTGTTTGGTCACAAATGTACACGCAGGACGTAGATGTGTTTGCACATGTGGTGACTGCTTTACTGTGCTTGCAACACTGATGATTATGTTCCACTAATACCAGAGTCATTAGAATCAAGTCTTTTTTAACTGTTTCATAGTAAAGCTTATCTGCGGAGCTGCCCAGTGCCAACTCAAAGCACAAAGGGCCACTCATGTAAAGCCCCCTAACACCAACACGCTAACTACGATCAAGCTTAAGAGGCGCTGCGCTGCTCCGCTCTCTCTCCTCGACTCGTAAGAAAAGCTGCGCCGCGCTCTGGCACTTCACGAACAAAGTCCTGAAGAGGTGCTGAGAGCGTGAGAGGAGGTGAAGTGTCTCCAGAGTCAAGTGTGCACCCGACAATAGTGTTGAGTAGCACGTTGCTCGAGTGTTTATCGAGGAAGTTAAATCAGAATACAGGCATTCTGGGTAAAAGAGAAGTTAAACCCTGTAATTTGCCCCTGAAAGAATCTGCCATGACATCTGAAACCCACTGGTCAAAGGACTGTGCCCCCCCCTCCCACCCCACCCCAGCCCTCTAAACCTTCCCTACCCGCCACATCCTTGGCCCCTCCAGACATCCAGCTTTAGGAGAGCCCTTCCACTCCCACAGATACTTATCTTTTTCTTAATGACTAGGTGTTTGGGTATTGGGTTTAGCTGCGTCATTACTAAGAGATCAGTCAGGACTACGCAGCAATCTTTACCCCTCTGGGGCAGACTACTTCCTTCGTTTGCTTAATACTATTTTCAGGAGTGTTGAACACCTGATTCTTAACTACAAATGTTTTTTACATTGCTGATGCTCTTGCCTGATATGCTGCTACTGTGGCTAACAGGTTGGAGCTCAAGTAGGTCTCTCCTTTTTTTTTTGAGCACATTGCCTTTGTTTGTGTGTCAGCAGACCGTTTGTCGAGCAAGCAGAGGAAGCAAGAGGAGTAGTCTTCACGCAGCCCAGCAGATTATCTGGGGCAGGTGGCACTGAGACACTGTGAAGGACCTGTAATTTAATGTAAGATGGTAAAGCTAGGGTTACACAGGACTTAGAGAGGAAAAGATGAAAGATTCCCACTTGGAAGAAAAGACAAGACAAATGAGTATAAACTATTTCACAACTTACATGATGAATTTGCTGAACTTTTCTTTGTACGTAACTACTTTTTTTCTGACTTTCTCTCTCACACACACACAAACACCCAAGCAAACTCATATATTGGCCTTGAGGGGGCCTCCAGAAGCTCTGCTCTGCGCTTCTACCCCTCTGCCAAACCTCACCTGTGTAACCTTTCGTGTCTTCAGCTCATTCAAGTGTGATTGAAAAAGAAAAACAATGCATTGATCAAGCCTGGACTCAGTCCTGCTTAGTGCACTGCAGCGGAAACACGGTAGAGAGAGGGGTAGGAGAAAAAAATCAATCACATATACATCATCCTCAGTGGGGTGAGTAAAAAAAAAAAAAAGACATCACACCGTTGTCTGGCTGTCACGCACCCACGGCCCTGGCTACACTGTGTCTGCTTGGCTCTGGCGCCGTGAACCCACTGAGCATGTGCAGAGCGAAGGTCAAAGCAATCGAGAAGTGCTGCACAGCTCCTCTAACCTTTGAGTTCAGGGGCAGATGAGAACAATCAATGGTAACATCAAAGTTGGAGGGAGGAGCAGACAAAACCAATCGATCGGTTTGACACACAGAGGGAAAAGACAACCTAGTAACAGTCAACAACCAGTGACAGCCATTATTACAACTGATAACAATTATTGGTTACAAGAACCAGAAGAAGTTACTTTAGTCAACATAACCATAAAAACTAAAGCAAGTTAACAACAGATCCAAGAAAAAGATTTTGATTTGTTTTTAGCCTGATTGTGACATTTACACTCAAATATTATATGAGGACCATTCACTTGATTTAGCAGTAACAGGCCAACTGTCGGCCGCCGTGAACATTTGCATTGACACTGAATGAATGGAGGTCAGTGCAGGACTTAGACAGACATAGTCAGGAAGGCTCCGAGTCTGCTTCCCTACGACCTGCACACTCCATGATGTAAACAAGGACATCCGGAAAACCCTCAGAGGCATAGTGGGGTGTATGTGTGTGTGAAGTCTTTCTCTGCTGCCTGGCAACCTTCACGAGGGTGGAGAAAGAGGGGAAAAAATAAGGGGTAGGGGGGTAGCTGGATGGGAGTGGACGGCGGGAAAGTAGACCATTGGCTGTGGTGCATTGGTACAAGGAGGGGGGAAGAGAATTGTGAAAATGGATGTGTGCCACAATGTTAGTGTGAATGTGTGTGTGTTAGATTTGTGATGTCAGTGTTCCCTCCCTGGTGGCGGGTAGGGGTAAAGGTCTGTGGTTCAGCTCCGCTCCACAGCCAGAGGGGCTGAGGCCATGCTGGCAACAGGGTGAGGGGTGACAAAGCTCCAAACGAGTGCTAAGCACTTGAAATGAGCCCTCAGGCCTGGCCCACAGACTAGCTTTGCCTAAGAGGGTTACTAATATGAGCCCACAATGGACAATTCCCTTCAGCTTACTAAACACCCCAAAGACCTGCTTCTTAAGGCATACAGCGTTTTATATTACTTGTAACGGGACGTTCATAATCTTCACATACAGTATAATAGTGTTATATGCATCAGAAAACCCACAGATCACAGTGTTTAATATTACTGTTATGTTTTTGGTCATGCATATAACAATAATATGTAAGTACATTATAATCCATGGTCCACACGGACAAATTTTTTTTCAACTGGAGCTTACAGGGGACCCACTTGCACAAAGCAGTGCCATCAAAGGCATTCCACTGGTGGTAACGGCCTGCTAATGACTGGAGTATTAGGTGCTAATTTAACGAGTCATTTCTTCCATAGAGTTTTAGCCACACTTTCTAATGGCCCGTGTCACTGTACAGCTTAGAACTATGGGAAACCCAACACCTTGTTGGAACACATGACGACCGGTCTGGCTGTTCCAATCAGATTAGTCAATGTTGGAACATGCTCATGGAAGTGACACGTTATTTACCATAAACACCTGCTTAACACAATCATTGCTGTAATTTAGTCAGCATATTATAAGCTCTATTAAGTCAGTGAAATGAGAGTCTAACCATTGTATAACTGAGCTGAAGTCATTCCAGAGGAAGCGGCGACTAAGCAATCTTGCCAGCATGTATGAACGAGGCAACGCTGTAGCAAAAAAATCTGGATATTATCATTTTAAAATATATTCTGGATGAATTTCTATACCAGACGTCCAGTATTCATGGTCAGTGGTCACAATAGAGGTGGTAGCTTTTGCCAATTCCATTTCCCTGAGCAGCACAGCTGTAGTGCAGCCACTGTAAACTAATGTGGACATCTGTCCATGACACCAGGTCAATGTCCTCCATTTCCAGTCCCAGTTCTACAACCAGCCAGGGGTCAAAATGGTAGCAGAATGAAATTGGTAGAAATTTCCCAGACTCGCTGGTCTATCCATTCACTAAACCAAGCTAAATCACCTCCCAGCGCTGTAATCCCTCACACCTCTAAAGTTACACTGCATTGTGTGGGAAATCATTTGCTGAATCTATAGGAACCCGTATTAACTTCAGCACACCAAAACCCCACATAATGAGGTGATGTGCTATTGGAGAAGCAAACTATCATCACATTTACGCTGGTAATTTCAGAGAATACTTCCGCTACCTTGCCAGAAAAAAAAAATGCAGAAGCAACCCAGCATAAATCCCATCATTTTGGTAATTCTAGCCCACCTGCACCTAACAAAAGCGAGAAGAAGCTCTACCTTCCTCTTCTTTTGTGGTAACAAAGACTGCAACACAATCCCTGGCCTTGCCCTAAGAATAACCTGTTGACTGGGGAAGTTTCCATCCCTCACAGTTTGTCATCTTTAGCATTTAAAAGTAAATGCTGTTTTATTCGTCGTCCTGTTTGTTTCTCAACTTGTGTGATTATTTTTCATATTACTGAACATGTAAAGGTGGGTTTATTTATACATTCACACTGTCTGGTTGACATTCCTGCTGGTTGAAAAACAGCGTGAAAGTAGAAGTAATTTTAAGTTTTTAAAAAAGAGCAGAGAAGAAAGAAACAAATGTAAACTGTTCTGGAGCTCATCTCAAGTTTCTTTTTTGGTAATTGGGTGATGGTCACCTGCTCGTCATGTCACCTGCTGCCTGATCCAGGATAATCTTCGAGGCAGGCGCAGACACAGTCAGGGAGACTGACAGATAGACAGACACAGGCTCCTCATCTCTTCTGCTTCATGGCTAATGCATCTGACAGAGGAGGCAGCAGGCAGGCAGAAGGATGAGTAAGCATTTTGAGCGTAATTATATTCCCAAACACTGGAAGAATGGGAAGGGACTAATAACTGACTGAATTTCATTAAAAGTGAGCATGTCGAAACAGGAAATTGATTAGCTGACAATACCGCAAGGTTTTTTAATACCTAATGGAATGTTTATTCCTGATCTCTTGAATAACTGGCTCCTCACTTAGCCTTTACGCTCCACAGGCTCATGTAAAACAGCATTTGATAGTATGTCATGCTACTAAACATGACATGCATGGGAATCAGTTCGCTCCGCGATGCCTCCGAATAACCAAATGGACAAACAAGGGCCAAAGTGTAACTGTGCTGTAACACAACAACTTGACTTGTTATCTCCATCGTCATCATCTTCAACTGAGCTCTCCTCTGGGGTGGTGGTGGCGGTGAGCACCGCTCGGGCCTGTCAAGAGCTTTGACAGGGAGAAGCAGCGTGAGGCCATTTCATCTCTTTTCAGTTTGGTTTTGTTTCTCATTGGAGGGCAGTTGTTGGAACGGACCGTGGGCGTTGCAGGGTGAGGGGGCGAGGGCACATCGACCCCAGTGGTGCTGGGTAGTAAGAAGGGGGTGGGGGTGTGTATGTGTGTGGGGGGTTAGTTGGTGTTATGGACTTGGGCACAGCCAGGGAGTGCTGGTCTGCCCCTGGGGTGACATGGTGCCTGGGGAGAAAGGGAGAGGGATAGAGGGCGTAAAGTACAAACATGTCTAAGTGCTGCCTTCACTACCAATAGGCCCATAGCAAACAGTGTGGCTGCATGGGTTATGACAGCATATCTGGGGGACCTCTGGTGCCCTCCACCCCTCAAACACACATTTTACCCCTCAAACCATGACTCTGATATAAATGTCCTCAGGTTAGAAAAACACTGACACGTTTGGTAAGAGCAGGTCGTCTAGTGCTACAGATTCCCTGCAACAATAATCACACATGGGAAAACTATATAAAACATTTATTTTTTAAATCTTAAAAACTGCAACAGATAGAGAATAAATTTGTGGCTTTTTAAAAATGGCTGTAGCGTAAACTGACTATTTTAAGCATTTATAATGGTTCAAAATAATAGTTATTTGTGGAGCTAGATGGACAAATTGATGACACACTCACATCTGTCCTTCCAACCTTCAAACCAGTGGAATTAGCTAGTTAGTTTAGCTTAGCTTGAAGACTAAAACAAGGGGACATGGTTAGCCTAGCAACAAAAATCAGCCTGCTACCAAAGATAATTACTGAACATGTTATATCTGATTGTTTTATTTGAACAAGAATCGAGGTAAAAACATCAGGTTGTGACTTTATACGTAGGTTTATGGGCAGTTTTTTTTCTTTTGCTGGAAGCAGTGACTTCCTGGAGTTTTCGACGTTTCTCCAGTGTCCAATGTCTCCGGTGGTTTCCTGGCAACCTCATTATAATGAAAAGACTCAGAGTGAATAAGCAGATTTCCCAAAATGTTAAACTGTTCCTTTAAGATCTGTGTGCAAACTCACTCAGTCACTGTTTTAGTCACCAAAAAAAAAAAAAAAAAAATAACACAGAATTACAAGGATGGTTTGTCATGGATTATTCATGGTTTTTTCCTGTGTTGCACTCAGGCTACAAGTGCACACACCCATATACAAAAAGACAGACAGACACACACTGCTACTTGCCTATGCATGTGTCACACAGAGGTATTTACAACATGGGCACACAACAGCTCAGTACAACTAAGGTCTCCTAGACCCAGCCTTGCCTCCAACAGAAAGCCCCATTTCTCTCTCATCGTTTGTGCCGTGATCGAGTTCACGCAGTTTACAGGCATAACATTTGGCAAAGCGAAAGGTCGTCTGGAGGTTACTGTGTCAGCCTGGGTAAGTGGTTGACCCCTTGGGAGGGGTGGGGCAATCACTCTTATAGAGGAATAGTCTGTTGTTGTGTTTGCAAAAGACCAAGACTGAATGAGACATGTTAGAATCAGACAGAATATGACAGAAGGCAGAAGATGACAACATAGTATCTGCCATCTAAAATACTTCCAGTGTTGTACATAATTATGCTGTTACTAAAAGTCTGTGACCATTATCACCTCCTACCTGTTTACTTGTTCTTATCTTGCATGTAGTGTTATTGTATTTTAAGTCACAACAATATATGATTTTCCATCTGTTTTCTGCCTTGTGGCAACAAAGAAAACCCCAGTAATCTTCCTCAGCAAAGGCAAAAGACCATGGGCTCTGTGCTCATCACTTCTTTCTCCTGCACATGATTATGGATCAGGAGGAATAAACTTGCTTGAAATCTTCAGGAAATAAGTGACTAATTATATATCACTCACACATAATTCCAATTTTGTTACTTCCAACATTTACCTGCAGCTGTGACTCTGACTTCTGTCTGAGACGGAACAAACATGAACAGGAAGGAAGAATATAAACAGAGAAATACTGAAGAAGAGAAAAGTAAAGAGAATTCACCTTCAAGATTGAGAGATGTGAAGGTGAAAGAAGACTATATGATCATATGTACTATTGGTGAATACATCCAAGACACAACTGTATAAGATAACGTTCTGATATGTTTATAATATTTTTGATGTCTTTGTGGTTGTATGTATCTGCAAGACTGTGTGTGTGTGAGTGTGTGTGTGTATGTTTTCATGCATCCGTGTCTGTTAGTCTGCCCGGATGAATAAAGGGGGGTGGGTATAATCCATCACCAGTTGATAGTCCTCACAAAAAAGGAGCCCTTTTTGCTGAGAGGACAGCCCTTGTGTGGACAAAGACCACCATACTGGGGACTTCATAGGACCCAGCTGAAAAGGTGTTGCCCAGAGTAACCCCATTCACATTAACAGGCATGCTGGCCAAAGCCAGTCATTACTGCTGACTTGGACCAGCCGGGCCACACATAGACCAGCCTAGAGCCTCTAAGGCCATTCACTCCACATCAGCCCACAGGCAAACAGCCTGAACTCTGCCACTGGGGAGCATCTAGAATTGTAGCTATTCTATTCGACTGTCTGTCTTGAAGGCTTCAATATATGCAGCCTTTGAGTAAATTTATAAAAAGCAGGAATACACAGTTTTAAAAGGGCAAGGTTTCAGTCTGGGCTCATTCATAAAAAATACAGAAAAATAAAAATAAAAAACAAAAAAACTGACATTTTAATTGTCAATTTAAAACACACGTATAGTGACAACAGGTTCAGAGTCTACTCAGGTTGAGCCCTAAAGTGAATCAGCCATTGTATTATTATATCTTGGGTAATAAACAAAAGTTTATATTCCAGGAAACATGTTCGACTTAGTTTGTAGGAACTTCTGGAGCTAAATTCATCTACACTGAAACAAAGTTGCTATTTGTTTACGAGCAAATAAAAAAATTGATGCAACTTTTAAATTTGTCCATTCAATAAGAAGCTAGAGGAATAAACCAGTTAGCCTAATTTGGCTTAAACCGAAAACAAGCGGAACAACAGATGCAACTGCAAAAAACAGTTTCTGTCATTTAATATGTTTCAATATGAAATAAAGTAATATGAAATATTTGCTTACAGATAGAACTATACAAAAATTTCTGTAACACATCAGACGGCCTTTATGATGACGTCAGAGGTCAGTGTATAAGTCTATGTCTGGCTTTGATGCAGCGACGTCCACATGTTCCTTCGTGTTCACTCATTGTTCCACCGCCACTGTCATTTGTGTCTAAAATGAGGGTCACTTCTTTCACAGTTACACAGTGGAATGATATGAAGGAAAAGCTGAAGTGCTCTCAATAGAGCTGTTCTCAGATCGCTGGGGGCTGAAATACTTTCTTTCATGAATCCTCTGAAATCCTAACATGAGCGCACCAAATCTCACCCTCCACAAACTCAGAGTGTCACAGATTTAACAAAAAGACCTCAAATAAATATGTGGAAACTGCAACCTCAGTGTATCTATTTAAATATTTTCTATTGCAAACACACAAACACACCTCAGTCTCTTACCCTTTTCTCTCTCCCCCTATTTGCCGTCCGCCCCCACCCCACCTCCACCTCTGCTCTTCTCTTCAGTGTGCTCCCTGTGGGCAGGTGGTTGTGTAAATTTAGCCACAGCTAGGTGAGGTGCTTCCTGGGTAGACTGTTGGCAAAGCCACCTTTAGGGTGTTCACAATGTCAGAGGGAATGAGACATCACCTCGACTGCCCTGTCAAAAAATTCACCACCTTCTATTTTCCCCATAACCTCCAGGTCCTTGACGCACCAGGGGTGATGGGGAATTCTTGTTTTGTGTTTTCTAATTTAGCCTGAAACACACCAGCCATTACCTAACCCAGAGCGATGGCTGAGTGTTAATTGTGAAGCATTACTAAAGCCATTAAAACAGTGAGCCAGGGCCTGCGGTGAATGCATGTTAGAGTTAAAAATGAGAGAGACAGTGAGAAATCCTCCCTGCAAACGAACCCTATCGAAAGCATGGCTGCAGAAAATGTCTGGATTTTAAAAAAAAAAGTAAAAATGATTATAGTTAAAAATTAAAATCTGCAATTTTTCATCCATTAAAGACCTGTCACAATTAGATTAAAAATGATGACTTTTAATTGCAAGGACTGTAAATGAAAAAATAAAAACAAAACATTTAAGTTAAAATGGTGCGTTAACGCTGGAAAAATTACAGCTTTGAAAAGTACAATTTGCATTATCTGATTATAAATTGGTAAAATCTAACAACTGCTGAGAGACAGATGAAACAAGCAAAAATGTATTGATATGTGTATATCAACAACCTGACCCAATTTATAAAATGATTTAGAATTCAAAAGGTCTGAGGCTCCAAAGATTTGATGGACATTATTTTTTTTGTTTTAGTGTAACAATTGTACTCATTAATACTCATTAATAGATACAGGAGCAGGTTAAATGTTCATGTCACTATCTGTGAAAATAAAGATAATATTCATTTTCTTTATTTCACAAAAATTGAAAAAAAAAAAAAAAAAAAAAAAAGAACAGAAGGCACAAGTTTCACTCCAAAGTTAATACTGAAGTTTTACTAAAATTCTCTTTAATGACTGAGCCTTTCATCTTGTGGAAAAGTTTCTGGAAACTCTTGCAAAGCAAATCAGTTTTAAAGGAAATGTGAAAGCTTTTCTATTGTTACGTTGAGTTAAGGCTATTTGCCGAAAACCTTTGATCACAAACCCACAAAAGCTTGAGAAGACTAATGAGTAAGAATATTAGTTTGACGGTCATAATTAGTGTGCAATTATGTTCTGTAAACTACACTTTGTAATAAAAACGAAAGCGTAGATACGGAGATTGATACAGATTGCTGTTGAGTTGAAAAGAATAACAAAATTGGAAATTTTCCAAATGTTACTATCAGCTTCTTCATTCTCCGCCGATGCCAAGTTAGGCGTTTTGCTGGGAAATGGGCGGCCTGCCAGATTGGGGCCAAGTCAGAGTTGTCAGGGGATTACAGTTCTGCCTTGCTCACTGCAGGGGGTGCGGAGTGGGCCTCAATTACCCTGGAGCGGTGTGTTTGATTTGGCCCGGCACTTTTGGGGACAGACCAAAAGCTGAATAATGCACCATTAGCAACTCAAAATCCTGCTCTAAAATGAGTCCACTTATGCATCACATACAGTAATTGTGTGTCTATCAAAGGCTGGCAGGTCTACACCAATTACCCTGATAACAACAAAACAATCTATGCATAATATTATCTACTGAGCACCTGTGGGCAGCCTCAAACATGTGAGCTTCGCTGTTTAAAACTTCTACAGCTCATTCAAAGTCTGTCACCGACACACTGCTGACAAATTAAGTGTTAGCTTAAGAGTGCTAAAACACGACAATGCAAGAGATAATATGGAAAAAGTGTGATGTAGAACTGTTTCTGTTATGTTTTTACAAATAGAGGGAGGTGACAGATAGAGGGAGTGTGTGAGAGGAGAGAGAGGGAGAGAAAGAGAGAGAGAGGGAGATCCCCCTTCTCTGGCTACAGTTGGAGCTGTGCAATTGAATTTCACACGATATGAGGCAGCAAATGGCATGTAAAGGCTGAAGCGTCAGACGGTTGCTGCCACACGGGCCAGACAGATAAGGGAGGTGTAAGTGAAATCATTAGGTAACTCTGCAGGACATCAGGGCCAGTCTGGGGCTGGCAGGGGGCTCCGAGAGCCAAAGGTCCTCCTTGAGCTCAATTGAACACCCACTCAGCCTGATATACATGCACTTACAAACACACAGGGAAAATCACTTATACAAACACAAGCCGCAAGACAAACAAGGACTCAAGACAGAGACAGGCAAACAACCAAGTGCTGTTTTTCCCTCTCCACCCACAAATACACGCGCATGTACACACATAAGGATACATACTCATGCACGCGTACACACACACACACACACACACACAAACACCACTTCAAACTGCAGACGCCTCATTGAGGTATCAGCTCCAGTGATTGTGTTTGTCCACCTGGGTATGAAAGAGCCATTCTGGCCTGTGTAGAGGAGACAGCAGTGTGGTACAGCTCAAGCCGGAGCCCAGCTAGGCTACGTCTGTCTCAGGCTCTCAGGGAGGGGAGCAGCCAAGTGTGGATGCACCTCATTACCTCACTCATCCACACACCAATTACCCCTAAATAAATACACCCAGCCCACAGGCAGCAACAATGACATCCAGCCTGAAAGGGAAGAAAGGACGCCGTTCAGAAAGCATTTGCACGCACAGAAAAGTGCTGTTGGATAATGATGAAAAAAAGTACAGAGAAAAGAAGCAAAAAGAAGAACATGCAGGGGGGCTCCAAGTCTTTTAAAGAGCTCAAAGACGAAACGGAGAAAGAGAAAGAATGAAACAAACACCGAGCAAGCAGAGTGAAGTGATTCAGAAAATGATAATTTCTTGCTAAATTTCACCCAACACATCCGCAAATGATTGTTGTGATGGGGGAGGGGCAAAGTTTAATTGTTTTAATGCATGCAGCCATGAGATAGCTCTGCCACGGACTATAATGGTGATCACTGTAGAGCAGACACATATTTGCATGTAAGACGGACCGCTTGGGGTAACGGTAACAGCAGTGTGTGTGAAGGCCAAGGAACACAGGCCAAAAAAAAAAAAAAAAAAAAAAAAAAAGAAAGAACAAACTTGAAGCCAAAGAGCTTCATCTCCATCTCCATCAGAAAGTTTGACAGAATATGGCAGGTGGGAAGAAATGTGACAAGACACACTGAGGAAATACAGTTTAGTTTTTGTTCACTCAGAATATGAGAAAACAATTTAAGCTGCTAAAAGTGAGAAGTCTCTGTTACCAGAGTGAGAAGGTGAGCAAAGGATGCAGAAAAGGTGTGTGGCAGAGAAGAGAAGACAGATGTGTTTTCAGGGATGGTGGTGGTGGGGGGGGGCAAATGAGAGAGGAAGCCAAGAGTTCCTTCGTGTACCCCCCCACCCCTCCCTCCCCACCACTCTGCCCACTTTCCCACCTCCCTCCATGTGGGATCTTTCTGCATGAGTGACTCTGTCATACCTGGGGGACAAAATGGTCTCTCTCTCTCTTCCTCTGTCTGTCTCTCTCTCTCTCTTTGCCCCAGTTCCTCCCTCCACCTTCTCTTGTATGTCTGTGCTGTGACTGTTTGGTACTGTGTGGTAAAAGAGCCTGAGGACTGAGGAAAGGCATGAGTAACAGACTTATACAAAACATTATAATTAGTAATATCTTAATTATATTTTAAAAAGTTTCCCTCAATAAAAGAACATAATATATAAAACTCGAAATGTCAATCAAGGAATTCCGTGCACAGAATATAAACCACTTTTCTCTTGGCACCAAAAACCAAAAAGAGATGATTCACTTCCTCCTCTGACACTTGAACAGTCAGGTGTTGGGTGGAACTGTAATTTGTTGAGGGTGGTGTGAAAGAGAGAGGGCATCAGGATGTAATTCCCGCTAAGCTGCTGGATGTTGAAAAGGAGCCACCAGAATGTACGAACACATCCGAACTTGAAAATAACCCACATGACCAAAAGCTGGCCGGTTCACCTGACCAGAGGCAGATTCCTGGTTAACAGAAACAACGGCTGTTAACGTGTTAGTTTTCCACGCTGTTGATTCGGTGCAATAAACAGAAGTTGATGGATGGAATGGAAGTGAAAGGAGCAGGTTTATTAGGATTCCTTCCTGACGGAGGGATAATTGAGGGAGGGAACGCTGCGTATGTCTTGTGCCACAGGTGGGTGGAGCAGTGTCAACATGTTGTGGCAGCATTGTCAGGATTCTTGGTGTACAGCTCAACCCTCAATCAGAATGCATGGGAAACCCAGACTCCCATCACATACAACACACCAGATAAGACACGTGAAGACCAACTGGCCATCTTCTAAGCTCTGTGGTCTGCACATGTTCAGCTTGTATGACCTAAAAATAGAAGTGGTCCTTCACCCTTTCTCCACCCATGTCTCCACCCTGCTTGACATTGCCTGAAGGATCCTCATGGGACTTCCAGTGTTTTAATTACCTGCACCTTACAACCCACAAATGGTGTTGTCAAACCCTGCAGCAACTATTGCACACACAAATATCAACTTGTCTTAAAGGTCTATGTTTCTTGTTTTCATTTCATTTAAGCCCATTGGCACATGTACAATGCATATTTTAATATATCAGCACTAATACTTTGTGACAAAGGTTCTGAAAAATGACAACACTTCCTTGGCAAACAGCAAACTAAAACATCTGAAGCTCTTTCATTCAAATGGTGCGTGACCTGAGGTTTCACACACCAACTGTGAGAGAGGAATGTACACAAGATACGTAGGATCATCAAGTACACGCCCAGAGACACGTAATCATCTGCAGAATCCACAAACATACAAACAAAAGAAGATGACTCTGCTTTTGTTTATGTTCATCAAAACATGTACAACACACAGAATGCAACATGGCAGCCAGTTCTGTCTTTTTACATAATTAGCACAATACTTTTAGTTACTGAAGGACTTTATTATAAATCTAATTATGATTGCGATAATGATTCCTTCATATTTTGAACACTGAACAGTATATTGTAAAATGCTTGTCCTGTGTTTTACAATGAGATATAACAGAATATAATAAAACCTTGTGGATCCATATATTATAGTTTGGTATTTTCATGCGTGCCAATGCGAAGTGCACATATGCATGATGCATGTTTTTGTAGCAAAAAAACTATAGCTGCCATTTTTGTCACAGTTCATTGTGAAGTCAATGTCCAACTAGATTCTTCTATTTAATTCACAACTTTTGGGAAAGATGATAAAATTGTTGCAACAACAAATCTCGAACAAGCCGGTCTGTTTCCAGGCTGAATGAAAAGCAAATCAAGCAAAGTCTAACATGTACATCACTTTGAGCAATAAGATTAATTGTGACATTGACATGTGGTCTCATGTAAATAACATTTGTGAAAACAATTTAAAAAAGCTAAAAGATAAATTTACGCCAAAACACCCTATTTGAGTCTTTTCCCTATTCTACTTCCTCACGTTTAGTTTAATGTTTAGTTTACTTCTGCATGAGCACATCAGGTGTGAAAATTTGTTATTGTTCTTTTACTCACGCGGATCATCAGGAACATGACTTGTTCAGACAGGTATTGGTAAAGCTTGTTGTGTGAAAACAGGACTAGTATCCTGTCTGAAGTCATAAGTATTTTAACTGTCAACATGAATATAAATAAAGCATCTGACATGTACATATTTACTGTATTTATAATTATAATCTTACTTTTCCAGATATTGTTCAGAGAATTATGTTTGGGAAATTATGAACAAATCCACCCACAGAAGTTATTAATATTACAGAAATGATCAAATATGTCAAATCAAGTTGCACCAAGATGACACAATCTCAGAATAAGCAGGACAAAATCTCTGCATCCCAGTTTTATGGGCTATATACATTGGCAAACACACTAACTTCACCTGCCAAATCCCTAAATTAACACCTTTTTGGTGAGAAAGCTCAATTTGGAACACATCAAACCAACACCACAGCTGGCATTCAAGGGTAAAATTAATTACTTCAGATACATGTGCTTCCTCTCAAAGTGGCAGACTTATTTGCATTGAGGAACATTCAGCAGAAGTAATCGATGCACACACAAAATACGGCCACCCAATGACCCCAGTCCCGTCTCAAAGTCCCTCCCCATCCCCAAAGCCCTGACGGCTCAGCCATGCATGGAGGAACAAACACAGGTAGCAAGAGCAAATCAGACTGCAACAAAACACAGAAACATGAATGGGAAGCATTACAATGACGAGCTGGAAGCAGGACAATGGGCTCGCCATTAAACAAACGGCAAATCCCAGGATGGGCTGAGGGAGTATGATACAGATTACAGGCACCTCGTCCCTGCCTGGGGAACAGGGGAGAGGGAGAAAAAAGGACACAATATTGCAATCTGACAGCTGACGTCTTCATATAAATGTATGAATTTACATTCCAATTAGAGGAAATTTACATCTTAATCACAGCGAGCAGTGTGTCGGTCCCCCGGTTAGTGTGTTGCTACGGTAATGAGGTGGGATGCTGCTGTGCTCTCTCATCCAGACAGTGATCTGTCAGCAGACGACACCTCCCCGTTATGAGCGAGCTGCACCCTTAAATGCAAACGCCACCACAATCCAGTAATATTCGTTGAAATCTGTCTTAAATACCAACAAGGTGTGCGCTGCCACCCGAGGATAATGTGCCAAATATGGAGTTTGAAAAACATCAAACATATCTTAAATACAGTGCACTCAAACAGGAGTTTCTTTAACTGTCACTCAAGTGACAAGCTTTCAGTACTCTGGCATTCAGTTTCTAATTTCCATACTAATAATGGGTATATTATCTTTAATGGTTTGACTTTGTTTTATGGCATCTGAAATGGATGGTGAACTGTCGGTGGAATTACTCAAACATATCATGTCTTCAGATCACATGCTGCTCTGGCACTAACAAAGGCAGAATAAATGGGTGAGATGGAGGGATTGTGAATCTGTCATCAATATCCTTCTGCTCATAATTTACATCAATGTAAATCATAACATCCAAGCTCCTGATCAAAGAAATCAAACTACAAGTGTTTCAGAGTGTGTGTGTGTGTTTGTGTGTGTCTAGTTGTGGTGAGAGAATAAAGTCACACAAGTACAGATGGTTGAGGGGAAACAGTAACGGTCTGCTCAAAGAGAAACATTTGTTCAAGTTTGTAAAGTCTTTTTTAGGACACTTGTTGTGGTTGAGTTCAATTAGCAGACAAGAGCAGTTGGTTTGAGGTTTTGGAAGAGAAACCACAAAGGCAAGCCTAAGGCCTAAGCAAAGTACTTTACTAAGCTCACTACAGAGAAAGACAGAATGCACAACTGATATCAATTTTAATGAGCTCAGAAAGAGAAAGAGACCATTTAATGAAGAACTTCAAACTTTGCTGAAACAACTTCCGCCCACTGAAATCATTTTCTTGTAGACTAGCACTGATTGCTGACAATGCAATCAGGAAGAGCAGATTAGCTAGCACCACACAGGAGAGCACATAAATCAGTTTAACACAGGCCTTTGCCATCTTCACGCTTGACTTTAATACAGGGATGTGTGAACAAAAAATTGGAGGTAAATGAGGCATGGCTTCTTTATCACCTACCTCGTAGCCAATCAGACCTCTCCCGTCAGAGACACTGCTCTAATGGCTGATATCTATGGAAGCAGCCTATTACTGGATACTGTCTGTAATTAAGACAAGTTAGATTACACCAGGCCAGTGCCTCCCCTCTGATATGTAGGTTGCCATTAAGTCCAGAAGTGGTAATGCAGTCATACACCAGATTGAGAAAAGAAAGACTGCTCCTGCTAATGTCCATGGTTGCTGCTGAATGCGTTTCCAAACATGAAGGAGGGTGACACAAGGGGTGTGACTATATCCTGCAGTGTGTTTGGTGAAGATGCTGCGAAGCTGCATGTGCCTTCTTCTGCATTTATCTTCCATAGTCTACACTTGCAGATTGATTCTCACAGCAACGCTGCACTTCTGTCTGAACATCCAAATAAGATCGCCCATCTTTTTTGGGTGGTGGTGGTGGAGGGGGTGTAAAATGAGGTTCAGCAACTGAGTTTAGCTTGAATGTTCACCAGTGATTACAACTTCTTACAACAGGCAGCAGCTTATAAGATGCCAAGCTGAATCTGTGTCTGGTAGCAAATGAGGTGAAAAGGGTGAACGAGAACGCAGTTGAGTTGGAATAAGGGGCTTGAATGTGAAGAAAGCAACACTCTTAAAAAACTGACTATGATTAAAAAAAGAGGAGAAGAGGGAGGAACCCTTAGAGGAAAAAAAAAAAAACGAGTGAGAGGGCGATTGAGTGAGTTGGAGATGGGAAAGCACTTCTTCCTGTACACAAAGTGACCTTGCTAACACTCTGCCTGCTCTAATATTCACTGCTACACATGCTTTTGTGCACTATTCCTCAACCATCTAAGCACGCAAACCCTCCTCTCAGAGCACCAACAATGCTCATTATACAATTTTACTGGTCAGTAGTCCAGGACGTGCTCGGGCATTAACACACTTCACATTAACACACAGTCAAAGACTGACACAGGTACCAAAACACCAAGAAGTGGTGGGTTGGGTTGGGGAGGGTGCAAGAAATTCACTGTACTGATTTAATTATAATTTTGTGCATTACATGTCCTGTCTCCTTGTGAGACTTCTGTTGATGCAGAAAGCTCTGACGAGGACTGCTGAATGTCAGAGTGTTTTTAAGGATGTGCATCAAAGGAGGCTGTTAACTTTCATGTCCTTTGAGATTTATCCGTAGGGTGAAGCTCATGGGATCTTTTCTTTTGTGGAAGGCAAAAAGTTATTTCTGATATGAATAAATGTAAAGTCACGCAATATGTGAAAATTGTCAGTGACAGAGGCATAAAATATTCCCATCATGGCTTCTATCTAGTGAACAAACAATATTGATTTACTTAAAACATTTAGAACTTAGAAAAGAAATTGAGCTTTATCTTTGTCTTATTTAAAGAGTTAAACTTAAGCTAAACACACATGAATGTACATTTGAACACAGTGACACAGCCTTCATGACGTCCTCATACAAAGAGTCAGTGAGTGAGCATTCAACATCAGGCCATCAGATCACTTCCTGCTCCAAACATGCAGCCTTTAAAAGATGTGAAACTCCAGGCTCTGGATCTTTTCACTGAGGATGATGGAGCAAAAAAATAAAAAAAATAAAATGATATAAACAAAACAATGAAAGACACTCCTGGGCAAGAATATTTTGGATGAGATGAAGCAGAAATACATCTTTGATGATTTAATTTGATTTATATACAAATTTTAAGACTTGATCAAAAATATACTTGTCTGAAAAAAAAAATCATAAGAATCCTCAGACTAACATATGGAGTAACCTTTGTGGCCTTCCGGGACTTGGGGGTGGGGGTGGGGGGTCGGTGGTGGGGTTTGCGGGGGGGTCTAACGCTCCGAGGACCGTAGGCACGCTAGGGAGAGGTGAGCTGTCACCCCCCATTACAATCACTGCCTGAGCTCAGAAAGGGGGAGGGGTAGGAGGAGTGCAGGCAAAAAAAAATACTGGTTCCTCACTAACCGCCATCTAGAGCCATCCCCGGGCCTCAGAACCCTCAGTCTGCAACTGCCTCTTGGGAAATACTTGCACGCAAGTTGTCCTCATCCCTAGCTGGCGGTGGGGCATAATGTGTGTGTGTGTGTGTGTGTGTGTGTGTGTGGGGGGGGGGTGCTTGGGCTGTGTAAGCAGAATGTATGGATTTTGAGTACCAACTGCATGTTTTCTTATTTGCATCATAGAGAGCAGATGTACTGATAAGCAGCTCAGTTGGTTTAACAGAAGGAAGTTATACATCTGCAACTTTTAAAATGATGGTTTAAAATGATAAAAAACCATTAGATATTTTAGGGATTCAATACAATGAATACTTGCATGTCTTCCTGAGCGCAGGGATTAAAAGAGGCATGAAATGTTTTAGCTTATTATGTCATACATAACGTGGTGCATGTAATATGCCAGTGGATAAGAAGCTCGCCTCAAAATTGACCTTTTGCTGCCTTTTGTGTGAGTTTGGGTGAACACTGCTTAGGTGCATTCTGTTCCCCAGATCGCACTCCTAACACCCCTGTCACTCATCATCACTCATCACTGTTAGGGACAAAAGGAAAGTTTGGTTAAGCCACACACTGGAGTATTCTCTCACCCAGTGCCTCCCCCACCTACTCACATTCATGTGTGTGTGTCTGTTAGGTAGCATACACACACGCACACATGCACACACACACACACAAATTGCCAAATGCACAAAGAAAATTGTTCTTTTTTTCGCTGCATAAACAACAGACCACTGACTCATACGTGTGTCCTGATTCACGGACGGGGTCACAAACGTTTCGATCAGGCGCCATCACCTTGCCCTCAAACTTGCCTTTTGAAGTGCAGGCCTGTCCTTCCACTGGCCCTCTGACTCATCCACTGAGTGTAATTAAAGTCTATTCAAGGCTCTATATGTGTCCTAACTATCCTCCATCATGTGGCCGGGCCTTTCAATAGCCACCTGTGAACTCTGAAGGACAGGGACACTCACCCTAATAAAATTCATGAGCACTGTTACATTCAGCAGCCGGCCAACTCCTCTCAATGGCCACCACTGCTTTAAACAACTCTGTGTTGACTGTTGGGTGAATCCTTTTTAAATACTACCATATTCACAGTAGCAGGGGTTAAGTAGCTCCCATGATTAGCTGAAACAAATGCCTTTATGGTGTGCTCGGAGATAAAGAGGATCAAGAGACCCAATTTGTTTTCGTCAAGCAAGGACTCATTGAGGGATTGCTGACAGAGAAAGCATTTAGAAAAAGGCTAAGTGTCCAACTGATCTGACATGTTTAAGCCGACTTTTTGTGATGCAAACAAATGAATGCAGTAAGCACATATATTCTGTTGTGAGGAGTAAAGAAACTATTGAGACCAAACAATAAGATGTCAGTCTCACGGTATCATGAGAATAGGGAAAAACAAACTTTTAAAAACATGCTGACACTTCATTGTCAACCTTTACATGTATGACCGAGCACTTTCACTAAGTCGTGTTGTTAACAAGCTAAATTTCTGTTGTTTCTAATTTTATCCAGCGGTGCTGTATATCAGTAGTGACCTTGTTGACAGGATGCAGGAGCCACAGAAATAATGTTAACAAATTATCCTTAAACCAAATAATTTTATGCAACAGAAAGACATTTATCAACACAACGTGATCGATCTTTCATTGACCAAGTAGAACATCTGATCATATGAATATTTCAAATATAAATTTAACTCCAGTCTTTACCAAACGATGTAAACTTCACAAACTTGTTGTCAACCAAATGACAGAAGAGCAAGAAGTTAAAACAAAGTGTGAATGTGGAAAAACCTCCTCATTTCACACATTATCTGCATTTTCAAAATTATTCACATTACACCAGATACGATTCATAAACACTGAGCAGACACACAGAGAAAAACATACACACACTCCTGCTCCTGACCCCCCCAAGGACACTGTGTGGTGAGAGTGTGGGAAAGTTATTTTTAGGACCCAAGCAGAGAGCTTTCCTGAGTTTGATGCTCTTGCTCCGGATCAACATTCCACCTTTGAACCGCTCTGACCATGGAGCTGTTTGTGCCCATGATGGCAATTTTAACCTTCTCTATGGACCAACAGCTGTGAGGGGACTGCTCCATTTAACATGGGACAATCACTGCCTTTTGACATTATTTAATCAAGTCTAAGTAATAATGGAAACCATATTTTGAGTCAATTTTTGAATTGAAATTGTTCATAGAGGACTGAATACCTGGATTATTGACCAGCAAGTGATTGGACCTCCAACATGTAGCCTTTTCAGAATGAGTTTAATTATCTGAATATCTTTAAAACAAAACATTTAGATTTATTTGTTTTTGTTTATATATAAACTATGTGTTAGCTGGTGTTGAGTATTATAATTGGATAAAACTAAACTTCAGTTTTAAAAACTAATCAAACAGTTAAATGTGACAATGAGCAAAATGTACAGTGAAAACACTTGTTACTCTTGCCAAAACATTTCAAGACTTTTACAAAAAGTGCATGGTCAACAGGCAAAATTATACTATATTCTAAAAGGAAATAACAATAAAATGATGTCAAAGAAGTCAAAGATACAGTGAAGACAGTTTAGAAGCACCGGGGGGGGTTATGGTTCTCCAGTCATTACCATTATGCTAATAGGGAGCCCTTTCTGAACACACTCACACATACCCCATAGTACCACAAGACCTCATGAATGTAGGGTGGCATGCAAGTTGCAGCCTCTTTCTCTTTCTGTCTTTAATAGGAGCTGAAGACAACAGGGGCTACTTTAATCAGGTTTGAGTCCAGTGTGGCTAGTTTAGTCTGATGGGGGCTGAGTGGTGCATGGACCATGTTAAAGGTTCACTGCTCACTGTTGAAACAGCTTCACTTCCAGGGAGAGTTTGAGCAGACCACATTCTTACTCAGTCTGGCAGGAGGAGCACATATGCCCTGTTTTGTTTTGCTTTAACGTTGTCCGTTTTGCAAGAAACATTTCGGCGTTGTGATGTTGCGGTATAGAGGGCAGCACATTTGGAAAATTCCCACATATTCTCATACTGAGCTGTGACAGCAGCAAACACAACTGCTACTTCTTTGTTCTTCCTCAGCGTTTGACAAAAAAAAACTCATTTTGTTAGAAGAAGGATATCCTCTCTACCCAGGCTACCTTGACTTAACACCAGACAATATCACTGTGGGGGACAGATTTGCACTTCCAGCCAGATTTTTTGTTGAATGGCATTAGTGAAGAGGGTTTGGTTTTCTATATTAACAGAATTAGTAAACATCAATCCAATGAACTAATGCAGCAAACCTGAACCACTTAAAAGGTCCCACAACAAACAACCATAAAACACACACACATACACAAGACTCAGCATTGAGACCTTACAATAGAGGCTTTTTCAAACACACATGCACATTTGCAGAATAGATAAAATCCCTATTAAATAATAAATGCAAATCTGACGTATGTTGTGAATATTGTTCGGCTGTGAGGTACGATCGCGTGCCACTCACTGGCCTGCACCAAGCCCCTGCTCTCTCTCGTTCTCATGTATGCACAAACCATAAGCACACCTCATTCCAAAATGCGACCGAGGCTGCTGTGCACCAGGGGAGGAAGTATAAATTATTCAAGTAGAATATTATTCCAAAAGTCCATTCCCACCTGATTGTGATTCCCAAACTGCAGGAATCGCAGGCAGATGTGTGGAGAAGGTCCCCAAGGTTTTTTTGCATGCTACTAATAGGTTCAGGGCTTCTACTAAGCCTATTGTTTGTATTAAGTTTGTTGTCATTCTGCAAATACTCATTGTGATCCACTACAGGAAGTTCATATTGAATGACCTCGTTTAGTTCCGAGTTCTTTTCAATATTGTCTTTTCTCTGATCTTTAGAACTAAACATTGTTTGAGACATGGGAGTAGACAAGTAGATATACGACCAGGCATGGAATACAAGCATATAAACAAATACACAAACAAGCCCCGAGGACTGAGTCTCTGTCTAATTCATTCTGCATTTTACAATTCTTTCTTTCTCTCCCTTTTTATTTCTCTCTCAATGAGACGGTTTGGTGCCTCTGAGGAAAAGCCCTCATTTTAATTAGACCTGACCTGAGAATCACTTAACTGCTCCTCTCCGCTTATGCCTCCCCCCTCCACTCCAAGCCTTCGCTCTGCTCCTCACATAGGTCCATTAACACCCTTCCCTCGGCACCCACAGGCTTCAACAGGGGGCAGACACAGGCGTTGTCTTAAAGACGTTTTGAGGACATGCCAAGAAACATTAACCTACACCGCACACCTCCCTCGGACTCTTTAAGTTTGCGTTTCTCTTTTCTTTAAGTCTTCTTCTACTCTACATCTTCATCCCCCTTTTGCTTCTTGAACCCTCGGCCAAAAAATTTTCTCAATGGGCTGATGGGAAAATCATGTTTTGTAGAATAGCAGTGTAATGGTTACAGGAATACACTGCACTACACTGCATTATTTCTATCTGCAGTTTTTGTCTGTTAGTAGGGGCCTGTTGTTTCATGTACGTGAGTTCAGGAAGTGCAGTTTGAGTAGTAGATCAGTGAGTATCAAGGACTTTCAGATGCCAAAACACTGCACGGCAGTTTATAATACTCAAACAGGTTCTTACAACTCATACTGTCATTGTGATCATTGCAGCTTAGCTATCACTGCTGTCATTTTTAGAGATAATAAATTGAAAAATTGTGTTCATGTTGTCTGTGTGGATTATCAGTCATACAGGTTGTGGTTAAACTGAATCATGAGCAGCTGGACTTTGTTGGAGACAATTGAAGACGATTCACGTCTCATTCAAAAGGCGCCTTCAGTTCTGTTTTCACGTTGCAAAGTAATCTACGAGGAATGTGTGCTTGCATGTATTTGACAGGCAACCACAGCGTCTTGACAGATGAACTGCACTGTGAACTGCACTGCACTGTGTTTCAGCAAAATTTGAGTCAGGTTCAATGGTTTTGCCAGACGATCCAGCACTTTTTTTTTTGTAAGTGCCCTCTGCGTTGGCACCCGCTGTGTCTAAGAAGTGGTCCCATTCTGATGAATGAAAGGGCAGTGTTTTTTGTTTTTTCATGCAGGGCTGAAGCTGGTTTGAACACTGTCTTATTCAGCATGAAGTCAGTTATAAAGAGACTTGCAATTCTGAGGCAGCTGAACTATATTTACATGTCAGAAACAGTGAAGTGAAGTAACTTCTATATTAAATGAAAGATAACATAATCACGTGCTACCCTCCAGTTTTAAATGCCACCAAAAAACATTAACATAAAAAACTGAAAGTTCTCAAAGATTTAAGTTTGTACGTGTGCAGACTATTTAGCCACAGTGACACAGCTCATCACTGCAACAGACACCTCCAAAAAGCCTCTAAGAGAGGACTAATTTGACACAAATCCGAGTCTTATACTGTATTTGACCCTGTGGCTTGCCTCTAGAACCCCAGTACCCCAAAGGCACATTGCCTGTCAGTTTAAAGGGTCAGACAAAGGTAAGGGGAATGTAATTGCGTACCATCTGCATTCTTAAGAGCTTCATCCTCAAAGCATCTTGCATTGTGAAACTACTGACAGAAGCCTGTGTCTGTTATGAGCGAGAGACAACAGCTCTCACACATATGCGTGTTTGAAAAACTTTGTGTGACATAAGTGCGTGAGTACATTTCTGATTAAGTATGCACTTGTGCTGCCTCTTGAATGTCAATATCTCTGTGTGTGGGAGCAAGTAATGTTTGTGTATGTGTCTATGAGAATGTGTTAATCTTGTCTAAACACCTAACACCCCACCTACCTGCTCAAACAGGGCAATGGGTTAATTCTGGCCTCAGGCGTCATCGGCTAATAACTGCTCATCAACCGCAGCTTGAACCCTTGGAAATGTCAACTGTTACCCATGGTAATCTTATCACGGAACCAGCAGAACCTTGATGACGGTGCTTGATTTGTGGTTGGTTGTTGTCCAAAATAATGACATCGAATTAAGAGAAATATTAATTATTACAAATAGCTAAAAAGCTGCATGGAGCATGTATTTATTGACAAGATCTGTACTCTTTGTGCTGCCAAACAAAAACTTTTCCGCGTTCCAAAAGTATTGTGTGAAGTGTGAGTCAAACAGCAGTTAAGAAATTAGTTATCAATGATGACTCTGCTTGCACTTGGGGTGACATGTAGCTGCCTGACCCAGCTGGTGAGGTGCTGGTGCTGTCAGTCACCTGTCATTCACCAACACCATACCACAAATGAATCCACACAGATAATGTTCAAAGAGCAGCTGATTTTGCTTCTTTTCAAATTTAGAAAAGGAGTCAAAAGTTAAAAGAGGTGCATAGAAGCATAAGTGCTTTTTTCTGCCACAGTGGATGTGTAGATGAGGGCTCATTGAGCAGTGCAGAATGAACTCAAAAAGAGAACGCTGTATTACATGGCCCCAGGCAGAGAAGTCCTGTAGCTTGAGTAAATGAGGTGATTAGCAGGGATGGTGTGGGCTGTCACAAGTCAGACACTGGGCTTAGAATCCCATCACCATCTCATGTGTCAATCAGCCGCCCGCCGAGGCAAGTTGACCAACAGGTCAAACACGGTGTACGATAAGTCTCATAGTCGGAGCACGCGACGGTGGTCCTGTATGTGATCTTATGCACAGGTACACCACCAACACCTCTGCAACGAGGAATGGAGAGCTAACATACGCTTGTACCTGCGTGACATTCTCACCTCAGGTCATTTACAAATTAATGACAGCCAATCACCACGCCAGAGAAGAAAACATGAGAACGTAATAGCTTATTACGATGAGTAATGTGTGTTTTGATTGATTTGACGCATGACTGGTGATATGATACAATGTTCTCTGGAAAACTCCCTGCCACATAACAATGTGTCATGACCAAGGATTTTGATTGACATTTCATATTATTACTCTCGCATGTCAACAGTCACAGTCACTGCTATTTTAAAATTCTGATTCACTCAGACTTTCTATTAAAGCTGTGTTTTAAGGGCAATGCAAGTGTATGGTTCCTATTCAACAAAAAAACTCCAATAAAGATCCTTAAACAAGGAAGACAGACAAAGCTTGGTCTTAACAATGTGCTGCTGGGATATATGACACGGTATCCAGGCCCCATAGGGCTACAGGGATGCTCTAGGCCTCGGCCCCCTGGCCAGCCCAATACAGAGGCCTAATTAAAAGACCATTGAGGATAACCACCTTGACTTTTACAGACCTTATAAATCTATACTGGAGTGGCCTATTTGGGGGGTCAGAGAAAGGAGGGGGAGCGGGCCAATACAGACAGGAGAAAGGGTTAGAAGAATAGTGCAGGCTGGCAGAAAATGAGAAAGGGTTGACCGTAGGATGTGGGGAGGTTTGGTGGAGGGGGGGCATTCCTCTCCTCCCCTTCACCTCCTGCCTGAGACAATAGGACTCACTAAAAGCCAAGGACCAGAGGGTCTGATAAGGTAATGATAATGTAATGAGGACCAATCATGAGCCTGAGCTAAGAGGGCCCCTTAATTTGTCTCTAGAGTGGTAGTTCAGTGACAGATTGATTGCTCGCAGTGAGAGTGATAATGTGACACATGCAAAATGGATGCGTGTCTGACAGGAAGAGAGAGAGAGAGAGAGAGAGGCTGAAAAACCATAAATCAAAAAGAATGAAGAAATGAGGGCCTCTATATTATATGAGCTAAAATATAACCATCATTTATGGAGGAAAACATTTTCTGTGTATTTCTGATGCCTAATTAATCCTTGGACGACGCGGTGGAGGCTCTTTGGCTATCACACTGCCATTTAAATTAGCTACATTTGAAAGTAAAGCTGCTGTTTACTGCCCCCTCTTCTCAACAGGTCACAGCTGTTGCCAGCTGAGTCAATGAACAGCAAGCTGCTAGACAAAGTAAACAGCACCTATTGTGCATTGTACATAGCACAGTTTAACAGATTTGTCACGTTATAATATTTGATGTATAGTCTGAAAGAGTCGACTGTTCGTGGGTAAATTAAAAAATAACTGACCGTGAATGAAAATTACTGCCACAATACTGATGTTGAGTCATTTTTTTGGCACCAACACCTCATTCACCTGGAATTGTTTCTCAGATACTTCATGCATTTGTGAACATATTAGTCGGGTAGAACAATTATTTGGAGGAAAGAAAATGTCACTTAAAATACAGATGCAATAATAAAATACTTGTAGACATATGAGACTAAAGATTTATCACAAAATAAAATCGTCATTATCAGGAATTCCTAATACTATACTATTTAAAAATGCTGCTTTTTTTTTTTTTTTTTTTTTCTACTTTTGTGGCTTGTTCATGTATATAGATAGATTTTTTTCTCACTCACTAGCATCTTGATGTTACATTGGAGGAGGTGTGGTAGCAACAGTGTATGATCAATAGCTTCACCTTTGATTTTACCACCCGATAACAGATGAAAGTAAACACAGGTCGACAGAGCTTGGCCTACGTGAGAGACTTTTCATTAGCACTTCATTTCAGCACTGCTTTGAACACAAAGAACGGAACGTAAAAGCTTTTCTTTAATAAATAATTACTTTGCATCTATATTTATCAACGGTTACATGGTAAATTATATAACACATAACATTATTGGGGAAGTAAAATTAACAAAAAATCTGACCGGGACTAGATAGTACTAGTGAACGTTATGTTTTGTTTATGAAGACACCGTGGGTAGGCTGAGTAACAGAGACAACATACCTCAATAGTGAACTGTTTCCTCTTGAGCTTAAAGGCCAAGTCCTTGTGGTCGGGGAGTTGACTGGCTAGACAGTTGAGGTAAGGTACCTGGTGTACATGTAGCAGACCTGTGAAGCACAGACAGAGCAAATTAGAGCTGAAAGTACTTAACAAGTACAAATAAATATAATAAATACAGCACAAGTACAAGAAAGATATTCTGTCCCATCTACAATGTGCATGTGTTGTGTTACATTGTGCCTATAATGAAATAGATTGTGCTTTATCATTTAAATATAATTAAATTACACATGTAATACTGACTCTTAATTGCTTAAACTACCACTAAGAATTAAACCAAATTTAATATAATATAAAAAACTATTTTAAAGGGAAATTTCTCTCTTTTAAGTGCAAGTTAGCAATTTATTATCTGACAAAAACTGTTACTGATAAAGAAATTGTGCAACTATTATAGGAACTCACAGGATCAATGAGAGACAGACAGCACAAAAACACAGCTAAGAGGAAGCTCTGATGTATTTATTCTTTGATTTTCTATTCTCTGCAAAGTTATATTTTTATGAAACTGGAAAAATACTGTTGGAAGTAGAGTGGTATAAATGAGCATGAGAGAGAAAAGAAGAGATCGAGGGTTGTAATGGAGAACGGGAGACAGACAGAGAAAGTGGGGGATGGTGGGTTCTCTCCTCTGTGCACTTGGGTGATTTCCCCTTGCCTGATTTGCAGTGACAGGCTTCCCAGCATGCTTTGAGCAGCCCTGAACTGCTGCCGCAAACATGCACGCACGCACGCGCATCCGCACGCACTCTCACACTCGTACCAGATGCGTTTGCACTCATGAACACACATCAAAACAGTCATACACATAAATGTATTTCATAACCCAACCAGAGTTTCTATGGATGGTTAAACACAGGGCAAATATATTTTCTGAACAAGACGTTCAAAGAATATTAACTCCAAATTCCAGACAACATTTTTGTAATTCATACAATTTTTAAAATATGATGCGCTAAAAACACTCATATGTTGAATAGGTTTACAAGCCACCTGCCTTTTCTATGCAGAGGAATGTGATCACTACAGGACGTGTTTTCTAAATAAAACATGCTGTTGGATGAAACCAAAATCTGCCATTGAATGTTTTTACTCTTCATCTCTTCATCTGTCACAACCAGGGCTGTCTAGTGGAGGGGAGGGAGTGGAGAGGAATGAGAGGAAAAGCGCAAGAGTGAGTGGGAGAGTTGGAGAGGCACAGCTAAAAATACCCCACTCACTTAAACTGACCTTTATGCATGGAGAGTGTGATCGAGTGATAGAAAAGAGGAAAGCAAGCGGGAGAAAGAGAGGATGGTAAAATCGTACAGGAGAAGCAATAGTGAGGAATGGAAGAGTAGAGACAAACAACAGTGCCCTCCCTCCTCTGTCTTCAGTCGTCCCTTGCTTGTGTCCTCTTCCCCTACTGAAAGCCTTGCCCTCCATTTATTAGCAGAGCATGCTGGCCATGGAGACATTGAGCGAGGGACAGAGAGATAGAGGCAGAGAGGAAGAGAGAGTGATGGTGAGAATATCGATTCCCCAGTGTTGGGCTGCTCTGCTCCAGAGCCTCAGGGGTATAGGACTAGGGATGGAGAGGGGGCGAGGCGAGAGGGAGAGAGGGAGAGAGGCTCTGCTGGAGGGGGGGAGGCAGGGATGAGGGGGGGTGAGGGTGCGAGGGAGAGGGGGTACAGCGTGGCAGCTGAATCCCCGCCGGCCTGTCTACTGAGGAGCACGTCTGATTGAGCAGCAGCACACTAACGCACACTGACAGCCTGGCCTGCAAGGGGGCTGCCCTGCCTCCATCCACAGCCTAGCCCAAGCCTTAATGCACTGCCTGTGTGTATGTGTGCGTATTTAATGGAAAAGAGACAGAAAGATAGGCGAGTGTGTGTGTTCTTACCATGGTAATCTTTGTAGAGTGGGCTGGTCTCTCTCTCAGAGCCTTTGAATGATTCCAGTGCTATGGCATTGTCACATAGCCTGGTTATGGTGCCCATTAGAGCTCTGTCCTGTAGGATTGAGAGAGAGAGAGAGACACAGAGAGAGAGAGAGAGTGAGTGAGCGAGCGAGAGAAACATGAGCAGGTAATTAAAAGCCTCCTGACGGGCCATCAGTGTTGCAATTAAATTAGGTCATCATTTCCTGTGGCCAGGTCATTTCTGCCCATGGCTGAGGTGAGGGTGATTAGGTATAGAGGGGAAAGAGCGCTGATTGAGGTTACACAGGTGATGTTGGGGCAGACAAATAGACACACACCTTACTGCGGGAATGCATCTACAAAGAAGAAGAAGAAATAAAGTCAATGAGCTACACACTGAAATGTTTTTACTTCATCTAACAACAATGTTTACAATAGGCTTCACAGTTGGTGCACACTCTCAAACCCACACAGCAGGGGAGGACAGACAAGTGGGAGAAAGCAACAGAGGCTTGATGATGAGAGCTCCCCCTACTGGTAAGGTCAGTGACTTGACAACAAAGAGGACAAATACGGGGCGAATACAGTAGATTGAGAGAATGAGGGAGAAATGTACAAAAGGAGGGAGGTGGAGGGTAAAGGGGACAGGAGGGGAGAGAGAGAGAGGGACATTGGGATGGAGGGAGAGAGGGAGTCCTGCATTATTAATCTCTCTGCCTCTTGAATCATTCACATCCTTCTCTCTGTGTTGGCTGCCACTGCCTAATGCAGTTTTCATGCCTTCATGTCTTTTCCCCACTCTTTCTTTTCATTTTTGTCCTACTTTTAAAGTATGCATATCCCACCAGTCAGTACTGCCATCACTTATGGGGTATCTGAGGTCACTTACATGCAGGAATTAAAGCCAGAGACTGAACAACAACAACTATTCAACAACATCAGCGGTAGAATATGACCCATAGCAACTGCGTGTAAAAGGCCACCTATAACTAGTTTGTCTAGGTCGTTATAATAACTCTGCTTACTTAAATACAAAAATGAGGCTCTTTGGCAAAGAATCAAAACTTTCAAAGTCAGACGAGTCCATGTGTCCACACAGAGTTGCTCTGGACTGTGGTAGTAAAACAGAATCAGGTCAGTGAGACATGCACAAGCTCCACAGCTTCTTGAGATTCAGGAAGTGAACAACACTCTCCACCTTATTTTTTAAAATGTTATTTTGTCATTTATCAGTTCAGTTCAGCACTGAAAGTCTACACTGGCTCAATTATCTCAGAATCCATCAGTGTAAACCCTGTGAAACGTGTGAGCCTCAGCTCGTGACCATCGTCTGACATGTCAACAAAAGAGCTCCGCATTTATCTTATCTGGACAAGGTAAGTGGGAAGCTAATGACGTGACAGGCCTAACCCGGTTACTGATTAATCCCATTTTGTTTGCCATAATGTTATACTTGTGTTTGTTTGTTTGTAAATGACGTCACCGCGTACACACGAGTTTGAAGATTAGACTGCAGATGTCGTATTCCAACAAAACACACAGTGCTGCCCAAAATTCAATCCATCTCTCTGAGGGAGGTGAGGATGACTTTTCTGTTGGTATAATATTTTGGGCCAGGAGAGTCTATATACCCTGTATGAAACTAAATAAATGCACATCATTTCCAAGGCTAGAGATATAAAGCTGCATGTAGATTTTTTCAATATAATTTAATTTCATTTATGAGAAGAAACACATCATTAAAAAGATAAAGATACAGCACTTCCATAGCTTACATGATAATTATATTAAGAATTAGTTACATGTTGTAAAAATGATGTAAAGATATTTTAAAAATAGGACTACTGTTCCTCAATCAGCTACTGTAGCACACACAACTCAGACAGGTGTCTAAAAAATGAGAGTGAAATATGATGTTGTAGTGTTGTATTATAAGATTTACCAAGTGAATTTATCTACTTTTCAAGTAGAGCCTGTGTATGAGAAACACTGCTAATTCTGTTTTCATCAACAACAACAAAAACAAACTGATAAAAAAAAAAAAAAAAAAAATCACAAAGAACAATTATCTTCAGTTGAGTGGACTGGTGCTGTGTCTGTCTCCATGTTACAGGAAAACACAAGAGCGAGTGGGAAGGTTTAGTGAACAGATGCAGAGGGCGGGTGATGACAGAGCTGCATTCAGAGTGAGAAGAGAGATGCAAACACTGGCACAACGTTATGGAACAGAACCAGTTACGTAACACAGCATCGTATTATATCAATATAAATGGTATTAATTCATTCTAAGTCTCATTAGAAAATATAATATATATATACCTTAAAATGTTGATAATTTTAGCAGCATCAATTATTACAGAAGTGATGAAAACTGTTCTGACAACCACATCAACATGTACAGACCATTTATTTAAACTCTGATATGTTACAAACATGTTTATATATAAACTACAAGTTATTTAACTATTATGGATAGATTTTTTTCACTTACTTTATTTGCCAGTTTCAACAATTTATTCAGTACTTTCTAACTAGTTTTCACACACTGAGGTTAATGGGTAGAGGTTGAGGTTTATTTGCTTTATCAAAGTATACTTTTTTTAAATCAAAACACAACTGCAATTATTTAAGACATTAATAAGCTGGGCTTTTTTGGCAACTAAAATAAGACAACATATGTGTATCATGCAGATATTAATTATGGAGGACATATGACTTTGTAGACTTTTGCAAGTGTAAATCAAGTGATACAAAATATTTCATTTAGAAAAAACACCAATCTTAAGACCTTTATCATTTACAAGGAAAAAAAATATCACAAGGAAATTCAAATCTTTTTAAGATTTTTTTAAGTTAAGAGCCCATCTCTTGCAGCCCCACGACAGAGAGGTGTGCTACTATACAGCTGTGCTTGACCAAATATTTGCATAGGTCAGGTCACCACTTAGGCTGAGCAGCAGGTGAGACGCACATGGCTGCATTTTAGGAGGGACACTATTTTGTGTGTGTGTGTGTTTACTTGCAGGGATGGGTGTGGTAGCAGGCGATAGTATGATGGAGGAGGGCCGGCCTAGGACAAGCCTAATTAATGTTTCAGATGGACTGTGGCACTGGGCTGCTGTGATGAAGCTTTAAGTGAGTTGCTCAGCTTCCCAAGCTGCTCAATAATGAATAGAGAGTCCAGCGCAGCCTCGGCCAGCTAGCCCACTGCTACCAGTCTAGACAGTCTTCCAAGGGCCACACTCGGCTAACCAACCTAATTATCGAAGCATAAGCACCGGCAGAAAAACGCTCGACTGAAACGTCAATTCTCAAAAAAAAAAAACAAACTTACAGTGAGGTGATTTCATCCGTAAGTCGTCTCAGCTGATCGTTTAGAACCTTCTCTTAGCACTACAAAATTAAGTGATATTCACACTGTTACTAATCATAAGGTAATTTCATAGATGCCCATCTTAACAGCCTCTCATTACCTCCATGTTGGCGTAGTCACCCAACACCTGATTCAGTCCAAAATCTCCCCCTCTCCTCTTCTTCCCCCGCTCATTCACTTCTCTCCCCAGGGTGGAGAAGAGGGAGGAGACAGATTAAGGGTTTGGAACCCAGGCCAGAGAGGGACAGGGGGACCGCTCCCACCACAGCTGACATCTGCTAGTTAGCCACTTTACCTTTTTTGACTAGGCCAAGGCCGCTGTGCACTGAGCATATAGGCCTGGAGCCAGAGCATGTTGTGACAACACAGCTGTTCTGAAAGTTAAGCATCGACCTCTATCTTTGTATAAAGAGATCGCAGATAATGCAGCTTCCGTGCTTTTGAGAATGAAGACTAGGAAGAAGTAGGTTGTTTGAAACATGGGTGAGATAAAACAGTTTGGTAGAAAGTCTCAGATGGCTTTCTTGTGAGTGCTCTATGGTTGAGTGTTTGGGGGAGGGCTGTGGTTTGCCATATGCCTCAGCAGATGACTCCACCTTCACACTGTGAGGCCAGACTGGACACAGACGCACTCGGACTGAACCCCCCCCACCTCCCCGAACACAAACACACACACACAAACACACACACATACACACGACTACAAGAAGGGACATTTGTAAGAATAAAATGCATACACAAACACTCATTGTGTTTAGCCTCAAGTAATTAAAGCTCAAATAAACAAACATAAATTTAGAGGCCTTTGAATGAAGTGTGCACTCAACTGGGTCTGTTGGGGGAGTCATGCATGGACGAAGAGGCCCCCTCATAGGCTGAACTGAAGCACAGGGTCAAGAGGAGGCCCCACAACAAAAACATCAAATTTCTTACATCATTAATGATCAAGACAAAGCAAAAAGTACACAGCCCAAATTTTGACCCATACAGACAAAATACTAACTGTCTTATTAGTGAATTCAAGTCAATTTAACTTTGGCACTTCATTTACCTCTATGATGGAAATTTAAGGTGGCAATCAGTTAACATGTAACTACTATTATAAGTTAACTGTTACACCTCAAAACATTGATGACAAACTTTTTAAACCATGTGTGTACACAGTTAATTATTCAGACCAGTTGGAAGACACTGATCAGGTGAGTTGTATTCTGAGTGGACGCTGATGTGATGATGATGATCATCGTCTTACCTGAATGAGATGTGAAGGTACAGTAACTACTGCCACTGACAGTGATGACCTCAGCAAAGAACGCAGTCCATACAGGAAGGTAGTGAGGGCGTGTCGGTGTGTAGGGTTGTCATGGCAACTCAGGTCATCACCCCAAAGAGCTGAGCCAAGAGAGTGAAGCCCAATGCGTAGGATGTTGCGTGAATTTGACTGTAAAAAAAAAAAAAAAAACAAGGAAAAATAAGGGATGCAGAAAATAAGTCAAGTGTCGTGGAAATGTGTAAAATTCTCCTGAAGCATTTTCACACTACAAACTGATGAAAGTTTGATTCAACTTAAGTTCATCTTCAGCTTGTTTCTGAAGATGAAAGTGTAAGCTTTTGAAGTTTTTGAGAAAGGTGCAGCTCTCTTGTAGTGTTCTCAAAACTCTGGGGGGAGAACGACTGGACAGTCTGCTCACCAGCACAGACGATCGGAACACGGTGCCCAAACGTGACTGGACACAACTGCCCAATCACAGAGGCCATCTGACACACGCACAATGGACCTGTCAGACAGGCTTCCAATATGGCTGCCACCCAGAAACCCCAGCACATTCTTGGCACCACAGCGATGCTCTGCAGCCAAGGGGGCCTGGGTAAGGGTGGAGTGCCTTCCCTTGAAAACCCCCACCATCACCAACCCACCACAAGAGATCAACCGTAACCCACTCTCATGAAGACGGAGAATAAGTGGCCAAACAGTGGTGGGATATATATCACTGAAGCTGAGAGAATGGAAGGGCCTGTCCAAACTGTGAGAGGTTTTTAACCTTTAGTACAATTGCCTTTTATTTGGGTTTTCTTCAGGATGGCTCCTGATTACTGAGGTGAGAGCCAGAGTGATTAACAAAGCTTGGCCTAAAATCTGCTCTGCGTTTTCCTTTTTTTCCAACCTCTCCTCTCCTTTATCCCTCCCCCTCTATTATCTCGAACCCTCCCAAAATCTCCTCCACCCTGCTCCCCATTGCTTACTCTCTCAACAGTATGACCTAAGCTTCGTTTGGACCCAGATCAGAATCACAGGCATCTAAGAAAAATAAACTCCATTGTTTCTGAGAGTTTTTTCACAGTTGGCTCATAGTTTCCCAAAGGTGAAGTCTCACATCAGACTCTACGTTCATCTTCCTCTACACCACTCAACATCCGTGGTGCATTTCTTTACCTTAGTGTACTTAAATATTACTGCTGGTTGCGTGTGCCTTTGACGTGATTAGAATCGGACTCTTTTTGTTTGGAAGATTTTGTCTACATAGGTTTTAGGGTTACAGAATACGAAATCTGTTTGTATGTGTGCAGCCCAGCATGTGGGAACTGTGGTAACATGAGTGTTGCTGTGGCAACATCAGGAGGAGAAGCCAAACTTAACTCCTATAGTTTAGCCTATAGAAAAATAAGGGAACAGTGCCAGTAACGTCCAGCCAAGGACCAGAGGGCAGCCATATAGACTACAGTGAGTCTGGGACCACAACCTAATCACCAGCCTGTCTCTGCAGAGACCCATAGTCCTGCTGTCTCACTCATCTCAAAAGACTAATAAACATGCTCAGAGACTAATCCTCGGTCTAATCTGTTATTTATATAACACGGTTCATATGAAATCTGCATCCTGTTAACGATCCATGATGACAGATTAACAAATAAATACACGCAAACCGACTATCATCCATACTGGACATTCTTGTGCCAGTGCCCATGTCGCTCTGTGCTGGTCTGCATTCCTGGACTGTGCCAACAGCATGTCAGGCGGCCACACTGCTTTAATGATGTCAGCAGTTAATCTGGTGTGTGAGTGACAGCGCTCAGGGAGGGAGGGTAGGGGGTACTGGAGGAAAATCCTGTACGTGAGTGACAGGGGGAGAGGTGGCTCAAAGTGACGAGCAGAGAGGTCACTGAACGTAGGTGAATAAGGCGCTTTCACACACAAACACACATGCACAGTATATATGTATATATGCACACAGATGCACACATATCACTCTGTTCTAAAAGTACACTTGACCCTGTGGAAAACAAACAGGAATGCCAAGAGAGACAGACGGGGCCATGGACATTTCTGGCACATTGTAGAGGACTGATGATTATTAAAAAGATGTATGTCAAAGACATGAAACACACAGCTGGGACACACACAGGTGAGGCCAACCTGAGCAGGTGAAAAAGAGGTAAACAGACTGAGGAGAAGTGGTGGTTGGAATGTGACAGAAGTGCTTGGGGTCACAGATGCAAATCTCGCTTGTGGTTTAAAAAAAAAAAACCCTCTTATGGTATATCTGAAACATAATAACTTGACTGGGCTCATAGTAATAAAATATAGGCACATTATATGGTAGCAGGTAGCAGATACGGGTACATATTTACAGGTTCACACACAGAAATCAATAAGTCAAGAGTTCAACTTTAATGACTTTCACAGAATGTAGAAAAAATGCATACATGCCTTTTGTGTTGCATCACTGCTAGCGGCAGCTTTTGACCTGTCTAATTCATTTCATCACTTTTTTGTCAAAAAAACAACAAACACATGCATAAATACTGCAAGGAAACCTGATTGACTGTACATCATAATGTGCTTTTTGTTAAATTTTAAAACTGCAGAGAAACTCAAACGGGTTGAAAGATGACAGAACCTCAACGAGTAGAATGGAAATCTATAAATTCATTCTGAAAAGGAACAAATGCAAAACTGTCACTCAGTTCTGGTTCTTACCATGGGAGATGATAAATCAAAGCCTTCCCTGTGTATGACCTCTTGAAGTGACTTCAACAAGGCAGTGTAGGATTCAAGCATTGGACTGGAGAGAGCACAGGACAGTGGAGGAGTGGACATCATGGAGGAGACAACCAGGAAAAAAAGAACACAAAAAGGTTACTTAAACTGTAAATGAAACTATTTTTGATAAAAATGGGCCAAGCTCATCATCACAGTAGCTTAATCCTGTATGACTACAGCATGTTCCTCCTGACTGTGCTTTTCTGGAGCCACTGAAGCAGACAGATGATCCATATCAAGAGATCCAATTAATTTATTTGGTTGATTAAATTACAACATGACTGGTTCTCTGTCAGCTCCCTGAGGATCTGATTGTGCCGAGACAGACAGACAGACAGATGAGACGAACATATGCACAAACGTACACACAACAAAGATGATAAGGAATTAATGGGCTCATATCTAAAATTAACAGGGAACAGCATTTTGGTGTTTAATCAGGGGTAAGATGTGCACCACTGACAAAGGGCATATAGCAGCATCGGAGCAACGTTTAGAACCAGTCAAGGGAAGGATTGCTGCTGAGTCCACCATGTGCTTATAGGACGGCCAATAGGAATGTTAACCCCATCTTTTTACACAGGACCCTCCATTTAAGAACGCTCCACCATTGTAATGACCACTCTGTAGTGAGTCACAGTGGGTTGCTATGTCAGTTGTCAATTCGACCTGCGGGCTACAAAAGCTGATACACATAGATTGGTAACACGCCAATAGTCCTGCATAAAGAACAGTAATACACACTCGTGTTGATTACACTTGTACCAAGTATATCCATGTACTCTATTTCAGTTATTCAGCCCAACAATGGTGCCTCCTGACCCCGCTGAGGCTAATGATAGAGCTGGTTTGGTGAAAGAGGGACACCTACCCTCCTTGGCCTCTCTGCCCATGCCTCAGCACTGAGGTAGGGGGCTGGGATGGTTTGACATGTAGTTGAGCAGGAGGTTGCCTCTGGTTGGCAGCTATTGTGCACAGCAGCATTGTGTTTTAGCTACCCCTACTGAGCACCCCTCATTCAGGTAGCAAAAAGGTCTAGGTGCTTAGCTACAGGGGCTAGTACGTTGGCTAATTAGGATCATACACAGGGAAGCTTCTTTATCTCAATGTTCCTCTTTCAGTGAGCGAAGAAAGGAGGAGAGAAGGGGGATGCTTGGTCTTAAACAACAGGATCTGTATCACCTAGAGAGCAATTTGTGCCAATTATGCCTTCAAGTGAAACGGAGCAATTTAACAGCCAGGGTATCAACATGGGGCTGTGGACACGTGCAAGGGGGAGTAGCCTGCTTAGGAGTTTGTGTGCTACATGTGTGTGTGCGATGTGCTTAGTGTGTGTGTGTATGTGTATGTATGTGTGTCATTTTTGGGGCGGGGCTGGGGACACAATGGTGCAGTGCAGGTGTAGTTTCCTGCTGTCAAAATGTCTGTGAGATCTATAACCCATTCAGACGCCACCATGTCACTCTCACTCACTAGACTCCCACAAAACACTGCTGTTGCTGATGGAGAAGATATTTTATTACTTTATTTGTTCCCTTATTAATAAGATTCATGAAGTTGTGAACTGATATTTAAAACAGAAGTAACTGTCGTCCACTTTATAGTCCGCACTTGTGAAAATGTATATTTTAAACGGAACATCTACAGCATTTAATGTGTTTGCATGGTTCCTCTGTTAAACAGTCTGTTTGCTGAAATAAGGGGAGAGGGATTTTATAAAGCCTCCTCCACATCCTCTGTGCTCCAGATAGCTGTATTTACCCAGAGTGTGTGTGAGTGTGCCTTTGTGTGCCCTTGTGTGTTCAGCAGCACTCTCTGAGTAAAGAGCCTGCATGACCTCTGAACCCTAAGTACACTCAAGGCAGGAGAAATCAAACAGACGTTGAGCAAACAAGGCTCTTATTTGAATAGACATACACAACACTGAATTGTGTATGTAACCTTCTAGAGTGAATAACTTAGGCTGATGGAAAACTTTCAGAACAGCTGATAAATGAGCCTGATTTCAACTTATTTGTATCAGGGATTTAGAGATTTCAGTCTAATTTGAAGCAGTTCAGTGGATCTTAGTAGTTTATTAGTTAATTGTTTAATGATTATCATATATTTTGTTAATATCTGAAGGCGTGCAACTCAGCAGCTGGTTCCAGTTTCTGAAATGTGAAGATCTTCTGGGTGTCTTATAAACTATTTTCTGACATTTTAACAGAAATAATTAACTAAGAAAAGAGAAAAGATTAATTGACAACAAACTCAATTGTTAGTTGGAACTTTACAGTTGATGATGGGGAGAATTCTTCCTTCTAGTTGAACTTCGGCACTAATATCTCCTGTACTCTTAATATTGTTTCCTGTCTCCACTGTTGCTTTACCTGTATTCTGTGAATGATGCCATGTTTATTTACTTGTGTTCTGTGTACGATGTCTTATTTGTGTAACTGTGTTTTGTGGATGATGTCGTGTTTGTGTGCCTGTACTGTGCAGAGGGTGTCTCATTGGTTTGCGTTGGTTCTGTAGATGATGTCTTGTCGTTTTACCTGTGTGTGGGTGATGACTGGGTGGGATGTTCAGGAAGGTAGAAGCGGTGGCACTTGGCTGCCTGTCGAATTTCTGGCTCCATCGTTCTGGAGACGTCGTAGTAATGCCCGAACCGGGATGAGGACGCCAAGGCACTCTGATAAGGTCAACAAATCAAACTCATGGTAAAGAATACACACATTAAAATCCTTTATTCAAATAGCATTTATAATTATATTTGATACTACTTCCTGCTTTCAGCCTCTTGAGACAAGTTGTGTATATTTAACTCATTTCACATAACAATGACGTAATTCATGAGAAAAATAATCTTATTTGTGTTTCTAACATGCTAAATGAGTGTGCTCCACAATACTATGGTAATGCAATTGCATTGTTTATGGGTCATTCCTCAACATTCCTACAGGAGAGAAGTTAAATAACCACTACGACCACGCTCTTAATCATTTCTTAACATAAATGTCCACTTCTGACTGTGAAAGCAAACGTGTCAGGGATGCAGGGAAGGCGGATGTTTTCCTGCAGCTGAAAGAGAGAGTTTTAGCTCTTCTCTCTCAGTGAAACCAGGGATTCCATTGTTAGAGGGGCCCTTAATCTACTCCTAATCTGGATTAGGGCCCCCGGAGTGTCCCTCTCCTGGCGGGACGAGGGGGTCAGCGGGGCAGGGGGGGTCAGGGGCTCATCTTCTCTTTGTGAACTAGGCAACCTGCTTAGCGTTCCATCCCCGCCCTGATGGCCTCACCTTTGATCTGATGTCTTCATCGAGAGAGCGACACAGTGGGCCCTGCCAGGAGAGGTGTGTGTAAGGGGAAAGTAAGCGTTGACTCTGGGGGTGAATTTGAGATGCAAATCCTCTGGTGGGGCTTACTAGTGGTTTGTAAAGACGATTTTACAGGGGAAGGGGGAGAGGTGAGGAAAGGACACAGATATAAAGAAGTTTCCAGGGAAAGAGAAAGAGGGAGAGGATCCCCAGGGACACACTGTGTGCTGTTAATCCACATAGCAATATGGATTATAGACCGAAGGGGGGAGACTGCAGAGAAGTAGAAGGGGAGGGTCACCTCTCCTCAAAGCGGAAGAAAGAGTGTAGGGCTGCTGACCCTAGCAGGGGGAAAGGCAGGGATTTGGGGAAAGACAGAGGAGCAGGTCTGGGTCACAGGGTTGAGCGAGCAGACATGTCAATGCACAGGCTGCAGAGTACTCTTGTTTCCCAGGCTAAGCAGGGGTGCAGGCGTGTGTGTATGTGTGTATATGTGAGTTGGGGACCAGTGAAAAGCCTACCTATTGCCAGCTAAGTGTGAGTAATCTGGTCCAGCTCTGAAAGGAGAGGCTGAGGCCTTATTCACTCCACAAAGGAGTTTAGAAGCTGATGGATTTAGTGTTGGAGACAATTGCCAAAACCACTAAGACCTGTGAGTGAGTCCTGTTCTTTCTCATAACATCATTAGCAGAGAAACATATTGGACTTTTTATATAAGAGCACTGATCACAACTTTATCTATATATAATTTTGGATAATATGATAAAAAACACACACTTTGGTCAGTGTAATAAACAGAAAATGTCATGTGATCACCTGATTACCTGGACTTTTGGCAGATTCTGATAACGCCAAGCGATCTTCATGGCATCCATACTATCCTGTGGCTCACATGATAACCTGGGATGCTCTGCAGGTTTGTGGATGGCGACATCATCCAAGATTGGAGCCGGGAGTTCCTGAACAAACATGAACAATTTACACACACAACAACAATGTAAATATGCTGATTGTAGCTGGTCAAAAACGCATTTACATTTTCTCATTGTAATTTAACTGTACAAGTTGTCACCACATTGCATGACAACACACACTTGTCCGCCCATTTAGGTGCATTTTAGTGTCAGCTTTGTGATTTCCTGACACTCTTTATATGTAAACAAGCCTGGTTTTCTTAATTGTGGTGAAACATTTAATAAAAGCCCAGTTTTTTTTTTCCCTCTACAGGATCCTGACTTTTTACAAGAGCACACACGCATGACAAAGACAGGAAAAGTATTATTGTAACAGCGGCAGAGAGATGAATGATCCTTGAAACGTGTGTTTATATCGACGTGTGTTTATATCAAAATACAGCATGCTTGAGTGGAAAATCTGATTGATTAGCTCATGGAAGTAAACATGGGTTTTTTTTGTAGTATCTGAGGCGTTGCAGTGCATGCAAACAAATTCTCCAATTTCCTGTCTTAACCTGATTTCTCTTAGTAAGCTGGTTTCTTATGTGCATGTTATTGTAATGCATTAAGTACAACCTTGGCATCTGAAAATTAGCATAGTGTGAATGTAGCTGTGAAAACACTAAATGATGTGATATATCCCCATTGGGAGTCCCCCTCTCTTAATAAGCCTTTGATATGTAAAGAGAGGGTGAGGCTGTGACCCCTCCCACTATCAATCAGTGGGAGAGAGGCCCTCCTCCTGTATGCTGGGTGGCAGTCAGCTTCTGGGACTACAGCCCCTCTTCACAGAGTGATGCATCGGGAAACATTTCAACAATGTGACAACCATGCCACCCTCGACCTTTCAGATACCCTCACTGACCCTGATACATCTTGAGGAAATCTGTGCGACTACAATACCTGTTAAATCACTAGGCTGAGCAGTGTGAACCAGGCTAAATACTGCACTAATACTGCTCTGATATCTTCTGATGACTTAAGAGTGAACAAATGTTTTTTTTGTTTTTTTTAAAGCAGCAGTATATTTAAGGATGAGGCACAATTAGACACACTGAGGCAAATTCAGCTTCTTTGTTGATGTTTTGAGAATTATATCTGGACAAAAAATAATACATATCACACATTATCTCAAAAGTCTGTAGTTTACAACTTGGAGAATAGACGATATCTTCTGTCATACCTGTAAGATGTCGTCAGGGTTATCCTGAGCTGCCGCCACAAAGAGTTCATGTCGACACACCACTCCTTCTGCCAGGAAATACTTAAAAATCATACGAGAGTAGCTATCATATCGGTCCTCCTCTAAAAAGGGAAAAGACAAAAGAAGACATCAATCAGAATTTTAGTGTGAGTGAGAAACACCAATAAACATACAAAAGAAGTTGTCATTCAAAGTCACACTGTCAAGGCTGCTCTGTCAGCAAGACATAAGGAAACAATTTAAAGATAAAGTAGAAACAACATCTTCCCTATGAAAAACATATTAACCTCAAGTCCATCAGTGGATCTCATCTGATTCTGACAATTCATTCAGACACCACAGATCCAGTGGTTCATGACCACATCACAGCAGCTGACTGAAATTGATGTAAGGACCACAGTTGGGCTATTTTTTTGTAGGGAGCAGAGGAAACCAACAAGGCACCAACACACAGGTGTCACTGAAGAACATGACTATCAAAATGGAGATGACATCTTCAGCTCTCTTGTTAGAGTCTAAACAGCATTCCTGTCCACTTTCACTGATCATTTCTAAAACTAGCAGCGAAGGTGAGAGGGAGACACCTGTCCTGATCATTCACCTGTGTCCTCCCACTGAATAGAAAGGTACCTCAGCTGTCAGGATGACCAACAGCAGGAGGCACAAGTCGAATAAGGTAGTGTGTCCTCAAAACACTTCCTGATGTCTGGTTCATTTGAATCTCTGCTGGTTGTGTGAGCTGTGACGGCAACGGCGCAATTATTTTATTATTATGTGGTGTTTCTAATGCCACTCACACCAGGTGTATTTATCATAAAAATATAATAAAGATTTCAATCTACTGGGGTGTCTCCAGCATTAAAGGGATGGCTAATCGAGTGTAAAAATCAAACATATTATTCCAAATGTAGCCTTTCATAGGGCACACAAAGCAGCCACCCAGCTATTCCACACACCAAATCCTCAAAAAAACAGCCTGCATCATCACTATGAAACCACCCCCCCAAGCAGTGCACATAACTCTACCCAGCATGCTGCTGCTGCTTCCTGTCACAATCACCATTTTGTAAAGATTTCATAGGCCTCCTCACACAATGACAAACAGTGGGCACAAGGACAAAGGCAGCAGTGACAGTTTAAGGTAATGGGCATACAGCTGACAGCTTGGGAATGACATCCTGACGTGTCATCCTCAAACATCCGGGGAATTTCCCCCTCCTACGTTTGCAGTCTACGTCCTCACCTACGGACTTAGGATGGCCCAGGAAATTCCATGGCTCTTCAATTTGTTGTCGGTGGGGCTCCCTGTTCTCTTATTGATGGGTTTCTAGGTCAGCAGGCCTTTGTGGCTTTCAGCAGGCCCCACAAAGACTCCCAGATGGGCCCTCTCAAGATGGGGCCTATTGTGGTTGTGTTTCTATGGGAGCCTTACAAATGGAACCTCCAGGAGTCATTAGGCTGTAGAGGCGGGGGGTAAGAGGAGGGGCGGGAGGTGTCGGGGTATAGGAGCAACAGGGGGTGGGGGGCGGTCATATCTCTGAGGTAGATCAGTCACTCTGGACAGTCATGGGATGATTTTTTTCTTCTTTTTTTCTGCTTATTCTAAGGTTTAGCTAAAAAAAAAAAAAGGGAGCAACGCCTCCATTTCATTTGCCTTTAAACAGGAGTGGGAGTGAAAGAGTCCTGAATCATATCTGCTAAAGCTGCAGGGGGAGGAGACAAAATATCTAGGTCAGAGTGTTTTCCCCCTTGTATGAGTCTTTGGTCTATGAAGGACTATTATTTCTACTGAGCAGATGAATGGCTTTATGCCATAATCACATCATGAAAATTGATCTGCGCTTTAAAACAAACACTGATACAAAAGGTGATTTTATTAGTTTAACTGTCAACTGCCGACATTTGTCAACATCCACATGCTGTATACTGTACATCAGTCATATGTCCATGCCTTTAACTTGTGAGACTGCTGTTCCTCTTTATCGACCAGGTATATAATCACCTCACCGCATAAAAATTACTACTTTATCCATTTTTTTTAAACCAATGCACCTGTCATTTGTAGACAGATGTGATGGCCTAATTAGAGCTCTGTTCGCTGTCTAATATCAGGTCTCTCATTTAGATGTTTGAATTTTTGCTTTTCATAGCTTCTGTCACACAAATGTTTTATTTCATTCTGTACTAAACAGTCCTTCCACATTTAATATCTTCAGTTGTCTTGTGTTTTTATGGTATTTATACTTTATGCTGCTTTACTGCCGAAGTAATTTCCTCTTGAAGAAGAAAATAAATCTCATCTGACCTAAACTAACTGGCATGGCAACATTATATCTTCCACATTTATCGCAGTGATTGAAATGGTGATTAAGTGACATCAAGGTAACTGTGCCGTTCATTGCATACTGAAATTCTTTTTACTCCCTGTACACTGCTCCGCGTCTTCACTGTATCTCTTATTTCATACTTGTGTGTGTCAGACTCTTACTTAGTTTATCAGTGAAATAATTATGGAAACTAATTTCCAAACACTTGTTATATCGTCTCTACATCATCATTAAAGTGGCTCAAAGTATTTCTTATTCAACGTGCACAGCAAAGATGTGAAGTATCAAAATATACAACTAAATAGACTTAAATTTTTTGGACTAATTAGACTCAAAATAGTAACTATTATGAGCGTGTAATGCTTTCTCTTAAACTAATGAATGGATGAAAGCGTACACGGTCAGCATAATAAGAGCTGGGAAGCTTTGTTCCTTCTTTTACAAAAACACAAGAGATGAGAGATCTTCAGACAGAAGCCATACTGGGCTGATCCCCCTCTGGTTGACAAATCAGGACGGACAGCTCAAGACACTTCAAAGGCAGACAACGACCAGTCTGATAATTTTATGTCTGTGTCTCAGAAACAGGCCATCACGGCTAAAGGGGCAGACTGTAGGAGACGACTGCCTGAAACAAACACAAACAAACACACACTCTAAACTCCCCCAACCCACCCACCCACATAACAAAACAGACACACAGACAGCACAATGTGCACAAACACGCACACATGCAGGCAGACTACACACACACACACACACACCACTCTTTCAGAGACAAACACAAGAGAGCGCACACACGCATTTCACCTTTACTGTGTCTCTCATTACCAGATGAAACCAACCGTACATTGATTCACAAAATGGAAGGGAAGAACGCATTAGTGTGTAATCACTGACTCCTGCATCGATTGGGGGGATGAATTAAAGGGCAAAGCAATATCATCAGTTGGTATAGGCCTTGGCTACACACAAATTACAGCTTCAAGGGGAAACAAGACTTCCTTAACCTTACTGTCTACCAGTGCATATAGCCTAGCCTATGATGAATGATAATAATAATAATAACACACTGGAAGACATTTATGTCCCCTAGAAAACCTGCTTGCTTTGAATGCAATTCCAAAAACTTTGATAACACATCTGCAGATGAGCATATTAATTAAGGATCACAGTAGAAGTGTGAACACCTGGTATTCTAACTGGGGACCTTCAGGTCATTAGTCTATTTACCATAGACAGCAACACACTAACCACAGAGAGTCTGAGCACAGACAGACTGCATTATTAGCTGTAGAACGACAAAAGTGCTACTGAATTCAATTTGGGAATATATTTGATTTTGAGCTTTACAACAACATGTGGATAGTGAGCTAAAGCTGTTTTTTGAAATCTGTTCAATTTCTTGACTAATTGAGTTACATAACAAGCAACATACTACACAGTATATACTGTCCAAGCATAAAGTAACAACTGTCATCTGCTCTGTATCTTTGTGAACACCAGCGATTTTATATCTTAAATATACATTTATATTAACACATTTACATACTGCAACAGTGGATGTACTTAAAAGGTCAAACAAACACAGTCATCACAGATTTTAGTCCATCTAGAGTTGAACTAAAGACCGATTCCTCACTGACTGTCTCAGCCTCTGCCCCAACAACCTGGTTTTATGAAAACTTTAAATTAAACAGTGGTTGATTTAAAAAAAAAAAAAAAAAGTGAGACACTCACCTATGAGAAGAACTGTTCCAACTGCTAACCCACCACCTGAAAGAAAAAAAGAAAAATCAGTTTCTCACTCTATATCAATTTCAAACACATGAAGCCATTTTATACGTCCTTCATTCTCTCTTCTGGCCTCAGCTGCTTGTTCATCTTAATAAGTAAATGTGACTTTTTTTTATAGCAAACATTAATAGAAGTAACTGTCTCAGTAACTCATTGCTGCATAAAACCAAGCACATTGTCAAGCCTGTGAATCTGAAATGAAATTATCATCATTTATATTTTTCACATCTGTATCTTCCCCACATGTCAAAAGATTTCAGGGCAGCCACTGATTATTCTGATTATTAATCTTTATAGAATTAATTCAAAGCTGATTTTTTCTTTAATTCACAATTATGGGGTTTTACCTGACCCTGGTCCTCTACATTTGGCAGAATAAAAGTACTGTAAATATATGACAATATGAGAATAAAGTGGCATCTAAGCAGCTACAACTTCTATATTTCTTAGTAACAATCACAGAACAAGCTATAACATAGTTGTTTAAAACACAACATATTAAGTGCACTCATCTGATTCTCCAAAAACCTTTTAAGTTTAAAGGAAAAGTTAAATTCAGCTTTTTTAAATGTTATGTTTGTTAAACTGTTATCAGAGGCACAATCAGTTCAAGAATATTTTAGTTTTTTGTTAAACTAACTAATTATCTATGAATGAAATTTTGCAGAAGACAAACAACATCTGAGATGGAATAATATTAATAATAAGCACTCCAGTTGTATTTAAATTTGAGGTATTTACAAGCATTTTTCTGTCTTTTTCTGCACAGTTTACAAGGAAAATTAAAACTATACGTTATAAAACAAATTATAATGAAAGAGGAAACCTCACATTATCAGGGGTCCTTGGTTTATCTTTCTGTCTCTCCAGTGTACAACATTACCTTGTGACATTGTAAATTCATGAAATAAATTCAACCTAAAATTGTGTCATTAGGTTTTAATTAAATGGATTTAGGTACACTTTAATGAGGTATTTGCTTCTCTGAAGTAGCAGTTGTTGCAGTAAAGTTAAAGTTTGACAATCTGCACACACAGTTTTAGGCAAATACGGCGGTAAATGCAAAATAAAATTTGCTTTTAGTAATAATGTGACATACAATCTATACAATCATACATCTAAAATGCTTAAATTCACTTCCACAACTTTATCATGTCCTTCATCATGTCATGGCTTGTCATGTCCTGACAGCACCAAAACTCTTCACATCCTGTTTAACTATTACATTTCCCATTAGAGAAATTAATCGCACTAACGTTGAACGGTTAGTTTTTAGTGTGTTTAGCTAAAATGACACTTAAAAACAGTGATAGCTGTGTAGCTAGCGCTAACGTGAAACCTCAACATCAGCACTAACCGAGCAGAAAGTCGAGTGAGGTGACACCGGTGGAAACTAAGAGTTGTCCGTTTTGAACCGAAGGTCTGGTACCAGGTATGGAGATTAACCTGCTCCTTGTTTTCTTCTGAAAACTCGTAGTATTGAACGATGAGCGTTCAGCTGTGGGCTTATCCACACTTTTCACAGGCGCCGCCATATTGCTTGTAACGTAGTGACGCTTGGAATGTTTTGCAGCGTATTGTCCAATCACAAGAGACGTTGGTAGCGCTCGACCAATCAGAGCAGAGGTTGTTACGGCGCCGCTTCTGGAAGCTGTCAAAGGGAAGTTCGGTTTGTTAAATAAAGTGTATGGTCGGTGAATTAAATCACAGACTAATAGGTGAGTAAAGCGACGCGTCTCTATAGAAGTTATCGTTGCTGGATGTATTTATGTGGTTTTACAAAAAAAAAAACATAATTGTATGTGTGATTGATATTAACCCGAGAAACATTAGATTAGATAAATATTACCCGTGACTTCTGCTGTCTGCGGCTGCAACCTTGTTTATTCATTGAACAACATTACACAATCTGTATTAAATGTATTATATTTTTTATTAAATATGTTATTTAAGAATATTGTTTGACAGATTTATCTATTTCATATGCATGGTGCGTTAGAGAAGAGACAGCTAAACGCACAATAATCTAATTTGTCTACTATACTAGTACAATTTTACTCAGATGTTTCTATATAATCTTTACAGTGGATATGAAGAAGAATAACCTATATGATAGGTGGGATTATAATACATTAATAATATCATATACTGAATAATTCTAACAATATATTTATGTAAATTACACGTGTTAAAAAGGGACAGAGGTGTTTGGTGCTTTAGTGACAAATGGCAAAATTATAGAATAGATAGCTGGATGTAGTGTATCAATAGATAAAATTTTGTGCTGTAAGATTGTATCATATCAGCTGCTTTGATTAATCATCTGCATTCTATTCAGTTCTATTTTATTTAATTTATATTCTATTATTCCCAGTCAACACATGGCCTTAGTAGGGACATGCTAAATGTTAAATCTGTCAAAACCTATCTGCAAACACACTTCCTTAGGTTATGGTAGGTCTTATGTAATGTAATAAACAGGTCATTGAATGCAGTTGTAAGTGCATCTTAATACAGCACAGGCTATTGTCCCCATACACATGGTATAAGCTCAATGTAAATTACTACATATGTGTATTTATGTTTATATACATTTTAACCTGATGGAGAACATCACTTGATTCCTCTGCATTGAATTTCTGAGGTTTCAGTGGATGTAAAGGTGAAGAATTGGATAGTTGTTAATTTTTACTATTCAATCTCTTACTTCAGACGTACAGATATACAGTGGCAACATTTTAATTTCTATTTGAAACACATTCCTATTACTGGTTAGACCTTTTGTATAGCAGAGCATTTGAGATCATTTGTATTTTTTTGAAATGATAGAATAGGATAGGAAAATAAATACTACAAATATGTACTATATTATTTACACATACCATTTCCATTTATTATTTTTAGACATAACAAAATATTGTTTTTACCATCATAAATATTGTATTGTACAGTAATAAAATTCTGTGTTATGTTTGTTATCATTTTGATTCCTATTCATGTCTGTAATATTTTATTGATAGTATTTAAAGTGACATGAAATGACTGAGAAGTCTGAATCTTCCATCAGATCACTGATGAACCAGTGGAAGGGCAAAGGCCAGTTTCTTTTGTACTGTATGTCCACTATGGATACTGGTTGACTGATGAGTATAATCCTTAAGACAGCTGTAAAAAGCTTTGTGTAGCAGAGAGAGGCCAGAGGCAGCACAAGATCACAGGATACTGTAAGGCTCCAGAGGAAGCAATCACCCAACTGCTCACTTTACAAATGCTCTTAGCAGAGGCAGTCCTGCTGTTTTGACAGCACCGTTGAGATTTATATGTGCTGACAGGAGACCAAGGGAATATATCATGACTGACAACACTGGGTATTGTAGGAAGCCTATACGAGACAAATAAGAGGCGCAGACTGACCTGCATCTTAGATGGAGGAGAGCCTGCTTCAGGAGTGCAGCGTGCAGGATGCAGCGGTACACTGCTGTGGAAACTTTTCCCACATCCTCTGCATTATGCCAGTCACCTAATTTACAATTCTCTCAAATCCCAATTTAAACCTCAGGCTCTGTAGCACAATATGGCACGTAGCAGTGTAAACACAGGAGTCTGATTGTACAAAAATAACATAATTTTCTTTATTTTCAATGTGTCATCTGTTCGTGTGTTTTGGTTTCATGTGTTCTGCAGTGTTTTTGTCAACTCTTTCAGTCTCTGTATCTGATTGAACCATATAATGGCAGTAGTCATAACATGTCAGATCTTTCCTGGTCAGACTGTTTTGGTTTCTTCAGTCTAATTCTGCCGTCAGAGAAGAACTGCGAGAAGCAATAATGCTCTTGTGCCTGATGGAGGCAAGATTATCATCAACATGCACCGTATTTGTTTTGTTAGCGTTGAAAGGAAAGAAATATTCTAAGGGTGCAAGTACAATAAACAGAGGATGGGATTTGTACACAGCTAATTTTGCCGAAGGATTTGACTTTTTCCATTTATTCACCATCTTGTATTGTTTGAATAACATTATTTTGGTTTCCTGAGATTTCTTTTTCTGATGGAAAAACAGAAACAAACTACATTTAGTTTGACCTATAGGACAGAAGATAAAAACACATAAAAAATAATACTTATTTAGAATAAAGGGAAATCACATCATTAACAGTCATGCCCTGGCTTTTCTGTTGAGGTATATATCAAGCTTTGTCTTGAACGCGTCAAAGCAAAACACAAACTCCTTTGTGAATCTGATACAACACCAGATAAGATCTGTCAACTCTTTCAGCAGTAGACCAGCAGCACGCATTCGCTTGTGGTCAATACAATAAGTCTTAGTCGCTGATTTTTCCATTCAGCGTAATTGGCTGGGGACTCTGTCAACCCACACTTCCTTTCAATTCATAGCAGTTGTATTCATATCACTTGGCTATTATTTGCACTGGCTGACCCATTGATTGTAGGTTTAAACCCTCAGCTCCTCAAATAGTAACCTCGCTCAGCTGTTTCACGGCTGTGTTGCCATTAGCAACAATGAAAAGAGCAATATGGAGATCAGTCACTTCAAATAAGCCTCTGATAGAAGGCAGATCTAGAAGAAATGAGGGCCAGACATAGTGGTCTGTGACTGAGACTTTTACATCTGTCACTCTCCATCCAGCCAGGTGTCTGTGTCTAAATCAGCAGGATTATCTCAGATTGGACTGATAGCTGAAACAGACCCCCCCGGTTGCCAGACCTCCTCTTTTTTATAGCTCACATTAAGATCAAATCAAGCTTTGCGCAACAGGACTAACGCCCCACCCTCCTCTGCCTTCTGCTGCCCAGAGGAAGACATCAGAGGTGGGATTCGTCCCCTCTCTGGTGCTGCCTGCTCCTCCAGACTCCCTTCCATCTGGGATCCTCAGGGAGAAGAGGAATATCTGACAAGGGACTTGTAAGCCTCTTAGCCCCCCTGTTGCCCAGCTCTCTCTCAGCCCATGTTTTCCTAATTTAGTTGTGTAAGGAGTCCACTGCAAGGCCCTCATGTGCTGTTTGGATTGAAATTCTCTTTGTGGTTCTAATAGACTGGCCATGTATATCAATTAACATTAGTCAGCCAATGGCAGGTTCAAATCCCTTGAGACCCATAGTAGTAATTCCTTTTTGAATATTTCCGTATGGCTTTAATAAAGTGAATTTAATTGGGTATCAGGTTTGATGTTGAAGTCAATTGATGTTATTGACTTCACTCTATTATTTGCTTTTTCCCCATACTGTTTCTGCATTAATCAAGTTTCTTTTTAAATGACAATAACAAAGTTCTTTTAAATCCAAACTCAGTGGATCTGTGCATTCAATAAATATTCAGTAGTATAAAGAATTATCTTTATTTGTAGCAGATACTTTTTCCAATGTATAAATTATGAAACATACTTAATTTACTTTTCATCTTTAAAAATGTCACACGTGTTAATATATTTTCCTCAAGTCTTGATTATTAGACAGTTTTCCTAAACACAAAAATAATTAGGACATTTTATTGTTTTTATTCCAAGGAAGCATCACAATCACTCGTATTAAAGAATAATAACAACTTGCCAGATGCGTGTGAGTTTTAAGAAACTCTTGATCATGTTTAAGTCATAGCAACATGCAGGAAATCTCTTCATTCATGTGAGTGCAGATGATGGAATTACACCTCCTTCATGTTTTTCACTGTCTGAAATTGTTCATTCAAAATGCTTTTGTCAGCTGGGTAGACACGATGATAGGCATCCCCAGAACTGCTGCACTTTATGCTCATGGTTGATATTGCTCAAAATAAAGCATTTTTTGTTTTTTTGTTTTGTTTTTGTTTTTTTTTTTTTTCATTTATCTACTTGTGATTGCTCTGCCCTGAGCGAACAGGCGGAGCTTCCTCAGTAAGAGGATCACAGAGTTAAACACACAATGAGGTGTTTCCATCGGCAGCTATTCATTTGAGATCCCCTTTTTTCGCCACTGTAGCGCTGCGCTGTGACCACGGGAGGCCGGTGGCCACAGATGGTTCTGCAGAGAGCACTGCATTGACTTTCTTTGTTTTCACATGAACATGTTTGGCGTGTAATCCTGGATTAGCAGAGAGACTTTGTGTTAATTTACAGCTGTAATACAGCATTCAGTTAATGTTGGTATCCCCCAACACACATGTGTTGGGTATTAGGGCCAAGAGATAGTGTGGGTTGTCTCACTGTTTGCTTTGGAGAATTAGAGGTAATAGAGATCAAATCAGAGCTCCCTGTGGACATCCACCTCATTTTGAATCCCAAAGGAGTCACTGCAGTTCACATATACACTTTTTATGAAACACATAGGTAATGCTATTGTCTGTGCACATTCACACCGCATCACACCACATGCACACTCACAGACACACACTATCAATGACAGAGGGTGCCTCAGAAAACCAGGCGGCTGCATATGGACTCTCTTGATATCAGTCACTGGCCGTGTGATCTTGTTATGCAAAGTCCCTTAATCCCTACCTATGATGAATGCTCACTGGAATGGGGGGGTGAAACGGAGATATGAGGGCAGCTGTACGGGAGGCTGTCCACTGTGCTTTGCGAATAAGTGCTAGCAAAGATTCCTGATCCTTAGCCTAGCAGAAGGAAGAGCACATGTGAGATCATGTCTGGGAGTGCATTACTGTGCGGAAACGACAGAGATGCTGGTGGAAGAAGCTGAGAGGAAGACAAATAGAGCTGAATATGTTGCCGTAGTGCATACCTGAGATTCACATTAACCTTTACACCACTCTCTTCCCAACAGAGGAATTATAGGGCCAGAGGTGTTATTGTACCAGCTGGATGAGGGCTGACTTTATAGTTACTGTTGAACAGAACAAGAGATCGGAGCAAGCTGTGACTGGAAAGGGGCACTTCATTTGGGCCCTGTGCTGAGACTATATATGTCTCCCTTCACCTGCTTGAACGCTGCCATTCGCAGCGGCAGCAAAAAGCAGAGGGTTGCCAGGGGTGATCATTGAGAAGAGGAAAGAGCGGAGTTGCAGCATACAGGGAGGTGAAAGGATGGAGTTGGTCTTTTTTGGATCAGAGAGGATGTCGAATGGGCCAAAGAGACAAACCATGCTAGGGATGAAAGAATAGATAGAGGGTTTAATAGGTGGAATATAGTTGGCATGAATGAGAGAGCATTGTGTGTCTGTTTGTGTGTGTGTGTGTGAGGGGGATAATGGGATTAGGGGTAACACCTTTGGCAGGGCTTGGGAGAGCCACCTGACACCCGGTCTGTTGGGGACCTGGGGAGAAAGGAGGGGGGGGCAAGGGAGAAATTGGGGGTCTAATCCGTGTCCATCTTTGGGAAGTCATTCCCAGAGCTCTGAGGATTTGGGGCTTTGGTTTCCGCTCTGCTTGCTTTGGTTAATAATACCCTGGGAGGGAGAGAAGACATGGAGAGAGAAATAGGAAAAGAGACAGAAGGAATGGGAGAGATGAAGAAAAAGATTTCTTTACCCTGTGGTGGACTGGCGGCTTGACATCTAAGCAAGGCTTTATCTATTCTATCCATTCTTTTCTAAACCTACAGTTTTATTTGTGTATATGTATATGTCTCTGTCTGTGTGCAGGTGTGCCTGTGTATGCACTCTGCATGACATTGTGTAAAGATTTACTTACTTTCTTCTGTCCATCCAACAGGTTGCAGCTTGAGTAAAAGTCAATAACCTGAGTGTGGCTGTGATGTTTGCTCAGAAGACACACGGACAGTCCTTGTGTGTTTGCAGGGTGGGTGGTTAGGCGCTGGGGTGTCTTTGTGTTTCTATGGTGCTGAAGGAAGTTGATAACTGTTTTAATGATTGTGGTGTTCGTGGAGGCAGCACATTGTCAGGGACGAGCTGCAGACGGAGCGCGAGCTGCTTGGCTGAATGTGTCACAGCTTCTGTGTTTGTCCATCACCTCAGCACAAGGTGTTGATTGGTCCATCCTACACAGGATCAAAGTTCAGGGCAGTTTTCTGGTGTGAACTGGCTGCTCAGCCTCTGAGAATGAAACACCAGGGAATGTGCCATCTGAGCGGTAGGCCAACTGTGACAACCTTGTCCACACCTTTAAAACCTCAACAGTACAAACTGCTTTTGTTTTTAGAAATCCTGCAAAGGGCATAAACCTACCAGCATGTATTATACACTATATGATTTCCTGATGACTGACGTATAAAATAATTTAAGAACAGTTTATTATTTATATTTTCGATTGAAATCTAACCTGTGGATGTATTTTGTACTGTAGGTGGAGATGTTCCGCTGTGTGCTGGCAAAGACCTTGGGGTTTGTGGGCTACACCATCCAGTATGGATGTATTGCACACTGTGCCTTTGAATACATTGGAGAATTTGTGGTGGTTAGTGCCATTGATATTGTTATAAAAAATAAGTTCAAATAATTAATTTAAGCAGAAGGAATAAGTGAGTTGTTTTTGTTCTTTTGTTTCAGTGCTCTGGACCGTCCATGGAGCCAACGATCATCAACCATGACATTGTCTTCTCTGAACGGATGAGTCGTCATCTTTGCAAATTAGAAAAGTGGGTTCTACTTTGTGGATTTTTATTGTCCCAGCACTTAAAATAGGAGAGAAGCTAACAATTAAAATCCTGAACGAATAATCTAATTGTCTAAATTAATCCATTAGCATATTACATGATCTTGTGGCATCAATCAAACTTTAGCTACTCTCTATTGAAAGTAGTTGTTTATACCAGTTCCATCCATGTTTTTAACTTTGTCTTTAACTTTTAAGTTTGCAGCTTGACCATTATATGTTCCAACCATATATTTTTAACCTAGTTTTCTCAAAGCAGTAATAGAATGGATGATAATTTCTTACAAATATATTATACAGGATATTTTGTATTTTCTGTGAATTCATCCTCTCTTAGTTGTAACAAATCAGATGATTGTTTTTATGTTTTTCCTTTTCAGAGGAGATATAGTAATTGCAAAGAGTCCATATGACCCACACATGAACATTTGTAAACGGGTTATTGGGCTGGAGGGAGATAAAGTCTGCACCAGTTCACCATCAGACATGTTTAAGACCCACACATATGTGAGTATGTTTAAATCATACAAGCCTATTTATATTTGTTAAGATTGTTGTGTCGTTCAGCTGCTTTTCTGATATATCCTGTGATTACCTGCTTTACCAGGTAAGATTCCTTGTGGCCATTTCACTTTGTTGCTTCCAACGGCTACAGCCCAGAGTCCCTTTGGGAGAAAAAGATAAAGAGAGTTTGAAACTGAGTGACGAATGCATTTACAGCAAAACACTTGATTGTTTCACCCTAAAATGACTGAATCCTTATGCATAATATAAAACTGACTCCCTGTCTTCAGTTTTCTTTGTGTGTGTGTGTGTGTGTGTGTGTGTGTGTGTGTGTGTGTGTGACAGTCTATAGACTATGAACATTGTTTACATTTTAGACCACACACATCCATTTTGTGTCATTGGTCAAAATATCATCTTTTGACAACACCTATATTTCCTCAGAACAGTGATAAAACCAGAGAGCGAGCAGGGGTTCTGCTGCTGAAACCACTGTCATTGCTTTTCTATTACTACTCTCCCCAACGCCCACAGCTCAGGCCTGCAATCTCTCTGAAGCCTGTTAGAGTTAGTGCCAGCCGAATGGACAGACTGATGGGTGGGCGGAGGTGTGTGTGTGTGTGTGTGTGTGTGAGTGAATGTGTGTCTGTGTTTGAGTGTGACTGTGTACATATGTCTGCAAACCAGAGGTTGTGTTTATGTTGCATGTTTTTGAATTTATTGTGTATTTCATAGACTGTGGGCAGACTGTTGAATGGGTTCAGTGAAACATAGCATAGGGCCAAGTCTGTAAGTGTCATTCAACAAATGAAATGGGAAATAAAGAGGTTTTCTCTTCTGCAAGCTTCACCTCCACATACAGAGGACTGAACTTGTACTAGGTAACATTGTTGTGTTGTTATTCGTGATCCCAGGACGTAGTTAGTCAAGTCTCAGCTCAAGTCATTTTTGAACTTGCCACTAGGTGAAGAGCTACTTTTTACTTGTTCATTAAGTGCAGGATAAAGCTCATTGACTTCTAATAGTTTTTGGCTACATGGTGATGTATTAGTGGGTAAAGTGTTGTGTATTCTTTTAGTTAACATGGTTAAGTTAAATCAGTCAGATGCATGAGCATCTGCTTGATGCCAATAATAAATATGATGTGTATCAGTTTCTGTTTCATGTCTGATTTTCAAGGCTTGACTTTGTAACACTGCGATCATTTGTAGTCACCTTTGTTGAACAGGAACTTGAATCAAGATTTTTTTGTTTCTTGGTGCGATTCAAGTAACAATCACATTAAAACAAAACAAAACAAAACGAAGAAGCCAAAAACAGAATGTTTGTCATTTTTGCTTGAACAAACAATTAACAGGTTTAGTTTATTATCAGAATTGTTACTGATTCATTTCCCATCAGTTAGCTAATTAATTAGTTCATGAAGTACACATTGAAGTAGTGATTGTCAATGGATATTGTTCTAATGTTTACAACTTAGCGTATTTGTTCTGTTTACTTCCAAACACATTAAAGTAGTTCAGAGCTAAAAGTACCTGGACGTATCTGTATCTCGGGACTTAGAGGAGCTGGATTCATTATGCTGCAGGAATAATGAGTCCAGGACGAAAAAAAAAAAAACGTACTGAGGGTTGATGTTATTTTTAAGGGTGGGACAATTCCCTCCATAAATAAATGCATTTGGGTCTTTTTTTCTCCCTCGTATCTTGATAAAATAGAGGACATTGTGTGTTTGTAATACTTTGTTTTGCCTGGCAAGCTTGAAATAACCAGTAGCACTTTTTTTTTCTTACAGCCTAATTCAAGCTTTGTCATGTTAATCTTTTAACACAGAGAAGCAAGTCACTGGCTTCATGTGACATCATTTGAGATAACTGAGAAAATACCCGCTGCTCACATGAATGTTTGGACTCCCTCAGGGACTTTTTTTCTCCCCTGGGGACGTATGTGTTTGTGTGTGTGACTGTAAAGATGGTGTGAGGCATTATGGGTGGACCTGTAAAGATGAATTTTGGAAGGCGGCGTTAGACCCTGTCATCACCTCCTTTTTTGTTCTGACAGACAGGCAGGTCTACTCTGCCCTCATAGATCCAACAGAAGACTAATTGCACTGTCACCTTTTAGGAATCATTTCTGTGTCTGAGCTATTGTGTCAAAACAATGACACTTGATCCCAAATATTATAGTGAAGAGAGTGAGAGAGGGAGAGGAAAAGGGGGAGGGAAGGAGGGAGGGAGATATGTTCTGTTCTTTGCAGTAAAGATGGACAGAGCAACATGGTGAAAGATGAACTCTATAAGCCTTTATGTATTTAAGCTGCACATAATTCACCACCTCAATCATGTTAACTTAATGAGCACCTTAATAGTGTGGCTGTTAAACAACACACCTCCACATTGAGGAGAGCTCCAGTTTCAGCTCTTCTTGACACGTCTCTGACAGGTACACAATGCCAAGTGTCGACCGAGCCAAATCCACAGGACGGGTGTAGTCTCAGCCATCCATCACAGCGCGGCTACGGGCAGGGCAGATTAAAGTGACTCCATATTTAGATACTATAAACCTGTGTTCGGCCTTACTGGTTCTTTGGAAATCAGCGTGGTTGGAAACATTATCTGTTCAACTGTCACAATGGGACATGTTGCTACTGTTTATCTGCTAAAATGACAAATGACTCCAGTAGCTGCTCTCACCACCCTGACGACAAAGAAACTTCTTCAAGAAAACGTTGACACGCAAACATGACAGAGTACAGTCTCCTACCTACACTGCTGCTTTGCAGCAATGTAGTTTTTATTTGCAGGTTTTCCTTTAACTTAATATGTTTTTTTTCCCTTGTTCACACACCTGCAACCTGCAAGGTGATATCCACAAGCTTTTATTCTGGTGCTAGCCACAGTAAAGCAGTTCAGGTTTCAGACTACTTCACTTTCTCACTTGTCTGAAATACTGCCTGGTTGATCTTTAAAGTAATCTTGTCTTTACTCAGCCTTGTGTTTTTTTTCTTTCTGTCTATGAGGTCATTTGTTTTATGAGACTCTGATTCAAAGTCGCGCCTTGTGTCGTTATCGATCGCATTGATTGACCTTCTTGTCGATTCCATTCCCGCTGGATTCAGGAGTGGCTATGAAAAGAATCCTATGAAGAAATGATGTGTTTGTGTGTCGCCTCCATCCATTCAGCAGAGATTTTACCAAATTCTCTGTTTCTCCTCAGACACCTGAAATGTCTCTATCGGCTGCATCTGTAAGACGAGTATATGATGATGTTTCTTTAAATTTTTAAAGGAAGATGGGGAGAAACAGGGGGTTCTGGTTTGACAGATGACAAACGGTGGTGTTTCTTTTTCCTGTGCTTGGGAGCCAGCATATGTTACCATGTTAATGAGGTGTAATGGTGGGAATCCAGCATGCTGACATATGGTTCTCAGATGACTCCTTTAATGATATTCATTTGTGTCGTCGTTATTGAGTGAGTTGTTTACCTCATGTTAGGTCAACATGTCACTGGCTCATGATTATGTCACATCATCTGTCTCAATTATCGAATATGAAATGAAACGCAGCATCCCACAGTAGGACTGAAGACTCCAATCAGAGCATTGGGTGATAGAAAGAAGTAAAACGAGCTGAAGTGAAGATTTGACATCACCTCAGAATGGATATTATTCTATTTCTTCATTCATGTTATTCTCTTTCCTCCAGAGGACTTTTACCATTAAAAAGTTAGCCAACACAAAAATAGACTCGTGGATTGTGATGCCCATTATGACAATATAATGTGTTGTTGATCCTGTCTGCACATATAGGGGGAACAGCGCACTTAATTAGGGCCTTGACAAGCCTACTCTTCTAAAGTGATGAGATTAATCATAATTGGTGTCACTGTGAATTAGAGCCCGCTTGGATGACTGCCCCACTGGCAGGTCGGACCGCGGTGGAGACCCTTGGACACTGCTGCTAGCCGCAGCTTAGCCCTCTTTTTCTCCCTCTTTCCCTCTCTCTCTTTCTCTCTGCCCAGCTATCTCAGGCCCCTCTCTAGCTTTGCCCTCCCTGGGTAAGAGGGGCGCAGATCTCAGCCAACAGCCTAATGACCCCGTTTGAAGTTCTTCTAAATCCCTCCCGACCCTGCCCGTTACCCATGACCCCTCTCCTAAGACGGTACGGGGTTAAAGAGGGACAGGCAGGTTGACGTTAAGATAGGCTGAGGGGGGAGGGAGGGAGGGATGGCGGAGGCGAAACGTTGGGAGGTGGGGTGGTAAAGGTAGATTCTCACCACATAATAGATCGACTTACGTAAAGTTAAAGTTAAGTAGTGCTGCAGATTTAGTGTTTTTTCTCCCTTCGATTCTTTGTTTTGCAGCTAAACAGTTCATATCTTAGTCAATTTTTGACCCGTCTTTTGTGTGCTGATGTTTTCAGGTTCCAAAAGGCCACGTATGGCTAGAAGGGGATAACCTTAGGAATTCAACTGACTCAAGGAGCTATGGCCCAATTCCCTATGCCCTCATCCGAGGGCGTGTTTGTTTAAAGGTAACAGGACGTGTACTGCATGTATGTTGTCAAAAAGACACTAGTTTTGATTAAATCATATATATATAAAGGTTCTAACTGTGTTAGGTGATGACCTCCAGGCCATGTTGTTTTTCTTCATTTCTGTGTGTGGGTGTGTATTTTTTTATTGGTCCATTATTGGCCATTTTAATCACAATGCAGAGATGTGAGTCAGTTGGAAGTTCAAAGCAAATGTGTCTTGAACAAAGCCTGGACAACATATTGTCTAGCTTTCCATTCTGCTATGTTGTCATGTCACTGGATGTCATAGCAACCACGACCCTGGAAACAGGTCAGCCAACCTTCTGTCCATCTGATCGGACAGCGGCACTCTACTGGAGGCCCTATTATGACAGCTGATGAAATAACAAGATCTTCTATGAAGTCAAATGCATCATTAAAAGTCTTATTAGCAAATGTGTCCAAGAAGTGAGATAATGTGTTGTACATAATGGTTGGAAGTGCTTTATTTTGCCATTATATGAGTATTATTTCCCTTTTAACCTATTGTTTCTTTGTGCCCTTTTCTATGTGCAGCTCTGGCCTCCTCATAGTTTTGGGACCCTGAGTGAAAGCCCAACCCAACGGATCATTAAAAAACAAAGTGACTCAGACTCAGATTGACTCATCTGCTTTGTTTACGCTGTATGGTGCTTTGTTTTCAGTCATTTTTGAATAAAGCTGATATTTATTTACATTTTTATCTTAAAAAGTTGTCATACTTTAATATAACGACGCTTGAAAAGGTATGTTTTTTGGGTTTTTTTTGGATGAGGCTGGGGTGGGTGCACTTTTCACATTTGTTCATGCTTCACCATTTTACTGTTTTATAACTGACAAGCTCCACATGGCAAGACATTACGGTGTTCAGCTGTAACTGTGAAGCCGCGTAGGAGCAGGACCACGTGAGCAGCAAGTAAAGCTGTGTCTCTGTGGATCTAATAATGGCAGAGAGAGATGAGATCGTGCTTATTCAATAACAAACAAATAATTAAGTTTCAAATCAATTAAAGACCAGCTCATACCCAACTCTAACCATACATGTTGGGATAATAACTTCATTCTAAAATGGACCTAAATTTAGCACATTTGTACATGAACCTTAAACAATGATACGTCTCTAAATCTACTGCAAATCTACTCAAAACATGTCTTTTTCTCTTAAAAAAAGATGTTATTAATTTGATGTTTACAGTTTCTAAGTATAATGGTGAAACAAAAGCTCTCTTAATGTTAAATATTTCATCGTGCTGCCAGGGCAATTGAAAAAATGTTAACATTTCCCATTTAACCATACAATATTAATAAGCACTTAGTAAGAGCCTCACTCACCACTGAATACATTGTTTGTGCGTGTGTGTATGTGTGTGTGCATGTAAAAAAAACCAAATGTGTTTTCTGTTATAGGGGTAAAGGAATAAGAGACTTTCTACTTGGTGTTAAATGATTCTTTGGTCACACATATATACATTTAACTAAGATTATAACAGGATATCTGCAGGTGTTTATGTGCATGACCTCACTTACTAGGGGACAGTGGTCGTTCGTTACTCATGTTGTGTCATTAAATAGCCTAGAGAAGAGTGTGGTGATGTAGTGACGGTGTATTTTACAGATGTCTAACCAAAGAGAAGAAACTACACTGGTTGTGATTTCATATTTACATCAAGTCTGCTGACTCTCACAAAAAAAAAAAAAACACATTTTCTGTTGCACATGTCCGAGGTCTGTTTCTCCCGCTCAGACCTTCCTGGATACACAGATATCAGCACATTCACATACTGAGCAGGAGATGCTCAGCTGGTCATTCTCCAAGGGGAGAGAGGGACTCTTCTCTCTCAAGCTCCCCAGGGTAAGTGAGTTCCAAGCAGCCGTGGGTCCCCGTCCAGCTGCTTCCTCTGTCTGGAGGGGGCCAGAGGGTCATAGACAAGGCTCCCTGTGACACTGAATTATCTGCCCGAGTGTGACTGTGCCTGCTGGGAGGGACGCTCAAGATTGCGCGAGTGTTTAAGTGTGTGCATGTGTGCACATGAAGAAATATTTATGCAGGGCTTTGCTTCAAGCACATCTTTGTTTCTCAAGGTTTAATGCTCATCTGCTCTATGTCAACACAGTGCCTGTGTTCAGCTGAAATGCTGACAAGTATTGTTAGCATGTTTCTGTTAAAGATACTGCCCCATAGAGGGAGCTCTGACTGTTTACTAATCCAACTCAAAGCCTGGTGCTTGAAAACAGATTTATGTTTAACAGGGATTAGTAATGTTAACAAGGTTAAAGCTGATCTTTTAGAGGTTAGATCCTTTGGAATAAGAATCACTGTCAATCTTTTGATTGAGGATGAGTTGAATGTCTTTTTGTCAGTTACAGTAAAGACTGATCACTTAAATTTACTAATATATTTCTCACATTTGAGCCTCATATGAATTTAAGTATGTATCTTGTATGTTGCTTTGCTGTCATACTTTGAGTAGTGACACAAGACCAGAGTTTCAAAGAGATGACTGCGCAGAGGTGTATATCATAATGGTGCTGAGTGGGCATGAGGTTGGGGGTGAGGCAGGAAGAGATATAGATCAGAAGAAACGGACAACGGACAGCTGTGCTGAGCTATGCAGCAGCTCAGAGACAGGCTGTGGACTGTCAGCAGGGCTGAAGTGTGTCTGCATCTCTAAGAGAAGACGAGGACAGAACAAGTGTGTTGTCAAGATGTTTCTATGGTATGTAGCTGTATATTTCTGATATCAAATGGGCATGAATAATGATTGAAATGCTGTGGTAAAAGTCAGATTCAGTTTGTATGGAATATTTGAACATTTTGACAGTAAATTAATTAATTAATTAGCTAATTACACACTGCCTTTATTTCTTATTTATCTCAAGAAACTTGACAAAGACTTTCTCTCTCTACAAAGTATCACAATCTTTTCTGCTGCACACATGTTCATATTTACTGATAAAACTTGGTGCCTTCATTACCCACAATGCAACTCAACAGCTTACAGTTCAATACAGACCAGACTTGTTATGATTATAGTGACTAATGTTGCCTCAAGCACTGATGAAGAGCAGAGTTCAGATGGAGATCTGGTAATCTGGAGATCTTTTGTCTTATATCCACATTTTTGTTAATTATTTGTTTAATATGTTTCTGTCCAATCATTGTCTCTGATGTGCTGGGCCACATGTGTGTAACATTTCAGTTTTCATGGAAATTTCCATTTGGACATAACTTCTGATAGTAGTCATGATCGTTGTCCAAATCAAGACAGTACTGTAAAATTAATTTATTTATCACTATTATTTCTTTATTTTTAAGTCAGGGATCTCTCCAAATTACATAATCACCTTTTTACATAAAGCTACAAAATAACACAGAGCAAAATAAAAATAACAAATCTAATTGAAAGTACACTTATTATGAAGTAAATTAACTGAAGGTGTTAGTTTTTTGTCATGGGCTTCAACATCATCTTCAACATGAACAACATCATGGTTTTATTATTAGCTTAGTGTCTTCACATTTACAGTGTCTGTTGTTTTTCCTAAAACTGTTACACAAACAAAATAAAGGAGTTAAGAAAGAGAAGAATAACTTGAGGGGGCAGAACAAAAGGGAGCTGAAGTGGAGAAGAGCTGAATATGTGGCAGAGGCAGGAAGACGAGCAGCATCTGCTTTCTTGATTCCTTCAAGTTCATTTCAGGTTAATTGAATCCTTAAAAAGTGCAGGGACACGTGAAAGAGGAGAGAGGGAAGTCTCAGTGGAGAGAGTGAGAGATCTGCCCGTCATTTTGTAACGGACTAGTTTGTTTATTGTCACATCCATGTTAGAGAACGTGACCCGAAAGTAAACTTGGGTCAGATGCTGCAACAATATTCTGACAAACAAACGTTTGGCTCACAAAAATATCTCTATCCCAAAGATACACCACCAATAGGAGGTCACCAAAGAAAACCTGTGTAGCTTTTATCACACTAAACTTTTACTTGCCAGATACTTTAACTAACTTGAAGCCATATCAATCACACTGCTGCATGAATCCAGTCATGCTTCAGTGCTCCTCCTCTCTTTGCATATTCCTGTTGCATTGATGCATCCTGTTTTCTTCCTTGGCTTTTCCTTTACACTCCACCCCTCTCCATCCACTTGTGTTGCTGTTAGTTGATAAGGGAATTGCTCCTTTCATTGACAGATCCTTTCATTCTCTCCTTTTAATCAAGCCCGTTAGTACTTCTTAATTAAGACATCACAGTCGCGTTTGATCACTCTGGCTTTTCAGTGAGTGTGTGTGAGAGAGAAAGAGAGAGACATAGAGGGAGAGACAGAGAGAGAGTGGGGATACTCCACCAGTCCTTATTCTGCGTGTGAAGATGACTGAACAGCTTCAATTGGGGCAAATCCACCTCCTCCAACTCTGTTCTGCCAGCCCTTGAGGCTTGTGTTGTGTACATCTCCCAAGCCAACCGGCGTCAACCTCCAGAGATCCATACTAGACAGATGGTATTGGAGCCTGGGTAGGGCGGCTATCGAGCTCCCTACTGTCAGTTTGTTGTGATGATCACACACACCAGGCTGTCAATACTCACAGTCCACTTATCAAAGAGTAAAAAAAAACAACCTAACACAAAGAGTATTTAGAAGGAAAAACTTTTTGCTGGATACATTTCATTAAAGATATAAGACTATGAACTTCCAAACACTAAAAGTATAGCTGGTAATATTTATTTTTATGGAGTCGATGTGGCAGTAAAGCTGAAAGTTTGTCAGGAACATTAGGTTGCCTCTGGCCTTGGTGCCCCCATAGACAGTCGACACTATTAGTGCTTCTTCCCTCTAATGGTGCGGGTGGGTGGGATTGTGTGTATGTACGGGGAGTGGGGCCTTAGCTGTACGTACAGTACACTCAATGAGGGTCCTAATGGAAAGCTATGGGACCTCTATCCTCAGGCAAGGAATGACGCAGAAAGGGGGGAGGGTGGGGAGGAAAGGGGGATGATAGAAACCTTGGTCTGACAAGCCTGACCTATATCCCCTTTTGCGAACAAGAGAACGGGAGATAGTAATTGGCAGTTACACATTTGCTGTTAAGAGTGAAGTCTTTCTGAACTGTGTTTTCTGCTGTCGATCCAGAGCAGGAAGTGATGGTGTGGAGATTGCGTCATCTCTTCTGTCTGTTTTGAAAATTTGTTTGTCACCTCGAGTTAAGATGACTAGCTTTGACTCGTGGTCGTAATGATTTGTGTCATTAGCATGATCAGAAGTCAGATGGCTGCATTACCTGAAAAAAACTGAAGTGTGTGTGTGTGTCTGCGCCTCTGATGCTCTGTCAATTAGTCAGCTAGTCAGTGTGTGCTTGTGAGTCAGAGAGAATAAGGTACATAGTGTGTGTGTGTGTGTGGTCCCCCTGGCATGTCCTGGATCCTGTAGCGGGATACGTCGCCCTTTCTGCCTGGTTTACTGATGGGGGTTGTTCGGCTTCCAGACAATTTAGCAAAGGAAACTCGGTACAATAAACATAAACAGACATGGGCTGATCCAGGCAATAATAGTAAGAGCAAACACACACAGTAATCCACATGTATATATATATATAAACAAAAGACATAGTAATCATCATACACGAAGGCTGTGAATTTTTATACATCACATAGATGGAAAATAAAGCTCAGATAAAACCGACAGAGCTGCTTCCCAACTTGATGTGCTGTGGAAGTGATTCATCTGTGGCCCATGTGAGACATGATTGATTGTTTTCAGGAACTAACAGCACACAAACACTCTCACCATCTACCCGAGTCCTGACTCATATTCCTCTGCAATCATTTTTTCTATTCTCCCCCCACTTTCAACTACTACAAGCTGAAGATTGGCCTCTCTGGATTAGAGCTTGCGGCGTGTCTTTCTGTTGACTAACAGTCTATTTGCCCCAAAGGTACAGGAAGACAGGGGGCAAAGAAAGGGAGGAGAAAGAAAGAAAAGAATAAAAGAGAGGTCAGGATGGAAAACAACTTAGATCCTCAGAGCGAGGCTTGGGCCCGATTGGTGAGGGAGAACTGGCATGGAGAAGCAGAGCATTGCGTGCGTGTGTGTTTGTGTTCCTCTTCGGTCACTGTAGTTCAAAAGCTGAACCGCATCCAAGCCTTGGTAATGATGCAGCCGGCCACAACAGACTACAATAACCAACAGTCTATGGCTAGCCAATTACTGTCTGTCGCAATTATATTTCCAATTCAGAGGTCACAGGGGAAAGTGGCCCAACTCAACTAATCATTTCGAGCAATTACTTTTAAAACTAATTAGACTGTCAGGTTTGGCTGTGCGTGCCTGTGCTTGGGGGACAGTTTTGTTTGTGTTTTTGTTGCTGTTTTCACTTTGTCAAATGGGTGGGCTTGAAAGGAGAGAGCAGGAGGAGGAGGCAATATCAGCAACAGAGCAAGCCAAACATCAACCACAGCCTTGGTCATTATAGAAGCTTGGTGAGTTCGGGGGAACCCATTGTGTGAGAGAGGATGCTGTTCATTCTGTCCATGCCAGGTACTTTGCTAGTCTGGTAAAATGAGTTCTTGGTGATGTCAGCTGAAATGCTGTGAGAGCGCAAACAGTCCACAGATCTCTGGAGCCTCTGAGCTGAAAAGAGAAAGAGAGAGAAGAGGACATGAGGGAGACACTTTGCCAAACGGCGTCATCAAACTGGTTTCTGTTGTAAAAAAAATGAAAAGAAGTGTTGTATCGGCAGGTCTCAGAACACCAGAGACTCATTCTCTCACCTCGACCATTCTGATGTCATATGACTGAAGTGTTTTGATTCTGTTTAACTGTGGGAAACATAAATTCCTTAATCAATATAATATAGTGGCATTGATTTCAACTGGATCATCTAGTACACAAAGAGCAAATGAACAAGTCAGTGACTTATCGGCCAAATAGAAGTCAATGATATTAGACATATTTACAGAAGATAAAAGTAAAAGTGGCACAATTTGATCAAATGGTTTTTTTTTCTAAGAAATAGTAAATACTGACTATTTTTAAGAGAAAGCTATTGAAATATATATATTGAGATTCTGTATTAAATACACGCGTCAATAACGGGATAAATGAGCTACATTGTGTCACAGAGAGAAAAGAACAGATTCTACAGATTTACAAGATTTGCAAAAGCCTCCACTTGAAAATCTGATAACATAGCAGTGTGTGTGGGTGCATGCCGTGTCTGTGTATATGTATGTATGTAGCAATGTTTCCAATCGGAAAATCTGCAAGATGTGCTGTTATATATTTTATGAGACTCTGGGTTTCTTTTTATACCATGGCACTCTTAGACACGCAAATACCTGCTATACATACAGCTGCTTAAGACTCAAACACACGCACACGGTGGCTTGTAAATGTAAAAGTGCTTGCTTTAAAAAGAAGTGGACGGCCCAAACTCAATAAGACTCAAACATTAAATAATGTACAACAGAGTTATGTCAACTCACGCAAGTCATATTGATATTTAATGTAGATAATTCTCACATTGAACATAATTTTATTTCATGCAGTTTACATGATCTGATAACTCACATTGTATCCTAACGATTAATGACCATAATTTAAATCCCTTGTTAATACTATTGATGTTGACAGAGATCATTCAGATTGATAAATAGGTTTTCTTTATTTTCACATTGTATTTTGGAGACAATAGTATTGCATTTGCAATAGTACGTTTGCATTATTCAATGTTTGTTTTAGGAAACAAACACACACACACACACACATTAAAATGCCTCTGGTAGTTGTCATAACACACCATCTCTGATTGAATGATGTCTCATTAATAGGTGGCTTTCAGCAAATGCATCTCTCCCTCTGTTACATGACCATGTTGACAGTCTCCTTTAATCAAGTTTCTGTTACGATACAGGCAAATATAATGTACGTATTGTTTCTATTAAACATGTTAGTGTATGACTTTATATCAAATTTCATCAGTGAAGGAAATTAAATTGTTTACATTCCTCTTTTAGAAGAGTTACATCCCCGTCACACTCAGACTGACTCACTGTTCAGTCGGATACAAGTGATTTTAAAGGAAACATACAGAAACAGAGTGAGTCCTACTAAAAACGAGACATTTATACTTCCTACCATTAATCCTAGTTAGTGTTTAATTGTGTCATAAATAAGGCATATTGTTATGTTCAAATCCTGCAAATTTGACAGGTATTTTCTTTTTTTTTTCCTTCCACAAACAGATTTGCAGCAAAGATAAATAAAAAAAAACTATTAAAAGCATTTGTAACATGTAGTTGTGTTACTTGAACATACACATGCAATAAAGGGTCTGGATGCTAGACAAAAAGAGAGGCTTTGTAATGTATTAGAGTAAAACTTAATTTCTTTTTCAGTAAATGAAAAGTAGTGCCTATTTTACAGAAATCTGTATCTTTAAGCAGACGGGAGAAAAACATCGTACTTCTTCCGTGCAGCTTGTTTTGTTTTTGTTTTCAGCATCGATGGATGAATGATCGAGACTCAAAGTTACAAATTAAACAAATTGAGAGGGGACTGCTCTTTATTCTCAATAATAATTTGTTTCATGCCATTGCACAGTTGTGTAATTATCATTGTGGTAATTACTAATTAGGTAAAAGGGATCCACAGTTGTTGATTGTTATTCGTTATCTGAAGCACTAAGGGAAAAGACGAACAATACTTTGACAGAATGATCCGAGGTTTGTTTTCTACTTTAGTGTAGTTGTTGTCCTTATTAACAAGCAATTAATTGACCCATTAAAATACGGTATTTACAGTTACACATCTGTAGTTGATGTTTGTGGTCAACATAGCTCTGAACAATCCTTGTCAGAACATCGTGCCCTTTGTGCTCAGTGTGCAGGAGAGGTGAAAGACAGAAGCTGAGATGGAAGAAAGAGAGATACACAGAAAGGAGGGGCACCAGCAACCAACAGTGGAAAAAGAGGAGAGGTACTTGATTGACAGTTGTCTGGCCCGGTGCCCGCTGAGGTTGTTCCCCCCGTCGACTGCTATTATCAGCAGAAGGACTTCCCCACTGCCTTGGCAGCGACTATGTCACCCCTCTCCCCTGGAGGATGCTATCCCATTTGGGAGGAGATGAATAGGGGTCCCCTCACCCCGTATGAGGTCTGTGTGGACAGAATCTTTACAGAGGGAGCACAGTGGAGTAAACAGGCTTTATGTCAACACCAGCATCTCAAACATCTCCGTAAAAAACACAGCGCCTACTGACTCTCCAAGAGTTGGGTTTCAAGCTGATCCATTTGAGGATCTTGTCTGTGATTTGGACTCTATAGAAGAGCGGCTTGTCAAAATGATTCTTCTTCTTTGTAAATATTTTTACATTTCTTTTGATTTAAATATGCTGTGTTTAAATGTGACAAACATGTTTGTAGTTTCCAACAACCTTATCGTTTCCTGCAGCTCAGAAACAGAAATGACAACAGTTGTCTGTCTCTATAAGGTTTAACTAAGACTGACATGCATGACATCTTGAAAATAATATTGGAATTAAAATGTGATGAACACAATAGTAGCTCTGTTTGTGTACTGAATGGATCATTGAGATATAAATTTAATATCTTTTTTTTTAAACGACAGCATTAGTCATTCAGTTAGTGTAATTCAAAAACTATTTGAGTGATTTTGATGCAACAGCTTGTCGCGACATTTGGCCTCTCTTCATTTGAAGCTGCGTTTCTGAGAGTATTTGAGGTGCATGGTTCATTTCTAAAGGAATGCAGACAGCTCACAGACAACACATAGACAGCTGCACTGTCGGGTGATTGGCATGTTCAATGTACTGTATGTAATACAAGTAAATCCTTCTCTTAAGCAGGTGTGTGTGTGACAGAGAGAAAGAGAAAACAAGAGACGTAGATGGAGAGAAAGCGTGTGTGCAGGTGTCATCGGCAGATTTATTAAATTTTGCTCTTTTGACAACACAACATCCCCGCAGCAGTGGGTGTGGAGAGCCTCTTCAGTCGCTCTTGAATTTGCATTTGTTGTTCTTTTCTACTCTTGGATCAGAAGTGAACAGACCATTGGAGGAAAAAGACTCAAGCAGACCACATGTGAGCACAGCCGCCTGCAGCTCTAAGTCCATGTCTAATATTATCACACATATGATTTTCCTCCATTGAAGAACCATCTGGATAAATGGTTTCTCTTTTATCTGCAGCATTGTGACCAAATGAGGTTAGTGAGTGTGATAAGTACAGACGATATTATCCCTGGTGAGAGACTATAGAGTTGTATTGTAGATCTTCTGAATACCGGGACACCTGAACCCACTCATCGTCACTGTCAGCCTGCAGCATCCTATAGCTGACCGTATGTGGATCATGCAACAAAGAGTCCTCCTACATCCCCCTGCCACACACACACAAGCACACTTCACTTCTTCACTCTCAATTTAACCCTGGTGTGTGATGGGGCCCATGGTTAGTCTCCTTGCGGGTGTTAATGGCCAATGGAGCAGATATCGTAATGAGTGATCAATCTAGTTGCTTGCCATCACAGCAACACATTAGCCATTCATACAGATTCAGTCCACTCGCCCAAGCAGAAGATGTGGATGCATATTTAATGTTTATCTTTTACAGATCTCACTTAAGCGGACCTGTTCGTAAAGCAAAAATCTTTGAAAAGGTGGGTGGGAAAAGGTGTGAAGCCAGTGCCCGCCTGACAGAATCAAACAAGTTTGTCCTGGATTCCTAAGAAGTGATCCTCTTCTTTTTAATGAAGAAGAAGGGAATTGTGCCTCTGTGAATGATAATGAGATGATTATTTCAAACCAAAACGCAAACCATCCTACAATTAACACAGAAGCTTGCAAAAGGTGCATTAAATCAATTAAAATGGACCAAAAAAAATGTAGCAGGAGATGAAATAGAGTTGATGCTTTCTGTATAATGTCAAGATAGAAATGTTTGAGTAGAATCATAGCAACCCTGGGAGATCAGGAAGAGAGTTGCAGAGAATGTCTGCTTTTAAGTACCTCAATCATGCCCCTGTCACTCCGTTGCTTCATGTAGACATCAGTGTTTACCAAAATGAGGGCTGACAGAAGACATCAGCACTGGTTTGTGTGCAAACAGCTTATGTGGACAGCCTCATGGGGTCAGCCACTTCTCACACACTGATGTATATTTTAAGTGTTACACTCATGAAAGATCCTGTTTAAGATTATTTGAAGCGGGAGAAACTTTGACTTTTCAAGAGGTAATTTTGTGTTAGTTTTGTTAAATAGCACGAGCACACAACATTGTGCATGTAATGTGTTCAGTATAACTGCGCCCTCACCATGTTTTAGTGGCAGGCTAATTGTCATTATTATCCCAGGCCAATAAGAGACAGTCATAAAACACATGAAGTGCCTTGGTATGTTAAAATAACCCTGAATACATTTGCAATGGAACCCCCATTTCAGAAAGCTCAACAATTGCAGCATCATGCATCCCAAGTCACCCGAACAAAGTCTGAAAGCAGGTTTCAGGCAAGGCTGGTTCCAATTCAACTGTGATAAATGGGCAAATAAGACAATCAGTGCACACCGTGACCAGCAGTGTTAGCTGTCAGACCAGCACTCTGCTGGGGAGCCCAGGTGCACCCACGGTCCTGCAGCCAAGGAAGGAGGGAAAAACAAGGGCACAAGGAGGTGTCTTGTAGCCTGTGTGTATAAATACCCAAACTACAGTATTAAAGGTGACTGTTAGTTTAAGCTGCAGTTTCTTTGTATGTACTACACTGTCAACCATGTGCATGTTATTGAGGCCTGTGAGGACGGATGCAGGATATGCTGCTGACATCACAGGAAGGAAGTGAGGCCTGCACATAGGAAACCTGTATGTATGTGTGAATAGGTGAGTTGGCCAGATATTTAAATGCCGTTTGCCAGTGACTGACAAATGTGAAGTGTGTGCTTGGCTGGATGAGGAGGCTATGAATGGGGCAGGCTGCTTGCAGTGCTTCTGTTGTATTGTTGTGGGAAACGTGTACATGTGTACATGATTCACTGTCTCCAAAGGGTGCCAAGTCATAGCAGGGGAGTGCCCACGTTGCACTTCTCTCATCTCCAGGATACAATAATGAGTCTAATTGTGTGTTGCTCATGCGGCTGTTATTGCCTCTCTTTCTAGCTGACTCTCAGTGTCGGAACAAGTGCTGCTCTGCACGCAAAGCTCCCACCAACCACAAACCAAAACACCTTGCTCCATATAACATGAGAGAGAGAGAGATGCTCCTATACCTGCAGCTAAAACAAAAATAGTCCTTTGCAAATGACTTCATGGCTGCATCTACTGCCCTCAGAAATATGATCTTCACATCATGCACAGTAACTGATGTCTTCTCTCAAACAATGTAAATATACATACATATATGTTAAGATATATCTGAAGAAACATTTTTAAATCATTATTTTTAACTCCTCAAGGCCAACTAGACATTTACTCCAAACAAAGATTAATTATAAACCTCTACACCAGAAAAAAAAAGGTTTAAAGACGACGAAGTTCTGGAAATGTACAGTTATAATTGTCTCTGAAGAAATGATAACAACAGAAGCCGTTACACAGATACACAGACTGGCCCTGTGGCAACTTCTGCAAGATGGAATATTTTATGTAGTAGTGAATATTTTGTGCAGCCTTCAGAGAGTGCATGGCAGATGATCAGCTTTTAGTTGCAGTCATAGTATTATTCAACTGTGTATGAGGAGTTGAGATTTTTTTTTTTGTGGAGTTGTGCTGTAATACAGAGACTAGTGTAAGAGGTTGAAATGACAATACTGCCACCTAGAGGCATGGAAGGAATGAGGCAAGAGCACACCACTGTTCCTAAAACCTCATTCAGTTTGCTACATTTTAGGTCCAGTGCCATAAATACAGAGCATTTTTTACAGTACCAATACTATATAATCAGTGTGGGGTTTAAGTTTTATTTATGCATGTGTGCATTAGTGTGGACCTACATTTGTTGACCTCTCTGTTGTCATTATCAAAAGGATGGGAAAAGGCTGCGTTGTGGTTACATCAGGTGGGTGACCCATCAAATATCATCTCTATTGAATCCCATCTGGCTCGCAGAAGTAACCCAGCACATGCTGACCTGCTCTCATTTGCCGTCAGAGTCACAGATACACAGGACACGACTATAAAGAAAAGACAAAGCAGAGGAAGAGAGAGGGCTCACCTGTGAACCACAAATGCCCCATTCAGGTGGGACCTGTTTTGACCTGTTGCCACGGGGACCCTAATGTAGGAGGTGATGGGGGGTGTAGCCATCTGGTTTATTTTTTTTTTCAGTGTATGTGTGTGCTTTTGTTTATGTGTCTAAAGGCATTAATGGGCCAATGGATTTTTCTAGCAGCTGTTACCATAAACATGAAAACATAATAAACCATGTAAAGAGTTGTTGTCTGCAATGTGGAAATTTGCTGTCATCAGCACATGACATAATACATTATATTGTTAAACAGCAAATGAAGAAATCTGCATTTGAAGCATCCATGTGTGTTTTTATGCAAATAACTTCCTTGATAGAGGAAAAAAAAACCTTATGTAAAACTGAAAATTCAACAACATCTCACTTTTGATTTGAATCTGAAAGAAGCGAGTTGAAGAGTTGAAACACAAAACACATCACATCATCTGGTTATTCTGTATATTTAGGAGATAAAATTCGAACAAAACTGAAACCAATTGCATCTTTTCAGCGTCGCGAGCTGAAAGTGATGAGTGTGAAGTGTTTGAGCGAGCAGAATGTAAGTAAGGGAGCACGGACGGAAAGAAAAGCTGATGAGTTTGCCTCTTTTACCTTGTAGTGTTTTATGAAACCCTGCTTGACACCACGTATCACAGCGAATACGATGCAGCTATTTATTCTGTCTGTCATTTGCATCAATGTAATTTCCTGACAACAGAAGTTGGGAGCGACAGTAGTTAACAGTATAGACACTTAACGTGTTTTTCTGAGTGTGTATAACCTCTGACCTGTTATTTTATATTTTCTTATTACCAGTACATATTTTTATTATCAGTATTGACTTTCTGTAGCACGATAAGAAATTTGGAAAAATCCTCTGACAATGACAATAATGTGATACTCTATTTCTTACAGTGAAAGGTCGGTTGCTTCTACAATTGTAACAACAGTCAAAACAAAATCACACACACTAATCGGGACAATAACATGCACCGACTCAGACAAGGAATGACCTTTGTTGTTTATACAGAAGAGCTGGTTGTCTGGCAAATCCACACACATGCATGCAAACATACGCACAAGCATGCACAAACATATACGGACACACACTCACCTCTTGAGACTATCTGAAAAATCTAATTGGGATTTAAATTGGTTAGAGGCCTGGGGGCCTTGTTTGGCTGCGTGGTTTGTCTGTCTCTTGTTTCTTTCTCTCTAAGGTCATTTAGAAAGTGCTTGTTTAGGGATGAGTGATTAGCAGAGATGTCCAGGGGCTTTCGACTCATCGGAGGCTTCCTGGAAAGGCAGGGTAGACCTGCTACAGTGTCATGGCTGAACTGCACAGGCTCCGGGGCTTTGCCATCCAATACAGTTGGGATTCTGCTGTGGTTGTGAGCTCAGTGTGATAGGAAGGCTTTTGTAATTGAATAGCACGTGTTATTATATTGTGACATTACACACAGATGTGTGTTGTGTTTTGGAATTTCTTAAGTTATGGTATTTCAGCAGTGTTTTATTCTCTGACCCTCTAATACCAAGAGACAACACGTTGCCACATTTAAACGACATCATTGAACACACGCACACACACACACACACGCTCAGATTTATGCACACGCAGGCTAACACATGCACACAAACAGACAAGCATTCGACGTAACAAAGTCCTCTGTTGACCCTGACATCCAATTTAACAAACACCAGTTTAAAGTCCTGTTGACAAGAAGCAGGAAGCGAGAAAAGAAAGAGGATATGACATGAGGAGAAATCGGCTCCTTCTGTTCCTTGTCACTCCAGATTATTGAAGACTTACCCAACATGCACCTGGGGGAATCAGTGTCTGTCCACCCGAGTCTCTCTGTCTCATGTTGCTCTCTCTGACACACACACACACACACACACACACACATTCTCTCTTTCTCTTTCATCTCTCTTTCTTCATTCATCCCAGTCTTAATCAAATATGCACCTACTGTACACTCATTTTTACATGCTTTTCTCATTTTTTTCTAAGTGTTTGGGCACTGACGGGTCCAGCGTGGGCATGTATGTCAGCCTGTGTATGTTTATACATATGTGTACACGGGGGAGCAGATGTTTGCTCGGGGCAGTCTCACATGTCCGTCCCTGATAATTCAATAGCAAATGTGGGACAAACTTGAAATCACAAAAGAACTTTGCGTCGAGATGTATTCAGCACACATACTGAATAAACTAATAGGACCGCGATCAGTTCATCTCCATCAAATCGCACTGTGCTCATTTTTGGCCTGACTATTCATTACATGACAATTTATTATAATTTGCATTATTTCTACGTGTTCAAAGAGGAGGAAAAATACATCTGTTAATAGTGCGAATCCCTTGATAATATCCCTGCAGAATAGGCTTCTCCTCTCCATCTTATATTAATAGGTCTTAGAAACACAGCTATAGTTATTACAGTTATTTATACATTTTACTTCACAAAGCCAGCATACTTCAGTGAGCACCAAATATATTTTGTCAAACTCTTTAATGGTAATTTAATGAACCGTGACCTTTGGATGACAATTAATGCCAGATGTATCTCCACAATGTTCATTTATTACTGGCTAATTTTACCTTGCCTGCATTTTTTCTCCAGTGCAGATATTCATGCAAGTCTTGTTTAAATGAGCTGTTCATCATTAGTTAGCCTCACCAGGACAAAGACTTCCCCGTCCACTTTCTGGAACTGTATCTACAAATCTGGCTGTATGTTGTTAATGACTATGTTTATGAAAAGCAGAGGTTAATATTTTAGCTGCTCATTCATCATTAGTGATTTTGATGAAGATGAAAAAACCAGACGGGTACGTTCATTATAAAAGTAACCAATAATTTAAAGCTCGACTTTTAAAGGTGAGTCATGAAGCTCTCAAACCTTTTTTTAATGAACAAATGTCATTGTATTGATTGTTTTATTGGTATGATTGATCCAGAACCTTGTGAAGAGCTTTTCATTTCTAAGCCTTATCATAAGTCTGGAACTTCGAGTGAGACAGTCATCACAAGATCTCAGAAATATCTCGTTTCCTCTTGTTCCTTTTTCTCCCTCCACCCCTTCTCACTAGGTTTCCAGTCTATCATACATCCCCCCCTTACTGGGATCAGTGGGGCCATCACGCGCGCACCTTTGATGTCTCCCAGAGTTAAGCTGGTTTTGAAGTCAGATTAGTGAATTGTAAACACCCTTTTAGACCTTCAGACTCTCGCTCTGCAGAGTGAGGGAGAGTGAGAGAAAGTGAAAGAGTTGTAGGATTAACCCATACACTACAGCTCAAAGGTTAGCTTATCTAAAACCGCGCTTGTGCAAAAATATGAATTGAGATGTTCGACTCATTTATTATCTGCCTCTTCATTTCAACCGGGATGTTATGGAAAAGAACGGATTGATGCAAACATTAGATATGTGTGGAAGCAAGAATGTACATTCACCTTTCTCCCTCTCACTTACACACACAGACATGTATAACACACACACACACACACACACACACACACACACACACACATATATATATATATATATATATATATATACACACACACACACACGTGTATGGAGGGAGAGCAGTGTTTTTCAGACGAGAAGCCCGTCTGTCTCTTTCACATTCCATTAGTTCCTGGAGCTACATCAGAGGGCAGAGAGAGCACACAGACATTCCTGCAAGACGCAGATGTCAGGATCAAAAGTCAGACTGACTCCTGTACGCAGCAGGGGAGAAAGACAGAGAGGAAGAAAAGAGAGGGAGCGAGAGCAAAGGAAGAGAAAGGATTTATGCTGGGTATGACTGCATCTTTCCGAACATCCGGTTGTCGAAATCAGGAAAAACATCATATGCTTCTTCAACAAATTCTCCAATTTTCTGCCAAGAAAAGGCCTCATCCACTGTCCATGTGTGTCCATGTTCACCTGTAATTCTCTGCATATTTACTGTTCTCAGGGCCATTGTTGCTATTGTTACTTACTGCTCTCTTGCTGCCAGGCTGATGGGAAACCATGCACCATGCTGCCTACATCTTGTGCCTTGTTTCAGTTATTAAAAGGCACGGGACCAGATGGTGTGTGTGTGTATGTGTGTCTCTCCAGGTCTACACTTTGGCTCCAGGCTCTTCCAGAACTGGCACAAGCCCAACTGGGTCATCCATGCAACGGCTCTCTCTGTCTCTCTCTCTCTTCCTTACCAAGAGCGCATCTGTGTAAGCCTTTACATGGGGACTGTGTGTGTGTGTGTGTGTGCTTTTAGTAAAGATACAGTATGTGTTATAAAAGGGATGGGGGTGCTGGGTGAAGTATGACTGCTCCTCAACAAAACAGAAATTCTGTTCTGCATATGTCCATTTCTCCTCCTGGGTCTCTCTCTCTTCTCTGTTTATTTTCCATCTCATTTGTTTTTTGTTTTTTTGCCTTTTTTATCTCTTCTTTCCTCTCATCTCTAGCCAACAGTGCAGCCAGGTGAACACTCACTCAAGTGATCAAGTGATGCTATTTTTTTCCATTTTCAACTATAGGAAGAGGGGGAGAGGAGAAAACAACTACTAAGCGATTGGAAAAGGAGGAGAAAAAAGCAAGAGTGAGTCAAGGTGGATAACAGCAAACTGCAGACATATGTGCAGGGACACTGAAGGTAATGGCAGAGGATAGGAGGGTAAACACTTTCAGCGTTGGGCTGAGAAAAAGATGGGAAGACAGAAGGAGTTAAGAGGAGCCATGGGCCGAGTGGAGCTGTCAAGTCGGCCAGGAAACTGTGGGACTTCAGACTGTCAGGAGACGTTGTGTCCCTCCAAGAACAACCACGACTTGTCACAGCTCAGTGTGGCTCTGATTTCACACATTTATCTTTAAGTTGTATTCAAATACTTTCTCCCACCATTAAAGTGAGAATATTTGAGAATTATTTTTTCTCTGTTTCACATAGAAAGTTGACATGTTTTCTTGCAGAATATCAGATTCAAACCGTAAATATATGTTACATATTAAAGATCTTCTATTGTTCCACCTGTCTCACTGCTAATCTCACCCTCCACCTCCACCACGTCTGCACAGACAGAGGGCAGTGATTATGTTAGTCCTCAGAGGTTTACCCAGATCGATAGTCACTGTTCAATCCAATACAATCACAGCTACTCACTAATGAGGGGGAGAAAATACAGAGAGAAAAAGAGAGAAAACTGGTAAAGGTCTGTTCTGGTTTTTTGTCGTAGTGGAATTGTATTATGGATTTGTCTTCTGAGGACCAGATCTAGTTTTCCGTGGTCAATACCACATCATGAATTTGGCATTTACTGCAGCTCGACTGTGTCCATCTCTTTCTTTCCTTTCATCTGATTTATTTTGTATAAAGTGTCTATCTTTCATTCTGACCGTCTCAGACTAATCCATTGTCTATCACGGCTTCTCTGTTTCTAGCTCCCTCTTTCTCTCTCTCGCACGTTGCTGTTTAATGATGGTAATTTTCTACCCAGGTCCGAGTGTGAGCTGATGTGGTGAGGCTCTTGGCTCCCCGCTGTTCCTGATGAGGCATGATGGGAAATTACCCAGAGCTCTCTGTTGTCAGATTGTAACTCACTGTTTGGTTGTAATAAGCAGGCAAACCCCTGCATGCGTGTTCACACACGCACGCAAAACACACACACTAGTACGCAGACACCTCTGATTGTGTGCATTAATTACACTGTGTGAGATCACCACGGTGACCACAGCTGTGTGGGCCACGCCTTGCTTTCCGGGTCACTTGGGTCATCAACTCCCTATAACAGCTACAGCATCGTCACTGTCAGACACAACAGCACATAATGAGAGTTCTCCTCGTTGTACTTGCTGTTCAGACACCAGTGAGACTTCCTCCATCCATCCATCTCTTCCTTTCTCTCACTTACTTTTCCTCTCCATCATTTCCAGCCTGTGTTTGTGTGTATGTGTGTGTGTGTGTGGCCTCCTGCAGTTTATTGACTGACGTGGGTGAGGTACAGGTCTCGCTGGGGCACCACCGCTGGGTGAGTGAATGGTGGTGGAGACAGCGGAGGGGGGGCTGGCCCTGTCACTGTGGTGTGTCACCTCTGCAGCAGTGCTGTCGCCAACAAATGGAGTTGTAGTGGAACCCTGTAAAGAAAGTCCTGCTGGGGTACTGTTTGAATCAGCTTGTGGCCGGTGGGTGACTGCAGGTTCTGTTTGATCAACATCAGTGGATGTTGGGAGGATGTCCACTGTCAGATTAACTTCAAATGACCATCTACAGTCAACACAGACAGTGGGTATTTTTAAGTGGCTGTATATTTAAACAAGGTCCAGGAGAATAACACACACTGTTCTAAGAATATTACAATTAGAGAATCAATGTCAACTGTGACATAGATCTGTGTTACATTTTATTTCAATGTAAGAAACAAAGCAACTCAGGAAAACTACTAGTTATTTTTATCCACAATATTCAAAGACCTCCTTCAGTCATGCTTTTAAGGTGCTATTTGTAAGTTTTGCTACCGCTACATAAACAGGCACGAGCATTAACAGATGTTTACTTGTGTTACAAGTTCAGCATCCAACTTTATGTACCTGTCAAGTGCTCTATCCATCAGTGGAAAGTAAAGCCAAAGTTAACTCTTAATGTTGGCCAAAGGTCTTGGCATGAGATCATTTCTACCACCTGCTTCTGGCAGGAAACCATCTTCAGGGGGCAAAGAGAACTTAACAAATATCACCTTCAAGGTAGATGAAATGATGTCTGTTGTAAATTAATTTGTGTCTGAAGCTGTTTTTTCTTCCAAAATAATTTATACAATAAAAACTCGATGGCCAAAAAAAAAAAAAAAAAAAAAAAACATTTGCAAGTTGTCGGCTAATTTACATTAAAGTCTGTTATGATTGGCTGCCAAATTTGTTGCGATGTCACAAAATCATACTTGTACGTACTTTTGTTAAACTTTCATCCATCTGCATATAATTAGTGGCAACGTTGGAGTCTGCACATCCATAATTGTAAGTGAAGTAAATATAAGCAAAGCACATCTTTGAGCGGAGAAGGAATTTACATTCATTTCACTTTCACAGATGAATAAACCAAATGTTACTTGTAATTTTGATGTTTATTGTACTTCATTCCTGCAAAGTGCTATTGTTTAGTCATTATTGTATTACATGTATGGCTTATACTCCATACCAGTCAAAACAAACAGACAAACATCTATATCTCAATGTTGAACACGACATGCAAAATTACAAAAACACAAAAATCTAAATTATGGCTGTATCAACTAAATCTGGGCAAAAATGATTAAAATTTTAAAATATGTCCACTAATGATGAGAAAGTACTTCATACATATACTAATTTAAAAACCAAACCATTTTAGGTTCACTGATGATGTTGATATTAAGATATTTAACTCAGCTCAATATAATAAAAGCAGAAATGTTAAATAATATGATACAACAATGTGGAGCAGACAATAGGTTTTGTTAAATAAATAAAAATAAAGTGTGGGTTGTGCACAATCAGGTAGATTATTTAAAAGAAAACGGTACGTAATAATAATAATAAGTGTAGTGTACATTCAATGAATTTGTCTCGTCTTTGATGCACAGTGAATTTCCATATCACATCTTTGATATGTATCAGTGATATTAGCATTATATTAAAGATATAATAATTGAATTTCTCCCTAAAGCAGCCTTCTGTGCTCAGCCAGTCTTCATGCATCGCTGTGGAGATTCCCTTCTAAGAGAAACTTTAGCTAATGGATAACGGTCAGCGTTACCACTGTCACAGTGCCGCTGGCTGAACGTGGGCAAAATGGCAAGACCAAGCTAAACTGGTGTGACTGAAAACAGTCTCAGATAGGGCAAAATCAGTCCCACTCTCACACACACAGACCCAGGGGCCAGGAGCTGACAGTAAATAAAACCAGAGTCTCTCCTTAATTAGCTCTTTGCCTGAGGGTAAAAACACAGAGAGAAAGTGTGTCAGTCTCTCCCTGTGTTGGACACTAAGCAGCCACCCCATCCCTCTGACCATGGAGGCCAAGAAACATGGCATATCAGCACAGCATGCAGATGTAGTTCCATGGCCTTTATTTACTTTATTTATTTAAATATGCGGAGATTATTCAATGTTATTGTTCCTTTTTTATCTATTTTTTAATTGTCACCCATAAACAATGAGAGATGGCAAAAATAGAAAGTTGGGGACATGTACTCTGATGGTATCTAATTAGATGTATCACTAAGGTGAATTTAAATTTAGGCCAGAATGTCATGAGATATTTGAATTCACTGAGGTGAATGTTATAAATGCTGATTAAACTGAACAATTACAAGGTAACGTCTGTCTCTGAATTTGTGCGTTCGTGATGTCGCGGCCTCTCACTCTAACCGAAGTTCATTACGATATAAAAAGAAAAGCTCTCGCTCAACGGTGGTCCATGATCCCGATCTTCATCCACATTTTTAATCAGAGCCAGAAGCATGAAAATAATTATTTTAATTATATCTGTCTTGTTTATTTTGTAAACTTTCACCTGATCTGATTTTAGTGACCACTACCACTATCTGTTATATGTAACATAACACAAATATGTTGGATGTAGGAATAAACACTTCATTTATTCTAAATAAGAATCCTAAATAGTTAGTGCAGTCATTGTAAAGGCTTATTGCAGCTGGTCTATGGGAGGAAGCGGTTTCAGCTGGTGATAGACTTTGATAACAGTGTACTACTGACCCCTGCTGGTGAAATGTTCCTCAAGAAAATTCAATCTATTTCTTTGTGATTGTGAGCTTAGCCACACTTTTTTCTTAATAAATTACATTGTATTCATAAACTACACATTATAGAGAAATAATATATATTTCCTGGTAAATATATATTGTTATGTTATTTGGCTGAAAGCTAAAAGTCTGTTAAGACTGTTTTCTGCAGAACTTATAATGTACGAATGTATGTGATCAGCACCAAATGTTTATAGCAGGAATCATAGACCATTGTAAAAAATATGATGGCGAGTGAATGGGATCAATGCCTGGAATTAAACCATGGATATTCAGTTAAGCTTCTCCATGGTTCAACCAATAGGCCTCAAGTTAAATTGATTGAATCTTTTGATCTCTACAGCACTAGTAACATTAACACAAATCTTTGCAGCACCTTTCACCGCAAATGGATTTAGGCCTACTGTACACGGCTTCCCTGCCACACAAGCTTTTGTGTCACACCTGAATGAACTGCGGCAGGGGTCTGTAGGAGCAATGGATTTACACCCCGTTGCCCATCTAGTGTCACTAAGCCATGGGTCAGAAGGAGGAGGAGAGTGCTTGTAAGTAAGACCTCTGGGGGAGAACAAGTTCAGGAGGTTAAATCCATCTTGTAGTGGACAAAGGCTCAATCAGAGGGGACACAGAGGGGACTTGTTACGATTCAGTACATCATTCATCAGTGGGAATAGATCATCTCAAACATGAGGAGGATGAGCTAGAATTGTATGTTAAGAATCTTTGTGTCAACAGAAATAAGTAGTTTTTCTTCTGTTTGTCAGTATTATCGTGTACGACCACAACTAGAAAAAGCCAGTAACTGTATGAGATCAGACAAACACAGGACACATGTCGTTAACAGCTCGTGGCAGAGGCCCCACAGCCATTACTGGCTATGAGTGGACTATCAGTCACCACTGCAAGGAAAGACCCAATTACGAACATTAATTATGCTTCTCTGGCACTAACTCTATCACTCTCTTTTTAGCCCGGAGAACATTTAAGTCTAAGACTGTGGCTGCAGCCTCTTGTGCTATAATCCAATCTAGTTGAGGAAGTTTGTCATGTTTGGCAGAAGTGGACTTTCTGGGATGAGCTGCAATATAGAGATGGACAGGGCAGCGGAGCTGAGCTCATCCACAGGGTAAGGATGTGAAGTCGCACAGAAAATGCGGTGTGATCTCCAACACTGATTCTACAAGGTTCTCCTAATGCACTGTGAAAAACCTGTGAGGGAGGCAGATGCAACATGTTTCACATCATCACGCCTCACAGCTCTTTAATGACACAGAAAATGCTAAACTGATACAGGCTTAATGTCAATTAGAATTTCTAAATACAGTCAGAGCGAGGAAACTGTGGAGAATTTGTGCAGTATTTCTGTATATACTGACGTTAATTATAGGGAGTGAAATGTACTTTTACTGTTAACAGCCCCATACTGCCTGAGGCAAGCTGCCATAAAGGATCTTATTTGTTTGAGTTCTTTTCTCTGTCAGACTTATTTCCTCCTCCCCTCTGTTCACTGATTAGTAACATAATCAGTTTACTAACTGTCATAGATTAACTTGAGTGTAGGCTCAGTATAAAAGGCTTCTAACCATGACAAAACAATTTCGAACTAATTTGCATTGTAATAAAAAAAAATTGTAATTCAGTAAAACATAAAATTTCACTGCAATTACTTTACCACACACAAAACACAAGAGGAGTCATGAGTAGTTTATGTTTATGACTGTAGTGTATGACTAGATTAAAACAATTAATAAGGACACAAATAGATTTTAAACAAAGAACAACTCCCTGAAATATTGCACAATATCTTTGTTGAATGTGTATTTTGGTTTTAGATAATTGAGATGCCACAGCTCAAATCAGCGTGCCCTACAGAGGGCCAAGAGTCTGTGAGTCTTCACCACACTACGTTAGCTGATTTCACTCCTCACTTCCTCCTCACTGCTAATCAGCAAATCAGCTGGTTAAAATGAAAACCTCAATATTTTCTGTCCTCCATGATTGTTCATTTTCTGTAATAAAATATGGAAGAGCCAAATGCTGAGACTTTTTTTAGTCTGCTGGATGCTGAGCTTTTCATGAGCTGAGCTGACACAGTAGTAATATCTTCATTGCTATGGATCCTGGTCAGATTTACTTTTACTTTTGATGTACTTCCAAATTACGGTGTTTCACTGTTAAAAGGTTTGAAACATAATTTATTGTGGAGAAAGGTCCACAATAAAAGTTCCTTTTATTTATCGATGCAATTAAAAAAATGTGATGTAATGTAAAGCTTTTGGCTTTATGTTTGTCTGTCTGATTTTGTTTTAAAAGAAACTTGTGAATAAAGAGATAATAACTTTTGATAACTATGCATTCACAAAATTTACTGATTGAAAGTTGAAAAAAACTTTGTCTTGGTCAGATTCTAATGTCTGTAACAGTCTGAACCTGCAGCTTCCACTCAAAACACAGTTAGTTTAAAAATCCTGCTCTTAAATATTCCCAGATTACCAGACCACAGTTTTCATGGCCAACAGAACATTAGCATGCTTATTGCTCTTGCCGATTATCCTCACTATGTACGGTACATTAGTGAACTGTACGATTGGCCAACCCCCTGCCTGCACAATCAACAGTGAGCGTGAATGAATGATGAGCCATTAGCAGGTCGGGTGTGAACTGTGAAAATGGGCTCTCACACCAATGACTGCAGGAGGGCCTTGATATGCTTTAGCCTAGCCTAGCATCCTGCTTGTGAGGCCCTGCCTGCGCTGTGGCAGTGCTTCAGCTAGCGCTAGCCTGCTCTGCCCAATGTAATGCAGTGGAATACAGACCAGTGTAGCGTGCTGAAGCCCAGTCTAGTGAAGTGCTGTGTGCAAGATCATAGTAAGACTCCTTGCTAGCATATGCTTGTGTTTAATGCAGCGACCTGCTTCTGCATGGTGAGTTTACACATACCCTGCAGTGAAGGTAGTGTGTGTGTGTGTGTGTAATTCTGTGTGTGCGTAATATCAGTAATCAGTGTACCTCAAACAGGCAGAGTATAACTAGGCCTGGTGTTGTGAGAGGGCTGTACACCAGCTCTCTGCCGTCCCATGCTGACAGACTTAGCCGATCTATGTGTGTGTCTCTGTGTGTGTGTGTGTGTGTGTGGTCATGGATTCTGAAATTGGACTTTCGTCCCTCAGACGCCACCAAGACAGAAAAGGCCCTTAAGGTTCAGGTAACAGGGACAGTTGTCAGTGCATGTGATGTTTACTATGTTGTTGCACGACAAAGTTCCTTCAGTGGGAGAAAATGTGGTTGAGTGTTTTGTTTTTGTTCTTTAATTCAGCCGTGACCTCTGTGACATCCATGTATGTGTGTGCAAATGTTATTTTAATGCATTTATGATCTCTGTGCTGTACACAAGAGATTATAAAAGATGTGAAAAGAGAGAAGCCTATTATCAGTGTTACAGAAAGGTTTCAACTATGTCTCTGTGGGGACGTGTGTGTGTGTGTGGGAGTGGGTATGTGTGTGTACTTGTGTGTAGATCAAACAGTGTTAGTCTGGTCTCTGTGGATAGGATGCTATTAGAGCTGCCAGCATGAAAGCAGTGGCCTGTTGAAGGTGAAGACAGGAATTCAGACAGACAGAAAAAATATCACTGAGGGATTCTCAGCTATAATTTGTCAAAATAAATGTAAAAACGACAAAGTAAGAAATACACTTAAAAAGTTAACTCTTACAGTGGCACAGCAGGTGGTGGTTCATTATTTCACAAGTTGAACTCTCTAAACTATGAATTAACATAAGAAATTCTCATTCTCTGAAAACTTAATTACTCTATTTTGAGTATATCTTGGCTGATATGTGGTAAGTGCTTTAGGTTTGGGATAAGGAGGAGTCTGTTTCAACGTACTGAAAGAAAAGATGTCACATTAGTCACAACCAAGCTACTTCTGATCATGGACAATTTTCTTGACCGTGTTTGACAGTGTTGAGTCGTGTGAACGGGGCGAGAGAGCATGATACTGAGCTTCAACCTCATGCTTATTTGGTTTTTCCACTTTCACACCCCAGTCTAATTTCACAGTACAAAATCCTGGGTGCGTGATGGCTCATTGTAGTCCCTCGGATCAGTGGGCCAGAGTGGACGTGGACTGAGCCCACGCCTCACCGATATCAGCTCAACACGCTGACGCCTGCATGTGCATGGTTAATTTGGTTGTTATTGTCGCTTATGTGTGTCCCAACGGAGCCAAGGCGTGTTGGTTTGCAGGCCAGGTTTTAGTTCCAGTCACTGGTCTAAATGCACACACAGAAAGTGATGTGAGGTCCCTCTGGGCTGCTCCCCTCATCATGTGTGAAAATCTGAAACTCTTATCTGACACTGACTTCATTAATGTGGCATTTTTATTTGATTGATTGATGGAGATGGCAAAACCCTGGTTGATGTATTTTAGGCTGTAATGTTTGCATGCACTTATGGTTTTGTTTTTTCAAAAATAATGTTTGTTGGCTTATGTGCAAGTACACACACTGATCATAATACATTTGCATGTACAATGGACACATTAGGATATATCTGAATTCACCAACTAACAACATAGTAAAGAAAGTAAATAAAAGCTGTTGTTGGTTGAACTTTTATGTCGGTACATTTTTTCAGTCTTCTGTTTGTATAGTACATAACTACAATATGTACATAACTGATGCAGGGGAGTGAAACATAAAACCTTACATTTTGCAGTCGAGTGGCTCGATCTGTTCCAGTGCTGCTACTTAAATGATGACCTCTCTGTTCCCTGCCACTGAACAGCCTAAGGACCATCAAATTCTTATCCTACTCTGTCATATTCACACTGCAGCACACATCCAGGCTCCTCTGTTCAACAGAGAGAAATTTCATTATCACTTTAAATCATTGGCAGATCACAAATTCATCCTTCACACTCCAGACACTTTTTATTTTGAATAACAACATCTAAAGTTCTTCCAAACATTACCATCTCATCTTCCTCTGTCTCCAAGTCCTAATTGGACCATCTATGAGATGTGGTCAGTGGCTGTGTGTTATGGTCATTGTGTGCAGAGTCACCAAATAATGAGTAAGCTTTAAAACCGATAATGGTTGAGCTTTACTATTAAACTCTCACACTAGGGATTTGTAGATTAGTGTCGCTTTTTGATCTCATATCCTCGACCCGTTAACGTGGCATCATGGACGCTGCCGCTCTGATCTTCATCCAGACTCGGAGTCATGATAATGAACAACAGGATGGGTACGGCAAGACACATACTGTATGCATGTGCTGTAAAGTGTAAACACTCTTAACTGGATTCACCTGATTTGTGCCAGTTTATGCCCCAATGTGCCTCAGCAGCGTCGGATATTCAGCACCCGGGCTCATTATAAGATCTAATTCAATTGACCTGGAGATGTAAACACGTGTGTGTGTGTGGATATAAAAGGGCCAATTAGGACGCTGTAACACTGTACTGTAGTGATTTGTTGTACCGTGAGGATAATTGCCAAACAGCCCCAAAAGTAACATTAAGAAACTAAAGGCGATAGCACATTTTGTAATTTCTTGTCAGAGGAGCAAACAGACAAAGAGAGAAACAGAGAAACAGAGGGGAATCTGTGGAAGCCCAGCTAGTGTCCCATGCTTACTTGGGTGTAATGACCCATCAATGGTGACATCTTGTTTCATCAACTTCTGCTTCCCTTCACTTGTCTGTCTGGACCTGGTCTCTCTCTTTCTTCTGCCCTTTCCCCCCCCTGCCTGCTGAAATCCATCTTCCTTTTGTATGTTTTCTATATCTGCCCTGCTCTAACTGTCTGAGTACCTCAGCTAGATGTAAAGAAGAACACTGAACCATGTACCAGAGGACATCCACATTCAAGTAAGAGAGCCTCCATTAAAAAATGGAGAGAGACTGAACTAAGGGACTGTGAGAGAAAACCATATTTTTACACTTTACATAAGATTTTTACATTAAATTTTCATTGTGGTAAATACTTTTTTAAATTTCTTGAAATGTCACAGTTAAGGAAGACTGTTCATGTTTTATATTAAATTACATTTTATTATTATGGCCATCTAATTTCCAGGTTTAGTTTTCTATGCCGTCAATGCATAAAATATTAATATCTAACAAATACTCACACTCGTATTTATATGTAGAGTTGATGAACCAAACCTACGTGTCTTTGGACTGTGGAAGGAAGTCACAGTAACAATTGCAACACTATCTAATCTATCTAATAAAAGTCTTACTGGACTTACTGGTTCTATTTTCCTTGTTCTTGTTAAATATCCAACAAGTATCAAAAAAGGAAAATATGAGATTTTTTATGGAACAAACAGTTAAATAGAGCTAGTGAAAGCAACATGAACTAAAACGCAATATCAGCATAAACTGTGTTCAAATTTTTCTGTTAAGTGTGTGTAATGCTTTTGTTTGTGTGTGTGTGTGTGTGTGTGTGTAAAGAAGCAGGGGGCCCAGCTGACGAGGCCTCTCACTGGGACACTGGCAGGCCTAACACGCCGCAGGCCCGGCTCTCAGCTCCACCTCTGACAGGCTTCATACTTATTGCTCAATGACATTCGATGTTTTCCTTCAGTTTGCTGTAAGATTGATTTCCCGGATATGTTTGAAATATCTCCTGAGCCCTAGAGCAGGGTGACTGGCACAGTGGCACAGACACAGAGAGGTGGTGGAGTGGGGGAGTAGAGGAGGAGATGCTACGTTCAGGGCAGAGGCAAAGTAGTAAATCTCTACACATGGACAACAGTAAACTATCATTTTTAGATTTATTCAACAAATCATCATTGTATTTAGGGGTGTAACTATTTATAATCAAATCAATTTCTCCAGATTATTATTAAATGTCCAATCAAGTATTTAATTTTCTGTACAAAATGTGAGAACACTGTGGAAAATGTTCATTATAATCTCATTCTAGACTCCAAGTTAAAAGTGCACAGTTGAAATTCACTATAAACTTGGAGTCAAACAAATAAATTGACAATCTTTCCATCCCCGTAAAAGATGCAAAAACTGAACTGCCTGCATACACAAATAAAACCACTGACCAGGGAAATACTAAATAGTACCTTTTGATACATGTGTTAAATAACTGATTTAATTTTTTTGTTCAGTCCAGTTTGTGGAGAAATTGTTTCAGTGTTATTGTGCTTTTCAACTTTAAGACTTCAAAGTTCAGTATGAATTGAGATATATTGATACATGATCCACAGACAGAGAGAGAAAGAGGCCTCAGTCACGTTGGCGTGACTCAAGTTCATCTCTCTTTGTGTTTGATTAGGCCTCCTGATGAGATTTGTAAAACTGCATCCTCAGTGCCTATCATATTATGCCACATCTTGTCACTGAGCATTTGAGTGCATTTACTTCATTGTTTTCTCTGGAATGGGGGCGATGGGGGTTGGGGGGTGTCGGCCGACAGATCTACTGTTTTAAACTCTTTAATGCAATTTAACAATGCCGCGTATTCTTTTCACGTTTCACTGGGGTCCTTTACGTGTGAAATTGCTGAGGCTTGCCCAGGCTGAGCGACACGGCGCAGCAGAGGCAGGGTTACACCGAAGCGCCAGATGTGGGAGGGAGAGCGAAATTAATTGCTACACATTGTTCAGTGGGTGTGTGCCCACCTTCAGTGAATTAACCGCTCTCAGGGTGTGACTGTTTGAATAACGGGAATGAGGTATGAGGCCTCTCACTCACAGCTGAAGCCAACTGCAGGCATTGCATCCAATTAGCTTATCTGGCCCCAGATTCATATGCTTAACTTGTCATTTGTTAGTGCGTAAAGAAGGAAAACATTTTGCGTGAAACAACACATCGTATACAGTTGTTATTCTGTGGTTTTCTGTGCAGTTTTCATGCGTACAATACAACTCTCTGAACTCTCAAAAATTAAAATCTATATTTCCGTCTTTAAAGACAATTTCATTAAAAGGTAAATTAGTATCATAGAAGGACTCATTAAGGTACAGCTACTTAATTCAAGTGACATTTCCAAATAGACAGTTTTAATAGTGATGACCTGAAAGCTATACATTTGTTGAAAATGGCAAACCAATTAGAAAGACCAGCACTGTGAGCCCATTAATGTGCTTCTTAATGTTGTCTGTTCAGCCTTGTATTGCTATCAGATTAGACTTCACAATGAGGTTGAGAGCAGAGGTAATGCACATTAATGACAGTTGGATGGCAGACATCAGGAACACATGGTGCTCTCCTATAGTCATTACCAGGTTCATATGGTCCCTTCACCTTTGTTGAGAATGGCAAGAAAATCATACCCATTTTTAAGACATTGTGGTTCCTATTATATCTAAGTAATCCAGCTTTTTATTACATTTAATTCAATTTAGTTTTATTATTCTTTTTTCATCACAGTCCACACCATTTCCTAAAGATCTACAGTAGCAGCACATAATTATGTTCCTCTGATTGCAGCTCATACTGACCCTAACCTCACTGTCAGCATCATCTATATCAGAGGAGGTAGAAGTAGCATTGCCCACCCTGACTGTGACCCTGGCATGGAGAGCATCTTGTTGCGTAGTCCAGCAGAATAAAGAACCTCTTCCCCTCCACCTGCCCCCTCCCATCTTTCTATTTCTTGTGCTTTAAGAGTGGGGGCGTGAGCGTTTTGATGGAGAGGTGGTGGGTGAGGGAGGGATGGGGGAGGTCGTGGTAGTGGTGGTGGTGTTGGGAGGGAACGGGAGGGGGGGGGGCACTCTGCTTCCCCTGGGGCTGCCTGCTGGAGCGAGGTGACCCAGCTTGTCGCTCGGTGACCTGTGAGAGGGACATTATGAAGTGTGAGTGGCTGTCACCCTAAATGCTTGTGACAGCACGGCTCCCGGCACAGCTGTGCCAGCCTGCCCCAGCCAGAGACCCAGGGCCCATGGAGAAAGGGGGTGGGAGAGAGAGACTGCTTTGGAGAAGATGCAGGCTGGGGTGGGGTGTTCACACAGAGTGTGTGGTGGGGCAGGAGGGTAGAGGAGGTGAGGGTGTCCAGGGCCTTTGCTCTTACTGGTGTAATAACTTCGCCATTGATTCTGTTGCTGAAGGAATGGCCCTGTGGCTCCACAATGTCAAAGCCAGCACAGTTGATCTTAAAGCTTCAGGATGGCAGGCGGATGTGATGGTAAAGGTGTAAGAGACCAGCTGTTATCCTTGTTAGTAGAGTTACATTATGTACCATTTTAAGTTCCTGCATATTGAGCCAAAAATAACTTTAAAACTTCTCTTTGCTTGTTTCCTTTTTTTTCTCTGTCAAAACTGTTTGCTTCTTGTCTTTGACACTGAGAAGTCAAGTTTTTAAGTTAAGTTATCATTAGTTATTATTGGTTTGATTTACCGCTGTATTTTGGTAGCAGTGACTCCTCTGATCAATGTAGAAAACAAATGAAACCAGAATACACTTTTTTCTGACACTTGCACACTTAATGCTGCTTCATGCAGAACCACAGTGGGATTTTGTTGTTTTCAGTCTTCTGCAGATATCGCAGATTAAGGCTGGAGTGAAAAGGTCGGAGACCTCTGACATGCCAGTGCTGTTGTTTGTCATCCTGTTAAACTCATTAGTTTGTGAATTGACTGGAGGGACAGAGGTGCTGGTCTAAATCCAGATCAGGGTCATTAAGCTACACTCTCGTCTTGTTGTTTAATTTCTTGACCCTTGGATGTGGGATGAAGTTTCAGTGCTGATGAATTAGTTTAACAGTTGTGGTGATGTACTAGTTTACAACTGGAATTAAATAGTTAATTTTTTGTTAGAAATATTAGACTAATAATTAAAAAAAATAGATAAGTTAGTTACATATTAATTGTATATCCTAAAATGCATAAAGAAAAGTTTGTCTACAATATAGTGCATACAGGACTTCTGACCTTAAAAAGTGAATTTGAAATAGTTTAGAAAACATTAACATTTGTAATAACTTGATCCAGCTTAGTTCACTCATCAACTCGTATAAAAGCTAAAATTTATCAAACAAATGTCTTTCCATTCTTAACCAAAGTTCTCATCTAAATGTAATGAATGTGAAAACAATATAATCAGTAGCTAATCTCTTGTGATAGAAACATAAATTAATGTAGTTATGAGCATTATCTCGGTTCAGAAAATGTGTGTATGCCACATGATTACAGTACATACTATAACATATGATAACATATGATATGCTGTTCAGAAGATCCAGTAATTACATATTTTTTTTGTATTATACTATCTTATTAAATAATACATCATGTTGCTCAATCTTTAATTTTTCTGAGGGAACCTCCCAAAGGGATCAATAAAGTCATCTATCTCATAACTGATACCTGAGTGACTATTAGCTACATCACTGTCTCAAATACTGATGTGTTCAACCGAAACTGCCCCTTTGTTTGGGACAAACCCAAAGAGACACAGATCAGTCAATCAATGCACATACCAGTGCCAGATTTTCACACTTTATCTAAATAACATGTGGCTCAACTGCCTTATTGTCCAGGGATGGATGTTGTATCCTCGATGGACATTTCACTGTTGCGTCAGTGGATTGAACAGTGTGCATCTCTCAACATATGAGAGTCACACAGGACAGTGTTGATGTCTGACATTGTACACTGTAACCTTACTTCCTGGTGGCTGAGCACACAATGTAATTTCCTTAAGCAGGTCTCTAATTCCCCTAATCACTGTACTTTGCAAAAAGTATTATTAACACATGGATGAGCAAAACAAGAAAAACAGAGCTCGACTCCTCTTGAGGTGTTCACAGGCAACAAATGAGTTCATGACTTTCACTTCAATCTCTTTTTTTAATGATTTGAAAATGTCAGAATGAAGCAGCAGCTTTCATAATTTATTTACAGCTTCAATTTGAAAATTTAAAATCTTGATATCTTTAGAAACCTCTGTGTCCTTTAGAGGTAGCAGTTTACATCAGCTGTTAAAAGACGTCTCATTTTTCCCACCTCAGCGCCGGCTGCAGGGAGACGACAAATATGCAAACAGAGGAGATGATGTGAAATTTGTCTAATTATATAATAGACCTGGAATTATTAACCTATTAAAAGGGGGAGGTATAGTTTTCCACTAAATAAGACAACTCTACTGAGGAGCAACTTGAGCACAGTTTATGCAAAGTAATGCTCATTTATTCAGCCTCATCGTCAACTGCTGATCAATAAACAACATTTAGAAGACTCTGTTCTCGACCACCATTTCTGCTCTTGCTGCCTTTCTTTAATATATAATTGTGATATTAACCCACTGCAAACGTCTTTCAAAAACAAACAAACTTCAGTCCTCTGGAAAAATAAAAGCATGCTCTCTCTCAAAACTTGGCTTGGCTGACTGTTTCTCTTTGCTCTACAACTTCTACACTGTTATCATAATTGTCAAGAAAGGTGTAAAGCATACATGATGCAGATATGCATAAAGGGTCCATGCAACCACTGCAGCAGTTGGCCCTTAGTGGGACACAGTGGCAACAGCACGATGACCTGAAATAAGGTCAAGTGTCAGAGGGGGAACACTTTGGTCCGCAAAGTTTCTTCACAAGGACCAAAAACAAAACAAGGCACAGGTCGAGATAAAACATGTTAACTTTTAAATGCATTACTAATGTAATGTGGAGTCTATGCTACATGTGCAATGTGTGTATGTGTTATGGACCTTTAACCATAAATCACCAGACACAGAGTCAATATGAGTGAATCAAAGGTTGTAACATTTATTTACCTTTGATCTCTCAAACAAACAAAGTGTGGAGGAGGTTGACTGTGGGGGCTGGTGCCAAATAAATGAAATAAATAAAATAAAACAAGGCCTAACTCATCTGTCTGACTAAAACAGAAAAATAGAAAGAAAATGAAACAAAAAGTCCTAACTATCTTCTCTACAAATAAAAATAAAAAAAAGACAGAAATAAAGAAAAAAACTTCAGTAAAACATACAATGGTGGCACCAACCCATAACCTAGTGAAGTAGACAGAGAGCAGCTACGTGTGTGCAAAATGTACAGGGTACCCCAGACTAAACTCAGACAACCTCCAACCACAAAATGTTTAACAGTCAACATGAATTCAACTTGAAGAACTGGATCCGTGTGAAGAGGATGAGGCGATGTCCTGGTCTACATCTGGAGGGAGAGAGAGAGAGAAAGCAATTTTGAGTAGGTGTATTAAAGAATATATCAATGTTGATAATGTGAAAGAATATACCCGACGACGTCTTGCTGCAAGTGAGGAATCATCTCATCAAGGACTTGTTTCATCTTGGTCTTCCACTCCCTCAGTTTCTGAGTCGTCACTTCTCCAGGTCACAGCCAACGTCGACTTTACCGGCATCACAGAAACGTCTCGGCCTCCATCAGTTCATCATGGCTTCTGTTTCCTGTAATAGTCAAAAACTACAATGAGATGTTGACCCACTCTTGTCGGTTACCAAATTTTTCTGGGATGTAATGATATCTCACCTGGTTGAGTGTTTGCCTTCCGTCTGAGCCCTCAATACTCATCTCCCTCACTTTCACCCTGACTTTGCTGTCTTCTACACTTACAAACGTAGAGGGGGGCGACGCAAAACTATGACGTACGTATTCTAGTTTTATCTGGAGTTTGAACTAGTTTAAACTGCATTAAAGTTTGTGTTTCAAGTCTTAGAGTGAAACAGCACTGAGACTTTTTCCTCACAACTGTCTGATTCCTAATGAGTCCAACTCTCTGATATCAACAACCAGCAGCAGCCGCCGACTTCATACCAAGATTCAAAACAGTTTGTTGTTCAATCACAACCAGAAGGTTGAATTGAGACTTTTCCTAAATTACTTTGAGCTTTTTAGCCTGTCGTCTAAACTAAGTTCATCCTCTGCTCTTGATTCTGCAGCTTCCCCTCCAGTTAATCTCTGCATCGACCTTCAGTCGTCTGTACATGAAACAATCTCCTGCCACCGTCACCAGGTCTCACTTACTCTTGATGTGGTCGATCAACGTTCGCTGCTGCTGCTGTCACATCTGTGAAGGAAGTCGTTTCCTCATTCAACATAATTATTTCTACACATTTGGTGAGATGTGACAGAAAAAAACAGTTTTAAATGCTACAAATGTTATTATATAAACACTACAGACATTGTCCAATTCAACTGCTGCTGTTGTAGGACAGTAACATCACACCAGAGTCAGCGGATTCACAAAACCAGATGGATCCAAGTCTAGTTTTGGAAACTGCATCACCAGGTAGACAACTCTGAGTCCTACAAACTTTAAATTTTGTAAACAATCAGTTTCCTTCGAGCTCAGACTTCGTCCCACACAGAGAAGAAGGGGAAGGAGAAAAGCCTTACCATCTTATGTTGGAGTCGACTCAGTTTACCTTGTTCTCTGTAGTGTTATGAACTGACTCAATGAATCCTGATTGTGACTGATAATTAGCTCCACATTAAGACTGACAAGCCTCTTATACAACCTCATACAGTCATTAACACTAAAGTTAATGTGTTATATAGTTTGGTGTATTTCAAGCCATTTACTTTGTCAATCCTCTGTCACATCTTCCCAAACATGTAAAAACAACCAGTGAATGAGGATAACAACTCACTGAACAGATGAAGCAACAGCAGTGGTGAATGTTGACAGGACACATCGGGAGGAGGTGAGACCTGGCGATGGTGACGTGAGACTATTTCATGAACAAACAACTGAGGATTAATGTAAAGACAACCTTCAGGGGAAGAAACTGAGTCAGGTGCAGCGAACCAACCGTCAGGACGATCAGGTCAAAGACGTTTCTTTTGCAACCAACAAGATTATCAGATTTAAATTTATTTCACGACGACTCTTCAAACTGGTCAATCAGGGCGTCAAGTGGGCATCAACTGCTGATTGTTGATTCCTGAAAGTTGAACATTGGACAACAGACATGAAAACGTCAGAAAGATATGCAGCTTCTACATCAAAATAACTGCTGACAAATGGTGACGAAGTGATTACCAACATCTTAACTGATTATTACTGTTCAAATTTCACAAATTTAGCTAAAGATCAAAAGCCTGGAGAACTTATAATTATATAACAGCAGTTTTCATACTTTGAAAATGACTGAACATTAAACTTTACTAAAAAGGTTAAAGGTTTTGATGTCTAGTTTGTCAATAACAGTAGATTATGTGATTTTACTCAAGAACCTGTTTTGTGGTCGTCGTTGCTGTCACTCAGTACCAATGAATCAAAATAATGTAAATACACCCAAGATGAGTGTCCTGTAGCATCACCACCATGTAAACCATTTCCCTCTGTCAGGTTCACTTCCTCCTGAAGAACAAATGTTTCTGAAAGTCGCAGCAAAAGATCAAAAACTAAAACGTAGACACGACGTTTACGCATCACAGGGGTGAATTAATTCCCCTGCTGGGAGGCCTCCCAAAATATCACGCAAGAAAAACGTTAACGTAAAAAAAACCTACAATGTTATTTCACCTAACTTGTCCAAATTCTATAACGTTACATTTGAAACTCAAGTTGGAATTAAACCTGACAGATAAGTCAGACTTGAAAAGTCAACACAAGTATGTTGTCGAATTTAGATGGTCATGAGTGACAGCAGCACAATTACACTACAGGCTAATGTTGTTAGCAATGTTTGTCAGATGCCAATGAAGATCTATAGAGACATTAATAGAGGAATAAACCAACAGAGAATTCTCAAACGATGTGAAGTTTAAATCAAGTCTCGCAATAAACTCAGAAAAGTTTACTAGAAAGCTACCTGACTACTTACTACCTTTCCCTCACTTCACCCTAAAGTTAAATTCCCTACAGCCTGAAGGACCTTCTTACCATTTTGGGTCTTGGGTCTTCTTTCCTAAAATAAATATACACAAAGACAAGAAAAGGAGCAAGACGGGGACAAAACTGGAAACTACAAACCAGTGAGAAAAACTGAAGACGAGTAAATATAGATGAAGAAAAAGCTCAAGACAAAGAGATGAAGACAAAAGATAAAGATGAAGCAAGAATGGCAAAGACAAACAAAGCTACTCAAACAGAGAAAAAGATGAAATATTAGTGTTTTTATATCAGTGTGTCAAAAAAATAATAATAATAAAAAGAAAGTGACAGTTTCCATTTTAAAAATCCACCTCAGTGTTGTTTCACCAAAATGTGACCTAAGCTGATTGGATAGAAAGTTGTGATGAAACATAAGTCAAAGACTGAAGAATAAATCTGAAAGGAGACATACATTACCTTTGTAGTAACACGAGTCCTATGATGATTTAAATTTAAAGCTTTTAAGAGAATTGAAAGCTCCTCAGATAGAGATTTCTCTAATTCAGTGAGGAGGTGAGTCAGTTAAAAAAGTACATGTCCAAATTTGTCCTGAGTCAGTTGAATTTAGGTCATGTATTTAACGACTGTTGAGTCTTGAGTTTATTTCCAATTAGTTGAGTTGATATTAAAGGAAACGTTAAACTTTTCTGGTCAGTTTTGACAAAACAGCCAATCAGTCTTTGTCCAGTCAGAGCGCACAACAGGGACATGACGAATGGACGGGGAGACACATAGACAGACATGACAGAGGGAGCGCACAACAGATGCGACAGACATTACATACAGGAGACAGACGAGACAAAGACATGGACCATACAAATATAACGTTGGACACAAGGATGACATGACAGATAAAAACATGGACAATACAAACCAATAAAGACACACAGATAAACACTGAACAGATAAGTACAAGACAAACGTCATGCACACAGACACACAACAGGGCAGATGGACATGAAATAAACAAGATTAAATCATAACCAGAAAAATTGAAGGAATCAAGAAGAGTGAAAGCTCAGATGGCACGGCGGCCCAAAGAGGACAGAACTGGTTCGGCGACCAGGGCGAAGATGTTACGACACAGCGGCCGAACAGAGACTTACTTTATGTAGATTGTTCAGGAAATTCAGTTGACTCCAGGTAAAATGCTGGAGCCAAAATTGACAAATCGTTGAGTCAAAATGAAATGCTGGAACCAAAATGAAATGCTGGAGCCAAAATCGTCGAGTCAAAATGAAATGCTGGAGCTAAAATCGTCGAGTCAAAATGAAATGCTGGAGCCAAAATGAAATGCTGGAGCTAAAATCGTCGAGTCAAAATGAAATGCTGGAGCCAAAATGAAATGCTGGAGCTAAAATTGTCGAGTTAATATGGAGTGGGTGCAGTGATGTGATGTTGGGTTGCATTAAATGAAAGTGGACAGTCATGACATGGCGGCCATGTTGACAGAGAAACCAAAAACAGGAAAGTTGTGGCACGGCGGCCACAACATGCTTCACACTCACACTCCACATACATTCAGTTCCACCCCGTCTTACACTTCCCTAATTAAACCCACCCACATCCCCAGCTGACTAACTTTCCCTAACATGACAGGGAATGAAAAGCAGCACAGTGGCCAGGAAAGAAGGAGAGTTCGGCAAAGGTATGCCGAGCGAAGGCATGACACGGCGGCCATGTTGGAAAAAAAGGTCAGCAAGGGAGCTGAGCGAAGGTTTGGCACAGTGGCCAGGCAGAGACTTACTTGTTTGTGATTCCTTGGTGGACGTTGGATGAACTCTGCGCTGGATGGAGAACCTGAAAGGTAAAAGTTATGGCACGGCGGCCAGACAGACCCTGCCCACACCCACCCCAAGGTAAGGAAACACACTTACTTGTTCTTGGTACTTACTTATTCCACCAATCAGCAGTTGCAGGTTGTGTCAGTAGATCCACAGGAACAAGATGCAGCTGTTGAGAGAAACACTCTAAACACTCTATCTGTCCCTACCCTGATCTACAGTGTCAGAAGAAAGCACACACAAGGTTGAAAATGTTTTATTGACACAAAAAAAGAACAGTTCAACTAATCTGACCTGACTAAGAAAGAAGTTGAAATGGGTCCTACCTGAAGTAGACAAACCTACGAAGGAAAAGTTAGTGCACAGGAATAAACTCAACACTCCAGCCGAGACTAAAATCACATTACTGAACTTACTGAAGCCACAATAATAAAAAACCTTCAACTTTATTATAACAGAACCTGAAACATCTCAGCATCAATAAAAATATTACAACCAGCTTCCAACTCACACACACTCAACAACCTGAACACAGAGCTCTTAATTTTTACTTTACAAAAACCAAGACAAAGAACCAAATTATTAGACTCCAAAACGCAAACTATCAAAGCTAAAAGACTAGCTAAGCTAAAAGTATTAACCTTAGACAAAAGTCAAAATTATCCATATCTGAAAATCAAGACTCCAAGACCAAAGACCAAAGCAAAAGGACAAATTCTTGACAATTCAATGATAAAGCTACAACACTAGCTAAAGCTACAAGACGATTTAAAGTTACAATTATCCAGAGACAAAAAAAAAAAAAAAAAAAAAAACTGCTACATCCTGATCTCTCGGTGTTTGGTCCAGTGAGCTCTGTGTTCTCATCTACAGCTCCACAATGAGCAGCTAAAAACCTTCATTCACACAGAGAAGAGGTGAAAGAATCAGATGTGTGTCTGTGTTTGACGGAGGTGGTGAAGTTGCAGTATTTAAAAATTACAACCAGGCACAAATAAACACAAACATATTGCGATGGAAAGCTCACAGGCATGGTAGGCAGCCATGTTGGAAGGACAGAGACAGGAGAGGAAATATATTCATAGACGCCTTACTGTTACCGAAGATCTAGAAGAGGCTCTACCTGCAATAAAGAAAATAAATAATAAATAAATAAATTCAGCTTTAAATTTAGCTTTCACTTCCTTTAAATAATTAAACATTAAACATACATGATTTATCCCTTATTTAAAAACTATGAACCCCACATTATCTGCTGTTACCACAAACAATAAGACCAACACTTAATCAGCAGTGATATTAAACAAATTTAAATCATTACTGACCTTTATCCGAGCTTCAGAGGGTCACTCCTTGAAGATTGCAGTCGACGGTGGATCCATTAAGGCCTTTTTCCTGTTTAAACAAACCAAAATATATTGATTGAAACATAGTTTTAGCCATTTAAATGGAGTAACATACGATTAAATAATCCCTAGGCCCCAAAAAACAATAGTGGCCCATTGGTTCAAATATAAGACACAAAATGTAGGAATCTAATTCTAATTTCTTTTGCTGGTCACTTTAATGTCTTCTAGCAAGATAAAACTGTCATGCTAACCTGCAGCAAACTACTCAAACATTTAAATAAATGTGTTACCTTTAGGTCTAAATATTGAAGCGTAACTATCAAAGGAAAGAAGAACAATTATCAGTGCATTGTGGTGAAGTTTGTCACAAACTCGACACTTTAGCATAATTAGCAAACACCAGGTGAGTCAACACACCTGGCAGCAATGACATTAGTGCTAATGCTAGGCTAACTCGAAGCTAACAAAGTTAAACTGCGTCTCTTACCGTTCTTGTTCCTGGAGCCGGACGACGTCGACCTCATTTCTGAGCTGCTGCCCTCAACGTTTTATTCGTTGTAGGCGGTTTTTGTTTCATTAAGTTGAAGCGCTGGAGGTTTAAACTTTTAAAAAAATCCACCCGCAGCGGCAGACGATCAACTTCACCTGCGGGTCGGTTGACGGCGGCTCCGAAAAACGGCGTCTGACGTCACAATTTAAAGTCAGCGAGCGCGCGCTTTCGATGCGTTCACGGATCGCGGAGAGTTGTTAAAGAAAAAAACGTCTGACGCTTCATCGAGCTTTAAAGAAGCGAAAATGCCGGAATTTTCTTTAAAAAAAAAAAAAAAAAATCTTGTCATGCGTCTGCACCTGTTTCCTGGTGTCGCCACCAAACTGTGCAAGTTTGCGTCAAAGTGGTTGGAGCTGTGGCGTAATTACTATAAAATGAACACACCTGGATGAATGAACCGGATGTAATTAAACGCAACAGGGGGAAAACGTTTGGTGGAGTTCAATGAAGGTGCACAAATTATTAAGAACACATGATTCAATCAAAACCGATCATGAACTTTACGAAGAATGATTTATCTGATTTTATTAATTAAGAATAAAAGCATATAATTTAACCTTGAAACTGACAACTTCTCTCAATTTGGTCTGGTCTCTAAACCATGTTTTTTTTACACAAATACACACAAGAATTATTGCACATTTTATTATAAACACAGTCTCACCAGGTCAATATCAAGTTTGCCACTAACAACAAACAGTATAAATCACAGAAGAGCACAAATCAATAATGAGAAAAAGATAATTAAAATAGTAAGAGAACTGATCAGAAATCAATATATGAATGTTTATGTAAATAACACAAAAGCTAGTTTGAGTTAAATACATTCAGATCGTCATTAAAGATTAGTTAACTAAAACTAAACTAAGAGTAGAGCTCTGGTATGAGTAAATCTACGTACTATCTATGTATTAAAATTAATTATTATAATTTTATGGTTCTTGTCATCGTCTGCAGCCACTTTAATCTGGAAATGCAGCTAAAAATGGATGGAGGTCAACTAGATAATTACTTTGGTTTCCATGTTGCCATTGATCTTTCATGTTTATGAATATTTAGGGTGGTGATTCCTCAAAATGGATCAGCATCCAGGGATGGGGATCAATAAGAAATTATAGATAATTATTAAAAAGGGCAAGTTTATCTTTTTTTTTTTTTTTTTTTTTACAGTATGTCTACTACCATTTAAGAGCAGTTTTTTTCTTTCTCTTTTGTTTTTATTCAAATAATTTCCATAATTATTTTAATCATTTTTGAAGTGCAATTTGCTTCTACTCCTAGAGGCTGAAAAACGCAGCCTCTAGGAGAATTTATGCTGATTAAAAATGTTATTACATAAGTTCCATGTCACAGACACATTGTGAGTAGAGCACTTGAGAAACAACAAATAATAATGTAAATGTTACTCGGTTGCAATAATAGTATTTATTTTTTCCACTTCATCATATTTACAATGAATAATTTACAGTAAATCTATTTTTCAGGACGCGAAAGGTTAAATTTGTTTGTTTTTACTTTCACATCATCTTTCTTTATGTTGAATTCAGTCCTTTTATGACAGAGGTATGTTTTTTTTTTTTTTTTTTTAATCTAAACCTCACCACTTTACTCCACATCTCTCTCACTCTGTCTCTCTGTGTCCCTCTGTCACGGCTGACCTGTGTCCTCTCTCTGCAGGGCCTCTCCTGGTAGCTCCCAGCTGGCGCCCTGCGACTCGGCTGGGCAGAGGCAGGAGGCTGTGCCAGCTCTACTGGTGCAGAAAGGGGCACACCAGGCAGACAGGCCCAGTGTCAGCAGCAGCAACAGCAGCCGCAGCATGATAACCCCCCCATGTTCATAATGCACACATATGTCCATGTATATGTCCCTGCAGCTCAAATACATACACACCAGCATCAGTGGACCAGTGCCAAATTGGTATGGTCCGACTGGGACCTAGTTAACTGGGACAAAACATTTGTTTACACACTGGACGAGAGCAAACACACATTAAACCAAACACACGCATTCTCATGGCAGGAGACATAGAGGCAGCTATATTCACATAAAGCAAAGCCGATAGTCATTGGTGCTGTTTGCAAACTCCTCAGAGATGGGTTTGCCTTTTGAGTCAGCTGGGAGCCTGACATGTCCTGAAGGAGTCTGAGCCACACGAATCATGTCATAGAGCACGTATTGACCAGCACGTTATCATCTTGTACTTGTCCTCAGGGTTAACACTGGAAGCTCCTTGTAATTAGGAAGATGTTGTATGGACCTCCTGCCTGCAGTTACCCCTTCATGTCTTCAGCCTTGGGTATTTCTGTCCTCTCTCTGTCTACCACATCAACTTGACCTTCTTTCACCAGCAACTTTATTAACCCATGTAAAACCCTGGTGCCCTGAGATCAGATCTACAATAATTAAGATCAGCAGGGAGAGGAAAGAGCATATTGCACCTAGACTTCCATAATTTTCAAACCGGTGAACTCAGGTAGCTATAATTTAAATGTCAAGAAATATACAGACTAATGCAACAACACCATGATATATAAGTGATATGAATTTCATTAGCCTCCATAGTGTGACTTATTCTAATTCAGACATTCATATGGTAATTGTCTGCCTCTGCATAGAAGAACAACCTTGCTAATTTACATACTGACTGATCATCGGAGTCTTGAGTATTCAACCAAACTTCCTTGTTTGTGTTTGTTTCTCTTTGTGCTTATGTGTGTGTGTGTGTGTGTGTGTGTGTGTGTGTGTTTGTGACGACCTCTTTCACACAGGAAGAACCCCAATTGTGCTCCAGTAGCCAGCCGAGCTTAGTGAAGCAGAACCTATATGCTCACTGGCATTTCACACACCCAAATGTGTGCATGTAAACACACATGAATATCATTTATCCAGCTGGGGTCCCATGCGACACACACACACACACACTCAGTTAGACCCACATAGACGTCATCTTAGATATGGAAATAATGGGGTTGCAGTTTTATCCCTAATGTACTTTTTCCCAACACCACTCTGCAGCAGAAAACCTCTCAGCCATATCTCCACTGTTGTCTGTCTGACTCTTGCTTCACTCCGCAGGTCAGCCCACCCTTTGCCATCCCCAGGTTTTGAAGCACACTTCCGTCTTAAAAGTTGTACACCACTACCTTTGATAATCAAGATAGAACCTAATTGAGCTCGCCCATGCAGAAGATGCTCTCGCCTTTTCGCGCTCACGCACACTTTTTGAGGAGATGGCGGCCTATACTGTTTCAGCTCATCCAACTGTGAGATTCTCCTTTCCCCTTTCCAGTCCTGCCATCATCTCACTAATGGTGTTTCTATCTCTTCTCCATAGGAGGTAAATGAAGCTTTTAAGCAGGGCGGAGGGAAGGGGGACCACTGAAAAGATTAATTGACTTTCTGCAGAGCTTCACTTATCCTCCACTGGCACCTTTGACTTTGGAGTGTATTTGTGTTTGGATTACATGATTATATCACCATTATTGAGGCAATTTGTAGTTTATTCAAAACTGTGGCAGGAAATATCAAACTGTGTCCTATCATCCATGTCATCTTTTGTGACTGCTTGGTACCTTTATGCAAATCTTGGATAAATTCTTGGTTAAAAAATATTTTGTGATTACAAATTATTAATGTCGCCCAACTTTGCGGATGTATAAATCTGTGGTTAGAGTCACATTGTTAAAAAATAATTACCAGCATGAAACAGATAATGAATGTGTGTGTATGAGCCTTGTTTTTTATTTGCCCCTTGTTCTTCTCTTGATGTAATTACACAGATGTGACTTTTAGGCAAATGGACACAACACATAGGAATTACAGCACATGTTTATCTGTTATAGGAAGAGCAGAAATGTTAGAGCAGACACACACCTCACACGCAATAAAAGAACTCAGTTTCAATATGTCTTGTGTATTTGTGAACTTCTTTACTGTTTGAAACGTTCATAGACACATAGACATTGACATGCAGTTCTTATACAGGTGCACGTTATATAGACTAAACTTTGACTTTGATTTTAAGTCCAGTTTGTTGAGAGAGAAGAGCAAAATGTGTGAACGTACAAAGAGTTCCCTCCCCACCCCCATCACCCCTGCTGTAAACTCCACCACCCACAGCTGCACACACTTCTCCTGTCACGGTGATAATCTCTTTGTCAGGAGCCGTCTGTTAGAGATTTGTCCGTCTGATTCGGTGAATGTCCGAGTGGCAGGTCTACCCGTAGTGCCACAGGGTGTCCGAGGGTCTGTGTGCGGGTGTGTACGTGTGCATGTGCACCCAGTGCCATAGGTGGTGGGATCTCCGTCCTTGTCAGAGTGTGTATGTGTGTCGCTTGTCTTCAGAACTCTGTTTTGTGATGGAAGAGTGATGTTGAGCAGAAGACAGGTGCAGCTTCACCATAACGATTTGAACTTAACATTTAATATCCACCTTACGCACCTATTTTGTTTCCTCATCAGCCCTCGTCATATCAGTGTGATTAAACATCCATCAGTCACTGTCATACGTGCTGAATATGACATGAGAAGGTTTTTTTCATAATTTCTTTCAAGGGAAATATCTGTCCACTAGATGGCTCTGCTTTCTACACAGAACTACATCTAAATTAGCATTTTTATCCTCAAGTAAATTTGCAAGAAACTTTTTAAATCACATTCACCTGTGTTGACAACAGGTAGTTTTCACTTTTATATGTTATTTTTCTGTGAACATGCAGACCGCTGGACCAAATGATATTTAAGCACATGTTATATTCAGTACATTTTCCAACATTTTCATTTACCATCACGTGTTGAAAGTGTTTGAGTCTTCTGTTGATCTCAACATGTTATCTTTAGTCCATAATTGGATTCTATACAAAACTTTTTACAACTAAATCTGTGTAAGAGTGTTATTGTTTTAACTAAAAACCCTGGTCAGTATCAAAACAACATCTCCATCCTGCATGATAATTCAGTCTGTTGCTCAAGGTCACTTTGGCAGCTCAGTGTCACAGCGACCTGAACCGTATCTGTCTGGTTGAAGAACAATCAGCTGTAAACCAGGTTTCCTTCTCATGTTTTTATTTGTTTTCACTTCTCTGTGGTTATTTTTTTTTTTAAACAAATAAACCTACAACTGCTTGATTGTACATTGAATTAAGACCAAATGGTGGTTACTCACACCAAAGTGTGTAGATTAACTTGCACTAAGAAGTTGTAATAAGATGCAAAGATCCCATTTATAAATACATTTTGAAGTTCTCCCTTTATGAAAGATAATATAAATTCTGACAAAGCGGTAATTGTTGGGTTGAGTTATTGTTTCTCAAAGCTCTTTTTCTTTCTTTTGCCTTTCATCTCTCCCCTCCTGACATGTTCTCCTTCCTCTATCTGTTGTTTGGTCTCCTCTTGTCACTCCACTGCAATCATCTTTGCAGGGGGGCTTGTCATCTGTATCTACTCATATCCTACAATCCCTTTTGCTCTGAGCACTACTGCACTTAAATGTCAGGGCTGATGAGCCTGCCACACCCACCTGACACATCAGCTCAGCACCTGCTAAAAGCTTTTATGGAACAGAGTGTGAGCCTGGTGGTTGATATAAATGAAAGAGTTTTTTTCTCCTTCTTCCTTTTTTAAGGGATTGTGGCTCCAAAGGGACAACTTCTGGTAATAAAAGGAAGACAGAGTTAGAGTGATAGGCTGTGATTGGTTGCCATCTAGTGGCTTGGACAAGCACTTGCTGTTAGACAATTGAGGACAGAGAAAGGTTAGAGACAGAAACTCTAAAATTGTTACATTTAACACTGATGAGAAAAGATATAATTACCCCAGTTCTTTTTTATTTCTCTCATCAATTTCATTTTAAATTGTAAATTATCATTTAGTTTAATATAAAAAACAACTCATTGTGGTCAGAACAAGGCAAAAGAAGAGAGAGACGACTACAGCTGCGCTTTAGTGCCACAGATGAGGCATTTTTATTTATTGACTGTCAGAAATAAAGCTATTCATTTTACAAAACATTTTAATTTGGGTATGACAATATCAGTTGAATGTACAACTACTCAGACAAGATAAGTCACTGGCAGGTCTAAATGCTTTTCATAAATTCTTACATTTTATTACATCTAAGGATGAGGAACTGTTTAATCTTCTTACAGTATTTTGATATAAAATATGTAGATGCACTTGTAGTTTTTTTTTGTATATGTGTGGTATGTGTAGTTATTTATGATACAATTTTAAAGTGCAAAAGTTACTATTTCATGTCTTTGTCTGCTTTTAATAAATATTAAAACAAGACAATGTGACTTTGATGACGTTAATTCCAGAATTAAAAATAAACTGATCAGGAAAGTAATGACTGGTTTCTCCAACTGTATTATTATTAATTTTATTCTATATATTATTATATATACAATTAATAAACATTATAGATTGAAATAAAGGCACATTGTGACGTCCAAAACATCTCACCAGCTCAGGTTTTTCTTTATGGTTTCAGCAACGAGAATCGAATCAGAACTTTTGTCTCCTGTCATGAGTTGTAATGTTTATATACACTCTACTAGTTGATCATTTTTCTGTAATTCACTGTGTAAGTCAAGACATATAAGATTAAAAGAACATGTACTCTTTTTGTTGCGATTTGTCTTTTTCCTTTATTTGTAAAACTTTAGCATTCTAGCCAATAATTCAATGATTGGCCAGGTATAGACAGTATGTACACTCTGAGCAATGGATGCACAACACAGTGTAATATATGTACAACCTCAATATCTCTGCAAACACAATATGTACATTATTACTGCTTGCCGAATTTTGTAAATCACAATATGTACACAATCTATCCTCTTCACTGGTGGTTTTGCACAACAGTATGTACAATCTAAATTAGTAAAGAATACAGTATTTACAGTTTTAATCCAAACTCATGGTTGTACAACACAATTTCTACAACCTCACCTGCAGCCTCATAGTTGCATCAGTCTCAGCTCCACTTCTTGTCATTTGTGCAGTGCAATACAACACATACAGTTCGTGTTACCAGCAAACATAGTATGTACAGAATGACTGTATTGTTGCTACAGTTCTTATTGGTTACACATCACTACGTACTGACCAGTAAGTATGTGTATTAATAGTGGAGCGTCATAATCTACATCCCTACTGGTGAAACGTACAACACAAATTGTGCTAAACATATTTAACAAAACACGCTGTTGAGTCTTACCTCGTATTTGTGATTGTACAACTTATTAGATACAACCAGGGCAGCAGCAATAGGCAGTATATACAAACCTCTGACACAGTGGTTCATTTAACATTTTGGCTTTTGGACACAAACAGCAAACAGAAGCCTACTGGCAGCTATTGGATGCACGTCAGCACACACACAGAATAAACTATCTCACTGAGTGCTGATTTAATAATACGAAGTAGCACAGGCTGAGGAGGTTTTCTATGGGTGTGACATGTACGAGGGAGCGCTACGACACTCTCCATCTTTATGACTACTCTTGAATAAGTTAGGAAATAAACACGACAATCTAATGTTACACATAAATACCAGTTAGATATGAACCTAACTTTTCCATCTGCTCTGGAAAGTACAGTAGTGACACATTTAACAATAAAGTTTCATAAGAGGCAAAGGCTGTATTTATGGAAGACAACAATACATAGAGTAAAATTATTAAGCATATTGTGAACAGTAAGACTTCAGTGACATCGTTAACTTAAGAAATAATTCCCTTTGGTAGGATATTTACATTTTTAACATGCATAATTATAGAATTCAGAGGATCAACTGGATGAAAAACATTACAGTCTGAGTGTCACAGCCTCATTCAGATACTGTTTAAGAGTCATGACAATGGAAGACGGTATATTAATGTTTGCCTGTTCATGACCCTCTGGTGACATACAGTACATGTATGTGTTAAATATGAAAACTAAACTAAACTACTTGGCATGTTGATTGTGGCACAGAATACTGATTTTATTCTGGTTTTGGTGGCTAGACTAATTTATTCCACTTTTAGCAGCTTTAGCTACTATAGATATGGATCAAGGCAGTTAAGGGTGTATCTATGTATCTATCTATATGTATATGTATATAATATTATTCAAATTGTTTTCTTATATCACCAGAAAGAAGTGAATATCTGTGTTTTTACTCTGAATATCAGCTACAGGTACATCAGGTTTTATATCAATCATCAGACAAACCAATCTAAAGAATTTGAAACTAAACTAGAGAGACACACAGTTCTCTATGCAGGTACATGTGGTTGATTGATCGTCATTTTAAAGTGGTGAATTAAAGTGCACTTCACCAAATATTGATTTATTCAAGCGACATCTTATAAGTGCCGAATATCAGCAGCTCTTCTGCTTTGTTTTATTTATTACATTCGGTTTTAGGCCCACAAGCACTTTTTGTAAAAGGGTTTGTGCTTTTCAAAATGAAATTACTTTAATAATGAATTTCGTTAAAAAAAAAAAAAAAAAGTTTACAGTTCCAATCACATTGTTGATGCTACTCTTTCTCTTTAGGGTCTGAATTGACTTTGGGACTCCCCAGTTTCTTCATCCCTCGACGCTGAGCGAGGCTGGAGGAGTGGACAGGCTCCAGGACTGGAGTTGGAGCACAGCGTCTCAGAGCAGAGTAGGTGGCAGACAGCGCCCCCTGGTGAAAATAAAAAAGAACCACATCAAATAAGTGTGAGACATCTCCACCTCGTGGTCACTCAGAGATAAACATAAACATTATTATATTTTACAATGGATTCTCAAAATCATTGAATGAATTGAAATGAATCACAATCATTACTTTTTAAACAATATGGGGTTATATATATATATATATATATATATATATACACACACACACACACACTCACACACACACCTGGACACATATACTGTATATATAAAGGACCTGACCTTGACAATAAGTGCATCTTGTCTGGTGAGAGGTTTGTCAGACAGCTGGTCTCTCTCCACAATCCAAGGGTGACGAAGAACCTGAAAAACATGGCAGCGATGCTGATTTCCTAAAGCTAACAGTTATATACAGTACAAACAATACAACATATCTAACATATAGTATATTCTGTGAAGGCCTGTAGTTCATGTCGACATGATTGTGTATGATAATGGAAATGGTGATGATAGTAGGCGACATATTCTTGATCTTTATAAGTAAATAAAAACATGTTATATCTAATAATATTTCTTGACGACAGTGTAAATAGTCAATAACAGAGTAAAAAGAAATTATAATAAATACAAAAAGAGCAGCCTGATGATGTGAATTTAAGTCATTTAATGGAGTAAAACCTACCTGAGGAGCAGTCAGGCGCTGGTGAGGGTCCACGTGGAGCATCTTAACCACAATGTCCTACAACAACACAAGTCATGTTTACGTATTTAGACAAGAATGGTACAATGATATGTGCTTCCATCTCCAAATGAAAATGTTATGTAACCTTTGCAGCATCTGACACCAGGTCCCAGTTCCCTCCTGTGATAATAAATTTCCCACAGCCGATTTGTGCCAGGATTTCCTCTGCTGTGTCTTCAGCACTGCTGGCAAATGGGCTGAAACTGGCCAAGAAGAATAAAAATTTGCAGAGTGTAATTCAAAGGTTTTGTGAATTACAATGACAGCAAATTAGACAGGCGGTAGAGAAAATGTAAAACCTCTGACATTATAAAAGCCAGAAACTATAAAAAATCTGCTGTAGAAGAGTTAAAAAAACAAAACAAAAAAGAAATAGCCTCCGCTGGGAGTGTGTCAGAGCAAATTCTGTTTACAGAAAAAAGAGGCAGCGTTTTCAGAAAATGACAACATTATTTGTTGTTATTTATACTCAAATGCTGGAAAGTACTGCAACAATCTGTCAGTGTTGGTAATTTAAAAACAACTTTTAAACTTGAAACTGACCCTGCTATCATGGTGTAAAGCAGGATCCCCAAACTCCAGATGTCACAGGCTGCATCATAACCCTGCTTCCTCAGAACCTGCACACACACACACACACACACACACACACACACACACACAGGTGCCCTGTCATTTCAACAGCAAACTGTGAGGTTAGTATCTACAATGAATCATTTATCTACTGATTTGCTGTACCTCAGGAGCCATGAACGTCGCTGTGTAACAGGGCGTCATCAACAAACCGTTTTCGGCTCTGAGCTGTTTGGCAAATCCAAAATCACAAATTCTGATGCAGTCCGGTCGTCCACTTTCATCAGAGTAACGGATGTTACTGGGTTTCAGGTCTCGATGAACGACCTGAAAGAGAGAAATCTCATTAATCAATCATAATTAATCTCATATGATTGATTCTATGTCAAGCAAAAGGTTGTTTAACTTTCTACTGAATCTTTAAAAACATACAGACAATCTGTAAGTAGGAGTACAGTCAAATATAATGATAACAAGAGATCTTGTGTTGATTGTTTCAACAAATATTGTTTTACCATCTGTTCCTCCTTCTTACCCCCAGTGAGTGTAAATACTCCACAGTCTTGGCCAGTGTGCAAATGACGTCTGAGGCATCTCTCTCTGTAAAATTTGGCACTGTCAGAGCTCTGTCCAGCAGCTCATTTCCTCTCAGTAACTCCTGAACCAGGAACACACACTGACCATCGTCAAACACCTACAGATAGAGATAAACACACACACACACACACACGATGATGATTCAAACACAAACCAAGACATACAGACATTTACTGTGTAGTGTTAGTGTTATGTAAGGTGTGTGTGTTGTGTTATGCTTACATCCTTCAGAGTAATAATGTTTGGGTGTTGTCCATATCTCAACAGAATCTCAATCTCTTCTGCTGGATCTTTCCTCGCTTTATCGATTATCTGACAAAAACACAAACATTACTTAGAACATATAATACATCACTCATCCAGCACATACAGAGTTAACAGACACTCTGTGACTGTGACATTTTACCAGTGGGAGACATGTTTCATGTCAAACTTCAAGTCAATTTCTCATCAGCTAAGAAAAAGAACCCTGTGTCATTTTTAGACAATGTGATTATAAGAAAGTCATTATTTGTCTTAAGAGGTTAAAGAATGTAATTATCCAGTTTCCCCATTGGAATTTGAAATAGCTAAAGTCAATGATGTATACTCACAATACTCTATTATTAATATTACTGTTACATTTTTAAACCATGAGCCCACTACCTTCACTGAATACTCCACAGCCGTGACTCTGTGGAGACATTTTCTACAGACAGAAGTCGCGGTTTGTCCCATTTCCTCCTTCAGCTCATAAACATCATTGAAGGCCACATCGGCTCGAAGATGCTACAGGGAACACAAATTATCAGGTACACACACACTCACAACATTTTTAAGCATTATATTTCACATGTATGTCAGAGTCATATATCATGTGTGTGAGTTAAATCTTCGTTCAGTTCAGAGGTGACGTAGCAGTTGACGGTGATTGATGAGGTTAATGTTCAGAAAGGTCAGAATCATAAAACAGCCTCTCTCTTCCTTATCTAGTCTGTTTGTGTGTCAGTTCATCCATAAAACAGTGATCAGCTCAGTGATTTATTCACAGTTACCTGTGCTATAGGGTTGATATTGTTCACTTCCTGATGAGCAGGTGCTACTGTAGCAACACTGGGCTCCTGATGTTGATTAGTCGCAACAAAGCTGAAACCACGAAACAGCTGGTGTGTGTTTGCACTGGGTGGGATTCCTGGAGAATCTGGACACAAATATTAACAAAGAAGTTTGTATGAAAATGTATTGCTACAGTTCTGTTTCTCACTTCATTGGTGAAAAGACACATCTTTTTATTCATATGAGTGTATTTTAGTTACCAGTCGGTGTTCTGGAGGTGAACTCAGGATCAAAATGAAAAGTGTCCTCAGGTCTTCCAACAGTTGGTTTGAAAGGAGGCCTCACTTCCTTCCTGTACAGCTTCTACAGAAAACAACAACAACAGAGAACACAATATGAAGTTGTAATCATTAATTGACAGTTATGTCAATCAGACTTTCTCATTCAACTGTACAACTGTTGTATTGTCACATAACATAAATTAAATTGAAATTAAATGGGGATAAAAATACAATAAAGAATGAGAATATCCACACTAGATTTGAAAATAATGTTTGGCACTCTAGATACTCTGGATTATTGGATTTTGGAGACAGTGATAATAAAACTTTGCCATTTATGATGTAATGTGATGCCTGGTGAGATAAGTGTGTTACTGAGAATGGTCTGCAGGTGTCACTTTTGCAAGGTTATAAAACACATGAAATGACTGTATCAAGAGCCATGAGTGTTAGAAAAAAAAGGTTGTTAAAGCTATTTATAGTCAGAGTGTTCCCAGTAATTCAGACCATTATTTTCTTCTTGATGTGAAATTATCGTTCTCTGTGATGCAGAGCTGCTGAGAGGCAGAGGTTGCCAGATTTGTCAGAATAGTCGGCTTTCTGACAGAAATTCCCCAAAGGTCGAAACATTAATGTAAGACTGGAGCATCACAGACGATGATGTTTCACAGAGGGATCGTTCTGCCAAATGCAACGCAGTGATTTAATTAGCATAGTGTGGAGGAGATTTTAAGCCTCTTACTGATTGCATGTAACATGAAGCCAGATGCACCATTTGTAAATAGGAAAATGTCGCTTTTGGCAGGAAACAAGTAGGTAGTAATGTAGTGAGGAGCACGGTGAGAGCCAGTGGTGAGGGCAGAGATTAGTGAGCATGTAAAGCTGATAATAGTGGATTTTGTTATAAATGAGTGCGTCACTACTCACTAAAGGCGGATAAACAAGAATCACAAGCCTCCTGAACATCACTGATAAAAAAAGAATACAACAGTGTGACCATAGGTGCTTAAAAACATCTCCTTCCATACGTAGGAGGACATGGTTACGATCAGTATATAAAAAAAAACTATTCAAGCTGATCTTACTGTTGTAAAGTTGTTAATAAAAACCTGTATAAAACCTGAATATCCTGTATGGACTTTTGAGTTATTACACAAGTACTTTGCTTTTAACTATTCTTGTTGCAGTTATGCAGGAGAAAGTTTCTGCAGTATAATTGTTACTCAGACTAAACCAGGACCTTCAGAGCACGATTAAGTGACGTCTGAAAAACTTGTGAAACAGAAGCTTTAAACATAAGAGCTTACAGTTGAAAGAATGATCAGTTTAAAGCAGCACACATCCAAGCACTGAATGTCAAGGTCACATTGTGATAGCAGAGGTAATTTTTGCAGACACATTTGCACAAGAGCAAACTCCCTGTGAGAAAGGCTATTATAGATAAGACACTTAAAATAAAATTACACAAGACCTGCAGGAAGTGAAGTTGGGGGTTTTTCACCAGGAAATATCTCATGGGAATAATGTTTAATGATTCATTGTTGTGGGTATGTTTTGAAGAAATGAACAATCAGCTGCATAGTTTCAATGACCTGACACAACAACTTTGGTCACCACAACGTGATTGAGACGTGTGAGTAACAACAAGGCAGTGACTGGAAATGGGAAAAGGTATCCACTTCCTTTTTTCACAAGTGTGACTGGTACATGTGTCTATGACACAGGTCCAGAGATGTTCCAACTGCTTCTAACAATGTTAGAAAACCACCTTTGACTTTGGCCTAGCATGTGTATAATACCAATGAGAAGTTAACAGAACCATTGTAATTCTACAGAATCTGAAAAAGATTCTGTAGAATGCAGAATATAGTTCATAACTTGTGCTTACATTCCAGTCTATTGATGCAAAGAAGCGATGTCTTTTTATTTCTTCTACTCCTTCAGGTCCAGCACCTATCAGTCATAAAGACAGAGGCAGATTGAGAAAACATTACCGTTGTGTTAATTTGTCTTTAACTCTTAAAACTAAAGCTGTGAAAACAGTTATTAATTAACAACTAACATAAACATAAAGTGAAGATAAAAACGTGGGTGTGTGATACAAATAATGTTGCCAAGAATTATTGGCACTCGACAGAAAGACTGGCAGCTGCGACAGTTATGTTGTAGCTTCGGTTTTGCTTTTATTTACATGACAGTTTCATGCCCTCGTTAGCAGCTATAAGGTTGATGTTTTCATATCAGTATCAGTGAACACTACCTAGTCGATTAGCAGGATTCCTCTTGAAGAGCGCTCTTAATAAACTTTGCACTTCAGGACTAAGGAACTGTGGCATTCCCAGTTTAGCCCTGTAACACAAAACAACAAACACATTCATGAACTCAGAGATGTTTGATAATTCTCCAGTATACTAACATTAGTTTTAGACTTGGATCATATTAATGTTATTAACAGAATCAACTTTATTACTCTGTTTACCCAAGTATAGCGAGATGTTCTAAGATTGATAATCCAATGTTCCTATGAGCAGTTTATCTTGAATGAACCATAAATAAGAATTAAATTACTGTAGTTATATAGTAATGTAAAACAGAGCATGAAACAAACAATATAAACATTCAGCTGCAGAAAGAGGAAGCTGCTCAGAGGATATGAGGAGTTTAAATCAAATATGATCAAAATACATCTTATTTATACTGAAGATGAAGAAAAATAGAGACCATCTTGCACTAGGAATCATACCAACTGTGATGCTGCCAATACTCATTACTACGTTATTGCAGGAACACTCACAACTATCTTTAAACATAGCCATCATTTTGATGTACTATAATTCTAACTACATATAAATATATGTAGATAAATAAGATACAGTCAAGGTAAAATCTGTATTAAAACCACTGAAAAGTGGTGACAAATAAACTGTTGTAACAATATGAAAACTAACTGGTAACAGTTTGAATTGTTCTTACTTTAGAATAAGTGCCATTGTTTCCTTGCGATCTTTTCCTTGGAACGGTAATGATCCTGTCAACATCTCAAACTGGAAAACAGATGATGACATTTGTCAAAGCACATGACAACAGATCAGTGGAAGATGTTGTAGAGACTTTGATTCTCAGAAACTTTCTTAAAACTAATCATGTAATATGAACGTCTAAGCTTGGAATACAAATACTGTTAATGTGACACATTTTATTTATATTGACATGATTTAAAAACATAAAATGTTTAATACCTCAATCAACCTGAAAGTTCAGTAATAATGAATGATTGTGATAATAGCAGATGTAGTTGTAGATAATGTTGTTGTTATGAATAATAATTTAATAACAAAACAGAACAAGTCTAAAAACATTATAGTGTAGAGTTTTTTGAATAAAATAAATTCATACATGTAGTTAAGTATTTCTCTGCACATTTTTAACAGTGACCTCTTTTGACTAATGTCTTCACTCAGTGGATTCAGAAACAGTATTTTGAAATGTTTGGCCATGTTTTTCCTTTTCCCTGGTGCCCTGATGTAGCTGCCATCTGTCAGTGAATGTTAACCTCCTTTTCAGCATTAGTACAAATAAGCCAGTGGGCTAACAAAACAAGCAGAATCAAGCAGATGTACGATTACTGAAAGTGATGGGGCCTAATCTGCCAGATATGGTAATTAAATGACTTTACTGCTAGTAAAAAGACAAATTAAGTAACCAGTACAATGGCACATAATCTCAGAGTTAAACCATTGGCTCATAAGATGCTGTAGATTACATTCATGCTTGTTTTTCACATCATGTTCAGACCAAACAGACAAGTCAGAAAGCACAATGGAAAGACAACAAGTGAATGTATGAAGTGAAAACAAACCAATGACGTCAAAGTTTGTTTAGCGACTGAACAACTCTTACCATAAGCACCCCAAATGACCACCAGTCAGCACTCTGTGTGTGGCCTCTTCTGTTTACAACCTCTGGAGCCATATACTCTATTGTTCCACAGAAGGAATATGCTCTTTTATCATGGTCGATGGCTTCCTTACTCAACCCAAAGTCTGAACAAAGACACACACACATAGAGATAGAGAGGGCAATGTAAAAAAAATACAAAAAAATAAATATAATAGAAATATAATTTCATTCTCTGGAGTTTGATGAACCGACCAGTTATCTTAATGTGTCCTTCTTCATCCAGAAGAATACTGTTGAAAAAATTAATATTAAAAAATGAGCTTTAAGACGTTTTTGTAAAAATAAATAGATACACAAAAGAGATTCTTCATGAGATAGTACATACTTCTCAGGTTTGAGGTCCCTGTAGATGATGCCCAGGCTGTGTAGATGATCCAGGGCCAGAGCCAGCTCCGCAAGATAAAACTTTACATCTTCTTCTGTAAACATCACCTGGAACAAACAGAGACGAGGTTAAGTATACACGACGGTAAAAATGAGAAACAACTGGATACAATCTGAAAAACTGAACATAAGAAAACAAACCTAGCTTTTTAGAAATAACAGCTTTTCTTTGCATATGTCATGGCCATTTAAAACCTATAACACCCTTTCGGATGTTCGTACAATAGGTGTGATTGTGTGTCTCTCGGTGATACTAAGACCACAGAGAACAGAGGACCACTTATTTCTTTACTTCTGCCATTAATCAGTTGGTTAGGGGATTTGTTTGTTCTTTGTTCTTTTCAGGATGTTGAGAGAGCTGCAGTGCAACAGAAAATAATAAGTCACTAGAACGAGTGTTGAATGTACAAATAAAACAAAGCCAAACTTAAAAAAAAAAATGTATCCAGCTAAACACATCTCATCACACTTGAGCTGAGGGTGACATCAACACATCATTGACAAGCAGAGTGATGGCGGATATAATTCACTCCTGTTGTGTCAGTATCAGTGTTATAAAACCTATAATAGGCTTTGAAAAATAAAGGCTTGTCATTCTTTTTAATGGAGACGGAGAAAGAGCCAAGGAGCTGACGCATCAGTAGTAAACCTACCTCCTTTGACAGACGAGTGAAAAGGTCTCCTCCTCGGAGGAAGTCTAGGATCAGATAGAGCTTCCCTTCTGTCTGGAAGGCTAGACACACACACACACACACACACACACACACACACACGAGAAGAGTTACATAACACATTGTATAGAATGTGTCTAGTGTGCATATCCAACCTCAGAAGGGCACAAGTGTTGGACAAAATCAGCATGTTACACATTCAGTATGTGGACAGTTTTCATTTATCCCAACTTATCCAACACACACATTCAGTTAAATCATTCTCTTACTTTTCCAAACCAGTTCTTTTAGCGTAGTCTTGGCTCAGGGCAGAGTTACATTTGCACAGAAACCTGATGTGAATGTGAAGCCAGAGGCTGCGTGAGTGTTTGCTGAGTGTTTGTTCATTATGAGATGAAACAGCAGCATTCAGCCTCGACACTTTCCGGCCGTCGGACTCACCATAGTGCAGTTTAACTATAAATGGATGGTTCACTTCAGCCAGAATGTCTCGTTCCATTTTAGACCGCACGCGATCTCGAACTAAACAGGAAGTAGTGGGAGGAATAAAGCAATCACTTTAATACAGTTGCATTCAGTTCCTTCTATCTAAATGTGATTAAATTGTGACAAGCTTCTAATTCAGTGAGTATGTTTTATGTAGGGTGAAGCAGCATTTACTAGATTGAGAAATGAAAATGGAATTAGAACCATCCCACACTGTTGCTGCTCTACTGTGCAGTGAAAACAACAGTAAGAGTGTCACTGCAGCATCTGTCTCTTTGACAGGATGAGAACAAAACTATACAAAATCCAGTGGTGCAGGTTGAGAAGATTAAGGTTTATACAACGATACTAAATCAGCACATGACATCTCAACCTGCTTTTACAGCACATCCTTGTTCATAATAAGCCTATTCAACACACTGTTACATCTATATCAATGGTGCATGTAGGACACTTGGAGAACTCTTATCATCCCTGTGCAAAAGCAGAATTAATGCTGCAGCATAATGCATCTCTGTCAAGAATATTGGACACTACAGACACATGAATAAAAGTATAATTATGAAAAATAGAACAAGTTTAACTCTAACCCTGACAAAAGAAGCATAAAAATCACAGGATGGACTAAATAATATTTCCTAAATTTAAACTGTGTCTTGTAATATGTTATAATAACAGTAGTTTAACTTCAACTTTTTATTTTTACCTTTCAGTGTGGCTTTCTTCAGGACCTTCATAGCGTACAGTTGTCCTCTATCGGCTCCTCTGATCTTTCTCACCAGAAACACCTGAGAAATCACCACCATCATCCATAACTATCATGATTATTATTACAGTTTTCTTAAACAGACCATTTGGTAACGATTAACAGTTAACAATTTAAAATGCTACTGTAACATTTCAAACATAAAATAAAAAGAATTAGATAAAACTGAAAACATAAGCAGAGAGGACATCAACATTCATGTGATCCAGATGGTGCTAATAGAAGAAACCATTTCACTTAAGCACTTTAATATATTACTGAGCCACACACACACACACACACCTGTTTTTGAGAATGCAGCCATTTGCTGTTTCTGCTTTTTGCCTCAAATGCTATTTCCACAACTGTAGGTAAAAGATTCTCTTAAATTCTGTTTACCAAAGACAACAGCTTTGATTTACAAACAGCTGCCAGACAGTAATGAAGCACATATACGGCAAGCTTTGTAAAAGTGTCACCCAGGCCACACTGTGACTGTACGACTTGACCTCACATGTACACCTCTCACCTTGGAATACTAACCCACCTGCTAAAATCTGCTGTGGTGTCCTGTTCACCTCATCTAGACCTCTAATCTAATCTAGAATAACAATTCAGTGGGCCTTTACTAAATCATATAAATTTAGTGATCTGTGACACGCAACATTTGTCATACTGCTAATCTAGAAACAACTAATATTTAATGGCTTAACATTAGAAAATTAGAAGTGGTAAAGGAAAGTCCATTGAACCACTGATAACACACACAAGCAACCTGTATGGACAAAAAATAAATGGATGTTTCTTCACAGTTTGGTCTCCTTGGTTACAAGTTAGGGAATTCCTAATGCTATGTGATGCAATATTATCGATAGTGCACTTCCAATATTGTGGCTACAGTTTGAGAAAAAATCTTATCTACTCTGAAGGAAAAAGGCCAATAAAGAAACTGTTTTGTTTGATGTACAAGGTCCTGACTGTGTTGAACAAAGTGATGACTTCAACCTCTCTCCATCCTCCACCTCACTCAGTAGCATCACCTCACTGATGCTCTTGTGTCTGAATGGGAACAAATCCCTATATTCAGGGTGCAAATAATCCGGGAAAGACTTCCTGGGGGGCACAAGCTGTTACAGCAGCATATAAATACCCATGGTTGTTGAAAGGCAGTCACATGAGTGTGCACTTTATTTTTAGTTAAAGTGTGTGTGTGTGAAGTCTAGATGATGTTGTGAACAGACAGACAGTGAAGTGTTGATATTCAATTTTACTTAAAAGAGAAAGTCAGTGTTTGTCTGGTAATATCAACCCCAGTGACTTTCTATAAGATTCCTGTCCCATCATCCTCATATAATGCTGCTGAATGTATTTAGGTCTGTGTTTAAAGTGTGAATCTTGTACCTTTCCATAGGAGCCCTGCCCCAGGACTTTAAGCAGCTGGAACTGAGAGGGATCTGCTTTCTCACAGCCCTCTTTAACATGGTGGCTGATGTCGATTTCCTTCAGGATGCTGTCATCCTAAAAAAGAAAAGCAGAGGTTACAGTTACAGTTTGTATGTTATGGGCCAAACAAATAAACAAAGTGGAAGAGACATTAAAGAATTAAAAACTTTGCTCCCTGTTGTAAATCTACTAGTTATATAGATTAAACAAAGTCAAGAGTTAAGTAACCCACACTTTTACATACACACACACAAAGTGAGCTGGTTATTTATGATGTGTTTGTGTGTTGAGGTCAGTGGCAGTGATGCAAAGTGTAAACCATCTTTTTCAGACCCGTCAGTCTGCTCAGTGGAGCAAATGATCAACTGCCAACCTGAGGCACAGCTCAGATTGGTCAGTGTGACAATATACTGTAATTCTATGAAACTGCCAGAGTCATTTAGATGTTCACATATTTACACCCACTTTCAATCAAATATGAAATACTGACAGGGATATTTGTAAACATACAGACAGTTCAAGTTGTTCTTTCTTTTATGGATAAACACAATAACATTAAACAAAATGTTGATAATAGTGTGAGATCCTTTCCATCTATGAAAGTAAGTAAGTTTCTAAGAGCCCATGGAAACTAAAAATAACCAGACTGTCCAGGTTCTTTGATGCTAGCTCTGTAATGAGGATGTTGAGACTGGGTTAATAACACAGCACATTTATTTTCCTCCTATGGTTTACCTTAATCAAAAGATAAACTGTAGCCACAAAGTAAAACATTATTTGAACAGATCATAGATAAATAGATCAATACTGGAAATGAGCTAAATGATCTCACTCTGTCTGCAATTCCTTTTGATATTCAGTATGGAGATCATTGCTAAATAACAGATTATTTTGCAATCCATATCCTAAAAGGAAGTGTATAACAGAGGCACAGTGACCAGCTCAAGCTTGAAAGCAGCTGACTTGACAGCATAGCAACAGTGCAGATGCAACCCCTGCATTGCAAAATCAGTCATGTCACAAGACATTCTCTCACAATGTTCACACTTCAGTGTGAGTTTTGTGAGTGAATTTTATTATGAGAACCTGTATAAACTCACAGTGACTATATTTTTTAAATGAGGTAATACATCGTTGGAGTAACAGAGAGGTGTCTGTAATCTAAGAACTGAGTGTGTGAGTTAAGATTTTGCACTTTGTAAACTGTTTAAGGTTTAATTTGATTTAGCTCTTTAAAGTTAAAGATAAATACACTGTAAATGCAAATGAAGGTTAGACTATGATCATTTGCCTTAAAGTATTAGTTGATGCTTTATTCTTTAAACAGGAAACAGAATCAAGGCCCCAACATCAGTATCTCCCTGACCTCAGAGAGAGAACTTCCCTACATGTAGCATTGAATCATCACCCACAACACAGTTATGGACAGTCGGTCCAAAAGGTGAACAAACACAAGACATCTGTCAGCCAGAAAGACAAACACACAAACAAACACACCAACATTTAGGTAGCCTGTCAGGTTGATTCATCCTCACACGGTCACAACAACAAGTAGCAGGAGGATGATGGAGGGTGGTGGAGGGAGAATCTTTCTATTTATATCCCAGTCATACAGGTAGATGTGCCGCAAACATCACACTGTCCCCTCCTCTCTCCACCCACCGGTTTGTTTAGGCTATAAATAGACCTCCACTGCTGTAGCCATCCACTGAATCAATCAGTCTCTATCTATTTATCCATCAATCTGCCATCGTCGCTGCTGGTTTGCTTGTTAGTGTTTCTGTCTGTCTGCTTGTATTTCCATTAAACATTTCTCTCTGTCAAAACACAGTGTCTCTCTGCCTGCTTCTCTGACAGACAGAGCAACAGCTGTAAGGATACTGCAATGACACACGCAAGGAAAACACACTCATCTCCACAAACACATTCATCTAATACTGAGATGATATAACCTGCTGTTTTTGTTTACTTGTTGCGATCTGGGCCTTTTGTGTTCATGCAAACACACGAATGGTGCAAGAGTGATGCAACCTCATCTCATCCTCTGTGCACTCATGTCTAGTTGCTAGAAGAAGTTTAAACATACACGCATGCACGCACACACGCACACACACACACACACACACACGCACTGACCTCGAGCTGACAGAACCCGGTGTGGTTCTTGTTTCTCGCCGCCTTGTTCTTCAGGTAGATAGAAAACCATCTCCGCACTGTGAATTTTCGCGTGCTGGTATCCATGGCAACGGGCAGACCTTTGCATCTATCCCATAATGATGAACATCTCCCTCCTGCTGCAGGGGGTCCTGAGGTATAGACGCACAAACAAGAGCTTTAATTGGTTTTCTATTAGTCCCGCTGTGTCTCCATTGGTTTCTCTTCAGTCTGATGCTTCTCGTAGTTTTCCCATCGTTCTCATTCGCTGCTCGTCTCTGTGGTGGTTTGAGCCTGGTCGTGTCTCTCTCTCCTCCTCACACACACATACTAATACACACACACACACCCTCTGTCTCTTAGCTGCAGTGAACGCCAGTAAACACGCAGAGTAGTAATGGAGCCGTTAATCTAGTCAGATAGACAGACGGACCGGTGATGACCGGGGCAGGTTCTGCTGGGTTATTTCTCTCTATTTTTGGAGGGGTGGGGGCTGTCTTGTATTTTGCAGCAGACGTGATGCTGCAGCAGAGAGAAGTGACGAATAAATCTGTTCCGCTGAATCAGGAGGTGTGTGTATGTGTGTGTGAGAGAGATCCCTCCTTCACATCCTCTGCTCGTGCATGTGTGTGTTCATCCCTCTCTCTCTCTGCAGAACACGAGATTGTCACCAGTCACATTGTGTGACTCCGTCCCTCACCCCCTCCCTCATTTCTCCCCCTGTCCCTGCCCCTCACCTCCCTGTCTCTCTCTCCCACCAGTGTACAGCAACAGCTGGCGAGGTCACATGGTGTAACACAGCTACCTCTGCCTCTGTCCTTTCTCTTCTCCTCCTACATGGCAGAAAATAACAGATCAGAGTTTAAAAATATTAAAAAACAAAAAAACAGACCAGAATAAAACATTGACCAGTGTCAAAATAAAAATATGTAGCACGTTTAATGGAAAACACCCTCAACTCTGATGTTACATGTTACATCATGGGATGTTACATCTGAAATCAATGTAATATGGAGGACGGCGATCAATGTTACAATCAATAATGATGACAAAAGCAAGGACAGCAATCACTGAGAGTACAGCATGATCTGGTTGATCACTGGACACTGTGTGTGTGTGTGTGTGTGTGTGTGTGTGTAGGTACTTGGATCTGTCACATCAGCAGCTTTGCAGAACTGCAGTGTTACATAAGCATAGGAGAGAGAGGTGGAAGCAGAGACCAATGGAAGTGAGAGAGACAGGGAAGCTTTAATAGATGAGAGCAGGGGTAAATGAGGACTGCTGCTCTACCTGGGTCAGACACCCAGAACTGACCTGGGTTTTATTTTTATGTTTTAAAATTAAATCCTCATCTTGGGTGAAACCACCTCAAATGCTTCACAGCGGTGATCCCGAACTTGGAACGTCAGAGCTCATAGTGCTGTTTCCACTGATTTGATGGGATTAGGAGCACATTTATATAAATATATATATCTGTATAGCTGGCACATACTTTCAGGGCATTATAGCACTACTGAAAATGTATTCAGATGTGTTTAGTCAATCTGCTGTGCTGTGTTGTGGGAGGAGATTCAGGATTACAGAATGGTGTCTTTGTCCTGGTAGGATTAAGGCTCAGTAAGGAGATCACAACATTAATATTCATACACACCAAGTAGATAAGGACAGATAGAGATGGACAAACTTAAATATAAAACTCACTCTACTGTTGTAAACTACATGCATAGACAGACGGAAGTTAAAGTGCATGTGAAATCCATGTTTTATGTTTTAACCTCCTATATTTATTCTTCTCTATAGATAAACTGAGCTCACTTTGACTTACATAAAATGAAAAATACAAATTGATTGACTTGATTGTCAATACTGGGTGTTACATAATGACGCTGGGATGACTTCAGGGCAGACTGACGAGATACTGAATGTTTTATTGACATTAAAAAAGTACAAATGTTCATTTCAGTCATTTCAAACAACAGCATTTTTCTCACTCGGCTTCAATTACAAAATCATTTAACGCTGAATATAAATCAAATGAATGAATCTATGCACAAACACAATTAAAGCCAACAAGCAACAACAGCAACAAGTCATGAAACAAACTGACAGAGATTATCTAGTGTTTATCAAAATATTTGCTACATTGATTAAAAAAAAAATTATGAAATGATGACAAAAAAGAAAGTTATTTTTACAGGTCACGTGAACATGTGATAAAAATGTTAATGCATAATGAACGTGTGCGACTTGAGCTCGGCTGTAAAGAAACTGAAGCATTTCTTCCATAACCCATACACTATGATTACGTGATCCTAGTCTCTATCGGTTTAAAGCTCACAAATGTGATTAACAATCCTCTTTTAGCGACAGCGACATTAACCAATCCTAGAGCACAACATTGAATAGTGGCTTATGTACTTGGCAAATATCAGAAGGTAGCTCTATTTTACTATGCCTGAAAAATGTAGATGTTGCAAAACAGGAGTGGAGTTTTTCCTCAAAAGAAGCCCTCAAATAATGTACATTACCCAAGATCAACTGTAAAGTACATTAACAATAGAGAACAAAAGTTATTTCTTCACACACCAGATAAATGTAATAATGTTTATGATGACTAAAAATCAACCCGTCAAGAAGCAGATGGCAATTAATCCAAGGCACTAGGTACAGAAAAACGTTTAAAATACAGATAGCAAAGTCCCAACACTGCAGTCTGACATCTACACACCCATATTATTATGTACAACTCACCTGCAGATACGGCGCAAACACATAAACCAAGGCTCCACTCATTTGTCTGCGCTACCAAAGATACAGGACACTTACTGTCCGTCTGCCTGTCTGCCTTGACCTCAACTCACCACCGTGCCTTCTGTGGTGTCCTGAAAAAACAGGCCATGCACTGTCAGACTCATCTACTGTTAAGGCCAGGAAAGGACATAATTCCATTAAAGCACTACGTAGTAGTGGAGTGTGTGTCAGTGTAGGATATAAAAAGAACGATTCACTTTAAGATGCTTCTTTTCAAGTATATATCCCAGCTGGCATTTTCACTCTACACTGATTGAGGCTATTTTTTGATATATATTATCATTAAAACTATGGTGTTCATTGGGAAGCAAATTAAATCCATAAGTCCTTGTGTAAAAGTGTGCAATAGTAGGTAGCTGCGTCTGTTGTTGCATTTCAGTTGCCACGTGTATTTCATGAAAGAGGTGGGTAGTTAACTGGCACATTATGGTCACAAACATGGAGCTCCCCCTTGTTAACAGCCACGTGTTTTTCCATGTGTTCACAGTCCACGAGGGTGAAGTCGGGGCTAAAACAGATCTCAATCTGCCCTAACATCTGGCTGTCAACATTCTGTCAAAAAAAACATACAAACACAGAATCCATCAAACCTTTAGTCAGAGCTTTAATAAAGCTGTATGAGAATATAAGGATTTTGAGAAGTGGGACCATGTAAAATACTGACAGTAAATTCTTATTTTATCAAAAGTAAAATGAGATATTTATACCTGGAAAGCACATTGGATCTTGGGTTTAACGCCGGAGGACTTCACAATGGCTTCTTCAATCTGTGAAAACTATAAACAGACACATTAGAAACAAAGTCAAAGTGACAGACAATACTTTAATCCTTATATCCTTCAGTCTTTTTTGTTTTGATAAACTATAAAAACATAATAAACCTACTTTGTAGGGCTCTTCTGAAGGGGTGATGTTAGCCGTATTCAGGATGCTATAAAAACAGAAACACAAATTTCAGTTTTCTTCAGTGACTTAAAACAGATATATACAGAACAAGTATTTGGTTTCTGTGAACTGAATAGTAGATATACTGGTGGTTGAGAGGAATCAGGAACATCAAGACAACACTATGATCCAGAAAATGAGACAGTGGTTTATGGTGTGTTTGTGTTCTGTACCTATTCAAATCCAATTTGTGATACAGTTCCAGGGCTTTGCTGAAGTATTTATGTTGACTATTCATAGACTTGGCTCTGGCTGCACATGTACCGTGTTTGTGCCACTCATACTTCCTGTTGAGACAAACAGATACACACACACACAACAGAAGTTACTTTTAATTACTATTATTATGTACAGGTTTAAAGCAGGTCATCACTATGACATGTGAAGGGTCTTGATCGGTGGTGGTAACTATTTTCTTTGGCAAACTGCATCTGATTTTCAAGATCATGAACAATCTCTTCTGGTCTGTAAGATTTAGGAAGTTGTTACATATCAATTCATGGTGTTAAGGATCCAAACCTCTTGGATCTGACTGTGGATATAAACATGGTGAACAAAGACATCTGACAGTTTCTCAACTATAATTTTAAACGAGTTTAAACAAATTTGGCTATAAACATGTCGGTCTGTTTCCAACTCTACAAAAGGTTCAGAAACTGTCTATAAAACATACTACATCTCTCAAATAAAACAGAACATCATTATGCTGCTGTCCTGGAAACAAAAGGCAGAAGTTATTGTTTCTTGTAATTCAAATGTCATTAATGAACCACTCCCAACATGCTTTGTATTAGTGTGAAAACAAAGTGACAGAAATCATCAGGTTCATATCATATGGCAGAGCACAGTGTATTACTGTCTGTTACTATAAACAGCACTATTCCACATTAATGCATCTGTTATCACTATGTCATATGACTTGCAAATCCAAATCCCCCTGAGGAGATGCAACGACAAAGCAGACAACCAGATAAACAATGGATTAATTCAGGACAATACTAATGTTGTAGCACAGTACTATTATAAAACTAGAGCATGAACGTTTATGTCAAAAAATAGAAAAAGTGGAAGGACAGATTGGGACAATACCAGAAGCCAATTGATGAGGGACGAAGCAAGTCAGGCCAATATTTGTCCATTTCAGGGCGCAGGTCCTGCAAAAAAAAAAAAAAAAAAAAAAGTGTATTAAATATAATTTATTAACTGGAGACGTGTTAAAAAAATACATGGATTTACCGCATATCCTATTCATACTATATGTTATTGTATAACTTGGTTCTGTGCTGTTTCTCCAAACAGAAGAACTGATGGTAACAAAAAAAAGACATTTTTAAAGTTTTTACATCTAATTATAAACACATATGCAACATTAGTGTTATACCTCTATTTCAGAAGAGTTGAAATGCCATGATGAATTGCAGAACATCCCGTTATCTGGCCTGGAAAACAGATTCACAGCGTTAGATATCACTGCAACACTGACAAATGAAAACAACGACTGATTCATCTCACACGTGTTGTTATAACAATAATAACAACAATTAAATGCACACACACATACACGTCCTTACCAGAATCCATGAAGTGTCCAGTAGCTAATGTTAGGATGACACTGTTCCATCTGAAATTTTACAAAAAAATATTTATTTTCCTCTAATACTCAGGTGACTACGCGTCAAATGGCTGAAATACAAAAACTTTAATTCCACAGCAACAGTCTAGTCTATAAAATATCAAATATACTGATGGTGATTCTGATTATATTAAAAAACAAACAAAATATTTACTTTAAAACATAGGGAAATGGAAAAAGAAGCACAATTTATCATTTCAAAAGCTTCAACTATCTAAAATAAAAGTTTACATTTATGTACTTGACATTTAAAGATACAAGATAAGTTTGGTGTTTGTATCTCCAGACTCATGCATCAGTTCATGTCACAGTGTCAACTGAAATGTGGAACTGAGAGCAGCGAATGCAGCTTTGTAGTCATGTAAATGTCAAGTCGTTGTGATGTCACTTGTGGATCACTTCGGCTTCTTATTAATGGTATCACAAACCCAATGTTGCTTAATGAAACAAGTGTTGTCAGACATTCAGTTTTGTATCATAGTTTCAGATCATGTGAATTTTTAAGGAGTAAAAGTTCACAGAGATATTGTGTATTGGTATCACACTCTGAGGCAAAATTATAATCTTGGGAATGCATAACATGTTGATATAAACTGATACAAAGTAGCCTAGAAACAGCAAGTTTTTAAGTTTCCAGTACTGAGAAATAAAACTCATTCTAATTCATGAAAACACATCCTAACCTGCTCTGACTAGGCACAGACATTAAATTAATGACAGACTATAAATCTGGCATAATGAAAGAATTATGACGAAGTATGTGTATGTGAAAAAAAACCTGCTTGTATCTTTATGAGGTCAATATGTCAATATAAAGTCAGGAGGACACTCACAGTACAGAAGGTTTGGGGCCAGTGGTGCGTCAGGATCATCTTGTTCCACATTTGTCTGAAATTCACACACATACATTCATTTGTTAGTTCAGTGTGCTTATTAGTTATACAGGATGTTATCTAGTTCTTCAGTATAACAGGGATAAGCACATAAGCAGTTTTATTAATCTATACAATTATTCATTTGATGTACTTACAGGGGTGAAGCTACCGCTGCAGTAGACAGGGCTGCTGCTGTCAGGCAGAGCAGAAGAGGTGAGCAGAGCTTCATGTTTGACCTAAACAAAAACAAGATACTGTACTGAAACCACAATAGAAAACTTCACAAAGTGGGTTTAGTGAAAACTCAGGGTTAGTTGTCTCAGAGTTGAGAGAGTTTTCGGTTCCACAAAGTGAGTTCAGCTGAAATTCAAGTCAGTTTCTACAGTAACGGACCCTGTGAAACTAACCTGCTCGCTAGCAGGTTTAGTTGAACGAATGAATTAATGAAAAAAAATGAACTAATGAATGAATTAATACTTTATTGATCCCAAAGGGAAATTAAGGCATCCAGTAGCTTACACACACAAAAAAACACAGACACAGATTATTCTTATTATCATTATACAGTAAAAAAAAAGAATTAAAACACCACCAGAAGGAGAAAATGACTTAGTGAAGGTGAAGATAGAAAATAAAGTATAAACTATAAAAAAATATATAAGCAGGGCAATGATTACAGAATACACAAGGAGAAAAGTATCAGGTAAAACAGTGCAAAAAGTACAAAAAGGTGCAAAAGTACAAAAATGCAACCAGGGTGAGGAATTGTGCAAAAACGTTCCTGTAACCCAGAGTTTCTCCTCTTTAAATGAATCTTCAGACTGAAGGAGGCGACGCCTCAGACACAGCGTGTCCTTTTCAAAAAACCTTCCGATACTAGAACACAAACTGTCTGCAGAAATCAGAGAGATCAGACCCTGTTTAGACGTTTTATCACAATTTTTTCATCATGATTTTATCATGATCATCACGGTCAATAATTTATTTCAACAATATGAATTGATTTTATTGAATTGATTTTATTTACTGTAGGTAGACTGATGTATATTTAAAAATGTGCAACACTAGTAATATTTCTTAAATAACCAAATAATCAACATCTTTCTCATCAATGCTTGGTCGGCACTTTTCTGCCGCGGCTGCTCCTGTTCCTTTGTAGCTACGGTGTCGCCTTTTTTAGTTTAAATAAAAAAAAAAAAAGAATAGAAAGGAAAAGGCTCATTCTCTGTATTTACTGTCATTAGAAGTTCCAGTTTCTCTCATGTCAAACTGGAGGTGCAAATCTTTTTATTAGCAGCCATTTATCCACAAATGTTCTCTGCTGATCCTGATCTCTGTTCCATTGATGTGGTCTATTGGTCTCATGAGCTGCTCTACTCAGGATTAACTGAACTCAGAGCTAGTAAACTTATTGATATCACCTGTTCTGAAACTAAAAAACTCAGAGTTTGACCCAGAGTTATTTAAACCTGCTTTGTGAAACAGGCCCCAGGTCTGTGCAACGAACCACATTCACATCACATCCAGAGTGTAAACATTTGTGGGACACATGAGCATTATCATCAAATAAATGTATATTCATAAATGGATTAAATTAAATTAAGTGCGACACATAATATAGATGTTTGACTGGTTCACTATTAATAAACCAGGGGAAGTATATAAAAACTTTGAGCAGAGAAAAAACAGGTAGTGGCTCTAGAGTGGATGAAGTGAGCAGAGAGCAAAGCTTCATGTGACCACATAATTGAGTTGAGTTGATGACCTAAAGTCCAGCAAGTTTAACCCACACACACAAACAAAACTACAACATGTACGTAACAACTGGATTCACATACACTGGCCAGTTTATTTTTCAGTCACATCACCGAATAATGCTGGTGTCCTCCGTTCATATGCTTCATTTTACACACGAGCTTATGAGTCATTATTCAGAGGGAGCCCTGGGCTCAGGCCTGTCCGATTAACTTCAAATAAAAAGCATTAGTGTTCAGCACTAATGTAATAACCTAAGTCTTGAAAATTGACAACGGCCCCAGATAGACACTCACAAGGTCTTTAGGGAAAAAAAGTCACATGACCTTGTAGCACCAAGATAAATGTGGTAATTCGTGCTTTGCGACATGTCAAGTCAGCAGCAATGACTGAGACACTTTCTCCCAACTTCCTTAAAACATAGAAACTCTACAAACACTGCAACGCAATTCACAATGAGTTAAGTGTTTGTCCAACATCAACACAGTAAATCAGTTTAATTCAACCAAACTAACCAACAATAAAAACAGAAACACAGTTTAATTAAACGTAACAGACGAGTCTGAACTTGTCCTGGAAAGGAGTGACCTGTAACTTTAAGTTTTAGGAAACGACAACTTTAAAATAAGTTAATGTAAAACTGCTTAAGTTAAATCCAATAAATCGAAGTGTAAAATACGAAACACATCGACGGTTGGACGTTAAACATTGTCAAAGCAGCGTAAACAGACACAGTAGTTTCAACATTTTAATGTTTATATTTATAATAACCTCACCTTGTCCCGGATATGTTGCAACAGACACGTCGTCGTTATCCGGACGTTTAACAGCTTCTCGTGTAAAACAAGTTGACAGTTTTTCTCTGAGAAACAAGCGAAGACAGAATCTGTTGTTTATGACCAACAGCCGCTTCGCTACCTTCCCTGTCAGCTCAGCCAATCATCAGCGCCGTAACGTCCTACGTCATCACGTGGTTGACACAAACTGTAACAAAATAACCACACGCAATATATTTATACACCAAATGATCCTTTACATGTACTGCACGTCTACTTCACGTTTCTGCAACTGAAGCTACGGTTTTATGATTTTATAACTCATGTATTTAATCAGACGTTTCACTTTGTAAAGTGCTGAACACTAATGATTTTTATTTGAAGTTAATCGGACAGGCCTGATTTATTAAAACGTACCGGGAGCCCAGGGGTTCCTCAGGAATAATGACTCATTATAAGCTGATGTGTAAAATGAAGCATGTCAAGAGAGGACAATTAAAGAATAATTCATCCTGGTCTGTCTTCAGCAGTGTTGGGTATGCTACTTAAAAAAAAAAAAGTTATATTTAATTACTAGTTACTTCTCCCAGAGTTAGTAGCTGAGTTACAACATTATAAAAATGATTAGTTACCAGGGAAAGTGACTGATGCATAATTTTTTTCAATTGTTCAAATATGTAGCAATGAGTTTGGACTAGTTAGTCACTGAGTTATGAATAGTTGTGTTTATCTTGTTTCTCGTTAAGAGCAGTTGTGTTTATCACGTGTCATGGTTGTGGAAACAAACTCATCAACTCTTTTTTTAAAATAACAAATTAGACTGTGATTCAGTTCTGTAGCTGAAAGCTGATCGTTTTTGTTTTTTGTCAAAAAAGTAATTTGAGTAGATATAATTTGTTCCTAACTCTTATTATCAACCTGTTCATCTCAACCTGCTGTGATGAAGATGAGTGTCGGGTTCAGTGTCCTCTCTTGGGTTGGATTACTCATCAAGATTTCATATTACTTCACACTTTCATAACAGGTATTGATCATTTTTCAACATTTTCTTTCTTGCATTTAGAATAAAAATTCCAATTAATTCCATATTAACTTCTAACTTACCTGAGATTGACTGTCAGAGAGAGAGAGAGAGAGAGAGAGTAATATGTAATGTACTAAAATTATCACTTGGTTGGTTTGACTTACAGTGTGTATTATGACCAACAGAGGGCTCTTTTCCACCACAGAAAGACATCAGTCCTGTTTTCAACACAGATGTAAACACATAAACACAAAGAGAGAAAAAAAGAAAAACTAATGTCAAAATTATGCACAGAAGCACAATAACTCTTAAACGGCCTGTTTCTAAATATTTAACAAGAAACTCTATTTTTTTCTATTTATTGCAGAATTATAACCCATTAATGAACATGTCATGTCTTCTGTGTATATATAGTTTTTAACACACCCTGACTGTCACATGTCTCTTACAGATTAGTATCTAAATTCTAATCTTGTGCTGTTAATAATCTTTGTATTTCTGATTTTTTTAATGCAAAATATAACTTTATTTGGAATTTCATGTTGCTCAAATAAGAATGTGAAATGATATCGGTAGGTGATGTGGATGGGAAGTGAACTAAAGATAAGCCTCTGGGATTTGCCCTCTACATATAGATTTCTTATTCTGCAAAAGGTGCTGCCGATCTTGAACATGGCTTTAAGAAAGGACTATTATTCACTAATAACATAATATTTTTTGCTACAGTGTTTTTCTTTGTTGCCAAAATATTCTCCTCCTTCCATAAATATATTCTACTGACACTTTATGAACTTGATGTGTGCACTTAATGGAGAGTGTTACATGTTTCTGACAAAGTGAAGACAGCTGATGTTCCAGTTCTTAAGAAAACATCTGCCACCAGTTCTTTTGCTTTGTTGCCTTCTCGTTAGCTTCTTGCCTCTGCAGCTGCTCTTTCACACTTTTCTGTGTGTCTCTGTGACACTCACACATCCCTCACCCTGCCACTCTCCCTCTCTTACTCTTTCCTTTTCTCAAACCCAACTCCATGTTTTCCCATCATATGATTCAATTTCAGATGTGAAATGTGTTTCACAGCTCCTCCACTGTGTCAGGAATAGTCTAGCTGTAACTGTAGCTAGTTTTATAAATAGGCTCTGGCCAAAGTTCAGCATGCGACACAGTGTCTCAAGACGTTTCTGAGTGCAGAGGGAGAAAGGTCTTAGGAAAGGACTTCAGTGCTGCTAAAGTGCAGCTATTTAGATTTAAATTTATAAATGAGAAAGTGTGCACTGCACCACTGAATGATCTAGAGATGTTTCTATAATTTTGTTCCTGCATTTCTATCAGCGAGGGTAGTGTAAATAACTTAAATTCCTATATGTATGATGCAATACAGGTCTACTACATTCTCCAAAAAGTAATGACTCTATAGCAATTTCAATAAAAACTGAACATTGTGGCTGTCATGAGGGTATAACCTATAGGCCTGTTGTATTTAGTATTTTTAGTTTTAGCCAGCTTTGTGTTGAATGCAAAACTTTGGGAAATTTTGGAATTCGGAGTTGCACATTATGTCTGAAAGCTCTGCAATGATGGTTATTGTAGTTTGGAATAAATCAAAGTGACTTTAGATTTGTTGCCTGAAGCTAAAAATGTTGTTTCTAAATGCCGCGCCCTCCATAACATTGCCATGGTCAGATTCTTAGCATTGTCTAGATCAGCTGGTATACCTAAATAACCAATTGTTTACCATCAGGTGTTCAGGTAACGTGGTAGAAGCTACTGAAGCAACTACCACTGATTTTACTAAAACCTGTCATGAGTAAACTCTGTTAATCAAATAGTTCACTGGTTCTAGCAGCCCTGAGTCTTGAAGGATACTGGTTATATATAGGCAGCTCTCTCCTTATAAGGCCTCAGGGAGAGGCAGGTGGGGGTCGGTTGGAGACGGGTGGTGGTTTTGTTGGCCTGGTGCTTGGTTTAGGCTGACTCCCTGTGGATTCAGGCTGTCAACCGAAGTCACTGCAAAGGGGATCTCAAGGGGTAAGAAAAATACATTTTTTATTCTGTTTTCTGTTGCAATCTCCACTGTATCCTCAGCTTTTTTTTATCTACTTTTGTTTCCAACCCGAGTGTAGCAGGTGGGATCAGTGGGATGAAGGTATGGAGAGGAGATTAGGACGTGAGCAGGGGATGTTGAATGACCCTTAACCAGAGTTGATACTTCTCAAACTGATGAGAGAAAGGATTTGTAATTTATGAAGGATGTGTAGCAAAGTGGTTGGAATAAATGAGTTACCAGTGACAGTAATGGCAGTAACTGTCTTGTCTTCTCTTCAGCTAAACAGCAGGTGTGTTTTTGTTTATCATAGTAACAGGACAATTAGTTCAAATGGACTCTGACAAGACAGTTAAATTTGGTAGGAGCACTTAGGGCTGCTTTAATGAATAAATTGCTGGTGTGTGGCTCTGGGAGTTTTATTATATTGACCTCAATTAAACTTGACCTTATGCATGTGTTCTCAACTCCTATTTCATCTTAAATTAAGAAACTTTAAAGGACATTGAATGATGATTATTTGTCCACACGATCATTATTTTCACTGCTTAGAGCTATTTATGATCATGATACAGAATTTCAGAGGTTTGCTTGGTTATGGTTCGAGAATTTTTATAGGTTTACCATTACAGAGAGGCTCAGGTGTCATTTGGCAGGAATTTATGCTGTTACAGTGTTGGCTGGACTGACAGAAGCAGGCGACTGACGCTGATGTAGGTATAGGTTGGTTGGGACTAGATCATGTCCTGTCTGCATTGATATTAATGTGTGTTGCAGCTTTGAGCTTCATGTAAAGCATTTGGTTTGTTTGGTATTTGAATTTCTAAAACCATTCATAGCCAGAATGTATGTGAGAGAGTATGAACTTTAACATATCAAATCCTTTCCAATCAAAAGTCTGCATAATGAAGAGTCATTATTGACTTTAGGGACCAAAGGTTAGCGATCAGGGATCCTGAAGCCGCTGCGGGTGTTTCAAAGATCTGGAAGAATGTCTTTGCCAAAGCAGCACGTCTCAGTAGCTTACACGATAAGGTTGGTCAGGGGGAAATCGCTTCATGTTTCATGTGACCTTATTTCTAGTCTCTGGAGACTGTTACACTAGGTGATGTAAGGCAATTATGTTCCACTATGCGTGATGTAAGACAAAGTTATGCTCTTGTTTTGGTATCTGCACTGTACTAAGACATATTAATTTCCTACATCATAGAGAACTCAAGTCATTTGGAAAGGGAATTCTGTCACAAAGTAAAATCATTTTTAACAAATTTAAGTTTTATGACATACAAAATATATACTAAATATACTCTAAAATGTCCATGAATGCTTCAGGGCGACGAGTCCATTGGTCTATGTGATATAAGTGTATCTGTGGATGGTAAAATAGAAACTGAACTGTCATTACTGTCAACTGTCTTGGAGATTGAAAAGTATATCCATATTTTCACATACATGGTGCAAATCAATGTGCATTGCATTTTCTATCTATCAATATGAAAATGAAGGATGTACTTTCTGAAATGGTTGGTTCAACCCTAAAAATAATTTTAGTTTATTTAATTACTAAGATCCTACTATTTTATAATATTGTTGGTTTGTTTTGCTGCTTATGTAGAATTAATCTTATGTTGTTTCATTCATTTTTAAGGTGAAAATTAATAGTGTTAAATACAAATGCTACAACTGCTAGAGCTGAATTTAGAGCTGTCAAAGTGAAAAATTGGTCCAACAATAGTCTATACATCCATGTATGTTTGCTTGTTCTTGTGCTGGTCTTTAAATCAAACACTGTCACCTTGTCATTGCTGAAGCTGCCACTGTTTGTGTGTACGTGTGTGAAAGCTATATGTGTCTGAATTCCAGGAGGGCTTTTTGTTTTTGTAGGAGATGAGGCAGTAAACACAAATATATAACTCATTACTGTTGCATCAAGAAAGTCATTACCACAGAGAAATATATTGTTTTGCTGCCAAATGCCTCAAACCTCCTCATATCAATCATTTCTTTCCCTCTTTGCATTTAATCCTTTAGGGATTCCCAGTCTCCATGTTGGTGTTTATGTGTGTTGGTTTTAACTGTTTATATAGTGTACATCTTACATGTCAGTATTTGTTTGTGTGTTTTTGTTTGTGTGTATGTGTTACTGGTCCAACAGGTCAATACCTAGAGGGTCATCATGTCGTGGAATATTAAGAGTTACAACCATGAATACCACCACAAACAGAGCCGATATGTGGTTAAAGAATACAGCAGGTACAGGACAGACTAATCATACAGCAATTGCAAAACTAACAGATAAATCTATTGCTGCACTTTAATATTTCTAATATTATTACTAATAGTTTTACTGTAACATTAGTAGTTGGTAAACCTGCAAATCCATCCATCTAAGATTAAATATTAACTCAGCCAACACTAAGAGCTTCCTGGTTAACATTAGTCTGACAGCAACACTCTGAGCTGGTGAAGATAAACTTGACAATATTTCATAACGAATGTCCCAAGTTCATCTTTAAAATACACATAATGCAAAATTAAAATCCATATCCTCAAGCTTACGTTTTTTAATCAGTAGACATACTTTTCCACAGATAAAATACAAAAAACTAAAGGAAACTTTAGTTGAAGAATGACCACGCTCAAGTATACTTTGAGTAATTGGAGAGACCTGTGTTTACAGCTTTTTTGTACAACAATAACTAAGAGAAAAAGCTAATACATGGCTAAACATGATGTGGTCAATGTTCAAAATCAGGAAAACTGTTGTAGGAATAGATGCCTAGTTAATATATTCATGATGTCATCACATCCTATTTGGATTGTGCCAAGCGCCAGCTGTTTTAGCCCTTTTAATAAATCTGATACGTTTGTTTCTATTTCTGTTGTCAGAAAATGAAACAAGTATGAAATAATATTTGAAACCTTTTAAGACTACATGTTAACCAGCACGCAAATCATTTCAAATCATTTCCAAGCTGCTGCTGTGCTCTCTGCACTAGTTATAGCTGCGAATCATCCATCAACAAAATCACCAGACACATTAGCGAAAGACAATGTGCCTCGGGATTTTGGCTGTATTTACATGCATAATGGTAACTCCATGATAACATTTCACCTGGGACCCACTGCCTGTCTCGTGTATGTGTTGTGATCTATTCACATTGAATCTGTGTTTGATAGTCATTAATAATAGTTGACGATCCATCACATTATATTTTGTTAACCCTTGTTCAGAAGCAAGAGAGAGAGGAGCAGCACAGGAAAAGTATTGCTCTTCACTCTCCCCTCATTGATACTGTAATAGAAGGTGTCAGTTTTATGTAATGTTGCTAATATGATGTCAATATAACTGTCAACAGATCTCTCTGTTGTCACGTGTGGACGCCAAAACTCAACAGTCACAAGCACGAAGGTCAAATCATATCCATGCGTCTCAAGTCGCTGAAGTCCAACGACACGGGTGCTAAGTAGGCTACACTTTCTGTAAATGCCCCCCCAGTGATGAAGCAATTTATTTGGAAGCAGCAACGGTCAATGGAGAAACTTCTCATCATGCAATATGACAGTATTTGGCTGACCAATGGCGTAACTCCATCATCTAACTCTGTCATTTATAGTGCTGGAGTCCAACACCGTTAAAGAAAAATGTTGCTAACAATAACTGTGATGGATATTCATGTCTGTTTGTTTGTGTGTGTTTTCAGAGGAATACCAACAGGTATTCTGGCTGATGTTTTTCATGTCGACACTGATACAAACATCTGAATCCTCCTCTAATAAGCAGCTGGCCACAATACGAGTTTGATCTTTTTTCTACTCAAGTTAATAAAATTAACAATTAATAAAATTCTCACAGTGACAAGTGTTGAATTCTTTTTTTCCCCTTTATTCACTCTCTAACCACTTTCCCATTTTTTTTAAAACAAGGTAAGTATGAAACTTGTGTGTGCTATGTGGCCTGAAGGACAGATGACTTTCTAATCTTTTTTTTGTTGTGAAAAGAACTTTCCAGGCAAATTTACACAACCAAAATTTGCTTCATTCTTTCTAGGTTATCTAAATGGATGAAAATATTGTGTTTGTTGTTTTTACATAGGTTTATACACTTAACTCTGTGAAGCAGAGCATCAAAATATAAATTTTATTTTCTCTATTTAGGGTGAACGCTTACAAATGTCATGTGAACCTGCAACACAAAACTGTCTTGTGTTTCTCAACATGATTTGGTCTCATTGTTATGGACACAGCATCCGATCATCACAACAGCTACTTTGTCTCTGCCAACTTTCTCCAAGACTTTCTGAAATGCAGAGCACTCTGTTCTATTTTCTAGTGGGAGTGGTTGAATGGCATCTGGGGCCTGGATGAAAGACACAGACTCAGAGCTTCCAGCTACTCTCTGCATTGTTTGAACTTACACTCCCCAGCTCTTAAACTACAGACACATGTGAAAAGAAATAGGATGTTTTGATTAATCATCATCCTTTTCTATACAGTTGTTTATGACAGAAACAACACCTCCAAAGGTAAAACAGTTAGAAATGGAGGTGAGAAGATCAGGGACTCGTTGTCTTGCTCAAGGATACTTCAACATACTCAGCATGAGGAGATGAGGATCAAACCAGGAACAACATCACTACCTCCTGAGCTACAGGTTACATTTACATGGTTTCCCTGAACCTCTGTGGGATTCCTCGGGGTGCCCTGGTTTCCTCCCCTAAACTTGTCACAGTGCAGCTTTTGAAGTCTTTGTGGATACATGGTTGGGAGTAGCACAATAGTCCAAGTATTATGTGATATTGGTGGATCAGAACTGACTTAATTAGACATTTTAAGAGTGAGAACACTTGAAAAACTTGGCAAAAACTTGTCTCTGCTCAGAGAACTGGGATTGTGATGGCTATTTTTAATGTTTCTCTCTCTGTTTCATCAAGAGTATTCTTTTATAGTTATTCAATTGGAAATAATATATATGTATGGTGCATTTGTCAAATTACCAGCATTGGATGGAAAGTATACAACCTCTTATTTGGAATTGTAGGCACGCATTATCTTCATCATTATCTTCTCAGACCAGTGCTACTTACTGAAAAATATTTTGACCAAAAATATTCCCCATGCATGAGGTTAACATCACATCTTTAATATTTAAATTCAAAATCACATATTTTTAAAGAAAAACTCATTTCTCAATCTACTGTATGTGCAAGATAAAAACTTGTTTTCCCATTTGTCCTCAGCTCTGAGGAGATGGAGGAAAGATATGAGTACAAAACTCATGCTCGCATCCAGGACGTGGTAAAAATCATAATCCAGACTTTTATATAAACATTAAAATTAAATCTATTGATAATAATAATTTGAAATATCACCAATTTATTTTCTTCTTCCTCCTTGCAGGTGAAGACAAAGCTCTCGGACAAATATGTACGTGAGGAACCCATGATCAGGGGACCAAAATTCCTGGCCAGACTTCGGTCCCACACTGTGTTTGAAAACACCCCAATCAAAATCTTCTGTACTGTCGAGGGCTTCCCTGCGCCTATTGTTAAATGGTGAGCACGAGCCAAACTACTACTAGTTCTTTAATACTACAATAAATAACACATATTCTACAAATAATAAGTTGAATTTAGGTAAATGTCTCACCACACTTATCATGGCTTGAATGATGTGTGTCTACTGTATGTCTTTGTCTTTGATATAATTGATTTTAGCAATAATGTATTACAAAGCATAACTTTTCCTGTCAGGGTTATAAATATGTTGATCTAACAAGCTGTAATTTTCCTCTCTTTTAGGTACAGAGATGGTATTATCCTTAACCTGTCCTCTGGACATTACCTGCTTGAAGCCAAAGGTGGAATCCATTCACTGGAGATCCCAAAGTAATTGCAGTAAATTCAAACACAGACCTGCAGATTACCTTTAGAGTTTTACCTTTACCTTTAGAGTAAATCATGGGAGTTCCTCTTTAACATGAAAATCAAACTCCCATGATTTTACTCTTAAAGGTCTGTTTATGTTATTTAGAACAGGTGGAAAAGATCTAATGAATAACACTTTTCAGTTGCATTATATGTATATAGCTTTTCTAGTCACTGAATCACTCGAGTGACCTTTAATGGCAATTTGTTTTATAATATGTATACTCACAAGCTTTCAGGGAATTATATATATATAGGGAATAAATATCACACATTTTGCTCTGAATGCATAAAGTAGTCAGAGTATGACACAAACAAACAAGCTAATGTAAATGATGTGTGTGTCTAATCATTCAAATGTTAATGCATCAAATGTTTGTCAAGGTGTCATCATACTTATGTATAATGACACCTCATGTACATTTACTCCTTTCACGCCACACGTAATCACTTAACCACGATTCTTGTCTAATTGTCTGACTCATGACTACGTCATGAACCAACAGAAAATCTCTCCTGCCAACAAATTCAGACCAGAGTAATAACATTAGAGTCAGCTGACTGTGGGAAGGCTGCACGGTTACATACTGTATATGGGACAAGAGCATATCCCGTTCTCCCTCCAGTCTTAGGAAGCTCAGCTGTTCAAGTGCTGACCTCAGTGCCACATGATCCTCCAGGATTCTTTCAGTCATCAGTCTTTCCTTGGATCCAATCACCACTAGTTCTCTCTCTCTCTCTCTCTCTCTCTCTCTCTTACTTACATACAGTTCAACCCTCAAGACACTCACTGTATTACTTTAGAAGTAGTTTAGATTAATCTTACTCTATCCCATGAGCCCCAGAAGAAGTCTGAATAGTCTCAGAGTCCAACTGAGAGTATTTAATCAGCCAAAAAAAATGTCTTAAACTTGTTTGGCTGATAGATAGACTTCCATTTACGGTGGCAGTTTTGTACAGAATCCCTAACTTTCAGCTTGTCAATGATGGATAAAATTGAAGTTTGGTAAGGATCCATCCATTCCTGCATAGAGTTTAACCTCAAAGGCTGTAGTTGCTCGTAAACTAGTAATGTGGCATACAGTCTAATAACTATGAGGAATGAACCTGGCTTTGGCTTGGGTAGTAGTGCCTGTTAATCATAGTTTTTACTTGACTCAAGGAGCTAACAACAGCCCCAATAATAGAAAATTTTCAAATTAATGCAAGAGATTTGGATTTTACACCATCTACAGTGCATAACCTTATTAAATCAATGAATTTGGAGAAATTTCTTTGCATGAAGGGCAAAGGTGCAAGTCTAAGCTGAACACGAGTGATCTCCCATCCATTAGACGACACTACATCAACAATCCTCATTAATCTACAGCTGATACAGTCACATGGGCTGAGACATACTTTGGAAAACAAATGTCAACTGGAACTTAACTGTGCCAAAATGTCTTGAGACGCCTTGAGTTTATTGGGTCTGGATGCTCCACTGACATATCTTAACTCATGGGGCATCTTGGATGGATCGTCACACAGTGGAAATATGTGCTGTAGTCAGTATTATGTAGTCAAGATGTTACCTGCAACAAGTCCAAAAGTTAGGGTCTGTCATAGTATAGCATTGTATCAGTGATGGCAACATTATAGTGACATATGTTGCCTTCAAAATGACATATCTTCCAAGGTAGCCCATGCATATTGAGAGAACTGGTGCTGGACTGGTCTGTCATAGTCCAGACATTTCTCAATAGAGATGATGACGCCCTCATACTGTGGCACCCTAAGTTACTTTTAAGGGTTGTAAAAACAAACAGCAACATTACACACAAATGCTGCACTATTTCATTTTTTTCATATGTTTTTTTTCAATTTTTTTTTCGATATGTTGCAGGAAATAAAATAAAGTGTTTAGTTTTTGGAAAAACAGTCATGAGGTAAAATATCAGATAATGTGTTGCTGTATTTATTTCAGTGAACTACAGGTCAACAACGAACATACAAATACCATCCTAACGTTCTGATTTTGAATTATAGATCAGGCAGGTCAGATCAACCTAGACACATAGTATTCCCACATCGGAGAGTTGTCATTAAAAATGAATACCTTCTCCAAATAACTGAACTTGGTGAGATTATACATTCTGCGGTTTGTGTGAATAGAGGCTTTTCTCAAGCTGTAGTTTGCTGTCTCAGTTGCTTGTTATCCTTGGCAACATAATGCAATCATATAGGAAATTATTGCTCATTTGGTGCATTAGTTTCACCTTGTAAAATCAAATTATACCAGCAGGTTACAGTTATCCTTGTTAGAGCTGATGTACAGTACATCTGTAATGTCAACATCCTCTATTTCCGACTTCTTGATCAAAATACAATGAGTGTTAATAGGAATCGTTTAGTTTAGACCTGTTATACCTACATTTTGTCATTTTGTTTTATAGATGCTCTACTGATGACACAGCCCAGTACACCGCTGTTGCCACTAACCTCCATGGACAGGCCTCTACTCAGGCCTCTGTCATTGTCAAGAGTAAGTCCATCTGTCCAGTACCATCCTGTCTGATGCTGTAATGTGATTTATATCCTCCAGTCAAACTACTTTACCAAACATACATTTATTTCTGGACACATCACATTTAGCTGAGGCACCCACATCTATAACTGTACTCTGAGGCAGTCAGTTTTCTATTACTGTTATGCGTCACTTACCTCACTTGCTTATTCACAAATGTAATATTACAACTAGATGCTTTTAACATTGGTTTTCTTTTGGAATATTTGTAGGGTTCAGGGAGGAGGAGGAGTCCTGTCCTTATGCATGGCTGCCTTTCACAGGTAAGTATCATAATTACCAACATTTCAAGAGTTAAAGATCAGCATCACTACTTGGCAAAAAGAACATGAAGGAGAAAAAGATCTTACCCTATCACCAACTCTGTGTCTTCCTTTTCCCTGTTCCCAGCTGGAATGATTCCCAAGATCCACTACACTAAAATCCACATCACTTTCCTGGAAAAGTTTGAGCCAGTGTTTGCTGCTGAGGGAGGATCTGCCACCCTGTCTGCTACCATGACTGTGAACCCCAACCTGGCCAACCTGCAGCCTGAGGCACAGTGGTATAGAGATGGTAATTGCTATAAAGTAGCATATTATGACAAAGCAATTACTCTATAAATTTACATAATATGTAATGGCTACTACACCACCAAACCACCAAACCCAAACTACTTGACATGTAGCCACAGGCACAGCTATAAAGAAATGGGAGATTTTGCAGCCACTATTGTTACAGTCAATTAATTATACCAAAAGTAGTTAAATAGACCCCCAGATGGTGAGTACTTTAAATTGCCACATATGTGTGTCTGTAGACGTTGCATTAAGGTGCCAGAAATACAAAGCTTTAGCAATTTAATGTGGTGGTTTATAAGAATTATGCAGTGACACTGAATTCACCATCCTGTCTCATTTCTAGACACTCGTCTGTTTGACTCTAAGTGGGCAAAGATTGAAACTGGCAGAGGATACACCACCTTGACTCTTCCTAACCTCTACAAAGAGGATGAAGGACTCTACACACTACGCATGGTCACTAAGGGAGGCACTGCAGAACATAGCGCATTCGTCTCTGTTGAAGGTGAAGTATGATACATGACTGAATAGTTCAGGAGAAGCTGATAACTTCAAAACAACCAGAGGGTTGTTGAAAAAACTCTGGGTTTTTTCTTAATCTAAATACAATTTACATGTAACATGTCTCCCTGTCTCTTCCCGTGTAGATGGTCCTCCCCCAGCTCCTAGGGCACCTGGTGCTCCAATGGACATCAAGATCCATGATGCCAACAGGGACTATGTCATTGTGTCATGGAAGCCTCCTAATACCACCACTGAGGGTCCAATCCTGGGATTCTTTGTGGACAAGTAGGAGTTACTGATATAAACAACATGTATAGATAAACTGACCACCATAAAGACAAACTGATTACTGTAAGTCATCACACAGTGTGTTTGACTAAAAAGGTCATTTTCTGGGTCAAACAATCCCTCTATTTACTCTTTACTGCTCCATTCCCTCCCTTGTAGGTTTTATAGCTAAGCAATTTTGACCCATTTTTATCCCCCATTTTTTTTACACACTTTTACAAGCTTGAACACATTTGGATCATTAATTTACATAAACTGTGTAGTCATCGTGTTTTTATAAATCTGTTAATATGACATGGTGTCATGATACCTATCAAAATCCTCCAATATTGTAGTTTTCTTCTACTTTTCTGAACTCCTCTTCTTTTCCATTATATTCTCTTTTAATCTTAACTTTGCAGATGTGAGGTTGGTACTGAAAACTGGACTCAATGCAATGATCACCCCATTAAGATCTGTAAATATCCAGTGTCTGGGCTGTTTGAAGGACACTCCTACTACTTCAGAGTCAGAGCTGTCAACTCCCATGGAATCAGTAAACCATCCCGCATGTCTGATCCTATTGCTGCAATGGACCCCACTGAGTTTGAGAGACTCCACAGTAGGTTTAACTGGATTAGTATTGAGAAATGTCATCCTCCGTCTTTTATTATTTATACAGTCACATGCCAAATGTCAGTGCCATTTTGGAAGGTTTGACTGGATTTAAAGCTATGATTTCTGACATTACTATATTTTAAAATGTTTGTTTGTTACTTTCTTTCATCCAACTTAAATGAAAGTAGTTTATAGCTACTAAAAATAAATTAATAAAATAATAAATAAATAAATAAATTAATTAATTAATAAATTAAATTAAAAAAATTAGCTACTTCAAAATAACCAGAAAACCTTTTCACAGAAATATCATCCAACTAAAAATTAAAATCTTTGGCAAATAGTAGTAATGAGGTTCCTGTTAGGTCAATTATTATTATTTTTTTGTGAAAAATGTCTTGAAAATGTATAATGTGTGTTCTTATGTAAATTACATGCTAAGTTGCCCATCTTATGTGTTTGCATTTTGGTGTTAAAAAAACAAAGTACAAAACAAAGTATCTAAAGAACTTTCCTAATTAGATTAAAAATAAAAATGAACACCAGACATTTATGGACATATCTAAAGGTCACTGAACAATGTCTGGTTTATGTTGTAATAATGATGAACTCTTCATTGGTCAGTAGAGATTTCAGTTATATTTAATTTTAAAAATTGAGGCACATGAATTAACTTCATGTGTTTTATCTGCCTGTAGCCAAAAAACTTGGAGGAAAACTGGATGTTGTGTCTTACTATGACGATATTGAAGGTGAGTTTTTCATTAAAAACACTCATCTAAATATAAAAATTTATACTTTTGTAATCATATATAATAATAATGTGTGTGTGTTTGTTTATGTGTAGCTGAGGGAAAACCTCCAGGTGTTCCTTCAGGAATCTCTGCCTCAGAAATCGACAGGACATATGTTGTTCTGAGCTGGAAAGCTCCTGCTTATTCCAGCAGGGCTCCCATGTGGTACTACATTGAAAAGGTAACAAACACTGCTTCACTATTGTCACTTTGAATTCTACACTATTCATACCACTTGCACATCTCCAGTAATTGAAGTATACAAGTTCAGGGCTAAACTGCAGTAAACCCAGAGCTACATAGCACATGTGTCAATCCACTATATAATAACAGCAGGAATTTTTTCTGTCTGTCTCTGTCTATCTACAGTGCATGGGAGACGGTGGTGCATGGCAGCGTGTTAACACTCAGGTCCCTATTCGATCACCACGTTATGCTGCTTTTGACCTGGCAGAGGGAAAAATGTACAGGTTCAGGGTTTTGTCTGCCAATATGTATGGAACCAGTGAGCCATCAGAGCCAACAGGACTTATCGAGACCCTGCAACTCAAAGGTCTGTTTCTGTCCATTCAACAAGTTTGAATCCTTTTTTATATATCATTATTTCCCCCTGTATTATGATTGTTCATTGTTTTTGTATGTTTTATTATTTTATTGTATGCAGGTGTGCCATCGGCTCCTGGTCAGGTGGTTTCTACGAGGTTAACAGACACCTCTGTCCTCATCCAATGGGCTCCCCCAAAAGAACCCAACAATCTGATTGGCTACTATATCGACCAGTGTGTGAAGGGCTCTGGAGACTGGAAATCGGCCAATCACAAACCTCGCAAGGAAACCAAGTATGTTTTCAATCGAATAATAAATAACATAACACACACTGCTCACAAATGTTCACAAATGTGTTTTTCCTTGATTGCTGGTTATAGAATATAAATGTGATGGTGAGTGTTGTGTTTTTCAGGTTTGTGGTTAGTGGTCTGACCACAGGAGAAACCTACGTGTTCCGTGTTCAGGCTATCAACGAGATCGGTCTCAGTGATGAATCCCAGGAGTCTGCACCTCTGACTGTCAGGGCTGCCCTCAGTCAGTATTAGCATATTTTTTCAATGGTTATTACTGATGCTGATGCTGATAATGATAATTATCACTCTGGATGATCATTTTGATGAACATGAAGTAATATTGTTATAATTATGAATATTATAACCCTGCCCTACCTTTCCAGCCACCCCCTCTGCTCCTTATGATGTTGCTCTGCTCAACTGTGATGGCCGCTCAATGGTTCTGAGCTGGAGGAAACCTCGTCAGTCCGGAGGAGCAAGTGTCAAGGAGTATTATGTGGACAAAAGACGCAGTGGCACAGCTCTGTGGAGGGAGGTTCATATCCCACCACTCAAAGAGAGACTTCACAAGGTACAACAAAGTCTGTTATTAAGCCTCAGAACATTACTTTAAAACATCAAAACAAAATTATAAGATAAACTGGATGCAAGTACTTTAGTTGATATTACAACAACTGAATGGCACTTAAACATAATTTGATTCATTTTGATTTGGTTTGGTTTTAAGTAAAATATCTAGGTCTGCTTGGATTACTAGATGAGCACTTCTGTCACCAAACATCCCTAATTTCACGAAGTTTGGTAACTACTGTATTCTACTGAAAGGTGGAGGGCCTGACAGAGGGAGCAGTCTACCAGTTCCAGGTTTATGCAGCCAACTTGGTTGGACTTGGACCAGCATCGAAACATTCAGACGACTTCACCTGTGAGGCCTGGAATATGCCAGAGCCTGGTAAGTAAATTTCATCTTCTGACCATCTTGACTATTCTGAAACTTGGCAATGAAAATAGCAGTCATGTTTATCTGCCTTCTTAGCTGTTAAATTTCAGAGGAAGAAATTTAACACAGGCAATGAAATGTACTGATAAACACGTCTTTGTCTGCGTTTCTTCTTTTCTTATTATTTGTGTTTTTAGGTCCTGCCTATGACCTCACATTCTGTGAGGTGAGAGATGATTCTGTGGTAGTTGAGTGGCAGAAACCTGTCTACACTGGTTCTGGACCAATCACCGGCTATCACGTTGAGTATGCTAAGGAGGGAACTACTGACTGGACCACAGCCAACAAGACAGCTGTCAGTCACCGTTTCCTCAAGGTGAGAGAACTGAGAAAACCTTTTAAAGGTTTCATTGATCATATACGTTTAGTAGCTCTTCAGATTTTGAGTGAAAGTGTGAAAAATGTTAATTGCTTTTCTACAAAGGATTTTGGTAGCTTTCTAGACAAACTATCATCTTATTGGATAATGTGACACTGACACCTAGTGGTTGAAGTACACAATTACTGAGTTTACTTTACAAAAAATAAAATGATAAAACGATATGACAATGGTTAGATATACTTGATGTAACATAGCAAATAGGCTGCTCATCTCATGTGACACTGGTAACTCTGTCAAGAGCTGAACATTATATAAATTTGATGGTTTACTGTGTAATGAAAAGAATATATTTATCTAATAAAAACAGGTTGCAAAACAACAGGTATGAGTGAACATAAATTAGATTTGAGTAATTTTACTAAACACAAAAAATAATGGCTCTGGGTGCTTGTATAAGAAAATGTAGCATTTATCAGCTATAGTTTCTACAGCATCTTAGAATTTACTTTTGCTGTTAATAATGTTAATATCTTATGATTGTATTGTGTTCCCTGCAGACTCACTCACACTGATGAGTTTCACACCTCAGCATAAATTTCATTACTCTCCTACTCTTACCACCACTGAGAAGTTTCCTTGTCTGTTTTATAGGTGACAGGACTGGAGGCGGGCGCTACCTACTTGATGAGAGTGCGTGCCGTTAATGCTGCAGGAGTTGGTATGGCCTCGTTGCCCTCTGATCCTGTGATTGCCAAGTCTCTGCCAGGTATTTGATAACAGAGAGTGGGAGATGAACACTTACTCACATAGTTGAGTGTGTACACTATGTACTAAGGCTGAGTTCTTACTGCAGTGACCCAGGTCAAATCCAGTCTGGACCCTTTGTTGCAGGTCATCCCCTGCTTTTCCTATTTATCTCTCTACTACTGCTTTCAAACAAAGCCACAAATGCCCAAAAATAAATCTTTCAAAGATGGATCTAAAAAGAAAAGTATCTTTGTAATTTTAAGTACTACAGCATGGCTTTGTTGTTTTTGAAAGTGCCAGACACAAAGAAAGGAAGAAAACAAATACAGTATGATCAAACATAGCAAATATAATAAAAACCCACTGAAATATGACATCTACTATCTAATCTAAATCAACTGAAATGAAATTGGTGCAGTTGTAAAAAAGTTGTAAAAAGCTAATTTTCTCGGTCTGTGTTTGTTTCTGTGTTATTGAAGGTTCTCAGGAGGTGTCCTGTGCAGTGGACTCTAAGACAGGAGACATCATTCTGTCATTTGAGTCCTGCCAAATGAAGGAGGGCTCTCAGTTCACCTGGAAAAAAGATTATAAAGAAATCACAGACTTCTCCAAAGGCGTAGTGATTAAGAATGAAGGCAGCTAGTAAGAGACACACCCACACAGACTTGTACATCAATCTTTGTATGGACCTGTCAGTGATATTTTTGCATATTTTACAAGAAACCAAACATTAACATTAACCACAACAAGCAGCCAAAACCCCAAGCCATCTAACCCGACCTTAACCTTTAAGCAATCATTTAAACTGTTAAACTGTTTTAAGTATTTTTGGTAAAACATACACACATACAGCTGCATACACACTGGTGTGTGTGCATGAAAAACAGTCACATATTGTGAAATCTGCATTTTTTTATGTATTTTGTGTACAAAACATTTCTATCTATCTCTGTCTGTGTCTCTCATGTTATAGTTCTAAGCTGATCTTTAAGAATGCAGACAAAGAGGACTTTGGGACATATTCTGTATCTGTTACCAACACACAGGGAGTTTCATCCAGCTATACAATCACTACTGAAGGTAGGATTTATCTGTCAGAGTCTGGCCCAGTCACACTGTGGCTTTCAAAAATGTACAAAAACTTCCAGACTTGCAGTCTTACAGATTATTTATTTCTTCTGACATGCTGTAATTTCAATTGTTGCAATTATTATCTTTATCTCATCACATTTAAATTTTGTCTCTTGCATCTCCAGCAGTAGTGCATACAAACATCATCCATGGCTTGAATATAAAAATTTGAACAGGTTCACAGCAACATTCAGTCAGACAAGTACAAAACTACAGACTTTAGCAAAGCACAGATGGAAATGATGCATTGAAGAAATGTGCAGTTGCACAGGATGAAATAAGGATCCAAGCAAAGAGACTGTGCTCAGAAACGATCAGACTTGCATGCAGGCAACAGTTTCTTTACACATCTGATGAAGTCTAGTAGAGCACATTGCTTGCATTATTTCTTACAAGCTTGGGGCAGTATATGTGTTTAAAACCACATCTTCATGGCAAAAGGATCTCTGTCGGAAAGTTTCACAGTGTTTTTCCTGCTATTGCACCACTGTGCTACAAGGCTGTAATGAGTTATTCAGTGAGTCTTTCAACGACAGCTTCCCATTGGACCTACAGTTTTTTTGCTCACAATACTTTCTGAACTGGTTGTATACAATCTTTCATTTATTTCACTTATATCACAGGTAAGAGGGAAAGCTCTTATTATTTCATATACTCTGAATGCAGTGTGTTAGAGAAGTTTAATTGTCCCTTTGGGTCGATTCCTGGGCTTTAGAAACCCTGAGTCATAATGTATTGTCTTCCCTGTGGTTATATTTGGTTCAGTCTTGTCCATTTATCTCCTTCTGCCCATGAAACACAATTACAGCACAGTAATGACTCCAAACTTGGTACTTGTGACTATTTCAAAATGTAGGATAAAATGACATCTATTTATAAAGTAAACTTGAATTTTCTCATTGTTGACATGACATAAACATGTTTCTTTATGTTTCAGAGTTGGCAAAAATGCTGGCTCTCAGCTATGATATTAGACATCCAAGTAAGTACCCTTTGTTGACTTTCAATCTGCCATAATCTCTCTCTTTGTCTGTTTTAATCTCTCTGTCCTTTTCTCTTCTGTGTCTTTAATCTCTTTTACCCTCTCTTTCATACATTCATTTTGCTTTGTTCTGACTTGCTTTGAACCTTTCAGATTTCTTTCTTCGTTATGGAGCACATTTCTCTTTTTATTTGATCCAAAAAAAAAGTCTTACCTGCTTTTGCATCACCTACCTAACCACCCTTCGCCTTGTCTGTCTTTGGACACTCTCTCCTTTCTTTTCCTCTCTTCTCCTCCTCTGTTACTACTTTTAACAAAGTAATAAAAGTTTGGTTAGGTTACGAGTAAATAAGTTAAGAAATGGTGTTGTACATGTAACTTCCCTTATCTTCCCATAGTCATCCCCCTGAAGTCAGAACTGGCCTATAAGATTTTGGAGAGAGGAAGAATGAGGTTCTGGCTGCAAGCTGAGGAGATTTCTTCCAATGTCACCTATAAATTCTTCGCGAACGACAAGGAGCTGTCTGGAGCTGATGTAAGATACACTATAGTTCTAAAAATGGTCACAATTTGGAAGAGATGCGTATATATGTCTGTCTGATGATTCAGTTCACGTTTCAACATTAAAGCTACAATCACAGGGAAAAAAACAACCCATATTCACAAAGTCTGTCCTTGAATGCATCATTGCCTTTTTACAAAACCCATCTCTGTTTATCTGCAGCCCAACAAGATGGGTCATGACGTCTCTACAGGTATCATTGAGTTCATCATGGACCATTTCACTGAGGAGAATGAGGGCACATTTACCTGCCAGATCACTGATGGAGGCGGCAAGGCACAGAGCTCACTGGTTCTGATTGGAGACGGTAAGCGACAGTAGCTGTGATTTCCCAGCATCCGTCCTGTCTTTCTAAAATGTTCAAACCTTATAAAGACCTGCTAGCATGGTGTTATATCTACTACCCAAATGATTAACAGTTAACTGCAAATATAATCATCTTTTCAATGAGCTGCTGCTGCTGCAGTATTTTGTGTCTGTGTGAAAAAATAAACGTGACCTATTACGACCTATGTTGTATGAAACATCCATGTATTTCCATGTCTTGCAGCAGGTTTACATCCTTGACATGTGATAGAAACATTATATCAAGGTATTCAGGTGATAAATGAAAGTGTTTTCAATGTAGTTACTGTGCTGTATGCATAAAAAACTCTCCATTTCTGATTCAAAAAAAGGTGCTTGAATTCATAAATTATGATTCCACCCTCATATAGGAGGCAATCAGTAGGGTAATTCACTAAAAGAATCTATGGAAACTACTGGAAACACTTTGATCTTGTAATTATTTGCTGTTTATGTGTCTCTGTATGTGCACACAGCTTTCAAGGCAGCGCTGGCTGAGGCTGAGTACCAGAGGAGAGAGTATATCAGAGTCAAGGAGGGTAAGAAACAAAACATCATTCACTTTTAAGCTTGTAGGAGTTTTTATTCTACTTAGTCTGAGACCAGCGCACAACTATGTTGCCTGGGAGACAAGTGATTTAATCAAAAGGTACAAAGGAGCTCAGTGGACCTTTATTCAAAATAAGAGTTAGAACCATAATAACTTTAAAATGGAGTTCAAATAGTTAAACACATTAAAGAAATATTCCCAATTGTTCTCAATTGGGAATAATTTTTGTATAGATTATAGAGAATATCATATTTGTATAAGAATCAATAATCAACAGATTTCTGTCTCTCCCCTGGGTCTTTTCTTTCTTGTCTTTATCCACCACAGGTCCCCACTTCAGTGAGTTCCTGTCACTTCAGATTGGAGACGACTGCTCTGTCACTTTGGTCTGCAAGGTAAACACAGCCAAGCTCAATAATTATTGAATATTTACACTCTAAACAAATGGGAGAGTGACTTGTGGATTGCTGATTAGCCATTCTGTGGAGGCTGAGTGCAGAATTTAACAATGCTGTGTAATGATAAGGTCCAGATTGAAAATAACCAGAATTATACTGTCAGTTTTATGTCTTGGGTTTGTTAGTCTGAAGTATATAATTAAGGCATTTTTAAAATTTAAGAATTGCTCATATGGCTCCAGACAATTTGAAGCTGGCATCTGTTTAGTCTGTTTGTCAGTTTTCCCTAAATAAGCGCATTTTGACATGACGTAGGAACACAACAAACATCTGCTGTAAATTAAGTGGGTGAATTAATTAATGTGCGCTTCAGCCATTTTTTTTTTTTTTTTTTTTTCAGAAATAGGCTCCTTTTGTAGCTGGTGACATTGATTAGTTAGGCCAGCAGACATTCTTTTATAAAAAGATTACATGCCACAGTTCTCTTGGGGAAAGAGTTTTTTTTTTTTAGATGAGGTGAGAATAACTGTGCAACACCAGAGACAGCTCAACACACACTGAGTAACTCTGCATACATCACTGACTTGTTGGAATTGCATCTTGTCATGAATGATGAGGTTTGTGTTATGTGGCATTTACAGCATTGCTAACAGGTTTTTATAAGGTGGAACAAATGTGTATTTATATTCAACGTCTCTAAGGAACTTGTTACACTTCAGGTGTTAAATAGCTGTGGAAGCGATGAAAAGATGAGGTGCATCGTTTCAACTGAAGACAGATAAGTGATTAATAGAAGTAAAGGAGAAAAAAAAATGGCAAAAAAGTTATGGAGCTGGGTCCATCTGAACCGGTGACACAGGGAGGGTCTGATGATCTGGTAAATTGCAGCGTTAAAAGAATCTAAAACTTTGTTAACGATAATCACGTTGAATGTTTTAAGATTATATGTTATTATGTTTCTCGTTTGTAGGTTGCTAACTTGAAGAAGGAATCAGTCTTCCACTGGTACAAAGAAGATACAGAGATTATCCCTGATGTGAAGCCTGATCTCGGATCAGGTGTCTGTAAACTGCCAATTAAAGAGGTAATTGCTCTTTGGTACTTTTGAATGTAAGAAAACCATGTTCGCTACTACTATTTCTATATGTGTACATGCATATTATGATGTGGTATTTACTAAGACGAGGTGTTTATGCATTTATTTTTAATGTTTCTCAGAGGATGCAGAAGAAACAGACCTTACAATATGTTTCCTATTTTGTTTCTCCAGTTTTCACTGAAGACAGCAGGGGTGTATAAGGCCACCATCAGTGATGACAGAGGAAAAGATATGAGCCAAATTGATATCTCTGGAAAAGGTGAAAAAAATGTTTCTTATTTCATTTACCTTAAAGATTAATGAGGAGGTATTTTCCTGAGTGGCCAGTGGCTGGTTGGTTAATTAACTTGAAATCGTAACCTGTAGTGTAGTTTGGCCTGAGAAGAATGAAGTGATTTAAAAAATAAATAAAAACAAAAACATTGGTGCTCATTAAAAAAGTTAGACAGGAAAAAAATACAACCAAATTTCTATACTGTATTCTGTACTTAACAAACAAACCTCCCAGCCTTGTTTTCCTAATTAAAGTATAAACGTAATTTCTGCTATGTGACGTCTGCTGGTTAAATTTATTCCAGATTTTTTTTTTTTTTTTTTTTTAATTTCCTGTAAAAGTAACTTGGAGTCAACCTGAGCTGGTACACTGGTGTTTTAAGTTTGTGGACATATTAGAAGACAGATACAACTGCTATACTGTTTTATTTAAACTTGGACCAAAAGTGCAAATATTCATTCAATAATTGTGTTAATGGCAAAAAAGATGCTGAGTCCCAGGTTATGGAGGAAGTATTTCGAATCTGTAGAAAGTTTTGTAACAGATATTATCACAGAAACACATATTGAGTGTAACAGAGCTTTCAGTGCAGCCACCAGAGAGCAACATTGTGACGTCCGTTCTCTTGGCTCCTTCTCTGACCCTGTGTTTTCTATCTCTCTCTTCTAGTCTTTGACGAAGCCATAAATAAGCTCAGCCAACTGGCTGGTAGGTATCTGCCTTTCACACACACACACACACCAGCACACTGAGGTGACTACACCGACACCAACTATCTCACTAACAGACATCCATATTAAAAATGGCACTAAACATCACCATCATGTACCCACTGAAAGGATCAAGCGCAGATTATTTTAATTTAACGTGACGCAATCACACCACAGTGATCAGAGATTTGGTAGATCCAACACCAGGCTGATATATTTCTGTTTTGAAATCCCACTGCTACACACACACACTTATCAGCATGTGACAGAAGTTGTCATGCTGGAAGCATTTGGCCATCATGCCATCATTTGGTAAAATCACTTTAAAATTCCATCGTGCTGTCACAGTGACAGTGTGGAGGAGCATCTTACTCCTATTTTAAGAGACAGTCACTTGACAGCTCTGCAGCAACTGTTACAGCAGCGGCTGCAGAGGAGAAGAGGGTTCATTACTGTGATAATAGGAAACCATGGTGATGTGACCAGGTGGATGACACACTTGTACACTTGTAATGTGCAGTGAGCAAAGTCCCACACTGATGTAGTGTAGTATTAAACTCCCTTTTCAATATAAAACAGCTTTAAAAATACAGTTAATAAAACCTGTGATGGTTGAAATGTTTCACTGAATGTGGCATACAATCTGTTTACACTCCAAACGCTACACTCTCCTTCATTAGTACAATTCTGCTCTTTGAGCTGGATAGAGGTAAAGTAAAATGGGGAGTTTTAAAATGAACATTGCTACAAATGGCCGCAGATGGAAGCCTGAGTTTATTTGATTAATCCTGGAACAAGGTACAAAAAGTGTACGCAGTAGCTCTCACTTCTCACTGCAGAGACAAGCCAGTTTATCCAACAGCAGATGGAAAATATGTGTCTGATTCTGATGTCAAATGCACCTTCCACAACCTCTGTCACCTCCTCTAGGAGCCAGTGCAGCAGAGCTGGTGATTAGCTGCACAGCAACTGGCATTCAACTACAGTGTCATATGAAGTATTACACCTCAGAGATGAACATCACTTGGTACCATGGGTAAGAAGTTAAATTCATCATACTAACAAATCACACTAATACTAATAATAACGTTACTACTATTAGACACACGGCCAACAATTACCACTAGTATAAGTAAGAAGAAGAAAAATAATATTAAAATTATAGGAGTATTCTTTTACATCTGCCTATAAACATGCTGACTATAAACATATTATTTTGCTTTTCCCTTGAGTTAAAACGCATGGAGAGGCAAAACAATAGGCCACATAATAAAACTTGTGATGGCTGTTGGCAAGTGTTTTCATTATCCTGGTTATTGCAGTAAAATTGCCCTGTTTGTGACAAAAATCACACCCCTATCATCTTCTATAAAAAAGCAAGGTTTTTCTGCACTTAAAAGCACTCTGTTGTGCCCTAGAGATTACAAAGTGTGGTGGGAGGGGAAAACAGAATGAGAGAGAATGGACAGAGAGAAAGAAATAATAAAAAAAAGTCAAAAAAAGAGAAAGAATCAAGAGACCTAGAAAGAAAGACAGAACAGTGACAGGAGGTTGTTGAGGCCTTTCTGTTATTCAGCTATTCAGAGAACAAAAATTACAGAGAATAGATTTTTAACCTCTCTCTGGCCTTTCTGTGAGTGTATGAGAGAGAGAGCAACAGATAGCAAGAGAGAGAAATTGGTATCCTTAGGCATAACATTAGGCAGGCATGTAAACATGATTTTCCATTACCTCCGAAACAGACTTCACCCACTCACATACAAACACCAAACACACACACACACACACACACACACACAATAACCTCTCCTCTCCTCTCTTCTGCTCAGTGAGACTAAACTCTCCCACAGTGACAAGATTGTGATTGGAGGAAACCCTGCTATGGCAACAATGGAGGTATTATCATCTCCTGTACAATGCTGAACAATATATGCTTGTTCAGTGGCTCATGGATGATTTTATAATAGTAAAGCACCTCAGATGGTGGCTATCAGTGCTGCTTAAAAAGTCCTCAGAGTGCGTTTGATGAGGTGATATCAGCGTGACTCTGAGAGGTTTTATATAGACAATCTATGAACATAATCATCATACACTTGAAAACCATTAAACTTAATTTATTAGTTTAATTTTAAACCACAAACATATTAGCTGATGGGTTGGTTTACTAATTTAATTCCAGGTGGTTGAGCCCATGGACAAAGACAAAGGACTGTACTCCATCGTCATCACTGACCCTGAAAACGCACATAAATGCACACTGGACCTCAGTGGTGAAGGTCAGTAACTTTTCTATTACTAACTTGTCTCATTTTCTCTTGTCGTTTGTCAAAAAGTATTCAAAACAACACAGTCATTTGTTTTTATAGAGTCCTTGGATTCAATCTGTAGTTTAAGAATTTGAAGTTTTATTTCACATCGAAATCTTTTTTTTTAGTATCAGACATTCAACCCTGTGGGCTTGGAAACTGGCTGTAAAAAGTTTGCTTCCTCAAAAACAAGTGCAGCTGCAGTTTGCTTGAAGTCATGTTGGTTGTAATGGATTCCAGTGGTGTCGAATTTACATATAGAAGAGAAATGCCTTGATCCCACGTCTCTGAATGTGCTGTATGTTTGAAACAATTGCATTTTTGACAAATATTTGATAAGCTCACTACTTCCCTCCTCGACTTCTGAAACTACGCCAGAGGTAGTGCCAGAGGTAGTACATTTTTTCACCAGAATTTTTTACAACATTTACAGAGGGTGAGCGCTGCTCCAGACTCCAGATTTTAAAATCCACATTTAAAAACCAGAGTATAGTATGACTTTGAAATAAACTAAGGAGACTATTAATATCATGAAAAATAATTCTGTTTTTATCTTTGACAGTTTATGAGAAGGCCTACGCTGAGTTTCAGAAACTGAAGTAAGTCTACATGTTAAAATCTGCTACTGTTTCTATGTTTTAGTCGGATCAAATCTGCTAATATTGACTGTTTTATATCATTATAAAATTATAAGTTACACTTCTTCATAATTGCAAGTTTGAACATGGTGATAGCTCAAAGTATTGGGCAATAATTTCCTCTTATGTTTTCACTTCATTTCCAAATCCTTTTAATTTCTTTTATTTTTTTATTATTGTGAGTAACCATTTTTCCTTAAATTTGAATACTTAAAATAAGATCTACCAGGAATAAATCAGATTTTTATTTTCAGCCTGAGAGATTTCATCAGAAAGAATAAACAGTATAAAACCTATAGATTATTACACACAAACTTGAGTTGAGCTTCTTTTGTTTTACACATGCATCTTTCCTTTTCGGATCTACATTTAGATCCAACACTTCCTTTCCAATAAGCTGCTCAATATGAAGATTCAATAAGCTTTTCTTCCTCACATTATTCTGCTGTTTTACTACTCGACTGTTTACAAACACTGCTGCCACTGTTTCTGTTAAGTGTTGTAGAAGTTCACAATTCTCATCTTTAATTTATTCAAACATTCTTTAAATGCTGCTGTCTATGTATATGTGTATGTATAAATATCATTTACATGTGTTTAAACAATGCTCCAGCGTGACCCACTGTCCCTTAGTTTTATGTACTTTTAGCCATATGTGCATTCGTTATATTTATAAAGACTCTCTTCATAAATGGTCATCACACCTTAAGTAAAGATTTCTCTCCATTTACATATCAGACATTTCAAAATTTCAAAACCTACAGTGAATCCATAAAAAAACAAGCGTCGCTGTCTGAACAGCTGCAGTGTGTTATAATTTGAAATAAAAATCAATATTCAAAAGAGATGCAGTCAGTGTAGCAAAGATCCTTTGGGGTGTTTTGGCTACTTGGGCCAAAGTGAAACCCCACGCGCTGAATTTTACAAATCCATTTAGAAAAATCTATTGAAACTCCCGACACTAAACACTGCATGCTAAGGGGAAACCATCCAAATCCCTTTTCTAATTAACATTCAAAGAGAGACATTTAAGCGCAAGATTTTACAAACACATTGAAACAAGCGACACCCTGTTGCCCTTTTGATTGAGCATCAACATGCCAAGAGGAGGACAGAGTTCCCTCAACCATCTGGTCCTGTGGCTGACCTCTGTTCCTCCCATGCTGCTGCAACAGCCTGTGCCCAGTTTTTACAAAGCAATATCATTTTTTCCCAGGAAAAATATTCTGAAAAGTCCCACAGTAAATGACAGTACAATGTGGTTTGGCTCTAAAACCAGAATACCTCGTGGCAAAACCATCTGACCACAGTTAGTGACCCGTGTGAGATCAGTGGAAAAAGACATCAACATGTATCCAATATCACCCCACCTGTCCAACACATTGTTAGAGGAAATAAGTAAAATTATTAAAACTTTCAATTTAATTTTAAAAAAGGTAATTTCATAATAAGAAGTACTAAGAAACATTTAGTAACTTTAAAGATAAAAACTAAAAACAAATATTAAAAAAAAACCTCTTTTCTCTGTTTCAGGGCTGAAGCCTACGCTGAAAAGAGTGAGTGCATCCTTTAAATTAAAAAAAATGTATATTGTGTAAGCAGCTATGTGTCTATTAGTGTGTCTAATTTAATACGAATCTTTGGTTTCAGATCGTGGTAAGGTTGTGGGTGGACTGCCTGATGTGGTCACCATTATGGAGAAGAAGGTAATAATATCTGACAGACTGTGTTTAAAGTTTGTCTGTAAACGTGAACATGTTTGACTAAAAATCATCATTTCTTTTAAGACCCTGAGTTTAACTTGCACAGTGTGTGGGGAACCAAAGCCTCAGGTCTCATGGTTGAAGAACGGAGCAGATGTCGAACCCGATGATCAGGTAAAAAAAAATGTGTTACAGTGGTCATGACAAAGATCAGAATCTATATCAAAACTTATTCTAACGTTCACTGGACCATGTGCAACATCAGACTGGACATGTGACACTACGTCATGCTCAACATTTCCAACCAGGGCCTTGTTTTTTTCTTTGTTTTCTGACTGTCACTGCCGCCGGCTCTCTGAGCTGTTTAACCTCGTCAGAAACTCAGCCCCTCCCTTCCCCTCCCATGATTAATTACCTTATTAATCACACACAACTGCAATGGTATGTTTCTATTAAGTTGTCTAGAGATACTGTAGAATTTCCACACTCGGCACTCGTCAAATAGCTTTTACTGTGTTTAAACATTTTCACGCTTTTTAGGCTCCTATAGGAAATATCCTACAGGAGCAGAACCTATACTGTCAAAAAACAACACGCGCATCATGACTATAATAATAGCTATAAGGTCATGCTGAGGTTTCTTGACAGGCAAGTCAATCTACCTACAGTAAATAAAGTGATTGGAAAGAGATATTTAAAGAAAGATTGCAGGAAATACTGAGGTGGTGATAAATAAATATCACCACCAATATTATTTCATTAGTGTATGTTTAAAAAATGACATTTAATAGATAAAACTGAAACTGATGCAACGCACAAGGTCCTGAATGATACACTGTTCATGTGATAACCAAAGCTCCCTACATGTGAACGGAGGGAACCAGGATTAAAGAGAATAAAGAACTCAGAACCAGGTATGAGGGAGGGATCTATACACGTTAGGTGAGGACAGTATCATCAACACACTGCTGGATTAGTGACTGACACATCTACCTTTCATATCTCATTGACCTACTTGCCAACCTGTATAAGTTTACAGGCTGTCCCCAGCCAGTGGATGCTCTTTCAACAGCGTCAGCATCCTGCAGTTCTTATTGGCTTTGAAGATTTAAGTTAGAGAGACGCTGGTCCAGGAGGAATATATGTTCAAGTTTGCCGTCTTCTTTATTAATTCCCTTACCTGTTAATAATCTGTCTAAAACAAGAACTGATGTCCTTGGTGATGTTTTTTCCTAAACCTCAGGAGAGCTTCTCCCCTACCTAGTTACCACAGAGACTACTGAGGATACAGAAAAAACAAACAGGAATATGTAGAGATCCAGAAAACGCTGCACTGAAAATCACGATAGAGACAGATTTGACTGTAGAAACACAGGTGAGATGGAGCAGATAGTGAAGCTTATAACACTTTGTGCATTTTTATCAGTATGTGTAAGCTTTTGTGCTTCAGGTACTATTGTTACCATTAAAACAATAATTACCAAATATTATACATTTTTAACACAGCAGCTACCTTTAATTAGTCAAACAAAAGACAAGCTAGCAACCCACAGCTCAGCCTACAGTGTTCTAATAAATGAATGCAATTATCCGAGACCATTTAACATGTTAATTAGAAAAAGGCCATCAATTGCAAATATGGCATCTTTTTTATAAGGTCAATTTGATTTTTAGGTCAGTGGAGTTTTAATTTCTCAAAATTAAAGGCAAGTGTTTCTTTTAATAGGGATGTAATTAGCTTGCTACAAGTGCCACTCCATTTAATTGTACTAATGTCCAGACCTTGCAAATGAGTGGGCAGGCATGAGAGAGGGAAATTAAAATACTGTATTCTCATTGGTAACACTCACATGGATCGACCGTGAATGTAGAGAACTTGTGTCTTCTCTCGTGACTGAAGAGCGTTGAAACATGTGTCCTGCTGTTTTGGTTTTGAAACACTGTTGAAGCTTGTTTTTTTACTGTCATTTTATTCCAATATATTTGACTGAGATTTAAGAGCTCAGTCGAGTAGAACAAAGTATAGACTGAAATAAGTCATTAGTCCTCACGTCCACCAAGTCTAGTGTGAGCAGCACTCAGCTTTGCTGAGGGGGAGGTGGTAATCAAAGCTCACACTGCTGCTCCGAGTAAAGGATAAATCAATTTTTAAGAAATCTTTAAATGGCAGGCATTTTAAATGTTAAGTCATGATAAGAAAACTAAAATCCCAAATGCTTCTCTCTTTTTTAACCTTTAATTTAATTTTTATTTTTTTCAGTATGTGGTCTCTCTGGACCAGGGCAAGTTTGCCAGTCTGACGATCAAAGGTGTTTCCATGGAGGATTCTGGCAGATATACCATGATTGTTCAAAACAAATATGGTGGAGAGTCTGTGGATATAGTGGTGAGTATCACGGCTGTAACCGCAAATGACTGGATTTACTCCGATCCGTGAAATTTTTCCGACCATCTGTGACATAAATCATGTTTCACTGGGACCTAAATGTAAGATGTTTTTGTGATCACACTTGTATGAGCTGTTACTGAGATGGTATGTGACTTTGTGACTTCCATTTGACCCTGATTTTACAGTTTTAACAACTAACATACTGATAAAATCCTGACCTTAGATATCCCTTGCTTGAAGACAAATGTATGTGTGAAAGATGTTTTTATAATATCATAACATAAACATCACATCCAACTCTCTCTCCAGGTGAGTGTGTATCGTCATGGAGAGAAAATCCCTGAGGCAAAACCAACTTTGACTCCTAAAACAATCATCCCTCCTAAACTCCCCATTGAGATCCCTCAGCCTAAGACCCAACCTGCTCCCAGCCCCGCCCCCTCTGCTCCTAGCCCCGCCCCACCTAAACCAGCACCAGGAAGAGGAGTGAAGAGCCCAACTCCTACCAGGAGGAAGTAGAAAGCATGAAAGTCAGATAAGAAGAAGAAACATATTCTCAAACTGGTGCACATGTAGACCACATATAGTTTTGAGGCTTTCATTGGTATCGTCCATTTGGACAAATATTAAAATCACTTAATGAAATGGAGCTAATGCACTTTGGCGTTAAATTAGAGAGCCAAGACAACCCTGATAGCTAGAATAATAATTGCAATACTGCGAAAAAAAAAAAAAAAAAAAAGAAAAAAAAAAGAAAAATATAAATGAGATCACTGTTTGAAAACATCCCACTTCCCCTCAAAATGAATTAAATAAAATATACGACTTCTTCATATCTGAACATGACGAAATTAGAAATGAGTTTAATTGAAGTGAAATGAAATGTAACTTGAATAAAGCTGAAATATGAATAAGAATGAAATGTGTTTTAAATTCACACTGAAATGTAAGAAAAGCAGAACAATTAAATGCAGTTTTCACAGACCGCCTCATCTACAAGTGTTATAAAAAATAAATAAATAAATAAAAAACTCTTTCCATCCACTGCAACATTAATTCATCCACTATAATGAAACAGGCAGACAGGGTATTTTGTTGGTCACCACCACAGCTCAGAGCTGTGCCATGTTAAAAACTTTTCACTTTAATATGCCCTCATCATAATAATGTTGAAGAAACAGCTCTTACTTTTCAATGATGCCTGTGTTTTTGACTTTGCCTTTGGCAGAATGTCTTAATTCCCCCCCACACACACACACTCTCTCTCTCTACATACACACTCTCACACACATAAAACACACACACACTCACAATCACCACCCTTTAAAAACGGGGCCAAGGTGTGGCCTTGTGAAGAGTGGTGGTCTCACGCTGGCTAACAGAGGGATGGCTCTGCATATAATCAGTGCTTTGACTTGATATCATGGTCATCAGATACATTTTATACATGAGGGATTTTCTTTTCATGTTTCAGAAACACTCCCCTCTAATGGTTTCTTCAGGATAATGATGCACAAACCAATCTTAGTATCACAGCTCCCTGTCAATGCTACATCCAAGATGATGAAGCATTGACAAAGAACACGTCAACACAGATACTGTAGGTCACGTTGTAGGTCATGTTGATGGCTGCAAAACACATAACACCATCCTCTTTAACATCACCAAGGTGAGATATTGAAAATAGTGAAGATCAACGGGCAGTAAATCACCACTTAGAACAACAGAGCTGCAAAGTCCGACTATCACACTGACACTGCTGCTGCTGCAGGAAACTGTAATAACCGAATCCTCCTTAATTTTTTTAAAAGAATCTGTATGTATGTATTCCACCTTACAGCCAAAGGTAGAGTACAGATAGAAAGTACGCTTGCTACAAGTACAAGCAGCAGGGTTGACAGACTTGCGCCCAAACACAGGAAGTAGTGATGGCAGAGCTGATGAAAAGATGGCTGATGAGATTTGTGGTTCATTAAAGCTGATGAGAGGAGAGGAGCAGACGGAGAGGAGTGAGGGAGGGGAGGAGGGTAAATTCATTGTTTCTGTGTTTGCTGTTGCTAATAAAAGAAAGAGATTACAATTTGCTGAGCCTGTTTATTCATTCTGTCAGAGAGAAAGAGGCCGCCAACAAGAGACGGATTGTGAGAGCGAGAGATCTGGAGTAATGGAGAGACTGAAAGAGAGAAAGTGAGACTGTGAGGTTGCATTGTTTTGTGTTACTTCTGCAGCTGACGTGTCTGCTCTGGCAGATGTAGCAGACGAGCCTCGTCATGATTGTTAACAACTTGAGATGGAGCTGTGTGAGTAAAGGGTGGTGCAGTTGTGTGTACATTTTTGTTGCTGTTGTTGTTGCTACCGCTGCTGCTGGCTTTTGTGGCTTTTGGACATGAAGATAAATTTCATCTCGTCACACACTGTGTGTAAATAAGTGTGAAAGAGAGGGCGAAACAGACGGAGACAAAGCATGTGTGAGAGATGAATAGATAATTCGGTGTTGCGTGGCAATAAAGGACCTCTGAAGTGCAACAGAGAAAGACAGGATGAGAGCCAGACTGGTGTGTATTAGAAAGAGTAGGAGGGAGGGAAAGAGAGACACAGATCTGAATCATTTTGATGTTTCGCTGATCATCTGCTGTGAGATCACTTTCCTGACTTTTTAATTAATTTTCACATTTTTAATCAACATAATTACTGACAATCCAAGTGTTGCCATGGAAACAAACTTTTAATTTTCAATAAACTTGGAAAAGGGCTCGTCTCATACAGCACTCAGACACACAAACAGATGCATACATACAGACACAAAACCACATACACATGCATAAGCTCACATGCTTGCACACACACACACACACACACATATACACGGCTGCTATCTAAATGGAATAGCTAGCCAGTTCTGATAGCATGAAATTGTGTTTCCAAATATAACACCGTGTCATTGGAGTGTGTGAGCGAGAGTGTGTGAGTGTGTATGTTGAGAAACAAGACAAGAGAATATATGCTCCGATGTGCTCCACATTCCTCCACATGGGGGCACTATGGTAACATGTACACACATACACAGAAAGCAGCAGCAGCAGAAGCGGCTTTACTCACTTTTAGGCACATGCACGCACTTGCTCATTCACACACTCACACTCACACACACTCACACACACGCACAGATAGACAGGCCTGTCCTAATTAAAGCAGCGCTGTTCAAACAATGAGATAAACTAGGAGCAGAGACATTTTGTGGGTGTGCACTGACACACAGCCACATTTAAAAGAAACAGCTAACACACACACACACACACACATATACACACGTGCATGTTCACACACGTGCACACCACACAGTTCTGCAACTGCAATTTGCATTAAGTAGGTAAATGAACATAATTATTGTGATGATGTTATTGATTGCTGCTGATTTCTGCCTAAAAAACAGAGGAGGAAAGATGCACACAGAGGGGTATCAGAGAAGAAGGTATATGAGGAACGAGAGGAGAGCAACTAATAAAGGACCGAGGGAGAGAGGACAAACAAGAAGAATGCTGGACTGAAAGTTTGTCTCATTGTTTCAGCGCAGAATATTATCTCTCTATTTAAAAGAACAGCTATAGGAGACAGACAAAGAAAGGTCAGGAGTAACTTAGATGATGGAGAAGAAAGCGGAGGAGACCTGCAAGAGAACAATGATGGAGAAGAAGAATAGATTGAGACAAAAGGTAAAACAAGCTGGGTGAAGAGTAAAGGGAGAAAAAAATGAACAGAATGGGTTGATTTAATCTAAAATCACAAGATGATAATTGTTGGCTTTTGCCATTTCGTCTTTGCTCATAACATCCTTACACAACAATCAGGCAGCAGCGAGGTGTCACACACTTGGCAAGAACTAAAATAAACCTGCTTGTTTCTGATTCATCCACCATGTCAGTGCCACTGATCTCACAGGAGCTTTCACCAACCAAAAAAAAAAAAAAAAAAATATCTCTGCAAACGCTGGCTCGTACATTTAAAAAATTTGATGTAATTGAGACAGCCAGAACGTGTCTACTCATTGATCACACCAGTAAAGACTGAATTGTGTAAACCTCTCACACCAGAACGTAATCCTGGCCGACCATCAATTCTATCTAATCTCCGACTGGGATTTCCCTTCAGATTGGTATCAGATCTCGTGTAAATCATCTTAGAAATCTAACTCTGCCTCAGCTTGACTTCTCCAACATTTATTCTACGAAATACAAATGAAGTAAGTAAGGAAAGTGAGATAGAGAAATGAGAAAAGGAGGAGAAACAGGAAAGACTATTCTTTGACTAAGTGGTCGATCAGATGTGAGCAGATTAGATCAATTAGTTGTGTGTATATTAATCCAGTTAATAGACTGGAGATGTTTCTTCAGGCATGTGTTTGACAAATTCACTGTGTTCTCTCCTTGTGACAAGATCAAGAGGCACTGAACACTAAAAGTCTGTCTTTCCATCAAGTGGCAAATGACTCATTTTAACAAGGAGACATATTTCACATCTGTTGTGTTTCCACTGACAACAAGCAATGCTTTGCAGGGAAACATACCTCTCCCTCAGCAGAGAAGTCAGGTAATGCTGCTACGCAGCAGCTCCCTTGAAACTTGCGTGTAGTGACTAGTGGATATGTAGTGGATATCTGACAAAATATGGACTTAAACCTCACATCTGTGGTCCAAGGACAGCATGCCTACTTGCCATTCAACTCTGTAGCCCTAATGCCACTCTGCTTGGATACTGTGAGCCCTTCTTACACACATTAAATCCAAAGGCATTGTTTGTGTCAACACCGTGCAATAAATCATCTCCTAGGCTGAAGGAACTACAAGGATGTGTTTTGCTTTCAGTGGAGCCATTTGGGGTGGGATAGTACAGTGACGCATTGTTTTATAGAAACCTAAGCGACCATGTGAGCTCCTGTCTCCATATTTATGTGGTTTCCCCCAGAGATTAACATTTGTCTGAATAAAAGCTGTAAATAGTTCACACTTATGAACGCGACTCATTATTTTTCTGAACGTGTGTCACCCAGAAGTCAATGATGGCAGAGTAGAGAGAATGTGCCGGGAAACACTTTCAAGTTTGTGAAACTTGGAAAATGTTCCCATCTTAGTTTGAGTAGAATCTACAGGAAATGTACACTATGGGAATGATTTGTGATTTTCAGGTGCTTATCCCTGGAAAACTGAGTTTTCTTTTTGGAAGATGGAAAGACTCATCTGACAGCACTGTTCTTCTCCCCCCCCCACAGCTGAATTACTAACAAAAATGAATTACCATACTCTTCTGAGTCTGTCTCTATCTCCCACTAACTCCTATCTCTCCATTCTCTATTCATGTCTATCCTTTTTCGTCTTCTATTTCTTCTCTTTCACTCTCTCCTCCCTCACTTTTTTTCAGTCCCTCTCCAATCACTGTGAAATTGCAAGGCGACTGGTTGGGGACTTTCTGAGAAATTTGGCTCAGATCAGAATCACTACTGAGCATTCCTGCATTCCTTTCTCAATTTAAATGATTTTGCAGCCTCACAGGCACACCCACCCAGACAGCACGACATGCTCACAATGACACTTTGCAAGTCTCTCGCCCTCTCTTTTTCCCTTTTACCCTCCTCTCTCTGTCTCATACACATACAAAACACAATTCACACTTACAAGGGGTGTTTCTGGTGAAGTGCCAACAAGCAGGAGCCCATACAGTCGGTTCACAGACTTTAGTTAGACAAAAGGAAAGAGGCTGCAGATAGACAGGTGTGGGAAAGCAAATAGACACTGACAGTTCAGCAAAGTGTATCATTAAAACATAATTAATATGTTTATCCTGGTGTATATCTGTACTGCAGAATGCACTGTCTCACAGCAATGTGCTTTATTTCCTCTCAAAGTGCATGCAGATGAATTTTGAGCTCCTTGGAAACAGCGTAGTCCCTGATGCGTGTCCACATGTCGCAGTCTCACAGACAAAGGAAGCTGTCGAGTCTGTTGGCAATTTTCATTTTTTCTTGATGTGTGAGGGCCAGCTGTCTCACAGAGATTACTATGTGAAGGCAGCACACTGGGTTTTGCTCACCTGTGTGTTCGATGCATCACATGTTCTCCTTGACTTTCTGTGTTGAACTGCAGAGGCACAGTGAACAGGTGTCCGTACCGTCTCAGGCTAAGGGGCAGGTTCTGAGGATGAAGCTACATCGTAATCAACCACTTCAAATTCAACCTTTCACACCGCCTCAGCAGCCATCAAGCAATCAGCTGCAAGAAACAACTGCCATGAGTCATGAGCCTTCATTCTCCTCCAGATTTTATTGTAATGTAACATTTGTCAGATATTCTACAGCCCTATTTAACATAGTGATAAACATCTGGTAGGGTGTTAGATCATTACAAATTTTATTCATATAAGCTTTTTATGTTCAACCACCTCGTTAATTTTAGGATTAGGAAAGACTGCGGTCATGGTTAAAATAAACTAAAATGGTCTACTGATAGGAGATGAGATGAGAGTCTTAAACACTCAATCATACACCATGATGATGTTCTCTCTCTATGGTTTTTGGGCTCATTAATGAACATCAACTTCTGCCACAGCTTGTTAGAAACTGAAGACATTACTTGTACCACTGCAAGAAGACATCTAAACAAGGAGGAGAAGCTTTTTGAGACCTGCAAAAATAAAACACTCCACAGGTCATCAGTGCAAGCAGCTCAACACAACCCAGTGTGACATTTCATACTTAGGTGACCACTTAAGGAGGAAGCTCAGTGACAGAACAAAGTCCATGTTAAAACACAGGAAACTCTTATTTGTTTTCCATGTGAAACAATAGTCAGTGTTGTTTCTTTTATTCATCACTGTTCAGCAACCTTATCAACATCTTTATTATTTTTACCATGTTGATTGTGGGTTGTATTCAAGGTTAGGAACAAGCTGTTTACATGGTCATGTAATTGGAATATTTGTTCGTCTTTTGTATGTGCTTTCCCAAATGACTAATGAGGTCACGACTGCAGAGACAATAGTCTCATCCCATTCTTTCCATGTTTATTACATTGCAAATTTATAATCTGTTTCTAGTTGCTGTTGCTGAAGTAAACTAAGCATGTCTGCGCAATGAAACAAAATGAAAAGGATACTGAGATGTAATGCCCAGGAAATCACTGTGTGGTTTATAATGACATTACAGTGATTAAAAACATGAACATAAATCAGATTTCTGGTATTAGTTGTGATTAAAACTGGATCACATTATTAATCTGTGTTAGCTGATATAAATCTGTATAAATGAACTGCACAGAGGCCTTGTTGTGTGTGTGAGGACAGTGTGTGAGGTCAAAAGTCTTTCAGGTCAAATTCAGCCTTTGGTAACGTGAAGTGAACCGTTTAACTTCAGCACAGAGCAGTGTTTTAATATGCATGCATGAACATGAGAGTACAGTGGTTGCGGTTGTGACCTTACAATTAGAGTATGGGACTTCTGCACACGAGGTCTTCTGAGGATCACATTCCCACAAGCGGTCTAATGAGAATGACTCAAATCTGCGGCACACCTGCTGTCACTGCATGTATTATATGTCTGCTTGAGTGTGTGTCATTTCTGCTACGAGTAGGTACATTATGTGGGCTGTAATTCATAGTGAGGCTGCAGATGGAGGTACACTTCATGTATTAGCGAGCTATTCTTTTCAGGCTCTTTCACAGTCAATGTCATTCTGTCTCTTATTATTTCATCTCTTTAATCTTGCACATCTCCGAGTCTATCCAGTAAAAGCAAGAAATTTCTTAAAAGTTACAACATTTGAGATAAAAGCCTTTGGGTTGTCTCCTCACTCTCTGATCTGCCTTTTTAAACACAGCATTGAATAAAATTATTTACTTTGAACTTATTAATCTGTAGCAGCATAGATCTTCAACATATTTTGTGTCTCAAACTTATAATTTCTTTAAGCTTCACCCAGGTTCACCTGTGCAGAACCAGGTCAGAAGGCAGCAGTAAATGTTTTGTCCTTAGCTCTGGTCGACTGTGTGGATTTAAATCAACTGAAACTTTAATAATCCCTGCAGAGATTTCCTCACCTCCTGAACTGTTGCCAAGCGTGCAACATATCCATTCCAGATTTAATTTTACTCTTTTATTGCCCCGGTGATCCGTGTGGTTTCTGCTTGATCCCTAAGACGCCTTTGGAAATTGATGATAACTGTTGAACTGCACATTTTTCAGAATATTAGTGGGAAAAAATGATCGTAGTAGTAATAGGTTTTCTGAAAAATCAATGAAGAGATATTTATGGATAAACTAACTAGATGGGAATATCTACTTTTGTCTTATCCAGTCTGAAACACAGGATACTTGACAAATCAAGAAACCTCACTGTGCTTATGAAAAATGACCATACAATCCAATATGACCATAAAACAATTTGACTAAATTAAATTCCAAATTGAAATTAAATGTGCAATTTGTAAAAAATAAATCGCTTTACAAACTATATAATATATGAGCCTGAGACACAACATGCTGAGTGTTTTACCTTCATCTTCTTATTTTCCTGTTTGGTGTCATACAGCTGAACTATATGCAGTTTACTATAAGTTGTCAGACATTTCTTCTGCTTCTGTGATAAGACAGCAGATCATTACAGACCTCAGTGTTGTTATAGTTGATGCAAAGCAACCACTTCTGCTTGTAATTTTTTCCATTTACTGCCTAGACACCAAAATATGTCCTTATGCTGTTTCTGAGAACCTTTGTATCACGGGTATCCAATGAGAACAGCGTTGTTCAATAGCGTCTGACAATTTTAGCCCAGTTAACTGATTAGGTGAAAGGCGTGCAATAGGTCAGGCTCAGTAACATCGTGTCAGAACAGCACACAAAGCAGTGCATGATAAAGCTAAAAATAGACATCAATTACAGTGACACTGATGTAGAGGCATCTGAGCACAGCGTCCTGTCCTATGAAGGATCAGATATTGCCTGTTTGCATTCATCATGTAAATTACAGGCCACTTGTGGTGACAGTAGGCTATTGTCCTGGGATGAGTGACTAGCTGTAACAAGGTACAGATAAGTGTGTGCTGCCTTTGAGACAAGTGCATGCACAGATGTGTGAGGGGAACAGCACACGCACATTAGAAAATTACCTCAACAGTCTTTTCTTCCTAAGTGCTCCTAAGTGAGGTAGCAGTAGCAAATAAATGAGCTAATTACTCCATGATTTATCATCTCAGTGTAAGTTCTGCTGGAAGTTTGAGAAGTTTCTCGGAAATACAATATGCTGCCTCAGCATATTGTAGTTACAAAAGTAGCGCGGCTCTTTTCAGGGATAAGTTGCTGCGTAGGTTGTGTGCGTAGTGAGTGGATATGAGAGAGAGGGGGAGCAGGTGTGTGAGGCTGGCGACTGGGGCAGAGTTAGAATAGATCAACGTAGCTGTGAACATAGTGGTGCAGTTTTGGCTTTTTGTCAGTAAATTCTAAAACTTCTCAAGATCCAAACCATGTCCCCCTGTCTTTTGTCTTGCAGACTTCAGTCCTGGAGCTCAAAAAAAAAAAAGTCTCCCTCTGTGCTATAGGGTCTGTATGATGAGTCAGGAAATGTTAACAAAGCTGAGGCAGGAAAATACAGGATATGTTTACTTTCAGTTCTATAGGGGAATAGTTGTTTGTTTGGCTCTGCTTACCTATCCATCACAACTGATGTGGAATTTTAAGAGCACTCTTCGTTTTGATCAAAGGAAAACTACTTCAAAAAGTCTGATGTTATTACAGACTGTCAAACTCTTCATTTGAACAGGTCAGTAGAGTTCAAGTAATTGTATGAAAGTTTAAATTTCTAATAAAAAGTGAGATACGCTACAGAATAAAAGGTATGGCAAACTAATTCATCATGTGTCACAGCATTTACTTCAGTTTACGAATCACAAATGTCCAGGTTGTAATTAAAGAAGGTTTTTTTTTTATCTTTTATTTTCACACCATCATGTCTTAGACTGTGAAATCTGTAGCAGTCACATCTTTTTACAAAACAGTCATTGACCCACAGTGCTCGTCATCATCAAGACTCTGCACTCATTTATTTACATTTTCTCCTGTTTGTCATCCAACCACAAACTATATTTTGGTATTAAGGGACATAACAATGAAATGGCATTGTTTTTAAAATAAAATCTTAGAGGACAACAACAACAGTGGCATTTAAATAGATAAACAGGAAACAAAAGTATGAAAAGAAAGAAAATGAGAACATGAGTTTAAACAGAAGAAATAACTGTCCACTCCATGTAAAGGCCAAGGCCAAGAAACATTTACAGTCAACTGATTAATGAGGATATGACAGAATTGTGCATGCATGTGTGTGTGTTTGTGTGTGTACCAGGATGATGTTGCTCCTGGCAGCGGGCCCGTACACTTCTCCTGTCATGGCCAATCATTGTCAAGAAACCTGCAGCTCTGCTGCATGTACACAAACACACACACACACGTCCATGTACACACAGACACTTTCTTTCTAGTAATATGAGGGTCATCTATGCACTCACCCATACCTGTTATTATCTTTGCTTTTATATACACACAGACTCGAATAGATCAACAGACACCAATAAAAATATACATAGAAAGGCCTTGACTATGTTCATATATTTCAACCTGAGGACAAACAACATATTCGTTGGTCTTCAACATAATTGAAACATATGTGTATACATGTTTTGAATGTGTATGTGTTTTGTGTTCCAGCCCAGAAAGAATAAAAAAAAGATCAGCCCTGAATTTTCATGATGAAATTGTGACTGGCAGTTTGTATCAATACCTTATAGGTGTCCAAACTATTCCACAAAGGGCCGTGTGGCTGCAGGTTTTTGTTCCAACCAAGTAGCAGCACACCAGACTTAACTCATTTAATTAACTGATCTCGGTCTTTAGACAGTTGATTGGTCAAACTGTGTGATCTTGACTGGTTGGAACAAAAACCTGCAGCCACATGGCCCTTTGTGGAATAGTTTGGACACCTCTGCCTTATAGTGTCAGTAAAAAGCCTGATTCCTGCAGCGTCTTTTGTTCAGTCCAGTCAAGGGTAAATGTCTAAACATGACTTTTAAGTACCAATGTAAAAAATGTTTATCCTTGGAAACTCAAACGTCCATGTTTGATTCAACCTACAGATTTAATCCAAGAGACCAATCAAACTAATTTTATTAGTGATAATATAAGTTCTTGAGACCACTTTCTCATTAGAAAGACTTTTAGCTCATAGTAAAAACATAACCTCATCTCCTGTCTTTGTAGTTGCCAGACTACCAGACTTCTTGTACTGACTGCTTGTTTTTATCTGCCTCTCCAGTGTTGGGATTTGTTTGGACTTTGGATTTCTGCTTGCTCCTGATTGGATTTGTTCTTCTGTTTTGACCCTTGCCTGCCACACCACCCTGTAAACCGTTGTTTTTTCATTGTGTATTCAGTCACTAAACTGCATTGACTCTGCCTCAGGCATCTGCATTTGGGCCATTTTCCCTGTGTTTTTGGCATCAGTGGTGACAACTACTTAAATAGAAAACACCTCAGGTAAGTAACTTATCCATTTAGGATCAATTACACTTTAAGCTCCTTTTACTCCTTCTACTGACTGAGTGACAATAACTAAATAATACATTCTTGACAAGCCAAAACATCCAAAAGCGATCAACTGCACAAAAGAACGACCTGGAAGCGTCACTAAGTAGAGCTGAGATAACCAAAGTTATTACACTAATGCAAAAGTCTATAGGGTTAGTTCAAAACAACTTGTGCCTTTTGTGCCTTGTGAATGGTTCTATCCACTGGCATAACTGAAGACCAAACAAGGTTTTTATCAAAACTGTCACATTCACAAAAGTGCAGTTCCTTCTCAAGGGTATTAAATATACGTGTACCTTTACCAGTGTTGGCTTCTTTTTCCTTCATAGGTCATTTTTTCTGAGCATCTCCTTTTTCTGTAATTTCCCAGCTTGGGATCAATAAAGAACATCTATCTTTCATATGTGGCAAAATCCTTATTACAGCGGGAGGGATCAGAGGGAGGCTTAGCATTGCTGAATTTGTAACTTTACTACCAGGCAGCCAACATGCAAAAAGCTTGTACACTGGGCCGTCTATTGTGAAAACGGTGCCAAAAAGAATCGCATTCATGTTACTGTTGCTCCTTAAAAGCTTTGTTAAGCCATGCAAACAGACGCAAACCCTAACAGAACAATGATAATCCGATAGTCATATCCACTGTGAGATTCTGGCAAAAAAAAAAAAAAAAAAAAATCAACAATTTAGCTGATTCCCCTTTAAGACCCCGATATGTAATGAGCTATTCAACACAACAAGATAAATGCCAGACTCTCTGTGGGACAGACATGGTCTTAACAGTTGGTGGTTTCTTCGCTGAGGGAACGATCTCCAACTTCTCAGTCATGTGTCACCTTCAGCAATCTGACCCCTTCAGTCACGTTTAAATTCAATATTTTATCTATTTTATTCATCTTTAGGGAATGATGACCCCTCTGCCAGTGACAAAAATGACAAAGCAACATGCTTTGTTTTAAATGACTTCCTAGCTCCAGATATACATATACTTTTACTGAAGATTAAAACAGAATTGGAATCAGAACCAGAAACTATAAAACAATGTGTGGTTTAAGGTGCAGGGTGATATAATTGTTCATCTTGTTCAATATGGAACTGTGACATTGATACTGGTGCTCACAGGCTCTTTATAATCTCATATGTATTTATGTATATCAAGTAAGAGAAATCTTATTTCCAGGTAACTGGAAATAGAAGATCTCCAAAATATTTAAAACTATTTGAAGCTCGTCATTAAATATTCTTATCATGTCAGGAACTGATGCTTGAAGCACCAACTTTCAGTTGTGTGTATTACCAAATGGAAGGTTTGGTTACTTATGTTGAAAGATGATCTCTGTTTACCTGTTGACTACTTAGCTAAGATCACTATATTATCTAATATTATTTTCATTTTCCTATGTGTTTTTGTTATTATTGACTGGTATTGGTACTGATGTATTTTCTTGATGAGTGAATAGGAACTGAGAGTCTGTTGAGGTCATTCCAGTCATGTCACTGTACTATTGTGTAAGTATTCTTACACTGATAAAGTGGAATAAAAATACTTACACATTATAGACTGTTATTGGTACTGACACATGTAATGTCACATAATACAGTACACAGTTATTTCCTCAGGACTTCTCATTAGCTCAGTATTATGTTATATAACTAAGATCTGTGTACTGACTTCAGACAGTAACAATTTCGACTATATCTTCCTGTCTCACCACACATTGTATTTTAGTTAAAACACACACACACACAAACACACGTACAATATAAAAAGGTTTTTAACAACTGTGAGCTGTCTTCAGTTAGTGTGTGTTTGTGTGTAACATTTTTCATTTCTGTTTCTTATGTCCTAGTTCCCAATCAAAGGCATGTGCCTGCATGTGGAGCACTTATATAATGCTGTGGAGGTAGATACATTAAGTACAGAGATGATGTGTGTCTTCTGTGTTGCCTCTGTGTGTGTGTGTGTGTGTGTGTGTGTGCCAGGTGATCATGAAAGCTGCTTTAGTTTCTAGAGCACCAAGAACCAAAGACGCTTCATTTCCGTCTTTGTCAGTTCATGCACCCTCTTTCTATTCTTCTCTCCCCTTCTCCATGTCTCTCTCTCTCTCTCCCTCCTGTCTGTCGGCATATTTTCCTCGCTGTATTGGCATACTGAATTGATAATATTTGTTGAGCTTAAAGCGGGATTTCGGTAGCTGCTCATACAGCCATGAGTCTCAGTGTCTGCTCTGCTGCACCTGCATACTCCACTGGAGCATGTATAAAATTTGTGTTCTGGTCGCTACGAGTGAAGACAGAAGTATCCAGAACTAAACATTAAGCAAACGTACCAACGCAGCAATGTAAACATACTGCATTAAATGTTAAAGCCAAGTAGAAAAACACAAGAACTTATATGTTTGACATAATTAGATAATAAATTTTAAAGCATCAATGTGTAAACAACATTTCACTGTTGTAGTTCCTGAAGGTGGAACTAGACTGAAACTCTTCAAATTCAGTTTTGAATAATGGGACAGATGATCTGAGGTGATTAATTAGAAAAAATAAAGTTCTAATACAGTCCGTCTTCAGTATTTGGACTCTTTCTTTGATATTTGATGGAATTTTGAATCATTTGAACAGCTACTGAATTGAAAACATGTAAGAAGTTTAGAGAGAGAAATTGTTTTTTGTTGGAGTTGTTAACAACTCGTAGACATCTGAACTGTGACCCTGACTACACACTGATTTTTGTAAGCTGCCAGAAGCTCAAAATGTTGAAAACCACTGGTTTAACCTTTAACAATGTGTCATGAACATATATCTCCTCTTGTTCACGGCTGTTTTAGACAATGTTGAGCCATTTAGTCTCTGAGATTCTGCACTTGAAACCGGATTTATCTTTCACCTTTTTGTACCTTGGATACAGTCCTAATCTTCTCGGTATATATATGCACTCTTTGAAGATTTTTTTTTTTTTTATGGCCACAGGTAAGCAAACAATCACAAATTGCTGTCTCCTGAGGAACCCTCCCACCATTACCCTTCACATCAACATAATCATCTCTATTTGCTTAATGGAGAAAATGATGTTCACTCTTCAACTTCGACAGGAAAGGGTAGATACATACTGGGAAAATTGGATTATTATAATCACCAACACTTTAAAAACGAATCCTTTCAGAAGTATTTTGAACTGTATCTGCACCTTTTTAGCTACTGGTTGTGCTGTAATGTCCCAGATCTCAACTGTTGTATGTTTATAGAAAAAGGTATTGACAAGCAATGTTTTTGTATTAGAAAAACTTGTTACATTATCCATTAGTTATGATGAAACAGTCCCTGTTACAGGTTTATGTTTTGTGTGTGAGTGCAATCCTTCACTGCTGTCAGAGTCTTTTTAGCATCGAGGTGTAATTTCTTTAATCCATTTTCTTATGAGTCATATGAATTATATACATTTTATGGAAGTAAGCACCACCACAGATTGTTGGGCTGTTTTATTAATCAGTTAAATAGCAGCACTAATCCAAACTTGATGTGTTTCGATTCGTTTTGTGGAAGTACTTGTAGTAGATGCTCTGTTACCAGCTGTTGTGTGTATATTTATTCATTGGCTATGATAAACAGTGGCAATCATGGTGAACAGTTTGCTGCATTTACATTGCTTAGTCTTTCTTCACCTACTTTAATGTTGCGTTACACTGTCTCCAAAATCTCCACCAACTTCTCAAACGCAGCAGCTATTTAAAGGAAGTTCAGCTACAGCACAGGGTGTGTAACTCTTAGTATACAACTATAAATCAAACTGGAGGCTGCAGAGTTGAGCAAAGAATGCAATCCAGCATGGATTGTGGATGATGAATAAGTTATATCTTCAGAGAATATGTTCCAGCCGCGTGTCTCAGATGTCCGTCTCATGGCGCTTCTGATGGAATAGATTTGCTTTTATTGTAATCAATCCAGCTGTCTACGAAATATAGTATTTTTTTTCCATATATGAGCGGCTACAATAATACAATGTTGCATGTGTTGACATGTCACAGCACTGTGGCTGAATACATCCTGTGTGGACAGAGGGAAGCTGCTGCTCTGCTATCACATTCCTCCTGTGCAGACAGGCTGTTAGTCCACCGCTGACACCTTGGGAGGACAGGGCCAACAGCTAATTTTTAATTCCAAACTGAACTCCTGTGTGTCTACTACTGCGGTACAAATTCAGGGACTTTGATCATGTCATTGTGCCACTGTACACTGAGTGGGACAGAGATAGGAAAACAATGTTATTCTATTTTTGTATTTTTTCTTGTCTGAGATGCACAGAAGCATGCGTGTCCTCGAGGTCCATTAGCTTTTGTGCCTTCACCCCCCAAGAGTTGAAATGAAACCCTCCAGCTTAGAAAATCATTTTTACTGTCCACCATTTTCAGCTTGACTCCAGGACACCTCTTGCAAAGCTGAATTCAACTCAGTGAGCTATATCAGATGATAATCCCTCTCCTGCTTGCTACCTGCTGCTGTCAGGCTTAAGAGCTTCAACCACAAGTGTCAGAAAATGTATTGATTGCTGTCAAATGGTGCAAAAAAAAAAAAAAGAGGAAGAATCGTGTTTTTGTTTTCACATGATGTTTTTACATCTCATCACTGGAGGATTGATATGACCTCAGTAAATCTGTTTATTTATCTGTATTTGTATATTTTTTTTTAACTTATTATCGGGGTTAGTGGTTTGTTCCACAATACTCAGGACAAAATAAACAAACAAAAATAAAATACTGACGGGCTGCCAGTTCATGACACAATGAACACATACTGATGAAATTTAATGTCTGCTATCTACACCAACTGGAATAACTTTCACCTGGTGCAGAAGGAAGTTTACCAAGTCTAAACAGTAAAAGGAACTAGGATGTTATGAATCTACCCACTGCACCATCATGGTACCTGATAGGAAAACATAATCTGTTTGATGTACAGGTGACTGACCATCTCAATCTCATGTTAGTATTGACCTCAGGGTCCTTCATGGTGGTGGACTGATGAATGAGACCGTCCTTCAACTGGAAGCAGTGACAGCAAACTTCCACCCATCTGAAATCTGTGACCATGATCCTGAATCTTTACCAGCTCTACAGCTGCTTCAAGTGAAAAGACCAATCGATGCAGTCTGAATACCTTCAGCAATAAAAAGCCCATGATGTCATACAGCTAGTTAAGTACCACAGTCCCTGAAGAACACAGATTATTGAAAACTCCAGAGCCAAACAAGAAACCAACATATTTCTTATACAAACTAAACTTATACAAACTAAACTTATACAATAGGTGGAAAAAAAACTAAATCTGGATGAAGACACAAGGTCAACATCTACAGAGAGAGCTTTTCAACAGGCGAGCTGCTCTGCATGAAAACCTGAAGTGGATTATAAAATAATGAGAAGTCTCTCACTCTCAGCTTGTGGTTCCGGCCAAAATGAGAATTGTCATTTTCGTCACACGTGCTCAGAGGAACATTAGAGAGAAAAGTGTATGATTCAATAGTGTGACTGGATCAGAAACCTGCCTTAGCCTCAAAATGATGTATTTTCCTGCAATGACTGCTGCTTGTCACTTAAAATTAATGTACATTGTTAGGGTTGGGTAGAACAATATGACGACCAGTTGTGGGAAGACATTAAGTCAGTCTAGCAAAGCATTAATCCGTGTTGTTGGCTACAGACATATTTTGAGATAATTCATGTGCTGCTCTAAGTGCCTCAGCTGTGTTTTTAGTTTTGTCTTTTTTGGTTCTAGACTGGTTCATTTTGTTTTTGTGATATTTAATGTGATAGTGCAACTTTGCAGTGTTACATTTCCTTTTTACTGTCACCTCTGACTTTTTCAAAAGTAGTTAGTTAATGAGTTGGGTTTATTATCTTTACTGTGTCGGCAGGAACTGTCAGACAAATCCAACCACAACAGAAAAGACACAGAACAAACAAACAAACAAATATATCTGATGTGCCACCAGAAGTACAGGCAGTGTTTGAACTGAGGTGGATCAACATACTTTATATTCCTCACTATCAGTGAGTCTTTCATTGCATTTTGATCCCATCAGTCACATGTAAACTTCATCATCCTGTGCACATTTTCTCACCAGGTCGAATACACAAATACTCATTTGCTGAAGAAACTTAAAGAGAAACTGTGAACGCTTGATTTTATATAATTGAACTACTGATTTTCACACAAAAATGAGATTGTGTATGATCCCAATGTTAATATGATTAATCATGACGTCCGACCTACAACACAAAGCACAAGTTTACCCTCAGACCATCATTTTCAGTTGTTTTTATTGTTGTTTCTCTTTCACACAGATTCTATTGTACTATACTATACTATACTATACTATACTATACTACTGGGAATCAGTAAAGTGAAACCTGGTACTAGATACTTGGTACCATTATTCCCTGTGTAATAAGTGAAGCAGGTAAAGCCATTGTGTGTGTGTGTGTGTGTGTGTGTGTGTGTGTGTGTGTGTGCGTGCTCAGGCCATGGATGGTGTTAGATGCAGGACTGAATATTTCATTTTTTTCTTTAAGGAGGTGAAATTAAAGAGGGATGAAATAGGAACAGACTATAAAGGAGATAAGATTTTTTTTTTTTTTTTTTAAAGCCGTCATTGGTCTAATGTAATACCAGGGATAGAGGTGTTTGATAAAGCACCAGAGAAAGAAGCTGCTGGGGCGGCAAGGGGAAAGGACATACACTTATAAATCTCTGTATGTCTCTGTCTCTTCAGATTCTATTACAGCCACACTATCACAAAACACCTGATCTGACACCCCTCTCTCTCTCTCTCTGTGTGCGTGTAGGTCATAATAACCTCTACAGATTCCTGAGTATAACACCTGACACCCACATGGTGCACAGACGCACACTCAAACGCACACATCTTGAAAGGTGCTGGAATTGATTTTACACAGAAAGCTCCAATCCAAAGTTACTTATTAGAGCTGCCAACCACTAATGCCCTGCCCACCTGCCTGAGATTCTTGTGTTAGCAGCCCAGTTGATCTCAATGTCACTTTTCTTTTTCTTTCTGTCAATTAACATATCTGCTATTTCCTTTTAGGCATGTCTCTTAGGATAACAATTCAACAACTCAAACATCTGCCACTGAAACATCAAAACAATCAGTGATTGGTTTTGTACAAACATTATGGTCCTCAGAGGATGGCTTTTAATGTGCTTAGTATTTTGGTTTCATACCAAACATTCCATTAGCTTCACTTGTGCTATAGAAATGAGCAGACTTAGCACACTAACATGTTTAATGGTGAACTGGTGAATTCTCTCCTAACATCAGAGTGTTATAATTGTCACTGTCATCGCAATTGTTTTAGTTTTTGATGGCACGATACAATTGGTTCGATATTTTAACTCTGGGAACTGACACTGAAAATGTTCCCATAAGTGGCTGCCATGTTGAATATCCAGCAGCATACAACGCCCTCATTTCACATCCACAGAGACAAAACACACAGCGAAGAGCAAAAGACATGGGTCGAGAAAAACAGAGGAGACAGAGCAGGAGAGGATGAGAGACTCAGACTCAGGAGGCATTTTCAACAAGAGGAATCCTGTTGTCATTCTTTGTCACAGACACGCAACACATATATACACAAAGAGAGAGGGAAAGAGTGTGAAAGAGGGAAAATTATTCACACTGCCAACTGTGGTTGATGCCAGAATGATAATCATGCCCGAATACCTGCAATGTTGCCAAAATCCATTGCCATTTCCTATTTTAGGCAAATGGCCAATACAATAAGTACATAATAGCATTCCAGTGTTTCCCCAAGATATGTTTTTTGGCAGTGTGAAACACCCCCGGAAACAGCATTTAGATGTAAAACTAAAACTCTCCATTGAAACCAATAATGATGAAATTTGGTGACAGTAAACCACGTGGTGATAAAGTTATTCTGCTAAATCAACAACTGTCTGCCAAAGATTAAACCCAGAGCAGCAATGGCTGTAATCTGTGGTGTTATCAAGAGATAGATGGAGGAGCTCCTTCTGTAATTATGAATTACAGACAAGCTCACTTTTATTTACAGTTGTTCACAGTCATTTTACGTCTCCCCAGACTGTGATATCAGGCTGATTTGAGAAGGCATCAGGGACCAGGAATCTAATGGATGATAAGTTGTGGTTTTTGTCCCATGACCACACAGTGGAAGAAGCCCCAGAGGCTGCTTTGGTGGAATATCTCTATCTTTTACCCTTGTTTGTACCTTTGAGAAAACTCTGAGCACAGGTTTGATTGTGACACGTCGTGTGGTATTGATGGATCACAGTACATTGTGCTGACTATGCTCTAAAAATTGGCAGTACAGTTTTATTTTGTCCAGTCTGTGGAAAACTAGAAAAATTTAACCTTCACTGTCAGGTCTTTCCCATCCATCACCACTTTTGAAATCTTATGTCTACTTTACTTACCTCATTTCATTTCATTTCATTTCATTTGTTGTTTAAATGTTTTTTTTTTTTGTTTTTTTCAGTTTCTTTGTGAATTATTTTGGGCAGCATTTGTTGGTTTTAAACTTGCTTTGTTTTACTTTTGTCTCCTGCTGTGAAGATCTTTAGCCCATTATGTGAAGCAGTGATAATTGTTGACACATAGTTTAGTGGCCAAATTCTCAAATAATTGATCGCTATTTCTGAACATGCCAAATCTTCTACTCTCTTCTACCAATTTACATATGCTGATGGATAAAGATTTTGTCCGATTTGATGACAAAGACATCTCTATTATGTTGAGAACTGGGCAGAGTTCACTGTATTTAAAGCAGATTTGCAATTTTAAAACTGAGGGAGAAAAGTCAGTTCTGACTGGCAGCATGAAACATACAAAACATAGAATAAAAACCATGTAGCATGTTCACTATAAACACCAGTAAATGAAACATAATAATAAAACTATGAAGCTGTCGAAGCTGCACAATGATGGTCACACACACACACACACTCTTCATATGATATAAAAGAAACTGTGATTCATCAGATCTCCAGTCACTAAGGCTAAGACTCATATTCTCCCTAGAAAACTCAAACAAAGCGATGCTCAGCAGGAGACCTGAGTATCCCTGCACCCGACCGGCGCCTCTCAACTGAGGCAACTCTATAAAAAGAGACAACAGCCTTTTTCATGGAGTTTGGTTCCAAGGCCAAAGTTGTGTATGGATGTAGCCCAACTACAGTCATGGAAAAAAATTATTAGACTCTTGTCCATTTTAATGCCTGGTACCACTCAAGATATATTACATGAAAAATAAAATGATGAATGAACACAACAAAAAAACCATGGAATGATTAAAAGGACTGTTTTTGGCAATACAATGCCATAGCTATTGATTTAATAAAAACAAAAGGCTTGATAACAGCTCTTAAATGAAACTCTTATGAGCTGTTTTTGTTGTTATTGTTATATTTGTCTAAACAAATGTACCTTTAGTTATACCAGGAATTACAACAAGAATCTGAAGAAAACAAGGGTGGTCTGGGTTGTGACCTGGTGTCCTGCCATTAGTGACTTTTTTTGTTGTAAAATTCATCCATCTTGTCAAACCCTTCATTTATATCAGGAGCATAAAGTGAAAACATCACCAGTATCTGATATCGTCCTAATTGAAAAGCAATAACTTATTTATACTTTTAGCCACGTGTCACATATCACACGGTTTTACATATTTAAATGTAGACAACATCTTTGGCGATGATATAAGATAAGATATAGAATGTATATGTAGGAAAATATCTGAAAACGTGAATACTGACACAATAACTTATTGAACTACGAGACTAGAGGGCTGAATACAAAGCTAATAGTGATTTAGGTTGATCACAACAAGAGCTAACAATTTTAAGATCATCAGACAAAATGCAAACAGAAGAGGAGGCTACACAAAGCTGATCTGGAGACTGGTAATAGAAGTAGAGGAGACAATATGAACTGAAGGAAAAATGAGAAGCTGAGCTGACTCAGTCACGTCACGGTGACGGTGTGAGAATCTTACTTTTCCTGTTCCTGACTTTAATGTTATTGCTAATAGTTTAACCACGACAGTTTGTACATTATTAGTTCAATAAAACGACTAATGACATCAACAGTAGCTACAACAACATGTTTTATCAACATCTGTATCAGTGCGTTTCAGCAGAAAGTTATTAGTTGAGTTAATAAAGCATCAGTGAACACCACCTGTCTCCATTATAAGATACTTTAAAGTTCAAGTAGTTAACAGAAATACAGATATTGTCTGTTCTCATAAACCAACCGTTTGATATCAACTATTGAAGTTTGATCAAATTAATGATGATAATAAAATTACATGCTGATTTATTTATGATACAATGATGTCTTTTGTCTTAAAGAACTTTATTTCTCTCTGAAGGATAAAAAATGATGAAATGACAAATAATTGCTAGTAATGTAGTGAAGCGCCACCCAAAGCTGTCACATCTCAAACTGCACCGATAGCAACTTCTCATTATTTAATCAATCCCAACAGTACTTTTATAATTAGTGGGTGATATATCCCATATTTTTTAAGTATTACAATATTATTTCATCATCAGAGATGCCATTTAAATTCCCTACAGTGCCTCTTAGCTTGAAGTAGCTTGATATCAGAAAGTGACTGTCTAAATGTCACCACTTTGTGTTTTGGCTGGTGGATAACAGCCCTGTTTCGGGGTAATAATTAGCTCCCTAGCGTTATGTTAATGGAGTGTGATCTTCTTGCAAGTAACTTTGTGAAAACAGCTAAACTGTACCTGTAAAACTGGCGGCTTTCCTGAGGCATCTCTGCACAGGAGAGTGAATTACAATAATCACTGCTGCTCCACTGTTTATTTCCTTTAAAAGTGGAAAAATGTAGCTTGTGTGACAGTATCTGCTTATTATACTAAGAAGCTTGTACATACTATTGAGATTATGGCTCCTGTAGTTATATGTCGACTAGTTAGATGAGTCAGTATGAACAGTGCAGGTTAATTATATCACACTTAATTATTTCTTCTCCTTACGTTCTTGAACTGTATTTAAACCAGTTAATCACCTGCTGTGTTAATCAATATGGCGTTAAAGGCACTATACTGTGTAATAAAAGGAGGTGAAACACATTTTCATCCTTTCAGCCTGTTGTCCTGTTGCTCAATGTCAAGTTCCTGACAGTAAACCTGCAGTAAATGAATTAGATACAGTAACATGGAAGATCATCGGTAGCATGGAAACACTCTGAAACGTAAATGTAATTTGTTTTGTGTATACATTTCTGCACTTTAATATACTAAATATTGTCTATATTTGCAATATATCATTGCCACATGAATTTTAAATGAACTTGAATCAGTGAGGTTAAAGAGGCTATTGAATTCAAAGATAAAGAATAACTTTAACTGGCCTCTCTTCACCTGCATTATTTAACTCCTCCAGTTGATCCTCGGTTTGTTACTTGTTACTATTTTTTTTAATTACAGTTGTAATTATTTGCTTTTATTAGGTTTTATTTTCTTGCACCAGTCATTTTATCACGTTTAAATCTTGATTACTCCTGAATTTTTCTTTTAACCAGCTTGTAACCTTATTTTGTAAGGTGCAGTATAAATAAAGTTTCAGCTGTTACAAAGACGCCGTTCAGCCCCGTGGTTCTAACCAGCCACATGCTGCTTCTCCTGCTTTCTTCCCTCACTTTCCCACAGCTCTCTCTGCCTTCTTCTAGTTTTATATGAGTCCCTGATGGAATCTCTTTACTTGTGCATTACATATATTCAATTTCTCAGTGATATGATCTACTGGTCCCAAAAGTTCCTGACTAAACTATGTAACCATGGAGATGGTCCAGAAAAAAACACAAATTCTCACTTTCCAAGGGAATTTGGTCAGATGTTTAAAAAAGGTAAATGCTCTAATTGAAAATCTTTAACTTATATATATACATATTTATATATTTTCTTCTTCTGATTTTTAGGTTTTTTGTTTGTATGAATGTTTTGTCATTTTAGTTCTTATTTTGCTTTAAGCACCAACTACAGTAACACTGCAAATTTTCATCATATTAAATAATATGTTGCACTGATATAATGAAAATAAAGTCTTCAAAACGTAATCTTAGACCAACATTAGATTCCACTACATCATTCTAACACTACTCAACTTGACTACTCGACTACTACTTTTTTTGTTTTTCCATTAGGGACTGTACTTGGTAGCAGCTACTGTTTTAGTTCCTACTCTGTGGAGGAACCAATGGATCTGAGTCGATACTAAAACGTGACGTGAACAGACGCCGGCCACTGATTGGTCAGAGGGAGTGTCTTCACAGAGAGCGTCAACGAAATAATCAAGCTCCATTTTTAAACAGGACAAGAGTGATAGCCATCTTCGTAGCTACCTGGTCGTAAGCTAACCCAGCAACAAGTACAGCATCTCCTCCATTAATGTTGACTGACGTCATAATTGATGTCACTGCAGTTTCGATCCCATTCACGTCGATGAGGAATCAAACTGATGGAAAACGACATGTCTGGCACCAAACTGAGTAGAATCAAGTAGAGCAGTGCTTGAACGGTTTAGTGAAAAAGAGACATAAGTGACATAGTCCAGTGGAGTCCTTAAAGCTAATAATTGTTAATCGACCTTCAGTGTTTGTTATCTGTAACTGAATGACTCTGTGTAGATCGGTTGATACTTTACACAAGAGGCAAACACAAGGTTCTTAAACACACACTTTACCATGGATTATCTCTTATTAACGTCAGGATTAAGATCTTCCTATTAAAGGACCAACCTGAATGAGGTTTTAATGCAAAAAAGTCCATCTAGTGCCCAGTGAGTTTGTCTATTCAACCATTCACACTACACACAATCCCAGCATGCACGGAGGTGAGAAGCAGGGAACAATAACAAACTCACCTAACAAGTATGCCTTTTGGACTGAGCAGGGAAATTAGAGCACCTGGAGGAAACCCAAGAAAACACTGAGACTCTACACAGACGCTTCAGCTGGGAACACAGGTTAGTCTCAGAATGTAAAAGGTTCACACATCAGGACAGCAGCTGACACAAACATTAGTACAAAAGTGGGATTATTGTATCAAAAGCTTTATTCTCAAATAATGTCTCCAAAATAGCTGATAGATAAACTGTGAGTCTCTTTAACAGCAGGTTGTGAGGCTGCATTCACATACAGTATCTGCTGTTTAACTCTTTATAACACTCCATGCTGTTTCTCTCATGATTTCATGGGAGGACAGAAACCGGTCATTTTCCATCCTTTGATTCAAAACTTAAGGGGACCAGTCTCATTTGACTGATCAACGTCGAAGCCTCCAAAACGACTGCTGGATTTCCGATGCTGCTGTTGGAGCCTAAATTTACTTAAACTTCGTTTCCACTCTAAACCCCATAACGTCTGAACAAGGAGGACGAGGAATCCTCCTTGTTCAGACAAACATGGGGTCAGATTTTGGGCTGTAAAGGGGTCAAGTCATCCAAAATCTTTTGTGCCTGTGAAAATCATCCTTTCTCTCAGATACAGACATTAGGATCAGTCACACGAGGCTGCTGTTACACAAGAACGCCGTCTTTAAAAGGAAGTGTCCTCCTCAACCCGACCACCACATCCTGGTCATGACATTATATATTTTGTTCAGTGTTGAGTGTGTGTGCATCTAAAATTAATTTAAAAAATGTAGGAAACCAATGTATCTGATGATGAGGAATCACCAGTTATTGTGTCACCACATTATATATATGATTATATATCAAATAGTTGCAATGAATCTTCACTTAAAAATGTAAGTGTTCAAACAGAAACACGTATTCTGCCACCATCCGAGCTGCGGCGGAGTTGGAAATTGACACATCATTTTACAAGACTGAAGTGCTTTAGATTGTGAATAGCAAATTTTTTTTTTGTACAAGCGTGAACCAGAGATGAGCGTCTCTCCAACACGAAGATTAGCTCCAGATCCCACAAGGTTTTCTGTTCCTGTGTAAAAGCAGCCGTAACAGACAAAAGAGATCATATGACATTTTTGATATTTGACACTCAGTTTGAACCATAGATTTTTTTTTCTTTACATGGTGTGTAACAGTAAAAACATTGACTTTAATGAACAAGAATTGGTTGTACCTACATCATTAATCATAAAAAGTACAGCATGTTTAATAATTTGTTTTTTTTGTTTGTTTTCTTTTTTACAAATTCTCCATAAAAAATAGATTTCTGTACAAACTTTTTTTTTTTCTTTTGCACCTACTTCAAGTTCAGCAGCACATGATGATGATGATGATGATGATGAAAAAAAAAAAAAAAATAAATAAAATAAATAAAAAAAAAAAAAAAAAAAAAAAAACAGTAAAACTTCCTGTTAGGGGCCCAACATTTCTCAATGTGTTTCTGTGCCGTTTGGAACAATAAAGATGCAACAAAATCCTTTTCAGTACATGTTTATCATCATCTACCACATGTGAATATTAGTTTCTGTCACTGTAACATAACGTTTTGTGTCCCAATCCACAAGCTGCCGTGCAAACTGAAATACCAATTATTCATTCTTTGCACTCATTAGTGAAGTAAAAACTCCAGTCAGTCAACTCACCAGGTAGATTTTTTCCTCAAAGCTCTAATTCTGAATGTACAGTATGAGAAGTGTGTCCTGACCAAACTATTGAGAGGAAGGTGAAGTCCTGTCAAGGACAAACGAACTGCAACACTGAATATTTTACATGAGTTACCCTAAAAAAAGTGAAACTGACATAGAGTATGTAGTGTGTGTGTGTGTGTGCATATGTATGGAAAGAGGACAGTGACTGCCTAATAGTAAACGCGCACACACAGATTCAAAGACTTGATTTCCACTGGGCAATAAAATTGCAGCAGAGATGAAAATCTGCAGGTCGATACAGCTACTGAGCCACACATGAACACATTGATGACACAGTTTCTATCCGAGCCAAGACTGAAACTGCATTTTCCTACACTATTCCTACAGGAAAAGTTCACCGCTATCGCTCTGCAGTCCTCCCCAGGTGTGTTTGCACCAATGTTTAAATGACTCACGGACTCCATCTCGATGTAATTTAGATTACATCGAGATGTAATCTAAAAGCGTGTCTGTGCCATGTGACACAGTGTGAAAAGGCAACGTGTAAGAAACATTTACAAGTTTAGACCTTATTTTTCACCAACTCAGGCTCTTCTTTGTTTATCAGGCATTTCTGAATATCACTTCAGAGAAAAAAGTGATGTGGGATCTTCTTCCTCCAAACTGTGAAAAGTCACAGCTCAAGAAGCAGAGACAACCTTGGCATTTTAAAATTTAGTGGCTAGTTTTCTTCTTTTTTTCTAAACTTGTGGCCAGCTGTCGCTCTCTTTAATTGAGGACTGCTGACAATTCCAAAAGGACAAAGGTAGAAACTTTACACAAAGTATAAAAAAGTGTGAGGACAGAAAACATTAAGAAGAATGTCAAGGTGTCTCAGGGCAGTTATGTGTCATGTTTAGTTAATTAACACATTAAAGTTTATATGAGAGAGTGTACTAGGACTATTATTAATTTGAGAGGGCAGAAGTCCAACTATCCACACCGTGTCACTCGTATATATGACGTGCAGCCTCCACATTGTATTTCTTAAGTTTTCCAACAGGAATGAGCAATATATCAAACACGATTATTTCATTACATCATGATGATCCTTTGTTATAAAATTAGATTCTATTAAATTTTAAAATAAGCACACTTTTGGCTTCAATAAAAAAATACTGTCCATTATAAGATTATGTCTCAAAAAAAAAAAAAAGATCTTAATCAGGGCCACAGGAAGACATCTCCCTTTTTTCTGCCATTTAAAAAGCAGATGAAACACAGTTAGATCTCACAGGACTTGGATTTTTTTTTTCTTATCAGTCACGTTCTTTTCAATTTAATCAAATCATCAAGAAAATGAATTGGGTCCCGCTATCAGGTCAACATCCGTCTCCTTTCAAGTTTAGAGTGGACGTATCAGTGATCCCTTTTTAAAACCCTGTTGAATTAATGTTTTTTTAAATTATTTTATTATATCTAATTCCAGGGGTGTTATCATTTGAACTTTCTCAGTACTTCATCAATAACTCAGCATATAAAAAAAACCTTTCTATGGGCCCAATAGTGGTAAATACAAATTAATTCTTTCTCTCAGACAACTTTTTTAGCTTTAGGCTGATATGAACCAGACCCTCCACATACGACTACAGACATTTCAAACAGTGAGTGAAAACAGCTACTGAGAGAAAAAAAAAACAGACATCAAATTTGCAGATGACATCTGCTACTACACAGCTGGTTACTGATGGAACCACTGAAGGCTACTGGGGGGAAAGTCAAACTCTTAAAATGGAAGTTAGTGTGTACTGGCAGACATAAGATGGAGCTCATCTGGCGTCGTCGTCGTGAGCTCGCAGGAAAACTGTGATATTTTTAGAGCTGTGCCGTAAGCTTGAGATCTTATTATGGTCTAAATGGCTTTAAGGATTTACACAAATATCTTCTTTTCTATTTGAATGTTTTTACTGATGATTTGATCTGAATTCAAATTTGTGTCGAACCTTTTTCAATGATCAGTCCACATTTTTCAATCAGATCTGTGTCATTGTGAATTGTTAAAAATGAGACCTTTTACTACGCCTGTGGAAAACTTGCAGCCTCTAATTTCCAGGCACTATCATGCCCTCTTGACTCTGTAGGAAATCTCAACTGAATTAATTAAATTAATTAAAATGGAGGAGCTGGTTGCACCGGGTGCCAACAATAAAATGAGAGGAAGCAGACGATCTTGAGAGCAGACGCTCTGCTGCTGCTGTTGTTGACAGATATGTCATTTATTCCTGCAATGAATTTTTTTGAATGCGGTGTCTTCTGCCTTGTGGCGCTCTTTAACTGTTGCCAGTATTTTAGCTACAACACACATCTGTGCATCTTTGTTTTCTGAGTCTCACATTGGTGCATGTGGCTGTCTGACCCTGAACCCTGAAGCACAGACTGTGAATGACAAACTGACAATGGATATTATAATACAAACAATATCCTGTAGTCGAGCTTCCAAACATAATCATCATTGTTTCAGGACATCTCATTTGTAGCATTTGGATCAGGGGTAGAGGTATTTTTAATTAAAAAAAGGGCTGTAAATAAGACAACTGTCTCATGCCAAATGTTTGTTCAGTATTTGAGTTTTTAAGGAAAAATCTGCTCTTTAATTTCAGTGAATTGAGTCTTTGTCTGGAGTTTAACACTGAAACCAAACACGTGTGTTATGGTTAGAAAATATATATATATATATATATATAAACATATATATATTATTATATATTATCATCTGACTATTAAGTTCTACTCACCGTTTGATATTGTGAAAATGGATGGATTTGTTATTTATTGTTTGTAGATACAGTATATGTCAGTAAAATAAACAGGTTGAATGAAGGAAAAAATCAGTTGGACAATAATAATAATAATAAAAAACAAAAAAACAAACAAAAAAACATCATTTAAAGTAAATGACCGAATGATGAACCTAATGTCAACATGTTATGTGTTGAGTATGAAGCAAACAGGTAACAAGCCTGAGGACACTGAAAGACACACACACTGAAAGCAGTTACATCTGTGATCTAAACCAAGTGCAGCATCTTTTGAAAAATAAAAATATTTTTGAGAGAACACTGCGAGAAATAACAAGCTTAGCAAGTGATTTGGAACTCGTGAATTATCTTGGATCCTGCAGACTCATGGGTGTTGGCACAACATTTTCACTCAAAATACCAGGAAATAAGCAGAAAGAGAGGTTGTACTTGCAAAGCTTGTGTATTTGTTGCAGTGAGGTTCCAGCATTGATAAGCAGGATGTAACTTACTCTCTGCACACGAGGTATTTCTCAAACAATGGCGGGGCTCAGAGGGGCGATAAGTGTCGACAACAATAATTGTGCATGTTGTCTTCGTACTATATCTGTTAATAATGACTCTTAATTAACCTTTTCTCAAACAGATTAGACATGCGCCGTGTTGCTCTTTAGAAAGCTGTGTTGACATATGATCATGTGCATCAGGTATGTAGAATGTGTTGAAAGATGATTATGAGAGCAAGTAAGGAACATTGACAACACATCTTTTTAAAGAGTTAGCGAAACAGTCACATGTTGTTTCTGGAAACTTATACTTTCACTGCTGCTACAAATGTTTCTCTGAGGAAGTGAGATACTTTCTAATATTCATATAAAGTATCTCACACCGTGTATTATTTAGTTTACCATAGGTAGTGATGCATCTCAGGAAAATAATGGCATCATGGTCCCATTGTGTCAGTGGAACCACACGCATATGATGTGAACTTTTCTGTGTCTTTCTTACAGTTGTAACAGAATTCAGTATGAGCTTTGAGAAACAACCGCTGCTCTAAAAATGGTGGTGTGGTACCGTTACGTGACGTTTGAAGCTCAGAGGTCCACAGGTAAACTCATCCCAACTTTCTGGTTGGCTAGCATGTTGTCATGGCAACGAAATAAACAACGGTATAGCATGTGGTCACACCCTCTGCTTAACAGGGAGTGTGAAATATAAATGTGTATATACAAACACTTTGTAACCCTGTATTTAGTCATTTTGTCATCTTTTTAAAGATAGAAGTTTCTGAATAAAATTCTCTTTTTTTTTTATTTGAATGACTCATTTTTCAAACCCATTTCAGACCCAAAAATTATTTTTTTTTTTTTCATTACCCAGTCAGAAAAACACACTAGTGCAAAATTTGTGCGGTTTAAGAGTTTATATAAAGTTTATATCTTGGGGTCCCCAGCAGCAGTGGTTTGGGAAGTCCCATGGGGCCACTGGGTTTTTTTTTTTTTTTTTGTTTTTGAACATAGAGTCTGTTCATCAATATCTTCACTGAAGAAAAATGCCAGAAGAGACAACTGGAGACAACTATTTTTCTCCGTTTCCATAGCAACCTGTCCTTGTCTCTTTTTCCCAGCGCGACTGACAGAGTTTCTATCTGTCCATTCGTTTTGTGTCCATCTGTCTAATATCTGTCAGTCAACCGGTCTATCTGTTAATCTGTTCATTTGTTTCTGATTTTGTGGCTGGAGAGTATTCTGTAGAAAAAAAAAACAGTCATCAATTGATTGACTGATGATCCCGAACAGAGTTAAGAGAAGACAAATCATTTCCTGGATCTGGCCTCAGCTGATTGCAGCAGTCGAAGATCTTGACAGCTTATTGCCTCCAGGCTTCCACACAGAGTCCTGGCTAGTCCAAGAGCAAGAATCAGTTGTCTGACTCCTGATTGTGTTAGACAGGCCTCTGGAAACCAGTCCATTGTGTACACCAGCCTTGCAACTCAAATGTCTGGTTTTCTGGTTCAGGACAGTCTGCCTAATTCTAATGTGAAAAACTGTGTAGTTGACTAATTTTGAATGCGTAGTACCTCTGTAGAATACTTTAAAACATCCAAACTTCTCCTAGAACTAGTCCACAAGTTCAATTACCAAACCTGGGAACAATAACATTTGCAAATGGTTGATTTGAAATGTTTTAGCCTAACTGTTGCCAAATACTGCAGACACACACCGTCATGCAAGGCAACACAGCAAGTAGGAGATGTTAAAGACAATTACAGGGACCTGTTTGAATACACATCATTAAGATGCAACTCAACTTACCTAACTCTGTGATTGTCCTGCTATATTACACCTACCAAGTAGACTGAAACATATCAAATTTTTCTGTAATTTGAACCTGTTGTATACCATCGCTCTCGGTACTAATTTAATGCTAGTATCCAATACTAGAAACGAGTATAATTCCTTTTAAAGGAATTAGTCAAGTCAAACTTGTCACTGCATTGATTGTTTTTGGTTGTCAGCTTTACAGCTGCCTGTACAATCAATATCAGATTCCACTAAAACAGACTGTGTAGTTGTCGTTACATCCGAGAGTCCAGTACTGTCAAGTCCAGCATGATGGAAGTCCAGTGGGAGGCTTTTGGTCCAGCACCAGTTATGGTTTTTATGTTGATATATAGAAACTGTCCAATTACAATTCAATGTCTGGAGGGAGCTGAGGGGTGGAATAGTCTCTGTGGTTCCCCTGAGGCTAGAACCTCACACTGGTCAAGCCCATGTCTGGTCTTCAGCAGGGGAGTTTGTAAGTAAACCACTGTCCAAATTCATTATGAGGGTTTGGGGTAAAGGTCTATTTATATTGCAAAGAGAACATTTAAAGGCCATATGACACTGGTCATAGAAAGCTGACACTGGTTGAGTGACTGTTACTCATATAAGAGGCTCGAGTAATTATACCATCTATCTGAGTTTTTCCTTGATGTTTGATTTGCTACAGTGCTTGAAAAGTATTCTGGTCCCAGTATTGTTCTCCTGAACAACAGACTTCATCTTATGTGATGACACCATTGTGTACTCCCTTGTTTATTGGTTCCAGCTTATTCAGCTCTTTCGAGACTTTAGGGAGAAGTGGATGATACCATTGTTCAGGTAGGAGGTGGAGCAGAGCTGCATTACTGTGCAGATTATGCTGAGAGACGACCAGCATGCTACAACACAGACTGCTCATGGTGATGTGTCCAAATCATAGGTATGTTCTTTCTTTTTTTTCTTTTTTTTTTTGTTTGGTTAAACCACATTGCAGCAGTCTGCAACATGGAGGACTGATCGAACCACTGTGAAGTGGCAGGTTTACTGGACTATACCACAGTGCAGACTGTATTGAGTGTGGTATCAAATCGAACTGCCTTAGCCTCAGTGGGCTTCATGTTGGTGTCATACATTGGATTTTCAAATGATGCCTGACCATTGGAGCTCTCATGGCCTACATAGCCATTGAACTGGACCTTGGGACGCGTCCTGAAAAACAGAAAGAGAAGGAAATAACATTAATGTCGTGTCGCTGACAGAATCATGCATTTTATATTGGAATAATAAATCTAAACTGGAAATGCTGCACAGATTTCCTATTGTTTTAATATGTATAAGCTGTCACCAAGGACACACAATGAAAAACATGACAAGGTCAGATGTGATTATCCTGCAGTGACACCAACTATACTATAATCTCAGAGCCGTATTGACTGATGTTTTTAATTGACTCAGTGTCAAGTAAAGTAGTTACTTGTGCTGCTCAGCCCAGTGAGAATTAACAGAGAAGGCTGCAGCTTTTAGATCAATGGTTTGGTCCTCCATCACATAGACTGCATGTGTGAATCTCACAGCTCTCACCAACACTCTAATGTAAAAAAACACAGGCAGTCATGTTCAACTAACAAGCTCAAATCCACCAGGTGATTGGGACTTGGCCTAACATAAAACAGCAATGAGCCCCAGTCAATCAGCAACAGATGAGAAAATATCAGCTCCAACAGCTTCAGATACTTAACTCATGAATTGGCAAATCAAACCAGAACCAAATGTCCAGAGCACATGACATTACATTTGTGAGGTGGCCAGAAACACGACTCTGGCAGAGACACTAATGTTGCTGTGATGTCTGCTGGATTTTTGCATGTATCTGTATCTTTGTTAAAAAAACAATCCTTATGAAGCTAACTGCAGGACAGAAGTACTTATTTTTTCCATTTGCATGTCCAAGTAATGTCCTCATAACCAATGCATGAACGAAAATGATCAATTAATTGAATATTTGCTATATTTCTCATTATTACATTAACAACTAATCAAACAAAAGGAAGAAATTGAAGATACACGTCTATATATTCTCAGCTGTCTTCCTGTACAAGCAGCTTTATACTTGACATTAAAGGTAAAATTTTAGCAGGAGCAGGTTTCTGGTTTAAAAAAAGAAATGAGAAAAAAAAAATCGACAGGAGTGGCAACATGAACCATAACAACTGCCCACTTCTGTGGTTCAGCTGCCCAGTGTCCATCTGCTGCTCTCATGTGAGTGTGAGTGTGTGTGTGTGTGTGTGTCCATGCAACGTGTCATCCTGTAAATGGTCTGATTCCGTTCAAAGGAATATATTATAACCCTACCTACTTGAATGAGGATTGTGAGACATTAACTGTGCAGGTTCAAACATACACACAGTATGACTACCTCTTCCTAATTTGTCTGTTTGTCACAGATTACATTTTTGGATAATCAGGTCCCTATAATCCAGTTAGATATAATCACTTACTCCCAAACCCTGTGGAACTATTAGTAGGGAGGAGTGCTGCAGCTGAAACGCTGTTTGACTCTGACCTCATTAAGAGTGTGTGTACATGTGTGTGAGTGTGTGTAATGGTAGAAATCCAACCCTGGGGAGCCACTAAGCCTACCCTACAAGCTCAACCCATTACTTTACAAAACTGCACACACATACACACATACACACATACACCAACACACACGGCGGCAGCCTCCCTACATGGCAGTAGTTCAAACTGCTGCACTGGTTTCTGGTTGTGGCTGTAGGTGCTATAGTTTAATTTTATTGGTAGAATAAAAAACAGCAGACATAATTGCTTTGACAGTATTATAGATGGTGTACAGTCATATAGGCTGAAGCAGGAAGTAACTGCAGTGTACACAGTAACATCTTGCTTTTAGCTCCCATGTAAGCTATTAAATCCTCATGAGAAGAAATCTTTTCTTAGGTTAGGAATTATATGAACTAAATTAGCTTTAAAATAATCATAAGTCAAGATGAAACTCATTTTGTGGGTTTAGGCAACAGCTGGAAATAATAATACAAGCAATCAGCATCAGCAAACAGAATGTACGTATCATTTGCGTTGATTGGGCCACTTTACAGCAGGACAAATATTTGTTCTTGATGGCATCATGCTGACAGAGAGATGACAATGAGCTCAAAGACAAAATAAAATGTCCTCCGTCTAGCTTTTAATGATTTCTGCTTTAACACAGTAAAGCTGCACTGCTTTTCAATAAAATCAAAGCAATATGGTTATGTTTTCTTTCCCTTGATACACATTTTACTTTCAGTATTTTTTAATTCCAAAAATTAATGTTCACATTAGTTCCCAAGTTTTAGTTTGTATTTACATTGTTTAAAACTTTCAGGTTAGATCAGAAAATCAGAATGTCATAATTTGTTTAATTGTGCAGCCTTACTAAACGAGGAATGAGGAAAAAAAAAACCCAAAAATTAAAAAACAAGAGATGAAAAAGTTTGACGGAGGATGTGGCGGCGGGCGGAGGTCTGGTTGCAGTTTGAAACCAGATGAATGACAAGTGTCAGTCTTACCTGCCGCCAGGCCCCCAGGTGTCTTTTGGTCTCTCATTGTCATCTGTGTCAGCAGACAACGTCCTGCATACAACCATCAACTTTAATATACATCAACTAGCATAGCACACTGCTAACTGGCAAGCAGGCTGTGTAACACTGTGTAAAGTAATGTAATGACTCAGTTATTTGTGTAAGTGTACATGAACCTTAACACTATCTATCATAGAACTGACAGGATTTACCACAATAACTAGTTAGTTCATAACAACACAGATTAATGTCTGTTTCCTCAGTAGCATCAGTAGCTGAGGCCACAACAGATATAAGACTGGAGCATTGAGTCAACACATCATCACGTTATAACAACTTCTGTATGACAACGTTTTGATAAAGTGCAGAACTCGGAGCGTCCCTTAGATGAAAAATCTTTAACATTACTGATGAGCTTTTACACTCAATATAGCTCTGAATTATCATGCATCTTAAGGCCTTTTTTATGAACTTTCTTCAAGCTATAATTAATATCTAAGGTCAGTCAGATTAAACCTTCAGGCTGTGTTTTCAGTTTTAGTGCTATAATTAAGTTTTCAAATTTCCTCCCGAACCAGCCTGTTGGTCCAAAAAATGTCCTGGTCTTCTCTGAATATTAGGACACAGAGTGAACAAACATCCATCTCCTTGACTCAGTTTATCTTTTTAATACATGGACTCTATTTTAATGTTGGTGCAGGGTTAAAAAAAAAAAAAAAGGCAAATATTCTGAGCTACTTGGGAATACTGATACTTATTTTTCATCAGTAAACAATCTAATATTTTAATGGTTGATGAGTAATGTTTAACATTAAGGTTCTTTTTTATATGTGAAATACCAATCACATCAAAAGATACTGTCTCACTGTACCGATTATATACATATAAAGATGGATTTTTTTGTATATTTGACCTGCTACTTTGTATCTGGACAGTTTTCTTGGTGAACTGGTCTGGACTTGTTGTCCATGTAAAAAAAAACCTTCAGCATGTCGATGGCTGAGAGGTGCGATGCAACACCAACCGCTGATAATTTATCCTGTCTGCTTCTGTGCTGCCTCACGGCTGCGTCTGTACCTTTGGTCACCAAAAATAAATAGTCTGCAGCCAAAACATGTGACCTTCATTAAATCAAGCTCTTTTATTTTTATATAAATTTAGTCAGAATCACTTGACAAATTTAGATTCCTTCAGTGTTTGACATTCAGGAGGTTTTAACTCTTTGTTGTATTATCTTAGTATCCTCCTATAAAACAAACCAGGTAATTAAAACTGATTGAAACAAGTTTTTCTCCAGTGATTCGTAGGAAGACACAGAATATCTCAGTCGAGCTGCTCAAATAACTTAACATTCACAATCCTTCATCCATTTAAAATAAGTTAACACAAATCTAAAAATGTTCATGCCAAATGGAACACGACACCACTGACGGGCATTTGAAAAACACTTAGAATAACGTTAATATACAACGTAATTAAATATTTAACAATGGTGTAAGATATCATAAGTTAGAGTGTTTACATAAAATAAATGACTTCATTAAACAAGTGAATTGGGCGACAACAGTGAGATGAAAAAAAGTAAATTAAAATCGCTCAAATACACTGAAAATCATGATCAGTTTATCAGCACAAGCAAATAATTTAAAGTGGATGTTTTTTTTCAATCATCAGTTCAACTCGTTAAAGACTGATTGATTGAGATGTTGTTTATTTGTTTTGTTTGATTAAAAAAAAAGGTTGGTTTTTTTTTTTAATCTAAATTTATATAACTAATATATATATATATAATTGATATAACTTTTGATTGAGGGCAACAAACCTGCCGGTTTTTTAAAGCAGACAAAAGCCAGAAGGTAAAGGGCTGTTTTATATTCTACACTTCTTCACTACTGCCTGTTTTATCTGATGGATTTATGTTGAGGACATAGCTTACCTGTGCTTGTAGAGGTAGAAGGCAAATCCAGACAGGATGAGGGCAAAGAAAGGAACTAAGATGGCTGCTGCCACAGAGCTGCTGTTTGTGTAGGGGTTGGATGGGTCCATCGCCATGGTTACGGGGCCTAGGGATACAGACACAGCAAAACCCACATATGCATGAATACTCGCACATAAACAGCTCTGTGTGCATGTGTAATAGATGCTTCTTGCATTAATTTGTTCTGTATACTTGAGCTCTGCTTCTGATGTTTACTCTGCCTGAAATTAAATTTGTTTAACACTACACTGACAAAGGCATTCTAATATTTCTTCATTTTCACTGAATATTTTAGTGGTTCCACAATGTCCCACTGACAGTATCTTGTTCTAGTTTGTATTATTCACTGTTGGTGCTGATGTTTAAAACAAACCTACCTTGTCTCGTCAAATGAAACTTGCCAAAGTCTTTGCTATGGATGTGCCCCTGGTAAACAAAAGTTTTCTGGTCTGATTCTGCAGTAACCTGAAAAACAAACACAGTTTTTGCATATCTATATTATTCATATGATTTTTTTAAAAATTAATTTACTATGAAAACATTGCAGAAAAAACCCACATGTGGAAACTTTGCCAACTGAGCCCTGGCAGCTTATCACTCCCATCCTGAAGTAGATTTATTTGCTACCAATCAGGTCCTGCATTTCTTATAACGTTCTCCTCCTTGTTTACAAAATCTCTCCATGAACTTGCTCCCCAATACCTCACTGATATTCTCCACACCTACACTCTCCTGTGGTCCTCTGACAAGGACCACTTGGCTAAACCCGGAACCGGACTCCAGTCCTTCAGAGACAGAGCCCCAACTCTTTGGAACAAGCCAAATTTTCACTGAGTCATTTGGTCACTGACGCTCCCCACCCCACCCCCCATGTACTATTTGTGACCTTGGGCATCTTGAAAGGTGCTATATATAAACAAAGTCGTCATCATCATCATCAACCAGTAAGAAACTTTGTTTCTCACAGGACACAGCAGTCACTACTGTCTGTATAACTCAGGGACTGATGTGTCATAAATCTGCTCATCAGCTATGGATGATTATTAATCATGATCATTATCAAAAGCATCCTCTACCTACCAAGATAGCACCAGTGTAGGAGTGTGTATGTGCTGTTTAGTGCCACTTATGTTTTCTTTACACTAAAAATAACAATCATATTAAACACATTTCCATTTTATTTACAGATTTTTCATTGTGCTGTATTTGTGTATATTTACTATTATTGTCAGTTTTTTTCACCGCATTCTTTCCATCAATCAACAGCATCTGTCCTCCTCCTGCACTCTGGCCTCTTCTATCTTCCTCCTACACCTCCCCACCACCACCACCACCACCACCAGCCCTTCTATTTCTTCTTTGGAGATTGAACCAGCAATGTTTTAGCCACAAATCGACAATTGAAATTTCATCTTCTAAAAGTGAAAAGATTGTTTCTTGGGAACCACAAACTTGGCCATTATCAACTCTTTCTTCTGTCATTTACAACATGATAAATTGGCTGTCTATGCGTCTCCAACCTTTTCCCCCATTTTTACATCCTTTTTTTTTTTCATCCGTTCTACAATCCTTCACTATCCACCCACTGGGTCTCTCTGTGCCTCTCTTCCTGGTCCTTTCTGTCAACAAATCACACAGGATCAGATTTTTAATGGATTCCCCTGTTGTACCAGAAATAATCCTCAGTACCAACTTCAAATATTACATTAAAGCAAGTGAAAAGGTCAACAAGGGACATCCCCCAATCCTCAGTTTATTTCTATATTCTTCTCACTCTCTATAGAAATAGATACTATTATATAGTAGAAAAATTAATACATTCAGTTTACATTGACAATCTCTGCAAATCAAAGAGAAATCGTGAGGAAATGGAGCAAACGTGCAGTAATTTCCATCTCTGTCCAGGTTTATGTTTTGACGAGGACACGATTGAACATCTGCTTCTCGGCCAGAACAGAAACTTCCTGGAGTCTCTGCTGGATCTTTGGCAACATCACGGTGACAACAAGGCTGTGTCTTGTCAACAAATCAGCCTTTTACACACAGCAGGACACTCACGTTAGTACTCACTATGGTGAGCTCACCATGAGCAATAAAGTTGTATAATTAATGCTCATTAAAGTTTGTGATGAAGTGATATTTCAGACCATAAATCATCAATATTTTGTTGTATTGTAACAGTAACGTTTGCATCTGGAAAATGCAAAACATTTCACTGTGTGATTGTCGGCAGAGAGAAGTGTTGATTCTTTTTTAAATTTCATTTTTTTTTTTTACACTGAGACTTCAGACACTCAAATATGATAGTGAAGGATAAATATAGCACTGAATAGTAAATAAGATGTGATTTAGGGCAAAAGACTCAGTGAAGCCAGTGCAGTAATAGTTCTAGCACAAAACTCTCTGAAAAACACACTTTTTTTGTTTTTATCACATTACTCATGTTGTATTTTTATTGGATAATTAAACAAAGTGTCTTAGTGCTGATGCCGGTATGAGGATGTTTTTATAATCACTGGTCAGACTCACTGTTTCATTTTTTTTTTTTTTTTTTGCTGATATAAGCTAAATGTCTTCATTGCTCCGGCTTAATATTTATAGTACAGATGTGAAAGATGTATAAATCTTCACATGTAACAATTGGTGGGGAAGAAAAGCAAATAAGGTTTTTTTTTTTTTTTATAAACTAAAAATGTCCTTTCACAGTCGAGTGGGTGAGGTCACAGTTGCTACATTGCTATTTTTCTCCAGACTATAAAAACATAGAGATGTTAGGAAATTGTCCCTGCTGTGAGCAAAGGCCAGATGAGAATCAGATGACACGTAGGAGATAAAACCTCCATCATCTGTAACAGCTAACAAAGTGTTTACTGAATGCCTTTTTTTTTTTCTTTCTAACAGCATTTATGCATCTCATACTGGAAAATAAAAATAAAATAATAATTTTGACAAAAATTGGAGGATTTTTTTTTTTTTTACATCATAAAAAATGTTAGCAGCATAAAAACGTCTCTGGCAGCTTCAACTCAAGGTGATAATTTTATTCTGTGACTTGTTAGACCTTCGTGACGGAGATTGAAACAAAGATTTCTTGTTAAAGCGCATCACTGTTTGAATGGATGGTAATTAGAGTAATTGCATGTATTGTCAAATCAAAAGCTTTTACGTAATGTGACTGAAGATTTGTTCAGGATTTTAACACACATCTCTCAACAACACATCAAATTTAAAGTCTATAGACCCACGCTGCCCTGAAATATACATATTAATATTGAGATATTAAATAAGAGGTTTGTCTTACGTATCCATCCATGGCCCAGTTGTCATTTTTAAACTTGCTGTAGTAATGCTCTGTCGGCCCCTTCACCTGGTAGACTTTTAGCAGCAGCTGGTTTTCCTCTGACTTATAGGTTCCTGAATGGAGACAGACAGATTAGTGTCAATCACAACATGTTAATTTGTAAAATTAAATTTTGAACTTGGCAGGAAAAAGAGAAAGACGTTGAGATTAAGGATCCACAGGACGCACATGACAACCAGACTCACAGACAAGGTGGTGAGAAAACAGATTGAGTGACAAACAGAGCAAAGGAGAAAAGTTGACATTTTGAATTATCATACGTTTTTTCTTCCACCAAGGACCTGACACATTACTGGGGGAAAAGTGACATTTACCCTTCAGCTACGTGTCACTACTTGGTTAACTATAGTGCCAACACAGAACTGTTCCTGTTCCATGTGACAAGTTCGTGTGAAAGAAATATCACAAATTTAAAAGGAAATCGTTTTATACTCTGGCACCTCTTGTCTCCTACATGTAGAAAATATTTCATGACCCTAAGATCAATCTGAGCTGAGGATTGTGAAATGTCAAAAAACACGTGTGTCAGTCATATATTCTTCTCATGCTGTTGCTTAAATAAAAAAAATAAAAAAGATGATTATTTTGAAGGTTTTCAGTCAAGAAAGAGTTCAGATTAACCTGCTTTGTTAAAAGCCTCCAGTCATTTAATTTTTATACAATGTACTTTATCTTTTCTCTTTCTGCTCCATCTTCTATGCATGTGAATAAACAACACCTCATGTGCGTTGGGGCTCTGCTGTGGGAGGTTCGGCTGCTCACGTAATAATTTGGCCCTTTAGACTGGTATGCTGATTCTGCAGATACACTGGCATGGAGGCAAACAACGTGTTCATAATTCCCACCAGTGGCCCTGAATGTTTTATTATTTAAGGTATTAATGACCTGTCTCTATTCACTTTGTGCTCTACTGCTCTTTACAGAATAGTGCCTTACAGACTGTGAATGTTTATAAATTTACTTGTGCAGGAATAATAAGGAAGTGTGTTGATGGCTGATGCTTTTCTGATAAGTGTGAATGAAATGTGGATCTGAATGAAGCTGCTGTGTGTTTACACCTATAGTAGCACTGCCACCTGTCTTATTCACACTGCATTTAAAGTTTGGAAATGGTGTTACAACACTTCTTTGATCCATTTTTATTTCCATTTTTCTATAATTTCAGTAAAAAATTAAATAAAGTAATTTATGCTCCCATACTCTACACGCTCTCATCTTGATGAGAACTTAATTTAATAATGAGTGTTTATTACCTGACAGTCTGATTGACACTCCAGTGGTCTCCAGTAATGTGATGTTGACTCTGCCACTGGAAGCGTTGTACCCAGTAACTGTGAAGGTGGTGGCTTGTCTCTTCCCCAGATACTCGTAGAAACCGCTCCACTCAGAGTTTGGAGAGAACACATCCACTGGAACTGGAATGAAGAGGAGAGAAAAAAAAAAAAAAAAAATCAGCTGCAGCGCTGGTGCCAGACAACATCTCCCAGCTCCAGGTCAAAGGTCACAGACAGTTGTGTTAGTGTTAATCATGGTGGATCCGGGGTTAGGATTAACCCCATGTTTTGACAAAACACATAAACAAACATACAGCGCCTGCCTCTGTTTCCTTCATAATTGACTGCTGCAGTAGGTTTGTCTCTGTCTGAATCTCTTGGAATCATGACTTATTCAAAACACAGCAGCTTCAGTGTTCTTGCAAAAAAATCCACAACTTTGGTCTTTTTCTCTGGTGTTAGTTTTTCTCCACTGACTCCCTCTAAATGCATATATTGATCATCAGATCCTACTTCAAACTCACAAGGTATTACATGGTATTGCACCTGAATGTTTTCACTGTTTTATTTACACGGTCTGAGCCTACTTGCTCTCTGTTCAAAGGATAATTGACTGTAAATCTTAAACAAGACGGCTTGTCCAGACTGAAGACCCATGTAATGAACACGGACTACAACCTCCAACCTCTCTGGGTCATACTTTGTAACAATTGTGTTTATTAAAAAACAATATAGTGATATCAGATTGAACTGTTATAAAAACAACCTACCAAGGAAATGTGAAAGCATAAAAAGTATATCTATTAAACATCTGTGGTCAATGCACTAGAGTGTGAATGTTTATGTTTATGTGCTTGTTTATTCTACATACCGCGGATCTTGTTCTTCTGGACATCTGACTCTCTGCTTTTAGGATTAACTTTCGCTCCAACTGAAACGTAAAACAGCATTAAGTTCAGTTCATTTGATAATTAAAGCTTTACTGACAATGAATAAATGACTGATGTTAACCGGCGATAAGACCGAGGACAATAAAAGTGGGAAAAATATTTATTGATGTAGAAAATTATAATTTAATTGTCTATTCCACCAACATTTGTTTTTCTGGGTGTTCCACGCACAAAAAAAGATCGAAAATAGGACGTTAAAAAGCAGCTGGGAGCCTGTTTCCTATCTGATCATAATCCTTATTGTTTTATTGTCATACATCATAGTATTCATAGCCATCAGCTTCTTGTCTTTTAGACTAGATAGTGCCATGAGTATGTGATAAAAAACGCCACTCCAGCATTCATGGTGCGCCTAAGGCTGATTTATGAAAGCAGAGCAATAATATCAGGGTGATAATCTGTATTTATCTTAAACCCTGTAGGATTATGACATCCAGTTTAGGTTTTAGGCTCAACATCAGCCAATTTTACACAAGCAGCACATTTTAAGATAGGATCAGTATACCTTTACAGAGTGGGGGTTTGCCTGACCATCTTCCATCACTTTTGCAGGTTCTGTGCTCTGATCCACCAGCCAGATAGAATCCATCTTGACATGTGTAGATCAGCGTATATCCCAATGTAGGCAGGTCCATGGAGCGCACATCTACATTACTGGGGGTCTCTGGCTGTCTGCATGAATGAGCTGAGTGATGGGGAAAAGAAGAAAAAGAAGCAAAACATTTTCCATTAAAATGACATTTAAAGTAAATAGAGTCATGGCTTTGAAGTTGTATCCTTCTATTAACTAGTAAAGTTGCAGTTCTGGCCAAAAACATGTTGTATAAAGCCACAGTGACCTTGACCTTGGACCCTAAACTTCTAATCAGTTCATTCTTGAGTCAAACTAAACCGTTAAGCTACATGTAATTGAATTTCCTCAAGGTGTTCCTGATATATTAAATCCACAAGAACATGAGGTCACAGCGACCTCGACATTTGACCATTTAAATTATATCAATTCATGTTTGAGTTCAAGTGAATGTTTGTAACAAGTCTGAAGAAACACATTACTGAGACATCATGTAAACGGGAACGGCTCGGCTATATGTTTGTGCCATGTACAGATGTGTGTAGTTGAGGATGGTTGGACAGTCAACCAGAAAACATAAATGTCTGTCAGCAAAACAGAGCAAGTTTTTATGATGATGATAACTAACAGTTGCACACAGCGATAACAGATATAGATTTTTCTCACCGATGCACTCAGGTTGAGTTCCACTCCAGGTTAGATTTTCAAGGCACATTCTCGTGGTTGAACCAAGGATGTGGTAGTTTTTGCGGCACTTGAAGGAAATCTTACTGCCAACCTTCATAAAAAACACATTAAGAAATTCTCTTAACAACTGTTAATCCGACAGCTTTAAGACCTGCTACACACAAGAGGATCTGGTAGCTGCCAGGTAAGTTGAAGAAAATTGTTACATCAACCTAAACTTTGAATTCATTCCTTACTTTACTCACTAACTCTTTAAATGCTGCGCCTAGTTTTTCCTGAGGGTAGTAACCTCATCTATCGTTGAGTTCTCAGAGGAAACCTGACATGGATGATATCTAATTTAACCGTCATAAACTGAAAGGATTTGCATGTTTGCTCAAATTCCATTAGGGATTTGATCGCCAATATATTCCATCAACTGGATATTATCCGTGCTCCAGACACCCCCTGCCCCTAAGACAAAAGAAAACATTACCTGTCATTCATTAAATCTAACCTTAGAGATGTAGGAGTCACTTCTGACAAGGTCCTTATCTTTGACCTTCATGCTGAGTGTTTGATCGACAGTTGCTTTTTCCAACCATTGACCTTAACTAACCTGTTATATCTCAGATAGAGATTAAATTTTTTGCATGTAATTATCCTACTAGCACTATTTCAACTCATTTTGTTCCTGTCGCAATACATCATGTAGAAGTGGTTGTATACTGCTGGTATTTTTTTTTTTAAATTTGACCCTCTAATTTATTCTAAAGTGGTCTTTTATTTAAAATGCATACTCTTACCTGAAAACTCTCAATGGGTAATTTGTTGGCTGCTGTTATAAGAGTCTATAGATTTAAATTGTTTAAAATTATACAGTAGTTTCAGTAGTAGTAGTGGTTCTCACCTGAAAGCCCTGAGCCATGACCGGGATCCCGTAAGCTGGAGTCCCTGGGTCTCGACAGCTGTTGAAGGCTGGATCTAAAACACAGACGGAGAAAATGTATATGTCTTGTACTCATAACAATGTATAAGGAAATAAGTGGTTGATATTATACAGAAAGCAACAATTTAAAAAGAAAAGAATAACAGTTTAAATAAATTACTGCCTGCAACGTTCAAGATAGTGACCTGACATTTACTAGTAATTCACCTGAAAGGTTTCCTCACTGAAATGAAGCCTGAAACCTTCATATATATACATATATACACACACACAGTACAGTATATGTGACATCATTAGATTACTGGATGATTTTCCATCAACAGTTGACACAGTATGATCCTTCTATAGATATTCTATAGTGTGAATGAGGTAAATTTGTTCTTTACTGCAGCGATGGAGGAATTAAGGATCAATTTCTGGATTTACACTGAAATCACAGCTGTTGAGGGTTTATACACAACCCTCTCTACAAAACAGACAGACAGATACATACAGAGTCTGGTTTCCATAACTTCAGGGGACATTTCATTGACTTGCATTGATTTCCTGGAAACCTTAGAGATCTCAGTTGTTGCTACTACTTGTCTAAACCCGACCCTCACTTTAACCAAACCTTATGTCATCATCATAATGTCACAATCACGTCTTCACCTTAATGTTTTTTTTTACATTATGGGGTTTTATGTCCCTATAAGGGAGACAGATCCACAAGTCCTCACAATGTAAGGAATACCTAGTGCACACACACTCACACACATATAAATTTGTTTAAAATATGAAGGGCTGCTTTCCAAGATAAAATCTCTGTAGAAACCAACTGCTGATATCAAAACTACACACTTCAGTGACTGATTAGATAATATCTCCATCTGTATCTGCACTGGAAAACCATAACACTAAAAGGTTTAAACAACTAAGCTCCACAATGTTGTTGACAGATAACATATTTTCACTAAGTTTTATTCATAATTTGTTGATGAGATGTTTCCCTTTGTCTTTTCTTCAAGGACACACATAAAACGTAACACTTCAAACATTTGCTAGAACATTCTGACAGTGTTGATAATGTTTTCCAGTTTTGATGTGTTAAGAGAAATGATGACTATGAGATGTCTCAATTTCTTTGCAAACGTAAGCACAAACAGCAAACAACAGGGTAGGAAAGTCATAAGATGAGCGAACTAAAGATTCAACAAACACAAAAGGTTGTTCAACCATTTGTTCTCACAGTCCCAGAAATAATGAAGATTAGAAACCTTTTTTTTTCTTTTATTATTTTTGTAGTGTGGAGTTGACCTAGTTTAAAATAGTATATAGATTTATGGCGAACATACGACTATATTTCAGGGGTAGGTAGAGTCTTTCCACCCAAACAGCATCTAATATTAAATAGTATTAGTTGTTTTGTTAGTCTGATATACACACTCTTAGGCCACACCACAGTCCTCAGTCCACTGCTAATAGCACATACAGTCTGACTGTGCCTGAGGCCAGAAATGATTTTCTGTGTTTTGTTTTAATTACCGATACACGCTGGTTGTTGGCCACTCCAAATCCCATCAGCCTGACAGACTCTGGAGGCAGATCCAACCAGCAAATAGGGGGCATGGCAGTAAAACCTGACCTCTGACCTATGTAGAGAAATAAATATTTTATTACAAACACACACACAGGAAAAACAAATATAAAAATAACACACTGTTCTTATTATTTTTCCACGCTCTGTTTCTTTTATCAGTTCTCATGAAAACACTCACATGCACACTGTGTATGAAATGTGCTACATAAATAACCGTACCTCACCTTGATGATTTGGACAACATAAGGTGTGAAAGTGTCAGAACGTCCTTATCTAACCACTTCACCTTTGGCCGACATCTCTATTTTGTTTTTGCTTACAAACCAAAATCTCTTTTGTCCTTGTAACATTTCAAACCGACTTCCAAACATTGGGGTCAAAAAATGTCTAATCCACTTTTTGATGTACTTTCTCAAAAACTTTCAACAAAAATCCCTGAGGTGGTTTCATAATAAAAACATAAAACGTGCCTCAATTTTAAACATGCTTGTGTGGCACATTAACATAAGTAAATTATACAGTGGAAACACTATATTTACTATTTTAATTTTAAAGTGGTAACAATGCTGGTAATAATTTTACCTATACAATAAATAAGTAGTAATTAATATATTCAACCACTGACCGGTATGAAAAGATGTTTCCTTCTCTGAAACCTCCTCCAGGTGAACCAGGATCACCACACAGGACAGCTTGAATGACACAACGACAGTTAATCTTCCATTTAGTTTGAACTATTACATTTAGAAAAAAAAAAAAAAAACTTTAATGTGCATTAGTTTAAGTTAAACAGTCAACACACTTACGCAGACACTGTGGCACGTCGCCCGTCCACGTCCCATTTCCCTCACAGGTCAACACAGCAGGAGTGGAGAGCTGGTAACCATGGAAACAACTGTAGCTTACACTCGATCCCCATGAATGGTCCGTGCCCTCCACTTTCCCATGAAGTACTTGAGGAGGAAGTCCACACTGGATCACTGGAACACACACACACATACACGTAACGATAAAACATAAAATCATCTACTGATGATACAATAAGTCCAAGATGTGTTTCTTCTCTTTCTAACAGGAAACAGCCGTACTCTGGACTATAACCTGCTCAGAGCTGCAACTTTGAATCTGTTTTTGTTTGTAGTTTACGAATCTGGGCTCCAGGAATATGTGTGAATAAACCATAGCTCAGACTTAGACTGCTAGCAGTACAAAAACAGGTACTCGAACAAGTGTTTTGTAATTAATGGCTAATGTAGTCCCAGCTGAGATATTTATACATCATTTGATCTTCTACTAGTTGGTTTAATTTTATCTTCAAATAAATCAGAACTAAATAACATAATACACACATGGGAAAACAAAACAGCAGTTAAGTGATGCTCTAGTTGACATGCAGCTCTAGGATGTGAACCTCTGATGAAAAGATTGAATCATACAACGACTTTCTAAAATATTTACATAGCAACATTTACCAAAGCTCGATACCAACATATTCAAGGTCAGTATGAAGGACTAGATTGCTACAGATGGGATGTGACATCAAATGAACAGCAATAGTCACCATATGTATATCTACTGCCTTATAGCAACACATGACCTAAGTCACCACATTAAGTTACTAAACCAAAAGACCAACCATAGTCACCATATGGATGAAAGTTTCTGAAAAAACTTTTGTATTTTAGCTTTGCCTGTGATTCTTTTTCTGCTTCCACTCTGATTACCGGAGTTATCTGTGTTATCATTTTTTTAAGATCTGCAAATTAAAAGCTGAAAATATTATCCTCAAGACTTTTCTACCAAACTTTCTTTTACTTTTAGGATTTTAATAAGAAATTAATTCATATATATGTATAATGCGATGCCAGTGATTCACATAAACCTACTGCTACTTTGAAACCTGATTTCATAACTACTAGTGTACAAAACCAATGCTGACATCAAATGGTCTAGCAGATCAAATTGATTAGTTTGCATTAAGAACACATCTGTTACATTTGGGAGCTGACTACAAACTATTTATGTATGAGGAGGTTAGATCCCTTCAAGATTTTAGGAAATCAATCCTGTTCACGTGTCTGTTTACGAGTGTGTGGCTGCGCCCAAATATATGCAAGTTCATACATGTGTATAGACGACTTCACATCTCTCTGATAAACATCTATGTCCGTGTGCATGCATGAGTGTGTATGTGCCTAACTCCCTAAGATAATGATAACCATCTGCATGGTTTCAACATTTAATAAAGTCAGTGTAATTCTCATCTAACCGGGAGACAGATGGTTTCACGCTTCATTCACTCTGCTATGATGATATACAGCACACACAAGCACACACACACAGATAGCAGCAGACAGACACAGATATGCAAACAGATATGAACACACAAACAAGTACATGCTGTATATACAGTAGACACAGCAATAAGCACATGTTGAAAAGAACAGAGGAAAAACTAATATATTTATGTAAAGAGTGTGATAAAATAACAAGCACAGCTTCAACAATAAACACTGCACACACTTGATATAGTTGTTTTTATTTTCTTTTTGCTTCTCTGTCTATTTCTGTCTCTGTTGTACTGTGGCTATTATTTTCAATGCACAATCTGTAGTGTAATTAACAAAAAACGAGAAGGAAATGACAAAAAAAAAACAAACAAACAAAAAAGTATCTTTTGTTTGTGACGTGGTTTCTGGGCAACCACGGCTGCTCGCGGCAAACTAATCGCTTGAGTCATTCTTGATTGGTTTTGTATGTCACCGGCATCCCGAAGAAGCTGAAAACCTACACACCTGCACACAAGTCAATGCCAGATTCCAGTTTCTTAAAGCAGGCCATTCATCATTTTTGTTGTGTGACTCCAGGAACAATAGCTGATGGCTAGCCAGCAGCTATTGGGGATTCAAATTAATAATTGAATGAGTGTGATATTCCCTCTAAAACAGCTTTGTTGTTCAGCATCAAACTAAAGCTGTTTAAAAATAGAATAAAACTTAGTGACTTCAGCACTTCATATTCAAGACCAATATTCTTGCAGGTCTCTGAAGCCTGAAGAACACTCGTGTCTGTAATTGAAGGTGTCTGAACTCTTTCATTTTCTATTTGTGTGTGTCCCTTGTTGTGAATACGCCGGTTTGGCTTCACATGAGTCTGGAGGAGTAACTCATCCCTACATACCTTCCCACCTGTGCTCTTCTCTCTGTGATCTTTGACTGCTTTCCTTCTCTCCACCCTCTCTTCTTTCCTCTCACGTCTCCACACTCAGTTCTTTCTTACAATTTGGACCCCTGCCTCCTCTCCTCCTCTGTCTTCCTATTTCTTCCTACTATCTCTTCCCAAAGCTCTTATTCTTCTTCCTCATTGCCTATTTTTCCTCTCATCCTTCTTTCCCAGCTCCAGTCCTCTTTTATTGTCTTCTGTTGCTCCCATGGTCTCCTTCTCACGCCATTACTGCCTCTCTCTCCCTCACTTCGTCTTTTAGGCATATCTCTCTTGGCGCTATTCACCCAGCCAACACATTTTATGGGCTTAATCCCTTTTCTCACTGTGTGTTTACAGGTTTGGGGGCAGGTATTGATTTGCCTCTTTGTTTCTCCCATCACTCGTTTCCTCTCAGTCACCCACTTCTCCGTCGCTTTTTCCTGATGGCTCATCACCTTTTCTCTTTCTCCATTTTCATTCACACACTTGACACTATATTTCTACCTCCCATTTCCTGTCTTCTTTAAGCTCTGCATTACTCTGTCTTTTTGTTTGACTCTTTGACTAATGTTTTCTTCCACTACACCTCTTCATTGCTTTGATTTTTCCTCCTCTTCTCTCTCTCCATTCTTCCACTCTCCCTCCTCCTCCTCACTGCTTTACTTGCTCAATCTCTCCTTCTCTCTTCATCTCACTTGATTCATTTTACATGTCAAGCTACACTTTTATGGCCTACAACTCCTTTATTCAACATGTTTCTGTGAGTGTATGCTTGTCTGTGCATGGAGAAGCAGAATTGTTTGAAGTGGATGAAAACAGAGGAGATGGAGACAGGGGAGATGAAGAAAAAGATGTGAATATCATAATCTAAAGAGAAGGGGAAAAGTGAGGACTAAAGGTGAACAGAGGAAGGAACAGAGCAAAGGAACCAAAGGAGAAAAAACAAAAAAGACAAAGGACCTGTAGCCTTTTCCAACCTGTATCTCTCCCTCTCTTCCCTGTTCTCTCTTCCCCTCTAATTTTCACTTTTCAATTTCCGGCCCCTGTCTCATTTTCTATCACCTACAGTATCTTTTACTTCTCTGTTTTCCCTCTGTCTGCGTCTCTCTCTGGTTCGCTCTCAGTAGCCTCTCTGCCTGCTTTCACATTTTTTTCATCTCAGTTCAAAGCCCCTGCAACTGCAGGAGCCAGCAGGAGATTTTCTGTTTGTGGGAAGAAGCGGCAGGGAGGATCTCAGGAAACATTCCCTTTTACTGTTGTTGAGTATCACAGTCTAAACTCTAAATATGGGCTGTTGTAAAACTCCAGCTCATTTTATTTTAATGCATTCTTTTTTATTTTCCCCTTTGTGTTTGTGAAAAACAGAGGGGTTTCAGGAAATAAACCCTAATTTAACACTCTGTTACTGTAAAAAGCAATGTTAATCTTCTCTTGCCCTGTTTCTAATGTACTGTCACAATCTGTTAATTTACTATGCCAGCTTGCAATGAAATACTGTTGTTCTTATCTAAATTGTAAGTTGAATCATTGAGCCTTTTTGCCACATTTTCATAGGTCTTTAACAATAATTACCTTTTAATTTAAGTCCATGTTCTTCTCTATGTATCTATTTATTATTCAGGTTCAGTTGCTTATAACCAATAATGCTTCGCTTGCATCGCATAGACAAACACAAATATCACTAAATTATGGATAAATTTATACATAAAGATGAATTATTGATTGGTGATGAGATGCCAATATCACCTCTCAAAAATGAACTCATGTTCATAATAAATGCTTTCTCACACCACACTCATTACATTTATTCATTGACTGAGTTTTAATATATATTTTTAGTGATATTTGATATTTTTTCAGGTGCTGTTAGTGTTGAAATGTTGGCCTCCACATCACTTCATTGTTTGAATTGTTGTGGAAATGATCAGATTGATTTACAGTTTATTCGTATTCCCTGACACCAGCTGTCTCACAGATCCCTCGGTGCAGATTTTCTTTTACAGATAGACTCAAAAAGTTTCCTGTTGTCCTTGTCCTGTTTTTATTTTGAGAACAGTTATTATAGATGTGTGTTCCGCTCACCTTTACAGCTTGGTTTGGTTTGGTTCCAGGTTCCATCTTTAGTGCAGCTCAGGATGCTGCGTCCAGGTGGTTCCATCAGATGACCGGGGTTACAGCGGTAGGTCACCGTGTGGTTGAAGATAAATTCACTTCCAAGATAGATTCCATTGGCTACTGGCCCAGGGTCACCACAGCTGATCACTAAAGGAAGTGAGAGAATATTAAATAGGAAATACAGTATGTGCAGTATATATCTGTCAGATGATGTTGTTCCAGCAGACCTGCACTAGTGTACAAGTGCATCAGGGTAGCACCATCAATTTCATCTTTTTTACTATATCTTACTGAGCTTCCTGAAAAAACTTGTTTTTACTTCTTGTTGCTTGCCCCTTAACCTCAGCCTCCCACTCAACTCTCTCACAGATTGTCTTCCTTGACTTCCCTAAAGCAAATCTCTCCTTCATTTCATCTAACTACCAGCTTCTTTTTGTCCTCTTCTCCAAACCTCTGTCTGGTGCAGTTAGAGTCTACAGGTTGAAAATTCATACACAACAACCTTCTGCATCTGCACAGCCGCAGGATGCCCTGGTCCATGCACAATTTATGCTACTCTTGTATCCTTAAAAAAACATCACGATACATATGTCAACACCGATATTATTTGCAGCACTGGCTTTAGCACTATAGCTAATAAAGATAGTTCAACCGTTTCAAATCTTTCACAATAATGAGTACATCCCTGCTGTTCCCTGTGATAATAAAAACAGTAGTGAAGCAATACTATTAAACGTGTCGCACCAGTGCAGTCCGGAGGTTGTCCTGTCCATGTCCCATTCGTTGTGCAATGTCTGTTGGTGAGGCCTGATGTTTTGAAGCCTTCCCAGCATGCATAAACCACTGAGCTGCCAAAAGTGATGCCATCACTGAGGACAATCCTGCCATGTGCTGGGGTGCCAGGGTTACCACAGGATACAGCTGAGAATGGAAGATATATTAAACAGCAGTGATTAATCATACTGATACTATCAGTGTGAGCAATACTGTCTTGCTGTCATTCAAGGCTGATCAGCTGTAGGCGGCAATAATGAGATTATCACTGGAGTCAGCTGGAAAGAACATAAAATATGTCCTTGAGGTAGTGAAGCTGATTAATAACTAAAGGTTGTTGGATTGATTCCCAGCACTGAATAGCAGATGTACAGTGCTCCACTTGTGTGCTGGAGGCTGGCGAGAGGTTGGTAATACATCTAGAGCAACCGGTGTAAGTGTCACTGAGCAGCACACCGAGCTTTAAAATGCTCTGAGGATAATAGACATGATATCTGAAGATATGGATATGACAGTGTTTTGCATAAGATCATCATGGTCGAGCGATTAACATCTGCAGAAAAAAAACAAACAGTAAGAAGATGCGCTGGTCTAGCAGCAGAGATGTGAAGCTAATTATCAGTCTGTACTTGAGGACAACGTCCTTGCTGGGTTATCTCATGAAAAACAAAGTCTCAGCAATATGAGCACAGAGAATGCATAGTTATAATTTGGGAATGGTTGTATGCATGATATTGCTCTTTCCATTAAGACACACTGGTGTGCATCTTCACAAAGGAGTCTTCATCCATCCTTGGTTATCTTTTGCTTTTAAACCACTGCTGTTCTGATACATTGTAAGACAAAGCTGTCAGAGAGGACACAAGAACAGAGTCCTGACCTAAAGTAGCGATTCATTGATCTTAAGTTTGCTGCCGCAGCACATTAACAGAACTGACAGGAATTAGCAACTAACCACAGCACATTTCACTAATAAGATCATGACAGCTGACGGCCTTTAACAATCAAACACCTATTGATGGGGATTCATTAGTTAGAGCCCTTAAAAGCTTAGTCTAAGAGTGTGTGTGTGTGTGTGTGTGTATGTGGAGGTGCATCATGTGTGAGTGTCTATGGCATCTTACTGTCTGTGTGCGTTCAGTATACGTGGTAGAACAACACTCTGACTTTGTGTGTGTATGGATTCCTTTGTGTTTGTGTCCCGGTGATAGATGTTTCATCCTTTCTGAATCAGCTTTTAACCACTATTAGCTTAATGAAAAACAACTGTAGACAGACATAAATAATTAGTCTTACACAAACTCAGACACTGGCACACAAACACAGACACACAGTGTATGTGCCTGATTTTTTTAAGTCACTGATTCAGCATATTCATGACTGCAATATATAATAAAAATCCACTGTTAAAATTTCAGACAGCTTCGACCAAATGTTGTCCACAAAGTTGGGAAACTAGTCGAAAACATTTCAGTTTGGAGTCTTTGTTTCTGTTAAAGAGTTTTATTCAAAAATGAGATATTGTCTGAAAATATTGATTAGTGGAAGAAAATCACATCTTGGATTTTTATTAACATTCCTGATGTTTAAAAAAAAAAAAAAAAAAACTAATTTCAAAGTAGCAACATCACTTAGATTGACATTATTTTTTTTGAACCAGAAAAATGTATCAATTTAGGTGCCAACATTCCACTCTTAATTTGTTTCTTCTAAGTCAGTTTGGTCTTTTTATTTTTTCAGTCGTCTATAATTAGTTTAATGCTGGTGTTGTGGATCTCAGCTGCTCGGTGATATAGAAACATACAACCAAATGTGTGACTGACTTTTCCTCCTCTATCCACAAAAAGAATTGATAGAACAGATTGTCCATCTAAAATCTAGAATCTGCATCAGAGCACAATAGAGTTACTGTTAGCAGTGTTTCACTCAGCACAGCGAAGGCAACGCATGCAGCAGTTTAGGATTCTGGTGGTTCTACAGCACTTTGGGGACCCACTTTAATTTCCCTTAAACTCCCATGGGTTTTCAGAGTGTCTTTGAAAACTGCTGTTGTATAGGACACCCTTTATTACCATGGTGCTGTGGAAGATCCAGCTCAGTTAGTCAGGACTGACACACTTCAGTCCTTTGTATCAGAGCTACATAGATATAAATATAAACACACACACACATACAGACACTTTAATCTCCCGGAAGTCTCTTCAATTACGTAAATTAATAGTTAGTGGTTAATCTGTGTCACATCACTTGTACATCAAAGGGAAGAGTACAGTGATGAAGTGAGAAATCAGGTGAGTTATAATATAATACAAGTTAAACTTCTACATATAATATATTTTATCGTGTGTATAAACAGTCGTCATTTCTGTCCCAACTCAACACTATGTAGGCCACACAGAAAGCACGTGATGCAAAACGTACATGTAGGTAATATGCTATCAGCCATGTTTATTGTGCTATGAATTACTTGCTCGCTGACAATAAAATCCCAAGTAGCCTGATGCTACTGTATTCTCCAAAGAAGAGATTAAACCTATTCAACTTGAGAGCCTGAACTGATTTATTTTCACAATAAAAGGCTGAGTAATTAAGTCTGTATGCCAAAAATGCTGTGTTACGGTGGCCGGGAGGTGCAAACCAAGATTACAAAATGTGAAACACGTTTACAAAGCTTGAGACAAATTTACATTTTAGAATTTTTTTTACATATCATAAAACAAAATTACATCACCGTGACACTTTTACAAGTCCCGAAACAAATTTATAAATATCAACCATCAACCTGAAGGGAAATGTACCAACTCTAGGGTTGAACCAGAAGTGATAACAGGGAACAGCCAATACCAGTCCATGAACTCTATCAATGAAAACTCCTATTGGCTGCTTCCTGTTTATCACCTCCAGTTCAACCCTAGAGTTGGTACATTTCCCTTCAGCTTGATGGTTGATATTTGTAAATTTGTTTCTGGACTTGTAAAAGTGTTTCTTTTCTTGTTAATTTGTTTTTTTGAAATGTAAATTGTTTTGTGACTTGTAAAAGTGTTATGGTAATGTAATTTTGTTGTATGATATGTAAAAATTTTTCTAAAATGTAAATTTGTCTCAAGCTTTGTAAACGTGTTTCACATTTTGTGATCTTGGTTTGCGCCTCCCGGCCACCGTACCGTATGGACAAGAGTGTTTTTATTTACAGCAGCGTTCCACAGAACATTGGTTGAGACCTAAAAGTAAACTTAAATAAGATAATAGTAACATTTTATAAACAGATAACAACAGTATAGTATTGATTGTGTTGTGACATAAATGTCCCTTATAGAAAATAAGGACAATAGTTTTTTAAATACTTATTTTGCTTTGACAAGCAACACTAAATAACCAAGGGAAAAGAGATGTTGTGTTTTTTTTTTTTTTTTAATCGTAATCCTCTGATCACCTCCTCACCTTGACAGACAGGCTGTGTGCCACTCCAGGTGCCATTATGAAGGCAGGTCCGTTCAGCTGAGCCAATCAGAGTATATCCTGCCTCGCAGCTGAAACGCAACAAGCTCTTGGTTTTAAATTCTTCCCCTCCCAGACGGGCACCATGTGGAGGGATCCCTGGGTCTCCACAAACTCCTGGACTTACACCTACGGTAAGAAAAAGAGACTTAAAGTTAATTTATCGGTCACAAACACCACTGAGGCAACCAAGGACACCCACACAAATACTGAAACACTCATATCGACATGTACCACAAAGCAAAATACACTGGATTCAGTTATGTGACAACACATTGCATTAAACAGACGTCTATCACCCTCCTGATAAAACACAGGGTCAGATGATTGTTTCTTTCTGTGTCAGGATATTCAGGTTTGTGATGTTACAGGTTTGTGAAAACAGTCATTTAACACCTCTGTAGCAGAAAAAGCACAACTATTTTGCACACTTAGATTTATATATACAGTGACACACACACACATTCAGACACACACGTTGTAAAACTGGCCTTTGCATCTAGGTTCAACTAAATTGTTCTAGCATTAAAAGCGCTGAGTGTGTCACAATTTTAGCAGCTTAAATTCCATCGGTAGGGATTTGTGAGTTTAACAGGGTACAGCTCCAAATACAGCGCCTTGCATCTCAATGAGATCTTCAACTGCAGGATGGATTCTGCCCTGCTGAGCGTTCTGTTTTGAGGCCAGCAGTCTAAGCTAATTGCATTTCAGCTGTAGAGACAGTTAGTGCTGAGTTTGGAAATGATCAGTTGTAATGTTGTGGGATCTGTGTAAGCCTACTGTAGAGCGCTTAAAATATAGACGTTAACTGGGCATCTTCCACCTCCTCTTTCTCTTTTCTCTTACATTGTCAGGTTAAACACAGAGCAAAGGGAACTCAGTTTTAACTGGAAACACATAGTTCATCTCATTCATCCATATGTGCAAATCTTTGAATTATTCTGATAGTAATGGTGACATACTACTTTCTAAAGTAGAGTGTGATCAATAATAATGAATCAACGGAATAGTAATCAAATTCTTTGCAGACTTTTGTATAATGTATAAAGTCAAATTTATAAATATGTAGCACTTAGTACTTAACTACTCTATCTGTTTCACCCCAAATATGAGTCAAACACGCCTTCAAGAGATATTTTATGTTGTTATGTTAACAAGACGTTGGGTAAGTCTTGTAAAACTTTTAAAACTCTTGTGTTTTTTAATAAACTCTGGGTTCACTTACTAAGTTATCAGTACTTCAGTTTATGTGTAGGGACCCTATTCATGCTACTGCTGAAGTGAAGTGATATTTTGAGCTTTATTAGTAGTTAAAAAATGACAATTTAGATACGTTTGGGTGACTGCCCCATTTACTTTCATTGTTAACTATTTGGTTGTGAAAACAAAAAACGGTCAAACTGGATATTACTTCAACCAACATTAAATATCTCTTGAGGGGGAGTTTGATTCGCATTTATGGTGAAATAGACTCTGGGTTCAAATTACTCTGGACCGTCACTTTAAATGATTAAAGATTAAATCACACCAGAGAAAATGGTAAAAGACTTTTTTTCTACAAATGTGAAAACTACAAAGTTTAGTCCTAGAACACATTCTAACACATGTCTAGTTTTAGATCATCCTGGACACAATGATGTCATTTTCCATTAAGTGCATCATACCCACTGAACTAAAAAGTAAAGTTTGAGTCCAGTTTCCCTGTCAGCTCTGGTTCAGTACACTATAAACTACAGGTGACATTATACATCATGTTATGTTGGAACACACAGAAGGCAAAAAAAAAAACTTGTGTTTCACCAGATGTGATAATATTTGTGTGACAGATGAACTAATTTTGTCTTTTGCTCACTAAATAAATACACTTCATACTTCACACTAGTTTGCTCTAAGGTTATCGCTTTTATGTTTCGCGTTTCATTTTTTGTTTTATTCTTTTTTTATTGTTATTGAAGTTGTTGTTCATTTTAGTGCTTTGTGTTTGCATTTCGTTTAATGTGGCTTCGTCTGCCTGCAGCACTCTGCCTGACAGCGCTTTGGAGACATACAATAGCTATGTGTATTTGTTTTGCTGTAAACATCTTCATTGGTTTGAATATTGTATTGTAATTTCATGATCCACAGTTCTCTGTTGGCAGTCTCTTGATTTCACTGCGATTAGCTGTGATTGCTGGATTATTGCTTCAGATATAGAAACACTCAGTGTGAACAGCCTGTATAAAAATCTATGACACAGTTACTGTCTAAATATCTGAGCTCTGCAATTCTACCAGATGAAAACCACTGGGCTGGCTGCCTCATCTATCAGTGTGCACTTACCGGTGCAGTATGGTGGCGCTCCGCTCCACGTGCCGTCTTCCTGGCAGTGGCGAGTAGTGTTTCCCACAAGCACCCCTCCTGGCAGACACGAGTACTGCAGCACTGATCCATAAGTCCAGCTGTGGGTTCCAGATACGACCGCATTAGGGGGTACACCGGGGTCTCCACAGGAAATAGCTACAGAGACAGAAATAGATTTTAAGGGAGAGAGAGTGAGAAGGTGTTAGTGGGATTGTGTCCAACTATAGATTCTAGAGACTACTGCATTAGATGGTGCAGCTGGGTCATTGCAGGAGACAGCTAGAGGGGAGAGGGTGACAGCAAGGGAGAAGGTGGGATTAACGTAAGTGTTTGTTGTTTTTTTGTGTGTGTGTGGGTTATACACAAGACACACACACACACAAAATACAGCAACAAAAGAAAGAAGAGCCTGTGAACTACATCAAAGAAAAAAAAAAAAAAAAAACACATTTTCAAGGTACAATTCAAAATGTGGAGGAAAAAAACACTGAAACAATACGACATTTCAACATAACTTGTGATTCCCCCTTTTAATGTCTCTTTTTAAATTTAGAAATAGACAGTAAAGGTTGTGAGAGGAAGAGGAGGGGGAGGAGGAGGGATGTGACATGCAACAAAGATCTCCAGCTGGAGCTGATCTGAGAACTTGTGGTTATTTTATACTAGTTAACTCTTAAGTTAATGTTGTGTGTAATTATACAGTTAAGTGTAATACAGTGTTATCTGTATAAACATGATTAAACACAACTCATACTGCGATATATATATATATATATATATATATATATATATATAGTCATGCCTAGAAAGCTCATTTTTATTGAGTTTAATTGAAGCATCTGAGAGGGGGAGACAGAACCAACGGCTCAACTCGTCTCAAATTAAATTCACTTTAGTTAGAAGTCTCTCTCCTTCTCTTCTATATTGAAGACTGGACAAAATTTTCACAACGTCACAGCAACAGACATGGTTTTTTCCTTCAATTTTGTAAAAATTGACGTTTTACAGAGCACAGGTTTCTGGAGGACACAGATATGAAACTGCTCTCAATTTTCTATTTCTGCCAAATGACTAGTCCTCTGATATCTCCCCTTACCCCCAAATTGTATTACTTCATCCTCTCCTTGCGCCACAGTCATCACCTCTCTCCCCCCAATTTTCCGATAAGACCTTGTTTCTTGAAAGTAATGCTCGATGCACAGACACCAATGTCTCACCAGCGTCTGCGCCGCTCTCCCTCTCTGTCTGATTCCTCATCTCTACCTCTCTGTTACTGTGTCCTTGTTCTGCAGTCCCATTCGTCTCTCTGTGTTTCTCCCTCCATCTCTGAATCAGCCTCCCTCTCTCTATCGCTCTCTAGTTTAATCTCAGCCATAGTGGCCCTCTGACAAGAATGGCCATTGCGTTAAGAGACATGCGCTCACCTTTTCTTCAGTACACACACAAATACACACACAAACATGTCCAGACCTTTAAGTTGCTTTCTTTTATACACTTGCCCTCCTTCTATGATTACTTCCCTTCCATTTTCTCCCTTGAAACCTTCCTTATTCTCCAACTTTTTCATTTGCTCCTCATCTCCCTCCCAGTGGCCCTTCAAGCTATTTCACTGCTCAAATGTCTTTTCCTGACGAATATAGTAAAAAATAAATAGAAACCCACCTGACTATGACTAGAAACTTTTGAAAGTTGTGAACTATTCACAACAGAACACAAACATTTTCAACGTATGCTCATGAATTTTAATCTTACTTTTTTTTTAACTCTCACATTTACATTCTCATTCAGATAATCTTCAAACTAACTACATTTGCAGTCATCCATACCTTGGCAGCGAGGGATTGGTCGGTCCCACCGCCCATCATGCTGACAGGTGAGGAGTGCAGAGCCCAGCAGGTAGAAGCCTCGTTTACAGTGGATTACAACACTGACGCCATAGCTGAAGACCTCTGGGTAACGCAGACCAGACTGACGCACACCGTTCTCCACGTGACCGGGATCTGAGCAATTTACCACTGCAGAGGAGAGGAGGAAAGTCTGCATGAGCATTCAGTAGTTAAACAGTTTCACTATTTTACAGCCACATAAATAAACACAAGTGTAACTGACACAGAATGAAGAATAACGAGAAGACAAGACTAAAAAAAAACATCAATCATTCTTAATTTGGAAAAGATGTTACTTGGATGACTAGAGATTACTCACAGTAAACTCAGATTTCGAACACAAGATTTACAAGTGCATAACGAGAATCATCACATCCATAAAATCCTGATGGATTGCATCAGGGGATTGTTAGAGGTGTATCTACCATGGGTATCTCTCAAATGTAGGAATGTTTAGAGAGACTATAGTACATGGTATATACACACTCAGTGCTTGGGGACCCAAATAAAATATCAGACAGTAAGTACACTGCACTATATAGTAAACAGGGAGTGCTTTCAGTCAAGAGTAAATCTGTCAAGAACAGTATCAAAATCAGCCGACTCTCAACATGGTGGAACTTTATGGAGCAACTACTGGAGAACAGGCTGAGGAGTTGGAGGAAACTAAGCTTTGAATCACTGAGTTGCAAATTCAGCTCATCGTTGTTGCTCAGTCCTAAAGTTCTCTAAACTGCTCTTTTGTAATACTCTGCTTTGTTCTCTGGAGTTCATCTTTGTTCTCTTTTCTCTCCTCGCATCCCTTTTACTCTGCTGTGCTCTATGGATGGATGCCAGTCCAATAAGAGTTGGGTTTGATTTTCTACATGTCACAGGGGAGACTGACATTCACTCAAATTCAACTCCAAGGGGGACATGGATGTGCCTGAGTGTGAGTGTGTGTGTGTGTGTGTGGGGCACCCTATGGGAACAAAGAAAGTTTCAGTCTCATAACTGACAGCTGCTGCTGGGAGAGAGGGAGAGGGAGAGAGGAATAAGACAGAAAAAGTGAAGGAAATGGAGAAAGCAAGCAAGCGAGGATGAATCCCTTCAATGGAAAACCCATGTGAGCAACTACATTGTATCGATTGGCTCTCATGACTGTGCTGAACGCCTGTGTGTTTGTGTTTCAGTATGTCATAAATGTTACACTACCGGAGGTCTGAGGAGACTTGTAGTGTAACAATCACGCATGGTTAGCAGAGGAGAAGAACGTGTCTCTGGACATGTGGCCCGCTGTGTGTGTGTGTGTGGTTAAAATTTGTCAATCTATTTAAAGACACACACACACACACACATACACTCACTGATTGTAGCTGAAAACAACTCAATTGTGTGTTTATGCTGCAGTTACTCAATTCCCAATTTTACAGTTTGCTGGCAGCCGATTCATTGAAACATTTTCCAGTTGGCTTCTTGTAGATTAAAGTGAATCAGGCCAACAAATACTGAATACATGCATGCTGACCAACTCAAACACGTGGTTTATGTGCATTTAATATTTCTTTCCTGTTAAATAATTCTATTTGCTTATAATGACATTTCACTCACCTGCTGTTAAGAGGCGGCAAAAACCAGAACAACTATCTTAACATCATAATTTAGAATAACACCCTGATGTGCATCTGTTGACCTCAAAACTAATGTGATGATGATGATGAATGATGACGTACATGGCTATAGACCTGTAGTTGTGTGTTGATATACTGTGTGTGATTATGACCTTTGCAGACAGGTAGGGGGCTGCTCCACTGCCCATTGAGTCGGCACTGAGCACGAGCATTTCCACTGAGGATGTAACCTCTGTTACAGGTGAAGTTGACAACATCATTGAGGTTGAACTCGCTGCCATTGGTGCGGCCATTGGCTGGGTTGCCGGGGTGACCGCAAGTGATTGCTGAGGGAGTAGAGAGAAGTATGAAAAGAAATTGCCAGGGTGGAAAAAAGTGTTATCCAGAATTATTGCATTTTTGCAATATATTTAGCTTTTTGCAGGAACCTATAAATCTTGACACTGAAAGAACAATTTAAACTCTGACATGCTTGAAGTGTGATGTCTTTTAAGATTCTTGTTTGTAACAGATTTATTTTATATTGGAAGATTTTTTTTTTTTTTTTATGAAAGCTTTTCACATTAAGTGAAAGAACAGTAAATTGCGTTTTTACTTAAAATGAACTACAATGGTTTTAGGATCATAAAATACTTACGGACGCAGACGGGTGTTGTTCCAGACCAACGATGATCTTGCTGGCAGATTCTGACTGATGTGCCAATGAGACGATATCCCAACATGCACTGGTACACCACTGTGTCTCGGTAACTAGAGCCATCTCCACTAATGTGGCCATTGACTATTGGATCTGGGGAGTCACAGTGACCAGCTGGAAAAGATGATAGAGATTAATGTGCTATAATGAAAAACAACTTAAACCCACTCTTTTCTGTTGTGCTATAAAGTCACTGGTGTTGGTTCAATATTTCTGTAGTGATTACCTTAAAACAGCTAAAGCCCCAAAAGCAACTGGATTGCTGTCTCCAATATAAACTAAATAAAATGGTTCTAACATCATATTTAAAAACAATGGGACAGTGGTTATATCATAGTCTTGATTCTATGCTGAATCAGACGGTGGTCAGCTTAAGTGTAGTTGACACTCGTCGACTTTACCAACAATGTACAGTGGTGGTGTCTGGTGGACTTGGTCCTCTGATGGTTGGTGAATCATCAGTTAATGATCATAATGTGTGAACAGCCCTAACGACTCCATCAGCCGCGGGACCTGGTCTGAGACCGGGACTGGATCTGTCATGTTAGAAAACTGGAGTCTGAAGAGACTGACAAAGAGCGACAGCCAATCAGAGGAGGGATGTGAGATAAATGCTGCTGCTGTCTCACTGATTCACTCACAAACATGTTTAAAAATCTGACGTTTTAACGCTTTTTCTTTCATTTTCACTTTCTACAAACTCCCCGCATCTGATCCAGATGTTCTTCACCAGTGCTCGTCAACAATAAAAGGCTGTAAATCACGGTGAGAAGCAGTGGCTACATCCTGTCTAGTTCACGTGACCAGACGTAGAGTTTATAGACAGCGACTGAGACTCAGAAATGACTGGTAACTGGCTAGTGTGAACTGGACTTTAGACTTGTATTTTTCCCTATATGCACTGATATTCCTCCAGATTTTTAAATCTTTAACTTTTATTATGTTCATAAGTACAATCACTTGTTAAAATCACCTTTAAAAATCACACAAGTGTTTAATTATTTCACCTCTTTATCAGCTCCACAACTTTTTAATGTGTTGCAGGACTGGATGTCTTGTATAAATTAAATGAAGCTGTTAAATTTTCACTTATTTTCTGAATCTCAATGCAAAACAAGTCAAAATAAATTTAGACATTACTGCATTTTTAAAACCATCTTAGGTTTTTTCTGGTTTGAGGTTGAACTTAAGCTCACCATCTCAACAATCAATTCTCAAAATGACTTAGAGGACTTGTTTTTACACTTCAACTTCCCAATGTCAAGAAAGTGATGTCATCAGTGCATCTGCAAATCAATGTTGAGAGAAAGTGCAGCTCCATTATAACCAGGCAGCAATTACAGATGTGCTCAAGATCCATTAAAAAAAATCAGCTCATTTTAATGATTTCTCTCTGTTCCCTAAGTGGAGCTAAGTACGACACCTTTTCATGATTTTTTTAAAACCTGATTGCAGGACACAACTTGAGAGCTTCAGTGTGAATTGTATTTAACATCATTTCAACTAATAAGAGACCAAACATCAGTGTTTCACAGTCAATCCATCCCTTCATTTCATGTGCCTCATCAAGTCAACGACCGAGGCTCGGTGCTCTTTATGTATTACACTTTGAATTTTGTCCTTTATATTTTGAATGATGATTAATTCTATGAATCCTGTAGTTGATTATTTATTAAAAAGCATGTTACTGTTTATGTCACACGTTCTTAGAAACCATCTATGATCCACTAGATAACAGCATTTTATTATGAAAACAAAAACTGTTTTTTTAGCAGTAGACATTGATTTATTATGTCAATATCTTTACCTGCTGAATACAACACACAGAGGACTGAATAAAACTCCCATGTTACACGATGGAAATGATAGCCTTTCAGAAAATGAAAAATGTTTTGTTTTTATGAAAGAGACAAATTTCTTGAAAAAAATAATAATAGAAAAAAATAGAATTATGGATTACAAAGGTCTGTTGAACTTTAATACCAGTGTGAAAAGAATAAACCATATAGTGTTGTTTTATTTCATGTCCAACAGAGTTTAAAATAAGATCTGAAGGGGTATGATGCAGTACATCAGGAGAGAGCTCTTCATGTTGCTTAATTACAGTAAGTTGCCCTAGGTTAAAAAACAATGACCCAGATGCTAACCAACATCTCATGCTCAGCTAACTGGTATTTTATCCCATTAAAAAACATATTTGTTGCTGTTTAAATGGTAGTTTAGGGATCAAACTTTTTTTTTTTTTTGTCTGTCCTTTAAGGATCAGAACTTCACGCTTTCATTTACACATTCATCACATAAAATGTCCGTCGTACATGAGGTTTCTTATTCAGGCATGTAATTTTGCAGCGGAATAGAGTGCATGTAAAATCACGATTAATCATCTGTGGTCAGTACTTACAGAAGGTCTGATTCAAGCTCCTAATGTATTAAGCAATAAAATTCCTCAGTCGTAGATCATTTGAGTTACTGAGGCATGTGTATAGTTTATCTTACTTATTGCTGGTCTAATTTGAATAGAGAATAGAAACATGTAGTGTTGTATCAGAAAACACTTACACTTTACCATATTCATCAGAAAGTCTGTTTTTACAAAAGGTCTTTGACACACAATTTAGTCTCCTGCAGAGCAGCTGAAGAGAATATAAAGACGCTGTTTCTTATAGGAAATTAATTACGTTTTTTTTTTTTTTTTAAATATATTACATTACATGCATCTTTATATTTTATATACAGTAGCCTTCAGGTTAGGATTGCACTGTTAAGAGCTTAGGTTGTTTATTATACAATATAAGACTGAAAGTACCACCAATGATAGTGACAGTGATTTGTATTTGATTTTATACAGAAAATGCTCTTTAATTCAAGACACATCTGAGTTTTTGATTTACTTGACCACAACTTTCTACATGTCATTACCAATACATGAGCATTGGATTCAGATTTAAATGATTCATACACTTGAACCTGTTAAATTTTCTTTCATTATTCATCAGATTCTTTAAATGTTTTATTCCACAGTTGTTCTAGGACAGGACACAACACAATGTACATTCTATCATTTTTGATGAACCTTACCTAGACACCTGGTTTCTGCACCGCTCCACAGCCCATTAGCACCGCACTCTCTGACATGTGACCCCACCAGCGTGTAACCATGGTTACACATAAAGATTGCAGTTGCTCCGAACGTGGTCAGCGTCCCCAGTTTGGTCCCAAAAGGAGGAGAAGGAAGCTCACCACAGGAGATGACTAGATTACAAAAAAATAAATAATAATAATATCATTACAAAAAGATACTAGAATTTATATATGACATAACATTACAGGAACTACTTGTGATATTTTTAATATTTTTAATTTTGTGAATTAGGTTATGTTGCCAAGTCTTCACAGTTTCTGGTGAAGATAGATGACACATGCAGACAACACTGCATGACCTGAATTTAAACATCATATTATGTATTCATTTCATTTTTGCAATATACCACCTGGTTTAAATCAGATTTAGGTCAGAAGATATAAGATCCTTCTTTTCCACAAATATTCTCAGAGACACTGTTTTCTCAAACCAGTGGCCAGTTTAGAGAATAAACACCTCTGTTACACTGCCAAATGCCTGAGTCCTGCTGCAGTGCAACTCAAATACTGGATCATGAAAAAAAAAAGGAAAATAAACTGAAAATGTAAGATGGATTTCAATTTTTAATCATTTTCTATATTTCTCCAGTTTACATATTTCACATTTTCACTGGCATGTCATATATTATGCAATGCTAAGAAATTCGAATAAATTGTCCTATTGGAAAGTTTTCAAAGTGACTGTGTTCTCTTATTACTTAACTTTATAAAAAATAAGCAGCAAAGGCACATTGAAGAGTAAAACAAAAACAATCTTCAACTATTGTCAACAGATTCTCTTCGTTTAGGATGGACACACGTCATTCTGTGTGAAATAGTTACGACAATCACCAAACAATGTGGTTCAGAAGATCTGAACACTTTTGGAAACACTTGGTAACTAGTTTTAAAAAAGTAACAAGGACACACACACACACACACACACACACTCTGTCTTCGATCTTTAACACATCGAACAGTGAAGCAAAATAAAGACTTGACATTCCTGCCGCGAAAACACTGTGCATGAGGGGCTACTATTAAATACAACTACTCCTCTGCTCAAACCTACTGAAAAGAAAATAGAACAAAAGAAGCAAACTGTATCAGAGGAAACACTTCCACTGACTTTTACAGCTGTTTTGTGCCAAAGTGGATCCACTATTCATGACAGTTTGTGGCAGCAGCTGCTATGAGGTTTTATTGATACTTTTGATGGTTTTTTGTGTGAATATGTTCCCTGCACAAGCAAGAGTGTCTCTATGAGCACATTAAGTGTAGATTTTTATCCCTTTGTTTTTTTTTTTATGGTTCTCCATCCATGAAAGTTGTTGAAAAAAAAGATCTGTGGTGTCCATAGGACTCTGAAGCATGTAGGTGAATATATGTGGATCTGTGTATTGAGTCAGATTAGAGGATTCTCTCTGTCTGTACAGTCCCATATATCCGTAGAGCAGAGGGAGGTGAACGGGAGTGCAAAACATCACTTCATAGCTTTATTGTCTTATTCAGAAGTGAAAGGGGTCAGATGATTCTGGCCTGAACAAGCTTGACAGTAGCAGCTGGGGAAGCTTGAATAGTTATTTTGTGTTTCTGTGCAAATCACCACTTACTTTTACATGCAGCTGGGTCATCTGACCCTTCCCAGGTCCCGTTGGCAAGACAGCGAAGAGTGCGATGGCCGACACCCAAATAGTAGCCTGTTGAACATTCGAGCATCACCATGGAGCCAAACTCTCCCAACCTGCCGTGGAGCAGGTGGTAGGTCATGTGATCGGTCAGGATGCCTTCGATGCTTGGGCAGTGGACAGCTGGAAAACAAAATGATCAAATTACAATTAAATAAAACAAAAAAATAAAATTCAAAAGTGCATTGTCCCAGTGTTGTAGCTATATGCCTCTATATGTGGGTAATGTCATCAGAAACTCATTGTGATGGAGCAATTTACAACATGTAAACTCCTGCACATGTAAAGAAACATTTTGAAAATACATAATTAATACATTTACTAAGTGTTTCAATAAAAGTCTTCCACATACCACACATTGTATTATTTGCTCATAAATTAATTATCTGATAAATAATTGCAAATTCCCACGATGCTAATAAACACTTTGATTATTTTAGAGTTTAAGGACAATTTCTATTGCCAGGCTATTGTATGGCAAAGTGACAGCAATATTAATGTTCGAGACTAGAAGCCAGTTAAGTGCAGAACTCTGCCAAGGTTTAAATTGCACAGACTCAGATGACTTTTCATTTCTGCCAAGTGCTATTTTGAATGTGTAGTTTGACAATAAGAAATGCAACTCATTTACTAATTTTTTTTTTTTTTTTTAGAGCTTCCATCAGCAATCTATTGTCTATCATCTACTGTAACCGAAAGATGGAGTGAACTTGACTCCATCCATTGACAAAGACTGTGAGATGTGATGAAAACCTCTGATAACCTCTAAATTCACTAAAATCAGAGATTTAAAAACTTACGTAGACATCTGGGGGCTGATGCAGCATTACTCCAGATGCCATCCTCCAAACACACCGCTGTCAACGAAGCACTGGGGTCAAGGTAGTAACCATGGTTACAATGGTAGGTAACCTGGCTACCGACAGTGTACTGGTAAGCATGGAAGCTACCGTTGCCCGGTGACTGAGGGATTCCACAAGTGATAGCTGCCACATCAGAAAGACAGAAGAGTTACAGATATAGGTATTCCTCTGGGACAGCGAGGTTTTAATTCATCATCATCACTTGCTGATGAAGAATATTCTTAAAATTCTACCTTGACAAAAAGGTGGTGGTGCGTCCCATTGGAAAAGTCCATTGCTGTGGAGCCTGCAGGTGGCGTTGGCTGAGCCTACGAGGCGGTAACCACGGTTACAGAAGAACTGAATCCTGCTTCCTGGGCGGAGTTTGGTCCGATTGACCACACCACCATTTACCGGAGGATCATTAATGCTACAGTAAGCAGCTGGAGACACAGAGGGAGGGAAATGAATGAGTTTCTCATTAGTGAAATCATTCCAGCAGTCATCCTCCTATTACCAGGAAATTCAGATAAAAAGCATATTCATAATTCACTGTGCCTCTTATTCCATTACAGCTAGTAAACATTACCCGTGGGTTAGTGAACTGAATGATTCACAAACCTGATCATGAGTTATTAACACAAATAAAAATACACAAAGCTAAATAACCCAACCTTGTTTCTGAACCCTGTCTAAGTATTGTAATGGTTTTGTCTTCCTGGAACTGAGCATAAAAACATAATTGTTAGAACATAGAGAACGGTTTAAACATCCAGTAGAACATGGCACAACGGACCACTTGGCTGAGTCTGGCTCTACCTGGTCTTGGCTTCTGTCCATTTTGGCTTCATATTGGTGGAATGAGTTTCCCACTTCAGCCAGGACAACAAAAGCAATCTGTAATTTCCTTTTTCATCTGTAGACCTTTCTTTCCAAAAAGTGTCTTCGTTTCACCCAACCCAATAAATCACACAACCTTTCTCCTCCTCACTGTCTGCTCTAAAATCGCTCCACAAATTTTATACCTTACGTTAGCATCTCTCTAATATAATTAGTCTTTGGTTGCAGACAAATTTAGGGATTAAAACCCAGTCTTTCAATTCCTTACTATGGAATGTGTCTAAATGGAAAAGGGTTAAGATTTTATCTCGGGGCCTGTAGAACAGGGGCTGAGTTGTTGTTTAATGTTGGATTGCAGAGGCAATTTGTCGGGACTGCCGAGGGCTGAAATCACCTCCCTCCTAGTCTGTGAGAAACACTCAGATTTGAATTCTTACATAAAGAAAGTCTCAAAAAAGATACATCTCTTTTCACATTGCGTCAATATTTAGAAACAACATAAACAGATCTTGTAGTTTCTTTAGAAGAGAAAAGTGTCATAGAGCAAAACTTTAATGACCACAAAAAAAGATAAAAATCATCAACCAATAAATTCTACATGATGACAGCTGGGTTTATTCATGCTTAGTTAAACTGTACATCATTTCACCATTAAAACAGCATAAAGCATCGGTATTGTTGCCATGGTTCCTTTCAGAGATTAAAAATGATTTTTACCAAACCTTTACAAGTCAATCAGTTATCAATATATACAGAAATGCATCAGTGTTGGATGATTATTCTTGTAGAAGCCAAGTTTTCATTAGACTCTGCAGTGGGTACAAGGTCCCACCATCATAAATCTACAGAGTCTGGTGACAGGTGACACCGTTCCAGCCCAGACCTAATGCACCTTAAAGTGGGATTTGAATCCTGCTCTCACCCAAGCAAAGAGCAGATACTAAGCGGCTTCACCTGGTCTTACATCTGCAATATTTCAGCTAAGGTTAAACTACTGTGGCTGGACCCCCTGGCTTGATAGGCAGCTTAATCTGGATGCCACTCAGTAGTCTGGCCGTCACCCCTGCTTATCTGTCCCCACTGGTGTTAGGTGATATTAGAAACCTTCCACACCATCCACTGACCTAGAGCACCTCAAGGCTCTCTGTGTTTGGTTCCATTAAAAATAGGTTTAGCTGACAAATACAAAACCTTAAACTTTCTATGACTATACATTATAGTTTTGCATAATAGCAAAAATTATCAATACTACTTGTTGTTGATAGATAAAGCTCTAACCCATTCATTTACCGTATTGACTAAAATATAAAAGGACCCCTCTTTTTCAAGACCTATTTTTGGAAAAATTAGTGAACGAGTAGATTTTTTTTTCTTTTTATTATCATTTCTTGGGGATTTAATGTTAGAGACAGTGTAGAGAGACAGGAGCACACGCAGGAAAGTTTGTCTGGGTCGGGACTCGAACACACGAACAGCTGCGCAGCATAAATACACCCTGGACCCAAATATAAGACCGCTCGTCTTTTTCAGACGTTTTTCTAGAGTAAAAAATACCGTCTTATATTCGGATCAATACGGTACTACATGATCAATACCACAGCCAACGCACAATATTGCAATAAAACCAAAACAAACAAACAAAAAAAAAACCCCACAATAAATCAAACAGAGAAATGTAATTTAAAGTGAATCATAATAAAACATCTACTTAAAATTGGCACCAAGGTCATTTTACAGCTAAATCAAGAATAGTGAATAAAAACAATGATGAGAAAACTGAAGCAGCGATTGTAACAACCTGAACATCTATATTTAACACAGAGCTATATTTATATTAACATAAACATACACAGTGAAGACCCTCAAAGATAAAATGTTTCCTCTCTCTCGTGTTTTTTTTTTTAAACTTATTCCTAAATGAATGAGTCATAAGTCCATCTGAGAAGCTAGAGATGAACATACATAGACAATATACATCAGTCTACCTCGGGTGTATTTCAATTTAAAGCACACCAGAGCATGAATCGTGTATAGGAAGTGAAAAATCTCTGCTATAAATTTCTGTTCTCTGTATAGCTGCCGTTGTCAGGGCAATACAACACCATGGGGAAAAGAAAATACTATTACCTCAGGCCATTGTGCTGATGTAACCCACAAACTAAAATATATCGCACATTTTGCAGTATAGAGAGCCAAGAGACTGACCTTGTGACTCACTCCTCTCAAGCCCAAACAGGATCAGAGTCGTTGTAAATTGTATTTTCTATGACTGAGATTGGTGGACATCTTCGACAAATTCTTTTGGAGTTAAAACCAATGATTAAGAAGGTATCTGAAAAACCTCACAACCTGAATCTCATAAAGCTAATGGTTAGAGCACCACTGTGTTGACGAGAACCTGCAGAGATAATAAGCTCAATATGGAGCAAATTGTCAAATCAACAGATTGGTCTTTCTAATTCTCTTTCGCTCTTAATTACCCAGAGGTATTAAGAAAAAAACAATGTATCCAATGATAAGTGTTGTTTTAATGATCATGGCTCATGTACCAACAACCTGGATGCATTGATTCATTTTCATGAGAGAAGCATTTTGGTCGTTACAGAGGACGGCAGATGCAAACAGTTTCAAATGACAGCGGCTTCATACTAAAAACTCAAATTAGATCTCGAGACAAGAATATTAAGTTGATATTAAGTTATTATTCTCTCAATTTTAACACAGACGCTGTCTGACACTTGGAAAATGAAAGATATGTGTAAGATGTACCTGAATATCGTATCTTGAATCCTCTCTTGTTAGTTGCGTGGTCAGTGGACCATCGTAGGTAGAGCTGATTCGTTTTAGATGTGAAGTTCAGTTGAGACGAGTGGTTACCGCTGAGAGCAACAAGTAAAGGGCTTTGTCCTGAGGATCCTGGAGAAACAAATGAGCAACGCTTCAGTATGTGCTGTATATCATTAAGGGCTCATGTATATACTATGTAGGTTTTTTTAGTGGTTTGTGTGAATTGGCAGGCTGGGATTAAAGCTAGACAAACATTACATCTCTCTTATGGCTGTGTGTCATAAACTATGGTCTTGACTCCAGTAACTGTTCAGTCCTCCAGATGAAAATCAGCCTAACCTGAGACGGAGCTGAACAAAAAGCTGCAGTCAGAATGACTTTTATTGTTTCTGTGATATGTAGCACGTGATGGTGACAGCGTCATTAAGTTGCTAAGCACCCTAAAATTACTTGTTGTAGATGTAGTGTGATGGGAGCGTATTGTTTAGCTCAGTTTCATGTTTATAGACCACAACCCTGCACCTGTGCTCAAGTCTGTGAATCAAGCAGAGGTAGATGCAGCAAAGTAACTTAACTCGTCTTAAAAAACAGTTTTTACATATAACGGTACAACACTTTTTGTTTTAAAACGTTTTCTTTGAATGATCTATAAAATGACTTAATGTGTTGTAATATTGACATCTATTGACATTTTACTATTTTAACAAAACAAAGCGAACAGTGAATCAGACCCAACTCCATTCACAGCCGCCTACTCAACACCGATCCCACTGCTGCAGAATCACATGCAGTTATAGTCTGACTAGAAACCAGGCAAGATAAACACAAACAGACAGAGCTGAGCAGGGAACAGGTATTAAGTTGTTTACCTGCCCACCCTGCTGGTGGATTACCATACAAATCAACATATTTTAAAGTCTTGAACAATGTAATTTGTGTGTAAACGGCTCATTATGATGTTGGTTCTTATTTTTATTTTTTTTTTACAACAAACTCTGACCAGTGTGAACATGCATTATGAATTACACAACTCATATTATAATCCTGGCAAAACTCCTAACAAAACATTGTTAGTTGTCACTGCCCAATAGCTGTAGCAGCAGTAAAATGATAAAGTTCTAGAAAGTTCTGAATACACCAAGTAGATAAATGTAAATCTAAATAAATAAAGAGGAATCACACAAACAATCTGTTCTACACACTTTCAAAATTACTGTTACATCTTGGAACTCCTGGGGGTAAAATTTCCAACACCACTAATGAGAATTAAGTGTTGCACATCTTACTATTGTTGTGGTTTTCATGAATCAAAGACGTGTGTGTGTGTGTGTGTGTGTGTGTGAGAGAGAGAGAGAGAGAGAGAGAGAGAGAGAGAGAGAGAAAAGGCTTTGTTTACCATCAAAAATCTCCAGTTCATCGAACTGTTTTTCACTGTGGAACATTTCTACGTAGATGTTGATGGTGTAACCTGAGAAATGAGAAGAACAGCTTTATAATCACATCCTAAATGCTGTAACACACACACACACACACACACACACACACAAATGCAGGGACACAACCTTTAATGCAAATGCATTATGCATGCAGATGTAGATATATAAATGCACACATAGCCTTACAAACATCACTTTGGCATAGTAAGTATTTTGCATATACTGCACTATACTATACTTCCACACACAAACATAAACACACAATTTACATATATTCTATGATTCGAACAGCCTCTCACACTGTGCAAAATGTAGTCAATGACACAAACTTTACACAGAAACACAGTAAATGTACAAAAGTTTGATTATTTATACACATACACATATAGTGTACACGCCCTCGTGATGCATAATGTACCTGGAATCATACGTAACAACCAGGAGCATGTTTGGCTGTTGGGGTAATTGCTGGGAAATCCAGGGCTTAGTATAACTCCTGATGATGAAGATCGTTCCTCATTGGCTGGGCACTGGGCTGGAGGGGGTGGAGGTAACAAACATCAAAACACTGAACACCTGGAGGTTTCTTTTATATAATTAAATATCTAACTGTTCCCTTCCCCTTTCATCCATTGTTCATGTTTACTGGCTTACTGCTCATGTTCATATCCAAGTACAAATTCAGGTTTTATTCAACTTGCTTGTGTTGACAGTGAGTGTAAGGTCAGATGTGGAAGCTGAAGTCCACACACTTATGGTCACTGTGTGACCAAGACTTGACCATTTCAGAGACACTGGATGCTTCTCTGTCCGTCTTTGAGTGTGATGATGGTCACAAGAAAAGATGCTGCACTGGAGGAGCTTTTTACGTGTCTTCTTACAGGAGCAGCTACTTTTTTTCGATTACTTTGTAAAGGAAAGGACACAGTTCATTCAGTGTGATGATATTATAGCTAAAGAAAAAATATTTTCTGAAAGCAGCAATTCAAGGCAGTATGCGTTTTTTTTTCTTCTTCATAGAAATACAAGGAGCAAGGCCCAGCACATTTTAAAGTTGCTGATAAATTTTTTCACCAAACATATGTTTTCTTCTCAGGGTCTCTTTGATACAAACTAAAAAACATGTGAACTCAACACACACATACAACACTAAGACTGTCTGGTGATAGACAGTATCAGTACTAACAGGATAAAAGAATTTAATTCATTTCTACTGTTTAAACTGTAATAAAACAGGACACTTTTAATGATGCATGGCAACCCGCTGAAAATGACACTGAGCTGGTTATATACAGCTGGGTTTTATGTGTTGGTGGAAAAACCAATAAGCAGCAATAACTTTTCTTCCATATGGGAGTTTTAAAGATGTATTTGGCGGTGCAGTATTTCTTTTTCCCGCTCATTCTTCAGGTCTTTGTTTTACACTAGTGGATAGTAATAAAAATGAGTAATAGGACGGACATTAGTATTTGTATTTAATTATCATTGAGTTAGGAGGCAAGTCATCAATTAGGAGCAGACACAAATACTTTTTTTTTAATTTCAAACATTAACATCAGTTTACTATCATGTGAAGTCCCAGTTGTGTGATACTGAATCTCTTGTGGCCACGAGGAGAACTTTGTCAACAAAACTGGGAGTCTGGAGGGTTTTTGTGTGTGTGTGTGTGTGTGTGTGTGTGACTTGGCAGGGATGATATAATAAAAAGGCACCTCTTGTTGTGGATAGTGCAGGCTACTTTGGAGCTTTAACATGTAAGAGAACTACAACTTTCTCAATTTACTATTTCATCTACACTATTGATAATACTTTACATACATTTCAACTCAAAAACAAAAATACAAAACAGAATAAATTCAGTCAAACAGAAACGTATTTTTAAGATGATACAGATATATAAGAAAATGCTACAACATGTTCTATAAATCTAAGATTTCAGTATAATTTTGAAGCCTAAGGTGTGAGAATAAATCTATTCCGTTTTTTTTTTTTTTTTTTAGGAAAACTTTTTTCCAACAAACCTTAGGTTACATATTCAGACCATTTCAGGATTTCAGGGTCTTCCATCTGATTTTACACTGACGTTTCACTGTATATTGTTGAACTGAGTGGTGCCTTACCTTGACATGTTGGTGAAGGGCCTTCAAAGAGCAAATGGGAGTTAAGTTTGCACATAAGCTCTGCCTTTCCGACCAGCGTGTATCCCGGCAAACAGCGATACTTTACAATATCTCCTAACACATAAAAAAAAAAAAAAATAAAACCCTCATTACATCATCATCACACATTTAATGACCACATAAGTTATAATAATCCAATTCAATACAATTCAAAAATACTAAAGGAAATAGGTTCAGTATCTCAGGTTGTGTTCAAGTAAACTGTTTATTTTTTGAGCTCCAACATCGTTAACCTGCTGCTTGTTTTGTTGTGTTATTCCATTTTAAGAAGCAGATTTGAGAGGTTTCAGTTTTAAAAGGGCTGGAGATGTAATACATGCTTCAAACCTTACGCCCACAAGGGACACAGAGTTTAAGCATGAAGTCGCTATAAGTTCAACATTGTTCAACAGAAGAAAAACACAATGTTCAAACTTTTACATGTGTTTGTAACTAAAATCAAAAAGACGAGTTCTGCCTCTGAGCCACAACAATCTGCTACGTTTTGTAGATGAAAAATTCACACTACATGTTCTTCATCGTTCTGTGATCTTATGAGATTTGTGTAGATGATTATCCAGAAGACCCTGGATGGTTTGACTCTGAGCAGGTTCAGACCTGGTGCTGCTGAGGTCTAAAGTGTCTTTATTCCTTTACAGTAAACCACATATCTGTAGCTGTGATCCTCATCCTCACATGTGTCTGAAAGTATCTAATGACATTTTTTTTTTTTAATATGAAGGTCAGGTTTTGTCTCTCTGGACCCTGGAATTAAACTAATATACCATTAATTCATTTTTAAAAGGTCAAAGCCAAATAAATGAAACAAAACCAAACAAACAAACAAAAGAAATCAGCAAATCTTTCAAAAATCAACAAACTTTTCTGAGTTCATAAAAGTTGACATTTCAAAATATAACTTTTCTGCAGAAATAAAATGATTATATATTTTGCCAGAAGCGACTAGGCTCTTGCATATCAGTGGTATGGTAAATTGATTTTGCAAGGGTTTTATGAAATGTCTGTTTTTTTTTCAATATTACAGCTCCTGTTGATCTAAAAGGTCATCTAACTTAAGAGCAAGCTGCTTTAAGCAAATGCATAATACAAAGCTGAGGGGAAAAAGGGAGAACTCCCAAAATCTTCTAAAATAGATGTTTATCAAGAGCTTGTGAAAATATCTCTGGTGTTATGGTCAACTCAGTGTAGAGGTGAGTAGAACGAAGCTTATTTGTTTTTTTTGTTTTTTTATGCACAACTTTCAGCTTGTCAACAAATATTTTGCTGTCTAAAATTTCATTACCTATCTGGAAGTCTTCATCTTCATAGATCACCTCCGCGTTCTCCACGACAGGAGGAGGAGGACATTTCTTCAGACGGTAAGCTGGAGACAAAGTGCAATATAGTAAGGTACCATTTAGATTGCATTTGAAAAAAGTACAGTCAAATCTACTGAGTCAACATAGTTGAATAGTTGTTGGGAGGGCAGCTGCTATACATAAATACATTTTATATCTTAAATCAAATCAATGTGCATGAACCAAAAAATGGAGACCATAAAACAAAGAGTTTGCTCCACAGTTCTTCATTCGGAGTCTACTGACACCGTTAAAAACAGGCTGTGCATTTCTCTTTTTGCCAAGAGCATTGGTGTGGAGAAAGGGACAGTGGATCCCTTTATTATTTTAAGTATCCAGGCAGTTCAGTTCTACAGGGACAGCCATAGCTGAATCATTGTGTTATAGACACACATTTTGTATTACAGACTCTGATGTGAGGTTATTCTGTTTCCAAACGTCCCGAGTGTCACGTCCTGTAAATGTTGGCTACTGTTTACTGAACCTGAACTGGGGATTTAAATCCTGTATGAAGAGTGCATGTTAATGTTTTTCATATAGTGAATCTGAATGTAACCTTTCAGTGACATGCTATTATTAACTAGTACATTATAAGAACTGTGCATTATAAATCTAAGATCTGCCTGGCCTCTGAGCAGCATAATTAACCTGCACATAACTTAGTCTGACAGCTGAAAATGTAGAGGACAGGGTATCAGGTGCATTTCAATGGAAGGAAATATATCAAAAGTATAAAAAAAAAAACAGTATAATACAATGTAATGGCAATGATGATGATAACAGCATTAAAGGTCTCAAATTTAGAGCTGTCAAGTTATACTTAGGAGACATAAAAACACTAAATGATTCAATTCAAAAGCCAAAGAAAGTGTCAAACTCTGAACAATTTTTAGAAGTGAATTCAAATAACAAGAGCAGCAGCTAATCCGAACCCCTTTTAATTTGAGTACAGACTATCTGGTACCATGATCAAAAACATAGGTTTTTTTTTGTGATTCTGCTCCAGAATTAGTGATGCCAGAAGAGGAGACTACAAAGTTGATACTCTCATAATAATCCAGGATCAATTCCAAAATGAAGATATAAGTTTGTTAGAGGAGATTAGTTTCCTTTTTGTTTAAAAATGCAGATGGTATGCAGGAAAAAGAGCCACTGCTACTAAATCTTGATACTTTATGTTTGTATCTATACCCATGTGTTCAAATGTGCTTCCCTGCATCTGTGTGTGTGTGTGTGTCTGTACCATGAAAGTTGAGAATGAAGAACCCTCCAGTTGAAAAGTCAGAGTGGAAGCGGATCAGGACCTTTGGGCTGGTGCTGTAGGCCGACTCTAATGCTGTGTTGCCACTGAAGACGCCCAGCTGAGGGCTGGATGTATCTGGGCCATCCCTGCACACAAACAGACAACAAAGACAACTGATGATGCTCACCAGGAAAGTGGGATACAAAAAAAAAAAACTTGTACTACTGAGAAACTAAGGGACACAGCGCCGTGCTAAAGATATGAAGTGATTGTGAATACTGTATGATGTCTCATTCATTTTTACTATGGAGATGTTTTATACAGGAAATAAATCTCCATCACTAACAGGATTCAAAGATGATGATGATATAACCAAGAGGAAGAATTAAACTGCAAACATTAATAATTATAATAACTAAGAAATAAAGACAAAAACAAATATAAGAAGTAACATTTCAATAATAATTAAGAAATATAAGCTTTTTACACTATTTTTTAATTTAAAAAATTGTATCTGCTCATGAACTACTAACAGTTTGGTTTTCAACTACTTTTTATTTTTTTTAATTTTTACTTCTATTCTGTGTAGAATTAAATAGATTTTTCTCATCGATCTACCTGCAAAAGTTCACAAACACATCATCTAAAAATATATTTTATCATACATCTGTAATTATCTCCAAATGTTTCTCTGTAGATTTCTTGTGATGGAAATCCATGAGAATGATTCAAGTGATATTTGATTTTTAAACTCACAATAAATAACTAAACTGTTGAAATTAAATAGTAACAGTGTGTTGGTACAAGTGTCTATCACGGGTCTGAAGGTGGGTCAGCGGTTGAGCTCAGCTTGACTTTCTTCTAAATAGCAAGTTGAGGATTTACTTTCACTGACTGGATTTAATTACAGGGTGAAAAAGAAACCAAAGCACCTATTGTTAACAACGTAAAACCAATATCTGTTAAGCCCACATGCCTGTTCATTGACGGGGTAGAAAAAATATTTTACTTTTCTTTTTTTCCTTTGCTTTTCTTTTTTCACCCATTTCAAACAAGTTCACTGAACAAAGGCCATGGATTAAAGGCTTAACTTCGCTCATTAAATATTGAATGTTGTTGAAAGGTTACATTTTCTAAAGTTCCTAAATGCCCAGTTTTAGGTTTTTAATGAACATGCCATTGGATTAAACAAGGGTTTTAAAATTTTAATTCATGAAGAGTGCCTGGGATCTCTTGGCTCCTCAATAATTCAAGGTCTTGCGAAGGTGTTGGGACTCATTTGGAGAATCAAAATCTGCTGTTTGGTTTATTCAAATCAAAACAGAGTTACATCATACCGACAAATATGACAGAAATGTACAATTTAATTCAATAAAACCAGTAGTTGAATAGCTAAATTTTTAATTTAAACTAATTTCTAAAAAAAAGGGCAGAAAGTTCACAACAGCGCAGAGAAATGAACTTCTCTGTGAAGTAAGAACGTGCTTCATTTAATGAAGTAAGTACCTTCAGGAGCTTTTTTTTTCTTTTCTTTTGCTCACAAGTCAACGTCTTAAAGCTTGGTGTCAATCCCAACACTCACTGAAACATTGAGGTCAGAAGGTGTGAATGAGATATTCTCCTTTACATTTTCAGTGAATCTTATCTGTGGAACTGAAGATTAAACACGAGTTTGGTTAAATGAGATGAAACACTTATCTCTGTCTGTCTTCTACAGGTGATTTATCTAAGATGCCTTTGGGAGGACATTAAGACCTGACACCAGTCACCACCAAATGAAATCACTTTACAGTACAAGAAGTGTTTTCTTAGCCACAACAGTCTGAGAGCTTCAAGACAAAGAAACAGCAGATCCACCACCAAATCCTCTTTGAAAGTAAACAGATGTTTTTCTGTGAGAGAAGCGGCGTTACTATGTGAGAGTTAGAAATTACAATACATTTAGAGAACAACAATACTGTGAAATGAGAACTTTGTCAAAATATTGTGATGCATCTTAAGCATCATCAGGGCTGCCAACTCTCACACAATGAGCATGAGACACACGTTTTTCACTACCTTCACACACTCTACCTCCACAAAAAAAAAAAAAAATAATTATCTATAACCTGATCTAGGTGTTGAACCTGACAAACGCCACTTGCGATTCATTTTTCCTTGTTCTTGGCTGAAATGGCACAAAGAGCGTAGAAGAAGTGTTTGTTCCTTTACATCAGTGACGGACCAACATCAACATCTTAATAGCAACAACTGCCAATATCAGGACACAAACCCAGGCCTCTTGTTTCAGAAAGCATCTACCTACTAGCTGAGATAATGAATGAGCGACGCGCAAATATACGATATTTTCGGCAGACTGACGTATCACCAGACATGTATCCTTCTTTTCTTGAAAAGTTTATCTATGATCAAATCAATTTCATCGTCAGTCAGCCAATGTGGGTTAAAAAAACAAAAGTAAATCTTATTCAGATTATCAAATCTTCTTGTTTTTGCAGACATTTACGAGCCTTGACTGGTTCCTTTTCTGATCATCCAATCACAGGACTTTAACATACTGATGCCAACTCAGTCTTTTCCCAATTTTGGTCGCCCACACAAAATCTCACTCCAAGACTTTGGATCTGCATTATCTATTCTTGGTCTAATAAAAAGCATAACAACAGAGGACTGCAGATTTGGATTCTCAGTTACAGATTGTTTCAATATTATATAAAAGGTTTTTAAAACATTTTTAAACAAAATTACAAAATATACTGTTTTCTTTTCATTTGATTGCCACTCAATGATTTGAGTGAGTATACAGTATTAATATATATGATAGTAAACTACTATATTTCTCTGTTCTGTTCTTCTGTCGGACACTGTTAGAAACAATTCAGAGGTATCGGGTAACGAGCCAAACACAACTGGTGGCAGACCACAGAGACAGTACGGCTTCAGTCCCTGACATCTGGATGCAACTGCTGTCATATAAACCTTAAGGGTATAAAGAACAGAAACCAGCAGACACATCAGCAACACTTGTTATATATGGATACAGTAAAGTACGAGGCGGAAGATTCATCACAAGTTTGATTAATGAGGAACCGGAGCAGAAGGAGCCTGTTGAAGAAAGAAATCATCATAAACAGAGAACATGGCAGAATAAATGATTAAGACGTGAACATCTTGGCTCATCAGATCAGAAAAAACTACGTCTTTAACTTGTTTGAATGTGAGTGGTGATGGTAAGGGCCAGCTGTTACTTTTATTTCTTTATTTTTGAAATTCAGTGCTATATGAATGGATCACTCTACATGTCAACTTATGTTCACAGCTCTGCATTTACCATTTACACTTAACACACAGTTTATACACAACAACGATTTAAAAGACTCTTGGCCCCACAGCTCTCTACTTTTATCAGTACCTGGCTTGCTTTGGGCTGCTTATTCACATCACGTTTGATTTGTTTTGGGATCAAACTCTTCAAGTTAACTACTAAAGATTTAAAAGACACTACCAGACAATTTATCATTAAGTTAGCAGCTAACACAGGACACAGTGTGTCTGCTCTCATTCTCTGTTCAAGCAAAGTAAAAAATACAGTCAAAAGCCCAATTCATGACACAAACATCCCTGATCTTATGTTCTTATGAGTTCAATTAGAAATGGTCAGTTACTCTGTTTTATTAACAGATTGCTGCTGAAGCACAAAATTAAGAAATCCCCAATAAAAATTCCCTTGTCAAAAAAAAAAAAAAAAAGTTAGAGAAGTCCAGAGACTCAACAAACACAGGTCCAGTTGTATCATTTTGCCAGAGAATGCACTGCACCCTCAGCTTGATACTTTGCGGCCTCAGTTTAAATTTGAATTATAAATGTGTCATTATTTAATTATGAATGGTGAGTGGGAACTCTTGCTGTGTGTAATGCACTCAGTAAAACAGTGATCGAAAGTGTGAAGGTCTGCAGCACCATGTTGGTCTGTGCAGCTGTGCTTGGGAGCTTCTAACAGCTGGACAACTTTAGTCTACTAGTGTTAACTAATTGTATAAATATAGTTTCCGAATTTAAAAAAAAAAAAATGTTGAGAAAACCAAAAATCAAAAACAGCAGCGGCAGCAACAAACCGTCCGCAGCTGCAGACATTAAGCCAGATCACGAAGACAAGCGTAACATTAACAGCAACAACTTCAGCCATCCTTGCCCTCTCAAGTTTTTCACGCAGCAGCTCATTCTCGCCGCCACGCTCACCCTCACCCGTTGGCCTGCAACTTCTTCCGCAACTTCCAGATGACCTCAGTAAAGAAAAGTCTGTGCATGTGTGTCCAAATAAATATCCAACTACTCTATTCATCGGGATACTCGCTACTCAACTAGTTTCCAAATATAAGCCACATAAAAATAAGGATATTAGACAAAGTCAACACATAAACATACATTTGACTGAATTGTCTAAAACCATGTAAATGTCACCGTATCAGCTACAAACTCTTCTGTGATGATTATCCAGTTTCAAGAAATCCCTAAAGTTTTACAAAGACACATCTCTGCAACATCATATTTACACATTATGACTAAGTATGACTGGATTATGACTAATCCAGATAAAAGCAGCAACAATCTTTTTTTTTTTTTTGCAGTGTTTGGTGGATGAAAATCACTTTGAGGCAACCACACTACTGCACCAACACCTGCATCTTAAGTCATTTTGTTTTTGGAAACATGCCTTACTTAAAAAAAAAAAAAACACTGCCTCATACCCAAAAGGATGTAAGATAGAACATAAGCTCTGTTGAAGCACAGATGAGAGATGAGCGCTTCTCTGTCAAAAGAAAAGAAATTACTGATGCAATAACCTTTGATCTGACTGACAGCAACCAGAAGGCAATAATGGATGTTCCTCCTGTGCTGTGATGTACAACTACATTACAGCTATCTGTAAAAAAAAAAATAAAGACATATTTTATAAGGGGATGTAAAATCTATAGCACTGAAATTGGCTATTTATTTTTTAAAAGCATTAGATGGTTCCAATAAATCAAATTTAAGGACAGTACCTTTAATGGTTATTCAAACTTTAAAAACACTGATTTAGGTATAAGTTCTATACTATTTATTTGGATGTAGTGCAGAGGCAGTAGACCTTTGGATCATCTACTCTAAATCTGTCAGAAGCCTCGAAGGTAGGTGGTATTCCACTGGGTCTGAGAAAAGGACTCAGCCCCCAGTCACTTCCAAATATATTCATGCGTTTGAGATGTAGCCAGGTTGAGTGATGCAGCAGTTCATTATGCATGCACTGATGTCACATCACACACATCTTTTGGTTATCGTCATACATCTATAAATGTGATTGTATAATTTTGTTCACAATGAAATGTACTAAAGAACACATGAATCACGGAAATCAATTTGCAACTGCAAAATAACTCTGATGTTGTGCCTCTCCACAGGTATATCCACGGCTCTGGTAGTTGCTGAGATTGAAAGCGAGTACTCACCGACTGAATGAATGTATTACTTTCCTACTGCAATTTAACTGTTCACTCCCTCAAGCTTGACTCTCGAGCTTGAACAATAAACCACGTCCTGACACAAACACCAAATATTTCTTTACAAAACAAAACCTACACTAAACGATGACAAGCGCTCAAATCCTACTTGATCTTAATTTTCTTCCAAAAATAAAATTCACTCTTTGATATTGTTTTTGTCGGCGAACACGATGCAAACAGAAACTATTAAGTGAGAAATTTCTCTTGCACTGCCCCAAACTTGTCAGATCTGGCAGAGTCCCGTTGGATTTGTGAACCCAGCTCTACCACTCCTTTCATTACATTTCCCACTCCCCACTGAATCTCATCATTACTGCCAGAGTTCCTGAGCCCTCTCCAGGTCTGCGCATGGCCATGGTACTGAGTTAGATTGAATTGGTCAGTGGTCCCATTGTAAATGCATTACTCTCACACTCCCTGTATTACAATTTTACCTCCACACTGAATCCCATTATTACTGCAGGAAAGTCTGTGTATGCATAGCTCAGTTGTTTCAGTATCAGTTTTCTATGGAGCTGTGATCCCTGTGTATTAACAAGACTATACACAGATCTGTATGAGTTTGACTGTAACTCCCTCTATGATAAAGTCATAAACAACTGACACATATTGACATCTTTGCAGAGTCAAGACTGAGTTTGTATAAAGTAAAATATATATGAATAAAAATGCAATCAAGACAAGAGGTGTCTGTCTGAGAGAGGTTGTGTGTGTGTGTGTGTGTGTGTGTGTGTGTGTGTGTGTGAAACAGGGACAGTTGAAGATGAATAAAAAAATAATAGTAAAAGTTGATACAGCTTCCCCATCTTTTTATTAGTGTTCAGAGAAAAGACAGGGTACAAGTGCAGTCAGGACTTACCTATCAGTGATGCAATCAGTTCCAGGATATAGAACAGCACTGGAAAGAAGCTTATGCATATATGTGTGTGTGTGCATGTGTGTGCATGTGCATTCATGTGTGTGAGTGTAGCCAGACTTACCAGACAGCAATGTAATCAGTGACAGGCTCAGTCTGCAATAAGGTAAAGTTGATATAAACTCCCTGTCCGTGGGGAACAGTGATGAGCCAGATACAGTCTTGGGAGTTGGGATATTCAGTAGGATACTGAGGTGAATAGATGGTCCCATTTTCAGCCGTGACATTATAGCCACAAGGAGCTGTAAAAAGCAGAGTCATAAAATTATCTTTTTGCAAATTTGTCGCTATCTTTGGATGTGCTACACCTGGGAGGATCGGGAGACAAAACTAACTGCTCAACTGAAGACGGTAAAAGAATCTTATTATTATCATCACGGTGGAAATAGAGGTGACAGTAGTAGTAGTAGTGGCAGTAGAGGTGGTGGAGTTAATGACAGCAATAAGTCTGGTTCTGATATTTACAGTGAGCGATTGATATTCCATTGGGACATTTAATATCTTGTTTGCCCTGGTTTCTAATGCAGATGAAAGATGAGGTTATACAATCTAATTTGATCAGGAAGACAATATTTTCCAAATGTCTTAATAATAAAGTAAAACTGGCCCATGGGGGATGTTATTGGGGTGAAGATGGTTGTGACAGCACAAAACACAAAACAGATATGAATGTTTTGTGGAAAACATCACATGAAAAATTAAATGGCTGTTGTTGTTCTGACCTTCGCAGCGTGGAAAAGGATGGTTCCACTTGCGGTTGATCCCATGTTGGCATGTTAGCACTGGGTGTCCGATCAAAACGTAACCAGGATAACACTGGAAAGTTATTGATTGACCAGCGCTGTAGTCGGTGTTGATGATGTCACCATTGGGGAAAGGAAACGGGTCCTGGCAGTTTTGTAGTTGATAAGCTAAAGAGAAAGATGGGGAGAAATGATTACCAGTGACAAATACTATTGTTTAATTTCAAGAGGAGCTGATTCTTAGACATCAGAAAAATAACACTTGCTCTTCTGTAAACCAAAATGTCAGGCGTATATTCATAACTATGATGTAGATACATATTTGGTCCTTTATGCTCTGTTGTTTACCCTTCCGCAGAAGGCTTTTATGACTCCCTCACAGGTCCAAAAATGTGACTACACAATGTCAATGGCAAGTCTTTGAATTCAAACTATTTTGCTGTCAACAGCTAATGGACTTGAAGGGGCATTACAAAAATCTATGACTGATAGAATTTACGAGCAGTAAGTGCAGCAGCATCTATGCATAATAATAATCTCCTCCTACACTGTTCTTTGGCACATGTATGCATGTCATGCCAACACTTGGTTGAGGAAATGTCAGTATCATAGGTCTATTTAGAGTATGCCTCACTGTGCATCAATGTCATAGTAAGCTAAGGCCCTCCATTAAATGTGTCAAACCAGTTGCTACAAAAGGCTAGACAGAAAGATTTTACAGCACAAGAGCAAGCACTCAACACCTGGTCAATACAAATACGGCACCAAAACAAGCCCTGAGGTTCAAACTGTTCAAAGGAGCCTCAGAGACAAACCATTGAGGATCAAGGATGTGGGAGGGAACTGCATAAAAAAACAAGATCAATGCAAGAACACCTGTGCTGCCAATGAATACTGGCTAGACTATCCAAAGTCTAAACGGAATATGTCAAAATGAAGGCTTAAATAAAAAACCTTGACAATAAAAAGTTGTACAGGCTCTGAGCTAAACAGAAATGTCCAGGTCGGGTCTTGTAGCTGTGAGAACTTATTCAACAGGAACAATTTTTAAAATCTCTATCAAGACATGCAACTTTAGGCACCAGAGCTCAAACACAGCTCCCTCAAGCTTTTTACTGGTAACATTTGGGTCGAAATGTCAGCGTCTGGATATTTTTTCATGATATTTATACGTATTTTTTGGCATTCAGCACTTATCCTATTGAACCCTAAACATCCAAGGCCTTGAGCCTAGACCTTGAGCTTGTATCATGAGTGATGCAGGAATGGAAGCATACACTTGTGTTGGAGCGCTGCCAGTGGTGTTCATCCAACCCTGTCGACGGTAATATTTGTATCATTACTGTCAGGTGGAAAAAAAAAAAGCATCTGGTGCAACTCCATGTGAAGATGCATGTCCACACCAGAGCTGACAGTGGAGTTACTAGTGACAAGAACTGCAGTATTAGAGAACTTGGCCGCTGCTAATTGGAGGAATAAAGGGGGGATTATTATGCGACTGTGAATATGGGTTCGCTACACATACGTTAGTAAGCTTTGTTCTAGTTATGCTGCCGTATAGGCCCAGAGTGCATCTCTTGTGTCTTTGAAGTGAAGCACTTAGGGCTACAAGTGTAGCCTACTGGACAAGATGGCAGCCTCTCACAGGGGCTTACTAACAACCCATCTCTCAATGATGAGAGGAAAGCCAGGCGTTTTTTTTTAGTCTTTAGCATGACTCATACATGGAACAAAGCTCAAAACCTCAAGGCAAAACTTTTTTTTCATCCTACTCTTCATTTCTTGGATTTAGGAAGGCTTTGTTATTTGGCCAATAGGTTTACATGTTACAGGATATTTCAGGGAACCTTTTTTTTCTAGACCATTTTCAGGCAAACAGCTTGTGTTTTCTGATCCAAATATAAAAATGTTAAATAGTAATCTCAATTTGAATACAGGTGTTTTCTCTCAGCATCTGTTGACAAGGGGCAAATCAAGTGGAAGAGCCTGTAGTAAGACCTCAGGGTCTGTGGTATTTAGTGTCTGCAGTCATCGTCTGCCTAAAAACAAGTTGTAATTAGTCAAAAAATAAATGAATACATCATACATGAACTCACCCTGATAGGTCAGTTTGAATCCCGGTCGATTCTCCGAGTGGTCACTGTAGAAGTGAATGATCGTCAGGTGGGTGGTGCTCAACAGAGGAGGTGGGATCTGCGAGCCTGTAAACTGTCCAATCAGAGCAGAGCTGTGCTGTGGCCCAGCCCTGACCTCTAGGAAGTCGTGGTTGTCTTCAGAAGAAAAGTTCTGGAACTGAATATGGGCTCCTAGAATAGAAAGACATGAGATGTATCCAAAATGTCTTTAGTTTCATGACACTGAGGCCTGAAAATTATGGATTTGAGAACAAGACATTTGACATATTTGATCTTTCAGGGATCCCAACTGCATTAGCTATAAAACTGCAGGTCTGTTGGATGCAACAAGGACAAATAACAGTCTCTAATGAAGTGGTCATTTGAATATAATGTTACTGTTTCTGAATATAAATATTATATCGTACCTAAAAAACAAACAACATTAAAACACACAGAGACGGACAACAACTGTGTCCTTTTCAAAACATCTGTTAGGGTTGTCATTAACATGCATGTGTGTGTCAGCTCTCATGGAAACATCTGACAAAACCCACAACAAATCAGAAACGGCTGCAGTTTATTTGCTTTGCAGCTACACCAGCAGATGTACTGAAAGTAAAACATTCTTTTTAGAAATTCTCCTACACTCTATAATACTTACCATATCCAGTTGGCAGGGTGATTTGCCAGGTGCAGTCCAGGTTGCCGGGGTAGTTGCCAGGGAAACCTGGACTCAGGATGACACCACTCAGCTCAGACAACACCCCACCACAACGAGCTGGCAACACAAGCACAGCAAACACTTTGTTAAAACAGGCAACAAATTCACCATGTACAGTAGAGATCAGCACTTTATCCTCTTTGCTTCAACAGTAAAGAAGGGAAACCACAGCAAAAAATAGAAAGAAAATAGTACAAAATACAGAAACAACGGTTTAAACAGAAAAATGATCTTAGGGGGATTAATGCCATCAAGTTACTTAACTTACTTACCTACATTTTACCCACAACTGAATGAAAACCTGAATCACATCGAGACTTTTTGGAGGCTTGAACTACACGTGCAGAATTTTTTGTAAATTATACAGGATTAATGGTGCTAAACATATTTCAACTCTATTATTTGAATGTGAATTGGTTCATGTAAAGAGGAAACGCTAAATGTGACATATAGTAAAGTTGTTTGTGGCAGGGTTGAGCTCAGTTTGGCCTGACATGTCAAGGTTGAGTTTAACTAGAACTGGCTTCCTAGACCAGCTACAAGTTTTCACCAAGGACTGAATTATTCAAGTCTAAACACAAACATCAATGTAATCAAGGTTCCTTAACACTGTTGCAGAAGTTACGAAGCTCTGGCTCTCAGCACAAGGCAAAAAACATTCTGTTTGTACCCAGCAGGCATATTGATTTTATTGATCGCTGACCCTATGTCACTGAAGAAGTTGCTTACTTCCACAAATTTAATTTCAATCTGGTAACACTAAATATACCAACTGAGTCATAGTTAAGAACTACACTTTCTCTTCTCTGAATTTGCCCCATGGGGATCAATAAAGGAATATTTTAAGTCATTTCCATTTATTATTTTTGATTCAGAATTAAAATTCCAGGTAGCAACATAGTGCTGTCACACCTCCAGGAGGTTTTTCTTCCTCATCAGGTTCATCATTCACCGTAAACATAGAACGACGCAGCGTGAATATGAGTGTGTGTTACCTATGCAAAGAGGAGGTGGGTAGTTCCAGCGACGCACGGTGCCAGGCATGCAGGAAATATGAGAGTGACCCTGAAAGTGATAATACAGTTGGTCAGGTTCATGGTGAACATTTATGATGAACAGTGAAGATTGTTTGCTTTAGTTTTGAATGAAAATATTAAAGAAACAAGTGAAGAAAAATGTGCAGTCTCAGCATTTTCTAAGGTTGGCAATTTGATTTGTGCTTAACAGCCATTTCATTGTACTGCATGCTTGTTATTACAGATATTGTTTTTACAATATGTATTTCAGGATGGTCCAGTCCTCTGTATTCTACTATCTGTTCGATTTCATGTAAACGATATAAAGCATTCGTCTTCTGTGTTCATTACCTGTAACGTGTAACCAGGCTCACAGGTGAACGCCACCACCTCATTGACCATGTATCTGTCTCCACTTTTAATACCATTGGCTGGCATCATGGGCTCTGGGCAGGTGGTTAGACCAACGGCTACAAGAACAAACAAACACACAATAAACTGTTATTTAGCCTCTGGTCTAGTGTTCATGATGTGATGGACAGGGAAATATAACAAACGTGACCTAATTGTACAGTTTCGTCTCCACAACAAAGACAAGAGAATCATTTTACTATTCTGTTCCCTACTTTGACTTTTTATTTTGGTACTTGTAAAGAAACACTTCACTGTTTTGTTTTTCCATCTTCTTCCATCAGTTTTAAGTGATTTTTCTCTTGACCTGAACACACAGTTTACAAGGTACAATCACAACAAAACATCGTAGTTTTCTGTTTCCCATAGAGTAAAAAAAAAAAAGTATCAGAGAAACTCTTTTTCAACAAAAACGCAATATTTGTGTGAGAAAATATACATTATGAGAAATTGATTCATAAATGCTCATAATGTATTTGTTTTATACACAACTATATGCGTGAGTCATGTGTGCGTCATCAGCGGTGACAGACAGACAGAAATGTGCTTAAATATATCTGAAAGTAGCATAATGACTTTGGTTATGAATTCCCAAAACAATAAAGGTTAAACACATCTTTAATAAGTTTGACAGCAGCCAGCCCTTTATCAAATAGCATCAGTATGGGTGTATCTGTGTGTGTGTGTGTGTGTGTGTGTGACTGCTTGTGTGTTTCACTCGGAAAATTCCACAGGAGACTGCCCTAGAGCAGTTACCATGGCAACACAGGGGTGTAAGAGGGGTAGAGAGGGAAAGGGGGGGAGGGGATTGTGTGTGTGTGTGTGTGTGTGTGTGTGTGTGTGTGTGTGTGTGTGTGAGAGCTCAGAGGGATCACATCATTTAGCTTGTAGGACGGTAGACAATGAACCAACAGGACACACACACACACACACACACACGCACGCCCACACACAGGTGGCCCAGCACAGTGTGTGACATTTGTGTGATATGTGTGTGTGTGTGTGTGCAAAAGAGTACGACTTTTTTTTGATGGAATATCTGGAAAAAGCTGCATGAGGCTGTAACTTGGAGACACATGCATGCACACACCGTTTATTATTAGGCAGAGCATCAGCAGGCTGTCATGACAACTGATCAATGAAACTATTCCATTTGGCTGACCATCTCTCTTTCTCTCTCTCTGTGCTAGCAAACTGCTCCCTCTTTTCACTGGTTATGAGAGAGCAGTGATGCACTGTAAAATGCTGACACTACCACAAACCACCCCACTAGGGCCACTAGGCTACAACTAGACAGTGTCAGCATTTAAGTCTAACTGACTGGATTTACTATACTTCTGTTTCAGTTTATTTGAGGACAGACAGGGGAGAGAGATGTCTCACTCCACCCTTTAAAAGAAAGACCCTTTAGTCAGCTTAAAATGATGAGAACATCATCACTGCAATCATTCACATGTCCCCAGCAGATGATTTTGTCAACTTGCTCAAGCTACCATGTTATTGCAAAACTGATGTGCAGAAGTTTTAGCAGCACAGCAGCTCAACGCTGGGTAGTCTTGACACTAAATGTGGCAGCTGGTGAAATATACAAAAACCTGGTGATGATGACGTCCTATTTTTAGCTATAAGTGACTGTTTTTTCCCTGGTGCGGTATGATGGGAACATAGTGGAAAACAGAAGAGCGCACAGTGAAATATCAGTGAACAACACGTATTGTGTCACAAACAGATCCAGAAATAGTTTCACTGTGAATTTAAAGCCAATGGAAAAGAAAAAGGAAAAAGAATTTTACACAGCAACTGTTTTTTACCTCACTAAAAATCTTTTTTAGATCATTGTAAGTGGAAACATGTTCAACTGAGGGCAATTAATCATTTTGATATTTCTCTCTTTACCCTTTTAACAATATGTTACCTGATCTAAGCAAAACCTCCTGTAGGGAACCTCTCACACAAAGTTGGAACAAATTCTGCTGAAGATTAAAGTGTTGGCACTCTTTATGTGATAAGCAAAACTACCAGCTGAGAGCTACCACAGCTCCTGTGTAATATATATATAGGTATCTTGGTAAGCATGCTTGACTGTGGTTGCCATGATAACAGCAAATAGCCAGATTACTGGCTAATGTTATGAAGCAGCAGGTATAATGTGTTGATTTTGCCACAATAACACTAACACAACACAATGATATAAAGCAGGACAACTCAAAAACAAGTTGTTGAACAAAAATGTCCACATTGTCACATGTCCAAAAGGTTTGGTCAAGAAATATTCAAGGTCTCCAGAGCAATAAACACAAAAAAATATGTCTGTAATATCTGTAATAGTGATACTTTGTTGAGAAACGAGTCCTCACCCACTTCTCAGTCTTGTGATCTAGTTTTATCTCTATTCACAAAGCAAAGAGACATATCTAGTTTTGTGATCCTATATAAAGGATTGAGTGTTTCACATTCTCCCAGCCATGTTTTCATCATTAATCGTGTAAACAACTGACAGACTGCAGCCATTAGGTGATGGTATCTTGTTCGCACCAGGTCAATCTTTGAGCTAAAGTAGATACTTCCTTCTCTCTGTCCACCTCTCTTAGTCTTTCTACACGTCCTTGTTCTGCTTTACAATGAATTCTCTCCGTGTAAAAAAGTGCAAAGGTAGAGAGTACTGACATCAAGGTTGAGCCACAAACAAATGTGGTTATGTTTGTTTTTCACAAGTCATCAGATAAATTGACCTATGTTGAACTTTGGATCCAAACTGGTGACCAGATGCTGGTAAAATACAGGAAGACGTCTCTGTGCTAATCCAACTATAGTTTTTTCATAAATAAAGAATTCTGGAGCTGATCTGTAACAGATGGATGAAAAATCTACCACGAAATACATGTGATTAAATGATTTACATACTCTTCATTTTGTCCTATAATGACTGTGATTACATCTGATCACAAAGTCTGCTCGGTTCCACACAGGAATTACAAATAATCACACATAGACCCACATCTGACCAATTAAACCCAATGGAAAAGTATAGAAAGTACACCAGACTATACAACGCTGACTGGAGCACTCACAGCTTTTAAGTTGCAACGACTACACTAGTGGGAGACAGTAACAAATTAAACCATGAGCTGTCTGCTGGAAAGAAGATTCACCACAGTGTTTCCCGCTCAGGTAGATTAATGTATGTATGTAACTGAGTGGAGACTAAAGGCTTCTCTGCGTGCAGCTACATAGCTAGCATCTACCAATAGGCTGCTTCTAATGTGTTGCAGTCACAGAAGCGTAACTGCTCTAAACTGCATGAGTCTCTGCTTGCACATCGGTCACATCCTGCTGCACCACCCACCACCAAAAGTCAATTGTAAACCTGTGGGAAACGGTGCCGTAGGTTTTGTCATCATCAACCTATTCCAATGAAACATCTGGAAAATGTGAGAGCTCATGCTGCTGTTTAGAAAACAGACAAATTTATAAAAAACATCTTCCACAAAATGAGGAGGAGAACTAGAGGGTGAAAAAGATTCTACCATACACGTGTTTTACTACTTCTTAATTATATCCATATCATGCTTCAAATTACACTTTGAAAGATTTTTTTATGATCTACAGCATGACCTGGGTCTCTAGTCAGGTCTTTGTTATAAAGAACTGAGTGGATCCATCTTCATGGCAGCAGAGTTTCACCCAAATGTTTCTTCTCAGAAACTAGAAAGAGGCTAAAAAGCCAAGAGACACTGCCATCTGCACTGCCTTCATCTCATAATATCTGTGTTTCAGGTTTCAGTAAAATAAATGCTAAAACATAAAGAGAGAAGAGGTGGCTTGTCCCACATTGAGTAAGATTTTCCACTGCAGTTTATTTATTTATTTATGATACTGCGTATGAAAGGATCCAGTTTTAATTAAAGTGTCAAATATGGACTCATCCTCGCAGTCAGTTTTAGGTTGGATCAGGTGTATCTGCTGATAATAAGCCACAGTAAGCAGAGTTATAAATACACACTAGCAAATTTATACACCGACCAACACACTGCACCAGAAAGTGACCCTTCTTCTAGGTTTTCACTTCTAGTGATGGCGTGATGACACACACTGCCAAAAAAAAAAGCATTGAGCATTGAACCACAAATGCGCATTCACTTACTTACACACACACACACACACTAATACTCTCACATATACTCACAAAAGGGGACATGTGCATTGATCTAGAAGTGATATTAAGCTAAAACAACTACAAAGGACTGAAAAGCACAACCATGCCCTGACAGGTGTGTAAATGTGTAACTATATGATGTTAACATCCATGTCTATACTTCTGTCTATGACATGTCCACGACGTGGTTTGAACTTATGTACATATGAAACAAACAAAAGCACTTTGTTTGTATGTATTTGTTTGACTTGACGTGTTTGTGTTTACATCCCTCTAGGTGTACATCCTGTGTGTGTGTGTGTGTGTGTGTGTGTGTGTGTGTGTGTGTGTGTGTGTGTGTGTGTTCCAGTGTGGTGGTTTCAGTTTTATGTACATGCTCCAAGGCAGTTACAGTTCAGGTCACTGACTCTTGTTATCTGATGTTGAAGTTTTGGTCACTATAGTGTGTAGTACATGTGACAGTGTAAACTTCTGATTTCTAGTAAGAAATAATAAATCTATCTATCTATCTATCTATCTATCTTTAAAGCTTTAACTCACTCTTATATTCTAGGTGAAAACCTGCCGCCACCACACTGATGTCGCTCTGAAAGTGCAGAAGCAGTTGATTTGATGTTGAGTTGAGGAGGGCCGGAGCTGTAGTCCCTGTAACAGACAAGAAATACAGATCACATACAACAGAAGCAGCATCAGATTTCATGTGACACATCACCGAGCAAACATGGAAGAAACTACATTAAAAATACATGTTGAGGCTTTTTCAACAAACAAGTTTTTCACCATAAGTCTTGTTTCAATCCTGATACCAGGTGGGAAATAACGTGTGAAGAAGGTGAACAACCTTTCCTGCCTCCGTGGACAACTAACATTTTTGTGTCCTTATGTGATACAGCCCTTATCTGCCCCAGTGAAGCTGCTCAGTGGCCAATACTAGATCACCGCGGTTAGAGTGGGCAGCTCCCCGTTTGCCTTCTTGAGAAGGGCACAGTCATTTGTGAGTGTGTGTGCATGTGAGTGTCAGTGTGAGTGTGTGTGTGTTAGAGGTGCATGTGGCCCTATGGGCGGAATGTTTTATGTGTGATATGTGTGTGACAGGTATGTGCTTAGGGCAGGTCACAGGGGAAACTCCACTGGGAAATTGTAAAAGGTTAGATCATTCTTTATGCCCCACGTCTTCCTTCTCTCTCTTTTTTCTTCCCTCCTTCAACTCATGCTCATCGTGAAACTTCCCCTCCCTCCCCCTCTCCTTTCTTCACCTCCTCACGCTGACTGTCTGGAAAGTGGAAGAATTCAATGTCTCAAAAAACATTTTTATTATTTATTAAGTATATGTGTCATATTTTTTGGTATTACAACTCATCCATCATCGATCGCCAGTGTATGCTCTATCGTTGTGTATCTATAGTTTAAGACCTGTCATATCTAATTCATCATAGATTGTGTGTATTTGTGCGTGTGTATGTGTCTGTCAATCTGTTTATGTGTGTGTGTGTGTGTGTGTGTGTGAATGTGTGCATGTGTATCTATAGTTTAGGAGCTGTCATATCCCATCCATCATGGATCTCCAGAGTGTTTGTGTGCACGGTTGTCTGTGTGTGTGTTTGTGAGCATATTGTCATACCAGAAAATGACCCTAATTTAGGAGCTGTCATGTCTCCTCCATCGTAGATCTCCAGAGAGTCCCAGTTGTGCTCGGTAGCAAACGTCATTACTTGGATCTAAACAGTTAACAGTGAAAATAAATGAACATAACATCCTGTGTTGCATCCTCCAAATACCATGTATGACACACTTATGCTTGTAAATAATTTATGTGTGTACATATCCGTGTACCTGTATCCCAGCTCCCTCACTGACATGGATCCTCCACAGACAGTTGAGACTGTTTGGGTAAGGTTCAGGATAGCCAGGAGACAGTATCGTACCGCGACGTTCGGTCAAATTGCCACTGCAGGGAACTAGAATGAGGACATAAAATATAGATTTTTGTTGGCAAAGTTTAATAACTAAATAGCTAACAGACAGAACAGGTTGTTGGAATACAGCAGTGCATACTCAGAAACAACATGGTGTTTAAATTATCACTACAGGGAACCACAAGGAGAAAATATGATAACAACCCTTATTTATGGTTTAAACTGAGGTGACAGTTGAGTTGGAACCGCTTTGGAAAAGAAATGCTCCCAGCAGTGAGAGCTTTCACTTAGTTTTGTTGGAATTAATGTCAAAATCTCAACTCTTGTAGCATTAGATGATTCACAGCTGCTTCTGATTGTTAGTTGGTTAAATTCTCTGTACATTTCAGGGTTATCAGCCAGTCTCACCTATACATGTCGGGGTTGTTGCGTTCCACTGTGCGAGGGCACCAGGTACAGCCTGACACCGAATAGCACTGGATCCCTTCAGCAGATAACCTGGACTGCACTCGAAACGAACCACTGAGCCGGCGGAGAACTCGGAGCCGATTCGTCTGCCGTAGCGAGGCTCTGGTACTGAACTGCACTGACTGTCACTGGTCCGAGGTACAGCTACAATAATGAGAGTAATGAAATATGATATTATAATATGAAGGGAGGAAATAGATCAAAACTGCAGTTATAAACAGAGACTTTGATAAAAGTGTATGTGAGAGAATTTGAAAAAAAAAGTGGGAATTACCTTGGTAGACAAAGTGAAAGCCTCTTGCTGATTGGCCACTCTTAGCATTGAACCGCAACATGATTTGATTGGAAGTTGCCAATGGCAATGTCTCTCCTAGGACACATAATTACACACAAAAACACACAAAAATTTCGAGATTAGTGCTCAACCTGCTTTGCTGAAAAACACACAGCAGTGGATATTTTTTCCTAATTTCAAACAATTAAGACAGAAAACATAATGAAAATCCCAAATGAGCACAGACAAACAAACAAAGACAGTCCATACTGTAGTGTTTTCCAGGCATAACTTAACACTTAGCAGGGTTTCTACTATATTTTTGGTGGTAAAAATAAAGTCCTCACAGGGATATGAACCCAACAGCAAACACACACCAAATCACAGGCACATACACCGAAATTCATATGCACACACATACACAGGCAAACAAAGTAACAGTGATAAATGAGGAAAACATAGCCTGGTGTGGCTGACATTTAGAACCATCGTTAGCTGTGTCGGGACATGTGTGTGTATATGTGTACATTTCTTAAACTGGGATGTGTGTGAATACGTTTTTGCGTCAGGATAATCATTCAGTCAGCTGGAACAATGTGCTACAAAGCTGCTTTGCGTGTGCATGTGTGTGTGTATCTGTGTACGACAGGGTAATGATGCGGATAGCGTTTATTTTGTAAAGCCTGGTGTGTTTCATTCTTTGCTGCCAGTTTTAGCCAAAAGGAGAATTTCAAACCCAAATTAACTTTATAAGGAATAAGCTGCCCATTCAACATGATATGAACAGGGCTCTTTCCTTTGAACTAACTTAGATGAGTAGATGGGAAGAAATCTATTGCATAATATGCTGCTACATTTAAGCAAACAAAAACTGCCACATCCTTGTAGTTAATAGGATGCTGAAATAAGCTCAGTGATCTACTCAGCGAAGGTACATATACACAAAGAATAACAAAGAAAACAAAAAGAAATGCTCGGGGCAACATCATATCTGTCTTGTGTATGTTTGTGTTTTCTCTATTTTTGATTATGTTTTTTTTTTTTTTATTCTCAAACTCTACTGTACTCCAGTACTGTAATGTAAAGATAAGTTTTTAGGCAGTTGCAGTTATATAATCTCTCTTTCTCTACACACACAAATAGAATAAACACAACAGAGAAAATATTTTTAAAAAGGCCAGATTTCTAAAAAAAAAAAAAGTAAGTAAAATGTCAATTCTAGTGGGGTTACCCTGCAGCATGGCCCCTGGCCATGACACACAACAGAAGAGCATGAAACTCTGAGGCAACCAGAGCACATTTAGCCACGAACCATGTGAACCAATACATCTTCTATTTCATTCTTCGTTCTATGTCACCTGGATTGATTTTACCCTAATCTCTCAATCTACATGCACACAGAGAGTGTAACTCTGTAGTGACTCAAAATGTTGCTGAGCTGCGACAGCTCAAAGTTGGAGAATAAAAAAAAAAAAAGGGGGATTGGGAGGATTGAGTTGAGGAATTTCACTTCTAAGGTACAATATGTTGTATGGCTCCACTGCTGATTTTTTTTTTTCTTGTAAAGATAACCCATAATGGATTTTCACCAAATACATCACTGTCAAATAAATTGTGATAACAACCACTGGTGCTATGTTCTACAACCCCCAAGAGCTGTTTTCTTACAGACAATTTCATTAAAGATCAAAGATGTGCTAAAGAGCAAAAAAAAAAAAAGGAAAAAAACAGGGACATTAGAGTTTAACAGCATTTTTTTCAAATAAAAAAGCAATTAAAAAGCTGTTTCTTTAATAGCAGCATGGTCTAGTAAAATTCCTTTATCTATGTCCGCCGACTCTAAATCAGTCACAGACGTACCTGAATGTGACCCAGCCAGCGAGCTGAGCAATCGAGCATTCTCATTGGCTCCATCAAACAGCTCCACAGAGTCATTCATCGCTGTCTGGAAAACAGCAAACTGACCAAACACCACTGAAAGAGATGGACACACCAGAAGACAGAGCAATTGTGAGAGAGTTAATTAAAAATAAAACATTTTTTTTTGTCTTTCCTTCAGTTGAACTCACCAAACTGTGAGGACACAGAGATGTAATAGGAGCAGGTCTGTCTTGTCGTGTAGTTGAGAGGATAATTTGGAGACAAAACAACTCCTTCAGATCCACCGTACTGACCTCCACATGGAGCTGTAGAAAAAAAAGAGTTTTCTCTTTAATGTTAAAAGTGTTAAAATGCAAATATTTAACAACATCTACACACCATGTTATAGGTAGTGCTTACATGTCTCATACAGTGTGAATTTTTTAAATTTGAGATGCAACATTCAAACAGGATTTTACACTTCACTTCATTTCAGACACATTCGGTGCCTAAAGAAATGCATATTATTATCAAACAGACCCACCAATCTGCAAAGGTGCTTTATCTGTTTACCAAGTCGCATCCCCTGTGAGATGAGAAAAGTGACCCACTCTGCCTCGTGTGTATGCATTTAGAGAAGGATTGCGCAAATGGCAGAATGATAAGTGCGGATCTCCTGCATTCAATACTGTTCTCTCAAACTGCAAAAACAATTTGTGGAAAATCATTCAGCTCTAAAGAGCAAGTGTAAGTTTGTGCAGATGTACCAAATGAAGGGTTGCAGTGAGAAGACAAAGAATTTGATTAAACTATAATATATTCTATAGAAATGTCAGCAAGGTTAAAACATAATTTAGAGATATGCAGAGAAGCTGCACTGAATTATATAAAAGTAAAAATCAGCTCTTGAGAATAAAGAAAGGCAGTAGAAGAACATAATATCTGGGCCTGTTATAAGACCAAATACACAGGAAACGTATTAGTTTTATTTTGATGATTTAGATAATGTCAGTATCAAATAACTGCCCTTTTTCTATACGTTAATGTATCCTTTTTGTTTCCCTTCACCCTGAGTGCTTCACTCATAGAAGCATCAGAAAAGTAGTTGTAGTCACCAACTGTGTAATAAGCTATTGCCTTAGTAAACCAGATGGTAATTTCACACAGGCTGCAAACGCAAATAGATTTGCAATGTGCTTTTGTGTACATACAGTTAATGAAGTAATGAGTCTAGAATTACAAGGAGACACATGGATTATGGGTAGATTTAGCTTGTTAGCCATGTAAGACCTGGTCTTATTTCTGGTCATATTTAGGTAGTTGGGTAAAGGAACGTCTTTTTTCGATCACCTTAGTGCCAAACCACTGAGCAGTGCAGACGAGATGAACTGGAAACCTAATGACTGTGAAATGTCCACTGATGTGAATGTGAACCTGTAGGCGTTTGCCCTGTAACAGACAAGCAGTGTGTCTGGGGAAAACACCACCGTTCGTACAGGACATGCTGAGAACCCACCGTGACCCTAAATATGTTGAAGGAAACTATGATGTTCACATAATCAATACTTGGTGTGATATGTATTCAGTGAAGCACATAACTTATAGTTGGAAATGGAAATTGTGCATTTAATCATAAGTGTGCACAGAGTAGTGGAGAAGAGAAAGTGATAATGTTGACCTGCAGATTCTTAAAGGCCTGAGGAGGCAATTTGTTATCTTTCAAGGTTAGTAAGGGAGAGAGAGTAGAGACAGGTACACTGTTGTACCAATGTGCAGGTGGGAACTTTCCTGATAAGGACAAGCAGCTCAGATAATTAGGTGTTTTCCTAGCGAGTACTTTAGTAATGACTCAGCAATATTTTAGAATTAAACCAATCAGACAAGCGTGTGTGTTACTGTTGACCATTAATGAACACTGCATCCTTCTAGGAGTTGCATGAGTTAAGACGATTAAAGGCAGAGGTCAGTACAGAGATTTAGTATTAGATTTCCTTCCCTCCTGCGTCATTGTTTTTGTTCTTACAACCCCAGAAGCAAAGTGTTTGAGCTGTTGTTTCCCAAATGGAAAAAAAAGACTAGAAAATCCAAAACACATGATGTGAGTAAATACTGAAGAGACACAGACACTTAAGTTAGTGTTTAATATATGCAGTGAGTGTGTATAGTGATATTTTCAATACTATGTAGTTGGGTTATTGCAACAACATCCATATTTAGTCCCTTTTAAATCTACTAAACGAGTTGGGAGGAATTTCAATCAAATCATCACATGTATTATGTGGTTATGCCATGCACTGGACCATGTAACCATCTGGTCCTTTGCCTCAAGTTGCTCCAGTGGAGCTGCTCAGTGGCAAACAGATCAGACTGCAGCTGTTGTGTGTAGCTTCCAGGTGTTAATGTGTGCAATTGTACATGTGATCATGGCCTTTAAAAGAAAATAAATGTCAGCCTCCGTTTAGTATCATCACTAGTAATGATGCCTCCTACAGCAAACTGCTTTGTTTAATGTTTATTTCCTAAAAAAAAGTATGATTCAATGGATTCTGGTTCCTCTATTTGGCCATAAAACATCTTATTTTTTTGTTAGGATCTTTGTCCCATCGAATCGTCCTAACAACAGGAGTCCAAACACAAAAAAGGTGACCTTCTGTTCAACCTTTATAGATACACCAACACCCTCAAATACCCTGAAAGCTGAGGGTCAACACTTCAACACTGTTGTCACTGTCTCTCTTCGATCTTGCAGGATGAAGCCAAAACAACATAAAATGTCAACACTGTAGTAACTGTACAACTACAGGAAGCAAAATATCTGGCAGCAATGCTCCAACAGTTTTCATCCACTTTGCTGCTTCAGTCATTCGCAGACATCGTGTTGCAATGAAGCATTCAGATTTTAATCATGCATCTTTTTTATTTATTTATTTATTTTATTTTTTTTTAGTTTTTTATTTTCCTGCTGCTGGGAGAACTGCCCACTTCACTCAAAGCTGGCGAGCGTATCACTGCTCTAATCTGTTATTCTTATGTATTTTTCAAAAATATTCAACTGACTGCATTTGGTTCAAAAGTTGTTTAGTTTAGCAGAAAATCCACGTTGTCCCTAAATATCACTTTGACCCTTGTGGCTCAAAGACTTTGTTATAAAACACTAAAGTATCTTTACGATACACATTAACATACCCTACGAATATAGATGTGTATCATTATCCACACAAGTTTATACTGATCAGGTGAAATGGATAAAAATATATTTAAAAGTAGTGATATGTCTTATTGACAACATAAAACTGAGTCTTTAATCAACAGATCCTGTAGGACCGCGAGGTAATTATACCACTTTAAAAACGACACCGAAATGTGCTTTAAAGTAGTGATACACTTTTTTTTTTTTTTTTCATAACTGAAATGACACTTCTGCTGCACCCTCTTCAGATTAGGTCCTCCCTCTTCACAACAGCCCAACAGGATAAAAACTTTAGTGAATGAATTTATGTGGTGCTGAGCTCGAGCACAGTGTGGGATCTCCTGTATTAGAGTACTGCAATGTCAAAAAGCCTATTAATCCCTTCTACTGCTGCACGACCCACGGGCAGCAGAAACACTAGTTTGATCCATCTTCAGCCTGGAGTGTGAACAGTATGTGAGAGCAGGCAAGCAGAGGTCAGTGAAATTACTGTAAGTGTGTGTGTGTGTGTGTGTGTGTGTGTATAATAAAACAGCAACACCAAGCACATCTGTTAATGTCACCTCCCAAACACACCCATACACACTCATGGTGCATTCTTACCACTTCTCCTCTCACCTCTTCTGGCCTCTACTCTTCTCGTCATGTTTAAATTTCTTGTGTTTACCTCTGTGGACCGTCCCATCATCTACCCACATTTAGCTGTGATTTCTAACAGACTTTAATTATCATCACGTCTGTGCTTGTTGAAGATGTGAGAGCAAAGGTTGAAAACACTGCACCAGACGTGAACACTTATGAATTAATGTGTTGCCTAGTTCACAGACCTTTCTGTGACAGTAAGATAAGGTTTTTATTTGTAGTTTAATTAGCTTAAGAAACCTGTCTGATGCTTGTTGCAATAATCTAAATATTAGTGACTATTGGTTTCTTAGTATTAACTCTTTCAATGGTTTTGGTCCATTTCCCCCTGAGGCTAATTCCCTCGAGCAAAATCTTCAGCATTTCAGTTTTGTTGAAACTGTGTATAATGGACTCAAAAGTCCACCAGAGAGCCCCGAAGCAATTTCCAGTTTCACAGTGGGACAGCCCAAAGCTGTTGTAGACTGATCTAGAACACATGTCAAATCTTTGAGAGCTCGAGTGTGGACATTAACTGGTCTTCATTCTTGGTTAAGGCGAAAAAAAAAAAAAAAAACTATTTACAAGCCTAGAATGAAAAAACTAGAGCAAACTTGGTTTGGCTTCAGTTTCTCTGTTAGACAGTTGTACTCCCGCCCACTCATATCCCTCCTCACTTTCTTCTTGTTTCCTAAAGCATCAGAGCAATCACCTTCTTTCTTTCCTCTCCTCGTGATCCTGTGCACTTACATCGATTGATATTTTTGGATTGATTTTTGTTGTGCTGCTTCATTGAAACCCTGAGGTCTGAAGGTCTTGTCTTGATCTACCCACAATCCCCCAGTGGTGCTGCTCTAGGCTCAGGTGTCAGCCTTATCAAAAGCCTTTCCACACACATGCTTTGATCACTCACACACATATATACAAAAAAAAAAAAAAAAAAAATGCTATGGAAGTCACTCTCTTTCTCTCACACATCCATGCACTTTGATCATCCACGCACATACAGAAGAACACACACGTACACAACACTTTTGTAGTCCTACCTCTCACTGTCTGTCTCATTTTCCTTTTCCTCTTACGCGCACACACACACACAGATAGAGGAAGCTTTGCAGTAGTAGTGAGAGTGCACAAAAACATTTCTGAAAGGTCCTAAACTTTTAAAGTTGCGTGACACTTCTTCCAGGGAGCATTTACCAAAAAAAAAAAAAAAAAAAAACTATCAGCGCAGCAGTTCGCTGAGACCTCACCTTCTCAAAGAGGAGAAAACTCAACGACAATAAATAAGTACACGTTTGAATATAAAATTACTATTCATTATATTTCATATGTTCTCTAAAGGCAATATGAGTAGTGTTTTTCCACTTACAGCTTGTGATCACAGCTTGTATCCATTAAAATATCTTGTGAACCTCAGGTGAATTGAATGTGCCAACATAAACAAATACACTCTGGATTAAAAACACACACTGACAAGGGGTGGAATTACTTGTACCCATGTTAACATAAAGTACTTTGCTACAGCACCAATTCAATGAGTACAACAACAGGTCAGACCATAGCAACAAACACAAACTCTGGTAGTTTTCAATCACAATATCACTGGGATTGGCAATGATATTCAATACTTCTTCCTTTGATATTAAAAACTTATAAGGAACGGGGTTGTTGTCCCTTAGGAAACATCGGGTGTTTTTTATGTTAAATAACTGAAGTGAAGTAAAAGTTAAATGTAATTAAAAGGGCCCGTGGAGGTTGTAACCAAACAAAAGCTCTTGTTTCAACTCAGTGATACTCACCAAAATACACTATGTATATCCTTGAGCTATAACAAATGAGTCAAGTGTATTTTCTTCATAATAGAACAGTTTTTAAAACTTTAAATCCACCAGTGTTTATATCTGTGTTTTCTTGCTGATGTGTTGCAGTATAACCAGCAACACGCACCACTGGTCGGACCATATAGAGTCAGATCAGTGTGTCATTATAAAACAGGTTCATAATGCTACTAGAGATAAACATAAAACCCCATAGATGTGTCCCAGAATCGACGCCTCCTGAACTGCTATGATGTAAAACACAAACAAGAAAAATCCATCCTTAAAATAGCCACATAAGTATTTTGTGAAGCTCTTGGCACATGTGTCAAAAGGGCAATTTCAGTGAGAAGCAAAGTATTTCAGTCTGGTCAATCGATAACACAATCTCAGCTGACAAACAAAATAAACAAACTTGGTTCAGATATTCATTATTAGAACGGACATTGTTCCACAACAAAACAGGTGGACAAAACTACACAGGCTGTGAATCTAGAAACTAAACTTATAGCATGTAGCAAGATACATATTTGTGTGTGTGTGTGTGTGTGTGTGTGTGTGTGTGTGAAAACTGCCTCTAGGCGGCACTCTGTAATAGCTGTCTCTTTCCCCGTTTGCACACACACTCTCTCACACACACACACAACCTTATCAACAGTCACGGAGAATTCCTTCTTTCTCGCACCAGCTCTTAGTTACCATGGAAACCAATAAAAGAGCGGTTTGAGATGGGACGTGTGTGTGTGTGTGTGTGTGTGTGTGTGAGAGAGAGAGAGAGAGAGTCAGTGAGAAATGGTGAGGGCAAAATATAGAGTAAATCAGACACAGACAGAAGAGGTGGGAAGAAGGTGGAATAAGAGAGAGAGAAGATGAAAACCAGAAAGAGAGAGAAGTAGTTACAGAGAAAAGGAAAGAGAAAGAAGTGTGAAGGAAGATGTGTGTGTGTGTGTATGTGTGTGTTGGGGGGGGTAAAGAAAGAGAGAAAGAGAAGGGAGGGAGAGAGAGGGAGTGTAAGTGGAGATGTATTATTTAAAGAGGTCTCACCCTGTCTAATGAGTTTGGTCTAAAAGCCCCAGGAGCTGCCCAAAGATAGAGACAGACAGACAGAGAAACTTCCCTAACTATGTGTTGAGAAAATTCAATGTGCAATATGAGCCGGGGGAGGAAAAGAGCAAGATTACTGGGTAGGACTGGATTTTGTTAAATTGTCTTGCTTTGATTATGTGAATTGTTCTATAGTCAAGATGAGGGCAATCTCAGAAGATCAATCCAGGTATGTGGGAGGAAACATGAAGCCAAATTCAAGTCTGTCTATGATGATCCAATTTAGTGCTTCAATGTTTGATCAATCAAGAGCTCAAACAACTATTTTTCAAGCCATATGTTGGCATAGTAGTCTGTAAGAACGCCCGCTGTGCTTTGAAATATCAGCCAGAGTGACAGGATGGTAAAAGAATTGATAATTTGTAATGATACTCTGTGTATTGAGTTTAAAACTGCAGCTGCAGCCTCAGTAATAACCGTAAAGAAACACACCTTATAGGGGGAAATTGTCAAAATCAATTATAGTAATAAGACACACTGAGTTGGCACATTGAGTTTGGTGCCATTCAGAGTTTCACATCTTTTTTTTTTTTTTTTTTTTTTTTTAAATCAGACAGAAGACCATTATGTAGTCCTCATTAATAGCCTTCAAATGTGACTAAAGTATCAATATCTGGCTTGTATTCATAAATACATTATTGTCGGGAAGGAACAATCTTTCATTTGCTAATGACTTCATGCTGGGTGGTGTCACAGAGAGCGTTGGTTAAAGTTACCAAACAATACAAGCAAATAATTAAGACCAAGACCAGAGACTATTTAATGAACAAGTAACTGGCTGGTTAATGGTCCAACCAAATAACATCATTAGTTTGTTTCATATTTAAATAGCTAACTAACTATCATTAACTATTCTTTTTATCCGAGTGGCTGACAAGCTAGTTAACTGACTGAAAATAATGCAAAATGACTTTAAGTGCACAGATGGTGCGAAAAAAATCAATGTGTCAGTACTTTACAGACAAAAAGGGTAACTCAACTTCCTTGTCTATTAATGGAGCAAGAGAGATTTTCCTCACGCAGATGTACCTCTCTAAATGCATAGAAAGACCAAGTAAAGTCATTTTCTCGTGATTGGATTTCATCCTTTCTTGGTCTGTTCTACTGAACAAGAGATTATAGGATCTCTGTGATCGACAGCGAGACAAAGAAGTGAAAAAGAGAAGCACTTTAAAGACTCTAGATTGGTTGTAACTGTAAAAAACAGTTGACAAGAGGCAACATTATCTCGAAATCAACTCTCAATAAATGTGAAGATAAGATAACATACCTTGATTATTATTATTTATTTTTTTAAACCATAATGTCTGTTATTCGTTGGTGTTCTCAAATAGCTACTTTGAGGACAATTATCTCATCTTTATTCTCTCCCACCCTCAATCCCCCAAGCCCCCGTCATCTCAGTCTCTCACACATTATTAAACAGAGCTTTCACTGGGGCCTTTGTCAAATTGTTAAGAGGTATAAGTAAGTGTATTGTCCATGTGTGTGTGTGTGTGTGTGTTGTGTACTCATTTTAAAATTCCTCCCTTGTCTTGATACCTTGCTCTGTGGCTTATTTGAATTTTTTATCCACATGCCACCAGGTCAGGTCTCTGTCACTTTAGAGATCACACCCACACACATATTTGAGCACCTATCTTTGTGAGGACTTCTCACTGAATTAATGTATTCCCTGGCATCTCATTTAAACCTTAACCATAAGAAATAAATACCTAACCCTAACCTAAACCTCCAACAGCCATTTAATGACACTATCAGACCCCACAACTTTAGAAAAGCCTCAGTTTTCAGACCCCATCAGTGTAGTAAAACAAGCCCACATCCACACACACATGCATTCAGAAGCATATGCGCTCTGAATGGCACTTTGGCAGGTGTCACTTCCTTAGCTCTCTCTGCTGTCAGTCAAACAGACAGTGTATCCTTCCAATCCCTGCCAGACATTCTTCCTTCATGACACGAAGCACAGACACACACTTGGACACCCGCAGAATTGTAAGTCTCATACTAACCAGTATGTCTCATACTATTTAAACAAAGATTTTGGCAAATCGGTCGTCACCATTTTGTTATGACATGGAGTAATGGAGTAACAGGGGTAACCACAGGTTATTGTGTATAACTTAATATATTTCTTTTTTTTTTTTTCCAGAAGAAGTCACATTCTTCTGGTGTTTTCCTGTTGAATAACTGACAGTGCAGAGGTTGACGGGAAACGGGGGAAAGAGAGAAGAGTATGACATGTTTCCCAGTTGGAATCAAACTGAGGACACTACATTTACATAGTATGTGCCTTAACTGTTTGGTTGACACACTCAGTTTTGACAGTAACACTACAAGTTGGGACTGTTTAACATGCACTTTACATATTCACGGTGAATGTCTCTATAATGATGAAGTTATTAATGTATCTCTCTTACCTTTACATGATGGCAGAGCCCTGTCCCACACCGGCTTCCCATCATTTCCCATGACACAAGTGATGGTGTCCCCGCCCACAGTTGTGTAACCATGGTGACAGTTGTAGGAGACTTGAGATCCAAGTTTATAGTCATAACCGGTGCGACTGGCGTTCATAATGTTCCCAGGGTCAAAGCAGGCTTCTCTGGGTTTTTCTATGGATAATAGAAAGAGTTTGTGTTATTTAACAAAGACAAAGCTCAACTCACTTTGAATATTTCTGACTTAAAATGAACCGCTTTTTATTTTTTAGTATTCATTCATCTGATAAGTTCATTATTAGGTCCCACATCAGCGCAACACATTAAACCATAACCTTCCATGTGGTGAGGAAAAGGGCACGGTAACAGTTTGCTCTCCGCATGGTGGTATTTATTACAAATTCATGTAATTTTCATTAGAATTTAAATACACAGTTATAGATAACAGTTACAAATTTCTGAACTGGCTTATTTTTCATGCAGCCCAATAAAAAAAAACAACTGATATTTCACTGGAGGCAAGATTTAGTCAACAAACTGCTATTTGTTGACCAAATATAGGCTATACTGAATATCCTCTATTAACTTTTAATATGTTTTCTCCCCAAGAGAGAGGACGGAACAAATAAGAGGAGTCAAGAAGAGGGAGACAGGAATAAAGGAGTAAAAAGAGTAGTTAATGAATAGTCAAGCATGGTCAAAAACTGATCTCAGATCATTATGACTTGGCATTAGGGCGGCTTGTTTGCTTTTCTGTGATCACCCAATGAGACTGAGATATTGGGCTTGACAGAAGGAACCCGACAAACAGAGAGAGAATGGGGTGGAGGGCAAGATGGAAGTGAAACACGCAGATGATTAAGGTTGTATTATAATTAGAGAGATGGCAGATGAAAGGTAGTGAATTAATGACAAAAGTACAGAGGTGTGAGGTAGTGTGAGGAGACAGACAACAGAGAAAGAGATAATCTATTTTTAATTGGAGATAAATGGAGTGAGAGAAACAAGAGAGAAATGAGTTTATAAAACTTGACAGAGCAGATCTCGTCTCTTGCTAGTCAAACAACTAATCATCAGTTCCACACTGACTACAGCAGTTAAATCAGCTCCAGTCAAGCAACGTCTGCAAAATGAGTCACAATCTGTGGAAGTAAACAACTCATGGGCTGACATGGAACAACGTCCCATATAAACTGAAAAATATTCTGATGTACAGTAAGAAGGAAGTTAATTGTTGGTTAGTTGACAGCTTAAAATATGACCAATCTGCAGGACAAACACTCCCGTATCAGCATTTTAGATCAGAATCAGAAATATCTTTGCTTTCACTGAATATCATTCCAAGTATTTCTCAAGTATAATAGACGACCAGATTTTCTCTGAAAACCACAATCTGCATGTATTTGGCAACTGATTTACCAGTGCTATGTTCACATTACAGTATTGTGATTATGATTTTCCTCTTGAAGATGTTGGAGATTGCTGAGAAAAGCCCAGGATCACAGGCAATTCAGCACTGGATTGTTATTTGGGAACTGTTAAAAGATACTATCTGTGGGATTCACCAATGCATCGCAAATGCCTGAAAGATATCTAGCGGGCTAAATTACTGGACGAGTCGGTGAATCCAAAGCCAGTAGTGTGAAAAATGTTGTGACATGGCTGCTACTGGCTGAGTTACGAGCTACAGATAAAGGTACAAGAAACTGAGTGAGTGGGAACCACGGGAAGTTCAGAATAAATGATGATATAATGATAGAAAGTAAAATAGAATAAGACAGCTGAGCTTTTCACAGCAATTGCAAATGTTCAAATGGTGCAAATTCAATCATCACACTTGATAAAATCCATTATGTTTAAAAAATATTTCTTATACAAAAACAATCTAAATGAAAGTATAATGGTGATTTGATGGAAATAACATGTTTATTCAGTGTGAATCTGAGTGTGTGAGGTGGATTTTCATCATGTTGGTAATACAAAAAAACAAAAAAAAAACAATCAAAGACAATTCTAATTTGATCAATATGTCATTAACTTGTTATCTAATCTAAATTTTAGATATTTAAAGATGTTACCATCTTGTATCACATTTAGACAAAGCATTTTTCCAAACACTATCACATTTAAGCAGCTATAATAAAATGTTTTAAATTAAATAACGTAAACAATCTTTCTTTCTTTCTCCTAAATGTTCTTCCAACTCTTGTTCTCTAAAAGACAAGTTTACAAACTGTTTGTTGTGTCTCTGTTATGTCATTTGATAAGTTACCAGTCTTACTGCTTCTACTTTCTAATGATTGTGTGGTTGTTAAGTATAAATATATGTTTATTTCCTCCACTACATCCTTTACTGTGGCTCTTTCTTGTGTTACTGCTGAAATTGCTGTACCTCAGTAGATCCAGGGGAGTACATAATCAACCACTATCATCATGTCTGTTCCTACTTTTTCTGTGATCCTCCCCTAAATACATACGCAACGAAGAAAGTTGCACACCTTGCAAACACTCACTAAAATTATGGCTTTGGGGTTCATTCTTTCCCATCTGTGCTTAAAAAACAGGTGCAAAAGCCCCAGTAAATTTGTCACAATATTAAAGAGTCAAAGAAATATAAGTAATAGTAAATTAAATCGTAGCAGAAAGGTAATACAGCAGTGATCTGTACTGTAAGTCAGCAGGAGTTAATTAGGGCCATAGTTCACTGTTCAAATTGCCAATTGATTGATTGCAGCCAGTACTTCCACTATCTAATACTAAGACTACGATACTACACAGCCACTACTGCTGCTACTACTGCAACTACGAGTTTCTTCTGCTGCTTTTACTACTACTGCTGCTGCTACGCTGTAAAGTCATTTGCTATACTTTTACCATCGCAACTAATCAATAGTCTGAAGATTAGACATTTGGTCATTATCTAAGAAGAACCTTCAGTGTGACCTTGCAAGAAAATGTACGAGGACATTGTGTTAAGTCAACGTTATAAGGTTTAATTACCTCTATATTCGATGGCGAACCCAGACATGCCCAGTGAGGCATCAGATCTGAACGCCAGGAAGAGACTATTACTACTGCTTTCTATTCGCTCTGGGGCCTGGTTGCCTTGGAGACTTGCTAGTAATGGCCCATTAGAGTCTTCACCCTCGTAGATGTGCAAGAAGTCGTAACTTGGCTCCATGTTGAAGCTAAAACAAAAACAAGACACAGAGAAAGTTAGGTTTAAGAATCAAGGAAGATTGATGGCTCTCAGTGTGTGTGTGTATGTGAGAGAGAGAGATAGAGCGTGTGTTCAAATTAAAAACAATTAATCCAGTGATGTGTATTAAATTCAAATACCTGCCTCATTTAATGACTTCCAATTAGTCTGTGATATCTCTCTTTTAATCATTGTCTAATCTTTCTTTCAATTTGGTGCATTAGTAAAACGAAAACTTTAAATATCTGTTGTTTTCTTTGTCTTTAATTTAAAACAGTAGATAGTCTTTTTCTACATTATAGAAAAATAACAGTGATTCCTGTTGTCTCCTTGTGAAATGACGTCATCATACAAAGTATCTATCCTTATATCCTCAGTATGTGTGAGTATGTGATAAATATATGACCCGAACATGTAGCAGCTTCCAATGCATGATTTTTTTTCATAAAAGTTTGACAACTTCTCATCTCACACACAAGTGGACATGTCGTTCACATACATTCTCTAACAGAGTCTCAGTGTTTGCTCTCACAGTGTTTGTGTTAGTTCGGTCTCCCTCTTGTCACATAAAGACACGTTTGTATGTGCACACACACATATGTATGCACACACACACCATGTACACCTGGACCCCTATCTCTATGTTTGCTTTCAGTGTGTGTGTGTCTGTGTGTATTAGCTCTGTTTCCCACCTGTCTGGTTAAACCATCCTGCTCAGTGTTTGGCTTAAAGCCATAGGATTTAACATGTGTGACTGTGTCACGTCAGAAAAAAAAAAAACACAGATAAGGAGGAGGAGGGACAGAGAAAGAGATGTATTGTGTGAGTTAAGCTACATTGACAACAGGCAGAGATGAATCCTTTAAACAATTGACACGTCTGAAGGAGCAAATCCCAAGTAAGGATGTAGATAATTACAAAGTTGCACCATGAGTAGAAGTAAAGCAACAGATCCATAAATGATGGAAATATTACATTCATTCACTCAGGATTAATAATAATACATTTAATCCTTTAGTTAGGCCTCCAAGAAAGATACATATGATCTATTTTTGTGTGTATATATAAAACGCAAAATGAAAACGCTACAATACCTGGATGAAATTTGACACAAAATAAAACAAAAACAATAGAAATTTGATGTAGAAGATTCAGATTCACAGGTCTCACCGCTCATGTGCCTCCTACATTTTTCAACTGTCATTAAATTTACACTGAAACAACCATCATGAATTTCTGAGTTTGGAGACAAAAGCGTTGAGCTGACAACAATATTGATTTTTACTAACAACTTGTTGAAATTGAAAAACCTTATCGAATCATTACCAAAGTTAAAATTAGAACGGAGAACGCTCAAATAAAAGCTCTGTGTTTATATCTGGTACAGAATGGGCTTAACTGCGCATAAGCCCCTTTTGGACTGACAAAGCATTAAAATGATCCATGTTAATACCTTTTGCATTAGTGATTCATTCTGGGTCTCAATGCTAAAGCTGCTAAATGTCATAAAAAAGAACACAAAGATCTCAGAGAGCAGAAATGAGGCAGGACTATAACCTGTGATGCCTGAGGAAGGAAAAAAAAAAAGTTAAGTGTTAAGAACATTAAGAATCATCATGTTGACTTGTAGGAATATTTTAGTTTCTTTAGTGTCTGTGAAATATAAATAAGCATCACAAAACAGTCAGTCTTGTGATTAAGAGATGATGTACTACGTTTCTCCTCCACTGACTGGACGTATTCAGGAGACACTTTTGTAGTATTTATGGAACATTATCTCTCTTATTTTTAGTCCTTATTTTAATTTAGCACGGCCAAAAGAAGGGAGTTATGGATGCCGAAATGATGAAATCATAAAATAATTTCTGACTTTCCTTAAGAACCAAGAATTATACCACAGTCTGAATTAAGGACAGATCGAACATCATCATTAAATGGGTCAATACAAGTCTGTCAAAAAACAGCAATTACTAGATTAAAATTAAATAAATAGTGAAAAGGAAATGATAAATAACACTCACAAAACAAAGAATGTCAATACAAGTCAATTAAAAGCAAAATAAAAGTGTCTGTAACCCAGCGTTACAACAGAGGGGAATTATCTCTCCAGCTGAAAAACATGAAGCCAAAATTGGGTCATTTTTTTCCTTTGGCAATCTGGAGAAACTCTGCTTTGCTTTTATCTCCTTACTACATGAGAAGCTCCAATCTTCACTTTTGCGTTAGTCATAGGCCCCCAGCCACTGTGACTTGTAAAATATTCAACACTGAGGCACAATCAGGACGAAGGAAGTAAATAAACACTGCCCTATTAGCAAAAAACAAAAGTTTGAAATGGTCAGAATTTTTTTTTTTTTTTTTTTCATCAACACGTCAATTTCATGCATCTACTTACACACACTGTTAACACAAAGTGTTTGACAGAGAACAATTTTATTTTCCTTTGTGTACAGTTAAAAAGTTCTTATCTCAATAATCTGGAAGTTTAAGGATCTTAAGGAAAAAAACAATTACCTAAAAACGACTGACTTCAAACTTAGATTACTGAAGGGATTGTCTCACTAATCACTGAGCTGCTGTAGTAACAAGTTAGCAACAGTAGTACAGATAAATCTAATGTCTACAAGAGGTTTTCCCCACTCAAATGGATTTATTCATTACATTAATGATCCTTAACTGCATGTTAATTAACATCAGACCAAACTGGGCTTTGTCTATAAGACAGACAGACAGTTTGGTTGTGTGGGCCACAGTGAGTCATGTTAAAGTCCACGATGAAAAATAAACCACAACTAAACTCATGAAGAACATCCACGGAGGGTCATATATTTTTTAATTTAAGCCAGAAGAGAAATATATTTCAGTAAATGCTTATGGGACCTACTCCCCTAAATATTTTAAGTTTGTAAATTTAATGTATTCTATGGTATTTGAATAAACTAATTAAATTTTAATAACATCCGTGAGACCTATTGCTTAGGCCTGATGTGTTTGCTGCAGCAACACAGACTCAAAATGAAAGAAAAATGCAGGAGAATGGCTTCTCCTGTCTTTCTTGTGGTGGTATGTTATGTATGGTGTCACAATCTGTTGGCAATAATTCTTCAGGTAATAAAAGCTTAAATATCAACCAGACTTTAATGACTGTCCCATTTTGACCAACACAAGGCGTGCATCAATAACTTTTATATTTTAATGATAGCTTTCGTTTCATTTAGTGCACAGTCCTTTTATTATAGTACCATTACGACAGTAATATATTGTGTTTTCTAGCTTGAGTGCAACATTTTTAATTAACATCGGATTATCATAAATCTATCGGTTTACTTTCACTTCTACTGCTTATTGTTGTCCTCATGTTACAACAAAATCCTTCACCAAAGTAACATGGTCTGCCTTTAAGGAAAGCCCCAACTCCACTGGAAACTTAATAAAATCATTGTTTCAAACATGTACATTTTTTTTTTTTTAATTCACAGTAGAAATAAAATCTATAATTAATTGAAGCAAAATATTAGAAATACGAGCTGAGAGGCAGCAATGATTCTCCCAGATAAGCTCCACTTTGACCCTGACACTTTGACCAAGTGGTAATGTTCGTGTAGACATTGTGCCATGTTTTAATCTTATGTGACCTACCTTTTAAAAATCAGGGCAATAACAAAATCGGGGTTGACTCTAATTCTCCAGTCGCACTCTTTCCCAGGAGGGTAAGGCTGGGGGTAGTTTGGAGACAGAATTACTCCAGAGGGTCCGCTGATGTTACCCCCACAGGTTGCTGTCGACGGACAAAAAAAAAGAGACACAAAAAAAAAGGTAGAGTGAGAAAAACATGATTACACAGCACTAGGCTAGGGGTAATTTGGAAGGGGAATCACTCCTGATTGACCACTCTTATAACCCCCACAGGTAGGCAGAGCAAGAGAGTTAGTAGTGAGGGGATGTGTGGCAGGAGTTGGTTAGGAGAGGGAGAATTACCCCTGTAGGACTGCAGATATTACCTCCATGGGAAACTAGAGAGGGTGAAAGAGCAAAAGGGAGATAAGGAGAGACAGTAAGACTTAGTTACAGAGTGTAGGGCTGGGGGTAGTTAGCAGGGAGAATCACCCCTAGTGGTCCTCTTATTCCACAACAAGCCAGAAAGAAAGAAAGTGCTACTGGCTAGAGAGATGGATAGATGCATTCAAGCAGCAATTTGGTGATGTGAAGGGAGAATCTGAAACATGGAGAGGTGTCTTGGGGGTGGCAGGTGGGTGTGAACGGATTATCAACAGTGAAATAGAGGTAAACAAAGGCATTAACAGTTGTAAATTACTCGCAGACAGACACTCGCACAATAGGCCATTGTGTACAATGTCAGTTTAATATTTGCAGCTTTTTTTAATATCCAGAGATTCGCCACCTCAGGTGAAAGGGCAAGATATGGAGGCACAGGTTAAGCCAAAAGAAACACAAAAAAAGAGATTCAAGCTCGACATCTTATCTACGCTCGAGCTAAAACATGAGGTCACTGGCAAAGAGTAGGAGGCGGCATCAGAAAGAGAGCATAATGTGTTTCACAGACATGGCTACAAGGCAAATTACTGGTCTGTATGGGTGTGCTGCAGGAGTTTTCAATAGTGCTGCCTGATAAACAGAAGAAGGCAACAGAAAGCAAATGTCTATAGTCGTTTGCGGCGAGCTGCTGGGGGGACGACATGCTACATGCTGCAGGAGTTTTTCTCCAGCTAGCTCACATTGTTTACATTCCACCTTCGGCTATGTGTGATGTCATAGCTCGTCGTAGTCTTTGAATAATTAAATATCAAGCAGCCCAGGAGCTTTACGGGAATGTGGTGATTGTACTCATCCATCTACTGCGACTAACTTGACATGATAGGTCATGTGCAATACAAAAGTGAGCTGGATGCAGCAGTTAGTCAGGAAAAAGAGCATTATGTATTTTGTACCACATAAAGTCATGTAGTTCAGAAGCAGCAAACTACCAACTGGAAAATATGAGCAGAGGAAACTGTGAATGTGCTACCGCCTTGTTTTTGGACACATACTCTAAGATTTGTAGGCGAATCAGTAAAGGCACTGAAAAAATCTTGCTGCATATAAGAATATATCTTTTTTTTTTATATATATACTTTCTCTGCCTCTCCTGCATTTTTCTGACTCAAAAAAAAGACAGGCTTCAGGGCTAGAAGTCACTTTCTTCCTTTAATGAGGAAGTCAAGTGTGTCAGAAAGAACTGAGAAGTAAAATAAAGGAACCAAATCACACCTGAAAGCAGCAGAACCATGTGAATGAGGTGTGGAGAGAGATGAGGATGCTCACTCACCTGTAAGCATCAGGGAAGTTTGATGGTTGTGATAATCATGAAGCAAGAAAAGCAAACAAACTCTGGTTTTCCAACAGCTTTGATATGGGAACCTTATCACCACTGCCTGCACCACTGTGTAATGCTACAACTCTGACCTTACTTTCTTTCTACCTTCTCCCTTGTATCCACATCTCAACATCGCAGTTCTGCTGAATCCACGGCTATCCGGCACAGCTTGAGGATGAAATTCAAGAGGTTTGTGTGCTGCATGTTGATTTTTCTTCGATGAATTTCTCAATGAAGGAATGAGGAGGCTTCAGTTGATTTGTGTCCAGAGAAAGATGTCAGAAGTGGCAGAGCAGTACAGGGGCACATCAGGGACCTCAGCTGTGAGGTTTGTTGTTTACTCTCTAAGCATCATCCTTAAGATATAACTAGGATAAAAGAAGTTAAGATAAAACCGCCAGAGGATTTGCATCGTGTCTTTCAAACAGTCCAAGTGTTGGTGTCTGATGGATTTTATATAATGATCTTGATGATATTTTTGTACACAAGATGATATAAGCCTCCAACTCATTAATGTCTCTCTCATCACACTGCAGCAGCACATTATACTACATCTTTTCATATACTTAAAGGAAAAATCTGGAGTTACAGACATTCTAGGGGTATTTTTGGATGAATCTTCTATAGAATCTGTCTGGATGCATCGTGTCTTTCAAATAGTCCAAGTATACAATATAATATAAGCTTCCACCTCATTAATGTCTCTCTCAGCACATATTATACTACATCTTTTCATATAATTCAATCTCCATTTGTCAGACATTCATCCACAGAGTGGCGTTAACCTACCGATACACGTCGGAGGGTCTGGTTGCCAGTAGAACCTGTTATCCATCCGAACACATGTGATGGTGTCCTGGCCTTCCAGCTGGTAGCCTGGGTCACACTGGAACGTCATACTATCACCGGGCTCCTTACTGTCTCCATATCGTGACCCGTTGACGGGGATGCCCGGGTCATTGCAGGTCGTTGCTGTAGTGGCTGAAGAATGAAAAAAAAGGAGAAGGAAAAGGAGAGATATTTACCTACTGTTGGTAGAGAGAGAAAGAAAGAGGCAGCGTCGTTCAAACACAACAGTGTTATCATCTCTAGCAGCTGCAGACATAGAGTGTCTGAGTCCTGATGGGGCTTAGTGTCATCGTACTGATGATGACCGACCAAATGATCCCATTGAAGAAAACAGCGTTGGCAAGAGATGCATGTAAACATTCAGTCTCACCTGGACTAGTTAGTAAATAAATAAATGGATCATCCCTCTAGATTGAATCAAATTTAACCTGGCGCTGATTTTTTGCTTTTTAATTAGTGTCAACCCCTTCAGGCTTAGCAGTGTGCTTACTAGGGACAACTAAATTTATATTGCTTCCTACACGACAATCACTCTCACGGTGCTCTTGTGTTAATATATATTATGATGCTTCCACCGATGCTATTCTATCACCGCTTATTTTGTCGAATGACTTAAACTATAGAACTCTATAATTTTGTCATATTGCAGTTGTGTCTACAAGGTGAATGATATGAAGTGTTTTTGGTTTTTCCTATCTGTCATGTAAGTCAGATCCCTCAAGGGATTATGTATTAAATCTAAGAGGTTGGCAGATTATTGCTGTAACAAGATAGAAAAGCAAAGAAAAAACCAATGAGATTAGCTCAAAATGTCATTTATTTTTTGGCTCCTCAAAACTCTGCCCTAATTTTGTCAATGATTAGATAATAATATTGCTTTCGCTACAGACTTTTAAAAATGACTTAACTGATACCTTTTTGGCCTACTTGAATATAACTCATTGACATACAGAATGTAAACGTGGACAATAGGTCGCAAGAAGATACTGCTTCTTTTTAAAGGGTTACGAGCCAAACAAAAAAAAAAAAAAAAGAAAGAAAGAAAGTCGGTACAGGCTACAATTTGAATCCTCATTATACCACAGACTCAACAATTATTAATAATGCCTCAGATTCAATGAATAGATCAAATCTTGGCCAGAGCCCTGGCCAAAATAATAGTTGACCAGGTTTGAATAGACGCCAGCGTTGTGAATTACACTCCACACAAAACATATAAATTATCTTTTTTTTCCACAAATACTCCAACAGCTGTTGTATGATTAAACATAGTATTATAACATCAAGTGTATTGTATCTTTCCAGAACAAAACACTGCTTATTTTATAAGGTCAGCAGGCAGATAGGGACACGGGAAAAAAAAGAAAAGGAGGATAAAATTAAAACCATTTATAGTATCATCACCCCTAAAAACAATCTGCTGAATAAATCCATAAACTCTGCCTCAAATAAATGAGTTTGGTGGTTGCTTCAGTAAATCAGCTTCGAGGTAAATATAAGGAGTCATTACCATAGTAATGGAATAAAAGTGTTTTCATTAGCATGTCAGTGTGCACAAATATTTATTGTTTTAAATATTGAGAGGATGGAAAAAACATGAGAGAGATAGAGAGACTGTGTTGGATGTAAATATTTATGACTAGAAATCAGAATCTCTTAAAAAAAAAAAAATGTGTGCGTGCATGTTTGTGTATGCAGATGAATGTGGGTCAACAGTGTGTGTGTGTGTGTGTGTCGTATACTATGTGAAGGCTAAGTAATACATCATATCAGTGACATGTCCGATCAAACACATGTGTACAAAGATGTGTGTGAACGTCCTGATGTGAATAAACAGTTGAAAAGACGAGATGTTCTTGACCGTCTGTTCACTCGCTTCCTAACTTTTCGAACTCAGTGTGCCTCTGATTGATTTTGCAGCTGATGTGGATCACACCGACTACGGCCAATGATTCTGAAAGAACGATCCGCCAGCTCAAACAGCAAAGGCCATCTCGACTCTGAAAGGGCACAGTTATTGTGCAAGTTGCCCTTTCTCTACAGAAATACAGCTGTACTTTCTAATCAGACAAGAATCTGATCATTGCTTTTGAAATTATTATTATAACCATTGTCAATTCATTTCACAGAAGTACAATATTTCAAAGAAATATCTCTCTACACTTTTAAATACTCGTGGTATTTTTCACTCCTGATTTGACAGCAGGTCTCTGGTTCCGTCAGAACTGAGTGAGACCAGGTCCCAGGGTGAATTATTCAATTTCTCATTTGATTCTTTTTGCTAAAGATTTTGCAGAAATCCTGTTATATGTAGCATTAATTCCAGATTAATTCTCTTCCAGCCAACATAAATGAGGTTTATATAATAACTAAGAAACCCTACATGTGATGAGTGTTGAGTTTTGTTAATTAGCTTCAATTTCTAATTCACTAATTGGTTTTTCTTCATAAATTGATTTATGGGATTAAGTGGGACAGACCACCCGAATGGGTGGTTTAGTGAAATTATGGTGATGATTTTGATTTGGAGGTAAAGTTACTCACTGGAGAACTGTATAGAAAATCCTTGCTTGCTGATGAAATAATCCGAATCAAACTGCAATGTGAGTATGTTGAAAGTGGAGTGGATATCTTCAGGTAAGGCTGGACCGGACCATTCTTTCAACAGGATCCCTCCGTCTGACGGCCCCGATGGACCGTCCCAAACTCTCAGGATATCGTGTCCGATCTCGGTGTCAAAGACGATGAAGTGAAGGCTGAAAGAAAAACACAGCTCTTGAGCAGGTTTTGCTAAAAACCATGTCAACAATGTCAAATGTCAAAAAAATTAATTTAAAAAAGAGCTGAGAACAGACTCATTAAACTCATACACACATACACATGTCAGCAGTACTCACAATGTGTTGAGAAACACCACGATGGCATAATGACTAATGAGGTGTACTCTCCAACACAGCAGTGGCTTTGACAGTGAACATTTATCTCTAATTAGAGAATATATTATTACCTGACAGACTTATGAACGTTTGCCTCTATAGTGCATATTAAGTTAAGGTTGTTGTCATGTGTGAATTATCCTATAAAATATTTTTACTGCTGTTATTAGTGTGAATGTTTGATAGCCTGGGAGCTAACCCCGGCTACGCCTCATCACCACACTTGTTTTCATTTGTTAAACATTTTTGACTCGTTTTCCTAAAAACAAAAACTACTCAATCCAAGTGCTTCATTGTTACCTGATAGTCTTCCCTGTGTCAGCCTCTATAGTCCAGGTACAGTGGAGGTTATTGTCATAAGGAGCAGGATATCCCGGAGACAGAATCCGCCCAGACACTGCCCCAGTTATGTGACCTCCACACTCAGCTGCAAAGGCACAAGAGCAAAAGGAAGATGAAACATCACAAATATTTCATCTACTACCTGTTGTATAATTCACAGCTTTTATTGTTTATGGCCTCCAACTGTATTATGTAGTGTGGATAAATATTTCATCTCTAGTTACACAATCTTCAGATTTAGCTGAGAAATCAAATTAAACACAAAAGACACATCAGGTCACTTTCCATGGGCGTCAGATAAAGCCATTTACTGAGGGATTACTACAGGGTTACTATGAATGATAAACTCTCCAGCAGATATTCTTCATGACTCATGGCCCTCTCAGTCATGAAGTCTATTCGTCTTAAACACAGACATTCTCGTCTCAAACTGTATTGAAGAATAAAGCATTAGTCATCGCTCCAACTTCTGAAAAACAGGAAGTAAATGGAACAAAGTTACAGTGGCGACCTGCTGCACTGTCATGTTGAATCTGAATCTTCACACACTGATTTATAAAGGTATGTTGTAATTCAGTGGGAAAGTGACTCCTGCACTTAATGTTTCAGATACTTTTTTTCCCCCATGTTCATCCATTTACTGTGTCATGTCGTCTGTGACCACAGCTGACCAGTGACCTGACTGGACCGGGCTCAAATTATATTCTGTGTCACGGCTTCAGGCTGGCTCTTGATCTCTGTGTTCTCAGTATGAGCTGTGAACATATGTTAGGTCACACTCGCAGTCACATTATATATTTTTTTCATTTATCTGTTTCTTGTATAAACGTTTAGTGAAGTTAAACAGTTGACAATTCATTTTGGAATCGAACACTTTTATTTATTGCAGATTTACACTTTTACATTGATAGAACCTGATTCAGCAGCTGTGCTCATGATCCCACCAGATATTCTTTTGTTTAGAAACTATGTTCACAAACAATGACTTAAAGGGGAACTCCGGCAAATTTGGACCGATATTCCACTGTTATAAATCTCTGGGTAATGTCAGTTACCAAAAACAATGACACGAATCGGTGCTACGTTCAGAGCAAGCCTGGCAGCTTCGTAGCTAGTTATATAAGTGATCTGGGCAGATCTCTACTGCCAAAGTAAAAGGTGTTTTTGTGCCACTAAATATATCAGATTAAAAGCATTTTGTCACACTTGTTTTCTACTGTTTCCTTACCACGAAGTTAAACAGACACAGTGTTATGTTGGTGAGGCTCCTGGCTGTTGTTGTACTGGGCTTAGAAAGAGATGTTCAGCCTCTTTAGTGACACAAAAACACTTATTTTCTTGTTTATATACACTTGTTTACTTTGACGGTAGAAATCTGCCAGGATCACTTAGCTTATTAGCTGCTAAGTTGCTAAGCTGCTAGACTCGCTGCTACCACCTCATCTCCACTACCGTAGCAACGACTTGTTTCATTTTTTAACTACTGACATTTACTCAAATACTCATATACAGTAGAATATAAGTTCAAATTTGCCAGAGTTCCCCTCTAAAGTTGGTGTTCGAAAGGTTTCAATAAAGACATGTGGGATCTGTGAAGACCTCTGTTCTCTATAAAACCAGACACTTTGTATCATAGTTTTCAACCCTATTACCATTTCACTTCATCTCTGTAAGAAGTGGCTCCTCTTCTTTGCTGTAAATTACTCTGAGGTGTGAAGGTTGAGTTAAATGAGAATCCGTTTAAAATGGCTTGAATCATTAAATCAACCTTGAATTATCCAAGCTCCTGCTATGTAGTTTCAAGGTTGATGAATAACTCTGATGACTGTTTTCCCTTTAGGATCTACCTATAGTGTGCAAAAATATAAAAATATACGTGTATGATTAATAAACGAGCAAACATGCTTTTTGTTACTTTGATAGGTTTTCAGATGTAAAGAACAGAGATGATAGCAGGAGGCAGAGGAAGAGGCTGGAAGCAGATTTGATCTCATCATGGTAGAACACACTACACAATAGCCCACTGAGCTAGCAGATCACAAACGATTAGAAAATAGTTTAGTTCAGAAGAGGCTTTACATCTCGCTGTGCATTACATGTCTGTGTGCGTTAAGATTGCACCATTAAGGCAGCCCTGACATCTGCCATAACATAACAACACACTGCTGCTGAAACACTCTAGACTCAATGCACACAGATACACATTCACATGTAAACACAAACACAAAGGGAGCAGGAGACAACTGCACACACACACACACACACACACACACACAAGGCCACAAAACACTTATGCAAGTACACAAGCACACAGTTGAACTGGTGGTTTCATTCCCTGGTGATAGAAAACATTGGAGGAAAGGCACAAAACAAGAAAAACAAGAGTTATTTAGTAAGCCAGGGCCAGTGACAACAATTTCCCAAGACAGGAAAAGTGAAAGAGAATAACAGCGGCACACATATAGAATGTAAGATAGACAGGTGTACTGTATGAATAGACGAGAAGAGACAGAATGACAACAACAGTCCCACAGAGGTAGACCAGTGCTCCATTCGACTCAGTATGGAAGTAAGACAGTATAGAAACACCCTGAGGCAAAGCCATCTCTTCATCTCACTAGCACGTGCAGATATAAAATCGAACTCGACAGACAGGGATGGAGACATTCAGAGAGGTAGAGAGACAAACAACTCAACAGGAAGAAGAAGAAGAAGAAAAAAAAGAGGAAGATACAAAGACAACTGTAGAAATATTTAGCCCAAGGCTCTGTCTGCAAGTACCTTCATGGTTTCTGTCTTATCTGGATTAAGGTTGTGAAAAAGGTTATAAATTAATGACGGACTGAATTGGTACACAGGGAACACACACTGAGGTCGACACACATCCAGCCAAAACCATAATCATTCTCATTCCACACACGCTGATGTACACACATTTGTTTAGTTGCTATTAGCAACTACATCAGGCCAAGCCCCACCCCAGAGGGCTCAGGTGTGTTGGCAGGTTAGCGAGACACGAGGATTAACTCTGTAACTGGGAATTCTGAATTAACGCGCTAAGTGCCCACGTCTATACAAAAAGGTAGAAATACTTAGAGAAAGTGCTTAAATCTGTAAAAATATGCAAAGCCACAACCTATTTCTGGACCAGCAGGAATTATGGACAATAAAAAATTGCAACGTCAACTTCATGCTTGGCTGGTGATTGCTTGAATGACAATATGGAATCAGACTGGCCAGCTGCTCACGTGGAAGCTTAAAAACACAAAATGACTTTCATACGTCTGTAAGCAAAAAGAAAAAGAGAAAAAAAAAAAAATCACCATGTTAAAGCATTTGATTCGTTTGGCATACTCCTCTCCAACCCAATTAAGAGCTGCCAAGTGCCAACTAAAGCTGTATCTGCCCTGTGGCAGCTTATCTACCTCTAAACCTGGGAAAATATTCAAATATATTCCAGATACGCCAAATGAGAAATCCTTATTGTAATTTTCACTGTCAGAAAAAGTAAAACCTGATGTTGTGGGAGTGAACAGCAGCACTCACATGGTGACTGATCAATCCAAGAGACTTTCATCAGCTGCCTTCACAATATATAATAATGTATTTAATGTTACAGTCGTTCAGCTACATATTGATGAGTTTGATTCACAGCAACAGTTTGTTTTATTCTCCATTTTTTAACATGTTTGCATGACAATCATATTAGAAATGAACCTTCTTTGATAGGACTGAAACCATCACAGCTAGCTGTTTTTTTTTTTTTTTTTTTTACAGTTGGTATAACTTATTAGTGTTGTCAGTGCTTTCTCTCAGTCTCTGTTGTAGACACGAGCCACAGTTATCTGAAGTCAGACTCTTATTCCCAAAATTATTTATTTTTTATCATAATTAGTTATCCTACCACTGTTGATGTGGGTGTACAGTAAACTAAACTAAAGTTTTATTTCTCCAGGTGGAACTAGTGCCATTACTTTGAATATATTCACATAAAAGTCAAGGGAAATTAATTGTAAGAACTTCTAAAAGTAAAACAGAATGCAGTAATTAAGTTTGGGCTGTAAACTTTAAGTGCAGATGGGTGCACTTTCAGAGATGCACTCAGGTCACGCAGCTGGTGGACCGCATGATACCTGCATGTAGCTCCATCTCATCTCAATGTTACTCGAGATGCAACAATTGCAGATGAGCCAGTGTTGTTTTTATATCACATCACTTTTCTGGCATGTGAAAAAAGTCTCTCCTGATAGAATATTCTATTTATTGTGCATGCTGAGAATAGAACAGAAAGCTAAAGCTTCTGTCAAAGTCCTTGGCATAAAATACTGCACACACCTTCAGGATACAAGAAAGTAGTCTGGCTAACATTATAAATTTATCAAAGTTCAATTCAGACAGTCATCACCTATTTTTGCACCTTAACCATGCCATCCTTAAAATACATAGCCTAGGAGCTCGGTGCACTAAAACCTCCGTGAGATCCTGTTGTCCAAGTGCAGATAGTTGTGTTTGCACAGACTGATGGATCAGCAAGGGCTATTTTTATGCACAGAGGCATATTAGTACCACTACAAATATTTCCCACTGAGAGTTGAATCAGTCCTCATGCCCTCTTTTCAAAGTGTTCACCTGTATTGACTCAGCACTTGTTCACGCACTCTCTCTTTTGAATAATCATGCTCTTACTGGAGCTCAGAAACACACAGGAGTTATGACTGAGGCTGCTTAGAACTGAATAATGTGAAGAAAATCTCATCCACAGGTTAATAATTCAGACTTTGTAGTAGTGAAATATTGATGTATTTGGACTAGACACATGTGTTAACATACTAACCAATGCAGGAAGGAAGAGGTTTGTCCCAGACACGTCTGTCTCCACTGAGACAGGTCAGTGTGCTGCTGCCATGGAGACTGTATCCAGGATTGCAGGAGTACAGGACAAAGGTGTTGGCATAATGACCATCGTCCTGGATCTTATAGCCATAACTCGGTACACCTGGTTCCTCACAGCGCACCAAGTCAAAACCTAGAAAAGACACACACAGAGTGAAACACACACACTTAGAGATAAGACTTTCCTGTCTATGCTGTAAAACAACATTGCATAAATGAACAGAGTGATTCAGAGATGTTTTGGACAAGAGGACATAAGGTCATGATGTTCTGCTCCTGAATCCCACTACTTCTGCAGAAAAATTCAAGTTTGAACATGCACCGTTAATGCTAAAATACTGTGTGACAGCTGCAGTGAAAGCTGCTGGACATTTCTATAGATTCTACTCGTCTACTTGTGTCTAATGATATTCTAAAAAATGTACAGACGTCTCCCATTTCTTAGAGATATAATGATGTTTAGTGAGCAGCACCAGCAGTTATATTTATGGTCTGGAAATGTGTTTCCTATGTGATACTGTGAAAAAACATCAAATGACAATTTTACATCCCACACGAACACAAATATACTGTATAGTTGAACGAGCACACTGTGAGGGATGTCTGTGTGTTTTTGAGATAACAAAGAACAGAAAAGTGTCCTGCCTCTGAGAGAAATGGATAAACAAAGACACAACAATGTCACCAACATATCTGTTTTTTTCCCTTTTAGATTAGCCTCTTATGAATCGAACATCAACCAGCAGTGAGTCAGCGACTATCATTAACTATTTTTTTCTAATAAAGTAAGTGTTCTTGTATATTAACCAACTTGAGACGTGACAACTTTGTGAAAAAATCTTGTGATGAAACTCCTCCATGACTACAGTATTTCAAAGAAAGTTAGTAAGTTGTCCTTCAGTTTCTTCACAGCAGTGAAATAAATGAAACGCTACTTCAAAAACTGTTTTCCGTGATAAATGGGAACTTTCATCAGTATAGACTGTGTAGTGTCTTTTTGTCAGAGGGTGCTAAACTATTTGGTGAGAGGACAACAATCTCCACCAACCCTCTCGACTGTTGAGTGATGTAATTATATGTAAAACAACACTTGTCACCTGTTATTTGTGGACTGAATCAGAATTCACTCTCTGTTCAAACTGACCCTTTACTCCTGCTAAAGTCGAGTAACAACATCTTTTATGCGGCTGACAACTTTTTTAAGTGAGCAGCCTCCACAGTTTTGTGAGGACTGTGTACAACCATCTCCTCCTACATCAATTTCAGTAAAACAGATGCATGTCAACCTTTCTTGTTAATATCTTGAACAGATGTTTGAATCCTTATTACTCTATTAAAACTCCTCTAAAAACTGTGCACTATTAAAAGAGTCCCCGGCTCTACTTAAGAAACCATCACTTCCTCTCTTGATCAGATGCTTCTCTCTTCTTTCTCCTGTTTAAACCTTCTATCAATCACTCTTATCTGTCCATCAGCTCATCCATTGTCGCAGAACTTTACAAAAGGTGTCACCTTCTCCAGTTTAATGACTTGCAGATTAACGGCTGTCTAATGGTTTACCTGACATAACGAATATCCATCTAGTATCCATATAGTATCTACGTTCGTCCGTTTGTCCGTCCGTCCAGCCGCTCTTCACTCCAGATGTGTCACTTTCTCACCTTCTTTTAATGACTTGTGGATAAATGCTGCTCTAATGGCCTCTTTGACTTACACAGCAGCTGGTCTTGCCTTCTTAACAGACTCTCTTTAAAGCTATTAAGATGTGTGTGTGTAAGGGAGAGCGAGAGACGGGTTCATGTCTACGTTTCAAGCATTGCTATGCTCATTTCCGTTCTCTTTGAGCTTGGTAAACTACTGCTACACTCTGGACTCCACCTCCGACAGAAATTGCTCAGTAAACTGATTGTTGGTCTCTTTTCAGCTGACAGAAGTGAATGAAATAGCTTGATAATTTGCTGACGGAAAACACTGGTCTCTAGAGGTTTTTTCGTACACGACACCTGTTCTGGTCTCGTATGTAGCGCTTAAGAATTAGCTGACTGAGGCACAGGGCAGATGCAGGATATATCCATGAGGGAAATCTAATCACTTTTAAGTTACTGTTTGTGTGCATGTGACAAACTGTTTCTGTGTGTGTGTGTGTGTGTGTGTGTGTGTGTGTGTGTGTGTTAGAGAAAGTGACAGCAAAAAAGGAGTGTTTACTTTCGTTTGCCTTTGCTGCACAAATCCTCTATAGCATCATAAACCACGATTTTAAAAGAAAATATAGAAAGAAAATCTATACTGCCGCCTGATTTCTAATCAATTCATCCAAAGATAAACATTTTTCAACAATAACTCACTTGTGTAGGTCAGGCGAAAGCCCTGATTGGTTCCAGAGGCGTTGCTGTTGAACTCCAACCACAAGTGATTGGATGTACTGTTGATAACATGACCCGTCATGCCATCATGTGTAAAGTTGCCAAGGAGACGGGATGAAGTGTTTTCTCCATCATATACCTGTCAATCAATATGCAGACACAGAACCAGAGGGTATGAATAAAAACATGAGTTTGAGAAAAGGTTTGTGTGGTTTTGTGAGGGTTTATGTAGCACACATCTACCAATTAAAGTAATGAGAATTTTAGAGAAGATGGCGGCACAGTGTTACTGTTATCCTGGTCGGGAATACTGGGTACAAACCTTGCAGGGCACAGCTGTATTGCCTGTGATGCAAGTTACCAAAATATCCAACAATGCAAGTAAAGGGAAAAAAAACTTACTGAGCCCCAGAAAAAAAAAAAAAAAAAAACTTTGCTTAGCTTTGCAACAGCATGGATCTGGCGAAGCACCACGAAGATAGAGCCTCAAATATCACATCAAAGTTGCTGAGGTCACAAGTGAGTTGTTAAGAAGCTTTACAACAAGTCAGCACAACTGACGGAGACTCCTATTTTTATTTTAAACCATCAAGATTTTTATGAAAGAATCTCAGAGGTTAAAAAACAACAAAATGTTTCATGAAGAGTAAATAAATTACCTCACTTGAAATGTTTTTTTTTCCATAATAAATGTGCTGGAGTGAGAATTTTGCAGTATAATCCTCGTCTAGCACCTGAGGTAAGCAGCAGATTTGAGTATCACTTTAATTTGCGTGATAGTGGAAAGGATGTTACAGCCATTGATGAAAAATAAATAGCAGATAATTCGTGAGTTGAGCATGTCTCCAGCTGTGATAAGTGTTTCAAAATTTCGCTTATATTTTCAAAAGTTATGCTAAAATGGACCCGACAGAGAAAATCACTGATGAGTAATACATCATGTTTCCCAGAGAAAAAAATCATTAAGTCAGAAGCTTCAGTATGCATGTGCTCTACTGCAAACTGAAGGATGTTCAAGCAAGTCAATGGATACGTCTATGACTTGGTTTGAGATGCTGTCAAGCACGTCAGAGGAGGTGAATGTAGCAGGATAATGAAAAGAGGAAAGTGAAGAGTGGGTAAAATGGAGATGTCTGATTTTTAAAGCATAAACAAACAGCAGGGACTAGTTCAGTTATTTCAGGACTTAGCTTGTATTTCCTTTGTTGATCTTTTTTTTTTTTTTTTAATTTCCACTTGTAAGAATTATGACATTGATGTTAGGATTTTGGCTCTTGACGCAAGTCTTACTTTTTGATCCCTTAACACTTTTGTTTCTCATCGCTCGTATTATGATCATCAACCTGTTACTGGCGGCACAAACAAGAGACGAAACAGCTGGAGGTCATTTATTTCAAATGAGCCCTGCGAGACGAGGAGATGCGGAGGGTGGAGTAACGCCTGCCAGGAGGCGACTCAGACAAAAGCCAAGCAGAGTTTAATGTCTCACAAATGACGAAGTGCAACAGCATCCAGTAGAAGGGCTGAAGTCAACAAATCACTACTAGAGTAAAACAAAAACTTTGTTATCTCTAAAATATGACTCAGCACAGAGTTTTTTTTTTTTTTGCTGAATCAGCTAAGATATTACATTTGTTTGGAGATAACCTACCGTAAATACAAAAAAAAAAAAAAAAAAAAGAGCTATGTAATCAGTGAATGGAAGCTGTGTATTTATCCATGTTTTAATATGTATTAGTGAGAATATTGTTTGGATTGCATGGATGACATTTAAAATAATAAATTGGCTATTTTTTCATGCTTACAAGTGCCGAGTGACTGAAACTAAGACGTTTTAGGAAGTTTTGGACTCAACTTTCTGTTTTTTCTTTGGTGATGAATGCAGCTTTAATACGACCGGTCGAGAAGTAGTTGTTTGGGAAGTGCAGTCTACTTTTGAGTGCAGTTTGAAGGAGAGAATTAACACTCTGAAGTGGCTCATAATACTATCTCACAGCTGGGATATAAATGTGAACTGCTCATGCTTATATTTGGCAGTCAGAGACATTTCCACAGATTGGGGATGGCAGGTCTGCAGGTGGCAGGAACGCAAAATAAAAAAGAGCCGTGGCGATGTACTGCTCTTTCTCCACAAGTGTTGCCAGTCAGAGTACACACCTCTACATGAAACCATGTAGGAGCCACAATGTGTTCGGTGCGTGACTGTGATGGATATAAGGACAATCTAGAGACATTGGAAAGGACAGGAGTGAAAATGAGTAAAAGTTTAAAAATAAGTTAAAATTATGTAGAAAAAATAAAAAATAACTCCCCTGTTCCTTCCTCCTCACTTTCCTCCCATTTTGTCAGTGTCCCCCAATTTTGCATCCTGCTGTCCGTTGTTCCCGCTTTTCGTTTCTCTCGTGCTTTCTCTCTATTGCCCCCCCCTCCTCTCTGTTTCAGTAAAACTCAGTATGGTTAATGAAAAGCCCTGCGGCTCATAAATCAACATGTCACCATCTGCCACCCCTCCTCTCTCTGTCTGTCTCTCTCGCCTGCTCCACTACCACCTCTATTTTCATAACAATTCCAACACACCCCCACTTTGCTTCCTTTTTCACCCCTCTCTTTTTTTTTTTTCTTGCTCGGGGCTGCTGTACATCTGAGTAAATTTGGTCAAGTACTGTATTAGACGACATTTTTAGGAAAATTGAGCCCTTTCCTTAACAGTGTCAGGGCAAAAACTTGGCCAACAGCAAAAGCAGTTGTAATGAGCTGCTTCATATGTTACAGGAGATTTTAGCCTAAAGCTGGCAGGAACTGTGAAACAAATGGTTTGCGTTCAGAGTGTTCAGCTGCAGAAACAGGCATTAGCTCCATTACTGTCTGGGGAGTGGCATGCTAATTGCTAGCCTAAGTGGCACTTTGGGGCTTTCCTTCCAGTTCATTATAGTTTGCACTATTCTTTCTGCTAATTCTTTGTGAAAGTTGTAATTATCAGACATGTTGTACATTATTAGTTATTGCCTAAACTCTATACTATCATACGATATGATTACAAATATTTTCATCACCTGCACCTGTTACCCTTTACATACTTTGTCTTTGACTAAACTACGATGTAAAATGCTTTGTGAAAAAGCAGCTAATGTCTGTGTCTGATCTTCAGTCATGGCGGTGGCATCCTCCTGAATCTACAAATTAGATTTAAGCGAGTTTATGTTTGTTTTCAATCTTGGTGTCATTTTTCTTTCTGGGAGACATTTTTTCTTCCTTTAATATCGGTTTGAAGGGAAACATTTCCACCTTTTACAATAATGTTGAGCTTCTCTAAAAGTCAAGGAGGAACCTGCTAACACAATCTTAACACAGACAGGCTGAGCTCACGCTTTAGGCCTAATACTGATAATACACTCTAACCACATACTGGCTTAACCATGCCTTCAGGCCTAATACCACTAAGAGACATTGTGAATAGAAACAGGTTTAGACGATGTTTGTAGGACAGCACCAAGACTGTAAAACAGCTCACACAGCTGCTGCTAACTAACACTGAAGTGGGCACATGTACCCAAGAGAGGACTTATGAGGAATTATGAGACTTGTGAACATATGTAATTCTCTATTAAGTGTTTACATAACATAAACTTGAATGTGTATACTTCAGTGAATTTATATATATATATATATATATATATATACACACACATTGTGACAACTCCTTAACATTCACACTGGCAGTAGCAGACTGACAAGAACCATAACAACATATTGCAGTTCAGACTCTTATTATAGGCTTAAATTAGGGCCAAGAATATTTTCAGCTTGTGATGTTCATGAAAACAAAAACTAGTTGCTGTAAATCACGAAAATTTCTAAAATGAATAGAAGTTTGTAGAAAGGAATTCTATTTCTAAAAGCAAAAGAAGAGACTTTGCAACTCTTGTTCTTGTTGTCATTTTTGTTTCATATACATATAAATATATATATATATATATATATATTTTTTACAGGTTTACAAAGATCAATTTACAACTACAAAATTATTGATGAACACCACTTTACAAGCACAACATAGCCTTTAATAATTAAACTTGAGCCCATAACTTCAATCCAGAGCAGCAGCAGGTTATTATTAGAACTGAAGCCCATATAGATCCCCAGCCTATGGCGTTAAGTGCATAAAAACCAAACAGTTAACCTTTACATACAACAATGATCTGCTGTAGTGGGTTCCTTTGAGCGTTCAGAGAGTCAGAATTGATCCTTCTGTGCCTCTGTTACCTCATGTATTCATTCAGCCATGGATGGCCACTGCAGCAGGAGCACCATCAGCACTAATCAAGAACAGGGGTAATAAACCTCTGAAGGGATGTTATTGCTTCTTACAACAATGTTTAACACATCTAACATCCAGGGCAAACCTGGGTAATACAATTTAACTACATACTCCGTAAACCAAGGACTCAAAGCCCAACATGCCATTCACGTCTTTACTTGAGCCTCGCTTTTGTGCACCTCATATAATTAAGGACTGAAAATTCCCTGACATCTTAATTGGACCAGGTGTGCATAACTGGAACAAAAGCTTGAACAATGAGCTTTGAGGATTGTGTTGAGAAACTTTGGCTTCAACAGTACAACATAAAAATGACTGTTGGGGATAGAACGTAGCATATGAATTTTTTATTTTTTTATTCGATGTAGGTCTTTTGCTTTTGTGTTAAACATAAATAGACCAATCAAGCTATAAAAACTTCCCCAAAGATTTTTGTTTACTTTTGAAATGTTCTGGCATTATGCAGGTAAGTGCATACTTATGGTTAAATCTGGCTATATCATTGAATTATATCTACAGTTACTATTGCCTGAGATGTGGGAGGCTGTGAATATTAAATTAAAATGCTTTCAGCTATACTATTCATATTCTATGAATGAGAAATTTAAATGTCAGGCATTTAAAACCTAAAACTTGCTGTCATATACTGTTATTATTACCTGCTTAAAATCAAATAGTTAATAGATACTGCAGTGTCTCTTGCCTCATCTTCTAAATCCTGATATCTGATTTAAAGATTACTAGACTAAGTTGGGATTGTTTAACTGTAATGTGAAACAGGATGAACCACTGGGGTGTACAACATGTTGTATATGTCAGTGTTAATAAAAATGTTAATAGAGATGTATTTTTTGACACATTAATTTTACTATTTCATTTATTTTATTTATGCCATCATCCACAACTCAATCATATTTTCCTTTGACGTGAAATAAATAAAACACATAATAATCTGTCAAACATATATGTCTAAGTATATACAATTTTGCATATAGACAGCTTTTGATTATGTTATAATCCTGCATGTGCTGAATGTATGTGTGGCTGAACAAAAACAGGCCTTATTTGTGTATGTGTGTGTGTGTGTGTGTGTGTGTGTACATGCCTTGAGATAGTCTCCATCTTGTAATGAGAAGCTCTCCGCTTTCAGCCTGATTCCTTTGCCCTTTTCAGTGGTGATGCGGTAAATACACTCATGGTTGTTATCGTAGTTGGAGGGAAAGTTTGGAGAAAGGAGAACGCCTTCTGGTCCGAGAGAGGAGGCTCCACACTCAGCTACAGTGAGAGGAAAAAAAAAAAAGGGACAGGGACACCGTGGATCAAAATCACAGCAATTCTAGCTAATTATTTTTGAGCAGTCAGAGTATCTGGGTTGGCTTGTTGAAGGGAAAAAAAGAAGACCCACAACATCACATGAAAAGAGAGATTAGAGAAACATGCATGTCCCTTATAACTACAAACCTTATTCAAGTCAGCGGACAATAATAATAATAATGAACCATTTCATACATAGCAGCTTAAAAGCACTTGAAACATACTTTAAATACACCATGAATAAAAAGCAGCAGAACACATTCAAAAGAAACACACATATACATAAACTGCAAAAGATTAACAAAGAGGGCAACATGAAAAAACATGGCATAAAAGCAGGTCTGGATTAGTTTGTTAGAGGAAAGTATTCCCTATAAATTATACAGAACAGGTGCAGTGCCTATCAAAGTTTGGGAATTCAAATAAGTGGTACTTATGTGGTGCAAATAGAGTTTTGTCATATGCAAATGAAGACGAGAAAAGAAGTGAGCCAAGGAGGCTTTTAACTCCCACTGAGGAAGACCACCACTGCTGGGAGGGGATAAAGAGGGAATGGAGTAATGAGATAGACAAGATGGAAGGAGTATGGAACGAAAAAAAAATGATATAGTGTTTTATCAAAACTGAACAAAACTGAAATTGAAGACAACATTTTTGTAAATGTTCTGTTGATTTTAAAGCAGATTAAGATGGGAGATGAGAAGCATAAATTCAAAGATGCTAGCAGCAATTGTTCCGTCTAAACCACCAGCAATTTGCTGGTGGTTTAGACAGAAATGTGGAGTGGGAGTGAAAGAAAAGAGGATAAAGAAATGAGCTGAGAAAGAAAAACAGATAGCAGATAAACCAAGACAAGAGTCCTTTGAAAATATGCAGAGAGAAATTAGAAATGGGAAAAGAGGAGCAACAAAAGACATAGTATTAACACTTTTCATAAAACAGCTAATGCCCTAATTATCTACCCAAGGACTGTCCAAATACAGGGGGCGAGGTGGAAAAACAGTTAGAAAGTTTTACAGAGAGAGAGAAACAGAGCAAAAGAGAGGGACTCCATTTAGGAATAAGCTGGAGAGAGAGATGCTGTGAATGTTGCCAGTTACTGTTGTTCAGTTTCTTTTCCGTCGGGCCTGATCTCTGGATAGATAATGCTATTATAGCAGTTTCAGTCTGCTCTTTTTCGGGGCTTGAGAATTACCAGCAGCCGCCAGTCAGACTGTCATAAATTACCAGCAGCATCCGAGGAAACACTGATACTCATCAAATATCTGCAAATTATGACCTGCTAAAAGCCAAATCCTGGCAAATAAAACCAATGCTTAACAAGTCAATAGTAAATTACCACTGTGTCAGCAATAAAGTATTGGTGAATTATAACCATGAAAATGCTGATACTTTACCTCTGGGCTTATTCATATGGTGAAGAAATTAATTTGAAAGTTTTATTTTATAGGCTACCAGTTATTGTCACAGAAGATAAACCACTTCAAACTATAAATATTGACGACAAAAATACTTTCCACACAGCAGAATTACTTTATATGAAGTTGTATACAAACAATAATGTTGTATAAGAAATTCTGAATGAGTATAAATGGTAATGCCCACACTCTGAACAACAATATGGATGATTTAAAAAAAAAAAAAAAAACAAAAAACAATTACCATTTATGCCATTTATGTATTGTGGTGTCAATCATTTTACATTTTCACTGTGACACCAGTCAGTCAGTCAGTCAGGTCTACTTGACTGTCTTACCTATACATCGTGGTAGTGTGTTGCTCCAGACTCGCCTGCCTCCTCCCAGACAAGTGATCTTGCTGTCTCCCTCAAGTCGGTAGCCATGGAAACAAGAGAAGGCCAGCGAGTCGCCAACTCGAAATCTGAATCCCATCCTCCTGCTGAACGCTGGTACACCGGGATCCTCGCATGGCTCCAAGTCGTATTCTGTAAAAATTATTGAGTCATAAATAAAAAAGGACTTAAGTAGCTCGAAATTCTGTGAATATCCAGCACTACTAAGGAATAGGAAATAAATCAAAAGTAATTCATTACATTTACAAATCTATGGTAAAGAAAACTTTAACCTTGAGACAGTTATGTAAATGACATCTGCCGAGTTTTGTCTCTTTAAAAAGATGATTGAAATATTTTGTTACTTTAGTGAGAATTAATCACAATACTGAGTGCGTAAAACCTTTTAACCTTATGATTTATTTTATCATTTTGCCAGCAAGTTATTAGTCGCCGACAAGATAATTAGTAACATTTTCTATTGCCGGTTCTGACATTTCAACATCTTAGTAACTGAATTTGTTATTACACGAAGTCAAAGGCTAAATTTAATTATATTAGATGAAAAACTACGTAAAAACTTGGAAAATCCGTTTTGCTTAAAAGTGCAGTAGCTAATTTAGCTTAGCAAAAGAATACAAATACAATAAGCTAATAAGATAATAAACAATACATTTCAATCTTACGGTTAAGTGTAATTATTAAAGAAAATGTAACGAGACAAAATTCATCATTCAGTTGTTCTAATATTAGCTACAAACGCACAATTTCAGACAAAAAAACGAACGTACAGTTATACCTTCTATTCTTTCAAGGCTTTAATGTAAAGTGCTCCCAGACTTTCGGCAACGTTAAGTAAGTTCACTTTGCTCCCTTAGCGCTAATGTTAGCTTCCTCCCGCCGCCATTTTTCGAACATTTCTTCCGGAGATTGGTCACGTGAGCTACACAAGACTTTTCATTGGTTGTCCTCTTCTTCTTCTACTACTGTTCTTTTAAAGCGGTTAGCATAGCAATTAGCAGCTAGCTTAGCCCCTTGCAGCTACCACGCTGACACTGTATTTCTGTGTATAATAACGTTGACACTTTAAATCAACTATTAAAATAAAATAGTTGGCAACTAATGTAGTAATCGATTAGTTGCTGCAGCCCTATCTCATTCCCTAAATAGAAAGGTCCCATCTCTCAGGTGTATGGTTGTGCTAATTAAGCTGTACCAGCTAACAACTAACCTGAGCTACATTTATTTTCCAAATTAATCAGTTAGTCTTCATCATTTAAGTCTTCCCTCATATAAAAGTGAAGTTAAACACTTAAATCTAATCTTTGTAGCACTTGTCAAACTTGGGTTTCAAGTGTAAAAAGTGCAATAATGAGCCTATTACAGACTAGTGCACCACAATGAAATGGAAAAAATAGTAGGATAAAGGTTAAAGGCTATTAAGATTTTATTGGAAGCACTTTTTTTAAATTACAAGAAAAAGACTAACAATGAAGACTAATTTGGTGAATTGGAAGATGCATATGTGGTTAACTATCAACATTAAATGAGGAAAAGTAAGTAGGTTTTATGTCAGATCTTTGATAATGATTACAACATTCATCAGTGTAGAGACAGTATCTGTTACAATTAAATAAAAAGTCTTTCAATTCAAAACACTTCTAAGGTCCCATGTTAGCACACACAAGAATATAACTATGTAACACATCCTTTGATGTTGTTTATTATATCTGTCGTCCTAGATCAGAAAGATTTGAGCCTATGTCTGAGCCTAATGTCAGGTTCAATCTATCCTGTAAACACATCTACAGTCCACTACATCTATGTTAACAAAAAAAAAAAAAAAAAACATCTTGTGTTTTGATGTTCTTACCTGAGAAGGTGATATTAAAGCCTTCATAACTCATAGAAAAATCAGATATGAATCGCAGCTGAGCGCTGAAGTTTCCATAGAGTCCTGCTTTGACACTAGGAGGCAACACTGAGCCAGTGAGTCGAGCTACTGGGACTTGGAAATTCCCATCTTCAGTGATGGACAGGTAATCATGGTTCTCCTCCAGATGGAAAGTGTGGAAAACCAGATGGACTCCTGGAAACCCACAGATGAATTTATGGACGAAAGAACAGATGGATGCAGAGTACGTGTACGATTAGTTTAATATGCCAGTTTACAATGAACAAAGAAATCGGAACTTTAATTTTTTCTACAATGGTTATATATAAAAGTTCTTACCTTTTCCATGAGACACCTCAATAGTCCAGGTACAGTTAAGAGAGTTTGGGTAGAAGTCAGGAAATCCAGGAGACAGAATCGTCCCAGTTTTACCGTAAACGTAGCCTCCACAAAGAGCTAAAGAAGAAAGTGACAGACATAGAGGGATGGAAAAGAGAACGAGAAGAAATATCCTTTTTACCATTGAGAAAACAATTTTGGATTAAGTCAAAAACAAAGACTTCAAAAATTCAGACAAATTCCTGCCCGATTTAAGCACCTGAAAACAAAGTAGGTCTTCAGTACAGTTACAAGGTCGCCACGATTTCTTCGCTCTATGCTCTTAGTTAACAGACTGGAAACCACATTACAAAGTAGCCTCACAAAGAGACCCACAGGGTAAAGACCAGAGATGTGCTTAATGTAGAAAGAAAAGGAAACAGAGTAGAAGGATGATGTGGCATAGAAAGAGAGAGTGGTTTGGCAGTATGTACCACAAAGTCATTCTTTTAACAGACACCTAACCTCCACACAAAGACAAACCAATGATATGGAACACGACAAACTCATTTTGGACACAACGGAATAGGAAAGACTACAGTAACGTAATGGAGAGTAAAATATGACCTGCGGTACATTACAGACTGTTGAACTAAGATAAAATATTGACTGTTTGTCTCACTGTGCTTCCATCCCTTTTAACTGTAATCAGCTCAACACAGTTTAATATAAAGTGCTTCAAGGTCTTTGACTGTCATGACAATAAAACGTATGTATATGTTTTTATTAGTTATGAAACAAACGCATCCAGGACAAAAACTAAACCAGAGACTTAATGATAATAATAATTATATATATATATATATATATATATATATATATATATATATATATATATATATATATATATATGTGTGTGTGTGTGTGTGTGTGTGTGTGTGTGTGTGTGTGTGTGTGTGTTTAAAGAGACAGTGAGATCCCTAAATAAAGATATTTATAATAATGACTATTTATTTTTTTTTTTAAATTATTTTCAGATGTTGCAGCTTCTTGTTAATACTACAACAATCCCAGAGCTGACTCTCCATCTCCATCTCTCCGTCTTTCAATGTCTGTCCCTCCACCTCATTCTATGTCATATTTCAACAGAGTTAGAGTTGAGTTGAGTAGTTGTGATGAGAGCCACTCTCCCTCTCTCTCTCTTCGACTTCCTGTGTTTTGTGTGTGTGTGTGTGTGTGTGTGTGTTAACCAGTGCCAGCTTTTTCCATCCACACTCCCATCAGGATTCAGCTTAAAAACTAGGACACTGTCTGACTAAATGACCCTTGTTGAGAGAGGCACGTGCGTGTGTGTGTGTGTGCGTTAGTGTATCTATTGTGTGTAAAAGTGCATACTTCAGTGTGCATGAATGATAGAGTGTGAAGATAGAGACAGACTGTTAAAGCGTATGCGAGAGAAAGTTTGAGCTGTGTAACCACGGGAGGAAAAAGAATAAGACAGAAGGAAAGACTATTCATGACTTTAACAACAGCAAATAAAAACTGAGACAAATAAGTGTGCCAGCCTTCAGTGTTGAAAGCAGATGCATGAGTCTGAATGCTGAAAAAAAATGGGTAGAGATATGTTTTTTCATTGAGTGGAGATGTAAATAAAGAAATATATTAGACCAAACTTGAGATACATTTCTCCTCCTTTTTCCTGCCTCCATATTTCTCTCTATCTTTAATTATCTCCCTCTAAAAGGATGTCATGGCATTTTTCACTAAAAGGGATACTGCGACTTTGGTCACTTCTAACAAGTTGTTGTCTTGGCACCAACTAGAAGCTTTAAAATGTCACTGTGCCCCTTCAATATTCTTCCTGACACACAAAAGAGCAGCCAGTGTTCTGTATTATCTGTTTGGCAATTTAGCTGACCTGCAAGAATAAGATGAGTGGTTTAGGTCTAACAGACGCTGTGGCATTACAGAGAGGGATTGGTCTGCATGCGTGTAGGAGGACTACATGCCATTTGTTTCCTCTTTTCCTTTTTTTTTTATCTTTATCTTTTGCAATATGGTCAAATATGGTCTAATCAGTTTTGGTGGCTGCATAATGCAGCTTGTATAGTGATAAAAAAAGTCAAATGTTAACTTTGCCTTTGAGACATAAGAATATTGTCACTAATGTGTGCACATATGTTTACAAGTTCCCTTAAGTATTGTGAAGCTTTCTCCTCTGAACTGATAAGATAGAGAGAGTTCTTTGTTACCAGTTTTCACTCTGGTTTTGACATTTCTAAAAGATGTACATCAGATGAACAAAAAGCAGAAACAAAACAGGTAAAAACAATGAAGTCTGTGATTATTAAACATATTTGACAGATAATTTGAGGCATATAATCCTCTCTACAACTAGACTACAGCATATTAAAACGCAGTCGAGGCTTTCATGCGCTTTTAGGAAAATGCCATTCTGTAATAGTGTGTCTTATAATGTGACAGCTGTCTGGTGTGATGCTTGGTTGAAAATTGAAAATGTCATGGTGGCCATTTAAAACTGCTTATGTTATATGGCTGGTACTGTGAGATAGATTGCCTCAGTATGAACTCACTCCCAAGTTGAGACATCCTGACTTTGACTTTCAAATTGGATTCTTTTCAATCGGTGGATCAAATCAGACGCTACATATTCATCTCCCATGATAACTTGAGCTGTGGGCAAACGCTGAATGAGAGGGTCTGGGAGGAGCTGGTGAGCATCTGTTTCACCAGAGCCTGTTGACCCGTATAATTTTACTGATGCTGGAACTCCAACTTGGGCCATTGTAGTAGTGTGCAGTCTGGAGTGGGGCTTGATTGTACAATTAACACTGTGGCTGCCACTAACATCTAGCAAAATTGGAGCAGAAGCAGAAGACTGGGGATAGCATTTTAATATCCTAGTATGGATGAAAGAAGCCACTGATGTCATAGTAACAGCTGCACCAAATCCCTCTCTCATCTCATCTACCTCTGACTCCGACTAAATAAGACCATGTGCTGAATGAATTGTTGTTTATTTAATATCGTCTGGGCCTTTTTTGTTTAAAAATGAATCTTGTGAAGTTAAACTAAAATGTTTGTATTGTGATATGTAGGTGCACATATTGACTAACCACTTACTAAAGGAGACATATTAGGTATTAGTAGTGTATTTGTGGTTGAATTTCCAGGTTTTTATTCTCTGAAAAACAAGAACGCGGTGGGTAACATAATATAATTACCTTATATAACAGAGGTTTTGGGTTCAAATATGACAAACAAATGTGGTCTGGGGTCAGATTTCTGTGTTTCACTCGTACCTGCTTGCTTTTCTGTTCGACTGCTCCTAAAACATGCATTATGCTAATATCTCTCCACATATTGTGGCCAAGTGATTAACTGAAGACCTGACCAGTGTGAACTGATCTAGTGTCAGCTGGCATAGTCTTCACTTCACTGCGATCTCACATGGATGAGGACATAGAGTACAGATAATGGAAGGCTGGGGGGACCTGAGGAAAAGAGCCAGATTAATGAAGTTGTGGTCTAATAAACTGCAAAGTTTAACTTTAGTTTTTTTTTTTTTTTCCTGTAGATGATGGAATACTATCTCACTCTGCAGTGTTGGAGAGCCTCCAAATCAACACAACAATAAGTTGTTCTTTCTTTTCTTAGCCACAGAGTTTAGCTGGAGAAATTAAAAACATCCTCTCTAAAGTTTACATAATATATCAGGCTCCTTATTTTCAATATTAAATTCAGATGAAGATCATTTCATTGGCCAAGTTTAGGATTCAGTATAGCTCCTGACAAGAGTATTTATAAACCTCTGCTTTGTCCTCTGAGGAAAAAGAAAAAGGTGGTGATACTGACCGGATGTGGCTGTTTGTGCAGGAAATGTTTCTCTTTTTTCTTTTGAAAGAAAATGTTACAATGTTTCCTATTTTTACTCTTTTCTGTCTTTGTAAGACTTAAAACTCAGGTCAAATTCTAGCATATAAATGAGTTCCTCATAATATCACAAAATTTATCTTCTTAAAAAAACCATTTTTAGAACAGGGTTAGGACTTCACCGAGCTAACGTGAATGAAAGAAAGATTCTCACCATCACAACTGGGAAGCGCATGACTCCACTGATGATTCTGCTCACAAACAATTGGCTCCTGATCACTCAGTGTGTATCCCGGGTCACATGTAAATGAGACGCGGGAGCCAATGGAGAAGCTGCTGCCATGGCGACGACCATTGACTGGGATACCAGGATCAAGACAAGAGTCTGACTCCATTTTTACACCTGTGAATCACATCGTGCAAGAACAAATATCACATCATCAAGAGGATGAATGAATATGCGTGTGTGGATACTTATACATTTCTAAGCTGGTGTGTGTTCTGTATCAGTCAGTCTTACTTTCATATCTGATGCTGAAACCTGCTGCAGAGCGACTGTTGTCTGTAGTGAACAACAGGAACAGGAAGTTGGACGTGGAAATCAGGAAATGAGGTGCTTGGGTCCCGTGGTATTCACCAATCAGAGGAGAGGAGGCTGAGGGACCATCCCTGATTTCTAGTGTGTCATAGTTAACCTCAGTCTGAAACCTGGACAAGAACAAGAACAAGAACAAAAAAAAAATACACTGAGGATTTTACATGTGACTGCCGTACAGTCTGTGAGCAGGTCAATGTAACCAACAGGAAACATTTGTCTATGATCAGCAAGAAATTATAAACAAACTATGAAAACATTTCATGCTGGAGGAGCCGTCAGCAGGAATGTTATTTTGTTGTAAAAATCAACTGGTTACAGAACAGAAACATCTTTCTTATTCACCGTTTTCATTGTATGTTCTCTGATCTGACAGATCGACTAATTATTCAGACACTGGAGACCTGAGCTGGTTTCTGGGATCCTGGTTCTAAGTTTATCCAACAAATCAATCAAATAGTAGCTGATTCAGAAAAAGGGGGGCATCGCATGAATGACACCCCCAGTTGGGAACCAATAACACACCATCCAAAACTGACTTTCTGAATAATAATATCTGAACAGCTTCCTGAACAATGAACTAACCTGACAGTAAAGTTAACTTGGCTTTTACACCCAACAGAGATAAAACTGAGCTATAGCGACCTGGTTTTAGCTTAACTGCTTCCTGAATTATGCACTGTGACAAAAGATCCTCACAGCTACATTTAAATCTAACTAACATATGATGCTTCTAAAAATCAGACTAAACGGCATAATAGTTGCCACATTTAGCAGTGGAAAACAGTCACTTCATCATTGTATTAGCAAACTGGAATCAACCTGACTAATTAGTGACAAAATATCTCAGTGTAACTATCGAACCACATAACTTGCCTGTCAAAGTGGATCTTCACAGCATGATCTGTTTGTGCTTCAATCACCCACTGGCAGCTCAAAGAGTCTTTATAAAAGGAAGGCCAACCAGGAGACAGCAGAACACCGGTAGGAGCAGTGAGGTGGCCGCCACATGGAGCTACAGGGAAATAAAGATACACACACACACACAACATCAGAGAGAGAGACGGAGTGAAACAGAGAGGGAGAGAAATTAATCATTTTGTCTTGTAACTACGTAATGGCAGGAGCGCAAGACTCATATTTTATTGAGTTAGCAAATTCATCATCTGCTTAACTTATTTTAGCTCTCTAATCCATTCTGAATTTTTAGATTTCATACATAAACATTTACCTTCAGAAATTATTCTATGCCATTCGAATGGTAGAGTAAACAATTTTTCATTCGCTCGTGTTTGAAAAAGGTGAACATAATTATAGCACGATCGTTTACTGGGTAAATCAAGTGTATTTATGCTTCAAATGAAGCCAAAAAAACTAACTCATTTCTCTGCATCTCAGAGAGCTGCATGTGGCAAACCTGACACGTTATAATGAACATTTAGCACTTTACAATCTCAGTTACAGTGCATTAAGATGCCAGAATTAGCTCTAGATGAATTCAGATTCCAGATCAATACAAATAAAACTTTTGTAGCATTGTGTTGTCAGTTTCTTTTACGAATCTATGTAACAATGGAATTAAATTAAACTTTATAGAATCACAGTCACGAAAAACTTTAGTTCATGATCTTGATGTTATCTGCTGCTCCTTGTACAATATATCATTTGCACTAGCTTATCTTTTACAGTCTTTACTTACTTATCTTTTTACCAGTTCTTCTGTTCCCAAGTAGCTGATACTTTCACCCCTTTGATTGTTCTCATGACTCCAGAAATAAAAATAAAAAAAACTCTTCTCTATCCTTCACTTTCTTTTATATTGAAGCATTGTACCACACTGATTCTAGACATTAAACATAATTATCCTTCCCTGTCCAACCGGAGGGATAATATTTTACTCCATACTCCATATTTAATAGGATGACAGCCCTGTTCAATTTCATCGTCTCCATCTCATTTATTACCAACAGGAAAAATTTGATAATGTCAACTAGACAATACAATTAAGATGGCAGTGATACAAAAAACAAAAAAAATAACAAATACCCACAGGCCAGTGGTTTTAATTTGATTTAAAAGGTGAATATATTTAAATAATGATACATTCACTGTCCATTTATAGCTACACACATTAGCCTCTCTACAGACAGTGGACACATCATTGTTAAAAAAATGTCTTGTTGAATATGTTTCAGCAGAAGTTGTGTCTTTGTTTGGACTAATGTCATCACATCTTGTTTTATTTCCTGTCCATGTGCATTTCCCTCCCGATTTCTCATTTATTCTTTGTCATTGTGTCTGTTTTTGTTCCTGTTCTGTTTCCTTATATTCCTGTTTAGTTCAATGTTCATTTACATGGATTGTTGTATCTGTACTTTTTTTTTTAGTCTGTGTCAGTTGGCCTTTAAGTTTTCTCCATGTTCATATGTACTCATTTTGTTTAAGATCCTTTTTTTTCCTGCACCTACTAGCCTTTATATTACTTTGCATTTGGGTTTCCCTCAGCACACTGTAACAGCCATTCTCCTTAGAGATATTGAAAGATGAAGATGCATGCAAATAGCCTGAATATGTGCAGGGAGACCGGAGGCTAAAGCAGCTGCAGGAGAAAGTTATAGTTTCTAATATACATAAGTAGAGTTAAGCAACAGCAAAATAGCTCTATGCTTCCTCCACCAGTTTGGCAAGTGAAGAATTTTGAATGATTCACAAACGCTAATACATGCAGTAAATAGTTTCTAAGTGTGTGTGTGTGTGTGTGTGTGTGTGTGTGTGTGTGTGTGTGTGTGTGTGTGTGTTTATATTCACCTTCACAGCGAGGTACAGCCGCAGACCAAACCACATTTCCATCCTGGATGATGCAAGTGACCTGATCTGATCCCTGTAAATATATTACATTGAATAAAGGTATATTGCTTATGTCCCTTGTGTGCTTCTTTTTTCACACATAAATGATTAACTTTGGTCAAATGAATATGAAATTTGTACCTGTGTCCTAATGAATCCTTGATCACAGCGAAAAGCCACAGAGCTGCCGAGCTGAAACTGGTCACCGTACCTTTGGCCATTGACGGGAACTCCTGGGTCATGACATTCATTCTGACCAAATGCTAAAGAAAGACAAGAATGGACGACAAGTTGAAGTATGAAACAAAGACAAGTTACTGAAAAAAACTGTGTTAGAATAAAAATCATATGTATAACACCTACAAGATAAAACATAGATGTCTAAATCTGTAGATTAAAAATACACATATCTTTTTATTCAGTTGAACAATATTTTCCGGTTTAAAAAAATAAAAATAAAAATCAGTTTTGCCATATGAAAAAAACATAACTGTATCACTGTCAATGATTGTGACATCTCCACTGATATGGAAATGTGGGACTGGAATTATCTTCACGTGGATTCAACCCTGCCATGTTTAGCTTATATTATCCCCATTTCAGAGATTAACCTTATGCCACCCAGAGCACAAACCCAGTGATTGGACATGGCTCAGGTTGATTAGCTACTGATGGAGAGGAAATGAGAGTAGGGAGAGAAAGAGAACGGTAGAAAGAAAAATCAGAGCAGGAAAGAAAAGGGCAGATATATAAACATACACATGTGCATTACATATACTGGCAGATGGATGAAAATACATTTGCATACATGTGCATGTGTTCAAATATACATATGGAGCCCAGAAATAGAGCCTATATAAGGAAAAAGCATTCATAGTGAATAACCATGCACGCATTCACAAACCTGATGGATTAAAAGAGAATAAAAACTCCCAGAGCAACAATACACAAAATATTATAATTATACATGTAAACTCAAGGAGGTGAGACAAAACCTGGCAAAGAAGAAAAGGTGGCGAAGAAGAAAAAAAAAAAAGAAGCAGATAAGTCTGGCTAAAATACCTGCATGTGTGCTGTGAGTGTCACAAAAAAGAAAAGTATGAGACAAGGTTGTTTCAATGAAAAAAAAACATACAAGAGAGAAAGGAAGTATGAGTCAGAGCGAGAGCCAGAGATCAACATAATGGATCAGAGAGAAGAAAAAATAAGAATAAAAGGGCTGGCACAGAGATGAAGGGAAGTAAAGAGAGGACCTCTTACTTTGACAGAAATATGTTGAACATTTTGTGTCAAAGGACTTGATCCTAAAGCGAGTGCACTCTGCAGGTAGTGTAGTTCTATAAGGCAGCATGTGTCTTTTTCCTTTTTTTTTTTTTCTTTTTTCCCTTGTGAACACATTGTTCTCATCTTAGTTTCTCCCCATGGACCGAGAGGGTTTTGGAGTAGTTCGGCACAAATCACTAGATGGTCAGAGCAGGTCAGAAATGCTCTTCGCTGTGACGATTGCAGCAACATCTCTGCCTGTTGTGAGGAACTTTCCATTTTGGAGCAAAATCATAACTGATCATATAACTGCTCTGGTTAAATATTGGTATGAAAGAAAATCATATTTGCGATAGAAAAGCATCTCTTATCATTTGTGGGCAGTCTGTTAAAGGAACCATTAGATTTGGCAGAAATGGCAGGTTGTACCTGACAGATATATGATTCTTCTTCCCTGTTTGGTAGTCGTGGTAATACTGTTTGGACTCAGACTAATTTATATGTAGCACAGATAATCACAGCTGTCATTACACTAAAGTAAATCATAAGTCGTGGCATCCAGCTTCCCTACAGCATCAATTTACCTCGACTTTGGCTCCCACTGCACTGATCTCAGCATATAACTACACTGTCTTGATGTGTCAAAGTTCATATTCGGGTTTTAACATTATTCATGTAAATAGATACTGATACAGCCACAGCAATACACATTGATATTCATATATGCATTAAAATGTTAATAGATCAAATTACTGAAACAGCACAAAGATGCCTGATCTTTTTTAAGTCTCAGTGAAGAAATGATGTAAACAGACATTCAAATTTAAAACTTTCCACCATTAAAACCTACTTATTCACAACACAACATGTTGTTATAGACGGTGTAGTTACTGTACATTTTATATCTATATCTATCTATCTATCTATCTATCTATCTATCTATCTATCTATCTATATATATATATGCTGTATATGTAAAAAAAGACTCTAATGGTATATTTCAAACTTTTCATTTGTATGGATTACTATTATATATCCAGGTAAAGGGATGATATGTGTAAGCAGAAGTTCTATATTTATTACCTATATAATATTTGTGAGTAGAAAAAGACTTCACCACTGGTGCATCAAACTCTCCTTTTTTTGTTAGGAGTAGGGAGAAAAAAAAATGTTTGTGTTGGGATTAGAAATATGACTTTTCATTAAATATTCTGTGATGCTGAAGAGGCTAAAAAAACATTTAATATTTTCATCTGTCAAATGTCACCTCTCAAGGAAGAATCAGAGACAAGGTCGTTTAGAAGGTAGTGTGTGAACTGGTGCACGGCTGCATGGGAATCACAGAGAATTAATCAGAATCAGTCAAGCAGAACAAGTTCTGCTTCGAGCAGATAAATATACTGGCTGCAGCAGACGCTTTTAAAGCTGGCAATGGGACAAACTTAAGCGCTGTAGGTAAAGCATGAGTAAGACATGACAGAAGGTGATCAGTTGGGAAAAACTCAGGGCACAAAACCACATCAGCGGATTACATGGTTAGAATATTAGATATCTGAACAGCATCGAGTTTCGACTGTCGTAAGATCATCTGAGCCAATGTGTTCTTACATGACCTTTTAATGAGTAACATATATAGATCAAGTCAAGTCTACAGTGATGGAGAAAAATTATTAGACCACCCTTGTTTTCTTCAAATTCTTGTTGTAATGCCTGGTATAACTGAAGGTACATTTGTTTAGACAAATATAACAATAACAACAAAAACAGCTCATAAGAGTTTAATTTAGGAGCTGTTATCTAGCCTTTTTTTCCTATGGTTTTCTTGATAATAACCAAAATCACTTAAGTTCTTACATCAATAGCTGTGGCATTGTACTGCTGAAAACAATCCATGCTTTTTGTTGTGTTTGTTGTATTTTTCCAGGTAATATACCTTTAGTGGTACCAGGCATTAAAATGGACAAGAAATTGAAGAAAACAAGAGTGGTCTAATATTTTTTTTCCATGACTGTATATATTTTTAGACTGGTGAACAATTTTCCGTTATCAACACACGCACAGCTGCTCTGGAAAAATCTCAAAACGTGATGTCACGCTGAGGTTTGACTGGATAACAGATAAGACAACAAAACTGGCACACAAATAAATGTCAGGTCACAAATAGGTTTTTAAACCACAGACACAGGCGTATGATGAAATCAAAAACAGAAAACTTGTTGAATGACTGTTGAATACAGACAAAATTGGTATAATACACACGGCATCCTGGAAAAACAGACAGAGAAGGAGATAGATAGGTAGTGGTCACATACTGGTGTAGCTGATGTTGAAGCCTTTTCCAGTGTTTGAATGATCAGACTGAAACTCCAGTCTCATGATATGACCATTTGAAGCGATCTGCGATGGGACATCTTTTCCGGAGAATGTTCCAAATGTCGTTGGCTCAGACAGACCTAGAACAGATCAGAGTTTGTTCAATCGTTTAAAGACTCTTTTTTATGTTTCTTGTCTAATCTGCATAAATATCAAGGCAAGGACACACATGGAAGTGAAGGAGAAAACAAAACACAACAGACCTCAAGAGATGTATTAAATGTTTTTGATGGGTAGGAAAGAAAAATAACTAAAAAAAAAAAAGCTCTCAAAGAAAAATAACTGAGATCTTTACATAGTTTTTCACTCTCACTAGTAAAGTTTGCAAAATCCTAATGTGCTGTTTTGATACTGTTTTACGAACAAATCCAACCAATGAAGTGAACATCCTGTCTTTTATTAAATACTCGACTTCTCTAGAAGTCGACAGAAACGCTGTTGTACCACCGCACTATTAGCCCATTATCTGCCCGTGTGTCAATCATTCTAACGGAGCGAAAATAACTAATGCAATTTTCACTGCATTCAGCCTTCTAGTACCGTAACAGATCTATAACAAGTCCTGAATTCACAATGCTGTTTAAGAAAAGTAAACAGGTATTTACATCAAACTGTTTCTAAGTAGCAAAAGTATTTATGGCGTTTTTCAGTGACAAATTGACACTGTATGCGTTAATATGCTAAAACTGGTCCCAGTGGAGCCCAGTTTGACTAGTTTAATGAGAGCAGTCAGTTAAATTGACTGACATTGAGAAGTTGGTGATGTTTTACCTTTAGGCTATTGAAGGATAATCTGCTTCTCTACAGGTTTAGATATTTTTGAAACTACTGAGAGGATGTTAAAATGCAATGTCAGTGCGCTCAAACAAAACGCCATTGTTCATAGTTTTCATAGTTTCTAGATATAGCATTTTGGAGATTTTTGCACAGCAGCGTTATTTTTTTGCAAGCTTATCACAAGTTGACTGTGTTTAGTTGACTCCCACTTCTGTATAGAAGTAATGTATTTTGTGTTATCAAAATATTACATTCATACATATAAATGTAGCTGCACATTAATCCAGGACTGATTCATGAACCATCTTGTCAATGTCAGATGAAATTTATACAGTTGTGACCCTTTAAATAAAATGTGATAACCCTAATATCATTTTGACCTTAAAATACAAAATATATAATCAGGGATGTAATAATACACCCAGCACTGTGTTACCTTTAGCCCTAATCACTGCTTCCACATGTCTTGGCAGTGATTCAACAAGGGTCAAACCACACTCTGATATTAAAGCAAACCAGTCAGGCTTCAGTACTTAACAGAACTCACAAAAGTTGAGACTTTTTCAACAGATGCTGCATTTGAGTGATTCCCAAAGACTCTGATAACAGGGTACTGTGGCGTCCAGGTCATAAGTGCATTGTCTCTTTCAAACTACCCATTATCTTCTGGGGCTGCATTATTGGAATAAATAGCCGGACCTGGCTGCTATGTCGAGGTATATTCTGACATTAAGACATTAAAGGGCCCACTGTATACCAGCCGAATGGCCCAGAAACCATTAGAGCACCCCTATTGGCCTGTGCAGCTGTAATCATGCATCACCTCATTCCTGTCTAAGACGTTTGTGTCACACCATTGGACCATTTACTGCAACAAATGGTTATACACTTTTGTTTGGCAGAATACACGCTCTTCTTGAGGGCGCTCCCCGGTGATCCAATCGGCAGTGACAGATTCAGTAGGGAGCACAATAAAATCCTAAAGGGCTGCGCAGAACAGAACCCAGCAGGCCCATATCAGTGAGATATGAAATATGCATGATGCACAAGGAAAGAAATGCCATCCCCAAATATAGTCATAAGACACTAGAGCAGGAGGAGGCTGAGTGGTTGATGGAGAAATCAATCGCCACAGCCAGTAACAGCAGTTTGTAGCAGGTAGATATAAACAGATCAACCAGCAGCGGAAGCAACAATGCCATAATGATCAAGAGAAAGTGTGAGTTTATAAAGACCACTTTATTGTCTTGACTGAATGTGACTGCAAATTTGTTTGCGTGTGATTGGTGATTATAAATGTCAACTAATGCTGATAAGCTGTTGGCATGCTCAACTTCAGCTCACTGCCAGGACGAACACAAAGCCTGTTGCTGTTGATTGCCCACCTAGAGTCCACGAGATTGATGTTGCAGCAGAAACTGTTTATCAGAGAACACCTGCTGTTTTGCATGGGAAGGAGGAGCAGGCATTGGTGATTATTCATTACGGTCTTTGCCACCTGACATTTCCTGTGGTTTTCCAGGGTGGGTCATCTCCCACATAGCAAATGGTTTGATGTGGCGCCCTGTGTCCTGCTCTGTTCATTGCTTTTGACTACAGTGATCTTTTAAACTCACCCTATGTGGAAAATCTAACTGTATTTTTTATTTTATTATACATTGTTTAATCATTTAATAGAAAATGTAACCATGTCTTTTGCTACTCTGCATTGCTTAACCATAAAAGTTAAGCAATGCAGGAGAAGAACATGTTGTACCAGGTACCAGGAAATAAGTCAGCAGGGCGTTTTACCAAAAATGGGTATGTGTGTGGTTTGATAAGAGAAAACTGTACTAACGGAACAACAAGTGAGACACACTGTGAAGAGATCACACACTGAAACAACCAACCATAAACCGTCCTTGGAAAAGGTCAGCTTGTTCCCCCTATTTTGCGATATCCTGTCAGGTATATAAGATTGTTAGAAGCTTATTTCTCAGACTCACTCACTCTGTACCAGATTATTCTGTACTTTGTAACTGATTCTCCTTGCTGCAAGTAAAACTCATTTATCTTTTGAACTCACCAACCGCCTCCTCCTAATTGTGCGCTGTCTGCAATTGATTACTGAGAAGAATTTTCCTGACACACCCTCAGGTATCTAAGTGTTTATTTTTACAATAACATTTTACATTCAGTCTTGGTAACTTATATAATATAAGATTCATACATTAAGTTGGTCCTGCGTGCGTTTGTTCATGTTATACAAAAAAAATAAATAAATAAATAAATAAAAATTAATGTAATACCTACTACACTGCAGAGTGGAGAACTGACTTTTTGTGCTCACTGTGCATTTTATTGTGTGATATTCTGTTAGTTTTATAAGGAAAATTAGCTATTTTAGGCCTATTTGCAAAACCAGATCAGCAATACCAGAATAATTTAGACAACGGCTACACAGATATGGTAATGACACTATTTCACATTATCCCTGAGCTTCTTATGACTCCATCTACAAAAGGTGCAATGATAAGCATTGTAAGCTGACAACCCTGCAAGAGACAGAAAAGGAGTTAGAAAAACCTCTGCAGTAATTCAACATATTGTATCTGAAATGAAGACTCTTCACTCTCACTTCCATACAAAGTTTTCTTTTTTATTTCCTCCTTGACTTGGGAGTTTTAGATAAAAATGCACTTAGACTAAATTAAGCTACACAAAGTTGTGCCAGTCTCAGTTCTTCAGTAACCTTAAAGCTCTTTCATGTATTCATTATTGCTTTGATAGGCAAGAGACAAGGAGAGGAAAGAGAATCAACACAACAAAAGCTGAATGAGTGACAAGGTCTTACATTACCTTATCTAAGAGAGATTTAGATAAAAAAGCCTTTTGTAACAGTTAGCATCACTATGTTTTCTTATACTGAAGGATAATAATGCCATTCTGGTTATGTTCACTATTTACATATTATTCAAAATCATATACTAAAGTTTGTTTGTCAGAGTTTTACACTGAATATCAAGCTGTTGTTTCCCAGCGAAGACGATTTATGAGTTATTACTGTGGCTGCTTGTCTTACTTTTGCTTTTTGTTTGTTTGTATTTCAGTACTCTATTATCCAGAGGTAAAAAAAAAAAAAAAGAGTCGTGAGTGTCAGGGTCACATAAAACCCCCTGTGAATGAGAAAGTCCTTGGATTTCTATGATGGAAATAAACTTTTATCTTATTGCCTTGGGATGAGGATTTTTCTTTCCAGGAATAAAGCACATGTTTATTTATGTTTGCATTTTAAAGGCATTGTAGCACATTGGCTGCATAACAACAACATTGTTCATAATTGTTTAAACCGTGATTTGCCCCTTCTGATAATAACTGATTAAATGCTGTATTAGTTTGGAAACTGAGTTTTTCCCCATCTATTAGCTTCTTAAGAACTGTGGTGCAGTTTTTCAGTTTAAATTGAATTTAAATTGACAGATAAATATACATATAGTCACAGTATATGGCAGTTAACCCTCTATACACCATTTAGTAACCATGAAATGGCTGCCACATTAGTGAACGCTGATGCTTAACGAGATATTCATGGACCAACATCTGTTCATGTTTGATCCGGTTGCGGTTGAGCAGATCTGCTAAATTCATCCTGACACATTCTTGATTTGAACATTCGGATGATTTCAATGTATTTTCAGTTAATTTTTGTCTTAATTTCTCATCGCGAGGAAAAATCTTAAAGCATGAACTTTAACTGTAGTTTACAAAGTGCAACAGCACAAATTCACCTGCAGTTTAAAAAAAAAAAAAAAAACAGTCCTGCAGAGAGATAGGTTTACAGCAGATAAATTAAACACAGCATCATTTTTAATGACCTGCCAGTCAAACGAGGCTTTTCCTTAATTTCGTTTAACTCAATAACCTGTATTAAAATGCACAACAGCGATCGAACTGACCTGTGTTCTGGAAAATGCTAAATTATGTGTTGAATCAATTAAAAAAACATTAAAGAAAGTTTGACAGTCAACCAGTCATCAACCAATTATATTATCTTCACCTCCTGATATAGATTAATCTGACAAAACTGGTCCCACAAAACACGGTTTTAACCGTGTACATATATCCATCCATAATACAGCAATAAAAAACTTGTATTTCCTGAAAAAAAGAGTTTAGACAAAATTACCTTCATCTTTAACCACCAACCAGTCGAATTGCGGCTCCAGGTCAAAGTCAGAGAAGAGGAGGTGAATGCGACTTCCCGGTTCAGAGATAATCAACCACACACAGTTCAGATTGTTCCCATATTCCTCTGGGTAGTTCGGGGACAATACAGTCCCAGATGGAGCCGTAAAATTGAAGAAACATGAGACTACAAAGAGGAAGAAACAAAGAAAGGCAGGAGGGAGGTTAAGTTGATGGGTAATTGGGCAGAGAGGCAGATTGATGGATACAGCGCTAAGCAAGAAAGAAAAAAGAAAAATAGTGCAAAAATTATGGTTAAAACAAGAATAAAAACAATTAATATGATTCAGTGTAAGAAAAAAAAAAAAGTACTTACAGATGCAACTGGGTTTATTTCCAGACCACTGGTTATTGTGCTGACATGTGATGGTTCTTTCTCCAACAAGTTCAAAAGCTGATTGGCAAAAGAAAGTCAACACGTCGCCATGTTGAAAACGATCGCCGCTACGACGACCAAACGCCGGCACCCCAGGATCCCCGCAGCCTCCTCGATCTATCTCTGTAACACACACAACACAGTCATGTCGTCGATTCAGATCACTCATGTCGACATGTGACAGTGAAGTTCAGATAAGAGATGAGGTTAAAAGACCATGAACATGCATTTGTAGATGATCATTGTGTGATGAGAACATCCATGTTCACTCTCATGAACGCCGTTAGCTCCCAGGGTTGCTAATGTAACATATTTACTACAAGTGCTACAACTGATAAATGGTAAGAACCGTCACGGTCACGTTAATATTCGTGTATGAGCAACAGAAGAAACTTCTGAGACTTCATGTTATTCTCTTCCTACTCACAGCTAATTGTCATCAGGGTAATTGTGGTGCAATTCAGCTTTAATTTTGAAAAGCAAAACAATATGTGGAGCAGATAGGTAGATGTAAACACACACACGCACACACAAACACTCATCCATGCACTTGTTAGATAACCAGCAGGGGGTAAAATCAAAGACAACAACACTGATGTGACTGTGACATTGTATAAAATACAACAAGCTTCGTCAGACACATATGCCGTCTGTCCTTTGTGTCCTTGTTTCTTTCTTCTCCTTCCTTTGTCTCCATCTCTTGTCCTTTTAAATCGTCTCCGTCCTTCCTTCCCACTGTGTTATATTTTCTCCTTTTCATTCCAGCTCTCTCAATCTGATTCACTATAGTGTGCCGATGTGCTTTGCTGGCATGTGTGTGTCACATTAGCAGCACTGCCCAACTGGCCAGCAATCATACTCTGTTCATTTTGTCACGCTTCTTTTTCATCCTCTTCTTCACTTAATGGGAGTGTGTTTTCATCCACTGCTCTTCTCTCTCTCTCTCCTCCTAAAATCTGACGTTATACCAGACGTCTGTCATCTTGTAACATGTTCCACTATGCTCCTGGATTTGCTTTGGGCAAATACATCTCAAGGTGAGCGGTGTGTGTGTGTGCTCTCTACACTTTTACTGTCTGTTGGGATGTAAGTGCACTCACAAGAATAGAATACTCAAATAAGTGCCAGGCATCTGAGTGTGTGTGTGTGTGTGTGTGTACGTGGCCCACAGCTAGTCAGTCAGTTGACGAGTGTCAGGATGAATATCAGCGATCTTAAGCCTCTGGTAAGTCTATCATTATGGTAACTGCCTCTTTCACTGATTCTTTTGTCTTTTTTTTTTCTTTCACTTCCTCTTTTTATGTCATTTATTTCTTTTAGAAGTTTAAAGCCTTTTACCAAAGCGCAGAATATAGATTTATAACTCAGTGTAACATTTTATGCTTCTTGTTTTTCTGTTTCATTCCAACAACCACATATTAAGTAACATACAGAAAATGGAAATGAACAAGAATCACCACCTCAAACTAAAGCTGCAATTTACATCCATGTCTGCTCTAACCCATAATAAATGTAGTGAAGACAACGAATTCTGGGGATGGAAATCATCACTATCTTGACGTGTGATTTAAGTAAATCGTCCCAGTGAGAAACATGCGGTTTTATAAAGGAGTACAGTAGACTGATGTGAGCTTTGTCACATGGTGCAAAAACAATAATGTGAAGCTCAATAACAGTAAAACCAATGATGTTGTGTTGACCCTTTGCCCTGGTTGTCATCCAAGGAGATGAAGTGACGAGAGTGAACTGCTAAAAGTCAAATCAATAAAAAATGGACTCACAACACTGACGTCTTGTTCAAGATGGAGCAAAGCAAACTGTTCAAACTGTTCTATATGAGGAGACTACGTGAGGTTACGTGAGGTCACGGAGACTTTTACTCAAGGTATAAAAATCAGAAACTTACGGAAACTCAAAAACTTTATGTCTCTGGCCACAAATGTCTTAATAACATAATATGAATATATTCAAATAAAAAAAGGACACATGAACTGATGCTGCTGATACTTTAGGAAACTTTCCAGTAGTTTTGTGTGTTTCAGTCTATTAACTACAAATTAGACAACACAGACTTTGCTCATCTGCCAAATATTATTAGTTAATGCATTAAAACGTATTCTAACAACATATACTTCACACAGCATTGATGTTTGCTAATTATTTGCATTTTAATTGAATTTTTGTGACAAGTTAAATGTTTTAAATCTGTATTAATGCAGGGATAGCATCCAGATCCACAGTTGAGTCATAAAGTAACATAATCACATAGATACTGAAGTTGCTGCAAAAGAATCTTAAAGACACCCGATGCTAATTTTCAATCCTTTGATGAGCTAAAAAATAAACACATTATTTACATCGTTACATTTTTCACAGCCAGTTACCATCAGCCTGAAAACTTGGCAGCAGCATTTCACTGAAAGCTTCAATTATCATAATGGTCTGTGTGTGTTTATGATATTAACCCTCTCTCTCTCTCTTTCTTCAGTTCAATTTAATTCAATTCAAAGGAGCTTTACTGGCAAGGGAAACAGACATTTCCATTTCCAAAGCAGGCATAAAATAAAAACAACAAAAAATGAGAAGCCCAAGGGACTGTGATTTTGCTGTAAAAATATCTACAGATGAGTGAAAATATTTACTTAGTATGTAACAGAAACATTTAGACTCACAGATAAATGAGACTAAATGACACGTATTTATTTGTATGTATGTGCAGTGAATACTTAGAGAGAGAAACAGAGTTTAAATGGTCAGAGCAGGAATTCACCAGTTCACATATGTTGTTGTTGTTGTTGTGTTTGCACTTCGCTGTATTTCACCTTATAGACAGTGAAGTTTTTATGGTTCTAACAGTGTTTTCAAAGTCAAAGTAAACGTGTGGGTACGATTTGTCTCTAATGTCGGGGTGTAGTTGGCAGGAAGTTAAAAAGGGCAGTTCTGTTTCTACCTCCTGCTGTATGTAGTTGATGCACAGTCTTTGTTCTCCAGGGAGCCAGGTCTGCCTGCGGAGGCCATTCTCCACACCGAGTCTGTGCTCGCTGAGACTTTACATGATCAAGGATTTCTTTAGTTTTAGATCACAGTGGTCAAGCAATATGCTCCTGTGTATTCTCTGTTGTCTGGCAAAATAGAATTCCACTTTGCTCTCTTTTCTGGTTGATTCTTTCCAATCTGTTTTTGTTGATTGTTATTGTTGTTTTCATATCATTTGTTTGTCTAATGGGGTTTCTGTCTGGTGACTCTGGTTCCTCTGTTGGCGAGGATCTTTGTTTTTCAAGCAGGTTAGGGTCCATTTGTTTTAGGTGATAATAAAATATAAACATTCTATTTGGAATTTGTACAATTACTGCATATCATCCTTATTCTACTGTGAATACTCAGAGCAATATGATTCCTCTCAACCATAAAGAGAAACAGGTTTACAAACAGATTCCAATATTTTAGGTCAGATCTGAACTGGAGCATCCAACCTGATGTCCCTTTTTTGATGCCGTAAAATAGAAAGAATTTATATTTGTGGTTTTAGAGATTGGTGTTAGATTTACTGTCAAGGTCCAAGTCTGAGAGAACTGGTGCAGAAGATCAAGGTGCTGTTGTGGCTCCTATTCTGCCGACAGTTAAAAAACCCTCAGCAATTCACTGATGCAGATGCTGAAGAGGGACCGACCCGAGCTGCATCCTCCTCTGACCCTGTGACTTTGGAGAAAAATGTCTGTGTGCACTTTTTGTTTTTGCACACTGCGGAAATGTCAAAGTTTTTAGTCCCAGCATCACTTATAAATTAATAGTTTATAGAGCAGAACCTAGAGCTTTTTCAGGTCTATGAAGAAGAGCAGAATAATTTGTTTTTTTGTTTATTTAGTTTAGTTTAGTCAATGAGGGTGCTGTGGGTACAGATATGGACTGTTGCATAATAACACAGTAAACAGCCTATTTGGGATTTTCATTAAGGAGACTGTGGTTTATTATCATACAGAGGATTCTTACAATGTCGGTGTTGACACCAGGTAGTTGTGGAGTTAAAAGCAATGTTTTAAGAGTTTTAGTATAACCAATGGTGGGTACTGATAGTCCTCTAGTTGATTCTTAACTTAGTAGTTTATCTCGTATGTGTTTGCTGTTTATTCTTCTCCATTGGGCTAAAAAGATTGGGAGAAGCGATTTACCCACACATCTTTGTGTCGGTTGCTCCAAATATTTTTGTTGCTCAGAATTTTCCAATTTTTCAAAAGGTGTTTTGATAAAATGGCTCACTCCTAGATACGGTGGCCCTGAGGGACAAAATGCATTGACATTTCAGAAAATACAATGACATTATGGATAAAAACAGGGGCAACACTTCCTGGTTGTCACTGGACAGAAAGTCCCTGGTGACAGTTCAATGAAATTGTTGAAGATAAAGTCTGAGGCCTGAAGGACTGAACCGTTACACATCTAAGAAGCTTTGTGACCATTGTGGTTACTCATCCAGAGCTTCAGTATTTGTCTGAGAGCAAAACAACCATAACAGTCATAACAGTTGACTTTAGAGCCTCCATTCAGCTGATCCAATCTAGCACCATCTAGACCTTAACACCTCTACTCTAACTTTGACTTGACTTGGGTTCTGTCCAATCAAACTGGAGAAGCTGTGCTGCTCTTTCCTTGGTCTGAAATGTCTTTGGAAAAAATGTGGTGCTTTGTGAAGCATTTGAAGTTTTGACCCTCAATAGGACTGAACTCCTAAGAGCACTCACAGAGGAACACTGGTCAAAGTGTAGAACATGGTCAGATTATACAGTTTGACAGCAACACATGCGAGAAAGCACATACAAATCAAAACACCGTAGGCAGTTCTGTATTTATCCTGAGGAAAAACAGAGACTAGAAAATGATCAAAAGATGATTAAAGTAATGTAATGATGTAATATTAAATTACAAACAAGAAGAACATGTCTGATTCTTTAAAAAAAAAAACCCTCCAATGGAAATCAAGTTGTTATGGTTGTATGTTTGTTTAACATACATGTCTGAGTTACAGGGATCCACAAGTACTAAATGAAACAAAAAGTTTTGTTACATCCAAATCATTTTAAGTTGATAACAGGATGTAAGATGAGAAACAAGTTTAGAGGTTTTAGGGGTTTGATCAATATCCAAAGAGGAACTTTAGTCAAGATCAGTACGGTTTCATTCTCATGTTCATCAAATCATCAAATGACACCACAAGTCTCTTATCACAGTTACTAAATGTGTAACTAACCCTGGTCAACACCGTTAGATCAGCAAATCAGATCAAACAAAGCAGAAGCAAAAGCACAACCTTTATCTTCCTCACTTTCTTCTCTCACACTCCCGCGGCCTCTCAGAGACACTCTATTTCTTCTCACTCAATTTGTCATTTTGCCTCCTTCTGTACCACTCTGTCAATTTCTTGTTGTCCCTCTTCCTCTGTCTCCACGTTTATCAAATTACCCCCCTCTCTACCTGTCTCACCCCAATTGAATTCCATTTAGTTCGGTACTAGTTCAATTCGATTTAAAGAGCTGCATTGACGTGGTAAGATGTACTACACACTATGTAATCAAATATATAAATAGAATGAATGGATTGTTCTAAAGAATAAGTATTTAGAGGAACACCTATATCTCTCCCTCTCACCTTCACTCAGTGTGACTGTCACCATCTTTATCTTTCTATCAGTGTCAGCTTTGCTATAATCCGAAAAATAACCAAGCAAAACGATCGACTGATTGACTCATAATTCATTTATTACCTTTGTGTAATGCACAGTCGCACACACTCTCGCATGTATACACAAGGACAAACAACAACAATTGCGTTTTGAATCACCACATCAGCAATGCCATGACTTTCACACTCCATTATATGTGTGGGGGGGTGTGTGTGTGTGTGTGTCTTAGAGAGAGAGAGTTTCACAGACAGAGGAAGAGAAGTTAAATTTACAGTCGTACCTTCATAGACTGCTTTAAACCCAGCTGAGCCGATGGTGTCGTCTGACTGCAGGTGGAGCCACATCTGATTGGACAAGCTGACGATGAGGTCAGGAACACTGGAGCCAGTGAGTCTACACACACAAGGAAATGCATATACATTAGTATTAACACATATATAATGCACTTCATGGTACCTAGTATGTACTTGCACAAAAGCATCCATTTAGTCTAACTGTCTGTCTGATTGCCTCCACTATAATATACAGCTCAATGTCAATATTGCTGTATTACAGGCCAGGACATATAAGTAGAGCTTACACGTAGAGAACTCTCCGGGTGTCTCCTATCTTCCCTCCATCTCCCACAGTTAGTGTGTCATATCCTCTTTCCAGGTCAAACTCTTCAAATGACAACTTTATCACCTAGAAAAACAAAGCAGGAGAGCAAACATACAGACAGCAGAGATGTGAAACGGTGAACATAAAGGAAAAAAAAAGAAGAAGGATCACGGAGACGTATTATCAGTTCCTGCAGAGATGATCCCATGCTTTTCTACCTTTACAATTCCCAGTAATGGAAACCAATGATTATGTCACTGGAGAAATTCACAAGTCTGCATTGAAACAAAAGCATCTCAAGTAATACATGTTTGATATGTTAATGATGATACATTGACAAAATGCATTATATGAATGCAAGTAGCATCCTCTGAACGACAAACATTTTTTGAAAATATTGTTGAACCCTGCAGATCTTATGACTCCTTGAGCCCTGTAATTAAAGTGATGGTCCAGAGTAATTTAAACCCAGAGTCTATTTAACCATGAATACAAGTCAAACTCCCCCTCAAGAGATATTTTATGTTGGCTGAAGTATTTTCAAGTTTGACCGTCTTTTGTTTTCACAGCCAAATAGTGTAAGTGGGACAGTCAGCCAAATGCATCTAAATCCTCAATTTTTTTTTAGATGTTGGGTAAGTCTTGTAAAAGAGTCTTAAATATTTCAGTTTATGTGTAGGGACCCTGTTCATGCTACTGCTGAAGTGAAGTGATATTTTGAGCTTTATTAGTGGTTAAAAAATGACAATTTAGATACGTTTGGCTGACTGCCCCATTTACTTTCATTGTTAACTGTTTGGTTGTGAAAACAAAAGACGGTCAAACTTGAAAATCCTTTGACCAAGAAAGAAAGAACTGAAGTTCAAATATAAAGTAGACCTCTATTGTCCCAGTCAAAACAAGATAAAATGATATATTTCCTTACAGTACAAGGCTGACCCTCATGAGTAGAACAAATGTCCTGCACTTATATACTCTCTGTGCACCACTGTTCCTTTCTCAAAATTGGTCGTATATCGGTTGTAAAAAAAAAAAAAAAAATTGTTGGAAACAATGAAACCCACAACACCATCAAACCAAAGATTTCTGGGCGTGAAGTTTAACTTCAGTGTTGAATGAATCATAAACCAACTGCAAAATTACTGAAAAGAACAAAACAAAAATAAAACCCACAAGAACGACCAGTCCATCGCTGGACAACAACGTTCAACACAATAAAAGTCTAAACTGTACTAAATAAGAATTAAAGTAAAAGTTAAAATTCTATTTCCAAGTTTAACGTCCTCTGAAATAAAACCAAACTTCTATTTGTTTTACATGAAGCCAATCTAAAACACGTTCCCAGTGGCTTTAGCTCAGAGGAGTCAGGGGACATGTTTGGGGCCGTTGGTAATCTTGTGTGCCGCCTTGAGGACGTGTTCAGTGTTAAGCTGTGCTCATGTCTTTGTATTTTGGCAAAGACTTTAGAGCCGAGATTAAAAACACCTTGCAATTGGTTCTTGGCCTCACTCAGTCCGTTCCACTGTGTTTTTTTTTTTTTTTTTTTTTTCTTGGCAAACAGAGGTAAACCACAAAATAAATGAAAAAGTTAACTCTTAAAAAGAGATGAATAAAATGTTGTCAATATTTCATCATCCACCCTAAAGGAGTTTGGTTTTCTTGGCCAGAACAGAAGCACACACAGTCCTCAGGTATTTGTCTGTTGGTACGATTTGTATGTTTGTATGAAAGAGCAGAAAATGTGACTGTCTGTAGCAGAGGGAGCATCCTATTCCATAAAGGACAAATACTAATAAAACTACACACATGAATGAGAGACTGCTGGTGCATCTTATTTAATTAATACTGCCATGCCAAAGGTACAACAATTAATTTGGCAGGAACATACTGATATTCAAAAAATAATCAATCTTTAATGAACGCAAAGCAGAAAAAAAAAAAAAAAAAAAACACTTTTATTCTGCAACATTGTTTAAATTCATGAATGCACAAATCATGAGCTGCTGCGGCTCTTCCAGCAACAAACACAAATACACCTCTGTGTGCTTTAACATGGAGAAAGTGAGTGTTAAATGCCTTCTTTTAAGTCATGTTCATGGTTGCAGCAGCGCTCTTCATCACTGCATCATCAATCGACTACGTTCTAAAATGGCGTAAAACTGGTTTTCTATTATTTACTGCCTGTCCGTCATTTATTAGCAGCAGGTCGCCGACAGGATGGGAAATGGCAGATTTCTGCTGCGTTCAGGAAAACCTCTAAGAGAAAAGCGCCGGTCTCAATCAGTGAGTTTCTGGTGTATTAGCGCACTAAGATGAACCATGAATATTTCATATTGTGGATGAGAATCAATCACACGGCAAATCACACTGCAGTGAAGAAAAACCACAACGCAGGTGACAAGCAATGTAAAAACCATTTCAACAAGCCAGAGTCAGTAATGCATAGCTAAGCCTTTGGCTGTGTTTTGTTGAAAATAAAAATGGCGAACAAATGTTCAAGAAAAAGGATATGGAACCATTTGAAGGATTAACTGCCTTCACAAGCAGGTGCATATGTAACTGTATAAATCTGTATTCACATATGTTTGAATGTATCTACACAAACGGACACACATTCTACAAAAACACTGACTCTTATGCAAATAGGCCGATAATAGGCCAAACAGAAAAAAAACATGTTTACTTTTTACATCACTAACTTACTTTGAAGATGCAGCTCAACACATATGAGACTGATACTCAAAGAAACTATTTTACTGTCTTATTATACACTGAATGTTGCAGCCTGTGGCAAAGTTTAGTTTCTTCAAAATGACTTAAAATAATGGGGATGAGATGCAAAACAACACGTTGAGGTATTATCTCCTGGCTAACGACAAATCACAGGCAGCATTAATAAACCATTGTGCTTTGTTTGCTGATGTGTTTTTGAATAATCTTTTCCACTTTTATTGTTCACTTGAATAAGTTTGTGTAGAACAGAAAAGCCTTGAAAAAGAGGTAAGAGTTTTTTTTTTTTTTTTTTTTTTTTTTAAACAGGCGTCACCTGTCTGTTCACTTCATGGCAAATATAGTTTTTTATTTTTTAATTTTATGTCCGTTTTCTTTTGAGACAAATCTGCTTTTGTATCAATCAACAAAGATTTGACCTTTTTTAAACTCCTTTTCCGTCAAAATCAAATCACTTTAGCAGCAGATAAAGTGACTGAAGGTGGGATTTCGGTCTAAGCTTGTGAAACGTGAGAAACACGGGACAAGAAAAACATGTTTGATGCCGTGTTGTTGCAGGCTGTTTGTGCATTTGTGTCTGAGAAGTTAAGGCTGTTGTTACGATTGTAAAGCAGCAGTTTGTGCTCATAAAGAAAGAGAATGAGGCAGAGAAGAATCAGAAAAAGACAGTGGCTTTGTTTGTGTGCGTTTGTCTCTATAGGAGTTAGTTTTCTCTAGAATTTCTTAATAATTGAAGCAGAATGATCGGCACGTCTGTTTTATGGAATGTGTGACTGCTGTTTGGCTGTTTCTGTGTTTACATGTCTTTATCTTTATTTATATTTGTATGTATGTGTGTGTCTCAGCACTCAAGGCAGCCTGCATAGCAGTGTCAGACTTAAAGGAAAGAACTGAAGCATTATCACACTAAGGTCATTAGCAAGAAGCTCAGTGCTGTTCAATAGATCCAAATGAGCCCATTTAGAAAGACATTAAGAGCAGCCTGCAACCCTAAGCTACATTAGATAAGCTTCTTTATTTTCTAAGGCAAAGAAAGAAACAAAGACAGAAAGAAAGGAGGGAATCAATGACAGAGAGAAAAAAAAAAGGGCCGGAAGTATAATCTAGGCCTATATAAGTTGTCAACTGAAACAAACAGTGTTGACAGTGCACATTACATTTGCTTTCAGTTTGATGACTACAGTTATGTGTAATCTCTTGATTCCCTCACTATATTGAGTTTTGCTTCCTGTGGTCCTTTTAAGTATTTCAAGAGAGTTGCAATTCAAGATTAGAAAAAGAAAAAGAAGAAGAAAAAAAAAAAAAAAACAATGTCTCTCTTTAAGCGTGGATGCTGTGTGGATGCTCCTCGAAGGGATAAGTGAAGCGTTACCACTTTGAGGTCATTAGTAAGCAGCAGAGCAGCTAAGAGCAGCTCAATAGGCCATTTAAACATTGTTAAGATCACTGAGCAATCCAAACCTACAGTGAAATACCTCTAGTCAGTCAACCAGTAAAGTTGTAGTTCCATGAGTTTTAGGGTCTCGAGGGGATGTTTTAAAACACTGGAAAAACTGATAATGATCCTCCTCCTAATATCATCCAAAAATCATAGCAGACATTTCCATCGTCTGCATCAGAGGAGTTTTATAAACATTTCAAGCATCAGAACAATAATTGGTTGTAGGTGCACTCAGAGATGCCCACTCTGCTGCAGAAAAAAAAAAAAAGATCTAGAAAATGAAAAGAAAAAAAAAAAAACTATACTGTGTCTGCTGATCTTGCCCTTGCTGCTGTGACCTTATGTCAGAATAGTGCAAGAGAACACACAGCCATAATTGGGTGGACTAGTTCCTGAATTCCCTCGTTGAGCTTCGGCTGCAGCACTGCTGAGTCACTGCAGAGCAGCAGCAGCAGCGGAGAAGAAATTATCATGTAAATCAAAACTTAAAAAAAAAGTCTATATTTATCTATTTATCTATCTATCTATCTGCCAGTCAAATCAATCAAAGTCTAAAAGAATAATGGGAAATCTTTAAGTGTCATCAATCACTTGACTGCAGCCTCAGCGATAGACGAGCTGGTTACAGCTCACAGTCCAGTACAAGGGTACGTCAGCAGGTCAGATGTTTATCTGTACAGTTATTTCCATTTAGGTTGTCTGGTCACAGAACATCCACCCTTCAGTGCTTACTATGCTGTCGTGCAGCTCTAGGTTCCCCTAAAAAAAAAAAAAAAAAAATAAGATTTGATTTGGGCCCCTGTTAAAATGTCAACACTCTAATGAATTACGGTCAGTCAGCCATTTCAAATACAGAATAAGCTGAGGTGACCCTTGCCAAGGGCAGCACACATGGGTGTAGGTTTCATTTCAGTCTTGGGGGCAGTGCTGCCAATATCCTTATTGCTAAAACACCCAACAAAACTATAACAAACAGGTTATTTTTCAAACACCACAGTTCTAACAGAACACCAAACAGTCAATATTTTCACTCTGGATTTGATTGACCTCTCAACTGACCCACTGTAAATGCAGCAATTACTGCAAAACATTTTTTTCTTTAATAAAGTTAAAAGCATTTACATAGCACAGATTTTGAAGAGATGACAGAATGCCTTGTTTGCACATAATTTCCCAACATAAAAGCAGATTTATAAATTGATTCACTTGAATCACAATCTGACAAATGATGTGTGTGTGTGTGTGTGTTTACTGACAGAATATAGGCTAATTCATTCACCAGACGGACTCAGACTTCTTCTGAGTATGATAGAAGAGAAATGAAAATGGAAAAATCCAATATTCAAAGCTAGAAGCTGGCAGCTCCAACTGACAAACACTTATTATATAATGTGACATCAGTGAGGTGCACAACACTGATGATTACAAACATGGATGGTCTAAGATTGATGAGATGCTTCTACAGCTCTGATCTACAGGTTCTCGACAGGAACAGAGACAGATCCAGTACCGCTGCAGGTCAAATGGGACTAAAGTTTGGGAGAGGTGAGGTTTTTATATGGACCCTGTACCCTGTGAAGCTTTGATACCGCTTCTACAACCCTTATTCAAAAACCAACTGTCAAGAAGAAAAGTTGAAAACATGTACAGAGGTGACCTCTTGTCAGAAGTAGTACAGAGTGGGAAGAGCTGTCCTGAAAGCCGAGTGAATGGGAATTCCCTCGCTGACACTGCAGCTAAGTCGAGTCATTGATGAGGTGCCACAATAGCTTTTTTTTTAACCCAATAGATCACTTTTTAGCCCAGTGTACAAAATATATAACAACCTGAAACCCTCAACACACACTCAAGCCCGAGAGAAGCATTTTCAAAAGATAATCAATTACAGAAAACATCACCAACAATGTATCGTAGTGTTTAATTAATGAACACAATCACATTAATAACCCTTTTTTTCATCGTTTTTAAATTCTTGGACTTCATTTCTCAGAAGCATTTGCACTGACAATCTAATCAGGATTTCAGAAGCACTTTTGCTGCTCATTGCAACTCAAGAGAGCGTTATAAATCACCTTTACAGTGCACTGCATCTCACAGCTACAGTGAATTTTACGATGGATACACACCATGCAGCGAAGCGATGGGGGACAAACGCAGCAGCGGTATGCACATATCAAGCTGCTGCTCATGCATTCTCTCTCTCTAACAATTCATTTAGATCAGCAGTGAAAACCCTTTATACATGATGACAACCAGCACAAAGAAGTAACTGCTGATACATGAATAAATATGAACGAAAGTCCGACTCCACACAGTTCACAGGCCACAGGATTAACAGGTATCTTAGCTGGCGGCTCAACTCATTACGTGAAAGAAATGATTTCTCTTTTATTCATGTCTGTTGTTCTAATGTTTGGTTCACAGTTCCTATGATCAAATGTCATTAAAATAACAAGGACTAAAGGACTTTACTATTCAGTCATTGGCCTTTACTTTTTGAGTCTCTACCAGTTTGCAGTGAGCACTGGGAAGGGAAGAACCAAGAACCCCTGACAGATGGCCAGTCAATCACTAACACAGAGGTACGACCACTTGTTAACAGTCTACCTGACCTGCATGTCTTTGTGCTGTGTTGGGGAATGGGACCACTCGATGGAGCAACACGGGAAGAAAAACAGGTTAACCAACACGTTGCCTCACGTCTGAACAGGTTCTACAGCAGCTGTGGCAACTTGGTGAATATCTTCTGGACGGATAATCCAAAAGAGACTGATAAAAAATAAATAAATCACGTGATTCATGGTGTAGAAGATACTGGCAGCTCTCGCTGCCCATTGAGGTGTTGGCACGTCCACTTGATCTTAACCCAGTGGAAACAGGAGGGAAAAAGGTGGTGAAAGATAAAAGATAAAACTGACTGACATCCTTGTGGTCTGGAAATAAGAGATTAATTTCCTCGCAGGTGATGCGTGAAACCAGGTCATTACATCTGCACTACAATAAAACGGTTTCATAACACAACGGAGACTACAGCAGTTGTGGTGATTATTGCAATTTGGGTTTATATGTCGATGTTTTTGACTTATTTATTGTGTCTCAATGGTGTTATGTGCTTTCCGACAAGTGATTTTCCATGTGGGACAAATAAAGCAGCAGTCAGTTTAAAAATAGACGGGAACGGATGCCAGCCTGTTGGCTGCACCCTGAAAATGGACAGATGTGCCAGGTTTATGTGTTGCAATCGAGCCCTGAGGTGACCTTTGCCTTAAGTGGTAAGAAAGGAAACCGCTGCTGCTTGGTAAAATAACTCCCTCGTTGAAGTGTTACAGCACCTGTGAGTGCTGTTGACCTGTTGGTTAGATAGTTTAGGAAAATAAACTGCATACTATGTTTACGCAACCACTGTGTGACAGCTCTAGAGAAAGTGCATTATAAACTATTTTGTGATACAATAGAAAAACTAGCTGACAACAGCAAACTGTGCCTTGACACGTTTCATTTTTTGGAAAAGATGAGGATTTTAACAAATGTGTCTTTGCAGAATATTTTGCATTACAGCTTTGAAATAAATCTTATTCAAGTATTCCCATTAAGATGCCTGTGTACAAAAAGTGAAAAGTGTGACCTTGAGACATTCATGCATCAACGTGGACAAGCTCCTTTGGATAGAGAGGTATTAGGTTCAAGAATGACAGGGCTAATACAGTGAATTATGGTCAGTCAGATGCCAAATTCCAGTCAAAAGCTGGAATAGCAAAAAGCCTTGAACTAAGATAATGTGCTAATTAGGCAGTAATTGATGAATGTCTCTCTCAATTTCTATAGACGCTGATGGTTATTTATTCTGCATTTTGCTGCATTTTAGCTCGATAGGTTTGATCAAAGAACTGACTGAGCTGCGGTTTGGATATTGTATCATTTCTAGAGATTCAGAAATAACATTATCTCTCTTTAGCTGCAAGGACACCCTGTCACCACTACCATATACAAAGGATTTGAGTAAATATAGGAGTTTACAATAACGTTAATGATAAAACTGGAACAACATAAATCGAACATCGTCCAACTGAGCAACAACAGCCAAATAATCACAAGGGCTGGAAAAACATTACCTGTTCAGTCGGCTCATTTAGAAGTGAAAATGTTGTTAAAGTACCAACAAAATAATGAAATGACACAAACAACTGTTACATTTTACAGACCAACATCCTGGTTCAACTTTATCTAATGTTTCCTGCCCAGTGAGGGATTACTGGCTATATTGCTGATGCACCGAGTTTAGGTTTTATCTCCACATCAGACGGGCACTTATCTGATAAAACTGTTGGCTTGTTTACAATATCAATGTCAATCTGTCTGCTTGCACTTACTGTCCTGATGGACCTTCTTTTAGTGAAACTGCAGTCAAAGAGAAACTATGTGTGTAGCTAGTGGTTCTATGTATATACACTCAAATTATTAAAAAAAACAATGTTTTTTTAATGTTTTTTTCCTCCAAAATATATGATAATATGAAGAAGTTCTGTCAAAAAGTCTTTTTTAGACTGCCTGGCATCAGTGCAGTTATATTATCTTCTATATTCTCTTAATTTCTCAGTGAGCCCTTCTAACCAATCACAGTGGGAAGCTCATGGCTGTCAGTCAGTATGAGAACATATTTTTTTTCCCTCCTATCAGTCTTCTTGCAGTAGCTGAAACAATGTACACAGTGTGAATGTACTGCAGGTGAAAGGATGAGGTAGAACATAACAGTTACAGGCACAAGTTGGAGGGAGGGAGCAGTTCACTAGCGAGCTCTAAGAGAATAAAGTTGTTAGGAAAGTTGGGAGCTGCACCTTTTAGACAATGGACTGAATATTGGGCATTATGTCTTCATTATGTAACAGCTTGAGCAATAATGCGGTCGTGTTGCAAAGCAACGCACTGTTGCAGAATCTGAATATTGGTCTTTATTGGCCTCAATTTCTGTATATCAAGTAAAATTTAACAGAATGTGATAGGATGTCACAGAATGTGTCCTGCCAACACTAAAGTGGTGATGATGATCCATGCATGAAAATGACTCAACATCCAGTACCATAATACAATGTAACCACACACACACACACACACACACTGATATGTATTCATCAGGAAAAAGACAGGACTGATTATAGCCCTAATGGGCATGTGTGACGATGCGTTTCAGCCTGTATGTGTACGAGCAGTCAGGCATGGATCAGACTTGAACAAAATAATTATCTGCTTCATATTGATGAATCAAATGACTGACACACACACACACACTTTTCTGCTGTGTACCTGAGTTTTCCTTCACTACAGCCCAAAAGTTGACAGTTTACAACACAACACATTTTTCACAACCTCTGGCAGTTAGCAATTAAGTTGGCAAACAGAAAGCAAACAATCAGCATTCATGAAATCACACACAATCAGATGTGTGTGTACACACATAATAACACAGGCACACACAAACAGAAGCACACTCAGACATTTTACTGACAGGCTGTCAGACCAGTACAAACTATATTGATTGTTCTGCTTTTATTCAGAACTTAACAGAATGACAGACTCACAACCAGCTTTACTTGTTGCCTATTTAAGATTGTGCGTGTAAAACCAACACAATCTAAGGAACAAAACATCACACACACACACACTCTGATAAAAACGCTTGTCTCCATCTCAACTTTCTATAACATGTTATTGATGAAAGAAGTCATCTGGATTAATAGTTGGTTGGAGGCTGACTGAGGTGGAGAGAGAATAAAGAAGAAGAAGAAAAGAGGAGATAAAGGGGGCAGAGCAGAGCACAGCATGACATGTAATCATAGAAATGTAAAGAGTATAAAAGAAAGGTCTATAAAAAGATGACTGCTATTTATCTTAATTTATATTCATTTATTCATTTAAATATCTTGTCCACCCCGTAAATCTCTCTGCACTATCTTTTTAACTAAACACAAAAAGGACATAAACTTTTTTTTTTTTTTTTTTGTGTGCAACTTACACTTCGGATTCTAAGTGGTGTGTTTAATCATCTGTCTCATTCCCAGCGTACACAAATTAAATCATGATTAAAGATCAATGTTCAAGCAGGAATACTCATCATCTACTTAAGGAAAATGTGCTTTAAAATGAGGTTAAGAAAACACAAGTGAAGGTTATTCAGACAACGAGATGCTGCTGATGAACAAACAAAGACCGAGGCTCAGTTAAGATGATATTTTTTCAGTTTTATCTGCGACTGCCTGAAGTGACATTACGACATCTTATCATATAAGATACATTAACATTGAGGTAGAGGTCCATGCTCAAATTGTAAACTCTTGTTTTTCACGTGTATTTATGAAAGCTAATGAAGGAATATGTATGGCCATAATACATGTACAAAATGTACTGATGTTTTATTTTCATTTCAGTAGAAAACTGTTTCATCATGCCACTAAATTTCACGTATTATTCCAGAGAGGCTGAATGAAAAGGGCTGCACATTATGTATAATTTCTAAACAATTTTCCAAAACAAAATGGTGGTAAATTTTGGGGTCACAGAGCCGCATATACTGATGCTTCAGTCATGTGGACGTATCAGATTTAATTTTATTCCCTGTGTCATCGATGTAGTCTGTGTTCTCTATTTTATTCTATTCTGTTCTATTCTAGAATCATCTTCCTTGTCTCTTCCTCCGTCCTCTGTGTATGTAGATAGTGACATTCTGCAAATGCCAGCAGCTGTAGTAGCTGATAATCTGTCATTATAGCAAATTCTTAAAGTGCTCTCAAACCTGAAGCATTTTAACACACACACACACACACAGTCCACAGAACAGATAAGTACATTCCATCTGTCATGAGCTACGACTGTGTGAATCTATTATACTCTATTTTATCTATTTTATTGTATTCAATCTTAAAAACCACAAGCAACACACTCGGCATGACGATGGCTTGACACGCAGTAGTTCAGATATACGACACTTAAAATCTACAGACATCCAGTAACATTTGGGTGAAACTTTATCATAGTTTGACACAAGCTGTTATTCATCTTATGATGCCACTTCTCTGGGTCGAGGTCAGACAGATGCAGAGGTGAGAACAAAAAAGCCAAACTCTCTCTCTCGTTTCTGTTCCCTCTCCTAAATTATACTTTGCAATTTCTTCATCCTCTGCCCCCATAAGCTCAAAGATGAGTCGAATCCATTTCCACACATCTTTAGAAAAGAACTTCAGTGTCATGTGTCCAGTAACTGTTCTGACATTCACAGCTTTTCACTTTTCCTGATGTTCACTTTTTTTATTTTTTTGTAGATGTGAAGCAGCCAGCTGAATATTCACAGCCATTTTTCCCTCCACAATACTTCCCCTCACTCTTTTTCAATAGGTTCAATGCCATCTCGCTCTCGCTTTTTTGCTCTTCCCTCTCACCATTTTCAAACTTAACATTTTAGACAACTCAAAGTGAAAGGAGGAGAGAAGATGATAGGAGAAAGTAGATGGGAAGAGAGCAGCACGGGGCAGAGTAGATGAGTAGACTGGCGAGGAGAAAGGAGCAGAGAATAAAGAACCAAGATGAGAGGAAAATACGGAGTAAAGAGCGGAGAAAAGGGAAAAAAAGAGGAGACAGAGTACAGAGGCAGGAAGTGGAGAAAGTATGTACTACTAACTACGACTTCTTCTAGCTGTTCATTACAGAACAAAATAAACTAATGGAGATTTTAAAAGCAAGGAATCATCTTCAGTTCTTGCTCAACTTGATTTAATTTTTCAGATACATTTTAGACTCAGTCAGTAGGAAGAATAAAGATACGATTCTTATTCAACAATAGAAATCAAATATTGTTCACAAAGTCGGTGTCAACATGATGGCAGAAGTTCTGTAGTTTGTTTTACTTTCTCCTTCTGCCCAGTTGATTCCAAACCAACTCGATGTGTTTTAAGTCTGGAGACTGCGTTTGTCTTCTATAAACGTAAAACTACAACCAGTCTGTTTTCTTTTGTTACTTGTTTTTTCTCACTTGTCTAACAGCAATCTGCAGTTACGCAGCGCTACATCCTGCTTTACAGCGTTGTCCTAATAACAGTGTAATGACACAGTTTGTTCCACCGCTGCCTATGGACACAGTTGTTGTGTCTGTCTGCGTTAAGTTTTGACTTCTTGAACCTTAAAAAAAAGGCCTGTTTTCTTTTAAATATACTTTCATGATATTTCAGTATTTTGGTGACCTGAACTTTTTCACTGGACTTGAACGGTTTGAATTTCAATAAAAAAAAAAAAAAAAAGAGTGAAACTGTGAAAATGTGGGTGTTCTCAAAACTATTGACTGGAGGTTTATGTGACGAGACATGAAGACAAGATATTGCCACAAAAGAAAGTGTAGATGGAGAGACGTTGTACTGCCGGTGTATGAATTTTTCATGTCTATACAACAGTGACTCACAACAGAGTTTCCTTCACAGAATTGGGTAAACATGATACCATGAGCTCAGCGAGGGAAACAGAATCCAATCAGGATGCAGGAAAATAAAAAAGAAACTTAAGACAACAGTTTTTTTGACTTTCTCCACACTTCACTACGTGACACGATACTTGTGTGTGTGTGTGTGTGTGTGTGTGTGTGTGTGCGCATGCTGTGACAGTTTCTACTCATTTGAAACTTTTTCCTGCAAGTCATGAAGTCTGCAGAGATAAATACATCTGTTAACTTTGCTCACAGTGTGGCCTGAATCACATCAAAGGTCATACACTGTAGAATTAAGATGAAGTTTTATGTTCAACCATGTCATATTAAAGCAACTGTTTGACTGAACATCTTGTTGAAATGAATTAGGGGGGATAAAAAAAAAAAAAAAAAACAAGTGAAAATGAGCTCACCTTCCCAGAGTCCACTGCAGTGATGACCCACACACAGTGTGCGTTGTTCTCATACTGAACAGGGTAGTTAGGTGAAGTTATGACCCCTCTGGGCCCTCTTAGGTTACTGCCACAGGTACGAGCTAAAGAGGAGGAGAGCAAAAGAGAGACACAGCGACAAAGAGTTTTAAAAAAGATTTATAGGGTAATCAAAACGACGCTGGCAGGTTGCAAATGACATTTTACCTTTGGAAGAGAAAAGAAGGTGTGGTAGTGACGGAGAAAAAAAGGCATATTTTCAACAACCATAACCCAGCCTGTGGTTAGTGGAACAGAACAGTTTCACTTTTACAAAATACATCAAAATATTAAATTTGTGAATTTTATAATATGATTAATTGCATTCACAACAAAACTAGCATGTAGTATCATGCTGTTTAGTTAACTGGCGCCTTCGAGCCGTCCAGGTTGTCGGACTCACCACCTCCAACTAAACTTGTTTTTGTTTTTTTTTTTCTCCTCAACCTACAGTATGTTGTGACTCTGACCATTTTCTCTGATTAACCTCAATGTCATGAGGCCAGTTGACTGTTGAATACATTTTAATCTATTTTCTTTATTTTACAGCTGTGTGGTATAACTGATAAGCAGGTAAGGAGGATTTCAATAACCTTGATTTGTCCAACACATCGGCTGTGTTAATGTGGGTTTAATATTAATATTTTCCATCGACATGAATTGAACCAAAGTGGGAAAACAACATGCTCATCAACACCATGATGTGTCTTTTCCCCAATAATGAAACTTCCACCTAATTTCTGATTCTGGATCTTTTAACATACTACTGATAGTTTTATAGAGTTAATAGGTTTGTTTTGGACCAGTATGAGAACTAATTGCAAATAACTGCCAGAGCAAGGCATGTTATTTAGCTCGAGGTGTTTAAGAGACTGTCGATATGCTCATTAACAATAGTCACTGTGTAAAACATTTAGTGTTGTTGGACATAAAAAAGTTCACTCCCATCAGATGAGTATTTGTTTGTTCATTCTAGGTGACATGATAGAGCCTCAGGCTTGGATCTTATCTACTGAAGGACAAGTGTTGAGAGGAGAACACAACAGGTTCATCAGTATGACAGAAGCATCTGTGTAAGCTACTAGAACTTCAATCTGCAGCATCCTGCAGGTGGCTCATGTCCTCTGGAGCGCATGAATGAATTCAAAGGTACTGAAACACTCAAATTTACACTGTACTGCTGCTGCGGCTTCATCCTGTTTCACACACCCCTACACACACACACACTTGCATTCAGATTCAGACACACACACACACACACCATGCATGAGCACCAGGACGCAGCTATCTCTACAAAAAAATAAGAAATGTGAGGAAATGTAGCTCATTTGCTAATGTGTTTGTTTTTGCAAAAGGGTCTTAGTTTTACTACAAATATGATGTTTAACATAGAATCTGTCTTTGTCTCTGCAGTGGACGTTATGTTTTTGGTCATGTCTCACATATAAATGACACCATATGTAACACACTGGGGCTCTGGAGTCTTCTTGCTCCTAATCTTTCCTTTGCTCTCTGCTGTTTGATAAAGCCAGATCACGCTGGGTCTCGGGAGGATATCTATGTAAAAAAAAAAAAAAAAAAAGGGGGGAGTTGTTGTCTTGGCATTGATGTTTCTTTGGTATTAACCCTGAGAAAAGCTCTGAATTAAAAGAAACAGTGAGGAGTCATCAACATGTGAGCACACTTCTGAGAAACCTTGTGGACTTTGAATGAATGTCAGAGTAGAAATAATGTTGTTCAGGATGAACAACGTGAGACACACGTCTTTGTGTGTTCCTGCTCACAAAAATGTTGATTAAAGCAGCAGTGGTAGGAAGATGTTTTTTTTTTTTGCTGTTGCTTTGTCTGTTTGTTTTTTCTCATTAAAAGAACTTTTCATAAGACACTTAAATCCTTTATCTTTAAAAAGTTCAATATTTTAGGATATTGCTATGTTCTTTGTTCATTTAAAAAGCAGCTGTTCTACTTCATACTTTACCAAATTGAAAAGTTAAAACGGTATTTTCTTTGTTGTTGTTTTTCTTGGATCACATCCAGAACACGTTGGTGTTGGATGGGTGTGGTCACAGTTATCACAGTTATTCTATGGCGACGGCTGCTATATATTTACAGCTTAAAGTTGTACATCTATTACAGTTTACCGTGAAGATTTTCAGGTAAATTATGGTGAATGTAAAACAACAAGTTGTCATTAATTAACTTGTTGAATTTATAATCAAAAATTTTACAGTCTCATGTTATTGTCTTTTTTCTTCCCTACAAAAATCAGTTTGAAGAGAAATTTAACAGAATTTATTTTTGTTTCTGTATTTTACTTCAAAGTCATAAAAAATGTAAGTTTGAAATCTAAGAAAATACTTTTGTTTTTCTGAAAATGTGTGTGGTTTTGGGCTTCACAACTAAAACACTGACTCTTTGATTAATGACTTTTAAAAAAAAAAAAACATTTACTCATCTTAATAACACACTGTTCCTGCTTTATTCTAAGTAGCTACAAAGAGACAGTGCAAATTATTAATAAGTGCCTAATAAAGGATTTATTAACTGTAATAAGACAGTTCACACTTTATTTTAAGTAGCTGCAAAGGGACGTTGTTAACAGTTCAAGTAACTAATAATAGGATTTAATGACATTAATATTAACCTCTTGTCATTAGACAAGAGGTTAATAGTTGATAAGTTGCCAACAAACAGCTGACAAATTCCTAATAGCTGCTCATAAATATCTTATAACTCAATAAAAAACATGTTTTATACCATAATAAAGACTCATTCATTCTTATTAATATTTAACATCTTGTTAAGGTTCAAAGGATAAACATAACTTGTTAAAAAGACAATATAAATGCCTTAAGAAATGAAATGAATTAATTGTTCTTTTATTATAACTTAAATTGATTTCTTAATGTTTGTAAGTTTATTTTGAGAAGCTTTAAAATGCTTCAGACTTATATGTGTTAATATATAAGACTTGTTAATATATCAAATTACAGCAAAGTGTGTTCTCAGGCTTAAATAACATCAACACAGCATGAATGTTCTTCCTTTGTTGTCATGTGACACTGTGGGGATGTTTTATAAGAGAACATCCTGTCGTCTGTTACATCAGCAACATTCTCACAACATTGTTACAATGTTGCAGGAAAACGATTCATTTTCATGTTTGTTCAATTTTTATATCAACATAAAAACAATAACCTTACGGAGCCGCAGCCTTAAATAACTTCAACACATTTCTACACATTTCACTGAGAATGTTGTTCCTCTGTTATCAATAATAAAAGTGATATTTTGAGTTTGTTTTGTCCAACAACATCCTATTGTCTGTTTCTTGCTCTACATCCATAACATCCACATGAATTGTTTCACCTTTGTTAACACGGTGAAAAAACATGAAAATATTAATCTGAATGGGTTTTTTTCCTGCTGTTGTACTGATGATGACTTTATATAACACCTTTCAAGATTCCCATGGTCACTTAACAAATAGCAGATTTAGTGTTGTAATGTTTTATGAGAGAACAACCTACGATCTGTTTAATATCGAGACATCATACTGTGGTTTTAACCTTGTAACATTTTAGAGTTTTTGAGTTTTTGACAGAACATAGAATGTAATGTTATGTTAGCAAATGCTGCATAAATGTTGCTTGTTTGGTTTTAAGTTTTCCATCTTTGTATTAAGGCCAAAGTAGAGTTAACACTGTTGGGTTTTTTTCTTGTCAACTTCATCTGAAATGTTGATTTTGTCAATTTGAAGTGAATAAAGACCAAGTGAATACAATTTAAGTTCATTTAACTCAAACATTTAAAGACTTTGTTGACTTTGAGTTCTATAGGAACTGAAAACGTGTTTGTCAAACTCCTCAACCTGAAGCTTCTTCTCAGATTCATAACTGTCTAAGGTGGACGGGACACTAAGTGTCTCATACTTATTTGCTGTCAACAAACATGTTAGTGGACTTGACCAGCTCCCATGTGGCGACATTAACACAGATCATTTCTTTTTTTTTCATTTTGAAAAAGGTAGGTTAGTGGTAAGGTTTTTTTTTTTTTTTTTTTTTTTTAAAAACATTAGCCCCCAAATCACCTTCTCTGCTGCTAAAACTAAAAGTAGCTTCCTTTTCTCTCCTCAAGAGTTTGAAGATACCTGATATCAACAACATTTTTCAGAATATTCTTCCTCATGCTTTATTTTATCCATATTGATTTTGTCTTGTGTGAGCACTCAAGGTAATATTTCTTGCCTTCACTGCCTCATAAAGTCACCCATGTGTTATTGCCTTAAAGGGATATTTGGAAAAAAAAAAAAAAAAAAAAAGTGTATTGTGTCAAAAGTCTCCTTAAAATCCCTTCTCTTGAGAACAGTAATATTAAAGGGCATACTTGACATTTTCAGTCAATTTTAAGGCATAAAGCTCCATCATACTGTGGAGAAAGTTTTACCTGATCATATATTTGTCCTCAGTCTCCCATAATATGTCATCTGGTGCAAACCATTTCCATTAGAAGAAGAGAAGGCCAATGGCACAGGAGCAAAAGTATGTACGAGACAAAGGTGTGACTTAAATATGAGAATAATTCAGACTAACAGACTAATGTGGAGTTAAAAAGTGAATTTTAGGTAAGTTTGTAAATACAGACAGGTCATGAGACCTTGTGGAGAGACGTGAGGGAGAGAGGTTACAGAGATATGGAGGGAGAGAGGAGAGGGGGTGAAAGATAATGATGTGAGAAAGGAAGGGCAAAGAAATAGGAGGAAGGGCAAGAGGCACAGACACAGAAAATACCACGAGAGAAAAGGAGAGAGAGAGGAGGACCTCGGATGACTGATCTGCCTGTTAATTAGAAACGAGAGCTAGAGCACACAGCGATACACACAGGTACACACACACGGACGCGCACACACACACACACACATACATGGACACACAGAAACACTTTCATGGCGATTCATCCTGGAGACCAGCTTCTAATTAACAGTAAAGTCTCGGTGGAGAATGAGAGAGGCTCATGGGTTTAAAACCCAAGAGGCTGATCACATCAGATAATGCTCCACAGCTACAGTATAGGAATTTTTAACCTCTGCCTGTCAACTTGTTTGTGTGCAACAGCTTATTGATCCACTGTTCTTTTCATCTTTGTCTTTCGTTCCTCTTCTCTCTGTGTGGTTATCCATCTAATTGGATATTTATGTGAGAAATATTCAGAGATAAGTCACATTCCCTTGAAAAGGTTTGTTCTACGGTAACAAAACACAGTTATTCTTTCTTTTTTCAGGTGATTATACATGAATCAATACATAATTATGAATATTGTGTTCTATGTCTGACATTACGTACTCCTTTAATCCTACACATCAGTCCACACAATTTAATCTATATAAGATAAGAAGCCATTTAGTCTAGAAAACTGAGGCGTTTTCCTTAAATTGTGTTATTTCTTCAGTCAGTAGTCAGTGAGATATTTTAATATTTTATATAAAACATCACGCTGACAGCATGAATAAAAAAACTCAAGTCATTTTTACTTAAAAATGATTCATTTGAGGTTATGCGACTAAACATCACGTATATTTGTTCCATGAAAACAATAGAAAATATAATCCACCTCCCTCCATCTCTGTCACTACGTTGCTCTTCCTCCATCTCTACAGACTCTTCTTGACAACAGCTGCCAGTATCATGAAGCCGGGCAGGTTGCAGTCACAGACACACAAAGACATAAGAAAACAGGCACATACACATATACACACAACCATAAACACACATACACTATAACACGATGTGACAGGGGCCCTACAGTATGTGTCTGAGCGCAGGGACTGCCTGTCTGTCAAACACACACACAGCTCAAGGCGAACGCTGCTGCAGCTATGAGGTGTGTGACATTGTCCTTTGGACACTTGCTGTGTCAGTGTAAGTGTGTGTATGTTCGAGTGCACTTGGGTGTGGATGCTAGCTGTCTGCTTTTCATCGTGGAGCAATAAACCCAACAGGGTATTGTCAGTAAACATGTGGGCAGTGAGAGCCTCTGCATCATTGCTCTGCCACTCTCACAGTTATTTATTTAGTCACTCAGCCAGACAGTCAGAAAATGAATCGTGATTTTTAACACATTCACAAGCAGCAGCATTTAAATGGGGACGGTGGAGCATCGGCATTAGGAGATATCAGGTTTTTAATATACACAGGAGGTTGTTTCCACTTAATGCTTTGATACAAAGTTAGTGGTTATAGTTAGTGGGAATAGTTAAAAGAAAGAAATTACATAAATCTAGTAGTTGTTATTTCTGTGAGTTCACCACCTGCAACTTTTAGGACTATTTGATTCTGGCAGAGGACGATCCTCTTAAATCTGCCTACGAAATTCAGAATCTCTCAGTTGTTTGTCCAACCAGGAAAACAGCCATGAAAGAGCAGAACACTAGATCTATTTAAAATCACTGAAGAAGAACAAGGTGAAAATATTGCAGCATTCAAAAGGATATGAAAATTCATTTTTTTCCAAAAGCTAAACTGTGAAAAGAATGAGAGGCTTTTAAAATGAAAAAAATGACTAGTTTTGTATGAGACTTGAACAACTCGGCTCCAACTGAGTTCAGACTTTCTGAATATTTGTGTCCAGACTGAAAACGACGTCTGTTTGACTTCAGGCTTTTGTGGTTTTGCGACAACATATTTCTGAGGATCCTATATAACTTTAACTACCAAATATTAACAACTATTTTTATTATCAAAAATAACAAATCATCTGAAGCAACCAAAACTAACAGTGCATTCATCTTACTAACTAGAATTATGTGTGAGGCCAGTCTTATGAAGCTAATGCTACCATGCAATATCACTCTTATCACTATTAAGAACACATTAAAAATTCATACCACTGCATTTGGGCGACATATTCCTACTTTATGATGAAAATGCAAGACTAGTTTTATTTCTATATTGCCTACAGCAGTGAGGTCAAGGATGACACGTAGGGCATATTGTTGTTAAACCCCTGCACCTCTGGGACAACAATAGTTGGTAAAGCGGGTCTGGTTTAACTCGTGGATCTTCCTAACAGCATGCAGAAGTGTCCTTGAGCATCACACTGAATCACAGATAAGCAGGTCAGTGCCACGTCTGGCAGCTCCGTCACCATCAGTGGATGATAGCGAGAGTGTGACGCGCTGCAAAGCTCTTTGCTCCGTCTCACTGAAAACCTTTGATATGACACGTTTTTGTGCGTCAGATGCACGTCTATTGTTTATCTTATGTTACCGATGTGTGAAACAGTGCTTCATTACTCAATGCCTACAATATATTTAAAAGGAAAAACAGCAAACAGCAGGAAATATACTCTGTGTAACATCTGTTTATTTTCTGCCAGATGTAAAAACACTGTCAAGCTGCTTCATTCCAGCTCTGACGCATGAACATCTAAAGGTGATTAAACCGGTTTCAGACTCACTTCTGCAGATGGGCCTGTGGTCACTCCAGGCAGCCAGAGTGTCGGTGACTCGTTGGCAGGTGATACTTTTAGATCCTTGTAGTACGTAGCTGTCGTCACAGCTGAACTGGACGCTGGAGCCGACCCTAGTTAAGAGGAGACAACAGTAACAACTTGTCAAGTAATATTAGTAACTTTGATTCTGCAAATAAAAGTCACAGTCCTGTAACACAGTGATGTGAGGAGTCACAACGTTATTAGTTATTTTTAGATCGGCAGGAAAGACAACCATCATCGGATCTATAATTCTTCTCTTTCTGTAAAAACACTTTTGTAATTTTACCTTTTTCCACCCATTTTACTATTGTTCACTTTTCATTGCTCTCTTTTTCTCCCATCATGTCCTCTCCCTATTTTCTCTCATCATGTGTTGTGATCATTGTTGTTTTCTCATCCTCTCCAACATCATGCTGTCTAACATGTGAGAGGGACATTCAGGCATCTAAGTGGAAGTCTGCATGGTGTCTTGTCTCTAAAGCTTAATGTCCTTTCCCTGCTGAGGCGCACCACAGTATACCACCTGGCCAAACATTCACTGTGTAGTGTTGTGGTTGTTCAGGAGAACCATCCTGTTACTAAACACTGGAGACTTGTGCAGCCTGGACAAATCTCTCTGTTACTGTGTTTGTCACAAAAGAGAAAGATCCTTTACAGTTTCTGCCTTGTTGGTGATTCTGATGATGCTGGAAATGCTTTACATTCACTGCGAACTTTACAATTAGAAGAAAGAAAACTTTGTTATTATTGGAGTTTCTGTGAAAAGTAACAAAGCCATTGTCTGTGGATCAACATTACCAAGACACAAAGTTAAAACTATCTTGCAAAACTACGTTGGAAACTCTTCAGTTTTCTCTGCAGCTCAGTTTCACTTCATCAAACCATAACTCTGTTCCAGCTCCTGCGTCTTTGACATAATGATGATTAGATACAAACCTGTAAAACACACCGAGCGAATCTGTGCCAACATCCATGCACACAAACACACGGAGGTAATGACCTTTCACTAACTCTAACAACTCTACTAATGGTCCTGCAGAGTTTGTGCAACCATAGCTGCTAATGGTAAAGAAACACAGCGAGAAGCTAAAGATTAAAAATCATTCACTTTAATGTTTGTTTTTTTAGCCTGTCACAGGAAAAAAAAAAAAAAAAAAAAAAAAAAAAAGTGTGTATATATTTCTTGATTCCTTCATGATCATTAGCAAAATATAACAATTTAGCTCCACTGATGCTAAGTGGATGAGTTGTCAGATAAGGTGATTATTTTATAATTGCTCTCTCCCAATTAGATCAAAGGATGTTTCCATTTGTGATGATTAGATGACAGACACCATGGAGTGAATCATTTAAAAATCCCTGTGTCCGTCAAGTCCTTTATTTATTAGTCACAATCCTACGACTAAAATATTCCTTAACATTTTCCATCTAAACATGTATAAGAATAATAAAACCTAGGCTGTAATTAGTGAAGTAAACTGGTAAATACTGATGGTTAACAATCTGTTTGAGGCCAGAAGAGCTGATGATTATAAATGACTAAACACATGGTGAAGGATCCAAAATACACCCTGACTATGTTGATGACGGCAGTTTTAGATCTGTGGTTTTGGACTGAACGTTGCAGACGAACCTGCACCACTTGGTGGTAAAAGTAACACTGGCAGCAGTTAAACGATTCTGACAAAAACATGCAAGGAAAGAAAAGTAATAGCTGCAATTCTGACAATTGTCTCACTTATGGGAAACGGCTCCTCACTTTGGAGATTTTTAAAGATTAAAAATGTGAATTTGTTTTTCAAGTATATAACAGACCACTTACATAAGATGATTCTCTGCTAAAAAAAAAAAAAAAAGAGAGATAGTTTCTGTAACAACAGGTCCCAAACTGACAGAAATTATTTACGAAGATACATAAAACCACAAAACTCTTCAGTCTTCATGAAAGTGATGGAGAGCTTTTCTCACAGGAACAAATGAGGGACCAGAGCAGAAGCAGCAGCAAATAACTTATCTGAGTTGGGCCCTGAAATCACCTCAAGATCATGGTCTATAACGTCAGGAGTCATGAGGCCTAAAGTAACCCTGACTGCCACCGCAGCAAACAGAGTGTGTGTTGTCACAATACGACTCCGTTCAGCAAACAGCAAGGCTCCGTGTTTTTTAGTTAACTGTCAGTAAATGTCCCTAAAAAAAAAAAAAGAAAAAGAAAAACAGCAGCCCACCAGGAGTTCTCTCTATCCTCCTTGTGATAACCACATGTATTGTGCTGACAACAACCAGGCTGCGCTGTACTGAATTTAGATAGCAAAACATAAAATAAGTATAAAATGCACATAAATCGAACAAAAATCCCTCAACTCACATGTCATACAAATGACTTCAGAAGTTGTGACATGTTTACAAATGTAATCATCTGCAAGGAAACTGCGCTGACTCATGTCAGGAAAACATGTAATAAAGATCCCAGCGCAGGTTAAAAGCTCAACAATGCCCAAGGCACTAGTGCACATTTCGGTTGCATCTGATTTGACCATAAGTGACTGTGAGTCTGAAATAAGACATAAAATGAACTTACTGGAAGGCCGAGCCCATCCTCTTTCCATTTTCTGGAACTCCAGGATCAGGACAAACGTCACCAGCGAGGCCACTTTGACTCACTGAAAAGACATGAACACATATGTGAAATGTCTTTTTGCCTCTTTTTGTGGTTTATTGTGAACAATTTAACAAATCTTACCTGTAAATGATCCCTCGAACAATTAAAAGTCACTGTTATTTTGCCACTTCTTTTTTTTATAATTAGATGAAATTGGCTCACTCGTTATTATGACCACAAGCACAGACATGTTTTTCAGAGAATGACGCCAGATGTGAGAAACATCTCAGCGTGTTCTTGAGAATTCACTAAATGAAACATGTACCCAGCATTTAAACTTCTAAATCTATATTTAAATCTTTTCTGGGCTGAGTCAGGAACACATTTGCTAAAAAAACACAGGCCTCAAAATGAAACCGAACCTTTTTCCTTCACCCTTTATGTTTATTTTTTATGACAGCTATGACAATGATGATAAAGATTTAAAGATAAAAAAGTTTTTCATCAAAGAGCAGCAGTGGACACCCTTGTCAATGTTTAACGTCCAAACCTTTTGGAATTTAACCATCTATGAAGTTCGCTCCTTCCATAAAAGAAAAATGTGAGTGACAGTGATTTGTTTTGACAGCGTGTGGACACAAACCTGGACACTAGAGAAATAGTTTAACCTTAAGATTTTCTACAGCAATTTTGCATTTTGATTTGTCGTGGCAGGAAACATAAAAGAAATGTATAAAGATTTGTATTGTTTTAAATAACTAAAATGTCAAAGCAGTCTGAAATATGACGATAACGTATCACATCACAATCCCCGACCATTCGGATTTTACACAACTGAATAAACACAGAGAAAGAAAGAAAAAAGAAGACACTGTTGCCTTGGAAATAACAGTATCTTCACAACAGAATAATTAAAATTCATACCAAAAAAATTAACTAAATGATAAATATTATAAACTACAATTATCAACATAAATCAGATGGATGACTATTAAATGTTTTTATACAAACAGGAAAACTTTAAAAAAGATGAAACCTCTTTATTCTTTGGTACAAAATGAACAAACTTAAATTATTTGATGTTTGTCAGTTCTATATTTCAATCATTCATCACATTGCTTTTCACTTTATTTTGATGTTTGTTTGTTTTTTTATATATTTTTGTTGTCGCCTCCTTCACCTTTTCAGGATTAATGTCTCACTTTCTGTTCAGCTGCTTTTATAACCAACTTTATCAGTCACAGTTTGACTTTCTAAAAAGGTGTTTTGTGTAATACTTTTAAGCAAAAAAAATAAAAAATGAATAAATCAAACGACAGATTATGGAAACCTTGACAAAAATGGACAAAATGGGCGACAATAACAATAATAAAAATAATAATAAAAAAACAGGTTTCACATAAAAATAAAACTGAACAACTGTTGTGACGGAAATAGAAACGAACACATGCAGAGATTTAATGGAAAAGAACTGGCTTCAGTTTTTACATTTCAGCCACTCATTCCCTGCGGTTTTTCTTATCTATCGGCATGATCTGTTCTGTTCCTAAAAAAGCAGAAAAGCAAAAAAAAAAAAAAAAAAAAAAAAAGAAACTTTACAGTTTTTGTCCAGCTCATATTCTGGATCTCGCATTGGTTTTCGACTTCGTTCTGGTTGGAATAATCTCCTGCAAGCTCATAACATAATGTAAATGTAAATGAGAGTAGACAACATGACAGGAAGCGGTTTAGACTAGATCTGTCTTAATGGAGCTCTGTGGATGAATAATGATGGTTATCAAAAGACAAAAAGGATGGAAGAGAAATGAGCGAAATATAAAAAAAAAAAAAAAATGGAGAAAAATGCTGAAAAACTTCAACATCAAGAAGAAAAAAAAAAAAAAAAAAAAAAGATTATTTAAGGAAGAGAATCCTTAAATCTGACCTGGAGTCAGAGCAGTATCTGACCACTTAACGCATCTTTTTGTTTCCACCCGTCTTCCTCTACATCGTTGATATTTTGCTTCACACTCTCTCCTCCCGTCCTCCCAATATGCCTCCGCTCCCACTCGTTCCTTCTCTCTGCTTTTCTATTCCCAGTTCACTCACCTCGCGTTTTCTCACACACGCATTAGCTGCAATTTACAAAGAGCTGCTGAAGTTTTGTGCATCCTAGCATAAAAGATGAATGAATGATTTGCTGCATTTGTGCAATTGTGTTATGCTTGTGCTGAGAGGTTGGGAGTGTATAGACACTGCGTATGTGTGTTTGTATGAGATATGATGCAAACAGAACCAGCTGTCTTTTTTGCTTTGCTGGGTTTTTGATGTTCTGTCCAAAAAAAAAAAAAAAAAAAAATCACCACACACACAAACACATTGTAAAACACACTCTCTCTGTAGCGCTCCATCATCCCCTTTCACTCATGTTCAAATGACTTTCACTGGCATCAAATATAAAGGTTCATATTGCTGAAACAAATCCAGCTCATGCAAACAACATGAGATTGTTATAGGAAGAAAAAAAGCTGCCAAATATCACTGCTGGGCTGATGTCAAAAATCCTCAAGCTGACTTAATCCCATATTTGCACTTAAAAGACCATTCGACATTTAAACACAAGCTTATGATGCATAACGTCATTTCCATATCATCAAAGTGTCTCCAGCAAACCTTTCATCTCTAAAAGTCAACTTTTTCAAAATTCGTAAAAAGTGATTAATTTTCTTGTTGGTGCTCGTGCTGCTTTGACATTTCTGACGTCTTTGGTAGACGCCAGTTCACGTCAGCCGCAAACTCAAACACACACAGACGCTGAACTCATTCATTTCCTCCTGACGTTGTTTAAACTCTTTACATACCACTCAACCAATTACCTGATTTAATATAAACTTCATATAGATGCAGTTATACAGAGTAATATGCTGTAAAACGAGCAAATCCAAACATGACAAAAAGGAAATGAAGGTTTTATAGTCTTCAGGGAGAAATGATGACAAAACAAAGGGCAAAAACAGACAGAAACATATGATGCAATCCAACTGAACAGCTCTATCATATGTTGAAACATGCTCCTATTGTGAAAACATGCTTAGACAAATACGATCACACATTAAGTCCACATCCTCAACACACATCAACAGCACAAAAAGCAACAGGGATCACATGAATCGTTTCTCACCAGTTTAAATAACATGATCAGAGAAAACTGTTAGAACATCAGTGTAATGCAGTGAAGTGCAACACCTCAGCTGGCTGCACCATAAAATGCTCTGCAAACCACTATTAATGGCAGTATCACACTAACATTGTTGCCATGAGCCATTCTGCATCATGTGCTCTTGAAGACATTAAATGTTAGAGGACAGGAGTTTTATTGAAAATAAAAAAAAGCAAAGAAATAAAACTCAACTCAGCTCTGCAGAAACAACCCACCCAGGTTATAGACCAAAAAACACGGCAAAGCAAATCAAACACTGGCAACTAGAAACATACTGAATATGAAATACAAAACATGAACAAACACAGAAAACTCACGAAACAAATGACCAGGAAGCAAACAGATGATGTGACACTGATCACTGAGGGAAAAGAGAGAGAGAGCACATCCAACATGGACGAAACAAAGAAAACGAGACACAGGTGTAACAAATCAAAGGTGGAGTCAGATGATCACACAGGAAGTAGAACACAATCAACAAGACACAAGGAAAGACGCCTTCAAAATAAAACAGGAAGCGGCACAAAACAATCAAACACCAGACAAAACGTGGCACAAGAAGAAAAAAAAAAAATCAACTCTAACTGAAATAAATAGTTGAAAAGGTGCGAAATGAAGTTACGTTATATTCACTTCTACCAAGATTTTATAAAATCATTATTACTCAAGAAAAGGTTCTGAGCAGAACTGCAATGGCACAAAAGAAGATGTGTAAAACTTTATCAGTGTTTTGCCTTTTTTATTTATCTATTTGTTGTTTTGTCTTTTCTTGTTTTTCTTTGTTATGCTACAGCTAATTAATATGAAAAAGTAAACTGAAAGTGTTAAGTCAAATGTTTTTAGATTAAAAAAAACATAGGACACATGCTGACATGAGGAAGTTTATATGAGGACACAATCATTAAAATGTTAAAACATCTTCTTGGAAAAGACCAAAGGTCCATTTTGTCCTTTGAAAATTAAACCATCTTATAGAGAAAAACAGAAACTAAAGGAGTCTACTTTAAAAAGAGAAAAGCTTTTAAGCTATCAGAGCGATTCAACAAAGAAGTATTTGAGATTAAAAACAAGAACAGCAGGGAGCAGACAAATGTAGGAAAAAAAACAGTTTTCCAAAGAATGAAACGTCGACTACAATAAGACGCATCTCTGATTGATATCTGACTGTTGTTCTATGAAGAAAGTTACATAAAAAAGATTCACACACTAACTTTACCTCATTCTGTCTCAGATAAAACCTGCTGTAACTCTTAAACTAAATATATGAAGATATATGAAAATAGCACACATTATGAAGTGAATTAAAGGAGAACTTTGGTGTAAAATGATTTTTGGATACGTAAAACATGATAACGAGTTGTTATGTTGGCTGAGGAGCAAAACTCTGCTAGCCTGTTGCATTATATTTGCATTGCATTTTTTTTTATCGTTTTTGTTGAAGATGCTAGTGATTGGGGCACCGAGGCAGCTTGAAGACGTCGCTATTTTAAACCATTAAAACAAATCAAAGTAGCTTCACACTTCCTTGCTGATATAACAAGGATCCTGGCATTTAAAATGAGGCGTTGATAACTTTGTAAGTGAACAGATCATTTATTAAAAAGACTTTTACAGGTTGGACCTAGTGGTAGTTTCTGTCGCCACCATGTTGAATATAAGACCTAGACTTGTAGGACTTACATTCAACATGGCGGCAACCAGTAACTACCACTAGGTCCAACCTGTAAAAAAAAGTATTTTTAAAACATGATCTGTCATCATTTTACACCAAAGTTCTCCTTTAAATGAATTGTTGGACTGTCTACTTTTACAAATATGCAAGAAGTTCATTTATATTATTTGGCAAACCAAACCAATAACAATTCAGAAAAGAAAAGAAAAAGTTGCTTTAAGTTTGATGTTTTTAATGCAACAATTTAGTCTGAAGATTTAAACAAAACAACAACTTTGAGTTCATCCCTTTTAAAGTTATTGTTAGTTAAGCTGAATGTTATTTCACTTAAACCTGCAAGAGTCATCCTAGATAGAAAAATCATTATAGGCTAATTTTGACCTAATTTTGGCAAAGTTTCAGAAGGACAAACTGCCTGTATATGGTCGAAATTGGGGTTGCAAAAGAAACTCCAAAACATAGACATGACTGCCCCAAAAACAGTCCAAAATCCACCACAGTCAAGACAAAGGCCTTGTTTACCTTTACTTTTTCAGTAGTGTGGTTAAACCATAACTATGACCCAAAATAGTTGAGTCAGAGTCAAATGGACTGTGATAATTTCTTGAATACTTTTCACTTTCATCCAAGAGGCTTCTTCAGTTCTGAAGGAGACGGTGTTTTCCCAGAATATATCCTCCGTAGGTGGACACCAGGTATCTAGTGTTCACAGGCGTATCAAAGACAGTCGTCGGTGGCTACAAGTGGTTTCAGTGCTGGTTATTAGGGTCACTAACGGTCACTGAGAAGCTATTGTTTCTATAACAACTGTGGTAAAGTCACCTGAGGTGAAACGTCCACACTTTTCCCACCTGAGACAGATGATTTGTTAAGTCTCCTGGGAAGGGATGAAAACACAGCATTATATGAGGACATTTCATATATGAGAACATTTCACCTCAGGTGACTTTAACCACTGTCGTTACAGAAACAATAGCTTCTCTGTGAACGGCAGTGAACCTAACGACCACTATCGAAACTACTTGTGTCCACCAACGACTGTCTTTGATCTGGTGTCCACCCACAGAGGATGAATTCTGGGACCACACCACCATTCAACAAATTATCATGGTCCAATTGACTCTGACTCAACTAATATGGATGCTATGACCTGGATGAATGAGAATCTTCACAGACATAACTATGTCATAGTCAAACCAAAGACAATCACCCTGCTTCCTCTGTGACTAAATGAATCTAAAAATGACAAACATCTGCCAGACTACAACCACAATCTTTCATATCTGGGATGGACAGAGTCATATTCAGACCTTTTTTTTTCAGTTTATTTGCAGATATTACAGACTCTGTCAGTAATACTACACATCTGTGTTTAGCTATTGGTCTTTACATTCAGCATGTTGATCCAGAAGCCACAACATCTGGAATAAAACCAGCTACATTATCTGTATCATCTAAAGTTACTCCAAGTGGAGCTGAAGCAACTTTAGGTATAAATTGTCAAGCATTTTTGTCAAATCTGTATTTCATGACCTATTATTTCTGATTATCATAAATGTTGAAGTAATTTACATGCATAAAAACAAATCACCATGTTTTTGACAGTTTAATTACAATTTTATTGTTTTTCTGTTGAGATTTCAAGTGATAAATAAAGTTTTATCAATACTTTGATATTCTTCTCCAGGTTCAGTATATAAAATGTTCAGTTGTGGAAAAGTAATGTTGTAAACTTCATGCAATAGTACAAACTCAACAACAAAAAGTCAGTGTACGAGTTAGAATGAATGAGAAATGACTGTTGTCATCAGTGTTTTGGTCTAATGCACAGAGCTGCAGCGTTGAGGCTTAGTAACTTAGCTAATACTGGTGGCATTTTAGATTACACATCAGGGAGTCATTTAGTTTTACAAACAAGACAAATCTTATGAAACAATGCAAAATTGAATATTTACTTTGAGGTTGTTTTTGTCTTTTCTGATAGTTTTGTTTTCTTTCTTGTAAGAAACTGTTGTTGAAGTTCCCAAGAGAAAGGATTACAAAACAACAGGCTTAGGGAGTTATGTGAAAAGGGAAATACACAGCATTAATTTGCATCTAGAAGACAAAGCCATGTAGCAGAAAAGTTTTTTTATTATTATTATTTTATTTTAATTTTCATAACAACTGTCATTAATAAAGAAACTGCTCTCAAACACACAATGAGAAAACACGTGAAGTGGAAGGACGATGCTGGGAGAGAAGGGCAGACTGTGTTTGTCTCAGTGTGTGTGTGAGTGTGTGTGTGTATAATCAGCTGATATGAGTTTCAGGTAAGGGTTTTTGAGGTACTCTTCAGGTGCCTGTTGGATGAGGAGAGAAATATGTGAAGTGCCGTTTGTTGATATGCTCTCCTCCGCTCCTTTCCTCTGCTCATCTTGTCGCCTCTTATCCACTCTCCTCTCTCCTTCTCCTCCACCTTCTTACGCTCATAGTTCAATCAAGCCAAGAGCTGAAGTCTGCAGTCATCTACCCTGGCATCATTTTGTTGAACCCACAAGACTCTCAACATAAAAACAACGTTATGTGGCCCGATTCTCAAGTCAGAGCAGCGAGGGATGAAACTAGATGTATTATTTTGTTCTGTTGGTTACATTTGATATTATTGTGAAACCTAAAGTGTTTTCATATAAATTTAACTTTCAAGTAGTCACATCATTTTCATTAGAGGAGACCACAACCTGGCAGCACCTTGCCTGACAATCCTGAAGAAAATACTGATTATAAACCACACTATCACGATGATGATTCATTACAGTTCTAGGTCATTGTCTCGGGAGTGAAACTCCTTAATCACAATCTTTCAGCCTCTCTGTAATTATGACACATCCTCAGCAGTAAGCTAATGTACTACTGACAGAGGGCTCTTATCTGAACCATTTTATGTATTTGGGTGATCTGTCTGTCTGTCTGTCTGTCTGTCTATTTAAATATACATTTAGTATCACAAAAGATTTAATAATCAATCTGAGAATTATTAATAAACAATCTGGTCTCAAACTGAATTAAACTTATTCTCATGTGTATCTGTCAATTAGACTGTGCTTTAATATAGCCTAGAGGCTGTTACAGATAGTATTTTATATTATGATTCATAAGCACTCCATTCTCTAGACAGGTAAAACTCATTATAATCAGCCTCTAGTTCTTTGTAATGATTATATATTACATACAGACTATACATTCTCTGCCATACAGCTATAATATTACCGCTGGGAGTCATGTAGTTTGAAGAAATGTTGTTCAAAAACTGGTTTGGGACCAAAAGTGAACCTTTTTATTATTTTTTTTTTCTTAATGATGTGATGACCCAGTTCCCAGTCTGATGGACAACCCACAACACATTGGGGTAACTGAACCTCACCGAACCTCCATTCTGGCATGAGAACCCACATTTAAGCAGTTTTCAGTCCCTGTGATGAAAATGCAAGTATGTTTTAATGAGCGTGTGTCCCATGGTAAGAAACTAAATTTCTCATTTAGGTCCAGAGCTCAGAAAGATTAAGGGATCCCTGGACTATACAGTTAACAGTCATTATCATCATTCTCTCCACATAATGATTACAGATAACAAAAGCTAGTTTTGTACTGTGCAGCACTAATTTTACAAGTGGGACAGGCACATTTGAGAGTCTTTAAGCACATATGCAAAAACATCATGATAATGTACAAACTAAAGGCACTGAACAATGAGAGCTTGACCCCCTGAGGCAAACATGTACCGCGGGTCGAAAGGTTTTTAATTACTAAATAAATGCTGTTAGATAAATTAAGAAATAAATATTATTATATTATATTTGTATAGATACATATCTTACTGCTGCTGGTCTTTCAAAGAAGAGAACCTCATTGTCGGAGAAACTTAGAATTAAGTTAAGACAAAGACCAGCAGCCGCCACTGATGTACATATATATCTATACATATGTATCTATACATGTGTATCTATACATATGTATCTATAAGGAAGACTATGAAATAGCTTTGCTAAAATCAGGTCAACAATATTAGCATTGTCTACCATTATGTGCACCTTGGTAGCTAGTTCATTCCAACCTAGCCAACAATATGACTGATTGAACGATCTAACAAAATGATATCAAACCCGAACAAGGAAATGTTGAAATTATGTTTAACTTAAACAAGGAAATACTGTTTTATTTACAGTGTAAGAAATGAAAAGTAATTTCGCTGAGCAAATACCAACAAATGGGTTGCAGTTTGTCTTTCAACTCCGCTTGCAAAATCTGCGATGGGACTGAGCTGAGCTGTCAAGTGACGGTGTTTATCTCAAAATACCTGTCAATCAAAACGGGATTCAGCCTTTCGACTGATCCTCCCATCATCATGTGGAAGCTCAGGCCAGCCGAGGCCCGCCCACAGCTCCACTCACCCCCAGAGACGCTGGGCGTCAGGGACAAAATCGTGGCATTTATCCAATGACCGTCGAGTTTCGAGGCAATGAAAATAACTGTTCCATGCAGTCCCATTGAAGTGCATGGACGCTCAGCTTCTACGTGCAAATGCATTGACTGTATATACATACCGTATAAGAAAACGCCGCTATGGGAATGTATGACAAGTGTAGCTGATTCTGAACGAACTTGTCCTCGAGATGAACATGTTCTAACACATTTGTAGTGAATGAAATGTTAACACAAACTTACATGTTTGACCATTTAATTTTTTGACATTTTAGGGGAAGCTGAGCTTCCCTTGCAGTCTTAAAGAAATCACCTCTGATGTACATGTTGTATTTTATTTGAGAGAATCCATAAAAAAAAAAAAAAGTTGTTTCACAGCAAGAAGTTTTTGTTAGCTGGCTCTTATCGTAACAACAGCTCTGGACTCAGCAGGCTGACCTCTGGCGATTCTCTCATGTGGAAACCACTATGTGTACGAGTGTGTATGGTAAGTGTTTATGTGTGTATCTGAGTGTGTGCACGCTATGTGTAAGTAACACTAAGAGAGAGAACGAGAGAGAGAGACAGTGTGTGAGAGATCTGAACTCTTCACCAAACATTACATCACTGATAAATATAATAAACTAGTTTGCCTTGGGATCTCCTCACATACTCATGCATACACTCATAGACACACACAGAGCATACCAGATTTAATTTGAACTGCAGCAAACAGATGAGGAAGCACACAAACACATAAGATTTATTTTTCACATATACACACGCATGCACACAAAAACACCATGCTACTGTTAATTGCACCAGCACATGCTTGACTGAGCGTGTAAATCAGCAGAATTATTGATGAAGGTTTTATTATGAAGCTAAATGCTAAGGAATGGATGAGGTGTGAGCTTGGGCTTCGGTGATAATCATGAGCCTGTGTCAAATTCTGTTTTTTCAGAAGCATCTTCAAGCTGCTAAAGAATATGTCAGTCACCTAAGGCTGTGGATCTTTATCTTATTTATCATTAAGGTCATTGTTTTATTGCCTTGTGGTCAATGTAGTATTGAAGTTTATTTGGATTTCCATTAGTTGCCAGTGAGGTGAAAAGCATTTTTCTTGAGGTCCAGATAAGAATAGTCCATATTTGTACAGACAGAAGATCTTTAGCCACTTACAATATGACTTAAGGGGCTTCATGCTGCAGGTTTTCTGTTAAAGTCTGACTTCTTAAGGAACAACTGATGAATATAAATCCTGCAGCTGTAAAAGATGGAAGAGTTAACGTTTAAACACTAAAGCCACTTGACCATTTTCCTTCACAAATGAACGATACAAATTCTACTGAACACGTTATTTGCTAATATGAAAATAAACCAGTGAGGTACCATTTATCAATTACTGATTATTTTATTTATTAATTTATTACTTATTTCTTTTCTTTGTGTCACAAAGACACAGAATAAATATCTGCAACTAACATCTGTACTGAAAATGATGCTGCATTGCTCCTATATCAACAGGATGTGTTCTTGCTTTTGGTTAAAAAAATAAAAAATGAAAACAAATAATGATATAATGATAAAACTGATATGGCTAGAGAAAAGATCATGGTTGGATTAAAGAAAGAAACTACCTAACTATGTGTTGTTTTTGTCCATTTTCTAAAACAGCTGACGCTGCTGTTTTTTTTTTTTTTCTGTTTCCCTGGTTGACGGTGTCAGTTCTGCTCATCACTTCAGAAAATCTAATATCCACCTTCATGTTATGTGGTTGGCTGACAATATTTTCACTGCACTGCACCAACCAGCAGTGCTCTAGGTCACGTTTACAATAGAAGGATGACGAGTTGCAGCTCCCTTTAACAATTTAAACACTCAAATTACAGTTAAAACTAATCTCTGATTAGTTCTGACATGTAACCACGCTTAATATTCGAAGCACTTCTCAATTTCATTTGCAAACTACAAGAAGTGGCTTTCGTTATATCACTACCGGCGTGAAGAAAAGCATGACATCGATTTAAATCCCATTGAAATGACATGGAAGACATGTATGTTCTATATATGTTGCACTGTGTGATCTGAACAATATGGGAATATTAGTCAAGCGAAGAGCTGAATATGTGAATACATATGAGTTCACTGTAGAGAAACAGAACTAATTTAACATTTTTTAAACATGCATCACATATACTGGGTATCATTAATGTTCACAGTGTATTTCAGTACAATCCTATTAGCTTCTCAGAGAGGAGCGATCCCTGGTTTTCCAATTAATGACTTCATGTGATGGAGAATACAGTGCTTCTTTCTGGAATCTTGGCTCTACCTCTAAAAGGAATTAATAAGATGCAGCGGGCACGTCTCCAGCTTATGGTCAAGAGGAATCACAACACCAACCCTCCAGACTCCACTTAGATTTTTTTTTTTTTTTAAATTTAGAGAGTTAAGTCACAATAAAAAGCTGAAATGGATAACACAAAAGACTCAACCACTGGGAAGCAACAGTGACAGCCAGAAGAAAAAAAAAAATTAAAGTGAGCCACCATGCTGCATTGAGTTTATTATGGATTGTAGTCTGCATCTCTTCTTAATACCAGCACTGGGAGGTGCTCTGTGTGACAACGCAAGACTTGAACGTTTCTTCAGAGTTAAAAAGAAAAGAAACCGACAAAACCCAAACAAACTAGAGAATCATGAATAGAGCTTTTAGTGTTCAAACATGATATCTGTGCAGGGGGTCGACACCGAAACGTGACGACCGAGCGGCAAATCTGATTGTGTTGAAATAAAAGAGTTGGACTGGACAGCGATGAAACAGCAACACAAATAGAGCGTAGACCTTAAACGACACTTATGTCAGTACAATGAGTGCTTTATGAGCTTCACAAAATGTATTATCGTCGTCTGATACTTTTGTGTGTTGCAAATCATCTCTTGAATCGATACTGTGACACAATCATTCGTATGATGAAAAAGAAGCTTTGGTTGTTCTTATCTTTTTGAAAAGCAACTATAAAAAGGACACATGGCTTATGTTTGGAAGGTTTTTTGTGGGTTGGTTTGTAATGAAAAATAAACACATTTTTCTTCTATAAACACATTATCATAACTTCTATTTATAGATCCGGTATCACACCAACCTTTGACACTTTGAAGGAAGGAGGAAGGAAAAAACAGAAAATGAAAATTCTTGTCCTCTAGAAGGGTAACCCGAGTGAAAAATAGATGGAATCACTGCTCCTGCCACATCAAAGATGGATGCAGGCTGTGTGTCCTTGTGTACGTACGCTACACACTCTGTGTGTGTGTGTGTGAGAGAGAGAGACCAGGTATGTTTCAACTTGGGTTTAAACAACACACAGTCACATTTTCTGCAAACCCACACAAAAAAGAAGATAGTAGTTTACTTACAAACAGCATTTTTGTGACTGGAGTCTTTACTGGGCATCATCTTCACTCCTCTGGACTTCAGCTCTATTGCTTTCTTAACTATAAAAACAAAAAGAAAAGAAAAGAAGAATGTTGTATGTGTGTGTGTAATGTGTGTAATTATAAATCATAAGATATTAGGCCTTAATTATTGTACATCTTTTTTCTACAGCACTTATTACTTTTTACAGGGATGCTATTCAGTGCGCATAAACTATGTATGTAATCCACAAAGTGCTTCACACTCTCCTCCTCCTTCTCCTATGACAAATCTATAACAAACGCAACAGTGGCAGACGCTGAAAATTAGAACAGGGAAAAAGGAGAAGACATTAAAGACACAGAGAAGTGGGGACAAGAGAGAAGAAAAATGAAGAGAAGAGCAAAGAAGAGAAGCAGCATAAAAATTTATCCCATCTGTTTTATCCTAAGTAGCAGCAAAGCAGAGGATAACAGAAAAATCTGTGCTACAACCCAATGACATTCCACTGAGAAATAGACTTGGCATGAAAAGCACGTTTCTCTGTCTCTTTGTCTCTCTCTCTCTCTCTCTCTCTCTCTCTCTCACACACACACACACACACACACAAACACACACAGGTGAGACCTAAAAAAGTGAGACAGACAACTTGAAGAAAAAAGAGAATCAGCATTGGGTTGAAAAACACTGGCACAGCAAGTCTGAGCCACAGAAAAAGAGACCAGCTCATCCTGTTTTGTGTTGAAAACATCACATTAAATCTAGGACGTCATGCGGGAGCTAATATTCACCTTAATATGTGACTTTAATATACCAAACCACCAGTAGATGACAGGGAAGGTCCTTTAAGTCCAGTAAGACTTGTATCTCAACACATGCACATATGATCCCGGTAACCCACCATGTATTCCCAAGCCTGTACTTGTGTTTTATATGTGTAGTTATTATCATAATCATATTCAAAGGAAGCTTGACACTTTAAAAACCCTCCCAGCCTCAATGTGCCTCTCATCACACACACAAAGATTAACCCTTAACACAAACACCTGTAAACACACCACAGATGTAAGCATGTCTGTGTTACATACCTTGATATTGTGCACTGAATCCTTTCCTTCGATGGTTGCTGTCTGAGGTGAAATGTATCCGAAGCCAGTTTTTATTTGATATCACTGGTGAAGGCAGGGTTGTACCAGTCAACCTGAAAGTAAGGAAATATAAAAATCCCCTGGTTATTCAACAATTTACAACGATCAAGAATGTGACAGTGTTTCTGAAACAGAGATACTCAACCTGCTGCTATTGCAGTTCACTTTTACACAGTAAAGTTCAGAGTCTCTCTCCAGGAAAATAAAGCGTTAGTGTATATCTATATGTGTCTGTATGGTCAGCACTGGTGGAACATTACAGCTTGCTCTAGAAAGTGAAGTAGTACAGTATGTGCTCTTAGTTTGCGGATGTGAAGATGAAACTCTGTGATGCAGAGAGAAAAAAAAAATCTTGTAAAAATGCCGTTGCTCAAGTAAAGTGCTTTAAAATTGCTGCCATGTAATTAGAGTTAGCAGCATTTCAGATTGCAGCACGACCAACCACTGTTGTAAGAAATCCTGTGAAGTTACGCCTCAAATAGTAGTAAACACAGAATATCATATTGCATAACAGTAAGTGTAAATAACTCCAGGGACAATAAGTCTTCATCTGAGGACCCACAGATAATAAAACTCCCCGTCTGAAGCAGAACTTTGAAGAGCATGATTTTGATGTCGCTCTTTGCTTTGTTGTCTGAGGTGTTGTTGTCCAGTCTGGCTGTGATTTACAGACGTTTCAATGGAGATGTGGGAATTGAGTGAATTATATTATTATTTACTCTTACATTTTTCTATATATATATATTTATTGTAAATCTTACATCATCTCTTGCATTTTGTTACCAACGGCAACTACACGTAGGCAGTCTCTTACATTTCATTTTCATCATTGTCGCATACATACAGACTTATATATATAGACTGTCTGGAAATGGAAATGTTCAATGTTTTACCATCTTCCCCAGAGCAAGAGAAGCAACTGTAACTGCCCTTTAATAAAGCTGCAGGTATGCTGAGCAGATAGAGGAAGACAATGAGGGAGGAAGGAACAGAGATAAAGAAGAGCAGAAACAAAATATGAGAGGTGTTTTTTTTTTTTTTTTTTTTAAGGAAAAAAAAAAAGAGCCATTAAACACGATTGTTAGAGGACTTTACTGAGTGATTATTAGAGAAGACACAAAGTTCTGTCTCTGTGAATGCATGTGGGAAGTTCATCAAATCAAAAAAGACTGAAAGAGACAACTGGTGAAAATCAGAGAGGAAGAATATGAAAAATGTCAGATGAGACAAAAGCACTGTCAGTGTGTCTGCCCCAAGGCTCTAACTCTATAGTACACATGGTGAAAAGACGACAGGAGAGAAATATGTCAGCCGGTGGTCTTCATCAGCTGGTGACATAATGACATGACATATGTGAGATAAGAGTCTTAAAATGAGAACGAGAACTATAAGATTTTGTGTAGAAAAGTATTTTCTATACCCAATATTTCCTGCTGAAATATAATAACGCAGAAACATGAATTAAAACTAAATGGAAAATAGTAAATAAATAAATAGAGTCCTTGAGTTTTCTACTAGATTATTAAATGTGTCACATCTGTATGAGAATGAAGTTATATTTGGCCTGTTTTAATATAAACTGACATACTGATATAACTGCTATCACTTATTATAACTTGACTGAGATTATATAATGAGAAATATTATTCAGAAACATGTTGTAACTTTACTTATTTGATGCACAAACAAAGTGATATTGTGCATTAACTCATATTAATTGCATGTTAATTTAAACATCATCTCATCTGAGCAACTTCTAATTCCATTCCAGTGTTTGGAAATCCAAATAAAATTTAAACCCTTTTACAATTTGATTAGCAACAAACTTGTTTTTATTGCAGCAATGTCTTGTATTACTTATGGGAGAGAGAGAGAGAGAGACTCAGAGTTTTCATGAGCTCATTTTAAACTAATTGCACACTCCTCCTTTAACTCACTACAAATATTTTGCAATTTTAAAAGTGAAAATACCATGAAAATGAAATAAAAGGCACTTCAGTAAAAAAAAAAAAAAAAAAGGAAGATTATTGTAGCAACCAAAAACGTAGTAACTGCCGATAATATAATAAGTTATTACATTATTGGCTTAGTAGTAAAGAATCCTTTGACAATGTAATAGCTGGAGTCAATAATGTAAAAGTTAGGTATCACTTTATTTTATTCTTATTTCTCTGGGTAGAAAATGTCACACAGTCTCCTATTGCCTCTTGTAAAGCTGATGTTACACATACCCGTCCAGCCTCACACAGGACGGGTCGGAGGTTGTTAGGAGTTGACTGGGTTCTTCCATGTGGGGTATTTTTTGAATGTTGTACAGACACAAAGAAGAACATGCTGTTACTGTTCTCTTTCTGTTGTTTGAAATTATTTTTTAATTATTCAATCATTTGTCCAACTTGAGGGTTTAAGCGTACTCCAACTCCATCATAAAAAGATTCATTTTGTAGAAAAAAAGTTCTACTAAAAAGGACATTAAAATGGACAAAAGAGACCATTTATCATAATTTTCATGGTAAAAGATGTGTCTCCAAATTTATTCTTTTAGTTTATTTTTCAGGTTGTACTTTGCAGTTCAGAGCTTCGCATTAAAAAACTTGAAACTGAGCATACGTGTCATTATGGTGCCAGTCCACTTATTTAGATGATGACTACTGAGTAGTTTTGAAAAATTCCTGAGAAATATGTAAAAACGGTTAAATTAAAAATGTTTTTCAGGAAAAAAAGAGACACTGATTTCATGGTATATTCACAGCACATAGAAACTGACTGTTTCTTTTAGGATTGTGTTGCCTTAGAGCAGGGAAACTGTTATGCAGTTAAACAAGTAACCACAATTAAGGAAAGGTTTAGGTCTTTAGGTCTTTAAGCTTATGTTTACAAGAGGCAATAATGAGACTAAGCCAATAACGTAATAACCAGCCAATAATGTATTAACTTATTACGTTATCGGCGAAATGTTATTACGTTATAGGCTTTATTACATTTAAAAAGGCCAACGTCATTATGTGCTGGGTTGCTACGGTTATAAACTACTCTGTTTTGAGGAGGGATCTTTTCTGCTATTTGATGGAAATTATGCAGCTGAAGAATGTGAAGTAATTATATGAAATATAACCAGATGTTCTGTGTTTTAGTGTCAAAAAAAAAAAAAAAGCCTGAGATTCAAGAGCAGTGTGTCCTGGGTGTGTTAATGTGTGAACGGCTCATTGGCTTCTTGCCAATTGGTTGTATGGATTCTGTGATCTGATTGGGCAGAAAGCCACACATTTTCTCCTTATCTGTTCTTGGAAACACTATAAAAGTGAATTTTTCTTCTCCTTCGGGGAAGCTTCTCCTTCTGACTTTGGGCGATAAAGTTTGTCTCCTGTGTTGTGTACAATTTATTGTAATCTTCACTCCATCAGTGTTTTGTTTGTTTATATACTGTGCGCTGGGTGATTTGTAGGCAATTTCCACCACACCTTCTTGCATTGACATGTTAAGGGTGTGACTGAGTGACAATTCTGCAAAAGAGTATCTGAAAGAAAAGCTTCTACAATATACACCAATCATCCATAACATTATGACCGCTGACAAGCGAAGTGAATAACATTGATTATCTTTTTACAACAGCACCTGTCAGTGGGTGGGATATAGTAGTCAGCAACTGGACATTTTGTCCTCGAAGTTGATGTTTTGAAAGCAAGAAAAATGAGCAAGTATATGGATGTGTGCGACTTTGACAATGGCTAGATTTTGATGGCTAGACGACTGAGTCAGTGCATCTTTTTTGGATGTTTTAGGTCTCGACTTGACATTACAAACCAAAAATAGTCAAAAGCTCATTGATGTGTGTGGAGGGCAAAGACTGGACAGTGTGTTTAGAAACAACAGAAGAACTATTGTAGTTTAAAGTGCTGAAAAAGTTAATGCTGGTTCTGATAGAAAGGTGTCAAAACACACTGCATCAGTTTATTGTGGATGGGGCTGGATATCTGCAGACCCATCAGGTTGTCAACAGTGACCCTATCAACAAAACCCAGATACCAAAATCATTAGTGGTCAAATTTGGCCCAATTTTGGCAACGTATCAGAAGAATGTACGGCCCTATATGGCCTAATTTAGGGGTGCAAAAGAAAAAACAAAAGGATGCCAAAACCAAAAACCAAAACCAATTATGAAACTCCAAAACATATCCAAAGCTGCCCCCAAAGAGTCCAAAATCCACCACAATCAAACCAAAAGTCTTTACCTTATTTACCTTTACTTTTTAAGTGGTGTCATAAACCATAACTATAACATAGTCAAACCAAAGAACTTCACCCTGTTTCCTCTGTGACTAAATGAATCCAAAAATGCCAAATGTCGATCAGACTACAACCACAATCTTTTATATCTAGAAAGTGTCTCCAATGTCCATGTGAGCATCAGATTTTCAACACAAAACAATGGAAACAGTTGACCTGGTCTGACTATCACTTTTACATCATGTGGATAGTCGAGCGCAAGTGCAGCAAAAGGTAAACTGGTGAGGAAATGTTACGTTCCAGACAACATTCTGCTGGGAAATGTTGGGTCGTGCTAATCCATTCAAAAAATGGACCTACAGGATATTAGACAGGTTGTCATAATGTTACAGCTCAATGGTGCCGTTAGAGGGAAATAACTTTTAATGACCAAGGGAAAAAAATACAAATCAGATGCAAAAATTTGCATTTTAGAAGTCAATTATGTGACAAAATGCAAATTAAGACAATTATTAACAATTATTCACTAGATCTCATACGTCGTGTATGTGTGTGTGTCATACACTACTTGACAGCACTTTCTATTGTATTAGCACAACTGCCTAAAAAATATTTGAACTCTACCATTTAAAATGCAAAAACAGTTCCCCTTTTTGCTTGACATAATTGACTCAAAGGTTTTGGGGAGTGACCTCTCCTGCCTTTTGACCCGGTAAGTGCTAGTGTCCAGCAGCACCGGTGCCCTTCACTAGAGCCGTTTGTGAGCAAAGTGTCTGTTTCAAAAGAGATTAAAAGTGATAAGTCATTCCCCGAGGTGATATTTATGCAAGAATGTCCTGCAAAAAAAAAAAGACTCCTGGGTTATCGTGAAAGCAGATTATGACCTATTGCTACGTTTATCTCTGTTAAATGTAGTATAACTGTAGTCATTTTGACTGGAGAAACGGAGGATCTTAGATTATTTGGCATATACAGCCACATGGGAAGGAGGCTGGAGTAGAACAGAAAATAGAGAAAAATATAAAAAAGTAGACAGAGAAACAAAAAATTGTGAGATATGCTGCACGTCTTCCATTATTCATGGGGAGAGCCAACTGTCTGACATTGGACTGAGAGAGAGACAAGAGGTCAGAGAGGAGGAGGACAGAGGGATGAGACTGAAGTGAAAGGAAGAAGGAGCAAACAAGATCAGAAAGGAAGAGAGACTGATAAAGGTTTGAAAGAAGACAGAAACAGAAGCCGAAGCACAGAGGTTAGGCGAAGGTGGTGATGGAGAGGAAAGACAGATAATGAGGGACAGGTCTGAAAGAAAACAGTAAAGCCAGGTTTTGGTGACAGAAAGAATTGCAAGGACAAAAGCAGAGATGAGAGAAGCTACAGAAACAGTGCATAAGAAATCCTGTGGTGACAAACCAGGGCTGATGGATGAAGAACACAGGAAAGACGGTGAACGCAGGAAATCCGCTTAAATGAACAGGAGGCGAGAGGTTGCACTAGCTGTGAGGAAAGGTCGACTATTCGAAAAGGTGAAACGGAGGCAAGTCCAAATGAGGTTAGACATTACAAATACCAGATTGCAAAGAATGAAGATAAATGAGAAAGTAAGTGAAGTTAGAATGAGAGGAAGTGATGGAAGAAAGAGGAGGAGGGGATGAAGAAGACGGAGGAGGAAAAAGAAAAGTGAAACGTTTCACATGAACCCACGTGAATGTGGAGCTGAAAAGAAAGAAGAGGTGTTGGAACTAAAAACAAAAGAGGAGATCAGAGTAAAAGAGAGGAGCCGTTTGATGGGTCTGAAAGGACTAGACAATAAAAGAAGAAAGGGGGACAAAGGACCCAGGAGCAGGAGAGAAGCATTTCTGTGCTTACTATACCTCACTACTTCTCTTTTATTAGACCATTAGCTTCTGGTGATACATGGACATCACAACAACACAGACATAACTTTCTGGGCTCTGTTGTTTTGGCCCCTGCCCTTCTTATTGGCTGCTTCTATTGCTGGTAATAGATTATTTTAAGTTTTTTCTACTGTTGCACTCACTGCATGTCCCTATAAATGTAACCATCTGTAAAATGACAAAAAGCTATTGTAAAAATAAATGATTAGATACAAATCAAAACATTGGAAAACAGATTATCCATAGCTGTTTATTCTAAGTGCTTAGTGCAAAACTCTGGTAGATGTTTAATCTCATCACACACACACACAGACAATAACACAGACAGTAAAGGTAATTTAAAATGCAAAAGTAATAACAAGCCAAAAGGTGTTTCACCATGGAAGAAGAGACTAGGAGCCTTGTAGAAATAAAGGCAGAAAAGGCAAAGAAGAGTATGAGAGAGCAGATAAGAATAGAAAAAAAGGAAGAAAAAAGAAAAAACTGTTTGTCACATGTGACTGGATCCCTCTATTCACAGTACTGAGTGTGGACAAGGCTCGTGCAAAGATGCTGCAGGCCTAATGTGATGCCCTTTGAACTGACAGACAAGGCCCCAAATTTCACTAAAGGGACCTGGAGGGTGTGTTCAAATCGAGGAATCACACCGCTAAATCTTCCTGGGAAAAACTACCAAGGTCAAGGTGAGTGTTAAATCTCAGCATAACCTAAACCAGTCAAGCAGAGAGATGTGCACCTGATCTTAGTCAAAGGAACATGGAGAGCAGTTTATCCACTTTAAGTTTTCTTGGCAGGGATTTGTTAATCTTGTCTACGCGTGTTTCAAGGTTTTTGTAAAATGCTCATGGCTGTACGCCCCAGTGTTTTCTGTGGGAGGTACAGTGGGAGTGTGGGTGTAGGTGTCAGAGCTATCAAATTAGTTCAAACAAAGCAGAGGTTTTCCTCGTCTTTCCTCCTGTTTGTATTTAACAGTGGTGACTGGCATCACAGACATGACATTTACAGGTGACGTTGTGTTTCTGGGTTCATCAGACCATCATCTCTGCTTCTCCTGATTAGTTTGTGTGTGATTTGTTAAGAAGAAGAATCAACACCTGTAGAGAGAACCAGTAAAAACCAGAGACACGACATCTCCCACCTGGACGTGACTGTGAATGAATCGATTTAAAACATGAATGACTCAATGTAAGTTACTTTACTACAACTGTTTCTATCACAGACGATAAAGTGTTGAAAAATAAAATGTGTGCTTGTGCATGTGTGTGAAAACCATTCATTATTCTGCGTTTGATAGTTTACACTGAACCAAACAAATGACAAATGCGGCCGCTGTGTGATATGAGATTGCATGCAGGCATTCTGAGGCGTAACATGTGACACAGCAGTGTCAGCATCGGTCGATGTCTGTCCTGCCCTGCAGGCTATCCCCTTTATACAGACATCAATTCGTCTCTGACTATCTCCACCGGCAGCCTCCTGTCCTGCCTTTGTGCCTTTTAACACAGAACAACAAAGCAGAATAATGTGCAACAATCCCACCAGTTTAGTTTAACAGATAAACATGTCGATATTTACCAATTATCGCTAAACTTGAGGTAGAACTAAGGAAAGAGATGGCAGTGTTGTTAACTACAGAGATATTTAATCATTAAACAAAATTTTAGCTAAATTACATTTTCACCTGATGATGCTTGATGATTATAGTTTTTTTCTTGAAGGAGCAAGATATTCATCTGAAAACCACTAGTGTCAACCTGCTGGTTCTATAAGAAAAGTCAATCAGTTTCATCATGAACAAGTGAGTTGGTTTTTTTTATATTATATTTAGAATTTAAAGTGACGGTCCAGAGTAACATGAACCCAGAATCTATTTCTCCATGAATATTAGTCAAACTCCCCTCAACAGATATTTAACGTTGGTTGAAGTAATATCCAGTTTGACCGTCTTTTGTTTTCACAACCAAATAGTTAACAATGAAAGTAAATGGGGCAGTCAGCCAAACGTATCTAAATTGTCATTTTTTAACCACTAATAAAGCTCAAAATATCACTTCACTTCAGCAGTAGCATGAATAGGGTCCCTACACATAAACTGAAGTACTGATAACTTAGTAAGTGTAGTCTAGTGGTGTAAACTACACTGTTTATCTCTTGAAGTGGAGTTTGACTGAAACAGACCCTGGGTTCATATTACTCCAGACCATCACTTTAAGAGTTGTTTGCATTAAACCTCTTGGATGTAGTGTTTTGTTTTAGATGAAAATTTATTGTTAAATCATAATCTTTTATTACATCGTACATTTATCGTGTAGAAACATCCAAAAAGGCCCAGGACTACTTCCAGGTGTCATGTTTTGGGGTAAGAGACCTGATTTGTGAGTAATAGTTTTTCCACATTATGCACAGTGACGCACAGTCACCTTTTGTGATTATGTACCTTAGATGCAATAAGTCAAATGGAGCCTTTGATTTAGTAAGAAGCTTGTAAACGATACTAGTGAGAGAACTCAGTGTAAAAATATCAACCTCTTTAAATCACCAAACCAGTGCTTATTAAAAATCCTTGACTATCATGATGATGATGATACATTATAGCAAATTCTTAAGTTTTACGCACTGGTGACTGGGTTGAAATCAATGTGAATAATGTAGTGAGCAATATGGAACAGAATATGATTAATTGCTGGTGGTCGTGCTCCTTGGATATAGTGGCCTTCAGCAGTGTAAGAATTCATTCAGTTGAAGAAAATGACAGCACTAACACTGCTGGGCTTTAAGCATTTCATTTTGTTTTATGCTTTGAACGACCGAGATAGGGGAGAAGAGGAGAAAAGAGAGGGAAAGATAGAGAAGAAAAAGAAGAAGGTTTAGCCAGGGGGGGTGTTGAGAGAGCGGAGAGAAAAAAAAAGAGAGAAAATGGAAGGTGGGGAGGATGGCCAGTAGGGTGGAGGTTTGGGTGTAGGGAGGAAGAGAGGGGTTAAGAGCAGGGAAGACCTGCGATACACATTTATGAAACATGGCTCATTTGAAATAATCAGAAAGTAGTTTGATGTATTTGATGTATACAAATGTGAAGATAACTAGAAGCTAGTCTAGAAAAACATTACATTTAACAACTTATATTCCTCATAAAGTCTTTACTCAGGATAAGCTGTTTATGTGTTCTTCATATTCAGGTCACAAAAATACTGGTATATATAAATAAACATGCAGAGTATTTACCAAGACCTCAACAGAGGGAGTGAAATGTTGTTGCAGTGTGTTTGCAGATATTTGTGGATTTATGTTTTATTATCTATGAGTTTGTTGTTTATGAGAGGTTGAAATATTCAGAGTATTTATAGGATACTGATCTAAAATTAAATCTAATTGCACTGAAGCTTTTGTGGAGGTTGTCACATGATCAACCAAGACTTGTTAGAAACTAATTATACTTGACTGATACTTTGATTAAATGATCTTTACATATTCTGAAGTAATTCATGTTTAGCTAATATTAGATGTTCATGAAATGAAATTGTGTCGTAGATAAACTCTTTTCCTCATTATACAGAAAAGATAAACTATAGTTTACACTAAATGTATATATTTGAATAACGTCAATGTAATAGACATAAAAACATTCATGGCGTCGTCTCTACCCTGCTGCTTGAAAAAACATCATCTTTCAGGAAGAGTTGTTCGGCTCAAAAACACAGATTTCCCAGGTTCACAAGAATCTGAAGCCTAATATTGATTCATGGAAAACATGAGCGGGTGCATCCACCATGAAGGACTGACGACCACCTCAACTACATACAGAAACAGCTGTGTGACCTGCTGAGACTTCACATGCTAAGTAGCGAAAATCACAATAAACCATACAGTGTGAGAGAGACATTAAACTACAGTAGAGACCAACAACAGCGACACAAATGACTGGAGATTTTCACAAATCTCCCAGACCCCATCCCTCTAAATGTGTCTGCTTTGATTTCATTTTTCTCTCGCATCTTCCTCCATTAAGTCTTCTCTGTATTCCACAAATAATCCTGCTGAAATAAAATACATATTAGCTGGTAGGTGCACTCATCTGCCAATCTGGCTTCATACAACTCGGTACAGCTGTGATTCAGGACAGGATCTTTCAAATCAGACTGTAGCTGCAGGAAATGTTACAGTACTTTACTGATCCAAAAGGACTGACATGACATCCTGATACGACAACATGGTCAAATTATTTTCTGACAAACTGGAATCAAATAATTCACTTAGCACTCTCACACACACACACACACACACACACTTACTTTTGTTTAGCTGTGTTTATAAGTGGTGTGTGTGTGCGTGCAGCGTGCGTGTTTGTGCGCGTGCGTGTGTGTACGTGACAACTAGACAACCTGACATTCAACCTGCCAGCAAGCAGACAGGAACATGAAACAGGAAATTGCTTTTGGGACGGCCAATCAGAAAAAGCTCTCGGTAAACAGGAAGAGCCCGTCACAGTCGTCCTGTCAGGTGTCAGTCATTTCCACAATGACCTGCCCACAAGCCTCAGTGAAAACATCAGTCATCTCTTAATCCCATGTCTGGAGAAACGTATTTAGGGTATGAGAGGATTGTAACGGCAAAGTCCCATTTAAGTTTAACTTTGTATAAATACATGGTTTTAGGGTCTGGCTCAGTGAACTTTAGAGGCCTATGGCAACTCAGATGAAAACCATAAAATTGGAACATCTGCAGTTCAATTACAACTCAGGACCTTTGTTTCGACCTGTGCTCTCATCTTTTCTGCTTTGATCCTGTGTCAGCACTGATACGTACGTATATACTACAAGAACAAACACAAAAACAGACACAATTCATTAAATTCAAATACTGATAATGATGACATTTTGTAAACCGAATACAATATAAATAAAAAATATATACATTTGAAGGTCACATATGTTCTTATTACAGCAGAGTCAATTAAAATACTGACCTTGATAGCACATATTTTAATGTTTGTACTTGTTTATAATAATAATATGAATAATATGAATAATATGAAGGGATGTTAGGACTATTAAAAAGAAAGTGAAGAGGCTCCAGTTGTTGAAGTTTTTATATCTCTGTGATAAAATGTTGGATGTATTCTCCAGTGTACTCCCTGCTTTCCACCTGCATTGCGGAGGGTGGGCTGATGGTGGTCCTTAAATGTTAGACTGTCAGGGGCATGCAGTGTGTGTGTGTGTGTGTGTGTGTGTGTGTGTGTGTGATCTGTCAGAGCCAACAGAAACGATCAGCAGCTCACACTGTCAGAGGGCCACTTAAGACCTGACACGGAGACACACACACTCACACAAGCATATACGCACACACACCAGTGGTATCATGAGAATGCCATGGTTGATGTGTGCTGCTGTGCTAGTGACAGGACTAAATGTGCAATTATTCTCCATTCCTTTTGTTTCCATCTAGCGCCATCCTGTCTGCCTCTTTCACTCCACTTATTTATCTGTCGGCCGATCCGTCCTATTCCTCTGCAACTTACAACCACGATCACAAACCATTTTCTACACATGAAAGACAATGTCATCTATCAGTTCAGAGTCAGGAGAGAACATGAGAAATGGGAGACAGACTCTGTAGGACACAGTGATGTATTAATTCATTTTTAAGGAATCATATTTACCAGAGACCAGAAAAGATGAATAAAGATCATAACATCATATTTACACTGTTAACGCAGCATTGCCTCATCACATTATCTCTCCCTAGATGCAAACATACCTGTCTGCAAAGACTCTGTCATTTATTGTTGTGAAAATGCCACGTCACGTTGAAATGAGTTTCACAGGACTTTGGGACCCATTTAAAGTGATAAATCAGGCAGAAACAGAGTGGATTTATCTTTGTTTTTCTTTTTTAATTACACAGTCATTCAAGGCGTGTGTTATTACTGATAGATTTTGTTTTCAACATGTCTGGTGACTTGAACTACTTCCACTGTGTCCACTCCTGGAAAAAAAACACATCGATGTCTTTAATGTGTGATAATCTAAACAAATTTAATGTGAATCCAACAGTGCTATAAATTAATAAACCGTGTGCACCAGTACAACAGAGAGACAATTTTCAAACATGACCACCAAAAATGGGAGTGAAAACAGCAATTTATTAGCCTCCCTGTGGGATTTGAATAAATCAGGAAAGTCAGCAGCACTCCTAATCAATCAGTGCAGTTAATCAATTCGTAGCTTTATCTGTCCTCTCCAACAACATCATTAGTCCTCTTTTAATATTAAACACCCCCTGTGAAAGTGTACAAGTTTGAGGAAATTGCAGTAAAAACAACAACTGTTCTATTTAATGTGAACCAATCATCTAACAGAACAACGAAGCCTCCGAGCTGCTCAGTTTGGAGGAAGTATGCTGTGTCTCCATCCATTCTTTTAGAATAATAAAATATAAAGCTATGATCTAAGGTATCCACGTTGGTTACCTGCTTTATTGTGTGTTTGATATTTTCTGTATCTAAAATTCACAAGTAAATATTTGCTCTTCTTCTCTCAACTGTCAGTAGTGAGTGTGTCGTCTTGCTTTTACAGTGTATTTATACACCATTCAACACATGATGGCTCAGTCGTGTCTGTGCCCTCAAACATGATCATTATTTCCATTACTAATATTGTGGTCTGTGTGTAACATGTATCTTACCATATGCTTGGTGCTTCTGTCCCGCTGATTTCCAGAAAGTCATATTTGTCCTCTAATAAGAAGTCATTGAAGACAAGAGCTATGGTATCCCCGGGCTCGGCGAGGATGGACCATGTACAGTCCAGATTGTTGTCATACTCTGCAGGGTATCCAGGGCTGGTAATTGAACCTGCGGTGCCTCGTAACGTGCCGCCACATGCTCCCTCCGCTGGAGAGGGACAGAAAGGTGGAAAAGAAAGAATGAGAAGAAATAAAAGCTCACATATGCAATAAACGTCATACTTCATGCTTTTGTTTTATTTTTGTAGTAGTCCTTGTTTTGCTGGACTTTTTCTTTCATTATTGTCTTAATTGTGTTTTATATATTGGTTATATTATTTCTCTTTTTAGCTTTAAATTTTCTCATTACACTCAAATGATTTTAAAGTGTATTTTTGTACTTATTATTATCATACTTTAACTTGCACCATTGGCTATGAAAGGAGCTGCTCAAATAAAGTTTTGATTAACTTGATTGCTCATTAATTACCATATAAAAGATGAGTGTGTCATTAGATAAATTAACATAATTAACATCCTAATAAAAATGTTGAACCTAAAACTAGAGTGGTGTAATAAAGAGTAACTCCACCAAGGCCAGACCATCAAACACACATCTGGATTATAATCTGGATCTGAACCACATTGCACCGTCTCATAGATCTCAACATTATTAGCATCAATTATTACAGTATTAAGAAACAAAACTGACAAAAACGCTGAGAATAGCACTGACTCACAATGTCAAAAGAAGTGTAAAAAAAAAAAATCATCAATCCTGCTGATAAATAAAGAAGAATAACAAGCAGCGAACAAACAAAGAAACATGAGCAGAAACATGAACTTCTTGATGGAAGTAATTTTATTGTTATTATCTCCATCATCCCTGACTGAATTTTCATTAACACGTTATCTAAACACCTTCAACCACTTAATAAAGTGTTTAATGAGAAAACAAAGGAAACATCACTGGTTAGACAAAAGAAGAAAAAAATATGTAACCACTGAATTGAAGCCTGTGACAAAAAAAAAAAAAAAAAAAAAAGTCAGGTTTGCAGAGATTTATCACAAGATACTGAATCTCTGAGCTGAGCTGTTCGACCATCTACTGCCACTGATTGTGAAAATCTGGACAGATCTGCTCTTGTCTGTGGACTAATGAACCATTAGAGGAGTTTTACTTGAGGATTTTGAGCTCCATCTGGTTCATACAATGGTTTGTTATGTCATTTGAGTCAGACCTTGCTGCGCTTTAAAAGTAATCGATACAAACCTCTCATCTCCATCTGGACTGTGACTTCATGTGAAGGTCCTTCAATTCTCATGACCCCAGAAATAAGATCATTTAATTTATTTCAATTTAACTGTTTAACTTAGTCATGCTCCCAAGCTAAGAGCAGTGGATGATGAGATTCACGCCATTTATTATACATTGTTTTATTTATAATAAATCTTCTTACCTCTACAAAATGGTGATGGGAAGTCCCACTGTGCTCCACTCCCAGGTGATACGATACATGTGAGGATACTGTGTCCTTCCAGTACAAAACCAGACTCACAGCTGTATCGGATCTTGTCCCCCATGTTGTATCGCGAGCCGTGAATGACCCCGTTTGGAATGAGGCCGGGGGTACCACACGTATGACTGGGCAGGACTGAAACACAGAAAACAGGAGAAAATACTGCTGATTAGTCCAGATATATACAGATTTAGATTTTTCTTAACCGTTACATTGTGTGTTCCCAGTCAAAAATGACAGACTCCTTTAAGACTCATCATAAAAACTGTAATAATATATATGTTGTCACCGCAAACATATCTATATCGCCATTTTTAAACACTAATTAAGCTTAAAGTAGCACTTTTCCTGAACAACAGGCCAATGTGTCCATGAAGAGCGAGGAAAATTACGAATCTGCTGATCTGAAACAACCTTCATCACCAGTTGTTATAAAACCAGACGTTGGGTAAATCTTGTAAAACAGTGTTTTTAATAAACTCTGGGTTCACTTACTAAGTTATCAGTACTTCAGTTTATGTGTAGGGACCCTATTCATGCTACTGCTGAAGTGAAGTGATATTTTGAGCTTTATTAGTGGTTAAAAAATGACAGTTTAGATACGTTTGGCTGACTGCCCCATTTACTTTCATTGTTAACTATTTGGTTGTGAAAACAAAAGACGGTCAAACTGGATATTACTTCAACCAACGTAAAATATCCGTTGAGGGGGAATTTGACATACTCGTGGGGAAATAGACCCTGAGTTCATGTTACTCTGGACCGTCACTTATGACAAATTTTGAGCTTCTATGTGTTATTTATGACCTACTGTATATTCCTCATTGATCTGAACATATACTATCTTGTGTGTGAGGGTTAAAAGAGGCATTTGGCCACTACATAAATTAAAAACAAAATCAGCCAAGTTAATCAATTAAACCAAGCAACCACAGCTCAAATACATCTCATTGTATCAGAAATATCAGTCACAATCAACCTATTTCTATTTTATATTCAATGCAGTGGGAAATGAGAAAAAAACAAAACAAATATCTGCAACAAAAAAAGCCAAATATGAAAGTGACTGTGTGGTAATGAGATGTCTGACTAATATATTTTTTTCCAGTGTGCATCTGTTGTTGCCTGTTCATAGATGACACAGCTCTACAGTGGGTGCAGCTACAGGCAGCTCATGGTATAAGTAGGCCAAAATCAATCTGTGACTGTAGCCAACACGCCTTAGCTCCACAGAAGCGGCAGCAACACAGCAGCTGTAGTACAACCTGGACCGAATCCATGGTATATAACCCTGGTGTATGCTGTGTGCTGTGTGTATTTGTATAACTGGAGCAAGTTAACTTAGTGGGTGTGTAATGTGTTTATGTAATGTGCATCCAAATGGACCGTTTTCATGTATATGTATGTTTATGTTCCATGTGTGTTCATGTAAGAGGTATTCTGTCAGGAAATCTATGTGTTTGCGTCCACTATTCCAATTAAAAACTGGTATGGCATGGTAATTATACAAAGCTTCATCGTGAGACTATGAGAACTAGGACAGAGAGATGAGAAATAGAGTGGTGGTGGTGGGGGGGAGGGGTGAGAGGAAGAGGGGTGAAGAGACAGGCAGGATGGAGTAAGTAAGAAAGGGGAAGACAAGAGACAAAAGGGAGTGAGGAAGAGGAGGAGGGGGGCAGGAAAGAGGAGAGACTGCTTTCCAACAGGAAAAAAGAGAGGTGAACTAATTGAAGAGGGCCCTGAACATGTATAATTTACTCAAACTGACTCATTATTTGGATTGTATGAAGTCGTGAATCAGAGAGGAGTTGCTCACACTCAACTGGCCGTGCTGTTCTCTATGCAATTGTGGCTGCCTGCTTTTTTTTAACAAGGTGAAACACACACAACTAAATTCAAAGCCCGGCCTACAGTACTGACTGAAGGACGGGCAGAAAGAGAGGAAAGAAGGAGCGAAAAAGAAGCAAAAACGAAAAGGAATCATGTGTCTGAGCCAAGTCATTAGTCACACTTATGTGGCCATACAGCCCTGTGTCTGCCAGGCCGCCATGATTTAACAAGCCAGCTTGGTGCACAAAGGTCTGAGGAAGTCATCTGAAAGCATCAGGGGGTATTTTGGAAGGATAAAGCGTTCACAAGTATTGTCAACATCCAGATCATTTCATACTTAACTACAGCTGCCTATTTACATCCAGCTCTCAGATAAACCTCCTCTCTATTCAGCCCTTTAATGTTATGGTATGTACTTTTAAATCACACTATTTTCCTCTGGCTCTGTGCCAGTGTCTAAGTCGTATGAATATAAAACATCACATGTTGCTGCCATGTGTGGCTTCATTTTCAGTTTGTGTAAAAGTGTAATCAGTAGTAACTTGCAACATAATACAACAACATCCTGCTGGTTATTTTGGAGCAAGTGCTTTGAAATTAAAATGCATTTTTTTTTAAATACATTTATTCCCTTTTGTGTCAAGAGGTCAATGAGAAAACCATCACAAACAATCTAAACAATAATGAATGTGTTTAATTCACTTGTAAATTTAATTACTTTTTTTTTTTTTTTTTTTTTACCAAACCAATAAAATGTGTGAGTGTGTTTCCCAAAATAGATGAATAAGAAATCATTTCTAACAGCCAAAGTTTGGGTAAAAACAAAACACAAGCGTTTGTTGCTGATGAATAAAAGTATCATAAAACTGTCTGCAGATTCAACAGGAAACCTAATGAGCTGAAGTACAGAAGCTGTAGACCTAAACCGAGGTCACTACACGGAGCAGGATTTATGTCCAAGCAATGGCAAGAAGTTTTAATCAAAATAAATAAATCTAGCTATTTATAACACTCATAATATTATATATTAAAATTAAAAAAACTGTGCGTTGGCTGAACCAAACTGCTGACTCTTTGTCTACAATAAACACTGTGACATTCATGAGACAGTGAGTGAGTTATATCCTGTTTATATCCTGTTTTAAGTTGTCATCAGTAATCAGCTTCGTTCTGAGTTAATGCAATCAATTTATAATTTTGATTAAGAAAATATTAATGGCTGTATGCACAATGTTTTGATTTGTTTCTCTTGTTTTTAATCAGTACTTTGCAAACTTGCTCAGCTGTGACCTCATGTCAAAAAAACTTGCCACTTGCAGTTGTGTTGAATAACATAATCAATTTGATTACTTAATATTCAAAGACACTTTTGTTTGGAGTTTTTTTTTTTTTCCTAGTCATTTGCAAGTCATTTGAATTATTTCATTAAAGTAGCTGAGCCGTTGTTTCTGGTTTTACCCATTTACATTCACGTCTGGTCAGTAACTTTGACCTTTTGACATCAGACAAACTTATTTTAATCAGCTGATCTTTGGCTCCAGGTGAAACATGGACGTATGAACAGCAGTTGATAGCATAGAAGGAACACTGTTCATGTACATCACTATGTATAATACAAGCTTCTCATAATCTCATGAAAGCTGCTTTAAATTAGGACTGAAAATGTTTCAAACAGAGATCCAATGTACAAATTTTCTCATATTACTGGAAATTATGTAAACTGTTAGATCAAAGGATACAAAATTGTATCTTTTGGTATCAAAAGCTTGTTGAAAGGGTGGTACCGTACAAAGGCACTGCCTGTGTTGCAAGTTAATTTAACGATTAATGATGCACTTTTCCAGAATTAGGTAATTAAGTTGTTAAGAGATTGCTGCAGAGGTGATTGTCGTTAAGTTTTGCATTTTTATTTATTTATTTATTTATTTTTTGCCTTGATTCTGTATCCCAGAGAGACACATTTTTTATGGTCATTTTAAAATTTTGCACTGAACGTGAACCAGAGCTGTGCTGCCGTTCTGGCAACTGAAATTACCAGCGTCACTTGAGCCAGACTTTTGAAGTCGTTGAACATTTCCTCCAGGGAATTAAAGTGAGCAAAAGTCAGTAAGACTCTCTGAATGTGGGATTTCCCAATATAGAAAGCATTTGCTTTACTGGGAGGAAACTCCACAACTTGTACTTCCTCTGCATCAGGAACATGGCTGCAACTCTCTATGAACCATACTTGTACATCTTTTGTGTGTGTGTGTGTGTGTGTGTGTCTGGTGGAAATGACTGATGATACTCCTCTGTTGTGTTTGTCCCTTCTAGCTCTTCGCAGCCTTGAGGGCAGGTCAGTGTGTTGTTATGGCAACTCTAGGCCAGGGAATCATTTTAATAGTGCAGAGGTGAATCAAGACAGAAAGGTGATGGGAGTGAGGCTCAGAACTGACAGTAACAAGCAAGTTGGATAAAGTGAGGTGCAGAATTGAAAGAGTAAAGGTAGAGGAGGTTGAAAGAGTCAAGAAGTAAAAGATGACTTGTGACTTGAAGAACAAACGGAGGAGAACAAAGTAGAAAATACTCAAATAATAACCTCTCATTCTTTAACATTGACTCACAACATTAACTCTTTTGACTAATTAACTCTAAACATGGTCTGTTGTTCAGTTTGGCCTGGGTTTACTTTGTGCGTCCATCTGTCTCTGTGTGATTTTAGAGGACAGGCCAAAAACAGCTGCTGCTAAAAAGGAAGTTCAATATCCTCCAGCAAGGTTTTCTGCATTACCTCTACAGTCGCCTCTACCACAGTATAAATATATAGTGATGCATATTAGCTAACCAATCAACAAAAATGGCAAAGCAAACAGCCCCTTGAATCTGTTGTTATGGACGCGCTAAAGTATTCGCTGGTGGACAAAAGCCAGCCTCCATAACCTCTAATTTCTTCCTTGTGGTGTAAATACAGTGCACAAGAGACAGAGGTACCATTATTCAATTCTACAATTATTAAGCTCAGGGTAACATGACAGTCACTAACAGCTGCCCATAGAGGCTAATTTGTAATGGTGGAAAACAAAAATATCCTCCGACGACTCAGTAGCAGTACGCTGTTGACAAAAAAAAAAACAAAAAAACAGAGTAGGACAGATAAAAATATACAAATGAAGGAAACTACAAGATTACCTAGAGAGCAAAATCATTACAGGTCAAATTTGGCCCAGTTCTGTCAAAGTTTCAGAAGAATATTCGGGCAATACACGGCCCAAATTAGAGGTGCAAAAGAAAACAACAAAAACCAATTGTGAAACTCCAAAGTATAGACATAACTGCCACCAAAAGAGTCAAAAATTCCACCTATGTCTAGTCAAAAACCTTTACCTTGCTTATATTTACTTTTTAAGTAGTGTGGTTAAACCATAACTATGACATAGTCAAACCAAAGACATTCACCTGCTTCCTCTGTGACTAAATGAATCCAGAAAAGCCAAATGTCTGCAGACCACAGCCACAATCTTTGGTGTCTGGGTAGAGACTTTAAATAAATCAAAGAATGGGAAATAAATGTCAAAACAAAAACAATAAGGTGATATTCAAACATCATACATCTATTTCGATCTGAATCTAAAGTTACTATATTTGATGCCGTTAAAAACACCTGGAGTAAGAGAAGAAAGTGAAGCTAGTTACCTGACAGTCACACAACACCTGGGATGAACTGCGTGTGAACTTTATCTGTATCCTCAGCATGTAACTTGCCACGAGCAAAAAACTGGAACAGATGTTTTGTTAAATGTAGCTCTTCTTACCTGGCAAAAATTACTAATTTCTTGTTTGGTTTCCAGGGGGCTGCAAAGCTAAAATCAAGCGGAACCAGAACAAATGTCAAACAGTGTTCCCTTATTGCCAAAGAGGGATTTGGACAGATGTTACCATTTGGAGAAATGCAGCTCTCTGAGTGATTAAAACTTTGACAGATTAGTTAACTTTTTTATTTGGTATGTGATAATTTTGGATGTGTTTTTGGCTTCGCTAAAAAAAAAAAAAAAAACAGTAAAATATCATTTTACACCTCAAATAAATTCAATATGTCTGTCACAGTTTCTTGTTCATCCACCAAAAACCTTGGTCACTAAACTTTAGAGTATGGAAAAACACACAAAAAAAAAAATTTTCCTTGACTTTTATATAGTCACAACTGAAAAATATGTGTAATCCCAGAGATGCAAATTGGGCTCTTTCATAACGTTTGCACATTGGACACCCCAAACAACTCAGTTTTACCTGCCCACCACCCAATATCTGGAGCGTGAATAAAACATTCTCTATATACAACTTTGCTGAAACCTGAGTTCACTTTGAAAGCATCTCTCAATGGGTGCAATCCATAATCCATTAACACCTCTTCTCAGTTCCTATGGTGTATATGTATTAGAGTTGTTGCTGTTGGAAAGATGCCAGAGCCCCTGAGCTAAATGGACTCCCCAGCCCCAACTGTGCTCCCATAGTGTAAATGTATTAACAGCTTCACTGACACATAGTACATAATAACTCTAACCAACCAAACACTAATGGGGCTCTGAGCCAACCAAGGGTTGTGGCTGAATAGACCCTTTTACCACCTGCTGTGCCCTCTAGTTTTAATGTGTCAACAGCTAATGCCACATTTCCAGGACACCACCTTTGCCTCGTCCATTTGAGCCCTCTAAATTGATTTCCGGTATTTTGTTTTGTGATATGTGCAACAGGAGCATTGATTTTCAGGGTAAATGCCGTTTTAAAGAGAGTTACCAGAAATGTTAGGTACCAGTTGAAGCAGTTCAATTCAACAGAGGCAAATTACTCAAGAATAGCTGTTTTTTTTTAGAGAGGATGTGGAGGTACTGCAATGTGGCTACCAATGAACACCATGAGTCTTTTTTCCCCCCAGTATATTAATGATAATTTTTTAAAAATAATAATAATAATAATGAGGTGTTTTGACAATAGGTGGAACTTTTAGTCATTTACTTGGCAAGAATTTCCAATTTTCTACAGCTCCGGTTTGTAATTTGTGAAGATTTTCTAGTTTTATCATTAGTTCCACCTCCAGTAATAACTGTGAATTGAATATCATTAGATGTTACAGCATTGGTCGGACTATTCCTGATATTTCACAGAGGAAAAAAATTTAAGAAAACGATCAGCAAAACAAATGATAATAAAAATAAAGCTTATAGTTGCAGCCCTGGTTATAGACACTGGTAACTCTTGTATACCAATATATTCACGCTCTAATATTTTCAGTGTTTGCAGCTTCAGTGATGTTTGCAGTAGTTCAGTGGTGATTCTGGACAGAGAAATCAATACTACTACCTAGTGATGATCAAGCTTTCTGGAATACGCAACAGCACTTAAAACCAAGGGATGCCTTCTTCCAAGAAGCTCAAACAAGTTCTATGTGTTTACGGTTCATTTGGTTCATATTCAAAGCAGCATGTGCTCTGTATGTCCCAATGATATTAAAGATCAGAGCTTTCATTTCTGCATTTATTGCTTTGGGACAGAGAACTGTTTATTATCTCAAATAGTGACTGCACTGTTCAAGATAATGAGAACAACATATCTGAATTCTGCTTGACATTTCTGGATGTTAGATTTTCCTTTTAAGTGTGCCAGCCAGTGATGTTTCCAGCATTAATTCCCAACGATAACCAGTGAAGGAGGGCAGAGTACAGACTTCACTTTGTTCTTCAATACAGAGAATACCATGGAATAAACCATAGCCTAATGAGTCAGGGCTTGTAGTATCACAAGTTGCATAGTAAACAACACCAACAGATTACAGTTTGGGTGTGTACAGATAATACTAAACACTGCGATAGCAAAACATATTTTACCTACACGCTGCTCTGCAATCTGCTCTCATGAGCTGAGACCTAAACCACATTTAACGGAAAAAAACTCCAACCTTTAAAAGTTACATTTCTGCTCCCTCGGAGTAAACATATTAAAATGTATTAACACAGCTATTCCTATGTTGCCTTGGTGAAAATATATTAGCAGGGCAAGTGACATTTCCAGCACTGCTTCTCATCAATCACCTGCTAAACAGAGTAATCACTGTAGCAGCTACACTCTGTTAAACACCATCTCTCCTCAGCCTTTCCAGCTTGACTATAGCACCAAGAAATATTGGTTGCTAATATACAACATCCCCATGCTGTGACGGCCGACACCATAAAGATCAGCGGCCACAGCATCACCAGGTATTTACCAACAGATGTTGAGCAAAAACACAAGTTGACAGTAACACAGCGGCAACAGCACAGCAAAAACAAATGTTTCAACTTTAAACACACTGCCCTGTTTTTAACCCACACTTTTACATTCTGCTCTTGAAAGACACTTTTGTTTAATATATTTTTATTTCAAAAAAACATATTCACTCCTATTTTAAAGTACAATATATGTTCTATATATATTTTTTTTTTTTTTTGCCCTGCAGAGCAAGCTGTATTTGAGTCAAGAATACACAGAAATACAAAAAATAATCCTTGTAATATGAGACATTTTTCAGTGGAAACAACTGTCCCTAAACATTACAGTCATTTGAGTCGTGTTTATAACATAAAATATGAATTAATGTAGCTTTAAAGATGCTTCGGTTTGTTCTTTTGGAGGAATTATTGAAAAAGTTCATGTTTTTTTGCAGCTGAAAAGTTTCTTTTTACTGGACCTGTTCACTTTATCATGTCAAGCTATGACACTACTGTGTTATATCATTTTGATACACTGCATAATGGTCGACTCAGAGTACGTATATCATAAGTACATAACAAGTCTTTTTTATATGGGGCTCAAGATAAAGATTCAGATCGATAGCAGTTCAAGGTTCTCTGCAGCAGTAGTAGGTTGCCAAGAGCTGGCTGAGGTTGGTCATAAGCGTATTCAGAGCCTATAATTACCACTTTACTGATGCTTCAATTAGGTTGTAAAAAAAAAAAAAAAAACTGATTCACTCATTAACAGTTTGTTATTGAACTGTCTTGTCAGCACATCTTAGTTAAGACATCACCTGATTTATTTCTATCCAAGTTTAACTTAATAATGTAATTAAACAACACAGATATGTGTTTGATCAAAAGAGAGAACTGTGATCAATGACAGTTCATTCATCAAATATAATAATTACGGTTCTGATGGTTCTAGAATTCCCTTAAAGAACCTGTTGTTTCAAAGACACACTGGAGTCATGGTGGAGGTAGGATGTAATGCAGTTTAAAGGACTTATTATAAGTTTATTTATTTATTTAAGATACTAAAAGTTGATCTAAGGCTCAACTTCTAACAATGCATTTAAAACTACTTTAAAACAGAGAGAGTTCAAACATCTTTATTTTAACGTTCGACTGTTTCTGTTTTTATTCTGAAAAGACAAAGTATCAGAGTAGATCCGTCAAAACATATGATAAGTGTTGCTGACAGTTGGTGTTTATATTGGCTCAAATGTAAGAAAAATAAGGGAGACTATCAACAAATAATTAACTAATGGTAAGAAACACATCATATTATTCTGGAGTATATAGGCAGGGCTAATAGTATACGGATGCCGCACCGGATCTCTGGCGGACCGACGTGGTTCGTCCAATGATCAGACTCTTCTCTAGATCTGAGAGGAGCAGCTTTCACTCTCAACCACACCAGCAATAGACCTACAACCCGATAAGCTAATCAGCAGGGTAGGGTCAGGCCTTGGCCAAACAGATTGATACAGATCCAGCAGTTGCTTCACGTGCAAATGTGTTTTGTGTTTCCCATACTGGCAACACGAACCCTAACTCATGGACAGCATGTTTATGAAGCCAGGGGAAGACACCAAAGATGTCGACAGGGGCTTAAGGAATAAGTGGCGCTGGGCTTGGATAGAGGAGGTGGAAAAGCCCTTTGGTAGCTGCTGCCAAAAGCTCCGGCAACCAGGATCATGCTTCTGCACTTTGTGTGTAAGGAAGCTGATATATGGAAATAGAAAAATAAAAAAGAGCTGTCACGGCACGAATTAGACCCAAGTCATGAAGCAGCAGTTCGAGCAATGCAACACACCTCATGTTTGCCGGGGGCAGCAGGGCAGATATCCCAAACTCAACGACCGATCGAGGGCTAATTTAAATATATAGTATATGGTATTAATATATTATATTAATACTAAATATGCTGTAATATATAGTAAACTGTAATATGGTCTTATATTGAGGTTGTTGATCATGTGTCTGTTCATTTATTTAAATGTAGTTTAAATTATTTAAAATTCACCAGAATCTATCATTTAAGGGTCTATTTTTTTAATTCTCACAGGCGAGCACATTCAACAATAACAATGATCAGTGTTATACACAGGCTGTTAATATATCTGTTTATTTATATATCTGGGCCCAGAGGCCAACAACTTACTATGTGTTAAATGTGTGTTGCACAGCACCTCCACCCCTGCTCTCCTCCCGAGCATGGAGAAAAGTTCAGGCTCATGAATTCTTTCCACTATCAGCCGTGTATAGGTGTTTGAGAGTGTATGCAACAAATAAATCAAAAAACAAACACAAACCCTAAAACCTATCCAAACTAAAATACTGTTTACTGAGAGGAGAGAGGGAAATAGAGTTGGCTCTCCAGGCCCCTTTTGTATTAGCCAGAAAAAATTAACTCAAGTCTGCTTTCCAATCTCCTGACACACCTCAGCCACTCTAATCAGCTCCTAATAAGGAAAATGCAGAAGAGTACACACACCCAAGGAGCCAACAACCGAGTGGGAGGTGTCATCACAATATTTATTTGTTATAATTTAATTGAACAATAGGTTATTTGCTGCATCCTCAGAGACATCATTCCATCACTTAAGCTACACCTCATGCATCCGCCTTAAATGCTTTAATGTGTCGTGTTTTGTTTTTGCAGCAGTCTTATTCGATTCGTCGTGGCAGGAAAAGCGCAGGTGTTACTAACAACATCACTGATGTTGGCTCATGTGTCATGACAAAAAACCACCAGGCCTAATACTAGAAACATGAAAGTAAAGCAGCTAAATATGATTCTGCCTTCATTAAATTTTCTCTTTACATCTGTGCTCTTCCACTGTGGAAAAAAAAAGACCTATTGTAAAATCAACATAACAGAAGCTGCTGAAGATGCTGACGGTGGTCAAAGGTAGAAAACACTTTTAGCCAGAAGTGGAAGTGAAATGTTTCTTTTCAACTTCTTATTAAATAAGACCTTGAGAGTGAGTTGTACAAAAACACACATTTCATCATTTTGTTTATGTTTTCTTTTTAATATAATTTCTTCATAAATGTCTTAATAAATCCTATGAGCTGCTGCTGAAACTAACCACAACTTTTTACCCATTTTTACATTGTGTTGTCCCTTTAATGGCGTATGCAGCAGTGATGACACAATGACACTTTTGGAAACTGTGCTCCTCCTGGTCACTGGTTGCTATGGAAACAGTGACCTAGCCTGCGGCTACAGAGCGCCGCGGGGGACAAACTGAGAAAACATCAGTTGACCTCTGTACAAGACACTGATACGCCTCCATAGTTATTTTGCTGTTGAGATGAACAGCTGAACTAAAGTATTATTCTCATTTGTAATTTTATTTTATTTTTTAGGGATTTGTGTGCAATGTGTTTCAAAAATGATAATCTGGAGTCCAAAGACTCTAAGATCCATCACAGAAAAACCACAGAGAAACTCCAAACTCCAACATGATTTCAATACATACTCTGTTGTTAAAACTCAGTCATGGTTAATTGATTTACTTTAGGTTTGTGCTGGTTAGTTTTTTTGTGTTTATTGTTACTTTATTAACAACATGTGTTCACTTTTAAACTAAATTACTGAGTTGTTCATAAATAGACTGATCCTTTAAAGACTTGCATACACTGTTAATATTTGAAGCTGATAGAATAACATATACTCTACTTGCACTATCTACAAAATTGTAAAATTCATGTTGAAACTTCTGAATAGTTCATTCTGTATTTGAAGCCTGAACCATCCAGTTAATGTGAAGGTAACCAGTGAAGCAGCAGTGATATTATGCCTCTCTGAGAAATGCATTAACTGAAATAAAACAGTATTAAGTGCATCATAAAAATGACTTAAAAAAAAAAAAAAAAAAGAAAATACAAAGTCAGCAGAGAAATGTCTGTCTTTCTGCTCAGTGGTCGAATTTTCCAATGTAAGTGTCTCTACGCCACAATATGACTGACAGGCCTCGGGAAAAAGGGGGAGCGGCAGATAAAATAGCATCTCATTCAGCTAGAAAACCTCGAAATCACTAAAACCACATCCATTTACAGTCTCCCTCATCTACCCCCTCTTCACAGTTCCTGCTACTCCTCATCCTTCCTCTCCAAAGAGCACTGCCAACACATCTCGTTCTATCTTTTTCCTCCCTGTCATCATTGCTATGACAACCCTGACCTGACCATGAGTTCCCACTGTACAGAGTAGAGTGGCCTGGTCTGAGGCTGTGGTATGTCAGAGACAAACAGAGGAAATAATGTCACGCGGCTCATCAATACCCACATACAAGTGTTTGTACAAAACATATAAACTTGAAAAGTAAATCTGTATCAGGTGAAAGTTACCCTGAACATCTGGACAGGTCAACAAAGACTTGGGTGAAATACATAATGAAAGTATTCGTACTAAAGAGAGAAATATGAATTGATTTGCTCTGATAACCAACCTGCTGCACATATCACGACATGAATAACATTTACACATGTGGGAACAGAAACAAACAAAAGAGCCTACAGTTGAATACAAGAGGGGCACAAGTGTTTATTGCTGAAATGTTTAAAATGGACATTAATCACTGCTATGGCTGTTTCTTGCTGCACCTCACACACACACACACACACAGAACAAGGTCTAATGCATCTTCATTTAGTCTTGCTGTCCTCTGGGCACATTTACATCTGTCAACTCGCTATACAAAATGGATGGATGGGTTTGTGAATGTGCGTGTCTGTCTTCACGCTGCACGTATGTGTGATTCCATTTGTCTTCCCGTGTGTTTATGTGTGTGAATGGATTGTGTATTTAACTTTGTATATCTTTAAGGACAAGTTTGTCTTAATACCTACCAGTAAGCACATGGAAGTGGACGTGTATTTGTTTCTGTCTGTCTCTGTGTTGTTACACACACTGAACACAAGTCTGTAAGTGTGTGTGTGTGTTTGTGTGTGTGTGTGTGTGTGCATATGTGCAAAACAGTCAATTGCCTTGGAAGGTGACAGTTCATGGTCCCGTGGGCAGCACAGAATTGTGGGTAAATTCGATGTCATAGCTATTCCCATACATCATCCAACTGTCACAAAGTTGTGCACGTACACACACACACACACACACACACAATAATGCTTTACTGTAATTGTAAAGCTTTTGTAAGTGTGTAAGATGTTACATTACGGCTCACAGGGAAAACCAACATAGTACAAGTGTATAAATGAGACAAAATGTGTCAGTGAAATATTTTTACTTTCAGTTAGTGTATGTTGACATGTGTTGCTTCCCCCCAAAAAAAACAGAAAAACGGTTGATTTCATGAATCTTATATAAATTATATAGCTTATCGTCATTACATGGTATTTTAACTCAGGGAAGAGTTTATGTCAGGTTGTTTGAGGAACCACTGGAGTTTTCCTCTGCTACACAAAATTCGACTGTGGCGGCGTAACAGATACGTCTGGATAATGGTTAAAAACGCAATGTCTTAATTCTTTGTGCTTTCTTTGCTTTATTATCACCACAATGAATGACAAGGAAAAGAGACTTTGTTCAGCTAATTTAAGGATGTAATATCTGCATCACCGATTTTTCAGAAATCGTCCCAATAAAAAAGGAAAAATGATGATACTAACATATCTGATTATTATCATTATCTCAACCTGCGCTGTGTGTACACTTTTACGAGGTTTACAAGGTATAATTCAACACTAGAGAAATAAAACTGTCCACTGAACTTTTTTTTCAGGTGGATGTCAGTGACTATTTGGGTTATAAATGTTAAATCTTCCAGTTGAAGATGTGTGACATGTCTAATCTTACATCTGCCTTCTCACTTGGAAGTAACCAGAGTAGAAGAATATAATGACCCTTGTTCGTTCACATCTGAGTGGCCACATTTACACTTGTATGAAATTAAACGTGTGAAATGGACAGTCACTAACCGCTACTGCTGTTATATACATGTGGCACAACGCAATGACAATCTGTTTCACAAAAGATTAAAAAACAAAAAACAAAAAAGAAACAATTCCCTATAAAAAGTGTTGTCTAGTCTGAGCTTCAAACACTGTAAATGCCACATCGTCGTCCTGGCCTGTCTCTAAATCTTACAGTAAATTTCACTAACGTCTCCTAATCCTGTCACTCAATTTAAAGTGAAATAAAAGTGTATTTAACAGACCTTTTTGTCTATCAGCTGTACATAATATTTCTTACATGGTGCAATAAAACATTCATGTATTGACCCAACTGAAATAACATAAGAAGCCTTTTTTTTTTTGCTGACTACTTCAAGACTCCAAAACATGGCTGTTCATGGATCCTGAAAAAGAACGTGTTTATGACTCAAACCAGTGTCTCTTATTCATTCATTCTCACATTGTCCCTAAATTTTCATTTCCACTGAAATCCCCTGTGTTTTTCACTGCCTTATGTATCACTATTTTCCAGCAGTCATTCTGTCACTCAAGCAACACTGACGCAGCAGGAGCCGCATTGTTTTCTGTTCTGCTCAGCTGAAAACTGCTGTTGATAGTAACTAAAAAAATAAAAATCCTGCATGCGCTTCACAGTAAACGTAAGAGCAGTGATGAACCGAGGTTAGCTGACGGCAGGTTGGTACGGAGCGTCGCAAGGACAACAGTTTTTATCACATCTGTGACAAAACAAGACAAACACAAAGACAAAGGAGAGCGGATCAGACAGTGACAAGGACTGACGTTATATTTTATGAACCGCAATAAACTTTTACCTTTTGCAGAAACAAAAGAAAATCATTTCACGGGAACTTTTCACTAACAGCTGTGTGATTTAGGTTTGCGAACAAAAAGGAGACAAACAACATGATGAACAGATAAAGTGACGAGATTAAGAGGAGTAGAAACTTTCGTACAAACAAGTAACAATCAACACATGCTCTGATCACATCTGCCTGCAGGAGCGGACCTCAGTTTGTAAAGTAAACCTACATCCACGGCTGTAATAATAAACCTGTGATCATAATGTTGTTTTAAGATTTTAAATGTCTGCAATAAAATGTCAATGCAGATGTTAGTTTGAATATAAAGAGCATGTGACTGTTAAAGCAGCTCAGATGAGTTTGATCAGTGTGAAAACAGCTGAATCTATAAACCCACAAGACCAGATAATCTTGACTGATGGCCGAGCTTGTGAGTGAAATTTCTCCTTATATGAGAAAATATGATGTAAATACTGGTGTAAAGCCCAATAATCCGGTTAAGGGGTGTCAAGGCCTGTTAGTCAAGGGCAGGTGTCTTGCAGGTTTTTGTTCCCTGCAAGTTAATGAGCCGCACTTTGTATCTGAGGCTCATTAACTATCTAGGAGGAACAAACACCTGGAGGACGCAGCGACTGCAGTTTGACTCGGTTAAAAGACGAACAGCCAAACATTAAACAAACAAATAAACAAAAGCAAATGACAATGTCGTGTGTTAAACTCTGGTTTAATCCTCTATTATAAGTAGAGAGTATTCACTGAATAATAGCAACAGTCAAGTAGATCAAGATGTCATCACGTTCACCTAAAACTATCTGGATTAAAAACAAAACACTCAAGTGTTCAAATAATCTCTGAAAACGAAATTAAACTGTGGATTCAAATAATCTAAATAATATAAGACATCGGTAGAGTCTTAATGTCATGTAGAGTTTTTCAGGTGTTAAGTTAAATCACTTCTTCACATGACAGTTGTTTCAATTTCAACTGTTTCAGAGTCAGTCTGATTTTAAAATGAGGTGAGTGAAATCAAGTTATTCCTGATGCTGCTGCTCTTAAGGACTTTTGTAAATGAATCCAAGAACCATAATGTTTTACTTTCAGACTTAACGACTTAACATAAACTTATACATTAGTGTCATGACTGAAAAAAACAAACAAGGGTCCAGTAACACGACCTGACCAGCTGCGGTTCATGTTCACCACTTAGAAAGAGAAATAACGCTGCCGTTTGTGTGGCAACGGAGGTTGGAAACAATCCCAGTTAAAAGCAGAACAATCACTAAGAAATGAGGAAGTAGAATTAAATAAACTGTTTAGAGGCTGTAACAAAAAGGCCAAACTTGACTCTGTTCAGCTCCACAACTGGGAAGATACTTTGATGTTGATGCACAGCAGATGCTTGACTGTTACCGTGTGTGTCCATGTGTGCATATATGTGTGTGTGATCTCATCACTTATCCCCAGCTTTCCTGTTCTGTCTGCCCACATGTATGTGTGTATGTGTATGTGTTTCCTCTGTGGGTGTTAACCATAAAAACAATGTAAGCCCTGTTAAACCTCCCCATATTTCAACTCTAACACCCTTATCTCTGCTCAATTTGTGTGTTTCAATTGTTGTGAGTGGGAGAGAGATAAAGCAAGAGATAGAAATTTAATATAGACCTGTGTACACCATTGTGTGTGTGTGTGTGTGTGTGTGTGTGTGTGTGTGTGTGTGTGTGTGTGTGTGTGTGTATTTGAATCAGTGCTGGATTGTGGGTGTTTCATGTATTCTGGATCAATACATGTTGTGTTTGGGGAAATAAACAGCCCCTTTAGGGCTCTCTCTCTCTCTCTCTCTCTCTCTCACACACACACACACACACACACACACACACACACACACACATAGTGTCGTGCAAACAGAAACACAACACACACACATGCACTAAGCCCGCTGTGGTTAAGTGCCCTAACATATTTACAAGATAAATGGGTGACTATGGTGAGGAGTGTGTAGTTCTTTGTAAATCTTTGTGTGTGTGTGTGTGTGTGTGAACTAAGCACGCAGTCTTTACAGTGTGTGTCTTTTAGACGCATATGACAACCTACAGTGTAACACACGCTGATGTTTCACGGCCAATAAAGAACGCCCCTGTGTCCCAGATTCTCAAATTTACTCCGTGGGTGTTAACAGACCCAGAGAAATATGGCAGAAAGACAAACCAACTAAGTGTTGGAACAAATCAAAGTAATTCTACTAATATTTCACCTTGTTATGTCTTGATGAAAGACCAGGCTCCATTTGTTCTTCATATACATGTGCATCACCCACAACCACTGACTGTCATAGTTTTGTGAGGACAATATGGTTCTAAAGATCTTCTTTAAGCCTCAGCATCTTTAAAACAATATAATTATCATTCCTGAACAACTCCTTGGATTAGCTCCCTCGACGTGAACAGTTTTAATAATTCAAATACTCGAAGATTGCGGCACTGGAGGATTATATATAAGACTATCACTTTTAATGTATTGGCTTCATTACCACATGTTTAAAGATTAAGATCTTAACAGATAATGCAGATATAATAGTTACAATGGTCATGGACCACATAGTTAATTACAGTCTCTAGTATGTGCTCAATAAGAATTCTGCCGGCAATGTATGACTACAAAGGAAATATTATAATAAAGTCCATGTTCAGCTCATTAAAAACTGCTGAACAATAAAAGCAGCATGATAGAAACACTACAGCAATATAACTCAATAGGTGAGTTATAATTATGAAATTAATTTTAATTAAACATATATTTATCCTTTGTTTTTTGATTTTTTTTGTTTGTTTTTTTTCCTAAGGTGCCAGAAGTACATAGCACACACTGAGGACTAATCAACTAATAACAACATGAAATAATTTGGCTCTTAAAAGTCCGACATGTTGGATTTAAGGGACCTTATAAAAAGACATGTCCACGATTATGTTTTTAATTGTGTTTTTGTTCACTGCATGTCTCCAGAAGAAGCAGGTTGTCTCTAGAGGCAACACGTCATGTGTTACCTGTCAGTACATCCTGGAGGCCACGCTGTTCATCTAACAACCAACAAAACAACCATGAACAGAGCGTAGCACGTAATGATATTAAGTCATCATTTCATTTAACCGCTGTGCACAAACATATAACGACCTCTGTTTGAGAAAGATGCACATTTATGCTTGAAGCAATTCAACCAATGATTGTGTTTAGAAACCCTTAGAGCTCCATACTTAGTGAATTTTCACGATTCTTGATTTGTCTCACTCAGACTGCAGAAGTCTCACATTAGCTCTGGTTAACCTTTACTATGTACAGCTGCACCAAAGGAGGACTGGGTTTTATCTCTTCTTACAGTGAACTGACATTAGGAAGAAATGTTTTCTCAGAGGAAGAAACTGAGTTATTTAAGAGACAAATGATTCTTTCAACAAACACGTTGCCATATGAGCAGTGTTGTATGATATACAGACATGAAAACAAGTTAACCTTTAATACTGTTTTGGTTTAAAAGGATAAAGTAAAAAAAAAAAAAAAAAAAAGGCTATATCCTACTAACATTTCAAGTCAGCAGCACAGCAGCAACATATTCAAGTTTGCATTGCTAAGCCTGAAAAAAATAAATAAAACTACTTACCTGACAGACATTTTACAGTAAAAACCTTCAGGTCTGACTGGATTATACAAGATCACACACTGGATTACAAAGATTAACACATTTGCTTTTGAAAAAAAAAAACAACCTATCAACATTTCAACAGCACATAATGTTCAGTAAACCTGTAAAGGACTTCTGGACTCTACACACACACACACACACACACACATAAATCAGAGTTAAATAATAATATATATTATAGTTCATTATCCAACAGAGCAGTGACTATTAATCATCTCTACACAGGCGGTGTGTGTGTGTGTGTGTGTGGTTTAGGTATACCTTATGTTGTGGGGACTTAAATCTGTTTACACACTCACATCTCGCATTATGGGGACCCGTCTCCCTTATAGGGACAAAAAGCAGGTCCCCATAATGTAAAAAAACAAAACATTAAGGTGAAAATATGATTTATTTCATTTAACATGATGAAGGTTTAGAGAAAAGTTAAACAAGTTGTAGCAACAATTGAGATTTCTAGAGTTTCCAGGACGGTCTCCAGGAAATGAATGTCAGTGAAATGTCCCTGACGTTATGGAAACCAGACTCTGTGTGTGTGTGTGTGTGTGTGTGTTTCACATTATAAAACAAATCAGTATGTTATCAGGAAATGCATATGTGAGTGTGTGTGTGTGTGTGTGTGTGTGTGTGTGTGTGTGTACATAGATCAACAATGTGAAATTAAAAGGTCAGTGTGTATGCTTGTCAGCATATTAGTTTATTTGTGCAGCTGGAAGAATGTGTCTGAATGTGTGTGTGTGTGTGTGTGTGTGTGTGTGTGTTCATAGAGGTGTGTGTCCTGCAGCAGTCAAGATCATCTCGGGAGATTGATGGTGTAAGCCTGAACCGTGCAACCATTCACCACTGAATGCACCTTGGTTTTACAGTGTTTTAGGTTACAGCTCTTTATAACATTTTACAGTGTTTCCATTTAAATAGTGCTCAGTCCTGGGAAAACCATTTCTACGCTTGGAGAAACTCACATCCAGTTTTTCACGTCCATACCTGTGCACGCACGCACACACAAATGGTCATTAAATAGAATAAGTTTGACAGTATGACAAGATGTGGGGGGTTAAATGACAGAAACAGTTATTCACTAGTCTGTATCACGTGTCACCACATACAGACACACATATGAAGGAGATAGAATACATGAATACACTTTCTCTCTCTTCTTCTCTCTTAAATCTCTCTCTCTCTCGCTTGCTTTCTGTCACACACACATATAAAATCATTCACTGATTCATTAACCACTTTGTTCCATCCATCCATCTTTCAGCAGAGGGTGAAGGACGGCCGGAGGAAGGGAGGGATGGATGGAGAGAAGGAAGAAAAGGACAGATAGAGTAACTGCAGGAACATGAAGCAGAAAATGACAGCTGGAGAGTGATGCTGATACAATACACACCAATAAAACAGTGCATAAAATCCTTTTCTTTTTTTTTTACTTCTTCTTTTTTTTTTTTTTTTAAATGAGAGCAAGACACTGAGAGTGAGAATGAGAAGACAAGAATTTAAAATAGAAAATAAAAGAGTGGTGGGAGATACCTTTAAGGAAGCCAAGAGATGGAGCGCAGGGAGTGGGTACGTTGAGGGAATGTAAGAGGAAAATGTAACAGAGGCAAACTTTTGATGTTCTTATGTGAAACATGTCACGTAAAAAAAAAAAAAAGAAAGAAAAAAAAAAAAAAAACAGTAATTACTAACATCTCAGACAACCGCCAGCTTCCCTGCTCATCTGAACAATACACATGCGCCCACATGTGACTGAAAAACAACTAAACTGAATACATTAAAAAATCTACTGCGTCTGTAGCCCACACAAGAACAGCCTGTCCCTTATCTCTTCCTGCACATTACATTTCTGACAAAATCATGACACTTGCCAACTTTCTAGAAAAATAAGAAGACACAGATCAGGAGGCTACCACCAATACTAATATTAATATTATTATTAATAATAATAACAGTGTCAGGACACAAACAGACACGACTGCGATCGCTATCGCGAGCGTGTCCTCTTCCTAACAAAGCCTCTGTTCAATATATAACATTTGTTTTGCAGTAAACTTTCCATGAGCTGAAAACACAACATGTTCAACATATTAACATTGACAGGTATGTTTTCTTTTTATAATTGCATTTTTTTTTCTGTTATTATGTTTTGTAATTACAATGAAATCGAGAGAAAACGCAACATGTATATTTCTTTATCCATATTGATGAATTGTGGCGTTTCAATAACATTTTAATAAAATGCGCTCAGTCCTTTTTTAATCAGTGTTTTCCTGTTTGTTTTAACATACCACATTGCATCACCATAACTTTTCTAGTGGAAGCAAATTAGTGCTATAACTTATTATGTTAAATTTGTTGTCTAACTGCTTCACTTGTGCTTGTTTACACCTGAGTATTATATTTTTCTTCTTATTTAAACGTAAAAATTTAATTTTTTAAAAGCATCAAATCAAAACTTTGTCGACCATTAGCTGGAAAAATGTGTAGTCATTTATAACAAGCAGTCTAGACACTCAAGAGAAGGTTAATCTGTTTTAAATTACAATCATATAACATTATCATATTATTATTATTATTATTATTATTTGAGTGATGCAAAGGATGTAGGGCACCTTGGCTTTGCCTTATGATATCTTAGGGTGGGTAACGCTCTATCTGAAGTCAAACATAATGAAAAGAGCTCCAGTGAGATTAAAGACATCATTAGAAGAGAAAACCTGGTCTGTTGGGATTTAAGTTTCAGCTGTTTTATTACTCCTCACAGACTGTCTTATGCAGGAAGAACTGAGCCTTTTTCAACTGCATTACCATTCTTTGCTATAAAACGTGATCTCGACTGTACTAAAAAACAGGTCTGATTGGAATCTGTGTTATTTTTAAAACAAGCCGAGGGAAAATGTAGCGTGAAACACATGCAGTTAAACAGCTGGATACAAGTGCCTGAGTGGCAAAGTAACTGTGTGTGTGTGTGTGTGTGTGTGTGTGTGTGTGTGCAAGCAACACAAAAATATGTATCACTTAAAATTTTAAGGCAGGAACACAACTTTCCATGCTTTGATGTTTGGTGACCACTAGACCCTGATATACAGATGGAAAAGAGAATTTTAGCCCCAAGTATCTGCTGTTGGCATGTAGTGTTGACAACTGAATCACCAGGATTAAAACACACACACACACACACACACACACTGTTGTCACTGAGTGGTTTGTCTCCTTGCAGCATCATTGTGATTTTCTTCAGTGTCCTTAACTGAAATTTGAGAGCCAGCGGTTGGTGTTTTTGTCATTCTGAGTGTTTCTGAATGAAACATGATGGTTCTTTATTAGAACCCTCAGAGCTACAATATATGTGTGATTTGTTTGAATGATTCTGTCTGAGCATGTATGAAGCCAGTGGTCGTACTTCTCCTCCCATAAGAACACGACAAAGTTCAAAAGTTCCCGATCACCTCACATGTTTTACACTAATCTTTTGTTTCTGGCTGTTTTTCCTCAACAGCAACATTTTCACTTCTTCTGTGATCCATAGCTGGTTTTGTGGCTCTTCTGAAGGTTACTCCAATAAAGCAGTCTGAACTAGGGAATGTGTTTTTCATTTGATTTGTAGCTGTGTTTTTCCACCGCTGGTTATATTTCAGCCAGACTAACCAGCAGCCAAGCTGCAACAATGGCTCAACTGGATTACAAATCACATACAATTCATCGTGTACCTGAGGTAAATAATTGAGGTGGATCCAAACCCTGGTGGCACTGCACATCATTGTTTTTAATCACATCTGTCTGTTGCTGAGTTAATCCAGCAACACTTCAGTACTACCAGAGCAGACATGTGACCTTGCCACCAAACACAGAGCACAAAAGTCCAAAATAAGAAAAAAAAAAAAAAATCCTCATCCCATTTTTCTGTTAATTTAATTTCATAGCCAAAGGTCAGCAGCTCAATAGCCAATGTCGACAGTGACCGCACCTTGCCAGAGTGAATGAAATGTGTCTCATTTGTGTTAAGGGAATGTAACTAATTCATTTGTCACCAGGTCACAGCAGCCAAAAGATTTCACCAGGCAGTGTAATTCATAACAGAGAATTTGTCACAGTGAAAGAAGAAAAAAAGACTGAGGCAACATTGATGATCACAAAAGTGGCTAAGACTTGTCAGCTACAACAAAACTCTTACTGCTCTTTGGCAAGTGGCTTTTGAATTGAATGCCCTTCAGTAGCACCTAATCTGATTATGTAGCAGTTGTACAGTGAATTTAACCTTCATTTTAACCCTCACCAGCTGAGGATCAAGGCTCTGCACATTCACTGTCCACTGAGCGCTGATTTTATGCCACGTCGTATTTCTATTGACTTAATCGTGGTTGCTGTCTGTGCTGGAAGATAAATTTGACAGCCAGAATGTGAGGTGTAAACAGTGTGGGGTGTCACAGGGTATTGCATTAGTGTGCCATATCACTTTTTGCCTGAGTGATACTGCTGCTTGATTCTAGCAATGATAACTCAGCAGGGAGCCTGGTTAAAATTCAGTTACTTGCATTACACTTAACAAATCACATTAAATGTGCTTTGCATTACAACCTGGGTTGACCATCACCCTGTGCACTCTCACAATTTATGTGCGTGCATCTGACTTTGCGGTTCCATCGAGGGGGGGGCACAGACCATAAACAACTATTTGTTTCCAGGTCAAGATCATAGGCTGTCAAACTACCAAATTATCAAAATAATAGGTCTGTTTTGAGCTCAGAGCGAAGCTGTAACACAGGGAGAAACCAATGGAAGCTGATTATTGATCATATGACATTACGTTCCCCATCAGCTCTAAAGAACCCATGACCTGTCTAATCTGCAAATAAAACATGAGCCTAGAAATTTGACATCTGAGCAAGATGGAGTGGGACATTTTTTTTTTTAAATCCACTTATCGCTCCACCAAAATGCTCATTCATGCTCTATCACATGGATTGTTTTTGGAAAACACCAATGATTTCAGCTATAACAAACAGCTGGTTTCCACGTCCGGCACTGACAGAGCTAAAAGTAGAACATGTACATTCACCAACATGAAAGAAAATGTTGTTCTGTTCCTGCTGAATGCATGAACTGTCACCTGTTTAAAGTCATAGTAACAGAGAATTTTTTTGAGTTGTTTACCTAAACCTAGTTCTGAAGATAACAAAGTTATTTTCTTTTGCCTTTATCATCCCGTGAGCCTCCTCAAGATAGAGAACAGATTGAACAGAACAAAACAGAGCAGCTATATTATAGTTTTTCACAACCTACAGAAAAAATGCAACTAATTTTCAATGAGTACATGTACTTGTTTTTGTTGGTTTTTGCAAAAATGCCTCTGGATGTGTGATTGACAGCGATATGTCGACGCACACCTTTTTAATGAGCGTTCACACGCAGCCTATAGGTTGTATTAATCTGTGTGCGTTTAGCTGAGGTGCCAACTATACTCACAACACAGTTGAAGAATGTTTAAACTTTCTCAACCTTTCTTCAGAAGAAGTGTGTGTGTGTGTGTCTCATGAGTGATTGCTTGTGTGTGTCAATGTGAAGTCTTTGATGTATGATCAAGGATTCTTATTGTTCACGGCATGACTCCGGCTAGCGTAAACAGCGTACAACACTTTCATCTAACATGCACACAGATAGCCACACACCTACACACACACACATAGACACAACCATACATACACCTAAATTTACACTGAAGCAAATGTGTTCCATTCACTGATTGCTGTAAAACGAAATAGAAGAAAAACGTCTGGAAGGCAGCGCTCTCACCCACACTCCTCCAGCTCTTTCTTTTGTCCGTCCTCTTCTCTCCGTTTCATTCTTTTCACTCTTCCCCTCCTCCCTCTCTCACCATCCCTCAATACCCACTCTTCCTGTGTTTATTGTTTTTATTCTTCTTTTGTTTTTGATTTCACATTAACCTTTGAAAGCTTTAATCTATCTTCAAATCATTTGCTGTTTCACCTTCTTCCCTTTGTTAACTGTCGCTGTGAATTAGTTTGCACTTAGAATTTTTTGCATTCACCAGATGTTCTTAACCTTTGAAGCATTTCTAAATAACCTGACTCTGAGCATCATCTCCACAAGCCCCATACATCAGACTCTATTCTCACATCTACCATTTCATCTTCTCCTTTATGTCTTCATCGTTTACGTTTCCATATTCATCTTTTGGAATCATATCCCCGTATAATTTCCATAATATTTTTATGGCCTTTGTGCATCACATTTTTTTCTCACTAACTATGCTTTGTGATTTTTCTTCCCTTTCCTTTGATTTTTTTCCCCTCTCCTGCTCACCTTTTAAATAGACTCTGGGTCTTTTCTGCTTTCAATCCTGGTTTCAAAAGCTTAGCTTTTAAATAGTCTCTTAGTGTCTAAAGTCCTGAGGTAGCTTCTATTTGGCCCCACACACACCTAACTTCTTCTTTTCATACATAAGGATATTTATTTCACAGTGTTAGATTTTTTCAAAATATTTTTTGCTGTGTCTTTTGTCCTTTCAGACTGAAATATTGTTAAAACCTAAAGTTGTTTATGTTTGTTTATGTCTACTTTTGTAGAGCATAAGTACATATAGTGAAGTGCCTATTTTTTAAAAACACTTTTTTTTCTTTGTAAAACACTTGTGCACAAAATCTATAATAAATTTCACATTTAATTATCAACTGCAAGGCACAAGGAAGTGAACTCCATTAGATAAACTACTGTGGAAATGTAATACATGTGTGAATTTCAAGATGTAGTGCAGAGAAATGTGTGTTTCTTTAAAAAAAAAATGTGAAAAATGTGTTTACCCTGAGGTGGTGCAAAAGAGCTGCAGGCTGATTAGTGTGGAAGCTGCAGGATCATATGTGTTGTGATACAGAGTCACCTGTTAAACTTTTACAGAGGGTCGTTAACATGGAAACAAGATAATATGATGTTAAAACTGCACTGAATAGGAATTTATTGTCAATATCTCAGTCATTTCTGTTCTGTAATCATCAATATAGAAATGCTGCAGTGTTGCACTCAGTCCTACTTCCTCATTCCTTATTACTGAGATTGACTATTCATAATATATGTTACTTAATCTTACATTTATTGACTGATCTCTTTGGCTTAAAGGCTTATTATCAGCCGTGACAGCATAGCTGGTATCATTTCCTCTGTGTGTGTGTGTGTGTGTGTGTGTGTGTGTGTGTGTGTGTGTGTGTGTGTGTGTGTGTCAGTATGGAGACAGAACTGTAACAGCAGCTAATACTTCACTCATTAGTGGTGTTTTTAAGCACTTTGGCAGGTGTTTATCACTCGTGGACACATTTTGGTCTTAACATCAACATGTGGAGAATAAGCTCAGGTATTATAGTTGATGTGATCCCATCTAGTTTTACTGGTTTAGAGTCACATACATTGGTGAAACTCATGCTCATAAACTATACACAAGAAATTCTAGTAAACTTAAGAAATGTGGACCGAGCTGGGCACTTTAATGTCTATATAAACTTTAATGTGATGACCAGAAAAAGAGATTTAAGTATCAACATAATAAAGACTCTTCATACTAACTATAAAAAATAATAAAAAAAAAAGTTGTGAATAAACAGTGAGTTTGCAGCACAGAGCAATTCAAACAGTTATGTTTGCGATGAGATGAACAGGAACGATGAAGGACGAGTTGGTTAAAGAAGAAAAGTTGATGTCAGTATTAGTAGTGCGAAGCATCATTTAGTCTGCGTTATAAAGTCACATAAAAACAAAAAGTTGTGTGTCCACTGACACTGCTAACCAACATGAGTAAATTACAATGTTAGCTAATGATGCTTGACGGGGAAAAAACATCCCAGTGAGCAAATGTACAATGTTTTGATTCCTCTGTTCATTCATCCCAACCTGAGCATCTCTCCCTCGGGTGAGTTGAGGAGAAGTTAGTGAGGGAAGCATGGCAACATGAATAGGGATGAACAATGTGTGTGTGTGTGTGTGTGTTTCAAAGTCTCATAATATATTCAAGAAATGCCTGGATTTGATGAGTCCCTGGATATCCATCCTCTGAGAGCTACTAGTCAGTGTCCCTCTGCACCCTGTCTCATTATTCCCTCTTTCTCTGTCTTTTACTCTCATGCATGCTCTTCACCATACAGTGGAATTATCTTGCACAAATGGAACTGACAAATAACAACAACAACAATTCACATCTAAGCGCCAACTTGTGCTCGGCAGTATCGTTGCTTTGTCTTCCTGTTTATATATTCCTCCTGTTTCTCAGATGGGCACTGTCGGATGAAAGAGACTTTGCCCCCTCATTACTTAAAACCTTGATATTAACAAGACAGGGTAAAGTGAGACTTTGGTTATGATGAATGTTCTCTAGTGGTCCTTTAAATGATGCTGGATTGTTATTTGTCTTATTGTAGTGCGACAATTACTGTGTGTGTTTGTGGGTGTGCATGCATATGTGTGTGTGTAAACTCAATTAGATGAAACTGTAGAGCCATCTTGTATCTTCTTGTTGGTGTTCAGTTGCATTCTGTATTGATTAATAAATGTTATTTCCCTCGGGGAAATGATAATGTAACAGTGTGTTGTACATGACCAAACAGCCTACAAAGAAGATAGGATTACAAGTTTACATAATATAAAAATATATTTCAGTCGCATCATTATCGAAATATATCTTCAAAGTGGAGGCTGTTTTTGCATAACCTTGTTTAACATTTACGGAGACTTTTTAAGAGTGATATAAATCCAGTGGCTGTTTTTCACCAAAGGACACTGAAGGAAAGACGGTAATTAAAAAGATGCAGATAGAAAATATGTGTAGCCTAAAGCAGCAATGAAGGATAACGATGGAAGGACACAACTTCCACAGTAAGTGGTTTGATAAAACAGTCCCAACTAAAGGTCCACTTACTAGATTTTTGGAGCAGTAATGATTTCATCTGTAGCACTTTGTAGTCATAGCAATCTTAATATTGTTTTTAGGATGTCTTGGCCTTTACAGCTTTCTTTCCCATCTGTTAAAACACCGATAATACAAGTGAACCTTGAGTTGTGATTGTTTTTGTCAAACTACCTTCACCTGCCATGTTGCTCAAGTTGAAAAAAATACCGCAAGCAGATATTTGACGACACATAAAGAGCTCAGTCGTTAGGATAGAAAACATCAACAGAACGCAGATAATTTTAATAAAAAAAACCTTTCTAAGACTTGATATAGTCACTGTCAACATCATCACATCAAACACATCAGTGTGATTGTCATGTCATGGGAATTAATATTACATCACGGCACTTTCCCCTGCTCACAAATATTTAAACAATTGTCTTTGATGACAAAAACGATCAATCAAAAAAAAAAAAAAAAAAAAAAGTCATCTGATCACATTTATTTACAGCACGGCTGGATTTCTTCCTCGCGTCTCTCTCTCTCTCTTCTGTGTATCTTCCTGTTTTTCTTTCACTCTGTCTTTCCATTTAGATAGTCAGATGACTTCTGAACAGATTGAACAGAATATTAATTGCCTTCCTAATTTATGTTAATTTATGCTAATCTACACACTCATCGACTCTCAACGGACTCGTTATCTAGATCGTTTGGAACGGCCAGGAAGAGATTCAGTCTGTGTGACCCTGAAGGTTGCCAGTTCAATTCTCAACGAGCTGAGCCTCAGGGCCTCAGCAAGTCTATTTAACCCCGCGTGAACCGGCATAAAGCACTACTCTTAAACTGGTTAATGTGTATACATAATAACCAAACCATTAGAAGAGACACAAACACTGCAGTCACATGTGTAACGTGGCTTTTCTAATACAATCTGTGACATAAACATAGAAAAATGTAATAGGCTGTTAAAAAAAACAAGCCCATAAGTCTGTGCCAGCAGCTAACTGTTATGACCCGTAGTTATGTTTTATTATTAGGTGACCTCTAACGGCCATAGTAATTATGGCTGGAGGAAAAGGTGAAAGTCAGGTGATGTTGTATGAAGAGCGACAAACTCTGCATTAAGAGGAGGTTGGGGCGGATGAATCAGCCAACAAAACGCAGAACTTTCACACAGGAGATTACAAATCATCTCCAATATGGAACTGGTTTTTCATAATGTACTTTCCTTTGACCGTGACCATTTCACAATCTTAACCCCGTTGATTACTTTAATCATGATGACGAACGTCCTCTAACGTCAACAAACACCAAACCACGATCCTTTCATGAACCTGCTCAGCTCATAATTATTGAAACCGTAACCATGTCATGTGTTTATTACTGTTGCCATGATGACAAAGGTCTGAGGCACCTGCTGCTCGTATGCTCCTATGGGCTGTATCTGTGAGTAAGAGTATGTGACCTATATGTTTATAAGTTGGTAGACTTATTGAAATGCAGACACACGTGTACATGCACTAACAAAACTATTATTACAAATCTTTGTGCTTTTCTACTGCAGCTTTTCATGGTTTGTTTGAAAGAAAAGAACATAAACACAGTGAGAGAGAATGATGTGATCTTGATTTCCATATTATTTATTTTCTCAGCAAATGTGTTTCCTTGTTCGACTTAGGGTTAAATTTGAATATAGGAACTGATAAATGTTGTGATGCTTTAGTTTTCAGTTAAATGTTGGAAATTAACAAACAGCTGCAGGTTCTTTCACTGAATTCTGCCTCTTAGCAACCAAGTCGAGTATATTGTTGATTATTTATTGCTTTAATTGCTGTTACCTTGTGAAACAGTACATGTATATAAATATATATTACTCTTTCAATTTAATGAAAGAGAGAATGTTTCACTTGCGGTTTTACACAAGATTCACTTTTCCCCCATGAAGGATACAGTTGCATGATGTCATCTGTTGCTTTATGACAAACTTTTACTAAAAATCTGATAAATTAATTGATGCTAGCGACACTTCCTGGCAGCACAAACTGGATTATTTTCATAAGTGAAAGACAATAGCAATTTTATTTACACTTCACTAACAAGTGATTCATGTCCTGCTGCACATTTCCAATCATAATCTGCATTAAAAGATAAAGATCAAACAAACACTAAAGCCAAAACTTCTCAATCACCTGTTGGTGACTGGCATCACTTCCATGTTCATCAAATACTTTTTACCACCATGTTGTATGTTCAAGTGTTCATTTTTCTGATAAATTTGATTTTAATTAGTTGTCTGTGTTTGATGAGAATGACTTGGATTTGATTGGACGTGTTTTATCCACAGGACGTCGATACTACACCTCCACTTCCCAGTCACTGCTGTGTAGAGTTTGGCTCCAAATGATGTGACCAGTCTTCATACTCAGGGTGTTTTGGCTTCGTCTTTGTACAGTGGGAGGAAGATGAGACGAATCATCTGTCTTATATAAAATATAAATCAAAAATCTTACGTAAATAAAGTCATTGCTCCCAAACAGAATTAACAGAATCAATGCTATTGATTCATTATTTTGTGGTTTAATTTCTTAGGTTTTCATATTGTGTTGTAATATATTATATTATATTATTTTATATTATGTTGCTGGTGTGGTGGTTTGCTCTCTGCTGTGATGACCTAATTTTTTCACACACTTTATTAAAGTTTCATCTTATCTTGTCCAGTCTTCCCCTGTCAAGGGAACAACACAATAAAAATGTTTAATTTGAATGTGACCGGCGGGTTCATGTGTGACACATACACAGTCTGTTGAAAGCCACCAGCAAAAAAACATCTACACATGTTTTTCAATTTCCGATCTGATCGAGCCCAGAGCAAGACACACACACACACACACACACACACACACACACACACGGACAGACAACATTCATACATGTGAGACAACGGTGGTAAAAAAAACACCTTCTGAATTCATGAAAAATTAATAAAGCTGCTAACCATTCCAGTCCAACACTTCTGAATGTTTGTGCGTGTGCTCGATCAGCTGAGTTGAAACAGAGCGATGCTCTGAAGCGTGACGGTGTTCATGGAGGTTTGTGTATGATGGAGGATTTGGGGAAATCTTTTTGCTTTGCTTTTAATCAGAGCAATAGAACCTTTCTGAGTAACAAAAGCTGCTTCTAGATCCAAAAATAATGGATAAAGTTTTTTTTTTTTTTTGCATTACTATTCAAGGTCTGAAAGGTTGAATGGATACAAAAAAAAAAAAAGAAGAAAAGAAAAACTAAAAGGCATATACTGTCAGAATGGATGACTGATTTTTGTTGTGCCAGATGAGTTTGTCCTTTGTTTGTCTGTTGTTCTAACCAGTGCAGCTTTACCCAGTGTAATTGCTGCCCTGATGCTGACTGGAGTGACAGTTGTGCTCATTTGAACCGCTCATACGAGAAGACAACCAAAGAAACATGTTTGATAACAATCAGGACATCCCGCTTGTGGTCAGGTGGATTGGAGGGCAATTAAACGGCAGCATGCTGATTCTCTCACACCAGGAGCGCGATGAGGCTCTATAATTACACTGTCAACATTCTGACGCTGAAAACTCATCACTCGTTACAGGTGTAAAGAAACGCCTTGGTTCCAACCAAATAATCCCACCGTTTCATTCTTAACAGCTTCCTATCGATTTGTTGTGACTGATTTTATATCACAGCATCACGCTCATCTGAGATATTTTGATTTTGTGTGAGAAAGAGGGCGGTACGTCTACATATCCCAATGTCACGCTACATTGTGCACCATTTCAACAGCAAAGGGTGGAAGGATGACTGCTTTCACTGCAATTAAGGAAGGGGGTTAGGTTCTGGTCAGATGCCACCAGCCTCTGATGGAGTATCACGCTCCTCCTCTCATCTTTCTAAACGGAACAAATCTGTAGCTTGGACTCTTTTCATCTTGTTTAAGTTAAATGTTCTTATCAACTCAATGTCAGACAATTTCCTACTTTTGATATTTATTTCTAATACGCTGTTGTTAATTTGTTGTTAATTCTTAATTGAGTTATTAGTGATTTGTGTCGGTGTGGCTATTACTGCACCGAGCACATCTGAATAATTACTGTGGGTAATATGATACATGAGCTGGTATTACAGATTACTGTGGGTGGCAGTAAGTCAAACGCTCCTTTACATCATTACTCAATATGACTCTTAGTAGTCTGATAAAAATGAGCCCTAATCGCAGCATGTTCCACCTCGCACTGTGCAGTTTTGTTCGCAATTCACATCATTACTATGTCCCTATAGAATTCTATTCTAACAGCCATGACAAACGCTAGTTTAGTTGAAACCCAAAATGAATTTAAATGATGGCACAAAACTGACATAAGACGGAGAATAAAAGAAAAATGCCTCTTCATGTTTGGCCTTAATTTCAGCATTTTATCCTCCCAAATGTACAATGTAACATAAAGAGACAGATTTCTTTTTTCGTCTTACAAAAGCACACCTGGTAGACATGAGGACACACGCAACCACACACACACACACATAGAATTGATCCTACAGTGGCCTAGTTTAAACCCTCATACACATAACTCAATACAATTTCAAAGGCTTACTGTCTCCCTCTCTTTTTCATGCGCGCATACTTAATATTCTTGTTGCCCTCTCTCTCACTTTCATGCCTTCTGCCTCTCACTCTCTCCCTCTGTCTGTCTCTCTTTTATGCACACACACACACACACACACACACACACACACACACACACACACACACACGCACACAAAGGTTCGCCCTGTCTTTCAGCTTAAGCAGAGATTGTCATGGAGTCATGCAAAGTTTCAACTAAAGAACGTCAACCAAGCACGTCAGATTAACACAAGGCTGGCTCCACCAGATAGAACACACACTCACTCACACACACACACACACACACACAGAACTGCACACATATACACCAAACACACACACACACACTCTCAAAGACCCACACTTTGATTTGCTAAGACCCTGACTGACTGACACATCAGACATGAGTGGATGACAGAGAGTGAGAGAGAGAGAGAGAGAGAGAGAGAGAGAGAGAGAGAGAGAGAGACTTAGGAAATTGAATAAACAGCTAGGATAGTTCACTCTGAGTAAAAAGTAGTAATTTCAGGAAAAAAGAAACCTAACTGAGACCAACATTACTCTAATCACGTAACATACCAGAGCTAATTCTATTCAGAATGAAATCCTGAATACATGTGTCAGTGGCTGTGAGTCACGAACAGCTTTTGAGTGGTTGTTAGAGAAGAAGTTTGAGAAAAATGTTGTAATGCTGCAGAATGCAAGTGCAAATTTTCCTCTTCGGTTTCAGAGTCTCAGCTGTCGTAAAAAGACAAACTTTGCAGTGTTGCAGAAGAAGAAGAAGAAGAAATCTTGTCATTCTTTATAATGTAGCTAAATAATTGAAAACCTGTGAGTGGAAATGCAGGGTATGGACTATATTTTTATGTAGTTATAAGTAGTATTGGGTAGTGATAAGTAACCATTTAACGTGCGTAGTGATATGTGTTTTGTAGCGTTCTGTGTCCATGGTAACATCAGTGCTGAGTAAACGTCTGTGAAGTGAAGCCGCAACATTGTGTCTACTGCTACTTCATTTTTAATATAAGTTGTTCAAAGACACAACAGGAAAGATCAAGGTTGGAAGTGGGGAGCTGATTGTAGTACACAAGAAAATTAGTTCGACTCTAAGAGTGTAGGTAAGTGTAGCTATTAGCAGGGAAGTACACTTTAACTTTATGTAAACATACATCTCAGTCAGCTGAGTGGCGACTGACCACAGAGACGAGAGCGTTTCAATATAAATTAATTCTGATAACAACGTGATGCAGGTGGTTGTGTGTATTAAAATGCTGTATGTAAACATCTCAGAATGAGTGCTACAAGTACTAATTGATGGAAAATAGCACACACAACACATTTATCATGAAGTGTTATTGAGTAGAGCTTCACTTCGCACTGATCTTTGTTATACACAGTACTTGACCTCTCTTGCCCTCCACTCTCTATCCTCGTCTCTCTCAGAATATTAAAAAGCTGACAGCAATGTGTCCATTAATATTAACATCTCCATGCATATGTAATGACATTTAGTCATCATGGATTCAGCACTTGATCTGAAAGGATATCACGACTTGATGAACAGATAAAATATTTTTTGACTCACCGGATAGTCGCCATATTGCGAAGCAAAGATTTCTACACTGATAGTTTCATTAGCGTCATCAGTGAGATGACGGTCACGATTAACTTCCTTCCAGACTCTTTACTTTTGTTTCTCTCTAATTCTCAGTCCCCAAGTCTTGCTCTCCACCTGCCCTGCTTTTCACAGAGTCGTGTAGTTAAATAATTGAGGTGGCGGGTGCGCTGAGTCTTGGCTAAAATACAGCCGACGTTTGCAGTGAAGCACTTGATAGGTGACCTCTTCAACCTTCCAAATTCAAGTCTGGATAAATTCTCTGCACTGTTCTGTCATGCTTGACTCAACCACACTGTCATTAATATTACTACCAGCCTTTTATGTCATAGCGGGCTGCTAGGTACTCATCTGCGTGGGAGACAATGACGTTTTGAATTTGCTGCTTTTTCTTGCTGAACATTTGTCACATTGGAGATAAAATTTCAACACTTTTTCACCCTCTCATTGTCATGCTCCACCCTTCCCTCTCTCTCTCATACTGGAGAGAAATACAGCTGAACAAATGAAGCACTGCTATAGTCAAGTGTACAGACAACAGCCAACAATGGCAGTGAAGTGGAAAGTAGCATATGGCAGCGCTCAAACTTGGCCTCTACAGCCTCATCTGCCTGGACGTTTAGCTGCTACACACGCGTACAGTATATTATCTATAGTTATGTGATGTAAAACAACATTTACAATGTTAGCCATGGAGGAAACTTTGATCAAATTCACAATCAATACTTTCTTTTTAGTCAATCTGGCAGCCATGAAATAGGAAAATGTAGAATATAGAAGAAAATCTCAATGATAAAACATCCAAAAGTTTGTGAACAACAACACTAACACTGGATCAAAAGGTTGCCCAGCTCTGAAAAGTGTCACACAGAAGGGGTCTCCAGCATTTCATACTTCTGGTCCAAAGAATTTATTTGCTTTACAACTGAGTTCAAACTTCTTTAAGTAATAATAGCTAAAGTTTTGCTTAGTGGGTAAAATTGCATTTTGGCCTCTGTGGCTCCAGTGGCACAAGTCTTTTAGATGGACATCTCTGGTTTGCTGACTTGCTGGAATTGGATTTGTTGCATGAGCAGGCAGAAAACAACCAAGTGACTGCTGGCAATCTGTTGGTTTGGTTACCACATGCACAGATGCAGACATAGACATAAACACACACACACACACACACTATTCATGAACACACTCCCACTTTTTAGATTGTAGAGTTGTAGTCTGTGCTGACAGCTTTCACTGTGAGAAGTGAAATCAGTCGAGGATTTTTGTGCTTCATGCGTGTAAATGTGGCTGTGTGTGTGTGTGTGTGTGTGTGTGTGTGTGAGTCTATGAGTCTGTTGTGGTCAGTGATTTTGTTGCACTCCAGTTGTGGAGGGATTTTGACTGCTGATGCTCATTGCAGCCTAAGGCAAGACAAGCACATGTGTGCATCTATCTATCTTTGTGTGTGTGTGTGTGTGTGTGTGTGAGTCATTGGTGGTGAGAGAAAGGGACATTTGGGTAGGCACGAAGTGACCTGTATCTCACACAGAAAGTAACACACAGGTGATCACACACACACACACACACACACAGGTTGGTCCACCCAATGTCTCACAACTTGTTTCATGGTGGGTCCATGCTTGAATGAACCACAGTAGAACATAGCAGGAAGACACTGACTGAGAGCGACAGAGACAGAAACAGAGAAATAGAGAAAAAGAGAGAGAAGCAACATTTTATAACATTTTGCTTTTAAAATATTATTTTCTGTGCACAACATGCAGTTCATTTCCCAACTGACAGCTGTGTCTAAATTTGGGCTGCATCTGCATTTTGACCTTTATAGAAAATACTTGTTTTTGACCGATATGGGTGTTTTTTTTAATACTGATGCTGATAATTTAGACAGAAGGTCAGTTGATAACTAATATATGAGGCCAATATGTTGTTATGCTAGCCAGTAGTTTTAGTTTATGAAGGAAGCAACATCCCAAAATGTCCCCAAGCACTGATTTATGTTTATTGACAAACTGACAGTTTTAAAATCTATTATCATGTGACCAATAAAATATGTTTTATATGTGAAAACTTATATGTTAACATATAAACTACACATTTTTAGTTAATTGGAAGTTGTCACGTGAACATCCAGTGTCTAAAATATGTGCATGTAAATGATTTAGACGTATTATTATATGGCTACCTATTTACATAACTAAATTAATTATAAATGAATTGCAAAGTCATCTGGAAGGACACCGAAACCATCATCAATTAGACTGTGTGATTTATGTGACCTTCAGCTAATTCAAACTGTTCATCAACAAGGACATGTGAGCAGTCTGTATGACAAGAGAGCCATTTCAAAGTGTAAGATGGATGCACAGGTTGATAGATGTAACCTATTGTTAAACTATGCAAAATTCATGCAAAACAGAATTGAGTGTAAAGCAGCTCCCATGTTTTGCCAGAGTTCAGTGTTCAATCATTGTGGTTATGCACACACAGTGGAAAAAAATGTGCTGAAGCGAAGCAGCATGCAGCAGATTATACTTATACATACATGTGAAATGTAAACGTAAAGCAAAAGCATACTTCTGTCAGACACGAGAAACAGACTGTCTCCTGTTAATATTTTCAAGAATGTATCAGCCAGAAGTAATCATTAACGTTCTCATTGAGCTTTCTGACAACTTTAGGTGGTTTTAATGGATCCTATTGGTGCTGTCAGGACTGGACTGTCTGCTTTATGAAAAAAAAGAGTGTGAGAGAGATACCAGGTAATAAAGTGAAGGGGTAAAATTCAAATCAGACACACTGGAACTGAGTTATATCCATAAATGTCAGTTGAAACTTTACTGTGCCAAAAGGAAGCCTTAGGTTAACAGTGTCTGGGAGTTTCACTGACATATCTGAGCTTGGAGGCATCTCAGATGGACTATCACACAGTGGAGACGTGTATTCTGGTCAGATGAATCAGTATTTCAGGTAAATCTGGTAGAAATGAAATGATGGCTGTGGGCTTTTGGGTCAGAGATGACAGAGAGCATCTGGACTGTTCCCAGCAACACGTCCAACAGTCAGGGTCCATCACAGTGACCTTAGCAAAGGTAACTTACACTTCTGTGACTTCACCTTTAATACTGAAAAGTATTAAAGGTGCTTTGGAGCAATATATGTTACCTTCAGCAACATCTCTTCTAAGGCACTCATGCATACTTCAGCAAGACAATTAAAAAAGTACATACTGTACATATTACAGCTGCATGGCTGCATCAGTCCTGACTTGTGGTGCAAAGATTTCATACAGCTACACACCCCAAGGGCTGTTTCACACCTAAAAACTTTATCTTTTATCTTTTAAAAGTTGTGAACACGTGTACCAACAGTGATAAATCTAAATATGTTGCAGAAATTTTAAAAAAAAAAGTGTTTCAGCAACAAAATCCATAAGATAAAACATGAAACCATGAGCTGCTGTAATAGTTTCAGTATATTACAGGTCAAAAATACAAGTAAAAATCACAATTTTCAGATAACACAACATTTTCAGTACTGGGTGGTGCTTATACATGTCTTTGCCAAATGCTACTTTGTTCATGTGAATGCATTTTGATCAATGAGCTGGGTATCCACACAGACCGCCTTGTTAATGTGTCTGACTCCGAATGACCCGTAAGGTAAAAAGAAAGTCAGACACATTAGAGAGAAAGAGAGAGATAGAGGACAAAGACAAAAAGACAAGGACAGAGTATATGAAGTGAGAGAGAAAGGCAGTTTTTGTCTTCAGGAAAGCGTCATCTTTCATAAGAGCTTTTTCAAGTCTTTGAACCAGTATTCAACAAAGTTTAAAGATAGGCAAGAAAATACACGTACATTACCAGACTTTTGTTCTGTCTGTCCCTCTGACAGTCTCTCCTATAGCCAGAAAAGCTCTGTGATGATCTTCAAAATATCTACCATTTTCTTACGATGACAGCCTCATGCGTCAATGTGGAATCCTGTATTTCCTCAGTACGCTGTCTCAGACTTCTGAAAATCACCACAGATCTAACACAGAAGGATTTTTTTTACGGGTTATTAAAACCTGCTGCACAATACACCCTAACTTAGAAAGAAAAAACTAAATCTAATTCTCTATAGTGCAAGAATTTTTCACACAAATCTGTGGATCTGTAATGTGTAATAATTCATGATCTCAGAGACATCATTTATTATTACGTGTGTCATAATATGTGTAACATGTGTAATAATAAGTGATGTCAGAGCAGTGGATATTTAGCTGAGGGCAGCGTACTGGTTTGTAACTAGCTAGAGTTAGTCATCTATCAAATGGTTCACAATGAACAAAACATCCAAAAAAAAAAAAAAAAACAAAAGCTGCTCTGCTCTGTCTTAGTCTATCAATGGCAACACAATGGCTTGTAAAACTTTACCAGACAATAGAGTGAAGCTGCCACAAGACAATTAAAAAAGAATATAAACTGGCTGGTGTATGTTAACTGGCAATATCAGATCACCTCTACTTCTGTATTGTTCTATATATGTCTTTGTTTTTAGCTTTAGCTGATCAATCACAACTTTCCTTACTTGTCTTTGCAACAAAATGTTATCGAATGGCTTGTACCCGACTCCCAGCCAGCTACTTTCATGTTGTCTAACTCTAATTTATAAACCACAAAGATGAGAGTTGATCAGTTTTCGGCCTGTGGCGCTCCAGATTCAACTTCCAAAAATTTGTTTCCAAACAAACTAAGAAGACTAGACTCCGACGAAATGCTATCAGGGATCCTGTTCATTTATTCACAGCGTCACACTCTCGATGCCGTCTGGGAGCATTCTGGCTGAGGAGAAGATGCAGCGGAGAGTTCAAATTTCACCGTACTGAATTCTATTAAGGTAATCAGATGAAGTTGCTGGGAGGAGAGTTGCCACTCCGCTATGGTGAAAAAAAAAAACACTTTTCACAGCAAAGGTAGCAGTGGGAGGGAATGTCAACTTAAAAACGTGTCACTGACGGGGAAGTTATAAACACTTCAAGTGTTGTTTTAACAGTATATAGTGTGTATAGTATGAATAAGACCAAAATGGAAACGTGAGCTAAACACAGAGTTAAACAGCATGTAATAGTGTGATCAAGAAGTATATAAGCAACACGGTTTTAAATAAAAGAAAATGGTCTATGTTTAAATTTTTTTTTTGGAGAGCAGTAGCCCATTTTCGAATGGTTAAATGACAATAATGCTTATGGCTTTATAACTACATGCATAGAGATTTGGCACTAGAGATGCTAATACTACTTATATACAGTGGACTGTGGAGCCAAAAAATCCAGAAATTGCCCAGTGTCTAACACTGTGTCTAGTTGTGTTTGCCAAATCCATCTGTATTATGGCTGCAGTTCTGATTGGTAAATGACAGGACACAGTGACAGCTGGATATGACTCTTGGCTGACTGACTGGCTGAGTGTCCAAAGCTGCTCTAAAGGGGATTGTTCCAATGTAACAAGGGGATGATTGTTTGGGGAAGCATTGTTGTGGTCTTTTTTTTCTGAGAAGAGAAGCATACTGTCTATAATCTGTGTTAACGGCATGATCCAGGATGTATTAGGTTGGCCGATAAAATGTCTTGTAAATATTATGCTTTATTAAACTGAATGCTTCATTATGAATAACTCATTTAATGCCTTTATTAGATAGAGATATTTGACAGATGAAAAGAGATGGAGGCAACAGGAACGTTGCAGTTCATTGTCAATGTCTTGATGTCTTTCATGCTGCAACATAATGAAGGTGGGAGTTATTTTGTCCTTGACGAATGAAAAATGCTTGAAAGTATTACATCAATGAATGACACACGTGTTTTGGCTTTTTGGCTGTTTGTCACTCTGTTTGGTCAATACCAACTGAAAAAAGTGAAAAACAGAACTCAATGAGGAGGTGAAAATGTCAAAACAAAGAAAAGATGAGGAAATCATCACATCCTAAATTCATTTAATTCTGCCATCAGAGCCACTGTCAAAAGTCATCTTTTGTCACCATATGTCTGGTTGTCATAATGTGCTATAACAAGAACGCCAGATTTTAAAATGACACCGCCAAGGTTAAGACAGCTTCTGAAAAGTCTAAGCCTAAAATCTGTCCTTAAAATCTGCTGCGCAGAGAATGGGCCTCTGACAGTGACAGTTAAATAGCAGACGTTGCTGATATTGAAACAGCAACCTTCCAGCGACGCAAAAAAAAAAAAAAATCTCCAAAATCAAGTGATGGTAAGAACGTTGACAACGGTTCACTTAGATGATAGAGGTTTGACAGCAAAGCTTCAGTTATCTTCCTCATTAGAAGTACCTGAGCAGACAAGGTTAGGGCAACTTCTCAGCAATGCAAAAATGATCCATCTTCTTTTTATTCTTTTTTTTTTTTTTAACACAACTAATTTCATATACTGTCTAACTTCAAAACCCAACCTGTCTCATCCAAACTGTAACAGTTAGTTTTTGATAGTGTAAGGCAGTAATAGCTGCACGAATCTGCTTACGTTCCCCAATAACGTATTATTTTTTAAGCTGCACTAACTCATTCCACATATCTTCATTTCTGTCTGTGACAGTTTATAGATGATGTATAAATGTGTCTTCTGACTGGGATCAGGTCTTTGTAGGACATGTCACAGTGATGATGTGAATACTCTGTAATCAGTGAATCTTACAGATCAGTTCACAAGATACTTCACAATTAAATCAAATCAGTTTAAAAGAAGAGATGTGCCACATCTTCTTTTTTACTGAATACCTACCTACTCACCTTCCCTCCTACCTTTGTACCATACATGCAGTTCATGAGCTGAGTCATGATTTGTTAAAGTGAACAGCCCATGGATTGATAGCATGAAGCCAGACTGGTAATAAAGCAAGGCAGTTATCTTCACCCTATGAGAGCCCCTTGTGAAAAGAAAGATGGAGGAGAGAAGGAGAGAGTGGGACGGAGAAAGAGAGAGAACTGTACAAAGATGACAAGAGGCTTTTGAAAGATCTTAGAAAGGAAAAAGAAAGAGCTAAAAGGGCAGACAGGTGGGTATTTTTGCTTTATATCCCTCTCACCCTCATTATCGCTCATGCACATCGTGTAATTATTATTAATCAGATTGTGAGTGCAATTAAGCCATTGTTATATCTCCATAAAGTAAAACCTCCTGCTACAATTCAGGCTACATGTACCGCCGGTTTACTGCAGCCGTACGAGCGATACAGTCCGGGTGACATGAACAATTTGATCATAATCATATGAGAAGTGTTTGAGGGATGATTTCAGAACATAGACATGCTGATTGGATTTTATTTGTCTCTGATCCCGTGAAACACATGCTTTGTTTGTATGTTTGTTTTTTCTCTACAAACACACAGAGCAAGAGCTCAAAGGGCACACGGTTGCCTTACAGCTACATCAGCACAGACCAGCTGACCTAAAATAACAAACTGGATAAAACTGTTTAAAAATAACAAAGAGAAAAGCCTGGTTGTTCACAATCTGTGTGGTGACGCTGCTGATTTTAAAGCCCGGCTCTGTATTAAGACATACAGAGTCCGTGTACAACAACATGGAGGAGAAATGGGTCTGAAATATGTTATGGTATAGTGAGCAAAAATGTGTTTTTTAAAAAGTGCCAATGACAGCCTTGATTAAAAAATTACATTCACAAACACTGTGATAGTACTGTGATTAAGAGAAAAATGAAAGCAAAGCTGGACCCGTGTAAATGCCACGCAGTGATTATGCTGTGCAATTATGCTCTTCTTTGGAGTAAACATAATCACACTAAAGGTATGCTGCTGTCAGGTGAAACCTGTGTATCTCCAAAATGTCAGCTTTTTCTTTGGTTTTTTTTTTTTTTTTTTACCTTAAGAAAAACATCCCTGTTTTAAGGCAAATGGCAGTGTTGTTGTTTTGGCGAAATTCAAAAGGCTTTAAAAGGTTTTATGTGCCTCAGGGCCTGAAAATGTGTCTCAACCCACGGAGGATGTAATCATTCTGCTAATTTGAAAGCATAATAATTATCAAAACTGGAGTTACAAGGTTTTAATCCAGCTGCAACAATAAGCAGAAAACTGGGTATGCGTTGCTAAAGACCAGTCAGACAATCACTTTAAGTGTGATTGTGACGGGTTTGTGTAGTTCACGTACTTCACACATTATACTACACATCTGTTTGTCTCTGTTTGTGTTTTCTGATATTTTAGGAGTCATTACCTGCACATTACATTATTCTGTGTGAATATGGCTGCTGTCAGTCTCTTCTTTTCCTCCTTGCCCCCTCTTTTTTTCCCTACCGGTCATTCTCTTTCTCTGTTAAAAACAATAACAACTTGTAGCGCACAGTTTAAGTGAGACAACATGTTGTTGGTGAGTGTGTGTCTGCAGCTTGTCTACAGTGTATATGTCTCAGTGTGCATGACAGTGAGACCACCCCAGGGAGAGGTATGGGTCTCTGAGTGTGTGTGGTCTATTTTTAGGCACATCTCAAACAGAATGCATCTTGGGAAAAGGTACGAGTTCAGCCAAGCGAACAAGATTCTTAGAGTCAGTTCTCTCTCTTTTCTATTTTTTTTCTATCCCATCTCATTTACTATCATTTCTCTTTTCATTTCTTATTTTCTACCTCCTCCTCTTCTCCTTCCTTGTTTCAAACGTGTTAACTACTTTCTCACCACTCACATCACCTGACAAGTAAAAACAACTATCCCATTTATCATTACAAACTTTATAGTAATGTCATCAAACCGATCTAATCAAAGTAAGAGAAGTTATGACAAGTAGACACGACTAACAGAATCTATGAGTAGGTGTCTAATTTTTGACAAACAGCAAAGACTTAATTGACTTGGAAGACTTAAAATTAATGTGTAAATGACTTGAAAAGCCTCCGAGCATTTATTTTCTCTTTGGTATTCTGTGGATGTTCTCTATCTTTTACTGGAACCCCTCCACTCCTCTGTTCTTTCTCTCGCCCAGAGAAGTGTTTGGTATTCTAGGGATTGTCTGCTCTTCTTTCCCCTTCTCTCCTGTTCACTTCTCTCTCTCCTCTCCTTCCTCTTCTCTCTGCACCTATCTTCTCTTGCTTCTTGATGAACCATCATTGTCTCCCACTGCTTCTCCATTCTTCTCACTTCTCTCTCTTCCCACATATTTACATCCTTTCTTCTCCTGTTCTCATTTCTCTTTCAAAACATTCAGATATTCAAGCTTTGTTCCATCTGTTTCTGCCAGTGACTCAGCATTGATCTCTGGCTGTTATTCTATAGCGCGGGCAACACATGCACATCACATATAAGCACATACATTAGCATCTACTGCATCTAATTTTCTGCTTCATCTATTCTAAGCACCATAAAACTGAACTACATACCCACACACAAAGAGAAAAAACACACACACACACACACACACACACACACACACAGTCAGTGCGGTCGACTAACTGCCACTTTATGTGACAGTGACCAGCAAGATGAGAGTTTATAAAATGACTGATCTGATTTCCAGAAGTGTTAACAACAGTGTACTTTTCTCTTTGGTTTGAGATTTACTCATTAATGAGAGCTACATGGATCTTTAATCATATATGTCAAAATAATTAACAGGCACAAAAATACAACATGAAACAAATTAACAAATTATCATGCAACTTAAAGGTATAGTGGTTTTATCTTTTATATTTAAAATGTTCATACATGATGGTTGTATTATCAGGGCACTTGATTCAATGTTGTGCTGCCTTTCTTCTTCTAATCTTCTATTAATCATACATCATCTAAGTGAATTTGCTCACAACATTTAATGCATAGATGTTATCTTTATACTAGCTAGCAATAAAATACATCAGTTATGTTTCTATGTGTCTGTGGATCTGTGATCTGCCTCAGACTGTGACTGAACTTTACATTTAGAAAAGTCTGTCTTGCTGCACCGTCTCATCATGGCTATCAGGCAGACTGCATTTATTTAGTTAATCTAAACATAATGTTTAGAAGGTTTTTTTTCCCCCACAACCAGCTGATTGGTTGATAAGAGGGTCAGAGATAAGAGGCAGGTGTCTGCGGTTGGATACAGCCCTAATTACTTCACTTGTTATTAACGTAAAGGTAAAATTCCTGTGACATGGATGGAAATACGTTATAAGGCTGCATACAGAGCGCCAGAAGCACAATAATGTTTGGGCAGATGTCTGCTTCAGCTTCAGGTGAAAGCTACATTTAATTTTAATAAAATATGCAGACTTTGAAATGCAGGATCCAGAAAACTCTCTGAACCCAACTCAGAATTTTCTTTCTGCATTCAGGAGAATGTGATATTTCAAATTTCGTTTTAGTTTCCACAGGATTTTCCAAGAGTTTCCTGTGGAAAGTGAGTTTTCATCTTGTAAATATCAGCACATTTATCATAGACTGAACTGATCACCACCATTTTAACGAACAGTGGTGGTGGTGCACAAATAAAATGTCCTCTTATACCAATAAAGTGCCATGTGCTGGATTCCCACACTGATATTTAGGTGATAATTTCTAGTTAAGATGCAATGATTTTGTAATTGTAGCAGTAAGAAAACTTAAATGTCCTTAAGCTTAAGATTGTACATGAAAAGGTGAAATACACTTTCTTTTCAATAGCATTAAAAAAGTTATTACAGCTGCAATATAAATATTATATTTGATACTGAAGTGAAAAAGAAAATCTCTATCTGTGGTGAATATCCTCATCTTTAACCCCCCATTAGGTCTTGATTTAGACTTAAGAGAAGAAAATAGTCAATTTGTTGAGAGAGATGTCATTAAAGTTTCAGATATTCGCTGGAAACATTTACCGAGCCACAACCAGAGTTTCATGATAATAATCTGTCTTTTTCCATTGGATAGCACTGATGTGTAAAAAATTTAAGGTGTGAAACACAGCTAGATTTAAAAACTCTGACATTGAAAGCTGCAGAGAAACTCAAAGCATGACTCAGTGAGAGTCGGAGGGAGCGAAGCTCAAATAACAGTAAGGGAGCCCTTTTCTGTCTTGACAATTGTCACGCAGATTTTATAAGCTCTGCTTATCATCAGAGTGAGAGACAGTGGATAAAAAGGAAGCACACAGATATAAAAACGCAACCGAAATCTTTTATCTCTGTTCCCGATTCACATTAGACTATCGTGAAACTGAAATGCATTGAATTAAAACATAAGTGTGGGGCAAAAGGATAACGAAATCGAAACTTTGGGGGTCTTATGTTACATCATCAGATGAATTCCTACATTTTATAGATATGTAGGTTTATACTTTGAAGGCAGCATTGTGGTTAACACATACACATTGTGTCTTCTGCCTCTGTATGACACTGGTGACTTCTAAATCATGATGTGCAGCTCTGAACAGGAAAGTTAATACCACTACAGCGTCTGTAGCTTCAGATAATCTCTGTCATGAACCATCGAGTTAAGATATTAATGGCAGGCATCCCATCTTGTCTGTCTGAGTGGGACCCCTCAGGATTAGGACTCAATTTAGAGTGGCACCAGTGGTAGCTCTAGGGCAATGATTAGAAAAATCACTGAACCTGTCTCAAAACTGAATGGTGGGCTATGAATGAAATACGCTGAGTGTGTCCTAATTCAGACGGGATCTTATAATAGATGCAGCTCAGGAGGATGAGTCCTGAATGAGTCCCAATAAATTGTACATAGTTTATAATATTAATTCTGGGTTGATGAGAATTAAGTCAGAAATCAGAAATACATTATTGATCCCGAGGGAGAAACTGTGTCGGTTAGTTTCACTCAAATATGTTGCATCACTGTCAAATGGTAGATTGTTTTAATGATATCCAAATCCAGTAACTAGATATTAGGTTCAACCCTGTATTATTTACATACTGATAAAGGACTACAATCAATGCTTGGAAAATACTACAGGTAAAATCATCACATGATGCCTCTGGCTTTAGTGCAGAAGAACAGAAATGTGCCGATAAGGAAAACGAAAAAACCTGTGAAAAGTCAGAAATCAAGGCCAAAGACTCCAACTTCTCCTGAATCTTAAAAGAGTGGATGAAGAACATCAGTGGATGTTGAGGGATATGACTGTAGACTGGCCAAAATTCTTGGTACGATCCTGTAGATGCTGTGTCATTTTAATGTACATTACTGATAGTTATTGTACGTATACAAAACTAGAATTAGCACCTCAATAAGTAGCCTTAGTACAGCACAGTGACCGCTGGCCTTTAAAATCTACTCAGTTCATTTTTGAGTCGAAGTGTAAATTAGAATTCCCTCAACATGTCACAGAGACACTGCACTCTGAGGACGGATGGACAGACAGAGGAACAGATGGATGGAAATGATAAGTGCAAGAAAAGCTTTACCTCAGCACATCACACACAAAGACACATTGTATTTTTGCACTTGAGTTGAACAGAAAACAATGCAGAGGGAAAACACACTGGTTCCCAAGTCAAAATAACTGTCTAAGTCCTCAGGTGAGTGGAAGATGTGAATGCTGATGAACATTGTTTTGGCAGAAACTGTTGTGCTTGCCTGAATCAATTCTGAATACAGTCCCATATCTTAAGCTGCTTAAGATGAGCTGTCCTTTAGCCAACAAAACAACAGTGTGGATTTCCCAGGTGCGAGTGAGCAGATATCCCAACCTCTGCTCTTCGTTACCAGTTAGTCCAAACAGACTGAAAATAGCACATAAAGGTGCTAAGTTCAAACCACTTAGATGTCATATTGACTTAACGGCATGGTGGGAAGTTGATTACCCACTCACAACACTCACTACAAGTATGTGTGTGTGTGAGAGAGAGTGAGAATGAGACAGAGAGTGTGCGTGTTGGCTCAACGGCACACTTTGATGATGGTAGCATCACCCTTGGACGCTACTCGGCTACACAAACCATGGATATGCACACACACACACACACACACGCAGCAGGATAGTTGACATTGCTGCTTTGATCGATGTAGCTGACTACTGCTGGCGTCAGTAACAACAGCGTTATATGACACACTCCCACAGTGAAGAGCTTCCTATGGCCTTCCAGTCAATATGGGTTAATGGTGTAACAGACTGCTTCTCACTTTCCTCTCTCACTCTCTCGCTCTTTTGCTCTCCTTATCTCTGCAGAACATACGAAACACACACACACACATATAATGCGGCAGCATCTGTGTATCCAAGTTGACAAATCCACCACTAGTCCTTCCTTCCTTTAATGATTTGCTATGTTTCCCTCAAAGAAGCTTCCCTGCTGAATCCATTGACTTTGACTAAGCTCACCAACCTATTATTCGCAATGAAGGGCATACAGATACTGATAGAAGCAAGGGATAACAGGTCGATTGTGAGCTAAAATACACTATGCACTGGAAAATGTCAGTCATTATCATAAACATTGACATCCTGCCAAAGAAACTACACTTTTCAGAACCTAAGGAAATGAAAATTTCTAAACTTTATGTATCATTTGTCTCAGTTGGATGCAGCATCATTTCTATATAAGATATAAAAGGATATTTAAGTTATATTTTACAAATCTAACCAGCACACACATCAAACACTGAAATGATAATCTGAGGTGTTTATATATGTGTTATCATTCACACGTATGTGCACAAGACTGCTGTGCTTTAAGACATTATATTACATACATCAAAGCAATTTTCATAACATCATATTATATTTACACCAACCGCATAAATTTTAGTCATCTTAAACATTTCCACTTCAAACGGCTAATATTTTATACGTACATATAAGCAATTTCCTCAACAGACCAATCAAAAGGAAATCCAAAGGAATGTATTTTCCTCTTGGAATGACTGAGACTTGTTTACCCTCTAACTTTCACTCAGATAGATGGAGTCTGTGTTGCCGTTGCCAAAGCTACAAGCTCAATAATTCTCTGACCAAATGAAAGCAGTTATTATTGTGAATCTATAAATGCTAAATATAGAACGCATGAATTTCCCTCCAACAGCAGCTACAACATGTTGAGGGGAAACATATGCTGATAGAGACGTAGCTGATCATTACAGTTGATTAAATTAAAACACACTGTCCTCCTGTATGACCCTGTAGGTCAAAAGTGCAAGTAGATTATTATAGTTACGTTTTATTGTTGAACAACCTCTAAAAGGAAACCACTAGAAAGTCATGTGACATCATGTTAAGATGATTTACATCCAGGAGATCACTCTTCATTCACAGAGTGAAACCTAAAGTGATTGTTTCATTTATCCATGACCTTAACCACGTGTTTATTATCACAACCATTACAATGAAGGTCCTCTAAACTTAAATAAAGACTCTTTTATTAGGGCAAAGCGCCACATACGTGGTCACTGAAGGTGGAGGACTTATTGATTGAAAAGCATAATGACGACTGTGATGGGATTTTAGAAGTTTAGGAAGTAAAAACTGAACAAAACTCCAAAACAACAAAAAGTCAATGTCTCTTTTAGCCTGTGGTGCTGTGGTGCTGCAGCACAGATGGTAAAGCATGTTTAGATATTTAAAATAAAAAAATAAAATAAAAAACAGACTGATCACAAGGGTTAATCATCTCTGAACTTAGATATCTGAACCTCATGGAGATTTCCTTTTTATTTTATCAGTCATCCAAAGAGGGAAATTACAAATCACAGACTGTGGTGAAAAACAGATTCAACATTGTAAAAATGTGTAAATGTGGGATGAAGCATAAAGTTAGAAATTCACTCAGGCTGCGATATAGTAATTTAAATATTGAAGGGGATGTTCTTCATTCATCCATCTCAACGAACTGATCCTATATTTCCATTTTATGTCAGGATTAGATAAGCATTCACTGATATATGAGGGGAACGGTTTTGGTGTTGAAGCAGAAAAAAATGTTTTTAAAAAATAGGTTATTATTTTTTTTTTTTGGCTGAACTAAGTGATGAATAATAACCTCCACAGGAGGAGTTTTCACACTTACATAAGTGCTGCTGTATATTTGTTTTGAACTTATAAAATGTATTTGTAATGATTGATCAAGCTCCCTCACATTCTTCTTTGAGCTTTATAGAGTCAGTGTAAGTATTGCTGGCAGGGGAATAGACATAATAAAACAATAAATAAAAGTAGTGGTGTTTACTTCCTACTCCTCAAGGAGGCCACTTAAAAACTGCTTCTGCCCAATACACTTGTGATGTTACTGATGTTAGCCATGGCCTTGTCAGCTCCTCAGACGCTGCTGCTACAATAGGTAGCTGCTTCAGATGTAGATTACGTAGGCTGGAGTGTGGAGTCCATTAAACAGACGGATGCTAATATGTCACTGATGTCTCCCACACAATGTCAGCAAGAGTCATTTGACCTCAGTAAAATGGACGTAAGTTTAACCAACCATTTAAACACAAAACTACCTACCCATGAAACTAAATAATTTCATCATTTAATTAATTAGTGGAACAATGAACATATTAACTATCAGTCAGTCAGACAGATAACCTCAGAACCATCTCACTCACACACACAGACAATACCAGCCTCGCTGTAACAGCTGGTTTCAATTTAGTGGTTCATCTGTCCAAAAACTTATACTTGAAAATAACTCTAATACTTTTTTGTCAGCCTGTCAACCTGCCATATTTTACATTCACACTATGTCACAAGTCCCATCTACTGTAGTGCAATTTTCTGCAATGGCTATTTGCAGCCCTCTGAGATTTACTAAGGCGAAACTCTGTGAAATAAAGGCACCATTACAAAAACTATCTGGCCAGAGGCATCGGAAAAAACTCTACATGAATAAATCTTTCTAATGCATAACATCATGTCTAAAGACCTAAAATCCCAGAGCAGGAGGCTGCGATCTGTTTGCATCTTGTCCAATAGTTGGTGGCTACAGGGTTCTTGCCACAGTCTGCACAAAGCCTTGCATCAAGTCAGCAAGATTTGGAAGCTCCTAGAAGTGTTTCTAATGGATTCCACACAAGTGTCTGCACGGCAGAGAGAGAGGAGGAGAGAGGCAGGGAGAACGACGGTGGAAACACCAGCACCAAAGGGGATGAACTTCCTGCAATTTTACAGATATACACACACTGGAGCACGGACACTCACACATTACATGTTGTAATTCGGTGTAAAAGTGATACTCCATAAGCACCTATACATGGCGACCTAGCGATTATCACCATATCAACAAGGTATGAGAACAACAAAAATAGTCGTGACCTTTCACACATGTGCACACACATGAACACAGGTCTGTTTCTCTATTCCTCTTGTCTTTCCTGTCTTCACTTTTCCTTTATTGCTTTTCCCAGAGTGATCCCGATGTAATCTACAATCCATGTGTGTGCATATGTTTGTCTGAGGGTGTATGAGCCTGTGTGTGTGTGTGTGTGTGTGAGAGAGAGAGAGAGAGAGAGAGAGAGACTTTGAAGATGATGTTTCTACATAGACTTAAAGGTAATAGTGTGAGTTGCTAATTCTTCTCTCTCTCTCTTTCTCTCTTACACACACACACACACACACACACAGACACACGCACACACACGCACGAGCACATGCACACACAACACACACACACAGCTCAACTGTTATGGTGCTTATTGTACATAATTATCAACAGTTTATAATTAATAGGCCTAGTTACTCGCAGCAGTTCCTTTGTATTCTTAGTCAAGATGTAAAATGAGAATTGTTAAAACATCTTTTCTCCTGAAAATAATTAGTTTTACAGTCCTTTGTATACAGGCCTTACATAACATTTGCCCATTAAAAATACATTTGCTGGTAAAATAAGATGTACCAGTTTCTTTTTTGGTAGAAATTTCACAGTCATCATCATTTTGTCTGATTTTTGTGATTATTTTCTATGATGCTGTAGTAATCAAGTTTAACTTTGAACCCAGTAACCCAGTTTTATAACATGTCAGTAATAAGAACCACAGCTGCACTGACACAAGTTTCCCGACATGCCATAACTGATTAACTGATTCACATGGGATAAATCATAAAGAGGCTGTTTTTTTTATGATCAATCCAGTCAATTTACTGTGTCATAAAGGGATTGGAAGCAGTGGAGGAGACGGCCGCTCGTTTGATTCATGTCAGCTCAGTTGAGGCCTGTAACCGCCGGGTGCAGCCTTTTCCTCTTATAGGTAGAAGCACTTAACGGACGCTTTGGGGGAAGTATTGGTGGTGGTTCTTGTTGCTAAGCGACAATTACAAACTCATTTGAGGCAAAGCAATCTTTTGCTAAAAGTTTAAATATTTATAACTTTTAGCTGTTGGCACCATGAGTGCTAAACATGTGTTAAACTTGCAACTCCTGCAGGAACGTAAAACAACTTTTTTTACCATCAAAAAAAAAAAAAAAACTCACAAACATTATGAAGAGAGGGCCTAAGTGGACACACACAACCCAGAGCTTAATCCATAGTGTTTCCAAAAAAAAATCTATAGCTATGTCTGCATGTCTGTGAAGAAGCTGTGTTTCCATTAGCTGGATGATTCTAGAACACAGAGGTAACAAATATAAATATTTTACATTTTTCGATGCCATTTTTTTTTTCCTGAAGAAGAAACAGACAGAGATTGTGATGAAGGAGACTAGAGAATTACATGTGACAAAAAAAATGTTCCGACCAGGATCCCAGTGTACCTGAATATAAAATACAAAACACCATTATTGTTAATAAAACATGAGCGAAGCTCTTTGAAAAATCTTCTCGTTTTAATTTCATGACAAGAATGATGATGATGATGATATGAAGGAAGTGTGTTCTCTTGAATAATGTGGTATTTTATTTTATTTCTAACACAACAAATGAATTATATAGACAGATATGAAATCCCTCCCTTCTGCCTCCCTCTCGTCTTATTCATCTCTCTTTCCACACCTCTCTCTCTCTCTTAAAGTTTCTCTCTTCACACCTCTCTTACTATCCCTGTCTCTCGTTATGCTTTAGGGGAAATTAATTGATGATTATCGTGTCTTGCAGAGCCGGTTTGCAAACTTGCTCTTTTTATCAGCAAGACTTCTCTTTCCACCACTTACGGCTACATTTGACTCACGCTCCTTCTTTCTCTCTCTGTCTCTATCTATCCATCCCCCTCTGAGGACTTGGGGCTTATCAGTTAGCTATGTGTTTGGACCTATAGTTCAGTTAGGTTTCTTTTAATAAAGGGAGAGAACAGAGAAAAGATTTGGCAACAGAACTGGCTATGTTAGTAGAGAGAAGGGGGGAAAGAAAAGACAAGGGAGACAAGTTGTCTAAGACAATAACAAGACAAGATTGAATAGATTTTTTGTTATTGTGAATTAGTTTAAATGAATAGAAGCAAAGAAATAGTTAGGAAGGTGAAGAACAAGGTGGGAGAGAAAAGAGAATAGGACAGAATTAAAAAGGAGGCAGCTTAAGAGGGAATTATTAAGCTGAATATAATTATTTTTGAATAATAACTGTTATCTATCTAATTCAGATCAAGTAGAGTTGTGTTCAGTGTTTTTTTTTTCTTTTGTTTCCATGAGCTCATCTGGCTGCAGGATGAAGTCATAGCAGCAACAGGCAACAGCTAAAGTACAAAGACACAAAATCACACAACACTGCCCCTTTCTTTTCCATACGTCGATTTATCAAGACATCGACAACCCTCCGGACAAAACTTGTCAAACCCAATGTTGTCTTTAGTGTCATGAATTAAATATTTGATGACCCTGATGGTTTCGGGGACAAATAAGAGTATAAAGGATGATATGCTCAGTTAAAACCAAACTTTTACTTGTCAAACTCTGCAGATTATAACAAGCTTTCTAAATTAAACACGAACGATCAATCTGCATTGACTTCAACTTAAGTGATGATAGAATCACGTGCTGCTCACACACTGACTGTAATCCCACTGCCCGCTCAGACTGAACAACTTGAGCTGGCAGCTGAAAAGTGTTTTCATTTCAAGTCAAAAAGTCATGAATATCTCAGTATTAGTGGTCAGGGTAATAACTGAATGTTATCTTAGAAATGTGATTAAAGCTGCAGTTGCACTAACTCTCCCTAAAATCTCTCTGAAGTCATCTGACAATTTGATACATGCTACTGATTAATATCTGATCTCTCAATGTGTTTGTATTAAACATGCAATTACCTTCTTAATGCACAGTGACTGTGTCTTGGTAAATTACATTACACGTGCAAAAGGATATGGTAGGTGATAACAGTTTCTCATTTGAGAGATGCAATCCTTTGAACAGAGTAACTAGATTAACTTTGCTTTTTTTAATATAATTGCATTTTGCACAAATAACAGGCCCATAGTGTTTATCTTTTCTTTTCAACGTCCGATTGTGAAAGTACAGACTTGTCTGCATCTTCTCAGCACAATACTGAACCAAATGTGAACCATACATTGATGTCACTTATTATTATTACCAGTGTTCACTCTCTTTATATTTATCTTGGCTTTCATTAAGCTTCTGTAATATTTACAGGTATAACGGTAGACAACTAACCAGCTACCTGGAACTGGCACAAAACAAGGTCTGATCACATGACTGATGGTGACTGATGTCACATGCACATAAAAACCAAAAGACTTAATAAATGTCATGCTTTGTTTTGATGCATGACTGATATTTTTTCTCTCTCACACACACACACATCAATTTTTTATGTCTCAAGCATCAGTGCGAAACGAAGCAACATTGAGAAAAGAAGACATTAGTAACAAGACCTGTCAGTTAAACACACACACAGACACATACACATGACACACACAAACATACCCAATCAGTCCTGAGGCAACAAACACACTTAGTAGTCCCCACAGATGTGAAATGGAACAATGGAAAGAATAAAGACAAAGTACTTCCTGGAAAAATGTTTCATCGATGTCAGGTTTTCTTCTGACAAACACACACACACACACACACACACATATACACACACACAGGAGGATAAATGGTATAATGTGGTAAATATGAACCAAAATTGCAAAGACATGCACACCTACAGATAGAGGGTGTAAGTGTATATATCTGGTGTCTTGAGTGTTTGATATTTAAAGGTTCATGATTCATGGATGAACCGTTATACAACAGGAGGATCAACTGCTGTGCATGTGCATGTGCACATCAAAAGGTCAAGTTAAGTAAATGTGTCACATCCCAACAGGCACGAAGACATAGAACCGTCTTGTAAAAACACTGAAACCAGATAAATCTGGCGCATGTTCAGGTTATTGTTGTAACAAGACAGATCTGTGATTTTGTCGATAACAATGAGTTGATTGTATTTTGCATCCCTCAAAAAAATGCGTTTGCAAAACTGTACCAAGATTCTCTTGTTAATAGGATATTAAATGTCACTTGTTCTGCCAGAGTTTCTATTTAGACCACACAGTTAACACAGAACTGCTTCACTGAAATATATTCGGTCATGTAGTTCGTATCTTGGGCAGAATTCAGCGTGTTGTTTGAAACCATCTCGCTCAACCGACTGAGTTGGCACCATGTTTTTTTTTTTTTTTTTTTTTTTTTTCATTCGTGACAGCGTTTGTTATTTCTTGCCATCTGTTGCTTTCCTTGTCTTTTGCAAAAATGATTCTACTAAAATTTGCTGAGTGTGTTTTTGTGCTAATACCTTGGCAGCTTCTCATATTTTCTTCTACGTGGCGGTTAGTTTACAGATGGTGAAACAAGTTAGTTGTTGTGTCACATATGAGAGCAACTAACTTCCAACACAGCTTGCAGACTGTCATCTTTTGAGTAATATCTGTCTTTTTGAATTTTTTTAAATCAAACAACATTGATTACAAGGCTGTAGAACAACTGCGTGGACTCTCAAGATGTGTTTTTGATATATATTTTTCAAACAACTTCTCTCAATTTTTATGTTTTATTTTTTTTTTTTTTTTTATCTCAAACACCAAATTATTCTTAACCAAACAGACAATAATGACTTTTTTTTTTAAGTGACAGCAACTGTATCTAAAGTCTGCAATTCTAACTACGTCATTAAACTCACTCCAATAAACTGCAACCAGTCTGTCATCTGGGTACTTCATAATAAACAAAACCTAATTTCTGAACGCAGGTTTGTGCATACTTTAAGTGCCAGTCAGAAATGATGTAAATCAAAGTCGACCTTCATTTTCTTTTACATAAACATAAAAACTCTGAGTTACTTGTCCTTTGAAGTAACCTGTTATTACCTTGTTGGTCCGTGGTTCAATCACTTTGCAGACCAAATCTGTCATCATCATTTCATCAGAGATGATCTGTGTATAGTGACTAACACTCAAACATCACTATATACACGCTGACATGATGTCTTACCTTCGTATACAGCTTTGAAGCCCTGTGCACTGACGGCAAAGTCTGTGGTGAACCACAGGGCCAATATAGATCCACTGCTGACTATAGGGGAGGGCAGCATGAATCCTGACAACCTGAAAAACACAAAGAAAATGCTTAAAAAATACACCTCTAAAACACAGCAAGACAGTTGAGTGTTGACACCTGAAACCAAGAAATGAGGCAACATCAAAGGTGAAAACCTGAAACATAGAAAAATAAATATGTGACACTCAAGTACAATGTTGATGTTATGATTAAGGTTTCTGGCCCTGAAGCCATAAAGATTCCTGCTGGCCTCATCCAAGATCTTCTCTTCGTGTTTTCTTGACCCTGTGCTACTCTCAGGTTTCCTGCTGTCTTCTCCATTGAAGCAAATTGAGAGTGAAGGGAATGATTTTCCCACTCTAACACTAAATCTTTGATAGGGCACTGACCAGCCTAACCAACCGTGTGGTGAGCTCAGACATTCAGAATAAAAGCAGAGAAATACAAAACATATTGTAATTTACACTGAAACAATCAAACTAACACGTTATGAGAAAACTCAAGACTTGTTTGACTCCGGAGGAACGAGGTGAGCTCTTGATTACGCTGGATTTCGAGCTGAAACACCCTTTGGAGACTTAATTGAGAGGTGATGGATAAACGATTTGGGGAGGAGAATAGGGAGCAAATGACACAAAACTGAATGAGCTGAATGTGAAAGAGATGAACAGTGTATTGACTCACATGAACAATGAAGCCAAAATAATGTGGATAAAAGCTGTTTATATAATGAAGACCCTATTATGCAGTGAGCAAACTAGCACTTTACTTCAACACTGTTATGACTGTAATTTCTGTCATGGAATTAAATCATTTCAAATTAAGTCAATAACTAAACACTGCACACGTCGATGAACACGTAGGTAAAGATGCAGGCTGTGTCCTATCACCTGCTTTGATTGTACTTTTGTTATGTGCAACATCTCTTGGTGTGTCCAAAAGTCAGATTTGATTATCATTCACAGAAGATGGAGCTGAGCTGACTTCATCAAACCATGACCCCCCCCAGTGCACACTGGGATATTTTGGAGATGAGAGTGAATGTTTAGTAGGAGGTTCAGTCCCTCTTGAGTCTAAGGCCACAGGGTTTCTGCTGGATATGATGGATTTTCCCTCGGGGTTGAGAGCAAATGGTGCCTGAATTGAAGGACTAAGTTACATGTGATGTTGATGTTCGTGTTGGCAGCAGATCTACAACTGGTTTGATGGTATGACCTGTATATTGTGGCTGAGGAAGAATCTATCTATCTATCTATCTATCTATCTATCTATCTATCTATCTATCTATCTATTAATCATCAGTTTGCTCCGCCTGCTGCGGCTGTGACCAAATACAAGTAGTGGTTGCTACAAGCAAGTAAGCGAGTACGAGTCTGTAATAAAAAGCATCAAGTGACATAATTTTACTTTTCAGTGTCCATGATAAATGAACCAACAGTAAAGCAGTGTTAAAGTAGCTCTTGATCTATCAAATCAAAAGAACAACGAATGGAGAACTAGTCTGAACACGATCAATTATCCTTGGTTGGTTTGGTGACACAACTGACATTCAACACATTTTGTATTTGAAAACCTCTTTTTACACTTCAAACTTGCACATTACTGGTTCAAACTCGGCCGAGTATCTGACCCTCTGACCTTTCGCTTGTGATGAAACAGCCAATAACTGAATATATTTCATGATGTCTTTATTTGATTTCATAAAGTCAGGACCCATATTTGACCTAAACCCTTTTTAATTCAAATTCAATTTCTCCTATTTGTAATTACTGCTTTGTTAAATAGTAATTTACAGTAATAGAAGCAACTCTATTGTTTGTTTACATTAAAAGGTGAAGATTTAAACCTCTGTCAATATAACAGAAGAGAGATAATAGGTTTATTAGTTGACATATTGAATTCAGTGGTAGTAACAGTAGATGTATAATTCAGTTTTTTAGCTAAATATGAATTATATCCAAGGATGTTATTAAGTTTAAACTTCCTGCAATGTCTACTTTTTAAAAACACGAAGTAAATGTAAGAGCAGTGTGCATGAGATTGGCATTTCTTTCATTTTCGTTGTGTGACATTGTCTCTACTTTTTTTCCCGGCAGTGTGCTGTATGTTCAGTGCACCTTCTATTTTCTCAAGCAGAAAGAGAATTGCCTGGTCACAGGCTATAATAAATCACCTTGGTGGCCCACGGGGGACAGCAGTCGCATTCTCACTTGAATATTTCACCAGTCAACAAATAAAATGTGAACAAAGTGAAATGGGTATATCTAATTATTGGAAGAAAGCTTTGCTCCTTCATTTTTAATTTCATGGACGTATAAACTTTCAAGGGCATTTCTGCTCTATGCCAAGGTTAATCTTGGATACTCATCTGAGATATAGAGTGGCAGGCTGGTACATATGGAAACACTGGCTGCGTTACAAAGATACTATCATGGCTACTGAAAGCTACAAACATTAAGCTATTTGTTAGAGTTTTCAATAAGCTCCAGTATTGACGTAGATGAAGATTTAACTCAGACAAGCTTATCAATAAATTACGTATTTATTTATATTTATATTTTCCATTTATACACATAGTAAAGGTGATGAATCATCATTAGGAGATGCAGCAAAACTGCACACCCTTCGGCAAAACGTATTGTGTAAACTCAAGCACAAGCATTATCATCTCCTTTTGCTGTCTGTCTGTCTCTGGCAATAAAAAGCTGCTGTGATTTGTGTTTTAAATGGAGCAGTGACCAGGAGACAGATGAGAATTCACTCACACACAAATGCGCACGCAGCCAAGATTGTCAGTCAGTTAGTCAGTCAGGTAATGAGCAGTAATCGTCTGGCTGTCACTGCACTGATGGACCGACGTTATTCTATATCCCTGTCCAGCCCCGTTTCTATCTCTCTCTCTCCGTCTCAATCTGTCTCCTCCTTATTTTTCTTGCCCTCGTTCTCCCTCCCAATCAGACCAAACACACTGATCCTACAGCTGTTTGACATTTATACCAAAATAAGCAAGCCAGGTTTAGAATATGTGACCATTCATCCAGTCGGTCAAGTGTCCAAACAGTCGTGCAGCTTATGTAATCAGGCGGCCACGGTGATTCCAGGCATCAACCGACCGACCGAGCAGCCAGCCTCCGAGTGCCTTTCTGCTGTTTTGTCCATCTGTCTGACTGTCCATCTGTATCTGCCAGTTTAACAGTTCATCTCTCACTCTACCTGCCAATCAATCACACCGTCTGCACATCTCATGCTGACAGACTCTTATGTGCTTAGATTGCCGTCCAGATTGGATGGTGGTTAGGTCATAAACCATACCACGGTTACTGGTTCAATTAAAATTGCATCAGTGCTATTTTGATATTATCATGTGACCACACTTCTACAGATTTGACAGGGAGGAAAAAAAAAACTTGGCATAAGTATAAATGAGTTAGTCTCTCAAAAGATTGCAGCTGGTGCAGTTTGGCAGCATTTCAGATTGTGTACAATATGATAGAGATGCAGGATGTCTTGCTAAAACTGTATATAAGATCATCGTGACCAATGCGACAGCTGGAAATACTTCAAAATTGAAATGATGACCTCTTAAATGTTGAGAAAACATGTGTGAAACAAAAGAAAAATCAGTTACGACCCAAAGATGACCCGAGTGATGAACCCACTCTCATCTTTTAGCAAGAATAAAAATCGTGACGTGCAGCTGCATCAAGTACTGATACCTTCTCTGAACCATATTTTGCTCATGTATTCAAAGTAGCCTCTGATACAAACTCACAAAGGTGGAAAAATAAGAAGGAAACAGATGGGAACCTTTATCTAAATGAGCCTTTATCCAGCGCAATTAGAGTTTGGTTTTTAGCTGAAAACAGACGTCTAAGAACAAGGTTGCTTCCAAACTCAATGGTACTTACATCAGTGAAGTGACAGTCTGGGGACACTGAACATTTATCAACAAAAATACCAGGTGCTGTTAGAAATGTCTTTACTGTCACTGTGAAAAATAGTAAAGTAGTTATTGTACTGATACTTTGATTTACCACACTCTAATAATTGAAGCACGAGTTATTTACAGCAGTCAAACATAATGCTGCTTTTCTTATATGCAAACATTCATATCTAAATCAAAGTCTGTTGACCTTTACCACGTCCTTGTAGTCCACACATCACTTCAGAGCTTGCAAGTGGTTCAACTTAGCAGAAAATTTCACCAGCTTGTCTCAAACATGTTCTGAAGCTCACTGAATGTCAGTCAGTCGGCCCATTCAAATGGAATTGATTAAATGTGAATGTAGAATATGCACAGCATTGATGTTTTGCATCTAGGTTCTGACCTTGTCGCTGCCAACAAGTAATAACCAAGAAGAGAGTGGGGAACAACGACGCTAACTTTCCCCTGAGGAGGAGGGAGACTCGGAGCCTGCAGCTCTCAGTCGAGTGAGTGATGTGGCAGCATGCACCAATGGCTTAACAACACACTATGATTAAAATGGTCCAGTATATTGCAGCGAGTGGTGTGTGAGTCTAACAGCGATCTGGAGTTGACTACCTGGACTAGCTCACAGCTGTTATTCCATTTCAAACAGCGGATGAATTTATTTCAAAAACATAAATGTGTTATTTAAGTAAATCCTTTGTTATTACACCCAATGCTGCACCCTACAATAACAATCCCCTCTATCAGGTTTGTGTCACACAGCAATTTTTTTTTTTTTGCCATAAAGCCTGACGGGTGGCCTGTGAAATCAAATCTGTTATCATACATGAAAAGCCTGTAGAGACTGTTGTTCTTCACGTCAGCGGTCTCATTTGTTTTTGTTAAGTGTATTAGTGTCTCTACATTAATGTGGTTTTGAACTAGTGATGATTAAATTCTGATTCCTCATCTCTTCTCTCCTCTTTCAGGATTTATGTTGACATTGACCAGTAACGACTGCATGTATTTTCAAACACTTTCTTTCTTTTTGTCTTGTTTTTTTTTTTTTTAATGTATGTCATGTGCTGTTTTCCCGCAATGGCTGTGACAACCTGTATCAATCACACCTTACCAAAGCCAAAATCAAGAGTGATGTTGGCAACCTGGGGATTTTAACACCTCACAGGCAAAAAAGAAAGCTCATGAAGAAACTGTTGTTGGCTGAAATCCACCAGAGAGTAGGTGATATCCTGATACACCGAGTGACGAAGACACTTATTTAGTGACCAATTTAAAAGTGATGCTCTGTGGAATTTTCCTAAAAAAATAAATAAATAAATAAATAAAAGACAAAATAATAACAAAACTCATGACCCACTAGAAATGTGTGGCAGTCTATGTATGTGAGATCCTACCTTTGAACTGTGAAGACTTTCTTATTTCCTATTTATCTCCTCTATAAAAACATAGATATTTCGTTGCATTCACACAAACTCCAGCACCTTCCCACCGGGCTGTGTGGAGGAGTGGGTGTATTTATTTGTCCTTTAGAATGTAATTGCCGTGAAACAATCAAAAAAATGATGTTTCATTCCTCTGATTCACTATTTTGTTTTGTTTTCTCTCACACGGCTCCATCTCTTCATTCACTCGACCACCAACACAGTCTGTCTCTCTCACTTGTTGAGCCGGAGAGGTCAGCTTCAAACGATGCGCTTACAAACAGCAACCACCAAATCCTGCACGCTCTACCTTTGATGTGTTTGACTAAGGCAGTTGACCTGTGACTGGTCTGGTGGAGCTGGAGGTGGCTGTGATGGGAGAGTCATGAGTTTAGAATAATGGGACCAAATGAAGCAGGAAAAATATCAGATTTCCACCATCTATATAACAGTGAAACTTTCCATTTACTCATTATGACTGCAGCAGGGCGCTCTCAAACAGTAGAAATCATCTGTCTGTCTTATTTTGATTCTAAACTGCAAACGGTTCAATTCCTAAAACAACCCGGTTGAAACACACTTCTCATATCTTTTTGTATGGTTCCTTTAAATTCCTCAACTCTCAACTAACCTGGGCTTTTTTTTAGATATTCCACTTCCAAACCCCTGAGAAAATGCCATCACTACACCGATCTAACGTTGTAAAACTTGAGTCTGAATTTTACATAATGTTGGCACCATAAAATCCATGACCTTTGGAGCTATGAAACCCAGAGTCTATTCATCAAATGTAAAACAACATGACTGTTCACTGGAAAATAAGAAAGGTTTTCTTCTTTGCAGAAAAGCTGACTTTACTGAGCGATAACAGCAATTTATATCTCTGGTTCCTCATATATCTACTGGCTCTGACGTCCTGAAAAACAATCTGTCACACACAAACCAGAGATGAGACCAATGTAAAGTCATAAAACAAATATTACTATTTTCCCCCAATACTCATGCAAAGCTATTTGGCTTCTTCTTTTTACCAACACTAGATACATCTCACACGTGTAGAGTAGATCTATGTGCCCGGCTTAAACAATTTGTTTCAATCTGTCATTCTGGGAGTGTAATCCATTTTTTAACTCTGTCTGGTGGAACACTAGTCTATCAGTGACACAACACAGCTCGGGAGTAAATGGATAGACAAGAAGCGCTTGTTGAGGAGACAGCAGGGTCTAAGAAAGAGATGGAGAGAAGTTAAAAGCAGCGAGAACATGATGGAAGAAATCTTGGAAAGATGTTAAAAACAGAACAAAGTTGAAAAACAAGAGCGACACTCAACAGATTACTTATTTCCAGGAGGAAAAAAAAAAAAACAATCCTACACATCTGACACATCTGCATTGTGATATGAAGCTGCATAAACTCATAGCTCAACACCCTAACATCCATGTTTATGCTAAAAAAATAAATAACAGATATGAACCAACGGAGGGTTTTCATACCTCAACCCTCCACCAAGTTTGGCTTCAGTACTTTTTGTATAATCCTGCTGACGCCAAACAAACAGACACTGAGATAACAATAGCCAATAATAGATTCTTGCAACACAAAACACAAAAGGAGGATGAAGACTCACATACAATGTTATCAAATAGTAGGGTTGGTAGGAGATGCATTTTAAATTACATGCTTGGTTGATGGTGCTTCTTGTATAACATGTAGGCAGAAATCTTAGTGTGGTAGAAATAAAAAAAATCCTTAAGTGGTAGCAATGTGAATCTCTAACAAAAAGAGCTATGAACATTTGGATATTTGTTCAGCCAAACAGAGATACACAAACACTCTAAGCTTCTCTTTTCTGCATGTGCTGCTGAAGAACAAAGAGTATCCTTAGGCAAGACAGACATTCTTCCTCTTTTTTTTCCTCTGTCTGTCTTTTAACTCTTAACGCATACGACTGTCGTCATCTGAAATCCTTATAAAGCCAACTTTTTTTTTTTTAATATGCTGGGTTTAAACCAAACACAGGGATGTTGGCGTCTTTGAGGTATGTGATTTAAAGCCAACAGTGACAATTTGAAAAAAAAACAAAATAATGTTATTTTCTAATCACATTATGTGGAACATCGAAAAAAGATATTAGGTTGTATTTGTGGATAATTAGTTCTCTAGCTTAATTGTGGACCCCTGGCTATGGAACAGTTTTACAAACTACCCAAGGCTAGCCGCTGTAGCCTTAAGCTAACTTTTTTAAACAGTACTTTTAAAGCTTTTAAAAGTATTCCTAAGACACGTAATGCTGTTTCTTTTATTTGTTTTTGGAAGAGAAGCACAGAGAAGAGAAGGAAATGTACTTTACTGACACAGATACAGAAACTCATTCACATGCATGCGTATACACCGACAGAGAGGAAAAACACAGGAAGTGAGAAGCACACACAGGATCATACAGAACAGTGTGGCAGCAATGCTGCAGCGTTGTAAGGAGTTCAGTGCCCTGCTTAAGGGCACTTTGGCAGCAGGTGGCATTTGATGTATGCGATAAGAGGATGAGAACCCCACTGATTCTCCTCAAGCAACATCCCGCTGCACTATACTCTTACAGTTAAGCCAGGAACCCATTGTGTCAGTGAAGCTCACTGTCTATCAGAGCAGGATCCTGAGTTTGTGTGTATGTAAGTAAAGAAACTGAATAAGAAAATTCACATCGCTCCTGAAATTTGTCAACTTTCACTTTTGTTTGTATAAAATTACCAAATCCACAGACAAACTGCAACCCAGGCCCCCTAACCTGACCCGCCACTGGTGACCGTCATCCGACCTGACTCCAGGTGGGTGGCCCCATCTCCATAATCCAGGTGAAGTGGCACAATCCACCACATGTGCTGAGATAAAGCACTCCTGAACCAGTCCATCCTCTCTTCTGGGATCAATATCCCTTGGGAGACCCAACTGGGGCGAATGCCCCTAACAACACAGCTCCCAAAGTCACGGAGATGAACAAATCCCTCAACCACTCAATTTAAGTGGCAGTTGTTGGAGGTGAAGAGGAGCAGTATGGCCGACGTTGGATCAGACCATTGTGGTAAAGGTGACAATTTACCAGGCCATTTACATTCTAACTCTCAGCTGTGATCACAGGCTTCGGGTAACGCCTGGAAGAATTAGAAGCACCTGAAATGGGTTTCCTCGGTAGATTGGCTTGGTTCAACCTTAGAGAGAGGGTGAGGAGCTCAGACATCCAGAGGGAGCTCAGAATACAACCACTGCTCCTTTGCGTTGAAAGAAACCAGTTCAGATGGTTTGAGCATCTGATTAGGATGCCTCCTGGGCACCTATGTGATTCCAGGCATGTCCAAATGGGAAGAGAACCTCAGGGTATACCCTGAATACACTGGAGGTATTTTATCTAATCTAGCCAGGGAATGCCTGAGGATCTCCCAGGAAGAGCTGGACAGTGTCGCTGGGGAGAGGGACACCTGGGCTACTTTTCTTTACCTGCTGCCACTTCAACCTGAACCTGGGGCAGTAGAAAATGGACAGATGGATGGAGACACATAAACACATCAACATATCCTAGGAATAGCTTTCCAGTATAATTATGTGGACAACGAGACTTGTTTGACCTGAGTATTTTTTTTCACATTTGACTTGTATTATCACGTCTTGTATCATAAGGCTCAAATGCATTATTCAGCAGAACAGAAAGCTAAGGTCAAATATGTTTTACATCAAACTGTATGCTTTAACAACTGATAGAAAGACACAGCCTTGTATTTGGTGTTAATTATAGTAGCACTGACATGGTGGTATATTTATCAAGACTGGAGTCTTGGAGCATTTCCTCTGCTTTGTACTTTCTTGTCAAAAAATTCAGAAGATGAATGCTTAAAGTATTTCCAGTTGCTGTGATTTGCAGTATGCTAATCAACATAAAATCATTATATTTGTCTCTTTCTTATGACACATAGTTATAGTTTTGGTTACAAATCACATTCCTGTTGAATGAAATAAACGCCGCCTCAGTATCTTTTTTTCTGCCCCTCCATGACTTGCAATTTGCATTTATTTGCAGTTATTACGATTATATTGCATAAATAGCCTGCATTAAAAATGCAGATAGCTTAGCATTTTTTGAGAAAAGTCACCATAATTTTAGGTCACAATAGGTACAAAAAAGCCCAACAAAATCCCAGAGGGACCAATTTGTCTGAGTTGTGTTTTAGGAACAGGAGCAGGGCAGCAGGAGATTGTGAGTAGGCAGCTGGCATCAAGCCACATCTCAATTGGTCGTAGACCAGTGTTTTTCTAACTGTGAATCTTACACTAACATGGGTCACTGATTGCTTCAAGCAAGCCCTAACAAGATGATGGTTTTATTGAATGGGGATCTCAGGTTGAAACAATGAGGTTGTGAAAAGTGGTCCCATGTGATAAAAGCACTGATTTGGTCCTAGACGGAAAGATAAGAGAGAATGTTTAGTCATCGAACCGTAAACAGAGCAGCTGTTTCTAGTGACTGATGTGAAGTCTTAGTATTGACAAAAATATTTTATCCAGTCGCCACACAAGAAAACATTTCACAGGAACTGAAAGTTGGTTTTTCATTTCACCTGCCAAGTAACATCTACAAAGCCTCTAAATCCCTGAAAGACACAGGTATCTCAACTAATTGTAATTTTCAAAGTTCAAATGTGGCAACGGAGGTTTAGGTGTGTTTTAGAAAAGCCCATTGTGCCTTGCAGCAATGGTTTGTGGGAGTCCAGACTGTTGGCTTTTAGCCAAGAATCTGGGTCCTTCAGTGCTTTCTCTTTCTGTCTTTGTAAAGATGTTTGTTCAAGATATATAGTATTTTACTGGTATAGTCTGGGGACTTTGAGGTTTAGTTCCTGCCCACGCAACCATTACATTTCACACAGAACCTATCAGATTTATACTGTATAGTTTATAATTGAGGGCAAAAAAAGCACTAATCAAATGACATATAACAATCTCAATCCTTCAATCTCTGTCAGACTCACATATTGTTTGTGCACAAATCAATGCTGCACATAGAAATGGTTGAACAGTGAAATGAGAACTGGCCCACAGCCTGATATTGGCTCTTTTCCATCAGTAATGTGGGGCACTTGGAACAAAAACAAAACAAAACAAAAAAATAAATAAATAAAAGTTGTGAATGTGTTATGGATATGTGCCAGACATAGGGGCTCTTGGCACATCTGCTTAAACATTTTAAAAAACAAATCAAAAAACAGAGATGGAAATACTGTGATTAAATAATCAGGATTATGGAGATGTATGACTGTAACAGAAAAAAAAATAGTTTGGCCATTTTGTTATTGATATTATAACAAGCTCACAATGAATTATTATAAATATCAAATATTATTAGAATTGTCTTTTTTTCATGTTATTCCACTAAAATCTTTCCAAAATCAGCATGAGGACAAAATGGCTCAAATCACACAACACTGACACAGCTGAGGTACTGACCAAAGGAAAAAAAAAAAAAAAACAGATTCAAGTTTTACTTTACAATAAATGCACTCGTGCATTTATTGACTTTAACTGTTAATCTTGCAATAATTGAAACCGAGGCTTCAATGCTTACAGCAGCTTTCATAGAAATGTGTTTCATAATACCACAGTATAAAACACTGGACACTTCGCATTTAACTGATCATTTACTTGTTTTTCTGTGTGCATATATATATATATATATATATATATATATATATATATATATATATATATATGATATAGATATAGATATATTCCAAAGCAGCGTGGTTTTTCATCTGAACTCCCACTAAAACATTTCAGCTGTCAGTACAGTGAGCTAAATGACACACAGTATCTGACCTGCCAACTGGTGCAGTGAATTGAAGTGAAAACTGAACTGAAACTGAACTTAAAACTTGTTTAATTTAATCAGGATTCTTCAACTTTTTTTTTTTTTTTGGACATTTGGGACAATATGCAGCCAAACCAGGACAGTTTAATAAATGCATCAACAAACAATTTTTATTTTTTATTTTTTTTCAACCTTTCATTCTCACTCATTCTCATTTCTCTGTGGTCTCTTTTTTTATTCTGTCTCTCTGGTTCTCTACCTCCAACACACTCTTCCTATCTCTATCATTTTCTTCGTGCAGTGTAGTCAGGCCATAAGGTACCATCCATCAAAGAGCTTACAGGTGAACAGCCATTACTGTTACTGTTACACACACACACACACACACACACACACACACACACACACACATACACACACAACACACTTACCTGCCTGCTGTATTTGAGATATATTGCTATATCCATCACACACTTACAGGCACACACACACACACACAAACACACACTGTAAGGTAATTCAACCTTGACTCCATACACACACTATTACATCAATTTCACACCCTTAGTCTCACACAGAGATTGGTCATAACTAGCCTTGAGGGTAAAGCAGACAAAACACACACATAAATACACATCTTTACAAATGCACAAAGCGACAAACACACACACAATCACACAAAACTTGTTAAGTAAAACAAACAAATCTACTGACTATAAGCTTCACTAAGTGTGGACAAAGGTGTTCACACAATCAGGACATACACACACTGTACAGTTCATAACATCATATAATTATGATGTAATATAAGAAGATAAGATGCTGTGTTACCACATCACATTAATGAAAACACATACACACTAAAAGCCAACATAAGCTTCCTGAGGCTATTATCTAAATGTGAAGAAACATTAATATCTACATTAGGCAGAACATGACTCGTCTGGACATATATGTGTGTGTGCATCTGCATATGTGCATATGTGCATGTGTAAGGAGATATTAACTACTTATGCACATACATACATACATACATTTGTTCACCTCGCTAAGTGTGTGTACATGTTTTGAGCGTTTGCATTGTTTTCTCAGCGCTTGTGAGTGTGAATGTGTGTGTGTTTGACCACATTGAAAAGCATATAATCCGGCGCTATGGGCAATATCAACAGAGAAAACCACTGGGCTAAAGTAGGGCAAGCTTCCCTTTAAAACACACACACACACACACACACACACACACACAGCTAACACAAACACTGCATCACCAATCCACTGTGGGGTGAAAAGCATTATTTGACAAACCATTAAAACTGATTCTCTATGCTTCTGAGAGACAGAGAGAGAGAGAGAGATGGGGAGAAGAGGAGAGAAGAGGTGGATTAGAGAGAGGAAGCGAGAATTAGGAGACCTCCTTCCCTCCTCCTCCTCTTCCATTTCCGCCTCTACACCTTCTCTCTCTCTCTCTCCCCGTCTCATTCTCCACCGTCCTCTCTCTGTCAGGTTTTGTTTAGTAGCCCATGACATGTGTCCTCTACATGACTGTGTGTGTGCGCGGTGTCAGCGTGGTAACTGAAAGATTTCTGACAAGGTGTGAACATTAAAAGCTTCTACAGTCAGATACGCCCATGGGCTTAAACGAAGGGCACTTTCACTTACACACACACATCCATGCACATACATACATATATACATAGATGCATATGGTCTCACATGGAGACAAACACACACAGATGGAACAAAAATAACCAAAGATACTGTGCAGCTCATCATCCAATCAAATCCACTCTATTCAGCTGCATGTATGCAAACACTTAAAGCCGACCAGTGTAATATTAATAAGCACCATGCTTCAACAGAGCCAAGAAATATCATCAGTATGTCTTCCAACACAACTTCTAACATTATTCTCTCAGTTGTTGAGGTTAGTTTGGTTTCATTTAGTCATTTAGTCTGAGAAAATGTCATACGTGTCCATTTTGGTAGCGATTATTTCAATGCTAACATCAGTTAGCAACTTTGAAAAAGAATACAAGGTAACCTAGTGACAATAACAACAAATCAGCTAGTGTGTCTTCTCCAACCGGTTGCACAGCCAACGAACGTAAAATGGCAAATTCAAAGCCTACGAGAACATTTTGACTTGTTGACGGAGGTAATTACTGATTAATGAGGTCATAGTTGTGAATGAAAAAAAAAAAAAGATTTTTGTTAATAGACAAGCTGAAAAAATAAAACAATGTGGCTTTAAGTGGCACATTTTCAAGAGAGCTAATACCTTTCAGCCTAAATACAAAACCTCTTATCACATGACAACAGCAGAAGCAATAACTTGTGTTTCTATTGTTTCTATTACAGAATAAGATTGTCAACAAATGTCCATGAATCCCATAAAATGGCCAAAAAAAAAAAAAAAAAAAAAAGTCAAGTTTGATATAACTTGTTCCTTGTTATAACATTCATTATTGTTATGCTAGAAGAATGTAAAGCGCACCAGTAGGGGCTGCTGTAGCTACTCAATAAACAACCAAAGATGAAAATTTATAAGTTTTTATGTTCGGTCTAAATGTTTTACTAAAAGAAGGACAGAGCAACTTGATCTGTGACTGCTGCCTCTGGGCTTTGACGGTTCAACATCATCGAAGAGAAAATGAATTCCCAAGTCGACCACTGTGTCTTAGGGGATTAGTGTCAGGGCGGTTGTCCTCCAGCTGAAGCTCAGTAGAAGTTGGGTGATGCAGCAGGACAACGACCCTGAAGACAGAAGTAAATCCGCTACAGACTGACTTCAAACAAAGAACATCCGCCTTCTCAAGTGCCTCAGTCGAAGCTCAGACTTGAACCTAATAGAGATGTGGAGGGATGACCTCAAGAGAGCTGTTCACACCAGACATCCTAAGAACTTGTCTGAGTCGAAGCAGCAGTAAGAAGACTGGTCCAAAACTCCTCCTGAATGTTGTGCAGGTCTTATCGACAGCTTCTGGAAGAGCGTGTTTTTTTTATTCTTTCGCCAGCACTGTGGGTGATCGATGAAGATATACAAGATTACAACTGTGTGCTTATTATCTTAAGCTCATTGTGTTTGTCTATACTTACACAGGTTGTGATCACTTCATATTTTATTTCCAGTTAAGACAGAAAACCAAGTCAGGGCTTCACTTACTTTTCCTTGCTACAATATATTAACATTAAGTTTACTACGATATGTAGTCATGCCGTATCATCATGATCATCATTGTTGTCGTTACTAAACATTAAAAAAATCTCTTAATCTTTAATTAGAGCATTGTTTGCCTTTGTGAAAAAAATCTATGCAGTCATTTGCAGTAATTGCAAAAGAAAGAGGTTAATGTGTCTGCATGCAATATTGCAGACCACTATCATTGACTGAATCGACAGTCATACATCCCTGCATATCCTCCTTCAGCTGTAAATCTCCAGCATTTAGAAATGTATTGTGCTGCAGATTAAAACTTGGAGGCTAAATGTAAATAAAGGCAGTGTCAATAAAAAAAAAGTTAACAGTGAAGTAATGAACACAGTTTCTTGCTGAGCTCATTCTCTTGTGTATAAAACATGACTGACATGAGAGAATTCGCCCCTCTTTCACTCCCTTATTCATCCTTGTTTGATTGATTGCCACCCTTCTGTTGCAGCCATAATCCTTCACTGTGCTTTCAGAGCGAGAGAGAGCGGCTGGACAGGCCACACTCCTGTGTCTTGGGAGGCTTAACTTCCCAATTATTTGAGATTTTGAGTCCTAAAATCATTTGCATAATAAATCATCACTGTGGATTGTAATATTGTGTTTTCTTTAGTCTTTAGAGTCTCTGCAGCAGGTTTAAGTAGTGGCAAACGGAGGCTACTTTAAAGTTTCCTTCCACCATATTGAAGATTTATCTGCTACAGTTGAGAAGAAAACTTTTAGGTGGAATAAATATATTAGACACAAATTCTTATGAGAAGCCAGGTGCAATTTATTTACTCTTCACAATTTACCTTCATTACCATGTGCAATAGTTTACACTTCATAACCCTATGCAACTTCAACTTCAATGACCATGACTGATACTGCTGGGAACAGTTTACAGTTTACATATACTATGTACAAGCACACACACACACACACACACACACACACACACACACACGCACACACACACACACACACACACACACACACACACACACACACACACACACACACACATATAGTTTTATTTTATATTTATTTTATATTTTTATGCTGGTGTTGGGTATTTGGGGTATCTTTATTCTCTAGCTCTTCTGTTATGTCTGTCTTAAGTTTATTAGTGCTGTATATGTGAAGGAGATTCAATTTCCCTGAGGGATCAATAAAGATTTCTATCTATCTATCTATCTATCTATCTATCTATCTATCTATCTATCTATCTATCTATCTATCTATCTATCTATCTATCTATCTATCTATCTATCTATCTATCTATCTATCTATCTATCTATCTATCTATCTATCTATCTATCTATCTATCTATCTAAACATAAACATTTCTCTACAGTATGTCTTAAAACAGCGAATGCCTAAAGAGACTCATTAACGTATAAACACAAATTAGCACAAGGTATGAGTTCATCATCCTGTCTGAAGGATGAAGGACCTCTCCTCTGTGGTTTTGTTTCCTACTGTCTGTTTTCTCTCTCTCTGTGTGTGTGTGTGTGTGTGTGTGTTTGTGTGTGTGTGTGTGTTGTGTATCATCTGGGTGTGGCCTCCTGACTCTTCAGTTCTCTCCAGCCAACACATCTTGTTCTTGTGCTTCTGTTCCTCTTTGTCTGCCTTTGAGTAATATCTTTTTTCTTTTTTCTTTCTTTTTTTTTGTTTGTATGTCCCCGGTTGAATCCAATCCCTCGCCTGCTCCTGTACCCTGCCACAACCAGCTTTGTCTTTGTCTGCTTGTGCTTTTTGGAACACCTGCTGCAACCATAATCTGCCTGTCCTGCTCTCCTGCAAAAACCAGCCTCTGGAGAGTCTGCTTCCTGCCCATTCCTGTATTCCTGGAGCAGAGATGGATTCCTGCACTGCATGGTTTAAAGACTGTTTGCAATAAACCTTCATCTGCCTCTGATCTGCCTGTGTTCTGCCAGTTGAGTCAGGTAACAGAATGAACTAGCTACAATGGACTTGGCTAAAATACAGACAGACAGACAGACAAAGTAATAACCAGTCGAGCCACTCTTCTTTGATACCGAGAGCAGATTGTGCAGAGTTTAGCTATGCGTAATCAATCAATGCTGCACTGAGTCTCTGAACTCATACACAGTGTTTCTCTGACAACCATCCATCTTTCCTTTTCAGATCCTCCTAAGCAGACCAGCACACCTGTTCCTACACCAACCACAAAACTATAAACCGTTGCTTCAAAATGCTTCATCATGTTCAGGTTGTGATCACCTTCTTCACAGACACATAGAAGGTGCATTTTTCACCACCCAGACTTTAGTGTTAGGATTCTCCAATGGCTCAGAGGCTCTCAGGGTTAATTAAATGAGTCTTAGAACACCTTTTTTCAACTATTGCAAACTTTTCTTTGAGCCTCTATATAGCATATGTAATATTTGGGGCTGAGAATGGCCCAAGAGCACTGCTAGAGTGTATAATACAACCCCATGATAAGGCCTGAGAATAAAATGACTGCGTCCGTTACCGGGGGGAAAAGTGGGTCACATCCGATTTGACGGCGTGTAACGCCAGCTGTATAAACATCGGCATGTGTTATATCCTCAGAAACATCAGAATCTCAGCTAACAGCCAATACAAACCATTTGTACAACAACCAAACACAGCTAACACAAAAAACAAAGTAAAGAGCAGGTAAACAAACTCCACAAAAAGATGTCAACACAAACTGCGACCCCCTGTTTCTCCACCCGGCGTTTGTGAACAAACAAATACCGTCACTGCTGAGACCGGAGGTCTCACAGATTCCAAAACTACAAGTTTTATCAAGATCAAAGACAATAACTGACAGAACCAGCAGCAAAAGAATATTCATGTTCCATAAACACGACCATGAATCCTGTCTCACCTTTGTTGTCTTGTTTAAAAACATAAATCTACCGTGATAACGCCGCTTGTCCTAAACACAGTCCTGATTTTCCCAGTACATCCTGGAACGTTAAATGTGTGCTCAGACATTGTTTTTCTGTTTTCCTCTCATCCAACAGTTGTTAAAGGTAGCTCCAGCTAGCATTCACCATTCCCTAGCGTACTGCCCTCACTTGCTGAGATTGGCTGTTTTACCACAGCCTTTTTGTAGTTTACAAATTTGCAAGTAGAAGAGGTCGGAGATGGAGCTGCGGTTTTGGTACGGTCCTTTAGACACGCCACACTGTCTATATTCAACAACAACAACGTAAATGCTGTTTTAAATTCAATGACCCTTTTTAAGGAACTGAATGGACAAAGAAAACTTGCTGCAAATGATGATGTTTCTGGTTCTATCAGAATAGATAACTGGCTTCACAAAAGACACCACAACAATGCAGGGAAATCTCGACAACAACCAGCCTCTCGAAGTTTATCTCCAAGTTGTGCAAGAGTTAAAGTACTACTGAGTAACTCAGTGAAAAGTGTCATTCGAGGCACCGACGAGAAGCACATGAGACTTGGAAGAGCCAGTTTAACATCTTTTGAGTGTATGAGAATATTAAGAGTCTGTGAATGTCTGTATTGTGCTCAGTCAGGTAATTTTCCGGTTGCTGTTCCTGTTCAAACAAAAGATGGGTTTTATCAGTACATGTGATTATACTGATGGGCCACCTAGAGTCTCCACCCTCATTCAAATCTAGACGGCAACTGCCTGTCATCATGTGCTACAATCAGCTTTCCCTTTCCCTCAAAGCACTCATTGACTCTAGTGCAGAGGAAATTTTCTTTAACAAGAAATTGGCTTTGCAAGCAGGCATAACCTTACAGACCCTAGATACTACTATGAATGCTAATGCTTTAGACAGAAGGCTGTTAGTCAAAGTGACACACTGCACAGCTCCAGTCACACTAATTCTCTCTGGTAATGATAATCAAAATAGTCAGTTTAGCATTACTGATGTTCCCATAATTCGTGTTGTTAAGCCATCTTTGGTTGTCCAAAAATAATCCTTAAATGTATTGGTCTTCTGGTGGAGTAAACCTGGCTGCAGTCTTCTCTCTCCGTCTGTTGAGTCATCTCCTAAACCTCCTCATGTTTCCATCAGTTCCACCTAAATATCATGATTCAGGTGAAGTGTTGAGTACAGATCGAGTTGTTTCTCTTTCTCCTCACTGGTAATATGTGTGTGCATCTGCCATCCAGCCATCTTTATAACCTGTCACCTCCTGAATGTGAGTCCAGGGAGAAATACATAAGACTTCCTGTCAGCTGGTCTGGTCCACTCATCTTCCTCTACTCTCAGAGCTGGTTTCTTTTTTTTTTTTTTTGTTTCCAAAGCCTGATTAAACTCTTTGCTCCTGTATTAATGTGGAAAATAAATACCTATTACCTTTAATCAGTTCAGACTTTGGGCTATTACAGGGAGACAGTCTTTTCCAAAAGTCTTGTGCCCACCCTAGTAAGAATCTGCAAAGGAGACAAGTGGAAGCTGGTCTTAAATACCCCCTCAAGGCGTTACAAATACATAGTTATGCCACTCGGATTTACCAGTGCCCCCACATTATTTCATTCCATGGCCAATGACATGCTTAGAGTCTGAACAGATTTGTTTGTATATTTGATTTTTTTTTTTTCCAAGGATCTAGTTGAGTGTGTCTCATGTTTGTCAGGTGCTACAGAGATTATTGGAAAATTAAACAGTACGTCTAAGGCCAAGAAGTGCAAATTAATTAAGAGCAAGCAGGTGAAGCTCGACCCAGAGAAGCTTCAGGCAGTGGCTTAGCGGCCCAGTGACCAGCTGCAGAGATTTTTTTGCTTTGCCAACTTCTTCCCATGATTCATTATTGAATGGAAAACCTGTACCTCCCTCCAAACTCACCTAAACCTCCATCCTGTTTAACTGGTCTCCAGAAGCAGATGCAGCTTTTTAGAGATTCGTGCTGTTTGTTGTAAACTTGGACGACTCCAGCGCTGAAGTAGAAGCTTTCCTCTCACAGTACTCAGACTTTAACAATAAGCTGCATCCCCCGCTTCTTTTAAAGACTGTTTGCAAGTTTGCAATAAACCTTTTAAACCTCCATCTGCCTCTGAGCCTGTGCTCTGCCAACTGAGTCCAGTTATGAAGTGAATGCAAACATCTGACATCTTTTGGCTAACATGTAATATAATATTCATAATTATGTTTTCAAAAGTGTCAAATTACTTGAAATGAAGTGTTTTTATGTTTTATTACCTTAGAATAAACTTTTTTATATTTACATAGGGATTGCATCCTCTTTCATGGAGTCTGCTCTGTCACACCAGCACATTTCTACAGCAGCAAAGAACAAATCAGTCTTTTGTGTTTTTTATATCACCTGAAGGCCACCGCAGATTCAACCACATACCTGATATGAAGGGGAAGTGGAAAGCAAGCAGTATTCATTTGTATGTTATCAAGCAATAAAAGATTAAATTATTCCAATTTTAATATATTCAGAATGATCCACTTCTAAAATGACACTAAAACTGAACATACAACAGACTTTAGTGAAATGACTATGTAATTCAACCTGTCACAATGGAAGTAATGAGAAATTAGCTCTGCTTGGAGCTTAAAACAAATTCAACATTAGTCAGCGTCACCATGATTCAGGCTCTCAGACCTTAAAAATGACTCGGTCAGATGCGACGCACTGCCCCACATACAAGTCTCTAACATTTAACATGAAGAATGAAAGAGAGAAAATTGCCACTTAAGCATCTATCTATCTGTGTTTATTGGATCAAACGCTGGTTTCCACTCTGCCCCTCTTACATCTCATATCATCTCAGCTGGTTTACCTTTTATTCAACTTCATAGTTTGTTTCCCCTTAGTTCATCTCTTTTGCCTTTTCTATTCATCCTTTGCTCTCTTCTCTTGTCTGTCTTGTCTGTCATTAACACTACCAGATTCCCATTCCCTGAATACACAAGGACAGGAACAGGTTGAGTCAGAATTTATAAAGAGACAGAAAGAGAGAGAGAATATGACAAATGAGTCACACGAATCAACGAACAGCAATGACATAATCACACATATTTTGTCAGTTGAGTGAAACCAATAAAATGATTTGTGTCAATGCATTTAACAACTGCTGTGACTAGACACTTAGTTAACCAGTTATATATCAAAAATATCAAAGATCATCCACGTTTTTAACAAAAACTGGGGAATAACGGCACAAATGTACTGATGAGTTACTGATGACATCTTAAGTTTCTTTTGTAACTAAACATACACCTGACTTCTTAAACTAAACTGTAAATGTTAATCACAATATTATAGTTTAAGACAAAAACTGAGATGGAGGAGCAGGAGGAAAAAAGGTTTTTTTGTTATGAAAATCAAAATCAAGTTTTTTTTTTGCTGCACATTGAGCTTTTCCTAATACTCATGTTACTCTTACATTATCAGCTCTCTCTCACACACACACACACACACACACACACACACACACACTGTCATGTAAAAAGAGGTGGGGGTTCACACAATATTATAAGCAACATTTCCATATTCATAAACCAGAAATCAGTGTTCCCTTAACACATTTTTCTGATTCATGTTCTTCTCTCTGAGTGTGTTGATTTATGTGACATCTTGCCACTTTAAAAAAAAAAAGTATTTAACATACCACATTGTTACTCTCTCTCTTTCTACCTCTTCATCTTCTCTTCTTTTGTCATCTCTTCTGAATCCCTCAGTCGTCTTATTTCATTCTCCAGCTCCGTTTCTACATTCCTGCTCCTCCTCCCTCTCTTTTCCAAGGAGACTAGTCCAAATTTCTTTGAAATTTAAATCGGTTTGAGACATAAACATTCGTTCTATAAACTCCAGTCAATTTCATGATATTAATTTCACGGTAACAGTTTATCGGGGCATTAAAGGAGGAAGAGGAAGAGGGAAAGAGATTCTCTAGAAACTGTGATTTTAGGTACATCTTTGTGCAGCAAATCACTTTGACGCTAATCTGTCAGCTGTCAGTCTCCCATCACAACTCATCTTCTGTTGCCATAGTAACCTTGTCGAAGATTTGAAAAAAAAAAACTTATTAGAAATTCAAAATCAGGCCAGGTGCTGTGCTGCAATTGGCTACAGGGCTAAAAATATGCAAAGCATGCTGACTCATTGGTTGATATGAGACTTAGTTCAGTCTGTGTGGAATATTTTTTATTTCTTTTTTTTTTTTTTTTTCCTAAAAACTCAGAGAGACAACCTCATGGATGCCTTTTCATGTCTCTGTCAGCACTTTGACGGTATGTTCATGGAAGTCAAGATAAAGTCATCTTACAGGTAAATACACTCTCTCCAACACTGACATTTTTCACAAACACATCCCAAATCATAACAGTTACCTTCGTTTTCGCAGCATTTTTTTCTATTTTTCTGTGGCTGTGTGAACAGTTCGTGGATGAGATGCAGTATTTGATCTGTCTGGTTATTTATGAGCTCTATATAAATGTACATGGTTAAATTATATGTGCTAGCAGATCTCCTCATATACCACTGCGCATTACATAGTGTCTTTTTAAGAAAAAACTCACAAATGAACAGAAATAAAACACCAACTCCAACACCTACGCACACACACACGCACACGCACAAGCGTGGACACAGACGCTAACACACACCAGCAGCAACTCCAGAAATCAGAGTTCCAATTATACACAATACTGGCAGCCCACATAAGCAAATTTGACATTTAAATACTCCCACCATAAAGTCTTCTACACTCCCAACAACTTCCACAACATTTATAAACACAATGTCTAAGAACTGAACCTTTATGGGGGAATAACATTGTTAAAGTAGGAAAATAATAGATGATCAAATTTTGTTGACAAACAACTTCTGTTTGTGTTAATATGATTTAAGAGAATCGAAAAGATTTCCTCCTGCCCAGAGTCACATGATAAAAGAGTTAAAGGTGCTAAAAATATCATATAGGTAACCTATTATACTATTGTAAAACATTATGCTACACATTTACAGCAGCTCTGCTTCAGGGACTTTCAACAAGTATCAAATCAACGACTCCCACACATCACATCATCTCAATGTAACGAGAGCACATAAAGAAAACAAGACACAAGTTTGTAAGCAGCTCGACATTATTCACTGACCATCAACATCCAGCATCAGCAGCCACACACACACACTCACGGTGGGAGTGTAGTTTTAATATGTGTTTAACAGATGCATTGGTGGCAAACTAACCCACTAACAGAAGACTTCATTAAGACATGAAGGATCCAAACCGGGTCAACCACCTCCAGCCTCCTGTGTCAAACAAACTGATCCCAAACTTGACTGTCACTTTAAGGAGCTGTAATGCTAATGCTAATGCTAATGGGGTGCATGTTAATTACCGTTCCTAAACACTGCACGCAAAAATATCAAAATATGTTTTTTTAGAAAAGGAAACATATTAACAAATAATGTCTCTTTTCTCAAAATAACAAATCACGAACAATATAGAATCCACGATGTCGCTTCGGTTAAGTTTTCTATAGGAAAAAACAGAGACCATATAAGATTTCTTTTTTTTAATAGATGGAAAAAATATCTTTCTTCCCTCCAACATGGGTGCATGGGATCTCATACTCTTCATTATCTCCACTTCCTTCCCCAATTGTTGATGTTTCTTTCTCGAGTTCTCCCTGTCGATGTGAAAACCTCTTTCTTCCGTCCCAGTAGCCCTACTGCACTGCATGTAAGCAACTGTTTGTCTCTCTCTCTCTGTATATGTGTGCGTGTGAAACAAGAAAAAGTTTTCAATCAGGGAACATGAATGCCAGTGGAGAATAACAGCGGGAGGTGGAAAATTATGGAGGAATGGAGAGGAAAAAGTGAGGAAATGAAAGAGAGAAGGACTAAAAAAGAGATGAGGAGGCACTGACAAGTGGCTGAAATAGTGCAAGAGTGAAAATAGAGATGAAAATAAAGTAGCATTTTTATTTTTTTTACTGGCAAACACACAGTAGGGAAGCAGACAGAGATACATAAAGTCAGATAGGAGGAGGCAGACATTATTCCATCTCATCATTTCTGTTCTGTCAGATGAATAAAAACCTGCATCTCTTTCTTCGTCAAAAATGAAATTCAAAGAAAAAAAAAACTGTGTCTGTAAAGTTTTAAAAGAAAAAAAAACAAAGAAATAAACTCTAATAAGTTTTTTTTAATGATCACGGTGAAAAGAAGTTTCCTAACTTATGTGTTATCTTTTTTTTTTTTTTGCAAAATAATTCTTCAACTATTTATCTAAAAGTTTTAAAAGTGTGATGCATAAAAAACTGTTATTTCCTGATGTATGAATAAAATGGAAATTTAGAAAAGTGGTGAGTATCATTTGGTTTTTGCCTCTAATTTCTTATATAATATAATATATATATATATATATATATATATATATATATATATATATATATATATATATATATATATATATATATATATTAAGTGCTTTCTCTCTGTCTGTACTCTATCTTTTACAGGTCTTATAGACTCTGGCTTTTTTCCCTCAACCAACCCTCAACCTTGATGTGTAAGAAACAAACATTTGTTTGTTTTTTTTATTTTTATGTGTCGATTCCATATTACTGCTCAGTAAATACCCAAAGGGAGGGAGGAAAACAACAAGAGATTTTAAAGGATAAATACCAACTCAGATGTTTTTAAAAAGTGACAGCCAGCCATTCAACCAGTCGGATAGTCAGCCAGTCAACCAGTGTGGAGGGAGTGCCCGGGGCCTCGTGTTTAAATGCCTGTGTACATTACATCTTTTGATGTATGATGTTTTGAAATGCAAAATATAAATCAATGGTTGTGCCTAAGGGATAGAAAAAAAACATGAGAGAGTTAGAAATGACTGTTACTGTAGATCTGACTGTTACCTTGTGAACTCTTGAGTGTCACAATTTACATCTGAGGTGATGTGTTAGCAACGACTCCTAATGGAAACTCTTAAATGCAATGTGATCGTTAATTTATCCCTGAAGGAGCAGTTTTACTTTTCTTCAGTGCAGGTGCTTCAGACTGCAGAGGTGTTACACAACAGCAGCCTGAAGAATATTATAATGAGGACAACAGTAATAAAAAAAACACAGATTTTAGTTTTAGTTTATTTTCTACTTAAAAGTACAGCTCTACATTTAACTTTCTAACTAAAAAAATGAATAACTAAAGTGTGTGTTTTTTGTCATGTCTCTTGAAACCTTGTACGTTGATTCATGACATGTAAGGTGAGTGTGTTGAAGTCTGAATCTAAGCAGGATTTTTAAGGATTATTTTACACATTTTGAACTTTAACAACAGCTGTGACATTAAAAATGAATGTGCTGACAAAACCATAAATGTAGAACCATCAAAAAAAAAAAAAATCTAACAAAAAGAAGAGAAGCATTGAAACATTTAAGACTCATAAATATTGAGGTGAACTGTTGGTAAAAAAAAAAAAAAAAAAGAAATCAGGACTATAATGAAGAAACACGACTCGAAAAATTAATGCAGATATAACTGTTTGTTTGGATTAAAAACCGGAGATAAATCAATACAAATTATGAAACTGATGTGACCAGAACAATAATGGTTTTTTTTTCTCTTTGCAGATCTGATTCTTTAGGCATCTTTCTGTTGTTAACAACAGGAACATGCAGGTAAATGAAAACACACCAGCAACAGACAAACTACTGATAAAAACACATGAAGCCTGATGATTTTGGTTCATGTTGCGTTTGTCTCTAGATCAAATATTGCAGCTTTAGTTGGTCGGTAACTAGAACTTAATCACCACAAGACTTTATTTATCTTTTTTAGAGTCTTTTAGTGTCAAAACACAGAAGCTACTTCTTTTGTCAGTTCAAAGAGCAACTGAACAGAAGCTTAACTTGTTGTTTTTGCTTTTGACTCCCAGTGGTTTCATCTGTCATCCTGTTGTAGTGACACAGATGTTTCAGTACATGGTGACATCAACCTCTCAGTTCAACTCTTTAATTGATCTGCACATCCTCAAAAACTCCTCGTCCTGTAGACGTGTTCACAGACACAAACTGCCTGAAGTAGCAGCAACTTTATACTTTAGTGATCGTGAATGACAATGTGGTGTGATGCTTTGTTGTTTGCATTCAGTCTCGTTTGTTGGTTTTCAATCAAGTTTGTCACCTCCTCTGCAAAGACTTAATTTCTCAGAGCAAACAGCAGCAGAATATCATCAGAAATGAAGAAGGGAAGTGAATGACATCACTCTGGGTGTCCACGCACGCTTATAGTAAACTAATCACGAGTACATGCCATTTCAATCGCTGTATCCAGTTGGGTTTGAATTGTTATGTTGATTTTTGTTGACGTTTTTGTTTGTTTTGTTTCTTTTGTTTGATGCGACATCTGTTTCGGGAACACCTGGTGTTTTATTCTCTTTTTCTTTTTAAATGTCTTTTCTTTTGTAGTCCCGAGTATTTTCTTATCTTTTATTTTACTTTATTTTGTACTTTGCTTCAATGCGACATCACTGTGAAAACAAACTAAAGTAGGAACATGGTTGGTTTTTTCTGATTTTCCTTTTTTTACCAGAGTAAAACTTCTTTGACGAGGTCTAATGTGGATTCACAGTAAAGTGAGACTGGAGCTGCAGATGTCTGATTAAATGTGAGTTGAAATCAGTTAAACAGCAACATCAAAGACAAGACAGACTCGCATGTATGTGTATGTGAATGCATGTGAGTGTGAGTCCGTGCACGTGCGGTATTTCCACTGTGTACTGGTGATCAAAATGCACAATTAGTAGAGACAAGTTAAGCAAAGCTCAGCTGGAGTTCTGGCCACAAGCCTTCGGTTGTCTCTCTTCTTCATCGTCTCTCTTCCTCACATGGAGTCACTCTGTTCTCTGCTTCTTTCTCTTATTCTACCTGTAACTTTCTCTTTCTGTTGCTTCATCTCTCCTTCTGTATCCCCTCACCTCCCGCTGTGTCTCAGCAGTAACAGGTGTTTGGTGAGGCAGGAGGCCTGCAGATCTAAATGTTCTCATCAGTCCTACAGTCCAGCCCAACAGCTGAACTCAGCATCAGTCCACAGCCTGCTCCAGCAACCGTGGCTGCTCTCAGCCGTTTTCACAACAATACACGTTCAGTTTTCAGCTAACAAAACTCCCCTGGAATCTGAGGTATAAACTAAGGTTGGTGAAGCCTGTAGAGAAAACCAAAGAGTCATTAAGTTCACAAGTGGCTTTGTTTAGGTTTTGATTGATTGGGCTCCAGAGGTTGTGGCAGCGTTAAAGACGTTTCATGAGGCGCGAGTATGTGACAAGAATGTCAGTCACAGTTTAAGTTAAAAAAGTAAAACTAGAGACCTTTTAATGCAACAAAACAACAAAAAATCAACACGTTGACGTTACAACGCAGGTATTCAGAGAATTAGACAATTAAACAGAAAAGAGATTCATTTGTCGTAAATGCATTTTCCAAAAAAACAGAGAAAACAAAACGTCCAAATTGTCCTAACGATTCAGACAAAAAGTAGAAAAGTGTGTTATTCTAGAGGAGTAGTTTGGCTTTGGTCGATATTTTGATGCTTGTTTTCTTTTCTTCATTGCACAACTGGTCAGAATTAATAGTCACTGCTGTGACTCCATGCTGATTGCAGCTGCCTCCCTCCCTAAAGAAGCAAGACAGAGACTTTTTTTCTTTTTTTTTTTTACATCCACCTCTGGGAGAAGCAGCGTTTGATAATTAAAACAAAACTCTATAGTGGAATAGTCATTAAGTTCACATAGAATAATACAGCCAGACGTAAAACTTTGTTGGCCGCACTATCACTTCACTGTTGAGTCGGACGGGTCGTTCAACAAAAAGGGAAAAAGAAATCAAAAAAGCTTATTAGACAGACATCTCAAATCATGCATATTCTTTTACTTTCCATCCTCATTCAACTCTTATTGCAATGTGAAAACTGCTCTCAACTTTCTGATGTGTCAGTGACAAGTGGAAGCATCTTAGAGAATTATCAGGAATACAATAAGACACACACACACACAGACAGACAGACAGACAGACAGCGCTAACAGCCACAGAGGGACTTAGTTCTACTAGCTTTAGCATCCTCCTCTATTTGTGTGTGAGTGTGTGTGTGTTTAAGTCCCTCTCTGGTCCTACGTCTCTTTCTCTGCGTGTTCTCTGTCTCCTCTTCCTACCTTCATCCCTCCCCCACTCTGCCTTTCTTTCTTCACTTCTCTCGCTCCTTCCTTCCCTAGCGGTAGTCCTGGATTAGTTCCATTGCCTGGTTATCTAGTGTTGGCCTATTTTTCTCAGAAAAGTGTAGTTTTTACTCTGCAGTCACACGGGGTAAGTTCGTATGTGTGTGTTTGTGTGTGTGTGTGTTCAAAGGACATTGCCTGTAAATGTATTTTGAGATGATACTTGTAAAAGTTATTTTAAAGATAAAAATCCATAAGATGCAACTTAAAAATCAGAAAAAGTTAGGACGGTGCTGAAAATACAAGAAACAGCAAATGCAAAATATTTCATGTTTTTTTTTCTGGTCAACGGGTGATTGGGACAGACTGGGAGGGATTTGGATAATGCATCATCTGCAGCGTATAGTATTACTAAAATATTCAAAGAATCTGGAGGAATTTTGATGCATAAGGTGAACAGGTCTAAGCTGAACACCCTTGACCTCCATGACACTGCATCAAAAATCTTTATTCATTCAAAGCTGATATAACCACACGGGTACGGGATTACTGAGAGAAACCTCTGTCAATCTTTACAAATATAGAGTTATATCCACAAAGACAAATGCAAACTTTGCTCAGTGTCCTAAGGAAGCCGTAGGTTAACTGTGTCTGGAAGCGTCATTGACATATCTGGGCTCAGAGGTATTTCAGAAGAACCATCACACAGTAGAAATATGTTCTGTGGTCAAATAAATCAGTATTTCAGATATATATTTTTGTGCTTCTAATAAAGTCCAAGGGCCAAGGTCTGTTATACTATAATGCCCTTGACAAATGAATCTTGCATTTCTGTGATGGCTGAAAGTTTGAAAACTTTGGAGAAACGTATAAGAATGTCATTTCTTTCAGGGTATGTTAACAAGACAGAACAAAACACATGACAAAGACATGAATGTGGAAGAAGAGTGACGGTGCTGGACTGGTCTGCATCCTCGAGAGAACGTGTGTCACATTTTAACATAAAACTAGATGATGAAGACTTTGTTCTGTTGCAAAGCGTCAGCGCTGTTAAACAATAAGACAAAATTACACATCAAACACTTGATCACTTTGAGCTTCACTGCCATTTTTTGAATATGTATTGTCTCCAGTGAACGACACGTCAAAAATAATGATATAAATCACAGGTTTTTTTTTTTTTTTTTGGTTTTAGATTTAATTCAACACATTGTGCCAATGTTTTAGGATTTGGGATTGTATTTATTATTGCGTTTGAAATGAAGTCAGTATTCAAACTCCTTTGGGTTTATTCTGTTTCTTTTGCTTTTGACTTCGTTCTTACCACACTACTGTAAAATTTACTAAACTATCACAAAGGGTAGATTAGCTTAGAAGAAGTTTATATAATATCATTGTAAAATCTGTAGAAATGTGTTGTGTTATGATGTGTTTGTTCATCATTTCAGTGTAAAAACAATCACATGAAAATGATTTTAATATGGTCCAAAATAAGAATAAAACAGAAGAAAGTGAATAAGAACAGAGAGAAAGATAAAAGAGAGAAAAGTGTTTGGCAGCAGAATAAATAAGTCAGGAAGATAAAGTTTGGAGCAATTGAAGCAAAACTTCAATTGTAAACTGGCAGTGGTGTGTGTGTGTATGTGTGTGCATATGTATATGTGCATGTAAATGCTGACTGCATCAGCAGGGCCAAGCCTATAAACCATAACGTCCATGGCTGAGTGAGCGAAGAAGTTAAAAGGCCGTACGTGATGAACCGCTGGATGTTTCCCATTGGCAATCACTCTGTCCAATTAATTTCGCATGAGCAGTTTCAGTCTCGTCATCGCAGATTACAAATCGCTTGTGTTTTGCTTCATACGAAACACAAACCGTGGTGTCAGATGTTCGCAGAGTTTGGCTGCCTGTTGAGAACTGCATGCTCGTTGCTCACAGCTAAAGCAGGAACTACCGGTGTTGTGTCGGCGAGTTAACAACAACTGACATCACTGTCTGCAGCCCAGCAGGAGAGACACTCCGCACTGCAGCAGGATTTCATCATTTTGCATGTTTATATATGGCCCAGATATATATAAGGTTTTTACCTCAGTCTTGTAGGAATTGTAAACAAACAAGCTCACCCCTGTACAAAAAAGTGTACAGGGGTGAACACAGACACACACAAGTGTTCACCTATCTTTGTGGGGACTTTTTGTGTCGTTGACATGAAGCACTTCTTAATCGTTTACACTAACTTTAACCGCATGTCGAAACTCAACTCTGAAACAAAGCAAAGGCACATTTAAACTTGTGTTGTCAAGCGCTGCGCATCACACTGTTAGATCCCATGAGTACGGTTGTTTTTGGACCCTACAAATGTGGTAAAACAAGGCCAACCGCACACACAGCGCAGCACGGCACAGCATGAACCTTACCCTTTTGCCTTGTCATTCTCTCTTGTTTTCTCTATTTTCTTGCTGTGTTGCTCTCTTGATTTTTGCTCTGTCTCTATCTCTCTACAACAAAGACACAACACCTCACTGATAACCTTTTTGTGCCTCCACCTCCTCTTCCACACGTCACGTGTCTGCAAAAACAAAGGTCTGTCTTCTGCTGCTCTCTTCACTCACACATCCAAACCTGTTTTCTAAATAAGCTGCTGCTGATAAACAAAACGAAAGCTGAAATAATGATAATAATTTATAGACGAGCTTTTCATTGACTGGTTTGATTTGACCCCAGAACACTAACCTATCTTCTTCTAACACCAGTGACTTAAACTTGATTTATGCTCGTCCGTATCCGTCGATACGCAGACCGTCCGACCTCCTCTCCGTGAGCTTATGTGCATCTCCCTGTTTTTCTAACTTTCCATTGAAACGACAGAGAGCACACGGAGACCGCGTGGCTCTGATCGGTCCGCTTCAATTACCTCATTTCCAGAATCTCGCTTTGCCGGTTGTATTCCTTCTACAACAACAACAACAACAACAACAACATCGCCACGCGTCTCCTCTTTAGTTCTCATCTCAACATTTGTAATAAAACAATTTGTTGTTCAACATTGGTCAGTTCTAATTCCAACAAGTGTCTTCTCTCGATCTCCATCAGCACTAGTAAGACTTTGATTATTGATTAGAATTGAAAACAAATCGGCAGATATGTTGGTGAGAGACAATCACAGTCCAAATCCATGATTAATGTTCTGCCTAGTGACAATTCATTATTGAAAAGAAGAAGAAGACGTTGAGATCATCACTTCCTGTCAGTGCACTAAAAATTTCAAAATTTCCACATGGAAGTAAGAACATAGTCAGAGATGGGGACTTGAGTTTCTGAGTTTGCAAAGTCACACACACAGACTTTAGACTTGACTTGGACTCGTGAACAATCATGTTTTCTATATTTGGCATATTAACATTGTGTAAACTATAAAATGTCTGACGAGCTTCCTTCTCTTTTGTCACGGTAACCATTAACTTTCCTGCTCTGCTGTGCGGCCGTAGTCAGACAGCACAGGGGAGATTTGATGCTCCAGGGCTGAAACCTCGAGTTAACTCCCTTCTTGAGTTGAATGGTGAAAAGACTGAGATGGGACTGTACTCTGGGTCAGCAGCAAGATTTATTCCACAAGATATTCTTCAGTTCTCCTCATCTGTCTCATAAACTCTCTCCCTCCCACTCGGCCTCACTACCGCCTCATACGAACACACAAACACTGCTCCGTCCCTTAAAGGGGCCACGCCACTAAAACACCATAGTAACCATATTACACAGGCGCGTATCTCACACAGTAGTAGCCTTCCTCAGATGATGGTAAAACTATGGCGACCGGCACACGTGCAGCTGCTGTAGCCTTTTTAATTAAAACGGTTAATTACAAGAACTTCAAACAAGACGGCACCAATGAAAGACACACAGACTACAAAGTCTGCAGTATCAATATGACAGTATAAGACTGCAGCAGTAGTATTCACTTTTTTGTAGTTACAAATGGTAACGCAACAGTAACATAGAAATGTTTAAAGTACTTTAAATGTGATGTTCTGTGATGTTCACTTCATGTTAAAGGAATACACAACTTTCATTGTGTTCTTTCTGCATCATCACCATCCCCATCACCAGTACTATCTTCATCACAATCATCACAACTCACCATCTGTCTGGAGGAAATAAAGGTGTGGATGGGCCACAACTTTCTACAACTAAACAGCTCCAAGACAGAAGCCGTCATGATAGGCAGCTCCCACCAGATCAAATCATCATCCATAATCATCATCACTGTCTCCGGTTTCAACATTACGCTTTCCTTAACAGTCACTAACCTCAGTGTTAGAATGGACTCTCACCACACCTTCAAATCCAATATAAATCATCTTTGCAAGATCTCATTCCACCACCCCACTCTCAGCTTTCAAGATGCTGAAAAGTTGATCCACACCTTTGTCTGCTCCAGACTGGGCTACTCTAATTCACTTCTCATCAGGATTCCTGGCAAAAGCATCCAGAGGCTCCAGTACATCCACAACTCTGCAGCAAGGATCCTGATGAGGACCCATCTAACGCTCCCTCCACTGGCTTCTGTCTCCTCCAGGACTGAGTACAAGATTTCACTGCTCACTCATCAATGCATCCATGGAAACTCCCCCCCCTATCTCCAACAGCTTCTCATCTCACAACCCCCAACACGCTCCTCAAACTCAAACGTCTCCTGACACCGAAAACTAAACTTAAAACCATGAGAGACAGGATCTTCCACGTCTGTGGGATGTTCTTCCTGACACCTTAAGAAAACCACAGTCCACAGAAAGTTTAAAAAAAAAAACATTTGAAAATGTTTCTTTTCAGTAAATCCTTCTGATTTGAATAAATAAATAAGAACCACAGGTAACACAGGTTGTTGTTTTTAACTTTTAGCCATGTTTTATACTTTTTAATGATGAATGTTTTCAATTATATTATTGTTATCGTTGCTCTTATTACTCCTTCATGTTAGCACTTTGTTAACACTTTTTCAAAAAAGTGCAAAATAAACAAAATGTTTTATCATTATCATATTATTGTTGTTGTTGTTATATTGCATGGAAATAGCTTGTTTAAAGTGATCATATAACAAACAACTAATCAGTACTGATACTGTATGCTAACAGATAAAGAAGTGATAATAATATAGTAAATGTTCTGAGTTTCTTAGATAAAGCTGTGCAGTATTCTGCACGAGACTTTTACTTTTTAGAGACTTGAGACTTGACTCGGACTCGTGAACATCTCGGGTGTGTGTAGCATATTACATGGTACTAAGTGTATTAACAGAGACACACTAACAGTCTCCCTGCATCACTGAATCCACCCAAGATTAGTGATCTAAGGTTAAGTCGACTGACTGAAAATATATTCACAATTTATATTTACATGCTTATGAGCAACATTAAGTTTGCCAGACCAATGTAACAACAATATCTCCACATATTTACTGTGTCCCCAGGACAAGGGAAGAGGGTTGAGAGAAACTGTGTCAGTGTATTTTGTTGTGGTTTGAGGAGATCCTGTGGTCGACTGAACAAGTGTCTTTGTGAGTGACTACATTTGCTACAACATGATTAAGTCAACAACTGCTGGTTGCTCTGACTTACCAAAAACATTTCATGGATTCCTTCTGGCTGAATGTGTGCTGCTCTGTGACAAATATCACCACTGGCACCGGTAGAAGCAGAGGCTGCAGACGAGGACAGACATGTCCTGTAGCTGCTAACCCTCCTAAAATAATTTCATTAATATGCATTTCGCTGGGGCTCTGGTCTCAACTCATGCCATTTTCAGTGATTTTCTTCAGCATGATGAGAGTGAAATACCACTACAGACAGAATCACCACTTATATATAGAGATGAATAGAATATGAAACTTAATCTCCATCAGGAAACACGAGACGGGACAAAGACAAAGTAAACACTCACTTAAAATTTAACTGATGTGTCCAGAACTGTTTTGTAGCAGCTTTCTTTATGTTCTCATACAGAGAAGTCTAAAAACATCTACCTATATCTAGAAATCCTATAATCCAGTAATCCCATCGTGTTTGTGTTCTGTAATTACAGGTTACTTTAAGATGAGGCGCAGCAACACAAGTCTAAGAAATAAAGAGCACAGAGAAGGATTTCTTGAAATAGACTGTAGGGTGTGAAATTCAGAAACACAACAAATTACACAACAATGAACGATTTGGTCTTTGAAATATTTGTGCTAAATGGTGAGATCAGATTCTTTAAGTGTTTTTTAGCCACGTGACTTGTAATGACACTGAGAGAATTAAATGGTTGCTGTAATAATTCATCCTGTCCAGTCAGACAGTCGATTGATCCCTTAGTGTAAATGCTAATGTACAAGATGAGGGACACCGGCACCACAGGTCTTGTTTAGTGCATTGATAATACGCAGTAGACACTGTTTCCTCAGTGGGAAAACGACAAAAGATGTGATTATGGAGAAATCTCACTCTCAAAAGCTGATTTTAGCAGTTTCACAGTGCACCCAGGTGTATGTTTTTATAGTTATTACTGTTTCTTAAGTACTTTGATTAAACACGGCAATACTTGCTGTGCCATAATTGCTGTACTGTATAATTAACAGTCTAACGCATGGTTGCACATGCACATGCACACATACATAAGCCAACACATGAGCAGATGAGCTTCACTGTCAGACATGTGGCCGTCATCACACGTGGGAGTAGGTCTTTATGTAAAAGGTTGCGAGGACAGAAATAATCATGTGATCGAGTGATGTTTTTTTATTAGACTTACAGTGCATATGTGTGAGTTTATTAGACACGACAACAAAATCTAATGCAATTCAACACACAGCAGCTTTACATTAAAATGCAGGGCAGTGTACTGAAAGGTGTTTCCATACTCTGTCTGCCCCCAGTGACACAATTAGAGATGCAGCTCTTACTGCTGAATTATGAAGCAAAGTGTGCTAACAGTGTATAATAACCCCATTTCTCTGGCCACAACATTTTTATAGAGTTTCATATAGAATAGTTGAAAAATGAAGAAGTTTGTGACTTTCTAAGCAACTGAGCATAAATTTACTGGAGTGTGGGTCTCTCTCTCTCACACACACACACACACACACAGGGAAAAAAAATCTACAAGGATCAAAAAGGTATCACTTAACTTGTGAAATTGCAGGTCCAAGTGCAGCCTGACAAACCACTTCTGCAAACGTCTCATGTGCAGCAGCCGCAGTGGAAATGCACTGAGCTGCTGACACAAAACCCACAGGGCACATGACACAAACCATAAGAATGTCAATGGTTTGGCTTGTTGGACCCTCTGACCTGACTCCATCTGGTTTGGAGAAACTAACTTGAAAAATGGTGAAATCTAGCAACCGGCTAAAATAATTAAAATAATTAGTAGGAGGACGGTTCAGAATCAAGAGGGTTTATACAACTATGAATGTTTTTTGGCTCCTCGATGACAAAATAGTTTGTTTGTCCATTTTTCTAAACTGAGTATTTTCTAATGTGATGCCCCAACAGGATAATATCATTTCAAAAAAACAAAGCAAAACAATCAACTGAAAAATACATCTTTATGATGTGACATTGAAATTGTTACGTGGCAAACATTAGGAGAGTTTCATGATCATGATTACAATAATAAACTTGTGATAAAGGTAACAAAACATTTTGTGTCAAAACAGTATCAACAGTCTGCTTGAAACAAGAAATGAACAGTTGTCTCTTGTATTAAAATATCATGTTTCTTCCTGACACATCCATCCCCCCCAACAGTCTCCTCCTCCCTGTGGGGCATTTGTCGCTTTATTGTACTATTACTTTACCTCCACTGATGCTGTTGTGATAATTATAACGTTCACTAGCGGGTTTTTCACTTCAAAATAGAAATGTTGTTTTGTGGAAATGACTGAAAAGACAGATGCTGTTGTACCTTTGTTTGGAAGAAAAGTCTCACATTAACTGCTTCATGTGTGTTTTTCAGTGAACTTTCATGAATTACATGTATGTCACCTAATGACCAGCATCATTACAGGAAATGGTTTTGTAAAGTTATATCAGCTTCTGCCAAAGACTCCCACCACAGCGATCCCAGTAAGACTTCACAGTTTTGATCTCTGACACCAGACGATAAAACCTCTTGTTCCAACTCTGCTCACCAGTGGAAAGAGAAGCACACAAAAAAAAACAGATGTTCTTGGTAAAATAAAGTCAGCTTGCAAGAAATTGATACAATGAATAACTGAGGTGACTAAAGGGCGGATGGGGCTAACGAGCCCACTTGAAAACAGAGAAATAAATGTCACTTTTCCGCTAAACTGTTGTATCTCTACTCTACTGGACTCTACTGGACTCTACTCAGTCTGGTAGCAGACACGTTGTTTTCCATCACAGTTTGGTTCCTCCTCCACGTGAATGTGGTGAGTGGAGTCAAACTGCTGCGACGTCACGACACAAAAACATCAGTAAACATTAATGGACATGGAGGAGATGCTGTACTTGTTGCTGGGTTAGCTTACGACCAGGTAGCTACGACGATGGCTATCACTCTTGTCCTGTTTAAAAATGGAGCTTGATTATTTTGTTGACGCTCTCTCAACTCAACTGGCGTCTGGTCGCAGCTTGTGAAGACACTCCCTCTGACCAATCAGTGGCCGGCGTCTGTTCACGTCACGTTTTAGTATCGACTCAGATCCATCGGTTCCTCCACAGAGTAGGAACTAAAACAGTAGCTGGAACCAGGAACTAGCACCAAGTGGAAACACTAGAAACTGAGTAGAGTCAAGTTGAGTAGAGCTGAGTAGTGCTGGTGGAAAAGAGGCAAAATACAACCAAGAGATGACTCTCTAGAAGCAAGTTACAACTAACTAACAAACAAAACTGTCCATCTTTTAGCTAAAGTTTAGGGACCAGTCTACTACAAACGAACGATTATGGGAAGATGGAGCAAACTCCACATGGAGACGTGTTGGTATGTGACCAAACCTAGAAAGACCTAGTTTAAATAAGGAAACTGTGTCAGATGTCACATCACAGATGAATCAGCCATCATCCAAGGAGACTTGACAATCATGAAAATGACAAACAGAAGAACATTTAAAGTGACGCTTGAACTGAAACACTCACTCGCCTCTGCAAGCTCAAGTGGTAGCTACTTTACTTACTAACATAGCTCAGTAGTGGAGTGAGATTTAGACAGATTCCTGTTTTTATATATTTTTTTAAACAATGAACAACCTTTATAAAGTTTTTAAACAATTACTGAAACAAATCAGAACTTTTCTACATCATGCGGTATATCTACGTATGAGTATGAGACACGTACAGAGCGCAGTGTTTTCTGTAGGAAGGAGAAGCTTTTCAGTTTCAGAAATAAATATTTTCACACTGTTGATAGAAGTCATCAGAGTGAGTGGGAGGGAGCAGAATTACTACCGCTGACGCACAGCTGGGGCCGGTAGGAAGAGGCTGCTGATGTTAGGTCAGCCCTTCTTCTATATATGAGACTGCAGCATTCCCTACACACAAGGTCTGAGGGCAGCTGGAGGGGTGGCTGTAAGAGAAAGATACATCCTGCCTCTTCTGTCCTCCTCTTTGTGAACAAAGAGGAGCCAGTCAGCTCCTCTTGGCTTCATCCCACTGTCCATGTGGGCAGCCTGAATGGGTTCATATCTGCAAGTCTTTCACCATTCAGCCAGAAGCTGAGAGGAGGAGAAGGTGTTAGGTCAACCAGCTGACCACTGCCCTCATGAAGCTCAGGCAGCAACACAACAATTGCAGTCCACTCATATATGGACAGGGTGAAATGTTTTATGCAAAAATAAAACTTAATACTTCAAGTATAAGGGTGTGATGTTTGATTCAATAGCTACTGACACTCAGCTGGAGCTAGAAGAAGATTTAGAAGCCGAGCTGAAGTGATGCCAGGAATGACACACACACCAGGAAGACCCCCCGGGTATAAACGAAGTCTGGCCAGTGGTCTCAGTTCAGCACTATGCTGCCTGTCCTCAGTAATGTAATGTCCAGACCACTCAGAGAAGAGCTATCATCAACAGAGGAACTGAGCTGAGGAGGGAATGAGCTCACAACCTCCCAGCTTAGTCACTTCATCTAAATGACAATGGGAATGGGTTCACTGCAAGAGCTCACTGCACTTAAGGCCACAAGCTCTGTAAGCAGCTAATATACCACTTTTCCACTGGTCTTTCACATTTGAGGGCTCGCAGGGGACAGAACAGTTGAAACAATGCTGGTATGTTTGGGTCACAGTTTGATAATGTGAGTGTCAAATAACTGCAGGGCCAATTAACACCAGCGACGGAGCCACCAAGCTGGCGAAAGGTTGAAACTGCCAGATCTTGCAGCATCACATTGTGTTGCAGCTGTTTGCATCAAATGTTTTCCTTTTAATTAATTAAAGAATAAGCAGCAACAAACTCTTGTTGTTTTGCCCATTTCTCCCCTGTGTCCAACATAAACAGGCTTCTAGAGCTGGAGACTTGGTGCTGTTAAATCATAACAAGTAGCAACAACAAAGTATCAAACACATCGTCGTTGAACAGTTATTATCCTTGTTACCGATGGAGGGAAGGAAACGTAACAGGTGATGGCCCAGAGAAGCCATGCACAGGTGAGTCAATTCCCTGTCGTCACAAGCCACAGCTGTAGTTCTGGACAGCGCCGCAAATCTCTGCTGCAGCTGTCATCTCACTTTGTGTCGGGCCTGCAGACAGCACACTCTGGTGGTTCCACTGTCTCAGCAGAAACACGCTTCAGGCCAGCAACTTTGAACACACAAAGGCAACAGGGGGTCTAAGACGCTGTCCCTGGCGCGCTGGCAGTGGTCATACTGTCATCTGAAGGGTCTAGAGGACCAGTATTCATGTGTTCGAGCAGACATGTAGTTAAATTACGTGTCTTATATTATGCTGACCACAGAGGAGGAAGCGAGTTGATTGTGGGAACTTTAATTTTATTTGCACATTTTATATATTTTATTATTTCTTTGGCTATTTTTTCAGTGTAATTAATCACCGTTCGAGCTCATTTCACAGACATATTAGGACTTGACTTTTTGAAAGACATTTTGGAAATTAACATTGTAAATGATCTAATAAATCTGTGTTTTGAAGCAGTCCACTGAGCCAGTCTATCTTATGAGATAATCACACCACGGTTCACTGAGACTAAGTACAACATAAGCCCTAACAAAACCCTCTTAGTGCCATCTGCTTGTTGTGGACGAAAACACAAGCAACAGGTGGAACAATACAAGAGATCACAAACAGCAAGGCCACTAAACAGCTGCCATTATAATACTAATAGAGGGTGGTGATTAAAGAGTCAAGGATTTGGTTTAACTTGAAATCTTAGAACCAAAGCAGAAACCAAAGAAACAACACCAGTCTTATAATACCTGCGTGTTTTCCTCAGCCATGATAAATATGTTTATCTCAGATAAATCTAAAGTACAAAGTCACTAAGAGCATCACACGACGATAAAGTAAAACGACAGAACAACAAAAACTATGAAATTCTCACAAAGATAAAAAGCTTTTTGAAAAGTTTTTTGAGACGGGATTTAAAAGCAGTGTCAGAACCATCAAATCTGATGTCAGCAGCTAAATTGTTCCAGAGTTTCCATCCAGACACGAGCTGCAAAAGCACATCTACAGTCTACATTATTCACTTCCATGCAAGAAAAATAACCAAGGTGTTCCACTCAAACACTGTCGCATAACAAAGCTACATAATGTTTTCGAGGGAAAAGCTTCTGTTATCCTTAACTGCACCACCGACCTCAAACATTCCCAGCTCATCCCTCCTACATACCAGCAGAGCACGATGGATGAGCGTCACATAGTTTGCCAGCTTTGTAGATCTTTCTATCTCTATCTTAGCTACAAAATTACAATATTAGAGTCCTACAACTCAGCGAGCAGGGATGTTGCCAGTTTATCAGTGATTTACGTTACCGTACATATTTTTAGATCAAGAGAAAAAGCAATCAGATATTTGCAAATGAACCAAAAAGCTGTTTAACATTCAGACCACCGTTGTGTTTTTCCTCCTTGGTGTTTTAAAGTTAAAATTAAGTTTTACTGATTAAAAAAAAACAACCTTTTTGATAACATATTATTCTTTGTCCTGTTTGTTATGTCTACATCACTGCAGAAAGCATCATCCTAATTACAATAATAACTTTGATAAACTCAGGGCGTTGCAGCAAAGATATTTAACAAACTCTCAGCTGAAGGTAAAAAGAAATATTCCTCATTTGCATTCAAGCATCGTTCATCCTCCAGAATTGGCCGTCATAATTCTGATCTGAGACAGCCTGTTGACACTTTGCATGGCTTGAATCAAAGAATGAATAAACAACCAAATCATTTCATCATGAGATAATTTCCCAGCGAGTCTCGTATCATATCTTTAGATTTTATCTGCGTCATTTCCTCAGCCAACCACAGTAAGACTCTGAACAGAAAATAGGAAAACAGCGACTAAACACAATCTCCTCACAGCAGGTTTTTGATTAACACTATCTGAACCAGCAATAAAGTATAGAAAATAACAGTAGCTAATAAGAATGAGAAAGTAAGAAAAATGAAGTTTTCTGTGGAAGAAATTGCAAAATCAGAATTTAGTTATTTTTCTTAACTGCCACAATAAAAAGTTCTTCCTAACCACTGTAACGTCAAAGCATCTGCGATTTTAAATCTCAATTGATTTTGTCCAACCTACTTTCATCAGCGAGAAGAAGAGTAGACCAGGCACAAATATGGGCGTCCTTTTTTAAACTATTCATCCGGTCTGACAGATGATACACTCAAATTAAAGCTGACACTGTTCTTCAACTTTATAGTCACTGTGTCATTTCTCATCTGAGTAAAATTAGTATTCAAAGCTCTGATGTCAAAGGAAATGTGCTGTTGTCCAAATGTTAACTTCTTGTTCAGCGGAGGTGTTTGAGCAGAGCAGGAGAAGAGGCTCCACTCAAAGTATCATGAGTCAGAAAGGTTTGAAAAGAAACAGGGAAGAACGAGATCAGAGCAACAGAAGAACAGGAAATAATATCAGACTCCAGATGAATAATTTCTAACCTCATCTTTAGGTTGCCAGGCGATGGTTGTCCATCATAAACAGACACAATATCAAAGTCTTCCTCCAGCGCCAGCGTGACGAAGGTTAGCTGAATTCGGTTCCTCTCCCCCGTTATTATCAGCCACGTACAGTTGGCGTAGTTGGGATATCCGTGGGGGAAACCAGGCGACTCTATGGTGCCGTTCAGGCCTTGGACTACGCCACCACAAGATTCAGCTGGAAAAGAAAAAGATGAGACAAAATCACGTTAGAAAAGTGGAAACTCACATTTGCATTCTGCATTAAATTATGGAATATCACTTGGATAAAAGATCATACGTGGTTAGATCATACGTGGTTTGCATATTACAGATGTCAGAGACACAGACTTTTGTCTGTAGCCTTGTAGCATTTGTTGAATCGTGTGCAGGACAAGAAAATAGAAAGTGACTGTAGATGTACCAACGTGATGAATGTTAATTATACATTTCTCAGACGATCGTCCTCTAAAACCTTGGATTATACATTTAAAAAGAGCGGAGTCTATATATGCATATGTACCGAGCCAAATGGAAGTAGAGTAACGTGCCACTGCAGGAACTCCAACATAATGCGACGCATGCCTCACGGCCTCCCCTGACGCTATAGTATGTGTCATGTGAAGCGTTCATGCAAGTGCTGGGGTATGAGTGCGTCCTGTTTATATTTAGATTTCATGAGTTTAATCTTTTAATCCTGACAATAGTGGTGCTACAATCTACCGATCTCAGACCAGAAATAAACTCTCTTGACACAATCTCCCATACGCAATTAATCGTGCCCAGAATATCATAGTGTTGTACATACACTGTAATTGCATTTTTCACTCATTAAAATCTGATTTCTTTAAACACTCAAACATTAAAACACGCAGAGATTAGAACTTCTACAACCCTTCCACCAGCCTCATGTCATAACGAAGAGACAAACATAGAGATTAGATCTTTTACATGAACCCACATTCACTCACAGACGCATCCAAAAACACCAGTGAGCTGCTACTGAGCCATATGCAGCCATTTTCTGAACACATTACTTACAAACACAAGACTGTCAGAAAATGCATTAGGAGCATTTTTGCACATCAAGTTAAACTGATTCAATTCTTCAGTTTGACACTTTAAACGTTTGCTTTGACTGTTCCTTCAAAATCTGCACAGTTGTTTAAGTATAATTACTATTATTATTCACATAAACCTATTAAAACTAGATTCAAATTAAGAAAAACATCAGAGTCATTCAATATAAATGTTTCTTTTGAAAACTAGCACGAGGTGGGATATGATCTGGTGCAAAGGGTAAATACCTTTACTTTTATCTGTGCTATTTGAGAAGTACTCTGTGCACTCAACGGTCCCACTGAGCGTCCATCACTGTTGAATACTTGCATGACTGGATTTCACAGGAGCCATAGTTGCACAGACACATACACAGAAGAGCAGACTTTATAGAGCAGGCTAACTTTTTGAAGAATTTATGAATAGCTTTTAAATGTGAAGTTCAGTCAAAGGAAAAAAAAAAAAGTAAATTAATAATAAAGCAGCTTTTAAAGCAACCAAAAGTGAAGTGTAATAAATCTGGTGAAAGCTGTGCATCAGTATCGGCCACAAACTAAATAAAAACAAAACGACAGCTAAAGCAAAAACAAAGCCGACCAAATTTTAATTTAATGGAATTAAAAACAAACAAACAAACTAACTAAAAAAAAAAAAAAAACACAATATGATACAATTTTCAATTTGCACAGTTTGTTCAGCCGCAGCAAAGGCATGAAAATGATGTGGAAAAACTGAAACATTAAGAGAAAAAAAGAAAGGATTCTCTACTGTGACACCTTGAGTCTTCACCAGCTTCTTCTCCTTCCTTCCTCTTCCCTTATTCACAAACTCCACCTTCACTTCTCTACTCAATCTTTCATCTTCTGCTGCTCTCGCCTCCAGAAACATTTTATACAGTTTACACCTGAAGCTACTAGAATACATGGGGCATGTAGCACAAGAGTGTGTGTGTGAGTGTGTGTGTCCAACATGAACGCCAGCAGTAATTGTTTCTAAGATAGCGATGGTTATTGATTTATTAACCTTATATCACATCTCTGTTACACACGTACAGAAACGTGTTGTATACTCCAGAGGAACTCATCTAGTAGGTCACAATCCAGTCAACCAGCTGTGAACAAGGTGTGTTTGCATCTGTTTCTGTGTCTTTTTGTTTTGTTTTTGTTTTTTCCCATCAAAATGAGATCAGAACTTGCTCGCTGTGCACATACCAGATGTTCTTGTTTGTCTGAAGTAATACAAAACACACAAACACCTATACACGGACAACCTGACGCATACGTGCACATGAGCTCTCTCTCTCTCACACACACACACACACACACACACACACACAGTCTAACTTCAAACCATCTGTCCAGATCTGAGTGTCCAAATTAATTTCAGATTGTTCTCTGCTGTCTTTCCAACCCAATTCACCTCTCGCCCTCAGCCGCCTTTATGTCTGTCTCTCATTCTGTCTCCAGTTGTCTCTCCCTTTCTGTCTGTGGTCTTTGCTGCTGCCAGATTCCCCTCTGCCCACTTTTGAGCAGATGGGATAAGAAGAATTCAGCAGATATTTTCATCATACCGGATGCCACATTGCAGCACCGTACTTGGGGCATTTCACTAAAAAGTACTTTGCGTAGCCTCTCTGTTGTAGCAGCACTGACTTCTCCCACCCCCTCTAGTTTTTCATGCTTAGGTATTGTTAGTTTACTTAGTTGTTTTTCTGCCAGAGAAACTGTCAAGTAATTGAAAACCATATGGTCAGTCTTTCCAACAGCTGTCCGTGTGAACAAGACAACAAAACACTATCATTTCTTACTCACTGTAAGAAATGACAGAGAAAAAAAAAAAAACAGCTGTGAGTCTTTATTCTGGTCAAGTGTTGCTTTAAGCTAAATGCTACATGTTTATGTTTAGTAGATTTAATCATGAATTATCACCATTATCAGTCGGCTAATGTTTGCTGATTAGCACTAAACACGAAGCGTTATTAGTTTTTATAGATTTCAGATTTCTATGACAAAACATCCAATAATTAAGATATTTCAGTTGAGACCAAAGCGGTCTGTGCACCAACTGAACAATTGACACCGTCATCATCAGGGGCATGAAACTCTCTAAAGTACTAACGTTTGGTTCTAGCGATAGAAATGTCTTCTGGGAACTGATTTGCAGAGGTAAACAACTCCTGCTGATGGAGGCCACGAGTCAGCTGATGAGTGTTGACCTCCATCATAACAAACACTGTGACATGAAACGCAAAGTACTGTTTTCATCTGTGTGGCACAAAATTGTCTATTGTTTTAATTATCAGAGGCTGCCAACTAATTTGATGGGAAAAGGTTAGGCAGATGCATTTAAATCTCTGTAATTTTGGTCTGCCAGTCTGTCTTGTTGTCAGGGTAACAGATTAAAAATAACATGGATACTCACAAAAACACAGCAGGAGTAATTATTCATTTTTTTCCCCCATGTCCCTACATTTTTCTCTCTAAATCCTTCCTCTTCAGCCATTATGCTCCTCTTTGTGACTTCTCGTGTCTTTGAAGATGTAACAGCTCTGACATTTATTTTAAGTTTCCTCATGATGAGAAGAAATGTGCTAATTGACCCATCAACATGTAACTGTGTGTAAGAAAAGAAAAAGAAGACTGACTGACTAAACGCCTGACTGAACGTCATATAAATAAATCTGTGTGTCTATAAATAGTGTGTGAATCATGTGTGTGATCATCAGCAACCCTTTGGTTCAGGTGACGAGGCCTCGGTTCAACACGTTTCCAGCAGCGGAGGCATGCAGATGTGAAGAACAAACGATAGAAGATACAAGTGCAAGTGTAAATATCTCAAGGAAGACAAAAAAGGAACCAAGTGGAACAAGTGGAATGAGGGTTCATGGTGCCGAGACAAAGTGAGATCAGCCACCGGGGTCTTCTCTCCAATTCAATGCAACAGTAGTTTCTGTGGCCAAAAGGTAACAGTGGTAAACACACTGTCAGGAAGCAAAACAGCCGGAGGTCGAGGATGCTACAGGTGGCAGCATGACAAGGTGTCCCTGTGTCTGAGCAGCAGGTGGACGGTGGACACAGTTCAGAGGGAAGCCGTCACCTTAATAAAGTAAGGGACCAAAAACAGTCGCGACTGTAACACTGAAGCCCAACTTTCTTCAAACAAGACAGACAGATCATGGGGGCTTGGACGTAGACGTAGGAAGGAGGCTGTGGTCCCCGGAGGTGGAACACACATCACTCCTACCTGACATCATGGAGCTGACAGTGCTGTGGCAAGAGGGATGAAATGAGACCTACAAGCCTTGAAGTACCAGCCCTTAGTTCAGGAGTGTGAGGACAAAGGATAGCAAGACTTGTTTCCTGTGGAGATCGGCTGCAGAGGCTTCAAAGCCAAAATCAGCATGGCGATTGTTGTCAGCTCTGGGCCCAGAAGAAAGAAGTAGAAATCAAGCAGCTCACAGGAGGAGGGAGGAGGCAGAGTGTGCCTCTTGGTTATGGAGTAGGCAAGAGGAGGGAAGCTGGATGCCAGGAGCAGATGGGCAGTGACAGGGCCAACCGCTGCCGGCCCACCAACTGGTGTGTGGTGGTTCAGGGCTGAAATACTGAGTGAAGGTTGGATACCACCTGATGACATGTGCTCCTGATGGAAGACAACGGTTACTTCAGAAAAAAAAAAAAAAAAACACCCCAACAGGTGTATGTTACGAATAAAACTAAATAAAATAGGAGCTACAGCCTCATGCAAATACACATGTAAGTTAACAGGTGTGGATACAAATAAAGGTGCGAGACAAATACCAACGGTTGCTTGAGAAAAACAACAAGTGTAATTGGTTTTGCCGTGAGTGGTCTGCCTCGTGTTAGCAAATTGATTCTCAACCTCCTTCACTCACACAACAGAAAGAGGTTAGATATCGTCAATGCAGAAAATTAATCATCATTTAATCATTCTTACCCAACAAAGTATTGTATTGTTTCTCTAATGGTTTGGATCAGTGCACATATCTACATACCAGTCAGACAGATTGTTAAATCTAAGGAGCAGAGAAGCAGCAGCAGCAGCAGCAGAGAGGTGGAGCCATCTAGTCGAACCTGACCACAAGGTCCCTGGCTCATAAATCAAATGCTGGCCTTCTCTTTCCACGGCGTGCTGGGCCACAAATCAAATGCATCTTTCTAAGTTACGCTGTGTAGAACTATTGACTGCAGTGATTCAATACCAGCTATGAAAAGTGGAGAGGAGAAGAGGAGAAGAGAGAAGAATCTGTCGTCCCTTTTTCTCGTATCCTTGTTTTCTCTTCCTCTTTGCCTTGTCTCCACCTCTTCTCATGTACCCCCCACCTACTCTCCACCCCACCCCCTCTTTTTCATTATCTCTGTGTCAGAGTCATTGTGTCTCTCCCACATTATGTTTGTCTCTCTGCAACCCTGCATCTCTCTCCATCTCCCCCCTCTCTATCTCTTTCTCTCTCCAACCTGATGTCCATCCCTGCTCTCTATATCACACCGCCACTTCTCTCTGTGCATCTTTTCCTCCCTGCAGGTTAATTCCTTTCTCAACGTTTTCCCCAGCTCTCCGTCATCACCTCTCTCCTGCTTTCCCTGCTCTCTCATCCCTTCATCCCTCTTTCGCCACAATTATCTGTGTATTAGAATCATCACATCTCCCCCTAAATGTCATTACATTTCCTCATCGCATTCTGACTATTATTATCTCTATGTCATATTGTCTCTATCCTGGTGTCATTGTATCTATCTCTCTGTGTTTCCGCTCTTATCCTGCTAGAGTGTTAGGTTGTTTTTATTCCACCCACTCACCTCCTATATTTATCACACAAAGAACAAATACCGAAACCTCTCTCTCTGTCTGTCTTTCTCTCTATCGCCATTTCTCGCACTCTCTGTCAGCCCACTGTCAAACAGTTTAAGTAAATGGGACTGCAGTTAGATTCGAGCGTTTAGGCCATTTTGCTGGTGCTCAGTGGGGATAAATGCAGGTCTGTGGAAAATAATATGAAAGTCCATCTATGCAGTTAACCACACTGAAAACATCTCTGAAAAACTCTGATTTTGTGGTCTCCTGTGGGAGCAGTTACTCTCAACACGTCTTCACCATATCAAACTTTTTGACTTTAACTCTGAATAGTTGGTCATTGCAAGTTTTTGTAGAATAAATAAATAAATAAAATAATATAAATGTCTTAAGAAAACACATTAAGATGCATGAAAGAAACTTATTTTGAAGAAATGTTGTTTAGAGATTAGATTATTAGTCTGCATCTCTGTGTTTACAAATATTGTAGGAAACTCTACCGTTACACTTCAATAAGTTGTCAAATAACCATTTTTTGTCAAAAGAAAACAACATTAATAAACTTGTCACAAGTCGATTAAATGAACATTAAAATGAGTCAAAAGAGTAAATTGAATCTATAGCGAAGGTGATGAGCCAAACGAATGGTGAAGACAGGACATGCCCAGTCACACAGTCACCATGACAACCACAGGAGTGGAGACGAGACATGTATCATACCCGAAGTGACACACACACACATTCACTTACACACAAATGGACAAACATGCAGAGACACACTGAGGGAATCAAGGCTATGTCCAGAGTAAATCCCAAACATTGTCAGCGAGGAATAGGGTTTGCTGTCTGAAGATAGCAGGATGGATGGTGTGTTTGTGTGTGTGTGGTGTGTGTGTGTGTGTGTGTGTCCATAAGACAGAGAACCACGATCAAAGATAGAAGCAGACCAAAATAAGGACATTGTTAGAGACAGGGAGGTGCACTGGAGAAAATTGCACATGATTGCGTGCCGACTCGTATTTGCATGTGCGTGATTCTGTGTGTGTGTGTGTGTGTGTGTGTGTGTATCGTAAAAACATTATCTTCATTTTTCATCATTCTTGCTTTGAAAAACAAACAGATTGACTTTCTGAGGGAAGCCACTCTGCTTCTGTAATCAATCATCCTTCAACCTCCAACTCAACAGCTTTATGTTCTGAATAGAACCAAAGAAGATGATTCAAGGGATTCAAATCAAAACCAAACACTGATACCAAATATTCAACAAACTTCAGAACAACAATAAATTGACAGTACATCCTTGGCCTTTTTCATGCCTTTGCTTCACCCTGTGATAACTGTGAAGCTACACATAATACATCTCTCAACATGTTCTATAAATCATGATTGATGTATTTTTCAGCGAAGATATTACCGTCTCTGCAGACACGGTTGCTCATAGGCACCGGCTGAAATTCTGTCATACCATTATTTGTATTTGCTTCAAGAGTCTCAGTAGAGCAGCCCATGCTTGTTTGTTTTGGGGTTTGGGAACTGCTGTCAGTCCAGTGATGCCAAAGCACTGGGGGCAGATTTATGAAGCGATGGAAAATACAGTGCAGAACATTGCTCCTGCGACAGCTCATTACCAAATATGTCGCCACAATCAGGAGATACAAGAGGATCAGTGGCTGTTTTAAGGTCAAGATGTTTAAAGTGACAGAAACGTTGGACTTTGGCGCCTCCAAACTGTAAACGTACGAATGCACAGATGAAATAAGACGAGTTCAGTTCTCAGTGTAAATATTTTGAATGAGATTCAACACACAATACAAATATTTCTCCAGTCTTGGAGATGCTTTGCGTAAATCATAGAGGGCGTATTGTAACACAGTCAAAATCAATACGAGCTGCTGTCAATTTAGAAGATTTCAAGAAACAGAAACAATAGTACAATAGTACAAAATGACTTGACATACCAGACCTCACAACTTCCTTTTGTGCCTCATTGCCTGTAAGTATTAAATCTTTTTTCTTGGAAAATCTTTAGTGCACAAAGTCGACGGTGAAGATGGAGAAAGTTCTGCAGGTTTATGATATTTAATCAGAAATGTTGCTTCTTGAGAGAAGTTGAACATGTTTTTAACTGATATGATTTAACTGCTTTGCCTGTTTCTGAATAAAACAGATATGAACAGAATCACGTTCACACTCAGTTCAGGGCATGTGTCTCTGTGTACTCCAGTTTCCAGACATGCAGGTTAGTTTAATGATAACACTGAGTGGCCCTCCAACAATGGTTGAGACATAATCAGAGAGGACCCAAAGACTCAAGACTCAAGACTGTCTGACAGAAGCTGAAACGGAAACGTTAAATTTAATGTGCAATGTCCAGAAAATGACAGGAATATAAACAAAATGATGGAGTCAAAAGAAAAACAGATGAGTAAGCAGGGGAGGAAAAAATGTGCAAGGACATCTAGTGGGAGGATATAAAATGGCAAGATGAGACAAAACATAGTAAAGGAGAAGTGAACAGTGCTGAGGGAAACCAGATCATGATACCATCCACTCTGGAGGGAAATATCTGCCTGTTAAATGCTCCACTACATTTGCCAGCAAGTCACTAACTCTGTCTGTCTCTTTGTCATTTGGAGCTGAGCAGGTAGTGTACAGAGGTTTCAGAGCCTTTCACTAGGAAACAGCAGCCTGCTGCAGCTGAAAATGACACAAAAGGACCCGTGACAGTGAATCAAAACACTGCTGGCCACAAAACCAAAACGCTATAAAGCTTCATCGAATTAAGGGAAACTGCAGAGTCAGATGGTAATTGTCTACAACCTCTTCACTGTGAGTCATTTGATCCATTGTTGTTACAAAGATATAGATTAGTTGCTTTTAGCAACTGTGGTATCCATAAAGGTTAAATGACCTTTATGCTGATGTAAGTGCATCAGGATAGTTGTGATGTTTCACCGGTAAAGTAAGTAAAGAATCTAGACTGTCAAAGTCTTCAGACTTTATTTTTCCTCGACACAACGCAGCAGTGCTCCTGAGTCAATGAAGGGGAAATACACAGATAGACACAAAGTCATCTAACTAGAAAATATGTGACAATGAAAATCACTGATGCCCCACTAGCTTGCAGTGTTATGGCTAGAAAAATTTAAGTTACCCTTGGGATGAGCTGTTTAAAAAAGCAAAAGCATATGAATCCTTCTGCATTCTTGAAAAGTCGACAAGTGGATGTGATACGGCGAGGCACAGTGTCAGCACACACACACACACACACAAACAAACACACACACAAGCACAAACACGAAATACATTTTAGGATCGTCTACAGTCAAGGCTTATAGGTGAGAGCATCAAATACATGAACTCAGCAATCTGCTCAACGCGTGTCAGTGTGCAACAAAGCAAAATGCTGCTGAGAGCAGGCAACAGTAAGCACTCCTCAGTATATATGTTTCTAAGTGTGTGTGTGTGTGTGTGTGCATGGCCTTAGGTGTGTGTGGTGTGTATCTTATTTGTGGTAAATGTACTATTATGCTGAGATGTTCTAATTCACACTGTAGCTCACGGTCAGGACCCGGTCACTCTGCTGTTGCTGACGATACATAAAAACACCCATACGTGCATTTCTACAGCACCTGAAAGATTCACATTTTTCTTTGAATGTGTGTTTTTTTTTTTTTTTATTCCATTGAGGGTTTTTCTCTCTCTCTCTCTCTCTCTCTCTCTCACCTTTTCTTTTTCTAACTTCTAATTTTCTCTCTTCCTCAATAAAGATATTTCTCGCTGACAGCAGAAATCAATTTCTTGTTTCATCTGACAATAATGCTGTTTTTACTGCAAACGAAAAATAAATTAACCTGTCTTGTAGTCCAATTCCTATGACAGTTAGTAGCAGTTACTTTGTTTTTCTCTTTTCTAAATAAAACCATCACCAATTTGCTTTTATTCTCTATAATCCATCACAGCTTTGTTCTTTAAAAGACATGTTTAATCAGTTTAGTCAAAGTTTTTGTTGGTGATTTTACAGAGTGAGACTGTGTAGTTTCATATAAATCTGGTATATATATATATATATATATATATATATATATATATATATAGATAGATAGATAGATAGATAGATAGATAGATAGATAGATAGATAGATAGATAGATAGATAGATAGATAGATAGATAGATAGATAGATAGATAGATAGATAGATAGATCACACAAACACACACGACACACAAGAATAATAAATTCAAAACCAAATTACACCTCAATAAAGGAATCAACGATTTACTCGTCCCAGTCAGTCTCTTATAATTTTATGATAATTTCCATTAGAAAGAGAAAATGATTCACTTATCTTCGCTGCTTTTTCTTTTGCTTTTTTTTCCTCCGTCACAAAACCACCTTAATATCAGTTTGCCTTTTCTTGTCAAATGATTATCATTTAATTTATTTAGTTATGTGTCATTATTACTTCTAAACCTTTATTTTTTTTTAACCTGTGACATTACAGTAACGTGCCATTTGACCGTGAGCTGTGTCTACCTGTTAACCTCCTTCAGCTGGATATTTTACACCTCATTTAAACCATAAAATTGATGTAAAATGTCCACAGTCAATTATTCTCTCATTTCCAATTAAAAATTGGTAACAGTCATTTTTCTGGTCTTCTGTCTGTCCTTTTATTTTTTTATTATTTCTTTCTTTCATTCTTTATTTCTTTTGTTAGCTGAGGATATTCTATTTGACTTCATTTTTAACACTTTCACAGTTATTCAATAATAATCATTACTGTAGAAATAGGAAAAGGTGAATTTAATCAGGCTTTAAGCCACAGTTATGTATTTGTTTGATCTTTACTTGAACCTTTCTTCTGATCAAAGAGTTATTGAGGATTGACTCAAGAATTAATTTTGACATATACGCAGACACGCGCGCACAGACTTGATTTAATTCATTTCCTGGAGACTTTCCTGGAGTCAAACTCCTTCTTACCTAATTCTAACCTTTACCACTGACCCCAAACTCAACTTTTCCCAGCGTTCGTCCCAGGTTGGACGAGCAAATGTAGGTGATCTAGTTTCTATTTCAGCTTTATTTAGAGTTAGAGTGAAGTGAGCACATCTACTGTCAATGTGTCATAGTCTAGTTGACAAGGGACTTGACAAATATTAAACACTTCATCAGCCTTTCACCTAAAGCTATGTAAGTCAAAAACTTAATTCAAACCGTTGTTTGCTTATTTGCATTTTTAGCAGACAGCTAGTTTAACCTCACATAACCCGGGTGCTTGTTACACTGGAGCAAATGTGACCTGCTTTTTTTATATGTTAATTGTTTTGAAAGATGTTACTGAAAACATTATGAAATATTACTGCTTTTTCCACTGAGCTGTAGACCAATGAGAAAAAAAAAGACTTGTTAGATGTCTATTTATCTTTAGAGTCAGAGGGTATAAAGGACTTTACTGATTAAATGGAAAGAAAAAATAAACATTATACGGTTATCGCATTAAAAACCTCCATGTGTGTCATGAGCAGCAGCGTGTGGCAGGTGAGGGAAGGTTTTTTATTTAAGTTTATTTCTAACACACTATCAGCACTTTAAAAAAAAAAAAAAAAAAACTTCAACAAATCACACAAAACAGGGATGCTCTTTAAACATGCACAATTAAATTTGGCCCATTGGTGATAGAAGCCTTTAGGACCATACCAATTTTCTTTAACTTGATGAATTATAAACTGGATGTTTTATGGAAGAAATAATTTGGTAGAAATTATGCCTTTAAGCCTGTGATGTTTAAAAAAAAAAAAAAAAACCTAAACCACTGTATGTCGTTTTTAAACTGATGGCCAGAGCAGGGTAGGAGTAATTCACTTGTAAATAATTCAGCTTCCTTTCTCCAGTGAAATTAATTGGGTTCTGTCAATTCTAGTATTTACCTAATTAGTTACACCTGAAGCGTCTCTGTATTTTACTGCTCTAACCAGGCTTTTACCGGAGGTAAGGAGGTGTTAGCAAGAAAAAGGAACGTATATCCCTGTAAATTCACTCTGTCAGGGATTTTCTCTATAGGTCTTCATCCGTGTTTCTTTTCCCTGCGCCTGTCTCTTTAGTTTATTGGTCCCTGTGGATTTTTTGTGTCTCCTGTGTATAAGAGAGAGGGTGAGACAAGAGATGAGGGAGATGGAGAAGGACAGATAGATACTCCACTGGCTGATTTCTGTAATAACTGAATGTGTGTCATAGTGTAGTGTTAAAATACATCCATGCATCACACACACACACAAACACACACAGATAGACACAAACAGGGCAGTACAGCAGCTGCTGTTCCACAGCTGTGCTTCCAAAAAGGTGTGTTAGCTGGCCAACTGGCCACAACCGCAACGGACACACAGCCACAAGTCTCTGGAGAAGCAGCGCTGCTGGAAAACATGCATAAGTGCATGTGAGTGTGTCTGTACAAAGGAAGACGTATAAAAGGCACAAAAGGCAAATAAAAGATCAAAAGAAAGATATTTCTAGAAAGTACCTGGAAGTTTTATTTCACAGAGACGTACAAAAGAAAAATCTAAAAAATGGAAAGAGAGGTAAAGAGAGCAGGAGAAAAAGCAAGAGAAGGAGATGCAGCTCTTTGCATCTACTATATATTTGCCCCTGAGGCTCTAATTCTCTATATGCTGCAGTATGCTTTGTTATTCATCTGTAGGGACACCGATGTTTCAAATGAGCTAGCAGGTTGTGTGTGTGTGTGTGAGAGACTTAACTCTTCCTGGACCTACAGTACAAGAGGTACAGAGCGAACTGGGAAAAGAAAACACTGTAGGACAGTGAAGCAACAGAAAAGAAGAGAGAAAGAGTACAAAACCTGCGCGGCCGAGAAAGGCTGACAGACGAAATAAAGGGCAAAGTAAAGGACAGCGAAAAGATGCTTCATCCAGGAAAATAAAATGCTCACATCATTTTCCTGGTTATTCACACAGGAACAAAAAGGGGAAAAAAAGTAGAGAAAAGGTTGAAAAGGAAAAGAAGTTTGACCTAATATTTACACTACTTAAAAAAAAAGAAAATGACAGTTCTTATAAAAGAAACTCATGATGCATTAAATAAAAATGTTTAAGTAAATTATGGCCTATTACTTTTAAAGGATCGACACTTCTTTGACTGTCTAATTCAAGTCCAGTCAGGTAACAAAAGAGAAACTGACGAAGAGAAAAAAGAAAAGACAGAAGGAAAGGTCACAGAAACATGTAGAATAACAGAGAAACAGACACGTGAAGCAGTTCGAAGTGGACAGAGTTCAGTTTAAAATGTCCAGGTATTAAATCAATCAGGCAACTGTCAATTAAATCATTGTTTTTTTAACAGTGTAACGTTTGATGAACATAAACTATTGATGTTTTCTTTATTTCTGCACATTCACTAATGAATATTTAATATCAGTGAGACAGACGCAAGATTTAAAGATTCATGATAATATACAAATAAACTATAACTTTAAAGTGTCAAAACTAAAATATTTGTTTCACATTGGTTAATGTTTGTAATGTAGTAATCGTACCACAGCGTCTTACACCGGTGCAGTAGAAATGTTGTTGATAGTTTCTTCTCTGCATGAGTTCAGTCATGTTTTCTTGCAACGCCACAACTAGACCAACGTCTCCAACAGGAAAAGGGCAACGCAGAGAGAAACGTCAACACAAATTAGTTGGGTCAGTGCTATCTGGTGTCAAAAATTGAAATTATGCCTCTGCGTGCTCAGACCACGTCTTATTTCTGAAATATTTTTCTGTGTATTTGAGAAGAAAAAAAAAACAAAAAAAAAAACATGGGAACTTGTAGAAAAAGCACATCATATGTGATTATTCTTACCAGTGTTTGTCATCTACAAATTCTTGTATTATGTATGAGGGGTTTTCCTTTTCAGCTGCTGAAATTCTGTAGCTATCTAAAAGGCAGAAAAGCAGGTATGTGCGCTCCAACTGCAGCCTGTAATTTGCAGAATAAAACGTTATTTTCAAAGCTGCTCACACTCGTCGTCTTTGAATAAATCTCGCTGAACTAGTGCCCAAACTGATTCATACTTGTTGCATATTTGAAATAGTGTATATTTGTCCTTTTTCTTCCTCTTCTTCTTAAACGCTGCACCTCCTGATAAAGCACATCATTTTTCCTCATGGGAGAGTTCTAGGCTCTTTTCTCTATTACAAAATGTCAGTGTGTGCTGGGGAGCACACTGCTATTTAAATAGGATGAGAGGAGCTGATCTGATTGCTCATGATTGATACCAATAATTTATTCTTAATCCATCCTCCTTTGCATCAGAGCTGCAGGTGCACCGCCGAAGCGGCTGCAGCCTCTGGTCATGAAATTACCAAAAGGAAAAAAAAAAAAAAAACCTGTCAGTCACGACAATGATGTGCAAGTGTGCAATGAATTTGACTCACAGAAACAGGAGGCCTCTGAGGAAGTAGAAAGGAGGAGGAGAGGGAGACAGAGATGTGGAATAAAAGTGGAACATGGAGACAGAAGAGGGAGACACTGTTGTCTCTTTTTAAAGATGGGAGGAGGAATGGAGGAGGGGGGGTACAAAGAGTGAAACCCCCCCTTTTCGATCTCACAGGAAGGAGTGAAAACTTGTGTCGTTACCAGGGAGGGTGCTTTTATTCTGGTGTTTCTATAGCAACAGTTTCTATGTGCCCATTTTACCAACCTGCAGAGTTATTATTATGCAATGTGTAACAAAAAAAAAAAAAAACACAAATGGCAGAAACAATATGATTATTAATAATCATGCAGAGACAGATGTGATGCTTTACACACACACACACACACACACACACACACACACACACGTTGCCTGGTTCTGTGACAGGACATGTTCCCTCTGTGGATTTCCTCAAAAAAGCAGGAAGGTGAAGGAGGATTTAAGAGGAAGTCCGATGTAAAATGAAATATTCAGATAAATTGCATTGGGTTTTTTTTTTTTTTTTTTCCCTGTGTGTGTAGCTCACTTACTTTGTCATCCCATCCCCGCTTCTCTTTGTGTGTCCGTGTGTCCTAATCTGTATCTGTACCTTTGTGTGTAGTGTGTGTAGCTATATATCCTGTATGATCGTGGCACGTTGTCATTTTCAGGAAGACAGATTGAGACTGAGAAGCATTACTGAGAACCTGGGACATCCGTCTTCAATAAGGTGTGTGTGTGTGTGTGTGTGTGTGTGTGTGTGTATCTGCAAAAGCCACACAACTCTTTAACAAACTACGTCAGATTCATGCATGATTTAGCGAGGAATTTTAACACACACACACACACACACACGCAGGACCATTTAACTCAGTGGATGCTGTTGATGCTGTCTTTTGCCGTCAGCACTTCCCATGACAACTGAATCCCATCAACACTTTCACCTAACCTTTCGTTGCTACAGTAATCACCGATTAGCAATCTGTTAGAAAGACGGGGAAAAGGCAAACGGGGAAAGTGATGATGTACGGCTGTGACGAAACAAGGAGAGGAAATGAATAAATCTAAAAGTCGGGAGAGAAGACACACACACACACACAAACACACACACTCATTCAAGTCAAATGTATTGTGGCAACTCAGCATTAATCGTTCTACATGACAGGTTATTATAATTAGCCCATTAAAGGGACAGTAATCATACTACCATTAATGGGTTCCTATTGAGATTAACCAGAATACATTTAAGAGCCGATACGAGGTTTTAAAAGGGCCGGAGAACACACACGATGTCTCTGACGTGACATTTGAATCTATAAACACAATGAAATCCAGACTCAAGGACTACCACAGTGTCTTAAAACAAAGTAGAGTAAAATCCACAACATCCACATCCCGACTCCAAACGATGGCACCATGAAGAGAAAAAAAAACAAGAATCAAGAGAACTTTAAGCAGCCTGCTTTAGACTTCCTGTGATTCTGGTCTCAGGGGTGTCTGACTCCAGAAGAGCATGACATCCTGTCACCATCGCCACCCTCAGCATTATGCATGAACCACCCTCTTCTTTCCCTCTCTCGTTTACACACACACACACACACATACACACTCGTAGAAACTCTCTGCTGACGTGGGTGGATGTTTTTTCCCCGAGTTTAGTTTTCTACACAGTAACAAAAGAAAACTCAAAAACTAAATGTGTTAAACCAAAACCACACGACAAAGCAGCTTAAACTCCTGTCTTTTAATATAAAGTTCTTACTGCAGTTTTACCAGATGCAGCTTCTGTTATTTGTTTGTACATCTTTGTCTGTTTGTTTGTCTTCAGAACTACAACGAAACTAACCATATACAGAGCTGTCAGATCATCATCAGGATGATTTCACTCAAACACTGAAGCTAACTGAAGTTTATTGAATCAGTTATACTGGACCAGACCACTAGGTGTCACTCTGGACTGAGACCAAGAGATGAATGAATGAGAGCGAAGTCGCTCCAGTCCACTTGGGGGCAGTAATGTTTCTTTACAGTGGTTCAACAACCTCAAATAAACAGGAGAAGAAGTAGAAACAACAAACGAGGTGCTGCTTTTTTCACCTCATCTTTTCTGTCACGTACAATTCTCTAATGTTGCCATATCGCCACAGTTTTGTTTTTTTTTTTTGTTGAGACGCAGTTTGACATATCTTCTCATCAAACTAATAATCTTCCTGACAGACACAATGTGCACCATGTTCTTTTTCCTGCTCGCAAATCTACACCAGACTGAACTAGAAAAAAACAGGTATCAACCAAATCTAAGTTGTCTTTTGAGGTTTACTGAAACACAACAAAGATGTGTTAGAGATGTAGACACAACAATTCAAGACGTAGGTTTGTCTTGAATTGCCGGGAATAGCAAGATGTGCTACACAAAGCTAGCTATGCTAGGCTAACCCAGCCTGTCACATGTCACATCATGTCACATCTCTGTGATGAAACTGTTTGATTTGATTGATTTTCTCGCCTGATGTCACATCTGACCACTGACAACCATCTGTCTGAGCAGCTTTAAACGGTTTTTACAAGATTTTGCTCAAGGGCACACTGGTCACATATTGAGTCCAGAGACTGGAACCAACACACCTGCCACTGATGCACTAACTCTCCTCTGTCAGACTGGTGTTTCCTCTGCAGCGTGTTCGCTGGCTGTTTGTTGGAGGATGATTCATCAACTCAGCCTCCTAAATCTCTTATAACCCACATAACTCGTGTGTAGATGTATGCATGTGCATGTACAGTAATACACTAAGGCTGAGATGAAATGAGTTACAAAAGGGTCTTTACATCCATATAACTGATTATAGCTATAGGAATATAAAGGGAACTGTATTTTTAACGATTATTGATAGTGAGAGGGAGAGAGATGAACAAAGCGTTGGGAGGGTGGGGGTAGGGTGGAGGGGGTAAGAAAGGAGATGTGGAATGGATCCATGAAAGAAAGATTGGTACTTAAAGAAATGAAAAACTGATCATAGATGAGTAATGAACTGATTGAATTCTCATTAATGAGTGAGAGGACTAAGAGGGATGATGCTGAATGAGACGGTGAATGGAGAGCTCTGGGGTGGGCACTTCATCCAAATTATCCCCAAGATGTTAGTACCCGAAAGAACTGGACTCCCAAAACCTGAATTTAAAACCTATTATGAAAGTGACAAAAGACAATGAAATAAGATTCTTTATTATTATTATTATCTAGTAGTGATAATTAATTTAAAATAATTAAACTGTCCTTTTAAATGATCATTTTAAAGTTTTAGAATCTGTGAATTCTATCTCGGAGAATTGTCGTCAATGTATAATTGATCCCTGTATTTAATTTCTTTTTTAGTTAAATGAATGTAGCATATTTGATCCAATCAATGTGCGGCGGAGTAATAAATGTGATACTGGTTGTATTGTTAGATTTCCTGTAATCCTACGGGATCTCCTGTGATGATTCCCAGTGTGAAATAAATATGAAGCAATTAGATCTTGTCAGTGTTCCTTTGTTAGTCACTGTTTATTAGGATTATCATTAGAGCTGCTGCTTCTGAAACAACCTTTCCTCTGATAAGAACCAAGTCTCTGACAAAAAGAAATCAATAAATCTGAGTTCTCTCTTCAAATGTGTTCAGGTTTTTAATAAATGCATAATATTATGAGTTGAGTTGAAATAAAGGTCATCAAACTTCCAAAACATAATCTACAACCTGTCAGCACAAAGTTATTTTATTAAAGATTCAGGAAAGTTTCCTTGTATCCTGTCGTACTCAGCTGTGTGTATATTTAGAGAGAAATGTGTCAAAGAGTCAGTTTCATAAAACACTAGAGGAGGAGGATCTACCTGATGTCCTCAACAGGTTCTGAGAACATGTTTGGACTCTGTAAATAGGAAGTGAAGAGTAGCCTCAAGCTGTAGTTTTGTTTGTTTAGTTCAGATTTCAGTCGAGCCTGTAACACTTTCACCTGCTCAGGTGATTTATAGTAGTGTGTTTATTGTTGTGGATGTTGTATTTCTTCAGGTTTCTGTTATTCCAAAGAGGAAAGATGATCAAAACCCTGAAGGTAAAGGTCAGATAGAAAAACATTTAAGTTACTCGAATGGATTTTTTTTAAGGTAGAAGCAGCTACATCTTCTTCTGGGTCACTGGGGTTTTATCATTTTGTAATCACACCTATATCTGCTTCCACTTTTTATTTGCTGCCTAAAACTTTTTACAGATGCTTTGATGAAATATAACATTATGTACTTTCACCATCAGAACGAGTCTAATTTAATGGAGCAACAAAGAAATAATTCACAGAATAACTCGTACTGTGGAAGAACAAATATATATATAACAGTTTAATAACTTATAAAGCATTTTGATACCCTTTTTTCTAATTTTAAGGAACGTGTTAATCCGTCTTGATCCCACATTTTTGTACAAAAGCAGACTTTGTAATCCACTGCACTGCAGGGCATTAAAGAGTACAGCCAAATATCAATGTATTTGTTAGTGCAAATTAGAATCTCACAGTCCTGAAAAAGATCCAAAGTCATTTAATGCCTTCTCCTCAACTCATAAAAGTTTGCAGCTCTATAGCTTTAAAAAAAAAAACACACACACACACATATTGATAATCTCACCTGAGAATGCTGTTGTTTCTGCTCTGTTGGCTTTGAGTTGTGAGCCTCCGCTACGCTCAGCCACTCAGTCAGTCATCCAGTAAGTTATTTCATTAACCAGCCACCCAGTCAGTCAACCATCACTAAGTCTCTCAGCCAGTTATCTGGTCAGTTACTCAACCGACCTGGGAGGTCATCAGTCCATGAACCAGTCAGCCAGTCAGCCAGTCTGACAGCACCACAGCCAGTTAGTAAAACCTCCAGCCGGTCTCTTTTTTTTATGGCAAATCCTGATCTTACAAACTGACAAAATTTCAACCTCCACATATTCTGCTTTTGGGCAAACATCACAAATTATCATAGTGAACTAAAATAGAATAGAATAGAATATTATTGTCATTTTAACAGTGAAATGATGGTTTCTCTTCTCAAAACAGAGCACAGAGAAAAAAAAAAATCTTGATATTTTCAATATAATCGCATCATCCTGCTCGCTTCTGTTATCCTCAACATCCTGCTTTGTTGTTTCGTTTCTATTTCAGTGCTGTAACATAAAAGATAACAGAAATTTACATGCCTATGATCATAGTCATGATGTTTTCCAGGGATTCGGAAACAGGCAGCAGCGTAGAGCAGGAGTCACTACCAATAACAGCATAAAGAAGAGGTGGGGGCGGGTGGGGGGAGGGCGTCTACATCAGTGTTTGTTTTATTTAGCTTGACAGCTTGTTGACAGCGCTGGCTTGTTTTTGATGCTGTCAGCCGATTATTCATTTAAAGCCGAATGCAGTTTGGACCACAAGGCCTATTAAATTATACACATTGAACAGAATTGTTTCAGCACCGCAAAGACCGTCGTTACTGTATGGGTATGTGAGATAGGAGTTTGTTTCAGTTTAAGCTCACAGCTATGCAGAGTGTGAGGATGTACGCAACATCTGACTGCAGTGAGTGTGTGTGTGTGTGTGTGTGTGTGTGTGTGTGTGTGTGTGCTGAGGACACGTTAAATCATAGATGGCCTCAACTGTTCTCACTGGCCTCGTAGAGCAGATTTGTTATGCAGGCTGTCAAAAGTGTGACCCATTAAAATCCCAGATTGACTCTTGGAAGTTTTGTTACTAGTATGAAGTGACAGAGAAAAAGTGAAGAGAGTAGCTGTTTCATTATGTATAATTTCTAAAGAAGGAAGAGTATTTAAAAAAAAAAAAAAAAAGAAAAAAAGATGCCAGAAACACGTGTTTAGTGGAGTTTTTGTTGGTTTCTGTTGTGATGCTACGTAAGTAAACATTAAAGCTTAAAGGAGCAGTATGTTTAATCATAAAATGATCCTAATACGTCAGCAGAGATTCAGGAATCATGTTAATTTAAATCCTGATGTCACTGACAACAATAGCAACAGCCTCATTATTCACATTTTAACATTTAATTCACAGCAACGTAAATCATGTTGATGTTTTGATTTAGTGTTTTGTCCTGTTGCTCCACCCACCGCTGTCTCCCTGTCACCAAGTCAGTAGCATTTCATCAGTTACCACTGAGCTGCAGCTACAGACATTGTCGATTACAAATGTCTGACGTTACTGAAACTAAAAGGCCTCGTTACGACTCTGAACAACGTCTGGACAGAAGAAGAAACGAAGAAAGGACAAGAGTGCTCAGCATTTAGGAGCAGTGTTTAACATGTGCCCATTAGCATTAGTGTTACAGCTTCAACTCTGAAACTATTGCAGAGCAAATTGGACTATGACAGGACGTCACAGTCTCATCAACGTATGGAAACACTGACTGTGTTTTCGGCGAGTTGTGATGCTAACGTTAGCATCATCTTACGCTGAGACAGTGTGCAAACATTAGCAATTAGCTAATTATGGCAACTACGAAACATAACATTAGACACTAGATTGGACAAACATGAGTCATTATATGATCAACAGACGAGCTCCGAGCTCCTCGACTCTCAACATGTGACAATATCCAAATCAATGCTGTTACATTAGTGACTTAAGGATATTTTAAATCTGTTTTTATATATGCAGGATAAAATAAGTCATTTCAGAGAGATGTAAGAAGTAAGAAAACGATGTTTAAAATCACAAGGACATTTTATAATTAAGATATAAAAGTGTTTGCAGGTTGGATGAAATAGATTTCATTGAGACGTTGGTGGGAAGGAGGTTGATGATCAGGTGATGTCAGGGTGTCATGTCTCCATCAACTTGACTCAATAAACTAAAAAAAACCTTTTTCTTTTGTATTTTCTAGTGACTCAACCTTGCGATGAGCTATACTCTCAGACAAATATAACTGACACACAAGATGTTTATCATTAGTGTCTAGCCACATGACAGCGGCCTCTGATTCATCACTTGTCGAATGAGTCAGGTGATTGATAACCCTCTGAAAAAGGTTAAACAAAAAAAAAACTCAAGGACATTTAGAGTCTCCATGGTTTCTGCAGATGGTTTATGACGAAGCGATAGAAGCAAACATTTAAAAAATCTTGCAGTAAGTGTGCAGATGAATACATTCAGTTTAATTCAACTTTCTAATCCCCTCGGAAATTACTAATTTTAGGGCAAAAACATGCTCAGACAACAAACCTGGCAAGACTTATGAGAGTGAGAGAACGAAGGAGGAGGAGAGAGAACAGGGCATCAGTCCAAAGGGCAATTCAGTACAGTTGTCCAGATGGCCTGTCCTTATTATGGGTAGTATACATTTCTGTAGTGAGCATCATGACTAGAAGTCCTGCTTATGACCCAAAAGTATAAATGTTTTTTACTAAACTCACTTCACTGAGCTACAAACTATACCACAACCTGAAAAAGAAAAATGCTACGAACTTTGTCAACGTGCTTCCTGATATGTCATCACTGTCCTCTATGTTTACACAAACAAATATAACAAAAGTGTGTAAAATAACCTAAATCTGATCTAATAACCTCGTGTCTTCTTCTTCTTCTCCGCCCTGTTCTCTGTGTCTCTCCTGCCTTCTAGTTACTGACAGACTGGATTCAATTTTACTTCACTCTTATGTGAGTTGCACATGTAAGCTGCCCTCTGGCTATAATAAAGCCGTTAAACACTCAAGTGGAAAAAAAAAAAAGTATTTTGAGTAGTGATGGCTGCAGAAATTGTAACATTTATTTATAGCTGAACAGTAAACACACCCCATGCCAGCTACTCACTCTCACTTATTTAGTCACTTACAGTAAAGCTTGGATATCATTGCACTATCAAACATCGCAAAGTGAGTTTCAGTGATTGAATTTAAGTGTTACACTGCATCAATTGATGGATGGTTCAAACAGGTAGTTTAATTGTACCACTGCTCATAGTTTTATACGATTTCTAAAGTAGTCAGACTCCAAAAAAAAAAAAAAAAAAAAACTCATTTTCAACAGTTTGTTTAATAATTGTTGTTCTTAAAACACTCTGACACAAATGAGACATTGATCCAGGTTATATTATTCCATTTGCTTTGGGGGATTAGTGTTTCCTCCAGTTATTTTACCTGTTTGCAATTATTGATATTGAGCGGGAGTGAGAAAACTGTGGTGCCAGTTGTGATAGCAGATCCCCGGAGGCATCTGTATTATTGGAAATTAGTTGTAATTGCCCTTGAATTCCAAGTATCATGATAAATATAAATTAGATACACTTTCTTTGCTGTAGCACTGTATGTGTATAGATATTTACTGTGCGTTGAGGTGTTGTCCCGCAAAGTAAAACTGTCAAACGGAAGAGAAATGGCTTTAAGAATACTTAATGTGTGTAAGTCTATGGTCACAGGGGAGCTTCGTGTGGTTTTCTGTACAAAACGGGACTTTTTAAGTCCTCTACTTTCGGAGTGAGAGGCCACATTAAGAGCAGTTAATCTACAGTAAGAGGACAGAGCACTGTGGGGAATCTAATCTCTCTTATTCACATGCACACACAAATCTAATCAACACACACAGAGTACACGCTGAAATACACACAAACACACACACACATATATATAAGCAAGCTGGTGAGCGATGTGGAAGGATGTGGAGGGGGGGAGCAATCCAATGTTATCCACCTAATTCTGTCCCAGACATCACTCCCCACACACTGGATTAGCTGGTGGGGTTTGTCAATATACTGTGGAGAAGCAGGCAGCGAGCAAGACTGTGTGTTTGTGAGGGGGTCTAGGTATTACTCGTGTTGTGGGGACCTGAATCACAGCTACGTTACGGAGAATCGTCTCATTTATAGGAACAAGAATCAAGAGGTCAGAGTAAAGGTCAGAGTTAGGCGAGTAGAGGTTATAGTTAAAGCTAGAAGACGCCTCCAGGGAGGGAATGCAAGTCAATGCAATGTCCTTTAAGGTCATGTCTGAACTGTGTGTGTGTGTGTGTGTGTGTGTGTGTGTGTGTGTGTGTGTGTTTGGGGGGGTTGAAGGCAGAGCAAGTAAGGAAGAGGAAGATAAGGACAGACAGTTTGTGACTGTGCATGGAGGAAAGTTTGTATTTTGATAAATAAGATTGAGTGAAATGGCTGTATACGTGTGTGTGTGTGTGTGTGTGTGTGTGTGTGTGTGTGTTTGAGAGAAAGACGGAGAGAGAGAGAAGTCATGGGTGTGTGTGTTTGTGTTTGTGTACGTGCTGTTTTTTATTTGATTTCTATAATTTCGTCTGAGATAAAACAACACAGAGAGTCTGTGTTGCATCTGTGTGTGTGTGTGTGTGTGTGTACACACACACACACACACACACACACACACTGTGCATGTATCTACACTTTCCAACGATTGCTGTTTAGAGGACATAGGGAAGCATTGAGTGTAGGAGGGGTTGAAATAAAGTTATGTTTATCAATATTTTTCATATGACCGTTGCATTGACTAGATTCACTGAAATTACTGAGCCAATATTTACTGTGAGATTTCAAAATGACTTAATCATTTGCTGTTGTCTAACTTTCAGAAAAAAAGAAGCAGAGGAGGAAAAAAACACTGTGGAGGAAGAACAAGACTGAAGAAGTAAGAGATTTAAGGAGTTAAGGTGAATGAAATCTAACGTTTCTTCTAGTAGTTGTGTTTCTGTTCATCAATTAAAAATGTTCATTCAAATCTTATAAAAGGACACGTAGGTTTTTTCCTCAAACATTCACGATGGTTATTTATTTTGGCTGTTTACGTTTGACGTCATTACCTTCAGCAAACTCGCCTGATTTTGACAATGAAACTTCCCAAACATCTTCAGTCTTCAAGAGCTTTTGCAATTAAGTATGAACTGAGAGGCTGAAAGTGAAAATGAGAAGTGGCGTAAAAAAAAAAAAAAATACTAATAAAATAAATGAAAAAGAAGAGAATTAAAGAATTGGAGGAAACAGGGGGTTTGGCAGAGTATTTGTTTGCACATTAAAAAAAAGAGAAGTTTATGTGGGCTTTAAGATGGAAAAAAAAAACTAAAGAAAAGAACACTACTCCCTCAAAACTAGGACAAACTCAAACACAAAACACCATACTTACTTTCCAAACCCTTTTAAAACACTCAGCAATCAAACTTCTCTTCATCCCTATAATCTGGAGATAAAGCTGAGCCCAGCTAAGCTGAGATACTGTAAAATCGATGAGATGTAAAAAGGATACAAGATACATTTTAATGATTGTAATGATTATATTTAAGGACTGCACCGTGTACTATTCAAGCAGTAGATTAAAGAAGTAGTTTTATAATAAAACAACACAATGTGCCCATAATATCAAAAAACCGTGAGGAAACAAAAGTTTTGTACGTCTGCTTGTCTCTAGACAACATCAAACGTTTGAGGAGAATATGTTTCTAGGTATAAAACACAGATCGTTTCGGTTTTGGATCCAGAACCAAAAAAAAACTCAGATGTCATATGAGTGAATTCTGTTTCAGCTGCGACTAATTACTCGACACGGTTCACAGATAAGAATGCGCCACTGTCCTCGTTTAGCCCTCTCAGAAGCCAGACTCATTAATGTTTTTTCCAAGATGTTCTTTTGTAAGTATTTAGGTTGCTGCTGGCTCAGCGCTGGAACCCACACATATAAACTGTGGGACAGACACTGACGAACCACAGGGGGTCTAAATATCCAGAAAGAAACATCCAAAGGCTGAAAATTTGGACTGTGATTTGTGTAGACTCCCTACCCACACCGATGTTTGTCACAAAAATATATACATAAACAGCTGTCTGATGCAATTGCCAGTCTCTAGCTGTTTTAAGAAAATGAAATATTGCTTTCTGACCTACGGCGCCGTACAGTCATTTGTATCACCTTGCTGCTGTTGATCTCTTTTTCTACGTGCACTGAAAGTTTTTACATTCAAAGGTCGACAAGTCTGATGAAAGTCTGATAAAAGTTCACCAGAAATACATCGAAGCTAAATGAAGCCGTCCACACACTCTCATCATCACATCATAATGAACAGAAATCAAATCTGACTCAACCTCGTACATGAATCTATTTAAACTTCATTTGAATACGTATACTTCTCATACACTTGCAGGGATGCCAGTGAAATGAAAGTAAATGAAAATGAAATGAAATCTCTATTTCTACAGTACATGTGACCTGAGGCTGTGATTTACCAGTGAGTGCAGCAAAGTGCATCCAAGACACACCCTCTTTTTGTTAACAGCCAACAGTTTTTTTTAAACATAATTGGACAGGTCTCTATCACTCACTCCTACTGTTACATCTGACCTTTCAGAACATGGCTCGTTCAAGAGGACTCAGAAGAAGAAAATGTGGTTATTTCTATACAGAAACACCCTGTTACACTGAAGGAACAGAGGTGGATAAAGGATCTTTGACCAGACGAGTCTTAATTTAAACATTAAGCAACAGTAGGTGATGAAGACAGGCTGACACTGGGGGTTTCTCCTGCTCTTGTTATGCCAAACAGAGCTGGTGCAGAGTAGAAAATGCATAACATGGAGCCTTTTAATGAGCACAGCCTTTGTAGATCATATTCAATATCATGTATTCTTCCATTCTCCCTTTTCTGGCTTCTTTAAATTGAGGTTTTACTCATCATGTGTTGAGATAAATAAGAACTAAAACTATTGATGCTCTCCAAAAACTAGACAAATAACAAAACAAACTAAAGCTCAATAATAAAACTACAGTAGCTTTGTCTCAATACTGCGTCAACCGAGTCGCTGCTGTATCCGAACATCTGTGCCTGGGTAGTGAAGTGCTGAAGGATGCTCATTGACAAGGTGACTGATGCTGCTGTTGTCATCCACTGACTCACTCTCTCTTTCTCTTTCAGCTTCCTAAACAGAACCATCAGCAATAATGAAAACTGGTCCAGATGCCCAGTAAATTTCAGAACAGTTGGCCTGTCAATCCATGAGCGCAAAACACACGAACACACAAACACAAGCGTAAGTACAAACCAGCATCAAAATAATGAAAACATCACAACTAAATCACTTGTGAATAGTTGGTCGTCGGCTGTGAGACGACAAAAGCAGATGTTCAAGTAAAGTGTGACAAGACTATTTTTGAGGTGAGATGGTTTTTTTGATTTTAACCAACAGATAACACATCATTTAAAATTCATTTTTAAAGTTTTATAAATTCCTGTTAATTATTTTATTCCCTGCGACAAACAGAAAATGATCGTCAAGTGTTGTTTTGTGATGAAAATAGTTTGTGGACAAAGAAATAAAAACACAGAGGTTATTTTTTTTTTTTTTTTTTTTTAATCCTCTAACCTTCTGCTGTTATTGAAGTTTGTGAATATTGGTTTATTTAAAATCAAATGTTCATAATGAAGCGCAAAGAAATTTGCCGGACTCGTTTTGTTGATACAAACAAGAGGGTAACCGAAAGAACTTGAACTGTCAAAGAAGAATTACAAAAGAATCTCAGCGGCAGACTGAATGATAATTAACAGCATTCATCTGATTTAAGAGATGTGACAACTACTCGTGTTTTTCAAAGCAGAGCGAAACTTTGAAAAACATGCCGATGATGTACCAAACAGGATAAATGGTCAGCGGATGAATAGATGCATAAATCTTACCGAGCCCCCGTGGACGACATCATTACCACGGGATGTCTGAAGATTAGTAATTACTAACTCAGGATGTCAGCAGTTTTAACATCAGAGATGAATGAATGACTGATCTTCTGCGGCTGCTCCTGCAGCGTCTTAAAACACCTGATGTATTCGGAGTTAAAGCTGTGGATAGTGTTCGTATCCAAAAATAAATAAATGAATAAATAAATAAATAAATCAAATGGATGAGTTGTGCATCAAATGTAAAAGATGAAATCGTGCAAAGACAAAGAGCCTCTTGAAACGTTGTTACATGTGTCTCTCAACACTCACGGGTGACGTTGTTTGAAGCGTTGCCGTGGTTATCACAAACCCACACTAAATCATTTTTGGTATTTATTTATTTATTTTTTTCTGTGGACTGACTGACATTACCAACGTGTCCACAAGCAAATTGCTGACCTGCTCTGGTAATACCAATGGCCTCTGAAAATGGATAAAACCTAGGAAATGATTTAATGAGGCAAAAAAAAATCACGACAACACATTTCAAACACCGAGCGAATACAACGGCAACAGAAAAAGACTGTAACACACAGAGAGAAGGAAGATGCAAGAGAGAGACCAGAGTAGCCATGTGGGAACAGCTTTGATTAGAATGAAGATGATAATTAGAGAATAATGATAATGATAATAATAATGATACCATTCTGTTTGAGGCCATACCAATCAGAAATTGGCTGCTTCAACCGAATAAAACTAACTTTCAGCTTTTCTTCTCGCACTGATTTAATTTCAGTATTTCTAATATGAGGAGAAATTCAGTTTTTTTTAGTGATTCAGCTATCTCCAACACATATTGATAATAGCTAGAAGAGCCGCGCCTGGAGGCCACAGGCGGTGCTAATCATGAAGCTGTCACAGATTTCTGTGGCTCTGGTCACAGGACTCTGTTGAGTGGACAACTACATTTATTTGATGAATCTGTAAAAATTACTTCTCATGAAACAGCCTATGATTGTGATCTTAACGCCACAGGAGGTGCTACAGTTTGCAGTTTCCGTTCCCTTCTTTTTTCGATTTATAACATTCCCGGACATTGTCAGAGCTGCGGCTGCTCGTGAATGGACGACGAGAGATGAAAGACTAAAAGACGAGAAGGTCGAGAGAAGAGTGCAAAATGACACTGAAATATTGTGCACTTCTTATCGACAGCAGCCCCACAAACCCTCTCTAAAAGGCTGACTGGCCGTCTGAATGGATGAATGCCTGGATGAGTAGCATAGTGACTTTCCATCTCTCTCCCTGTGTCCCTCACTCTGTGTGTGTCTGTCTAGTTGTCAGGCCCATTAGCTCATTAGGCAGCGTGTGTGATTGGAATGAGAACTAATCTCTAGACTATGACACACGCATACACACCAGTCTTTTCTTCATCTTTTTTTTTTTTTTTTTTTGTCTTCGCTTGCCCTTTCACAGTCTTTCTGCTGCCTGATTTTATTTTTTTCTCCGCTCCCTCTTTTTGTCGTCTCTTCCACTTCTTGTATGTGCTTTAACTTTTATTTTAGCCTCCTTTTATATCTTCATGTCTCTTCACCACTACGCCACCATTTAAATACCCTCAATTGATGATAATGACATCTCTATTATAAAAAAGTGGACAAAAGGCTACATTGAGATACTAAATGTAGCGTGTGATGCACCATCTTATCCACTGTGCTGTTACACACAACTTTTATGGAGTTACTATCATTTTCTCACAGAGCTCAGACAAAAAAGCTCAAATCACATTATGATGTTGTTCAGAAGTGGATGCAGCTTGTAAAATCCATGGGCTCACTTTAACACTAAGTAGGTATAAGTATCCAACTATACATTATGAACATCAGGCAATAAGATTCCAATATGCAATATACATGCAATATGCATTTTTAAAAGTCTGTAAATGACCACAAACAGCTGCCAGTAAGTATCCATCTGAAAAGTGATGCAGAGGCCGGATTTCATCCATTAAAACTTAGTTTCATTCCTGTAAGAAAGTTCTTCCAGAGGCTGTTTTATTGACGGACTAATGGCCATAAATACTGGACCACAAACACTAGAGCAGAGATGAGATCAGATGCAGCCTGCAGCCGTCCCTTTTAATGCCGAAATGAAAACTCAGAGTTAATGTCTCTGACGCCCCAAACGTAGAGGAACAGCTGGAGTCTTTAAATTATTTTTACTGTAGATTTTAGTTGGACAGATAGTCTCAAAGATGTGATTCTGGAGTCACTGTTTTGAAAACACTGACCAAGCAGGAATGTTTTCTGAGTAATGCTGCCATTGTGCTGCCCTTGAGAGAGAAAGAGACGGAGGAGAGAGAGAACATGTTTTGCATAATCTCACTGAGAACACAACCACCAGTGTGTAGTCCTTGTGTATGGAGTAAAGTTCAACATTTGCAACATGGCGTTTTCTTTTTTTTTTTTTTTTAAGTCTGCCAAAGTATGAGCTGTTCATGACAAATACTCGATGTGTCCACAGCATCAAGTATTAAACATGTTGCTCTGCACATATGCCGAGGGCAGTATGGGGCTACAGTGGACACATTCATACCACTCTGAGCTGTCTCATCCCTCTTCTCTCCTCCTCCTCCGTTCGTGACTCTGATCATTTCTCCATTTTTTTTTTCTTCTCTTACTTCTCTTCACTTTTTCTGTTTCCATCTCCCTGCAGCATCTCTCTCTCTCTCTCTGTCTCCGTCTTCTGCTTACATCTCTCTTTCTCCTCCCATCTCTGTCTTTCTGTCTCTCCCTCTCTGACTATTGGTTCCTATGGTGACAGGTCTCCGGTGCATTCAGTTCTGTTGCTATGGTAACTGACCTACAGTTGGAATCCTGCTCTCTGATCTTTGTGTCCTGTCGTTAATGTGCGTGCGTGTGTGTGTGTGTGTGTTTGAGCGTCTAACTGTGAGATAAGGCTAACGCACAGCATCTAAACTTGCTTACTCATGCACAATTACAGCAATTCAGCGATGTAATCTGATCCTGTGTGACGCTGAAACTGACACCAGGTACCGAGATGCAATTATTATTGCTGACTGGAAAGTAGCTTTTATGACAGATAGAAAAGAAGGGAATAGATAGACTGAGGGACAGATACAATTAAGTTCACAGGGACAACCTGACTGTGAGGACTGCTGAGTTTTGTTACTTAAATGTTGATTAAATTGCCTGTGAATTTGACGCACTGAAGTAACACAGCTGTAGACCAGTTAATCTCACACCATCTTATTTTCCATGTGCTTCTTGATCCAAAATACTGCAGCTGATCGCGGTTAAAAAAAAAAAAAAAAAAAAAAGTATAAACGCTATGAGCATAAATTATGAACGTATGTAATATGAATGAAAGTTCAAAGGAACGACACAATCCACTAGAAAGAAGACGTCTCACTCGACTAAAACGAGAAGCTGCTGCTGAATGTTTTCATCACTGCTTAGCCAGTGATTATTAGTGTCGGAGCTCAGTGAATCGTCGTATATTTACATCCTCAGTGTCTGAAGTCAGAGTCACTCACCACTGTACCCAATTAATTTCACTTTCACATGCTGACAAATTGTGCCTGCTTTAAAAAAAAAAAAAAAAAAAAACGGTTTGGTCCTTGCACCGAATCACAGAATCGCTAGAGGAAACTTTTACATTAATCCTGTTTGGCTTCTCTAGTGTTTAAGGTAAATGTCTGAACGAGAGCTCTCCTCTTTATGTTGAAGGTTCCTTTAATGTCTTATTCTGCATATATATATTCTGCCTTCTATATATGCACACAGGCATTTCTACAAAGAGCACGGGGTTGGCAGCCACGCAACACCCCTGGAGGAATTTGGAATTCAGTGCCTTGTTCAAGGGCACTTTAGAATTGTTTTGTGAGCAGCCACCTTTCATTGCAGAATGCATCGTCCTCTCACAAACTTTTTCTTCACAAGGCGTAGAGCTGAGGGCTGCCAGTGCGTACAGTGACACCAGACTAGTTTGTGATTCAATGCCTTGTTCAAGGGCACTTTAACAGGCAGCCGCCAACCGGTCCTGTTGCACAGAGAGACTGGAAACTGAACTCGCAACAGTTTCCTACAGGTTTGTTAAATCTTATAGTTCAAAAAGTCTTCGGGTCAGAAACGTTTCAGGACCTTAGTCGAGTTAAATGGTTGTAGAATTAAAATATCAAAGAGATTAAATTACATTTAGTTATTATTATTCAAAGTTATTTTCTAAATTTTGTGATAAATAAAACACGATAAATCCTATTAGATGTTGAACTTTGATATAAGATAATGATTTTTGGACGTCTGAGGCCTTGATTCTTCTAAATGTCATCCTCACTGAAGAGTCTGTCTGACTGTAACTGAGGGAATCAAACATCAAACGTGATGTTGTTGATTTATATCAGTCCTTACAGGTTATGTCCCGTGTCCCAACACGGACACACTCTTCCTCTCTTTCTTGTTCAGTTGTAACACACGAAACACAAACTATCCTTGTTAAGAACCTGCTTTGACTTTCACTCACTGTGGAGCTTTAACCAGAACTAATTCAGGTCTAACTCACAGGTGGCACAACTGATGAATTTAATCATGACTCAGCAGTCCATTTACTCAGCTACAACGTTACACCTCTTTCATCACTTCATTGTTTAGTATAAAAGATACGGACACAAAGTGGGGGAGCTTTTTTTCTCAGCAAGGTCTGGGATTAGAGAATGAGATCAACCACCACATAAAAGCGACGGGTAAATGTGGCCCGTTAGTGCTTTTCTCATGGAAAAGAAGCAGGTAACAGGTGAACTAAAAAGCTTGACCATGACGGCGTAAAGAGGAGTGGTAGACAACGTAATCCCATAAAAACATAAAGAAAAAAAAAGGTGTCACACTGTTTGTTTCCACAACATCATCTGCTGCCTCAGAAATGCAAAAAAATAAAAAACATCAAAAGCTAAGGGGTTGATTAAAGAAATAAAGGAGTTACAATGGCCTGTGAAGATGAGGAGAGGTTTCATCTTCAAGTGGAGACAAAGGACGTATGAAGAGCGTTTGAGAAGAGGAACAGGAGAGAGAGAGAGAGACGGCAGCGGCAGAGCAAATGAATTTTGTCCGGCACCGTGTTTTGTGATGTTCAGCGTGAGATGCAGATTCAGGATTCACCACTGATTTTATACATTCAATCTCCGGCTTCCTAAAGACTGTATTATTCTCCACCGTCACGGCCACAACACGAGGACCACAACATCACTGATGATCCGGAAACCAAGAGTCATTTGACCCACGTTGTTCCTTCCTGATTGTACACTTAACCACTCTATGTTTGTCTTTATTAATATATATATGTGTGTGTGTGTGTGTGTGTGTGTGTGTGTGCATATATTGGTTGGTACTGCTGATCTATGTATTTGAACAACACAAACCATAATGTTCACTGTATATATCTTTCGATGTCTTTCATTCATTCTTGAGTTAATTTCAACTAAATTAAACAAAGTAAATAAACAAGTTTAAGTATCACGTTGTTGTAGCTGCTGAATATGAAGTTAGTTTGAAACATCTTTATATATTTTTTTGTTTGTTTTATTCTCAGTAACACCAGAGACCCACCCATAGGAGCTGACTTTTTTTTTTTTACCAAATTTTTTTTACCAAGACCAAGTTTTTTCATTGTTTTAAAAGAATTATTAAAAAAAAACGAACTAAAACGAACTAAAACGTACTGAAATTACAGATAAAAATGTCCTTCGTTTTCGTCTTTCGTGAATTTATTCATAACACATTTGATTGATATGAAATCGATTTATTTTTGCTGTAGAAGTTTTCCGTGCGGCTCCTTACAGTTCGTCACTTCTTCTCGTTTATAGTCGTCACGACGGTATCCGCCAACATGGCGACAACAAAGGTTGGGAGAAAGCGTCAGAGTCCTATATGGGATTTCTTTGAATATGACAGCGAGAAAGATAAAAGCGTTATAGTGGAAACAGGTGATAAAATATGTGGAAAAAAACATGAATCTGAAAGTTTGATTTGAGAAACTTGATAATCACAAACACCTTGACAAAGTATCATCTCTGAGTAGCTCCAACTGAGACAGAAGCAACATCCAGACAAAACATAATTCACTGTTTTCACCTGAAAAAACTAAAACTAAACCTTGAGCATATGAAGAATCTACTCAAGTCTCACAGTTTGAAAAGACGACAAAAGAAGTTTGACTAAAGTGTCGATGTAACATGGACAGTTTCAAACAGATGCTGCTCCAACTGTGGATTTTACAGGTGAAAATAGACCTGAAAGATTTTCAGAAATGAAACAACTTCAAACACATTTCGTCATCAGTTCTTCAGACTTATCTCTTCAAGTGAAGGAGGCAAAAATGTTGAAGTCAGTTCTGTTGCCATCAATAACTTACTTCTCACTTTCTCTGCCTTCGTCTTCACTGACTCAGAAGTTAATTGGTTAACAAGGCACCGAGGTCTGTGGAGGTGGGGTTAATGTCTGATATGCTAATTATCACCATGGAAACACAGTCACAGTAGGAAGCAAGAAGGCAGTGACTAATGGCCCACTCATCTGATACCCCATTCAATTTCTCTCTGGTTCTCTCCTCTGAACTCCCCCTCTCATCTCTTCCTGCTGTCACTCATTTCGACCTCTGTCTCTGCCTCATCCAATCTTTGTCTTGTTCTGTGTGTGTGTGTGTGTGTGTGTGTGTGTGTGTGTGTGTGTGTGTGCTCTCTCCCTGCTTCTTCACCTCTCTTTCTTCTTATCTGAGGATTACACTTTTCAAATCAGTGTCACAGCGTTAAAAAAAAAAAAAAAGAAATGAAAGGATTGTGAAGGAGTAATAACGAGGCAAAGTGCAACAAGTCTGGACAACACGTAACAATGACAGACACCACACGAAATAATGTATAAATTCAATCTCTTAGCAACCGCTAATCTCTTCGTTCTCTCTCTCTCTCTTCCTTCATTACTTAACTGTATGACTCATGTGTTCAGACACATTTTCATGTCTCTGTCAACATGAAGTGACAAGAGATGCACTGAGGCCCTTTTAAAGTATGAATAAAAACACACACAGTTTCTTCTCATGTGCCTGTATGTAACCATATCATCCTACTTCTCATTTCAACTTTCCCTCACTGTCTATGTGACTCATATCATTTTTTTATTTTTTTTTGACAACTCTGTCAACACGAGGAGATAAGAAACCACTAGTTAATTACCAGTCAGTTAAACTGAGAGACAGGGGGAAACGCCTTCTTCTGTATTGAAAAGATGTGGAAAATACAAGAAAAAAAAAAACACTATTTGATATTGATGACGCACAATGCCTCAGGAGGTTTTAATGACTAGTGTAGATAACTTACTTATTAACCACAGATCCACCACAGCAGATGAAGCTAATCAGCATCAGCGAACACACAACAACACACTCTCTGGTCTGGTGTTTTAAAGATTAACTGGACTAATTCAAGACGTCTAGTTTGTGTTTTGGTTGGTCTGTTACAATGTGTAGACTCTTGGCCTCCACCTCTGTCGACAAGCTGAGAAGCTATCATTCATTTTCCAAACCCTTATGATATATTCATTCATTATGAGACTACTGAATATTTGGCTGCCATCCATTCTTATCACTCGCTTCCACCGTTTTCTTCCCCTCAAAGGAAGAATAACAGGAGTTATAACAGTGTAAGAAGATCATTTAAAACACATGATCACATTAGCTGATTGGTATTAATGGCTTCACTTCTGCTTCACAGCCACTAGTTCATTCACCAGCTGTGCGGCGACCAGCTGACTGGTAACGTCCAATCATATTCGTGCAGGTTTACAGCACAGTCATTATCACTCTGCTGATACAATCATGTCACAGCCACAGCACACTCCATTATCTCAACCTTCATTTTATATCCTATAGTTTTCATTCTGTTCACTTGACCATAAGATAATGTTCACATTTATTAAGAATCCTTACTGATCTTTTTTTTTTTTTTAAATCAAATATAAACCTACCGTATTGATCAGAATATAAGACGGTATTTTTTCTCTAGAAAAAAAGTCTAAAAAAGATGAGTCGTCTTATATTTGGGGGTCCAGACACCCGGGGTCTAGACCAACAGGTGGTGAGTTTCCTCTTCTCTCTCTCTCTCTCACACACACACACACACACACACACACACACACACACACACACACACACACACACACACACACACAGACCTGGAGAGATGAGACTCGCTAGAAAACAGCGACTCAAACGTTGAGCAAGTTAACAAACATCGGAGGAGTCAGTGTTTCTCAGACACTGACAAAATTGGGTCACTGTTAATTGTCCTCTGCAGGTTACGCAATGCTAATGCTAATGCTAATGCTCGCGTGCATGTTGAACACCGTTCCTACGTCATGGCCGTGCAGCTGGTCGCCAGTAGAAGATTTCCTGCGTGTGTTCTCCTCAATTCATGTCTCTCTACACTGTCTCTATCATTAAAGGCAAACATTCCCAACAATTAATGATAAAAACAAACAAACAAAAACACCCACTCCTAGATGATGGGTTTTGAAAGAGAGTCGTGGTCTTATATTTGGCTCAATGACGTATATCAGTATGAAATGAAATGTCAGTGTCTTAATGTTTCTCTGTCTCAACTTCTCTGATGTTGAGCTGAACTTTAAAAGGTCTGATGATTCTCCTGTTGTTCTGCAGTGTCAGCTACAGACAGATGGTCTCCTTCAGCTCTGTGACGGAGCAGATGTCGGAAGCAGTGGCAGTCACGGAGCCGATGTGACCTACCTTTTGATCCACAGATGCCACGCACGGCGCACGGCTCCGCACTGACCTGTCACAAGTGTTGAGGTTCATATGCAGCCTGTGTTAGATTAACCCCTCACCGAGTTGAGAAGGAAAGAAAAACAAGGTGCGACCAAGTCCACAAAAAGAAAAGCGTCTTGATCAGCATTTACGACTGAACCCAAATGTTTTTAGGGCGAAGCTGCCACTAAAGCTCTGAGAAAGAGAACAGAAGCACAGACAAGGAGACGCTCGTTCGAGAGAAAAGACCTGCTGGTGCGTCTGAAACTACAGCTGATCTAAACTCTGCAGCCAAACTGATCCTTTGTGTTTGTGTCATCAGGCCTCTTCACCACAAATCCAACACAACACACGAGAAATCTTATTTACCCTTTGATTTTGTTATCACCGCAATTTACTGCTACAACCACCTAAAATGAACATAATGAGTCCAGAGGGAGCGCTCGCTGCTGGATTTATACGTGTATTGTTGTGATAGTACAGTGGCTGTAGATTGAACATGGTGACTCCATGTTTGTGTTGTGTTTCTTTTCAAACTAAACAACAACAACTGTCAGTTTGCCAGAAAAACAACCCTGAACAAACGGAACAAAAATTTTAGCGCAACTTGACCAAAATGTCAGACACTGCAACTTCACATTCTTGGTCTGGACAAGTGATATTAACTTAAAAAGCCAGATTTTCAGCCAAAAAAAAAAAAAACCTGCCGCAAGTCACAATGTTTTGCTGTATAACGTGGTAGTCATCATCATCATCGTGCTACACGCAGTTCGACTGTGGTCCTCTATCGCTCAGTCTGTGTTCGGGCATCAGAGCAGCGCTTTGATGCAGGAAACCATCAGCATTTCCACTGCTCCACCATCTGTCACTGAAACAAAAGGCTGAAAGTTTTGTATCAGGCTGGAACGATAGTGCCCCCTCTCTCTGTCTCTGTCTTTGTTATAAAAACAGGTATATTATTACTTTTGTGCCATAAAGAAACTTATAACGAATTCTTTAGACGTTAAGGAAATTTACATTTTTTTCTTTTTTTTTCCACTGCGAGTTTAAAAACAATAAAAGAAAAAGTCTGATTCAATTCAAGTTACTTCCATAATACACACACACAAAAAACCCACCACACACACTGAGGTGTATACGCACACACACACTTCTCAAACCTCAAAGGAAAAACAGATTACTGTCTCTTTCTTCCTTTTCTATCTCTGTTGTTCACTGGTTGTCTCTTTCTCTTCTTCCCATCTATCTTTTGCCCCCTCCCCCCTCAAACCTACCCCACCTCATGCTCTCTCTCTCTTTGCCCTTGGCAATATCGTGATAATAAAAGCTAAAGAATACCTTTGAGTTTCAACTCCCTCTATTTCTCTCTGCCCCCTTTGGCCTGCCATTATATCACACACCCACCCACACGAGCACATACACACAAACCTAAAACACACGCACACACACACACAAGCTGATACCTCACAGCGTGCACACAAACAAACACACACACACTCACTCACACACTAGTATATCAAGTAGTGACTGAATTACATTTTGACTGATAGTGCTCTTGAGGGCAAAGCAATGATAACTCACCTGTATATGTGTGTGGGTGGGTAGGAGTGTACCTTTAGTTAGGTAGGTACAAGGTTGCAGAATTTACTTGTGTGTGTGTGTGTGTGTGTGTGTGTGTGTCCATAGCTCAGGGCTACAATAATAAAAGGGGATGGCTAACCTGAGACAGTTGGCCTTTACTGCGATGCTAAGTCTGCCAAGTCGGGCCGCAGAGCCAACAGACTCAAATCTGACAGAGTACAGAGATAAAAACATTTCTTTGTTTTTCTACATCTTTTTTTTTCTCTTCTGTCTCTCTCTCTCGCTCATGGACACGCACACACACAAGCACAAATCTACAAAATTTAACACAAACGTGTGTGTTACTTAGTGGGAAAAAAAAGTAACAACTGTGCTGCAAACTAATGAATAAGTATCTATAATTGTGTAGTTATAAATCACTTAATTTCTACTGTCTAAAAGGAAGAAAACAGTAGAAGAAATCAGTACATGTGTCTGTGTTGTCAACAAACAGTCCTCAGTATGAAACACAGTCGACGCCAGTGTGACAGGTTTAAGCAGATTTTCCTAGATTTTATGTCTCCAGTCATCCAAAAGTTGTTGGTGCTTTCCGTTCCAAGACGACAGCGTTCATGCAGTTTATAGTAAACAAGGTCTCCTCTTGGTGAGCACAGCTCACAATATGCTTGTAGTTAGTGCTTGAATTAAATCTGAACCAGCAGCCAGCGCAGCGTGTTTATGCAGTGTTTCTAAAGGTGGGTGGTGGTGGTGGTGGAGGCTCTCGTTTGTTTGTTTTTATACAGCAAACAATCAACTACTGTCTTAGGTTTACACTAGAGATCATTTTCACAAAGTCATCAAATAAAAATTAAATTAAATTTTAAATTACAGCTCAGAAAACGACGCTTTGTACTTTTATTAAAACGCAAAAAAAACATTTTTATCATTTACATAGAAGCGAAAAAAGTGCTTCTCGTTAAATATTAGTAAAAATCAAATAGACAAGATTTGACATTAACTTATTGTAAAATATATGTATTGATAAAACAACCCAGGCGGAAAATAGAAAAATAACTTTAAAAAAATGTTGTGTTTTTTTTTTTGTTTTTGCAGGAACAGTGAATCCTCTTGACCTCATTAATAATTAACATGATAAATTTCAAATTATTTTTATTTCAATTCTTATTTTTTCCTGACATAAAATATGGTCGTGTTCGGCGTTAACAGATCTAAAAGATCAACCTTCAAACAGCGATGAGTCAAGACCACAACAGGTCATGAATTCATGTCACTGAGATTTATGAGGAAGCCTCAGACTATTTCCCACTTTATTCCTTAAAGTAGGGACCTTGTCCATGAAAACTGACTTTAAGTGAACAGACTGCCCCCCTCCACCCCCACCCCACTGCCCCCCCCGCCCTCTCTACCAGGCCCTGTCTGCTGTCTGCACATCATGGCGGATCATTTGCTGACAGAAGACTTTGGAGGGGAGAGCAAAAGTTTAAGCTCTTATACAGCAGCTGCCTGACAAGACACGAACCCCAAGTTGTATCTCCGACAGCAGAGGAGCAGCAGCGTCTTCCCACCTTCCTTCAGGTTGTTTTTTGACAGGAAATGGAGGAGTCATAGCTCCTACACACTAAAAATAACTATAACGTGTGAGTAAATCAGTCAAATTGCGGATATGTACAGTAACGTTCACAGTAAGAAAAAAAAAGGGAGAGAAATGCAAAAAAAACCTGACGCATGAGATTCACTCAACGTAATAAAAAAGAAGTGTAGAAGAAAAAACTGCAGAACGTCTGGGCTCCAGTGGTATTTACCAGTTATTTCATTTTAATTTGAAATAAACCGCGATGATTTTCTTAGAATTAAAACCAAAAATAAGGAATCCCAAATGTATTTCTCAAATCACCAAGAGCACAGTGGCTGCTGATGAGTTTGGAGTTAGGAGGAAAATTCAGCCTCCAACACTAGGTCTCTCTACACACACACACACACACACACACACACACACTCCTCTGTGTGTTAATATTAGTGTCATTATGTCACAGTAAATCATTCTGTCACTAAGCCTCATATCTCCATTCCTTCAGATATACTGAGAGAGAGAGATTTAATTACCACACATATACACAGCCACAGGTAGAAACATGAAGCTAGATTTAATTATCTCTCTCTCTCTTTCTCACACACACACACACACACACTCACACACACACACAGCAAGGGAGTAGTAGACCCTAATTGCAGCAACAGGACACTAAACTGAGCAAAAACACCAAACGATGACCTAAAGCTTTAGAGAAAGATCTTAAAAATACACACAATCACTGAAAACCACACACAGAAATGTGTTTGTAATGTTTTTATGTTATATTAAGAAGAATCTTGACAGATTCTTGACAAAAAAAACTGATGCAAAACCAAGTAACACGAGGTGCTGAGAATCTGTCTGTGTGTATTTTTTATTCCTCAAGATATTTAGAACAAGTGTTCACACAAACACGTCCACACACACTCTTGTGCTCTTTGCCCTTCTCTTTTAACTTCATAACATCCAGACTACAGCGTTTTGTAAACAGCACACATACACACAGGTGCTCGCTGTCCTTGAAAGTGAATCATTTGTCCTGTTATTTAATGCATAATTTAAAATCAGCAGGAAACAGTCACAGATAAAAATCCCAAAGGGGCATGATTGATCGGTTGAATGATTAGCTGGAATTGATCGGCTTGTTAATAAAGTGGTTTTGTCTGTGATGATTATTAGTGACTGTGACCGTCTGCAGGAGTTTTAAGTGTGACCTTAAAGTGCAATAACAGAAGCAACAACCGAGAATTACAAATCTGCTGATGTAAAGATACAGAAAGTACAAGTTTTAAATCAATGTGTCATTCATCGTTTACTATTCTGGGATTTGGATTCGTTTGCGTGGTCAATACTGGCCACAAGAGTGCAAAGAAGAGACAAACACCACCAGTACAGTGTATGTTTTTTTTTTATTATCTGAGGCTTGAATCAGGCTCCTGCACATGACAACCCAGAAACTTCCAGAAGGAAATGTTCAAGTTGATGTGACATCTACCACATGGTCACATGTGTCATCATTGACATGCTGCTCTCAACAGGCAGGTGTTTACCACGACTTTCTCAAGTTAGTTGTGTTTTGCTGACACGGTTCAGCTGCAATGAACATCTCTGAAGTTAAACGTTGTCAAAAGTGAGAAGGATCATAGTCTGCGTCTTTGGGGAACAAAAGGAAACTAGTTCGCACACCTAATTCTGAATCAGTCCCAGAGACGAAACCTTGATCTGAGTAACAGGAGATTCGACGCTGCCAACAGTATGATATTTCCGCCATCAACACACTGAATAATGGATCGTCTTGTGAAGAGTTGTGCTGTATACATGGACCCCCTCGTAAAACCCAGACACTTGCAGAATTCATGCCAAGGCTCGGTGAAGGTGCTCTGGTGACACTACACCCTATAAAAGCACTTTATGCTGGCATTTCCTTTATTTTAGTACTTACTTTTATTAAACACAAGAGCTAGCACAAGAAATGGATGGCAGTTTTGTTGTTTGACACACACATCTTTCCTCACAACCTCCATCGTTAACATCGTCAGACAAATTTGATCGAAGTTTACTTAAAGAACATGCAGTAGGACGATCATAAATATTTCACAAAGTAAACAGCTTGTTGTTTCCCCACTGCTTCGCTCTCTGAAATATATACTTAAACAAGAGGTGCACGCATTAACAATAGCACTAACAAGCAGAGCAGCAGAAGGCTCGCTGTTCCTCCTCTTTAGATTAGGCCTGAAAACAGATAGTTGACAGGGGAGCAGGGAAGAGAAAAATAAGGCAAATGAGCACGACGGTGGGCAGGTAACAAACTGTATTTTCTTCAGAAAACCATCTGTTAGAGGAGGGAGGGTATGTGAGGATCTGTGCTAACAAGTGAAAAAAAAAAAAAAGGGGGCAGCTGAAGCTGATCTACAAGCTGAGCAGGGATGCATGTTACCAGGATGGGCGTCTTCCCCTATCATGAGCCCTCAAACTCACACAGGCTTCTCAGAGCGGTAAAGACAAAGACACAGAGGGAGGAAGACAGAGAGAGAATCCTGTGTTCCAGTAATTAGTCTGTAGGAAGTGAGCCGGACTATAATTCGGTCAGTCAGATGGATGTCTGCCCTCCAGACATTAGGTTTAGCCATTATCTACACTCATCCCTCCACTGTCCATCTATCCATCTCTCCTTCTCCCTCTCACCCTCCTTTTCTCCGGTACCCCCTGTCCCACCATCCATCCATTCTCCCCCGTTTCCTCCCCCGTGTCCTCTCCCCACTCCTCCACACATTAGACCTATCTCATCATTTATGCTCCTCTCTTCCATTCCTCTATCCACCCCTGTCTCTCTCCAGCACTCGCTCTCTCCTCCTTTCTGTCTCCAGACATCACATCTAACCATATTTTAAACTCATCCCTCCAGTCCTCTCTATCAACATATCCATCTCCTCCTGTCTCCATCCTCCCTTCTCCCCTCGTCTCCTGCAGACATTAGATCAAACCCATTACCTGCACTACAAACAGTACATTCATAGGAATGAGTTTATTTGTCACAGAGGGGAATCTGTCTCTGTGACAGTGATGGAGAGACATTCATCTTACATCATCACAGCACAGTGTCACACAGCTTACACGGGTCACATTCAATAGGTCACTGAGAGATACACAATCGACAAGAGACTATCCACATAAAACTTAACAAATACACCTTCGCTATCATTGTGTGTTCGACCCTCATGGCGCACAGGTATGAAGATAGTGACATCCCTCAGCTCCTGTTCATTCATCTCTCCATCCTGCTGTCTTATCTCTCTAACCTCTCCTCCCTCCAGGCATTAGGTGGAGCCCATTATCTATACTCACTGCTCCTGCTCGCATAACCGTCTCTGTCTCTCCTCCTTCCAGACATTAGATCCAAGCCCATTATCTGCACTCATCCCTCTACCTGTGCCCTTCCATCCTTGCCGTCCTCCTATCCATCCATCCACACATGCTTTGCCTCACTTTACATAACCTGTTGTCTCTCCTCTCTTCTTCCCTCCTCTCTCTGCCAGATATTATGTCTAGCCATTATCTACACTCATGCTGCTGCTTCAGTCCATCCATCTATCCTCTCTCACTTCCCTCTCTACCTCCACATCTCTCACCTCCAGATAGAGTCACCTATTATCTGCATCACTCCCTCCACTCATCCGCTCTCTCACACATGTCCACACACTCACTCAGCAAGATCAGACACATGTCACACACACACACACACCGACCTGTCCTCGATCTGGACACACCAGATCTAAACAGTCAGCGGCGCAACGGAGATGTAGCACGGTTGAAAAAGTCGGGCACTCGGTGACCTTCAAAATACGACACGCATTGTTGTAATGATAAACATTATTAATTATGGTTTCAATTATACTTTAGTGTAAACATTTCCATTAAAGGTAAAGGTCCTGTAGTCATGATGTAAGTGTACTTTGTTGTCACATGTTGACACACGTGCTTCTTTCTGTTGATTTCACCCACACTCTTGTCTCTGCAGTTGTATTATTCATATATGAGCTGTGAAAACACATCACGCTCCATCTTTGATAATATACATGTAGTGACAGCGTGTTCTTTTCTCTCCTGCACATTGTTTTGTATCTTCTACATTTCCTCATCCAGCCTCCTGATGCCTGCCTGGTTTCTATACTGTACCAGAAGTAAAGAAGTTATAGAGTGACTTTTTGGACAGTTTGTGCTTTTACATGATCTCAGCAGGGTGTGAAAATCAAACTTACTCCATATGAGTAATCCATCACACTGGATGATACAGCAGCTTTGTTTATTCTGTCAAAAGCAATGTTATGGCTGTATAGTGATGCAGCAGAAGAAGAGACAACTTTGTTTGTTGGTTTGTTTCAAACTTTGCCTGATGGTACATTTAAGGACATCGTGATATTTCAAAACTTGATTATTTGTGTCGTTATCGTGACTGTATACGTCTGAGGTCATTAGAGACAAGAGAACAAGTTACATAACTAAAAAATATCAACTTTAAGAGCTTGGTTTTATCTTGAATATTGATTTAAGAAAAGTTTTAAAACATTACCAGAATATCAAAATGTAACTGACACACACTTTAAAAAAAAAAAAAAAAAAATGAATAAACAAAGGAGCTGTTAACGGTGATGGATTATGTATATAAAGTAACTTTCAAGTCTTTGTGAGTTGATTTTTAATTGCATCCGGAGATTAAACGAAATTCTGACAAAGTGGAAGTTTGGAAATTAATTTTAAAAGTTTTGGCAAAAAAAAAAACCCACACATTTTGTAGCCAGTGCATTAAAAGTATTAACGATGGACCAGAAGTAAGTTTCTAGAATCAGAACCATCTGTCTTTGCTTCATCCGTCTCATGAGTCTCCTCTTCATCCTCCCCCGTTGACACCGTTATATTCATCCATCTCATTCTTTCTTTCTGTGTCCATCCATCTTGTTGAACTCGCTCTTCCTCCCCTGTTGACTGTACGTTTCCATCCTCCTCACCTCTCCCGGCATTCACATCCATGAATTTTATCTCTCTCACGCCTCCTGTTCTCTGCTCCTTCCTCTCTTTTGTCTTCCTCCTTTCCTATTCTCTCTCTCTCTCTCTCTTTTTGTCTCCTCAGAGTTTGACAAGCCACTTCTCTGCTTGCTCTGCTGCTCTCCTCCTTATCTCTTGTTCCCCCTCCACCTCCTCCACCTCCTCCACCTCCTTTCATTCTTCCCCTCCAGTCTTCTCTCTACTGAAGTTTCTGTTAACTGTTTTACTGGTGAAGAAAACAGAGTTTTCCCCACATAAAAACTGATCTACACTTCATCTCATTAACCTCTAACATCCTGTACTTTCCCTTTATTTTACCCTAAATGGCTTCATTATATATATTCTATTTGTCTTAAATAACGTAAATGTCTGAATAGTCTCTATCATATTCTGTTGTTCTTCAGAAAAAAAGGGACAACTGTCATTATTCAGATGACCACAAGAGGTCAGTGGTCAGGAAAATGTTAAAAAAAAAAAGTTTGAGGCAATGATCAATACTTGGATTTTTTATTCTCTGCTCAGTGAAACAATCATTTTCCTCTGAAACATAAAGTACTTGTGTGTTTTTTTGTTTATTTTTTTTACACACACACTCCCTCTCCTTCCTTCTCTGTCTCTGTATGAATCCAGACCAAACTACCACAAAATAAACAAATAATCTTTTACATTTTTAATAAAATCCCACTTGATCGTGTTCCCATGACAACCGCATCTGTTAAACGATAAAATATGGAAAAAAAAAAAAAAGGTCAGACGCTATGGGTTGAAATTAAAGGTGCTTTTACAGGTATAAATAACATCGTGCTCTAACAGTGAACTGCCCACTGTACACACAACATTGTTTATTAGTATTTGACTGCTCCGATGTGATTTACATGGATGCAGCAGCCCTTTACTCTCAAACCTCCTGCTGCTGTTTATCACAATGCACTTAGATTCATTACAGGTGACAGTTTTAGAGCACATCATTGTATCCTCTCTGAGAAGAGAAAACATTGCCTCTTGTTTACTGACAAAGTCGTATCTCACAAACTACGTTTATACTTTTCATCACTTTTAAAATTCAAAACGATAGGATCCTGTATTTAATCAGAGGAGAAGTAAAGCACATAATTGTTTTTTTTTTTTTTTTAGTTTTTTACATGTACTCACAGCTGCAGATTAAATTGAACACACACACACACACACACACACACCAGGTGGTCTAAACTATAATGAATAACCATATTATTTAACATGAGCTGGATAAACCAATACAGCAGATTCTGTGAATCATAAATAAATAAACTCAATAAAGTCTGGGCACAGACGGTGAAAGTGTAACCATGCGTGTGTGTGTGTGTGTGTGTGTGTACTGTACATATATTTTTTATGTTACTGCTGTTTTAGTATGATATGGACAAGATTTCACGCCTTCAAAATATCTTGTTTTTTGATGCAACTGAAGGTTTTAAAAGAGACGTATGTTGCAGTGACTCCAAAAATCATCTGACTCGTGTGATTGTCAGTATCAAAGAGAGACTTTCCAAGGTTTATGTATTCTTCTTTAAGTAGTGGGTGTCGTGTCAAAAGCTGAAACCAATTTGTGGGACTGCTACCTTTTGTGACAGAGAGTTTTTTTCTTTTCTTTGCTGTATATTTTTTGAAGATAACCGTTTGTTGAACATCTTCCTTGTGAAACACAAACGTCTACCAGACACAACGGATCTCGCGCCGTCTCATCCACGTCTATCTCGTCTTAGCGTTTTCTTTTTTGTTTGTTTTTTTTTACTCTCTCGGGCTGTTTCCTCTGCGTCCCTTTAGACACAAAAACACACGTCTCACATGTATACATCACACACACACATTTACCCAGGAGAGTCTGAGTCGTCTGGATGGGCCAGTGAACGTGAACGTGTGTGATGTTTTATATTTTTTGGGTTTTGTTTTTTTTTTTTTTTTTTTTTTTTTGTCTGGCACAAGGAGAATCCCATAAGAGAGAAAGAGGAAAAAAGCAAAACGGCAAATCGAATTACGTGACAATTTATAGACATTGTTCAAAAACATCGTCATTTACATTAAGTTAGATTCTCTCATCTGTGCTGTAAAATGGTATAACTGAAAGTTTTTGCTCTGAAAGACATAAAGAGGAACCGTAGTGGTGGAGGCTTTAATTTTGACTTCTCACAGGATTTTTATTTATTACACTTTGACTGTGGAAAGACCTTGATGATGCTGCAAAGCAGTCTGCTCTGTTTTTTGTCTCCTCTTGAATTTCTTCTTACTTTGATCTTTTTTTCTTTCTCCGTTCCTCTGCTGTATATCTCCCGTCCATCCCAGGATACAATGAACACAAAGCAGAAGTGTTAAGTGTTCTTTTACTCGTTGAGAAACTAAGTGCTTGGACGAGGCGGCGTGAGTGATTAGGTGATTAGTGTGTGTGTGTGCGCTTGTGTGTGTGTGTGTGTGTGTGTGAGAGAGAGTGTGTATTATGTGTTCCATCAAACTGATTCAGGATGGCAGATAGCAGCTGGCAGGACTGACTGTGATGAACACTCATGCGCACACACACACTGGATCAGGCTGCAACTAACAAAATTGGGTTTCAACAAGCAAATACCACTTAACAACACACTTAGCACAGTACAAATCCATTTGGAGCTGATGTTATGGAGAATTGGTTGTAAATAACAGATGTTGTATAAGCTATCATCTATGTCTGTGTAAGAACTGTTCTTGTGTGATGTCCACTATGTAATACCATCTGTGATGATAAAAAAACTAAAAAAAAACAGGAATCATCTATTACTTTTAGATAGTCACAACATATTAGCATGTTTTCTTAAATAAAGACCCACCACCTGGACACAGACACGTAAACAATGACCACAGGAAGACAAATAACATCAGTATCAGTAGAACTGAGCTGCTACGACAAACATGAGGTTGTACCTTAAAGGTGCGATGGTCCTTATTCCCAGCAGGCCGACAGAAGGAAAGGTACCGCTGTATTGTTTTATTAATGTAATGTGGAAATGTTGCGAGTTAACATCTGCCAAGTCACAACAATATCAATACTTAATGTATCAGTAAAACTCTCACTGAGACAAGACGCATTTTTTTATCTGTTTTCTGCTGAAATATCTGATCCTGCAACACAAGAGAATTATTAAACTGAGCTTGATTAAACCGGAAAAGATCAAAGTTTGGTTTAAAAGAGAAGAAATTCACTTTGACTTGAGACACAACATGTTTGTTAGTATCCAACCAAACTGACTTTCATTCCCTTCGCTTACGTAACTTAATCAGATGCAGAACTGAGGATGCAAACCCTGGTCTCTGTGTGTGTGTGTGTGTGTGTGTGTGTGTGTCCTGTGCTTTGTATGGCTACCACCCTCCCCCCAAAACCACTTCCTGCTTTAACACTGTGGAGAACATAAATTAAGGGCTTCATTCATTCAAAAAACAAAATTTCCGCTAAACATAAGGCAGCAATCCAGTTTGCCATCACAACATAATTGGGAAAACAATCTTGTACAATAGAAACATAATTTCTAGGAGACAGGGATGGTAATGAACATTTATTTAGACGTTGACAGTGCCTATTTTCTCTAATGTGCAGAAATTGTTGAATGGGGTACGAGTCAACCCACTAAGAAATTGTTATCAAACTTCAACTCCATATGTTGACCAGAAAGAGTGAATTGTGTGTAGTTCAAATTCCTGGAGGAAAAAGAAATGGACCAATCTCTCCCAGGAGTCATTATCTGAAATATTTCCTTTCTCACAAAGAAAAAAAACTATCTCCATGTCTAATAAAAACAGACATGACGGCTCCATCGCCACACGATGTCGCTATGAACTGAATACTTCTACAGGTTGGACAAACTTAAGTTAAACTGTATCTTAAGATGACTGATGTAAGTAAATATCTGGATTCTCACATCCACAGGAATGTGCTGGTCCCAGGACCAGCACTTCAAACGAAGGGGTATCAGAAATGTCCCAGCATGCACCAGGACAAGGATGACGACAAGAGGGAAAACAGGAAACCTGTAAATTTATAGGACAGGATATTTAAGCTAATGTACTGCTAACTGCTAATTAATAATGCTTATTAATGTTAGCTAATTTGCTAATGTTGCTAACGCTAACGTTCATCTGAGAACAGGACTATTTTCTGAAACGAGAGATTAAATTAAACAAACATCTTGTCAGTTTTTAATCCATCACCAACTCGATGGACATAAACGAGTCTGTAGACGCCATCTTTGTTTGTTGACGTTCGGTTGTCACGGAGATTTGTCGCATCGTGTTTACGTAGCAACTAGCGACGACTTCTGACGAAGTAAAGTAGAGCGTGTGTGTCATCGCCGGGGGGATGTTTTCACCCCTCATCACTTTGTTTCAAGGGATAAGTTGAAAAAAAAAAAAAAGAAATTAGATTGACCTTTTTTATATATATATACTTTAAAAAAAATAACGATGACTTTCATGTTTTAGATTTAGATTTTGATCTTCCGCTGGTTCAACTTCACCAGACACACACACACACACTTCACACAGGTTCAAGGTAAAAGAACCAAATCACTTTTCCATTTCGCAACAAATTGCAGCCATTATTGAAATTACTACAACTGAGGTTGGAGACAGAATGAAAGTAAACATAAGTGAAAGCAGGTGGAATATAAGTGAAGGTGTAAAAGGTCTGTACTGTGTTGATTTAACCAGTTTATGTTGATAATATTAAAGTAAAGTTTATCCACGTGTATTTTTTTCTTATGGAAACATTAAGACAAGTGGAAAGATGGAGGTAAAACAACAAACTCGTTCTTTAACATTAATGGAACCAGCTTATCTGTTGGTGAACAGACGGCTGTGGAGACATTAATGGATGATAACGATATTATTAAAATATTTAATGAATTCCTCTGTTTGGCTCAGATTTGTTTAAGTTCATTGCCAGTTTTTGCTAAATCATTAATGTTTATAAAATCAGTATTAATGAAATATATAATGAAACATAATACAAATGGGATTGATGGGATATTTTGGGAAATAGCTGCTTTCTTTCAAGAGTTAGATGATTTAATCAACTATTCTCATGTTTTATTGTTAAATATATAGAAAAGCCAAGACTGAAGAACTGATAACTTGGCCAGATTCATCATTTTTCTGAACAACAGGCTGATGAGAAAAATGAGAAAAATAATGAATCTGCTGATGTGAAACAACCTTCATCACCAGTTGTTATAAAACCAGACGTTGGGTAAGTCTTGTAAAACAGTGTTTTTAATAAACTCTGGGTTCACTTACTAAGTTATCAGTACTTCAGTTTATGTGTAGGGACCCTATTCATGCTACTGCTGAAGTGAAGTGATATTTTGAGCTTTATTAGTGGTTAAAAAATGACAATTTAGATACGTTTGGCTGACTGCCCCATTTACTTTCATTGTTAACTATTTGGTTGTGAAAACAGAAGACGGTTAAACTGGATATTACTTCAACCAACGTAACATATCTGTTGAGGGGGAGTTTGACTATTCATGGTGTAATAGACTCTGGTTCATGTTGCTCTGGACCATCACTTTAACATAAAGACAGGAAGTCACTTTCCATCTGTGTCTTATCTTTGTGCTAAGCTAAGTGGCTGCTGGACGTGCTGTTGCATCATGACGGATATGAGATATGAGGTGTGAAGCTTCTCATTTAATTATCAGCAAGAACATAAAAAAGCTAATTCCTGAAAGTGTCAAACTATTAATGAATTAATTTTCAGTCATTTCCAGGAAAGTGTCCTCTTAGCAGAGACTACATAAAACCTTTGATCTCCAGTTACTGATCATCTCATTCAATCAAAATCAGCTACAACAGACCGTCAATAAATCAGGCTACATTTAGGGAAAGTAATGTTTCCCATCACAAAAGTGTGAACCAAAACCAGCCAGTGTTTACTGTCTCTACCAGATGTTAAGAAACAGTCTTTCTGTTTCTGTGCATCCACAGATTCCACTCAGCATGTGTTAAATCTGTCAGCTACATAATGTTTGGAGAACCTCAGTTGGGTTTTCTTCTATTTTTAGGGTTTTGTTCTGTTATTTTTTTTTTTTTTTTCTACTTCAAGTCACATGTATCTCCTCTAAGGTTTAATTACAGTTTCATCTTATGTGTCAACTCAGCACAAAGTTTTGAAATGCATCTAATGCATCATATGTATTTCAAGCCCATTAACATGATATAGTGTGTGCACGTGTTGGAGGGGGAGGAAGCAACAGAAGAATGAGTGGAGGGATGACAGAAAAGGTAAAATATGTTGCAATAAAACGTGCGCTGTTTTTTTTTTTTTTTTTTTTCAAGAGATGACGTTGAGATGAACTACTGGCAAAGAGCCAGACAATCTCTGCCAGCTCTGTGTCTCCATAGCTTCTCAGAGCGCTATAGTCAAGGTCAGAGAAAATGGGTGAACTCCCCCTTTAATACCAGGTACATTAGGAGGAATTAGAGCTAATACAAGGACGAGAACATAGGTTATCTCTCCTTTTCTCTCTGCTCCTCTTGTCCTCTTTTTTTTTTCCTTTTTCTCTTGTTGCTTCCTTTATCCTCATTCACTTCTCTGAGCTTTAACTCGCTTGTCGTTGACTATAGTAGCTCCCCCACTCATCCACCCACTCACCCACCTTCCCTTCTTTTGCAGGTTTATGTATGACGAATGTATATCATCTTCTTCCCTCAGTGTGTGAGTGTGTGTGTGTGTGTGTGTGTGTGAGGATGCCAAGGCAGTTAACAGCAGCAGGCTAAGAATAGTTTCTACTTGTCTGCTCATCCCTCCGTCCTCCCTCTGCTCTATAGTTCGATGTTCTCTCACAGATCTGAAAACTTCGGCCCATTTTCACTCTTGTAACTTCGGAGAAGCTGATGAAGTGTTTTATATTACTATTATTATTATTATCACTATTATTTGTGGAAAAGTCAACATGTTCTTTTGAAAAGCAACATACATAAGATAAATGTAATGGCCATGAAATTCTTCCCATTCACACATACTCATGAACATGTATGTATTCATATGCATGTGAATTGAATGTAACCTTGCGCTTTAATTTGTATTGCCTTAGGGTATTTGTTAGTGAGCTGTAAAGCCGGGGCTGCTGTCACAGATTACAGCAGTACATACTCTTCTGTAATACATGCAGCTCCACTGCAGTGTGTGTGTGTGTGTGTGTGTGTGTGTGTGTGTGTGTCAGTAGATGTTATCAAGGCTTCACACTAAATGAGCGCAGAAAAAAAAGAACAAGAAAAGTCCCCTTTTCACCTCCACTTACCTTTTCCCCCTTTCCACTTTACTCTTTCTCCCTTTTCTTTTTCCTTCCCTGTCTCTTTCTGTTCAACAGTCTGTCCATCTCTCTCTGCACCTTCCTCTGCTTCTCCCCCCATCGCTCCGTCTCTCTATTTAAAACACACATGACACTGTGCCAGATTTTTCTCCTTGATCTCAGAGGCTCTTGCGCATTTTTTCTCACGCTTTTCCCTTTTTATTCAAGCCCGAGAATCAAATCTAATAAACACAAGCACACAGATCAGGCACTACATCTACACACAGTGTGCAAGAGAGAGAGAGAGAGTGTGTGTGTAGATATAAGTGCATGCTTACAGTTCTTTTAATATTCTCTTTTATTCTATCCCCTCTTATGTCAAGAGCCTGTCAGTTTGTGCATCTGTAAGTCTGTTTTTCTTTTTTTTTTTCCATCTGCCTTCACTATTCCTTCTCTCCATCTCTTATATCACCGCTTCTTTCCTGTGCCTTTCTGTTTTTCAAACTCTTTTATTTATTTTTCTCTCCATCCATCTCTCTTCTTGCTATCAGGCGTATCCTCTCTTTCCCACCGCATTACCCATCTGTCCGACAGAAGCTGTTTGAAAAGCAAAATCCCACCTGTGGTAAGAACGAAGAACAGGTTTCTGAACGCGATCCCAACATCATGAAGTCTTAGAGTACGCCTCACTCACTCCTCGTTGCTATGAAGCCCATTTTATTTCAATCTCTGCAATACACATCCACCACCTTTATTAGTATATATCTATGTAAATAGCCATGCAGAGGAGTTAATACAGAACATGTGCCATCAACATCTCAATATAACCGAGGTGAATTGAACTCTGTGAGGAAAAAAGAAAAAAAAAAAAAAAAAAACACATTGACAAATGACAGACGTTGGCATTAATGTGTCTGGGTACTCTGAACCACCCTCACACCTCACTGTCACAGTTTTCTTCAGGACTGTCTTTACACTGAAGATACAGTCTCTCTGAAAAGTGTTGACAGTGCGGTCAAGTCAAGATTATTTATATAGCCTGAACGCTTGACTCACAGGGTTTTATAAGCCTTATAGCATAAAACAGCAAATATTCTCCCCAGAAGTTTTTTTTTTTTTTTTCTGATTTTGATGTATAAGAAAAAAACTGGATGAATCTGGGTTGAATCTGGGTTCATTTTGCGTTTTTTGTTTTTTTTATTTTTTTATATGATGACAAAGTGATGAGAAGCTCAAATAAAGTCAGTTAAAATCCTGGCAAAGCTAACGGCCGTTTGAGGATGTAACAGCCTCACAAAATTAAACAAACCTCAAATGAAAATATAAATTCTGTTGAATTTTGCTCATCTGTTCTTTTGCTTCCTCTTCAGATTTGATTTGATGTTATTATAAGGATGTTTGTGTTGTCAGTGTTGTTGTTTTTTTGCCAATGGTAAAGGTAACTCTGTAGTGCTAATGAGTTAGGAAGCAATGTTGTAGTAGTTACATGTCATTGAAAACATCCAGAAAGTCCCTGAACATCTACAGTCCACTACTGAGCTCCACCGTGGACCTCTACACTTTCAAATCATGAGCTGTTTGATTTAAACCTGCGGGTGGTGTTGCCATTTAGCGACGTGCTCCGATACGCCTTGAGTCTTTTTACTCCCGTGTTAAGGATCACGTAAGGATCACTACCGAACCGAAAATATCAAAGTCACCCTTAGATTCTTCAGAACTGACCTTGACAGCGGTAGACAGTCGCCCACGAGGCTGCACTATAAAAACACAGAGCCAACTGGGCCCGAGCTGCTGTGATAATGAGCCAAAATGTTTTAAAAAAAAAAAAAATAAAAAGGCGACTAGAATTTGAGACACGTTGATGAACGCGTGCATTTCCTGATGTGAAGCTCGCCGGTAATGGACCATGGAAGAAATAATTAGCTTTTAGGGAGATTCTGACATGTGGAACAAACACCTTGACAATTACATGGTGGTAGTAGAGGGAAGCAGTATCCTGACAGGAATGAAGCAAACCTGTATCCATACAGTCAGCTTTTACTGGCCGTGTGTCTCAATTCACATACTTCTGTACTTACAATAACTATTTTGAGAGTGTGACAAATGTGGTACAATCCAGTTTACTGTTAAAACCTGGATGGTTTCACTCATAACAGTCAACAAGTTGAGTGTGGAGCGATGAAACCTGGAGGATTTGAGACAAAACTACGCTGCTGAGATTCATACTAGTGAGTGTCGTTCGCGAACGAGCGCCAACAAGCGAGGACAGACTAGGATCACACCGTTATGTTTAAGTAGACAGCAAGTGTAGTGGTACAGGCCAGGTTCACACAGAGCGACGGAGAGACTGATTTAAATACGAGGACTTTGGGGAAAAAGTAAAATCGAGTGAAAAACGAAAGCGAAGCAGCGTCTGGCTACATTTCAGAGCAGAGAGCAGAATTTTCACATTGAAAATATCTAATAAAATGTTGACTTTATTTATTTAAATGGTTTGCTGTGGTTCTGTTTTCAGTGTTTTTTTTTATTTGACTAAAATGTTAAACAATAGTAACTGTGTTTAAAAAGAAAAACTAAAATGCATGAAAATAAGGCTTTTATAAAACCTGTTTACCAACACAATAACCGTTCGTAACTGCTAAATTAGGCTAAAGTAGGAGGCTTGGTGTGATACTAAATGAAGAGCCATTTGGGACCCGTAAGAGCCGGCTCTTCTAAGGGAGTCGAACGAAAAGAGACGAATCTTTGAAAAGAGCCGGACTTCACGTCACTAATTAGCTTCTTTCTCACTCACACACACCAGTGACCTGATGAGATGCGACTCAAACGTTGAACAAGTTAACAAACAGCAGAGGACAGTGTTTCTCAGACACTGACAAGACCGTGGCTCTGTCAGTCTGATTTGCTCCATTAGCATTTGCATTAGCATTACGGCTAATGCTAATGCCCGCACGCATGTTAAACACCACTCCTAGGGGGCGTTTGAATAGCCCAGTGGTTATGTCGCACCACGTTGACGTATATGTGATGTGCAGCTGCTTTTCAGTTCAAATCCCGACACAGACAAACTTTCCTCGTCTTATATTCAGATATTTTGGTGGCAGACGATCACGGTCCAAATCGAGTAGGACCTCGAATCTTCTCCACTAAAACCTCCAACAGCTAAACAACATATTGTCAAAATAAGATGGTCAAGTAGTTTGATATTATTTAGGTAAGAGTGTTTTTTTTTTTTTTTTTTTTTTTAAGTATAATCAGTCTCTGATTGGATTCATTTCTAAATGGTTACAAAATTCAAATGAGGGACATTTCAATGCAATCACAGTCATTTCAAATTTAAATGTAGCTGCACCGAGAAGAGCTTAGAAACATCCTTTTGAACTCATGGCTGGAAAGAAGGATTTGGTATGTTTCAACTTGCGTATCACAACTTTTATAATTAAAAAAAAAAAAAAAAAAGAATTCATGACAGTATTCGTAAAATGAGATAGTTATACATTAATTATTGGTAATATGAACAGAGATGGGATTTTTCTAATATATACGTAGACTGATCCGAGAAATAGGTCGATGGAAGTCATGAATTTAAATACGTACACTTAAAATGAAACCATTAAAAACCTACAGCAAGTGCACATGCATGAGTACGTGCACCGCCACGGCAACATGCAGAACTGTGCAATTAATCAAGTGTAGAAGTATGTGTGTGACACACACACACACACACACACACACAGGTGATCTGTGCGCATTTTTAACACTATTGTTACACTTCCACACTTGCCGATTCCTCTGAGACGCACAGAGACGGTGTCAGTTTCACACACAGGTTGATTCTGAGAAACACACACATCGAGTTGCAGAGTTTAAATAGAAAGCATCATAAGCGCTCGGAGCGTTACAATGCTTAACACACGGTTCTTGAACAACACGTCACACTCTCCTAAATCCTTAGAGAGTTTACAGAGACTGCATGTCACCCTCCAGAAACCAAACTGTGGCTCTGACGTTGGTTATTTTCTGTCAGGATTACATCACCTCGTCTTCAAGTCAGTGGTTTATAGAGGAGAGTCACGAATAATGAACATTACAGGAAGAGGACGGTAAGGAGGTAAAGGTCGCCTGTCACAGCTCTAAAGAATCAGTGATTGTAGTCGGATGGGTTTAGAAATATGACAATCATATTTAATCTACATTTATATGCCTGTGACCTTCAATATCTCTAGTCATATTTAACTTTTGGTTGTAATTTTGCAAATTTTACTTAGATTAACATTAAAATATTAACAAGTCGCCACAAAAAAACATTAATTCCTGCAGCAAATTCAGTGGATATTCAAGAAAATAACAATTCATCTTAACTTTAACATTCAACAAAGTTAAGAAGCAGCTGCAGAAAGATGAATATCTATCAAAGTTCAATGTTTCTTGAATCAAATTTCCTCTTTGTGGCCTGTTTCCTTGTTGACCTATAACGCAAAGACGGTTGGTTTGTCTAACTCAGAATACAAAAAAAGCCTGATAATGTCTCTGGTTGAACTTTGAAAGCCTGTTTGCTGATCGCTGTGTAAGTGTAAGTGCACTTACATTGAAATTGCTTTAGGAAGGAATATTCTTCACAGTACGTTACAGGAAGAACAATTACAGCGAATAAAAAAAAAGAAAAACGTACATAAAAGCACGTAAGACTGTGATGAATACTGCTGATTTTACAGCTGTATATTTAATAGACACTAAAGTTTTTAAAGATATATTTCAAGAAAAGTTATTATATTATAATATCACACTACGACGGCGTATTAGGACCATGTATAAATATGTTTTTTAGGAGAGGAGGGGTAATATTCTGAGAAAAGTCAGAAATTTACTAGAAATAATTTGTGACATTATAACGGGTTTTTTTCTCACAAATGTGCGACTTTATAATGTCACAGATATGTCTGAGATAACAGTCATTATCATGGAGACAAAGACATAGACACGGATGTTCAATTTTATACGTCATGAAAAGTTTATTACAGTTGACGTCAGGAGTCAGGACGATCTTACAGGCCTTTTCTACTAGAACCTACTTGACTCTACTTGACTCTACTCAGTTTCTAGTGTTTCCACTTGGTGCTAGTTCCTGGTTCCAGCTGCTATTTTAGTTTCTACTCTGTCAAGGAACCAATCAATCTGACTCGATACTAAAACGTGACGAGAACAGACGCCGGCCACTGATTGGTCAGAGGAAGTGTCTTCACGAGAGCCAGTGATGCAGGATCCAGACAAGAAGCAGTTTCTTTCAGATCAGCTGTCGTTTGCCGATAAGTGACGGGACTACTTGCGGAGTGATATGAACGACATGAATCAGAGGCAAAAAGTTTATCTTCCTTGACTCTGACATGTAGGACGTTGGGACGTCCCATTTCACTATCAACAGACTACTTGGGGACTACTTTTTCCGTGGAAGCTGTTATCTACCGTAATCATTAAAATTACCATGAAAACAATAATAATCCCCAACAGGTTGATGCAGGACCTGCGGGAAATAAACTTGCAAATTTGCGACTTTATAATGTCACAAATATACGAGTTTATTTTTCGTAAAATTGTGACTTTTTTCACACACAGATTCGTGATTTGCTTTACTTTTTTCATTCCAGAATTTCAAGTCCTGGCTCCGATTTTCTCATGTTTTTTGGGGACAAAAATTTTTAAAAATCAGAAGGAAAAAACCTAGAGCTACCGAACATTAGTGTAATATTGTTCTGAGTGGCTACAGTTCACATCATACTGCACTGAAGTGGCTTTTTATTACCCTAGAAAATTGTTAAATTAGGTTTATTACTACTAGGACTATTATTAAGCGTGTATGAGCAGGTTTCCTACAGAGGTAGACCTTTTGTTAAAGAATAAGCTCCATTTTTTTTTTTTTTTTTTTTTTTACTTAAACCAGAAAACAGACATTATATCAGTAACAGTCTCCATTGACAAAAAACTGTACTGCTGCATCGATTGGATAGTTTTGTTTGTGTTATTGTGCGACTTCCACTGGAGGAAGAAATATTCTGATCTTTTACTTTTAAGTTAAAAAAAAAAAAAATGTACCAAATAATAAATCGCACAATAAATGCACATCTACTATAATATAGGAAGTTCTTCATATTCATCTAAATCCTATAACATATGAGACAGTATATTGGTTTTATGGAGTCAAATGACTTATAAATATGAGGTTTATAAATTCAAAATCATTCAAGTGTGACTGTTGAAAACATGCACTAATGAACAAAAAAGTGATGCTTGAATTTCAGGCGGTGGTGGCAGCTCTTTTGCGTTTTACGTTTCAGCAAATTTTAGTGGCTGCGCGCTATCAAGAGAAAAGTCCAACAGTGATAAATACTGAGATTAATGGCCATTGAAAAAGTCCAGCTCCACCACTTCACAGTGTTGTTGTTGTTTTCTGCTCATTTCCACAATCATTTTTCAACACTCGTTCCCGTGTGTATAACCCTGGAGATCCTGCCAACTCGTAGAGGAATGTTTGTTAAATTTCCAGAATACATTTATTCAGAAAACTGTAACTTAATAAATCTTTTTTCTTTAAGGTGTTATAACCTGATTACTATGTTAGTACACAACCAAGCTCTTACATTTTCACTGCATCAGACCTGCACTGATCTACTTTCAGGTCACAGTAGACCTCTCTCTCTCTCTCTCTCTCTCTCTCTATACACAGTTTTATATTTGAGCTGAATCAGTTTATCAAGACACGTAAACTTGCACATGATTTTGCACATGCACACGCTCTGAAAATGTTCAGTCTGTGTCATAATGGCAGAAAATAACCAACACTGGCAGAAAATCTATCAAAAAAAAAAAAAAAACTTTGATTCACCCTCTCCTGCCTCCTTCTGTCTATAGAATTGTATCTTGATTGTCTGCTCGTTCTCCCTCCCTCTGCTTCACTATCTGTCCTTCCCTTATTCCTTGTCATTCTCCTCCATCCATCTGTCTATGCTGTTCTTCCTCCTCATCCTGTCCCAGAGTGTTGAGTCACTCCTTAGGGGTGAGGCAGTGAGTGCAGAACAATTCCTCTGTCTCTGGCCTATCAGACGTCCTTTGATAGAGCTGCGGTTATTGATTAAAATGTCTGCGAGCTTGGCCTTCTGGGGCCCGGAAGCTTTATTCAACCCTCTCCGTTTGCTCTTCACACTGACTCTTCCTCTCTCTCTCTCTCTCTCTCTCCTCATGCGTTTCTCTTTGTCAACCCCCTCAACGTCTTTAATTTCCTCCACCCTCATTTTCTCTTTCACTCACTTATTTGCTTAAGGCAGTTGTGTCAAACTCAATCATTAAAGAGGCCGTGTTTAAAAAAAAAAAAAAAAAAGAAGAAGAAGAAAGGAAGAAAATCACCAGCCACCTCAAGGGCCATTAGATACACCTAACTATAACTAATGCAGCTTAATGGTGAGTTCAGGACAAACATGGAGTGAAACTCTGTGACACGCGACATCACAAAGACATGAACAGACACGCATGTTTACTGCTTGAGTGATGAATTTTATGTCACGAACAGTTTATTACAGTTGACGTCATTAAGAATCAGGAGATGAAGGACGAGCTTTTTCAACTTGGTGCTAGTTCCTGGTGCTTTTTTTAGTATCTATTCAGCCGAGGTATCAGGTGAACTGAGCCGATACGTAGCTATAACTAATGCAGGACTCACTTAATGTTGAGTTCAGGATAAACATGGAGTGAATTTTTCATGTGATTCAGTTACACACGATGTCATGACAAAGACATGAACAGACACAGATGTTCACAATGGAAATGTTTCTGTTTGACTGATGAATTTTATACAACATCACGAAAAGCTTATTAGAGTTGACGTCATCAGGAAACAGGAAATGAAGGACGAGCTTATAGGTCTTTTCTACTAGAACCTACTCGACTCTACTCGACTCTACTGGTCTCTACTCAGTTTCTAGTGTTTCCACTTGGTGCTAGTTCCTGGTTCCAGCTACGGTTTTAGTTTCTACTCTGTCGAGGAACCGATGGAGCTGAGTCGATACTAAAACGTGACGTGAACAGACGCCGGCCACTGATTGGTCAGAGGGAGTGTCTTCACAAGCTGCGACCAGACGCCAGTTGAGTTGAGAGAGCGTCAACAAAATAATCAAGCTCCATTTTTAAACAGGACAAGAGTGATAGCCATCGTCGTAGCTACCTGGTCGTAAGCTAACCCAGCAACAAGTACAGCATCTCCTCCATGTCCATTAATGTTTACTGATGTTTTAGTGTCGTGACGTCGCAGCAGTTTGACTCCAGTCACCACATGTTTTCCCTCGTCGCCATCCTTCTTCTGGTGCATGCTGAGAAATTTCTCGTACCCCAGATAGATTGACCTTCTACTGACGTGAACGTGTAAAATCAGAGGGGGAGGGGCTACGGGGTAGAAATGTGATTGGCTCATATTTACATAACTTAAATGCAGATCAAATAGTTTGTGTTTGTGAAACAGCAGCAGGTTTAATTCAGACTCGTTATCAAGTCACCGCTTCACTCTAGAGCTCAAAAAAGACAGTATTTTAAGACGGTTATAGATTACAATCATCAATGATTTGTCATTAATTTCTGTTGGATCAGCCTTAAAACCAATCAGGATATCTCTAAGCTCCTGTGGTATCTGTTCAGGTTCAGTCTGACGTATAGGAGAGTTAAAACGTGAGGAAATGTCTTCACAGAATGAAAACAGGAGTTGAATTGATCCTGTGATGCTACTTGACTTCTTCATTCTGTGGTTAGTCATGTTTCTGACAAAGTCACTAATATACTGTGTGTGTGTCTCTTGTGTGCTCTGGTTTCTGTCTCACATTCACGTGGAGGAGGAACCAAACTGTGATGGAAAACAACGTGTCTGCTACCAGACTGAGTAGAGTCCAGTAGAGTCCAGTAGAGTAGAGATAGAACAGTTTAGTGGAGAACAGACATTATTTTTGCCGCCTGTGGGCAGCTGCACAACTTTTGTATTTAACAGAGACAGAGAAACATAGAAGAGGTCATGAAATAAAAAATAAAAAAGACGCATGCATCTGATGTCAACACCCAGGTTAATTACTGGTCTACCTTTATTGTTGCAGTTATTATAGGAATGTGACAGTGATCATTTCACCGCATGTTTTACTCTGTATCTTTGTGCAAGTGACAAATAAAAACCTTGAACCTTGAATTATTCACTTCGTGTTTGGTTTGAACCAAACATAAAGGGAATAAGAGTCAAAGCTACGACGATGGCTATCACTCTCGTCCTGTTTAAAAATGGAGCTTGATTATTTTGTTGACGCTCTCTCAACTCAACTGGCGTCTGGTGGCAGCTTGTGAAGACACTCCCTCTGACCAATCAGTGGCCGGCGTCTGTTCACGTCACGTTTTAGTATCGACTCAGATCCATCGGTTCCTCGACAGAGTAGAAACTAAAATAAAAAACCAGGTACCAGGAACTAGCACCAAGTGGAAAACACGATAAACATTTTTGTCGAACTCCGTTTTTATTATTAACTATGGTGGTTGTTGTTCTTCTAAGGAACATTAAACTTCATCGCATCATTTTGGAGGTTACAGTTTTGTGTATTTTATTGCTGTGTTTAACGATTTTGCGTTATGCTAAAAGGTCTTTCTACACTAAATATCAGAGGCATCTCTTCAGTACATCACACTACAATTAAACAGCAACTGCAATGTACAGTCTCTAAATGACCATAAAGTTCAATCAACTCCTCTCTCAAACAGTTCAGAAAATTGAACATTATAATATTCATTAGGTAGGATTTATTACAGGACTGTTATATTACACTACATTATTCTTACTTTAGTCAACCTAACAAGCTGGCAACCAAACGTACTTTTATGATAAAAGATTACAGACATGTATCTTTGTTATGTTTAAACACGTTTTATAGTTGAAATCAGACGCAGACAAACTAGGTAACAGTTAAACAGTGTCAAACTGTATGTGGTTAGAGTGTGTTGATTTACTTCCATTGTAAGGACATGTATTTATAGCCGGGTAGTCGGTAATGAACTTAGAGAACAGTAAGTTAACTTTATGAGGACAGAATGATCACTCTCTTTTCTTCTAGATCTTCCTTCATTAGCTAAATGCTGCCGCTTTAAAGCCAATACCCAACAAGACAGGCAGATACCAAATGATCTTCTGAATGAAACCAGACTGGTTAATACTTTCTGACACATATAAGTGAGCTAAACTGTCTAATACATTATACTGCCAGGAAATGGGTTAAAGCACCTAGTAATAGGAGTGTACTGTCTTACGTCTAAGCCACTAGTTAATGGGTTGAGACACATAGTAAAGTGCTGGCTTAATGCCCGCTATTCCCCGCCCCCTCCCAAATGTTGAAAAAAAAAAAAAAAAAAAAAAAAAGACATTAGGGAAAATGGCTGCTATTCTGTTAAAAGATGCAACGCATCAATTACCTGCAGAACAGACAAATGCACTTACACAGGAGGACAAATACAACCACACATTTATACAGACAAACTAACACAACAAAGTGTTGTGTTTCCTTTATATGGCCCATTAATGTCAATTCAACCCTACAAACAAATTTAAGTTTAAAAGAAAAGAGCTGAAGAGGCAGTATCATCGGTTTCCCTTGTTACATCCTAAATTTAGGAGTCATAGGAACAATTTGGTGATTTTACGTTTTATGTTGAACGATATTTCCAGTAGAGGTGTCACACTCAAGTTGTTTTGGCTACAATGCTGATATAAGTCCCAACAAGTCCAAGCTGATACTAAAGGCCCAGTCCCATTCCTCTTTTTTACCCCTCAGCTCTTGAAACAAAGTGGTAAATTAGAGGTGAAAACATTCCTCTACTTTACTGATACACGTCATCAGAAAAGTCGTCGCTAGTTGCTACGTAAAAGATGATGCGACAAGTCTCCGTGACAACCGATTGACAACAAACAAAGATGGCGTCTACAGACTCGTTTATGTCCATCAAGTTGGCGACGGATTAAAAACTGACAAGATATTTGTTTAAATTAATGTGACGTTTCATCAGATGGATGGAAAACGTTAGCAAAGTGACAACTAGCGATTGCTAGATAACGTTATCTTCCTCCAAACACACTCACATCTGAGAAACACACACACACACACACACTCCTCTGAGAGTTATGCAATGGAAACTGACAAGATATGAACGTTAACGTTAGCAACATTAGCAAGCTAGCTAACGTTAATTGATTAGCGGTTAGTGATAAGCTAGCTTAATTGGTCACAGTTATTAATTAAATTGCTAACTTGACTTGACAACCGTCCTATAAATTTTATAGATGTCCAGTTTTCCCTCTTGTCGCCATCCTTCTCCTGGTGCATGCTGGGAAATTTCTCGTCGTGAGCGTGTAAAATCAGAGGGGAGGGGCTACGGGGTAGAAATGTGATTGACTCTTCTACTTAAATGCAGATCAAATAGTTTGTGTAAAATCAGCAGCAGGGAGGTTATCAAGTCACGCTTCACTCTAGAGCTCAAAAAGACAGTGTTATAGATTACAATCATCAATGATTTGTCATTAATTTCTGTTGGATCAGCCTTAAAACCAATCAGGAAATAGCTCCTGTGGTATCTGTTCAGGTTCAGTCTGAAACAGTTAAAGCAGGAAATGTTCCACAGAATGAAAACAGGAGTTGAATTGATCCTGTGATATCAACTTCTTCATTCTGTGGTTAGTCATGTTTCTGACAAAGTCACTAATATACTGTGTGTGTGTCTCTTGTGTGCTCTGGTTTCTGTCTCAGGTTGGTTGTCTGTGTCTGTTTGGTGTAGTTTTTTTTTTTTTTTTTTTTTTTTTGAGGGAGGAGGGACGGCGGTTATTGATTTATAGGTTGTTATGATTCTGACCAAGTCACCACAACACTGATAGAAAGCTAAATTTGTTTCTCCTTAACTGTCTCTTTAATACGCCGCTGTCCACCGTGTCCGTAGATCTCCTCTCTCTCACACACACAGAATTTCAAAACAACCCTCCACTTCTCATTAATAGTCTTGTTGCTCCTGATGTTGTGTTGCATGTTTGTTGCTTAGTAAATAACAGTTTTATGCGCCAGTTCAACACATGGTCATGTGACCATAGAGGTAACATTAGTTATGATGCACTAAAATAAAAAATGCAGCACATGTCTTTGATTCCACTACACAATACACTAGAAACTGAAGGTCTTTAGAACAAAACAGTCAACAAACAAAAGCCAACATAGTTGCCTAGAACAACATACAACTGCTAGCAGCTGTATAGTAGAAGAGTCTATAAAAGCCTGCGCACTTAAAGAGCACTGTGGCGACTTACTGCACACGGCCAATGCCCACAAGTATTACTTCCTGGCATTAAATATCGTACTGAGTACAGGAACAAATTAGTTTTTATATCTGTTCAGTCTCCTCATGGGTCCCTCAATCTTCCACCGCAAGGAAAGAGCTGGTGGAGTGGGGACTGAGTGTGTTTTCTCACCGACTATATTCTGGCCTGCCTAATGTCCCACTCATAAAAGCCCTGGATGGATGAGTTTAGCTTGACACTCATGACCCCCTGAGCTGTTGGCAAAATGCTAATGATTTGTGATTGAAGTTGCACATTCACAAAAGGACTGGCTCGGCATTTGTGCACTGCCTCTCCTCGTGGAAAAAATGGCTGATTGTGTATTTCTTTCTTACCCAAACGAAACAAAGCCTGTAATCACGCTAATTATTTCTGATTTTCTCAACATATTTCTTTTCTATTGTTGACAAACTAACAACAACAAAAGCTTCAGATTTTACCCGACTGAAAATCTAATCAACAGATAAACAACATGTATAATGTGTAAAGGCTGAAACGATTACACGGCTCAATTAAGCAGCAACCGTTTTTTGGTTAATCAATAAGTTCCTAAAACAATCCTTTCATGCAAAAAATTGCTACTGCGACCGCTTCTCTTTGTATCCAGTGATTGTTATCAGACCGCTGATCAAAAGGAAGATGTAAGACGGCATCTTTTAAAACCGCAATGGACATTTTCACTATTTTCTGATGTAACATAACATCAAACAAGTAACTGTATAATTAAAACTTTATGAAAGTTTGAAGGAAAGGAAAACACGACCAACAGGTTGTTAACATAAGAGCGGTGTTGATAAAAGATGGATGAGAATAAACACCGATATTAGATTGTTCTAAACAAAAATAAACAAATAAATAAACCATCACCTTTGTAACTTTACATGATCTCAAAAAGAAACAAAACAAACGTTGTAGCGTTAAGATGAATCATTCTGTCTGTTTATATGAGTCAGAGGTTGGACGAGAGCTGAGGTCCATCGCAAAAAATAAAAAATAAAAAATCCCTTTGATCACCTTGTGTCCTTGGAGCAAACAGCACCTTTTCAGACATTCTGTCATTCAGGATTAGGTTTACAACTCGCCAATGCATGCACGTTTCCACTTCTATTGCTCAACTGTGTGTTAGACCAAAGGCAGCTATGTCATCACACACTTTTCTCTCCAGTGGCTTTGGATCAAAAGACATGCTACACCAAAGGAATAAAACTACACAAAAAAAAAAAAAAAATGTGCTAGTAACATTTAATTACATCATCACTACAATGCCTGGTTTGTTTTACACACATATTTAATGAATTGAATAGATTTTTCATAGCATAAAAATGGTGGACGGAGTTTTTCAAAATTAAACGTGGCAGCAAAATGTGGCAATTAAAGATGAAGATGAAGATGATTTTGTTAAATCATGATGTTTGCTAAGAATGACTGATCTCTAGTTTCAGTGTAAAGTATAAGTGAAAATCTTGCATCAATCTCCTCCATATATAATATATAAGTGACTGAATTATAGAGGAGGACGTCAAAAACATGGTTACACCAGTCACTGACATCGTCACGAGGCGAGACGCTCTGCACATACTGTATGAGTCAAACGCTGCCGTCTTCCAGGTCAGAGCCCATGTCTTGACGGGACATCGTTTCTTTTAATTGGTTATATCTGACACGGTTGTGATATCTGTCAGAAGGTTGTGACAGAAAGAGGAAAGCAAAGAACAATGCTCATGCACACAAACAAACACGAGTCATTCATGCTACTGTCACTACGGAGCAATTAATTTAAATCTGTCACAACTGCATTAGTCTTATCATCTGCCAAAGCGCTTAGCTCTGCCTCAACAAGCAATATCACAATACATGATTTAACTTTCGCTAGAGAGGAGCGAAGGAGAGGACAGAAGGAGAGGAGAGGATGAAATCAGATCACTAATCTTATGACGTGACTATTCACCAGAAGTAGGCTAACAACATGACACTCTTGCCAAGTGTATAAGCGTCACTTTACATCCAAGTTTTCTCTCTCTCTCCTGGTGCTGCAGTGACCATGTTGCAGAAAAAACACCCTCGGCACCGTCACGGTCACCTTTCACTAGAAGCAACTGTCCTCTTGTAAAAAAAAAAAAAGAAACTTCAACTTCTCTTCATCTCTACATAACATCGTATCCTTGTTAACATTAAAGAAAACAAAGACAGAAAAATAGATCAACTTAAAACAAAGAATAACTTTATTAACATTGTTTTTTAGTCTATAACAGGAAAGATTTAAAGTGCTCGTAGTAGAACTGCAACTCTAAACTACTACTACTAAACCATTTGATTCTGAAAAATAAAATTAAGCAAAACATTAACTAACAAGTAAAGTACAGATCCTCAAAACTCGAACTAACTCTAATTCAGTCCTTCTCAAATATACCGTAAAGCAGAGACAGGTGTTTATTCTTTTGAGGTAAAGTACCGAAGTACCGCGGCGCTCCGGTATTGTTTTGTTTTTAAGTCTTTTATTGTCATTAATCAATGGAAACTTGTATCTATCACACCGCACAGCATGTGAGTGGAGGAAACTGTCTGTGACCGACACTGGAGCGCGTGTAAATTCACACCTGTGTGAATTACATGTGTGCGGCGCATCAGCTTTTTTTAAAAGTGCGCATACACCGGTGCATGCCCCGGACTCGCAGTATCAGAGCAGAACCGGAGCAAGACGGAGAAATTTCTCCAGCCGTTGGATAAAAACCTGCGCTCTGACTATATTTCACACGCTACGCTCACATGCTCTGGTCTGGGTGTGGGGGAGTTAGAATGAGCTAAATTTAACGACGAGGAGAAAATCAGACCCGGCGTTTATTTGAGACCGAAGTTTATTGCTCAAATGTGTTGCTGCCCCGGGCTGATAAAAGAGACAAAAGTCTGTTCGCCACTTGGCTGTTATTCCAGATCAGCAGATTCATCATTTTCCTCAACAACAGACCAATGAAGAGCAAGGAAAATGATGAATCTGCTGATGTGGAACACCCTTCAACACCAACCAAACAAGATGTTGGGTAAGTCTTATAAAACAGTGTTTTTAATAAACTCTGGGTTCACTTACTAAGTTATCAGTACTTCAGTTTATGTGTAGGGACCCTATTAATGCTACTGCTGAAGTGAAGTGATATTTTGAACTTTATTAGTGGTTAAAAAATGACAATTTAGATACGTTTGGCTGACTGCCCCATTTACTTTCATTGTTAAATATTTGGTTGTGAAAACAAAAGACGGTCAAACTGGATATTACTTCAACCAACGTAAATTATCTGTTGAGGGGAGTTTGACTCATATTCATGGTGAAATAGACTCCAGGCTACTAGTTTAAGTGAACTCATGACACAAGACTTTGGCCAAACTAACGCTAACGTTAGCGTGTTGGACACTAGAGCATTAACGTCACCATCTTTATAATCAACGTACCAAGTCTGGGAAGATCTTATGTATTTCAAAAAAAAAAAACTGTTTCACAGTTTTTCATACAAAACTTCTAAATTTGTTTAATCATCATCAGCATCCAAAGCAGCTGAGTTTTCATTCACTGGTCTAAAATGTCAAAATATCATCCTGTGAACTGCTACAGCTGCATTTTTATTTACAAACAGAAAAGAGAGGCAGCAGTGATGTTATATTACTCAAAGTTGTATTTGGTTGTTTTTTTTCTTTAAAGATTTGCTTTGAGGCTATGATGCATTAACATGTACATTAATCAAGTCAGTTCACATTCGCTGAGATTCTCTTATATGGACGAAAGAAAAGTAGCTTGATGTGTTGCTTGTCACTTTTCAGAATTAATGTCACTGAGTGAATGAGTGTAGAGCCAGTAAATCACTGACAGGGATGACAAGTTGGCTGAGAAGAGAGGAGAAGAATTCAAATCATGAAAATATGTGACCTTGTAACAAAAACATTAGATTGGTGGTATCTCCCAAGTGAGTCTCACCCTTCTGAATGTTTAACATCCAACGTATCTGGTATTACTATGGTAATGCTATCAATTACAAACCAGGAGATGAACGCTTAGTCCCAGAGATATGCAGCAATACATTTGCAGAAACATTACTGACGCTGTCACGCGTGGGCCCATGAGATGTCGTCTGGCAACATGGAAGAACATGTCAGCTGCATACCTATCACACCACATCCTCATATAGCATCCTGAATAGATATAAACTACTATATAGCCGCTGTTTTCTCTTCAGCGAGAGACATCGCTGAAGAGAAAACATTTAAAATGAGTTCACAACTTGTTGTGTCATCAGTTCTACAGATACAAAAGTCTTGTATTTCTTTTTTTTTTTCTTTTATGAGAAGAGCAACAAAAAGTTTCTCTTCTCTGTGACTGTTTAAGCCCAATATGTGCATCAATCCAACCCAACAGTTAAAACAATAAGCGATTAGCTCGGTGTCCAAAAAGATCGGTGCTTCAATTCTTCATAAAACTCCATCACTTTCATATGTGCAGCCAAGAATAACACCATAAAGACCATAAAGTGGAGGAAAAGCTGACCAGAGAGGGTCTGTTTGTACGATTCAGTTCATCAACATTGAAAAAAAAAAAAAGACGTGCACCAGACACACACACAAAGCCTTAGAGAATTATTAAAGAGACAGCATAACAGAGCTGAAGACGTTTAGTTCCTCGCCTGTACTGTGGCGTATTTCCTCCCGTGTGTAATCTCAATTAATGAGAAGCGACGTGTTAGTAACGCCCAGGTTCAGAGAAAGTGAAGTCACTGAACATTAGAAGAATCACATCACCAGTATAGTTCACAGAGCTGATTGGTTGATAATCAATGAGTATAACATGATGCAGAATGTCAAACGATCCATTGAAGCCTGAGGAGACAGGGAGCTCATATTCTTTGTGGTTTCTATTCTTTTGAATGTTTTTTCCAGTAGTGGTGAGTCATTACAGCAAAACACTGCCAGTACCAGTAGAGATAGACTGCTCGGGAAAATGGTTACATAAATTATTAATTAAGTAATACCTTTCCTTAACCAACTACAGTACATTTGAAATGCTGTTGAGCGAGGAACTACAGTGGGAAGTGTTTGGTTGTGAATGACTGAAGAAATATAGAAGAAGGGAAGAAGCTCTTCTGTACAATCAACCTTCCCTGGAAGAATAGTTATTAGACTTATTGTTAAAACCTAAAACAAAACACAACCAAGAGACCAACAATCTCTCTTTATCTTCACTGAGAACACAAACTATAACATACAGAAATTAATATTCACAAGCTCTCTAAGATCAACACCACTCTACAGACCAGAAGTCATAAATCTAACGGCTTCGACCGTTTTGATTCACTGATTAATGTATCAGTCATTTCTTCATCATGTCATTTACGTTACGAACACAGTGACTTAGCTGTGTCCTGACTGATATATCCATCTATCGATATATCTATCTGTTTTCATGTCATTGTAGTTTCAGATTTATTGAACGCTAATCATCACGAAGTAGACACACGCTACGCTGGCAGTAACAGGTCACAATCAATTATATCAGCACTTCTCAGAAGACTTTATAGATAAAGGAATAAAGAGGAGGAGGAAGAGGAGAGAATAGTGGATGTGAATGTTGACAGTTGCATTCTGAGTAATAGTGCAGCTGGCCAGAGGTCTGTGACTCCTGTCATGTTGTAGTATCTTGGGTAGAGTGGAAAAAAAAAAAAAAGAAAAAGAGGAAATAAGATGTGGATGACAAGAACAGAGTCAACAGTTTCATTCTGCGAGCGCTGCAGGAAGCAGACTCTGATTTACAGTACGTCTCTGCTGTATCTTACCTTGTTTGCATTTATAAAAGATTCTTACAAAGTATCAACACATAAACATAAGAGAAATGACATTTTAGTAGAGATGTAGTAATCTATCGATCTACATCGATATATCGATTCGGTGATTAACGATCTGTTGAACGGCTGCAAGAACATGTGGAATTGTTCATATTTGTTTTGTTCTAACTTGTTGAAGTTTCTTATTTTGAAGGAAAACGTGTACGTCAGGTGTAGTAGATATGTATTAAAATATATATATAGGTTTTAAGATCTAACTATGAAAATATCGTCACTATTTGATGAACTAACAAGAGTGAAGGTTTACAAAGATTCTGCTTTCATGTATAAAAATGGAAACTTCGAGTTCTTTCAGTCATGTTTTATAGGAAGTGATGGTTTTTTGTTTATCTCTGATTCTTGCAGGATAGGATAGGATGTTTATTTTATTAAAAAAAGAAGACTTTTTCATTGTGATACCTCAAAGATCAAAGAAATAAAATAGTTAAATAATATTTTAGTTGTTTTTGTCGTGAGCTGATTGTGTTAAATGTTTGATATCGTCTCGTATTGATCGCAGGCGACTTGAATCAAATTGAAATCGTATCATGTCGACTGTTGTCATATCTGCAAATATCGTACAACAACTTGAACGAATTTGCGTGGATTTTAACCATTATTTCCTTTATCATATATAAGACTTAATCTGATGTAAACAAAAGAGTGAGACAGTTTACTTTTGTTTTAACAAAATGCGTATTAAGGTCAGCGAGTAAAGATGCCAATATGAAGAGAAAACACAGAGATGATCTCCTCCGAGGAGATGTGACATTTAAGAAGGAGACCGTATTCATCTTCTGTTTTATGGTAAAAATTTATTACTGCATCTATAAAATGCCAGACCTCATGTAATAATTGTACTGGGAAAAGGCCACGCGAGCTCTAGTAATACTTTGTTTTATATCTACTCATATTATATGAAGGAGACAGTGAGTGGACGTTGGTGGTTGATCTGGTTGTGTTGATTATCTTTTTGCGACTTTTGTTTTTAGTGTTTTTGCTTTTTTTTTCTTTAAAACTTGAAGTGAAGTGAAGCAGCAGAGTCACCAACGTCTCCTGCTACTGATCTCATTAGGTGAGTGTTTTTTTTTTGTTTTGTTGTTTGTTTGTTTTGTTTTTAGATGAATGATAAAGTTTAGCCACAACAGGTTCAGTCGTAGACAAATAAATTCACCATAAACCACTGATTCAATGACTGAATCATAAATATGATTCTGACTCATTTTGCTTCAAATTAATTACAGGACTGTAACACGAAGACAGTATTTTTTAATACTATGTCACGTAATCCACGACAAATTACAAATGTATAATATATAATTGGCAAACACGATGATTAATCACAGTTAACACAAAAGATTATTAATAGGATCCATACAACCCATCCTAACTTCTTATGCTGCGGTTTATTAAAACCAGGCTGGAGATGACACATTTTGTATGACATATCCAGACATGATGTATTCATCAATGATTTTCACATTCGACTCTAAATAATATTCTGATTAACATATCAGTCATGCTGTCAGAGCAGGCTGTGGAAATGGAAGAGAGCCTGCTGAGCTGGGCTTATTATATGCAACCAGTACACAGCTTCTACACAATCTCCATTTATTTCGTCGACTGATTATGTTTCTCTCATTTTGTTGTAACTATGAGGAGATGTTACAGTGGGATCTTCACTACACATGCATCTGGATTTTCCTCTTGGTGTTTAGTAAATGATAAATATTCAGGATGAATCTAAAAAAAAAAAAAACACAATAAAATGGGATACATAAATGAATCAATACATTGAGCTTATTAAGCTAACTTACTGCTAACCGCTAATCGATAATGATCATTAACGTTAGCGTTAGCTAGTAATCGCTAGCTAACCTGATGGACATAAACGAGTCTGTAGACGCCATCTTTGTTTGTTGTCATTTGGTTGTCATGGAGACTTGTCGCGTCACCTTACGTAGCAACTAGCGACGACTTCTGATGACGTGGGAACGTTTTCACCTCAACACTGTTTTAAAGGACGAGGGGTAAAACAGGACTGAGACTGGCCCTAAAAGACCAGGATCCACTGTTCACAGTGCTGAGATTTAGAAAGAGCCGTGCTAAGTGTTTCCATCTGCTCCCAATCTTCATGCTAAGCTAAGATGGTTTTAGCACACAGAGCAGTATCAACCTTCTCATCCACGTCTCAGCAAAAAAAAAAAATCCATTTGTCAAAATGTAAAAGCGGCTTTTGACTTGACGGTAAAAGGTTTCATCCTTTCTTCAGCTAATTAACTTATCACACAACAATGAAAAAGTCTAGGTATGGATCTAATGACTCTCTTCATTTCCAGGGCTGAGGTCTCTCAAATCTGATCTGTTTTTGTGATGAAATCATCATCCATGTTGAGGTTAACAGGTCCAACTCTCAGAAAGTGTTTTGGTTCCAAAACTGTATCATAACAATCAAATTCACTATCATTTATTTTATCTATTTTAATTTAAAAAATTTAGATGAAACCACAGCTTCTGATCTCTCATCTTACAGACGGACAACTGCTGAATTAGTTCGTTCATTTGTTCTTGTTTTTGACAGAACAGTGACTGAGCATCTATATATGAGACCTTTTAATGACGCAACCTGGACAATTCATCGGAAAACTAGATCAAATGCCACCGGTTGGTCCTCTGGCTGACAAACAATGGCAGTAAGTAAGTGAGTATGGTAGGCTGTGTGCTGCAGTACTACAGTATATAAATATATAAAGGCTGAGTGGCTTGTTAAAAGAGGCTGATGTACTGGTGGTATGTTGTTAGCCAGCTGCTCCTGGTGGGCTCCCACTTAATAAGCTTCAGTAATACACATGTCTCTCCGATGGGTGTGTGTGTGTGTGTGTGTGTGTGTGTGTGGTATCCCAGTGAGGTTGGGATGGGCAACACATTGTGTTGAGGAAGTGAGTTTAATATCACCCTATATCACATTATATGATAATTCTGAAGCTGTGTTTAATAAGACAATTTATATTTTATTTCTCACCAGGTTAATAAAATAACAGCACATTCAACTAAATTAGAAATTGTGATGTATCACAGTATATTACAACTCCGTCCTATTATAACATGTGCGATTGTATCAATATATAAATCACAAACTTATAAATACGGTAATTGGATATCACAGATTAGGAAATATAAATTAGAGCTTTAAGATAACATAACATTATATTATAATATAATTATATGGTAACATAATATGCATGGTAATCTAATGAGTGATATACTTTACACATATACTGTAAATTAGGTAATTAGGCGCGATACTGCAGAGAGGTTGTTAGTGGATGAATAGTGCCACAAAGGCAGACTGGTTGGCTCACTGAGTCACCATTGACTGCTGATCTACAAGCAATTATCCTTTTCCAATTTTCTGACCATAATTCTCAGGTAAAAGATCTATCCTCTAATTAGTTGCCACATCAGTCAAAGGCATATAATTGCAGACAGCAGACAGACAGAAACAGCGACAAAGCTGGATCAATCAAGACGTACAGACAACTGCCAGCTGACTTGTGTAATATGTTAAAAGAAAACTCCTCCAAACAAAGATACGCTTATTAAAGACTTGAGACAAGGAGAAGAAGAAGAGAGGTTGAGAGGAGAAAGTGGCCAGGATGAGGTTAGAGAAACAGAAGTTAGATGGAGGTTGAGGAAGGACAGGACAGGACAATAGCTGGAAAAAAAAAAGGATGATTCAGGGAGAAAAAGATCCAGATAGAGAAGAGGAGAGAAGAGGAGCAGGGGAGAACATTATATCAGATCTGAGTGCAGGAAATCATTTAGTTAAATTTAGCCATCATTTAGAAAGCTCTTCATGCCCTCTAAACAGCTCCACACCAGCAGGCTACTGGATGGCACAAAATGAATGCTAAAATCAAAAGTAGGAGAGGATGGGAGAGAGGAGGAGGAGAGAGGAGGAGAAGGCTTGTGCTATGTGACACCTCTCTCTGTTCTCTGTCTTAGTCAGTGCAGTGACGTCAGCTTTTTAACAGCATTGGTGTCAAATCTGGCCTCCCTCCTGTTTCTAGCACCAGGAAGACAGCCTGAAAGAGATTATAAGACAGTCAATGTGGATTTTTCATGTATATTTATGAGACATTTATCTCTTTTTTTGATCTCTGCAGACAATATGTGCATCCTACAGGGGGATGGACACAATATCAAGAACACCTGTGTAATATAAAGCAATCTGATGTTGCCTTTGTGAAGATTTAAAAGCCCTTTTCTTCCGACCAAATACAATATTGACCAGCGTCTTGGCTGCAGTCTTCACTTCACTGCACTTTGTACTGTTTCTTAAAAGCAGCAACTTACACTGAATATGATGATATCAATGTAGGAAACGGATACAACTCTGTATTACTGGAAGCCTGAAATGGCATTTTCACCTTGTGCCAGGATGTAATGTGATGTGAACATCACAACAAAGTTCCTCCATGTTTTAGTTTTAAAAATTACAAACTTCCAGACAAAAACACCCATTTATAACCAGGTTACCAGACAGAGTATATTTATTTAAATATAACTTTTCTAAATCAAAAAGGAAAATGACTCAGCCGACATTTTTGAACAATACAGAAGCTGCTTGGTGATAAATTGGGGACCAGACAGTCGCCACTGATTCAATACAGGTCTTTACTTGATAAAACATATTTCTCTGGTCTTTTCAAGCAACAGTTTACAAACCCTCCAGGATTTCAAGGCCCCTTTATTCATCTATTTATTTTGAGATTGTTGCAGCCTGAATTCATGGCAGCGAAAGTTGTAATGAAGCTGCAAGAGCAAGCTGAAGTTGCATTTTTTAATTGTTTTTTTTTTTTTTGTAGATTTAAAAATAATGAACTAATTAATCTCACATTTTAAATTTCATTAATCTAGATTAATAGCTTTTCTTTGTCAAGGTGTCAGAGGTCAGCGCTCACCAGAAGTAAACATTTACTGCATTACTATTTACTGCCTATTTTTTTTACCTTTATGATTATACTTTAGCAATTAACGTCCTTGGCAGTGATGTTGGAAGTTTCCTGCATCTTCCAAAATAAGAAGGTAATCACTGAGGCGGGATCACTGACGTAAGGATCAACGTTTCACTGGAAACGATGATAATTGCTCAAAAGTTCGTAGGAATTTTCGCGGTTGAATTTGCGTCTTATTCCTATTTTTCCATACTTTTACGTAGGAACCAAGATAAAAAAAAAAAAAAATGAAACTGATACCACATTCTTATAAGAAATTTAAAATATATATAAAGGACGTCTACAGACGTTTGAATAGACACATCTCCACACGGCAACATTTCATCAAAAATAACTTAAAGGTAACCACCATCGGAAGTACATTAACTTTTTAATCATTTGGTTTTAACTGCAAATGGAGGTGCATCAGGTTCATAATTAAATATTAATTAGAATACAGGGAAAACTGTAAGCTTTACAGCTCTTGATGCACAACATTAAATACATTAAAGCCTAATGTGCAGCAGTAATGGAAAACAGTTAGCTTTTCCATCTAGATGGTATTTTCTTCATCCACTTTATAGCCACACAGAAAGTATAATGTGTATTTTTTTTTTCCAGTGTGGGTTTGTTTGTTTATGTTTGTGTGTTTTCATATCATTAGATTTTACATACGTTGCCTCCTTGGTATTTGTTCTGTAACATTATTCATTCACATCTCTCAATATTTAGTCGTATTTTCAAACTAATAACAAAGCAAAAAACTAATGACAGTCACATGTAAAGTTACTGTAACTTCTGCTGTGTTTGTACATCGATGTGTTCAACACTGTCACAAACAAATTACAGCGCGTTTACACCAGGTGAGTTAAGGGAATATTTAGGGGCCGGGAACTTTTGGGGAACTTTTGAGTAACGTCGTCTCACTCGGCCATTGTAGCGTCTGCGTCTCCACCGAAGGTAAAACAGATCAGTGACAGGACGGGGTCTTTTCAACAATCGCTTCATCACGTTATTGTTGATAAACTACACGCTACCGTCCGTGTGTGATGTGTGTGTGCAAGAGAGAGAGAGAACGGTACCGTGTGTTTGTTTTTAACGTTGTGTTTCACATTGGAAAAAATATTAGACTATTGAAACTATTTATTGATAGATTGATGATTGCTTCAGCAGCTGGGTTTTAAATATGGTGCTTCTTTGTTGACTGCATCATGTACCGTCTTGAGTTACAACCAATCACCACCGAGTCCAAAGGAGTACATACCCCTAGGGACTCCTAGAGGTAGGTACTCGAGACACGAGTTGGGTAATTTTACGGGAACTCGTGACACAAGTTCCTGTAAAAAATACCATAAAGTTCCTGTGTTTGGAAACAGTATTTGATTTACAACTCGTTTGTTCTGCTAAATACTTAACGTAGAAGGTTTCACTGGTTAGTGGCAGCGGATTTTAAACTGTTTGTATCATTTAAAAGAAAGTTAGACTAAATTAAAGCTCCTATATCCAGTCTGTTGTTTTTAGTCAGAGAATGTGAAAAACATGAGCTGTGTATATTGATAATTTATCGTCTTTTTTATCTAAACTCTCGTCTTGTTAGCGATCCTGTTCCTGGTCCGGTGTCAGTGCGTCTCGGGTACGTAGCTGTGCCGTAAGCTGCTTTGGCAGCAGCAGTGTGCAGTGGTGTACTGCCGCAGCTAAAGCTAAAGTCTTCAAGAGATAATGGTTTATTGTCTGTTTCCCTTCAACCATCAACAGATTAGAGGCATGTAGATACACAGGCTCTTCTTCTCCTTCTCCATCTTTTTTTTCTTCTTACCTCTCCCTCCATTCCTCTTATCTAATTTCTCTTCTCTATAAGCCGACTCATTCTCTCTCCCTCTCCTCTTACACCCACCCCACGCCCCATATCATTTTTAAACATGTTCTCTCTCTCTCTTCACTGCCAGAAACACAAGAAAACTGCAGCATCAGCCCGGTACCCCCCACTACCACCACCACCACCTCACACTCACCCCACTTCACTCTTTTCTCTTCCTGCATCTCTCTTTCTGTGGTACGGAGCAGAAAGCTGTTTATAATACCAACAGTGGCTGATGTGGCCATCTGACATTTAGACAAATGATCTACGGAAGCAGCTGAGGAAATAGGGAGAGGGAAATGAGAGCAGAGGGAGAGAGAGAGAGAGAGGGAGCGAAAGAGCACAAAAATAAGAAAGAGAGGGGAGAAAAGACAGAGCAAAGCAGAGGTGAAGAATTGTGAAAAGAAGCAGAGGAAGAGATAGTCAAAGATACTGAGAGAAAGAAAAAGAGAGGCCAAACTGAGAGAATATTGGCAGAACAGCAAGAGAGAAGCACAGGAAGAGGATAAAATGGAGCAAGAAAATAAAGAGCTGGTGAAGAGAAGACGAGGAGGAGGAGGAGGAGGAGGAACTGTTGGGGAGCAGAACTGGAGAATGAAGAGACAGAAAAAAAAGAAGTAGACAGAGGGCAGATGAGACTGTGACAGGAGAGTTATTTCAGTGGTCATATAGACATCTCAATGAAAATGCCAACAACCTAATCAAAGGACTCGAAAGGGCAGAGAGAAAGCGGGATGGTGAAAGTGAAGGAGTGAGGCGGAGGAAAGCTGATGGGGAAGGAAGGAAGGAGGTGGAGAGATGAAGAGGAGGAAAACAGAGGTGAATGAGTGGCAGGAAGAGAAAACAGGAGCAGGGGTTGATAAATAAGGAAAAATGTAGAACAGACTCAGAGTCAAAGATGAACAGATGGAAAGACATGAGGCGGGAGAAAAAGGGCAAAAGGATGAAACGAGAGATGAGATAGAGGATGAGCGGAGAGTGAAGGAAAGAAAATAGGATGAGAGAGAGAATCATTTGCTTTTTGACATTCAAGATGCAACACTTGAAACTCCTCACAGGAGCAGCTTATTGTCTAATGTGTTGATGATGTGCTGAAGGGACCTGATACCATCTTTTGGTAGACAAATGTGGCAGAATTAGAACAAATCTGAGTCGAGGACATTGTTGAAAAAAAAAAAAAAAAAAACGAACTAAGTCACGGTTTGTGTTGCAGAGTTAGAGACAGCCACAGCACACAGAAAAAAGCTGCGTTATTTAGCCGTCATTTGTCAGACAGAAGTAAGCGACTGTCGTTGTTCAGATTTAATGGCCTGTAAAGGACAATGCAACATCATTTTTTTAATACATTTGTGTGCGTTTGTGTGTTTGTGTGTGTTATTGAGAGAAAACGAGGGAAGAAAGAGCAAGTGTGTGTGTGTTAAAGTGTGTAAGTTTGTGTAGCTGATATTGCTACGGCTGGAGTCTTGAAACCTTTTACAACCTTTCCTTTATTATTTCCTTATCACACTGCTTAAGGCCTCCCTCCCTCCCTCCCTCCTCCATCCCTCCCTCCCTCCCTCCCTCCCTCCCTCCCTCCCTCCCTCCCTCCCTCCCTCTTCTTCTTCACTGCTTCTCCTCCCATATATTCCTTTAACCCCGTCCACGCTGTCTTCATTCACTCCTCCTGTCGTTTCTGCTGCGTCTCTACAGCTGACGTGACATTACTGCTTTGGTTGAAACTTTCAGAAGTCAGTGTGACATAAAAAATCTCAAAGTTATTTACTTGAATTGTTTCCACTGCCCTACGTTACATTTAATTTAGTTTAATACGATTCAATTTGATTTGATTTGACTGAATTTTAGTGGATAAAATTCCTGCTATTTCGCCCTCATAGGATGGTTCAAAGGAAGCATCGGTAATAAAGCACACTGAGGTCTTTAATGGAAACAAATAAAACCTAAATTTAACAAGAAATAATTTAACAGCTATTATGTGCTAAGTGCGTTTCTTGGCCTTTGGACCCAGGAATCCCCCTATTTCTCCATCTTCTCTCTCTCATCCTCCGCCTGATATTATGAAGGTAGCTTGTAAAGGGTCTTCAACAAATCAGCAACTGCCTTAGTGAGTCACGTAGCCAGTCTGTAACACAACCAATCATGCAGCAAGTCGGTCAATCAACTTAACAACCAGTCCATCATTCAGTCAGTGAATCAAACTGACAGTCAGTCCGTCAGTCAGTCAGTCAGTCAGGCAGCCTGCTGGCCAGTTTCTCACCTCCTCCCTTCCTCTCCCACTGTCGTCCCTGTGGAGCTGTGCTGCAGTGGCTCAGTGTAGCATGGGACCTTTTCAACAGCGCTTCTATGACGCTGGTTCCCCACAAGCTAACATCTATTAACACCCTCCCAGTTCCTCCTCTCTCCTCCTCTCTCCTCCTTCCTCTCTTTTCCAGCCACCATTCTTTCCTTTCGTCTTTCTCATTTTGTGCACGACAGGACATTTTTTTTTATTTATCTATTTATTTACAACATAGGTTCAACACTGCTAGCGACCATTACCGATCATTAAAAATGGATAGAATAAGAACGATGTCACTGGAGCAACGATAGCCTGTGGCTAACACATTTATACACACACACACACACGCCTACGTGTTGATTATTAATGCAGACATGCATAGAAACACACACACACTCCTGCAATAAACACCCCCCCCCCACTGACAGGGACATATTTTATAAGCTTGTACACAGAGCTCTGCCTGTGCTCATTTATACAAACAAACTTTATGGAAATATACAGTTTAAATTCCTTTATATGGACACACTCACACGAATGCTAACACACACATACACACATTAAGATAATACTTATAAAAAATTCACCAACACAAACTAACACATTCACTGATACAACACACAGCTGGTACAGATTCACAGGGCTGCAGAAAAGCTGTTTAGACTCTTCACACACACACACACATACATACACATCCTTTTAGCTTATGCATAGACATTTACACACAAAAGGGCACTCGAGCACAAAATAATCCTGTCACTGTAAAACCCCCCCGACACACACAACACAGAGCTAACCCTAACCCTAAGCATTTTTCTCTCGAAGGCCGAGACAAACACCCACACTCTCAGACTGTTTAGTCTTTAAAATGATTCATCTTCTGCAGACTTCTCAACTTTTAACAGATACGGTGGCAAAATAACACTTTGCACACTTTGCAGAAGAGTGAAGCTGTTAAGTTAATGTGAGTGACGGCTGCATTAAAACACTGGACTGTTCAGCAGATAAGTGGAGTATGTGTAATTTGAAAACACACACACACACAAGTCTGACAGAGGGAGACGGTGGGAGAGGTGGGTTGTCAGCGAGAGAGGAACATAGGCAGAGAGAGACGCTAAGTAAACGGTCTCAACCCTTTGCTAACCTGAACAGTCGTTATTACTGTGGCTCAATGTATTTCTTTCAGTATGTGCGTCTCAGTCTCGCACTCTCCCTAAAAAATCACATTAATGGATGAAAGTAGCTTCTGCTGCTGCTGACTCGTTGCTTTGAAATGGAAATTTAACTCATTGGCTCCATATGTAGAGCACACACACACACACACACACACTTATACAGTGAAGGAAACACACACACGCACATTAGCGTAGGTGTGCTTTAACAGCCTCACACACACAAACACACAATATGCCCTTAAACCATGGCACTAAGCGGGAGAAAACTGAAATAACACTAATGTAACATTAACAGACACATTAGCCTCCTTAATGTTAGCCCGCTAGCCAGCCATTATCCTACAGCTTATACAGAAAGCAGCATAGGAACAGGAAGGCAAAGTGGAAACAGTGAAACAGCAAAAGTGCCACATTAACGGACACATTAGCTTCTATATGTAGAGAACAGCACGTCCAGCGCAGACGGATGCTATCGTTCGGCTACAAACTCGATTTTTATTCAAGCTACGTCGTTCGTCGTTCAGCGTCGTTCAGCAAACACTGAGTCTTTTCACCGGTCTTATCAGCTGATCCTGCAATCTCATCAAAAAGTGACTTCACTGACCTGGTTCAGTAATTAGCATATTACTTTTATCTGTGTTGTTTTAACTTGCTAGCCCTGGGATACGCTAGAGTCAGGAGGTTTAACTTGACATTCAGATAGACAATGGCACAACATCAAAAAAAAAAAATAAAAATACAAGAGGCCAATGTGCTGATGCAGCCAGGCCACTACTACTGAGGCTACAGCAAAATAAATAAATAAGATAAAAACATGAGGTCAAGTTAAAAAAAAAATGTATATCTTGGCTTTAATTCTGCTGAAGCAGAGTCCAACTTTATACACATAAATAAATATATTATAGTGTGTTTTCTCCTGCCTTGTTATAAAGTATGTGAAAGTCACAGAGTAGAAGTACAGATACTAGAGTAGAAATACTCATACTAGAGTAGAAATACATGTACTAGAGTAGAAATACAGACACTAGAGTAGAAATACAGACACTAGAGTAGAAGTAGAGACACTAGAGTAGAAGTAGAGACACTAGAGTAGAAGTAGAGACACTAGAGTAGAATAAAATAACTTTGGTAGAAGTTCAAGTCGTCACTAGAATGATTCTCCAGTAAAAGTCTTAAAGTATCTAGTATTTACTGTACTTCAGTATGACAGTAATCTATAAGTAAATGTAGTTAAGTGTAGAAAGTAAAAGTACAAGTACATGTTAATAAAACAGAAGAATATTATGAAGTTTATCCAGCACTTTAAAACATGGAGCTACAACAATCTTCATAGACAATGAATGAGTCTGAACTAAAGAACTAAAGTTGTTCTTTTTTCACTAAATGTAAATTAGTGTTTGATATTGATATTGTTGAAGTTTCTCCATCATCCACCTTTAAGATGGAGCCTCCATCAACCCTCAGACATGGTGTTGATGGTCTAAACAGTCCCAGAAAAAAACTAAAGTACAAATACTCCTAAAACATAGTGAAGTATCAGTGCTTGATTACTATAAAACCCTGGTTCTCTCTTTACATACAGAGCATTATATCATCCAGTGTTTTAACTGGACTACACTTGTCGCTGCCTGAATCAGTAGCTTTTAGCAGTGGAGCCTCTCACTGGTGTCTGAGAGCATCATAATCATCATCTCATGCAGCTACTTCCAGGTTAAAAGTGTACGATAACTCTGTCACAAATCCGCTGCTGCTGAGCCATTAAACTCTCAAAACAGTTTTGTGCTGGACTGAATGAAAGAGTAAACAACAGTTACCACCGAACAAAAGCATTGTAGAGAAAAGTTCTCACACACACACACACACACACGCTTATTTTAACACAACACACCTGCTTAGCTAAGAAAAAAAAAAATCATAGTTTCTACTTTATTTGCAACTTTTCTGTACAAAAGAGTTTAAACGCTACGTATGGTCTATTTCTGACAAGACTTCAAACTAGACTTCAAATAAACAACAAAAGTGCAGCTCACACCCGACACCATAGATCTAAAATTAAACACAGTCACACATGAGCTGTATATAGGTGACGGTGTTGCTGTTGATGTTGTGAATAATTTGTCAAATTAAATTTGGATACTGTTTTTTTATATATAAATATATATCATAGATGTCTTGTTACCACACCAACCGGTCTTTCATTATGAACTCCAGTTGAGAGGTTCATTTCATGCTTATTTTTAGAGCTGGCTGGCTGAGTAATCCTATGTTATGAAATAACCCTCAGCTCGCACCACAGCGAGGCGTCTGCATCACAAGGTACAGGAAAGAAAAAAAAAAAACAGCAACAAACTGCGTTTTTTTTCCCCCAAAGTGGTTGCAGTTAACACTTAATATCAAGTAACGTTTCAATCTGTGATATAAATATGAATTCTTCGTGGCATGTTAGAGGAAATACCTCAAACAGCACACGATGCATTTGTGAATTCGCGTGTTTAAAGGGTCAATCCCATTTCTCTTTTTAACCCTTTCACTTCCCCCTACCACTCATTACCTGAAACAAAGTGTTGAGGGGTGAAAACATCCCCTGAGGAAACGAGACACGTCTACTTTACCGTTATACGTCGACAAAAGTCGTCGCTAGTTGCTACGTAAAGACGATGCGACAGTCTCCATGACAACCAATGACAACAAACAAACAAAGATGGCGTCTACAGACTCGTTTGTGCCGAATGATTAAAAACTGACAAGAGATTCGTTTATATTAGTCTCACGTTTCAGTGGAAGTCGCCACCAGAACGTTAACAAAGTGACAACTAACGATTGCTAAGCTAACTGCATCCTTGTCCTGGTGCATGCTGGGAAATTTCTCTCCCACCCCCTCCTCCTCGAAATAAGACTGGCCCAAAGTAAACATAAAAGAAACAAATAAAAGTGGTGGTGCAGTGGTTGTTAAAATGGTTTAAAGGTTTCAGGGAAACTAAAGTAGATGTGACATTTACACATTTATAATATCACAATGGGGCCAAAGACTTTCATGATTTTTTATCTCTGTCAAGTTGTTTTTTATGATACAGACATGCTTTTTTTTTTATTTCCCCTCTTTTTCACGATGCCCTCTCTGATTTCATATGACAGACAGATGTTAAGAGTCTGCGGAGTGACGCAGTATTTACAACAAGTATGAAATAAGTCGGGTCCGGTCATTAATATCAACAGATTTTAGAGCCCGGTTCTCCTCTCATGCCTTTAGGTCAGCTCGCTGGATTTCCCTTCATATCGAGAGATATAAATTCAGGGTGGACAGGGTTATGATGTCATTACTTAATGCCAGACATTACTAGTCGAGCAGCACAAGATGGAAAAGTCATTTCTGATTAATTGCGTCTGCTGGGGAATACATTTTCATTTTCTTGTTCACTTTGTCTCCGGGTGCATAGCAGAGCCTGTGTTTCCTCTTCGTCCCAATCCGTCTTCAACGTACTTACTCTGATCTCTGCTTCTATCTCAATCTCTCTCTCTCTCTCTCTGTGTCTTCACATATATTCTCTGTGTCTCTCTCTCGCTGCCCTCTCCCCCTGCGTTAGTCTGCTGTATGTAGGCCATGGCTCTTTTAAAACTTCTGTCATTTGAACACTATAAAGATAGATTACCCTCTCATTTTCAAGCCAGCATGGAGGGCTAAAAAAAAACTTTTTTTTTTCCAGCATCACAAGTATAATGACCCATGAATAGTTATATAATATTAACAGTTAACTATGTTGTGTGACATAAACTGTGTTTGTGGCCTCTGGTATTTGTGGTTTCTCCTCCTCGTCTGCACGTCTTTCTCTCTCTCACACAGAGACACGTTCACACACTACCTCTTTGCTCTCCATTGAACTGTGTACTCTGCAGTAGTTAACTGTATTGAAGTGTGTGTGTGTGTGTGTGTGTGTGCATTCGCTGGTCTCACTGAACAACCAGAAGGACCCTCAAGTACCTGAAAATCATCAGTACTCAATGAGATGTCTCCCTCTTTCTGTTGCAGGTGCAAACACACACACACACACACTCTTCTCTCAAGCTCAGATTGCTTGAACTGTGTGTGGTCAATGTGATTTGAGGGTTGAACAATTTTTTTCTGCTTCACTGTGTGTGTGTGTGTGTGTGTGTGTGTGTGTGTATCAGTTCCCGGTGTGTTTGCACCTTTTAGCCCTTCTAACCCACATAAAGTTGAGAGTTATAAGTGCTCCCATGCTTCTCATACACGGGAAGCAGAAAATTAAAACACACACACACTCTCAGACAAAGGGAATCCCGCACAGATGTGCACACACACTCACAGCTGAATTTAAAGTAGGATACAAAGAAACTTATCATTAACGCAGCATATCAAACACAGACCCTCCCACAAAGTTGAAAAAAATGAAAGAAAATCAGGGCAAATCGTAGCATCCATTAAGTTAATAATGTCAGTATTAAACGGAGCACATCAGCTATTGATTTTGAAAACAGAATAAATAACTGCTTTATGCTCTGCTCTAGATGGAAAACCTCATATGCTTTTATTCAAAGATTGATGTGGCAAATATGAACAAAATGTCTTATTTATCTCCTCTCAGCCTCTTTCTACAGTAAACAGGCTCAAGTGACACAGTGTTACTTAACGCCATGAGATCACATCAAAAACCTCGTAGAGTATCTAAGGAAGTGGACTCAGCGTCTCTTTCTCACTGTAAAATATAAAATATAACCAATCTACAAAGCCTCTGTGTCTCACTGTGTCTCCTTCAAGCTTTCAAACACGGAGCTGAATGAGTTCTGCAGTCACAAAAGGGGACAATCAAAACAGCACAAAGGGGGTGAACACCTCAACGGGCGCCGGTGGGAGGAAACCTAGAAACTACAGCTGAAGGATCGACTGACGTTATTTATTTAGCTTCTAGCATTTAGCCACATGCTAACATGCACCTGTTGGTCACACAAGATCATGTGGGACATTTTCAGCTGATTCTCTTACAATTAAACACTTCAAACGTCACAAAATAAAGTGATTTTAGTAAATGTAACTCATAACTTACATCTCCGCTTTGAAATAATTGATAATAAGTGACTAGGACACCAATTTCCTTCCTTCATAAGTCATTTTACTTGCTTTATTTAAATTCTCACTGGTTTCTTTGACACATTTCACCTTTTGTTGTATAAAGATTCATAGTCTCACTTTTGTAAACCTACAGTGAATTGGGATCTGGTAGACAGCTCTGTTTTTAATTAGCTATCTTGTCATGTACGGGAAGTGTGGAACTTTGTGTGTGTGTGTGTGTGTGTGTGTGTGTGTGTGTGTGTGTGTGTGTGTGTGTGTGTGTGTGAGTGTAGAAGGGTCTAAATGTCCTCATAAGAACATCATAAAGTTCTTAAAAATCCTTGAAAACAGAGACATTTGATCAGTCCCAAATGAATTAAAATAAGTCACCGTGTTGTCCTGTGTGTGTGTGTGTGTGTGTGTGTGAGAGAGAGAGAGAGAGAGAGAGAGAGAGAGAGAGTGTGTGTGTGTGTCTGTGTGTGAGTTTGTTTGTGTCTGTTTGAGTGAATTTGTGCGTGAGTGATTAAACGAGTGTTTCATAGTCCCAGTGGGAGTCTAAATTGAAGTTTTCAGACAAGTTAGCGTGTGTGTGTTTGTGTGTGTGTGTGTGTGTGTGTGTGTGTAAGTGTGTGTGTGTGTGTGTGTGTGTGTTCCTGTGCAGTTATGTGTGAGCTTGAGCGTTTGCCAAACATGTCTTTTCTTTGTATTGTCCCCTGTTGAGTGTAGTTAACAATATATCAATTATATAAGCACTAGCTGTGTTTTATGGGAATTATCATCACAGTTGGACATTTGGACATTTATTTTTTTTTAGTTGAAACAACCTGTTGATCAATTTGTGTTTCTCTCTCTGTGTCTGTCTGAGCTTTTGATCAAGAAGAAGAAGCAGATTGTTTCATTGCTAAAAGGAAATGTAACATGAATAAAATCCCACCTTGTTAAATTAGGAGTCAGGTTTTAGTTCTCTATGGTGCTGGTAAGAGCATATCTGCAATAAAGATCCAGACACTATGAAAATAAACAGGTTTAGATTTGAACAAACTTCACATTGAGTTACAGGATTAAGTCAACAACTTCTTGGAGAAACTATCTTTCACCTGAGTCTTTTATTTGCACTTGAGTTCATCTGAAGATCTCTGACTTTTAATGACACTTTTAAGTGACATTTCCAGACAATCAATAATTACTTGTGTGTTATAATTTTAAAAATGCAACATCACTTGCTGACAACCATCTGGGGTTTGAGGTTTGATGAAATAAATTATTGCCATCCTCCGTCTGTCTTTCCAGATGTCTGTCTGCCCTTTAATTTTCTCTTATACTCTCTTTCTCTTTGTGTTTAGCTCTTCAACAGCTAAAAATAGCCGCTGGTCTTCTGCACATCACACTGTAATAATGTGACACTAAAAGGTTTTATGTATGGCCATTATCATGGTGTCACTGGTGTTGGATTAAATAGGTAAATTACCTGTTACATGTTCTAAAGTTTCTGGCTCCAAAGTGAGAGCAAGAAGCAGGAGCTTTTATAATATATATATATATATATATATATATATATATATATATATATATATATATATATATATATGTTTGTGAGGGTGAAGGAACAAAAATTGAAAAAAAAAGCAAGATTTTAAAGCCGATAAACACAAAAACTACAAAATATGCCCACACATATTTAAGTGAAAGATAAATCACAGGCGATAAGAAGCAGTCGCTTCAATCAGAAAACAGATGAAATGCGTCATCATCATATTCATCAACATGCACAATTCTCCCACAATCACGGCTTCACTCAAATCCCTTTTATTTCTATGTTGATCGTCAGCATGTTTGGTAGGAGAATACTGATAAAGACACACACACACACACACAATATACACACACACACTATGGAACAACCAGTGTTGGAGGAAATAGGTGGAGGCTGCTTCAGAACAGGAAACTGTTACTTACACACAAACAAACAATCAGTAATCAGGAATTTTAACACTGCTAGAAACTGTTTTCTTACTAATTGCAGAGGGGAAAGATCTGACAGATGTGGGCATGTGTGTGTGTGTGTGTGTGTGTGTGTGTGTGTGTGTGTGTGAGGGGAGATTGAGAGAGAAATACAGAGACACAGGCATTGAGAGAAAGAGGGAGGAGAAGTGCACACAGAGAAGCTATTGATAAACAGAGTAACAGTAATGCTCCCACCAAAACGAGGAGAACGTTAACACTTTCTCCTCCATCCATCCATCAGTCCATCCGTTCATCCATCTATCTATTTACAACATATGAGCAACCTCCACGGCCACTAAATCCACACCAACGCAGACCTGCTGGGCTGCTGACACACAGCATCAATCCTTGTCGTGCCATCAGACTCACAGCGTTGGAGACAACTGCTCCTGTGTGAGTGTGACTCCACAAAATCATGTTTCGCTGTGAGAGTGGTATTTCCTCTCTACATGCCCACCCAGATTAAATTTCACCCCATCTCTGTCTGCCTCTGTCCCAGCCTCTCACCACTAATGTTGTCTACACCAGCACAGGTTATCAAGTTAGTTATTGAGTTAGTTTTTTTGGGGGGTCTGTTTGTGTTTCAGATGACAACATTTCCACCTTCATCTCCATGTTGTTGTCTACTCTTGAACGCGCCCCCAAAAAAAAAAAAAAAACAGAGCATGCCTTCACTTTCCCAGATGTAATATAGTGTCCAAGTTGGCTACTGCACTCTCTATTTCTCTCACGTGCACACACGTGCGTGAACACGCACTATCCCTATCCTGCGCGTGCATATAGGCTAGCTTTAATTCTCTCATTTACACTCTGAGTATGTGAAAGACGCACGCTCAAGAAGGACACCAGCGAGCCATGCTCGGAGCTGTGCACGCACCCACACACATGCGTAACTCTCTCACACACACACACACACGCACGCACGCACGCGCACGCACACACACCAAGGCTTTCCGCAGCAACATAACAGCACGAATTAACCACCTTTCCTCACTCTGGCGTGCGCGCACACGCGCAAACACACCGACCTGAAAATATTCTTATCCTCCTTTAACAGCATCACTACCTCCTCCTTCTCCTCCAACACACACGCACGCGCGCACACACACACACACACACACACACATACACGCAATTGCCTGCGCGCGCAAGCATGCACACAGATACGCAGACAAATCGAAAACCTCCAAAACTCACCCTTGGACGAGGAGAAATCCCCGATGAGAAGCCCGAGCAGGAAGAGAAGCGGGAGGTCGCGTCTCAGCCTGCCCGTTTTCTTCACATTCTGCCTCCTCCTCATCAGCAGCATCTCCGACGCTCCCAAATCCGTCATTTTGCTGTTAAATAAATCCAAGCTGGCTTAATTTTAAAGCCTTCTCCCCCCCACCTTACCGCTCTGCTTGGCTGAAAGAAGCGGAGGGGGGTAAAAAAAAAAAAAAAAGAGGACGGCAGCCCCCCCTCCTTCCTCCTGTTTCTTTTTCGTTTTTATGTATATATGTATAATGTATAAAAAAAAAAAAAAAGAAACAAAACAAAAATTAAAAAAAAAAAAAATTACACCCGAGGATCAATCACGAATATCCCACACACACATGTCCATGTTAACGTGTGGACAGGATAACCGGTGACGGGTTGACGGTCTGAGATCGGGCAACACGCCGCTGGTGTGAGCTGTCATAGCAGAGACCGGAGGACCGGAGGAGAGAGAGAGAGAAAGAGAGATGAAGAGATTGAGTCAAGGAGAGGAGAGAGGTGGTTGGTAGGTCCGCACAGCACGGCGAGCAAGCGACGACTGAGAGAGGGAGAGAGGAGAAGAGCTGAGGAGAGAGAGAGAGAGAGACTGAGAGGAAGAGGTGAGTCGAGGAAGTGAGAGACTGGGAGGAAAAGTAGAGGAGGAGATGGAGGGAGGAGAGGAGAGGAAGAGAAACAGGTTGGGGGGAGATGGAGAGAAAAGAGGAAACAGGAAGAAAAGAGGAAGTCTGAAAATAAAAGAAGGAATGATTTCAGGAAAGAGGAAACGTAAGGACATAGAGAGAGAGGAGGAGGAGGAAAGAGCTTTTTTCCTGGGAGGAGAGAAAGATTTATAAAAAAAAAAAAAAAGTTTGAGGAGTGTGCAAAAGAAGAGAAATGGAGTTGAAAGATTGAGGGAAGAGGTGACAAGAAGTGGTGGGAAGAGGAAAAAAGAAGGAAAACTGGTGGGAAAAAGAAGGAAACGGAAAAGCGCAGGATTGGGAGAAGAAGAAGGAAAAGTGAGAAAAAGGCTGACAAAAATTAGAAGGTGAGGTAGAAATAAAAAAGTTCAGAAACACACCACACACACACACACACACACACACACACACAGATGAGAGAATCAAAGTGATGTTTTTGTGGCACAGACTGATTGACAAGAGGTAGTGTAATGATTTTCTTTTTTTGTTTAACATCATGTGACCTCAAAAGATAAAAAAAAAAAAAGTAGTCTGTCTGGCGAACTACTTGAAAATGGTACGTGCATGTGTGCGTGTGTGTGTGTGTGTGTGTGTGTGTGTGTGTGTGTGTGTGTGCACCCCAAAATGTTGCCACGAGCCAGTTATTGATCCCCCCCCCCCCGTCCCCGGTGGAATGTGCAGAGGATCACGCTAACAAGATTACAACGCTGCAAACACGACGTAGAGACTTAGCCCGCTGAGCCACCGAGACAACCAACACACTAACGTTTTAGAGGCAAATGTAAATTTCACATTTCTCTAAATTTGGTCCATTACAGTATTTCACAGCAGGTGTCAACAAATACTTTAATACCTTTGAAGAAAATAAGTAAATAAATAAAATAATAAAGCAGGTGAATCATGACCAAAGTATCGACTGATAACTGTGATATTACCCTGTTTTAATTTAAATGAGGATTTATTCATATTTCTATCTTGACAGCAAACAAGACGGAGACTAATAAATGAATCTATGAAGAGGATTTTTGTAGACAAGGCTGAACTTGTTGTTGTTGTATGTGTAAACTGAAATAATCAGCTGCTATAGCATTTTTAGAAAAAACAAAAAGTCCTGCGACCATATTATAGGACTTATAGACCAGGCTTGTTTTAGTTTTAAATACTCTTCATGATAGATTTGTTGTTAATCTTCTACTGTGATAATCCACTCTGATTTTGTTCCACTTGGCATCCTCCGTCTCCTTGTGAACATAATTAACTATCTCAACTTTCATGTGTGTGTGTGTGTGTGTGTGTGTGTGTGCATCACATACAGCATGTGATGTGATGTGTGTGTGTGCTCAGGTGTTGTGCTGCATGCGTTAGTGTTTGTATGAGTGTGTGTTTCAGTGAGTGTGTGTGTGGGTTGAGCCATTTCACAGCATTACCGTGAGTCATCCATCAAGCTGGTAGCTCTCTGTGCATTGGGTTAGTTTAGTCATTTTATATATATATATATATATATATATATATTAAAAAAAAACATTTTTTATACATCCACTGGTGGGAGTTTTCATTCAACATACGCTCTGAAGAAGACTTGTTTTGAAGAGGGTCGTTTTACCGCTGCTGTTTGACAGACTGACAACTGATTAGGTAGGAAAGGAAGGTAGGAAACCTTTCCTACCTTCCTAGGTAGGAAAGGTAGGAAAGGTAGGAAAGATAGATAGATAGATAGATAGATAGATAGATAGATAGATAGATAGATAGATAGATAGATAGATAGATAGATAGATAGATAGATAGATAGATAGATAGATAGATAGATAGATAGATAGATAGATAGATAGATAGATAGATAGATAGATAGATAGATAGATAGATAGACAGACAGACAGGTAGATAGGTAGATAGGTAGACAGGTAGATAGGGATAATTACTCATCTAAACAGTGTGTGTGAACCAGCCAGACACTTTTGAGAGAGTAGTTTTCTTTTCAGCACCATGGAGAGCTCTTGTCCTCCATCTCTGTGCAGTTATGCTGCCATCTACTGGTCAAAAACAGACTGCAGGGGGAATGAGGGGAAGACGAAGGGGGAAGACGAGGGGAAAAAGAGGACAAAGACATGTACGAGTGTGATAGCGTTTGCTGAAGTTTAATTTCATGTTGCTGAAACAGAACAGGATGAATCAGAATAAAATATAATTAACCATTATTTCCCAGTGGAGTCGGTGATTTGCATCCTGTTTTTGTCTAAAGGCGTCACTCCATGAGTAAATTTGAATGCAGCATCTTTCAGCTTATTGTTGGAAGAAATTTTCCCACATGAGCCCGATGCTCAACTGCACAAAATTTGGCACAGTGGATCATGTGTGGCACAAAACAACAGTGATCTCTGAGGTGTTTCTGGACCAGGAGCTGCTCAGTAATAGTTACTTGTCCCCATTCATATTCAGCAAACAGATCATGGAGGTGCAGCCAACATTTTTATACTGTAGCTTCAGGCTGAGCTCTGATGTATGTACTCCTCTTAAGAACACCTCCCAAGCAGTGTAAAGGAGGAGTTTCATTGAATAAAAGCTATAATACCCCTGAGGATGGCTTCTCCTGTAATTATGTGGTTACTACACAGTAATGCAGTTAGGAATGAGGAGCAGCAGGGAGAAGTTGTGCTATAATATTAGCTGAAACACAGTTTAAAGATCTAACTCTAGATCAGTTCTGCTGCGGAGATGAAGCTAAATCATATATACATATAAACACTGAGAGCCGGTGAAATTATTCAGGATGTTGTGTTTTGTAATTTACTGTGAACAGACAAAACAGAAGAAAAAAGGGGGATGTTCCTATTTCCTCTACATTGCGAGCGACGGATAATGTTTCAGCAGAGAAAATAGAATATATCACATACTGCTGCAGATGTGTTTGTTGTGTTTTGACCTCATTATGCAAAACCTGAAAGTACAACCAGATCTGAACTGTTCTTGTTTAATGAGCGTCATGAAAAAGACAGAAAGATATGGATACGTAGGTAGATCTGATAAAAATGTTTTCAACTTTTTCAGAAGACATGTGCTTTAATAATAATAATAAAAATACTATTCATCTTTTAGATAAATAGTTAGATATTGACACTAACTACATTACAGAATTTAATGTATATCAACCTACACCAAATGATCACAACAGTTAAAAATACTTGTCAATAGTAGTGTCGAGGTCCCCTCTTGTCCTGCTAAAACAACAGACTATTGGATCTTTTCTAGCACCAACCCACCAACTAAAAACTGCTGTGACACGACACAAAAACATCAGTAAACATTAATGGACATGGAGGAGATGCTGTACTTGTTGCTGGGTTAGCTTACGACCAGGCAGCTACGACGATGGCTATCACTCTTGTCCTGTTTAAAAATGGAGCTTGATTATTTTGTTGACGCTCTCTCAACTCAACTGGCGTCTGGTGGCAGCTTGTGAAGACACTCCCTCTGACCAATCAGTGGCCGGCGTCTGTTCACGTCACGTTTTAGTATCGACTCAGATCCAATGGTTCCTCGACAGAGTAGGAACTAAAACAGTAGCTGGAACCAGGAACTAGCACCAAGTGGAAACACTAGAGACCAGTAGAGTCAAGTAGGTTCTAGTAGAAAAGACCTATAAGCTCGTCCTTCATTTCCTGATTCCTGACGTCAACTCTAATAACCTTTTCATGACATTGTATAAAATTCATCAGTCAAACAGACACATTTTCAGCTTGAACGTGTGTGTTCGTGTCTTTGTCATGACATCGTGTGTAACTGAATCACATGAACAATTCACTCCATGTTTGTCCTGAACTCATCACTAGTTATAGCTACGTATCGGCTCAGTTCTCGCCAGAGCAGGAAAATGGAAAACCCCAAAAAAAGTGAGTGAGCCGAGTTGAGTCAAGTAGTGCTAGAACGGTGGTGGAACAGCCACTTTGCAATTTTCAAAGTGAGTGTATCAGACTTGATTTTCCCACACATCCCACAGATACTCAATCAGACTGAGATCTGGGGGATCAGGAAGCCAGCACCTCTGAAACCTTTGAAACGTCTTTGAAAAACAGGCGTAGGAGGACTTCCTGGATTCAAATCGAGTTCGTTTGAGATGCTGTATGGACAAAACTTTGAGGCTCTTCCCTTTTAAAAACAATTAAAATACCTTTCCATGTCAGGATCGTGTTAAACTTTAAACTCAAGTTATCAAATATGCTCAGATTCTTTTTACTTTTGCTCATTTTCCTGCTTTTAACACACATCAACTTGAAGAGCTGACTGTTCACTTGCTGTTTAATTTATCCCACCCCCTGACAGGAGCTATTGTAATGAAATAATCAATGTTATTCACTTCATCTGTCTGTTTTAAACGTAGCGGCTGATTGGTGTAAATGGCACGATATGTGGTCATTACTGAGTTAAAAAAAAAAAAAGAAAAAAAAAGAAAGGTTTCTAACATTGAAAAGAGAACGGTCTCAATCTGTTTTATAAAATTCCCTGAGATAACTTGTTTTATTGTTTGTTGCTATATGAATTAAAATGACTTGATTTAATTTGATTGATTGCTTTGAGGTTACGACAGAAAGGCTGCTGATTCTAACTGCGCAAACACTGCGAGGGGTTAATTGCAGCTTGTCGCCTAATTTTAAAGAGCCTGCGATGATCAGTCAAAAAAAAAAGTTCAACCGGTGTTTTTCTCAACAATCATGACCATCACGGACAACATCTCCACTGGAGACCTTCGTTTTCTACAGACCTGTTGTTTGTCTTTAACACTTTTAAGAGTTTAACAAGTTTTTTTGACATCAGACCACAGAGGACCAGAATATTTTAACTTTTAATAAAACAGTGCTTTGCTGCAAATGGGTTTTCTATGGTCTCTGAACAACAACAGGAGCCACAATCAGCACTTGGCACGTTGCATTTTTACTAATCAGCAGACAAGAATGACTTGAAATGATGAATCGCTTTTCAAATTAATGCTGATTAATTTTTTTTTTAACCATTTCACTTCTGATACAGACTGTCACTTTAAAAGAAATAACCATTTACCGTAAATATGTGTTGATGTTGCCGTTTAAAGTGCATAATGGCGGTTGTCATGGTACCTCCATGTAACTTCCTCCAGGAAACCAAGGAGTCTGAGTGAGGAGATACTGTGTTTTTAAATAAAGACGTGTTGTTTCAAAGGTTTTACAGTTAAAGGCATCAAGGACCAGTATCCACACCCATTTATACACCGACTATAAGTTGTGTTATGGGACCAGTTCACAACTAATACCCAAATGACAGAAGTGTTTTTAGAGCACATGGGCTGCCAGGTTTAAAAAATAAAATAAATAAAACTTTTCTTATTGTGTTTGAGTCCCCAAGAGAAGTAGTAGACTATAGTTTATCTTACAGAGCCAGGGTCAGAGAAGGAGAACCTTAATTGACTCAGCTCGAGTCCCCACAGGTCAAGAAAACCAGCACATTTTAATGAGCACAGGTCTCAAGGTGAGCGACTATATTTATTCAATTTGACAGAAAAAAAAAAAAAGGTTTTAAGACGTCTCATTCATGTGAGAGAAGAGAGAACGTTGAACTAGTTTCCTGGTGCTGCATCATACCCAGGATGCTTTCCCATGTTTTCCCACATACACAAGTCCCTGTGTCTGGAGGTGAATTGTGTGTGTGTGTGTGTGTGTGTGTGTGTGTGTGTGTGTGTGTGTGTTCATGTGTGTGTGTCTTGCTGTGAGCTAATAGAGAGCACACCTGTTCTCCTATGAGAGCTCAAAGTCAAACATGACGCCTTTTTGAGAAAATGACAGAAGAGAGGAGAGAATATAAAAGACAGGGAGACAACACAGACAGAGAGGGTCAGGAAAATAAAAAAAAATAAAAAATAAAAAAAAACATGAACTGGGGTGTTGCAGTACGGCGTCGTAGTAAGATACTAAGACAAATGAGACGAGGGTTGGTTAGAGTTGAGAAAGAGGGAAGAAGAAACGATATGTGATGAAGATGAAAATAAAAAAAAAAAAAAAAAGTCCCTAGTGATTTCAACAAAAAAAAAACATCCAACTTCCTGTTGAGAACTTCAGCTTTCAGTCTCTTTTAGATTCTCTTCATTTTTTCCAGAGATAAAATAAAAAGTCCATAGTGAATTGAAGAGATCTGCTGACTTTAAATACGACAAATTCTTCAAGTAACTGAAGAAGAAAAAAAAAAAAAAAAAAAAAAAAATGACAACCACTTTTGAAGTTCTGGTTTCACATTTTGACACTCGCTGTCAAAATATTGTTGTTCTACAGGTTTAGTTTCCATCAGTCTGTTGGTCTGAATAATAATAATAATAATAATTATAATATTCAACATCTCAACTCTTTGTGAAGTCTGAACGTGATAGAAAACCTCAAATTATTCAGACTCCGGTGCGTTGACGTATTATTCCCTAAAAATGTTCTCAGCTTAAAGTTACAACATTTACAAAGACTGAAATTAACTGCCATCTTGCCATGTTGCATATTTGATGGGGTTCAGTAATGAGTAAATGAGTAAACCTAATACAACCACATGTGTACAGTTAATTTCAATTTTATTTTTTATTAATTATTTCCATAAATGTGAGAATTTTGCCACTAAAAGTTTGTTATATTTGTACTTGTTCTTTTCTTTAAGCGGTGACATCGTAGCTGTCAGAGACTCAACGTCTCTTTTTTGTTTTTTTTTTGTTTTTCATTTCTTGAGTGGCCATCGACAGAAAAAATAAGAATTGAGAGATTTCAGTATGAACGAGAGGACTGAGGAAAGAAGAGAAAGTATAGAAAAAGTGTAAAGCTCTGATGAGGCAGTGATTATGAAATAGGTCAGAGAAGAAGCAGGAGGAGGAGGAGGAGGAGGAGGAGGAGTGGTGGTGGTGTTGGGGGGGGCAGGGAGTTGTAGAACAGAGCGTATTAAAGCGAAGGGGAGGAGAGGAATAAATGTTAAATTTGTGAACATGTTCAACTCCCTCTCAAAGGTAGAAACCAAAGAGCCGGCAACCTCTTGATGATGTCAGCAAGCAAAGGCGTCAACTGAGTGAAACAACTCCACTGATAATATATGGAAGAGCGACTTTTGCACTTTTGCGTGACAGGATACAGATACAGATACAGAGGAGAGTGTTTGACAATAGACTGGTACATTCTTTTTCTGGTTCTGATCCATTTGCAACAGCACTGAAGAGAAAAATAGAAAATAGGTGTAGGGGAAAAAAAATGAAGAGAAGAGAAGTTGTGAATTAGGATGCGACTGACTTACTGAGGAAAGGGAGAGGGGGTGGTGAGAGTAAACAGATTGGGAGGAGGTGGTGATGATAATGATGAAAGCTGTGTGAGTGTGGAGGAAGAGAGGTACTGTAAAGAGGAAAGGGATGCAGGGGAGTGGGGTGGTGGTGGTGGTGGTGGTAATGATGATGGTAAGGGATGATGAGATGTGGTTAAATAAGAAATGATTTGCAAGAGGAGGAGGGGGAGAGGTGGGAGCAAGGTGCTCGTTCTTTGGCTGATCTGGGTTTTTAATGTTGAGGAGGAGAGTAGAGATGATACTCGACAAAAAGAGAAGAGGACGCCGGAGGAACGGAGGGAAGAGGTTGAAGGAGAGAGGGGGAAGAACAGAGGTGCAGCGTATGAGTACACACAACGTGCTATTGACTGAAGGCTTTCCCTGTTAATTGCATATTCCCTGTGATTGCACTGTGAATTGCTGTGCTGAATGAGAATAACTTTCTCTCACTTCCCTTTCCAGATAGAGAGAGACACGGGCAATAAGTGAGACATGAAGGGAAAGAGGCACGGGGACAGAAATTATTTCTACATGCAATTAGACAGAAGATATAAATGTATGTTTTAGTCTTAAAAGGAAAAAGAGGAAGCTTATCTCTTAAAATAAATGTTAATAAATGTAAATGCAGCATTTAATACCATTTGTTTCACCAGATCAGTTGAGAACAGGATGAAACAAAAATAGGTTTTTGTCATTTTGGGGAAGAGTAATAAATCATCAGCCACAACATTAGAATTAAAAATGAAATTGTGCAGGTCCCTGTTGTACAACCAGACCAGGTTTGACCCGTCAGGACTCTGGGTTTCTCTGGCACCGGGATATTAGCAGCAGATCCTCTGGGTCAAGTGTGAACCTCCATGGATCTGGATTTTGTCTGGCACATCACACAGATGCTCAATTTGGAGGTGAGACTGCCGAGGACCCGAGGTTTCCCAGCAGATCATCGCAGTGTGATGATCATATTCACATCACCTGTCGGAGGTTTAATGATTTGGATGATCAGTGTCTATCAACATATCGTAGAGTTTTATTATGTTTCTGCTTCTAAAACTCGTTCCAGTCGTTCTAGGTCTATTTCCAGATGATAATGAGTTGATACTTTGTGTTGGTAGAAAAATCCCATCAATCAGATGAGTTTAGAGAAAGTTGATGTTTTGTAATTTCAACCTAAAGAGTTATAACGACAGTGTGAGGGACATAGAGTTGAGTGGAGACAAATCTCTATGTTTTAAACCAGTGTCAGACTCAAAATAACATGTGACTTGTGGTAGTGAGGAGAGGGATCCTACAGACAAACCAACGTGTCCTCAACTTTGTAAATGTTCAGACTGATTCTATAGAAGATTGTTGATCAAGTCACTACGTTACCTGAAGTTGTTTTACTGTCGACGCCGTCTGGAGGAAAAGTCTGTAAAAGTAGAAACAGTCTTTTCCTCAAGGTAACAAACTGAACGTGATGAACTCATCATCATCTGTAAATACCCCCAGATTGTCTGTAACGCTGCACCTTTGCTTTAAGGTTGTGGAAAGATCGTGGTCTTGGTCAAGAGGGATTTGTTGAAGATGACCTTTTCAATACTTGACTTTTTTTTTTGTTAGAGATTAATAGTAAATGTTCATCTGAGGTAGGCAGAAAACAGTTCCTCAAATATCAATGTTTTCTTGTTATGTTGTGATTCTTGTCTTGTTAAAATTAATACATTAATCAGCTACAGCAAATTTAGTTTTATGAAAGTATATTTGAGGAGACGGAGCTGAAAATGACAAAATTATATCAATGATACGTACAAAATATGAAAACCTCTTTACTCATACCCTTCAGAAATCAAAGTATTGGACCATTTTGATCACAACGATCAGTGAGTCTCAGTCTCTGTCGTGATCGTTGGCGATTTGTGTTTCAACAACTGGTCTGAGACCTGTAGTGTTCACACTACAAGACTTGTCAGTGATTGACTCCCGATCACACCGTGACGTCACCAAACTCTACGTCTGGTCACGTGAACTAGACAGGATGTAGCCGCTGCTTCTCACCGTGATTTACAGCCGTTTATTGTTGATGAGCACCGGTGAAGACGCTGCCTCCGACACAGACTAAACCACTAAACCGGCGTGTAAACATCACCATGGCAACACGCTGGTTTTCACGGTGGAGCTGAAATCAGCGGCAGACCTCCCCGGTACCGGGTAACATCTGGATCAGACGCGGGGAGTTTGTAGAAAGTGAAAATGAAAGAAAAAGCCTTAAAACGTCAGACTTTTAAACGTGGTTGTGAGTGAATCAGTGAGACGGCAGCAGCATTTATCTCACATCCCTCCTCTGATTGGCTGTCGCTCTTTGTCAGTCTCTTCAGACTCCTCCAGTTTTCTAACATGACAGATCCAGTCCCGGTCTCAGACCAGGTCCCGACGGCCTCTGATGGAGTCGTTAGGGCTGTTCACACATTATGATCATTAACTGATGATTCACCAACCATCAGAGGACCAAGTCCACCAGACACCACCACTGGAGACCACTGGTGGAGTCCACTAGTGTGAACCACAAATGTCAATGTCATGGTGGCTACAGAGGAAAACATCATCACCATGAAGGTCTGTACTACATGTTGTACCAATAAATCCATCACTTCTTCATTTTAGCTGCAAACTAACAGCTCCACCTCTAGAAACATGCCACTAGAGATAAATCACAGGTCACACAAAGTTACAGATCAGCAGCTTTTGAAGGCAACGCTGAGCCTGAATATCTATCTTCATTCTAAATTCTCACTGCACCATCCTTATTTACTTATTCAATAAACATATTTAATAATAACTTAAAAAGAAAAATATCACAGCAAACCCAACTCCACTCCAGAAAAGGAATTGTTTACATGCCCCACAAAGATGCCTGACGGACTTTAAATTTATGCAAACATTAAATATATATCTCAGAAGCAGATATAAATAGAAAAACTTTGCACACTTCTGTGAATTTCAGTCCTTTAAGGTTTGTTGAATTTGGATGAAATGAGTTATATCATGGTGTTGAAATGATAAAGATACGCAGTATAAATGATGTTACATGGTTTAACTGCAAGCACTTTGAGAAACTTGTTTCTATTATTGTCAATATTTATTACTCCTATATAGTATGTAGGATTTATGAACAATTTTCACTACATTCACGTTTGCTTTTGGTCAGAATTGATTCTCATACAGAAGTGCTTTATAGTGTTTATTGTGTCCTTGGAGTTGAGGACAGAGAGTAAATGAGGTGAAGGTGGAGAGAACAGCCATGTTCCTGTGACAAACAATGTTGTTATTGAACTGTATGAACAGCGACTGGATCCTTGCAACCTTGAGGAAATGAGCCCATAAGGTAAATTTCAAGTGTTATAAGATGATAGAGGTTGTAAACTGCAACACACTGAATAGTACCTGTACTGTTAACACATTTAACGTTAACTCTGAAAATGCTTTGTGTATGTTAAAGTCGGTTACCGCCCTCTAGTGGACATCTTTGGTTTAGGATTTGTTTCTGCTGCGTGTGGTTTCTTTCATTGGAGCATTTTTGTCAGTAAATTCAATTGTTTTATGTTTTAATGTTGTTTTCTTGCAATGTAATACATACACAATGAAAATGTTAGTTACTGCTAGCTTCAGTTAGCGTCGTCTTATTTTAGCAGACTTTTGTTTTGTGGCGCGGGTGTATTTTCTGGTTGTGCAGCATGTCCAGAACTACATTTAACAAGGTCAAGATAATTATGCAGCAATATCTACGTAACAAGGTAAAAGTTTGCGTATAACTCCTTTGTTTCTATGCATTTACATGTATGTTACCTGTACAATTTATTAATGCACATTTTTGTATGTTCAAAAAAAAGGAAAAATAATTCACAAAGAGACAAATGTTGAGTAAAAACATCACAAAAGACAAATCTTCTCTACATGGTCGTGTGGACTCTCTTTTGTTCGTTCGCTATCTGTCCAGCCCTGGTAGTGACGCCATAGTGAGGACACAGTAGTATCTTTAGCCCGTGTGGACATTTCCTTCTACGGTGGCTGAGAAGTATCAACAAGATATCGTCCTTCTATTTGGGAAAAGAAACTCGTAGCCGGGTATTTACAGAAACAGATAACCCCGGCTCTCCAGTTTCAATAATATCCTCTATTCTCCAGAATATATTCATTTACACGAATCCACATAAATACGCCGTCAATCTCTATTATGAGCATGTCAAACCTATAGGAGGTAGAGTAACGAGAAGTATAAAGTCATGTTCATGAGGCTGAGCTGCTTTAAAGTGTAGCGTTGGACTATGAGACAAACAAAATACAAGACAACACAGACTGGGAATCGCGTATTGACAAAGTTTTCTCTGAAGATTTCACTTGGACCATCCTGGCGACAAAAAGGCAGTGAGATGGAAAATATCAAAACGCAGTTGACAGTGGACGTAGAAGCGGACACAGTAGAGTAGTACTTCTTCAAACTGTGCGAGCGGTTCTAGTATTTGCAATACTTGCAATTTGCACTATTTACACACAGGCATGACAACAGTTTTAGAAATAATTGTTTTCAGTGATATAAACCTCTGTGCTCATATAAATGAGAGGAAAAACCACATAGATCACATCCATCTACTTCTGGTCTAATCATAAAAATTATGACCTAAAAAAATATTTTCTGGTCCCGTTTGAAATGTGTCCTGGTTTTAACATGTGATGTTTGTGAATTTTAAAGATATTTTTGGACATGGAGAGAGTCTGTTTAGTGACAGGCAGCAAACGTTACTGTAGGTTTAGTGTGAGACCACGTAGCGACTACAACGCTGGTCTCGTTACGTTTACATCACCATCAAACTCTGATGCTAACGTTAGCTTAACAGCAGCTACGCTAACCTAGGAAAATATCTGACCTGGTCAGTTTTATCACCTGCTCCTCGTTGTCTCTTCAGTTGGGAAGAGAGGGGGAAGGAAACACAGTGAAGCTTGATGCTAATATGTAATGGAAAATGCCATAGACGGGCTAACACAATTAGCGGTAAAGGTAATTTTAACTTAGCAAAAGATTATTTACCTCAACATGATTACCATACCCATGTTATACCACATTAATTATCTTTTATTTTAATTAATTATCTCATTTACTGCGACGAGCTGGCGACCGTCCAGGGTGGACTCCACCTTCGCCCGTAAGCAGCTGAGATGGGCTCCAGATGGGTCCCAGTCCCCCCGACCCCGACCCTGAGTACGGGATAAAGGGATAGAAGATGGATGGATCTCATCTCATTAACACAACAGCATGTCATTTCTATCTCTACATGGTCGCGTGTTTACATTTCTCCTCTGCTCTCATGATGACAGAGACAGACATCTCAGACAGAGAGAGAGACCTGCACACACACTCCCACCAGTGGTCAGAGAGCTGGAAAAATGTTTGTTTTTTTTGGGGTTTTTTTTGCAACTGTGAAGTCCGGGGGCGTACTGCAGCCACCAGCCTGCTGCTGTCTGTGCAGAGTGAGCCTCTGGCGGACGTGTGTGATAGATATCTGGCTCTGGAATCTTTCTTTTTAATTTTATTTTATTAAACACATAACATATATGCATATGTCTAGATGTAGAGATATCTAGATGTCTGGTGGGTGTCTCCTTTTGTGAGTCTGAGTCGGTCGTGCTGCCACTGAGTCATTTTTAATCAAGTGTCAGCGCCTGGAGTCTCAATATGGCGGCGTAATCTGAGCCGTGCGGGACATTTCGATTTGTTGATGGATGTTATTACCGATTATTTGTGAATATAAAAAAAAAGGATTTTTGTTAATAGACAACCTGAAAAACATTTTAATTGAAAAACTTTAACTAGAATAAAGAATATAAAATATACACAGGTTAAAGTAGGAGCTGGGTCCTTTGTGTGTTGCCATATTCTTGGTTATATCCGGTGTAATGTGCATCATCTCTATAAAGAGGTCACTTATGTGACGTTTCACAACAGTAATAAAATAGCTTATAATAATACGGTTTAGTAGAACTTTATACGGCGACACAGGATGTATGAGCTGCACTAAACACTGGTCTGAACCTTCACATCACATCACATCAATACGCTAAATACAAGTATATTTCACACCTGACGTCCTTAAAATAATCTACGTCTTAATAGCGACGTCTGCCACCGGTGGGACGTGAACCCGAACCATTAGTTTCACAGTGCAACTGTTTAATATTTACTGAGCGAACGAGAATGGTGCATCTTAACTGCAACCAAATCGATTTCATCATCTCTGTCGGTCATCGTGGGTTGAAAAAACAAAACTTGACTTGACTTCGAAATCTGACTGGTTAAAGCAACAGTTTCCCCCATTTCTACCCCTCTAACCGCTAATCAATAACGTCCATTAACGTTACCGTTAGCTTAGCAACCGCTAGTTGTCACTTTGCTAATGTTTTCCTTTCTCCTGATAACAGGATCTTTTCTGATGAAACGTCAGATTAATATAAACGAACATCTTTTCAGTTTTTAATCCGTCGCCAACTTGATGAACATAAACAAGTCTGTAGACGCCATCTTTGTTTGATGTCGATCGGTTGTCATGGAGACTTGACGCATCATCTCACGTCTCAACTAGCGACGACTTTTCATGACGTATGAAGGTGAAGTAGAGGAACGTTTTCACCGCTAATTTATCACTTTGTTTCAAGGGACGAAGAGTAATAAAGAGAAATGAGATTGGTCTGAAAGCTCCAACATGAACATTCACTACTGGAATAAGTAATAAAGTAAAACATAAGTCAGCGGTGATGACTTGTGTTTAGGCCTAATGAGAAGGACACCACAGCCACAAAATATATCAGTCAATAATCAGGAGAAGAAAATTGAGCAGTGTGTTTTTACATAAACATAATTTTTTAGCAGAGAAATCACTGCCACACCACGTTCTCTGATTACTGACAAATGAAAAGAAATATATCTTATTACAAGTTTTATTATTATTATTATTTTTAAATCATATATAGACATATAAAATAAAGTCAAAGAGAAGAGCTGAACACAAATGTTTTCGAACAGATTTTTATATAATTACTCAAACAATCATTTGCTTTGTGAAATGAACATCTGTCTCTAAAGTATTCAGCTCTTTATAAAACACCAGGTGCTGTAATTTATGTCCATGACCACCCCTGGTACATTTTCAATGCCCCTGCTGATTTCTTTTATACATGAAGCAATTGTACTATCTTTCAAACAGAACAACTGAAACTGTGCAGATGATGGAGTATTTTGATTCGATTTAGGATCATGATCACAATACGATCAAAAATGTGATATTCATGCAACACGGACGCTCACGCTAACACACATAATCAAAGTATTTTACTGAAATTATTTCATAAAAGTTGCACAAAGAAAGAAAAAGTTGTAAGAGCGAGAGAGAGAAAGATAAAGTTGTTGGTTCTTCTGAAGAGACTCCAGCCGGAGATAAAACTGTTTAAGTTTAACCCGGTCAAAGACGACCTGACCCGGCAGTAACAGCCATTTGACAATATTTGACCCAAACTAAACTATCTGACCCAACCCCAGAGGTGTGTGTTGTTCTGCCTCAGACTGATTTACCTGAATCACCTTCTCTCTTAATATGAACACACACACACGACACAAAGTTCGTACATGGATACACAACCTCAGCCCTCAGCTACTGACACACACTGGTCTCTAAGATCAATTTCAATTCTCTAGTTAGAGAACAAATCAACAGATAGTCTTTCATCTCTTCAGCCTCTCTCTCTCTTCCTCTGCACTGCCCACTTCTCCCTATCGATCTCTGTCACTCTCTTGTTGTCTTGGTTTCCATCTCGTTTGCTCTTTCTCCTAATATTCCTGTTTTTTTTTTTTTTTTTTTTACCTGTTTTCTCCTCATCTTCCATCCTTCCTCTTCAACACCTCTCTCTTTACACACACACACACCCAAACCCAACAGACACACAATACATTTCCAAGTCCATTTCCAATCCATGAAAAGCTATTGACCCTCTGCACAGGTTGCTCACATTGTCAATTTGTATTGAACAGGGGCATGTCTGACTGTCTGTTTGATCATCTGTCTGCCTGACTTATATACACATTACATTTACGTTAATGATAGAAGTGGAATTTGTTTATCTAAGCATGGTAATCCTTGTTTTTTTTTTCTCTCCTTTGGCACAATTTTAGTAATGAGCTGTCACTACGATGATGATTATTCTCTGTAAATCCCTCAGATCACCTATTAGTCATTAGTTAATCTACAGGGAAGTCTCCCCCCATTTATTTTCTATCTATTATGTATTAACTTGTGTGGTTGCTCATGTTAAAGCTCAAAATATCACTTCACTTCAGCAGTAGCATGAATAGTACTGATAACTTAATAAGTGACACATCAGCCTGTTGTTCGGGAAAATGATGAATGTGCTGATCCGGACCACCCTTTATCACCAGTTGTTATGAAAACAAGACATCAAACAAGGAATTTCAAGTTTGGCAGTCGGCCAAACGTATCTAAATTGTTTTTTTTTTTTTTTAACCACTAACAAAGAAGCATCCTTACCCAACGTCTTGTGTTCTTGTGTTCCAGATCAGCAGATTCATCATTTTCCTCAACAACAGACCAATGAAGAGCAAGGAAAATGATGAATCTGCAGATATGAAACATCCTTCATCACCAGTTGTTATGAAAACCAGACACTGGGTAAGTCTTGTAAAACAGTGTTTTTAATAAACTCTGGGTTCACTTACTAAGTTATCAGTACTTCAGTTTATGTGTAGGGACCCTATTCATGCTACTGCTGAAGTGAAGTGATATTTTGAGCTTTATTAGTGGTTAAAAAATCACAATTTAGATACGTTTGGCTGACTGCCCCATTTACTTTCATTGTTAACTATTTGGTTGTGAAAACAAAAGACGGTCAAACTGGATATTACTTCAACCAACGTAAAATATCTGTTGAGGGGGAGTTTGACTCATATTCATGGTGGGTTCGTGTTACTCTGGACCGTCACTCCAGAAGAGGCCCTGAACAATAAAGACGGACTTCCTTTAGTAAACACAGAGCTCATAAATTAACTTCATATAAAAGTGACAGAAAATATAAAAAAGGGATGACACGTTAACAGTAAAGACAAATCACCTGTTTGAACTCATTCTAAAAAATAAATAAATAGATAAAAAAATAATAGTAATAACAACGCTGCATGCCTGGGCTTTGTTTTGAGAAGATAAGGAAACGTAGCCAAGGCTGTGTGTGTGTGTGTGTGACTGAGATAAATATAAAAAAAAAGGAACAGAGAAAAGACACTGTTGAAGAAGAGTTATGGTAATGTGACGCTGACCCTTTGAAAGACTCGTTGATGAAATGTTAAGAACAAAAATAAAAAAATTCGGCTACATTCATTACAACAGTTTCAGCTCATATAATGTCACTATCAGGGACTGCTGGAGTAATTAAGAGTGTACACACTAACACAGTCTGCTTAAGTCTGAACCAACCTACGTTATAACAAATGACTGTTTGCATCATTAAATGTAATTAATGACATTAATGACGTATTGCAAAGTTAAAAGATTTAGCACATACATTAATTTAAATACAAACAGACCAATACGTTCATCATTATTTCTGTATATAATCACAGTAGAGCACGACTTAAATCTCTCTCTCACACACACACACACACACACACACACACGTTTTATTTTATGAGCTTCTTGATTCAAACACCAAATAAAAGCTGAAGAGCAACAAGCCATGAAGCAGAAGTCAGCTGCTGTGGCTTTGTGAGCGTCTCAACCAAGCGTTTCCTGAGAGATATTGGTTTTCACGTCAGTGAAAGTCAAAAATAAATAAATAAATAAAAGTCCTAAAAGATTTCTCCATAGAAGCAGAAAAAGGGAGACTTTCGGCTGCGATGAATAGAAAGAGTTGGTTGAACTACGAAGCCACACAGTGGAAACTATTTGACTATGTAATTCCAGCTGCACGGAGCCGCAGGGAGACGCTCCTGACTGCTGCTTCAACATCCCAACGTGCTGCAATACATTATATGTTGTTGTCACCTTTTCACCATTACTGAGTCAGAAAACTAACAAGTTTCCTGACACATGTAGCTCCACAGGAAAGAAATAAGAAACACTTGTTTGTATGAAAATATAATTTTGTTCTATGTTTTATTCAGAAAAAACTGTGTTTGTTTCGTAAACTGCAGACAGCTCCCTGGGTGTGTTTGCTTCAAGCTGATTTCTGATCCTGAATCTCTTGTGCACAAAACACACTCAGTAGTGTCTTTGTTTCTTTTGTTTGTAGCTTTTATAATTCTTCTTATTGTATCTTTGTGTGAGTTTTGTAAATAGTTTGTCTTAAAAACGCCAACAAATTTAATGTAACTCAAGTCCTTAATTTGTCAGACTAAGACTATTCAGACAGTTTTGTCATTTTACAAAGTTATCTCAGGACCAGCGCTTCACACAGAGGGGTATGAGAAATTTCCCAGCATGCACCAGGACAAAGATGGCGACAGAGGAAAACATGACACCAACAAATTTATGGGACAGTTGTCCAAAGAAGTTACTGATTTAATATATAGATAAATTATTATTTTAAAAAGATAAATTAATTTAATTTATTAAGGTAAACACTAATCAGTAATGTTCTTTAATATTAGCTGGCTGGCTAATGTCGCTAAAGTGTGTGTGTGTGTGTGTGTGTGTGTGTGTGGAGGAACATAACGTTAGCTTAGCAACCGCTAGCTGTCACTTTGCTAATGTTTTCCATTCATCTGATAACAGGACTTTTTCTGATGTCTTCATGTAAACAAATATCTCGATCGGCACAAACGAGTCTGTAGACGTCATCTTTGTTTGTTGTCGTTTTGGTTGCCACGGAGACTTATCGCATCGTCTTACGCAGCAACCAGCGACGACTTCTGATGACGTGTAACGGTAAAGTGGAGGTGTCTCTGTTTTCACCCCTCAACACTTTGTTTCAAGGGACGAGGGGTCGGGGTAAGTAAAGGGGTAAAAAAAAAAAAAAGGAACGGGATTTTCTCTTAAACACAAAATATTCCTTTTGATTTTGAGTTTTTTTTTTTTTTTTTTTCAGAGCAGTTGTTATGTTATTGTTCTTGACACGAGGTAAACTGAGGTAGACGTAGGTTATAATGTAGCTCAAAACTCAAAAACCAAATGAAGTAGAAGTAGAATCTAACGTGGGTCGATATACCATCATTGTGATCAATATGAATAACCTCCTATGGAGCACACACACACACACACACACACACACACAGTCATTTTCCCATCTCATCTTTTTCTATTTATGAGAAAGCAATTTACACACTCATAAGAAATAAATAGTCAGTGTGAAAGTCATGGGCTGTGTGATGGTGATGGGACTGCAGCAGAAGTATGAAGCAGGTTAGAAGCATGAGAAGCCCATAAGCTGATAAATAAACGTGTTAAAGTCGACTTTAACATTAAGACTTGATGAATTGACCATAAACGCAAACCAGAAAAAATGAGACTTCGTCTTTTCGCGTACATTTTTAATGATGTAATCGATTTCAATCCCTCATTTCCTGGAAAGTTTTTCAAAACAGTACGTCTGTGGTTTTGTTCGCATATCTTTCATCCCCCCTCAGCTAATTATTAAACATTTAGAAGGGGCCTGTAGAGGTCCCTGCTGGGTTGGACTAATAGCCCATGTGCATGAAGTATGACATCCTTCTAAATTAAACCATTTGTTCAAAGCAGGTCAGCCTCTGAGGTAACCGTGTGTTTAAAAACATGGTTGGAGCTTCACTGCCTTCGTGGCCTAAAAAGCTTTAAGTTTTATATCTGTAAAATACCATCAAATCCTAAAATCAATATTATCACAGCGACACAGATCTAAGTATAGTTACACATGAAGTCTAGTTCAGATGGTGGTTTATATGTGAGGGTTTTATCCAGAAGACGTCTCCTTTAACAGATGTAACTGAACTTTACAGTGACGGTCTGGAGTCAGTTGATCCCAGCGTGTTTTTCACCGTGACAACGAGTGGAAAACCCTCAGGAGACCTAGATTACATTGGTTGAAGTAACATTGAGTTTGACCGTCTTTTGTTTCCACAACCAGATAGTTAACAATGAAAGTAAATGGGGCAGTCAGCCATACGTATCTAAATAGTCATTTTTTAACCACTAATAAAAGTCAATCAACTAATTAAGCACAGTGTAATCTGTAATTTTATTGATTTTGGTTTTTTGTGACTCGACTGTCAAAAATACGGAACAAATTACGTTTACACATTACGTATGTATTCAAAGATGTGCCTGTTCCTGCTCAGGTCGGTGCTTTCGCCGGCGTTTTTTGCTTTTGTGGTGTAGCGGGTTTTGTGAGCAGCGCCGGTGTGTGATGTCTGTCTCTAGGCAACCGTGACAGCACCAGACCGGAGCCGGGGTGTGTGTGTGTGGGGAGACCTGCATAGACAATTTTGCTGTCCTTAGTATTCCCTGTGTTTTATTTTGATCATTATTGTTAGATTTAGTGTTGATGTGTGTGTGACAGATGTGCGTATTGGGCATTTATGGAAAAAATATCCATATCTCTGATTATACTACTGTCATAATATCAGGAATTAACAAAATAACAGTCTCATGTGACAATTTATGTCCAGTACTTGAAAAAATATTTATCATATATTTTAGTTAAGTCTTTCACTACTATTCAACACTTTCCTACTAGTCTACAGTTGACAATAAATCACAGTAGTGAACTTGTAAAATGGACCATTTTCACTCCTATGGGTGAAAAAGTAACAAAATCAAAGAAGTATATTATAAACATCTGTATTGTTTCATAAACCTAACGATACAAACATCAATGTCATCTTTGTTACTGGTCGATCTTTATCAGCTTCCATTTGTGAAGAGGGATCTGAGCCGTGAGGCGAGGCTCTCAAACTACCGGTCCATCTACGTTCTGACCCTCACTTATGGTCATGAGCTATGGGGCTATGGAGCATGGGTAGTGACCGAAAGAACGAGATCACGGATACAAGCGGCCGAAATGAGTTTCCTCCACAGGGTGGCCAGGCTCAGCCTTAGAGGGAGGGTGACGAGCTCGGACATCTGGGAGGGACTCGGAATAAAGCCGCTGCTCCTCCACATCCAGAGGAGCCAACTGAGGTGGCTTGGGCATCTAATTAGGATGCCCCGTGGACGCCTCCCGAGGGAGGTGTTCAGGGCATGCCCATCCGGGAGGAGGCCCCGGGGAAGACCCAGGACATGCTGGAGAGACTATGTCTCGAGGCTGGCCTGGGAACGCCTCGGGGTTCCCCCCGGAGGACTTAGTGGAAGTGGCTGGGGAGAGGAAGGTTCCTTCCCCCGCAACCGGACCTACTGGATAAACGAACAAACATTCGACTCCATAAACATCGGCATGTTTATCGTCAGAATCTCAGCTAAAAGCTCATTTAAACCGTTTCTACAACCACCAAACACAGCTAAAGCTACAAACAATCAAAAGAGAAAGTAAACAAACTCAAACCGCGACTCCTCCACACAGCGTTTTGTAAACAAACGAGAGGTATTTTTCCTGACAGGTGATCTTATATTTGGGTCATACGTTGTTCAGTTTTAAGTGGATAAAGTTAACATGTGCCACCAGCCAGGTTAAGGTATGGTTAAGTTTCATACGTTAGCTGCTTAGCTTCTACATTAACGTTAGCAGTACTATTAGCTGCTATATCATACCTGCTGTCTCATATAATAATAATAATAATAATAATAATCAGTGGAGTCCATAATTAAAGTTTCTCATAGATGCACATGTCTGACTTGAATTCATTAAAATGTAGAAGCCAGTCGGCTTCACTCTCTCTCACTTCGCTTTCATCCTCCCTTCATCCACTATATCCTCCTAATCTCACATGTGGACATAATATTTCTAAATAAATAAGTGAAATAATACATATAATCTAAGATAATAAGGCCACCTTTTGAATGTTGACCGAGTCCTGATTGCATGCTGCAGCTCCGGCGCCTAGATGAAGCTCAAACAACGAAATCAAATGTTGTAAATTAAACTTTGCACACTCTCCCTCCCTCCCCTCACTGTTAAAGCCCCCACCCCTCCTCCTCCTCTCTGCATATCAGAGGTGGTGAAAGCTGCCGTGTTCTCGTTAGTGAGTACAGTATGTCATATAGTGAAGACGATTGGCTACAGTTTTACATTCATGATGCAAATTTTAATGAAAAGTCTCATTTTTTTTATTTTTTTTTAAATGCCACATTTAAATGCCAGGGTTGGATTTTAATATAAAAATACTGTGTCTCTCTCCATTGAAACAGATGACTGTAATTTCAGACAGATAAAATTAGACGCTTACATTCATCTCATTTGGATTCATTTTATTCTGGTCTTGTTGCTTTGTGACCGACTCGACGCCGATGCACTTGCTTCTTTTGTATCATATTTATTGAGTCTTAACTCCTCTGCAGCTGCTTCCATTATAATACCTGTTTCATTGATTTTAAATGCTTCGACTTGATTGCCAGACTTTGCTGTCGCTTTAATTGCTTTTAACTTTGCTCTGCTTTTACTCTCTTGAACGCTAGTCAACCAAAGAAAATGTTAGTTGAATGAAATCATACCTACTCTTCCAATCGAAACCAATTGATTGATTGCGAGGGGAAAAAAAAATCTGCTCATTATCTCTAACTAAATGAGCCACAGTGCACTGAGTGAACTCTACCTAGTAGCTTTAATAGCCTAAAAATAATTATGAATAAATATACAAAGCTGTTATTTTCACCCAGTTAAATCATGATGAACCATTTATATAAAATGCAGCCATGACGACAAATATGATCTTAATTAGTTTGGAGTGGGCTCAGCACACATTAAAAAAGGATTAATCCTAGAAGACGATAATGTACCGTTCTTCTACCAAACATCATCTGTTATTAATCAATAAAGAGAATCAACAGTGGACATCAAAACTAGTACAAAAAGACGAAAGTATCCAGTCAACAGGTTCCCTACACTAATTTACATTTAGTGAAATAACTTTTAACAACTTTAGTTCTTTAGTTCAGACTCATTCATTGTCTATGAAGATTGTTGTAGCTCCATGTTTTAAAGTGCTGGATAAACTTCATAATATTCTTCTGTTTTATTAACATGTACTTGTACTTTTACTTTCTACACTTAACTACATTTACTTATAGATTACTGTCATACTGAAGTACAGTAAATACTAGATACTTTAAGACTTTTACTGGAGAATCATTCTAGTGACAACTTGAACTTCTACCAAAGTTATTTTATTCTACTCTAGTGTCTCTACTTATACTCTAGTGTCTATATTTCTACTGTAGTAGGACTTTCAGCTACACTGCTCATAACTGCTGATTTTTTCTGAAGCAGACATGTTAAATGTGTAAGGGTTAACATTTCTGCTTTTCTTTGCTAAACATCACAGTAAACTTATTGTGTTTGGTTGATTTTGGATAAACAGTTTAAAACTGAATGATGTCAATGTTGGATTTTGCGAAACTGTCGTCACTTCTCTGATGTTTTGTAGACTAAATATTTAAATTCACAAATTGATTAAAAAAAAACATATTTGGGAGATTAAATCAGTTATGAAAAGTTGAAGCATTTTATGTTCTTGTTGTTTTTGTCATTAATGTAAGTACAAGTATAAACAGAAATCATGATGCTGATGCTTTATCAGGCTTTTGGTTTGAGCATCGTTTAACTAAATTTATGAAATTCAAAAATAATGAGGCTCCAGTACTTGGATGAACTGGGTGCATTAATATTTACTAGTTTCTCTAAATGTCTGAATACTTTTGTATTTTTGGACCAGTTTTAATGTCAGTTGAAAGAGATGGTCTGGAGTAATTTAAACCCAGAGTCAAGAGAAATTTTATATTAAAGTAATATCGAGTTTTCACAACCAAGTAGTTAACAATGAACGTAAGTAGCAGTAATTCACAACCAAAACAGTAGAGGGCGATACGTTTGTTTCTGTTACGATTACTGACTGACACTGATTGTTTATTTACCAGCCGGCCTCGTTCCTCCACATAAAACAAACAACGGAGACCGAGAGAAGAGAAATAAAGGAATTGGAACCGATCGACATTGAACAACAAATTGTTTTATTGCAAATGTTGAGATAAGAACTAAAGAGGAGACATGTGGTGATGTTAAAATTAGACTTTACCCAACGTCTTGTTTTCACAACAACTGGCGATGAAGGTTGTTCCAGATTCCAGATCAGCAGATTCATCATTTCACCGAACAACAGGCCGATGTCCAGGAAGAGCGAGGACAATGATGAATCTGCTGATCTGGAACACATGAAGGGTGTTCCATATCAGCAGATTTGTCATTTTGTGTATGTGTGGTGAAGCAGACCCAGGGTTCAAATTACTCCAAACCATCACTTTAAGTTTGTTTTAAAACTGAGTTTAATACACATTTTGACCTTGGAAATGATCAAAACAATCACAACCGAGGGTCTATTTATTGACAGTTTTGTGTTTTTTATCCGTGTCATGAAATCTTCCTGCAGATAAACTAAACGACATTGTGATGTTATATCCAGAAGTGTTCGCATATTTCAAGGATGAAAAAAAGTTGTTTCCTTTTGACTAAAAGTACTTGCGCTACTTCATTTATTTGTTGTTCTGTCAGTCTCTAGTGTCATTAAGAAATTCCACAGGTGGAGGACTAGAGGGATGGGGTGGGGGGAGCAGCAGATTTAGCATCGTATCACCTCCACTCGGGGCCTCCGGGAGGAGAGAAGCTCCCCCGCTGAGTGAGACAGAGGGCAGTGGAAGTTGCAGGGAAGACAAGTGACGGAACAAAAAAAGTGAGACAGAGAAAAATGGGGGTAGGATGAGGACAGGAATAGAGTGAGAAAACAAGAGAGGCAAAAAGGGAGAGGAGGTAAATTGACTTTGAGGAGGTTAAACTCTGAGTCTATGCCCAGAAGAGACTGATTATGATAAGGAGAAGAAAGGAGAGAGAGGAGACATATTTCATTAAGGAATGGGAGGAGGGAGGTATAAGGAGGGGTGAATGTTTTTTTCTACTTTATTTTCCTTTTTTTCTTTACCTGCATTGTTAGACAAGCTAATTAGGTTAGCAGCTAATTAGCTTGTTTTGATTCACTAAGTCACCTTGACCGAAGCTTTGACCTATTAGCAACTAACTGAATAGACACACACGGTCGAGGCAGACGCAATAAAACACACACACGCAGGCACACACACACTGGTACACACAAACAAAGACCAAATATACAGACATACACGGGTATGCACAAAAACATCCAAAGAAAAAAAACACATGCGCGTGCACATCCCAGTGGTGTGTGTGTGTGTGTCTGCACAAACACATGTACACACACACACACACCACTGGGACCACTGTGTAAGTAGCTAGCAGACAGTTATATTGGATTTGTTTGGGAGGTCAGGTCCAATGAAATTAATCAGGTTCTCTTCCACAAGTACAAAAAGTCTTTCATATGCCTCTCGCTCTCTCTCTGCTGGTAAACCCGTCTTGTTCTGTCTCTCCAACACACACACACACACACACACACACACACACACACAGAGAGAGAGAGAGAGAGAGAGAGACAGAGAGAGAGAGGGTTCCCAGGTGTTGCATTACTGTAATAATAAAGTTTATAACGCCCAAAGTGTAATCTGATCATGTCTTATTGTAAGTGAAATCAAATTACACATTATTGTAATTGGGACAACACACAGATTGAATTACACTGTGCGAGACAGTTAGCAGACCACAGCTCAATTATTTTATGGCTTTCCCAGACAAACAGAGTGAGAGTCCTACATCCCAGATTGATCCCAGATTTAAAAACCCACAACTTCTTAAAGCGACGGTCCAGAGTAACATGAACCAGAGTCTATTTCAACACGAATATGAGTCAAACTCTCCCTCAACAGATATTTTACGTTGGTTGAAGTAATATCCAGTTTGACCGTCTTTTGTTTTCACAACCAAATAGTTAACAATGAAAGTAAATGGGGCAGTCAGCCAAACGTATCTAAATTGTCATTTTTTTAACCACGAATAAATAAGCATAATTACCCAATGTTTTGCTTTCATAACTGGTGATGAAGTGTGTTCCAGATCAGCAGATTCATTATTTTCCTAAAACAACAAGCTGATGTGAAAAGTGAGGAAAATGATGAATCTGCTGATGTGAAACACCTTCATCACCAGTTGTTATGTAAACCAGACGTTGGGTAAGTCTTGTAAAACAATGTTTTTAATAAACTCTGGGTTCACTTACTAAGTTATCAGTACTTCAGTTTATGTGTAGGGACCCTATTCATGCTACTGCTGAAGTGAAGTGATATTTTGAGCTTTATTAGTGGTTAAAAAATGACAATTTTTAGATATTACTTCAACCAACGTAAAATATCTGTTGAGGGGGAGTTTGACTCGTATTCATGGTGAAATAGACTCTGGGTTCAAACTACTCTATACTATCACTTTAAAACTGCATAAATTTCTGTGCAAAAATGTCTCCACTACTAAAAAACAAAGTGTAAAGAAAGATGCATACATGCTAACCTGCATGTTTTCAGACTTTTCACAGTTGGTAATCCGCCCTTGATTACACAGATCATTTATTCTGTAGTATCTGTCTTTTTAATTATCTCTACACGTATACGACCACTGGAGATAATTAACGGTGTCATTTGACGCTAAAAATTAAGTTCATTATCAGATTTCTCTGGTATTTAATTTGTATACAACATAAAATATACCATAATTTACTGTAGGAGTCACACTTTTAATCATTTTTAGAGGAATTAATTCTTATTTTGCTAAGGGGCACATTAACAAAAAACAAAACTGGGGAATTAAAAAACATCAAAAAAATCAAATTGTTCTGTTCACAAGTCTAACAGTTTACAAGCTGACATTACCAGAAGGCAGAACCCTGAATATTTCGTTGCCTCCGATCATTAAGGCACACAGCTGCATCAGCTGCCACATTTACAGCACAAACTACGAACATAAGCAGGAGCGACTGTGACATTTACAAAATCTGCAAACACACACACAAACACAAACACACACACACAAAACACAAAAAACAACAACACCCTCCGAAAGAGCCTCTTTATCTATTTACGCATATATACAAAAATGTAAAGTATAAATCATGTTAAATGTTTCAGAAAGTGATCCACTCTTTTACAGTTTGTTTTTTTTTTTATTCATCAAGTGTGTGTGTGTATGAAACAAACACACACACACTGACACACACACTAGTGTAATGGTGCATGTTGTAGAAATGAATGCTGGCTTGATGATTCAGCCAGGATGACGATGTCAGGGCTGTCACCTACAGGGTTTTATAAGTGTGTGTGTGTGTTTATGAAAGTTGTAGACTGCTGCTTTTTTTTTTTTTTTTTTTTTTTTTTTGCCAGTGAAGAAAGATCATCACATATCTTCAAAGTAGCATTTGGGGGAAAAAAAAAAATATAGAAGAGCAAACCACAGTGGCATTTCACAAAAATGTCAAAAATAAACTTTAAGAAAAAAAAAACAAGCAAAGCCGCATTTAACAAACCATTTTTAGCACATTTGGTGTATGGAAGGAAGGAAGCAGATTGTGATCTGTCTGATGAAGGATCATTCAACTTCTACCTGGAGCTCTGTCCAACACTTTTATAATAAACTGCACTGCAGTGATTTTGGTGTCTGTTAAGCCTTCAAGCTCATATATTAATCAACTTGGACTTTATGGATCATATGTCATCTACTCACTGGTACCATAAAAAAAAAAACAACTGCAGACCCTCAGGTTGTTTTCAGTCTGATTGCCTGCTAATCAAGCACGACTCGAGTCAAGAAGTCTTTAAAGTCTTTAGAAGATGCAGGTTATACAACGACCTTAATGACTGCTGAATGAACATACTTTAAATGCCGCTTCCTTTTTTTTTACTGCAGCTGATTTTGTTCGTCGTCGTGGTATCAACGAGGCAATCTTGTGTTGTGTCTTTTCTTTTTTTTTCCAATGTTACACCCACATGGTCACATCCGTGGTCGTCTCTTAAATCCTGCAAACATCACTACTAGCCATGAGTGTTAGCGATGCTAACTTGTTATTTGTTTTGTAATTCAAAGGAGCATATTTGCCATAATTAGCCAATTGCTAATGTTTGTACTGTTACCACACTGTCTCAGTGTAACACGATGCTAATGTTAGCATCACAACTCGTTTATTTGACTCGTCATAGTCCGCCATAGTTGGGCCGATGATAATTGTCCTCAGTGCATTACGGCACTTGGTAGCTTTAATACTAATGCTAATGGGTTGGAGCGCATGTTAAACGCTGCTCCTAAACGGTGCACGCTTGTCAACCTCAAAGTGATGTCGTATGTGTTTGAAAGATGGTTTCTGCTTTTGTCCAGACGTTGTTGAGAGTCATAACGAGGCCGTTTTGATTTAGTAACGTCAGACATTTGTAATCCACAATGTTTGTAGCTGCAGCTCAGTGGTAACTGGTGAAATGCTACTGACAGAGAGACAGTGGTGGTGGAGCAACAGGACAAAACACTAAATCAAAACAGAAACATGATTCACGTTGCTGTAAATTAAATGTTAAAATGTAAATATTGATTATTTGCCCTAAAAATCTGTTTGTATTTCATTTTCAGTTTATTTTAAAGAGACTGGCAGGGCTCTACAGCACTGACTTTACCTTTCAGAGATACAAACATCTAACGAGTTATTCTGAGTCTTACTCATATGGACATTATCAAGGATGGAGGAGAAGCTCAGTGGAGAGTCACAGCTTGAAAAGATGGTGGACACGAGTTTTGGCTCCGTACAACATAAAGTATAAACTCTATGCTATTTTTATCACTTAAGTTACGGCATAAGCACCATCTATTAAACTCCTTTTATGTATATTATGCTTACTTGTTCAGTTTCATCATAAATTATTCATGAAAAGTGAGATCTACTAAAAAAAAAAAACAGTTATTACCTGATGCTGCTTTAAAAAGACATGTAAGGAGTTGGATTAACGCCAGTTCCTACAGTCACACACCCACTGACAAAGTTATTCCTCAAAAAAAAAAAAAAAAAAAATCCCACTTAGTTTGTAGCAGTATCACAGGTGAACCACATGCCTCTGGCCTCACATATACCAGACACAGACACCGTGCCCTGTGTGATCTCTATGGTTGACTGCACTTTGCACCTGTCCCATTGCTTCCCAAAAATAAAATTGCACAAAAGACCTTGACCAAACTTTCCCTCGAGCAATGTTTCATCCTCCTGTCAAATTTATCATCATCCACTTTTCTCCGTCGTTCATCATGGCATCATCATGTCATTTGTCTTCGTAATGACTCTTCTGTCTTGGAGAGAGCAACAATAGAAGAAACACAGGGATCAAGTCTGTTGTAGAGAAACTGGAAATTTTTTTTTTTTTTTTTGCTGCAAAACAATTTTTTTCTAACATATTCATCAAAACATCGCACTTTTCTTAATGTAAACAAGCAGATTCTCACATATTATTATTTTATTATCTTAATATTTGCCAGTATCTTAACATAAAACTTCAACTTGTTCTTGTCGGTTTTGTTATTTGAAAAAAAAAAAAAAACACATAGAGAGAGAAAACGAGGACCAGCTGCCAACTGTGGAGGCGACAGAGGCGGTTGAGACTTTGTGATTATAGATCCACTAAAGCCAGCAGCTGTAAAAAAAATAAATAATAAAAAAAAAAAAAATCCAGCAGGTCTGTGTAATACCAAATTTATAGTTAAACTGAATAAATAAAGGTGAATTACTTCATCTTGTAAAAAAACAAAAAAACAAAAAAAAACCAAATCTGGTCGTGGTCGTCGATTTTTTTCTTTGTTGTGCTGAAACTTATGAGTGGGCACCTGGACTCTTGAATAGTCCACGTACCCTCTTGTCTCAGTGTTGAGTAAAAACTCCCATTGTGTGCTTGCTGTGTCTGGCAGGAACACCAGCCTTTGTATAGTGGACCTGTGCCCCCAGACTATATATCATTTCCCGACACCTCATTGTGCTTTACTGTGAGAATCATTATGACAGATGAGATTGCGTACCGTATCAGGTGACTGCAAATGGTCAGAAATGAATTATGTTATACAAAGAAGTCCAGGGATAATTAAAACCACGACTGAACACAAACCTCCTCAACATTCAGTTTCACCACATATATTTCATTATCTGACTTTAAAGGTACAGTTACGTAAGATTTGTATGTTGATTTTAATTTTCAATGTTGCCAGAATATTTACATTTTAACTTATAATTTACAGCAACGTAAATCATGTTGATGATGAAGTCAGTAGCATTTCATCAGTTACCACTGAGCTGCAGCTACAAACACTGTGGATCACAAATGTCTGACGTTACTGAAACTAAAAGGCCTCGTTACGACTGAACAACGTCTGGACACAAGAAGGAACCATCTTTCAAACACATACGACGTGTTTGAGGTCAAGGAGTGTGTCCTGTTTAGGAGAGGCGTTTAACATGTGCTCCATTAGCATTAGCATTACAGCTACCAAGTGCCATATCACTGGCCCTATTTTGAAATTATGGAGAAGCAAATTAGACCATGGCTGCATGTGAACACCCATACTGGCCTCGTGTGTAGTAGCAAAAATGAGTAACCCACGATCTAGTGCGTCTGAATACTTCAGTAGCTTTCAGGAGGAGGTGAAATGTTCCCAGACGATCTACATTACGCTAAACTACGCTATCCCAGAAGTTATTGGGAGGTTGAAAACCATAGAAGAAGAAACTTGTCTCCTAAAAGTGACGACATACATCCGATACTTACTCGGATTAATTAATTACTTATAGTAAATAATGATTGACTGCGTGCTTGTTTGTGAATGGAAATGGAGACAGAAGCCAGGGAGAGATTATTTTGATATTTTACAATTTAATTTAAAGTTTGTTTAGTGATAACAGGGGAACAGCAGTGTCCTGTGATGTACAACTACAAACCTTAAATAGCAACTAAATTAAAATGCAAATGCTGACTGTTCAATAAAGAAAAGCCATGTGTACTTCAGTAAATAAAACATGTCCACAGTCGTTTACGTCACCAATCATCTCCTGTCAACACGGTGAGTTGTGATGCTAACATCAGCATCGTGTTACACTGAGACAGTTTAGTAACAGTACAAACGTTGGCAGGCTAATTATGGCAAATATGAAATGTTACATTAGACACTAGATTGGACCAACATGAGTCGCCATTATATGATCAATAGATGATCAATTTACAGCGTTGGACTCGTCACTTGATCCACCAACCGATCTGGCAACCTCAACAGTATTTTGAGTTTGACTACAGAAGCAGTTTTGGCTCCTTCAAGTCTAAAAGCAGCATGTATTTTATGTTTTTACTTTACAGGATGTTTTATATCGATATGATTTCTTTGTAAATATCACATCAAAACTTGACTTGTTTGTTAGATATAATTATCAGTCAAGTGTCACCTTCACACTTGAGCCAAGTTCTTCAAGAATAATAAAAAAAAAGAAGAAGAAACACACACACACACACACTCTTTAAATGTAGGCCAAAGAATGACGGATGGATCGGGTTGCACTCCACTGAAGTAGTAGATAAAACGGTATGAGCATATGGTACGATGCCTCCCTTCTCGTATCACTGCCTAATGAAAAACACACATGCACATACAAAACATGGCTGTCTGAAGCCAGAAGCTTGTAAACTGTGATTCAACTTTCAGCCTGGTTGGACAAAAGAGGCCTTTCCATCTGATTTCACTCTTTCATTCTGTCACTCTTCCAGCCTCCCATTCCTTTTTGGTCTCCTCTCTTAATTTGTTTTGCTACTCTATCTCACTCTCGCACACACTCTCTCAAACACCTTTTTCCACTAACCCAAGTCCATACTTTTCTCCCTCGCTTGCTTTCAATTAGTCCTCTTGTCCATTTCTTATCACCTGCCCTTAATTCCTCCCTCTCTCCCTTCATCCTTTCAATTATGGCTTTTTTTTTTTTTTTTTAATTTTCCCCATTTGGTTTTCTCTGTTTGCTGTCATAACTTCTCTCTCTCTCTCTTTTGCCTCATTATCTTTCTCTATTTTTCATCTTTCAGCTTATCCTCCTCCTTTCTTCACTTTCTTCTATTCTTCATGTGACAACCTCCTCATCTTGTTTTACAACGCGACACGTCTTTGCTCCGTCATCCACCTGTCTGTTGCTTCATTCTGTCTTTTGTTAATTTATCATCAAATAAGTTTTAGTTTTTGTGAAAGCAGACCTCAAGTGGAAGTTTTAAAAATTGTGAATATATATATATTTTTTTTTTTTTAATTCAATATTGATCCTGGGCAACGCAGTGGCTCAATGGTTATCAGTGTCACCTCACAGTGAGAGCGTCCTTGTACTTTTCTGTTTGGAGTTTAAAGTTTGGATCCTCTCTGCATGACTGTATGTGGGGGGTTGGGGAAAAAAAACAGGTTACTGCAGGTGAAATATACACATTAGATACTTAACAGTCTGTGTGGCAGACCAGTGACCTGCCCCCTGCTACGTTCCCAGCGCTGGTTTGGATTAGTTTCTGCCCTTTCTGACCCTTCACAACACAGAGAGAATAATCTAATAGAATAATGAACTGAATCTATGAATTATTTAAAATCAATAAAATGAATTTCAACTGAAATTTTAATGAATACAACCAATGTGAAAGACAAAAGTGTTATTTATTTCTGAGGTGCCATATAGAAGTATTGTAACATGACAGTTTGGTTGTTGCTAACCTGCTAGCTCGTACCACATTTTATTTATATTTTTTAGCGGTTTGGCTGTTTAAAGTGTCCGTAATTTGAGTAATTTGAACCCAGGGTCTATTTCAACTGTCTTGTTTTCATAACAACTGGTGATGAAGGATGTTCCAGATCAGCAGATTCATCATTTTCCTGAACAACAGACCAATGTGTCCATGAAGAGCGAGGAAAATGATGAATCTGCTGATCTGAAAACACACTTCATCACCAGTTGGGTAAGTCTTGTAAAACAGTGTTTTTAATAAACTCTCGGTAAGTTATTAGTTATTGCAATAACTAATAATTATCACAACATTTTGAGTTATAAGTGATATTTTGAGCTTTATTAGTGGTTAAAAAATGACAATTTAGATACGTTTGGCTGACTGCCCCATTTACTTTCATTGTTAACTATTTGGTTGTGGAAACAAAAGACGGTCAAACTCAATATTACTTCAATCAATTTTAAATATCTGTCGAGGTGATGTTTTCATGGTGAAACAGACCCTGGGTTCAAAGTACTACAAACAATCAATTTAACAGTGAACAACAGGCAGGTCGGTCAACAACTTACTGATTTATCTGGTTTATGTATCTAATCAGTGCAGTGACTGACTGAATTCCTGACACACCGATGAAATCCATCATATCTGCAGCTGAAACACCGACACAATCTTTGTGATAATTTCACCACTGACATAATATATTTCATTGACCAGTTTTCACCACAGGGACATAATCCTGCAAATAATCAAGCGTGATCAGTAACGCAGGTTTTCCAACACAGGCGCTGATCAGCTGTGAACTTGTTTACTCGACCAAACATGTGGCGACTTTACTGTGTTTTTACTGTATGTTTACTATAAATAAACTATAAATAACCTATATGCTGCCGACCTGTACGTGTGTGTGAGAGAAAGGAACCGTCTGTTTTTTTTTAACGTCGTGTTTCACGTTGGAAAAGGTTAATCAATTAATTTGGAGCGGCCTGTGTTGGTTCTGTTGATACTTGTTTTTTGATTCAGTTTCGACTGTGTTGCTTCAACGGAGGTGGAAAAAATTGTGTTATAATTTAACTTGAAACTAGCTAAATCTGAATTGTTATTAAAGGTGACCGAGAACGGTTGAACAGGGTTTTGATCCTCGTGACATATACACAATAAAACGTTGGTTGGATGTGTTTAACGCCTCAGAAGCTTCATACAAACCTCTCTCAGAAAGATATTTTAGGGCGGGGAATTATAAACGGCAGGTTTTTCACCTATTCAACCTCAGCCTTCTCAAATGAATGTAGCTTCACCATCTTTTTTACAGCTAATCGCCTTTGAAAGGGAGGGGATGGAGTCAGAGGAGGGGGGGGGGGGGGACAGTGAGATACAATTTATGTCACAAACAACCATTTTTGAAACTGACCCATTTTCTAGCGGACATTTCTAAAAGAGGAATTTCTTTGAAAAAGAGATTTTCTAGCACTTTTCGTATGTTCCTGAATGTGGACGATCGTTCTTCAACAAAAACGAGGTAAAAAAAAAAAAAACGCTTTTTGATTCTCTGTCGTCTTTAAAGATGATGCACGTTTGCAAGTAGCAATGACATCATCATCACCTGGAAGTGATAATGTTTACATTTTAAGGCGTCTTCATGATCCCCGACGGGGCAATTTGTTTATTGTGGGTCTTGCATTTGTTTTGCTATTTACTTTGTGTATTAAAAATGTTAAACTAAACTCTAGTTTCTTTAGTTTTCAGTACAGATGGTTAAAAACTGGCAGGTTAAAAACAATATTTAAAAAAATCCCATGTGAGTCTCTATATAATATGTCAGAACTTAATTTAAATTCATGTATCTGGTTATGTGACAGACTTTTAATGTGCCCAACAATAGTAAAACTTTCTTATTTGGAAAAATTTGAATTTGTTGAAATGAGAATAAATTGACCCAGAATCTTGTTGTGTTCATTTTCAGAGAAGCAGAAGCAGAAGAAGCAGAGAGAAAAGAATTAAACAATCCAGGTAAACATAGAGAAAAAGATTGACTGGAGGATGCACATCATGAAAATCCTATTTGTGTACATCACAAGCCCTCGTGATATCACCCATCTTGAAATTTTTCAAAACAAAAACTTACAACTTCATTTCATTGTGCGTGCTGCAAAACACGAACCCGATTCCAAAAATCAAAGACAGAAAAAGAAGAAGGAAAGACAAACAGAAAACAGAGGTGAGTCAACAACACAACAAAGCAGAACAAAGAAGCTGATGCCATCTGCCTTGTTATTCTGCATTACAGCTGTTACACACACACACACACACACACACTGATCACAACCCCACCTCCAGCGTATCTCTCTCTGCAGGACAACCAACCGACAATATTTTAATGTGATTCTGTCCTGAGATGAACAGAAGGTGGAATATGTCACTTTGGGACTTGATAGAATTGCAAATGACAGTCACAGTAGACGGAAACAGACCGAGGCCACGCTCGCAGCTTGTTCATGACTTGATCAGTAGAGTTCACTGACTGCGCGCGCGCACACACACACACACACACACACACACACACACACACACACACACACAAAGCGCTATGTGACATTTGCAGGGACTTTGTTATAAAAAGGCATAGTTTATGTTCTCATTGACTGAGTCACATACTGAGTTGTTGTAAGACACCTGGTGAAAATAAACCGATGACATCATTACCAGAGATAGAAAATAAATAAATAAAATAAAATAAAATAAAAAACTTTTTAGAAACTTGAAGCAACAACTTTTGAGTTGCCTCTGGTGTTAATCATTTAGAGCGCAGCTAGAACTACATCATCTGGTGGAAGTGTGGCATTGAATAATACAGAAATATTTGTTGACTAAAATGGTTAATTAAACATTTGCATTGTTTTCTAATAGTTCTAATGACGTGTTTCTGCAATGAGTCAAGTTTACAGTCAATTTATTCCAGACTCACCCCATACTGCGAAGGAAGCGCTACGATTTAATGTGCCGCAGCAAAGAGGTGGTTGGAGTGGGTGTGTAGACGAGTACTTTAACACAAGTCTGGGATTTGAATCTAGACATTAAAGGGAAACTCCAGAACCTATATCCTACTGTTAGAGTCTCTGAGTTAATGTCAGTTGTTAATAAATGAACCAAACAGTGTCTATGTTAGTGGAGATGTGGTGGTAGCGGTGAGCCTGGCCAGGCAGCTGATAAACTAAGTGATCAGGGCAGATTTCTAACATCAAAGTAAACAGTGTTGTTGTGTCACTAAAGAGGCTGAACATCTCTTTCTAAGCCCCGTGCAACAACAGCCAGGAGCCTCACCAACATAACACTATGTCTGTTTAACTCAGTAGTGGTAAAGAAACGCTAGAAAACAAGAGTTTAATCAGACTGTCACACACCTCTGTTGGTTTCTGACGTGTTTCTGAAAGTAAAAAATATTTCCTGTCTGCGCTGCTGCTGCTTTTATTGTGAAGTTCAGACAGGAAATGTTTTGGACTTTCACAAACTTTTTACTGGACTCTACTGGACTCTACTCAGTCTGGTAGCAGACACGTTGTTTTCCATCACAGTTTGGTTCCTCCTCCACGTCAAACTGAGTCAAACTGCTGCGACGTCACGACACAAAAATATCAGTAAACATTAATGGACATGGAGGAGATGCTGTACTTGTTGCTGGGTTAGCTTACGACCAGGTAGCTACGACGATGGCTATCACTCTTGTCCTGTTTAAAAATGGAGCTTGATTATTTTGTTGACGCTCTCTCAACTCAACTAAAGACACTCCCTCTGACCAATCAGTGGCCGGCGTCTGTTCACGTCACGTTTTAGTATCGACTCAGCTCCATCGGTTGCTCAACAGAGCAGGTAAAAATCTAAAAAAGTACCAGGTACCAGGTGATAGCACCAAGTAGAAAACCCTCTATATCGATTAAAGTTGAGCCGAGTAGAGTCGAGTAGGTGCTGATGGAAAAGGCCTAATAGTGTTATGTTAGTAAGGCTCCTGGCTGTGTTGCACGGGGATCAGAAAGATTGTGTTTTCACACATGGTTCCCTTAAAACGAACCAAACTCAGTCCCCTAAATCTCCACTAACGTAGCAGCCATGTTTCATTTTTTAACAATTGACGTTAACTCAAAGACTCTAGTCAGTAGAGTTGATATTTTTCATAGAAATTACACCGATACCAACACTTTTTAGACAATATTTTCATCATTATGCAAATAATGTTTCCTACAAAACACATTTATTGCTGTAATGTAATGAAAGCTAAAGATTACAAACTATATCTCAACATTAGGCATCACTACTGCTTCCTGTCCTTTCAGTAAAGACTCAAGGTTCCATCATTTTTTTTTTTTTTTTTTTTAAATCCACATTTCAATTATTATTTTACATTCTTTTCCAGGTGAGAATGTCTTTTCGTTTAACGTGAAATATTTATTTTATGTTTCCCTCTGAAATTAAATGTCCCACTTCTCTCTTAAATAAAGCTGAAATCAATAAAGTTCTGTCTCTCTCTCTCTTTATCACGGTCTTTCTGTCTAAAGCTGCCTTTCCCCTTTTGTTTGATCGTCAAGGAAAAATGTCGAAAGTCCAGAGCTACATCTATTATATGAAGGTAATTGGTGAGTTTACCTGCAGGAAGTACCTGCCCTGAAGTGGATGCGACAGCCGTTCAGTCAGTGGTGCAAAAGTAGAGAAAAATGACACAAACTAGAGAAGCTACGTGGTGATTTTAGCTAAAACCAACCTGTTTTTCGTTGTAATATGTTGTTACCGTGTTTACAGCAGCGATGGGTGATCTGACAATTTTATACTCAGTTCTAGAGTTTGACACTTTACCTCTGTACCAGTTGCACTTAGTCGACTCTAATAACACGAATCTACGCTACAAACGGCCACAGAGCAACAGGATGATTTCCTGTAAGATGGCTGTGCTGACTGGCCAAATTACATTACATGTCTCTATCGCCGCGTCTCTTTCATGCATGATGTATTTGAGAAGAAATTCGATGTGAGCTAACGGAGCGGAGTATGAGGATCAGCTGCCAAAAAAAAGGACTCGACAGCAGTATTGTAGCGGTGGTTACATTATGCACAGTCAGATATTTCTCCAAGCAAAGTTATCAGTAAACTTTGTCAGCAATTCCAGCGGTTATACGACAAATCTATTCAACTGCCTTAAAAAGGAACCATCTGTGAAAAGAGTTTTTTTTTTTTTTTTTTTTAAATAAAAAAAGCTCCAGATCCAAAGGATTTAAAGGCTACTGAGTACCACACACTGTTACAACAACTCTGTTAAATTACTGTTGTAAAGCTTGAAATGAAAACATCTAACGTGTGATGATGAAGGTGACTTAGAAATCTTTGGAGTCTGATAATTTACTATCGAGTCAAGGTAATGTCTGAGGCGAGTCTGGAATCAATAATGACAAGTAACACTTTAAATCTAAAGCTTGGTGTGGATGGAGGTCACCAGCCTGAGAGAGAAAACACTGATATCATTGACCTGCTCACCTGGAGCTCAAGGACACTTCAAGACGCAGCAGGTTGGAACCAACAAACTTACAATTATTGTCTGAACTGCTGTCGCCCTTTAACTTTATCACCTGCATAATTTGACGTAAACCCTCGTTCACACTAGTGGACTCCACCAGTGATCTCCAGTGGTGGTGTCTGGTGGACTTGGTCCTCTGATGGTTGGTGAATCATCAGTTAATGATCATAATGTGTGAACAGCCCTAACGACTCCATCAGAGGCCGTCGGGACCTGGTCTGAGACCGGGACTGGATCTGTCATGTTAGAAAACTGGAGGAGTCTGAAGAGACTGACAAAGAGCGACAGCCAATCAGAGGAGGGATGTGAGATAAATGCTGCTGCCGTCTCACTGATTCACTCACAACCACGTTTAAAAGTCTGACGTTTTAACGCTTTTTCTTTCATTTTCACTTTCTACAAACTCTCCGCGTCTGATCCAGATGTTACCCGGTACCGGGGAGGTCTGCCGCTGATTTCAGCTCCACCGTGAAAACCGGCGTGTTGCCATGGTGATGTTTACACGCCGGTTTAGCGGTTTAGTCTGTGTCTGAGGCAGCGTCTTCACCGGTGCTAAATCAACAATAAACGGCTGTAAATCACGGAGAGAAGCAGCGGCTACATCCTGTCTAGTTCACGTGACCAGACGTAGAGTTTGGTGACGTCACGGTGTGATCGGGAGTCAATCACTGACAAGTCTTGTAGTGTGAACACTACAGGTCTCAGACCAGCTGTTGAGACTCCAGATCATGGGAACAACAAGTCGCAACGACTCACAAATCATTGGTAAAGTCAGCTGGTGTCAACTAGGCTTTAGTGAGGAAGTGAATGACTTCATATATCTGATTAGCATATTTCAATCGCAGACTATAATTCATTTTAACTTTATTCCCTGATGCAGATGGATTTTATATGATTCAAAAATCATTATGGAAGCTATCTCACTTAATGTACATAAAGAAATCCATTTAAACGTGTCTCTGGTTATCTCTGCCAATCAACCAGATGTTAATCTTTTCTAAAAATGTAGCTTCTGGGCGTGTGAGGAAAGTAAGGGTCTACTTCCTGTTCTTTTTAAGACCCTTACTTTGTGATTCACATTTGATAAATGGTCTCTCGGAGAATCGGACTCCCTCCTTTTTCCCTCCTGACTGTGAAATCATATCACAGAAGGGAAAAAACATTGTTGAGTGGAGAAATTTAATCAGGAGTATTTGGGGCTTTGGTCAAGGTGAATTATGGAGCTACTGCGCCGGCTGTTTCAGGGCAGAAGAAAGTTCAGCAGTTCTAGACAGCACGTACGTTTATTTTCATGATACTTTCTGATAAGTTAACAACACTTATAAATATAGACTGTTGGACCAGAAATGTGAAAGTACAAAACAACACCAATAAATTAATTAAAAATAAAACAGACTGAGTTTTGATCTTAAACATGTGAATCTAACGTGTGAAAGTTTTAAAAATTAATATTAAATATATTCAAACTAAACTACAGACTCATTTCTAACCCATGTATACAATATATTATGATCTCATTGTTTGCCTGCAGCCTATATCTAATGAACTGCACAAACAGTCCTCTGTAATAAAGATTTCACTGAACCTTGTCGCTCCAATTCTAATATTAGGATTGTGTCAATCGTGTTGTGTCAATCTGTCAACCTGTTTCTTTTATTTTTTTGAAGGTGTTATTTCATTTCAAGCAACTTTTCAGTCATTTTCAGTCAAGGAAAGCCGAGGTAGATCAAAAGTAGATCAAAGCCATTTCGTTACTAAAAGCCAGACGGTCTTGATCCTCATTTTGTTTCAGTCAACGTTCAGTCACGTTTGAAGATAAATTTGATGTTTCTGAACATTTATACCAACAGCAAGTTAACTTTTCTCAACTGAGGACCAACAATCATACCTTGATACTTAATATTTTATTTTTTTATTTTTCGTAACTGTTTGTACACGAGACAAAGCCACGCATGTACATGTACATGAAAAAAGATGCTAAAACAAACTACCATATTAACTATATTGCCAAAAGTATTGGGTCGATCACTTCCATGGCTACAGGTCAAAATCAAGCACCTCGACAATGTCCTGGTCTGAACTTTGTGGCAACAGTTTTTGAGATGTTTCCTTCCTGTTTCTATATGACTGTTCACCAGGTCACAGAAAAAGGTCCATAAAGACATAACCGTGTTTCCACCAAGTAGGGATCCAGGTAACGTTTAGGGGCCAGGAACTTTTCAGGAACGTCCTCTCATTCAGCCACTGTAGCGTCTATGTCTCCACTGAAGGTAATACACACTTTGTTTTTAACCTTGTGTTTCATGTTAACACAAATAAATGAATTAATTTGTAGCGACCGGTGTTGATTTTGTGGAGGTCCACACATTGATCATTAAATGTGGAACCCAGTGATCTTTTGCGACGGTTTCGACTGTGTCATTTTATTCGCTTCTTTTTATATAAACTATTTATTGATATGCTACTGCCGCTAGGTTTTAAAAATGGCGCCTCTTTGTTGACATGTACCGCCTTGAGTTACAACCAACTTTTTGGGGCCGAACGCAGCACCTACCCCAGGGCAGGAACTTTTTTTGGCCCTGACCGGCGCTCCTTTTCCGCCGGAGATGTGTTCTGTTCAGGAGTCGTCTGCAGATGCGGCTGTGCCATCCCTGGTCTTCTGCCTGGTCTTGGACCCCACCTCCTCCCTCGCTTCCCTCCATCGGTCCGCCCTCTTCGACTGGGGTTGGGGCGGTTCTGGTTCAGTTAGCCAACCCCTATGCTCCTCGTCATCCGGGTCAAAAGGCGGCAGCGGCAACGCGGCCCTTGGGCACTGTTCCTCGAACAGCTCGCCCCCTTCGCTGTTCTTTTTGTAAAGCCGTCTGGCTTCGTCCTTGTGTTTTGTGTGCAGCATCTTCTGGCTTCGTACGGCTCGTTGTTGATATAGCTCTAGGATTTGATTTTTATTCGTTTCTGAAATGCGCCCTTTTGTGGTAGTTTTGTTTTCCTGTTGTGTAAAGGTTTAGTTCTTATTCTGTGTTCTGACGCCATTATTGGTAGTTATGTTTTTCTTATTATTGTGAAAAGTTTTGGCCTATTTTATTTCTGCATTGTATTTTGGTATTTTATTGTTGTTAAATGAGAGCACCTATTCTCCCTTTTGTATTTTTGTTTGGATGTTGATAAACACCTCCCATTGAGAATAGTAGACTCCTCCTTTTGTTCTTCTTCCCCCCTGATTTACCTCCTCCATAAATTTAATTTTCAATCTACTCAGTTTCCACCGGGTTTTGTTACTTCCCCCTTACCCCTACGAGCTGGGGTCGTAACGGACCCTGAAAAGGTTCCTGAGTTTTGCCCCTTCGGGAACTGTTGCTCTGGTTGGAGACACGAACAAACGGCCGAGTTCCCGTATTATTACCCGGAGGTTCCTGTAGTGGAAACTCGGCAATGGATGAGTGAGTTTGGTGCGGAGGAACTTGGAGCTCTGACCTCAACCCGATCACCTTTGGGATGAACTAAGAGCAGAAACCGTGAGCCAGACTCGTCTCAAATATCTCTTCTTCTGAGAAGAGTTGAAGCTGTTACAGCTGTGGCCTATGGATTAATAAGAATTGGATGTTGTTACAGGTCATTTGCGTGTAAAGGCAGGCCTCCCAATACTTTTGTCAATATGGTTTATATTAAATAAAAATGTTATTTGAATAAAAATAAATAAATGATATTGTCTAATTCATATCTTGTATCTACAGATACAAAACTTTCTATTCAAATCAAGTATAAGTTGGATAAAATAATAACATTGTAACTAGTAGCGGAGTTTTAAAAGAGTAATTTTATGTAACTTCTCTTTCAGTTATTAACAATAAGAAGTGTGTGTTGAACTGAAACTTACTTCATTTGATTCTTTTGCCTAAAAAAAAAAAAAAAAAAAAAGTATTCTTCTAGAACAATCAGGTCTCAGATCAATGGCGTCAGGCTCCTACACAGCTTTTCTTTTTCTGTGCATAATTTTCAAAACTTTTGATAAATACACTGATCAGCAATAATCTCTTTCACATTTCTCACATTTAGTGGCAGTGGAACCGTCTCTGGCTCCTGAGTCGAAGGGTAAATGTTTGGTTTTTTTTTTTTTTTTTTTTTTTTCAAGGGTAAACATAAAAAATGTTTTAAAACTATCATTTCTGACTGCTAGGTGGAAGGAAATAGTCCCAAACAAACTCAAACTCAAAAAAAAAAAAAAAAAAAAAACCCTGCATGTTCATTTATCAAGTGGATAATATACCAAGTTATTACCCGATGTTGTTTACAAACCGAACAGAAACAGAGCAACACATCATGCCACTGGGGGCCACTGTCTGGTTAACTCCCAGACGTACAACACGGTTTATATTTAGTATTACTTTAGCCTTAGTTTGGTCTATCAACTGCTGAGAAAACTAAGTCCCCTGGGTTTGTTGGATGTTTCTGGAGCTTCTTTTTTTTTTCTCCACCAGCAGCTCCTAATTTACTTTCAGCTCTCCACCATTTCACTCTGGACAGGTGTTGTACAATCAGGCAGTGTGAACTTGTGAGCTGGAAGCAGCTGCCCACAATCTTACTGTTTTGTTAAGTGGGACTCGAAAAAACACGAGGCGGTTTAACGCTGTAGCTGTAGTTGTTATTCTAGATTATAAATTCTGAGTCTATATGCATAATTAAAATGATTTAAAAAGTAAACAATTGTATCATTTAGGGAATAAGAGGACGGTTGCTTCATGAAGATATTCTCAGACAATCTAGGGAGTTGGATTTAACATTTCATTCGTGACCTCACTCCTCCCTTGCCATTTTACAGCTTCTGAACAGCTGATTAATAGTGAGAGTAAACACAGCTTCTCCATGTGTATCTACAACAGCAGGTAGTTATTCTCAGCGCACAGCCCATATGGCTACTAATTATAGTTTGGCATTGAGCGTTTCAGTGTGTCCAAATCAGAACTAGGCATGGGTACCTTGCGACTGACCTTTCTGTAGATCTGAGAGGCATCAGCTGTGAATAGCGGTAACGCTGCCCTCGGTGACATTACCATTGTGATGTGAACAACATTTCACAGATCAAGGAGCAGGACTGTAGGAGCCAAGATCACATGCTACCGAGAGAACGACAGACGCCAAAACTCATGTCTGACACTATTTCTTGTGGTCTGTTAGTCATGTCCACATCCTTTTATGAACAATTAGATTTCTTTTCTTTTTTGGGGGAAGGGGGATAATTTAGCTCGCAAACATAAAAATTTGCACTCTCCTGGTTCGCCCTCTGGTTGCTGTTGTTTTGAAACTCAAACACCTGAAGGTGGGAGGAGATACCACCGCCATGCTGACCATATGGCCAGCTCATTATGCACTGGCAGAGCATCTTAATGAGCGTCCACAACCTGACAGAAACATTCTTTTAAGCCCACACACACACACACACACACACACACATACTTAGTGATATGCATACACACAAACAAACACATTAACATGCAGGCACATGGCTTCACAGATGAAAACACACACACAATATCGGGCAACATGCATACACCGTAAGACACACACGAAGATGGATTTCACAGGAACAAACCAAACTGTGGATACAAACATACAAGATTTTTACTTTCACACACATCACACACATAAGCTACAATCAAAGCCCTGTACTGACACCCAGTGGTTACACTTATAAACAAAATCTGTAGTCAGCCAACAAGGTCACCACAAAGCACTGACTGATTAAAGCTGTGTGTTGTCACCAGCTGGGACTGCGTAGCTGGTATTGTATTCAAATTGCGTCTGTTTGTTTGATGGTGGCAGTCTTGAAGATATTAACTATAGCTGGAGCGATCACAGACGGGGTGTACAGAGCACTCTGATGTCAAGTTTTATCACCACAGCGGGGTTAGTGATGAAACTTTACACATTAAAATTAATATTTACTTTGTAAATAGATGTGAGGAGCCAAAGAAGTCGCCCTTGTTTGGTCGAAATAGTAAAAATTCCCACATTTAATTTAAGCTTGAAACATTTTTTAAAATATTTTCAAATTAATTTTAGAGCTTTTTTAACTTTTTTTCATTTTCTGAGACACTGTATAGCTGGAAGTAAAAGAAGAGCACCTACATATTTCATGTATTTTAATGAGAAGTATTTTTTATTCAATTCAATCACCAATTCAATCATTCAAGCACCAAACCATACAAATATTTATCTCAAGGCAAGTAATATAGAGAGGCCCAACATTTCCACAATAACAAAGCACTTAGTTAGCCAGGCTAGCGCCACCTAGTGCTTCTGCTCAATTTCTCATTTAGCTCCACCCCCTGGTCAATGAGCTGTTTGTAGGATTTAGTTCGCACCGTCTCTCAACTGCTCGGGAGGGTTGAAAGCGATGACGTTGAACTCAAGTGTTCAAGCTTGAGTTTCCATTGTAGGAGCCCATCGTGGAGCTTACGTATGCCGATGGAAAGGTTTCAGACGCTTTGCACAAAGTGAAACAATGTCAAAGGCTGCATCCGAATCCTTATTACGCACTGCATACTACTGAGTGCCTACTACTTGACCATTACAGTAGTAGCTACTACATATCAAGCTAACCAGTAGTAGGCACAATTCAGACGTACTACAACACCGCCATCTTGCCTGTTTTGTGACCTGGATGTTTACATCAACGTCATGATTTTGCGGCTTGAAGCAGAGGGTTAGCTACCACAGCTAGTTAGCATCGCAGTCATAGCAGCGACTTTTTATACACATTGGTGATGTGAATAACTATGGACATTTTTTAATTACTGAAGTACATGTGGCTTTTATTTACTTAACAGTCTACATTTGCGTTTTAATGCAATTGCTTTTTAAGGTTTGTATAGAAACGGTTGAAAAATAAGTTATACATCACAGGACATCTGACCCTTTTGCTGTTCCCCTGTTATCACTAAACAAATTTGAATAAAATTGTAAAAATATCAAAATAATCTCTCCCTGGCCGCTGTCTCCATTCCCATTCACTAACAAGCACATAGATGTGGTTGCCGATCACTGTTTATTATACATAATTAATTCATCCCAGTAAGTATCGGATGTCACATTTAGCGGGCAAAGTTTCTCCTTCTACAGTTTTCAACCTCCCGGTGACTTCTGGGATATCGTAGTTAGCGTAGTGTACATCGCTTGCATGCTGCAAAATCCTAGCGGAAGTAGTGAACCATCCAGGAACCTTTCACCCTACTACTGAAAGCATACTAAGGTATTTGGACATACTAGAGCGTCGCTTACTCATTTTTGCCTACTACATAGTAGTATCAAAAAGAAAATTAAAAAAATTTAAAGAAGTCCTGCATCACTGTGTCGGGGCTTATTCCACAATAACGACGGCCTCGCAGAACGTTACCCCGCTTATTACACGGCTGCCTATTTAAGACATCAATAAAATGCCAAACAACACATTTTTAATATTTTTTTCATGGTAATTTTAATGATTACGGTAAATAACAGCTGTCCCCTAACCGACAGATGAAACTTTATTTAAGGCAACATTGTACAGATGAGCCAGCCTATTTACAGTGAACGTTAAACTGGACATCGCCGTGTTAATAGTAAAATGTGGGACGTTTGTTTTGTTTTGTTATGTTGATATTGATGTATTCACCTCTAGACTGGACTACTGCAACTCTCTACTATCAGGGTGTTCCAGTAACCTCATCACATAAAGCTGCAGCATGAGTACTGACAGGAAGTAAGACCAGAGATCATATTTCTCCTATTGGCTGCTCTTCATTGGCTTCCTGTCAAATCTAGAATTGATTTCAAAATCCTCCTGCTTGACTATAAAACCCTTAATGATCAGGCTCCATCATATCTTAAGGAGCTCATAGTTCCTTATTATCCTAATAGATCACTAGAGTCTCTAAGACCAGACTGGGAGGTAGAGTCTTCAGTTATCAGGCTCCTCTCTGATGGAACCAGATCCCAGTTTGGGTCTGGGAGGCAAACGTTTTTTCTATATTTAAGGTTAGACTAGAAACTTTCCTTTATAATAAAGCTGATAGTTAAGGATGGTTCAGGTGGGACATGAACCTGAACCATCTTTTAGTTAAGCTGCTATAGGATTAGACTGCTGGGGAACAATACACTGCTCATCTTCTCTCTGTCCCTCACTCCTCTCGTCTCTGTCTCTCCCTCACACTTCATGTCTTTATATCAATATATACACACACACACACACACACACACACACACACACACACACACACACACACACACACCCTCAAAGAGCAAAGAAATAAAGTTGTTACATCATATTTTAGTTGTTTTTTGTGAGTTGATATGAGCTGATTATGTTAAATGTTTGATATCGTAAAAAACTCAAACAACCATGTGATCATTTGGTTTTTGAGAGTTTGTGTGAACATGGGAACTGACAGATGATTTAATACGCTGAAGATCCTGGATTTTTTAATCAATTTAAGGTAAGACACATAGATAATGATTGAAAAGAAGATACAGTTTCAGTCGATCAGTTTTTATTTTTAAATATACAGTTATATATTAGATTTTAGAAATGCAGCGAACCCAAAGGACGAACATAAAACCTATGACGTTGAACAGGAGGGCAAACACGCACCTTACAGTGAGTGTGAGACCATAAAACTGGATTTGGGTTATGACATAGCAACAAAGTGTTTGTTCCCTTGGTGCTGGTTGAGCTGCAGATGAAACATAAACTTTACGACCATAAAGTGAGATAAAGAACAGATAAAACTTGGCATTTCATGCTTCTGTTGGGCCAACACATAAAAATAATGTCATGTATACAAAAAGCTCAATCCAAAACACTCTACTGTCTATAATTTTAGGGCCATATACAAGGATGTATGTGTGGTTTAGGTATTCCTCACGTTGTGGGGACTTTATCTGTTTACACACTGATATTATGAGGAGTTTTTCTTCCTTATGAGGACGAAAAGCAGATTCCCCTTAACGGAAACATTGAATACTAAAGTGAAGACATGTTTTAAGGTAGATACAGTCTCCAGGAAATAAATGTAAGTCAATGAGGTGACCTCCTCCCCCTATGACTGTGTGTGTGTGTGTGTGTGTGTGCACACGCCTGTCTGCAATAAAAAGGTACAAAGAACACCACAGACAGTCATAAAGACTAGATAGATAACTTGGGATTACTGAGAAACTTTGATTACACACACACACACACACACACACACACACACACACACACACACACACACACACACACACACACACACACACACACACACACACACACACACACACACAAATCACGTACTGTCCTCACTCTTCCTACTGAGCCCTTACATTGTTTTATATTCTGCTACCTGTAAATATCTTGCAAACCTACATACTTCCTGGTCTCCAAAGCTTGCATAAACTATGATAATCAGCACACACACACACACACAACACACACACACACACACACACACCCAACACACACACACACGCACACACAGAGCTGGGGGGGCAGCACCTGCCTTTCTGGGCGTTTCTTTCACAAGCTGGTGACATTTTCTGTACAAACAGATGAGAAAAGGATGACCCGAATGTCAGTTTGACGGAGACACTGACACGGATGGTTTCTATTTCAAAACTCTAAACTGAAGGAAAATGAAACGAATGTACTTGTGATTTGGGATTTTTCTTCTACATCAAATCTTTCTACCCTGGAAAACTGAAACAATCAATCAATAGAGGAATATATCAAGGTAAAGTCACTCTTCTTTGTCTTGTATTAATGTTTTAATTTAAAATACCTGTTAAATAGTAATTAATATAATTAAAATGAGAATAAATAAAGATCTTGTTATTGAATATTTTCCTTCTTTGACACAGATACATTGGTCACCATAAGGGTGACAGAGCAATAGACGAGCAACATGGCGGACATGAAAGACAGAGGATACAAGAGAGAAACGAGACACAGGTAAAACTAATCGATCGTCTTATCGATCATTACATTTTGTCTCTGCTTTATTTAAAGATAATAAGTTGATTCTAAACACGTTTGATGTTTATGTGTCAAATATACGATGATAAAAAACATCTGTCCAGCTGACAAGACCGCAGAAATCTGTCTTGTTGATGGCTACTTTTATCGTGTTTTTGTTAGTTTGATTTTGTTTGTGTGTGTGTGTCTATGCGAAAACTTTAAGTCTTTAAGTCCAAGTTTTCAGTTTCAGTTTACTGACAAGTTATGTAATGTACCAGGCCTGAAAAACATAACATGCCAACCTTTAACCTGCACTGTCCAACAAATCTGGATCAAAAAAATTCATTTATTGAGGACAAAGTTTATCTAAAATTAAATATCTCAGTAAAAACTATTACTCTGAATATATTACACAAATTCAGAGTTGATAATGTAAACAAATACTGTATTTTTATATCTTTTGTTAACAGTTAGAAACAACTGTTTTCTATGGAGACGGTCCGATATGAAAACACTTTTTTTTTTTTTGTAAAGTTGTTAGATAAGAGGCAAAAGTGACATTTTACAATTTGACAACAATCTGAGTTTCACCACAGGGGAAAGTATTAGAGAGAAAATATTTCCTTATTCAGAGATGAACTACAGTAAAATTACTGGATTATTCTTTAACTAACAAAGTCTATCATGTCACGTCATGTTTTATATTTGTTGAATAATTGTTGGCTCATTTAGACACAAATACATTCAACCTCTATTCAACTTTACATACAAATATATGAGCTCTTCCTCACTGTTGTGCTGTTAATTATTATCTGGATGGATACTGGACGTCGATACACTTATCAAATCATTTGTCAAGTGATTAAGGAAACAGTTAATTTCCCAAACATATTGTTATCACTGTCGCCAAAAGCCTCAGGTTGGTGGAAACTGGGAATATATTTAGTATATTAAATATTCAGTTAAATAACCGAAGGGTAACCAGATGAAACTATCCTAGTTTGGTCTAAGAAATGTAGTGGAAATTAGAAAAAATAAATAAATAAATATATATATATATATATAGGCCCTAGTGTCATTACTGAAATGCTGTAGTTCTAGACAGAAAGAAATAAATAGGAGCTGACAAATAAACGCCAATAATAATGTGTTGGAAGGAAGTTCAGAGAGCATTCAACAGAATTAAAACAAGAAATCAAAATTCAACCGCTTTGATGAATCTGCTGATCTGGAACATCCTTCATCACCAGTTGTTATGAATACCAAATAGTTAACAATGAAAGTAAATTCAGTCAGCCAAACGTATCTAAATTGTCATTTTTAACCACTAATAAAGCTCAAAACATCACTTCACTTCAGCAGTAGCATGAAGTACTGATAACTTAGTGAGACATTGGCCCGTTGTCCAGGAAAATGATGAATCTGCTGATGTGAAGGAACCTTCATCACCAGTTGTTATGTAAACAAGACGTTGGGTAAGTCTTGTAAAACAGTGTTTTTAATAAACTCTGGGTTCACTTACTAAGTTATCAGTACTTCAGTTTATGTGTAGGGACCCTATTCATGCTACTGCTGAAGTGAAGTGATATTTTGAGCTTTATTAGTGGTTAAAAAATGACAATTTAGATACGTTTGGCTGACTGCCCCATTTACTTTCATTGTTAACTATTTGGTTGTGAAAACAAAAGACGGTCAAACTGGATATTACTTCAACCAACGTAGAATATCTGTTGAGGGGAGTTTGACTCGTATTCATGGTGAAATAGACTCTGGTTCATGTTACTCTGAACCGTCACTTTAAGTTACATCAATGTTGACGACCATGTTGTTACACTTTTCCAGATGAACACTTGTGGTCTTATTGTCGTCATAGAAGTATTTTTTATAATTAAAAATAAAAGCTGTGTTTTCATGGGTAATATAAAAACTAAACTATGTTTTTCAGTCAGTTTGAGCGTTCACCAACGTCTCTTAATGCTTCAGAAAAATCTGAAGCTTTCAGGGGTTAAGGCCTAATTGTGTAATGACTAGTTAGATGCGTCATTGAAAGAAAAAAAAAAGGTGCATCACCGTTCGCATTCGATCACTCTTGTCTCTGCCAGCGTGGCTCTTACGAAAACATCTGATAATATTTTATAACCAAAGTCAAAGATCGAAAATTATCATCAATTCAGAGCAAAACCACACCTTGATTATTATTCTGAGCATGATATTAATCAACACTGAAAATAGTCTTGTATTTGTTTAGTTTACAACACCAACAACATCTGATTATATCTAAGGAAACACATCACGTAATTTTCCTGGGGTAACCAAGATATAACTTTGATAACAGATTATAAAAGTTAAACTATTTTTGTGTGTCCCTGTGTGAATTTTAGGGATACGTGGGATCCATTTCAGCTGAATCCAGCTGGAGCTGAGAAGGAAACAAAGAGAAGATGTTTCCAACTGGCCCAGTATCTGGTGGCGGTTATCGTGGGGATAGCTGTGTTGATCAGCGCTGTTATCGCTAAGGTAGGGTCATAAACTGTAATTATAAACTGATTTATCTTTTTGTATTTATTATTACTGTTAAAAAAAAAATTACCAGCTACTTCCTGGCGTGGATTTGAGAAGTGTGTCACTTTACAGACGCCACCTAAATAACCTTTAATCATCTGTGATAAATGTCAGGGTACGGCCCGTTCTCTCACACCCAGATCCTGAAAAACATTTACGCCTTTATTGGAATTTGGTTATTTAAATTACTGAGGGTGCTCGTTTTAATTATGTCTGTTTGTAATGTCATGTAATATTTAAGGTTTATTTCAGAAACTTTAAAGTTTAAAAACTTTACATTTTGGAAACCGCTGCTGATACACGAATAATTTTTCATAATTTCAAACATCGTAAATGATGTGTCTTTTTTTGACAGATTATAGTTTTAAGTAAGTTTAAGTTTTTATTTATCTATTTATTTATGTGTTGTGATGAATTTTAATATCTAGGCCTACTTTTGATCTTAAAGGAGACTTGTCTTCCTATAGGTGATTAGAAAACTGAATGTTAGTGTTGTAAAAAAAACATGTTTCAACCCAGATTAATAGTTTATAGTACAGTAAGCATTTATGACAGGGCAGAGCCTTACAACACTCTGGTCTCTGTACCCAGCCCTGTTTTGTTGTTTTATTTCTCTCTGTCATTTTAACTGCGTCATCATGTGCCTCCCTGTTTCTTCCCCTGGTTTCTTTCCCCTTTTAAATTTTCAATCTTCTTTCCTTTGGCCTCGTCTTTCTTTCCATTTCCTGATGACGGACTATGTAACTTTAGTCAGTCACAGAAAAAAACACATTTATATCCTTGATTTATTTCTCAAACTGGTGAATTTCCTTATTGGTATGAAGGTAAATGTGGCCAGTAAAGTTTCCTTAAAGGAAATCTTCAGTAAAAGATTCAGAGTTAGGGAGGAGTAGACAGAGTAGACAAATTAAATTAAATTCTTCGCCTTCTAACTTTTGGTTATTTATCTGTACATACTTTAATTGTCTGTCCACATTTAGGGCTCCCTCGTGGTGCTGTCAACACTCTCCAGTCCGTACTCCATGCGCAACCCAAAGGAAAAACAGTTCTACATGCTGATGTTGGTTTTCTGCCTGGTTTGTCCCAACTTCCTGGTGTTCATGAAGTCACTGTGGCGATGTGCCTTCAAGAGCTTTGTACAACCCAACATGAGGACCATGGCATTTGTACGTTTCTTTTTTTTTTATTATTATTGAAAATGAATAAGATCATTAAAAAACAATGATGTCCCCAAGATAGAAGATATTAGAGGAATATTGGTTTAGATTTTTGGATTATTTTAATCTTTTACATTAATATTTATGAAGAAGGAAATAATGTCAGTAATGAATGAATAATGTAAAATAGGTCAAGTGGTTAAAATGACCAATTTCTAAGCAAATTCTGGACAAAGAACCTCATATGATGATTTGAGAAACTTGGGGCCAAACTCATCACTACCCCTTAGCCCTCAGGTGAGGGGCAACACAACCCTCCAAACGAAGGGGTATCAGAAATTTCCCAGCATGCACCAGGATGCAAGGATGACAGATTGAAAACAGGACACGTATAAATCTACAGGTTCAGTTAGCAATTTAATTAATAAATTTAACTTATGAAGCCAACTTATTGCTAATCAATAAGGGTTTGTTAACGTTAGCTAGTTTGTTAAGTCGCTAACGTTAGCGTTAATCTGAAACGTGAGACATGGACACTTGTCGCATCGTCTTTACGTAGCAACTAGCGACGACTTCTGATGACTTATACGGTAAAATAGGGGAATGTTTTCACCCCACCCCACTTTGTTTCATGGATAAAAGTGAGGTAAAAAATAGAAATGACCCAGAGAAACAGTGTATTTATTGTGTCTTTGTGTCTTTTTCCCAGATTTGTGGCATCGAGTGTTTGGTGTCTCTCGGTACTTCACTCCTGGTGCTGGTTGTCATGCCTCAGTTTGACGTGCTAACTAATCTCTTCATCAGTGGAGGAGTCTGCATCATGTCTGCCATCCTGCAGATCATATTCAGACTACAGAGGGAGACATGGAAAATCGTGTTCCCAATATGCTCTCTGATTCTCACCGTTGCAGGTAACTGTCTGTCTTTAATTCAACTGTGTCAAAAACTGTCTAAGTCTTTCTCTGCCTGTCGGGCTTTTGTTTTGTTTTATTTTTGTTGACATTAGTAACAAATATCAAGGATACGATCCCAAAGCACACCTCCATAATAGTTTCTACCTACACAAACACAAATCGGTGCTGGTGTCAAGTCCCAATCGGTTAGTTATCAAATCAAAAAATATGTTCTTCACTCTCTAGACTTAACAAATGACAAAACATAAATCATTTCTCTGTGAGTTTACATGTCGAGCTAAAACATCGTCATCATCACCTTCCTCCCCCGCAACGAACAATAATAGACATCATACTGATTGTTCTTCTTTTTTTTCTACGACTTTTCTTCAACATGTTTCAGTTGCAGTTTCATTTTAGGACTAAACTGAGGCGTCTCTAATTATCAGGGCCCATAACTTTTCTTTTCCAATATTAACTTTCATGCGATGTCTGGTTTTTGACGACTGAGACATTTACTAACTGGCACAACACTAACAAGATGTAGTTTGAGGGTTCAGATAATAAGACATGTAGGAAGCTTTATGAGTCATCGTGGGGAAAACTAAATATCTAAAAGAAAACAGCTCACATTGTTTGTAACAACAGGTTTCAATCCTGTCAAACTTTTAGCTGCGGTGTGAATGAAACTTAATGGGATAAGTGAAACAGTACAAACAGTGTAAAAAAAAAAAGTGTTATTATCCTCCAGTCACTACAGAAGTATATTGAACAGAAACACTGAATATTATGGTGCAAACAAATCCACTGTGGCAACATTTTGCTGATATGTAATATACATGTATAATATTAACATCTTTATAACTTGTAGCTAGCTTGATGCTAACACATAATGGAAAACACCATTGATGGGCTAACACAATTAGCAGTCCCAGTCATTTTAACTCAACATACTTAACACAAAACATTGTGACATGTGAACTCAAACATATTATGTCCTAAACTCCTCTTCTAACTATAAAACAGGGAAAGAATGAATGAATGGATTAATTCACGGCGGGTATCCCAGCATGCATTGTCCTATATTAAAGGGATGCTCACGTAATGGCAACCAACATTAACTATTAATTAATGAAGTGTGAATGAAAAAAAATATATTTTTGTTAATAGTTGTAATAATTGTTTACAATTTGAAAACTAGATATTTAAATTTTCACATTAGTTGTGTATATTTGTAATTTCTAGACTGATACTGAAACAAATGTGCAAACATATGCGAACTTTGCATACAAATTCACTGATATAAAAGAGAAACACAGCAACTGACTAATTCGCTGCTTCACTACTTCACAGGTTACTGTCTCGTGGGAATTGACTACTATGTTCGCGTATCAATGTACGTGGACAGACAGGGACCCGACTGCTTCATCTATATTGCGATAGGAATTTTTGCTTCATTGCTTGTTTCTGTTTGTTGGTGGGAAAATCCTCTCCAAGCGACTAACCGCATGCAGGTACTATGTTTATGTTTTATATATAAAGATCTGTCCCTAACTGTTCTTCAGTGCACACACTTCATCGATTCATTGCCCTAAAATATACAATTTTAACTTTGCAATTGTAATTTTTTTTTAACAATGTCAAATGTTTTTTTTTTTCTTTCTCCCTGTAGGAAAAACTGTCAGAGCTGGATGGTTTCAGGGACTTTGTGTTTGTCATCAGCAGTATCCTGAGGATACTAGTTATAGGTAATTATTAAACACTAATGTCGTGTAGCAACACACTCAACTTAAAGACAATGGAGATGTTCTTCTATTGTTTTTGTTCTGCACAACAATATTGATAAATTCCTCTCAGTACAAGTACTTAACTTCCTTATATTTACTAAAAAAACACTATTTCTTAAAGTGACAGTCCAAAGTAACATGAACCAGAGTCTATTTCACCATGAATACGAGTCAAACTCCCCCTCAAGAGATATTTTATATTGGTTGAAGTAATATCCAGTTTGACCGTCTTTTGTTTTCACAACCAAATACTTAACAATGAAAGTAAATGGGGCAGTCAGCCAAACGTATCTAAATTGTCATTTTTTAACCACTAATAAAGCTCAAAATATCACTTCACTTCAGCAGTAGCATGAATAGGGTCCCTACACATAAACTGAAGTACTGATAACTTAGTAAGTGAACCCAGAGTTTATTAAAAACACTGTTTTACTTAAGACATACCACATCAGCAGATTCATCATTTTCATCATGTGTCTGTGAAGAGCGAGGAAAATGATGAATCTGCTGATGTGGAACATCCTTCATCACCAGTTGTTATGAAAACAAGATGTTTAATATTTCAACTTAGCACATTCAGTTTCTTGGTAACGTACTAAAAACTCTTTATATTTATATATGTTTATTATTTCATTCTGTTTAATTTGTACATCATTTCTTTCTCTTTTTGTAGGAGTGGTGTATCTAATATACCACGTGCTTATTGCGAAGAATATCACATGGTCGGACTTTAACTTGTACAATGACGGGGAGTTACTCCAAGTAGGACTGGTGCTGTTTTTCTTACAGGTGTGTAGGAAGAAGGTGTAAAGTTAAGGACTGACAGATAGTGGTTACAGTACAGAGTACAGTGGGTATCTATGGTTCCCTCTTCTTCTGTTTTCCTTTCACTGGGGATTTAACACACTTCTTTAGGTGCAAAAAAAAAAAAGTCAAATTGCATTTGTCTTTAAGTAGTAGAGGTCTGCACATGTAATTAAAACTGAAATGAAGTTAGATCCTCCAAGAATTAATGTTTGAGTTTGTGCAATATGTACAATACTTAATAATAAAGATAGTCCTGTTTAGAGGCATAAAACCATAAAACAACTGTGGAGGGAAAAGAATTGATCCAATAACTGCAGCACCTAATTTATTGCTGCAGACAAACCGCTGCAGAAGACAAAATACTGTCTGAAGTTTGACCCCTGATAAAACCAGGTGCTTTATCAGATGCACACAAGAGGACTGCAGTGCCACACTGTTTCTCTCAAAGTCCTCCTGATTGAATATGTTTTTCTTATTATTTTATTTTATTCTTTCCCGCTATAACTAATGACCCACAACAGTTCCCGTCCAGATTAAAGCAGAACATTTGATTAAACGAGCGTATACAACATTTGCAGAACGATAATAAAAAAGAAAATCTTTCAAAATTAGTTCTGGATAACTACACAGGTTAAATGTAGTCACTGTTCACTGAGCGGCTGAATGTTTCATTTTAAACAATATGCCATTTGGTATTTTTTTATGCTTCCCTGCTTCCCAGACAAAATGTGTCAAAGATCGGTGTCACACCTCAGTAGTAACAGTTTTTTTTATTTTATTTTCCACTAAATTTGTCTCTCAGGCCTTCTGCTCAGCAGCCTGCCACTGGTTTGGAGTAGTGGCCTGTAAGATTCATGCGGTCAGGATGAGTTTTGCGTTGCCGTTGTGTTGCACAGGACCTACTGTGTTACTGTTGGGACTGGTACTTTTCTTGACACAAGCACAAAAACTCAATGCAGACTCTCATGGAAACATCTTAGGTAAGTTTGTTCAAACTCATTCAGAGCAATTTAGTTATTTTTAGCCCATACATCATCTTTATTCTTACATGACTACTAAGTCATGTTTCTATACTTCCAAGGGTAACTGCGTTTCAAAAGTAATGAACATAATTTAATTTATTACAAACATCAACGTTAAGCTGTATTTTGTTTGCAGTATTTTGTGAAAGCTTGGTCCATCTGGGCCACAAGAACACAACCCCTGTGGTCTTACTGGAGGTCACCAGGAGCATCTGTCGGACCACAATTAACAGGTATGTTTGTATGTGTGAATGAATGTGTGCATGTGTGTGCGCAAGTCAGTATGTGCAACATTTCTAGTAGTTGTGTTGTTTATATTTTAACCTAACTATTTATGACATTGACAGCCACTACATGCAATGGCCATTTTTAATGCTGGCAGTGGAGGGAGTGTGTATGTGGACAGGCTTTGTCACATGTACCTACTACGTATGGAAGATCAAGGTATCAGAGTGAAAACAAACACACACACGGGAAAATTTGTCTACTAGTAATTTCATCAAGCCAAGAGACTCTGACGTTGCACATAAAGACCTAAATACCTGAATGCTTCACAACATCTTAGGTCCAGCGTATAGAGAGAACCTCTCAGCTCTTCGTCCGTCGACTCTATGAATCTGCGTTCATCGACTTATCTCTGCTCCTGAACACCAAGATGAAGGTGCCACGAGCTAAGAACCAAGAAAAGTGAGTGTCCGTCTGATTATATCATTGACTGTAACAGTCCACAGCCTCCCTAGTTTGTTTCTTCACCTGAGATGTGTATGTTTATGGTATTAAATGATTAAAACTTCTGTTCATAACTTCTCCAATCTCCCTCCTTTCTCTCCTCTGTTCTCTGCTCTACAGCAACGACGACATACAGAACTGTGTGATTTATCTTTGTGCCACCATGTGGCACGAGACCTACGACGAAATGTTGAAGATTCTCACATCCATGTTCAGGTTCGACACATTATCAATACAGACACCTGAATGTACAACTGATTACAAATACTGCATCAATGATGCACAGGGTTTACATGAACTAACTACATACAACTCAAAGAAAATGACATGTATGAAATTTCAATTTCAGCAAAGACTTGTGAAGGTTCAGAAGCTTCAGAAACAATTGATACTGGTACTGAAATTAATGAAACCGGTGCATTAACAAAATTAACTGCACGCATTATGGTGAGCAATAGCACAGCCTAATATTTGGGGTTGTGAGCATTACAAGCTATTCAACTGGGAACAACAACAGACAAAAACACCTTTTAAACACGTCTATTAGCAACGTGCAACATGGTGGTAGAGACTAGGTATTTATAGGAGTGTGACGATACACTCAATCAAATTATTAAAATTTATTTAAATAATAAAAGTGCAAACAATATGTGCAAAACTGCAATCAAAGTACATAAAAAGTGCTAACAGTAGCGAGCTGTGGTGGTTATGAATGTGTTGGCTGATGCTTCTCAGACTGCGTACAGCGCAGCAATTCACCACCAGAACAGTAGGAGGCGATACGTTACTTTCCGTTACGATTATCGACTGTCTACTAGTTTGCTACTAGACGTAGCAAAGGCACATCACTGCCCCCTACAGGTCTCAAATGGAAGTTCAGATAGACTTAAACGAGAAATATCGTCTCAAATAAATATATATCTGCAACATTATTCATGCAACTGGTGTTAACATCAAATACAGGATGAACTTGTTTCTGGTCGGATATTTTCAACCAAACAAGCAGTGAGGTTTACAGCCTGGTGTAATGTTGTTCTTTAAAACGTCAATCATGAATCAGTTGTTGATGGCGTCACTTGTTATTTCAGGTTGGACCGTTATCGAGGCGATCCAAAGGAGGAACACAAGGACTGCTTTGAGTTTGAGTGTCACATTTATGTGGACGATGCCTTCATGCAAGAAAAGGGCACAGGGAAGAAGCAGGTCAATGAGTATGTGAGCGACTTGATCCATGTTGTCATAGAGGTTTATAGGTAAGATATGTTGTCTATCTACTAATTATCTCTATACCTACACATTCATCTGAACATGTATTCATCTACCAACTTGTCCATCCAACCATTCAGGGTGTTCACCAACAAAGAACCTGATGACGTGTCGATCATCGAGACCCCCTACGGAGGCAGGCTGATGTTTGTTATGCCAGAGGGCAACATGCTTTATGTTCACCTCAAAGACAAAAGTCTCATCAGGCACAAGAAAAGATGGTCCCAGGTTTGGAGTATTAACTATTACAATACATGTGTGTGTAAATCCAAGTGTGATGCCGGACATTGCTTAACATCGCTTTAGTTTTCTAATGAAAGCATTAGCTATGCTAAGCGTTAGCAATGTTAAACATTCGAAATGTAAAGCGTTACTAAATGTTAGCGATGCTAAGCATTACCAATGCTAGGCGCTAGCAATGCTAAGTGTTTGAGATGTTAAGTATTAGTGATGCTAAGCATTAGCTATGCTAAGCATTAAAGTTGCTAAGCATTAGAGATGTTAAGCGTTAGCAATGTTAAGTGTTAGCGATGCTAAGCATTAGCGATGTTAAGTGTTAGCTATGCTAAGCATTAGCGATGTTAAGTGTTAGTGATGCAAAGCATTAGCTGTAAGTGTTATTTTGTCTTAATTTAATGTATGTTTGTTTTTTGGTTTCAATTTAGTAGTTTAATTGTTTTAAGAGCCTGGAAATACACTACATTAATAACTTTATTCATTTGTATTTATTATTTTATACTATATATTCACAGTTTATTTGTTTTTTTACGTGTAATAAATTTCATTTGTTTCAGGTTCAAGTCAACGAATAATCATCTGATTTGAATTTTTAACCAAATAATGATGAATATTATTTTTTCCATAATCGAGCAACTCTGATATCTTCAATTAATTGTTTTACTCTATACGACTTTCAGATTATGTACATGTATTATCTACTTGGCTGGAAAGGCTACATTGTCAAGAACCCTCAGAAGATTCCAGTAAGTCTTTTTTTTTGTTCTGGACTTTGAGTAAAAAAAAAAAGTCCATATTTATTTATGAGTTTATGTTTACATTTTGACAGTATGTGTGTAAAATAATGACCTTTCCTGTTTTGTGCAGCAACCAAGAAATCTGACCAGAGCCAGTTTGGTCTCTATAGACGGTGAGAGTTACCTGCTGTCTCAGTACGACAACGACAACAAGAGAAAATTCATCTCGGATGACAACACGTATATCCTGGCTCTGGACGGAGACACTGACTTCCATCCTAAAGCTGTGATTCTGCTTGTGGACAGGTTAGCGTCTAGTTTTGTTGGTTTAATAACTAATTTATACATAAAACCTTTTTTAAATGTAGTAAATCTTTTTGATTGGCAGGTTGAGGATGTATTACAATGTTGGTGCAGCGTGTGGAAGAATCCATCCAACTGGTATGGGTAAGTAGACATTTTATTTATTTATTTTTAAATGCTAAAATTCTATTTTAGCGTAGCTTCTGGTATATTAGTTGGATATTTATAAGCCACATTAACAAAGTAGATGCAAATATAATTAAATCTTAGTTCATACATGCCTCAGGTGGTTGTTTATGTGGCAGCTTTAGGGAGAGTCTTATTTTTGTAGCATCAAACACAAACATTAATCATTAAATGGATCCTTCTCATGGTGCAAAAATAACCATTTTGGAAAAAGGGAAGAAGTGGAACAGTTTCGTGTTACTATAACCCTTAAAACAACTTAGCTGATTTTTCCTTTTACCCTTTTTTCTTCCATATTTATCACCTGGTCTGTCTGTCACCATCATCCCAGGTCCCATGGTTTGGTACCAGAAGTTTGAGTATGCAGTAGGTCATTGGTTGCAGAAGACAGCAGAACACGTCTTTGGCTCTGTGCTGTGCAGTCCAGGATGTTTCAGTCTGTTCAGAGGTTCGGCCATAATGGACGACCACATTCTGAAGAAATACACGACGACTGCATCAAGAGCAGCAGAATACGTGCAATATGACCAAGGTTGGCGCACTCTCATAGTTTTGTCTCTGTGTTTCTTCTCTGATTGTTCCCACTGTTATTACACATCTGTTTTTTTTTTTTTTGTCTATTTAGGGGAAGATCGTTGGCTGTGTACACTTTTACTGCAGCAAGGATGGCGTGTGGAATACAACGCTGCTTCAGACGCGTACACCAACTCACCACAGGAGTTCAAAGAGTTTTACAACCAGAGGAAACGATGGGGACCCTCCACACTGGCTAATACGCTCGACCTTCTGCACAGGTTAGTGTTATTATCATATTATTTCCACCCTATGAGAGGGTCGCTGTTAAACTGCCTGTGACGCTGTTTCGCGTTCAAGTCAGTCTGAACAACCTGTCTATTCTCTGCTCTTCCCAATCTTGACAACTTGGGAACCAATGAAAAACGAGCCTTTACACCCGTGACGGTTTAACGCGATGACACACTAGTTAAGATCTCAAACACATTTGTTTACATCCAACATGGCAGCCATGGAGGAGCAGTAATCGTTCGATTCAGCTGTAGCTGCTGTTTGAAGAGATTTTAACGAGTTAACGTCATCCTTTGATTTAGCAAACTACAATAGGTGAGATTTTCCGTTTCTGTTGCTGCGCATATGTCGTCAGAATTAGTGGTCTGATTGGTTGTAGCTCTGTCCAGTAGGACACAGAGGCATTTGATAGACGCCCATTGATCCCGCCTCGGAGAACTTCCCGTCTACGGGATCTTTGCCAGACCAAGCTCCGTCTACGAGCCTGGTGCGACAGCCAGGCTTGGTCACTATAGTAAAACATGGTTCTGGAGACCTATACAATAACACTAGCTACCAGTTTTAGTGTCGTACCATGTCAGGAAAGGAAACTCGTTTGTGTCCAATTAAGACCAAAATGAGAATCAAGTTCAAAACCAAGCGCTGGCACCAAGTGGACACACCGAGTAGAGTCAAGTTGAGTAGAGCTGAGTAGATGCTAGTGGAAAAGACCAACCGATGAATGTCAATGAAGGTCCTACTGAAGACATCCATTACTATTGAAAAACACGATTTTCAAATCTGAAACCATGACCTTATTTTGATCAGGATTCTAACTTCTACAGTGTCACAGTCATATCTACAAGCTGTTCTTTCACAATCAGCTGCTTACAATTACACCATGACATCGACGCTGCCTTCATATACGCTCTTGTGATTTTAATTTCTAGTGGTACAGAGACGGTGAAGAAAAACTCGTCCATCTCCCACCTTTACATCTTCTACCAGATGTTCACAGTCGGTTCCTCCATTCTTGGTCCAGCATCTGTGACTCTCATGATAGCAGGTGGGTTCTACTCTACTTTATTATTCTTTCTAGTGTAATTTCATTTAATGCCTGCAGCAAATCTAATATTTTCGTCTCCAATTTAATTATAATTGAATTAAACCAACCTGGCTCATCTGTTGGTGGAACCTAATGGTAGAATTAAAACTTTGAATTTAATTAGCATTTCCAACATTTTTATAATTTCTTTCACAATGGGACATAGTGTAAAAAGTGGCTATAAGCTATAAGTCCGCCATCTTGGAAGATCCATCCTAACTCTGTCATTATCTCCTTTCCCATCAGGTGCTTTCCAGTTCGTCTTCAAGATGCCCGGCACAATTTCCATCATCGTCGCGAGCATCCCTCCCGTGTTCTACATCATCATCTGTTTTCTAGTCAAAGCCAATACTCAAATAACCATCGCTGGCATTATGAGTGTCCTGTATGCTTTCCTCATGACTGCATCCTTCTTCTCCATCATCGGTGAGTAAAGAAAAAAACAAACAAACTCTCTTATGACTTAATTTTCCTTTTAGTAAATCAATTGCACATAAACACAAACCCTTTCCCCTTTTTCAGGCGACATGGTGACTCAGGGCACCTTCCTGACTCCTACCGGCGTGTTTTTGGTTTCTATGGCAATCATGTATATGGTCACAGCTATACTACATCCAGAGGAGTTTGGTATGATTATATTCTATTATTATGTTATTATGTTATTATGTTATCAGCTATTGAAACGTAACATAACGTAACAGCATTTTATTACGTTCACTGTTTGATATGTACGTATGTATTTAAAGTTGTGTAACTTTCTTCCACAGGAATGATTATCTACGGCCTGATGTATTTCATCTGTATTCCCAGTGGATATCTGCTACTGACCATCTACTCGTTGGTGAACATGAACGATGTGTCCTGGGGCACAAGGGAAACTAACAAGTAATGCACCGATATGATCGTTATTAGATACTGGCAAACTAATATTTAATTTTAAAACTTAATCTAAATCCAGTCTATTATATATGTGATATTATCATAAAATGAATCCCCATGAGGGTAAATATAAACAAAATAATAAATGATAAATATACAGTAATATAAATAAATGTTTCTGACTGGCCTACTTTCTGTCCATCAGGATAGGAGAAGAGCAGAGGAAGGTCCAAAATGTTCTGTGTGACAGAAAATGTAAACTCTGCTGCTGGGACATGAAGATAGAGGTACAGTAACTAAACAGCCACTGATGTACAGACGATCAATACATTGAAATGGAAGGATTAATTCATTTCATCCTTCTACTTTATAGGTGACGCAGGAAACGGAGAATCTGATGATTAAACAGCTCACAAATACCATCGTGCCTCCCGGCAACCCTCAACCCACTAACGAGGCAGCAACTCAGCAACTAAACACAAAACCAGAGCCTCAAGTCAAAGCCAACACCGCCAAAGACGAAGCTGTAGAAACTAAGAGATCTTCTCTAAGACAGAGGGGGAAAAAAGAAACTGCACGTCCCAGTGACGCTGGTTCCAGTTCGAGGTATTTATTTTTTCTTTTCCAGGTTACAATGAATATGTTTGAACACTGAACATTTTAGTGAAACTGTTTGAAATCTAAATCAACAGCGACTTAGTCAATATCCTATCCAATATTCATTTAAAAAAACATTGTGTGTGCAGTGATGACAATGCTGACAAAAGGAAATTATCACTGAGCAGCACAGACAACGACAGCGAAGAGGATTATGATAACATGATAACTGGTGACCTTGTGGAAAATGAGGAAGTTCCCGTCGCTGGTGAGAAATGCTTTAAATGTCCATTTCTCCTAAATAGTATTTCTTAAATTAATTTACACAACACGCAGAACACAATACTACAGTGACATTACTGGTGTGTGTGTGTGTGTTCATAGATTGGGTGTTGCCGGTGAAAGAAGAGTTTTTGAAGAAGCTGACCTACGCCAACTTGAAGAAAAACCTACAGGAGCAAATACGGTAAATAATTAACATTATCCAAAGAAATGTGATTTTTTTTTCCAATGTGAGATGTGTAATATTCAATACAAATCTCCTATCGTTGTACCAGGTAAAAATGTGTAAACTGTATGTGTGTAATTACATAGCTAGTTATATGTTTGTGTGTTTTTCTTCTCCTCAGATACGCACTTCGTAACAAAGACCAGGATGACGTGTGTGAGGAACTGGTTCTCATGTTAACAGACACCGTCAGCAGAGAGCTCAGTGATGTTGGACCTGAAGATGTTTTGTCACCAGAGCAGCTGGAGGAGTTACAATATGCACTGACAGAGCAGGTGATGATAACCGATTTGATTAAAAGAAAATAGTAAAGATGTGTTTCTTTATAGATAGAAACACATCTGACAATTATATTTAAAATTCACTGCAGAGGAGGAATGATTGAATCATTGATTAAATGACTCCATCTTCCAGGCTCGACGTACCCTGAAGAGCAATCGATTGGGACGACTGGAGGGGAGAGTAAAAAGAGCCATCGAGAAAACACTCACTGCCCCGCAGGTTCAAACACTGGATGAGGTACGATGCTGACTCAGCCTCTGGGTCCCTGTGAAAAGCAAATCTTTTACGGTGGCAAGGAGGGATGAATCATGGAGGCTGTAAAACTAAAAAACCTTTCTCTGGATAGAAACACATAGTAACTTAACTGGGTCATTTAAAGAAAGTATTGCCATTGCAATAATTTGCACCTGACACATAGAAGAGTGGGTAAACTCTTTAAGCATTTATTTCTTTTAACAAAAATGGGTTAATGAATGGATAAACAAGTTAAGCATTATATTTGTGAAAACTAATATTTGTACGCCGGACTTAAAAATTGTTTGTGTCTCTGTGTTTAGGGTGAATATGACTTCTGGGGCAAATTAATCGAGCGTTACTTGAAGCCCATCGTTGAGACTCCAGAACATAAGGCGGCAGTTTTAGTAGAGCTGAAGTCACTTCGCAACAAGGTTTGATTTACTATTATTCCACTGTATCTGCTGTTTGTACTATTATATTTATATAGAAACTGGGGCCCTTGGAAACTCACAATTGTCACTGTTCACTTTTTGCAAACTACTATCACAAACTGACATGTTATCATCAGGATTTTAGTCTGAAGAGTTAAGAAAAAAAAAAAAGAAAACATTACAACAACTCTCCTTCCTTCTTCCCCAACAGGCCGTCTTCCTGTATTTCATTATCAACGTTCTCTGGGTGGTAGCTACCTTCTTCCTGCAGGCCATTGGAAATGATGTCATCAGCATCAAGATCCCCAAATACTTTCCAAATGGAACTTTATCTGACGAAGTCCTCAAGGTCAGGACATACAGACACACAGACAGCACTAGATGCAGAGGCGCAGATAGTAACAGGAGGACTCCTGACATATTTCTGAATTTCTGTCTGTCAGTGCTGCTGTAACTCCTGCTAAAAGTTTCTCACCATTACTGTCATTTTGTTTTGACAGGTGGAGCCTCTCAGTTTGATGTTTCTGTTGTCATTTGCTGTTCTTCTCGTTGTCCAGTTCCTGGCCATGTTATATCACAGGTAAACACACACACACTCACACACACAAATGCACAAACAAACTTGTACATGTGCTGCACATTCACTGAATTCTCATCACTTCACATTCAGTTTTTGACTGACTTTGTTTGACAGACTTACTGCTCATAGACCTTGAAAAATAAACATAAAAACTTTCAGATATGACAGGTTTGATAACAAAGTTTTCAAACTAGTGCTAGCTTCAGTTTATTTATTTATTTTGCATTTATTTAATTATAACAATATCTTGTCCAGCAAATTTTAATCTTCCCATACGTTCTACTTTGACAGGATCTACACTCTGATCCATGTGGTCTCCTATCGCAGCACAGAGAAAGACTACAAACCGAAAGCTGAGGTTAGTAACACCACACCCACATACATGCAATATAAACGCAAAACACTATATACCTCACACTACTTCTTCAACATAATCCTGGTAGAGAGGATGAGCAAATTGTTACTGGAGTAAAGTATAACTATAAACATTTTCTGGCTCGTTCAGACACTGAAATATCAACACTACAGTCACATCAAACTGTGTTTGACTGGGACTTAACTACCCCCCGCTGACTAACACATCAAGGGATTCATCATAGTATATATGATTTATATAAGATCTAATCATCACCAAAAAAACAACAAACAAAAAGGCAAACTGACATATGCCATATTAAAAACTACACACTGTCTAAACCTTTAGATTTAGACCACACCAATACCACTATATTATGTTTAATTTAAAATAAAAGTAATTATGTACGACACAATACAATAATCAATTAATCTGTAAATTGGATTTTTAATAATTAATTATATAAAAGAAATACTTCCAGCATTTCATTTAATAAACTATTTTTCTATAAAAGGTCAAATAATAAATATGAGTTAAAATAATTTATTATCAGGTTTGTTTGTTTTTTCGACACATTTGTCACAAAGACATTTTAATGAGTCTGCACAGAAGCACAATAAGAATCATATGTTGTCTTTTTAAATTTATTAAACTGTTTAAATTAAACGTAACTTCAAGTATAATGTATTGTTTTATTTCTCAAGGTTCTGTTATGAATATAAAACTCCGCGCTAAGCTAACGTTAGCCTCCGCTGTTCATCCTCTGCTCTCTCCGCCGCCATTTTCTAAACACTACTTCCGGAAATTTTGTCACGTGAGCTACACAAGCCCTGTCATTGGTTCTCTTCTTCTTCTACTACTACTACTCCAACTCTTGTTTTACGGTGGTTAGCAGCTAGCTTAACAAGCTAGCTTAGCGGGATTCAGTAGTTAGCAAAGTACAAACCGAACCAGTTTATAACTCAATTAAAAAATGACGGTCTACCACACGTCTGCTGCCGAAAATGTCAACAAAAAGGGAAAGTGGAGATGTTTTCCGATCCCCGGCGGCCATTTTGGGTCACATCAGCTACACCTGGTGGCTAACACCGCGGAGAGAGGGTGTGTGTTTGTCTGACTTACCGGTGTTAAATGACCGCTGTCCTCCTCCACAGTGGCGAAATATCCAGATACGTTAAAGTCGTCGCTAGAAATGTTTCCCCAAGATACCTCCAGTCGTTTATACTCCACATTAGCTGCCAAAGTCTTTTTTATTTTCCATTCCGGCTTCACGCAGGTGCATTTCTGCCTCGTCCTCATCCTCTCAGTCCAGAAGTAGTTGGTCCAAATTACGCAAAATTTGCAAATTAAAACACTTTATTCACTTTAAACTTTTACAACAACATTTTTGCGCCGCTCGTAGCGTCTGTTGGAAGTGACGTCCGTTTGAAATAACTCTTTAAAGAGATGCCGACCTCACGTGCCCAGGTAGCACGGTTGCCCCGGTAACAGTAAAAGTTCGCTGAACTTTGACCTTAGATTACAAACTAGGGGGCGCTGTTTCACTTATAACTATTGTAAAATATTATTATTCTTTATTAAAAAATATTAATTAAAACAGATTATTTTTTCAAATGAATAGTAAAGGACAACGTCTATTTAATATAAATTATAAAAAAATAATAATATATTAATAAATAACATATTAAATAAAATAAAAATAAAAACAAAAAAATGTCAGCAGACAAACCGTTTATAAAACAATGAGGTATATCTAAAAAAAAAAAAAAAAAAAAAAAAAAGAAAAATCTGAAACTGAAACAATATTTTATATTCTAAATATAAATAATGATAATATGACAATGAAAACAACAATACACCCAGTTTTTCTTTATAGCTCGACTGGTGGCTCAATCTGGGTCACTAAAATTTATTTCACAAGTGTTCACTGTTAACAACTTCTCGTTGACACTGATTTTCTATCCAAGCATAATGAAAAAGAATTATTTTATTTATTTTTGTTTTAAGTTATGCTATTCTCCATCAACAGTTCCTCACAACATATAACATAACACTTTAAAATATCTCAGATTTACCCAACGGTGTAAAAACACACAGCGTCAAGTTTAAGATGCTGAATTTATGACCAAGGACAGGCGGAGGATAGCCACAGTTTTCATTCAGACAACTTAAATTTTAATGAGAAATGTGTTTAACAATGTGGTCCCTGTGAAATCAATAAATACTGGATAAGTTGAGTAAAATTTACTGGTCAGTGAAGAACATAAGATATTTTTTTTGTGTGCATTTTTCTGTCGTCTAGGAGGAGGAGGAGGAGGATGGCTTTAATCCGGACAACTTCGGCGACGGTTCACTTGTTATCTCCAACGTTGATAGTCAGTAATTACCAGATATAACCAGTAAAACCATAACGGCCAACACACATTGGCTTCAACTGGGGACGGGAAATAGCACGAGGGGAAATCACAATCACAATTATAACAGATTCAATTAACTCTGGTTGGTAAATTAAATGTGAGGTTAGTTTCTTACTCAAAAGATCTCATGTAGGTGTATTTTTCACAGATCAAGTGTTTTATTTAAAGTGTTTTGACTTGTATTTATTCTATCTGAAATATGTTTAAAAGCATCCGCTCTACAGACAATCAAAGATGTATAAGATTTACAATGTTTGATGTTTTCATGAACATAAAACAAAATAAAGTATCAGAAAGTTTACAGAAAAATCTATCAGTGTAACCAGTTGATTAGTTCAATTTTTTAAAATAATTTTTTTTTTGCATATCAAATATGTTGAGAATTATTTTTTTAAATATTTTCTGTCGTCTGTCTGTTTTTTTTATTTTTAATACTTTAATACTTTTCAGTATAAGTTACACTGATGTGTTGCTTTTTTTTTTTTTTAAATATTGTGTTGAAAATAACATAACAAAGCACTTTCACGAGGGGCAAGAGTTTTTACTGAAACACAGAAGTGATTAAAATGTGTGTGTGCGATGATCTTGCCGCGATTTAATTTGACTCATATTCAGCTGCTTTTCTTCATCTTTATATCTGACATATAACATTAATATCTGATGAATGTTAGAATATTTTAATGTCATTTAACGAGACGAGTAATTGTTGTTGTGATTTTTTTTTCTACCAATAAAAATTGCTTTAAATCGATACAAAGTGTTGTGTCACTACATTAAAATTATACATAAAATGATATTATTTCTCACTGTATGTGTATGGGGGGTAAGAGGAGGTGATAAGGTTTGACTGATGTGTACAAAAGCCTCCAAAAATCAAGTCATTGATAGGGATATAAAGATCCATCTGGCTACATCAATATATCGATTCAGTGATAAATGATCCTAAGTGAAAACATTGATAATAATGATAATAATACATTTTATTTATACATGCCTTTCGAGGTATTTTTCAAGGTACTCAAGGACAGTTTACAGAGGTAAAACAAACACAGATAAAACACAGATAAACACTGGACAGAAACAGTGTAATCACAGTGAGTAAGATATCTGGAACAGGTGAGTTGTGAGTCTGGATTTGAACAGGGGAAGAGTCAATGTTACAGATGTCTGGTGGGAGTGAGAGTCAGGAGGTGGATGGAGGAGAAGGATCTGAGGGAGCAGGAGGAGGCAATGTGGAGAAGATCGGATAGATAAGGAGGGACGAGGTTGTGGATGTCCTTGAAGGTGTGCAGAGGGATTTTAAAATCAATTCTGATTTTGACTGGGAGCCAGTGGAGATGCTGTAGTACCGGGGTAATGTGGTGAAATGATGGGGTTTTGTTGATGATGTGAACAGCTCAGTTCTGGACCATTTGAAGGTTACGGAGGGATTTGTGGGGGAGGCCAAAGAGGAGAGAGTCGATGCGAGAGGTGACAAGGGTGTGGATCAGGACGGAGGTGGGACAGAGAGCAACGTTATTGATGTGAGAATAAAATGAGGATAACACCCAGACTCTTAAACTGAGCGAACTGTCAGTTATAACCTGAGGAAAAAACTGTCAGGTTTGGATAATGTGAATTTTGTTCCTATGAGGGGGATTTTCAGTTTTAGAAAGTTTGAGGTGAACCAGGGTTTTATTTCAGATAAACAGGTGGTGGAGGAGGAGGGAGGGTGAAAGTTGGTTTGCTGGATATGTAGAGCTGGGTGTCATCTGCGTAGCAGTGAAAATGAATATTGAATTTACAGAATATAGTATTACCAAAGGGAAGGAGGTAAATGATGAAGAGTGGCCCCAGGACAGAGCTGTTAAAATATTGTCACTATTTTAGTCACTAACACAGGTGAAGGTTTACAAAGATTCTGTTTTCATGTGTAAAAATGGAAACTTTAAGTTCTTTCACTTTCGTTTTATAGGATGTAAGAAATGTGTCACTTTAGTAAACAATGGGATGTTTATTTTATTAAAATAAGAAGATTGTTTTTTTATTTAAAAACCTCAGAGCAAAGAAATAAAATGGTTAAATCATATTTTAGTTTTTTGTGAGTTGATTTGAGCTGATTGTGTTAAATATTTTATATAATCTCATATCGATCATAGGATCTTGAATCAAATCACATCAAAATCATATCGTGACAGACTTTGTCATATCGGTCATATATGATTACACCTCTACTGTTTGTTAGATTTAGTGACTTTATGCTTTGTTGTTCCTAAAACCTACGAATTAATTAAAAGTTATTTGTTGTACTTTACAACCTTATCACCACAAGGTTTTGTAGATGAAGTTTTCACCTTTAAACAATGCAAAAGAAGACAAGTTGAGTAAACCATTTTTAATTCATAAATCATGTCATTCAAATGAATGGAAGCAGTAGACACAGTTTTTAAATAGAGGCAATTGCAGAGCAATCATCCAATATATATTTTGGGTGACAGAAGTTTCAGCTGAGGGTAAAGCAACAACTTGACAACAACTAGAGGCCAAAGGCTCAAGTGTGATTACTGTCACTATTCCCCAAACACCCATAATAATAATAATAATAAAAAAAAAACAAAAACAGAAGAGTAACAATACTTAAAACTCAACAGACAACACATTCAAGCTTTCAACTCGTATTAAAACCTTCACTATGACTTGATCAGCTGGTCTTTTTGATCATCTGTCATTCAAGACACAGTAAGAGAAATTAATACTAATTCATATAATGAAAACTCTTAAGAACATATCATTTTATGAGTTTTATCCAATGTGTCGCTTAAAAGAAACACACATCAGGCAATACAAAATGGCTGCCAGCGGTACTGTTTTGTTGTTTTTCGTTCTGATTTTTAACTCTTTAGATATGGCTACTTGGAAATACATTTTAGATAACTTGTTTGGTCTTTTCTTACTTCATATTTTCACAATCTGTAATTGAATATTTTGTGTATTAAACAAACAAATACGTGTGATATCTTATAATTCGGTTTGTATCATGATGGAGATTTCCACCAGCCACACACGGAGCCCTCTCACCGACAGCCAATAAAAACCACTGCCAGCCCAGACGGGCGACAGTCAGTCTCATCAGTCCACAGGTTGGTGCTTCAGTAATCAAACGCTTGGCTGAAGCTGCGTTTATGTCCTCCTCCTCTGTTGTTGTTGTTGCCACGACCCCCGCCGCCATTCCGGAAGCCGCTGCTGCGGCCGCCGCCGAAATTCCGTCCCCTTCCACCTCTGAATCCTCCTCCTCGGTCTCCACGGTTACCGTTGCCTCTGTCGCCGCGGTTATTGAACTGCTTCTCCTCCAGCTCTGGAAGCTCTGTGGCTACAGTCAGTTGCCAACGACGACCGTCCTTCCAGTTGTCCTGTCAGAGGATGAAAACGACGTCAACATCAACAAAAACTAATGACATTATCTATTTATTTTACTGTAAAATATTCATTTTTGACTAATCTCGAATCTTAAAGACACTATAAGACAGTTTTTTCAGGATTTTAAGGATTTTTTTGACATTATTGAGGCCTAATTTGCTTGATTTCATAGGAGCTTCTCTAAAAAAAATTTTGTGATGAAAGTCGCGTTTTTTTTCAGGATTTTGTTACAATAAAAGTTGTGGGAACAAGTTCAATAACAATATAATTATAAAGGCTTTGAAGTGTTTCTCAATAGACGACTTCCTCTTGTTGCTCAACAACAATATAAAATAGTTTTCCTCCTCTTTCTTTCATGAACTCTGCCAGATACTGTTTTTTCTTGGTTCTTAGCAGTGATGTTGGAAGGTAAAACACTTCCAGCATCTTCCAAAAGAAACAAGGAAGGAGTTCACTGACGTATGGATCAATGATTCGTGGGAAAAGACGACGATGATCATTGACGACTAAGTTGGAAGTTGCATTGAATTCACAGGGACTGGTTGAATTTGCGTAAAAAGTTGCGATCGCAACATCATGAAACCCCGGAGGGTCTGACAACGATAACACCCAGAAAAGTTGAACTGTTGTACTCACCTGAAACTGCTTGACTTTGTCAACTGGGACGTCAAAACAAACTCCCTGTAATAAACACAATAACAGTGACACGGTGAGTGTTTGTCTGATGTATCCGCTGTGAGAATAAGACAATAATTGTTGTTATTGCTCCTATTCTGAGCTACAACAACAGGTACGGTCACACCTTCAAAAAGCTTTAATTCACTGCCAACAGATGTTTTCTTTTTCTATTTACTTGCTGTGAATAATTAGCTCTTGTCATTGTGTGGCTGCTGGAATTTCAGAGTTTCACATTTTATACTAAAAAATATTCTTTTTTTTCCCCCAATTTGCATTTTAATTCACCAGTGGGTTTCCCATTTATTTTCCCATTTGCCAACTATTATCATATTCAGGATTTCTGGAGGGGCTTTTTATTCTTACTGTTACTATCATCAATGCTCACTAGCTACTATTTTGGACCAAACTCTTCGTAGCCTACATTTCTGCTCTAAATATTTAACTGTATACATGGTGACACGTATACTTCACATATGTGTGTGTGTGTGTGTGTGTGTACATACATTTCTGCCTTTGAGGAAGGTCATTCTGTGAACGTGGTTCTCAACATCTTCTCCAAGTTGTTCTTTGATGGTTCTCCAGGCATAACCCAGATTGTGCATCTCCTGAGAACACACTAACTGCATGGTGGTGTAACCCTGGAAATAGAAACAGACATAATAAAAAATGTAAATTAAGGTTATAAATTAAATTGATGGAAGAATCTAAAAGGAGGATAAAAAAACCTAATATTCAACAGTTTACCAGTGATAACACGTAAGGTGGGAATGTGTGGATCCAACAGTTGTTACTTTCTGATTTATTACAGCTACAAACGTGTCTACTGTATGTGTGCGCCTTTAACTTACAGCGTCAGAGTTGAGCAGTGACCTCTGCTCTAGACTTGTGGCTCCAGAAATATGCGCCAACGCAGCAGCTAAAGCATCAACGGCTCCTCTCTCCTCGATCAGCTTCTCAGCTGAGGCTCTGAAGTAGTCGATAGCTGTGACCGGAACAGAGTCCAGAAATCTGGGAACAGCACAGCAGAGAAATAAAATCATAAAATAATCAAACACATAACTGCTTGCTGTAAGGAAATGTGTTTTACTTGCATCGGTATAATTATGTGCCCACTTTAAATGAATCCAAGTTCCTTGAGAGAAATAATCGCTTTCACAGCACAACCCACCTGACAGCATCTTTGCTTGATGACTTGATGATATCATTGGCTGTGGGGACACCGACTCGTCTGAACGTGATACCCTGGACGTACAAAATAAAATAGTATCTTGTAATTATCTCAAAGTAAGTTGGACATATTCTCAATAACTCTCCAACTGTCTTGTTGCACTAAACCCAACAACTGCCATGTTACTGAGGAGTCACATGAAGCAGGTTATCTCTACTTGATATTTATTATTATACGAGGGGCAATAGAAAACCTGCAGGTAAATTAAGATATAGCAACACCTAGAGGTGAATGACAATAGTGACCAGTAGTTTGACTGTTGTCAGGTTTTAATCTGATCCGCTGAAGTTAAAATGCAACAAAAACCATTTTCGTTGCTTTTATCTTTGTTTCCATTTCCATAAAACATGTAGCAAAGATGGAACTAAGTTTCTGCTTCCTCTATTTTGGGATTGATTTTTAAATTATTATTATTTTTTAAAAAAAAGGGCACATACTGCTTTGTTTTCTACATAGCGCAGCTGGTCCTCTTCTTTCCTCTGGTAGAAACAGATGCAGATTCCAGTCCTGCCTGCTCGGCCGGTACGTCCCGAACGATGAATATACGACTCCACATCCTGACCAACAACCACAGAGAAACAGCACAATGTTCAGGTAACCAGCTGTTATGATTCACACAAGTGGTAATAATAAAATGTGTCAACGCTTGTAAGTGTATCATAACTGTTTTATTCACATATCTAATTTCTAGATAGCAAAAAATGCCCGTCTACTTTGTTGGTTACTAATAACGTGTCACACCTTCGGTGGAGAGCACTGGACCACCAGGTCGACTTCAGGGATGTCCAATCCACGAGCTGCAACATTGGTGGCAACTAGAACCTCAAAGGCTCCATTCCTGAAACCTTTCAGCGTCAACTCCCTCTGTTTCTGAGGAATATCTCCGTGGAGAGACTGGGCACTCTGAAAACACACAAACAAAAGAAAATGAGAAATGAACACTGGGCAGTTTTTTTTCTCTACCATTTCTAGTTGTATTGCTCTGGAGGAACTGCTGCTAAAAGATTAAAAAAACATTTAAAAAACTCCTAAATCCAACAAAACATTTAAAGCTATTTGTTTTATGGAGTTTAGTGATAAAAGAAGAGTCAATTCATCGTTTTAAAACAATAAAATGACTTGTACCAGCGTTTTGTGTGTCTGTCTACCTGTTTGATGGATGCATTCATGGAAAGTTCATTGGCCTCTTTTTTTGTCTCACAGAACACAATGGTTCTGCCATGGCTGCCGCTGTAAACCTGGATCACGTCACCAATCACGGCCGCACGTTGTGACCAGTGGCATGCGATGGCCAGATGCTACAGGAAAGAACAGACAGTGAGATAAAAGGATGTGGCGTTTCTTAAATTAAACCCACCACAACTCTCTCATACCGTCACACACTTACTTCCACAGTCGTTGCAGCTTTCTGTGTTTTCTTGCCAATCAGATCAATATGTTTACATCCTGGTCTCATGTATTTCTTTGCCACTTCATAAACCCAGGGAGGACAGGTGGCTGAAAACAGCAGAGTCTGGGGATTGGCGCTATCATCTGTAGAAACACACACACAAAAACATCACTCTCACAAATACACCAAGAATTTAATCTCAACTTGAAATCTGTCAAACCATCAAGATAAATTATTTAATATATATTTTAGAAACCAAAACACACAGATTTACTGCACCTTTCTTGTAAGATGAAGACAGAATTTCCTCGACTTGTTCTGCAAATCCCATGTCCAACATCTGGTCTACTTCATCCAGGACGACGTGTTTCAGTTTTGAGAGATCGAGTTTGTTGTTCTGGATGTGATCTTTGACACGGCCGGGGGTGCCAACCAAGATGTCAATACCGTTACGGATAGCATCAACTAGACAGACGGAGAGGAGAGAGGGAGTCGATGGTTGAAGTCAGTAAAACAGACAGAAACCACATAAAGAAAAATCATATTTACATGGTTCTATGATACATCTAAATCGCTGAAAACCATTTTAAATATACAACTATATATACAACTTGACTTACTCTGTGGGTTGTATGAGCTGCCTCCATAGAAACAAGTGATGGACAGTTTCTTGGAGATGTCTTTGAAGTCCTTAGCAACCTGGATCGCCAACTCCCTGGTTGGAGCCAACACCAGGACCTACAGACAAACAGAAAAGAGACTTAGTCAAATACTAAAACACTCAATAAGAGTTAGTGATCTCTGACTGATGACCGTTTGCAGGATTGGATGATGTTTCTGCGTGTTCACCTGGGGGGCGCGGCCTCTGATCGGCTGCCCTGACTCCTTCTGGAGCTTCTCCACCAGAGGGATGGCGAAGGAGAAAGTCTTTCCGGTTCCAGTTCGGGCTTGGGCGATTACATCTTCTCCATCATACACGGGGTTAAATGATTTCACCTGGATGTCAAACAGGTAAGAGACTCCACGAGCTGAGGAAACGATAGAAGAAAAAGGAATGAAAGGATGTTCTTTAACCACATTAGAGAAAACACTTCCAGTCTCAAGTCACAGTGATAAAAACTATATTTACCTTTCAGTTTAGCGATGGTGACCGGGGAGATCCTGAAGTTGGAAAAGGCTCCTTCCTTCTGCTCTGGTGTCTCCTAGATAGATAAACAGAGTGAGTCAGTGTCACTGTTTTCTTACTCTTACACTCCACTTCCATCAGTCTGCTGGTTTTACTTACCGTCTCTTTTTCGCTGTCACTGGCCGACTCTTCACTAGACTGACACGGTGTCTGAACTGGTGTGTTTGGGTTGGAATGTCCATTGGTTTCTGCGTCTGCGATAGTTTTCTTTTGCTTCTTTTTTATCTAAACAACAAAAATTAAAGCAGAGTATGAGTAATCATTAAACTACAGGACAATCAATATTTGTTAGTATTAAACTGCACAGAGACAAAATAACTGACCTCTGTGTCTATTTCTGCGTTCTTCTTAGTCTTCTTCTTTGGTGTTTCAACACCGTTGCTGTTTCCATTCATGTCTGTGGCCTCATCTGAGAGGCCGTTCTCTTGGTCCGCTACCAGCTTATCTTTTTTCTTTTTTTTCTTTGGTGCTGGAGGTTCACAGTCAGGGTCCTCTTGTTCTTCCTGCTCCTCCAGCTGTTGTTGTTTCTTCTTCAGCTTCTTGCCCTCCTTGATCTTGTTCTAAATTTTAAAAAAAGATAAATAGTTTTCAGTTAAATCAAATATTGTGCAGCAACTCAAAGTTATTTTCTATGTAAATAACGACCTTTTAACACATTTTATTTCGCAAAGAATTTTATATGAATCTTCATAGAATTTTCTATGAAGATTATACATAAATATTAATCACAAGTATAATGTATTGAAGTTTCAAAATGACTAATATAATAAGAAAGTATTTGGTATATTTCGCCAGACTGTCTTATTTTTCTGGTGTTTTTTTATCTACATTGTTATTTGTTTGTTGTATTTATTTACTCTTTTAAGATGAATGATTGTTGTTACAATTTAAATGAAGTTACAACCTTGATCAACACTCATTTATTGTTTGTTTAAATTTGAAAAATAACTGTTTGTGTTGTAAATTTTTAATGGGAAAACACAGTTTTTTCGTTTTAATAATCATGTTTAATTACATTTTTAATTAAAAAAAACTTAAATTTTGAGAAAATACAAATAATCACCAACAAAAAAAATAAACATTAATAATCGTTAAAATAAGTTAACTTCCTTTGATTGATATGAGAAAGTTGTTTTGTGTATTTGATTGACAGCTGACGAGTCTCTCGTATTCTACGTCATCAAGTCGCGCCAATAGAAGCGCAGATCCACGCACATGTCAACAGGACCTTTAAGGCCTCGTGGCTGTGAGATGTTGTCTACAAATCAGCTCAGAAAAACGTGGTGACGACACGTGACCTTAAAGTTTAGCTACGTTACAATCATATGTTCACATTACCACGGTAGTGGATCAAACAAACTAACTTTATTTTGTTTTTTTTATCGCGATAAAAACATAAATCACAATAAACTTATTTTCACTCCTAACGTGTGTCTATATACATCTATATTCTGTCAGTGAGCTAACAGTTAGCTTGTTAGCATGTGTTCCTGGTTAGCACGTTGACAAAAATGGGAACGAGTCGAGAGAACGACGCCGCGCGAGCTTCCCGAGTATTTTCGTTCTGTTTCACGCGACACGTCTCGCTCTACTCACCTTCAGGGTTTTAACCTCAGCGACGGTGTCCATGTCTTCCTCCATTGCTTGATTTTCGGTGTCAAAGATCACTTTTGATGGCATTTCTCTCTCCTGATGAAACCCCTCGGCGTGGACACACAGGCAAACCCTCGGGCACGCGGACGGAAAGGAACGCGCAGGGCGGCGGCGCGCGGGATGCGTGTTCGCGATACAGACATAGAAATAGAAGCGATAGATAGAAACTGTAGATCAGAGCAAATAAAAACACTGATATTTTTTAATCCATTATACATCAAAGAGAATTATACATTCATCATAAGAACAAAAATACGAAACTTTATTATTATAATAATCATATTTGATGATAATAATACATAAAATAAGCAAATAAATAAAATCTCAGTTCAGTAAAATCACGTGATTCCAATAACAAACTGAAATAATAACTGATTGTTAAAAATAATATTGGAAATAAGGAAATAACCCATGATGTATATTCACATTCTGTGCATATATAACGAAATTAATTGATTTAATTTGCTAATATTTCTACTTTTTGTGGATTTTAGCTCTTTTTAACAAAGATATACTAAAAACAAAAAAAGTTGAGGTTCTCTTTGTATCAATCAAGTGAAAACATTTGTAAAATCTGTATCAATTTAAAGTTGAAAATGATTTTTTATTATTATCATTATAGATTTATTTGGCTTGTACAAAGTTCTCGTTGTTTATTCGTTGCTTTCTATGTTTGTTATTGTCCTGATTTGAGGTAAATAAATAAAAGTTTCTTCACAGCTGTTCGGGGGTGTTTATAGACTTTAAGGACAGTCTGGGTTTAGCCAGATGGACCAGATGTAAATTTAAAGATGAGCCGAGGATAAGTTAAACAACTTTTTGGCTTCCTTGGGCTAAAGCCCTAGTAAAAAATTACCTGGCAACAGCACTGCAGCTGTTTATAACCTATAGCAGTACAGTCTTATATAAAGTATGAGAAAGTCCCACTAGAGTAGAAGTGCAGATAAAATGATACTCAAGTAAAAGTCTTAATTCAGTATGACAAGTAATCTATAATGATCAACCCTCAGACATGGTGTTGATGGTCTAAACAGTCACAGGTCGACTTGAGTGAAAACACATTTACTGAGTCACTCAACATTGAACATGGATCAGAGGAAAAGTGTCATTAAGTTGTGAAGTTACAGATTCTCCCAAAACATACTGAAGCACAGTAGTGAAGTATTAGTACTTCATTATTATATAACACTTCTAAAAACAAAACAAAAAAAGCTGAAAATGGTACTTTGTATCAATCAATTGAAAACATTTGTACAATTTGTATCAATTTGAAGTTATTTAACTTGTATAAAGTTCTCACTTAGTGTATTTATGTTTGTTATTTTCCTGATTTGATGTAGATGAAGTTTAGTTTCCCAACAGCTGTTTACAGCCTATATTAGTTGTGTTTCTCAACCTTTATCTTATCTTTTCCTAACGCAGACCTCGCTCAGGTGACCGCCTATGGTTTTACGACAGTGCCGTAAAGCGCTAGTGTCGTAAAGCGTCAGTGTTGTGGTTGCAGCGGGTTCGTCCTCTGAGCTCAGTTTCCACTCGTCCTTCAGTGAAACTTCGCTGTTTTTCTCTCTCTGCTGAAACACAAACCACCTCCAGTGTTTGACGATGGCGGGGACTATTGCACGGAAAGCTATCGATCACCTGAAGAGTAAAGAGTTCAGGGATTATTTGACGAGGTTTGTATCAGACGCTGCGTCGTTTCTCTGTTAGCATGTATGCTAACGTAGGTTAGCTAGCTGACATGTAGCGGGAAGAGGTTATACGACACAGTGCACAGATAATATTAGATTTAATTTAACCACCAGCTGGATTTACACTTTAATACAAGCTCAGTTAACATGTCTGACTTTTTAAAAAAAAAAAGTGTAAAGTAACACTAGTTTCCTTCGAGCTCAAGGACAGATGTGTTACGTGATAATTGTCAACTTGTGATCTTGTTTGTCCAGTTTATGTGGTTTTCTGTAAATGACAAAGAGAAACACGTTTTTAGGGTCAAATGATCTGGATCTGCCACTAGAAATATCAACAACCAATCATCTAAAAAAAGTGGTTCGTCACCTAATGCAGTAATTTTACTTTATTAACAATATTAAACTGTCTTTTTGTGCCGTGAAACTTGCCACATCATAATGATGTAAGAAGACGTCTTTGTTTACATTTCTCACACGAGCTGATAAGAAAATAATCACTGTTATTTGTTTTATTATTGCGTTATATCTGTGTTTGTATTGATCTGAAGTTACAGTTTGAAAGTCAAACAAGTGTACTGTGAAGTAAATGGCCTCTGGCACTTTTTGTTTGTTTTGTTTTTGTTTTTTTTAGTTGTGTTGTTTGCTCACATGTAGCAAATACATTAATAAGTTTAACAGCAATTTGTCAGCTCACATCAAGTATATTAAATTATTAACTCATTCATTATAACTAACTAATTCAGTGACATACTGAGAGTTTCCTGAAACAGACTTGTGATATTTTTTATCTCTCTTTAAGTTGTGGTTGCTCTTGTGAAACCTTTTGTTATGTGACATAGTTTGACTTATCTGTGTTTTTGTTCTTTTCTATGTGGCCATGAAATTGGAAAAAAAACAAACATTAAACAGCACGGTAAGTACTCACACTTTGTGTCTTTACACTTTAATGATTTACCTGCCTGTGCATTTGAAAACACAGATATTATTACTACACATTCACGTTATAATCATGTTCTGCTGTACAGCTGTCTCAAGATAAATGTCTCATAATATAATATGATATTTGTTTGTGTCTGTGCAGCATTTCTGGGGTCCTGTAGCAAACTGGGGCCTTCCTATAGCCGCCATCTCAGATATGAAGAAGAGCCCAGAGATCATCAGCGGCAGGATGACCTTCGGTAAGACACACAGACCCGTTACTGATAAACATTAATGTATATATGCTCAAAGCACACAATGCATCATCCTTTCATTTTGTCCAGAAAACAAGCTCTGACACTTGTGTTTGTACTGACATATTATCAGTAGTGTGTAGTAGTGTTAGTACATGATGCTTTAAAGGTAAATATGGATAAATTATTTATGTTATATTATGTTTTTCTCCTCTCAGCTCTTTGCTGTTACTCACTGCTCTTCATGAGATTCGCCTACAAGGTGCAGCCTCGTAACTGGCTGCTGTTTGCGTGTCATTTGACTAACGAGTCTGCACAGTTAATCCAGGCGAGTCGTCTCATCAAATACAAGTAAGTTGTATTTTAGTCTGTAAAAATCTTTGCCCATTTGTCCCCACAAATGTTGTATTTCTGTCACGATGTTGAATCTTCAATCATTTGTCTGATTTTCTCAAGTCAAGTCGCTTCACTTATACGAGTTAAGTAATGTTATACGATTTAACACTTTGTCTTACAGCTCGAGTGTTTAAAACATGTTTGTCTGATCATGTGATCGTCTTTCTCTGTCATTTGTAATAACAAATATTCAAACACAACAGGTCTCTCCAGTTATTTTAAACCTGATCCTTGTTTTGGCTCCATGACTCAAGGCTTGGTTCAGTATTTCCTCAACAACTTGAACTCCAAAGGGATTAAAATTGACTTTTATTCACTCTGACTGTTTCTGTGTCATTTCAGCATGGAGAAGAAGATGGGATCTTAGTGACGGAGCGAAGAAGATGGAGAACAACCACTGAAGAGTGGCAACAAGCTGCTGTAACAGCCACCTAAACCTGGACATGAAAACATTTTATCTAATCACATGAAACAGTGGCTCTTCCACCATGATTGTTCATCCTTGTGAAGTTTTAGTCACTTTTTACTGTACAGACAGACAGAAAAAAAAACTGATGCTTTCCTCCAAGATTTCAGGTCAACTACTCTGATCCTGGCCACGCTGAACATGACGCACAAAACTATAATGTAGGTGAAAGTACACTAACCAGCCTGACAGTTAGTTGCTTTGCACACTGAACTCACCTGCTCTTAAACATGATTAACAATTAGACTGAAATGATCATCATTAATTCTCTCATCTCAATCTGTCAGCATTAACATAATTGTCTAATCTTTACCTTAAAGTCATCTTGTGTAAATGTGTCCACAACATGGGAGATTTTCACCGACTACGAACACAGACTTTACTTCATTAACCTTGAGTTAAACACAAAGAACACACAGAGGTGAGTGTTTTGTTTGTTGTTTCCTGGAGTAAGATGTAATCCTGTACTTTGAAAACAGACAGTGTATGAGGATATAATTTGACAGTGATGATATTTCGAACAAATGTTTCTATGTGGTAAAAAACTGTATGATTAGACTGGTACTATCTAGGATATAATCCTGTATAACTGGGCAAGACAAACTGCTTCTGTCAGTGCAAAACCAACAATGTACGTTGTGTTGTTATGTGTCATTCCCTTTAATTTATTGTCGTCATATACTGAACATTATATTTCCCTAACTGATTATTTGATTCTCGAGATTTGTTTTAATAAACTGGCGACAACCAACTCCAACACAGTTAAACGTGTCAGTCACTTTTTTTTTTTTTTTTTTTTGTAGACAGTTTTCATTTTACTCTTGTTTGTCTTGAAGTCCTGCTTCATTATCAGGGATTAACTGACCTTTTCAGGGTCAGATATTTCACCATGATGTCAGTGAGGTTATGTAAACATAATATACATATTAGTACATTTTTATTAGTAGATAAATAGATAGATAGTCAATAATATATATATATATACAGACTTTAATTTTGTAGAGTATTGCAGATTGAACGTTTATATACAAAACATATGAACACTTGAACCTGAAGATGCTAAAATTATTAGGATTATTAAATTATTGTAGTAGTATTTTATAAAATGCTTCATTATTTATTTATTATTATTTGCTTTATTTTATTTATTTATTTTTGAGAAAGTCTGATGCAACGTTGAAGTCTCTGAGACCTATGCCTGGTTTTAACCAGTAGGTGGCAGTAATGCAACATAAAGAGACTCAGCTGCGGCTGAACGTCAGACGAAGAAGTCCAACATGGCGTCTCTGAGCAGCAGTGAGTGGAGAGAAATCTGTGATAAATTCACCAACGCTAAAAACCTCACGGAGGTAGAATCACGAAAGGATCCAGAAAATGATCCGTTCCGCTCTAAATACAAAGCCAGGGAGCTTCTTAGAGAAATATACTGCTCGCTGAAGTGTTTTGAAACAGGAGAAGGTGATGATGGAAGCAGCGGAGAGAGCGGCGACCAGCGGCCGACAGAGCAGCCGCTGGACGGGCAGAGGGAGGACGCGTTCGATCGGGGCTTCAGCGGAGACTCTCCGGAGGGTCTGCGGGCCGCTAAGCTGGCGGCGGTGGACTATTATCTGGGCGTTAACCACGTTGACACGGAGGAGCTGTCTGCCGGACAGGAGCATCTGATGAATTGTATTAAACTACTGGACAGATGCAGAGTCTCGTCAGAGAATGTGTCGCTGTTTATCCACGTCAGGGTAATGTTAGCTTAAATTAAAACATGCTACTAAAACTAATGTTAGCTTAAATTAAAACATGCTACTAAAACTAATGTTAGCTTAAATTAAAACATGCTACTAAAACTAATGTTAGCTTGAATTAAAACATGCTACCAAAACATATTAGTGCTAGCGTAAAAATGCTACTCAAACAAACTAAATGCTAACTTAAATTAAGCTATCTCAAATTTAAAAAATGCGTAAATTAACTTAAAAAGCTAGCATAAATTTAAAAAATGCTACTAAAACAAACTAATATTAGCTTAAGTTGAAACAGGCTACCAAAATATATTAATGCTAGCTTAAAATGCTACTAAAACAAACTAAATGCTAACTTAAATTAAGATAGCGTAATTTAAAAAATGCTCCTAAAAACAAGCTAATATTAGCTTAAATTAAAACAGGCTACCAGAACATATTATTGCTAGCTTAAAAATGCTACTAAAACAAACTAAATGCTAACTTAAATTAAGCTATCTCAAATTTAAAAAATGCTACTAAAAAAAACTAAATGCTAACTTAAATTAAGCTAGCATAAATTTAAAAAATGCTACTAAAACAAACTAATATTAGCTTAAGTTGAAACAGGCTACCAAAATATATTAATGCTAGCTTAAAATGCTACTAAACAAACGAATGTTATCTTAAATTTAGCTAGCTTAAATTTAAAAAATGCTGCTAAAACAAACTAATGCTAGCTTCACCATCAGGCTGTTGCTAAAATTAGCTACATGAAATTAAACTTGCTGCATGAAGTAGCGATAAAAGACTTGATGCTGCTGCCAATCAACCATATTGATTAACTGATTTTAGTGGTCATTTATTATCATTTACTTCAGCTGCCTTGTAGCTGTATTATGTATTTATTATATGCATCAACTAGCATAACTACAGGTCAACTGTAACTCACATCAATACAACTATCAAACTGGGACTTTGTATCAACAGATAATACAAATGTTCAGGGCATCACTGGTTAAAATATAGTATTTTACATCACCTCTCCCTCTGTTTTGCCTTCATCACTGTAACATGTAAATAATAGAGTAGAGGATCTTTACTCTAGGAGACGATCTAGACCAGAGGGTCATTTTAGCTTGTTGTTTATCTGTATTGTCAGAACCAGATGGGCATCCTTTGGGCAGAACGGGACGAGACGGAGACGGCTCAGGGATTCCTCGAGACAGCAGAATCCACCTACCAACGTTACATGAAGGAGGTGAAGTTGATAAATCATGTAGCTGTTTGAATGGTACACTGTTCAGATGAAAAGGAGCGATTCTATGCAACCTTTAGTGTAGCTTTGATTACAACAATATACATAAGACTGCAGCAGGACGACGAGACTGCAGCCATGTTTATTGTGTTTTCTGTTTGTTTATTTTTCAGGATGGGAGTCCTCCCACTGATATGACAGAGTATTTTACTACTGAGGAGAATTTTCTGACACACCAGGAAAGGACTAAGAGGTAACTTTTGACCTCCAACAACATCCCCAAACAGGCACACATGAGCACCTGTGTATATTTTACTGATTTCTTCTTTCTTTCTTTCCTCTTGTCTTTCTGTTTATACCGACCAGGTTTGAGTTGGCCTACACCCATACCATGTACTACCTTGCTCAAGTCTATAAAAACCTTGGTGAGTCTGATCTTGTGCTCTAATGATATAAAATGTTTCTAACGTTTCTTAAGATTCATTAATTCATATTTATCTAGATGAATCTGTTGAAGTACAGTGTTGTTTTGTTAATATATTGATTCAATGTTAGTTTTCATAACCATAATATTCTTGTTTTCCAGGTCAAACTGAACGAGCTGCCACCTACTGTCAGAGCACCCTGCAGAGACAGTTACAGTTGAATCAGTTCAATCCAATGGAGTGGGCATTGAATGCTGCAACGCTTTCACAGTATTACATCACTAAGGTAGGACTGTTGTCTAGTTCACACTAGTTGACTTTACCAACGATTTGTGAGTCTTAGACGCTGTCACAATCGTTGCAGCGTTCACACTTGCCGAATTGTGTTCTCATGATCTGGAGTCTCAACAACTGGTCTGAGACCTGTAGTGTTCACACTACAAGACTTGTCAGTGATTGACTCCCGATCACACCGTGACGTCACCAAACTCTACATCTGGTCACGTGAACTAGACAGGATGTAGCCGCTGCTTCTCACCGTGATTTACAGCCGTTTATTGTTGACGAGCACCGGTGAAGACGCTGCCTCCGACACAGACTAAACCGGCGTGTAAACATCACCATGGCAGCACGCTGGTTTTCACGGTGGAGCTGAAATCAGCGGCAGACCTCCCCGGTACCGGGTAACATCTGGATCAGACGCGGGGAGTTTGTAGAAAGTGAAAATGAAACAAAAAGTGTTAAAACGTCAGACTTTTCTGTCTGTGGTTGTTTTCTAACATGACAGATATCCAGTCCCGGGGCTTGTCCACACTGCAACATTTTTAGATAGAAACAGTAAAGTATTTTATTATTACTGCCTTTCATCTACATGGGTCTGTCGATCTAGGTGACCTGAAACAGTATTTTCTGAAAACGGGTGTGAAAATTTCACACCGCTGCATTACACACACATTACATTGCACCGCTACATGTGCATACACATTGTCGTGTAGTCGGGCAAAACGGCACTTTCTGACAACGATAACGTCACAGCCCCACATGACCAGGAGAAGTAGAAGCAAGAACCTGCAGGTAACAACAGCAACCCTGGATTACAGAGCTGTTTGTGCTGTAGGTGCTGCTAAATTTATTAGTACTATTATGACAAAACCTTGTAATCCTGTATCAATGAGACAACCAGCAAAGCTGCATAAACAGTTAGTAAATAAAAATATCATACACAGCCCGGGCGTTTATTTTCCTAAATGACTCAACAGACCCAACGTTTATTAGGGACCGGCGTCTATATGAGACAGACGTTTCATATTTAGGGCAAGGTACCAAAATACCACAACTCTCTGGTATTGTTACATTTTTTAAGTCTTTCGTTATCAATTAATAAATGGAAACTTGTCTATGGCTGAATTCACAATGCACAGCAGAAATTTCCTGAAACGATACACGTGTGGATGGACGTGAAATACCGCCAACGTTGTCGTGTGGACGTAGTCCCGGTCTCAGACCAGGTCCCGACGGCCTCTGATGGAGTCGTTAGGGCTGTTCACACATTATGATCATTAACTGATGATTCACCAACCATCAGAGGACCAAGTCAACAAGACCATGATCCATATTTACCCTGTCTATTATGTAGTTTCCACTGACAATGAAAAACTGTTTTGTTGTGGTTAAATTGTGGAGAAACTCAACATGGAGCCATTTCATTTTGATTATGTGGCAGCAGTTATGTTGTAATGAAATATCTTGTAAGATCTGGTTTAGGTGATTACTGACAGTATCAAAGTAGTTTGTTTTGAGTAATTAGAGTTTTTTTTATGTTTGTTTCTTCTTTTTTTTCAGGGCAAATACATGGAGGGCAGACATTGCCTCTCAGCAGCTACTGTGGTGTCAGGATTAGCAGGAGAAGTTCCCTCTGAGGCTGCAGCACAAGAAAGTAAGTTTATGTCCAAGTTTTTAGTTAATATACATATGGAAGTATTGCTACAGTGACTCCTCCTTACTCCTGTCATCATTAATACTTGTCTTCTACTTATCTTCCTCTTTATCGATTCCCTCCCCCTCAATCCCTTTCCCCTTGTCCAGATATACATATGTCATCATACTCTAACATCTGTTTCTTTATATTTCTTTTCTTTTTCTGTCTGACAGGTGAAACAGAGAATGAGCGCCGGGAGCAGCTCAGACAAAAGAGAGCAGATATTTCAAGATGCTGGATTAAATACTGTCTCAACCTCCTGCAGGACGCTAAGAAACTGCTGGAGGTGCTGCATGATCATGGGTGTCTCTGTGGGAATCTTTAAAATCATTAGACGTGTGACTTGAGTCACATTACTTGTGCTTGAGTCCTGTGAACATTACTAACCACTGTGACTAAACAAAAAAAGCACCACAAAGAAATAAAGAAACAAAGGAACCAAAGATTTTAAGCTAAAGATAATAAAATAAACATATAACATAAAATAAGAGAAAGATCACATGTATCCATGTTTATTATCTGCATATGTTGTTGTTGTTATTTTATGTGTTAAAATGTTCTTGACCAGGACAACATCGGGGAGCTGGATACTGATCGTCAAGAGGAGTTGAAGAGACTAAGAAGACATGAGGAGGAGGAGGAGGAGAAAGGGAGGAAGACGGCTCTGCTCTTTGGCTCTGAAGACACCTTCGACTCCATCGCCAGCATGGAAGAGAAGGTCTGTATGAAGGCGTTTGACACCAAAGTACATTGATCACAAAACTAACTGTCAATAAGTGAAGAATTAAGATCATTGTGTCACTAGAAGGCGCCATTCTGCAAATTAATAACGGCTCATTGAATAACAGATGAAATAAAATGTTCTGTTTTATGTTCTCAAGGTGCGATGTTTGTTCCCGTTGGATTTCACTGAGGCCAGAGCTGTTTTTCTAGTGGGACAGAATTATGTCACACAGGTATGTTCAACACACACACACTCAAACTGAACTAGACTGGACACACTCCATCTCCTCCAGCAACAGAGACATTTGCATAGATGTTGTTCTGAGTCAATTTACCATCAGACAATTTTAGTCAGACACATACTTGACACATTGGTGAATGTACCGAAGTATTTATAGCCGATTTTAACCACAATGCATTGCACTGGTGCCACTCAACTGGCACTAAACCAGTCATCAATCACATTGTTTTAAATTGACTAAGGCGTCAGAGCTGGACTGGTTGTTTCCATTCAGATACTGTTTGTATATTTAATATTTATGTGATTTGATTTCTTTTCTTTTCCTCTCTTTTTTTTTTTTTTTAGTAATAAAAGATTTAATTGTGAAATCAGTAAATCATAGTGAGCGAGGCAGCAGATACAGACACTTTGTTCTCAACAGAAGCACTCCCTCGGAAGTTATGACAAAATCCCCTTGTGACACAGTTGCCACACGTCTCACGAATTTCACAAGAACTATTTTACATAAAGTATCATGCAAGACAGCACATTTTTAAAATGATAAAAAAAATATATATATATCTTATTGGATGAGGAGTCTCTCATCTTCTTTCTTTGTCCACATAAGTTAAAATAAAAAAAGAAATTCAAGAAATACCTGAGAAGTTGTGCCACGCTCAGTTCAGACTGGTAGTCTGACTGTCATCAGACCCAGCAGTTACTGTGTTATATCTGTGGTGTTTCATTGTCTGTAGATAATCTTTATTTCATTCTGTTGTAGGCTAAAGAGTACTTTCAGATGGACGGATATGTGACAGACCACATAGAGATCTTGCAGGATCACAGCGCTCTGTTCAGGGCCCTGGCGTTCTTTGAAGAAGATCTGGAGCGGCGCTGTAAAATGCACAAACGCAGAGTCGACATGCTGGAGCCGATCTGCACCGGTACCGAGCTACTTTTCACTTTCATTCAGTCGTAAAACATCAAATAGAAGAATCCACATGTGGTGATGCAACGATCGATTAAATCTGACCTCACATGACCTCTCTCTGTTGTTCTACAGACTTGAATGGTCAGTACTACTTAATGATCCGCAGACAGTTGATGTTTGAGTTGGCAGAGACCTACAGTGAAATGATGGACCTGAAACTGACTCTGGCCAACAGACAAGCAGACACACAGTCACTAGATAACCACACCATCAAGAAATTCAACCACCTCTGCTCTGCCTCTGCAAAGTGAGTGTTCATGTACTTATGTATATATTTATGTGCCTGTGTTTCTACATAACTCACTCTGATTTGTAAACCTGTCTTGTCCAGATACTTCCAGATGTTCCTGGACTCTCTGTGTTCTCCGGAGGGAAAGTACCCGGAGCACCTGGAGGAGGAGGTTCTCAGACCGGCTCTGGTGGCTCGTTTCAGAGTCGCCCGACTTCACAGCCGACTGATCAGCTCCTCACCTACTGTTCAACTGGAAAACCTGAACAGATCTCTGGAAAACTACAAGTATGAAAATATATTTCTTCGTTTCTGGTGAAACATTATTATCATATTGACCCTGAACATAAGATGACAACTCCCTAGGAGTTTTTTTTAATCATTATTTGTTGGGGGCTCATTTTTATCTGTTTGACAGCATAGAAACCATTTAACAGAAAAAATAAAAAAGTTAACAGAAAATAAAATAAATAGTTTGTAGTCCAGAGATGAGGAGGAAGGTTTGTGTTGGATGTTTTCATCTGGGACATGACAAAGTCACAGCAGATGTAGCGTCGGTCGACAGCGAGTTATCACCATGACTTGAGAGAACTGCTCTGATGTAGTTGGACCAGACGCTGACAGCAAACAGCTCAACTTCCAGAGCAGCTGCTCAGTAACACTGATGTGCTCCAGGTTACTGCATCTCTCCTTAATAAACATCACCTTCCTCTGGTCGTCTCGTTACCTCCCTGTCCTCTGACAGGTCTCAGTGCAGCACCTGCTGCTGCTCTGTAGCTGGACAGCGTCGTGAGTTCTTGATTACGGGGACAGATCAGACATTCCCCATAGTTACAGACGTAATGATGGTTTGTAGCGTCTTCTCTCCTCACGGTGCTTAACTCCTGCTGCAGCACAGTGTCATCAGCTGGTGTAACAATAGACTAACGGCTCAGCGGCTCTCTGGTTGTCAAACGAAAACAAAAACAGGCGACAAAAATACGAGAAAAGAAAAGGAGAAAAAAACCTTTAATGTCTTTAGTGATAGAGGCAGTGTAGAGAGACGGGAATGAGAGCACATGCAGGAGAGTTGGTCTGGGCAGAGATTCGAACTAGTGAACAGCATGAATACACCAGTGTGGTACAAAGTCTTGTCAATGTCTAGAAACACTGTCTCCTCTGCTGTTTGTTCACTTTCTCAACGTCGCTGTTTTCTAGCGACTCTCTATGTTGCGGTCGCATCTCTCCAGGTCACTGGTGTGTGTGAGAAGAAGAAGAAGCTCTGACTCATTTGAGGAGAAGACGTTTGACACCAATTGTTGGTTGACAAAGACAAAGACAACCTGTTTTTTTCAGACTTTTTTCTAGAGAAAAAATAGCATCTTATATTCAGGTCAGTGCGGTAGTTTTAGGGCCATTTACGAGAATAAACGTCGTAATATTTAGTGAAGAGGAATTTGGAGGAGATTGCTTCTTTTATTGTGGAGGAAATGGCTGAAATTTATAACTTTATTCTCGAAAGTTACTCGAGATATTGGGCGTCTTGCTCTCTGCACACACGAGGAGAAACTGGATGTTTAATAGATGTTATTGATGGAGTTAAATGCCGTGTTGTTTATCTGTGTAACATCTAAACCATCACTTTCACCTCCTACCTGTAGATACGTGGTGCAGTATTGTGAAACCCACCCTGACGCAGCAGCGACCGTGGAGACGGAGCTGGAGTTGAGTAAGGAAATGGTCGGTCTGCTGCCTCTGAAAATCAACCGCCTCAAAGCGAGAATGGCTGCAAACAACTAAACGACGCCAATATTCACTCACTGACTTGTTGGGTAATTTTACTACCGTATAGTCAAATTAATCAGACGATATCACATTAAAACACTGTCTTGTCTGTTGCATCTGTATCGGTAATGGCCTCTTTTTTTTTTTTTTTTTTTTGCTGCTTTCACGAGCTTTGAAGACATAACACACTATAATTATGTGCTTTTCTCTGTGTCGTCTTGTTTACTTTTAATTCAGATTGCACAGAAAACGTATTACTATTTAAAACCAATATAAAATATCTTCATTATAGCACGAAGAAGAAATAAAGACCGATGTTCTGTTTGTCTCTTCACGCTGATGATGTGAGTGTCGCTTTGTATTCTTATGGCTGATATGTACATAACAGATTTTTATTTAATTGTATTATTTTACTATTCTGATGTCATCTTTGACTTTAATCTGTTTTCTTATTATTAATAATATTGGTTTTCATTTCACGTGGCTTCATTTTCTGCACTAAAACAACTGTTAAAACCTGAAGTCGTGAAGTCGAGTGAACCAACATTGATGTTGATCATTTGCATGATGCTCATATCAACCAGTGTAGTTCTGAGAAATGTACATATTATATGTAACAATATCACACTAAGGAAGTAATACACATCTATGTGACGTGACTATGGTGATATGTGCTTCTTTTTTTTATACTTGATGAGAAGCGGAGTCTTTTATCTGGTACATGTAGATTACAGGGTCATGGTTCGTTGTCTTAGTTTCAGTCTCACGTGAGTTTAACGACTTAAATATACGTATATTTAAACTGCTTAATGCAGAGAAATGATAACGATCCTAGAATATTATTTCCTCCACAATGATGCTACAGGATGTTTTGCAACATGCTGGAGAACAACCTCCACCACTGTTTCATCACAACATTAAGATCTGTTGTTAAACGCGAAATGAAAAATTAAACTGATGTGACGACACAATTTCCCCTTTTTCTCAAAAAACACAAAATAAAAATATTACACCGACAATAATATGATGAAAAGAAGTAACGTGTGTAATATGTGACATTTACTCGTTATAGTCAAACTGTGTCGTATTTCTGAGACTTTTATCTTATTAACGTGATCAACATGTAACAATTTAAATAGAAATAAATAAGAATGAAATTAATAATTAACCTGTTTTTAAATGTTTTTATTTAATATATTTATTTAACATGTATATAGTTTATATAAATATACACAAAATATAAACATTCTAAATATAAAATAATATATAGTTTAATACACAGTATATAATTCTATATAATTAAATTATTTTTATATATTATAAATAATTATAAGTAATTATATCACTTATAATCTATTTTATTACAAGTAATTATTATATTTTAATGATATAATTGTATGTATATAAACTTTTTATATATATATATATATAATTGTAATAATTGCATTTTTTATTTTATTTGGTAATTTGTTAGAAGGTTTAATAAGCATCTCAGATTCAAAATATTAATATTTTATTTTTAATTATTATATTATTATAACTATATATATATATATTATATTATTATTATTATTTTTTTACTTTAAAGGGTTAACCACAAAAACATCAAAACATACAAACACAATGTCATCTCCTTCGCCAGTAATAAAGATCAATAATCAATAGTAATAATAATAATAATTTGGCTTTAATGAGACACAAACAGTAGCAATATGTTTGAGTTAAAAGTTAAATCTTGTGATAGAAGTGATTCTGTTCATGACAGTTAATAAAAACTTTGAGACCATATTTTTCAACATAATTTTTATTTTGAAGCCCTAAACTGGGTTTTTTTTCATATGAATCATTTGTTTAAGATATTTTCATACAGAAACAAAAATCTAAAGTTTCAAGAATAATTTCAAAACAAAAAACTTAACAAAAGAAAATGTGACGCAGCGACCCTGGTTGGGAGTCGTCGCTCTCTCTCGTCCTGGTCCAGGTTGAACAGCCCATAAACCTGGTTACATCACTGTAGCTCGACCCGGCCTCCACCCAGTGACCGAAGACGTTGTTCACGTGACAGACGTGGTATGACGCCGTTCACCGGACTAACACTGGTGGCCTTTTATATAAACCTTCAACACCAGTCCTCAAGTTGGGCAGATACTCACTGAGTATTGAACTATTTCTATTTGGTCCAGTTTTACAAAGAGACCAACCCATGTACAATGAATCGTGACAACATGACTCATCATTATCTCAACTACCAGAGCACCAAGTCATCAATAAATCTACAATGAATAATTACAACCCTACAAGTAGAAATATGAACACATTTCTACCTCAAAGTTTCTATTGACTGTCAGCGTATTTTATTTTATTCTTTCCAATAATCAATCATTTCCTAAGATATAATGAAACAGGATTCGTTCACATTCACCACGTGTGTCAAATATATTAATTATCTATTTTCAGATGTCATGTGTCAATATTTAAAACATTATTTACTTTCTGAAATCCGATGTCTGTGATTTCTTATTTTCAACCAAAGATAAAGAAACCAAAAGAAAAAGAAGAGAGAAAATTCTTTCGGTTGAATATTGTTCCACCCTTTCAGGGAATTAGCATCAATGTCAAGAAAACGCAATAAAGCTTTTCTGTTCCAGTGACTCATTAGGACCAACGCCTTTCTGTATCTGTTGCTTTGTTTATGAATCAAGAAAACTGAACAGGTCACATCATCTATTTTGTTTCGATCTCATTGATTTGGTTTTTATTCAAGATATTAAGAAGAGAAACCTTTTTTTTTTTTTTTTTTTTTGTCTGTGGCATCTCTAAGCAACAGAAACATGTAGATAAAATAATTTTAACACTAGTCATGTGAATTTGAAGAATGTATTTGCTGAAACATCAGGGGATTCTTTGTGAAAATTTAACAGGAAGTACAAGAATCTCGACCTCAAAGATAGTGACTGATGATAAATCCTTTCATCATCTTAAACCGTTGACGTTTTTCTATGAACCTTCATTTTTTTCTAGGAATACACCCACAAAGTTACGTCAAGCCATTAAGTCATTTTCATTTGGAAAAGGAAAAGAAGTGAAAAAAGTCACATCAGTTTACTGGACAAGAGACTAATCGAGTTGCTCAACTACATCTAGTCTTAAATTTCTTGCTTTCCTTTACAGAAAAAGTGATGACATTGGTTTATCGTAGCGATCACTCACTCCTCCACTGTCTCTCTCTCTAGCGTCGCTTCGCCTACACGGATGAAACGATCCTGTTGTGTTTGCATGTTTCTTAACGACTGTGTTAGCGTTTGCTGAGAGTGTGAAAATAGTGCTGTGTCTACTGCCATAAACTCTGGTTACTCAGACAATGGATTTGAATACCACATAATGTGACAGGTGTGGGAATGTAAACCGAGCTGACTATAAAAGCTGACTTTTTATAGATGTACGGATGGATAGATAGAGAGACAGAGAGAGACAGAGAGAGAGAGAGAAATGGCCTTTTTAACTGTTTGAGAACTGAATGTAATGGAGGAGAAAGGAGAAGCATTGACTGTAGACGTACAATGTGCGCGGTGATGATAAATATGTCACTTACGATGTGTGTGTGGTTGTACATGGAGGCGAGGTTGGGCAGGCTAGTGTGTCATTTCCTGAAGGAAAATGATAGCAACTGATGTTACCACTTCCTTCACAACTTTGTACCGATGTGTTAGCTGAAACAAACAGTCCTCTCTCTCTGTCTGTCTGTGTGTGTGTGTGTGTGTGTGTGTGTGTGTGTGTGTGTGTGTCTTCCCTGGGTCTTCCACTGACGAAGAGGAGGATGGAAGAACACAACAACAGTCAGAGGGAGGAATGCAGTATCCAGCCCACAGAGCAAGAACAAGAACTGTACAAATATTTGAGAGCACTGACAGTAATATGTATACACACACACACAAACACACACACACACACACACACACACACACACACACACACACACACACACACACACACAAACACATAGGTCAAGAGGTCAGATGTTCCAGTAAAATGCCATCCAAACAACATAAAACAGTTTGTTATACACATGATTGTATTGTTTCTCATAGAAAGAAACTGAATTCAAAAGAGAGTAACAATAAGACACGTGAAGGAGAAATCTACAAACATTTAAAGGTGAAACTCTGGCACATGTGAACCTGTATCCTACAGTTAGAGATCTTTGAGTTAGTGTCAGTTGTTAAAAGTTAGTGTAGGGATCGTGACACAAAAACATCAGTAAACATTAATGGACATGGAGGAGATGCTGTACTTGTTGCTGGGTTAGCTTACGACCAGGTAGCTACGACGATGGCTATCACTCTTGTCCTGTTTAAAAATGGAGCTTGATTATTTTGTTGACGCTCTCTCAACTCAACTGGCGTCTGGTGGCAGCTTGTGAAGACACTCCCTCTGACCAATCAGTGGCTGGCGTCTGTTCACGTCACGTTTTAGTATCGACTCAGATCAACTGGTACCTCGACAGAGCAGGTACCAGGTATGATCCTTGAGGGAAAAACCAAAAAAAGCAAGTAGAGTCGAGCCAAGTTGAGTCGAGTAGTGCTAGAACGGTTTAGTGGAAAAGCCCTAAATAGCTGTTTAACTGAGTAGTGTTTAATCAGGCTGTCACATATCTCTGTTGATCAATGACACGTTCGTCGACGTCCAATGTTGAGGGATCAGATGAACAGTTATCAACAGAATAACTACTGAATATATGAGCTAGTCACAATCTCATAGGTCAAAGGAGACAAAGATCAGATGTTTCCATGTTGTCACACATTCACTTGTAATGTTGTAATGATTAAAATACACGACCATAGTTTTTGAGGAAATAACATCACAAGTTCAACAGTTGACTCTTTTAGATGTTGACGAAGGCGTCAGAAACCAACAGAGGTGTGTGACAGTCTGATTAAACTCTTGTTTTCTAGCGTTTCTTTACCACTACTGAGTTAAACAGACATAGTGTTATGTTGGTGAGGCTCCTGGCTGTTGTTGCACGGGGCTTAGAAAGAGATGTTCAGCCTCTTTAGTGACACAACAACACTGTTTACTTTGACGTTAGAAATCTGCCCTGATCACTTAGTTTATCAGCTGCCTGGCCAGGCTCACCGCTACCACCACATCTCCACTAACGTAGACACTGTTTGGTTCATTTATTAACAACTGACATTAACTCAGAGACTCTGACAGTAGGATCTAGGTTCACATGTCACAGAGCTTATTAATGATGACAGTCTTGGTTCTGATCAGTTCAAATCTGATCAGTGATCATTCAATGCATCAAACTGCTGAGGGTTTGTTCAACTTGTGCACTATAAAGATGAAAAGATATGCTTGACTGTGTTGTGTGTGTTGCTTCACTGCACACTTTGATGAACACTGAGATCAAACTTCTAATTTACTCAACATGTGACAATCAGAAAACCACAGATCTTATCAGCTGACTCACTTCTGTCAACAGATCAAACAAATCACATGGCTGTCAACACTTACACACAACTGCAGACAGTTCAACAAGCACATAAATACCAATAAAAACAACTATTTCAGAACATGTTGTGAATATGTGACACTTAATAGATTCAGAATTGATTGATAGATATGTATTTATCTGTCTCTATACTACAGCAACAGTCTTCTTTTTTTTTTTTTTTTGCTAAATTATGATTGTGATCATAAAAACCGAACTCTCTTTGCAACATTTCATATCACTACATGTCGCAAGGTTCATAGTTGATGCAATAATTGTTTGCATGCAATTTTACATGTTTTTCTCAAGTTCTCGTTAAAGAGAAGCAGCTGAAAAACAGAAAAAAAAAGAGTTCAATGATTCAACCATCATCTCTGTTTTCCCCTCATCTGTTAGACATTGACGTTACAGTGGTTAAAGCTCATTAGTGAACGTTTCGATTCAATGTTTTTTCTTTTGTTTTTACCTGTGAAACTTTTACAGTCGACTCTTCTTATTGTCCACCTCCATCATTAACACTAACACATTTTAATCACACGGGTGAAACGTGTGATTTGCGTATGTCTTCTTCCTCTTCTTTTGGCTTTTGACAGCCCAGGAGCTTTATGAGTAATTTCTGAGTCATTATCAATACACTTAAGCTTATAAATATGCTTCACCTGCCCGGGGCACCAGGACATACCAGACGTTGACGTTTGAAATGTCTGAACTTGTGTTTATCAGAACAGTCTCACGTCAACAGACACAAACACCGGAGCTGGAAAAGTACGTCGACTTACAATATTGCAACACCACAGAGAATAAAGACATTGCAAAATGTACTTCAGTTAGAGTCCATTTATATAAAAACCAAAATACAATAAATTGTCATATTCATCATCTAATGTATGTATTTTAGCACTTAATGAAATAAAGCAGGGAACTTCTTTTAATAACTACAGGATATTTCATTATTTATATGTGAAATGTTTTTGTAAAGCAACTCATTGGTGAATAAATGTAAGGAAGTTGTGGTACAAATGTACAAATATAACAGGTGAGAAATAAAAATTTGAATAAATTTTAAACCATTTTAGACTCCGAACTATCACTTTAAATAAATGTAACTAGTTACTTTTCACTGCTTTCACCTCAACCGATATTTTACGTTGGTTGAAGTAATATCGAGTTTGACCGTCTCTACACATAAACTGAAGTACTGATAACTTAGTAAGTGAACCCAGAGTTTATTAAAAACACTGTTTTACAAGACTTAACCAACGTCTTGTTTTATAACAATTGGAGATGTTCCAGATCAGCAGATTCATCATTTTTCTTGCTCTTCATGGACACACAGGTCTGTTGTTCAAGAAAATGATGAATGTAGGGACTGGTGATGAAGGGTGTTCCAGATCAGCAGATTCATCATTTTTCTTGCTCTTCATGGACACACAGGTCTGTTGTTCAAGAAAATGATGAATGTAGGGACTGGTGATGAAGGGTAATCTAGATCAGCAGATTCATCATTTTCATCTTTTTTAATAAACTCTGGTTTCACTTACTAAGTTATCAGTACTTCAGTTTATGTGTAGGGACCCTATTCATGCTACTGCTGAAGTGAAGTGATGTTTTGAGCTTTATTAGTGGTTAAAAAATGACAATTTAGATACGTTTGGCTGGCTGCCCCATTTACTTTCATTGTTAACTATTTGGTTGTGAAAACAAAAGACGGTCAAACTGGATATTACTTCAACCAACGTAAAATATCTGTTGAGGGGGAGTTTGACTCGTATTTGTGGTGAAATAGACTTTGGTTCATGTCACTTTAAGTTGTTGTACTTTAACAGATCCAACAAATTGTGACCCCCAGCCCACCCCCACCCCCTTTTTCTCACATTTCAATGATTTTTCAAATGATCCAACATCTCATCCAAAATCAAACAGTGAAGCAGCCTTTCCTTTATGTAAAAACTATTTACAGTTCAACTACAGTAGTAACATGATGTTTACTCACTGGTTATTATGTGATGATGTCACATATAATAACACATCAGTCGACGGGAACGAACCAGAACATTTACTGTAACACTTCACCTACATCTCACTGCTGATGCTCATGCTCTTTTATTACAGTTGCTCCCCTTGTAATGGAATATTGATCTAATTACATCGTGTTATTGTTACATTTTATTCAAGTGGATGATCTGAACTCATCGACAAACACAAACGCGCACGAGAAAAACGTCTTAAACCTGCTTGTTTCTTTGTTTTTGTAAGTGACCTGAATGTGACTATAAGTAGAAACGATCACTGTCTTATCTGAATTTATAACGAGTTTGTAGCCAATTAAGACAAATCGCCGCTTCCTGTTGGTTTCATTTCCTTCGTCCAAGTGCGCAGTAAACTTTAGACCTGATATCTGATATTACGAAGCAGCAGCGCAAGTTTCCACAGAGGATGTCAAGCCTTGCTTTTTTTTCTTTACCAAAAGAAATCAGGAAACCATGACGCAGTCAGCTCAGAGGGCTGAGCTCTTCTCTTTCAGGGGGAGTCTTGACTCAGAGACTTAACAGTTTAACTTACAACCAACTCTTCTCTGCGTAAAGACGCTTCATCTCCGGAGGGAAAAAATAACAGAAAGGGACATCTTTCATTATTTTTTCTTATTGTTGTTTTGTTAAAGATCGATAACATTTGAGGATGAAACTGGTTCTTCTCCTTTTTATCTCCTGCCTCGCCCTACATAACGGACAGGGTAAGTCCTCAGTCCTATTACTATTATTATTACTATTATTACTTTTATTACTATTATTATTATTATTATTATTATTATTATTATTATTATTATTATTATTATTATTATTATTACATCTACTTTTTGACTCGTGGTGAAGATTCAGGTCTGAACTCCTCAACTTATCCACATCTAGGTCTTCTGCTCCATCAGGAGTCTTTTGCTGACAAACAAATGTATAAATTATTCATGTCTTAATGTGTTTGTGTCGGTATAATGTGATTACCGTCAGTCAATGAGTCATACGCCACATTTCTATTTAGGTCACGTTTACTGGTAACTCAACATCCTTTTCACCTGTAGCTGCAACACTTTACAAAAACCCACATTGTTCATTAAAACTCAGTCCCACAAAATCCCACTGATCACACTTAGTTTCCTACAACAACATGTTGAAGGTTGAAGGTTGAAGGTTGAGTTTCATAAAGGGAAATCTTTGAGGGCTTCTCTTTTGGTCTGGGTCGTTTTTCAGTTTCTGACTTCAGGTTTCGATTTGATCTGTTAACTTGTAAAGGGTTTTTTTTTTATTCTAATAATACCACAAGGTTTCTGTTTGTCTGTTTCAAAACAGAACAAGGAGACATGATGGGAAAATCCAAGAATTAACAAACAAATTAGAAATCTTGTGATGAGTTTTTGATCTTTTATGATAAAATATAAACCTCCACTTTATCCAGATAGATGGATATTATAAATAATTAATTATGATGAATACCATATGTTACTTAAGGTGTCAAATAACATTCGCATCCATGTTTTAGTGCTGCACACGACACCAAAACCTCAACTTAGTCAAAAAATAACACTGGTGTCATTTTATTTGAAGTTTACTCATTTATTTTACGAACATAAGTTACTTGTGACAGGACATGAAACACCTAAACCACCTTTAGTTTTACATGTGACACATATGTGGCCAATGGTGTTATCAGTATGAGTCAGACACTTAAATCATCAAGGAGGAAATCATTTTTAAAAATAAAAAACTTAATCATGTCTAAAAATTTTCAGACTAAACAGTTTGGACAAAACAGGAAGTAGCACCTTTGTAAACAGAACAGGTTTGATCACCAATCAAACTCTTCTAAGATCAGATGATCAGATACCACTGAAACACTTAGTTGCCAGTTAGTTTTGATCAATCTCTAGTGAAATGTTTTTATTTCTCATTCTAACACATTTCTAAAGTGAGTAAACAGCTCTGAAGTCCTGTGAGACCAACTGATGTTTTACCTTGTTGCAAAATAATGTTGAAATCTGCCAAAAAAAACCCTGCAAACGTGGAAGTAGTAAACCCTTAATTGTCTAACTGAATTGATCCAGATGAGCAACCAGATGTTGCCTAAGAATGTTCAGACTCAAGTGAATCGTTGCATAAAAAATAAGAAACACATATTTAACATTAGTGACATATTTTGTCTTTAGGAGCGCCGAGGACTGCTGTGTATAAGTTTGTGAGATGTAACCCTGAAGGTGATAAGGCCAATTGTGTCACACAAGAAAGTCCAGAGATGGAGTGGAGTCCAGACCTACCGGGGAAACTGCCTGCTTCCACTGCACAGTATCTGTAAGTGATCATGTGTTGTGTGTCGTCTCTGATGGTTTTTATTTTATTGTATTTTATCTCTGGGAGTTGCTCAGTTTATCTTGAAAGTCAATGAGTTCATTTCAATGTCAAAAAAACAAAACAAAAACAACCAATCTCTGTGATAATATGTTATACCGTTGACTTTAAATATAGAAATGCTGATTCTGCTTTGGATCTGGATCTTTCACCTTTGGTTAACACAGCTCCAGCTGCTTCTGGAGATATCTCTGAGTACTTTTGTGTGTTGTGTGTTTGAGAGAGAATGCGTAAGTGTGAGGTAGGTGGCCAAGAAAAGCCAAAATAGAAGACAACGTGGAGGGATAAAGAAAGACAGAAGGGACATGGAGGTTAGAGCTGAATAAGGAAAGGACAGAAGTTGGGGCATATAAATTTAAAAAACATGTTAAAAACATTTAAAATGAAAACCTACTTTACTCATATGTTTCCTTTTAATACCAACATGTGTTTCTGTGTATTTTCTGGAAGTATGCTTGAACTTTGTTACTGAAAACTTAGGTACAGAGAGAGTCTTATCAGTTCAAACTGTAGAAACGGTTTAACAGATCATATCCATTCATAATGATACTCACTTGTCTTTCTGACATTTCCCTCGTCTTCTACATGTTGCATTACAACATTAAAGTGCATATGTCATAACAAGTCTTATATAAAATAAACATTTAAAGCCATTTAGCAGAGCTCATACATATACTTATTAATGCATAGTTGAAAAAGTGAATATTTCTTGAATATTTCTCCATTAGTACAAGATGTTTACTGTTTCATGCTTCTGCCTTAAATGGCAAAGTAGCAAATTCTTGCCACATTAAAGCATTTCAGCCAATGATGATAACAGCAAGGTTTGCAAAGCTCAGCCCACTTAGAAGTTGAACATTTTGTTTCTTTAGAGCACACACACACACACACACACACACACACACACACACACACACACACCTCACCCCCTTTAGAGTTTGGTGTGAAAGGGTCATTAGTTTCTTTGTTGCACCATGACCAACTTTTTCACAGTTTTAACGGTGTCAAACTAAAACACAAACCACAGAACAGGTTAAATACTTTTCCGTCCGGAGATGAATAAAGTCATCTGTCTATCTGTCTATAAAAACTCAGTAATTTGGGCCTAAAAGGAATTTAGATCATCCTGTTTATTTAGACCCTCAGATTCAACATCAAAGACCAGTGTCCTTCTGGCTTTAATGAGCCTGTGTGTGTGTGTGTGTGTGTGTGTGTGTTGAACACATTTGGCACTTGTGCAAGAATATGTGTTTTAATGTGTTTAAGTGGCGAGAAAGTCTGCATCACAGTCCTGGTCTTAGTCCTCAGTTTCCTCTTTGAAAGTTCCTCTTAACTGACACTGATGCTATCGATTAACAGACTTATGTGTGTTTCATTAAAAAAAGAAAAAGGAAAGTTCTCAAAAAATGAAAACCACAAATCATATTTTACTCAGCTTCGGTTTTTTCTATGATGTTGCTGAACAGGAACAGGTTTGTTTTAAGAGCGTCAGAAATGTGTGCAGTAGCATCAGTCAACTTTGTGACTGTTAATAGTTAGAAAACATGTTGTAAAGCTTTTATCAACAATGTTATATATATTAAAAAAACTGGGATTAAAATAGACAAACACAGAGAAAAAGTGTCAACAAGTGTAAAAGTGGATTTCTGCAAAAAAAATAAAGATTATTTTTCATTAAAGTCTGATAGAGTCTTATTCGACATACTTTATCAGTTTGGGTTTGTTTAAAAACACCAGGACAACAGTCAGCAGCAGCTTTTCCTTTTGCAGCTTGTTCATGAACAGGAAGTCACAAGGAAGTGTTGAGAGGAAGTGGGCTGTGACGCTCAGTGGGCTGCTGCTTCTGGTCTATTGTTTTGTATCGAAGTATGCTCCACACTGGTTTGATGCTTATGTTGGGAAAGGCCCCAGAAAAAAAATAAAATAAAAAAACAGGATTTTTCTTAAACTTATTCATTTCAGAAAACCTTAAATACAAAGTTTAAAGTCTCTCTAAGTCTGTTTCTATGAGTCCTAACTGTCTCATGTGTTGATATTTTATTTTTAAAACCTAAAAATAAAAAAGATTATCCACTTTAGGTTTAGTTATGTTGGAATAAAACTTAATGAAACTATAATAAACACAGTAAACGTTTGTCCGAGTGCTGATACGAGGGTCGGGGCAGATGTCAATCAAGTTTCGACTGTACTCGCCCCAAAGTCCAATCAGGAAAAAGGAAGTGAAAAGACCAATGTGGGAGGATTAAATGACCTTTATACCAAATAGAAACAATGTAACTTATTGTGTCTTTACTGGTATTTCTTAGCTTCACCTTTAATAGTATGATGGGATTTCACCAGTGGCAGAGAGTGAATATGATATTCTTAATTATTTCTTTGTATTATTATTATTATTATTATTTATAATACTTACATGTCTCTGTTAAGTCCTTGTAAAGTTGATAGTAATCTAACACTTTGCCACTAGATGTCTCTCAATCCTACACACTGAACTTTAACTTTAAAAATCCACTTTGACCCACAAATGTGTTTTACTCGTTACTGAAACTGGGAAGAGTGATGTCTCGCTGCCACTTTCATTTTAGTTTCATTTGCTCAAAATACAAAATTGTAAAGTTAAAACCTACAAACATGTTGCATCTTAATGTTTAACTCTTGGAAACCAAAACTGAAATCCAGTTGAAATACTTTGATGCTCTGTGTTATGGAAAATGTCAGTGACAATGATTATTATTTTCTGGACTGATTAAGTTACAAGACACATCGTCAACGTTTCTCAACGTTTTTACTTTATTTTTCCAGGGAGGCCGTGCCTGTTGAGGATGAATATCCTCTTATAGAGGACAAGGAGATGGAGGAAACTCCAATGATGAGTCAAGAGGGCGAGTCACCTGGGTTTTATTACCATTACGAGGGTTCTGCTGATGAAGGTTCTGGTTCTGAAATGTACATAGCGGACCGGGCTGCTGAAACTGAGACAGGATCTGGGATGTCCTCAACAGAGAAAGGTTAATTTCATATTTCTATGTCTTCTTTCATGTTTGCATCCTCCTCTCTTCCTCTGCTCTGTGTCTGATCTCATTTGTTGTTATTTTTACACTCGCAGGTGAGGATATGCCGCGACTGTACAAAAGGTTTCTGGTCGGTGACGCCAAACCCGCAGAAGAGGAACTGAAAGACGACCACCTCCTGCAGCTGTAGACTGAACAGCTTCTCACTTGGACACACACACACACACACACACACACACACACACACACACAAGGCTAGCATCTTCAATTTCAACCCTGTCCATTCTTTAATAGTGAAGCAAATACGGCATCGCCACCTTGTGGTGAAACAACTTGGTCAACTCATCGACTGACAAAGGCCAAATGTATACTTTGTTGTATTCTCAATATTATTGATGAGAATTTATTTTTTATTTTTTGCAACAACTATAAACAATGTAAAAAAACAAAAACCTGCCAAAGTAAAACGACGGTCTGCACCAAACAGACATGTACACACTTTAATTTAACTCAGATGAACATCAAATATCTGTATTTGTGCTTACTTGCGGAAAAGATATGTAAGATGTAATATGCATTTTGATATAAATTTAAAATATGCTTTAAGTGTAATACCAGTGCAATAACATGACATCTGTCCATGCATTGCTCGCTCCGTGCAGATGTGGTTCCATTTTTTTTTTTTTTATTTCTTATTTTTTGGAGCTATGCAGCTGTGTGCCTCTTTAAGACACACAAACAAAAACAGATTTATTTATATTATTTTTTTTCCCATTCGTCTCAAATATTGCGACACTTTACATTTACCCAGGAGGATTCTTTGCAGTCTATCTTGGGAACTTCTGGTCTTAAAGGTTAAATAAGAAAATCTTACAGACCCAAAAACCCCTCAGGAATGGATTCATGTGATCTTAACCACTGTGAGCTAGAACATATGCAAAATATATGTCAGGCACATGCATGCTTTACAACATGCTCTGTGTTGTGTAATTTGCATTTGAAATACTTCAGTTAATAAAGGATTTGTAACAACATTAATCAGTCAGAAGTGTTTCTGTCTGTTTTATTCTACTTGTCTACTCATCTGTGCCACGTTCTGTTTATATTTTCAAACAAATAATTTTCTTGAAAACTGCTCATCTAAAAAACGTCCAGAGGAAAATGCAGAGACAGAAAGAAAAGAAGACAAACTGAGATTTATTCAGAGTAGATCTTAGAGTAGAAGTACAGATACTACAGTAGAAGTAGAGACACTAGAGTAGAATAAAATAACTTTGGTAGAAGTTCAAGTCGTCACTAGAATGATTCTCCAGTAAAAGTCTTAAAGTATCTAGTATTTACTGTACTTCAGTATGACAGTAATCTATAAGTAAATGTAGTTAAGTGTAGAAAGTAAAAGTACAAGTACATGTTAATAAAACAGAAGAATATTATGAAGTTTATCCAGCACTTTAAAACATGGAGCTACAACAATCTTCATAGACAATGAATGAGTCTGAACTAAAGTACTAAATGTAAATTAGTGTTTGATATTGATATTGTTGAAGTTTCTCCATCATCCACCTTTAAGATGGAGCCTCCATCAACCCTCAGACATGGTGTTGATGGTCTAAACAGTCACAGGTCGACTTAGAGTGAAAACACCACATTTACTGAGTCACTCAACATTGAACATGGATCAGAGGAAAAGTGTCATTAAGTTGGAAAATGTAGTGAAGTTAAAATAAAGTAAAGTACAGATACTGAAGTAAAGTAGTGAAGTATTATTACTTCCACATTGTGTTTTTTTTTTAATTTATTAAAAAATATATATGACCGCATTTTAATAAAGTATGATTATAAAAGAAAAAAATGCCAAAAAAAATTTAAAAAAAGGCAACTTTAACTTACTTCCGCAACTTTATTGCAACAAAACATTAAAAATGTATTGCTTTTTTATTTATTTATTTATTTATTTATTTTAGAAAATCTGCAGCAAAAAAATAAATAAATCCTGAAATCCTGAAGTGACTGATTATAAATAAAATAATAAAATAAAACAGTTAATTCAAAATATAATAACAAGACAGTTTTTTTGTCTATCGTCATCACCGGGGGGTACCTGCCCTCCCTTCCCCTCATACACGCACATGACCCGGGTCACATGACGCCGAGCCTCGCTACTACCTCCTGGTTCAGACCGACTTGGCTACACGGAGCGAGGCTAACTGTTAGCTTCAACTGTTAGACGGCCGAGATGGTGAGTGTTTACAAAAACAAACACTAACTAATCAGACTAAACTGAAGCTAATCGATATGTTTATTAATAAAAACCGACATTTAATAGCGGTTTTAATTTGATAATGACCGCTCTTATTGGACATTTTAAGCTAACAGGAAAGCTAACTGTCGGTCAAATTAGCATCAGAGGCCGTGTCTGTTTCCTCCCTGATGTTTAAGCTCAACAGCTGTGTTTTTATAAGTTATAACAACACTAATTATTAATGTTTATTATCTAATAACCAAATGAAGTGTGTGTTATTTATATTAACTGTATTTTAATCATTAAAGGAAGCTAATGTAGATGTCGTGAGTTAGCTAATGTCGCAGGTTAGCTTCATGTAATGTGAAGTTTGTTGAATAAAAGCAACAAAAAGTTACATTTAAACACAAATTGTATAATAAATCGTCATTTATTTATTTATTTATTGAATGAACTGTGTTATAACTTTAATCCACTTTATGTGATATAGTCTTCTGTGTTGTTATGTTTGTGTTTATCTTGTTAAATTGATTCATTTTGTTGTGATTTGTGTTAAAATGTGAAATTATTTTTTGGTTTCTCTCTATTGTTTTACATTTGTTTTCCTCTGCAGGCTGAAGCATGTGTTTGTGACTTTGTGCCAGCTAAGAGGAAAATAATGTGGCTGCTGCCTGATTGAGTTAGTGAGGAAATAGAAGATGTTATCTGTTTTTTTAGGCTTCATGGTGTTGGGCTGAGAGTGAAGCTAATAGGATTTACATGGTTATAATCTATGGATTTTAAACCGTCACACCCATCGCTGTCATCCATGTGCACACAGATGTTTATTATAGTTTACGAATCAAAACTGTGTTACGTGAAGATTGGTCTGTAATTTAAAATGATTAATGTAGTTAGACACTAGAAATTATTGTTATAATTTGCGTTGTTTTGTGTTTCAGCTGCGTAACCTTGTGATTATGGATTTTGTTCATTTGTTATGTTTTTTTAAGTTGTTGTGAATCTCTTCAACACTTTAAAGCCTCAAATTCATCAAATAATAACTTGAAAATTATACATATATTTTTATCTGACGTGAAAATTTCTAGATTTTTTTAATATAATTTTGTTTTTGTTTATTTATCTATATCATTTTATATTATCCTAAAACTATTTTAATTTTATTTATTATTTGGGTTATTTTATTATTATTATTATATATTAACAATAGATTATTATTATTAATAATAACAACAATAATGATTTATTATAATTTATATTATTATATTTTATTTTTATTTTATTTGGAATTATTTTTATTACATATTATTTTATTCTTTTTGTTATATCGTCATTTATTTTTGTTGTTTTTATTTTTATTTTATTTTATATTATTTAGGATTTTATATTATTTTAATTTAATATTATTTATTTATTTAATTATTTGTATTATTAGTTATTTTATTTTGTATTTTGTATTATTGTAAATTAGTTAATTTTATTGATCATTTTTATTATTTCTTTTTTTCATCTTTTTTTATTTTATTTTATATTATTGTATTTATTTATTATTATTTATTTAAATATTTTATTTGATTAATTATTTTACTTATTTCCAGCAGGTTTCAACTTTATTAACTTTAGACTGAAAATGCATTTCCTGCTGTTTGGGATCGACCTTAGTCGACATAAACAGCCTGTTTGTTTACTTATGTGATCTCATCTTATCTATGATGTCATTTGTTTCCCTCAGAGTTTCCTCGGAGGTTTGTTTGGGCCGGTATGTGAGATAGACGTCCTGCTGAACGATGCAGAAAACAGAAAGACGGCAGAGCTGAAGACAGAAGATGGAAAAGTGGAGAAACACTACCTGTTCTACGATGGAGAGTCTGTTTCAGGAAAGGTAAACTAACTTTAGAGGAGGTAACGCAGCTTTGTTTAGGATCTGTCAACGGACTTTAACGACCTGCTCCCTGTTGCTCACCACATGTTTCTGCTGCAGGTGAATCTAAATGTGAAACAGGGAGGAAAACGACTTGAGCATCAGGGAATCCGCATCGAGTTTGTAGGACAGATCGGTGGGTGTGATTTAAGTGATGCATTTATCATCGTCTCTCTGTTCTGCTCTTGCTCTACTTTCTTCTCTGTTTTGCAAAACAGATGAAGACACAAACATTATTTATGATCATAGTAAACTAACCTCACCGCGTCGTGAATATTAGCAGGATGTTTCTTAACTAAAACCTCGAAAACTCTGTACACAACTGGCTTCATTAATATTCTGAAATGCCTCTTTAGTGAATTGCGGTTTAAAGCTGTAAACCTACTTTTCAACAGCAGAGATATTCTCACGTGGCTGAAAGGTTTTAACAGAGCATGTGGTCGTCATGTGCAGCCAGAAATAATAATGGAGCTGAATCCTCCTGTTCTTGTTTTCACTGAGTTTATAGAGCACAGAAGCAGAATGACATAAAAACTAATATAATATATATATATATATATATATATATATATATATATATATATATAACTCTTTGAAATGTTGAAGCATGTTTCTACCTCCTCTGACCTGAACTCCACTCGTGTGTTTCAGAGCTGTTCTCTGATAAGAGCAACACTCATGAGTTTGTGGATCTGGTGAAAGAGTTGGCTCTGCCTGGAGAACTCACTCAAAACAGAAGCTACGACTTTGAGTTCATGCAAGTGGAGAAACCCTACGAGTCCTACACTGGAGCCAACGTCAGGCTAAGGTACCGTCATATCACTAACTACTGCAGCTGCTGTTTTATTATTAATATATATGTGACTGTGAACCCATGTGTTTTATGCTCTATGAGAGAGATTCCTACTAGAGATTAATAAACATATCGCTCTTATTGATACTTTGATACATTGTTATTTTTTTAAAGGGAAAACCCAGAGTTCCAGTCGTTCTAGTTTATTTACAGACGATAATGAGTAAAATCACATCAATCAGATGAGTTTAGAGAAAGTTGATGTTTTGTAATTTCAACCTAAAGAGTTATAACGACAGTGTGAGGGACATAGAGTTGAGTGGAGACAAATCTCTATGTTTTAAACCAGTGTAAGACTCAAAATAACATGTGACTTGTGGTAGTGAGGAGAGGGATCCTACAGACAAACCAACGTGTCTGAACTTTGTAAATGTTCAGACTGATTCTATAGAAGATTGTTGATCAAGTCACTACATTATATAAAAAATATTATCGTCTGTTAATAGACCTAGAATGACTGGATTTTACTTTAATTGTTCAGTTATTGCTTTGCTATGTTAGTTATTCTACGTAGTTTTGTTCATGAAGCCTCAGCGTCTGTTTGTTCCTGTTTCAGGTATTTCCTCAGGGTGACAATAGTCCGCCGGCTGTCTGACTTAGTGAAAGAATACGAGTTAATCGTCCACCAGTTAGCCACTTACCCAGACGTCAACAACTCAATCAAGATGGAGGTCGGCATAGAAGATTGTCTTCACATCGAGTTTGAATACAACAAATCCAAGTGAGAACCATGTTGCTCTACCTTCTCTGTTGACGTCATGAGAGCTGCTCTTTTTTTTTTCGGTCTGAGCAGCTTCTCTTTAACTTGTCTCTTTTCCAGATACCACCTGAAGGATGTGATTGTGGGGAAGATTTACTTTCTGCTGGTCAGGATCAAGATCCAACACATGGAGCTACAACTCATCAAGAAGGAGATAACAGGGATAGGTAAGAAGATGACGTTGGATGGATTCTTTAAAAACAAAGAAACTTATGTCAGTTTGTTTCACTTCTTTTGTCACAAACTCTCGTAATGAAACAGTTTGTCCTCTTTTTAAGGTCCCAGCACCACCACTGAGACAGAAACGGTTGCAAAGTACGAGATCATGGACGGAGCTCCAGTTAAAGGAGAATCAATCCCCATCAGACTTTTCCTCGCAGGTAAAAACTTCTCTCTCAGCGTCTGATGATTCACTTCTTTCTTATTAAAACACATAAACTGGCACATTTTCACTTCAATGTTTGAGTGACACTTTGTCTTATTTGTTGTTTCCTGACAGGATATGACTTGACACCAACCATGAGGGATGTCAACAAGAAGTTCTCTGTGCGCTACTTCCTTAATCTGGTGCTGGTGGATGAAGAGGACAGAAGATACTTTAAACAACAGGTAAAATACTTGAAGTGTGAAGTATTTTACAGCAGAGAGATGTTTGTGTTTCTCTTTCTCAGAGACGCATTGAATGAACAAACAAACATGGACGTAAACAGAATTTAATTTTTAAAAGTTTTGTTTTTTATTACATAATCATTCCCTTCAGGATTTCAAGCCTTTTTTTAGATTGTTGAGGTCTGAATTGTCTAAATTGTCATGAAAGTTGTGGTGTTTTTAGACATTTTTCAAGTCAAAGTTGTGATTATTTTCCCCTTTTTAAAGGAGAATAAATTGCAATAACAGAATAATAATAAAGGTTTTTTAATTCTACTTTACCAGTGAATTAACAGTGAAGGTATAAACCAGTGTGTTTTAGTGATGTGTCTCCCTGTGTTTCAAACATTTTCCATGTTTCTCGGTGACAAAGTTGTTTCTCAGTTGACGACTTCCTCTTGTTGCTTCACAACAATATAAAATATCATATTGAACCAAGACTCATTTTTGGAATAATCAATAAACAAGCATGATCTTTAGTAGCAAGCGTGCACCATCTTTTTACCATTATTTGTTGGGGATTTTTGCCTTTAATGATAGAGACAGTGTAGAGAGACATGAATGGAGGAGAAAAGTTTGTACTGGATCGAGACTCGAGCTGGAGAACAGCTGCACGGCATAAATACGTCATTGTGGTACGACACCACTTGTCTAACCAGGTGTTTCATTAACATTACAGCTACTAAGTATTGTAATGAGGACAATTATTACTGGCCCTAATATGAAACTATGATTAGACTATGATTAGACAGTGGGGAGCCACCGTCTCGTCAATAATGTCTGAGAAACTCCGTCTCCTCTGCTGGTTTTTAACTTGCTCAACGTTTGAGTCGCTGTTTTCTAGTGAGTTTTCTTGTCGCGGTCACGTCTCTCCAGGTCACTGGTGTGTGTGAGTTTGACGCCACCTGTTGGTCTAGACCTCCAGGTCTCTGGACCTAAGACGAATGTAGACGAATATAAGACGACCCAACTTTTTTAGACTTTTTTCTAGAGATAAAATACCATCTTATATTCAGGTTAATATGGTAGATTTCCTCCTCTTTCTTTCATGAACTCTGCCTGGATACTGTTTCTCTTGGTCCTTAGTGATGTTGAAGGTAAATGTGTGAGATTTTTTTTTTATCTCACATGTTTCCTGCGTCTTCTAAAAGAAACATGAAGTGATTCACTGACGTATGGATCAATATGTTTCACTGGAAAAAATTGTGGAAACATGTTTGTTTGTCAACCATTGTGAAAAATGTGTTTTTTTTTTTTTTTTTGTGCCTGACGTTAATTTCTGTGTCTCTCTGTGTTTGTAGGAGATTGTTTTGTGGAGAAAAGCCCCAGAAAAACTGAGGAAAAGAAACTTCCATCAGCGCTACGAGTCGCCTGAGTCCAGAACCCCGCCAGTTAACGCAGAGCAGCCGGAGATGTGAGGGCGACGCTATGAACTGCAAATACACACATTCACACCCCAAACCCCTCACTGCTGAACAGCCAGAGGTGTGAGGGCTGCCCCCCACTATCTCCCTGGACTGAGAAATGTCTGTATACATGAAAACACGTCACATACACACATTACTTCCCTTCATCTTTACGTCAGATGTGAGCTTCCCCACCTCCAACACAAACGTCTCCCGGGACAGAAACACACTCGCATACAGACGCACGAGTCTGCTGAATGTTAAAAACGGCAACAAATCAAACCAACCCAAGTAAAAGAGCAGTGAGGCAGCTTGTTTTGATCCTGGCATCTCAGACTGAAATCACACACACACACACACACACACACACAGAGTGAAGCCATACAGTTTCAGTTTGCTGAATGTGTAATAATAAAACAGGAGAAACGGAGATGGCTGCACACGACCGCCGCAACATTTATTACTTTCTTCTGCATCAGGAGCTTCTTTTGGTTACATACTCGGACGTCCTCCCTCCATCCCTCAAAAAAAACAAACAAACAAACTTTGCAAAAGTTATTTTAAAAGTATTGAAGTTTGGTGGAGATCGGTCGGACGTTTGAGGGTTTTAGCTGCGAGTTGACACATTCACTCTACGTTGATGTGAGTTTGAGCTTTTAATGACGTCGCTGTGCTCACGTTCATTCGTCTTGACTGTTACCGAGTTGGTGGTTTATCGACTTTATCGGCAAATTAAGGGTGAAGTGCAACATTTATCCACACGAGTTACATGAATTGAATCTTATATTTAATCCTCAAATTTAAAAATTAAATTATCTTACACTTGTATATGTTTACTGTTCCAACACACTTCACACAGTCACACACAGCTGAAACTAATCACTGAATCACTGAGTCTGCATTTATATTTAGACTTTCATAATCTTTAGACGGTAACATGTATAAATGACTTGTTTTGTCTGATTTATATCGAACGTTTCTCCACATTTCCATGCTCTTCTGTCGTGCTGCGTCGTTTTGATTTTTTATTTGTTTGTTAAAGTAACTGTGAGGTTCAGTTCATGAAACATTACAAATAAGTTAAATGATAGAATAAAATTAAGAAATAAATAACTGTTTGTAAATTGGTCGAACTGATCCTGAAGAACAACGGTTAATGTTAGAAATAGATCGTTTTCTTTAAATTCAACAGTTAGAAAAAGCTGAATGTCAAAGAGTTTGTGTAAGTTTATTCACCAGACTGTACATCCACTGTTTTTTCATAGGGTGCTGTGTTATTTTTGTTTGTTTTTTGAGCCTGTTTTTTGTTTTTTGTTTGTTTTTTTCAGATACTAATGTAATAATGGCTCATGTCTGCTGTTGTAAGCACTGGAAGGGATGCAGTATCATTATACTGTTGATATAACAAATGTTCCACTGTGATGCTCAGACCGGCAGTTTAAGGTCTTTATGCTTTAAAGACACACTCGCTCACACACACACACAAACAAACAAACACACACACACGTCACGTCGTGTGTGTTGGCGTCAGTTTGCTCTTTTAAAGCTCTGATCTGTGGCCAGTTTTGCACTTTTCCCTCTGATGCTTAACTTTATATAACAGAAACTGAAATGAAACATCACTCAAGGAAAACTTCACCCGAGAAATCTCCTGTGTCTGTTCTGGAAAATATACTGTCATTTGAATATCACTACTTATTAAGTATAATATTTTGTTGTTTGTTTTTTGGGTGTGTTAAAGCCTTATTGTTCTGCTTTGTCTTTTATTTCTTTAATGTTTGAACACAAACGTTTTTCTTTGTTCCTTCACGTGAGTGTCGACCTCATATTTTTGGTCTTCCTTCAGTTTTGGGAACAAACGGTTTAATTTATTTTGCAAGTTGAGGCTTTTTGTTTCTTTCTGCCTGTCACAACCATTTTCTTTCTCTCTCTGAACACTGTACAGGCTGAGGGGGTTTGTTTGGTGAACTTTAAAAAGAAAAGAAACACTTAATGCCAAAACTCTCTGCCCCTGTCTTATGTACTGCATGTTTATCTTTGCACAATGTTTAATCATGCCATCACTGCGTGTGCGTGCGTGCGTGCGTGCGTGTGTGTGTGTGTGTGTGTGTGTGTGTGTGTGTATGATACTGTATGTGTATATATACACCAAACCCAAATATATAGCATAAATAAATAGCAAATAAAGCAAATTTATACTGAATATCTTGTGAACAACATGTGTTTTAGTAACAAACTTTTTTTTTTTTTTCTATTAGAAACTATCTGGGGAGAAACTGAGGTCAAAGGTCAAGATACACAAGGTCACTTAACAAACAGTATATGGGGGTGATGGTGAGGGAGGTCAGTGACCAAATGAAAAGGTGCTTTGAGATACTTTTTGAAGAGTCACAGTGGAAATGGAGGGTGTCTTGTTCAGCAGCACAGACGACTCTGTCTCTGAAGGACTGGAGGAGTCTGGGGCAGGAGATAAACAACTGGTCCTTGTCAGAGGATCACTGGCGAGTATTGGGATGGAGGAGATCAGTGAGAGATTTGTAAACAAGGAGGAGAACTTTGTAAGAAAAGCAGGACCTGACCGGTGGCCACTGAAGCTGCTTCAGGATGGGAGGGATAAGCTGCCGGGGCTTAGTGGGAGTTAGATCCTGGGAGCTGAATTCTGGAGATATTGAAACTTGTCAAAGACCTTGAAGGGAAGTCCTGAAAGCATGACATTGAAGTAGAGCAGGAAGGATGAAATGAGTGGATGAGGGTCTTGGTAACTAAGTCTGAAAGTGATTTGTTGATGTTTTAATGTGAGATTGAAAAGAGAGAGTAGGGTCTGTTGACCGTTCACCGTTGAAAGAAGAGGATGCGGTCAGGGAGACACGGCAGACTCAGATGTTTGAAGTTAAATAAAGTTTACTGTTACCAGGAGAAATGGCCTCAGCGTACAGCACCGTAGCGTGTGATGCAGAGCTGACACCACTTCTGACGTTCTCAGAAAACTGAGGCTTTTATCAGTTTTTGTTCAAGGACCAATCTGAGTTGTTTGTTACAGGAAGAAACAAGTCAAGTCTTTGTGCATTGTCTACAAGGCCTACAGATGACCTTTAACCTTCAGGATGACACCCAGGTTGCAAACTTCTCTGGATGGTGTAACAGAGCAGACGTCCACATCTATAATTAACCTTCTTTCTTGTTTTTATCTCTTTATGTTCCCTGTTCAAGGTGTTGATAGATAAACTTGACATTACTGATAAAAAAACAAATAAAGAACAATGCATCTGAATTATACACCATTTAATTATCTTAAAAGATAAAACATATCTGACATTGATTAATGGCACTTAGACATTAACATTAATAGTCTGTAAATTCCTTAGTTTCTGACACGTGGTTGATAGTAATAGTTGTAAAAAGATATTTAACATTTAATTTATCTTTAAAATGTGAACTAAGCTGCTAAAATTTGAATTTCAACTTGAAAAAAAGGAAACTTTTTTTTTGCCTTTAACATAATATAACAATATTAAGGCAAGACTCCAAACATTTAATGATTTTTTTTTATATTAAAAAAAAAAAAACCATCATAATGATAAATAAAAACAGTAAAATGATAAAGACTTAAACATAACAGAGTGATTCAAAATTCACAATAACTTAATTTATTTAGTCTTATTTTTAAAAATATATTTACAGAAAACTTCAATATAATGAACAAAAACTTTTAAATATGTGACTTATTTTTTTTACATCTTTAAATTTCATGTGCAATTATAAACAGGATGAAACTAAAACTCAGAATGTAACAGAACTGTCTTAACAACTTAGTTTAATTTGTGGAAAACACACACAGTTAATGACGTGAGTAAGGAAATGATGATCTCCCTGAGAAAAAACACATTTTCTGAACTAATCTTAGCCCCAAATAAAACACCGGTCTGATCCGACCACCGGTTCTGTACCATCAGAGGGAAACATCAACACTCCTGTTTGTGTTTATCGCACATTTGTCATCGTGCTGACACAGAAAACATCACACGACAACTTCCTCAAACTGCTGAACAACAAACCCTGAGATGTAAACAAGGTCAAACAAAGTAGGTCGGAAAATAACTTTGGAAACACACAAAAGTGAGGATGTTGATACATTTCTTCTGTTTGTGCAGCAGAGGACACGTCAACAGTTTCATGCCGTGTTGTCACGTTTCCTCGTGTTCTTGGAGAGATCCGAGTACGAATCGAGTTTCTCTTTCAGCTTTTTGTTTAGAAACGTTTTCTCTTTTAGATCTTTCAGAAGAACATGAATCATGATCTTTGCTCTTCGTTCTCGATCCATCGCGTTCCTCTTCTCTCTTTCCAGACACTCAACTCGAGCCAAAGCTTCACTGAGTCTGGCTCTCACATCATTAGGAGACGTCGGCAGAGCGTACGAGTGATCCTAGCGGACACAAGGATGAGACGTGTTTAAGTTCATAGTGTGTGTGTGTGTGTTACAAGGATGCACATTCAACAGAGACACTTTAATGTTCACATGTGTTTACATGAAAGAAAAGGTTTGAATATGAACGAGAGTTTGTAATTAAAGTGATGGTCCTTCATTTTTCTCGCTCTTCACAGACAAAATGATGAATCTGCTGATGTGGAACATCCTTCATCACCAGTTGTTATAAAACAAGACGTTGGGTAAGTCTTGTAAAACAGTGTTTTTAATAAACTCTGGGTTCACTTACTAAGTTATCAGTACTTCAGTTTATGTGTAGGGACCCTATTCATGCTACTGCTGAAGTGAAGTGATATTTTGAGCTTTATTAGTGGTTAAAAAATGACAATTTAGATACGTTTGGCTGACTGCCCCATTTACTTTCATTGTTAACTATTTGGACGGGCAAACTCGATATTTCTTCAACCAACGTAAAATATCTCTTGAGGGGGAGTTTGACTCGTATTCGTGGTGAAATAGATTCTGGGTTCAAACTCACAACATTGGACACAGGTGGAGGTTCAGTCTCTTTGACGGGCAGCGAACTCTTCACTGATGTGCCTTCTTGTGCTTTCTTTGAAGTCATTGTCGTCCTTGTTGGTTTAGCCAACTAAAGTAAAAGAAAAACGACAGTTTAATAACAAAACACAACGACCAAGTTCTCAACCTTCATAAAAGAAAAGAACAAAAAATTTTAGCATCATGTGACTTTGATTTCTTGATCAAAATCTGTCAAAACTCAACCCAATTGTCCCAGAGAGGATGTAGACTCTTTTTATTTGTAAAACATTTTATCTATTTGTAAAAGTGTAAATAAATGACATTTAATTACTTATTGCTGCATCTATACCACATTAGACCAGGCCCAGTTTAAAAACCTCTATATATTGACTTGTCAAACCTGAACTAGATTGTCTCAGAGATAGAAACACAATCATAATCCTTATAGCCGAGTGTTAAAAACCAACCTTTTTGAGATGAGCTGGGAAATTGAAGACAGAAGGGATGACTCCATCTCTGATCCTCACAGTCTGACCTGTCCTGTCAAAGTCTTCCTGTCTGAAATGTTCACTACAGAGTCTGGATGAACCACTGGCAGTAAAACCTTTTCTCATCAGAGCTGTTTCCCACTGCTTCCTCATGTCCTTATTTTTAGGAAACCTTCAGAAAAGTGAGCAAAGTTAGTTATAAACAACAATCACTCAGAAAACAGTCAAAACATTGGAGGCTGGTTCATGTCATTATCCACAACGTTAACTAATTTAACTCTCAACATGACATTATAAAGAACAAATGTTTAAACTTACTTATGAAAGGTGATTCCGCGAGATCTGGTTTGAATCGTGCAACGATTTTTGCAGTCCCAAGCTGCACAGGACTGAGGCATCTTTACTGTTTTCCACAATGACACTCCCAATATGGCGGCGACATCCAAGTACGATGCATCTTGTTTTTCCTCTTCTTCTTCTTCGTTGTTGTTGTTGTTGTCGTCTTCTTCCTTGATGTTTAATGGCGGTTGGTATTTAACATTCGGTGAATTACCGCCACCTACTGGTCGGGATGACGCAGCGTGTTCTGTATCTATAGTTACGTTATAGCCACGCCCCCTTTGATTTGTCCCAACCAATTCGCCTTTTGCAAAACCCCGCCCTCGAACGGTCCTCGTCCAATCCCAGCTTAGCAACCGAACTAAGAAACGGACGTTAAGATGAAGACGTGCTTCGGATGTTCTATCCGCAGATTCGTCATTTCAAAAACACACACACACACACACACACACACACACACACACACACACACACACACACACACACACACACACACAGTAATAATAGTTCACTTGTCTACTTCAGTATGTTTCTGGAGTATCTTTACTTTACTTGAGTCTTTTTTTATTCTGTTAATTTTCATCCGTAATTTTCAAGTCAACATGCTTTTACACCGAGACATTTTCAATCTGCAGTTTTGTGACAAAAATTAGATTAAATGAATTTTGGTTTATTTTCGTTTGGCAGTTGATGTAGACTCAATCTTAATGGAAAAAACGTTATATTATAATAATAATAATAATAATAATAATACTTAATATTAATATTATTATTATTAAGTCCCCCTTTCAGTGCAAAAAGATCAGATTTGCTTTGATTTTAAATACATTTTCTGGTCATGGGTCGTATTTATTTCCAAAAATAAAACATGTTTACGTGTGAATGATTGTTTCTTGTCCTTTTATTGTCTTGTCCTTGTTTCTACATCTAGACTACATCAGACTGGGTCCAGATCAAAAACCTCTAAACTTGGACTCAGTTTCTGATTTATAAAAACTTTTATCTATTTGTTGATGTTACATGTCCTCCCCCTTCTGGCCATGTTAAAAATAACTTGTACTTCCTCCATCTACAGGTGATCCTGTTTCATCCTTGATGAGGGAGTGAATCTATAAAGACCTGATCCTCCATCACCACTGCAGCTGAAACCATGGGGGTCTGTGGTGGTTCTGGTCATCTCTTTAGTTTGCTGATGGATCGGGTAGTCCTGTTTTTGCAGCTTTGTTTCAGTTAGGGTTAGAGTTGGGTTTATTTTATTTAGGGTAGATGGACGGCACCAGAGGCCTGAACTACGCAGCAGGATTTGTTCTTAACGCAGTAACTTCAGGGTTAACTCTGGGTTTTCCGTCCTACGAAGGTGGTTCCCTTCTTACCGGGGTACGTCTCCATGGTAACTGATGCTGAACGGCTAACCTGCTCTGGAGCTCTGCAACTCTAACCCTAACTGGAGCAGCTCTGGAGCAGGTTATGTTCCAGATCAGAGGTCAGCACCTATAAAAGCCCCGTCTTAAATCAATTAAATCTATTGAAAATGTCTTGTCCTTTTATTGAAGATCCCATGGAGCTCAGTGCACGGATGGTGAGAGGGTCTCTGAGGAGGGCGAGGGTGTTTAGAGACCGGCAGGACCCTCTGGCCTCTCACATGAGTATTTACTGGAGCACTACAGACGCTGTTGGGGAAAGCAGGGTTTTACACCATTGCAGGTAAACATTACTTGATTTATAAATTATATTATAACCTACTGTTGTATATTAAATGCAACCTAATCCTTTCCCAGGATTCCCAAGGGGGCTTGGTGCAATTGACTGCACTCATGTACAACTCAGTGCAACCCATGGGGAGAATGGAAAAAAATCCCACAGCCTCAGTGTTAAGGTAAATTTTTATTTGACTTTTAGTATAGTAAAGTGTGTATGGTAATGTGTGTTTCTTGTAAGCTACACATTTATTATGTCTTTCTGTCATGTAGCCTGTGACAGAAGTAGCCTATAGCCCTGTAGCCCATCAGTGTATGGCGACAAGTGTTGATGCCAAGTGGCCTGGATCTGTCCACGACTCCCGGATCTTCAGGGAGTCAACTCTGTGCCACAAATTTGAACAGGCAACATGCAAACACAAATCTGTGGCCCTAACAAAAACCAGGATCAGGATAGAATGACCTTTGGGTTACTGAAAGCTCGTTTCACATGTCTGACAGTGGCCCCAGACTGGGCTTGCAGGATAGTAACTGCATGTGTGGTGCTCCACAATATAACCACCATTAGGAAAGAGTGGGCTCCTCATATTCAACAACATCCCCCTGATGTCACTGACCCAATTAATTTGGACTTTCCAACTGGCCGGGCAGTGAGAGAGGCCAATACTTTTTTTGTTTGATTCAAAGTCTTTGTTTTTCCTCTTCAACTTCTGTTCTCCTCCCTTGCCAAGAAAGAAAGAAAAAGCATTTGAATTGAAGTTTTTCCATGTCTAAAAAAATAAATTTGTTCCTGAATTACCTTCTTTTCATGCTCCAGTTTCTCACTGTCCAGTTGAAAGGTCGTCTTGTAGAGAGATGTCACGTTGTCTGCTCCAGCCTGGAACAAATACAACAAATATTACAGCTGGTTCAACAATTAGCAGCTGAAGATTAAGGTTGAAATTGTATCAGCCTATTCACCGTATCTTCATTTGATTTTAGTTGAATTAGTCACATTTAGCAGCTGCCACCGTGTTGCTTTTTTCCTGGATTATCGGCCGGGATTCCTCATATTTTTGTAAAATCATCGTCTGCTCTTCAGCTGTGAAGTCAACTGCTCAGCTACTGGTTTTCTTTTCATGTTTGTGATCCGTCATCTGCTGCAAACGCAGGCTCTTTTACGTGCACACGCTCACATCTAGATTGGAAAAACCTGGGTTGACTAATTGAGTTGATAACCAGCTTCGTAGGAGCTTAGAGAGACTGAGATTGTTAGTGATCCTGGGTCTGTTGAACTGGCTTCGTAGTAGAAGCCTCTGGTCCTTCAGCCTTTGATGGTTGTCCTGGAGTTGCGTCTGATTTTGTTCATTTATTGCCAACCCATCAGATTTTTTACTTGTTTTGTTCTCTTTCTATCTTTTGTATGTATTATGGGAGTTTGTTTGTTTATATTTTGGGAAAAAAAGCAAATCTTGTTTCTGCTGCAAAATGTCAGTTTGCAGCTGTTTGATTAATTATGTCAGAACTTTTGTACTTTTGTAAACAGCAAAATGCAAAAATGCAAAATGCAGTCCTGGACTGGACTTAATTTCCATCAAGAATCATCATCAAGGTGGAGCAAAGCTGGAAGATGTAGCTTGTCAGTTACATTTCCCTAATGAAGGACTGACACCAGGACAAGACAGGACAGACGACTGGACACTAACAATAAATCTTTATCCTCGATAGTGAAGCAGGTGTTTTAAAAGGTTCTGTTTGAATATTGAAGATGTAGAACAAGTGTGGACACTTCATCTCAGGTGACTGTCGTTACAAGAAACGGTTTCTCAGTGAATGTTACTGACCCTGACGACCGAACGACTGTCGTTAATACACCTGTGAACACTAGAGCCTCGTTTACACAAAAACGACACAGAGGAAGTCGAGTGAAAATGCTGTAGTACATATGCCATGTTTGCATATATTTTGTATTAAAATCATTTCCTCCGGTGCCAGTCTGACTAACGTCAGCATGTGAGCAGCACAATGGCTGACTACTGTCAGCTGCACTGATTGCTGCTCTGCTCATGAATCATGGCCCAGTTGAAATCATTTACAACCTCTGTGGTTTCAGGTGTTGCAGGAAAATTTGTAGTCAACCAGTCTATGATTGTTGAGGTGGTTTCATCAGAGGATATCAATTCACCCACAGGAACCACAGTTTTGACTGTTAACTGGCATCCAATAACAGCTTAGTATAATATTGATTGGCTTGATGGAGGAGGTCGGGTGAACACGCTGCCTGTGGCATCCAGCAAGCAGCTCTTGTTCTTGGAGGTTTTGGCACTTTCAGTGATCCTGATAACATGGCATCTGAGAAGAAATTGAACAGCTTCTGCAAATAGACAAAGAATCCAGTGACATGTTGAGAAGACTTGGCAGCATCAGATATAAGCAGATTCACAGTGTGTGCTCCACACGGGACAAACGATGCTCTTGGATTTAGCTGAAGCAGTCTGGCCTGAGCATGTTGCTTCTTCCATTATCATATGCTTGTCCTTGACAATTTTCCAAAGTAATGCCAGGCTCCTTCAACTTGTCAAAGACAACATTAGACAGGATAAGACCAGTTGTTTGCTCCACATCAAGAATAATATCTTGTTTGCTGGATGTGTCACAACAGTATGTATGGTACGTAATGTTTCAGAGGAGATGCTCAACCATGATAGTGTGGTCAGGAACTTTGATCTTTTATTTTAGCCAAGTGTTTCTCCTTTACAGTTGCCATTGTCTGGCTCTTAAAGACACTGTGACGAGCCCCTGAAAGACAAATTTCTTGAAGCCAGAGACAAAGTTATTGCAATTAAGCATTTGAGGACATCTCAGCACCTTTGTCTTTTCTGCCTCTATGCTTTTCTAGTAACGTAAGTTCCTCTTGGTCTATTGTCATGTGTCCGGTTCTGTCCATTTACAGACACCAGAGATCTTGCTGGTGATCTTGTAGCTGGAGAAGGTCTCAGACTGTAAGGTTAGGGAAGATGATGTAGTCAGTTATCACCCTCACATTAGGATGAAAATGCTGGAACTTGTCAGGCATAGTGGCCTGCACCTTCTCCTCTCTCAGACATGAGACTTCTCCTGAGACTGGATGTCTCAGGAGAAGTCCCTGTCCCTGTCTAGGGCTTTGAGATTTACCAAAAATAATGTGGCTTGACAAAAATGACAGACCTCAGGGCTCTCACCCTGACAGACACAAAAAACGTTGGTGGTGGCAGGGACTGCATCAAGGCTTGCCCAGGTGGTAGTTAGGGTGGCAGAGGCAGCAAAGTTAAAGGTGCTTCTCCATAAGCACAGAGCTCCTGACAGACTGTTCCCTGAACAGATAGCTCTCTCTCAAAAAGGCCACTCCCCCAAATGACGTTACAGTAAGGAGTTAAAGGGACAGGACTCGGTCGGGACCAATAGGATGCTACCAATAATTAGGCTCAATCATGGCCAAGGGAACTCATCAACAAGTTCAGCTGCACAGCATTGTCTGCAATACAAAGTAGAGGAAAACACAATTTCTCTCTCTCTCTATGACGTTATTCCATTAAAAACTTACTAATGGTAAATTTATATTAATAAATGTGGTGTGTTGTAATTAGTGGGCAAGTAGGTAGTTAGAGCTACCACAGGTCCTTTACAATCTTTCACGTGCATGCACATACTTTATTTTTGCCATTAAATACAACCCACAAAAATGTATTTAAAAATGCAAATATACTTAAAATGCAAGCAAAACTTACCCTTTTACACTGGAGCTTTCGAACTTCAAAATCAAAATTGATTACTCATCCTACTTCAACTCTTTGTATCCGTGTAATAATTTTAACAACATTTTAAACTGTATTTCTACTTATTTAGCATGTATGTATTTGCTTGTTGCACAATTACACTTGCCTTAAGAAACGTGACGAATCTGCGGATGCAACACAAACACCAGTTTACCTGGAACTCCGTCCTTGAATTTGCCTTAATAAATTTCCTCCAAGACAAAAACTAATTCCAGAGCATATTAAGACACATGACAAAGTATTGATTAAGTAAGATAGTGTTTGTCGTGATGATTAAAATATGTTGTCATTTTACTGATTTAATTTTAAAACAGGCACATTCGCGGACAGCTACACACACACGGGTCCTGTCCCACGTTGTGTCAGCAGGAAGTGGAAAGTGTTGACCGTCCTTTGCCGTAGCTTGTTATGAGTGTGTCAGTTTAATCAGAGGTGTTGACCGGCATGGAGCATTAATAACCCGGGTTTTGTTCGCAGCTCGCAGACGGTGTAAACTATGTCTTTAAACCGGTGCGTGTCTTTATTTTCGCGGCTTCAGCGCCACGTTAACGGCAGAGCTCCGCGCGTGGCCGCCGGTGGTTGTCATGTGTCTCCTGCTTCTGGTTTGTTACATAAACAACATCAACCTAGTTCTGCGGTTTGCTGCAGAAATGTTTCATCTAACGATTCTCCTCCAAAAAGCCCGGATACCTCGTTGTTTGTCCCAGTTTCTCTGAAGACGGACACCTCCACAGATGGAAGTGTCGGGGTCGAGCTGAGCCAGCCGCTAGATAAAGGTCAATAAATTCACCTTTTAATAACAAACATCACCTAATCCCACCGCCCTGTCTGTCTCACGTGGTTATAACACGGTACAACAGCATCTTGAATGTTTGCGCTGCTCGTGTGATCCTGTTTCCTCACTGCTCTTTGTGTTTCGTTTGTGCGTTTTTAGATGAACTTCTGAAAGTTATTAACCGGTTTTATAGAAGGAGAGAGATGCAGAAGCTGGCAGCGGATCATGGTCTGGATGGTGAGGAAAAAAAAAACACTAATTAATGTTTTTAATGCAAGATCACGTTGTTTTGAAATGCTTTGTCATTACACATCTTCACTGTCACAACAGACTTATGTAACTTTTGTCATTAAATGTTTTATTTAGGAAAACAATGGAAATACCTTGACTACATGAACAAATTAAACCATTTATTAGTGAAAATGTCTCATATTTACACACACAAGGTGGAGAGGAAAATCAAACCTTAATACAAGTTGGAGGTTTCTTTTATAACTCAACATTTACTGCCTAATATCATTGCTACTAAAATATTTGAAAATTTAGTCCAGTACAAATGATGACTAATCAAATCAAGGTGTTTATCATTTTAAAAATTACACAAGTGATCAACTCAGTGGTGACATATTACATCAGTTGATTTCCCATCATGCATCATTCTCTGAGGTCCTGTCATCTGGAGATGAGCTACAGCTGCTCTCATCTCACCACAGGGTGCTGGTGCAGGTCTTGAAAGTCTTAAAAAGTCTGGAATTTTGAAACACTGTTTTCCAGGCCTTGAAAAGTCTGGAATTATGTGTGAAAATGTTAACAAAGACTGGAAAAAAGTTTCTCTTCTAGTTGAATTTTAGATTGAAATGAATGAAATAGAAGCAGCTTGTTAAAAACAGTGATCTGTGGTGCAGACGTCATATTCTTTGTGTGTGTGTGTGTGTGTCCAGCTCGTCTCTTCCACCAGGCTTTCATCAGTTTCAGGAAGTACATCCTAGAAATGTCAGCGCTTCCTGCTGAGCTGCACATCACCCTCAATGACATCTGCTGTGGAGCAGGTCACCTAGATGACATCTACCCCTACTTCATGCGTCATGCCAAGCAAATCTTTCCCATGTTGGACTGTATGGACGACCTGAGAAAGATCTCAGATCTCAGAGTTCCTGCCAACTGGTGTGTATGGTCAATACAGGCACTTTTAATACATCTCATGTTAGATTTAAATCCATCATTACAGTTCTAGGACGCTAGTTATTCTCTCTGTTTGCATGTGTCAGAACTTGATCTTGAGGTTATAACATCTCTGTTTGCATATTCATCAGGTACCCTGAGGCTCGTGCCATCCAGAGGAAAGTCATTTTCCATGCTGGTCCAACTAACAGTGGTAAAACCTACCACGCCATCCAGCGCTACCTCGCTGCCAAGTCTGGAGTATATTGCGGTCCTCTGAAACTACTCGCCCACGAGATCTTCGAGAAGAGCAACAACGCGGTGTGTATCCACTGCTCACTACACACTGATGTTTACACATCAGAGTACAGACTGTAGACAGTACAGCTCTTACATGTGTGGTTCTTCTGTGTCGTTTTAAAACAGTCCATTGTGAATTTGGAAGTATTAAAGGCGTACAATGCTAAATAGGTGGAGTACTTACGCTTAATCTTCTGGTCTGTATCTTTCTAGTGATAATATCTTTATCTCACTCTGCTTTATCTCCCACATCTGTGTGTATTATATTATTAAGGTGTAATCTTTTATCTCATCTTCACCATACTGATGACTGGTGTGTGTGTTCCTGCTCCACCAGGGTGTGCCATGTGATTTGGTAACAGGAGAGGACAGGACGTTTGTGGACTTGGAGGGCCGAGCAGCTGATCATACAGCCTGCACCATTGAGATGTGCAGTGTCACTACACCTTGTAAGTAAACATGATGTCAACAACCACAATTATAACAAGAAAACTTGAGACGTTAGATTTAATTTTAAATGTATTTTCCATTTATTTTTCAAGTTCTTCCTATTTTACTTTTTTTTTGGCAACAAACACCAGAATAAATGTGAAAACCTACTTGACAATAAACTGATTCTGATTCTGATGGTGATTCATGTTATTTCATGTCATGATTTTTAAGTCACTAGCACAGTTTTTCACACGTGTTTTATTTATCTATAGATGAGGTGGCTGTTATTGATGAAATTCAGATGATCAAAGATCCAGCCAGAGGTTGGGCCTGGACCAGAGCGTTACTGGGTTTGTAACATTCAGTCTGTGATTTATTTATTTGGCCTGAAGCTGCAATAACAAGCATCTTCAAAAACTGTCTTACCATTCAGTTAATGAAACAGATACCTAACATTTGTAGTTGTAACAGTTCTGATAATCAAGGAAAGATGATGTGTGTTTATTCTCTAAATATCTGACCTGACAGTGTCTTTGTTTTCCTCCAGGTCTCTGTGCAGACGAGATCCACGTGTGTGGAGAATCTGCAGCCATCAGCTTTATCAGAGAGCTGATGTACACGACTGGAGAGGAGGTGGAGGTGAGACTGTAGCATCATTTGCTACATCAGGATGAGCGTTGCTGAACTTTACTTGTGTGTGTGACATCACTCACTTTTCCTCTAAACTGTCTGTGTTTCTTACCCTCCCACCCCCCTCACCCCCAGGTTCACACATACGAGAGATTAACTCCGTTCTCAGTCTTGGATCAGGCTCTGGAGACATTAGACAATCTAAGACCAGGAGATTGTGTCGTCTGCTTCAGTAAAAATGACATTTACTCTATAAGCAGACAGATTGAAGCCAGAGGACTTGAATGTGCTGTGATTTATGGGAGCTTACCTCCAGGTGAGTGTGTAAACTTGTGAAGAAGAAGACGGTCTGTCTGTCCATCCTCGCTATTAGTTTAAGTTTAATTGTTCTGTGGTTTTGCAGGTACGAAGCTCTCACAAGCCAAGAAGTTCAACGACCCTGATGACTCCTGTAAGATCCTGGTCGCTACAGACGCCATTGGAATGGGACTCAACTTGTAAGGACCCTCATCGTTTTAAATATCCCTGATATTTGTCTAAAATGATCATCACAAACCTTTAATTTAATACCTTTTTCAAATTATTCTGTTGTTTGCCGACATGTTCAGTTAACACCACTAAGAGTTGTCAGTCAACAATGTTTTTATTCTAATTATAACTTTGTCTTTTTAACTTCCTATAGGAGTATAAAACGTATCATCTTCAACAGTCTGGTGAAGCCTAATATCAATGAGAAGGGGGAGAAACAGATGGAGACCATCAGTACATCACAGGCGCTGCAGATAGCTGGACGTGCAGGGAGGTCGGTCTCACTTCTGCTTTTATTATGACCAGAATAAAAGGCTTCAACGTGGGAGAGAAGATAATAAATTCACATTTTAGTCAAGGTGGTTTTTAGTTTTTTATTAAACCTGTTTTCTCTCCCTTCTCACAGATTCTCCTCCAAGTTTAAAGAGGGAGAAGTCACCACCATGCACAGAGACGATTTACCCATCCTGAAGGAAATACTCAGCCACAAAGTCGATCCTATAGAGGTGATCATACACACACCAACACACACAGATGAATAAAAACACACCGACTCAGCTGCACATGTTAACGTCTCCGTCTTTGTCTCAGACTGCAGGTCTCCATCCCACAGCGGAGCAGATAGAGATGTTTGCTTATTATCTACCTGATGCTACACTCTCCAACCTTGTTGTGAGTTCAACCACCTGTTTATAGTGTCTTTAAAAAAAGTCATTTTCCTCTTTTATGGCTTTATAATAAATGGAAACATTGTCAACTGTGTGTCTCTTTCTCCTCAGGATATATTTGTCAGCCTCTCTCAGGTGGACGGTATGTATTTCGTGTGCAACATTGACGACTTCAAGTTTCTGGCTGATATGATTCAACATATCCCACTCAACCTGAGGTCACGCTACGTCTTCTGCACTGCGCCCATCAACAAGAAACAACCATTTGTATGCACTTCTTTCCTGAAGGTAAATGAAGAGACATCATTGTTATTACTGAAGTCACTGAAAGTTAGTTCAGTTTATCAGACAGGAGACACTCTTTGGTCTGTGTTGTAAAAAGATAAAAAGTCCAAGCAGGGCTGAATATTATTTAAATAATGCTGTACTTTATACCTTCTCTCTTTATTGTTTTATTACACTGATGAAGTTTAGTGACGACTCCTTCCTGTGTTTAGATTCTCCTATTATCTTGTATCATTATTGCATTGATATTAATGTTATATATTAATGTTAATTAAACGGTTAAAGATGATGTTTCATCATATTTTTTCCGTTTGTTTCTGTTTCAGTATGCACGTCAGTTCAGCCGAGATGAACCACTGACTTTTGACTGGATCTGTCGTCACATCAACTGGCCTCTGGCTGAACCTAAAAACATTAAAGACCTGGTTCATTTAGAAGCTGTTCATGATGTGTTGGATCTTTATCTCTGGTTAAGGTAACATTATCTTTTTTTTTTTTTTTAAATGTATAATGTTTTATTTTTACAAGCAGCTCTGTAAATAACCACTTCCCACCCTGTTTGTCTGCAGCTACCGGTTCATGGACATGTTTCCAGACACCGGATTAGTTCGAGAAATCCAGGGTCAGCTCGATGGCATCATCCAAAAGGGCGTCCTAAATATCACCCGTCTCATCAGAGCAACTGACCCAAACATTACCGGCTCACAACAGACGAAGGGCGGCAGACGTGGACAAAGAAGTAATGACACTGAAACTGTTGATGGTGATGATTTGACTGGTGGCGGCAGCAGGAATCAAAGAGCACAGAGAAGCTCAGGAGATGTGAACGACAACTCTCTGACCAGTCGACTCGTCAGAGAAGGGCTGCTGACGCCTGAATTACTGCGACAGCTGCAGAGGGAGTGGGCCAAAGATAAAAAAATGAGTTTCTCAGAATATCAACATAATAATAAAGGAAAAAACAAGAAATGAGGAGTGAGGCAGATGTGTAGTGATGAGTATTTTAGGTCATTATCGATCCAGCGAATGATCCCGGTTTATTTGAAAAGGGATCTGTGAACATTTCTGGACCTGGTAGGTCACGAAAAGCCTATGTCATATGGTCAGATTTAACAACACTTCCTGGGTTATTAAAGTTGAAACTTCATCTACTTATGTGTACAAACTGTGACTAGTGATGGGATCAGGATCCTGTTAACTACTTGCTAGTGAGTGATTCCTCCCTTTAAAAAAATCACAGTATCATAATGGACAATAATTCAGAAGAGAAACAAACTTCACTGACGCGACAAGAAGAAAATGCCATTGTCCCACAGCTCAAACTGACAAGAAACACAGTCTTTCAAACATATTATGACAGGAAACGTCACATAAATGTCATAAATGCTGTTTTAGAAGCATTTTCGTGACCAGTAAATTGTTTAAAAGGCACTGTGAGTTAATTCATGTTCATTTTACTCAAAACTAAAACTTCAAATCAGCCTGAGGGTTCATATCCAACATATTTGGATTCAACTGAAACATCCAGTTTAAACTGCTCTTGTATGAAATACATCGTCACTGAGCCGACAGCTGATGTAACCGCGTTAAGTGTCTATATAAGATTATGATGCGCTATTTTTTTTCTGGTTTGTACATTAGCAAATAAAATCTATTGTTTCCACTATATTAAATCAGCTCTAATGTTTTTTTTTAATGTGCCACACAAGTTGTTACTTAATGAAGATAATGAAGAACTTGAAGAGAAGTTCATGTAATATGTTAAATTGTCAAGTCATGACTGAAGACTGAAGGAAAATGAACTTCAGTAACGGATCATAAATTAAATTTAAGCAGCTATTTAAGCCACTGAAAACTTCAGAAGTATAAAACATAATTTCCATGATATTTTCTGATCTATTCAGGTTGTTGGAAACCTGAGGATTGCAGAGTTTCTGCAAAAGTGTAGCACACGTCACTGATGTAAAAACAAAAGCAGTCAGGGTTGAGCTGTAAGACGGACCGAGACGAGGAAGTGATGAAAGAAAGAGGTTTGTCTTGTTAATCATTGAGAAAGTGGTTCTGCTCAGTGGACTGTGGACAGTGAAGCTGATATAAAATGATCAGAGAGCGAATGGAAGAAAATAGACTTTCTGTAACGTAGCGTGTGTCCACATTGAACACGTTTTTAATCATTTCATCAAAGTTAGAACAGTTATATCATGCGCTGACTGACAAACTCAAGTTTTTAACGTTGGAGTGTATCGTCCATCAAGATGTTTGCTGTTCATCTTGTTTCCTTTTACTTTTCCAAACTTCAGGAGGATCCAACAAAGAAGGTAAAACTTATTCTAGAGAGTTTATTTTATTTATTTTGTTTGTTTGTTTTCTATGTCCGAGCAGCCGTTTTAAAGACTCTACCTTCAGTATGTCATTTGCAACCGTTTAAGTTTTACGATTGTTGTAATGTGTTTTCCAACATGCATGTGTGTTGGTAATAATTACTGCTTTCAGCACTGAACCTTTTTGCAAATGAGGAAACAAATGTGTTTGTAAAATCCCAAATATCAGACAGATGATTGATTTTCTCTAATCAGTGGTTTCTGTGTCACCATTTGTCTTCTCCTAAGAAATGATTAACCCCAACAGATTCACTGTTCCTCTTAGTGCAGATGAGATCAACACACACTCAGAGCGACACTCCCATTAGCTGCACAAACACTCACACTCAGACAGACAAAACAAGACAGTCCCCGGCCATATCCCACATGTTTTTCTGATAATAATATCTCCCCCCATCATGTCTAAATCTTTGTATCTGTTCATTTCATGGTGAATAAACGATTGTGTCTAATTCCTCATTGTTTCTGTTTGCTCCCGTTTATTATTTTCTTTGGTAGGTGGACAGGTTCCTCTACTCAATGCGTCTCAATGACGACCAGTTAAGTGACATCTCGGCCCGTTTCCTGGCTGAAATGAAGAAGGGACTTTCAGCAGAAAGCAACGCCGCCGCTGCAGTGAAGATGCTGCCGACATATGTTCGCTCCACTCCTGATGGATCAGGTTGGTTCTCATTAAATGTTTTCAAACTTCTGAAACGATACGCTACAATGTATGCAGATGATATATCTGTTGTTCGTTTCATGTTTCACTCCTGCAGAAAAAGGCCAGTTTCTGGCGGTGGATTTTGGAGGATCCAAGTTTAAGGTCCTTCAGGTTAAAGTGAGAGAGGGAAAAGGGATCAAGAAGGGAGGAGTGGAGATGGAGGAGAAGACTTACCCCATACCTAAGGACCTGCTCGTGGGGAGAGGAGCAGAGGTAGGAAGGTGAAACAGGGAAGAAGCATTTACAGAAATAACAAGAAGCTTTTCTTTAAATGTTCCACCTTTTTCTCTGTTTGTCCACAGTTGTTCGACTATGTGTCAGAGTCTCTAAAGGACTTCCTGCATGAGAAGAACCTCGGCTTGGAGAAGAAACATCCTCTGGCCTTTACTTTCTCCTTCCCCTGTGAACAATCTGCTCTGGACCAGGTAGCAACTCTCATTCAGTCATTTCACGACCTTCATCTGCAGGATGTTCCTCTCTTTATATTGATGGTCGATGTTAACATGTTTCCTCTATCTGAAGGGGAAATTTTTAGGCTGGAGTAAAAACTACCATGCTCGAGGCTTCCAGGGCAAAGATGTGGTCCAGGCCCTCAGAGAAGCTATCGACAGAACTGGGGTAGGAGATATTTGTTTTATTCATGAAGCTGATCCTCAAAGGAAACAGAGAGTGATGCATCGTGGTCAACTCAAAAATAGACCAAAGCAGCTCGAACATAAAGTGAAAACTAAGGAATAAAAAGAAAAATAGGATTATTACAACAGAAAAAAACACCAAGTGACTAAATTCAATCACATTTGTTTACATTAGATTTGTAATTTATTTTAAAATGTAAACTGTATTTTCATTATAACCTGATGAAAAACTCTATAACTCACTTCACAGGACATGGATGTGGATGTGTTAGCTTTGGTTAATGACACCGTAGCGACCATGATGACCTGTGGGTTTGATGACGAACACTGTGAAGTCGGTCTCATCATTGGTAAATACACTCACATCAAGAAAGTTCTAGTTCTGCACTTAGAGCAAACAGTTTTGGTGTATTTGTATTTGTAAGTTTAGTAAAATTGTTGCTTCTTCTAGTGGTTTGACATGTTATTATGTGTATTTTACTTTACTTGAAACATTGACTAACTGGGTTAATAGCTGCTATTTTAGTATTATAATTAGGTCAGGGTTAAATTAAGGTTAGTAAAGTGTTAAGGCTTTTACTCTTTGGGTAGCTTATATATTAGGCATGTTTACAATTAAAGTTTATTTTGATAATTATAATTAATTCTATAAACATAATTGTGAGGGTGATGTTGTGTTACAGGTACCGGCACCAACGCCTGCTACATGGAGGAGCTTCGTCATGTTGACATGGCGGTTGGAGACGAGGGCAGGATGTGTGTGAACACGGAGTGGGGAGGGTTTGGAGATGACGGCGCTCTGGATGATTTCATCACTGAGTTTGACCGTGACGTTGACGCAGCGTCTAATAACCCGGGGAAACAAACGTAAGAAAAACAGCTTCATGATTATTGACGCGTCAAGATCAGCGATGTTTAATAAAGTATGTGAAAGTCTCACTAGAGTAGAAGTACTGATACTAGAGTAGACTAGTTCAGACTCAATCTGAACTAAAGTACTAAAGTTGTTGTTTTTTCACTAAGTGTAAATTAGTGTTTGATATTGATATTGTTGAAGTTTCTCCATCATCCACCTTTAAGATGGAGCCTCCATCAACCCTCAAACATGGTGTTGATGGTCTAAACAGTCACAGGTCGACAGTGACACTAACCTGTATTTCTCTGTTCACACACATATTCCTGATTGCAGCTTTGAGAAGATGATCAGTTGGATGTATCTGGGTGAGCTGGTGAGACTTGTTGTGTTAAAAATGGCAAAACGAGGACGACTATTTGACGGGAACGTGTCTGATGCTCTGAGGACCAAAGGAAAAATAACAACAGCAGACGTGGCAGCAATGGAGGAGTAAGTTATCTTCATCTTAATGTGTCACGTCACTGCTGGATGAAAACAGAAACATGTTGATGATAAATAAATGTCCATCTGTCTCAGGTATAAAAATGGTCTGAACAACACCAGAGACATTCTCAACCGTCTTGACTTGACGCCTTCACCTGACGACTGCATCGCTGTTCAACATGTCAGCACCATCGTGTCATTCAGGTCTTCAAATCTGGTCGCTGCAGGACTGGCGGCCATTTTGACTCGAATCAAGCAAAATCGAAATTTGAGGACAATGAGGATCACTGTAGGTGTGGATGGAACATTATACAAGACCCACCCCCAGTAGGTTATCATTAATCTGACTGTTCATACTGTTATTACATGATAATTATAGTGATGCAGCAGACGTCACAAACACTAAACACAAGACTTCTTCAACTGCAGGTATCCTAAACGTCTTCATAAAGTGGTTCGTCGGTTGCTTCCTGAGTGTCACGTCAGATTCGTCCTGTCAGACAGAGGCAGCAGTAAAGGAGCTGCTTTAGTAGCAGCAGTCGCCCAAAGACTAGCAACACAGAAGCACAAGGTGAGGATGCTCTATGTGTGTTTACCTTCAATTAAGGTATCTCCATTAACTAAAATATGTCTGACACATCGTATCTTTTCCTCGTCTTCCAGGTGGATGAGAAATTGGCTCCGTTCAGACTGAACCAGGAGCAGCTCCAGCTGGTGAAGACCAGGATGAGGATGGGGCTGGAGGAAGGACTGAAGAAAAAAGGTTCTGCAATCAAGATGCTGCCTTCATTCGTGTACCGGACGCCTGATGGAACAGGTCAGAGAAAACACTGAAATACTGTAATACACAGTGTTTTATATTGAGTATGTAAAAGTCTTAATAGAGTAGAAGTAGAGACACTAGAGTAGAATAAAATAACTTTGGTAGAAGTTCAAGTCGTCACTAGAATGATTCTCCAGTATAAGTCTTAAAGTATCTAGTATTTACTGTACTTCAGTATGACAGTAATCTATAAGTAAATGTAGTTAAGTGTAGAAAGTAAAAGTACAAGTACATGTTAATAAAACAGAAGAATATTATGAAGTTTATCCAGCACTTTAAAACATGGAGCTACAACAATCTTCATAGACAATGAATGAGTCTGAACTAAAGAACTAAAGTTGTTCTTTTTTCACTAAATGTAAATTAGTGTTTGATATTGATATTGTTGAAGTTTCTCCATCATCCACCTTTAAGATGGAGCCTCCATCAACCCTCAGACATGGTGTTGATGGTCTAAACAGTCACAGTTTGATGGTAAAAGTATTTAATTAAATTAGGAGATAACATACTGAAGTACAGTGGTGAGATATTAGTACTATGTTACTATATAACACACATGTGGTAATACACATGTGACACAAATTAACAATTCTCTTCAGCATCAATGAGACTGAATTAAAATAAATTGTTAATAAGCCTGTTTGTTTTTTTTATCCTACAGGATGAGGATGAATACACATATTTAACTGAATCTTTCTGGTTTGTGTATTTTTTTCAAGAGCATGGAAAATACCTCGCTCTTGATCTCGGAGGAACCAACTTCAGAGCGTTGCTTGTTGACTTTAAAAAAGGTCAACATAAGTCTCAAGTCCACCATAAGATCTACACCATACCACTGGAGATAATGCAGGGAACTGGAGAAGAGGTGAGATGCAGATTTACTCTTAACTTATTTAAAATAATATAAAACATCAATAGTTATTCATGATAAACATTTGTTTTCTCTCTGCCTCCAGCTGTTTGATCATATCGCTGAGTGTGTCAGTGACTTCCTGGACTACATGGGAATCAAAAACGTTCGTCTTCCTGCAGGATTCACCTTCTCATTCCCCTGTGAGCAAACGGCCATCGACACGGTGAGAACGAACGTTCAGGTTCAGAGTTATTAACGCTGAAGTAAACAGACACTGAAAGTAGAAACGTTTTCTAACCTCACAGGGAACATTGGTGAGTTGGACTAAAGGCTTCAAGGCCACAGACTGTGAAGGACACGATGTCGTCAACATGCTGCGTGAAGCCATAAAGAGACGCAACGTGAGTCAGATGATGATGAATCAGGGTTTCGTCCTGTTGTAATTTCCCTGTTTATATGTGTGTGTGTGTTTGTGTTTCTTCAGGACTTTGACTTGGACATAGCAGCTGTTGTCAATGACACAGTTGGGACGATGATGAGCTGCGCTTTTGAAGATCCTCAGTGTGAAGTTGCTCTTATCGCCGGTACGTGAACGTCAGAGTTCAGCTTCAGTTTAGTCTTTGTTTCAAAAAGTGCAGCAGGAATAGACGAATAGACCATAAACTATACAACAACAACCACACAACAACTGACACAGAGTAACAACAAGTAGCAACATGTCTCAAATAAAAAAATAGAATAAAATTTTAAAATAAATAAAATAAAATGAAATAAAAATAGGAGAAAAATAAAGTTTAATAAACATCTTGGATTTATAAAATTAATAAAAAAATAATAATTGTAATTTAGTTAAAAATAAACTACAAATAAATACAAACAGAATAACTTAACATAATATATATATATATATATATATATATATGACATAAAATATTTTTAAGATTTTTGTTTAACCCTTTAAAACCACATCAAATAATATCCAGATTTTTTTTTTTTATTTATCTGAGATGTTTATTAAACCTTATAATGAATTACCAAAAAGGATCAGTCCTCATATTACACACATTGTGATTTTAATAATAATAATAATTTTATTATTATGCATTATTATTTGTGACACACTTTACATTTAAAAACAAATCTCAAAGTGCCACATGCAGAACATTTAAGAAATGATTGAAAATGTAGATAAAAACGTCAAAAACAAAAAGAGTCTGTGGTCTGAGATGCTCTCAGATGGTTGGAGGAGGTATTAAACAGACGTATGTTGTATAATTAGTGACACGGAGATCAATCGTGTGATTCTGTTTCACAGGAACTGGTTCTAATGTTTGTTACATGGAAGAAATAAAGAACATTGAGAAAAATAAACAGAAGAGGGAACGACTGGAAAGAGAAGCAGCAGGACAAGAAGAGGAGGTAGAAGAGTTAAGAGTCATGTGATATAAGTTTCTCTGTGAGATGTGTTGACGTCGTCTCTGTTGGTGTTTTCCCTCAACAGGACGATGAGACAGAAGGAGAGAAAAAGGTGGAAGATGCTGAGATTCAGAGGATGTGTATAAACACTGAGTGGGGCGGTCTGGGTGATGACGGCTCTCTGGAAAATATCATCACATGTTATGATGCTGAAGTGGATAAAAACTCAGTAAACTGTGGAAAACAAAGGTAATTGGTCATTTCCTCACTTCACCTTTATGTCCATGTTGTTGTTTTCAGTCTAACGGATTCTGTGTTTGTGTGTTTAGGTTTGAGAAGCTGACCAGTGGGATGTATTTAGGAGAAATCGTCCGTTATGTGTTATTGGATCTAACTAGAAGTGGTTTGTTGTTCAAGGGAAACGTCACCGAAGCTTTAAAAACACCTGGAATATTTCAGACTAAATATCTGTCGCAAATAGAGAGGTAAAGTTAACTCTCTGTGTCTCTGACTGATTGCACAAAATAAAAGCTTTACCTTGTGTTTTGTATTTTTGCTGTAATGTGTCTAAATGTGTTGTCTCCCCCTAGTGATCGTCTGGCTCTACTGCAGGTCAGGTCCATTCTCCAGGGACTTGGACTGGACGGTACCTGTAACGACAGCATCACCGTGAAAGAGGTAAATGATAGAAAAACATCTGAACACAAACAGCTCTAAACTAAAGAACTAAAGTTCTTTTTTCACTAAATGTAAATTAGTGTTTGATATTGATATTGTTGAAGTTTCTCCATCATCCACCTTTAAGATGGAGCCTCCATCAACCCTCAGACATGGTGTTGATGGTCTAAACAGTCACAGGTCGACTTAGAGTGAAAACACCACATTTACTGAGTCACTCAACATTGAACATGGATCAGAGTAAACGTGTCATTAAGTTAGAAAATGTAGTGAAGTTAAACTAAAGTAAAGTACAGAAACTGGAGTAAAGTAAATAAGTATTAGGACAAAACTTCCAATAAAACTAAAGTTGTTGGGTATAAAATAACTCTGCAGTTTTACCACCTATTATTAAGGATATATTATGAATTAAACACATGACCCGCTACAATGTGTTAAGAATCTGTGTCGCAACTCTGGGATGAAGTAAGAGTTTTTCCACAGTTTTGTGAAATCATCTGATATTTCCTAGTTTAGCAAACTGTGGCAGCAACAGGCTGCTCGACTGTTGCAATAATGATAATGTTTTTTATTGTTATAGGTGTGTGGAGCAGTGTCGCGTCGTGCGGCTCAGCTGTGTGGAGCAGGAATGGCAGCTGTGGTGGATAAGATAAGAGAGAACCGAAGTCTGGACCATCTGAACATCACGGTGGGAGTGGACGGCGCTCTCTACAAACTACATCCACAGTGAGATCTTTTTATTTTTACTTATACTTTAAAGATTAAGTTCATTTCATGATGACTGGACAGTTGTTCAGTAACAACTTTATTTACTCTCCTGTTTCCAGTTTCTCCAGAGTCCTTGACGAGACCACCAGAGTTTTGGCTCCTCATTGTGACGTGACTTTCCTCCCGTCAGAGGAGGGCAGCGGGAAGGGAGCCGCCCTCATCACAGCTGTAGCCCGACAGATGGACGACATGTAACCTGACATGACTGATAAAAATAATTTACCTCTATTTGATAATGCAGTTTGTGTCACTGCTAACAGCTTCTGTTGGTGTGTGAGCTCCACCTGCAGACACAACTATCTGAGGTTTGTGTTGTGTCCAACAAAGACAAAAGTACTAAATCACTGTTTGTAATAATGTTTAAAAGACCAAATTCTACTTAACAGATCTGTGCAAAATAACAAAAAAGCTTCTCTTTTTATTCATGTCTCAAAAAGTTCTTATTCTCACTAAACACTTTCTGGATTTCAGTATAATAAATATAAAATATAAGCTCATGATTGGCTCAGAAATTATATTTAGTTCCTGAGTGCTTTAAAAGGAATTTATGAGCTAGCTGCAGTCTTATAGGTCTAAATTATAAGAGACAAAGATCAGATGTTTCCATGTTGTTACACTCATTTGTAATGTTGTAATGATTAAAATACTCGACCATAGTTTTTGAAGAAATAACGACTCGTTTGGACGTTGATGAAGGCGTCAGAAACCAACAGAGGTGTGTGACAGTCTGATTAAACTCTTGTTTTCTAGCGTTTCTTTACCACTACTGAGTTAAACAGACATAGTGTTATGTTGGTGAGGCTCCTGGCTGTTGTTGCACGGGGCTTAGAAAGAGATGTTCAGCCTCTTTAGTGACACAACAACACTGTTTACTTTGACGTTAGAAATCTGCCCTGATCACTTAGTTTATCAGCTGCCTGGCCAGGCTCACCGCTACCACCACATCTCCACTAACGTAGACACTGTTTGGTTCATTTATTAACAACTGACATTAACTCAGAGACTCTAACAGTAGAATATAGGTTCACATGTGATGGAGTTACACTTTAAACCAAAATCTTGCATTTGCCAATCATTATGTCATCCGTAGGCTGAAAAGTGTCACACCCACTGCTGCAGGGTCACATGCAAATTTTGGTATGCATTAATTTCACTCCTGGATCTGGATCTGATATCAGAGCTGAGTATTTATTCTTCCTCGGTAACAAAGACGAGCTTCAGTTAACGAACATGATCATAGTGTACTTGTGAAGATGAAGATAAGAACTGAACAGTCTCTTCCGTTCTCTTCACACACTCACATGTTTCAGTGAGTTTCCTACTCGCTATTCTATATTTAATGTGTGTGTGTGTGTGTGTGTGTGTGTGTCAGCAATACTTCAGTATTGATGAAGGCAGGAGGAGGGTAGGAATGCCACTGACCACATTTCCAAACAATAAAAACAAATGATGCTCTGTTCAGTCATTCTGACTTAATGTCCTTGTGATCGCCTGTCTCTCTGTCTGTCTCTCTGTCTGTCTCTCTGTCTGTCTGTTTATGCGTCTCTTGCCATTTTGATTGTCCTGTCTGTGTCTTTATCTGTCTGGCTGGATCATTGCCCTTCCGCCTGAGTCTTTATCTGTTGGTTGGCACTCATCACATCACATGCTGGAAGAAAGTTTAGGACGTTTTCTGTTACAAAGGAGCTGAAGATGAACTGTGAGGTGAAGAAGGAAGAACCTGGATTACAAGACCAAATGAAGAAAACTGTGTTTTGTAAATGTGGTGGTTCAATGTTTTTGTAGCTCGTTGCATTATAATCTCGAACTACTGATCTGACGGTACTGGAGAGGGAATGAGCAGTGCAATGATCAGCGTGCTTATGCTAATCCATTCATGACAGATTAGATGATGTATAGAAGATGAAGGCAGCTACGAAGGAAGTAGCAGAAGACGAGGAATAAAACGAAACGAGGGAACTGGAGAAAAGAACAAAAAGAAAAAAAAAACTACAACAAAGTATCAAAGAAGTAAAGGAACGAAAATATTGCGAAAGGCTACGTGCTAACAGAAGTGAAACAGTAGCTAATCTGTCAGGGATTAACAAATTAGAATTCTACCAGATCTCACACACACACACACACACACACACACACACACACACACACACACGCACACACACACACTCCCTTATACACACACACACAGTAATCCCATACTGTCCTAGTAGTGACCTAATAGCTTCATCGTTAAACCACACATTCACTAACACTGCAGCTTCGATGCAGCAACACACACACACACACACTCTCTCTCTCTCTCTCTCTCTACACACACACACACACACACACACACACACACACAGCTGTGCTGCTGAATCTGCAGCTTCTGCAGCTTCTGCAGCACAGTGAAGTGACTGATACAGAAGCTGGCGTCACTGTTTTCTTCTCCATTTCTTTCCATCTTGTTCTTACTTCTTCATTCTTCTTTCATCTTATATCAACTAATCTTTATTTTATTCACCTTTTACTCAACATCCCCGTTTCTTTTAGCTTTAATTTTACTTTGAATAACCTCAGATAGCCTGCGAATCTCTCAGATTCCCCCCCTATGAATGGGCATTCCTCAGGGAGCAAGGTGTGTGAGTGTTATTATATATTCACTTTCTTTCTGTGTGTGTGTGTGTGTGTGTGTCCAGATCTCTATGAATACGTGGGTGTGGGTCTTTGTCTCCCCTGTGAAGCAACAATAAGAGCTTTGACACACACACATTCACACACAAACACAGAAATGGTTGAGACGCCGGTTCTTAAGGGCCTACAAAAGGACGAGCTCAGGCTCTCCTCAGGGACATTTCTGCTCTGTACTTTTTTGCTTTTTGTACTTTTTTTTATTTATTTATTATTTAGAGTTTTTATGGTGCATAGACTCATTTTTACTGTCTGCAAAGATACAATGAATCAGAGCTTGACGCTGGGATTTGAGCCTCTGTGTGGAGTGGACAGTAGGAGAATAAAACCCCTCAGTGCCTCAAAACATCAGTGTGGTGACAACTGTTGGACGCTGTCTCCAGGAGATCATGAGAAAACTGAATTAATCAAGGTAATTTAATTATTTAGACAATGTAATCAAGTACAACTGCAGGAGAAAACTGCTACAAAGATTTTTTTTTCTGCAGAGATCCACCAGACTCACAGGCAGCAGGTTTTCTGTATTTCATTGTGCTGTGAGCTGCTACAGCTCAGTGCACATATGATTACAACAAGTCCAGGCAGGAGGCAGGTATGATGTCAAATGGCATTCTGGGTAGAGAGGGATTTAAAAACACTGAGATATTTAACATTGACAGACTGGTTGAACTGTGGACAAAATGTGCATTATCTGACTTCTGACGTTTAGATGCAGTTTTGAGGTGGAAGTATATGAAGGATTACTGTTCCTCCATGTCTGTGGTTGTTCTCTAGAGAGTCTAGACAACAGACAACTGTTGTTGTTGTGATGGTGATGTCACGCTGGTCTGAAAGGACAGAGGAGGCAGACAGAGAAAGAAAGAGCGAGCAGCTCCCTGATGGACTGACTGACTCTCAGGATGTTTGAGTGAACAAGTGAGTTGCTTTCTTTCTATTTAAATTATGGAAAAAGCCTGTGGGGCGGACAGTAGAGACGGCAGCTGTTCGCTCTTCTATTGGATTATTCAGCGTTTTTAAGAGGCAGGAAATGAAAACAACAGATGCACACAGAACAAAGTGGGAGGCGGGGAAGTGTTTAATTAACACACAAGAGAATATCACACACTACCAGCAGACCAAACACACACAAATATGTACTTTACTGTCACATATATCAAAGAAAATACAATGGAATTTGCCCTTTTTTAAATTATTTGGTTATCAAATCAATTGTTGCAGCAATATTACAGTATATAAAAGACATAAAGACATAAAATGCTGCCGAGCCCATTTATTAAAGGAGCAGTGATACAGACAAATTGCATGTTGAGTCACATAGACACACCTACTCATCATATCCTCTGTGACAGTGGTCATTCAGTAAAATAACGTACAATAATAATAATAATAAATCAACTCACAACTCTTCAGACATCAGCTTCAGACGATCCACCTTCTAACATCATCATCAAACATCTAATAATGAGATATTATTTCTCATGCTAGAGATAATTATAACCTTGTCCCCAGGAGAGTTTGACGTGTACGTTTCTCTCTTCCTGTAACAGATACACTGTTAATCCTCGACCTCCATTCAAATCCTTCACATTCTCCAGGTTTTAGAACAAAAAACAGCAAAAAGAAGCAAATTATTGTGAATTTCCTGACAATTGAGTCACAATCTCAGTGGTATTTTTTGTTTAATTGTACAACTAATCTCAGTTACACAAGCAGAATAAAATTCATATAAACTTTATACTTCTTAGGAACTTCATAACTTCCTAAGAACAGTAAAACTCAAACCCCCTCATCTCGTCACTTCCTCCTTCCTTCTTCCTGCTCCTCCTCCTCCTCCTTAATTAGATACCCCCCTCCCTCCTCCTTCTTCCTCCTCCATCACTGGGTTGGCCTGGAGGCTTCAACAGACCAGCCAATCCTAGAGAAGAGGATGTGGCGCTTACCCCCTCCACCTCCAAAACCATTTACAGTCTCTAACCAATGAGCTCAAAGTGGGCAGGGCTCATGTCCGGGTCCTCCCTGCCTCTGTCTCTTCACTTTGCCTCCTCTAGCCTAAGCGTGCTGCCTCACTCATGCTTCCTGGCTTCAATCACATGTACAAAGAAGGAAGAGCTGTAGAGTCTTAGCTCCTAGAAGCTCTGTCTATTTTAAACCACACCAGATTGCAGTCAGGATATTTTCATATCTCTTACAGCGTGTGACAGATTGTATATACAAAGTAGAGTTAGAGCAGAGTTTCTAGTGTCTTTATTTTATTTTATTTTTTGTTTTTAAACCTTTTTATTTTGGGATTTTCCTCCATCTCACTGGAGGAGAACGGGTGCATGTGACAGAGAGAAAACTGTGTGTTCAAGTGAGTCTGCATGTGTGTGTGAGAGAGAAACAGGACCAGGATGATTGCTGCACAACTACTAGCCTATTACTTCACTGAACTCAAGGATGACCAGGTTAAAAAGGTGAGTGCTCTCTGTTTCTTACACCTTCTGTTTTAAAGGCAGATGTCTGTATGTGTGTGTGTGTGTGTGTGTGTGTGTGTGTGTGTGTGTGTGTGTGTGTGTGTGTGTGTGTGTGTGTAGGCCTGAGGTTAACAACAAAAAAGCAGAAGTTGAGACTAAAGGAGAGAAGAGCTTGTGGTGTAGAGGTCACTGAGTTTTACTCAAACTGTCACTGTTAAACAAAAACTTCATAATAAAAGTGCAGTTTTTCAGGGTCCTGAAACATGTGAGGAAGTGATGATGTAACACTTTCAGGAAATGACTAAAACACTTGTCATGTAGTTAGAAGACAGTCGTATTTAAACCAGGATTTGAATCGACCCGGCTTTAGTGCGACGTGACAAACTGCACAGTGTTGTAAGACGTGAAACGAAAACACCACGCGCTGGTGTGTGATTGGTGCCATGATGTAAGTTTTGAGAAGTGTGATGAAGAGGAGAGAGGATGAATGAGTTGAAGGGATGACAGAAGATGAAGGTCTTTTCAGGGGTCATTGATTCCCTCATAATTCCATTAAAATGATACTTATTTTGTCTGTTTTTGTGACTCGGTGGAGTAGGATTAATAGAAAATAAGCCAGGAAGTCTGACGAAGTGTATTAAAAAAATGTTAAATGCTGTTGTTGTAGCAGCTACATTAAAAGGTCAACGTGTTGTTAAAGAGTTAAAGTTAAAGAGTCAAATGGAAAAAAGGAGAAAACTGACATGAGGTGAAAACCATGAATGTGTCTTTCACAACTGAGCTGCCCCCCTCTCTCCAACCATGAGGTTTCTTGTAAAAAAAAAAAAAACTGACTGAACCAGTTTCATTTACTCTCTGAGTGGGGAATGTGAGACCAGATCAGACCACAACAGTCCTTAATACTACCCCATCAACCAATGCCTTTTAAAAAATCACATCGCCAGGCAACATATACATACAAGTTGTATTGTGTTGTCTAATTTAATCTGTTACAGTAAAACTTGACTCAGAGGGGGGTTAAGATATTTACAGACTCATCTGGGACCATGTTTGTTCTGGGAAATGTGATGCCAGAATTTGTCAACATGTAGTTTTGTTTTGTTTTTTTTTTTTTTTAAATTCTCACGTGACACATGTTTCCTTTAACGTCTCTTGTTGATGATGTCACACATCATAATTTCTTGTATAAATGGAAAAACTTCAACATGTCCTTCCTCCATTTTTTTTTTCCTCTCCTGTCCTTCACCGCCCTCTGTGTACTCTTTTATTAACACAAGGTGATACACACAGCTGCCATTTTCAGGTGTGTGTGTTTATACTGCTTTATATAACTGCTTAAGTCAAAATCACAGTCTGGTTTGACAAAAACATAATTATCAGCAATAAGGATCTGATGTAATACAACACATCTACCTCCTGCTCTCTTCCTCTCCCTGCCTCCCTAAAATAGGCCAGCTTTGAATCATGTGACTATAGGTGACAGGAGGAGGCTTATACACACACACACACACACACACACACACACACTCTTACACACACATACATGCTACCAGGTGTGTAGCTATTGTGCAGCTTCTCAAAGAGAACGGTTTGTCAGCGTCTGCAATAAACTTTCAATGTACAGTTCAGGATGTGTTGATGTGTTGACAGACTTGGTTGTATCTGCAGCTGTCAGAGAGCCTCGGTCATCTGTGTGTGTGTGTGTCCTCGTCTGTCTTTGAATCCACTGCATTCTCCTTGACTGTACTTCCTGATACACCGAGCTGTTAGCTTGTGTTAGAGGCAGTGTTCATGCGCGCGCGTGTGTGTACAAAAAGGGAAGGCACTAAGGAGGGGGGCAGTGTAGGGGACGGTATTTTTCCACATGGTGAAGGTTTTTTTTGCGTGCACAGAGTCGTGCACATGTGCGTTCACACAACAGAGTCAGATTTCAGAGTCGGATCCCTGGATCACTTCACTTTGCAGTGACACTCACAGAGAACAGGGCATTGTTGAGAAGAGGAATGCAAACACGACAAAAGAAGAAAGACGAGGAGAATGTTGTGTGTGGGGGGGGGGAAGAAAGGGGAGACGGGGGAGGAGAGTGTGGTCTCTTCCTGAAACTTAAACCAAGCTCCATGTGTTATGTTGTCAGTGAAAGTTGTGGGTCAGAGGTGTGTTGAAGGGAAAACATGGTCTTTACGAAACCGTGTAGACGAACTACAGGCCCCTCACGTCACCTCACAGGGGAAAAACTAAAACGTCCTTTTTTTGGTCCTAAAATGGAGTATATATAAATTGTTAAAGATGAGGATGGTGTCCTTTCCTCACAGCAGATATTGTTTTATCTGAGCTGAATGAGATCAGGTGATGCTCTGCTACAAAAAAAAAAGCGCTTAGACATTATTTCTAGCTGCAGAGTGCTGAGTCATAACACAGTGATGCTTATTTCTTTCCCTGCAGCAGAAGCTAATTTTTAGTCTGCACCTCACTGGAGAAATTTGGACAAATCCGCTCCTTTGTAACCAAGAATCACATTCTTGTTTAACTAGATTGGCTAAGAATACATTCTCATTCAATGAGCTGATTGGGAACTCATTCTTATTTTAGGGAGGTCATTTAAATAAGAATAAAAGTCACCGGTCAGTCTGTATACTGTAAATAAAACTGGCTGTTCACCCATTCTATGATGCAAACTATTATGTATAAATAATAATAAAACGATCCTGTATTTATTAGATCTAATCACCACAGGCTGGGCAGGGTGTGTCACAGTAGGACGACCATAAACATCAAGTAAGATCAGTGAGTGACAGAGCAGCAGCAGCAACGATGTGTAGCAATAGTTGGCAGGAAAAGAAAACGTTGGCAGCGTAAACGGCATCACTGTGCTGAAGCATCAACCTGAATAGATCAGTTAACATCAGCCGCCAGCTCATGTGATTTGCAACAAGCTGTTTCTTCATTTAAACATTAACAGACTCAACGTTATGACAACAAACACATGGTAAACTCATATCTTGTTAATGTCGTGTGTAAAGATTATAAGGTTTGGACACATAACATTGGATAAATGAAGCTTAGAAATTGAAAAATATTTCATTTCTATTCTTGCAAAGTTTATTAACCATGTTACCTGTTAACTTGAGTAACTAAGACCTCAGCGTTTGTTGGCGTCTCACTTCTATTCCTGGTATTTAATTAATGCAAAGTCACTACTGCTGCAGACTGAGTATTGATTGTCAATAAAATCACCAGTGAGAGCAACTGTTCCACTTAACAGGGACTCATTTGTTCCAATCAGAGCATCATAACTATCGATTAACAGACGTTTAACAACATGTCGTTTACAGAGACATGAAAATGCATCAATGCATTTTTTTGTTCCTGCAGAAACTTTCACTCAAATGACAAAAAAAAAAACAATCTTGTACAGTGTCCTCTATTGTTTTGTATTAATTTAATTTAAGTTTCTACATTTCCACTCTCTCATTTAAAAGATGATACTTTCTGACAGTGTAGTCTTTGTTTTCAGCAGCAGAGACAGAAAGCTCAGGGGGGGTTTACTATGTAATTGTAAAAACAGAAGGTATTGAGGGTTTGTTTGCTATCGTCATGAGAGGAGGGCGTTGTCAAGCACCAACATGAATCTGTTGTTAAAGCGTCTCTCCACAACTCAGCGTAGAGAACGTGCTGCCTGTTTATGGCACCGTCCTGCAGTTTTATAATACTAATTTTACTGGGCTTATAAAGGTGAGAGGTTACATTTTCTCAGCTGCGGCTTCCAGTCTTTACAAGAATATGTGCTAATGAGCTTTCATCCCAGAGACTTCACATTTAGACAGAATATAAGGAATGTAACACCCACAGGGTAAACGACTGGACAGCTGGCTCACAACTTTGTTTATATTCCTCAAACTACATGTTACTATGTGGTTTGATAAAAGCTACAGCACCAGTGGCCAAACGCTCACATTTTGTTCTTTTCTCAGCTTTTTCTTGTTCATTCACATTTAATTTCATCCTGTACATGTTTTTCTTTCATGGTGATACTTTTTTACTCTCTAGTAAAACAATTTGTTTGTTCTGTATTTGTCCATTTCTGAGTGAAGTAAATGATACAAATTCCTTCCTGTAAATTCTCTCACACCCTAGTTGTCATTGTCCTCAACTCATTTACCAACAACTACGAGTTATTGAGGAAATACAGACACCGTTTGACTCCTCAGACAGGAAGTTACCGAATTCCCCTTGTGGTGCCTGTTTAGACTGAATAATCCAAGTTAAATTAAAATGAATGTGTGAATATTGAATCACGTGAGCACGTCTGTGTGAAGTAGTTTGCCTTTAGTAGATTTTATAGAGTGTGTGCGCGTATATTGTGGCGACGTGTGGGTAATATTCTGCCCTGTGGTTCTGTGGTTCGTGACACTTTCGTGTCTTAGTAAAGCAGTAGAGTAAAGCAGGTCCTTGCTTTGCTTCATCACAACGTGACGCAACACTGGAGGTTTCACCAGGATTGTTTAACATCCTGTTCCTGAAAGGACACACACACTGCTCAGGCTATTGTGTGCTGTATCTGCGTTAGACTTTTCACACTGAGGGGTGTGTTAAGTGGCAACACGACAGGGTCGAGATATAAACCTGTTCTTTATCTGGATTTGATACAGTCTGACTAGTTCACCTCATGACTGCCTACGAATAAAAAAGTCATAAGAGACACTGCTGTGTGGAATTTGCCTCGTTATATATTTTATTTCCTGGTTTCTTTAAGTTTTTATACATTTACTGGACACTGTGACCACAGTGTGATAGGTGTGTTGGAGTTTTTCATGCTATCATAATGTAATAAAGATGGTTGTTAAATGGCTGTGATTCAGTTGTGTTGGGCTGGGATCAGTTTAGTTCTGTTACTCAACCAGTAAGTGGATTATTTTATGGATGACTAAAACATTATGGGAATGAGGATTAGTCATATTCACCTTCACAACATAAAGATAATGTGTGTTGCAGGATGATGTCACCCATGTGTGTAGATGCTAATATATGATTCTGTTTTATTTTGTTATTTTGCAGATTGATAAGTACTTGTACTCCATGCGTTTCTCTGATGAGACGCTACTGGACATCATGCACCGGTTTCGGATAGAGTTGTCTAAGGGACTGGGTCGGGACACAAACCCCACCGCTGCACTGAAGATGCTGCCAACGTTTGTGCGTTCGATCCCTGATGGTTCAGGTTGGTATTTTTTATTTTTTTTTAAACCTTCATTATTAGATTATCTGAACTGTTACTTCAAGTTGCACAATCAGATATTAAACATTGATATTGTTGCTAAGAGATACTTGTTTTCAACACTGGCCCAGTGTTGTTGAACATGGAGTCCTGGATATTTGCAGAAAATTATCCACAAAAATGAGAAAAAAATATATAATTTTTGCAGTTTAACTAAATCCAGGTAATACAGATATTGTTACAATGTTAAACTCAGTCATGTTGTCACCGGGACAAGTGAGTTGTAATGGAAACGCAGATGTAACTGGTCACTTTATTTATTTTTCATTGTATTTGTGCCACGTCTCAGTTTTCACCAGACGAGGAGAAGCTTGTTGGAAGAAGTGGTCTGCACTTTATGAAGTGATCTACGTGTCTCTGGCATGTAGATGTAACCGCAGTAGTATGAGTATGAGGTTTTTGACAACTTGTGACACAATACAGCAACAATTAAAACATTACCATATTTGGATTATACATTGAAAACAAGTCTGATACCTGCTGTCTCAATGTGATTCACTACGGTCGTCCTGTCCTTGTCAGATTTTATTACCTTACTCAGCTGAATATTAGTGGAAACAGAGTCTCTCTGTCTCTCTACCTCACAGACAAACACGGGACGATACAAATGAATATTCATGAGCAAAAAGCAGAAGTTTTCATCAGATGTCAGATGTTTTAAAACCAGTCACAGACTCAGACTCAGAGACACTGTAGCTGTAGCTGCAGCGTGTCGTGACGCATGTGAACACTGCACTGCAGCGCCAACAACACCTCACTGGAAAATACTGTTTTTTTTTTCGGTGTCTGCAAGGTTGAAGTAGGACAGTGACGTGAAGAGTTCATCACGTCATGCACAGCTGGTGTTGGGAGGGAGGGAGGGAGGGGGGGTCTACGTTAACATTAATAGAGGCGTCCCATTTAATTTTGATCCGTCTTGTTTGTGTTTTGCCGATCACATCATATACGTGTGAGGGTACAAACAGTTGAACATGACCTCATGTCTTACACGACTCACTTTTTCCTGTTATGAAAGAATCAAATGACCGTCAGACACTGAGACTCACAGACTGTTATGGCTGTTTACTCCTGCACACATTAGCTTCATCGTCTGAGGGACTGAATTAAAAAAAAAAAATGGGAAAAATATCTTAAGAAACTGACTTGAAATCTAATCGAGTCTCCAACGTGAAAACTGTTTTGTCTGAGACATGAGTTACGATTACACATGTACACACTTCAAAGATTAGCAGTCGTCCTCCTGTTGTTATTATTAAGACAGTGACAGTGAATAAGTTGTTTAACATAAGTATTTATTTAAATGTCTGGCTTATACATTTAACTGCTGCTGCTGCTATTAAATGGGAAACTAACTGATAAACTTTGTGATACAACAGAAACATGTGGATAAATACATGTTTTACTTTTCATTTAGCGTGTCAGTAAACAGCCAGTTCAACATGCGTTCAGTTTAATTAATGTGGTTGAGCTACAGTAGCAGTGTTTGGCGGCGAGAAGAAGGAGGCGGGATTATTAATCTGTCTGGTTAGAGATAGCAGGAATTAGCACATGTGTTGCTCTCTTGATAAACTGCTTGAGAACCAGCGCAACATAAAAATATATCCTCTCTTTTCCAACCTTAAATTCAAAAGGAATATTTTACGTTTGTTATGATCTTCAACTATGATTGTAATCTTCTGTGGTGTCTTGTCCCAGTTTCTGTTCATGTTACTGTATTTACATTCTTTGGAGATAAATTATCAGACGTTAAATGTCACGTTGCTCCAAGTGAACCTCTCTGACCTGCACAGGATCATAATAATGTAACAAACAACATAATGAAGCATTTATACATTTTAAATCATTATCTAGGAATTCTAGAACACTCGACTGTTTCTAAATTTTATTGTTATATAAATAGATTTAATCTAGACTATGTATCAAGCAACATTAAGAACCTTCTGATCTGTAAAAGGACGCCTTGTTCTTTCTAAATATGTGCTTGAAATAAAGAGATACTGTTTGTTTTTTTTTTGTCCCGGGTCAATAAGGAGTAAAAATAAAACAGTGGGGAGCAGACTGGAGGGACTAATACCTTTATCACCTGTTATCAACGGTCGGCACGTTCTCTGACTCTCTGAGTCACTGTTCAGTTATGGTAAAACAGTAAAACACTATTGCTTTTATCTTTTTAGAAACATATAAACTAAAAAAGTTCACACGAGACAGAAGAAGACAGAAGAGTAAACCATTGTGTCTACTTAACTTGTCCAGTGACCATGAACTTTTGTCTAATTGTGTCTAACCACCTTTTCATGGGATTAAACTGTTTGAATAAGTTCTCTAGTCTTTTCTTAATCACGTTACAAACAGCATCAAAAAGCTGATGTGTATCCTTAGATCACACAACCTCATTTTACTACATTTACCCTTCGCTTCTGTGTCAGTTTGGATGAAAAGATGTGATTCTAGACTTACTGCTTTTTACCACTTGTAAAACAACAGTTTACTCATGATGTCTTCTTTCTGATAAGCTCTTGGAGAACAGGAAGTCGATCTTGCAGCTTGAAGAAACACATACTTTTGTGTTTAACATCTTATTTAGTTTGTATTTATTAACATACTTATTTGTATTTGAAGGAGTTGGTGATGAGATTCGTTTTTTTAAGAGCTTTATTTGTGTTTCATCTTTCACAGGTTGCATATAAACTGTAGAGTAACAGTTAGAGTTGTTCTTGTTTGCTACGTTAACTGAGAGAAGTTGTGCTGATGTTGCTTCCTGTCGTATTCACACTGAAGTTGTCACGTTTCTGTCTGTAACAGAAAAAGGAGACTTCATTGCGTTGGATCTCGGAGGCAGTAACTTCAGGATTCTCCGTGTCAAAGTGAGCCACGAGAAGAAACAAACAGTTCAGATGGAGAGTGAAATCTACGACACACCAGAGGACATAATTCACGGCAGTGGAACCAGAGTAAGTTGATACCGAAATACACAAAAACATATTTAATATTTCAACTCAACCTGAGGTGATCTAACAAGATCTTTCCACCTGTTTCCAGCTGTTCGACCATGTGGCAGAATGTCTTGGTGACTTTATGGAAAAACACAACATCAAAGACAAGAAACTCCCCGTTGGTTTTACCTTCTCCTTCCCCTGTCAACAGACCAAACTAGACGAGGTGAAACAGATTGATCAACAGATCAAAGCTCATAGTATCTTTCTTGCTCACGTAGATGCTGAGTAGTTGACTTCTTATCAAATCTTATATTCAAATATATAAAAATTGTGAGGTTCGTGTCTCATTTCTTCATCCGTTGTGTGCAGGGTTATCTGATAACGTGGACAAAACGTTTCAAGGCCAATGGAGTTGAGGGAATGGATGTCGTCCAGTTGCTTAACAAAGCCATAAAGAAACGCGGAGTGAGTTTTATCTTTATCTCACAGTTCTGGTTTCATTCGAAACTGTGTTGCAAAATGGCAAAGTTTCATTTTTATTCTTATTCTTATCATGTGTGTTCTTCTTATCGTACGTGTGTGTTAATTCTTGCAGGACTATGATGCTGACATCATGGCTGTAGTTAATGATACAGTTGGAACGATGATGACCTGCGGATTTGATGATCAACGATGTGAAGTCGGGATCATCATTGGTACTAAAACTATACATATTTCCAACGTGTCTACCTTAAATGAACTTTAAACTCAAAGAACCAAAGTTGGATAAAGCTTTAAGGAAGTCGTGTGTCTCTGTGTGTGTAGGTACCGGCACCAACGCCTGCTACATGGAGGAGCTACGTCACATCGACCTGGTGGAAGGAGATGAAGGCAGGATGTGTGTGAACACCGAGTGGGGAGCCTTCGGAGACGACGGCAGACTGGAAGACATCAGGACAGAGTTTGACAGAGAGATAGACCGAGGCTCCCTCAACCCTGGAAAACAGCTGTATGTCCAAGATGAATGTAGGACATTGAACCACAGATGTCTGGATGTCTGTTTTACCACCATCACCTCTTTTGTTTTGTTTTGATTGTAATGTAGATTTGAGAAGATGGTCAGTGGGATGTACATGGGAGAGTTGGTTCGTCTCATTTTGGTGAAAATGGCCAGAGAAGGTCTCCTGTTTGAGGGAAGAATCACCCCTGAGCTGCTCACCAAAGGGAAGTTTGAGACTAAACATGTCTCAGCCATAGAGAAGTAAGTCAGTTATAAAATATAGGAAAAATAAACTCTAATATCTTAAAACTTTCCAGTCAGTTTAAGTGTCTTTCTCCTTGTTTGTGTCTCTGCTGTTCAGGAGTAAGGAAGGACTGTCCAAAGCCAGAGAGATTTTAACCAAACTTGGAGTGGAGCCGTCGACAGATGATTGTATCGCTGTGCAGCATGTGTGTACTGTTACTGAAACACCTCTTTGTTTATCTTCTCTCTGGATATGCTGCTTGATGACTTTCTCCTCTGTCCTCCTCCCTCAGGTTTGCACCATTGTGTCTTTCCGCTCTGCCAACCTGATCGCTGCCACACTGTCTGCCATCCTGATGAGGTTAAAGGAGAACAAAGGTGTATCCCGACTGCGAACCACCGTGGGCATTGATGGATCTCTCTACAAGATGCATCCACAGTGAGTGACAGCAACAGATAACTCTAATATAACTCAATAATGGTGTCAGAGGAAGAAGAAGAGAAGGGGAGTTGTTACTAAGATGTTTAATATCGGCTCTACGACTGTTTCAGGTACGCTCGTCGTCTTCATAAGACGGTTCGTCGCTTGGTGCCAGACTCTGACGTCCGATTCCTCCTATCAGAGAGTGGCAGCGGGAAGGGCGCTGCCATGGTAACGGCCGTGGCCTACAGACTCGCTGACCAATCACGACAAATCGCAGAAACACTGTCTGAGTTCCGCCTGACGACTGAACAGCTGCTGGAGGTGAGAAGAGAAACACTGTAGTAGTCGTGTTGTGTTTTTTTAAACATAAATTATTAAAACTTATTTAAATCTTCTTCAGGTTAAGAAGCGGATGAGGATAGAGATCCAAAATGGCCTTTCGAGAGACACTCAGGACTGTGCAACTGTCAAAATGCTGCCAACCTTTGTACGAAGCACTCCTGATGGTTCAGGTGACATGAGAGTTTTATAGTAACAAAGTACTAATACTTCACTACTGTACTTCAGGATGTTTTGGGAGTTTCTGTACTTTACTTTAACGTCACTACATTTTCTAACTTAATGACACTTTTCCTTTGATCCATGTTCAATGTTGAGTGACTCAGTAAATGTGGTGTTTTCACTCTAAGTCGACCTGTGACTGTTTAGACCATCAACACCATGTCTGAGGGTTGATGGAGGCTCCATCTTAAAGGTGGATGATGGAGAAACTTCAACAATATCAATATCAAACACTAATTTAACTTTAGTTCTTTAGTTCAGACTCATTCATTCTCTATGAAGATTGTTGTAGCTCCATGTTTTAAAGTGCTGGATAAACTTCATAATATTCTTCTGTTTTTATTAACATGTACTCTGGGCTGTTCTGGAAAAATCCAGAACGGCCGTCCGGTCTATGGCCGCTGGCTGGCTGTACTTTTTTCATTTATATATTGGTCTGACCAGCCTGGGGCAGCACGGCAGAACTAGGGGTTAGGACTGTTGCCTCACAGCAAGAAGGTCCTGGGTCTCCCGGGTCAGAATCTTTCTGTGTGGAGTTTGCATGTTCTCCCTGTGACTGCATGGGTTTCCTCTGGGAGCTCTGGTTTCCTCCCACAACCAAAAACATGCATGCATTGGGGGATAGGTGAAATGAGCACACTAAATTGCCTGTTTGTTCCCAATCCCCCAGCCCCTGACACACACCCCCAGTAAATACTAGATACTTGTCGCTGACCAAACTTATTTTATTCTACTCTAGTATCTGTACTTCTACTCATGGGACTTTCACAGACGTTATACAACACTGTGTACTCATGCACAAAGACAATTATATACGTATTTAAGTTGACAGCATGTGACAGCACATGAGAACAAACAGATAAGGTCATTACTCAGCAGATTAACAGGTCAGATCTCTCAGCCAATAGTCTGATGTGGTTAAAACATCAAACACTATGTCCTGTTGTCATGTTTGCTGCTCTGTAAAAAAAGATTTTTGATTTAAGAAGGTGCATTTCTGTGTGTGTGTGTGATTGTGAGTGTTTCATCGTGTGTCTGCTCTTTTTTTTATCCAGAGAACGGAGATTTCCTGGCTTTGGATTTAGGAGGAACCAACTTCCGAGTTCTCTTGGTGAAGATTCGTTCTGGTAAAAGAAGAACGGTGGAGATGCACAACAAGATCTACGCTATTCCTCTAGAAGTGATGCAGGGAACGGGAGAGGAGGTGAGATTCATTCATGAGTCATATTAAACAGATGAAGTGACAGGATTTGTTCACAGAGAGGAGGATGAAAAGCTTTGAACTTTACCTCACGTTACCTCAGCGGTAGAAAAGATTAGTGTAGTCGGTGTGGCGGTGGGGGTGTGACGCTGTTGGCTCAGAGGAAAGTAAATAGGATGAAAACAGGAAAGAAGAGGTAGATAGAAGTAGACAGAGACTTTACAATCTAATGATTTTAATCCAACTCTTGTGCACTGGTCACATTTTGGTGGTGTTTGAACTTGCATTTGTGTGATTAGACCTTTATTCACACTTCTTAAACTTGCATATTTCCCAGTATGTCTCCACCCAAAACCTATAAACATCTAATATCAAAAGGTTTAACCCTTCAGGGTCTTGATGTTTTCACATCGCTGTAACAAACAAACTCAAACAAACTCTAAACTGCGACATAGTTTAGTTTTAGTATCTTTTAATTCTACCTATATATGTTCATATTTGCAACTTATGTTAAACAGTTCTTTGAGAATATTTGTGGGTTTTATTGTTATAAATATCATCTTTTCTGTCAGATTTGAGATTTGAGATTTTTGTGTATTTTTGGGTCCAATATGTTAATTAAATCTTCCCTGGTCTTGCAGCTGTTTGACCACATTGTCCAGTGCATCAGTGACTTCCTGGACTACATGGGGATGAAGAACGCTCGTCTTCCTCTTGGCTTCACCTTCTCATTCCCCTGCAGACAAACCAGCCTGGATGCTGTGAGTTTCATCATCTTTCTTATTCTCTCATTTAAAAAAAAAAAAAAAAAATAGGAACTTTTTTCTAAGAAGCAGTTTTGTGGTAAACGTGACAACATTGTGTTTCATTAGCCAGACGTCTTCTGCAAGATATAAGATTTTTATGTGTGTGTGTGTGTTTGCAGGGCATCCTGGTGACATGGACCAAAGGTTTCAAGGCGACAGACTGTGAAGGAGAAGATGTGGTGGGTCTACTGAGAGAGGCCATAAAGAGAAGAGAGGTAAGAAATGAGAATGAGGAGCAGCTTCATAAACCTAAACTTTGACCTGAACACAACTGTTATCTGCAAGAAAAACCCTGCAGAGCTTTTAATGTCGACAAAATGCTGATGTTTTTATTTTCCAGGTCATTTATTGAGTCTATTTATCTATCTCTTGGTGTGGTAACCTCTCAATACAACACAAAAGTTGCCGTCTATGTCAGAAATTTGGAACAGACAATTAGTGAGAAAGGGAAGGTCTTCTATTGGAGGAATTTGATCCTCTCCCTTCAGGTCGGAGGTACAGGATAACTTGTGCAATAGATAGAAGTTTTCTTTTGATCCGAGTGCATTTAATGCACTTAATCAATCAGCCTGATCCTCTGATTTTGTCAGGTTGTTGTGTTTTGTCTCCTTATGTCCTGCAGCCCAATTTCAAACATTAAGGGTCTGAACTAAACAGAGATGTTACATCATGTCACGTGTTTCTTCTGCAGGAGTTTGATCTGGATGTTGTGGCCGTGGTCAATGACACAGTGGGAACCATGATGACTTGTGCCTATGAGGAACCCACCTGTGAGATTGGACTTATCGCTGGTTAGTTTACTTTACATTCGCTCTAAATACTCAGTTATTTGTTCTCTCTCCATCTAATAAATGTATGTGATCACAGGAACCGGCAGTAACGCCTGTTACATGGAGGAGATGAGGAACATTGAGATGGTGGAAGGAGATGAGGGACAGATGTGTGTCAACATGGAGTGGGGGGCGTTCGGAGACAACGGATGTCTGGACGACATTAGGACCGAATATGACCGCTCTGTGGACGACTTCTCCCTCAATCCAGGCAAACAAAGGTTAAAATCCTCCTCACACACACACACACACACTCAGTGTTCACACTCTTCAAGTCGTAAACACCTGTTAGCATTTTAACTCTTTATTTCCTGGACATGTTTCCGTTCATTTATGTTTCATTTTTGCATTGTTTGTTTGTTTGTTTTGTGTTTTTTACAGATATGAGAAAATGTGCAGTGGCATGTATCTCGGAGAAATTGTGCGAAACATCCTCATAGACATGACCAAGAGAGGATTCCTGTTCAGAGGACAGATTTCTGAGACACTGAAGACCAGAGGCATCTTTGAAACAAAGTTCCTCTCACAGATAGAGAGGTAAAATAACAAGGAACACTATGTTTTTTTTTTGGTGCATTAAGTAAGAAAGCTGGGCCCCTTGCAGAAAATTAAACCTTTTTTTCCTTATGTCTCCAGCGACAGATTGGCGTTGCTGCAGGTCAGATCCATCCTGCAGCACTTGGGACTGGACAGTACATGTGACGACAGTATCATAGTTAAAGAGGTAAAAAAAAGATTCAAGAGAAGATTCATATGATACAATAAAACTTTAATGCAGTCTAAAGAGTCTAAGTCCAACAATACACTGTTATCAGGTTTGTCTCTGGATGTGACTATTCAAGAGTCACACAAACCACACACACACTGACTTATATTTATTTCAGCCTCAGCAGGTTGTGGTTTGTACAGTTTGTCTGTCTGTTGCAACAATGATAATGATAGTTTTATTTTGTGATTGTCAGGTTTGTGGAGTCGTGTCACATCGTGCGGCTCAGCTGTGCGGAGCAGGAATGGCCGCCGTTGTCGATAAGATCAGAGAAAACCGAGGACTGGACCGTCTCAACATCACCGTCGGGGTGGACGGGACCCTCTACAAACTACATCCACAGTGAGTTCATCAGGAAATGATCATTCAAAACTATTTACTGTCAAATGAAGAGTTGTGCGTTTAACTCACTCATCTAAAGAACTAGTTCAGTTTAGTTTAGTCTTATTTTCTGTGTTTGAGTAACAAGTGCTGCAGGTCATTTTACCTGAACAAATAAGTCAAATCATCATGACTGTGAACTTTCCCAGACATTTTTGTGACTTTTTTAACAAAGTTTTGGCTAAAAAAAAAAAAAAGCAAAGAAATCATTTTTGGGAAAAAAAAAACAATTTAGCGGCAACACAAACACACACACAAAAAAAACATTTTTATCTTAATACTGATGATGCACTATTCTGATACAAATACAGATAATGAAGAAATTCATAGGCCACACGATCACATTGTTAACTCTGACTCATGCAGATGATGTGTCATTACACTACATTTATTTAACGTATCTCATGTCTCATGCTTTATTGCTTCCAGCTCATAATGAGTCACAGCTCAGTTTGGTTATATTCAAATAAAGAGATTTAGATGTAGACAGAGAGACACCATAGGTTAAATATTAACTACTAACACTGTTATTTATTATAATAATAAATAATATTAGAGTTTGTTAGTTTTGTTAGTTTTGCCTAAACAATGTATCTTGGCAAACTCAGAGTTTATCCCTCCCAGCTTGAAGAGCAGCTTCTTGTTCAGACAGGAAAGTTTTTGGCACCGACATATAAACACATTGTTGTTCAACATGTTAAACACATAACAGGCGAGTTTATCCGGACGATCTCCTGCTTCGTCTCTTCAGTCTAAAGAAACAAAAATAAACCACCACATTTCTTACTCACTGAGGTGTTTGTGTCATAATCGACGTTCACCTCAAAGTCACAGTTGGACTGGATCAGTTTTTACTGATTTGGTGTCATATTTTTCACTTCACTGTTTAATATTACGTCTTTTTTTTTTGTCTCTGTGTCTAGTTTCTCGGGGATCATGCACCAGACAGTTAATGAACTGGCTCCTAAGTGTAACGTCAACTTCTTGCTGTCAGAGGACGGCAGCGGGAAAGGAGCCGCTCTCATCACGGCCGTCGGCTGTCGGCTGAGGCAAGAGCTGAACAGCAAATAGAAAATATCTCACTATTATCTCCCCCACTTCTCTGGGTTCTCATTATTATCTTGTCTGTCACACTCTTCTTTATGTTTTTTGTTTGTTTTATTTGCCTAAATCAAACCAGTCCCGTCCATGTATCATGCTCCAGTAGCTGCTTTAGTGTGTATACGTGACCAAGAAAGAGAGAAATATCTTTTCTTTCTCTGGTCAGGCACTATACTGTGTCTAGATAATATTTGATCAAACATTGTAAAAAATTCCCAAATTTCTTCAAGTTTTTTTTTCCTCCATATTTTTGATTTCTAAGATTAAACTTGTCACTTCATTGTAGAGATAAAACACACACATTCAACTTGAGAAACTTGAGAGAAATGTGCACGACTGGGGAAAAAAAAAAAAAGTTCTCAAACTGCTCTGATGCTCCGACATCGCCATCTAGAGGATTTCTCAGATAACACAAATCTGTTGCAACTCGGTTGGATGACAATTTAAAGAAAAGAAAAAAAAAGAAATCACAGTAAAAATAACTTTTATTCTTGCTACATGTTCAGCAAAAGAAGAAACATAAAACACTGTTTTAGAGAGATAATATCTGCTGTCTGCACGCGCTGTAAAAGGGATGAGAGATGATAATATAAATGTGTATTGAGATGAAAGGGAATATTGTGTGTTTGTTTTTTTTTTTTTTTTGCTTTAAAGTTTTTAATATCTTATCCAGATATAACATTATATGTTATAAATACATTGTTGCTATTTATTTTATTTTTTTATTGGGAGATGTTACTGTTGCAATAACGATGTGCACGAAGGAAACCGTCGTACAAAACGCCCTCAGGTGGATATCTGTCCTGTGAATGAGGGTAAAAAGATTTTACCAGGGCTTTATCTGCAGGGAAAACCCTGTCAACTACTTGCTGAATGTGCAGATTCATTCTCATTTAAGACAACAATCCTATTCTTCTTCTTCTTCTCTGATGTAACTTCTTTAGTGTAAAATGTCCAAAGAGCACTTGTATTTTACTAAGTAAAAACAAAAAATCCTGTTGTTGGCACTAATCACAGCTGCCGAACATTTGTTGTCTTAAAAGAAGAGCTGGTATTTCTCACCATCGTTGTGAGACTTATCAGTTACTTAGCAACAGCCATGAAACAGGATGTGGTGCTAACATAGATGCTAGAAGAACAACAATGGCCAAACTGTGTATAAGAAGAATATTACAGTTGCTGAAACTTTACGGGGAATTGAAACATTTTTGGAAATTATCACGGTTTCTCTGTGGGGATGTTTGAGTGTACAGCTCATTCTAATTGTAGCGCAATTTTAATTCTTTCAAAGTCGATATTTATTATTAAAGGAAATAAATTATGACTGCTACTTATGATTTTCATAGAAAGACGAGTGTAATTTATCACTGTCAGATCTTTAAGACGTTAAGACTCTGGCCTTTTTTTTGATCTCACATATACAGTAGATGTTTGAGTCAAATGTTCCTACACCAGGTCACCGTATATCCGTGTGTTTAAATTCTGGTTTGTGGGGACGTGTTAGCACCACTCCAACTCTGTCAAACTAAAGTTGATAAATTGTAGAAATAAAAACAGCAAGCTGTAGTTGAATATTCATTCCTATTTACTGCCAGGATAAAGAGGACCAGCAGGTCCTCAGATACTCTGCCTTCACAAGTCTGTTTAAAAAAAAAAAAAAAAAAAAAAAAAAAAAAGCCATTCCCTTCACATTGAAAAAAAAAAAAACATGCAGACACCTTAATCTCTTTGCCTCTGTTCACCAAACCCAGACTGTATCTGTCCAACTCAACTGTCAATCAAACAGTCACTAAATAAAATCAAACCTGTGTCAATCGGATGTTGTTATTTTTTTTTTTTATCCACAAAACTTCAAAAGTGTGTGTTGTTACTGCAATTTTAATACTGGTTTCACATTTATTAACAAGACTTTCATTAATAAAACAAATACAGATGTTTCATACCATCACTATGTGTCTTTTAAAAGTTGAAAAGTTATCACAGGAAATCAATATTATTATTATTATTTACCACATTCTGAAGTTAATTCTAATAGGCTACATTATTTACAACATCATGACTTGACTGTAAATGTGCAACCGTTACTCAAGTTAGATATTAACTTCATAAGCATATTTGTACATTAGCACACTCAGCAGATGTCGATGTCACATTTCACATCAGATTCTTCTAAATAGCAGCACTTTGACATTTTAATCCAGACTCTACGGTAAAATATTACAGTTGTACGAACCAGTGAAATCACAATATATGAGCAACGTACTGCATGACTGCACACGATGTGACATGATCAGTTTTTAAAAGAATTGTACTTTACAGTAAAGATGTTCATATAAATAATGAGATTCAGTGAATTATGTGAGATAAGATAAATTCCAGGATGATTTTTCTTTCAAAAGAATGTGTCAAGATAAATTCAAAGTCATAAATATTCATATTTATATTAAAAACAGGAGGTGGTTGTCAAAAGGAGTTGACCTATACTTTGATGGTAATTTTAAATGCTGGCAAGGCAATAAAATAAACAACTAATCACTTATCACATTATCACTTTAGGAATTAGATAAAAATGTCATTTAAAGTGACGGTCCAGAGTAACATGAACCCAGAGTTTATTTCACCATGAATACGAGTTAGTGGTTATTAGTGGTTAAAAAATGACAATTTAGATACGTTTGGCTGACTGCCCCATTTACTTTCATTGTTAACTATTTGGTTGTGAAAACAAAAGACGGTCAAACTGGATATTACTTCAACCAACGTAAAATATCTGTTGAGGGGGAGTTTGACTTGTATTTGTGATGAAATAAACTCTTAATAAAATTACTCCAGATCATAACTTTTAGTAAAGAAGTCAAAATAAAAAATAAAAATACAAAAAACAACAACATTAAGGCTTTGTGCTGATGCCAGTGGACTGTTCATCCATTGTACACACTTGAAAAGCAGTAACCACAGATAAAAACATTACAATAACATATTGTCATTTGCAGATTTTGTCCAAATAAATGATGGATGAATTATTTTTTAGACTTTCCCCACGAACAGCAAATGAAAAACAACATATTAAACATTGTTCTTGTTGTTTTGAAACTATTTTCATATGAACACGGAAACAGTGAAACATCCACGACATCCTTGGTTTTTACATCACTTCATGAAAAATATTAACTGTCCAACCAGATCAGGTTTAATGAACATCTCCTTTCCTCATGAATGAATTAATGTCACCATCATTTGATCAGCTCTGATTGGCTGTTAACAGGTTCATTCATCTTTGTCTTTCATTCAGTTCATTTCACTCAGCTCTATTTTTGCTCCAGATGTCCTCGTTGTGATTTGTTTTCAGCCGTCATTGGTTGAGCTCCATAAGTTTTGCAGTTGGTGATTTTATTTCATCAGGTCTCACCATATACGTGTTTTTAATGCTGTACGTATTTGATGAGGTGTGTTCTTTCAGCTGTATACAAACGTCACTCTCTGCGTTCAGCTCATTTTTAACAGGCAGGTTTGTGTCGAAGGTGCTGTTGGTCTTGATGGAGGTGCGTGCGTATGAGTTGTCGTTGCGATGGCTCCGTGTCATGGTCACTCTGAAGGTGTGTGTGTGCTGCAGCTCCATCTTGTCCTCCTCTGACACTTTGATGAAGGGACACCAAGAAAACGCATGACGGAAACCAGCACGAAACCTGCAGAAAGACAGAGAGAAAGAGACCTGTTAGTTTTATTTTCATTTGAAAAAAAGTTTATGTTTAAAGCAAAAACTCAGAATTACAGTGGTTCTAGGTCTATTTCCAGATGATAATGAGTTGATACTTTGTGTTGGTAGAAAAATCACATCAATCAGATGAGTTTAGAGAAAGTTGATGTTTTGTAATTTCAACCTAAAGAGTTATAACGACAGTGTGAGGGACATAGAGTTGAGTGGAGACAAATCTGAGACTGTAGAGACTGTTACTCCTGTCTGTGGGAGGATGTATTTGGTTTTTGAATGTTTAGTGTTTAGAGCCTACTTTGTTCTTTTGTTCAATATGTCTGTTTGCTTTTCATTTAGTGGGAAGTTGTGTTTTGTTGGTTCCTTATTTTTGTTCTAAATAAATCATTTGTACTTGTACTTAAAACTGTCCCTTTGGCCCAGTTATTCTTGTATTTTTATTGGTGTTACAACCCAAACCCCTCTAGACAAAATGGGGATGTAACACTAATAAGAATTTGTTCATTTCAATGGAAACACTCTCCTGTACTGACGTCATCGAGACTGGATCAATCTGCATTCAACAATCAACTTTTACACACTTTTTTTCACAAGATGACGTCGACAGTAAAACAACTTCAGGTAATGTAGTAACCAAAGTCGCTGCCAATGTAGTGAACCTTGGAAATGCTAGCAGGTGGTCGGCTGTGTCCACCTGTTTCCAGTCTTTATGCCAAACTAAACTAAACCATCTGTACATTAATTATCTAAACAGTTTCTCCTTGTGAGGGTCACTAGGTCACAGGAACATGTGAACTCTATGAAACAAGTTGAAACTTTCCAGTGCTAAACACTGCTGTGCCAAGTTTGGCTAAACTGCAGATTTCCATTGCTAATACTCAGTGGTGTAAAACAAAAATCTGATCCCTTTAAACATACAGTCATTATTGACCCAACCTTTTAAATACACTCATCTGCTTATGTAATACTTTGGTCATTCAGGTAAAGTAGTGACTTGATTTACAATCTTCTATAAAATCAGTCTGAACATTTACAAAGTCCAGGACACGTTGGTTTGTCTGTAGGATCCCTCTCCTCACTACCACAAGTCACATGTTATTTTGAGTCTTACACTGGTTTAAAACATAGAGATTTGTCTCCACTCAACTCTATGTCCCTCACACTGTCGTTATAACTCTTTAGGTTGAAACCGTCACACCGTGGTGAAGTTTTTGTCTTCTAGGCTTCTTGTCTTGTCACTAACTGTTTTACTTTTAAAGTTTAACTCTCCCTCTTGTGTCACTTGTCTGTCGTGCCTGATTCCTGATTGTGTCCACCTGTTCCCCTCTAACCTCATGTGTTTAAATAGTCTGTGTCTCCCGTTGTCCTGTGCCAGAGGGTCTGATCACCCTGGCCTGCTACCTTGTCCATGCTCATAGCCACAGTTTTGTTCTCATTTAACCTATTTTGTTTCTCTTGAACTTTGATAATCCAGGTTTTGATTCATAGTCTTAGTTCTAGTCACAGCTGAATTGTTAGCCTGATTTTTTGTTCTGAGAGTAGTTAGCATATAGTATCGCATAGCCTCTGCTTTTTAAGAGAGAGTTTTTTTTTCTATTTTCTGTATAGAGTTAGGTTTTCCTCCAGTCTGAGGACTTTGAGTTAATATTTCATAGCTTTTGATTTTCCACCTTCGCAGTGATTTTTATTTGGTGAATTTTCTTACCTCTTAACCTTGTGTTTCTTTCCTCCTATTGGAGTGATATTTTTTTTGTTTATTATTTCTTAGCCTGGGGTCTGCCCTCTGGCTACACACTTTAGATTATTATCACAGCCCTTTGATTTATCATTTCATTAAAATCTGCCTTGGTTTCTCATCTCTGTGTCTGAATCCTGTTTCGAGTTCTGGCCTGATAGAAATTGCAAAACATGAACTTTGTCTAAACTCATCTGATTGATGTGATTTTCATCAACTCATTATGATAATGACCGTAACGCTGGACTTTTCCTTGAAGAAAATGTTTTCTTTACCTTTGGTTCAAACAGCAGTAAATGATGGGATTGTACATGGTCGAACTCATCGCCAACCAGAATATAGCCAAGTACACCTGATGAAGAAAACAATGATGTTCAATAAACACATACTTCAGACAAAAAACTAAAACTAAGAGACAGTAACTAACCTGTTGAATGTAATGCTGTTTATAAATGTCTCTGTTAAATGATCCCAGTATGAAGTAGACGTGGTACGGCAGCCAGCAGAGGGCGAACGTCACCACCACCACAACCATCATCTTCACCACCTATGTAGCATCACAGACAAATGATTTATAAATCAACATCAAGTTATCAATCATAGTATCAGGTTAGTTTAGCTAAATTTAGCCCAGTTTATCTGTGTGACTGGTCTATTTGGCATTAAACCTTTCTCTTGGCCGTTATCTGGCTGTGGTAATGGTCTGTCGCTTCTCCAGGGATGTGTCCACCCCACAGCGTCTGACCGACCAAACTGTAGGTCACCAGCATCACCAGCAGAGGGAGCAGGTAGATCAGTAAAATCACTGCGTATTGATAACTACAAAAAAAAAAAAAAGACAGAAATCTGCTGTAAAAACTAGTAATTTCACCAAAATGACAATTATGACAAACATGACTTTTGAATTTTTTCTTCTAACACTACTTTGAAACAGTCTCACCTCACCTGCTAACACCAATGATTCATGAGGAATCGTTTCATGAATAATTCATGGTTTTGGTTTCAGATGTGATGAGATGAGGTTCTGAGCCCACGTTTTAGAGAGAGAGAGAGAGAGAGAGGCTCCTTCTGGTTGATTAATGTCGTCTAATAAAATATCTAATACTCTATTTTTGAAAACAACTCTACGTCCTGACTTTGCCAGAATTTACAAGTACAGACATGACCTCATTTAAAATGAGAGAGAGAAAAAAAATTATTATTCAGAAAGTTGTTTGGTCTTTAATTGAAAGAGGCTCACATTGTATCTACCTGCATGTATGTGTTTCATGTTATAGATATTTTATTGTGTTATTACTGTTTGTCTTCTCACCTTAGTTGATGTTTTCCTCCGTAATCATCAGGCCAGTCGACCATACACACAGTCCTTGGGTAATAAAATCGTGTCACGCTGTAGTAGCACTGAGGAAAAGCCAATAAAATTGCCACAATCCAAATCAGAGCAATCACAACCTTTGTAGAGGTGGAGGAGAGGCGGGGCTTCAGAGGGTGGATGATGGCCATGTACCTGGAAAAAAACGGAAGAAGAAGAAACAGTTTATTCATGTATATGTTTATCTATATTTACATACAAATAGATAGTTAGATAGTTGAGGTTAGACACTTATTCATGTAACTACCAGCTGTGAAATAACAAATTTAAAAGCAGCTCTTGACTTGAGGTAATTTAAAAGTTAAAGTTTGGACATTTTCTTCATGCATAAATGTATACGTAAATGCATTTTTAAACAAGCGGAAAAATATCTCCTTTTTTAATTGAGAACGCACATCATCATGAACCTTTTGTTGTCAACCCACGAAGCTTTATGGTCAAATAATAACAACGTACAAAGGATTTTTCTCTCTCGCTTTTAATTCCATTAGCAATTACATGTGAAAACTGAGCACAGGATTCATATTTTACCATGACAGACAATTTAATGAAATATGAAATCTGTTGATTAGATATTTGGTGCAGAGGAGAAGAAATAGATAGATAGATAGATAGATAGATAGATAGATAGATAGATAGATAGATAGATAGATAGACAGACAGACAGACAGATAGATAGATAGATAGATAGATAGATAGATAGATAGATAGATAGATAGATATTAATCCTCCCTCAGGATATAGTTTGTGGTAATTATAGACTTAAAACAGACTTTAAAATATCTCCCTTAAATGTCTTTGTACCATAATGATTTAATAGATTCAAATCAAAAAGAGAAAGTCTAAATAATGACACACAAGGGGAAACTCGTACGAAGACTAACTGAACGTTTACCTGAAATATAAATGATCATGAATAAAAGCTGCTGTATTTGCATCTCTGATGTGCAAGAAATGTACATCACAAACAGCGCCCCCTGTTGTATCAATATCAAGTCATGTAGAAGCTGTATCAACATACCTAGAACGATTGTGATAAACGTGAATTAACGAGGGTAAATTCCAATCATTCTGGTGGTCATGGCAACCTTTTGTAAATCTTTTCCAATCTACTTAAGTCATTTGCTTTCAAATGTTTTTCATTCTAATCATTATGTCACCAATAAAATCAAATGATTCAACTATCGATATGAATCATTCATGTGAATTATTCAGCACCGACAGGGTGGATGCGTTTGAATGGCTGTGCCCCTTTTTTTGGTCATTTTTACTTTCACAGATAATAACAGAGTGTGCTCTTGCATAAAATCATTTGCATTAAAGATGAAATTTTTTGCAACGTTCTGCTGGTGTGATTAAGAAAAAAGAAACTCAGTGGAGCGGAAATGAAGAGAGAGGATGAAATGAAATAACATGTAAATGTTTTACCTAAATAATGTATTTGAAGTTTTATGAGGAGAATATATTCACATTAACCTGTTTTTATTGTCCAAAGTCACATCAAACACATCTGTCTCAAAGACTGAAAGCTGCTCTGCTGCACTCACGCAGATCATGAGTCAACACAGATTATACAGTTGATCTATTTAACGTGTGATTGATCGTTTTCTGTTTGCTGCTGCAGCAGCTGACGACACCAAAGAGAAACTTTTAGGAGGAAAATCATATAAATTTGATGATTCCACAATTTGGAAACTAACGAGGAAGAAAAATGAAGTTATAAGCAGATTTCACACCTGGTCTGAACTCTGCACATTGGCTCATTCATCACTATACCTGCCTCAAGTCACAGAGCAATGAATCACACACGGTATGATCATGTATACGTACAAGAGAGTAATATAACGTTCTAATGAAACTCTCTTGTGGAATAATTGGCCCAATATAGATAGATAGATAGATAGATAGATAGATAGATAGATAGATAGATAGATAGATAGATAGATAGATAGATAGATAGATAGATAGATAGATAGATAGATAGATAGATAGATAGATAGATAGATAGATAGATAGATAGATGGACATGATTTCAGAATGATGCAAGGCCCCAATAACTCACCCAGAACCAATTATAGAAGCCCAAAAGGTAGACATAACTGCACCAAAAAGTGAAGAACCCTATAAACCATAACTATGTCATAGTCAAACTGAAGACCTTCACCCTGCTTCCTCTGTGACTAAATGAATCCAACAATGCCAAATGTCCAACAAACTACAGCCACAATCTTTGACGTCTGGGACGTGGTCTCATACAGCAGCTAAGTGTTTATAGTCAAACAGGATTAAGTTCAACTCTACTGACATTTCTGAGGCTGTAATTGCAAAAAAAAAAATTTTTAATGTGAAAGTTTACTCGATAAAGTGTAAACTAAGTAAAAAATCTCCGATGCAAGGTTTAATATCAAGAACAGATTGACTATTCATGCTCCAGTAAACATTAATGACATCTGTATCTGCGCTGCCTGTTGACCCATATATCCTTCATGCTGTATTTTCATCTGTATCGGGTGAACAGTTTCTGCTATCGAGTGATGCTCATGTTTCTGAATGAGTTGCAGTTTGATCTCAAATGAAGATCTCAAACTCCCAACTGACATTTCAGAAGCTCTGAAAATGGTTCGTTTTATTACAGAATTCAAGTATTAAAACAACATTTTTCAACAGGATATTTAGTTTTCATTAATCACAAATTCTGTTAATTACTTTCTAAGAAGATAAACTGTAATTAAAACCCATAAATAAACACATCAAAATATAATGTGATGTAGCAGATAAATGGGCTGTTTACTAATATAACAACATTTCCATAACTGAACATCCATCCTCTTTTTGACTCTTTAAATTATGCAGCTAAAAGTGGTGATGTAGCAGTTCAGGACCAGTCTTTCCATTAGTGTCTAATGGCTGTTTCAAAACAGTTTCTTGGGTGCTGACTTGCTTGTTTTAATAGGATACTGGATGAGAGCAGCAGCTTAAGGGCGATGTAATTGTAAATAAATCAAGACTTTTTGCACATGAGATGGTTCTTACCTGTCTACAGCGATGGCAGCCATCGAGTATATTGATGAAAACATCGCCGTGATGGGGAAGAAGTTCTGAAATCTGCAGTAGCCCAAACCAAAGTACCAGTCGTTGTGAAGAGCATAGACAAAGTTAAAAAGAGTGTTGAAGGTTGCCATGGAGACGTCAGAAAAAGCCAGGTTGACGATAAAGTAGTTGGTTACAGTCCTCATCCGTCTGTGAGCGAGGATGATCCAGATGACTGTGACGTTCCCGGTGATGGACACAAGGATGATGAGGGAGTAGGCGATAGCCCAGAGAGCCACCTGAGAGAGGAGGAGAGCGAGAGGAGGAGACGAGAGGTTCAACAGAGCATCACTACAATAAAAAATAAATCAAACTGTCAAAATCCTCCAGGAAACATGATTTAAAGACACTAAATTAGATGTTTATAGATAAATATTTCTCCATAAAGAATTAAATTATAGATTTGAATCTACTGGTTTTGTCTTAAAGACAAATCAGTTTGTCAGTATTTGTCAAAAAAAGTAAATTCAACAAAAAGCCACTGACTAATCAGATATTAACATAAAATAACATGATTTGATTTTAATTATATTTCACCATTTTCCGTGATCACAGAATTGCTCTGTGGTCAATTTCAAACATTCACTCTCAAAAAGCATTTTCTTTTATACAACTACAAGTGCACATGTGGAGACTCTCGCGCTCCTTTCATCAGATTTTTCTCTAAAGGCTTTCAACCTCTGCTGGATGTCACTTTTCCTAAAAGAGAGAGAGAAAAAAAAAGCCGTTTCTGACTTGAACCAGTTTAATTTCTCTTTGTATATTTCTCCTACCTGCCAGTCGGGCTGCTGGAACTGATTCCCTGCCGTCTCGTTCCCGTCCTCCAGCCAGTCTGCGGTCACTGATAAGGGCAATGAAGTGGCCTCCATGTTTCGTTCAATGTGTTGAATAAGACTTTCAGCGTCCATTTTTTTTTTTCTGTCTTTATTCACCTGCTGACAGAAACTTCATGCATAGATAATGTGCATTGTGTGCGTCATGCGTAAAGACAGAGATGAAGGAGCTTTATGGAGGATAAATAATCAATAAGATTATTAAACATATTCACGTGAGACTGTAACATATATACCATGACTGTAACACATTCTTCAATGGTCACTCATTTAATTTAAACTTATACATACATTTTCTTTCATTTTAAAGTTCTTGATTTTTATTCTAACAACTATTTATTTCAGATTGGGGGTAATCATAGCCTATCAAATATTTAATTTATTTGAGCAGCTATTTGACTCCTTTGGAAATCAGCAGAGTCGAGTTAATAATCATGCATCATATCACAAGTTTCACAGTCTCCTGATAGTCTAATCTTACAGCAACATGTTGGTAACCATTAATAACCGATTTCCTTGTGCGTTAAATAAAACTGACCACATTTGGTTACGAACAAAAAAAAAACTGTTTTAATAAGAAAAGATAAAAATGATAATCCATAAAGGAACATAAGCATGTAATCTATATATTTGACAGACACACGCAGTGACAGTAATTTTGGCTGCAGTGAGCGCAACAGTCTGTAGCACACAACCCTAACCCCGAAGATGTTCACCTCTACAAATAAACCAAATACCTCTGTCAGGTCAGCTCTTTAATGTCTTACCTCACTATTCCAGTGGTTAGTTTGTTCAATCCATCGTGGTTTATCTCCGAAAATTAGATTCCTTCTGCGTAATGGACAAACAGGTCCATCCAATAATCCATCAAGACATCGCTGCTCCCTCTCTCTCTTCTCTCGCACTCGCCTTCTCTGTCTCTTCCTCTCTCTCCCTCACACACACGCGCGCACTCACACACACGCACACACACACTGCCCCTCTACTGGAATGTGTAACTTGGTTATAACAGCACAAGCTGCAGAGTGACTGAGGCGCAGAGACAGGGAGGCACGCGACCGTGTGCCTGAAGGTGCGCCAACTCCAACAACAGCCAGAGAGAAAGAGAGAGAGATAAAGAGAGAGGGTGAATGAAAGAAAGAATAAGAGTTTTCTTCTGGTCTCTAGTCTTTGTTTTGCAGCTCTGTTGGTGTTTGAACAGAAGAAAAAGTGAATTTCAAAGACAAAGAGGTGACGGTGGGGGACAGTTGAAGGCGCGTACCTAAAAACGAGATGATGAGAGAAGGGTGATAAGGTCTCTGCTGCACCTGTAATTTTCGCAGCCATCAATTTCATGATCTTATGAAATCTAAACCAGTTTTGTGGTGTTTTTCTATCAAATTGCTTCCAAACTAGTCATTATCTGTTTCCTCACATGTCTGTATGTTGTGTGTATATATAGAGAGAGAGGTGCCATGTAATGCAGCGTTTGCAGGGTTGGACCTATGTGTCTGTACGTCATCTGAGAATAGATGGAGAGTTGGTGTGGAAAATTAATGAATCATAGATTTTATCACATGTTGATGTTGATGCACTTCAGATACAGACTTCAATTATATCTTGTTAAAATTCTTCTAGAATTGAGTAAAGAACAAATGCTACATTTTTTTCCACCAGAAACTGTTGGGGCCCATTGTATCAGGCTGAATGGATGGTGCAGTAAAGTATTTCTGGTTTCAGACAGTCACACATTTACTGAAGCAACTGCTATCTGCACCGTTAAAGGTAAATCTGGCACATTTGAACCTATATTCTACTTTAAGAGTCTTTGAGTTAATGTCAGTTGTTAAAAAAAATGAAACATGGTTGCTACGTTACGTCATAATGTCAAAGTAATCTCTTTCTAAGCCCCGTGCAACAACAGCCAGGAGCCTCACCAACATGACACTATGTCTGTTTAACTCAGTAGTGGTAAAGAAATGGTAGAAAACAAGAGTTTAATCAGACTGTCACATCACACCTCTGTTGGTTTCTGACGTGTTTGTCAAATCCCAGAAGAGTGGATAGTGTAAGGGCCAGATGGACAGTTATCCACAGATTAAACACTGAATATATGAGCTAGTTACAATCTTATAGGTCTAAATTATAAGAGACAAATTTCAGATGTTTCCATGTTGTTACACTCATTTGTAACATTGTAATGATTAAAATACTCGACCTTAGTTTTTGAAGAAATAACGACTCGTTTGGACGTTGATGAAGGCGTCAGAAACCAACAGAGGTGTGTGACAGTCTGATTAAACTCTTGTTTTCTAGTGTTTCTTTACCACTACTGAGTTAAACAGACATAGTGTTATGTTGGTGAGGCTCCTGGCTGTTGTTGCACGGGGCTCAGAAAGAGATGTTCAGCCTCTTTAGTGACACAACAACACTGTTTATTTTGACGTTAGAAATCTGCCCTGATCACTTAGTTTATCAGCTGCCTGGCCAGGCTCACCGCTACCACCACATCTCCACTAACGTAGACACTGTTTGGTTCATTTATTAACAACTGACATTAACTCAGAGACTCTAACAGTAGAATACAGGCTATAATTGTCTAATATGAATCTATAAGAGACTTTAATAAAAATCACTGTTGTAAAATAGTTAATATATAGATCTAATGATGATACAAACAAGTTTTCATTTGAGAAAAATACAGCAAAGACACAAAAGAACAATCTTATACAGAATAAAAAATAAAACTTTGCCATTCATGTGCAAATATTTCATCACCAAGGACGACATGATGTTCATCGACTGACAGTCAAGTCAGAACCACTGACAACAGTTGCTGACAAGAAGGTGCAATTTCTCAATACTATGACTTTCTGAAAAAGGAACAATACAACACACAAGGTCTATTCAAATAGAAAATACACGATGTACAACACCACAGGCACTGACAAAGAGCTCTATACCTCACACTTCACCTCTTTCTACCTCCGGCCATGAACTTATCAAAAACTCCATATGTGTTTGTGTTTATTTTCACAGAACCGATAGCAGCTCAATCTCACTTCGCTGGAATTATTCCATCTTTTTTCTTTCTTGTCTGTTGTGTGTACAATACCGCACGTGTGTACTTTCACATGCTCACGAGTAAAACCGGGTGAAGGACATGTTGAACAATGTATGCTGGGAAATACTTGAGCGTGGCCTCCTGAGTGAATTGGAGCCTGAGGCAAGTGTGAGTGAAGCAGGTATAGTGAAGTTTAACCCAAGACCTGATGAGGAAGTGTTAATATATCCTATCCACTCCTGACTCTTCACTAAAGACAAACGGCTGCATCAACTTACTCTGCCTCATGGCCTCTGTCATAAGCTGCACCTCAACACAAACACACTACATCCGACTACTAATATATATTTTATTTAACAGCGTCGTTATATTCTGAGACAATAAATCAAGAATATATCCGAATATGTTAAAACCGGAAATTGTTGTGGTTTTGCTTTACTTGGCTTTGCGCTGCCGTTTTCAGTCCAAGGTCTGTTTGTGGAAGAAGATAAGAAAAGGTGGAACTGATAAATAAGGACTAACTGTTCTAACTGCTTAAAAACCGTGATTCACTTGAGTGAACAGCCCCTCAGACAATTTCCTCCTGCCAACCCAACATGTGTTATCGGCTGAAAGCTGCTGCTGATAGAAATCTGGAGCCAATGGAGACACCGCATACACAAAGGGCAATCGTTGGCTATAGACAACCCGATGATGCTTCGTGTCGTTTGGAAAGTAACAGAGCTTAAGAAGCACTTTGTATGCTTGAAGGACAACATGAAACAAAATAAAATAAAATAGACGCACAGAGAAACAGGGAGGTACATGACTGTCACACAGAGATTAAAACTTCTTCTTAATCTTTTAAGAAAAGATTGAAAGGAGCAGTATGTCAGATTTTTATGTCATTTGATGATAAAATGATCCTAATAAGTCACTGTGTTAATTTAAATACTGATGTCACTGACAACAACAAGTAACAGCCAGAATATTCACATTTTAACATTTTATTCACAGCAACGTAAATCATGTTGATGGTTTGATTTACTGTTTTGTCCTGTTGCTCCACCACCACTGTCTCCCTGTCACCAAGTCAGTAGCATTTCATCAGTTACCACTGAGCTGCAGCTACAAACATTGTGGATTACAAATGTCTGACGTTACTGAAACTAAAAGGCCTCGTTACGACTCTGAACAACGTCTGGACAGAAGAAGAAACCGTCTTTCAAACATATGGAACGTGTGTTTGAGGTTTAGGAGCAGTGCTTGACTTGAGTTTAAGTCCATTAGCATTTGCATTTGCATTAGCATTAGTGTCACAGCTACCAAGTGCTGTAATTAGCGGAGTACGATTATCACCACCCCAATTGTGAAACTATGGAGAAGCAAATTATACTATTGACAGGACGTCACAGTCTCATCAATGTATGTAAACACTGGTTGGTTGTGTTGCTAACATCAGCATCATGTTACACTGAGACAGTGATAACAGTGCAAACATTAGCATGTTAATTATGGCGAATACAAAACATAATATTAGACACGAGATTGGCCAAACATGAGTCGTCATTATATGATCAACAGATGATCAAATTACAGTGTTGGACTTTTCGTTTGACATTGTAGCTCCTAGAAAATCGGTTCTTTCAGGATCCGTCAACTGATCTGGCAACCTCAACAGTATTTTGAATTTGACTACAGAACCAGTTTTTGCCAAAATCTTAGTTATGTCAGTAGGTAAATCATCCCAGAGTTTTGGGGGAACAAACTGCAAAAGTACAATGATTCAGTCACCAACAAAGCTCGAGAAGATGACTTTTATCTGACCTCAGTTGGCACATGATGTTATGGTTGTTAAAAAGATTAAATACCAATGATACACGTAGGACAGAATCAGTGTTATATGATCATGTTCTCTTTCTATAAACATTTATAAAAGATAGCTGGTAAGTTATGTTCGGCTGCTGAAGTTAATGTGACATATACCTGAGTGTTGTCAACATAACAGTGTTAGTTTTCATTATAAAGCAGCAGTGGACTGTTCATTTTGTGCTGTTCAGAATGGCTGTTGCAGAGGGAATGAAAAATCTTTTATAAATGTCTCTCCAAGCCAATAGTACCTTATAACGTCTGCCAGATGGCAGTAGCTGGAAATAGTGGTGGAGAGGGTGGGGTAGGTCCTCTGTGATTAGAGTGGTTTTCCTGATCAAGAAGCAGCTGTACTGTTTGGATGTGGAGGGTTGGGGTGAACCAGTTAGTTTGCTAGAATGATTTATTATGTGGAAGAGTCTTAGAAAGTAATAAATTAAGATAAAAACCTTTTAGACCAATGAAGGTTCCAAGACCTTGTGTGTGTTCAAGTCTAGAAATACAACTGAGCTTCCACCTTTATATTCAGCAAGAAGTAGTTTATTTATTCCCTTCACTTAGACTGTCGAGTGCGATGTATCACTCTGAAACTAAACTGCAAGTTTGATGAATGTGGTTGGATGAGAAGTACTAACTTTCTCCAAAATAAGAACAAAAATTCAAAATACGTCACTAATTACTGAGAGGGAGTGGGTGAAGACGATGTTTCTTTTAAAAGGCTTGTTCAGTTGAATTTTAAAAACACTGGCAATCAAGAAGAAATGAATTATTGATGAGGACAAACAGCTGTACCTCTCTGAGGAGGGATAAGAAGAAGGATAGTGATACTGAGTCAGTGCTGCATGGTTGGGTACAGGAACAGGTTTAACATGTATCTGTAATTAGTGAACTAATATTATCCACCACCTCAGAAGTGGTGGTAGAGCCACTTACACAACATCTATCCATTCAACAGCTATACCACTTATACCATGAGGGTTGTGGGCTGCAGCTAATATAATGACAATCTTGACAATGTGAGATAGGCAAAGTAGCGACAGACAAGTCACCAGTCTGTTACAACATCACCTTAAAAGATACTTCAGAGTAATGGACATTTCTGGAAATTAAACTAGAAAAACTGGTCAGTTTTGTCTCTTAAACAGCAGCCTGCTGGTGGACGTTGTAATTTAGTTGTAATTTATTAGTCTTCAGTTTTCATTCAATATGGATAAAAATGAGGAGAAAGATGTTGAATAAATTAACCAAAGTTAGAGGTCGAGGTTAAGGTCTTGACACCGTGGAAATAAACAGACATGAAAAACAACAGATTTATGATCTTTAACAGTTTGTTTTAAGCTCAAAGATTTACCTTGTGTCTCAATTTACATACGTCCATACTTACATTTACTATTTTTAGTGTGTAAGTGCGTTCACACTGACAAGTCTGGTAAGATACAGTGTTCTGTTAACACCTTGATGGTTTCACTCATAATGACAGACACTTCTCACCCTCAACGACACCATCTTGGCTACGGCGGCGTAATCTCCACCTCACATGAAACATGGAGCCACTCAAGCAAACATCAGCACTAGTAAGACTTTGATTATCTTGTTATTTAGACTTTTATTCTCGATTATTGATAATTGAAAACAAGTCAGCAGATATCTTGGCCGGCGACAATCACGGTTCAAAGCGATGATTAACGCTGAGTCCAGTGACAATTCACCATTAAAAAGAGGATGAAGATGAAGACGAAGATGAAGACGAAGATGAAGATGAAGATGAAGATGAAGACGAAGATGAAGATAAGATCACTGAAGGTTTGATTTGTTCAGAGACTTTAACAAAACAACAATTAAATCAAATAAAATCTCTAAAAAAGAAAATTTAATTCTGCATTAAATTTCTTTAACTTTAGCAACTAAATGTTATCAGCAACTTAAAAATGCAATATTTTAATGATGATGTGTATTTAATTGTTCAAATGTATTTAAGTTTGTATTGCTTTAATAAAGATATTGCCTGAAGGGCTCCGCATTTTATTATCCACATTTTATTACCTGAATGATTTATTAACTGTTTTCTTTTAAACTGAAGCAGTGTCCCGTCGTTTCTCTATTGTTTTGCACCACAAGGGGGCAAAATTACATATAATGGGTATTAACATGAGAGTGTTTATTGTTTTATGTTGTTTTAAAAACAGTTTAATTCATGATGCTTAAAAAGCAGCGATGAAAAGCTGAAAATGTGGAATTAGTTTGCTTGTCATGTTTATGTATGATAGTAAACTCCATCATGTCTCATACAAGTCTGTTGTCTTAATTAATAATTAATCAGAGACACTTCCTGGAAACACAACTGGGATCTTAGAGTACAAAGGAAAATATATTTAATTAATATGGTTCTTATGTATGAATCTGCTTGTAAATCTTGTTCATTTTTTATTTAGGTATTTTTTGTTTGTTTTGTTTCAGCTTTTTGGCCAATATGCTTCAATTTAAACCTGATCTCAGTAAGAGTTATGACTAGTTATATAAAAGAAATAAATAAAGGGAAAGAAAGTATATTGAACAAATAATTCCTGACCACGCCCCTGGAGATGAGAGGATGTTAAAGAAATCAATTTCGTGGTTCAGTGGTTAAAAACAATTGTATTTCACCAAACCTATCAATCATTCACATAAAAAAGAAAATAATAAAAACGTAGAACATATATCCTCTTCACGTCCCATTTCCTGGGTTTATTCCAGCCTTTAAACGTCTCATCCATCCATCAGTCCAACGTGCGCTTCCAGGTGTGGTGACGAGGACAATGCGGAAGTAGGTTTTTTTTTTTTTTTTTTTTAAATCAACATCGAAGAGCAGAGATCCGCGGAAGTGTAGTGTCAACACAGTGAGACACGATGGCAAACAACGAGACACGATACTGTCACAGATTCTCCTACAATGTTCTCAAATTCTCTCTGTTTTCTTACGCGGTCGTCTGGTGGGTGAGTAACGTCGTTTGTTTGTTTGTTGACGCGGAGCGCGCGCTTTGCTTTTTTTTTTTTTTTTTGTTTTTAATTCATATGTCCAGACAGAAAGAGAAACAGTGTGTGTGTTTCAGCCGGGGTTGTGTGTGTTGATCAGCATACGATGAAGCAGAAATGTATCTTATTTAAGAAAAAAAAAAAAAGATCGAGAGAATTCTCTTGTTTCTTGATCAAAGCGTTGAGTGTTCGACTCTGACGCGACAGGTGTTCTACCTGTTTGAAATTGCAACATTTAACCGTCTCTGTGCTACAAGGTGGCCACACCCTCACCTTTACATTCTCTTACTCTTATGTGGCTTGTTGAAGGCTACAGAGAGAGGGTAGAAATACAGGGGCAGAGGAGAACAACATCAACAACAACAACAACAACAGCAGCAGCAGCAGCAGCAACAAAGGGGAAATATCTGGGAGATTCCACGCGCTGTAATGACATGTTTTGTGCTGCTGTGGTCAGACAGTTGGTTTCACCGCATGAGTCATGTAGAGGACATGACAGATCGGCACAGTGTCTGTCAGCAAATAGAAACAAAAAGAAAAATTAACGATTTTTCCTTTTATCTTTCCAATATGGCTGTTTTAGATTAGATATATATTATACACAACATAAATGTTTACAGTACCCATGCTTTTTCAGCACATCAACTATAAGATCTGACAATTATTTGTTCACTTTGAACTACTTTATTAACATTTGTGCTAAAAAACACACAAAAATGATCAAATCTGAATTAAAAATATGTTATTTATGACAATAAAAACCACAAACATTCCCAAATTAACTGTTATAGGACTTGTAAAAGTAAATGTAGGTCGCAAATATGAACATATAAAGGTAAAATTGAAATATAGTAAAACTATAATCAATTTAAAACAGTCATAGCTCCTGTTTTATATCGTGGGAGAAAGTTTCAAATCAGGTTAATAAAATTCTAGATGTAAATCAGCCTAAATGTAGAAGGTATAATCAGTGACGATACTTCTGGCAATTTACTTTATAATACACACACAATATTGACGCACTGGACTGGAAATAGTGTCAACACAAGTCAACAAAAACAGTTGTTTTAAAAAGTGTATGTGACTGAGTAACTGAGGTGTCACGATTTGTTGAATCAAGTCAATAAATTCACATGTTAAAGTTCTCAAATAATGTGATGACATGAAATAAATAAAGAGAAAAGGAAATGAGGCGGTGCAGGAAGTGAAATGTCTGACCAGGCAGCTCCTACAGTCCAGTGAACTGTACATGTTCACTACATCCAGAATAGTATAAACAACAGTCTCCAGCTGTTTGATAAATGTATGAAGGAATCTGATAATTGATTAGCTACTGCCTCTGTACATCTGGTAGCAGTCGCTGGGACAATGTACAGATGTTTATGAAGCGTTGAAGGAAAAGTCCCAGAGGTCACAGATAAGTTAAATGTAACTAAAAATGTTACGTGTGTGGATTTATTCACAGAAAAAATTACAAATACAAACTCCTACTCAGGAATAAGAGGCTGTGTTTTATTTCTAATATAATGAGAGCTCTCGATATAATAAAAAATACATTTAAAACATAAAATTTTATTCTAGTTCACCCTGAAATCAGTATGTTTATGGTTTCTTAAGTTCTCTAAAACTTCATAGCACTTTGCGAAACCCTTTAGGTCAGTTCTGACACTTTATGTCTTCAGTGTTTGAAGTTTGGAGCTAAATTTCTTTGATATTTGTGACTTTTTTTTTCTTAAGGTTATTATAGTGGAAAGAAGTGACTTGATAACAAACCTAGTTGTGTTTACATTATATATGTAGTAATATAGACTAAGAGTCACACATTTTATGTCCTCGTAAGTGTTTTAGTGCTTTAATTTGTTCATGCTTCTGCTTATTTGAGATAGTTTTACAGTTTTAAATAACTTTGCTAAAACTGAAATAAAGTTCCCTGGTGTTTTTTATGTCATTACATTGCATTGTCCTGTTTTTTTAAGAATAAAGATTTTGTGCAGCATATAATCGCTGCAGTTGCTGACTCTAATAGACAACATGGCAGATTGCTCATTTGTGCAGACAGATGGCTGATTGAGACGACACTTGCACCAAGAAAATCAACTGCTTTAGACGCTTTTTCCACGATGGGAGTGTGAGTGTGGGATGGTGCGGCTGAGAGAAGCGATAGTGTCGCTAATGGGTTTATTATGAAGACTGAATGGTGTCTTGATGGGGGGTGAAACAGATTAACGACTTATATTTACTTTGCCCGAACAGTTTGCTGATTCAGTCATGTTAAAGAGACAGTCTCTGAAGAATACTCTTTATCTCTGTGTGATACTGTCGAGAACAAAGTGCACTTTAGGTTATGTTATGTAGACAGTAGCAAATGTTCACACACTTAGAAGTCAAAGTAGTGCTGTTTTATTATAATGAACACCAGCTGTGATTCTGCCAAAATATTTCATGAAACAGGTGCGTGGGATTTATTTTTAGCCGACTTGCACAACGTTCTCAGTAACACTTGTGATACATCAACAGGCGTTTATTGGCAGCTTTGCAGAAAAGCGTTTGGCCAAGTTTTCTGGTAATTTGATTTATTGGGAAGTTGTTCAAACTATTTTCCGTTACGTGTTTTCTTGACCTCATTCCTTTGCTTTCTCATGTTCCAATTGATTTTTAAAAACAACTTAAACAATAACTAAACAGCGTTATCGGCTCCTTACTTTCTTATTTTTTGATTTGCTTGTATTTGTATTTTCTCCAACGATCTGTTGTTGTTGTTTCCTCTAGTTCAGTGTCACAGAGGACAGGATGTCTGATCTGGGTTATCAGCTGCTCAGCTGCTGAGGATGCAAATAGCACAGTCACACATGTTGAAGGGACAATATACAGGACAAGATGAGTCATTTCCTTCTTACTGTGGAAAATCCTAAAGGAACAATAGCTCTATCCTGACTATCATCTACGATCAAAGTAGCCACAGTTGAAGAAGAATGAAATCAAAACCAAAACAAAACATGCAGGTGACGACAGTAGTCGGGTCAATTATTAACCTATATATAGATATAGAGACAATATGAGTACAGTGTATTTAGTGAACAGAGCAGAGCAGTAAAGGTAATTTGTGAGCTGATATCTGGAGTTTTTCTTTTATTTGTTTAGTCTTGCCAGTTTAATCTCAGAGAAAATGCAGAAACAAGGGGATTTTTTCAACAAATAAACTTCTTAACTGTGATCCCAGCTCTTAGCATTTTGTTCCTTTGGTTTCATTTCAGTCACTTCAGCCTGATGTGTGAGGTTATTTGCTACTCGCACCTTTTATTTACCCAGGGATTGTTTATTTGATAGAAGTTGCTCATACTGATAACAGTAAAGCACTTTCCTGCTTTGAGGCCTGCCAGTTTAATGATGGTCTTTGACTTTTAACTGCTGGTTGTTGTGATGTGAGGGAATCATTACAGTAAATCTATAGGAAATCTACAATCTACACTGGTATAATACACCTATCATATAAAATTGCACCTGTTTTGTTTCTCGTGAAAATCAAACAGAAAAGAAAAAGACGACACGTCTCAGGACCTCCTGATTTTATTATCTCCTATGGTTTTGGCCTTTGATGATTGGTAACCAAATCTTTATTTGAAGTGATGGTCCAGAGTAACATGAACCCAGGATCTATTTCACCATCAATATGAGTCAAACTCCCCCTCAACAGATATTTTACGTTGTTGAAGTAATATTGAGTTTGACCGTCTTTTATTTTCACAACCAAATAGTTAACAATGAAAGTAAATGGGGCAGTCAGCCAAATGTATCTAAATTGTCATTTTTTAACCACTAATAAAGCTCAAAACATCACTTCACTTCAGCAGTAGCATGAATAGGGTCCCTACACATAAACTGAAGTACTGATAACTTAGTAAGTGAACCCAGACTTTATTAAAAACACTGTTTTACAAGACTTACCCAACGTCTTGTTTACATAACAACAGGTGATGAAGGGTGTTCCACATCAGCAGATTCATCATTTTTAATAAACTCTCGGTTCACGTATTAAGTTATCAGTACTTCAGTGTAGGGACCCTATTCATGCTACTGCTTAAGTGAAAACTATTTTGAGCTTTGTTAGTGGTTTTAAAAAAAGTGATTTAAACGTGTTTGGCTGACTGCCCCACTTACTTTCATTGTTAACTATTTGGTTGTGAAAACAAAAGACGGTCAAACTTGATATTCAACCAACTTGAAAATTTCTCTTGTGGGGAAAGTTTGATGTGTATTTGTGGTTAAATAGACTGTGGCTTCATGTTACTCTGGACCATCACTTTAACTTTATCTTTAGACTCCAAACAATCTTTATAATCTGTTGCACTTTGCCTGTGTGCAGTTTGTATCTTTGTTTTAAAACTATATTTGAGATTCAGTTGTATATGCCCCTGTGGCAGTTAGTCTGGCACACTAATAGCACCCGTGAAGTAGTTTTAACAGCATGTAATAGGTTATATAATCCAGCTTAACCTTGGCCTAATGCCCTGATATTGTCACTAAGTCATCTGTAGCTAAGTGCATGGGGATAAACACAGCGCTGCCTGTGTTATTAAATTATCTCAGCTGTTTTAGTTAAAATTTGTTTACGTGAAGCCGAGTGTGATTTACAGACCATCAAGACTCTTTGTAAAGATTATCATTCGTGAATGTTGACACATTTTATCGTTGGCAGAAATTCAGAGTAGCTCTGTTTAAAATGCCCTTGGCTGAATGGAAGTAGGTTTTATGGTAGGTGGGTGGGGGGCAGCCAGAAGCAAGATCTCATAACAGTCAACAAGCAGGGACATGTAAGGAAAAGACATGATGGTGGAATATAAACAGATCCTGGATCTTCAGAACCCAGGGAGGACTACCAGTTTTCTTTCCTTCTCTTTTTTTTTCCTTCTGTTTCTTCATCTTCTCTGGTGCGTTCGTCTTAATTTGGAAAAGCTGAAGATAGATGGTTGACAGCAGTTAGCAACAAATGTGTTAAAGAATGAGCTGTTTTCAGAGGCAACAGGCTGTGATTTAATATTCGCTGTGTGGTTCAGTGACTGTCTGCATGTGTGCTTGAACATTTTCTCTTGGAAATTATATTTGCTCCAGAGAAAATTTCTCACTCACCATTAAAAAAGAGTGACCCCACCTTTTAATTTTATTTTCCTGTTGGATGATTACTGGTGTAAAGTAATATCCAACACAGCGAGAGTGAAGAGACACACACACACAAAAATAATTTACTCATTTAAAGTAAGTAAATAAATTTTGTACCATGGTTTTTATAAACGATATCATTTCTCCAAACATCTGCAGAAAGCAGAACCAAAACCACCATGTCTAAATAATATTCTGACTAATTTATTATGATTAACTCTTTAAGGTTTTGTTGCTCAGAAACTGTCTGTGTTTGGAACAATCACTGTCACAGATCGTATCTTATAATTATCTGCTGCCAAACACTGATTTAATGCAGATTTCAAACTCTAGTGGGTGTTGAAGTGACACAGACAATGTGAATGTGTAGATGAGTTATGAAGAGCACATCACACTGGACTGGTCCGGTCGTAAAATTATGTTCTGACTCTGAGGTTTCTCAGTGTTAACAGGAATCAGTGTGAAGTTAATTAAATTGCCCGTGTGAGGAAGAATCAAATTAACAGTGTTAAATTCTTAATAAACAAGCTTTGATGTGATATCTCGTTCACATTCTTCATGGTGCGTAGCTTCGCAGCGGTGGTTCATTTGAAGACTTAAACTGAATATCTCGGCAGTTTAGATGTATTAAAACTCTGATGACTCGTATCAAACGGAGGAGTCATTTGTGGCTGAAATGTTGACTTATGTAGAAGTAGATAAACCTGCAGTTAGCATTCATCACTGGGTATACTGAGGATCTGTCCGTCCATCTTTTGTCAATTCACACAAACAAACACAGATAAGGCAGAAATGTCCACAGCAAACATAATTAAAAGTGAGTTTTGAAGACTGGGCTGGTGTTCATCCAGAGACCTTGTAGCTGCAGAAGACAATATATATCTGGACTGTTAAGCTACAAGTATATATTGTCTCTGATATTGTGGCTCATGGGAAGAAAATACTGAATCTCAGTCTTGCAGACATCAGTAGGGTCCAGTGTATACCCACATCCCTCTCATCTAAAAACAGCAACCGCTCTCTGAAAAACCTGATCCAGAGAAATCCATATAGAGAAATGACCATATAGATTTATAACAGCGACATGGAGAGAAGTGTGTGTGTGTTTGTTTACACAGTCTAGACAGATTATCTGGTTCACAGCATAGATAGTTCTTCAAAAAATTTGAAGTAAGGTTTGAATTGATTGTTGAATTAGTTTGGAGTAAGTGAGTGAGACAAAACCACTAAGACTGTGTCTGAGTGTGTGTTTGTGTTTGTACTTCAGACATCACTGATTGTTCCCAGTGGATTCACTGTATCCCAAACTGAACCGCTTCAGAGAACATAATTAAAGAATGCAGCCCTTTACAATAACAACACTGAATTATCTGTTAGTGCTAGTCCACTTCAGTCTGGTGAAAATGCAGATTATAATTGGTCTCTAATTAGTCTGTGTGTGTGTGTGTGTGTGTGTTCAGTTGGAGAAATTTCTTACACTGCAGAGATTCCTAAAGACAGGCTGAGCCTTAGGGAAAGCAGAGATGTGTCTGACAGTCGGAGCAGCTTGATGGAAGATTAAACAAGTTTAGTCTACAGCTTTGCTCTAATAATCTCTGGGGTGAAGTCAGAGTGCTCGTAGTGACAATATTGTGGTAATATTGAATAATATTTACCACGTTGATCTGATGTTTGCTTGGTAACAACATTTTTTAATTAAATATATTACAACTGAGACTAATGTATGTATCGTTAGCTTGACAACTAGTCTTTAAACTGTAATACTGAGGGAATATCATAACAGTCAGTCCACTAGTTTTCCAAACATTTTACTCAAAATGACACAGATCAGCATCATGATGCTGCTTCAGGAAAAGTCACTGTGAATCTTGGTCAACTGCATTTTTTTATTCTCCTTATTTGTCAAATTTAAAGTGACGGTTCAGAGTAACATGAACCCAGAGTCTATTTCACCATGAATACGAGTCAAACTCCACCTCAACAGATATTTTACGTTGGTTGAAGTAATATCGAGTTTGACCGTCTTTTATTTTCACAACCAAATAGTTAACAATGAAAGTAAATGGGGCAGTCAGCCAAACGTATCTAAATTGTCATTTTTTTAACCACTAATAAAGCTCTAAATAGCACAATGAAGGGTGTTTCAGATCAGCAGATTCATTATTTTCCTGAATAACAGGCTGACATGTCTGTGAAGATCGAGGAAAATGATGAATCTGCTGATGTGGAACACATTTCATTGCGAGTTGTTATAAAACAAGACGTTGGGTAAGTCTTGTAAAACAGTGTTTTTAATAAACTCTGGGTTCACTTACTAAGTTATCAGTACTTCAGTTTATGTGTAGGGACCCTATTCATGCTACTGCTGAAGTGAAGTGATATTTTGAGCTTTATTAGTGGTTAAAAAATGACAATTTAGATACGTTTGGCTGACTGCCCCATTTACTTTCATTGTTAACTATTTGGTTGTGAAAACAAAAGACGGTCAAACTGGATATTATTTCAACCAACGTAAAATATATGTTGAGGGGAGTTTGACTTGTATTCATTGTGAAATAGACTCTGGTTCATGTTACTCTGGACCATCACTTTAGAACTGCTGAAAAGACATGAAATAATAAATTCTGTATTTTTCCCTTTAAGTTCAGACTGACAACTGTCGTTGCCTCTTTTTGTTTCCAGTTGATAGGTGGATTTATTCTGGCCATTGGCATCTACGCTGAGGTGGAGAGACAACGTTACAAGACTCTAGAGGGGGTGTTTTTGGCCCCGGCTGTAATCCTCATCATCTTGGGAATCATCATGTTTATTGTTTCGTTCATTGGAGTCTTGGCATCACTGAGGGATAATCTAACTCTACTGAAAGTGGTAAGTGGTTTCCTTACAGTCAGGTAATGTATCTTTTTAAATGTAGCTGCTAGGATTCATGGTCTATAAATGTCCTGTTTATTCTTTCATATGAAACACTAAGAGCTTTCACTTTCACATATGTTTCCACTGTTTGTTTTATTGTCTTGTTAGTTATAAACCACTGTGTTATTTTTTTACCTTTTATTTTTACTAGTGATTTAGTTTCAAACCTATAAAACCTGCTTAAAAATGAAAGGTCTAGAGACAAACTTTACAAGGAACATCGTATTAATACTGGAGAGAGGCTTAGTTCCTCCTAAAACTTGCTCAGTTCTTCATGGTATAAATCTCAAATGAAGGTGGAAACACTCTGGTTTTGGTCCATGTGGAGAGGATTGCAACACAACATTTCTGCAGATGTGTCAGGTGCATGTTCGTGTTCTGCATATTGATGAGATTTTTATCCCTCGTTGGTTATAAAAAGCTGTTATCTGTGTCGGCCTCGCCTTCCTATCACCTCCAAGCAGCCTGGCCTTTGCCCTCAGGCCTCTGTCATCAAGACTTTCATGGCTGTTCACTGGATATTTTTTTGTAGTAAACTGTTTTTGTATAAAAATCCCAGGAGATGAACATTTTTAGAAACATTCAAACCTCACTCTCATTTCCCATTCTGATGTTTGATGTGAGCATCAACTGAAGCTCCTGACCTGTATTTGCATGATTCCACAAAACACACTGGCAACGGTGCCATCACCACCACACTGAATAATTGCATGAATTTCCAGTTGCACAGGTGTTTCCTATAAACAGCTGGGTGGTGAACAGTTGCAGTATAACAAAGTATTGTTAGTTGGGGGGAAAAAGTAGATTATGAAGATGAAAAATGGAAAGTTTTTTTTAAAGAATTTAACAAGATCCCTAGAGACGGTTCCAAACAAAAATATTCTTTTTCTTTTCTTTTTTTTTTTTATTTCCTCTTTCCACCATTATGAAAAAAAAAAGGTATTGTGTATAAGATACAGGATTAAAGGATTACCGTTGTTGCCAGTGGCAGAAAAACAAGCAACTTCAAACAAAGCACATCCCAGGATGAGCAATGTTTGAAATTGTTTTATGTTTGAAAGTAGTTTTAAATACACAGGATAGTTAAAAAAGTACACTGCAGACAGTGACATCTAAGTGGCTGTCGTACTGAGAAAGACCAGCAGTGGAAAGATGTGACATAAACCATAACTGTGTGTCTGTGTGAGGACACTGGATGTATCCACACGGATTAGAAATAAGACATTTTAAGAAGTGGTTAAAAAAAATGAATTATTGTACATGAGCTGCTATTAGTTCATAGATAATTTATTTTTTTATAACAAAAAGAATAATAAATGTAATTGTGTAAGTATATAATAGCTCTTCTCTCTGTTGTGCATTTGATTACAGTTTATGTACACTCTGACCATCTGTCTGCTGCTGGAGCTGCTGGGAGGAATATTAGCGCTCGTTTTCCGCAACCAGGTGAGATGTTTATTAATAATCTCTTATCTAGTTCTTACAAGTCGATTTTACTAATGATCAGTGAGTCTCAGTCTCTGTCGTGATCATTGGCAACTTGTGTTTCCATGATCTGGAGTCTCAACAACTGGTCTGAGACCTGTAGTGTTCACACTACAAGACTTGTCAGTGATTGACTCCCGATCACACCGTGACGTCACCAAACTCTACGTCTGGTCACGTGAACTAGACAGGATGTAGCCGCTGCTTCTCACCGTGATTTACAGCCGTTTATTGTTGACGAGCACCGGTGAAGACGCTGCCTCCGACACAGACTAAACCGCTAAACCGGCGTGTAAATATCACCATGGCAACACGCTGGTTTTCATGGTGGAGCTGAAATCAGCAGCAGACCTCCCCGGTACCGGGTAACATCTGGATCAGACACGGGGAGTTTGTAGAAAGTGAAAATGAAAGAAAAAGCTTTAAAATGTCAGACTTTTAAACGTGGTTGTGAGTGAATCAGTGAGACGGCAGCAGCATTTATCTCACATCCCTCCTCTGATTGGCTGTCGCTCTTTGTCAGACTCAGACTCCTCCAGTTTTCTAACATGACAGATCCAGTCCCGGTCTCAGACCAGGTCTCAGACCAGGTCCCGACGGCCTCTGATGGAGTCGTTAGGGCTGTTCACACATTATGATCATTAACTGATGATTCACCAACCATCAGAGGACCAAGTCCACCAGACACCACCACTAGAGATCACTGATGGTGCTTTGTAAAATATTTTGGAGGAAAATTTAGATAAAGTCTTAAAAAAAAAAAAAAAACAATTTGTGTGTATAAAATAAATTAAAATATCAAGATTTCCAACAATACGTATCAAAAATGGAACATAACATGAAGAGAAATAAACTGATGTTGATTTTGATCATGAAGAAATGATACAAACAACATTTATTTTGGTTCATTAGGTTTTTTTGTATCATTGACATAAACCAAACATGTCACACAAAATGTATATTATGTATGTATGTATTATACTTCTATATCACTAAACAGCAAGAATTACCAGGAAAGAGTAACTTAAATAATAATATTAACGTAATTCTTTCGAATTATTCAAAACTAACAATCAGTAAATGGTGTTTTTTTTTTTTTTTTTTTAAAAAAAACAGTAAACTAAACGATGCAGTTGGTGTAATATCTTTCATTAAATGCCCCCCCACCCCTCATTTTCTAGTCAGGAGAAGTACAGAAGTAATTTAATTAGATTTAATGTGTTCAAAGAGGAGATAGTATTATCGTTGGTGTGTTATCAGTATTCTGATGGAACGTTCTGGTTCTCTGACCTGTCTTTGTGTTTCTGTATCAATCTTTTTCTTTCTTTCTTTCTTTCTTTCTTTCTTTCACTTTTAATATTTCTCTCCTAATCCGTTTTATCTTATCCCTTCTTTGTTTCTGTCCTTTTGTCTTGCTTTCTACTTCTGTCTTCAGATTCTTTTGCTTTCATTTCCGTCCCTGCAACGACAATCTTGTTACTGCTGCTGTGCATACGAACGAATGCAAAATACAAACGGTTTTAAACACTTTTCTCCAAAATCAGTTGCGATTATGAACAATATGTTGTATAAAAAAAAAAAGACGGGAAGGAACGACTCAACGTTGAATGTAAAGAGTTGAAGCCTCTTCCCTGCAGATCCTCATCAAACAACATGACTGGTTCATAGTGATGTAATGAAGCTCTTTCTAATGTAAACCCAACATTTGCATCAGATTGAAAGTGTTTTTTTATGGCGAGTCGCTTGAAGACCTTTATTATGAAGCAGCTGTAGAAAGTTAGAGACATTGTGAAGTTCAGTAATCTGCAAAAAAAAAGACATTTTCCAGTGAATTCTTTTCTTATACTGAAAGGCTTAAAGGCAAAACGGTTAAAAAAAAACAAACCTGTGGGATGAGAGGATGCAGGAGCATTCAAAGTATCCTGAGATAATTAAAAAAAAAAAACACAAGGGAAGAATTTACAGCTGCAAGTTCAGTTCAATGCAAATTCAAGTCTTAACACTCCCAGTTTTACTGATTTTTAGATTAAATGTTAAAGGCAACAACCGTGTTTTGTCTCCAACTCACCGGTTAAACTTCACGAGTTTGACAACAACATTAAGAAGTTTATGTTGGTACATTGAAAAAATTAACTAAATTGTACTAATAAATAATAACTGATTTATTTATCAAAGATGCCGTGACTCAGTTCTGAGCCACTTTAACATTTGCATATAATCGGTCAAAAATTCTAATATCTATATGTGACAATAAGCAAGATTTCCTTTAGTCATTACAACACTAATAATGCGTTAATTAGGACTATTTCCCCTGAAAAAGTATATGTTTAATGATTAATGTATAAGTGGAAGATGATAAAATCCCTAAAAACAGCTTTAATTTTTTGTCACAAAAAGTAAAATCATCAGACTTGATAGAATCACTACTAATGTTTTCATACGCTGATGATGTCTAGAGCCGAAGTGTTTTCTATTCATTACATCTGTTTTGTTGATAAAATGCTTATTAATATCTGAATGTGGAGATTATCTTTTTGGTTCTTTTAGATTTGATTTATTTACTTGATGATTATATTAAAAGTTGTGATGGAAATTCTGATCTTTCTCTGTTTGCTACAAATATCTTAATAAATATATCTTAATCAATCATCATAGATAGGTATCTAGATAGATAGATGACTTTATTCATCTCCGAAGGGAAATTCTGTGTCAGTCCGCCACACATTGATCATTATATGCGTGACTGCATTTTGTGATGGTTTCAACCTTGTCACTTCGTTCACTTCTTCTATTCTTTATATATAAACTATTTATTGATGCGCTTCTGCCGCTGGGTTTTAAAAACGGCGCTTCTTTGTTGACTGCGTCATGTGCCGTCTTGAGAAACAACCAATCACCACCGAGTCAAACTAATACCCCGGCCCAAGACCTTTTCGGGCAAAAGAAGTCCCTGCCTGGGGTAGGTACTTTTTTGGCCCCTAAAAGGATCCTTGGTCTTGCATTATGGCCAAGTTCCCGTATTATTACCCAGAGGTTCCTGCAGTGGAAACAGGCCTAAACATACCTTAAGTATTACATGGATAACGTCATCTGGGTGGACCTCGGCTGTGAGAGGATTTCAGTCTCTGGACTGCAGGTGAAGGAGTCTGAGGCTCTGAACCTCAAACTCCCCGCACAAAGGAAGGTCGAGAGCTGAGGGCCTAAAGTCTGGAGAACCGGGTTCCCCTCGCTGCCTAAGTCTATCACCCAGTTGTAGTGGCAACTCTGTATTTGTAATAAGATAAAATCAAACAAAAGAGAGTTCACACGTTCAGCTGTCTTTGTTGTAGTTTAATGAAGAAATCATGCATAAGAGGACCCAAACACACAGAGTGACAAACTTAACAGTCACAATCCTTTCGATCATTACGAATTTTATTTTCCCCAATGTCTGTTGGCCAATACAACGTCACATCACGTCATGTCATGTTTTAGTGCTTAATAATTAAGTTATCATGGTATTCATTGAAGCTCCTCGTGTGTCATTTCTTTATTTTTCTGTCGTCTCATGTACGTTGAGAAGTTAATATAGATGTGGATGAGAAACGTCTGTCTTTTAATAAGATTTCATTCCATCGTCTGTATAAGTAGATTTCTTATGATGATGGATTTTTTTTCTTTGGTTTCTCATTTCAATGAATGCCATGTTTAAGATGAAAATGCCATGTGAGCTTAGAGTTCAGTCTATAATAATTGGTCCGGTGTCGTCAGTGTCAGGGTGGTGGGGGTGGGGGAGTCGCCTCAGTGGACTGACTTCAAATCTGTAAATCTGCTCCGTGTAATGTGGTTTAAATGTGGCTGCGTTTCCCCCGATGGATTCACCGTGAAGACCTGATATGTTCAAGGGAAAGAAGAAATATGAAATGGAAAAAGGAAGAAAAACCCTTTTAATCTCTGAATCTCATGAGGGCATCGGTCTCGATTTATTATTATCAGCGGCTAAAAAGAGGAACGTGACGTCACGATGAGAAAGAAAAAAAAAAAACTCAAGCACGCTTTGATAAACTGACTAAATAATACAGCAGAAATTAGTGGAATAAATGAAGTGAAAACACTCAATGAAAAGATCGACTTAGTGGACTTACTGGACCAATTTGCAAATATTCATTCTGTGATAGTTTAATTAATACGTTAACCTAATTTCTGACCTTTACTGCACCAGATTGTGAGTGACAGATGTGAGCTGTCAGACTGTCATCTTTTAATATTCCACTTCAGTGGATCAGTCACCTTGACTAATCACTGAATTTCCTCTTTAAATCTGTGTCTGACACAGTGACAGTAGATGACTGACAAAATGAACATGGTAACGTGACCCTCTCCATTCCTCTCTGTATTTCTATTAACGCATCTGTTTTATTTCTTTTTTTTTACCCTCAGACTGTTGAATTACTGAACAAAAACATCAGGAAGGGCATCGTGAACTACTACGATGACCTGGACTTTAAAAACATCATGGACTTTGTTCAGAGGAAGGTAAAGTTACATCACTCTTCTGTTTTCTGTTTCTGTTAACAACAGACATCTGCGGAAAAGTGTACATTAGCTTTTCCCTCGTGAGTAAACACGGCTGCTGTGTTTCGGCTTTTCAAGACAAGACTCCAGATCTGTTCAAGTAGCACCAAGTGAACTTGGATGATCACAGCAATTCATGTCCAAAATAATGAGACAACTGTGCCGAGACGTCACTGCGCACCTGCTCCCACAGTGTAGAGCACACACACACACACACACACACACACACACACACACACAGCCTAAAGCTGAAGATCTCATTACCAACTTTTATCAAGCACATGGGGATGCAGTGTCAGACTAATCACACAGAAATTAAGAAGCAGCCTACAACAAACTCTATGTCACCAGAAGATGGAACAAAAAAACCACATGTTCCTTCAGTTTGCTTCATCACGTATCTGAACCTTTAACACTGAAGCCAAACTGAGAATTGATTTAATAACATTTCAGGTCAGTGAGATATTTTCTGTCAGTTATTTCATATGAAAGATTCCTGTGTTTTTTTTTTTTTTTTTTATAAAAGACTCATCTCAGCTGGAAATAATCAACATTTCTTCAGCAGAGTTTTTCAATGAGTTTCACTTCATTGCTTATTTTTTCTGACCCTTGGTTCAGTCTCTGTCACTGCTCTCACAGTGTTGTTGTTTTTACCAAACAGCAGGAACACATAGTTAGTAACTAGCTGCTGAACATTATGGAGCATTTAACAGCTTTAAAAAAAAAAACCAGATGTTTCCCTTCAGGATTTGGCTCCACAGTGAGATTATTAAATGACCAACTGTTCACCAACAGGTTCTACATATGATGTTAATGCCGTTAATGTCTCAGGTGGTTGTTGCACCGCTGCCAGGAGCAGTTGTTGCTGGAGAAACATCAGAATATTATGTTCAAGTGTTTCTAAGTTTAAGTCAAAACATGACTTTGCTGTGTTTATTTTGGCTTGAGTCCACAAACTAACCTGCACTTGTTATTAACTTAAAAGCAATTTCACTTTATTAAAAAAACAGGTCGGCTTGCTTTGGCAGCAGATTTTTTTTTTCTTGTTTATCTTGTGATGTTTTATTTGAAGATCCTAAGTTGTTGGCACTGTGATCTACTTGCTCTGAAAACAACAAACAGTGCTTCAGTAATGGTAGAAAGCCATTTGGCAGCAGCAGTGTAAAGCTTCTTCTGTCTCTTCTGTCTTGGTGCAGTTGATCGTTTGCTCAAGTGTCCTGTAGTAGGAGAGATCTAAGTGTTTTCCTGAAGAACTTGGATGAAAAACAGTCAGAAAACCTCAGTGCTGCTGCGGTTGTTTTGATCTGTGTGTGTCTTTTGTCTTTTCTCTCTGTGGCTTCTTGACTTCCGTGAACTTTGAAGCTGATTATATCATTTAAACAAGTATCGTTTTAATTCTTTTCCGTTTGTCATGTGTATTGTAACAATACGTTCTTATCAGTTCTTGACATTTCTAGAGGAAAATACTTGTAGTGCTTGAAATTTCATCAAGAACAACATCTGTCACATGTCACATGAGACTTTCCGGTAAAATATATCAAATGAGGTGTAAACTCGGCATGAAGTCTGACTGTATCAGCCAATTACTCTTGATCTGTTATATTTCCTGTTAAATATTTTAGTATTTTTATGAAAACTTTTTACAAATAGATCCATGAAAATAATTATAAGTTACAGCCTGAAGCATATTGAAACCTTTAACACTGTCGTCAAGTCCAACTGTAAATCTTATTTTTTATTTATTTTTTTTCTAGCTGTAAATCTGTGTAGGCTTAAATTGTATCTGGGTGCAACAACAGGAAATGAGAAGAAATTCATCACACAAATCCATAGATCAGTGGCAGGTTGTATCATAGCCTGTGTTTCACGATGACCTTTCTAGTCATGATGCATCAGTATCTTCATGGAAATGTGACATTTATTCCACCACAACAGTCTTAGTACGACAACGGTGGCCATTTTTTTTCCTCCCATACATTAACACCATATAACTCTACTATTGGCTACTGAAATGTCCTATTTGTAATGACTTCAGATTTTAATTTCCCTTGTCAGAGAACACCTCAGCAGCAGCACATAATATTCCCGAACATTTTTTTTTTTTTTTTTTTTTTTTTTAAATCATAATTAACACCAGATTCTTTTAGTTATCAGTGTTGTCACAGCTGCTGTGGAAGGATTTTGTGGTTAATATTAAGAAGTCTTACAGCAGCAGCACAAACAACAAAGCTCTTCAGTCATTTGGACAGACACTGACTTCATTTCCCCAGTGCTGTGTGGTTGTTTGACACAAAAGTGATCATGTATATTTATGAGCTCATTTAAGATTCATCACAAGCGACATTGTTGGTGTTTTGGCAAAGTAAGTCGAGGGGAAATTTTAAACTGCGTTATGTCAGTTTTAATATTTGAACTTGATGTTACTTTTACATAACGTTATATATCTTAGTATGAATATGTTTTTCAACGTTATTGTGGTGTTTTTAAAGTTATTTAAAATGCATAGGTCAATATTAACAAAACAAACCAATCAGTGCCTTCACCCGTCTATTAACACCTGGCTCCGTGTGTTCGCCCCGGAGAAGCTTCATTGATCAGTTTGATCTGTGTACAACCGTCAGACAGGAAGAGGCTTTAACATTGATCGTTTTTGTTACTGTAGATGCTCTGAAGGACAGATAAGATAAGACTTCCTCCCTCTCATTATACACAAGTATTATCCTGCTGGTGTTTTAACTGATTGATTGCTGTGTCATTTTTAAAATGCAGGACGTATTTTTGCATCTTTAACACTGTAAGAAAGTGACTGCATAAACTCTGTGTGTGTGTGTGTGTGTGTGTGTGTGTGTGTGTGTGTGTGTGTGTGTGTGTGTGTGTGTGTGTGTGTGTGTGTGTGTGTGTGTGTGTGTGTGTGTGTGTGTGTGTGTGTGTGTGTGTGTGTGTGTGTGTGTCTCTCAATGTGTTGGTAATTTGACATCACAGATGCTGAAACCAGTAACATGATGTGTGCGATGTGCTCCTGAAGCATTAGCCTGTCAGGTGGAGACATCCCAGTCAAAGTAAATCAGTGTAAACCAGCCTCAAGGGTCAAGTCTTTCTTCTTTCTTAAGTTCAAAACAGTGGAGACATGAAGGAAAGTGCACTGCAGGTATTATTATTATGTTTTTTTTTTTTTTTTTTTGGTGAAACATTGTCCACCAAACTTTAACACTTAAAACAGCAGTTTGCTTTTAAGTGTTTGTGTCTTTGTTTATAGACAGACAGACGATAATAATCAATAAAATAATCCGATACACAGAAACTGGCTCTTTAAATACAATCAATATATTTATTCACAAAAGGTTTTAACTTGTTTTTAACTTGACTTCATGCTTACCTGGCGCTCCTACAGGTTCTCAGTTATAACAAACATGTGAAGGATGTTTTCCCGCTACGCCATCTTGACTCTTTAAATCTGGAGCATGTCATCGAGGACCTGGTCAGCTGATCAATCGTCTTTTAACAATAGTTATACATGTAGACCATTTGATGCCTCTGAGTATCATTGTCCAATCAGGCTGAAGTCGTGCTTCAAATCCCGCCCCTTTTGTGCGTTTTCTGCCAGGTTGAAATATGGGATGTTATGTTTGTGTGTTAGCGCCGCCTCCATCAACAACGCTACCTCCCCTTTGAAATGATAATGATTCAAAATCTATTACTAAAACAGTGATGTGCCTTGTATGTATCTGTCGACATTTATTGAAAATTAGTTGTATTTGATTAATTTCTCTCTCACTGACTCAGTCCAAATTCTTATTTATTGATTGTAATTGGTTTTCGACACCTGTCGTTCAAAACACCCCCCGCTGGTGATTTAAAAAAAAAAAAAATAAATAAATAAAAATTGAGCACATGGTGATTTCCATACGCTGGGCTGTGTGTCAACCTTGCAGCTGTGACACATGACTGTTTATATATTAAAATGAGGTAAAAAAAGACCTGGGTTATATTTTGGTTGGTGCAGATTTTATCAGAGGTGGTTTCCTGATCTAAACTGTCCCGGGTTGGTCGTCATTACTGTATTTATTACTGTCATTAATAAGTGATAGAAATGACAGTAATAGATGACACCCTTCTTGTTTCAGATCAACAGATTCGTCATTTTTCTTGTTCTTCACGGACACATCAGCCTGTTGTTCAGAAAAATGATGAATCTGCTGATCTGAAACACCTTTCATCACCAGTTGTTATAAAACAAGACGTTGGGTAATTTTTGTAAAACAGTGTTTTTAATAAACTCTGGGTTCACTTACTAAGTTATCAGTACTTCAGTTTATGTGTAGGGACCCTATTCATGCTACTGCTGAAGTGAAGTGATATTTTGAGCTTTATTAGTGGTTAAAAAATGACAGTTTAGATACGTTTGACTGACTGCCCCATTTACTTTCATTGTTAACTATTTGGTTGTGGAAACAAAAGACGGTCAAACTGGATATTACTTCAACCAACGTAAAATATCTGTTGAGGGGGAGTTTGACTCGTATTCATGGTGAAATTGGTGCAACAATGTGTGTTTCTGAGACCTCTATATTATAATAAATATAATCACGTGTATATCACACTCTTTCTGCAGTGGAGCTGTGTAATAATAAAAGCACAGAGAACAGGATGGACTGACTTTGAGCCGTCAGCTCAGCTGGCCAGTCATCCGTCCAGATAGTTACCCGTTCAGTCAGTCTGCCAGTGAACAGCCGGTCATTAGTTAACTAGGTACTTGGCTACAAAACCAGTCACTCATCCTGCAAATATTTTATTCTGAGACACGATTGTCTCTCAGGATTTCCTCCTGGTAATTGACATCTGAAGAATATTCACTATCCAACAGTGAAGACAATGATGATAGAAACCACAGGAAAAAGAGAAAATGGAGAAGATGGTTTTTTTGTAATGACAGAAGAGCAGAGGAAAAACTGGGCACTTTTCACTTGACTTACTTTATGTTTTTCTGTGATGTTGGTCAACACTTAGTTGTGTAATCTGGTCATAACTCTTTAAAAGTGAGTGCAAGGTGAATCTCTTTATAGGCTGAAAGGATGGAGGGTCACTTATCTTCTCCACTCTTATTAGTGTTGACAGTTGGGTTGAGAGATCGCTGCTTCAGGTTCAGTTTGGTCTCGTGAGGACGCTGAAAGCCCTGAACTGCACTTAACGTCAACCTTTCTACAGGAAAGATTTACTGCAGGATAGTTAGATAATGTGACACTGTGACAGTTTCACACAGTTTCAACTGATAATTCAGTGTAAACTTGTGATGTTTACTTAGCAGTCTCACGTATTAATCACATCATTATTGCTTCGCCTTCCCGTGACCCTCGTTCGAGTCTTGACCTCGTTGGCGTTTCGATGGCGTCGCCAGCGAGAGGGAGTAACTCCTGGCGCTCTGGCGTCATGTCAGCATACTGATCACACCGCCTGGCAAAGAGCAAACTCATTTTTATTCATTTATTCATCTTCTCTCTTTATATCTCATCTCATCCTCTCTTACTGTCTCTCTTGATGTCTGACCTCTTGTCATATTTGTCCTCTTTTTTTTCTCCTTTCAGACTCACTTTCTCTCTCCCATTAAACTATTTGTCTCTGTAAATGACTACAAAGGACAGATAATAGTGTGGCTCTTGGGTTTTTTTTTTTCTTTTCTGTGAGTGTTTACACTTTGTTACAGTTTTACAGCTGCTATTTTCACAACAACAGTATAAATCAAATAGAAATTAGTGATTACAGAATACAGAGATGCTAGAGGGGGTTGGTCTAATTGGTTTTGAGTCGTATCATTTGTGACAATACACTTAACTTTCATGCGTTGTTATTATTTTTTTGTATCGTTCAAATACTGAAACACATAGGTCTCAGACAGATGCCGTATCTATCTTATTATTTGGCCTTTTTCTCATCACAAGCACAGCTAATAACATTAATAACAGCTCTGTGCTGTTGAAGTTATTACCATGAGGATACCTAATTGGTAAAACGCTCCATTGATTGTATTAAATTGCATTGTTTTAGTTTGTATCTCGACATTATCATGGTCAGTGCACAGAGTAGTTGCCTTGACAGAGAAAAGCTCAGTAAATCTTTTAATGTAGGCGACTCGAAGCTCTCTCCCAAATGCAATAATTATTATCTTTCTATAGTTATCAAAACTCATTTATTTTAATTTTTTCCTTGTGAAGTAATAATGTTTTGTTTTCTTGAGGGTTTGTCAGTAATGGCTGATATAGAGGGCAATAAAATGTAATTGGTTGGTGTAGCGCTATTTTGTGTCTGTGAACGAACAACAGGAGGTTGGCAGGTATCAATTTGTTGTTTGAGGCTGTTATTGATTTAGTCTGGGCAGCTGCTGCTTTTAACTGCTGGCTGAGTGTGTAGGAAAGATAAGAACAAGCTCAGATAGGGGAAAAAATGAAGGAATGAAATTGGATTTAGATTTTTTTTTTCAGTTAATTGCACTGTTTCATTATTGTTACTACAGATATTCATCATTTATCGTTTACAAATACTCAGAATAAATTGTAAATAAAGGGGAAAATGAAAAATACAGATGATAATGAGTAAAATCAGTTTTAAACCAGTGTAAGACTCAAAATAACATGTGACTTGTGGTAGTGAGGAGAGGGATCCTACAGACAAACCAACGTGTCCTCGACTTTGTAAATGTTCAGACTGATTCTATAGAAGATTGTTGATCAAGTCACTACGTTACCTGAAGTTGTTTTACTGTCGACGCCGTCTGGAGGAAAAGTCTGTAAAAGTTGATTGTTGATGCAGATTTATCCAAACAGTCTCAGTTGACGTCAGAACAGGAGAGTGTTTCCATTGAAATGTGCACATTTTTAGCAGTTTGTGTCAATATATATGGAAATGGAAAGGGAGCTGAATACATCATCACAGTCTAACTGTTTGGAGACGTAGCTCTAGCTTCAGTAGCTTCAAAGCTTCAATCTGCATTCAGTCATTATTTTGAGTCTTACACTGGTTTAAAACATAGAGATTTGTCTCCACTCAACTCTATGTCCCTCACACTGTCGTTATAACTCTTTAGGTTGAAATACAAAACATGAACTTTTTCTAAACTCATCTGATTGATGTGATTTTTCTAACAACACAAAATATCAACTCATTATCACCTGGAAACAGACCTAGAACGACCTGAACTCTGCATTTTATGTTTTAAAACTGATGCTTATTATTTGGATCCACAATATAATGACGTGAAGAAATAGTCATAATATTGTTTACTGCAGTGTCGTATTTTATGTATCATAATGTTGATTTCAACCACGTTGCTCAGACTTACCACCAACTGAACACAGATTTTGGCAAAGTAAGAGAGAGATAAACACACACTTACAGTACAAAACAAACTCATAATTACATGCAAATTGTTGTTAGTTGTGGCTCATTTCATTGCAAAATGTTACTGACATCCTGTGAACACAGCAGAAACAATTAACAAAAAGTTGTTTACGTTTTGTTTCTCTCTAACTCAGTCACATTACATATCTTCTTCTTCTTCTTCCATGTTGCTCCTTGTCTCTCTGGCAGTTTAAGTGTTGTGGGGGTAAAGAGTACACAGACTGGGGCGTCAACATGTACCACAACTGTAGTGCACCTGGTCCATTAGCCTGCGGTGTCCCATATACCTGCTGCATCGTCACTAAGGTAGGTATCACTGACCGCTAACGCTACCTGCTGCAGTATCTGATGATTTCAATGTGGTTAGCAGTGATTTTAACAATTAAACAAATCTAGAGCTCATACAGAAAGTCAGTGTTTGAAACTAACATATATAACATTACTTGGATAAAAGCAAACATTTCTTCATTTGTGTTTCTATTTATTTACCGCAGAAGCTGGTGAACACTCGGTGCAGTTTGTATGTCATTATAGTAATAGCTGTAATAGTGTGGAGTTGCATTTAAAAAGCATCTCATCATCCTTATGATGGTGATTAGCCTGTGCCATGTCTGATACACTCATAGGCAATTTTCACCCACACAAAACATCATAAAGGTTCCCTTTGAATTTCAACACCTACACTCCCCCAGAGTTTATAAGAGAGAGAACAAAAAACTTTGATTGTGTCGTCGTCAATATTAAGTTCAGTCACAACATATATGCATTACATTGGTCTAATTGACAATGTGAGTCAGTTGTGATAATAAAGTTAATTAAGTTACAAAAATGTCAAGTAGTTATTATCCTATCTGGGTCTATAATTGTTTTTCTATTTTCAGTGGTGCTAATTTTCTATTTTCTTTATTAATGTTGCGTTTGTGGAACTAGAGGCTCATTTCTATTAAACATCAGAGGAAACATTGTTAAACAGCGTAAAGAACTGTTATTGTCTCACTGTCAAGATGCAGTGTCTGATGTAGAGTCACTGCACTTTCTTATTATTCACTAGAACAAAGGGTTAACATGTTTCTACATAAATGTAACAAAGACTTGTAGTGTTTTATTTCTCCTCTTAGTACAATGTTATTACAGACTCATGGGAAATACACATTCATTCTTCTGATCGTACTATTTCCATGATAAGTCTCCAGAGATGAGGAGGAAGGTTTGTGTTGGATGTTTTCATCTGGGACATGACAGAGTCACAGCAGCTGTAGCGTCGGTTGACAGCGAGTTATCACCATGACTTGAGAGAACTGCTCTGATGTAGTTGGACCAGACGCTGACAGCAAACAGCTCAACGTCCAGAGCAGCTGCTCAGTAACACTGATGTGCTCCAGGTTACTGCATCTCTCCTTAATAAACATCACCTTCCTCTGGTCGTCTCGTTACCTCCTTGTCCTCTGACAGGTCTCAGTGAGACACATGATGCTGCTCTGTAGCTGGTCAGAGCGTCACTTCTTCATCTTATGAGGAGACATCGTACGTTCCTCATAGTTCCAGATGGTTTATCCTTCTCCTCCACCTTGACTCCACCAGGATCTGTCGTCTCTTGTTGGGTCGTATCTTTGAGCAGCTCAGTGTCATCAGCTGATCAATGGAAAAACAATTATTCAGCGGCGCTCTGGTTGTCACAGTCAAAAACAAACAAACAAACAAAAAACATGAGAATAAAGCCGTCTCGATAAAAAAGAAAGAACTGTTTTAGTTAAAATGTTGAAAAGTTTAGGGAAAAAAGTAAGAAAAAAAGTCGCTACTGTCAAAATGGCTGCCGCTCACATGCTGCCACAGCAAATATTGTCACTAATGGAGTCATTAACGTCATTAACGTCATGAGTGAAGATTTAAGATTCTGCTTTCATGTATAAAAATAGAAACTTAAAGTTCTTTTAGTTTTGTTTTATAGAATGTCTTGTTTTTTATCTCAATACCTGCTCTTAAATGTAAGAAATGTGTCACTTTAGTGAACAATAGGATGTTTATTTTATTAAAAAAGAAGATTGTTTTTTGTTTTTTCATATGAGCTGATTGTGTTAAATGTTTGATTGTCTCATATTGATCACAGGACCTTAAACTGAATCGAAATCGTATCATGAAAGACTTTATCATATCAGCAAATATCATATCGGTTTCTGAGGAGCTGATGTATGTAACATCGTCTTGTGATGAAACCAGTTATTGACTCTTAAAAATGGTGATGACTTTGTCCTTCCTCTTCCTCCTGTGTCAGGCAGCCATGATGGATTGCTACTATCGTATTTTATTTGAATATATAAATGTATTTCAATATTTGAATATGGAAATGCAGCTTGGCTGCATACAAACATACACTCTTCTTATCGTCTCTGGTAGCTGTGATGCTCGTCTGCTTTTTGTTGAAAAAGATATATTTTGTGTTAATATTTGATATTTGAGTTTGTTTTATTCTCTCTGCTGCTGACTTTTCTTGATAACTGAAGCTTTTCGTTGTCTCTCTGTCTGGTTCCTTCTCACATTTCACTTTAACTTAATCTCTGTCTCTCTGCTTCTGTCTCCTGCAGCCTAATGAAGTGGCCAACACTCTGTGTGGCTACGAAACGCTGAAAAAAGAGGTAAGACCATAAAGACGGACTGAATTTTAATAAAAGACAGACGTCTCCTCTGTTGTTAAACCAACGGTTATGAAAACACCGTTTCTGCTGCAAAACACAAACATAAATACAGAATCGTCATGTTTCTGAAAGTGTCAAATCAAAATTGTAACAATGTATTTATACTTCACTAATGGAACTTTATTTATTGATGCGACGACTGATTGATTGACAATTGTTTTTGTTTTTTCGAAGCGTTTGGAATTGATCGACATAATTCACATAAGAGGCTGCACTGACGCTTTTTTCATCTGGCTGATGGACAACTATAAGATAATGGCTGGACTGCTGTTAGGAATCCTAGTACCTCAGGTACACACACACACACACACCACACATCACATCATCTATAGGCTGCTTGGGTGTTTGGTTTATTGATTTATTGTTGATTCAAAGACGTTTTTCCTCCAGATGCATGATTAAGTTGTATTTTAAGAAGGGAACGTTTTTGTGGCTGTGTACATGTGTTTGTGCAACTTTATTTTAATGTTTGTTAATATCAGAAGCAAAGTGAAGCCACAGAATAAATAAAATAAAAACAACCATTTATCCATATTCAACAGTCTGTCCGATGCAAGCGACTACGATAGCTAAAGAGGAGAAAATGTAAATTGCTTTACCTCAGGCACATCTGACAACTCCACTGCATGAGCAGTGATGAAATAAAAAGTGTAATTTTCACAAAAATGCTTTGCATGCTGGTCCATTTCATTAAGGTTTTAGAGGGAAAAAAGGCCAAATTCTTGATACATCAGCCCGTTGAGATAAATAATCTAATAAAACGATACATCTTGGCTTAAGATTTACATTTTAACCACAAAATAACCATTTTTGTCTGACTGGTGTTTTTATATGGTGCTTGTAAAGTCTGTAGCTGCGTCCTGATTCGAAGGTTTCATCCTTTGGTGGATGTTGTAATAATTTATAGAGGTAGTTTGGGCTGTGAAAGATTTAACTGTTGTCGCTTTTGTGGCTCAGAAAAACTAAGATGAAAGAAGTTTCAAAATCACGCAGACGAGTCATGAAAATATGACGAATGTGGCCGATAAATGGAGCCTATGAAGGATTCAGCCTTTATACTGAGACACAGCTCACACACATATATACATACACACACACACACACACACACACACACTCACATTATGGGCTCTTACAGTACATCTTCAGTTCATACACATTTCCTTTTTACCAGATCCATTAGAGGATGTTAGTGTGACAGACAAGCTATTTGGAAGCTATTTCATTGTGTCATCAATTTGTCATATCTTGTCAGTCCTCATCTCATTTTACATCACGAGGTAGACACAGACTGGCAGCTATGGCTATAATATACTATATGTAGGATGGTTCAGGCCCTTAAAGACATGTTCTGGAGTAACATGAACCCAAAGTCTATTTCACCATCAATACGAGTCAAACTCCCCCTCGACAGATATGTTATGTTGTTTGAAGTAATATCCAGTTTGACCGTCTTTTGTTTTCACAACCAAATAGTCAACAATGAAAGTAAATGGGGCAGTCAGCCAAACGTATATAAATTGTCATTTTCTAACCACTAATAAAGCTCAAAATATCACTTCACTTCAGCAGTAGCATGAATAGGGTCCCTACACATAAACTGAAGTACTGATAACTTAGTAAGTGAACCCAGAGTTTATTAAAAACACTGTTTTACAAGACTTACCCAACGTCTGGTTTTATAACAACTGGTGATGAAGGGTGTTCCAAATCAGCAGATTCATCATTTTCCTCACTCTTCAGTGAGCTGACACATCAGCCTGTTGTTCAGAAAAATTATTTGTCACTGCCCCATTTTACTTTATTGTTAACTATTTGGTTGTGAAAACAAAAGTCGGTCAAACTCGATATTACTTCAACCAACATAAAATATCTCTTGAGGGGGAGTTTGACTTGTATTCATGGTGAAATAAAACCTTTCCTTCCCCATAAACTCGCTTATAGTGACGGTTCAGAGTAATTTGAACCCATCAAATTACTCTGAGCCGAGCTTTAAGTGAGTGAAAGGTGTCAGGAAGTCATCCAGTCTGTACATGTGATGCTTCTCATTTCATCTCTTGAGTCTCTTCACTTTTCATTCTTCATCTCAGACAAAAACATTGATCTGATCAGATGTTCATGAATATATTAGAAAAATCTTTAACCAGACTAACACGCCGCGTTCATAAGAAATCTGATCAGACGGATATAATATTATTACATCACTGTAGTTTGATTTCAAGATGAAATACGGAATTAAAATTGTGCAGAATCACCACCAAGTTTAGATTTAATTTATGTTCTGATTATTCAAATAAGATTTGATCTGTGGAAACTGTAGTTCTGATTAATAATGGAAACATAAAACTTTCATCAGTCATCAGAAATATTTTCTTTTTTTAATCATCAGTGATTTTCCAACTTTAGAAAAGTCTGAACACCTCAGCAGATATACCAGACATGTCATCTTATCAATATATGATTAATTAATGAAGTTATAAAGTCTCATTGCATCACTAATTTACAAACTGTGGTTTAAAAGATCTGTTCACAGTGTGAACACAGACGTTTTCTCTTTCTGTCTAGTTCTTTGGTGTGATAGTGAGCTGGTTGTACATCACCCGTGTTGAAGACGCCATCAGTGAGTACGGTCACTACACGGACGGTTTACTGGACTCAAACTTCCAGGAGAGACAAATGAAGAAACAGGGTCGTGTGTCCAAGTGGTTTAAGTGTATGCCAGAGGTCGACTAAAGAAGACAACAACAACAACCCAGAAGCAGCAAATGGACTCCAGCCAACAATCACAGTTGGTTAAATCTCCACTCCAACCACTTTGGGAGTCTGTCTTTGCATTACAGGTTTACTACAACCTTGCTTCACTGCGGAAAGAAAAAAAAACTTTTGTTTTTGCTTGTGTTTTTTATTGGGAAGAAGGAATTGTTCAGCAACCAAATAGTTTAGAGGTTATTTTGTCAACTTTGAATTGTATGTGTATAAGAAAGTAATGATCTGTTAATGACTGTTAACATACCGGGCACTGACGCGTGAGCTCGTTTAGCCGATCTGTGCCTCGGACAATCTCAGGGATTAAAACGCAAAACAAAACGTTTTTTTTTTCTTCACATGTTAAAGTGACATGACAATAGTTTAAAACACAAACTCTACGGCACTGACGTTTATTTTACCTGTGTTCATATTGTTTTCTATACTACTGCTGCCAAAAACCTCCAGATACATGATAGATACTATAGGAAAATATTGGTTGAGTCTATATAACTTGCTGAACCTTTATACAGTGTCCAGTGATGATGGTGATAAAAATACAACTGACCACTGTGAGTTAATTTAAAAACAATACTAGTGCAATACTAGTGGCCTTCAGATAACAAGAGGATAACTCAGAGTTATTGTTAATAAGTTATAAGAGATTTGACTAAATTAAACAGATCATTTCTAGGACAAAGGTAAAATAGGAAAGATAAATAAAATTACTTTGGGGGATTAAACAAAGTGTGGTGTTATGAATATATATTATTATGAATTTCACAAATGAATAATGTTATGTTAATGAAGTTAATGTGATAATGAACTTTTGTTTGATTTGATATGAACTGAGACCAAAGAGTTTTTCTTATTATTATCTCTATTTTTGTCTCTTTATGTGGCTGTTGATTACTTCACTGTCACCTCTTAGTCATGTGTTTATTTCACTGCTAAATCTGGTTTGAAGTCCTTGTTTTAATTCAAAGCCAAACAGGAGCTGACCAAGGTTTAACATAGCAGCTCACTTTTGCACTGAATGGTCAAAAAAAGAAAATGATGAGGTGGTGTTACCATTGGAATAAATATAAACTTAAACACACTTTCTGTTATTTTCATGTTTAACCTGAAAACAATCGCTTCATCATCAGAGAGCAGGTGTTTTTAGGTTAAACATGAACATTTGACGATAACAGCAGCTTTCTAATAGTTTTCTTGGATTTTGTTATGATTTGTTCTGAGTTTGAATGAGTTGATCAGTGCAACTCATGTTCAACTCACAGCAGAAGATGAATATTTTTACAAAAGAGGTTTTAATGTGTCAACTTTGTTCCTGTTTGGCTGCAGCTTCTGAAGCTATTAACTGGTGCGTTGAAGGTAAATGTTTGTTTTTTTATTACTCTATTTGTGCTATAGTTGCTACCTGCTTCTTACCATTAGGTTTTTTTTTTTGTCACATGACTCAACTTTTATTAATAGGAAACAGTTCAGATACAACACACAGTAACAGTCAGCTTTTATTCTTTAATTTGGAGGTAATTACTTTATTTTTGTTACTTCATTTGTCTGCTTCATTAAACCAAACGTCTCTTGATTAATCAACATCATCACAGACATTTTTTTTTTTTGGCTTCACATTTGACCCAGCTTGTATTATACTTATAACCAAAAAAGGTCCATACTTGTTACTTTGAGTATGCACTGCATGTAAAGTGTTATAAATATTACATGACATAAAGTATAGATCTTTATGTTATCACCACACTTACACATCATCATGAGAGTGTCACTTTTGTTTCTTTAAAGGAACAGAATGATAAATAGATTTACTGTACATCCAGACATCCTGCAGTTCAAGTTCACCCGGATCTATAATCTGTCTTGAGTGTGGAAAACGTAAAGATTCGATGCTATTTGATGACTTCTGTTGTTTATCTTCCTGTAAAGGAGGATTTAGAGGTTGGAGGTTGTTAAATAAATAATGTCTTATATCACACTGAGTGTTTTCAAGGGCGGTCGTCAGACTGAATCTAAATCTTTCATGCTAAAGTATAAAAAGTAAGTGTGGGAAAGGTTTAACTATAGAGACAATGTGGAAGTAAAGAATTAAACAGACGCTGTCGGAGGAAAATGATTTGTGTTAATGTCTTTCAAACAAAGCAGATTAATTAAAAACAATAAGAGATAGAGAAAATTTTTTAGCTCTTATCATGAGGAAAAAAAAAATCATGAACCAGTAGTTTAAATATTGAAGTCTAATTTAAAAAAATTAGAGAAAGGAAATTCACTATCTTTTGTTATTTTTTTTAAATAAAAAAAGAATATGTTTATGTTACTTAGAGCAAAATGCTGTAAACTTAATTGAATCGAATGATAAACTTTACACACATTTAATAAATAAAATATTTAAAAACTTTAAAAAACGTTGTCTCTTTTATTCATTTAGAAGAATTAGTGTGGAAAGTTGCCGTGAAGACGTCTGAAGGCTGATGCTGATGGGGACTTGTTTATTTGATGTGTTCTCTGTCTGACTGTTACCTCAGCTTGTCCTGCTGTTTTGAGAGATTCCTGCTGAATGGAGCCTATTAATATTTTACTCCTCCCACCACCACCACAGAGGAGAAAATTATTTTCCTACGTCAACAACAAAGAAATGCAGAAGCTGTTGGGAATATTCTGGGTATTGTACTCATGTTGCTCTGGACCAACACACATCTTAAAATAATTTTCCCTTTACCACCAGCTCTTATACCCACAACGAGAGAGAAAAAAGATTATTGTTATTATTATTATTATTATTATTATTATTATTCGCAGGGTCAAGTAATTATAGGTTGAAGTTCAAAGCTGCTTTGTGAGAGCTGTCGTTTCCTTCACCGTGTTTTCAAAGTAAAGTAAAAAGTTCATCGGCTTCTTTGTTGAAAACAGATCAAACAGAAGTGATACATGACATGTGTTGCATGATGTGTCATGTACAAACAGAAGTCATAAGATTCATCAGTACATGATCATGTAGCTGATCTCATGGGAGCAATGTTTGCTTGAAATGTGCCACAGTTGTTTCTCTTCCAATATTTATTTAGCATGTTGCCTTTATTATATTCTCTTCTTGATATATTTCATCAGTCTCATGGATTGTGGCTGCCTTGATTCATTCATGAACAGATGTGTCCTGTGGTTTTTTTAGGGTATAAATGTTTGTAATATCAACTTATGAGAAAAGAATCCATATTGGATCTATCCAACATCTTTATTAAAACTCCTCTGAGAGAATTGTTACTATGACTTGGTTAAAGTCGGAGAAAGAGTTCAGTAGCAGCTAATAAAGATCCTAAACTCTGCCTTCCTGCGAAAAGGGCAAATGACTTTCTGCTCTGACAAATAAAAAATGGATGATATCAAACAAATCAAAACCAAAAGATAACAAAAGATACTTATTGAGATTTAAATTCATACTTATACATATTTGCTTTTGTGAAAGATTGAAGCAAATAAGTTAAATTGTGTGTTTTACTGTGATGGAAAATCACAAATTTAAAATCAAAAAAGTACAATGATCCTGACTCTAAATCTACCACAGTTCCAGACATATCTATCTATCTATCTATCTATCTATCTATCTATCTATCTATCTATCTATCTATCTATCTATCTATCCATCCATCCATCCATCCATCCATCCATCCATCCATCCATCCATCCATCCATCCATCCATCCATCCATCCATCCATCCATCCATCCATCCATCCATCCATCCATCCATCCATCCATCCATCCATCCGTCCAGTTCGTCCAGTAGCGGGTTAACTTGTCAGTAGTAGTTATCACAGGTCACTGACCTCAGGCCTCTGAGTCATCCGTTCACAGAGATTTCCCCGTTGTTTCCCCAACTTTGCTGACAGTTTTTGTTTCTCTTTGACTTGTTGCTTTTCATTGTTTCTCCCCTTGACTTTCACTTCTGCTCTTCAGCTTTTTCTACTGAACAACATGAGTCAACACACATCGAGAGACCAGAAGAGAGTAAAGTGTGTGTAATAGTGGTTTTTCACGGCGCTCATCTCTTCTGATGTTAAATTTGTTGTATTATCTATATTGTCAGGGTTAGATACTGTCTTCCTGGCCGCTTTATCTTTGTTTGTCTTTGTCTTTGTGTTTGGATGAAACATGCAGCTCATCCTTGTAGTCTCTTCCAGACAGTACAAACATCACGGTCAGTGATGTTTTTACAAGTTTGTTCAAGTTTAGTTTCGTTTCCAGTCTAACACATGCAGCTCCTCTTATTCTTCATTGAGCTGCTTTATTCTTGAAACCAGTCTCCTGTTTGGATCATTGCCTCACCACATGCCTCGCTCTGCTTCAAACCACATACATCAACAAGCTCCACGCTGCCCAGAAGCCACTCACCATTATTCCCCTTTAACAGCTGCACACCAGCTACGGACTCTGAACTCAAACAAACTCTGCTACTAAGTCTGTTAATAAATTGATTGTTTAAGCTGCTGCAGTTGTTTATGAACATTTGGGTCTAAAATAACTCCACAGCCTTTTGATGATTTATAAAAACTTCTGTAATCTTCCATTCAATATCACTGGACACATTTTGTGACTGAGACGATGCACATCAACTATCCTGTATCTGTATCTGACAGATTAAAATTTGGTGAAATATAAATAGTTATTACTCTGCAGGAACCTACACCAAGATTACCACACAGGAGACACTGACGGAAAAGTCTAACTGAAATCCTTATCTCTTTGGCTTTTATCTTATTTCACCATTTTCCTGAAACAGAAGATGTTTTTCAGTTGTTCCATTTGCAGTCAGAGCTTGTGCTTTTATTTGCCTGTGAGACCTGAAAGGTCTAACACATTTTGTTACATAAGATCTTTACTGAGAAACTGTAGGTAAATGCATCAGAGAAAAACAAACAGAACACATTTATACATATACATAAATATATTTGTTTATATAACTATACACCTTCATCTGAACCCATCCATTAGAGGGATGTGTCTCCCTCACACAGAGTACACTATCACTACCAATGAACTGTAACACCTCATATCACACATCAAACATTACCTCAGTAGTCGCATCACTATAGAAGTACAGAAGTACAGATACTAGAGTAGAAGTAGAGACACTAGAGTAGAATAAAATAACTTTGGTAGAAGTTCAAGTCGTCACTAGAATGATTCTCCAGTAAAAGTCTTAAAGTATCTAGTATTTACTGTACTTCAGTATGACAGTAATCTATAAGTAAATGTAGTTAAGTGTAGAAAGTAAAAGTACAAGTACATGTTAATAAAACAGAAGAATATTATGAAGTTTATCCAGCACTTTAAAACATGGAGCTACAACAATCTTCATAGACAATGAATGAGTCTGAACTAAAGAACTAAAGTTGTTCTTTTTTCACTAAATGTAAATTAGTGTTTGATATTGATATTGTTGAAGTTTCTCCATCATCCACCTTTAAGATGGAGCCTCCATCAACCCTCAGACATGGTGTTGATGGTCTAAACAGTCACAGGTCAACAGGTCGATGAGAAAACAAGTCCATTGTCAGAGGCCATAAGAAGGTCGTTGGTAACTTTCACTAATGTTGTTTCTGTGCTATGATGAGTCTAAACCCTGACTGAAAATCCTCATAAAGACTATTCCCATGTAAGTAATCACATAGTTGAGCAGCAACAACTTTCTCCAGGATTTTGGACATAAAAGGGAGATTTGATATAGGTCTATAATTAGCTAGATCACCTGGGTCCAGAGTAGCTTTTTAAGTAATGGTTTGATTACTGCAGCTTTAAAAGCCTGTGGTACGTAGCCTTTTACTAGAGATAGATTGATCAGACCCAAGATGGACGTGTCAATTTAAGGTAGGACGTCTTTAAACAGCCTGGTTGGAACAGTGTCTAAGAGACAAGTCCTGTCTCTGTCCAGATACAAATCACCTGTTAATGCTGATTCCAAATCTGCTGCACTGGGTGAAATATCAGCGCCGGAGGTGGGAAGGAGGTAAATAATTTTATCTCTGATGACAACTATTTTATTTGTAGAAAAGTTCATAAAGTCATTACTGCTAAGGTTTACTGGTATAGACGGCTCCACAGAGCTGTGACTTTCTGTCAGTCGGTCTACAGTGATGAGAAGGAACCTGGGCTTGTTCTTGTTTCCTCAATTCAAAGAATAATAATAAGAGGCTCTGGCCTTTCTGAGGACTCTCTTATATTCTATGAAACTATCTCTCCAGGCTACATAAAGTTCTTCTTGTTTGGTTGAAGCCACTTCCTCTCTAGAGTCCATGACTGTTGTTTAAAGCCTGTGTTTGTGAGTTAAACCAAGAAACTCTCCTCCTCTGATTCACTACCTTCTTTCTCAGTGGAGCAACAACATCAAGTGTTGAACATAGGCAAGATGCAACCCTGTCAAAACCATGAATTTTAAGATAGTCTTCTATTATATTCATATATGACACTTGGATAAATAACTGCTCTTTGAATTTAGCCACAGCATCATCAGACAGACACCTACTGTAGTGAAACTGCTTCCTTATTAACCTTATTAAGAAATGGTCAGAGAGAAGAGGATTATGAGGAAATATTATTAAATTGTCAACGTCAACACCATAGGTGAGAACAAGGTCAAGGGTGTGGTTGAAACAGTGAGTAGGTTTGTTTATGTGCTGAGAAAAGCCAATTGAATCCAACAATATGTTAATATGTTAATGCAGAACTGAGGCTGTCGTTATCAACATCTACATGAATGTTAAAATCCCTATAATAACTTTATCTGTACTGAGAACTATGTCAGATAAAAACTCTGAAAAATTAGTTATAAATTCAGAATAAGGACCAGGTGGATGATACACAGTAACTACCAGAACTGGTTTTTGCATTTTCCAATTTGGAAGTGAGAGACTAAGAGTGAGACTCTTAAATGAGTTATATCTAGTCTTAGGTTTAGGATTAATCATTATATAACAAAACAAAAATAACAAAAATTTGGATGGAAGTTATCTTATGTTTAACAATCCACATTTGATAACGTTATGTCTTTATTCTAACGTAGTAGTTGTGTTAATCTTAATTAAGTTGGTTTAATAAATTTGGGTGGTCGAGGAGCAGACACAGTTTCTATACGTTGATGAATGGGTGACGCTCTAACTGAAGCACAGAGAAGCTGTAGGACTGAACTCTGCCTCCTGGTCTCAACTCTGGGTTGTCAGGTTTTACGTCTAATAAAATCAGTCAGATTTCTAGATAAGAGAGCTGCTCCATCCAAAGTGGGGTGGATGCCGTCTCTCTAATCAGACCAGGTTTTCCCCAAAAGCTTTGCCAGTTATCTATAAAGCCACATCGTTGGCTGGACACCACCTCGACAACCAGCAGTTAAATGATGACATGTGGCTATACATGCCGTACCCCGGGATACAGACTGTGGCCGCCTCAGTCGATAACTTCACATTTCTCAGAATGGAGCTGCCAATGACCAGAGTTAGTTTTTCAGCGGGTGTGTCGCTGAGTGGGGAAAATTTATTAGAAACATTAAGGTGCTGGTGGTGAACATGGGGCTTTGGTTTGGGGCTACGCTTCTTGTTACGGACGATCACCCAGCTGCTCTGGTTTCCTAGTTGCTCAGGAATTGCTGGGGGAGCTGGAGGTGCTACGTTAACACCTGAAAATGGATGAGAGGAAAAGTGTCATTAAGTACTAGTACTTTATTACTATAAAACATTGTGGTAGACTGATGACCAGTTTCTGGCTCCAGATAGTTTGTTTTATCATGTGATAAAATACAGAAAATCAAAAAAAACAAAAAACAAACAAAAAAAAAAACTTCTGCTGCACAGATTTTATTTTGTTTGTTAAAATTACAACAAATCACACAAAAAAGCAAAACAGAAAACAGTGCAACACGTCTTTATGTTTACAGAACATATTCATTGTTTATATGTATCTGTGACACTACAACTGAGTCAGAGCTGACACAGATGTGCAGTATTAATCCGACATGATCTGACCAAACTGTCACGGTGAACAAATGTAAATGAAACTTACATTCAACAGCAAAACCCAGAGCAAGTCACCCGCATGGTTGTGGTGTGGTAAATCCATTAATATTATTTTGTGTGCCCAGATACCGTCTGCCTTTCTATTCCCACTTTGAAGACACACACACACACACACACTCACACATACACTGACACTGTGTCACAGTATCCAATAAAGTGTGGGAGGGCACCGGTCATTTATTAGTCTGGTGCATGGCCCCTGTGTCTGATCTGACACTGACATTTAGCTCTGCGCAGTATAACAAACTAACCTAATCATTCAGTGTGGACAGCAACAGGAACACAGGTGGAGGAGGGAATCTCTACAATTACATGCTTCAGTCTTACACACACACACACACGCAGAAAGACAAATGAACAGGATACTGATGCTGTTTCTTCCTCTCAGTTGTGAACAGTTGTGTATGATATCAGTCATACATACATACCACATCAGTAACAACATCTGGGTGTCCATGTCTAGGAATGTATATAAAATATATCACTGTAACTGTGGAGAAATGAAATATTCATTCTCCAGAGCAGCTTAAAAAAAAAAACACATGTGCATGTATCAACAAAATGGCTACAAGATGACAACCACCATCATAAGAGGCTCATTTATTAGTCTGATGATCAGTCTGATGTGATGCTGGTATTTAACACAGATGACTACTCTATAAACTAAACAGTAGGAATAAAAGGCCTGAATGAAACAACAAACAATTAATCAGGAGGAGTACCACATGTTCACTCTGAATAATTCATAATTCTAACAAAGTGTTTATAATAAACTAGTTTTCATTCTGCTTCTTTTCTGTCATTCTCATTAACAGTCTCACTGCAAACTCCTTCATCTTCAGTTTTAAGTGACCTGGTCAAACTCATCAGTTTCCACCCTGGTAGCGTCAGATCTCCAGGATCTTCTTCATCATGTCACCACCAGCGGTGTCTAGACCCCACGGGGAGTTTCCTATTTGCACAACCTCATTGTGTTTTCTAAGACGACGATCACGATCGGGTCTAATCACTAAAACCTCATTTCACCAGACTCACATTTCACCATGTTTTTTTCTCTTGAATAAAATTATCATAATCAAAGGTGCATCATCAGCTTTACTTTAAATGGTAAACATTCAATATGAAGAAGACCTGAACGATCTGCACCTGTCTCTCTTATCCACCTGAAATTATACGTTTGGATTAAGGCAGTTTTCTGCTGAGTCTTCAGATCAAGAGCTTTTTTTTTTTTTCTAATTACCCTGAGCCTCATGGTGACAAACTATATTTACTATGTTTGGGCTCCAAGTTATAAAAAGATCATGCACCAGTGGACTTGAAAATTAAAAAAAAGAATATTTATAATATTTATAATAATATAATCTTTTTTTAAATGCTGCTATTCACTATATTTATAAGTATTTATATTTACTTTATAAGTCGATTGGTGACAAACTAACAACACTAATATGTTGATCAATCTTCACTTTATTAGAAAAAACTTAGTTATTACCAAAGTTTATAGTGATCTATTGATTGTTATTGGTATCATATGATAAACTAAATCACCAAATGAGTTAAGTCAAGCTTAGACTTCACAGCACAAATTAATTGGTAAAGACAATACACAATGATATTACACATTACTTAATATTATCAGATTAAATCATATTAGTTGTCTTTCATAATTGAACATGAAATATTTTCCACCAGCAGAGTTTTTTATTTCATAAAAGAATGAGCCTGTAACAGTAATTAACAGACAAAAAGACAAACAGCTAAAAGCCAAAACTATGTTTGCAGATTTAATATTAACGATAAAAATAAATATGTAAAATAAAAGATAATTAAGTGTGAAATCCTGCCTCCAAACAACAACAAGAAACCAGCAAATCAAACTTTGTCTCTGTAAAGTGTAAGAGTACAGTCAGATATTTTAAACATTTATGATGCACTCAGATTTCCAATCACAAACAGCTGCACAGTTTAGTTTATTTTAATTTTTTTTTTTTTTTTTTTGAAACATTACTGTGTTTGGATACGTCTTTGGTGCCAAAGCAAACACCTGTCACTGTAGTTTAGTGAATTCCCAAAGCTTCAGATTTACAAGTTGATCTGAAATCTCACTACTGTATTGCACCTAAGGGGAAACATTGTGCTGCTTCTCTAAAAGGTGAAATTGTCAAATCACAGCGAGCGATTTTGTGCAACACACAATTTAAAATGCTGCAGCAAACTCCAGTTGAAAATATCCAGTCGAGTGAGACTATGTCTCTATTCCAGAAGGTGCTCGTGGAATTGATTTTTATTCCAACCTAAAACACTGAAATATAGAATAGTAACATTCCCTGGAGTTATAAAGCCCCAGTTTGTTGTGTATCTGTTGTGTCTTCAGTCTGGCTGTACGCCACCATGTTCAGTGACTTTTAGTTGGATGGATGATCATTTACTTTAGTGCAGAAAGTGGCTTTATGGCTTCAGTAAAGCTTAAAAATCCATCCAAGTGAAGTTTCATGAAAAGAATACAAACTAAGACACTTTTGCTGCTGTTGAAACTGATTGTTTGGAGCTGGGATGAGGGTCACAGTGGTCAAGGTTTCATAGTTTGCACAGTGTAGAAATCCATTCAAATCTGCCACAGTGAGGTTATCATACAGCTTCAAAAACTGAATCTTGTTTTCGGCTTCACTTTGCCATGCATCATCGCACTGTGAGACAGTATCTGTGGCAAAGATCACTGAGTTCATGGTACAAAATAATGGGTTGTAAATACTGAAAGAACAAAACTGTGAAAGTAAACAAAATAGAAAATGAATGGAGAACGGAGCCAGGTTTGTTAACCCAGAGATACCAGACACTCGTTTAATAACTTATGTTTCAGATCAGATGCCCTTGGAAAAAAAAGTGCTGAAACCTTCAACCCCCTCTGGTGTAGCTGCTCTGTAAATGCTCTGCAATATGATTCAGTTGACTTCAAAAGATCTGGATAAAAGGTCAATGTCAAAGGTTCTTTTAACTTTGAAAAAAGTAGAATAATTACTAGTGTATTTTTCTATAATTTTATCTGTTAGTTAAAAGTGTGGTATAACAGAAACATGGGGGGTTGATTTGTAACAAAGGCAAAACCAGGTAGTCTACCTCAACTTCAACAGAAGCCGCCACAAAGGAGATAAAAAAAAGATTAAAGGGATAGATAACAGAAGCAGAGAAAGAGAGTTATTCATTAAAATGACCCTTCGATGTCCTTCTCCAGCTCGTTGGAAATTGGCCAATTTGGATTGAAACCCAGTTATCACTTACGGGTAAAGATCTTTTTAAAAAAAACAAAAACTAGTGGCTAAGATGACTGTATAAGATGTGTTTGGATCTAGTATGAGAAAGTATAACTTCTTACTATGCGCCTGATTGAAAGACTGAAAGTCCAAATAATCCAATCAAATCTCTGAGTGATGGTATGAATATGAACAAGAGAAAAGGTGTCTAAGTCCATGTGTATAAAGAAAAAGTTCTTGTAACAATATCCAGTTTAATGAAACTTGTCACTGACTTTCTTGATGTGAAAGTGGTTTTGTAAAAAGATGTTACATTGTACAAACAGCAGTACTGTCTACTCATATACATAACTGCTATTCAAGCAGCTCAGGAAGTCATACATAATAGGTTGACCATTTAATCATTTCAATATGTTCATTCCTCTTGAAATTTTAAATAGTGTGGAGCATTTTAAATGTAAAGTGTGCACTGCTTGTCCCCATCCTGAGTGTTGTATAGGGATGTGCCATCTTGAAATATGAGATAATATTCTAATCAACCCATTAATTATAATCAATTCCAACCCCCTACACCACATCAAACACTCCCACACACAGCTGGTTGGTTGTCAGTGTGCAGGAAAAGCCCCCTGGTGCTTCTTTGTGCTGAGCCTGTTCTTATTGCTTCATTGGCTTTCTGACTGATTAAACCTAAATCTGCATATATGAGGTGTTTTCACCTGTGAGTAATTGTGAGGTTAATTAAATTTGTCCTCATAATGAGGTGATACAAAGGTCATCTTACGATTCCTTCTATACCTAAACTATATATGTAAATTTGATATACACCTCTGGTATGGACAGACACTGGTTTGTTATAGTGGTAAAAATACAAGTGTAAATAATAAAGGATTCTAGTTGAATACTTCAGTTTCAGGTCTTTTCATTTAGTCGTTCCCTACAGGATTTCACAAGCCCTTTTTTGAGATTGATGCAACCTAATTGATCTGATTTGGTGGCAGCTTGTCTAAAAAATGTTAGTGAAATTTTGTAATGTTGCAGTGTTTGTAGACATTTTGTTGCTACAAAGTTGAAAAACCAAGTTGCACGTGTTTCCTATGTCTTCCAAAAGAAACAAGGAGGTGAGTTTATTGATGGTATGGCTCAATGTTTTGCAGGATACGACGATGATTGGTCAAAAACTGCAGAAAAGTTGTAATTACTGGTTAATGGTTGAATTTGCATTAATGACACCACACCGCTCCGTCTATCAATCTCCATGCTACCCACACATTATCACACATTATTATCACACATTATAGAACCACATTATCTGCAAATAACAGAAAGGCAAAACTGAGGCCTCCATACTGGCTGCACTTTGAAGTCCTGTCCATGAAAATCACAATGAAGGTTGCAACCCTGGTGGAGGCCAACACCCATTGGAAACATGGTTTGACTTACCGGGAACCAAATGTTCCCACAGTTCTGCCCACAATATCCCCAAAGAACTTGTAATCACAAGTCTTCTCCAAGTCTTCAAAGGATCAAAGAGTTGGTCCACCCTTCCATGGCCAGAACAGTTTGCAGTACCTTGGTGTAAGCTTTTCCTGTGAGGCTGATTTATATGATACCCCAATAACTGGAGCACACCCTCTGGTCCCCATTCGTAAAAATGGGAACCACCACCCACAGACACTGTCATCTACCCATTGGGTAGCTTCTTATCTATCTTAGTGACCTCTGTCAAGGATTTGGTTGAGTCTTCCCCAAATCTTCCAACTCTAGCTTTTCCTCACAGGACGTTTTGATCACTGAAGTTCACGAGCTTCTTAAAATGTTCCACCGTTTACCGACATCCTCAGTCTGAGAGCATCATGGGCTAAGTCCAGCTTCCCCTTCCTAAAGTGTCGGATGGTTTGTCATAACCCCCTTAAAACCAATTCAGAATCCTTTCCCATTAACTCTCTGAATTCTTCCATGAACTAGTTTGTGAGACCACATCAGTTGCAGCCTTTGTCATCTGCTTTTGGTGATGTTGTGCCAAATAGCTCCAAAAACGTCTCCCTCTTCATCCAATAGGTTCTTGGGGGGATTTGAAAATGTATTTGCATTTGGATTTCATTCCCCTAACCTCCCTCAGTATGTGTGCAAAATTTTCACCCACCACAACTACAACCCTCTAGGTTTGGCTCCAGGGGATTGTCCCACTTACCCTTTTCAAAGCAAGATGACACATTTCCTTTTGTGAGTTGTTGTGAAATTGCTACATGCTTTATGTGTGCACTTTGTCCCCCACTCTGTGTGTTTCATGTGAAGGTGACTGCACCTTATTTTAATATATGACAGTAGAAATGTCTGCTGTGAAAAATGGTCTATTGAGTAAAAAAAATGATACAGAATGATGAATTTCATGATGATGTAAATATCATGATTTGGAAAATTAACGAGAAATCAACTAAATTGGTAGATGACAACTGATTACTGATGAACACTGGCTTTTTGTAAGATGTTATTTGACAATTAAATAAAAATTTACATCCTCAACTAATGTTTCCCTGTTTGATTAGTGCATTGATCTGCACAGCAAGGTGTCAAATGATTACCTTGATGCATGTACTGTTGTGTTACATGTGTGTTTTTATATATGATGAACATGTTTGATGGCAGGATTTTTGCCTTGTTTGCCTTGATATATCAACTGTTTCTTCAAATGCTCCTTAAAATTGACAGTAAACTATACAAACCTAAAATTCATGTTTGTGATTATAAAACCAGTATTGTGATATTTCTAAAAATCTTAACATAGACAACAGGAGGAGACTAGAGAATTAACAAAAATCCCTGATACTGGGAGATAAGAGGACAAGAATGTTAATGAGAAAAGAAAAAAGAAAAAGGAAATGAGAAGAATTAGAGGTCGAAGGATGGAAAGAGGATGACTGCCAGTGTACAGATAAAGCATGAAAATGGTCATGACATTTATGTAACGTAGTTTGGCTTCTTTGGCTCCAACCATAGAGGAGAGATGTTATTGGTCATATTCCCTCAGGTTATAATGTTAAGAACAGGAATCACACACACACACAGAAATATCTGCTTCTGCATGCATGAGTACACCTAAAATTCCTTTGAGATCCTTTTATTTTGTTTATTTTTTTCTTGTACATTTATGTGTTTAATGTGTCATGAAACATTCTGTCAAGACAGGACTGAAACCACGGGGACACGGCTTGAAATTCAAAAGCAGATCTGTAGTTTTCATATAATTGGAGACCTTGACGAAGCTAAAACAGCACATGTGAACAGATTTTTGCAGAATATAAATGTGTAGACTCGTACATATTCTCATTCTCATGAGATTAAAACCGACTTGTGATGATGGATGACATCCACAGTCTCAATGTACGAACACAGAAAACACATTTTTCATTTCATGGAACATTTAATACATTATGAACATCTCTTAACTAGATCACTTCATTATTATACACACATGTTTTTGCAGATTATACAACATGAGATTAGGAAGTTACTTAAACACCATTTGTCAAACTCTCTCAGTCATGTGATCACTCAGAGGCTCAGTGAGGTCAAACACAAACACACATGGGAACTGGTCAGTCAAGATATTTATAATGACTCAAATGTTGTTGTATAATTTATAATGGACAGAGTGAGAAGACTTTGAAATACAACTCAAATGGCTCACAAACAGACTTTGGAAGAAATCTTGAAATATAACAAGAAATATACGTCTGGAAGAAAAACAATGGTCTGCTTCCTAAATTGTTAGATTGTTGCAGTATTTTAAAGGGGGTTTTCCTGTTTTATTTTGAAGTAGTTTTTCCTTTTGTCTTTCCTGACCCCACCCGAATGTGTTACACCTGTGTCTAGTTGTCTTCTCTTCTTTGTGTAAATAAACCTCCCTTTCCACAATGTTTTCTTGTTGGTTTATCTCTCATCTCCAGGTTCGTTTTAGAGGTTTTATTTGTTACTTTTGTCTTTACTTTTGTTAACTCCTGGCTGGTTGTGGCTTTTGTTTTTGTCTCAGTCTTTTGTTGAATCCCTTTTTTGTCTACATTTGGGTTCAATCCTTCTCTCAGATGTGACACAAATGTTAAATAACTTCTCCTTCAAGCTAGTTTTCCTTTTTTTTTCTTTCCTTCTATATATGTCAATAACGTACCTGCCAGCACTCCTGATTTATGCAAGAGTCTCCCTACTTTTAACCCTTTCTCCTTTCTCCCACTATGCTCCTGCTTACATATTGATATGAGTCTAATTGACCCAACACTAACGACCCTGCCTGACATTTTACGAACAGGAATTGAAACAGCTGTGTGTCCATATTTCAGTCTGCTTGGTGCGAGACCTTCCCATACCTACATTGGTAAATGTTTTGCAAGCTATGTCAGGCTGACATGGCGGGAAAAACTGTGTTAGCAAACTGTAATGCTAATTGTAGCAAACACAAACAGGCCGTGGAAACACAGGGAGGAGCTGCTGACATTGGATCGTTCTTGCTGAGTGAAAATCTCCATATTTTTCAACAAAAGCTAATCTCAGAAATGATTTCTTTAAAAGGTCAATCCCATTTCTCTGTTTTACCGCGTCCCCTACCGCTCATCTCTTGAAACAAAGTGTTGAAGGGTGAAAACATTCCCCTACACGTTGACGTTACACGTCATCATAAGTCGCCTCTTGTTGCTACGCAAGACGATGCAACAAATCTCCATGACAACGGGATGACAACAAACAAAGATGGCGTGTACAGACTCGTTTGTGCCAATCGAGTTGACAACAGATTAAAAACTGACAAGATATTGTTGGATATTGTTTACATTAATCTGACGTTTCATCAGCAAGGAGTCCTGTTATCAAATGAATGGAAGATGTTAGCAAACTGACAACTAGCGATTTCTAGCTAATGCTAACAAACATTATTGATTACATCGAGATAGATTGACCTTCTACTAATGTGAACGTGCAAAAGAGATGAGTAGAAATGTGATTGCCCATCCTCTTTATGCTACCTTACTGGAAATGCCATCACATCTTTTACAGCTCAGAAAAAGCTCTTCCTCATCCCCACATTTCAGTCACATGTCCACACACACACAGACAGACAGAGACACTCTTGCTCTGCTGCCATCACCACCTCCGCATCTGAGGTGAAAGGTGTCGTCCTGACATGTTCACGGGAAACAGAATATCCCTTGTGCACAGGCTCAGTTCAATATGTCAGCTTATTAAGTTAGGATGGATGAGTTTGCAGACAGAAAGGAGCTCGACTCTGTGTCTCCTTTGATCATCTTAGTCGCTGCTGTCTGATCTCCAGAAGACTGTTACATATAACACACTGGATGTCTTTTTTCATTGTTAAACAAAGATTAATTAGAATAATAAAGATATAAAGATGTTTTGATACCAAGTGTCAATACCCACAAAAACGCCATGTATTTTATTTACTAGGAAAAAAAAAGTAAATTAGTTTAGTCTGATCTGACTGAAGTGACATCATCATGCATCCAAATAAAAATCAGAAATACTCAAAGACTGAACACATGGTAATTAAAACCATGAAATTGGTCTGACATTTTGTCACTTTCTTTTCCAGCCATATCAACATTTCCTGGATGACATTTACAGTTTAAATGCAGCCATCCTCGCTTGCTTGTCTGTCTCATCTGGCTCTTGAGGAAATGATCATTCAGATTTCATCAGCTGGCATCAGTTGGTAGCAAAGGAAATGTTAAAAATTAATGGACGAGGATTACCATTAATATCCGTATAGTTATTGATGGGAGCTTTTTAGGATTTATTTTTTCAGCATTTGAGGCAACACAGAGACTCTCTGGTCGCTTCGGTCTCATCTCTTCTGTCTTTATTTTCAATAAAATCACACAGTGGATATGAATTTTCTCTTTTCTTTCACATTATTTGAAGGAGTCCCCTGTTATCTTTTAATCTTCTCCTCCCCGCTTTCTACAAACACAAGAAGCCACTTTCTTTATTAAAAAGCAGATGTGCACCAAAGCCAGAAATTTTAATCAGTTTTTGTTTTGTTTTGTTGGATTTCTGTAGAATCTCTGCATAATTTATGGGTTGTAACTTTTTTCCAATGTATGTTAAATGTGAAAAAAGATACATTAACACTTTTAGGCTTTGAAAAAAAAAAGAGATGAATATGAAAAGTTGAATGTTTTGTCATGTGGAATTAAAGTTGCGCCTGTGAATATCCAGTCTTTAATGAACTGCACTGGCTGTTTAATGAGTCACACACACGACTGTGAATGTTAAAAACTCGATCATTAATATGTAGGAAGGGATCGAAAGGTCAGTTTAGTCAGATATTAAGGTGCTTTCCAGCTAATGAGGCTTCCAAAAACAAATTACCTCTTTGTCCTTGTCTCTTTCTTGTCTTTCTGTCATTCTCTACATTTGGTTATGACCTTTAGCAAAAAGAAAGAAAAAGGGATGTGCTGTGTGAGAAAGACAAAAAAAAGCAAATACTAAATGGAAAGAAAATGAGTCTACTAATGTTCAGCAAACACCTCGTCACTCGTAGATGTGAAGCTGCATCATGGCTGTTCAGAGGCAGCATCTGGTGGCGACTGATCCCTCTGTGCTGCTGCGCCCACGACTTGACAACATATCAAAGTTTCAGCAGTGGCTGAAAATCTCTGCGGTTATTTCACATCAATTCATTTCAAACGAAAAAACACCTTTAAATTTAAACTCTACATTAGATCTTTAACTTCTGTAACTTAGAATCAAAGTGACTGATTCCTTTTGGGAATAATCTTTTTAAAAACATCACAAGTTGAAGTGTTTACAATGTTCAGTCAATACTTTGAATTCTTAATTTTTATAATAATAGTAATAGTTTAATATTATAATAGTATTAATAGTTTATTAATTGGGATAATCTGGGTCGTCTGATTGAGACAACAACCTGATCATTGACGCTTCATTAACATCTGTTATTTGAACTGTTCTCTGGAATAATTTGATACAATGTATCCAATATATATATATATATATATATATATATATATATATATATATATATATATATATATATATATATATATATATTCGAATCTCTTCAGTTCGCTGAGACATTCAGTTTTACTTTAAAGCTACATTTTGTCATTTTCATGGAGTCTAATCACAAAAATCAGTTGTTTTTCATTCACAACTATGACCTCATTAATCAGTAATTACCTCCGTCAACAAGTTAAATTGTTCTGGTCGGTTTTAAATTTGCCATTTATAAAAACATCGAGCTGGTGAGCTCAATGAGGTCGTTGTCTTCAGGCTACAGACACTAACGAGACAACACCATGTAAATACAGCTCTGCTTTTTTTGTATTTTTGCATTCAGTGGCAGCGCAACCAACACTAGACTAAGGACCAATCCCGTTTCTACCCTTGGCCCTACTCCGTTCTTTTGTGCGTTCATGTGAGGGGAAGGGCTTATGGATGAAGGGTGAGGGGCCACATAGCCCCCAAACAAAGCTATTCCAGGACCAACGCTTCAAATGAACGAATATGAGAAATTTCCCAACATGCACCAGGACAAGGATGCAGTTGTTAAAAAAAATTAGCAATTAAAACATTTAATTCATTTAATTTATAATGCTAATCAGTAACATCTGTTAACATTGTCACTTTTTTCATCTGGTATCAGGACTCTTCTGATGGCGACTTCCACTGAAACATGAGATTAATGTAAACAAATAGGTTGTCAGTTTTTAATCAGTCACCAACTCACTCGGCACAAACGAGTCTGTAGACGCCATCTTTGTTAGTTGTCATTCAGTTGTCATGGAGACTTGTCACATCGTCTTACATAGCAACTAGCGACGACGGCTTGTGATGACGTGTGACGGTGAAGTAGAGGTGTGTCTTCAGGGGAATGTTTTTACACCTCAACACTTTGTTTCAAGGGGTAAAACAATATATGTTAAATAAAAAAACAAACAGAAAGTCCAGAGAGTCAGATTTATTGGACGTCACAGTGGTGAAAAACAAAATATATATGAACAAATGTCACCATCGCCAAGGAAACAAAAACAAAACACAGACAACAAGTAACACAAATAGATAGATAGATAGATAGATAGATAGATAGATAGATAGATAGATAGATAGATAGATAGATAGATAGTTGAATGTTGTGAAGTCGTGACATCTTTTTTAAATTTACTTATTATTATCAATATTAAGATTTGTTTCTTCATAAAGACATTGAATAAACATATAAAAAATGTGACACTAAACGTTTTGTGACAGTGTGATAACAGCTCTTTGTTAAACATCTGACAGTTTTGTTTAGAAGGAAATGACCAATAATGACCCACAGCAGCTGCTATCAGAGCTTTGATGACGGTGAATCGAAGAAAAAAAGAGAGCAGCTCATTTCAATACCAGCCAGGATTTTAGCTAAAGATAAAATAAATTGAACAAGAATATTTTTCATTTTGATAAAAAAAAAAAAAAAAAAAACCTCTAGATGAAGAACATGATGATGCAACAGTGAATAATTATCATCTCAGTCCTGAGACTCTGATGTTGATGCTCTCAGGTCTGATGCCTCATGCCTCCTGTGAGCATATTCACTAAGTAAAGTTTATTTTTATTCTTCTTTTTTCTCTTTTTCCATCATTGAATTGTAGCTGAAGGACAGAAACCAGATGCCTCAAACTTTAAGAGCAGATAGATGGAGGTGTGGGGTCTGTGCAGGGTGAGCTGGTGTAGAAGCATCTGTCACGTTGGCATGTAAAGTTTACATGATGGCTGACCCGATCCCTGTGTGTGTGTGTGTGTGTGTGTGTGTGTGTGTGTGTGTGTGTGTGTGTGTGTGTGTGGGCCCCATCGACATGTTATTGTCCGACCATACAGAAATGGTGAACTTTAATCCTCACGTCTCAACTAACAATACCATGAATGGTATTCCTGGTATTTCTTTTTCTTTCTTTCCTTTTTAAAAGCCTGATGGGCACAAAAAGGAACAAGTCCAAAGGGAAACAGATTGTAAAATGAATGAAAAATTAAATAAAGTAGAAATAAAACTAATGTATGTTTGTCCATATCATATTTTATATCATTTTAATAACAGATTTATAGATTTGTAGCATATTTTATGTTACAAAATAACCATCAAAATGTAACAATTATTAATTTAACATAACAAACATTAAAAGTAACTGAGAGAGGAGGTTTGTTTCTGTGTCCGTCCATGTGGGGATTAAAGTGAAAATGAGATTTATAATATAAATAAACATGTATCTAATTACACGACATTTGACATTTGACCTGTTGTTACCTTTTTTTTTTTTTTTTTAATTGAGGTTGAATCTCTGACTGAAACAAACATCACTCATGATGATAAAAACATTAACCTTCTAAAGTGTCAAATAAAAATGCTGCAGTCATTAATATCACAATGATTGTCAAGTGTTTTTATTTATTTATTTTTTTAACTCATTCATGTTTTTTTTTTAAACCATGTTAACTGCTGCCACCTGCTGGCAGGAAACTGAAACTTAAACTTTAATATTTTAATGTATGAATTTATTTATTTAGATAGAAATAAAAATTCACACATCAGGACTAAAACCTAAACTTTAAGGTAAAACAAAATAGATAGAATTGACAACGTGATATAAACTAAAAGTTTAATTTCTACTGATCTTGTTATTGTTTTATTTATGGCCACTAGGTGGCAAAGACCCCAGCAGCATCCTGTGTTGCCAGGTTTGTTGACATACACTATGTTGCCAAAAGTATTGGGACAGCTGCCTTTACACACATCTGCTTCAACTGTTCTTCAACTGTTAGAAGAGCATTAGTGAGATAGATAGATAGATAGACAGATAGACAGATAGATAGATAGATAGATAGATAGATAGATAGATAGATAGATAGATAGATAGATAGATAGATAGATAGATAGATAGATAGATAGATAGATAGATAGATAGATAGATAGACAGATAGATAGACAGACAGACAGACAGACAGACAAAAAAAAGAGTTCACAAGTCATATACTGCATCTATCTATCTATCTATCTATCTATCTATCTATCTATCTATCTATCTATCTATCTATCTATCTATCTATCTATCTATCTATCTGTCTGTCTGTCTGTCTGTCTGTCTATTTTCTTGCTATTATTAAAATTAAGATGTGTTAGTTCATAGACACTAAATAAACTTAATCGGTCACATTCTCAGGATGTAACATATAAAAAATGTGGCACTGAAGGTTTCGTGATAACAGCTGTTATTAAACATCTGGTCAGACAGTGGTGTTAGATGAGGCTCACAAACTCTGCTCCTAATTCATCTTAAAAGCATTTTAACGGGTTGAGGTCACACTGAACCGACTCCTCCATGTCTTTATGGACCTTGTTTTGTGAACTGGTCGTGTTGGAACAGGAAGTGGACATCCTCCCCCAAAAAAACTGTTCCCACAAAGTTGTGAGACATTGTCCAAGATGATGTCTTGGTGCTTGATTTTCTCCACCTGTGTCTATAGAAGTGATTGGAAGACATGGAGGGGTGTCCCAATACTTTTGGCAATATAGAGTATTTACATGTTGACATGTTTGAGTTTTCTTTGCATCTTTTTGTATCATTTTTTAATAGAATGTTTACCCCATAAACATTTAGTAATTCGAATTCTAATAAATTCCTTTGATGTGGAAAAAAAATATTTAGGTTAATTAATGTTTCACTTTACAATTTATCTTATTTAAAGTCAAATATATTGAATGTTTGTTTTTACCTTAAATGAACATTTATTTTATTTTTTGGATGGATTTGTTGTCTTTTCTCGGTATCTGGCAACCCGCAGTGTCTCCAGCTGTCAGACTACACACACACACACACACACACACACACACACACACACACACACACACACACACACACACACACACACACACACACACACACACACACACACACACACACACACACACACACACACTCACACTTACACACACCGGAGGTTTTCCGTCTTCCCCCTCGCGGAAATGTTAAAAACACAACAACTGAAAGCTTTAGTCAACGAGCGACTGAAAGCAGCCGCCGAGGAAATATTCATCCTGTTTGAACAAACTATTAAAACCTACGAGGAGGAAGTTTTACGATCAAAACATGAGATCAACCAACAACCGGTCGGATGGAGAGGTAACCACACTTCAACCTTCATTAACGCCTCTAAACCAGAGATGTGGACACATTTTTATCCACTTATAATATTTGATATCATGTATTTAAACCTGCGATCAGCTGATTTAATCCAAACACACAGAGATGAGACAGAAACTAACGCCATTTTGCATCCCTGAGAGCATGAAGAGGAGGAGGGAGGGATGCAAAATGGCTGCAGAGACACAATGTTTGGTTTTTGTTTTTGTCTTTTTTGTTTCTATTTGTTACAATAATGTTACTGATAGAAAAAAAATGATTTCAGAGATGGAAGTTAAAGACAGAAGATAGAAAATACAGACGCTCTGGATTCAAACTCAACATTAAATGCACTGATTTATGTTATATTTTATATATTTTTAGAGCAGATTCAAACATAACTTCACTGAGCTTATTCAAGAGTAAAAGTCTTTAAATAACAGGAAGTGAAAATAAGAAAAAATCAAGCTGTTTACAACAGACTGGAGTGTCTGGTGTTTTTGTTTTTAAGGATGATGGTTATTATGTTTATATATTCTGTTAAATCTAAACTGTTTCATGGTCACAATCATTTTGATTTAAAGACAAACTCGTGCAAAACTTGAAAAAGTGAAAGATGAAAATGTCCACAAGCAAAAATAGCAGCACTCTCACTATTTCACCACATTTCTACTTCCTCATTATGTCTAAAATATTAATGTCGAAAGTGTCATAATGAACCTGACTTAATGTCATTTTGCTGCATTTGTAAGTTTTGTTTATTCTGTGATATGTTTTAATGTTGCTTGTGTCTTCCCTGGTTCTGTTTTAAATATTTATAAATCAAAATGTGTTTTTGATCAAACTTAAACCTCCTCCTGTGTGATATTATCCAGCTCCCGTGCAGCAGCAGGAGAAAACGAACCGGTGTGATGATGATGAAGAGCAGGAGCAGCCGCCGCAGATTAAAGAGGAGCAGGAAGACGAAACGTGGGTCACTCAGGAAGATGAAAAACAGGAGGATGCTGACAGCAAAGAGACTATGTTCAATATCATTTACGTGCAGAGAAGTGATGAAATAGAAAGACAGTCGACACATCAGAGCCGAGATGATGATGTTGAAGATAAAGGTGCAGCTTTTCCCGGCAGCTCGTGTGAACAGGTGAAAGCAGAAGGTCGTGATGCGTCAGAGTCGACCAGCGAAGACAGCGACGACGAGACGAGAGGCGACAGGGAACATTTGTCAGATAATAGGAAACAACAGAGAGCCGGCGAGACGGTAGACAGACCTTACACCTGCGACATCTGCAACAAAAACTTCAGGATTAAATCTATTCTGACTCGTCACATGAAAACACACACGGGAGAGAAACCGTACAGCTGCAGCGTTTGTGGCAAAAGCTTCATCCAACGTTCGTACCTGCAGACGCACATGAACTCTCACTCCGGACAGAAACCGTACACCTGTAGTTTCTGCGGCAGAGGATTCACACAAGTCGGAAACATGAACGCTCACATACGAATCCACACGGGAGAGAAACCTCACAGATGCACGAACTGTGGCAAAAACTTCAGAGAGAAAGCAGATCTTATCAAACACACCATCATACACACGGGTGAGAAGCCGTACAGCTGCTCTGTGTGTAATATGAAATTTAGCGCTCAGTCTAATTTAACGCGTCACATGAAGACTCACTCAGGAGAGAGGCCGTACAGTTGTGCTGCTTGTGGGAAAAGATTCATCCGACGATCTCATTTAATTATTCACATGAAGACTCACGCAGCAGAGAACTCATGAAACATCTGACGATCAAACCGACGTGATCAGTCGTTGTTACACTGGATGAAGACGCAGAAGAGTAAAACAAATCATCGTGTTTCTTCTCAGTTTGTCAGAAGATGCTCTCACTGGTTTTATTCTTGGCACCGTCGTTTTCTTTCCTCTGTGTAAAGAGTAATAACATGTGATGATGTCATTGTACTTTTGTGAAATAAAACTTGTTTATTCACCATCTTAATTTAGCTTCTTAGCATGTTAACATTTACAAAACAAGCACTGAGAAGGTTTCTTAATTAATTGTTAATAAAAGAATGATTAGATTTAGCGTTGTAATTTTTTAAACCTGTAAATGCTCTATGAATAAATTATTATTGATAATAATAATGAAAACTAGCTTTGTTTAACATTTAGTGCTTCAAAATTTTGGTACATTTCATGTGAGGAAGTCTGGAAGTAAAGTATTGTTTTTTTTGTTGTTTTTTTTTCATTTGTTTATTTGTTTGTTTTTCCTGTAACACAATAAAACAGCCATTTGCAAAATAAATCACATATACAATTTTACATGAAAACACGAAGCTTTATGAATTTTTATTTATCAAATAGATATTTAATTTTTTGTTTTGTTTTATTTTTTATTTATTTTTATTTTATTTTTTACTTTTTACTATTTTTTTTACTTTCATTTATTTTATTTTTAATATTTAATATTTTGTTCTATTTTTATTTTTATTTTTAATATTTTGTTTTATTTTTATTTCATTTTTTAATTATTTATTTATTTATTATTATTTAAATTTTAATTTATTTTAATTTTCATGTCTTTACCGGTGTCCACCAGCAGAGGGCTCTTTTTTCTCACCGGAACTGCTCTGACGTCACTTCCGTTCCGCGAAACAAACATTTGGCGCCCTGGAGTTTTAAACGTCCCGCGAGTCTCTGACAGAAGAAGAAAACTGGACGATGACGAAGAGAAAATCAACAAACGTTCAACTTGTTCGATGATTTTAACAGAAATTGTCGATGTTTAGTTCGTCAACGTTTAATCTGCAGCAGCTGAAGATCAAGTTGTTTTATGAAATGAAGATGAATCAGATCCGTGTTGGTTTGAAGCTGTAACAGCGCGTGACGAACAAACTGTTGATATTTATGTTAAAAACTGAGTTTGAGACCAAGTCAACATGAACAAGACGAAACTGAAGAAAACAAAGGTAACAACGGTTTTATTATTTAAAAAAACATGTTAATATGTTTATATTTAAACAAGACAACGGTTCGTTCAGCAGCAGCAAATACATTTTAAAAGTTTCCTGTCATTTTAACTAATAATGTCTCACTATTATCAGCTGTTACACTGATATATTTTCTAGTTTGAAACATTGATTGTTTGTGCTTGTTTTTTTCCATCAGGCGGCGACAGGACAGAAAAACATCTCGTCCTTCTTCTCTGCTCAAATACAAAAGGTAAATATCACAGATAATAATACTTCACTACTTCAGAATCTGTACTTGACTTGAGTTTAACTTCACTACATTTTCTAACTTAATGACACTTTTCCTCTGATCCATTTTCAATGTTGAGTGACTCAGTAAATGTGGTGTTTTGACTCTAAGTCGACCTGTGACTGTTTAGACCATCAACACCATGTCTGAGGGTTGATGGAGGCTCCATCTTAAAGGTGGATGATGGAGAAACTTCAACAATATCAATATCAAACACTAATTTACATTTAGTGAAAAAAGAACAACTTTAGTTCTTTAGTTCAGACTCATTCATTGTCTATGAAGATTGTTGTAGCTCCATGTTTTAAAGTGCTGGATAAACTTCATAATATTCTTCTGTTTTATTAACATGTACTTGTACTTTTACTTTCTACACTTAACTTCATTTACTTATAGATTACTGTCATACTGAAGTACAGTAAATACTAGATACTTTAAGACTTTTACTGGAGAATCATTCTAGTGACGACTTGAACTTCTACCAAAGTTATTTTATTCTACTCTAGTGTCTCTACTTCTACTCTAGTGTCTCTACTTCTGCATCGTGTTTTAAATCTGTATTTCGTAGCTTCGTGTCTTTAAATATATAAAACAGGTCACTAATAATTTCTCCATCACTTTCTCTACATTTGTAAAAACTGAACTTCAGGTCAAAGATGATGGTGAAGCTGCTCCGTTTACTCTCCACTCGCCCTCAAAGAGGCGAATCCTCGGGGACCTAGACAACCTCCTGCCTCCGTCTCCAGACCTCGTCCTCTCTATACCAGAAACACCAAACAGTCAGATCAGACTCGTCTCCTCCTCTTCCTCCAAAGAGGCAGGTTGTCTGACCCCTCGGTCCAGAGGAGAAGCGAAGCTCATCCATCTGTCTCCGATCTGTCTGAGTCCTCGCTCCAAAGGTACGAGTGTACGGAGAGTCCTGAACGATGAGAGAGGAAGAACCAAGAGAGAAGATGGATGTTCTGGATCCATGAAAAGACTGTTCAGTCCTCCTGAAGAGTCTCACAACACCAAGAGACCAAGAACCACGATCAGCCCCACAGGAAGCAGCTTAAAATTAAGATCAGTGATGATCAGTGGTACGACACCTCGTTTCTCCAGTGACCAGTTAGAGGATCACAGCCGAGGTACTGAAGTGGTCTTTACTGACGGAAGAAACGGAAAACTGAATCAAAACCTGGAAGAATGTGAAGAAGATGAGAGAGGTTCTGGTTTTACTGTGATAACGGAGCAAAAAACAGCTGAAGTGAAAACCAACAGAAACACAGAAACTCATCTGGATGAAGAAACTCACAACGTGACTGCTCCTGTTTATAAAGTCACATCAACCATACAGAGAAGTGTCAACTTAAACCAGGAGCAGGCGACAAGAGCAGCTGTGACGTCATCGAACGACACCAAAGAGCCGTTGTCCAATCAGGAGCAAGCTGGAGGTACGTGGATGAAGATGTCGTTTAGTTTTAATTCTTGTTCATTTCTCTGAGTGTTTGTTTTTTCATTCTCTGTGAATTTGTCTGTTTTAAATCAGGAAAGGAGGAGATGCTGGACGAGAACTGGTTTTCAGAACAAATGGATGATGATAAAGACACAGTCACGAAGGATAAATCAAAAAAACCCTGGTGAGAAATAGAAAAACAAACTGAATGAACATGTTCAGATTTATGAAACTGATGTTCAACAGATCGTGATGAAGATGATGTCGTCTCTGTCTCTACAGTAAAGTACCCGACCATGTGGTTCTTTCTGGAGGCGTCAACAACCGCTACTGGGTTTTAGACGTGGAGGAGAAACTTGGTCATAAAACACTGACGATTTCCTGCTACAAATCTCTGCATCCGACTGAGACGTGTCTGCTGAAAGATGGATGGTAAATGTTGTGTGTTAGGACATTTACTGCGTCACAAAAACTATACATCTCCTTATTTTTATGTATGATGTTTCAGCTTCATTTTGTAAAAGAGAAAGAAATAAATTTGTTCTTAATTTCTGCCGTTTCCAGGGAGATGACGCCTGTTCGTCGTAATGACGTGGTGCATCTAGAGGGCTGCTGTAGTGATGGATCCTGGGTTGTGGACCGGCAGCAGGGTTTCCTGGTTTTACTCCCTGATAGTCTGATCTCAGGAACCAGCATCTCAAGCTCCATCCGCTGTATGAGACGTGCAGTGTTGGGTGACATGTTTAAGGTAAAAAAAAAAAAAAAAAGTTTATAATCATGTTTGTGCATCTGATACTTTTGTGTCTAAATCAGACCCTCCAGGATTTTGTGATGTTGCTCTTTGTGTAAATTCAACCAATCCAGTGCGACTGTCACGTACGTTTCCAGTCATACATTGATCAAACGTCAGTGAATCACTTGTTTCTTTTACAAGATGCAGGAAACATGTGAGATAAAAAAAAAAAGTTTCACATTTACCTTCAACATCACTGCTAAGGACCAAGAGAGACAGGAGAGTAAAACTAAAAGTACTGGAGCGATGTGTGGACAGGATACAGGACAAGACTTCAAAATAAAAGCACACTCTTAACACAGAAACCCTGAAAGTTTCACTACTTTTTACTTATTAACTGTGAAAGTGACGAGATATGAATTCAAACAGGGAGGACGTCAGACCAGACACGTCACTCTAACACACTGGCTTCACTTTTAATTTATTGTTAAAATGTTGTTATAAAGCGTTTTATTCTAAAGACTATTATTATATTGTTATCGAATTGTTACTCTAACTATTTTTTTTTAGAAAAACTGCTGCAAAATCAGTCAAATTCCAACTCCAAACTCTTTTCCTCTGACTAATCTTCTCCTGTTTCTCTTTGCTTTGCTGCAGAGTTTTGACGGTGGCTCAAAGCAGATGCTGAACGGCACCATGGTGCATGAAGTTTTTCAGAGAGCAGCTATGGCCAAAGATTTTTCTTTGGAGACACTTTCCAAACTGGCTGACAAGGCTCTGCACAGTCCTCAGTACCTGGGAGACATGTGAGTGTTTGGGTTTGATGCTGCAGCTTCGTTCAGAAACAATGTGAAACTATTATCACCTGTTTGTTTGTGTCTCCAGGTACAGTCTGGGTGTTAGTCAGGAGGAGATGAAGCAGGAACTGTATGATTATCTGCCTTCACTGGAGCTTTGGGCTAAAGAATATCTCAGCCCCTCGACGCCAAAACCCATCAGTCTCAAAGTGTATGTACGCTCTTTATTGTTTCTGTCCGACAGCGGTTGTTATGTGTGAGGAGCTGATTATATCTTCGTCTCTGTGACTCTAACAGCTCTAACGGCAGAGGTCCAAGCAGGGAGCAGGACTCACCTGCTGTCACAGTTACCGAGCTCGCAGATATAGAAGAGAACGTGTGGTCTCCCAGATTTGGTCTGAAGGGGAAAATTGATGTGACGGCACGAGTTCGAATCCAAAGACCAAGAATCGGCAGCTACGGGACGATGGAGGAGAAAACTCTGCCTCTGGAGCTGAAAACTGGACGAGAATCAAACTCGATCGAGCATCGGAGTCAAGTCAGTGATCATCAGTGTTTAGATGGATGAAAAAGTCTGAGTCATGTAGTAGTAGTTTAACAAGACATGATTCTGTGTGTTTAGGTGATTCTCTACACCCTGATGAGCATGGAGAGATACAACCCTGAAGCCGGTCTCCTGCTTTACCTGAAGACTGGAAACCTGCATCCAGTAGTGGCCAGTCACATGGACCGTAGAGGTGAGAAAGAGCACATTTATTATCTCTGCATCAACTTGTTGCTGCTGTGTGTTACTGGTGTTTACTGCTCTTCATGGTCTTAGTCCAAAATATTTATCTGATTCACTTGTGGTTTATGAACCTCCTGGAGCCTCCAGGTCTTTAGATGTTTAGTTAGTTTAGTCATTTATTTACTGTCGTCCTCGTCTGTGGATCAATGTTTCTTGAGACCTGAGAGCAGCTGAGTGTTGATTTTTTTTTTTCTAAATTAAGTTTAAGACTTTCATTTTTAGTAAAACTTTTAATTCAATTTTATCTTTACCTGTTAAAATATTGTTTTATCTTCATAGACTATATTTTATTATCTATTCTTAGTGTTTTTCTAACAATCATTTAGTCTATTTTTGCTCTTTACCAGAGTGATTGATTAATTGATTGATGCAGTAAATCCACTTATGTTTAACGAAGCTGCCTCTTGAGTCGTTTCACTGATTTAATTTGTGAGTCTGATCACCACATGATCACGTAGAGAAACCAACAACTTCTCCTCTCACTTTTTATTTCTACAACTGTGTTCATGTCAGAGCTGCTGAAACTGAGAAACACTTTGGTTCATCACGTTCACAACGTTGTGGAGAAAGGAGCAGAGCGGAGCCGCTTGTCTAAACTTCCCGAGATCCTGACAAACAGACAGACCTGCCAGTATTGTCCTCAGAAGATAAACTGCGCTCTGTATGAGAGGTAAACACACTTCAACCTCAATATGAAGCTGTGACTCCTGCTGTGTCTGACTGACTCTTTTTTTTATTCCTCCTCCAGGGTGGTTGACAGCAGCTCTGTAGACGTCAGTGAAGACGTTGTACGTGACTTCCTGCAGAACGAGACCGGTCACCTGACTCCACCACATCTCAGCTATTTCTCCCACTGGCTGCTGCTCTGCTGCCTGGAGGCTGCGACCATGGAGGCCAAGAACGGACGAAAGCGTGTTTGGCTCCAGACGGTTGAGGAGAGGTGAGAGGCTGGTCTCATATTTACATACAGAAGAACGTCCATTATAGGACGTAGAAGCATTTATATAAAACACTTTGCGCTTTGTTTTTAAACTCTTGTGTTTGCAGTGAGAAGAACGGGAGCTGTGTTGGGAATCTGCAGCTCGGTGGTTCAGTAACCGTCCAGTCTGAGGGAGTTTTCCTCCATCGTTTCCAGAGAAGCGTCGTGGCGACGCAGCAGAGTTTGTCCAGTGGAGATCGCATCGTTGTCAGCGACCAGGAGGGTCGTTTCGTCGGCTTGGCAACAGGATACGTGTGTGACGTCAGCAAGACATCGATCAGCTGCACCCTGGACAGGTAGGAACAAACCCACACGTTACTGCTCTTTGTTGACAATGACGTCATTGATCTAATTTGCATCTTATTGTTTATTTAATATGTTTGACAGAAACTTGTCAAAGTTCAGTGGTGTGTTGTTTCGGGTGGACGGTGATGAAGGTGTAGTCGGTCTCAGTACTCATCTCACTAATCTCTCAAGACTGATGGAAAACAACCAGGAGAGGTTGGTCCACTAAAGTACAATAAAACTGAAATTTTTAAATTATATCATTGCATTTTAGTAGTGTGGTAAAACTTTAAACTATATAGTTGAGCACAATCTACTTCAGCTGGAGAACATAAAGTCCAGTGATATTTAAAACATAAATGTCTGTGTCTGCAGCGACCGACTGAGGGAGCTGGTTGTTGATCTTCGTCCTCCACAGTTTATTTCCAACCTCAGTTCAGTTTTGCCCAGAGAAGCTAAAGACACTGTGGCCGAGATCCTGAAAGGTGACGAAGTGACTTTGTTTTGTTGTGTCGGTTTCTAATTTTTTGCAATTTGTCCAGAACGTTTCGATCATTTCTCACAAGAATTTAAAACATGAAACGCTTCAGAGTGTTACGTTTTATACTGACAATATGTCAAATGATCTATTTCTGTTTAGGTCTCAACAAACCCCAGAAACAGGCCATGAAGAAGGTGTTGTTATCTAAAGACTACACTCTGATCGTTGGGATGCCGGGTACAGGCAAAACCACAACCATCTGCACTCTGGTAAACCCCTGAAGCATAAAAGAGCATCATCGACTCCCTGTAAGACCATGTGGCGTCCTTCATTGTTTCTATTCTCTTCTCTCAGGTTCGTATCTTATATGCGTGTGGGTTCAGTGTCTTACTGACGAGCTACACACACTCAGCTGTTGACAACATCCTGCTGAAGCTCAAGCGTTTCCGTGTCGGGTTTCTGCGTCTGGGGCAGGGCCAGAAGGTGAGCTACAGATGACATCTGTTGTTGGATATATCTGCACTGTTTTAAAAGTTAAGATACCTTAGTAATAAGTAAGGGGGTTAGCTTTGCGTGTCCTGATTTCTCTTTTTGTTCCTCCAGGTTCATCCAGACATCCTGCCTTTCACAGAGCAAAGTGTCAGAAAGAAAGGAGTTCATACTGTCCCAGAGTTGGAGCAGCTTTATAACAAAGAGGTGAAGAATTAGTTTGTTGTTAATCATAGTTAAAACATTTGAGTGTGAACAGGAGTTGGCTAAGACTGATGGTCCAGAGTAACATGAACTCAGAGTCTATTTCACCATGAATTCAAGTCAAACTCCCCCTCAACAGATATGTTACGTTGGTTAAAGTAATATTGAGTTTGACCAACTTTTATTTTCACAACCAAATAGTTAACAATGAAAGTAAATGGGGCAGTCAGCCAAACGTATCTAAATTGACATTTTTTAACCACTAATAAAGCTCAAAATATCACTTCACTTCAGCAGCAGCATGAATAGGGTCCCTACACATAAACTGAAGTACTGATAACTTAGTAAGTGAACCCAGAGTTTATTAAAAACACTGTTTTACAAGACTTACCCAACGTCTGGTTTTATAACAACTGGTGATAAAGGTTGTTCCACATCAGCAGATTCATCATTTTCCCGAACAACAGGACTTTAATAATATTTTTACTCTCAATATTTTAACATTTGAATAAAACAAGTCGACCTCTTACCATTTAATACAAATCCTGTTTCTCCTTCTAGCTCATTGTGGGAACCACCTGTATGGGCATCAAACATCCCATTTTCACACGTCGGAGGTTTGATTTCTGCATCGTGAGACGAAGCGTCACAGATCAGTCAGCCGATCTGTCTGGGACCGTTGTTCTACGCCAAGAGATTCGTCCTGGTCGGAGATCATCAGCAGCTACCGCCGATAGTTCAGAACCATGAGGCCAGGTAAAGTTCGTCTGCATGTTGAAGTGCATGTTCAAGTGAAAATGCAACATGTAGTTAGTTTATTCTTTCTGTTTCCAGGTCTCTTGGGATGGATGAAAGTCTGTTTAAGAGACTGGAGCTTCATAATGACGCAGTGGTTCAACTCAACGTACAGTACAGGATGAACAGGTCAACCTTCATTAACTAATCACACTAATTATCATGTTTTCACCCATTTGAAGTGTCTCTTTTACAACTGAACCGCCAACTTTATTAAATAATTTAAATACAGTCGATTAAATCTGGATTTACTTTGATTTATTGTCACCAGCGACAGTGTAAACGGTGTTTGGTCTTTTCTTTCAGGCAGATCATGTCTCTGAGTAACTCTCTGATGTACGAGGGTCGACTGGAGTGTGGCTCGGAGAGGACGGCGTCGGCTCTGCTCGCGCTACCGTTCCTGCTCTCCGTGGAGTCGGAGCTCGCTTCGTCCTCTCAGACTCATCATCAACGCGACCTGACGTGGATACGGGCCACTTTGTTGCCTAGCAACCCCGTTTGCTTCCTTGATTGCTCAATGGTTGGTTGAATACAAGTACACTTGAAGCAGAAGATTTTAAAATGAACTGGAAAGAGCCTGTTCAAAGAGAAGCTTTAGTATTTTTTATATATATATATATATATATATATATATATATATATATATAATTTTATGGATATTATTTGTTTGCTTTAAATGGTTAATTTTGTTTTGTGAAGTTTATAATTTATAGCAATTACCTACATCTGGGAAAATGTTAGACTTTTATAACTAATCTCTCAGTCAATTCTGTACTTGGTTAAAATAACTCGACTTGTTTGGATTTTACTTTTTTGTAATAGGAGGTTTGGAGAAAACTAACATGCCCCGTGAACGTTTTGTATGTAGAAAAACACCTAGAAAAGGAGGGCTGAGCTGTTACGTACATGTAGGACAATGTTTAAACGTTGAATTGTTCGTCTAAACCTTGTTTCTCTCCACAGGTTCCTGCTCTGGAGTCGGTGGAGCAGGGAGGCATAAGTAATCACACCGAGGCTGCTCTCGTACACAAGTTGCTTTCACTGCTGATAAAGGTAAAAGAAGTGACGCTCAAGATTATTCATGGGATCATGATAATTCAGTACAGTCACATTAATTGTCTTAACCTTCTTCTTATTTTGTTCTTTCTCCCCCTCAGGCTGGGTGTAAGCCCAGTGACATCGGCGTCATCGCTCCCTACAGACAACAGTTAAAGAGCATCTCTGCTCTGCTGCAGTCGTCTGCTTTCATTGGCGTGGAGGTGAACACGGTGGACAAATATCAAGGACGGGACAAAAGTCTAATCGTGCTTTCTTTTGTCAGGAGCACCGCAGAGGAAGGAAATGTAAGTGTTTCTTCTCTCCTCTTCTGCCTTCGCGGACTAATGAACCCGATGAACCTCCTCGTCTTCTCTCGTAGTTAGGAGAGCTGCTGAAGGACTGGCGCAGACTGAACGTAGCCATCACCAGAGCCAAACACAAGCTGCTGATGGTCGGTTCGGCCGCGACGCTGCGACGTTACGCGCCGGTGGAGAAGCTGCTCAACCACCTCCAGCAAGAGAACATGATATCCTTTCACATCAAGTGAACATTTTGATTAGTTGGTTTCTGATAGTTACTGAGATTTTAACGTTTGTTTCCTCAACTTTTACTTCACATTATCCAACTCCCACCAGGTGCCCACATGGCCTTACCCAGCATGCATCTGTGAGAGGAAGCTGTGAAGACGTGATGGTATTTTTCTTTGAAGTGACTGGAGCTTCAACAAGACAGTGATTTTTGGTACCAGTCTGTGAAAGTGCTGGATGATTTGTTTTTGTAAGAATATTTAAAATGAATACAGAGATTTATAAAACCTAAAGACCTCAGTGTGGAGCTGCAGTGTAATATTGTGTGTTTCAGTTTCTGTAATGAACTGTACTGAGGTTGAAACATGTTGAACTGACTCTGAGCTGATAGATAAAGGTACAAAGCATCAAACTATTTATTACGTCTGATATTTTTGATCAATCCATCCTCCATCTCTAATGTGACTATAAAGACCAAACAGCTGCAGGTTTTTAGTTACGTTTTCTTTGCTACAACAGTCAGATAAGCTCATAAATGTCTGAAACTTGAATGAAACATCTCACACTAAAATGTTTGGTTATTTAAAAAGATTCAGGTAATAAAACTTATAATCTGTAATAATAGACACAGTTTATATTTTCTTATTTAACTGATCATCTTCAACCTGCAAAGATGTGAAAACAACGAAGTGATCTCTGAATAATTTCATTATAATTTATAATAATTTCTTAATTCCTTTGATTACAGAGGATACTACATGGTGTCATAACAATTTTGTTCAATACATTTTGTAAATGTAATCTTAAGTTAATTAACTGTGACAGTAGTTATTTTGTTAATGTGAACAGGACATGTTAAATAACGTCCCGATCGACTGTGACTCTACTTCTTCTTCGTCTGATTTAACATGTTTTTGATTTAATAATTTGTATAAATTTCCTTTGGTTTAAATAAATAAATAAAACTAAACTAAAGTTTGTCGTCTTTATTCTCTGTTTTAATTTGATGTTTATTTGAGTTATTGACCAGAATAAACTGACCAGAATTTATTTTACTACTTTTTTTTTTATTTATTTACATCATTTTTTTTTTTAAATGGTTCAAAGCTTGTTTCATGTTGTTTTCTTCTGGGCAGGTAGATGTTGATTATCTCAGTGTTTCGAGGCGTCGTGTGTCTGTTACTACAACGTGATCGTTCCCTGCATCACAGTGACGGTTTGTCCTGAGATGTTGATTCTTCCATCGTCTCTCACTTCCAGTTCCAGCTCTCCCCTCGACTGGAGCACTGGTAAGCTACACACACACACACACACACACACACACACAAACATTTAGAGGTTTGACACCTGTCACCAATCTTTGTAGAAATAACTAAATTAATTACCAAGCATTTTCTTCTTTCCTAGTTTCTTGGACCAGTAGCATCCGAGGACAGTGTGAGCAGAACCTGAAAGAAAATGTTAGAGTGTGACACATCAGAAACTCTTATCTGTAGACGTCTTTGAACTTGTGCCTTGTATGTAAGCAGTCATGATAAAGATGGAGTAGACAGTCATGGTGGTGCAGCGGTAGTTGTAGTCGTAGTCTTTACCAGTGACCGGATCCTCAGGGATCCCGTTCCACGGAGCAAAGTATCTGGAGTAGAAGTCGTATCCTGGTTGACAGTCTGGGGATCCTGTTCTCAGACACACAGTGAACTTACTGCACATGGTCTGATTTAATAAGACAGAAAGTTCTCTAATATATGTCCCCATGGTTTTACTACAGGAGTGAAGTTTTTACCTTTCATGGTGAGAATCACTCCTTTGACTCGTCCACTTCTCTCACTGCACTGAAGAGCGACAGAGTCGACTTTCAATCCCGTTAGTACCGACCTGGACACAATATTTTCATGATTTAAGGAGCATGATATTCTAACACAACGGTTTATATGCTTAAAGTGATGGTCCAGAGTAATTTGAACCCAGAGTCTATTTCACCATGAATACGAGTCAAACTCCCCTCAAGAGATATGTTACGTTGGTTAAAGTAATATCCAGTTTGACCGTCTTTTGTTTTCACAACCAAATAGTTAACAATGAAAGTAAATGGGGCAGTCAGCCAAACGTATCTAAATTGTCAATTGTCATTAAAAACACTGTTTTACAAGACTTACCCAACGTCTGGTTTGTGTTCCACATCAGCAGATTTAACATTTTCGACTCTCTTCATGGACACATTATCCAGTTGTTCAGGAAAATGATGAATCTGCTGATGTGTAACATCCTTCATCACCAGTTGTTATAAAACCAGTGTTTTTAATAAACTCTGGGTTCACTTACTAAGTTATCAGTACTTCAGTTTATGTGTAGGGACCCTATTCATGCTACTGCTGAAGTGAAGTGATATTTTGAGCTTTATTAGTGGTTAAAAATGACAATTTAGATACGTTTGGCTGACTGCCCCATTTACTTTCATTATTAACTATTTGGTTGTGAAAACAAAAGACGGTCAAACTGGATATTACTTCAACCAACGTAAAATATCTGTTGAGGGGGAGTTTGATTCGTATTCATGGTAAAATAGACTCTGGTTCATGTTACTCTGGACCGTCACTTTAAGATCAGTGGTTTTAAAATTCACTTGGCTTTGGTTTTTGTGTTTGTAAATTAATAACCAGATTCACAGCCGACTGAGTTCGTTGTTCCTTTTGCTGCTGTGGAAACATCCATGAGCCAATGAGATACACAGAGATGAAGTGTAGAGGATAGATGTGAGTAAATGTTTAACAAAGAGCTGCTCATTAAACACAGAGATTCACCAGAATCCATCCATTCTAATATGTAAATGACCTAGTGCTATCAATGTATGTTTATATGCATGTGTGTTTTCGTTGTAACCTGTCACAGCTGTCAGCAAGTCGAATCATCAGTTTCTTGGTGTTGGAGCTCAGATAAACATCCTGAACTGGGTGGTTTCCAACTGCTGCCTGTGTCACACATGTAGAACCAGAGACACGGTTATGAACACACACAAACAAAAAAACATTATAAAAACTTTAAACAGGTGTGCTCATATGGACAATAATGAAGCAGCCAGCACTGACCTTGATGATGTCTCTGAACTCACTGGGATCCTGGAAGGAAAAAGTTGTTGTAATTATATTCATTTTGAAGCCTACAACAGTTTTCATAGACAATGTCTTGAGTCTGAACTAAAGTACTGAAGTTGAAGTTTCTCCATCATCCACCTTTAAGATGGAGCCTCCATCAACCCTCAAACAGTCACAGGTCGACTTTAAAGGCTTTAAATGTAGTTTTCTCCCATTTGGTCGATGTGTTCAAGGAGTTACTCAGTCAGCACCAGGCACCGGTTTGATAAGAAATAAAAGGAATTATTTAAGCTTATGTGGATGGATTAGAGTTTTTTAATGTCACACCGAATCTTCTTTGCATCTACTGTTAGTGTAAGACTGACGTCATGCAACACTGAGAATGTATCGGAGCAAAAGTTCGTCATAAGTTAGGAAATGTAGTGAAAACTGACAGAGTTATAACAACTCAAGTAAAGTATAGATGGTCCCAAAACTTACTGAAGTACAGTAGTGAAGTATTAGTACTTTGTTACTTTAAAACACTGGTTAAATGATCGTTTTCATTTTTCTGTCTTATACCTCCTGAGTTGGTGGGTTTAGAGGGAAATCCATAACGTAACCATCTCCCCGCTGGGTGACGGTCAGTTCTCCGCTCCTCGTCTCAAACACCAGAACAGGATTCACGTTCTCTGAACAGACGTAACATAAATATATATATATATATATATATATATTATACTCAGTCTGATTAAAATATTAATATGACTTCATTATGTCTTATTATGTGACCATTTAGCGTCTTACTCTTAAACTGGAACAAAACTGCTGCAGACGCCAGAGTAGCGTGACCACACAGGTTCACTTCATTAGTTGGTGTAAACCATCGCAGACGAAACCTTGATCCTGTTCAAACACATAAACCTTTAAACCTGGTAAACAGACTTTGACTTGAACACTTTCAACACCGTGAAGTAAAGGAGAAGAATCCAAATCACATTATACATTACATTTGAACCAGTTGCCTGTTATAATTGGTGAATATGTGACTTTAATTTCTTCATAAAACTATTTGAAAACAACTATTTAGTTTTTCCAGCTGCATGTGGTGACGATGGACATTAAACTGTCTCATTCTTAAGCTTGAACAACAAACAGAGCGACTGTTCACTGCCTTTTCATCTGCACCAGCTTGTTTTATTGTTCCTCCTGTTTCTAACAAAGCAAGTCTTAGCTGTATGTTGTTACCTGTCAGACTGCTGAGGACAGGTGTTTTTTTTTCTTTTACCTGCTGCAGCAGCGTGGTTGGTATTGTTTTCTCCGTGTGTGTGTCTTTGTCATCATGTCAAAAATATAGTCCTGCAGACGACTGTGGGGTTTGAGCTCTGGGGCTTTTTTTTTTTTTTTTTTTGACTGATTTTGTCACAACTATACATGATCTGCATAGATGTTATAGGTTTGATTTAAAGGTTTTATCATGTAGAGATGCATGATGGTCTCTATTTTGAATTTGTGCATAAATTAGTAGAAAAATTACTTTAAAAACCCTCAAAGTCGTAGTTTATTACCTGCACTGGTCATAATAAGAGATAATTACTGCTAGAAAGTGATAGTAAGTTAACTACTATTGTTTTGTGGTAAAATCTGATGCACATATTGACATAAGAGGGTAAAATCAAACCAAAGTTTGTAACTTTATATATAAAACCAAGTTGCCAAGTTTTATCCCCATTGACATGAGTCGTATATGATTTGAGAATATAATAAAAGAAGTAAACAGATGTTATTTAACCTGTAGTAAAGTCATCAGAGGGATTTAACCTGGTGATGAAAGCTGTTTCTGACAGGTTCATCTCTGCTGCGATCTTCTGATACATGTCATCGTTCAGCTCCTGTTAGAAACATTAAAAATATGAATATTACAATATTCTGTTGTGATTTATTATCATTATACACTGAGTCACATACATAAAATATAAAATTAAGGACATAAAATATCTTCTGTCCTTTTCTTTCCACTCATACACTAGGTCTTAGTTGAGCAGTTAACACCTGAGCAAACTTAAACTTTGACTACTGAAAAGTTACATCAACAAAAAGTGACATTATTTTTGCACAAATTATTTAAAAAAACAACATACAAGCATCAAACCGGATTGTCTTGATGTATATTTCAATGCATTTAATCAAACCTTAATGCGGCAGGTTGTTGTGTAATAAGACATTTAAATATATAATATAAATATAAATATAAATATTGTTACTCACATGCATGAGTGGACAAATGGCCGCAGGGTTTCCTCTGAACGGCAGGTTAGTGAAGGCGTCTACTGTAAAAACTTGGATCTCCATCACGATTTGATTTAAAAATGAAAAACTGCTTCTAAGTGACGACGTGTGTTTGTGCAGTGAAACACGTTTTTGTGTGTGTGTGTGTGTGTGTTTGCTTCTGTTGGTGGACTTTTGACCCCGTCTGCTCTGGTTCAGAACAGACGACAGACTGTGAGCGTCGACAGACTGTCGTCGTGTTTTCAGCCACATGAGTGTAGTGTCAGACGCTCTGTTGTGTCCTTGGAGTGTTTATGATCACAGACAGAGAACAGGTTCATGTTAGAGGCTCTATCCTCTCTGTTAAAGCTGGTTCACAGTTCAAAGTTCCCTGTTTTGCATCTATATTTTCATTTATAGTCACAAACTTGACTAACAACCCAGAGAGACACATGTTTGTAAATGTGTTTCACACAAATGAACTTACTGAATTGTCATTATAATAATAAATTATCAGGAATTATAATAAACACATGGTTACTCAGGTACTTAAGTTTTAAGGTACTTATACTTCATTTGAGTATTTCAATTTACAGCTACTTTATTCTTCTACATTTCAGAGGAAAATGTAATACTTTTAATTCAAATCCACAAGTGTTGGATTAATAATTCAACAATAAATTTGATATATTTTAGGTTTCCAATAGAAATAAAGCTTTAATATGAGTTCAAGTTTAAATTCAAGACTTTAATTGTCGCATACATAGTTATAATGTTACAGGAAATGTAACCAAACATCGATATTTAACAACAATGTCAAAAAAAAAAAAAAAAAAGGAAAAATTAAGACTATAAAAAAAAACTATAAAATAAAGAATACTCCATACATAGAGTAGTTGTAAAATACATAAATAAATAAATAAATGTTCACCATCTTAAGATATATACATCAATAATTATTGTTCAGTAATAATAATAATTATAATACGTCATTGCAGTTTACATAATAACAAGTCTATTCTTGCTTTAAGTATATTATGACAATATTGCTATTTATTTATTTACCTAAAGAATGTAAAACTTATAAATAACACATAAAACACTGTTACTGTTAAAATAAAATAGAAAATAAAATAACAATGAGTTTATTTTATATATTTCTTCTTCTAATAATAATAAGTAATAATATAAGATGACATGTTAATTATACAGATGTGATTATTCCAAACAACGTTCAACAACGTTAACGCTCAAATCTCGCGATAACATACCTGAGCGGTTTTGTTGGCAGTGTCACCTGAGGCTCGGGACAGGAGCTGGAGACCGGGGACAAGAGGCGACTGTGAGATAATTTCACCGTTTTAAAACATTTTTCTCTAACATCTGACACATTTCTACGTGGTGATATAGACTGAAACCTCGTAGCAAAAGTCACGTTCCTGTCAGGAAGTGAACTAGTTTGTCTCGTACGTTTGACCGCTGTCAGTGTCCTACTGTTAGCCGTTAGCATGCTAGCGGCTACTGTCGCTAAGCTAACAGTAGCTCGTTAGGATGACAGGAGAGGCGTTAGCGTCGTTAGCGTCGTGAGCTAACTCCTCTCGTATCCGGACTGATTGTGAACTTAAAAGGAAACAACTTTACTGAAGAATAAATAACATCTTGAGAGGATCTGGTGTTTGTGTGTCGAAGATGAAACGAAGCAGTTTGAGACAGTTAGTAATAAAAAAGGAAGTAACAGACGTTAAGTTAGCTTGTTCAACAGCTGCAGGAACGTTTAACTTGTATAACTCTGCAAAATCAAAAGATATTATTTGTCATTAAAAGTCAGAATAAGCTTCTTTCTTATGTTGTAGTTATATTGCACTTATAGTTGATGTTTGTGCTTGTTTATCCTTTTGATTCTTTGTTTACAGTGGTAACTATGTAACATAAATAAAGTTAAATGTCAGTCTTAACCACTAAACCCACCTCATAAGCCAGAAATGGCAGCCAAACAAATGAGAGCAGCAGTAAGTTAGTGTAAAAACAAATCTAATACCCAGTATTGTTCTTAATTTAGACCTGGACCTCCACACTGTGTCTGGCGTTCAGAGGTTAAGAGGATACAGTGTTGTTTTTGTTATTTAATGATACGTAACCAATGATACCAAACACACAGTGATGTGATATTTTCCTGCTGTGTTGTGTTTTCTGTGTGGTAGTGAGGATGTCTTTGAATGAAGAGGGTTATGTGGTCCGGATCAGAGGACTACCCTGGTCCTGTACGCAGGAGGAGGTGGCCAGTTTCTTCTCTGGTGAGTAAAACTTCACAGACTTTCACTGCAGCTTTTCTTTTTAAGAAAATGTGATGAAAGTTGTGGTGTTTTGAGGCGTTTTGTTGCAATAAAGTTGCAGAAAAATCAAAATATCAGTATAATTACAAAGGCTTTGTAATCATATTTTAACAATGAATTAAAAGTGCAGGGGTGAAACCACTGTTGGAGTTAAATGATGTGTCTGGTCTAATTATAATTATTTAATAAAATAAGTTTTTTTATGTTGTTGGAATTTATTTCAGCGTGTGCTTTTATTTTGTCTCATCTTTGTGTTTCAAATGTCACATTACCTCTCGTCTCGAGCCTCAAACAGCTCTGTAGTATGTAGTTTTTAATGTTGGGTTTTCTTTATTTTAATCCTTTTTCTTCTTATTCTCAGACTGTGACATCGTTGGGAAAGTAAACGGAGTATGTTTCACCTACTCTAAAGAAGGCCGTCCGAGTGGAGAGGCGTTCATTGAACTGAAAACGGCAGAAGATTTCAAAAACGCCCTCGCCAAGGATCGCAAATACATGGGACACCGATACATAGAGGGTAAGAAATATAAACACAACATACACAACAGACTGATGAACCAGTGAGCGTTTGGGTTGTTACAGTTTGTGACATTTCTGTACATCGTTTATTTGTCTTTATATGTCACATATGAACTGTGTTTCTCCTCCTGTTTCTTTCTGTCCATTCACTTGAATCAGTGTTCAAGTCAAACCGTAGTGAAATGGACTGGGTGCTGAAACGCAGCGGTCCTGCTGACTATGACAGCTGCAGTGGCTGCATGTTGAGACTTAGAGGCCTTCCCTTTGGCTGCAGCAAGGAGGAAATTGTTCAGTTCTTCTCAGGTACAAAAACACGAACTTCTATCTGTTCTGTTCTTCTCTGTTGAATTGTATGAATATTACACAGATTATGTTAATTTCAGGGATAGTTTCTGGATATTTCCCTCTTGTCAACACCAAAGTATGAGAGACTTTTAAAACTATAATTAGCAAATGTGCAACAGAAGCTCTTCTCTAGCTGTAGTTAGTTACTCAACATCAACATTTATCATGATTTTTATCACAGTTTAAGTTTTTTGAATATTATTACAGGCGTGTTCTTTCGCAGTACGATCAGATTAGCAAATGTGACTCATCGTATCATATAAAATTAAAACCAACTGAACTTTGAACGCTGTGGATCATCAACATTCAGTGCTGAAGAACAGTTACAACACTTATCAATACCTTTTTCTATTACTTATTGATGATATATGAACTAATGTACTCTATTTAAAACCGTTTGTGTCTGAGGTAGGAATCAAAGTGTCTGTGTGTCTCGGCTCAAAAGCTTAATGTATGTTTGTTTCTGTAGTATAGAGTCTTACTATGCTGACTAATTAGTGTAGTATTACTACATTATTTAGCATGTTTGTGCTTATATGAGCTACGTATCATTCCCTAAAGAAAAACGAAAAAAAAAAAAAAGGGTTAAATGATAGGACGGGCTGGGCTGGTTTGGCTGAGGGAGACAGTCCTATGACACTGATCTGGGGTCAGTATTGTGATTCCTCTTGAATTATCAATAATAAAGAATCACATCATATGTCACTCAATGCTAATAAATAACTATTTGACCACTGATTTAAATTTAGTAACATAACATTTTAGGTTAAACATTTCCTCTTTGTACTTAATACTTATAATAATAATGTGGCTTTTGCTGACTCCAGGCCAGTATTTGTTTTTTTTTATTCCCTTGCTGAGAAGTGTAAACTCAGTTCTCTGAGATGTGCCCCCCCCTCCCCTCTCTCTAATGCAGTCTTATGAGATACTACAGCTTTATTTTATTCGCTGTCATGACGTTTATATTAATCCTGAAAGCTCCAGTGATGCAGTGGGTGTTGTTCTATCTATTCTATATCAGTCTACGTACCGACCTATGTATTTATGTGTGCTTGGGTTGAAGGGTTGAGAATCGTGCCAAATGGGATTACTCTGCCAGTGGACTACCAGGGGAGGAGCACAGGGGAAGCCTTCGTGCAGTTTGCCTCAAAGGAGATAGCAGAAAAGGCTCTGGGGAAACACAAGGAAAGAATAGGGCACAGGTGGGACAGAGGGGAAAGGGACGGGCTGGACTGGGTTGGGCTTATATTGTAGTAATTTAACGGGTGGTCATGTTAGAATAATTATGGTTTTAATGGGACGGGCTCTGTTATGGTTGAATGATAAGCATGGGGGGTGTGCTAGAATAATTGTTATGATAAAATAGTTAATTGATTGGGTGGGTTAATGTAATATGTAATAAAAATGCTAATGGGGTTTATGTTTTGTAATTATCGTGACATGTTGAAAATTAGGATGAAAGGTCATGTATCTGATGTGTCAACGTGGTGTGATCATTTTATGACATAGACATAGTTTTCCAGATGGTTATTTAACGTGATGATCCAGAGTAACATGAACCCAGGGAGATATTTAACGTTGGTTGAAGTAATATCCAGTTTGACCGTCTTTTGTTTTCCAAATAGTTAACAATGAAAGTAAATGGGGCAGTCAGCCAAACGTATCTAAATTGTCATTTTTTAACCACTAATAAAGCTCAAAATATCACTTCACTTCAGCAGTAGCATGAATAGGGTCCCTACACATAAACTGAAGTACTGATAACTTAGTAAGTGAACCCAGAGTTTATTAAAAACACTGTTTTACAAGACTTACCCAACGTCACATCAGCAGATTCATCATTTTCCTGAACAACAGCCGATGTGTCTGTGAAGATCGAGGAAAATGATGAATCTGCTGATGTGACGTTGGGTAAGTCTTGTAAAACAGTGTTTTGGGGCTGGTTCCTGGTTCCAGCTACTGTTTTAGTTCCTACTCTGTCAACAAAATAATCAAGCTCCATTTTTAAACAGGACAAGAGTGATAGCCATCGTCGTAGCTACCTGGTCGTAAGCTAACCCAGCAACAAGTACAGCATCTCCTCCATGTCCATTAATGTTTACTGATGTTTTAGTGTCGTGACGTCGCAGCAGTTTGACTCCACTCACCACATTCACGTGGAGGAGGAACCAAACTGTGATGGAAAACAACGTGTCTGCTACCAGACTGAGTAGAGTCCAGTAGAGTCCAGTAGAGTAGAGATAGAACGGTTTAGTGGAAAAGAGACAATACTAAGTTATCAGTACTTCAGTTTATGTGTAGGGACCCTATTCATGCTACTGCTGAAGTGAAGTGATATTTTGAGCTTTATTAGTGGTTAAAAAATGACAGTTTAGATACGTTTGGCTGACTGCCCCATTTACTTTCATTGTTAACTATTTGGTTGTGAAAACAAAAGACGGTCAAACTGGATATTACTTCAACCAATGTTAAATATCTGTTGAGGGGAGTTTGACTCATATCTGTGGTGAAATAGACTCTGGTTCATGTTACTCTGGACCGTCACTTTAAGACCTCAGAGAGTTTTATTTAATTTATTAGTAGTAAAATTTGGGTCTATTATATTTATAATTTCATTGGCACTTCTCTTATATTCTTTCATATATATTATAAAATGTAATTTACTGTGGAAGAGGGGTTTAGGTATATCAGTGGACAGTCAAGGCAGCCTCCAGCATTGAAGCATCAGACTTACTTCTGGTGTTAAATCATTAAAATAATCAATACAACACCTAAAAGCCCTGTTAGGATTTCCTTAACTGTAAGAAATGAGTTGGTGTAGAAATCTACTGCAGCCCTAAGCCCAGGTAAACACCTTAGACCACTATTTAGACCATTTGTTTTTTGTGTGTTTATCTTCTCTCTCTGTCAGTCATATCTCTGTATGTAACCTGAGCTGAGCCACTTCTACAGCTTAACCCTCTCCTCTGCCCCCTCCCCACACACAATGGGCCTCTTATATTGCAGGTATATAGAGATTTTTAAGAGCAGTCGTAATGAGATCAGAGCCTACTATGAGCTGCCCCGCCGGGGGATGGGAGGCCAGAGACCAGGGCCCTACGATAGACCCATGATGGGGGGTCCCAGGGGAGGATTTTTTGGGCCCGGTCCTGGTCGTGGAGGGACTCTAATGGACACGATGAGGACTGGAGGTGGATACGGAGGAGGTGAGCAGCTTTTTGTTTTTGTTGCACACAAAAGTGTTTGGGTCTTGGAAGTGTAATTGGAGAGTGTTAAAACTGGCTGAGTAAGAAAAGAAATATGTTTATGACCTTCAGCTCCTGTTCTTTGTTTCTGGTTTCACTAAATCCTCGTTCATACCAGTCGACTTTACCATCAATCAGCGAGTCTCAGACGCTGCTGTACTCGTTGGTGATCTGGAGTCTCAACAACTGGTCTGAGACCTGTAGTGTTCACACTACAAGACTTGTCAGTGATTGACTCCCGATCACACCGTGACGTCACCAAACTCTACGTCTGGTCACGTGAACTAGACAGGATGTAGCCGCTGCTTCTCACCGTGATTTACAGCCGTTTATTGTTGACAAGCACCGGTGAAGACGCTGCCTCCGACACAGACTAAACCGCTAAACCGGCGTGTAAACATCACCATGGCAACACGCTGGTTTTCACGGTGGAGCTGAAATCAGCGGCAGACCTCCCCGGTACCGGGTAACATCTGGATCAGACGCGGGGAGTTTGTAGAAAGTGAAATGAAAGAAAAAGCGTTAAAACGTCAGACTTTTAAACGTGGTTGTGAGTGAATCAGTGAGACGGCAGCAGCATTTATCTCACATCCCTCCTCTGATTGGCTGTCGCTCTTTGTCAGTCAGTTTTCTAACATGACAGATCCAGTCCCGGTCTCAGACCAGGTCCCGACGGCCTCTGATGGAGTCGTTAGGGCTGTTCACACATTATGATCATTAACTGATGATTCACCAACCATCAGAGGACCAAGTCCACCAGACACCACCACTGGAGACCACTGGTGGAGTCCACTAGTGTGAACGAGGATTAATACTCTCAAATGTAAAACATCAAAAATCATGAAAAGATGCACAATGTTTTTATATCAGATGTATTAATGTGCCTGATTGGAAGTTATGTTTATTAATTTTTGTAGACGTGTGAAACCTGTTTCAGTCAAATCAAGTATGAACAAATAAACAGCTTCACAAAACGTCTCGATGGTTCATGTTGACGGTGGAGAGTCTAACTAACGTTATTATCACAATGATTGTAACGATGTGTCGCTCTGTGTCGGTGTCTGTTCAGGCTACGGCGGCTTCGACAGCTACAACGGTTTCAACAACTACTGTTTTGGAAACGGGATGTTTGATGAACGAGTGAGAGGAGAGAGAGGAGGAAGAGGTGAAGTCCAGAATCTATTTACCATCTGGGATTTCAACATCCTGAATGAGTGTTAAGATAACATTGCAGGTTTATTGTCGGTGAACTGAATGACAGTATCACATTACTGATTGTTTATCTCTAACGGTGACACTGATGATCTGTTTGTTTCTGTGTCTTTGTGCTCAGGGATGGGAGGTCATGGTTACGGAAGTCAAGGTGACAGTGGTTCAGGTTTTCACAGCGGCCATTTTGTCCATATGAGGGGTCTCCCTTTCCGTGCCACAGAGGGAGACATTGCTAAGGTAAAAAAACTGAGACTGGTTTTGTTTTTATTTCTGTTTAAAACCTTAAAACACTTGGAGTCTGTGCAGGATATTTCAGTATTTATACATTTAGAAATGGAACCTTCTTTCCTTCTCTGTTGTTGATGTTTGTGTGAATCCGTCTTGTTCTTTCCGTTCAGTTCTTCTCTCCTCTGAATCCTCTGAGGGTTCACATCGATGTGGCTCCGAACGGGAAGTCGACCGGAGAAGCAGACGTTGAGTTTCGTTCCCACGAAGACGCGGTGGCGGCCATGTCCAAAGACAAGAACCACATGCGTATGTTTCTCTCTGGATTTAATTCATTTATAAGAAACAGAAGTAAACAACAACAATAACAGGCTGAATGATGAACTTATGTGTTTCTCCACAGAACATCGCTACATTGAACTGTTTCTCAACTCAACAGCAAGTGGAGCAGCTGAAATGAGTGAGACTTCATCTATTTATTATTCTTTTTCTTTAATAATCCACTTATTTCATATTTCAGAAAACAACGAGTTGATACTTTGTGTTGGTAGAAAAATCACATCAATCAGATGAGTTTAGAAAAAGTTGATGTTTTGTAATTTCAACCTAAAGAGTTATAACGACAGTGTGAGGGACATAGAGTTGAGTGGAGACAAATCTCTATGTTTTAAACCAGTGTAAGACTCAAAATAACATGTGACTTGTGGTAGTGAGGAGAGGGATCCTACAGACAAACCAACGTGTCTGAACTTTGTAAATGTTCAGACTGATTCTATAGAAGATTGTTGATCAAGTCACAACTCATTATCATCTGGAAATAGATTTTTATCTTTTGTTCGATCAATCTCAGTGTTTGTTCTTAAATAAAATAAATTCCATCTAATCATCTGTTATAAACCTTCCAGGCCGCGGCGGCGGTGGTTACTATGGTAACTCAGGAGGAGGCGGAGGCTCACGGAGCAGCGGGCTGCGAGGTGCTTACTGATGACGTCGTCTTACTCTTCGGATCCATCCTGGCGTTTGTCTCACGTCTCTTTAGGCCACATTTACTTTACTTGACGTTTCTCAGCAGGAAAACTGATTCTGAACGAACGTTTGATCGCACCGGTTCTAAAAGAAAACAAACGACATGTTTGTCAAAATACAGAACATCGGGGTCGTCGCTCATCTTTTTGTTTTGAATGAATTTCAAAGGACAAGCAGCACTTTAGCTCGGGTTTGGATGATAGTTTTCAGTTGAATGTTGCTTTTTATGAAACATTTTATTACGTATATTCTCATTTTTCCTTTTAACAATTAAAAAAAAAAAAGAGATTCCAGATCAACTTTCCTGCTTTGATAAAACAGAGTTTGATAAATGTGAGCCGTTGTGTTTTTTATGAATGTTTTCACATTAAAGAATTTAAAAAACCGAGTTGATTTATTTTCTACTCTCAAAGAGTGGAAGTAAAAAAAAATAAAATAAAGTCTCTATATTTGAGCTGTAAAATAGCTTATTCAGCTGTTGTACATTTTTTGCCTAATAAATTTTATATTTAATTCTCAGTTTTGTCTCAGACTCTTGTGTTTATGATCATTTATAATAAGATAATAATATAATAAAAAGAATGATGATCAATGGAGAAAAAAGTATATAATATAATATTTTCCAATCCATTTTTTCCTGGTTTTTTTGGGTAATTTTTTTCCAAATTATCACAAAACTTCAAACTCCCAACCTGAAAGTTACTGGAGTCGACAAACTAAGAATAAAAACATCTCAAAGTCTTAATCCCAGTCTGTTGTTGTAAATGCTCTTTAAACTCAAACCAACCATAAAAATAAACTAAAACATACATTTTCAAGTGAAAACAACACGCTCCTGTAACTTCTACCCTGAATCACACACGTCCTGTATGTTAATTTAAATGAAAAACTATTAGTTAACTATTAAAACTATTAGTCTGAGTCAATGTTTGTGGTGTAAATGTTGATTTATCTGCTTCTGAAAACACGTAACTGGTTCAACTACAAACCGGCAGCGTAGGAGCCATGAACAGTTGGACACAACGTTAAAAAAATGACAGTAAACAACATGAACCAGTTTCATCTGTAACTTGGTTTAATCTGATTCTGTCACACGGTCGAGGTAACAGCTGATATGATATTAAACTGGCAGGATTATTCATCTAAACAGTGATTATCAACACGGTTCTGTGCTCAGTTTAGAAACATGTTTGCCAGCAGTAACTTATTAATTAATGATTATATGATAAATTTGTAAATAGTTTATAAATATATGAAACAAAAAAAGAATCTCTTCTCTTTGTTTTGTGTGTGTGGGGAATTAATACTTCCAGTTCTTAGGGAAAAATTAAAATTAAAATTAAAATAAAAAAAAAATTACAGGTTGTAAACATATTTAAGTACAAAGTCAGACTGTGACTGTGCAGTTGAACTTGTATTGTGGTGAAATTCACAGTCATCAGTGTTTGATCAACACAAATATGAAACAAAAAAGAAGAAAAATGTTTTTTTTTGTTTGTTTTTGTTTTTTAACATTTTAAACTTTAACTCTGAGGAATGAAGGAACGGTTCCTGGACTTCTGTAGAAAGTAAAAAAAAAAATTATATATAAAAAAAAAAAATGTGCATACAACAAACAAAACTCAAATATAAATATTTTAAAATAAAATATCTATATTACAGGTAATATAGAACTGGGAACTGTGCAAACATAATGACAATAATAATCATTCGTGGTTGTGTCGTCAGGTTGTGTAAGACTCATGTCTGTTTCTGAAGTTTTATGTTTTAATAATCAAGTTATTAAAAGATGTGATGACGTCATCGGTTGATACTCTTGGTCCTTTCAGCAGCGTCCACTGTGTTAGTGTCTGAAACAAACAGTGAAATGTGCCTTTAGTCTGTAGACTAGTTTGTTTGCTTGGCTAGTCAAAGCTAGTGTTGCTACGGATAAATAATCTGGATTATTATTATTTTTTTTTAGACATTTTGGCAACATGAGAAGCAAATGTAGATGATATTCACACAAGCTGCATGAACACTGTTTAAAAAAAAGAAGAAATGTTTCAGTTCCTCTGAGCCTGATGAGGAACTCGTCACCGTGTTGACACTAAACTTCGAGTAACGATTGAAACGTCGCGTAAAACTCTTTCTCGTTGTTTCTGTGAAGCAGCTGGAAGATGATTAAACTAAATGACAGAACATCTGGTCAATAGTTGTGTGTTTTTAGTTGGATTCAACCTGTTTATGCTGCACGTACAAATGATAAGATCTGATCTGTTGTAGGTTCGTCTGAGAGAAAACATCTGTGTTAATCTGCAGCGGCGTCAGTTTCAGTTCATTGTTGAGTTGTTCCTTTTCTCTGAGTGTGACCACGTGATATAATATGTCGTTGAATCGTAATGATCGTCTTGACTCGCAGCCGTTTGTGCTCGAAGTGATTGTTTATGAAATTAAAACGGGTTAACGACTCCAGCTAGCCTCGACTTGTTTTAACTGAACTGATTGACTTTTTTTTTTTTTTTTTTTGAAACAGCAGACAAAGTGATGACGTCAAAGAAAATAAAATAAACGACTGAGGTGATAAGATCCATCGAGTTTCCTTCACGTTCATGCGCGTGGTCCGTCCTAGCAGCAAACACTGTTCAGATAAGTTAGGAGGGTGTTACAGGATTAACAGGTGTAGTCTCTGATAGTTTGATGCAGTCCAGGCAGCGGCGGCGGCGGCAGCAGCGGCGGCGGCGGCGGCGACGATGTCGTCAGTCCTCACGTTGGATTGGATGAGCATCTCTGGAGCAGGAGGGCGTGGCACGTGTCACACACTCTGACTGGTTTTGGTGACGCAGGAAGAGGAAGCTCGTTGTCAGAGCAACTGTTACAGAAAATCTCCCCACAGTTTCTACAGTGATGCTGGAGACACACAACAAATAATGTTTTATTTCATATTAAAATACTTTTATTATATTATTAGTTTGTGTTTATTGGTGAAAATTATTATTATTATGGATCAATTTTCTATAATTATGTTATTGATTATTATTAATTATTAAACGATAGATAATAATTAGTAGCAGTTATAAAATAATAATTACTATTATCATTATAACTGTATTATTATTCTTTAAATAATTATTATTAGTAGTAGTTTGTTGAATATTAATATAACAATTAAATATCCGATAATAAGATCCACTGCTAATATTATTATTATAAAATAATAATAATACATTTTTAATTATAGTAATTGTTAGGACTAATAATAATTTATATAATAATAATTATTAATGTTTATTATTCTTTAAATAATAATAATATTTAGTAGCAGTTGTATTGTTGAATATTTAATTACAATTTTCTCCAACAATAATTATAGAAAATTAATGACTCAGTATTATATGCAAATTCTATTATATGAATAATAATCATTACAATTATTATAATGTGTTGTAGTTGAATCTGCAACAAAACTCAGATTAGTAGAATTTACCATTATCAGAAACAGATTATTTCCATCTCTAGTTGTGATTATTAGTTGTTGTTTTTTTTTGTGGAAACAGATTTTTCAAACTGACCTTTCGTCTCGAGATGGAAAATTCCTTCTCACACAGTTTACAATGACTCGCTTCTTTGTCCTTCAACCAAACTTGACCCCCTAAAAACAACAACAACAACAACAACAACATGATTATAAAATCACAGTAGTTATTTTAGAGACATTTTATTGTTTTGAATCCAACTGCTTCTTTACCTGAAGAGCTTTGTTGGCTTCTTTGATGTCTTCAATCTTCAGTTTGGATCTGATGACAAACAAAATCAGATGTTGTTTTTTTTTTTTTTTCTTTTAATTTAACGACTTAACGAGATTTAACAACTCAGAGTTTTATCTCGGTTCTGTGGTCTGAAGACTTTGATACTGATGTTTAAAATGTTTTAGCTGGAACTTCACTGCTCTGTCTTCCTTCAGACTAATCAAACTATTTTCTAAAACCGTCTGTAATTAGTGTGTCAGGTGAACGTACTCGCTGAGTTTGGAGCCGAGTTCCTCCAGAGCTTTTTCTTGGTCTTCACAGATCGTTTTCAGCTGAATGTTTTCATCCTGGAGACGATGAAACTCCTGGAAAAAAAATAACACAAACAACAAAAGATGAGTTTCTACAAACAAAAAAACAAAAACGGTTTAATAAAATATAATAACAACGTTTCTCTTTTCTTCTTCTTCTCACCTTCTTCAGTCCGTTAATCTGCAGCGCCTCTGTGCTCAGCTGAGACACCGTCTCTCGCTCTCGGTCCAGATCGTTTAGTAACGTTTGTCTCCACTCTCTCTCGATCTTCAGGTCGGTCTCCAGCTGCTGCCTACACCAACGCCACAAACACGAAGATACAACAAGACGAGAGTGATGTTGACAAACGGGACAGAGACAGAGAGAAAACGGCGTCACAACAAACTGATTCATGTCCGTTTAGTTTGAAATCTGATGTGAATCTCTGATGTGAGATTCTCTCGATTAAGTGTTGATGTGTTTCTCTTACAGTTGCCTTTCTCTGTGTTCGATCTGTCGCTGCAGACTGTCAGCCTTGTTGGCAAAGTCCAACTTGAAGCGTCTGGTTCCCTCCTCGGCCGAGGTGCGGTGCCGCTCTGCCTCCTGTAATCTGCACCATTATAACCAGGGACAAACTCAGGACCATGGAGAGAAAAAACTAGGGGGGTAGGTGGGGGTTTAAAAAAACAAAAAGAATAAAATTTCTGAGGGGAAAGATGATGTATGGATGATGAAGGTTGGGGGGTGAAGGGTGGTGTTGTATTTTCTATTGTTACAACACCAGATAGAAACATTTTAGAGAAGAAAACTAAAAGGAAATGAGTCCAGAACAGACACACGATGAAACAATGAGGGAAAAACGGCCTTAAAGTAACTAAATAGACAAGAAATGAAGAAGATAAATGTCTGAACGCGGCGTGTTTCATCACCACGTTACCATCGTAGCAACGTGGCGTCAAAATTTGTCACAGCTTTTTTTTAAAATCAGGAAATAAAGATTTTAATTCTTCGTAGAGATCAACTCTGATCAAAATCCAAAAAAATCAAACCACAACAACTTTCAAAACATCTAACTTTATTTGTCACGGTGGTAAAAGACAGTAGTTGTGAGTTTTCAACAGCTGTACTGAGTTTTTTTTTTTTAAATTTGTCTACAAATCGAGGAGTTACAGTACCATGAACGTTGAGTTAGAGTAGGTAGAACGATTACTTCCTGATATTTCACAAAAAAATAAAAATAATTGAAATATGCCAAGACGAGACGCGACAAAACACATTCAAGAGTCTCCTCAGACAGAAGCTCCAGAGGTTTTACAGCTGTGGAAACTACACGTTACTTTACACTGGACTCAACTGATCTGAAGCTGCTGGTCCCACTGAGCTGTTCACACGTATAAAACTTCACCCTACGACCTTTTGAAGTCGAGGTGAAACTTCAGGAACCACGAGGAGCAAGAAACACTCGGGCTTTGCCCAATATATTGCTCCTTGTTTGTTTGTTTGTTTTTTTAAAGGTACAGTGCACTATATTATATTTACCCTCCACCGTTATATTATATTAAGTGTCCAAATTGTTGTGTGAAATCTTTGCTTTGATGATGATGAATCTGAAATCACATTTTACTGTTCATCATTAGGTAAATTACTCAGCGGGTCAGTTCCTCCAGGATTTCAAGTTATCACTGAGTTATCAGTACTTCAGTTTATGTGTTGGACCCTATTCTTTCTACTGCTGAAGTGAAGTGATATTTTAAGCTTTATTAGTGGTTAAAAAATGACAATTTCAATACATTTGGCTGACTGCCCCATTTACTTTCATTGTTAACTATTTGGTTTTCATAACAACTGGTGATGAAGGTTGTTCCACATCAGCAGATTCATCATTTTCCTGAACAACAGCTGATGTGTCTGTGAAGATTGAGGAAAATGATTAATCTGCTGATGTGGAACATCCTTCATCACCAGTTGTTATAAAACCAGACGTTGGGTAAGTCTTGTAAAACAGTGTTTTTAATAAACTCTGGGTTCACTTACTAAGTTATCAGTACTTCAGTTTATGTGTAGGGACCCTATTCATGCTACTGCTGAAGTGAAGTGATATTTTGAGCTTTATTAGTGGTTAAAAAATGACAATTTAGATACGTTTGGCTGACTGCCCCATTTACTTTCATTGTTAACTATTTGGTTGTGAAAACAAAAGACGGTCAAACTGGATATTACTTCAACCAACGTAAAATATCTAGAGGGGAGTTTGACTCATATTCATGGTGAAATAGACTCTGGTTCATGTTACTCTGGTAAAACATCATTAAATCCTGGAGAGTCTGATAAATGAGGGACTGATTTCAGATGTTTTCAGGTGCAGATGAGGTGACATCTGACTACAACTCTACTTAACTTTAAAGACACTTTCCTCGGTTGTATAATGATTTTCATGTTATCGCTCTAGCTTCTGGCTAAACAGCGTAAAAAGCCAAATAAATAAATGCGTAAGTAAATAAATAAATAAATAAAAGCACAGAAGCATGTTCTCAAAAATCTCAGCAAAACCAATTTGGACACCGTTACAGTGGATACTCTGAAAAGGAGTGTGACATAATGAAACACCAGCTCACTAACATGCCAACATGTTTTACACTGGACACTGGCATGAACATAGTGACTCTAATGTACACGCATCACACCTCCTTTAATAACTACTGTACAGTCCATAGTTTCATCTGTAACAACTACAGATAAAACCACTCAGTAGTGAGCAGTGACCTGAACAACAACGTCTCTTTAATCACCATTTAAATCCTAAAACAGTCAATTATATTACTGTCACTGTCAGTGATACTGCATATAAACTGACAACGGGAGACAGGAAGAAAGCGCTGCATGTGTGTCTGTGTGTGTGTGTGTGTATATATATATATATATATATGTGTGTGTGTGTGTGTGTGCATGCCTGAGCCTGTGTATGAGCAGATAAACTAGTTTCTCTTAAAGTATATCTGAGGTAATATTCAGATAATTCTCTGACCGGTTCAACACAACCTCTGATGACGTTGTGTTTTCTCATTTAACAAACAAATAAACAAACAAACAAACAAGCTGTTAAAGTTGCTATTTAACTAAAGATGATCTCTATGAATCCCAGCTGATCACGACCAGATCTGTGTTTCAGTTTCACCTGATTCTGTCGCTTCAAAACAACAAAAAACATCTGAATATTATGTGCAAAAAAACAGGAATGTTCCTTTAAGTTAAGTCCATTTATTCATTCAGTTGTAAGCTATCGTGTGTGTGTGTGTGTGAGCGTATATATATATATATATATGTATATGTGTGTGTGTGTGTCCTCAGAAGGAAATGTCTTTGACTAGTTTGTACTGGTGCTCCGTATCTGTGCTGGCACATTTAACAAATGACATAGCAAGCGTTCTGGTTTGACTTAGCAGGTCCTTATCACTGTACAGGGAAGAAGCAGGGATTTTAAAAAATAAAAAAATAAAATTAAAAAAAAAAAAAAAAAACGGGGGGAAAAAAAATTGAAACATGGAGGTTTTAAAGGAGCAAAATAGATGGATTGATGATCGGATGGATGATATAAAACAGACAAACAGAAGGGAGGAAAGAAAGGAAGGAAGGAAGGAAGGAAGAGAGGATGTCAATACATCAGTTTGTCTACGTGGCCCCGGTTACACTTAACACTTTATAAGTGACTTTTATCATCACAAGCACAGCAGTAAGTGAAAACGAAAGGCATTAAAAAAAAAACACCAAAATCTGATTTGAGGCTTCGAAGTTCGTTCTCTGATCAGATTTCTGTTTTTTTTGTGTTTTTTTTGTTTTGGTGTTTCCTTTCACAGTGAGAGTATATGAGAGTTATGATTAGAGATGAGGAGCAGAAGCACAGAGGGAAAATGAGGTCAGATAAATTAATACAACTGGAGCAGATATTACAGAGCTACACTATCAACATGTTAAACTTAATCTCTGATTAGATAAATCATTTGCTTCTTCTTCGTTTCGTCTTTTCAGTGTAACCAGGGTCGTCTGTTTCCTACCGACCTACATAAAAACCTTTAGAGCAGCAACAAAAAACATTCACAACCAATCACAAATAGGATGGAACAAATTTAAACCAATGGGAGAAGAGGGGGAGGGGGAGGGGAGATGGACCGTGTTGACTGGGAGACGATGATGTGACGAGGGATCAATGAACCAGCAGATTTTATAACGACTGATGTGGACATGGAGCATTTATACACCGACCGAGACTGAGACTGAACTTCACATAAATGAAAATATCTGCAGTTTATCAAACTCAGGACTTCAGTGATTCCACAAGAAAAACGTTTAATAAAACCTGACGTTCCACAACTTGTAATCAAAGTAGTAGAAACAGTGTGTTTCCATTAAAGATAAAATCCAGAGATTCAGTCCTTCTAGTTTATTTAGATGATAATGAGTAAAATCACATCAATCAGATGAGTTTAGAGAAAGTTGATGTTTTGTAATTTCAACCTAAAGAGTTATAACGACAGTGTGAGGGACATAGAGTTGAGTGGAGACAAATCTCTATGTTTTAAACCAGTGTAAGACTCAAAATAACATGTGACTTGTGGTAGTGAGGAGAGGGATCCTACAGACAAACCAACGTGTCTGAACTTTGTAAATGTTCAGACTGATTCTATAGAAGATTGTTGATCAAGTCACTACGTTACCTGAAGTTGTTATTATACATATATATACTGTAATATTATGTTGAAGCACAGTACGTGTTACTCCGCGAGGCTCCTGACTACAGTAGCCGTAATGCTCCGATGATCCATCAAGTGATGTGGCTTCGTAGTTTACGTAGTCGTACTAAAACATTTTGACAGATTTTTGAGCACCGTGTACCACATAAAATCAGTTCGAGGTCAGTAAGAACAACCAGAATTAATACATAAGGCGAACTGTCGATTTTTGAGAAAATTACAGGATTTTAAGTGGCATCATAGTCTGAAAAATACGGTACTGTCGACGCCGTCTGGAGGAAAAGTCTGTAAAAGTTGATTGTTGATGCAGATTGTTCTACTTCTAGAGCTACGTCTCTAAACAGTTAGACTGATGTTGTATTCAGCTCCCTTTCTATTTCCACTTCAACATTAGTCTATGTTGACTCAAACTGATAAGAAATTGGTTCATTTACATGGAAACACTCTCCTGTACTGACGTCAACTGAGACTGTTTGGATCAATCTGCATCAACAATCAACTTTTACAGACTTTTCCTCCAGACGACTTCTTGCCAGACACCAGACCTTATAAAGCTCGGTAACATGAGTGTCAGCGGAGCTGTTCCGACTGTTGTTGGACTTCTGGTGAGGTCCAGAAGTTGGATGTCAGTAGTGTTGTATGTTTACGTTTTAGTGCTGTCGCTAACAGCTAGTGAGTCTCATTTAACCTGCATCCACCACCGAAACAAGACGAAGCTCAGAGACTCTGGTTAAAGACTTTGAACCTCAAGATTCCTCCCAAACGGTCTTTTGTGTTTGTTTAACTTTACTGTTGCTACTCTCATAACACTAGACTGTAACGCTGCTGCAACACGCTTAAAAACACCAGTTCAGTTCATATTAGTAATTCATTTATTAAAGGAGCAAGAGCGTTGATCCGGACCGTTCTGGTCCACTTTAACCCCTAATGTTTACACTTTCAGCTGGTGTTTTGATGACAGTCACTATCATCTGAAAATAACCTAAAACGTCTGAAACTCTGGATTTTTCATGTTTAGTTTTGTAGAAATGTATTAAATCTAAATTGAGGTTTTCTTTTTTTATGTCAGACATCATGAAAACCTGCGCTGGGACAGTGGATTCAAGCATTTTTTACTAATTTTAGTAAAATTGTTGAAGTCATATCTTTAAGACAAACCAACAGTCTCTATTAAATAAGTCACTGAGTTTATATCACTTTTATTTTATCTAATTGCCTTTTCAAAAGTTCAAATCGACAGTAATCAATCAGCAAAATGAATACAAATTCTGCAAAATCAAAACAATTGTTTTATACTTTCTGAATTAATTATAAGAGCCAATGTTTTTTTAACATTTCTTTATAGCAGAAGTGAAGCTCTGTCGCTAATTAAACCCACCTCAGTTAGTGTCTCAAAAAGCTTCAAATATGTTATTTCATTTAACAACTGAGGCTTTTGTTTCGACCGACATCTTCTACATAAATAGATCACAAAAGACAGCGTGGGACTCATCAGATGACAGAGACTTAACAACCACGCGCCACATTGTAGAGTCAAATAAAAACCTCTAATAACGTCACTTCACTCAGGTCTGCTCTTCATTACTGGTTTACAAGAAGAAAACCTGAGCACCAGTGATGAGGAAGACTTTTTCCACGTGTCCCAAACTATCACGTTTCACAGGTTTTACAGTTATAAAGTGTTTCCATTTTGTCGAACTAGCTTTGTAACGGGCCACTGATTGTTTTAAATTATAAATAAAAACGTTTTAGAGGAAACGTGTCTCACCTTTGCTCCAGCTGCTTCATGGTGGCAGTGATCTGATTGGTCTTCTCCTCCAGACGACTGATCATGTCGTTCTTCTTCTTCATCTCCTCATCAGACGACTGAGAAACGACAGTTGATAAGAACTAAGAAATGGATCATGTTACAGATGATATGAGGTCGTGTGTGTGTGTTTACCTGCATCTTCTGGTACATTTCTACGTTGATGGCTTTGACCTCGTCCAGTTGTTGTCTCAGTCCGATCAGTGTGTCCTGTTTATCGGAAGTAAAAAAATCTGAAGTGAAATGATTTTAGGACAAATAAAATAAAACAGTTCCTCCAGGATTTTAGACCTTTTCTCACATTGTTGAGGATTAATTTGCCTGATTTTGCAGCAGTTTTCTAAAAAAAAAAAAAAACTGTCTTGTTGCAATAAAGTTGCAGGAACAAGTCAAAGTTGCAATTTTTTTCCTTTTAAAAACAGAAAATATCAAAATAACAGTATAATTATACTGTTATACTGTATAGTTTCTGTTATTGCAATTTTTGTGTGTTTCTCAATAAACAACTTCCTCTTGTTGCTTCACAACAGGACAAACTATTTACTAATTACAAAATGAAAGTAATTACTATACTTCATTGAGCTCACAGCACACTACAAATTAACCTCTGCATTTAACCCGTCACCTCACTGAGCAGGAGGCAGCCTGGAGCATGTGTGGGGACAGTTCCTTGCTCTAGGGTAACTCAGTTTTTTATTTTCATCATTTCACTTTCACAGTTAATAATTAAAAAGGAGTAAAACCTCTCAGGGTTTCTGTGTTAAGCGTGTGCTTTTATTTTGAAGTCTTGACATCACTTCAGGAGGTTTAGTTTTCCTCTTCTTTCTTTCATAAACTCTGCCCGGATCCTGTTTCTCTTGGTCCTTAGCAGTGATGCTGAAGGTAAATGTGACACTTTGTTTTATGTCACGTTTCCTGCGTCTCAAGGAAGCGAGTTCACTGACTTATGTATCAACGTTTCACTGGAAACGATGACGATTGGTTGAATTTGTGTTAATAATTGTGATTGTAACATCACAAAATCCTGGAGGGTTTTGATAAACTACACTCAGCAACAGATAACACATCTATTCACATGATAATGACGCTGACATTATTCCTCAGTCTGACATCTGATTCAACTATAAAAAGCTCCAAACCACCATGGCAACGGCTGCATCTCACAGCTTGACTACAAATATGAGCTGTTGGTGTTTATGATCCAGAGTTCACATGTTGGCGGTGAGAGGTCTAACACGAGCAGCGCTGCCAGAGAGCCGGCGAGTTATTACTGCTCCGCGTTAACAAGTACAGGCTGCTGTTGTATTTTTAGTCTGTGCACCCGAAGGGCTTGTTATCATCAGCTTCCATCTAAAGATGACACCGAAGTTAGGAAGTGATTCAGCTTTTATGAAGCACACGAGTCTGATGCATTTACATGTTGTTGAATCCTCATGTTTTATCATTTTATTTTGTCACTTTGAGTCTTTTCTGTTTTCTTTTGTTTTACAAATAAATCAAAAATGGAGACAAAAGGAAGTCGGAGGGAAGGAGAAATAAATATTCACCTGTTTTTCATGAATGTCTTTCTCCAGAAGTTTCATGGCCAGCTCCATTTCCTGTTTCATGGACACTTGGACAACCAGTTCATTCTCCACATCCTAAAAAAATAAAGCAAATATACAAATCCAACACATTATTACGGTCAGCATGTGTATCACACACATCTTCTATAGTAAATCAGCTGTAGTGTAACCTGTCTGAGCTGACATTCCTCCTTCAGTTGTCTCCGGGCCTCGTTGTACATCTCATCCAAACCCTGACGAGACTGTTTGTATGTGTCTCTCTCCACTGATACGTCTCCTTGAGTTACCTGAGAAATCAACAACAACATTAGTTTATGGGTCAAACTGCCACTAACTTTACGTTTTACATCCACTGTTCAGGTTTAGTTTCAGTTTACTTCTAAATGTTGTTGTGCCTTTAGCAGAATGAGGCTGTTTTCACTCCTCAGTTGCTGGTTTTCTTCCTGTAGTTTGATGATGTTGTTCTTGGCGATGGCTAACTGCAAATGTAGAAAAATATGACAGAGCATGAGTCAAAATTTAACAGGACAGCTGGACTTTTTATTCTGCATGTAAACACACAGATTTTATATTAAAGTGACGTCCAGAGTAACATGAACCCAGAGTCTATTTCACCATGAATACGAGTCAAACTTCCCTCAACAGATATTTAACGTTGGTTGAAGTAATATCCAGTTTGACCGTCTTTTGTTTTCACAACCAAATAGTTAACAATGAAAGTAAATGGGGCAGTCAGCCAAACGTATCTAAATTGTCATTTTTTAACCACTAATAAAGCTCAAAATATTATTTCACTTCAGTAGTAACATGAATAGTGTCCCTACTTTCATCATTTCCTCAACAACAGGCTGATGTATCCATGAAGAGCAAGAAAAATTATGAATCTGCTGATCTGACACATCTCCAATCGTTACGAAAACCAGACGTTGGGTAAGTCTTGTAAAACAGTGTTTTAATAAACTCTGGGTTCACTTACTAAGTTATCAGTTCAGTTTATGTGTAGGGACCCTATTCATGCTACTGCTGAAGTGAAGTGATATTTTGAGCTTTATTAGTGGTTAAAAAATGACAGTTTAGATACGTTTGGCTGACTGCCCCATTTACTTTCATTGTTAACTATTTGGTTGTGAAAACTCGATATTACTTTAATCAACGTAAAATATCTCTTAAGGGGGGAATTTGTATTCATGGAGAAATAGACTCTGGGTTCATGTTACTCTGGACCATCAGTTTAAATAACATCTGAGGTTACGCTGTAATACACAGATATTTCTCACCTCCTCTATCAGTTTAGAGTTGGACTTCTCCAGAGAGTCAACTCTGCCCTGAAGACCGTGGACTGTGGAGCTGGATGAGGAACAACAAAGATAGTATAGTTAAACTGTTTATGTGGTAAAATCCACAGCTTCACTGTCCTGATTAGATACTGCTCAGTAATGAATAACTGTGACTTTGAGGGCGATTATCAGGTTAATGTGGTGGGAGATATTCTGAGGTTACCTTTCTATTTCATGAACCTGCTGCAAAATGCAAATAATAATCCAAAAAGACCAAAGATCTTTTTATAGCAGCAGATCAATCCATTTTAAATTAAACGAGACATCCAGGTTTATTAGATGAGGAAGGTTGAGAGAGAGAAATGTGACCGACTGTCTCCGTTGTGCTAAATTTGTCTGCAGGGATCAATGAGCTACAGCAACAATTCTGAAACCACCAGACTGCTTCAAATCTAAACTGCCTTTAATTCCTGAAATGAGTCACACGTCAAATGTCTTACAGATGTGAAGCTAAATAACTGCCTGTTTCAATCAGCCACTGTTTAGATTAGACAGCGTTATAAACCTGGAACAGTCTCGAGGAAATCTGGATGAAAGCTGCCAACACATCTGTTTTCAATTTAAAGAATAAAAAGGAAAAAAGTCGTACTTGAGTTGTCGGTTCAGTTCTTCTACGTAGTTCTTCTGATCCAAGATGGATGCAATCTGGCTATTCCTGTTCCCATGGAAACAGACATAAAACGGCAGCGTCACGTTTCTGAATCCAAACAGATCCAGTTTATTAAATAAATAAAGTTCAGAGATAAAAACAGATCGTACCTCTCTTCACTCCTGTAGTCGTCAATGTCGTTTTTCAAGTACATGGAGAAGTCGATCACACCGACCTTAGAAAAAAATAAATTAAAACATTCTGTATAAACTGATGTTATTACCAACTAAACCACATTGTAATGAATATTAACTTATAAACATAAAACAAGGAAATTGGGAAGATTTTTTAAGTCTTTCAACACCTGCTCAAACATCCTGGACTATTGATATTTATATTAAAAGAAGTATCTGCTTTAACTCTTCTGCACAATGTTCAGAGTTTCTTAACTTTTTCTTTTTATATGTACAAATAATCCAACAATCTTAATCCTCATTTCATGGACTGAATCTAAACAAACACTTACTTCATATTCACAACACATCTCAGCCACACGCAGCCGGGTGTGACCTCAGTACGTGTCAGCTGTTTGTCTAAGTGAGAAAACGTGTTTACACTCAGGAGAAAGTCTCCATCTTTGTGGTAGAAACCCGACACCACCACAGTGTGTGTGTGTGTGTGTGTGCTCTTTAAACAAGCTTAATGTCAAGATTCTTATCTAGATTTCTACGTTTGAAAAAAAACAAGTCACGGCAGATAAAACGTTTGCTTTCAATGAAATTGTTGAGAGGTAGAGTAACAGTCTTCTGTTTTTGTTGATGTTCTCCTCTTCAGATAACATAAACACAATATGCACTGGTTTTATTCTAATGTGGTTTAAGAGAAGCTGTCAGAGATTAAATTACCTGAGAGTCCAGGTCTTCACCTTTGACACACAAGTTGGCGTCAATGACATTGAGGCCCACCAGCAGGCCCACGATCACTGCTCCCTCCTCCTCCAGCATCAGCGCCGAATTCTCATAGAAATCACTGAGGATGAAGGTACAAAAGATTATCATTCACTGTTTTTATAACCGTAGTTTGTGCTAAATATATATCACTTATATGATGAATGTATTTTATTGTATTTGTGTGTGTGTGTGTGTGTGAGAAGTAAACGCACACGAGCAGGTCTTTCCTGGTGATGAGGAGTCGTAGATAGTCAGCAAGTCGTTTTTGCATCAGAGCGAGACGCAACCAGGCCCGGGCCCGCCCTAAAGGAGTCCTACACACACACACACACACACACACACACACACACACACACACACACACACACACACACACACACACACACACACACACACACACACACACAGAGAGAGACAAGGCTACATTTTAGGAGGCTCTGGGGGTCTCACTCCTGTTTCTTTTTGGTTTAAACCACCAATACCAGGTGTAATATTAACATAAATCATGACGCATTACATTTAATTGCAGAGAGAAACTGCAGACACAGACGCTACTTGTACATAATGCTGCAAAAAACATTGCTCTGCCGCATGTCTGTTGGTCTGACTCAGCACCACCAAAGGAAACGGATTCAGTTCTCCATCTAACACAACACAACTGTTCCCTATTTTTCTGCTGGATCAGATCAGACGAGACCTGAATATTACTCACTTACCATTTCCTGCCTGGAAGCGTCTCTCTGCTATGTTGGATCTGAAAACTGACGGGCAAACTAAGCATGGAAATAGTTTGCATGAATGAAAATGAGCAGCAGCCTGTTTATAACAGGGTGAATACTGTAGTAAAATACTGCAACTTAACATTTAATTTATTACTCACAACTTTGGAAAATGTGTCTACGCCAGAAAAGGCAGAAGTGAAGCAGCCGGGAGGTGAAAGATGAAGTGAAAGTAAATCAGACTCAGGTACTTCCCTGATCCGGATCAGGTCACGTTCTCATTTTACACATGCATGTGAGTGTGTGTGGCGGTTTTTGGCTCATGTTCCTCCACCTGGATGTCAGGTTAAGTTGTCTGTGTAAACACATGAGTATTTAAATTTTTATTACGTACTTTAGTCCTGGCAGGTCTCGTACGGAGGCGGAGATCTCTGCTGCTTCAGGACACAGTTTCTCCACCAGCTCCAGAGGACCCCACAGAGATTTGTTAAAACCCAGAAACGATTTCTTCACTGAAGGACGAATAAAAAGAGTCAGACACACACCTGAGGAAGGAAAACAAAGGCAAACATGTACATTTCAGCTGCTTGGTCAAGATCTGTCCTTCGTTACCTTTGAGACCGTGTTTGAGGCAGTGCTCCATGACGACAAAAAACTGCTGAAGAGGCGGGTAGTCCGAGTCCAGCGTTCGTCCGAAGCTCAGAGCCGATTCAATCAGTCCTTTAATACTCAGCTTGGCCATGTTGAGCAGGTTGGCTCGCTCCATGGCCATGGGGTCTCGCAGGGCTTCAAGACAAAGACAAAACACTTATAATATATAGAAAATAGCTTTTCTGCATGGTATGTCTTACAGCTACGTAACACAGCCTTAACCTTCTGGTAATAAACACTTCTGAACAGATATGTTATATGGTTATTCAACACTTCCATTATAGAAAACCATCAAGGCCAAAGACTGAACAGAGATAAGGTTTTTAAATCTTCAGCATGAGGCCGTGTGAGTTAATGTTTAGCCAATCACCAGAGCAGGATTCAACAATGTTTCCTAGAGATTTGAAAGAGCTTTAATTGCCCCAGCAGCTCGGCCCGGAGGCAGACGACAAATCAACAGATGATTTCTTGGGAGATGCATGAAGCCCTGAGGATACGGAGGGAAAAAACACAGTAACCCTTTGATAACCCTGTCATTTAATTTCCAATTCAATTCAGTTTTATTTACATAGCACCAGATCATAAAAAACTAGTATAATGTCATATTCAACTTCACAATACTTCTGTATTCTGTAAATGTTGTTTCAAAGCCATCAAGGTAACGACTGTATGTAAATGTTATAACTGGGAAGAGAGATCATGTGGTAAAGTTTCAGTATCAACACATGATGTTAAGTTTTGTTATTAACACTGTGTTTCCTCTAATTTAATTAAAGTGACATCGTTGAGTGGTTCGACAAACATTTGTGACAAACAGTTCAATCAGTTGTCAGAACAGTAGAGCACTGAGTTGTTAATCAATCACAAGTGTGATTTGGTCTAATTAGGATTAAAACTACAGATGGATCCAGTGTCTTTTAGTCTAGTCCGTTTTAATGTCGTAGATTAGTGATAAATTAATGATTTTCTAAAGTTTAGGAACCTGACGTATCATCCATTTTGCTCATTTTTTGTTTGTGTAACTGATGTGTTGTGTTGTAAAATGAAAAAGAAGAGGAAACAGGACAGAAACATTAAATCTCCTGAGGAATAAAATAAAATGCATTAGCATCAGTTCAGCATGTGATGCTTCAGGCTGTTTTGATTTATAAAAAAAAATCAATTGGACACATAAACAGTAGTGAGGTAATGATGAGCAACAGAGAATAACAAGAAGAGACACATTCATCACCACCTCCAGTCCTACCGTACCTTGGACGGCCCAGTCCCCGGGCTGAGACGCCCTGTGCTCGGACACTTTAGGCAGGACATGAATGCTCCCCGAAATGGTCTCGGATGCTTTTCTGGCTAAAGCGAATATTGGAGCCTGCCATCGTCCGTCTCCTCCTCCACTACTACCACCACCTCCTCCTCCACCTCCTCTTACTGTGCTGCTGTTGTTAGCTTTATCACCAAACCCGGATTTCTCCTCCTGCAGCCTCAGGATCCCAAACACCTGCGCCTTCTCCTTGGCACCGTCCGCCTCGGACAGAGCCAGGTCGTGCTCCGCGGGCGATGCCATCTTCAACGTCCCTCTCTTTTATTATTATTATTTTAAATTCTTGTTTCTTAAAAAAAAAAAAACGACCAGTAACGGAAACAGTATTGATGTTTGCTAACCGAGCTAGCTAAGATGTAACGACTCAACCGGCGACCATTATAACAACCGTAGCGTTTAAAAAAAATAACAGTGATCCCACCGACCGAAGCGGTGACAGGTCAAAAATCAACCGTCGTAACGCTCCGGGTTGCGGATGTAGTCGTCGAGCTACATGGTGACCGTTAGCCCCGGAGAAGACAGCTCGGTCAACGTACAGTGTCTGTACATTGTGCCGCGGTACAGATTTGTTTACAGCCCGGAGACCTACTCCCCTACACCCGATAGTTGGCTCCTCACGGTCCCGCTGCTCCCTCCGGAGGGGCGGTGTCTACGGCTCACGAGACACACAAAGGCAGCTACGTCATGGTTCTACCGGCTGCGGTGGCGGGGAGATGGTGGCCCCTGGTGGCGGAACACGGAACTGCACCGGTGATACATTTATAACATAAAGCATCTGACTGTAATAAAGAGTTTATTAACTAATATATTAACTATATATTTATCATTTATAGTCTCTAAATAAACCAATATAATATAATATAATATAATATAATATAATATAATATAATATAATATAATATAATATAATATAATATAATATAATATAATATAATATAATATAATATAATATAATATAATATAATATAATATAATATAATATAATATAATATAATATAATATAATATATGGCTTCTTTCTGCTTTAAGTCACCATATTTATCATTTATAGTCACTATATAAAATTTTGTACATGTATATGTAAACAAAATGTAATATTATGTTATATAAAACCAAAATAATACTTATATTTATGCATTAAATTAGAGACATTTTAACACAGCAATTTAACACAGTTTCCAGTCTGAATCTAAACTAAAGATGTTCAGTCATTTATGTTTTATTTTTAGACTTAATGTCAGTGATACTGTTGCTATCTGTGCAATGAAGATCAGACTAAATGACTAAACTCTAGACTATCATTTAAAACTAGTTTCAGGCCAAAAAATTCATGTAGAATTCTTGTTACAACCTTAAAGTCCTTTTATCTACTTCCCTTCCTTTATTAACATCTGTGTGGGTCTTTATTATTTCCTTCACTTCTAATTCCTTCTGATTTTAAGATTTGACTCTGTTTATTCATCAAGCTAAATCAACAACAATAAATAACGTAAATGTATTTATTCTGTCTTTATAAAACAATTTTTTTTAACTCTTTAGTTTTACTTTAAGTGTATTCTTACGTCCTCTTCATCATGTATTCCTCATAACATTCCTCTGACATTAAGTCTAAGAATAAAACATAAATGACTGAGTATCTTTAAAGTTTAGATTCAGAGTAGAAACTATAAAATGTTAAATTACTTATTTGATTTAAAAAAAAAAATCAGTTTTAATACAGCTGCCGTCCGGTGAGATGCTTTTAGATGCTTTATTATATTTAACTCTGGATACTCTGGTTCATTCTTGACTCATAGGAAGATGAGCACATTGTGTGAGATGGTGGTGTTATATTACCATATAACAGATTGGATTATTCAGTCGAGTAGATTTTTTTTCTCAACCTACCTTGGCTGTAGGCTAACCGCTCCATGCTCTCACTATGAGTGATGCCCCAGCGGTGGAGGCTCTGAGGGGAGTACATGTTGGGTGGGCCTGGTTTGTTGAGAAGAGGTTGATATATCAGTCAGATCCTTGAGTCCTGAAGTAGCCCAGTCCTGGTCTGGTCTGATTTTTCTGATTGGTCAGATCAGATGACCAGTATGACCAGTATTCAACCACAGTTTCAGCTGGAAAAAAACAGAGAAGAAGTCATCGTCATTATCAGCAAATTAGTTTATTAAAATTCAAAATATTTGTGATGAGACACAAACCACGAACGTTGCACTTTTATAAGATGTAGACAAGAGAGAGAATATGTTGCCTCCACAAAATATAAAATAAAATAAAATAAAATAAATGTACTTTATCTTCTTTCCATCCACACAAACATCATAGATAAAACCACAAACTTATTCTCTCTGATAATCTACCAAATAAATACATTTTAAACAAATGAGGAAACAAATTAATCACAGTTTCTAATAAAAACAGGGTATTTTTACCTTTTTTCTTTTTCTAAGTAGCAGATTATGATGAATACATGTATCAGGTCTCCACTTCACCATAGTAAGGATGTAAAAGCCTCCACCCAAACCAAGTGAACAACATTAGATCCATAACAAACCCGGAACGAGACAAACTGTTGCAGCACAGACCTCAACATCAAACTGCTGCTTTTTCTCCGTATCTGTTGTCTCTCTGTCCGTCTGTGTCTCTAATAGCTCAGGGCTGACTGGGGTCATATGATCGCTTTCTTGCAGATCTGTTCGCTTGTGTGAGGCCTAGTGTGAGTTAATCCTCTGAATGGTTTTGTTTCAGCCCAGTCGGTCAGCAGCAGAAAACAAAAAATACAATAATTCAGACCATTTACATTTACAACTTTGTTGTTGACGTCCAAGATTTTGTTTTACTCTTGACTTGGTTGCTTCTTTGTTTCTGTATCAATAAAATATTATCAAAAGAAACATGAGCCTGTTCATCGTTTTGTCAGTCTGGTTTAACCACATGTGCTGTTTTGAGCTTGTTGATACATGTTCTTTTTGTTTGTGTGTAGGCGTTTATCTTTAACACTGTGTCACAAGTAAAAGAGTATTTGAATTTAATGTAGATGATTTAATGTTAAAAAAAAAAAAAAGTGTAACTATGTCAGTGTCTTACATTCAGAATCTGTTGTTTCCTACGTTATGTGTTCACTCTGATCTCACATCATAAATTAAACACGACTCCTCCTCGTTTCTCCGTCTCCTGTCGTCTCTGAACCACACCTAAACAAACTCACTACTCAACACCACTTCCATGTTTGTACCATATGACCATCACTGCAGGATCACTCCCTTCCTCATGACCGACAACCGGACCAGCCAATCGTTGTTCCTCAATGAAACATTTCTCCACCAATAATAGCGTGATGCTGTTTCATCGTAGTATCCAGCCTTTCACTCTGCAGTGATGCTGAGCTCACAGTTACTGTGATTTATTGTTACTATTTTGATTCGCAGAAAATAAGACACATTTAATAATTAATAATAAAAAAGAGACAACATGCAGGATTATTAGATTATCTACACTATGACAAGGCTGTAATTGTACAAACTTAACATGCTTTAATCATGTATTCATGTATGTTATCATGCTGTTATTTCATCTCACCTCAGCAGCAAGAAGAGGAGCGGTGCCAAATAACAGATCAGTCTATTCTCTGGTCCTGGTCCTGGACTTTCAGGCGACGACTCGATGGAAACAGGTTCGACAGAAGATTTGACTCGATGCACTTCAGAGCTTTTGTGTGTCGATCCCAGTCCAGTTGTATCAACTAAATGCAGCAGTTAGTGTCTCCTAAACGTCCCATGATAGATACTATCACTTCCACAGCAGCGATGAATACATACATGTGTAATATAGATGGATTTCTTCTTAGTGTCCTCTTTCATATCTCTTTTTTTTTTTTTTTTTTTTTTGCTACATCATCAACATGAGAACATGAGATTGTGCAGTTGTGAAGCAGAAAAAGCCGGTACACGCTCTGGAGACATCACCGACAGAAACCACAACCATCACCCCACAAAGCACCCAATGACAAGAGAGGAGGGAGGATGGCAGAGGGGGAGGGGTTGGAGGAGTAACACAGCAAAAGAGAGGAGAGGGAGAGGGAGGGAGGAGGTTTAGAGGAGGATAAAGACAGAGAGGAGGAGAGGAGAAAGGATTGATGGAGAGAAAATACACGACCAGCAGGAGGAGGAGATGCTCACACACATGTGAATGAAATATATGAAGATATGAATGAAAACAGCAGTAATTTTTGAAAGAAGAGGAGGAAGCTTTGGTTTGTTCTTCTGTCTTTTCATTCAATCTCTGACTGGAGATTGAATGAAAAAAAAAAAACAAGAGAGAATAGACAAGAGAATGGTTTGTTTGTGTGGCGATGAATGAATCTGCACATTTAAACATATTGAGGATAGATAGATAGATAGATAGATAGATAGATAGATAGATAGATAGATAGATAGATAGATAGATAGATAGATAGATAGATAGATAGATAGATAGATAGATAGATAGATAGATAGATAGATAGATAGATAGATAGATAGATAGATAGATAGATAGATAGATAGATAGATAGATAGATAGATTTGTTGTTTTCTATCGAATTTAAACATGAAATAAATGGAAGTGAAACTGATTTTCAGGACCAAGAAGACATTTATTTGCAAAATTTATAATAAATAATAGAAACAACTTAATTCATAAAGACAAATGAGCCAAACACAAATAAACAACTACGTCTTCTGTGTGTCAAACACACACAAAACTTGTGACACATGGTCGACTAGACTGATATATTTTAATTAAAAATAAATACTACAATACAAAATCCATTTGCAAGGTGAATGAAATATAAATTATAAATGTAACAAAACAACCTCTACCACTTCTTGTCATTTTATCTCTTTAATCCTCAAACTCTGCAGCATAAAGAACCTGCTGGAACTTCATCCTCACCTCCATCCTCTTTTTCATGGTCAGTCTCTTCAGTGAAGGTAAAAGACTGAGCAGAAACAGTTCGTCTTCATCTCTGACACTCATCAGACCGTCTGCGCAACTTATTTCACTTTCTGCGATTGGTCGTTTTTTACGTTTAAGAGAAACTCCCGTCTCCTGACGACTGACTTGACAAGACTCCACAGGAGAAAAACTGGTGCTGTCGACAGGGAGGTGACTCTGCTGCTCCTTCTCACTTTTATCTTCTTCTTTCTCCAAATTATCACCACTTCCACTGACCTGAGTGACATGAAAACGATCAAACGTCAATAAAACAGACACTGATCAAAGCCAAACAACATCAGACCAACACTGTGTTTTCAACTCTATATATTTTATGTTACTCTGCAGATCATGACCCATTAATATTCAAGTTTATGTTACTGGAACTTTTTATGATTATATATGTTATTGGTGGATAAGAACAAGAAGATGGACATGTTTATAATATATATCATATTAGATAATAAAGTTTAAAGGCTGTGAACACCCTCACTGGTATTTTGTGTATTATTAAAAGTTGAAATGTAGAAATGTTGCTGTGACAATTGTTTTTGGAGACTCCAGTTTGTTTACACACACAGAAGTGATTGATTTAAATTTATATGTATGTTAATTAAAATGTATATTTATATTGTTTAAGTCTGTTTATATTAGACACACGTATATACTGGACAATATGATGTTTTTACAATATGAAATATCTGTATCTGTCTCGTAAAATGGATACATAGATAGTTATATGATAGACAGACGGGTGGATATTTTGATAGATATATCCATCAATCGATAGATCGATCGATAGATAGACAGATCCATTGATCCATCAATCGATAGATATATTGATATACATCATAAAAAACAAAGGCAACAATGTAAAAACTTAATGATAAAAGATTTTAAAAAGATATTATATTATAAAGATATCATACATTTCAAAAATGTATAATATATATTTGTATCTATTGTTTAATTATTATACAAATTATTTCATGAAGATAAAACGAGTTCTCGCTCAGTGCTCTTATTTTGAAAGGTCAACACGGATGTTCTGAACGTCGCTACAATGTTGCGACGTTAATTTTAAACTGTTAAGTTAAAACAAGACATTTTGAATCTATAAATAACAGACAGGTCGTCACGCACCTCGTTGGTTTCTACTCTGGGTTTGACATAGTCGCTGAGCCAGACCAGCTGGTGGTACAGAGCCGGGACCGGTCTCTCGACCCGGTTCTCCTCTTCGTCCGACTGGGTCGCGTTTCTCTTCGACATTCGCTTCTTCGCTTTGCAGAACTTGTCGCGCAGATTTTTCCATTTCAGCTTCACTTCAGCCTCAGTCTTCCCCATGGAGCCTGCGACGTCTTTCCACGATAAATGAGCCTTCAGACCGTCTTTGTAGTCCCGTCGGGACTGGTCGTACAGGTTCGGGTGTCCTCGTATCAGCTCGGCTAGTTTCTTCTCCACCGTGTTCATTGTGATTTCTGATGATTGTTTTACTTCACAGCGAAGTCGCTTCGTCGGCGAACGACGACAAAGGTTCGTCCAAGAAGACGGAAATACGACGCGCCATACTTTCAAAATAAAAGTTATATATATATATATATATATATTCATATATATTCTTGTGCGTTAGAATAAAAAATGTTCAAATATCATCGTTTTCCAACATTGTACTATTCAACCTGCTAACAGACAGTAAATACAGTATTGAACATTTTAAAGGTGAACTATCTCAGATTTGTATGTTAATGTAGCAGCTTCATAGTCACTGTGGTGAAAGATGAAGTAATTAGTGACAGAATAATAAGGTCATAATAATAATAATGTCACTTCTAGAGTAGAAGTAGAGACACTAGAGTAGAAGTAGAGACACTAGAGTAGAAGTAGAGACACTAGAGTAGAATAAAATAACTTTGGTAGAAGTTCAAGTCGTCACTAGAATGATTCTCCAGTAAAAGTCTTAAAGTATCTAGTATTTACTGTACTTCAGTATGACAGTAATCTATAAGTAAATGTAGTTAAGTGTAGAAAGTAAAAGTACAAGTACATGTTAATAAAACAGAAGAATATTATGAAGTTTATCCAGCACTTTAAAACATGGAGCTACAACAATCTTCATAGACAATGAATGAGTCTGAACTAAAGAACTAAAGTTGTTCTTTTTTCACTAAATGTAAATTAGTGTTTGATATTGATATTGTTGAAGTTTCTCCATCAACCACCTTTAAGATGGAGCCTCCATCAACCCTCAGACATGGTGTTGATGGTCTAAACAGTCACAGGTCGACTTAGAGTGAAAACACCACATTTACTGAGTCACTCAACATTGAAAATGGATCAGAGGAAAAAAACATACTGCATAGTAACATAACATATATGAGAGTTTTCTTTGAGTCTGATGGTTTAAGTTTAATCTGTTGTGTTTCCTCCAGAACTGAAGGTGGCGCTGCAGCGTCAACTATGATGTTTGAAAAAATAAAAGCGAAGAAGAAGAAGAAGAAGAAGAAGAAGAAGAAGAAGAAGAAAAAGAAGCCTACGTCAGAGATTCAACATGGCGCGGGAAACCCGGGAAGAACCAGAGATGGAGGTCTGTGGTGAAGTCGGTTCAGACGCTTTAAATCTTTACGAAACTCAGTTTTTCGGCTTCACTCCGCAGACATGTATGTTACGAGTCTACAGCGCTTTCCAGGACTGTCTGTACGACATTTTACCGGTGGTGGAGAAGGTGTGTGTGAGGCAGCTGAGTGAGAGCGAGTCGACCGGGAGCGAGGAGCTGCTCCGGACTCAGGCCCGGGAGTGTAGCCGCAAACTGCAGCAGTTTCTCGAAAACCGATTCGAGCAGCTGTCGGAGCGGATGGAGGCGCTGCTGATGAACCGCTGCTTCACGGTGCCGCCAAACGTCCTGCTGCCGGAGGACAAGTTACACAAGGAGCAGCGCCAGGACCCACAGGTGGGTGGAGGAGGTGGAGGAGGGTAGTTCAACCTAATACACTGAGTTAAGACGGTTCCTGCAGGATTTCAGGCCTTTTTCCACTAATTTGTCTGATTTTGCAGCAGCTTTTCATTTAAAAATGCGGCGAAAGTTGCAGTGTTTTAGGCGTTTTTTTGCAATAAAGTTGCAGAGATCAGCTGCAAATTTTCCCTTGTAAAATGGGTAAGTTGCGGGGGTTGGCGTTTTGTTGCAATAAAGTTGCAGGTGCCAATTGCAATTTTTTTTCCCCTCCGCTTATGAAAGAAAACATTTGCAGTGTTTTTAGGCACTTTCTTGCAGGAAAGTTGCAGAGACGCACAGAATTTCATTTTTTTTTTTTTTTTTTTAATATGAAGAAAGTTGCACTGGTTATAGGAATTTTGTTGCAACAAAGTTGCGGGAGTAAGTTGCAAATTTTTTTTTACCTTTTGTAAAGTGAAGTTCGCAACATAAACTGCTTCTGCAACTTTACGGTACAGAGATGTTGCAGCAGCTTTTCTTTTAAAAATTGCGATGAAAGTTGCGGTGTTTTAGGCGTTTTGTTGCAATAAAGTTGCAGGTGCCAATTGTGAGGAGGTAGACATTTTTGTTGCGATGAAGTTGCAGGAAATCGTTGTGTTGTTTTGCTTATAAAAGGGGAAAGTTGCAATTTTTTTCTCTTGTAAAGCAAAAAAGTTGCAGTGTTTTTTTTTTTTAATGTTTTGTTGCAGTAAAGTTGCAAGAGCAAGTTTCATTTTTTTACCCTTGTGCAAAAGGGAAAAACTTACAATGATTGTTTTTTTTCTTTTAAAGGAAAATAAATATTGCAAATTTGATTTGCTTCTGCAACTTTATTGCAACCAAATGACTAAAAACACCACAACTCTCATCACAATTTTCACAGATGAGCAGAGATCACAAACACAACATTATATATGATCCGTCCATCCAGGATTTCAAGCCTCTTTTTTTAAGATTGTTGAGACCTAATTTGCTTGATTTTTGCAGCAGCTTTTCTAGAAAATTGTGGTATTTTAGGAGTTTTGTTACAATAAAGTTGCAGGAGCAGGTCAAGAGAAAAAGTTGCTTCATTGCAACAAAACAAAAATAGTTTTCCTCTTCTTTCTTTTCGTGAACTCTGCCCGGATACTGTTTCTCTTGGTCCTTAGCAGTGATGTTGAAGGTAAATGTGAGACTTTTTTATGTCACGTTTACTGCGTTTTCTGAAAGAAACAAGGAAGTGATTCACTGACGTATGATCAGTGTCGTTTGTAATTTGTCATGAGAATTTATTGAATTAGTGTTAAAAGTTGCGATGGAGAGTCTGGTAAGAGCTGCAGCTCATAACAGTTCACCTGAAGTGAATGTAAACACACTGAAGTCTTGTATCCTCCTCTTCCTCCTCCTCCTTCATCCAGGAGGTGCTGAGGCTGGAGTCCTCCCTGACAGACCTCCACAGAGCCTACGAAGCAGAGGTTTATGCCAGACAGGCATTGGTCTCTGAACTGGAGGAGCAGAAGGAGGTGCAGAAGCAGCTGGACGGGATCCTGACGTGGATCAGAGAGCTGCAGGCCGCCTGGGTGAAAGAAGGTAACGGCAGCTTCCACCAAACTTTCCGACAGGTGATGGAGTCGGTAAACAAACTGCAGCAGGCCGTTAGAGAGGTCAGCATCAAGGGGCCTCACTGAACTCTCACTGGACTCTTTCTTCAGCGCTTTAGTCTCGAATGTTTCTCTACAGCAGAGCAAATATGTAAATGTAAATAATAAATTAGATGCATGTATGTGTTTAACTTTATTCTTAATAGTTATGTATCTCTTCTTATCTTTATGTTTACTGCTTTATAACAAAGATACAGTAATGTTCAGCCTCAAAAACTACTTTTATTTCATCAGATCTTAACTTTATTTTCAACCTAAGTTCGGGATCATTTGTTATTTAGTTGTTTTACTGGAGCACATGATGTTTGAACAGCAGAGGGCGCTGTCTGCATTTAATATAATTCATTTAGTTTTAAGAATCAAACACATCATCACCCAAAAGAAAATAAAAACAATTGCTGCCACTTTCTAACTGCAACAAATTTCTGTCAATTTCTATTAAAACAAATCGTTTCATGCTCATTTTAAAGAAAGTGAAATATAATACTAAGATTGATATTTTCTTTATTTTAGTGTTTTCATGTTAAAAACAAACAAACAACACTTCAAATTTGGCAGAAACGTTTATAGTAAAATTATCTATAATGAATCGACATTAATATTTTTCTTTCCATTGAGAAATAAAAGGTGTCCACTTGTGTTTTATAACCACTAGGGGGCAGCAGCTGATTAAAATAACCTTTAATGTAACAATAAAATTCATGATTTGAGTTTTATTTCAGCCTCATCTGTTGTGTGTGTTTAGTTTACTTTCTTAATGAAGATAATTCATCTGTGTTTGTGGCTGTTTCACATCCTCTGGAGGAATTAATGTTTTTCTAATAAATATATTCAAGCTTGTGTAACATAACGCTCTTCTTATTCTTGACTTCATTCCAGCATATTTTAAATACGATCACTTCAGGGCAAACTGCAGCAGAATCACAGGGTGGAGTAATAATTTCCGAGCATCGTCTCCAGACTTAATAATTTGTCAGAGATAATTATTTGTGGCTGAAAACTTTGACTTGTAAGCATTTCTTTTACTCGCGAGGCTCCGACGGAGAGGTTACGCTGGTCAGAATAATTTAAAGGAGGGAAATTAGTTTTAATAGTAAGGAACTGAAGGACACATGATCATTATTATTGTACATATAATCAAAGGTATAAACTGCAAGCGAGACAGTTTGTGGTTTAAGTAAAAAGATTCATAACTGGAAACTTTTGTGAATGAAGTTGTTGGTGTTCAGAGTCGCTGACGTCAGATTTAAACCCACAACAACAACAACAATTGGAAGAAGAGAAAGTACATAAACAGCAACAACAGGTCCAACGTAAACAGTCAACATTTGTTTTAGCATTCCTCAAAGTGTGTGTGTGTGTGTGTGTGTGTGTGTGTGTGTGTGTGTGTGTGTGTGTGTCTTCAGTCCAGATGGGGAGGTGTGAGAACAAACTTTCTGTCTTTATTTGGCTCTTAAACCAGTTTCTCTTCAGTCGATGATCTTTATTTATGTGGAGCAACATTTCTACTTTATAATAAATGATGATAAATAATTAAAGCAAAAAAGAAAAACTTACAGAGAATAGATTTAGTTTTCTGTCGTTTACAATCGTCGTCTCTAGTTCTTATTTTTCTTTTTGAATGTTGAATATTTTAAACTTTATCGCCACGATCAAACATCGTCATCTGTCGACGGTCGGTTTGACTTGTAGATTTTGAAAGAATCAAGATGATGTTTGTGTTTATTGTTTTATATTAATATGTCTTTTTCTCCTGAGAAACAAGGTATAAACAAAGCTGTTTTTGTTTTGGAGGTAAAATACATTTCAAAGTTTGTTCTCACGAGTAGTGCAAGTGATTTTGTGAAGACACAGCTGTATGCAGCTGTCTGCTGGCTGCATGCTCTGTGTGTGTGTTTCTGGACAAAATAAGGCAATATGAAGTGAGAGAAGGCTTCATTAAGGAAATGGAGCCAAACAAATGTCAGTGAGTGTGTTTAAAAAGAGAAAATGTTTGTATTTTAGAGACCAAATTGCAACAGAAGGTAATGACGTCTTTGTACAGACGAGTCTCAAGGTTTCACGCTGACGTCCTAAACAGGTTTGGCACCGAATTGACGTGAAATAAAACAACTATGTGAACTTTCTTGGGTTGTTTTTATCTGTTGGCGTTAAAATGATGAAATTAAGAGAAAATGTCTTGGGGTTTTTTTTTTGTTTTTTTTTTTGCCAAAAAAAAAAAAAAGCGCAAAACCATAAATCTGATGAGCTGTTTTGGGGGTTTTTGAATTGTTTTGTTTTTCTCATATTTTTATAAACTCATTAATTGATTTATCTGAGGAATAATGAATCAGTAATTATCTTCTTTTAAACAATGACACAACCACATTGTTGCGATTTGATTACAAATTCATCTGAAGAAATAAACTTGAAAGAAAAAACCCAGACATTCATTCCAGGTCTATTTCCAGATGATAATGAGTTGATACTTTGTGTTGGTAGAAAAATCAGATCAATCAGATGAGTTTAGAGAAAGTTGATGTTTTGTAATTTCAACCTAAAGAGTTATAACGACAGTGTGAGGGACATAGAGTTGAGTGGAGACAAATCTCTATGTTTTAAACCAGTGTAAGACTCAAAATAACATGTGACTTGTGGTAGTGAGGAGAGGGATCCTACAGACAAACCAACGTGTCTGAACTTTGTAAATGTTCAGACTGATTCTATAGAAGATTATTGATCAAGTCACTACGTTACCTGAAGTTGTTTTACTGTCGACGTCGTCTGGAGGAAAAAGTCTGTAAAAGTTGATTGTTGATGCAGATTGATCCAAACAGTCTCAGTTGACGTCAGTACAGGAGTGTTTCATTTGAAATGAACAATTTCTTATCAGTTTGTGTCAACACAGACGAGTGTTGACGTGGAAATAGAAAGGGAGCTGAATACAACATCATAGTCTAACTGTTTAGAGACGTAGAAGTAGAACAATCTGTATTCAACAATCAACTTTTACAGACTTTTCATCAAGACGTCAACAGGTTTGAGGTTCAAAATCTTTAACCAGAGTCTCAGAGCTTTGTCCTGTTTCGGTGGTGGATGTAGGTCATATGAGGCTCACTAGCTGTTAGCGATCGTTAGCTAACAGTATGAAAACATATATGCTATATCAAAATAACATGTGACTTGTGTGGTAGTGAGGAGAGGGTTCCTACAGACAAACCATCATGTCCTCAACTTTGTAAATAAACAGATCAGAACAGTAACATTAGTGTCAGCGGAGCACTTCCGACTGTGTTTGGACTTCCAGTGAGGACCAGAAGCTGGATGTCTGTAGCATTGTAGCATATGTTTTCATACTGTTAGCTAACGATCTCTAACAGCTAGTGAGCCTCATATGACCTACATCCACCACCGAAACAGGACAAAGCTCTGAGACTCTGGTTAAAGACTTTGAACCTCAAACCTGTTGACAACGTCATGAGGAAAAGTCTGTAAAAGTTGATTGTTGAATCCAGATTGTTCTACTTCTAGAGCTACGTCTCTAAACAGTTAGACTATGATGTTGTATTCAGCTCCATTTCTATTTCCACGTCAACACTCGTCTGTGTTGACACAAACTGATAAGAAATTGTCCATTTCAAATGAAACACTCTCCTGTACTGACGTCAACTGAGACCGTTTGGATCAATCTGCATCAATAATCAACTTTTACAGACTTTTCCTCCAGACGACGTCGACAGTAAAACAACTTCAGGTAACGTAGTGACTTGATCAACAATCTTCTATAGAATCAGTCTGAACATTTACAAAGTTCAGACACGTTGGTTTGTCTGTAGGATCCCTCTCCTCACTACCACAAGTCACATGTTATTTTGAGTCTTACACTGGTTTAAAACATAGAGATTTGTCTCCACTCAACTCTATGTCCCTCACACTGTCGTTATGACTCTTTAGGTTGAAATTACAAAACATCAACTTTCTCTAAACTCATCTGATTGATGTGGTTTTAATCCTTATCTGTACATAGTCCTAGAGTTTCGGTAACTCCAGATCTTTCCAGGTTAATGACGGTAGCCATGTTGTGTAACCAGCTCTACTGACATTTAAAATGAGTGATCACAGGAGAGAGGTAGCGAAGCCTCCCTTTTTTCTCATATACAGACATCTGCAGACAGCTGTGGACAGCTGTGGACAACACAGTTGTTCTTATTATACTTCTTCCTGATCTTCTTTGCGCTTGGACCAGTGAGCAGTTGTTGCCTTTGTAGCATCATGACGGCGTAGAACTAATTGAAGTGTACACAGACACCGTTTAACCGTGTCTTATACCTGTAACATCTACGTCACTGATCAGGTCTAAAGCCTCAGAAAAGCTACATCATGTTTCAAACTTCAGGTGTGAATCTTTGATCAGATCGACGAGAACAAGTTGGGTTTGAAACACGACTTTATTGTGTCTCGACTAAAATATAAATGTTAATTTCTCAGAAGCAGTTTTTGGTTTTTGATGTTAAACAGTTTTGACGCCGACTTCAGATTCAGTTTTATTCATGAAGCATCAGACTCGATAACAATAATCTTCTCCATATTTACACAAGTAACTTTTATAAACCTTTTTTAAATAATGACCTTATATTAAAAACACTTCAATATGTTTTAAATCTTTGAATTTTTGCTGCTACGTTACTGTGCAATATTATCTATAATCTATTTTTATTCTAAGATCTTGTCGATTTATATATATTTATATATATATATGGACACATTTAACCCTGTAAAGCCGAACACATTAAATAACAACCAGAAAATTTTCTTTTTTTTTCATCTGATATGTTTATTAAACCTTTTAACAAATTATAAAAACAAAACAAAACATTCAATATCATTGCATATATTTTTAAAGATTTATTTTATTTTATTATTAATTGTTTTTCTCTGATTATTATTTCATTTTTATTTGATAAATACCGATCATTTTGATTAGACAGACGACTCAGAAACTCGTGTATTAAACATGATTGTTTCACTTGGATCTAAATACTTTAGATTCTCTTTTATATTTTATACTTTTATATTTTAGTTTTACTATATCATATTAGTCTGATTAGTGAGTCAATGTAGCAAAATAATGTTCTAATGTGAATAAATGAGAATAAAATAGCTATTTTATTTTATTCTTTTTTTTTTTCTAGCGTCAACACCATGTGAACTATTATAAACTACAAAACTCCATATTTGTGTATTGATTTATTAGAATAAAATAGACTTTATTGTTGTTATACAAGACTGACATCTCTTATGGTTATAAAAAAATACACAATTAAGATAATAAATATGGTAACACCACTGAGGGAGTGATTTACGATATAATATTTATATTAAAGCGTGAGAATGAGTGTGTAGTTGTGAAGTTGTGTAGTGTGTTGGTGTGTACCTGTTGGAATTTGTGACCAGTTTGGTGTGTGAGCGTGTGAATCTATATATGTGTGTGTGTGTGTGTGAGTGAAGACAGCATATGGACAGTGCCCTCCCTTCCTGTTGGGAGGGGAACAACGTGGCTCTCTGTGAACCATAGCTTGACCTCTGACCTCTTTAGGATCACACACACAAAGAGAGAGAGAGAGAGAGAGACTCTCACACACACACATAAACCCAGATACCTACACACACATACGCAGATATACATCCACTCTCAGTCCGCCAGCTGTTCTTACACAGACACAGAGAGGAGGTGAGAGTGACAGTCGACCAGACGACACGATTGTTTTCTCAGGTTGGAATTCACTCTGACTTTTCTAAACCCACGTGTCGCTCAGCAGGGAAACAAACACACAGCAACAGACTCTGTTTTCCTATTTCAGACATTTCTTCCCACTGTAGATCGACTGTGATGTCACGAAGTAGGAAGTAAACACACATCCTCATATTGTAGAATAAAAAAGTCCTAATACTTCACTACTGTACTTCAGTATGTTTTGGGAGTATCTGTATTTTACTTGAGTTTTACTTCACTACTTTTCCAAACTTAATGACACTTTTCCTCTGATCCAAGTCGACCTGTGACTGTTTAGACCATCAACACCATGTCTGAGGGTTGATGGAGGCTCCATCTTAAAGGTGGATGATGGAGAAACTTCAACAATATCAATATCAAACACTAATTTACATTTAGTGAAAAAAGAACAACTTTAGTTCTTTAGTTCAGACTCATTCATTGTCTATGAAGATTGTTGTAGCTCCATGTTTTAAAGTGCTGGATAAACTTCATAATATTCTTCTGTTTTATTAACATGTACTTGTACTTTTACTTTCATTATTTAAAGTGATGGTCCAGAGTAACATGAACCCAGGGTCTATGTCTACGGTGGCCAACAAGGGCCAAACACACTGCTTCAAACAGCTTCAACTACAGAAACGAAGCTAAACAAAAACGCAAACACAAGTTTAAACGAGGTACAAAACAGGAACATGGTGAAAATAAAAAACTCGCTGCAAGAAACAAAGACGAATGCATCATCATGAAATGATCTGCAAATACAGAAACAATGCAAATCAAGAAAACATCTGCAAACATAAAGGCTCTCTCAGTGTAACAGTTACACTGAGCTGTTACGCTGAGAGCACCTTTATATTTGCTGATGTTTTCTTGGTTTGCATCGTTTCTGTAGCTGAAGATGTTTTCTCTAACTGAGACGTATTGAGTCGTTGCAGTGAGTTCGGCCACCGTGTATTTCTCCATGAATACAAAAGTTGAATTGGTTGAAGTAATATCCAGTTTGACCGTCTTTTGTTTTCACAACCAAATAGTTAACAATGAAAGTAAATGGGGCAGTCAGCCAAACGTATCTAAACTGTCATTTTTTAACCACTAATAAAGCTCAAAATATCACTTCACTTCAGCAGTAGCATGAATCAGATCCCTACACATAAACTGAAGTACTGATAACTTAGTAAGAGAACAAAAGACGGTCAAACTGGATATTACTTCAACCAACATAAAATATCTGTTGAGGGGGAGTTTGACTCGTGGTCGTGGTGAAATAGACTCTGGTTCATGTTACTCATCATGTTAACTACAGTAAATACTAGATACTTTAGACTTTTACTTCATTCTAGTCAGTGACTTGAGCTTCTACCAAAGTTATTTTTTGGTCGAGTATCTGTATTTCTACTCTGAGACTTTCATACTCAACCCTTTTTTTCACCAGGTATTGTTTTCTAAAGTGATTCATTTGATTGATTTTATACTAAAGGTTTTAAATGTTTACCTATTTTTTTTAAAGTTATTGTTTCAAAAATTTTTCACAAGTGAAGCTAAGCTGAGTAACGTTACACAGACATGAATCGTGTCTAAATGACAATAATCTAATCTAATCTTAAATGAAGGAGCGGGGCCGTGTAACAGCTGGCTGATGGTGAGTAACTTGACTGTAACCAACAGGCTGCAGGTTCATTCAACATCTGCTGTTCAGGGGCTGTTGAGCAGAACATTATTAAAACACCTTGATGCCAGACGATGCATTATCCCAGAGCACAATCATTACCCAGCATGCAACATGAGCAGGACACACTGAACCCGATCTGATAAAGACAAATTACACACAAATGGGACTAATTCTGAAATGATATGTTTATGACGTCATTGAAGATGAAGTTTTCAACCACCAACACTAGATGTTCGATGTGATTAGAGGAATTTGATCTGACACTTGCTGATGCAGTTAGTTTGTTTCATGTTTGATCTGTAAACAACAAAACAATGTCACCAAAACAGGAGAAAACCACTTGGCACAAAGCTGTTATCTGACAACACACTCTCTCTACATGAGACTGTGTTGTCAGGTTGGTGAAAAGTCTCAGAGATTTGACATTAACAGGCTTGTAAAGTAGGAATATGCGACAAAAGTCACAAGGACAAAAAGCAGAAACAATAAAATTAACATTTTACAGTAACAAGAGTTAAAAAAAAACTATTTGCTAAGGTGGAAATTTGAGTTATTGAGAATGAAATACAGGAACAAAAGTGATTTTAGCTGAATTTGTAGTCAGTACTTCTGCTTGTTGTTTTATTTCTGTCTCAGGTACAGATGTGAAAATGTGTGTCAGTAAAAGTTTGTCATTAAGTTAGGAAATGTAGGGAAGTAAAAGTGAAAGTTGACAGAATTTACAGTACAGAACAAGAGTAAGTATAGATACTCCCAAGTACAGTAGTGAAGTATTAGTACTTGGTTACTAGTGTAACACCTGATGTCCTGAATCCAGTGCACTTCCTTTTGATTCCTCCCGAACGGTTGTTTTTTTGCAGCGAACAACGGTTTGAAGTTGAAGACAAAACGACAAAAGAAAAGAGAAGACGAGACAGGATGAACGGAGCAGAGAAGGACAAGAGGATGAGGAGCGAGAGAAAAAGGAAAGAGATGAGGTGAGAGGAGCAGAGCAGCAGCTGGCAGGTGTCAGGAGTCACAAAGGACCATCTGTCCATGCAGCGCTATCTCCACACACACACACACACACACACACACGCTACGTTAAACTTTCTTCCTCATACCAACATGCCTCGACACAGTCGCTCACCCTTCACTTCCACCTCATTTCTTGTTTTTCTAAGTTTCCATTCTTCAAAATTCATCTTTATTGTCACAGTTTATTCCTCCTGTTGACTGTCAACAAACATTAAAACAAACAAACAAACAAAAAACAAGGGAGTTGAGGTCAGTCGTTTTATTTAACAGGTCTCACAGCTATCACATTAGAGTCAGGTGTGTGTGTATTTATGTGTGTGTGTGTGTGTGTGTGTGTTCCTCAGCTACTTACCAGGACACACACACACACACACACTCTGACCCTTGACCTTTCACCTCAAACAATCTCTCTCCTGGGAGAGTTTAAAGGCGTCAGGAGAAGCTGGGATACCTCTTTAAAAAAGCTGAAGTGAAGCGGACACAGACAACTTTTTCATTTATTTTTTTTTCCGTTGATGTGACGTGACCACTGCACGCAGCCAAAACTATGCAGACACATAAAGAAAGTGGACAAACATCTCATTCAAAAACCATAGACATTAATCTGCTGCTATAAAAGTTTCTACTCGTCTTGTTTTCAGTCTTTAAACTCGATTTAAAAAAAAAAAAAAACAGGTTTTGATCCAATTTAACCACAAGAGCAGAAGCTGAAAAGTCTCAGTTTGACAATTTTTCACAAACTGTTGGATTAATGGATCAATAAACATGACGATCATCACATCTACCTGTTTTAGAATTAAAACAATGTTTTTATGAATTTGTAGATGAATCAAGTCAGAAATGTCCTTATTTTCAGCACAATTTAGGCAATATGGTCAAATAAATCTTATTTTATTTTAACTCACTATCTAAACATGACTGAATTGACTTTAAACAATATTTAAAATCAGTTGTTAGAGTTTTGTTTCTAATAAATTGGTTTCAAACACACCAGACACATGGTTCATACTGTATATTCATATTCATGTCATTGTCTACATACTGCTGATATACTGTGTATATACAATCTGCTTAAGGTCTGTACATACTCTCTGACCAGATAGTAAAGATTGTAGCTGTCGTCTAACAGACGTGTGTCTTTGTTGGACTCATGTAGTCACAGAGGAAGCAGGTGCAGGTCTTTGGTTTAATCACACTACTTAAAAATTAAAGGTTAACAAGGTGAAGACTTTTGTCTTGACTGTGGTGGATGTTGGACTCTTTTTGTTATGTTTATGTTTTGAAGTTCAATAATTGGTTTTGGCATCATTTTGTTTTCTCTTTTGCACCTCTAGTTTGGACCATACAGAGGTCGTACATCCTTAGAAACTTTGACAAAATTAGGCCAAATTTAGTCTGTAATGATTTTGCTATTGTCTATAAGTTATATTAAATTATATTTCTGTTGTCCATAACCTTTGTATATACCATATACACTGCCTGCCTGGCCTGAATCCTGGTGTTGTCGTCTTGGAATATGTCCGTTCATCAGGGAAGAAAAAACAACCTGGTCGTTCAGTATATTCAGGTCGTCAGCTGACCTCATTCTTTAGACATAATGTTGATGAACCCAGACCTGATCAACTGTAGCAGCCCCAGATCATAGCTCTGCTCCCACAGGCTGGTACAGTATCACTAGACATGATGGAGCATCACTTCATCAGGTGGTTGTCCAGGCATTGTATTTTAGTCCTTTATTGCCATTGCTTTCTGATTCTTATTCTATATCCTCCTATACTTTATTCTACTGCTGCTGTAGCAATGTGAATGTTGTTGTGTTATTTTTTAAAGATAATAAACAACTGTAGTTTTCCATCAAACACCCGAAGATCCAATCACACAATCTGACGTCACGTTGTGCAACAATTTGCAATTTACAATTTTTCAAGGTAGTTACCCAACAAGAGCCAACATGTATATAAAACCCGCTCATTTAAAAAGATTAAACAGGACGTTCATCACCTCTGTTTCTGTTGAATTAAACGTTTCTCTACATAGTTCACCTTTAATTCACCTTTTCTTAAAACAATATGTAGCATGATAATTGATACATTTTAGTTGATTGTCATCTGGTTCTCCCTCTCTGTTGCTCTTTCTCTTCTTCCTAAAACAAATCTCTGGACCTCACCCCCACCCCCACCACCCCCTCACCTCCACTCCTTCCTTCCACATTCAGCAGACAGAGGGCGGATGCGGGCAAACGCTTCCTCTCTCCACGAAGTTACTTCCTGTCTCTGGGAATCCATTTCCTGTTCGGAGCTACTACAACAGCACTTAGAGCATTCCTCAGGAGTTTCTCTATCACACAAGTGAACATGCACTTAATGACTGTTCCTCGCAGCTTTATGTGTGTGTGTGTTTTCTTTGGACTCAGGGTGATTAGTGTGTGTTGGCTGAAGTCCCTTGTCAGCAATTCTCTCCTCTAACCGGTGTGTTTGTCTCATAGCTCAGTCATTCATGATGAGCTGTTTGCTGCCATGTGAAGGTGACGGTAGATCGACTGTCATCAAACATTCATTTCTTTTGCTTTTGAAGGTGATAACGTGAAGGTTTATAGTTGTCAATGATGATTCTTACCGGAAAAAAAAAAAATCATCAAAAAGATCAAAGTTGAAAGACAAAGGAAAGAAAAGGATGTGGAAAATAAGAATGAAAAATAAAAAGAGTCAATCAGGAAACAGACATGGTTTCCTGTGGTGTTACAGTAACACACACACACACACACACACATTTGTTTAATCAGTAGCAACACTATCATTATCTACACTTACGAAGGAAAATGTTTACATTTGTTTAAAAGGTTTGACGCCAACTCAGAGCTGGAAATCACACACACACACACACACACACACACACACACACACACACACACACACTGCTCCTCTTCTTCCTTCTCGCTCCTTCTTTTTGTTCGCTCTACAGTGAAAAACTTCCAAGACACAAACACATTTTTGCAGGATGTATAATTTGTATCCGAGCAGCGTGGACAGACAATGATTTCCCACAGCTGCTTTTCAGTATCGTTGGCTTCGATGGTACGAAAAACTAAACAAATATTTAGTTTTGATTCTAAAACTCAGACAGGAACAGACAGGAAACTGTCCCCAGGAGAGAATTTGTTCTTTTTTTTTTTAACCCTTTCACACTTTCTCATCATGTTTTGGATAAAAATCAGGCTTCAGTTCTTGTGTCTCAACTTAATTTGATTGATTTAGTGTGGACCTGGAATAGTTGTTTATTCTCATTAATTACAAACAGAAATATGAGGAAAGATGCAACAGTCAAACATTTATTTATAAAATATTCAGCTATGAATAATGTTTTGTATCTGTGATCTTTTCTTCGTTTCCTCTGAAACAAACACGTGTCTTAAAGGACCAGAATGTAACATTGTGGCAAAAACTGGTTCTGAAGTCAAATTAAAAATAGTCACGTGTTGCCAGATCAGTTGGCAACAAATCGATTGTCTAATGTTATATGACATATTTGCCATAATTAACATGTTAATGTTAGTTCTGTTACCAAACTGCCTCAGTCTAACACGATGCTGATGTTAGAATCACAACACAAAACACAATCCTTGTTTCTCTTACACTGATGAGACTGTGGCGTCTCATCATAGTCTCATTTTCTCGGCCGTAGTTTAAAAATTGGGCCGGTTTATAATTGTCTATTGTTTGATAAATACTAATGCAGTCAGCCGTCTCCATCTATCAAACACACGTCCTGTGCAGATCCTTGCTTTGTTTCTGCTTCTGTCGTTGACGTTGTTGAGAGTCGTATCGAGACCTTTTAGTTTCAGTAACGTCAGATATTTGTAATCCACAATGTTTGTAGCTGCAGCTCAGTGGAAACTGGTGACAGGGAGACGGCGGTGGTGGAGCAACAGGACAAAACACTGAGTCAAAACATCAATGAGATTTAAAATGTGAATATTGAGGCTGTTACTATTGTTGTCAGTCATTCCTGAATCTCTGGTGACGTATTATGATCATTTTATGTTTCACTGACAAAAAAATCTAGACATACTGCTCCTTTAACGTCACATTTAAGTTAATTTAATCTAATTTAAGAATAAAATATAAACCTACAAAAGCACATAAGCTTGTATTTTTACACTTTAGAAGTTCACACCTGATCGTTTGTTTTGTTAGGGAACCATGAACGTGGGACTGAGCCAAACTATTGTATGTTGGACACACAGATTAAAAAAACAAAATGCATGGATATAAAAACGGGGCAGTGAAACAAGAGTACAGGCCAAGATTTTCACAGGACAATAACTAATCATCAAAAGACCATAAATATTTTCTAAGATGTCACTGACGCTGGATTTTTTCTGCGTTTCCTCAGTCATATTAACCCTCAGCCAACAACAGATTTAATAGTGAAGTTTTGGCGTCTTACTCACCGTCAGTGTTTACAGAGAAGTAAACCAGAGTATTAGTGTTTGAGGAAACACACTCATACAGGAGGGTCTGTTTGGTCATTTTAAATTGTACGTCTGCTGGTGTGTTTGTTCATTGTTGGTCCAGCCTCCCATCTGCTGCTACTCATTAGCATGGAAACAGGACCGGGAGCGATTTCACACATACACACACTGGCCATTAATCAACAAGTCAGACCAGGGTCCATTCCCACACATACACACACACACACACACACACACATGAAAACAAAGCCCATACACACAGACACGGTGCCTAATTACAGAAACATCCCAGAGCACACTTTACTAGAGCTGGACCACACCTGTCGTCTCAGTGGATCAGACCTGGCAACGCAGATTTTTGTCTATCAGATCTGGAAACCTAGTGATGTCTCAATTACTTTTTTTTTTTTTTTTAACTTCATGTGATGACTGTTCCCTCGTGGCAGCGTCAGTGAACACAAGGAGATTGTTTCCCATCAGCTGTTCTCTTTTTTTTTTTTTTTTTTTTTTGTCTTGATAGGATGAATTGGCAAGTATTATTGTGTGAATTTGCTGTCTAATTTGTCTGGCCGTCATGAATGGGCATATTGAAGAGAAAAGTGTATTCCCATGAACTGACAACCTTGTATAAATGTGAATATTGTATAAAAGGGCAACCGGCACAAACCACATCACAGACGGCGATGATGATGTCAAATTACCTCCATGTTGGGAAGAACAAATTTATTCTGACCCCGAGTTTAATTAAAAACAAAACAAAATAGGGAAATAAAGGCCAGAAATTCACAAAATAATCTTTAAACTTCCATTAAATTTCAGTTTATTTCCTCTGATCATCACTTTAAACTGACAACAGGTCACTTTAGATGAAGGTAATTAAAAATAACCTCATTAATCACTTTAACTGAGGCTGCATAGGTTTTGATTTTATCCATTTTTGAACAAATATCTGACTGCGTTGTCACGGGTGAGAAACTATAAAACTCGTCTTCACATCTTCACATTGTTTCCAAACTTTATAAAGTAAATGTTTAGACCTTCAGGAAAGTTTGAAAACATCAGAGATGAACGTAGAAGATATTTAACTTTCATCATTTGTGTCAAAATCTTGTGAGAAAACATTGATTTCTCTCTTTGAGCCGTCGTCACTTGTTGAGTTTCAGAAATAACTTGTTGTTATCAAATGTTACAGTTTAGATGAAGATGATGTCACATAAAAAAAACAACATTTTATTGTTCTTTCTCTTCCTGATAATAAAGTTTATAATGATGCAACATGATCATGTTCGACAAACCTCTCTCATGTGTCTCTCATGCTGATTTATTTCAGACTTTTTCTTTGAAGTAATTTATCAAACATCCGAACGTTATGATTTATTAACATGATGAGACATTTACTGAGGAAATCTGAGGGAGACATTAGAGACGTTTGATCTCGACAAGTGTTACATTATAGTCAGTTATAGTGGAAAATATCCTGAGTCACAGCAACAGTAGAGGAGCCGCTGCTGCTGCTGCTGCTGCTGCATTTCTGGTCTTTAGCTGCAGGTAAATCTGTCGTTTCTTCTCACCTGCTGCTAACAAGTTCAATACAACTCAAACTCATGAGATAAAGAGATAGAGAGACATCTGCTGTCTCTGTATCACCCTCTCTCTCTCTTCTCTCTCCCCTCCTGTGTGTCCTCTGTGGCAACATCTGCTTCCTTCACCGCTCTTTCCCATCATGCAGTGGGCGTGTCCTTTGTGTTGCCCCCCAGCTTCATTGTTCTAGCCAATCATTGTCCTTTCCAAGCTGTTCCCACGATGCACCAGTAATGACCAGAAGGCGCTGATGGGAGCTGGTGTCTCTGAAGGAATGACTCTCTTTTTACAAGCGCTTTAACCCCCAGGGAGAAATGACAATAAACAAAATAAAAACAAAAACAAAGCTCTCAAAGAGAAATGAGAAATGTGTTTTTGTTAATTGCCTTGACTTCAAATGACTATGACATGTATAAAAATATATATAGATTAATAATAGAAAAGGGGGAATAAATAAATGTAATAGAGTCATGTTTTGTTGATATTAACAGACAGAAGAGTGAGATAATCAGGGAAAGAGGAAGAAAGAGTAAGTGAAAGAGAGAGATGGAGCTCTGGGAAAAGATCAGAGCCCGGTCCCTGGGGAGCTACGACAGATGAAGTAGCTGAATAAGCTGTCTGTCATTGTGTGACTCAGGCTGCTGTGGTCACTTCGTTTGTTCAAACTCAACAATGGACGATGGCTGAGAGAGAAATCTCTGTTTTCCCACAAGATTTAGACACAAAAAATTACTAGTCAGTGATACTCTGTGAGTGCGTGGGGATTTGTCCTGGTGACAAATTGAAATGCTAATAAAGGAGCGAGTGTTGGAAAGTCGTGAGTCACTGTTATGATGCTGGTTCTTTTGTTGTGACGGCAACTCTGCAAATCAGCAAAAAAAAAAAAAAAAGACGAAGACACGAAGAGAAGAAAAGGCTTGAAACGTACGATGTGTGTGATTACACGAGCTGAAGTGTTTCAGGAGCTTTTGTGAAGTTGTTCGACACGACGAGACCTCGTGTAGCTTTTCAATTTGAATTTTAAGAAACAGAAAAGAACAAATCCAGATGTTCAACATAAAAGGAGAGGAGAAAATTATGAAATCATGCATTAAATTAAATTCTTTCTCATAAAAAACATGTTTGATTTCCAAACAATAAAAAATAATTCACCTAATCAACACTTACTTTGTTTATAGCTGCTAAATTCTTCTTTTTCTAAAATGTTCAAAAGCAACAAGTTGTGACATAAAAGGCTAAGACATTTGTGATACACTCTTTCTTTCCTTCGCCAACATTTTCACAAGTTTCCACTACATAGCAGCGATAGTGATGACAGTGGTTAAGAAGTATCCAGCATTGAAAGTATGTGAATTGTGACAAACAATAAACCTCAGTCGACCAGTAACATGACAGAGAGAAGTGAAGAAACAGCTGGAATTTTAAACAGAAACATGGACGTTCACAGGAAACACTGCTCTTTGAGAGCAGAGACAACTTCTATATCAACTATAGTCAGTGTTAACAATACTTATGTTGCCTCTGTTTTTATCTTTTTACCTCATTCTCTCATCTATCTATCTATCTATCTATCTATCTATCTATCTATCTATCTATCTATCTATCTATCTATCTATCTATCTATCTATCTATCTATCTATCTATCTATCTATCTATCTATCTATCTATCTATCTATCTATCTATCTATCTATCTATCTATCTATCTATCTATCTATCTATCTAAATATCCATCCATCCATCAACAGATTGTTGAACTTCTCTGTCTTTACTATTTTCACCTGTGATTCAACTTCCTGATGTTTGGCTACAAAGTGAATTAAAGTTAGAGAAGAAAAAAGTGACGAGGAGGTGACGAGAAACAACTTGTTGTTATCAAACGTCACCATCTTGGGATGTTTTAAGGTTATAAACCAAAAATGGATGCCCTCTATGCAAACCTATATTGTATTGTTCTTTGTCTTACTGGTAATAAAGTTCATAACAATGCATTAGGTTTGTTGTATTTGTGCATATTAACTATGTAGCAACATGTTGATAGATAAGCTACTGGAGTTTTGAGTTATTCTTCTAACTTTCTGGATCAAAGATTTGACAAAAATATGAACTGGGTTTTTGTTACAACCCATGCATTGGTTAGAGTTGTATATGTATTAATGTGTGTGTGTGTGTATGAGTGTGTGTGTGTGTGAGAGAGAGAGAGACAGGTGACCAGTGTGTGGACAAAAGAAGGGTCAGTGGCCAAGTGTGAACGTTTTTCTTGCCCTTTTCTTGTCCTCGTCCCAGCAGTCTTTTCCTGCTCTCTCTCACTCTCTCTCTCTCACACACACACAAACATGCATGATATGGACACGGATGCTTAAACACACGAACGCACTGACACACACATATATATTCAAACAAATGTGTGAGAGGCGAGGAGCGTATGAATGGGCAGATTAATCAGATTATAGCAGAGACACACTTAAACAAGCCTGTTGTGTGGATTAGATATGGACCTGCCTCCTCACTGTCAGGATGGAAAGTGTGTGAGAGAAGAGGAGGAAAGTAAAAGAGACAATATATTTTCATTATATATATTCAACGGACATACTTACATGTTGTATATTTTGTAATTTGTTTACTTTTGATGTTGCTTAGTTAAAAAAACAAACCAAATCAAAACAAAGAGTTGAAGACTTTAGTTTCTATATTTTATAAATGAGGAAAAAAAACAAGTGTATGTGAATGTTTGGCTGCTCTCTCATTTTACCATGACCAAGTTTCGATTTCCCCCTCAGCAGTTCAAAGAGTGCTGTTCTTTATGTGCAACAGGGCAGCATATGGCAGCCAGTGACCGGGGCTTTGTCTGACTACTGACACCAGAGAGATGCAGAGAGGGAGGATGCGAGTGTGTGCAACTGTTGAGGGGCCGGAGGACAGCCTAACAACAACAAAGAACCAGCTTTAAGCCTGTCTCCTGTGATTTTCCAACTCAGCGAAAAGCTATTGTGGCACCGAAAAAAAAAGTTAAGTTAAAAAGCTTAGCATGGTATGTGCTAACAACTGCCTGCCGCTTGTGTAATACAAACAAATGCTTTTTGAGCACAGTCACAGTCGCAACTGTCCCCGGTGTCTGAGAGCATCGGGCAGGTCACTGCTGTGATCTGTCGCTCTGAAAAATCAGATTCATCACATCACAGATGAAGAGATAAATCACTTTAACTCCACTTAGTGATCGTTTTATCCTCAACACTTAACTAGTCTTGTATAAAATCTGTGAAAGTCCCACTAGAGTAGAAGTAGAGACACTAGAGTAGAAGTAGAGACACTAGAGTAGAAGTAGAGACACTAGAGTAGAATAAAATAACTTTGGTAGAAGTTCAAGTCGTCACTAGAATGATTCTCCAGTAAAAGTCTTAAAGTATCTAGTATTTACTGTACTTCAGTATGACAGTAATCTATAAGTAAATGTAGTTAAGTGTAGAAAGTAAAAGTACAAGTACATGTTAATAAAAAAGAAGAATATTATGAAGTTTATCCAGCACTTTAAAACATGGAGCTACAACAATCTTCATAGACAATGAATGAGTCTGAACTAAAGAACTAAAGTTGTTCTTTTTTCACTAAATGTAAATTAGTGTTTGATATTGATATTGTTGAAGTTTCTCCATCATCCACCTTTAAGATGGAGCCTCCATCAACCCTCAGACATGGTGTTGATGGTCTAAACAGTCACAGGTCGACTTAGAGTGAAAACACCACATTTACTGAGTCACTCAACATTGAACATGGATCAGAGGAAAAGTGTCATTAAGTTAGAAAATGTAGTGAAGTTAAACTCAAGTACAGATACTGAAGTAAATCAGTGAAGTATTGATACTTTGATACTATAAAACACTGCATCTGACTCTAACTATAGACTGTATGGTCATGACCTGTGTGTGCGTGTGCATGTGTGTGTGTGTGTGTGTGCATGTGTGTGTGTGTGTGTGCATGTGTGTGTGTGTGCTCTAATGTGCTCCATGTTGACACTTAATGCAGTTTGCCCTCTGTAATTGTAGTAAATTCACCGTCACCGTCTTGTGTGTGTGTTTATATGAGACTGCAAACCAGATGAGTTTCTTTGATGACTGCACTTCCAGTGGTCGCAAAATGAGACACACACACACACACACTCAAACACACTCAAACATACAAAGTAGTCAGGCAGGGGCAACCAGGACTAAATCCAGACTGGTGGTTTCTCTCTCCAGCTATAAATACCCCTCTGCTTAAAACATGATCACACACACACAATCACTGATACTCAGCCTGAAAGAAAAACACATCAACGCACAGTCTAATATAAATATACACATACAGGCACACAATCACTCTTCCTCTTTCTCTCTCTCTCTCTCTCTCTCTCACACACACACACACACACACACACACACACACACACACACACACACAAAGAGATGGCTCTGGCTCAGAGGAGTCTAGCTAAGCGGTCTAAGATTATGGGGTGTGTCTTTGTCTCATTTAGTGGTTCCACAAGGAGACAGTCTTCTGCTGTGTCAGACGAACTCTCTCTCTCTCTTTCCCCCCCACACACACACACACACACACACACACACACACACTCATGCAAATACCAACACACTATTACTTAGCGACAACAAATCCCTCAGTTTGAATTTGTTAACTTTCCTCTGTAGAGAAACTTTTTTAAAGTTAAAATCATGTGACAACAAAACTGAATCTTCTATATTTCATTCCTTTTATTTTGGAAAAATATTGCGTTGTTTTCCAGTAATAAAAATGACAGGCTCTGTACATACGACATTTCTCTTAAATACAACACAGTCACAGTGGTCTCAAGTGCCTAACACATACATGCATACATACATACATACATTATCTGCCAAATAAAAACGATCCAACTTAAATTATAACAGGTTTAACAAACAAACAACAAAACATCACAACAAAATGGAGCACAAATAATTACATAATTAAATTAAAAAGAATACATCTTTCTTTAGATAACAAATAAAATAAAAAATAAAATAAAAACAAACAAATGATCCTAACCAATGGCTGGCAGGGTGATGGTTTCCTTCAAATTGGCTAAAATAGTGGAAGACTGGGAGTGAAGGGAGCGGGACTGGGCAGTGCACATACATCTGACACCACACAATTTCTGTACACACACACTCATACACACACACCTCCATAGTGCAATGAGGTCTTGGCAGTTAAAACTAGTCCATTATCACTCGGCTCAATCGGAAACATGACAGCGTCCTCAGAGGTCGGAGCGAATGTTTCAGTTTTGAGTTGTTGCAACAAAAAAAAAAAAGTGGCAACTTACAACAGAAATCACAGATTCGTTTCCTTTAAATTTGTCTGATTTGTTTCACTTTATCTCCCTTTGTTTGTCCTTTTAATTCTGAAAGTGTTTCCCTGCCCAAAACATTGCCCTGTGTATCACAACCTTCAGGGGTCAGAGGCCAGTATGGCCCAACAGGATCCATGTTGGATCGATGTGCAGTCACTACTGGAGTCTTCAGTTCCTTATTTTCTGCTGAGAACCAGCTCAGCCAACTCGTGTTTGTCAGTGCTGCAGAGTTAAAGATGCAAAGCTGGTGCAGAAGTCTTGTCTTTTTTTTCTCTCTAATTGTTTTTTTTAATTATTTAATGAATTTGTAGCAGCTGCAGATTTAACTGACTTCTAACAACTTCACCCTAAACTCTGCAGCACTGCACAAAACATGAACTGTCCAATATCCATGACAACTTTTACACTGCATTGTAAAACCACAGCACATAACAGTACTACAACAGTACTTCAAAAGTTCTCAGTACTCCAAAGGTACTACACTGTTCATTCAATCAGTACTCCAAAGGTACTACAATATCATCGGTTAACATCCAAGTCAATACTTCAAGAGTTCATCCTGGTTTTGAGCGGTAAATCGTCCAGTACTGCAACAGGCGTCAAACGAGCTCTTCATCATCATCATCATCATCATCCGTTCTTCATCAGCAACAGTTTCTGTACAAAGTTTGTACAAACTGCTGGTACTTTTGATTCGTTGTCCGTCGTAGCACTGAGTCAGCGTTAGACCTACTGTAAATCCACCGAGGGGTCAAATAATGTCCAGTATTCACACGCAGTACTACAGAAGTACTAAGTCCTGGCCAAGTTGGTACTGACTCTGTGCTGGCTCAGCAGCACCTTGGCTCAAAGTCCTCTGGTTAAAAAAAAAAAAAAAAAGATCCCAGGGAACAGCAGCAAACAGCAGGAGTACAACCTCCTGGAGACAAGCTGAGCTCTTACTGCTCAGGGCTGATGTGTGTGTGTGGACTGGTATCATACCTGTGAGACAGAAGAAGAAGAAAACATAAACATTTAGAATGTTTTCATTTATTTTTATACATTTATGTTTTGTTTATTTGATGCAGGAAATTGAGGTAAATCTGTTTGTGAACTCACCTCTGTAGCGATGATACATTCGTCCTTCTGGTCCGATATGACATAAACGGACTGGTATTTGGTGTCAGCGGGACACTGGTACCGACTGTCACTGGGACACTGGTATTCAGCATCACTGGTTGACTGGTACTTGATGTCACTGGTTGACTGGTATTTAGGATCACTTGCTGCGTGATAGTTCAGGTCGCAGGATGACTGATACTTTGCGTCACTGCAGCTCGGTGACTCTTCAACCTGTTTCTTTTCTGATGCATCACTGTAAAACATAATAAAACAGATTTTTTTTATTTAAAAAAATGCACATTTATAGATTTTTTTGATAAGATTTCAAAGCAGTGTACACATGTCAGCTTATATATTTTTGAGAACTCTATGTACCTGTTTCGTCTCTTCCTGTATCTTTCCTCAGAGTCGAACTCATCCAACATTTCACATTTGACCTCCTGTTCATCGTTTTCTTCTTCTTTACACAGCGACATCTCGTCAGGCCGAAGCTCATGGACCAGGTTATACTCTACGCTGGGGTAGCGAGTTTTAAAGCCATTCTTCTCTGATCCGTTGAGCCCGCTGATTCCATTCAGACCACCCAGTGACCCAGCAAGGTCTGAATGATAATCTGCCTTCTTGTTGGTGTTTTTAATTGACGTTGTCATCATAGCACCCAGTTCCTTGTCGCTGCGGAGACAATTGTTGGTGGTTGTCAGGTTGTTCATGGTCTCGTGGCTGTCGCTCCGGACGCTGTCGCTCCGGTGACTTTGTCGTTCTTGTAGTTTGACCCGAACGTAGACCACCAGCACCGAACAACCGATCAAGATCACGAGAACGAGGAAAACGCCAGCGCACACGGCCGTCCACGGGAATCCGCTATCGTCACCTTCCTCGCCGTTAACAATTCCTTTTCCTGTGGGGGAATATCGACGATCCGGTCCGTCGACCACCGGTTGACCCACAGGAACCTCTGGTAGGAGGAACTGGCAGTTGTGACCGCCGTAGCCGGGAACACAGGCGCAAACGTAACGGCCACCGCGCTCATGGCAGGTGGCTCCATTGTGGCAGGGGTTGTGGGAGCAGCGGGAGATGGGGGAGCTGCAGTTTTTGCCAGTGTATCCTGCAGGAGAAGGAAATGTTAAGACTCTAGAACAGATATGGATATAACGGATATAAAATTACAAACAAACTATGTAAAGTTTGGTGCTTTCATACCTGGAGGGCAGGTACAGGTGTAGCCGTCTGATCCTTCCTGACATGTTCCTCCATTCTGACAAGGGAAGGACAAACATAATCCAGCGATGCTGCTGCTTTCTCCACAGTTAGGACCAGAAAATCCCTCAGGACAGTGACAGAGGTAGGAGTTCACCAGATCCACACATTCTGCACCTTTACATAAAGAAAAGATTGAATATTAATCCCAAAATATTTTTATTTTCCTACAGGTTTAATTTGCAGCTTGTCGAGTCAAACAACATACCATTTAAACAAGGGTTCGAGGAGCAGTGGTCAATTTTCTTCTCACAGTTGAAGCCAGCGTATCCCATCGGACACTGACAGAAGTAGCCACCTTCAGGGTTGTCGACACAACGTCCGTCATTGAAACACGGCCCGTCTGCGCAGGTGTTAGCGCTCAATTCACAGTTGTTTCCGTAGAAGCCAGGCGGGCAGGTGCACTTGTATCCGTTGTCATTATCCTGTTTTCACACAAATGTAAACAGTGATTAAACTGTTCCTTGTTTCCTTGAATATAGCGTAGTCAACTCCTCCTCTAACTCTGATACTTACAGTGCAGCTGCCTCCGTTACGACACGGGTTTCCTGAGCATTCGTTGACCTGGATCTCACAACTGGCGCCTGTGTATCCAGGTAGACAAGAGCAGGTGTAGCTGCCCTGACCAGTGTTGGTACAAGTGGCTCCATTGAGACAAGGCTTATGGTGTGTACAGTAATTCAGATCTGGAAACATCAACAATAGACAACAGTTAGAAACACAGTTTAAATATGAAACAAAAGAGGGGGCAGACTGTGTCCCTGTGGACTTTAACAAAAGAAGTAAATCTCTTAGTAAACTCACCCTGGTTGCAGAAGAGCCCGCCCCATCCCTCCTGGCAGTTACATTGCCAGGGCTGTTGGCAGGTGCCATGGAGGCAGCCTGGGTAACGGATACAGTCATCACAGTAACGCCCACTGAAGCCTACACGACACCTGGGGAAGAAAACATTCATTAAATATTGTTCAAAACAAAAATGAAGGAAACATTGAGAAGAAAAGAAATTGTTATGGTTTCTAAACTTACTTGCACTCTCCTGGTTTATCACAGAAACCGTGTTCTTCATCACAGCCGGGAAGACAAATCGCTGAAGAGAGGAAACAACAACAGGTGAATTATGGGAATTATTTGATCTCCATCAGCATCTCATTCACTCAGAGGCCTTTTGTTGCTCTGTTCAGTTTGTTTACCTGCTGTCTGTCTAGTCACAGATGGTTGATAAACCACATCTGACTGTTTAAGTCACCTTGGATCGTGGATAAAAATCTTTAAAACTACAAAAGTTGTTGAAAATGTTGTCTCTGAGCTTTAACGGCCCATGGGGAGCTACAACAGCTTCGGTCACCAAAGGGGGGAACCAGCCAACAAGCCCTCTCCTTTAACATGGTTGCTCTCTAACACAAAAGCGTCCCACACAAAGCCTCCTTTCTCCCCTTGACTGTGGGTCAGAAGTCCCTTTTCTCACCCTTGGCCCCTCTCCTCCTCTCCCCCTCCTTTTATACCCTCCTCCTTCTGATCCTCCTCTCCTCCCTTCCTCTTCCATCCACCTATCCCCCCCTCTCTTCTTCTTCTTCTTCTTCTCCTTTCCTAAACTCTCCTCTCCCTCCTCTGCTTCTCCTGTCTCTCCTCCCTACCCTCCTCCTCCTCCTCCACCTCCTCCTCCCCCTCCTCCCCCCAGGGCCAGCTGGTCTGTGTGGAGCTAACCACCAGACAGCTGCTCCATTGTTTCCTCTCACCGAGCAGCTGCCCCCTCCACAACAATACACAACCCTGCTTGGCCAATCATCAGCCCGAGCCGCAACAATACAGGACCCCCACTTGGCCAATCGGGGAGGAGGTTTTGGAGCGAGGAGGCCCCAGTGGTCTAATGGAAGGCACGCGGCGTGTGAATTACTGAGGAGCCAGTGCGGCTCATTAGAATGGAGGCCTCTGGTGCTATGGGATAACTAACTGACGCCTGTTGCACACGGGCCCCGCATTAGGAGGTGGAAAAAGTCCCTAAACAATAACGCTAGGCAAGTGACTGTTGGGGGAATAAACTTTGAAAACTCTGTGAAATTAAAAACATACTTGAAAGGAAAATAATGCTTTTTTATTAAAAGATGGTTGACTTTAAGTAAAAACTGATAAAAAGCTTTGGTTTTTATTGCTCAACTACTGTAAACACAAGCTTATCTATGTATAACAAGCAGCTGCCAGTGATCTCAAATATTAATTAGAGCAATATACTGCTGAGGTGACAAACCGTTTTCTCTCTTTTCTCAGTTTATGACTCAGATAATGCTGAATACTTACGTTCAGTGCAGTACTGTCCTTTCCAGCCAGAGTTGCAGATGATTTCTCCACGTTCGCCACAAGTAAAGTGCCCAAAGGCATCATCTCGTGGCCGACAGAAGACAGAGCAGCCGTCGCCGTAGTAGTGTTCATCACACAGGAAGCGGTAAGAGTAACGCAGCTCTGTTCTTCCTGCTGTCTGAACATCTTTGAACCAGTCTTCTCCTACTGTCAAGTGACGCTGGGTAGTGATCCTACTGATCAGACGCTCGGGGTTTTCTGCAAAAATGAAGGATGAAACTTGTTATTGATCATATTCTTACTGTTAGTATTAAGACTGAATACCATGCAGTGTGTTTACAACAAATTTCAGACATTTGAATCTATCTGCTATAGAAATAGCCACATTCACAGTTTGTAAAATAAAAGCCTTTTAATGAGAGATGGATGCTGATTTTTGTGCAGTGATATGAGCAGGATCACATTTGTTATGTGAAGTTATTTATCATCATGATCATAAAGACTTAATCCACAAAACTAAGTTTTATGAGAAAAAGTGGTCAACATATTTACTCAGGTATCTAACAAAACAAATAACAGAGTAGATATGACCTGGCATCAGTTTTTAACAAGATATCTTATCAGATCTATTGTGTCCCGCTCAGCTCTAATGACTGAAACACAAAGTGAAACGTGCTACTGTATGAAAACAAGGCCACTATAAACCTTCTGGCCTGTCTTTGAGTTACACTGCTGCCTTCTTTGGCTGCCACCCACCTGTTGTCAGGTCGTCCAGGGAGTCAGTGTGCAGAGCTTCAATGATCAGTGAAAACGTCCCCTGAGGAGAGACAGAGAGAGAGTCAACAGCTGCTTGGCCTGGAGGCCTCCCTCCCTCCACAGAGCAGCAGAGGGCCATTAGAGGAGGCCTCCCAATAAACTTCACAGCCTAATTCCCGTGTTGATTAGGGGCCTAATAAGGGCTACTACCTGCTCCTTTTTTCACACCCCTGCTACTATCACACTCTGACACCGTCGTAAAACCAAACGAGGCGGAATTTCACGCTGCGCTGCCAATGATGTGCCAACTCAGGGGATGTTAAATTTCCCACCACGCCTAGGTCGGAGGAGAGAAGCGTTTGGTGGTAACACTCCCCCCTCCATGCACACACACACACACACACACACACACACACACACACTCCTCCCCTCCCCGTTTTATCCCACCAAAGAGCACAGAAATACTACAATAGCCCCTCTCACACACTGCTGACAAAGACCCTCACAAGTGGTGAGTTTGGGAGCATCTGTTGCGTTTTGCACTCTTCAAAGCTAATATGTCCCATTGGAATAAAACTATAATAACGTCTCAGTCTGCTTGTGGTTTTCACGACTCCTTCAATATGTAACATAAATCACCAGATGGTTCAAATATCAAATATAAAAACATATAAATCAAAAACACACATAGTTAAGTTAAAGTAAAAGTAGAACACTATGTTAATGTTTATCAGCACTTACCGGCCATGTGAAGCCGAAGGGGAAGCGCACTGGGTTGGTGAAAGTGTCCGCGTTGGTCTCCGGCACCTGGAAGGAGTTGGAGCCGAGAACTGGAGTCACAGCTCCGCCGTAGGTGCAGGGAGGCTCAGGGGAGACATTGGCCTGATAATGTTTCAGACAGATCCGAAAGAAAGTCTTGCATTCACACTGATGACTCTGTGACTGAGCGCTTCCTCCGGGGCAGCAGTTGACGTTCCCAGTTATCCCCTTTTTATTCAGAAACTCCTGCAGCTTCAGCTCAAACACTCCTGAGCACAAAACCTGGAGAGGTGACACACAAACACACACATACACAGTCAGCCTGGTGTGTCCTGACACAGGTAACCTGAAGATCAATGTAAATAAACACACAGTTTTTTTAAAGCATTTCAATATAATTGATCCTCTTTGGGATTTACCTGGCAGGTGAGCAGGGAGAGGGCGACAACCAGGAGCAGACACAGGCGTCCCATTGTGTTGACAGCCCTTCAACAAGCGGTAAAAGCTCCACAGGTTTGAGTTAGCCCGACTCAAACAATCATGGAGAAAGTTTTAAAAGCTTCCCGTTAAGTCACAGTCAAGGTGAAGTTTTGACGCGCAGCAGGGAAGAGATAAAGTGAAACTTTCCTCTCCTCCTTTTTGTTTTTTTTTCTTTTTTCTTTTGGTGCGTCCTTCTACTTTCCCATAAGAGACACAGGGTTTTTTTAAGACAGAAAAAGGATGAGAAAAGAAAAAAAAGTTTTACAGTGTAAAGTAATCCTCAGGAGAAGGATCCGTGAATGAAATCCCCGATGGAAATAATAATAAGAGAGTTAATTCCAATCAATCGGTGCAGTAGAAAAAAGGCAGCTCTCGATGTTTATTTTTCCACTTGATTGATAATGATATGCTGATCCTAAACTCCGTCTCTCTCTCCCTCTCTGTCTCTCTCTCTCTGTCTCTTTGCTTCTTCTCGTATAACTGTGTGTTTGTCTGATGGCTCTCTTGCCCTGCACAGGGTTTTATACCGGGGCCAGCAGGCGAAGGGTAATAAGATGCAAATGAGCCTCTGCTCCTCTTCTTCCCCCTCCCTCCACCACCACCACAAGTCCGCCCCGGGGCCATCACAAAGAAAGAGAGAGAGAGAGAGAGATGAGGGGTGTGTGTGTGTGTGTATGTGTGTGTGTGTGTGTGTGTGTGTGTGTGTGGTGGGGGTGCGCGCACACACACATACACACACAACTTTTCTAAAAACCCGCCCCCACTCCCCCTCTTTCTCTCAAAGGGGACAGACCAAATGGCTACTGAGCTGTTAAATGTGCAACAACCCCTCGCTTCCCCTGATGCCTCCCTCCTCCACAACACACACACACACACACACACACACACACACACACACACACACACACACACACACTCACACAAGGTCCATTTACATTCCGACAAATTCTTTAACCTCGGCACGAAATCCTTCACATCGCAGGCATCAAGTGATTTATACAACCAAGCAAGTAAGGAGGCAGTCAAGTCTTGTGTGAGTGTGGCTCCTCATATGTGCGAGGTGTGTTATGGTATAAAGCCGGTCAACCAGCCGTCCCAACTGCGCTACAACGACCATCTGCTCCGCCGCATTCCTATGGTGTTACCCCTGCAGTGGTTTTCACATGTTCACACCCCCCTACACACACACACACACACACACACATTCACCACCACCAAAACAAGTCGATCTGTTCTCATTACCTTATCTTAATTTCTTGGCTCTAAAATAAGTCCTAAGCCAAACCTCTATCCACGTGCGCACTCATTGTTTCCTGATGTTTTCTATCTTATATATCATCATATATCTATGTGTCACTTCCTTAAATTACAACAGATATGAATATAAAGTATATTTTAAACAACTTTTAAGATTTATGTGTTTGGAGGTTAAAATACTCCAATAAACCAATTGCGCAAAGACGCATGAAAAATACGCACACGCTGGCTGCACGCCAACGCACCCAAACCATTTTCATCACATGCCTGAGTATTTCCCCCTTACTCACTTTTTTTTTTTTTTTTTTTCGATAGAGGCAGTAAAAAAAGGAGTTGGTGGTGTGTCACTCGCGTGGCTGTCATTAAGAGACTTTGTGAGGGAGAAGGAGGGGGGAGGATGATGATGATGAGGAGAGGGAGGAGGAGGGAGAGGAGGTGGGGAGACATAGAGGGAGTAAAGTTTTTTTTTCTTTGTGCTTTCAGCTGTATGGTAATTGGGCGGCAGCACCTGCTCTCCCACAATAATACATCACCAGAGAGAGAGAGAGAGAGAGAGAGAGGAGAGAAACATGGCCGGTCCGGTTGCATAAACAATAATCTTACAATTACATGTTTGGTGATAAATATCACATTTCCTTCCAAACAATCACAGGAGATACAACTTTTGAAAACATTGTAGGATCCATCACAACAACAACAACAACAACAACAACAACAGTTGCCACAGACTCTACAGAGTTTATACCATGTAATAGTATGTGAACATAACACACTAAACACTACACACGGAGCCACTGTCTCATTTGCATATCTGTGATTATGTGAAAGAAAAATGTGGCGAAAGAATTCGCACGTTTAAACGTTGGCAGGATGACGTCATTATGAGTTTATCTGTTGGTGATATCTTATCTATCTATCTATCTATCGATCTATCTATGATCTATCTATCTATCTATCTATACCTATACCTACCTATCTATCTATCTATCTATCGATCTATCTATCTATCTATCTATCTATCTATCTATCTATCTATCTATCTATCTATCTATCTATCTATCTATCTATCTATCTATCTATCCATGTGCTCACAACTAAAAGGAAATGAGAGGTGTTGAGGGGAGTTGCTGATTGGTCAGACCTGTCAGCTGATGGAGGATTTGCTGTCACACTTGTCAATCAGCTGAACTTTTCGTATTTTCTGATTGATTTCTTTATTAATGAGTTTTGGGTTGTTTTTTTTTTTTTGTTTGTTTGTTTTTTTGGATCAGGAGCTTATAAATTACTTCTTTCACACTCAATTAATCACCATCTTTGTCAATATATGATGTGTGAGTATCAATCCATCTTTTCACACACACACACACACACACACACACACTGATGATGTATTGCTGTGTGTCCCATCATTGTTTTGGTTTTCTGGCCCTGCTTGGCTATAATTCCCTCTGGGTCAGTGTATAGATGAATAAGGAGCCTATGTCCATGATATGCTCTTTACACCCCTTGAGTCTGATTGAAGGGCCTTTAACCTTAAGCTTTAACACTATTATCCTTGGCTGCCACAGTCCTTCCAGATACCCGTATGTGTGTTTAGCTACAGGACGCTGCTCAGAGCTGGTCATTTCATTTAACCAGTTGATTTCAGCCCCTTTCTCAATAGCCTACAATGCTCCTATGTGGCGTGGCGTAAAATCCCTCTCTTGAAGCCTTTTATTTACACTCATCCCGACTTTCAGAGGTCCCCGGTGCTCTTTCTCTCTCTCCCCGTATTAGGCCAATATACTATCAGTCATTCATCACCATGACGTGGCACACATTTTCCGATTACGCCAGCAAACCGTGACTGAAAGGCATGGTGAGATGGAAAGTGACCCTCCCCTTCCTCCTCCTCCTCCTCTTCCTCTCCCTCATCTCCTCCTCACGAGCATCAAGACGACATTTTCCCCTAAAACATAATTTATGCGAGGAGATTTTCTAATTGTGTCTTAAGGAAACTGCAGGACCTCCTCCCCTCTGATCCCCTCTGCTTAGGGAGTGTGCGCGCGCGTGTGCACGTGTATGCATGCATGTGTGTGTGTGTGTGTGTGTGAGAGGTTAAAAAATTGTTTAACTGGAGGTCGATTGTTTAACTGAAGTGCTTTCCTATTGTCTATGTGTGTATGTGTAACTGCATGTGCGCGCGCATGAGTGTGTGTGTATGCATGTGTGTGTGTCACCAGGAGCTCTGTGACACGCAGGGGAGGGAGGAGGGAAGAGGAGGAGGGGGGACAACAAAGGAAGAGGTCTCGCGCCCCGCCGCCCATTCATCCCTTTCTCTCGCGAAGTAATTCCCATTGATTCTTATTGAACGGCGAGTCGCGAGCCCCTCGGGGGAGAGCCGTGTGATTTGTGAAGGGTCGCGAGGACAAGACACGCCCCTCCTCGAGCCCCGGCCATCTGCTCACCAAACACCACAACACCAACCAACTACCAAATGGCTTCTCTTCACCTCTATCTCTGTATAAAGTCTCTTCAAATAATTTCTCTTTTCTGTTTTTTCTTTTTTAAAATTTCCTCTCACTGTTTTGTTTTTCTCCATCTCATCCCTTCATCTCTCACTCACTTCATTCATCTCCATCCTCTCATTTACAAACAGACCAAATGCCTCTATAGATGCAGCTACAAGTGGGTCCCTGGGCCAAGTCACAGTGGAGGCATGCAGTGGGTATGAGGTGGCCATATGGCCTGTGTGTGCACATGTGTGTGTGTATGTGCCAAGAAATGGATGGATGGCCTTCGTGGGAACCTCCACATCATCCACATCACACCAAACACACACTCACACACACACTGTTGCACATAACATGGCAGCCTTTGGTCTGGTCAGTTAAAGAAAGTTCACAGGAACTGTGGATCATTTAATTTGAAGCTACGTTGAGTTCCCACACACACAAGACAAGGATTGTTATTTAATTTATTTGTACCCAAGCTGAAAGGGTATACTATTATTTAATTAGACTAAAGTTTTCAATCCCTACTCTCCGTGTTGAGACAGATGAGACAGGCGATCAGTCCCGTGCTGATTATAATGATAACAGCAGAGTCGTGTGGCCGAGCTGGAGGTTTGATGGATCAGTCTCCTCCAGCAACAACAACAACACTGTGATGTCAGAAACCTGAGACTGAGCCACAAAGGCCCGAGGCTGCCATACATACCACACAACCATCTATATTAATAGTTAAATGTCCATTTATCGGATATTTTTAACTTCAAATGTTTCTGTGTAACAATCACTCAGTTGTTTTGATAATAATTTGATATTTAAAGTCATTTTCAATCTAAAGTTTCAGCATCTTTCTGTCTTTTTTGTCTGTTTTTTTTATTTTAATTTACAGTAAAAACATTTATGATTATGTCACTAGTTTTTTACACTAGTGTTTACATTTAATGTTTGATTTAGACTTAAAACAAGTAAGTAGACTGGCAAACAAACAAACAAACAAACAAACAAAAAAAAAACCTTGCGTTTTGAACAAATCGCACACTCCCTGCCCTGTGGCCCCTGGGGGTCCTTGGCCTTTAGTTTGAGAACCAGTGGCCTCCAGCAGCAGGATTAGCCAGACCAGCTGCCCAGAGAGACCCTCAGCTCTGGACGTTGACCCCAGGGTAGCTACTATCAGGGACACTGAGGGGATCTGGGCAGGTCTTGATGTGTGTGTGTGTGTGTGTGTGTTGTTCATTCAGTTGTACAACTGTTGAGCCAGTACAGATTTGGGCAGTGGTGTGTCTTTGTATGTGTGTGTGTGTGCTTGTATGGTCAATTCTTTCCGGGGGTTAACTGCTGATCCAGTACAAATGGGAGGTATTGGGGGGTGAGGGTTAGGGGGGTGATGGGGGGGTGAGGGTATTCGTGTGCTCCTGGAACATCTGCCTCTGTTTCTCCTGAGTCAAGCTTTGGTCAGGAGTAGAGAGGAGAGGGAGGCAGTGGGGAGGAGGAGGGGGAGGAGCTCAAAGAGGAGGAGATTAAAGAGGAAAAGGACGAGTCAGAGGAGGAGGAGGAGGAGGAGGAGGAGGAGGAGGAAGAGCTCTAACATACAACAGACCAAAACACTGACTGCTGCAAATGGGATGCAGGATTATGTAATGTCTTGGGGACGTTAATGTGTTCACACATGAGAGGAAATATGAGACATGAATGTTATGTTGTTTGTTACTTTGTTACATTGTTACTATGTTACTTAAGTGGAGTTTCTGGGAAGTATCTTTACTTTTTTGTGTCAAGTTTTAACTTTTACTAACAAGAACATCTGTACTTTCTTCTCTTTGGATCTTCAAAACAGGCTTCTTAGTTTTATTTTAATTAAATATAAATATTTTTTGGTCACTTTGCTTTTTCGGCATCAATTAAAAAAAAAAAAAAAAACATCCAAGCAGCAACTTGTTGTGAAGCGATATCATGATTACAGAGACAGGAAGATGAATAATGACATTAACTTGTTATTATTGTTGTATGACGTGAAGTTTATTCTATTCATGTCACTTTGTTTTATGTTTGTTTACACCAAATATTATATTTATCATCTATTAAATAAAGTTTCTATTCTTTTAAGTTTTATAAATATGACATGAAGTCCAGTCAGTGTTGCCCTAAAATGCTGGTTTTTCATTCAGAGCCTGTACTTTTTGCTTTAATTTGAGTATCTTGAGTCCATTAAATTGCATAACGGTGACTATAAATTTCCAGTGAAACTATTAGGGAGGATAATTATCACTCCACTTAACCAACAACCGTTTCTTTCTTCACTCTACTTCTGGAGCTGACTCACTATTTCACATGTTAACATTGGATTTAAAACATGACTTTATAACAACTAACAGTGCTCATGTGTAGATCTAAACCTGAGAATTATTTCACAGGTGATTCTGAACATAAATGTCTACAACAAGTGATTGAAGAGGATGACGATCAGTGCAGATGTTGATTTAACATCTGCACTGCTCCGTGGCCTTGTTTCTAAAAAGCATCTTCAGGTCTTAAAATAGAGCTCAAGTTATTACAGCCATTGGTACTTTTGGGAAAGGGGCCCAAACATTGTGGGACTTAGTCTAAGTTTATGTGGTTTTCATGGGTCCAGTGGTCATAACTTTTCAGAGCAATCACTGAAGGGGGCAGATTTACAACACAGCTCCTCCCTTTCTTGAAGATCAGTGGAGCGGGAGGGGTGAACTGTCCTCGTAGTCCACAGAGCATCTGGCTGAGCAACGACAGATGCTGACAGCTGGACTGACAGCCAGCATATGTCCCTTTTCTTTATTCCCTGCTTTGCTCAGACAATAGAGCTGAAGGGACGGGGGGTGTTTTGTGTTAAGAAGGTAGACCTAATAGCTCGTGACTCCACAGAAGAGCCCCCCATTCTCTAGGAGGGCCTGGAGAGCAATTAGCCTGATTCTGATCCTAGCCTGGAGACTTACTATGGGAGGACTGAGCCCACAAAAAAGAAGAAAACAAAACAAAAAAACCCTTAATTGTTCATTCTCATTCATGCCACATTAGGTTGTTTATTTTTTAATCACAACAGTGTCAGGAAGCTACTAGGAAGCTCTAAAGTACATATCCAATATTTATCTACAAAGGATATATTTTATTTTTTACCTCTGAATAGTCTGATTAAAAATATATATACAGTTTTGAAGTATTTGTGTAGTATGTGCTGCAGAAAGTTACAGTTAATTGATTAATAATTAATTGTTGTTTGTTTTTGTCTATGTTTTGCATAACTAATGAATTATTTTTAAAATTTATCCTCTGAATTATTAAACCTAAACCACCTAAACTAGTTGCTCCTTGATATCACTACTAAACAGATAATTAATAAAATATTTTAAGATTTTTCTATAAATATAAACAAATGATTAATTATAACTTTTTAATTCGTGTTTTTAATTGTGGTTTTATTAAGTTTAAAGGCCTTAAACGTTTCTTTCATAACTGTTTATCTCAGATACTTGACTACATGCGCCGAGCACGTGCGCTTTGTTTTGCAACGTGATGACGCCACGCGTAGAACACCGGAAGTAATTAGCATTTACAGCATCAGTCAACACAGCTCGTTCAACACTCTGTTCGTGTATTTTACAGACTTTTGAAGTGAGTTTGTGTTTATTTAAAGCGACGTTAGCGGATAAATGTTATAATATGAGTTAGTTAGTGATGTTAGGAAACGTGTCGGCACCGGAAACGATAAGTTTATCTGCTGTTAGCTGGTTTAGCTAGCTGCTAACTGTTAGCATCCAGATTCATTCACTAACTGTCTTTGACCTGCAGCAGTTTGAGGTTTGAACCGACTCATTCTTTATTTAATTATAATATAAGATGTTAGAAACATTTTAAATTAAATGAATCTATCAGCTTCTATGAGTTAAGTCAGATATAACACGTTTAATTCCTTATGTTGTTGTTTATTTCCTCTCTGTAGAAATGGGTGTCAAAGGTCTTCAGTACTTTATGGACGTTTGTTGTCCAGAGGTTTGTGTGACTGTGAACCTCAGAGAGATGGCATCACAACATGTTGACGGAAACACAGCTGAAAACACAGGTTTGACAACATTTCTCCTCACTGCAGGTTCATTCTGGAGCATTTTACCTCCTTCATATTAAAAAAACCTCATCTTACAGGGATAATACCCTTTTTGTCAACACAAACTCAGCTTCAGTTAGCCAGTTTAACACAATATTAAGCCATCAGTAACACAAGACACTCGTAGTGCTTGTGCAGCCTTTGAAAGCCTTAAAAAGTATATAATTATGCTGTTTTCCAGACCTTAAAAAGTCTGTAATAGTGTGTAAAAGTCTTGGAAAAGTTTCTGAATTTTAAAGTCTGCACAAAAGCTTTTTAAAAAATAAATAACATTTAAAGAAACTTTACTTTTCATCTCACCAAGAGTTGTAGGAACACAAGTATAAAACTACATAAAGTCAAAAAACAGATCAGCTTTGAAAAAGTCACATTTTATTTGGGAACTGGGCAAACATCCTGACACTGATAAATATTTACAAAACTTACAACAAGTGCTGTTCGAGAACAGTTTAAGGTTGTAAATAACATTGTTTCACTACGTGTTTACAACCATAAATGTGCTTTCACTACTAACAGAGTATTCTCCATCTGACACACTTGAGTAAACATGAAATTGTGACATATTCAGATAAATATAATGTTAAAAATTTACATTTTTGTCTAACAGGATTTTTGAAGTTATGGGACACATGATATCTAGAAAAACATCTTTGATGTTTTGAGGATCTCTGGTAGCTTTGTAAACCTAAATAGAAAAAACTTTTAACTCTTCATTCAGGTCCCACGCTCGTCGTGGATGGTATGGCCTGTCTCTGTCACTGGTACTCGTGTAAGGACTGGGTGTGTGGGGGGCAGTGGAGAGAGTACGTGGACGTCCTGAAGCGCTGGGTAGAAGCATTCACCTCCGCAGGAATCAAACTGGTTTTCTTCTTTGATGGTGTTGTTGAAGAGCAGAAGAGGAAAGAGTGGGTGAGTACAGAAACAATATAAACCTGAGATTTATTGGAGTTTACTCATTTTATCTCTTAAGCTTTATGAACTCCTAAAGTCCTGTTTACAGACGTTCTCCACTGTTTACAGGTGAAGAGGAGACGCAGAGTGAACAGAGAAATTTCTAAGATTTTCAGTCACATCAAGACTCATGGAGAGCAGCCTGGTAGAGAGCTGTTTTGTTTGCCCTCTGCTTTAGCAACATTCACACCCTTTGCTCTCAGGTCAGCATACGATACATACATAGTATTTATATTTGTAAAGTTTTTTATTTTGTTTGATCATTTATTTGATACATGTTGATGAGACAGGCATCTCAGAAGCTCATATATCAAATACAAAACAGTTAATTTATGTGTCCTTGCTGTTTACAGGTCACTGGGTCAGGAGGTGTTTTGTTCAGTACGTGAGGCCGATTATGAAATTGCAAACTACGCTCGGCACCATGGCTGTATGGGTATTTTAGGACAAGACTCTGACTTTATCATATATGACAGGTTTGTCAAAAGTGACGCATTTAACAGGTTAAATCCTTATTGAACGAGACCAATTCAATACTGGGATTTGTTGGATTCTTTAAAAAACAATTTAAATTTGCCGCTGGAGGACTTTGTGTTATTGATTAGTTTTGGAAAATGTGAACAAACTGTTCTCAACATGTGGTTGTGTGTGTGTGTGTTTTTAAAGTGCCCCCTACTTGTCGGTGGCAAAGCTGCGAATAAACAGCCTCACCACCGTCCTGTACGACCGACACAAACTCTGCCGAGTCACTGGTTTGACGATTACCCAGCTACCACTGCTGGCCTGTCTCCTAGGTAACGATGTGGTGTCAGAGGAGCAGATGCAACACATCAGGAGCGACGCCATGGAAACCTACAGGTTTATATGTTTATATTTCCTCTGAAGTTATGAATATTTTGTTTGAACTTTTATTCTTATCCCCTTTGAAATAATTATTTTCCAAACCAGGCAGCCTGTAATATTTATAATTAACTAAACAAGAAATAAGATTAGATCATTGTGATGTGGTTCACTAAAGCCTAGTTCAAACTAGTTGACTTTACCAATGATCTGTGAGTCTCAGACGCTGCTGTACTCGTTGTTGTCTTGTGTTCCCATGATGTGGAGTCTCAACAACTGGTCTGAGACCTGTAGTGTTCACACTACAAGACTTGTCAGTGATTGACTCCCGATCACACCGTGACGTCACCAAACTCTACGTCTGGTCACGTGAACTAGACAGGATGTAGTCGCTGCTTCTCACCGTGATTTACAGCCGTTTATTGTTGATGAGCACCAGTGAAGATGCTGCCTCCAACACAGACTAAACCGCTAAACCGGCGTGTAAACATCACCATGGCAACACGCTGGTTTTCACGGTGGAGCTGAAATCGGCGGCAGACCTCCCCGGTACCGGGTAACATCTGGATCAGACGCGGGGAGTTTGTAGAAAGTGAAAATGAAAGAAAAAGCATTAAAACGTCAGACTTTTAAACGTGGTTGTGAGTGAATCAGTGAGACGGCAGCAGCATTTATCTCACATCCCTCCTCTGATTGGCTGTCGCTCTTTGTCAGTCTCTTCAGACTCCTCCAGTTTTCTAACATGACAGATCCAGTCCTGGTCTCAGACCAGGTCCCGACGGCCTCTGATGGAGTCGTTAGGGCTGTTCACACATTATGATCATTAACTGATGATTCACCAACCATCAGAGGACCAAGTCCACCAGACACCACTGGTGGAGTCGACTAGTGTGAACTGGGCTTGAGGCACATTGAGTCAATTTAAGTTCAGATGAGGACATAACATGACAAGTTTGTTTTATTGTTTCCCAGGAAAAACAATCCTCCACCACATTCTGGTGCTTCACAGGGGCAGATGGTCATAGCTGTATCCCAGTTTGTGAGGTGTTTGTGGGGCAGACAGGAGCAAGAGTCTGGTCATATTCTTGAATCTCTGAATTTGTCAGATCGTCACAGAGAGTTACTGAACAGAGGAATCTCCTCCTATTCACTAACTGGACAGGAAGCTGCACATCCCACCACCTCTGCTGCCTTTGAGAAATATGTTAGTCCAGAAATACTCAAGGTATTTTATATTTCACACACATTTAACTACTTCCTGTAGAAGCCTCTAAAGTTTTTTTTTTAGAGAACCAAATACCAGATCGGCTAAATGCTGTCTACAATGTGGTCTTCCCCAGGCATGCAGAGAGAAGCATGTAGCAGCAGAGGGTTTTATGGTTTACGGTGTCGTGTGTGAGGGAGTCATTCAATGTAGCAACACTCTGGAGGACGAGGACGACGTTGAACTGTTGCCTCAGGCTCTTGTTTACAAACCGTGCAGACAACACATCTATGGACTGCTGCTCCAGCATCATGGTAAGACCTGGAGGAGGGAGGGAGGCCACAGTATATCAACCATGCAGACTGTGGACATACACATGGACATACACCAAACTATAAATAAATGCTTTGCAAGGGAATTTGTCCTTTATGCTTTGGTGTCATGTGTAGTTTAAAAATAAAGACAATGGTGCTTTATTGTGTTCTCCAGACAGTGGTTTGAAGTCAATCCAAGTCTTACTTTGACTTTTTTGTGTGTTTTCAGGCACTGTTGATACTCCGGTGATGAGAGAATGGTTTGTCTATTCTGGAAACGCTCTGAAGGAACCTGACATAGTCCACCCTGTCCAAGCTGATCCCCAATGTACTAGTCTACAACTGGGCGGTTTCTTTTTACAACTTTTTACATTTAGAAACCTTAGATATTTTAATGTTTTCTCTCTCTGAAAGGATGGTACATTTCATTTCACAATACTGAAGATAACAAGAGACAAAATGAGTAATGTGGTTGTAAAATCGTTTCCAATGTTTCCAAGTAATTGTGTTCTTCTCTGTAATTACACTAGAAGTAGTAGTCTAACTTCTTAGGCAATAATTGCCATTATAGTGACTCTATAGTGACTCATAGTGAAAAGATGGCTCTTGTTGGAAAATACACTTACATCAAGATTAATACACTTAAAGTGATGGTCCAGAGTAACATGAACCCATGACCGTCTTTTTGTTTTCACAACCAAATAGTTAACAATGAAAGTAAACGGGGCAGTCGGCCAAACGTATCTAAACTGTCATTTTTTAACCACTAATAAAGATCAAAATATCACTTCACTTCAGCAGTAGCATGAATAGGGTCCCTACACATAAACTGAAGTACTGATAACTTAGTAAGTGAACCCAGAGTTTATTAAAAACACTGTTTTACAAGACTTACCCAACATCTTGTTTACATAACAACTGCTGATGAAAGGTGTTTCACATCAGCAGATTCATCATTTTCTTCGCTTGTCACAGACACATTGGTCTGTTGTTCAGAAAAATGATTTATGTGTAGGGACCCTGTTCATGCTACTGCTGAAGTGAAGTGATATTTTGAGCTTTATTAGTGGTTAAAAAATGACAATTTAGATACGTTTGGCTGACTGCCCCGTTTACTTTCATTGTTAACTATTTGGTTGTGAAAACAAAAGACGGTCAAACTTGATATTACTTCAACCAATGTAAAAATTCTGTTGAGGGGAGTTTGACTCATATTCATGGAGAAATAGACCCTGGGTTCATGTCACTATGAGTCACTATAATGGCGACTATTGCCGAAGGAGTCAGACTACAACTGCTAGTGTAATTACAGAGAACAACACAATTCTTTGGAAACATTGGAAACGATTTAATAGACCCTGCGTTCATGTTACTTCAGACCATCACTTTAATAAATGAATCTAAATCCAACCTTACAGCTGATATTTTCTCTCATTTTCTTTTCCTTAAATTTGTAGATGATCCTCCCAGTCTGGACTTATTGTGGTTCGGTACAGATGCTAATGCTCCTGCTCTTCGTTTGACAACTTTTTTCAACATTTTTGACTGTCAGGAGTTGTCTGACTTGTATGGAAACATTGAAGCGTCTCTTCTGGCTGCTCTCTGCCTCGTCACGTACATCGTACTGCAGGTAAAATCAGTTTATCTTCTGTATTTTATAGAAACAAAAGAAACTAAATTATTGTTGAAGAAGGTAGTTTTAAATAGATGGAAATATATGGATGTTTATGGATCTTTTCCATGTGTTTCCAACCTTCTGTTGCATCACGTTGTGTCCTGGTTTGAGCTTCAATGAACAAGAAAAGCGGTTAAATGAAACATTTGAGTATAATAGAGTTCATGTTGTGTTTAGGCATCTGGCCAACATAATACCAGAACGTGGATAAAAAAGCAACATGTGGTTATTTATGTAAACAGAAAATGAAAGACCGATATGTGTTTGATGACAATTAAACATTCAAGTGAAGCTTTTGATTTGGGGATTTACATCTATAACACATAGACAGTAATTATTTTGCTCTTTTGTCAGCTTGTGATGTAAAGTTAAACATGATGTGTTGACAGTCTGTTTTGACTTGATGTTAACCATTATCACCCACTGAGCGCCCAGTTTAACCACAGACACTGGTCTTTGTAACTCAAACTCTTATGTCAACAGTAGATCTGATAACAACACGAGGACTTTGAATCTTCTGAAGAAACTTTTTTAGCTTTACCTCAGTTTTTATTGTGGTCATAAATATTAAAGTATGTTCTGGGTCATAATCCTCTTTTAACGCCTTTGTTTTTGGATGTGAATTAACAATCGCCCGATGAGATTTAGGGTTTTTAGTTTTGACGTCATCTGATGAAGCTCGTACACAACAGAGATCAGGGGATGAGAAGGTACATGCGTCACTTTTGTAAAATGATAAACAAAAATTATTGTAGATTCATTAATCAACTTTATAACAAACGGGGTCATAGTTGAACGTCTCTCTAACAAAAATGTTGTTTTTTTCATTTGAACTTCAAAACATGAAATCAGAGTCAAACATCTTGCTAATTACATCACAGTAATTTCAGTAATTTAGGATTTACAACATCATTTTTAGCAGTAGCACTCTTCTGCTCAGACAGGGTCAAACACTCAAAGTAAGAAGAATCAGCAGACAGTCGTCCAGACTGATAGTTTTGAGTCAGACTGAAGGATGCTTGGAGCCAGTCGTTTGAATGGATGAAGTACAAATAAACAATCAGAGGAGCAGCTTGTTAGATGGACCATTAGACGATGAGACAGACAACAGTAGCTGTTGTTGTCTGATTACTGCTGCATTCACATTCCCTCGTCACTCTTCTGTTTAAATAGCTTCGGGGTTTGTTTGTTTTGAACACACAACTGGGCAGCCTTGTTTCTGTATTCAGCATTGTTTCTTTCTCTGTTGAATTGTTGCATGGAAAGCAGACAAAACAACCTGACCCACGCAGAAGACGCACTGGGATGTGATTGAACTGGCTAACCGTATATTTTCCACTGTGCATGTGTGTGTGTTTGTGTGTGTGTGTGTGTGTGTTATCAGGTCCAGACTTTGTCTGAAGAGGACGTAGATGCTTACCTGAGTCAAAGTGTCTGTTTGAGGATGAAATCTCCTCAGGAGCTTCAACACATCAAGGTCAGTTACAAGTTAAAATACCACAGATACAAAACCACAGATACTTTATGTGAGGTCCAGGGTTTTTTCATCAGAATTTTATGTCTCAATACAACCAAACATTGTTGTTCTGTGTTTCCTGCTGCTAGAAGACAATGTTCACTGCAGTTTACAGTAAACAAAGTCCTCTTGTGGCAAACGGGTCAGAAAATGTTTCCAGCAATAGAAAGTGAAAAAAAGGAGGTGAAAATGCAAATAAACTGTCTCCAGAAAAACAAACAAACAAGAAAAAAAAAAAAAAACAGTTATGGTAAACTGTAACTGTAGTGTAGCTGTTTTGTAAAATGGTAATTAGGAATTTTAAGCTTTTAAAATAAAAAGATGTTTTTTTCTTTTTAACTGTATGGGTCTATTTCATCACAAATACGAGTCAAACTCCATCTCAACAGATATTTTACGTTGGTTGAAGTAATATCCAGTTTGACCGTCTTTTGTTTTCACAACCAAATAGTTAACAATGAAAGTAAATGGGGCAGTCAGCCAAACGTATCTAAATTGTCATTTTTTAACCACTAATAAAGCTCAAAGTATCACTTCACTTCAGCAGTAGCATGAATAGGGTCCCTACACATAAACTGAAGTACTGATAACTTAGTAAGTGAACCCAGAGTTTATTAAAAACACTGTTTTACAAGACTTACCCAACGTCTGGTTTTATAACAACTGGTGATGAAGGATGTTCCACATCAGCAGATTCATCATTTTCTTTGCTCGTCACAGACACATTGGTCTGTTGTTCAGAAAAATGATTTATGTGAAGGGACCCTGTTCATGCTACTGCTGAAGTGAAGTGATATTTTGAGCTTTATTAGTGGTTAAAAAATGACAATTTAGATACGTTTGGCTGACTGCCCCATTTACTTTCATTGTTAACTATATGGTTGTGAAAACAAAAGACGGTCAAACTGGATATTACTTCAACCAACGTAAAATATCTGTTGAGGGGAGTTTGACTCATATTCATGGTGAAATTGACTCTGGTTCATGTTGCTCTGGACCGTCACTTAAATTAGACAGAATATATATAATATGCTGCTCATATCAGGTCACACAGGGTTGCAAAAACAAACAGAACGAAATATTGAATTTTGTTTGATGGTTAATTTTCCAGTTCCTCAAATCAAAAGATTTGATTTTATAGTTCATCTCATGATTTTAAAAACAACATAAACCTGTGTAGTTCGTTCAGCTCTGGGAACCAATTTTCAATGATTAAACAATATCGATTGATTGGTAAAAAAAAAAAAAAAACATATTAGTTAAAAGTAACTGTCTCCTCACAAGTTTTTTGAGAGTCAGCTGTGCTTTTCCATTCTCTGGGAAAATGTCGGTGCTGTTTGCTGCCTTGTTGTAGCCCCATTTATTTTTACAGCTTAATTACCATACTTACGTCTAGTAATTTGTATTTTTGCTGCTCGTCTGTTTTCTACACAATAATTAGGGCTGGGCGTTGATTTGAATATGCTGTCTGGGAGAGGTTCAGAGCTACAGGAGGGGGGTTAACTGAGTGACTAGTAGATGGATTAACTACACACACACACACACACACACACTCACATAACATGCACATAGATGATATAGACTCTGATGTGGGTGCACAAATGGTCAATTTTGGTTAAGTGTGCACATTTAAATTTTCACAAGTGTGTGTGTGTGTGTACACAGTTTACAGAAAGTTAGAGAGTGACACACACACACACACACACACACACACACAAGCAACACACCCCTCAGGTCATTACAGTACAAACTGAAACCTACCTTTGTATTTCATTACAGAAAACCACATAAAACAAAGACTTTGTTTATTAAAATGTTCATTTATGAGAGAAGACTGTCTGTGTGTGTGTGTGTGTGTGTGTGTGTGTGTGTGTGTGTGTGTGTGTGTGTGTGTTCGCTCGACTGAGAGAAAATGAGTCACGCCATTTTTGTGTGTTTAGGGGAAAGGGGTTTGTGGGTAGATTTGGGATGCGACGGTTTCATTGCAACATTCCTCCCCACGGGACTGTGACTGTGGTGTGTGTGTTCGTGTGTGTTCGTGTGTGTGTGTGTGTGTGTGTGTGTGTGTGTGTGTGTGTGTGTGTGTGTGTGTGTGTGTGTGAGAGAGAGAGAGAGTGCTGGCGACAGTCGCCTGTCTGTCCTGGCTGACGTTCACCACATGGAGCTATTTACACACACACATTTGCACACTCCTACCCGGTGGACACACACACACACACATACATACACACTTCTGTCTTTGTCCCTCTCACTTTGTGTGTTCTCATGTTCTTCTTCTTTTTTTTTTTTTACTCTCAAGCACTTTCTCCTTTTGCTGTGTCTCTTCACGTCGCCCTCTATCTTTTCTCTCTCTGTCTTTGTGTCGTGTGTTTGTGTGATACTTGAGGCTTTTGTGTCTCTGTCCAGTGGTTCATTGTTTTCAGAAGGTGAAGCTGTGTTTGACTGGAAGCAGGTGGCAGGCAGGACCTAGTCTGTGTATATATGTGTGTGTGTGTGTGTGTGTGTGTGTATACACGCAATCCCTGTTATCAGTGTTATCTGCCAGAGGACAGGTGAGAGCAGAAAACACACACACACACACACACACACAAAGAACATCTGCCTGCTGTTATCGTTGGTGTTTCTTCATCATCATCTTCATCTTCTTTATTGCTCTTTCTTTCTTTACTTCTCTCCTCAGAAATAAACAGTAAAACTTTGCTCTTTTTTCCTAAATTATTAACATGAATAAACTATTTTACACCAACGTCCATGTTGTTTTAAATAACTTTATTAATTAACTTAATTAATAGTTGTTCCACTTTGCTTTTTCTCTTTTATAATATTTTTTATTATTTATTTTTCATTTATTTTTATATGATATAGTTGGCTATTAAGGGCTAAAATGCAACATTGTTTCACCTTTATTTTTATTTTAATTTTTTATTTTAATATTTACTTCCCAGTGCCTCAGTCACAATTTTATCAGTTTTATTAAAATAAGAATAGATATAATTTCAATTTAAAGTCTCATTCAAATGCAGAATTGCAATTGCATTTAATTCCACTGACAGTAAAATAGATAAAAACATGAATTGACTGACGTCTGCCTGTGAGCAGTAACGGTGAAGTGGGTGGTCTGAGTCGTATATAACTCTGTTATTTATGTCAGGATTCAACAGATAAGGGTTTGTGGAAACTCCCAATTACTTTAGCAACTGTTGGGGGGGAAACTTTTAAAGACTTTGTTCCAGGTGGCGACACTAAGCATGTTGAAGAAGCAGATGGCTCTTTATGGCAGGAGTGTTTGAATGATACCGAAGGACAGACACATATTTGTGTTTTTATTGCTTGTTTTTAGTCAATAAAAAAGCCAGTAAGTCGACTGTTTCTGTCAAATAAAGATCGATATCTCGTTATAATTATCATATTAGTACGTGACAAGGGCAGGGTGCCTCTGTGGACTGACAAGCTGTGTGGTCTGTTGTTGTTTGGAGCTGCTGAGGATTTGTCATTTGTTTTGTTAAACTGGGAGCTTAAGGAATTTATTGTCACATGTGGTGAAATGTTTGTGACCTGATGCGTCAGAGAAGATTTCACAAAAGAATGAAGTCTTGTGATATAGACGTGTTACCGTCAGCTAAATAAAAAAAAAAAAGTTTTTTTTTCCCTCTTTGCTCTCAGCTTCCCTACATCTGCAGTCGCGCGGTGCAGCTGGGATCTCTCTACGTCCGAGGTCTGGGACACCTGCTGGGTGCTAACTGTGCCAGCGGCTGCCCGATGCCCAACGCTGCTCTGATGCCTTGGCACAGCTTCGACGGACGGCTGTTCCACTCAAAGTACCTGCTGGCGCATAGTGGGACAGAGAAAACTGTGCTGCTGGACGGAGACGTGAGTGGAGACGAGAAAACAAAAAGGAGAATGTGTGTGAGAGAGAGAGTAGGGGGTGTAAGACAAGGTTTTATGACCAGTGTTGTATAAAGTCTGAAAGTTCCACAGGAGTAGAAGTAGAGACACTAGAATAGAAGTAGAGACACTAGAGTAGAATAAAATAACTTTGGTAGAAGTTCAAGTCGTCACTAGAATGATTCTCCAGTAAAAGTCTTAAAGTATCTAGTATTTACTGTACTTCAGTATGACAGTAATCTATAAGTAAATGTAGTTAAGTGTAGAAAGTAAAAGTACAAGTACATGTTAATAAAACAGAAGAATATTATGAAGTTTATCCAGCACTTTAAAACATGGAGCTACAACAATCTTCATAGACAATGAATGAGTCTGAACTAAAGAACTAAAGTTGTTCTTTTTTCACTAAATGTAAATTAGTGTTTGATATTGATATTGTTGAAGTTTCTCCATCATCCACCTTTAAGATGGAGCCTCCATCAACCCTCAGACATGGTGTTGATGGTCTAAACAGTCACAGGTCGACTTAGAGTGAAAACACCACATTTACTGAGTCACTCAACATTGAACATGGATCAGAGGAAAAGTGTCATTAAGTTAGAAAATGTAGTGAAGTTAAACTCAAGTCAAGTACAGATTCTCCCAAAACCTTATGAGAGATTATTATATTTTTCACCACATGAAGTCTGATTTTAATTGTGTGTTATTATGATTCTCTCCAACAGTCGTCCTGTCTTCACCTGTTTGTTCAACTTAAAGAAAAACTTATAGAAATCTGCAGGAAGAGAGACAGAGTCCTGCAGTCCAGACCCAGATCCAGACCCAGCGCAGCAGAGCAAAGTCATAAAACCAGACCAGGACCAAGATACAGAGACAAAAACACAGGTGAGACAACTAAAACATTTTTTTTTAAAGAGAGTTATACACAAATATGATAAATGTTTAATGACTTCAAACATTTAAATTTCATTACATAACATTTGTTGTTTTAAACGTTCTTGTTCAACATCGTCTGTGAATCTTTGGTTCTGGGTTGTTTTCGTCTGGTGTAATTATGTTTTAGGTGTTTTGATGTTGAGGCCATCCTGATTAAATAAAGGTCAGAGGGAAAAAATAAACACTTTTGACCTGGATTAAGACAAGTTAGGGTGTTTGTAGGTCGGTCTGGTGACCATAAAACCACAGTGTCCTTTGTCACATGTCGTTTAACTGTTTCCTGTCTCTGTAACTACACTGTAAACTTTCCAGTAAAGTCAATTTAGAGCCAAGAGACACATTAGAAAACTGATATTTTGATGTCTGTATTATTTTTAAGGCTCCAGTTGGTAGTTTTGGATCTAGTCTTTGTTTCTAGAGGACACAGATGTAAACGTCCTCTGATAAAATTCTCCTGGAGCCGAAAGGAGAAGCAACATTTTTAATCTGATAGTTGATCTGTGGTTGTAGTTCTCTGGTGCCCCCCGTCACAGAACCACATTACCCAGAGGGCCGTGCTGTAACGAGTTCCATGTGTGCTGCGGCCTTAATGCATACCACCATGTGCGTGCGCACACACAAACGCACCCGTGCACGCTCGGGTCCGAGACTTGCTTTGTCAGATGCACTAGTAATAGTAGGTTTCTGTTTATAGGCTGGGAGAGCTCTATTTTAAGACACACAACAAGACTAACTGATTACAGACCTCTCTCTTCTGTCTCTCCCCTTCCCCTCAGTCGTTCCCCTCTGTTGCAAACTTCATCCTTTTTTAGTTTTCCCCTCTTCTCATTTCATGCTGTTTCTGTTTCTTTTCCTCATTTATCACCGTTCTCGTCTCTGCAGCGTGTTTCTGTCTCTTCTCTCTGTGATGATCTTCACTCCAGTGTGAAGATTTAAAGCCTTAAAGTCAAGATTCATCTGTAGTTTCGGAGGACGACTCTGAAAGTCAGTAGCTCTATGAAATGTGAACCCGATGTTTCTATTCAACTCCTGCAACTTATAAACCTTTTGTGACCGTTTCCCTTCATGCCATGTTGGCTCAGAGTCTCCGATTTGCGCCGAACTGTCTGCTTTTTGCCCAAGTCAACCCTTGTGGGTCTCATGAGGATGTTTCTGGTTTTATAGATGGAGGGCTATACACTCTTTATACCTCAGTGTTTCATTTCTGCCAGACGCAGACACCAATCATTACTACAGAACTGTGGGGATATGAGGAGAGTGTGTGTGTGCGTGTGTTTGTGTGTGTGTGAGACAGAGAGAGAGTATATGTGTGTGCGTGAGAGTAGTGGTGGCGCTATGTGGTATCGTTGAGGGCCCGGTTTGGTTTTTGTTTGGAATCAGGCCTGATGTTTAGTCTCCTCAGCAAATATCTCCTCTGCCCGCCTGCCCTCGCAATTACACTCCAGCAGTGAATCCAGTTTAGCTTCTCTCTCCCACATCTCTTCAGTTTATTTCTGTCCAAAGAAGACAAAAAAAAATGAATGAAAACAACCTCATTTTCAGATTTTCAGATTGGCTCTGGAGTGGATTTGACAGAAATGTCTAATCTGCTAATTTCTCTCTTCTCTGATGTCAAAATAACATATTTTCTTCATTGTCTAATCTCTCTCCAATCTTATTTTTTTTCTTCCTATTTTTGGTTTTTACTCTGAATCTAAATCTGAGAAACTGAACTAGACTTTAAAAAATGTTTTGGTGCTTGTGGCCTGAGTGACACATTGTCCACTTATGCTCTAAACGCTTTCATGTGCTTTTTTTTCTGCACTTTCACACTCAGGCAGTGGATGGTGGCGGCTTCATTTAGCTAAAATTAAACTTGATGGTTTTATTCCAGGCACTTTGTAATTGGTTTAAAATCAACCACATCTGTCAAAGCAAAAAAAAAAAAAAAAAAAAAAAAAAAAAAAAAAAAATGAAACAGTAGCAGAGACACATTCAGTTTGTTTGATGAGTTAATGCTCATTTATTTAATCTATAACAGGAGGAAAAAAGGATTAAAAAAATATCTTCCAGCTGTTTGTTTTTAAAACAATTTTCTTTGTTTAAATAAATCAGATTTCAACACTGGTGACATTAGTCAAGCTTGATGAGTATGTACGTCCTCATCAAATGGTATTTGGTTGGATTTTTTTGTTTTTTCTGTTATGTTGGCAGACTTGAAGTGACTGTGTGTGTGTGTGTGTGTGTGTGTGTGTGTGTGTGTGTGTGTGTGTGTGTGTGTGTGTGTGTGTGATGAACTTCAGTACCGTCACCATCTTATGGTTTATTTATGTCACAATTAATCGGTTCCTCCAGGATTTCATAGCAGCTTTTCTTTTAAAAAGTTGCAGTGTTTTCAGGTGTTTGTTGCAATTAGGTTTCGTCAGTCAAAGTTGTGATTTATGTCTTTTATTTCCAGGAATATTTCACTTCTCACCTAAGGTGTCAAAGTTACCTATAATATTTAAATTAGCTAAGTTAGAAGATACATTCACCATCTTATGTAGAGATTAGTTAACTTTTTGAAGAAAAGAATAAATTAACAACATAATTTACATTGTTATTTAACTGACACATTCTTCTCTCACTTGGAAGTTACAATGTTACTAAAATCATTAAGATAAAATAAAAACACAATCGTTTTTGTTTGTTTTAATTCCTTCTTCACGACTTCTCAATCCTCAGTGAGTTCCCGTATTACTCATTGAAGTGTTTTAAAGTTTTATCATATAAAATAAAAAGCGGCGTATCTGCCTGGCAGGTTGTACTTCTCATATACTTCAATGTTTATTGTTAGATATGAAGTTAAAGGTGAACTCCATCACATGTGAACCTATATCCTACTGTTAGAGTCTCTGAGTTAATGTCAGTTGTTAATAAATGAACCAAACAGTGTCTACGTTAGTGGAGATGTGGTGGTAGCGGTGAGCCTGGCCAGGCAGCTGATAAACTAAGTGATCAGGGCAGATTTCTAACATCAAAGTAAACAGTGTTGTTGTGTCACTAAAGAGGCTGAACATCTCTTTCTAAGCCCCGTGCAACAACAGCCAGGAGCCTCACCAACCGAGGCTAAAATTGATTCATGAAACATGTTTTCTGTCTTTTTGTTTTTATGTTTCATCTCTACCTTTGTGTCTCATCTTGAGGTTGGTCTTCGGGTGATGGTCGACGTGGAGAAGGATGGAGGGAGCGATGTGAGTATGAAAACACAGAGCGGTTTGTGGACAGAGGAGGAAGATCGAGAGGAGGAGGTCAACATTTCCATCCTCGCTCTCGATCGAATCGTGGCCGAGGCAGATACCAGCTGGCTCCCAGGTGACATCACCACACCGCCGTGAATATCTCCAACATTTCCTCTTCTTCTTCTTCTTCTTCCTCACTTTGAGTTTCTTCTTCTTCTCTGCTCTCAGATGGTCTCATTCTCCTGCACCAGGAACATAAACTCGACCCTGATCAGAGGATTAGAGAAGAGTAATTGAGGAGTTAAGAGGATGGGGAAGTCGTGATGAAAGGAGAGAAAGAAGATAAAAGTGAATTACTCATCAGGAATGTTTGTCTAAAGGATGCAGAAGGTAGAAATGTGGAGATTAACAGGAGTCAGATTGAAGCAGATTAAGAATACTTTATTTTATCATTGGTGGTTTAAACCAATTAACCAATCGATCATTTATCTCAGGGAATCATTGAATGAACAGTTCAAATAATAAATCAAACAAACACTTCTCAATAAATAAAACACTTCAAACACTCACAGAGAAGTATCTTAATCCTCCTCCTCATGTTTACCTCTTATCTTTGACAATAAAAGAGGTAAAGATCTTAAAAAGGTGTCAGTATCCAGTGTCATAATCCTTTCAGAGTAACGGTTTTAAACTAGAGGAACAGTGATGCTGGTTTCAGATACCAGATGAGATAAGAGCAAAGAAAAGAAAAGAAAGGTGCTAAAGATTTATACACTTGTGTAATCTGACACCAGGAGTAAAAACAACATGAGGCAGCTAAAGAAGGTTGGATTTTTATCTTTCTGGACTGAAAAGTAACAAGTTTTTAGGTGGAAAATTATGTTTTTTTGTCACATTTCAACCACTGAACTACTCTTATACTTAACATATTATAAATTAGGATTTTTTTGTAGTATTGTCATTTGAAACATTTTGTTTTTGTACCGAATCTGTGATAAAAGTCTAAATGACAGTATTCAGTGTCTGTGGTGTAAACGGCTGCATCTGTGTGTGTGTGTGTGTGTGTGTGTGTGTGTGTGTGTGTGTGTGTGTGTCGGGTTAATGAGGAATGTATATGTTGTTTTGTCAAGTCGAGCGTTGTAACAATGTAACAATGTGAACGTTGTAAAAAACCGAACCAGAGGAAAAGGATGCAGAGAAAGTCCCACAGCTTAAGTGCTTTCAATCTACTCTCTCTGTGTGTGTGTGTGTGTGTGTGTGTGTGTGTGTGTGTGTGTGTGTGTGTGTGTGTGTGTGTGTGTGTGTGTGTGTGTGTGTGTGTGTGTGTCTGATTTCAGATTGTTGACATAATAAACAACATGTAACAATGTAACAATAATAATAATAAAAAAACTACATTTATTGAATTAAGACTAGATTTGGTTTTGTTTTAGTTTTGGCTGCAGTGTGTTTCTAATTTCTATGATTCTTGTATAAGATACGATGTATGAGATTGTTACAGCAGCAGAAAGTAAAATAGAAAAATATTATATAATTATATAGCATATATAATATATATATAATTATATATATATAATATATATATTATATATATATAATTATATTATATAATAAGATATAATAAAATATAGCAGCATATAAAATAAGAATAAGGATCAGGAAGGAAAATAACTTCATGTAGTGCAGCAGTATGTGTAAAGAAAGTGTCTATATAAATAAATAACATATAATTTATAGCATCATTTAGATCATAGATTAGTATTGATTATAGTGGTTAAATATAGTTGACAGGACAATTATATTAATGAAATAAAAGAGTTTATAAATAAAATAAGAAAGTCTAAATAAATATTTTAATCATTTTTTTCTTTTATCACCTAATTTTAGTTATTTAACATGTTGCAGTTTTGGTTTTTATACTCGACTAATGCAGCTGTAGTTTCTGTAATAAATACTAATAGAGAGAGAAGGTTTGACTGTTAAGTTTCTGGACTGAAAAGTAAAAAGTTTTTAAGTCAATCACTTTTATACTTAACAGATTATAAATCTAAGCTTCACACTCGACTCTAAAGACTTTTGACAGAAGGTTTATAACATTTATAAATCTGGAGAGAATTTGTTTGTGTTTTTAAGATGATTTAGAGAAAAATATTCATGAATTCAAGAAGGAGTCATATTTATTCATTTAGTAAAACACTAAACTTTATATATTCATGTCAAAGTTTTATTGTGTTAAAGAGAAAAAGACATTGAGCGTCTGAAAGTCATGTGACTAAACTGTTTCCTCTGAGCTGCCGTGTGTGTGTGTGTGTGTGTTTGTGTGTGTGTTTTGGGTTAGTAAATGTGGTAAGTGAAGTGGGTGTGTGTGAGTGTGAGGGTGGGGCGCACACACACACACACACACACACACACACACACATATATACATACATACATAAGTCAGGTCCAGTTGCCCCTTTGAGATAATAACAATAACAGGAGGAGGGATGTGTTTTCTGCGGTGAAGAGGAAGTGAAGGTTAAAAAACGAGAGGAAGAGGGGGGAAAAGAAAATGGGAGAGGGAAATGAAGGAGTGTAAAGTAGAGAGAAGTAAACATTTTAGAGGAGGAACACGACGGAGACGAAGGAAACAGCAGAGTGGTCGTAGATGGAGAGGTGGAGGACTAAGAATAGAGAGAGAGAGAAAACAGGAAGAAACGAAAAGAAAAGAGACGATGAACTGTTTGAGTCCAGAGTCGGTCGTCTTGCTTCAACCACAGGAAACCCGGTCAGATTCCCAACAGATCAGCTTCCTGTGTGTGTGTGTGTGTGTGTGTGGTGGTGGTCTGGGTGTGGTCCCTCCAGCAGCAGGGAGACAAACAGACAGTCAAACCCCCTCTCCAGGCCTCTTCCCTGGGACGGACTCGGGCCTCTTTCCTCTCTCCAGTGGTTGTCGTCGTTCTCTTGGTCTCACAGTCTCTGAGTCTTATCTAAACTTTCTGAGCTTTTCTTCCGGCCGTAGTCATCAACCTGAGCACCCATTTGTGTAATCCAGCTGCGCCAGCGGGATTTGATTTAAACCCTTGTGGCGTCCAGCGGCAGCCACGGCGGGCAGCACCTACACTGATCCCATGAAGACCACGAAACCACTTCAACAAACTTTATACACAGTCGACTAAAATGCTCTGAGGTTAAAAGGAGTAAAAGTTTGCGTCAGGGATGTTTTGTTTATTGGTTGATGTCTTATATTAGATTATATTAGTTTAAACAACTTAGTATCTTTACAATGAAGTTTCGTAATGATGAGAATTTAATTACTGAAATGTTTCAATAATATCAAATGTTTGATAGTAACAAAGTACTAATGCTTCACTAGTTTACTTCAGTATGTTTTGTTCTATGAAGAATCTGTACTTGAGTTTAACTTCACTACATTTTCTAACTTAATGACACTTTTCCTCTGATCCATGTTCAATGTTGAGTGACTCAGTAAATGTGGTGTTTTCACTCTAAGTCGACCTGGGACTGTTTAGACCATCAACACCATGTCTGAGGGTTGATGGAGGCTCCATCTTAAAGGTGGATGATGGAGAAACTTCAACAATATCAATATCAAACACTAATTTACATTTAGTGAAAAAAGAACAACTTTAGTTCTTTAGTTCAGACTCATTCATTGTCTATGAAGATTGTTGTAGCTCCATGTTTTAAAGTGCTGGATAAACTTCATAATATTCTTCTGTTTTATTAACATGTACTTGTACTTTTACTTTCTACACTTAACTACATTTACTTATAGATTACTGTCATACTGAAGTACAGTAAATACTAGATACTTTAAGACTTTTACTGGAGAATCATTCTAGTGACGACTTGAACTTCTACCAAAGTTATTTTATTCTACTCTAGTGTCTCTATTTCTACTCTAGTATTTCT